>OX344725.1:64123117-69123117 GCA_947034835.1 Ballota nigra
TAAACTGTTAATGTTGTCTTCCGTGATCGGGTATCACCACATTAACTACATTGTAACATGTACTATATATTGAACGGTTTGCAATAGATATTCAACATTCAATCATATCTAAAGCATATGCGATAAAAGAATTATTCTCATAACCAAGTGTTTGATACACGAGTTATACAAAGTAAAAGCATACTTTCACGTATAACTCCAACATGCAGTTGGTGTGTTGCCCAAAATTCGAGACGCTCCATACTGTTGGCCCATCGATGTAGAAGCATCTGTAACATGTTATAAAAATATTTAATAATTAAATAAATATAAACCAAAGGAATATCATATTTACAAGTGTAATTCCGTAAATTGCATACCATTTCCAGCAGTATGTTGTGTGCGGGGCGCTGATTGAGGAACTCGGTATTGAGTACCTTGTCGGGGAAAAGGGGAATCTGATGGCACTGCCGAGGAATGTCTTCTTCGACTCGCAGACGTTGAAGGACCTTCATCGCCGTCACGCTCTACAGACATCCTTCTTGTTTGTCCTCTACTTGTTTCCCCGACTTCTACGTTTTCAACTGAGGCTCGTGGATGTTCAAGATAAGTAGGAGATTCAATAATAGGCTCCACTTGAGTGATGGAATTCTCAGCTGTTTCTAAAAATTCCACCATTGATGGTCTATTATCAATGTGAGCCCGTCGTTTACTGATTTTAAATTTTCGAAACCAGCTTACCTGTAACAAAAAAATAATAGAATGTTATTCATATTTCAAACATCAAAAATCAATATATAATTAAATTTGTGATATATAATTTACCAAAACATCACTGGCAGATGTTCTTGGTGGTTGGAAGCCTCGGACCGGTGCTGCAGTATACTCCTCTGGTGAAATCAATCGTCGTGTAATGTCATAGTACCACTGCATATAGTCTTCCGTGACCGGATCACCCCCGTTGATAGGCGTGCAAGGCATGAATGGTTGCCTGCTTCTCCAATATCTAATCCATTTGTCATGCTTGGTCGTCCAATCAAAGCCGGTTCTCCCCTGGCGGTTATACTCATGCAAGCTCTGGTCCCTTTCCTCTACATGACTTGGAATGTTTTGGACCATTCCAAATTGTCTGAGCACCCTATTCGGATAGTGAAGCTCCACTATCCAAATATTGATCAATGGACATTGCGACCTCCAATTTAAGGTCCAACAACGAGGTTCGAGATTCCTGATCTCCTCAGCGTCCACATCATAGGGATCCCAAATAAACTGTAAAGACACACACAAAACATTAATATCAATATTCTCAAAAAATAATTTATATTAGTTTGAATCATTATAATAATAACTTACTTGACCATTAGACAAACGCTCAAATATGTCGCGATATACACGAATTGAAAACCTCGTGCTGTCAATATGACTGTGATAATGTATCCACCTATAGTAGGTAAAAAAATAAGTATGTATATCCAAACGAATTATAGATAAATGTGTCTATAGAAAAATACCTAGCTCCATACGGTGGAGGCCCCAAATTACGACCATCTACACTTATCTGCCCTTGTTGGAGCATCGGATGTGCGTTCGATGGTTGGATCGTTTTTATCCTTGACCATGCCCATATCTGTTGTTCAATGATAAATTTATTTCAATGTACAATTAATCAATGAAATATTTAAAAGTAATTTAAATTAACCAAGAATTACCTGCAACAAGCATAATGGTCCAGCGATGCTCTTGCATTTATAGTTGCAAGCCATACAGAGTTCGCGATATAAACTCGCTAACACAGCACTTCCCCAGCTGTATTCCCCGACTGTATTCACGTCCCGCAGAAAATACAGATAGACTAATGGGACAGAATTTCGAGAATGGTCGGGCATCATTGTAGTTCCCAGGAGTAAAAGTGCACACCCCCGTGCATATTGATCAACGACCTCCTGTGGTGTATAGTCATCAATATCAACAGAATGTCTCACCAATTCGTTTAGGGAAGTCAATTTGATCGCACTATTGCCCCTTATATCATCTGGTTGTATGGTGATGCCCATCAACTCTTCACACAAGCTTTTCCACTGATCAAAGTTATTATATTCATCTCGCCGTATAATGGGCTCTCCTTCTATCGGTAAACCCCATAAAATGGCAACATCTTGCAATGTGACGGTCGCCTCTCCGACGGGGAAATGGAACGTATGCGTCTCTCGACGCCATCTCTCCACTAATGCAGTGATAAGATGACGATCGAGTCTGAATGTCCCACAACGAAGGGGACCGTAAAAACCCATCGTCTTGAGTCTGTCCACCACACGAGAATGGAGTGCGATCTTATAAGGATTTGGGTCTTCTAGTCTAAATGTCCAGAATGGCCCATCACCTCCATTGTATGTACTTAGCACTGTCTCGCTTGTTTTCCTATTAATATAATCTAGCCTCGACCGATGGGTTTGTTGCATGGTGAGTACAGATCTGTTCTTCGGTCCATATAACAGTGCCTCTCTATCAGAATTCATCTATAATTCAAACATTCAAACAGATGTATTAGAATTAACACAAATCATACACATAAAACATAAAGCTCAAACACATAAAGGATAATGTATATGAAATTATTCAACATTATTGTCAACATTTTAATTCAATCCTACAAACTAATTTTATTCAACATTTTGATAACATTTTGACAATATTTTGATAGCATTTTGATAGCTCCTAGGGATTTACAACATCAATGTGAAGGACCAGCTCTATCTTGTGCTTGGTACTGTTGTCTAGCGCGGGTTTGGGCCCAATCCATTTCATTATGAATCCTGGACGTCACATCCCGACCACGACGCCTTATCCTGCGATCTGGATTATGTCTCAACTGAAAATAGGGTTCATCCCACTCCTGAGGATCCGGTAATGGCTCAAAATACCTAGAGGTGTAAGTTGAGGAATACACTGTTGTACTGTAGCATTCGGGCACATATACACTTGGATCGATTTGGAACGCTCTGCACACCTCCAACGCATGTGAGCATGGGATACCATCCAACTTCCACTGTCCGCAATCGCACTCTCGTCTTGATAATGCAACTCTATATGTGCGACACTGTACTGAGCCCTTAATACGGGCAGTAACTCTGGCTGATCCCACCGAATGATTATAAAGTTCTACTTGATGTTTCATCCCCTCTCGCTGCGCTGAATCATATTTGTCACTAACATGATCAGGCCACATCCGATGTCTCTGCACTAAAATCCCTGCTTCTTTAGCACGTTCCATAAATACATTTTTGGATCGTGTGAAGGTTGCACAAACTATAGCTGTAATTGGGAGGCGTCGTGCACCCTTAAGAACACCGTTGATGCATTCGGAGATGTTAGTTGTCATAACCCCATAACGTTGACCTCCATCATGACTAAATGTCCACTTGGCAGGATCGATATTTCGTAGATACTGATGACCCTCTTCACTTAAAACTCGGATTTCGTTCATCTTTGTCTCAAAATGTCTAACCGACAATGCTGTTCCCGCATTGTAACACAAGTCCTTCATCTTTTGACTCTTGAACTGAGTATTAAAATTTGAAGCGACATGTCTTAAACAATAACGGTGCACTCCTCTTGGTGGTGAAAATGCTGGGACTTCTTCCACTGCCTTCAAAATACCCTTATGCCTATCAGAAATAAGGCATATCCCCTCCATATCACCCACAACATGTGTAGCTAACATTCTAAGAAACCATTTCCAAGACCTATAACTTTCGTCATCAACAATGGCATATGCTACTGCAATGATTTTCTGATTAGCATCAAGGGTGTTAGCAATCAGCAATTTGTGTTTGTACTTAGTGTAAAGGTGAGTACCATCTACACAAAGTATTTTGCGACAATGCATGAATGCTTCAACGCATGGCTTGAATGCCCAGAAGACATATCCCAACGTGTGCACATTCCACTCAATCGTATCCCTGTGTTTCCACTCCACAATGGTCCCGGGATTGTATTTCTGCAAGGCTCCCATGTACTTGGGCAAATACTGACATGAACTCTCCCAAGTTCCGAACACATTCTCCCTAGCACGTTTCAACGCTTGCCATGCCTTTTGATATGAAATAATGTAATTATATTTCTTATCTGCATGCTCCACGACATATTTGACGTCGTATGCTGGATCAACTTGTATGAGACTCTCCATGTCAGCTGCAAGCAAGTTTTTACAGAGATTTGAATGATTGCGCGAGTCAATATTCATCAAACAGGTATGTGGCGGCCCCAACCTAGTGATTTCCCAATAATCGTATCTTTTACGGTACGATGCGCGTAAATGCCACTCACAACGTTGCGATGTCGAGCAATTATCATTTTCACTGGCATAGTTCTGCTTACACACCAACTTCATTGTCTTCGAGTTGCTCTCTTCGACTCTATACTCACGCCTTGCATGTCGGACCGAATAATCCTTCACGACATTGATCACAGCATCTTTGTCTTTGAAAATCATCCCTAACCTCAAAACCCCATCATCCGCATCATAGCTTAGATCACCACTTCGAACGCCTACTGAATCGACAGGTACATCATCACATGACCTATCAAAAAATGGCACTCCAACCAAATTTGGATGAGGTCTCACTCTTGGCATTAGGGAATTTGGTACAGCAACAGTTGGCATCCAAGGATTGTCAGTGGTACCATCCTCATCAGACGACCCCTCGTCCTCAGAACCATTATCGCTTGGTTCAGAATTACAAGTAAAGTCTGGATATATATCACCAGCTATATCAACTATGGAGGTCCCAACAGGGGCCATCTCAGTGATACCAGAAGGTCCAATATTAGGATCTGAACCCCCGGCATGACTAGACCCTAAATGTTGGGCCTGATATTCAACGTCGGAAGGTCTATCCATATTGGCACCACCATGACCTGGCCATTCAGAAGGATAGTACTGGTTCCCCCACTGGCCATGGGATGTTGGGTACTGCACCTTCATTTCAACCTCCACTAATAGCTCAACGGAATTGAGCCCAGCTTGTGGATGGAAGAAGTATCGTAGGTCGTTGTTGTTCCTAATAGGACAACTAGACGAGGCATTCCCATTTTTTATTATGCAAGACACATTCAAAGAATACACTCGCAAATCTAATCCCGTAACCTCAGACAACTCACGTAATAGATCGTAGAAATCAAGCATACGATCAACTCTTCTTTTTCCAATAACAGCTCCGCAAGAGCGCACAATGATTCCAATGTCGCGAGAGGTTGACATATCTTCAACAACACAAAACACTTATAAAAATTTTATCTATAGGCACTAAATTAATTATTGGCCTCAATTATATTTACATCTAGTATAGTAAATCAAACCCAACACCCTAATTTCCATACATTTTTAGTGTTTTTTTTTTTGCAGTATTGAAATTTTATTCCGAACACTTTTTGATGGGTGTATTAACAAAAGATAGGAATATATATAGTCTTATTGTTACATTTAATATTCTTAATTCCATTTCTTAATTTTTAACAAATAAAGAGTATTTAATATTCTTAATTCCATTTCTTAATTTTTCACAAATTAAAATTTTCTAAATAGAAAATTCTCAAATACATCGAGAATATAAAATTAATTCGTTTTATTTTATTTTATTCAGTTTAGTTTATTTTATTTTATTTTATTTCGTTTTTTTATTTTAATTAGTTTTATTTTATTTTATTTCGTTTATTTTATTTTATGTAATTTCGTTTATTTTACTTTATTTTATTTAATTCATTTTATTTTATTTTATTTTAATTTCGTTTTTTTATTTTAATTAGTTTTATTTTATTTAATTCATTTTATATTATTTTATTTTATTTTTTTAATTTATTTTATTTCGTTTATTTTATTTATTTTAATTTTGTTTTTTTATTTTTTTATTTTTTATTTCGTTTTTAATATTTTATTTAATTTCATTTCATTTTATTTTATTTTATCTCTTAATCTCTTATTATAGTTAAATAAAATTATCTTATGATTGCAAAAATTAAATTTTAAAATGATGATCAATATTTTCATTAAGTAAGTTATCTAGAGTTTTTTAATACACTATATATATTATATCTAGATTTTTTAAAACACTAAAAACACTAGAATTTTATAAAAATAAAACTTACATTGTATACATAATGGTTATTAACATCACGTTAAAAAAAAGTCAAATTTTACTTTAATAACTTTGATTGATAAAATGTCTAATTTACTCTTCGATTCTTCAAATGTATAAAAGTTATGCATCACCAAAACATTCAAAAAATTAAAAAAGTGTATCATTTTTTATTAAATAAAATTCTACATATATTTGATTAAATAAATTGAATCCCAATTAAATAAATAACACACTATGAGCTTATTAATGGAATTTTAAATCAAAATAAACCAAAAGAACAACACTACTACCAATTTTAAATCAAAATAACAACACTATGACATTATTAATGTTATTTTAAATCGAAATAGCAACACTACTACCAATTTTAAATCAAAATAAATCAAAAGTAACATGCTAAAACATGTAATTTCTCTAACATATATATATATATATATATCGACATTATATATATACTATATATACACTATTTCAAAAAATTGCATGCAAAATAATTCTAAATATATACAAAAAAATTTGAAATATTTACCACTTAATTGTAGTGTCTGTACTCCTCAGGTAGATAGCAAAATATCAATTCCTCAAGTACGTGAGACTGCAAGTTTGTATTTTGGAGGGCAATTTTTTTTTTTCTTATGGACTAGCCTTCATTTGAAGAAGAAGAAGAGAGGAAGGAAGGAAGGAGAACGAAGAAGAAATATAATGAGGAGATGAGTGAGGTAGGAAGGAGTAAGAAGTATCAGTTGGGAGTTGGGAGGAAGGAGTTCTTACGCCATGGAGGGAGGAGTTATATATCAGGGAGGAAGGAATCCGATTCTTACGCCAAATAGAAAACGACAAAGTGTGGCACTCGCCTCTGGGAGGCGCGAGTTCAGTAATAGAAAAACGACAAAGTGTGGCACTCGCCTCTGGGAGGCGCGAGTTCAGTATGCCAGACAGATATCAACGAAACTCGCCTACCAGAGGCGCGAGTTTGGTAACGACAAATGTGGGTGGGAAACAGCTGCATGGAACTCGCCTCTGGTAGGCGCGAGTTTAGTACTTCACCTTGATCGCGCTTGGGGAGCGCGATCTACTTCCTTGATCGCCTCCCCCGAGCGCGATCAACCATATTTTTTATATCAACTTCGAACTTAACCTATTTTTACTATATTTCTTTGGATTTGACCTATTTTAAAAAATTTGCCCTCCTTCCAAATACATTTGCCTCATCACCTCATCTATTCTTTTCTTAAAAAAAAAAAAAAAACATATTTTCTGTAAAATAAATCATTGAATTACATTTTCCTTTCTCTCTTATCATGACAGTCCCTTGTGTTGTTCCGGCGTAAAATACTTCAGACTTCAGCATTCTTTTCTCTCGTTTTCCCCTATTGTCCGCGTATCTCCATTTTGGAGTTCCGTTTTGCTAAACTGCGCTACCGTCTTTCTTCCTTTTGCCACAGTAGGCCCCTCTTCGCTTTCTCTCTCTTTAATTGCGTGTAAATGAAATTGTGGGATACTATTAACTTCGATAATCGTTTGGCTTTAGTTTAGATCTATCATTTTGGTTTACCCTAGATGTCATAGTTTGCGTGATTTTTTTTTTCGGTTCATGTTCGTCTTTGGTTAGGGTTGCTTACATTTTTGTGATGGTTAATTTAAGGTGGAGTATATTTAGAGTTTCGATTTGTAACGATTGTTGTTAGGGCTCGGTATTGTGATTAGGGTTATAATTCTCGATTTAGTTACGGCTCTCGCTGATCTGGGCTATCGAGACCCATATTAAGGTTAATTCAACGTGCAGTTAGAGTTTTGAATTTGTAGTGATTTTTGGTATTTTTGTTTATGGCTGAGGTTTGCTATTAGGGTTATGACCCCGATATAATTAGGGTTCACTCAGGCTCAGATCTGATAAGGGTGGTTGTTGAGATTTTGATTATTACCAATTGCATTATATGTACAGTTCCCATGAAATTCTCTCTTCTTTTCCTAGTAATTTAATGATATGAGTTTGAGGGATAGTTTAACCTTGAAATAGAGATCTATAGGGGATATTATTTTACGTTGTGAAGGTTTCAAAGGAGCACCATGGAAAACAAATTTAATTTTATGCAGGAAATTTGCTATGTGAACTTAATTAGTCATGATTGATGAGTCTCTATACCACATATTCTACGTTCGTTCTATTATAGTGCTTATCGTTCTGGATTTGATTATTAATTGCAGTTACTCTTTCTGTTACTGGGTTGAAAGGTCATTACATTTCTGCTGTTTGCCGGTATATCTGCTGTTATATCTTTGTCAAGTGTGTATTTGGGTTGTACCTATGCTACTGTCAACTATTTCCAAGCCATATTGATCTTTCCGAAACAACTGTTCAAAAGTTCTTCCTTAATATTAGAGGTTGGTCCATTAAGCAAAAGAACCTTATGAAATATGAACCTGTGATGGTTGTTTTCTAGTTTGGGTTGGGAGGATTGAGATCACAGCAGTATGTGATTCACGGGAGAATGGAGGAAAATGGAAAGAGAAAAAGGAAGCACTATATATTGAAAGAATGACGGAAAGGGGAAGGTGGTAGTTCCTCTATCGAACACAGTGCTTTTCAATGACATGGTTCCTTATCCTTCTTCACATTTCCTAATAAGTTATCTTTCTTTTGTTCCCTTATCGTCTTATATTCTTCTCCTTCATTAAAATTGGATTGAAAAGGAGATGGACAAAATCTTATTGTATATCTTCCTCATGAAGTAAATGAAAATGATGGCTGGTATTAGATAGTTCAAGTGTTCGTCATTAGTTTTTCTGAATATTTTATGTTAATGTTAAAGGCGTTCTCAAATTTTGAGGATGTGGTTGGTCCAGTGTATATTTAAATTAGAGTTTTAATGGGTGTTGGTTTCCAATGTGAGTGGATGCACGGTGGTATTATTTGTTGAAATGAGCAATAGTAGTGTTGGATTATGGTGTTCGATTTATGAAGGATAAAGTAAAGATTTCCTTGGACTCATTGACTTGGTCTTGGGTGTGGTTGTGGTGGACAGGGAGGAGGCAGCAGCTGTGGTGGTGGTGATATTTTGCATATAAGTGTTGGTTTGTTGATTGGGATAGTTTTGAAATGAGCTTAGACAGCAGGAGGCGAAGCAGAAGCAGAAGCAGGAGCAGGAGCCCCATGGACCGTAAGATGCGTACTCAGCGCTATTCCTATCGTGATGCACCATATAGTCGGGATTCAAGACGGGGCTTCAGGTTATATGGTCTCCATTCATTCATATGTTTGGTATTTTGTTGCTAGCTATTTGGATTGGGAAGGAGACAGCAGTGGATGTATGGGATCAATCTTAAAAGGAAACCTGATCTGATGTTTTTCTGTATTTTTGTGCATGCTTGTTTGATCTAGATTGGACCACCATGGTTCTCTATTTGAGTTCATTAAATGTTGGTTGCCTGTAGTTACTTTTTCTTTGTCATGTCAGTCCTCCATTGGGAAAAAAAAGAACAGAAAATGTAGGAAGACTATCTGTTTTAATTGCTGCTTTGCCGTTCTCCATGTCTTCCATATATTTCTCTATCGAGATCATAATTGATACCCTTTTTTTTCTTTTTCAGTCAAAACAGTTTATGCAAGAACTGCAAAAGGCCTGGCCATTTTGCTAGAGAATGCCCCAATGTGGCCATTTGCCACAATTGTGGTCTTCCTGGGTAAGTATGTTTGATATAGATGCTAAACTATGTCCGTACACACTGAGCATCCCATATGTTTTTCTCTGCAACATACATAATGTCTATTTCATTTAATTAATGCAACTTTTGATATTCAAATCTACCAATGGAACCGACGTTATTAACCTGCGTTGATGATGGACTATCCTATTTTCTTCTTTTATTTAACATGAACATGTACACAATCTGTGTTTTAGTTGGAGTTGCGGAATGTGCAGTAGTATCTTCTGTAGTCTGTACAGCATCCTTGTAAGGATTTTTGTCCTCGTCTGGTCTTCTACTCAAACATTTTCCCAGTATTATGGCCTGGATTATTGATAAGCTACTCTGTTATAAGCTGGAATATAGGCAAGGGGTGCATGTGATTGCCATGTCAATGACCTTTTATCTTATGATTCTGCACACATCATATGTTTTAATCAATTGAGGAGAAAAATATAATTTTAATTAAATCTGTTGTAAAATGAGCACACACAACCTCTTCATTATATCTGTTTGAATTCACCATTACTGTTTACGATATTGGATTCCTTCATCAGACTCTGAAAACACCAATATCAGAAATTTCAATGTCAAATTTCCAATTCCTAATTTTGTTTGTTTTACCCCAATACAAGTAATAGTGAATCATCCTCTTTACTCTTTTTATTGTGATTGAAATTGAACTGAGTGAACGAGACATGATAAGTGGTTGCTCGAGGAATTATATCCATGTGCAAATGTGAAATGTGGCATTTTATCTGAGTTGTGCTTGATATGATTGGACTAAGTCAGAAGTAATGAGTGCTCATCTATAGAATGTTTAGTGTGAATTATTTGCTGGGTTCTCTACATGCTTTGGTTCACGTTGCTGTCTAGCTATATGAGGCCCCTGCCCCCTAATGTTGTTGTATGCTTAGGTCTCTATCCATGACTGAGAGACCACTTTTATATATTCTCTGTTAGATTGATGTAGCAATTTTTTTTTTTTTTTACACTAGTTTTTGTGGTGAAGAAGGTCCATTTTCTTGCGTTTTGATTATTACTATTTCCCCCCTTCAAAAAAAATAAATAGGCACATTGCATCAGAATGCACTACGAAATCTCTGTGTTGGAATTGTCGGGAACCGGGCCACATGGCTGGAAATTGTCCGAATGAGGGCATCTGTCACACATGCGGGAAGGCAGGACACCGTGCTAGGGAATGCACTGCTCCTCCATCTCTTCCTGGAGATATGAGGCTGTGCAATAATTGCTTCAAGCAAGGCCACATGGCTGCTGACTGTACCAACGACAAGGCTTGTAAGAACTGTAGAAAGACTGGCCATCTGGCACGCGAATGCCAGAACGAGCCTGTCTGCAATTCGTGCAATGTATCGGGGCACGTGGCTAGAGACTGCCCCAAGGGCCATATGATCGATGAGCGAGGTGGTGGATTTCGTGGCGGCGGCGGCGGAGGTGGCTTTAGGGACATCGTTTGTCGGAATTGCCAGCAGGTAGGGCATATGAGTAGGGACTGTATTTCGATGACCATTTGCCACAACTGTGGGGGTAGGGGGCACCTTGCTTTTGAATGCCCCTCTGGGAGGTTCATGGACCGCTTTCCAAGAAGGTACTAGCGTCTGTTGATTGTGTTATTTCATTTATGAATTTCTCGTTATATGTACAACTGAGATTGATGTTGTTGCACACTCGCGGTTCAACTTTTACATTATGTTCTTAACATGTTTCCGTTACCTTATGGAGAAGGTACTAGAGTGTACTGATTGTGGGAGGGTATGATTTTCCTGTAATCTGCAGAAGTGAGATTGACTTTACCTTATGGTTGAATTTATTAAATTTAAACTTTTGTTCTTATAGTCTCGTTTAAAAATTCTCTTTTATTTTTTCGTTTGTTTGGCAGTTTGTAACTTTAATATAGTTTGTGTGTGTATGAAGTAATACCACCCTTAATAGAAGTAGAAGAGTTGTAGAGGTTTAAATGCGACAGTGTAATAATTCCTGAGCCTACTTGTATCTGTAAGAATCTGGAGTTGAATGAGTTGTGGGTTTGCGAGTAGGGTAGGCTTTAATTTGAAAACAAAATGCAGAATTCAATATCACTCGCATGTATTGTTAACTCCCAAGTCTATGAACAATTAGTCCTACTTTAAAAAAAATTGAGCCGTCTTCTGTGTGCTTCGGATTCTGTTAGCTTTCTACTTTGCGTTGAGATTTTTACTATGAATAACTAGTGTTTGCATGATTACTAGAAGACCACTGCCTATAGAGTCAATTATAGCTGGCTGAAAAATGTGGTAGATGAATCATACATTTTGATCCTTCTCTTATTGGGTTTAATTTTGTGATTATTTGGGCAAAGTATAGGGTGAATTGCTTCATTTATGACCACTTTGAAGGTATGAGTTATGAATTGTTTTACTGCAGGGTATTAGTTGTTTATATTACAAAAATATTAATTTTGAAGAATATGAATTGTTAATTGAAGAGTGTGAATTATAATGTATGAATTGTTTTAAAGATTATTAGTTGTTCTCATAAAAAATATTACAAAATGTTTTATATATAAACACAACAAGTTTCTTTCTATACACACTATTTTTGGGTTACTTTGTAAATATGCAAGTAATGCTGTGGCATGCTGGTGTAGGACAGCAGGAAAAAAGAAAGGTTGTAAAATTACTCCATATTTCCTAAATAATTGAGGTATAATTGATTTTAAAAAAAACAATTAAGAATCAAAAGTTAAAACCATTCTTAAAAGTTATGTAATTTAAAAATTATTATGACGTTGATTTTCATATCCCATTCTTAAAAGTTAAAACCATGCAGGCTTCCCCTTCTTTTTACTGTACTAGGGTGATCTTGACCTTCCGCTTTTAATAATTCCAAATTAAATTGTTATTTGGTCACCGTATACTCTCTGCATCCCCTAAATCATTTTGTAGGAGCGAGTGTATACATTTAAAAAAAAATTATTTTATTGATTTAGCTGTCCAATAAATGAAGTCATTTTGAAATAGAATAAACATAGTGAGATTGCTATTTTCAGCGTGTATAAGAAAATAATAGTGTAGGAAGGTTGATGAGAATTTTAAGTTCACTGTACGAAGCTTGTAAGTAGGATGTGTAAGAGAAAAGTAGAAAAGAGAGTGTAAGTGAGAGAAAAGTGATATTAGGGTAATAATTGAGTGAGATAAAAGTGATATGTGGGTAATGATTGAGTGAGAGAAAAGTGATAAAGTGAATTGTATTGGGATGAGTAATAATAGGTATTTATAGGTGTGGATGAAAAATGAGATGTAAAAACTGGATGTTACATCTCTAACTAGAATGAGACGGAGGTCGGAAGGTCCTAGTCTTGTCCGGGTAAATCCCAAAACATACAAGACCTTAGGGTCTGTTTGATAGACTATAAAAGAATTGGTAGATAGTTACTAATTTAGTTCAAAACAGTGAGATTTGTATTATTTAATAGTGTTTGGTATGATATATTAAAATGTATATTATTTTAATATGTGTGTTTGGTAGAGTTTACTTAAATTGATATAATTTTATTTAAATGTTTGTTAAAAATGTTAAATGACAATTAACCTTTAATTAAAATTTTAATTTGATTCATTAGATTTAACCAACAGTAATTGTCGATCAATTCCATTTTCCAAGAATCCTTTCTCTTCTCCCTGAAAAAAACCCCCTCTGCCTCTTCAAATTCATTTGATCGAAACCATTTTCCAACTCAGCTTCAAATTCATTTGATCGTGATCATTCCCCATCTCAAACAACAATTATAATTGAACGTCATCTGCTTCTTCAATCAATTTCAATTGATGGATTCATTTGTTCCCAACTCAAACAACAATTAGAAATCACAGTTGTGCTCAGTCCGCCTTGTCGGATCTCCTAGCCGGACGCTATTGCCTTGCGCCGCCTCGCCTGACGCCATCGCCGCCGTGCCTGACGCTCTTGCTCCCTTGTGCTGCCGCGCCCAATGCTCTCGCCGCCTTGCTCCGCCGCACCGACGCTCTCGCCGCCTTGCTCCGCCGCGCCGACGCTCTCGCCGCCTCGCCGGACGCTATCGCTCTCGCTGCGTCGCCCGGCAGATTCTGAAGTGAAATGGTTCTGATAATTACGACTGTGAATTGAAATGGTTCTGGTAATTGAAATGATTATGAATTAATGTTATTTCCGACGGATTCTGAATTGAAATTAGTGGGTTGTTTTAATTTTGATCTTGGTAATTACCTTTTCTCCTTTTGGTAATATACCCAGTGCACGGTTATTAAGAAAGTTGATATAATATGTAAAAAGTAAGAATATTGTGTCACATCAAGTACAAATTAAATTATTTTAAAAATATTATGTGTGTATGTTGAAAAGTGTAGATAAAATTTATTATTTCCATTTTAGGCAACAAGACTATTTTTCGTGGACATCCAAATAAGATAATCAGGGCTATATTTCATGGACGGATGGAGTATTGTATAACGAAACAGTGTTTCGGAGTGACTTCAAGCTACTTGAAGTAGCGGGCCGATCCTTGTACCGGGTCGAGATGTTGACATATATCTTCTACCAAATGGTGAATAAGGGGTGAGTTGGTTTATTTCTCTCCCGACTCACCCCCACCAAACAGACCCTTATTGCATAATGCATATTATGCGAGTGATACTATATGCACATTGATGGGATGTTGTGTTGTCCCGTCCCATCAATGTGCATGGTTATTAAGATGATGATGATTAGGTGATTATGAGATAATGATTATTAAAAATATTAATTATTTAGTTATTTTATTTACTCTAATTATTTATTTATTTACTTTAATTATTTTATAAAAAATATTAGTACAATGTTTAGGGTGGTGATGGTGGTGATGTGATGATGTTATTTATCTTTATTTATTTACTCTAATTATTTTACAAAAAATATTAGTTGTTTCATTCAAAAGTATTAATTGTTTAGAGTAAATATTGTTTTAACATTACAAAAATATTAGTTACTTAATTCAAAAGTATTAGTTGTGAGAAGGGCAAATATACACAAAAATTTATAAAATATTAAAATATTACCCCCTCTGATTCATTTTTTATTGTCCATTGGAAAATGGCGAGAGTTTTAATAAAATAGTTGTTTATTAGTATTTGTGAGGGAATAATATGAGTTCAAATTTTGACATCTTTTTGGAACTCATATCGAAAAAGATGTCAAAATTATGTTTGTTTTTCAAAAAAAAAAAAATCGTATACAATTATCAATATTTTCATCAGGAGTATTATTATTAATCTGGGTTGATGGTACTATATTATATTCCCTCGGTCCCCTATTATTTTCCTTTTTTGGGGTGTGTATATTATTGTGAGACATTCCAAATAGGAAAGTGTGAATATTAAGAGGGGACAGAGGAAATACTTTTTATAAATTTTCTTAAATCCAGAATAATGATACTCTAATTAATTTTTTAATACTTAGAGTCAAATATTCGATATCTTAAAATAGTTTCATGATAAATTTATCATGAATTATTTTCATATAAAATATATTCTTTTTGGTAAGTTGCACATAATTTTGGAAAAAAGCAGAACAAAAGTTTATTCTTCAATTTCCATTTTTTAATACGAAATTGGTATAGATAGGTATATGATTTACTAAAATTAAGTAATTATTAAAAAATAACTAGAAGAGATCCAAAGGAAAAATGTTGTAGACTTATTGCCTATATTATTCCATGCACACTGATTAGACATATGTAGACATATGTCTAATTAGTGTGCATATATCATTTGTGATATTATGCTAGACTTGATGGTTTTCTTTTATTATTATTGCCTTAAAAAAATTAGCTTTGAATTTGTTTAGTTTAGTTTGTGCCAACTCATATAAATTGATCTTTAATATACATGTTAATATTTTATTTTAATTATTGTGCTTCATTATGTTTAAATCTCATAAATATATACATACATACACATATATATATATATATATATTTCAAGTTTGTTATTGTTGTTGGTCCCGAAACGAGTAAACAGGTGTATGGGGGGGGGGGGGGGAGAATACACCTGTGGTTACAAATTAAAACTTCTTCCTAAAACTTATCAGGTTACTTCAAATAGTAACTCATCAGTGGACTTTAAGTCTGCTGAGAATTACTAGAGAAAGCTTACTGAGATAATACCTCCACTGAAAGCTCAAGACTTTCAGTTGAACTACTATCTAATTAGCTTTCAAATGCGAATTAGTGAGCCCTTTTGAAAACTCGTTTTACTTGATAAACTCTGATTGGATAACACACACTTAGGAAATAGCAGAATGAAAGAACACAAGATATAAAGTGGTCCAGAGATGAATCTCCTACGTCAACTGTGTTGGTGATCAATTTTTATCGGATGTATTAGTGACTGTTTAAGTTCGGTTTAAAGACCATCAATCAATTACGTGTGATTGGTTACCACCGTAAATGGTAAATCGAGGGTTCGGGTTATGAAATTGTAAACACGAAAGTCGAAATCGTAATAATTTCGTATGTGTGCACGTTTTGGTGTATAAGTGTGTGTTTTTGGGAGTATTTGTGAATTTGAACTTGTATTTCTTAAGCTGAAGAACAACTATTTATAGAGACTAACAAGCATGAGGTGCATATGACTCTTGGTCTCCCTAGCATGCATGCTTGACAAGTGTCCTTTGACTACAATTTGACCTCATCTAAGCTGAATCTTAGTTACAAAGTCTTCTTTGGTCTTATCTCGGACTTCATTGTTGTTCGTCCAGGTCGGCTTAGTTGATCCAGGATGGTCTCGGGTCTTATAACCTGTTCGCCAGTATGTTGTTCGTCGGTAGAGTTGTTCGTCAGCTTATACACTCTCTGGATTGATTTATGCACCCCAACTTGATTTCCTTTATTAATCATCTTTGATTTGAGGTTGGTTCTTCATTATTCTTTTTAAGGCTTTAATCCTTGCTCGCCTATCATTGATTTATGTTCGCCTATCAACAAACTGTCCTGATTAAACAGGAGAATTCCTTTCACTTGAAATTCCTTGTGTTATAGTGCCAAGGTGCACTGATCAATTAATCATCTCTTAGGATGATTGATCACTAGGATAATTCCAGGTCCTAGTTCCCAAAACAAACCAGCTTTCAGACTGATACAAATAATCAGCTTACTAACACCACTTAACACTAACTCTCAACCTAACAACTGAGTAGGGTTTTGAGTAGGGTTTTGGTTCCAACTGTTGTGAGATAATCCTTACAGTTTAGCTCAAGGCTTAGGATGTATTATCTCCTTCTAAGGTTTGGATATAGCTTTTAAGCTTGGTTACAGAAGGCTTGTTATGCTCTCTACAAATGTGAAACACTTGGGAAACAAAGGTAATTTCGAGTGCTTCTAAAAGGTTATGAATGTAGAGATAGATTTGATCTTGTGAGTTTCCCGTGCATAGAACTGAGCACGTCCTTCTGTATTTATAGGATTCCTTGAAAATCTTCCCGTTGGATTTGAATCTTCTCAAGTAAGTCTTCTTGTATCTGATTGGTTCAAACGGCTCTATTTGAAGCTTTAAGTCTTGTCAAGAAACGACTGAAAGACCATGCCTATTCACCAACTTTCTGGGGAAAGCTAGGGAAAGACTTTTGGTACTTGTCAGTTTGGGACAGGTCGGCTGTCAGTAGAGTACACCTACGTGTCATCTTCTCATTGGGCCGTTCAGTCTGCTTGTTCAGAATCCTGTCTTGCTTTAAGGTGGAACTCCTCTGAGAGAACCTTCTTATTCCTTCATTTATTGTAAGCTTCACTGAAATTCGTTTTGCCTTGTTCCAACCAGATTAACTAACAACTTTTAATGTGTTTAGCATTTAATGTGCTTTGTTAGTTCTCATCAGTGGACCTTGGTCCTCTCCTGATGGCTTTAGTTTTAATGAGAATGTACTTAGAAAACATTCAAGACTTAGACTAATTCTCAGATCACTTGTCTTCAGCGGACTTTGTCTTCAGTGGACTTCATTCTTCAATACACTCTAGAATTTTATAATTGCACTCCAGTTCCTTAACATTTGATCTGAATTAACTAAGTACCAACTCTACTGAATATTTTACCTACAAATAACTTAGGAGGAATATTTTGGCGTCTTAATCAAAACTTAAGTCTATACAATTTCCCAACAATTTCCCCTTTTTGATTATGTCGGAACCTATCTTATTACATGTCTTCTTTTAGATGAGGTTCTTCAGATGACATAAAAGTTCAAGGATTTTGTAAGTAAAACCATTCAAGTACATAAGCCTAAATGATAATGAGATATTATCTTGGGCAAAAACATCAGTAGAGTTTCATTAAGGAAGAACTGAGTACATATTACAAAACATCCACTGAAATGATTCAAAACAAGATCAGCTAGGACTTATAAACAAATGCCCAGAAATACTTAATTCCTTAGATGGACTCAAACAGAGGTTCAAGTCCATATTGTTTGAAGACACGAATCTTCAAGTCATTCTTCCTCTCCATAGCTTCTTTTGAGTGTCCCTTGAGACCTAGTTGCTCACACAAGGACACCCATTCATCCGTAATCCGCTCTCTATCCACAGCTCCAGTTGCATATTGAGGAGGCCAGTAGGTGATTGGCTCAGGAGCCTTCAAAGCAAGATCTGGGAATTTATCATTCCAAGCTTCAATGATGGCAGGGAAGAGTTTTGGGTATACTTCAAACATCCATGAGTTGAAAACTTCTTGCACATTGTCCCTTCCCAATTCTCCACTGACATAATAGGAATACACAAATTCCCTTTTTGCAGTTTCCCATGCATCATTGAGTTTCTTGGGTACCCACGCATCGTGGTGAGGGAACTTGGCCTTTGAAGGAGCAATTTTGTCTTTCTTCAGCTTGGCAGCCCACCTTTGATAACTGTTTCTGAATTTCTTTAAAGTCGTCTTATCAAAAGTGGTTAGTCTCTCCTTCCTCTTCCTCTCAGCCATCTCAGCAATGGTCTCCATCTTCCCAACCACCCTGTCTCTCCTCTCTTGTTGTTGAGAAGCAAGCTTCTGTGCTCTCTCATTCATCCCACCAGCTTCTTTGATAAGCTCAGTGAGCTCTGTAACTCTTGTGGGGGCAGATTTAGGAGCTTCAGAAGAGATAGGGTCAGGATTCAGAATAGGAAGTACCTCAACTGACTCAGTTGAGCCAGTGGACTTAGCAGCCAACCTCCCTGAGGTTCCGGTCTTCTTAGTCACCTCTGCTGAGAGGACATCAGTTGCCTTCCTCTTGGTAGATTCCCCCTTCTGAGCAGCTCTTTCTTCTTTCTCCTTCAGGTGAGCTTCCTTGAACTTTGATAAGTCTTCAGATGGGGTCTCCTTCCCTTTCTTGGTTTCAGCAATCCTCTGGGCCTCAACATCTACCTTCTTTAATGTGCTTTTGACTTGTTGGCCTCTTTCAAACTCAGGGGTCTCAAGAATAATGTTCATCTTGTTCTCAGGGTCTAGCTCCATTTCCTTAGCACTTACCCTCTTTTCCCCCTTTCCGGCATTAATCATGCATTCGGCCACAGTTATGTTTAGCTTCATCTGATCATGGGCAAGGGCCTTCAGCTCAGTGGATCCAGTTGTTTGCCCAAAATGCACAAATTGAGCTAACTTCTCATCAATTAGCAATTTGTCTTTTCTTGTGTAGGGAAGTCCTCTGCCGCCTTCTTCAGGATCTCTCCCAGCTTGGCTACTAACCCTTCATGCTTAGCCTCGAATTCTGTCAGCTTTGAATTCCACAACCCTTCAACCTTCCCAAGTAGGTCCGCTGAGAAAGCCTCTACTGAGGACTTTAGGTTGATGGATACATTCTCCACTGAGTCTTTGAGAAACTTAGCTCTGGTTTCTTCTTCTTTTTGTTCCAGCTTTTTCAGGCCCTCAATAACTAGCACACTCTGACCTTCCACCACATCCAGCACCATCTGTTGAGAGTCTTCAATATTTAGGGTCAGGTTCTGAAGGGATTTTGTTGTGGACTCCATCATCTCATCTACATGGTCTGAGAGGATGACCATCTCATCCACTTCTTCTTGTACAATCTCTTGAACATCCATCAGTTGAGCTTGAGGAGAAGGAAGACTTTCATTTTGGAGTGAGTGAACAACATCTTTTAGTGGAGTTAGGTTGACTTGGACTGGGGGAACTTCATCAGTTTGTACACCTGCATGACAAATAATGTTAGCCATTTCCCCCTCTTTCTCACAACCTAATTCTCCAGACACATCTACCTCCATAGCAACTCCCTCCTCCTCTCTCTTCTCACTTTTCTCACTCTCCTCATTCTTTTCAACTGATTTCTTTTCAGCCAATTCATCCTTTACAGGAATGATTGCTCTTATCTCACCACTTACAACATCAGTTATTTCGACATCCTTTTCACCTCCCTCAGATTTTTCAACTTCTTTTTCAACTCCAACAATTCCAGACACCTCAGCTGACTCCTTAGTCACCACTGAGGGCTGTTGTGGGAGAACTTCAGTAGACACCTCTACTGAGCTCTCCTTTGGCAAATTTTGTGTCTCAGTATCTCTTGCCAAAGATACATCCTCGGCTACTTCACCACCACCTTGCTTTGGTGAAGTACCTCCTTCTTGTTCTATCTCATTCTCCTCCTCTTTCTCTTTCTCCTCTTCTCCTCCTTCTACAGCTTTTACCTCCCCCTGCTCCTTTTCTTTTTCTCTTTCTTCTTCCTCAGCTCCTGCTTCAGCTACAACCTCCTCTGGCTCCTTTTCTGCAGCTTTCTCCTTATTAGAGCCCTTCTTGGCCTCAGCCAGTTTGTCCATAACCAGACTCTCAAATATCTGCTGATCATAGAGAAATCTGGTTTTGGTCATCCCAGCAAATTCTAACACCTCCATCTCCTCCTTCTTCCACTCATTAGCATTGCTGCCTCCAACAGCCAGCAAAATTTCTCCTAACCTCCTGTCCTTGAGTTGGACAAGAAGTTTGACTCTCAAAGAACATTGCTTTCAGGGTGGGAAACCCATCAAGCTCAGGATACTTGGACTCTAGAGAGTAAGCCACCTCATCTTTAAGAGTATCCAGAAAGGAGTATTTTTCTTCATCTTCTGATGGTAAGGAAGGGGTGGGGATCTGATATCAGTGGGCTCTTCTGGGATAGACTCCAGGTGAGTTGAATGGATTTCAGGTGGGTTAGGTTCAGATGAGGTTTGGGGTTGAGTTTCAGATGAGGTTGGGTTTGGGTTTTGTTCAGTGGGGGTTAAGCTGATAGGTTCAGATGAGGTTAAGGATGCCTCAGCAGATGCCTCAGATGGGGTGGTATTTTGGGATCCACTTTCAGGCTGTTGAGAGCCTTCAGTGGGGATTTTAGACATTTTGGAAATTTTCTTTGTTTTTACAGGGGTTCTTGGTTTGGTTTTGGGTTTGATGGGGGTAGGGGCAGATACATCTGAGTCAGACTCAGTTGAGATCACATTAGGAGAAGAGTCGGGGTTACCTGATGATGGCTCATCAGTAGAGTTTGAGACTCTGACCTTCTTTGAGGCACTTTCCCTCTCCGCCTCAGTAGACCTCTTTTTCTCTTTCTTTGAGGCCTTCTGTGCCTCCTCTTCCTTGTGAAGGGCCATCTTATCACTGAGTTTGACCAGCCTCCTCTTCAGCTTGGCCTTCTTTCCCTCAGTAGGGTTGGCTTCCTCAATCTCCTCCGCTCCTTCAGGGCTTTCTACTTCAAGGCTCAGCTTTCTTCCCTCCAGAGTCTTTCCAGACTTGAATAGAGTCTTCAGATTACTCCACTTCCTGTCTTCAATCCAATCTACTCCCACATCCACGTTTTCAATAAGATAGGAGATCTTAGTGGCAAAATTGAGCTTACTTGCAAGTTGGGGAGTTTTGTCAGGCTGAAACTTTATCTTCTCCTTATTCAACGCCCTTAAGAAGAACTGCTGCCAGTTGAAGCTCTTCTCTTTACTCTCCACAATAACCTTCATTAATCTCAGCTTTGGTTTGCTTACTTGCTCCGTGCTCCCTTGGTTTCCCAGAATACATTTCCCAACAATCTCACAAAGAACATTGTAAACGGGAAGAAGTAAACTTATGTTCATTGTGGGACTGTACTTCACTCTCTTTTGCATTATGGTGTAGACCCAGTCCTCCTCCTTATCCAGAATACAAGTGTCTGGATTTGGGCCTTCAGAGGGAAGTCCAAACAGCTCCTTGAGATCATCTCCTTCCAACCGAATCTCCTTCTTTACTTTCTGATGCTCAACAATTTTGTTTTCATCTCTCATCACCTTCTTCTTCCTCTTTAAGAAGAGGCACGACTTGATTTTAGAGTCAGCGTTAGCAACACTAAAAAAGAACTCCAAAACTTGTCTATCGAAGCAACTCTTAGGATAGATAGACAAGAATTTTTCTAACCCTGCGGTTTTGACCATTTCCAGGGCTTCCTTTATATGAGCGAACTCCGGCCTGGAGTCAATTTCTGGGTTATCAAAAAGAATTGTAGGTTCATACCAGAAATTGTCCTTGTTGGTAAGAAAACCTAGGTTTAATCTTGCCATTTGAGAATTGGATTGGGAATTTTGCAGAGAGTATTTTGGAAGGATAGTAAGTGTTTGCTTGGAGGTGTGTTCGAAAAGGTTCTTTGGCTGATTTTGGGGGTATTTATGTGAGTAACGGATGATGAGATTTAGCCCGCAATCAACGTCTGAGATTAATTTGAGAGAAAGGTCGTGGATAGTTGAAGGGGTAAGTGGGGAGTTTTGAGAGATCTTAACGGTTAGAAAAGAACCGCCTAAGATGAAGGGTGGGGATTGAGAGAGTTGGTAGCCGGAAGGTCACATCATCCGACTTTTAGGGCGCGTGAGATAGGTAACTGTAAAAGCAAAACTGACTTGTACAACACGCATTAAATGCTTGCCATAATGAAATCTTTTTTAAACAGAGTAAAAAGATTTAATTTCCAAGAAAATACTCATTAGCTATTTTTGATAAGAGTTTTATAATATGAACCTAATAGCCTTCAGACTTGGAAAAAATAGCAGAGTTAAAACTTTGACCTCTACTGAGGTGGAACCTCTTCTGAGAGACATAAGCTCTTCTGTGATCAGTGACTCTGCTGAGGTTGATCCTCTTCTGAGGTTGAGCCTCCACTGGCTCGAAATCAACTCATCTGAGATTGGCTCCCTCATTTACTCTCCTGGATCTAGAAGTCCAAGCTCTACTGATAGTTCTTGAAACCTTGCTTTAGCCAAGGGTTTAGTAAATATGTCAGCCTTTTGTTTGTCAGTATGAATCTTGAGCATTTTGATATCCTTCTTCTCTACATGATCTCTGATGAAATGATGCCTTATATCCACATGTTTGCATCTTGTGTGGAGAACTGGATTTTCTGAGATAGCAATTGCACTATTGTTGTCAAAGAAAATAGGAACTTCATTTGCAAAGATATTGTAATCTCTCAATTGTTGTCTTAGCCAAAGAATTTGAGCACAACAACTTCTAGCTTCCATATATTCAGCTTCAGTAGTGCTTGTAGCTACTGAATTTTGTTTCTTGGAAAACCAAGAGATCAGCTTACTTCCCAAGAATTGACAAGTGCCTGATGTTGATTTCCTGTCAATTCTACATCCTCCATAGTCAGCATCTGAGTATCCTGTGAGTTCCAGATTGTCATCTGAGGGATACCATAATCTCATATTCACAGTACCCTTGAGATATTTAAGAATCCTCTTAACAGCTTCCAGATGACTTTTCTTGGGATTTGCTTGATATCTTGCACATATCCCAACTGCAAATGTGATATCAGACCTGCTTGCTGTGAGATACAGTAGAGATCCAATGATAGCTCTGTAATGAGCCTGGTCTACTGATTCACCATCTTTATCAGGTTCTATCTTGGTGTTGGTGTTGAGTGGAACCCTTGCAACTTTGCTAGTCTGGCATCCAAACTTGTTGATCAGCTCCCTTGTATATTTGGCTTGGTTGATGAAGATTCCTTCAGGAGACTGCTTGACTTGAAGTCCTAGGAAGAAGTTCATTTCTCCCATCATTGACATCTCAAACTTTCCTTTCATCAGTTGAGAAAATTTCTCACAGAGGACTTGGTTAGGACAACAAAAAATGATATCATCCACATAGATTTGAACTAGCAAAGTGTCCTCTCCTTTTGTGTTCCTGAAGAGAGTTCTATCTACTATTCCTTTGATAAAACCATGATCCAAAAGGAATTGTGACAAAGTATCATACCAAGCTCTTGGAGCCTGTTTCAGTCCATATAGAGCTTTTCTCAGTCTATATACTTTGTGACTTTCTTCAAAGCCTGGGGGTTGCTCCACATAGACTTCCTCATTGAGTATTCCATTCAAGAATGAACTCTTAACATCCATCTGATACACCTTGAATTTCTTGTGAGCAGCATAAGCAAGAAATAACCTTATTGCCTCCAATCTGGCTACTGGAGCAAAAGTTTCATTAAAGTCAAAACCTTCAACTTGAGAATAGCCCTTTGCAACTAGCCTGGCCTTGTTTCTGACTATGACATCATTTTCATCCTTCTTGTTCTTGAATACCCACTTGGTTCCTATCATATTGCAGTGATATGGTCTGTCAACCAGCTCCCACACTTGGTTTCTTGTAAATTGGTTGAGCTCTTCTTGCATGGCAATGATCCAATTTGAATCTTGAAGTGCTTCTCCAATGGAACCTGTTTCCTGGTTAGATAAGAAACAACAAAACAAAGCACTTTCTCCATGAAAACTTCTAGTTTTGACTCCTGAGGTAGGATCACCTAGGATTTGCTCAATAGGGTGATCTGAGAGCCATGTCCTCCTAGGCTGATGTCCTTCAGTAGAGTTTAACTCTTCTAAAGTTGAGTCACTAGATAAAGGAATGGAATCAAATTCTGGAAATAAGACAGAGGGTTGAAGTCTTGAGTCATCATTCAAGGTATTCTCGTTCTCAATGGTAATATCATTGGTTCCCCCTTGAATGATGGGCTCAGTGGATGTCTCAGCTGTGACCACATCTTCATTGACATCACTTACCTCTTGAACTGGAATTGTGTTCATCAGTTCAGTTACTTGTTCAGGAGAGCTCTCAGGTGAGCTTTGAGGAGTGGTTTGACTTTGGGTGACCTCTTTGAATTGTTGAACATTGAAGTTATCCCAGGTTGGGATGAATGTATCAACACAATTCTCAGGATAGCCTTTAGACTTGATACTTAGTCTTTTGCTTATCACTTCCTCATTCTCCTTACTCCTGGACTCAGAAGTAGATTAATAAAAAACCACATGAGGTGTTTCTTCCACAACAAGAGTTCTACAATTGTATACTCTGAAAGCTCTACTGATTTGGGAATATCCTAAGAAGATTCCTTCATCAGCTTTGCTATCAAAAGCTTTCAGTTGAGTTTTTTCATTGTTGTGAATGAAACACTTACAACCAAAGATATGAAAGTAAGATATATGTGGCTTTCTGCCATTCCATAACTCATATGGAGTTTTTCCTTGATGCTTGGTCACCATGGATCTATTTTGAGTGTGGCAGGTAGTATTAATAGCTTCAGCCCAAAATCTTTTAGGAACTTGAGCTTCTGCAAGCATTGTCCTTGCTGCCTCCTTCAGAGTCCTATTTCTTCTTTCAGCTACTCCATTTTGTTGTGGAGTTCTTGCAGCTGAGGTCTCATGAGCAATACCTAACTCTTTGCAGAAATCAGATATAATAGAGTTAATGAATTCTGTGCCCTTATCTGATCTTATCTTTACAATGTTCAGGCTCTTTTCATTGCTAACTTTCTTCAGGAGCTCTGGTAGCCCGAGTTGAGTTTCCTTCTTGCTTGCTAGGAATACCACCCACGTGTACCTAGAGAAATCATCAACAACAACAAGTGTATATTTTCTCCCATTGATACTTACAGGGGTTACAGGACCAAAGAAATCCATATGTAACAGTTGAAGTACTCTGTCAGTAGAGGTTGCTACTTTGCTTTTGAAAGATGCTTTCACTTGCTTTCCCTCCTGACAGGCTTTGCAGATATGTTCTTTGTTGTATACTTCATTTGGCATCCCTTCCACCAGTCCATGTCTTGCTATTCTGTTCATCATCTTGAAGTTCAGATGACTTAGTCTCTTGTGCCACAACCAATTAGTATCAGTTGAGCTCTTTGCAATAAGACATGCATTTGGTGCACAAGACTTCCAATCTGCAAGATAAATATTTCCTTTCCTTGACCCAGTTACTAGAACCTGTTGTGAAGATATATTCTTGACAAAATACAAGTTACAAGAAAATTCAACACTGTATCCTTTATCGCAAAACTGACTTATGGACAAAAGGTTGTGCTTAAGTCCACTGACATATGATACATTGCTTACTCTTACTGAGCCAATTGACCTTTAGTGGCTCCTTGTGAATTGTCACCAAAAGTAACTTGTGGACCTTCTTTCTCAACAAACTCTGTCAGGAGACCTTTGTTGCCAGTTATGTGCCTGGAACATCCACTGTCCAAGTACCAGACTGAAGATTTTAGAGCCTCTCCTTTGTTGAGGTCCACTGAGCCCTGCAATCAAAATCAAGCTTTAGGTACCCATTTTGTGTTGGGTCTTACCAGGTTAGCTGTACCTTTCGGAATCCAAATTTGCCTCACAGTTCTAATAACTTTAGAGTGGCTAATTTGTCTTCCATAAACATCTACATAGATTGTTATCTCCTTAGGTGCCTTTGGAGTAAACTTTCTATGGGTGTCAGCCTTTGAAGGAACATGAACCTTCTTTACATTCTTTCTTTTAGGCTTGGGTGCACCTGGCCTAAGTTTTTGTTGATAAGGGTATGAAGGGCCTTTTCTTTTAGGCACAAAAGGAATAGGTCTTCTGTATGAGTCATTCCTTGAGGACTGCTCATGCCTGGGTGCTTTCAGCTGAGGTTGATTCATCTGTGAAGACCTCGGCTGATAGTACCTCTGCTGAGGTCTATTTTGATTAGTCAACTGAGTCTTTCCATTTGGTTTTGGCTGAGTTTGACTTCTCTTTTGTTGGACCTCAGCTGGTATTTTACCTTTATCTAAAATCTGTGGTTGAAAGGTCACAGACTTAACAAAAACTCTCTTTGTGCCACTTGAAGAAGCAACACTCAGAGGACCTTCTGAAGGTTTTGGAATAAAACCTATTCCACACTTGTTATTTGGATTGATCTGAAAGTTTTGAATCTCCTCTATGGCAAGAGAGGGTTTGTTAAGAGCATCAATCCTTTTTAACAATGTCTCTTCAGATTTATATAAGACATCAATTTTCAGGAGAGAATCCTTTATTTGGCTTACCAGTTTTAAGTTTTCTTCAGTTAATTTTGTCTTAGATTCAGTAAGATCTTTTATCAGTTGATCTTTGCCATTTCCTTGACTCTTGAGGGTTTCCACCTCTTTTGTCAATTCAATGGTAGACTGAGCTGAGTTAAGATCTGCCTGAATCCAGACTCAATTAACTTAGAGTTTTCTCTCAGGAGATTTTTGTTTTCATCTTGGAGACAAAAACTTGCTTCTTGCAACCTTGAGAAATCAATCATCAATTGTTCCAAAGCGGACTGAAGATTGAGTTCCTCAGTTGACTCTGAGCTTAGCTCAGGTGAGTGCTCTAGAGAAATGGATGGTTTAGATTGTACCTCTGGTTCTTCTCTTGCCATGAGGCACATGTCACCATCCCTGCTGTCTGAGAACAATCCATCAGATGACTCCAGATCTTCATCAACATCCTCAACCACCATGGCTTTTCTTTCTCCATATCTCCTGTCTCTTTTGGCTTGCCTTTCCTTCCTTTCCTTGGTGCTCAGTTGAGGACAATCATATTGAAAGTGCCCAACCTTCTTGCACTGGAAGCATCTATTGGCATCATCATTCTTTTCCTCAGTAGACTCTTTGGTCTTTGATGATGAGCCTTCACCTCTGGTATAGTTCTTGTAATCCTTCCTCTTTTCCAGCTCAGTTGAGCTTTTCTCTCCCTCTCTGGTGTCTTTTTGTGGATAACTTCTTCCTTCTCTGTTATCCCTGTAAAATCTTTTATACTTGCCAAAACGGCTGTTAAGTTTCTCAAACCTTCTAGCCATCAGGCTGAGTTCCTCCTGCATCTCAGCCTTGCTTTGAGATTTGCTTGCCTTTGTAATCTTCTGTGGCTTTGGGGATTTTGGCTCAGTCTCCTTAGCTTTGAAGGCAACTCCCTTCTCAGCTGAGGTCTCATCATGAGCCCTTTTCCTGTTAAGATCAAATTCATAAGCCTTGAGTTCTGAGAATACCTGTTGCATAGACATGCTGGACAAATCCTTGGTATTCTGCATCATCACAGAGTACACATCCCATCTTGAGGTTAACCCTCTGAGTATCTTTAAGGCAACTTCTCTCTTGGTGTAGACTTTTCCCAAAGAGTTTATCTCATTCATAATGTCAGTGAACCTCCCATCAAGCTGGTCAATGGTCTCAGTAGGCTCCATGGTGAACTGCTCATACTTTTGAACAGCTACAGACAGCTTGTTCTCCTTTATCTTGTCAGATCCTTCACACATGAGAGCAAGAGTATCCCAAAGTTCCTTTGCAGTCTTGCAGTGGATCACTCTTCCCATTACAGAATCTGGAATGGTGGTGTAGAGAATATTCATGGCTATGAAGTTGAGGTTGTTTCTCCTCCTTTCATCTGCAGTGTGTTGGAGTTATACGTGAAAGTATGCTTTTACTTTGTATAACTCGTGTATCAAACACTCGTTTTATGAGAATAATTCTTTTATCACATTTGCTTTAGTTATGATTGAATGTTGAATTTCTATTGCAAACCGTTCAATATATGGTACTAGTTACATCGTAGTTAATGTAGTGATACCCGATCACAGAAGACAACATTAACAGTTTACTTGTAACTAAACGTACATTTTCACGAGCTAGGTGGAATTGAACAATCCGCCGTGAAAGGTCGATGTGTAAGGCTCAGATTGGTCTGTCTTGACTAAGAGATTGCACTAGCACATTTAGTATGTATTGAAGAGGACCTACAGCGAGGATACATTCTTCTGTTCTTAAATGTGAAGAATTAGACCTCAGTGGTTGTTGATTTCTTAATCTCCGTCACTTAAATAGGACCGTGTGTGCTTAATAGTTACTGCTTTGATTCATGTTGGGTGAGAATCATTGTGACTTCGAACTTTGTATCTTGGGCAGTAATATTAATCATACGACGGTTGCTAAGATTTAATACGGAGAAACGCGTGCGAGTACGACTCGTGTGATTAGTCCCCTTGGTGGGCTCAAAAGTTTTATCGTACCAAATCTTGCAAGTAAAGAATCAGTTTCTTCGGTACGGATAATAATGTTGAGCTGTCTTTACTCCAAGGTGAAATATATTAATTAATTTAGAGCTATTCAGAAACTTAATTAATTAATGGACTTGATAATCTTAAACGCGGGAAATAATAACTGGGAGCCCATATTATCGTAATATGGATTAAGATAGATAGTGCAATATTAATTTATTAGTGGTAATAATTAATATTAATGGATTGAATTATATTGGGGCTCAATATTGAAATTCAGAAGTCCATTAGGAGGTCCAATCTTAATTCTCCTTAAAGGTCCCTCAAGTAGCCCATTAAGTAGCCCAATAATGATAAGGTGATTAAAATAAAAGGAAAATTATATTGCTGATTTTTCCTTATATTTTTCGAAAATTAGGTTATTAGGAGAGATTAGATTTTGTTGATTTTATTGGAAAGATATTATGGAGGATAAGTATTCTTGGAATACAAGATTATCTCATATATTCAAGAAGATCCAAATCTTGGATTCACTCCTATTATTTTTGAAAATTTCAAGTTTATGAGGAGGATGAGATTTTTGTGTAATATTTTATTTTGGAGAAAAGAATATATGAGATATATTCAAGATTTCTTAGAGTCTAAGAAAAGATTTTTTCCAAAGCCCATATATCCTCAAATTTTCGGCCACCCTACTCTATAAATAGGGGATGATTATTTCATCCCCAAGTACATAATTCCATGTGTTGGAAAAATCAAGAGCATAGATATTTTTCTTTTTCCTTAGTTATTTAAATTGTTCGATAGCATCTCCCACCGGTGATCGAACAAGGCGAAAGGAAAATACTTGAGAAAGCTTTTGGGTTGATAAAGCGAGATCATAATCGTCCCATTTATTCAAAGGCCAAGTCTACAAGAGGTACGTAAGTCACATATCATCTTGATTATTTCCGCCATAGATTATATGTGAATTAATTCAACACGCATGATGATAAATTAGTTGTTGGAATTATTATTTGAATTAATTAGGATTAATTCATGCTAGTAATAATTGTATTTAAATTTCATCCCGAATAGATTTCGGGCACCCGTATTTTTTCCAACAACTGGTATCAGAGCCACGGTTTTGGGCTCTGATCTTTAAATTGGAATTTAAATTGTTAACATTAAATTGAAATTGGATAGTAGAATTGCTAGATCTTTTTTGCAGGTATCCAATTGTCATGGTTTTAATGTTGTTAATTTTTCATGCGTATGAATTAATTGTTTTTAATTCGATTCGTTCGAATTTGTTTTTCTCGTGAGAAAATCCACGAGTAGATTAGTTGTTTTTATTTTGATTTGATCATTGTAATAGACTAGTCTAGATCTAGTATTTATTTTTTTGAAAAATAAATTGTAACCGGATCGTGACGAAGAACGAAGAATTAAAGACGGCGTACCCGGACGATGCATGCGTGCGTGGCGCATACATGGACATAAAATCGTGCAAGGGGTGAAGAAAACGAGAATGAACATCGAAACCCGGAGCACGGGGTGCACGGCGCACGACCCGCGTGCGACGGGTGGCCGGCAGCGCGTCAGCGCGCGCGCACCTCGGCGCTAGGCCTGCAGCACCTCGATGCCTCGCACGCAGCGCTTCAGCGCGCCTCGACACGCAGCGCCTCGGCTGCTCGGCCGAGAGACGTGCGGGCCCACTCCGTGGATCGACGCGCGCCGTATCTCGGGCCGTGGAATTTTTCGGTTCGTGTTTTTCTTCCGTGTGATTTTAAATGTCGTCCCGAACCCCAAACGATGTTGTTTTTGATGAAGTGTTGTTGTTCGAGTGGGAGCGTGTCGAGACGAACGACGGAAAGCAACAAGGACAATTTTTCGCATCAAGACGTGAAGAAATTAAACCGTGACAATTGGATTCGAGTGCTCCAATGTGTTTAATTTTGTTTTGATGGATATTTTATTTCGTGCACTTATTATTATTTGTTAATATGTGTTTGCATGAATTTAATTGTCCAAGAAAAACCTTACTTTCGAAAATTACTAAGTATGTTTTTATAATCGCAATTTTATTCCGGATATTAAAATTGGATTATTTTGGCCTCCATAATTTATTCATTTGTGAAGTTATTTTGGAATACATTTCCCCCTCGGATCGGCCAAAAGAACGGATTTCACATGAATGAATTCTGAAAGGATGATTGTGGATTATTACTAGTGGCGGTATTGACCCTCACCACGAGTGGCTTGCTCAAAGCGAAATAATAATCATGTATTTAATTATGGTTATTACTTAGGCATAGGAAATTGATATTAACTTACTCCCCTCAGAGTCCCTGTCAATTTCTATGTGGTCAAAGTGGGAGCCAACTATTAATTTTGAATTAAGGATTTGTAACTTTTAAGTTTGTAATCCGCTTGAATGTATTTAAATGTATAGACCACCCCTCGTGGCGCATTTAAATTGTTTCGAGATGTTGGCTGATGCATGATTATATTGTTTTAAGGTTTCAATATAATTGATGTGATCGAATTATGTGATAATTTCATATTTTTCTAGATATTGATATGAATGTATGTTTTATTCTCATTTCATCATGTCGCAACCTTTTAATCCACTGTTTAATATACTTAAAGTTTATAAACTTTTTGGAGAGAATTATATCGATTGGAAATGTAATTTTAAATTTGTCCTTACTGCACGAAAATACAATTGGGTTATTCACGTTAATAAACCCGGCAAGCCTAATGATAAGTCAAGCAATGGGAAAAGGCAGTTGATGATTGACATCGTGACAATGAACACATGAAGTGCATCATCTTGACATCTCTGTCTGAGGATTTGAGGCGCGTTCAGGAAGACATTGTATCCGCTGTTGAAATCATGGAAAACCTTGAAGAGATGTTTTCACATCAGAATCCCATGACTAATCAGTTCACCAAACATGACTCGGTCAAGTTGGAAATGGTGGAAGGAACGCCTGTGAGGGAGCACGTTCTCGAGATAATGACATACCTTAACAAGTTGGAAGTACTTGGTGCGGATTTGATGTACCTTCTCAGGTTGATTTCATATACCATTCTCTATCGAGAAGTTTTGAGCAGTTTCATCTGAACTGTCAGATGAATGAACGGAGAAGCCGTTTGCCCGAGCTCTTGCAAGCTTTAGTTTCGGTGGAGGTGATAATGGAGCACCAGTCTAGTGCTATGGTGGCTAATGGTCCGTCTACCTCTTTTGGTCCCAAGGGAGGGAAAAAGAGGAAGAGAACCAAAGGCCGGATCCAAGCAAATCCAATTGTTGCGAAAGGCAAATGCAAAGGCTAGCATCGAAGGGGAAGTGTTTTAGTTGCGGTGAGAGAGGAAAATGGAGGTCTGCTTGTTCCAAGCCTAAGAGGCTAGGAAAGTTAGGTAATTCACACATCCTAGTCGTCGAAACTTGTGAAGTGGCGTATGTTGTCTATTCGTGGATAGTGGATACGAGAGCTACTGATCACATTTTTTTTCATGGGTTCAAGCTAACTCGACGACTTAACGAAAGTGAGATCCCCATCACATCGGGCAATGCTACGAGAGTGGCAGCTGAAGCAGTGGGAGAAGTGCGCCTATCTTTTGAAGATAGAGTTATGGTCTTGAGAGACGTTCTTCATGTTCCTAGTTTAGAAAGAACTCAACCTTCAGTTTCTAAACTGTTTTTTGAATAGATACTCAGTTTCTTTTAATAAGGATGTTATTATTTCTTGAAATGATGAGTTTATCTGTTCCGGAACTTCAATGGATGATCTTTATACCATTATTTGGGCACACCACTTATAAAATTGAATCTAATAACACATCGATTATTTCGAGTAATAAAAGAAAGCATTCTTCAGACATGAACAAAACACTTTTATGGCACCTTCGATTAGGTCATATTAATCTAATGCGGATACAAAGGTTGGTGAAAAATGAATCCTTGGAGTCACTTCAAGTTGAGTCATTTCCAACTTGTGAATCCTGTTTAGAGGGTAAAATGACCTAGAGGGCATTTGGAGCCAAGGGGAATAGAGCTACCAAAGTGTTAGAACTCATTCATACCGATATGTGTGGTTCAATGACGATCATAGCAAGAAGGGGTATGAGTAATTTGATGATTACTCGAGAAATGGATACATCTACCTTATGATGCATAGGGAAAGAAGTATCAAGTTTATATGATTTGATCGTGGAGGCGAATACCTTAGCGATGAATTCTTGAACTACCTATCGGACGAAGGGATTGTATCCCTGTTGACCGCACGGGAACCCCTCAATAGAACGGTATGGCGGAACGAAGGAAGCAGACTCTTTTAGGAATAGTCAGATCTATGATGAGTTATTCGGATTTACCCAAATCGTTTTGGGTAACGCCTTGGAAACATCGGCTTACATTCTAAACTTGGTGTCATCCAAATCGGTTCCTAAAACCCTAATGGAATTGTGGACCGGGCGCGAGCTCAGTCTAAGACACTTGCGGATTTGGGGTTGTCCGGTATACGTGCTAGACAAGGAAGCCGGTAAGTTGGATCCACGTTTGGAATTAAGGCTGTTTATATGATACCCTGCAGGAACGAAAGAGTGTATGTTCTATAGTCCCAAGGATCAAAAGACCGTGATTAGTTCACACTTTAAATTCTTGGAGGAAGACTATATGAACAAAAGAAAGCCCAGAAGTGAGATTACCTTAAACGAGTTAAGAGGGCAAACTCCTATACCAAGTATACAAGATGATGTATCACACGTCACACCTTCACAACTGGAACCCCGTCGTAGTGGGAGGATTACAAGGCAACCCGAGAGATTCATGGGAATTAGAGAATCTTAAGATTTGATTCCCGGCGATGAATCAGACCCATGGACGTACGATGAGGCAATCCAAGACAAAGACGCGGAGGCGTTGTTGGTGAACGAATCTAATCGGGAGGATTAGTGGCTGTTTTAATCCGTTTTTACGTCACCAATCAATAACGTGTGATTGATTACCACTGTAAATGGTAAAACGAGTCTTGGGTTAATGAATTCGGGTAAAATGAAGATCGAAATTTAAATTATTTCGTATATGTGTAAGATTGGGTGTATTTGTGTGTATATTTAGTCTGAAATTTGAAAAATTACATAAGTAAGCTGGAGAACAACTATTTATAGAGACTAGCAAGCATGAGGTGTCCAAGACTCTTGGTCTCCCTAGCCTGCATGCTTGACATGTGTCCCTTTGATCTTATCTAAGCTGAATCTTAGTTACAAAGTCTTCTTTGGTCTTATCTCGAACTCATTGTTGTTCGTCTAGGTCGGCTTGATTGATCTTTGTTGATTCTCCAACCGAAAGTTGTTCGCCTCTTGAGGTTGTACTTTGGAAGTTGTTCGCCTTATGGCTTTGTTCAGCTTGGCTTTGAGATCTTTGTCCTTTGTTCACTTGTACAAACCTCCTTGACTGTTGTATCATAGTTTGACCAAGTTTGTTCGTCATTGATGACTTCACAGTTGGCTCATTCTTGGTCTCGGGTCTTAATACCTGTTCGCCCATTAGTGTTTGTCGGAGGAGTTGTTCGTCATTTTATGTACCTCTCAGATTGGTAGATGCACCCCAATATTGATTATCTTTGTTTAAACCCCTAACTTTTGCTCGTTTCATGCTGGATGATGTTCGCCTATCAACAATTGCCCCCTATCCTGAATAGATGTTGCATCAGACGAGCAACTTTGTGGCGAGCAACTGTAGTTAGGATATTGTTCTGGTCAAGACTTGGATGAACAGCATCTTTGTGACGAGCAACATCGGGATAACCGTTTCGCCTTCCCATGATCTGGGGAGATCACGAAGATGACGCCAACACAATGATTGCGCGCCGTCCACGCGCGAGCAGCCCCGAGGCCACGCGCCCATATAATTGCCTATAGGTCCTTCAATTTTTAGTTTAGCTCGGAATTGACCCCGTCTTTTCTCAGTTGAGTCCCTGAATTTTCAAAAAATTATGCCCCAGACCCCGTTTTTGTTTGGGGTATAAATAGTGGGGGGAAACAAAATTTTCCCACTTTTTCATCTCTTGCTACAGTACTCCGGCGATTCTTTCTTCTCCGGCGATTCCAAGCTTCTCCGGCATCTGTTTTTCCAGTGTTTGGGCTTCCAATCCTCGAAACAAGGTAGTTATCCTCTTATTTATTTTCTCTTCTTTACTTTTTCTTTCGAAAACGCCATCGCCGCCGTGTGGGTTTGAGTGCTACCGTCTTCTCCGGGATAGCGCCGCCGTCTGCAAATCTTTCTACCGCCGCCTGGATTTTTCTTCCTCTTCTATGTCTTCGCACTCGAGCAATAAGACTGAGGAGACCTTAGACCCACTCTTTCCAGTCGCGGTCCCCGTCGATTAACCTCCCTTCGAGATTTCCTCGGCGTCGGATCTTCACGTGGATTCAGTTGTTCGCTCTGTGGAGGATACCGGTGTGGGCCCATCTGGGAGAGAACTGACAGTTGTGGCGAACAACAATCGGGACGAAAGTTCTTCGTCTTCTGCCGAATCTGAAGATCCAGACCTTAACGAACTCACTCGCGAGTTTTTGGAGGGTATCAATTTTCCATCCCCAAAGATGCGAGAAAGTGAGATCCCAGCTGGGGTTGCTCGTCTATTTGAATGGCGAGCATATGCTGAATGATATGCGAACAGCTTTCCCCGTCCCCAGAGACAAATAATGGATAAGGTGAAAACTGGATTCCAGGCGAGCAAGATAAAAAGTATTGTTCGCGAAGATGCACTGGACTCCATCCGGAAGGACTATAAGATCCCATATGATATCCACATGTGGGCTCCTCAGAGAAAGGAAAGAGCTGATCGCCCACCTCCAGGATGTACGGCGATCAACATTCACACTTTAATTGCCGGACTAAAGTTGCCTCTTCCACCCGTTGTTGGTCGATTCTTGGAGGCGACCAACTTGGCCATCACCCAAATTACTCCAATTGGGTGGATGAACCTCTTAGGTTCGATGTGCCTGTTCGCCTTAGAGGGGTACGTTGATCGGATCACTGCGGAAGAGATCAACTACTTGATGACAATCACAAACTGCCCCAAAGGAGAAGAAGGCTATCACTATCTCAAGGCCAGGACTGGGCTGAAAATGGTAGAAGAGGTGCCGAACAAGGTTCGTGACTGGAAGCAGCACTTCTTTTGGATTGGGGGTGATTGGCGAGCATCTTCCGGTCCACACGGCGGCCCTGGATGAATAAATTCTCCAGCAGCCTATGGAAAATTGAAACGTAAGTTCAATTCTTGTTCGCCTTTGAGCTAAATTGTTCTAATTTAACTTTTTTTGTCTGTTCGCAGGTCCTCGTCTACCCAAGTAGGATTCGGAAGAGGAGGAGTTGAGCTCCGAGTTCCTGTTTACCTCGTGATTGGTCGGCCTCCGCAACCGGGCAGATAGGACTATTGACTATCTTTGCCGAACAAGGTGTCAAAAAGCTGCTCGCCTCTTGACTTATCCTCACCACCTGGAGGCTCAAGCTGAGGTGCCCCCAGGTATGAAAATTTCTAACTCCTGGTTCAAACTTTGTTCATCATTGTCTTGTTTAACTTGCTCGCCTAATTTCTTTTTCTCATCATTTCATTTTTTTTTTAGCCGAGCAAGTAACAGTTGCCGTTCCCCCAAGCTACGCTCTTCTTGAGCAAAGGGTCCTTGAAATGGGGCCACCAAGAGGGAAGAAAAGGAGAGGTGACCCTCCTCAAGCGGTGCTCGCCATGTCGAACAAGCCTGAGGGGGCTAAAGTTCCGAGACAGGCTGCCCCCCCAGTCCAAATCCGGTCCCCTCCCGTCTCCCCACCTCGTGGTGGGAAACGCCTTAAGAAGGCAGATGGGACCCCACTGGTCGGAGATGTCACCGGCAAGGGGAAAGAAAAGGTGGGCGAAAGTCATGCTCGCCGCGAAGGGGATGTCACTAGGCGTTCTTCTGCGGAGCCTACGGAAAGGTCGGGAAAAGCGAGCAAAGATGTAGGCTCACCCCGTGGCCCAGAAGATCTTACGTTCCTTGGATGGGATGATCGGAAGTTTGCCGAGTAAGTATCTACCCTCTTTTGCCGAACAACTTTCATTTTTTTTTTTAATTTTTTCTAAGTATCAATCTCTTTCTTGTTTGCAGATATCGTGCCGACGATTATCCCGACCGAGCAAGTGTTGTACATCAGTATGCTTGCTCGAAGACTCCCGTTAACATAAGGGAGATTCCTGGCGAGCATGTTCGCAAGGCAACGGAGCTGGTCGCCCGAGCCTGGACGCGTCCCCTGGACAAGGCCATCCTCCAACAGGGGCAAATAGACAATCTCCATCTCTCGATGATGCTCGTTGCCAACGGCCTCGTCACTGCCCAAAGGGCAATTGCCCAAGTTGCCGAGCAGGAAGAGTCTGCTCGCCACTATGCGAGTACTGCTCGGCAACTCTCCGAGGAAAAAGACAAACTGGCGAACAACTTGCATGGCCAGATTGCTCGGCTCAATGACCAGCTTTCCCTCTATATTGACGGCGAGAAAAAGCACCTTGAAGACATTCAAGGCTTATCTGCCGAGCTGAAGAGCAAAGAGGCCTTGCTTGGTGAGGAGAAGAGCAAACTGTCAGCGGCCGAGCAAAAAATCGCTGATCTTGAGGCGGAGGTTGCTCGTCTCCGGGAGTCCGAAACCAACCTCTTTACCCGCGAGCAACTTGAAGAGGAGGTTCAAGCTCGTACTGGCCCCATCTCCAACCTTGGATATATTTGTGCCTACGCGGACAGCATCCGCACGGCCGATGCCTATGATTACAAGGAGATGGTGGAGGAGATGAGCAAAGATTTGAACGAGTTCCTCGAGAACTATCCTCCGTCGAACAACGTTACAATCCAGTTGATGGATCTGGCTGTGCTAGGGGTTAAACTGGATAAACTCGACCCCAGTATCACCATCACTCATCCTCCACCAATTGTTGATGATGGCGAGCAAGGAGATGAGCCGGCTGCCGCGGACGAGCAAATTGCCAAAGAGGCGGAGGATAAGGCAGCTGAAGACCTTGCTCGAGACATGATTGTCGACCCTTCTGCCGAGCAACCTCAAGATCCTCCTCCCGCCGAACAGCAGTAGTTTTAGGACTTAGCTTTTTTCTTCATCTCTTTTGTAATAGTTGCTCGTTCCTCTTTTGTAGTACTTGTAATGGCTACTTTCAGCTTGTACTATTTTTTAGGCTTAATGCCTTTGATTAATGGAACGTCTTTCTTATGTTCGCTCATTTTCTTATATATGTTAATTGCCTTTACATTTCTGTCAATGCTTTTACAATTATAACATATAGTGTTGGGCTTTTGTTCGAATTGAACTTTGCCTATAGTGGAATCAGGGTTCAGCCTTAGGTTCTGTTCATTTTTAAAAAACGAACAACCTTTAAGTGGCTTTGGTCCTTAGGTTCTGTTCATTTGTAAAACGAACAACCTTTGAATGGACTTGTACCTCGAGCTTTTGGACTTTTCCTTTTTTGACGAACAACTATTATATTTACATTGCAAAATAATTACAAGTGTTATAAGACTGTCCATCACTATCACATACAATCTGACGAACAGCTTTAAACACAAACTAAAACTTGCTCGCTTATAATATTTTTTGCCGAGCAATTCTATCCATAAAATCAAAAGAACTAGCACCAGACTATACAATGTGCCGAGCAACTTTTGAATCTATACTTAAGAAAATTTAAAAAATTAGGCAAGTTTTTAGCCTTCTTAGCCTTCCTTCAACTCATACGCATCCCTTGCCCCCCAAGACATTTGTTCGCCCAACTTTATTGATAGTACTTCTTTAGATGTACAGCATTCCAGGAGTATTGGGCCGGCTTGCCTTCCATGTCCTCAATATCGTATACGCCATTGATGTATTTTTCTGTTATACGATACAGGCCCTCCCAAGTTGGTCCCAATACACCTGGAGGTTGGGCGAGCAACTTTCTTAGAACCAAATCTCCAACTCTGAATTCCCTAACTTTTACATGGGAAGGGTTTCCTTTTTTTCAAATGAACAATTTGAAGACCTATTGATTCTAACAACTGATTGCAGAGTTGATCATTTGGACCTTTCAATTCATAGATGTAGATCTCGGACCTAGGAATGGGGATATTCCCGAAACTCACACAGAAAAAAGGAAGTGAGTTCGACAAAAAGAAAAACAACTTGGACAAAAAAAGAAGTGACTTGGACAAAAAGAAACGAAATGGCTTAGACAAATCTTTTTTGTCGATAACCTCAGACCAATCAATCGAATATTGATTAATACGTAATCGATCGAACACTATTTGAAAACGGCTCTTCTGCTCAGAAACGAAATGTTCCAAATGTTCCTGGAAATTCTTGCTCCCGTTGGACCATTTGTATCTATATGCATCAGGAGCCCGATTCATGGATCTCTCGGGTAACGTTCTGCTCGCTGCTTGTATGTGGCATTTTTTAGCTCGGCATTCAACCTTTTTTCTTCGAGCAAATCTAATTCAGCATTTAGAGCAGAGTTGTTCGCCTGTTCATCAAAGTTGGTCGTCCTAAATGTAGTGGCCTTTAACTCAATTGGTATTACAGCCTCTGTCCCGAAAGCCATTGCAAAGGGTGTTTCTCCGGTGCTAGACCTGGGAGAAACTCTGTATGCCCATAAGACTTCCGGAAGTTCTGTAGACCAACTGCTTTTACTCTCCGCCAGTCACACTTTTAATGTATGCTTTATGATTTTATTCACAGCTTCAACTTGTCCATTCGACTGGGGGTGATAAGGTGTGGAGTAATGTTTCTTGATCCCCCACTTCGTACAGAATTCTCTCAACTCTCGTCCATCAAATTGTGGACCATTGTCTGTCACAATTGCTTGTGGAACTCCAAAACGACAGACAATGTTCTTCCAAATAAAGTTGATCATCTTCTGCTGTGTGATATTCACCATAGCCTCTGCTTCCGCCCATTTTGTGTAATAATCGACTGCCACGACGGCGAATCGAACATTTCCAACTCCAGCCGGGAAAGGACCAATGATGTCCATCCCCCATCTTGCAAAAGGCCATGGGCTGTATACTGACACAAGTTCTTGAGCCGGGGTATGGATGCATGGGGCAAAAATCTGACATTGATGGCAAGTCTTGGCTTTTTTTATTGCATCTTGACGTAAGGTCGGCCAATAATAGCCTTGTCTGATTGTCTTGTATGCCAAAGCTTGCCCCCCAGTATGATTTCCACATACTCCAGCATGTATCTCTTCGAGGGCAAGCATGTATATCTTCGAGTACTGCTTGCCCTTGCCCCCTAGGCAAACACTTGAGAAGTGGGATTGATATTCCCCTTTTGAAGAGTTGCTCGCCTACCAGAGTATATCTGGCGGCTCGCTTTGTTAGCTTGGCAGCTTCAAAAGGATTGTTTGGTTTTTCCCCACTTTTCAAGTATTTGACTATACTTGCTCTCCAGTCTTCTTCTTCACTGGTTTGATCGTCGAGTTGATTGACATTATAGCTTACTGTTGATGGATCTTTCATCTTTGTAACTATAATATCTGCCAACTCTACGGGGTCTTCACTTGTTGCTAGTCGGGCAAGCGCGTCTGCTTGAGTGTTGCTCGTCCTTGGAATTTGTTGTATGAAAACTTGCTGCAACATGGACATCAGGTGAGCAACAATCCGTTGATATTCGATCATGTGATCATCTTTTGCTTCGTATTCACCTCGGACTTGGTTCACGATCAATTGTGAGTCGCCAAATATTTGCAAGCGTCTGACACCAACTGCGAGTGATAGGTGGAGACCAGCGATAAGAGCTTCATACTCAGCTTCGTTGTTGGTTGCCATGAAACCAAATCTGATCGCCGAGGTGAATACTTGTCTGTCTGGACTTATTAATACTACTCCTACCCCCGAGGCTATGTTGGTTGATGATCCGTCCACATAGAGATGCCAAGGATGATCAAGTCCTCTCGTCGGATCTGGTGGGAAAGTTAGTTCGACTATAAAGTCGGCTAATGCTTGCCCTTTGATCGCTGTTCGAGGAGCATAGGTCACCCCGAATTGGCTAATCTCTAGTGACCATCTTAAGAGACGACCTGCAGTGTCGGGGCGATGGAGAATTTGCCTGAGCGGGAAAGTTGTTAGAACTTCGACTTGATGGTCAAAGAAGTATGGTCGTAACTTTCTCACGCTCATAACCAAAGCATACGCCAGCTTTTCGGTTGGGGCATATTTGATCTCTGCTTCGTGTAAAGCTTGGCTGACGTAATAGATTGGTTGATGGAATTTGCCGTCCTCCCGCACCAAAACAGAACTAATGGCGACCTCTGATGCGGCTAAGTATAGAAAGAGCTTTTCTCCTGGGACTGGTTTTGATAGGATTTTGACATCTCCCAAGTAGTCTTTAAGTTGATCGAAGGCCGCTTGACAGTTGTTAGTCCATGCAAACTTCCCTTTTTTTACGGCCTCGAAGAATGGACGGCACTTGTCCCCTGACCTGGATATGAACCGGTTTAATGCTGCTAGGCACCCGGTGAGTCTTTGCACTTCTTTTACCGAACGTGGTGGTTGCATATCCAGGATGGCTTTAACTTTTGAAGGGTTGGCCTCAATTCCCCGCTGGCTAACAAGATGACCCAAGAATTTCCCTGAGTGGACTCCAAAGCTGCTTTTCTTTGGATTCAACTTCATGTTATAGTGTCGAAGAATTTCGAACACTTGAGTCAGATGTTGAAGATGGTCTTCCTTCTTGGGACTTTTGACCACAATATCGTCCACGTAGACTTCAACCGTGTCTCCAATTTGTTGATCAAACATCTTGTTCACCAGTCTTTGATATGTTGCTCCGGCATTTATGAGGCCAAATGGCATTCTCTTCCAACACAGCAAGTTTTTGTTTGTATAAAACGCCGTGTTCTCTTGATCATCTGGATGCATAGGAATTTGATGATACCCGGCGAAAGCATCCATAAATGTCAACATTTCGTGACCTGCAGTGCTGTCCACCAATTGATCGATGTGCGGGAGAGGAAAGTTGTCCTTCGGGCATGCTGCATTCAGATCTGTAAAGTCTAAGCATAGCCTCCAGGTCCCGTTTGGTTTCCTCACGAGTACTGGGTTTGCTACCCATTGTGGACAGAGTGCTTGTCGAATGAGATCGTTGTCTAGCAACTTCTTAACTTCTTCATTTAAAGCTTGGTATTTGTCTGGGCCGTACTTCCTCCGCTTTTGATGGACGGGCTTTCTGGCTTGGTTTATATTCAGCTTGTGGCAAGCATGTTTTGGATCTATCCCCACCATATCTGCGTGAGACCAAGCAAAGACATCTAGATTCTTGGTGAGGAACTCTTTCATTCGGGATCTGTAAGGCTCTGGGAGCTCAGATCCTATGAATAATTCAAGATCTTCGTTGTTGGGATTAACTTTGAACGCCTCCAGCTCTTCGACTGGAGTCGCTCGTCGTTTTTGTCCCTTCCAACGGGGATCAAGTATGGGTTCCTCAGGGTTGGAATCATTTTCGATGTTCATGGGCTCTGCCCCCAGGCGGGGTTCAAGATCATCAGTTGGCTCCGTCCCATTGTTGTTCGTTTGTACTTGGCCCTCCATGTCCTCCACTGAAGGTTGTTCGTCATCACCCCTTTGTTGTTCGTCAGATGGAGGTTCCTCGTGGGTGGTAACGAGTTGTTCGTCCAACACCTGCTCGTCCAAGTGTTGTTCGTCCGCATCCGTGTGGTCGTCTATGTCCATCATATTATTTAGTATTGATGGTTCGTCGATGGGATAACTTGTTGCTTCCATCATGGATATTTGTACAAATTTTGCTCGTAGCTGTTGAACGCATTCTCGTGCTCTCCGTTGGTCTCCTTTAATTGTGCCTGTTCCACTAGCTGTTGGAAATTTCAAACAATAGTGGTAAGTGGAACACGCAGCTTTAAATTCATTAAGAAAAGATCGGCCAAGAAACCCGTTATAGGTCGACTCCTGGTCTACAACCAAGAAATCTACCATTCTTGTTATATTTCTTTCGGGTTCATTGGCCGTTACAAGTTGTACAGCTAATGTTACAATTCCCAACGGTGTTGTCACAGCATTCCCGAAGCCTATGATTCTATGTGTTGTATTCCGAACATAACCCGAATAATCTCCCAGATTATCGAGGGTCTTCTTGAATAAGATGTTCGTGTAAGCTCCGGTGTCCACCAACAGTCTATGGACTCTGGTCCCCATAATCTTTGCACAGATTACGAGCGAATCATTGTGCGGAGTTAAGATGCCTTCAAGGTCTTTTTCGGTGAAAGTTAATTCTGCCGTTTGCATGATAGACGGCTTAACTCCCATCTCTTGTACTTGGCCAATCGCTCGTAGCTCCGCTTTCCTCTTCCGGTTAGATTCAGGTGGTTGTCCATCAAAACACCCTCCCACGGGACCTGCGGGTTCCATCATGAACAGATCTTCTAAAGGTTGAGCTGGCATATTGGGAACTGGTCGCCCGGGTCTGTTGTTTCTCTGGGATTGACCATCCTCTTCGTCTTCTGAGTTGTTCTCCCGGGCTCTTTTCCCAGGTTGCCTTTTAACGAAATCGGAGAGCTTCCCCTCCTCATAAAATCGCCAGAGTTGCTTAAGCAAATCTCTACACTCACTTGTAAAGTGCCCCACACTTTGATGGTAGGCACAATACTTGTTTGGGTTGAGTTTACCAGTATCCTGGCGGATTTTACGTGGTGGGGAGAGCAACTCTTTCTCCTTTACACTTTCGTATACAGTATCAACTGATACCGTCAATACCTGGTTTAATTTTTCCTTCAAATCCGATCCTTCGGTGAATGCTTTCATATTTTTCGGGACCGTGTAGCTTGTCCCGACGGGCTTTTTGTTATTCTCCTTAGGATCAGCTTTGTTCTCCCCTAAATTTGTTTGTAGGGCCTCGTGCATGGAAACGAAAATGCCAGCTTGGTTTCTGAACTCGGCATAAGTCTTTGGGCACTTCAGACGTACCTCCTTCCATAACTTCGACCCTTTTTTCAACCCGGCCATCACAGCGACGATCTTTGTATCTTCGCTCACCGGTTCTCCTTCTAGTAAAACTTTATCGAATCTTTCCATAAACGCCCGGTCAGTTTCATCATCATTTTGCCTCAAATCTGATAGCCGGTGTTTTTGGGAAAGATACGACCCCGCCGTTGAAAAGTGAGAAAGAAATTCTCGACTTAATTGGACGAACGAGTGGATTGATGCCGGCGGCATTGATGAAAACCACTTGTGAACCCGATCGCCCAATGTTAACGGAAAATTCCGGCACTGGGTGGCGTCGCTGGCCCCCACAGAGACCATGTAGTCCGTATACTTCGTTAAGTGGACCCGGGGGTCGGTGATGCCCTCATATTGAATGCTAGCCGGAAATTGAATTTTTTTCTGGATCGGGGCCTTCAAAATGTGAGCTGCCAAAGGTGAGGATGGCATGCTGTTCGTTCCCATCCCCCTCTGTTGGTCTAGTTGCCCCTGCATGCTCTCCACAGCCCTCCTTAGGCTTGATAATTCATCAAGAGGTGCCCCCTGACTTGGAGGCTGTTCGGCGAGCAAAGGCATTAACCTTTCTGCTCGTCGCAGTCCCTCGCTTGGAGTGGGCACTTCCTGGGCTTGCCTCCTAATGTTGTTCGCCGCATTCGGCCCCAGGCGCCTGAAGGCCGACTGGGAGAGTCTTTCATGGACTGATGGGCGAGGCTGTTCAAAAGTTGCTCGCCCGTCTGCTGCTCCCCGGCGAGCAGCTTCCCGTTGGGGTTGGCTAAGCCTATCTTGGGCACTGGAACGTGTTGTCCCATGGCTAGACATAGTTGTTCGTCCGCGACCAGACTCAGCCTGTACTTCTTGTTGGTCGACCACCTTGGCCTTTCCCTTGTTCCGTCTGACTTGGGCACTATCAACCTCTCGCTGTTCGCCCCTAGTGGTCCTGGGTCTAACAACTTCTAGGGACTTGTCCCTTGGCCTTGCTTGTGTTGGCCTAACCTGCTCTTGTTGCCTCTGGAGGGCCTGGAGAGCAGCAATGGTTTTGGCCAACTCGTTGGGGTTGTTCGCCAAAGCCTCCATCTCAGGGGGGAGGTTATGTGTTATGGCCGTATGCTGTGACCTGTTCGCATGTCTCGGGTCACGGTCCTGGTGGTCGGCCGACGTGGCTCGGGTCTGAGATGCTTTTTTCGACAAACGTGATCCTTGGGTCTCTTTAGATTGAGGCATTTCAATTTAGATTACTTCTTAATTTATAAATTGAAGAACACCAAGAACACTTTTGTTTGTATCTTCAAATGTTTCTTGAGATTTCCTTTGAATCTTCAAGTTTTCAACTTGAAGTTCTTGAGTAATCACACTAAACCGAAGGTTCGCCCCTTCCTCTAGCGCCAAATTGTTGGTGAACGAATCTAATTGGGAGGATTAGTGGCTGTTTTAATCCGTTTTTACGTCACCAATCAATAACGTGTGATTGATTACCACTGTAAATGGTAAAACGAGTCTTGGGTTAATGAATTCGGGTAAAATGAAGATCGAAATTTAAATTATTTCGTATATGTGTAAGTTTGGGTGTATTTGTGTGTATATTTAGTCTGAAATTCGAAAAATTACATAAGTAAGCTGGAGAACAACTATTTATAGAGACTAGCAAGCATGAGGTGTCCAAGACTCTTGGTCTCCCTAGCCTGCATGCTTGACATGTGTCCCTTTGATCTTATCTAAGCTGAATCTTAGTTACAAAGTCTTCTTTGGTCTTATCTCGAACTCATTGTTGTTCGTCTAGGTCGGCTTGATTGATCTTGGTCTCGGGTCTTAATACCTGTTCGCCCATTAGTTGTTTGTCGGAGGAGTTGTTCGTCATTTTATGTACCTCTCAGATTGGTAGATGCACCCCAATATTGATTATCTTTGTTTAAACCCCTAACTTTTGCTCGTTTCATGCTGGATGATGTTCGCCTATCAACAGGCGTGATAAACCGCAATGGAAACCGAGATGGGTTCGATGGATCATAATCAAGTGTGGGAGTTGGTCGATCCACCCAATGGGGTAGAACCTATTGGATGTAAGTGGGTGTACAAGAGGAAAAGAGGACCGGACGGAAGGGTAGAGACCTTCAAAGCAAGGCTTGTGGCCTGTGGCCTGTAGCTATGCTTAAGTCCATCCGTATTCTCTTGTCGATTGCTGCGCACTTAGATTACGAGATCTGGCAAATGGATGTCAAGACAGCTTTCCTTAACGGAAGTCTTGACGGGATCTATATGCAACAGCCCAAAGGTTTCATTGAAAAAGGCCAAGAACACCTCGTATGCAAGCTTAAGAGATCCATTTATGGACTTAAGCAAGCATCGCGTACTTGGAACCAGTGTTTTGATCAAGTTATTAAGTCTTATGGGTTTGTGATCAAAACAAGTTCGAAAGTTGTGTGTATAAAAGGTGTGGCACAACTGCGGTGGTATTCTTAGTATTATACGTAGACGATATTCTGCTCATTGGAAACAATGTAAAGGTATTGTCAGACGTAAGGGTATGGCTATCAAAACAATTTGATATGAAGGACTTAGGGAAAGCCGGTCACATCCTTGGGATCAAGATCACTCGCGATCTCAAGAAGAGGATGTTGGGCTTATCACAAGTTTCATACAAAGATACTGTTTTGAAGCAATACAACATGCAAGATTCCAAGAAAGGTTTTGTACCTTTTAGGCATGGAATCCATCTATCCAAAGAAATATGCCCTAAGACGCAAGTGGAGATAGATGACATGAAAGATGTTCCGTACGTTTCGAACGTATGAAGTCTTATGTGTGCAACGTTGTGTACGAGACCGGATATCTGCTTTGTCGTGGACATGATGGCAAGATATCAAAGTAACCCCGGGAAAGCACATTAGATTGCAATTAAATGCGTTCTTTAGTTTCTGAAAAGAACTTGGTATGGAATGCTGATTTAACAGTCAGACGGTCTAATTCCCATGGGATACACAGACTCAAATTTCCAATCAGACATAGACTCCAGAATAACTACCTCGGGTAGTGTGTTTTGCATGGGAGAAGGAGCCATGACATGGAGAAGCGATTAGTCGCCGATTCGACCATGAAAACCGAATAAGTAACTGCTTATGAAGCAGCGAAAGAAGCGGTTTGGCTCAAGTACTTCTTAGTGGACTTGGATGTTGTTCCGAATTTTCCCGACAAGATAAACTGTCTTTTGTGACAATGTCGGAGCAGTTGCAAATTCAAAGGACCCGAGAGCCCACAAGGCCAGCAAACACATTGAAAGAAAACACCATCTTATACGAGAAATCGTTAAGAGAGGAGATAAAGAGGTGGCAAAGATAAATGTCGGAGGACAACCTAGTACATCCATTCACAAAGGGTCTGCCTCTGAATACATTCGAGAGACATGTGGATGGAATGAGAGTCAAGACTATTGTCAATCTGCTTTAAGTATAAGTGGGAGGAATTATTAGGTTAGTGTAGGTTGACATGAGATGTCACGTAGAGCTACTACACTAAGACATGTGTGATGTATACTAAAAGTAGACTTTAAGTATAAGTGGGAGATTGTTGGAGTTATACGTGAAAGTATGCTTTTACTTTGTATAACTCGTGTATCAAACACTCGTTTTATGAGAATAATTCTTTTATCACATTTGCTTTAGTTATGATTGAATGTTGAATTTCTATTGCAAACCGTTCAATATATGGTACTAGTTACATTGTAGTTAATGTAGTGATACCCGATCACGGAAGACAACATTAACAGTTTACTTGTAACTAAACGTACATTTTCACGACCTAGGTGGAATTGAACAATCCGCCGTGAAAGGTCGATGTGTAAGGCTCAGATTGGTCTGTCCTGACTAAGAGATTGCACTAGCACATTTAGTATGTGTTGAAGAGGACCTACAGCGAGGATAAATTCTTCTGTTCTGAAATGTGAAGAATTAGACCTCAGTGGTTGTTGATTTCTTAATCTCCGTCACTTAAATAGGACCGTGTGTGCTTAATGGTTATTGTTTTGATTCATGTTGGGTGAGAATCATTGTGACTTCGAACTTTGTGTCTTGGGCAGTAATATTAATCATACGACAGTTGCTAAGATTTAATACGGAGAAACGCGTGCGAGTACGGCTCGTGTGATTAGTCCCCTTGGTGGGCTCAAAAGTTTTATCGTACCAAATCTTACAAGTGAAGAATCAGTTTCTTCGGTACGGATAATAATGTTGAGCTGTCTTTACTCCAAGGTGAAATATATTAATTAATTTAGAGCTATTCAGAAGCTTAATTAATTAATGGACTTGATAATCTTAAATGCGGGAAATAATAACCGGGAGCCCATATTATCGTAATATGAATTAAGATGGATAGTGCAATATTAATTTATTAGTGGTAATAATTAATATTAATGGATTGAATTATACTGGGGCTCAATATTGAAATCCAGAAGTCCATTAGGAGGTCCAATCGTAATTCTCCTTAAAGGCCCCTCAAGTAGCCCATTAAGTAGCCCAATAATGATAAGGTGATTAAAATAAAAAGAAAATTATATTGCTGATTTTTCCTTATATTTTTCAAAAATTAGGTTATTAGGAGAGATTAGATTTTGTTGATTTTCTTGGAAAGATATTATGGAGGATAAATATTATTGGAATACAAGATTATCTCATATATTCAAGAAGATCAAAATCTTGGATTCACTCCTATTATTTTCGAAAATTTCAAGTTTATGAGGAGGATGAGATTTTTGTGGAATATTTTATTTTGAAGAAAAGAATATATGAGATATATTCAAGATTTCTTAGAGTCTAAGAAAAGATTTTTTCCAAAGCCCATATATCCTCAAATTTTCGGCCACCCTACTCTATAAATAGGGGATGATTATTTCATCCCCAAGTACATAATTCCATGTGTTGGAAAAATCAAGAGCATAGATATTTTTCTTTTTCCTTAGTTATTTAAATTGTTCGATAGCATCTCCCACCGGTGATCGAACAAGGCGAAAGGGAAATACTTGAGAAGGTTTTTGGGTTGATAATGTGATATCGTAATCGTCCCGTTTATTCAAAGGCCAAGTCTACAAGAGGTACGTAAGTCACATATCATCTTGATTATTTCCGCCATAGATTATATGTGAATTAATTCAACATGCATGATGATAAATTAGTTGTTGGAATTATTATTTGAATTAATTAGGATTAATTCATGCTAGTAATAATTGTATTTAAATTCGTATTTAAATTTCATCCCGAATAGATTCCGGGCACCCGTATTTTTCCCAACACAGTGAAGTTATCTTCATCCTTGGGCCATTCTTCTCTTGGATCTGCAATAGTCTCAGCCGTGGTTCTAGGGTTAGGGGTCATAAAAATAAATGGACCTTTAGTAATTACCCTTAACATTTCATCATGTACACAGGCAAGATGAGCTCTCATTCTGATCTTCCAGAAGTCATAATTTTCCACTGAGAATTGTGGAAGTTTGTGATGGGACATGTGGTTCAAGGGATTAACTCCCATATTGTTCTCTGCTGGTGGTGCTACCCTAGCTGCATTGTCAGCCATAATATCTAAACAAGTTTATCAAAAGGATCAGTTCAGATAACCAAAAGAAGATACCCTTTTAGCACAAGGTATACCTAGAACAATGGTCTTTTGAACCACTGCTCTGATACCAATTGTTGGTCCCGAAATGAGTAAACATGTGTATGGGGGGGGGGGGGGGATACACCTGTGGTTACAAATTAAAACATCTTCCTAAAACTTATCAGGTTACTTCAAATAGTAACTCGTCAGTGGACTTTAAGTCTGCTGAGAATTACTAGAGAAAGCTTACTGAGATAATACCTTCACTGAAAGCTCAAGACTTTCAGTTGAACTACTATCTAATTATCTTTCAAATGCGGATTAGTGAGCCCTTTTGAAAACTAGTTTTACTCTGATTGGATAACACACACGTAGGAAATAGCAGAATGAAAGAACACAAGATATAAAGTGGTTCAGAGATGAATCTCCTACGTCCACTGTCCTAATTAAACAGGAGAATTCCTTTCACTTGGAATTCCTTGTATTATAGTGCCAAGGTGCACTGATCAATTAATAATCTCTTAGGATGATTGATCACTAGGATAATTCCAGGCCCTAGTTCCCAAAACAAACCAGCTTTCAGACTGATACAAATAGTCAGCTTACTAACACCACTTAACACTAACTCTCAACCTAACAGCTGAGTAGGGTTTTGGTTCCAACTGTTGTGAGATAATCCTTACATTTTAGCTCAAGGCTTATGATGGATTATCTCCTTCTAAGGTTTGGATATAGCTTTTAAGCTTGGTTACAGAAGGCTTGTTATGCTCTCTACAAATGTGAAACACTTGGGAAACAAATGTAATTTCGAGTGCTTCTAAAAGGTTATGAATGTAGAGATAGCTTTGATCTTGTGAGTTTCCCGTGCATAGAACTGAGCACGTCCTTCTGTATTTATAGGCTTCCTTGAAAATCTTCCCGTTGGATTTGAATCTTCTCAAGTAAGTCTTCTTGTATCTGATTGGTTCAAACGACTCTATTTGAAGCTTTAAGTCTTGTCAAGAAACGGCTGAAAGACCATGCCTATTCACCAACTTTCTGGGGAAAGCTAGGGAAAGACTTTTGGTACTTGTCAGTCTGGGACAGGTCGGCTGTCAGTAGAGTACACCTACGTGTCATCTTCTCATTGGGCCGTTCAGTCTGCTTGCTCAGAATCCTGTCTTGCTTTAAGATGGAACTCCCCTGAGAGAACCTTCTTATTCCTTCATTTATTGTAAGCTCCACTGAAATTCGTTTTGCCTTGTTCCAACCAGATTAACTAACAACTTTTAATGTGTTTAGCATTTAATGTGCTTTGTTAGTTCTCATCAGTGGACCTTGGTCCTCTCCTGATGGCTTTAGTCTTAGTGAGAATGTACTTAGAAAATATTCAAGACTTAGACTAATTCTCAGATCACTTGTCTTCAGCGGACTTTGTCTTTAGTGGACTTCATTCTTCAATACACTCTAGAATTTTATAACTGCACTCCAGTTCCTTAACATTTGAACTGAATTAACTAAGTACTAACTCTACTGAATATTTTACTTACAAATAACTTAGGAGGAATATTTTGGCATCTTAATCAAAACTTAAGTCTATACAATTTCCCAACAATTGTTAATACATGTTACCAAATATTTTTCGAGTAAGTTTTATATGAAATCAATTTATGATAAGTTTAACATAAAATTATTTTAAAATTTTAAATATTTAATCAAAAGTATTAAAAATCTCATTATAAGTATAAAAAATTGGGATCAGTAGTTTCATGTTTTAATGACTGTTGATATTTTTTTACCTTAATTTTGATACTTTTGGTTAGAATCCTAAAACTTTTAATTATATTTTATACTTTAAAACAGTTTTAATTTATCATGAGCGATTTTCATACAAAACATTATCATATTTCTCTTCAATTATTGCTCGAATCAATCAACAATTTCTTTTGTTTAAAAATAATAATGTCATATTATCTATCCATGAATATGTATAGAGTGAAAATGATTCACATATAAATTATTAAAGGATATTGATTATTTTCATTAAAAGGTATTAGTTGTTTTTATCGAAAAATTAATTTGTTTTCACGGAACAACTAAAACTCTTAAATGTAAACAAGTAATACTCTTTAGTGAAAACAACTAATATTTTTCAATGATTTATGTATGAATCAATTTCACTCTAAGCTTTGTCATTATTTATATGCATTTTTTATTTTATGAACACATATTTTAAATAATGGAATTATTCCATTGAGAATAATGACGGGTATAATCCAAAAATATAGAAGAAATTGCAAAATCTATGTTTCACAAACTATACCCTCTTATTTGTAATGCGATTTGCACGTAATTTAATTAATTAAGTTCTTGACAACTTAAAGAGTGCAGCACATAATAACGGAATTGGCAAAACTTTAAAAAACATAGTTTCCTTTTTCTCCCCTCCCAGTGTCGCATTATTTCTTTCTTTTTTCATATTCTCATAAATAATTTAATTTAGTGATTACGATGAATATTTAATAGTAAAGCATGATTAATATTAGTAAATTTTGTAAAAAAAATAGAGCTGAATGTTTGATAATAAATTTTAAATAAAATAAATATTATTGACAATCTAGAGTAAATTAATACTTCCTCGGTTTAATTTTAATATTCTACTATATTTTAAAAAATAGAAATAAGAATATTGAAATTGGATACCCCAAAAGAATAGAATTGCTCGGTTTTGAAAATTAAGACTCTTGACTTTTTTAATTCATTTAAAAAAAAATTTAAATTTGTAGATAGATGTAAAATTAATTTTCAAATATTATGAGTAGTTAGACCAATTCTCATATTTATTAAGGACTTAATTTTATAAATGTGGAAATTATAGCAATTTGGAATCCATTAAAAAAGAAGCCGATATTCATATATACTGTCAAGAAAAAGGAAAAACACCAAATATATGATACATGAAACAGAGAATCATATACGCCATGGATTATTATCAAATAAGGAAAGCAAAATCCTGACATGTACCCGTTGCCAACTATACAAATCTGTACGAATTAAATAAGGAAAAAGAAATCAAAACGACTCTCTTTCTCTCCTTTTCTTAGTCTATATCATTATCAGCTAACAACGTCAAGTCCCGTCCTTCTCATTGGAAATCAAATTCTCCTTTTCCATTGAGTCCTTCCTTTCCTTTCGTCTCAAGTTTTTAAGGTACTTTACTTTCGCTTTGAATCTTTCGGTCCCAACGCTAGATTTTTAAGGTTTTCCAGCTGCGTCTACTGTAATTCTGTTCTGTCGTCTCTACTAGAACAAACATTGCGTTACCTTTTGGGATTTGGTAAAACTCACTTTAATTCCGAAACAAACGTACTAGTCAGTTCGGTTCTTGGCTTTGAGGCGTGTGCTTACATTCTTTGATCATCAAGAAGCTTTATGGTTTAATCTTTGATTTTTATTTTGACATACCAAGCGGTGCGTGGGTTTGAGACGGGTTTTCTGATTAGTATACAAACTCTGTTTGCTGATTTTTGAGCCGGATGTTGGTTTTGTGTTTCTTGGTTTCTGGCATATCGTCTTGAGAACGTAGTCTTTCTTTTGAAAGAATTTTCTGTTTCTGGTGATGTTTTTAAGTTGAAATATGAAGTAGCATATGATCAAACGCACTTTAAATAGTCCTCAATTCTTTCAAAAATCCTCTTGTATTCCACTCAAAACTCGACTATTTTTCCTCTTGCCAGTTTGGCTTGAGCGTTAAAGGGTTTTAGCTCTAGGAGATACTGAAATTTGATTGATTTTTATGCGGTCTGAAAGAAAGAAGACTCTTTTGGAGATAACCAATATGGCCATAGATGGCGGAAACCAGCAACTCGTAGCGGATGCTGTTCCATTTGCCAGAAGGTAACTTGTTTATGTTGCTGCATTCTTAATTTACAGACAGGAAAAAAAAGGATGCTGTAATTCTTTTTAATCTTGTGATGTAGATATTATATTCTGTTTCTCAGTCTATATGAAGCACATTGTGCAGGGACTTGGGTTTGGTAGTTAAATTCCTATAAAAGAGTTGAAGATGCTGAAATTGGATTATTTCGAAATCTCACCTTCTTTAAATACTTTGATTGTAGTTATCAATTGGAAGCACTGGAGATGGCATTGAAACAGAACACCATTGTTTACTTTGAAACTGGAACTGGAAAGACCCTAATCGCAATCATGCTTCTACGCAGCTACGCCCATCTTCTGCGAAAGCCCTCACCTTATATTGCAGTTTTTTTGGTCCCTACTGTTGTTTTGGTCACTCAGGCATGTGAAGCTTTACTTCATAATCATCTTACAGTTACCTTGACTTGAATGTTGCATTTATATCGTTTGTCGCTTAAGTTCCTTCTATTTTCTTCCTGATATAGCCTTAATGTATTACAATATATAGTGCCTTCCCTTTTCCAATATGTATTACAATAATGTTGCTGCATTGATATTGAGTAGTCGTTTTTCATGATTATGATCAGCAACGAGACAATGTGGGAATGCTCACTGACTTGAAAACGGGCAAGTATTATGGTGAGATGGGAGTTGATTTTTGGGATGCAGCAACATGGATGCATGAGATGGATAAACATGAGGTGATTTCAGTTTGCTTTTAGCTTTACATGGTTCATTAGGTTGCTGCTACCAATGTTGTGGTTTGAATTGATAATTTTGCACAAATATATATTTTGGTGTTTAGATGTATGATTCTCAATTTTATTCTTACGAATGTTTCTAAAACTTGAATAGTAATTATTGAAAAATTTCTTTACAAGGGAAGTGTCCACTTGTTGCCTTATCATATACTTTTGTTTTCCAGGTGCTTGTAATGACGCCACAAATCTTGCTTGATGCTTTGAGGCACAGGTTTTTGAGACTCGATCAAATAAAGGTTTTAATATTTGATGAATGCCATCATGCAAGAGGCAAACATCAGTACGCGTGCATAATGACGGTAAAATATCGTGCAAGTTAGGGCTTTCTTTTGGAAGTTCCATAGACATCTCAAGATTATGCATATTCTTGAGTAATGTAGAACTATAAAGGCATATGCTATCCATATATGCTGTACTTGTTTAGATTTCTGATTTATACTTCCATCATTTAAAATTCTTTCATGGTGGCCTCAGATTAAGTCCTGGCCTTCTTTGGACTATTAAAAAATTTATTAATCTTGGTGTGTATTTCAATATTAAAAGAGCTTAAACTTGCAGGAGTTCTATCATCAAGAACTAAAGAATAACAGTCCGTCATTACCTAGAGTATTTGGAATGACAGCTTCTCCTATAAAGGCTAAAGGTTTGTGCAGCGAAACAACTAAAAATATTGTTACTTTCATAATATTTAGCTCTTAGCTTTTTCGTCTTTTGTACAATTGACTTTACATGCCTTCAACTTCTTCTTCCATATCCTCTACAGCTTCTGCTACAGACAAAGCCTACTGGAAGCAGATTAGTGCTCTTGAAGATCTAATGCATTCAAAGGTTTTATTAAAACTTTTATTCTTGTACTTAATTAATAAATATAGACATAATGCTATATTCTATCAGTACATCAGGACATTGAAAATTTATTGGTAAAAACTGTCAAAATAGAATAAAAATTAATGGTACAAGTGTTAGCGGCAAATGAGGCCGTCTTTGAATTTGCTGAGTTGCTGCTGCATGTGTTTGACTTCTAATTTTATATTTTAAGGTTTCAATGTTTAGTTTATGTAAAATCTCCCTTAACCATGTTCTATGCATGCAACTAATTCTAATTTTCTCTTGAATGAAGGTCTTCACATGTAATTCGGATTCTGTGTTAACACGCTACACTCCATTTTCAACTTCAAAGTTAAAGATGTATGATCATAAGGATATTCCTCATGAGACTTCTAATATCCTTGAAAATGATTTGCTGAAATTGGTAAAAGAGGTATGCATATTTTATAATTAATTGATGCCAACGTGCTAATTTTCCTTTTATATTTTAATCATAATGTCATGGCACTAACTATATTAATACGTTTCATCAGCATGAACTGTCTCTCGGCAGATTAAAAATTTCAGAATCTGCAAGGAGATCTGCAAAGGAAAGATTAAAGAAGCTTATGTCAACCTTCATGTTTTGTTTATCTGAGCTGGGGGTTTGGCTAGCTATGAAGGTATATTAATGGTATCTACATACACATTCTCAGTTATATTAGGGACTGAATTTTTTATGTTACGAAATAGGCAGCGGAAGTTTACTCGAATGTAGAGGGTAAGATAACTGGTGATAGAGTTGCTGGAGCTTTCAGTAAACATGCTGTAAAGGCCTTCGCTTCACGCATGCCATCTGGTACGTCTCTATCTCAGTTAGCAGAGTTATAATTCTGTCATTGTCCTAACTGTTAAGGCTCATTGTTATTTTTCTGTAATTATTTTCTTGTAGATCCACAATGGTCAATTCGTAATGACTTGAGAGCAAACATGACGGCTGGATATGTTTCGTCAAAAATCATATGTCTTGTCGAGACTCTTCTCGAGTACAGGTCTGCTATCTATTGTACGCATATGAAATTAATGAACAATCAATTGTTGGTGCTCTTTGATTATATATATTGTGGACTTGCATATTAGACAAGAAAAAATGAATACAACCGATTTGCAACTTAATTCTGTTGCAATTTTAATGAACTGTCATTTTGTTTCTTTTTCATATTTACTTGCACAGAGAACTGAAGGACTTGAGGTGCATTGTGTTTGTCGAGAGGATTGTCTCAGCAATCGTGATTAGTAGACTGTTGAATGAGTTGCTTCTAGAATCCATTGGTTGGAGGACTGAATACACTGCAGGGTATAGTTCCAGTTTTCGATCTCAAAATCGGAAGGAACAAGAAGAAATTGTTGAAAATTTCCGCAAGGGAAAGGTACTGTTTGAACTTGTTTTTGTGATTTTGCATTCATTTGTATTTAAAGTCTTTTTCTTAGCGATAGTTGTCCTCGACTTTCAGGTTAACATCATCATCGCAACCTCTATGCTTGAAGAGGGTTTGGATGTCCAAAGCTGCAACCTTGTAATTAGATTTGACCCCTCTGCAACAATTTGCAGTTTTATTCAGTCTCGTGGCCGTGCTCGTATGCAGAACTCAGATTTTGTAATAATGGTGAAAAGGTCAGCTGCACTGCCATTGTTATTTTTTTTCTTTTTCCGTAAGGTCTTCTGAGTGAAGAAGAAAGTAATTGTTGAGTTTGGTGTATATGTAGCGGTGATACTTTAGCTCTTGCGAATGTGAAGAACTATCTGGAAAGTGGGCCCATGATGCGGAAGGAATGTTTGAGTCATGCCAATCTTCCATGTCAACCACTAAGCAATGAAATGTACGGTGAGCCTTGGTATAAAGTTGAAAGCACTGGAGCAATCGTCACATTGAGTTCTAGTGTTGCATTGCTTAATTATTATTGTTCTCGGCTGCCATCTGACAGGTTTGTCATTTCATCATTCTTTCAAACCATCACTTTTCTGCATTGTTTCACACATTTCGCTTTCTTTTAAGATACTTCAAGCCTTATCCTCGCTGCACCATTGATAAGGAGCTGGGGAGTTGTATACTTTACCTTCCCAGTAGCTGCCCCATACAATCAGTTACAATCAAAGACAACACCACCAAGTCACTGAAGCAACTTGCTTGCCTTGAAGCTTGTAAAAAGCTGCATCAAGTTTGTGCCTTGACAGACAACCTCGTCCCAGATATTGTTGAGGAAGAGGCGGAAGATCAAAATGATGGTATTTCTTACTCGAGTTTCTTTTATCATCATGCTCCTTCTATTTCATTTAGTAATGAAATCTGAATTTGCAGGATGTGAACCATATGTAGATGAACGCGTGAAATATATTCCGCGAGAATTGGTTGGCTCTCACAACAATGAGTCAAGTGAAACACGTTACGAGTGCTATCTGATTGACCTACAATTGGACTTCCAATATGATGAGAAGCCTCACAATATTCTTCTGGCTGTTCATGAGAGGCTAGATAATGATCTGGAAAATGTCAACTTTGATCTGAATGTGGATAGAGGAAAGGTATTAGTGAACGTAAAAGATGTTGGAAACATTACACTATTTCCCGATCAGGTATGCTAATATTTCTTTAGCTCGTATCATATGCGCAATTGACTGGCTAAGTTACAATATTAATTTGTCCTTTTAACTTTGTTTCAGGTTGCTGTTTGTCAGCAATTCCAAGTTACTCTTTTCAAGATTCTTCTTAAACATAACGTAGATAAGCTTCATGAACATGGTTTGACCATATTTAATTATCTTCTTCTCCCATTTCTACACTCAAATGATGAAATATCAATTGATTGGAAATGCATTTGTGCTGTTGTATACACGAAAAATTCTTCCTTGGATGAACATACAGACCGTTGTTTAAGTAAAGGTGATGGATATCGTGTGCACACAATAAATGGCCTGGTGTGCTCTTGTATGCTAGAAAATGCTTTAGTGTGCACACCTCATAATGGTCGCATATATTGCACGAAAGGCATTTTGGACGGTATTGATGGTAGTTCGAGTTTTAACCCCAAAGATGGAGAAGCTATTACTTACAAAGACTATTTTAAAAAGAGGTACGTATTTTGACTTTTACGTAAGAACTGATGACTAACTTTATGTAGTAATACTTAATTTAATTAATAAAATATTTTTTGCAGTCACGGTATCAGCTTACAATTTGAACGGCAAAACCTCCTGCATGGGAAACACTTGTTTACCGTGCAAAACTACCTTCAAAGATGTAGAAATCCAAATAAAAAAGGTTTATTTGTTACACATGTTTACCGTTTCATTTAACTAGACAATAGTGTTTTCATCAGTCTGTTTACTACTTTATTTAGAATCGTAAAGAACTCTAGCCAAGTAAAATTTCAGAAATCATAAGATTTATTTACTGACTGTGGTTATCAGTATATCTTTTCACAACTTAAACCTGATTGAGGTGTTTATTAAGATCACTCATTCTATTAGCAAATTAATTGTTTTACATCATTTTGTCTATATGGTTCCTCTTTTGCTGACTGTGCTCTTTCTTTTGTGCAGAACATAGTACTAGCTCATGTGAATTACCACTTGAGCTTTGCTCAATAATCATGTCGCCTATTCCTATTTCTACTGTTTATTCTTTCTCACTTCTCCCATCTGTAATGCATCGTATCGAGTCACTGCTTATAGCTGCCAACTTGAAAAGTGTACCCATGCTTCACTCAAACCAAGATGCCGTAATTCCAACATTGAAGGTATCTCTTGTGTTTAGCCTGAAAATTTAAGCACTCATTTCTGCTTCAAACAATTTAAGCACTCATTCAATATGACTTTATTCTAATTCAATGTTCATTAGGTTTTGGAGGCAATCACGACAAACAAATGCCAAGAGAAACTCCATTTGGAATCATTAGAGACTCTTGGTGACTCTTTCCTAAAATATGCTGCAAGCCAACAACTCTTCAAAACGTATCAAAATCGGCATGAGGGCCTCCTAAGTCTTAAAAGAGAGCGAATAATCTGCAATGATGCATTGTGTAAGCTCGGATGTGACCGCAAAATCCCGGTAATGAAAGACTTAATAAGTGACAGATAATTTCTATTTTCAATTGTTTTGTTTTTAGGTATGAACTTATGTTAGCACAATTATATCTTGCTATTTCACTATGCCATACTCACGAAAAGATCAATTAAATAAAAAACAATGGGAAGCAAGGATCTTGAAAAAATTATTTCAAACCTTCCCAAAATTCAACGGATGTTTTTTTTTTTTTACTTAACCTTTGCATGTATACTCTAGGGTATCCCTATCCATCTCATGATATGCATTATTTCCTCAATTTTGGGGGAATTATTTCTTAATAAATTCGGTTTTATATTCCAGGGTTTCATCCGAAATGAAGAATTTGATCTCAAGACATGGATAATTCCCGGCACAAATTCTGGGTATGATGTATTGGAAGAAGATCATGCATCATCTAGTAAGAAAGTGTATATTGGAGCAAGTAGAAAAATAAAAAGTAAGGTCGTAGCGGACGTAGTAGAAGCCCTGATTGGCGCGTTCCTCTTTGCTGGAGGTGAAAAGGCAGCGTTGTCCTTTATGGTATGGCTTGGCATCAATGTTGATTTTGTCAACGAGCCTTACACGCGAACCTTCACTGTGAAACCGGAGGAGTATATCAACGTGAGCTATTTTGAGTCTCTTCTTAAGTATCAATTTCGCAATGCTTCACTCTTGGTTGAAGCATTAACGCATGGTTCTTGTATGCGGCCTGAAATTCCGGGATGCTATCAGGTATTTATTTTAATTATGTTTCTTTTATTTTACATGATCAAGTGATGTGAATTCAAAATATTTTGTTGTCCAGCGGTTGGAATTTCTTGGAGATGCAGTGTTGGATTATCTAATGACTTGGCACCTCTATTGCAAATATGAGGGTCTTTCTCCGGGGCTTCTTACCGATCTGCGGTCAGCATCAGTGAACAACGATTGCTACGCCCAATCAGCTATTAGGGCAGGTCTATACAAGCACATTCTTCATCTTTCTCCGGACCTGCACAGACATATATGCGAGATTGTCAGCAAGATTGAGGAATCACTCGCTGTTGAAACTTTTGGATGGGAATCTGAGACAACTCTTCCAAAGGTAGGGTGGCTTCAATATTGAAATCATGATGCTGATCAATTAAAACTTGGTCCTCCTGATGTTTTTATGGTTGATATATAGGTACTTGGGGATGTGATAGAATCAATAGCGGGGGCGATTTACATAGATTCGGGGTATGATAAGGAGAGAGTGTTTGAAAGCATGATGCCTCTTCTTGAGCCGTTGGTTACAGTCGAGACGTTGAGGCTGCACCCAGTAAGAGAGCTGAATCAATTGTGTCAAAAGATGCATTATGGTTTTGGGAAGCCGGTCGTTTGCAGGGAAAACGGGATGGCTTGTGTTACAGTGGAAGTTGAAGCTCAAGGCGTGGTGCATAAGGCATCACGATCTGCTAGTGATAGAAAATTGGCTCAAAAATTAGCTTGTAGAGATGTTTTGAAGTCTTTGAAAGAGACAATGTCTCAATAACTCAAACTCAATTGAAGCCCCATTTTGTAAAGTTGCTAGTTATATATACATCTTTAAACTGTAGGAAAACTATTTGTTCTTGTATATTTTTCACTGAACGTGCGACCCAATGTGGGCATTTGCTAAGTTACTAGAAAGTTGTTAAATGAAAAAAATAAACAGTAGAAGAAAAAGCTAAATGAAGGGATGTTCTTTTGTTTCCTTTTCCCAGTAATCAATCAGTATAAAACCCTTTGGTCAATTTTCTTCAAGGAGGATAATGGAAGGCATGAAGAATCCATTAAATAAGAATAACATATCACCCTTTTTTTGTGGATCACAAGTAAAAAAGTTTTGCTTCAATTCAACTAAGGAAAAATGAAACCATATTCTTGTACAAAATAAACGGACTTGCACTAAATCATATCACCCATCTTGCTTAGATTATTTGATCATCAATCATAAAAGTAAGAAACTTTATCATGAGATGGATTTCATGTTCAATGTACAAACTTGGTGTTAGAGATGTTAATTTTGTGTTTCTTTTTCCTTAATGATTTTTGTGTTTCCATTGATGATGCTAAGCTGGAGTATGCACTTTGTCTTTAAATAGTTGTCAATTATTCATCAGTGACTTGATGATCTCTTGTACCACTTTTGTTTTCTTTCAAAACCCGATAACGAATTGAATTTGGCACGTGGAATGATGTGATGGATGAAGATGAGGTGAGTGATTGATACCATGTGTTTGGCGTTATTGCCTAGCTTATATATCAAATTCAAATACTAGTAGTTGATGGTTTGAGGTACAGGTTTATAAGAGTGGAGTGGATGGCATGATGATGATGCAAGACGAAAACTAAAGATTCAAGATGTTTTAGATTCAAAGGGGTATTCAATTCTTGTAAACATGAATGTGTTTCGGATTCTGTATTAACTCCGCTCAACCAATTGTGCCAAACACATGCATTATATATATATATATGGGGATGGGGGGTTTCTGAAGCCCCAAGCTCAAGGCATCACCACCATACAAACAAGAATCTCCTTTTTTTTCTTTAACCTCTCCATATTAAATCTCAAAATATCTTTATTAACATCAAATTTTATATAATTTAAAAACACAACATATCCATCATACTTAAAAATATAAAAATAATTTAACTCTAATACTCATATCCCAATCAAACAATTTGCAATATAACTACACTATATTTTGTAATATTTTCATCGTTGCTAGCAATAAGTGTTTTTTAATAGTCTTAATTTCGTTTAAAAGATTTTTTCTTTTAAAAAAAAGGTTCTCCATTTCTTCTTAATTTACCTCCACCTAAAAGCTTCCTACACTTTTTTTTTTTAAATTTAAGAATATTTTTAATTCTTCTTCTCACAATTTTAATTCTTAAAGTATCTCTCACATTTTTTTTACACCACAGTTTTTTTTCTTAATTCTCCAATCATATCTCTTCAATCTTTTATTGCATTTAAAGGAAGAAAAACATTGACGAGGAGAAAAATATCCTAAATTTATGTTTTTCAATTTTAGTGTAAATATCTAAACAAACACGTTAGAAAATTCATAATCAAGGCAAAGTGAATATGTTGATAAAATAAAAAAGAAGAGAATTTCTTTGTTTCAACCGGTCATGACTGTAGAATGAAATGAACGCAGAAGCAAAGATGACGTATGAGCTTTCCATGACAAATTACAGAAAATAAATTTAAGGTCCAAAGAAAAGGAATCTTTCTGTTTATCCTACTGCCTTATAATTCGTGTCTTCTTACAAACGAGCAATGATACTTGTATCAGAGCAAAATCTTTGACCAGGTTTCGACTGAACTCTCTCCAGCAGCAGTACTAGGATTGGTGCTAGTTCCGATCCAAGTGCATTAATCTCGTTCATGAATCTCAGTAACTCCCATTCCATGGAATTTACATCAGCCCATCAGACAGTGAAAGGGGGCAAGAATCACAATCACATGAAGATACCACCTCCTAATCTGATTTTTTTTTTTTTATCAAAAATGTGGACGATTCACTCCCTCAACGCCATTTCCTTTGACATTGGATACTATCTCATTCAAGTCCTTGAGACTACAACAAGGAACTCTTCTAATTCCCCTCTCCTTCATAATCTCCTTTGTCCAACCAACTTCTTCCCATCTACAAGCAGCTGCGTAAACGTTGACTAGCAAATTGTAATGGGAAAAGTTGAGAGGATCTTCTTCGATCAACTCTTTGGCAATCTGTTCCCCTGACATTACATCCCCTTCAAAACGACATGACCCAAAAAGCCCAGCCCAAAGTGAGTATTCTGGAGGCTTATCCTCATCACTTGGAATGTTCTTCAAAATATTCATGGCCTCTTGCTTTAGACCAACACTAGCCATCAGATTAGCCAAGCACCAATAATGAGCGAAATTGGGCTTTAACTCAAACACATCTATCATTTGACTGAAGTAGTTTCTCCCCTTCTCCAACATTCCAACTCGGGCACAAGCACATAAAACCCCAATGAAGGTAAGTTCATCGGGGAGAATCCAGTTCCCATGGTTGGACTTGTGTTTATCCACCATTTCGGAGTAGAGACTAAGCCCATCGACTGGATTCCCGTGAATGCAGTGCCCCAAGATCATTGCATTCCAAGTAACAGAGTTCTTGCTTGGCATTCTATCAAAGATCAACCTAGCAATATCCACTCTCCCACATTTGCAATACATATCAATCATAGCAGTATCTATAATCAATCTAAAACTTGAAAATGATCTAACAAGAACCCCATGAACCGACCTTCCTTCCTTCAATCTATTAGACCTCCCACAAGCTGCAATCACTTGCACCATTGTAGTATCATTACTCTCAAATCCAAGAGCCATCATTTCTCTGAACAGCTTCAATGCGTTTCCTGGGTTTTGGAAATTCAAATACCCAGTGATCATAACATTCCAAGAAACAACATTCTTCACAGGCATTGCATCGAACAACTTATGTGCTACTCCCATTTCGCCAACCTTGGCATAACCATCAACTATCGTATTCCATGAAACCAAGTCTTTCTCGGGCATTTTATCAAGCACTTGGCATGCAACATCCATTAACTCACAGCAAGCATAAAAATGAATAAGAGAGTTCTGGACGGGCAAGATATTATCCACCCCGAATTTGGCAGCGTGCCCGTGGCACATTTGCCCCAATCTCAAACAACTCAATTTAGCGCAAGCACTAATCAATGGTGGGAAAGTAAATCCATTAGGATAAAAATGACCTCCTCTTAGCATCTCAACATAAAAAAACACAGCTTTGGTATAATAGTTGCTGCAAGAGTAGCTCTTTATTACAGTGTTAACACAAAACGCATCAGGAAAATCGACACACCTGAAAATCAATAGCGTATAGCCTGAATCGTGGATTATATTCGACGAGAGCTTCAGAAGGCGGCCGGCAAAAGAGGAGTCTCGGAGAAGACCAGAAGTTATTAAATGGGCTTGGATTTGGAACAGATGGATTGAACTTTTACAGCATCCAAGGAAGTAAAGAGCTCTGTCAGTAATGCTGGTGGGGTCTGAAGAAGAAGATGATGACGAAAGAGATGAAAAGGATGGCTTAGACGGGTGGGAAAGGAGAAGGCTTCTGAAACGGAGGAGCTTTGCCATTCATCAACGATTGTTGTTGGATTGAGATACAGCGACTTCTGTTTCATCTCCATCATTGAAAACCCGAGAATGCCAAATTAGGTCATACATCACTGAATCTCCTAGCCTAGGTTTATCGATTTTGAAACCGCTGATTAGGTGGCCGTGGCCTATACTTTTAATTTTAGTGACTATTTTGCAAAGGATTTATAAAGGTACAGTTTATACCATAATTCAACTCAACTCAAGCCTCCTGTCAAAAAAAAAAAAAAATCATTTCAACTCAAGCCATTAAAATTGTTTTATTATTTTTACACATAAATTTTTTAGATATTTTTTAAATTTTAATCATTTATAAACTTTTTATTCTTTTGCAAATAATTTTAGGGATTTTATTGTTTCTTAAATATTTTTTAAATATTTTTTTATTTGAAATTAACAATATTTGTTAGTTAATTGATATTTTAATTTTTTTTTCTTTAATAATTTGAGGGATTTTTTTTTATTATAAAGAATTTTTTAATTAATTTTGAACAAAAATTTAAACAGATTTAATAAAAAATTAAACTGTCATTTCAAAATTTTAAAAAAGAAAAACTAAACACTTATAAAAGTTTATTAATTTTAAAAGGTTTATTAATTCTAGAAAATGGGCTTGAGAAAGAAGAAAGAGGGGTGGGTTGGGTGATAGAAACTAATATATGCAAAGGGGAGGTGTGAATTAGAAATTTAACATATGCTCTTCTTCAAATAATTATGTTTTCACCCCTAAACTAGTTTAATACTTTAATCTGCCAACAGATAATAGAACCTAATCTGTGATGGAAAATGAATTTCCGGGATCAATTCTGAGAGTGCTCGAAGGTAAGGTACCAAAACTGAAAAAAGGTAAACTTTGGTAGAAAAATGATATTATCCCAATTAAAAATGATCATCTAATAATTTTATTATAATTAGAGATTGTGAAAAATTAGTAATGCTTGATGATTATTGACTAATCTGCTTCTTTAATTGCAAACACACCTAGACACTCTTTCTTTTGTTTTCAATACCTTGACACACTCATATCTCCCAAAAGCAATGAAACACTCCCTCCCTACTTTATTCTATAACACATTGAGCCATTTATTTAAAAGCACAATAATTTTTTTTAGGGTTTGGGATTTTCGACCACAATATCCCACTGAGTAGGCTGAGGAGATGAAACTCCATAATGCAAAACCTTCTTGAGCCATTTAACCTTGTTTATGTATTCCTCCAACTCCATGACTGCAGCTTCGACTGTGTCTGAATTTTGAGCGAGGGCTATGTACTTTGTGTTGCTATTCCCACCTGTTTCTTCTAGGGACCGTTTCTTCATCTCCGTTGTTCTTGTGCTCTTCGCCACATCTGAAACAGCTGAGTCGGAGGGAACCGGACAAGCATCATCAGCACCTGCTGAAATGACCACATGCAATCTCAAACATACTGGTTTCAACTAAACATCCTTGGTTACCAGATTTCATATAGTGTGTAACTAAGTCAAAGTGGTTGTTGATCATACCTTGATTTGAAGGTTTCACAAGCCGAGCACAAGGGCAACCGCTGTCCCCTTCCTGCAATGTTATTTAGGCGGAAATATATAAGTATCAAAATCCTATACAATGGAGATGACATCAATAAAATCAAGGATTCCTGTGTTTCTCAGTGGACTTGAAAAATACAAGCGCCACCAACAGTGGATCCTGTACTCAACAAGCTATTAAATTAAGCACAATTTACAATGCAATAGATTCACCATCATAACATTACTTATTGCAATTTTGACTAGTTGATAAAATATACTCCCTCTGTCCCAATTACATAGGCTGGCTGCCTTTTACACACAGATTTAAAAAAAAAAAAATTTGGAAAAACAAATTATACAACTAAAGTTCCGATTATTCCCTTATTTTCAAGAGAATGTTTTGAATATAACAATGCACAATAAACAGGGTTATATCAGTAAATTTCTTAGGCAACCAGCCTATATAATTGGGACGGAGAGAGTAGTTTGTATAACGTACAATTTCAGGAAAAAGTGTGGCCGATAAAGGACATTTAATCACAAGAGACGAGATAACAAACCTGAGGGGGTATTGTCCAACCTTGTTCTGTAGACCAGTCTAAAGATGGACGTACATCCTTGAGAAATCCATCATAAATTGAACCTTCGCCAAGAGGTGGTTGCTTCAGCTCAATCTAAAGAATGGGTTAATATTATAAGGTATTCCATTGTTACCATAGTTGACTACTTTACCAACCACTGAACAGCAATTTCATATCTGCATTATCAAATGTGAAATTCCTATTTCCTCTTTTTGGAGGTGGGTGGACTCAAATTTACAATTTGAAAAGACATTTATCAGCCAGAAGGGGGCTAACTAATTTACACAAACATACTCCAGGAATTATTACCTTGGCCTTATCATCACCAAATAAATGCGTTATTTTTCCAGACCAATAACAACCATCAGACCACCAGTCCACCAAATCACCCACCTTCCAAGAGTTATCAACAATTACTGTCACTTCTGAGAACTCACTGGGGGCATGAGGCATTTGCTTTTCGTTATAGATCGGAGGGTACTGTGGCCTCACCATCAATTCCTTCTGTTTATCTCTTGCCTTTGCCAAAGGATGAGGTGGCACCTGATATAACCTACTTGTTTTCAATTCTGCAGAAAGCCATAAATCCAAATTAATATATGTTGTTATATGTGAATGAGTTACATCGTCTAACGTAAAACATCCAAGAAAATTGCAGCTTTTCACAATAACAAGAACACAAAATCTGCTCAGTTGTCTTCCACTGGTAAATTCCCAATTGTAAACAACTTTTAACATGTCTGGACTTGCTGCTGCAAGACCAGTAGGAATTCTTAATCCGGGGAAGACATCGCCACTAGATATGAAAAAATGAATCAGGACTAGGTTCCAATGTACACCCACACAATAACTACAACTTGGACGCAAGAAACTCACATTCTCTCTCTAGTTTGTATCATATCCGAGAAGTGAAGATAAGATTAACACTGCAACAAGAATCATATTATACTTGCATTGCATCAAGAAAAGCACACCTGAGAATACATGATGCTTGCATAAGCATGCACGATTTAGCAATTAATCTTACATGTTTGTCGAAATAAATGTAAAATATAATAAACAACAGAGTGAAAATAGATTTTTCCTCTGATTCAAGGTATGCAAACACCTAAAGATAGAAAAGGTAAAGGTTTATAAATACTAAACACTTCTTCTTCCAAGACTTGTACATGCCGGAAAGAGGGTCTTTACTTCTCCCATAACTACCATTGCACAGTACTTTCAATATGTCAATACACGGGATAAACAAAAAAACCTCAAGGCAAGGATAAGACTGCAAAAGCAGTTATGTTTATGCTTGTTAGAACATTAAAAGTTTTATATATTTGCTTCCATTCTTGATATTATCAGGTCGTAGACACTACATTATAGGATTTGTTGTCTGAAGTGTGCCTCCAGGCACTGTAAAAGTCAACTTGCATACAACATGTTCAGGTACCACGCTTAAAAAATCAAAATAAAGCAGGTTCCCCCCTTTAATCTTATAAAGGTAAACACAGACGAGCTAGCAATTCATCTTGGACTAATTTGGTTGATAACAACAGACAAGAATCTATATATGCTCTCCTCTTCTGCAGCATTAGGAATTGCTTAAATAGAAACATATCTGATTAAATAGAGTGAACTGAATTTATATTTGGAGTAACAGTGAAAAACCATTAACTATCCAAACAATAGAATAACCAAAACACACAGCAAAATACTGCTAGACTTCTGAAAAAGTATGCATGCTCTCACTTCGGGACTTGGGAGTCATGAATATATCAAAATATTGGAATATTTAAAAAACAAATGCTATATCCAATTATTTTAGGGCGAATAATCAAAATCTTTTTTTTTTTTAACATATAAATCAAGTGATAATGAAGTTCAGTTTTCAGCCTATAGACCTATCTACGGACCAACTGATGTCAAAAAATAATAACCGATAACTTAGAAAGCTTATCACAAATCTAAACCACAGAAAAAACATATCCACCAAAGTAAAGTGCAGATACTTACTTTCATCTGGGAAGTCATAATATTCTAAGACATGCACATCTCTTCCTTGTTTCTTGGTTATATCTCTTACCTGATGAAGAAAATAGACATCCATGTAATTACCAGAGAATTATGCAGCTTTGCAAATTCAATACTGCTCGGAAAAATTGTGAAGTACTTATAATCTACCATTATACTCTTAAATCACTACCAGAATAGAGGCAAACATACTACTCAAGTACTCATTACCTAAATACTTTTATATAACAATGGCAATCCGATTACTGCTCAAACTTTTCCACTTATGAGTATTTACTATTTTTTACAGATAATGATTTGTTTTTTGAAAGGAATCAATGGTGGAAAGTAATGGTCTATTGAAAAAATAAATGAAAAGAAACATCCTATCCTATGACATGGCAGTTTCTAGCATCACGATCTTAATCTCATTCACATATAAAAGTATAGAGCTCACATCCTATATTACCTTGCAGCGGAACCATGCACCACGATAACCATACTGGAAAGACTTTGCTTCAACTAGGTCTCCAACTTTGAAAGGTAGATCAATCTTTCTCCCCATCACAATTTGTATTCCCGCCTATACACAGCCAATACGAACCACACATCAATATCTCAAACACATGCACAGCTAACCCTAAAATTACTTATCTCCTTTTAAAAAGAAAACAAACTGTGCAAATCCCTTGTCTACAATCAACCGAACGTAAACCTATTATATTCATCCACCTATTTCGTTTCGAATAACAATCAACCGGACGTAAATCAATCTCTATAATGTTCGATAACTTCCGTTACATATTTTTCTTTGCCGCTTTATAATTTACGGAGGGAATTGAAAATTGAGATTGCAAACCTGGATTCGCTTTCAACCAAGGAAGTAATTAAGAGAGTTTACAGCGGCAATTCCTACTCCACCATAACTGAAACAAGAACTACACAAACATCTACGCTTTGATTCAACAGAAAGCAAGAAAATTGGCAGTAAACCGAGAAGAAATTGAAAGGTAATGAAAAGGGTTTATAACTTTCTTGAACGTTTCCTTCCTGTTAAAAAGGTAAATTATTTTAGGAAAAAATCCTACTCCTAAAATATAGGGAAATTCTGCCATGTGCCATAAATACCCCATTTGACTCTTCTAGGATAAATACCCCATTTGACTCTTCCGTTCTAGAATTTTGTTCACAGTTACTGTTTTTTCGTGTTTTAGCAAATAAATTTTTTATTAATATTTAAAATGATAAAGTAATTTTTAAGCTACTTTATAATAGAGTAGAGATAGATCTATCAAACCTTACCTTAAAAAAGTTACTCTATCATTTGAAATACTAATAAACAACTCGCCCACTAAAATGCAGGAATAAAGGTAGTGTGAACAAAATCTTAGGACAGAGAGGGAGTACTATTTATCAATTTACCATAAAAAAAATCAATATTGCTAATTAATAATAATATGAGGCAATTATTATTTACTACAATCCTATAAGCTTAAATGCACTATACAACATAAGAAATCTCATGGAACCAATTCATACATTTTGGTGGTCCCCACTATTAATCAAAACCACAAGCTCATACATTTTGATGGGCCCCATGTTCAAAATCTGATTCTTACAAAACCTGACACACTATTGACTGATTGACACCTTTTTGCATAATTTCCGAGGCAAAATTTTGACCAGTAATATTTGTTATTTTCGGGTATTTATTAATTTTGAACATAAACATAAATTTTATGAACACAAGTATAAAATAATTTTTGAACATATAATTTTTTAGAATTCTAGCAAATTCAATTTCAAATTCAAATGCATTTCTTTCATTAATAATTTGAGAATTACATATTAAAAATTTCAAAAGTATTACATATACAAAATTAGGCACATTCAGCCCAAAAATTTATGAACTGGCTACTAAAAAAAATGTGCACAGACGCACAAAAATTATGAACAAACACTTAAAAATTATGAACAAATGCCGCTAAATTGTGAACAGAGGGCGTTTTACGTTTTTGTTGGTCCCGGTACAAGACCGAGGAATACGTGTATGGGGGGGGGGGATACACGTATGCCAATTTTTCAAACTTAAAACTGACTGAGTCCCCTTTACTCAGAGTGGTAAAGAACTAGGAGCTGATAACACACCTACTGACTACACTTGGTGCGGGTCAGTTGGCTAACTATCAGTTCAAGTTCAGTGCGGAAATGTTTGAGCCCTGAAAGTTTAAAGTCTTGTTTAGTTTGCTTTCTGAAAAACTTGTTTTACTTAAAACTGAAGAGTGTTTAGTAGGGCAGTGCTCTTTTGAAGATCAGCCTGATTGATTCAGGCCTGATAAACTTGAATGCAATGAATGAACAAGTAATATAGCAAGTATGCACAATATCAAAGCAGTAAGAACACAAGGAGTTTAACGTGGTTCAGAGACTCAAGCTCCTACGTCCACGGCCTGACTTAACAGGAAATCCACTCAAGGGATTCTTGTTTTTAACGTGCCAAGGTGCACCAAGACCAGCTAACCTCACTGATCTATACAACTCCACTTACTAACACTCTAACTGACTTACTCCCAACAAGCCTAACTTAGGGTTTTGGTTTCAGTTTGGATTCCAACTAGATTGAGATTATCCTTACAGGGCAAAGCTATGCTAATGATTGGATAATCTCTCTAAGCTTAAGATAATTCTAATTAGCTCTTGGAATACAGAATAACTCTCAATTGTTGAGAAACACTTGGGAAATTTAGAAGGTTTCGAGTGCTTCTCTTAAGGGTTGAATGCTTTGAATGCTTGAGAGTTTGAGTAATTTCTGGCTTGGAAATTTCCCGTAAACTTGAATGGGTTCAAGGTCTTCTGTATTTATAGGTGATTTGAAAAACTATCCATTGGAGAGATAGCCTTCGAGTCATCTATGTAGAGAGGCTTCAAACGGACATATCTTCATGCAGCAGTCGTCCTTGCATGGATTTGGTATTTGCATTAAATGCACATTGAATGCTTGCCCGTTGAATATGCAGTCTGAATTCAGTCTTCATGTCAGGTTCCGTACGTGCATGTCCTTCTCGGATTGGTCCACGTCATCAGGTTGGTGAGAATGTCAGAACTTATTCCTGAGCTTCAGGCTTGTCTTATTAAGTTCATTTTGTCTTGAACCCACCAGTCTTGTCCTGACGCTGAAATTCCTTTTGCATTGCTTGGCTCTACTCCAAGTCTTCCCATTAACTCAGTGACATCCTGTTCCCTTCAGGACTGAGTTAGTAATGACCTCAGGGTCATACTCTTCATCACTGACACTTACTCAGCCAACTTAGAGGACTGCCATAAGTTCAGGATGGTGCTCTTCGTCTTCAGGCTCTGAGTCTTGATTGTCTCCAGTGAGTTCTCCTCTCACTGAGTACCTGTGAAGTGTAAAATGACTAAGTACTAATCCTAACCAAGACTAGCCTGACAAAGACAGATTAAGGCAATCATCTTTTCAGGGGCTTTGAGATCTTAATCAAAACTGATAATGTTCCAACAATTTCCCCCTTTTTGATGATGCCAAAACACTGAAAAGATCCTCAAAACACTTAGAGGAAACAAGATAAACTTATCTATAAGATAAGACAGTGTTAGAGCAATTCTTGATAAAGTACAGAATTTTAAACAACAGCAAAAAAGACAATGAGTTTTTGTCTGTGGGCAAAAGTAATAGATTCCATTGATTGATGTGGAAATGATTACAATGAATCTAATCTATTACAAAGAAGCCTGTGAACACCTAGACTAATCTCATTTCAGGCTTGAGTCCATATCCTGCATAAACTCCTGCCTTCAGCTCGTCAAGTCTTCCAGGTTGATTCACGTACCCTTCAGCTTTGGCTATCTTCAGAACTTCCATCATAATGGCCTTTGTATCATGCTTTTGAGTTCCAGGAACCAAGGGAGGAGCTCGAATGGTGAACTCAGGAGCCTTCACTTGAACTTGAGCTGCCTCAGCCTCCTCCAAGATCTTCTGGAATAGCTCAGGATGATTGTCCATCATGTAGTCAGTGAAGTGGGCATTGATATCGTCAGTGTCGCCCCACTTCTTCACAACAAACCACAATCTAACAAATTCATCCCTTGCATCAGTCCAAAACTCCTTCAATGTCTCTGAGACGAACTCATCAACAAAAGCTTCCCTTGCTCCTGATTCTGGCCTTCTGACTTGAAGAATTGTTGATTTCCTAATTGTTGGCTTCTTCTTGTACTTCCTGGGCTCAGGCTTCGCCTTCTTTCTCCTTAGCAAGCTGATCACTGCATCATCCAGTTCTCGTTGTTGAAGCTCAGTGATATTAGTCAGCTTCTCAACCTTCTTCTCCAAGATGCGCATCTTCTCCTTCTGAGCAATTTCGGCTCTGCGCATAGCCTCCGATTTTTCAGATTGATCTCCCCATGCTTCAGCACATAACTCCTCAACCAACTCACCTGAGTAAGTGATGGGATTCTTCCTTGAGCTCATGGGAGACGATCTCTGAACTGGCTCAGGTTGTTGCTTGGAAGGTTCATCAGCCTTTGCCTTTGTTGCCTCTTCTCTCAGCTTGGCAACAATTTCCCCTCCTTCCTTTTCCACCGCCGCTAACCTAGCTGACTTCCTCACCCTTAAAATGTTTCCTTCAGGATTGGCTTCAGGGTCAGCTAGAACGGTTTCACCTTGATTGACTACCTCCGATGCCTCAGGACGGGATCTTTTCTTCTTCTTTTCCCCCTTTTTGGCATCATCATTGGCCTGGGATGGGAGTGACTCAGCTCCACTGTTGATAACAAAAGAGGCTAAGGATTGAACTTCCAAAACGCCCTCCTTCAGCATCTCAACTCCCGTGGCAATCCCAGTGCCTGCAAAAGAAACTGAACTGATAGCAGCATTGACTTTCTTCTCAAAGACCTCCATAGAGAGTTGGAGTCTTTGTTCAGCCTTGGTGATCCTTTCCTCCACCTTCAAGGACTCACCGCTGACTCTGCTGGCCTCAGTTAGTATCTTTGCCGATTCCTCAGTGGCCTTTGCCAAAGTGTCTGCCACAGACTGAGAGGTGCGATCCAATCTCCCTGACTCCAGCTCCAGTTTGGACGATGAGTCCTTCAAGGCCTGAGTGACAATAACTCCAGTCTGAACTGCAAGCCTGTCCACTGCCTGATTCATCTTCTCGTCCCTAATCGCATCCCTCTCCTCAAGCTTTCTGAGAGTGTTCCTAAGCATCTTCTTGGTGCGCTTCCTCTCATTCCTCACTGACTTAGCCGTGTCAGTCATCGTTTTCTTTAACAAAATCAGCTCCCTGTTGACAAGGGTGTTGTAAGCTGACTTTGTCCACCTGATGTGCTTCGCCAGGGCCTTGGAGTCTTCTTCCTTCTCAGCTCGTAGCCTCATTACCTCCTCCTGAAGTTCAGCTAGATTTTCTGAAGTTTTCTCCTGCTTTACCTCCACTATGCTTGTGAATTCAGCACGTCCTACCCCGGTTATGATCACATCCTCATCATCAACGGCCGCATCAGTGATTGGCTGCTTTCCCTTGTCAGCCCCTACAGCACCAGTCCCTTCTTCAAGGTGCACCGAAGGTAGTTGTGAAGTAGTCATAGCCGCCTCCTCAGGCTCAGCTAAGCTAACTTGAACCTTAGGAGCAAGTCCCTCGGAACTGAGAGTCTCCTTGAATGCCTCAACATCTTCCTCTCTTGTCTCAGGGCAGGGAATCCCTTCATCGACAGATGTCTCATTGGCAGCTGAGATGTTCACAACATCCTCAGCCACTGGTCCACCCTTGGCACCAGTGTTCTTATCACCTTCCCCCTGAGCCTGAGGCTCAGAGTTCATCTCATCAACTTCCTGTGCAGTTTCCTCCACTGCCTTCTCCAGGTCTCCACCCTGAGCTCCTTCATCATCCTCATCTCCATCCTTCTCGGCGTCAGATAGGAGGTCAGCCTTGCTCTTGGACATCATATCCGCCACTAGCTGCTTCAGGTTATCAAAGTTCAAGAGTTGAAGCCAGCTAGTTAGTCCAAAGAAGGAGCAGATCTTGGCCTCTTCCTCCTCCCAGTGCTCCCAGCCACGAGCATCCACCAGCATATGTTGCTCCTGCATGTTTGATTGTTTGAAGTCCAACCAAACCTTGAGCTCTATCACATACGCCAGCAGCTCAGTATACTTGGATAGCCCAGGCCAGCACTTTCCTGCCCATTCTGTGGCGTTCCCCCTGAGAGTGATCTCAAGAATCCCACCAGCCATGTGCTCATCTAACTCCTCCTCCTCCAATTCAAGGAACGCATCCTCCTCTGCTGAAATGGATTTGGGACAGTCTTTGGGATTGGGGTATGAGGGAAAGTCAGTAGGGTTTGGAAGGTTCGGCTCGGCTGACTGGTCAGGCTCATTCATGTGTGAAGTTGAAGGCGCTGACTCAGTAGGATGGTTTGGCTCTGAAGTTTGGGGTGGTTGGGGAGTTTGAGGTGTGGGGTCAGGGATGGAAGGTGTTTGGGTTTCAGGGTGTGGGGATGTTTGAGTGGGTGTTGTCTCAGGCTGCAACGACTCAGCCGTCTCGACAGTCTTTCTCACTTCCTCCAAGTCAGAGGCTCCAGGAGAGCTTGACTTCTCCCTCTCACTCACCTCAGGTAGCTTCTTAGCAGGGGATTTTTTGGTCCCCTTCCTAAGCCTTTTCAGGGGTCTCTCTCCCTGAGCACCCTCCTTTCTGACGTCATCGTCAGTTCCCTCAGCCTCAGACCCGACCTTCTTGGGATCAGACTCAGTCCCAGATTTCGTGCTCTTCCCTGACAGCACTATCTTCACCCTCTTCCTCTTCTCAGCCGCTTCCACCTCAGGCTGCTCCACCTCCTCAGCTGCAACCTCCTCACCCTCCTTACTCCTCTCAAGGAGCTCATCTACCTGTTCAATGAGACTGGTTGCCACTATCTTGGCCTTACCAGCTGGCTTTTTACCCTGACCCTTTGCTTTTGCATTGGGATCAGTCAGCCCTAGCACTGAATAGGTATCACTCAGTGAGGAAAACATTACCTTCTTTGAGGAGAGACTGTCCTCAAAGTCGAAGGTATACCCATGGCAAGCATGAGCAATCAGGATGGACATCCTCGTTCCGAATGGCAAGATGGCACTGACGGAAATGTGTTTCTCCTCCTCATCTCGCTTAAGCTTGTCCAACCCAGCCTGATGGAGTTGATCGAGGAAGAACTGCTCCCAGTTCGCTTCCACTCCATCAGCAATTGCCCCCATGAGCCTCAGCTTGGGCAGACTCAACTGCTCGTGAGAGCCAGTTGCTCGTGAGAGCCAGTTTTCTCTCAGAAACTTACCTGAAATCAACAACAACAAAAATTAGAGCAATTGAATCAGTTTAAGAGAAAAATTCATCCACAATCAAAATACAAAACTCCCCAATTAAAATACAAAACTCCCCAATCAAAATACAAAACTCCATTAATATCTGACCCTCCATTAATCCCTGACCCTCCAATACTTCACCCTCAAATACAAATCAAGAAATCCTCAATAAGAGATTGAATAAGAGCAGCAAAAACAAATTGAAAAGCTCCACTTAATCTCTCTCAGACAATTTCACAAACACCTTCAGTGTAAGCATTTATCTCTAAAAAACTCCTCCCCACTCAACAATTCCAGAACCCCTTCGAACTGTTCTTCATCACTCATCTCGAATTCTGGTAATCTATCGGGTTTTTTATCACTACCCTTTTCGAATTCAAGAATTATCCGCCCCCGTCGCTCTCTCAAATGCTCGTATTCAACCCCCTCAGATTCAAATTCCCCTAACCCATTTCTGAAAACCCTAAATAATTTCTCCTTCGACTCTCTAAAATCAACCCTTTTACAGCAAACCCCAATCGACATTTGCAAGTGGAGCCTAATCCTCGCCGTAGCAATCGCCGCCGCAAAATGGAGTCTGAATCTGCTCTTGAGCCCTTCTTTTGGACGTATTTCAGCTGGACATAGCTATTCTGGCAATGGATGGTCGCCATCGCCGCCGCGATTTACTCGAAGGCTGGCCCTTTGTCTTCTTCTTCGTCTACCATTACTTCTTCTTCCTCAACGTCACCATTGTGTATTTTCTTATGCGTCGATAGTGAGAAAAGAGAGAGGGGGGGGATGGGGGGGAGAGCAGAGGGTTTCTGGTGGTCGAGAGAGAGAAAGAGGGGATGTGGGTGGGTGGGTTGGGTGGGTTTGTTTTTTAATTTTGAGGAGTGAGAGGAGAGAGATACGTATATTCTTGAAAAGAGAGAGAGAGGAGAGAGAGTGCTGAGAAAGAGGAGAGAGAAGACAAAAAAATACATAATACTAGTCAAATGTATGGATTTGTGCTATGGGGAAGTAGTGTTTTAAAGTGCATTTATGGTCCTCAAAATGTAGTGCCTGACTTGAACCGAAAATACTAGCTTTCTACTAGTAGTTTCCCCGCAAAAGTACGGGTTCACTGTAGTATGAGCAAGTATATGGACCAAGTATTATCGAACCCAAGGGAAGGAATGTATGCGAATAGATCCCCGAAGATCTACGCCTCGTAATTAATATGAGTGTATGTTTTTGGATTTTTGAAAAGAAAATATAATCGAAACTAAATTACTCTACGAATGCAAAAAGGAAAATTAAACTAAGAGCGTAAAAATGTGTTTTCAAATATGTGATGGTGATGCTCAGGATAGGAATTCCTACGTATACTAACGGAGCAGGTACATAATCAAAATAACCGTGACGTGCAAGAAATAACCTAAGTAAAAGATTGTAAGATGAAAGCTCAAGAATTCAAACCCTAATACTTTATCCTATCAATCAACTTCACTAATCCACTAACAAGTTAATAGACTGTGCTTAATTAATGAGACCCTAATTTAACTAAGGTGATGCGGTCGTCCTTCCTAGATAAACCGGTAGATTAATTAACCATTTTGAAAACCTCTCATTAAGTCTACTAGTTGTTAAAGAGTGATAAGGTCGTCCTCTCTCTAACACTTTTCGAACAAAATTCAAAGGTAAAGTTAAGATTGATTTTAAGAATTCATTAGTTAAGAGAATTAAAACTAAACGTCACGAATTACCCTAATTACGTACCCACATCCTACTTCTACGAGTTCATCCTACCCTAAGCATACAAGGGTTTTAGCCGGACATGGTTTTAACGACAACAAAAGCAATTGAAGAAATAACGAACATAAACATGATGATTTGAACTAAGTAACTACTAAACATAAACTAGGGTTTAAAGAAAATAAATGCTAAGAACTAAAATTTGATTAATAAAATGAAGTCTCAAGTATTCAATGTCAAAGAGCGAATGAAAGTTAATTAAAATCCAAACTGAAACAACCTCGATTACGTAAAAATAAAGCTTGCTCGTCTCTAGTACTCTTCTAACTCTAAAAATGAACTCCAAAAGTAATGTGGTGTCAAGTGGTATGTCATAATCTTCGAAAATGAGTTCGGAACAAGTATATATAAGCGTCGGGCCGAATCGGGAACTCATGGGCCAAAAAACGAATTTAGAGGCAAAAAGGCATAGGCGCTCGAGCTGGTCACGCTCGAGCAAGGGCGCTCGAGTGACACAGCTCGAATGACTCCATGGGTCGAATGAATACGCTCGAGTGGATTCACTCGAATGACTCAAGGGTCGAATGGACGAAATCTTCTGTTGGTTTTGGCCGCTCGAGCCATTCCCTTGCTCGAGCAGTGGCGCTCGAGTGAGTGGACTCGAGTGGCCCTTCTTCTTCTTCAATTAATACTTTTCTTCTCGCGCACTAATTACATTCGTATTTCTTCGATATCTTCTCATCTGGGCATCCGTTTGAGTCGATTCAAAGTCCTACGAACTCCGTTTTTCGCCCTCGATTCACCTATGAGTATCAAAGAGATAAATTCATCAATGTGTAGAAATAATACTCAATTGACTCTAAATACTCAACAAAATCTACCAAAACTTGGGCATTTCTAGCTACGAATCATGACAATTTCACGCCTAATCAGTGCCATGTGTATTTCTCTAATAATATCAATGGCTGCTGGAGTTTAATTACTAAGATGGCCCAAATTAATACAAACTTTAAATGGAATAAATAACCCCTTAATATCCTCCCCAATCTTTTAATTCGGTAAATCGTTCTATATTTTCATCCACAACGATAAAATAAATTTATTTTTGGTAAAGTAAAATAATTAAATATTAAATTAATTAAAATATTTATTAAAACTAAGAACTCCACGTTCACACCCATTTTATCAACCAAAACTTCAGTTGCGGGCGAAAATGACAGCAATGGGGGTAGAGGCTACCCCAATCGTTGTAATTGTTGATAGGCGAGCATAAACGTCATTAGGGCGAGCAGAATTAACTCAAAATACTCACTCTTAAGACAAAGTTAAGCCAACAAAATCAGGTTGAGCTGGAAACGTCAGGCGAACAAGCTTTGTCCGCCTAGCAACTTTAATCAGGCGAGCAGCTTTAACCTAAAGACCATGTTGTTGGTGATCAAATTTAATCGTGAGGATTAGTGGCTATTTAGTTCGGTTTAAGACCACCAATCAATAACGTGTGATTGATTACCACCGTAAATGGTAAATTGAATATTCGGGTTGTGAAATCGTAAATACGAAAGTCGAAATCGTATTAATTTCGTATGCATGCACATTTAAGTGTGTTTGTGTGTGTTTTGGGAGTATTTGTAAATTTGAACATGTATTTCTTAGCTGGAGAACAACTATTTATAGAGACTAGCAAGCAGGAGGTGTCCAAGACTCTTGGCCTCCCTAGCTTGCATGCTAGACAAGTGTCCTTTGACCTTGTTTGACCTTATCTAAGCTGAATCTTAGTTACAAAGTCTTTTTTGGTCTTATCTCGGACTCATTGTTGTTCGTCCAGGTCGGCTTAATTGATCTAGACTGGTTTCTTCATAAAAGTTGTTCGCCTTTTGTGGATGTGTCTTGGAAGTTGTTCGCCTGGACTTCGGGTTGGGATGAGCTTTGGAATCTTGGTTCCTTGTTCGTCTCCATACACCTCTTAGGCGGTAAATACGCCACCTATGATCAACGTTGTTCGTCGTTAATGATCTGGAGGAAAGTTCATCTGGTTTCGGGTCTTAAAACCTGTTCGCCAATATGTTATTCGTCGATGGAGTTGTTCGTCATTTCGTACACCTCCTGGATTGATTTGTACACTCCCTTTTGATTTTCTTTGTTAATCATCTTTGATTTAGAGTTGATTCTTCGTAATCATAAATACGGCCTTAGTACTTGTTCGCTTATCAACAATTGTCCCCTATCCTGACTAGATGTTGCCTCAGACGAACAGCTTTGTGGCGAGCAACTATAGTTAGGATACTATACTGGTGACGATTTGGACGAACACCATTGAATCTGGCGAGCAACTTTGGGTTCGCCTCTTCACCTTCCCACGATCTGGGGGATGTACGAGGATGACGTGGACGGTATGATTACACGCCGCCCACGTGCGAGCAGTCCCGAGGCCACGCGCCCCCTATATTTGCATATAGGCCCTCCGATTTTCAAACTTGCTCGAAATTTACCCTGTTTTTCTTCAATTGGGTCCATATTTTGTGGAAAATTACACTCTGTACCCCATTTTTCCTTGGGGTATAAATAGAAGAGGGAAACGAAAATTTTCCCACTTCTTCATTCCTTGCTACAGTACCTCCGGTGATTTTCTCCATTTTCGGCGATCTCAAGCTCTCCGGCGTCCGTTTCTCCCGTGTTTGGCCTCCAACTTCGAGATAAGGTAGTTATTCTTCTCATTTCACTCTTCTCCTTCGCCATTTTCTTTATTTGTATCTTCACCGCCGTGGGGGGGAGGGAATTTGCGCCGCCGTCGCCCACCCAGAACCGCCACCGGAGACCCAAAAATCTCACCTCTAACCTTAAAAAATTTCTCCATTAAACTGATGTCCTCCCACTCGAGCAACCAGAACTCGGAGGAGACTTTGGATCCCCTTTTCCCGATCGTGCCGTTTGTCGAACAACCACCATTCGAAGTTTCCTCGGGAAACGTGGATTTGGTGGTTCGATCAACGGAGGACACTGGTGCTCTCCAATCCGGCGAAGAGATTGGGGAGGCCGCAAGCAGTACCTCCGACGAGCAATCTTCCTCTAACTCTGAATCTGAGAAAGATCCGGAGTTTGACGAGCTTACCCCTGAATTTCTGGAAGGGATAGGGTTTCCAGGCCCTAAGATGCTCGAAAATGAAATTCCCACGGGTGTTGCTCGCCCATTCGAATGGCGAGCATACTCTGCTGAGCACGCGAACAATTTTCCTCGTCCTCCACGTCAAGTTTTAGATTTGGTAAGGACTGAGTATCGGGTGAGCAGGATTCGAAGTGTTGTTCGTAAGGACGAGCTCAATCTTATCCGGGAGACGTATCAAATCCCTCATGACATATATATGTGGGCTCCAAAGAGGAAAGAGAGAGCTGATCGGCCTCCCCCTGGGTGCACGGCGATCAACATTGATACTCTGATTGCCGGGTTAAGACTGCCACTGCCCCCAGTTGTTGGTCATTTTCTAGAGGCGACCAACTTAGCCATCACCCAAATAACCCCTATTGGGTGGATGAACTTGCTCGGCATCATGGGCTTGTTTGCGCTGGAGGGGTATGTTGACCGCATCACAGCTGAAGAGGTCAACTATCTGATAACCATCACCAAGTGTCCGAGGGGCGAGGAAGGATACTATTACTTGAAGGCCCGGACCGGATTAAAACTGGTGGAGGGGGTGTCGAACAAGATTTAGAATTGGAAAGAGCATTTCTTCTTCATCGGGGCGATTGGCGAGCATCTTCTGGCCCTCATGGCGGTGCTGGGCGCATATTTGAACCCACCACTTATGGAAAAATTAAACGTAAGGTCATCTTTGCTCGCCCTTATACCAAGTTCTAATTTAACTTTTTTTGTTTGCTCGCAGGTCCCCGGTTGCTCAAGTGGAACTCAGAAGAGGAAGAGATCTGCTCTGAGTTCCTCTTTACTTCGTGCTTCATCACTCTCCGGGATAAAGCTGAGAGGACCATTGAGTACGTGAACAGAGTGAAGTGCAAAAAGGTTGCTCGCTTGTTCACGTACCCCCACCACCTGGAAGCTCAAGCTGAGGTGCCCCCAGGTACAAAAAATTTCTAACTTTTCCTTTACAAGTTTGTTCGTCGCTTGCTATTAAAACCTGCTCGCTTTAACTTTTTTTTAGTCGAGCAAATCACCGTTGTCGTCCCCCCTTGTTTTGGACTTCTTGAACAAAGGGTTCACGAAATGCCACCTCCTAAAGGACGGAAAATGAAGGGTGACCCACCATCCAAAGTGTTGGCGATGACGAACAAGGCTGAGGGGGCAAAAGTTGCTCGCCAAGCTGTGTCCCCTTCCAATCTTCCACCCTCTCCTCCTCCTGCCCCATCAACCTGTGGAGCCAAGTGCCTAAAGAAAGGGGATGGGTCTTTTGTGGCCCAGACTGCTCCTGTCGGGAATAAAGGCAAGGAGAAAGTGGGGAAGAGTCATGCTCGTCCTCAATCTGAAGAGGAAGCTGCTCGCCACACCTCCATCGAACCGGTGGAGAGGACGGGCAAGGCAGACAAAGACTCCACCCCCGTTCATGGTCCCGAGGATATAACCCTCCTAGGTTGGGATGAGCGGAAGTTCCACGAGTAAGTGCTTCTCTCACTTTCTTTACCGAGCAACTCTTATAGACTTTGAAAATATCTCGTGTAACTAATATTCTTGTTCGCAGGTACCGGGCCGAGGATCATCCCGGACGAGCAGCCTCTGTTCACCAGTATGCCTACTCAAAGACTCCGGTGAACATCCGGGAGATTCCGGGCGAACACATCCGTAGGGCAACTGAACTGATCGCCCGATCATGGACCTAGCCCTTGGAGACGACCATCTCTGCCCAAGGCATAGCAGACAACTTCCACTTTTCCATGATGCAGCATGCAAATGGCCTCATAACTGCCCAAAAAGGAATGACCCAGCTCGCCGAGCTCGAAGATGCTGTTCGCCAATATGCCGGCACTGCTCGGCAACTGACCGAAGAAAATGACGGTCTGGTCAACTAATATGAGGCCAAACTTTCTCATCTCAACAATCAACTCACCATCTACCTTGATAACGAGAAGAAAAATCTTGAAGAAATTCAAGGTTTATCTGGTGAACTGAAAGGCAAGGACGCCTTGCTCGGCGAGGAAAGGAAGAAGCTATCTGCGGCCGAGCAGAAAATTGCTGAGCTCGAAGCAGACAATGCTCGTCTTAGGGAGGTGGAGGCCAACACCTTCACCCGCGAGCAACTTGAGGCCGAGCTCCAAACCCGGTCCGCCCCCATCTCAAACTTGGGATATATCTGCACCTATGCCTTCTGTATCCGCATGGCTGACGTGTATGATTACAAAGATATGGTGGACGAGATGGGTAAGGACTTGACTGAGTTCCTGGAGACTTATCCCCCGCCGAACAACATCGAGATCCAATTGGGGGATATAGCTGAGTTGGGGGTCAAGATTGACAGCCTTGACCCTAGTATCACTATTACTCACCCTCCGGCTCTAGTTGACGAGGGCGAGCAAGAGGAAGAGCCGGCTGCTGCAGACGAGCAAACTACTAAGGAGATGGAGCAAAAGGCAGCTGAGGACATGGCCAGAGATATGATTGTTGATCCTCCTACCGACCAAACTCAAAATCTTCCTCCTGTCGAGCAGCAATAGATTTAGGACTTAGACTTTTTAGTCTTTATCTTATAATAGATGTTCGCTTTTTGTAGTACTTATACTATTTTTGGGGCTTCAAAGCCTTTTATCAATGAATGTCACTTTTGTTCGCTCATTTTCTCTTTATATGTTAATTTCCTTTACATTTTTGCTTAATGCTTTTACAATTATAACATATAATTTTGGGTTCTTGTTCGATTTGAACTTCGCCTTTTGATGGAGTCAAGGCTTAGCCTTAGGTTCTGTTCATTTTAAAAAACGAACAACCTTTAAGTGGCTTTGGTCCTTAAAGATGGACTTGTACTTCGAGCTTTGGACTTTTCTTTCAACGAACAACTATATTTACATTGTGAAAAATTTACAAATGTTGTAAGACTGCTCATCAGTAACATATACAACCTGACGAACAACTTTGAACACTAACAAAAAATATGCTCGCTTATAGTATTTTTGCCGAGCAACTTTGTCTAAAATTAAAAAAGATGAAACAACACTAGACTATACAATACGCCGAATAACTTTTCATTCTATACTTAGCAAAATTTTCAAAAAATTAGGCAACTTTTTGGTTTGCCTCACTTGGTTCACTTGCCCCCCAAGACATTTGTTCGCCCAATCAAGAATTTGTTCAACTCACTGATAGTACTTCTTTAGATGTACAACGTTCCAGGAGTATTGAGCCGGCTTGCCTTTCATATCTTCGATATAGTATACACCGTTAAGAAATTTATCCGTTATACGATACGGGCCATCCCAAGTTGGTCCCAATACACTTGGAGGTTGGGCGAGCAACTTTCTTAGAACCAAATCTCCAACTCTGAATTCCCTAATTTTAACATGGGAATTATAGTAGCGTTCTGCTCGCTGCTTATAGGTAGCATTCTTTAGCTCGGCACTTAATCTTTTTTCTTCGAGCAAATCCATTTCGGTAGCTAGAGCAGAGTTGTTCGCCTGCTCATCAAAGTTGGTCGTTCTGATTGTGTTGGTTTTTAATTCGATTGGTATCACAACTTCCATTCCGAAAGCCATTGCAAAAGGTGTTTCTCCGATGCTTGACCTGGGAGAAACTCTATATGCCCACAGGACTTCGGAAGTTCTTCAGACCAACTGCTTTTGCTCTCCGCCAGCCGTACTTTTAATGTATACTTGATTATCTTGTTCACGGCTTCGACTTGTCCATTTGACTGGGGATGATAGGGAGTAGAATAATGTTTTTTGATCCCCCACTTCGTACAGAAGTCTCTTAGTTCTTTCCCATCAAACTGCGGACCATTGTCTGTCACAATGGTTTGTGGAACTCCAAAACGACAGACAATGTTCCTCCAAATTAAGTTGATCATTTTCTGTTGTGTAATCTTTACCATGGCCTCTGCTTCTGCCCATTTCGTATAATAATCGACTGCCACAATGTCAAATTGAACATTTCCAACTCCTGCTGGGAAGGGACCAATAATGTCCATCCCCCATCTTGCAAATGGTCATGGGTTGTAAACTGATACGAGCTGTTAAGCTGGGGTATGAATGTTCGGGGCAAAAATTTGGCATTGATGGCAAGTTTTTGCTTTCTTGATTGTGTCCTGACATAAAATCGGCCAATAATAGCCTTGTCTGATAGTTTTGTATGCCAAGGCTTGCCCCCCAGTGTGATTTCCACATACTCCGGCATGTATTTCTTCGAGTATTGCTCGTCCTTGCCCCCTAGGCAAACATTTGAGAAGTGGGATTGATATTCCCCTTTTATAAAGCTGCTCGCCCACCAGAGTGTATCTGGCGGCTTGCTTTGTTAGCTTGGCAGCTTCAAAAGAGTTGTTTGGTTTTTCCCCACTTTTCAAGTATTTGACTATACTTGTTCTCCAGTCTTCTTCTTCATTTGTTTGTGCGTCGAGTTGGTTGACATTATAACTTGTTGTTGATGGGTCGTTTATTTTTGTAATTATAATGTCAGCCAACTCTGCTGGCCCTTCGCTTGTTGCTAGCCGGACCAATGCATCTGCTTGTGTGTTGCTTGTCCTTGGAATTTGTTCAATGAAGACTTGATCTAGCAAGGACATCAGGTGAGCAACAATTCGCTGATACTCGATCATATGATTGTCTTTAGCCTCGTATTCCCCTCGTACTTGGTTCACAATCAACTGTGAGTCGCCAAATATTTGCAATCGTCTAACACCCACGGCAAGGGATAAGTGAAGACCAGCAATGAGAGTTTCATATTCAGCTTCGTTGTTGGTTGCCATGAAACCAAATTTGATCATCGAGGTGAATACTTGCCTTTCGGGACTGATCAGAACCACTCCTGCCGCCGAGGCTATGTTGGTCGAAGATCCGTCGATATAGAGATGCCAGGGGTGATCAAGTCCTCTCGTTGGATCTGGTGGGAAAGTTATTTTGACTATAAAGTCGGCTAAAGCTTGCCCTTTGATCGCTGTTCGAGGAGCATAGGTCACCCCGAATTGGCTAATCTCTAGTGACCACTTTAGTAGACGACCAGCTGTGTCGGGGCGATGGAGAATTTGTCTGAGTGGGAAAGTTGTTAGCACTTCCACTTGATGATCAAAGAAGTATGGTCATAACTTCGTCACACTCATGACAAGTGAGTACGCCAGCTTTTCGGTTGGTGAATATTTGATCTCCGCTTCGTGTAAGGCTTGACTGACGTAGTAGATGGGTTGATGGAATTTACCATCCTCTCGCACTAGGACGGAGCTGATTGCCACTTCTGACGCTGCCAGGTATAGATAGAATTTCTCTCCTGGGATGGGTTTCGATAGAATTTTAACATCTCCCAGGTAGTCATTAAGTTGGTCAAACGTCTTTTGACAGTTGTTAGTCCACGTGAACTTTCCCTTTTTGATGGCCTCGAAGAATGGATGATATTTGTCTCCTGATCTGGATATAAACCGGTTCAAAGCTGCTAGGTACCCCGTGAGCCTTTGCACTTCTTTTACCAAACGTGGTGGTTGCATATCCACGATAGCTTTGACTTTTGTTGGATTGGCCTCAATCCCTCGTTGACTAACAAGATGACCCAAGAATTTTTCTGAATGAACTCCATGATTAGGCGTGAAATTGTTATGTTTTGGTGCCCGATTTGCCCATGTTTTGAGTGTTTTTTATGAGAGTTTGGAGTCATTTGAGTATCATTTTTATAAACTAATGAATTTGTCTCTTTGGTTTTCATAGATGGATAGAGGGTGAAAATAGGAGTTCGTAGGACTTTGAATCGGCCAAAACGGACTACCGATTGAGGAGATATGAAGATTTTACGAACATGTGTACAGCTGCCAAAAAGTACTCGAGCTGAGTCGCTCGAGTAGTCACTACTCGGGCACTCGAGTAGTGCACTCGAGCTGCAACAGGTCGAGTAGTTTTACTCGACCTCTACTCGATCTTGACGCGTATTTTGGCCCATGAACACCCAAATTCGATCCCAAGCCTATTTATACCTTTTTCCAAGCATATCAATGATACCAACACATATTTTTACATATTTTGAGCGAGGAGAAAACTTGGGAAGGAGTTTTGAAGAGTTTTATACGTTGTAATCGAGGTTTTAATTTACGAATTCTTCGTTTTAGTATTTCTTTTGAACGTATTAGATTAATTCTTTCTTTCTTTACTCTTTGAGACGATTAAACCTAGTTTTTCAGATTTATATAGATTTCGTTGGAGACTTTAATTTATTCTTTGTTTATGTTCTTTGATTTAATTATTGATTCAAGCATGTTTATGTTTCTTATTATCGTTATTGCTTTTGTTCTTTCAATTACCATGTTAGGCTAGAACCCTTGCATGCTTGGGGTAGGATGAACTCGTAGAAGTAGGTTGTGGGTACGTAATTAGAATAATTCGTGACGTTTAGTTTTAATTCTCTTGATTAATGAATTCTTAAAATTAATCTAGACTTTACTTTTGAATTTCGTTCAAAAGGTGTTAGAGAGAGGACGACCGTATCACTCTTTAACAACGAGTAGACTTAACGAGAGGGTTTAAGAAGGGTTAATTCATTTACCAGTTTAGCTAAGGAGGACGACCGCATCACCTTAGTTAAATTAGGGTCTCATTAATTAAGCACAATCTATTAACTTGTTAGTGGATTAGTGAAGTCGAGTGTTAGGGTAAAGTATTAGGGTTTATAAATCTTGAGCTTTAATCTTGCATTCTTTAACTTAGGTTATTTCTTGCGTGTCATGATTATTTTGATTATGTACCTGCTCCGTTAGTATACGTAGGGATTCCTATCCTAAGCATCACCATCTCTTACTTAAACACAACCGTTAGTTAATTCGTCTTCTTTAGTACTTTAGTTTACTTAGTTTATTTTAGTTTTAATTAATCTTTCCAAAAAAACCACAAAAACATTGCACTCATATTAACTACGACGCGTAGATCTTCAGGGATCTATTTGCATACACTCCATCCCTTGGGTTCGATACTACTTGGTCCCTATACTCGCCCATACTACAGTGAACCCGTACTCTTGCGGGGAAGCTACTAGTAAAGTTAGTACATTCGCTTCAAGTCAATGGCGCTGTTGCCGGGGATGGTGTTGTATGCTTTTTTAATAGGACTTGTAGATAGCTTAGTAGTTAGTAGTGAGTGATTTTTTTTTCTGTTTTTATTATTATTTCATACATATTCGGCAGTTGCGTTTTGATCCTTCTGCTAGTGTGTCAGGTATATTAAAACACGCTCGCAAGGAGATACGGGCGAAGAAAGAATTCTGACAGACCCTGAGACGATAGCCAGAAGGAACCGAGCTTTCTTGAGAAGAATGACTACTGCTGGAGACAAAGACAACATGAATCTGGATGGAGATGGGGACTTAGACAAAATAGCTGCAGAGTATACTGTTTTAGTGGAGATTGAGAGAGTTCCTAAGTGGAAAAAGGCAAAGAAAGCAAGGGATAAAGTGAAAGAAACAGAAAGAGATGAATGGGGGGTACCCAAATCTGTGATACCAGTCCCGTATCCACAGTGCTTCATGAAAAAGAAGCTTGATGAAAAATTTGCAAAATTTCTTGATGTTTTTAAACAACTTCACATTAACATTCCTTTTTATGATGCTTTGGAACAGATGCCGCATTATACAAAGTTTCTGAAGGACTTGATTGCGAAAAGACGGCGAGTGGATGAGCCGAAGTTGGTGCAGCTGAACCACGAGGTGAGTGCATTAGTGCACAAGGCGCTTCCACCGAAGCTGAAGGATCCCGGGAGCTTCACGATCCTATGTGACATTGGGAAAGGGATCAAGAAAGGAGCGCTATGTGATTTAGGGGCAAACATCAATCTCATGCCCTTGTCGTTTTTCAAGAAGTTGGAAGGTGGAGAACTTCAACCCACAATGATGACGCTTCAACTTGCCGATCGGTCTATTACTAGACCTCAAGGTGTGGTTGAAGACGTCCTCGTGAGAGTTGGAGATCACATTTTTCCAACTGGCTTTGTAGTGCTAGAGATGGAGGAAGATGAGCACGTGCCCCTGATCTTGGGAAGACCGTTCTTAGCTACAGCGGGGATGGTGCTAGACGTGGCAAATGAGAAGATTACATTGAAGGTTGATGATCAAGAAGTGAAGATCTCTCTATATGAAGCCATGAAGCACCCGAAGGAGGATGAGAGTTTGTATTGCATGGATGCCATTGATCCTAGTGTTGAAGACACACCTCCTATCCCTAATCCTTCTCATATTCATGATTTTGTTAATCCTTCACTTGATTATTTAACCCATGAGCATTATGATCTTGATTATTTTGATAGGGATAAAGTGAAGAAGTTGAAGGATGAAGAGGTGAAGAAAGTGGACGTGGTCCAGTTAGAGGGGAAATGAGGAGTTAAGAAGAAGAAGTCCAAATTCAAGAAGTTGTTGAGTAAGACTCCTCCAGATAAAGGTGAGAAGGAGTTGAGACCTATACCACTTGAGGTGGGGAAGGAAGCAAAGGAACGCATGATGGTGGGACATCAAGGAAAGGAGTTCAAACACCACTCTTATGAGAGTAAGGGAGGTAAATTTGAGTATGATGTTCCTTAAGCTCCTTTGAGCTTGGTCCGGCATGAGGACCTTAAAAATAGCGCTGAATGGGAGGCAACCCATTTTTATTTGCTTTTGAGTGTTTTTAGTTATTTCCCTTTTATGTTACTAGGATGTTGTTGAGTCGTATGTTTAACCTTGTACTTGAGAGTTTTATTTTGTAGGCTTGTCTCGATGGAGTGCCAAAGAAGTGGAGATTGAAGGAACTAACTTGAGACAAGGGAGTGTGCAAAGCTATTGAGAGAAATTGAATTATTTGGTTGAGGTAACCCACAACCCCAAACTTAGACCTCTAGCAAGGTCGAAGTTTGGGGGGGTGGAGTTTTTTATTTGTTTTATGATTACATTGCACATGTATGCACGCCCTTATCTTTGAGTTGAGTTTGATTGAGTATTGGTTTGTTGAGATACTCCTTGGGGTGATTTTGATTTGACTCGCTATTGCATATTTCATGCCTATCAACCATCTTATGCTTGTTGATTGCTATCTTTGAGTATGATTTGATGAGTAGAGTTGAGTTGTGAGGTTGAGTTAGGAGTTTTATTGTGTGAGTGTTTGAGTTGGAGTTGATTTGAGAGAGAACTCGTATGCTTACAAATTTTCTTTTTGAGTGCTTGTGTGATGAGAGTGAGAATGCACTGGGACTAGCATGGATGTGAAAGCTGTGAGATTTGAGCCTTATGAGATTTTGATGCATTAATTGATCTCTTCGTTTGTGAGTGAATCGTCACCTTAGAGGATGCTAGAACTTGTGTGTGCTCTTGCTCCTTGATTGTGTCTAGTTTGATATGCCGAATGTGATCTTAGGCCATCTTTGATTTAATTGAGTCACTTAGCCAAAATTTTCCCTACCAATGACATTGATCCCTTGTTAGCCCCTTTGAGCCTAAAGCCTATTTTATTTGCTAGCACATATGAACACTATTCCAATTCATAAACCTTTTTGTCCCAATTTGAGTGGAGAATAGGAAAGTGTGAATGTGAATGTGAAGGGAGTGAATTGAGTTGAAAAAAGGAAAATGTTGTTTGTTGAGTGAATATGAGAAGAAGGAGTGATGAAGTTATGAGATGTGGGAAAAAGAAAAAAAAATTGAGAATGAGCAAAAGAAAAAAAAAATGAGCTCATGTGTTTGTGCGAAAAAAGAAAAAAAAAAGTGAAGTGATTGAAAAAAAAATGAAAAGAGTGAGAAAGAAAAAATTGAAGTATTGAGAGTACGGAATTGAAAGGGTGTTGATTGAACATGTTTGAAGTAGTCTGTTCCTAATCTCGAAGTGCCAAAGTTTGATTTTCTATTCTCCATTCACTTAAGTCACTTAGTCCATATTGTTATCCCACCCGTCCAAAGAGCCTACATTACAACCTTGAGAAAAGTCCTTTTTGATTCGGCATTGATTTCTAGAGTATGTTCGGAGTTGAGAGTGCTTACAAGCCTATGGCTGCCGATATGTGTGATTGATTATTTGAGTGAGTCCCTTGATCATTTATATACACTAGTGAGGGAGTGAAACACATCGTTGAGAGCACATCCATGTTTGATCTGGGTGGTTCTTGTTGTTGTTGCATAAGTATGATGAAGGAAGGTGAGTGAGTATACGTGTGATTGATCTTTGAAGCTCGAGTTCATTTGCTTGCATGATTTGATTTTTTGACTCATTCCTAACAATTTCACTTGACTTATTATTTCGTTGCTTGAGGACAAGCAACATGGTAAGTTTGGGGGGGTTGATTAGGCGTGAAATTGTTATGTTTTGGTGCCCGATTTGCCCATGTTTTGAGTGTTTTTTTATGAGAGTTTGGAGTCATTTGAGTATCATTTTTATAAACTAATGAATTTGTCTCTTTGGTTTTCATAGATGGATAGAGGGTGAAAATAGGAGTTCTTAGGACTTTGAATCGGCCAAAACGGACTCCCGGTTGAGGAGATATGAAGATTTTACGAACATGTGTACAGCTGCCGAAAAGTACTCGAGCTGAGTCGCTCGAGTAGTCACTACTCGGGCACTCGAGCTGTGCACTCGAGCTGCAACTGGTCGAGTAGTTTTACTCGACCTCTACTCGATCTTGACGCGTATTTTTGCCCATGAACACCCAAATTCGATCCCAAGCCTATTTATACCTTTTTCCAAGCATTTCAACGATACCAACACATATTTTTACATATTTTGAGCGAGGAGAAAACTTGGGAAGGAGTTTTGAAGAGTTTTATACGTTGTAATCGAGGTTTTAATTTACGAATTCTTCGTTTTAGTATTTCTTTTGAACATATTAGATTAATTCTTTCTTTCTTTACTCTTTGAGACGATTAAACCTAGTTTTTCAGATTTATATAGATTTCGTTGGAGACTTTAATTTATTCTTTGTTTATGTTCTTTGATTTAATTATTGATTCAAGCATGTTTATGTTTCTTATTATCATTATTGCTTTTGTTCTTTCAATTACCATGTTAGGCTAGAACCCTTGCATGCTTGGGGTAGGATGAACTCGTAGAAGTAGGTTGTGGGTACGTAATTAGAATAATTCGTGACGTTTAGTTTTAATTCTCTTGATTAATGAATTCTTAAAATTAATCTAGACTTTACTTTTGAATTTCGTTCGAAAAGTGTTAGAGAGAGGACGACCGTATCACTCTTTAACAACGAGTAGACTTAACGAGAGGGTTTAGGAAGGGTTAATTCATTTACCAGTTTAGCTAAGAAGGACGGCCGCATCACCTTAGTTAAATTAGGGTCTCATTAATTAAGCACAATCTATTAACTTGTTAGTGGATTAGTGAAGTCGAGTGTTAGGGTAAAGTATTAGGGTTTATAAATCTTGAGCTTTAATCTTGCATTCTTTAACTTAGATTATTTCTTGCGTGTCACGATTATTTTGATTATGTACCTGCTCCGTTAGTATACGTAGGGATTCCTATCCTAAGCATCACCATCTCTTACTTAAACACAACCGTTAGTTAATTCGTCTTCTTTAGTACTTTAGTTTACTTAGTTTATTTTAGTTTTAATTAATCTTTCCAAAAAAAACCACAAAAACATTGCACTCATATTAACTACGACGCGTAGATCTTCAGGGATCTTTTTGCATACACTCCATCCCTTGGGTTCGATACTACTTGGTCCCTATACTCACACATACTACAGTGAACCCGTACTCTTGCGGGGGAGCTACTAGTAAAGTTAGTACATTCGCATCAAGTCACTCCAAAGCTGCTCTTCTTTGGATTCAACTTCATGTTGTAGTGTCGAAGAATTTCGAACACCTGGGACAAATGTTGGAGATGGTCTTTTTTCTTGGGACTCTTGACCACGATATCGTCCACATAGACTTCTACCGTGTCTCCAATTTGTTCATCGAACATCTTGTTTACCAACCTTTGGTATGTTGCTCCGGCTTTGATGAGGCCGAATGACATTCTTTTCCAACACAACAAATTTTTGTTCGTGTAAAATGCTGTATTTTCTTGATCGTCTGGATGCATTGGGATTTGATGTTACCCAGAAAAGGCATCCATGAATGTTAACATCTCGTGACCCGTAGTGTTGTCCACCAATTGATCAATATGGGGAAGAGGAAAGTTGTCCTTCGGGCATGCTGCATTCAGATCCGTAAAATCTATGCATAGCCTCCAGGTCCCGTTTGGTTTCCTCACAATGACTGGGTTTGCTAATCACTTTGGACAAAGTGCTTGTCGGATTAGATCGTTGTCTAACAACTTCTTCACCTCTTCATTCAAAGCTTGGTATTTGTCTGGGCCATATTTTCTTCGTTTTTGGTGGACAGGCCTTTTTGCTTGATTGATATTAAGCTTGTGGCAAGCATGTTTTGGATCTATTCCCACCATGTCTGCATGAGACCAAGCAAAACATCTAGATTCTTGCTGAGGAACTCTTTCATTCGGGATTTGTAAGGCTCAGGGAGCTCAGATCCTATGTATAACTCGAGATCTTCATTTTCGGGATTAACTTTGAACGCCTCCAGTTCTTCGACTTGAGTTGCTCGTCGTTTTCGTCCTTTCCAATGGGGATCAAATATTGGTTCCTCAGGGTTGACATCATTTTCGATGTTCATGGACTCTGTTCCCAAGCGGGGCTCTAGATCGTTTGCTGGTTCTGCCCCGTTGTTGTTAGTCAACACCTAGCCCTCCAAGTCATCTGGTGAGTGTTGCTTGTCACCACCCCTTTGTTGTTCGTCGGAGTGAATTTCTCCATGGGTGGTGATAAATTGTTTGCCCAAAACTTGCTCGTCAAGGTGTTGTTCGTCTGTATCCATGTGGTCCTCCTCTATGTCCATCATGTTCTCCAGTATTGATGGTTCATCAACAGGATAGCTGATGGCGGCTTCCATCATGGATACTAGTACATGCTTTGCCTGTAACTGCAAGAGGCACTCCCGAGTCTTTCTTTGATCTTCCTTTATTGTGTCTGCTCCACTTGCTGTTGGGAACTTTAGGCAATAATGGTAAGTTGAACATGCAGCTTTAAATTCATTTAGGAAAGGTCGACCAAGAGACCCGTTATAGGTTGATTCCTAATCGACGACCAAAAAATCAACCATTCTTGTTATATTTTTCTCGGGTTCCTCGACCGTTACAAGCTGAACAGACAACCTAATCTCCCCTAACGGGACTGTTACAACATTTCCGAAGCCTAAGATTCTATGATTTGAATCTCGTATATAGCCCGAGTAGTCTCCGAGTTGGTCGAGCATCTTTTTTAAAAGAATGTTGGTGTAGGCTCCGGTGTCCACCAACAATCTGTGTACTCTGGTCTCTATGATCTTAGCACAGATCATGAGCAAATCATTGTGGGGGTTAATATTCCCTCCAAATCCTTTTCAGTAAAGGTCAGTTCTGTTGTTTGCATGATGGATAGTTTAATCCCCATTCCTTGTACTTGGTCGATCGCTCGCAATTTTGCTTTTCTCTTCCGGTTGGAGATTGGCGGTCATCCATCAGAACATCCTCCCGCTGGTCCCGCGGGTCCCGCGGGTTCCATCATGTATAGGTCCTCAAGTGGACGAGCTGCAACGGTCGGAACTGGTCGCCCGGGTTTATTATTTTTCTGAGGTTGATATTGTTCTCCCGGGCTCTCTTTCCAGGTTGTCTTTTGACAAAATCGGAGAGCTTCCCCTCCTCGTAAAACCGTCAAAGTTGTTTGAGCAAATCTCTACACTCACTAGTAAAGTGTCCCACACTTTGATGGTAGGCACAATACTTGTTAGGGTTGAGTTTGCCGGTATCCTGACGGATTTTTCACGGAGGGGAGAGCAACTCATTCTCTTTCACATTTTCATATACAGTATCAACTGACACTGTTAGCACCTGGTTCAATTTTTCCTTAAGTTCTATCCCTTCATTGAATGCCTTCATGTTCTTCGGGACTCGGTAGTCCATTCCGCCAGGTTTCTTGTTGTTCTCCTTGGGATCAACTTTATTTTCTCCCAAGTTTGCTTGCAAGGCCTCATGCATGGAAACGAATATTCCAGCTTGATTCCTGAATTCAACATAGCTCCTTAGGCACCTCAGACGTACCTCTTTCCATAACTTCGATCCTTTCTTCAACCCGGCCATAACAGCAATGATTTTTGTATCTTCACTGACGGGCTCCCCTTCCAACAGCACTTTATCGAACCTTTCCATAAACGCCCGATCTGACTCGTTGTCATTTTGCTTTAGGTCTGACAACCGGTGTTTTTGGGATAAATATGACCCTGCTGTTGAGAAATGGGAGAGGAACTCTCGACTTAGTTGGATTAACGAGTGGATAGATGCTGGTGGCATTGCAGAAAATCACTTGTGCACCCGATCCCCCAAAGTCAATGGGAAATTTCGGCATTGGGTGGCATCACTGGCTCCCACCGAAACCATATAATCTAAATACTTCGTCAAATGAACCCGGGGATCAGCAATGCCATCGTACTGTATACTTGCCAGGAATTGGATCTTTTTCTGAATCGGGGCTTTCAGAATAATAGATGATAATGGAGAAGATGGCAAGTTGATCGTCCCCACTCCTCTCTATTGATCCAATTGCCCTTGCATGCTCTCCACAGCCCTTCTTAGGCTTGATAGCTCATCCAAAGATGCCCCCTAGCTTGGAGGCTGTTCGGCGAGCAAAGACATAAGCCTTTCTGCTCGTCGCAGTCCCTCACTTGGAGCGGGCATATCCTGGAGCTGCTTTCTAGGGTTGCTTGCCGCATTTGGCCCTAGGCGCCTGAAGGCAGATTGGGAAAGTCTTTCATGGATTGATGGGCGAGGTTGTTCAAATGTTGCTCGCCCATGTTCTGCTCCCTGGCGAGCAACTTTCTCCTGACACTGAGGTTGGCCAAGTCTATCCTGGGCACTGGAACGAGTTGTTCCCTGGCTAGACATAGTTGCTCGCCCATGTGCTGACTCAGCCTGGCCCTCTCTTGGTTCGGCCATCTTGGCCTTGCCCTTATCCCACCTGACTTGGGCACTGTCCACCTCACGTTGCTCGTCCCTAATAGACCTGGCTCTAACAACTTCCATGGGTTTAGCTCTAGACCTTGCCTGCGATGGTCTATTTTGTTCTTGCTGTCTCTGGATAGTTTGAAGAGCAACAATAGTCTTAGCCAGTTCGTTAGGGTTCCTCGCCAGGGCCTCCAGCTCTGGTGGAAGGTTATGGTCTAAAGTTGTAAGCCTTGATCTGTTCGCATGTCTAGGTTCACAATCTTGATGGCCTGCTGACGAAGCCCGAGTATGAGATGCTCTCCTTGACAAGCGTGAACCTTGTGTTTCCTTGGATTGAGGCATTTTAGATTAAATTATCTTCAAATTTTATATTGAAGAACACCAAGAACACTTTTGCTTGAATCTTCAAGGATTTCTTCGAATCTTCAAGTTTTCAAACTTAAAGTTCTTGACTAATCACACTTAATCGAAGGTTTGACCCCTCCTTCTAGCACCAAATTGTTGGTGATCAAATTTAATCGTGAGGATTAGTGGCTATTTAGTTCGGTTTAAGACCGCCAATCAATAACGTGTGATTGATTACCACTGTAAATGGTAAATCGAAGATTCGGGTTGTGAAATCGTAAATACGAAAGTCGAAATCGTATTAATTTCGTATGCGTGCACATTTAGGTGTATTTGTGTGTGTTTTGGGAGTATTTGTAAATTTGAACATGTATCTCTTAGCTGGAGAACAACTATTTATAGAGACTAGCAAGCAGGAGGTGTCCAAGACTCTTGGCCTCCCTAGCTTGCATGCTAGACAAGTGTCCTTTGACCTTATCTAAGCTGAATCTTAGTTACAAAGTCTTTTTTGGTCGTATCTCGGACTCATTGTTGTTCGTCCAGGTCGGCTTAATTGATCTAGACTGGTTTCTTCATAAAAGTTGTTCGCCTTTTGTGGATGTGGCTTGGATTGTTCGCCTGGACTTCGAGTTGGGATGAACTTTGGAATCTTGGATCCTTGTTCGTCTTCATACACCTCTTAGGCCGGTAAATACGCCACCTATGATCAACGTTGTTCATCGTTAATGATCTGAAGGAAAGTTCATCTGGTTTCGGGTCTTAAAACCTGTTATGTTGTTCGTCGATGGAGTTGTTCGTCATTTCGTACACCTCCTGGATTGATTTGTACACTCCCTTTTGATTTTCTTTGTTAATCATCTTTGATTTAGAGTTGATTCTTCGTAATCATAAATACGGCCTTAATACTTGTTCGCTCAACAATGATTGATGTTGGCCTATCAACACATGTGGACCCAATTGACACCCCGACGAGCATATCTTGCATATCAGCGAACAGATTTGGCTGCAATATCAAGACAACAAATTATCAAGAATAAAGACCATCAAAATCAAACTAAAGACTCCTCAAGGATAAGTCCAACGGGACGAACAACTCCTGAATGCGAGCAAGTCCAGTGTAGAATGATAGAATTTAGTTTAGATAAGATCAAAATAGTAAAAGCCCCAGTGTCACACATGCACACTAGGGAGGTCAAAGGTCATGTACACCTCCTGCTAGGCAAAATTGTATAAATACTTAGATTTTTTCAGCTAATAAAATAAGCACAAATTCATATACACGTCCAAACTTCGATTATACATCCAAAGCAGTTCGATTCTCTTATATACGAATTAAATACGTAATCAATACACGTGTTAATTCTACCCCAATCCAAATTTTCGTATTCACTAATTACATTAGTGATCAATCACACGTAATTGTTTAGCGATCTAATTAACGATTAAAAACAACCATTAATCCTTGTGATTAGAATCGATCATAAAAAAATTGGCGCTAGAAGAAGGGTGCGAACCTTCGATTAAGGATTCAAGTGTGATTAAGCAAGAACTTCAAGCTTAAAACTTGAAGATTTGGAGAAATTTTCAGATCTCTTTTGAAGATTGATGCAAGGGTGTTCTTGGTGTTCTTCATACCAAGTTTGAACCATTGAAGATTAAGAGGGTGTTTGGCTGAGCTTATAAGCTCCTTAAAACATCTTATAAGTTGTTTAAGAGCTTATAAGTACTACTAATGTGTTTGGCAAAATAAGATGTTTAACAGCTTATAAGATCATAAAATAAGCTCCTAACATCTTATAAGCTGTAAAAAAATAAGTTGGGATTTCCCAACTTATTTTTCTAACCACCTCCACCCCAACCACCCACCTCACCCCTCCCCAACCCCCACCCACCCCCACCTACCCCACCTCAAGATAAAAAATAGAAAAAAAATTATTTTTTATAAATTTAAAAAATATTTGTTATAAATTATCAAAGATTTTATAAGTTGTATTAGTCAAACACTTTAGCAACTTATAAGTTACTTAAAAATTACATTTTATAAGCTCTTAAAATAACGTATAAGATGTTAGAGCTTATAAGATGTTTCAAATAAGCTTAGCCAAACACCCTCTAACACTTATACTTCGCATAAAGATGCCTCAATCACATGAAACCCAACATTCTCAACATGTTACAAGAAATTCACAGTCAAGAGCATCCCAGGCTGGCGGGCGAGCAGAAGTAACTCGCCACGGACAGGAAAACCATTCAACAACTACACATCAACCAATATTATCTGAGCTAGATGCTTTTGTTCGCAATCCTGATGAACTAGCTCGAACAATCGCAATGCTTCAGGCCTTGCAAAAGCAACAAGCACAACCTGGCCCATCTCAGATCCGAGCAAGGCATAGCCCAACAAGAGCTCGTGAGCATGAGAAGGCCAGAGATGACCATCAAAATAAGGCAGACAGTGCCCAAGTTCGTAAGATGAAGGGCAAGGAGAAACAACTCGCCGAAGTTATCAGCCATGGAGAACCAACCCCAAACCAAGCTTTGGGGGTTAGTCAGGACACACGCCAAAGTGCACTGAACAGATTAGGTCGCCTCGGTCGGGGAGCAACAAAGATCCATCCAAGAGCAGAAGTAGCTTGCCCGACCCACATACCAGCTTGCCAGTCAGTACACGAAAGGCTGACTAGGTCAGCTTTTAGTCGCCTAGGCCCAGATGTGGAACCCAATCCTAGGAGGCCAGTCCAGGGGGTTCCCATACCAAGCGAGGGACTGCGGCGAATAGATGGTCATGCACCTTTGTTCGTCGAACAACCTCCAAGTCAAGGGGAATCCCTGGAGGAACTGGTCTCCATGAGAAAAGCAATCGAAAGCATGCAGGGTCAGTTGGACCCGCAGAAAGGTTATGGGAATACTTCACTTCCATCCTCTCCGCTATCTTCAATAATCTTAAAAACTCATATTCAAAAGAAGATCCAATTCCCTGCAAGTATACAATATGAAGGCACAACGGACCCCCGGGTGCATTTGATGAAATACTCTGATTATATAATATCGATGGGGGCAAGTGATGCAACCCAGTGTCGAAACTTTCCATTGACTCTAGGGGACCGTGTCCATAAATAGTTTTCGGCTCAGCCACCAGCTTCAATTCATTCGTTTGCCCAGCTAGGCAAATAATTCTTGTCTCATTTCTCTACAGCCGGGTCTTATCTATCCTAAAGACATCAGTTATCCGACTTAAAACAAGCCGATGATGAGTCGGACCATTCGTATTTGGAAAGATTTGACAAGGTCTTGCTAGAAGGGGAATCAGTCAGCGAAGACACCCAAAATGTAGTTGTCCTAGCTGGATTAAAGAAGGGCACTGAACTTTGGAAGGATGTACATCTCAGATGCCCGAAGACTTACGCTGAATTTTGTGATCGTGCAGGAGTCTTTGTCTCCATGCACGAAGCCTTGCAAAAAGATATGGGGGACAAAGGTGAACAGAAGGAGAGTGGAAAAAAGACTGGTGGTGGAGGTTATTGAGCCTCGAAGAACATGAAAGCATTCAACGAGGGGATAGAACTGAAAGACAAGCTGAATCATGTACTTACTATATCAATCGATGTGGTGTACAACAATGTCCGAGACAAGGAATTACTCACTCCTCCAAGAAAGATACGTCAAGATGCTAGCAAGTTGAACCAAAACAAGTATTGTGCCTACCATCAGAGTGTGGGGCATTTTACAAGTGAATGTCGTGACTTGCTGAAGCAATTGTGGCGATTCTATGAGGAGGGTAAGCTATCCGAGTTTATGAAAAGACAACCCGGTAAGAGAGACAGGAATGATGATTCTGAATAATAGGATATAGAGCAAGCTCCTCGCTGGAATCGAGCTGGGCGACCAGCTCCGGCAGCAGCAGGAGGTCTAGTTCCTAAAATTCAAATGATGGAGCCTGCAGAACCTGTTGGTGGTTGTTCTGATGGACGACCACCAATATCGAATCGTAAGAGGAAGACTGAGCTACGTGCAATAGCTCAGGTTCAGGAAATGAGGGTCAACCCATCAATTCTTCAAACAACTGAGTTGACCTTCACGGACAAAGATCTGGATGGGATCGTGATGCCCCATAACAATTCCCTCGTAATCTGTACTAAAATAATGGGAACCAAAGTTCATCTATTATTGGTGGACACCGGAGCCTACACCAACATCATCTTCAAGAAAATGCTTGATCAACTAGGCGACTATGCTAGCTATATTCAAGATTCTAATCATCAAATTCTAGGCTTCGAAAATGCTGTAACAGAACTGTTAGGAATAATTAGGTTGTCAGTACAACTTGTATCGACCAAGGACCCTGAAAAGAATATAATTAGAATGGTGGATTTCCTGGTCGTAGATCAAGAATCCACCTACAACGGGTTCCTTGGCCGACCTTTCTTAAATGAATTCAAAGCTGCTGTTTCAACGTATTTTTATTATGTTAAGTTTCCAACAGCAAGTGGGGCTGGAACGTTGAAGGGAGACTAGAGAAAAGCACGAGAATGTCTCTTTCAAATACATACAACTAAGGAACAGGTTTCCATGATGGAAGCATCCATTAGCCATTTTAATAATGAACCTTCCATCCTCAAAGATATACTAGGAGATCAGAATGACCAGATGGAAGTTGACGAACAACATACTCTTATTGGCGATCAGAACCTGCCAGCACTAGAACTATCAACTACCATTGACGAACAAAATGCAATTTTGGCAACCGATATTGTTCCCAGCATAATAGATGATGTTGATCCCCGCCTAGGCATTGAACACATGGACGTCACGGATGAACTAAATCCAGAAGGGCCAATCATCGATCCACGATGGAAGGGATAAAAACGACGAGCAACTCCAGTCGAAGAACTGTAAGCCCTCAAAATTAACCCTAACCATGACGATCTTGAACTTTATATTGGGTCTGAACTTTCTGAGCCCTACAGAACTCGTATGGTGGAATTTCTCAAGGCCAATCTTGATCTTTGCATGGTCACATGCAGATATGGTGGGAATCGATCCAAAGAATGCATGCCATCAATTGAATATTAATCCGGCCCGCAGACCAGTCCATAAAAAATAGCAAAAATACGGGCCAGATGAATATCAAGCACTTAATGAAGAGGTTAAGAAATTGCTAGACAAAGACTTAATCAGGCAGGCACTATGCCCACAGTGGGTTGCAAATCCCGTCCTAGTGCGAAAACCAAATGGAACCTGGAGGCTATGCATAGATTTCACAGATCTTAATGCAGCATGCCCGAAGGATAATTTTCCACTTCTGCACATTGATCAACTGGTGGATAGCACAGCAGGGCATGAAATGTTCACATTTATGGATACTTTCGCTGGTTACCACCAAATTCCGATGCACCTGGACGATTAAGAAAATACGGCCTTCTACACCAACAAAAACTTGCTTTGCTGGAAAAGAATGTCATTCGGGTTAATCAATGCAGGAGCAACTTACCAAAGGCTGGTGAACAAAATGTTTGACGAACATATTAGGGAGACGGTGGAGGTATATGTTGACGACATAGTCGTCAAAAGTACTAAAAAATAAGACCACCTCCAGCATTTATCCCAGGTGTTCAACATTCTCCAAAAATACAACATGAAACTGAATCCAAAGAAAAACAGTTTTGGAGTACATTCAGGAAAATTCCTTGGCCATTTGGTTAGTAAACGAGGAATCGAAGCCAATCCTGCAAAAGTTAAATCAATCGTTGATATGAAGTCGCCTCGTTCCGTCAAAGAAGTACAAAGGCTGACGGGATGTCTAGCAGCTTTAAATAGGTTCATATCACGATAAGGGGACAAATGTCGTCCATTCTTTGAAGCCATCAAAAAGGGCAATTTTATGTGGATGGGCAGTTTCCAGAAAGCTTTCGAACAACTGAAAGACTACCTGGGAGACGTAAAGATTCTATCAAAGCCAATCCCAGGAGAGAAGCTTTATATGTATCTGGCAGCTTTGGACGTGGCAATAAGTTCCGTATTGGTATGAGCAGAAGGCAAATTCCACCTTCCAATTTATTATGTCAGCCAAGCTCTGCATGAGGCTGAGGTGAAGTACTCGCCTACTGAAAAGCTGGCCTATGCCTTGGTCATGAGTGTTAGAAAGTTAAGACCGTACTTCTTCGATCATCTGGTCTGAAGTACTAACAACTTTCCCACTCAGACAAATACTGCATCGACCCGATACGACAGGTCGTCTGTTAAAATGGTCTATAGAGATCAGCCAATTTGGAGTGACATATGCACCTCGAACAACAATTAAAGGTCAAGCATTAGCCGACTTCATAGTCGAGATAACTTTTCCCCAAAATCCGACGAGAGGGCTAGATCACCCATGACATCTCTATGTAGACAGTTCGTCAACAAATTTGGCCTCGGGGGCAGGGGTAGTTCTTATCAGCCCTGACCGACAAGTATTCACTTCGGCAGTCAGATTCGAGTTTATGGCCACCAACAATGAAGCTGAGTACGAGGCCCTCATAGCAGGTCTCCACTTATCACTAGCAGTTGGAGTCAGACGACTCCAGATTTTTGGAGATTCTCAACTCATTGTGAGCCAAGTACGAGGTGAATATGAGGCCAGAGATGGACATATGATCGAGTATCAATGAATTGTTGCTCATTTGGTATCTATGTTAGACCAAGTATATATCCAGCAGGTACCTCGAATGAGCAACACACAAGCTGATGCCCTAGCAAGATTAGCTACGAGTGATGGGCCAGCAGATCTAACAGACATCATCATTACTAGGAAAACCCAACCTTCGACGGTGGATTATGAAGTAAACCAGGTGGTCGAACAAAAAGATGACGATGATTGGAGAACTCCTATAGCCAAATACTTGAAAGACGGTGAACTGCCAAGCGATTCTTTTGAAGCTGCAAGAATAATAAAACAAGCAGCTAGGTATACCCCGGTAGACGAGCAGCTTTACAAAAGAGGCTTTTCAGTCCCGCTACTCAAGTGTTTGTTTAGGGGGCAATGAAGGACTACTTTGGAAGATATACATTCCGGAGCCTGTGGAAATCATGCTGGGGGGCAAGCTTTGGCCTACAAAACTGTAAGGCAAGGCTATTACTGGCCGACCTTACGAAAAGATGCAATCCAGATGGCCAGAGCTAGTCACCGATGTCAATATTCGCTCCAAGTATCCGTACCCCTGCTCAAGAACTCGTTTTGGTTTTCAGTCCTTGGCCGTTTGCACGATGGGGAATGGATATTATTGGACCTTTCCCGCGCGGAAAAGGAAATGTACTATTTGTTGTTGTGGCCGTGGATTACTATACAAAATGGGCAGAAACAGAAGCTCTAGTTAAAGTTACCCAAGAAAAGATGATTGGCTTTATATGGAAGAACATTGTATGTCGGTTTGGAGTTCCTCAAACACTTGTAACAGACAATGGTCCTCAGTTTGATGGAAAAAAAGCTTCGAGACTTCTGCACAAAGTGAGGGATCAGAAAGCACTATTCAACCCCTTATCATCTACAATCAAATGGTCAGGTGGAAGCCGTTAATAAGATAATCAATCATATTCTTAAAATACGGCTAACAGAAAGTAAAGGCAAGTGGTCTACAAAATTGCCAGACGTACTATGGGCATACAAAGTTTCTCCCAGATCAAGCACCGGAGAAACACCTTTTGCATTAGCATTTGGAACTGAGGCCGTCATTCCAGTTTAATTGAAGACCAAAACATTGAGAATGACCAACTTTGAAGAAGTGGCGAACAACTCTGCCCTATCAGTCGAGCTAGATTTGCTCGAAGAAAAAAGAATCATGACTGAACTAAAAAATGCAACTTACAAGCAGAGAGCAAAACGCTACTACAATTCTCAAGTCAAAATAAGAAAGTTTGAAGTTGGTGATCTAGTTTTGAGAAAGAAGCTCGCCCCACCTCCGAACATATTTGGTCCGAGTTGGGAGGGCCCATACAAGGTAACAGACAGGTTACCCAATGGTGCATATGACATAGAAGACTTAGATGACAACTCGGCCCAATATTCTTAGAATGTAGCTAATTTGAAGAAGTATTTTCAATAGGCGAGCTACTTTGCCTAAGAGAAGTGAAAGTGACACTACTTAGCTGGGTGAGCTACTAAGTTCCTTGGGCGAGCTAAAACGGCATGTGCACAAGTAAGACCCAAAAAACTTGCCTAATTTTTTGAAAAATTCCACCAAGTATTGGTGGTCGAGCAGAATTGATTTGGTCAAGTTGTTTGCGATCAAGTGTTGTTTTCCTCTTATATAGTTTAAATTCCTTTAAAAGTCTAAGGCTGGCTTGACGAGATGTATAGTAGTCGAGCTACTTTGACTTTGAGGGTAAATTGTGTACTTTGATAAGTTGATTGTTTGACAAAATGTATAGAGGTCGAACAACTTCAGCTTAGTTTATTATGGATTGCAGTTTAGGTCGTCATTTGTACTTGTAATTTTTGAAAGCAAGTTCAATTTTAAGTTGTTCGTTCAAAGGAGATTCAAGCTCGAGGCACAAATTGATTATACAATCAAGTCCATCAAAGGTTATTCGTTTTTAAATGAACATAGTCTAATGCCAAAGCCCTCAAAATTCTAAGGCAAGAGTTCTTAAGGAACAAAGCCCAACTACATTAAGATTGTTAAGCATAAGTATAAATGCAAAGAACAATTAATGTAAAAAGAAAATAAATCGAGCAAAAGTTGTTTCATTGATAACAAGGCTTGATCGCCCAAAAAGGTTACAAAAAAAACTCCAAAAAGGAGCGAACAACAACAAAAGAAAGCAAAAATATAAGGAAAGACCTAGCTAATCCTACTCTCTAAGAAGCCTGCCCGGCAGGAGGAGGAAGGTCATCGTCTTTAGGATCTTCTAAGGGTGCCCCTGAAATTGATGGATCAATAGGGACATCCTCAGTGAGCTCGACGATTAGTCCTTTAGTATCAACTCGCTCTTGACGAACCTTCTCATTCTGGTCAACCGGCTCAGTTTGCTCGACCTCGGTAGCCTCTTCCTCCTTGTCCTTAGGAGGACTTGTAATTATAACTTTGGGGTCGATGAAGTCAATTTTGACCCCGTAATCGGACAGATCGCCAATTTGGAGAGTCGTACCTGGGGCTTGAGGATTGGACTCGATAAAGTTGGAAAACTCTTTGCCAATCTCTTCGACGATGGGCTGGGCCTTAAACTCGTTTGCGATTCGGATGCTTTCAGCTAGGCCGTCACGAATCCAATGATCGATCCCACCTCCATCTTTGGGATCAGCTCATCTTCAGTAATGGATTTGGCGAGTTGATCTTCAAGGCTAGCAATCTTGGTCGTTGCCTCGGTGGCAAACTTATCGGTGACCTCTTTCTGTTGTTGAGCCCAGACGAGCTCGGCATGCAGTCGCTCATTCTCGACCAATTTGAGCTTTAGCTCCTCGGAGACCTTGACGTGCAAATCAAGAGCACGCTGCTCGCTTGTTTGATGGGCCTTAACCTTATCTTCAATAATGCACATGTGACCATTATTACGAGGTGCCTGCGCTTTGATTGTTTCGTTCAACTCCTTGCTCCAGCTTCGAGCAACAGACTCAGAGGCACGGCGGACAAAGGAGTCTGGGATCTACCTGAAGTTGGCCGATACTTTTGAACAGGTAAACCGGTGCACCAAATTTGATCGCCCCGGGTATTGCTCGGCCTCATAATTGTGGAAAAAGGGGCAAACATAAGGGTTAAAAAGAAAAAAAGGAAATGAAATGAAGTACCCAGGGCGAAGAGAAACTTACGTATCAAAGCAACCTTTATCCCATCCCAGATAGGTCAGGTTAGAGGCTTGCCCAACATGTCCTTCGGGAGCAGCGACGACCATATGCTGCTCCGAACGTTGCTCCAGCGAGGGAGTTCGCCCGCTTTCGAGCTCTGATGGGCGGGCAGTGGCAACCATATTCTCTTGGCCCACCTTGGCCTTCTTGGCCGTCTTCTCAGTATCGGAGATGAGAGTGCCATCTCCTCGAAGAAGTCTTTTCGATCTGGAAGTTGTAATCTTCGATGGACTGCTAATGGGAGCGGGTTGCTGTGCCGAGCTTGACCCACCAGCTTGTCTTGGGTCATCTTTGCCCCTCTTAGCTGCTAAGACGAGCTTTCTTTCGTCCTCGTTTGGTCGGCATTTCCCAAACGTGCTGGTCCAAGATAAGATAGGAAGGATGGAGGGTAATAGTGACGAGCTGATCTGCAAAGGAAAGAAACAATAAAAGTTAGAAAATGGTATGCAACATAAAAGTGCGAATAATTTTGTTCGCCAAGATTAAGAAAGTTACCATCGAGAACTTGGGCCTGAGCCTCAGGGTGATGGGGGTAAGTGGTGAAATGGGCAACCCATAAGTGTAGATTCCAGGAAAAGATGGCTGATGCTGTGATCTGCTCGACGACGGAGAGCGATCAGGCTGACAGTAAATAAGAATTGATCACTGATACTGTCCTTAGCACTTCGCCACTTAAGATTCTTGGGACCTGAAACAAAAGAAAAGGAGATTAAAATTAGTCCTACCACTCTAAATATTGAAAAGTGATAAGACTCACGAATCAAGTTCCTAAACTCCACCGGGGTGTTGATACGCTCGGGGCCACCAAAAGGGCGAGCAGAAGCACACCATTCACCCCCTATCCAAAACCAGTCGTGCTTCCAGTCTCGCACCTTCCCATGAATATTTTCCACCAGCCTCATTTTTTGTCGCACCTTGAGGTAATACCAGCCCGCCTCTTCCTCGGTACAGGCGGTGATTGTCATGAGGTAGCTAACCTCCTCGGCGGACAATTTATTCGGGTATCCTTCCAGGCCGCATAACACCATAATGGACATGAGATTCATCCACCCAACTGGGGTTAGTTGGGTGATGGCCAGATTTGTCCGCTCCAGGAATCTGCCAACCAAAGGATGTAAAGGCAGGGTGACCCCAGCACTAAGTGTGGCCAAGTTGATCGCCGTAAGCCCGCGGGGTGGGCGATCAGCTCTGTCGTCCGTGAGAGGAGCGTACATGTGCACATCGTAGGGAATCTTGTACTCCCTCCTGATATTGGGTAGCTCCTCTTCAGTAATTGCGGACACGATACAGCTCGCCGCGTACTCGGTTACCCTAAGTTTTCACTTTCCGCAAACTGGAACCTCAAATCTGTTGGAGTACTCCCTCTAGTATTCGCCCCAGTCAACTCGGCGAGCAACGGCGACCGGAACTTGATGTTCGAGCGGATCTGGCATGGGGAAGTAAATGTCTTTCAGGTACCCCCAAGTCAGTTCGTCCGGGTTGGCGGGTTGTTGTACCTCAACCTCCTCCTCCTCTTCGTGAAAATCGGAGCTAGTTTCTTCCTCAACTAGGCGAGCAGGATTTGCTCGCTCCACTCTTTCCCCTGACAGGCGAGCTCATGAACCCACTGAGCGAATAACTGAGGTTAAGTTAAATGAAAATGGAAATGGTGAAGCTTCGGGAGGCGTTAATGGCGGATTCCAATGACAAGCAAAGGATGACGACGGTTCAAAATCCCAGACAGCGGAGTTCGGGTTTTTGGACGTTTTTCAAACCCGTGATAATGATAAATAGAGAAGAAGAAGAAGAATACGTTGAAAATATTACCTTAAATGCTTGGATTTGAAGAGAATCGTTGCCGGAAATGAAGAACACGATTGCCGAAAATTTGAAAGGAGAAATGAACAATTTCGCGCTGAGATTGTACAGTGAAAAATGAAAATTTGAAGAAAATTTTCCTTTTATAGTAAAAGGAAAAACGGGGTCCCAGGCGAACAAAATTGAAAGTGCAGGGACTAGATTGCAATTACCAGGCGCGTGCAATCTCTCTCCGACAAAAACTGGGTGCGCGTCTTCTTGATTTCGATTGCGCGTGGGCGGCGGCAATCATTCCGCCCACGTCACAACCGCACCCAGGCATTGGGATCCCAACAGTCATTCGTCCAAATCAGCTCAGCCAATGTTGTCCGCTTGTGAAAAGTTGATCGCGCCACATTATATCAGCTCGCCTCCATATCACCAGATAATTGCCAACCCATAAGTTGTTCGCCTTGCCCTATCACAACATAATGATTGGCAAGGGGACAATTGTTGATAGGCGAGCATAAACGTCATTAGGGCGAGCAGAATTAACTCAAAGTACTCACTCTAAAGACAAAATTAAGCCAACAAAATCAGGTTGAACTGGAAACGTCAGGCGAACAGGCTTTGTCCGCCTAGCAACTTTAATCAGGCGAGCAGCTTTAACCTAAAGACCATGTGGACCCAGTTGACACCCCGACGAGCATATCTTGCACATCGACGAACAGATTTGGCTGCAATATCAAGAAACAAATTATCAAGAATAAAGACCATCAAAATCAAACTAAAGACTCCTCAAGGACAAGTCCAATGGGTCGAACAACTCCTGAATGCGAGCAAGTCCAGTGTAGAAGGATAGAATTTAGTTTAGATAAGGTCAAAATAGTCAAAGCCCAAGTGTCACACATGCACACTAGGGAGGTCAAAGGTCATGTACACCTCCTGCTAGACAAACTTGTATAAATACTTAGATTTTTTCAGCTAATAAAATAAACACAAATTTATATACACGTCCAAACTTCAATTATACATCCAAAGCAGCTCGATTCTCTTATATACGAATTAAATACGTAATCAATACACGTGTTAATTCTACCCCAATCCAAATTTTCGTATTCACTAATTACGTTAGTGATCAATCACACATAATTATTTGGTGATCTAATTAACGATTAAAAACAGTCACTAATCCTTGTGATTAGAATTGATCATCAACAGTAATCACTATTTTAATTACCTGAATTTCAAGTTCCATTTTTCAGTGTTGGGAAAGGACAATATAGTATGCCGAAAATTATGCAATTTTTTTTTCTTATTTCATTTCTGGAATGGTGGCCAGATTTTATAACAGCCGGCTGCGGCGGTAGAATGATTTGTTCTCTCAATCCCGCTGCCGAAAAAAAAACCATTCGACGCCCGAAAAAAAAGCTTAGCAACCTTTTCTCCTCGCGGGGAAACGAAGCCATTGAATCTCACGATGCCGTCAATTGAAAGAGATCACATCCACCACCTTTGAAACACCATCGTCGGAAAATGCTTCGATGTTTGTCGGAATTAATGGAGTCTATCACAAGAATGAACAAAGTTGTGCCGGAAAGCTTCAAGTGCCAGTCACACGTACACTGAGAAGAACCTAGAAACACCTACACTCAAACCCAGACTGAAAAATGTGCCGGACTTCCAAATCATCTAGGATTAAATAAAATCCTAGGAAGTAAAAAATTGATTTTAATTCCAAACTTGCCGAGAACAAAATTAATCCGTCTAACTAAACTGAAAATCGACGATGAAATGTCCCAAAAAATTTATAGATGATTCCTCCGAAATGTCCCAAAAAATTTACAAGAAAGAATTGACGTGAAGAAAGAGAAAGAGGGGGACAATAGCAGAGGAAGAAAACCGATTAAACAAGTAGCAGATAATTTACTTTTTGACCAAAAAAAATCTAACGATTCATATTAAAAACAAATTTGATCCAAAGATTAATATTAATTGGGGTACACATACTCCTGGGACGCAACAGTAAGTCTCTATTGTTCAAATTACTAACAAATATGGTAAGGGCACGATTATTTGCCTATTTGGTATTTGAGTATATTATTCTCCCTTCATACATCAATTTTTTAATTTTTTTTTTATTGTCCACCAAATTGTAACCTATCATTTTCTAAACATAAAAAAAATAAACACCACTCAATATTTTTAATAAAATATTAATTTTCGCTAATTCATGTGTCAAACAGTAAAATGGTAATTTTTTTATGAATGGAGGAAGAACTATATATATAAATAAACCTTCCTTTTTTACTTCTCCAAATTTTATTTTAAACAACAATTTATTAATATATTATGTTGAAATAAATAATATTTTTAGTGTTAATAATTAATATTACTTTTTGGAGCTGATACTTTTAGTGTTATTAAGTGATATATGATTAACTCTATGCACCCGGAATTTTTACTTTTACTCAATATACACACACTATTAATAGTCTACTTTATTCCTGAATAAAGAAAAAAAATAGTCCATTTTATTTTTATCCCCCAGGCCAGGCCAGGCCATTTTAAAGTGTAACCCTAATTTGTTTTAATGAAATTGTGATGAGTAGATTTTCATTTTCAGTAATGAAAAAAAAAAAAGGAGAAAAACTGTATTAATTGAAAATGCGACTAAAGAGTAGCAACTTTAGTAGAAAGCTTATCCTGTTTCTGGTATTCCATTCCCTTCCCTTTCTTCTCATGCTTCAACATTCAACAATGGAGGGCGTTGCTTGTTCACTGAGATACTCCATATCACAGCATCGGCCTTTTTGCATTCCCAAGTCTTCAATATCGCCACGCCCACTACTTAGACTTAGACTTTCGCAGGCATCGTTGTCAAGCTATCGCTCCTCACAATTATCACCCTTTCCGTTTCCATCACCTTCTTCTAATGGTAACTTCTTCATTCTCTGTGTGTATTCGATACAATCTAAAAATTGGGGCTTCTTTACCTTTTTCTGCTTGCTTATTTATGGTCTTTCTAGTTCTAGGGCCTTGATTCATATGCTAAAACTTGGTTACAAAAATCTAAAATTCATTTCTTCTTCATTTGTATTGTATGCTATTCAAATTAAGCTCTTGTCTTCTACTTTAGGCTTTAGGTATTTGATTATGCCATTTACCTTTTATTTTATGTGTATGCATTGATCATCGGCGACTGAAGTCAGCAATGTTTTTTTGGCAACACCTGAGGCGGGAGTAAGTACAGAAACAAGTGAATGGGCAATGCAAGGTAATGCTATTGCTAGCTCCATTTGTGTTAGTGAATAAATGCTTGTTATGCAACAATCTGGAATGCTTATATCAAGTAATTGAATGTATTAATCCATCTATTTAATTTTCTCCAAAATGTACTTTTAAGGGGATTGAAGCTCAATTGTAGTGATTACATACAATGTTCTTGGTGGAATGAATTATTGTGCATAAAATCTTAATGACAAAATAAGTATCTACTCTCAAAAATGGTTATCACTTATTTGCTCATAAACACCTTACACCACAGTGGCTGTAATACTATTGGCAGATTTCTATACTTTAAGGAAAGATGTTGAAACTATTTCGGAGCGCGTTGAAGAGATTAGGGATGGTGCTGGTTTGAAATTGCTAGAAAAAAACCTTGCAGAATTGGAGGAGGCCTCGGGTGATAGCTCTCTATGGGATGATCGTGTCAAAGCTCAGCAGACACTTCAGGCTTTGACAGATGTCAAGGAGAAAATAAAACTTCTCAATGACTTCAAAACACAGGTCTTAATTCCATCACGGGGAATAAAACCTTAAACTCTTGCCTTTAAGATTACCTAAATCTCCCCTATGGCACAGGTTGAAGATGCAGAAACGATAGTGAATCTTACAGAAGAGATGGACTCAATTGATACAAGTCTCCTTGAAGAAGCTGCTGGAATCATTAAAGAATTGAGGAAAGCATTGGACCGATATGAATTGACTCAACTTCTTTCCGGGCCTTATGATAAAGAAGGGGCTGTAATTAGCATCACAGCTGGTGCAGGGGGTACTGATGCCCAGGTAACTCTAGTTCTGATTACTAAAAAATAAATACGTCCACACTCATTTCCTCAATGGGATTGACAGCATACACTTTATATATCAACAAATGACTGAGCACACCGTAAGCATAAAAACTGTATAACCTCTGGCTTGCGTATTTATTGCAGAGATTCTAGTTTATAATATTTATGACCTTTCTACTCGAGAACTTGGTAAATAATAATTGCTCTAAATGCCATATCATGCTAGGCTTTCGCTAGCCACAAATATTTTTTGGTGGAAAATTCAAGATTGAGTTTATTTTAACAGTATATACTGACTTGCAAATATTGCATCATGTCTTCTTTAAATTTTTTTTGATACATTCCAGTGCAGGATTGGGCTGACATGCTTCTCAGGGTGTACGTAAGGTGGGCGGAGAAGCAGAGGTTCAAAGCGAAAGTGGTTGAGAAGTCCATGGGAGAAGAGGCTGGTATCAAGTCAGCTACTATTGAAGTGGAGGGCCGGTATGCCTATGGATACTTGTCTGGTGAGAAAGGGACCCACCGGATCGTGCGACAGTCCCCCTTCAATGCAAAAGGTCTTCGCCAGGTATGCTGGATATGGATTTTTGATCTGTGATTTTCCTTACAATCAATATCTTCGGTTTTAAACCTATATGATATGTTGCCTTAATGATCTCATGCAGACTAGTTTCTCTGGCGTTGAAGTCATGCCTCTTCTTCCTGAAGAAGCGATTGTAGATATACCTGAAGAAGACTTGGAGTACAGCTTTTCTAGAGCAGGAGGAAAAGGCGGTCAAAATGTTAATAAGGTAGAATCTGCAGTGCGGATTACTCACATACCTACTGGAGTGACAGTTCGCTGCACAGGTTAACCTCATATATCTATCCTTTAATCTTACAGGTGGTCTTGTTTTCTGTTGTGTAATATTGTCGTTGTTTACTACCCTGCACAGCTGCACTACATTTCTCGATTATTAGACTGTGCATTACGTGCATGGTAAGATATCATAATTTAGAGAACATAGAAACATTTTTCCTCTTGCATCCCCTATCAATAAGATTATAATTTCTTCTTAGAAAAAAAAAGTTCTAGCCATTTGAGGAATAACAAAATGTGAAATATTGGCACAGAAAAAAGACTAATATACCGACCCTTTGTATGAAAGAAAAGTTTTTCCTTTTTTTTTTTTTCTCTCTCTTTATGCATCCTAAGACCTGCAAGGTTTCTGAAAAATCCACTGTGGCATGTCTCAAGAAGTTCCACATGCTCGAGATAGTGGACTTGTTGAGCATGTCTTGGACGCTGGAGGAAAGACAGAGCTTTGCCTTTTACAGAAAGAGCATCTTTATCTTTTCGTATGCCAAAATAGGTATATTCCACTCTTCTGCAACACAAGGGGTAAAAAAATCCATTTTTGCTTTGTTAGATCATATTCATACTTGATATATAACCTCTAGATGTACGGTGCTAAATTTCCGGAAAATCTTGGATTTGAATTTGTCCGAGAACTCAGTAAACTATCAACCAAAGAACGCTCGGCCTAATTCCTGTCTCATATGCTCATGTCATAGTTCTATCTGTTTTACAATTATGAGGAGAGTCCAATTTAGTTTATTTTAATTTTTCAGAACAACGGTCCCAATTGGCGAACAAGATCAAGGGTCTGAGCAGATTGAAAGCGAAGTTGTTAGTCATAGCTGAGGAGCAAAGGGCATCTGAGATCAAGCAAATTAAGGGAGATATTGTGAAAGCAGAGTGGGGGCAACAAATACGTAATTACGTCTTCCATCCGTATAAGTTGGTGAAAGATGTACGTACTGGACACGAGACAACAGATATTGCTTCTGTAATGGATGGTGAGTTGGACCCCTTCATCAAAGGTTACCTCAAGTACAAGTACAGCACGTCAATGTCAACCGTAGAAGAGCAATCATAGTCCACTTGTGTCATAACATCATCCTAGTGTCGGGTTGTTGGACATGGCAGCAATATGTGGGAATTCACTTGTCGTGGCCAAAAAAAATAAAGAAATTTAGCATTTCAAGTGTTTTCTTGTTTCATGGTATATTTATGTCTATTATATGATGAAAGGATATGGAGAATAGTAATTATACTTATCCTGTGAAATGTTCTTACAACTCCATAAAAGGATTGAACACGTATACCTCTCTCCCAGGCTTCTTCATATGAAGTTCCACTAATATGAACATTTGCTTTCCTCCCAATCGAATGCACATGACATCCGAATTGTATTTCATCTCGAGGTTTTAGTATTACATATCCAAGACAAACATGTCCCACAACACATTAAAATAAAATGGAAGAGAGGAACCAAATGCATGCGATTATCACCCTGCCCTGCGCTTCTTATCCTTTCTTATTTCGTTTCATCTGAGTTCATCAGTTTTCATGGTGCCTTATTTTTCCCAAAAAGCAAGCCCAACGAATATGTGTTCCCCTTCTGAGCAGCAACTGCAACCCGCTTTTCCCCAACCTGAAGCAATAAGTATTTTGAGAGCACGCAATCAACAAGTGAGATGAACATAATATGTTTTTCAATTTGCAATCTAGTTAGGTCAGAAATTGACTACTTATGTTCTGACTGTACACTGTAAAATTTTCACCAGAGATTTTTACAAACATGGGGGCACAAACTGAGACGACTGGAATTTTATAGATCATTATATAACTGCAGCTAAAACTTGGAGCAAGGGTCGTCTAAAACATGTTTAAGAGCAGATTGCAGATACATATATAATAAGCCAGTAAGGATACCTTATCCATGAGCCAATATCCAACTGTTGGCATATATTGCACCAGGTACATGACCGCCAGAACAGGCTGCACCAGAACAGGGATGAAAAGGAATACATACAGTAGTTAAGAACTCAATTGTCATTTAAAAATATAGAAAAATGAGCCCCTTTTTTTGGTAATCAAGAGAAATGAACAGGAAAAATGATCTTCTAACATAATTAGACCATCATAGGATGAGGGCAATCAGCCAGACCAAAGAATCATGGTGCTAGCTCATAACTGTTCATTATGATCCTACTTATTTGGCCTTTTCATCACTAGTAGTGGTCCTTAGGACACAAGGAATTCTCCAATAGATTATAAACAGTATTGATGTCTCAATGAACAAACCTGATATGATATCCATGCTTCCTTCAAACCATGGCTTGCAGCAATTATTGTGAGCTCAGCACACCTCTCCGACGACACACGCTTCTGAAAATTTATATATTAAAGTAATGGTATATCATTAAGTCACTAGTTTCCAGCAATAAATTGCAACAATAGTAGAAGTTGATGCTTCTTCCATTAGTAACAGGATGACTATCTCCAAAACATAATATTTACAGTAAATCTGATTGGATCTACAAGCAATATCTATAAAAGGTTATAGATACATAGAAACGCAGACTGTATGGTGTTATGAGCATTAGATCATCTCATGACCAAAAGACATTGTGATACCACATGGATCCATGCAAACAAAAGGCATTTAATTTATAGTAGATTCCAAATACACTGCCTCTAAAAATCCACTGCACATAAGAAACTACAAAAGCAGATTTCCTGGTTAGAAATTAGTTGACTTCAGTTTCTTTCTTTTTCCTTTCAGAAAGAATATACAAACCATACACGAATACAGAGTGAAATGTTTTCAGAAAGACAAGGACCTAGCACTATCTATTAATATACTATAAGTAAGTTTTACCTCAGATAAACCTTTCTGTTCTGAGGGACCTACTTCAGAGCTAGTAGAGGTTCTCACAGGTCCTGGACAAACAACAGTTACCTTGATTCCCTTTCTATTTAGCTGTTACCAGAAGAAACAAATAAGCAATAAAAAAAAAGATAAAAGAATATCATACATACATTAATTGAATCTAGTTCTGGTGATTACATATTTGGTACCTATTTTTCTTATAATTTGACAAATTGCTTTGAAGCAATGTTCTCGTCTTCATTTTTTACATTAGAAAGATTTCAACAGAGGTAAGCATTTATATTGCAAAATAAATGCTTTAGCTTAAAAAAATTGACTTCTAAACGTTTGTTATATGGAATATTAGAGAAAAAAGTTTAACATTGACATTGCAAAATACATGCTTTAGTTGACATGCTTGAAAAATACTGGAAACAGTTGTGTGCCCAAACATCACTAAACTGGATACTCGAGAGAAAGTGTAAAGTGAGAGAAGATCAAAGCCTCGCCTCAGATCGCAGGGAGTGAAAATAGCCATTTACAGCAAATTTAGAGGCAGAGTACACCGCCTGACCAGGTGCAGGAGTTTTCCCTGCAGCGCTGCTCATCTACACAGAGAAATCAACCAAATGGAAGAATTTTTTAATGAAACCATGACTGTGCATATTTTTTAATGATAATCTATGAAGGATAAATAGCATCTATCATTGAATATTATATGCTGGTCTTGGCAGAACATAAATCACAGCAACACAGCAGTATTGAATTAAGAGACATAATGAGATGCTTGGGTTGAATTCCTCTCCGAGTATGTGGTTGAAGCATTCATGAAAAAAAAGATACAGAAATATACCACAACAAAATGTCCTTTGCCTCGCTTCAGCATGTGCGGTGTCAAAAGTCGCGTAAGAGATAATGGTCCCAAAACATTTACATCAAATGTAGCCTACATAGGAAGCAAATTGAAATTATTTTTCTCTTTAAGCTCTTCTGGTAAACAGTAAAAATAAGATAAACATCTCAAAGTTAACTAATTTAACATTATTGCAGCAAATCCTCCCGTATATCAATTATAACACTATCAATTGACTTCTTTTACCTCTCCTAAATTAACTGGCACCCTCCTTAAAATTCAGAATGAATGCTCCCCATGTATGACATAAATTTAAACATTAAAAGCTTCATTAAGCACCAAGATAAAATCACTCTTCTAGTTTAATAAGAACATATATTAGATTAGTCCATCAAAAATGAATCGAAATAAACAGACGAGCAACAGGTCTAACAAATATCAATGACTCTTTACCAGCATATGATACCTTGAGACTTTCTTCTGTCACATCTAATGCCACTGATTTCTGCAAGATGGACAAGGTCATAAAGCCAGCTCAAAAAAATATTTGTTAATTTAAAATTAATTGATCCGACCAGACAAGATATCAAAACTGCAGAATTTGATTAAAATAAAAAACAAATAAAGGAAGCAAGAAAATATTTGGTTCAAGCCACATTAAAAAAATTAAAATTAAAATTAAAAAAAAAAAGAGTCTAGAATATATTGTTGTTCTTTTCTTAACTTGCATACTATCTACCATATTTGAATATAGGCTCATTCCATTATTGAGATTTATTCAACTCTAGCACAATAACGTGCATTTACTCACAGGGCGCTCGTATGCTGCATTGTGGAACATGTAATCCACACCGGCACCTCCAAAAAAAGATTCAGCCTTTCGTACTGCCTCTGCCAGATATTCTTCCCCTCCAGTCAAATCCAAAGGCAAAATTACTACCTCTTCTGGAGCATGTTTCCCTGTCTTAGCATCAAATAACCAGTTGAGAAACAAGTATTGGAAATAGCATAAGTTCATAAGATAGAAAGACGATAACTGAAAGATTAACAAACCAGTCAACTGTTTCTTGACGCGTTGCAGTTCCACTTCATTGCGAGCAGAGATAATGAGCTTTGCTCCTAAGCTTGCAAGTTGCTTAGCAAGCACTTCACCTTATATTAGACCCATTAAGATGAAATCAGTCTATGCTTTTCAAATGTGTAACATCAGTAGAAAGCCAATTATGAACGATGCTTCGAGAAGATGGAGTAATGCAACTCGTCTCAACTTGTTTTGCAAGACCGAAAATCTTATACTTGATGTGATGCAGCAAAGTAAATGATATAACACTATTTTAACAATTAAAGAAAGGAACAACTAACAATTCAAACAAATAATTGGATAAAACTTACCAATGCCGCGGCTAGCTCCAGTTATCCAAATAACCTATACAATCATCCTAATTAAGCACCAGGATATAATATAAAAAAAAAAAAATTATGGAACGGACAGAAAACCTTATCCTCGATTTCTTCACGCTTCACATGTTTTTTGGACATCAACGTGAAATCCCCTGCATAAATTCCAACAATAAGGAACCTGTAACTGAAAATCTAGGAAAAATCTAAAAAATAAAAATAAAAATTGAAGCATCCATCGATCACTCAACAATAAAAAGCAAGAAAAGAAACGGATGATTAACGAAATGTACCATCAGCTTTGAGGAAACTGATGAAGAGCGCGACGAGAAGAGCTAGAAATAATGAAGAAATTACTAGAGACAGCATTTATCCGTCCTTTATTTTGCTACGATTTTCAGTTTCCGAGTAGAAAGAATACTGTATGTTTGATGCTGGATTTTAATAGTCGACATTGGGTGTGACTATATACCACTCCGTATTTATTTGATATACCACCCCCTTAATCTATCCATTTAAATTTATATAATTATTAGATACACCACTCACAATATACTTAAATTACCCTTCTCTAATTTTATTCAAAATAGTCATACACCCACAAACCATCATCTTTTCAGTTTCCATACGACTTCCTCCTGCCGCCACACTATACAAGCACCGCCACGCGCAACATCCCACGACTCAGCGGCGCCACCTCCACCGCCACGCATGCTCGTGACCGCCACCGCTCCCACGTCGTCGACCGCCACCTTCGCCGACTGCCCTTACCCTATGAAATATCGACCAAGGCCACGTTCTTCCGGCAATGCCCCGGAGGAAAAAAGTGACTAAGGTTAGTGTTGCTAATGGTTAGATTCTAAAGAAAAATAAAATAAAAAATATTATAGTTCAACAACATTTATTCGAAAAATAGCTCACATTTCGGTAAATAGATTTCGAAAAATGATTAATATATCGACAAAAATATATTTTCGAAAACTTGACTAATTTTCGACAAATGTTTGTCGAAATACTAACTATATTTCAACGAACTAGGTTCGAAAATTGATGTCGTGATTTTTTTTCAAAAAACACGGGAATCACAATCTTGGTACACAATATACGAAAATTGTAGGCTAAAATACGAAAATCTTGATACACAATACTCATTTCATAAACAAAAAACAACATTCAAAGAAAAAACAAAATTATACTTCATAAAAAAAAAATCAAACAAATACACTTACAAACATAGAGTAGGACTCTTGAGTGTACACCATCTTTGTAACAAAATAACGAACTAATGTTGCATCACCGTCATAAAGATGATATAAAGATCGATGCTCTTCTTTGTATTTGTATTCTTGTGACTTTTGATATTCCAGTGGGTGTATCAAGTATTCAGTTTTTTTATTTATTATAAGAACACAAAAGTCATTCAAAAAATATATTATAATATATCAAAAATAGTACGAGGGGTATCGAGGGGTATATAGTAGCAGCCGTCGACATTTGATTTGGCGTTAAAACAAGCCCGTGTTAAGAGTTCGGAGAAAGTCACACTTTAAATAATTGGGCCTAAATCCCAGCTGTGTCCAAGCCCAAGCCAAATTTATATGTTAACTGGTGCTAAACCCCGAATTTCGCGAAATGAAATAATTTTTTTATACATATAATAAATAATTAGATAGATGGATAGAAATACAAGTTTTTTTTGTTGTTTAAATACTTTTATTAACAAAAAAAACATTTATAGTACACAATATAATCAAAATAAAATTATGTTGTTAATTTGCAAAAATAAGGCACCGTATAAAGTTATAAAAATATTAGTTAAAAAATGACTATATATATATTTAGTTAAATAAATTAGGATAAAATATGTAGAGTTTTTTAAAAGTATAATTAGAATATATGTAGAGACTGAATAATCGAACGAATATTAAGGTAAAAAAAAAAAAAAATCTTATAAGAAGAAATACATATTTTTTTTTTTTTGACGGGTAAGAAGAAATACATATTGAATATAATGGAAATCGACTGAAAAAACTCGTACTTCCTCCCACACACGTTCATTCATTCATTCAGAGAAAGAGAGAGAGATGGCGGCGAGAAATGCCCTGTTAAAGTATCTGAGGGTAAACGTAAGACCCGCGCTGCCGCTTCAAAACCCTAGAGCGACTGGCGGCGGCTTGTCGCACCTGATTAGGCGCCACTTCTCCGATGAAGCTAAGGGTTCGTTCCTCGACAAATCTGAGGTCACCGATCGTGTAATCAATGTTGTGAAGAACTTCCAGAAGATTGAACCCGCCAAGGTAACACTGTCGATTTCCTCTCTCTCTTTTTTAGTATGTGTCTTATACTAGTTCTACCGGTTTATGTGGTCCAAGAACACAACATATTTTTGTGAAGATTATTTCGTCCAATCATTGGTGATTTCATGGACTCCCTTGGACGCTGATATGATATTGAAACGATAGGAAGATTTAATTTTTTCTTGTGGTACATTGGAAGAGTAATGTGCAACAAAAATGGTTGTGTAGAAGATGGAATATTTGAACAGAATATAGTGGATTAGACAGAGATGGTGGTTCAATGTTTTCTAGGTTACCTTGATTATTGCAATGCTGGGCTGGGGTTAGGCCTTGGGAAAGATGAGTTACTTCTGTTTTGACTCAGGTTAATAGTCAAATAATTAACTGTGGGGCCATCAGCAATGGTTATCATGCTACTAATTCAAGATAGGTTTCTTATCAACTTTGACAGTGTGCAGTGGGAACTACTTGATTTCGTCAATAGTAACATTTAAAGATGAATAATTTAATGTATAGTATGGGAATTTGTTCATCCATTACACTGTTGTACAAGTTAGATAAAAAGATGAGTTTGTATCCCCCAGCTTTTCCTCTTTTTACATAATCCTTCTATACATACCTCAAGGCTCACTTATCTTGCTTCGATTATCTTTTATCATGCTATTGTCTCCTGATGTCATTATAGTACTATCCAGATTTTTTGGGATTCTTGACAGTAGGAGAATGAGCTCTAATATGGTAACACGATAGAGTCCTGTCCAAGTAGAAAGAGTTTGAACTGGAAGTGGTCACTGGGTTTTCATTATTTAAGAGGAGTATCTACATTATGGAGGACAAACTTACACAGCTTATTTTAGACGTATTTTGTATTGTTCCTCGCGTTTTTACTCAACTTCATGTTAGACTACTAACTTTGCTTTGTATTCTAATATGCGTTGTAGGTTACTCCAGATGCTCATTTTCAGAAAGATCTTGGTCTAGATAGCTTAGACACTGTGGAAGTCGTGATGGCTCTTGAAGAAGAGTTCGGGTTTGAAATTCCGGACAATGAAGCAGACAAAATCCACTCCATCAAACTTGCTGTTGAGTTTATAGCATCTCACCCTCAGGCAAAATAGAGATGCAGTGGAGCTTGCTTCTTTCTTTCAACCCCTCCTTCTGCCTACTCATGCTGAGACTGGTTATTTAATGTTGCGACTATCTCTCTATTTCTATGAGAAGAAATTAATGCTTTGCTGAACATTTATTAAGGATTTTTGTCAAAGTGTAACTTGCATTTGCAAGCTATGCTGCTTTTCCGCATAATTCCAGATGATGATGGAAACTACATGTGAAGTTTAATTATAATGAAGCCTGAATTGGCGTGTCTTCTCTATTTTCTAATTGTATCTTTAGATTACCATTTTGTATGGAGCTTCATCTTCGGCATTAATTTATCTTATTTTTTGCCAAAAGTGTTATGCCTGTGTAGGTAAGCCACCAGGGTGCACTGTCAAGATTGAAGCTCTTCGTAGCAGTCTTGGAATAATAATATAATTGCAGCACAAACAATGGTTTAGTATTCAATGCATCAAATCGAATTATATTTTCCTAACCATCTTACTCGTGTATATATTGTGCATATTGGCTGGCTATTATGCTCGTTTACAAAGAAAGCGTTCTTTTACATGGATCCTTCTACTTCAAATTATGACTTAATGTGCATGAAAAGTGGAACCATCGAAACAACAAAAAGGCTTCTTGTAGAGGATAGTCTATGTACACAAACAAACGTGTTTATACAAAAATAAATATGTATAAAATATTTATGAATCTGAAGCTTTGCTGATGATAACGGAGGCATAGTTAGCTATGGTAGGCTCTGGTGATTGCCGTAGATGTGCTATTAGAGGAAGTTGCTCGGACGAGCGTATGAATTGCCTACATTGTGGATAAGCACACATCTTCACCAGTGAAAACAAGGCAATCTTTAGAGGCGACTCGTTTATTGCATCCCGGCGGGGGTTCAACGCCACTGTTGAACAATCTGCCACCACCTTTAGCAACGCCTGAGAAATGCACACAAGAATTCTTAAGCAAGCAGCACCGTTTTCTCGGCCAAGGAAAATATATTTAAAGATCGCGATGTCCTATTCCAAAATCATTGACGTTACAAGTGGAAAAAAAGGTGAGAATTGTTCTTTTATTTTCCAAGGTCCATATCCACATACCTGCATGGCTCCACTGGAAACAATGTCTTCACAAAGGCGGTTGGAGTTGCGAACTAAGTTACTAAGAGCACCAGCGGCATTTGCCTTTGTTTTGTCTTCCTCTTCTGCAATCAGCACATTTTTCAGCTGAGGGATGACTCTTCTGAGTTCCTCGTACAAAGAGTCATTATGGTAGGCTGCATTCCCCACCTTCACAAACACATATCTATCAACTTATCTTCTCCATGATTGATTATTTCTCAAAATCAACTTCAGAAGGAATAGAATAGATGACGGCTGTTTTACTAATAAATAAATGTATAACTTACGGCAAAGCAGGCGAATTTCCTTGTCCGTTTGTCGGGATCAGCACATCGATCAACAAGATTACTGATGATATGATGCTTTGCCTTAACAAAAACGAAAATCAAACTTTCTATAAGTCAAAAGGGCAATGTCGTTATCACAAGAAAATCATAATTAAGAAAGAAAAAGAGCAAATGATTTATTGGTATACCAGCGAATTATAGAAATAGAAGCTGTGCCTGCACATGTTTCCAATAGCACTGCAGGTCTTGGAACGTATATTCGGATCTTCATGGGTGAGAAAGTGCTTCAGATCCTCCAAGATGTTAGCTGCGTCTATATATTTGTAAAAGAACTGCAAACGAATTTGTGCTTATAGATAAGCAATAAATCGGCTTAAACAATTCAATAATTGAGATTCCCTAAGTGTCTCATAAATTAAGCATAGCTCTTTATATAGAAACCATGAAACTCGAGCTTTTTCTTTCCACAAGATTTTACCAGAATTGATACCTTCAGGCTTCAGAGAATGGAGATAATTTATTTTTATGCTCAAATTCAAGCTGAGTCAAACGAAACAATGATAAAGAGAAACCAGGATGCATATAGTTCAGATGAAAGACTTGGTATCAGAACTGGGAAATTTCTTTCACCCTTGGTCTAAACATATATGTGATCAAGTTGAGAAGACTATAACTAGATAAATCTAATAGAACAAACGGCGAGGTAATGTCTTAGATTCCTCAAGGACAAACCCGACCATGCAAATAATTTTATATATTCTGACCTTTTTATCACTTTTACCCTTCCCTGAACGAAATATAAATGGACCATCACACAATGGAGTAAAAGTAACCATAAACCTCAGTTGTTAGGTTGACTTATGATGGAAGAACTCAGCATAGAACGTTCAATGCCAATAAATTATGATAATCGGGATGGAGTGAGATTGTACCATGGACCTCCTCTTCGGTATAGAAAATTAGGTATCGATACCATTTACACCAAACATCAGTAGAATACAGATATGAAAGTAAAAGTTCAGCATGTTACCTTGTCCATTCGAGCTAAATCTGATACAATCATAAGAAAATCCATGGTGACTTCCCTAGGACAGGGGCTATTAAGCAACCTTTTTGCTCTGGTTGGATCCAATAAGCCTTTGCTTACAAGTTGAACTGCAAGTGGCTGTTGGGTAGATAGTTTCGCAATAAATGCAACTGGCCTTGCAATATCCTTTACTTCCATATGATCCAAGCAATGGAGAATGATCATTGGTACGTCAACCTGTAAACTAAATCTCATAAGTAATAAGCTGAAGGCGATGTCCTATAATGCACCATACATTTCAATTCATCATGCAATATATGAAGGCAAGTGATTATGTGCATCAAGTGTTGCTTCACTTGCTTGCTCAAGAATATAAGAGCCTAAATGTTCTATAATATGGTATATGAAGGCAAGAGATGATGTGGCAAACAGTAGGCACCTGCTATAATACACCATATTGCTTACTTTAACAAGATAATCTGCATTTGGACCAGGTAAATACTAAATACATTTAATATGGGAACATAAATCATTTGGGAAATCCCCAATATGGCACTTCTTCTAGAACTTAAATTGTAGAATCTGAATGTAAAACAGGGCATAGAGTCGGGATATGTAAACGTCCAAAATATTCTAACTCAGGCATGGTTAAAAGTTGTGAACAATAAATGAAAAGGGAACACAGCCTTATTACTAAAGAACAAGAATACATCAGTAACTGACCTCCTCGAGAATCTGAATGTACTTTTTCATGCTTGACTGTATTGTTCTCATCATCTCTATGTCTTCAACGCAAACCTTCCCACCAGGAGAGCCCATATTCAGTAGGAAACCACTATTTACTGAAGCATTAGTAGACAGCAGACCAGGTGCACTTTGTGCAGCAACAAAAGGAAAAGCTAAGAAGTCAATCACTGCATTTACTGTATCCTTTACACCACATGTCCCTCCCCCAGGTCCACTCCAGGACCGAACCAGCTTAAGATGAGCTTCAGATATTAAATCAATAATGCACTTGATGTGTTCAGTCCTAAGTAAAATCTGGCGAAATGTTGAAACTCCACCAGAAAGACACTGACATATTGAAGAAACAGTCCACACTACTCCACCAGGGGACAATCCTATTTGATCTTGTGACCAGACAGATCTTTTTTGAGAAGCATTTGAGGGATTGTTAGCCAATAAATCAATAAGAAGCTGAGGAGCACCACTTGCACACAGCTGTTGCACAGCCAGAGGTCCTCCCCAGTTCAATCTGGACTCCAACAACCCAATAGAGCCGTCCCTGATTCCATGTCTGCAGGGAAGCATCCCCTTCAGCATAGTAAGGTTCATAACGTTCTCATCACCTGCTGGACCTCTGAGATGGTCACACAGAGTCGCAGTTCGTGGAATTAATGGAAGAGCCATCTCAGATATGGCATTTTCAACCAAAGGTCCCTTCTCAAGTGACAGAATGGATGCAAATGCTAGCATGGCAGCTGCACAAGACGGTTGCAATGAAGACTGCATCCTTTCATCCGAAGAAAAATAGTGTGCAAGGCTAGAGAGACGAGCAAACTGCTTTTTTGAATTTGTTGTCAACATGAACAATGCGGAATTTCTTCCAGATGATTTCAAACACTGAGCAACTGTGGCAAGAACAAGACATGAGTGCATAACTAAGGCACGTGTATCCGTGACTTTGTGTCTCGAATGATCTGCTCCTGGGTCGTTAGTCTCTTTATTTGAGGTAGCACAAAATGATAGTACAGAGAAGATCTCTGAGACAATTGTGCCATCTACTCCACCACTCACAACCGTAGTCATAGGTAGTTTGCTTGGTAACCCACAGAGAATGTTGGTCATAGCATCACTACGAATGCAGCATCTCAATATAAGCTGTGAAACAGTGTATCAGCCATTTATTTTGGTAGATAAGAGGAAACTATTTAATTCTGGTAGCATAAACAGAACATGTTGCAGAAGAATTGAAAAAAATAGCTACAAAACTGTGGTATATGAATGCTATGAGTTGAGTAACTGTATAAGAATGTAAAAGTTAAACTGATACCTGCATCGCAGCAGAGAGACCTATCTCATGACGTTGGTGAAGACAAAAATAGATAGCAACTTGTATTGCTTTTGACTTGAGAAACGCTTTAGTAATCAAATCAATGGTTTCTCCCAAATTTTTTACATATAATGGTGCCTCATCACAATCCTTAATGTCAAGTCGAATTAGAGAAGGACTCCGGAAACAATTTAGAGGAAATAATCCATTCCCTTTGGCAGAAAGAATTTCAAACGCATCAATGAGTGACCAAATGCCTCTGCAGGATTCACATGCAGATCGCAACAAATTTGTGGAGCCTGATATGAGACTCAGGCCAGAGGACTCCAAGCACAAGCACAAACAACTGAGTACACCTGAAGACTTAGCATGGTCCAAAATCTGCTGAATACTTCTGTTTGCTGCAACTGGAGTAGAAGCTGTCTCAAGGTTTAAAGAGACTACAGATGCTCTAAGAGACTGTGCCACTTGAGATAACATGACTGCAACACATGAAGTGCATTCATAAAGAACTCTTCCAGACATTTCATCACCACAACCTGCAACCTGGAGATTTAAAACTATGAGATATTACAACAAATGCTTGCAACCTGCTTAACAACAGCAATTGTGGAACAATGAACTAACCTTTGCATATAATCCAACTATGGTAATCCAATGGCTGAAATAAAGATCACCAAAACTACCTCCACAATTGTCTAGCAATCTTTTGACCAATGAAAAGCTCTGCAAAGAAATACAAATATAAGCAATGAGCAAAGGACTATCTGGCTTGTTTTTTTAACTTCCCCAAGGCAATAAGAGATGTCAAACCAAGAGTTCTTAAAAATTATATTAAATTGAATTACTGAGCGTCCTTCTACATTCAATAGTTGCAACTAATGCGCCATCATTGAAAAAGGACCAGAGGGGGAAATCATTCGAGCAATAAAATTAACTCATAATTATGGATTGAAGATAAAAAAACTGTCTGTTATTATACCTGTGAATCTGTGATATGTATAAACACACATATTCATAGTCATACACATTTGTGATTAGTTAAGCGAAATTACAATATACCTTTGCCATCAAGTCATTTCCATCAGATATTCTCAATTGCGTAATAGCAGAAGCAAACCCAAGAAGTGCAATTATTATTTCATCCAGAATTCCCCTTGAATTGACAGCTCCAGCACCAATTAAGTTTGCAAGAATTCTCAGAGATTGGTTAAAAATAACAATATCTTGATCCCTAAAGAAAAAATATGGAGTGGAATATAAGGCTATTAGTAAGTTAGTCATAAAAAAGGGGATTACTATAATGAGAAATTAACTTACCTGCAGGAGGGTTGGGATACATCAGATAATTTTTTGAATGGTAGCAGGATAGCAGACAATGCTTCGTTGTCTTGACCAATCACTTTTGCACCCTTAACCATGCGGGAATTATTTTCTAACCGGTCCAGCACTTGACAACCTGAACATAGAAATGGATCATTCAGCACTTAAGTAAAATATTTCCCACCCCCAACACACAAAAGGAAGAAACAAAAGATCATCTTAAAAAAAGAAATTCACAATCAATGTGAAGAAGACTGATAACATACAGGGGGTAAGACATACCATAAACAGACAATATGAATTGCTACCCAATTTGACGAGAAAACTTTATAGTGAAGATACTTCTCTGGGGAATGTCAAAACAAAATGAAAAGAACAGAACATGCTTCTTTTAATTCACCTGATTGCACAATACCGCCTTGACCCGGTAAACCTGGAATCTCCTCCCTTTGCAAGCCATTATGCCTTGTGGAGTTAGTAACATTAGACTGAGGATCGGTGGGAGAGTGCTGGACCTTCTCATTCTCACTACCAGCAGGAGAATAGCTCCGACCTGCAACCACATGATGTGGCAGTTAGATACCTAAGTACTTTTTGGAGAATAATAGAGTTACACATTGGATTTGCAACACTCTCTTCATGCTTTAGAGATAAACAAAAAACCTACTTTCTTGATTTGCAACGGTAAATCCACTTGGCTTTTGAGCATTTCCTTCTTGCCTCAGAGCTCCAAAACCTCTTGGAGATGTTGTTCTCACACTACATAACTCCTGGTAATTATTGTAGATCAAAAAAAAAGTTGCATGAATACATACAAGGAAATCTCAAAATCAAAATGGTAAAACCTAAACTTTGCAGAAAGACATCTTCACTCACTTCTGTTTCTGCAGAAGAATCTTTAACAAATGGATGTTCCAAAAGAGCAGGCCATGTCAGTCTGTTCTGAGGGATCTGTTACCATAAAAGTCACGTACATATATTAGATTTATCATTTATGAATAGAAGGAGAAAGTCTTTTACACATATCAACTACTGCTAACTTTACCTTATTCAGCAAACCTTGTAAGAAGCTTTTGAAATTTGGGCTCATGTTATCAGGGAATTTGACCGGATCCTTCAATGGGTACATAAAACTAATTAATAATCTTATTATATATTCTATGCAATTCGAGAGGTTAGACACCGCTACCTTAATAATGTGTCGGATAAGTGCATAAACTGAATTTGTGTAAAATGGAGGTTGGCCAACAAAGAGTTCGTACCTGTATAGTTTGTTAAGTCTATTAATGTCAACAGAAAAGGGGATTAACAAATAGCCCGGAGAGAGAGAGATGCACAATAATAACAGAAGCGGCACACATCTATCCAAAAAAAAACAGATGAATCATCTTATCTCTATCGCTTAACATAGACAAGAATAAAATTTTATAGTGTAGGATAGGATAGGCAATTGTTCAATGGTTGGTCATCAGCATTAAATTCCTTGTGAATGGAGTAAGTGGAACCATCTATTTTCTGCAATGGGATTCTTTTTAAATTAGATAGTTGTGCTCACAAACATTACAAGCCACTACAGCCGAAACCTTTCTCATTTTCTAGGAAATGGTGATTGCTTTATAGATGTAAAAGGCAGAGGGTGTATTACTTACAAAATGACACCAAGAGACCATAAATCAGCAGTGTGGTTGTACGGCTGCTCTCGAACTAATTCAGGGGCCATGTATAAAGGGGTTCCTTGTACCAATTTGAAATCAAATTTATCAGAAGCTATTAAAGAAGTCCCATTGAATTGAAAACACAGCAGCAATGCAACCATTGTGAGGTTCATGTTGAATTCTCTCACCTTTTATGGACCTCAAGACTACAGTGTTTGCAGACATTGCACGAGCAAAACCAAAATCACATAGCTGTTTCACAAAAAAGAGAAACATAAGAAAAAGAAACAGAGATGTCCAGCTGATTGGCTGCTTTTGAATGTGAAAAATTTATGTAAAAATCATCATTCCTGGTGTTAACAGAGTGAAAAGGCATTATAAGTGCTGTTCAGAAAACAGACCTTAACAACAGATCCAGAACCAATGAGGATGTTTTGTGGTTTCATATCACGATGAATTATACGGTTTGAATGTAGATAGTGCAATGCTCTCACCTAAAAAATAAACAGCTAAGTGTTAGAACTACGCATTGGAGCATCAGCATGTCACTTTTGAGAAAGAACCTTATAATTGTCGCAGGCCAATCAAACAGAATGGAATATTAAGAAATAGGTTACCAGTTGCTTCGCAATTGCTTGAACTTGTTCTTCTGGAAGACACTTGTCATCTTCTAAAATTTCAAATAGCTCACCCTGGGAGAAATTTAAACCTCATAAACTACTCATGCTTTCAGTTTCAGACTCATTCGGGGAATGACATGTGCATTAAACATATCATATCGACAATACACCTTGCAGTAAAAGAACTAATGGATAGGATATAGTCAGAGAGAGAAGTACTAATTACTTGTGCAAACTCAGTAACCACGCAAAACTCTTGTGGGCTCTCAAAGGAGTCCAGCATAGCTATAATGTTTTCGTGCTTCAATTTTCTTAGGATCTGAAAAATATCAAAGTAATCAAAGTTATCATTAAAAAAAATGTCAAGTGCACCCAACCACTAAAAATGTAAGTCAGTGAAAAAAAAAAAGGAAACTAATGGACATATTTTACAACAGCACACTAATTGCGGAGTGAAGTGCTAGTGCTAGTGTTATGCTCAATCTATTGAGGGCAGTAAAAGAACAATAAAACTGATGATCACCCCTTCAATGAAGCACTGAAAATATAAAAGTCCTGCATATAAGCCTACTTACTGCGATAACACATGCATTACTGAAAAGAGAGGAGCAACCAGTTTAAAGAATATAAAATCATAAGCTTCCATTATAGCCTTGGAAAACTCATAAACACCAAGGCCTTAAATGGTTAGATTCCTTTAACAGAGATTATGACCCCTAGGCAAGTCCAAAGGCAGACGAATGTCATAATAAACAATCCAGCAAAACAATTGATCTACTGATAACTTGTCTGCAGGAAAATTACACACAAATTATGTAAGGATAGGACTAAAGAGAAAGAGTCCGCCTAGAAAAACTGAAAACATTTTATTCCACCTTATGATGATTGAAACTCAAAAAAATATATTGTTCAAGAACTACAGTGAATAAAAGTTCTCATGCTTGGTTAAAGAGTAAAAATCTGCAGCGTATTATTAACAGGATCATAGAATCATAGTGTTTAAGAATTGCCAAGTCTAAAGAATTGTGTCAGCATTCGAGGAAACTAGCCTGAAACAATACAGCCATTGCTAACCACGCTACCGGCAGCGTTAAGATACAAAACACTAAGTTAAATGTCAAATGAAGTATGAAGCGCATGCAAAGTATATGCAAAATTTGTGTACGACAAATGAGCGATACTCTAATGATTCTGTTTTCCTAGAATCTACAGCGTGCGAGAGCTAATTCTGTTATCCCTATTACAGATTGTGAGGGATTTACAGCTTCGAAAGCCAAATATACTAATTAACCACAATAGCACAAATAAATAAGACAATCATTACCTCTATTTCCTGTCTTAGGTTCAAAATATCCTTCTCACTTTTCCCATGCTTAGGGATGAATTTCATAGCCACCGTCTGTAAATCTCAACAGCAAAAATATTAATACTAAATGCACTGAACAAGTTTATCCGTACACAGAAAACAAGAAACACACTCACCTGGCCACTGAACTTGCGGCGTCCTTTGTAAACTTTGCCGAACGATCCCTCACCGACAAGCTCTATGACGTGATAATTTTCGACACCCATAGTTTCTGATGAGGAATTCAAATACAAAGAAGCACTAAACTGAGATCTAATTCAATGTAAAAGATCAGAAATAATTGAGCGGACGCTTCATCATCATATCGCGGCTCAGTGTAGATTCATGGAGGAAAATTAGAATTTAAAAAGTATACCGTGGAGGATCCTTTCACCTGGATGCTCTGTGAGAAATGCTTGAAAACGTTGGTTGCTTGCAAGAGCCAGGGGGCACGGAGGGAGAAATGCAAATTTGAAAAAGTAGGTTGTGTATGGGTTGGGTTTGCAATTCTTTATTTATATTTTAAATTGAAATAATTCAAAAGTCCTCTTGTTACCGTTCCTGCTTTTTACTCCTTATTAATCTTTCGAATTAAAATAAATTAGTGATGACAAAACTAATGCGAAACGTGATGCATTAATTCAAATCTACCTTGTATGATGTTTCTATTATAATAATTCCTATAAACCGAAATATCATTTGGCAGACTATTAATTACTTTTCCTCCACCCAATCCTGTCGGACCAGGGGTGGAGGGCCTGGAGGCGAGGACTTCGTCTTTTGCTACAAGACTATTAATTACTCCCTCCCCAGTATCTATTTCCAATTTTTTTAGGTCTCCAAATTTATTTGTATTCCCTTTTTAAAAATAATTAATTATCAGTATTTTTACTTTATCTCTTTTAACTCTTTTTTTAATTTGTGCACATTCCAATGCAAATTAATTGGAAGACAGATGAGTTACTATTTTGTTGGGCTTGTGCCCATATAGTTCAATAATTGGGCCAATAATTTAGTCACGGTCATAATTCTTATCTCCTAAGGGCCTGTTTGGTAGACCAGATAGAGCCATGAAATAAACGGTTTAAGAGGTATCCTAATGTTTAGTAGCCTAGAATTCTTTTCATGATGGCCCTTGAAAAGCTCCGGCCCTTGTAATTAAAACACGAAAATCACTGTTGCTCTTCGACATCCCCATCGAGTCTATTTGCCGCGATACATTCTCAGTACGAAACAAGGAATTGTGATTGTAATTAAAATACGACATTGCCCCCACAACCTAGAAATCATTTAAACTCGATCCTAAATCCCAACCTTCTTCCCTTCTTCCCTTCTTCCTCTGCTCATCCGCGGCGACGAGGATTCTTGATGTAAAGTGGTCGGATTCAGTCAATACTTTCCACAGAACTATCACTCAAACCGCGACGGGTATTGTTGCGGGACTATCACTCCAACCGAATTGGTGTGGCGAAAAAGGAATTGCAAACCCTAGATTTTTGGTGATTTGGAAACCAACAACAGAAGTCGCATCGGGGAAAAGGTCGGAGGTTTACAAAACCTAGTCTTCGTATATCTGATTTCCAACACCTTGGTAATTAATTCTATCTATTTTTATGGATTCGGAACTAAAAAAATCATATTTGATACTTGGATTTTGGAACGTCCAGTTTTGTATGTTTCATGGTGGTTAGATGACATTATTTATTGAAAGAAGGTCTTTACTAGCTTCAGATGTTCAATTTACGAATCAATTTTGCAGTAGTTCGTTTCTTGGGATTAGGGTTCATTTTGCAATAGTTTGTTTCTCAATTTTATTTTTGATGATTAACTTGGATTTGTGAATTAATCTCTATTTGTTGCTGGATAAGTTTCTGTGAATGAATATTATTGAAGTTACATTTCTATTGTTTAATGATTAATTAGGATTCTTGAATTAAGCTTGAATGTTGTTCCTCTTTGATAAACTTCTGTTTGATGAGATTCTCTGGACCATATTCATGTGTCTGTAGATCGACATATGCATTATTGATTGGAATTTTATCTTGACAGTTTTTACACCAACGCAGAAAACACGGTACCTCTTCATCAACTGGAAATATCATGTTGACTCCATCCATGAGAAAACGTCTTATTCTCTTTTTTATTCTTGAAGAACTGCTATCTCAACGAGTTATGATCCTGTTAATCGTAAACTTTTTGCTTAGACAAGACAATAATAGGAGGGTACGAAGACGAGTAGTCAATGCTGCACCATATCTGATGTTGGAACGAATGCCAAACCAACAAACTCATCTGAACAGTCTGTGTTTTCTTAGTGATTCAGCTTGTGTACAAAATTTACGGATGGACCGGAACACTTTTGCACATCTATGTTTGATAATGAGAGAGATGGGAGGCGTAGTCGATCATAAGTATGTATGTGTTGAAGAACAAGTTTTCATGTTTTTAAGTGTTCTGGGTCATCACAAAAAGAATAGTGTAGTTAAATTTGATTATGAACGGTCTGGTCAAACTGTTTCCTACTATGTCCACCTTGTTCTTAAGGCAATTTTAAAGCTACATGAACTCTTTTTGGTTACACCCACACCCGTCCCTGAAGACTCAACAAATCCAAGATGGAAGTGGTTTAAGGTATGCAAACTAAACTCATTAATTATGCATTCTAGTTTTTTTATAATGGACTTTTACATTCTAAATTTTTGCATAGGGATGCCTTGGGGCATTGGACGGCACATACATTGATCTCCATGTGCCTATTGCCGATAAACCACATTTTAGAACTCAGAAAGGCCATATATCCACTAACGTGCTAGGCGTATGTGATCAACAAATGAATTTCATTTACGTACTTCCAGGGTGGGAAGGGTCGGCTGCAGATTGTCGAGTCCTACGCGACGCTGTTCTAAGACCACATGGATTAAGAGTCCCTAAAGGTATGCAGTTTGTCCAGCCAAAAAAATCATTTCAAAGAAGAGGTTATGCAGATTTATGTGTTTTTAAAAGTCCTTACTGAAATACATCTGGTTATGTTCAGGGTACTTCTATCTTTGTGACAACGGGTATGCGAATAGTGAGGGGTTTCTTGTACCATATAGAGGGTATAGATATCATCTTAAAGAGTGGGGTCCTTCTTCCAAAGACCAATAAATCACCAAGAGCACTTCAATATGCGACATACAAAAGCTCGCAATGTGATAGAACGTGCTTTCGGAGTCCTAAAGATGCGTTTTGGAATTCTTCGGAGTGCAGCCTATTATCCAGTCCAAACGCAAGTCCGACTTATAATGGCGTGCTTCCTACTCCACAATTACATTCGTTCGATGATGCCCGTTGATCCTGTGGAGAGAGAGTGGGATGAGGTGCCCAACCAAGAGGAAATTCTCAGTGGAGAAAATATTGAATATGTTGACGGTGTTGAGTCATCTTCGGAGTGTACCCATATGAAGGACATACTATCCATGTCCATGTTTGAAGAATATCAAGCTGCAAATCAGTGAATTTATTATCTCTTGCAGTTACGATTATCGTATGTTGCACACAAATCTTTCTCATGTTGGGATATTTTATTTTTAATTATTTAATTTGGGAATGTGTAAGATACAATATGAAATTAGATGTTTTACAATTAATGTGTATACTTTGTCAATTTTAATGTGATTTACTGGTTATAGATGCATATGTCTCTAACAGTGTTGTGCCATCCCTATTATACTAATAGGGAGTTTCTCATGCTTATGTGTCATCATGTGGTTCATTTCGCCTATGTGTCGTCGTGTGATTCATTTCGCTTATGTGTCGTTCTGAGGTTAACCTCATGGAAGCCTAATGTCAATTTTATGAATCATATGTGTCATCTATGTGTGTCGTCACAAGGTTCGTTTCGCTTATGTGTCATCTGAAGTTAACTTTGTGGAAGTCATACGTGATAATTTTATGAATCATATGTGTCATCTACATGTCTTATTATACAATAAGGAATCTAACAAAAAAATTGTATTTACAAGAATTTGAACCCTAAACCTCATAAGTAATATTCATGATACTTACCAATTAAGCTATGTTATGAACATGTTTAAAGTTTGAATACTATTATATACAATTTGAGTTTAGAAAAGTATATTATAAATTTTACTATGATTATACCCATTTACATTTTACTTAACTATATTTAGGATATCCTATATATAAATTTTTTTATTGTGTTAGTAATGCAACTAAGTAACTTAAGTATATTTAATTCTACATACTCTTACTAATTTGATTAAATAAATTTTAAAAATTCTAAATATGTGAAATTTTAATGTTTAATTGTGTTATTTTTATTGTTTCACTATATTTGTAGATTTTTTTATTTCGAAAATTTTAATAATTTCCAATAATTTTATGAATATTCACTACATCTTTAGTTGTTTCAATCAGATATTTCGACTTGCACTTTTAGAAGAAGAAGAAAAATAAACGCGTGAGAGTGAATTAGTGCTTGAATTGAAAATCTCCCTACATTGAGGAAAACGTCTTAAGAGGCAAAGATAAGTATCTGACGCGTAGTTGAGAAAATTATGTCATAATTTAAAAGTGTATACTAAATAAAAACAAAATATTACGTGAATTTTTATTATAATATTGAAAATCGTAACTAAATTGAGGTCAAGTCTGAAAGTCGTGAATTAAAATGTTATCCCATAATTTTATGAATACATATTATTTGAATATATTTATTATATAATATAATATAATTATATTATTTTATGATGAACAAATTTATTTAAATATATATAACATTTATATAATTAATTTTTACAAAAATCCCGCGTGATACGAGGGCACTTATCTAGTGTTGGGTCTGTTGTTGGGTGTATTGTGGGGCCATTATCCTTTATTTTTTTTTGCTTCAATTTTGTTCACGTGATTTATGGACTGAGCAACTATATTCTTATTCCCTTGTTCAGTGTGCCAAATAACCTTTTTTCGTCTAATGATTACTGCATACATATTGATGGCTCAACTCAACTTTCCATGCTTTCCTATGTACTATCTATGAATTTGGAGTGATGGTTCAACTTTCTTTCTTATCAAACACTACCTACTGAACATAGTGTCCTACTATTTGTAATAATGGAGCACAAAATGTGAATAAATCTTGTCTATATAAATCGGTCCTTCCATTACAAAATCTTACCACAATCTAACAAGGTTATTACAAAAGATGTCTCCACTAAGAATTCCAACTCAAAAAGAAATATTTATGTATGATGGAGTGTGGTCATATGAGATTGAAGCATGTTTTATGAACGCAATGGTTCAACAAAAACATCTTGGTCATTGGGAGGGGCGCACGGGAGCTAACAATTATGCCGTTGCTACCGCAATCGCCACTGTCAATCAGGTTTTTTCGAAAAACTTATCGGCCGACGAAGCCCAAGTTCGTCTTGCATTTCTGGGAGAAAGATACAAAACTTTCAACAGATGTTTGGCAACTAAGGATGTGCGTATGGATCAATCAAACAAAATTCTTGCTAAAAAGTAGCAGTGGCACAAGATGATCAAGGTACGGTCACATATTCCACAACCATTTTACTTTGTTTCCACTATTTATTATGGGAGCTACATTATTTTTTTCCGTTTAATATTTGTAGCGTGATCGGCTTGCTATGGCATATTTTCGTGAGGGGGAGCCACTACTCGAATCCATAACAATATTGATTGCCCAGGATAATGCTCATGCTTCAAACCAAGCCAACATTGATGAAGTCATTAACCTAAGTGATCACGTTCGTGTGGTCGAACCCAACTCTCCCCAGCACCGAATTAATCAAACTATTGTCATCTCAGATTCTGAGGGCGAGGAAGTTCAGTCTCCTTCCGTCCGGACTACTCGTGCTCGGCATGTTAGATTGTTTGATTCCCCGCCTCGATCATTCATTCCAGAATCAATCGAAGATTATCCTATTTATGCACTGATGCGAGCATGGGATGATCCAAACCTTCGCCCAACATTACCACCACGTAATGCATTTCCACCTAGACCCACATTTCTACCTAGACCCACATCAATGGGCAGTTCAGCCAACTACGAGTCTTCCATCTCGAGTACATCTGGAAGTCCTTACAAATGATTCTCATTGTCCCGTAGGGAAGATGAAGATTAAAAGTGTGTTAGAAGATGTGAAAGTATTCACTGCCCTACTTTCCTACAAGCTCGTACCTGTTTCAACCTTGGTTTAGTTTTCAAGTATGATCATATGTTAGTGTATTGTTTATGGTTTATTGTCTTTAGGGTTTGATGTTTTTCTAGTGCTCCAGTATCCTACTTCAAGCTTAATATTTGCAATGTGTTGTCCTTTTATTTTTTACGAAAGAATCATTTGGGTTTGTTGAAGTACAAAGTTGACCACTATTAGACAACTCTAATAATATGCTACTAAAAAATGTCCAATGTTCGAATCATAAAATGGTTTGAAGTGAAACTTCACCAAATAACTAAATACTACTAATGTCCATAGGTGTGTGAAGCACAAATACTACCAAACAAAATTACATACTGGAGCATCCTTAATAAATACGAACATGAAAAATAATTAGGAAGCACAAATGTTGTCCATGTCGAATAGTTCGGCACAATAATTCTGTCTATACTTGGGACATGCTCGCGGATCAATCGTTTGTATGGATTTTCCAAAAGCCAAGCACTCGAACATCTTTATGCACATAATACCACAGTCACTGAAGTTGGTCTGCTGGGGTGTTCGTACATACCTTTCGACTGACCATGCCTTCTTACTCACAACACTTGGATCACGATCATCGAACACGTTCCCCTCATGGTAAATGCTAGGCAAAACTGTTGCTAGTCTGCGGAACAATGCTCCTTGTCTTGGTGGAGGACGAGGACTGCAAAGGCTATCATACACCATTATCTTTTGCTCTGTTATTATCAGCTCGTACAAAACCCAATGTGAATCATTGATGTTTGCAACCCCATAAACATAATCTGCAAGTGACCACGAAATACCAAATCCATTTATTGGAAGAGTGTCGTGTACATGATCAATTACCGATTTTGCATGCTCCGACCACAACCAATCCGCATTGCCCTTATTAGACTTCTTGTCCCAAATGTCATAAAGCCCAGAAGTTACTTTAGCCTAATACACAACAAATGAAAAAATCAAAGTACTAAACAATGCCCAATGCCCACGGGAGACTTTAAAATATCAACTAATTTCATCAGTATATGTCTTACCAAAAAATTCAAATCTACAAATGTGACCTTTCTACGCGCATCCAAAGGAACACATTTCTTGACTTTGCACATAACCAAGTGCATCAAAGCATCAATGTTCTGTATTTAAATGTAAACTCAAAACTACCAATAAAAATAATATCAACCAAATAAATACAATGTTCTATATTTAAATATGCTTCATTACCTCTCCGTTTAACCATCTGTCGGGACTCCAAATAGAGTTAAACCATTTTGCGGTAACATGAGGAACTACCAAACTAGTGGGAGCAATAGTTTCACGAGTCTTTTGATTTGCTTTCCACCATTTGGCAAACATGTTAATCTTGGATTTTGGAACATGATCATCACTCGGGTTGTAATTATGCAGAATATGACCGTCAGTTGCTTCATCTCTATTAATAGCTTCCACGTACGGTACAACCTCCATACCACCTTCCTCCACTTTTTGCTCATCTTGCATTTCCATACTATTGTCACTTGAACTTGTGTAATGTTTTCAGTAGAGTGATGTCATGTTCCATGCTCTTCTTCAAGTGCATTTCCCTCCCCAGGTTCTTCACTTCCATCCCCACTCTTTTCACTAGCATCTTCTTCGATTTCATCCCCAGATTCTTCATCAACATCCCCACTCTTTTCACTAGCTTCTTCCTCAATTTCGTTCGAATCTTCCTTGTTCATGTCATCCCCAGATTCTTCACCAACATCCCCACTTTTTTCACTAGCCTTTTCCTCCTCTATACTGTTTTCGGATTCATCACTTAAACTCTTCCCCGAGTTGCCAAAACTATTCTTTATAGACAACATCAACTTATATGGCTTCCCCACCTTGTTGTCCAATTTCTTAAATTGCTCTTTAACGTAACTCCTCCATTTGCTGTCTCCATCTAATATTGTGCTTGTGGAAGCGACATTGGACCTTCTACGTTTTCTAGTTTGAGTAGTTGGTGAAGGATTAATGTGCCCTGCAGCAAGCAACTCCTCCCACTTGACAACAGATTGGTAATAGGGTGCATTGACCTCCGTTCTTGAAGCAACCAAATGCTCTATGACTTTCATCTAATACACATATATATTGTACAAAATTAAAATAGGAAATGTACATTGAACCAAAAAATATACTCTTTATAACCAAAGATTAAATTACTTACGTGTTGGGCTGATTGATCACCTTTCTTTAGGATTGGGAAGCAGTAAGTTGTGAGTTCTTCGAAACGAATGACTCCCTTAGCAGTCCAGTGTAGCATGCGGGGTATCGATGCCCTTGACTTCCCTTTGCGCGTTGCACACAACTTCGCAACACATGGAAGTGCTTCGTACGCCCATATTTGTATTGCCCAACCAAAATCATAGACATCGATATGACATCTCCATCCACGATCCTTCTCTTGTACCCTAGCATAATTAACTGAAGTTCGATTTTGCACGGATGCCCGAAACTCACTAACTAAGAAGTTGAAAACAACACGACCTCAAGGATAGTTATTGAATTTCTCTATATCATTAGCAAGGTGAATATATTATCCTTCAATCTTTTTGCTAGTGTGGCCCCTTGGTATGAGAACATCAAACAATACCCATAGGAGTGCCAACTTGAAGCTAAGGTCATTGTCCTGATTTTGACTTGCTTTACAAAAAGCAATTTCAATGTCTTTCAATGTGACATTCCTAACTCCTTTGAAAGTCCTTGAGTGTAGCCTTGATTCTTGCGGGATTGATAATTTCTCACCGAAATGTAGGCCGGTGATCAATGTGAATTCCTTTGGACCAAAGTGGGCTTCGTTGTTATTAATGTGGAATACAAGCCTGTCTCTAAACTTTCTTGAAGAATCTTGCTTAAAAAGCAGATAGAGATACAACTGGCCTTGAAGTTGCATATTCCCAAAATCTACAAAGTGCCCGAAATAAGATTCTCTAAAACGCTTTTGGTTATGGACGTCGAAATTATCCATTATCTTGTTGATTATCCCAAGATCACCCCGAGCACACAGTCTTGCTGGAAAGTACTCATCAACAGGGACCATAGCCATCTAGTCATCGACATTAAGAAGAACAAATCAGACATATACTCGAGATATAGAATCAAAATATATCTTCGATATATATAATCTAACGGAGAAAAGATAGAGTGGAATAAGAATTTGGTAATTGCAGTTGCAAGTTTATATTCTTTGCAAATTTTCATTGCACAAATGTGATGAACACCATCATAGCCGATGAAAACTACAAGTTGTTCCTAAATTTATAGAATTTCTATATACACCAGTGGACAGTTGGTTATGCAGTACATATTTTACATCATATAAGGAAAAATTAAAGAGTATTATCAGAATAAAAGATCCACCTTGATTGGATGCGTCACAGGTGGCACACACGAGGAGTATTTTTGATCGGTTAGCCCAGGGATTTGGTCGGTCGTGTCGCCGTTCTCAATCAGAGTAGCGGGCGGTGCCGGAATATTAGAGTAGCGAGTGTCGGCACCGGTGGGGTGTTCTATTGATCGGTCTAAGTAAACCCTAAATCCCTCCCGCTGGAAATGTTTTACTTGGGGAGTTTCGGGAGACTCTTCGTATTCTATATTCGGTGGGAATTTTACAATTTGCCTAAAAATCTAGGCGGGAATTCTTTGGGCCCGGTTGGTTTAGGGTATTATTGTTGGCCAAATTGTTGGCCAAAATTGAATATTTAGGTCCATCATTAAAATATTTTAATCACCAAAGGGACTTGTTTGCGATATGTATCAGAAAAAAATGAAATACCGCATAGAAATATTGACATTGAAACATCGAGTTTGATGTAAAATAATGTTACTTACATTTATGTTTTGCACCCTAAAAAATTTCCATAAAAAAAGTAAAATTTTATCCTACAATTTCAAGGTGTCGTAATAATTTACAAGTAGAAGTGTTCAAGTTGTGATAATAACTGCAGATCTAATTTACAATTCAAGTATGCACATAATCTGATAATAAGCCATAATCACCATAAATTAGCTGAAAATATAAATAATTCTAACATAATGATTCCCAGTTGCCATAATTTTGTCTTGACATACTTAACATAATACAAAAGTCTTGACATACTACCAATAGACAAATGGACAGATTGACAACCACATATATAAGTTGTTATAGACAAAAGTAGTGTTCATTAGAATGACACTAGACAAAAGTAAACCTGACACTAGACATATACTAAAACCTACACTTTCAAATGACCACCGAGAAGACGACGGATATATTGTGCTCGTTTCTCAAGCCCCATTCCCATGAACATCTCCAAGCATTCAAGATTTTTGGCAAGGATATGACCCTCGTCAACCCTATCATCATCACTAATATCAGGTATCTCCTCCATCACATTGATCAACCCTTTTCGCGTTTTGCCTAATGATGCATCGTATCTTATGACCCGAACAAGGTTGTCCATTCGTTCATCGGATGACTTGTTCATTTGAAGCAAAACATCACACAGTTTATCAGTTGGTGACATAGAGACACCCATCCTTTTCTTACTAATATTCTTGCTTCCAGATGACTTATTCATTTGGGGTGACTCACTAGTCACATCCATGTCAACTGGTCCTTCTTCGCCTTCCACTCTAGACGGATTTTGGTTTTTTTCTCCACACTCTGAGTCTTCATTCACAAGCTTATTCTTGGCCTCCTTCACATCTTCAGCATGACCACCGTTGGCCTTATCGACTCCAAAAATCTCATTTCAGTCTTGTAACAAAGGCCAGGCTTTGTAACGCACGTGGATGGCATTTGGATCAGCCTTGTCAATATAAAAAATACATATTAGATGGTGACTATATGAAGAGATCATGATCATGAACAAATGAAAACTCGATCAAAGTTGAATACCAAAATAACAACAAGTTTTAATCAACACCATATTCAACCAGATTAGTAGTCAACCAAATTAGTATTCATATCAACAACATATTGCACGAATTTGATTAGTATTCATAAGGGGAGGGGGGTCAGATTTATTCAAGATGAGTATCCCAATATAATGATCAGGAGATTCTCTAAATTTCATGAACTAACACCACATTATAACTCATTATTATGAAATAAGGCACCATAACACCATATCATCATCGAAGAAAAGGAAATTACAACAGATATAAGTGTCAAAGTGAGTTCCCTAGTATACAATTAAACTAGTTGTGGAGCACATCAGAAACAAAAATAAGAATCACATCTACCATCCACACACATATACCATTACTTAATAGCCACAACATTTAATATGTCAAGGGAAAATTCATCACACAAATATCAGTATACTAATTTTTTTATCACAAAATACATCAAACTACCTTACCTTAACGATATCTTTCCATTTGTCATCGTGACAATCAATCATCCCGGTAGAATAGTTGAAGCCTATTTTTCCAAAATACATCCCGGTAGTTGAAGCCTATTCCAGAATTCCGATTGAGCATAGAGAGGAGAGAACCATGAGCTTTTCTCCAAATCATTAGTCTTGAATTTATGTGGGGATTCGCTCGAATGTCCATTTCCGGAAGTCGCTCCGCCATCCCACTCTCAAGTTTCAAAAGATAGCCAGGCTTAAAGCCGGTCTCGGACCTCCAGCCCTTAGTCACGAGTTCCTTCATTAGGTCAGCAAGAACGACTTCTTCGACTGGAGTCCAGGCCCTCCTCTGTATTTCGGGTTTCTTGCCGCATTTCTTCATATCAGAACTACTATTGTCTCCACTCTCCATTTCCAAGCTTTCAAGCACAACATTAAAAACTCATAAATGGTGAACAATTAAATAATTAAATCAAACAACATACAAAGTGCGTGAGGCTTACCTGAGAAAGATGCCGCTCCAAAGACGAACAATGGTAGACGGAGGCAAACCTAAGATGAACGAACCCTAGTTTTGAGAAGTAATGAAATTGGGGCTTTTATATATGCCGGATATTTCATAACCTATGGAAAGGGTATAATAGTCCACGTAATTTATACTTTTGAATTATATCTGGCTATCAAACGGGAGAAAACGAATTTGTAGTGACTGGGTTTTGTGTTTTCGGACCTACCAAACGTCGGGAAACACTTTGTATCGTGGCTACCAAACGTAAGGAACAATTTAAATCGGGGCCGCATTCGAAATCCATATCTCAAAGCCCATCTGGGGTCCTTTTCCTGTCTTGGCTACCAAACAGGTACTAATTCTAAGGCCATGTTTTCTTTCGGCAGAGATTTGACAAATTTGAATGGAGAAATAAAGTGGGGGGGGGGGGGGGGGGATAAAGTAAATATGTAAATTTTTGTTATAGTTTGGAATAGAAGAATAAGATTAAATGTAATTTTTTGTCAAATTAATACTTATTAAGTGGTGATAATATATTATTTTATTAATGTTAGTTAGTAAAATAGTAATTAAGTTAAAAAAAAAGTTGGAGAAGTAATGTGTAAGTAAATGTTAGAAAAAAAAATGTAACTATTGTAAATATATAGGTGTATAATAGGAATGCGTGTGTATTTAGATGGAGAATTGAATTTGCAAATCCAAAAAATGTTCAAATTCGGATTTTGCAGGCTAAAAGAGAAGAATGTGTAAGTAGCCACCCTTGTTCTCTTGAACGGTACTTTTTCTTCAGTGAACTAGTGTGAGACGAGTAGAGAATCAGAAGAGTGGTACCGTGCTTAGGTGGTTTGGTGCATTCTCCGTCTACACTACACCATTTGGAATCTGTCGAGTGGGTCTATAGTCTGTTGGACTACTGCCGTTAATCGAGAGAGAAACTGAAGTGAAGACCCAACATATTTAATACAAATAACATCAAAATAGTGAATGATTTATAAAGAAGTGTCACTACTTTACAAAATATTTTTAATTTGACATATAAAGGGGCGTTTGGTTGGCCATTTTTCAATGGTAATGAAAATAAAAAATTATTTTCATCTATGCCCTCATAATAAAAATGATATGTTAGGGGAAGAAGTGTTTCAATGGTGACACCATTGCTAGTGTCATGCCCCAATTTTGGAATAGAAGTAGACAACAAATGGTTATTGGTGGAGGAAGAGGGGAGTGATTGAGAAGGATGATTATAGGAAGAGAATAGGGTAATCAAAATGGAGTAGTGATTACCTTATTTGTTGCGCTTCTACGGTGGTGTTAGTGAGTATGTTTGAATGTGTGATGTTTTAATGCCAAGTTGTGTACATAAATACGACCCAAAAAATTTATTGAAATTATTCGGTAATTCTTCCAAGACATAATATTAGAAATTTAGAACTAGGATGGCCCTTATATTTTAATAAAATTGCTAATAGAGCATTAAATGAAATATTTAAAACTGTCCAGTACTCCAGTTTCACATCTATGCCGACCAAAATAAGCATCTAAAAGTTTAAGCACAAGCAATGAGGACAAATATAATTACTAGTGTCTCGGATCATCGTCTAAAAAATACGTATCCACATTCTATTACAGCAGTTTGTGTAAATGTAGTTCTAACTTCAGATGAATATCACCATATAATTTAACATGGTAATGATAACTCGTTACACAGACGAAATTCCCCTTAATCTAACATGTTACCCCTGCAGAGGAACTCCAGTCATTTAACGTTTGACCTTAGGATAAAAAATGTCCACTTGGGCATCAAATATCTAATGCCTGCAACACCCTGCACTAGTATAAGCACCATCACCAATAGTTGAACACCAACACAAGGGGTTTTAAGTGTACAGACTCAAGTTTTATATGATTATGCAACCAATATATTGTTGTGCTTCTTAGTTATTCCAGAAATGAGGAGGCCCTTAATTCACCGTCTTGTTAATATGGTAACGACAACCATTTTCAGAGCAGTTCATCTCCACAGTACTAATTTCACGTTTGCAGTGGCATTTTCTTTCCTTGCCTTGTTTCTATTAGCCACATCACATTTTGGGGAAAAAAAACCCTATATTTATGTTTTAATATTAAATCATAATCATCAAAATACTATAGCTTCAAATTCAAGTACTTACCCAAAGATAAGAAATCAAAATAATTCAATAACTCAATTTCCTTGTTAGCCTTTGGTCTAACCCAAAACTCTCAACTTGAGAAGTAAACGAGGCAGAAGTTATAAGATCTTCAAATGTTTATGGAGGTTTAATGCCATCTGTGAAATGATTATATGACCGACCCTTTATTTCAGCAGATCATCTTAATCTGTTGACATGGGTGATCAAAGACATCAAAAAGTGTTTCTCTAAAGGGGCTGCTTTTGGCATCTCCCAATACAAATTTTAATTTATCCGAAGGTAGAAAAGGATCCTGTAACAAGATATTGTTGCTGATGCTTATATAAACTTTCTCAATTGGAAATCTCAAATTAGACACCCCACCTATTTTCTAATTCTGGCATAAAAATATGTAATTCAAAGAAAATAGCAGCTCAGTAGAAGAAAACAACATAAATAATGAAAACTAAAGGCTAACTATACTTCCAAGGAATAGTTAGGTACCAAAAGAAATGTGGCCTTAAACATCTGCAAGAATTGGTCATCTTCTTCGCACAGCAGTAGCCTGACCACGTCCGGCAACTACTGGTTGTGCTTGTGAACCCGGTTGCCCATTAGGCTGCTCCTCAGCATTCATGGCTTGAGTCATGGCATTCATGATAATGAGTCCAAGAGGAATCATATACATCCACTGCATATACAGAGAAATCCAAATAGCATATTAGTGTCCTTACCCTCGAATCGTGGGAAAGTAAGACGAATCAATAACATCAATATAAAATTTTCTCAGTTTATACTTACATATTTAGCCCAGAAGGACCTCTCTGGAGGCTGCACTTCTTCCCCTTCTCCATTTTCACCAACTGCTTCAGTAAATACTGGAGTTCTGTTTCACATATTAATTCCAACTATAAAGTAGCCATATGCAAAGAGTGAAACTGAGAATTTTCTCATTCCATTAACCCTCTAAGAGTGGTTAATCATAAATTAAAAAGTAATCTATAAAATATCCAACAGTGTCCTCCAATGTTATACTACTGAACACAAATAAACAAAGAACTGCTTAGAATGAAGACCAACCAATTTCAGTATTAAGATAGCCTAGTGTCCATCTTTTATGGACACCACGGAAACACTTTTAAAAAAAATGAAAAATACATAAGATTATCAGATAAAATCATTTTCGATGCACTAGTTGGGGCTTATAAGTACTAGAGAAAAGGATCTTACCTAGGAGCCTGATCACTGCTCTTCAAGACTGTATGGGACTTGAAAGACCACTTTGTAGGCTGAGAAATAATCAGTAGTAGAATGGAAGGGAGATCATTATTCCTCAAAGTAAAATTTTGTAGTTATGCTTCATGCTAATGAGTATATAATAGTAAAGGTGAGTTGTACAGAAAAACTTACAAGTTTCAACTGACGTGGATACTGGCATGATCCTGGGGACCCATAATTAACGGCCAATATGTTTACACCCTCCTGCAGTTCATAAGATACAAGCAATACATAAGTTAAAAGGAATGAAACCCCTCAGCGAAACAATAAAAGAATGAGTTAGTAATTTACAATAAAGAAGTGCATACTTAAAGGGATCAGGAGTAAGAAGCTTTTGCTTCTAATATTTTCAAATAAGGAATTCAGGATCCATCAGTTTCTTTGGGTCTTATTCAACAAAAGAATAATATAAAGCATTTAGGCTCCGCTTGGTAGAGGTTACGGGATAAGGGGCTATAATATTATGAAATACTATTTTAGTATGAAAGGTGATACGTATTTCATTTTGGGTGAATAGTAGGATGTAATAAAATGTGTATTATTTTATTGATTGATAGGGGGAGGTGAGATTATTTATTAAGGATTTGGGTGCATGAAAACCGGGTTAAGTATAAAAGGTGTATAGTGTACCAAGCACCTTATAAAAATAATAAGACCTTTTATATGGGCCTTATAAGACCTACCAAGTGGAGCCTTATTGTTTCTTTTTCTTCTTTTTGTTTCTAAAGCCTACCAGTTAAAACAATAAGAAAAATATGTGCACAATATTCAGAAAACTGAATTAAGAATTTAAGATGCAGTGAAAAGGCCAACCCCGTATGATTTAAGGTATTTGAGGTTCACAGACTGCCTAGAAACAAATAAATGTATTGATTGAAAAGCCTAGTGTGTATAGAGGCAAGTCAAAGGTAGACCTTTTAAATTTTAAGGAGAGAGGCAGTATTTTGAGGTGGTTAATGATGTGCCATGCTGATCCTGGCAATGGGTGAAGGGAGGAATGTTTACATAGTGTTATAGGCTTATAGCCTTTTGTATTCTACTCCATTTGCTCCTATTAACGGGCCTAGAGAGAATAAACAAACTTGTATTCGTTCAGATTAATGAAGGCAGTTTCAGCCGAGAAAAGGTGTTGCCCACTTCTAATTGACAAGAGCCAACATGCATATGCTATTCAGAACCATAAACCAGCCCCACAAGTACAGAGGACATGCCTAATCTTAACTCAGTCAAAATTGTTCTGCAAGAATATAATTTTTTCAGGTAAACCATTACCATGTGTATGACAAAATGCTCGTCCAATGCATCCCGTGGTGAGAGACATCTCTGCAAGTAAATTAGACAAGTAATTAAAATGGTATGCACTTCTACAGAAACACTACATACAGAGATAAGCAAGGAGGTCAAACGATTATAGATTTGAAACTATGATAGAGGACAACTCTAAACATTAACACTACACGGAACATCCCAAAGGAGATGAATCCTACACAAGCATTTTCAAAAAATGAGTTTAGAATAACAAAATTCAAGGTACTCTGATACAAGAACCCAATATCGGGATCTGTTAACCAAGGAACTCGTACAGATACCATCAACTAGCCATAGCACTCAAAAATATAAACCTGAAGATACATCATACAAGTGAAAAAAATCATCCAGGCAAGGCTTGGCTCAGTGATGGAAAACCAGTCTTCTGAAGCTGCACATTCTAAAATGTATGTACTAACAACTTTATGCACGATGAAAACAGTCATTATTAACTCACCGCCTTTACAGCTGAGATGACATGCTCTCTCCCTGGTGGGCTTAGAATATTAGATGGCAATCTTATTCTATAAAAATCATCTCCTTCCAAAAGTCTCTGTATGTTATTCAAAAAATTGCAGTCACATTTGGCAGAATAAAGAAATCTCAAAAAATCTAAATGACAGAAATTGCAACCAATATTTACTTTGAAATTCTCCTTCTCTGTCTCACTGAAGGCGTCCCTTGAGAATCGAAGCTTGGTAAGTGTCTGTCATGAGTCGTTCCGCCCAGAAACAATCAGATAACAAGTGTCAAAAGCACATATCATAATTACTTATCTATTTATTCAATCACTAACATTTGCAATTAATTTCCAATGAATAGTATAGCATTCCAAAAATATCCTCAATCTTCTTAAGTGCGAAAACTACTAGCGGTTTTAACCAAGGATGAATAAATCAATTTGCTGATTTAAACTCATGCAAAATGGATAAGTTGCTCTACCTTCATCTTAAGAGGACGAGGAACATAGCCAATAAAGGTACGGAAATTACGGACCATTACTGATAACCATCACTATAAAATTTCCACGCATGCCTTCCTAAAGTTTGACTTCTTCGTATCAGGAGGAATTAAACAAAGCCCAGAACAATTAAAGCAACAAAAACACTACCACAGTACTTGCTCCGGTTTGAAGAATAATATAAACCCCTGAAGGAATACACGGTTTCATCCATAGAAATAGTATGTTCAATTCATAATTTATAACCCGCAGCACACACAATACTTAAACCAACTGTATCAAGATGTACGACTATTGATGCAGGAGGTGCTGCAGTACCTGACCGCCGTGCGACGACGTCTTGAGTCGAGCGGAGAAAGTCCCTGCCGGAGAGAAATCCGAGTCCCCGAAGGCGTGTTCGAGAGGGAACTGGATCTTCGAATCCGGATCCGAACCCGAATCCACCGAACGCTTACGGGTTGACGGAGAAGGTGAAATGGGACGGGTTACGGCTGGGGGATCGGGGGATCGGGCACCTTCAAGGCCAAATTCTTCATCATCAACGAGGAGCTCATCGGATTTGAAAGCGAAAGATGTCGTTGCAAGCAAGAGGGATAAATTTAGTAGGAAGAATAGAGATAGCAAGTATGAGCTTCGGGTTCCCATGGCGGACGCACACCACTGGTGGTGATTCAATCGAGGCGTCGTGGGTTTTATGTTAGCTTTTGTTCGGCTGAGTGAAGGAAATAGAATATTTGTAAGGGTCGATTTGGTTGAGGTATTGTTTGGAATTATTTTTATAATAATAGTAAATAATTTCATATTTTGTTTGGCGGATTGCACATGGTCATGACCTTGGATTATATTAAATTTTTGACATAATTTAATCATAAAATCCAAACATACATTCACACTAAAATAATTTAATTTAATCCAATTCCTTCAGCCTAATCTCATTTAATCAAATCTTATCTAATCCAATTATGTTCCGTGAACCAAACGGTTCTTTACTCTATAAGAATAAGAATGAATGTGTACTAATTTAGTCCCAAATTTTATATTTTACGTCCCAAATTCACCCTAAGCAACAAGACGTCATCGATTTTTGACATGTGTCAAACATATGAATATCCAACTAAGACAAACACATTGACTAGACTATTAATAAATAGTTATGATGTTTTGAAAGATTGGATTTGGGAAAGATTTTAATGTTTTGGTCGAAAAAATTGAAGAATGATTTTTAGGGATTTTTAGTTTTGATTTACATTCTCAAAATGAATGTTCGCTAGAAATCTTCAAATTGAACAAGCATATGCCGAACGCATGAGTTGATAGGCGAACAACCGACCTACGGGATTAGGCACTAAAATAATGATGATACTAATGATAATGATAATTAAGGTAAAAATAGTAAGAGGCGTGCAGCTGTGCATAGAGACATAAATATGTGAAAAAGACGAGCAGTTGGTCAGAATGTTAGAATAGTATCAAGCGAACAACTGGTCAAAGGTCGAAAAAGGCTGAGCGAGCAGCTCAGAAGAAAGGTCCAAGCACCCATCATAAAAGTGTACAGGCGATAATTAGAGCACTTCGAGGAACAGCTCAAAATCTCACTAATTAGGCATTGTATTAGGAACAAACAAGTTTCATAACACTTGTCAAATGTATAAAATACAATAGTTTAGGATTAAACAAGTGTCTAAACACTTGTCAAGTTGTAAATGAGAATGGCTAGATGAGTGACGCCTCCTACTTGCTTGTATCAATATAAATACCCCTCATATGAAAGGAAAAATAAGTTCAATTATTCAAAAACTTGCACAAACTCTTGCAAATTGATTTCTTGATCTTTTCTTATATGAATTCAATATCTTTGATCTTGCTTGATGATCTTTATTACCAATAACAACCATTAAATCATCAATTTGATAAAATGTCATCAACAATTGGCGCTAGAGGAAGGGGTGATTCGAACCTCCGTTGGTTGAAGATTCCGGTTAGAATTTGTACAAATTCACTGGAAACTGGAATTGTTGGCCGGAGTCCTGGGAAAGATCGCCAGAAACTGGGTATTAGAGTGTTGCAAAGTGATTTGTAGTACGTTTTATCCATTTTAAGGAACTTGAATGCATGCATATATGAATTAGGGTTTATAAATAACCAAATTCACGTATACAAGGCTAGTTGTTATTGGGTAAAAGTCTATAAACACAAAATCTTCATCATCAAACATTCAACATAAAAAAATGGCAAGATCGCAAGAGCATCAATCTTCGAGCACACACCCGACTCACAAATCACGAACTAGGGTTTCGTCAACGGGCGACCATGCAAGGACGGTATGGATGACTTCTCGAAGGAATGCTCAAGTCACCATTGACACCCTCCCTATGGAAGTGGAAGCTCTAGCCCGGAATCCCGAGGAATTGGCAAAAACGATTATTGTGCTCCAAATGTTACAAAGATGTCAGGAGAAAGCTGGACCATCGAAGGCTCCAGAGACGAGCAACCGAGCAGCGAACAAAGAAGAGGGCATAGATATAGAGTGAGATCAACTTTGACGGTGTATAGTATTATACACGTAGCCAATTTAGATTTGATAGGTGATATCGAGTCTTGTTTCAGTTGTGAACGATTTTACTCTTCACACAACTTTTGTATCACTAATCTTATTATAGTGAACGTTTCGCCATAAGGCTAGCACAAGCTAAAAAAGTATTCCATCTTGCAATAGTGTGTTTAAGTCTTCCGCTGTACAAGTTCTTATTTCTGATTTTCCAGATTGTTGTAGTGTTTGCTTTAACATTCGTTACAACATCTATACTTTATAACACACGCACACCTTCAATTGGTATCAGAGCCATAAACTTGATATATTAAGTTTAGATCTTGTACTTTTAGTGTGTCTTTTGCTATGGAATATCCTGTAAACGCCCCACTTAGGCCTCATATACTAGATGGGAACAATTATGCCTATTGGAAGTCTAAGATGCGCATGTACATCAAGTCTATTGATGAACGTGCTTGGAGAAGTGTTATGACCGGCTGGGAATGGCCCAGAAATCAAGCAGATGATGATGGCGAGACAAGAGTCAAACGGGAGATTGAATGGACTAATGAGGAGACCACGACGATAAGCTACAATTCCAAAGCTCTCAATGCTATCTTTACCTCTGTTGATTTATCTATGTTTAAGATTATATCAACATGTACTACGGCTAAAGATGCATGGGAGAGGCTTCAAGAACATTGTGAAGGAAGTGGAAGTGTTCGAAGGACCAAACTTCGAATGCTTGGGACCAAGTTCGAGAATCTAAGGATGAAGGATGATGAGACAATCACGGCTTACAATGAGAGGTCGAGTGAGATTATCAACGAATCACATGCACTTGGTGATCCAATTTCCAATGTACGAGTTGTACATAAAATTTTGCGATCTAATCCTAAACGGTTCGATGTAAAAATTTGTGCTATTGAAGAAGCCAAGGACACTGATACTCTAAGTTGGAATGAGCTTGTAAGTATTCTCAAAACATATGAGATGAACACAACTCAATCTGATGATACAAGTGAAGGAAAGAAGGTTGTTGTTTTCAAAGGTGAAACATCTTCTAACACTGAAAATCAGTCCTTTGTGATTGAGGTTGAGTCTGATGAAGATGTTTTAGACCAATGTTACAACACTCTAGAGCACATTGCCTTCCTCATGAAGAAGTTCAACTCCTATTTGAAGAAAAAGATGAACAGATCCAGAGGGAATGTCCAACCGAGGACTCCTTTCAACAACACACCATCTGACCCGGAGAAAAGGAAAGATCAGAATCAGTCAAGATAATTCAAAGGTAACAAATCAAGGCATGATCCTGAATTTAGAAAATCAGTTAGATGTGATGCTTGTACTGGATTTGGACACTAAATACCAGATTAAGACAAAAATTAAATTTTAATGTTACTTTTAGCGATGACTGAAGGTTCTAAAGATGAGGAATTAGCTTTCTCTGCAAGAATTGATTATGATGATTCTTTAGATGATGATCTGGATGATCTAGACACTGATGTTGTTTCCAATGTTAAAACATCAGAAACAACATTTGTCAAAAATCATTCAGATTTGAACTGTTTTAATGGGTGTGTTGATGAGACATGTTCTGATGATAAAAAGGATGATGTGTCTAGTATAGCCAAAGAGAATGATGATCTCAAAGAGATTGTGAAAAAACTGGAAGTCATCTTAACAAGGAAGGATTTAGAATTTTCTAGACTAAAGGAAGAATTGAAAAGTTCTACCTTAAGTTTTAAGAATTTTTCTAAAAATTCTTCTATTGTGAGTGATTCTATAAACATTGGACAGTCTAATAAGCATGGCTTAGGATATTGTGATAAAACTACTTCTAGATATGTGAATAATCCTGTAAAATTTGTGAAGGGAAAAACTAGGTTTTTTGCTAAAATAAAAGTACATGTGATTGAAAAACCTGTTAAGAAGTATGTGTGGCACTATTGTTCTGAAATTGGTCATATTTGTCCTTATTGTCAAAAGATGAAAAGGGTTCTGGAAATTCAAAAAGTGTTGTCTGAAATGTCTTCACATTCTAAGAAACACTGGTAAAAATCTGCTTAGAAAAAAGAAAGAGCATGTTACTTGTAATGTTGTTCAAACTTCTCTGAAAGCATGTGTGTCTGATCTATGGTATTTTGATAGTGGTTGCTCTAGACATATGACTGGTCATGTTAACTACTTATCTGAATATGAACCTTGTAATGGTGGAACTGTTACATATGGTGGTGGATCAAAAGGAAAAATCATTGTAAAGGGAACCTTGAATGTTGAAGGTTTTCCTAAGCTTAAGAATGTTTTGCATGTTGATGGATTACTTACTAATTTGCCTAGTATAAGTCAACTGTGTGATGATAATTTGCATGTTGAATTTTATAAAGATTCATGCTATGTTCTAAACAAGGATAATAAGTGTCTAATGGCCGGTAATAGGTCAGCTGATAATTGTTATTTGATTGGAACAAATAATGTGTGTCATTTGTCAAATTGCGATGAGAATGCCCTGTGGCATCAAAGACTTGGACATGTGAATTACAGATTCATGCAAAAATTGGTTAAGTTTGAAGTGGTGAAAGGATTACCTAAATTGAAGATTGGTATACCTATTGTATGCAGTTCATCCCAAAAAGGTAAGCATGTAAGAGTGTCGCATAAGATGTTATCACACTGCACAACACATCGTTGTTTTGAATTACTGCATATGGATCTCATGGGTCCTATGGAGACTGAAAGTATTGGTGGTAAGAAATATTCACTGGTTGTGGTAGATGATTACTCTAGATTTACCTGGATTGAGTTTTTAAGAGAAAAATCTGAAACTTTTGACGTTTTTAAAGTTCTTTACAAAATATTTAAAACTATTTTAAACTTTGAAGTTAGCAGGATTAGGTCTGATCATGGTAGGGAATTTGAAAACAACATGTTTACAGATTTTTGTGAAAAGAAAGGTATTGTCCAAGAGTTTTCTTCTCCTAAAACTCCACAACAAAATGTGATTGATGAAAGGAAAAATAGAACTCTTCAAGAGATGGCTAGAGTAATGCTCAATTCAAAAAAATTTGCTAAGAAATTTTGGGCTGAAGCATTAAATACAGCATGTCATATTGTTAATAAAGTCTATTTTAGATTTGGAAGTAAGAAAACCCCGTATGAAATCTTGAACAATAAGAAACCAAATATGAAATATTTTCATGTTTTTGGTTGTGTGTGTTACATTCTGAATGATAGGGATCAACTACATAAGTTTGATTCTAGGAGTGACAAAGGTTTCTTCTTAGGTTATTCTAGAAATAGTAAAACCAATAGAATTTATAACCTCAGAACTAACTCTGTTTAAGAGTCTGTGAATGTTATCTTTGATGATGATAAGAATCTGGTAGATGGAAATCACATTGAAGATGTGACTGAAGTTACTGAGGTTCCTAAAGAATCACTGAAAACAGAGAATATTTCACCAAATGTTTCAGCATCTGGTACAATATCCCCTGCAGAACCAGTTGATTCTCCACAGAACAATCAGTATACTCCAAAGAAGAATCCAGCTACTTGGATTACAAAAATCCATCCTTCAAATCAGATCATTGGAGATGCTTCAGTTTGTGTTCAAACAAGAAGGAGAGTAAGTGCAAACCGTATTGATGTGGTAAGGTCTGTGTGCATGTCTTCAATATGCAATGTTGTGAATGCTCAGTATTACTATTCTGAAATTAAAACTAAAAATATTACTGAAGCATTAAAAGATGAAAATTGGATTAATGCTATGCATGATGAACTTTATCAGTTTTAGAGGAATGATGTTTGGTCATTAGTTCCAAGACCTGACAATGTCAATGTCATTGGAACTAAATGGATCTTTAAGAATAAAACTGATGAGCCTGATAACATAATTAGGAACAAAGCTAGATTGGTTGCACAAGGTTACACTCAAGTTGAAGGTATTGATTTTGATGAAACATTTACACATGTTGCTAGGATAGAGTCCATTAGATTGTTACTAGCAATTGCATGTTACATTAATATTAATCTTCATCAAATGGATGTAAAAGCTGCATTTCTGAATGGCATATTAATTGAAGATACATTTGTTGAACAACTTAAAGGTTTTGAAAACCCACATTATCCTGATCATGTGTACAAATTAAAGAAAGCTTTGTATGGTCTCAAACAAGCTCCTAGAGCTTGGTATGGTAGACTTACTGACTTTCTTTTGCAATTTAGTTTTATAAGAGGAGAAGCTGATAGAACCTTGTTCATTAAACATACTGGAGAAGACTTGCTAATAGCTCAAATATATGTTGAGGACATTGTTTTTTGTTAAACTTGTAACATTATGTTAAATAAGTTTGTTGAAGCAATGACAACAACATTTGAGATGAGCATGGTAGGTGATTTGAATTACTTCTTAGGACTTCAAATCAAACAATCTGATAAAGGTATTTTCTTCTCTCAGAGTAAGTATGCAAAGAATTTAGTGAAAAAGTTTGGTTTAGAAAGCTCAAAAGTCATGAAAACTCCTATGGGATCTACACAAAAGTTATGTAAGGACACTGTTGGTTAAGATGTTGATCCGACTTTGTATAGATCCATGATAGGTAGTCTTCTGTACTTAACCTCAAGTAGGCCTGATATTATGTATAGTGTTTGTGTTTGTGCTAGGTACCAAGCATGTCCTAAGGAATCACATTTGAATGCTGTCAAGAGAATCATTAGACATGTGGCTGGTACAACTGATCTTGGTACATGGTACACCAAAGACACAAGTAGTGCACTTGTTGGATACATTGATGCTGACTGGGCTGGAGACATTGATGATAGGAAGAGCACAAGTGGTGGTTGCTTCTACATGGGAAATAACCTGATTTCCTAGCATAGTAGAAAGCAGAATTGTATATCACAATCTACTGCAGAGTCTGAGTACATTGATGCAAGTAGTTGTTGTACACAACTTCTTTGGTTAAGTAAAATATTTAGTGATTATGGTTTAGAGAGTGTCATTTTAACTGTATATTGTGATAACACTGGTGCTATCAACATTTCAAAAAATCCAGTTCAACACTCACTTACTAAACACGTAAGTATTAGACATCATTTCATAAGGGATCTTATAGAAAAGAATACTGTGAAGTTAGAATACATACCCACTAAAAAGCAGTTTGCTGATGTCTTTACTAAAGCTCTAGACCATGAAAGATTCTCATTCTTGAGGAAATCTCTTGGTATGTGCAAAATCTGAGTAACTGTGAAGCGGATGTTGTTATGTATGTTTAAACATTAATAACAACTGTTGGTCCCAAAAAGGTTATCCAGCGGAAAGCGTTTTGAGTTTATTTTTAAGAAAACCCTTTAAAGAATGTACTAAAATTGAAATGCAGAAAACTAAATTGCAGAAAAGTAAATGCCACAAGGATTTATAGTGGTTCGGACCAACTTGTCCTACGTCCACTCTCCCTTTCTCCAAAGGGGACTTTCTCTCTCTCCAACCAACTAACTCACGAACCACTGGAATTGGGAAGTACCAGCTCCTTCGTACAACAGATTACAACAACTTTATCTTGTAGATGAACAGGTTGAATAAAGCTCCAACTAGAACTCCTAAAGAGTATATAATACTTGAATGAACAAGGTGAGTGTTTGGAAGAGTTCGTGTGTTCTTTGTTGTGTGCTCTCGCGTGACTCTTGTGTGTGATGAACTCATCCATGCACTCCTATTTATAGTTGTAGGATTAACTAGCCGTTGGAAACTAGCAATTCAAAACAACCATAATTGGAGGAATATAATCAATCAAAGATTGATTATATTGATTGATTAGTTGACTTTCAATCAAGCAATCAATCAGATCCTCCATCAGTTGACTCTCTAGATTGCCTTCATCTCCATCAATGATCTCCAAAATCTCCTTGTCACCAGATTACATGCAGCTCCATGTGGGTGAACTAATCCGTCTCCCTCATCTGGTCAGGACTTGTCTGGTCTGGGGTCTTCTGGTCTGGTCTCATCTGGCAGGCTCCTCTGGCAGACTCCTCTAGTCAGGCTCCCCTGGTCAGGCTCCTCTGGTCAGACTCCTCTGGTCAGGCTCCTCTGGCCAGGCTCCTCTGGTCAGACTCCTCTGGTCACCTCTCATCTGGTCACCTCCTCTGATCAGACTCCTCTGATCACCTCTCATCTGGTCATCTCCTCTGATCAGACTCCTCTGGTCACCTCTCATCTGGTCTGCACAGATTTCTTCCCCCTTAACCAAAGACCTATTCTAGACCAAGACTAATCTGTAGCTGACTAACAGGTTCAGCTAGTCCTATTACAAGTTCTTTCTTGTTTTAACATCTTCAAAACATCTAATCTATACCATAACAATTTCCCCCTTTTTGATGATGTTAAAACTGAAAGAACTGAAATAAAACAAGACAAGAAAACTTGAAATATCTAAATAGAGATTCTAGCAGGCTGGATCAACTGATCTTCCCCCTCAAAGTATGCTCAGCTGATATTGGGGCAAAACATCAGATGGTCTTCTTGTGTATCTGCAGGCAATCAACTTTTTGGTACCCTTCTGGGTCCAGGGGGGTTAGCACAATTTTTAGGAAGCCACAAGAATAGATCATCCCTTTTTTAGATCAGGTGATCTTATCTTTCTTCCATATAAGTCCACAAAAACACACTGAACATAAGAAGCTTCGACATGGTTATTTCTTCTAGAGGCTCTTCTTCTCTTATGAGCTTGTCCAGTAGAAGGAATAACTTGTCTTAATGCAACAGTCTTGAAATTTTGTTGATAAGGATAAGTCTTGCTAGAACCATCAAAAGTTCCAGCTGGTCTGGCAGATGACTTGAAAGTCTTCTGCAGGTGAGTAGGAGTCATCTGGTTCTGCCTCTTTTGAGAAGATCCAGACTGTCTTCTACTCTGCTGGCCTGGCTGAGGTCTTTTATTCTGGGTATAACCCTTCTTAAAATTCCTCCTCTGCCTTTTGGGTTTTTGAGTTTCAGTACTCATCTGCCCATTAGGCTGAGTTGCCTGGTCAGCTGGCCTCTTGCCCTTATCAATAAAATTTCTAGGCTGTTCTTCTTTCTGAACATGTGAGGATTCAGGTTTGGAATAACCAAGGCCTGTTTTATCATGCTCTCTTTGAGATGAGGCAGCTATGTGTGACACAACATTGTTTGCTGTAGTCAGCTGCTCCAGTCTCAGCTTGAGCTTGTCCTCACTATCTTTTACAATTTTGTTTTGATGGAAGAGTTCATCAAACTTAGCTTTAAGCAGATTATATTCATTGTCTTTCTCAACATTTTCAACAACCAACTTTTCTATCAGCTTAACTTGTTCAATACACCTGGTTGTCAAATCAGAAGACTCTTCAACCAGTGTATGATTTTGTTCAGCTGGTAGATTAGCTGAGTTGCCTAGATATTGTGAAAGCTTCTGATTTTCTGCTTTCAGCTTTGAGTTCTCATCTTCCAACTTTTGACAAAGTTGTATAGAATTTTGGAGATCTAATAGCATCTTCTGCATATCAGACTCCTCTGATTGTCCAGAAAAAGAAGAATAAGAAGAAGAAGAGGGAGTTCGATTGCATACCTCATCTGTCACAAGACATATCTCTTCGTCTGGTCCATAATTGGATGATGAACCAGAAGTGGATACCTCTTCTTCCTCATCTGCGAAGCTCCTTTTGGAGTAACTCCAAGTGTTTCTTTTACTGCTTCTCTTCGAACCCATTTCTGCAAGAAATTGTTAGCACAACAAATATTTGGGTTTTAAAAAAATGGATCTGCCCTGGTGACCACCAAATAATTTCAAAACAGTGGTCTGTAGGACACACTGCTCTGATACCACTTGTTGGTCCCAAAAAGGTTATCCAGCGGAAAGCGTTTTGAGTTTATTTTTAAGAAAAACCTTTAAAGAATGTACTAAAATTGAAATGCAGAAAACTAAATTGCAGAAAAGTAAATGACACAAGGATTTATAGTGGTTCGGACCAACTTGTCCTACGTCCACTCTCCCTTTCTCCAAAGGGGACTTTCTCTCTCTCCAACCAACTAACTCATGAACCACTGGAATTGGGAAGTACCAGCTCCTTCGTACAACAGCTTACAACAACTTTATCTTGTAGATGAACAGGTTGAATAAAGCTCCAACTAGAACTCCTAAAGAGTATATAATACTTGAATGAACAAGGTGAGTGTTTGGAAGAGTTCGTGTGTTCTTTGTTGTGTGCTCTCGCGCGACTCTTGTGTGTGATGAACTCATCCATGCACTCCTATTTATAGTTGTAGGATTAACTAGCCGTTGGAAACTAGCAATTCAAAACAACCATAATTGGAGGAATATAATCAATCAAAGATTGATTATATTGATTGATTAGTTGACTTTCAATCAAGCAATCAATCAGATCCTCCATCAGTTGACTCTCTAGATTGCCTTCATCTCCATCAATGATCTCCAAAATCTCCTTGTCTCCAGATTACATGCAGCTCCATGTGGGTGAACTAATCTGTCTCCCTCATCTGGTCAGGACTTGTCTGGTCTGGGGTCTTCTGGTCTGGTCTCATCTGGCAGGCTCCTCTGGCAGACTCCTCTAGTCAGGCTCCTCTGGTCAGGCTCCTCTGGTCAGACTCCTCTGGTCAGGCTCCTCTGGCCAGGCTCCTCTGGTCAGACTCCTCTGGTCACCTCTCATCTGGTCACCTCCTCTGATCAGACTCCTCTGGTCACCTCTCATCTGGTCATCTCCTCTGATCAGACTCCTCTGGTCACCTCTCATCTGGTCATCTCCTCTGATCAGACTCCTCTGGTCACCTCTCATCTGGTCTGCACAGATTTCTTCCCCCTTAACCAAAGACCTATTCTAGACCAAGACTAATCTGTAGCTGACTAACAGGTTCAACTAGTCCTATTACAAGTTCTTTCTTGTTTTAACATCTTCAAAACATCTAATCTATACCCTAACAACAACATCAGGGTATATGCATGTTTTAATAAAAGCTTGTTCTTGTTATCTGTTTCATAATCACTTTGTAAAATAAATCTGAATCAAATATGATTGTTGTGTCAAAAATAAGGAGGAATCACACTTCTCAAATGCATAATAAGTTTTGTATTTGAAAGAGCACATCAAGATGTAACTAATTCATTGAGTAACTATGGAGCACGAAGTTCGCTACTACGATGCCTTCTTTTTAAAAGATGATTAGTAAAACATCAACATGTCACAAATCCATTGAGTAATTATAGGGCTCAGAGTTCGCTGCTACGATGCATTCTCTTGAAAAGATGGGTCAATGTGAATAAAAGTGCTAAAGTTGTTTGATTAAAAGTGCGACATTGGTTATTTTAACTGATGTTGAAGTGTGTGTTCTAACTTTGAATACAACATCATATATAGTTCATATTATTTTCGAAGCCAAGATTATGAACCAATTTATTAGGGATTTATTTTTAATTCTCACATGTTAAAACCCACGTTTTCATTTTTATTGGTATCGTGCATAATTTTTTTAAATTAATTAAAATCCAGTTTTTCGAATAGGGAAAACCCACGATCTCATCATGGGAGAGTGGATGATCCTCACTTCTTGAATCCATAATTTTTCTTTGTGGGTTACCAAAATTAACTTCCATACGTATTCTTCTATAAATATCTGTTATGTTTCGAGTTTAATATTCAGTGTGTTAAGCTTATGAGTGAAGTTCAGTAGTTTTCATATAAATGTTGAAAATGTTCACGGACTAGGGTTAAAGTGTTATTTGTTTTAATTCATAATTCATTTGCATTTTTCTCGAGTACTTAATGGCTGGAAATCAAAAGAAACCCTCTCACATTTCCAAAACTCCTTCAAACTCTCCACCTTCTCAAATCTCAAACCTAAACCTACTCGCAAAAATGACCTCTAACCAAACCCAGAATGTTGCTCCATCATCGAGCGCAACACCGTCTTCTACTCTAACCCCAGTTCATGTCTTCCCTGTGAATATCTACATTCCAACTAATGCAACGGTCGATCAGCTCAAATCGATTGCAAGAGAAATTGCTCAAAGCCTTCAAGGAACCCATGTTGTTCCTAAACTGACTATTGGTTCGATTGAAGTCGATGTATCTTCTTATCTGAACTAAACCCAAAATACTTCACCTATCGAAGACACTTCTTCGATTGCCCGACCTGAAAATCCTCAATCCTCACACCAAGCCAAAACCCCTGATGCTAATATTTCAAAAGATGTTGAAACAGGTGATCAAGATATGGAGGATGCTCCCATTGTCGAGGATACTGATGCTGAGAAAGTTAGGGAACAAAACCCTAATGCCGAAGTACCTGATGTGGAGATGCCAGAGAAAGACAAGGAAGAATCACCCAAAATCGATTCTTCAATGTCTGAAGACTCTGAGCCTGCTCCAATAGCCAAAGCTATGAAGAAAAAGGGTGGAAAGAGAAAGATGAGCCATGTTCGATCGAGGAGAAGATCTGGAAGAGCTAAGAAAAGAGTGAACTATTCTGGAACATCAAGGAAGAAAAAGGATGATGAAGGAGATGTTGATGCACGTCTTATTCAAGTATTTTCTGAATTTGACAAAGAGTCAAGCCTGAAGGACTCAACTGAAGATGAAGCTGGTGGTTCTCAATCTCAAGGCAAAAAATATTCTGATGAGAGTGATGTGTCTATCTTTGAACTAAGAAGGAGAGCCAGAGTTGAACTGAGAACAAAGAGGAAGTTTGAATATGCTGGTGGTGGTGCTGGAACAAGTGCAGCAGTACCAGAACCAGATGATGATGATAGCAGTCCGGAGAGCAACTCTGAAAAGACCAAAACCGAATCTGACAGAGGTAATGAGTCTGAACACTCTGTAGAACAAGCCAATACTGATGATGATGATGATGATGAAACCCTTCAACAAAGAATAGCTAGGTTAAGCAAAAGAAATTTGTTAATTGAAAGAAAAATTAACATTGATGAATTTGAATATAAGGGTCTAGTTAGATACCTAGAGGAAAGGAGCTTGATGCATGATGTAACCTTTACTGATGCCTTTGTTACTGATTGGGTGTACGAGTTCTATGCTTGTTTGAAGGAAAATCATGCTAGAAGAAACTCTAGATGGTATGGATATGTAAGATTTAGGGATAGGAATGTTCCATTCACATCTGATCTGATTAATGAGTTTTTACTTGTTGAGAATGTTGAGGAAGAAGAAGTTCCTCATATGGATGAGATTATACATGTTCTTACTGGAGGTAGGGTGAACAAATGGAAGAAAGATATGCTTGCTGCTTCACTGACTTCTCTGTATTCGGTTCTACACAAACTGGTTATGTACAACTGGATACCTTCATCCAACTCAACCAAATTAACCAGGGGTCAAGTTGTTATGCTGTATAGAATAGGTGTGATGAAAAATTTCAATTTAGGATTGGTTATTTTTCACCACATGATGAAGTTTACTGGGAAGATTTCTGAAAGAGGCAACTTGCCTTATCCTGTGTTGATATATGGCTACTTAAGAAGTCATAATTTTGTCCATAGGAGAAATGAGTTGTTAAGGGGGAGAGTGAATCTGATGGGCATATCTCACTACTTGTTATCTAGAAATAGAGTGCTGGATTTACCTTTACAGGTGACTGATGAGGAAGAAGCTCTAGAGGCTCCAGATCATAACCAACCTGTTCCTGACCAAGCTCCTAGTCCTGCACAAAGTGCTTCTCAGAATGCTGGGAACATACCTAGCAACATTCCTGCTCCTGCAGCACATTCCTTAAGCATCTCACCTGAATTCATTCAAACTCAGCTGAGACACTTGCAGGATTCTATAGATGAACTCTAATTTCTGAAGAACTACTGGGAAAACCTACTTTCTGCCACAACAGGGGAAGTACCAGTTGCTGCTGCTCGAGGAGTTGTGATTCAAGAGATGGATAATGTAGTTGAACCTGTTGTTGAGGTTGCTGAAGAAGGAAGGACAATTGTTGATGAAGTTGTTGCAACTGGACCTGATGATGCTGGGAGAAGTGCAGATGTTGCTGAAGATGTTGTTACAAATCTTGCAACAATCAATATCCAGGAAGCAGAAGAAGAGGAGTTGTATGGAGATCTGCCAGATATTTCTACCAAAGTCTGAGTTGACTTAGAGACTGGAGGAAGCACAATTTATGGGGGAGCTTAGTGCAAGATGCTTGTGGCTGCAACTGTACATTTTGTACAGTGATATCAAGTTCCTTATTGTGTAACTCTAAGTATTCTTGTTTTATTTATGCTTTTGATTAGCTAGTACTGATAGTTAGTTTTAATTTCTGAAAGACAATATTATATTAGAATGATAGGATGTTTTTGTTTTATTTATTTATCTATGAGTTGTAGTTTGGATGGGTAAACACTATGTTACTCATTTTGTTTTATTGAGCATATATGATGATGTTCATTTTGTTTGAGTGAGAAAATGTTTGTTCATTCTGTTTTTGGTGGATTAACTTATTTTATTTAATCTTGATTTTGGTGATTCAACTTATAGTTGTTCATCTTGTTTTTTTGGCTATTTTGCTACATAAGTGTGAAAAGCTAAGTGTACAATATGATGTTAATCTCTATTGTACATACATCACTGACTTATATATTGAAAAATATATACATTAGGTGTGTTGTAGCAGAAAGGTCAAATTGGGAGAGATTATTAATGTTGTTGGTAGTGAAGTATTCACTATTTACTTTGAAACAACATGAATTTGCCCTTTCTTCTTTAACTAATACTTTATGATCAAATGTTGCCTTAGATGTTTTAACATGCAGGTTGAAGTCTAGAAGGATCTACAGGACTTTGGAATACTCAATGTTGCGGTGAATGTTGCAAGCATTGGTTGCAACATGGACGGTTACGGGTTCCAGAAGGATCTACAAGGACCTACATGATCCAGGCTATTCCAGAATGATTTAAAACGATCTAGATCAGGCGGTTGCAGTCGATAAACATCAGCATAAAGATAAGATCATAGCGGTTAACAAGAGATCATGAAGCGGTTACATGAAGAAGTTATTTACGGATAAAGACCTCCATCTATAAATAGAAGTCGAAGTCTTCAGTACCAAGTGTGGAGTAAACGAGTACACCTACTCTAGCGTTAATCTTGAGTTCAAAGGTGATAGGGCAGTTATTCCAACGTTTATGTTATGCCTAGAAGTTTAGTACATCTCGCATAACTTGCCATCAATCCTATATCCATAGATAGAGAGATCATAGATATAGAATGAGATCAACTTTGACGGTGTATAGTATTATACACTTAGCCAATTTAGATTTGATAGGTGATATCGAGTCTTGTTTCCGTTGTGAACGATTTTACTCTTCACACAACTTTTGTATCACTAATCTTATTATAGTGAACGTTTCGCTGTAAGGCTAGCCCAAGCTATTTTATATAGTTTGTGTTAAAAAGTATTCCATCTTGCAATTGTTGGAGTTATACGTGAAAGTATGCTTTTACTTTGTATAACTCGTGTATCAAACACTCGTTTTATGAGAATAATTCTTTTATCACATTTGCTTTAGTTATGATTGAATGTTGAATTTCTATTGCAAACCGTTCAATATATAGTACATGTTACATTGTAGTTAATGTGGTGATACCCAATCACGGAAGACAACATTAACAGTTTACTTGTAACTAAACGTACAATTTCACGACCCAGGTGGAATTGAACAATCCGCCGTGAAAGGTCGATGTGTAAGGCTCAGATTGGTCTGTCTTGACTAAGAGATTGCACTAGCACATTTAGTATGTGTTGAAGAGGACCTACATCGAGGATAAATTCTTCTGTTCTGAAATGTGAAGAATTAAACCTCAGTGGTTGTTGATTTCTTAATCTCCGTCACTTAAATAGGACCGTGTGTGCTTAATGGTTACTGCTTTGATTCATGTTGGGTGAGAATCATTGTGACTTCGAACTTTGTGTCTTGGGCAGTAATATTAATCATACGACGGTTGCTAAGATTTAATACGGAGAAACGCGTGCGAGTACGGCTCGTGTGATTAGTCCCCTTGGTGGGCTCAGAAGTTTTATTGTACCAAATCTTGCAAGTGAAGAATTAGTTTCTTCGGTACGAATAATAATGTTGAGCTGTCTTTACTCCAAGGTGAAATATATTAATTAATTTAGAGTTATTCAGAAGCTTAATTAATTAATGGACTTGATAATCTTAAACGCGGGAAATAATAACTGGGAGCCCATATTATCGTAATATGGATTAAGATGGATAGTGCAATATTAATTTATTAGTGGTAATAATTAATATTAATGGGCTGAATTATATTGGGGCTCAATATTGAAATTCAGAAGTCCATTAGGAGGTCCAATCTTAAATTCTCCTTAAAGGCCCCTCAAGTAGCCCATTAAGTAGCCCAATAATGATAAGGTGATTAAAATAAAGAATATATTAATGCTGATTTTTCAAGTGATTTTCGAAAATAAGAGAATCAAGAAGAAATAAGATTTTGTTGATTTTCTTGGAAAGATATTATGGAAGATATGTATTCTAGGAATACAAGAATATCTCATATATTCAAGAAGATCCAAATCTTTGGATTTCGTATTGTGTTTTTCGAAAATTAACCCCTTAATATGAAGGGTGAGATTTTTGTGGAATATTTTATTTTGGAGAAAAAAATATATGAGATATATTCAAGATTTCTTATAGTCTAAGAAAAGATTTTTTCCAAGCCCATATACCACATAATTTTCGGCCCCTACATGTTATAAATAGGGGATGATTATTTCATCCCCAAGTACATAATTCCATGTGTTGAAAAATCAAGAGCATAAATATTTTTCTTTTTCCTTAGTTTATTAAATTAATTGAAAGCATCTCCCACCGGTGATCAAGTGAGGCAAAAGGGAAATACTTGAGAAGGTTTTTGGGTCGATAGAGCGAGATTGTAATTGTCCCATTTGTCCAAAGGTCAATTCTACAAAAGGTACGTTAATCACATATTTACTTGTTTATTCCGCCATAGTTAATATGTGAAATTAATTCAACATGCATGATGAAAATTCGTTGTTGGAATTATTATTTGAATTAATTAGGATTAATTCATGCTAGTAATAATTGTATTTAAATTCGTATTTAAATTTCATCCCGAATAGATTCCGGGCACCCCTATTTTCCCAACAACAATAGTGTGTTTAAGTCTTCCACTGTACAAGTTCTTATTTCTGATTTTCCAGATTGTTGTAGTGTTTGCTTTAACATCCGTTACAACATCTATACTTTATAACACATGCACACCTTCACGCCCTGTTGGTGAGAGGCTGCGCCGTGATAAAGTCACTGAACTTGGTCACGACGAACAACCTTCCAACGGGAGGACGCCTCCAAATGAGTTGCAAACTATGAAGAAGGCAATCCAAGAGCTGCAAAAGCAATTGGAATCTCATAAAGGAGTCAGTTCAACTGTTTTACCATCATCCCCGTTGTCCTCGGCAATCCTGAATGCGTCGGTGCAGAAAAAGATATAATTTCCGGCTATCAGCCTATATGAGGGAGCGTCAGATCCAAAGGTCCACTTGACAAAGTATTCAGACTTCATGATATCAATGGGGGTTACATATGCAACTCAATGCCGGAACTTTCCCCTCACCCTTGGAGATGGACCACATAGATGGTTTTCGGCCCTAACTCCCAGATCTATTAACTCTTTTGCACAATTGAGTAAGGAATTCCTGTCTCATTTCTCAACAGCCGGGTCTTACCTAACACAAAGGTACCGGTTGGCAGATATCAGGCAAGAAGACAAGGAGTCAGACATGAAATTCCTTGAAAGATTCGATAAGATCTTACTTGAAGGTGAGATGGCTGTGGAGACATGAAGATATTAGCGGTGATGGCCGGATTAAAGAAATGAACAGATTTATGGAAGGAAATGGACCTAACCTGTCCTAAGACATATGCAGAATTCAGATATCGGACCGGCATTCATGTATCAATGCAAGAAGCCCTACAGAAAGAGTTGGGAGATAAGGTCGACCTAAAGAAGTTAGGGAAAAATCGAGAGGAGGCGAATACATGAAGGCTTTCAATGAAGGAGCCGAGTTGAAGGAAAGGTTTAATCAGGTGCTCACCATGTCAGTGGATGCAGTATATAATAAGGTAAAAGACAGGGATATGTTATCTGAACCCTGGGAAATTCGACAAGAACGAGGAAAGTTAAACCCCAACAAATATTGTGCATACCATCAGAACATCGGCCACTTCACGAGTGAATGCCGAGACCTTTTGAAATAGTTATGGAGATTTTACGAAGAAGAGAAGCTATCAGAGTTCGTAAAAAGTAAGTCGGGGAAGAGACCAAGGACAACAATGTTGATGGGCGAACAGAATCGTCGCATGGGCGATTAGGACTAGCTACAAATACTCATGATTAAGGCGAAGTTAAGCCAAGATTGACCAAGGCATCTGGCGAGCAGAACCTGCACGCCATATAAAGATAAATAGGCGAATAAGGGCCAATCAAAATGTTCTGAATTCGGACCAAGGTCGAACAAGTCCACCTATTGCATGTCCAACCAGATTCCACCTCAGTCCCAAACCCACCATTCGACAAAGATCAGAGACCAGCAGAATCAGACTAAAGACTCCTCCAGGGCAAGTCCAACTTGGCGAGCAACTCTTGACTGCGAGCAAGTCCAACGAGATAAGGATAGAATTTAGTCTAGATAAGGTCAACTTAGTCAAAGGCCAGGTGTCGAGCATGCAGGCCTGGTAGGCCAAAAGTCACGACACCTCCTGCTAGGCAATTGTCTATAAATACTTAGATTTTTCAGCTAATAAAGGCAAGCACAAATTATTATACACGTCCAAACTTCGATTACGAATCTAAAGCAGCTCGATTAACTTATAATCGAACTTAAACACGTAAGCTTTTGTACGATTCTAATCCACCTAAACCCGAAAATCCGTATTCACTAATTACGTTAGTGATCAATCACACGTAATTGTTTGATGATCAATTAACCACCTAAAACAACCATTATTCTTCGAGATTAGAACTGATCGTCAACAAATTGGCGCTAGAAGGAGGGTCCGAACCTTCGAATCGTTGAGTACGGGAAGATTACCCCAAGATTAAAGAACAAGATTTGAACTTTTGAAGAAAAATTCAAGAACATCAAGAACAATACTTGATATCTTCTGTGAACATGCCTAAATCACGAGAGACACAACGTTCACAACATATAACCCGGGAATTACACTCCCGAATGTCCCAAGCTGGTGGGCGAGCAGAAACAACCAAGAAAATCAAACTAATGTTGCTCGCCAGTTAATACCACCAGAGTTGGACGCTATTGCCCGCAACCCCGACGAATTGGCGCGCACAATTGCCATGCTCCAGGCTTTACAAAGACAACAAGCCCAACCTGGCCCTTCATATGTGCGAGCAAGGTGTAGCCCCATAAAGACTCACGAACATGAAAAGGCTAGGGGGTATCATTTGAATGAGGCTGATAGCGCCCAAGCTCGTAAGGCCAAAGGCAAAGAAAAGTTGAACGTTGAGGCCGCCAGTCAGGGAGGTTCGACTCAGAATCCGGCCATGGCAGGGAGTCAGGGCACACGCCAAAGTGCTCTTGAAAGATTGGGTCGTCGAGGCCGGGGAATCATGGAAGTCCATCCCACTACTGGAGCAGCTCGCCCAACTATAGTACCTGCTCGCCAATCAGTCCATGACAGGCTAACCAGGTCAGCTTTTGGTCGCCTTGGCCCAAATGCAGAGCCCAATCCTAGGAGGCCAATCCAGGGGGTTCCCGCTCCCAATGAGGGACTGGAGCGAACAGACGGTTGTGCGCCTCTGCTCGCCGGATAGCCTCAGAGTCAGGGGGTCCTTGGAGGAGCTCGCCTCCATGAGAAAGGCCATAGAGAGCATGCAGGGCCAGCTAGATCAACAGAGAGGATACGGGAACACAACTCTTCCAGTCTCACCTCTATCTATGGTGATTCTGAAAGCTCCAATTCAACAAAAGATCCAGTTTCCAGCAAGTATCCAATATGAGGGCACGGCGGATCCCCGGGTGCATCTGATGAAGTATACCAATTATATGGTATCAATGGGGGCAAGTGACGCAACACAATGTCGCAACTTTCCTTTGACTCTGGGGGATCGTGTCCATAAATGGTTTTCAGCCCTGCAGCCGGCTTTGATTCATTCGTTTGCCCAGTTGGGCAAAGAATTCTTGTCCCATTTCTCTACGGCCGGGTCTTATCTATCCCAGAGACATCGGTTATCCGACTTGAAATAAACTGACGACGAGTCTGACCGATCGTACCTGGAAAGATTCGATAAGGTCCTGTTAGAAGGGGAGTCTGTCAGTGAAGATACTAAGATTGTGGCCGTCCTAGCTGGGCTAAAAAAGGGCACTGAACTCTAGAAAGATGTACACCTAAGATGCCCGAAGACATATGCTGAATTTTGGGATCGGGCAGACGTCTTTGTCTCCATGCATGAAGCCCTGCAAAAGGACATGGGAGACAAAGGAGAACAGAAAGAAGGTGCGAAGAAGCCTGGAACTAGTTATCGAGCTCCAAAAAACATGAAGGCGTTTACTGAAGGAACAGAGCTAAAAGACAAACTAAACCACATTCTTACCGTATCAATCGATACGGTTTACAATAACGTTCGAGACAAAGAATTGCTCACACCTCCCCGTAAAATACGTCAAGATACAAGCAAGCTGAACCAGAATAAATATTGTGCCTACCACCAGAGCGTGGGACACTTTACAAGTGAATGTCGTGACTTGCTGAAGTAGTTGTGGCATTTTTACGAAGAGGGAAAGTTATCCGAGTTCGTAAAAAGACAGCCCGGCAAAAGAACCAGAGACGAAGATTCTGATGAAGAAGACCAGGAACAGGCACCTCATCGGAATCGAGCTGGGCGACCAGCTCAGGCGCCAGCCGGAGGACCAGTTCCAGATATCCAGATGATGGAACCTACAGATCCCCTAGGTGGTTATTCTGATGGACGACCACCAATCTCTAATCGAAAAAGAAAGGCAGAATTACGAGCGATCGATTATGTGCAAGAAATGGGGATTATTCCACCTACCATGCAAGCGTCGGATTTAACTTTTACCGATAGAGATTTGAAAGGAGTACTGACCCCTCACAACGATTCGCTTGTGATATGTGCCAAAATCATGGAAACCAGGGTGCATAGATTGCTGGTGGATACATGAGCCTACACTAATGTCATTTTCAAAAAGACGCTTGACCAAATGGGAGATTATGCAGGCTACATCAGAGACACAAATCACCATATTCTGGGATTCAGAAATGTTGTGACAATCCCGTTGGGAATAGTAACTTTCGCTATGCAACTTATGACGGTCAAAGAGCCCGAGAAAAATATCGCAAGAATGGTGGATTTCTTGGTCGTTGATCAAGAGTCAACATACAACGGATTCTTGGGCCGACCTTTCTTAAATGAATTCAGGGCCGCCTGTTCTACTTATCATTATTGCATAAAGTTCCCAACAGCAAGTGGAGTTGGCACAGTAAAGGGAGACCAAAGAAAAGCTCGAGAATGCCTTCTGCAAATTCAGTCAAGACAGGGACAAGTATCTATGATGGAAGCATCAACCAGCCAACTTGAAAATGAACCCTCAATCTTGGAGGACATTCTCGAAGCTCAAAATGATAAGATGGACGAAGACGATCAGCCCTCGCCCATGGGCGAGCAGATACTGTAAGGTGGTGAACAGACCTTGCCAGATGCAATATTGCCACCTATGGTTAACATAACATGTCTGAATGACATCCATGAAGGCCCAGCTGCGGCGACCAAATACTGCCCGGAGTTAGTTGAAGATTTTGATCCCCGGTTGGGTGTCGAACCCATGGACATCGAAGATGAACTAAGTCCAGAAGGACCAATAGTTGACCCTCAATGGAAGGGCAAAAAACGACGGGCAACTCCAGTTGAAGAATTGGAGGCCATCAAGATTGATCCTGAACGTGATGGTCTTGAACTTTACATCGGGTCTGAACTCCCCGAGCCTTACAGAACTCGCATGACGGACTTTCTGAAGGCTAACTTAGACGTCTTCGCATGGTCCCATGCTGATATGGTGGCTATGTTGCACAGGTGCGGGTGCGGGAGCGCAGGGGCGATACGATACGGGTATGGGGATACGATTTTTCAAAAAACTTAGGGTGCGATTCGTCAAGGATACGTCTATTTATTTATATTTTATTATATATAATACTTAAAATATATATATATATTGAAATTTTGTAAATTGAATATGTATAATTCATATTATCTCTGGCCCAGCACTTAAACATATTCAATAATTTAATATAATTAAGTAACCAAAAATCAATTAAAGTTCCATTAGCCTAATTTATACATTATAAGAGTGATTTCAATATAAAACAAGTGCCACGTTGTCAATTTAAATTATATTATATAATAAATTTCAATTGAAATATGCTTAATAAATAGGATTCGCGAGAAGGATTTGAGTATCCGTTAGTGGATTCGCCACGTGGCAGCTGAATTCGCCACGTGGAGAATCCGATTCGCGGATTCAAGAATCGCACCCCTTTTAGGGGGCGGGTGCGAATCCGATACTGCATAGTTATATTTTTAGAAGAATCCGTGCATCATAGTATGGTGGGAATCAATCCGAAGGATGCTTGTCACAGGTTGAATATCAACCCAGTCCGAAAACCTGTCCACCAGAAACGACGAAAATATGGACCAGACAAGTATCAAGCTCTAAACGAAGAAGTCAAAAAGTTGCTGGATAACGATTTAATTAAACAAGCGTTATGTCCACAATGGGTTGCAAATCCTGTCCTGGTACGGAAGCCGAACGGAACCTGGAGGCTATGCATAGATTTTACAGATCTTAATGCAGCATGCCCGAAGGACAACTTTCCGCTCCCGCACATCGATCAACTGGTGGACAGTACTGCCGGTCACGAAATGTTCACATTCATGGATGCCTTCGCAGGATACCACCAGATTCCAATGCACCCAGATGACCAAGAAAATACAGCTTTCTATACTAACAAAAATTTGTTGTGCTGGAAAAGAATGTCGTTTGGTCTAATCAATGCTGAAGCAACCTACCAGAGGCTGGTCAACAAGATGTTTGACGAACATATTGGGAAAACGGTGGAAGTGTACATCGACGACATAGTCGTCAAGAGTACACAGAAGGAAGATCATCTCCATCACCTTTCCCAGGTATTCGACATACTCCGAAGATACAATATGAAGTTAAATCCAAAGTAGTTTTGGAGTACATTCCGGGAAGTTCTTGGGCCATCTGGTCAGCAAACGTGGAATCGAAGCTAATCCAGCAAAAGTGAAGGCGATCGTCGATATGGAGCCACCACGTTCTGTTAAAGAAGTGCAAAGGTTAACCGGTTGCCTAGCCGCTTTAAACAGGTTCATATCACGATCAGGAGACAAGTGTCGTCCATTTTTTGAAGCCATCAAAAAGGGCAACTTTACCTGGACGGAAAGCTGCCAGAAAGCCTTTGATCAATTGAAAGAATATCTGGGAGATGTAAAAATTCTATCAAAACCAATTCCCGGTGAAAAGTTATATCTATACCTGGCAGCGTCTGGCACGGCCATAAGTTCGGTGTTAGTTCGGGTGGATGGCAAGTTTCACCTGCCAATCTACTATGTCAGCCAGGCTCTGCATGAAGCTGAGGTGAAGTACTCACCAACTGAAAAGCTGGCGTATGCTCTTGTCATGAGTGTCAGGAAGTTAAGACCATACTTTTTCGATCATCAAGTCGAAGTATTGACAACTTTCCCACTCAAACAAATATTACACTGACCCGACACCGCTGGCCATCTTTTGAAGTGGTCAATAGAGATAAGCCATTTTGGCGTGACTTATGCACCTCGAACCGCGATTAAGGGACAAGCGTTAGCCGACTTTATAGTTGAACTAACCTTCCCTCAAAATCCAACGAGAGGGCTGGATCACCCATGGCATCTTTACGTGGATGGTTCATAAACGAATCTGGCCTCGGGGGCAGGAATAGTGCTCATCAGTCCCGACCGGCAAGTATTCACTTCAGCAGTCAGATTTGAATTCATGGCCACCAACAATGAAGCTGAGTACGAGGCCCTCATTGCAGGTCTTCACTTGTCACTAGCTTTTGGAGTAAGACAACTCCAGATTTTCGGAGACTCCCAACTCATTGTAAGCCAAGTACGAGGTAAATATGAGACCAGAGACGAGCAAATGATCGAGTATCAACGAATAGTTGCTCACTTGGTATCTCTATTAGACCAAGTATTTATCCAGCAGATACCACGAACGAGCAACACACAAGCTGACGCCCTAGCAAGATTAGCAACAAGCGATGGGCCAACAGATCTGATGGACATTATCATTACCAGAAAAGTCCAACCATCAACAATGGACTACGAAGTAAACCAAGTAGTCGAACACAACAACGATGATGATTGGAGAACTCCTATAGCCAAATACTTGAAAGAAGGGGAGTTACCAAGCAACTCGTTTGAAGCTGAAAGAATCAAGAAACAAGCAACCAGATATACTCTGGTAGATGAACAGCTTTACAAAAGAGGCTTTTCACTCCCGCTACTCAAGTGTTTGACTAGGGGGTAAGGAAGGACAGTCCTGGAGGATATACATTCTGGAGTTTGTGGAAATCACACTGGGGGGCAAGCTTTGGCCTACAAAACTGTAAGGCAAGGTTATTATTGGCCAACCTTACGGAAAGATGCAATCCAGTTAGCCAAGGCTTGCCACCAGTGTCAGGTTTTTGCTCCAAGTATCCATGCCCCGGCCCAGGAGCTTGTATCGGTTTATAGTCTATGGCCATTTGCAAGATGGGGAATTGACATTATTGGTCCTTTCCCGGCAGAAGTGGGAAATGTTCGATTTGCCGTCATAGCAGTCGATTATTATACAAAGTGGGCAGAAGCGAAGGCCATGGTGAAAATTACACAACAGAACATGATCAACTTCATATGGCAGAACATCATCTGTCGCTTTGGAATTTCACGAACAATCGTGACAGATAATGGCCCGCAGTTTGACGGAAAGGAGTTGAGAGACTTCTGTACAAAGTGGGGGATCATGAAACATTATTCAACTCCCTATCATCCCCAGTCAAATGGGCAAGTTGAAGCTGTAAATAAGATCATCAAGCATACATTGAAAATACGCCTGGCAGAAAGCAAAAGTAGCTGGTCAGAAAAACTCCCGGAAGTCCTATGGGCATATAGGGTTTCTCCCAGGTCAAGCACCGGAGAAACAACTTTTGCAATGGCCTTCGGAACAGAGGCGGTGATACCAATTGAATTAAAGACCAACACAGTCAGGATGACCAACTTTGATGAACAAGTAAATCATTCTGCTTTGGCCACAGAAACAGATTTACTCGAAGAAAGGAGACAACATGCTGAGCTAAAGAATGCCACGTACAAGCAAAGAGCAGAGCGTTATTATAATTCCCAAGTCAAGATAAGAAAGTTCGAAGTTGGTGACCTTGTTCTAAGGAAAAAATTTGCCCCACCTCCAGGCATATTTGGCTCGACTTGGGAGGGCCCATACAGGGTAACAGACAGGTTACCTAATGGAGCATACGGCATAGAAGACTTAGATGGAAACTCGGCCCAATATTCCTGGAATGCAACTAACCTAAGAAAATACTTTCAATAGGCGACATGTTTTGCCTCATGAAAGAGTGAAGTTGTGTTGGGCGAGCTACTAAGTCCAACGGGCGAACTGGAATGGCAGAGATACAAGATGGATCCAAAAACTTGCCTAATTTTTTGAAATTTTCACCAAGTATAAATGGTCGAACAAAGTTGAATTGGGTCAAGTCTGGTCGCGTGCTGGAATGTCGGTATCTTGTATGATTTTATTTCCTCTTAAGAGTTTAAAGATGTCTTGACAAATTGTATAGTAGTCGAGCAACTTTGACTTTTGATGTAAATTATGTTTTTAATGGTTGGAAGCTTAACATTGTTTTTGTCGAGCAAATCCAACCTAGCTAGTGCAGGGTTACATTCTTGGTCGCGTTTGATACTTGTAATTTTTAAATATTTGTTCAATATTAAGTTGTTCGTTCAAAACAGAAATGTGAGCTCAAGGCGCAAGTTGATTATACAACCAAGCCCATTAAAGGTTGTTCGTTTTTAAATGGACATAGCCTAAGGCCAAAAACCCATCAAATCCTAAGGCCAAAAAGTTCTTAAGGAACAAGGCCCAACTACATTAAGATTGTTAAAGCACAGATAAAGATGCAAAGAACAATTAATGTAAGATAAAAGACGAGCAATTGAGCAAAATATATTCATTAAAGATAAGGCTTGATCGCCCAAAAATTACAATGAAGACGAACAACTACAACAAAAAAAAAAGTACAAGTCCCTAGTTAATCCTGTCCGCTAAGATCCTTGCCCGGCAGGTGGAGAGATGTTATCATCTTTGGGATCTTCAAGAGGAGAGCCTTCGAGAGCAGGGTTAACTGGGACCACTTGGGTTAGCTCGGCGATTAATCCCTCGATGTCAGCTTGCTCTTTGAGAGCTCTTTCATTTTGACCGGCCGGCAGGATTTGCTCGCCCTCGGCAGCATCGCCCTTCTCATCCTCCTCGTCCTCTGGAGGACTTGTGATAATTATCTCCGGACCGATGAAGTCAAGCTTGACCCCATATTCAGGCAGGTCGCCAATCTGGAGAGCTGTGCCCGGAGCAGGAGGGTTCGATTCGACAAAGTTGCACAACTCCTTGCCGATCTCTTCAACGACTGCAGCAACTTTGAACTCATGTGCGATACGGATGCTCTCCGCATAGCCAGTCACATAACCCAGAATTGAACTCACCTCTATTTTAGGAATAAGTTCCTCTTGAGTAATGGAGTTGGCGAGCTGGGCTTCGAGGTTGGCGATCTTAGCTGTCGCCTCAGTCGCGAATTTCTCGGCGACCTCCTTCTGCTGTTGACCGCGGGCAAGTTCTGCCCGCATTTGCTCGATCTCAGCCATTTTGACCTTCAGTTCTTCGGAGACCTTGACGTGCAGGTCCAGGGTACGTTGCTCGCTAACTTGATGAGCTTTGGCTTTATTCTCGAGGTCGGCGACAATCCTCTTCGCCTCTGCCTTAGCATCATCCCGCTCTTTGGCAATGCGGCTGACCGTGGCCGCATGCTGGCGAGAGTCCTTCTCGAGGTCCTCAACCTGGTCGACCAAACATTGCACGACCGCCAAGGTGTTGCCCGCCTCGACAAGACACAGACGGCCATTATCGCGAGGCGCCTATGTCTTGACGGTCTCGTTTAGCTCCTTGGTCCAGCTACAAGCAACGACCTCGGAAGCGCGGCGGATAAAAGAATCTGGAATCTCGCGCAGGTTGGTCGGCACCTTTGAGCAGGCAAAGCGGTGCACCAAGTGAGACCGTCCAGGGTATTGCTCGGGCGAGTAGCTGGAGAGAAAAAAAACTTCAGTTAATAAAAAAGAAAAGGAAAAAGAAAATGCTAAGTATCCTGGGCGAGAAGAATTGTACCTATCAAGACGACCCTTGTCCCATCCGAGGTAGGTGGGGTTAGATGAAGGGCCGGATCCTTCGCGAGCAGTGACGACCAGAGCCTGCTCGCCGGGACGCTCCAGGGAAGGAGTTTGCTCGCTGTCACCTTCAGATGGCCGGACAACCACAGTCACTTTTTCTTGAGCAGTCTTTGCTCGTTTGGCCGCCTTCTCGGTATCAGAGACGGGAGTGCCGTCTCCACGAAGAAGTCTCTTCGTCCTCAGAATTAAAGTCTTAGATGGGCTCGCCACTGGGGCTGGTGGCTGTGCCGAGCTCGACCCTCCGGCTTGCCTTGGGTCGCCTTTTTCACCCTTGGCCGCAAGGGCGATAATCTTCGAGAGGGGATCCGACTTATTACGTCCTTTTTTAGTCGGCATCTCCCAGACACGGTTATTGAGCTCAAAGAAGGAATGGTGAAGAGCAACTGTGGCGAGCTGATCTGTAAAGGACATGAAAAACAAGTTAATACTAAGTGTAAGGCCGACCAGATCTATTCGCCCGACATGAAAAGATACTTACCCTCTGGGATACGAGCTAGAGCCTCAAGATGGTGAGGGTAAGTAGTGAGATGAGCAACTCGCAGTGTATCCTCGGAGAAAAGATGGCCAATACTTCGATCTTCTCGGCGACGAAGGGCGATCAAACACGCAACGAATAGGAATTGATCGCTGATGATGTTCTTTACAGTTCGCCACCCCCAGTTTTTGGGACCTGAAACAAAGGAAAAAGAGAATTAAAATTAGTCTAACCACTTCAAAGTTATAGAAGAGGTAAGACTCACGCTTTAATTCCCTAAACTCCGCCGGGGTCTCAATTCGTTCAGGACCCCCTGAAGAGCGAGCAGAAGCACGCCAGTCGCCTCCGACCCAAAACCAGTCATGCTTCCAATCTCGCACCTTCCCAGGGATGTCCTCAACCAGTTTCTGGCCTGGTCGCGCCTTCAGATAGTACCAGCCCGCCTCTTCCCCAGTGCAGCCGATCATCGTCATCAGGTAGCCAACCTCTTCGGCGGACAGCCTATTGGGGTATCCCTCTAGGGCGAACATCACCATCAAAGCCATCAAATTTATCCACCCAACGGGAGTAAGTTGGGTGATAGCCAAGTTCACGTCTTGAAGGAACTGGCCGACCAAAGGATGCAACGGCAAAGAAACTCCAGCATTCAAGGTGGCAAGGTTGATCGCCGTTAATCCACGTGGTGGGCGATCAGCTCTGTCGTCCACCAAAGGAGCATACATCGGGATGTCGAAGGGAATCTTGTAATCCCTCCGAATCCCGCCCAAGTCCTCCTCGGTAATGGCGGACACGATACAGCTCGCTGCGAACTCAGTTGCTTTAAGTTTCCATACCCCGCGAGCAGGAATGACGAATCAGTTTGAATGCTCCTTTTCGTACTCGTCCCAGTCTACACGGCGAGCAACCGCGACTGGAACCCGATGCTCAATCAGTCTGGGCGCAGGAAAGTTAATATCTTTTAGATAGGCCCAGGTTAGTTCGTCGAGGTTCACCGGCTGAAGTACCTCGACCTCTTCGTCCTCATCTTTATGGAGGTCCGAGCTCGTTTCCTCCAAGAGCTGGCGAGCAGGATTTGCTTGCTCCTCCCTTTCCCCGGAGGGACGAGCTCTAGAATTAACAGAGCGTGCAACCGAAGCCGCCTCGGGATCGGATTCCAGGTTGACTATGGGAAGGTTCTCTTCGACGGGCTGTTTTTCGGGGTTCCAGGGAGGAAAAAAACCGGTCTCAGAGTGCGACGTCATCCAATAAGTTAAGGGAAAAGAGTTTTAAATGTTAACAGATTCCGGCAAGGGAAAACACGGCGGTTCAGAACTTTCCACGGTGGAGTGAGGATTTCGGTGAGTCTAGAACGCACACAACACAAGGGAAGAAGAAAGAGAAGAAGAAAGCAAAGAAGAAACTACCTTGACGTCGTTTGAAGGTCGCCGGAAACTGGAAACGATCGCCGGAAATTTGAAAGCGGAAAGAAGGAGAGATTCACGCTTAATACACAGTAAAAATGATAAAAAAATCGCAAATTTTTTCCTTAAATACTCTCTGGAAAAACGGGGTACCGGGCGAGCAACTTAAAGAATCAAAGGACTAAAATGCAATTTCTGGGCGCGTGCAGCACCTGCCCGACAAAGCGGGAAGGCACGTTACCTCGGGATCGTGTGCGTGTGGATGGCAGCAATCATTCTGCCCACGTCACACCTCGAGCCGTACCCAGACCTTGGAATCCCAACCGTCCCCGGCCCAAGTCTGCTCGACCAATGTTGTCCGCCCGTGTAAAGTTGCTCGCCCCCGCGACATTCTTTCTCGCACCAGTGACACTTAAAAGTTGCCAACCCAAAAAATGTTCATTCATCATCTTCACAATTTATTGATCGGCAAGGGGGCAATTGTTGATGGGTGAACAGAATCGTCGCATGGGCGATTAGGACTAGCTACAAATACTCATGATTAAGGCGAAGTTAAGCCAAGATTGACCAAGGCATCTGGCGAGCAGAACCTGCACGCCACATAAAGATAAATAGGCGAACAAGGGCCAATCAAAATGTTCTGAATTCGGACCAAGGTCGAACAAGTCCACTTATTGCATGTCCAACCAGATTCCACCTCAGTCCCAAAGCCACCTTTCGACAAAGATCAGAGACCAGCAGAATCAGACTAAAGACTCCTCCAGGGCAAGTCCAACTTGGCGAGCAACTCTTGACTGCGAGCAAGTCCAACAAGATAAGGATAGAATTTAGTCTAGATAAGGTCAACTTAGTCAAAGGCCAGGTGTCGAGCATGCAGGCCTGGTAGGCCAAAAGTCACGACACCTCCTGCTAGGCAATTGTCTATAAATACTTAGATTTTTCAGCTAATAAAGGCAAGCACAAATTATTATACACGTCCAAACTTCGATTACGAATCTAAAGCAGCTCGATTAACTTATAATCGAACTTAAACACGTAAGCTTTTGTACGATTCTAATCCACCTAAACCCGAAAATCCGTATTCACTAATTACGTTAGTGATCAATCACACGTAATTGTTTGATGATCAATTAACCAACTAAAACAGCCATTATTCTTCGAGATTAGAACTGATCGTCAACAAACAACACCATCTAGCTCGGATGATGATGAGAACGACAAACAGTAGAGTAGGGCAGGCAAGAAAGGAAGAAAAATCCCAACAGCCCCTGCGGAGCCAGTTCGAGAGATTCTTATGCTTGAATCAATTGGGCCAGTTGGTGGTTGTTCCAATGGAAGACCCCCTGTATCCAAGAGAAAGAGAAAAGCGGAGTTGAGGGCGGTGGCACAAGTGAAATAAGTGGGAGTGAATCCAGCAACCGAGCAAACTGGGGACTTGACATTTTCGGAGAAAGACTTGGATAGTATACTTACTCCCTATAATGATTCGTTGATCATCTGCGTAAACATCATGGGAACACGAGTACACCGCCTACTCGTTGACATATGCTCCTACACAAACATTTTATTTAAAAGTACATTGGATCAGCTAGAAGACTATGCATAATATATGAAAGATTGTAATCATAGAATTTTGGGATTTGGAGATGCTGTAACCATTCCCCTAGGAGTAATTACACTATCAGTTGAACTTGTATCGGCCGAGAATCCAGAAAGGAGGCTGACTAAGATGGTAGACTTTTTAGTGGTAGATCAGCAGTCCACCTACAATGGGTTTCTCGGTCGTCCCTTTCTAAATAAATTCAAAACAGTTGTTTCAACATACTACTATTGTATCAAATTTCCAACCTCGAAGGGTACAGGTACGATAAAAGGCGATCAGAAGAAAGCTCGTGAATGCCTCATGTAACTACAACCAAAAGAAAACAGAGTCTCTATAATGGCTAAATAGTCGAGCAAATATGCTGAAGATGAACCTTCCATCCTCGATGAAATTATGGAATCCATTGACACGGAGATGATGGAGATAGACGAGCAGCCGGGTATGGACGAGTAGGAGGACAATGACGAGCAACAGAGCAGAGCAAGAAATGAAGAAGTACTACCTGCCCAAAATGAGGTTTACGATGTCGAGCCATGGTTGGGTGCTGAGCTAATGATGATTGAATATGGGCTAAACTTGGATGGACCTATCATTGACCCTCGTTGGAAAGGCAAAAAGAGAAGAGCAATGCCAGTTGAAGAGTTGGAGGCAATAAGAGTCGACCTGAACCGAGAGGACTTAGAACTCTTCATTGGATCTGAGCTCCTAGAGCCATACAGATCCAAAATGGAGGAGTTTCTTAAAGTTAATCTCGACGTGTTCGCATGGTCATATATTGATATGGTAGGTATAACCCTGAGCATGCTTGTCATAAGCTGAATATTGATCCAACAAAGAAACCGGTCCAGCAAAAGAGGAGGAGGTATGGGCCCGACAAATATGAGGCACTTGATGTCGAAGTCAAGAAACTTTTGGACAATGATCTTATATGACAAGCTCTATGTCCAAAATGGGAAGCAAATCTAGTGTTGGTGCAAAAAACAAACGGGACGTGGAGATTATGCATTGATTTCACAGACTTAAATGTGGTCTGCCCAAAATACAACTTTCCACTACCACACATTGACCAACTGATAGACAATACAGCCGGACATGAGCTCTTGACCTTCATGGACGCATTCGTGGGATATCACCAGATTGCAATGCACCCCGACGACCAGGAACACACAATATTTTATACCAACAAGAACTTGATGCATTGGAAGAGGATGTCATTCTGGTTAATTAATACATGAGCCACATATCAAAGACTTGTCAATAAAATGTTCGATGAACATATCGGTAGGACAATGGAGGTGTATGTGGATGACATCATTGTCAAAAGTCCAAGGAAAGAAGATCATTTAGAGCATCTAGCTCAAGCATTTGACATACTTCGAGCTTACAATATGAAGTTCAATCCAAAGAAAAGTAGCTTCGGAGTTCACTCAGGCAAGTTCCTTGGACACTTGGTTAGTCAACGGGGTATTGAAGTAAATCCCACCAAGGTAAAGGCAATCATGGACATGCAGCCGCCAAGATCAGTCAAAGAGGTACAAAGGCTCACCGGATGTCTAGCAGCCTTGAATAGATTCATTTCAAGATCTGGTGATAAATACCGACCTTTTTTTATTCTATCAAGAAGGAAAAGTTCCAGTGGACAGACAACTGTCAACGGACATTTGAGCAGTTGAAGGAGTACCAAGTGATACCAAAATTTTGGCAAAACCAACTCTAGGAGAAAAGTTGTACCTGTTTCTGGCAGCATCGGAAGTGGCGATCAACTCGGTTCTTGTATGAGCAGATGAGAAGTTCCATCTGCCCATCTACTATGTAAGTCAAGCCTTGCACGAAGCGGAGATCAAATATTCACCAATGGAGAAGTTAGCTTATTCACTGGTTATGAGTGTCAGAAAGCTTTGACCATACTTTTTCGACCATCAGGAGGAAGTTTTGACAATATCCCGCTAAGGCAAATCTTACACAGACTTAACACGACTGGTCGTCTCTTAAAGTGGTCCCTAGAAATCAGCCAGTTCGGGATATCTTATGCACCTCGAACAGCGATCAAGGGACAAGTGTTAGCTGACTTCATAGTCGAACTAACCTTTCCTCAAGATCCAACAAGAGGTCATAATCACCCATGACACATGTATATGGATAGCTCATCAACCAACACAGCGTCGGGGGCCGAGATAGTATTGATCAGCCCGGACAAACAAGTGTTCACCTCAGCTGTTCGATATGAGTTTATGGCAACGGACAACGAAGCTGAGTACGAGGCACTGATCACTGGACTCCGGTTGCCATTAGCTGTGGGGGTGAGAAAATTACAAATATAAGGAGACTCACAACTGATCGTCAACCAAGTCCGAGGAGAGTATGAAGCAAAAGATGAGAATATGGCCTTGTATCAGAAAATCGTTGCTCACATGGCTTCCCTGTTTGAGCAAATTTATATTGAACAAATGCCGAGAGATAGCAATGCCTAAGCAGATGTACTTGCTCGCCTGGCGACCAGCACAGGACCAACAGAGCTGTCAGAAGTCACAATAACAAAGATACTTCATCCATCAACTAATGACTACAAAGTCGATCAAATTGATGAAGAACTTGAGGAAGACGATTGACGCACGTTAATAGTTAAATATCTCCGAGATGGTGAGGTACCAGAAAGTCCACAAGAGGCAGCCAAGACGACCAGACGAGCAGCAAGGTTCACATTAATAGACGGGCAGCTGTAAAAAAGAGGATTTTCACTTCCTCTATTGAAATGCTTAGTCAGGGGGCAAGGCCAAGAAGTCTTAAAGGAGATTCATGAAGGTGTCTATAGAAATCACACTGGGGGGCGAGCTTTGGCATATAAAACAGTAAGACAGGGGTATTATTGGTCAACTCTGCTCCAGTATGCAATCAAAGTTGCTAAAGCATGTCACAGATGCCAGTTGTTCACTCCAAGTATCCATAAGCCACCCCACGAGCTAATACCAGTAAATAGTCCATGGTCATTTGCAAAGTGGGGGATTGATATCATCGGACCTTTCCCAACCGGAAAGGGGAACGTGAGATTTGCAGTAGTGGTCATGGACTATTACACGAAATGGGCTGAGGCAGAAGCACTTACGAATATCACACAAGAAAAAATGATCAGCTTCATTTGGAAAAATATTATTTGCCAATTTGGAGTCCCGCAAGCAATCTTGACAGATAACGGAAGGCAATTTAAATGCAAAAAGATAAGAAACTTATGTGAAAAATGGGGAATATAGAAACAATTTTCAACTTCGTACCATCCCCAGTCCAATGGCCAAGTCGAAGCAGTTAACAAAATAATCAAGCACATATTGAAGATCCGTTTGACAGACAAACAAGGAAAATGGTCGGAAGAGCTACCGAAAGTACTATGGGCTTACAGAATTTCATACAGAACAAGCACCGGAGGAACACCGTTTAACATGACATTTGACACCGAAGCAGTGATACTAGTTGAGTTGAAAATACAAATGGAGCGAACAACTATGTTTGATGAGCAGTTGAACAACGCAGCATTAGCAGCCGAAATGGATCTACTCGATGAAAAAAGAATATCAGTCGAGATGAAGAACGTTATATACCAAAAAAGAATAGCATGATACTACAACTCTCAGGTAAAAAATAGGGAGTTCGAAGTCGGAGATTTGGTGCTTCGAAAAGTACTAGCTCCTCAACCAGGAGTATTTGGACCGACTTGGGAGGAGGGTCCGTTCAGGGTAGCCCACAAGTGGCACAATGGTACATATGATCTTGAAGACATGGAAGACAATTCGGCCTAATGCTCCTGGAACGCAGCTGTATTGAAGAAGTATTATCAATAGAGTGTCAAGATTATAAGTTGTGAAGTAAAGAACGTAAATCTTATGATGTAAATTTTATGAAAAATTTCAAAATTCTTGTAATTAATTTGCTATCTTTAGAAGAACAACAATGTGTACTTAGCAAGCAACAGTGTATTACAAGGTGTTATAAATTGCATTGTAATTTGTATGTTGACATATGTAAAGATAAGCTAGGACAGGAATGTTGAAGCTCAGCTGCTCGCCAATCTAAACATATAAGAAGCACAAGGCCACCTTGAGGCGAACAATTGTGTTTAAAAAGGAGAAATTCCAGGCTAAGTCCGTTATGGATCATAAAGCCCAATTAATAGAGGTCAAGTTCTTTGAGAACCAGAAAGGCCCATTCAAGTTTTTATATTCACTTATATCTAACACTGCAATAACAAGTATTTTACTCTTAGAAACTCAAGGGAAATACTTAAGCAAAAAGTTGATGCAAGGTATAAGCGAGCAACCAGGCAAATATAAAAAAAAATACCAAACATTATATGCAAACAAAGTAATGAAAGAAAGGGAGAAAAGTCTATTTCATTGCAAAAAGGGAGTGTACAACAGGATGAAGGATGTTACAAAACAAGTACTCTCCTATTACAAGATAAAACAAAAAATTGAAAAAGTCTTCAAGACTGGAGAGCTGGAGAAGGCAGAGAAGTGTCAGTAGGGGCAGTGACTTCGGTGGTGCTCACCTCAAGGGTTTGTTGCTCGCCAGCTATCGTGAAGGTGTCTGCCCCATCCATAAGAGTCAAGGGAAGGGGGCTAAGACCCTTATAAACGGTGGCTTCCTTGCTCGCCTCTTTGTTCCTAACCCTGGGGGCGATCACGCGTACATCTTCTTTGAAGACACTAAGATCCACCCCCATCTCCCTAAGGTCGGCCATCGGGATATCGAAACCGGAGGCAGGAGGTTTCTCCGTGACGTAGTTTGCAAAGTCCGTCGTCACCAAAGTCATGACATCCTTTCCGTGGTCAAGGGCAAATTTAACAGACCTTACGCAGTCGGCATATGCATAAATGTAATTGAAGTTGGTGTTGTCGGTCACATCTTGAACATAGGTGTCATACGGCACAAGGTCCTTCTTCTCAGCCTCCAGTCAATCAACACGAGCCTTCAGAGACTCAACTCGTTGAACCAGCCCTATTTGTTGGGAAAATAGGGGTGCCCAGAATCTATTCGGGATGAAATTTAAATACGAATTTAAATCTAATTATTACTAGCATGAATTAATCCTAATTAATTCAAATAATAATTCCAACAATAATTTTATCATCATGCATGCATAATTAATTCACATAAAATCTATGGCGAAATAACTAGGAATTTATGTGATTACGTACCTCTTGTAGATATGACCTTTGATAACAACGGGACAGCCACGAACGTGCTACCAACCAAAAGACCTTCTCAAGTATGTCTCTTTAGCCTTGCTTGTTCACCGGTGGGAAGTGCTTACAAACAATCAGGAATAACAAGGGAGAAAGAAAAATATTTTTGCTCTTGATTTTTCCAACACATGGAATCATGTACTTGGGGATGAAATAATCATCCCCTATTTATAATATGGGGTGGCCGAATTTTTGCAATATTTTAGGGGGGATAACATTTTTTTCCTTAGCCTCTAAGAAATTTTGAATATATCTCATATTTTTTTGTCTCCATAATAAAAGATTCCCCAAAAATCTCACCCTCCTTATTAAAGGGTAATTTTAATAATGTAAGATTTGGATCTTCTTGAATTTATGAGATAATCTTGTATTCCAAGAATACATATCTTCCATAATATATTTCCAAGAAAATCAACAAAATCTTTTCTCTCTCTAAGATACTATTTTCGAAAATAATATGAAAAGGTCAGCAAATATATTTTCTTTTATTTTGATCACCTTATTATTATTGGGCAACTTAATGGGCTACTTGAGGGTCCTTTAGGAGAATTAAGATTGAACCTCCAATGGGCTTCTGAATTTCAATATTGAGCCCTAATATAATTCAGCCCATTAATATTAATTAGTACCACTAATAAATTAATATTGCACTATCCATCTTAATCCATATTACGATAATATGGGCTCCCAGTTATTATTTCCCGCGTTTAAGATTATCTAGTCCATTAATTAATTAAGCTTCTGAATAACTCTAAATTAATTAATATCTTTTACCTTGGAGTAAAGACAACTCAACATTATTATCCGTACCGAAGAAATTAATTCTTCACTTGCAAGATTTGGTACGATAAAACTTCTGAGCCCACCAAGGGGGCAAATCACACGAGCCGTACTCGCATGCGTTTCTCCGTATTAAATCTTAGCAACCGTCGTATGATTAATATTACTGCCCAAGACACAAGTTTTGAAGTCACGATGATTCTCACCCGACATGAATCAAAGCAGTAACTACTAACCACACACGGTCTTATTTAAGTGACGGTGATTAAGAAATCAATAACCACTGAGGTCTAATTCTTCATATTTCAGAACATAAGAATTTATCCTCGATGTAGGTCCTCTTGAACACATACTAAATATGCTAGTGCAATCTCTTGGTCAAGATAGGCCACGGGGGATTGTTCAATTCCACCTGGATCGTGAATTTGTACGTTTGGTTACAAGGAAAACTGTTAATGTGATCTTCCGTGATCTGGTATCACCATATTAACTACAATGTAACACATACTATATAAATGAACGAGTTGCAATAAATATTCAACATTCATTCATATCTAAAGCAAATGCGATAAAAGATTTATTCTCATAAATAAGTGTTTAATACATGAGTTATACAAAGTAAAAACATACTTTCACGTATAACTCCAACACTGTTCACTCCACTTCCAGGGTCTTCAGTCGATCGTTGGCAACCCCCAGTTCCAACTTCAGCTTCTCAGAACTGTTGAAGGCAATCTTCTCACGATCCCCGATGGCCTTTAACTCTCGCTCCCAGTTAGCCTTGGCCTTCTCATGCTCGCTCTTCACCCTGGCCAGCTCTTGGTGGCAGATTTATCAGTCTCGAAGTGCTCAATTTTGCGGCCGAGGCTTCGGTTTATCCGTGCCAGATCCCTGGTCTGGTCCAGAAGGTTTTGGCTCAGAACAGCTTGATGGCTGGCGTTATAGTTCAGAAGCCTGGCATTATCACTTGCACTCTGGCCTTGGGCAATTCTTCACACGTCTTTGTCCAAGAGCAAGGAACAAGCTCTATTGCTCGCCTAACATGAGAGTCGGGGATGTCGTGATAAGGAGAGTCGTCTTCACACAACTCAGTTGATGAAGGACCTTGGCGCGGCCAGGATACTCCTCAGACTTGTATTTACAAGAAAATAAGGTTAAAAATAAATAAGACAAAAATGTATAAGAAAATAAGAGAGCAGTCGAGCATAAGGGAAGCTTACTCTCTCAACTTCGTGGGATCATAGCCCAATTAGGAGCTGTCTGGGGAAGAATCTCTCTTTCTGGTCGCCGCCATGTTGGCAACCACCTGTTGCTCGCTAACCTCTTCCAAAGAGGTGGAGCGAGGAGATACAGCAACAGGTTCACCCCTGCTCAACTGAGAGTGCCCTTTCGAGCGCTTGGACCTCTCATCCTCCTTGTTCATGGGGGCTCCGTCCTTAGTCAATTTTCTCTTCCCCCGGTATGTTTCTTTTTATTTGGGGGTGAAGAAGAAGTTTGCACAGTCGGGCGAGGAGCTTCGCTCTTTGGCTTGGGGGCAGCAACACTAGGTCCCAGTGGCTGTCCAGAACTTAGCTTGATGAGGCTAGTTGGGGGTGGTTCCATTTTTTTCTTGGAAGGTTCTCCAGCTGCCATTTGATGGACCCGGGCGGCGAGGAGATGGTAAGACTGTAGAATAGTAGGAATGGCGACCGTCACTCGTTGCTCTAAAGCAAAATAATGGAAAAGCACAAATTAATAAGAGAAGAAAGAATATAAAAAGTGAACAGACGAGCAGACGATCAAGTAATACACTTATGATGACATGTATGAAAGTTTACCTTCGGGAACAACGACTTGGGCTTCAAGGTGATGAGGACTTGTGGTAAGCAGGGCAAGTTTGCGGCAATGAGGCTTTGACAAATGGGTGATGTCGCGATCAGCCAAGTTGCGAAGTGTGATGACGGTAAGGGTATACAGAAATTCTTCACTCAACTCGGGATGGCCCCACTTCAGAATACACGGACCTGCAAAACAACAAGAAAATAAAAATTAAAATTAGTTCCACCTCAATCATAGTGAGAAAAAAGTGGAACATGCGCTTATTCGCCAAAACCCTCAGGCGAGAAGATGCGCGCTGGCCCGCCAGTAAAATCCATAGATGCTCGCCAGTCCCCTCCAATAAAGAAAAATTGGTTATGCATGCCTACTTTTCACGTTATTTGGGACCCCTTAAATCAGCTTCACCCCACTCCTCGCCTTCTGACTTGAACGCAAAATACTAGCTATACTAGTAGTTACCCCACAAGAGTATGGGATCCCTGTAGTATGGGAAAGTATAGGGACTAAGTAGTATAGAACCCAAGGAAAGGTGTGTATGCGAATAGAGCACTGGAGATCTACGCATAGTAGTTAATATGAGTGTGTGTTCGATTTCAAGAAATATATTAATCTACGCAATATTCTATTACTATTAATGCAACTAATGAAATTAAACTAATAACTAAGTTATAAATAAGATATGAAATGATGATGCTCAGGATAGGAATCCCTACATATACTAACAGAGCTAGTACGATAATTCAAACAACCATGATGTGCAAGTATTAATCCTAAGTGTACTAAAACTAGGCAATCAAGTTCCCTAATCTAGCACCAGATTGAAAGACTAAAAGCTCAAGAATTAACCCTAATACTTCGTCAAATAAACCTACTTCACAACCCACTAAACAAGTTATATGGATTATATTTAATTAATGATTAGGCGTGAAATTGTCATGATTCGTCGTTAGAAATGCCCCGGTTTTGGTCGATTTTGTCGAGTATTTAGAGTCAAGTGAGTATTATTTCTACACATTGATGAATTTGTCTCTTTGATGCTAATAGGTGAATCGAGGGCGAAAAACAAAGTTCGTAGGACTTTGAATTGACTCAAACAGATGCCCGGAGGAGAAGATATCGAAGAAATATGATTGGTATTAGTGCGGAATAAGAAAAATATTAGTTGGAGCACTTTTGGAGTAACTCGAGTGGATCAACTCGAGCACTAGCGCTTGAGCATGTCGCTCGAGCATGTTGCTCGAGCGCCTAAAACTTACAGAAGATTTCTCGCATTCGAGTAGCTCGAGCGCCATCGCTCGAGCGCCCCAAAACATGCAGAGAAATTTCGGCATTCGACCATCTCGAGCGGAGGCGCTCGAGCCCTTGAACCATTCGAGCTACACTGTTCGAGCGCTACCGCTCGAGCGTGCTTGCTCGAGCACTTTCAAAATTCATGCTTCCGGATTCGTTTTTCGGCCCATGAGTTCACGATTCGACCCGATGCTTATATATACTCATCCCGAGCACATTTTTACAGACAACTTGACACCACGACATACCACTTGAGAAGAGAGTACTTTTAGAGTTAGTTTTTGGAGAAGAAGAGACGAGCAAGCTTTAGTTTTACATTTTGAGGTTTTCTTTACGAATTCATAGTACAGTTTTGCCTTTTAGTTTCGTTTCTTAAGACCTTCATTTTTTATTACTTTGAGACTTCGTTTTCTTAATTTAAATTCAGTTCTTAGCATTTATTTCTCGAACCCTAGTTTATGTTTGATAATTTATTCGTTAAAATCGTTATGTTCATGTTCGTTACTTCTTCAATTGTTCTTGTTTACGTAAAAACTATGTCTAGCTAAAACCCTTGCATGCTTGGGGTAGGATGAACTCGTAGAAGTAGGTTGTGGGTACGTAATTAGGGTAATTCTTGACGTTTAGTTTTAATTCTCTTAATTAGTGAATTCTTAAAATCAATCTAAACTTTACCTTTGAATTTAGTTCGAAAAGTGTTCGAGAGAGGACGACCTTATCACTCTTTAACAACGAGTAGACTTAATGAGAGGGTTTAGAAGGGGTTAATTAATCTACCGGTTTATCTAGGGAGGACAACCGCATCACCTTAGTTTAAATTAGGGCCTCGTTAATTAAGCACAATCTATTAACTCGTTAGTGGATTAGTGAAGTCGATTGCTAGGATAAAGTATTAGGGTTTTAATTCTTGAGCTTTCATCTTACAATCTTTTACTTAGGTTATTTCTTGGGCGTCACGGTTATCTTGATTATGTACCTGCTCCGTTAGTATACGTAGGAATTCCTATCCTGAGCATCATCATCACACACCTTAGTTAATTCGTTTAATTCATTCTTGAGTTTAATTAGTTTACTTTAGTTTAGAATTAATTCTTTGAAAAATCCAAAAAACATACATTCATATTAGCTACGACGCGTAGATCTTCAGGGATCTATTCGCATACACTCTTTCCCTTGGGTTAGATAATACTTGGTCCCTATACTTACTTATACTACAGTGAACCCGTATGCTTGCGGGGAAACTACTAGTAGAAAGTTAGTAATTTCCGATTCAAGTCAATTAACGAGACTCTTATTTACCCAAGGTGATACGGTCATCCTCCCTAGATAAACCGGTAAATTATAAACCCCCTATCGTTAAGTCTACTTGTTATCAAAGAGTGATAAGATCGTCCTCTCTCTAATAATTTCCGTACTCAATTCCAAGATAATTCTAGGGTTTATTTCAAGAATTCAATTAAATAAGAGAACTAGCACTAAAAATCACGAGTTATCCTAATTATGTACCAACATCCTACTTCTACGAGTTCATCATACCCTAAACATGCAAGGGTTCTAGCCTAACATGGTAATTGAAGCAACGAAAACAATCACAAAAACGATGAACATTTGCATAATTGAATAATCAAAAGACTTGGAAAGCATAAACGAAAGAATATCTCAAAAATCTCAATAAATCTGTAAATTAGGGTTTAGAAGTCTCAAAGGTTCAAAAACGAAAGAATTAAACGAAAAGATTCAAAAGAAGTATCTAAACTAAGAATTCGTAAGATTAGAACCTCGTTTACAAGTGTGAAACTCTCCAAAATCTCTCTACCAAGCTCTAAGTATGCAAAAATATGAATCGGGATCATAAGTCTACAAAAACGAGCTTGGGATCAGGTATTTATAAGCAACGGGCCGAAAACGGGTGAAAAAGGCCAAAATCTCGCAAAACTGGGGTTTGGTCGAGCACTAGCGCTCGACCTCATGTTGGTCGAATGGATGCCTTTCCAGAGCTCTTAGGGTGCTCGACCCAAGTCGAGCGGGGGCATTCGACCTCAACTGGTCGAATGATTCATCTGGTCGAATGGTGGCGTTCGACCACTTTTGGTCGAGCACTTTTCGGCTGCTGTACACTTGTTCGAAAAACCTTCATATCTTATCAACCGGGAGTCCATTTTGGTCGATTCAAAGTCCTACGAACTCCTCTTTTCACCTCTATCCAAATATGAACACCAAATAGATAAATTAATGAGTTTATGAAAATGATGCTCAAAGGACTCTAAACACTCATATAAAACACACAAAACATAGGCAAATCGGGCAACAAAACATAACAATTTCACGCCTAATCAACCCCCCCAAACTTACCATATTGCTCGTCCTAAAGAAATGAAATAATAAGTCATGTGAAATTGTTAAGAATGAATCACAGATCTTAATCGTGCAAGTTTTTTTTTTTTGATCGGTAAATGTTAGTTGTTAGTAGTTAGATTAGTTCACCAAGTCTCCATACACTCCCAGAAATCTCCAAGCCTACCTTATAACTCCCTCCCAATTCGTTCCCAAAGGAAATTGAACCCAGGTCACTCACTAGAGTGAGGAACCCGGTGGCCAGGTGGGCCAAGCCTACCTTGTTAAGAATGAATCACAGATCTTAATCGTGCAAGTAATAGAACTTCAAGCTTCAAAGATTGATCACTTATACACAAACTCACCCCCTTCATCATACTCATGCAATAACAATAAGAAACACCAAGATCAAATATGGATGTGCACTCAACGATGTGTTTCACTCCCTCACAAGTGTAAATATTAAGGGACTCACTCACTCAATCAATCAATCACATATATCAGCAGCCATAGGCTTGTAAGCACTCTCAACTTCGACCATACTCTAGAATCCATGCAGAATAAAAAAGGACTTTATCAAGGTTGTAATGTAGGCTCTTTGGACAGGTGGGATAACTATATGGGATAAGTGATTCAAGTGAATGGAGAACAGAAAACCAACTTTGGTATTTCAAGACAAGGAACAAAATACTTCAATCATCTTCAAGCAATACACTTTCAATTCCACTACTCTCAACACTTCAACTTTTTTTTTAACTTGTTTCACTTTTTCAATCACTTCATTCTTTTTATTTTCACACATACATGAGCTCATATTTCTTTTGCTCATTCTCAAATTCATTGTTATTTCCCACAACTCACAATCTCATTACACCTTCTTCTCAGATACACTCAAACATTAATAATTATCCTTCCTCAACTCAACTCGATCCCTTTCTCATTCACAACTTTTCCTATTCTCCACTCAAATTGGGACAAAAAGAGTTTAAGAATTTGGTTAAGTTCAAATGTGCTAGCAAATAAAATAGGCTAAGGCTCAAATGGGCTAACAAGGGATAAATGTCAATGGTAAGGAAAATTTGGCTAAGTGACTCAATAAAATCAAAGATGGCCTAATATCACTTTCAGCATTTCAACCTAGACACAATCAAGAAGTGAGAGCACCCACAAGTTCTAGCATCCTCTAAGATGACGATCCACTCTCAAACAAAGAGATCAACATATGCATTTTAATCTCACAAAGGCTCAAATCTCACAGCTTTCACATCCATGCTAGTCCTAGTGAATTCCCACTCTCGTCACACAAGTACTCAAAAGAGAAGTTCGCAAGCATACGAGTTCCCTCTCAAATCAACTCTAACTCCTACACTCACACAATTCAAACTCTAACTCAACTCCACAACTCACTAACTCATACTTCACACTCAAAGATAGCAATCGATAAGCATAAGAGAATTGATAGGCATAAAATATGTAGTAGCACATCAAAGCAATATCAGCTCAAGGAGCATCTCAAGGCACAATATATAACCTAACTCAACTCAAAGAGAGGGTGTGCGCCTATGCATATGTATGCTATAAAACATATAAATACTCCACCCCCTAAACTTCGACCTTGTGAAGCGGTATAAGTTCGGGGTGGTGGTTACCTCATCTAAATAATTCAGTTTCTCTTAACAACTTGGCACACTCCCTTGTCTCGAGTTAGTCCCTTCAATCTCCACTTCTTTGGCATTCCTTCATCCTCAAGGCCAGCCTACAAAACAAAACTCTCAATTACGAGGTTAGAACTTACGACTCAAAATAACACCCTAATAACTAAAAACACTTAAAAGCAAATAAAAATGGATTGCCTCCCATTCAGCGTTATTTTTAAGGTCCTAATGCCGGACCAAGCTCAAAGGAGCTTATGGGATATGATACTCAAATTTACCTCCCTTATTCTCATAAGAGAAGATGTCTAAGTTTTTCGCTCGATTCCCATCCTCCTTCTTCACCTCGGGTGGTGGTGTCACTTTCCTTTTTGCTCTCTACGGAGGTACCCATTTCTTGACTTTTGGCTTCTTTTTACCTACTCCTCCATTTCCTTCTACTTTGCCCACCTCCACCCTTTTAAATTCTTCAACCTTCAATTCCTTGCCTTTATCCCTATCAAGACAATCAAGATCGTAATGCTTAAGGGTCACATCATTGAGTGAAGGATTAACATAATCATGTGTATAAGAAAGGTTGGGGATATAAGGTATGTCTTCAACACAAGGGATCATTGAATAATAACTCTAATCTTCCTTCGGGTGTTTCATGGCCTCATATAGGGAGATTTTCACCTCTTGATCATCTACCTTTACCGTGATCTTCCCATCATGCAGGAGAGTGTCTCGCAGGTCAAGGGAAATGCTTTAGGTGTAAACAACCGGGTCACACAGCTATTTACTGTCCTAACTACAGGGGTCAAAGTTCAGCACCAACAGGGAATGCACGTGTATTTTCTATGGCTAGCCAGGAAGATGAGGGACGTCAAGATCCAGAAACTATGACAGGTATGCTGCTACTTAATGGAGTGCCTGTATTAGTTTTGTTTGATACCGGTGCCACACATTCTTTCATTTCTACAAATTGTTGTGCTAAGATTGGTTGCCAAGAAACCATTAAAGTTGATGCACTAGATGTTAGTATCCCAGCTGATAGGATAATTGTTGTGGATAAGGTACTTAAGAGAGTAGACTTTAACATTTGTGATAGAAGTCTAGATGCTAAGTTGTATGTTATGGAATTACGCCATTTTGACGTAATTTTGGGTATGGATTGGATGACTAAATACCGAGCAAGAATTGACTGCCATAAGAAAGAAGTGGTGCTAAAGTTACCAAACGAGGAGGAATTGGTAGTCTTTGGTACAAAGACGAGTACAAAGCCCAAAGTAATATCTGCAATGAAGGCCTTAAAGATGTTGAAGAAGACGGGTTGTCAGGGGTATCTAGTCAATGTGATGGGAGTGACCCAGGAGGCAAGGATTGAGGACGTGCCAGTGGTTCGTGATTACCAGGATGTTTTTCCAGAGGATTTACCCGACCTACCACCCGTACGACAAGTGGAGTTTATGATAGATTTGCTGCCAGGATCAGCTTCTGTATCCAAGGCACCGTACCGGATGGCGCCAAAGGAATTAGAAGAACTCAAAGTACAACTGCAAGAGCTGTTGGACAAGAAGTTTATTCAACCAAGTGTAAGGATGGAACGATGAGGATGTGCATAGATTATCGAGAATTGAATCGACTTACCATCAAGAATAAATACCCTTTGCCACGAATAGAAGATTTGTTCGATCAATTGAAAGGAGCTTGTATTTTCTCCAAGATTGATTTGCGATCTGGGTATCACCAATTGAGGATCAAAGAGAGTGACATATCGAAGACGGCTTTTAGAACTCGATATGGTCATTATGAGTTTGTAGTGATGCCTTTTGGGTTAAGCAACGCTCCTGCCGTATTCATGGACTTAATGAACCGAATTTTCCATCCGTTCTTAGATCAGTTTGTCATTGTTTTCATTGACGACATATTGATCTACTCGAAGGATGAAGAGCAACATAAGGAGCATTTGGGTGCGGTATTAGAGGTACTTCGCAAGGAGAAATTATATGCGAAGTTCAAGAAATGCGAGTTTTGGTTGGATCGAGTGGCTTTTCTTGGTCACGTAGTTACTGCCAAAGGGATAGAAGTCGATCCGGCAAAGGTGGAGGCAATCAGTGAGTGGAAACCACCTACTAATGTGAATGAGGTCCGCAGTTTCTTAGGATTGACGGGGTACTATCAGAGATTTATCGAAGGGTTCTCAGAAATTTCATTGCCAATGACTCAGTTGATGAGAAAGGGATTGAAGTTCGTTTGGACGGAGAAGTGCGAGGAGAGCTTTCAAGAATTGAAAAGAAGATTAATTTTGGCACCTGTGTTAACAATTACGGATGTGACTGACGGATTTGTTATCTTTAGTGACGCATCAAAACAAGGTTTAGGGTGCGTGTTGATGCAACATGGTAAGGTAGTTGCCTACGCTTCAAGGCAATTAAAGGTTCATGAGTTGAATTACCCTACACACGACTTGGAACTTGATGTTGTGGTTCATGCATTGAAGATTTGGAGACATTGCCTCTATGGTACAAGGTGTGAGATTTATACGGACCATAAAAGTCTAAAATATATTCTTACACAGAAGGAGTTGAATATGAGGCAACGAAGATGGCTTGAATTGGTGAAAGACTACGATTGCACGATTCACTATCACCCTGGCAAGCGAATGTGGTAGCGGATGCGTTGAGTCGCAAGACGCATGGGGAGTTGTCGTGGTTGTTGACTCAGCAAGAAGAGTTAGTGAGGGATTTTGCAAAGCTGAAGCTAGAAGTTGTAAAACCACCAAGGGACGTAGAGGCAATTGTGGCAGCAATGGTGGTTCAACCCTTGTTGCGAGATAAAATTAGGGAAGCACAAGATAAGGATGCCTTTTTGAGAAAGATTAAGAAGTGTGTACAAGATGGGAATGCAAAAGGGTTCTTGTTGGCGCCCGATGGTGCACTTGTCTTTGAAGGGCGATTGTGTGTGCCAAAAGACGAGGAGTTGAGAAAAGAGATCTTAGAAGAAGCTCATCGAACGCCGTATACAGCTCATCCCGGAGGAACGAAGATGTATCGGGATTTGAAACCAATATTTTGGTGGAGAAACATGAAGGGTAGTATTGGGGCATATGTAGAAAGATGTTTGACATGCCAACAAGTAAAAGCTGAGCACCAACGACCCTCGGGACTTTTAAGGCCGCTTGACATTCCGGAGTGGAAGTGGGAGCACATCACGATGGATTTCGTTGTGGGTTTACCACCATCATCAAGAGGAAACCGGGCGGTTTGGGTTATCGTTGATAGATTGACGAAGTCTGCACACTTTCTTCCCATCAAGATGACATTCGGGATGGATCAATTTGCACAATTGTATGTTCGAGAAATTGTGAGGCTCCATGGGGTTTCTGTCTCAATTGTGTCGGACCGAGATACAAGATTCACTTCTAAGTTTTGGAGAAGTTTACAAGAGGCGATGGGGACTAAATTGAACTTTAGCACAACATTCCACCCGTAAACAGATGGACAGTCTGAACGAACGATACAAATTTTGGAGGATATGTTGAGAGCATGTGTGATGGATCTTGGTGGAAACTGGGAGTCTTACTTACCACTTGTTGAATTTTCTTACAACAATAGTTATCAAACGACGATTGGTATGGCTCCTTATGAAGCATTGTATGGGAGGAAGTGTAGATCTCCTGTGTATTGGGATGAAGTTGGTGAAAAGAGAATATTGGGACCAGAAATAGTCGAGCAAACGGTTGAGGTGATACGGAAGATCCGAGAAAGAATTAAAGCAGCCCAAGATAGACAGAAGTCATATGCCGATAGACGAAGAATACATTTGGAGTTCACTCAAGGTGAGAAGGTGTTTCTGAAGGTTTCGCCCACGAAGGGAGTTATTAGATTCGGCGTTAAGGGGAAACTTAGACCAAGATATATTGGTCCATTCGAGATTTTAGAACGTGTTGGTAATTTAGCTTATCGGCTCGCTCTACCTCCTGTACTAGCAACGGTACATAACGTCTTCCATGTGTCCATGTTGAGGAAGTATGTTCACGACCCAAGCCACATTGTTAACTATTTTTCCTTGGAGATCAATAAAGACATGACTTATGAGGAAATGCCGGAAGAAGTGTTGGAGCGAAAGATTCACAAATTAAGAAATAGGGAAGTCGTACTTATCAAAGTTCGATGGAGTCGATATGGAAAAGATGAAGCTACATGGGAACGTGAGGACGAGATACAAGCGAGATATCCAGACTTCCTTGTTAGTGGTACGTTTTAAATTTCGAGGACAAAATTTTCTTTAAGGGGGGTAGGATGTAACACCCTTAATTAATTATTCACCAAAAGTTATAAATATGTCCATATTATTATTATTATTATTATTTTTATGATTATTAAGATTTATTTTTTATTAATTTAATATTAAGCTATTATTTTTATAATAAAAGATATTAATGTAATATATAACATGCCACTATATTATTTCTAAAGGTTCGATATCATGTACGTGCATGAATATCCATTGAGATATTAATTTAATAAGACCCATCTTTCAATTTTATTTTAAATCCTTATTAATTATTTAATGGAGATAATTTTTACGACTAAGTCTGCACAAAATCAACTAACTTGGCCCTCAATTTCCTATTTTATGTTGTGTTTGGAATTCAAAGTAGATAAGCACGTCCCATGTTTTCAAAGTCGATCCCATAATTCTCTCAACTGAAAATATACTTCTCTCAATTATCTTTAAAACTCGATCAACACTCATCCTTTTCGACCAAGTCCCATATTTTAAAGAGAAACGTTCCCAATTTTTCCTCAACAAAATTTACTCCTCTCATCCCTTTAAATACGTCCTTGGTTATATCTCTCAGAAAAGTTGCAAATAAATAACCCCCTCTATAAAGTTGTTCGTTAAATTTTGATTGAGACTCCAAGCTGCTGCGTTTTCTTTTTGGTCCAAGATTCTGCTTTGTATCCTCTTCCGCAGCCAAATCAGTAACTATTTCTTCTCCCTATTTTATTAATTTTGTTTTTCATATGCCATTCTTACTGTATCATATGAGTTGTTTTCGAAAATGGCAAGTTGCAACTCTAAGCAAAAAACCTTCTTTATTTCCTCTTCTGTTAAAACTCATCTTTGCTATTCCATTATTTCTGGCTAGCAAATTATACGTTGAGTATAGTATACCCAATATCCTCATTTGCCAAATTGTGGCTAGTGTAACTATATATTTTTATTATTAATTTTTTTACTCTTTATATATATTATTTTATTTTTAAATGGCCGAAGCCTTTTTAAAGATTGCCGAAACAGTAGTCAATTTCTTTTCCAAGCTTATGCATAAGATTAATGTAGTAGTACATGTATATACCAATTATTAATTGGGGTCATAAAAAATTATTGTAATAGTCTAAGTCCATTTTTTTTTACACAGAATATGTATATTTATATTCTAAGACTTGTTAATTTATTATTATTAGGTGACTATAATTTCGAGAGCTAGTTCGTACGAGGCTTCTACTTATCATATCTCGCCTTCATATTTGAGGTGGGGTTTCAATTGCTTATACTCTACAGTGGTTGGTGGAGTTTATTTGCATGTGTTATTCTTTATTTAATGTTTTAAATAATTATTTGAGTTGTATGCTATGTGAATATTTTCCAAGTATGTGTGACAATGTTATATTAGTGGGAAAGTATAGGTGGCAAAGTATCTTAGTGGGAAAGTATATGTGGCAAAGTATATTTATGTGGCAAAGTATATTTATGGCAAAGTATCTTAGTGGGAAAGTATAGATGGCAAAGTATATTAGTGGGAAAGTATAGGTGGCAAAGTATATTAGTGGGAAAGTATAGGTGGCAAAGTATATGTGGCAAAGTTTATTTGACAAAGTATATGTGGCAACGAATTTGTGACAAAGTATATGTGGCAAAGTTGGCAAAGTGTATGTGACAAATGTGAATATTATTTGCTATGTGAATATTACTTGCTATGCTATGTTTACTTGATTAATTATTTTAAGCATTGAGTTTTGAATAACTTGGCTTCACTGAGTGTGCATGCATGCTCACCCCAATAATTTACTATTTCAGGCTAAGGAGTTGGACGGCGAGGAGTGGTGATGGATGTCGCACTTATGATTATTAAATTTAATTTCTTTAAAGACTTAATATTTAATTAATTTTAAGTTAATTGCTACATTGGTACTTCGGATGCTAAGTGTTTTGACACTATTCTCAACTTTTATTTGATGATTATATTTTATTAAGTGAAAGTTTTATATCTTTCATATAGATAAAGTCACGCCACTTTTCTTAATTATGAAATGATTTTCGGAAAAAAAAATAGTTTTAAATTTGGGCGTGACATTAATGCTCGCTCCAAGATCGCATAATGCTCCCTTCTTGACTGTTAGGTTTTAGAGGCACGAACACCATGTTCGGCGCAGCGGAATAAAACGATTCACAAACAACGAATCTGCAACATGGTTGTATAACATAAAATATAAAGGATTAATAATAACATATAAATCCTTACAACGATTTATACGCAGAATCCTCAACTATGGTATCCACATAACGGCTTTCTATCAACCCGCACCGATATGCCAGCGTTGAATCTCAAGACGAATTTGCTATGAAAATTTCGACTGAAGATTTTATGGAGAAATTATATTTCTTGTATCACTTTCTGAATTCCCATAAGACTCATATTTATAGGGATTAACTTGGCTTAATTCCTAAGAAAAATATCAGGCCTAGCCCGTAATATAATCTCTACATATTATATTTCCCTAGATATGTTCCTACGAATAATATCTTTACCATATCTATTATTCTTGTATAATAATATTCCAAATATTATTATTGGGATTTCATATTTAATTAAATCTAATTTAATTAAATAATAATAATAATTAATTCCAAATATAATTATTATTATATTCTCCATAAATTAAATATTATATCTAATACAATATTTAATCAACCAACTATAATTGGTAAATTGACATTACTTGTGTGACCCATACGCCCTCGTATATCGAGCAATTAGTCAAACTAACGGTCTTAATTGAACCCTAGATAATAAACCAGACACTCTTAATATACGAGGTACGTTGCGAGAAAATCTGCAACTACCTGTAATATTGTGGGCTATTGTGATATCTTCCTTTCATTCACAAATACTCGATTAAGTCTTGAACATGATGAAGTGTCTATTCAAATAACTTAATCATATTATCTCAAATCACTAATTGATCAAGTATATCACACTTATCCATAAAGTCTAAGTTGATGTGCATCGGGCGACGACTTAGATCCAATTATGATGAGAAGACAAGTGTTATCTCTAAATCCACATTGAGGAATAAATCATATTATTGGCTCAACTACCACGCACATGCATTTCGTGATGAACCCAATCCATGCCATATCTACCCGTGGAAGGGTGCAAGCGTCGGTCATGGTCAAAATTCACCACTCCACACATATCGTGCATATTGACCTCAAGTCAGAGGAGTATCACATTGCTCCCACTAACCGAGACACCCGTAGACACATTATATGGAATTACATCAAATGGTTTCTCGGATGGGTATACCAATACCCTCTAAGGTATCTGTGCATCCATCATGAGATACCCAATATCTCGTAGTAAGTGAGATCTTACTACACTCTCTAAGAGTATGATGCAGATTGCACACCAATCTCAATTGCATCATCAATATCCCATTCTTGATGATCCTTGATCGGGGCTATTTGAGAATCATACTTAAGTCATCTGAGTTCTCACTCACTCAATGACAGTAGTGATTCATGGGAACACAAATAAGAATATATGCAAACAATCAAACATCATGTTCAGATAAGTGTAACGTCATACATTTAATATTAAACCAATAATAATATTAAACTAAATCTGAATATTATCTTAGTATTATGTCCTTTCGATGGATTGTCTCTAGGACACTAACACTAACAATCTCCCACTTGGACTAGAGCCAATCACCTACATGTCTAACCCCTAGACCATCAAATGTCTAGTGTGTACATGAACAGTGAAAAGGATTTGAAAGATTATCCTTTATGGAAAATGTTTTAATTTCATTTCTCCTATCGATATGATCTCTCGGATCAAATGATAACACCTCCGTACATGCTTATTTCTGTTATCAGATCTCGGTTCCTTTGCTCATGCAATCGCACCAATGTTGTCACAATACGACTCTATTTGACAACTGGCACTCAGAACTACCCCTAGTTCTCTCAAGAACCTTAAAATCTAGAATGCCTCAAAGGCTTCTGATACAACAATGTACTTAGCTTCGGTTGTTGAATCTGTGGTCAGATCTTGCTTGGAACTATTCCAACTTACCGCCTCATCATTGAGATTGAAAATATAATTTGACTGTGATTTGTAATCTTCACAGTCTGACTGGAAACTCGCATCAGCGTAGCCCGTAACGACTAGCTCTGACTGTCTACCGTAGATAAGAAAATGTTCTTTAGTACGCCTGAGGTACTTCATAACATTCTTGACAACAATCCGGTGAGGCTCACCTGGATTCCGCCGGTATGTACCAGTGATGTTGACAGCGTAGGCCACATCTGGCCTCGTGCAAGTCATGGCATACATGATGTAGCTCAATTGCAGATGCATATGGAACGTCCTTCATGTGCTCAACATCAGCTTTGCTAGAAGGACCATCCTTCTTCGACAACTTTATCCCATAATTTATCGGTAGAAATCCTCTCTTAGAGTTCTCTATCACAAAACGCTTCAACACCTTATCTACGTAGGTGTATTGTGACATCCCTACCATCTTCTTGGATCTATCCCTATGGACTTGATCCCTAAGATGTAGCATGCTTCACCAAGATCCTTCATCATGAAGGTCTTTGATAACCAATCTTTCACGGACTGCATTAGCGGGATGTTATTTCCTATAATCAATATGTCATCGACATATACGACTACAAAGACAATATTCTTCCCATTGCGTTTACGATAAACGCAAGGATCTTCCAAATTTCAGATGAAGTCAAAAGATTTGACAGCTTCATTAAATTGGATATTCCAACTCCTAGAAGCTTGCTTCAATCCATAGATGGATCGTTTAAGATTGCACACAAGATTAGATTTTGGTTTAGATATAAAACCCTCTGGTTGAGTCACAAACACTTCCTTATCAATGTTACCATTGAGGAAAGCTGTTTTGACGTCCATCTACCAAAACTCATAATCGTGGTGTGCTGCTATCGCAAGTAAAATTCGAATGGACTTTATCTTAGCAACTAACGAGAAAGTCTTATCATAGTCAACACCTCGTGTTGACTATAACCTTTCGCCACCAACCTATCTTTATAGGTTTGTACTTTGCCATTTGTATCGGTCTTACGCTTGAAGACTCACTTGCAACCTATGGGTCTAACCCCTTTCTGGCAACTCAATTAAGTCCTAGACTTAATTGGTGTACATCGAGTCCATCTCGAATTTCATGGCTTCATGCCACTTCTCTGAGTCAACATCTAATGTTACTTCAGTATAAGTTCTAGGTTCGTCTTTATCCAAAATCTCCACGTCATCATGTTCCTCCACGAGGAAACCGTAATACCTAGTGCTTGGATTACGAATCCTAGTCGACTTATGGAGTTGTGGTTGTGCAGGCTGTACATTCTGATCGTGAAAATTTTGTGGTGCAGCGACTTCATCGTTGACCGGAGAGTCCTCAAGAGCGACATTTTCATATGTCTCTTGGGCGGGAGTTTGAACTATGTTATTCTCATTCAGCCCACTTGGAGGTTGTTGTGAAGGCAATACAACTCCAATTATGCTCCCACTAGCTGAAAGAGGATCACCTAGTGATTAACTTCCACCATGAGAGTCGATGAATGCTCCCACTGATTCTTTGTCATGTTGCTTTAACAAATCATCAGTCTCTATGTTAATTCGTGGTTCTTGAATTCTCTTCAAGTTCTATCTTCTTACGGCTTTGTTCCTTAAAAATGTACTCGTCTTCTAAGAACTTAGCTTGCCTAGAAACAATCACTGTTTGTTTCTCCGGTAGATAGAAGTGATGTCCTCTTGTCTCCTTAGGATATCCCACAAAATAACTATTTTCACATTTGGACAGAATCCTATTCAGAATGTAGATTGAGCTTTGTAATGCGTATCCCCATAAGAATGTTGGAAGGGAGGAAAAACTCATCATGGACCTTACCATGTCAAACAAGGTTTGGTTTCTCTTTTCGGACACACCGTTCATCTGAGGTGTTCCGGAAGGAGTCCATTGTGACTGGATCCCATGAAGCTTCAAGTAGTCCATGAATTCATGGCTAAGGTATTCACCTCCTCGATCCGATCGAAGAGTCTTTATACTCTTACCAAGTTGTTTCTCTACTTCTGCCTTGTACCCCTTTGTTGATAGACGAACATAAATCAATGATAGACGAACAAGAATTAAAGCCTTATCAAGGATTATGAAGAGCCAACCTCAAATTAAGGATGATCAACAAAGAAAAGCAAGTCGGGGTGCATAAACCAATCTGGGGAGTACACAAACTGACGAACAACTATACGACGAACAAGATATTAGCGAACAGGTTTAAAAACCAAAGACCGAATATGGACCCACCACCAAGTCAATAATGACGAACAACACTGGTAAAAGTGTTATAGTTATCAGCCTAAGAGGTGTATGCTGACGAACAAAGGACCAAGATCCCAAAGCCAATCTGTGCAAGACACAAAGGCGAACAACTTCTGAGCCATACACCCAAACGGCGAACAACTTCTATGAAAGAACCATCCTGGATCGATTTAAACCGACATGGACGAACAACAATGAAGTCCGAGATAAGACCAAAGAAGACTTTGTAACTAAGATTTAGCTTAGATAATGTCAAACTAGAGTCAAAGGACACATGTCAAGCATGCAGGCTAGGGAGACCAAGAGTCAGGAACACCTCATGCTTGCTAGTCTCTATAAATAGTTGTTCTCCAGCTTAAGAAATACAAGTTCAAATTCACAAACACTCCCAAAAACACATACTATCACACCTAAACGTGCACATATACGAAATTAATTCAATTTCGACTTTCGTATATCCGGATTTCATAACCCGAACCTCGATTTACCATTTACGGTGGTAACCAATCACACGTAATTGATTGATGATCTTTAAACCAAACCTAAACAGTTATTAATCCACTCGATAAAAATTGATCACCAACACCCTTGAACTTCTCATATGATTCGGATTTGTGTTTCATGGGATACACGTATCCGTACCTTGAGTAATCGTCGGTAAAGGTGATGAAGTAGTCAAATTGACCCCTAGCTAGAGTGGGCAATGATCCACAAACAACGATGAGAATCAACTCTAGAACTTCTTTGGTACACACCCCTTTCCCCGAAAAGGGTTTATTGATCATCTTGCCCATTAGACAAGATTCGCAATTACCATAAGTCAAATGAGGTTAAGTAGTCCAACTTTCTCAACCTTGCGATTCTTTTCTCGTTTGCATGATCAAATCTACAATGCCACAAGCAAGTTGGGTTTCTTGATTACTAAACTTGAGTTATCCTACTTTGTATATTAAGAACATCATGTCCATAACTCAACAAATGCCTAACAGTTTGAAATATTAGTGAACATGTTTATCTTAATAACAACTATACTTGTTCTAGCAACTAAAATACCTTGTGTTTTTCTTCTCGCTTGCTAGAACCTTACAGTCCTTCTTCCAATGCCCCTTTCCATTGCAGTGGGGCATACATCCTTATCAACCCGCTCTTACTTTTGAACTCCACCTTTTGCCTTCAGGAGGTTGGGCTTGGATCTCTCTTAGCTTTACTCATTCGCTTCTTCTCGCCTTTCGGGTCAGAAGAAGTAGAAGCACCCACCATGAGCACAGACTTTTTCTTAGTAGTGGAAGACTCAAAAGTCTTAAGCATGTTATGAGGCTCCGGCATTATCGCTTCCGTCTTCTTCATATTAAATTTACTACGAAACAAGAATATGAATCGGGGAGCGACTTGAGGATAACACATGAGGTGAAATCTTCCCTCCTTTCGTTAATCGACATCTGAACAGATCTCTTATCACTTCATAAATCTCAAACGAGATCTAGAATCAAAGAGATCCTTTCAGACGCTTAAGCATCTCGAAGGGATCTATTTTCTCATGTTGCCCTTTGCAATTCGGGAGTCATGCCGAGCAATCATAACATAGAGCTGAGAAGTATCATCTTAATGCTTCTTTTGAGCTGTAACGTCAAACGATGCAGCCTCAACTGAACCAGCCTCATGGGTAAAGGGATTGTCGTGTCTAACACGTACCCAATCTCTTCTTGCCTTAGCACCAAACATAAGTTTCAGTGCTAATCCAGAAAATTTCGCCTAGCCAATTTGTTCGTTTCCAAAATATTTTTCAATGATAAGTTTTCGTTTCAACGATTGCAGAGAAATAAATTAAAACGAGAATTAAACATATAATTCCTATGATCAATATTCAGCAATCAAAATAAACATGGGCTTTTAATTTATTTTGTCTCCATTATTTTCACATACTCAACGACCTCATCGGAAGAGTACGAATTTATATCTAGTATAAATTGTAATGGACTAGGATCCACATTCCTACTATTACAATGACTGCTTGGGCTGAACAATGCAACAACAGAACTGGTAGGTCTCTAAACCAATTGCTTCACGCAATTCCTAGTTGATTGAACCTAGTTCAATCTGATGTCACCTAATTCTCGTTTCCCTGCTTGGGCTGGTGAAACAGAATTAAGTTGGTTTACAACCATTAAGCGACGACATACATATCCCTATAAAAGTCCCGTTAGATGTAGATCCGAGCAAAAGACGTAGGCCTTAAATACTCATTGGAACGAAATCTCCGGTTTACTTTTAATTTTAATGGAAGACATCATTCAATTTAATGAAAAACCATATTTTGGTGAGGATCATTTTAAAGGAGGGGTATTAATTGCTTAATCGAGATCCAATCATGATAACTACGTCACATTTGAGCAATTATTGGGCGCCGCCTACCCAAACTGACATGTGCGGACAAACATATATTGGGCGCCGTCTACCCAAACATTTAATACGGTCTGACAAATATTGGGTGTCGCCTACCCAAACAATTTAATGCGGGCAATATAACTAATAATGTAAATATCGATTCACATAAGCAGTTATACAAGTGGGGAGCAACTAATCAAGTTCTCATGCTTTATTTCAAAAAATTAAATTTGCATAAATAAAGCATATAATAAATATTTAGCATATAAATCAAATAAACATGCAAAATATTTAATATTTATAAATAATCAATATTTACAAATAACACGTAAATCAAATAAATGTGCTTAGCAATAATTATTCTTAGGTAAAATATTGTTAAAATTAGAAATACCGACAAGCTCCAAGCTCTCGGTCAATTTCTAAAGTCATTTTCAAAATTATTATGCCAAAAATATCAAATTATCAAAATTTGGTCCAACCAAACATGACTCATTTTTTTATTTTCCAAAAATTAAGGAATTTGATCCAACCAAACAGCCCCTAAAAGTAATTTCCAAAATTTTAGAATTTCAGTTAAAACAAACAGGCCCTTAGCCAATTTTAAATTTTAATAAATCAAAGTAGGCCAAACATGGCCTTAAAAATTCAGGAAATTAGAGTTTATTTTATTTTAAATCATAAGGAGCTTATTTGCCATTAGAAGTATATTTGCCTAGAGGGGCCTGGTGAGTATCTAATTCTCAAAGCCAGGCCCCTACCTATTACACGCACGTCTGGTCCAAAATCAGCCGCCGCCCAAAACAGCGCATCTACGGACGCCTTCCATACCCGACGAGAGGCCTGGAATTTCATGGCCTTGGCTTCGCCGCTGCTACCAGAAACCAGCAGCAACGCCCGCTTCCGGAACCATCTCGTTCGGAACCGTCACTCGACAGTGATTTCCGGTGATGGCAATTGGACGGGGGCCAGCGTCCCTCTCGATTGTTAATCAATTTCCAGAGATGGCGTAGTATAAAAAAAATGGTGCAAGCCTTTCCGGAAAAGGCAGATCCCGGCGTGTTCAGCATACGGCGAAGCATATCCAATATGCTTAAAAACAGATTTTTTTTTTAATCAAATTCACTTATTTTTTTATCTGGTCAAACATTACGGCTGTCGGCTGGTTAACCCACCCCAATTTTTTTTAATTAAATTAATTTCAATAAGTATTACCCAGTAAACTATCGTGTGGTTTAAATATTTTCCAAAAATATTAACTTACACACGGTCAAAATTGATTTCGAATTAAATCAGGATAAAAATTAAAAAAAACCTCATCATAATTTAAAAATAAAATTATGATATATAATTTAGATTTATTCCAAATAAATCTGAACTCAGTTTCGGGCAAAAATTAAATTGAATCACACACAATATTTTACTTACAAATATACAAAAAAATAAAATTATGTATACAACCGAGCCTGATGCTCTGATACCACTGTTAGGTTTTAGAGGCACGAACACCATGTTCGGCGCAACGGAATAAAACGATTCACCAATAACGAATCTGCAACATGGTTGTATAACATAAAATATAAAGGATTAATAATAACATATAAATTCTTACAGCGATTTGTACGCGGAATCCTCAACTATGGTATCCACGTAACGACTTTCTACCAACCCGCATCGATATGCCAGCATTGAATCTCGAGACGAATTTGCTAGGAAAATTCCGACTGGAGATTTTATGGAGAAATTATATTTCTTGTATCACTTTCTCAATTCCCATAAGACTCATATTTATAGGGATTAACTTGGCTTAATTCCTAAGCAAGATATCGGGCCTAGCCCGTAATATAATCTCTACGGATTATATTTCCCTAGATATGTTCCGAATAATTTCTATACCATATCTATTATTCTTGTATAATAATATTCCAAATATTATTATTGGGATTTCATATTTAATTAAATCTAATTTAATTAAATAATAATAATAATTAATTCCAAATATAATTATTATTATATTCTCCATAAATTAAATATTATATCCAATACAATATTTAATCAACCAACTATAATTGGTAAATTGTCATTACTTGTTGTGTGACCCATAGGCCTTCGTATATCGAGTAATTAGTCAAACTAACGGTCTTAATTGAACCCTAGACAATAAATTAGACACTCTCAATATATGAGGTATGTTGCGAGAAAATCTGCAACTACCTGTAATATTGTGGGCTATTGAAATATCTTCCTTTCATTCACGAATACTCGATTAAGTCTTGAACATGATGAAGTGTCTATTCAAATAAGTTATCATATTATCTCAAATCACTAATTGATCAAGTATATCACACTTAGCCATAAAGTCTAAGTTGATGTGCATCGGGCGACGACTTAGATCCAATTATGATGAGAAGACAAGTATTATCTATAAATCCACATTGAGGAATAAATCATATTATTGGCTCAACTACCACGCACATGCATTTCGTGATGAACCCAATCCATGTCATATCTACCCGTGGAAGGGTGCAAGCGTCGGTCATGGTCAAAGTTCATCACTCCACACATGTCGTGCGTATTGACCTCAAGTCAGAGGAGTATCACATCGCTCCCACTAACCGAGACACCCGTAGACACATTATGTGGAATTACATCAAACGGTTTCTCGGATGGGTATACCAATATCCTCTAAGGTATCTGTGCATCCATCATGAGATACCCAGTATCTCGTAGTAAGTGAGATCTTACTACACTCTCTAAGAGTGTGATGCAGATCGCACACCAATCTCAATTGCATCATCAATATCACATTCTTGATGATCCTTGATCGGGGCTATTTGAGAATCATACTTAAGTCATCTGAGTTCTCACTCACTCAATGACAGTAGTGATTCATGGGAACACAAATAAGAATATATGCAAACAATCAAACATCATATTAAGATAAGTGTAACGCCATACATTTAATATTAAACCAATAATAATATTAAACCAAATCTGAATATTATCTTAGTATTATGTCCTTTAGATGGATTGTCTCTAGGACACTAACACTAACACTGACTCCATTCCCGATATCACATAAGATAGTGAAACTCCAGGGATCTTTCAACTTCGGGGGAAGCATTTTGTGAACTAATGCACTCACCTCATGGTTTAGCTGCACCAACTTGGGCTCATCAACTCTCCTCCTCTTAGCTATCAAGTCCTTCAGGAACTTGACATAATTAGGCATCTGTTCCAAAGCATCATAAAAAGGTATGTTAATATGCAACTATTTAAAAGCATCAAGAAACTTGGCAAATTTTTCATCTAATTTCTTCTTCATAAATCGTTGTGGATATGGGACCGTTATCACAGATTTTGGTACCCCCCATTCATCTCGCTCGGTATCCTTCACGTTCTTCCTAGCTTCTCTTGCCTTTTTCCACTTTGGAACTCTTTCAACCTCCTCAATCTCTTCCTCCTCAAGTTCTTTGCCCTTCTGGGACTCATCTATATCAATTCCTTCCTTCTTGTCTTTGCCTATCTGGGTCTCATCTACCTCAACTGTCTCATCCTCATCTTTCTTATGTTTTTGACCCTCCATCTCAATCTCCTTATGTATCTCCTCAAGATCAGCAGGCATTGGAGGACCATCATATTTAGTTCCACTTCTTAGCTGGATCACCTTGCATTGCTCTTTCGGGTTCCCCTCCGGCATCGAAGGATATTTCCCGGGCTCTCTACCCAATGATTTCGCAATCTGACTAATCTGATACTCCATGGAAGTGAACCACATATTGTTCTCTTACTGAATTCTATTCAGCTTCATATCCCTCTTCTGAAGATCTTGATCACGCTGATCATTCTTCTTACTTATCTCCTTCACATCATACTCCAAGGAGGATAACCTCTTACTACCTTTTTCCACCTTGTGCAGAATGACACGTAACATCTCATCAGTGGTAGCTCATCCTTCTCCTCCGGGGAGTTTTGAGCAAGGGTCGACATTTGAAGGTACAATTATCCCCGCTCTCGGATTGCTATAAGAGAAATTTTCATTCTTCCTCCATTGATTCTGAGGAGGCTGCTGGCCTCCTTGATACCCCTGAGTATTTTTCCATTGATTCTGAGGAGGCTGTAGATCCGGTGGTACAAACGATTGACCATAAGTTGATCGCCCTTAATAATTTCCACACTGATAACCATTCTGATTATAATTATGCCCTCCCATATAGTTGGCCTCCTCATGCTGACTTGCTGGGTTGTCCACTTTCTCACTCATTCCAGTATTCCCTCCACTCAGATTTTTCCCAACCTCTAGATTGCTGATCTTCTCCATCAGCAGCTTTCTAGTTCCCTCACTCTCTTCCATCTAATAAGCTCGCTGAAACTCTTGTGCCTCATTCCATTGCCCCGTATTCTTGACAATGTTATCAATAATCTCTCTACACCGAGCTACACCACAGTTAAAAAATGCTCCACTAGCACATGCATAAAGGTGGTCTTGACCTGCCTTGCTGGCTCCACAGTAGAAATAAGCCATTATATCGCCTTCGTTGTACCCATGTTGCAGGCACTCAATGAGCATATTATAGTATCTCTCTCAAGCCTGACGTAAGTCCTCTCCTGGCTTCTGCTTGAAAGATGAGATCTCTAGCCTTGCTTTGATTGTTCTCGATTTAGAATCGCTCGAGGAACAGACGCTCGAGCTCGGCCCATGTGGTTACACCTCCCCATGGGAGCGTGTTATCGTACCACTCCTTCGCGATTCCAGTTAACGAGAACTGGAATAATATGATCCTCTTGGCATCTTCAGACATGCTATTATGGTTGAAAGTTGAGGCAATCATTAGAAAATTCCTCAAGTGAGTACGAGGATTATCCTTTCTGACCTCCCCTTTAAATTGATTCTCGACTAGCGTCTTCAGGATCCCTGGGGAGATAGAAAAGTTTTTTACCTCCATTGGTGGCAATGCTACACCATCATAATACTGTTGCGGCTGTGCCACAAACCTTCCTCGAATTGCCATACCCGGATCAGTGTTCTTAGGAACGTGTTGAGGATAGACTGGTGGTAGAGGTACTTGCGGAATAGGTGGTTGGTTATAAGTAGGGTGTGGAAGGTAGTATGGTGGGTATTGGTAAGGATAATGTTGTTTTGTGGGTAGACAGGGTGTTGTGGATTTTGGTGGATGACTTGATTATGGTTTTCAATGGGATTTCTCTGGGTCAGTGGAATTGGGTTTTGGCTGGTGCTCTCCCCATTAGATGTTTGCTTTTGATTATCGACTCCCTTAGCACCTTCACCCGTCACACATTCCATTCATACTCTTCAGCTGCGAGATCCAAATCGCCGCTGAAATTTTAATTTAAATTCTCGTCACCACCTCCTGCGGTATTCATCCTTCTCTGGAAGGCTCGATTCCTTCTGGCGATAGTCTCAGGGTCTTACTTTGTTTGATCTTCACTCGTTTCTCCCTTTGAACATATTTTCATATACCTGAGTACTCAACAAGAAAGATTAAACGCACCAGACTACAAGTAATAAAACAGAAAATAAAAGCACTCACTACTAACTACTAAAGTATCTTCAAGTTCTACTCAATGGACATACATTGTCATCCCCAGCAACAACACCATTGACTTGAACGCAAAATACTAGCTATACTAGTAGTTACCCCACAAGAGTATGAGATCCCTGTAGTATGGGCAAGTATATGGACCAAGTAGTATCGAACCCAAGAGAAGGTATGTATGTGAATAGAGCCCTGGAGATCTACGTGTCGTAGTTAATATGAGTGTGTTCGATTTTAAGAATTATATTAATCTACTCTATATTCTATTACTATTAATGCAACTAATGATATTAAACTAATAACTAAGGTTTAAATAAGATATGAGATGATGATGCTCAGGATAGGAATTCTTACGTATACTAACGGAGCTAGTACGATAATTCAAACAACCTTGATGTGCAAGTATTAATCCTAAGTGTACTAAAACTAGGCAATCAACTTCCCTAATCTAGAATCAGATTGAAAGACTAAAAGCTCAAGAATTAACCCTAATACTTTGTCAAATCAACCTACTTCACAACCCACTAAACACGTTATATGGATTATGCTTAATTAATGAGACCCTTATTTACCCAAGGTGATACGACCGTCCTCCCTAGATAAACCGGTAAATTATAAACCCCTTCTACAACCCTATCATTAAGTCTACTTGTTATCAAAGAGTGATAAGATTGTCCTCTCTCTAATAATTTTCGTACTCAATTCCAAGATAATTCTAGGGTTTATTTCAAGAATTCAATTAAATAAGAGAACTAGCACTAAAAATCACGAGTTATCCTAATTATGTACCAACATCCTACTTCTACGAGTTCATCCTACCCCAAGCATGTAAGGGTTCTAGCCTAACATGGTAATTGAAGTAACAAAAACAATAAAAAAAACGATGAACATTTGCATAATTGAATAATCAAAAGACTTGGAAAGCATAAACGAAAGAATATCTCAAAAATCTCAATAAATCTGTAAAGTAGGGTTTAGAAGTCTCAAAGGTTCAAGAACGAAAGAATTAAACGAAAATATTCAAAAGAAGTATCTAAACTAAGAATTCGTAAGATCGGAACCTCGTTTACAAGTGTGAAACTCTCCAAAATCTCTCTACCAAGCTCTAAGTATAAAAAAATATGAATCGGGATCAAAAGTCTTCAAAAACGAGCTTGGAATCGGGTAATTATAAGCAACGGGCAAAAAACGTGTGAAAAAGACCAAAATCTCGCAAAACTGAGGTTTGGTCGAGCACTAGCGCTCGACCTCATGTTGGTCGAATGGATGCCTTTCCAGAGCTCTTAGGGCGCTCGACCCAAATCGAGCGGGGGTGTTCGACCTCAACTGGTCGAATGATTCATCCGGTCGAATGGTGGCGTTCGACCACTTTTGATCGAGCACTTTTCGGCTGTTGTACACTTGTTCGAAAAACTTTCATATCTTCTCAACTGGGAGTCCATTTTGGTCGATTCAAAGTCCTACGAACTTCTCTTTTTGCCCTCTATCCAACTATGAATTTCACGCCTAATCACCTTTGTATAGTACCATCCCTCCCCCTCTTCTTTGCAAGAGGAGATCATCATGGCGTAATGTATCTCCACTGTGCTGCTCTTATTCTTATAACCCTCGAGACCGAAGAGGGTCATAAAAGCCAATAAGTTGCTCCATCCATTGGGAGTAATCTGGGTGATCGCCAAGTTGATGTCTTCAAGAAATCGAGCAACAACTGGATGGAGGGGCAATGAGAAGCCGATATTGAGAACATCAAGGTTGATCGCGGTACAGCCTGGTGGATGACAATCAACCGTTTCTCCTTTCTGGGACGCATAAAGAAAAATATCGTAAGGAATTTTATAATATGACCGGATGTTCGCCAGGTCATCTTCGGTAACTAAGCTGGAAATCCTGCTCGCCACGTACTTGTTTATCTGGCCGACCATGATCGTCCTTTCAGAGGGAGGAAAAGAGTTGGAATAACGAGTAACATATTCCACCCACTCCTGGTCGATAACTACTCCTTCGGGAATTTAAGATTCTGGAGTAGGCTTAGATATGGGAAAACCAAACTCTTTGAGTAATCCCTCGAGCACGTTGGCCACCCTGGTCGCCGCTAGCTCCAATCGCCTGATCATCACTAGCCTCAACTACTTCTAGAACACTCATTTGCTCGATTTTGGCGGGAACTTATTTAGAGTCTTCTCCTAGATCGGAAGAGGTATCACCTTCCACACGCGGACGAGCAACAAGATGTTCGATATCTTCTTCGCCAGAGCTATCCACAGCGTACGCCTCAATAGAGCAAACAACTGAGCTCGCTTCAGATCCCGTCTCCTCATCAACCAATAGAGTATGCAGATTGCGGGCAAGAGCTTGGCGAGAAGATCTACGAGGAGCGACGGGTGGTTCCTCCTCTATTGACCTCTTTCCGAGATTTCGGTCGGGATAATTCTTGGAAATAGTGTTACTCGAAGATGGAGAGGCCATCGAATTAAATAAAAGAAGAGTTTTTTAGGGATGAATGAAGTAAAAGAAAGATCGGCACTTGGCAAACGTTACGACGATGCTAATGGTAGGTTCACGGCGGCAACATAAAGACAGTGATGATTCTTCGAAGGAAAAGGAAGAATGGAGAAGGAATTGTAAAACAAGTATGAAATATTGAAGTAACAATCTGAAGAAACTGGTGAAAGTTCGACGAAGAATGCAAGAATTACGATGAAAATGCTTCAATAGAAGTGGCAATGGCGGAATTCCAGAAAAGAATAAAATGAGATAAAAATCGAATATTTATAAGAAGGAAATGGGGGCCAAAATGAGATTTTTCTAAAATGAATAGACCGTATTTGTAAAAATGAAGACACGTGTGGGCGGCGACTGACGTCACCGCCGCCCACGTCGTTACGAATTCTGAGATTCTCGGGAACCCAACCGCCGAAATATGGAAAGGCAACCAAGTTGCTCACCTAAGTTTCCCGCTCAAAAGTTAAAAAAACTTGTTGCTTGCTCTAGCCGTAAAACATCATTTGTCAACTATGGCTCGACATCAGTTAGTTGATTTTCATCCTAACAAAAGAACAAGTCAAGGGGCAATTGTTGATAGGCGAACAGTCAAGCAATGGGATTAAGCACTAAAATAATGATGATACTAATGATAATGATAATTAAGGTAAAAATAGTAAGAGGCGAGCAGCTGTGCATAGAGACATAAATATGTGAAAAAGACGAGCAGATGGTCAGAATGTCATAATAGTATCAAGCGAACAGCTGGTCAAAGGTCAGAAGAGGCTGAGTGAGCAGCTCAGAAGAAAGGTCCAAGCACCCATAATAAAAGTGTACAGGCGAGCAATAAAGCACTTCGAAGAACAACTCAGAATCCCACTAATTAGGCATTGTATTAGGAACAAACAAGTATCATAACACTTGTCAAATGTATAAAATACAATAGTTTAGGATTAAACAAGTGTCTAAACACTTGTTAAGTTGTAAATGAGAATGGCTAGATGAGTGACACCTCCTACTTGCTTGTATCACTATAAAAACACCCTCATATGAAGGGAAAAATAAGTTCAATTATTCAAAAACTTGTCCAAACTCTTGCAAATTGATTTCTTGATCTTTTCTTATATGAATTCAATATCTTTAATCTTGTTTGATGATTTTCATTAGCAATAACAACCACTAAATCATCAATTTGATAAAAGTTCATCAACAGAATGTCAAAAAAATGATGGGATGTAAATTGTACAATTAAAAAAAAAAGGTCTAGATTCATATATTTATCTTTTTTTAGACCATTTCGATAAAATTATGGGACTAACCATAGCGTGAAGTATGTAGCCGGAAGACCTGAATAATGTCGTACGACATTCGTCCAACAAACAATTAGTGTGACTTTAGATTAAAGTTTTATAATTTAATTTGTATTGTGCAACTTAATGATTTACAATTACAAGTCATATTTTATAATAAAACAATTAATACCCTGTAATCAAATAACTAGTGTTCTTCAACAAATCTCCTTTAATTAAATAAATAATATTTTTCAAAACTAATATATTATGGTAAAGGTCATGCACCGTGCATTCGCCCCCGTTTTATTCCTTTTCCAAATTTCTTATCTCACGATGTCGTTGTCCGCCACTGTCTCGTTACGTGTTTTTTCTTTCTTAAATGGTGTTGCCTCTCTCCGCACTCAAAGACGACGTCACCCACGGTCACCTCTAACACACACTCTCACTGCAAAACACCATTGTGCACTACCACTCCAAATTTGTTTCCAAATTGAGCTGAAGATTGAAAGAGAATCATAACCTTCACCCTAGTCCCACCCCACCAAATTAATTTCCCTTGTCCCCATCCCTTATTTTTCGTTGTTTATTTATGCTAATTATGGTTTAGAAAAAAGATCGAGATGCTAAATAATCGTTGTTTTTTAGGAATCATTTTCGAAAAGAATCGGAACAGAATCCTATATTGGCTCGCGACTTTACTGACAGAAAAATTTCAGAATTGGATAATGAGTTTCTAATCTCGCCGTTCTTGGAGGAAGAAGTTAGAGAAGCCTTGTGGTCGTGTGATGGATCCAAAAGTCCGGGTCCGGACGGCATAAACTTTAATCTTTGGAGAGATCTTTGGCCATGCTTGAAGACGGAGTTTTTGCTTATGATGAGGGAGTTCTATCAAAATGGTAAATTGGTGCGGGGCATCAATCCATCTTTCATTGTGTTGCTGCCCAAAAAGGAAGAAGCTTGCGGTTTAGGAGACTATAGACCGATTTCGTTGATAGGAGGAATCTACAAGATTATATCTAAAGTCCTAGCAAATAGACTGAGCAAAGTGATGGAGTCAATCATATCGGAGAATCAAAGCACTTTTATCGGGGGGAGACAAATATTGGATAGTGTGGTGGTGCTGAACGAAGCGATTGACGACGCAAAGAAGAGGAAAATTGAAAGAATATTTTTTAAAATAGATTTTGCAAAGGCGTACGACTCCGTGAACTGGAACTTCCTAGATTCTTTGATGAACAGATTTGGCTTTGATGCGAGATGGAGGGGGTGGATAATGGAATGCGTGTCAACGGCGTCGGCATCAATCTTGGTGAATGGGAGCCCAACGGGTGAGTTTCACTTGGAGCGCGGCTTGAGACAGGGGGATCCGCTGTCCCCGTTCTTGTTCTTAATTGTAGCAGAATGCTTGAGTATATTGATGAAGAAAGCAACAGATAGGGGGCTGTTTTCAGCTGCAGAAATTGGAGCGAGAAATGTTCGTGTGTCCCACATCCAGTTTGCGGACGATACGATTATGATGGGGGAGGCAACGCTCGAGAACGCAAGAATACTTAGACAGATATTGAGGATCATGGAGGTGCTCTCCGGGCTGAAAGTGAATTATGGGAAATGTTGTTTGATTGGTATAAATACAACAGAAGCAAGGTTGAATGACATGGCAGGTATTTTGGAATGCAGAGTGGAAAAGTTACCTTTCTCTTACTTGGGCATTAAAGTGGGTATGCGCCACAATATCTCGGCAGATTGGGCTGGAATTGTTCAAAAGCTTCGCACCAAGTTAAAAAGTTGGGGTGACAGGAAAATCTCAATAGGGGGCAGAATCACTTTATTAAACTCGGTAATCTCGTCCATACCTATCTACTATTTGTCCTTTTACAAAGCACCCAAAAAAGTCCTGAGAGAAATTGTGAGTATCCAAAGAAACTTCTTATGGGGGGGTGGGGAGTGTTCTCGAAAAATTTCGTGGGTTGAGTGGAGTGTAATCTGCAAACACAAATTCATGGGGGGGCTGGGGGTTAGGGATTTGGAGGCGTTTAACCATGCTTTATTAGGAAAATGGAGATGGAGGTTTTTAAATGAAAAAAATTGTTTATGGGTAAAGGTAGTGGAATCAAAGGGAATGGGAGTTCGGGCAAGGGGTGTAGAAGGGGGAATCGAAAGTTTGGGTAGGGGGGCTTCGGGATGGTGGAGGGATATTGTGAAGATTAGTTCGGGTTATGAGGGAGAGTGGTTTCATGGGGGGTTAGTGAGGGTAATAGGTGATGGGAGAGATACATCTTTTTGGGAGGATACTTGGATGGGGGAGCAATCTTTGAAGTCTAGATTTACTAGACTATTCAAACTTAGTTTGGATAAGGAAGGCAAGGTGGGGTTGATGGGGGAATGGGAGGGGGGGTGTTGGAGATGGAAGTGGAGATGGAGAAGGGCTCTATTAGACAGAGAACTTAATACACTTAACATGCTTTCATCTTTGCTTGACAGGTTTAGGCCTCTAGAAGGAGAACCTGATAAATGGAAATGGGAGAGGGCGGATGGAGGGGTATACACAACTAAGGCAGCCTACGAAGTTATTATGTCACAGAAGTATCAGCAACAACAACCGGGTATTAAAGAAGAAGGATTCAAGGCAGTTTGGAGGAGCTTTGCTCCACCAAAAGTAGCAGCCCACGGATGGAGGTTGTTACATGAGAGGCTTCCAACGAAGGACAACCTACGAAGACGAAGGATTCTCACAGAAAATGAAAATCTAAGGTGTGTATTCTGTAATAATTTTGATGAATCAGTGCGCCACTGTTTCTTTGGATGTTCCAAGTCACACGAAGTTTGGACGGAGATAGCCAAGTGGTTCAACAAGGCGACAGTATTCCATGTGGATCCTGCCGTAAATTTAGCAGCTTTTGGGTCTTTTGTATTAGGGAAAAGAAGTCGGAAAAAGGCGGCTACTATATGGCTCGGCATCGTATGGATTTTGTGGAAATGTCGAAATGAGATAATATTCAACAATGGGGTGTTCTCGGTTTCAAAGATAGTGGAGGAAATTAAAGCAAGAATATGGAGTTGGTTGGTTGTGAAAGCTCGAGGAGTAACTACTTATTCCTTTAAAGATTGGATGGAAAATCCTGGGATGGTTTTAGGATGATTAGAGTTCCTGCTTTTGTATTGAACAGGGTACTACTGGTACCTAAGTACTCTTTTTAATCTCATTAATAAAATTTTATTGATAAAAAAATAAAATAATAAACCGATATGACAGTGATTGTTGTGAGAAAATGATGAAAATTTAAGCGTAATTGGGGTTTTTTCTTATTTCAATTGTATAATTTTTCAGTTAAAATTAGTGCAACATTTCAACTATATTTAGCGCAACTTTTCAATTAAAACTATTGCAACGTTTCAATTATACATAGTGCATTATTTCACTTAAAGTTAATGTAACTTTTCAGCTTCATCTAATGTGACATTTCACTTACAACTGTTGTACTTTCACGTTAAAGTTTGTGTAACTTTCCAGTTAGAACTAGTGTAATGTTTCAGTTATATCTTGTGTGATGTTTCACTTAAAGCTAGCGTAACTTTTTAGTTATATATATTGTGTAACGTTTCACTTAAAGTTAGTGTAATTTTTCAGTTAAAGCTAGTGCAACGTTTCAGTCATAACCTATGTAACTATTCAGTTGAAGCTAGCGGAACATTTTTGTTATGGTTAATACAATTTATCAGTCAAAGCTAATGTAACATTTCCTTAATTTTTTTTATTAATTGTATTTTGTTGATGTTCTGAGATCCCATGAATTTAATTGTTTTCTAATTCTAGGAAATAAAATAATAAATGAAACATAAAAATATTTTTAAAGGGTGATAGGCCTATGACATTAACTGACCAATTAAGCATTAACTAAGAGGAGTGTATTATTGCATAATACTCCATTTGTTTCAAAATAAATTGTTTTAAAGATTTTATTTAAAGTTAAGAATCCTGAAATTTTGACATATAGCATCATATATATCCCTAAAAGCTCTACCATATATTCTAATACTTCCTGCCATATTTGTTATATTTTAATACTTCATATAAATATCTCTTATGTTTTAAATTAAGATTTGGGGTAAATTAGGAAAAAATGTGTAAAAATAGTTAAATTGACACTTGTTTGAAATAAAATTTAACCTCTATTTTTTAAACGGAGGGAGTAATTAATAAAAAAATTTGTAATGGTTAGGGATTGTACATACTACCCACACAACCACTGAACACAAACCAATTTATGATATAGGTGATCAAATTATTTTAAATACATATTTGAAAAGATTGACCCAATAAAATAAATACTCATTCATATGCTTAATTGCACGGTGCACGGGAGATCCACTCTATATTATAATATAAACAACTAATATTTTATAACCTAGTGTCACGGTGAAACTTATCACGCAAGACTTCGTCTTATAATTTTAATTTAGGGGATTTATTAATTAGTTTGAATACTATAATCGTGTTATATAAACTAGTATTTTACACGTGTTGTCGTAAATTTTGCTTTTTATAGTTTGTAAAAAATAATAAGTAACTGTATACAATGGATGATTATTTTGGCTGTGGGGTTTATGGCCTCTTACGGCGACATTTTAAGGAAGAAGAAGCTTAGGAGGATGTTTGACTAAGCTTATAAACTCTTTAAAATAATTTATAAGCACTGTTAATTTGTTTGGTAAAATGAGATTTTTAACAGCTTATAAGATAATAAAATAACTAAATAAGTTCCTAACAACTTATAAGATTTAAAAAAATAAGTTGAGATTTTCCAACTTATTTCTCAAATCACCTCCACCCCAACCATTCATCATACCCTGAAACCGGCCTAACCCTCCCCCGCCCACCTCCACCTCCACCTCCACCTCCACCTCAATATAAAAAATAAAATAAATAAAATTATATCATATAAAATTAAAATTAAAAAATATTTATTATAAATTCTCAAAAATCTTATAAATTGTATTAGTCAAACACTTTAACAATTTATAAATTATTTAAAATTACATCTTTTAAACTAAAAGAACTTATAAGTTAGTTTGATATAAGTTTAGTCAAATAGACTCTTTAAGTCTCATAAATTTGGCTCGGAACTTCAGTACTTTCATAACTCTCATTGTGAACTTCATTATGTGCATATAGTTTCAGCCTTTCCGGTTATCACAAATGAGATCAACAAATGTAATGTATGTCAGTAATGGAATTAATGCTCCAAGCAAAAATATACACCTATAAATCATTTTGCAATTAATATAATAATTTGATTGATCCAGTATATTTAATAATGTAAACTACACGAAGATAAATATCAAATAGGTTATTGGTCCAAAAGCAACCCAAATTCCAACTTTAAACAACTAAGACAACATTGGTAGTTGACACCTACCAACACTATATTGGAAAAACCATGCATATTCTCAACCACAACCTTAAAATGGTGAGTTGAACGGATAAATTGTGATATTTATATTTTGTGTTAATGAAAATAAAATGAAGGAAAGAAAGAGCTTGTATAAACCAAACCAAATATAAATTTCCCACTCTTTTTAATAGGACTACCAGTGACTAGAACGTATCTTATTCACTCATATAATGTAGTGAGAGACGCTACAAATTACATGCTGTCAAGAACATTATTTCAACATTTGTGAGAGAGAAAAAAAATTAGCAAATGATTCATAAATTTATAATACAATCGATACATATTCAACATCTTTATCATAGATAATTGGCACGATGTAATTAGTAAAGAAAATACTGATAGTCAAGAGTTACATTAGCTCCGTTGATGTTACTTCAATTAGAAACCTTTGTTGGAAATTGGTTTAGAATTTAGGTATTTGACCTAAGTTTGACCAATTTTAATTCGATGTTCCATTTACGAACAATGGAAATAAATGTCAAATTCATAATCTACGTTCGGGGTAGATGAATTTGGTGTATTAATTTGCTCAAAACCAATTTCGGGTGAATGAGATATTAATACATGAAGATGAGAATTTATCATGGAAATTCTTAAAGTTGAAGAGGAAAATGGGAAGAAGGAAAAATGAATTTCTTGTCCCACATTGGAAAATTGTTGCACTGGGTGCTTTAGAGGCGCACGTACGCATCGTCGTGAGGAGTTGAGGAGCCTTGAATTTTTCGAGGCAATCCGGACCGGGCGTGGCTCACGGGTTCAAAGGCGGTTCGGGCCAAGGCTAACGTGAGCGGGTGTGATTCGCTCAAAAGACACCAATATCTCTTAATGAAAAAGACACCACACCTCTTCAATAATTATAAATACACCCCCCAGAATGCATTTTCAATCCATTCCAGAAACCAATAAAGCCTTCTGCATTCAAAACCCTCCAAAGCATTCTAGTATTCTAAGTTTTGCATTAGAGTCGAGTTAAAGAAAGTTCAGGATACCTGAGTCCGTTCGCCGATAACTTTCGTTTCGTAGTGTAGCGATCGTGAGTTCCAAAGTCATTGTATCTTGGGGACGATTGCCATTTGACACCGTATTGGACCGAAATACGGGGCAATATCGTCTTACGGAGAAAGAGTTCAACTCTTGCCTCGACTTACCGTATTAAAGTCAGTGTCCGTCTATTCATCTTCGTCTACACAAACCCCATTCTCCCAACAACCTTTAAATAAAATTTATAAGTAACACATCGTTACATATGATATATCAGTGATTAATCAAAAATCAAAACTATTAGAAATGTCAAAATTTGTCACTTCAAAATAGAGAAGCAAACTTGCTTACAAGCTGCCAAAATCTTAGCGTTCATTCTACGAATTTCACGAGTGGCTCAACACCAATAGAGATGCCAAATAATATACATTGAATATCTAGTCAACAAATGAAAGGTAATGAAAATTTTGATTCGTTTAAAATTTTAATCACTCGATTATTTTTTCCAACAAAAACTAAATCATGACAAAGTTGAATGACTCAAATGGTTAGAGCCTCTTTTTTTTTTATGTCCGTGAGGTTATGAGTTCGAGTCACCATTAGTCTGATCGAATTTTTTTTTATAAATTTATTGATTTGTCATTTTATAACAAAATCAAAACAAGTCCAAAAAAAGAAAAAGAAAAATACAGGTATTAAACAAAGCCCAGTGGTGTAGTACAGAATACGGTCCAGTGGGCCAGTAGAGACAAGGTAACCAGAAGTTTCGAAGGGGCTAATTAGTAATTAGTGATTTCCACTTTCCATAAACAAGAGTTCACCCCAAAACGAATTCCAGTTTCACATAAACGGTATCTCTGCCATCGGAAAACAAACCCTATAACACAGACTGACAGACTATACTAATACGAAGAAGAGAATTAATGGATGCGATAAGGAAGCAGCTGGATGTCCTGATGGGAGCGAATAGAAACGGCGACTCTCAAGAGGTGACGCGGAAGTACTTCGATCGTGACGTCTGCCGCCTCTTCCTCGCCGGTCTCTGCCCTCACGACCTTTTTCAACTCACTGTATGTATACAACGTTAATTCCTTCTTCATCTTACTATTTTGCTGCGAAATGGTATTTTTCGTTTTTCAATTAGTTCATACTTGAGCAATTTGGTGGTTCGTATGAAGATAGATAGGTGTATGATTTTTATAAAATACTGCTACACTGGCTTATTAGGCAATCGCATTTTTCCCTCTCTCATATCTACTTATTTTCGATACAGAAAATGGATAAGGGACCGTGCCCCAAGATCCACTCGCTGCAGCTGAGGAAAGAGTATCCATTCTTGCTTCCCTATTTTGGATGATTAGACCGGGTTTATACTATACAACTAGTTTGGGAGGTGGTAAAATGTAGTCGCATAAATGTCAAAACCTTTTACATGCTCCAAGAATTTGTTTCCATCCATACTTCTATCACATCGGTGAACCAGTATATAGTTACCTCTGAATATTTCTGTATCATGCATTAGCCTTAACAGTTACTGATCTAACTCTGAGTATTACACCATTGCGTTCGTCCGAGGCATGCACTTTATTTGCATAGATCAGTCTGAACTATATAGTCATTATATCTTTCGGCCGTGCAGCTTGAATTGTTAACTTAACACTTATACAGATATGAGGAAGCAAAAGCAAACGGTCTTGAAAATTATGACAGGGAGTTAGAGGATAACATAGACAGACTTATAGTTGAGTGTGATCGTAAGATTGCTAGGGCGTTAAAGAGACTTGATGAAGATGACGCTAAAGCGGCTATTGCAATCTCTGTTTCAGAAGTCACCCTGGTAGATTTCCAAAAAAAACTAGGTTTTCACATTCCACTGTTTCCCTAATAAGCGATATGATTGGTAAATCTTGTGGAATTGCAGACACCAGAGATTAATGAGTTGTCAAAGCAGATCAAAGAAAAACTGAAAGAAGCTGATCAATCTGGTATGTTTATTATCTGGCCCTTGTTCATGGCTTATTGTTGATGATATTATGTATGCTGTAGGAAATGTACTTGGGATAATTTGGATTGTTGAGATTAATATTGTTATTGCAATGCAAGGAATTGATTGGTTGATGGAAGTAAAATGAAGCATCACCAGTGTATGAGCTACTTTTGAAATGTCTTTCTTTACCCTATCTAGAATCTTTTTTAACTTGTACTATGGTGGAAGTGACTCAAGAGTAGTCAATGATACCCTTTGCATCTATCTGACAGTGTGACTCAACATTACCTTATTGTATAGATCTTGAAGGCAAGACAGATGTAAAACTTCGAGCGTTGGAAGAGGTTGAAGAACTAAGGACTACAAGAGCAGACAAGCAGGTATTACCTTATCTGGAATATGTTATCAACCCTTTGGAAATTTACCTGAACGGCAATTGTTTCAATATTCCAATTACATCATTCGTGGAATGAAATAGTAGATGGCAGAAGGGTAATCTTTTCATTTTTCTCTAATGTCAGTCAATGCTTCTTTTGGATGCTTTCAACAAGGACCGTGCATCTCTTCCTCAGCCCCTGACTAATGCTTCACAACTGGCACCGGCAGCTGTTCCAGATCCTCGCATACAAGAAATGATAAATGAGAAACTAAAGAAAGCTGAGGATCTTGGTAATATTTTGCTTCCTGTATTTCATCAAAGATTAGTGACCTGTGAAATTAAATCATAGTTATTAAAGGCGCGCCTAAGGCACACCAGGCGCAACTGCCAGCGCCTCTCCATGTTGAGGCGAGGCGCAAATACCTGAAATTTTTTTTTTTTGGTTTTTTTTAGGTTAAAATGTATTTTGAAGGTAAAATTCACGTTTATAGTAGATAAATACAAGGAAACTAGTATCTTTTAAGATTATAAATATATTTTCAAGATATACAAAAAGAATATTCTAGAATAAGTCAAAAATTGACTTGGTCTTCATTGTTATCCTTACTATCAAAGATTACAAATATATCTACAAGATATGCAAAATCATTTTCATATATAAAACAACTCCAACAGTTTTTTTTAAATTCTTTTTTAGGGTGATTATGATGATGAATATGATAATGAGGATGATTAGTTATTTAGTTTGCTACTTGTTTGCTTTTGATTTGATTTTTAGGGTGTCTACTATTTTCGGTTTGAATTTTGTGGCTTCATGTTTTTTGAAGTTTATGTCCTTACTTTGTGTCAATCACTCATTTATGTGCTTATGAACTTCAATCTAATATTTGCATGCAAATATGTTTAAATTAAGCTTATATACTATATTTTTGTGTTTCTGTTCAATGGTCGAAAGGCGTGCGCCTTAGGCGCTAGGCGCACCATTGCGCCTAGATGCGCCTTATCGCCTTAACAACTATGGAAATTATGCATAACTGTGTATTGTGATTGTTGGAAATGGTACATATTTGATCTGCTCTCATCAGTGACTGAGAAGTGAGAACTGAGAAGTGTAAAAAATGATACATCTTTGATCTGATCTCATTGTTTTATTTTTCCAGCTTTTGCCCCTAAAGAGGTTTAACAGTCTTGATAATGTTTGCATGGTTTTGCTTAGGTGAACAAGGAATGGTTGATGAAGCACAGAAAGCATTGGAAGAGGCTGAAGCACTGAAGAAGGTTTGTATCTACTTAATTTAGTTTCTTTTAGCAAGTTACTGATATATTTGTGTATTTGTTCTTGACACTACTCTATTACACTGTTCTTGGACTGTACTATTTCCATGTCCTAATTAATTCAGCAAACACAATATTCTTTTGATTTGGGTGCCTTTTACTTTCATATGATCCAGCTTCCAGCTCGGCAGGAACCTGTGATGGATTCATCTAATAGGTACACAGCTGCTGATGTGCGCATTGTAAGTTCATGGTCTTGCTTCCTCTGATAATTGTGGTTTACTAATTAAATGCATCGTTCCAGTTTCTCCATTGTTTAATTGATTATTTTCTACAGTCAATTTCAATTATACTAATATTTTGTATTTTGCAAAATTACGAGCTTAACTAATATATGATGTAAAGTCTACGTTGCCTATGATTCTTATATGAATGGTTGTTTTGCTTGCTGACAGACTGATCAAAAGCTTCGCGTCTGTGACATTTGTGGTGCATTCTTGAGTGTTTACGACAGGTAAAATTTTACATATCTAATAATAACTGCTGTAGGATGAGAAATTGGTTGCGAGGTTTTCGGTATCTCATTGTTTGACACGACAGTTACACCTCCTTGTCACCAGCAGGCTTTTGGGCCCACTTTTACGAGGATAACTTATGCAGCTAAAGAATGTGCGTTGTTTTCTAATTTATGTTTGCATAGCTGGATAATTGGCCAGGATCTTGTCTTCATTTTTTTTTCATGCTATAGACCTTAAGAAGTTAAGATGTTATGACAAGTGTCATGGTGTATGTGTTTCAGTGATCGACGTTTAGCAGATCATTTTGGTGGAAAGCTCCACTTAGGCTATATGCAAATTCGTGAAAAATTGGCTGAACTTCAGGTATTGCCACAAAATCTACTTTTCCTGCATCCTAGGATTTTTTTTTTTTTTTACACAGATTTAACTATTCTAAATAAAGATGGTAGTGCTTCAATTTCTTAAGGTGGAATTGTTCTGTAAAATTCAGGCAGTGCACCATTTAACTTCTTTATTTTTCCTCTACTGAACTTCATTGATTGTACTATATTTATGTTATCGGAAGTTGGGAATGTTTGTTCTTTGCTTTGTGCAACTGATCATGCTCGTCTTTAATTAATACCCTTGTGGCAATGAATGTATTGATTTGCGTGCTGTTATGATCTCTTAAAAGTTCCCTATAAGATTCTCTGTTTGGCAGTTTTCTTCTCCTTTTCTCGTAATGTGGTAAAAGTGTATTACTTAAATTCGTGGATTATCAGTCTGTAATGTATTTTTTGTTTTCTTTTGGCTGAATTGCTCATATGGGCGTAGCTCTGGGCATGGGGTTTATTAAAGTGCCCGCAATGAATTTTTTATACTTGCGTCTTCTTTAGAGGAATGTTATGTTTTGCGTGCACATGTCTCAATACTATCCTGCTTCACATGAAGCAATTCTAAATTTCTAATCATGCTAACATCAAATGCCTTTTCTTTTCCTTCAATATCAGGAAGAAAAAGACAAGAAACGTAAAGCCTATGAAGAAGAAAGGAGGTTTGGAAATTTTCTAATAAAGCTGTGATGTTCTTTTTTTTCCTTAGTCATAGAGGTGCAAAGTGTAACTTTCTAGTTTGATTCAGGTCAAGAGATCGAAAAAGCCGTGACAGAGAGTCTAGCAGGGATCGTGATAGAGGCAGTAGCCGTGAATGTGGAAGGGATTATGATCAACGAGTAAGAGATCGTGATAGGTATCATGGCCGGGAACGTGAGAGAGATAGAGAGCGTTCTCGCAGCTATGACTCAAGGAGTCACCGGAGATCTCGATCCCGGTCAAGAGAACAATCAAGAGATTATGATCATTACAGGTTTTGTATCTTGTGTCTTTCATTCCCTTGTTTGCACCCAGATGGTGAATGTCAACAAAATGAGTATATAATCAAACTGTTTCTTGACTTTCATGATAATCACGAGATGTTGAAATTCAATTATATATCTGCTAGATAAGTGATTGCGGATCTTTAGTTCATCTGTATTTTGACTAGTGTGTATTTTAAGTGAAATGAATCTTTTTTATTTTACTTATCCAATGCATTAAGCTTTCTGGGTTGTGTGAAAGATTATTAGGGTTCTCGAAATGACAATTATATTTCTCAGTGGAGAAGGATTTAAAGTTCAAACCACCAACATCCTCTCCAGTTGAACATAGAGATGGTTTGGCACCCAACTCATTTACTATGAGCTGGTTGGGTAGAGGCAACCATGCTTGTGGCTAAAACAGCTTGTGTGTAGTTAGAAAATTCCAATATCGATTGGTTGGAGTTCTTTCAGACTTCATGACATGAGCTATTGTCTGTTTTTGTATATTTATAGCTGCTTTTTTCATTTTGAGTTTATCCTTTCATGGTTAAAATGTTGTATTGTATTTTGGATTCCTTATTGCTCCATTTTATTCTATATTTTCTGCTATTGCTTTCTAGTAAAAATAATGATTTTTCGTTTGTTCTTTCAGCAGGCATTATGATCGCTATTAACTAAACGAAGTATGCTTCATCCAGGATTTTTAACTTCTGCATATGAAGGCTGTGCGGTATTCTCTAAGAAGATAATGTATTTTGTACTTGAAAAAAATTCCAAATTTTCAGTTGTTTGCTCCATTTGCTTGTGAATGGACCTGTAGGGTAAATTATGGTGAGATTGCCACCGAGGGTTGATTGGCTTACTGGAAAATTTCTTGTACAATTCTAAAGCAGCTTTTAGGATGTTTTTGCAGGATTTAGGTCTTTAAATATTGGTTTTCTATAGGGTAAGATCTAGACCCCAAAGACTTTGCACATATCACAGTTCATCTCCTCCAAGGACCTATAAATAATATTTCATTCTATTGATAATTATACACAAACATTTTTCTTTTGTTTAATTCACAGTACACGTTCATAAAAATTATTCTATATTTGTCAATTCACATGCTAAAATTTCAAAACAAGTTTGAAAAGTTGACTGTGCAAAGTGTGTGGAAATCTAGGTCTACAGCTGTGTTTTTTGGAGCATGAGTTCGACTTGGTTGCAAACTTGTAGAATTCCTCCGTTAAAAAATGGGGGAAAAAGAAACTTGCTGAGACTTACACAACGAAACCACGATAGTTCATGGGCTGATTGGATTCGATTAATTAATGGTTTGATATCATGAGCAAATATCATTCACTCCAAGAAGAGAATTTATTTGTGTTGGTTAAAAAAAGAAAGATTTGCTTGTATAAAATTTTTCGAAGTTGATTTAATTCTAAATAAATGAAAAAAAATAAATAAACAAATTCATTTATAGCGCCTCCTCCTCCTCCTCCCCCAACTTAGAAAATAAAAATTGTATTGCCATTTTATTTATTTTTTGTTTCCCTCTTCCTTCCTACCTCATCAATTCAATTCTTCACACAAACAGGAAAAGGTTAATGAAACAATTTCCTTTTCCAATCGAATCTCATAATTTCTGAAAATGGCGTCGCATAATCATCTAGTTATGGCTATGCTCCTAATCTCCTCCTCCGCATTTGCAGCAGAAGAAAACGATGCCCAAAGCTTGACGACGTTTTACGACGTCCTCCGGTCGAACGGTCTCCCAATCGGTGTGTTCCCCAAAGGCATCTCCAATTTGTCAATTGACGAAGCAAGTGGCGGCTTCCGGCTCCGTTTACGTTCTCGTGCGCCGTGCGACGCCGTATTTGAGACACGGCTGAGGTACGATCAAGACGTTACCGGCAGGATAAGTTATGGAAAGATTTCAAATGTGACGGGAGTATCTGCTCAGGAGCTGTTCTTGTGGTTGGCGGTGAAGGGTATTGAGGTGGATATTCCGAGCTCCGGATTGATTTACTTTGACGTGGAGGTGGTATCCAAGCAGTTGTCGCTCTCCTTTTTCGAGTCGCCCAAGGATTGTCATTTCGCGGGGGATGTGGATGTTGGAGAAGGAGAAGGAGCAAAAAACGATGATGATCGTGTGCCAGTTCCTGAGGTAGGTTGTATTTTTATTTGAATCATTTCCCAGTAAATACAAGTGCAATGCTACCTAGCTAATTTCCACCCCCATGGTCACATATGATGTATAGTTGATTCATGAAGGTGCAAGTAATTTGAATAGGATTTACTTGGTCTCAATTTTGGTTCATAATTGGTAATTGAGACTGTTTTTGGCCAAGAATTATATGTGCTTGCTAACTTTTATTTGTTTTTGCGATGCAGAGTCCTGCATCTGAGAAATTCTTGAGGAAGCGTATTATGGACCACGAAAAGAGAGCTGTTTCCTTATGAAAATGTCCTTTAGATTGAGGATTGTTTTCAAAAGGGTATTGATGCATAATTTTAGGGCGCGTGTAATAGTTACATGATGATTGTTAGTTGTAAGGTTTAAAGCTGTTGATGAAATGTGATTCTATTTCATGTTTTCAGTAGCTAGCTAACTAGAATCTTGCTAAACCAAAAAGATGTTTCCAATATTCTGAGGACAAGTCTAAGATTAAAAATCTTTGTTCACGTGAATTATGTTTTTATAATTCAACTACAAACTAAACTAAGACGGAATAATCTTTATTGTTGAAATGGTATTGTGTCTGTCGAGGATTTGGGAGTTGACAAGGGAAAAATGAGATTTTAGTGAAGTGACGTATATTCGAATATTCGAAAATATTTGGAATTGGGTAGACGAAGGCCAATATTGTAATTTAAGAAAGGAAGCTGTTGAATTAACGGTCCAGTTTACTTACCCACCAGTTCCCGACTCCCGAAAATACCACATCCTCAGGATTTTCTCTAGTCTCTCCAATTCCAATTCCATCCTACTTCTCGAATTCTACATAGTAGGCTGATGATGGCTTTGTTGGTGTATAGTACAACAGTTGCTCCCAGGAGTTCAATGGTGCTATATGAGACGGGGATTACCGGGCAGCGAAACTCTCTGGGCATGGGCATGGGCATGGGCATGGCAGCTCCAAAGAAACTGGCCAGCAGGGGATTCCGAGTAAGGGCGAGCTCGGAGGAGGGAGCGGTGGTGGGCCGAGTGACGGAGGTGAACACGGTCACTTTTTGGCCCACTGTGGAAGCAGCTGGTAGTAAGATAGTCGTCCTCGATATGTACACTCAGTGGTCAGTCATTAACTCAATTCAATTCAATTCAGTTCAGTTCTATGCTGCAGGAGTTTAGGTGGGTGAAATTGTTGCAGGTGCGGTCCATGCAAGGTTATAGCTCCCAAATATAAAGAGCTGAGTGAAAAGTACGAGGATGTTGTCTTCTTAAAGCTGGATTGCAACCAAGAAAACAGGGTGGGTAACATTTGTTTTGTGATTTCACAGATGTTGTTATGTCACTAGACTAGACTAGACTAGTCTCAACTTAAGGATGTAATGATGATGATGATGATGATTATTATTATTACAGCCACTGGCCAAGGAACTGGGGCTGAAGGTGCTCCCTACATTCAAGATATTTAAAGATGGCAAAGTTGTTAAAGAAGTCACCGGAGCCAAGATCGACAGTTTAATTGCTGCTATTGACACTGCATGCTCCACACCAATAAATACTTAATGTTTTTCTCTACCTTCTTCAACCCAACCCAACCCAACCCCATTACCATTATTCTTGTAATAACTACTACAGTACTATTAATACAATACATGAATAACATATGAGAGCTTGCTTGCTTTTCTATGTGGATTGCTTCTCCCTTATTGCACAAATCCACTGTCTTGGAGTAGGAATACTAGTTTCATCATCGTCGTCGTCTTCTCTTTTTACACTTGGTATATGCCACCTACCTACTTCTGACTCCTGCATTTCCAATTACACTCGATAAATCATTTTGTAAAATTAACTTGACGGCTAAAACTGTCTTTACCTGGATTACAATGGAATAAGGCGGTGGCATCTGCAAGCTCATCCCATCCACCGATGGTCTCAACCGCACCTGCCAATGCCAATAATTGAATCACTACAATCTTCCATTCAATTTTATACCACTACCTATTCCTCAACAACCAAACTACTACATGTTAAAAGGGAAAACCATTCAGGAATGTTAATTTTCTAGCTCCAGGGATACTATTTTCACCTTGGAATCCAATGATATTTGCTTATATGCATGCAGGCCTTCAATTTAATTGATGTTAATCCATGCACAACACACCAACTAATATCTGACCTCACTCTTAAATATATATACACTGGAGTCATGAATGTCAAATTCAAGTCAAAAATCGTTTCACAACTAGTCAACCTACTTTACTTGTTCACCATTTGTCACTAATACCTGATGCTTTTCTTTCCATCTCGGGAAGAAACTATTGCCCAAAAGATTGAACAAGTGATCTCTCATCTCATCATTTGTCACCAGCAAACACTTGGAACTCACGGCAGCATATAACCAGTACCTAGGATTAGAAACAAACACAGATTCAGTAATTGGGCTGCAATGCATTGCCTCACACACACACACACACACACACACACACGTACATACGGCTATATAAAGTGAGAGAGATGAATCCAAAGAAACCACTATTTGCAATCAAACCAACAGTTCTGCATCCATGGAAATATCAGAAACTTGGTTCAATGAACAAAGCTATTAGAAAAATAATATACATTGATGCTACAAGAGCATTTAGAGAACATTCATTGACAATGATACAAGAGCATTTAGAGAACATTTCAGAGCACAACCAAACAGATATCATAACAAGGTACTATCAGCATTTAGAGAACATTTCAGAGCACAACCAAACAGATACTGACTTCTCCTAGTAGGCAGGAGAGAGGAAATTAACAAATATTTAGTGTATATAAAAATACCATGTGTATTAAGAAAACAGATCATTAACCAATACATACCAATCATCGTTTGAGCCGACAGGCGTAGCATAGAGCGCACCAGCAGTTTTCCAACCTTCCAACAACTTTCTGTTGTTAGGATGCAGAGCAGGACCACCAGTAACTCGGTTTTTGTGTAGCACAACAAGAGGCAATTTCTTGGATGGGCTGATACGACGCAGTTGGTTCACAACTCTTGCGATCTACCAAACGAAGAGAGGCAATATACAAATAACCATATTCTTGAATATTACATTGCATATTTAATAATCCAGTCTGCGTTCCTCCCTCTTCCACAGAGGGAAATTTACTTGTTGAATTTTGATTTTTACCTGAGAAAAACTGAAATTGCGCTGATAAGCAAGTCCTACATTAGCACCATCTACTACAGCATCAAATGGACCGTGCCTTTGGAGCCACTCCTGGACCAGCATCTTTAGCATTAGCCTCGATCTTTATTCTTAGTTAAATGACTGGAGCAAAATATAAGAATTGTGCCTTTGCCGTATTCACAAAATACATACGTAGATTCAAATTAGTTAAAGTGAAGATCTTGTCGTGACACATTGTAATAAATGAATCACAAAATATAAAATAGCTTATGATGATTAGAAAGAGAGTTACACCCCGGGGGACTTTCATGGACAGGGAAGTGGACTAGTGAGCTGGACACATCCTTCATTTGGAGGGCAATATCTTCTTCAGATCAATCCACTAAAATGAAATTAAAAAACATCAAGTGCAAAATGCATAGCTGAATTAATTTTCTTTTACAAAGCACTGTAGCCAGTTTATATGATGGCGCAACAAAAAGACCAATCAGATAAGATATTGTACTAAAATTCCATGATTTATACAAAATCTTTAACAAGCAATATATGTAGGGTCTAACAGGCAGCAGGTATAAAAAACCACCAACTAAATACCTGAAATTGCAGAAAGCCAGTTTTAGCTTCTTTCTTGCAAGCCAATTCAGCCAAAGACCTAGCAAAATTCTCCGTCTCCTTTGGATCGATATCAATGCACACGAGCTTCTCCCCACATGAGTGGCACACACCCATCTCACTCATCGTGGTCCTCACAACTCTCCAATTTCCTTTCCCTAACCACCCTTGGCCATGCCAACCACCACCTCCTTTCACTATCCCTTTCACCACCTTCCGGACATCCCAATTCTCAACTCCAACTTCTCCAGCCCTCTTTGACTTAAACCAGTCCTCCACTGTGGCAGCAGTCTCCTCCGAGACCTGCCTCACCGTTGCCCTCAACCTGTGCAAGATTTCATACACTTTGTCCTCTCGATTGAGCTCGGAACTAACTTTGAGCAGTGATGAAAGCTCAGGCTCCTCAGCCAATACCTCATTGTCCACCATATGGGAATCCACCTCATATGCCTTATCGGCCATCCCCTTGTTACAAAATCCAAATAATGCTGGTCCATATGACCTCAACTTGGGGCCAATCCCACGATCCTTCATCTTCTTAATTAAATCGAAAGCCAAATCTGGATCCTCTTTAGCAGCCGCCAACCTTGAAACATTAGTGAATGTTGCCTCATTCGGCTCCACCTTGTCAATACTCATTTGCTTAAAAATGGCAAACCCTTTGTCCAGGCTTACAGGATCCATTCCATGAGTTCCGGCAGAACTCAAGTAAAGCAAAACATTGTAATGATGCACATTGAGCTTCACATCAAGCATCTTAGCCTCATTGTAAAGACGAAGGGCTTCGGCAAAGTCGCCATTCTTGGAACACTGATCGAGTTTCACACGGAGAATCATTTCTGGGGTCTCCCGGAGCTCCTTTTTCTTGGACCTTGGAGTTCTTGAGTCCTTGAGGAGAGCTTCACGGGAGTTAGTGGAAATGCGGGGTGCTCTCCTTATGGAAAATGAGTTGTTGAGGTGGGAGTTAATAGGCATTAGGGGAGAGGGGTGATAATGAAGGCGTTTGGTATGCAGAAGCGATGAAATGGAGATGATAGAAAAAAGTGGTGGGGTGAAGAGCTTGTGTGGCTTAAATGGTGGATTTTGCAGAGTGGCAGTCGTTTGAACATACAATCGAGGAATGCAGACCATTTTTTATTTTTTGTGTGTAAAATGATACGCTCGAACAAGAAAATGAAATATTCTTGGCAGTTAACTGTTGTATGAAGCACATATATAGTTATAGTTGAAAAAAGGTCCAAAACTAACCAGCTCAGAAATTGCAATGCGTATCAAGTGTTTGCTAAATTGAGTGAGTGAATTTCAGGCAGAAGAGCTGGCCTGTTGTCTTCAGTGTCGCACATCCCTAAAGCCGCGAATTCAAGATTTTATCTGCAGGCGATGGAATGGAAGGGAAGAGAAGAGAAGAAAATATAATCCATGGGTTTTCTTTTTATGGAGTAGCTTAGCTTAAAATACAACCAACAGCTTTTGTTTGCAGCATCACTGTAGTGTGATCTGAAAAAGTGGACATTGGGTTTTGTATTGTATATTTCCAAAGCCTCAATTATTTTACACTGGGCTCCCCTCTAAATATAACATCAAACCGTTGGGCTCGGCCCAGTTATTTTCGACTATACTAATTTTAAAAAAATTGAGTTTCTTTCCTTTTTTTTCTTTCTTTCTTTCTTTCTTTCTAAGGAGTAGGATTAATTGTCAATTTACTATCTGATGACTTCATCCCTATGGCTATACCAACAAAAAGAATTTTAATTATTTAGTGTTGGATTCTCATAAATTCTTTAACCATTGACATATTTGGAATGCAGAATGGAAGGATGAGGTGGTTTGTGGCATTAATGAAAATGTGACAAGCTAATCGAGATGAAAGAGAAACACAATTTGTTTATTTATTTTCCGTTTAAATTGGTTCCAAAGATTTGGAGGTTGTCTTCGTTAAATTGCTTACTAAATTTATGGAAATCCATTTTCACCGTCAATCTCTCTCTCTCTCTCTCTCTCTCTCTCTCAACCAACAACGTATGTATACATGTTTCCTTACTTTCTCCTCTCCTCTCCTAAATCACCCTCCCTTCCCCACCTCTCTCTCCTCTACTACAAATTTCATCACAAAATTAATTTAATAATTTGTCTGGTTTGATTGGTGGTGGGGTATGGATTCCGGGAGGAGGCATTTTTTGCTTGTTTGGTTGTTGGTGATAAATGTGGTGCAGGGGAATGTGGTGTTTGAAGTTGAGCACAAGTATGGCAAAATGGCACCCCTGGGTGTGCTAAGGGCTCACGATTCTCGCCGCCATGGGAGAAGAGTGCTTGCCGGCGTTGATTTTCAATTAGGCGGTGATGGTTCTCCTACCAACACTGCGTATGTTCCTTCATCTACTATTTATGTTGAAATTCACGTCTGCTTTTCAATCACAAATTGCTTCCTAATCTCCTTTTTTACATGCCAATTGCCTTAATCTCTCTCTATCCTTTTGTGTGAAAGCTGGTGTTGGAAATCAGGCCCATTCATTAGTGCTGGCTTCTTAAAATCTTATTGAAATGAAAATGACTGCTTTTTGTAAGAGCTACAAGTATTATGGAGGAAGGACATGTCATTTTTATTGCTCTACTTTATCTATGATTTTTTCCATTTGCCTTCAACTGATCACAGAAATATCCTATCTTAACCAAGTGAACCAGCACTAGCCTCAGCCTCAAAATTGTCACCATACATTTATGTACAACCCAATCTCTTACTCATCTTGAACAAACCCTACTCTGGATCACAAAACCTCAGAATTAGTCTCTAAACAACCATGCGTTGACAACTTGGGGGATAAACATAATAAATGCTTAAAAGCTGTATTCACTTGTCAGTTGGCACTGCAAATTGTTATTCCCGTTCCTGTGTTTGGTAGCTCCTACTATCTAAGTTTCATTGATTATGGAATACATTGATGCAGGCTCTACTACACTAAAATTACAATTGGAACACCTCCAGTTGACTATCATGTCCAGGTCGATACAGGAAGCGACATATTATGGGTGAATTGTAAAGCATGTACTGGGTGTCCCACAAAGAGTGATCTTGATGTGTGTTTCTCAATTCTCTTCTTCTATTCCCCCTCGGATAACCATCTTTATTCAGTGCTTTTCCTTCCTTTTTAACTTTTTTCCTAATTTTTGTTTCTTTTTTTCAAATTCACCAGATACCCTTGAAACAGTATGATTTAAAGGCTTCCTCCACTGGACAAACCATCACTTGCGATAATGAATTTTGTGGAACTGTATTTAGTAGTCCAAACCCAAATTGCAAGATTGGAATGAACTGTGAATATAATGTTACTTATGGAGACGGTAGCATAACTGCCGGATACTTTGTCCGAGATAACTTCAGACTTGATCGAGTGACGGGAAACCTTCAAACCACAGCAATGGATGGATCCATAGCTTTTGGGTGAGTATCACATGTACACTATTACTTGATGCTTAAACTACATGATGGGCTAAATATGCGCAATTAGTGACATAATGAAGTACTGAGTTTGCCTAATTATATAAACTGTGTATTTTCCATTTCTGGGACTAAGACATTGGAGATGCATTAACAGAACATCACATGTAATTTGTCTTCTCAAGTGCATAGCTTTTTCCCCTTCTCTTAGTTTTAACATGTTGATAAAAGTGGATCTCAGTTCTACTTCTTGTGATATTCTACGTTTTTATGATTCAGGCGTCTTGTTTTTTAGTTATATATCATCTTATTAGTCTTATGTGGCTGTATTTGAAATGCACTTGCTTAGCCTGTTATAGCATTCTTACTATATCTTAAATTCCAAGCACCGCAAATTTATGCCCCTTTTCTGTATCTTACATGTTCCTTTTCCCCTTCCCTCTAATCCAAGATAGGTGCTCAGATAAACAATTCGGAGATTTAGGTTCATCATCTCAGGCCGTTGATGGGATAATTGGTTTTGGACAAGCAAATACGTCCATTCTTTCGCAGCTTTCTTCATCTGGAAAGGTGAAAAAGGTCTTTTCACATTGCCTGGATGGCAAGAAGGGAGGTGGCATATTTGCTATTGGCGACGTAGTGCATCCTAAAGTAAACAGAGCGCCACTAGTACCAAATCAGTACGTGAAATTATAACTTGGTTTTTTTCTTTCCTGGTGTAACATTTAATTATATTGGTATAACATGATACACCAAATTAATAAATAAATAAATTATTATGTATGCATATATGTACTTTGATTTCTTTTGCTTCTTATTCATCTGATTGAACTTCCATTCTTATCGTAGGGTTCATTATAATCTTGATATGAAAGCAGTTGAAGTGGGTGATAAGCGAGTTGAACTTACCAGTTTTTTTGGGTTTGGACCCCCTAGAAGGGCCATCATTGATAGTGGTACAACCTTGGCCTATGTTGCATCCGACATTTATGAACATATATTGGCTAAGGTATGCCTGGGATGAATAAAAATATTTATGGAAACTCTGTTGGTAATTTTATTGAAGTGCAGATTTAGTATATGTTTCTTGCAACCTCTGTATCTTGATCATCACTTTCATATATGTTGGTTTATCAGATGATGTCGATGCAACCAGATCTGGAATTTCATGTGCTCGAGGATCAGTTCCAATGCTTTTGGTACAGTAAGAAGTAAGTATTGTATTGTGAATAACCAAGAAAGCTCTCTCTGCATGTGTGTATGGGTAGATTCTGCCTTAGTATAGCACATCCAGACACTCATAAGACCAAGTCCTTAATATGTGTATAGATCACACTTTTGCTATTGAACAGAAGTATGTTGTTAGACTCCATCAAAATGATTGTTGGTTTTGGTTATGTTTGCAGTGTTGATGATGGGTTCCCAATCATAAATTTTGTGTTCAAGGACTCGCTTTCCTTGCCGGTTTATCCCCACAACTATCTGTTTGAAGTCCGAGTAAGTCAGTTGCATTTGGGTCCAAAAATAAGATAGCACTGCGCGTTCTGGAAATTGTCATAGTTGTTTGCAATATACTATCCCCTCAATCTCATGTCATGAAGATATTTGATATTATTCTGCATGCTTTATCTTGTATTCATTCGCAGGACACAGAATACTGCATAGGTTGGCAGAACAGCACAATGCAGACGAGCGATGGGCAACAATTGACTATATTAGGAGGTAATTTTGCTTTGGTTTTTCAATAGGTACACATTCTTAGTTCATTTAGTGGACCTATGGAGGTGATAAATATAAAATGCAGATATTGCCCTGTCGGACAAGCTCGTTTTATACGACATGGAAAACCACACAATCGGATGGGCACAACATAATTGTGAGTATACAGCTTTAAGCATGCATTGCCATTGCCATTGCCATTGCCATTGCCATGCCACTAAATGATAATTTGCTATGTATGTATATGGTGCAGGTTCGTCGAACATTCAAATAAAAGATGAAGCGAGTGGACATGCGTATGATGTGGGCGCCCATGACATATCTTTGGGTGCAACCCCGTTGAGGGCTAAGCTTATATCCCTCTTTCTAATCCTACCCATTCTCCTCATCATCTAATCACCAACACATCCTGGAAATGCTGATGATTTTGATGAAGAACCTACATACATACGGATTGGTGAAACATTATACTATTCTTTTAATTCTTTGATTTGATCAGCACCCAACACCATACCTATCTGGTGTGCGATTTGTCCAACACATGATCACGTGTAATTAGATTCATTTCCCTTTCTTGCCTTTTGTTTCACATTCTTCTTGTATACAACTTATACATAAAATACAATGTAAAGCCAAAGGACACTCCACTCTATTTTTCTTCCGATTTCTTTAATTAATCGATATCATTTTTGTCAATTATAGTGTAAGCATATTCATACGACTAGGAAACTTTAAAAAAAAAAAAATTATGAGTTTTTTAATATTTAATTGTTGTTAGAATTTAAGGTTATATTAATATTAACTCGAATGTGACATACATATTAACTCTTGACTAGAGACATGACACATTAAAAATAAAAAACCACTTGCATGCATCCTGTTTTTGTATAAATCAAAAGACATATTTTTAGGTGCAACCATCCATGTTCATTACTTTTCTCAACCTAACTGCTAGAAATAATAATTAGCTTTTGTAAACCCTGCGTACAGACAAGCTAGCATGTCGCAATTAATGAAGTTTGAGTTACTTTATAGTTTTAACAATCACAATGACCTTAATTATAATGATACATCTGCAAATGACCCCACCCCAGATTCAACATGTTCAGTTTGGACTTTCCAATTCCACATGTGGGCCTATTTTTTTTTCTTTAAAAAAAGAGGTGTATGTATTGGATTATTCATGCATGTTGCCCTGAGAGTGCCCAACACCACGACCAACATGAAGCCATGCACACATGCTTCACATGCAGCAACTAACTCCTCACGTGAGTTAGTTGCAACTAACTCACAGCTGTTGCTTCAGTCCACAATGCCTCAGTCCATCCAAGATCCGGATATGGTTACAACCGATTAGGAAGATTCTAGATATAGTTCACACTCATGTATATAAATGCATAAAAGATTGTATCCAGATTGATCATCATAATATACTTGTTCTTCTTCAATCTGTAACCAACTATTGAATATGGCATACTTCACATATTTTCAATCTTTCACTTCGGATTTAAACATGGTATCAGAGCAGTGTTGATCCATGGCGAGAGGGAGGAATAATCCGGCTGCTGCGCCGGCCAACGTATGGCAGAATGCTTTCAATCCAGAGAATCATGATGAAGAAAATAGCACGGATAGAAGTGTACCTCCAGCCTTTGTTGTACACGGATCTGAACATCCAGGTTTGATCCTTGTGTCACAACCATTGAATGGCCTAAACTTCGTGTCATGGCATAAATCCATGATGATAGCTTTAGGTGCTAAGTCTAAATTGGGATTTGTTGATGGAACAATCACTACACCAGCTAGAAACTCACCAGATTATGCACTTTGGAAGAAGGTAGATTGTCTAGTAGTTGGATGGTTGCTAAGTTCAATCAGCAAAGAGCTATACAACACTTTTGTTTCTGCAAAATCAGCTAAAACTCTGTGGGATGATATTTGTGAACGTTTTAGTTCAGCTAATGGCACGAAATTCTTTCAGCTTCAAAGGAAAATCAACACATTGAAGCAAGGACATGATTCCATAGCAACATTTTATGGAAGGATGAAAGAGATCTGGGATGAGCTTGATGATTTTGATCAAATCATTGGCTGCACATGTGGTAGTTGTTCCTGTGATGTAGAGGAGCAGTTACATGAGAAAAATACCAGGCTAAGGCTTACACAATTTCTCATGGGCCTAAATGACAGCTATGAACACACTATGAATCAGATTATGATGATGGATCCCCTACCATCATTAAACAAAGCATATTCAATTGTTTCCAGAGTTGAACAGCAGAGGCAAGTTCAATCTGGTGTGGAAGAAGGTGATGGTGCAACAAGAATTACTCAATTACAGTCAGCAATGTATTCAAAGGCTCGTACTTATGAATCAAGGGATTTTCACAAGCCTGATAAAGGAAGAACATATTATAGAACAAGGGAAGAGAAGGAAGCATTAGTTTGCTCTCACTGTGGGAAGAAAAGACATGATGTCTCTACATGTTTCAAGCTTCATGGATATCCAGATTGGTTCAAAAGGAATGATGGAAGGAAAGTTGTAGCTCAATGCAGTGTTGAGGACATTCCGAGTCATGCACCAGATATAGCAGCCATTATACAGCAAGAAGTTGCAAAGTATCTAACTAAATCAAATGGAGGAGGAGGAGGTGACCAGAGTTTTGCACATTTTGTTGAATGTGCAGGTACCTCTATTACTGAACTTTCTGGATTTATCAATTATGGTAATATGGTAACAGGAACTTGGATATTTGACACAGGAGCTAGTAGGCACATGAGTTATGATATTAACCTTTTTACCAAGCCTCTTACAACCCTGAACTTTCCTATTACTGTGTTGTTACCAGATGGTAGCAAACAAGTTGTCACACAATCTGGAACTATCATACTTACCAAAACCTTGACCATTACAGATGTTTTATACATTCCTGCATTCAAATACAACCTATTATCCATACCATTTTTACTTGCTAACACTGAGCTCTTATGTACTTTCACTGGTACCTCTTGTATCCTACAGGACCCCAAGACTGATGTACCTCTGGCAGCTGGGAAAATGCTTGGAAAGTTGTATGTTCTGCAACCAAACACCAATTCCTTTTCTCTTTGTAATTCACATGTTGCAGCTTATGTTTCCATTGATACTTGGCATAGAAGGTTAGGACATGCTTCTCTTGATGTACTCAAACATATAACTCAGATAGTTTCTCATAATAAAGGTGCAGACATTGAAATATCCTCTCCATGTGATGTGTGTCAAGAAGCAAAACAGACTAGAATGTCTTTTTCAACCCATTCCATTCAAACAATATCCATTTTTGACCTTATACATGTTGATATATGGGGACCTTATGCTCATCCTTCTATTACAGATACTCCTTACTGTTTAACCATTGTTGATGATTTTTCCAGAGCTACTTGGGTATTCTTATTAAACCATAAACACAAAACACTCCCAGTTCTTAGGCAATTTCTAACCATGGTCCAAACACAGTTCAAAGTACACCCAAAAGCTATACAAACAGACAATGGGTCTGAATTTCTCAGCAATGACTGTCAAAAACTTTTCCAAGATCTTGGGATGATACATCAAAAGACTTGTGTTTACACTCCACAACAGAATGGAGTTGTTGAAAGGAAACATAGACACTTGCTTAATATAGCAAGGGCACTAATGTTTGAATCCAAACTACCCCTGACTCTTTGGCCTTATTCCATTCTACATGCAGCACACATTATTAACAAATTGCCTACTCCTACTTTGAACTGGGACACACCATTCTTCAAACTGTACAATAAACCTTCCACCTATGAGAACCTCAAGACATTTGGTTGTCTTGCTTTTGCTACTGACACACATCCTTCCAAACCTAAGTTTGCTCCAAGAGCCATAAAATCTGTCTTTCTTGGATATGATCCAGGCCATAAAGGTTACAAACTTTACAATTTATCAGATCACTCTATCTTTATTTCCAGAGATGTGCACTTCTTTGAGCACATTTTTCCTTTCCATTATGACCAGACTACACCTCTTGACCATTATCCTTCTTCTATCTCACACAATGATACACCTACTACTTCAGCCTCTGCACCAGACTCCCAAATTACACCTGTTTCCACTTCTACCAGAACAAGAATCATTAAGCCTCCTTCTTGGTTGAATGACTTTGTATCATCCTGTACAACTTCCACTCATTTCCCAGTTACCAAGGACCAGTTTTCAGGTACTTCACATTCTTTACCTCATCTTGATTCCATTTCACCTACATCCTTTGCTGTACCTTTTACATCTGATTATGTGAGTTTTCTAGCTAATGTGCATCTATCCAAAGAACCTTATACTTATTACCAGGCTTTAGGGAATCCTAATTGGGAGAGAGCCATGGATGAAGAGTTAATTGCTCTTGAGACAAATGAAACCTGGGATTTGGTGAAGTGTCCTTCTCATAAGACTCCCATTGGTTGTAAATGGGTGTATAAATTGAAACTCAAACCTGATGGCACTGTGGACAGGTATAAAGCTAGACTTGTTGCTAAGGGTTATCATCAGGTGCATGGAATTGACTATGATGATAGTTTTTCACCTGTTGCCAAGCTGGTTACTATTAGGTTCTTGATTGCTTTTGCTACTGGAAAGGGATGGCCTCTGTGCCAACTGGATATTAACAATGCTTTTTTACATGGTTATCTTTCTGATGAAGTTTATATGGACTTGCCCCTTGGTTATACCAAGGCCTTGCCAGGACAGGTTTGCAAGCTCAAGAAGAGCCTATATGGCTTGAAGCAAGCCTCCAGGGAGTGGAACACTGAATTTTCTAAGACTTTGTTAGCTTATGGTTTCAAGCAATCAGCCTATGATCACTGCTTATTCACTCTGAGTTCAGATTCTTTCTACTTGGCCCTATTAGTATATGTGGATGATGTCTTACTCACTGGTTCTTCCATTGATCAAATTAACCTCCTTAAGGAACACCTTCATTCAGTATTTACCATCAAAGATTTGGGCTTTGCCAAGTATTTTCTTGGGGTTGAGATTGCCAGGGGTGCTGATGGTACTTATCTCTCCCAACAGAAGTATATTTTGGATATTGTCACTGATACTGGAATGGACAGTTGCAAGCCATCTCATCTGCCTTTTCAACCAGGTCTGCACCTATCTTCAACTCATGGTGAGTTACTTGATGATCCTGAGAAGTACAGACGACTTATTGGTAGACTCCTTTATCTTAACTTCACTAGGCCTGATATATCATATTCTGTACAACAATTGAGCCAGTTTGTCAATGCTCCAAGGACTCCTCATTGGGATGCAGCTCTATTTTTGGTCAGATACCTACAGGGAACTAAAGATTACAGGCTCTTTTACTCATCTCAATCCACCCTTACTGTGCATGCTTATAGTGATGCCGACTGGGGATCTTGCTTGGATACTAGGAGATCTCTAACAGGATATTGCATCTTTCTTGGTTCTTCTTTGATTTCTTGAAAAACGAAGAAGCAGAACACTGTTTCCAGATCTTCAGCCGAGGCTGAGTATAGGGCCTTAGCATCTACGGCCTTGGAACTTCAATGGATCTCATTTCTTGCTACTGACTTCCTTCTACCTATTTCCTTACCTCTCCAGCTTTGGTGTGACAACAAATCCGCTTCCCACATTGTTGAGAATCCTATTTTCCATGAACGCACTAAACATATCGACATCGATTGTCATATTGTTAGGGATTTGTACAAGAATGGTCTGATTAGCTTGCATCATGTTTCCTCTAACCTACAACTAGCAGATGTCTTCACAAAAGCCCTTCGGGGTCCTGCCTTTGAAGTCTTCAGGTCCAAGATGAAACTCCTCTCATCTTGAGGGGGGGGATATTGGATTATTCATGCATGTTGCCCTGAGAGTTGCCCAACACCACGACCAACATGAAGCCATGCACACATGCTTCACATGCAGCAACTAACTCCTCACGTGAGTTAGTTGCAACTAACTCACAGCTGTTGCTTCAGTCCACAATGCCTCAGTCCATCCAAGATCCGGATATGGTTACAACCGATTAGGAAGATTCTAGATATAGTTCACACTCATGTATATAAATGCATAAAAGATTGTATCCAGATTGATCATCATAATATACTTGTTCTTCTTCAATCTGTAACCAACTATTGAATATGGCATACTTCACATATTTTCAATCTTTCACTTCGGATTTAAACAGTATGTAAATATGCTTCATCTCGTTCAATTAATCTAAATTTCAATGAACTAATGAAAATCCATCCTATCTTTATTAGGGTGGATTTTTTTAAGATAATTAATTACAATAATTTTCTAATATAATCAATTACAATAGTTTCAAGACTATGGGGATATTAGGTGGTGAGGTACCAATTTTTAATTTATTGAGGTGGGTTCCAAAACATTGAGAGAAAAATATTTTGAAACAGTGAATTTCAAGTTCAATCAGTTTAAACAATCCTTATCCAATAAGACCCTTTGCTTATTTATTATTATAAATCCTAAATAAATTCACAAATTCTCGAGGGATGTTGTTTGCTTTTGTATTGTTTAGTGTTAGTGTTACCATTTTGTAAATATGGAAAAACTTCTGGATGACGCCAATGATTGTTTTTTCTGTTTTCCACCATTAATAATTAAATTAAAATATGTGTGCGCCATGTCTATCGACAAACCGTTGTAGTGTGTGTATATATTCCGAAGAAGGATTTCGATTTCATTTTCAGATGTTGAATGAACAAAACTCACACCGCGCTTTCTTTCTCTCTCACTGCACTTTGTTGTTATCAAGTCACTTATTATCTTTATTTATAAGCGGATTTTTTGTGATCCCAATTTTCCTCTCCTAGTTTGTAATTAATCCGTATCCCTGTATTTCTGCCCTTCTTTGTATTACGTGTTTTCTTTCTCCGAACGTGTTATCTTGATATTCGTCAATGCTTGTTTTGTATTAAATAAATGGAAAATCCATCGATCAATTTTGGAGTGATCGAGTAAGGGTTTGATGAATCTTCCAGATTCAACCATTTGATTCTTATTGATAGATTCATTTTCTTTGAATATTGTTTCTTTTGGGCGTGGAAGGGATACTTTTATTCTCTTTCCATAGATAGATCTCATCAATTTTCATCATATTTATATACATTTTTTTTTTTTTTTTTTTTTTTTTTTGTGTGTGTGGAAATGAATAAGCCGTATTTAGCTTAAGTAACTCTAAGGATAGGGTTATTGGGTTTCAGCTTATATTGCAGTCACGGATATTTGATTGCATTGAAATTTGAAAGGTGATTGTTGGTGTTGAGTAAATGAATGCAGTTGTTGATTGGTCAAATGTCAAAGAGACTGGAAGCTGAATTTCATTTTCATCTTGTTTGTTTGAGTGGAATTTATGTTGGTAATTTTTGGGTGGTGTGGAGAATATAGAATGGGGTCCTGCTTTTCCTGCGAAAGCAGGAGCCCTCTGCCCAGGTCTCCTGTGGCGAGGAAGGCCTCAAGTAGGAGGAGGCCTGTTTCTCGAAATCCATCTTTTGAGTATAGTAGGAGGGAGGAACAGCTTCACAGGGATCCTAATCGCAGGTTCTTGAATGGTTCCACTGATATTGCTTCACTCTTTACCCAGCAAGGCAAGAAAGGGATCAATCAAGATGCTATGATTGTTTGGGAGGTTACCTTCTCTTTCCGCCCTTCTCAAATGTCAACTTTATTTTGTTTTGGCAACACCTTGATCAAACTCTTGATATTGTAACATCTGACTTTTGAGTATTCATGATATTCAACTTTGTTGCTTCTTATTGCACATTTGATGATTAATGATAAAAACAAAAGTTTTCAACATTTGCTATGCGTATATCACTGGTCCAAATGTTGACTAATTCTTGGCAAACTCCCCATTTTTGTTCTTCTTCATCTTCAATGAATTCATAGCATCTAAGATAAAATAGATTAGGATTAATGATCCATCTCATTCGATGTGAAACATTGAAGAGTCAGATTTTAGGCATTAACTTAAGAGCATAAGACAAAAGGAAGGAACACGCATTTTGACATGCCGCTCCCAAAAAACCAAGTTTCTTTTTGCATATAATAATTCACCTTGAAGTTATCTATATCAGTAGTGTTGATTCAGTATTACTATTGTCGTATCTGCTTGAAGTTGCTTATTGAGATTGCACTTTAATCCAGAACTTTGGTTCGAGAACAGACACAATCTTTTGTGGTGTTTTTGATGGCCACGGCCCTTATGGTCATATGGTGGCAAAGCAAGTTAGGGATTCTCTCCCTCTAAAGCTGGAAGTTGATATAAGAAGTGATAAGATTTCTAGAGAGTTGATTGTAAACAGTGCTGGAAGTCTGTGCACAAAAGATTGTTCCTTTTTATCTACTGATGAGGAAACTAGAACTTTCATTAGTGTTGAAGAAACTGGGGAGCATTTAGAGGCTTCTCAGATATTGAAAAAATCTTTTCTCAAGGCTTTTAAAGTCATGGACAAGGAATTAAGAATGTACTCAAATTTCGATTGTTTGTACAGTGGAACTACAGCAGTGGCCCTGGTGAAACAGGTACGCAATAAAATATCATCAGTGCTTGGTGATATTGTCAGTGTACTCAACAATAGTTTGATCATCTTCTGTAGGGTCAGGATCTTGTGATTGGAAATGTTGGGGACTCACGAGCTGTATTAGGTACAAGAGATGAAAATAATTCACTTATTGCAGTGCAGTTAACTGTAGATCTCAAGCCTAACCTTCCAGGTAGCTCTGCTTCCCTCCAGAATAATAGTAAATCTGATATGTTGAAAATAAAACGGTGTTATATGGTTATTTGTGTAGAAGTTGTTTTTAATTTATGGTGAAAGAACTCTCAACGATTTGTTAGTCTTGTCAATGCGATAGTTATGTTTATTTAGTGCATTATGTTGTCCTTCAAATCAAGCACAAATATCCCTTTCAAACTTGAGTTAAGTTATCCCTAATCTGTTCTCATCTTATAGCGGAAGAAGCAAGGATCCGAAAATGTAAAGGACGTGTGTTTGCTCTACGGGATGAACCTGGGGTGGCGAGAGTATGGCTACCAAACAACGACTATCCAGGCCTAGCTATGGCACGTGCATTTGGAGATTTTTGTCTCAAGGAGTTTGGCCTTATATCTGTGCCTGAGATTTTCTATAGACGCATCTCTGATGAAGATGAGTTTGTCGTGTTAGCAACAGATGGGGTATGAGAAGCTGAGTTTATTTTCATTTACAGTAGTCTACAACAATTTCTTGAGTTTGATGTATTACATTTGTTGTAGATTTGGGACGTCCTCTCAAATGAGGAAGTGGTGGAAATTGTGAGTTGTTGCCCTACACGCTCGTGTACAGCTCGAACACTAGTGGAGTCAGCAGTGAAGGCATGGAGGTCCAAGTATCCGACTTCAAGGGTTGATGATTGTGCAGCAGTTTGCCTCTTCCTCAACTCGAATGACTCCACCGCATCTACCACCTATTCGGAAGAGAATATCCCTTCGCCCGAACAGGACGAGAGCCCTATGAAAGATGATTATCCTGGATTAGACCGTTCAGGTACAGTTAGAACAGACAACAAAGTACTTGGAGAAAGCAAGAATGAAGCTTCTGAGATTAAAGCAAAGGAATTATAGCAATGAAATAAGAGATAAATACAAAGAAATGCACCAAAATATGTGCTTTGGACATCTAGTTTGTGTTTGGTAAGTCATGTTTTTCTACTCTCTATTGACTCCAGGAACTGAGTGATGTACCCGACTAATATTAGTGGCCCTGGCGTAGAGAATTATCTCCTCTTGCTGCAACTTTTTGATTCAGGAATGATAGGGGTTAATAGTATAACTTTTTCTAAATCCAAACAAGATTACAATTACTTTCAAACTTTACAACTACAGCACTGCCTCCTTTATTTGTTTCTATTCTCTATTGAAGCAACAATTCCACAGTTGTTCATCAATCATTTGTCTTATGGGTTCCATATAAAAAATAAAAAATAAACTAAAAAATTAATAACAAATTATAAAAACTACTTATAATCATTGTTTTCAAGAAAAAAGAAACACAAACAAATAATATGATCCTATGATAAGTGTAGACAGACACCAAGTAAACGTATAATCATTTGAGGGTGTTTACTTTGCGCTGGACACATCCGGATGGGGGATGGACTTCCCCCCATCCCAGTCACTTTTTGGATTTGCACATCTCATTCTCCATCCAAATACACATTCATCCCTATTATACACTACAACCCTAAAACTATCACTTCACAATTTTTTCTTACACCAACCCATCTTTTCTCCTACTTTTCTTACACCAACCCACTATTTTTCTTACTTTTCTTACACCTAATCATTATCTCTCCTACTTTTCTTACACTAAATCATTATTCAAATAACTAACAATAATAAAATAATACATCATCATCACTCAAAAGTATTGATTTGACATAAAGTTTCATCAACTTCCACCACATCCAACACAAAATAAACACAAATTTACTATTCACAGGATTTGCTCCATCCACTTTTTTTCTCCATCCGGATGTGCTCCATCCACCATCCCTAAGTAAACACTTGAAATCCACCAGTGAATTTCAAACAATGATTAAAGGGCTAGATTCGCAATGGATAGTGTAGAAGTTTTTTATATAATAATTATGAGAACTTTTCTAGAACTTTCAATAGTTATTAATGTGTTCTAAAGCTATCTGAAATTATTATAGGTTACTCTACTAAATTCACTGCATAATTCTAGGGATACATAAAAATTTGAGGGTTTATAAATGTTATAATTTAAAGAATAATTTTATATATAATGTTTAAAAAATGGTGGGGGCTATGCTAGTAAAAACATATACTCCCTCCGTCCCAAACTCAATTTCTCATTTACTGGTTGCACGGTTATTAAGAAAATAGTTGTTTATAGTATTTAAAGTGATAAAATGATGATAAAGTGATAAAGTAGATGTTTTTGGTTATTAGTGTAAGGAGAATATAATATTAAAAAATATTGTTATTTTTTTGCCAAAAGTAGATGTAGCAAATGAGTATGGGACGGACCTTTTTGACAATATAGCAAACGAGTTTGGGACGGGGGGAGTATATATTTCTTTTTTTCAAGGCAAAACATTGTATTCAATAGTCTCGCCTAAGATCACCGTGTGACCACAATCACTTTTTAATGTAAATTATACCACTTTTCAAATTACTAGTTGTTCATCACGTGTGTTGCACGCTCGTGTACAGCTCGAACACTAGTGGAGTCAGCAGTGAAGGCATGGAGGTCCAAGTATCCGACTTCAAGGGTTGATGATTGTGCAGCAATTTGCCTCTTCCTCAACTCGAATGACTCCACCGCATCTACCACCTATTCGGAAGAGAATATCCCTTCGCCCGAACAGGACGAGAGTCCTATGAAAGATGATTATCCTGGATTAGACCGTTCAGGTACAGTTAGAACAGACAACAATGTACTTGGAGAAAGCAAGAATGAAGCTTCTGAGATTAAAGCAAAGGAATTATAGCAATGAAATGAGAGATAAATACAAAGAAATGCACCAAAATATGTGTTTTGGACATCTAGTTTCTAGACTCCAGGAACTGAGTGATGTACCCGACTAATATTAGTGGCGCTCATCCATTCTTCCTTCTCAGAATTGGAATTTTGGAGTATCTTCTCTTACTGCAACTTTTTGATTCAGGAATGATAGGGGTTAATAGTATAACTTTTTCTAAATCCAAACAAGATTACAATTACTTTATTTGTTTCTATTCTCTATTGAAGCAACAATTCCACAGTTGTTCATCAATCATTTGTCTTATGGGTTCCATATAAAAAATTAAAAATAAACTAAAAAAATAATAACAAATTATAAAAACTACTTATAATCATTGTTTTCAAGAAAAAACAAACACAAACAAATAATATGATCCTATGATAAGTGTAGACAGACACCAAGTATTTTTATTCACATATGAATGAATGTGATAAGAGTTGGACGCTCTTTGTATAAAAGAATGATTAGTGGTCCTGGAACTATCTTAATAGTAGAAGATAACAATTTTTTCTAAAGAAAAATAGAGTACATAATTTTGCAGTTGAATAATATAATAGTAATTTAATATGTTATTAATTTTTGTGAGTATGATTTATTTACTTTTTATGAATGTAAAAATAAGCGTGGAATATTTAAATAAAACAAGTGTTTAAATAGTTACGAAACGGGGTAGTAAACGGGAAACGTATAATCATTTATTGAAATCCACCAGCGAATTTCAAACAATGAATAAAGGGCTAGATTCTCAATGGATAGTGTAGAAGTTTTTGATATAATAATTATGAGAACTTTTCTAGAACCCTCAATAATTATTTATGTATTCTAAAACTATCTGAAATTATTATTAAGTTACTCTACTAAATTCACTAAATAATTATAGGGATAAATAAAATTTGAGGGTTTATAAATGTTACTCCCTCCGTCCACCAAATTTTTACCCGCTTTCCTTTTTGGTCCGTCCACCAAATTTTTACCCATTTCTTTTTTGGAAATAAACTACACTCACAAACAAATAAATGGGTCTCACAATACCCACCACAATATTCTTACATTATCTACTTTATCTATTTTTCAATAAAATATCAATTTTCATTAAAAACTGTGCCCAACGGGGTAAAATTTTCGTAGACGGAGTATAATTTAAAGAATATTTTTATATAGAAGAATATTTTTATATAGAATGTTTAAAAAATATATATATTTCTTTTTTTCAAGGCAAAACATTGTGTTCAATATTCTCTCATAAGATCACCGTGTGACCACAATCACTTTTTAATGTAAATTATATCACTTTTCAAATTCTTCCTTAAATGATGCACCTCTCGTACCTTTTATTTGAAAAGTGATAAATTTTTCTTAAAAATGATAATATTTCTATTGAAAAATGATATCTGACTCTTGGTGACGATCTCACTGAAGACTTGCTTTATTTTCAAATATATTATGGAACACAAATAAAATTACTGAATTCAGTCATAATCATTAAATTTATATATGAAATTTTGTAGATAATTATTAATTATAAATAAATTTTTAAAACAACCATTAAAATATAGTAGTATATGTTTGTTGTCTCGATATAGCGAGCTACCACCTGACAATGTAGGGAGCGGTCATGCGAAAGAAGAACAGGGCAGCAGTCATCAGGAGGACCGAGAAGGGAACCCACCACTTGTGACGCGAGAAGATAGTGGCGCGGGAAGAGTATACAGTGGGGAGAACACTTGGAGAAATTCATCGAGAGCTCCCCTAAAATGAGGTTGGCGGGTAGCTTTACAGCGGTCTGCGAGATGAACCAAACAAAGACTATAAAAAGTACGGGAAGACACTTCTGTTCCCGATCAAACCCGCACTGGGTTGCTGAGCCCAACGCGACCATGGTCAACCAAAAATCGTCCACTAGGTGGAGAGTTGTCCCATCGAACGTGTAAAAGTGATGGAGACAGACTGCCCAAAAAGAAAACGGTTGGACTCCCCAAAGTCAACAGAGACACGTGTCGCCAACCCGTTGGACCATTAAGGTCTGCATATCCAATCATCAAAGGCCAAGTAGCCTCCACTTGGACACAAGCCCCAAAAGGGCCCCACAATTGTACCTATAAATAGAATTTTTGGGGTTCATCGATTCATAATTAGGAAATACTTTTTACTTCCCATCTTTATAACTTGATAGGTATTATAACCAATATATATTCTCCAGATGCAACCCGGTTTTACCTGTTAGCAATGTTTATACTTATACTTCTATTAAAAAAATTATTTTTTAAATAAGATTCGAGAAATTGACACGTGAAAAAATCGATGAGGGCATTACACATGTCAGAATTTAACTTTCTTGTAGCAAAAGATGAAGCTCTCGCCCCCAGGTTCCCCACCCCTGGCCCGATAGGATTGGGTGGAGGAGGTAAATCATGGTGACTCAGCGGCCCATTAGGTGGGAAGACTGGTGCAGAATTTAACTTTCTAATAGGAAGGTATGGGAATGTGGACGAAATAAAGTTAATTACGAAATAAAGTTAATTAAAAAAAATAAATTAAAATTTTAAGTCTTAAATTTTTTTAAAAATCCGAGGACATGGCGTAATTAGAGCTGTCAAAGTGGGTTGGGCCCGTTGGGCCGGCCCGCCCCGCCATCCTTAAAATGAGGGTTGGGTTAGAGATTTCTTAGCCCGTTTGGAAGCGAGCCTAAATGGGCTGGCCCGTTTGGGCCGCGGGCTTTTACGGGTTGGGGGCGGGCCGGCCCGCCTTAAAAAAAGTTTTTTTTGAAAAAAATAATTTTTTGTATTTTTTGTACATTGTCAACTATTATAATATCTTTTTTAGAGCTATTTTGTAAAATATATATTCATAGATGATGAATTTGCATTGTCGGAGTCTATTTTATGAATTATTATTGTTAATATATTGTGAACTTCAATTTGTAGAAAATTATTTTTCTAATTAACGATAATAAATTTTATTTTAAAATTTTATAGTGATAGTTATCAAGATAAATTGTTTGATTATATTTGATTTTGATGAATTTTATATATTAGAGCTTTTAAAATATATATTTAATTTTTTTTAAATAAAAAAATATATTAAAAAATTAAAAGTGGGTCGGCCCGCCAAAACCCGCAGCCCGCCAATAAGTGAGTTGGGTTGGGATATTGTAGTCCGCCCCACGAAAAAGCGGGCTTTTGCGGGTTTTAGCTCGTCCCGCCCCGCTGACCCGTTTTGATAGCTCTAGGCGTAATTAAGGAATAACTCTTGAAAAACAAAATAGTCAAGATGAGTTTAAATATACAATGCAATGTCTGAATTTTGAAAATTGATTTTTGAATTTATAAATCTAAATTCATATAGATTTCTTGATTATGAATTTCGATTTTAAAAATTACTATTAGAACATGCATAATTATATTATCACACTTTTTTATATAATTAAGTTTTGTTCTTTATGTTGTAATTTAGCGTGTAAATAAAGGGACACGATTTGTTGACCCAGTTCGTCCGGAAGGACTACGTCTGGGGGCGATCCAAGCCAAGAGTTCCACTAGTATGAGTGCGTATAAGAGTACATAATTCATGAATACAATGGGATATATATAATAGTAAAACCCTAATCTAATGGGTCAGGCCCAATATAATTCTTGGTCCTTAAGTAATGTCCACACCAAATCTCCTAGATTTGGAATATAAAATCTTCCGGATTTACAACACCCCCCCTTGGACATTACGACATAAATGTCTTGTCATAAAAACTCCACGTGCTGAGGATCGGCCATGATAATAAGTGGGAGGAATGTTATTGATCTCCTAGATCTAAATCTTCCATATTTATTTCGATGTTACCGCTCCCCCTGAAGACAACAACACTTTAAGTCTTTGCATCCCAATACCACGGACGTACTTTTCAAAAGTAGACGTAGGTAAGGATTTAGTAAACAAATCTGCAAGATTGTTACTAGATTGCACCTTTTGAATGGTAATTATGCCACTCTTCTGGAGTTCGTATGGGTAGAAAACTTAGGTGAAATATGTTTCGTCAGGTTTCCCTTGACGTACCCATTACTCATTTGTGCGATGCAAGCAGCGTTGTCTTCAAATATAACGGTGGGAGGTGTATCGCCCTTGGCGATACCACACGAGTCACCAATGTGTTTTACCAAGGACCTTAACCAAACACATTCTCGTGCGGCTTCAAATAAAGCTATGATCTCTGAGTGGTTTGAAGACGTGGTAACCATGGATTGTTTAACCGATCTCCACGAGATTGCGGTTCCACCACAGAGAAAAACATAACCAGTCTGGGATACGGCGTTGTGGGGATCAGACAAATAGCCGGCATCCGCATAACCTACCAAGGTTTTGTCTTGGTTCTTGCGATAAAACAGTCCAAGATCTTGGGATCCTTGGAGGCATCGTAGAACATGCTTAACACCATTCCAATGTCTCCTCGTAGGAGAAGCGTTATATCTTGCAAGCAAGTTAACTGCAAATGCAATGTCCGGCCGGGTACAATTTGCAAGATAGAGCAAAGCTCCAACAGCGCTAAGATAAGGAACTTCTGGTCCCAGAATTTCTTCTGAATCTTCTCTTGGCCTAAATGGATCCTTATCCACTTCGAGGGATCGGACTACCATCGGGGTGCTAAGTGGATGAGATTTATCCATGTGAAATCTATCCAATACCTTCTTCACGTAGGTCGACTGATGAACAATGACTCCTTCTGGGAGGTGCTCGATCTGCAAGCCGAGGCAGTACTTGGTTTTACCCAAGGACTTCATTTCGAATTCAGCTCTCAAGATTGAACTGGCTTCTTCAATCTCTTTGCATGTTCCGATTATGTTCAGGTCATCAACATATACGGATATGATGCAAAAACCATCTTGCGATTTCTTCGAGAATACGCACGGGAAAGCTTTATCGAACGTGTATCCCTTCTTCTGAAGGAATTCACTAAGTCGGTTGTACCACATAAGGCCCGATTGCTTCAGGCCATACAACGACTTACGCAGTTGTATGCTATACATACTGCGATTTTCTCCATCCCTTAACTGAGGAATGTTAAATCCATCTAGGATTTTCATATAAATGTCGGCATCGAGTGATCCGTATAAGTACGCGGTTACTACGTCCATTAACCTCATTTGGAGATTCAACTTAATTGCCAAAGATATCAAATAGCAGAACGTTATTGAGTCCATGACGTTGAGTTCATGACGGGAGAATAGGTTTGATCAAAATCAATCCTGGGTCTCTGCGAAAACCCTTGTGCTACCAGCCTCACTTTAACCTCTCCACAGTATTATTTTCTCAATTTCGTTTTCGTACAAAAACCGATTCATATCCTACAGGGATAGCGCGCGCGGGTGTACGAATGAAAGAGTCAAATACTTATCTTTTGTTAAGCGAGGCGAGCTCCGCATCAATTGCCTCTTTCCATTTAACCCAATCGTGGCGCTTCCGGCACTCAGCGATTGTTTTGGGTTCAGGATCTAGATCATTAATAATGGAAAGAGCTATTGACGCTGCAAATGAGTCGCCGATGATAGTAATGTTTATATTACATGTTTCTCCCGTATCTGTGAAATTCACAGAGACTTTGATGTTTACGTCAACCAGACCTTCCTCATTTCCCATTGTATCTGGGTCTGGTCGTTCCACAGTCCTAGTGCATGGAATATTTTGTGCACGTGCTTCATCACTAGGACTCTTGTCTCCTTGAGACTTGGAGTTATCTAGACGGATCTCTTCCAGAGATTTTCCATTCGACTGACCAGATTTGCTAGCCTTTCGTTTAGGTGTGTTACTATCTCTTGAGGTTCCCTTACGCTTTTGGCGTGTGGGGGCATGAGTACTCATTTTACTTGGGACCTCAACCCTTTGGGGAGCATTTACTGCTGGTATATGCGATCTAGTCACACCTCTATGGTCAGTGAACGCGTCTGACAGGTTATTTGCTAAGTTCTGCAGGTTAATGATCTTCTGAACTTCTAGTTCAGATTGATTAGTGCGTGGATCTAGATACTGAAGATTACTTACGTTCCACGTAAGTTCCCGGCATTCATTCAATTTTGAATTCGGATCTCCCCCTAATGCCGGGAAGTAATCTTCATCGAACGTGCAATCAGCGAACCTGGCTGTTAATTGATCCCCGGACAAAGGCTCGAGATATTTCACGATGGATGGAGAGTCAAATCCGACGTAAATACCGAGTTTCCTTTTTGGGCCCAAAGAGGTTCGCTTGGGTATCGTAATCGGTACGTATACCGCACATCCGAAAATACGCAGATGAGAAATGCTATATTCTTTCCCACGCACTAACTGTAGGGGGGAATGATCATTATATGCAGTTGGACGGATTTGGATTCATGTAGGACTGCATGCCCCCAACATGAGGTGGGTAGTTTAGAGTTCATAAGCAATGGTCTCGCGATAAATCTGATACGTTTTATTAGCGCCTCAGCAAAACCATTTTGGGTATGGACATAGGGGACCGAATGCTCCACTTAAATTCCCAGGGCCATACATTAATCTGTAAAGGCCTGCGAGCTAAACTCAGATGCATTATCCATGCGAATCGATTTAATTGGATAATCCGGGAATTGAGCTCCAAGCTCGATAGTTTTCGCAATGAGCTTCGCAAAAGCTTGATTGCGGGTGGACAACAAACATGCAAATGTCCACCTAGTGGAGGCATCAATAAGGACCATGAAATAACGAAATAATCCTAATGCTTGGTTAATCGGTCTGCAAATGTCCCCTTGAATTCACTTCAAGGAAAAACCGGAGACATTAGTCCAACCTTAGTGCGCGACTGGCGCACTATCAACTTACCCTTAGAACATGCATCACAAGTAAATTCATCAACAGGAAGGATTCTACTATTCGAATTAGGTATAATCCTACGTATCATATATTGTCCTGGATGACTTAACCGCTGATGCATTAATTTAAAGAAGTTCGGGTCATAAAATTTCATACTCACGGCTATATGGAGATTTGACGGTCGGATGTATAAAATAATACAATCCAGGGGAGAAGGAAGAAAGTTCTTCTATAAGATTGTATGAGTGGTGGCGCTATCTACCAATCATAAATCACTACCTCAACCCTATCATGCCAGAGGAAATTAACCCAAACCTAATAGCTGATATATTTACTAGCCATAAATAAAAACAACAATATCCGAATAAACACATGGACAGCTATTTGAGGTAAACACATCAAAGCTAATAAATTCATCCATAAATAAAATATCCGAAAGAAAGGATCCAAAAATAAAGTACTAAAACAATCAAATACACAAATCACTCATCATCTCCAAGGTCCTTGAGCTTGATGCCCATAGGATCGACGTTGTTTTGGTCAAAGTCTGCTTCAAGCAGTCTGGCATGGTGAGTTTCGACTCTAGGTCCTTCTGCTGCTTTTGATAAGCCTCGACCAAGTGCTTGGGAGTGCGACACGTGCGAGACCAATGGCCTCAGCATCCGCATCTGTAGCAGGACTGCTTAACCTTGCCAGATTTTGAAGAGCGAAATTCGAGGTTCGTGACCACCGGATTTACGACGACCTCGGCCTTTAACCCAAATCATCTTACTCTCTCTCCCCCTTCCACGTGTGCAACCAATAATATAATCATCCCTATACTGCTGCTGGAGTATAAGGTTGCTAGCGTGGAATGTTGGCAGATTATTCTGCATCAACTGGGTTACAATACGGTGCATACACCGGTCGTATTGTACCGGAGGGAGGAGTATATGGTCCTACAGGGAGCTCCATAATATTCCGGGGTCCCTGAATGAGGACATGAATAATGAATTCCTCACTCAGGTGGTTCATGATAAAAATCAACGTTTTCGCCTTCAGGGCGTTAGTGGATTTCGAACCTTCGAGAACTGTTTCGCTCAACTCATTTAAAGTGATATGGCAAGAGTTGTGACCAAGTTAATTAACAACGGAGGAATAAGGATTTATTTGATTATTCTAAGGCACATAGATGCACGTACTGGGCGCCGTCTACCCAAGGCATAAATTTACGGTCCGACAAATACCGGGCGCCGCCTACCCGGGCATAAAGAACGGACTATAAACTATGTGCACAGAGTTAATGCACGTAGGATAATCAAATCACTCAAGCATGCAATAACAATAAATAACCATAATCTCATGAAAATAATTTGCAGAAAATATACGGTTTAATGGACAGAGGAAATAATCATTAGAATAATTATTTCATGTACATTAACGCAATTTAACGAAATATTTTCAGGATTATATAATAAAGCGAAACATGGATTTTATGATATCAAGAACACAAACGAATCGAGTTAAAGAATCATGAAAAATCCGAAGAAAAGCGTCGCGTGCGTCGCGCACGGCGGACGGGTGCGACGCTCGTAGGTCGACCTCGTGCGTGCGGCAACGGGCACCGGCGTGCGAGTTTGCACGTGGCTTCGGTCTCGACGGGCGTGGGCGCGCGGCATCGGGCGCGACGGGCGCGGATGCACGCAGCGCCGGGCACGACGGGCGCGACAGGCGCAGGTGCGCGCGGCGCCGGGTGCGACGGGCGCGGGCGCGCGCGGCACGAGCGCGACGGGCGCGGGTGCGGGCGGCGCTGGCCGATGATGGCGGCGGGAGGCGCGAGCGCGCGCGGCACCGGGCGCGACGCTGCGAGCGTGCGCGCCGTGCGGGCGGCGGTCGGCGCTGGCCGATGCGGGCGATGGGAGGCGCGAGGCGGTGCTCGGCGCTGGCCGATGTGGGCGACGAGGGGGCGACGCTGCGGGCGGGCGCGCCGTGCGGGCGGCGGTCGGCGCTGGCCGATGATGCGGGCGACGAGGGGGCGCGACGCTGCGGGCGTGCGCGCCGTGCGGGCGGCGCTCGGCGTGCGCGGTGCGCGCTTCGGGCGGCACTCGGGTCGGCGGCGGCGGCGAGGACGGCCGTTCGACTACGGGCGACGGTCGTTGATTATTGATTTAAATCACAAAAATAATTTTCACGTAATATAATTATACACAGGAAAATTCATGAACGAAATCAATTGGTAAAGTATATGAACGATCAAGTGATTCATATAAAATAAATTAAAAGTGTACCGTACAATCTCGGTTAGAGACTCGTGCTGATAACGTGTTGTAATTTAGCGTGTAAATAAATGGACACGATTTGTTGACCCAGTTCGTCCGGAAGGACTACGTCTGGGGGCGATCCAAGCCAGGTGTTCCACTAGTATGAGTGCGTATAAGAGTACATAATTCATGAATACAATGAGATATATATAATAGTAAAACTCTAATCTAATGGGTCAGACCCAATATAATTCTTGGTCCTTAAGTAATGTCCACACCAAATCTCCTATATTTGGAATATAAAATCTTCCGGATTTACAACACTTTACATTTTAATTCAAAATTCACATTATTCCATCATTATAATCACAATCAACAATATAAAGATTGAATGATGTAAATTATAATTTAAATATACTAAAAAGTAAGGAGAAAAAAATTGTTAATAGAATTCATAAATAAATATTAACCAAAATCGAATTTCAAAATAATAATACTAAAATTCCAAAATAAAAACCGGTTTTTTAAAACCCATTGGCATTCAGTAAGTTATAAGGAAGCCGGGCCGAGGCGGACAGATCTCACAAGTCACACACACCTCATGAGTGAGCCTCATTCCGACGACTGATATCACCACCAAATTAACCGACCGACCACCGATCTCTTCGCCACCAATCGGTAACATTTTTCTTCTGTTATTTGGATCTGAATTCCCAAATTTCTCTTCTATGCTGTTACGAATGGACGGATCTTAGAATTTTCAGATGCATGTATCGAATTTGTTAGTTAGAATGCCTTTTTTTTTTTTTCAAACATTTTTTTTTATTGTGGACCGTAGAGCATGTATTTTTGTTTTGATTTGTGTATTTACTCTTATGGATCTGCATAATGCGGGTGATTAATCTTCTTCGCATTTCTTGTTCAGATCATTATATATTACTAAAAAGGTGTGTACATATGGAATCTAATTTATTTGATTTTAATTTGCATAATCGAGGCTTATGTTATGTTATGTTGGATAGTTTTAATTGAAATTTCGATTGTAATTGATTTTTTTTATGTGAAATTTCTTTACAGATTTTCTGGCAGAAAACTTTGAATACTATCTTTCTGTTAAACCATTGCTAGGCAGGTTGCCGAATATCATTATTGTTTCAAAAGTTTTCCTCAGCACAATATCTTTCGTGTAATATATTTTTCTCTATATCAATTAATTGTAATGATCTGATTACCAGTGAAAATGGAGAAATCTTGTTCTCTGCTGGTACATTTTGACAAGGGCACACCAGCCCTCGCTAATGAGATCAAGGAGGCCCTTGAAGGGAATGACGTTTCTGCTAAGATCGATGCAATGAAGAATGCTATCATGCTTTTGCTGAATGGCGAAACACTGCCTCAGCTGTTCATTACTATAGTAAGATATGTGTTGCCCTCTGAGGACCACACTGTTCAGAAGCTGCTTTTGCTGTATTTGGAGTTGATTGATAAGACTGATGGAAAGGGGCGTGTTTTACCAGAAATGATTTTAATCTGCCAGAATCTCCGGAATAATCTTCAACACCCCAACGAATATATCCGTGGTGCCACACTAAGGTTCCTTTGCCGGCTTAATGAAGTGGAAATTATTGAACCTTTGATCCCGTCCATTATGTCCAACTTGGAGCATCGGCACCCTTATGTTAGGAGAAATGCAATTCTTGCAGTGATGTCGATTTACAAGCTTCCGCATGGGGAGCAGCTCTTGGTTGATGCTCCAGAGACGATCGAAAGGTTTCTTTTAACGGAGCAGGATGCATCAGCTAAGAGAAATGCCTTTCTGATGCTTTTCAATTGTGCACAGGATCGTGCCATTAATTACCTTTTCACCAACGTTGACAGAATATCAGACTGGGGTGAATTATTGCAGATGGTTGTCTTGGAGCTGATCCGAAAAGTTTGCAGAACAAACAAATCAGAGAAGGGGAAATATATCAAGATTATCATATCTTTACTGGTCGTCCCTTCCGCTGCTGTGGTTTATGAATGTGCCGGAACCCTTGTTTCTTTGTCATCTGCTCCGACAGCTATTAGAGCTGCAGCAAATACATACTGCCAGCTTCTTCTCTCTCAGAGTGACCATAATGTTAAGCTCATTCTGCTTGATCGCCTGAATGAACTCAAATCTTCCCACAGAGATATTATGATTGACATGATAATGGATGTTTTGAGGGCACTGTCAAGCCCAAACCTTGACATCCGAAGGAAAACACTTGATATCGTTCTGGAACTGATCACACCTCGCAATGTCAACGAGGTGGTTCTTACTTTGAAGAAGGAAGTTGTTAAAACTCAAAATGGGGAGCTTGAGAAAAATGGTGAGTATCGTCAAATGCTTATCCAAGCTATCCATTCTTGTGCCATAAAGTTCCCTGAAGTAGCAAGCACAGTGGTTCATTTGTTGATGGATTTCTTGGGGGACAACAATATAGCATCTGCAATGGATGTTGCTGTATTTGTTCGAGAGATAATTGAAACCAACCCGAAATTGAGGGTCTCTATCATAACCAGGCTACTGGATACTTTTTATCAGATCCGAGCAGCAAGAGTTTGTTCTTGTTCTCTTTGGATAATTGGAGAGTATTGTCTATCTCTTTCTGAAGTTGAGAACGGCATTGCCACCATAAAGCAGTGCCTTGGAGATTTACCATTCTTTTCCATTACTGAAAATGAGGAAGGTGCTGATTCTTCAAAGAAAGCCCAGCAGGCAACCTCAATTACTGTTTCATCTAGAAGACCAGCTATCCTCGCTGATGGAACTTATGCAACTCAGAGTGCTGCCTCTGAAACTGCTTTCTCCTCTCCAGCTGTAGTTCAAGGATCTTTGTCAGCAGGGAATTTGAGATCTCTTCTTCTCACTGGTGATTTTTTCCTTGGGGCAGTTGTTGCATGCACCCTGGCAAAGCTCATTTTAAGATTGGAAGAGGTTCAACAATCAAAAGTCGAAGTGAACAAGGCTTCCACAGATGCATTATTGATAATGATTGCAATGCTACAGCTAGGGCAATCCTCAGTTCTCCCTCACCCAATTGATAATGATTCTTATGATAGGATTGTTCTCTGCATAAGATTGCTGTGTAATGCAGGAGATGCTGTGAGAAAGATCTGGTTGAAGTCATGCCGCGAGAGTTTCATTAAGATGCTTTCAGATAAACAACAGCGTGAAATTGAAGAAATTAAAGCAAAGGCTCAGATTCCCCAATCACAGCCTGACGACCTTATTGACTTCTACCATTTGAAAAGTCGAAAGGTAACAAACTGCATTTTGTCTGTTTTGTATCTTCAATGGACATCAAAGCTCCATGATTGTTATTTGTAGAATCAAAATCTTGCTGCCTTTTTTGTACCGGCTGTGCTGTCGCAGGCACAAATTTACCAGAATCTTGTGTTTGTGTGTGTTAAATATCATATAAAGCATCTTCATTCTCCCTTCTTGATTTTTTTGGTCAATTTAATCATCATAAAGTCTGGGTTGAAACTGTCTAACCTTGTTTCTATCACCATTGTATTCATCTTGTCATTATTTTTTTCAGTATGTAACATTGTTGTGATTATGAATTTCTCTTCTGCAAATAGGTATATTGAAGAAAATTCTTTTAATGTGCCAAAACTATACCAATAGGTTCGATATTAGCTGATGACCTTAGTCTGAAGTATGCTTACTTGCACTGAAACAACATACTAATCTGATTTGTCGTTGTTATCTTTACTTCAGGGAATGAGCCAACTGGAGCTGGAAGATGAGGTACAAGATGATCTTAAACGTGCTACTGGGCAGTTTGTTAAGGATGCAGATGATGCAAATAAGTTGAATCGCATTATACAGCTCACGGGCTTCAGTGATCCTGTATATGCTGAAGCTTATGTGACAGTTCACCATTATGACATTGTCCTGGATGTCACAGTTATCAATAGAACAAAGGAAACTCTTCAAAATTTGTGTTTGGAGTTGGCTACGATGGGTGATCTAAAACTTGTTGAGCGCCCACAGAATTATACCCTAGCTCCTGAATCAAGCAAGCAAATTAAAGCAAATATTAAGGTGTCGTCTACTGAAACTGGAGTCATATTTGGCAACATTGTTTACGAGACCTCAAATGTGCTTGAGCGCTGTGTTGTTGTCCTCAATGACATCCATATTGATATCATGGACTACATATCTCCAGCTGTGTGCAGTGATGCTGCTTTTAGAACCATGTGGGCTGAATTTGAGTGGGAGAACAAGGTAATAAAATCACTTATATTGCTTTTGTTAGGCTGACTTTTAAAGCTCCTGATATCTTTTGATACAACATTTTTTCGCTAGTGATATACTTCAAGGAGATGATCATATGCTTTTACTGGTAATAACTAGAAGTTCCATAAAGTTTTATATTTTCTTTAGCCTAACTATTGTGGTGCTTTCTTTAACTACTTCAAAGTTCAAACTTAACTGAACTATGAGCTAATCTAGGCTTGTCTTATTTTATTCATCCAAGTTTTATTGATATGCATCTTTTGAAGATATCCCAAGTTTGAAAATGGAGTTTCAAGAGATATTTTTCTGTATTGATTTTATTGATAACATTGCAGCATTTTCATTTGGCCTCTTTTACTCTCTGCAATGCATAAAGGTTATGGCACATTAAATAAATTGGACCTTGGTGTATATAAATTTGAGAGACTATTTTAATGTGCTACTCTTATCATCTGATAGAGATAACCACCAAATCTATTAGGAAGTGCATTAAGATGTAAGCATGACTAGCCATCTGCTCTGTTGGACGTACACCTCTAAAGTTGTTTTCTCTCTGTTTTATATTTTCACTTGTGAATTGGAGCATTTTAATGTTTTCTCCTAAGTTTCTATTTACTTCCTTTTGCCAGGTTGCTGTGAACACGTCAATTACAAACGAGAAAGAATTTCTTGACCACATAATTAAATCTACCAACATGAGATGCCTAACCCCTCCGTAAGTCAATTTAAATTCCTATTGATTGCTGCCAGCTGCCAAGGAGGTTTATGTGGTCTTCACATTTATAGAACCACTCTCTCTCTCTCTCTCATTAACAAAAGTTTAGACAGCTTTCAGCATTGAATCTACTCTGCATTGTTTTTTGCACTCATTGTTAGTCAGAAGTTGGTATTGTTGCTTGTTATTGTAGATGAAGTTGTAGGGCAGAAGTCAAATTTAATTGTTGATAAGTAGCTCATAAATAAGAATACTTATTGAACTTCCAGTATGAGGAGCTATCTTATACAAGAGTAAACTTGGTGCTTACCCCCTTGGAATAGGATTCACAAATTAAAAGATAACAATGAAAGGTGCCAACACAATTAAGATTTGATATATTAGCTTTGAACTGTAGGGTGTGATGAATTTCTTATCAAGCTGAACAATATTGGTGTGTATACTGAAAATCTATAGAATATTTGTTCGGGTGTAAAAGCTCTCCCCTCAATTTATATGGTAAATATGGTCCTTATTTTATCATGCCAAGCCGAAGATGGTCTATTAGCTGTTCAGTATGATCAGGCAAGCAATGAGGATTTAGTAGATTCAATGGCCAGTGATGATTCATTAATCCAGTGATCTTAGCTTAGAAAAATTCAGGATTTCCAATATTTATTGAAATTTCAGCATTAAACTTCTGTCAACTGCCTTTCAGTCTCACCTCTTTATTGTATGGTTAATTTCCAGATCTGCTCTAGAAGGTGAATGTGGGTTCTTGGCTGTTAACTTGTATGCAAAGAGTGTGTTTGGGGAGGATGCTTTGGTAAATATTAGTGTTGAGAAACAGGAAGATGGAAAACTTAATGGATATATCAGGATAAGGAGCAAGACTCAGGGGATTGCCCTCAGCTTGGGTGACAAAATCACGCTGAAGCAGAAAGGAGGAAACTGATATTCTACTGGTAAATAAATGTCTTATCCCATTCTTATTGGCTTGTGAAATTGATTACATTGCTTGTTTTCTTCCTTAATATAGTCATCTTTCCAAGTCAGACAATTTCTTCCTGCAAATGCATTTAGGGGTGAGTCTATACACCACTATTAGGCTTGAGCTCGAGTCAAGTTCAATCAATCTCAAGATTGAGCTTGGTCTTAACTCAATAGAAAACTTGGAATTATTGAGCTTGATATAATATAGAAACAATTGATACATTTCAACCATTGATTATATTAAGCAGCAAATGCAATGATTAGTAAGATGGAGTTTTTTTTCTTGTCAAATTCTCAGGTCACTGGCCAACTCTTCTCGGCCTAATTACACCCCTAGTACAACTCCACTTGATTATAACTTATATTTGCAAACTATTGTGCCTCTTCATACTAACTTCGCTAATGATTTTGTAGCATTTTCAAGCGGCGATTTTGTTTGATTTTGTTTTGTCACGTACTGCAGGATGTACATGTTTCAGGCTCAGTTCATGTCCGCTGAAAACTTGCCTCCTACTAGACTCAAATTTATTGATTTTGGCACTTTCCCCTTTTTCTTGTTTGAATTCGGAATACCAAAATTGAAAATTGATTTATCTTGGAAATATTTTTGTATGGGAGAGTTGAGGAAATACTGAATTTCGCTTAGGCTGTTTTCCTTCCGATTTTTGAAATAATTGTCAACTATTGGTTATCTTTCGTTGCGAAAATGATTCTAGTAATATCAGATATTGTACTGTATAATTGCTTCAATTATGCGAAAGTAATGTTAAGCTCCTTCTCGTTCTGTGTCACTCACTCCATTTCCTTTCTAATTTTAACCAAAAACCAATTCACTTTAATAGCTGGTTTGGTTTCAGGATTTATTAACTGTATAATAATATAAATTATTGAGAAGCCTTGAAAATAAGAGGTTTGATACTCTAGATTTTTAAGGAAATTATATTTTACATTTTAGTGAACCCATTGATTTTGTAGTTTTAGCGTGCACTTGAGTGCATGGATGCACCTGGATTTTGAAAAAAATGCACCAAACAAAAATCTGCAATACCTCAAGAAATAATTAGTAACACCCCAAGAACTAGAAGACATCAATAATAACCCAAGAAGACATCAGTATACTCCAATTGCAAAAAAATACACAGTTCAGTGTGTTTGTTGTATTTAAAAAAAAAAATCGAAATTAAAGATAAAATTGAGTTTAAAATTCAAATGCATGTTATGCACTTGCAAGCGTGCAAGAATTTGTGTTGATTTTGATTATACTAGTTTATATTTTGATTTTAGGTAACACCCTTGGCCTAAATAAATCATAATTTCATAAAAATGCAACTTCAAATTTATTTTCAACTATAAAAATTCTTTAATGCTTTATCAAACTTATAATTTTTTTTAAAAAAAGGTCTTTTTATTTTTTAAAATGACATTCAGATAATTTGGGTTATTCAATAAGTAAAAGCATTCTACAAAATATATACATATACATATATAACACCAACCGTTAAATTAAGAAAATCTAATTATTTTTCAGTCATAACTGTATTGTCTAACCAAGAAAATTATTTTTAGAACTATCTTCATCATTAATTTAATAAATAAATAAAAAATTAGAACTAGGCGGTTGTGTTGCTTCAAGCAATAAAAAATGTAGGGGATCAATGAAGATAAACGTATATACTTATACCAAACTAACATATTTTACCAAGATGAAAAATAAAATAAGCAGCCAATCTCAGTAAAACAAAATAGGTTTCATAAAAGCCATACTATCAGGGTGAAGATTCTTAATTAACATACAAACCTGCATTATTGAAGGTCCTCAACGTGCATTCCAAGTTTCAGCAAATATCACAACAGATTCCAGAGAGAGAAGACCAAGTTCCTTCAACTCCCTATTTAGTATTTACTAAAACAAAAACAGGGTAAATGAAGTTTTTTACTTTTTGTCTTGTTATACGTTATCCAATTATGATTTTAGGCCAGCGCTCCATTTTTACAGTTCGAAAGTATTTACTACCCTCCTAGTCCTAAGGCGGCTATCCGACCCAAATCAACAAACATATCCACAATTTCCAAATTTCAAGTACCAATAATCATTACAAGAACAAACTCCATCTCTAAAATGATGAAACCGACTACAATCTCTAACAACAATGTCCCTCTTGAAAATCTTCGAAAACAATTTAATCGCAACATGACAATCTCCACAAACCCGTAAATTCTTCACAACCCTAATTGGGGTCCCAGGCGGCGTATTAATCAATGCAAACGCAATGGCGATCTTCTCACTATGATAAGACAACGCCGTCTCCTTCTCTTCCTCCTCTATATCAGCAAGTACATTCGACCCTTCTAATCTCAGCAACCTCGTCATCTCCGAAAGCATTCCATATATAGCAGATCTCCCATCACAAATTCATGCACGCGATTACCTAGCTCAACCAGACTCTGCCCCGGCACTTTCTTTACGCCTTCTTTCAGCATACTTTTCCTCAGGGTATGAACATCCGACCAACGCCTCTCAGATGCACGTAATCTCCACAATGCTTAGGGTCTCGTCTCTAGCAATCTCCCCGATTGTTAAATTCCCGTTTATCGAACACGAACCCAGTAAAGTTCTCCATATCACGGCATTAGGTTGTATTGGCATTTTGCAGATATAGTCATACGCTTGTTGCACTAAACCTGCCCTACCCAGCAAATCAACCATACAACCATAATGTTCGATTTTAGGCACGATAGAATACACCTTCATCATCTTATCAAAATAAGCAAAACCCTTGTCCACCAAACCGCAATGGCAATGACTACAAGAACGAAAGTGATCTCGGTAGGAACCAATCTCCGCATCTCCATCTCCATCTCCTCAAAAAGTTTGAGTGCTTCATCACCGAAGCCATTTACAGCTAACCCCACGATCAAAGAAGTCCACGAGACGATGCTCCTTTGTTCCAATTCATCAAAGACCTTTCTTGCTTCCGCAATATTGCCACACTTGGCATAAAACACCAAAAGGGCATTTGCAGCATGAAGATTCTTATCCAATCCCACCTTCATCATAAAAACATGTACCCTCCTCCCCAAAGCCAATGCACCAAGTTCAGAACATGCAGTGAACAGACTAACCAGAGTAAACCCATATCAAACTACTTAGGCTATATTTGGTTCCGGATTTAGGTGTGGGGGAAAATTTGCAATTTTAAAACTATTAGATGTAAAATTTCTAATGAAGAGTAAAAATATGTTTGTTATGAAATTTTGGTAGGATAAATTTTATTTTATGTCAAATCAATATTTCATTATTTTTTGTATTAATTAGAGTAAAGTGGAAAAGACAATGAATGAGAGAAAATGATACCCAATAATGACGAAGTGAGAGAAAAAAGAATAATAGATTTATAAGTATTTTAGGTGTGGATAAGCATGAAATTTGAAAATGGAATTTTAAATCTCTAAATCTAATAGGACAAAGGTTGAAAAAATCCAAAATCCAAAATTCAAGTGAATTCCAAAACAAATGCAACTTTAAGTCGAAAAGTCCTGAACCCACAATTTTTTTTTAAAAACAACAAATATCTAAATCCATTTCGAGAATAAATTTCCAATCGGTTTAATTGTGATATGGAACTACGTGGCACTAATTACTAAACATTTTTTAAGGCAAGAGGTATGAACTTGTGGAAGAGAGTGAAAAAAGAAAGAAGATAACTAGGAATGAATACAATCAAAGTCACCAGTCACAAATACACACCAAAAGACCTTTTCAATGAGTTATTACAGTAACCTTATTGCAAAACACAAAACAAATACTAATAACAAAGAAACACCGAGTCTTATGAGCAAAATCCTTTTGTAGTTTTTAACATCCAAATTGCAAGGATTAAATAAACAACTCAGTGAACTCGAGAACCTATTTGCCAAACAAGTGAAAGAAATAACATTTCGTTTCTAAAGTAACTTGTGAATTGTCTTCATATCAGTTGCTCCCTTGAGTGTCCCTTTCTCGACATGATCCCACCAGTTGAACAAGAAGTTATCGACGACTAACCTGAACCATGGGGAGAGCTTCAGACCCTCCTCACCAGCATCTGCTTTTCGCAATATTTCTTTCAGCTCATCTCGGTTCACATATTTCACAGCCGCTACTTCATCAGGGTTCGGGTGCACATTAACATCGCGCACGATGAACAGAAGATAATCCACTGTTTATACCAACAAACATTATAATCAGATCAGATTCGACCATACATATAATCGCAATAGGAAATGGCAGTTACTTACGTTCATGTTCTCCCCATTTTCCATCAGATGGTGCTTTGTATAGCATACGCCCCAATGGGGTAAACTGATCGACTGGCACTTGTTCAGCAGGGATACCCAGTTCATCCAACAGCTTCCTTTGAGCAGCATTCCTCGCTCCTTTAATTATTCAAACATGGGTCACTAAAATATTCCCCAGACTGACATGAAAATAATAATAATGATAATAATAGAATACCAAGAGCATTCTCCTCAATAAGCTCCGATTCTCGGTACAGGGGATGACTGCAGCAAGTGTTTGTCCACACCAGAGGGAATGTCACCTTAGTAGCAGATCGTTGCTGCATCCAGAACAAAGAACAAACACAAGGTTAGTTTCTCTAGGAGAAAACTATACTGGAGCACAACTCCGCCAAAAAACTGGGGGCTTCTTGTGGTTAGTAATCAAATAGACAGTTGCTGTGGAGATCAGATGCCACATCCTAGTGTTATTTCAGGGTTTTATACAAGAAATTAATTTTTACCAGATTTGGTAGTTAAAAAACTCCATATAGATAACAATGTAAGTCGATCCTGGATGAAGTCTCCTAATATATATAGCAGACTTGTTTCCATACTGAAGATGTTTTTTCTTTTCCTCCCCCAACCCTCTACAATCACTTTCAAGAGTATAACGAGGCTGACAGAAGACACATAGATAGAAGAGAATAGAGAAAGACAATTCAAGGACACCAACCAATAGATAACCCTTACTCCCCAAAATATCAAGGGTCCCATATTTCTCTAAATGTTTCATTTCACCAAAATTGGATTGTGTAACTAGACAGAAGTGTAAGCTCAAATAATTTGTCTGCCAAGAAAAAATACATGACACTAAAAGTTTATAATAGTTAACAGCCTCCTGGAGGAAGTTACATGGGCATAGGGCGATGGTGTAGAAACACTCTTCTTTCTTCGGATGTCATGTAGATATCCAACTAACATCCAAGAGGGGAAATAAATGACAGAAAATTCAGAGAGCCTCAGCAAAATACATATCAAAGAAAGCCTTCTCTCATATCTATAATTAAATTTCAATGGTTTCATATGCTTAACCAACTAAAATTGAGGACCATATACAATTTCTACCTTGACATAACATGCATAAGGACTAAGAGCAACATTTGGTGCAAAACATCAATGTTTGGCAAGGTCAAAATTCATAACTGAAAGGCATCAATAAGATGCAAGAGCTTCCCAGGGAATACATGTACTAAACAAAGAAAAAGAACAGATCTTTTTTAGCTACGCAAGGTAGAAAATGCTGCCTAGGTTTAAAAGGTTACCCTAACAACATAGAGTAAAGTTAAACTTGCTTGACAAAGTAAAGTCTTATCACATGATCGGCCCAGAAGTAAATAAGCGACTCTTCAAAATCACTTTTGTGGCCCTTATCATAACTCCAAATTTGATGGTCGCCAATACTAAAAGAAAAGGAACATGCTTAAACTATAGTCTTTTCCAGCAATCCTGATACCTCAGATCCAAAATCAAGAAAGTGCAAAATCCTTTCCCAGCAATAAAACAGTATTTATACTTGGAGGAATCCGCTAGGTATGGACTATGGAGACATCAAGGTTTTACAAAAGTGGGTGGAAATGATGGTAAGGACATACAGCAGGCTAGGGTAAGAGAAGTACTACTGGACTTTCTATTTACACATCAAAAGGAAAAGCGTAAAGTAAGAATTCCTATAGTCTAATTTAGAATAACATCAGATGCCATACCGAGATATCTTGCAAGTAAGAAGAGCAACAGCATAGATCTATAAAAATCACCTATTTAAATTGATATAATACGAATTTATCTGTATCCTCCTAGTGAACAAGAAAAAAGAAAGAGTAACCGTTTTTAAAGGCAGTTGGCAACAATTAACCGAACAAAACAGGATCAAGCAAGATTTACCTGAAGCAACAACTCATATTTGGAGTTAAACAAGAAGACGCTGAAAGCTCTATGCAGCAAATTTTCAGACTCGATCTTTTCCATCAGATGGCCTGCGTAATAGAAGGAGTTTTGGGTGAATACATTCAACAAACTCAGGAGTAGCACGAAACAATAAAGAAGCCAATTGATAAAGAACTGGAGTACAAGATTTGTAGGGAGTGATAGGTTTTATAATATGGAGCAAATGATGAACCAAAAAAACAAATCATAGGCTGGTGGAGCTATTTTTCATAATCAGGTGAAGCATATTATGATTGAAGATAGGATTAAGTGTTAACAAGAGATGCACCAAACCCAAGCGTGAAGAAGGATTAGGATTAGGATTAGGAAGAAGTCCTACTTACAATTGTATTTGGTATCATGGCCAACCACGCGATCATTCTCATCAACCAATATGCATCTGCAGGAATTAAGTAATTAATATGAATATGAATATGAATAATGAAACGAAAAGGACTGGACTGGTCCTGGCTTTTGTTTCAGTTTAAGAGATTAATCAGCATCCGACGTGCGCAAACAAACATAAATGATAAACGCAGAATTAAGGAAATTCATTACAGAAAAAGTGAAAAGGACTGGGTTATCCACATCAATATTTAGAAAATTGGGGCAATTGGCAATGCGCGTGATGAAAAAGAAAAGGAAATAGAAACTCACTCGTCTTCAAACATGAGACGCCTCTGAACAGCGTCCATGGCGGAATCGAGGGTGACGTCACCCATGGTAGAGAAGGAGCGGGGGGGAAGAGGGGAGGAGGAGGAGAGGATGGATCTGAATGTTGAAGAGGGTCGTCTAAAAAGGAGAGATTTAAAAGGAAAAGGAGAAGGGGAAGGGCAAGAAACGACGGAAGTAGCCAACCATTTTTGAAGGCGAACGGTGGTGGTCAAAGAAGACATTATTACTTAGTAGTATTTATTAAAGATTTCTCACTCGCATTTTGCGTCTGAATGCAGATGCCAGATGGAGTACGTGATTTATTTAGAGATCCATTTCCTTGACCATTTTTATTTTTTAATTGAGTGGAGTGGGGTTGGTGCCGCAATTGCAATTGGATTCTCCGCCAGCGCACCTACACCCAACTCTGCTCTCTCTCTCTCTCCTCTCTCTTCTGCTCACTCCCCCTTCCCTATTCCTATACCTATACCTATATTATATATATATATATACATCTGCATCTACGATAGATAGATAGATATGTCTAACGTATAGCCCGACCCGGCCCGAATACCTTACCCAAACCTCAATCCCGGGCGCAATACATGTGATTGTCATCTCATTCTTTCTTCCTTTTTTCTAATTCTAATTCTAATTCTAGTTAGCCTCTCCTCTAACCCCATCCATACGTCCCTCCCACAGTCATTGCAACGCCTCTCAATTCCTATTTTCCCCTACTTAAAAAACCAAAACAAATATTGTAAAATTATTTGTAGATCCTAAAACAAATTGTATATGTACAATTAAAAAATTAGATTTAAACATAATTTTAGTTGTTTAATTTTTCATAAACTAAAGCATTTATACACAATGGTTCGAAGGATTGCCTGAAATTGTTTTTATAATCTCAAATAATTTCGTATTTGGTTCGAGAGATTGCACAAAACCATGACTCTAGATTAAATTAAATTTTAGACATAATTCAATCCTACAATTCAAACATACATTCACACCCAAATAATCTTATCTAATCCAATACAATCCCTTCAACTTAATCTCATCTAATCTAATCCCTTCAACTTAATCCCATTTAATCTGATTCTATCCCATCCAATTATATCCCGTAAACCAAACTGCCCTTAAGGTGTACGTAATTTCAATATATAAAGAAGTGAAATAAAAATATTTAATACTTAACTATTCTTTAAAATATTTAATACCTTTAATAAAGAGTAGGTCTTGTATGAGACAATGAGGATGAGTGTAACTAGAGCATTGACTATTTAACACTTTAGTAGGAATAAATGTTAATTTATGTGGTCTAATGCCATGAGACGGTCTCATACAAGTTTTGCATTTAATAAAATAGTGCAAATATTTAAGAATAACTCCACTGCCCTTGTTTTGATAGTACTAAAATATGAGTAGAATTAAGTGCCAAAATATCTTAATTTAAGATTTTTCAAAAAATTACTTAAATTTACCAAGTTTTCTAAAGTAAATAAAACAATATTTGTTTTAGAATTAAAGTATGAAATTTTAATGTAATTATTTTGTATACAAATTATATGGGTTAATTCATTTAAAAAAATGAAGATGTTGTTCTAATATTCAATTATGATATTTTACAATAGTAGTTTCTCAAATTCAATGAAGTTGTCCTTTATTTATTTTTATTTTTTATATAATAATATATGGTTTTATCACTTTTATGTTTAAGAAGTTACTAATCAATACTAATTATATATTTTTGTATATTGAATATGTACCAGTGTAATTATTTCATGAATAGTCAACTTACGAATTTAAAAAAAGTATTATTGTAATATAAAATTGTAACAATTTTTTCTATCTTGCATGATTTTCGGGGGTTATCCATATTTTAATCTAAATAGCATAAAACCTTGCATGATCTTGCAAGATTTAGGGGGAGAGTCAAATTATTATCCACAAGCGCGTATTCCCGCGAATTTCGTGGACTGGAAAAAATTGTTATTATTATTTTAAATTATAGACATTAGTTTTTTAAATATCTTGTAATTTCGATATAATATTAAAATTATAATTATAATTCAATAAACAATAAAAAAAATACTAAACATGAATAAGTAGAAATTTTGAAAAATATTAACTAATTCACATTCAAACTCAAATTAATACTCCCTCCGTCCATGAGTAAACTTCCCACTTTTCTTTTCGGGCCGTCCACAAGTAAGTTTCTCATTCCATAAATGGAAAAAGCAACACTCTACTATTTATAAACTTTAACCTTCAAACTCACACAATATTACCAAAAATGTCACTCATTCAATTTACTTTTCAACACTATTCATTACTTTATCCCAAAAGTCAACATGTGGTCCACCATATATTAATAAACAAATACACTTTCTTAAACCATTCAACAAAAAGAAGTGGGAAACTTACTCGTGGACGGAGGGAGTATAACACAATATTACTTAAAATTATAGTTGTTGTATACTTGCATGCCCAGTTTTTCCCATGTTATGAAGATACAATAACAATCGAACGCAAAAGTTTAAATCTGAAGATAAAATCACACATTTCAAATCTAAATGTAACATTTGACAAAAATGATGTCATAATTAAATTAAATATTGTGTAAAAGTTTGTGTGGGAACAATTTATTAATGTGTTGGTATTTATAATACACAATTCAACATTAAAAATTGACGTTTAGGCGTCAATCTTAGTTTTTTTTTTTTTTTTTAATTCAATTTACATATAGATATTTTGAAAAAAGAAAATAAAAAAAATTAAAATTGTTAAAAAAAATTGAAATCTTACTCTACAAAATAATATCTATATTTTACATTTTCAAATTCTATTTTGCAGGTAGAATTTTATCTAAAAAAAAATTATGTTACAATATATTAATGAAGGTAAGATATTATATTTGGGAATCATATGCAATATATTTTTTGAAAATTTTCAATTCATTTCTTCAAATTTTACATATATCAATATTTTGCAAAAATCTATATATATATATATAAAAGTAGAAGTGAGGAGAGAGAAAAAATTGTTATTATTGGAGCAAGTGAAGTCCACTTGCTTTGTAGTGCAATGATGAGTCTCACTCTCCATTAAAGAGAGTGGATTAACTTTATCATTTTCTTTTCTTTTTTATTTGCACCAATAATTTCAAAAAAAAAAAAAGCTATTAATTTTAAATATATTTTTAACACACTATATATCAATAAAATTATCCTTTAAACATTTTTAATTTAACATATATACTACACATGTAAAAAGAAAAATAATATTTAAAATATTTATTTTATTATTTTTAAAGTGTTTTTATTTACTTTAATTATATATAATGAATTGAATTTAAATAATTCTTATTTAGACTATATAAGTTTTGTTAAATATTAAATTTATTTTATGAATTTTAGTGTTTGCTATGAATTTAAGAGTATGAAAACGCTTCATAATAAGCTTAACATGAAATAATTTTAGAGTATCATTAATCCTGTCAGGGGTATCATTAGTCTGAGTTCAAGAAAATTTAAAATAATTTTTTTTGAATTCAGACTAATGATACCCTTGGTGAGATTAATGATACTCCCGATGAGATTAATGATACTTTAAAATTATTTCATGATAAGATTATCATAAACTATTTTCATATAATACTTTGTCTGAATTTAATACATAATTGAAAACGGTATGATTAATTAAATAGTTGTAATACTCACGTAATATACAATATAAATTTTACATATTAATTGGTTTACATAATTAAATTTATTTAATTTAAATTTTTTATATGATTCATTATGCAATGTCGCATTTAAAATTTTATAATATTCAATCCGTGCATCGCACGGGAGAAACACTAGTAAATTCCAAAAATATCTAAGAAAAGAAATCGTTCGAAAAAAGATTTGTTTGCATTAATTTAATGTTTAAAATAATATTTCATATTCTACGTAAATATTATATTTTCATTGATTAAATATATTCAGATTTATTGTATTTTAGAGTAAGATACTTTTTAAAATTATAATACTTATATTGTTAGTAAAGAAACTTGGGTTTTTCTTAGATTAGACACCCTATCGAGTTGACTGATATCAAGTATGCTTTATAATTGTGCCACGTGTTATCGTACTGTGTCAAACTGACCTGTTTACCTGTTGAGTTCATATATTGTTTTAAATTAATTTTTAATTTTAATTTACTATTATACCCTTCTTAATTAAAACAACATTTATTATTATTATTATTGTCTAATTATTAATTCAAATTCAAAATCAAATCTTTTAATTAAACAAATAACTCACCGCTCAACACTCACCACTCACCAATCTCAACCCTAAGCTCGCTTACCAACCCAAACACCATTACCCAACCCTCCTTACCGTCTTATAGCCATAACCAGCCGAAGAAACCAAATCAAATTATACCGAAACAACATCGACGACGAAGCTATCATAAAGAAGAATTTTGGAAGAAATTTTGAATCGAATTACACTATGAGAACGAATTTCAAATCAGAAATCAGGAAACTGAAAGGGTGAATTTATACAGGGAAATTCCCCAAACATTGACCCTCTCCATCAGTATTAAAATCCCCCAATTAATTTTTCACTCTATCATCACCATCTTCACTTTCAATTTTTATTTTGAAATTCCAAGATTTTTCATTTTGCAATCTACTTTTACTCAGTTCGGATCTCGATAATTAGAGGAGGAGGGGGCGAACGTGGTGAGGATTGAGGTAGAAGATCGAGTCTTGGTCACGATGCTCTATTTTTTTTTTTGGTTCCAGTCCGATTTTTTTGTTTGGATTTTTGGGTATATTTAAATTGATCTGGGTTTTTGTTCACGGATGATGGGCATTTGACAATTCCTTCAAATTTTAAGTTGATTTCTGTTTCCAGAATTTACTTTTAAATTAGTATTCTTTTTTCCAAGGGATGATCAATGAAAGGGGGTTGAGGATTCTTCAAATTATGTGTTAGTTTCTAAGTTTTGTGTTAATTTGAGAATTGATAATGATGGACATCTGAGAATTCCTACAATATTTTGTTTGCGAAGATAACACAGGGTAAGGGATTGATTTTGTTTTTGGAAGATGATAGATGATGATTTCAGATTTTTATAAAGGAAATATTGTAATTTTATTAGATGGTTGATTGGGTGTTTGTATGGTTTCTAAATTTATGATTTGAAGGTGAATAGTGATTTAAAAAATAAAAATCAATGATTCTATTAATTAATTAATAATTTTGATATATAAAATGTAAAATAATAAAAGTGTTAGTTTGTGGGCAAATTTATGTATATATGGTGAATAGTAAGTGGGATTGATAATATAGAGGGGTTGAGAGAGTTTTTATGAAATTAGAGGGACTCGCCTGTGGGAGGGGCGAGTGTCCCTTTTTTTTTTTTTTTTTTTAATCACGCCTTTGGGAGAGGCGTGTCCCTTATTATTTTTTTTTTTTTTTATCTCGCCTTTGGGAGAGGCGTGTCCCTTATTATTTTTTTTTTTTTTTATCTCGCCTTTGGGAGAGGCGTGTCCCTTTTTTTTTTTTTTTTTTTATCTCGCCTTTGGGAGAGGCGTGTTTTGTACGATTGTATGATTTAGTAATTATTGTTCAATGATTATGTGATGATTATTCAATGATATATTATAACTAAACCCAAATTGCTATTGGAATGGTGTAAAACCCTAATTGTTAGTGGAGATAAATATAATTGTGTATTGAAATTGGTTTATATTTATACTATCTTAAAAAAAAATTATTTTATTGGTTCAAAAGAAACTATAAACTATTTCATAAAAGTTGAAAATTATTTCAAACACTAAATAATATTTTTAAGTAATAAATGTAAAATGTAAAAAAATGACATTTATAATAATAGTACCAATACAATTAGCGATGGCCCAATCGACCACCCGTTCCACATTGCGGCGGACGTCTTTCACGATAATTACGACGAGGTTGTTGTTCATGTTGACTTGGTCCGGGCTCCTCTCCGTATGTGTCCGCATATGGTATAGGCGTTGAACTGTAAACTGGGCGTTGTGCGAATTGAGGTCGATGTTGATAATAGGTACTCATATTAATACCCGTATTTAATATGTCAGTAAATGAACCAGGCCATGATGTAAGAAGATCTGTCACAGATTTAGTTAATTTAGATCAATAATATATATATATTAAAATATATATTATTTATAAGTTGATATTATATACCTGGTTCATTATAAGGTGTCTGAAAACTGGGTTGAGGTATCTCCTGTTGCAACGTCGATGTAGAAGCAGGCTGGGGTACCCCCTCAACGCTTGCCCAACCAACTATCAAGTTAACAATAACATATCATAAGTAAATAAACATAATCTTTAAAAAATATTATTAAGAGTTATGTGTAACTTCCATACCATTTCCAGCAGGATGTGCGTAAGCTCCAAATCCAAATGAGGGCAACTCATAACTTGTGTGAGGCGTAGGCTGAGGTGGCCACTCATTTGATTGCCGAGCATCTATCAAATTAATAGAAATATACATAAACAAGTAAATATAATTTCTTGAATAATTTTAATTTATTATTGTAACTTTGATAATATTGAATTACACACCGTATTCAGTTGGTGTGTTGCCCAAAATTCGAGACGCTCCATACTGTTGGCCCATCGATGTAGAAGCATCTGTAACATGTTATAAAAATATTTAATAATTAAATAAATATAAACCCAAGGAATATCATATTTACAAGTGTAATTCCGTAAATTGCATACCATTTCCAGTAGTATGTTGTGTGCGGGGCGCAGATTGAGGTACTCGATATTGAGTACCTTGTCGGGGAAAAGGGGAATCTGATGGCACTGCCGAGGAATGTCTTCTTCGACTCGCAGACGTTGAAGGACCTTCATCGCCGTCACGCTCTACAGACCTCCTTCTTGTTTGTCCTCTACTTGTTTCCCCGACTTCTACGTTTTCAACTGAGGCTCGTGGATGTTCAAGATAAGTAGGAGATTCAATAATAGGCTCCACTTCAGTGATGAAATTCTCAGCTGTTTCTAAAAATTCCTCCATTGATGGTCTATTATCAATGTGAGCCCGTCGTTTACTGATTTTAAATTTTCGAAACCAGCTTACCTGTAACAAAAAAATAATAGAATGTTATTCATATTTCAAACATCAAAAATCAATATATAATTAAATTTGTGATATATAATTTACCAAAACATCACTGGCAGACGTTCTTGGTGGTTGGAAGCCTCGGACCGGTGCTGCAGTATACTCCTCTGGTGAAATCAATCGTCGTGTAATGTCATAGTACCACTGCATATAGTCTTCCGTGACCGGATCACCCCCGTTGATAGGCGTGCAAGGCATGAATGGTTGCCTGCTTCTCCAATATCTAATCCATTTGTCATGTTTGGTCGTCCAATCAAAGCCGGTTCTCCCCTGGCGGTTATACTCATGCAAGCTCTGGTCCCTTTCCTCTACATGGCTTGGAATGTTTTGGACCATTCCAAATTGTCTGAGCACCCTATTCGGATAGTGAAGCTCCACTATCCAAATATTGATCAATGGACATTGCGACCTCCAATTTAAGGTCCAACAACGAGGTTCGAGATTCCTGATCTCCTCAGCGTCCACATCATAGGGATCCCAAATAAACTGTAAAGACACACACAAAACATTAATATCAATATTCTCAAAAAATAATTTATATTAGTTTGAATCATTATAATAATAACTTACTTGACCATTAGACAAACGCTCAAATATGTCGCGATATACACGAATTGAAAACCTCGTGCTGTCAATATGACTGTGATAATGTATCCACCTATAGTAGGTAAAAAAATAAGTATGTATATCCAAACGAATTATAGATAAATGTGTCTATAGAAAAATACCTAGCTCCATACGGTGGAGGCCCCAAATTACGACCATCTACACTTATCTGCCCTTGTTGGAGCATCGGATGTGCGTTCGATGGTTGGATCGTTATTATCCTTGACCATGCCCATATCTGTTGTTCAATGATAAATTTATTTCAATGTACAATTAATCATAGAAATATTTAAAAGTAATTTAAATTAACCAAGGATTACCTGCAACAAGCATAATGGTCCAGCGATGCTCTTGCATTTATAGTTGCAAGCCATACAGAGTTCGCGATATAAACTCGCTAACACAGCACTTCCCCAGCTGTATTCCCCGACTGTATTCACGTCCCGCAGAAAATACAGATAGACTAATGGGACAGCATTTCGAGAATGGTCGGGCATCATTAATGTTCCCAGGAGTAAAAGTGCACACCCCCGTGCATATTGATCAACGACCTCCTGTGGTGTATAGTCATCAATATCAACAGAATGTCTCACCAATTCGTTTAGGGAAGTCAATTTGATCGCACTATTGCCCCTCATATCATTTTGTTGTATGGTGATGCCCATCAACTCTTCACACAAGCTTTTCCACTGATCAAAGTTATTATATTCATCTCGCCGTATAATGGGCTCTCCTTCTATCGGTAAACCCCATAAAATGGCAACATCTTGCAATGTGACGGTCGCCTCTCCGACGGGGAAATGGAACGTATGCGTCTCTCGACGCCATCTCTCCACTAATGCAGTGATAAGATGACGATCGAGTCTGAATGTCCCACAACGAAGGGGACCGTAAAAACCCATCGTCTTGAGTCTGTCCACCACACGAGAATGGAGTGCGATCTTATAAGGATTTGGGTCTTCTAGTCTAAATGTCCAGAATGGCCCATCACCTCCATTGTATGTACTTAGCACTGTCTCGCTTGTTTTCCTATTAATATAATCTAGCCTCGACCGATGGGTTTGTTGCATGGTGAGTACAGATCTGTTCTTCGGTCCATATAACAGTGCCTCTCTATCAGAATTCATCTATAATTCAAACATTCACACAGATGTATTAGAATTAACACAAATCATACACATAAAACATAAAGCTCAAACACATAAAGGATAATGTATATGAAATTATTCAACATTATTGTCAACATTTTAATTCAATCATACAAACTAATTTTATTCAACATTTTGATAACATTTTGACAATATTTTGATAGCATTTTGATAGCTCCTAGGGATTTACAACATCAATGTGAAGGACCAGCTCTATCTTGTGCTTGGTACTGTTGTCTAGCGCGGGTTTGGGCCCAATCCATTTCATTATGAATCCTGGACGTCACATCCCGACCACGACGCCTTATCCTGCGATCTGGATTATGTCTCAGCTGGAAATAGGGTTCATCCCACTCCTGAGGATCCGGCAATGGCTCAAAATACCTAGAGGTGTAAGTTGAGGAATACACTGTTGTACTGTAGCATTCGGGCACATATACACTTGGATCGATTTGGAACGCTCTGCACACCTCCAACGCATGTGAGCATGGGATACCATCCAACTTCCATTGTCCGCAATCGCACTCTCGTCTTGATGATGCAACTCTATATGTGCGACACTGTACTGAGCCCTTAATACGGGCAGTAACTCTGGCTGATCCCACCGAATGATTATAAAGTTCTACTCGATGTTTCATCCCCTCTCGCTGCGCTGAATCATATTTGTCACTAACATGATCAGGCCACTTCCGATGTCTCTGCACTAAAATCCCTGCTTCTTTAGCACGTTCCATAAATACATTTTTGGATCGTGTGAAGGTTGCACTAACTATAGCTGTAATTGGGAGGCGTCGTGCACCCTTAAGAACACCGTTGATGCATTCGGAGATGTTAGTTGTCATAACCCCATAACGGTGACCTCCATCATGACTAAATGTCCACTTGGCAGGATCGATATTTCGTAGATACTGATGGCCCTCTTCACTTAAAACTCGGATTTCGTTCATCTTTGTCTCAAAATGTCTTACCGACAATGCTGTTCCCGCATTGTAACACAAGTCCTTCATCTTTTGACTCTTGAACTGAGTATTAAAATTTGAAGCGACATGTCTTAAACAATAGCGGTGCACTCCTCTTGGTGGTGAAAATGCTGGGACTTCTTCCACTGCCTTCAAAATACCCTTATGCCTATCAGAAATAAGGCATATCCCCTCCATATCACCCACAACATGTGTAGCTAACATTCTAAGAAACCATTTCCAAGACCTATAACTTTCGTCATCAACAATGGCATATGCTACTGAAATGATTTTCTGATTAGCATCAAGGGTGTTAGCAATCAGCAATTTGTGTTTGTACTTAGTGTAAAGGTGAGTACCATCTACACAAAGTATTTTGCGACAATGCATGAATGCTTCAACGCATGGCTTGAATGCCCAGAAGACATATCCCAACGTGTGCACATTCCACTCAATCGTATCCCTGTGTTTCCACTCCACAATGGTCCCGGGATTGTATTTCTGCAAGGCTCCCATGTACTTGGGCAAATACTGACATGAACTCTCCCAAGTTCCGAACACATTCTCCCTAGCACGTTTCAACGCTTGCCATGCCTTTTGATATGAAATAGTGTAATTATATTTCTTATCTGCATGCTCCAAGACATATTTGACGTCGTATGCTGGATCAACTTGTATGAGACTCTCCATGTCAGCTGCAAGCAAGTTTTTACAGAGATTTGAATGATTGCGCGAGTCAATATTCATCAAACAGGTATGTGGCGGCCCCAACCTAGTGATTTCCCAATAATCGTATCTTTTACGGTACGATGCGCGTAAATGCCACTCACAACGTTGCGATGTCGAGCAATTATCATTTTCACTGGCATAGTTCTGCTTACACAGCAACTTCATTGTCTTCGAGTTGCTCTCTTCGACTCTATACTCACGCCTTGCATGTCGGACCGAATAATCCTTCACGACATTGATCACAGCATCTTTGTCTTTGAAAATCATCCCTAACCTCAAAACCCCATCATCCGCATCATAGCTTAGATCACCACTTCGAACGCCTACTGAATCGACAGGTACATCATCACATGACCTATCAAAAAATGGCACTCCAATCAAATTTGGATGAGGTCTCACTCTTGGCATTAGGGAATTTGGTACAGCAACAGTTGGCATCCAAGGATTGTCAGTGGTACCATCCTCATCAGACGACCCCTCGTCCTCAGAACCATTATCGCTTGGTTCAGAATTACAAGTAAAGTCTGGATATATATCACCAGCTATATCAACTATGGAGGTCCCAACAGGGGCCATCTCAGTGATACCAGAAGGTCCAATATTAGGATCTGAACCCCCGCAATGACTAGACCCTAAATGTGGGGCCTGATATTCAACGTCGGAAGGTCTATCCATATTGGCACCACCATGACCTGGCCATTCAGAAGGATAGTACTGGTTCCCCCACTGGCCATGGGATGTTGGGTACTGCACCTTCATTTCAACCTCCACTAATAGCTCAACGGAATTGAGCCCAGCTTGTGGATGGAAGAAGTATCGTAGGTCGTTGTTGTTCCTAATAGGACAACTAGACGAGGCATTCCCATTTTTTATTATGCAAGACACATTCAAAGAATACACTCGCAAATCTAATCCCGTAACCTCAGACAACTCACGTAATAGATCGTAGAAATCAAGCATACGATCAACTCTTCTTTTTCCAATAACAGCTCCGCAAGAGCGCACAATGATTCCAATGTCGCGAGAGGTTGACATATCTTCAACAACATAAAACACTTATAAAAATTTTATCTATAGGCACTAAATTAATTATTGGCCTCAATTATGTTTACATCTAGTATAGTAAATCAAACCCAACACCCTAATTTCCATACATTTTTAGTGTTTTTTTTTTTTTGCAGTATTGAAATTTTATTCCGAACACTTTTTGATGGGTGTATTAACAAAAGATAGGAATATATATAGTCTTATTGTTACATTTAATATTCTTAATTCCATCTCTTATTATAGTTAAATAAAATTATCTTATGATTGCAAAAATTAAATTTTAAAATGATGATCAATATTTTCATTAAGTAAGTAATCTAGAGTTTTTTAATACACTATATATATTAAATCTAGATTTTTTAAAACACTAAAAACACTAGAATTTTATAAAAATAAAACTTACATTGTATACATAATGGTTATTAACATCACGTTAAAAAAAAGTCAAATTTTACTTTAATAACTTTGATTGATAAAATGTCTAATTTACTCTTCGATTCTTCAAATGTATAAAAGTTATGCATCACCAAAACATTCAAAAAATTAAAAAAGTGTATCATTTTTTATTAAATAAAATTCTACATATATTTGATTAAATAAATAACACACTATGAGCTTATTAATGGAATTTTAAATCAAAATAAACCAAAAGAACAACACTACTACCAATTTTAAATCAAAATAACAACACTATGACCTTATTAATGTTATTTTAAATCGAAATAGCAACACTACTACCAATTTTAAATCAAAATAAATCAAAAGTAACATGCTAAAACATGTAATTTCTCTAACATATATATATATATCGACATTATATATATACTATATATACACTATTTCAAAAAATTGCATGCAAAATAATTCTAAAAATATAAAAAAAAATTTGAAATATTTACCACTTAATTTGTAGTGTCTGTACTCCTCAGGTAGATAGCAACATATCAATTCCTCAAGTACGTGAGACTGCAAGTTTGTAGTTTGGAGGACAAATTTTATTTTACTTATTTGAAGAAGAAGAAGAAGAAGAGAGGAAAGGAAGGAGTACGAAGAAGAAGGATAATGAGGAGAGGAGTGAGATAGGAAGGAGGAGAAGGATAATGAGGAGTGGAGTGAGAAGGAGGAGGAGGAGGATAATGAGGAGTGAAGTGAGAAGGAGGAGGAGGAGTGAGTATATATCGGTGGGGGGAGGGAGTATTCCCACGCCAAGCAGAAAACGCCAAGGCATCTGGCACGGCACGTGGGCTGGCAGGCGCGCCTCTGGTAGAGGCGAGAACAGAAAATGCCAAGGCGTGCACGTGGGCTGGCAGGACTCGCCTCTGGTAGGCGCGAGAACCGGCACGTGGGCTGCAGGCGCGCCTCTGGTAGAGGCGTGTTTCGGAACTCGCCTCTGGCAGCGGCGAGTTTATCGGGTATTAGAAAGTCGCTTCTGGTAGGCGCGACTTAAGCTTATATCGCCTCTCCTAAGCGCGATTCCCTCTATTTTCGCAATCACCTCCCCTTCCACCCTATTTTCATCACTCCCTTTCAAAAATACCACAAATTAAAAAATTTGCCTAGTTTGTGTCTTGATGTGAATTATTTACATTGAGTTTTATCAAATTTCTATAAATTATAGGACGTTTTCCAAAATAAAAATAAAAAAGTTAAGAGGACGAAAATCAAAGTCAACAAAACTTAAAGGATAAAAAATGTATTTTTTCTAAATTAAATAAAGTTATTTAGTAAATGTATAATTGTATTTTTAAAATTATTGATTTTTTTCTAATAGTGCGATAAGACGACACCACTCGATTCAAAACGACAGAAAATTTGATAATTAACTCCACAGGTTGTAGGTCATTAATTTTAAACCATTAGATTTTAGATCTAATGGTTTATAGACCGTACCTGATATTAGGCAACTCGACAGGGTGTCTAGCCTAAGAAAATCCCAAGAAACTTAATGTCTTTTTTTTTAGCAACACTATAATTTTTTATCCATAAGAAACTTATTACACATATTTAAACATATATATATATATATATATATACACACACACACATTAATTATATAACATATAATTGCACTTATTTATCATTTACAAAAGTATTTTAATTTTCTATGTTAAAATAATATAAAAGAAAAATCGAAATCATAGACTATAAAAGAGTATATGTATTTTAAAGTTTAATAGTCTATTTTGGCGACATAATTTTATCCAAAAATAAATTTTTGTATTATAATCTATTATGGAAGACAAGATATTATATTTGGTGTCAAGATTTTTTTAGTATCATACACTATTTCGATAACAATATCTTTTATGAAATATTTCAATTCCCTCCTACAAATTTCACATCTATCAATACCTTGCAAAAATAACATCAAAAAATATCTTAGAATATAAATCGTTCAACCATGAAAAAAAATTATTAATATAATATTTAAAATAATATTTCATATTTTACGTAAATATTTTGTTTTCATTGATTAAGATATACTCAGATTTATTTTATTTTAGAGTATGATACTTCTAAAAGTTATAGTACTGAAATTGTTAGTAAAAAAAACTTAATGTCCTTTTTTGCCAACACTATAATTTTCAATCCATAAAAATTTTTATTCCACATATTTTAAGAAAAAATATATAAATTAATTATATAAGATATAACAGTCTTTTATATATTTATAAATTAAAATATTTTTTAATATTTTTATGTTAAAAACTATAAAAGAAAAATCAAAATCCTAGTATAGAAAAGAATATATGTATTTTGCAGTTTAATAGCCTATTTTGGCCACATAATTTAATAAAAAAAAATTGTATTACAATATATTATTGAAGGCAAAATATTATATTTGATGACAGTATATTTTTGGTATTATACACTATTTCGGTCACAATATCTTTTCCTAAATATTTCATTTTCCTCCTACAAAAATTTCACATCTATCAATATTTTACAAAAATAACTTCAAAAATATCTAAGAAAAGATATCGTTCGACCGTGAAAAAATGTCTCTACATCACTTTTAGGTTACCTGCAATACAAAACGAAGAAACATAAAATTTAAGCAGATTTCACCAATAACGCACACCTTATTCGGGAAAGAATAATAGTTGAATCAAAATCATAGACGTGCGATGGGAGAATTTTCAAAATCGTAGACGTGCAATGGGAGAATTTTCTTATTGAAAGAGAAAAAAGTTATTGATGGTGGATTCTAAAAAAATACGAATGTAAAGATATGAATATACTTTAGAAACTTACGAATAATTTCTGAATACGTTCGAATGATCTTCAAGATGCAAATGTAATTTTTTTTAATGTGCGCCTAATCATCTCCATATGCATAATAAATTAGTTTACCTGGAAAAAAAAGGGGTTATGATTTACACAAAAAATTACATAAATAATTCAAACAAACGAACAAAAAACAAAATCATATTTCTTCACATTGTACACAATAAATGAGAAAATGAAGAGAAGAGATGAGGATTAGGGTTGTGAATTAGAATGAAACTAAAGAGAGATTTGACATTTATAGAAAATACAAAATGAAATGTATGGTTGAGATTAAAAGTATAAAATATATGGTGTAGATTAAGTCTTAGTAAAATTTAAAACATGTCTAAAATAACTTTTAATGAGAGCGTAGTATTTCAAAATCGAGAGATTTTAGATATGCTACATCACACTAAGAATAAGATGGTGCTGACACATCTTCTTGGAGAGTTTTGGAAATATAGCATAATAAGATAATTTTCTAATTCATAGATTTTTCTATGGATGCAACAAATTTAATTATAATTTACATAATTATTTAAAAATAATACTCGCATCGTTCCATAGAACTCTTCACACTACTTTTTTTCTCGCATTTTAACGAGCGAGTTGTTTATTAATATTTGAAATTATAAAATGACTTTTAAGAATGAGTATGATAGATTCATCTCTCCTCTATTTTATGTCTCTTTAAAAATTACTTTATCATTTCAAATATTAAAAAAAATTCGCTCACTAAAATACGAAAAAAATAGTAACTGTGAAGTGTTCTCCGAGACGGGGGAGTAGTCAACTAATTTATACTCCCTCAGATTCAAAATAGGTGAAGTTTTAGGGTGTAATTCTTGTTTCCAAATGTTTAAATTTTACATATTTTGCATCTTATTTCTCCATTATACCTCTATTTCAATTCCCCTAAAATATCACTCACATTCTACCTTACCTTTTATTAAGTATACTCCCTAAATAAATTAATTGATCATAGTCCATTTTTACAAGAGAAGATATATTTTTGGGAGAGAATGAACTACAATTAATGATGTGATAAAAACTCTTAGTAAACTATAAGGGTATAATTGTCAGTGTTGATGATTGGATCTAATCACATGAATTAGTGGTTGTTTAATCCGTCTTCAGAATCATCAAACAATTACGTTGATTGATTACCACCGTAAATGGTAAATTTGGAAGATGGGGGTTAATACGTGTATGTATTACGTATTATTTTCGTAAGTGTGTGTTTCGAGGTGTATATGTGTGTGTATGAGAATTTATTGTGTATTTGTGAATTTGGACTTAGTTTTATTCGATAAAATCAAGATTTTATACATACCACCAAGTAGATGGTGACAAACATTTCAACTACCATGTGTGCATGCTTGACACACGTTTCTTTTTAGCTCGATATCGTAAGCTCTTCGTCACAGTGCTTTTCCCATTGAGTTATCTTAGCTTTACTTTTCCTTTAGGTTGTTCGATTCTCTCGGAGCTCTTATCCACTTTGCTCACTCAGTCTTGCGGGTATTTGGGCAAAATCTGACTAATTTTTTATGGGCTACTCGCCCATTGGAGTTGTTCGTCCAATGGCCTTGTATTGTGCCTTTTCTATTTATCTTATTGAAGTTGTTAGTCAGAATGGGGCTGCTCGTTGATTTTACTCTTTGACCTGTTTTGACTTGTAACCTCGTGTTAAAGGCTTTAATAGTTATTCGTTGATTTGCTGAATTGTTCGTCTATCAACAGTCAGCATACACCACTTCTTAATTTTAACAACAAATTCTAAAACATCACTTATTTTGAATCGGATGGAGAATTAAATTAAATATGGATCACAATATATTGAATTAATAAAAGTAAAGTTGTGTTGTAATGGAATAGTTGACCTCCAACCTTAATAAATTATATTAGATTAATTTGGTTAATTTTGACAATATATATTTGGTAGTCCTTAATTTTGTAAATAGTTTTCAAAACACTAATTAAAGTTATGTTGTAATTGAATGTTTGACTTACAGATTTGAATGATTATATCAGACAACATAATTGACAAAAAAAAAAAAAAAAAAAATATATATATATAATTGACACAATTCACATATATAAAAGTGAAGACAAAATATATTAAAGTAATATTTGAAAAAAAAAAAGTTTAAAGGGCATTCATTCAATCTTAATTGACCATAAGAAAATTATACTCCTTCCGATTCGATTTTGATTGTCCATAAGAAAATGGCACGGGTTTTAATAAAAAAAATTGTTTATTAGTATTTGTGGGTATAAAGTAAATTTTTAAAAGGGGTAAAAGTTGTTTATTAATATTTGTAGGTATAAAGTTGATAAAGTAGTGACATGATTGTAAATAAATGATATTTTTAAGGGGTAAGTTAAAAGGGGTAGTGTTTGCTTTTTGCTATTTTGGGTAAGTGGAAAATAAAAAAAAACCTTCATTTTATGGTAAAACGGATAATAAAAAATGGGCAAAGTATTATATGAAAATAGTTCATGATAAGCTTATCATGAATCAATTTTAAAGTATCATTAATCTCATCGGGAGTATCATTAATCTCATCAAGGGTATCATTAGTCTGAGTTCAAGAAAATTATTTTAAAATTTTTTAAACTCGGACTAATGATACCCCTGACAGGTTTAATGATACTCCTGGTGAGATTAATGATACTCTAAAACGATTTCATGTTAAGCTTCTTATGAAGCGTTTTCATATAAAACCTACTCTAAAAAATGAATCGGAGGGAGTAGTATAAGGTAACATATTATCCTTCATTATTCATAATTAGATGTATACAATAATACTACCTAAAAAAAAATTCCAAAAAAAAAATATTTATAAAATAATTTAAATTACCGTAACTAAGAATACAATCTTTAAGGCATAATAAATATTAAATTTAGGTACATGTAATAATGGTAAACATTGAGATCGTGAATGAAAAAGAATGATGGAAAAACTTATTTTATACTCCCTCCGATTCAAAATGTTTGATGTTTTAGGATTTGTTGTGAGAATTAAGAAATGGTGTATAATGACTATTATACCCTTATGATATATTGATTGAATAGAAATTAATGGAAGGTCAGCTATTTTATTTATGGTGTAAAATTATTAAAAGGTAAGGAGAAAATATGAGTGATATTTTAGGGGGATTTAAATAGGGGCATAATAGGAAAATAAGGTGCAAAATACCCTAAAACATCAAATATTTTGAAACAAAAAAAACACTCTAAAACATCAAACATTTTGAATCGGAGGGAGTATATATATATATATATGGTCAAGATTTTCACAAATGAATGGATGAGCAAGATAGAAGTTGATAAAAGAATTGTTGAGAGGAGAAAATTTTGAAAGAGAGAGTCGTAGATTTGCCACGTAAGGAAAAAAAAAATTGCTTTATAGTATAGTAGGATATGGTAATATGATTATAATATTAAAGTTTAAAATATCAAATATAAAAAAACATTTTCGAACCTTAAAAAATAAATATTAAAATATTAAATATTTAACCAATAGTATCAGAAAGTAAAAAGTGATTAATGAATTTGAATTATAATTCATATCACGAACAATTTTCATATAAAATCTACTCTAAAATCAATGTAGATATATTGTCCTAACTTAAGTTTTATCAATTCAGGGCCAGAAAGTTCGTAAAACTATTAATTTAAAGCCAGAAAGGATTTTCCTATCGATTCAGGGCCAGAAAGATTGAAAACTATCGATCCAAGACCTGGAAGATAAAACTATTAATTTAGAACTCACTTATTTTAAGACCGTATTTGTTCTTTAATAAGTTTTTGTTATCCGATAATATTTTTATAAATTATAACTCCAAAAATATAAAAGATATATTAATTTCACGTGATTGAAAACAAAAAAACAAACGAACAAACAAACAAAAAATGTAAATAAATAAAATAAGAATATAGATTATAATATGTCAAATAAGGTCTTAATATTTTTTAGTTTTAAATTGAAAGGTTCTATATTTCACGTTTTGGATTGATAGTTTTCTATCTTGCATGCCTTGAATCGATAGAAAAAATATTTTAGACTTTAAATTAATAGTTTTACCATCTTTAAGGTTTTGGACTGACATTATTCCTACACAGGAGATTCCATTTGCTTAAGATCAAATTTAATGCTCTCATAATAAATACTACTTCATATGCCCCTCTATTTACAATTTATCTTAATATTTGTACCCAACATCGTTGAACTGAAAATGACGTGATATTTGATTATTCACTAATAAACTAGTGTGCGCAAATTTTAGGGTGCATCCAAGTGCATAACATGCACTTGGAATTTTGAAATCAATTTTGACCAATTAAGATCCAACAAAAACTCGCGGGTCAGGCCCAACCCGACCAAAATTCGCGGGTCTGGCAACAAACAGGGTCGCAAATGGTCGCGCGCGCTTCGGACCGATACCCGAAGTTATATCACCAATACCAGAAGTTATAATCACCAATACCCGAAGTTATATTACCAATACCCCAAGTTATAATCACCAGTACCCCAAGTTATAATCATCAATACCCCAAGACTTAATCACCAATACCCCAAGTTATAATCACCAATACCCCAAGTTATAATCACTAATACCCCAAGAATTACTCAATAATAATATCCTAAAAAATTATTCAGTAGTACCCCAAGACTTAATCACCAATACCCCAAGTTATAATCACCAATACCCCAAGATTTAATCACCAATACCCAAAGTTATAATCACCAATACCCGAAGTTATAATCACTAATACCCTAAGTTATAATCACCAATACCTCAAGTTGTAATTACCAATACCCGAAGTTATAATCACCAATACTCAAAGTTGTAATAACCAATACCCTAAGTTATAATTACCAATACCCCAAGTTATAATCACTAATACCTCAAGTTATATCCCTAAAAAATTATTAACTAATATCCAAGACTTAATCACCAATACCCCAAGTTATAATCACCAATACCCTTAGTTATTCACCAATACCCTAAGTTATAATCACCAATACCCTAAGAATTACTCAATAATAATATCTCAAATAATTATTCAGTATTAACCCAAGACTTAATCAACAATACCCCAAGTTATAATCACCAATACTTAAAAGAATAACTAAATTTAAGAAAAAAATAAATATTATGTCTAAACCTTAATCCAATAAAAACTAGAAATCTGCTAAAAGTTGAGTAAATTGAGCAAAGCAAAATGGGTGATATCTATTCTTTTTGCAAGAATTGCATCCATCTTGATTCATCCTCTCAAAATCCTGTTAACCTCTCATCTCTTCTGCATATCAAATGGCTTTAGCACAAAACTTATATACAGAGATTCCCCATACCCCCATCTGTACAAATCCAATTTGTCTAACCTTGAAGCCCTCTAGAGAGACATCAAAACTTCGAGAAATTGAGCCTCTAACTTGATGTCGTCATTGTCAAATGCTACATTATTTTTGCAGAGAACCCCTGTTTATCGTTGTATTCGGCCGTCAAACTTACATCGGCAGTGGCGTCTCCTCTAAGGACTTCTTCTTCTTCTTCTTATGCATGAGTTGAGGTCCAATTCGATGGCAGTTACCGGTGTAAACGGTGACCAAAATTCAAATCGGCGATTGGATATGGAAGTGGTTGATATCGGTTTGCTGAAAGGAATGTTTTGACCTTCGAGATTTTTGTTCACCATTAAAGAGGAGGAGAGAGAAGACTTTGAATCGCTCACCGATAAATCGATGCATTCGGTATAGAAAGAAGCGAGGAAGATAGAACCGCGAATTCTGATCGGGTTGGGTTGACCCGCGAATTCTGATCGGGTTGGAATGACCCGCGAATTTTAATTTTTTGGTCAAAATTAATTTCAAAATTGGATGCAAAATCCAAGTGCATAGTATGCACTTGGATGCACCCTAGAACTACTCAACTAGTGTGTGATAATACAAATTCTTATAATAATTTGATATGCCTTTTACCATTTGTTTAGGAAGCACCTCAGCTTATGGTAGGGTATTGTTTTTACACATAACTTAGACTTGCCCAAATGAATCGGAACCATCAGTTCTAACCGACGGTTTGTCGGTTCTAACCGGAACCATAACCGGTAATAGTGGAACCGTCACTAAACCGGAACCGAAACCGTGTATTACAAGGTTCGATTTCGATTCTACTAAATCGAGAACCATAACCGCCGGTTCGGAACCGACGGTTCCACGGTTCGAACCGGCGAGCTAATATATATATAAATATATATAATTTTAATACCTATGATAATATTAATACTCTATAAAAAAAAATTCATTATTGTATTTTTTTTTAATTGTAATGTAGGTTGTAAGTACAAAATATTTAGTTATTTTCATTGAAATTTTTTAAATTGTAATTTGTAAACTTTGAATTACATATTTTTTAAATTTATAAACCTTAGTTATTATTTATTTATATTGTAATTGTAATTTTTTTTTTTTATATTGAAAGTTGAATACAATAAATTTTATTTGTTTAAATCCAAATTTTATTTTTTTTGTACTTGAATTAGTAAAAAAAGTTATACGTTATTTATTAAAAAAAGAAAGAAAGGTTCGGAACCATGAACCGTCGGTTTGGAACCGGAACAGTCAGAATCGAAACCGGAACCAGAACCGGAACCGCCCATCCATATTTAGCTGTTCGGTTTAGGTTCCACTAAATTGGAACCGGGAACCGGCGGTTCAGAACCGGAACCGACGGTTTGGAACCGTTGGGCAACTCTACACATAAGAAGTTGTGTGATTATACTGAAAATTTGATATGCCTAATTTTGAAAATTTGATATGCCTAATTTTGAAAATTTGATAAAGAAGCAGCACCTGAGATGATCAGGAGTATTAAAAACTGCAATCAATTCGGCTGCCAAACTATTTGTTAATTCCATATTGGAATGTTGTTGTCAGAGAACATGATATATGGGATTCCTTAGTTTAATTAATCTTTCAACATATAGCCGGCCTTTGTAGACCATGGCTTCTATCAAAATAACAACAAATTTTGGTATCATTTCCTGGTCTCGCATTTCATTAGTTTAATGTTTGCCACCTTTCATTTTCAACATCAAAGGATAGTTACTTGTATTTATTTCTCACTTGGAGTCTTGAAATTTTGAGAAAAATAGTTGTTTCTCTTTTTTAGGATATTTTTGTTTGAAATTCAACAACTTTTTTTTTCTCTCAACAACTACTGGGTGGGGATTATCACATGAGGTGCGGTGCTACACGTGCTAAAAAAAACATAACCAAAGGGCACTCTACTCTTTTTTTTTTCTTTTGAGCCAAAAGGGCACTCTACTCTTAAAACCATTGAAAGAAATGTTTTCTTTATCAAATGAGCTGTTTCTTATTTTATAAATGGTGGGTGTTTTCACTTGACAAGAATATAAAAGAATCACAAGTACAAATTTCACACGACAGAATACACACAAGGTATGTGACATCAATTATATGTTTACACACAAGCACCGCACAGTGAATTAGTGACATAGATAGATGCGTGTAAATTATTGGTGAATAAGTGGAGCATTATGAATTGAATTCTCAGACTTTACACATTTGAGTTAACAAGAAAATTAAAAGTGGGCCATATGTTAACAATAATATATTTGTTAAAATATGACAATAATTTGAAGTATAATTTAAGTCTAGCTATAAAAAATTTTTAATTGAGACTGATAGTCTGTCTCACGCCTACTCCTCGCGACTTATTGCTACCACTAAATAAATAAGATCTTAAGTTTTAATAATTAATTCTTTTTCATAATATTTTCTATATTATTTTAACAACTTGATATATATTTTTTAGGTTACACTAAGGTATTTTTTTAGTAATGATTAAAATCAAGATTAGTAATGTAATGGAGAAAGTAGCTGGTAAAGATATAATTTTTCCATAATGTTTAGGACATGAAAAAAAAAATTACATATCAATTGATTAGAATGTAATACTACATCCCAGTTTGGTTGCCCTCGTAAATAGTCGGCCAAGATTAATGAATGAATTATCTAAATCGGTCCACGTATAGTGGCCATGACTTCAAAACAATGAGTTTGGTTCGTACATAATTCAAGGTGCAACAAGAACATACTATGGGCAGAAGGAGCAACAATTATTATTTGTTATTTTACATTATTGCCCTCATCAAAATTTGTATTTCCAGAATGAGGTCGATACCTTTTGTACAATTTACACAACCACTTTGGCGACTCCGACTAACAGATGAATTGTGGTTGGGCAACGATCAACTGAACACTAGTTTTTGTTGAATCAATATTTTGGTATTCATCAAAAATCCGCATTCATTTTAGGTACGTTTAAATTTTAGGGTCGCAATTTATGTACAAGGTCTTATCCACAAATTGTAGATCAAATCAGGAGAAATTATTCAACGATGAAGGTTGTAGATCCCAGAAGAGATTGCACTAAAATCACCAACTCAAAACTTGAATGAAGAAATGTGGAAATCATACTCGATAGTACCTTGCAAACGTTATTTTTTTGCTATAGTTATTGAGGATGATGAGCAAATCGCCAAGAAGATAAAAGGGTGAGCTGGTCGTCGACTAAATAAAAAAATAGGGCTATAAGATTGCAATAAGATATCACTATTGCAATAAGATTGCACATCAATAGTGTTGTTATTCGAGCCGAGCGAGCTCAAGTACTTGATACTCGAGCTTGACTCGAGCCGAGCTCGTTAATATTAACAAGTAATAATACGAGCTCACAAGTCGAGCCTAGTGGAATTATAAAAAAAATCTTAGTTATCGAGCCCAACTCGGCTTGGCTCGTTAAACAATCGGGTATTTTTCGAGCTCGAGCTCGTTTAATCTAACGAGTCGAGCCGAGCTCACGAGCAGCTCGTTATACACATCAGTCATCACACCAATTTGGTTTGATAAGTCTGCCAAAGGCAAACAGTGTTTAGACACGGGCCTGGGGTTAGTCTTGGGCCTACGAAAAACCTAACAAACAGCAGGCAAGCCACAACAACTAAACCACCAGCCCTTAATCTATGACACCAAACTGTGAAACACTCCAAATCTGAAATAGGGACTCCTCTTACAACAAAACCATTACGGCTAGAGATGCAACCAATAAAAATAAAAAGAGGACGAGCATTTTTTACCTTTTGCCAATGATTTGCGGAGGCCCGTCACCTAGTGTAGGACCTGTAGGTGTAGGGTGCAGTCCAAAAATTCATTCATCAACGTGTGTATTCTTAATCAATCAACCAAAAACTAGTCATAATATTATCATCATCCACTACTTCAGCCACCAGTTGAAGAGCTAGCCATATGATGTAAATACTAGGATGAAGACGTTTACACATCCTTCAAAAACTATAATTATCATTCAATGTAGAATATAAGGGGTAAGGGTATCAAACAATCAATATCAATCCACATTTGAATTTAATGAGTGCACAAATCCTTCAACAACAACAAAAAATTACAAGGTCAATAATTCACAAAGATTAATCCTAACCAGAAAGGATGCTTAATTATAGAATGAACTTAAATTATTATCCACACCTAAACCTTGAGGTGTGACTCACAATGCAGCAAGCTTATAGAAACATATGCATGAAATGCAATGAGATCATCATCGCAAAGCTTGATGAAAGCTATTTATACCAACAATGATTGATACCAAAGTACAGAGCTGGGTTGTATGTAAAGACACGTTTTAACTTCATCAGAGTAGAGTAACCGAAGAGACAAGACAAAGCAAATTCCACAAGTATGATTAGAAAAAATAATCATCCAACAGATAAAAAAGCACCCGCAAGTATCCACAGTAACATATTTTCTCATCCATGACAAGTATTAAGTTTTATAAAATATGGAGGATAGTAGGTGTGAAAGGGCCAGATATCATATTCATCATGTAGCAAACTAGCAATAATAACTGGCAATTGAAAAGGTCAAGATACAAAGTAAAAATCATACATCTTTTTTCACAGGAATGTAATCATTTAACCAAGTAAGCGCCACATTACTCATTTTACATCTCAACTTCATATTATTCAGAAAATAAAAAAAAGTAGAAGCCCAGAGTTACACAACATCCACAGTCTTGTTGTGTTCCGAATGCAATAGCTAACAGTATATTAGTGAGAACTGGGATCTTGATTCAAAATGGAAAGGAAGAAGTATCACACAACAAAGTAAGCCTTCCACGTTGTACAAAATGGAGGTGCAAAAATAATTCACACTGTTGATCAAACCAATAGCATACATGACCAAATAGACAGAACTCAATCAATCCTCCCTCAGATTGAAGGGATAATAATAAATACCCAACAGCTATGAACAAGCAGATTAATAGGGCAGCTCTACAAACCATTCCATAAGCATAATAGCACAAAACATGCATATATTACAGCAAAATAAGTGCAGAAATTATTAGTCGTGGCAGTATGATACCCTTTTAGTCCGAAACAAGAAAAAAAGCAGTGGAAGGGATTGAGGTTTCACTTCTTTATGCTACCGCGAATGCCAGGCTTAGGCTTGGAAGTCTCAGCGACGTGAGTAGAGTGAAGATTATTAAGCTTGGATTCATCGAAGGGGATCTTTGGATGGCGTGCATCGTGGTGGATCTGCATAGTTTTGATATCAGGAGCGGTGACCTTGCAAAGGGGGCACTCTAACTTAGCATGGCCGCCTTTTTCCTGGCCGGAGCGATCGACAAGGCCTGCCTTGCCGCCGCCGCGGTTGGTGGTGGCGGCGTCGATCTTGGCGGCGAGCTCCTTGGCGGTATGCTTCTTAGGTTTTGCTTTACCAGTCATGGTTAATGTATTGAAATTTTGCCCCAAATCGGAAGGAATTTGATTCGTGTGCCCTAGGGCTAAGCTATGGAATGGGACTACTGTGTGCTGTGTTGTAAATAGTAAATATTCATTTCATTATACTGTTTGTGGTGGGCTGGGCTTGGGTTTGGCTGTTTAATGGGCTTTGGTTGACAATAATATCTTGGGCCTGCCAATGCAAATCGAATCAAGACCTTCATCTTTTTTAATTGACAAAATATAATTCAAATTTAAGTTGGCAAAATTACCAGTTTCACATCAAGTGGTTGCCTATGAACTATTTGTCACGTTCCTCGTTTATATGCTTCGCACTTGAAATATATTTTTGCTCTGAGTCGTCAATTTCTTTACTTTATTTGGCAAATTATAAGTATATAAACCATAAAGTAAATGAACCATAAGTATACTAGGAGAGAAGAAAGATGAACAAATGAGGTTTTCCAAACCTAAAGAGGTTAAGAGAAAAAGTGGCACAAACAAGAGAATGTACCGGTTCAACTCCAAGACATACATCAACTTGACGTAATTTTATTGTTCAAGTAGTGTTTCAAAAAACCACCATAGCAGGAAGAAAAATCCATCTGTTTCCTTCATGAGTCTCTTTCACATTTTTAATAACTATGATAAAAAATCTGAAAAAAAGATCAAAGCGCATAAAAAATAAAAAGGGTTTTGGAAATCTTGAAGCTGAACTGGTAAATTTCTACATTTCCGCTCATTATTTGCATCTCATATAACAACAGCTGAAATAAACCACCACAGTAAAAGGTAGCCAACTGCTCCTTCATACAAAAGAATTATACTTGTGGGTTCTATTCTCACAAAAATAAAATAAAATTGAAACATGAATAAAGTAGTTAAATACTTGAAACTGAATCCTACATGCATGCTCAATACTCTGTTAACAAAATAATTGCATTATCATTGGATTCGAGTTTTCTCCAATCTACAAAAAATATTCGAGAGCAACTCCTTTGTAAGAAAAAAGAGAGATGGAATCTTTCAAAGTAGAATACCCAACTATTTTGAAGATTTATCAGTAGACGGAGGTGGTGTCTTTGCCGATGAAGCAGATTTTGCTGACTGATTTGAAACTGCAGAAGATTTGACAGCCAGTTCCTCAGCTTCAACTTGTTTTCGGAGAATCTCTTGAAGAGCTCTAACTCTGTCTTCTGTTTTGCGAAGTACTCTCCATCTGTAAGTTAACCAGCAGCCCAATACTCCATAGACAAGAATATAAGAACCCCAGACATAGGGGTAAGTCTCCGCATGTTCTTTAGTTTTCCTGTACTGTTGTATGATTTTACCTCCCAATCCAGCTGCAGCAGGACTTTCTGCTTGCCGATCATCAGCAGCAGCAGCAGCTTGGGAGGAGGACACGTCTTCCGACTTTGGTTGGGTTGACATTTTCTATACCCTCTTCCACTGATAAAATGGACAAAACAATTTAATTCACATAAAAAGGAGCTAAAACTTGGCAAAAATATCAAATTACAGGAGAGGCAATCCATTTTTTCTATTTCTTGGAAAACCAATATCGGTAATACTACTGTTATCCATTTCTTTAACCTGGAATGGTACTAAACCAAGGGAATGTTCCCAATTCTCAAAATGAAGGATTGAAAACCACTATAGCATATATAGGAGCAGTTAGCATGTTAATTTTTTTTCTCAGATGCTAAAAGATAATAGTGATCACATTAAATCATGAGCAATTGCAAGAATATGTAAATCTAGTATGAATTCAATGATGTCTAGAAACTATGAATCTTGTTCTCAGAATGACGGACTAAAATCATATCAGCATTTTCCAAAGCCATTTTTTTTATCATTGACTACCATACCATCTCATATGTCAAAAACATTAAAATCCCAAGACACAACTAAGGCAAACATTGACGCAGCAGAAACTATAAGAACGGGTACCGTCACACAACTTGTTGATTCTTGCTCAATACCAAGGACTCGAGAAGTATAGGCAGCAGAGAACAATCTCAGAACAATAAGTTTCAAGAGCCCAAAAGAAATAAACAAAGTCTGTTTTCTTAAGCAAGGTGTGATCTCTCTTCTCCAAGTAGATAATTGCAGCTTCTAATCCATCATATATGTAAAGAAAAAGAGCATGGGTTTCTACATTCATATACTTTATCAATTAAGTAATGATGAAAAATGCAAAACTAATATCGGCACTCTTTCCTTACTCGTGCCAGAATATGAGGAAATGGAGCTTAAGATCTCCATCAATAGCCCACTCAACTATCAAATTTGAACTGTATCTAAAATCTGGGAGTGCAAATTCACATAACTTGGCAATATTTTAGATATCTGACTACAATCAAATAAGATACTATTTCAGATTCTAATTCAATCTCTCTTCACCAAAAAAAAACCCAAAAAATAAATCTACAACTAAAAACCTGGAGCCAAAAATGCGAGAGGAAAAAATCAGTAAACAAAATAAACGCTGAAGCCAGTGTTCATTGAAGCAAAAGATCTTCAAGATTGGGTCAATTTCATCACGTAATCACTCATATCCAATCCCACAGTAATACCACAAACAATGCCCTAGAGATAGAAAGAGAGATTCACAAAGAGAGAGTAAAGTTGGGTACCTGGATTTAAGAATCTCCTATTGTTGAGAGAGGGAGCAGTAGGAAATTTGACTGAGGTAGTGTTCAGGTAGGGTTTATGATTTGGGGGTTTTTGATTTCCTTTGCCTTCACTATATTTTAAAAAACAGAAAGTCCTAAAATCATAATAATTTCATTTCTAGTTTCGTGTCTTTCAAGAAGTTCATACTATATATTGATATATATTCCAGAAATAAAATTCAGAATGTAAATAACTCATTAAAGTTTCTTATGAAGTAAAATATTTTTTTAATTAACATTTTTTAATAAAACTTTTAATACTGTTAATTTTTTTTAAACACAAAAAAAAAAAAAAAAAACAATAAAACTGATTCACATTATATTAGCTATATCCAAGTAGGGTTGTAAACGAATTAAACAATTTTGGTTCGATTTGGTATTTGTATTCAAAATTCGGTATTCGTATTTGAAATTTTATAACTCAAATTCGAGTATAAATAGTTTTTTTTTATTTGATTACTTGTACAAATTAAAAAACTATGATATTTGATTGGATATTAGTAAATATTCGATTAAATATAATTACATAATTATATAATAATATTAATATAATTATATATAATTATATATAAATTTAAGTTCATTAAAATTATTTTAAGGATATTAATCATTATAAAAATTAACAAATTAAAAAAGAATTGTAGGTCTACACTCTTAATTTGACTATTGAAGTGTTTTTCCATGAATTTGATAATTAATTAATTTTATTTACTTACTTGATTATGTTATGCAAATTTTTAAGTTTATAGTTTGCATGTGAATTCAAACAATGACAATTTTGAGATGAATATTTGAATATTGGCAAAGTATTATGTGAATAACACTCACGGTAACTATTACCGTGAACAACTATTTACTAATATCTGACGAAGTGGTATAACTCATGTGGTTAAAGTCCCACTACCTATGATACAAAGGTCATGAGTTCGAGTCACAACTTTACCGATTAAAAATACTAATATCTTATGTTGAAACAACTAATACCTTGAGAGAATAACTAATACCACTTCAATTAATACCATGAGTGAAAATAACTAAATGGAAACAACTTAAAATACCCATTTTCAACTTCAAAAAATTTATTTTACCCACTCTAAACTCAAATAATTTTTTCTACCAACTTTTAACTTCAAACAAATTTTTTTACCCACATGGCCCACAAACATCATCATCTAGTCACCCCACCCTCACCCCACCCCACCTCATTTACATTTATATCAATTAAACATTATCAAATAAGAATAAATAACACAATAAATTATTACAAAAATACAATTTTAACATATTAACTAATTATAATATTTTTATCATATATATGTGATTGTTTGTGTCTGTTATTTTAGGTTGTTTTAATGTACAGTGCATTTTAATAAATATTACAATATATAAACTGATTTTAATGCAAATTAATAAATATTATAACTCGCAAAACATCCAAACGCCCAGAAATCATTCAACTCGCAAAACATCCAAACGCTATAATTTACGCTATAATTTAAATCACGAGAACAAATCCAACACCCAGAAATCAAAGCACCAGAATGATTAAAATCGAATAGGGTTACATGTTCGATGCGGCAAAATCGGAACAAGAACGGCAATTAGTGGTCGATCTGCAACCTCCACGACGAATGAACAGAGTGACCTTTAATTGGGAAGACTTGGGAAGACCTAATTGAGAAGACATTTGGGATTAGAGGTTTTTAATTGAGAACTAATAAATACACAATAGAATGATAAACCTGCAATTGGATTGTGAAATTGGTTTGCCGCCGTGATGTTCGTCGACGGAGATAGCAGATAAAACAGCCCCAATCGCGTGTGTTCTTCCTCGCCGTGAGAAATCCCGTCGAACACTGGTCGTGAGAATTCCCCTTCGACTTCTGAGAAACCACCGTCGAATGAAGGCCCAATTGATGGGCGTTTTTATCGGCCGTCGACGAAGGAGATGGGGGTTTGCTTACTAGGGCTTGGGTCGTGGAATGAAAAGGACTGAGAATTCAAACGGAGCCTAAGGCCCAGGTTATATGCACCCACGACTGTGGGCAGTACACCCACCTGTACACCCAATTGTTCGGAAATATATTTTGTAAAAATATCACATTTTCGGCTGAAATTACCGAAATTATTTATATTTTAAAAAAAAAAAATTCCGAAACTCTGTCTGAATTTCAAAAATAATTTCCGAAATTTTATCTTAATTTCAAAAAACATTTCCGTATAGAAGGGTCGGCCAATTGTTAACAAAATTTTCGAAAATCTTTTCCGAAAATTTGAACTTTTTTCGGTAGTTTTGACCGAATTTCATTATATTTAAAAAAAAAAAATCGTAAAGCATTGTTGGTCCATTAAAATTTCAAATTGAACAATTGAATATCATATGTACATATTCCAATAACAAAATAACACATTATACTTAAAATAACACATTAAAAAAATTATCATCGACAAACTCTTCATTAAAAAAATCATTCTTTATATCATCCCCATCTTCTAAATAGTCATCTCCATCGTCCTCCAAATTTTAAAACAAAACAAAAAAGTGATGTTAGCAAAACTTCGAAAAGAAGCATATAATTATATGAAATCATTAGTAAAGAAAAAGAGAAAAAAATTGTTAACAATTGACCGACCCTTCTGTATGGAAATATTTTTTGAAATTAAGATAAAATTTCGGAAATTATTTTTAAAATTCAAACAGAGTTTCGGAAATATTTTTTGGAAAATAGAAATAATTTCTGTAATTTAGGCCGAAAATGTGATATTTTTACAGAATATATTTCCAAGCAAGTGGGTGTACTTCTCAGGTGGGCGTACTGCCAACAGATGTGGTGCATATAACCTGGGCCGGAGCCTAAATATACGCGGCAAGATTCATTTCATCAACTGTTTGTGGTGGGCTGGGCTTGGGTTTGGCTGTTTTATGGGCTTTGGTTGACATTAATATCTTGGGCCTGCCTGCTTGCTTGCTTGCTACAACCAACAACACAATAATAGTACTCCAATGCAAATGCAAATCGAATCAAGACCTTCTTCTTCTCTCTTCATCTTTTTTTACACTGCGGGGAGTGGGGACTGGGGGGAGTATTATGATTTTCGATCATGGTTGCTTCTCCTCCATTTCCAGTGGCAATTTTGATGGCCGCTATTCGTCGCTCAAAACCTAGAAACTATTCGAGCTCATCGTCTGCACTTCAGAAGCCAAACAGCATTAGACCTATACCCAACCCAGTTTACAATTTTCTCCCCGAAACCCATAATCCAAACAACCTTGTTTCCCTTGTCTGCTCATCCATCAACCAAAAAGACCATCTCTTTTGGGATTGTCTCCGAGAGCGAGGACTGTTCGCTCGTTTCACCACCCACGACTTCTCAAGAATCTTGCTCAGATGCCAATCCCATTCATCCGCACTCCTCCCTTTCTTTAATTGGGTGAGATTCGACTTGGGTCTCAAACCCAATGCGCATAATTACTGCACTATTATTCATGTATTGGTTTGGACCAAAAAATTTAAGCAAGCTATGAAAATCCTGTTTGAATTGCTGGAGTTGGATGATTCCAACGTGTATGAGAGCTTGCTTTTGTGCACGAATGGCTGTAATTGGGACCCTGTTGTATTTGACATGCTCATCAAGGCTTATCTAAGAAAGGGTATGGTAAGTGAGAGTTTTCTAGTGTATAGTAAATCGGTGAAGCTTGGTATCATTCCAAGTATTTATACTACTAATTGTCTCCTGAATGGGTTATCCAAGACGGATAGTGCAGGAAAATGTTGGGAGATCTACCAAGAGATGTTGAGAATTGAGTTGCATCCAAATTCGTGCACGTTTAACATTTTGGCTTACATCTTGTGCAAGGAGGGAGATGTGGATAAGGTGAATAGGTTCTTGGAGAGGATGGAGGAAGAAGGGTTTGACCCGGTGGACATTGTAACCTATAATATCCTTATTGATGGGTATTGCAAGAAAAGGAGGCTGAAGGATGCAGTTTATTTGTTTAACATCATGTGTACTAGAGGCGTGGTTCCTGATTTGATCACGTATACCACTTTGATAAATGGTCTCTGTAAGGGGTCTAGTGTGAGAGAGGCTCACCGGTTGTTTTCTTCGATGGTTCATAGAGGGTTGAAGCCCGATGGTGTGGCATACAATACTCTATTACATGGATATTGCAAAGAGGGTATGATGCAAGAGGCACGGTCCATGTTGTTTGACATGATCAGAAGTGGGGTTTGCCCTGATACCTTTACTTGTTGGCTGCTCATAAGAGGCTATCAAGATCTTAATAGGATGATATCTGCAATGAATCTAGTGGTGGAACTCACACGCTTTGGTTTTAAGGTTTCTCCAGATATTTATTGTTATCTCATACTTGCTTTATGTAAGGAGAATAGACCATTTGCTGCAAAGTCACTTCTTGATCAGATGTCTCAAAATGGTTTTGTGCCCAGTGAGGAAGTGTATCATGAGTTAATAGATTCTCTTTGCAGATGCAAATTTGTGAAGGAGGCATTAGAATTGAAAATGGAGATGGTGTCCAAAGATTTGAAGCCTAATTTGAGTGCATATAGAGCTATTATTGGAGGTTTGTGTGAATCAAGCAGAAGCACGGAGGCTCTGCTCTTGATGCAAGAGATGGTTGATTCCGGTTTGCCTCCAGGTATCGAAATTTGCAGGTCTTTGGTGAATGGATTATGCAAAGACAAAAATATATTGGAAGCTGAATCATTATTGAGTTTCTATGCCAGGGAATTTCAAGTCTTTGATATAGAGTGTTATAACGCACTTGTTAGGATCCTCTCTGAGGATCGGGACCCCTCTCAGGTAATTAACTTCCAAGATAAGATGGTAAAACTCGGGTATGTACCAAATAGCCTTACATGCAAGCACGTAATTGATGGAATGTGGAAAGCAATGGGAGCACAGAGACGTGAACTAATGGTAGAATGAAGTTGCAGCATCTCCTCTTTGATTGTATTTCCCTGTCTCCCAAGTACAAAATCCAGAGGTAAGTGGAGACTTTGTGAAATACACTTGCACTACAGTTATAATGCTATATAGAAATCAAGAAATTGTGTGATCTTATTCTTGCTTAGTAAAAATATTGTCTGGCTTCAATTTCATACCAAGGGCTTTAAGCATAGACCATGTTTGGGATCAAGTACTGTTACATGACGAGGGTTACCCGCTGTTGGATTGGATTGGATTGCTGTTCTACTTTTCATGATTTAATTAAGGAGTGAGTCATTATTCCTTTGATGTGAACTTGAGTTTGTAGAATTAGTTTTACCTTCATATTCTGCAAAGTAGCTAGGATGGTAAATGGCCTTTTCTCTTGTTGGAATGACACCCCAACTTCTACAAAAGTAGAATGAAAATGATGGATTTTGTATTCAGGTAGGCAGTCTGTCACTTGTAAACAATCCCATACCCAAGATTCTTACACCCACCCCCACCCAAGAAAAAATAATAAGAGAAGTACCCTGACAGCCTCTGAAATTCACTGAAGCTTAATGTTAACTGTGTTTAAAATACAGTTATACTGGCTGGAAATGACATGCATGTTTAGCTTCTTGAGCTACTTAGTTACTGAGCTTCATGTATGACTTCTTCTAATGATTGGATTGCGTTTAATTGACGGTGCTATTTACTGCACGAGCATCCACTCCTCTCAAAATCCTTTTGAAATTAATCAGGGGAATTTTGAAGCTATAGCTGTTAATTTTTCCCTTCTGAGAACTCATAAAAGCCAAAAAATTATTTTATATAGGCTTTTGTTATCTTGTGTGCATAATCTGCTTATTTGGAACATAATCATAACTGCAGAAGATGTGCATTAAGAGTTCCACACATTTACATTAATTTTGGTAATCACAAATAAACACTGTAGATAACATGGACTCTCATATAACTTGCAATGGCTTTATACATTGAAATTTCAGTGTGGGAATGGATCTTCATTTGGTTTCAAGCAAACTCCTCATAGTGGGTTTAACAGCATGTGTTGCCATGGCTAGCTCAAGCGGTGTCAAAGGAAAAGATGGAAGATTGGTTATCTCTGGGGGATCGGAGAGATTATCCCAGCGCTTTGAGAGGATTGAGCTTGCACAACCATCCAAACCTATGTGAGTCACATGCTTCACATCTGTGGGAAATCCAATTTCCATTCCTCCATCTCTTTCTTCTAACTCCTCCTCCTCCTCCTCCTTGTATACTGAAAATAGATAAACTAAGAGTTAAGAATATGCAGATCAGAGAGAATGTAGAGAAAACTTACCGAATGACTGAGAGAAATTCTTGAAGTTCTTCAACAGCTTCTGGAACCTGGGAAGTGCCAATAGACTTGAAGGGCTCTTCAAGTTTTCATCTGATAAACTTTCTTCGTCCTCCTCATATTCCTCTTCTTTTTCTCCTTCACAGACAAAACAAAATGTAAGCACTCACGTAAGAGGTGAGAATACGATAATTTTATGAAAGAGAGCAGCACTTGTGGGAGTTGAACTGGTGTCTTGCTTTGATCTTTTGGCTTGCTGCAGCCCAACTGCGATGCTCGACTCAGAAATGCAGCCTGCACTGAAGGGAAGTAGCACAAATTTTTCCATTCGATCCCTCATGTTCACAGTGATGAGGTTGTTTGACAGAATTCGATTGTTACATATATATATATATATATATATGTGTGTGTGTGTGTGTGCTGCCTACTTGCTTTGTCTCAAAGTTATGATTACACTGCGTATATATAGTCAATATCCACTCAAGTTTGATAATAACAGAGGTAGTGATGAGATCCAATACTAAAGATTTTATTACATAACATGCTGTCTACATTATATATATTCTTCTATTGAAGATGCACCTTAATATTTGTTACACGAAATGCTCTCTCTCTCTGTTAGTTCCAAGTGGTGGGGCTTCTCTTTCACTTAACTCTCTTGAAGGAGAAGATATCCATATTCTATTTGTCTATCCTACCAAATCACCACATTTAGTGTATCATCCCTCACATCTCTCTCTACTCCAAACAAATACACTTTGATTACACTCCACCAAAAATGAGTACACCACAAGCAAACTTCAGCCATCTTCTGCTAAATGCAACCTAATTATCTTGATCTCAAAGGACACAACCAAATTTGTGTTTCTCATTGCAACAAAATACGCCTAGGTGGTATTATGCTTCTTGACTCGATAGCATAATCCTAATGCTGATGTTCCAATAATGGTAGAATCCCTCTTAACCCAGACTTGGATAACCCCTCTACACAACAATCGTGAAAATCAAGATGGTATAGAATTGTAATAAAATTTTCAGAGTATTATTGATTGTTTTAACTATAGGTAGCATTAGTTTTAAATGATATTAGTTGTAATTCAATTTACACTGTACCAACTCTTTGCACAGACCCTTCAAGAAGGAGGTCCAAATTCCTTTGTGCAAATGGCCGAGTGCTTGCTGGCTCTCTTGTTTTTCTTTTCAAATCAATCGGGTGATAATTTAGATTTGCCGGGTTGGGTTAGTATTTTCAAAACGATTGCTTAAATATTTTGAAGCATACGGTAACAATAGTACTCTATACGAAACATTAAAATAAATTTGACAAATTTTCAATAAAGAAGACATTAAATTAATATTATTGAAATTATATATATTTTTTTTTCTTCTTACATGCTTCCTGCGTAAGATGGCTAAAAATTAAACGTTTATAGAGATTTTGTTAAAAGTGTACTGAATATGGTCATTTTTGTTAACTGGGTAATGATTAACTTAGAAATAAGTCGAAAATAGAAAATAAATCTACCTTGACTATTTCAAGAATTGTTTATAACCGAATTAGCCAGGTTTACGTAGATGATCAATATTGACGTGGAAGAGACTAGCATCATAACCAATATTGCAGGCAACCGTGCAGTTGATACACTATTAATTCTTACAGTCCATTTCAGAACAAGAATGTAACATATACTGCATGAAACAAGACTGATAAATCTGTCGTTTGTTTTTTACCTTACAAAACATTTCATATGAAACAAAATGAGTATTAAGGACCAAAAATTATACATCTACAAAACATTGATGATCATAGTGGGGGATAGAAGTATGAAGATAAAGAAAATCCAAGGAAAAGCAATCCTCCTACCATTGCAACAGTACGCTGTGAAATCTTTGATGCCAACATACTTCCACCTATCACGGCCACAGATGTACAAATAGTGTGTCCTATGATTGCCCCTGTGGCTACTCCAACTGCATTTTTGTGTGTTGCTAGCTGCACAAGAGAAAATGGGCATTTTTTTAGATCATAAGTTTGTATCTCATAAATGGGCTAACAAAACTCTTGATATATATGTATCTCTGCCTAACACGCTCTTTCTGATGATGGATGGATACATGTTTCAGTCAACTCGATGCTGACTCAACCATTTGGGCCGGGACTATTAACTTGATTTTGTTTTTGGGCAAGAGAAAATCTTAAACAAAAATCCAAGCAACCAACATAGTATGGAAACTCTAATCTCATAACAATTTGTATTTATCAGTTCCTAGGCGTGTAATTGCTTCAACTTTGAAATATATGAATGCAAGTAAACGACAACAAATAAACAATCTTACGGCAATTGTTGCTATCTGGCTACGGTCTCCCCATTCTGCTAAAAACGTCAATATAAATGACTGCATTCAAAGATAATTGCAGGGAAAAAAATCAGTGACTTGCATTGAATCTCCAAATGATCTAACCAAAAGCATAGAAGAGAAAACGGAATGCAAGAATCAGCCCAAACGGGTTGTATATCATATTTAATTTAAAAAACAAAAATAAGCATGTTTTACTAGTTCGCCATTATGGCATTACGACTTCTGTATAAAAAGAATAAGGTATACCTCTAAATAGATTGGTGTACAGAATCTAGAAAAGAAGCGACGGAATGCTGTTTTCCCTTGTCCAGCTCCAAGTTTTTCTTCTACCTGCAATATTTGACAGTTCCCATGTGAATTCAACAGTACAAAACAAACACAAGTTGGGGGGGGTGGGGGGTGGGGGGTGGGGATATGAAAGCTGACGCCTGACAGCAAGAGAACACTGAGACAGGAAATTGGTTCAGCTACAGCACACACACATACACATATATGTGTGTGTATGTGAGCGCATGTGCATTATACATAAATGTATGTACGTTATATATATGCATGCATGTGTATGTATGTATGTATGTATTGAATTTCGAAAAGAGCCATACTTCCTCTATCTCTTTTTCCTGTGAAGCTTTTGAATCTGACCTCCAAGCTATGTAAAGTAGTCGGAGCCCAAAAAACGCATAAAGAACTGCAAGAGCCAAAAGGGTATCCATTTCAGATGTGCACTGTTGAATTCAATTTATTAATAAAGAAACAAAAGCCAAAAGGGTATCCATCCCCACGCATCTGCATACCCAAGCATTGTTCTAAAGTTTAACGGGACTTATTTATACAAACAAGCGACAAACTCAAACATATTTAAACTTTGGACATTTAATATTAATATTGAAATTTGGCCTTTGTTTTTCTTCTAATTGAGATTGAGCAAGCTTAAATAAGTTGTCCAAAGAACTCAACCCAGTTTAGAGCCTTGTTTTCATTATTTATTGCATAGTACTGAGTACATGCAAGAAGCTGCTCGAATATTTGGTCCTCTATAAAGGCCACCTCTCTTGATGAAAGCATATAACTATTATAAACCCTATACAACTTGATCATAATATGATATAGAACTTAAACAAGAACCTGTAGCTGCACTATTTGTATGCTTCCTTGATATCAAATTTGGCACAATCCTACCAAGACCAGTTGAAAGTATCTGCAAGGAATATAATTCAATTATCACTTTTTAAGAGCCAAGTAATGCAATACATAGGCGTACTAGTAACGTAAGCCAGGAGACAAAACTTGAATGAAAGAGTATAAATGAAATCCAGAAAACAGGACATTGTGACTTACAGTCATTACAAACAATGCACTAAGTGCGCCAGATAGAACTATTGACTTGGGGTGACGCATTGCCATGAGTGCTGCTATTATAAAAGTCTCATCTCCAATCTAGAAGCATAAACATTAAGACAGAACAGTCATTGATCCAAAATGTCAAGCAAGCAGGCACACAAAACTTGATCAGAAGTACATTATTTTCCACGTATAATTAGTCATCCAACTATCTCTAATGGTGAAATAGGGACTGAGTTATCTCTTTCCATGATCAACAGCACATTAGACTTCAACAATGAACATCAACAGACAAACATCATAGAATAATAAGAGTGCTTGCTTTATATAATAAATCTGACTATGAAAGAAACTATACAAAATACGTACTAACCTCACTGACAAGTATCATGGAAAAGCTTGCAAAGAAAGCATCGAAGACTCCAAGACCCGAGTCCAAATCAACACCAAGATCGACAGGATCAAGATCTTTATCTCCTTTGACAACAGTTTTTATTTTGTCCACAAGCATCTGTACAATATTCGAACAAACAAACTTGAATTACAAAATTATTTGTTAGATATGGTTTAATGTGGTTCATTTAGCATCTTTCTTTATCGTGATTTCTTTGTGTATCTAATGCATGACGGAAGGTGTTGTTCAATCGATAAGAATGCCCACACACATGAGCGCACCGGTGCATTCACCTCATTATTCAAGAATGCTTTTATTATATAAAAGATCATAGCTAATTAAAAAAAAAAAAAAAGGTGAATAGCTAATTGAGAGTGTATAACAACTGTACAGACTTCATATTAATCAATGAAAGGTGATTATACTGACTTTACTGCGGCGACCCAGATCCACTGCAGCATTTGACTCGTCCCCTCCGTTTTCCTATCACGATGCAGATTTTGTAAGATTGCCCAAAGCAAAATCAATAAGAAAAACACAAAAAATTGGAGGGGAAAATTACCCGGGCCGAAGCTTGGCGGGGGGAGAAGATGATGAGGAGCATAAAGACGAAGAGTTTCATTGGCATCGAGCATGACCTGAAAACCCCCGTGTTTGTCTGCTTTAGTCTTTCGGGATTTGATTTGAAGGACGTCATTTCGAAGTATTGAAAAGGGGATCTTGATCCCAACAGGGACTTGTGGTGGGGAGAACAATTCTTGATCTCCAATTTTAGAAGAGATCTCCCAAATACTCCATGTTTATAAACGTGTATGAACTTTTATATCTTAATTATCATGAGATGAAATAATATTTCGATCTGCAAATTTAGGAACACTGTTCACGCGGACTGCAGCGCATTCTCTCCTTTTTCTTTTATTTTATAACTAGTGTTTCACCCGTGCGATGCACGGATGCAATATATACAAATTTATATTTAAAGTTATATATTATTAGATAATTTTTATGTGTATCTATACATTAATAATTGGGTTGTACTTATAATATAGGAACTGTAATTGTACTTATAATATAGAAACTATAAATTTGTATTAATGGGTTTTTCCAGTACAATTGATATATAATATCATCACGATGTATTATGTTATTAATTTTATAATAACTTAATAAGTAAATGTCTTGTGAAATTGAATTACAAAAAAAATGTAGATAAATATTGGTTTAGAAATATTATGCACATACAAAACAAATACATGAACTACTTAAACAACTACATATTACAAATTTCGAAAGACTTCCTTATATACAACATTTTTTGTCGATTGGCTATGTTCACCGTCTTCATCGCAAATTAAGATTTTAAGTCCTTTTCGATTAGTCACTCTTGAAACTGCTACATACAATTGACCATGACTAAAAACATATTTTTTCAACAGCAGACCAACGTGAGAGAGTGACTGACCTTGACTTTTGTTTATTGTCATAGCATAAGATACAATCAGGGGAAACTGTCTTCTTTGAAACCTAAACGGTAACCTCGGATCTGATGGAGTTAATGACATTCTTGGGATAAGAACTTTATGAGCTGCATTGCTCCCACACATAATCTTTGCTTCTAAAACATGTGCTCCGAGCTTTGTAATTACCAGTCGAGTACCATTACACAAACCAAGTGAATGGTCAATATTTCTCAATAACATCACAGGAGTACCAACCTTTAAATTAAGCTCATGATTAGGAACACCCGAACATCTTATTCCATTTAAAAACTCCGGCGTATGCACATCAGCCAATATATCAACATTTGCATCAGATTTGCATGCACTATCTGAACTTAAATAGGTCTTTGCATCACCAGAATTCAATGAAGATATATATTCATTCACGTTGTCAACAACATCAAGAGTTGGTGCCAATATAGCACGTTCATTCAAAAAACTCGTATCATCCCTTAAATCCATAAAAGATGGATAGGTGCTCTGCACAATGGATACAATTGGATCACCTGCAGATTTTATTATGAGATCTTCAGGAATTTCAACAATTGCATGATCATCTTCAACAACTCCTAATGTCCCATCCCCGATATGTGCAATCCATTCAGAAAATTCTTTTAATTCATTGTGTTCAACCACTGAACCGTGCATCTGTAACCTCATATTCTTAGTTAACTTCAACAGCTTGCACTCCCTCCATATATTTGAAGAATTGATGGTTGCGTGGACAATATCCTGTCGAGTTCCCTTAGGAATCACTGGCAAAGTTTGGCGAAAATCACCTCCAAAAACAATAGTTTTGCCTCCAAATGGTCTGCTCTTGTTCAATGGATTGCTGAGTTGCATGATATCTTTTAAAGTTCTATCCAATGCTTCGAAACAATACCTGTGCATCATCGGAGCTTCATCCCAAACTATAAGACTTGCTCTAATAATAAGCTCTGCCAGTTGACTACCTTGTTTGATGGAACACGTTGAGTTCTCATTCATATTCAAAGGGATTGAAAATCTCGAATGAGCAGTTCGACCACCAGGAAGTAAAAGCGAAGCTATGCCACTCGAAGCCACATTAAGAACAATTTCTCCTCTCGACCTAACCGCCGCAGATAATGTCAAAATTTTTAAAAAAAGATTCCCAAACACTTTTTGATGATGGAGTGTATTAACTAAATATAGGAAAGTATATAACCTTGGCCATTAGATTTTAGCGCTTGATATGAGATTACTTTGGGCTTGAATACAATTGTTAATTGGGTTATTTTTTTATTGGACCAATATAGTTTAAGTTTGATAAAAAAAATTAAATGGACCTTTTTAACATGTTCATGATAATATTGAAATGAGACGTGCCTACACGTCAATACTTCAGAATAAAATTTTGAAGGAACATCTTCTCTCAACTATAAAAGTGAAAACCCTAGCTCAATTATTGTATACTCAGATCTTCTTTTACGCCTCTCTTATTCTCTCTCAAACACAGCCATTTTACGCCTCCCTCTTTTATTCCTTCAAAATCTTTAACACTGAGACACTGAGAACAAAAGAAGGTTATGAACCTCATTGTAAATCTCTCCATTTACAGATCGGAGAAGCATTCTTGATGGAAGATCGGAAATCTGATTGGTAAGGATTTTTCGTTACTCTTACTTTAATCGGTTGCCATTTTGCATGTGTTAGTATTCATATCTTTTTTGTGTAATTCTTCTACTGACTGTTTTCCCCCTAATTTTTGTAAATTGGAGAAGATATTTGGTGATCGATTGGTGATTTGATGATCGGATCTTTCAAAAACATAGTGGTCAAGTCATTTTACGTCTTCTTCTTTTTCCTACTTCAAACACGGACGATCCTATTACGCCTTCTCACAGGTAAAGAACATAGCTCTTCTCATTTATTTTTGTGCCTTTTAGTTTCGAGATCTAACCAGTAAGTATTTATATTACTCTTTCTTTAGTAGATCTGCCTGCAACTTTGCATGTCTCATTATCATCTATTTTTTTGTGTAATTCTTTTATTAAATTTTTTCAGTAAATTTGAAGGAATTTACTTTATTCTTTCACTCTTATTTTAATAGATCCACATTTTTTTGTATTTTTGTGTAATTATTTTTTGACAGGAAATTTCTCTCTACATCTGTAGATTTGAGAATATTTTTTTTCCACTGGAGAAGACATATTGAAATCGACAGAAAAGAATTCTGAAGGTAACCCTTTAGCCTAGTCTCTTTCCTTTATCAAATTGTACCAAGTTGTGGTTTAATTTTCACCAAAGCTTATTTTATTTTACAGAAAGTTTATAGGATAATTTTGTTACAAAAAGGCAAGAAGAGCAGGATGAAATGGCTACAAAACGTTTTGTGCAAGAGACAGGTAGTTCATGTTTTTAGAGCTAACTAATACTCCATGTTTTTAGAGCCCTTTTAGTTCAAATTCCTAAATTTATTTTGATCTCTTTTGAACAAAACCACATCTTGTTTTAATTCAAAAATTGATTTCAATAATTAATTTTTTTTATTTTAATTATATGAACCTCTGATTTATTACTTAAAACTTGTTTTAATTGTTTTCTCACATCTATGTGGTTTTAGGAGAGGTTCGATTTGTATATAATGAGCTCTTGATGCTCCCCCTCTTGAATAGCTATTGAGCTTGAAGGTATATTTCTCTCTTATAGTCTATCTTTGTTGGCTAGTTTAATCTTTTTTTACCATTTTTTGATTGTATTCTCACATCTATGTGGTTTTAGGAGAAGTTCAATTTGTATATAATGAGCTCTTAATGCTCCCCCTCTTGAATAGCTATTGAGCTTGAAGGTATATTTCTCTCTTATTGTTTATCTTTGTTGGCTAGTTTAATCTTTTTTTACTATTCTTTTTTTACTATTTTTTCCCTTTTATCATTTGAAACTTTTTTGAGAGCTACATAAAATTAGATAAAAATTTTTGATTATTACCTTTTGAGAAAAGGCAGCCTTTGCTTTCCTCGTCTACTAATATCTAGTTGGTTTTATAGTTTCAAAAAAATATGCAATAGTGAAAGTGAATCGTTGAATATGCTAACAAAGAATAATAGAAAAAAATGCAAAATAAAGGTACATAATATTATTTCACATGACAATCTGCATAAGTATTGAAAGAAATTTGTAAAGTAACACACCTTTTCTAGTATGTTCCACATTATATTTCCTTCCAAGTGTGTTGAACTTTCTTTTACTTCCCGTTTGTGTTGAATTGTTGTGTGACTGCTTCTCATTTTCCTTTAAAAGAATTTAGGAAAAAATCAATTTTTTTGTAGTATCGAAGTTAATTAAAATTAGTACAAAATAAACTACAAATGAATACGTGTTAGTTTTGATTAATTATGGATATTGCTTTGCATGTATCAGATTTAAAATATTTATTTACTTTAGTTGTTATTTCTGTATTTTCTTGATTGTCAAACAACTCATTTTACTGTTTCTTGTATTCCAGATTCAAGGACAGTGATGACAATCCTTGGTAAGCTTCTAATCTCATTAGGCTTTGACCCAATCTGTTTGTCATGCATTCATTAATTCTCTTTGATTTTTGTGCAGGGCCTGCTGATCTAGTTGATGAAGTAACAGTTGGTTTGAAGCTTTTATAGTTGCACTGTTGTTGGCCTCGGGTCCATGTCAAAGAAGCTTGAGATTCTTTGGCCACATTACCGAGTTTGATGCAGGAAAATGGGGTAAACCACTTTCTAGCATTTCATTGCAGCTGATTGTTGATAGGCGACTAGGCGAGCAACAGTGATCGGAAATCAAGAAGTCAATGGACTAAGATAAAGAAGCAGGCGACCATCAGAGTATTAAGGAGAATCAACCCTACGGGCGAGCAGGATTGCAACCAGATACATTTTAGGCGACCAAAAGAGTAAAGGACAAAAGAAATACATAACCAAGGCAAAAAAAAAATAAAGGCAAAAGACGGACAACCTTGCGATCACGCGAGCAAGCGTGCATCAAATCCAAACACGAGGCGAGCAAGAGGTCCTTAGCGCCCAACGAAGATGTACTAGCGAGCAATTGGTCACCAAAGAAAGCAGCTGAGTGATTATGAAGACCAAGTACAACATTGGGAATTCCAAAGGTCACCATACTTAGATATGGTCCAAGTGTCTTAACACTTGGCACTCATCCATTGAGCAATAGCCTAGATGTTGTACAAGTGTCCTGACACTTGGCAAAAATCCAATGGTTAAGCCATTAAAATAGTGACATATAGTCACCTTGTACATCTATAAATACTTCTTCATTTGCATGAAGAAGGGAGTTTTTTCCCATAATTCAAAATATTAGCCAAACTCTTGTCAATTTATTTCTTGTTCTATATTTAGCTAAATTCCATGATCTTAGTATTTGTTTGATGATCTTAATTAGCAAAAACAGCCACTAATCAACATCGATTAGAAAAGGTCATCAACAATTGGCGCTAGAAGAAGGGTCCGAACCTCCGATTTCCAAAAATCGAAGAAAGCTTGAAGATTTTCGCCGGAATCTGCAAAAATTGGCCGGAATCCGAGAAGAAATCACCGTAAATCAAGTGTGCATACCGTTTGGAACAAAGTTATCCATAAATACATCATTTTAAGACTTTGAATGCATGCATGTATGAACTAGGGTTTTCAAACCACCATATTCATACATACAAGGCTAGTAACTCTTGAGAAGGGTGTTTTTAGGAGCAAGATCACCTCAATCCTCTGTTTATCCCATACATTTCAACAACCAAGATGATTAGGTCACAAGAAGAACGACATTCGAGCGCATCACCGAACCCTAGATCAAGAACTAGGGTTTCTTCCACCGAAGGACATGCCCGGACGGTGAGGGCAACCTCGCAAAGGAATGTTCAAGTCACCATCGATACAATTCCACCGGAAGTGGAAGCTCTTGCTCAAAACCCCGAAGAACTAGCAAAAATGATTGCTGCCCTCCAATCTTTACAAAATCGGCAAATAGCTGGGCCATCAAGAGCAACGGCGAGCAGGGGCGAACAGGCGAACAGAGAAGCAAGTTGAGAGAAGATGCGCGCCGTGATGAAGCCGACAGCGCGGAAGTCCGTAGAAACAAAGGAAAGGCTCCCATAAGTGAGCGCTTGGGAAATCGAGAGGAATTATCGCCGAGTCCGGTAAGTGAGTCGAGTAAAAGCACTTCTCGGACTAGTGCATTGGAAAGGCTGGGAACAAGACATGTAACCACGAGAGAACAATCTGGGAGAACTGATGCGACCACGCCCTACTGCTCGCCCATCAGTGCATGATCGAGTCAGGAGATCAGCTTTCGGCCGACTAGGACCAAATGGAGCCAGCAACATTGCAAGGAAGGCAACTCAAGAGAAACGCCCCATCGGGGAGGGACTGCATCATGAGGAGGTTATACCTAATCATGATGAACAACCTTTCGATGGGAGAACTCCCCCAAGTGAGTTGCAAGAGATGAAGAAAGCAATTGAAGAATTGCAGAAACAATTAGAGTCTCAGAGAGGAGTCGGGTCAACTATTCTCCCGTCTTCGCCGTTATCTCCATTAATCCTCAATGCACCAATTCAGAAGAAGATACAGTTCCCCGCCATCAGCTTATATGAAGGGAAGTCGGACCCGCGAATCCACGTGACAAAATATTCAGACTTCATGATCTCAGTGGGGGCAACAGACGCAACTCAATGTCGAAATTTCCCACTCACCCTCGGGGATGGTCCACACAGATGGTTTTCAGCAATGGCTCCTGGTTCTATTACTTCCTTTGCCCAGTTGAGCAAGGAGTTCTTGTCTCACTTCTCAACAGCTGGGTCTTACTTAACCCACAGACACCGGCTGGCAGACATTAAGCAAGGAGACAAAGAGTCAGACAAGCAATTTTTGGAAAGATTCGATAAAGTTCTGTTGGAAGGCGAGATGGTAAGTGAAGACACAAAAATAGTTGCAGTAATGGCAGGGCTGAAAAAAAGAACCGAATTGTGGAAAGAAATGCACTTGACGTGTCCAAAAATGTACATGGAATTCTGACACAAGGCCGGGATTCATGTATCGATGCAAGAGGCATTGCAGAAAGAGCTGGGTGATAAGAATGATCCCAAGAAAGCTGGAAAGAAACCCATGGGGAGTGATTACAAGGCCCCGAAAAACATGAAAGCTTTCAACGAGGGAGGGGAGATGAAAGACAGGTTAAATCAGGTGTTGGCTACATCAATAGAGGCTGTGTACAACAACGTCAAAGACAGAGACATGTTGTCGGAACCAAGGAAAATACGACAAGAACGCGGAAAGTTGAATCCGAACAAATATTGTGCTTACCACCAGAACATCGGACATTTCACTAGTGAATGTCGTGATCTGTTGAAACAATTGTGGAGATTTTATGAGGAAGGTAAACTGTCCGAATTCGTGAAGAGAGAACCCGGAAAGAGACCTAGGGAGGTCAATCTGCCTAGTTCTGATGACGAGGACAGTGGCGACCAACCAATCAAAGCAACCAAGAAGGGAAAGAGAGTCTCAACAACACCAGCAGAGCCGATGCGGGAAGTTCTCATGCTTGAATCAAGTGGACACATTGGGGGATGTTCATATGGAAGACCTTTGACGTCAAAAAGGAAGAGGAAAGTGGAGCTGAGGGCGGTAGCCCAAGTGAAAGAGGTAGGAGCCAACCAGGCCACCAAGAAGACGGGGGACCTAGTATTTTCAGAAAAAGATTTAGACGGCGTGCTCACTCCGCACAATGACTCGCTAATCATATGTGCTAACATCATGGGGACCCGAGTCCACCGACTGCTTGTGGACACTGGATCATACACCAACATTCTGTTCAAGAGTACATTAGATCAGATAGGGGATTGTGAGGAATATGTGAAACAGTGTAATCATAAGATAGTGGGATTCGGTGATGCTGTAACCGATCCCCTAGGAATAGTCACGTTATCAGTCGAGCTTGTATCGACCGAGAATCCTGACAGGAGGATGACTAGAATGCTAGAGTTCTTAGTAGTAGATCAGCAGTCTTCCTATAACGGATTTCTCGGTCGACCTTTTATCAATGAATTCAAAGCGGCTGTTTCAACGTACTACTATTGTGTTAAGTTTCCAACATCAAAGGGGTCAGGTACAGTTAAAGGCGATAAAAAAAGAGCTAGTAAATGCCTCTTACAGATGCGGCCTAAAGACAACCAGATATTCATGATGGACGAGCAGCCGAGCAGCAGAGACGAAGGTGAACCCTCCATCCTAGAAGAGATTATGGGGTCCGTTGACACTGAAATGATGGAAGTAGACGAGCAACAGTGTAATGGCGAACAGGAAAGTAATAACGAGCAGAAACGCGATGACGAACAGCAAAGTAGTGACAAGCAGGTGGACAAAAACGAGCAACCAAGCCATATGGGAAATGAAGAAGTTGCGACAACCAGCAACAGAACAGAGCATACAACAACGGCTAGCATGGAGACAGAGGATATTGAACCACGATTGGGTGCGGAATCAATGGAAGCCGAGGATGAATTGAGTATGGAAGGGCCCATTATTGACCCTCGTTGGAAAAGCCAGAAGCGAAGAGCCACTCCGGTTGAAGAGTTAGAGGCAATAAAAGTCGACCAGAACCAAGAAAGCTTAGAACTCTTCATAGGATCTGAGCTCCCGGAGCCATACAGATCCGAAATGATGAAGTTTCTTAAAGCAAATCTCGATGTGTTCGCATGGTCACATGCAGATATGGCAGGTATCAGCCCCGAGCATGCCTGCCATAAGCTCAATATCGACCCAATGAAAAAGCCAGTCCATCAGAAGAGGAGAAAATTTGGGCCCGATAAGTATGAAGCGCTCGATGTGGAAGTTAAAAAGCTTTTAGATAACGACTTGATCAGACAGGCCTTATGCCCACAATGGGTAGCGAACCCGGTGTTGGTCAAGAAAGCAAGCGGGGCGTGGAGACTGTGCATCGATTTTACCAACTTGAATGCCGCTTGCCCAAAGGACAACTTCCCATTGCCACATATCGACCAATTGGTTGATGGCACAGCTGGACATGAGCTCCTTACGTTCATGGATGCATTTGCAGGGTATCACCAGATCGCAATGCACCCAGACGACCAGGAGCACACAGCGTTTTACACCAACAAAAATTTGTTGTGTTGGAAGAGGATGCCATTTGGGTTAATCAACGTCGGAGCCACCTACCAGAGACTGGTCAACAAGATGTTTGACGACCACATCGGGAAGACAATGGAAGTGTATGTGGACGATATCGTCGTTAAAAGCTCAAGGAAAGAAGATCACTTGCAACATCTTGCCCAAACATTTGAAATACTCCGGACCTACAACATGAAACTAAATCCCAAAAAGAACAGTTTTGGGGTCCATTCCGGGAAATTCCTGGGACATCTGGTCAGTCGACGGGGGATTGAAGCAAATCCATTGAAAGTAAAAGCAATCATAGAGATGCAACCGCCCCGGTCAGTAAAAGAAGTTCAACGGTTGACCGGATGCCTAGCAGCATTGAACAGGTTCATTTCTAGGTCCGGAGACAAATGTAGGCCATTCTTCGAGGTAATCAAAAAAGGGAAATTTCAATGGACGAACGCATGTCAACAAGCGTTTGAGCAGTTGAAAGAATATCTCGGTGACACGAAGATTCTTGCTAAACCAATTCCAGGAGAAAAATTGTATTTGTACCTGGCGGCCTCAGAGGTGGCAATCAGCTCGGTACTTGTTCGAGCAGAAGGAAAGTTTCACCTGCACATTTACTACGTAAGCCAAGCTTTACATGAAGCAGGACTCAAGTACTCGCCGACAGAGAAACTAGCATACGCGCTAGTGATGAGCGTAAGGAAACTACGACCATATTTTTTCGACCACCAGGTGGAAGTATTAACAACATTCCCGCTCAAACAAATATTGCATAGGCCTGACACAGTCGGTCGCCTCCTAAAGTGGTCCTTAGAAATCAGCCAGTTCGGGATCTCGTATGCTCCTCGAACAGCGATCAAGGGGCAAGCATTAGCCGACTTTATAGTCGAACTAACTTTCCCCCAAGATCCGACGAGAGGACATAGTCATCCCTGGCACATGTACGTTGACGGGTCGTCCACAAACACGGCCTCGGGGGCAGGAATAGTTCTGATAAGTCCTGACAGACAGGTCTTCACTTCAGCTGTTCATTTCGAATTCATGGCGACAAACAATGAAGCTGAATATGAAGCATTGATCGCTGGATTGCGGCTAGCATTAGCGGTGGGAGTAAGAAAATTACAGATTTTCAGAGATTCTCAACTAATTGTTAACCAAGTTCGGGGAGAGTACGAAGCAAAAGACGAAAACATGGCTTTGTACCAAAAAATTGTTGCTCACTTGGCCTCCATGTTCGAACAAATATACATCGAACAAGTACCAAGAGACAACAATGCGCAAGCAGATGCACTCGCTCGATTAGCAACAAGCACCGGACCAGCGGAATTGTCCGAAGTTACATTAACCAGGATGTCCAACCCATCCACCGAGGATTACAAAATTTATCAAGTCATCGCAGAAATGGATGAAAATGATTGGAGGACGCCGATCATTAAATATCTACGAGACGACGAAAAACCGGACAACCCGTTGGAGGCTGGCAAGATAGCTAAAAGAGCGGCAAGATACACTATAATGAATGGACAATTGTACAAGAGAGGATTTTCGCTCCCGTTGTTGAAATGTTTAACAAAAGAACAAGGCCAATAAGTCATGCAAGAAATTCATCAAGGCGTATGTGGAAACCATGCTGGGGGATGTGCGTTAGCCTACAAAACAGTGAGACAAGGATATTATTGGCCTACATTGCTAAAAGATGCTATCAAAGTTGCGAAAACCTGTCACAGATGTCAGATATTCGCCCCCAATATCCACAAACCACCAACCGAAATGATAGCAGTTAATAGTCCATGGCCATTCGCAAAATGGGGAATCGATATTATAGGACCTTTTCCAATAGGAAAGGGAAATGTGAAATTTGCAGTGGTGGCCGTGGATTACTACACAAAGTGGGCCGAAGCAGAAGCACTCGTGACAATTACGCAAGAAAAAATGATCAGCTTCATTTGGAAGAACATCGTGTGTCGGTTTGGAGTGCCACAGGCAGTTGTGACTGACAACGGGCGACAATTCGAAGGCAAAAAAATCAGAAGTTTCTGTGAGAAGTGGGGAATAAAGAAACATTTCTCAACTCCCTATCATCCCCAATCCAATGGTCAGGTCGAAGCAGTCAATAAGATAATCAAACACATACTGAAGATCCGGTTAGTCGATAAGAAAGGAAAATGGTCGGAGGAGCTGCCAGAAGTGTTATGGGCGTATCGAGTATCTCACAGGACGAGTACCGGCGAAACTCCATTCACAATGGCATTCGGTATCGAGGCAGTGATACCCATAGAATTGGAGGTCCCAACAGAACGAACAGCGACGTTCGACGAGCAGACAAACGACCAAGCTCTAGCAGCAGAAATGGACTTGATTGAGGAAAAAAGAATATCGGCTGAAATGAGGAATGCAATTTACAAAAGGAGGATCACAAAATATTATAACTCACAAGTGAAAGTCAGAGAATTCAAGATTGGGGATCTCGTGCTCAAGAAAGTTTTAGCACCACCACCAGGAGTATTCGGGCCAACTTGGGAAGGCCCGTACAGAATAACTCAAAAATGGGATAACGGCACATATGATCTGGAAGACACGAAAGGCAATTCGACCCAATACTCCTGGAATGCGGCTTTGTTAAAAAAATATTATCAATAGACAAGTCTTGGTTGGCATTTGTAAGAATTTATTCAGTTTTTGCATCACTTGTACAGAGTTGTAAATACAATGAAACTTTCAAGATCTTGTGAGTATTTATGTACATATAGAATTTTTGTTACTAAGTTGTTCGCTCTACAAAGCATTTTTGCTCGCTCAAAAGTCACCATGCAGGGGGCGAGCAATAGAGCTGAATGCAAACGAAATGCCAGGCCAAGTCCACGAAGAGACCACAAGGCCCAATTTTTTAAGGCTAAGTCTTTTTAAAAGACAATAATAGCCCATTTAAGCCGAGCAGGCGAGCATTGAGGCACAGAGATACTTAAAAAAAATGTGTGCGAACAACATTGTATATAGTGAGTAACAAAGGAATTAGAAATTGATGCAAAGGAGAGAGTGTTTTCGTTCAACCTTTTTCATTCATAAAAAGAGCAATCTGTTACAAGCAAAAGGAGAACGAAAGTACAACCAAGCCCTAACAAAAGTCCAAAATATAAGGAAACAAAAAATACAAGATCTTCAGGCTGGAGGAACTGGAGGCGCATCCGTGGTCGCCTGAGCTGGAGATGCTTCTTCAATAGTGGCAGCTGTAGCAGTGGTCGCCGCGGCGGAAGTGCTCGCCCCATCAATGGGAGTCAAGGGGAGAGAATGAAGGCCGTCGAAGATGTCTGCCTCCTTGCTCGGCTGCTCGCCGGAAGATTGGGGAGGAACAATTTCAACACCTTCCCCAAAAATATCCATGGGGACTCCCATTTCCCCAAGATCAGCCAATGGAAGCACAAACCCTTCACCAAGAGGATTATCTTTAACATAGTCAATGAAGTCCTTTCTTGCAGTGGCCAACACGTCTAAGTTGTGGTCCAAAGCGAACTTCACTGATCTTAGACTCTCAGCATAAGCACAGACATATCCTAAGTTGGTGTTATCAGCCACATCCTGAGCATAAAGGTCGTAGGCGACCATCCCGACCTTTTCTTCTTTGAGGCGAGCAACCTTGGCCTGTAGCTCCTCCATCTGGGCGACCAGGGCCGTCTTTTCAACCTCTAAAGCCCTTGCTCGCTCGTCGGCCACCCCCAGTTCAAGAGAGAGTTTCTCTGACTGGTTCAGTGCAAACTGTTCGCTAGCCACATAAGCGTCATACATCTGTTCCAGATTTGCCACTGCTTTGGAATGCTCAGCTCTCTCTTGCGCAAGTTCCTCATCTTTCTTCTTTAAAGCGGCAGCCTTCTCCACCTCAAAGCCTTCAATCTTGCGACCAAGGCTACAATTTGTCCTCTCTAGAAGTATAATTTGATCCAGGAGCTTCTGAGTCATCACAGCCTGGTGGCTAGCGTTGTACGCGAGCAAGCGAGCATTGTCGCTTGGCGTTTGCCCTTGAACGATCTCCTCACAGGTTTTGGTCCAAGAACGAGGGACCATCTCAGTTGCTCGCCGGACGTGGGAATCTGCAATATCTAAATAAGGAGGAGGAGTCTTTACACAACTGAGCTGATGGAGCACTTCTGCTCGCCCAGGATGCTCCTCAGGCTTATACCTAAAAAATAAATAAATAACAAACATAAGTACAGTATATAGCGGAGTAGCGATCATCAGAGTAAAGATTTGAAAACTTATTCCCTCAGTTTTACGGGGTCATACCCCAGATATGAGCGATCACTGGAGGATCGTGCCTTTTTGTTTAAAATAGCGGCAACGGTTTGTTGCTCGCTCACGACTTCGAGAGAAGTATGTTTGGAGGCAGGGGAGCGAGGAGCACGGTTGCTCGCTTTCGTGACAACCTTAGAGCTTTTTGTTGTTCGCTCGACTCCCTCCCATTCCTCGCGCGAATCGCCCCGCGGAGCTTTCTTTCTCGCCTTGTCCTTTTCCATAGCCTGTGAAGAAGAAGCTGTCTTAGAGGCCCCTTTGGAACGAGCAGTGGATGCTCGCGGGCGAGGACGAGCGCCTGGCTCTTCTCCGGCCCGAAGGCGCATGAGTGACAAAGGCGGGTCTCGCCTCTTCCTAGTTGGCTCTTCAGCAGCCATTTGTTTAACCCTCGCGGCGAGCAAGTGGTAAGATTGAGGGATGGTTGGCACAACAATAGTCACCCTTTGACCTGTTTAAAAATGGAAAGGGTTGGGCAGGAGAGTTAGCCAAGACAAGCGACCAAGCGAACAAAAATGTAAAGTGTCAATAATAATTACCTTCGGGAATCTCGGCTTGAGCCTCTAGATGATGAGGACTTGTGAAAAGTTGGGCAATCTTACGGCAATGAGCTTTTGAAAGGTGCAGAACGTCACGATCACTCGGATTCCGGAGTACGATCACAACCAATGTATATAAAAACTCTTCACTAAGGCCTGGATTACCCCACTTCGGCACCTTTAGACCTACAAAACAAAAAGAAAGAAAAAATTAAAATTAGTTCCCAACGCGGTCCTAGGGAAGATGAAGAAAAACATACGTTTAATTACGCCAAATCGCTCGGGAGTATTTATGCGCGCCTGACCGCCTGAGAATCCCACTGATGCTCGCCAGTCACCACCAATGAATAAGAATTGGTTGTGCCAACTCTTAACTTTGTTGGGAACTCCCTCGATAAGTTTAACCCCTGTCCTCGCCTTGACATAATACCAACCTACCCCCTCCTCGCTGCAAGCCGAGACAACCCAGGCATATAAAATCTCAGCCGTGCTGAGTTTATTCTTGTATCCTTCGAGGCCGAAGAGGGTCATCAAAGCGAGTAAATTGCTCCACCCATTGGGAGTGATTTGGGCAATCGCCAAGTTAAGATCTTCTAAAAAGCGACCAATGATGGGGTGAAGAGGCAACGGAAACCCCGTATTGAGGATATCGAGGTTGATCGCCGTACAGCCAGGCGGAGGACGATCAGCAGTTTCTCCTTGCTTGGGGGCATACAGGAATATGTCATAAGGAATTTTATACCGGGACCTTATACTATCCAAGTCGTCCTCTATGACCAAGCTCGAGATCTTGCTCGCCGTATAAACATTTACTTCGGCGGACATGAACTCTCTGGCGCGAACAGGAAATGCCTCGGAGTAGCGAGCAGCGTAGTCTTCCCATTCATTGGAGCGAGCAACGCCTTCTGGGATCTGAGACTCGGGAGTTACCTTGGAAGTAAGAAAACCTATTTCTTCAAGAAACTCCCAAGTTACAGCCAACCGTGGTCGCTCCACTTCGGGATGGTCGCCCTCAGCATCGATTTCCGCGGCCACTTCCTCCGAATCCTCTCCCAAGTCTGAGGAGGTCCCTCCTTCCGCATCTGGGCGACCAACAGAGTTTTGGACCTCCTCCTCGCCAGAATTATCTGAAGCCTGGCCTTCAATTGAGCGAGCAACCGAGGACACCTCAGATCCCGTCTCTTCGTCCACTAGCAAAGTCCTGGGGTTTCTAGAAAAGGCTTGGCGAGCAGAACGACGAGGAGCAGGGGAAGAGATTTCTTCCATGGGACGTTTCCCAGGATTACGTTCGATAATTTCAAGTGAAGGGGTGTCACTCGAAGAAGCCATTTAAAAGGAAACAATGAGGGATTTCAAGGAAAAAACCAAAGATAAAAGACTATTACGATGAAAACGACAAAATACGGTGGAGTACGGTGACGTCCAGACGGCGGCGATGGCGGAGTTGCGAACGGAAAATACAGAAATGAAGAAATCGAAGAAATAAGCGAAACAAAAACAAAATTAAGGGCAATGATCAATGATTACCTGAAGAAGTTACGAGAAATAGACCAAGAATCTCCTGGAAATCGAAATGCCAAAGCTTGAAGAAAAGCTCCAATGGAGAAGAAAGCAATAATTCGAAAAAGTGAAATGAAAAAATGAAGATGGGTATTTATAAAGCTTAAAATCGGGGGTCAAAGTGGAATTTTTGAAAACTTTATAGGCCCCTATACGCAAAAAGAAAAATAAGCGTGGGCGGCGATGACGTCATCGACCGCCCACGACGTTTCGATTCCCGAGAACATCGGGAACTCAACCGTCACCAACGCTCGGAATGCTCCAGTGTTCGCCTAAATGCTCTGATGATCGCCGTTTTTCCCGCTCAAAAGAATTCAAAAATTTTTGCTCGCTCCATACACATACACAGCTATCATTCTATCAAAATCATGCCTTGCTCTTCATTAGTCTAACAGTTTTCCTAACAAAGAACAAGTCAGAGGGCAATGTTGATAGGCGACTAGGCGAGCAACAGTGATCGGAAATCAAGAAGTCAATGGACTAAGATAAAGAAGCAGGCGACCATCAGAGTATTAAGGAGAATCAACCCTACGGGCGAGCAGGATTGCAACCAGATACATTTTAGGCGACCAAAAGAGTAAAGGACAAAATAAATACATAACCAAGGCAAAAAAAAAAATAAAGGCAAAAGACGGACAACCTTGCGATCACGCGAGCAAGCGTGCATCAAGTCCAAACACGAGGCGAGCAAGAGGTCCTTAGCGCCCAACGAAGATGTACTAGCGAGCAATCGATCACCAAAGAAAGCAGCTGAGTGATTATGAAGACCAAGTACAACATTGGGAATTCCAAAGGTCACCATACTTAGATATGGTCCAAGTGTCTTAACATTTGGCACTCATCCATTGAGCAATAGCCTAGATGTTGTACAAGTGTCCTGACACTTGGCAAAGATCCAATGGTTAAGCCATTAAAATAGTGACACATAGTCACCTTGTACATCTATAAATACTTCTTCATTTGCATGAAGAAGGGAGTTTTTTCCCATAATTCAAAATATTAGCCAAACTCTTGTCAATTTATTTCTTGTTCTATATTTAGCTAAATTCCATGATCTTAGTATTTGTTTGATGATCTTAATTAGCAAAAACAGCCACTAATCAACATCGATTAGAAAAGGTCATCAATACTGATGATGATGACAAAGTTTTATATATGAACCATTTCTGAATACTTTATACTTTATTGTTTCTTTAGGATGTTGCATTAACGGCATATTTATACCAGATATTATATTAACTGCATATAGTTATAGATAGATTGCAGAGTTTCTTTTAACAATAAAAAATAAAGGATGATATTGTTAAATGTTAAATGGGTAGTAATGTTATATGAGGTTAATATAATCTTGTTTTTTTTTAGTATCATGTGTTCTTTCTGTTAAATAATAAGTAAGCGTACTTGATTTATTGTAAAAAGGAACATAAGAAAAACATAACTTAAAAAACTTTTGAGAAATACGTGAACTAAAGATAATTCATAGATAGTTTAGATTAACTTTGATCACATAGAATCATGCATAATAGGAAGAACAATGGGGATAACACCATCATTAAAGTTCAGCAAAAAAAACAAAATAAACAAAAGGTAGGTAGTGGCTGAGTTTAATGTCAAAATAGAGCAATAAATGCACGAAATCCTACACCTGCTCAGAATCCTCTCCTTCCTCTAGCTTGATCATGACAGCCTTCTCTTTTTCTGCAACGGTTGATGAAAACTCATCAATGAGTTTTCTCTTCAATCCAGTAGCTTCGATGCACTCAGTAACTTCCTTTTTCATTTTCTTTTGAGGTGTAGTAACCTCACCTTCTGAAGAACCTTCCTGTGATTAACAAAAAAAGTAGGGTATTAACAAACAATATGTGTTAAATTTGATAGGAACAGTAACATATGGTACTAAAAACGAACCTTCATTGGATCAATTTCATCCCTATGCAACCTGCTTATGTAATCACTCTCCTGCAATTATTTATGTGATTATTGTGTGATAAGAAATAGTATAAATACTGTAAGTAGTAAAAAAATATTGAAAATAAAGATGAACCTGGCTTCCTGTCCCAATAAACTTTCTTATTAAATTCTGATCCCTTGTCATCTTAATAACACTATAAGCCTCAGTATAGACTGTAATGTTTTCCGGCTTGACTTGAACAAAGAAAAAGGCTTATGCATTGATCATGCGATACAAAGCATCTGGTATCAAATTGTCAAACTTGTTATGCTCATCTTCTAAGACTTGGGTCACAGTTTTCCCTATCAACATCACACACTGCTTGTCCCATATTGTGAAAATAGCATTATCAGTCTCATCTTGAACTCGTACTTGAATTTTATACCTGAAATATTTAATAATGTTAGTATCAATGTAATAAACTCTTATTTAATTGGAAAAAAAATTGTACAGTAAAAATTCTTATTAACCCAGGGGTTCCAGATGAAACTATTTTCTTGCAGCCCTCACACTTGAATTTTTCCTGTCCTTTCAGCAGCTTCTTTTTGCAAATTCTGCATGAAAGGTACCACCATTGACCAAAAGTCTCAATTGAGACTATCCTTGCCAAAACCCAGAAATTTCCAACCTAAAAAAGTTGAACAACTATATAATTAAAAAACATGTATAATCTTATGACCAGTATACAAAAAATAATGAGTTTTTTGCAAATACTTCTCTGTTTTGAGTCAATTGTTCGATAGTTCTGATATTCTGGTTTTCAGTGGATAATTCTTATGTGTTTGTTGAAGCAGAAGCTCTTGAAATTGAACTGCTAACACTGATTGGTGTATTTGCATCATCAACAAACCTTTACAAAAACAACCATGTTAAATATAAACCAAACAATATTAAGGGTTAACAGTAATTATTTTCATTTTTTGTTGTTTACCTCTGCTTAAACTCTTCAACTTCAGCACATTGCAGATTGAAGGCAAGTTTTGTAGCATTATAGGTTGAAGAGAGAACCACACGATCTGAAATTTATTTGTAAAAAAATCAGTCTATGTGTCAAACTACATAGTATGCAAGAAAAAATATCCTATGATTTATTTACTGTATGGTTTACCATTAAAAATTTTTCCTCTACAAAACTGAACTATTAAGATAGGTGGTTCTTGTCCAGCATTCCTAACAAAGGCTTCAATCTGATCAGCATATTCCTCCCACAACGAACAATAAATTTGAGTCCTCCTACGAAATATTCATAAATTTATATGTGTGGATTAGTATTTATAAAATTAACACAATCTTATTGTATCATAATAGAGTTTAAGTGGTGATTACTCGGTGTCCTCAAGCACAATCTCCATTAGTTTTGTCTCAGATCCGTTGCTGGGTATCGTCTTAGGTTTGCTAACACCTACACCCCGACCAATAACATCTGTAAATATCAGAATTAAACAATCAGATACGACCTTCATTAAAAAATCATTCAAACTTGCAAAAAATATTTACCAAACAGTTCTGCTTCATTGAGATTTTCAATGTCTGATAAATGGTTGAATGACTTGAAATTGTATAGCAGTGATGGGAATTTCTCATCGATGATCTCAATGACTTTGGTCTGATGTATGAAGATGATCAATTTTCTGTTTGACGTAGTACGGTATCTGTTCTTATTAAACGTGACCAAGAAATTTTTGACTGCATACAATCTTCCCTCAACCAATAGTGGGGAGATCCTATTAAGCTGGTCTCCATTTATATTTGCATGAATTCTTTCCCCCTGCATCAAATGTACACATTAATGAGTTAAATTTGCAAAATATGTCTATATACATTTAGTAAAAAGTGATCTATTAACCTGCACATCATGGAATACACATTCCTGAGATGGTGTTCTTCGATTTGCAACTGCAGGTACTCGGTAAGATCGAACCAAGCGCAACTTCATGGCCCATTCAGTTTTGGAAGTGTTGATCTCATTCACCAGCTTAAACATGGAGCCCATTGATGTTACTTTGATTCGCAACTGGAAAACAGAAACTCTTTGGGTAAGGTTGTTTTTTGATGTGGTGAGTTTTTGTGGGTGAAAAGTGCTTATTTATAGGTTGTAGTTTGAGGGAGATGAATGGACTTTCATATTTCTGTTGTCTCTATGCATGCATGTAATGATTGCAGTATTTTTAACTGCTCAAGACTGATTTTGGCTGCTACATGTTATGATTAGTGTTTTTAGCTGCTCAATACAGTTTTTTTGGAGGCTTGCATGCTTTGGCACAGAAAACGAAACTATATTCTGATTACATTTTAATTTTTCAGTTATGTTTCATCTTTTGAATTTTATATTTGCATTATCTTAGGTTTGATAATTGATTCTATTTATGCCTTTAATCTTGGTAACTATGTATGTACAAAAACAAAGTGAAATATATTTACATGATTTAGTTTTTCTATTCCTTTTATGCTTTCATATTGCTGGTTGTTTGGTTGAACATGAAATTATATTGGTATTGTTGCAATATTTTTTTAAATGTATATATATATATATATATTTTTTATTTGGTCTTAGGAATTTTTAAATATGTATGTTTTTAATCTATACATGTTGATATTTTTTATATTACTTGAAATATACATAGATTTCATGTTTTACTGTTTTGTAAGGATATATATATATATATATATATATATATATATATATATATATAAGATCTTGTGACAGTAATTATGTGTTATCAGTATCTCTATTTGTTCATGCATACTTTTGTTACAAATTTCTAGCAGATGTATTAAATGTGTTGCTTTTTTAACTATTGACTTGTTTTTGGATTTTTTGTATTTTTCAGTATGACTGGAGAAGAAGCAAATTTTTGGAAGATTTTATTTATTTCTCAGATATATCTTGTGACAGAGATGGATCTTTATGGATACTGTTGCCTGATAATTTGGGCTTTTCAATAAGTAATAATGTGTTTTCTGTATCCCTATTGGATACTTTTACAGAGTTCTAGGAGATGTATTAAATGTATTCCTTGTTTAACTACTGGTTTATTTTTTAATTCTTCTGTTTTTTCAGTAAGACTTAACAATTGGAATTTGCAGCTTGCTTACTGGAGAAGAAGCAGATTTTTGGAAGATCTTATTTATTTATTTATCAGATATATGTGAACTTGAAATTTTAGAGTTTTTGGTACTTTTTTCTATAAATGAATGTGATTTAGCACGCTTTTAGTTTCACATTTTATTATATTTTTTGTTTGAATTTTTTTTTTTAATTATTTATAGCTGTTTATGGATCCAAAACTGACATTTTCTAATTAGAATTTTAAATATAATATTGAAAGTTACGCACTAAAGTTGGTTTATTGATATGTGTGTCACATCCAATAAATTAATATTGAAAGATGTAAATATATGTTGTAAAGATAAAAGTTCTCGGAAGTTGCAAAAAGTATACGCTTGAAAAAAAAAACATTCCTGCAAGATATATTAAAATATGTTTAAATAATACTCCCTCCGTCCCCTAATAATATTCACACTACATTTATTCTCGTGTTTTAGCGGACGAATTGTTTATTAATATTTGAAATGATAAAGTGATTTTGAAAAGGGGGTAAGATAGATCCATCTCTACTCTATTATAAAACACTTTATAAATTAATTTATCATTTCAAGTACTAATAAAAAACTCGCTCGCTAAAACACGAGAAAACAGTAAATGTGAATATTATTAGGGGACGGAGGGAGTAATATCTAATGCTTCACTTGAATTTGGGCAAGTGAAGTACACAGCTTCACCACAGAGAGAGTGTTGTACACCCTCACACCATAATTAATTGTACTCTTGACAGTGACTGCTGCTTTTATATAGTTATAGATTTTTTTTTAACATTTAACAGTGAAAAATCTCGCATTCCATGCGCAAATTAATATAACAAAAAAAAAATTACATTTACGTCTTGAGTTCAATTTTACTCCAATTAAATGATTTAGTGGTTGTTTAGACTAAAAAATCATCAAATAAGTGATCAAAGATGATAAAATATGTTAAGAATTATAGAGTAAGAAATTTGGCAGCAATTGGATGTGTTTTTTAATATTGGAATTTGGAACTTCAATTTTATTCATAGGAAGGGGTATTTATACACACTTAAGCAAGTAGAAGGTTGTTGTTACCCAAAATATGTATCAAAATACAGATTTAATGTGGCTTTGATTGACTAACAAACTATATTTATGGGATGATTGAGCATTAATTGCTTGAGGTTTGATGATAATAAATTAAGAACACAAAACAATAAATACAAAGAAATTTGTCAAGTCCTTATGTAGGTTTGGACTTGAAAGTAGGTGATCCCTTATTAAATGTAAGAAATCTTGTATTTATAGTCCAAGGGTATGTGGTATGCCCTTGGGATGCCCTAAAACTATCCGGGCAGTCCAGCATTAAATGCTTGGGCTGACCTTAGTTTCGAGTTTGGGCCGAGGTCCCTCGTGTAGGTGAGTTCGGCCCAGTGCACGGTGAACGCGTGGAAAGCGAATCGTGCCTTCATCTAAGACTGGGGGATTTACTGTCATAAGTATGGTTTGTCCTCAGGATTAGGTGGAGATTCATTGTTGATCGTCATTTTAAGGAATAATTGCCTCTGATGGCGTCTGCCACCGTCTCTATCGGATAAGGTCGAATATGTGGCGCTATCTCGACCTCGGCTTTGCCGAGGTGAGTAACCTTCACCTTGTGCGAGGATGATTTCCCTTGGTCGTCCCCTGTGTCGTCTTCATTCCGAGTTCCCAGTCCTACTTCGAATGCCGAGATCCGGCTTTTTGACTCGGGGTGGTCACAGGGTCACTTTTCCTTATGGTCGAGATGAGATCAAGGATGTCATTTCGGCCTCGCTTGGATGTTCTTAATGCTCTTCTTGACCTCGTCTACCTTGCTCTCGACCTCGTCAATAGGGCGGATTATTATGGGCACAATAGAGGTATCACCATCTTAGTCATTCTAATTTTTATGGTGACAAGTGTTAAGACACTTATTTACTCCAGAGCTATTGTATATTACACAAACGACGAGTGTTAAGATGCTCGTTTGCTTCTAATACAATGCTTGATAGTGGATGTTATTGGTTGTTCTTTGGGGTGATTAGTTGCTCGCTTGTAGGCTTTCACATTAGGTATTTGAACCTTTTCCTCCTCTGTTGCTCGCTTAACATGTTTGACCCTTGGCCAGTTGTTCGTATCTGCTCGCTTGTGTCTCCAACATTTTGACCAACTACTCGTTTTTTGCCAACTGTGTATTAATTGTTCAATTGCTCGCTCATTTATCCCCTGTCTTAATCATTCTTTCTTTGTGTTAATCTTCGCTTAGTTGTTCGCCTATCAACGGGTAAAATATTCAAATGGGTGGATTTTAAATTTCTATCTTTGATTAAAGTTCAAAATAGATGAATTTCAAATATCTAGCCAAACATGTCATTTGAAATTAATGGATTTGAGAATGCATTCATTTTCAAATCTCTTGCATTTCAAATTACTCCATCCAAATACAATTTAAGTGAATTGAGATTTCAAACGTTAAAATTAATTTAATATTAAACTCAAATACAAATGCATGTTGTGCACACAAAAATCACTCGTAATATTAGCTTTTAACCAGAATTATATGCAAAACGATTGGTGAGATAAATATAAATCCACATTTTTTTTTTATTTTTTATTAATATACGAAGTTTGTGTGATGATGTTACATCCAAGTGAAAATTATTATATGTTCACATGTGTACAACAACTTATATGATCACTATAAATATGGTGGTGACATATAAATATATGATCCACAATTATTTAATTAATTACCTGTGTATGATCATCATATTAGTGTTGGTATATAAGTTAGTGTTCAGAGTATATATAGAGTGAATCATGTTTGTGCATGAAATTAGATCCATCTATACAATTTTTTATACAAATAGTTATATATAGTTCGGTGTGAAGTGCGTGATTATCTGAATGCATGTCTACTTGCTATTATTTACATGTAGTTTAATGGTTAGGTAATTGAGTTCTTGCCCTGAGGCTGCCTATTAGATCCCGACACCGTCTTTTTATTGTAAGTGCAATAAAATTTTATTTTAATCTTTTCCTTTTCTCCGTATAATCAACACAATATTAACTGATTGTTTGAACGTATTAATAAATTTAATCTAAAAAACAACATTTCTACAAGTTTCCAACAAAAAAAATCTATGTTTTTATACTAGTGATATCCTTTAGTATTATAATCTCACACTTGCGCATTTAAATTTGAAATATATTTTAACATTCAAACATATTTTTAAATAATTTATTTACATGCAATAAAATATACTAACATTTTTAATTTTCCAATTATTTATAAAATTCAAAAATATCATTTCGCGAAAATAGTGGAGCTATAACTAGTCCCTCTTTTATATATATATATATATATATATATAACCTTTATCAAGGCTTTTTCACTCTTATAAAATATGAATGTGGAACAATAATATTTAATAGATATTGTGTTGAGTAATTAATTAGATTTTAATAAAAAGGACAAACTAAAATTCAAGTAGATTTAAATTTAAGATCCAATCGAAGAAGAGGAGGGAGAAAAAATTGGATTTGATTGCGCGAGATTAAAATTTAAAATCCAATCGAAGAAGAGGAGGGAGAAAAAATTGGAAGCGGGAGATTAAACATTTATTAGGTGACGTGGGCATGTATGTAAATAAGACTGGGCCATATTATAAATAAAGAACCCAAATTTAAATTCCCACACCACAAAACCCTCACTCCGATCGCCCGGTTTACTGTTCCCTCCACCGCCTGAGTTACTGTTTTCTCCTTCAACACACAGCTGCGTTCGTTTGATGGCGGAAGATGATGGAGAAAAAGGGGCGATTGAGCAGCAGCTAGAGAGTGCCGTGTGCGCTCGCCTCCAGCATTTTAAAGACCAGGCCGAGTACATACCTAATTCGTATTTATGATTTTATGCATATGTTTGTTTCTTTTTTCATTTTTCTAATGCCGTGAAATGACAGTTCATTGACCTTAGAGTCCGTGAGGAGACTCCTAGAGAAGGATTTGGGCCTTGACAAATTTGCATTGGATGCCCACAAGAGATTTATTCGGCAGTTCTTGGAGAAGGTTAATTGTTAATTCCTCACTTTTCCTGAGAAATAATATGCGTAATTCGAAAATATTTTCTTGTCATATTTTTCCTTCTGGCAACTGTTGTGTGCAAAACCTATTTTGGCACAGGCATTAAGATCTCCTCCTCATTAGTTTTTTTACAGTCTAAAGTCCTAGGATTAATTGAACATGCATCACTCTGTTTCAGTTTCACTATATCGGAGATTACATTACCTTGTCATACTATGGGTAGTAATAGTATGAAATTCTTTTTGGTTCATACTCAGTTTTGATATTTTTCAACCCTTAATAGATTAATGGAAGTCCTTATTAATGTTGAGGGGTTGAATGTATCAAAACTTTTATTTCATGTTCCAAGAAACGTCACTAGTGGCTTGTTTAAATTTATGCACACATTTCCCTATAGGGTAAATTTCGATGGTGTTATCACTATAATTGTGAAATTTCTTTTACATGAAAATATCGGAAATAAGATTGTTCTGCTCACACCTCGCCAACAGTTGCTTTCCATCAAAATATGCAAATATTGATGACATATGACTGCACCAACTGTTGCCTAAATAGTGCATGAAACTGCTTATTACTAACAATCCTTAGTTCATTTGTTACTATATGTATTGACACAAAATTTTCAAAACATGTTTCAAGGCATGCTCGACAAATGTCATTCTGATTAGTTTTCTAATTTATCCTACTCTGTTCTAGAACATATCCACCAGAGAAAATAAATAAGCAGCATCCATTGGTAGCTAAAACTAGCTACATCATATTGATCACGCTGTATAAATTAACTTTAGTGATTCTCAAAATGTTGACCTCCAGATAATGTCAAAATCTTTGTAACCAAACTTACTAAAAAAAATCATGTTCTGTGAGGGTCTATTTGATACCACCCAACACTTGTATGAGTGCCCGTTAATTGCAGCAATCACATACTCACCTCGAGTAAATAATCAATCTTCATATAACTAACTCATGGGCCAGAAAACTCAAGAGAAAAGTTCACCTATTAGTCAAGACCAATGTGGGGGGGGGGGGGGGGGGGGGGGGCAGTCCTGTCATTATTAAGGACATGATAGAATATTTTCATCATGACTTGTGAAACATTTTTTTTCCTTTTGGCTGATGGTGGAGGTTAGTTACAGTAAAATCATCATTGTCCATTGAATTGAACTACCTTACGAGTACTTATTATTGCCAATCATAAACAAGTCATTGTATCCGTATAAGCTTTTGCAAAATTTTCATTGCTACTAATCATATTAGGCAGTAAACAAAAGCTTCTTACCATTTGAAGTGTAAAGTTTGAGAAGAGTGGTGGGCTGATGATTCCAACAAGTATTTTAACTAGTGTCATTGTGTTGTCCCAACTTCCAGAAAATGGAGGACGCTGATGATTGCAAATCTAAAACTGCAACTGAAAAGGTCGACCAAGATGATAATGTAAGTAAGGAAGAAGCAGATATATTGCATAAACAGCATGAAACAAAGGAAGATAGTAAAAAAGCTAGCTCTGGAGATGGAGAAACGATGGAAGACTCCCCTATAAAAGGTGTCCTGAACCCGAAATCTGAAGTTGGAACTCAAGTATCTCATCTGAGTGAAAGCACGATTGAGGAGGCCATTTGGGGAAGAGCTGATCATTTTCGAGCTAATTCTCAGTATGTATTAATTATTTTACCTGATTTTCACCCATCTAATGAATATATTTTACCAAAGCAAGATGCTGACACCATGAATGAGTGCTTATGTATATGGCCCTATTTGTTTAGCCCTCATGATCTTGCTAATTATTTGATTATGACGTGCTCTACATTGTTATTTTGTTATAAAACTGTAAAAGCAAAATATGTTGTATAGGAATCTAACTTTGGCTGGAGTTCGCCGACTTCTAGAAGAGGATCTTGGACTTGACAAAAACACTCTTGATCCATTTAAAAAGCTCATAAGTCAACAAATAGATCAGGTATATTATAGTCTTAATTTGTAAAATTGGATTTCTCATATTGATACTGGTGAATTTATCATTATTAGGTATTGAATTCCCCGAAAGGAGCAACATCTGTGGAAGATGTTGAGAAGAAAGCTAAAGGGAACATTAAAAGCAAAAAGTCAAAGGTCAGCAGCAAAGAAAAGTCTGATACTTTGCCTACTGAAAGTGATGAGATGGATGATAAAATAAAATCGAGAAAGGAAGTGGCTCCGCGAAGAAATATTAAGAAATTGGAACAGCCAAAGAAAAGAAAAATCTCTGAGAAGACTGACTTTGATGCCTCTGGCAAGAAGCACAAGCTTGCGAAGAGGCAAAAACAGGAAGATAATAATTCTGATGACAATGGTAATATATCCGAAGATGGTCAATCTCCAACATCTGCCGAAAAACCAGCCAAGGTCAGCCATTCATATTTCAAATTCCTAAATTTTATCCATTGATATTTATGTATGTCAAATGCTTGATCTCTTACTTATCTTTAGCATTTTGACTGCAGCGGAAAGAAAACCCAGCTCCTGGATATGGAAAACGGGTGGAGAATCTGAAGTCAATAATTAAAGCTTGTGGAATGAGGTTTGTGCACGTGTTTGAACCTTTACCCCCCCACCCCCAAACTTAATGATCTCAGCAGTGTGTTGATGAGGAAACCTTGTGTCGCCATGATTGTCATTGGCAGTGTTGCTCCTTCAATTTACAAGAAAGCTAAGCAAGTACCAGACAACGAGCGGGAAGCCTTTATTGTGAAGGAGTTAGAAGGTATTCTCTCAAGGGAAGGGCTGTCCAAAAATCCTTCAGAAAAAGGTAATCGTTGATTTTGGTATCAGCTTTTATGAACATTATATAATAACCAAATGTAGGGACCAGTATCTAGAAAATGAAAATAGATGTGGAAAAGTAATAACTATGAGTGAATCTGTTGTGTTAGGGTGCGCCTAGTGTCTAAGGGTGCGCGCCTTCTCTACATTATGGCTAAAATAAGAGAAACACTACTTAAATTTAAATTAAACACAAAGCATGTATATAACTATTAGATTGAAGTTTAAAAAAACATAAATGAAACAAACCGTAGGCATAAACTTCGATAACAGGTAGCATACTTCAAAGTGAAGTAGTAAACAATAAATATCCAAACCAAAGGCAATCAAGTATCAAAATAATTATTTTCATTATCATATTCATCATCATCATAATCACCCTCCCCCTCCACATCATCAACTTGTGAGGTGGTTAGGTGGATGGCATGGACGTTAGGTGGTTGGGTGGAAGACTGTGAGGGAGTGGGGAGGAGCCACAGTAATTTTTTTTGGTCTTAGTAGGTAAATCCCTAATTTTACACTTTTACTTGTAGCTAAAATTGTGTATGCACTATTCTGAAACCCAAAAACATGTTTTCTGTACTAACCTTTTTAATCCCTGTGTGTGCTTCACTCATGGAGAGGCACCAGCCCCTGCGCCCAGGCATGCCTTTAACAACTATGAGTGCTATACTATCCTTGTCCTTAAATCCCCTCAATATTTTGATCATATTGGATATGAAGTCTTTGTTTACCTTTGGGAGTTAATGGCAGTTAAGAAAAACTAACAGCTCTCAATAGAGTTGAATGGTAGGAGAAGGCATTCTATATTTTTCTGCCCCACTATAAGCATCCCCTCTTAACTCCACCCACTCTGACAGCTGGTCACAAGCCCTGATGAAAGAGGAGTGTTGGTCACATGTTATAACCAATTAATATTATGTCACATCTCTTTTGATGGATGCTTATGTCACCGCAGTCAATTCCGCAAGTAGTGGGAATGGGAGTGATGATAATGAGCTTTTGCCCTCTGCTTGACTTTCTGATGAAAAAATCCCTGCGGATGATAATTATTTTGAAATGGATATCTCTGTCGGTCAAAATGTTGGTCAATTAGTGTGACATCTAGCTCGATATCCAGCCTGCTTATCCTATTTGTATATGCGAAGTCCTTTGTTTGTGTCTAAAGGACCACGGATGAGAATTAAAATTTGTGGGAAGACCATGAAGTTTTTATAATCTCTGGGCTTGTGAAATTCGTTTCCCTGTGGCTGTAGAAACAATTTTCAATTAGGCTAGCTTAGACATCACTTCTGTTAAAGTAGAGCAAGAATGTAGAATCTTCAGAAGTAACTTCAAATTTTGCTTGATAATATTTACCTGACACTAAATATTTCTCTTTGTGTGCATTTTTTGGACTACTTTTCATTTTCCTTCATATCCCTGTCCCCCCACCCAACTCGTTTGGATGGAATGATACCACAATCTTCCTGGTTTCAGAAATCAAAGATTGTAGAAAGAGAAAGGATACAGCCCGAGAACTCGAAGGCATTGACATGAGTAATATTATATCCAGTTCAAGACGACGGTCAACATTTAGTTTTGTGGCTTCTGAAAGACCTGAAATTCGTGCTAAGAAAGGCAAGGTTGATTCAAGAGATGGTAAAAAGAAAGAAAACAATGACACTTGTGATGACAGTGAAGAGGAGGAGAAAGAGGAGGTGGAGAAGGAGGAGGAGGGGAAGAAGGAGGAGGAGGAGGAGGAGGAGAATGAAGAGGTCGGAGAAGAGGTAGAAGATGAAGATGATGATGACGACGAGGAAGAAGATGAGGATGAAAGTGAAGACTTCAATGAAGGTAAATATTGATAATATGTGTTGAGGTCTCATTTTCCTCTGAGCCTTTGTTAATTATTATTCGCAGAATGTATGCATAATCCTGTTCAAACACTTACCCTTTGCAATAAGAGTTATCACCTTTTTCTTTCCGAGTTTATAAAAAAGACTATATTGTCATTTTCCCTCTGAATTGTATAACACGAGTATGAGGCAGATGAGTTTCCTCTCACAGAGAAATCATATTGCCATTGAAGGGAAATTATTATGACATAATTGCAAATTGATTCTTTTGTTTGCTCACAATAAAACTTGAGATACTGATTTTTCCCTTTGCACCCGCAGATGATAATGAGGACAGTGACTAAACTTGATGTTGGTGCCTGAAGATGACTGAGGCTATTCTTTAAAGTTGTATAACTACAGATAAGTGGCGGTGCACCATTAGGTGTTGCAAGTATCTATTAGACCAAACTTATGTAGCATTAGCAATACTGTAGTGCGATTCTGTGGGAACAAAGTGAATCATCGTTGCCTTTTACATTTCAGTTTGTCAATTTTCTGCAAATTGCATGACTGGCACATGATAACTAGTACCTGGCAGCTTTGTATTAGATAATGATTCTGTTAAGTATAGCTGTTTTGAACAAGTTTTTGGATGTGTTAAAATTTAATTTGATGTTTTGAACAAGTTTTATGGCGAGTTAATTGTGGAATTACAAAGTTATAACAGCTACCAGTGTGGTTGTGGTGGTAATGCGCAAGTGAGGGTAGCATTTTATCCTCAAAGTGAATAAGCAAAAGACAAGCAAAGAAATGTTCACTTTTGCCCACGTTCACACACTACTACTATATGTGATAAATGAGAATTTGTTCCACCTTTGCTTTTTTGTGTACTAAGATGCCTTTTCTTGAGGAGTAGTAGTATATATGGTTCTGGTTTTTCTGTTGGATTTCAGTATTAATACGGGGTTTTAATTTAAATATGAATTCCATCAAGGCGAGGCGAGGCGAGTTAACTGTTGAGACAATATATGGAGCCAAGAGTGTTTTGTTGCAACTTGGTATACAAAATTTGATTAGAAACACATCGCCAAATCCGAGATTTGTAATGTGTGAATTTCTTTTAAAAGCACTTGAAATTTCTGGTGGATCCAAGCAACTATTTAAGTAGATTTCATATACTTATCTTAGTAAATTTGTGGTGAGAAATCATGAACAAAAAATCCATGAGGCGGAAGTGGATATTTTGACGGATTGAAGGTAAGTTATAATTAATGAGTTTCCAATGTGAAAATTAAATATATGAAGTAACAAGTGTGTAATCCCGCGAATTTCGCGGATTGGAAAAAAATTTATTATTATTATTTCAAATTATAGACAATAATTTTTTTTTTAAATATCTTGTAATTTTGATATAATATTAAAATTGTAATTATAATTCAATGGACAATAAAAATATATATTAAACATGAATAAATAGAACATTTGAAAAATATTAACTAATTCACATTCAAACTCACATTAAATATTACTTAAAATTACAGTTGTTGTATACTTGCATGCCCAGTTTTTCCCCATGGTATGGAGATACAATAACAATCGAACACAAAAGTATAAATCTGCAGATAGAATCACACATTTCAAATCTAAAGGTAACATTTGACAAAAATGATGTCATAGTTAAATTAAATATTGTGTAGATGTTTGTGTGGGAACAATTGATTAATGTGTTGGTATTTATAACACAATTCAACAATAAAAATGACGTTTAGGTATTAATCTTAGTCTTTTTTTTTTAATTCAATTTACATATAGATATTTTGAAAATAAAAAAGTTAAAAAAAATCAATTGTTATAAAAAAATCGAAATCCTACTCTACAAAATAATATCTATATTTTACCGTTTCAAATTCTATTTTGCAGGTAGAATTTTATACAAAATAAAAAATTGTGTTACAATCTATTATTGAAGGTAGGGTATTACATTTGGTGGCAATATTATTTGAGAATTATATGCTATCTCGGTGACAATATCTTTTCTGAAAAATTTCAATTCCCTTCTGCAACTTTTACATCTTTCTATATTTTGCAAAAATAAATTTCAAAAATATTTAAGAAAATAAATCGTTCAAAAAAAGTATTTTAATATTTGTATGTTAAAACAATATAAAAGAAAAATTGAAATCCTAGACTATAAAAGAGTATATGTACTTTACAATTTAATAGTCTATTTTGGCGGCACAATTATATCTAAAAATAAATTTTTATATTATAATCTATTATTGAAGGCAAGATATTATATTTGGTGTCAAATTTTTTTTAGTATCATACACTATTTCGGTAACAATATCTGTTATGAAATATTTCAATTCCCTCCTACAAATTTCACATCTATCAATATTTTGTAAAAATAACTTCCAAAAATATTTTAGAAGAGAAATCAACCGTGAAAAAAATCAACTTGCACTAATATAATATTTAAAATAATATTCCATATTTTAGGTAAATGTTATGTTTTCATTGATTAAAATATACTCAGATTTATTTTATTTTAGAGTAAGATACTTTAAAAGTTATAGTACTGAAATTGTTAGTAAATAAATTTAATGTCCTTTTTTTCCCAACACTATAATTTTCAATCCATAAAAAATTTATTCCACATATTTTAAGAAAAAATATATAAATTAATTATATAAGAAATAACAACTTTTTACTTATTTATAATTTACTATATTTTTTTAATATTTTTATGTTAAAAAATATTAAAGAAAAATCGATATCCTAGTATAGAAAAAATATCTATATCTTTCAGTTTAATAGTCTATTTTGGCCACATAATTTTATCCAAAAATAAACTTTTTTATTACAATCTATTATTGAAGGCAATATATTATATTTGATGGCAGAATATTTTTGGTATTATACATCATTTTGGTAACAATATCTTTTCCAAAATATTTTATTTTCCTCCTACAAAAATTTCACATCTATCAATATTTTACAAAAATAACTTTCAAAAATATCTAAGAAGAGATATCGTTCGACCATGAAAAAATGTCTCTACATCACTTTTAGGTTACCTGCAATACAAAACGAAAAAATATAAAACAATAACGCACGCCTTATTCGGGAAAGAATAATAGTTGGATCAAAATCGTAGACGTGTGATGAGAGAATTTTCTTATTGAAAGAGAAAAAGTTATTGATGCTGGATTCTAAAAAAACACGAATGTAAAGATATGAATATAAATATACTTTAGAAACTTACAAATAATTTCTGAATACGTTCGAATTATCTTCAAGATGCACATATAATTTTCTTATAATGTGTGCCTAATCGTCTCCATGTGCATAATAAATTTGTTTACCTGCAAAAAAAGAGGGATGGTGATCTACACAAAAAATTACAGAAATAATCCAAACAAACGAACAAAAAATAAAATCATATTTCTTCACATAGTACACAACAAATGAGAAAATGAAGAGAAGAGATGAGGATTAGGGTTGTGAATTAGAATGAAACTAAAGAGAGATTTGACATTTATAGAAAATACAAAATGAAATGTATGGTTGAGATTAAAAGTGTAAAATATATGGTGTAGATTAAGTCTTAGTAAAAATTAAATCATGCCTAAAATAACTTTTAATGAGAATTCTGTATTTTGAAATAGAGAGATTTTGGACATGCCACATCACCCTAAGAATAAGGTGGTGTTGACACATCATTTTGGAGAGGTTTGGAAATATAGTATAATAAGATATGACTAAAGATAAATTGAATAGTTAACCAATTTCATGATACCACTCGACATAAATTGTAAACGAAAAATGTAGCACTTGTAGAAAAGTCTGGGTCCTTTTGTTGACAAAACAATTTAATGATATGTTAAGATGGGATCGGGATGGCCTCACCTCACCACACCAATTGGGTTGGGTGGGTCAGGCGTAGGCGGGTAGAATAGAGATTGTTACGCGCGGGCGTGGGAATCACCGGGGGTGGTTTGGTTGGTTGATTTTTATTCTCTCTCTCTCTCTCTCTCTCACTGCTTTTTCTTTTTCCACCACTATTTTCTCTTTCTGTGGAGGAGAGAGAACGCCATTACGCCACCACCTAATTTCCCCTTCTCCATCTCTCTTCACTATTTTTGCTCCCGTGAATGCTGGAAGAAGAAACTTTTTGCTAATTTTAGTTAGTTGGATTACTACTAGTGCGTGTGTGTGTGTGGAGTGGAGTGGAGTTTATAGCCGCGCCGCTGCTGCGACTGTCGGTCACTGCCCTTGCCTCCTCTTCCATGCACCTCCAAACCCACGACCAAGGTCTCCTTCCCCTTTTTACCTCTCCATTTTATCATCACCCAACCAGGGTTTTTGGCTATTATGTTTCTTAATCAGGATGTTGATCGTCTCTTATTTTTTATGATGCCTGCTGCTGCATGATACCAATACCAATACCTTTACTATTTCTTATTTGTTTACACATTAATCATTTCCACCATTCACTTTCAACTTCTTCCCCTCCTGAATATTACTACTACTTTCTTCCTCTATATTATATAGCTTTTCAACTTCCTGAATTACATCAAACCTGGGAAATTCAAATGCCTATCATCTTCATATGTTTTCTTCACTCAGATTCTGATATTCAACAACCAGAAAACTGATCCTCCCATTGTTTTGGGTTTTCTGACCTAATCTGGCTCAACTCCAAAATTGGATTCCCATATTATACACTCTTCTGTTTTTTTTTTAATTGAAAAAAAAGGCATTCTCTTTTCTTTTGGAAAATAAAATAAAGGTCATTTATCCATAGTATGGTTGTTACATCATATTAAATGACATTTGAGCATTCAACTGATGGCATCTTATATTTTCAGATGCTTTATGGCAAATGAACATGAGTTCAAGAGAACAGATGGACTCCGGACCTTATCCGGTGCGCGAAGGCGAACCAGATTGTTCATACTACATTCGAACAGGTCTATGCAGATTTGGGACTACATGCCGTTTTAACCACCCTCCCAATAGAAAACTGGTACGGGGTATCGTTATTGCTTTGAAGAATTGATGCAAGTTTGAGATTATATAGATATACACCTAGTATCAGTTTGCCTGGCGTTGAGCTAATAATGCTAATTTAGTCAGTTTGCATCACTGAAAAGCTGAGCGGGGGTCCTTGGCCTGTTTAGCTGTAATGGTGTAATTTGAATCTTAAATGAGTATTTAGTTGCTTGTAACACTTGATTAACCTGACTTAAGATCAAGAAACAACTACTAAATGGACTCAACGGAAGTAAATATGCATCTTCTAATGGTCTTTACACTATTCAATTATTTGTCCGTACACTTCATTTTAGTTAATTTTATCGACTTCAACTTTAGGCTATTGCAACAGCAAGAATGAAAGGCGAGTATCCAGAAAGAGTAGGACAACCTGAATGTCAGGTAAGCACCTATACTGGCTTTATCTCTGCTACATTTTATGAGCCATTGTCCAGCCATATACGACCTAGTTAACATTTTGGCGATTCCATAGAATTTCATAGTGAAACTTCTTCGTATGCATTTTGTGTATGAACTTTTTGTAATAACGAATTTATTGGTTCTCCGGGTAGAATTTGATCTGCATTTGTATTTCACCCATATCAGTGTTTTAAGCTTGTTGGCTCTTGCAGTCACACTTCTGGCTTGATAAAAGATTCACAACTTCATCTTATCGTGCACTGTTATGTCTTTCATGCACTATGTGTGTGAAACTCTTGAATAAAAAAAAAATACAGTGGTGACACTACTAGACCTTTGAGATGTATGCTTCCCCTTGTTATTTACATTCTTGAATGAGTCAGGTCATAAATATGTTCATAAAATGCCTCTACTGAACCAACATCTCAGGGAAATTCTTAAAATTCGCTATGGTAAGTGATTCTGATACTAAATTAATTAGAAGGTAGTGAATTCTTTTTTTTCCTGTTTAATTGTGCCACTCGGTTATTTTGCATTCTAATTTTCTATGTTTTCCGGAGGATTCTGCATGTTTGGAGATATGGATTACTGTGCTTAGTCGCTTCATTTCTAAATTCGAAGGAAGTTATCCTGTTCCTAATATTCTTGTTAATACTTTCATTTGAACATTTTGAGCTGTTCTCTAGTATTACCTAAAAACGGGGACCTGTAAATTTGGAGCTACATGCAAATTTCATCATCCTAGAGACAAAGCTGGGATAACTGGTAGAGTTGCATTAAATGTTTTGGGCTATCCACTTCGGCCGGTATGCACATTTTACCTTCTCTTTTTTGTTCCTGGTTTCATTACTTGTAATTGCTTTCAGATTTTGATCAACTTGTGGCATATGTAGAGTTCTGCATGACAGCATGTATTTCTTCACATCATAATTGGCCCAGCTGTTTCAATGTTGATATTAGATAATTATTGTGTTTACTTGTGTAGAATGTTAATAGCTGGTAATTGGATGATATTCTTTGCATTAGCTTTCTCAATTTTTTTTTTTTTTTTTTTTTACAATAAAGACATTCATAATGGTTTGAAAAGCATTAGCTTCATTCTGCTGAATCGGATTATGAACTATGTACTACGGGTTTTGTGGAAAAAGATGGATTGGTCTAAGGCATGATAAATGAAGCAATTTGAGTGATATTAAAGTCAATTATCCCCTGGCTCTTGATTGATGAAGCATCACATAGGATGGAGGAGACTAAGATGGGCATTATTCTGTCATGATAGTACCAACATAAAAGGATAACTTCTGAAGGTTAATATGTCCCTCCTCAATGGAATGCTTCAGTTGTAGGCAGGGATATCTTTTTTTTTTCATCTCCATAAAAATATGAGTTACTTGGTGTTTTCATCATCTTATTTGGATCAATGAAGATTATTTTTTTTAAATGTCGCTTTTGCAGGGTTTGTTGGACCTGAATGTTTTAATTTAGTCTTTTCTTGTGTTATTGTGTACACAGAATGAGATGGAATGTGCTTATTATATGAGAAATGGACAGTGCAAATTTGGGGGCACTTGTAAATTCCACCATCCTCAGCCATCTAATATGATGGTTCCTTTACGTGGTTCTGCTGTATATCCTCCTATTCCTTCTCCAACAACCAGCCAACTGTCATTTCCGCTATCAAGGGCTTCTTTCATAGCAAGTCCACGGTGGCAGAGCCCGTCAAGTTATACACCTTTGGTTATGCCACAGGGAGTGGTATCTGTCCCAGGATGGAACACATACAGTGTAATCTTTCCGATGAATTTTAGTTTCTTTTCTGCTCTGTTTTCTCTTCAGTTAGCTTGATTTTCCCCCTGTGATCCTTCTTTCTTTACTGAGTGCACACAACTAGTCAAACCTCATACATCACCCATGTGCATGGAACAACTGACTGAATGTAAGGAGAAGCACATAGTGGAAGTGTCTGAGATAAAACTGTATACATTTAAAGATAGTCGGTAGGCTTGGAGTAAACAGCAGAAATAAACATAGAGAAAAAGTTTCTTAATTGTCCGATTAGGTAACACTTGGTTTATCACTTTATTGTCCCAAGTGCCATTTTATTTTCTATTTGGGAGATTTAATTGCACAACAAAGTTTTTTTAGCTGTGGTTGAGAAATATGCATGTGTGGCTTCTTCTGGACTGGGGACCTGTTTTCTTGCAGAGATGAAACAAGTCAAAAGAAAAGTTGCCTTCAGTTGCATGAATTAAAGCATGCAAGAACGTCCAAATACATCTAGTTCGAATGATATAATGTCTGAATATGCTTATGCATAGCTTCTTTTTCAGGGCCAGCTGGGTTCTGTTCTATCTTCTGAAAACCATCCCCCTTCAGCAGGAAACAGCCAGAATGATGGAGCATCACACCAAGGTGACTCCGGGAATGTGGGATCTCAATTTCATTCTGGTTCCGTACCCATGGGGTATTATGCATTTCAGAAAGACAATGTGTTTCCCGAGAGACCTGGCCAGCCAGAATGCCAGTTTTATATGAAGACTGGGGACTGCAAGTTTGGTGCAGTATGCAAGTTTCATCATCCTAGAGAAAGACTTATCCCTGTTCCTGACTGTGCCTTGAGTCCAATTGGACTTCCTATTCGGCCGGTAAGCCATGCAAGGTCTTTTTCTGATGTCTTTGCATCACACATATCTGTATGGTTTTTTCTTGCACACTTCCTAGGTTAAGTAATCAAACAATTGATCTATGGCTTCATAGTTAGGTATTCATTTGTTCTACTTGCTAGGTTATATATTTTACTATTGAGGGATTACTGTTGAGTTTGAATGTTTAGGGCAGAAAGACTAGAAGAAACTTTCATGATTCTCTGATCATCACAATTATAATAATTTCAGTTTAGCTTCCTTAGGCTGTTTTGCTTCTCAGTTCTCATTATGTGTAATAGATATGAGAAATACTTTAACGGGAAGAGTCACACGTATCAATCGAGATATCAAAATAATCTGGTATGCCAAGCATTGTGCATTTTAGGTGAACAAATCCATTATGATTCTTAACTTTACTAATGAAATCCAGTTTAGCTTCCTTTGGCTGTTTTGCTTCTCAGTTCTCATTATGCTTTTTATCGTTCCTGTGGTGTGTATTGTATGTGGGAGCTTCTGAGTTTCTCTTTAAGATTTTAGCTCCACCTTGTTCTTGGTATACCATTTTTAAATTTTGGTAGAGGGTGGAAGGAACATAAAACATGTTGTCTAAGCACAATACCGATTGCAAGACAGTGCTAGGACAAAAATTACTGGTGCTACATTGCTCATTCTCAATGAAGAAGAAGATGGTTTGCATTTTGAATTCTAAACTTCCACTTACCTTGTTTTCAAGTCAAGGCTCAACTAAGGTTTCTAAAAAGAAAGGGGAATTACACTGATGTCGACGTGCGACAAGAATCTAATATAAATATAATAAGAAAAGTTTAAAGACTACAACTTGAGAGCCGTAGAAAGAAACCTGTAATTTTCTTGTTTGGAATAGGTCCGAAGGAAACAAATCAAGTGAAGAAGAAAGAGACCTGGGCTTCAGTTATTTATTTTGGTACCTATTTACTGAATTTGATTGACCTGTACTTTGTCACACAAATTCTGCTTTGTTGATTTCAGGGGGAACCTTTATGTGTATTCTACTCACGGTATGGGATCTGCAAGTTTGGTCCAAGCTGCAAGTTTGACCACCCAATGAGAGTTTTTGCATACGATACCGCTGCATCATCATCAAATGATTCCCCAGCCGTTCGTCGTTATTTGGCATCTCCATCAGGAATGGTTGCATTGAATATATCTCCAGACGGACTTGTTGAAGCAGGCTCCACAAACAACAGACGACTTTCTTTGTCAGAAGCCAGGCAGAAATCTACCGGTGACAATAACACTGACTCAGAGTGAAATATTTCTTCCAAACGCAATAAGCTATTGCATTTTCCAATATTTTGGAAGATAAATAAATAACTGCTTCATGTACATTCATATCCATGACTGGAGATGTACATAATTCAATTCCAAGTCAATCTGCTCTTCTAGATGCAGTTCAGTTTGCTAGATTTACTTCTTTGAACTTTTCATTGTATAACTGAAAACATTGTCACTTCCTTAAAGGCAGATGTTCTGATATTTTAGTCACTTTGACAGTCTTCTGAACATTTCTTCTCTCAGCAAGGTTCATCTCTCTCGGCACTGGTCCTCTCAAAAACACACCAGGACCATTTCTTTCCCAAATGCCTATTCTTAATTATTATGGTTGATTTCTTTCTTGTCTAGAATTCATGTTATGTTCCTGTTTTCATTGTCATCCATGAGAATTATCTCAAATTCTGAGTATTACTTTTACACCCATCATCAGAGTAGAGGTTATTAGGAATCTGAATGGTGCTTCATCATTTACAGTGCTGTTGGCCAAATAATTTGATTGGTCTTTTTCCTAGTAAATGTGCTATTAGCTGTGGGGCGAGTAATTTTTGGCGTTAGCAATACAAAGGGAACTTTATGACAAGCCAGTTTCTGTTTAACAGTAGGTTCTTTTGTTGCTCTTGATGTAGAGTATTATAATTAGGATAAGTGCTTTGCCTCAGAAGCTAGATATCATGCAAATCTCAAAACTGCCTTGTTTCTCCTGTGTTTCTTCCAATTTAACTTTGCTTTATGAATCATAATCTTTATGGGACAGGATCTGGAACCAGTTTTTCCTATATAACCTTGAATCAGGTATTCTATACAACATTGCTATAGTTCCAGTTCTGATTTCTTTACTAGCAGACATTTTAACCTTTGACTAAAAATATCTTGCAGGAGTAATAATTTAAAGAATGAGATGTATGGCCGTATGCTTTACCATTTGTAGCAAAATGTTTATAATGATGTGATCAGTCAGTCCTCTAGGTAAAACCTGGTGAATCCTAGTTTGATTATTTCCTTTTTTCCCCAAAAGAAGCTTACTGTGCGGTTCAATTATGAAAAATCTAGAGATTCCAGTTTTGCAGAATAGGAGTAGAATTTTAATTGAGCATGCCAATGAGGTATTTTCTGGTAATCATTTGTATGGCTGTCTTAAATTTTTGGAACTCTTGAAGCTCATAATTGTCTCACTTCTGCAGGGAGGACCATTCTGCTTAACTTGGCTTGATTTGCCAATTTGGGGAAGTCCAATAATCATTGACTGATCATCCGCAATTGTGAGCGACAAAGGCATAATCACCTATTTGCAGGTATCCTACAAAACCCCGCAAATGAGTTATTGGTCCTTTTGTATTTGAATCATTACTTGATACTTGGGTCTTCTGGGGCTCAAAATAGGCATTAATGAGAATAGATTATTGACCGTTCATGCTTTTAGTTGAACACAAGTGGAATGAATCCTCGTTGGAAGTCTTTTTTAAATATTTGATTTGCCCGAATGTTGCAATTGACAAGTTAATAAGAAAGAATCCAATTATTTTTGGTAATGCAGTTTCATTTGTTTGCCTAGCTAGTAGTAATTTTGTTTATACTTGTCCACTCAATCCAGTTCTCTGACTACAATTTATTTTGCGGGATATCTGTTCTAACCTATTGTTTAAAACTGTCAACAAGGATGTATCTATTTGTTTCGAATGTTCAATTTTGATGCTATTAATCAGATGTTTTAGCAAGATAAAGTGGTTAGGTCAAGAAAACTGGTGTCTCATAGTGAGCCTGTTATAAAAAACCCCATCATGTAGAGGGCACTCCTTCTGTCTTGTATGAACTTGCAAACTTGCATTTTCGGGATGTCTCATACTAACTTGCTCACCCCAAAATAAAAAAATGCTTCATAAACTCCACCTTTGCAATTTTACACAATTTTACACAAAATGTTATTAGGTTTCGGTGCACACATACACACAATTCAATCAATTTATTTACTTTATACATAAAGGGTTACAAAATTACTCCTAAAAAAGCCCACTCTTTAATCCGGGACGGAGGGGGTATAAAATTTGTACCTAATCCATGCGAAGTAGATCCTACTTCGTCAACTTAAGTCAAAGCAGTAGCTTCTACTCGAGATACATTTTCACATGTAGAAGAAAAAGTCAATTCACACGCACATTTAGAGGGTGTTTGGTTGAGTTTATAAACAGCTTATAGCTTATAAGTTGTTTAAGGGTTTATAAACTCTATCAATGTGTTTGACAAATTAAATTTTTTAATAACTTATAAGATCATAAAATAAGCCCATAACAACTTATAAACTGTAAAAACATAAGTTGGGTTTTCCTAACTTATTTTTTTAACCACCTCCACCCCCGACCACCCACCCCTCCCTAGCCGCCATCTACCTCTACCTCAACATAAAAAAAAAAGTTTATATTAAAATTAAAATTTAAAAAATATTTATTATAAATTTTCAAAAATCTTATAAGTTGTATTAGCCAAATACTTTAGCAATTTATAAACTATTTAAAAATTATATTTTATAAATTCTTAAAATAAATTATAAGATATTAACATTTATAAATTGTTTCTAATTAGCCAAACGAGCTCGTAAACATTGGCACTTGTATGACTTTTAATCTCCTGAAAACTGACTACCTAAAAACACGTGTGAGATGAAGTGTTACTGAACTACTATCTCCTAGATCATAAACCTATAGATTTAAATCTAGTAGAACAAGCCCGATAAAAAAAGATCACATCGTATCTGAAAAAATACAACGATAATTGGATTTTCAAACTGCACTTGATGAGATGAAATTTTATTTACTATATACGAATAAGATACTCTTGCTGATTCAGAAATTGAAAATTACCAAATGGAAAGAAACTAGTCAAAGAAAAGAATAATCAGACGATGCGGGAAGATGATAGCCGCTGTGTTCATGGAAAATTATGATGTTGACATCAAAAGCTATACCACTATTCCCAAAATTAAGCATTACAAGCCCAGTAAATCAGTAACTGATGTAAAATACATGTTACACGTAATGTATGTCTACAAGCAGCCCAACCAAGTAAATCAGGTGCTAAGTCTTCAGGACATCGTTAGACCTTTGTCCCAAAACATTCCTGATCTTGTAACAAAAACATACATGAGCATTCAACCAAGACGCACGTGCAAGTGAACCTAGGTTGATGAAGGCATATGTCTCGAGAAATTTCCCCCAACTTGAGTCCAGTGAGGTCACCACTCATTTCCACCGGCCTTCTTCACAAGGATATCATTATACTCGGGTCTTGAGGTCTGCAGCACAGTTATAAAAATTCTTGATTTTGCAAGATGGGATATAATAATTCTGAACTAAGAGAGCACTAACAAATGGATCCGTGGAACCAATTCTTGATTTTTGCATATTTAGGTCTTGTTAGGTACTCAGGCTACTGGGTTGTGTTTAACATGGTAGCATAATCACTTAAAATTGTGATACAAGAATCGGGTGGGTCAGGTTTTTTTCCAAACCAAAAAGATATACATCCTATGAGACAAACATGAGTTTGGGATCGTACTAGCCTGTAGCCAACAAGTCCTTACTGTTACAATCATGAAAAACAAAATGGTTGATTTGGACGTCCACAAAATCCGATTGAAGGAGAGATGGGTGATGATAAGAACTATCTCTGGAAAATACTACTATGAGGATCTTCATATTTAACTTCAAAGAAACGAAATCTATCTTTCATAGCGAACAAAAAAAAAACCATCTCACTACATATGGATTGCCATTTTCACAATAAAAATCTTGTTACTTTACTAATTTATCACAACTATGAAAGCTGACTTAACCAACAAGTAGATGATGGCGCAGTAGCAGCATAGTGATAAAATTAGGTGCTCAAGAAGTGCAATAGTGTAAGGTGCTGGATGAAGCGGTTAAGTGATGATATTGATGAGGAAACATTCTTAAAGAGAGCCAACGTTGGTGAAAACAATCCTAATGCTGAATGACGAAACTGAGTTTCAATTGAATTATCTGAATTAGCAATTACAGGATGACATTCCAAATATTAATGATCTCCCAATAATCTTAGAGCATCTTCGATAACCTAGTCACATTTTCGATGCTTAGATAGCTTTTTATTTTCTTTCACCGTTATCTTTCTTACTCCCATTCTAGAATAGAAATGATCCAATTAAAGCACTGTGGTAGCAGAAAATTATTATTGAAATCACAATAGGTGTCTATGATTGAATAACATGCTACTACAAAATCCGATTCTAAGACATTAGCAATCGGGGAATAACAAAACAGGAAAAGATAAGAGAGAGATGAATAAATCTAACCAGATCTTTGAAGATGACGAAAGCGATGAGGACGAAGAGAACGAAGAGGATCTCGAATTCGGCAAATCGGACGAAGGTGAAAATCGAGTTGACCCCGCGAGTCAGCCACGATCCTGGTGATGACTCCCCCCTTCTCCGGCGGCCACCGTCGAAGCCAATCATCCCCGGAGCACCCTTTCTCTTCGCCATAAGTAGATATCGTTAAGAGAGATTGTGATGATGAGAGAATTGCAGGAGAAATGTGACAAATTGGAGGATTTGTTGCCTAATTTGAATTTTGTTCCCCAATTTTCAGTCAGAGATGAAGACTTTTCGTCGGCAACAGCTGCCGTTTCATACATGAAGGATATTTAGTTATTTTCGCATAAAAGAATTAGTTTGAAAGAATATTTAATGTTTTTACACAAAAGTATTAATTTGTTCTTAACAGTTAATATATTTTCAGTATAAACCATTTATGTCTTTTAGTAAAAATAATTAATATTTTTTAGCGAAACAATTGATATTCTTTATCAATTGATGTATGATTTATCTTTACTCTTGTACTTTTTCTTATTTATTACTTTAGTTATATTTTTAAACTCTTTTTGGAATGCTGTAAGCATCATAACCAAGTGCATGCAATTTAAATGTATTTTTTTAAAAATATTAATATTATTACTTTAAAAAATACTCTTATTTTTATTGAAACATAGTCCTGCTATGATTGTTTGATTTTTCAATAAGATAGGTAGAATTTTCAATAATATTTAGTCTGACTTTTTAAAAATAAATTTGAATTATATAATACACTTTATGCATAGTGACTTACTCCAATCACTTATTATCAGTATATTTTTAATATTAGTTTTTATTAAATTTCTGTGCCATAAAAAAACTAGATGAGTGCTCACGTATAACGCGAGATTTTTGTAAAAATTAATTATATATGTATTATAAATGCTTAAATAAATTTGTTCACCATAAAATAATATAATTATATTATATAATAAATATATTCAAACAATATGTATGTATAAAATTATAGGATAACTCATTAATTCATGACTTTTAGACTCAATCTCAATTTAATTACTATTTTCAATATTCTTATAAAAATTCACGTATTTTGTTTTGTTTTAATTTGGCATACAATTTTAAATTATGACATAATTTTCTCAACTATGCGCCATAAACTTCTCTTTACCTCCCTAAAAGGATTTCCTCGATATAGGGAGATTTTCAATTCAAGCACTAATGCACTCTTATGCATCGATTTTTTTCTTCTAAAAGTGCAAGTCATATATCGGATCGAAACAACTAAAGATATAGTGGATTTTCATAAGATTATTGAAAGTTGTGATTAAATTGAGCCTCAATATCATAAATTAATATAAAATTAGCCCTAAACTTATTAATATTTTTGAGATGTTATATTTTAAAGTTTTATTTATTTCAAATTATTTAAATAATATATTATACAATATAAATATGCATTTATTTGCACATGTATAAAATATATAATTTATACATATGTCATTTAAATTATACTCCCTCCGTCCCAGGATTTTGTTCGTATTTAATGTTTTCTCGTATTTTAGCGAACGAGATTTTTATTAGTATTTAAAATGATAGAGTAATTTTTAAGTCACTTTATAATAGAGTAGAGATAGATCTATCAAACCGTACCTTAAGAGATACTTTATTATTTCAAATACTAATAAACAACTCGTCCGCTAAAATGCGAGAATAAAGGTAGCGTGAACAAAATCTTGGGACGGGGGAATATAATATATAAAATAAATTATTAAGCATTTCAAAATAAAAATAACATTAATATAAATCATTAGTGGGTTTTAAATTTGTAATACGACTTTCGAATTACTAACACATTAAGACTTTTTTAAATATAGGATATTCTCAAATATAGTTAAGTAAAATATAAATTGTTATATTCACAATAAAATTAATATTATATTATACACTCAGCTATATACAATAACATTCAAATTTTATAGACATTCATAACATGACTTAATTGGTAAATATTATAAATATTATTTAAGAGGTATGTGTTGATAGGAAAACATCTTTCGGCTTTGGGCGAACATGTTATGAGGCTCAATCAGAGATTACAGCTGTATAATAACCAAGTTATAATCAATTAGCAAGAATGGTTAAAAGGTGGTGCAAAAATCAGTCGAAAAGGTGTATATTACGAATACCTCAATACCCGACGACCAGCTTCTGGGTGAGCAGGACTTGAACCTTACTCCTGGATCGTGACAAATTAACCAAGGCATGGATGACGAACAACAAATATTCGAACAACACTTGATAAAGATGAAAATCCAGATGAAATAATGGGCGAGCAACTTATAAACCACCCTACCACCAAGCAAACAACTTATAATGAGAGGAATCAAATGAAGAGCAGCATCATAACCGATGACGAACAACCTTGAAGACGTGAAAAGACCAAAATGAAGACTTTGTAACTAAGTTTAAGCTTATATAAGGTCAAACTAGGTCAAAAGGACACATGTCAAGCATGCAAGCTTGGAAGTCCAAAAGTCTTATCTACCACCTAATTTGTGGCTTGTACATATAGAGCTGCTCTCCATTAGTGAGAATAAGTTTAAATACACAAAATTCTCTCAAAACACACTCATACACCACAAAACACACACATACGAAATAAATACGTAGTGAATACACGTATTTTCGATTTTCTTATTCAATCTATTGTATTTACTATAAACAGTAGTAATCAATCACACGAAATTGTTCGGTGATCCTAATTTTAGTTAAAAACAGCCATTAATCTACTCAATTAGAATCGATCATCAACAAATTGGCGCTAGAAGGAGGGATCGAACCTTTGATTCATGTTAGATTGCAAAGGATTCAAGACAAGAACTTGAAGATTCAAAGGATTTTTTGAGTTTTCTTCATAAACTAAAAGAAAGTGTTCCTGGTGTTTTAGGTGTTCTTCAATTAAACACTTGAAGATTCAAACAAATTATAATTAAAATGCCTCAATCTAAGGATACTCAGCTCTCTCACCCTTTGGCTAGGACCCCACAGACCCGGGCCTCCTCGGCTGGATGGAGAGAAAAAGAGCCTCGGCCAAGGCATCAAGCCAGGCCTTCGGCCATTACGAATAATATGCCCCCAAAATTGGAGGCACTGGCTAACAATCCAGGCGAGCTAGCTAGAACTATATCCGCTTTGCAAGCCTTGCAAAGACGGCAAAAACTACTTGGCCCATCGCAAGTAAGAGCCAGATCAAAGCCTGTGGAGACACAGAGACCTAGACTTACTCGCGATGAGCAAAATGAGGCGGACAGTGCCCAGGTCCAAAGAGATAAGGACAAAGCAAAGATGGTTGAGCGAATTGAGGGCCAGGCAGAGTCTGCTCCTAGCCGAGCAGCTGGATCCAGCCACGGGACTTCACGTCCAAGTGTGCTGGATAGATTGGGCCGACCCCAACCCCACCAAGAAGTTGCTCGCCCGAGAGCAGATGAGAGACGAGAAGCACATGAACCTGTCCACCCTTCGGTACATGAAAGATTAACCAGGTCCGCCTTTGGGCGCCTGGGTCCAAATGCAGCAAGCAACCCTAGAAGGTAGGCTCATGATATTCCCCCTCCAAGTGAGGGACTGCGGCGGGCAGAGGGTCATGAATCCTTGCTCGCCGAACAGCCTCCGAGCCAGGGGGCATCACTGAATGAGCTAACAGCCTTGAGGAAGGCTATTGAGAATATGCAAGGGCAGTTAGACTTGCACAGAGGAGTTGGGGCTACCAACATGCCAGCATCGTCGTTATCTTCAGTAATTTTGAAAGCCCCAGTCCAGAAGAAAATACAATTCTCGGCGGCATTCAATAAGACGAAGGCACCGCCGATCCCCGAGTTCATCTAACAAAGTATTCAGATTACACGATCTCTATGGGGGCAAGCGATGCCACACAATGCCAAAATTTTCCTCTAACATTGGGGGATCGGGTGCATACGTGGTTCTCTACCCTGCCACTGGCATCCATTCATTCTTTTGCTCAACTGGGCCGAGAGTTTCTCTCTCACTTCTCAACTGTCGGATCATACCTTTCCCAAAAACACTGGTTGTTAGATTTGAAACAAACTGATGACGAATCAGACCGGTCTTTTATGGAAAGGTTCGACAAAGTGTTGTTTGAAGGGGAGCCAGTAAGTGAAGATACCAAGATTGTGACCGTTATGGCCGGGTTAAAGAAGGACTCAGATTTGTGGAAGAAAGTACATTTGAAATGCCCGAAGACTTATGCGGAATTCCAGAATCAAGTTGGCATCTTTATCTCCATGCACGAGGCACTACAAATAAACTTGGGAGACAACAAGGCCGAACAGAAGGAAACTTCTAAAAAACTCGACGGAACCGGCTATCGAGTCCCAAAGAATATGAAGCATTCAATAAAGGGACAAAGCTGAAGGAAAAGTTGAACCAGGTGTTAATTGTGTCCATTGACACTGTATACAACAATGTAAAGGAGAAGAAGTTGCTCTCCCCACCGAGAAAGATCCGCCAAGAAGCCAGCAAACTTAACCCAAACAAGTATTATGCCTACCATCAGAGTGTGGGACATTTTACTAGTGAGTGTCGAGATTTGCTAAAGCAGCTTTGGCGATTTTACGAGGAGGACAAGTTGTCCGACTTCGTTAAGCGACAACCTGGCAAGCAAGGCCGGGAGGACAACTCTGATGAGGAAGAGAACGATCAACCCCTCTGGAATAATAAACCCGGGCGAAAAGCTCCTGCTGCAGCTAGGGATGTTAAACAGGCTGACCCTAACCCTATAGGGCCAGCCCTATAGGGCTGCGGGCCTAAACGGTTTCGGGCTTTATCGGTTCATTTTAATCGGTCCATTAACACTCGAAACCTAACCCTAACCCTAGCGGTCCGTGGGCTAAACGGGCCACTAACGGGCTCCGGGAATTTTTTTTAATATAAAATATAGATTTGTAATTGTAATACGCTACCATTTAAACTAAAAAATTCAAACATGGTTCAATTTTTTTTCATGAAGTTCATAATTGATAAAAAAATCAATTATTGTTCATAAAGTTCAAGCATTAGCAATATTAAAAATTTAATATAAATAATTATCTCAAGGCTCTTCAATCTTCGACATTCGATCCTTTCTTAGACAATAACAAAACATCATCTTCCAAACTGAGCGAGGGACTGAGCGTGACTGGAGGTATACTGTTGTCAATGGGTGGTGAAAGTGGGCGGCCGTGAAAGGCGTAGGCTTCCAAACTTCCAATTTCAATTAGAAGGTAAATAAATGAAGTAACCTAAGAAAAGTAAAAAAAAAAACTTTCGGGCTAATGGGCCAGCCTGGTAAACCGGCAGGCTAACCGGTCCGGGCCAAAATAACCCGCATTTTAAACGGTCCATTAGACCCCTCGAACCTAGCCCTGTGCGGTTCAGGGTTAAACGGGCTGGCCCGCTAGCCCGTGGCCCGTTTAACATCCCTAGCTGCAGCTGCCAGACCAGCAGAAGACATTTTTATGATGGAACCATCAGGTCCTGTTGGAGGATGTTCAGATGGGCGGGCTCCAATATCGAACAGAAAAAGGAAAGTTGAGCTACGTGCTGTAGCCCATGTCCAAGAAATGGAAGTCAACCCTGCTGTCAAACAACTTCCAGAGTTGACTTTCACCGAAAAAGATCTAGATGGAACCCTAACTCCCCACAATGACTCCTTGGTCATATGTGCAAGTATCATGGGGACAAGAGTCCGTCGTTTGTTGATAGACACCAGAGCCTACACCAACATCATCTTCAAAAGCACGCTCGATCAACTCAGGGACTATGCGGGCTACATTGAAGATTGTAATCATAGAATTTTAGGCTTTGGTGATGCTGTAACAATCCCACTAGGGATTAATTAAGTTGTTTGTCGAGCTTGTATCGACCAAGAACCCAGAGAGGAGACTAACAAGAATGGTAGAATTCCTGATTGTAGATCAGCCGTCTACCTACAATGGGATCCTCGGCCGACCCTTCTTAAATAAATTCAAAGCGGCAGTTTCAACTTATTACTACTGTGTAAAGTTTCCGACCTCGAAAGGTGCAGGATCTTTGAAGGGCGATCAGAAGAAGGCGAGGGAATGCCTCCTCCAACTTCTATCAAACGAGAAATAAGTCTTAACGATGGAAGCATCCACTAGCTATCTAACAGGTGAACCATCAGTTTTGGATGATATTCAGGACTCCATAAAAGATCACATGGAGTTGGACGAACAGCCTCTTGTTCAAGACGAACAACCCTCATCAAGAGGTGAACAACCCGTGTCAGAGATGAGAATTCCTACCCCTGACGAGCAGCATATGAACATTGACAAGCAACATTTTATCAATGACCTGGAAGGCCAAAATCCGGCGAACAATGTTGTACCAAGGCAGGCAGATGACCTTGAACCCCACCTTGAAGCTGACCTAATGGACATAAAAAATGATTTAAACCTTGAGGGACCAATAATAGATCCTCGTTGGAAGGGATAAAAATGACGAGCAACTCCAGTCGAAGAACTGGAAGCCCTCAAAGTTAATCCCGAAAATGAAGATCTGGAATTCTACATCGGGTCTGAGCTCCCAGAGCCTTACAGAACCCGGATGGCAGAATTCCTCAAGGTCAATCTAGATGTTTTTGCTTGGCCACACGCAAACATGGTGGGAATTGATCCAAAGCATGCCTGCCACCGGCTCAACATTAATTCAGCAAAAAAACCGTCCATCAAAAAAGACGAAAATATGGACCAGACAAGTATCAGGCCCTCAACGAAGAAGTAAAAAAGTTGCTCGACAATGATTTAATCAGGCAAGCTCTTTGCTCACAGTGGGTAGCAAACCCCGTCCTAGTGCGGAAGCCAAATGGAACTTGGAGGCTATGCATAGACTTTACCGATCTAAATGCAGCCTGTCCGAAGGATAATTTCCCTCTTCCGCACATCGATCAGTTAGTGGACAGCACGGCAGGGCACAAAATGTTAATTTTTATGGATGCATTTGCTGGCTACCATCAAATTCCCATACATCCCAATGATCAAGAAAATACGGCATTCTATACAAATAAAAACTTACTTTGCTGGAAAAGGATGCCGTGCAGACTAATCAATGCGGGAGCAACATACCAAAGACTGGTGAACAAGATATTCGATTACCACATCGGAGAGACAGTGGAGGTGTATGTCGATGATATCGTAGTAAAAATTCCAAGGAAGGAAGACCACCTCCAACATCTCTCCAAGTGTTTGATAGTCTACGATAATACAGCATGAAATTGAACCCCAAAAAAGCAGCTTTGGGGTACATTCGGGAAAATTCCTGGGCCATCTTGTTAGCCAACGGGGGATTAAAGCTAACCCCATAAAAGTAAAAACAATCGTGGATATGCAACCCCCTCGATCCGTGAAGGAGGTTTAAAGATTAACAGGTTGCCTAGCAGCCTTGAATAGGTTCATATCCCGATCTGGAGACAAATGTCGTCCGTTCTTCGAAGCTATCAAGAAAGATAAATTCTTGTGGACAAGCAGCTGCCAGAGAGCATTTGAACAACTGAAAGATTACCTGAGAGACGTAAAAATTCTATCAAAACCTGTCCCAGGTGAAAAACAATATCTCTACTTGGTAGCATCAGAGGTGGCGATCAACTCTGTACTGGTACGAGCTGGTGAAAATTTTCATCAACCAATCTATTATGTCAGCCAAGCCTTGCACAAAGCAGAGATTAAGTATTCTCCAACAGAAAAGCTGGCGTACACACTTGTTATGAGTGTTAGAAAGTTAAGGCTCTACTTCTTTGATCATCAAGTCGAAGTACTAACAACTTTCCCACTCAGATAAATTTTACATCGCCCAGATACAGCTGACCGCCTACTCAAATGGTCACTAGAGATTAGCCAATTCGGGGTGACTTATGCTCCTCGAATAGCGATCAAGGGACAAGCATTAGCCGACTTCATAGTCGAACTAACTTTTCTCCAAGATCCGACGAAAGGACTTGAACACCCCTGGCATCTCTATGTTGACGGATCATCCACAAACATGACCTTGGGGGCAGGTGTTGTTCTCATAAGCCCCGACAAACAAGACTTCACCTCGGCGATCAGATTTGAATTCATGGCTACAAACAATGAAGCTGAGTACAAAGCTTTAATCGCTGGTCTTCACCTATCACTTGCAGTAGGTGTTAAACGACTACAAGTGTTTGGCGATTCTCAACTAATCGTCAATCAAGTCCGAGGGGAATATGAGGCTAAAGATGAACAAATGGTGGAGTACCAAAGAATAGTTGCTCACCTTATGTTCCTATTAGACCAATTATTCATCAAACAGGTACCGAGGGCAAACAGCACCCAAGCGGACGCATTTGTCCGACTAGCAACAAGTGAAGGTCCCGCAGAATTGTCCGACATTGTTATCACTAACATGGTCAGCCCGTCGACAACCAGCTACAAAATCAATCAACTAGATGAACAGCTGGAAGAGGACGACTGGAGAACAGAAATAGTCAAATATTTGAGAAGCGGAGAACAACCAAGCAACCCTCTGGAAGCAGTCAAATTAACCAGACGAGCAACCAGGTATACCCTGGTGGGCGAACAACTTTACAAGAGGGGAATTTCTCTTCCACTTCTCAAATGTTTGCCTAAGGGGGCAAGGACGAGTCATATTCAAAGAAATACATGCTGGAGTATGTGGAAATTGTTGGGAAAATAGGGGTGCCCGGAATCTATTCAGGATGAAATTTAAATACGAATTTAAATACAATTATTACTAGCATGAATTAATCCTAATTAATTCAAATAATAATTCCAACAACCAATTTAACATCATGCATGTTGAATTAATTCACATATAATCTATGACGGAATAAACAAGAAAATATGTGACTTACGTACCTCTCGTAGAACTTGGCCTTTGAATAAAACGGGACTAACACGTACGCGCTTTATCAACCCAAAAGCCTTCTCAAGTATTCATTTTCACCTTATTCGATCACCGGTGGGAGATGCTATCGAACAATTTAAATAACTAAGAAAAAAGAAAAATATCTATGCTCTTGATTTTTCCAACACATGGAATTATGTACTTGGGGATGAAATAATCATCCCCTATTTATAGAGGGTAATGGCCGAATTTTTGAGGGAATATGGGCCTTGGAAAAAATCTTTTCTTAGACTCTAAGAAATCTTGAATATATCCCATATATTCTTTTCTCCATAATAAAATATTCCACAAAAATCTCACCCTCCTAAATAAGGGGTAATTTTTGAAAATTTCATGGAGAAATCACAAGATTTGGGTCTTCTTGAATATATGAGATATTCTTGTATTCCAAGAATACATATTTTCCATAATATCTTTTCAAGAAAATCAACAAAATCTTCTCTCTCCTTGATCTCTAATTTTCGAAAATTTAAGGATAAAATCAACATAATATTATCTTTTTATTTTAATCACCTTATCATTATTGGGCTACTTGAGGGGCCTTTAAGGAGAATTAAGATTGGACCTCCTAATGGACTTCTGAATTTCAATATTGAGCCCCAATATAATTCAATCCATTAATATTAATTATTACCACTGATAAATTAATATTGCACTATCCATCTTAATCCATATTACGATAATATGGGCTCCCGGTTATTATTTTCCGCATTTAAGATTATCAAGTCCATTAATCAATTAAGCTTCTGAATAGCTCTAAATTAATTAATATATTTCACCTTGGAGTAAAGACAGCTCAACATTATTATCCGTCTTTCACCAATCTCTCACCAACAAGTTTATTATATTTAAGTATACTAAACAGTGGATTAATAGGTTGCGACATGATGAACTGAGAATAAAATATACATTCATATCAATATCTAGAAAAATACGAAATTATCACATAATTCGATCACATCAATTATATTGAAAACCTTAAAACAATATAATCATGCACCAACCAACATCTTGAAACAATTTAAATGCGCCACGAGGGGTGGTCTATACATTTAAATACATTCAAGCGGATTACAAACGTAAAAGTTACAAATCCTTAATTAAAAAATTAATAGTTGGCTCCCACTTTGACCACATAGAAATTGACAGGGATTCCGAGGGGAGTAAGTTAATATCAATTTCCTATGCCTAAGTAATAACCATAATTAAATACATGATTATTTTTTCGCTTTGAGCAAGCCACTCGGGGTGAGGGTCAATACCGCCACTAGTAATAATCCACAATCATCCTTTCGGAATTTATTCATGTGAAATCCGTTCTTTTGGCCGATCCGAGGGGGAAATGTATTCCCAAAGAACTTCACAAATAAATAAATTATGAAGGTCAAATTAATCCAATTTTAATATCCGGAATAAAATTGCGATTAAATAAACATACTTAGTAATTTTCGAAAGTAAGGTTTTTCTTGGACAATTAAATTCATGCAAACACATATTAACAAATAATAATAAGTGCACGAATTAAAACATCCACCAAATCAAAATTAAACATATTGGAGCACTCAAATCCAATTGTCACGGTTTAATTTCTTCACGTCTTGATGCGAAAAATCGTCCTTGTTGCTTTCCGTTGTTCGTCTCGACACGCTCCCACTCGAACAGCAACACTTTCGTTAAAACAACATCGTTTGGGGTTCGGGACGACGTTTAAAATCACACGAAAGAAAAAGGAGAACCGAAAAAAAATTCCACGGCCCGAGATACGGCGCGCGTCGGCCCACGGAGTGGGCCCGCACGCCTCTCGGCCAAGCAGCCGAGGCGCTACGTGCCGAGGCGTGCGCGCGCGCTTGCGCGCCGCCAGCCACCCGTCGCGCGCGGGTCGTGCGCCGTGCACCCCGTGCGCCGGGTTTCGACGTTCGTTCTCGTTTTCTTCACCCCATGCACGATTTTACGTCCATGCATGCGCCGCGCACGTATGCGTCTTCCGGGTACGCCGTTTTTAATTCTTCATTTTTCGTCACGATCCAGTTACAATTTATTTTACAAAAAAAAAAAATACTAGATCTAGACTAGTCTATTACAATGATCGAATCAAAATAAAAACAACTAATCTACTCGTGGATTTTCTCACGAGAAAAACGAATTCGAACGAATCGAATTAAAAATAATTAATTCACACGCATAAAAAAATAACAACATTAAAAACCATGACAATTGGATACCTGCAAAAAAGATCTAGCAATTCTACTATCCAATTTCAATTTAATGTTTAACAATTTAAATTCCAATTTAAAGATCAGAGCCCGAAACCGTGGCTCTGATACCAGTTGTTGGGAAAATAGGGGTGCCCGGAATCTATTCGGGATGAAATTTAAATACGAATTTAAATACAATTATTACTAGCATGAATTAATCCTAATTAATTCAAATAATAATTCCAACAACCAATTTAACATCATGCATGTTGAATTAATTCACATATAATCTATGGCGGAATAAACAAGAAAATATGTGACTTACGAACCTCTCGTAGAACTTGGCCTTTGAATAAAACGGGACTAACACGTACGCGCTTTATCAACCCAAAAGCCTTCTCAAGTATTCCCTTTCACCTTATTCGATCACCGGTGGGAGATGCTATCGAACAATTTAAATAACTAAGGAAAAAGAAAAATATCTATGCTCTTGATTTTTCCAACACATGGAATTATGTACTTGGGGATGAAATAATCATCCCCTATTTATAGAGGGTAATGGCCGAATTTTTGAGGGAATATGGGCCTTGGAAAAAATCTTTTCTTAGACTCTAAGAAATCTTGAATATATCTCATATATTCTTTTCTCCATAATAAAATATTCCACAAAAATCTCACCCTCCTAAATAAGGGGTAATTTTTGAAAACTTCATGGAGAAATCACAAGATTTGGGTCTTCTTGAATATATGAGATATTCTTGTATTCCAAGAATACATATCTTCCATAATATCTTTCCAAGAAAATCAACAAAATCTTCTCTCTCCTTGATCTCTAATTTTTGAAAATTTAAGGATAAAATCAGCATAATATTATCTTTTTATTTTAATCACCTTATCATTATTGGGCTACTTGAGGGGCATTTAAAGAGAATTAAGATTGGACCTCCTAATGGACTTCTGAATTTCAATATTGAGCCCCAATATAATTCAATCCATTAATATTAATTATTACCACTAATAAATTAATATTGCACTATCCATCTTAATCCATATTACGATAATATGGGCTCCCGGTTATTATTTCCCGCATTTAAAATTATCAAGTCCATTAATCAATTAAGCTTTTGAATAGCTCTAAATTAATTAATATATTTCACCTTGGAGTAAAGACAGCTCAACATTATTATCCGTAGCGAAGAAACTTATTCCTCACTTGCAAGATTTGGTACGATAAAACTTCTGAGCCCACCAAGGGGACTAATCACACGAGCCGTACTCGCACGCGTTTCTCCGTATTAAATCTTAGCAACCGTCGTATGATTAATATTACTGCCCAAAGCATAAGGTTCGAAGTCACAATGATTCTCACCCAACATGAATCAAAGCAGTAACCATTAAGCACACACGGTCCTATTTAAGTGACGAAGATTAAGAAATCAACAACCACTGATGTCTAATTCTTCACATTTCAGAACAGAAGAATTTATCCTCGCTGTAGGTCCTCTTCAACACATACTAAATGTGCTAGTGTAATCTCTTAGTCAAGACAGACCAATCTGAGACTTACACATCGACCTTTCACGGCGGATTGTTCAATTCCACCTAGGTCGTGAACATGTACGTTTAGTTACAAGGAAATTGTTAATGTTGTCTTCCGTGATCAGGTATCACCACATTAACTACAATGTAACATGTACCATATGTTGAACGGTTTGCGATAGATATTCAACATTCAATCATAACTAGAGCAAATGCGATAAAAGAATTATTCTCATAAACAAGTGTTTGATACACGAGTTATACAAAGTAAAGGCATACTTTCACGTATAACTCCAACATAAATCACACTGGGGGGCAAGCTTTGACATACAAGATTATCAGACAGGGTTACTATTGGCCAACTTTAAGACAAGATGCAATTAAGGTAGCCAAGACCTGTCACCGATGCCAAATCTTCACCCCGAACATTCATACTCCAGCCCAAGAGCTCGTTTTAGTCTATAGCCCTTTGCCATTTGCAAGATGGGGGATAGACATAATTGGACCTTTTCCTCCCGGGAAAGAAAGTGTTCGGTTTGCCGTTGTGGTAGTCGACTATTATACGAAATGGGCAGAAGCAGAAGCCTTGGTCAAAATCACACAGCAAAAGATGATCAGTTTCATCTAGAAGAACATTGTCTGTCGATTTGGGATCCCACAAACGATTGTGATAAACAATGGTCCCTAGTTTGATGGAAAGGAACTAAGAGACTTCTGTACTAAGTGGGGAATCAGAAAATATTATTCAACCCCGTATCATCCTCAATCTAATGGTCAGGTGGAGGCCGTTAACAAAATAATCAAACATGTGTTAAAAATCCGATTGACAAAAAACAAGGGTAGTTGGTCTAAAGAACTCCCGGAAGTCTTATGGGCTTACAGAGCTTCTCCCAGGTCTAGCACCGGAGAACCACCTTTTGCACTAACCTTCGGGACAGAAGCTGTTATTCCAGTTGAGTTGAAGACCAAAACTATAAGGACGACCAACTTTGATGAAGAAGCGAACAACTCTGCTCTGGCTGCCGAACTAGATATGCTCGAGGAAAAAAGAATGAATGTCGAGCTAAAAAATGCTACATACAAGCAGCGAGCAAAACGTTATTACACCTCTCATGTCAAGCTTAGGGAGTTCAAAGTTGGAGACTTGGTCCTAAGAAAGTTGCTCGCCCCACCTCCAGGTGTATGTGGCCCGACTTGGAAGGGCCCATACAGGGTAACTGACAAATTACCCAATGGAGTCTATGACATTGAAGATATGAAAGACAACTCGGTCCAATACTCCTGGAATGCAGTTTACCTAAAGAAATATTATCAGTAAGGCGAACAAATCCCTAGCCTGGGCGAGTATGTCCTAACTTGTGCAAATAAGCCACAAACTTGCCTATTTTTTTAGATTTTTCTAAGTATAATACGAAAGTTATTCGGTGGAGATGTATAGGTCGAACAACTTTTGGCGTGTTGTAGTGCTAATGTAAGGTTGTTCAGCAAAATCTTTTATAAGCGAACAACAGTCTTTCACTTGTAATCATTTTGGGAATGTTCGAAGTTGTTCGTCGAAGTGTGAATGTTAGTGATGAACAAACTTTTTACACTTGTAAATTTTTTTATGAATGTAATGATAGTTGTTCGTTCAGAAAAGAAGTCTAAGCTCAAGGTACAAGTCCGTTATTAAGGATCTAAGCCATAGAAAGGTTGTTCGTTTTTTAAAGCAGGAAAAACCTAAGGTTAAACCCTTATTCAATTTATTTAAAGGCAAAGTTCAAATCGAACAAAGCCAATTACATGTGTTAATATTGCAAAGCATTATAATATATGTAAAGCAATTAACATATGGAGAAATGATGAGCACAAAAAAAAAGATAAACCATTAACAAAGGTTTTAAGCCTAAAAAGAGTATAAAAAGCTCCTTGAAGAAGCGAACAACTACTACAAAAAAAAACCCAAGACCTAAGTCTGCTGTTGCTCGGTCGGAGCTGGGTCTTGGGGCTGGTCGGTAGGATTGTCCACCAGCATGTCAGCTACAAGGTCTTCGGCCACTTTTTGTTCACCCTCAGCAGTGGCCTGTTCGCCCTCATCACCCCCTTCTTCTGCAGCCTGGGGATGGGTTAGGATGACACTGGGATCAAGAAAATCTTACTTGATCCCATAGTCGGTCATATCACCGAGTTGGAGAGTTGAACCTGGCGCAGGAGGATAGGCTTCGAGGAACTCAGTTAAATCTTGGCCGATATCCTCTATAATATGGGAAACATTGTGTGTACTAACTGAACGGATACAATCAGCATAGGCACAAATGTAACCCAAGTTCGAACAAGGTCCAAGATGTGCTTGCAATTGAGTATCGAACTCTTCTTGGGTGTACATCCTGGCCGCCCCTTCTTTGAGGCGAGCTACCTCCGCCTCCAGCTCAGCCATTTTTGCTCGACTTCTTCTCTTTTCTTTTTCTCTTCCTCGAAGGCGGCTTGAAAAGTGGCAAACTCGGTTGCTTTAGCCTTCAGCTCGGTAGAGACCTCTTGATAAGCCTCAATCTATTTTTTCTCATTGTCATCGGCGAGCTTCAGCTGGTTATTCAGACGAGCAATCTTAGCATCATAGTTGCTAATTATGCTGACCTTCTCTTTAGCCAACTGCCGGGTGGTAGCCGCATGACGGCGAGCAACCTCCTCAAGTTCGGCCAGTTGGGTCATTCCCCTTTGGGCAGTGACGAGTGAGTTGGCAGATTGAATCATCGATAGAAATTATCTGCCACTCCTTGGGATTGGATGACCTTGTCAAGCAGCCCGGTCCATGCGCGAGCAACCATCTCGGTTTCCCGATGAACATGCTCGTTGGGGATATCCCGGATGGTAGACGGAGTTTTGGAGCAAGCAAACTGGTGGACGACATCAGTTCGCCTAGGATACTCCCCTCCCTCCCCCCCGGTAACTGCGAACAAAGAACGACAAAGAGTTAGAAGTTTTCCAGTGTCACAAGTTAAAAGAATTATGAGAGAGGTACTTACTCAGCAAATTTCATGCCATCCCAGCCCAGATACGTGATGTCCTCAGGGCCTCGGGCTGGGACATGAGTATCCTTGCTCATTTTTCCTCTTCGCTCCACCAGTTCAGTGGAGTGATGACGGGTCTTGTCTCTTTCTTGGGGGCGAGCAGTGGTGGCCCCCACCTTATCCTTCCCTTTGCTCGTGGAACGGCCATGGGGATCAACAGGGGTCCCATCCCCCCTCTTTAACCTTTTACCTCCGTGGGGAGGTGGTGATTGTTGGGTTGGGGGGGATGTCGCGGCTGGGGATGGAGTATTTTGAACTAGAGCATCTTGCCGAGCAGCTTGAGCTTCAACAGTTTTTGTAACCAGGGAGATGACCTTTGATGGAGAATCTCCCTTAATTTTCCTACCCCTGGCGGGCGGCATTTCGTGGAACCTTTGTTTGAGAAGTCTGAAGCTCAAAGGAATAGCTATGGTTATTTGCTCGGCTAAAAAAAATATTAGAAAATTAGGGCGAGCAAGTGATGGAATAAATTTTAGGGCGAGCAAGAGTTCAAGGGAAAAAGTTAAAAAAATTCTAAGTACTGTACTTGGGGGTACTTCGGCTCGAGCCTCAAGATGGTGAGGATAAGTGTATAAACGAGCAGCTTTTTTACACTTCTCCTCATTCAAATGATCGATTGTCCTGTCAGCACGATTGCGTAAGGCGGCCAAGCAAGAAGTAAAAAGGAACTCTGAGTCGATATCCTCCTCTTCAGTATTCCATTTGAGTAATCGAGGACATGCGAACAAACAAGAAGAGTTAAATTAGACCTACCTGACCCAAGAATAAAATAAAATGAGCTTACGTTTGATTTTCCAATAAGTTGCAGGAGAATAAATTCTTCCACCACCACCATATGGGTCACTTGATGCTCGCCAGTCACCCCTGATGAAGAAGAAGTGCTCCTTCCAATCACGAATTTTCTTCGGCACACCCTCAACTACTTTGAGCCCTAGACGAGCTTTCAAGTAATAGTATCCTTCCTCTCCAACTGGGCACTTGGTAATTGTCATCATATAGTTGACCTCGTCAGGGGTGATGCAATCAATGTACCCCTCCAAGGCGAACAGGCTCATGATCACGAGCAAGTTCATCCATCCAATGAGAGTGATCTAGGTAATGGTAAGGTTGGTCTCCTCAAGGAATCGACTAATAATCGGAGGCAATGGCAGCATTGACCCGACAATTAATGTATCAATGTTGATCATCGTACAACCGGATGGTGGGGAATTTGCTCTCTCCTTTTTCTTCGAAGCCCACATGTGAATGTCATACGGGAATTTGTATGTTTCCCATATCAGGACGAGCTATGCTCCTAATTCTACTCTTCTGATAATCGTTCCTCTCCAATTTTAAGACTTACCTCTTGGGGGGAGGAAAGTTGTTCGCGTACTCTTCAGCATATGCTCGCCACTCGAACGGGTGAGCAACTCCCGATGGAATCTTATTCTCTAACATATTAGGGCCTGGCAAGTCTATTCCTTCCAGGAATTCCCAAGTCAGCTCATCAAATTCTGGATTGGGCTCTTCCTCAGATTCGGAGCTTGATATTTCTTCTTCACTCGACTCTGATCCTCTGTGTATTACTTCGATTACCTCCTCGCCCGATTGATGAGTACCCGTATCCCCTACTAATCTGACAACAGACTCCACGTTCTGGTCCGTCCCTGATGAAACTTCAAAGGGAGGCTGGTTTATGAAGGGAGTTATTTCGAGAGGACGAGTCCCAGGGTTTAAAAACGGGTTATCGTTGCTCAATTTGGAGGACATAGGAGTTTTGAGAGGGGATTTGGAGGGGTTATTGATTTTGTGAGGTTAATAGCCATAAAGGGGCGGGCTGGCGGCGCTTCCCAAAGTGGTGGTGGCGATTTTTGTTTGAAAACAAAAACAGAAAAACAAGATTGAAAGGAAAAAAAAAGTAAAGAGTGTAAATTACTACCTTAAAGACAATGTGATGACTGGAATGCAAGAAAACACCGGGAAATTGAAGAATCGCCGGAAATTTAAAACTTGAGAATATGAAGTGGGTAAACATTAGTTTCCCTCACGTATTTATACCCTCTGGAGAAAACGGGGAAAACCCATAATTTTGGAAAATATGAGGTCCAAAATGTAAAAAAATGGGGTGATTCCCGAATAGATTGGAAAAGTAGAGGACCTTCTTGCAATTTTTGGAGCGCGTGGCCTCGATATAACGTGCGCGTGGCCGACACTTAATCATGCCGCCCACGTCATCCTTGGACGAGCCCCAAACCTCGGGAGATGGAACGTCGCGCCCAAGTTGCTCATCCCAGGAAGAGTTGTTCGTCGTGACTCCTCAACAAATCAATATCCTGGCCACAGTTGTTTGGCCGATAAGTAGCTCACCTAGAATCAACGTGAGACCAGACTAGGGAGCAATTGTTGATAGGTAAACAACTTTCGGCTTTGGGCGAACAGGTTATGAGGCTCAATCAGGGATTACAGCTGTATAATAACCAAGTTATAATCAATGAGCAAGAATGGTTAAAGGGTGGTGCAAAAACCAGTCGGAGAGGTGTATATTATGAATACCTCAATACCCGACGACCAGCTTTCGGGTGAGCAGGACTTGAACCTTACTCCTGGATCGTGACAAACTAACCAAGGCATGGATGACGAACAACAAATATGTGAACAACGCTTGATAAAGATGAAGATCCAGATTAGTCAGAACTGTAATGAAATCATGGGCGAACAACTTATAAACCATCCTACCACCAAGCGAACAACTTATAACGAGAGGAATCAAATGAGCAGCAGCATCATAACCGATGAAGACAACCTTGAAGACGTGATAAGACCAAAATGAAGGCTTTGTAACTAAGTTTAAGCTTAGATAAGGTCAAACTAAGTCAAAATGACACATGTCAAGCATGCAAGATTGAAAGTCCAAAAGTCTTATCCACCACCTACTTGGTGGCTTGTATAAATAGAGTTGCTCTCCATTAATGAGAATAAGTTCAAATACACAAAATTCTCTAAACACACACTCATACACCACAAAATGCACACATACTAAATAAATACGTAACCAATACACGTATTTTTGATTTTCTTATTCAATCTATCGTATTTACTATAAACGGAAGTAATCAATCACACGAAATTTTTTGGTGATCCTAATTTCGATTAAAAATAGCCACTAATCTACTCAATTAGAATCGATCATCAACAGTATGGGGTTCAAATCCATATGAGTGGCAAAAAAAATTATTAGACAAAAAAGGCCACATAGATAACACATAGGATTCATAAATTGGTAGGTATGACTTCTACAATCATGTCACATAGACGAAGTTAACCTTAGAACGACACATAAGCGAAATTGTCCACAAGATGACACATAAGCGAAATTGTCCACAAGATGACACATAAGCAATAAAAACTCCCTATCAGTATAATAGAGGATGTGAATTGATATCATGGACACAAGGGGGTAATAAATATATGTATAATGTACTTCCTCCGTCCCATAACTATTTTCACACTTTCACTCATAATCAATTAAGTATTATTATTTTATTCAACCCTACATTTACATACTCTATTTTTTCTTAAAATATATCATCCTTTACTATAAAAGTAGTTTTGTAATGGAGGGAGTAATATTTTTGCTCTTTAGTAACATAATGGATTAAATTAGCTTAATTAATGAATATTATTACAAATATAAGCCGAAAACAAAATTGGAATATAATATTTAATTCCAATATATTAGTACAAAATATCAACTATTTTGGGATAAAAATTATTCTATGGAAATACAATTAAAATGGGATATGAAGAGTATTATATACTCCCCTAGTTTTGATATAAATTTCACACTTTATTTTTTCGTTTGTTCCATAATAAACTTCGCACCCTTAAAATGGAAAACTCTCTATAAACTTAATATCCTCAATTTTACATAAAATGTCATTATTTTTTGGCATACACATACACCCAATTCATGTCTTTTTTTTTTTTACTCCACTTACTTAAATTGTAAGTCCCCTGTGAAATTTTTTGGAAAGAATGAAGTATATAACTATTCTGCTTTAATTATTACTCTCTCTGTCTCAGATCAATTTTGTCACTGGTCTGAGCACAAAAAATACAAAATATATCTTAAAGTGATAAAGTAGGGACAATTCAGTCAAACTAATTTTAATTGTGTAGTTGTGGGTTAACAATGATAGAAAAAATGACATAGAGAATAAAATAAGTGCACATTGTGAGGATAAGGAATGTGGACAAATATTTTATTTTTGAATGTGAAAACTAATACGAAAAAAAAAGTGTGAATATTGATTTAGGACAAGGAAGTACATAGAACCATGATTATTAATGAATGCATGAGAATTTTAGGTTGCTGGTAGATATTTCGGTTAGGATATTTGTGGTGGCAGGTGAGATTTATATCTACCAAACAATGTAATATAAATGTTAAGACTTGAATGCTTTTGAAGGTGTTTTTTTGCAATAAATGTGCTTGATATTAATGAATCATGAAGACTCTATATATATCTACAATTGAGGATCCCCTCCTTGGGTCCTCAACCATGCATTAAATGGAAGACAATCTAGCTGGCCTCAGCCGCCTAGCTGTCAGGCCAAGTGAACCGCTCATGTGATGTCACCTAACATTCTAATTGACTTTATTAGACTTTATTCCCCTTTTGGGTAGCACGAATCTGTCTCATCCCCAGATCAGATGATATTGCTCTCGTTCTAGGTTTGATCTTCTGAACATATTACTGTTGGGCGGGTAGAGCCTCGCTTAATGGGTCGTCTTGGTGACCACCTATTCTGATCGCAATTTGGTCACGTTCGCTCTTCTCGAGATCTCTTCGCTCGCCTACCCTGATCGTTCCTTGTTTGGTCGCTCTTTACAGGACCAAATAGTTGGTTGCCACAATTTGGTACAATACATGTGATAATGGAGTTATAACGTTGAGAAGATCATGGTTGATTGAACATTGATATATTATGTGCGAGTAAAGTGCAAAATTATCATTGGGCACATGCTCTAATTCTTAAACTACATTATATGTTCATCGGTCCGCTTCGTATCATGATCAATAGTATAATCAATAGTTTATCAGGATGCTACAAAGCTTATGGATAAAAGGGAATGTATAGCAACAGATTAAAGAGAGAATCTATTGAAAACAGTTTTATAGTGCAATTCAAAACCATATTAATTATTTCACAAATTCTAGCATGCATTCAAGTGCATATCACTTGGATTTTAAACTCAAGTTTCACTTCAATTTTGATTTTTTCAAAACATACCAAATTGTGTGTGTTTTTTTTAGTTGGGGTATTGTTGATTAGTTCTTGGGGTATTACTGAGTAGTTCTTGAGGCGTTACTGATTACTTCTTGTGGTATTATTGATTTCTGTTTGGTTTTTTTTTTTTTTTTAAATTCAAGTGCATATCATGCACTCAAGTGAACATTAGAACTACACTGGTTATTTTTATAATAATAGTATTATTATCAAACTAATACTCCATCCGTCCCAGTTTTGTTTGCCCATTTGCCAAAAAGATATGTCCCAATTTTGTTTTCACATTCCTAAAATTGAAATAAAGGCCCTTAAAACCATTTATTGAAGGGTTAATTTCATATAAATTCACGACCTTTATACTTAGTATCAATTTAATCACGAACTTTTAGATTTTTGTAAAAAAACCCAACCTTTGATATTTGTTGCAATTTGATACACGTTTTTTTTTCTTCCGGCCGGCAACTGATGATGTGGCTCGCCGGAGCGTGTGTCATTTTGCCACGTAGGATTACACATGTTTATTTTTATTTATTTTTTAAATCCACATCATAAATAACACTTACCATTTAAATAACATATTTCTACTTATAATTAAAATAGCAACTAAATAAATTAAACAACAACCAAATGAATCTCAAAACTAAGAACGTAAAGAGAAATATTATATATAATTTATGTTGGTTGTTTAATTTATTTGGTTGCTACTTAAATTTTAAGTAGATGACTTGGTCGGAGTTTTCGAAAAATATTTTCCTACTCCCCCGCAAGAGTACGGGATCGTCGTAGTAGTGAAGTAGACTAGGACCAAGTAGTTATCGAACCCAAAGGATTTAGGAATGCAGTGGAGCCCTAAAGTTGCACGTTGGCATGGTACTATAGTGACGAGCAAGTAGGCATACGAAAAATTAAACTAAGCGAAAATTAAATCTAAAAAGCAATTAAAACAATTAAACTAACTTCCGATTAAAGAAGTGCAAGAGAGAAATGCTTCGAGTGTCTTCACAATATAATCCACTAGTGTGTTTGACAAATCTACAACCTATCATTGCCTTTTTCTAGATGTTGCTAAGAGCGATCACAAAAGTGTGTAGACCAATCCCTTTTGAGGCCTAGGTGAACAACGTGGACTAACTAGCAATTCCTAATTATGCCCCATAAGCTCCTAAGATCGTGAATATCTAAAAACACGCGATGCATCTCTAGAATTCCCCCTTCACTAAGTACCCTAATATTCAAATTAAGATACCTAATGTCTAATGATGGGGGATCTAGCAACCGACCCCCTCTCGGGCAACCGATTACTATTTAACTCAAATTAATTAGTCAAAACTTTCACCTAAATACCAATCATGCATACCCAACTCTCGTTGCAATACACAAAATTAAATACCTAAGCTAATAAAATCAACTAATTAATTGAGACATACAAAGCCCATCAATAGAAACATTCACATCAAGAAATAAGCATAATCAAAGCTATAAATCCATCAACACACTAATTTCATACATTGATTCAACACTCAAAGCAAACAAAATTAACCCATGGTTCTAGAAGAGACACCCATGGCTAACAAGCTAAAATAACAATTAAAAATAAAATTAACCATTAAAGCTTGAATTAAAAGAAAGATATCACCTCTTGTGATGAAATTTGGAAATACAACTCTTCACTAGCTTCAATCCTTGCTTGAAATGTAAAAACAACTAATGAAATATTAATCTAATCTATTCTAGGAATTAAAAGAAAAAAATGCAAAAGAAAAAATAAAAGAAAACTATCTAGGGGATTAGGGTTCTTGTGTGTGATCTTGTGTTCTTCCCCTAAATCTGAGAAATGAAGAATATATAGTGTGGAAATAGGGCTTGAGACGAATTTGCAATTAAATCCTTGAAAATATGAATTTTCGCACTTTTTTTTCCCAAAATTTTCGGAGTTGACCCGGTCAACTCGACCGAGTTGACCAACTCGACCAAGTGCCTCGGTCGAGTAAGGCAAATTGCTCGCGACGTTCTGTAAGAACCGACACCGACTCGCCCGAGTCGGATGACTCGATCGAGTTGCTCGGTCGAGCTGGGGAATGGAAAACGCGCTTCTGGAAATAAAGAAAGTGCTGGCCTTTTTCCTTTTCACGTGGGTCCCGCAACTGAAATGGCATCAGAGCTTTCATCTGCAAATCCGGCGGGTTTCCGGCGAGTGCGTGAACTTCAAGTGTGAGCGGCACGGTGGTTAATAGGTGGTGGCATCGTGAGCTTCGAACTCCGGCGACGAATCAAGCTTTCAGCGACAATGGTGTCTTCAAATTCCGGTGTCGCAATTTTCGGCATACGGTGGCTCTAGCTCTGCAATTCCGTCGAAGAATTAATTCCGATAACGCAGCTCAGCTCTTTTTGAATTTCGGCATCGAAGCTTTTCCGCGCTAGAATCTGCTGTAGTGAAGGTGGTAGCGTAGCTCAATTTCGGAGGAACTTGAAGCTTTCCGACGCGGCTTCCTCTGTAATTTCCGGTGCACAACTTCTCCAATAGCGGTCGAATCCTGCACGGCGACACTGTAATTTCCGGTGAGACTCCATGCGTGATTCGAAGCATGAGGTGAGGCACGGTGGCTCTGCGGTGGGCTTTAATTTCTTGAAGATGATCCAGCTTTCTCTCTCTTCGTATGAATAAAAATGGTTTCCCTTTTGATAAAGCAAACATTGACTTTGCATTTTAAAGCTACGGTGGGGCCCACGAGCTGCTTTTCCTTCTTTCTTGCTTCCAGAATCCACGTGAATGGTAAATGCTGCTACTCTTTTTAATTTGGGCCACAAATAATACTTAGATGGGCCAGCAACTTTGGGCCTTGAATTAATTTCCTCTGGGCCGAAATTTTGGGCCTTTGATTCATAAATGCTGGGCTCTAATTTATTTGACTTTGGGCTTCCACTTGCTGAAGAAAATGGGCCGTGACTTCATGAATTTAAAATGAGCCCAGTTCATCTCCTTCTCGACTTTTTCTCCTCGCTCGACCTCAATAAATTAAAGGCTCGTTTTTGCTCTTAAAAATACTCAATTTCCTGCAAAAAATAACAAAAACACCTTTTTCGACTATTAAGCACAAATGGTCACATTAATGTAAATAAATGCTGGAAATCCAATTAAAATAAGCAAATTAAATGCATGAATTTCGAGCAATTTTCACACTAATCACCCCCCCAAACTTAAAGTGTTGCTCGTCCCCGAGCAACGAAAGAAAATAGAACAAGTGGGAGGATTGCGAGAAATTAGTGTCAAAGAAAATAAATAGCAATTATCAAGTTCCTTCAATCTAGTCAAGCCCTTAAGTACAAAAAATCAACTAGCAAGTTCACAAGTCATGTTCAAATCAATGCAAGATCAGGGCTCAATCCACAATTTCCTTTCAAGTAAGTGTTTCACTCATCACTCAAAAGTGTATCAAGGAATATAAGCTCTCAACGATCAATTCACACAAGTATACTACCATAAGCTTGCCAATCATCTAAGTTTTCCACTACTTTCTAAGTGATCAATCAAAGAATTAATAAGGACTTGCATTTGGTTGTAATGTTGGGCTCCTTGGTCAAGGTGGGAAAAATTTGGATAAAGTGACTCGTAAACTAGTGGAGCGAGAGGTCAAAGACGCCTAGGAACATCTCTCAACTCTCAAGAGAAAATTGCAAGTGATCAAGTTGCAACTCAAATTTCCAAACTCCAACAATTTACTAGTTCTCATTTTTCAAGCACATTCTTCACCATCAACCATTAAACACCTCTTTTGAACTTGTAACTCTACCACATTCTTGTACACAAGAGAGTTTTCTCACAAATTTTTCTTTTTTCACAACAAACTCAATCTTTTCTTGTAGTACAATTTTTTCACTCATCTTTTTCTCTTCTTTTTCACTCTTTTCACTTTCACACAAACTCATCCACCAAATTCACATTAAAGCTCAACTCAACCTTACTATCCATATTCAAGCTCCACTAGCTCATAGGAAAAATTAGGGTCGCAAAAGGATAATTAGGCTAAATTTTGTAGGTTGCCAAGAAAAATAGGTCAATAGGCTCAAAGGGGCTAACTACGGAAAAATTTCATTTGGTATGGAAAATTTGGCTAAGTGACTATTCAAATCAAAGATGGCCTCATATCACTTTCAAAGATTTAACACTCAATGTAGCCTCAAACAAGACAATTGGCAAGTTCTAGAGCACACAAGCATGAACGATACTCACAAGAAAGAAATTAGACCAAAATATGCAAGTCTAAAGGCTCTAAAGCTCACGGGCTTGTCTCATCATGGATCGAGCACAAAATCAAGCACAACCGTCACATGAACACGTAAGCAAGCAAGTCTCAATCAATACCATCAAGCTCAACTAAATCTCAAAAACCAAACAATCACCATCTATTGATTCTTCAACACCAAGCCACACAATCTTAACTCCAAAGGATATACTAAAAAATATATATAATAAGCCCACAATTAAGCACATAATTTTCAAAATTTGAGCAAAGTAAGTTGGTGCAAATGGAATTGCAAAACGAACATACCTCCCAAACTTTTTCATTGCTAAGCAATTAAAAGTTTGGAAGAATAGTGCCACAATGAGATTTGCAACCAACTACTCACCAAGCAATTCACCACATTAAGCAAACCACTAAAAAATTCGACAATTCAAAGCATCTCAAAACCCCTTATAAAGCATATCACCCATAAATCTCAACACGTATATCAAGTACTCGAATAAGCAAAACTCTACAAAAATGAGGCGTGCGCCTGTGCAATGTACAAGTGAAGCCTCAAGTGCGCCGGTGCAATGTAAAATATGAAAATAAAAAATAAATAACCCCCCAAACTTAGACATTGCTAAGCAATTCTAAGTTTGGGGCATACTACCTCCAATTAGCACCAAGCACTTTCTTCTTTCTTCAAGTCACGATCACCTCACATTAAGCTCCTTGAGTATGCTCACCTTTCCTATCAAACAAGTCTCTTGAAAACATTATACCTTCAATTCTTCGTATGTCAAGTCAAAACTCATGTACAAGTATATGTAAGAAATTAAATCCAAAATTCCCAATAAAAATAATTTCCAATAAGCTCTAATCAAATGGGGATGTATCGGTGCAATTAAAAATTATGCATGAAAAAACTAACACCCCCCCAAACTTAGACTTTGCATAGCATGTCTAAGTTTAGGTAAAGGTGTTTGTACCTCAAGCTTCCTTCAAGCACGTGTCTTTCCAAAGAGCTCGAAATCCTCACCGAGCCTCAACACACGACCCCAACACCTAGACAAAACAAAACACAAAAGCAAAATTAAAAGAACAATGCAAAAATAAAAGAAAGCAAGTAAAAATGGGTTGCCTCCCATTAAGCGCTAGGTTTAATGTCCTATGCCGGACTTATTAACGGAATTCTAACTTCTCTCATCGAAATGGCCATGGATATTTGTCATTCTTCCCATTGTATCTCGATCTTTGAGCTTCATAAGCATGGAGACGCTCATGAAAAGTAGACCAATCATCCATATCCTTCTTGCATGTTTTCACAATGAAGTCTCTCATATTCTCCTTCCATTCTCTTCTTCTTTTCCCAAGGATGCCCAAGTTTTTCTCTACTTCTTGCCTATGATTAAAAGTCTCAAGAGGTAAAACGAAATCAATAGAAGCATTACTATCAAATGAAGTGCAAATTGAAAAGGTTAAAGGTTTAGAAATGCTCATTTCACTCTTCAACTCTTCTTTCGATGCTTCTTGATTTTCTTGCTCATGGTTGCTCAAGTCCATCAATGGACATTCCTCTTGATCACTTTTGACAATGAGATTGTCGCCTTCATCATTCTTCTCACTTGGGTCCTTCTCTTCTCTTTCCTCTTCTTCAATCATCACTTCAATCGTCACTTCTAGGATCTCTTCCACAACTTCCTCTTCGATTTCTTCCTCTTCATCCTCATCTCCTCGATCAAATTTGTTCTCCACCTCAAATTCTTCTTCTTGAAGTTCACCATCCATATCTTCTTCAAATGTTTCTCCAACTTCCTCTTCCTTCTCTCCTAATACGTTTTCCAAGAAGATGGCAAATTCCTCCCAATGAAGTTTGAAGAATTCAAGCCTAGCATTTATCATACCACTTTCTTCCATTTCCTTCCACATGGCTACCATCATCTCTTTGTATCGGACTCGGCTTTCTTTGGACAAAGAAGACACGGTCTCTTCATACCGTTGTAGATATTGACATTCATAGCTTGAGTCGGCATAAGACCACGTCTCGTTGTTTCCCCACTCTTGATAGCGAGATGAAACTTGTTGCACTTGAGGATTTTACTCGAAACTCTTCTCATTGTTGGGGCCATCTACTTGTTGTTGTGGTAGATAAGGATATGTATATGAGTTTGAGTATTGTGGAGGAGGGTAATATGGATATTGTGGATATTGATGATATGGAGAAGATTGTTGGTAGGTTGGGGATTGTTGTGGTGGATAAGAGTATGGGTAGGGGTGAGGATCCGGAGGATACACCGTGCTAGATTGGTTATGACCCGTCTTCCAAAGGTATATATCCTCCATCTTTAGAATTCAAAGCACACCTACAAAGATAAGAAATATCAAATTCAAACAAAAATAAAACAAACAAACAAAGCAATAAAATATCACTACTAGTACCACTCAACTAACCCTAAGTCCCACTTAAGGCACTCAACTAAATCCCCGGCAACGGCGCCATTGACTTGGTCGGAGTTTTCGAAAAATATTTTCCTACTCCCCCGCAAGAGTACGGGATCGTCGTAGTAGTGAAGTAGACTAGGACCAAGTAGTTATCGAACCCAAAGGATTTAGGAATGCAGTGGAGCCCTAAAGTTGCACGTTGGCATGGTACTATAGTGACGAGCAAGTAGGCATACGAAAAATTAAACTAAGCGAAAATTAAATCTAAAAAGCAATTAAAACAATTAAACTAACTTCCGATTAAAGAAGTGCAAGAGAGAAATGCTTCGAGTGTCTTCACAATATAATCCACTAGTGTGTTTGACAAATCTACAACCTATCATTGCCTTTTTCTAGATGTTGCTAAGAGCGATCACAAAAGTGTGTAGACCAATCCCTTTTGAGGCCTAGGTGAACAACGTGGACTAACTAGCAATTCCTAATTATGCCCCATAAGCTCCTAAGATCGTGAATATCTAAAAACACGCGATGCATCTCTAGAATTCCCCCTTCACTAAGTACCCTAATATTCAAATTAAGATACCTAATGTCTAATGATGGGGGATCTAGCAACCGATCCCCTCTCGGGCAACCGATTACTATTTAACTCAAATTAATTAGTCAAAACTTTCACCTAAATACCAATCATGCATACCCAACTCTCGTTGCAATACACAAAATTAAATACCTAAGCTAATAAAATCAACTAATTAATTGAGACATACAAAGCCCATCAATAGAAACATTCACATCAAGAAATAAGCATAATCAAAGCTATAAATCCATCAACACACTAATTTCATACATTGATTCAACACTCAAAGCAAACAAAATTAACCCATGGTTCTAGAAGAGACACCCATGGCTAACAAGCTAAAATAACAATTAAAAATAAAATTAACCATTAAAGCTTGAATTAAAAGAAAGATATCACCTCTTGTGATGAAATTTGGAAATACAACTCTTCACTAGCTTCAATCCTTGCTTGAAATGTAAAAACAACTAATGAAATATTAATCTAATCTATTCTAGGAATTAAAAGAAAAAAATGCAAAAGAAAAAATAAAAGAAAACTATCTAGGGGATTAGGGTTCTTGTGTGTGATCTTGTGTTCTTCCCCTAAATCTGAGAAATGAAGAATATATAGTGTGGAAATAGGGCTTGAGACGAATTTGCAATTAAATCCTTGAAAATATGAATTTTCGCACTTTTTTTTCCCAAAATTTTCGGAGTTGACCCGGTCAACTCGACCGAGTTGACCAACTCGACCAAGTGCCTCGGTCGAGTAAGGCAAATTGCTCGCGACGTTCTGTAAGAACCGACACCGACTCGCCCGAGTCGGATGACTCGATCGAGTTGCTCGGTCGAGCTGGGGAATGGAAAACGCGCTTCTGGAAATAAAGAAAGTGCTGGCCTTTTTCCTTTTCACGTGGGTCCCGCAACTGAAATGGCATCAGAGCTTTCATCTGCAAATCCGGCGGGTTTCCGGCGAGTGCGTGAACTTCAAGTGTGAGCGGCACGGTGGTTAATAGGTGGTGGCATCGTGAGCTTCGAACTCCGGCGACGAATCAAGCTTTCAGCGACAATGGTGTCTTCAAATTCCGGTGTCGCAATTTTCGGCATACGGTGGCTCTAGCTCTGCAATTCCGTCGAAGAATTAATTCCGATAACGCAGCTCAGCTCTTTTTGAATTTCGGCATCGAAGCTTTTCCGCGCTAGAATCTGCTGTAGTGAAGGTGGTAGCGCAACTCAATTTCGGAGGAACTTGAAGCTTTCCGACGCGGCTTCCTCTGTAATTTCCGGTGCACAACTTCTCCAATAGCGGTCGAATCCTGCACGGCGACACTGTAATTTCCGGTGAGACTCCATGCGTGATTCGAAGCATGAGGTGAGGCACGGTGGCTCTGCGGTGGGCTTTAATTTCTTGAAGATGATCCAGCTTTCTCTCTCTTCGTATGAATAAAAATGGTTTCCCTTTTGATAAAGCAAACATTGACTTTGCATTTTAAAGCTACGGTGGGGCCCACGAGCTGCTTTTCCTTCTTTCTTGCTTCCAGAATCCACGTGAATGGTAAATGCTGCTACTCTTTTTAATTTGGGCCACAAATAATACTTAGATGGGCCAGCAACTTTGGGCCTTGAATTAATTTCCTCTGGGCCGAAATTTTGGGCCTTTGATTCATAAATGCTGGGCTCTAATTTATTTGACTTTGGGCTTCCACTTGCTGAAGAAAATGGGTCGTGACTTCATGAATTTAAAATGAGCCCAGTTCATCTCTTTCTCGACTTTTTCTCCTCGCTCGACCTCAATAAATTAAAGGCTCGTTTTTGCTCTTAAAAATACTCAATTTCCTGCAAAAAATAACAAAAACACCTTTTTCGACTATTAAGCACAAATGGTCACATTAATGTAAATAAATGCTGGAAATCCAATTAAAATAAGCAAATTAAATGCATGAATTTCGAGCAATTTTCACACTAATCAGTAGAAAGGTGTAATTTAAATTGTAAGTGTTACTTGTGATGTGAATTTAAAAAATAAATAAAATAAACATGTATAATCCTACTTGGCAAGATGACACACGCTCCGGCGAGCCACATCATTGACTTGAAGCGACTACACTAGCTTCTACTAGTAGCTACCCCGCAAGAGTACGGGTTCACTGTAGTATGGGCAAGTATAGGGACCAAGTAGTATCGAACCCAAGGGATAGTGTATATGCGAATAGATCCCTGAAGATCTACGCGTCGTAGTTAATATGAGTGTAATGTTTTTTTTGGGTTTTTGAAAGATTAATTAAAAGACTGAATTAAACTAAGTAAACTAAAGAATGAAAAAGAACGAATTAACTACGGGTTGTTTTCTAATGAGAGATGGTGATGCTCAGGATAGGAATCCCTACGTATACTAACGGAGCAGGTACATAATCAAAGTAATCGTGACAAACAAGAATTAACCTAAGTAAAAGAATGCAAGGTGAAAGCTCAAGATTCTAAACCCTAATACTTTACCCTAACACTCGACTTCACTAATCCACTAACAAGTTAATGGATTGTGCTCAATTAATGAGACCCTAATTTAACTAAGGTGATGCGGTCGTCCTCCTTCGCTAAACCGGTAGATGAATTAACCTTTCCTAAACCTTCTAGTTAAGACTACTAATTGTTATTGAGTGATGCGGTCGTCCTCTCTCTAACACTTTCGTACGAAATTCAAAGGTAGAGTTAAGATTAATTATATGAATTCATTAATTAAGAGAATTAAAACTAACGTCACCAATTACCTTAATTACGTACCCACATCCTACTTCTACGAGTTCATCCTAACCCAAGCATGCAAGGGTTTTAGCCGGACATGGTTATAACAAAAATAAAAGCAATAGAAGAAACAACGAACAAAAACATAATGAATTGAACGAAGAAAATAAGAAACATGAACTAGGGTTTTAAAAGAAAATAATTCTAAGAACTGAAATTTAATTAACTAAAACAAAGTTCAAAGCGTTTAAAGTAATCAAGCTAATGAAAAGAAACTAAGAAACGAAAAGAAATTAAGAATTCGTATGAAAAACCTCAACAACGTAAAAGTAAAGCTTGCTCGTCTCGTTCCTCTCCAAAACTAAGTCTAAAATTATTTCTAAAGGTTGGGGATCTCTCAAAACGTGTTTGGAAGAGGTATATATAGGCAGCGGGTCGAAACGGGAGTTAATGGGCCGAAAATACGAATCCGGAGGCAAAAGTATAGGGGCGCTCGAGCAAAACGCTCGAGCGGTCCCGCTCGAGCAGTGTAGCTCGAGCGGTGCATTCGCTCGAGCGGTCGCGCTCGAGCTGCTCGAGCGCTGAATCTTCACTGTTACTTTTGGGCGCTCGAGCGATTCGCTCGAGCGGTGGCGCTCGAGCTGCTCGAGCGCAAGAATGGTTCTGTATGTTTGCGCGCTCGAGTGATTCTAACCCTTCCAAATGATACTTTTCCTCGTCCGCACTAATACCGATCGTATTTCTTCAATATCTTCTCATCCGGGCATCCGTTTGAGTCGATTCAAAGTCCTACGAACTCCTCTTTTCGCCCTCTATTCACCTATGAACATCAAAGAGACAAATTTATCAATGTATAGAAATAATGCTCATTTGACTCTAAATATTCATCGAAAACACTCAAAACATGAGTAAATCGGGCATCAAAACATAACAATTTCACGCCTAATCAACCCCCCCAAACTTACCATGTTGCTTGTCCTCAAGCAACGAAATAATAAGTCAAGTGAAATTGTTAGGAATGAGTCAAGAATCAAATCATGCAAGTAATTGAACTCGAGCTTCAAAGATCAATCACACGTATACTAACTCACCTTCCTTCATCATACTCATGCAACAACAACAAGAAACACCAAGATCAAACATGGATGTGCACTCAACGATGTGTTTCACTCCCTTACAAGTGTATAACAGTGTTTAAGGGACTCACTCAATCAATCAATCACACATATTGGCAGCCATAAGCTTGTAAATGCTCTCAACTTCGACCATACTCTAGAAATCAATGCCGAATCAAAAAGGACTTTCAAAAGGTTGTAATGTAGGCTCTTTGGACAGGTGGGATAACAATATGGTAAAGTGACTCACGTGAATGGAGAATAGAAATTCAAAACTTCGGTAATTCGAGATTAAAAACGATCTACTTCAAACATATTCAATCACTACACTTTCGCTTTCAATTCTCTCAACACTTCAATTTTTTTTTTTTTCTTTCTCTCTTTTTCACTTTTTCAATCACTTCATCATTTTTTTTTTTTTCTTTTTCGCACAACACATGAGCTCATTTTTTTTTCTTTTGCTCATTCTCAAATTTTTTTGTTCTTTTTTTCCACAACTCAAATCTCATTCACACCCTTCTTCTCATATTCACTCAACAAACAACCTCTTCCTTTTTCAACTCAATTCACTCCCTTCACATTCACACTTTCCTATTCTCCACTCAAATTTGGACAAAAAGGCTTAGGAATTGGAATAGTGTTCATATGTGCTAGCAAATAAAATAGGCTTTAGGCTCAAAGGGGCTAACAAGGGATCAATGTCATTGGTAAGGAAAATTTTGGCTAAGTAACTCAATAAAATCAAAGATGGCCTAAGATCACATTCGGCATATCAAACTAGAAACAATCAAGAAGAGAGAGCACACACAAGTTCTAGCATCCTCTAAGGTGATGATCCACTCACAAACGAAGAGATTAAATCATGCATTTAAAATCTCATAAGGCTCAAATCTCACATCTTTCACATCCATGCTAGTCCTAGTGCATTCTCACAATCATCACACAAGTACTCAAAAGAAAAATTCACAAGCATACAAGTTCTTTCTCAAATCAGCTCAAATTCAAACACTCACACAAGAAAACTCCTAACTCAGCCTCACAATTCACCCTACTCATCAAATCATACTCAAAGATAGCAATCAACAAGCATAAGGTGATTGATAGGCATAAAATGTTGAGTAACAAAACAAATCAATAATAGCCCAAGGAGCATCTCAAGGCACCAAATAACTAACTCAACTCAAAGATAAGGGGTGCTCCGGTGCAATGTAACAAGAAAACATATAAAAAAGAAAAAAAACTCCACCCCCCAAACTTCGACCTTGCTAGAGGTCTAAGTTTGGGGTTGTGGGTTACCTCAACCAAACAATTCATTTTCTCTCAATAGCTTTGCACACTCCCTTGTCTCAAGTTGGTTCCTTCAATCTCCACTTCTTTGGTTCCTTTACTCCTTTAGAGACAAGCCTACAAAATAAAGCTCTCGAGTACGAGGTTAGACATACGACTCTAAACACCCTAATAATATAAAAAGACACTAAAAATAAATGAAAGCAAATAAAAATGGGTTGCCTCCCATTCAGCGCTATTTTTAAGGTCCTCATGCCGGACCGTGCTCAAAGGAGCTTATGGGACATCATACGCAAATTTACCTCCCTTACTCTCATAAGAGTGGTGTTTGAACTCCTTTCCTTGATGCCCCACCATCATGAGTACCTTTGCTTTCTTCCCATCCCCAAGTGTTATGGGTCTCAACTCCTTCTTGCCTCTATCTGGAGGAGTCTTACTAAACAATTTCTTGAGTTTGGACTTTTTCTTCTTAACTCCTCCTTTCCCGTCTAACTGGACCACGTCCACTTTCTTCACCTCTTCATCCTTCAACTTCTTCACTTCATCCCTATCAAAATAATCAAGAACATAATGTTCATGGGTTAACTCAACAGGTGAAGGACTAACAAAATCATGAATATCAGAAGGATTAGGGATAGAAGGTGTGTCTTCAACACTAGGATCAATTGCATCCATGCAATACAAGCTCTCATCCTCCCTCGGGTGCTTCATGGCTTCATATAGGGAGATCTTCACTTCTTGATCATCAACCTTCAACGTGATCTTCCCATTCGCCACGTCTAGCACCATCCCCGCCGTAGCTAAGAACGGTCTTCCCAAGATTAGGGGCACGTGCTCATCTTCCTCCATCTCTAGCACTACAAAGTCGGCTGGAAAGATGTGACCTCCAACTCTCACTAGGACGTCTTCAACAACACCTTGAGGTCGAGTAATAGACCGATCGGCAAGTTGAAGCGTCATCATTGTGGGTTGAAGTTCACCACCTTCCAACTTCTTGAAAAGCGATAGTGGCATCAAATTAATGCTCGCCCCGAGGTCGCACAACGCTTCCTTCTTGATCCCGTTCCCAATATCACATAGGATCGTGAAGCTCCCGGGATCCTTCAGCTTAGGTGGAAGCGCCTTGTGCACTAATGCACTCACCTCGTGGTTCAGCTGCACCAACTTCGGCTCATCCACTCGCCGTCTTTTCGCGATCAAGTCCTTCAGAAACTTCACATAATGCGGCATCTGTTCCAAAGCATCATAAAAAGGAATGTTAATGTGCAATTGTTTAAAAACGTCAAGGAACTTAGCGAATTTCTCATCGAGCGTTTTCTTCATAAAGCGTTGTGGATACGGGACGGGTATCACAGATTTGGGTACCCCCCATTCATCTCGCTCGGTCACTTTCACTTTCTCCCTTGCTTCCTTTGCCTTTTTCCACTTAGGAACTCTCTCACTCTTCTCAATTCCTTCACTTTCAATCCCCTTCTCAACTTCATCTCCTTTAGGCTCAATCTCTTCTTGGGGCGTCTCAGAATCAGCAGGCATCTGAGGACCTTTGTAGTTGGTTCCACTTCTCAGCTGGATCGCCTTGCAATGCTCTTTCGGGTTCCCCTCCGGCATTCTATTCACGGACTTTGCAATCTGGCTCATCTGGAGCTCTAAAGAAGTGAACCTTCGATTGTTCTCTTGTTGAGTTCTAGTCCACTCAACGTTCATCTTCTGGAGCTCTTGATCTCGTTGATCACCCTTCTTATGCAACTCCTTCACATCGTGCTCCAAGGATGACAATCGCTTGCTCCCTTCCTCCACCTTCTGAAGGATCGCTCTCAACATCTCTTCGGTTGATGCACCGCCTTCTCCACCAGGAGGTTTAGACCCCGGATCAACACCTGCAGGAACAGTAACACCAGCTTTTGGGTTAGCATAAGAAAAATTATCATTCCTCCTCCATGTGTTTTGAGGAGGCTGTTGGCTTCCTTGAACTCCTTGTGTGTTCCTCCATTGATTTTGAAGTGGCTGAGGGCCTGGAGGCACAAATGGTTGGCCATAAGACGGCCTTCCATACTGATTTCCACCTTGGTAGCCATTCTGATTGTAATATGGACCTCCCATGTAATTGGCTACCTCTTGCTGTCCACTGGGTTGGTCTACTCTCTCATTCTCCACTGCATGCTCTCCACCCAAACTCTTCCCCAACTCGAGGTTGTTGATCTTCTCCATCATGGCCATCAGCAGCCTTCTAGTTCCTTCTCCCTCTTCCACCTGATGCACTCTCTGAAAATCTGCATCCACACCCCAAGCACCGGCATTCGTGACAATGTTGTCCACGATCTCCCTACACCTCTCTATGCCTTGGTTGAGGAATGCTCCGCCCGCACAAGCGTCTAAATGGTCTTGCCCCGTCTTGTTGGCACCACTATAGAAGAATGCCATAATGTCCCCCTCATTGTACCCGTGCTGCGGGCACTCTATCTGCATGTTTGAGTATCTCTCCCACGCTTGGCGTAAATCTTCTCCAGACTTCTGGCGAAAGGACGAGATCTCAATTCTAGCCTTGATCGTCCTAGATGGAGGGTAGAATCGCTCGAGGAACAGACGCTCGAGCTCTGCCCAAGTGGTAATACCTCCCCGCGGGAGCGTATTATCGTACCACTCCTTGGCTATTCCCGTCAGTGAGAATGGGAACAGCCTAAGCCTCTTGGCATCTTCAGACATGCCATTGTAATTGAATGTTGAGGCTATCATGAGAAAGCTCCTCAAGTGTGTATGAGGATTCTCCTTCCCGATCACCCCTTTGAACTGATTCTCGGTCAGCAGCTTTAAAATCCCCGGTGATATCGAGAAGTTGTTCGCCTCAACAGGAGGTAAAGCCACTCCATCATAGTACCGCTGTGGCTGCGCTGCAAACCTCCCTCGAATAGCAATATTGTGATCTACGTTCATAGGAACGTGTTGAGGATTAGCAGCAGGTACTGGTACTTGTTGGGGTGGTGGTGGGTAAACAGGTGGTTGATTGTAGACTGGTGGTGGATGGTATGGGTATGGTGGGTAAGGATAAGGTGGATATGGGTAATGTTGGTATGCTGGGTTGTTAAAAGGGTTATTTGGGTTTTGTGGGTAAGCAGGGTTTTGGTTCTGGTTTTGGGGTTGTGTTTGTGCAGAGTTGATTGTGTCCTGTGGGTTCGGGTGTGGGCTCTCAGTTCCCCCTATGGGTATCTGCTGATTACTGCTATTTCCATTGGCACCCTCTGCCCGTTCCACAAGAGCAGTATACTCTGCAGCTATCTTGTCTAACTCCCCAAGTTCATCAGAAATTTTGTATTTGTTTCCCGCGGCAGTAGCCATTCTTCTCAAGAAGGCTCGGTTCCTTCTGGCTATTGTCTCAGGATCTGCAGGTAATCTCTCTTCGCTCGTATTGCCTTGTGAGCGTGTTTTCATAAACCTGAAACACTAGCAGAAGGATCAAAACGCAACTGCCGACTAAAATAAAAAATAAAAATAAAACAGAAAAGAAAGCACTCACTACTAACTACTAAGCTATCTACAAGTCCTATTCAAACATACAACGCCATCCCCGGCAACGGCGCCATTGACTTGAAGCGACTACACTAGCTTCTACTAGTAGCTACCCCGCAAGAGTACGGGTTCACTGTAGTATGGGCAAGTATAGGGACCAAGTAGTATCGAACCCAAGGGATAGTGTATATGCGAATAGATCCCTGAAGATCTACGCGTCGTAGTTAATATGAGTGTAATGTTTTTTTTTGGGTTTTTGAAAGATTAATTAAAAGACTGAATTAAACTAAGTAAACTAAAGAATGAAAAAGAACGAATTAACTACGGGTTGTTTTCTAATGAGAGATGGTGATGCTCAGGATAGGAATCCCTACGTATACTAACGGAGCAGGTACATAATCAAAGTAATCGTGACAAACAAGAATTAACCTAAGTAAAAGAATGCAAGGTGAAAGCTCAAGATTCTAAACCCTAATACTTTACCCTAACACTCAACTTCACTAATCCACTAACAAGTTAATGGATTGTGCTCAATTAATGAGACCCTAATTTAACTAAGGTGATGCGGTCGTCCTCCTTCGCTAAACCGGTAGATGAATTAACCTTTCCTAAACCTTCTAGTTAAGACTACTAATTGTTATTGAGTGATGCGGTCGTCCTCTCTCTAACACTTTCGTACGAAATTCAAAGGTAGAGTTAAGATTAATTATATGAATTCATTAATTAAGAGAATTAAAACTAACGTCACCAATTACCTTAATTACGTACCCACATCCTACTTCTACGAGTTCATCCTAACCCAAGCATGCAAGGGTTTTAGCCGGACATGGTTATAACAAAAATAAAAGCAATAGAAGAAACAACGAACAAAAACATAATGAATTGAACGAAGAAAATAAGAAACATGAACTAGGGTTTTAAAAGAAAATAATTCTAAGAACTGAAATTTAATTAACTAAAACAAAGTTCAAAGCGTTTAAAGTAATCAAGCTAATGAAAAGAAACTAAGAAACGAAAAGAAATTAAGAATTCGTATGAAAAACCTCAACAACGTAAAAGTAAAGCTTGCTCGTCTCGTTCCTCTCCAAAACTAAGTCTAAAATTATTTCTAAAGGTTGGGGATCTCTCAAAACGTGTTTGGAAGAGGTATATATAGGCAGCGGGTCGAAACGGGAGTTAATGGGCCGAAAATACGAATCCGGAGGCAAAAGTATAGGGGCGCTCGAGCAAAACGCTCGAGCGGTCCCGCTCGAGCAGTGTAGCTCGAGCGGTGCATTCGCTCGAGCGGTCGCGCTCGAGCTGCTCGAGCGCTGAATCTTCACTGTTACTTTTGGGCGCTCGAGCGATTCGCTCGAGCGGTGGCGCTCGAGCTGCTCGAGCGCAAGAATGGTTCTGTATGTTTGCGCGCTCGAGTGATTCTAACCCTTCCAAATGATACTTTTCCTCGTCCGCACTAATACCGATCGTATTTCTTCAATATCTTCTCATCCGGGCATCCGTTTGAGTCGATTCAAAGTCCTACGAACTCCTCTTTTCGCCCTCTATTCACCTATGAACATCAAAGAGACAAATTTATCAATGTATAGAAATAATGCTCATTTGACTCTAAATATTCATCGAAAACACTCAAAACATGAGTAAATCGGGCATCAAAACATAACAATTTCACGCCTAATCAATCATCAGTTGCCGGCCGGAAAAAAAAAACGTGTATCAAATTGCAATAAATATCAAAGGTTGGGTTTTTTTTATAAAAATCTAAAAGTTCGTGATTAAATTGATACTAAGTATAAAGGTCGTGAATTTATATGAAATTAACCCTTTATTGAAAAACACTGTATCTCTTCAATAACCCGATCTCATTTTACACACGCGATACCTTTTCATGATTCCCTTCTCCTCTGCTAATTTTTATAAATCATTTTGCCCTAATTCCTCAACCCATATTAACATCCCCCATCGTCGCCCTCCTCATCGTGCCCCATCTTCGCCCTCCTTCTCGCGGCCCCCATCGTCGCCCTTCTCCCCGCGGCCCCATTCGCCGCCCTCCTCCTTGCGCCCCCATCACCGCCCTCTTGTAAGATTGGTGGGCTTTTCAATTTCTTCAAAATTCATGTAAGATTGTTGGGGAAAAATTGTTGTTTCAATTGCTGAAATTTTTGGACGGTTGTTGTTTCCATGACTCAAAATTCATGTAAGATTGTTGCAGAAATTTTGTTGTGGCTCTTGTAGTAATTGATTCCATTATTGGTGGTAATGAATTTGAGTTTTCTTTGTTGATACACATTTTATTGTGTGAGTAATTGGATTTGTGTTTTTTTGTTGTTGTGATTAGGCAAAGGATTTGTGTTTTTTGTTGATTAGACAAACACTATTAAACAACCTTTACCTTATGTTGGTGATCAATTTTTATCGGATGGATTAGTGACTGTTTAAGTTCAGTTTAAAGATCATCAAGCAATTACGTGTGATTGGTTACCACCGTAAATGGTAAATCGAGGGTCGGGTTATGAACTTGTAAATATAAAAGTCGAAATCATGATAATTTCGTATGTGTGTACGTTTAGGTGTATTAGTGTGTGTTTTGGGAGTGTTTATGAATTTGAACTTGTATTTCTTAAGCTGGAGAACAACTATTTATAGAGACTAGCAAGCATGAGGTGTTCCTGACTCTTGGTCTCCCTAGCCTGCATGCTTGACATGTGTCCTTTGACTCTAGTTTGACCTTATCTAAGCTAAATCTTAGTTACAAAGTCTTCTTTGGTCTTATCTCGGACTTCATTGTTGTTCGTCCATGTCGGTTTAAATCGATCCAGGATGGTTCTTTCATAGAAGTTGTTCGCCTTTGTGTCTTGCACAGATTGACTTTGGGATCTTGGTCCTTTGTTCGTCAGCATACACCTCTTAGGCTGATAACTGTAATACTTTTACCAATGTTGTTCGTCATTATTGACTTGGTGGTGGGTCCATATTTGGTCTTTGGTCTTTAAACCTGTTCGCCAATATCTTGTTCGTCGGTATAGTTGTTCGTCACTTTATACACTCCTTGGATTAGTTTATGCACCCCGGCTTGATTTTCTTTATTGATTTGATTTGGAGTTGATTTCTCGTAATCCTTCTTATGGCTTTAATCCTTGTTCGCCCATCATTGATTTATGTTCGCCTGTCAACAATTGCCCCCTATCCTGGCTATATGTTGTCCCAGATGAGCAACTTTGTGGCGAGCAACTATAGTTAGGATATTATACTGGCGTGGATTTGGACGAACATCATTGGTCCTGGCGAGCAACAAATGGTACGTCGTTCCGTCTCCCCAAGGTCTGGGGGTTGTACGAAGATGACGTGAGCATCATGATTGCGCGCAGTCCACGCGCGATCAATCCCGAGGCTACGCGCCCCCATATTTGCATATAGGTCCTCCAACTTCCACACTTGCTCGAAAGAGACCCCGTTTTCTTTCAACTTAGTCCATATTTTGTTGTAAATTATACTTCGAACCCCGTTTTTTGCTTGGGGTATAAATAGAAGGGGAAACAAATTTTTTCCCACTTTTTCATTTCTTGCTACAGTGCTCCGGCGATCTCGAGCTCTCTGGCGTCCGTTTCTCTTGTATTTGGCCTCAAATTCAATCTCCAAGGTAGTTATTTTCTTATCTCTTCTTCTTTCTCTCTTTTTCTTCCACATTTCTCCATCACCGCCGTGTGGGACTTTGTGCCACCATCTTCTCCGGTGAAGCGCCGCCGTCTGCAATACTCTCTACTGTCGTCTGGGTTTTCTCCTTTTCTCTTCCCATGTCTTCGCATTCGAGTAACAAATCTGAAGAAACTCTTGATCCACTTTTCCCAATCACGGCCCCCGTTGATCAACCTCCCTTCGAGATTTCCTCGGCGTCAGATCCTCACGTTGATTCGGTGGTTCGTTTAGTTGAGGATACTGGTGCTCGCCCATCTGGGAGGGAAATAGTGGTCGCGGCGAGCAGAAATTCAGAAGAAGGTTCTTCATCCAGTGCCGAATCAGAAGATCCCTTATTTGACGAGTTGACTTGTGAATTTTTGGAAGGGATAGGGTTCCCATCTCCAAAGATGATGGAAAATGAGATCCCAACTGGAGTTGCTCGGCCTTTTGAATGGCGAGCATATGCTGAGGAGCATGCGACCAACTTTGCTCGCCCACAGAGAGAAGTGTTGGATTTGGTGAAGTCCGAATTCCAGGCGAGCAAGATTAAAAGTGTTGTTCGCGAATATGAGTTGGACTCGATCCGGGAGACTTACAAGATTCTCTATGATATTCATATGTGGGCCCCCAAGAGAAAAGAGAGAGCTGATCGCCCACCTCCAGGATGCACGGCGATCAACATTCATACCTTGATCGCTGGATTGAGACTGCCTCTTCCACCCATTGTTGGTCGCTTCCTAGAGGCGACCAACCTTGCAATCACTCAAATTACTCCGATTGGGTGGATGAACCTGTTGGGGACAATGTGTTTGTTCGCACTGGAGGGGTATGTTGATCGTATAACAGCAGAAGAAATTAACTACCTTATGACGATCACAAGATGTCCCCCTGGAGAGGAAGGTTACTACTACCTCAAGGCCAGGACAGGATTGAAGATGGTGGAAGGAGTGCCGAACAAAATCCGTGACTGGAAGCAGCACTTCTTTTTCATTGGGAGTGATTGGCGAGCATCTTCTAGTCCACACGGTGGTGATGGACGAATAAATTCCCCAGCCTCTTATGGGAAATTTAAACGTAAGATTATTTTCTTGCTCGTCCTCGAACTGTATTGTTCTAATTTAACTTTTCTTGTTTGTTCGCAGGCCCTCGTTTGCCCAAGTGGAACTCGGAGGAAGAAGAGATCGGCTCAGAGTTCCTATTCACCTCCTGCTTGGTCGGCCTTCGCAATAGAGCGGAAAGGACCACTGAGTACTTGCGTGAGGGAAAGTGTTTGAGAGTTGCTCGCTTGTTTCCCTATCCTCATCACTTGGAAGCACAAGCTGAGGTGCCCCCAGGTATGAAAAATTTCTAACTCCTTATACCAACTTTGCTAACTTGCTCGTCTAACTCTTCTTTTTTTTTAGCCGAGCAAGTCACTGTTGCAGTTCCCCCTTGTTTTGCTCTCCTCGAACAAAGAGTTTTCGAGATGGCGCCTCCGAAGGGACGGAAGAGGAGAGGTGACCCGCCTACCAAGGTACTGGGGATGACGAACAAGGCTGAAGGAGCCAGAGTTCCGCGACCAGCTGCTCCCCCTGGTCCTGCTCAGCCATCTTCTCCGATTTCTCCTCCTCGCGGGGGGAAACATTTGAAAAAAGCTGATGGGACTCCGTTGGCCCAAGATATCCCCGGTGGCGGCAAGGGGAAGGAGAAGGTGGGCCACAGTCATGCTCGCCCTGAGGGGGATGCTGTTCGGTACTCCTCCATCGAGCCCGTGGAGACGACGGGCAAAGCGGGTAAAAGTGTTACCCCAACTCGTGGCCCTGAGGATATCACCATACTGGGTTGGGACGAACGAAAGTTCCAAGAGTAAGCATATCTAGCTTTGTGGCCGGCGAACAGCTTTTAAGAACATCTTATAACTTGGGTTTTTGTTCGCAGGTATCGGCCTAATGATCATCCTGGGCGAGCAGTTGCGGTCCACCAATACGCCTGCTCAAAAACTCCGGTGAACATTCGAGAGATCCCGGGCGAACATGTTCGTCGGGTAACTGAGTTGATCGCCTGATCATGGACCCGGCCTCTGGAGACGACCGTTTCTGCTCAAAGCATTGCGGACAACTTCCACTTTTCTTTGATGCATCATGCAAACGGCCTTGCCATTGCCCAGAAAGGAATGATCCAGCTCGCTGAGCTCGAAGATGCTGTTCGTCGTTACGCCAGTACAGCTCGGCAGCTGACCGAAGAGAAGGACGGCCTGGTCGGCCAGTATGAGGCCAAAGTTGCCCGTCTTAATAATCAAATCAATGTTTACATTGATTCTGAAAAGAAACACCTTGAAGACATTCAATGTTTGTCTAAGGAATTGAAAGGCAAAGAGGCCATGCTCGGCGAGGGGGAGAAGAAGTTGTGTGCAGCCGAACAAGAGATCGCTGAGCTCAAAGCGGAAGTTGCTCGTCTTCGGGAGGCGGAATCCAACCTCTTCACAAGCGAGCAACTCGAAGCTGAAGTTCAGGCTCGAACTGCCCCCATTTCCAACCTTGGGTACATTTGCGCCTACGCGGACAACATCCGCACGGCCGATGCCTATGATTATAAGGATATGGTGGAAGAAATGAGCAAGGACTTGAATGAATTCATGGAGAACTATCCACCGCCGAACAATATTGAAATTCAGCTGGCGGATTTGGCCGTACTAGGGGTTAAACTTGACAAACTTGACCCCAGTATTGTCACCACCCATCCTCCTTCTCCAGTTGATGAAGGCGAACAAGAGGAAGAGGTGGCTGTGGCTGACGAGCAAAATGCTAAAGAGGCGGAGGATAAGGCAGCTGAAGACTTAGCTCGAGATTTGATCGTTGATCCTCCCGCCGAGCAAACTCAAGATCCTCCTCCCGCCGAGCAACAATAGTTCTTAGGACAGTTTTTTTCTTTTCACCTTCTTTGTAATAGTTGTTCGCTCCTTTTGTAGTACTTGACTTTTAGTATCATTGTACTATTTTTGAGGTTTAATGCCTTTTAATTAATGGAATGTCTTTCTTTGTTCGCTCATTTTCTTTATATGTTAATTGCCTTTACATTTTTATCAATGCCTTTACAATTATAACATATAGTGTTGGGCTTTTGTTCGAATTAAACTTTGCCTTTAGTGGAATCAGGGTTCAGCCTTAGGTTCTGTTCATTTTAAAAAACGAACAACCTTTAAGTGGCTTTGGTCCTCAAAATGGACTTGTACCTCGAGCTTTTGGACTTTTCCTCTTGACGAACAACTACTATATTTACATAATGAAATTTACAAGTGTTGTAAGACTGCTCGTCACTAACAAATATAATTTGACGAACAACTTTGAACTAAAACATGCTCGCTTATAATATTTTTGCAGAGCAACTCTGTCTATAAATAAAAGATGAAACAACACTAAACTATACAATGTGCCGAACAACTTTAAATTCTATACTTAGCAAAATTTTCAAAAAATTAGGCAAGTTTTTGGTTCATCTTACTTGGTTCACTTGCCCCCCAAGACATTTGTTCGCCCAATTAAGAACTTGTTCGTCTCATTGATAGTACTTCTTCAGATGTACAACATTCCAGGAGTATTGGGTCGGCTTGCCTTCCATATCTTCGATATCGTATACACTGTTAACGAATTTTTCCGTTATACGGTACGGGCCCTCCCAAGTTGGTCCCAATACACCTGGAGATTGGGCGAGCAACTTTCTTAGAACTATATCTCCAACTCTGAATTCCCTAATTTTAACATGGGAATTATAATAGCGTTCTGCTCGCTGCTTGTAGGTAGCATTTTTTAGCTCGGCATTCAGTCTATTTTCTTCGAGCAAATCCATTTCAGTAGCTAGAGCAGAGTTGTTCGCCTGCTCATCAAAGTTGGTCGTTCGGTATGTGTTGGTCTTTAACTCGATTGGTATTACAACCTCTGTTCCGAAAGCCATTGCAAAAGGTGTTTCTCCGGTGCTTGACCTGGGAGAAACTCTGTATGCCCATAGGACTTCCGGAAGCTCAGTTGACCAACTGCTTTTGCTCCCCGCTAGCCGTACTTTTAACGTATGCTTGATGATTTTGTTTACGGCTTCGACTTGTCCATTCGACTGGGGATGATAGGGCGTAGAATAATGTTTCTTGATCCCCCACTTCGTACAGAAATCTCTCAACTCTTTTCCATCAAACTACGGACCATTGTCTGTCACGATGGTTTGCGGAACTCCAAAACGATAGACAATGTTCTTCCAAATGAAATTGATCATTTTCTGTTGCGTGATTTTCAACATGGCCTCTGCTTCTGACCATTTTGTATAATAGTCGACTGCCACAACGGCAAATCGAACTCCTTCAACTCCCGCCGGGAAGGGACCAATAATGTTCATCCCCCATCTTGCAAATGGCCACGGGCTATAAACTGATACGAGCTGTTGGGCCGGGGTATGAATGTTTGGGGCAAAGATTTGACATTGATGGCAGGTCTTCGCTTTTTTGATTGCGTCTTGACGTAAAGTTGGCCAATAATAGCCTTGTCTGATAGTTTTGTATGCCAAAGCTTGCCCCCCAGTATGATTTCCACATACTCCAGCATGTATTTCTTCGAGTATTGCTCGTCCTTGCCCCCTAGGCAAATATTTGAGAAGTGGGATTGATATTCCCCTTTTGTAAAGTTGCTCGCCCACCATAGTATATCTAGCGGCTTGCTTTGTTAGCTTGGCAGCTTCAAAAGGGTTGTTTGGTTTTTCTCCACTTTTCAAATATTTGACTATATTTGTTCTCCAGTCTTCCTCTTCAGTTGCTTGTTCATCGAGTTGATTGACATTATAACTTCTCGTTGATGGATCATTCATCTTTGTAATTATAATGTCTGCCAACTCTGCTGGTCCTTCACTTGTTGCTAGTCGGGCCAACGCATCTGCTTGCGTGTTGCTTGTCCTTGGAATTTGTTCAATGAAGACTTGTTCTAACAAGGACATTAGGTAAGCAACAATTCGCTGATACTCGATCATGTGATCGTCTTTTGCTTCGTATTCACCTCGGACTTAGTTCACAATCAATTGTGAGTCGCCAAATATTTGCAGCCGTCTAACACCTACTGCAAGAGATAGGTGGAGACCAGCAATAAGAGCTTCATACTCAGCTTCGTTGTTGGTTTCCATGAAACTAAACTTGATTGCCGAGGTGAATACTTGTCTGTCGGGACTTATTAGAACCACTCCTGCCCCCGAGGCTATGTTGGTCGAAGACCCGTCAACGTAAAGATGTCAGGGGTGATCAAGTCCTCTCGTTGGATCTGGTGGGAAGGTTAGTTCGACAATAAAGTCGGCTAACGCTTGCCCTTTGATCGCAGTTCGAAGAGCATAGGTTATCCCGAATTGGCTAATCTCTAGTGACCACTTTAATAGGCGACCAGCTGTGTCGGGGCGATGGAGAATTTGTCTGAGTGGGAAAGTTGTCAGTACTTCAACTTGATGATAAAAAAAAGTATGGTCGTAACTTTCTCACACTCATAACAAGTGCGTACGCCAGTTTCTCGGTTGGAGAATATATGATCTCCGCGTCGTGTAAAGCTTGACTGACATAGTAGATAGGTTGATGAAATTTGCCATCTTCTCGTACCAGAACGGAGCTGATAGCCACTTCTGACGCCGCTAAGTATAAATATAGCTTCTCTCTTGGAATAGGTTTTGATAGGATTTTTACATCTACCAGGTAATCTTTGAGTTGGTCGAACGCCTTTTGACAGTTGTTAGTCCATGTGAACTGTCCTTTCTTGATGGCTTCAAAGAATGGACGGCATTTGTCCCCCGATCTGGATATGAACCGATTCAATGTTGCTAGGCATCCCGTAAGCCTTTGCACTTCTTTTATTGAACGTGGAGGTTGCATATCCACGATTGCTTTAACTTTTGTTGGATTGGCTTCAATCCCCTGTTGACTAACAAGATGGCCCAGGAATTTTCCTGAATGAACTCTGAAACTGCTCTTCTTTGGATTCAGCTTCATGTTGTAGTGTCGAAGGATTTCGAACACCTGGGTCAAATGTTGAAGATGGTCTTCCCTTCGGGGGCTTTTGACTACGATATCGTCCACATAGACTTCTACCGTATCACCGATTTGTTCGTCGAACATCTTGTTCACCAACCTCTGGTATGTTGCTCCGGCGTTGATGAGGCCGAAGGGCATTCTCTTCCAACACAACAAATTTTTATTTGTATAAAATGCTGTGTTCTCTTGATCGTCTGGATGCATTGGAATTTGATGGTACCCGGCAAAGGCATCCATGAATGTTAGCATTTCATGACCTGCAGTACTGTCCACCAACTGGTCGATGTGAGGGAGTGGAAAGTTGTCCTTCGGGCATGCAGCATTCAGATCTGTAAAGTCTATGCATAGCCTCCAGGTCCCGCTTGGTTTCCTCACAAGGACTGAGTTTGATACCCATTGTGGACAGAGTGCTTGTCGGATTAGGTCGTTGTCTAACAACTTCTTTACTTCTTCGTTCAAAGCTTGATATTTGTCTGGGCCATATTTTCTTCTTTTTTGATGGATAGGCCTTTTTGTTTGATTGATATTGAGCTTGTCATAAGCATGTTTTGGACCTATCCCCACCATGTCTGCATGAGACCAAGCAAAAATATCTAGATTTTTGCTGAGGAACTCTTTCATTCGGGATCTGTAAGGCTCAGGGAGCTCAGATCCTATGTATAATTCGAGATCTGGGTTTTCAGGATTAACTTTGAACGCCTCCAGCTCTTCAACCGGAGTTGCTCGTCGTTTTTGTCCTTTCCACTGAGGATCAAGTATTGGTCCCTCAGAGTTAAAATCATTTTCGATGTTCATTGGCTCTGCCCCCAGGCGGGGATCTAGATCATCTGTTGGCTCTGATTCGTTGTTGTTAGTCAACACCTAGCCCTCCAGGCCATCATTTGAATGTTGCTCGTCACCACTCCTTTGTTGTTCGTCAGGATGATGTTTCTCATGGGTGGTGAGGAGTTGTTCGTCCAACACCTGCTCGTCACGATGTTGTTCGTCAGTATCCATGTGGTCTTCCTCTATGTCCATCATGTTCTCCAGTATTGATGGTTCATCAGCAGGATAGCTTGTTGTGGCCTCCATCATGGATACTGATACGTGTTTGGCCTGCAACTGTAAGAGACATTCCCTGGCTTTTCTTTGATCTCCTTTGATAGTTCCTGCTCCACTTACTGTTGGGAATTTCAAACAATAATGATAAGTGGAACATGCAGCTTTGAATTCATTTAAAAAGGGTCGACCAAGAAACCCGTTATAAGTTGAATCTTGGTCTACAACCAAGAAGTCAACCATTCTCGTAATATTTTTCTCGGGTTCGTTGGCCGTTACAAGTTGTACTGCTAAAGTAACTATTCCCAATGGGTCCGTTACAGCATTTCCAAAGCCTATTATTCTATGAGTCGTATCCCGAATATAGCCCGAATAATCTCCAAGATGATCGAGCGTCTTTTTGAATAGGATGTTGGTGTAGGCTCCGGTGTCCACCAACAATCTGTGGACTCGTGTTCCCATAATTTTCGCGCAAATTACGAGCGAATCGTTATGTGGAGTCAATATTCCTTCCAAGTCATTTTCGGTGAAGGTCAATTCTGTCGTCTGCATGATAGATGGTTTGACCCCCATTTCTTGGACTTGATCGATCGCTCGTAGCTCAGCTTTTCTTTTCCGGTTAGAGATTGGTGGTCGTCCATCAGAACATCCTCCTGCGGGACCTGCAGGTTCCATCATATACAAATCTTCCAATGGACGAGTAGGAATGGCAGGAACTGGTCGTGCCGGTTTATTGTTCTTCTGGGGTTGATCATCTTCGTCCTCAGAGTTGTTCTCCCGGACTCTCTTCCCGGGTTGTCTTTTGACAAAGTCGGAGAGCTTTCCGTCCTCGTAGAAACGCCAGAGCTGCTTGAGCAAATCTCTACATTCACTAGTAAAGTGCCCCACGCTTTGATGGTAGGCACAATACTTGTTAGGGTTGAGTTTGCCAGTATCTTGACGAATTTTCCGGGGAGGGGAGGGCAACTCTTTATCCTTCACATTTTCATAAACAGTATCAACTGACACTGTTAGCACCTGATTCAACTTTTCTTTGAGTTATGTTCCTTCAGTGAACGCCTTCATGTTTTTAGGGACTCGATAGCTTGTTGCATCAGGTTTCTTGTTATTCTCCTTGGGATCAGTTTTGTTCTCCCCCAAGTTTGATTGCAAAGCTTCATGCATAGAGACGAATATGCCAGCTTGATTCCTGAATTCGGCATAACTTCTTGGGCACTTCAGACGTACCTCTTTCCATAGCTTTGATCCTTTCTTCAACCCGGCCATAACGGCAACGATTTTCGTGTCTTCACTGACGGGTTCACCTTCTAACAGCACCTTGTCGAATCTTTCCATGAATGCCCGATCTAACTCGTCGTCATTTTATTTTAGGTCTGACAACCGATGTTTTTGGGACAAGTATGATCCCGCCGTGGAGAAATGGGAAAGGAATTCTCGACTCAGTTGAGTGAAAGAGTGGATAGATGCTGGTGGCATCGCCGAAAACCATTTGTGCACCCGATCCCCCAAAGTTAAGGGGAAATTTCGGCATTGAGTGGCGTCGCTGGCTCCCACCGAGACCATATAATCTGAGTACTTTGTAAGATGAACTCTGGTGTTAGGATAAAAATTGTTAGTTTTGATGAGTTAAAACAAACCAGAAGATGTAATAGGACCATCTGGACCTGTTAGCCAGATGATGATCTAGATTAGGACTTAGTCTAGGGGGAACTGCCAGACCAGAAGACTTCACCAGAAGAGTCACCAGAAGATCCCACCAGAGGACTTCACCAGAGGACTCCACCAGAAGACTTCACCAGAGGAGATCAGACCAGAGGCAGAGGACCTTCCCCAGACCAGACGAGTCCGGACCAGACGAGTCTGGTGGAACAAAAGATGCTCAGTTTGATCCCCTTATTCTACTGAGTATTCTGGTTGTTCACCAGATAAGGACCAGAAGACACCGAGGTTGCCTGGTGTCTGGTCCTGCCTTCTCTGGAGAGAATCAGAGTTAGGCAGAGGAAGCTATTGACCGTTGGTGATTCAAATCAAGTCAACAAGATCAGGATTGGAAAGTATTTGAAGATAATCAATCCAAGGATTCCACCAACCCAATCAATCAATTAGGGAATTGATTGATTGAAGCTTCCTTATATAGAGGATCTGATTGGATTAGCCCTTCCAACGGCTAGCCCTAATCCCCTCTATATATGCAAGAGTGCAGTTCAAGAAAAAGCTCTAGAGAGACTCTACACGCGCACATACCATTCTAAGCTTTTAATCACTACGCATTTGAACTCATTTGTTCTTATTTACTCATCCAACTCGTAAGGAGTTTATATACTCAACCTGTTCATCTTGTTAGATAAGGTTGGAGTAAGTCAGTCTTTAGATCGGAGTTAGATCTAAAGAGATTGTAAGAAGGTGCTGGTACTTCGGAAATTCCAGTAAGATAGTGAGTTTGTTGGTTGATAGTGAGACCCCTTTGATTAAGGGAGAGTGGACGTAGGATATTCAGATCCGAACCACTATATATATGGTCTTATTTATTGCTTTCCTTAATACTTGCTTGTTTATAATTTGTGCTCTTAGAAAAGGATTTCTTCTAAAGACATATCGGTTAAAAAGGCTTCCGCAATTAATCTATCTAGTGGGACCAACAAGTGGTATCAGAGCAGTGTGTCCAACGACCACTGCTTTGAAAAGCTTTTGGTGGTCACCGGGCAGATCCATTGCTCATTTATTATTTTTGTTCAAAACCTAGATAAATCCTTATTTTAGTAAATATGTCTTCGAAATCTTCTTATAAGAGTCGCAAACTGCCAGAATTCTCGTTTGAGGATTATAGCCACTGGAGCTTCATGATGAGTAATCATCTTGGAGCTATTCACCACCGCATGTTAGATGTGGTTGAAAGTGGTCCCATTAAATTTTATTGGACTCCTATTGATAGTGGCAGGTCTGAGTCCAGAGAAGAAACTAGCGACGCTGCAGAGGATAGAGTTCCCAGACAACGAATCCTCAAAAAGAAAGACGAACTTGACAACGATGAGAGAAAGCTACATAACCTGGACCAGGTGGCAAGAACAGAGATCATCAACACACTTACAAAAGAGGTGATTGAAAAGGTTAGAACGTGTGTCACTGCCAAGGAGATGTGGGACAAACTCGCACTTCTCTGTGAGGGAACAGAGAAGATCAAAGACAACAAGCTCCAAGCGGTTCAACACTCGTTTGACACCTTCAAGATGAAACCAGACGAGACCATTGACCAGCTGGACATGCGTCTCACAAACCTTCTAAACAAGGCTAGTGCCTTAGGTAAGACCTACTCTGAAAAAGAGATTAATAGTAAAATCTTGCGTTCTCTAACAAGCAGGTGGAGAATTAAAGTCACTGTAATCAAGGACAACAAGGATCTCAATACTCTGGATCATCATCTTCTGTTGTCTGATCTCAAAGCCTATGAGTATGATCTTCAAGAGGAGGATCAAACAGAAGAGGTTTCCTCTTCTGGTCAGAAAGGTGTTGCATTCTCTTCAACTCTCAAGCCTGATGTCAAGCCAAAGGAGTCTACTGCAGATGACTTGAGCCTCAAGGAGCAGGTAGCACTTCTAACTCATAAATTAGACAAAATGAGTTCAAAATATGGCAGGTACAAAAGGCATTGGAAGGAGTCTACCAGAGACAGGAAGAGTTCTTTCAAGTCTGCAGAGAAGGAGAAGACATCTGGAGACTCAAGGGAAACCAGATTCAGAACTCCAGAGAGGAGGAGAGATGATAACCCTGGCAACTCTGGGAGATCAGATTATCAGAGGAGGGAAGGTAGCTCTGGCAGACCTGACTACCAGAGGAGAGAAAGTAGTCCAGCCAGATCAGACTACAACCAGAGGAGGAGAGAGCCAAGTCCTAATCCCAGAGGAGACAATGCCTGCTACACATGCAACAAGATTGGCCACTACAGTTACGATTGTCCTCAGCTTACTCCTAGGGAAAGAGAAGAGAAAAGAATCAAGAGAGATAGGAGATATGCAGATAAGAGAGCACTGCTGGCAGAAGCAGAGGAGGATACTAGTTCCAGTTCTTCTTCTTCTGACTTTGGATCAGATGATGATGTGTGTCTCATGGCAGACATCACTGAGGTAAATGAAACTACTCTAGTTTTATCTAATTCCAAATGTACTGAATCCTCTAATTCATCTGGTAACTCCAGAGAGTCTGATATGCAACAAATGCTATCAGATCTCCAAAATTGTGTCCAACTTTGTCAAAAACTTGAGAAAGAGAATGGTAGGCTCAGAGCTGAAGTTCAATCTCTCTCTCATGAGCACAAATCCACCAGAGAACTCATGAAAGATCATTCCAAAGAAGTCTCTGAACTTCAGGATAAGATCACAGAAAGAGATACTCTGGTAGATCAACTCATGAAAGAAAGGACCTCTCAAGAAGATGAGATCAATGAACTCAGAGCCAAATATCAGACTCTTATCAAGGGAAAACAAGTTGCTCACAACATAGAGGAGATACCTATGCCCAGAGAAGCTCCTAAGATACCATTTGTTGTATCTATCATATCAGAGTCTTCTCAGCGCATTTGTGATAAGAGTGGTTTAGGATATTCTGGAATTACCACTAAAACTCATAAATACCTCTATAATAAAGACAAGTCTGTCAGAGCTGGTAAATTGGTAGAAATCTGGAATGATAAAGACTTAACTGGTAATGGTTACAAGGTGGTTCACAATCCTGATTGGAAAAGGAATCACTCTGTTAATCACATAACAAATGGTCCAGAAGAGTTGACTATTCTGGAAGAGAAGATGCTAGAGAATAAGTGTCAAAAAGGGGAACCATTAAATATTGATGGTTCTGTGAACAATGAGTCCCAAGGAGTAGGAATTACTCAAATTGGAGGACCCCAGAGAAATCCTCAAAGGGAACCTAAACAGATTAGGGGACCTCAAAGGAAACACTCAAGAAAGGGGAATACCAATCAGAGTAACAACTACCAGAGAAGGAACAATGTTCAGCAGAACCAGGTACCCCAGAGACAATTTTCTCAGAGGAATCAATTCCAGAATAGGTATACTCAAAGGAACTATAATCACCAGAGCAAGTCTAATTATCAGAACCAGAGGAGGTCTTCCAGACCCATCTATAGAAAACCAACTGATCTGGGTAGTTATGACACCAGAGATGGTTCTTCTAGGATGTACCCTTATAACCAGACCTTTAAGACCATGTCTTTGAGGCAGGCCATTCCAAAGGCCAGATTTGAGAAAAGGTACACCAGACCTGTTTATAAGAAAGGTGTCCTTATCAGACCAGTAGCTCAATATGTCATAGTAAGAGGACATGTACTGGTAGATAGATTTGGAAGGAAGATAAGATCTCCTCATCCATCAAGGGATGATCTTTATCTATGGATTCCTACAAAACTTGCAACTAACCAATCAGGACCCAGCACTAGTAGGGGACCTAATTGATTTCTCTGCAGGTAGATAAGAGTCCATTGGAGAAAGGATTTTCAAGCAATCATGTCTGGTACATTGATAGTGGATGTTCCAAGCACATGACCTTCCAGAAGGATAATCTCCAAGATTTCAAGCCATTAAATGGACCAAGAGTGATGTTTGGTGACAACAACTATGGAGTCACCAGAGGAGTTGGAAAGTTGACCTTCAATGGAGTATCTGTAGATGAAGTCTACTACGTAGAAGGACTCAAGCATAATCTGCTTTCAGTATCCCAATTCTGTGACAAGGGATACTCAGTGAAGTTTTCTAGTGATTCATGCACTGTTTTCTCTTCTGATTATAATGATATCTTGCTAATAGGCTTGAGAAAGGGTAACATTTATCTTGCAGATTTTAGCAGTTGCCCAAGGAATGCTTGCCTGGTTGCTAAAGGATCTGCAGAGAACAGCTGGATTTGGCACAAGAGATTGTGTCATCTTAACTTCAAAACATTGAACAAGATTGCCAGAAAAGGTCTCATTCGAGGTCTTCCTAATGAAGTGTTTAAGAAGGATCAGGTTTGTGGTTCATGCCAGAAGGGTAAACAACCCAAGACTTCCTTTAAGGATGTCCAGAGCACAACCACAACCAGAGTACTTCAACTACTTCACATGGACCTGTTTGGACCTGTTTCTCCTCTTAGTTTTAGTGATTCAGAATGAGCAGAACCAGAGCATTGTCAGGATCAGGAGTGACAAAGGAACAGAGTTTTTGAATTCACATATTGCAGATTACTGCAAGGATCATGGGATTTTTCATGAGACATCTGCTGCCAGAACACCTCAACAAAATGGAGTTGCAGAAAGGAGGAATAGGACTCTCAAAGAAGCTGCAAGAACACTTCTGGCAGAGTACAACACTCCACAGAGATTTTGGGCAGAGGCCATCAATACAGCCTGTTACACTCAGAACAGGTGCCTGATTGCCCAGAGACACAATAAGACCCCATATGAGGTATGGAAAGGTAAAACCCCATCTGTTTCATATTTTCATGTTTTTTGATGTAAGTGTTTCATCCATGACAATGGGAAATCTAAATTAAGAACTTTTGATGCTAAAGTGGCTGATGGAATATTTTTGGGATATTCCAGCACCAGTAAAGCTTTTAGAGTTTTTAATAAGAATTCACTTTGTGTGGAGGAAACACCTCATGTTGTTTTTGATGAATCTGCTTTTGAGTTAAAGGTGGAAGCTAAGTCTTCTGATGAGACCCAGAATCAGTCTACTCCCAGAGTAATCAAAGTCAATCCACCTGTTCTTGATTCAGATTCAGATTCAGATGATGACCCATCTCCTGGTTCTCTGAAGCAGCAGCCTTCACAAGGAGCAGAACCAGAAGAGGTTGGAACTCCTATAGGGGGAAGCTCTTCTGCAGGTGGTGATAATCACCAAGGTACTACAGAAGATGATCATCCAGGTAAGACCACGGGTAGGAGGACCCTGGTTGATCACCCCAATGACCTGATCTTAGGAGATCCAACTAAGGGTGTCCAGACTAGGAGAACTATTAACTTAGCTGTCTTATTCAGTTGCTATGTGTCCTTGATTGAGCCCAAGAACATCAAGGAGGCACTGAAAGATTCAAATTGGATTGTTGCTATGCAGGAGGAATTGAATCAATTCACCAGACAGGATGTTTGGGAGCTGGTAGACAGACCAAGACATCAAAAGGTGATAGGCACTAAGTGGGTTTTCAAAAATAAGAAAGATGAGAATGATGTCATTACTAGGAACAAGGCAAGGCTAGTGGCCCAGGGCTATTCTCAGTCTGAAGGAATAGACTATGATGAGACATTTGCTCCTGTTGCCAGACTAGAAGCTATCAGATTGTTCTTAGCATATGCTGCTCACATGAAGTTCAAAGTATACCAGATGGATGTGAAATCTGCCTTTCTTAATGGGATTCTCATTGAAGAAGTGTATGTGGAACAACCTCCTGGCTTTGAACAAGGTGACAAGGTGTTTAAGCTTAAGAAAGCTCTTTATGGGCTGAAGCAGGCACCCAGAGCATGGTATGACACTCTATCTCAATTTCTTCTGGACAATGGTTTTACTAAAGGTAAGATTGATAGGACCTTGTTTAGGAAAGAAGAAGGAAAGGACATCCTTCTGGTCCAAATATATGTTGATGACATCATATTTGGATCCCCTAACAAGAAGCTGTGTGAGAAGTTTGGTGAGCTCATGCAGGGACAATTTGAGATGTCCATGATGGGAGAATTGAATTACTTTTTGGGTTTGCAGGTTAAGCAATCAGAGAAAGGAATTTTTATTAATCAAGCTAAGTACATCAGAAACATGTTAGAGAAATTTGGAATAGGATCTAGCAAGGCAGCCAAGATCCCTATGATGACAAATTTCAACATGGATCCAGATGAGTCTGGAGAGAGTGTGGACCAGACTCAGTACAGAGCACTTATTGGTTCTCTTTTGTACCTGACTGCAAGCAGACCAGATATTACTTTTGCTGTAGGAGTTTGTGCCAGATTTCAAGCTAATCCCAAGAAAAGTCACTTGGAAGCAGCTAGGAAGATATTGAAATATCTTAAGGGAACTGTGAATTTAGGATTATGGTATCCTGCAGATGACAACTTAGAATTGAGTGGTTATTCGGATTCAGACTATGGTGGGTGCAGAATAGATAGGAAATCTACAAGTGGAACATGCCAATTTTTAGGGAATAAATTGGTATCCTGGTTTTCTAAGAAGCAGACTTCAGTTGCTACATCAACAACAGAAGCAGAGTACATGGCTGCAGGGAGCTGTTGTTCTCAACTACTTTGGATTAGTCAACAGCTTAGGGACTACCAGATTAGAGCCAAGGATATTCCTATTTTCTGTGATAGTAATAGTGCCATTGCCATTACCCAGAATCCAGTTCTTCATACCAGGTGTAAACATGTTGATATAAGGCATCATTTTATCAGAGATCATGTTGAGAAGGGAGATATAAGGATGGAAAAGATTGCAACAGAGAGGCAGAGAGCAGATATTTTAACCAAGCCTTTGGCTGAGACCAGATTCAGAGAGTTAGCTTTTGAGTTAGGTTTGTTGGATCCAGAGACAGATTTGTTTTAGGGGGAACATCAGAGAAGTATCCTTGTTTCATTACTTTTCCTCATATATTTATTTTCTTGAGCTAACATACCTACAGATTAGATATATCAGAGAAGGCAACAGACGAGGTATGCACCAGGTGACACTTGTCCCAGATGAGGTGCTGAGTCATTTGTCCAAAATCTTCTCTGACCAGAACCAGATGAGCTCCATCAGAGGAGATGTAGCTGTGGTTTCATCTGGTTACAATATCAGGTGACAGGTATGCATTTACTTCTTTGGCCTCTGATCATTGGGATACACTTTTCAAATTAGTAAGTACACTCAAAACCTTTCAACTTCGGAGTGTATTTAAGACTAGGGTATAGGGCCTAGGCACTCATTTCGCTTTTTCTCTTGACTGCCACAAAATCCCTTTATGCCCAGTCCCAATGAATATGCCAACGCACCAGATTAAATCTGTATCTTGCCTTTCATCGTGGCCATCAGATTTAATCACTGTGCAAAATGTCAATCAATGCTAAAATTGATTTTGTTTCCTAAATTGAATTTGAAACAACACGCGTTCACACTTCATTTAATTTTCAAGCCACGCGTATTACTCTATTTAGATCAATTTTGTTTTCAATCTGTCCTTTCACGTTTCTATACTATTCAAACCCTAACCTCTCTCTGCAAAGCATTCTCTCTCTCTCTCTCTCTTTCACAGTAATGGCTCCTCCGTGCAATTTCGATCATGTCCTGATGATGAAAAAGCTTAAGACGGAGATGGTGGTGGACTTTTATACCACCAAGAATCCAGTTGTGCTGTCGGTTCTGGAGATGTTCCAGAATGCAGGGGTGGAGAAGTTGATCTCCACTGTTCCCAAGGACTTTCGCACCCTTGACGGTTATGCGGCCCAGTTTCTGGTTCGCATGAAGATTCATGAGGATTACATCTCTTCAAAGATTGGTGAAGATGATTTGGTGTTTTCTAAGCACGATTTATGCGCTTTGTTCGAGAACATTTCTACGGCGGGAGTGGATCCGTTGACATACAAGGAGGATGATATCGTTGGATCATTCAAGATTTTTGCTCGCTCTTCCTGCCAGACCATCACAAAGGGCTTTGTGGATAAGCATTTAAGGCAGAAGTTCAAGGTGTTGTTCGATATCGTGGTTAAAGTACTTATGTGTGAGAATCACAGCACATATGCCATTTTCAATGGTAGGATGTGTGTGATGAGAGCATTATATGATGGTGTGCAATGTAATTGGGCGGAGTTCTTCTGGGACGTGTTGAGGAAGAACAGGCTGAAGGTGAAGAAGGAGCCTTGTCCTTCCAGGCCAGGGGAGTTGCAGTTCTGTTTCGCTGCAAATGTCTCTTTAGGGACTAAGTTAACTCTTATTCTGGATTCTCTCCTTCCAGAGAAGAAGTGGAAGTCATCTTGGTGCCACAATTTTCACAAGTCCAAGATCCTCTTCTCCAAGGATGGTCCTCTCCACGGCCATGCCGACTCTGATGGAGAGCAAGCCATCCCTGCCCCTCCGATTCAATCTATTCCCTCACCTCCTAAGGGGCAGAGAAAGCAGCAGCAGCAGAAGACACAGAAGAAAGCTGCTGAAGCAACTGGTTCTTCAACCGTTGCCTTTTCTGGTTCCTCAGAGGAGGACCAGATTCCCCTTCTTGATGTGCTTAAGAAGAAGGGTGATGATAAAGCTGTAAAGCAGGCTGGAGCAGCCAAGAGGAAGCGGCCAGAGGAGGCCAGGAGAGGCTCTGCTAAAAAGTCTAAGATTAGCAGGAAGGCCAAGAAAACCCTTCTGGTGGATGAGCCATCAGAAGAAGAAGAGGAAGAAGAGGAAGTGCCTCTTGTGAGGAAATCCAAGGCCAAGAGAGCTATTCTTCAAGATCCTGATTCTGGATCTGATCTTGGAGAGGCCTTGGAGAAGGCCATTGATGAGGCCTCTCAGTTGATGGAGGATGCTCCAGAGACGGCTATACCTGCTGGTGTTGACCCAGCAGAGGTAAATCCCTCCATTCCATCTTCTTTTCCCATTAATCTTGTTTCCCCTTCCACCTCTCCCTCAGATAACATTCCCCAAACCCCATCCGCCTCTGGTAACCCCTCTCTTCCACCAGAGCAGACTATCCCAGATACCCCTCTCTTTACACCCTCTACCATTCCTGCTCATACACCTTCTCCCCCAAACTCACAAACACATCTTCCCACTAACCCCTCTCCCCCACCTTCTGGACCAGAGGTTCCCTCAACCTCCTCTGGTGCAGAAGTCCCCCCTTCAAACTCCTCCACCTCTCAGATCCCTCCTACACACTCTGTACCAGATATTCCTTCCTCTTCTGGTGCAGAACAACCTCTTCCTACCACCTCTACTTCACAAAACCCCAACCCTCCCCAAACCCATACAGATCAGGACCCAACCATTGCTATGGCTCTGGGATTCCCTGGCCCTCCCCCCTCCCCAACCTGTTTAACAAGCGATGACAGTGAAGATGAGGAAGCTTCACTTGAGCCTGCTCACTTAGCACCTTCCTCCTCTGCCTCTGGGCCCAAGCCCTTTATATTCTCTTCTGATGATATGGGTCCCATTAGGCAGAGTATGAGTGTGAGTGCTCAGCTCTGGCTAAGAGAGCAGTTTCCAATTTTGTTGGAGCACTCACCCCTCCTGGCAGATCTGACTGATGCCAAGGTTTGGAGTATGGCAAGACTCCAGGATGTTGAAGATCTCATGCTTCTGTTAGAGGAGATGTCTCCTTCTGCCTTCACTGCTTGGGAGATTGAGCTGAAGAAGAGGCTAAATATTCAAAACCCAGCAGAGTTGGAGACACCAGAGACGGCCAAGATTCTCATCAAGACCCTCTTGATCCAGAAAGGTGTCATGCTCACTCCAGAGGGCTTCTCCTACAATTTTGGTCCGCATTTCTCATTCCCTCCAGAGTTGTACTCTGATGAGGAGGACTTTGAGATGTCTCCTGCTGTGCTCCAGAAGATGAAGGCTTTCTTCAACGAGCAGATCATGCAGATAGGGCGCTTTTCCAAAGCAATTCAACATATGGCCCCTGCTTTGATTGAGCATCAGATTAAGCATGAGCGGAGAATCTTCCTGAAGCAGATCAAGTCCTCTCTGGCAGAGGTAAAAGCTTCCTTCAAGGCTAATGGCTTGTTTGTCAAGTTAGATGTCATGCACAGCCAGAAGCAGCTCCAGGAGCACGTGCTGGAGCAGTTGAGGCCAGTCTCTGTTCTCAAGGTGGAGATGGCCAGCCAGATGATTCAGACTGCTAAGTTGAAGGACTCCCTCCAGGAGATGTTGGAGAAGCAGGAGAGACTTGTTGCAGAGTCTAAAGCTTATCTGGAGGAAGCCAAGCAGCTTCGTGATCTTCACTCTTCCTCCAACACTGCCTTGCCTGATCTTATAAGGCAGGTGGTGGAGCCCCTCCTTGATGAAGTTAAAAAGGGGGAAGAGAAGGCCAGAACTGATCTGGCGAAGACCACCAATGAGACTCTGTTTAGCCATGGAGCTCGTCTGGACCTGTTGGAGAACACTCTGGCCCAGGCTGAGTTGCAGAAGAAGAAGAAAGAAGAGTTGAAGTCTCTTACTATGGCTAAACAACTTGCTGCAGAAGAAGAGTCATCTGAAGCTGAGCAGGATCCGTCTACCATTCCTGGTCCTGCTAAGAGGAAAATTAGAAAAGTAAAGAAGAGTTTCCTTGAATCTGTTATCGAAGAAGCAGAGAAGAGATACAAGGAAGAGACTCCAGTAGAGAGGCAAGCCAGAATCAGGAAGAACATAGATGAAGAGCAGAGGCTCAGATATGTTAAGAGGCAGAACAAGAAGGCCAGAGAAGCTGGTATTCCTTCTGGTGCAGGTGGCTCAGGTCAGAAGAGGAAAGCTCCTGTGGAAGTTATGAACATCTTGCCACTCAGGACAGAAGGGTCCTTTGACTCTACTGTGCCGTATCCTCTGATTGAGAGATGGAGAGAAGCCAAGACCCTCTGGTTCATTCAGCATTATATCCAGAGGCCAGCACCAGAAGATGATGAGCTGATCAACAGAACCTTCCATTCTTGGATGCAAGCCTATGATGCAGACTTGTACAAGCAGCTGATGGATTCAACCATTGAGTTCAACCTGGAGGTGACTGCTCCAGAATTTACTTATCTTAACACTCCCATGAATGGGAACCAGGTGGATTGGGCAGAACTGAAGAAGCTTTACAAGACCAAGGTGTTGGTGAATTTCACCCCAATATCTTCTGCAGAGTTGAAGGCCGTCCAGGATAGGTTCCTTGACTGGTTTCTTGTCCCTAAAGAGAACAGAAGATATGCCTAGAGTAGGACTATGAACTTCAATGTAATCTGTAATTATTTGTCCTCTGATTATTAATGGAAAAATACATATCTTCTTTGTTCTAAAGACAACTTCTTGTTGTCTTATTATTTGCCTGATGAGATCTATTCTAAGGTCTCATCCCTTTATTGTTTTCTTGCTTAAGTTTACTTTTGATCAGTTCTGGTGTGTTTTAACTCCATCAAAAAGGGGGAAATTGTTAGGATAAAAATTGTTAGTTTTGATGAGTTAAAACAAACCAGAAGATGTAATAGGACCATCTGGACCTGTTAGCCAGATGATGATCTAGATTAGGACTTAGTCTAGGGGGAACTGCCAGACCAGAAGACTTCACCAGAAGAGTCACCAGAAGACCCCACCAGAGGACTTCACCAGAGGACTCCACCAGAAGACTTCACCAGAGGAGATCAGACCAGAGGCAGAGGGCCTTCCCCAGACCAGACGAGTCTGGTGGAACAAAAGATGCTCAGTTTGATCCCCTTATTCTACTGAGTATTCTGGTTGTTTACCAGATAAGGACCAGAAGACACCGAGGTTGCCTGGTGTCTGGTCCTGCCTTCTCTGGAGAGAATCAGAGTTAGGCAGAGGAAGCTATTGACCGTTGGTGATTCAAATCAAGTCAACAAGATCAGGATTGGAAAGTATTTGAAGATAATCAATCCAAGGATTCCACCAACCCAATCAATCAATTAGGGAATTGATTGATTGAAGCTTCCTTATATAGAGGATCTGATTGGATTAGCCCTTCCAACGGCTAGCCCTAATCCCCTCTATATATACAAGAGTGCAGTTCAAGAAAAAGCTCTAGAGAGACTCTACACGCGCACATACCATTCTAAGCTTTTAATCACTACGCATTTGCACTCATTTGTTCTTATTTACTCATCCAACTCGTAAGGAGTTTATATACTCAACCTGTTCATCTTGTTAGATAAGGTTGGAGTAAGTCAGTCTTTAGATCGGAGTTAGATCTAAAGAGATTGTAAGAAGGTGCTGGTACTTCGGAAATTCCAGTAAGATAGTGAGTTTGTTGGTTGATATTGAGACCCCTTTGATTAAGGGAGAGTGGACGTAGGATATTCAGATCCGAACCACTATATATACGGTCTTATTTATTGCTTTCCTTAATACTTGCTTGTTTATAATTTGTGCTCTTAGAAAAGGATTTCTTCTAAAGACATATCGGTTAAAAAGGCTTCCGCAATTAATCTATCTAGTTGGACCAACATCTGGGATCAGCAACACCGTCATACTGTATGCTTGTCGGGAACTGGACCTTTTTCTGAATCAGGGCTTTCAGAATGACAGGTGATAAAGGTGAGGATGGCAAACTGGTCGTCCCCACACCTCTTTGTTGGTCCAATTGTCCCTGCATGTTCTCCACTGCCCTTCTTAAACTTGATAGCTCATCCAAAGATGCCCCCTGACTTGGAGGCTGCTCGGCGAGCAAAGGTACTAACCTTTCTGCTCGTCGCAGTCCCTCACTTGGAGTGGGCAACTCCTGGAGCTGTTTTCTAGGGTTGCTCACCGCATTTGGCCCTAGACGTCTGAATGCAGATTGAGAGAGTCTCTCATGAATTGATGGGCGTGGTTGCTCAAATGTTGCTCGCCCGTGTTCAGCTTCCTGGCGAGCAACTTTCACCTGTTGCTGGGGTTGGCCAAGTCTGTCCTGGGCACTGGAGCGGGTTGTTCCGTGGCTCGACATTGTTGTTCGCCCGCGAGCAGATTCAGCCTGGCCCTCTCTTGGTTCAACCATCTTTGCCTTGCCCTTATCCCGCCTGACCTGGGCACTGTTCACCTCGTGTTGTTCGCCCCTGGTCGATCTAACCTTAACAACTTCTACGGCTCTATCTTTAGGCCTCACTTGTGAAGGCCTATTCTGATCTTGCTGTCTCTGTAGAGCCTGGAGAGCAGCAATGGTTTTGGCCAGTTCATTAGCGTTGTTCGCCAGGGCCTCCATTTCAGGTGGGAGATTATGAGTTATGGCAGTATGTTGTGACATGTTCACATGTCTAGGATTACGATCTTGGTGGCCGATGATGCTCGGGTGGGAGATGCTCTCCTTGACAAACGTGATGCTTGGGTTTCCTTGGATTGAGGCATTCTGAATTAATTCGTCTTAATTCTTATGATGAAGAACACCAAGAACACTTTTGTTTGAATCTTCAAGTATTTCTTGAGGTTTTCAACTTGAAGTTCTTGAGTAATCACACTAAACCGAAGGTTCGAACCCTCCTTCTAGCGCCAAAATTGTTGGTGATCAATTTTTATCGGATGGATTAGTGACTGTTTAAGTTCGGTTTAAAGATCATCAAGCAATTACGTGTGATTGGTTACCACCGTAAATGGTAAATCGAGGGTCGGGTTATGAACTTGTAAATATGAAAGTTGAAATCGTGATAATTTCGTGTGTGTGTACGTTTAGGTGTATTAGTGTGTGTTTTGGGAGTGTTTATGAATTTGAACTTGTATTTCTTAAGCTGGAGAACAACTATTTATAGAGACTAGCAAGCATGAGGTGTTCCTGACTCTTGGTCTCCCTAGCCTGCATGCTTGACATGTGTCCTTTGACTCTAGTTTGACCTTATCTAAGCTAAATCTTAGTTACAAAGTCTTCTTTGGTCTTATCTCGGACTTCATTGTTGTTCGTCCATGTCGGTTTAAATCGATCCAGGATGGTTCTTTCATAGAAGTTGTTCGCCTTTGTGTCTTGCACAGATTGGCTTTGGGATCTTGGTCCTTTGTTCGTCAGCATACACCTTTTAGGCTGATAACTGTAACACTTTTACCAATGTTGTTCGTCATTATTGACTTGGTGGTGGGTCCATATTTGGTCTTTGGTCTTTAAACCTGTTCGTCAATATCTTGTTCGTCGGTATAGTTGTTCGTCACTTTATACACTCCTTGGATTAGTTTATGCACCCCGGCTTGATTTTCTTTATTGATTTGATTTGGAGTTGATTTCTCGTAATCCTTCTTATGGCTTTAATCCTTGTTCGCCCATCATTGATTTATGTTCGTCTGTCAACACCTTACATACTTTCACAAATCGTTTCACAGGGCCCGTCTTGACCTATTTTCTTATCACGGCTACCAAACGAGTTCTAATTGTATAATTTACACTCAAAAGAGATACTAGACATCATTATACTCCCTCAGACCCATAAAAACAATTATGATTCTTTTATTGGTTTGTCCCAATTATTTTAAATACTCCTATTTATTTTGTCATTATTATTTTATATTCAATAAATAAAAGTATAATTATAGTTCTATACACTAATAAATACTCCTTCCTTCCCAATATTTTCTTCACACTTGTCTTAAACGGACGTCCCAACATTTTCTTCACACCCCAAAAGAGGAAATAACTATCTTTCACAAAAGTTAATAAAACATAAAGTTATCATTATTTTATTCAACTTCACACTCACAAACTCCCATTTTTCTTAAAAAAATGTGTTCATTCCAAGTGTGAAAAACTTTTTGGGACGGAGGTGGTATATTTTATTGATTTATATAAAATTTAAACATAACTATTTTTATGGGGTACTAGTTAATTTGTTAACTTACTTGACATTTATCACTTTTAAATTTTTATTAAGAATGTAAATTTTTTTTATAACACAATATATAGTTATTTATCGGTCATATTATAGATTATAGTACGTATGTTGCATTTCACTCATGTCACATGTCTCATGTCTATATCAGGCTTAAAAAAGAAAAACGAATATTGGGAATCTAATTTTGAAGGATTAGAATTGGAAGAATGGAGAAATAGGAGGGCTAAAGGGCAAATTTCAGAATTTGATTTCCCCGGTAAACGACATTAGTTTACTCGTGGAAATAAACGCCGACCAAGATTTACAAGGGGCGGCAACATGTGACACTAACCTCAAAACTCTGTTTATTTACCCTCAAGTTCCTCATAATATAAATTTCCACCACATATCCTCTTAAGTATTTTATACTCCTTCCGCCCTAATTTTATTTTTCCGAAGAATTTAATGCGAAAGTTGAAATATAATATTTAAATAAATAAAATAGTTTTGAGAATTATGAATAATAAATAAAGTAATTTAATTGTAAAAATAAAGTTTAAAAAATGAATGCATTTTATTTCTATTTTGAGAAGAAAAAAATAAAATTAGGACAATCTTTTGACAAATAGGAAAATTATACTACATTTGTAATATTGTATTGATAATACTCCTTGCGTCCATGAAATATATTCCTGGTTGCTTTATTTGGATGTCCACGAAAAATAGTTCTCTTGCCTAAAATGAAAATAATAAATTTTATTTACATTTTTCAATATACATACATAATATTTTTAAAATAATTTATTTTGTACTATACAATATTTTTACTTTTTACATATTATATCAATTTTCTTAATAACCATATATAAAGTCACCATTCTTTTTTTATTTTCTGCAAACAAAAACACCACTACCCGAGCGAGCGACTACTGTTTGCGAGGCTACTTCTCTCTCTCCACAATTATCTTTCCATCATTCTTCTTCTTCCCCACAGAAAAGGGAAAAAAAGAAAACCAGAAAAAGGGAATAGTGTGAAAACAGAATTCATTTTCAAAATCGTTTGTTGGTTTATTGAATGCAATGAATCCCCACCCTCGGTCACTCAGTTCTTCTATATAGGCATTCATACCAAAACCACTTTATTTATTAGAGAGGGATAGATGCAAGGTCACACCTAATTATCAGTACTCAACACCCACTTACTTCCATTCCCATCCATCATCTATTCTATAATTTCTTGTCAAGGAGAGAGATGCCTACAATTATTTTTTGGTCCGTATTGATTTTTGTATTCACCTGCAGCATCCATGAATTTAGATTGTCTATGGTGAGTGTTTGTGGATTAGATCCGTGGCATAAATTGAAAAAATTGGGTGTTGATTTGGTAAAATTGTTTTGGTTTGCAGGTGGGGGCGGAGGAGGATATGGTGCCGTTAGTGGAGGCGGGGAAGATGGAGATGATGGTGAACGAGAGCAGGAGAAAGCTGGGAAGCTTCCAGATTTGTTCATTGTGCACTTGCTGTGGAGGGGCAAGTAGAAGCTACTGTATGCCAACTCCTTGTTGCTATGCAATCAATTGCAACATCCCAAACAGGCCCTTTGGATTCTGTTCTTTCACCCCCAAGACTTGCAATTGCTTTGGATGCCATATCTAAATCTATTTTTTCTTGAATTTTCATTTCATTGCTAGCAGCTATACTAGTGGAGTGAGTGAGTGAGTGAGTATAAACAATTGTTTGTTTGAGGGCAGCAAAGGCTTGGTGGATTTGTGCCCTAGGATAGTATTATCAACAGCGATTACATTTTCCAAGCCTCGCTCGTTCGCTCGCTCTTAATTAAGGTCATGTTAATGTTAGTGAATGGTTTATTGAAGTAATTTAGATATGCATTACTAGTATTGTTGTTGTGGGACTGGGAATGTGTAAGTTGTGATGAACATCTGTTAATCTTTGTTTGATTATTGAAGACCTTTTCTTTGTTTCTTTGCAGAATGATTGTACCATTAGCCCCCTGCCCTTAGGTAGTAAGTAAGCCGTAGCAATGCACTTGAGGAGTAAATAGTAATGAACACATATTTTAGAATACATACTGCTGGGCTGGCTCTGTATGTATACTCCTATCCCGTGTTGTTATTTGGGAAAGTAGTGGGTCGGGTCTACGTATGCTAGCAGTAGTTGGGAGTTGGAAAACAATGGTGGTCCATATCTCAGACCATGACAACAGAGCTGTGCAGCTGTAATATTATTGCTGCAGATTGTTATGTTCCTGTGGGGGTGGGAGTTATTACAGCAATCAATAATGGAGGATGCTCCCTTCCCTTCCCTTCTTGTTTTATTAAAAGCAAAACTAAAGAATTGTTATTAGAGGAGGAGAAAGTAGATGGAGGAATTGCCAGCAATAATTGTTACTCCATTAAATTAAATTAAATAGGGTCTCCATGTATGTATGTATATGGGGATAGGGAGGGGTCCCCCTAACCCTAACATGATCTACTGTTATCAGAGTTTCAAATGGAATGGATGGTGCAGATGACAACATCAACAATTAAACATGTTGCTACTGCTTTCTTCTCTGCTTGCCTTTGAAAGAAATTCTACCTTCATTGCAATGCTAATGCTAATTTGATCCCTCTCCAATTCCAAACAAAATTAGATTAGATCCGGATGGCTCTGTATATAAAGAAAGCATTCTGCTCATTCATTTGAATATCCACCTCTACATGTTTTTGACAAAAATGAAGTCTCACCATACTTTAATAACACTAATTAACAGTTCATTGCCTCGATGGATTTATGACACTATTCTTGTGCCCTTTTATTTTTTGTAAACCAAGAAAGAAAAGAAAAGGCAGATAATGATCCAAAAAGAAAACCATATCACACTCTATTGCATGGAAAGTAACAAAAGAAGTTGAATAGCAGCAGCAGCAGCATCTGTTTCAAGCTGAGGGAGGGAGGGAGGGAGGGAGAGAGAGAGAGAGAGAGAGAGAGATGGAGTATTGCTTTGCTTGGTCATTCGGCAATGGTGGTGGCAGAAGGTTGTCTGGTGACAGCAGCTATGATATCAGTATATGCGACCACTCCAACCAAAGTGTCGTCATTCTGTTCCTCAGTAACCCAGACATGGCTCGCCCGGTGCGACAACATCTGCGCCATCACAGCAGCCAGTGAAGTGCTGCTTTTACATGTGAGCGGGGCACTTCTACCTCGATACATGCTCCTGGCGTTGCTAAACAACCCCCCCATAGGCATACTCGTGCTTCTCGCCCTACCTCCTAAATTCGGGTCAGCACCAGCAATATCAGGCAGTGATCTTGAATGATTATCTTCCACCCCCATTACGAACTGGGCGGCTGATAAGTTAGCTAGCGCCCATGCAGCGGATAAATAGTCACACTTCCATAGCTTGGCTGAAGATATTTCACCAATCATCTTATGGTGGTCGTCTTCTTCTTCTACAACGGCCACTGCACAGGGATCGTGGGGAAGGTTTTTGGTGGCTTCGATGGCAGGGGAGGATGAGTCGAGGGAACGATAGTTTGGATTGACAGCTCCGAGAGAGGCTATGGAAGAAAGGGGTATGGGGGCCAAGGCACCGAGGCAACCAATGAGGAAACGCAGGACATCTTCTCTTGATAGACAGCAAAATTTGTTCTGAATGGAAGAGGAAGAGGAAGAGGAAGGCCTGGTAGTGGTAGGTAGTGCTAATGTGTTGGTGCTACTGCCTGGGGATGGGTCTGCATTTTTGAGCCATTTTCCGTTGTACAGAATGGAAAACCGCTTGCTCATTCCTCTCCATACTAAACTCTTAGGCACCAGTAGACGCTTCACACCTTGTTTCATCATCTCCAGAGCATCTATTAATCTGGAACATTACATTAATGAATCATCATCATATCTACAAATAAGATATTCTAGTTTGTGGGATTTGATTTGATTTGATGATGTATGTATTGCAGATAAGTAAGAAATGTACCTTGTACCAGGGTCAACGACCTTAAGGGCGGAGTTATCGGGAAGAAGGACCTCGGAAACAGGGGTGTTGATGGCCTTTTGGTGATCACCGGGGTGGGTGGCGAGGAAAGCCACAACGTGGAATGCATTCAGGATTCCCACAAACCTCTCTTGTCTGGAGTCGGCATTCTCCATCACACTCTTTGATCTCTTCCTCCACACCGGGATCCCTCCTTCCGTCGATTCTCCGATAGCCCGAATCGCAGCACCCACCGTCTCTGTCTCCGGAAACTCCGACAGCTCCGGCTTCCCCACCGTCAGATCACCCACTACATGGTACAGAAACACCGACGCCATATCTCGATCTATTACTATAAGAGAGAGTGTAGGAAGATGAGTAGAAGGTGAAAGGGAGTAATGGAGAGGGATGTGGATGCGGATGCAACCCTGTTACAACCAAGATTTGGATTGGGATTAGGATTAGGGGCCATACTTTATTAAGGTGGTGGCAGCTGCAGCAATGCCCATGAAAGAATGAAAGATGGAAATTTTAGTTGTGTGTTGGTTGATCGGAGATAGATAGATCACAGAAATTCGGGATCGTAGCAAGGTGTATGGATGACAGACAAGTGTGTGTTTGTGTGTGTGTTGGAATAAATGAATGATTGAAAGAAAGAAAGAAAGAAGGAGCTCAAGTCTTTTCTTTCTTTTTTGTTGCGTCTCCGATTGGATCAGTGGCGGCGCCAATTATTGTTGTTCCTCCACATGCCTCCTCCTTCACTTGTCCTAATCCATCCCTTGTCATCATTCCAATAATTTAAAGACTAATCTTTCTTCACTGTTTTCGTCTCTCAGTAAACTTTATATTTTTTTTAAATATAAAAATAACACTCAATTATATCATTTTCAATATACAATTTTATATTCTAATATAATAAAATAAAAATCTACTTCTCAATCACCTTTTAAAAAAAAACATGTTTCACCAGGTGTAAAGCTTTCTTTTTTCACTAGCAAACACCTGTTAAATTGTTTTATTCTTATTTTGGGGTGTTATCATCATTTATTTTTCTCAAAAAAAAAAAAAAAAATGGGTATCACTAGGGCTGGGCATCTAAACAAACAATTCGCAAAAGACAGGTGGCATAAATGAAATGAATACTCTAGTTAATTTGATAATGGAGGAAGGAGAGAGTTTAATCAAAAAGTAGTCTACTCGCACGGTCTCCAATGTTTTATTGCGATATTCGGGGTTTTCTTTCTTTCTTTCTTTCTTTATATGAAAAAAGGCGTTGATTACCTACTTTAATCTTTGTATTCTTCTTTTTCTCTCCACTCATCATCATCAGTAGCAGCAGCACCTCCATCAGTGCAGTGCTTCTTCTTCTTCTTCTTCTTCGTATGATGAAAGTGATGCAAAGAATAGAGGCGGGTTGTTTTATGTTGTTTTTAGTGTCTCTCACAAGCCCAAACCCGTTCTCTTGTGCTGCTGCGGATGCTGCTTCTCTTGTTAAGAGTGTGGTGGACCCAAGAGACAAAGCTGCGGTTTTGGAGGTCCTATCTTCTTCTGATTTCCAAAGCCAAGGCCAATGGTGGAGCACCTCGAACCGGACCGGGCGCCTGACCTCCCTCAACCTGACTGCCCTCAACTTATCGGGTCAACTTCAGCCCTCCCTCTGCAACCTCTCCTCTCTTGAAACCCTCATCTTATCCCGCAATGCTTTCCGCGGTCCCCTTCCCTCTTGCTTCTTCTCTCTTCTCCCCAATCTTAATGTCTTGGATCTTAGCCACAACGCCTTTGTTGGTCCTATCCCTGCCCCGCCTCGCCTCACTCACCTCGATCTTAGCCACAATCTCTTCTCCGGTACACTACCCTGTTTCCCCTCCCAATCTCTCTCTCTCCTCAATCTTGCCAATAACTCCATTGTCGGAGGAATACCAGCCTGTATCTCCACTTCTCCTGCCCTCACCCACCTCAATTTGTCCTCCAACCACCTGCGTTATGGCATTTCACCCAGATTGGTGTTTTCCCACAACTTGGCTGTTTTGGATTTGAGTTTCAACTCTTTATCTGGTCCTCTGCCTGCCTACATCGTGGGGGCACCCGAAAAGTCTAGCCTCTTGCTCCTGGATTTGTCGAGCAACCAGCTGAGGGGCGAGATTCCCTCCCCCATCACGGAGCTCAAAAACCTCAAGGCTTTGCTTCTGTCCCGCAATCTGCTCACAGGTGGAATACCAGACAGGATTGGAAACCTGACCTATCTTCAAGTCATTGATCTCTCGCACAACGCCCTCTCCGGCTCCATCCCTTTGAACATCGTTGGCTGCTTTCAGCTGGTGGCCTTGAAGCTGAACCACAACAACATCTCAGGGGAAATCCCTCCGGAGCTGGATGCATTGGACAGTCTCAGGATACTGTCCCTGAGCAACAACCCAATTTCCGGGGAGATCCCTCTCACCTTGGCCGGATGCAAGTCGTTGGAGGTTGTGGATTTGAGCTACAACAATCTCTCCGGTTCTCTAAATGAAGCCGTATCCAAATGGTCCAACCTCAGGTTTCTCTCCCTTTCTCATAACATGTTGAACGGATCTTTACCCACTTGGCTATTCACATTAAAGGCCATTCAATCCATCCATCTTTCTGGCAACTACTTGTCTGGCTACATACCACTACCGGATGCAAGCAGCATCAGCAGCTTCTTCAACACTAGTAATCACCCACCATCATCCGCTGATCTGGATTTGCGACTTTCCGCAGTGGTTTCTGTTGATAAAACCGAATTCATCTTCAACTATGATGTTCTAACTTGTACCGGGATCGACATCTCTGATAATTTACTCACCGGAGGAATTCCAGCTGGACTTTTTGGATTGCAAGGCCTCCAGTATTTGAATTTATCGTATAATTGTCTTGATGGTCAGATCCCCCCAGGCCTGGCAAAGATGTGGAGTTTGAAGGTGTTGGATTTGTCGCATAATTCCTTTTCAGGTTCTATTCAAGATAACATATCCAGCCTTGGAAACTTGGTACTACTCAATATGTCTTATAACAGTCTTTCTGGGGTAGTACGGGGCTACGCCAGATTTCCCGGAGCATTTGCTGGAAATCCAGGCTTGTGTTTGGGACATGGCTGCGGTGTTGATGGTATGTTGTTGGCAACGAGGAGAGACGAGCATGGTTTGATTTCAATTTGGGTCTTCTGCGTAACCACTTTGTTTAGTTTTTATGCAGGCGTTATTGGTCTCTGCTGTTGTGCCAAATCCAGAAACTATATTTTGCAGACAAAAAACTAGTCAAGAGTCCCTCATTTTTTATCCATATAATGTAGATGTAGTACTAGTTTTTTTGACATTGTCGTCTCATTTCTAAGTTTAATGGCAAAGGAATCACAAAATAATCCTCATACAAAGATTAGGTGGAATCTGATTCACATCCTGCAAAACCATTCTCACACTTTCAAGGAATTAGATTCGTTGAGGGAGGCTTATTATGCACACTTTACTGCAACAATCAAATATCAAATAAACAAGCTTCTTGGAGAAGAAAGAAAACTATATTCATTCACTCTGCTTCATTTTTCTTCACAGCGAATCTACAAATCATCTTTTACAACTCATCCAAGAAGCAAGATGATCAAGTTTAAAAAAGGGAAAAAAAAAAAAAAAAAAGACCTGCCTTCATTTTTCTACATCAAAAATTGCAATCCACAATCTTCTGCCCCGTTTGGATAATTATGGTTTAAGGTGCAAATGCACCATAAGAAACAACGATATATAAATCATAAAATGGCCTCACTTCACAAAACTCTCTCATCATCTAAGGATCTGAAACATAGTTTTGTCCCAGCTAATACTTTATCGGCCCATCCAAGCTCCCAGATGCAAACTGAAGGAGCAAGTCATGTATAAGGGAGATTTAGTGGAAGGTAAAAAGAAAAAGGGGAAATAGTTGTCCCCAAGTGTAATATATCAGCTTTGGGGAAGCAATGAAAGTACATGAGAACATCAATTAACTTCTTGCTGAAACTTTGGACATTGCAGTCATCCATCATCAAAAGATTAACGAGCAAACTTGTTCCAGTTGAACAGAGAACACAAAAATTAACAGAGGCAATTTAACCCCCAAAACATCAGGAAAAATTCATATTGCAACTCTTGGGTTTGAAACTATAATATAATGTTCATGTTCTTTGTTTCACAGTGTGATACCATCAACTGTGATTCTGTCATTACGTTTTGCATCCGTTATGAAAGTCAAAAACTTCTAAAATGAAGTCCAAAAAAAATATTAAAAAATCAAGAAAAGAAATGTTAAATCAATCATAATCAAATGTGGTAACTCATCTTATTATCCAATCCAAGAAATGGCAAATTGAATAATACCAGTTAACTAAATAGATTTGCTTTTGGTCTTGCAAAAAAGAAAATAAAACAAGACAAAACTGAAGTTACCTGTTGAACAATTGGATTTGTTGACGAGGAGAATTCATGAGTCATTCCTTGCCAAACAACCTTTCCTTCATACAAGAACAACAGCCTATATATGGTACTAGTATTAGGATAAGATAAAGTAGCAGCTGTAAGAAAAAATTATAGGCAAAAGACTAAATGCTATTTCCAAACAAGAAAACCAATCACTACCTATCAACAGCTCTTCTGATTGTGCTATGTTGATGCGTGACAACTACATAGGATGCAATCTTCCCGGTGTTCCCAAGTGCATCCTCACCTTTCAAATGAACTGAGCGAATGAGATCTTCAACAACAGTGGATGCAATTGGATCCAGACCAGCTGTGGGCTCATCATATAGGAGCACCTGCTCAAAATACACATAACATCATTTGAAAAATAATTACCAGAATATAATGCACCTTTATCATCATAGTAAATGAATCTACATGCAAGATTCTACTTGAATCTTGTGTTGTATTTGAGCCATCACCACCTCCTCTCCCCTCCCCACAAAAAAAAAAAAAAAAAGTAAAGAAAAAAAAGAACCATCGGACGTAAGTTGTAACCCCTGCATTCAATGAAGAGCAGAAAATCAAGTGGGATATCCAAAACAAGGATGTTCCAATTAATCCTAACATGAATTCAACATTGAAATTTCAACAGTAATTTATAAAGGTCTCAGAAGGATCGATAACCAGAGGTCCAGCACTTCATGGGCTGAGTGCAGTGCATTCCAGTGTTAGCTCTTACAAGGAAGATAATAATTAAAGTTGCTTTGTGTGAAAAAATTAATGAACAATAATCGAAATCATTATCCAAGAATCCACCACCTATTTTTTTAGACTTCATATTTTTTTCTCCTTTGGCCGTTTCAATTCACCTTCACAGTAGAATACTTAATATAATTAAGTAAATTGCACAATAAATATTATTCCCAAAGTTCAATAGTTAAAATGAAATAGAGAGTACTATGATCCAATATCTGTAATCCGATCTCTTGGGATACGACAATGCTCATCACTTCAATTAACTACGCTGTACAATTGAGGTTTAACTTTAAAGTTTTGAGCAAACACGAATGCAGCAACAAGATAAAACTTAAGGTGGAAAATGATGAGTGTATGATGAACCTTAAGAAGTGAGAACTTTCAAGTTTGTTGTGTCAGCTAGAAGCAAGCCAACATAAATATGAGATGCTACTATTGGTAAACTTGGCTCAGATATATTTTGCATCTTATCTACCTCCCAATACAAACTTGTATCCTAGCAGTGTCAGACTTGACTGCGTAAGTACTTAGCAAAGGAAAATTCTCAAGCAACTAAGCAAGCTAACTATTAAGAAGTTTTACGGCCACTTACCTAAAAAGTAAGGAGAGGAAGGAGAGGTATTGATGGCGAAAGTCTGTAATATTGCAGTTGGGATGAAGGCTTGGAAAGCTAAAGCTTGAGACAGTTTAAAGCTAAGAAACTGGAGAAGATCACAGAAGTTAGAGATAGATCATGCCAAATTCTCGATATAATAGAGGAGCTGTTGCATTTTCAAATATTAATACAACTATAACAGCTTAATTATCCTGGTTGAACTACTTAGGTAATAATTGCTTGTAATTTGTGCCTTAAGATTGTCATATTTTATACAATTACATGTGGTTCTTGTCCATTTCTAACTCATTCGCACTTGATTAGAATTTGTGGGTATGTTGTGCCATTACAGTTTATAGGTACAAAATGAGGACATGAACAAACTCCGTTTAAAAACGGGTTTGAAAACGAAGAGATTTGAGAACTGACAGCTGCTCCAGCCAGGCAGATCTTGCTCGACTCAAGCAGGAAGTCAAAGCTGAAAATTTCACAAGTCCTAGGTCGTGCTCAACCCAAGCACAACCTACTCGACCAGAAATGCTTGAGCACTTGTTGAAATCGTGTTTCTCAGTTGCTGCTCAACCAGAGCAGGCCTTAACACTTGATGAAATTGTGCTACTCGGTTGCTACTCGATCAGTGCAAGCCTCAGCACTTATGAAATTGTGATGCGGCTCGATTTGAGCACAACCTGCTTGATTCAAGCAGGTCTTGATTTCAGAAACTCTTCCTTTTAGACCTAGGGAACGTGCCAGAAGGATCCAAGGGGTATAAAAGGCCCCACTTCCGATTTTTGAGAAAGGCAGATATTTTCCCAAGTCCCTAGCCTCCCCCATACACACATTTAAGGATAGGTTTTGATGATTTTTCATATCTAGGTCATCTATTTCCTTAATTTAATAATCCCTTAGCTTATTTAGTAGTTATGGCTGAATTCTACATTTCCCCCGTGAGTTATTTAGTGTTTTGGGTGTTTTGAATCGTGTAAGAAAAAATGATGAATGGATTAATTTTGGCTTTCCTTATTTCAATTCATAGTTGATGTGATTGATTGACGAGTTTTATTGGGCTTTGGATGATTATTTCTATTAGTTGTATATGGAAGCATGTGCATGTAAAGTATGCCAGAATGAGTTGTAATTATCCATTTGCATTTGTTATGCCTAGATTAGCATTTGAGCAGAGGGTTTAGGCATTAGAAACCCCATCATTCTAAACTATTGGACTTATTGCTAAAACAAGAATTAGTAGATTAGTGAAGGGGCAAAGAGAGTTTGAATTCAAGTACCTAATGCGATAGTACCTTGATTGGGAGCACATAGTGGTGAAAGTACATAGAAGGAGAACGAAAACGCTCTCCCTAACAATCTAAGGGTCTTTTGGGATTAGATCACAATGTCTTGCTCGGTCACTTAAGCTCCAGAAGGGACAAGTCTACATATTATAAGAGATTGCTCTGATCACTCAACTAGGAAACAATCTCAGGAAGCCCAGTTAATCCAATTGTCAACTATTGCATCAGGGTAAATACCTAAAGCACAGTTTCTCATTCTAGAAAACTTTCAAAAACATTTAGATATTAGTCATACTACTCAATTTAACTTTCAATTTCAAACACCTCACATATATAGTTTGTTACTATAATAGCATAGCAACACATAAGACGAGGGAACGCTGCACTCCTAGGTCCTTTGGGTACAATTTAATTTATTGCTTAGTTAAGCTAAACTAATTGCTATGATGTACCCAATTACTTGTGGGTGAGTCGAACACATTAAAAAGAAAATCTCAATCATTGAGTCTTAAATGTTTTTTACTTGGATTAATGCAAGTGAAACCAAGTCATATTACAATTTTTTACCCTAAAACATTAAACAAGATACTGATCAGGAAACATGAATCTAAGTTTTAAGGAAATAAACCAGGAAGTTGAAAGCAACACTTCCATACCTCGGGTTCTATTGCATCCTTCGTTGTATCAAATATGATGGAACGAGCCAAAGCAACTCTCTTTTTCATTCCTCCTGACAACTCAGAAGGCAACCGGTCCTCCACTCCCTGTAAAAGCATTCAATTTAAACTTGCAGCAATTACGAATGAATAAGCCCTTTCACTATATGGTATACCAAAACTCCAAATAATTTTTTTCCCGCGATGGTTCGACTTGATATATACTGTCAATCTGATGATTGCGACAAAGTGCATAATGCAGCATTTTGTAAAAGCGGCCTACACAAATATTTAGCTGGAAGAATATAAATAAAAGGATTTCTGTTTCATACTTGAGTTATTTGAACTTCTATAACTAGATCGGTAGCATTTAATCCTAAGCAGTAAAGTACCAAAACTGCATTCTGAACTTTTCAGACAGACATAATTATCACAGATTTCAAAAGCATTGCCTATTTATATGAGTTCTAGCCAGCTCACTAAAGGCAGCCATGGTAAAAGGTCATTAACTGCACACCTTCAATCCAACAGCAGCTAGAGTCTCTGTGACAAGCTCGACAATTTTATTCTCGGGCATAGTGGAATTTTCATATCTGTAGCAAATAAAGGAATAAAAAACTTAATAACAACACAATTTCATTTTCCCTTTATGGAAGTCTAGCAAAAGGCTTATTAAGAAACTCTGAGTGTCTTACAACAAAAACCCAACATTTTCACGAACAGTGAGAGAATCAAAAAGTGCAGCACTCTGAAACACCTGTTACATCGGGAATGAGATTAAAGTAACTATCTGGAATAACTGCAACACTATAGGTGCAGCAATATAATCTCACCAAGCCAATTCTTAGACCAGATATTTCATCATCACTTATCAACCCATGTCGCCGTCTACCTCGAACTAATACCTCACCCTAACAGTTCAGCATAATATATACGAGACCACAAGAAAAAAGTCAGAGTCAACCTGGATCACATTCACCCAATCCCACCTCAAAAAGGAAAAAGAGAAAAAATGAAGTTGAAGGATTACCTTGTCTGGAGCAAGAAGCCCAGCCATAATCTTCAAGATGGTTGACTTACCTGTCCCAGATGGTCCAATAATTCCAACAGCTTCTCCATGCCTAATCTATAGAAGGGAATAACCTTTTCGTCAATTTAAAGATATTTTGACAATGTGGACTGAGAAAGAAAGAAATAAATGATAAAGGCGCAGCAAAGTGAAAATAAATTAGGACAAGTCAAGGCTACGAGAAGTGTGAGTTTTATAAGAGATAGCAAAGAAAACAAAAAAGATGAACCATTCAATTGGTAAATGCGTTGTCAACTGTCTTCCCTTTCAAAGTTAGATAATTCTTTATCTCCTAGATAATTTATGGATTAAATATGGTGTTTACCTGTCTAAAATAGAGAAGCTGTTAATACCTCCAATGTCTGATGATAAACACAATGAAGAAAAATAACAAGGTGAAGAATTAAAGTCTAGCCCAGTGCCGAGGGACATAGAGAGAACAAAGGAATGGGTAATTTGTCCTCTAGAGGATCAAATCATCAATTCTGGTAAAATTATGCAACACATGGCTTGTATTTTTCAAGTAATGCAGAAAGCTCCAATTCTTGCTGCATTAATTGGATGAAGGATATTTGTTAATTGTGTATCGTGGAACTAGTGGTAGAGGGATACTAGAAGTGGTGATGTTCGTCCTTACAACACTATTGAACACCAAAAATTTATTGTTTCCTACAAAACATGATGGTGAACTTAGTATGTTCTAGTGCATGAGTGCAATTGATTGAGTATTTTCAATTGAAATTGCAAGATGTTATCGACTATCATCACTTTGGAAAATCGAGACTAATAAAATCACCTTGAAGCTCACGCCTCTTAAAATGTGTTTTTCCCCAAAAGATTTGTAGACATCTCGACACTCAATCAGCACATCTGACTCATCCTCCTCTTGCACCTTCTCCACACGAGAACCCTGCTGCTGCTGAAGAATGACAAAGAGTGAAAATACTACTACCACTGCTAGTACATGATACGTATATATAGATAGATAGAAACAGACAATAAAATTCGACGGAGGCGGCGCCACACAAGCACAACCAACCCTTCTTCTATTTCTTGCTGTATTTTCATCATCAACCGCCAACAACATTGGAAAAGGTTGCAAGCCACTACTACTGCTCAGAGAGTTGCGACCGTCGCGTGCATTAAGAGGGGTGTAGCATATAATCGCCCCACAAACCATCCCTTGATTATTTTTAATTCACAGAGTGAAAGGGAAAAGGAAAGGGAAAGGGAAAGGGGGGTAACTATGAATTATGAGTGAAACCCAGATCAAATTGGGAATCCGGAGCATTTAAATGGAAATCAAAATCGTAATTATGCAGAATTTTAAATTGAAATGGCAGCTACAGATTACTGGGATGGTTCCGTGAAACCTTCCCGGGTCTATGGTTGCAAATATTGGGTGTGTTTGCAAACATATATGGTTTTTGGGGGTGATTTAGGGTAGTGTATTGGATTAGGATTTTAAGGGACTTTTTTAGCTGAAAAAAGTCATATAGATTTTAAAAGATTTTTTATGATTTTTAAGATTTTGCAGAATTCTATAAAACTTTTTAAATCAGGATTTTAATGGATTCAGGATTACATGAGTTCAAGATTTTTTTTTCCATATATTCGAATTCAAAAAGAGTCAAAAGACAAAAAAAGAAAAAAAAAATATCCATAATATTATGTCCTCCTAAATAGCATCCGTCCACATATCCATAGCTATAATAGTCCTCCAAGCATTAGCGTCTTGTCGCTCTTGCTCTTAGGTTTGAATAATATGCTCAAAGTTATGGTCTTCATTAATCGGTAATGTTGAAGATGAAGGTTCGTCCACTGGTTCAACTGGAAATTCACCAGAACGACATTCTTTGCAAAGAAAGTTATATAGAGTTGCGCATGCTAATACAAGTTCTGCTTGTGTCTTGAATAAAAATGGAGGTGCTGACTTAAAAATTGTGAACCTTGATTTAAAAATATCAAATATTCTCTTGATCACATTCCTTAAAGACGCATGACGAAGATTGAACAATTATTTCTCATTTTCAGGGTCATTACCCTGACCCGCAAAATCTTGTAGATAATATCTTACACCTCGAAATGGAGTTAAAAACTGATGTCGATTAGGAAATCCGCAATACATCAAAAAATATTTACCTAATTACATATGCAATATATAATATTAGTATTATAATAATACTAATAATACTAATATAAAAAATAAGTATTTACCTTGTGGCACTTTAAGTCCATTTCTTCTTGTTATAGCATCATTTAGTATCTTAGAATCATGAGCCGAAACCTCCCACCCACTAAGAACGTACATGAACTACAAATCAAAATTACAAGCGGCTAATTCATTTTGTGATATATTTCCATGACGGTCACGATAACTGCTTACATCTCGTCCCCTTACCATTGCTGGAATATGTGTTCCGTCAATAGCTCCAATGCAATCCTAATACAACTATTTTTGCATTAAAAATATAAATATAGTAGTGTCATTTTATTTATAATTTTTATTGTTAGAAAATTATTGCATACCTTGAAGAAAGGGAAGAACCTTGTGCTTTCTCTGATTTTAGCAGGTACGCTTGAACCTGGTTTTTTAGAAGTTTCATATGGTCCAAGTTTCTTATCCATACACCAGCTGTATCGGTCCTAGGGCTGGGTCGGTATGGTATACCGTATTGAAAATTGCATACCATTTACCGTACCGAAAAGTTCGGTATGGTAAAATTTCATATCGATCCCGTACCGAAGTTTTCGGTATACCAAAATTTCGGTATGCCTAAAAATTTATATCTTACCGTACCGAATAATCGGTATACCGTTTCATATCAAAAATACTGTCATATACCGATATTTTTGGCATACCGAAATTAGAAAATTGTAAAGGTATATCGTTCCATACCGACATATACCGATAATATTTCGGTATTTTGATATATACTGAAATACCGAAAATTTAGAATATTCCTACCGTTACCGTACCGAAATTTTGGTATTTTCGGTAATTTTTCGGTACGATATGCACGGTATTTCGGTATTTTTTTCCACCCCTAATCGGTCCCAGTAATTTTTCCACTCAACTCAAAAGTTCCAAAATACCCTGAAATTAATAGAAAAATATACAATCAAAGTATTGAGACTATAATAGCATAAATTGTACAATTATGAGTAAAATAAAGAATTATTGTTATAAAACAATCAATCAAAGCACAAAAAATAACACAAATAATTACGACTTATCAATTAAATTTACATACTCATTAATCTAGGTGGTCAATCCAAATTAATTAATCACACAATTTAAACATTGAAAACAGATGATAAAAAACAAATATCCATGGAGAAACAATAATTATTAAACCAAACATAAAAAAAAAGGATAAAATCAGTTGGTGATTTTACCTCAGAGAAATCGACAAGGATGAAGATGACGGTAGATTTGGGAATCAGAGGTCGATCAAAAAAGGGATTTCAATATGTGTTAGAGTATGGTGGAAGTGGAATTATGATAGCGTGGATAGTATAATATATATTCAAAAGTGAAAAGACAAAGGTGAAGACATTACCGAAGAAAGCACTTCAAAGAGTCACTTCAAAAGTCCTTTAAAATCCTATGGGTTTTGATGGGATTGTTGGTATGTATAAGAACAACTAAAAAGTCCTTCAAAATCCATCTAACACAACAATCCTTTAAAATCCTTATATTTTTTAATATCAATGGATTTGTTTTAATTAATAAAAAAATTCGAATGAATATCAATGAATTTTAATGGACTTTTTAAAAAATCTTGAAAATCCATATTGAATATCAGTTGATTGTTTCTAAGTGACATAAAATCCTGCGAAATCCTAATCCAATACACCCCTCTCAATTTATTAGTGTATGTGTTAAACAATTGTTTATTGGTGAAAGTGATGAGTGTTTTTAAAATTTGTGTAGCAAGAAGCTATGATAGGGAGAATCATACATTTCTCAGCTTTTAGATTATCACAAATTCTAGCATGTACTTGGATTTTAAAATCAATTTTGATTTTTTCAAACACACAAATATACCGAACTATTTTTTTTTCAGTTGGGTATTACTAATTACTTTTTGGGTTATTGTGATTATTTATTGGGTATTACTGATTTCTGCTTGAGTTTTTTTTTTTTTTTTTCAAAATGTAAGTACACATCATGCACTCAAGTGCACATTAGAACTACTCTTAGATTATAGATTTTAGTTGATTAATTTAAACAGAATCATTGAATTTCAAACACTCAAAACAGCTTATGCACGCAATTTTAAGTGATTATAATCACTTACTATATTTTTCTAAAACACACCCATAATCATCTACTTCAACGTTTGTGTTTTATCGTGGGGATACGTGACAAACACTACATTGACATATATTAATAATTTAAAATACAATTGATTTGAATCTTAGTGAAAGAAAAATAGGAGAGAGAATGAGTGACCGCGAGAAATGTAATGTAATTATATAGAGTTGTATAAAAATATGTGTATAGATGTAATATAGGAGTGTATGTATATTAGGTTGGGAAATGGGAAGGATCCGTCCAAGATCAGATGGGATGGGGATGGTGTTGATGGGCGAACATTGATAATCTCTTGGCGAATAAAATTTAAAGCCTAGATAGGGATTATGAAACAAAATACTCAAACCAAAGATGACTAGCAAGAATAAACAGAAAGGGAGTACATCTATCAATTCGGGAGGTGTATTAACCGACAAACAACACTCTTGACGAGCAACTTACAGACGAACAAGTTTAAGGCCCAATGCCAGATATGGACCCCGATAAGCAATAATGCCAAAAGGTAGTGCACTTACCAGTTCATGGAGTGTACAATACCTATCAATCCATATGATCAACCAAGTTTCTGACGAACAAATATTAAAGATCCAGAGGACCCATACACCTTGAAAATACAAGCGAACAACTTGTGAGCCACCTAAACAAGAGACGAACAACTTCTACAGAAGAACTACAAGTGATGATCTACCAAGCAAACTACGTCGAACAACAATGCATTCGAGATAAGATCAAATACAAGACTTTGTAATTAAGTTTCAGCCTAGATAAAGTCAAATATGGTCAAAAGGACACATGTCAAGCATGCAAGCTTGGTAGTTCAAGAGTCATGTACACCACCTACTTGGTGGATAGTATAAATAAGTTGTTCTCCAGCTATAAAAAGAAGTTCAAATTCACAAACACTCCAAATACACGCACTCATACACCTAAACGTGCACACACACAAAATAAATACGAATTCGATACTCGTATTTACGATTTTATAACCCGAACAATCGAATTTACCATTTACGGTGGTAATCAATCACACGTTCTTGTTTGGTGATCCCAAAATCGGTTAAAAACAGCCACTAATCCACGCGATTAGAACCGATCACCAACAGATGGTTCATTCTCTTTCGAATAGCCCCATCTCTCACCAAACATAGTCTAACATTTGTGTAAAAAATATCACTTTATAAAACCTAAGATTATAATATATTTTTTCTGATTATATTTGGCTTAGTCTATTCCTTTCTGGAGTTTTTCATTTGATTTTTAAATTTAATTTTATTTAATTAAATTATTTTTAAAGATTATTTTATGTTCTTAGTTTTTTACACAGTTATATAGTGTCCTGTTTTTCCAAATTTATTTTTAATTTAAATATTTTTTCAATTTAATTCATTTTTAAAATAGGGTTTATATTTTATTTAGTTTATTTGATATTTTTAAAGATTTTTACTTTGTTAGTTAGTTTTTTAATATAGACAAAGTATAGAGTGAAAATGGTCCATACATTAAACAATATTCGTTATTTTCATTTAACAGTATTACTAGTTTACATTGAAGAGTCATCGTTGTTCAGTGAAAACAACTAATACCTTTTAGTGAAAACACCTAATACTCTTTAGTAATAACAATCAACACTCTTCGATGATTCATGTATGAAGCAATTTCACTCTATACATACTCTTCACTATATATATATATATATATATATATATATATATATTTGTTTTTTGTTTTTTTTGTTAATGGTTTTTACAATATATTTTATTTCTTAAGTTATTTTTCTTTTTCAAATTTTGATCAAAAGCTAAAGAATAAGGAGGAATAAAAAGTTTTTTTTTCTTGAGGAGAGAGAGTAAAGAATAGTAAGAAAGTGATTTTTTTTTCTTTTTCTGATGGAGTAAGGATACTATAAGGAATTAAATAGGATATGTTTAGTGTTAAGTTATTTTTTTAAATTGAGTATGTATAGAGTAAAATTGGTTCATACATAAATCATTGAAAGATATTAGTTGTTTCCACTAAATAGTATTAGTAGAATTCACTAAAAGGTATTAATTGCTTGCACTGAAGAGTCTTAGTTTGTTTTCACTAAACAACTAATATTTTTCAGTGAATACAATTAACACCCTTCAGTAAAATCAACTAATACTCTTTAGTAAAAACTACTAATACCTTTCAATAATTCATGTATGAACCATTTTCACTCTATACTTTGTCTTTTAAATTTTATTAGGGTATGTATAGCGAGTGGGGTGAGTTAAGAGAATTTTGAAGTTTGAGTAGTGGTAATAATGTGTAGGAATAATTGCATATACTACCACTTTACACACACTAATTGCAAATATCCACCCAAATAATCTTACATTTCAAAACACCACTTTTTATTTCTATATAACCAAAATATGGACCCCACCCACTACCAACCCCACTCCAACACTCTATCGCCCCTAAAATATAATTAGTCCCCACAACCCCCCCACGCCCTCATTTTTAATCGCCCCCCTCTCTCTCTCTCCATAACCCCTCTCTAAATTTTTCGACAACCCACCACCACCACAGCCAGGGGACGCCACCGCCGCGAGTTTTGACCACCAAGAGCCGATTTAGTCCGCCATGGCCGCCACGAACAACCATCGATGATAATTCATCAAAAAAAATTTGCTATCAATTTATATAGGAGTTTTTTCTTACACGACTTTTTGTTTATTATTTTATAAATTTTTGAATAGTTTTTTTTTTTTATTAGATGCATGACTCTTCTTGGCAGCAAGATGGAAGAGAAGCGAAATTTATTCTAGTTACGGTTGTGCATGAGTTTTGATCCTGGAATGAAGTTGAGGGAAAAATATAATTTCATGCAAAACATTGTTTGCATCATGCAAATAATCTTTTGCATTTATGCAAAGTTTTATTGAATATTGAAGAATGAAAATATGAATAAATGGAAGACCTTCATTTTTTTTCAATTATATAAATCTTATTATACTATATTTTCAAACCTCTCCAAGATGGTGTGTCAACACCACCTTATTCTTAGGTTGATGTGGCATATCTCAAATCTCTCCATTTTGAAATAATGCGCTCTCATTAAAAGTTGGTTAAACTTTTAATCTCGACCCTTCATTCTATATCATTAAATCTAAACCATTAATTTATATCTGCATAATTAATGCAAATAGATATTTTTTCTATTTTTTATTTAGTTATTTTTAGAATTTATTATAAATCATATTTTTTCCAAACCTTAATGTAATTAAATATGATCTATTTATTGAATGAATTTAAATTTATCATTTATAAGCTTGAGTTAATATATATAGTATAATATAATGTTCAATTATTTTTTTCCTAAAATAAAAGGTATATAGTTATACATTCCAAAGAATATTCTTATGTGATATATTCTTATTATGGACAAGATATATGCATTTTTTATTATAAATAAGAGCACATTGTATTTCATTTTTTCACATCAAAGTTTCATTTGTTCCACTCTTTTACTGATATTTCTCCCATCAATTGTTGGTTAGTTATATATCTATTTTTATTAGTATATTTATTTTATAATTAAATTCATCATTTTAAGTGCTCACAATTTGATTAGATTTAAATATCAATATCAATATGAATGTAATAATGATTGTTGATTTATGTTCTACATCGTTCAGTTTAAATATTCTTCATGTGCAAAAATAATATATTTAACTATACCATATATTTTTATCTGAATAATTATGATGGTTTAATTGTTGTAATTTAAATCTCATTTTAGATTTCAAGAGTATGACACCTCAATTTTCTCTGATTTCTAATATCAAGAGTGAGAGTCAAATTTGACCGTTAAAGTTAGGATTGAAAAAGTTGGACAATATTTTTTAATGATTTTAATAGAGACAAGTTCTACTTGGAACTCATTTTGATCGATGAACGGGTATTTGTAACTTTAAAGTTTTATTTCAAATTTTGTATTGTTTCTTATATAAATTAATTTCTTACCGTATACTCCCAATAACTAATAATGTTGATTAATTTATAAATTATTCAATATTGAAATGGAAATTGATTATTATTAAATTATTAGTCTAAGTAATGTTATTCCATAATTGTTATTAATTTATGTGAATTTTGATGTTTTTTTTAATTATTTAATTTGTAGGATATACTTATAGAGTTTAGTGAAGGGCACGGACCACAGCTAAACAAACCCCATAATTTATTGTATATACCTCGAAATTTTTTAAACAAAAATATTTTTATATTAAATGTCTACAGAAAATAAATATAATATATTTTTTCAGTACGCGAAATTCGCGTGGGTACACTCTAGTTAAAAATATAATAATGTAATTTTAGAACTTCATATATGCAAATTTTCGAATTGGTAATGAGCTTGTGGTTTTGATTTTTTTTTTTGTATATAATATTAATATTCATATAAAAAAGGGGTCTGCTAAAATATGCAAAAAAAATAATAAATAAATAAATAAAAAGGTCCCCAAAATCAGTAGCCTGAAATTAGGTCAAAATGGTTAAAAAATATATTTTTTAAAAAAAGTAAAAAGTTGGCTACAAAATTAAAAAAAAAAACCTAAATTAAATTGGTGGGAATGAAAATTGAAAAATTAAAAAAGTCAAACCTGCAAAATAAATAGTTTTGAGAATTGTGCAAGTGAAAAATAGGCTACAAGGGAAGGTCTGTCAGCTGATAGAAAAAAAAAAGGTGGGGAGTCTGGGGACTACCTTTAGTTGTATTTGTAATGTAAAGAAATTATTTGGGCTCTTTGAAATTAAGAAGGGGAAAAATGGGCGATAGGTCTAAGGCTATTGATTAGGCATGAAATTGTTGGATTTTAGAGTTCGAATTGCCCGTGTTTTGATTGATTTCGTTGAGCATTTAGAGTCAATTGGGTACTATTTTCATGAACTAATGAATTTGCCTCTTTGATGCTCATAGATGGATAGAGGGCGAAAAATGGAGTTCGTAGGTGTTGATGACCTTTTCTAATCAAGATGATTAGTGGCTGTTTTCTTAAGTTAAGATCACCAAACAAAACTAAGAAATTATAGAATTTGATCAAGCAATGTGTAAGGAAGAAATTTGCAAGAGTTAAGAAAACAGCCACTAATCATCTTGATTAGAAAAGGTCATCAACAGTAGGACTTTGAATCGACTCAAACGGATGCCCGGATGAGAAGATATGGAAAAAAATACGAAAAGTATTAGTTCGAGGGAGCAAAAGTATCACTGGAGTGCTCAAGCAAGAAGAACTGGTCGTGTACTGTGCACGAGTGGTCGTGTACTGTGCACGAGTGGAATCAGGTCGTGCACTGAGTGCATGAGTGGTCGTGTACTGTGCACGAGTGGAATCAGGTCGTGCACTCAGTGCACAAGCTCCTCTGGCCGTGCACTTTTCACGCTCTGGAAGTTTTGGTGCACTTGCTCGTGCACTTAGTGCTCGAGCTCTACTCGAGCTTACGTGATTTTGGGCCCATTAATTCCCGATTCGACTCGTTGCCTATTTATACCACTATTTTCATAACCGGATCGGACCGGCCGGTTCAACCGGTTCAATCGGGAACCGGCCATAGAGCTGGTCCGATTGCACACATATAACCGTTTCTACGGTTAAACCGCAAAAAACCGTTGAAACCCGATAAAAATCGGAAAAACCGGGAGAACTGGTAGAACCGGCCAACCGGAAAATTCTTATATCCTCGTACAAATTCGGCAAGGATATTGCGACGGGGTGGCGCAACGTTAGGGCTACAATGCGCGGGTTGTGTGTCAATACTGGGAAACAGAAAATGGAAGGCCAATCCACAATGTCACGAACAGACGGTGAGGCAGCAGCTACAGCAGTTGAAGAAAAAAAAAACAAAGAAGAATGAAAAAAATGGCGGTGTTTGGGAAACGGAAGAAAGGTAGAAAAAGAGAATAAAGTGTGACTGCTGAAGAATAAGATTAGGGTTTGTCTGCATCATTCATTTAGTTATTTATTTAATTATAAAATAATATGTTTATAAGCATGAGGCAGACCCAAATTTTAGTAATTTGTTATGATATGAGGCGGCCCAGTGCCATATATTTTTATATTTAAGCCCATTCCAACTATTTTGTATAGTATATATTTATATATACACATAAATTATTTTTCCGGTTAAACCACCGGTTGAATCGATCCAACTGGTTGAACCGTAAACCGGTGTTCTCACCGGTTTGGTTGCTGGTCCGGTTATGAAAATACTGATTTATACCCCTTCCAAACACGTTTTTGGACACCACTTCACACATAGAGATATATTTTAGAGAGAAAAGAGTGTCAAGAATTCGAGCAAGCATAGTTTACTTTTGATCGAGGTTTTTACGTTACGAATTCATAGTTTAGTTTTGGATTTGATTATTTTGATCTTACGTTATTCGAAACTTGATACTTGAGACTTATTATTTTCCTTTTAATTTGATTTTATTCTTAGACTTAAATTATTTCTTAAACCTTTGTTTATGTTCTTGAGTTATTTAATTAGATTAGTTATGTTTTCGTTCGTTGATTGTTTAATTACTTCCGTTATCGTTAAAACCATGGTAGGCTGAAACTCTTGTATGCTTGGGGTAGGATGAACTCGTAAAAGTAGGATGTTGATACATAATTAGGGTAAAAATTGATGTTTAGTTTTAATTCTCTTAATTAATGAACGCTTAAAATAAATTCTGGATTTACCTTTGAGTTTCGTACGAAAAGTGTTAGAGAGAGGACGACCTTATCACTATTTAACAACTAGTAGGCTTAACGAGAGGGTTTAGAAGGGGTTAATTCATCTACCGGTTTACCTAGGGAGGACGAACGCATCACCTTAGTTAAATTAGGGTCTCTTTAATTAAGCACAATCTATTAACTTGTTTAGTGGATTAGTGAAGTCGATTGATAGGATAAAGTATTAGGGTTTAATTCTTGAGTTTTTCATTTTACAATCTTTACTTAGGTTATTTCTTGCACATCACGGTTATTTTGATTAGAGCTGGCAAAATGGGCGAGTCGGGCCAGGCTGGCCCAGTCCGTCGGGCCAAACACTATTCACGGGTCGGGCCGGCCCGACCCATTTGCACGTCGGGCCTGTAAAATCCCAGCACAGCCCAACCATAGCCCCTGGGCTAACGGGCCGACCCGACCCATTTCAATCTTTTTTTTTTTAATTTTTTTTCTAATCTCAAAATAATGTTTGGTAGAGTTTTTTTTATTCCACGGTACTGAAAATTGAGGGACTTCATTTACAAAATTTTTTATTATGGCATCAACTATCAAGTCAAGTATGTTTAAAAAAAAAAACTAAATATACAACACTAAATATCATTTAAATATCACTAAATATCATTTAAAAACTAAATATACAACACTAAATTCCTTATTATGGCAGTATCAAGTCAAGTATGTCCATATATTTGTAATTATAACACTGAATATCATTTAAAGAAATAACACTAATTATAATCTTTTAAAAATAAAATAGATAAAAAAAATAAAAATAAAATCAACCGGGCCGGCCCAAAAAACGGCCCGGTTTTTTCGGGCCTATATTTTTTGGGCCCAGCCCAGCCCATATGTCGGGCGGGCCGGGCCGGGTCCAAATTGCCGGCTCTAATTTTGATTATGTACCTGTTCCGTTAGTATACGTAGGGATTTCCTATCCTGAGCATCACCCATTTATATCTGCAAACAACCTTTAGTTAATTAGTTTCATTCGTTCTTTAGCATAATTAGTATAATTTAGTTTATAATTAATTTCTTAATAACCCAAAAACATACACTCATATTAATTACGACGCGTAGATCTTCAGTGATCTATTCACATACATTCCTTCCCTTGAGTACAATATACTTGGTCCCTATACTTGCCAATACTACATTAAACTCATACTTTTGTGGGGGTAACTACTAGTATAGCTAGTAAAGTTTTGTTCAAGTCAGCTATGTTTACCTGTGACATTGTCACCGGTGTCATAGCCAGTGTCCAAAAAAAATATATTAATAAAATATTAGAATGGGAACAAATTCATGCGACATTGGGTTGCTGACATCCCCAAATGTCACACTCATTTTTTTATTCAATATAATGTCACTTGTCATTTTGTGATTGGTTCTTATAATTTTTTGGAATATAATTAAATTTGTAATTTTTTTGAATATAATGTGTATATTTTTTTAAACTTTTTTTTTAGCAAAATCCATAAAATAAAAACACCTCCAAAAAAAGTCTAATATTTAAATATTTTGAAAAATAAACAAATTATCTACTTTGCATTTTTTGTATTTGTAATGTAATATTTGTAATGTTTTTTTTTTCAATTTTGTATTTTTAAATTTTGTAATTTTAAGTTATTGAGTTAGTAATTTATTTTAAGTATATGATACAAATTTATAGTGTTAAATAATTTTATGTACTTTTGTGCACATTAAAATATAATAAAAAATAATTATATATATACTCCCTCCGTCATTTGCACCTTTGGATTGTACGTGGATTAAAAAAAAGTGATAAAATAGTGACATATGTGTAAATATGTGTATATTTATGTGAGTGTGTACGCAAATATTTTTTTTTTTAGGTAGTGTGCAAATTGGTTTGAGACGTTTAAATAAAGAAAATGTGCAAATTCCCCTGGGACGGTGGGAGTATTACAAAATAAAAAAATATTTATTTTAGATTGGTTTGTGTTTTAATAAAGTATAAAAAATTAAAATTAAGTTGAATTGAAAATTATATATATAAATAAAAGAAAATTTAATATTATATTAAAAAAATGAATTGGAGACAAGGATGAAAATATCGCTATCGCAAATAATATCACAACCTTAAATTTACGGATATATCGATGGATATATCGATATCGCAATTTTTTTGAAAAAAAGGTGGAAACTTTATTAAAATTTTGAAAATTTAACATGAAATTTTAGGGAGTATTATAATATGGTATTATGCATATGTTCATTTAAATTCAATATAAAATTACATGTTTAAAGCAAGCATATAGATATTAGACTATATAAACAGTGCAACGTAAAACAGTTGACAATATAATACTATTATATAATACAATACAATGCAATACAAGATATGATACATAATACAATACAATACAACATATAATGCATAATACAATATAAGATGACAAATATTACATGATAAAATACAATTAGTACCAAAATTATGACCTATGAGGTTCAAATACAGAGGATATAATGTCATTTTTGTCCAAACAATATTAATATCAACTCATCACATGTAATCCTAGATAAAGAGTATTAGTTGATGACCTAATAGTTGTTTTTACTAAATGGTATTAGTTGTTCCAACTGAAGGGTACGAAGAACATTAATTATTTAACTAAAAAGTATCAGTTGGTTACACTAAAATGTATTGTAAAATGATTCATGTATGAATCAATTTCACTATATACATACTCACTAATGCTAGGTCAACTTAGAAAAACAATAAACATATAAACACATAAAAACAATAAACATAAAAAAATCGCGATATTTTATTATATCTGCGATATTTCCCGATTCTCATTCATTTTTGTACTACAAGTAAACCGATATCGATATCGATAATTTGCGATATACCGCGATACACTGTAAAAAATACATTGCACCCCAATATCCGAATCTCAATCTCAAAATTTGCGATATATCCGCGATATATCGCGATATTTTCGTCCTCGATGGGAGATGACCCTAGAATAGAGACGGTGTTGGCACCGAAAGTTAATGCGCAACTTTTCCCTGAATCCTTATCAATCATAATCACGTCCAATGATGGACAAATTTGCCCTTTCGCAGGTCATCAAGAATTGCTGGCGAGACCAACACTGAGCCCTAAGCTTGAAACAGAACACCCCGTCGTAGTTCTACACCATAAGTTCAATGAGTCTTACTCAATTTTCGATGGTTAGTTCTTGTGTTCATTTACAACTTCTCTTAAAAATTAGATTAACCAGACAGCAATATTACTGTTGTTTGTGCTCTTTATTGATCCATCTATGTTAATTTTTAATGTTTCCTATTATATATATTTAGATTTTCACATCACATAAATTGGAGGAGGCTTTTACTTTTGAATGATTATTAAGTATATATTACAGCAATCTTGGTCATTCGTAGTCAAGGGAAACGGCTCGGTTGATTGTAGCCCATGGATTGTTATATCAGGATAAGCCCAAGTATTTGCAGATGGAATAGTTAATTTTAGCTGAAGCATAAATCTCATCTTATAATATGGTTGCCACACAGTTGTGCTTGTCTGCTTTTATCTACCTCGGTCTACTTTATATCAAGACAAGACTATTCTTTTCGGTAGTATTCTGTCAATAGTTCTTGATCTTGGATAGATACCAAACATTTGCATGGAGTAGAGCATTTGTAGGCAGATTTTACTAAATTCTATCTGTGTTTGCGGGATAATGACTGTAAATGAGATGTGGGGTAGCAATTTTCATATAGGTGAAGAGACATTGTTATTAATGTTAGGAATCAGTACTTCAAAGACCTACTTTCTCTTCCGAAGGGTATACAGTATAAATACTACAACCAGGGAGCATCTTGTACAAGACTAAGGCTTTAAGTAGCACACACTTGGAGTTGAACTTAAATCTTTAGTATCATGATAAAGTTCATAGAGAACGTGGATTCTTAAAAACAAGTAAATCTTCTAGAAACCTTAGGTGAGGACTGAGGACAATATTACTAGTTACATGTAATATGATTACTGAGTAACTAGTTGTCGTGCCTCAACTTCATAATTTTTTTCTTTTCCCATTTGACGGGGCTAAACTTGTTTTGGGGAGATTCCATCTTTATTTAGGTGTCTCTTTGTTTCGTTTTACCTTTTTTATTTGTTTGTACTTGAAAATTCATATTATACATCTAGCGAAAGCTTTTCATTTCTTATACTTCGTAAATTGATAATTTTAGAGTTTGACTACAGCTTGGCAAGCGAAATCCCTCGTGTTAATCCAAGCTTGCCCGTAACTGTGTTGACAATGTCTTTAAGAATTGACAGAGGAACACAATTTATCCTTTAGATAGCATACTGAGATCTAGATTTGATATTTAGTCACATTATTAAGATCTTATTTATTGCTTATAAGGGACTTCAGTGCTGTGGTGATTGCTTGGTATAACTGCCGCGTTCTTTGACTTGATTGTCTTTGTAAAGCAATTACTTAACTGGTGATGCTTTATTACACATGCATTGCAATTTAATGATCCTTCTTGGTTGGTGCTCAATCTATGCTAATGCTGTGCAGGTTGAAGAGTTGGCCTCTCTTGTTAAAGACAATATTCCTAGCAAGTATCTGATTTTGGCTGTGGAAGATGCGTTAGTCAATTTTCTTCATGATGATATAAGGTAAATTAGGTGAATATCTGACAAATGCTGTGAGGAAAAAAGATGTTATATAACTGTATAACCGCATTTGAAGTTAGCAAGTGGGGCACCCGGAGCACTAATATATACCCTTATTAAGCCAAGGGGAAATAGATCTATCATGGCAGTGCTAACTTCTCATCGTAGTTGCGCACCTAGACTCTAGGCTATGAGTCTCATAGAGCCAATTCTTCAGCATTCTCCACCTCTAAAAACAAATTCACTATCATTCAAGCAGTTCTTTTTAGTATTGATTACTCGCAAAAGCTCAAGCTATTGTCTTTCAATCAAGTATTTTGTGAGCACCTGCTTGCTTATATACACGTTTTACTAATCCACAATCTCCCTACCTTTTTATTTTATACTCCCTCCGTCCACTAAAAGTTTGTTCATTGGCTTTTGATAGGTTTTAAGAAAACGTAGATAAAATATGTAAAGTTCGGGTATTTTAGTGTCTTGTGTGATCCATTTATGAATTAAGTGATTGTTTGTGAATGTAAAATCAGCGACATGTGAAATAATTAAATGATGATTGAATGGTAAAAGAAAGAAGATTGTTGTAAATAACAGTCTGATCATGCTTTTAGGACGGGGGAGTAATATTTTCTTCTAACAATTTAAACACATTCATTGTATATCAACTACTCAGCATGTGTGATGTAATTTCTACATTGTATAGCATGCATAAGATGTAATACTGATTATATTTCCATGACTTAAGAAGGTTTTGGCTAAACAAAATGCTCCATATGCAGTTCTGATGCAGTGCTTGAACTGGAACCTATGAATTCTTATAACCGCCTGCTTGTACACCGTCTTGCTGACATTTTTGGGTATTTTTTCTTCCTAATTTTCACTAGCTAATCCTATTTGTATTTTCATGTGAAACCAGGTTTGCTAAATTTTGTTTTTGGTTAACGAAGTCCATATGTAATGTAGATTTGCTCATCAATCCGTTGGCGAAGGAGAAGACAGACACTTAGTTCTGGAATGCTGCCCAGAGACATCAATGTAGGTGAAGTAATGCATTTCCATTCCTTATGTATGTACTTTTTTTTTTTTTTTGTGTTAAACCATTTTTGATATCTTTTTTGCCTTTTGTATCTAGCGAGCTATATGAATGAGCTTATAACTAAATTAGCCAGAATAACAAATTGGTCATTGGTGGAAGAATGAAAGTTTCACCAATCTGTTACCCTATTTTAATATTTGCAAGGTGCCCTAGTTCTCAAAAACTAACCAAAAAAGTCCATACTTGCATGTCAGTGACAAAAACTTGAATTAATTAATATTTTAAATTTACATATCTAAGAGTGGAAAGTAACTAACAATATAAAATTAATTAATTAAGTATTACACTCTAGTATCTGTCAAAGCTTTGGCCGGGTATGAACATATTCAGGAATGTTTTGGAAAGTTATAGATTTGGTTATACATCTTGTTTAACAGAGGATACCTAGAAAAATTTATGGTCCTGTATATGTATTGAAATTTCGCCCAACCTTGTACAATATTGTGATCGAAATGCAACATCGGCCACCAAACTCTAATGGGTCTTGGTTTTAGTTATATACATTCTGCAATTTTTGACACAGCTATTGGTGTAAAATAATTCAAGTTGACCGCAGAAGGTTTTAGCTTTAATTTGGAGAATACAAGAGATATATGTGCCTCAGTGAGGAACTAAAGCCACAGGACGTTCACGTTGGCTATGGCTTTATGGAAGCCCAAAAACCCTTGCTTTTGATAGTATGAACTTTGCAATTTAAGGATGCTTTCCATACCTCTTTGACTTGGCTAAAAACCAGCTAAAGAAGAATACATTAACTAAGAACTGGATCAAGTACTGCTGGACTTATATTTTTTGGGTGTGAAGGTTCATTAATAAATATTATAGAGAATCATTTGTTGCAAAATTCTTGTCAGTGAACTTAATAAAGGCTAATGGGACCTTAATTTGTGCAACAAAACTTAACCATTTGGCTGTATAATCATTTTAATTCTTATCAATTGAGAATCGCAGGCCGGGCATCCTTATCAGTGATTTCTTGTTGCAACCTGGTGAATCACAGTCACCTATGATCTTTGATGTTTTAAGGCGAAATGAAGTTACACCGGGTAGGTTATTTTGTTTGGCTGTATTAAGTTTCTCTTTTCCATTTCATGATTTTGCCACATTTTCCATTAAGACCAGCACCACACTGTGTGTTGTGGTGATTAGGACTTGATTATCAAAGCATTTAAATGCACCAGAGAGGATAACTTTCCTTTTATTGCTGTCTTCTGAAGTAAATATGAAGTTTGCAATACCATAATGTATTGTTATCGCATGAATCACCTATGGAAGCATTAAATTTCAGTGTGAGCAGAAGGGGGTTGTCTCTGTGCACTCTAATTAGCTCATTTTCCCCAAAATTTCTTCTTCTTTTCTGGTTCTTCCAGGCCAGAGCATTGACACGGTGGGTGGATCTTCGTTAGAGGAGAGGAAGGCAACTTATTTCGCTGCACGGGAAAGAATATTTTCATCTGATGCTTGTGACTCAGAACTGATGAAGAAGAGGCCACAAAAGGATCCTGCAGTTGCTCGACGTATGATAACTCATGCTCTTGGCCAACCCAATAAAGTGATTGAACATGATCTCAGGTCAAGTGAACAAACTGCAAATGGTGTAAAAAACCTGTACGTGGATGAGAGTGACATCAATTCGCTGGAAACAGAGTCCAAACTTCGTAGGCCATGTACGATGTCAAAAGTTAACAAAGCCAGTGAATTCAAAGTGAACAAACAGCCCCAGCAAAAGAACAACTTAACACTAACAGAGGGAGGATCCACAGGGAGTAATGACAGCTCTTTAAGGAAAGAGCATATAGGAGCTGCAAAGAGATTGTTTGCTAATGCCTTGGGAGTTAAGCGAAGAGATGCCAATCCATCAAAGTGCTTTGAAACAAAGAAAACTAACTGCTGATCTCAGGTAATTCAACTTTCTTTGCCTTGTTTTGTCCAAATCTTATAAAATCAATAATATTCTCTTAATCAAATTCCTCTTTCTTGATATTTGTTCTAAGATTTGTGGAAGAAAGGCAATTTTGGAAGCTTGGGACTTGGCCTCCAAGTTGGATTTGTGGAATTGGCAAAAGCATTTCAGTTGAGCAGCTTTAAGATAATGGGTCCTGAATAGTGTTGATGAACTTTCATTTTGACTGTTGAATTATCTCAAAATGTCGCCGTATATCTAAAAGCTAGTAGTTAGGTTTCTTTGTTTTTTTGGGGTCTGCTAGCCTTGATCGTGTCAATATTGGAAATGCCCCCGACATATATAGGACTCAGGCATGTGAATTGCCTCATTGGAACAATTGTGATGGCTATCAGACTCGGTATAATTATGTGATTTCACTTCTCACATTCCAGGGAGCAGATGACAATCAAGGTCACGAGGGGAATCATGGTGGCGGACGCTTAAACCTAGTACATGTGAATTCCGAAAATAGACTGTTTATAATGTCTCTCATGTTTACTAGTATTTTCTGCGACTAAGATGTTTTCCTCTTTTGGGTTTTATTATGAACGGTCAGATTTGGAGTGTGCTCTCTTCTTTTCTTTGGTTTTTTTATTTTTTATTTTTTCTTTGAAATTCACTCACGCACAGGATCCTGAAGACGAGACTATACCAACGATGATGTATACTTGTATATGCATATAAAATATGCATTAATGCAAAACCCCCTCAAAGGAGAAATAAAGAATAAGACCAAATAATGAAATAATGAATTGAAGTATCTTATACATGATCTCTAAAAGTATTCCATAACAAATCACTCTACAAATAGCTTACATTTTCCAAACAAAGAAATCAATTTCCGTGGCTTCAAATACAGAACTCTTCAGCAACTCACTATACTCTAGTAATTTTGACTAGGATCGGAGCATACTCATGCTCAGTTCCTGTTCCCAATCAAAGGTAGCGCCCTTTTCACCAAAACATGGTCCGTTGATGGGACAGTTTTTAACTTTTCCATCCATACCATTTCATTATCTTCTCTCAGCTTTTGGAGGTTTTTCTGAAAATCAATCATGAATATTTCACTCAAATCACTTTAAAAGTTCTCCAGATTAGAGGAAAGTTGCAGAAAGTCATAACAAATGGTCTTTGATACAGGGAAGTTATTAGAACTGATATTAGAGGTCTTTATCTTTAGCAACATCATCCACGCCTAATAATTCTGTTGATTAAACAGAGATTTAATTCCGTAAAATATACTCCCTCCGTCCCAGCATTTTTTGTACAAAAAAATGGGCACACATATTAAGAAAAAGTTACTTTTTGAGTAAAGTAGTGGCATATGGGTAAATATGTGTATATTATTGTGAGTGTGCACGCAAATCAATGTTTCCTTTTGTAGAGTGTGCAAATAATCTTGGAACGGACAAAAAAGGAAAGTTTGCAAATAATGGTGGGACGGAGGGAGTAATGCACAATATAAAATGTGTCTAGCTGCAAAACCTAATTAGAATTTAGACAACGGTGGGAATTGCTTCTTATATTTTAGCATGTGAAAAATGAGATTCTATCTTTAATTTTAGCACTTACCACATGGTGGAAGAGGCAGGAGATTTGCAATACTAGTCTGAGGATATCCTTGTTTCTGGTAGGTATTTCCAAACTGTAAACAGTGATTACTTTCATGTCCTTGATGCTCTATTTTCTCATCGATCAAATCTTCCTGAACTTAGAGATCACAAAAATATAAGTAATGTTTAATGGACTCACATAACGGAAGCAAATTTTAGTCAAAGAGATATCATGATTAACAGAATAACCTAAAATGAATCAAGATTCAAGTCAATAGATAAGCAACAATTAACAAGGTCCTGATGCACGAGGGAAAATTGTGTCAAACAAGAAATGAAAAAAAAAGAGAACAGTTCCATATCTGATAAGGAATTAATATCAATAAACTTCACACTAATGGTAAAACAATGCATGCTTTTCACGAGCCTGGTGTTCTTTCACTAGGGCACCAAAGCATAAAAAGGATGCATATTACTAAAGCCCAGTCACCCCCAGAGCTAGCAACGCTCAAATACAATCAAGTACCATAAAACCCCAAGTGCTCGCTGAATGGCTGATTCAGATGACGTTTAACTACCATAGTTTAAAGAAGGAGAGCATAAACTCTTACAACATAAACACAAGCCATGACATCAAATAAGCACAACTCTTATTACATCATAGAAAAAGTTGCAGTGAACATGCTCATTTTCAAAGAGAAAGTTAAAGAATACACTATGGCTTTAATGTAAATGGTTCAGAGACAACATGCAGAAGTAAGGGAAACTTACTGGCTTACATATCGAGAATGATGACCGCCTTTCCAGGTTCATTGGAGCTTCAGTGGAGCAAGATCTGGCCTCTTGAGCATGAACATGCTCTGCCTCCACTCCCTGCAGTGAAACATCCATAATTATACAGTCCCAGTTATTGAACAAGATAGGATTATCAAATTACAATCAGGGTTTTGAGGCATACTTCATAGATTACCTTCTCATTTGGCAAAGTGACCTTCTGGCTAAAACTGACTGCATTAGATCTGTCCTGCATTTTACGTCTATGCAATGACCCACTTTGATGGAATGATTTTGTCATAGCACCAGTGCAACTTGCCTTGTTTGGCTCACTCGTGCTATCATCCAATGAACATGATCCCCACGTGTATCTGACATATTTCCTCAACTATACAAGCAGAAAACCAAAAAGTATGATTGGTTCAAGAAAAGATTAACTTGAAAAACTAATGGACTCAAAAGTCAAAACAAGAGCAGAACATAACCAAACCCAGAAATAATTTTTTTTTTTGTACAAATATAAGTAGAGTAGAAAGCTCACTTTCTCCCAACGTTCTTGGGCTTTTCGTCGATTCCTGATGTTCTTCATTATTCTATCCTCATTGCGAAGACGTGTGATTCTGTATTCACACTACAAATGAAAAACAATTAACACTATCAAGAGAGCACAGAAACTAACTAATCTAATATTCATGAACTCAAAATCAATTAAACGAGTACTCAATACATCACTAGATGGATTTTTATTGCTGAAAAGACAATCAGTCAAATCTGTGGTAGTTACATCTCTTTTAGCAATGGATTCCATTCCAATAGCCTAAAACTAATAATGATTAGTTGTGATTGTCTAGGAGATAAAGCGAACAGCCAAAATTTCCTGCACTTTTCATTCTTTATGCTTTTCTGTGCATTAAGTATCAAAGACAAATACTTATCTTACCATAAGAACAGCAAGAATAAACCATTGCCAATTTGTATCATTTGAAAATGAGAATATGTCAGAAAGGTTAGCAAATGAAGTGCTTCAAACATCCAAAAATTTCCCAATGTATCTTTAACTTAGTTGACAAAAACAAAGTATGGGTTTTAAGAGACAAATAAACTTAGATGCTGTTACAGTTGAGAGTGGCAAAACTGTACAGTTACAAGATATAAGGCGAAAGCTACAAAGAGGAAATGCTAAAATGATATTAATGGATCTGGATGCAATAATCAGCAAATAAAAAGAAGACAAATATATGGATATCACCAAATTATTAAGAATGCAGAACAAAAAAAATAAAGGAAATATTACAAAGCAAAAGAGGAAGTAATAAAACAGAAAAAAAAAAGGCCAGACGCAAACATACTTGCACAAGGAAGCAGAAGAATATTCCAATACTTATGCAGTAAAGGCCCCCCAGGTCAGCAAGAAAGCTCACTGCATTTTTTGAAACAAAAGGTGACATCGAATTATTGACTGAAAAACATATTCTCGACTAGTTTATGAAAGCATTGAAGTTCTCAATGGACAATACTTGACTATATCATGCACAAGAAAGCAGATGAATTATATAAAGAGAGGGTGGGAGGGAGAGAGAGCATAAAAATGTAGATGGTGATTTTTCTTCAAACTGTTCCAACTTGGGAAGACAGGGTTAGAGTTTAATAATCTCCACCAACACCTCTTCAAGACCCTTCTCTAAAGTCATGAAAGGTCGGAACGATAGAGTCGATGGTGCAAGAAATTAAGTAAACTGGAACAATAATATTTATCATGCAAAGCAACAAGAACAAGAAGCTCTCCTCGGGGTACTCTTCTGCCCATCTTATAGCCAAGATCCAAAGTATCAAAAATACAACATGATGGCATACAAGGTATGCTGATCTCAAAGAAAATTGAATAAAAAATAGATACAAGACGTAAACATAAAGAAATAACTCACCAGGTCCTAAAATATTTTGATTGTCAATCTCAACAATATATGAAGATAGGAAACTGATACACAATGTAGTGTTAATCAGGCCATCTCTGGAGCTCTGGAGCGATGCTTGAAGTTGACTCGCTTCACCAAAATATGAACCAGGAAGAAAATCATGAAACAGAGGCTGGATGAGCTTTAAATCATGTAAATTGTGGTATATTCTAGGGAATAAGTTGAATTTCAGAATGTTTGGCACAGGCCCTCGATATGTAATTGGTTTGTCATCAAAATCACTGGCATTTTTCAGAGTCCCACTAACAAAGCTCATATGCTTCTTCCTGTCATTTTTCCTAGCAGTAAGGTTAAACTGAAATCCAACAGCAGTGGCTGGATTGTTAGGAAGGTCAACAAACTGCCAAGAGACATAGGCAAAGTCTCTGAAAAGCCGACAATTATTGCAATGAATAGTTATAGTTGGGCCTGCAGTGGTGTTTAGACAAGAATAGTTAGCAAAGGTTGAGAGAGGAATGTCTCTGCGATCAATGAAGAGTGGATTCCCGGTGACTATAGTGCCTAGACCACGTAACTGCGCACAGCTCATACTGGAGATGGTAGTAATATTGAATTCCAGGTCATTCAAGAAGGATACCAAATCAGGCCCATTTGTGGCTCTCACATTATGCACCTCCACACTTCTCTTGGATATGGTTTGGTAGAGCAACCTGTAGACTATAGTCGTGATTGTTCATATAGTGTGCACAAGAATACAGGGACAGATGATAGGAGAATCTAATCAATTGCTTAAGAATTAAGAATAGAATGCCAGCCGACTAGTATTGGTTTGGTAGCGAATTTTGTGTTTGGTCATGATGGGAAACAAAATACAGAGACAGAAAATTGTTATTATAATTACAAGTAAGAACTGGTTAATAATGAATGAAGAAAGCTCGAGAATAATAATAATAATAATAATAATAATAATAATAATAATAATAATAATAATAATAATAATAATAGTACAAGTAAGAATTGGTGGACTCACGCAGCAAACAAGCCAATGAAGAGTATCCAACTAGCAATGGAGAAAGTTCCTCCAAGCTCGGTTTTACGCTTAAGGACGGTGGTCTGATCGTGTAGCCAGTGGCGAGTGGCGAAGGAGATGTCGAGGCGGCTAATCCACCAGCGGATCTTGAAGGAGAGGGAGCGGCCATCAGAGTCAAGGGGGATGAGGCGGAGGAGGAGGCAGAAGGTGAGCCAAGAGAGGAGCATCACGAGTGTGGCCTCGAGAAAGACGGCCTGCGATTGAGTAAACTTTTTGATGGAATCGAAAGAGAAAATAGTAGCCGGAAAGGTGAGGGCAGAGCCGTAGTCGACGCCGGTGCTCAACACCAGAGGGGGGCCGTGCTCGGAGAAGAGGGTGCAGGTGTTGGTGGTCGAATTAAAGAGGTAGCCGGGGTTGCAGGCGCACAGACTTGTGTTGTAGAGAAAGGCATGAGTAGGGCATGCCATAGCCATAGCCATAGCATAGTCCAACTCAGCCGAGGGAGGAAAAATCAACCAATTGCTGCCTGCTTGGGTTTGTGGATTTAGACGAGAGAAAGAGAGAGGGAGGTTGCGCTGCGTTGCGTATGAGAGAAGAAGAGAGCAGAGAGAAGGGAGAAAGCTTAAGGGAGAAGGTTCGAATTGGACAGCTGCCAAGGGAATCAATGGAAATGAAATCACTCCCCTCCACTCCATCCATATCTATGTACAAAAGTAGAGGTGAGAGAGAGAAGTGAGTGAATTAATTTTATTAATTTCTTTTCTTTTTTACTTTGTACCAATAATTTTAAAAAAATTTAATTTTTTTATTTTGAATCTATCTTCAACACACTATATATCAAATTAAATTGTCTTTTAAACACTTTTAATTTAATATATATATTGCACATATAAAAAAAAAATTATATTTAAAATATTTATTTTATTATTAGTTGTTTTCTATTGACTTTAACTATATGATTGATTGAATTTAAATTATTTTTATTTAGACTATATAAGTTTTTTAAATATTAAAATAATTTATGAATTTTAGTATTTGTTATGAAATTAGTATACAATTAAATAATTATAATACTCATATATACAACATAATCTTTACATATTAATTGATTTATGGATAAATAAATTTAATTTAAACTTTTTTTTTATAATTCATTCTTTATACAATTTCTATTTAAAATTTATAATCTTCAATCTGTGCATCGCAGGAGAGAAATACTAGTTTTTGTAATGTAAAACCATTTCCCTTTAGTAAATTAAGTTTGTAAATAAATAAACCCTAAACTAGGAATCAATCTGGTACTCCAATAAATGGACAGTGCTTTATTTATTTCATTATTAGTTAATACTATGGAGTTTTCTCAATCTAACATTTGTGTCAACTATAAATAAAATATCAACATAAGATTTTGTTTATATAAGAACTATCAATTAAAGATTAATAATTCGAACACCCTTAATCTATATATCAATTTGTCAATCACCACCTCCACTCTAAAGCCTCCATTTTGATTTTTTTTAATTTAGTTACATATTGTATTCTTTTAATTAATAAATTATTTTTTAATTATTTTTAATTGTAATTAATTAATTGACTGTGACTTATTTTAGTAAGTTAAAATCGAATTACGATTGATTAAATGATTGTATTTTAATATCATCTATTTTTTTATTATAATTTATTAATTTACTTCGCGTAAGAAATAATTTTGAGCGTCCATTGTAAATATATTTTTCTAATTTTTCTATTTAATCTCATTTTTTAAATTTTAATCATAAATTTAATTAAAATAATAATCAATAATGATTGTTGACAACGATTTCGTGTGGATCTCGTCGTCGGGTTCCTAGCGGGTAGGATTTAATATTTATGTTAACTATAAGCAGTAAATGCAAGAGTAAATGAGCTCTCAAGAGTAGGCTTGTAATAAACGAGATGTGTGTTACATTTGGGCATTAAAGACCTTATTTATAGTGTTCAAGGTGGGCTCACCCACTTAAGCTGATATGCCAGCGGGCCCCACCTGATCCTAGCTGGATAGCCATGAGTGGCTATAACCCCCCCCCCCCCCTATAGGCCAATGAGGGGGAGCCACATGGCACTGTTGACCTCTGCTGATGGGACTTGTCCCAACTACCTACTCTGACCCTGTCACATCCTCTGTCCTGATGGCACTGGACGTTCCCTCACAGCTGGCGACGCCTGGGATCGGGCAGATGGGTACACGGGTAACCGGGCACCGTGTAGGTGGCGAGTACCCTGGAGATCCTTTCACGGGTAGCGGGTAGAAACTGCCCTAGAGCTCGCCGTTGGCCGGCCGACCCCGTGGCCCATTGAGTTTAGTTTCCTTCCCGACAGCTCATGGAGTTCCGCGCCGGGTAGATTCTTCTAACTTACTCACCTACTCGTCCCGAGTTGGCGACGAGTTTATCTTGTCTGTGCCCCGCTATGGTTTAATAGGTTTAAGCCCGATACCCGAGGGGTCGGGTAGTAATATCGGGCGTAACAATTACCCCACCAGCCCGACGTCGGGGGGCTACAGCCGTCGGGTGGCGGGCTGGTCGAACCGCGGACTTGATTTTGAATTTGAATTTTGGGTGTGTCGTTCCGTCTTCCGAGGTGGCGCTTCGTACTCTGCGTCTGCTGACGTCACGGGATGGCGTGACTGACGTGCAAGATCTCAGGCGTCACGTCCGCCGATCTTGTCCCCAACCGTTGCGCGCGTGTCCCCCACGCGCCCCCTAACTTTTGTTTAATTCTATTTTCGACCCCATTTTTTTGCAGTTTGCCCCCCCCCACACCCCATTTCTCCTATAAAGAGGGGTCCCTCCTCTCATTCTTACTTTCGCTCTTCTCTCTCTTTCCCCCCTTAGCAAGTTTTTACATTTTCCGACGAATTTTTCGGCGGCTCTTTCCAGAATCTGGTGACTTTTTCCCTTTTCAAGGTAATTTCTTGCTCTCTTTCCCACACTTCTTCCTTACTCCTCTTTACCATGAGCGATTCTGTTGAGAGCGTCGGGGCCGCCGACGTCTTCCACTTCCGCCGCCGATGCCGAGAGGCCTCTCCGCCAGGCCGGAGAGGGGACGTCTCGCTCCGCCGCCGCCAGAGGAGGCGAGGGCAACTCCACGGACGTGGACGCCTTCGCCGATGACTTGGAGGGGATGAGTCCTCAAAGAGAGGGAGAGGCGCTCAGCGTTTCCCCCGTATCATCCTACCCGTCTCGGTCCGAGAACTATTTGTTCGAGCAGGAGGCTGTACCCGACAACATCGACTATGCCGATAGCCGGCTGATTGGGTTTGACTGCACCAAGTACATGAGCCGGTTCGTGCGAAGACGCCCTGCCCGCGAATACCTCGAGGCCCGGGAGACCGAATTTGGGGCCTCTCGTCGCCCTAGTTGCTTGCCCCCGGACGTCGACCTCAAGGAGCTCTACTGGACCTTCTAGACGCCTGCCGATGTTTTCTTCTACGCCCCCTGGAAAAATGAACGAGCAGACCAGCCTTCTGAGGGCTTAATCGCCATAAATTTGGACACGCTCCACGCCGGGCTCCACTTCCCGCTCCACCCGGCTATCTCCAAGCTGCTCGCCGCATGGAACTTGTCGATCACTCAGATCACTCCCAATGGGTGGAGCTACATATTAGGTGTAATGGTCGCGCTCGGTCGCCGGGGGCTGCACCGCATGCCGACTCCGGCCGAGATCAACTACTTATACTATATGGTGGCCTCGATTGGGCGATGTACCAGGGGTACTACTTCATGAAGCCCCGGGGTGGCGACGCTATCGTTTTCGGCATCTCGTCGAAGGTGACGCACTGGCACAAAAAGTGGTGGTGGGTCGGCAGCGCCTGGGAGAGCGTCGGCGTCGATGGGGAAATCATCCCGGTTCCCCGGGAGTACCGAGATTGCAATCGTCGAGGTAAGTACTAAATTCTTTCCTCACCTCCTCAGTACTGATTTAATTTTTCTTTCACTGTGCAGGCAACCCGGTTCCCAACCAGACCGACTTGACCGATAATTTCAGGCAAGCACTCGCCTTGGTGAGGTCGGAGAGCCAGGATAACCGCGACGTCGACCTCCTCAACAGTGACGAGTGCAGAAGGTTGTCCGGTCTCCAAACCTTCCCGCGCCACTTGGATTTTGGTGGTAAGATTCTCCCCGCTCAGTTTCCTTTTCTGCTCATAATTTTCTTCCCGATTTTTATACAACACGTCTCTCTACAGAACAACGCTTCCCGGCGGAGTCCTCAACTCCGTCTGCCTCCCCGGTTCTTTCTCCTCGACCCACACCCGACGCCGGCCAGGCCTCCATCCCCGTTGTCAATGTCGAGACCTCCGAGGAGACTGTCGACATGGGTCCCAAAAAGAGCGCTACGGCCAAGCTGGCGAAGCGGGGAGCCGTCCGACCAGCAGGGGTAGTGATCCGCAGCCACCCGCAGACTCCCGCGCCGCCCGCGACCTCCTCCCCGACAGACGGCCAACAGCCATCTAAACAGGCCCGGGTAGAGGCCCAGACCTCGGTTGACCCGGCGATGGTGACCTTGAACGTGAATCCGGCGACAGGCGGGTTGGTAGTCGGCACCGTCGAGACGACCGTTGGTGGCCAGGCCTCTGCCTCTCGCAACCACAGCGACTTCTCCTTCCTTGGCTGGGGCAACCACATCACGTAAGTATTTCTTGCTTAGTTTCATGGTCGTCTTGCGACTTTTTCATTTACCTAACTTTTTATCCCGATGCCCTGTAGGCCGGACCCCTTCCCCCGCCGGAGGTTCTCCAGTTCCTGCACTCGCAGGATCCTCCCTACGCAGAGGCTGTCCCGGAGTCCTGGCCGGAAGAGATTCACCGGGCAGTGGTGAACCTGCCCCGGTCTTGGACCCTTAACTGCAAGAAGGCCTCTCGCACCGTCCCCGTGCCCAACCGGCTGAGGTCCGCCGCCATCCGAGCTTCCCGCTATGCCATCGCTCTGGAGGGCATCATGCTCGACTATGAGCGGGACGCGCGGACTCTGGCCGCGTACAAGGCTAGCTTCCAGACTAAGCGGGATGAAGCCGCCCGGCTGGAGGAAGAGAACAAGAAGCTCCGGGAGGAGTTGGAGGCCGCCCGCAAGAGCCAGATGGAGCTGGAAGAGGAGAAGAAGAGGGCGCTCACCGAAGCCGAGGCGAGGGCGTCTGAGGAAGTTCGTCAGGCCAAGGAGGCCCTTGCTGCGGAGGCTGAGGCGCGTTAGGAAGCTGAGCGTGTCCGTCTGGCCGCGGAGAGCGAGTCGGCTGGATCTATGGTGTATATCAACGCATATGCCGACTCGATCCGCTCCCTGCTTCGCTGGAACCCCGAGGCCGACTACTCCGGACCCTTGGAGGACCTAAGGAGTTATGTCGAGTCCAATCCCCCTTTTGCGGACTACGACATTACTCTGAAGGATTTGGCTGATCGTGGGGTGGACCTGTTGTTCCTCGGCGACCCGGCGACCTTCATCTACCCTCTGGTCGATGAGGAGGTGGTCGAGGATCCGGGGGTGGTGGATGAGGCGGCTCCGTGAATATTTTCCTCTTTTTTCTTTCTTTTGTTTCCAAGTTTGTTGGCCGCGGTCCGTTGTAACCTTTTATCCTCCCGATCTTATTGGAATCGCCATTTCCTTTTGCTGTTGTTTTCTCATTTACTTTTGCTTTCTCGGTTTTCATTCAAATTGAACAAGTGAGATTGAGTTAACAATCGATTAAGGATTAACCAAATGATTAATGAGTGAAGTGTTTTAGCCGATTGACGGGAAGCGACTTCACGAATACTAGATTGAATTAACAATCGATGAATTGATTAATCAATGATAAAAATAGTGAAGTGCTTTAGCCGATTGACGGGCAGCGACTTCACGAATACGAGATTGATTTAACAATCGATTAAGAATTAACCAAATGATTAATGAGTGAAGTGCTTTAGCCGATTGACGGGCAGCGACTTCACGAATACGAGATTGATTTAACAATCAATTAAGAATTGACTAAATGATTAATGAGTGAAGTGCTTTAGCCGATTGATGGGCAGCGACTTCACGAATACGAGATTGAATTAACAATCGATTTTATTGATTACAACTTTGCGCTCGAGACGCGATTATATTGAGGCCGCTCGCGGGCAAGAGGACGATGCAGGCTAAATTATCTAGCCGCTACTGGTAGTATTTTTTTTAGTAGGGAGATGTTCCAAGGGTATTGGGCCGGATTGCCCTCAAGGCTTTCTAGCTCATAGGCACCGTTGGCCAGGCGCCTGGAGATCTTTAGGGGTCCCTCCCAATTCGGGCCAAATGCCCCCTGGGGCTGCCCGACCGTCCGCCGTAGCACCAGGTCCCCAGCTTCGAATTCTCTGATCTTGATCTTCGAGTTGAAGTATTTTTTAGCCCGGCGTTTATAAGCTATGTTTCTTTGCTCGGCAGATAGCCTTCTTTCCTCCAGTAAGTCCAACTCGTTTAGCATGGCTTGGTCATTCTCGGTCCCCATGGGTTGCGAGGTGTGGAGACTTGGGATAATGACCTCGGCCGGGATGACTGCCTCCGTTCCGAAGGCCAGAGCAAAAGGAGTCTCCCTGGTGGCGGTGCGGCTGGTCGTTCTGTATGACCATAATACTTTGGGTAGCTTGCTCGCCCATGTTCCCTTGCTCTCCTACAACCTTGCCTTCAGCGTGTGTTTGATTATTTTATTCACCGCCTCGACCTGCCCGTTCGACTGAGGATGATAGGGTGACGAGAACAGTCTCTTGATCTTGTGCTTTAGGCAGAATCTCTCCATCTCCAACCCGTTAAATTGTTTCCCGTTGTCCGAAATGATTATCTGTGGGAGGCTGAATCGATAGATTATGTTGCGCCAGATGAACCTAATGACATGCTCCTGGTCGATTATTTTTAGTGACTCCACCTCCGCCCATTTGGTAAAGTAATCCACGTCGACAATTGTGTACTTGACGCTGCCCGAGGCTGTGGGCAAAGGACCAATGAGATCGATCCCCCACTTTGCAAACGGCCACGAGCTCAGGATCGAAGTGAGCTCGGTTGGAGCCTGGTGGATTGTCGACAAATAAATTTGGCATTTGTGGCATGCCCGTGCATATTTGATCGCGTCCTTCTTCAGAGTGGGCCAGAAATATCCCTGACGGATAACTTTCTGGGCGAGCACTTGGCCGTCGGCGTGGTTCCCACAGCGCCCCTCGTGGACTTCCACCAAGATCTTTTTTCCTGTCCTGGCGTTATGCATTTTAGGAGGGGTAGGGCGAAGCCTCGCTTGTACAATTGATCCCCGATGATCGTGTATCGGGCCGCCTGAAGTTGTAACTGTCTTGCTGCTACTCGATCCTCCGGGAGTTTGCCGTCGCGGAGGTACTTCAGAATGGGAGTCATCCAGCTGTCCTCCTCCTGCCCCAGATTGGTCACTCGCTGGTTCGTGCTCGAAGGGGCTGTCAGGTAAGTGACTGTTATTTGCGACATGTCGGCTGCCCCCTCGAATGTTGCAAGGTGGGCAAGGGCATCTGCTTGAGTATTGTCGAGTCGGGCTACCACCTCTATATGGACTTGGTCGAATTTTCTGAGGAGGTTCTTGGCTAATCCTTGATAGACCAACATTCTGTCGTTGCGCGCCTCGTATTCTCTTGAGATTTGGCATGTTACGAGCTGCGAGTCGCTGTAGACTTGGATCCTCTTCACTCCCATGGCCATGGCCATTTCCAGGCCGTTGATTAATGCTTCGTATTTGGCCTCGTTATTAGTTGCGTGGAAACCGAACCTGATGGCCGTCGTGAATGATTGGCCGGACGGGCTGAGAAGGACAGTTCCCGTGCCTGCCCGCAACATTGTGGAGGATCCGTCGATGTACATTTTCCACGGTGGTTGCTCGATCTTGGACATCGCCTCCGGGTAGGTGAGCTCGACTATGAAGTCGGCCATGGTCTGGCCTTTGATGGACATTCGGGGAGCGTACGTGACTCTGAACTGCCCAATCTCTACTGCCCACTTGAGGCATCTGCCCGCCGTGTCAGGTCGATGCAAAACTTGACGGAGTGGCATCGTGGTCAGTACCTCCACCTGGTGATCGAAGAAGTATGGACGTAACTTACGTATACTCATTACTAGCGCATGAGCCAACTTTTCCAATGGCGGGTACCGTAGCTCGGCGGCGTGGAGTGTCTGGCTGACATAGTAGATCGGCAGATGTGCCTGCCCCTCAGCCCGCACTAGCACGGCACTGAGAGCTGAGTCTGAGGCCGCCAAGTATAGGAAGAGCTTCTCGCTGGGGACGGGTTTGGCCAATACCTGGGCGTTTGACAAATATGCCTTCAAATTATTGAAAGCGAGCTGGCTCTGGGGTGTCCAGTTTAGTTTCCCCTTCCACATGCTGTCGAACAATGGTTTGCACCGGTCCCCCATGCGGGAGATGAAATGGCTGAGAGCGGCCAGGCTGCCCGTCACCCTCTGTACCTCCTTTACCATGTGCGGCGCGCTCATATTGAGGATTGCCTTAACTTTGGTCGAGTTTGCTTCGATTCCTCGTTGGCTGACCATGTGCCCCAAGAACTTGCCCGACTCGACGCCAAAACTGCACTTTTTCGGGTTGAGCCTCATCCGATACTTTCTCAAGATTTCGAATGTTTCGGCTAGGTGAGTGAGGTGATCTTCCTTCTTCTCGCTTTTGATGACGATGTCGTCGATATACACCTCCATGGTCGCCCCAATTTGGTCGTGAAACATGTGGTTGACCAGCCTTTGATAGGTTGCCCCTGCGTTCATGAGCCCGAAAGGCATCCGCTTCCAGAAGTACATGTTCTTCTCGGTGAGGAAAGTGGTGTGTTTCTGGTCATCGGCGGCCATCAGGATCTAGTGGTAGCCGACAAATGCATCCATGAAAGTGAGCATCTCGTGCCCGGCCGTGCTATCCACCAAATGGTCGATGTGCAGCATCGGGAAGTGATCCTTGGTGTTGGTGATCAATTTTTATCGAGTGGATTAATGACTGTTTAGGTTTGGTTTAAAGATCATCAATCAATTACGTGTGATTGGTTACCGCCGTAAATGGTAAATCGAGGTTCGGGTTATGAAATCGGATATACGAAAGTCGAAATTGAATTAATTTCGTATATGTGCACGTTTAGGTGTGATAGTGTGTGTTTTTGGGAGTGTTTATGAATTTGAACTTGTATTTCTTAAGCTGGAGAACAACTATTTATAGAGACTAGCAAGCATGAGGTGTTCCTGACTCTTGGTCTCCCTAGCCTGCATGCTTGACATGTGTCCTTTGACTCTAGTTTGACCTTATCTAAGCTAAATCTTAGTTACAAAGTCTTCTTTGGTCTTATCTCGGACTTCATTGTTGTTCGTCCATGTCGGTTTAAATCGATCCAGGATGGTTCTTTCATAGAAGTTGATCGCCGTTTGGGTGTATGGCTCAGAAGTTGTTCGCCTTTGTGTCTTGCACAGATTGGCTTTGGGATCTTGGTCCTTTGTTCGTCAGCATACACATCTTAGGCTGATAACTGTAACACTTTTACCAGTGTTGTTCGTCATTATTGACTTGGTGGTGGGTCCATATTCGGTCTTTGGTTTTTAAACCTGTTCGCCAATATCTTGTTCGTCGTATAGTTGTTCGTCAGTTTGTGTACTCCCTGTTGATAGACGACCAACAGGGATATGGTGTTAAAATAAGAAATGCCAAGATTAAGAACAAAATGGTTAACCTAATAAGATTAACAATTCGATAAAAATAGGCAGTTATGAGGAGGACGAACAGCAGGGAATAGGGCCCTAGGAGGCGAGCAGGAGGGCCAGTTGACCAAGTCAGAAGAGGCGAGCAGCAGGGACAATGGACCATATGAAAGAGACGAGCAGCTGGTCATAGAGGTCCTTATAAGGAGGCGAGCAACAAGAACAAGGGGATCCAAAGTATCAACAAGAGGCGAGCAGACGAACAGGCGAACAACTGGGATTATAAAGGTTTCCAACACCCAACGAAAACATACAAACGAGTAGCTGGTCACCAAGGAGAGCAGCCGAGTGGTTATAAAGACTCAAGTACAACATTGGGAACTTCAAGAGTCACTAACTTTAGATATAGTCAATGTGTCTTAACACTTGACACCCATTCATTGGGCAATAGTTTAGATGTTGTACAAATGTCCTAACACTTGGCAAAATCCCAATGGCTAAGCTATCAAGATGGTGACACCTAGCCTCTTTGTATGCCTATAAATACCCCTTCATTTGCATGAAGAATGAGGATTTTCTTCGATAATAAAAAAGTGCCGAAACTCTTGCAAATTCATTTCTTGAGTATTACTTAACCAAACTTCATGATCCTAGATCTTGTTTGATGATCTTAATGAGGAAAAACAGCCACTAATCATCATCGATTAGAAAAGGTCATCAACACTCCCCAGATTGGTTTATGCACCCCGACTTGCTTTTCTTTGTTGATCATCCTTGATTTGAGGTTGGCTCTTCATAATCCTTGATAAGGCTTTAATTCATCTTCGCCTATTATTGATTTATGTTCGCCTGTCAACAATTGCCCCCTATCCTGGCTATATGTTGCCCCAGACGAGCAACTTTGTGGCGAGCAACTATATTTAGGATATTATACTGGCGTGGATTTGGACGAACATCATTGGTCTTGGCGAGCAATAAATGGTACGTCGTTCCGTCTCCCCAAGGTCTGGGGGTTGTACGAAGATGACGTGAGCGTCATGATTGCGCGCCGCTCACGCACGAGCAGCCCCGAGGCGACGCGCCCCTATATTTGCAACTAGGCCCTCTGATTTTTTATCTTCCTTGGGTTTAACCCCGTTTTTCTTCAATTTGGCCCACATTTTGCTGGGAATTACGTTCTGCACCCCATTTTTTGTTTGTGGTATAAATAGAAAGGATAAACAAATTTTTCCCACTTATTCACTTCTTGCTACAGTATCTCCGGTGATTTCTTCCTTCTCCGGCGATCTCGAGCTTTCCGGCGATCTCGAGCTTTCCGGCGTTCGTTTCTATTGCATTCGGCCTCAAATTCCATTCCCAAGGTAGTTATTTTCTTATCTCTTCTTCTATTTCTCTTTTTCTTCCATATTTCTCCATCGCCACCGTGAGGGACCTTGTGCCACCATCTTCTCCGGTGAAACGCCGCCGTCTGCAACTTCATCCGCCGTCATCTGGATTTTTGCTTTTCTCCTCTCATGTATTCGCATTCAAGTAACAAATCTGAAGAAACTCTTGACCCACTTTTCCCAATCGCGGTCCCCGTCGATCAGCCTCCCTTCGAGATTTCTTCGGCATCGGATCCTCACGTGGATTCGGTGGTTCGTTCAGTTGAGGATACCGGTGCCCACCCATCTGGGAGAGAAATAGTGGTCGCGGCGAGCAGAAATTCAGAGAACGACTCTTCATCCAGCGCCGAATCAGAAGATCCATTATTTGACGAGCTGACTCACGAATTTCTAGAAGGAATAGGGTTTCCATCACCAAGAATGATGGAAAATGAGATCCCAACTGGAGTTGCTCGGCCTTTTGATTGGCGAGCATATGCTGAAGAACATGCGAACAACTTTGCTCGCCCTCAGAGAGAAGTATTGGATCTGGTGAAAACTGAGTACCAGGCGAGCAAGATTAAAAGTGTTGTTCGCGAGTATGAGTTGGATTCGATCCGGGAGACCTACAAGATTCCCTACGATATTCATATGTGGGCTCCCAAGAGAAAAGAGAGAGCTGATCGCCCACCTCCAGGATGCACGGCGATCAATATTCATACTCTGATCGCTGGATTGAGATTGCCCCTTCCACCTATTGTTGGTCACTTCTTAGAGGCGACTAACCTTGCTATCACCCAAATCACCCCAATTGGATGGATGAACTTATTGGGGACGATGTGTTTATTCGCACTAGAGGGGTATGTCGACCGCATAACTGCAGATGAGATCAACTACCTCATGACGATCACGAGATGTCCCCCTGGAGAGGAAGGTTATTTTTATCTTAAGGCAAGGACTGGACTGAAGATGGTGGAGGGAGTGCCGAACAAAATTCGCGATTGGAAACAACACTTCTTCTTCATCGGGGGTGATTGGCGAGCATCTTCTGGTCCACACGGTGGTGATGGACGAATTAATTCCCCTGCTTCTTATGGGAAATTTAAACGTAAGACTATTTTTTTGTTCGTCTTCGAACTGTACTGTTCTAATTTAACTTTTCTTGTTTGTTCGTAGGCCCTCGTTTGCCCAAGTGGAACTCGGAGGAAGAGGAGATCGGCTCAGAGTTTCTATTCACCTCCTGCTTGATCGGCCTTCGCAATAAAGCAGATAGGACCACCGAGTATTTACGTGAGGGAAAGTGCTTAAGAGCTGCTCGCTTGTTTCCCTACCCTCATCATTTGGAAGCACAAGCGGAGGTGCCCCCAGGTATGAAAAGTTTCCAACTTCTAATACCAACTTTGCTCGTCATTTTACTTTTACAACTTGCTCGTCTAACTCCTTTTTTTTTTAGCCGAGCAAGTCACCGTTGCGGTTTCTTCCAGTTTTGCCCTTCTCGAACAAAGAGTTTTCGAGATGGCACCTCCGAAAGGACGAAAAAGGAGAGGTGGCCCGCCTACCAAGATCCTGGCGATGACGAACAAAACTGAGGGGGCCAAGGTTCCGCGACCAGCTGCTCCCTCTGGTCCTGCTCAGCCATCTTCTCCAATTTCTCCCCCTCGCGCGGGGAAGCGCTTAAAGAAGGCGGATGGGACTCCGTTGGCCCATGATGTCCCCATTGTTGGTAAGGGAAAGGAGAAAGTAGGCCATAGTCATCCTCGTCCTGAGGGGGATGCTGTTCGCCGCTCTACCGAGCCTGCAGAAAGAACAGGCAAAGCGAGCAAGGATTCCACTTCTGGCCGCGGCCCCGAGGACCTCACCCATTTGGGTTGGGATGACCGGAAATTCAAAGAGTAAGTCCATCCCAGCCTCTGCCGAGCAAGATTCATCATCATTTTTTTTTCTAAGTATCCTCTTCTTTCTTGTTCGCAGATATCGTGCTGACGATCATCCCGGCCGAGCAAGTGTTGTACATCAGTACGCTTGCTCGAAGACTCCCGTTAACATAAGGGAGATTTCTGGCGAATATGTTCGCAGGGCGACGGAGTTGGTCGCCCGAGCTTGGACGCGTCCCTTGGACAAAGTCATCCTCCAACAGGGGCTAGTGGACAATCTTCACCTCTCAATGATGCTCCACGCCAACGGCCTCGTCACGGCCCAAAGGGCAATGGCCCAAGTTGCTGAGCAAGAAGAGTCTGCTCGTCATTATGCGAGTACTGCTCGGCAACTTACCGAAGAGAAAGATGGCCCGGTCGGTCAATACGAGGCTAAAATTGCTCGCCTCAACAACCAGATCAATGTTTACATTGATGCTGAGCACAAGCGCCTTGAAGAAATTCAAGGCCTGTCCAAAGAGCTGAAGGACAAAGAGACCCTGCTCAAGGACAAGGAGGCCTTGCTCGGCGAGGGGGAGAAAAAGCTGTCCGCAGCTGAACAAGAGAACGCCGAACTGAAAGCAGAAATTGCTCGTCTTCGAGAGACGGAAGCCAACCTCTACACAAGCGAGCAACTCGAAGCCGAAGTTCAGGCTCAAACGGCTCCCATCTCAAACCTTGGATATATCTGTGCCTATGCGGACAGCATTCGCACGGCCGATGCTTATGACTTCAAGGATTTGGTGGAAGAAATGAGCAAGGATTTGAATGAATTCATGGAGCACTATCCACCGCCGAACAATATCGAAATTCAGCTGGCGGATCTGGCAGTACTAGGGGTTAAACTTGACAAACTCGACCCTAGTATTTCCATTACTCATCCTCCGCCCCCAACTGATGAAGGAGAACAAGAGGAAGGGGTGGCCGTGGCTGACGAGCAAAATGCAAAAGAGGCTGAGGATAAGGCTGCTGAAGATTTAGCTCGAGAAATGATCGTTGAACCTCCCGCCGAGCAGGCTCAAGATCCTCCCCCCGCCGAGCAACAATAGTTCTTTAGGACTTAGCTTTTTTCTTTTCACCTTTTTTGTAATAGTTGGTCGCTCATTTTGTAGTACTTGACCTCTAGGATCATTGTACTATTTTTTAGGCTTAATGCCTTTTTGATTAATGGAATGTCTTTCTCATGTTCGCTCATTTTCTTTATATGTTAATTGCCTTTACATTTTTATCAATGTCTTTGCAATTATAACATATAGTGTTGGGCTTTTGTTCGAATTGAACTTTGCCTTTAGTGGAATTAGGGTTCAGCCTTAGGTTCTGTTCATTTTAAAAAACGAACAACCTTTAAATGGCTTTGGTCCTTAGGTTCTGTTAATTTTAAAAACTAACAACCTTTAAATGGACTTGTACCTCGAGCCTTGGACTTTTCCTCTTTGACGAACAACTATTATATTCACATAATGAACAATTTACAAATGTTGTAAGACTGCTCGTCACTAATATATACAAATCGACGAACAACTTTGAACACTAATTAAAACATGCTCGCTTATAAAAATTTTGTCGAGCAACTCTGTCTATATAAAAGATGAAACAGCACCAAACTATACAATGTGCCGAACAACTTTAAATTCTATACTTAGCAAAATTTTCAAAAAATTAGGCAAGTTTTTGGTTTGCCTTACTTGATTCACTGGCCCTCCGAGACATTTGTTCGCCCAATTAAGAACTTGTTCGTCTCATTGATAGTACTTCTTCAGATGTACAGCATTCCAGGAGTATTGGGCCGGCTTGCCTTCCATATCTTCGATATCGTATGCACCATTAACGAATTTTTCCGTTATACGATACGGGCCCTCCCAAGTTGGTCCCAATACACCTGGAGGTTGGGCGAGCAACTTTCTTAGAACCATATCTCCAACTCTGAATTCCCTGATTTTAACATGGGAATTATAATAGCGTTCTGCTCGCTGCTTGTAGGTAGCATTTTTTAGCTCGGCATTCAGTCTTTTCTCCTCGAGCAAATCCATTTCTGTAGCTAGAGCAGAGTTGTTCGCCTGCTCATCAAAGTTGGTCATCCTGAATGTATTGGTCTTTAACTCAATTGGTATTACAGCCTCTGTCCCGAAAGCCATTGCAAAAGGTGTTTCTCCGGTGCTTGACCTGGGAGAAACTCTGTATGCCCATAGGACTTCCGGAAGTTCTGTAGACCAACTATTTTTGCTTTCTGCTAGCCGTACCTTTAACGTATGCTTGATAATTTTGTTTACGGCTTCAACTTGTCCATTTGATTGGGGATGATAGGGTGTAGAGTAATGTTTCTTGATCCCCCATTTAGTACAGAAATCTCTCAAATCCTTCCCATCAAACTGTGGACCATTATCTGTCATGATGGTTTGTGGAACTCCAAAACGACAGACAATGTTCTTCCAAATGAAGTTGATCATTTTCTGTTGCGTGATTTTCAACATGGCCTCTGCTTCTGCCCATTTTGTATAATAGTCGACTGCTACAACGACAAATCGAACTCCTCCAACTCCTGCTGGGAAGGGACCAATAATGTCCATTCCCCATCTAGCAAAAGGCCACGGGCTATAAATCGATACGAGCTGTTGAGCCGGGGTATGAATGTTTGGTGCAAAAATTTGACATTGGTGGCAAGTCTTTGCTTTTTTTATTGCATCCTGGCGTAAGGTCGGCCAGTAATAGCCTTGTCTGATAGTTTTGTACGCCAAGGCTTGCCCCCCAGTGTGATTTCCACATACTCCGGCATGTATTTCTTCGAGTATTGCTCGTCCTTGCCCCCTAGGCAAACATTTGAGAAGTGGAAGTGATATTCCTCTTTTGTAAAGTTGCTCACCTACCAGAGTATATCTGGCGGCTTGCTTAATTAGCTTGGCAGCTTCAAAAGAGTTGTTTGGTTTTTCTCCACTTTTCAAGTATTTGACTATACTTGTTCTCCAGTCTTCTTCTTCACTGGTTTGATCGTTAAGTTGGTTGACATTATAACTCGTTGTTGATGGGTCATTCATCTTTGTAATTATAATGTCTGCCAACTCTGCAGGCCCTTCGCTTGTTGCTAGTCGGGCCAACGCATCTGCTTGAGTGTTGCTCGTCCTTGGGATTTGTTCAATGAATACTTGGTCTAAAAAGGACATCAGGTGAGCAACAATTCATTGATATTCGATCATATGGCCGTCCTTCGCCTCATATTCACCTCGGACCTGGTTCACAATCAATTGTGAATCGCCGAATATTTGTAAACGTCTGACACCTACTGCCAGGGATAGATGAAGACCAGCAATGAGAGCTTCATACTCGGCTTCGTTGTTGGTTGCCATAAAGCCAAATCTGATTGCTGAAGTGAATACTTGTCTGCCTGGACTAATTAGAACCACTCCTGCCCCCGAGACTATGTTAGTCGAAGATCCATCAACATAAAGATGCCAGGGGTGATCAAGTCCTCTCGTCGGATCTGGTGGGAAGGTCAGTTCGACTATAAAGTCGGCTAATGCTTGCCCTTTGATCGTTGTTCGAGAAGCATAAGTCACCCCGAATTGGCTAATCTCCAGTGACCATTTTAATAGACGACCAGCTGTGTCGGGGCGATGGAGAATTTGTCTGAGTGGGAAAGTTGTTAGCACTTCAACTTGATGATAAAAAAAGTAGGGCCGTAACTTTCTTACACTCATGACTAGTGCATATGCCAGCTTTTCGATTGGGAGTATTTGATCTCCGCCTCATGCAAAGCTTGGCTGACGTAGTAGATAGGTTGATGGAATTTGCCGTCTTCCCGTACCAGGACGGAGCTGATGGCCACTTCCGACGCCGCCAAGTATAAATATAGCTTTTCTCCTGGGACGGGTTTTGATAGGATTTTTACATCTTCCAGGTAGTCTTTGATTTGGTCGAATGCCTTTTGACAGTTGTTAGTCCATGTGAACTGTCTTTTCTTGATGGCTTCAAAAAATGGACGGCATTTGTCTCCTGATCTGGATATGAACCGGTTTAGTGCTGCTAGACATCCCGTGAGTCTTTGCACTTCTTTTATTGAACGTGGTGGTTGCATATCCACTATGGCTTTAACTTTCATTGGATTAGCCTCAATTCCCCGTTGACTAACAAGATGACCCAAGAATTTGCCTGAATGAACTCCAAAGCTGCTCTTCTTTGGATTCAGCTTCATGTTGTAATGTCGAAGAATTTCGAACACTTGGGTCAAGTGTTGGAGATGATCTTCTTTATGGGGACTTTTGACTACGATGTCATCAACGTAGACTTCTACTGTATCTCCAATTTGCTGGTCGAACATTTTGTTCACCAGCCTTTGATAAGTTGCTCCGGCGTTGATGAGGCCAAAGGGCATTCTCTTCCAACACAACAAGTTTTTGTTAGTATAAAATACTGTGTTCTCTTGATCATCTGGATGCATCGGAATTTGATGGTATCCGGCGAAGGCATCCATAAATGTTAGCATTTCATGACCTGCAGTGCTGTCCACCAATTGGTCAATGTGAGGAAGAGGAAAGTTGTCCTTTGGGCATGCTGTATTCAGATCTGTAAAGTCTATGCATAGCCTCCAGGTCCCGTTTGGTTTCCTCACAAGGACTGGGTTTGCTACCCATTGTGGGCAGAGTGCTTGTCGGATTAGGTCGTTGTCTAACAACTTCTTTACTTCTTCGTTCAAATCTTGATATTTGTCTGGGCCATATTTTCTTCGTTTTTGATGGATTGACCTTTTTGCTTGATTGATATTGAGCTTGTGACAAGCATGTTTTGGATCTATCCCCACCATGTCTGCATGAGACCAAGCAAAAACATCTAGATTTTTGCTGAGGAACTCTTTCATTCGGGATCTGTAAGGCTCAGGAAGCTCAGATCCTATGTATAACTCGAGATCCGGGTTTTCAGGATTAACTTTGAACGCCTCCAGCTCTTCAACTGGAGTTACTCGTCGTTTTTGTCCTTTCCACCGAGGATCAAGTATTGGTCCCTCAGAGTTGAAATCATTTTCGATGTTCATTGGCTCTGCCCCCAGGCGGGGATCTAGATCATCTGTTGGCCCTGATTCATTGTTGTTATTCAACACCTGGCCCTCCAGGTCATTATATGAATGTTGCTCGTCACCATCCCTTAGTTGTTCGTCAGGATGATGTTCCTCATGGATGGTGAGGAGTTGTTCGTCCAACACCTGCTCGTCATGATGTTGTTCGTCTGTATCCATGTGGTCATCTTCTAAGTCCATCATGTTCTCCAATATTGGTGGTTCATCAACCGGATAGATGGTGGTGGCTTCCATCATGGATACTTGTGCATGTTTTGCTTGTAGTTGTAAGAGGCATTCCCGAGCCTTTCTTTGATCTCCTTTAACTGTGCCCGCTCCACTTGCTGTTGGAAACTTCAAGCAATAATGGTAAGTTGAACAGGCAGCTTTAAATTCATTCAAAAAAGGTCGACCAAGGAACCCATTATAGGTCGATTCTTGGTCTACGACAAAAAAATCTACCATTCTTGTAATATTTTTTTCGGGTTCCTCGATCGTTACAAGTTGTACAAGCAAAGAAATTTCTCCAAATGGGACTGTTACTGCATTTCCAAAGCCTAGGATTCTATGGTTTGAGTCCCGGATGTGGGCTGAAAAGTCCCCAAGTTTATCGAGTGTACTTTTGAACAAGATGTTGGTATAGGCTCCGGTGTCTACCAACAATCCATGGTTGTTGGGAAAATAGGGGTGCCCGGAATCTATTCGGGATGAAATTTTAAATACGAATTTAAATACAATTATTACTAGCATGAATTAATCCTAATTAATTCAAATAATAATTCCAACAACTAATTATTATCATGCATGTTAAATTAATTTCACATATTTAACTAGGCGGAATTAAACAAGTAAATATGCGATTAACGTACCTCTCGTAGTATTGGCCTTTGGATATACGGGACACTTGTAATCTCGCTCTATCAACCCAAAGCCTTCTCAAGTATTTCCCTTTTCACCTCACTTGATCGCCGGTGGGAGACGCTTTCAAGTAATTTAATAAACTAAGGAAAAAGAAAAATATCTATGCTTCTTGATTTTTCCAACACATGGAATTATGTACTTGGGGATGAAATAATCATCCCCTATTTATAGAGGGTGTTGGCCGAAAATTAGAGGCTTCATGGGCTTGGAGAAAATCTTTTCTTAATCTCTAAGAAATCTTGAATATATCTCATATATTCTTTTCTCCATAATAAAATATTCCACAAAAATCTCATTCTTATTTTCAAGCCTATAATTTTCGAAAACTTCAAGGATGAAATCCAAGATTTGGATCTTCTTGAATATATGAGATATTCTTGTATTCCTAGAATACATATCTTCCATAATATCTTTCCAAGAAAATCAACAAAATCTTATTTCTTTTTTATTCCTTATTTTCGAAAAATATAATGAAAAATCAGCATTGATATATTCTTTATTTTAATCACCTTATCATTATTGGGCTACTTAATGGGCTACTTGAGGGGCCTTAAGGAGAATTAAGATTGGACTTCCTAATGGACTTCTGAATTTCAATATTGAGCCCCAATATAATTCAGCCCATTAATATTAATTATTACCACTAATAAATTAATATTGCACTATCCATCTTAATCCATATTAAGATAATATGGGCTCCCGGTTATTATTTCCCGCGTTTAAGATTATCAAGTCCATTAATTAATTAAGCTTCTGAATAGCTCTAAATTAATTAACATCTTTCACCTTGGGGTAAAGACAGCTCAACATTAGTATTCGTACAGAAGAAACTAATTCTTCACTTGCAAGATTTGGTACAATAAAACTTCTGAGCCCACCAAGGGAACTAATCACACGAGCCGTACTCGCACGCGTTTCTCCGTATTAAATCTTAGCAACCATCGTATGATTAATATTACTGCCCAAGACACAAAGTTCGAAGTCGCAATGATTCTCACCCAACATGAATCAAAGCAGTAACTATTAAGCACACACGGTCCTATTTAAGTGACGGAGATTAAGAAATCAACAACCACTGAGGTCTAATTCTTCACCTTTCAGAACAGAAGAATTTATCCTCGTTATAGGACCTCTTCAACACATATTAAATGTGCTAGTGCAATTTCTTAGTCAAGACAGACCAATCTGAGCCTTACACATCGACCTTTCACGGCGGATTGTTCAATTCCACCTAGGTCGTGAAATTGTACGTTTAGTTACAAGTAAACTGTTAATGTTATCTTCCGTGATCGGGTATCACCACATTAACTACAATGTAACATGTACTATATATTGAACGGTTTGCAATAGAAATTCAACATTCAATCATAACTAAAGCAAATGCGATAAAAGAATTATTCTCATAAAACAAGTGTTTGATATACGAGTTATACAAAGTAAAAGCTTACTTTCATGTATAACTCCAACACTCGGGTCCCCATGATCTTTGCGCAAATTACAAGCGAATCATTGTGAGGGGTCAAAACTCCTTCAAGATCTTTTTCAATAAAAGTCAACTCCGCCATTTGCATGATGTTGGCTTGACCCCCATTTCTTGCACTTGATCGATTGCTCGTAATTCAGCCTTTCTTTTTCGGTTGGAGATTGGTGGTCGTCCATCAGAACATCCTCCTGCAGGACCTGCAGGTTCCATCATATACAAATCTTCCAATGGACGAGTAGGAATGGCAGGAACTGGCCGTGCCGGCTTATTGTTCTTCTGGGGTTGATCATCCTCGTCCTCAGAGTTGTTCTCCTGGGTTCTTTTTCCGGGTTGTCTTTTGACAAAGTCGGAGAGCTTTCCGTCTTCGTAGAAATGCCAGAGTTGTTTGAGTAAATCTCTACATTCACTCGTAAAGTGCCCCACGCTTTGATGGTAGGCACAATACTTGTTAGGGTTGAGTTTGCCAGTATCTTGGCGAATTTTTCGGGGAGGGGAGAGCAACTTCTTATCCTTCACACTCTCATAAACAGTATCGACTGATTCTGTTAGCACTTGGTTCAACTTTTCTTTTAGTTCTGTCCCTTCAGTGAATGCCTTCATATTTTTAGGGACTCGATAACTCGTTGCGCCAGATTTCTTGTTGTTCTCCTTGAGATCGGCTTTGTTCTCTCCCAAGTTTGACTGCAGGGCCTCGTGCATAGAAACGAATATGCCGGCCTGATTTCTAAACTCGGCGTAGCTCCTTGGGCATTTCAGATGTACCTCTTTCCATAACTTTGACCCTTTCTTCAGTCCTGCCATAATAGCAACAATTTTTGTGTCCTCGCTGACGGGCTCACCTTCCAACAGCACCTTGTCGAACCTTTCCATGAAAGCTCGATCTGATTCATCGTCATTTTGTTTTAGGTCTGACAACCGGTGTTTCTGGGACAAGTATGATCCCGCCGTTGAGAAATGAGACATAAATTCCCGACTCAGCTGAGTGAATGAATGGATAGATGCTGGTGGCAATACTGAGAACCATTTGTGCACCCGGTCCCCCAAGGTTAATGGGAAGTTTCGGCATTGAGTGGCATCGCTGGCTCCCACCGAGACCATATAATCTGAGTATTTTGTTAAATGAACTCTGGGATCAGCAAGGCCGTCATATTGTATGCTTGCAGGGAATTGGACTTTCTTCTGAATCGGGGCTTTCAGAATGTAAGTTGATAATGGTGAGGATGGCAAGCTGGTCGTCCCCACCCCTCTTTGCTGGTCCAACTGTCCCTGCATGCTTTCTATCGCTCTCCTCAAGCTTGATAGCTCATCCAGAGATGCCCCCTGACTTGGAGGCTGTTCGACGAACAAAGGTGCAAACCTTTCTGTTCGTCGCAGTCCCTCGCTTGGAGTGGGCAACTCTTGGAGCTACTTTTTTTGGTTGCTCGCCGCATTAGGTCCCAAACGTTTGAAGGCGGATTGGGAAAGTCTTTCATGGACCGAAGGGCGAGGTTGTTCAAATGTTGCTCGCCCATGCTCAGCTTCCCGGCGTGCAACTTTCTCTTGTTGCTGGGGTTGGCCAAGTCTGTCCAGGGCACTGGAGCGGGTTGTTCCATGGCTCGACATTGTTGTTCGCCCGCGAGCAGATTCAGTCTGGCCCTCTCTTGGTTCAACCATCTTTGCCTTGCCCTTATCTCGCCTAACTTGGGCACTGTCCACCTCATGTTGTTCGCCCCTAGTTGATCTGGCCCTAACAACTTCCACAGGTTTGTCCTTAGGCCTCACTAGTGAAGGCCTATTCTGATCTTGCTGTCTCTGTAGAGCCTGGATGGCAGCAATGGTTTTGGCCAGTTCATTGGGGTTGTTCGCCAGGGCCTCCATTTCAGGTGGGAGATTATGGGTTATGGCCGTGTGCTGTGACCTATTTACATGTCTAGGATTTCGATCCTGGTGGTCGGCCGATGAGGCTCGGGTGGGAGATGCTCTCCTTGACAAGCGTGATGCTTGGGTTTCCTTTGATTGAGACATTTCAATATAAATTGTTTCTTTAATTTTAATATTGAAGAACACCAAGAACACCCTTGCTTGTATCTTCAAATATTTCTTGAGGTTTTCTTTGAATCTTCAAGTTTTCAACTTGAAGTTCTTGAGTAATCACACTAACCGAAGGTTCGAACCCTCCTTCTAGCGCCAAAATTGTTGGTGATCAATTTTTATCGAGTGGATTAATGACTGTTTAGGTTTGGTTTAAAGATCATCAATCAATTACGTGTGATTGGTTACCACCGTAAATGGTAAATCGAGGTTCGGGTTATGAAATCGGATATACGAAAGTCGAAATTGAATTAATTTTGTATATGTGCACGTTTAGGTGTGATAGTGTGTGTTTTTGGGAGTGTTTATGAATTTGAACTTGTATTTCTTAAGCTGGAGAACAACTATTTATAGAGACTAGCAAGCATGAGGTGTTCCTGACTCTTGGTCTCCCTAGCCTGCATGCTTGACATGTGTCCTTTGACTCTAGTTTGACCTTATCTAAGCTAAATCTTAGTTACAAAGTCTTCTTTGGTCTTATCTCGGACTTCATTGTTGTTCGTCCATGTCGGTTTAAATCGATCCAGGATGGTTCTTTCATAGAAGTTGTTCGCCGTTTGGGTGTATGGCTCAGAAGTTGTTCGCCTTTGTGTCTTGCACAGATTGGCTTTGGGATCTTGGTCCTTTGTTCGTCAGCATACACCTCTTAGGCTGATAACTGTAACACTTTTACCAGTGTTGTTCGTCATTATTGACTTGGTGGTGGGTCCATATTCGGTCTTTGGTTTTTAAACCTGTTCGCCAATATCTTGTTCGTCGTATAGTTGTTCGTCAGTTTGTGTACTCCCCAGATTGGTTTATGCACCCCGACTTGCTTTTCTTTGTTGATCATCCTTGATTTGAGGTTGGCTCTTCATAATCCTTGATAAGGCTTTAATTCCTGTTCGCCTATCATTGATTTATGTTCGCCTGTCAACACTTGGGGCATGCTTTGTTCAGGTCCGTGAAGTCAATGCACAGCCGCCATGTGTTGTTGCTTTTCTTAACGAGGACGACGTTAGATACCCATTGGGGTTTGTTGTCGGGGTCGACCATCCCGATAAGCTTGTTGTCGAGCAGTTTTTTTTTACCTCAGTGGCTATGACCGTGTACTTGTCTGGGCCGAATTTTCTTCTCTTCTGCGAGACTGGCTTGCGGGCTGGGTCGATGTGCAATTGGTGGGAACATACGACTGGATCGATCCCGACCATGTCTTCATGAGACCATACGAACACGTCTAAGTTCTCTTCTAAAAATGCGGTCATCGCTATCCGCATTTCGTCGATCATCGATGAACCGAGTTGAACACTTACTTCTGGCCAATTTTTCATTGTGACCGAGATCAGCTTCTCGATTGGGCTGGCTCCCCGCTCACCAAAGCGTGGATCGTCGATCTCTCCTGTTAGGGTGCTGTCGATTTCCATGGGTTCGAACCCGATCCTGGGCTCTAGTTCGATTTGAATGTCTTCAAAAATTTTGGAATCTTCATCCATTGGGTGGGCAATGGGTGGGATTTCTTCGTCTATCTCCATGCCTCCCTCCCCGATTGTGCGTATATAATCTAAATTTGCGAAATTTGAAATAAGATCAATATACGCTAAATATATGTGTGCCATTTTCTGATTTCCCTTAAGAGTCCCAACTTTCCCGGAGGGGGTTGGGAATTTGATACAATAATATAATGTTGAGGCGGCGACTTCGAACTCGTGCTCAAATGGCCTGCCGAGAAACCCGTTATAGGTTGACGGCTGGTCGACAATAATGAAGTCGAGCTGTTTCGGAACCTTAACCTCAGCATCTATACTAGAAACTAATTTTACGGCTAGCCTAACTATCCCGTAGGGTTTTATAGTGGTGTCGCCGAACCCCTTAATAACCTGGTTGCATGGCTCTACGTATTTCTCGAAGGAGCTGTCTAGCTGGTCGAATGCGGCTTGAAAAGGATGTTGCAGTAGGCCTCGTTGTCGATGAGCATGCGATGGACGGTGATGCCCATGATGTTGACGGATACGACTAGGGCGTTGTGGTTCGGGTAGATGACCCCAGTGCGATCCTCCTCCTTGAAGGCGAGGAGGTCTGACTCTTTTGCCGTCATGTTGATCGGTATGGTGATTTGATGGACATTGTCCATCGCTCATAGCTCGCTCTTCTGTCGGCGGTTGGAGAGCGAGGCGGTGGGCCCAAATCCTCCCACCGGGGAGAGCATGTTGACGGCGCGGCGGGCTTGGTGTTCCGGCATTGGGGGGGCATATGAGGGCTGCCTCACGGTTTGGTTCCACGAGGTGGGCAGCGGCTTGCATCTCCGGCCTAGCCGCCGGCCTCTTCACGAACTCCTCCAGCTTCCCCTTCTCGAAGAGTCGCCAGAGTTGTTTCAGGAGGTCGCGGCACTCACTCGTACTGTGCCCGATGGTTTGATGGTAGTAGCAGTATTTGTTGGGGTTGAGCTGCACCCCTGGCTTGTGGACCCATGGCCGCGCCTTGGGCACCATGTTTTTGTCCCGGATTTGCATGTAGACGTACTCTGGGGTGGCCGATAATTTTTCGGCCAGCTTTACTTCGATGGAGTCGAAGGGTTTGAACGGCTGGGGAGCACGGTAGGAAAAGTTCCTCTGGCTCGATGTGGTGCCCGCTTGGGTGCTGGGTTATTCCTTCTCGGCAGGGACGTTCTTGCTTAGCCGCTGCGCCAGGATATCGGCGTTTTAGATGATCTTTCCGGCCCGCTGCCGGAACTCCGAGTACGATTTGGTATAGTCATTGTTCATGGACTTCCACAGCTTCGTTTTTAGGCGGAGCCCGCCTATGATGCTGACGAGCTTGACATCGCCACCGACGGGCTCGCCCTCCATGATGATGCGGTCGACCCGGTCGATATACGCCCGGGCCGTCTCGTCTTTCCCCTGGGCCAAGTTGGCCATACGATTGGCGCCGGCCAGATGTGGCGCCATCGAGGAGAAATGTTCCAGGAACAGTTCCCCCAATTGGTGGAACGATACCACCTTCCCCGCGGGCAGCGAGGAGTATCACCGGTGAGCTCTATCACCGAGCGTTAATGGAAACATTCGGCACTGGGTGGCGTCCGTCGCCCCCATGGAGATCATGTAAGTGGAGTATTTACTTAGGTGGGTGACGGGGTTCGTCTTCCCGTCGTACTAGCCCACCGCGGCCACGTTAAATTTTGGTTTGGCGGGGGCCCGTAACAGCATGTCGGCGAGAGGGGAGTTAGGTATGTGGGCGACATGATGTTGTCTGTCCCGCCTTTCGAGCTTGGCCTCGAGCTCCGTCACCTTTTTCAAGATAGCGGCCGTAGTGCTGTCGGCCGCAGGGGGAGAATGGGGACGTGGGTTATCCCCCAGACGGTCACGGACCGACGGCCTCGGGGCCGCGTCATTGTGACGTCCGGTAGAGCGTGCCCTTTCTCGCTCCCGGGGCCTGGAGCTGGCGTTGGACTCGCAGGGTCGGGCAGCTCCCCGAGCCTGGGATCCCAGTCTGGAGAAGACTGAACCTGCAGGTCGGCGAGATACTCGTTGTGAGTCAGCCTCCTCGTCGAGGCGCCTCTTTAGATTCTGAGGTCGGGGCGATGAGTGCGGATAGGAGCGGCGTCGATCTCAGCCTGGCGGCGTTCAATCATCGCCCTTGCCGCCTAAAGGTCCTCTGGAGTCCTCATTGCGGATAGGAACTCGAAAGGGCCCTGGAGGGTTTCCGCCGTGGCCGGAGCCGGAGTGGCGGCCTCGCCGACATCCTCCACCTGCTGCTAAGTACGGGTAGCCTTTGAAGTGGTCATCTCAAGGTGGAAACATTAGGGATTTTTTAGAAATCGGATGTAGTGGTTCGTTTGAGGCAACTAGATGATCGAAACTGAGTGTACTTCGATATCAGTTACCCTCCTTCTAGCGCCAAAATGTTGACAGTGATTTCGTGTGGATCTCGTCGTCGGGTTCCTAGCAGGTAGGATTTAATATTTATGTTAACTATAAGCAGTAAATGCAAGAGTAAATGAGCTCTCAAGAGTAGGCTTGTAATAAATTAGATGTGTGTTACATTTGGGCATTAAAAGCCCTATTTATAGTGTTCAAGGTGGGCTCACCCACTTGAGCTGATATGCCCGCGGGCCCCACCTGATCCTAGCTGGATAGCCATGAGTAGCTATAACCCCCCCTATAGGCCAATGAGGGGGCGTCACCTGGCACTGTTGACCTCTGCTGATGGGACTTGTCCCAACTACCTACTCTGACCCTATCACATCCTCTGTCCTGATGGCACTGGACGTTCCCTCACAGCTGGCGACGCCTGGGATCGGGCAGACGGGTACACGGGTAACCGGGCACCGTGTAGGTTGCGAGTACCCTGGAGATCCTTTCACGGGTAGCGGGTAGAAACTGCCCCAGAGCTCGCCACTGGCCGGCCGACCCAGTGGCCCATTGAGTTTAGTTTCCTTCACGACAACTCTTGGAGTTTCGCACCGGTTAGATTCTTCTAACCTACTCGTCTACTCGTCCCAAGTCAGCGACGAGTTTCTCTTGTCCATGCCCCGCTATGGTTTAATGGGTTTAAGCCCGATACCCGAGGGGTCGGGTAGTAATATCGGGCGTAACAATGATCATAAATTTTAATTTTAATTAAGATAAAAAAATATTTAATTAAAAGGAAATAATTACTTTTAAAAAGTGATTGAATTATTTTATGAGAAAATTGACATAAATATAATTAAATTGAATTAATAGAATAAAATTAATATAAACATATTTATTATTTAATTAATAATATAATTTTTTTAACCCGCGTAATACGAATTATATAACAGGAGCTAACAAAGTCATTAAGTGTCACATGTTATTCTCACTCTTTTAAATAACTTATAAGTTTAACCAAATGCATTCTAATTCTTTTTTTTTTAAGAACTGATATCATTAATAGTGATGCATACCACCCAGTAGCTACAACCATCTTATACAGAATCTATAATCTATATATCTATATAATATATAATACATCCTATTTTTCCTTACATAGTTTTGGAGGGAAATGTTTTGGACCGTTGATCATATTCTCATTTTTTATCATGACCGTTCAATGTGTTAATTTGACTTTACTTTCAATTTGCCTTTGATTTGCTTAAAATTAGGGACGGTTACATTGTGGTGCCTATTTATACTCTTTATCATCATCCTCTTCACATCATTGTGTAGGTTTTGTGGTTCCTTTGTAATCGACTGATTTTTGGTGTAATAAGCATTGTTTCATCATAGATTTATTTAGTTTTAGATACTATGTAATAGGTGTTCTTAATCTTCAATATGTAAGTTTTGTGATACTATGTAAATTTAGTTATAATTATTTGAAGATATCTATAATATATAACACATCCTATTTTTCCTTATATAGTTTTTTGGAGGGAAACGTTTTGGACTGTTGATCATGTTCTCATTCCTTGATCATGACCGTTCAATGTGTTAATTTATCATTACTTTTAATTTGTCTTTGATTTGCTTAAAATTAGGGACGGTTACACTGTGGTGCCGATTTATACTCTTTATCATCATCCTCTTCACATCATTGTGTAGGTTTTGTGGTTCTTTTGTAATCGACTGATTTTTTGTGTAGTAAGCATTGTTCATCATAGATTTATTTAGTTTTAGATACTATTTAATAGGTGTTTTTAATCTTCAATATGTAAGTTTTGTGATACTATGTAAATTTAGTTATAATTATTCGCAGATATAAAGATAATTCATCGGTGATCTTGAAGGCATTAAGCAAAGATTTTTCAGAGATTGAAAGATTTTCAAGATATTCATCGGAGACTTATATTCCAATTAATTATGTATCTTCAATTCTTTTCAGCTTTGATTCATATATATTTCGTTGTATAGGGAGAAATATATGAATTCTTTAAGATAATTTTCAAAATAATATATTATATTAGCTTGAGTTGTTAAGTTATTGGTATTTGTTTTGAAGAGATTTATATGAGTTTGGAAAATTAATATGTATATTCATTACAAATTTAAATATCATATTGGATTCTTCCATTTTTTGTTGCTGTTGCATTCTTCCATTTATGTATATAAATATCTTTATATATTGTTGTTACATTCTTTAAAAAAAAAAATCTTTTATGATAGTTATTTGGTGCTAATGTTTTGTAAATTAACTAATGTTTTTATTCATTTATTTTTAGTTTTACTTATATTTTTTAAGTGTTAACAAATTGATAATTGTCAAAACAATTATAATATAGTAACATCTCTTTAAGTGCACAAATTTTATTATCCAAATAAATATTTTGATAACCAATTTGTAATATACTAACAACTTGGTTACCTTGGTAGTATTGTGATAATATGTTATTTAATTGGATTCTAAATTGAGAATTTATAGTCATAAATTTGGAAATATTAGGAGTGATTTAAGGATAGTTTTAAAAGGCCATAAGTTTCGTATTGTTTCTAAGGCAGCGGTGCAATTAATCACGGAGTATAAATTTTCAATTGAATACATGCTACAAATATCATTATAATATATGTGCTTACATTTATTTATTTACTTATTAGAAATAATACATTTAATTTTTATTTTTTTTATCTGCAAATGTGAGTTGTTAGTAGTTATAAGTTAAACCGGGTCATTCACTATAGTGAGGAACCCAGTGACTAGGTGGGCTAAGCCCATGGATGCAAAAATCAGCCCAGACGGTCGCCGACCGCCCCAATTTAGCGTAAATCGGACAAAAAAAATCGTATAGGGGTCCATGCGCCGCCTAAGCGGCCAACTCGGGCTAGGTTATAGGAGAAGAAAAGGAAACCCTAAATCTCAAATTCTAACCGTAACGCGGCAGTCGTGCGGTTGCGAAAGAGGATAAACGTCGCTCTGACTCTGTACGTCGGCACCGAAAACGGCAACACCTTGAACGGAATCTTTTCAATTGATTTCCAGATTATAGATCAATTCGAAGATCATCGAACTGGCCGGCGTCGCCGAGCGCGTGGATATTGGCGAAGCCCAAGCTTATATCACGATCAGGAAATAGCTTCTCTTCGATCGCCGGCAGCAATTGAGGCAATGAATGGAGAGAGAGAGAGAGAGAGAAGATATAGAGTTTATGGTAAATTGAGCCGGTGATCGAGGCAATGAATGGAGAGAGAGAAGGGATAGAGTTTATGGTAAATTGAAATTGGCAACTGATGCTTATTTTGGGGGGAGAGAGAGAGAAGAGAAATTGTGTACTAGACTTTTGGTTACTTAATTTTGGGAAAACTGTGTACTGATTTTGGCGGTTTCCAAAAAAAAAGTAAAAAAAAAAAAAAATTGTGCGGGTTTCTAGGCGGCCAAGAAACGTCTGCCTAGCGTTTTCCGACTTCTACACCCTTGGCTAAGCCATCTGATTAATACATTTACATTTAATATATACAAGGAATAATGTCAATCTAAGGTCTGAAAGATGATAAAACTATCAATTTAAGTCTTAAAAAAATTCTTATCGATTCAAAGCCTGAAAGATATAAAACTATCAATTCAGGACCTGAAAGGTAGAACCTACCAATTTAAGACTCAAGAATATTAAGACTATGTTTGAAATATAATAATTTATAATTTTATTTTAGGAGTTTTATCAATTAAAGGCCTGAAATATAGTAACATTATCAATTTAAGGCCTGTAAGATTTTTCCAATCGATTCATGGTCTGAAAGATTGAAAACTATCGATTCAAGACCTAAAAGATAAAACTATTAATTTAGGATTTACTCATTTTAAGACCGTGTTTGGTATTTAATACTCCATCCGTCCCAATTTTGTTTACCCAAAAACCCCAAAAATGAAGGTTTTTTTTGTTTACCCATTTCCTAAAATGGCAAAAAGCAACACCACTTTTTCAAACTCAACTTTCAAAAAGCTACTTTATACTAAAAAATATTAATAAACAATTTCTAAAAAACTACTTTATACTCAAAAGCATTAATAAACAACTATTTTCTTAAAAGCCGTGTCATTTAGAAATGGGTAATCTAAATTGAGACGGAAGGAGTAACTTTTCATTACCCGATAATATTTTTATAAATTATATTTTAAAAAATATAAATATATATGAATTTAATGTGATTGAAAAAATAAAAAACAAAAAATAATAATGTATATAAATTAAATAAAAATATAAATTATTACTCCCTCCGTCCCGGTCTAAACGTCCCATTTCTTTTGGTTGAATGATTTAAGAAAATGTATTTGTTTATTAATATATGGTGGAAAAGTAATGAATAGTGTTGAAAAGTAATGAATAGTGTTGAAAAGTGGATTGAATGAGTGTCATTTTTTGTAATATTGTGTGAATTTGAAGGTTAAAGTTTATATATAGTAGAATGTTGTTTTTTCCATTTATGGAATGAGACACCTAGTGTGGGACAACCAAAAAAGGAAAGTGGGACACTTAGAGTGGGACGGAGGTAGGGGTGGCAAATGGGCCGGGCCGGGCCGGCCCGGCACTGGGCCGCCGGGCCATCTTCATTTTGCGGACCGGGCCGGGCTCGGCCCGGTTGCAACCGGGCCACTATTTTAGAGGCCCAGCCTGGCCCTAGGCGGGCCACCGGGGCACCGGGCCAAAATGGCCCGTCTATTAAAAAAATTAAATTTATCAAATAAATTATTTATATTCAATAAATTAATTTTATTTTTAAACAAATCTTATAATCCTATTTTTGTGATCAATATATGAATTATAATGACAATTAATATTAGTTTATGATATGATTTTATTATTCATTTCCAATAAATAACTTGTATTAATCTCTAGAAAAAGCTATTGCAAAAATAAAATAGTAATATTAACTCAACAAACACTTTTAAATATCACATGAGATTCTTTTCATGTTAATAGGTATACTTAACATATTAGATGATATATAAAAAAAAAAAAAAAAAAAAAAAACCGGGCCAATCGAAAGTTCCGGCCCGGCCCGGCCCAAGCCCGATCGGCCCGCCGGGCCTATCGGGCCGGGCCAAATCGGCCCGGTTCTTTTCGGGCCACTATTTTTTAGGCCCAGCCTGTCCTAAAAGGCGGGCCAATCGGGCCGGGCTCATTTTGCTACCCCTAGACGGAGGGAGTATATGTCAAACATAGTTTTAATATTTTTAAGTTGATAGGTTTTCTTTTTTAGGTTATGGATTGATAGTTTAACCAATTTTAATAAGAGTATAATATTTTGAAATTGAAAATTTTTAAATATATCACCTCAACCTAAAAATAAAATTATTTTATTTAAATTTGAAAATATAGTATAATAAGATAGATTATGAGAAAACTTATGAAGTTATTTTTGTTTTTCTCAAATACGATATCCAATGTCATATTCTATTTATATTGGGGTTAGGAAAATATCTAGGGGTGGGGCGTGGGACTGTGGGTGGAGAGAGATGAATTGGGTGCCATCCCCACCGCAAATTCATTCTCAGCCACACAACAAATTTAAATAGCATTGCTCATTTTACTTTTCATATTAATTTATTATTGGGCGGCTACTTGTCTATATAGTAGTATCTCCTAGGAAAAGTAAAATCATATTTAAATTTAAATGAGGAATACCCTCTTTTTCTCATCTCAATATTAACACCCCTCCGTTGTGTAGTTGTCTAAAAATGACCAAGGTATACCCAAACGCCCTTGTCAACCCTAATGATGCCTGCGTCCTCACGATTTGGAAGAAATCGTTGATTTTCAACTGCGATGGGTTCACCGTGTTCGATTCTGATGGAAACCTCGTGTATCGTGTGGACAATTACATGTCCTCCAACAAAGGCCAGATTTTCCTTATGGACGCTCTCGGCACCACCCTCCTCACCGTCCGACGAAAGGTGCGTAGTCTATTATTTCCCTGCAGGTCGATTTATGGATTTTATATATTAATTAATTTACTGAAATTGAATAGAAATTGAGCTTGGGCGATACGTGGTTGATGTTCGAGGGGGAGACAGCAGAGAGGCCACTGTTTGTGATGAGGAAAGACGTGAATCTCCTCAACCCTAGGTGCTTGGCTCATGTGAACTCAGGTTATCAGAAGAAGCTTTACCAAATTGAGGGTTCCTATGCGCAGCGGTGTTGCGCCGTGTATGATGAGAAGCACCGACGAGTGGCTGAGATCAAGCACAAGGAGGCAGCGGTCAAAGGAGTCGCTTTCGGAAAGGATATTTTCCGCCTAGTTGTACACCCAGAATTGGATACAGTTGTGGCCATGGCAATGGTTATCCTCCTCGATCAGATGTTTTCCTGATAACTTTTTTTCCTTTTGATACAATTTCTCTGTATATTTTCTTTACATGAAAACTCACCGCTCCAGACCTGGTTTTCTTTTACTCCAAATGGGGTCCAGATCTGGTCCTGTACATGTAAACGGCACCGTTTTAGTTAATATTCCTACATTCCAATTTTTTTTTTCATTTTATTCTTTTCTTTTTTAGTGTACAAAGTATAGAATGAAAATAATTTATATATGAATCAATGAAGGATATTGGTTGTTTTAATTAAATAGTATTAGTTGTTTTCACTATTGTTTATGCTGAAGTGTATTAGTTATTTATTGAATACAAAACTAAAACTTTTCAGTGAAAACAACTAATACTCTTTAGGGAAAATAATTGATACCCTTTAATGATTCATGTACGAACCAATTTCACTCTATACATACTCTTTTTAGTGACTAAAATAAGCTTCCGGCTCATTTATGAACATCGTTGTTTGAATCGTAATTGGAATGCAGAATCTTATAATAATATATTCTCAAACCTCTCCAAGATGATGTGTCAACACCACCTTATTCTTAGGCTGATGTGGTATGTGTCAAATCTCTCCATTTTGAAATACTGCGCTCTCATTAAAAGTTGGTTAAACTTTTAATCTCGACTCTTCGTTCTATATCATTAAATCTAAACCACTAATTTATATCTGCATAATTAATGCAAATATATATTTTTTCTATTTTCTTATTTAGTTATTTTTAGAATTTATTATAAAACATATTTTTTCCAAAGCTTAATGTAATTAAATATGATCTACTTATTGAATGAATCTAAATTTATCATTTCTAAGTTTGAGTTAGTATATATAGTATAATATAATGTTCGATTATTTTTTCCTAAAATAAAATGTATATAGTTATATATTCCAAAGAATATTATTATGTGATATATTCTTATTATGGACAAGATATAATATTGCATGCATTTATTTTAATTATAAATAGGAGCATATTGTATTTCATTTTGTCACATCAAAGTTTCATTTGTTCCACTCTTTAGCTGAGATTTCTCCCATCAATTGTTGGTTAGTTATATATTTATTGTTATTAGTATATTTATTTTATATTTAAATTCATCATTTTAAGTGCTCACAATTTGATTAGATTTAAATATCAATATCAATATGAATGTAATAATGATTTTTTATTTATGCTCTATATCATTCAGTTTAAATATTCTTCATGTGCACAAATAATAGATTTAACTATACCATGTATTTTTATCTGAATAATTATGATGGTTTAATTGTTGTGATTTAAATCTCATTTTAGATTTCAAGAGTATGACACCTCAATTTTCTCCGATTTCTAATATCAAGAGTGAGAGCCAAAAATTGACCGTTAAAGTTAGGATTGAAAAAGTTGGACAATATTTTTTAATGATTTTAATAGAGACAAGTTCTACTTGGAACTCATTTTGATCGATGAACATGTATTTGTAACTTTAAAGTTTATTTCAAATTTTGTATTGTTTCTTATATAAATTAATTTCTTACCGTATACTCCCAATAACTAATAATGTTGATTAATTTATAAATTATTCAATATTGAAATGGAAATTGATTATTATTAAATTATTAGTCTAAGTAATGTTATTCCATAATTGTTATTAATTTATGTGAATTTTGATATTTTTTTTAATTATTTAGTTTGTAGAATATACCTATAGAGTTTAGTGAAGACGGGCCACAACTAAACAAACCCCATAATTTATTATATATACCTCGAAATTTTTTAAACAAAAATACTCTTATATTAAATGTCTACAGAAAATAAATATAATATATTTTTTCAGTACGCGAAATTCGCGTGGGTACACTCTAGTTTAACCAATATATATTTGTATTCCATTTTTTGTTGATGATACCAACAAAAGGTTTGTGACTCTTGATTATTAGAAATCTCTTTTGTACCCTTAATTGCTCTGGACAATCTCTCATATACCACTATTATAGAAAAGGGTTTGCACAACCCTTAATTTTTACCTTAGACAACGGTTATAAAGGTTGTCCAAGTGACAGCTGTCTAAATTCAAAGAGCTGTTAAAAAACCGTCGTCTAAGAGGTCTACTTGGACAGCGGTTATAAACCGCTGTCTAAGAGGTTTATATTTTTCTTTTTTGGAATAATGTCAACCTAAACCTTGAAAGATGGTAAAACTGTCAATTTAAGGCCTAAAAGATTTTTTTTATCGATTCAAGGCCTAGAACCAGGACCTAAAAGATAAAACCTATCAATTTAAGACTCAAGAATATTAAGACTATGTTTGACATATAATAAGTTATATTTTTATTTAATTTATATACATTATTATTTTTTATTAATTTTTTTGTTTTTTATTTTTTCAATCACATTAAATTCACATATATTTATATTTTTGGAAATATAATTTATAAAAATATTATCGGGTAATAAAAAAGTTATTAAATACCAAACACGGTCTTAAAATGAGTAAGTCCTAAATTAATAGTTTTATCTTTTAGGTCCTAAATCGATAGGAAAAATCTTTCAGGCTTTAAATTGATAGTGTTACTATCTTCAGGCCTTAAATTGATAAACCTCCTAGATTTTATTTATGTATAGAAATATTCTTACTAATCTTTGTATTTTAAAATATGAATAATTATTTTGAAAAACTTATTATTTTTTAGAGAATACCTAACAATGTTTTGGAAAAATGAAGGGATATTTTTATGTTTTTTTTAGAAAAAATTCAAGTTTGATCCTACATATTTCACATTTGTTGGTGATCGGGTTTAATCGTGATGATTAGTGGCTGTTTTTTAATCCGTTTTTATGATCACCAAATAAGAACGTGTGATTGATTATCACCGTAAATGATAAATCGAAGGTTCGGGTTGTAAAATCGTAAATACGAGAGTCGAATCCGTATTTATTTCGTATGTGTACACGTTTAGGTGTGTTTGTGTGTGTTTTGGGAGTATTTGTATATTTGAACTTGTATTTCTCAGCTGGAGAACGATTATTTATAGGGACTAACAAGTAGGAGGTGCCTAAGACTCTTGGACTTCCTAGCTTGCATGCTAGACAAGTGTCCATTGACCTTGTTTGACCTTATCTAAGCTGAATCTTAGTTACAAAGTCTTCTTTGGTCTTATCTCGAACTCATTGTTGTTTCGTCATGGTTGGATTTGTTGGTCCAAAGTGGTCTTTAAATAAAAGTTGTTCGCTTTTTGAGGTTATGGCTCGGAAGTTGTTCGCATGTGTATCTTATTGAGATAGGCTTTGGAATCTTAGTCCTTTGTTCATCAACATACACCTATTTATCTGGTAGATGCACCACCTTTTGATAATGTTGTTCGTCACCAGTGATCTGATGGAACCTTCATATTTGGTCTCGGGTCTCAGAACCTGTTCACCAGTATGTTGTTCGTCACTGGAGTTGTTCGTCATTTTATATACCTCCTGGATTGATTTATGCACTCCAACTTGTTTTTCTTAATTTAACCATTAATCCTTGCTCGCTCAATAATAATTGATGTTTGTCTGTCAACAATTGCCTCCTATCCTGACTAGGCGTTGTTGCTACAGACGAGCAACTTTTTGTCGAGTAACTATAGTTAGGATACTAAATTGATAAGGATTTGGACGAACATCGTTGAAATTGGCGAGCAACTTCAGGTCCGTCGTTTCATCTTCCCACGATCTGGGGGATGTACGAGGATGACGTGGGCGGTATGATTGTGCGCCGCCCACGCGCGAGCAGTCCCGAGGCCATGCGCCCCTATATTTGCATATAGGCCCTCCATTTTTTAATTGTGTTCGTATGTACCCCCGTTTTTTGACATCCTAGCCCACGATCTTTAAGGAAAATTGCAGGTTTTACCCCGTTTCTTCCATGAGAATAAATAGGAGTGGGAAACAAATTTTTTCCCACTTCTTCCATCTCTGCTACAGTGCTCTGGCAACATTCTTCAATTTCCGGCGAATCCAAGCTCTTCCCAACGAAGTCTCTTCAGATTCTTGCTTTTGGTTTAGTTCTAAGGTAGTTTCTTCATCTTAATCAATTTCATCTTTTATTTTCTTTTTTCTTTTCGAACTCCTCCATTACCGCCGTGTGGGAGCTCGCGCCGCCGTCGTTCCCAAAAATCGCCGCCGTCTGCAAATAAATCCTCTGCCGCCTGCAACCTCTCTTTTTTTCCTCATTTTTCTTAATTTCGAAACCTATGTCTTCTCAGTTGAGCAACAACAGTTCCGAAGAAACCCTTTATCCTTTTTTCCGATTGTTGTATCCGAAAACCAGCCTCCATTCGAGTTTCATCGGCGTCGACCCCAACGTTGACTTTGTTGTTCGATCTGTGGAGGATACCGGTGCTCGCCCATCTAGAGGGGAGGTGGTTGTTGTTGCGAGCAGAGATTCCAACGAGGGCTCTTCGTCCAGTTCTGAATCGAAGGAAGATCCTGAATTCGACGAGCTTACTCGCGAGTTTTTGGAGGGGATAAACTTTCCACCTCCTAAAATGTTGGAGAATGAGATCCCCACTGGAGTTGCTCGGCCCTTTGAATGGCGAGCATACGCAGATGAACATGCGAACAACTTTTCTCGCCCTAAGCGATAAATTATGGAGTTGGTGAAGACTGAGTTTCAGGCGAGCAGGATTAAGAGTGTGGTTCTCAAGGACGACCTTGACCTGATCCGAGAAACCTACAAAATCCCCTTCGATATCCACATGTGGGCTACTAAGAGGAAGGTGAGAGCTGATCACCCACCTCCAGGATGTACGGCGATCAACATTGATACATTGATTGTCGGGCTAAGGTTGTCGTTGCCCCCGATTGTTGGTCGCTTTCTAGAGGCGACCAACCTTGCCATTACCCAGATCACGCCGATTGGGTGGATGAATTTGCTCGGCACAATGTGCTTGTTCGCCCTAGGGGGATATGTTGATCGCATCACTGCGGAGGAAATCAACTATCTCATGACGATTACCAAATGCCCCGAAGGCGAAGAAGGATATTACTATCTCAAGGCCCGAACTGGACTTAAGATGGTAGAAGGGGTGCCGAACAAGATCAGGGACTGGAAGCAACACTTCTTCTTCATTGGGGGTGACCGACGAGCATCTTCTGGTCCACACGGTGGCATTGGGCGGATAAACTCTCCCGCATCTTATGGAAAAATTAGGCGTAAGTTTATCTATGTTCGTCTTTGAACTGTGTTGTTCTAATTTAACTTTTCTTGTTTGCTCGCAGGCCCTCGATTGCTCAAGTGGAACACAGAGGAAGAGGAGATCGGCTCAGAGTTTCTTTTTACCTCCTGTCTGGTCGGCTTACGAAATAGGGCAGATAGGACCATTAAGTACTTGAGCGAGGAGAAGTGCCAAAGAGCTGCTCGCCTACTCACATACCCTCATCATCTTGAAGCCCGAGTTGAGGTGCCCCCAGGCATGAATTTCTACTAACTTTCATAAACTTGTTTGTTCGTCCGGGAGAAGTTTACATAAAACTTGCTCGCACACTTCATAATCTAATTCTTATTTTCTTTTTTTATAGCCGAGCAAGTCACAGTAGCAGTCCCTCCCTATTATGGCCTCCTCGAACAAAGGGTGCATGAGATGCCTCCACCAAAGGGAAGGAAAATTAAGGGGGACCCACCCTCTAAGGTGCTCGTCATGACGAACAAGCTGGAGGGAGCAAAAGTTCCTCGGCAGGCTGCCCCTTCTGGTCATGCTCGACCAGTACCCCTCCCGTTTCCCCACCTTACGGGGGAAAGCGCTTGAAAAGGGCCGATGGAACCCCGGTGGCGCACGATGCTGGTAACAAGGGGGAGGAAAAAATGAGCAAAAACCTTGCTCGCTTTGGGAAGAAATTGCTCGCCGCTCCTCAGTTGAGCCTGTAGAGAAAACGGGCAAGGCTGGAAAAGACGTTACCCCATCTCGTGGTCCAGAGGATATCACCCTCCTCAGCTGGGATGAATGAAAATTTGCGGAGTAAGTATATTCTCTTAAATACCGAACAAGTTTCATTTATCCTTTCCTGAATTTTTCTAAGTGTGATGTATTTTCTTGTTCGCAGGTACCGGGCTGAGGATCATCCTGGGCGAGCACATGCCGTCCATCAGTATGCCTGCTCCAAAACCCCCGTGAACATAAGGGAGATTTCGGGCGACCATGTCCGTAGGGCCACATAGCTGATCGCCCGGGCCTGGACTAGACCCATGGAGAAAACTATCTCCATGCAAGGATTGGCTGACAATTTCCATCTTTCAATGATGCATCATGCCAATGGCCTTATTACGGCCCAGAAGGCGATGGCCCAGCTGGCCGAGCAGGAGGAGGTTGTTCACCGATACGCCAACACTGATCGGCAGCTTACTGAGGAGAAGAACGGCATGGTCAACAACTATGAAGCGAAACTTGCTCGCTTGAACAATCAGCTCTCTCTCTCACCCTCGACTCTGTGAAAAAACATCTCGAGGACATTCAAGGCCTGTCCGCCGAGCTAAAATGCAAAGAAGCCTTGCTCGAAGAAGGGGGGAAGAGGTTATCTACTGCCGAGCAGAAAATCGATGAGCTCGAGGCGGAAGTTGCTCGCCTCAAGGAGGTTGATGCCAATAAGTACACCGAGGAGCAACTGGAGGCCGAGCTGCAAGTTCGATCTGCTCCCATCTCCAACATAGGCTATATTTGCGCCTATGCCGACTGTATTCGTCTGGTTAATGCGTATGATTATAAAGATTTAGTGGAGAAGATGGGTAACAATTTGTCTGAGTTCGTAGAGAACTATCCCCCTCTGAACAACATCGAGATTTATTTGGGGGATATGGCTGAATACGGGGTCAAGATTGACAAACTTGACCCTAGTATCATTGTTACTCGCCCTCCAGTTCCGGCAGATAAAGACGAGCAAGTAGCTGATGATGAACTGGCTGCCAATGACGAGCAGGCTGCCAAAGAGCAGGAGCAAAAAGCGGCCAAGGAAATGGCCAGGGACATGATCGTCGATCCCCCCACCGACCAGCCTCAAGATCTCCCACCCGCCGAGCAGCAATAGGTCTAGGACTTGACTTTTTTGTCTTTATTTTGTAATAGTTGTTCTACTTTTGTAGTACCTTACACTTGTACTATTTTTTAGGTTTTAAAGCCTTTTTAATTCAATGAACGTCTTCTTTTGTTCGCTCAATCTTCTTCTTATATGTTAATTGCCTTTACATTTCTGTTTAATGCTTTTGCAATTATAACATATAATGTTGGGCTTTGTTCGATTTGAACTTTGCCTTTTATAGAATATGGGTTTAGCCTTAGGTTCTGTTCATTTTAAAAAACGAACAACTTTTAAGTGGCTTTGGTCCTTAAAGATGGACTTGTACCTCGAGCTTTGAACTTTTCTTTCAACGAACAACTATATTTATATTGTAAAAAATTACAAGTGTTGTAAGACTGTTCATCACTAACATATACAATCTGACGAACAACTTTGAACACTAACCAGAACATGCTCGCTTATAATATTTTTGCCGAGCAACTTTATCTAAAATTAAAAAGATGAACCAGCACCAGATTATACAATGTGCCGAACAACCTTTCATCCTATACTTAGTAAAATTTTCAAAAAATTAGGCAAGTTTTTTGTTTGCTTTACTTGGTTCACTTGCCTTACTTGATTCACTTGCCCCCCAAGACAATTGTTCGCCCAACAATTGTGAATTGAACTTGTTCGACTTATTGATAGTATTTCTTTAGATGTACAACATTCCAGTACAACATTCCAGGAGTATTGGGCCGGCTTGCCTTCTATATCTTCGATATCGTATACGCCATTAAGGAACCTGTCCGTTATACGATACGGGCCCTCCCAAGTTGGTCCCAATACACCTGGAGGTTGGGCGAGCAACTTTCTTAGAACCAAATCTCTAACTCTGAATTCCCTGACTTTAACATGAGAATTATAGTAGCGTTCTGCTCGTTGTTTATAGGTAGCGTTTTTTAGCTCGGCGCTTAATCTCTTTTCTTCGAGCAAATCCATTTCAGTAGCCAGAGCAAAGTTGTTCACCTGCTCATCAAAGTTGGTCGTCCTGATTGTGTTGGTCTTTAATTCAATTGGTATCACAGCTTCTGTTCCGAAAGCCATTGCAAAAGGTGTTTCCCCGGTGCTTGACCTTGGGAGAAACTCTATATGCCCACAAGACTTCCGGAAGTTCTTCAGACCAACTACTTTTGCTCTCCGCCAATCATACTTTCAACACATGCTTGATAATCTTGTTCACAGCTTTGACTTGTCCATTTGACTGGGGATGATAGGGTGTAGAATAGTGTTTCTTGATCCCCCACTTCGTACAGAAGTCTCTCAACTCCTTCCCATCAAATTGCGGACCATTGTCTGTCACAATGGTTTGTGGGACCCCAAAACGACAGACAATGTTCTTCCATATGAAGTTGATCATTTTTTTTACGTAATCTTTACCATGGCATCTGCTTATGCCCATTTCGTATAATAATCGACTACCACGACAACAAATTGAATATTTCCAACTCCTGCTGGGAAAGGACCAATAATGTCCATCTCCCATCTTGCAAACAACCACAGGCTGTAAACTGATACGAGCTCCTGAGCCGGGGTATGAATGTCCGGGGCAAAAATATGGCACTGATGACAAGTTTTTGCTTTCTTGATTGCGTCCTTACGTAAAGTCGGCCAATAATAGCCTTGTCTGATAGTCTTGTACGCCAAGGCTTGCCCCCCAGTGTGATTTCCACATACTCTGGCATGTATTCCTTCGAGTATTGCTCGTCCCTGCCCCCTAGGCAAACATTTGAGAAGTGGGATTGATATTCCCCTTTTGTAAAGTTGCTCGCCCACCAGAGTATATCTGGCGGCTTGCTTTGTTAGCTTGGCAGCTTCAAAAGTATTGTTTGGTTTTTCCCCACTTTTCAAGTATTTGACTATACTTGTTCTCCAGTCTTTTTCTTCACTTTCTTGTTCGTCCAGTTGGTTGACATTGTAACTTATTGTTGATGGGTCGTTCATCTTTGTGATTATAATGTCTGCCAACTCTACAGGCCATTCGCTTGTTGCTAGTCGGGCCAAGGCATCTGTCTGAGTGTTGCTTGTCCTTGGGATTTGTTCAATGAAAACTTGATCCAGTAGGGACATTAGGTGAGCAACAATCTACTGATACCCGATCATGTGATCGTCTTTTGCCTCGTATTCACCTCGGACTTGGTTCACAATCAGTTGTGAGTCGTCGAATATTTGTAAACGTCTGACACCTACTGCAAGGGATAAGTGGAGACCAGCAATGAGAGCTTCATATTCAGCTTCGTTGTTGGTAGCCATGAAACCAAATCTGATCGTCGAGGTGAATACTTGTCTGTCAGGGCTTATCGGGACTACTCCTGCCCCCGAGGCTACATTAGTTGAAGATCCATCAACGTAAAGATGCCAAGGGTGATCAAGTCCTCTCGTGGGATCTGGTGGGAAAGTTAGTTCGACTATAAAGTCGGCTAATGCTTGCCCTTTGATCGTTGTCCGAGGAGCATAGGTTACCCCAAACTGGCTAATCTCTAGTGACCATCTTAATAGACGACCAGCTGTGTCGGGGCGATGGAGAATTTATCTGAGTGGGAAAGTTGTTAGCACCTCAACTTGATGATCAAAGAAGTATGGTCGTAACTTTCTCACACTCATGACAAGTGCGTACGCCAGCTTTTCGGTTGGAGAGTATTTGATCTCCGCTTCGTGTAAGGCTTGGCTGACGTAGTAGATTGGTTGATGAAATTTGCCATCCTCCCGCACCAGAACAGAGCTGATTGCCACCTCTGACACTGCCAGATACATATAGAGCTTTTCTCCTGGGATAGGTTTTGATAGAATTTTAACATCTCCCAGGTAGTCCTTAAGTTGGTCAAACGCCATTTGACAGTTGTTAGTCCACGTGAACTTTCCTTTTTTGATGGCCTTGAAGAATGGACGACATTTGTCTCCTGATCTGGATATGAACCGGTTCAAAGCTGCTAGGCATCCCGTGAACCTTTGCACCTCTTTTATCGAACGTGGTGGTTGTATATCCACGATAGCTTTGACTTTTGTTGGATTTGCCTCAATCCCTCGTTGACTAACTAGATGGCCCAAGAATTTTCCTGAATGAACTCCTAAGCTGCTCTTCTTTGGATTCAACTTCATGTTGTAGTTTCGAAGAATTTCAAACACCTGGGTCAAATGTTGGAGATGGTCTTCTTTCTTGGGACTCTTGACCACGATATCGTCTACATAGACTTCTACCGTATCTCCGATTTGTTCATCGAATATCTTGTTCACCAACCTCTGATATGTTGCTCCGGCATTGATGAGGCCGAAGGGCATTCTCTTCCAACACAGCAAGTTTTTGTTCGTATAAAAGGTTGTGCTTTCTTGATCGTCTGGATGCATTGGATTTGATGGTACCCGGCAAAGGCATCCATGAATGTTAACATCTCGTGACCGGCAGTGCTGTCCACCAATTGATCAATATGGAGGAGAGGAAAGTTGTCCTTCGGGCATGCTGCATTCAGATCCGTAAAATCTATGTATAGTCTTCAGGTGTTGACAGACGAACATCAATTATTGTTGAGCGAGCAAGGACTAATGGTTAAATTAAGAAAAATAAGTTGGAGTGCATAAATCAATCCAGGAGGTATATAAAATGACGAACAACTCCAGTGACGAACAACATACTGGTGAACAGGTTCTGAGACCCGAGACCAAATATGAATGTTCCATCAGATCACTGGTGACGAACAACATTATCAAAAGGTGGTGCATCTGCCAGATAAAGAGGTGTATGTTGATGAACAAAGGACTAAGATTCCAAAGCCTATCTCAATAAGATACACATGCGAACAACTTCCGAGCTATAACCTCAAAAGACGAACAACTTTTATTTAAAGACCACTTTGGACCAACCAAGCCAACCATGACGAACAACAATGAGTCTGAGATAAGACCACAGAAGACTTTGTAACTAAGATTCAGCTTAGATAAGGTCAAACAAGGTCAATGGACACTTGTCTAGCATGCAAGCTAGGAAGTCCAAGAGTCTTGGACACCTCCTACTTGTTAGTCCCTATAAATAGTTGTTCTCCAGCTGAGAAATACAAGTTCAAATACACAAATACTCCCAAAACACACACAAACACACCTAAACGTGCACACATACGAAATAAATACGGATTCGACTCTCGTATTTACGATTTTACAACCCAAACCTTCGATTTATCATTTACGGTGATAATCAATCATACGTTCTTGTTTGGTGATCTTAAAAATGGATTAAAACAACCACTAATCCTCACGATTAGACATGATCACCAACACCAGGTCCCGTTTGGTTTCCACACAAGGACTGGTTTGCTACCCATTGTAGACAGAGTGCTTGTCGGATTAGATCATTGTGTAACAACTTCTTCACCTCCTCGTTTAAGGCTTGGTATTTATCTGGGCCATACTTTCTTCGCTTTTGATGGACAAGCCTTTTTGCTTGATTAATGTTGAGCTTGTGGCAAGCATACTTCAGATCTATTCCCACCATGTCTGCATGAGACCATGCAAAAACATCTAGATTCTAGCTGAGGAACTCTTTCATCCGGGATCTGTAAGGCTCAGGGAGCTCAGATCCTATGTATAATTCAAGATCTCCGTTTTCAGGATTAACTTTGAATGCCTCTAGTTCTTCAACCGGAGTTGCTCGTCGTTTATGTCCTTTCCAACGGGGATCAAGTATTGGTTCCTCAGGTTTGACATCATTTTCGATGTTTATGGGCTCTGCTCCCAGGCGGGGCTCTAGATCGTCTGCTGGTCTGCCCCATTGTTGTTAATCAACATCTGGCCCTCCAAATCACCTATTGAATGCTGCTCATCACCACCCCTTTGTTGTTCGTCAACTTGAAGTTCTTCATGAGTGGTAACATGTTGCTCGTCCAAAACTTGCTCGTCAGGGGGCTGCTCGTCAGTATCCATATGGTCCTCCTCCATGTCCATCATGTTCTCCAATACTGATGGTTCATCAACTGGGTAGCTGGTGGTGGCTTCCATCGTGAATACTTGTGCGTGCCTTGCTTGCAATTGTAGGAGATATTCACGAGCCTTTCTTTAGTCTCATTTGATTGTGCATGCCCCACTTGTTGTTGGGAACTTTATGCAATAGTGGTAGGTCGAACATGCAGCTTTAAATTCATTTAAAAAAGGTCGACCAAGAAACCCGTTGTAGGTCGATTCTTGATCTACCACCAAGAAATCTACCATCCTTATTATATTTTTCTCGGGTTCCTCGACCGTTACAAGCTGGACGGACAACCTAATCTCCCCTAACGGGACTGTTACAGCATTCCCAAAGCCTAAGATTCTATGATTCGAATCTCGTATGTAGCCCGAAATGTCCACCAACAATCTATGTACTCTGGTCCCCATGATCTTTGCGCAGATTACGAGCGAATTATTGTAGGGGGTCAATATTCCTTCCAAGTCTTTTTCAGTGAAGGTTAATTCCGCTGTCTGCATGATGGACGGTTTAACCCCCATTTCTTGTACTTGGTCGATCGCTCTTAATTCGGCTTTTCTTTTTTGGTTTGAGATTGACGATCGTCCATTAGAACATCCTCCCGCTGGTCCTGCGGGTTCCATCATGTATAGATTCTCTAATGGACGAGCAGCAACGGCTGGAACTGGTTGCCCAGGTTTATTGTTCCTTTGAGGTTGACCATCCTCCTCATCTTCTGAGTTGTTCTCCCGGGCTCTCTTTCCAGGCTGCCTTCTAACGAAGTCAGAGAGTTTTCCCTCCTCGTAGAATCGCCAAAGTTGCTTGAGCAAATCTCTGCACTCGCTAGTAAAGTGCCCCATGCTTTGATGGTATGCACAATACTTGTTAGGGTTGAGTTTGCCAGTTTCTTGGCGAATCCTTCGGGGAGGGGAGAGCAACTCTTTCTCCTTTACATTTTCGTACACAGTATCGATGGATACTGTTAGCACTTGGTTCAACCTTTTCTTTAGTTCTATCCCTTCGGTGAATGCCTTCATGTTCTTCGGGACCCTGTAGCCTGTTCCGTCGGGTTTTTTGTTGTTCTCCTTGGGATCAGTTTTATTTTCCCCCAAGTTTGCTTGCAGGGCCTCGTGCATGGAAACAAATATGCCGACTTGATTTCTGAACTCGGCATAGCTTTTTGGGCACTTCAGACGTACCTCTTTCCACAACTTCGACCCTTTCTTCAATCCGGCCATAACAGCGACGATCTTCGCATCTTCGCTTACCGGTTCCCCTTCCAACAACACTTTGTTGAATCTTTCCATAAACGCCCGGTCCAACTCGTCGTCATTTTGCTTTAGGTCCGATAACCGGTATTTTTGGGATAAATACGAACTTGCTGTTGAGAAATGAGAGAGGAACTCTCGACTCAATTGAGCAAACGTGTGGATGGATGCTGGTGGCATTGCATAAAACCACTTGTGTACTCAGTCCCCCAAAGTCAAGGGGAAGTTCCGGCATTGGGTGGCATCACTGGCTCCCACAGAGATCATGTAGTCTGAATATTTCGTTAAATGGACTCGGGGATCAGCAACGCCTTCGTATTGTATACTGGCCGAAAACTGAATATTTTTCTAAATTGGGGCCTTCAATATGATGGATGATAATGGTGAGGATAGCATGCTTATCCTCCCCATCCCTCTTTGTTGATCCAGTTGCCCCTGCATGCTCTCCACAGTTTTTTTCAGGCTTGACAACTCATCCAAAGATGCCCTCTGGCTTGGAGGCTGTTCGGCGAGCAAAGGCACAGGCCTTTCTGCTCATCGCAGTCCCTCACTCGGAGCGGGCATATCCTGGAGTTGTTTCCTAGGGTTGCTCGCCGCGTTTGGCCCTAGGCGCCTGAAAGCAGATTGGGACAGTCTTTCATGAACTGATGGGTGAGGCTGCTCAAATGTTGCTCGCCCGTCTCCTGCTCCTTGGCGAGCAACTTCTTTCTGATGTTGGGGTTGACCAAGTCTGTCCTGGGCACTGGAACGAGTTGTTCCCTGACTTGACATTGTTGTTCGCCCATGAGCAGACCCGCCTGATACTCTCTTAGGTCGGCCACCTTGGCTTTGCCCTTATTCTACCTGATCTGGACACTGTTCACCTCATGTTGCTCGCCCCTAACAAACCTGGCTCTAACAACCTCCATAGGTTTAGCCCTATACCTTGCTTGTGAAGGTCTATCTTGTTCCTGCTGTCTTTGAATGGTTTGGAGAACAACAATGGTTTTAGCCAGTTCATTAAGGTTGCTCGCCAGTGCCTCCAATTCTGGTGGAAGGTTATGGCCTACGGTCGTAAGTCTTGATCTGTTCGCATGTCTAGGCTCACGATCTTGGTGGCCAACTGACGAAGCTCGAGTGGGAGAAGCTCTCATTGATTGACGTGAAACTTGTGTTTCTTTGGATTGAGGCATCCTGATTTGAATTATCTTCTCAATCTTTAAGTCTTCAAATTTAATATTGAAGAACACCAAGAACACTTTTGTTTGAATCTTCAAGAATTTCTTGAGGATTTCTTTAAATCTACAAGTTTTTAAACTTGAAGTTCTTAATTAATCACACTTAACCGGAGGTTCGAACCCTCCTTCTAGCGCCAAATTGTTGGTGATCGGTCTAATCGTGAGGATTAGTGGCTGTTTTAATCCCTTTTTAAGATCACCAAACAAGAACATGTGATTGATTATCACTGTAAATGATAAATCGAAGGTTCGGGTTGTAAAATCGTAAATACGAGAGTCGAATCCGTATTTATTTCGTATGTATGCATGTTTAGGTGTGTTTGTGTGTGTTTTGGGAGTATTTATGTATTTGAACTTGTATTTCTCAGCTGGAGAACAGCTATTTATAGGGACTAACAAGTAGGAGGTGTCCAAGACTCTTGGACTTCCTAGCTTGCATGCTAGACAAGTGTCCATTGACCTTGTTTGACCTTATCTAAGCTGAATCTTAGTTACAAAGTCTTCTTTGGTCTTATCTCGGACTCATTATTGTTCGTCGTGGTTGGCTTGGTTGGTCCAAAGTGGTCTTTAAATAAAAGTTGTTTGCATTTTGAGGTTATGGCTCGGAAGTTGTTCGCCTGTGTATCTTATTGAGATAGGCTTTGGAATCTTAGTCCTTTGTTCATCAACATACACCTATTTGTCTGGTAGATGCACCACCTTTTGATAATGTTGTTCGTCACCAGTGATCTGATGGAACATTCATATTTGGTCTCGGGTCTCAGAACCTGTTCGCCAGTATGTTGTTCGTCACTGGAGTTGTTCGTCATTTTATATACCTCCTGGATTGATTTATGCACTCCAACTTATTTTTCTTAATTTAACCATTAATCCTTGCTCGCTCAACAATAATTGATGTTCGCCTGTCAACAACATCTATCATTATTTTTAAAAAAAAATCATAAATCATCTAATAAAAAATTATACAAAATAATAGACATTTATATCTAAATTCTACAATTTAATAGTCTATTTTGGTACAAATTTTTTCTCTCAAATAACTTTAGTTAATCTATCTTAATGGCCCTGTAAAAAAATGGCAAGATAATACATTTGGTGGAAATGTTTTTAGAAATCACACACTATTTCGGTCACAATATTATTTCCAAAAATAATTATAAAAAAAGAATATTAGAAATCATAGAAATATTCCTACTAATCTTTTTATTTTAAGATATGAATAAGTATTTTGAAAATTTTATTTTTTTAGAGAATAAGTAACAATTTTTTTTTTAAAAATGAATAAGTAATTTATTCTTTCTTTAAAGAAAATTTCGAGTTTGATCTAACAAATTTTACGTTTACCATTATTTTGAAGGGAAAAAATTGCTAATCATCTAATAAAAAATCGGTACAAAATAATAGAAATTTATATCTAAATTTTATAATTTAATAATCTATTTTGGTAGCAGAATTTTCTCCCAAATAATTTTGGTGAATCTATTATTAATGACAATATATTACATTTTGTGGAAAGATTTTTAGGAATCATACACCATTTCAGTCACAATATTATTTTCAAAATATAAAAAATAATTCTACAAAATTAAACTAAATGGGGTGTATTGATTATGGAGTCTGTAGGATTTTTTTAGACTTTTAAAGTTTAGGGGTATTCAATATGGATTTTCAAAAGTCTTTAAAATCCTGAAGTATTCAATATGAATTTTAAAAAGTCTTAAAAAATCATTAGGTATTCAACAGTCTATGGATTTTAATACTCTATGGATTTTCTTTGATTCTCTTCCAAAATATAAATAAATTTCACTCTCCAAAATATCTTCTAATAACCAGAGATTTCTACGGATTTTAAAAAGTCTTACAAAATCTTTAGATATTCAACAGTCTATGATTTTCTTTGATTCTCTTCAATGGGGATGTCAACGGGACGGGGAAAGGGGGTCATTCCCCATCCCCCTCCCCGTCCCCGCAAAATAAACAGGGAAAACTTTCCCTCCATCTCCCCCCCGGTCGAGGATCTGTGTCCTCGCGGGGATTCCCCGTTCCCAGTCTAATTATTTTTTTATCTCATTTTTAAAATATAAAATAATCTAAATTAAAAAAATTTAATCATACACAACAACTACTTTAAGTTGGTATTAAAAAAATTAATTTAAAATTTGAGGAACCTCTAATTCTAATATTTTTAGTTAACATATATACTAAAGTGAAGATCATATAATTTGGAACAAATAACATAATATTAAATAAAATATAGATGTAATTTTGAATAAAATAGTTAATTTAGTGGAAAATTATGAAATATTTATTTGTAATTTACTTTTAAATTTAAATTATATATACAAATAAATTAACTATATAAAAAAATAATGTGTGTCCCCGTGGGGCGGGGTAGACTATCCCCGTCCCCATGGACCCCACCTACGGGGCAAAAAAATTCTTCATTTCCGTCCCCGTTTGCTTCGGGGATTCCCTGCACCGTTCGGGGCGGATCCACACGGGGATCGGGGATCCTCTGCCCGCTGCCAAATCTACTTTTTCAAAAATATAAATAAATTTTACTCTCCAAAATCTCTTCCAATAACCAGAGACTTCTAATGAGACCGAGGTATAACAGTGATGGAAATGAAGATGAGAATAATAATGTATTTTTTAAAACTAATGTATTATTTATATTTTTTCTAAATAATTTGGATAATTTATTTATATAAAAGTCTTTCATATACATTTGCATCAATGGTTCCAACACCGGAGTCTATGGAAATCCATGTAATTCAATAAAAAAAATTGTATTCCACAGTTCTGTCAAGTCTATGAAAATCCATGTAAATTAATATAAAAAGTCAGTCAAACTCTTCATGGAGTCTATAGATTTTCTAAATTCATAGACTTTTTAAAGTCCAAAAAAACCCAATAGAATCTCAATTGAATACACCCCTCTAAATGTTAGACATTACTTGTTTTGAGAAATATTCTTGCTAATCTTTTTATTTTGAAAATTTAATAATTATTTTGGAAACATATTATTTTAAGAGAATAACTATAATATTTTTTTAAATGAAGCGGGATTTTTTTTAGAAAAATTTCGAGTTTTGGTCTTATAAATTTTACATGTACTATTATTTTGCAAAAAAATAAAAAATAAATAAATAATCTAATAAAAATTGGTAAAATATAAAAATTTATATCTAAATTTTACAATTTAATAATCTATTTCGATATCAGAACTTTCTCCCTAATAACTTTGGTGAATCTATTCTTAATGGCAAGATATCACATTTAATGTAAAGATTTTTAGGAATCATACAATATTTTGGTAACAATATTATTTCCAAAATAATAATAAAAAGAATATTACAAAATCACACTAAATGAAAAGAATATTACAAAATAACACTAAATGTTCGGCAATACATACTTTACTTTGTAAACGATTTCGATATCCTCAATTTGCAGAAGTCTTCGATATCCTCAATCGATCTAAAAAAAGGAAATATATCATACTTAGGAAAAAAAATCAGATAAAAGATATTCGAAGAAAACAACAACAAATGGATATATGAACAATTAAACAATTTAGATCCATATAAGAACCTTCAATAACAGCGGAGATGACATCCACGTGCAATATTGATGGACATGGTGACCGTGTGCAGTAGATGCGGCGAGGCGGTATTCAAGGCGAAAGAAAAGAGAAAATAAAAATATCATTTTTAAGAAAATAAATCAGATTAACGATACTTAGAGAAAAAAAAAGACAAATGTATGGACGATTTTAAATTTAGATTTGAACAATCATGGACCTACTATAACGACAGAGACGATAACCGCGTATAATAACAGTGGAGGCGGTGAACGGCGGATGTATGGAGTATATGTTGTAGAGGACGACCGTGTGAAGTAGATGTGGTAGAGACATGGTTGTGTCAAATATATATGGTGGAAGCGCGACGTTTGAAATAGATGTGGCAGCAGAGGAACGTTCGTGTGAAATAGATGAGACAGAGATGACATTCGAGATGGAAAAAATGAGAATGAAACTTTGAGATTAAGGTTTATATATATATATAGGGTTCTATTATAAAAGGGGTTTTATCAATTCAAAACCTGAAAGATAGTAACATTATCAATTTAAGGCCTGAATTTTTTTCCCTATCAATTCAGGGCCTGGAAGATTTGAAACTATCGATTCAGGACCTAAAAGAGAAAACTATTAACTTATGACTTACTCATTTTAAGACCGTGTTTGGTATTTAATAAATTTTTATTACCCGATAATATTTTTATAAATTATATTTCCAAAAATATAAATATATATCATTTTAATGTGATTGAAAAAATAAAAAACAAAAAAAATTGATAAAAAATAATAATGTATATAAATTAAATAAAAATATAAATTATTACATGTCAAGCATAGTCATAATATTCTTGAGTCTTAAATTGGTAGGTTTTATTTTTTAGGTCCTGAATTGATAGTTTTCTATATTCCAGGCCATGAATCGATAAGAAAAATCTTCTAGGTCTTAAATTGATAGTTTTACATGTTTGACAGAAGATTTAATTTTATTTTCTAATATTCATTTTTTATGATTATTTTGGAAATAATATTGTCACCGAAATATTGTTTGATTCCAAAAAATTATGCCACCAAATTTTTTATCTTGCTATTAAATTTGAAATTTTCACCCAATTATTTTGGGAGAAAATTTTACTATCAAAATAGAATATTAAATTGTAAAATATAGATATGAATTTGTTAGTGTTAGTGTCCTAAAGACAATCCTTTATAAGGACTTAATACTAAGATGATATTTAGTTTATGGTTTAATATTATTAATTGATTTAATATTAAATATATGGCATTACACTTATCTGAATATTATGTTTGATTGTTTGCATTATTCATATCAGTGTTCCCATGAATCGATACTGTCATTGAGTGAGTGAAAACTCGGATGACTTAAGTATGATTCTCAAATAGCCCCGATCAAGGATCATCAAGAATGGGATATTGATGATGCAATGAAGATTGGTGTGCGGTCTGCATTATACTCTATGAGAGAGTGTAGTAAGATCTCACTTACTACGAGATACTAGGTATCTCATAATGGATGCACAAATACCTTAGAGGGTATTGGTATACCCATCTGAGAAACTGTTTGATGTAATTCCACATAATGTGTCTACGGGTGTCTCAGTTAGTGGGAGTGATGTGATACTCCTCTGACTTGAGGTCAATACGCACGACATGTGCGGAGTGATGGACTTTGACCATGACCGACGCTTGCACCCTACAATGGTAGATATGACATGAATTGAGTTCATCATGAAGTGCATGTGCGTGGTAGTTGAGCCAAGAATATGATTCATTCTTCAATGTGGATTTAAGAGAGAATACTCGTCTTCTCATCATAATTGGATCTAAGAAATCGGCCGGTGCACGTCGACTTGGACTTTGTGGCCAAGTGTGACACGAATGATCAATTAGTGATTCGAGATAATATGATTAAGATATTTGAATAGACGCTTCATCATGTTCAAGGCTTAATCGAGTATTCACGAATGAAAGGAAGATATCACAATATCCTACAGTATTACAGGTAGATGCAGATTTCCTCGCAACGTACCTCGTATATTGAGAATGTCTGATTTATTATCTAGGATTCAATTAAGACCGTTAGTTTGACTAATCACTCGATATACGAGGGCCTATGGATCACACAACAAGCAATGACAGTTCACCAATTATAGTTGGTTGATTAAGTATTATAATTAATATAATATTTAATTTATGGAGAATATAATAATAATTATATTTGGAATTAATTATTATTATTATTTAATTAAATTATATTTAATTAAATATGAAATCCCAATAATAATATTTTGGAAAATTATTATACAAGAATAATATATCATCAATATATTATTCGTAGGAAAATATCTATGGGAAATATAATCCGTAGAGATTATATTTGCAGGCTAGACCTATTATCTTGCTTAGGAATTAAGTCAAGATAATCCCTTTAAATATGAGTCTTATGAAAATTCAGAAATAACACAAGAAATATAATTTCTCCATAAAATATCCAACTTGAATTTTCCTAGCAAGTTCGTCTCGAGATTCAAAGCTGGCAAGTCGGTGCGGATTGGTGAATAACTGTTGCGTGGATACCATAGTTGAGGATTCCACATACGAAGCACTATAAAAATTCTTGTTTAAGATTTTTCGTATTTAATTATGCAATTAACTGTTCGTTGTTGGTGAACGATTATTCCGCTGCGCATGTATTACGTGTTTACGTGCCTCTAAAATCCAACAGTTGTATAAGATCTCAAGCTCTTGATTTAATTGCTTAATTGTTCTTGATTTTATAAAATAATTTTTTTTATAAAATTAAGGGGCGCAGTCAAATAGTTTGACCGCACACATTTGTTTATTACTTGGTGCACATTTTGCCTTGAAAGAAAGAGAACCCTTTTGGGTTCGTCTTCTCCACCGCTCGCTGCTATGATCGAAATTCTAATATGCGTCGCTTCGTTGGTGGACGAGCGCGATGCGATGGTGCTAGAGGGCGATGGCGATACGTCGAGCCTCACGCCTCACATGGCCGCTTGCTGCGCTCGAAATCGACCCCCGTTGATACTGCCCCGATGGCAACCGAGCACAACGTTGGAGGCGATGACGATTCGCCATGCCTCGCATCTCGTGTGGCCGCTTGCAACGCCTGGTAGTAGCGGTGCTACTCGGTTCGCACTCCCGTCAATTTTCCCTGCTAGGCGGCGCTCCGCCATCTGAGATGATTCGATCTCCCTCTTCAACCGATTTGGATGCGACGGAGGCAACACTCTCGCCGCCGTGCAATGCGAGCAAGCAATGCGGCGGTGATTGAAGTGCTACCCTCTGGTGTGCGTTCTTTGAAACAAAATCGCGATTCGTCGCCGTGACGGCAACGTCGAACCACCCTCTTTGTTCGAAACACACTGCCTCTTCTGGCAGTGGTGTGACAGCGTCGACACTCTCGATTGTTGTGTTGTATTTTTCAATTCATGGACTGTGCTGCGAATTAATTTTCTGGATTGATTCGATTGTTGTTCTATGACTTAAATTGGATAATGTTGATGAACGATTCATGAATTCTGAAATTTTTTGGGTTGATTCGTAAGAAATTTTAGAATAGATCTGAAACGGTTGAGACGATGATGTAGAGGGGCTGTTTTGCAAATTTGATTTGAGACAGGCCCCCCAGTGCAATTTTGGAAATTGCACCTGAGCCCACTAAGTTTTAATATATAAAATTAAATTTGATTTAATTTAATTTAAACTAACAATGATTAATAAAATTTTGTTTTAAAGGCAGCATATTAGTTAGACTAATGATAAAACCTATAAACGAGAAATTTTACTAAAACATTTAATTGGTAAACAATTTTGAAATTGGATTTTAAGTATTGGTTTATAAGAACTAAACAAATTGTTAATTCCCACTTGGTTAACATTAGATGTTAATGCAACTCATAGTCCACATTGTTGCTTTGGGTAGGCGACACCTAAATAATTATCAGACAATTGTATATGTTTGGGTAGATGACGCCCATTTGAATGTTAGTCCGTGTAAATTATATTTGGGTAGGCGATGCCCAATAATTGCTCAAATGTGATATAAATTAACATGTAGATCTCGATTAAGTGATTAATAATGTTGGTCCCGGAACAAGACTGAGTGATACGTGTATGGGGGGGGGGAATACACGTATATAAATTTTTCTTTCTTAAAACCTTGCTGAGTCCCCTTACTCAGAGTGATGTAGAACACTGGGTAGATAATACACCTACTAACAGCACTGAGTGTAAGTCAGTTGGCTAACTATCTACTTATGTTCAGTGCGGAAAGTGTGAGCCCTGAAAGATTAAAGTCTTGTTTAATGTTTGCTTTCTGAAAACTTGATTATCTTTTTATGAAGCCGTGGTTAGAAGGGCAGTGCTCCGAGTTCAATGATCAGGCTGATTGATTCAAGCCTGATAAAGTATGCAATGAATGACTTAATCAAATAAACAATTAAGAACAGATATCAAAGCAGTAAGAACACAAGGAGTTTAACGTGGTTCAGAGACTCAAACTCCTACGTCCACGGTCCTGATTGAACAGGAAAATCCACTAAGGATTTGCTTGTTTTTAACGTGTCAAGGTGCACCAAGATCAGTCTCACTCACTGACCCTTGCTTACTTCCACTTACTAACTTCCACCAACAAACCTGACTAAAAGGGTTTTGGTTTCAGTTTGGTTTCTAACTAAGTTGTGATTATCCTTACTAGACAAATATATGCTAAGGGTTGGATAATCACTCTAAGTTTAGGATATATCTAATGAGCTCAGTGGAAATAGAATAACTCTCTAACTCAAGAAACACTTGGGAAATTAAATGCTTTTCGAGTGCTTCTTTATGAATGCTTTGATTGCTTGAACGCTGAGAGTTTGAGTAATTCATGGCTTCGAAATTTCTCGTAACCTTGCTTGGGTTCAAGGTCTTCTGTATTTATAGATGAATTTGAATAACTATCCGTTGGAGAGATAGCCTTCTAGTCATCTTCGTGTAGGATACCTTCAACGGACATATTTTCCATGCAGCTGTCGTCCTTACATTAATTTGGTAATGTGTATTTAATGCTTGCCCGTTGAACTGTGCAGGGATGTCTGGTTCAGGTCAGTGTCCGTACATGACTTGGCGCGCTCTAATTGGTCCACGTAATCAAGTAGGTGAGAATGTCAGAACTCATTTTTCAGTCCAGTCTTGTCTTTACTGAGTTCAGGTTTATCCTCATCTACGTACGTCTTCCAGCGCTGACATTCCTTTTGCATTGCTTGGATCCTACTCAAAGTCTTTCCCAACTACTCAGTGCAGTCTTGTTCCCTTCAAGCTGAGTTAGCAATGATTCCAGGATCATGCTCTTCATCCTGACACTTACTCAGTCAGCTTAGATCAACTACCAAAAGTCCAGGATGGTGCTCTCGTGTCTTCAGGCTTCAGTCCTTATTGTCAACAATGAGTGCTCCTCTCACTGTGTACCTGTGAATATAAAATATTCTAACTTACTATCCTAACCAAGACTAACCTGACTATTACAACACTTAGGCAACTCATCTTTTTAGGGTCTTTGGGATCTAATCAAAACTGACATTGTCCCAACAAATATCCCACCTTTAAAATGATTCTCACTAAAATATGGGGTTTTCATTGAATTGAAATATGCCTTCCATTAAAATATCGTTCCAATTAGAACCCGGATGACAGAGTTCCTCAAAGCTAACCTTGATGTCTTCGCCTGGTCACACACCAACATGGTGGGGATCGATCCGAAACATGCTTGTCATAGGCTGAACATTGACCCGGCCCGGAGACCAGTCCATAAAAAAGGTGAAAATAATAATTCTATAACTATATTTCTTCATCGCTAAAATATAATTAAGATTTCAACGACCGTGGAATCTGTCAAACTACACACAAATACACGCACTCAACAATTTTTTTAAAAATAGCCTATAATAATATTTTGGACTAAGTATTAGATATTAGACTCGAAAATCTAAATGAAAATTTTTCGAATCCTTAGGGAAAAAAACACACACAATTCTCGAATGGAGGATAGTTAGTCTTTAAATAAATAATTGATTACTTAATATATATTATATATTTGAGAAGGGATATCAACACTTCATATCTTGAAATTTTATTCGAAAAGTGAAGACTATTTGAAAAGAATCCGATGCTGAGAAAACACATGGAAATTTTTTTAAAATAACGATTAATTGTTTGCTTCACAAATAACTTACTGACTTATACCCTCATCATTATTTACCATAACAAAAGCAACCATGAAATAAAACACAATTTAATCATTAGCAAAATATATACAATCAACGATTTCAAGAGACTAAGAGGGGTGTATTCAATTGGGATTCTATCAAATTTTTTTGGACTTTAAAAAGTCTGTGGATTTAGAAAATCTATAGACTCTATGCAAAGTTTGACTGATTTTTTTTTATTGATTTATTTGAATTTTCATAGACTTTGTAGGATTGTGGAATACATTTTTTTATTGATTTACATGGATTTACATAGACTCCGGCTCTGGAATCATTGATGCAAATATATATGGGACACACTTGTATATAAAAAAATGTTATCCAAATTATTTAAAAAAAAATACATTATTATTTCATCTTCATTTCCATCACCGTTATACCTCGCCCTCATTAGAAGTCTCAGGTTGTTAGAAGAGATTTTGGAGAGTAAAATTTATTTATATTTTTTGAAGAGTAGACTTGACAATGGGGCGGATAATCCCCAAAGCAAACAAGAACGGATTTTTTTTTGCCCCGTAGGCGGGGATCGGGATAGTATTCTCAGCCCCGGGGATCCCCGTCTCGTTCCCCGCGGGGAGCCGCATTATTTTTTATATAATTAATATATTTATATATAATTTTAATGTTAAAGTAAATTACAAATAAATATTTCATAGTTTCCTACTCAATTAACTATTTATTAAAAATTATATTTTTTTATTTAATGTTATGTTATTAGTTCCAAATTATATTATTTTCACTTTAGTATATATGTTAATTAAAAATATTAGAATTAGAGGTTCTTCAAATTGTTTAAATTAATTTTTTTAACACCAACTTAAAGTAATTGTTGTGTATGATTAAAATTTTTAATTTAATTTTTTTTTTATATTTTAAAAATGAGATAAAAAAATAAGTAGGCGGGGAATGGGGAATCGCCGCGAGACGGGAATCCCCGGTGAGGCGGGGATGGAGGAAAAATTTTCCCATTTATTTTGCAGGGACGGAGATGGGGAATGACACCCCGTCCCCGCCCCGTTAACATCCCAATAGAAAAGAATCAAAGAAAGTCCATAGACTGTTGAATACCTAAATATTTTTTAAGACTTTTCAAAATCCGTAAAAATCTCTGGTTATTAGAAGAGATTTTGAAGAGTGAAATCTATTCATATTTTGGAAGGGAAATCTAAGAAAATCCGTGGAGTATTAAAATCCACAAACTGTTGAATACCTAAAGATTTTTTAAGACTTTTTAAAATCCGTATTGAATGCCTCAGGATTTTTAAAGACTTTTAAAAATCTAGATTGAATACCCCCAAACTTTAAAAGTCTAAAAAAAATCCTACGGACTCTATAACCAATACACCCCTCTAAAATTCAAACAAACACGAATTTTATTGATACCAATAGTACACTACATAATATCCATCCCAGGAAAAATACAATATCCATCCAAACATAACCGAGAAACCAACTAAAGTGCACATTTCGCTACAAATGACCTAGTCGAATATTACAACCCAAAAAAAAAACTCAACAAATGTCATTACAACAATCACCAGCGACGCTGGCCTTCGAAAGAATTCCAAAAAAAAACTGGAAAAGCACCCTTCAAAAAAGAAAAGAAAAAAAAAAGAACAAAACTACAAAGCAAAAGTAAAAATAGGAAATACAAACACCATTGCACATGAACAACAAACACACACAAATATATAGATGAATTAATGTGTAACATCCACACGCACAAATATATAGATGAATTAATGTGTAACATCCCCACGAATCAAGCAAAAATCAATAAAAATAAAAAATAACAACAATTACATTTAAAGGCTGCAAATGACACATTTATACAAATACCATATCTAACCAATAAACTGGTCCAACAGTAATCCACAAAAGCATAAAAAATGATCAACGGTTGTAGCAAAATAGCACCGAAACTATATTTGGAAAATATGTTGTTATTATATATTTATTAAGATTTGGGAGTCTCCTCTTATCCTGTAGCAAAACCTCCAATTCTTTCAAAATTTTCTTTTCTACTCATAATTTTAAATCTACTCTTTTCTTATCATTGCATCTTCTGCATGTTATTAGTATTAGTTTATACTACATAATATATGCTCACATTTGTGACAGCAAGACGCTTTTCGAAGCACAAAAAAGTTTGTTAAGATAGAGTTCTCTCTATGATCACAAAATTGAGCTTTCTACATATGAAAAAAAAAAAAAACCCTAAAAATTTGGCAATGTGATAAATAAAAATATTCATTTAAAGTTTCTTCCTGTATATGAATTACCTATGAATAAAAATTGTTACAAAATAAAAAAATATTCATGTATAATAATTTCTAAATACTCCCTCTGTTCAATCATAAAACTCTGACATATATACGCCACATTTTTTTTAAATCTATTATATTTTAATAATCCCTACCAAATCTATTATCTTTTAATCTAATCTCAAAAACTTTTATATATTGAATTTGAATTTGGAGTAAATTTGAAAAAAATGTGAAAAAATAACTAAAATGACGATTATTTTGAAAAAAATTAACTTTCAAAATTACACTTATTTTGAAACGGATGATGTATATAATTGTATTCCATAATATCTTATTACAAGGGTAATGTTAATAACTTTTTATTCTCAATGTGTTCTCTTGTAAATACAAAAAAAAAAAAAGTTGAATTAATATAATAATTAATAAACATACGGGATATATTATATTTTAAATCATGTATTACAAATATTATTTTTATAGTCAAGACAATGTCCAATTGTAAATATATTACCATATTTTAAATACTTATTACTTATACATACCATTTTTTCAAATCAATAAGCTAGATTAAATTATTTGAAATAAAGGAGCTAATTGCAATTTAATGTTTAGTAAACTACTCCCTTCGTCCCAAATTAATTTGTTTGCAATTTTTTTTAGGCCACGGCTAAACAAACCCCCGAAATTACTATACATACCCCATTTACTATATATACCCCACCTATAATCTAAGAATTATTAAAATTACTAAGGATACCCCAAAATTTTACTATTATACCCTTTCTACTAAAAAATAAACAAATAAATGTCAGTCTCCTCAGTTTATACCCAAACGCAAGAATAAGGAATCACCATTTCAAAATTTATATTATGTGATTAACTATTTAAATTAAATAATTTCTTTTTTTTTTTTACAGGAAAATTAAATGATTTTTTAACTGTGTGCTGTTGTACTATAGAAAAAAATCCACTAAATCTCTTAATCTGCTTAAAATGCATCTGCAACAACAATGATGATATCTTTGATTCTTGCGATTAGTCGTCCTGCAACATTTCCCATGTCGGAATCATTAATCTAAAATGAATGCACCAAAAATTGCATGCATATCGGTTAAATCGAGATTTATTTGGTATATATTTGTAGATGGGTGTTGAATTTGGAGAAGAAGGATTAAGATTTTATCTTTGGCAGGGAGATGAACTTGATTGATTAATCTATATGGTAATGGCAGTTTCAGGGGGCGCTTGGTTATCAATTCTTCAATGGTAATGAGAATGAACATTTATTTTCATCTATGCCCTTATAAGAAAAATGATATGTTAGGGGAAGAAGTGTTCCAATGGTGACACTATTGCTAGTGTCATGCCCCAATATTGGAATAAAAGTTGACAACAAATGGTTGTTGGTGGAGAAATGGAGGAGTGATTGAGGAGGATGATTGTAGGAAGAGAATGGGGTAATCAAAATGGAGTAGTGATTACCTTATTTAGGAGGAGAGGTAGTGAATTTGTTCTCATGAACCATGCTAATTACACTAATTTTCAATCTCATTCTCATTACCATTGAAGAGTTGTTATCCATGCGCCCCCTCGAATTTTTTTAAATAAAAATTGAGTTTCATCGGTGTGATTTTCCCCTAAAAACGAAGATAGTGTTGGTGATCAAATTTAATCTGGAGGATTAGTGACTGTTTTAGTTCGGTTTAAGACCACCAATCAATAACGTGTGATTGATTACCACCGTAAATGGTAAATCGAAGATTTGAGTTATGAAATCGTAAATACGAAAGTCAAAATCGTATTTATTTCGTATGTGTGCACGTTTAGGTGTGTTTGTGTGTGTTTTTGGGAGTATTTGTGAATTTTTTACTTGTATTTCTTTAGGTGGAGAACAACTATTTATAGAGACTAGCAAGTAGGAGGTGTCCAAGACTCTTGGACTTCCTAGCTTGCATGCTAGACAAGTGTCCTTTGACCTTTGTTTGGCCTTATCTAAGCTGAATCTTAGTTACAAAGTCTTCTTTGGTCTTATCTCGGACTTCATTGTTGCTCGTCCAGGTCGGCTTAATTGATCTAGTATGATCATCCGATAAAAGTTGTTCGCCTTTTGAGGTTATGGCTCAGAAGTTGTTCGCCTTTGTGTTTCGCACAGATTGGCTTAGGGATCTTTGTCCTTTGTTCGTTAGCGTACACCTCTTAGGCTGGTGGGTGCACCACCTTTTGATAATGTTGCTCATCATCAGTGGCTCAATGTTGGGCCTATATCTGGCCTTGTGTCTTTAGACCTGTTCGCCGAATTATTGTTCGTCACTGGAGTTGTTCGTCACTTTATACATTCCCCAGATTGATTAGCGCACCCCATTCTTGATTTTTTCCATTAATAATCTTTGATTTGGAGTTGATTCTTCGTAATCTCTTTTAAGGTCTTAATCCCTGTTCGCCGATCATTGACTGATGTTCGCCTATCAACAGATAGCATTGACATGGGAAGAGGGCGATGTCGGTTTAATTCTTGTGTAAATGTGAGTACAGGGGTAATTTAGTAAATTTATATAAAATATTTTATTTTAATTTAATGTTGGGGTATATACAGTAATTTCGGGAGTTTGTTTAGCCACGACCTTTTTTTTAAATGTGTATTATTTGAATAAAAATAGTGATATATAAGTAAATATTAATGAGTAGGTTTTACATGAAAACATTTCATAATAAACCTAACATAAAATAGTTTTAGATTATCATTAATCTCATCAGGAGTATCATTAAACCTGTCAGGGGTATCATTAGTCTGAGTTCAAACCCCTGATGAGATTAATGATACTCCCGATGAAATAGTTTTAGAGTATCATTAGTCTCATCAGGAGTATCATTACACCTGTCAGGGTATCATTAGTCTGAGTTCAAGAAAATTTAAAATAATTTTATTGAACTCAGATTAATGATACCCCTGATGAGATTAATGATACTCCCGATGAGATTAATGATTCTTTAAAATTGTTTCATGATAAATTTATCATGAACTATTTTCATATAATACTTTGTAAATATGTATATATATTTGTGAGTGTGAATGATTTTTTTTTTGGTAGTTTATCAATTAATATAAAACGGACCAAAATAACAAGTGTACAAATTGATGTGGATCAAAGATATAAATTTTAGTTTTTTGGTAATTTTTTTTTACCATAGAATAGAAGCACCGTCCTTTGAGTGCTTCTTACTCTTTCATTTGCTTCTTGAAATTCCACATCCAAACAGAGAGTAAAATATTATCCTCTCTGCACAGAAAACCACCCATATAAATACCCATTTCTATTCGGATCCCTTTCTCCCATTCATTGCCATCAGGTCGGCTCGATTTCTCCTAATCGCGGTTGCTTGATTCTGTGCGCTATTTGATTTTCCGCGAGTTAGTTGATTGTAATTTCACTAAGCTTGATTTACTTTCTGCGAATGAATCTTTGCTTGGATTTGACATCAATTAGGAATTGTATTAGAAATGAAGCCTAGTATTTGTTTCCCCCAAATTTGATGAATCTTTCTTTGGTTTGAGTTTGCAGTTTGCTTTATTTTTCCGTATTTGCAACCTGAGACTATGTGTAGTTGATTTAAGTGTGATTAGTTCGCTTCGTGATTAACTGCAGTTATGCAGTTACTTTGTGTAAGTTTAATGGACTGATTAAGGATATGGACGTTCGACCACTCTTAGGGATGGAGTTCTGATTTTGTTTAATGTAGGTGACTTGGTTGGGTTTGGGATGATGATTGTATTTGTTAGTTTTTGTATGCTACTTTTATGCTCAGAATCCTAGAGTTGATCTTAAGTTTTGGTTTGGTGAGGAAAATACCGAAACTCTGTTGGACATTCATTTTTTTGAGGAAAAAGAATATTAAGAATGACATTATGTAGTTGGACATTCATTTGTTTGAGGAAAAAGAATATTAAGAATGCCATTATGTAGTTGTATTTCTTGAAATAAAAATGATTACTCTTAAGTGCAGCCTGAAGAACAATCTTTCCTTCCTTCCTTCGACTAGTTATTTTCACACATGGAATACTGGAAATCTCATTCTGAAATTGATTTTTTGTTCTTTTACTTCCTTAACTATGCAATTATTTTTAATATATTAACATGTCTTTCTTCATTGCCCTTTACAGATTTAGTTTAGGTGATTTGCCAAGTATTTTACAAGAAGGTTTCATCTCTTTTTTGTGTTTCGCTGGTGTAAATATATGGGCTGAAGTGTGCTTTTCATGGGAGGTGTAGAGGATGTTGAACCACCGTCAAAACGTGTGAAGGTGTCCTCTGGAGATTCAAGGGGTAGTTCTGACTGTGCAATTCTTAGAGGGCAAGGTAGTTGCTCATTAAGCAACCCAATGGCTCGGCTTTTAGAATCTCAAGATGATGAGGTTGTTGGTTCAAAAGGTCTCATTAAGAAAGCTGAGATTGTTCGGGTTATGGCCGAAGCATTGTATTCTCTTGGTTATTCCGAGACGGTGGCTCGTCTAGAGGAAGAGTCTGGAATTCCATTGCACTCCCCTGTGGTAGATTTATTTATGCGTCAAATTCTTGAAGGGGAATGGGATGAAAGTGTTTCAGTGTTACATAAAATAGGTCTAGTAGATGAATCCATAATTAAGTTGGCTTCGTTTATAATATTGGAGCAGAAATTTTTTGAACTTTTGGATGAAGACAAGATCATGGATGCTTTGAAGACTCTTAGGACAGAGATCAGCCCACTTCATATACATCATGAGAGAGTTAGAGAGATGTCTTCCTTCATTGTTTCTCCCTCACAAAATTCTCCTGATGGATCTTCTAGTAAAGAATTGAAACTCGAATCTCGTAAAAAGTTACTGGATGAATTGCGTAAGTTACTTCCCCCAACAGTGATGATTCCTGAAAAAAGATTACTGCATCTTGTTGAGCAGGCTCTGGCCCTGCAAAAGGATGCTTGTAGATTTCATAATTCTGTAATTGGGGAAATGTCATTGCTCGCTGATCATCAATGTGGGAGAGACCATATTCCAAATCACACGCTGCAGGTAATTTCCTCTTTAATATTTTGTAGAATTTGGAGAGAAAATAGAAGTGCTTATGATGCTTTCAATGGGATTAAAAGTTAACCTTACCTTGTAATGCTGATGCATAACTGAATTGCTATCTTCAGAGCTGTGATGCAATTGATTTTACTTTACATGGGCATGAAAAGATTTACTTGATGTTTTGATAAGCTCTTTATTTTTTAAATTTGCACATTCTTGAAAAGATGGATATTGTTAGAGTTAGAATGTTATGAGCTGTGACAATTGATGATTCCTTTGTTGATTGGACCTTCTTAGATATTACAAGAACACGACGATGAAGTATGGTTCTTACAATTTTCTCACAACGGGAAATACTTAGCCTCGTCAGATGGTGATCGTCTTGTGATTATATGGGAGGTAATACTGCCTCTTCTCTTATATTGTTTAGTAATGATTAGTTGTTCAAGTTTTATTTAGAGCTCTAGATTTTAGTGAAGTTTTTTCCAGTAACACATGGGGTTTGACGCAAACTAAATTTGGCTACATACTTTTAGTATCTTACTTTTGAACACTTTTATATCAAACTGGTTTTTAATTCTTTGTGAAGAATTCATAATTCCATAAACAATTAAAACATTCTCATATCTCGTAAGGGAGTAGGAGTGAGTATATGTAAGGAAGGGTTAGAAAGCAATAGAAGACGTACATTGATGAAGTGTGCAAATCTTGGAATGAAGTTATTGAAAAATGTGTTGCATATTAGGCCATAATGCCTTCAAGCTGATATATTCCCTGCATGACTTTTTTGAATTATAGTAAATCTCCCTTCCCCTTGTTTGATGATAGATATGTCATGGGTAATTGCGACTGTATATGTGTGAGAGTTGATGGTGGTGTAATGTTCTTTTGGTAGGTTATGCTTGATGGTCACGTTTCTTTGAAACACAAGTTACTAGGTCACCAGAAACCAGTGTCATATATTTCTTGGAGCCCTGACGATGATCATCTTCTTACATGTGGGGTAGAGGAGGTGGTTAAACGATGGGATATGTCCAATGGACAATGCCTTCATACATTTGAGAAGAATGGCCTCGGGCTGGTCTCTTGTGCATGGGCTCCAGACGGGAAGACTGTATTTTGCGGTGCTACTGATAAAAGCATCAGCATGTGGGATCTAGAAGGAAAAGAGTTAGAGTGTTGGAAAGGACAAAGAACCACTAAAATTGCGGACTTGGGGATCAATAGTAAAGAGAAAGAGCTTATAAGTGTTTGTAAAGAAAAAGTGATACTATTGTTTGGTTGGGAATCCAAGTCTGAGAAATTCATCGAGGAGGATCAGATAATAACTTCGTTTTCTTTGTCTGAGGATGGGAAGTTCTTACTCATTAGCCTATCGAACGAAGAACTTCATCTCTGGAATATAGATGGACGCACAAGGCTGGTAGCTAAATACAAAGGCCACAAACGTTCCCGTTTTGTTGTTCGTTCCTGTCTTGGGGGATTAGATCAAGCATTTATTGCTAGTGGAAGTGAGGACTCACAGGTATATACCTAATATTTGTCTATGAGTAACACTTGAGTATTTGTCTTCATCAATTAATACTTGCATTTGTACATAGAAGTATTTGCTTTCATCTCTATTTATGTATCTTTTTGTTAGGTTCCTGCAAGTGTTCATGTGATCCATTTCATTTTCTGCAGGTTTATGTATGGCATAGGCTCTCAGGCGAGCTCATTTTGACATTAGACGGGCATTCTGGGGCCGTGAACTGCGTTAGCTGGAACCCCACGAACCCCCATATGCTCGCTTCAGCAAGTGACGATCGAACTATTCGTATTTGGGGACTGAATGGGGTGAAGATGGATAGCAATGGGAGGTATAGTAATGGTGTTCATCACTGCAATGGAGGAACTTGAAGTTGAAAGAGAAATGCACTCCATTTCCTTAACCTCGTTATTTCTTAGTCATTGCATTTATGTAAATTTTTTTTTTTTTTTTTTTTAATGATGATTAAAACAGTACACAAGAAGAATGTGAATTTACATTCACGGTGGTAATAATATATGTACTTTTGTTCCTTTATTTTTGTTGGGAAAAAATATCATATAAACATATATCTTATTTTTAGTAATTATATCCCCACGTTATATTTTTTGAAATTGATGTAAAAACGTTTTCTTTTTTTAAACAAATAGATCTACCCCTCTTTTTAATCACTGAAAAGGAGCATTCTTATATGCATTGGGTGAATTCACTAATAGTTGAAGTTGTTTATGCTAAAAAATAGAGATTGATTATACTAAAAAAATGCGGTTAGATTACACTGAAAATCGGTTTTTAGTGTAAACTTTTCAGTGTAATTTAACAATACTTTTCAGTGTAATTAAATTATACTTTTCAGTGTAAACAGTCTCAACTATTGAGTGAGTGAGTCATACTTCAAGTGTACAAAAGAGTTACTCATTAAAAAAAAAGCGTGTGTGCTATTCTTTTTCTTTTTAATTTCTCTTCTATAAATCGATAAAACGTTTTATACTACTATTCTTAAAAAAAATCCCTCAAAGGAGTGCACGACTTTTAAAAAATTATTTTAAAGTGAGTATTGTGAAAATATTTTATTATTATTTCTTTTTTGTAAAAATATATTGTTAATAGGCGAACAACATTATGACATAAACAAGCAGCTCTTAATCCCTAATACGTGATTAACAGTCAAAATAGGCCAAATGACCATCCAGACGAACAACCTATGAAGAATATCATTCCAACTCAAGTATCCCAAAAGGCTGTGCGAGCAGGTATATGGTGATTCCTCAGAGTCAGCGAGCAGCCTAAAGGAAGAGCAGATATGAGTATTCTCACCAAAGAAGCTCTGAAACAAGCAGTCGACCACTCCAGAACACAAGAAGACTTTGTAACTAAGCAAATGTATTAGATAAAGTTAAATGTCAAGGGACACATATCAAGCATGCATACTTGAAGGTGAAATGTTTCCATCACCTACGTGTAGAAATACTTGTATAAATACCTTGAATTTCAATAATAAAATAAGTTAATTATCTTAAATACATAACAAATACACCCTATATCCTCATACTTGTATTCATACACAAGAATACATATAAATAGATGTAATCGCTTCGCTCTTGTATTTACCTCGATCTTTCTTTTTTACCATTTGACTCCGAAAATCGACTAGGCATGATTGTTTGATGATTCAATAAGATTAAAACAACCACTAATCACGCTATTAGATAGAATCATCAACATTTATTATGGAACATCTCGAAAAAAAAGTGTGAAATATATTAGAAAACTTAGAACCTATCATGATAGGACACAATGTATGGCGTGAGAGCAATTATTAATATATTAAAGTAAACAAATAGTAAAGGTTTTTTTTAAGGATGAAGTTTATTTACTTTTAAACAAAGTATAGAGTGAAAATAATTTATACATGAACTATTTGAATGTTATTAGTTTTTTTCACTAAAGGGTATTAATTGAAAGGTACGAAGAGTATTGAATGTTTAACTAAAAGACATTAGTTGATTACACTAAAAAGTATTACAAAATGGTTCATGTATGAACCATTATCACTTTATACATACTCTTACTTTTAAATTAGTAACTATTATTTAAGACAAAATATAAAGTGAAAATGGTTCATATATGAATAGTTTGAAGAGTATTAGTTGTTTTCATTAAAGGGTATTTGTTGTTTTCACTAAAAGGTATTAGTTTTGTAAATTATTAATTGTTTTCATTGAATAATATTAGTTGAAGGATATAAAGAGTACTAGTAGTTTAAACTAAAATATCTTGCAAAATGGTTCATGTATAAATCATTTTCACTCTATGCATACTTTTATCTTATCTTAATGTCATAATACATTAAAAGACCTCTAAATTATCACATTTTGTTTCGAAAGACCCCTAAACTATTATTTGTTTTAAAAAGCCCCTGAACTATTATTTTTTGTTTCACGAGACCCTTGGTAACAAAAATTCACGAATTTTGCTAAGTTATTTTGATGTTTTTCATTAAAATATGATAAACCAACCAAATTCAATGCTCTATCGATTTTCAACAAAAATTGTGTCTCTAATAGATTTTCAGTAGGGGTCTTATGAAACAAGAATTATATAGTTTAAGGGCTTTTTGAAATAAAAAAAATAAAAAATAATTTAGGGGTCTAATAAAATAAAAATGTACAGTTTAAGAGTTTTTTAAAACAAAAATTAGTTCAGTGACCTTTTAAAATAAAATTGGATAGTTTATGGACATTTTGATACATTGTGCCTATCTTAATCTCAACACACTACGAAGCTAAACATTTTGAAGGTTATGTGGTAAAGTTACGCACTTCTATTTCAAGATTTCTCCTCCTATTCATTTGAGTTATTTATGGTAATTTTAATTATAAATTAATTTTTAAAAAGAAAGTTGAATGGTCAATTATTAATTGGTTGCGTTTATTTTAGGTAGTTTTTAATAATTATTTCTACGATAAAATTCAATTTTCATTTTTTATCTTCTACAACTTCAAGGTTTATTCTTTTCTGGCCCCCTTTTCAGTTTCCGCGGCCTTATCGTCACTATACCGACGGAGAAGTTTTTTCTTTTCACCTCACTATTGATTGAAATTCTTCCGTTAATAATCGACATTCATCATTGGATATGGATGTTTTAGTTTATTGATAATGGTTCTTCATTGTTTTCGTTCGTTGTTCCAAATTAGACTTCTAATCGCAATCGAACAACACCACCAAAGATTCACCTCTCAACCTTAGAATTTTTTCAAGAAACTCGTAGGTCAGATTCTGGTAAGTTTTTTTCTGAATATGTTCATAAGGGATTAATCTGATTTTATGTATAATTGTCTTCATTTGTATGCACATCTCTTTGTGTATTGTGTGTTTTCTTGAAAAATGTTTCGTGAAAATTTGATGGGACAAGTCTGGGAGGAAGAAACTTGACATGGTGTTGGTCCTAAACGGTGAAGGTCTAGAGACAAAGTTTAGAGTTTGGTTCTCACACTCTTGAAAGTGTATTGAGAGTTCTAATATGCAACAGTATATTGCGTGTGTGAACGAAAAACTCTATAAACTCAAGTATACGGCTGAATGACTATCACAATCTACAATTTACTATACTTAGTTAAGTATATAAAATTTTATGCACTTATTTTTCGAAATATATAATGAATGTGACTTATAATAAATATGCAGAAATGTAAATGCAATAAGAACAACAAATTTATAGTGGTTCAGAGGTGGTGTAATCCTCCTACATCCACTGTTACACCCTCAGGTGTCAAATTCAGAATGTGACTTTTACTTGCTACACTAATTTTTTTTACTCATATCACAATTTCACTAAGTACTAGACCTTAATTAGACTAATCTATTCATAGTAGAAAATTATATTCACTCAGATTACTCTCTACACTTAGAAAGTACAACCCACAAAGATAAATATCTACATTGGGTAGATTTACAATGAAAATTTTGTGGGGAACAACTTATAAACCTATAAAGATCCTAGCAACCTAATCTTGTAAAGATTCTAAGATAGATTTCTGTAGGTTTTGGTAGTTGTAAGATTGCTTTGTAGTGTGCTTGAATGCTTGAGTGTTGTTGTTTTCTCTAGGTTGATTCTCCTATTTATATGAGTCTTGAGGGGGTTTTGAGCTGTGGAAGGGTCTAAGAATTTTTATTATTTTTTAATTTGAATTCCCTTCGTCCTCTTAGAGTTTTGACTTCAGCCCAAGTAAGACTTCTTGTCTTGTTCTTTAATCCTTAGAGTAGTACAATTTGTCTTTTAGTGTTAGTTGATAATTTGACCAACTAATCACTATAGACTACGTGTCTACTGGCTAAAAATTAATTTCCCTTAATCTTCTGAAGCTTGCAGACATTGTGAGTGAGTGTACAATTAGTACTACACTTAAATAGGTGTGATTAAGCTATTGAAACATAAGTCTTAAGCTATAGGCTTTTGATCCGACTGTAGTCTTTTAACTCTTCAGCTATAGGCTTCCTTCTTGAACTCTTCAACTGTAAGCTTTACAACACTTTAGTTGTAAACCCATCAACACTTCAGGTGTAAACTTAGAAAAAAATCTAAGTTTTCTTTTTCTTGAAACCTGCAATGTTAGTATCCACAACTGATAATATATGCAGTAATTTGTCATCATCAAAATCACCAAGAGAGATTCTTAGGACAAAAATTTCCTGACAATTTCCCCTATTTTGATGATGACAAAACCAATATGAACAAACAATTAAAAAATAAAGAAAACCAGTGATTGTAGAAAGAAATTGAATTGATTAGATAAAATTACATTTTTAGTCCAGTTACAATTCATTTTTACAACAACTCCAGTCTTCTTCCTCACCTCCTTCTGTGTTTAGGATCAACATCCTCTTCTAAAATGATTGAGTCTGGGGTGAATGGAATGATCCCTTGTGCAATCAAAGTGTCATTCCTTCGCTCCTCCTCTTCATATGCTTTTAGCATTTCAAACTCCATCTTGGCTATCTCGGCTTCCTCTGCTTCCTTCTTGGCTTTGTTCCTTGGTGATAGAGTTTGTTGCTTCCTTTTGCTCTTTCCAATATCATAAAATTCTTCCAACATCTTCTTAGCAATGGACTTAACATCTTCCTCTGTAGAATTGTCTCCAACTGTATGATTCACTGTAACTGTAAGTTGAGGTGTTGTGGCTGTAGAATTCTGTTCTGATGAAGTTTGAACCTTACTCAATTATCTTTGAGTAAACAACGATCATTTTTGCTGCTGTCTTTGATGTATTTTTTTCTTCCCATTTCCCCCTTCTTGCTTGATTGTGGATTGGTATCTTAATAATCCTTTTCTCATAACTAGGAGGCATTCCTCCAGTATTAGTCTTCCTCCAGTAGTAGTCTTCTCAATTGGCCTAGCAAACAATGATATTTTCTTCTCTAAGAAACTTTGAGGCTTATTCCTAGCTTCCTCAATTGTTGTTGTAAACTCCTTTGAAATATCCTGAATATTAGATAGGGCAATTTCAAACTCTCCATTCTTCTCATCTGTGGACTTCTCAGTTGTAGACAACACTTCCCTTTTTTTTCGATGAGCTCTCATCTTCAGCTCCAAATAAATGCTCAACATCTGGTTAGATGACATTAGGATCATCATTTGTACCCATTGCAACCTTCAAGAATTCAATTGCAGCCTTGCTTAGTGTTTTTTTTTTCTTTTCCTCTTCAATAACTAGTTTTCCTTCATCAATCTTCACAACAACTAAGTTCTTTGATTAAACTTGTTTTCTTTTCAGACCAATGATCTTCTTAAGAATAAAGTTGTTATCAAGAAGCTCTTCCAAACTTGTACCTTCACTCAATTGTTCTATCTAAACAAATTTTTTTCTCCTCATTGGCCTTCAAATAGTCAATCTTAACCTTGAGATCTCTCAATTCCTCATATCTGTAGATTTCATTAGTGTGTTCCTCAGAGGCTACTTCTTTATCAATTTCAGTATCTCCTGTAGTGAAAGAGAGATCAATAGTCTTCTTCTAAAATGCAGACTTCCTTGCAGCTTGGAACTCAACAGTTGCCTTCTTCAAGGAATCTGTAGATGGTAAAAGAATGTTGTCCTTTTGAGATAATATGTAAAACCCCGAAAAAAAAATTAGGATTTATACTGTTAATATTATTACTATGTTATAATTATTTTATTTTTATTGATTCATTATTAGTTTAAGAGCAGTGATTTTTAAAAATCTATTTATACGCAACGGTTGGTCAAAAATCAAAATCGATAGCACTCCTAGCATTGTAACTACGAAACAAATCTATACAGACTGACAAAATAAGTAAAATAAAATCCTAAAATTAAATATAAATTTTTAGGCATTTAATTTAATGAAAATTCTCAAATAAAATTATACTTTTGTCGCAAAAAGTCGAACGAAAAATCTAAAACTCATGAATTTCGAATTCGATGAATAAAAACGAACCCAACCTTAGACAAAACTGATAAAATAAAATTAAATACCAGTTTTAACAAGTAAAATGAAACTCTAAACTTTCGGATGACAAAAAGAGCAAAAATGTTAAGTTTTGGAGCCCAAAACCTAGCCGAAAAAATACCCGATTTCAACACTGAAAACTACACCGCATTCGAATTTACCAAGCCACCCAGTTGGGCAGCCCTGGCCCCCATAATGGCATCCCTTTCAGCTGGAAAAGGCAGTCAACAAGCTGCCCATACCTCCAACACCATACCTATTAACATATTTTAAAACATCCACCTTACCTTCTCATTACCCTAAGCCCTATTCCCCTCATGGCCAGCCAACACCCCTCTTTCCTTCTATAAATAGACCTCAATCCCCCTCTTTTTGGCTGCTAAAAATCACCCCAAGGAGCACAAGAAAATTCCCCCCTTCTCCCTCTCATTTTCGGCCAATCCATTTTCAAGGGAGAAAAAGTTTTTCTTCTCCCATTTTCAGTCATAGGAGGACACTAATCTCAAGTTCCAAGGTTTCATTGGTATTGGTGTGAAGGTTTGAAGTCATCTCCAAGTAAAAATGAGTCATTCATACCCCTCTCTCTTTCAAGTTCATGAAAACTTTCATCTTCATCTTCATCTTCTAACTTCAACTTTTATTTTGTTTTAGCTCAAAACAAAGGATTTATTCCAAGGAGCCCTCATCCCCATCAAGAACTAAAAAAATTAAAAGCTAATAAGGTTGTCTAGCTTAAGAAGACAAGTCTACAAAGATTATAAAACCCTTCAACTCAAAACATAGTTATGAATGCTATGCTTTGAAATGTTGATGTAAATGTTGTTTGCTTAGAAATCATGAAAGCTTAGGACTATCTTGATTTTGAATGTTCAAATACATGCTAAATGGAATCTTGAATGATTTGTATTAAGGTGTTAAAATATTAATAGCATGATAGTTGTGAAATATGAAATTAATACAAGTGAAAATATGCACACAAATCACACACTGTGAACAGTAACTTGGGCTTCTATACAAAATTTTATTTTTGGAATATTGTGATTTTCAGAAAGATGTTTATATGGTATGATACTAGATCGAGTTAGCTTTTATTTGTCACTGGTTTGAGTACTTTTGGAATTTTCTTTGATAAGTTGTAAATTTTTAAAGAAAGTGAAAAGAAACTGCTACTTTTTCTACATTCATGAGCGAAACTGTACATTTCAGATCAAGTCTGGATTTTATAAAAATATGATAAAATAGTACATGAAGTTAGCTATGTGCAGGAATTATTTCATGAGTTTTGCGTAAATAAAAATAATTTTACCAAAATAATTTTTAAAATTGCACACACACTGGAAGCTACTGTGAGCTTCTGGAGTAGAATGCCATGTTTTGAAAATGAACCTAGAACTCATATTCTCTTAAACCAAATGACATGAAATAAATTTTATTTGTGAATTACACTTCAAATTTTACCTACTGTGTAAGTTTTAAGATGTTTGGATATATTTTAATATTTTTCAAAATTGGTTAAAGTTAGGGAACGAATGCCCGAAGGAGCAAACTGCTTGTCTTCGGATTCATTTTTTCCAAACTATTTTCCTTGTTTTAACTTAGGAACAGACTGTTTTCTTGTTTAACTTAATGAACATGATATAAATCAACTTAAGACATTCAAGTGTTATGTGGATACATGTGTTTAGTGAATGGTGTATTATTAAATGTTAGTTTTATAGTAATGAATATGTTTCTTATGTGTCCTTAAAGAGGAAAGAATAAGAAAAACTTTAAACTCCAAAATACTTAAATATACTAAACATGCCTAAATAAGGAATTTATGTTCTAAGAAAAACACTAATCACGTTAAAATCTTTTGGTAAACTCTATAAAGCGGATATAAAACACTAAGTAAAATGCAAGTACTTACCGGACCAACATGTATAAACTTTTAAGAAGATTTCTAAGACATCGATAATTAAAGTACAGATAAAATTGTGCTAGGTTGTGTGTGGCCACAATAATGAGAATTGATGGTTGAACGAATGGAGAATAAGTTTTACGAAAGGAAAACGTTTAAGGTGGGTGGTATTTACTATATTACCATGAATGCTATATGGACTGTTGCGTATGCGAATGAAAATGTTTTGACCTTCAGGTAGGGTTACATGGTTATTACATGATATATGGTATCTCAAATGACATGTAGTGGTCTGACTTGTGTAGCTAGGCGTCATGATGCCTACGGGCGAGTGATCTAAAATGATACGTAGTGGTCTAACTTGTATAGCTAGACGTCATGATGACTTCGGGCGAGCCGACGGGTAATATGAGGAATGATATTTAAAATGATATGTAATGGTCTAGCTTGTATATGTAGGCGTCATGAAGCCTTCAGGCGAGCCTACGGGCTATATGATATGAGAAAGGAAGGAAAAAGTTTATTATAAAATGATATGTTTGTGTACTGCCAATCTGTATAGTAGCATACAGATCATCCACAGTGATAATTCAAATCTCACCCTCCCATTTTTTTAACAATTTTGGGGTACAGAGAAGAGGAGCCAGAGCTGAGGAGGTGTGATACGGGTCTAGTGGTATTATGAAATTGATATTTAAGACTTATATGCACTATTACTATTTACTATGACTATTATTCATATGTCGGGATGACAAACAGTCTCATGGTCTCCCGATTAATTATGTATGGTGTTTATGTTTAACATTTGTTTTGTTCCAAACTTTTTATAAAGATTCTTGCATGATAATTTTAAAGATAAATAAATGGTCGCCGCGTTTCATAACAAAAACTATATATTTCCGCAGTCTATGTGATGTTGTTATTAATGCTTTTAAACAAAAGAAAAAAAAATGTTTGGATTTTGGGTCACTAAGTGACGACTCAGATTTCTGGAATGTCAAATCCACATTTTGGAAAACCGGGGCGTTACAGGTGGTATTAGAGCCCAGTTAAATTTTTTGGCTAAAACTTATCTTTCCTTCGAATTTCGATTTTTTTTAAAGAAAACTTTGACCTTTTCCCAAGGAAATATTATTTTAACTTTGTAGTTTATGTGGTGAAACTTAAGAATATGAATGACCATTGGAACGTATGCACTCCTACGGCTGGGCACCCCAAACTATGATCTCTTATTTTGAAAGTTTTTTTTACGAACTGTTGAATCTTTAAATTATATGTATATCGTAGCCCACTAGGATGTCGTGCTAGTGTCCTAGAGACAATCCTTTGTGAGGCCATAATACTAAGATAATACTCAGTTTTGGTTTTAATATTATTGTTTGTTTAATATTAAATGTATGACATTACACTTGTTTGAATAGTATGTTTAGATTGTTTGCATTTATTCTTACTTGTGTTCCCATGGGTCATTGCGTCACTGAGAGTGTGTGAACTCAGATGACTGAAGCATAATTCTTAAATAGCCCCAATCAAAGATCATCAAGAATGAGATATTGATGATGCAATTGAGATTAGTGTGCAATTTGCATCATACTCTTAGAGGGTGTAGTAAGATCTCACTTACTACGAGATACTAGGTATCTCATGATGGATGCACATATACCTTAGAGGGTATTGATATACCCATCCGAGAAACTGTTTGATGTAATTCCACAATATGTGTCTACGAGTGTCTCGGTTATTGGGAGCGATGTGATACTCCTTTGACTTGAGGTCAATACGCACGACATGTGTGGAGTTATGAACTATGATCATGATCGACGCTTGTACCTTTCCATGGTTAGATATGGCTTGGATTGAGTTCATCATGAAATGTATATGCGTGGTAGTTGAGCCAAAAATATGATTCATTCCTCAATATGGATTAAGAGAGAATACTCGTGTTCTCATCATAATTGGATCTAAGTCATCGGCCGACGCACATCAACTTAGATTTTGTGGCTAAGTGTGATATACTTGATCAATTAGTGATTTGAGATAATATGATTAAGTTATTAGAATATACATTTCATCATGTTTAAGACTTAATCGGGTATTCGTGAATGAAAGAAAGATATCACAATAGCCTACAATATTACAGGTAGTTGCAGATTTTCTTGCAACGTACCTCGTATATTGAGAATATCTGATTTATTATCTAGGGTTCAATTAAGACTATTAGTTTGACTAATTGCTCGATATACGAGGGTCTGTGTGTTGATAGGCAAACAATTTTAGGCTTTTGGCGAACAGGTTATGAGGCTTAACCAGAGGTTATGGCTACAAAACAACCAAGTTAAGATTAATAACCAAGAATGCCAAAAAAGGTGGTGCAAAAATCAGTCAGGGAGGTATATATATAACAAATACTTTAACACTTGGCGACCAACTTATAGGCGAGCAGATCTCGAGCACTAAGCCTGGGTCAGGGCACCAGCTAATCAAAGTATGAGTGACGAACAGGTATTAAGGAAGAAATTGTGGATTAATCAATATAAAAAGTGTTTGATATCTGTCCTATATCCACGACGAGCAACAATTAAACGAACAACGCCCACCAAAGATGAAGATCCAGATTAGTCAGAACCATGACGAAACAATGGGCGAACAACTATAAGCCACCCTATCACTAGGTGAACAACTTATGATGGAACCTAATGAAGAAACGACAGCCTAGCCAAGGGCGAACAACCTTGAAGACGTGATAAGACAAAATTGAAGACTTTGTAAAGTTTAGGTTTAGATAAGGTCAAACTAGGTCAAAGGACACATGTTAAGCATGCAAGCTTGGAAGTCCAAATGGTTAATCCACCACCTACTTGGTGGCTTGTATAAATAGAGTTGTTATCCATTAATGAAAATAAGTTCAAATACACAAAATTCTCCCAACACACATTTTCGATTTTCTTTTCCCTATCTATCGTATTTACTATAAACGGTAGTAATCAATCACACAAAATTGTTTGGTGATCCAAATTCCGGTTAAAAACAGCCACTAATCCACATGATTATAACCGATCACCAACAAATTAGCGCTAGAAGGAGGGTTTGAACCTCCGATTCGTGTTAGATTGCAAAGGATTCAAGATAAAAACTAGAAGATTCAAAGGATTTCTTGAGTTTTCTTCATAAACTAAAAAAAAATGTTCTTAGTGTTCTAGGTGTTCTTCAATCAAACCCTTGAAGATTTGAAGATTTAAACACATCATAATTAAAATGCCTCAATCTAAAAATACTTAGCTCTCTCATCCTTCGGCTAGAACTCCACAAACAAGGGCTTCTTCTGCTGGACGACGAGCATAAGAGCCTAGACCAAAACATCAAGCCAGGCCATCGACCATCACAAATATTATATCTCAAGAATTGGAGGCACTGGCTAGCAGCCCGGCGAGCTAGCTAGAACTATATCCGCTTTGCAAGCCTTGCAAAGACGGCAAGAGCAACCTGGCCCATCACAAGCAAGAGCCAGATCAAAGCCTGTGGAAACACAAAGACCAAGATTTGCTCGCGGTGAGCAGAATGAGGCGGACAGTACCCAGGTCCAAAGGGATAAGGGCAAGGCAAAGATGACTGAGCGAATTGAGGGCCAGGTAGAATGTGCTCCCAACCGAGCAGATGGAACCAGCCACAAGACTTCATGTCCAAGTGTACTGGATAGACTGGGCTGGCTCCAACACCATCAAGAAGCTGCTCGCCAGAGAATAGACGAAAGACGAACAACACCTGAACCTGTTCGCCCCTTGGTACATGAAACACTGACCAGGTCCGCCTTTGGGTGCCTGGGCCCTAATGCAGCAAGCAACCCAATAAGGCAAGCTCATGAGATTCCCCCTCCAAGTGAGGGATTGCGACGGGCAGAAGGTCATGCATCTTTGCTCGCCGAACAGCCTCCAAGCCAGGGGGCACCGCTGGATAAGCTAACAACCTTGAGAAAGGCCATTGAAAATATGCAAGGGAAGTTAGACTCGCAGAGAGGAGTTGGGGCGACCAACATGCCAGCATCTATATTATCTTCAATAATCTTGAAAGCTTCAATCTAGAAGAAAATACCAATTCCCAGCGAACATTCAATACGAAGGCAGCGCCGACCCCCGAGTTCATCTAACAAAGTATTCAGATTACATAATCACCATGGGAGCAAGCGGTGCCACACAATGCCGGAATTTTCCCCTAACATTGGGGGATTGGGTGCATAAGTGGTTCCTGTCCTACCACCAACATCCATTCATTCTTTTGCCCAACTGGGCCGAGAGTTTCTCTCCCACTTCTCAACTGCTGGATCGCACCTTTTCCAGAAACACCGATTATCAGATTTAAAACAAGCTGATAACGAATCGGACCGGTCTTTTATAGAAAGGTTCGATAAAGTGTTACTTGAACTGAAGCCAGTAAGTGAAGATACCAAGATTGTGGTTGTCATGGCCGGGTTAAAGAAAGACTCGGATTTGTGGAAGGAAGTAAATTTGAAATGCCCAAAGATTTATGCAGAATTCCAAAATCGAGTCGGCATCTTTATCTCCATGCATGAGGCATTACAAACAAACTTGGGAGACAACAAGACTGAATAGAAGGTGTAATACCCCGTCCCGTTTTATACCTTTTATATTCCTAGAACCCTTATTTTATTTTCTTATCTTTGTTTCTTTTTATTTTATTATTTTGAGTGCTATTTGTGTAATTTAAATATATACCCTTTTTACAAATTCCTAAATTCGTCGAAAGAATCGAATATTTCAAAGCGAATAAAGGACTACGAGAAATTAAATATTCAAAGATTAAAATTAGGATTTCGATCCGTATAAATTACCGAGAATAATTAAAATACAATAAAATATTATTTGAGTTTTAAAACTGTATTAATTCTCAAATCGGGATTTTAACTCGTGAACCAAACGATCCCTAAACCGTATCAAGTGGGAACGAAAATATCCGAATTAAGGGGGTTTAATTTCTAGCCACTTGAATTAATTAGCTTTTTAAATTAAATTAAATTGAAAGATTAATCACACCCACGTACTTATTTCCTTCCTTTAATTTTTAATTAAATAAAAAAAAAATATTTCTTTCCTATAAAATCTCCCCAACCTTACGCAGTACTCTTCTTCCCCAAAATCAGTTTCCAAATTTCACTCTCAGAATTTCCTTTCCTCTCTCCTCTCTTCTTCCCCAGTCGCCGACCGCCGTACCTAACACCACCAACGCCTCACGCCGACCGTCGTCTCCCTATCCCAGTCGCGAACATCTCCTCCCTTCAGCCGCGACAAGAAGTCGCCGCCTCCAGCCAGAGCCACCGCCGAGCGACGCCCATCGCCGTCGCGCCACCAAGCAGCGCCGACGTTCTCCTCTCTCTTCCGCCGTCGCGACGAGCCCCGGCGCCACCGCACGCCTCCCGCTTCGCGACGCCGTCGCCTCAGCCCGTCGCACCGCCTTCAGCCCAGCCACCGCTCGCGCCGTCGCCGTCGCGCCTCTCAGCACCGTCACGCCGCCCTTGCGTCTCCAGCCCATCGGACCGCCGAGTGCCGCCCCTTCCCCTTCGCGAACGCCGCCGTGCGACGCCACCCGCCGCCGCCTCTTTTTTCTTTCCAGTAAGAAATTAGCAATCCCCTTTTCAATTTCAGTTCTATTTAATTTCGATCGACCCTAACCCTCTCCGTTTGATTTCCGATCGAGATGACACATTTGATTCGAACCGCTGCCCGTTTTGATTTCGGAAAATTCAAAAATCATGCCGTTAGGCCGCCGAAATTATCCGACGAGCCACCAATCGAACGCAGTTAGGCTGCTCGGTTTGGACTCGTAAGATTTCTAGTTTTCTCCCTATTTCCTCTTGTAAATTCTGGTTTGGGAATAAGATTATTCGAGCAGTGGATATGGTTTAGTATTACTGTTTTAACGGTTTCGTATTAGTTATTTAGAAGTATGGTATTCTTTGTTGTGTAGTACCTTTGAATTAGTTGATTAGTATTATGGAGTTAACTGTTTTGTATTACTGTTATAGCTGATTAGTATTATTGAATTAGTTAGTTTGGTAGATGGATTTATGTCACTAGTGTTTTGTTATTAGTGTTATTGGAGTAACTGTTTAGTATTGTGGGTTTAAGTGTTTAGTATTATTGGTTTTATTGATTAGTATTGTTGGATGGACTATTTAGTAGTATTGGAAATGTTTGAATTAGTATCCTTGGTTTATCCGTTGAATTAGCTTGGTTCGCCTAATCCCGTTTCGAATAAGAAAACCTTTTTCTCTTTAAAATCTTGTTCTTGTTTCTTTGGGAAAGAACTAATACTATTGGTTTTTAAAATAGGTACTTTAGTTATTAAAATGATCATATTAGTCAAGTTTATAAAAAAGAACACAAGATAAAGTTTATTAATAAGTTTAATAAGAGGAGTTTTACTTATAAAATATGAATGTTTATATTCAAAGAATCCTTTTAAAATGAGGAATAGAATTCTTAAGAAAGAAAAACCTTTTCTTTAATTTTATTAATATTTTTCTAAGTAATTTCTTATTTTTTCTAAATAATTCCAAGGTTAATAATTATTTTCTTCCTTAAAGGGCCTTTATTAAGGACACCCCTAAATTCAGTAAATACACCCCCTGTTAACCCACAGAAATCAGTAAATACACCGTCCTGTTACACCTCTACTTTCAGTAAATACACTCCCCCTGTCACACCAATGCTTTCAGTAAATACACCCCCCTGTTACACTACTGCTTTTAGTAAATACACCCCCCTAATACACCTCCTCTTAAAAAGGGGTGTACTTATCAAAAGATTGTTTTTGTAGTAATCGAAATAGTCATACCACAAGTATACTAGTAAATACACTCACCTTTTTAGAAGTAGTGTACTTACCAAATAGGGTGTGACCCTTAAGCAAGTCCTTTTTGAGTTTATAAGACCACAACTTTCTCGATTCTCGTAACACAAACTCTCAAGTTTTCCTAAACGTTTTCAAAGGTCAACTTTTAATTAAATATCTTCCTACTAGGATTCGGTACTAGTTGGAACGCGCACGAGGTTTTCGACCCTCTGCCTACACATCATTCTCGGGACTCGAAACAATCAGGTGGGTGATGATCCGTTGATTGATCTGCTATTAATAACGTCGTGCCGGTATTTTCTGAACTCGACTAAATCAAATCAAAAATATCTAATCCAACATAAATGTAACACCTATCTATATAATTGTTTGGATTATGTGATATAACTACATATGTTATATATTAGCCTGTTGTTTTGTGAATCGATCACCACTGCATGAGTAAACACCATACGTGAGCATGAATCAGTTCGGTTATCAGTCAAGTGTTATTCTTTGTAAAGTTTATTGAGTCAGTTTTGTGGAAAGTCAGTATGTACGGAGTCGGGATCGAGTTTTAAATCCGACCTCCGGGGCTGCTGTCGGGGACGCCCTCGGAATCAAGGTTGTTGATCAAGTAAATCTGGTCCCCGGTCAGCTGTCGTTTGACGCACTGGGAAGAAGGCCATTGATACTGGCCGCCTCTTGCTCCTGTCGGGGCTGGCAGGTGGCCCTGCTCCGGGCTGGCTCCTTTCCAGGTCGGTGAGTGCGGATAGGAGCGGCGTCGATCTCGGCCTGACGGCGCTCGATCATGGCCCTTGCGGCCTGGAGGTCCTCCGGAGTTCTTATGGCCGACAAGAACTCGAAAGGACCCTGAAGGGTCTCCGCCGTGGCCGGAGCCGGAGTGGCGGTTTCGCCGATGTCCTCGACTTGCTGCTGGGTTCGTGTGGCCTTCGAAGTGGTCATTTTTTGAGTGATAGTGGATGGGATTTCGTTCGGGGTGACTAGATAAATGAAACCGAGTGTACTTCGATATTAGTCACCCTCCTTCTAGCGCCAAAATGTTGACAGCGATTTATGACTGGTCTCGCTGCCGGGTTCCTAGCGGGTAGGATTTTATATTAATGATGACAAGGAGTAACAAATGTGAGAGTAACTGAGCTCTCAAGTATGTATTTGCAATAAATGTGATGTGTGTTACAAATGAGCATTTAAGGCCCTATTTATAATGTACAAGGTGGGGGTTCCCCATGCTTGGTAGGTGGACTCGTGGGTCCCTCCTACTCCTAGCTGAATGGTAATAAGTGGCTACAGCCTCCCCTACGAGCCAATGAGGAGACGCCACGTGGCACTGTCACCCCTGAGGTGATTGGACTTGGCCCCAACGACCCTCTTTGACCCTGTCACATCCTCTGGATTGATGGCACTCGACGTCCTCTCACAGCTGGCGCGGCCTGGGGTCGGGTAGACGGGTACTCGGGTACCGGGAAGCGAGCCCGGACGAAAATGCCCCGGTTGGCCATTTGCGGGCAGGCGGGTAGAGTACCTGCACAGGGGCTCGTTGCTGGCCGCCCGATATCCGGGCATGTGGATTATAAGTATCCTTCCCGGCCGATCCCAGAGGCTCATGTTGGGCAGCGTCTGGGTCCCCGCCCGTCTGTCTGACCGGTCGGAGGATTGTTCTCCTCCGAGCCCGCTACAGCAGTGGGCCTGTATCCGATACCCGATGGGTCGGGTAGTAGAATATCGGGTGTAATAATTGCCCCACCAGCCCGACATCGGGGGGCCGCAGTCGTCGGGTGGCGGGCTGGTCGAACTGCAGACCATTTTGATTTCGAATTTGAATTTTGGGGGTGACATTTCGGTTTCCAAGACGACGCCTCGTCTGCCGCGCCTGCTGACGTCACGGGATGGCGTGACTGATGCGCAGAAATCCAGGGGTCACGTCCGCCGAACCTGCTCCCCAACCGTTGCGCGCGTGACCCTCACGCGCCCCCCAAAACTTTGTTTTATTTCATTTCTGACCCCATTTTTTGCTGTTTAGTCCCTCCTACTTTTTCTATAAATAGGGGCTTGCAGCCCATTTCCTCATTTTCACTCTCTTGCAAACTCGTGCCCCCCTTAAGGAGATTCAAATTTTCCGGCGAATTTCCCAGATTCCGGCGATCTTTCTCGAGTCCCAAGGTAATTTCTTGCTTTTTTCCTCGATACTTCTTCTTCTTATTCTATTTTCGTCATGAGCGACTCCGTCGAGAGCATTGGCGCCGCCGATGCTTATCACTTCCGCCGCCGTGCCGCCGCCGATGCCGAGAGGCCTTTCCAACCGGCCGGGGAAGGAACGTCCCGCGCCGCTGCCAGAGAGGGCGAGGGCAATTCCACGGATGTGGATGCCTTCGCGGAAGATTTGGAGGGGATGAGCCCCCAACGAGAGGGGGAAGCCTTAAGTGTTTCCCCGGTCTCCGCCTACCCGCCCCGGGCCGAAGATTTTTTGTTCGAGCGGGAAGCTGTGCCCGACCAAATAGACTACGCGGACAGCCGGCTAATCGGGTTCGACTACTCGAAGTATATGAGCCGGTTCGTGCGAAAGCGCCCTCCCCGTGCATATCTCGAGGCCCGGGACACTGACTTTGGGGCCTCTCGCCGCCCCAGCTGCCTTCCCCCGGACGCCGACGTGAAGGAGTTGTACTGGACATTCCAGGCGCCCTCCGACGTCTTCTTCTACGCTCCCCGGGAGAATGAACGGGCCGACCAACCTCCGGAAGGCCTGATCGCCATAAATGCGGACACCCTTCACGCCGGGCTCCGTTTCCCGCTTCACCCGGCCATCTCCAAGCTACTCGCAGCCTGGAATCTGTCGATCACCCAGATCACCCCGAATGGGTGGAGCTACATCCTGGGGGCAATGGTTGCTCTCGGTCGGCGCGGGCTGCATCGTATGCCCACTCCGTCCGAGCTCAACTATCTGTACTACACCGTGGCCTCGGTCGGGCGGATGAACCTTGGGTATTACTCCGTGAAGCCCCGGGGTGGAGATGCCATTATCTTCGGCATCTCGCCGAAGGTGACGCACTGGCAGGAAAGGTGGTGGTGGGTCGGCGGCGCCTGGGAGAGCATTGGTATAGACGGGCACACTATCCCGGTTCCACGGGAATATCGGGAGCGCGACCGTCGAGGTAAATACTGAATTTTTCTTCATCTCTTAGTACTGATCTAATTCTTCTTTCATTGTGCAGGTTGCTCGGTACCAAATCAGGCCGACCTGACCGACGACTTCAGGCAGGCGCTTGCCTTGGTGAGATCCGAGAGCGTGGACAATCGCGACGTCGACCTTCTCAACAACGACGAGTACAGAAGGCTCTCTGGACTTCAGACTTTCCCGCGCCACTTGGATTTCGGTGGTAAGACTCTTTCCTGCCCGACTCTCCTTATACTCGTTCTCGCTTCTCGATTTCTAATCTTGTCACTTTTCTCGCAGCGCAACGTTTCCCGGCCGAATCCTCCACGCCATCGACCTCCCCGGTAGCCTCCCCAAGGACCGCAACCGAGGCCGGCCAGGCAGCCATCCCGGTCGTAAACGTTGAATCATCCGAGGAGACTGTTGACATGGCGCCTAAGAAGAACGCCCTGGCCAAGCTGGCGAAACGGAGAGCCGTCCGTGCCGCAGGGGTGGCGATCCGCAGCCCGCCCGCGACCACGGTGCCCCCGACATCCTCCTCCCCGGCAGACGGGCAGCGCCCATACAAGCAGGCCCGGGTTGAAGGCCAGACATCTGTCGACCCGGCCATGGTGACGGTCAACCTAGACCCGGCGACCGGCGGGCTTGTGGCCGGCACCGTCGAGGCGACTTTAGGGGGCCCGGCCTCCCCTGCCCGCGATCGCATCGACTTCTCTTTCTTGGGTTGGGGCAATAACCTCACGTAAGTATTACGTTTTCTTTTCTAAGTTTTCTAGTCGATTTTGCGATGTAGGGTTTTTAACACAACTTTTCTTCCCGTGTTCGCGCAGGCCTGAGCCTCTGCCCCCGCCCGAGGTCCTTCAATTCCTGCGCTCGCAGGACCCTCCGTACTCGAAGGCCGTGCCGGAATCTTGGCCGGAAGAACTAAGCCGCGCCGTGCTGAATCTTCCCCGGTCTTGGACCCTCAACTGCCAGAAGGCCACGAGGACCGTCTCGCTCGCCGACCGGATGAGGGCGGCGGCCATCCGTACCTCCCGCAACGCTATTGCCATGGAGGGCATTATGCTCGAATACGAGTGGGAGATGCGGACTGCCTCCTCCTACAGGGCAGCCTTCCAGTCGAAGCGGGACGAAGCTACCCGCCTGGAAGAGGAGAACAAAAAGCTCCGGGAGGAGCTGGAGGCCGGCCGAGCGAGTCGGGCTGAACTAGAGGGGGTCCTCGAGGAGGAGAGGAGGGCGTGCGCCGAGGCCGAGGCGAGGACGGCTGAAGAAGTCCGCCAAGCCAAGGAGGCTCTCGCGGCGGAGGCGGAAAGGCGCCTGGAGTCCGAGCGTGCCCGATTGGCCGCCGAGAGCGAGTCGGCTGGGTCCATGGTGTACATTAATGCTTACGCCGACTCGATTCGCTCCCTACTCCGTCAGAATCCCCAGGCCGATTACTCCGGGCCTCTGGCCGATCTGAGGAGTTATGTCGAGTCCAATCCTCCCTCCCCGGACTATGATATCACGCTGAAGGACTTGGTCGATCGCGGGCTGGATCTGTCGTTCCTTGGCGACCCGGCGACCTTCCTTTACCCGCTTGCCGACGAGGAGGCGAATGAGGACCCGGGAGTGGTGGACGAGGCGCACCCGTGATTTTTCTTTTCTTTTGTTGTTTTGTTCAGTTTGTTGGCCGCTGGCCGTTTTGTATTTTTCTCTTTTCCGGACCTCCTTAATGAAATTACTTTTGCCCTTCATTTCGCTTTGTCTCCTTGAACTTTTAGTTTTATCGGCCGGGTAAATAACGTAATCGGACAATAAATAATCGCCCAAAAGAATTAACCAACGGATTAATTAATGAAGTGCTATAGCCGAATGTCGGGCAGCGACTTCACGAAGATGGGATTGATTTAACAACCGCTTAAAGAATTAACCAACAGATTAATTAATGAAGTGCTATAGCCGAATGTCGGGCAGCGACTTCACGAAGATGGGACTGATTTAACAACCGCTTAAAGAATTAACCAACAGATTAATTAATGAAGTGCTATAGCCGAATGTCGGGCAGCTACTTCACGAAGATGGGATTGATTTAACAACCGCTTAAAGAATTAACCAACAGATTAATTAATGAAGTGTTATAGCCGAATGTACTGGGCAGCGACTTCACGAAGATGGGATTGATTTAACAACCGCTTATTGATTTTTACAAGTTTGTGCTTCGAGTAGCGATTACAATGAGCTCCTACTGGTAGTATTTTTTGAGTAGGGAGGCGTTCCAAGGGTATTGGGCCGGGTTGCCCTCAAGGCTTTCCAGCTCGTAGGCTCCATTGGCGAGGCGGCTGGAGACCTTTAGGGGTCCCTCCCAATTCGGACCAAATGCCCCATTGGGCTGTCCGACCGTCCGTCGGAGTACCAGGTCCCCAGTTTCGAACTCCCTGATCTTGATCTTCGAGTTGAAGTATTTTTCAGCCCGGCGTTTGTAAGCTATGTTTCTTTGTTCTGCGGACAGCCTTCTCTCCTCCAGCAGGTCCAACTCGTTTAGCATGGCCTGGTCGTTCTCGGTCCCCACAGGTTGTGAGGTGCGGAGGCTCGGGATGACGACTTCAGCCGGGATGACTGCCTCTGTTCCGAAGGCTAGAGCAAAAGGAGTCTCCCCGGTTGCGGTACGACATGTCGTCCTATATGACCATAACACTTCGGGTAGCTTGCTCGCCCATGCTCCCTTGCTCTCCTCCAACCTTGTCTTCAACGTGTGTTTGATTATCTTGTTTACCGCCTCGACCTATCCGTTTGACTGGGGGTGGTAGGGTGACGAGAATAACCTCTTGATCTTGTGCTTTTGGCAGAATCTTTCCATCTCTAGCCCGTCGAATTGTTTCCCGTTGTCCGAAATGATTATCTGTGGGAGGCCGAATCGACAGATTATGTTGCGCCAGATGAACCTGATCACGTGTTCCTGATCGATCGTTTTCAGTGATTCCGCCTCCGCCCATTTGGTGAAGTAATCCACGGCGACAATTGCGTACTTGACGCTGCCCGGGGCTGTAGGTAAAGGGCCAATGAGATCGATCCCCCACTTTGCGAACGGCCACGGGCTCAAGATTGAGGTGAGCTCGGTTGGGGCCTGATGGATTGCCGGTGAATAGATTTGACACTTGTGGCATGCCCGTGCGTAGTTGATTGCGTCCTTCTTTAGGGTGGGCCAGAAATATCCCTGTCGGATAACCTTCTGGGCGAGCACCTGGCCGCCGGCGTGGTTCCCGCAGCGTCCTTCGTGGACTTCGACCAAGATCTTCCTTCCCTGCCCCGGCGTTACGCACTTTAGGAGGGGCAGGGCGAAGCCTCGTTTGTACAACTGGTCCGCGATGATCGTGTATCGGGCCGCCCGGAGCTGCAACTGTCTTGCCGCTACCCAATCGACTGGGAGTTGGCTGTCACGGAGATACTTCAGGATGGGGGTCATCCAGCTGTCCTCCTCCTGTCCCAGGTTGGCCACCCGTTGGTTCGAGCTCGTAGGGGCGGTCAGGTAAGTGACTGTAATCTGGGTCATGTCGGCTGCCCCTTCGGATGTTGCGAGGCGGGCAAGTGCGTCTGCTTGAGTATTATCGAGTCGGGGTACCACCTCTATGCGAACTTGATCGAATTTTTCGAGCATGTTCTTGGCTAATCCCTGGTAGGCCAACATCCTATCGCTGCGCGCCTCGTATTCTCCTGAGATTTGACATGTAACGAGTTGTGAGTCGCTGTAGACCTGGAGTCTCTTCACTCCCATGGCCATGGCCATTTCCAGGCCGTTAATTAATGCTTCGTACTCGGCCTCATTGTTGGTCGCGTGGAAACCGAATCTTATGGCTGTCGTGAACGACTGGCCGGACGGGCTGAGAAGGACAATTCCCGCGCCTGCCCGCGTAGTTGTGGAGGATCCGTCAACGTACATTTTCCAAGGTGGCTGCTCGATCTTGGACATCGCCTCCGGGTAAGTGAGCTCGACTATGAAGTCGGCCATGGCTTGGCCTTTGATGGATGTTCGGGGAGCGTATGTGACTCCGAATTGCCCGATCTCAACAGCCCACTTGAGGCACCTGCCCGCCGTGTCTGGCCGATGTAGTACTTGGCGAAGTGGCATTGTTGTCAGTACTTCTACTTGGTGATCAAAAAAGTATGGGCGTAACTTGCGTACGCTCATTACTAGGGCGTATGCTAACTTTTCCAGGGGTGGGTACCGTAGCTCAGCGTCGTGAAGTGTCTGGCTGACATAGTAGATTGGCAGATGTGCCTGCCCCTCAGTCCGCACTAGCACGGCGCTGAGAACTGAGTCCGACGCCGCCAAGTATAAGAAAAGCTTCTCGCCGGGGACGGGTTTGGCCAACACCTGGGCGTTTGATAGGTATGCTTTCAAGTTATTGAAAGCGAGCTGACTCTGGGGAGTCCAGTTTAGTTTCCCCTTCCGCATGTTGTCGAATAAAGGCTTGCATCGGTCCCCCATGCGGGAGATGAAACGGCTGAGAGCGGCCAGGCTGCCCGTCACCTTCTGCACCCCCTTCACCGTGTGGGGAGGGCTCATGTCGAAGATCGCCTGTACCTTGGTCGGGTTTGCCTCGATTCCCCGCTGGCTGACCATGTGCCCCAAGAATTTGCCCGACTCGACGCCGAAACTGCACTTTTTCGGGTTGAGCCTCATTCGATACTTTCTCAAGATCTCGAATGTTTCGACTAGGTGTGTGAGGTGGTCTTCTTTCTTCTCGCTCTTGACGATGATGTCGTCGATATATACCTCCATGGTCGCCCCGATTTGATCGTGGAACATGTGGTTGACCAGCCTCTGGTAGGTTGCCTCAGCGTTCATGAGCCCGAATGGCATCCGCTTCCAAAAATACATGTTTTTCTCGGTGAGGAAAGTTGTGTGTTTCTGGTCGTCTACGGCCATCGGGATCTGGTGATAGCCGGCAAATGCGTCCATGAAAGTGAGCATCTCGTGCCCGGCCGTGCTGTCCACCAGGTGGTCGATGTGCGGCATCGGGAAGTGATCTTTTGGGCAAGCTTTGTTTAGGTCCGTGAAATCGATGCACAGTCGCCATGTGTTGTTGCTCTTCTTGACGAGTACAACATTGGATACTCATTGAGGCTTGTCGTCGGGGTCGATCATCCCGATGAGTTTGTTGTCGAGTAGCTTTTTGACTTCGGTGGCAATGATTGCGTATTTGTTTGGGCCGAATTTCCTTATTTTCTGTGAGATCGGCTTGCGGGATGGATCGATGTGCAGTTGGTGTGAACATACGGCTGGATCGATCCCGACCATGTCCTCATGGGACCAGGCGAACACGTCTAAGTTCTCTTCTAAAAATGCGGTCATCTTTGCCCGCAACTCGCCGGACATTGACGAACCGAGTTGGACACTTACTTCTGGCCGATTCTTCATTGTGACCGAAATTAATTCTTCGATCGGACTGGCTCCACGTTCGCCGTAGCGTGGATCGTCGATCTGCCCTGTTAGGGTTTTGTCAATCTCCATGGGTTCGTACCCGAGCCTTGGCTCCAGGTCGACCTGGATGTTCTCAAAAGTTTGCGAATCTTCTTCCATTGGGTGGGCAGCGGGTGAGATTTCTTCGTCTACTTCCATGTCTCCCTCCCCGATTGTGCAGACATAATCTAGATTTGCAAAATTTGAAATAACATCGATATACGCCAAACATCCGCGTGCCATTTTCTGATTTCCCTTAAGAGTCCCAACCTTCCCGGAGGGGGTTGGGAACTTGATACAATAATAGAATGCTGAGGCGGCGGCTTCGAACTCGTGCTCGAATGGCCTGCCGAGAAACCCGTTATAGGTTGACGGCTGGTCGACAATGATAAAATCGAGCTGTTTCGAAGCCTTAACCTCAGCGTCTATACTAGAAACTAATTCTACGGCTAGCCTAACTATCCCGTAGGGTTTCACCGTGGCGTCGCCGAAGCCTTTGATAACCTGGTCGCATGGCTCCACATACTTCTCAAAGGAGCTGTCCAGCTGGTCGAATGCGGCTTTGAAGAGGATGTTGCAGTAGGCCCCGTTGTCGACGAGCATTCGATGGACGGTGACGCCCATGATGTTGACGGACACGACTAGGGCGTCGTGGTTCGGGTAGATGACCCCGGTGCGATCCTCCTCCTTGAAGGCGAGGAGGTTCGATTCCTTTGCCGTCGTGTTGATCGGCAGGGCGATTTGATGGACATTGTCCATCGCTCGCAGCTCGCTCTTCTGTCTGCGGTTGGAGAGCGAGGTGGTAGGTGCGAAGCCTCCTACCGGGGAGAGCATGTTGACCGCCCGTCGGGCCTGATGTTCCGGCATTGGTGGGCATATGAGGGCCGCCTCCCGGTTTGGTTCCACGGGGTGGGCAGCGGCCTGAGCCTCCGGTCTAGCCGCCGGCCTCTTCACGAACTCCTCCAGCTTCCCCTCCTCGAAGAGTCGCCAGAGTTGCTTCAGGAGGTCGCGGCACTCACTCGTGTTGTGCCCGACGGTTTGATGGTAGTGGCAGTACTTGTTGGGGTTGAGCTGTACCCCCGGCTTGTGGACCCACGGCCGCGCCTTGGGCATCATATTTTTGTCCCGGATCTGCACATAGACGTACTCCGGGGTGGCCGACAATTTTTCGGCCAGCTTCACTTCGACGGAATCGAAGGGCTTGAAAGGCTGGGGAGCCCGGTAGGAAAAGTTCCTCCAGGTTGATGTGGTGCCTGCCGAGGCGCGTGGTTTCTCCTTCTCGGCAGGGGTGCTCTCTCCCAGCCGCTGTGCCAGGATGTCCGCATTGTAGATGATTTTTTCGGCTCGCTGCCGGAACTCCGCGTAGGACTTGGGGTAGTCCTTGTTCATCGACTTCCATAGTTTGGTTCTTAGACGGAGTCCGCCTATGATCCCGACGAGCTTGACCTCGTCCCCGACGGGCTCGCCCTCCATGATGATGCGATCTACCCGGTCGATGTACGTCCGGTCCGTCTCGTCTTTCCCTTGGGCCAAGTTGGCCATGCGGTTAGCGCCGGCCATTCGTGGCGCCATCGACGAGAAGTTCTCCAAGAACAGTTCCCCTAGTTGGTGGAATGAAACCACCTTCCCCGCGGGAAGCGAGGAGTACCATCGGTGAGCCCTGTCCCCCAAGGTTAGCGGGAACATCCTGCACTGGGTGGCATCTGTTGCCCCCATGGAGATCATGTAGGTGGAGTATTTGCTGAGATGGGTGACGGGGTCTGTCTCCCCGTCATATTGGCCCACGGCGGCCACGTTGATTTTTGGTTGGGCCGGGGCCCGCACCAAGATGTCTGCGAGGGGCGAGTTGGGCATGTAGGGGACATGATGTTGCCCGTCCCGCCTCTCGAGCTTGGCCTCAAGGTCCGAGACCTTCTTTAGGATGGCGGCCATGGCGTTGTCGGCCGCGGGGGGAGAACGGGGACGAGGGTTGTCCCTCAAGCGGTCACGGACCGACGGCTTCGGGGCCTCGTCGTTGTGACGCCTGGGAGATCGTGTCTGTTCTCGCTCCCGGGGCCTGGAGCTGGCGTTGGACTCACAAGGTCGGGCAGCTCCCCGAGCCTGGGTTCCCAACCGGGAGAAGACCGATCCCGCAGGTCGGTGAGAAACCCGCTGCGAGTCGGCCTCCTCGTCGAGGCGCCTCTTTAGATTCTGAGGCCGGGGGTTGCTGGCGGCCCTCCTGGCCGCCTCTTGCTCCTGTCGGGGCTGGCAGGTGGCCCTGCTCCGGGCTGGCTCCTTTCCAGGTCGGTGAGTGCGGATAGGAGCGGCGTCGATCTCGGCCTGACGGCGCTCGATCATGGCCCTTGCGGCCTGGAGGTCCTCCGGAGTTCTTATGGCCGACAAGAACTCGAAAGGACCCTGAAGGGTCTCCGCCGTGGCCGGAGCCGGAGTGGCGGTTTCGCGGATATCCTCGACTTGTTGCTGGGTTCGTATGGCCTTCGAAGTGGTCATTTTTTGAGTGATAGTGGATGGGATTTCGTTCGGGGTGACTAGATAAATGAAACCGAGTGTACTTCGATATTAGTCACCCTCCTTCTAGCGCCAAAATGTTGACAGCGATTTATGACTGGTCTCGCTGCCGGGTTCCTAGCGGGTAGGATTTTATATTAATGATGACAAGGAGTAACAAATGTGAGAGTAACTGAGCTCTCAAGTATGTATTTGCAATAAATGTGATGTGTGTTACAAATGGGCATTTAAGGCCCTATTTATAATGTACAAGGTGGGGGTTCCCCATGCTTGGTAGGTGGACTCGTGGGTCCCTCCTACTCCTAGCTGAAAGGTAATAAGTGGCTACAGCCTCCCCTACGAGCCAATGAGGAGACGCCACGTGGCACTGTCACCCCTGAGGTGATTGGACTTGGCCCCAACGGCCCTCTTTGACCCTGTCACATCCTCTGGATTGATGGCACTCGACGTCCTCTCACAGCTGGCGCGGCCTGGGGTCGGGTAGACGGGTACTCGGGTACCGGGAAGCGAGCCCGGACGAAAATGCCCCGGTTGGCCATTTGCGGGCAGGCGGGTAGAGTACCTGCACAGGGGCTCGTCGCTGGCCGCCCGATATCCGGGCATGTGGATTATAAGTATCCTTCCCGGCCGATCCCAGAGGCTCATGTCGGGCAGCGTCTGGGTCCCCGCCCGTCTGTCTGACCGGTCGGAGGATTGTTCTCCTCCGAGCCCGCTACAGCAGTGGGCCTGTATCCGATACCCGATGGGTCGGGTAGTAGAATATCGGGTGTAACAGTATGTTCTTATTTTATTGTCTAAAAGTTTATGATAATGCGACAACTTGACTTTCATAACAAAACTCCAATCAAAAGATCGCGAACTCGAAACAACACCTACGAGGTGTAGAAAGAACCCCGAAATGTCGTTTATAATACTATTGAAATGCAGATAATTAGTAAAAGATAAAAATAAATATATTTGTGTAAATTTATAAACTTCATAAATGATGTTATATGATTATTTGAACTATGTGTCTTAATTGTTTAAATTATGTTTCTGCATAACTAAAATTTTGACTAGGAAACTCCTTTCCATATAAGAATCCACCTAAGATAGTTATATCCTGATAATTAGAAGACACTTAGCTAACCTTAGAATCTATAAGTGTGTTTATAACCCAGTTCACGAGACTGCGTGCAAAGACAATAGCCACTCCAATATCCCAGAGGAGACATATTTTGACAGACATGATTCGTTTTGCCATAAGGGTTACTGAGTTGTTCTCCGTCCTATCGCAGTAAGACTACTCGAACGGACGAGAATAGAAGACCCAGTTCAACAACCCCACATTCACTTGGAGACATACCTAGAAAGAAGTCGGCGATGGGTATTTCCGTATGATAGTAGTGATCAGCCAGAGTGATCAAATCCTTTTAAGCAGTTATCCTTTTAATGTAGTCACAAATACATACACCCTAGATGTGCCACCCTTTCCTGACATATAGTAGTAGTCAGACGTATGACCGTTTTACTCAGACCGTAGCAGCATAGCTCTAACCCACTCCTTTTGTCGCCTGTGGACCGTTCTGATGCAAGGAAATGCGTTAGAATTGTACTTAGAAACCTTTTGTGTTCTATGACGTAATGTAAGGGGACTGACTCTGTAGAACCAAAACTTTTTAGATATATATATACTTATTATGTGCTCACTACTTGTCAATATGTTTTACTTGCTTTATATATTAAATGTCATATTTTATCTGATTATCACTTAATGACACATTAGTTGTTCCTGGAATACTGTGCGAATGTGAGCACTGTACCATTGGGGCCCCAATGCGCAGCTGGTGAATTATGTACCACACGTGTTCTCAGTGAACGTTGTGTGTTAATTTTGGTTAGTCCGATTATGTTTTTATAACTTTTTCGCACCTATACATATCGTAAAAATATTATTCTTTTCCGATCAGAACCATCTTTAGAATGACACCAGAACGTAGACGTGGACGACCCCACGTTAACCCCATTCCTGTATCAGTAAATCCTATAGGACAGAACCTACTTTCTCAGGCTGAACCTAAGCCACCTCAGCAGGCCGCGCTAAGAAATGTCTAGAACTACTATGGAAATTAAGGACCAAAATTTGAGGTTTACCCTAACGCTAAGCGATTACTTAGTAGAGTTCGACCTCCACACCCTTGAGATGAAAATCGTTGGCGTAATCTTAGGCTTTGACTAGTTAACAAAGGACGAAGCGATAATAGAATGCGCAGAATGAGAGATCGACCTCGAAACCCGAAATGTTCAACGCTTCGCTTTTCGTGAAATCAAGACCAAAAAGGAAACCCGAGTAATATCAGCAATCCAAGCTGCAGTAATATTACGAAAGGAGAAATGCCAAGCTTACCTTGTCCACATCTCGGCAGGAGAGAAAGACGACAAGTTGCGCATCAAAGTGCCAATTGTGGATGGATATCTTGACGTGTTTCCCGAGGAATTAATTGGGTTACCTCCTAATCGTCAGATAGAGTTCTCCATCGACTTGATACCTGGGGCAGCACCAGTATCTAAAGTACACTATTGAATGGCGCCAAAGGCATTAGAAGAACCGAAGGAACAACTGCAATGCTTGCTTGAAAAGAAGTTCACCAGGCCTAGTGCATCACCATGGGGAGCACCCGTGTTGTTCGTAAAGAAGAAAGATGGAACTTTTCGTATGTGCATAGACTATCGAGGTCTCAAGCAACTGATCATTAAGAACAAATATCCTTCTCCAAGGATAGAAGACTTGTTCGATCAGTTGAAGAATGCTACCGTATTCTCAAAGATCGATCTAAGGTCTGGTTACCACCGACTAAAGGTCAAGAGCGAGAATATCCCGAAGACAGCATTCTGAACTCGGTATGGACATTACGAGTTCACCATGATGCCTTTCAGAGTAACAAACGCTCCGATAATTTTCATGGATATGATGAATAGAGTGTTTCATCCGTACCTGGATCAATTCGTCATCGTCTTGTGTACTCTAAGGACAAAGAGCAACACGAAGAACATCTCAAGGCAGTCTTAAAGACAATGAGACGAGAGAAGTTTTATTCCAAATTCAGCAAGTGTGAATTTTGGATCAACTGCTTATGTATCGATTAGTACTAGAGCATCTCACTCCCTTATGTCTAAGAATTTAAGAAAATTTGAGGATATAGAGTACAGAAGAATAGACCTTAAGTGAAAGTGAACTTTTGAGGAATACAATGAGAACCTAAGCCGAGTGAATTGATTGGAGATATAGACTTGGATGAACATCAAATATAAGCTGAACTGCACGTTCTTAAGTTGAGTAGTTAGGCGTTATTGAAAACGAACTAGTTCTATGCATAAGAAGAAATATGAAACATGGACATAGTTACTTTCTTTGGGATAACGTAAGATTTTAAGCTTAAGTAGAGCTTTTTGTGGAATGAGTAAGCTAGATGTGACCTTAGTCTTACGTGTTAAGAATTAACATTTATATGTTATGGGAATACTTTAGTTGAAAAAGAAAGGACAATTGATTTTTATCTATGGGATACATAGTGGACCTCGAAGTAGAGGAAAAATCTGCAACTATGTAGGAAGAAAAGTTTGCATGCTTGAGGACTAGAAAACCTTCTAAGTCTTAGATCAGGTAGAGTGACAACAAACTTAGTCGACTAAGAAAACCGAGAAGTTATTTTGGGTTTAACTAATGAGAAAGCTTTCAAAAACCAAACCTCTCCACTAAGCCACTCTTTTTGGACCAAAAGTTTTAGAGTAAGTAGTTAGACAAAACTATTTTGAGTGGAGTAAGATATAATACCAGTTCATCCTAAACCTAGAATTCTCTACGCAGTTTTGTGCAGATTCCATGGTTTACGCGTTCACCCTACAACCGACCTTACGAGAAAGGATCCTAGCAGCGCAAAAGGACGATAAATTCTTGAGAGGAATACGTAAACGCGCTGAGGAAGGAACCATTCAGAGATTCGTATTGGGTACTGATGGAGCTTTAATGTTCGATAACAAAATCTGTGTGCCTAAGGATGAAGGAATGAGGAATAAAATTCTGAAAGAGGCACATAACACTCCATACACCATTCACCCCGGATAGACGATGATGTATCGAGGACTGGAAGGAAACTTTTGGTGAAGGGTATGAAGAGATCGATAGCTCAATTCGTCAGGAGTTGTTTAACCTGCCAACGAGTTAAAGCAGATCACCAACGACCTCTAGGGTTGTTGCATCCTCTGGAGATGCCAGAGTGGAAATGGGAGAACATCACTATGGATTTTGTCACCGAATTTCCGAAAACGGTGAAAAATCACGATGTCATTTAGGTTATCGTAGATAGACTTACGAAAATTGTCCACTCTATCCCTGTTATAATGAAGTATACGTTGGACAAGCTCGTCCAGCTATACATAGCAAAGGTAGTTAGACTGCATGGTGTACCAGTCTCGATAGTGTCCAATAGAGATCCCGTTTTACCTCTAAGTTCTGGGGAAGTCTGCAATGAGCCTTGGGTACTGAATTGAAATTCAGCACCGCATACCACTCGCAGACTGACGGACAATCGGAAAGAACTATCCAGACACTCGAAGGTATGCTGAGAGCTACGCTCTAGATCTTGCAGGAAGTTGGAAGAGCCACCTGCCATTTGTAGAGTTCACATATAACAACAGTTATCAGGCGACAATACAAATGGCACCGTACGAGGAACTTTACGGGAAAAGGTGTAGATCACTAGTTTGTTGGGATGAAGTCGGAATTCGAAAGATTCTCAAACCTGAACTAGTTGAAAGATCGGTTGAGATAGTCGCAAGGATTAAAGGAAGAATCAAAGAGGCTCAAGACCGTCAGAAGTCATATGCGGACGCTAGGAGAAGAGATTTACAATTCGACATTGGCGATGAAGTATTTCTCCGAGTGGCACCAATGAAAGGTCTAATCCGTTTTGGTAAAAGAGGTAAGCTAAAGTCGCGATACAATGGGCCATTTGACATCCTGAATAGAATCGGGGATGTGGCTTATCGCTTAGCACTACCACCAGAGTTATCACGAGTGCATGATGTGTTCCACATATTTACACTCAGGAAATACATAAGCGATCAAACCCTGTTATTAATCGTATAGATTTAGGTTTAAGTTGTGACCTGACCTATGAAGAAGTTCCAGTTACTATCCTAGGAAGAAAGTTACACTTATTAAGGAATCAAGAGATACAATTAGTTCTAGTCCAGTGGAGCCGACACGAGAAAGAAGAAACAACTTGGGAAATAGAGGATGAAGTCCTAACCAAACACCCTCAATACCTAAGCAATACCTAGAAGCTGAATTTCGGGGGCAAAATTCTGTTAAGGGGGTGAGGATGTAATACCCCGTCCCGTTTTATACCTTTTATATTCCTAGAACCCTTATTTTATTTTCTTATCTTTGTTTCTTTTTATTTTATTATTTTGAGTGCTATTTGTGTAATTTAAATATATACCCTTTTTACAAATTCCTAAATTCGTCGAAAGAATCGAATCTTTCAAAGCGAATAAAAGACTACGAGAAATTAAATATTCAAAGATTAAAATTAGGATTTCGATCCGTATAAATTACCGAGAATAATTAAAATACAATAAAATATTATTTGAGTTTTAAAACTGTATTAATTCTCAAATCGGGATTTTAACTCGTGAACCAAACGATCCCTAAACCGTATCAAGTGGGAACGAAAATATCCGAATTAAGGGGGTTTAATTTCTAGCCACTTGAATTAATTAGCTTTTTAAATTAAATTAAATTGAAAGATTAATCACACCCACGTACTTATTTCCTTCCTTTAATTTTTAATTAAATAAAAAAAAAATCTTTCCTATAAAATCTCCCCAACCTTACGCAGTACTCTTCTTCCCCAAAATCAGTTTCCAAATTTCACTCTCAGAATTTCCTTTCCTCTCTCCTCTCTTCTTCCCCAGTCGCCGACCGCCGTACCTCACACCACCAACGCCTCACGCCGACCGTCGTCTCCCTATCCCAGTCGCGAACATCTCCTCCCTTCAGCCGCGACAAGAAGTCGCCGCCTCCAGCCGAGAGCCACCGCCGAGCGACGCCCGTCGCCGTCGCGCCACCAAGCAGTGCCGACGTTCTCCTTTCTCTTCCGCCGTCGCGACGAGCCCCGGCGCCACCGCACGCCTCCCGCTTCGCGACGCCATCGCCTCAGCCCGTCGCACCGCCTTCAGCCCAGCCACCGCTCGCGCCGTCGCCGTCGCGCCTCTCAGCACCTTCACGCCGCCCTTGCGTCTCCAGCCCATCGAACCGCCGAGCGCCGCCCCTTCCCCTTCGCGAACGCCGCCGTGCGACGCCACCCGCCGCCGCCTCTTTTTTCTTTCCAGTAAGAAATTAACAATCCCCTTTTCAATTTCAGTTCTATTTAATTTCGATCGACCCTAACCCTCTCCATTTGATTTCCGATCGAGATGACGCCTTTGATTCGAACCGCTGCCCGTTTTGATTTTGGAAAATTCAAAAATCATGCCGTTAGGCCGCCGAAATTATCCGACGAGCCACCAATCGAACGCAGTTAGGCTGCTCGGTTTGGACTCGTAAGATTTCTAGTTTTCTCCCTATTTCCTCTTGTAAATTCTGGTTTGGGAATAAGATTATTCGAGCAGTGGATATGGTTTAGTATTACTGTTTTAACGGTTTCGTATTAGTTATTTAGAAGTATGGTATTCTTTGTTGTGTAGTACCTTTGAATTAGTTGATTAGTATTATGGAGTTAACTGTTTTGTATTACTGTTATAGCTGATTAGTATTATTGAATTAGTTAGTTTGGTAGATGGATTTATGTCACTAGTGTTTTGTTATTAGTGTTATTGGAGTAACTGTTTAGTATTGTGGGTTTAAGTGTTTAGTATTATTGGTTTTATTGATTAGTATTGTTGGATGGACTATTTAGTAGTATTGGAAATGTTTGAATTAGTATCCTTGGTTTATCCGTTGAATTAGCTTGGTTCGCCTAATCCCGTTTCGAATAAGAAAACCTTTTTCTCTTTAAAATCTTGTTCTTGTTTATTTGGGAAAGAACTAATACTATTGGTTTTTAAAATAGGTACTTTAGTTATTAAAATGATCATATTAGTCAAGTTTATAAAAAAGAACACAAGATAAAGTTTATTAATAAGTTTAATAAGAGGAGTTTTACTTATAAAATATGAATGTTTATATTCAAAGAATCCTTTTAAAATGAGGAATAGAATTCTTAAGAAAGAAAAACCTTTTCTTTAATTTTATTAATATTTTTCTAAGTAATTTCTTATTTTTTCTAAATAATTCCAAGGTTAATAATTATTTTCTTCCTTAAAGGGCCTTTATTAAGGACACCCCTAAATTCAGTAAATACACCCCCTGTTAACCCACAGAAATCAGTAAATACACCGTCCTGTTACACCTCTGCTTTCAGTAAATACACTCCCCCTGTCACACCACTGCTTTCAGTAAATACACCCCCCTGTTACACTACTGCTTTTAGTAAATACACCCCCCTAATAAACCTCCTCTTAAAAAGGGGTGTACTTATCAAAAGATTGTTTTTGTAGTAATCGAGATAGTCATACCACAAGTATACTAGTAAATACACTCACCTTTTTAGAAGTAGTGTACTTACCAAAATAGGGTGTGACCCTTAAGCAAGTCCTTTTTGAGTTTATAAGACCACAACTTTCTCGATTCTCGTAACACAAACTCTCAAGTTTTCCTAAACGTTTTCAAAGGTCAACTTTTAATTAAATATCTTCCTACTAGGATTCGGTACTAGTTGGAATGCGCACGAGGTTTTCGACCCTCTGCCTACACATCATTCTCGGGACTCGAAACAATCAGGTGGGTGATGATCCGTTGATTGATCTGCTATTAATAACGCCGTGCCGGTATTTTCTGAACTCGACTAAATCAAATAAAAAATATCTAATCCAACATAAATGTAACACCTATCTATATAATTGTTTGGATTGTGTGATATAACTACATATGTTATATATTAGCCTGTTGTTTTGTGAATCGATCACCACTGCATGAGTAAACACCATACGTGAGCATGAATCAGTTCGGTTATCAGTCAAGTGTTATTCTTTGTAAAGTTTATTGAGTCGGTTTTGTGGAAAGTCAGTATGTACGGAGTCGGGATCGAGTTTTAAATCCGACCTCCGGGGCTGCTGTCGGGGACGCCCTCGGAATCAAGGTTGTTGATCAAGTAGATCTGGTCCCCGGTCAGCTGTCGTTTGACGCACTGGGAAGAAGGCCATTGATACTTGCTTATTTTTTTGGGATGTTATAAGGTTGGATGATGTGAGCTTGTGTGGTTGGATGAAGTAAGTTTTGGTTGGAGTCGAAAAGGATAACTTTGTTGATTGTTGGAGTTGAAAAGAGTAACTTTGTTGGAAGTGGAATTGTCGTACGTTTATGGTTGTCAGTTTGTGAAAATATGTGATATGATTTTGGGCCTTGCCCTAATGTGAATCAACTTGTGCTATTTCAATTATACTATGTGAAATACGCTTAAATACCGTTTAAATTTTATAATCTTTTATATACGTCAACTGTTTAAATAAATTAATTATTTTATTAATGAGTATAACTTAATATATTTCGGATTTACCAATCCCATGACGTTGCAAATCACTCATACGTGAGAATTCAAATCTCACGCCCCATTTTCCTAACCCCTTGCAGATTATGATTTCGTGGAGCAAGGACATTAATAGAGACGACACAGAGTTCCCCACTTAAATGGAATTGTCGTACATTTATGGTTTGTCAGTTTGTGAAAATACGTGATATGACTTTGGGCTTTGCCCTAATGTGAACCAACTTGTGCTATTTCAATTATATCATGCGCAATACGCTTAAATGTCGTTTAAATTTTATAATCTCTTATATACGTCAACTGTTTAAATAAAATAAACTCTTTATCAATGAGTATAACTTAATATATTTCGGATTTACCAATCCCATGATGTTGCAAATCACCCATATGTGAGAATTCAATTCTCACGCCCCATTTCCCTTAAACCCCTTGCAGATTATGATTTCGTGGAGCAAGGACAGTAATAGAGACGACACGGAGTTCCCCACTTAAATAAAATATTACTGTTGATACTATGTTTTATGTACACATATATGTGTGAGAGATACACATTAAAATTATTCTATTCATTTCTTCCGCTGCATAAAACTCATCATCTCTCATTTCCGTTATATTCCTTCAAAAAATTTATAGTTCGGGCTTTTGATCACAATAACACTTCGAATTCGATATAATTAATATATATTGGGTTCGGGGCGTTACAGAAGGAAAATCCGAAAAAATCCGGTAGAACCGGCTACCGAGTCCCGAAGAATATGAAAACATTCAATGAGGGGACAGAGCTGAAGGAAAAGTTGAACTAGATGTTAACTGTGTCAATTGACACGGTATACAACAATGTAAAGGAGAAGGAGTTGCTCTCCCCATCGAGAAAGATCCGCCAAGAAGCCAGCAAACTTAACCCAAACAAGTATTGTGCCTACCATCAGAGTGTGAGGCACTTTACTAGTGAGTGTTGTGATTTGCTGAAGCAGCTTTGGCAATTTTACGAGGAGGGCAAGTTGTCTGATTTTGTTAAACGACAACCTGGCAAGCGAGCCCGGGAGGACAACTTTGATGAGGAAGAAAACGACCAACCCCTCAAGAGTAATAAACCCGGGCGACCAGCTCCTGCTGCAGCAGCTAGACCAACAGAAGACATTTACATGATGGAGTCGTCAGGTCCTGTGGGAGGATGCTCAGATGGGCGGGCTCCAATATCGAACAGAAAGAGAAAAACTGAGCTACGAGCAATAGCTCATGTCCAAGAAATGGGGGTCAACCCTGCCGTCAGACATCTTCCAGAGTTGACCTTCACCGAGAAAGATTTGGATGAGATCTTGACTCCCCACAATAACTCCCTCGTCATATGTGCAAGCATCATGAGGACTAGGGTCCATCGTCTGCTGATAGACACCGGAGCCTATACCAACATCACATTCAAGAGTACGCTCGACCAACTTGGAGATTATACGAGCTACATAGAAGATTGTAATCATAAGATATTAGGTTTCGGTGATGCTGTAACAGTCCCGTTGGGAATAATAAAGTTATCTGTCAAGCTTGTATCGACCGAGGACCCCGAGAGGAGGCTGACAAGAATGGTAGAGTTTTTTTATTGTAGATCAGTCGTCCACCTACAACGGGTTCCTTGGTCGACCCTTTTTAAATGAATTCAAAGCGGCAGTTTCAACTTACTACTATTGCATAAAGTTCCCAACTTCAAAAGGTGCAAAGTCGGTAAAGGGAGATCAAAGGAAAGTAAGGGAATGCCTCCTCCAACTCCAATCCAATCAAACAAGAGTCTCCATGATGGAAGCTTCCACCAACTATCCAACAGAGGAGCCATCAGTGTTGGATGATCTAATGGAATCAGGAGACGATCATATGGAGATGGATGAGCAAGCTCTCCCATTGGGTGAACAGCCCCTGGCCATGAACGAAAAACCTGCATTTGAGATGGAAACCCCAGCACTTGATGAGCAACAAATGAACACTGACGAGCAACTTGATGTTAATGACTTGGAAGACCGGAACCCGGAAAACAACACTGAGCCCAGACAAGCAGATGATCCAAAACCACGCCTGGGGGCTGACCCAATGGACATAAAAATGATTTGGACCTTGAGGGACCGATAATCGATCCTCGTTGGAAAGGACAAAAATGACGAGCAACTCCAGTCGAAGAGCTGAAATCCCTTAAAGTTAATCCTGAAAATAAGGATCTGGAACTCTACATCGGGTTTGAGCTCCCTGGGCCATATAGATCCCAGATGGAAAATTTCCTCAAGGTAAATCTAGATGTTTTTTCATGGTCTCATGCAGACATGGTGGGGATAGATCCAAAGCATGCCTGTCATCGGCTCAACGTCAATCCAGCAAAGAAGCCGATTCACCAGAAAAGGAGAAAGTATAGGCCGGACAAATATCAAGCCCTCAACGAAGAAGTAAAAAAGTTGTTAGATAACGATCTTATCCGGCAAGCTCTTTGCCCACAATGGGTAGCAAACCCAGTCCTTGTGCAGAAGCCAAATGGAACTTGGAGGCTATGCATAGACTTTACAGATCTAAATGCAGCCTGCCCGAAGGGTAATTTTCCCCTTCCGCACATCAATTGGTGGACAACACTGCGGGACACGAAATGGTGACATTCATGGATGCGTTTGCTGGCTACCATCAAATTCCAATGCATCCTGATGATAAAAAAACACGGCGTTCTATACAAATAAAAATCTGTTGTGCTGGAAAAGAATGTCGTTTGGACTCATCAATGCGGGAGCAACATATCAAAGACTGGTTAACAAGATGTTTGATGTACAAATCGGAGATACTTTGGAGGTCTATGTTGATGACATAGTGGTCAAAAGTCCCAGAAAAGAAGACCACCTCCAACATCTAACCCAGGTGTTTGACATCCTCCGACAATATAACATGAAGTTGAACAAAAAAAACAGCTTTGAGGTCCATTCGAGAAAATTCCCGGGCCATCTTGTTAGCCAGCGGGGGATCGAGACCAACCCCGCGAAAGTAAAAGCCATCGTGGACATACAACCTCTGCAATCGGTAAAGGAGGTTCAGAGACTAACAGGTTGCCTAGCAGCTCTGAACAGGTTCATATCTCGATCGGGTGATAAATGCCATCCATTCTCCGAGGCCATCAAAAAAGGAAAGTTCTCATGGACGAGCAGTTGCCAGAGAGCATTTAAGCAATTAAAAGATTACCTGGGAGACGTAAAAATTCTATCGAAGCCTGTCTCAGGTGAAAAACTCTATTTGTACCTAGCAGCTTCAGAAGTGGCGATCAGCTCTGTACTAGTGCGAGCCGACCGAAAATTCCATCAACCAGTATACTATGTCAGTCAAGCTTTGCATGAAGCGGAGATCAAATATTCCCCAACCGAGAAGCTGGCATATGCACTTGTCATGAGTGTAAGAAAGTTAAGACCGTACTTCTTCGATCATCAAGTCGAAGTGCTAACAACTTTCCCACTTAGATAAATTCTACGCCGCCCAGATACAGTTGGTCGCCTGTTAAAGTGGTCACTAGAGATTAGCCAATTCGGGGTGATATATGCTCCTCGAACCGCGATAAAGGGGCAAGCATTAGCTGACTTCATCGTCAAACTAACTTTCCCTCAAGATCAAACGAGAGGACTTGATCACCCTTGACATTTCTATGTTGATGGATCATCCACGAATATAGCATCAGGGGCATGTGTTGTTCTCATAAACCCCGACAGACAAATTTTCACCTCGGCAATCAGATTTGGGTTCATGGCCACCTACAACAAAGCCGGATACGAAGCTCTTATTGCAGGTCTCCACCTATCACTTGATGTGAGTGTTAGATGACTACAAGTATTCAGCGACTTACAGTTGATTGTAAACCAAGTTCGAGGTGAATATGAGGCCAATGATGATCACATAATTGAATACCAAAGAATAGTTGCTCACCTTATGTCCTTACTAGACCAAGTTTTCATTGAACAAGTACCAAGGGCGAGCAATACACAAGCAGACACATTGACTCGGCTAGCAACAAGTGAAGGCCCTGCCGAGTTATCAGATATTGTTATAACAAAAATGAATAATCCATCGACGATCAGTTACAATGTTAATCAGCTAGAAGAGTAAACCGAAGATGAAGATTGGAGAACAGAAATAGTCAAATACTTGAAAAGTGGGAAAAAACCAAACAACTCTTTTGAAGCAGCCAAACTAGTTAAGCGAGCCGCTAGGTACACCCTGGTTAACGAGCAGTTTTACAAAAGAGGAATATCGATCCCACTTCTTAAGTGTTTACCTAGGGGGCAAGGACGAGCTATACTCGAAAAGATACACGCTGGAGTATGTGGAAATCACACTGGGGGACAAGCTTTGGCATACAAAACCATCCGACAAGGTTAATACTGGCTAACTTTACGCTAGAATGCAATCAGGATGGCGGAAACTTGTCATTGATGCCAGATATTTGCTCTGAACATTCACGCTCCGGCTCAAGAGCTCGTTTCAGTTTACAGTCCCAGGCTGTTTGCAAGGTGGGGGATGGACATAATTGGTATTTTTTCAGCTGGGAAAGGGAATGTTCGATTTGCTGTTGTGGCAGTCGACTATTACACAAATTGGGTAGAAGCAGAAGCTATGGTGAAGATTACACAGCAGAAGATGATCAACTTCATCTGGAAGAACATTGTCTGTCGATTCGAAATTCCACAAACAATTGTGACAGACAATAGTCCACAGTTCGATGGGAAAGAGTTAAGAGACTTATGCACCAAGTGGGGGATTAGAATGCACTATTCTACCCCGTATCACCCCCAGTCTAACGGTCAGGTTGAAGCCGTCAACAAGATAATCAAGCACGTGTTGAAAATATGATTGACGAAAAACAAAGGTAATTGGTCTGAAGAACTCCTGGAAGTTTTATGGGCATACAGAGTTTCTCCCAGGTCTAGCACCGGAGAAACACCTTTTGCATTAGCTTTCGGGACGGAGGTTGTTATTCCAATTGAACTGAAGACCAAGACAATACAGACGACCAACTTTGATGAAGGGGCGAACAACTCGGCTCTGGCTGCCGAACTGGATATGCTCGAGGAAAAAAGAATGAATGCCGAGCTAAAAAATGCTAATTACAAATAACGAGCAGAGCGTTATTATAATTCCCATGTTAAGTTGAGGGAATTCAAAGTTGGAGATTTGGTTCTGAGAAAGTTGCTCGCCCCACCTCCAAGAGTATTTGGCCCGACTTGAGAGGGCCCATACAAGGTAAATGACAAGTTACCCAATGGTGTCTATGACATCGAGGACATGGAAGGCAACTCGGCCCAATACTCTTGGAATGCAGTTCATCTAAAGTACTATCAGTGAGGCGAGCAAGTTCCTTTGAAGACGTGCAGGTTCTAGCATGTGCAAGTAAGTTAAAAACTTGCCTAATTTTTTGAAATTTATGTTAAGTATAGGATAAAAGTTGTTCGGCGGAACTGTGTAAGTCGAGCAGCATTTGTTTTATTTTCTGATTAATGTAAAGTTGTTTGGCAAAATTCATTATAAGCGAACGACTATTTTTCACTTGTAATTATTCCAAAGATGTTCAGAGTTGTTCGTCGAAATACATATGTTAGTGATGAACAATCTTTTTATACTTGTAAATTCTTTGATGAATGTAATGATAGTTGTTCATTCAAAAAAGAAGTCTAAGCTCAAGGTATAAGTCCCTTACTAAGGATATAAACCGTTAAATAGTTGTTCGTTTTTTAAAGCGAGAAAAGCCTAAGGCTAAACCCTTATTCCGTTGATTAAAGGCAAAGTTCAAATCGAACAAAGCCCAATTATATATGTTAGAATTGCAAAGCATTAAAAGATATGTAAAGGCAATTGACATATATAAGAAGACGAGCAAATAAAGGACAATTCATTAATAAAGCTTGAAGCCCAAAAGGGTACAAAAAGCTCAAGAGAGAACGAGCAACTATTACAAAAAAAAAGAGAAATCCTAATGCCTAGGCATGCTGCTGCTCGGTCGGGGCTGGTCGGCAGGATTGTCCACCTGTTGGTCCCACTAGTCAGTAATTGAATTTATGCGGAAGCTAAGTTAAAAACCTTTTATAAAATCTTTTTATCAAGAGCACAAATAACACAAGAGATAATAATGAAAACAGTAAATAAGACAAGATATATACTGGTTCGGATATAACGATCCTACGTCCACTCTCCCTTTTTGAAGGGGTCTTACTAACCAACCAACTTACTCACAACCACTGGAATTGTCAAGTACCAGCACTTTGGTACACACTTTAGATCTAACTTCGATCTAAAGTACAGTCTACTCCAACCTTATCAATCAAGATGAACAGGTTGAGTATAATCCAACTATTTAACTCCTTAAGAGTAGATATGGATTTAGAACTATAAGAGTGCTAATTGCTTGTGAATAATAAAGCTTGAGTATGATCTTCGTGCGTGTAACTAGAGCTTTTCTTCAAACTGACACTCTTGTATTTATAGAGGTGATTAGGGTTTAGCCGTTGGTGAGCTAATCTAATCAGATCTCTATTTACGGAAGCTTCAATCAATCAATTCCCTAATTGATTGATTGGGTTGGTGAGATCCTTGAATTGATATCTTCATTCTGACTTTCCAATCCGATCAAGGTTGACTTCATTTGAATTACCAACGGTTAAATTCTTCCATTGCACAACTCTGATTCTTCCAGAGTAGGCTGAACCAGACACCAGATGACCCAGTGGTCCTCTGGTCCAGAGTCGGTTAAGAAACAGATTATCCAGAAGAATCTGGAGGTGATCCTGAACATCTTTTGTTTCACCAGACTCGTCTGGTCTGGGGAAAGGTCTTCTGCCTCTGGTCTGAACATCTCTGATGAAGTCTTCTGGTGGAGTCCTCTGGTGAAGTCTTCTGGTGACTCTTCTAGTGAAGTCTTCTGGTCTGGCAATTCCCCCTAGACTAAGTCCTAATCTAGTTCCTCATCTGGCTAACAGGTCCAGATGGTCCTATTACATCTTCTGGTTTGTTTTAACTCATCAAAACTAATAACATTTATCCTAACAATTTCCCCCTTTTTGATGAAGTTAAAACAACAACCAGAACTGATCAAAACAACAGATTAAGCATGAAAAACAAAATGAGATAAGACCTTAGAATAGATCTTATCAGGCAAACAATTAGACAACAAGAAGTTGTCTTGAGACAGAAGAGATATAATATTTCATTAATAATAAGAGCAGATGAGATTACAGATTACAAGACAATATTTTCTAATCAGGCATATCTCCTATCATCCTTAGGCACAAGAAACCAATCTAGGAAGCGATCTTGAACAGCTCTGAGCTCTGCCGAACTGGATGGAGTGAAGTCATTGAGAACCTTGGTTTTGAACAACTTCTTGAGTTCTCCCCAATCAATCTGATCTCCATTCATTGGAGTGTTGAGATAGTGAAATTTAGGTGCAGTTACTTCCAAATTGAATTCGATGGTGGAGTCCATCAGTTGCTTGTACAGATCAGAGTCGTAGGACTTTATCCAGGTGTGAAATGTCCTGTTGATTAAGTCTTCATCTTCTGGAGGAGACATGTGGATGTAGTGCTGGATGAACCAGAGAGTCTTCACATCCTTCCATCTGTTAATCAACAGAACAGGCACAGTTGAATCAAAAGCTCCTTCTGTCCTGAGAGGTAGGACATACATCACTTCAATTGATTTCTTCTTCTTCTTCTGGCTTGAACTTCCACTTGCACTAGGAGGAGGAAGGTCTGCTTCTCTTGCCTTCTTGTTCTGCCTTCGAACATATCTGAGTCTCTGCTCCTCATCAATGTTCTTCCTTATTCTGGCAGCTTTTTCTTCTTTTGTCTCTTCTCTGAATCTCTTCTCTGCCTCTTCCACCACTTCTTCTAAGAAGGTCTTTTTCACCCTTCTTAACTTCTTCCTTGCAGGACCAGGAACAATCACTGGATCTAGCTCAGAATCCAGGTTCTCCTCATCTGCAGTCAGTTGCCTGGCCACTGCAATAAACTTGAGCTCATCCTTCTTCTTCTTCTGGAGCCCAGCTTGAGCAAGAGTACTCTCCAACAGGCCCAGACGACCAGAATGGTTGAACAAAGTGTCATTTGTACTCTTTGCCAGCTTAGTTCTGGCCTTCTCTTCCCCCTTTTTAACTTCATCAAGGAGGGGCTCAACAACCTGCCTAATCAGAGCAGACAGCTCAGTATTAGAAGAAGAATGAAGATCTCTGAGTTTCTTGGCTTCTTCAACATATGCATGTGCCTAAGCCACCAGACGCTCCTGCTTCTGCATCATCTCCTGCAGGAAATCCTTCATCTTGGCAGTCTCAAGCATCTGGGAGGCCATCTCCACCTTGAGAACAGATACAGGACGCAGCTGGTCCATAACATGTTGTTGCAGCTGCCTCTGGCTGTCAATAATATCCATCTTCAGGAAGAGGCCATTTGCCTTGAATGAGGCCTTAGCAGAGGCGAAAGTGGCCTTGATCTGCTTCAGAAATTTCTCTCTTTCTTGCCTGATCTGGTGCTCTATCATAGTTGGGCCCAGATGTTGCATTGCCTTAGAGAATCTGCCAATCTCCTGGATTTGTTCATTGAACATCTTCATCTTTTGTAGGACAGCAGGAGTGACATCGAATTCTTCTTCATCCTAGTACAACTCTGGTGGAAAAGAGAAATGAGGGCCAAAGGTGTATGCGGGGCCCTCTGGAGAAATCAACACTCCACGCTGGATGAGAAGAGTTCTAACAACCACCTTGGCAGAGTCTGGAGATTCAAGCTCTGCTGGGTTCTGGATATTTAATTTCTTCTTCACCTGGATCTCCCAGTTAGCAAAACCAGGAGTGGGCATCTCATCTAGCAGCAGCACCAGATCCTCAACATCTTCTAACCTGGCCTTGCTCCAGACCTTCCCATCAGTCAGGTCTGCTAGAAGTGGTAAGTGCTCCAGAAGAATTGGAAATTGCTCTCTTAGCCAGAGCTGAGCACTTACACTCATACTCTGTCGGATAGGGCCCATATCTGAGTCATTGAATGTGAAAGGAGTGGGCATCCGAGCAGAGGAGGATGAGACTAAGTTAGGAGGCTCCAGTGAAATATCCACTTAACTCTATATTGTCATCTGTAGGATACCATATACCCAAATTAACTGTTCCCTTAAGAAATTTCAAAATCTTCCTAGCTGCTTCTAGGTGACTCCTCTTAGGATTAGCTTGAAATCTGGCACAAACACCTACTGCAACAGTGATATCTGGTCTGCTTACAGTCAGGTACAGAAGAGAACCAATAAGTGCCTTGTACTGAGTCTGGTCCACACTCTCTCCAGACTCATCTGGATCCATGTTAAAATTTGTTAGCATAGGAATCTTGGCGGCTTTGCTAGATCCTACTCCAAATTTCTCTAACATGTTTCTGGTGTACTTTGCTTGATTGATGAAGATTCCCTTCTCTGTCTGCTTTACCTGCAAACCTAAGAAATAATTTATCTCACCCATCATGGACATCTCAAACTGGCTCTGCATGAGATCTCCAAACTTCTCACACAGCTTCTTGTTAGGGGATCCAAATATAATGTCATCAACATATATCTGGACCAGAAGGATGTCCTTTCCTTCTTCTTTCCGAAATAAGTTCCTATCAATCTTACCTTTAGTAAAACCATTGTCCAGAAGAAATTGAGAAGGAGTGTCATACCATGCTCTAGGTGTCTGCTTAAGCCCATAGAGAGCCTTCTTAAGCTTATACACCTTGTCACCTTGTTCAAAACCAGGAGGTTGTTCCACATACACTTTCCCAATGAGAATCTCATTAAGAAAGGCAGATTTCACATCCATCTTGTATACTTTGAACTTCATTTGAGCTGCATATGCTAGAAACAATCTAATGGCTTCTAGTCTGGCAACATGAGTGAATGTCTCATCATAGTCTATTCCTTCAGACTGAGAATAACCCTGTGTCACTAGCCTTGCCTTGTTTCTAGTAATGACATCATTCTCATCTTTCTTGTTCTTGAAAACCTACTTAGCGCCTATTACCTTTTGATGTCTTGGTCTGTCTACCAGCTTCCAGACATCCTGTTTGGTGAATTGATTCAACTCCTTATGCATTGCAACAATCCAATTTGAATCTTTCAGTGCATCCTTGATATTCTTGGGCTCAATCAAGGACACATAGCAACTGAACAAGACAGCTAAGTTAAGAGTTCTCCTAGTCTGGACACCCTTAGTTGGATCTCCTATAATTAACTCATTGGGGTGATCAACCAGGGTTTTCCTTCCCTTGGTCCTGCCTAATTGACCATCTACTGCAGTGCCTTGGTGATTATCACCAACTGCAGGAGAGTTTCCCCCTACAGGAGTTCCAACCTCTTCTGGTTCTGCACCTTGTGGAGACTTATGCTCCAGAGAACCTGAAGATGGGTCACCATCTGAATCTGACTCTGAATCAATAACAAGTGGGTTGACTTTGATGACTCTGGGAGTAGCATATGTCTCTTATGGAGACTGATTCCTCAAGTCCACCTTGCACTCAAGAGTAAATGCATAAAAAACAACATGCGGTGTTTCTTCCACACAAAGAGAATTCTTATTAAAGACTCTGTATGCTTTACTGTTGCTGGAATATCCTAAGAATATTCCATCTGCCACTTTAGCATCAAAGGTCTTTAGTTTTGACTTCCCATTGTCATGGATGGAACACTTGCATAAAAAAATGAAAGAATGAAACATATGGGGTTTTACCTTTCCATACCTCATATGGTAACTTACTATGTCTCTGGGCAATGAGGCATTTATTCTGAGTGAAACGGGTTGTGTTGATGGCTTCTGCCCAAAATCTCTGGGGTGTGTTGTACTCTGCTAGAAGAGTTCTGGCAGCTTCCTTAAGGGTTATGTTTCTCCTTTCTGCTACTCCATTTTGTTGGGGTGTTCTGGTAGCAGATGTCTCATGAAAAATTCCATTTTCCTTACAGTACTCTGCAATGTGTGAATTCAAAAACTCTGTCCCTTTGTCACTTCTGATCCTCACTATGCTCTGGTTCTGCTCATTCTGAATCTGCTTGAAGAACTCTGGCAACTTAGTGATAGTTTCATTTTTCTTAAACAAGAACACTACCCAAGTGTATCTTGAAAAGTCATCTACTATCACCAAGGTGTACTTCCTCCCACTGAAACTAAGAGGTGAAACATGTCCAAACAGGTCCATGTGAAGTAGTTGAAGTACTCTGGTTGTGGTTGTGCTATGGACATCCTTGAAGGAAGTCTTGGATTGTTTACCCTTTTGGCAGGAATCACAAACCTGATCCTTCTTGAACACCTCATTCGGAAGACCTCGAACTAGACCCTTTCTGGCAATCTTGTTGAGTGCCTTGAAATTCAGGTGACTCAACCTCTTGTGCCAAAGCCAGCTGTTCTCTGCAGATCCCTTGGCAACCAGGCAAGTATTTCTGGGACAATTGTTGAAATCTGCAAGATAAATGTTATCTTTCCTCAAGCCAATAAGCAAGATATCATTAAAATCAGAAGAAAAGACAGTGCATGAATCACTAGAGAACTTCACTGAGTATCCCTTGTCACAAAATTGGGATACAAAAAACAGATTATGCTTGAGTCCTTCAACATAGTAGACTTCGTCTACAGATACGTCATTTATGATCAATTTTCCAACTCCTCTGGTGACTCCAAAGTTGTTGTCTCCAAACATTACTCTTGGCCCATTCAGTGGCTTGAAATTCTGGAGATGATCTTTCTCAAATGTCATGTGTTTGGAACATCCACTATCAATGTACCAGACACTGTTCCTTGAAAGTCCTTTCTCCAATGGGTTCTTGTCCTCCTGCAGAGAAATCAATTAGGTCCCCTACTAGTGCTGGGTCCTGATTGGTTAGTTGCAGGTCTTGTAGGAATCCAAAGATAAAAATCATCCCTTGCTGGATGAGGAGATCTTATCTTTCTTCCAATTCTATCTACCAGCACAAGTCCTCTAACAGTGACAAATTGAGCTGCTGGTCTGATGAGAACACCTTTCCTATACACTGGTCTGGTGTATCTGACCTCAAATCTGGCCTTTGGAATGTCCTGCCTCAAAGACATTGTAATACCCCGTCCCGTTTTATACCTTTTATTTTGCTAGAAACCTTAATTATATAATTTTTATATTATTATTATTCTCGTTTCTTTTAATTTTATTATTTTGTGTGCCAACGTGTAATTTAAATATATACTCTATTTTTCAAATTCCCAAGTTCGAAGAAAGAAATCGAATATTTCAAACGGATAAGGGATTACGAGAAATTAATTATTAAAGTTTAAAAATTATGCTTTCGAACCGTATAATGTGTTGAGAATAATTAAAATACTTTAAAATATTAATTAAGTTTTAAAACTGTATTAATTTTCAATTCGGGATTAATCTCGTGAACTAAATGATCCCTAATCCGTATCAATTGAGAACGAAAATATCAGGAATTAAAGGAATTAATCTCATCCACATATCTTTTTCCTCCCTTTTAATTAATTAATTAATTAAAATATTATTTCTTCTATAAATAAAGGAACTCCCGTAGCTTTCACATACATATCCAGTTCCCAATTTTGACTCCATCTATTTCACTAACTCTCTCTCTCTCTCTCCTCTCGGCACTCTCTCTCTCATAAACCAAACACGTCTTCTTCCTCCTTCCTCGATCGGCGGCCACCACCATCTTCCCAACCTCCTCTGTCCGCCGTCGCACGACCTCCCACCCAGACACGGCCGTCGCTCGCGTCGCCTCCACCCAGCAGAGCTCCAGCCGTCCGCCTCTCTCTCGCCAGCGACGAGCGCCGCCGTCGCGCCTCAAGCCCAGCAACCCTCGCGCCGACCGTCGCCTCTGCTCCCAAACGCGACCGTCGCCTCCGCCGTCCCTATTGACCGGGGCACCGTCGTTCTTCCCACCGAGCACCACCGCTCGTCCCAGCCGTGAAGCGCCGCCGCCGTGTCAGCCGGGAACCGCGACGCCGTCAATCCCAGCTGTCGTTCGCCGATCGACCGTCGAGTCTTATCCCAGAAGCCAATTGCTGCCTCTTTTCTTTTCCAGTAAGAAAAGACCTCTTTCAATTTCCTCAATAAGTTCCCATTTCGATTAATTTGTTTTCATTTGAAGAACGAATTACTGCTCGTTTGTTTCCAGAAAATCCAGAACGACGCCGTTAGGCCGTCCGTTTACCCCCACGAATCGAACCGGAATTCGTAAGATTGCTAGCCTCCTACTCCTGTTTTTCATAACCTTTGGAATAGGCTGTTTTAATTCAAAATTCCCTACGGTTATGAGTTTTGTAAAACTCTGGAGTTGTTCTGTTTTAGGGACTGTGAAATTGGTGGATGGAGTTTTGATATTGATGTTAATTTTTCTATTGATGTTATTAAGATAACTGTTTAGTATTATTGGATTGATTGGATTAGTATTACTGGATGAATTACTTTGGTATTATTGAATTAGTTGTTTAGTATCACTGAAATAGTTGTTAAGTGTTATTGAATTGATGGATTAGTATTTTTGTTTTAGCTAGTTGATATTATTGGGTGAATGAATTAGTTTAGTTTGAATTAGCTGATTGATGATGAAATTAGTTGTTAGTAATATTAGTTGAGTTTTTAAAGACAAAGGGAAACTCGTCTTCTACCGTTCAAATGTTTGAAACAAATGAAAAAGAATATTTTGGAAAATAGTATTATCCTTCTATTTTAAAAGTATTATTAATTATAAAGAAAAGTATATATTATATTATTTTTAGTATAATATTCTTTAAACAAAATAAGTTTAATAAAGGGAATTTTATTTATAAAATATAATTTATACTCAAAATTCTTTTAAAATAAAATATAAATTTTAGAAAGAAAATATTAAATTGAGGTTTTAATTAGATTAATATTATTTATAAAACTTTCTTATCCTTTTAATTATTTTCAAGAAAAATAGTAATTTGGGGCCTATATTATATTAGTATTATTTTTTTAAAATAAAATTACTTAGACTTTTAATTCTTCCAAGAAAAGAATTATATAGTTATGCTTTTAAAATTATAAAAGATTTTATAAAAGAACAAAGGAAATCAAAAGATCGTTTTTATAAGAGTCGAAATAGTATTACAACAAGAAAATTAGTAAATACACCCCCAATGCACCCCAATGCACTACCCTTTTGAAAGTAGTGTATTTACCAAGTTACTGTGTGTTCTTAAGTAGGCCCTTTTCAATAAGTTTATAAGATAACAACTTCCTCGTTTCGTAACACGTACTTCTAGGCCTTTTCAATAATTCAAGGGCCAACTTTTAATCAAATGGTTTCGTATTAGGACTCTGTACTAATCGGAATACGCACGAGGGATTCAACCATCTGTTTATACATCATTCTCGGGACCCGGAGCAAACAGGTGGGTGATGATCTGTTGAATGATCTGCTTATAATACGTTGTGCTGGTATACTCTGAACTCGACTAAATAAATCTAAAACAACTAATCCAACATAAATGTATCCCTATAATATAAATATTTGAATTACGTGATATATATTATATATGATACAAATATCTATTGTTTCTATTCAAATTAATCACGACTGCATGATTAAGGGTATTATCTGAGCATGAACCAATTTAAGTGTGAATTACGTGAATTCTCCCCACAATTTGAAATGGTAGTTTTTATGAGAAAGAGGAAAGCGAGTAATCATTGAGCAGTTATGTTTGTGGATTGACACGTACGGCCATGAGTGACAATAGGTCAGATTCATGGTCGCTGATATTATATGTGGTGACCATGAGTGATAATAATTATTCAGATTCATGGTCACATGATTTGTTGGTGAGAAACGGTTTGGGGGAGATTCACAATGTGTTAGAAATGATTTTGGCAGATTTGGCCGATACTTGAAAACGATTTTGGGCTCTGTCCCTTACTGTGAATTAACTTGTGATGTATCAATTATATGATGTGAAACCCTGTTATGCCCAATTAATTGTTACGTGATCTTGTTACTTTTGTGTTGTATGTTATTTATATTTATATATCAACTGCTTAAATAAATTATATATTTTCTCAATGAGTATACTTTAACATATTTCGGATTTACCAATCCCATGACGTTGCAAATCACCCATACGTGAGAATTCAAATCTCACGCCCCCTTTTTACAACCCTTGCAGATTATGATTTCGTGGAGCAAGGACAGTAATAGAGACGACACGGAGTTCCTCGCTTAAATAAAATGTTATTGTAAATACTAAGCATTATATTCATATATATATATATATATATGTCTGAGTTACTTATTTAAATATTACACTCGTTTCTTCCGCTGCATTAAACTCATCTCTGATTTTATTATCCATTTTTATATCAAAAATTTTATAGTTCGTATTTTTAGTCACAAGTGGCACCTCGAATCTGAGATATTTATGTGTTTTGGATTCGGGGCGTTACAGGTGGTATCAGAGCTTATGTTCAAAACTTTCGGACCAAAACCCAAATCATTGTTTTCATCAAGCCAAAATTCTTTTTCTTTAATAAATTTTTATCATGTAAGTGTATAGACCACTAATTAAATTACTCGAAGGGAAATGTGTCTCCTATTACCGTCTGAAGCTCCTCGAAGGTATGTTTTTATATTATTATCAAAGGTGCCTATAAGTTTATAAACTTGCAACAAGTTAACTTTCATAACAAAACTCAAATCAAAAGATCGAGAACTCAAAACAACACCTACGTGGTGTAGAAAGAACTACGAAATATTGTTTATATTACTATTAAATGCTATATTTTGTGAATTGCATATATGAATATATTTGTTTAAAGTTTATAAATTTCATAAATGTTGTTATATGACTATTTGAACTATGTGTTTTAATTATTTAAATTATGTGCTTTAATTATTTAATTTATATTTCTGCATAACTAAAATTTTGACTAGAAATTCCTTTTCTATGTTAGAATCCACCTAAGATAGTAGTAGCTCGGTACCTAGTAAACTTATTTTCGGATATGACGTAAGTAGACTGACCTACATAGAAGTCGAGACTTTTATATGATATACATGTGTTATGAAATTGCTACTTGGCAATGTGTGTTACTTGCTCTATATTAACTGTTATATTTTATCTGATTATCGATAAATGACACGTCACTAGTTTCTATTATACGGTGTGAATGTAATCACTGTACCATTGGTGGCCACAGTGCGTTGCGGTGAACTACGTACTCACGTGTATCTCAGTACTAGCGTTGTGTTGATTACGTAATTCGATTCTGTTTTTTTTTTTTATAAATTTTCTCATACCTATATGATGTAATAATATTATTCTTTTCTCTCTAGAACCACCACTAGAATGGCACCAGGACGTAAACGTGGACGACCCCGTGTTAACCGTATCCCAGCCCCAGGAAATCCTATAGACCCACCTCCTCAAGCTGAACCTGAACCACCCCAGCAGGCCGCACCTGTGAACGATATTGCAACAGAAATACTGATCTCCCTCCAGAACTACATACAACAACAAGCTCCACCACCTCCTCCACCACTGTATGAGCCTATGCCTCGAATCGCACCAAGGATGAATGACTTCGTTGAACTATTTCGACGACTGCAGCCACCTAGGCTGAATGGGAGAGAAAGCCCTTTCGAGACTGAAGAATGGATAGTCGGATTGGAGCGTATTTTCAGACACATGGTGCTAACTGATGTACAGAGAGTCTCCTGTGCACAATTCCAATTGGTGGAAGATGCAGCTCAATGGTGGGAATCCTATGAGCGGACTATGAATGATGAGGAAAGACAAGCCCTTACTTGGGAGAATTTCAAGAAAGCTGTGTTAGACCGGTACTTTCCACGAGTACTAAGGGATCAGAAGGAACAGGAATGTGTTAATCTCCGACAAGGTACACTCTCTGTGATAGAGTATGAGAGAAAATTCAACCAACTGTCCCGTTATGCTCCACATCTGGTGGACAATGATGATAGAAAAGCCCGGAGATTTAAACAGGGTCTGAGGCCCGAAATTGCAGGGATTGTGATAGGCCTTCAGATGCCGAACTATGGAGGAGTTTTTCATCGAGCACTGCTAGTCTCGATTAGTCAGGATTTGGAGTACAAGCAGACTTCGACGATGATCCCCGTTAATCGTAATTGGCAACCAAACTTCAAGAGGAATTCAGTTCCACAATCAAGGGAGGACGACTACAATGATCCTCGAAATATTCCAAACTGTCCAAGATGTAGGAAAAGACATTGGGGACAATGCAACCAGAGTAGAATTACTTGTTTCCGATGCAACCAACCAGGCCACAAGAGGAATGAATGCACTCTACCATCAAATCCCAACCACCAACCAATTAACAACATCCAGTACTACCCGCAACAAGTGGGTAACTACCAGACTTACCAGCCACCTGCACCCAACAACCGTCAGTTAGGACCATCAGTCAGAATTCCACCTCACCAAGGTCAGAAGTGGTCAGGACACGTGAATGCTATCCTTGAAGAAGGGGAAAACAGTGGAGGACAACTCCGACTGAAAGGACCTGAACATCCCGTATAGATACTGAGCAGAATAGGGGTTTAAAAAAAAGATATATATATATATATATATATATATATATATATATATATACACATATAGATACTGCTTAAAATAAGTGTATAAGGTTTAGCCGAGCAAATACCTAAGTAATACCTAGAAGTCGAATTTCGGGGACGAAATTCCTGTTAAGGGGGTGAGGATGTAATACCCCGTCCCGTTTTATACCTTTTATTTTGCTAGAAACCTTAATTATATAATTTTTATATTATTATTATTCTCGTTTCTTTTAATTTTATTATTTTGTGTGCCAACGTGTAATTTAAATATATACTCTATTTTTCAAATTCCCAAGTTCGAAGAAAGAAATCGAATATTTCAAACGGATAAGGGATTACGAGAAATTAATTATTAAAGTTTAAAAATTATGCTTTCGAACCGTATAATGTGTTGAGAATAATTAAAATACTTTAAAATATTAATTAAGTTTTAAAACTGTATTAATTTTCAATTCGGGATTAATCTCGTGAACTAAACGATCTCTAATCCGTATCAATTGAGAACGAAAATATCAGGAATTAAAGGAATTAATCTCATCCACATATCTTTTTCCTACCTTTTAATTAATTAATTAATTAAAATATTATTTCTTCTATAAATAAAGGAACTCCAGTAGCTTTCACATACATATCCAATTCCCAATTTTGACTCCATCTATTTCACTAACTCTCTCTCTCTCCTCTCGGCACTCTCTCTCTCTCATAAACCAAACGCGTCTTCTTCCTCCTTCCTCCTTCCTCGATCGGCGGCCACCACCATCTTCCCAACCTCCTCTGTCCGCCGTCGCACGACCTCCCACCCAGACACGGCCGTCGCTCGCGTCGCCTCCACCCAGCAGAGCTCCAGCCGTCCGCCTCTCTCTCGCCAGCGACGAGCGCCGCCGTCGCGCCTCAAGCCCAGCAACCGCCGCGCCGACCGTCGCCTCTGCTCCCAAACGCGACCGTCGCCTCCGCCGTCCCTATTGACCGGGGCACCGTCGCTCTTCCCACCGAGCACCACCGCTCGTCCCAGCCGTGAAGCGCCGCCGCCGTGTCAGCCCGGAACCGCGACGCCGTCAATCCCAGCTGCCATTCGCCGATCGACCGTCGAGTCTTGTCCCAGAAGCCAATTGCTGCCTCTTTTCTTTTCCAGTAAGAAAAGCCCTCTTTCAATTTTCTCAATAAGTTCCCATTTCGATTAATTTGTTTTCATTTGAAGAATGAATTACTGCTCGTTTGTTTCCAGAAAATCCAGAACGACGCCGTTAGGCCGTCCGTTTACCCCCACGAATCGAACCGGAATTCGTAAGATTGCTAGCCTCCTACTCCTGTTTTTCATAACCTTTGGAATAGGCTGTTTTAATTCAAAATTCCCTACGGTTATGAGTTTTGTAAAACTCTGGAGTTGTTCTGTTTTAGGGACTGTGAAATTGGTGGATGGAGTTTTGATATTGATGTTAATTTTTCTATTGGTGTTATTAAGATAACTGTTTAGTATTATTGGATTGATTGGATTAGTATTATTGGATGAATTACTTTGGTATTATTGAATTAGTTGTTTAGTATCACTGAAATAGTTGTTAAGTGTTATTGAATTGATGGATTAGTATTTTTGTTTTAGCTAGTTGATATTATTGGGTGAATGAATTAGTTTAGTTTGAATTAGCTGATTGATGATGAAATTAGTTGTTAGTAATATTAGTTGAGTTTTTAAAGACAAAGGGAAACTCGTCTTCTACCGTTCAAATGTTTGAAACAAATGAAAAAGAATATTTTGGAAAATAGTATTATCCTTCTATTTTAAAAGTATTATTAATTATAAAGAAAAGTATATATTATATTATTTTTAGTATAATATTCTTTAAACAAAATAAGTTTAATAAAGGGAATTTTATTTATAAAATATAATTTATACTCAAAATTCTTTTAAAATAAAATATAAATTTTAGAAAGAAAATATTAAATTGAGGTTTTAATTAGATTAATATTATTTATAAAAATTTCTTATCCTTTTAATTATTTTCAAGAAAAATAGTAATTTGGGACCTATATTATATTAGTATTATTTTTTAAAAATAAAATTACTTAGACTTTTAATTCTTTCAAGAAAAGAATTATATAGTTATGCTTTTAAAATTATAAAAGATTTTATAAAAGAACGAAGGAAATCAAAAGATCGTTTTTATAAGAGTCGAAATAGTATTACAACAAGAAAATTAGTAAATACACCCCCAATGCACCCCAATGCACTACCCTTTTGAAAGTGGTGTATTTACCAAGTTACTGTGTGTTCTTAAGTAGGCCCTTTTCAATAAGTTTATAAGATAACAACTTCCTCGTTTCGTAACACGTACTTCTAGGCCTTTTCAATAATTCAAGGGCCAACTTTTAATCAAATGGTTTCGTATTAGGACTCTGTACTAATCGGAATACGCACGAGGGATTCAACCATCTGTTTATACATCATTCTCGGGACCCGGAGCAAACAGGTGGGTGATGATCTGTTGAATGATCTGCATATAATACGTTATGCTGGTATACTCTGAACTCGACTAAATAAATCTAAAACAACTAATCCAACATAAATGTATCCCTATAATATAAATATTTGAATTACGTGATATATATTATATATGATACAAATATCTATTGTTTCTATTCAAATTAATCACGACTCCATGATTAAGGGCATTATCTGAGCATGAACCAATTTAAGTGTGAATTACGTGAATTCTCCCCACAATTTGAAATGGCAGTTTTTATGAGAAAGAGGAAAGCGAGTAATCATTGAGCAGTTATGTTTGTGGAATGACACGTACGGCCATGAGTGACAATAGGTCAGATTCATGGTCGCTGATATTATATGTGGTGACCATGAGTGATAATAATTATTCAGATTCATGGTCACATGATTTGTTGGTGAGAAACGGTTTGGGGGAGATTCACAATGTGTTAGAAATGATTTTGGCAGATTTGGCCGATACTTGAAAACGATTTTGGGCTATGTCCCTTACTGTGAATTAACTTGTGATGTATCAATTATATGATGTGAAACCCTGTTATGCCCAATTAATTGTTACGTGATCTTGTTACTTTTGTGTTGTATGTTATTTATATTTATATATCAACTTCTTAAATAAATTATATATTTTCTCAATGAGTATACTTTAACATATTTCGGATTTACCAATCCCATGACGTGAGAATTCAAATCTCACGCCCCCTTTTTACAACCCCTGCAGATTATGATTTCGTGGAGCAAGGACAGTAATAGAGACGACACGGAGTTCCTCGCTTAAATAAAATGTTATTGTAAATACTAAGCATTATATTCATATATATATATATATATGTCTGAGTTACTTATTTAAATATTACACTCATTTCTTCCGCTGCATTAAACGCATCTCTGATTTTATTATCCATTTTTATATCAAAAATTTTATAGTTCGTATTTTTAGTCACAAGTGACACCTCGAATCTGAGATATTTATGTGTTTTGGATTCGGGGCGTTACAGACATGGTCTTGAAGGCCTGGTTGTAAGGGTACATCCTAGAAGAACCATCTCTGGCGTCATAACTACCCAGATCAGTTGGTTTCTATAGATGGGTCTCTGGTTCTGATGAAAGCTAGACCTTTTCTGGTGATTATAGTTCCTCTGGGTGTATCTGTTTTGGAATTGATTCCTCTGAGAGAACCTTCTTTGGGGTCCCTGGTTCTGATGATAGTCCTGTTGTCCATTGTTTCTTTTCTGAGAATTCCTATTCTGATTGGAATTCCCACTTCTTGAGTATCTCCTCTGAGGTCCCCTAATCTGCTTAGGTTCCACTATTTGAGGATTCCTCTGAGGTCCTTCAATCTGATTAGGTCTTACTCCTTGAGGTTTAATGTGAACAGAATCATCAATTGTCATTGGTTCCCCATTTTGAAGTTTAGTCTCTAAGATTTTCTCTTCCAGTACAGTTAACTCTTTTGGACTACATTCTACATGATTAACAGAGTAGTTCCTTTCCATCCAGGTTTGTGAACTACTTTGTAACCATTACCAGTAGGGTTTTTTTCATCCCAGATTTCTACCAATTCCAGATCTTACAGACTTGTTTTTGTTATAGTGATATTTATGAGATCTTGTGGTAATTCCAGAATATCCTAAACCACTCTTATCATTAATGCGCTAAGAAGACTCTGATATAATAGATACAATAGTTGGTATTTTTGGAGCTTCTCTGGGCATAGGTATTTCCTCAATAGTTTGCTCAACTTGCTTTCCCTTGATAAGAGATTGGTATTTGGCTCTAAGTTCATTGAACTCATCTTCCTTAGAGTCTCTTTCTCTTATGAGTTGATCTAACAGAGTATCTCTTTCTGTGATCTTATCCTGAAGTTCAGAGACTTCTTTGAAATGATCTTTCATGAGTTCTCTGGTGGATTTCTGCTCATGAGATAAAGATTGAACTTCTGCTCTGAGCCTACCATTCTCCTTTTCAAGTTTCTAGCAAAGTTGTACACAATTCTGGAGATCTGATAGCATTTGTTGCATATCAGACTCTCTGGAAGTACCAGATGAGTGAGAGGATTCAGTATATTTTGAATTAGATAAACACAAGGTAGATTCTTGTACCTCAGTGATGTCTGCCATGAGACATACATCATCATCAGATCCAAAGTCAGAAGAAGAGGAACTGGAACTAGTATCCTCCTCTACTTCTGCCAGCAATGCTCTCTTGTCTGCATATCTCCTATCTCTCTTGAGTCTTTTCTCTTCTCTTTCTCTAGGAGTGAGTTGAGGACAATCATAGTTGTAATGGCCTGGCTTGTTGCAGCTGTAACAGGTGTTGTCTCCTCTGGGACTGAGACTAGGATCTCTTCTCCTGGGGTTGTACTCTGGTCTGGCTGGACTACTCTCTCTCCTCTGGTAGTTTGATCTGCCAGAACTGTCATCTCTCCTCTTTTCTGGTGACATGAATCTGGTCTCCCTTGAGTCTCCAGATGACTTCTCTTTATCTGCAGACTCGAAGGAACTCTTCTTGTCTCTGGTAGATTCCTTCCAGTATCTTTTGTACCTTCCATACTTGGAGCTCATTTTAACAATTTTTCTAGTTAAGAGTGCTACCTGCTCCTTTAGGCTCCTTCACTTTTTCTTCAGTCTTGATAGTTGAAGAGAAAGCAACTCCTTTCTGACCTGAAGAAGAAATCTCCTCTGATTGATCTTCTTCTTGTAGGTCATACTCGTAGGCTTTCAAATCAGATAGAAGAAGATGATGGTCAAGAGTGTTGAGATCCTTGTTGTCCTTGATGACTGTGACTTTGATCCTCCACCCGCTGGTTAGTGATCTTAAAATTTTACTATTAATTTCTTTTTCAGAGTAGGTTTTACTTAAGGCACTAGCCTTGTTGAGGAGATTTGTGAGACGCATGTCCAGCTAGTCAATAGTCTCATTTGGCTTCATCTTAAATGTGTCAAATGAGTGTTGAACAGCCTGAAGCTTGTTGTATATGATCTTCTCTGTTCCTTCGCAGAGCAGAGCAAATTTGTCCCACATTTCTTTTGCAGTGCCACAAGTTCTCACCTTTTCGATCACTTCCTTGGTGAGGGTGTTGATTATTTTTGTCCTTGCCACCTGGTCCAGGTTGTACAACTTTCTCTCATCATTATTCAGTTCATCTCTCTTCTTGAGGATTCTCTGTCTGAGAGTTCTGCCTTCAGTTATTTCTTCTCCAGTAACACTGGTCTCTTCTCTAGACTCTGATCTGCCATCATCAATAGGAGTCCAGTAAAATTGAATGGGGCCGCTCTCAACCACATCAAGCATGCGGTGATGAATAACTCCAAGATGATTGCTCATCATAAAACTCCAGTGGTTATAATCCTCAAAAGAGAATTCAGGCAACTTGTGGCTCTTGTAAGAAGATTTTGAAGATATTTTTAGAAAGATTAAAAGGAAATTCTATTGCAAGAATTTTGTAGAGCAATGGATCTGCCCGGTGACCACCAAAAGCTTCTTCAAAGCAGTGGTCTAGGACACACTGCTCTGATACCACTTGTTGGTCCCATTAGTCAGTATTTGAATTTATGCGGAAGCTAAGTTAAAAACCTTGTATAAAATCTTTTTATCAAGAGCACTAATAACACAAAAGATAATAATGAAAGCAGTAAATGAGACAAGATATATAGTGGTTCGAATATAACGATCCTACGTCCACTCTCCCTTTTTCAAGGGACCTTACTAACCAATCAATTTACTCACAATCACTGGAATTGTCAAGTACCAGCACCTTGTTACACACTTTAGATCTAACTTCGATCTAAAGTACAATCTACTCCAACCTTATTAATCAAGATGAATAGGTTGAGTATAATCCAACTATTTAACTCCTTAAGAGTAGATATGGATTTAGAACTATAAGATTGCTAATTGCTTATGAATAATAAAGCTTGAGTATGATCTTCATGCGCGTAACTAGAGCTTTTCTTCAAACTGGCACTCTTGTATTTATAGAGGTGATTAGGGTTTAGCCGTTAGAGAGCTAATCTAATCAGATCTCTATTTATGGAAGCTTCAATTAATCAATTCCCTAATTGATTGATTGGGTTGGTGAGATCCTTGGATTGAAATCTTCATTCTGACTTTCCAATCCTATCAAGGTTGACTTCATTTGAATTACCAACAGTCAAATGCTTCCATTGCACAACTCTGATTCTTCCAGAGTAGGCTGAACCAGACACCAGATGACCTAGAGGTCCTCTGGTCCAGAGTCGGTTAAGAAACAGATTATCCAGAAGAATCTGGAGGTGATCCTAAACATCTTTTGTTTCACCAGACTCGTCTGGTCTGGGGAAAGGTCTTCTGCCTCTGGTCTGAACATCTCTGATGAAGTCTTCTGGTGGAGTCCTCTGGTGAAGTCTTCTGGTCTGGCAGTTCCCCCTAGACTAAGTTTTAATCTAGTTCCTCATCTGACTAACAGGTCCAGATGATCCTATTATATTTCCTGGTTTATTTTAACTCATCCAAACTAACAACATCTATCCTACCACCACCAGCATGTCATCTGCAAGGTCTTTGACCGCTTTTTGCTTGCCCTCAACCATGTCAGAATGACGCTGGGATCAAGGAAATCTAACTTGACCCCATAATCGGCCATGTCACCAAGTTGGAGAGTTGAACCTGGCGAGGGAGGATAGGCTTTGAGGAACTCAGTTAAATTTTAGTCAATGTCCTCTACAATGTGGGGAACATTGTGCGTACTAACTGAACGAATACAGTCAGCGTAAGCACAAATGTAACCCAGGTTCGAACAAGGTCCAAGATAGGCTTGTAGTTGAGCGTCGAACTCTTCTTGAGTGTACATCCCAACCGACCCTTCTTTAAGGCGAGCATTTTCAGCCTCCAGCTCTGCCAGTTTTTGCTTGACCTCTTCCCTCTTCTTCTTCTCTTTCTCAAGGGCGGTTTGGGAAGTGGCGAGCTCGCTTGATTTGGCCTTTATCTCGGTGGAAACTTCTTGGTAAGCCTCAATCTACTCTTTCTCTTTATCATCGACGAGCTTCAATTGGTTATTGAGATGAGTAATCTTAGCATCGTAATTGCTAATTATGCCATCCTTCTCTTCAGTTAGCTGTTGGGCAGTGGCCGCATGAGGGAGAGCAATTTCTTCAAGTTTAGCCAGTTGGGCCATTCCCTTTTGGGCAGTGACGAGTGAGATGGTAGACTGGATCATTGACAGGAAAAAATTATCTGCCACCCCTTGATCTTGAGTAGCTTTATCAAGCGGCATGGTCCATGCACATGCAACCATCTCAGTTGCCCGGTGAACATGCTCGCCGGGGATGTCCCAAATGGTATTTTGGGTTTTGGAGCAGGCAAACTGGTGGACGACATCAGCTCGCCCTGGATAATCTTCCCCCCGGTAACTACGAACAAAGAATGACAACGAGTTAGAAAATTTCCAGAATTTAAAGATTTGAAAAGTTGTGAAGGAATACTTACTCGATAAATTTTATGTCGTCCCAGCCTAGATATGTGATATCTTCAGGGCCTCGAGCTGGGAGGTGTGTATCCTTGCCCGCCTTACCTCCTCGCTCCACCAGCTCAGTTGAGTGATGGCGGGTTTTATCTCCTTCCTGGGGGCGAGCAGTTGTTGATCCCACCTTATCTTTCCTCTTATCCATAGAACGAATGTGGGGGTCGACAGGGGTCCCTCCTTTTAACCTTTTACCTCTGTGGGGAGGTGGTGATCGTTGAGTCAGGGGGGATAGCGGTGTTGGTGAGGGGGAAGGTGCCGCGGGGGTAGCCTGCTGAGCAGCTTGTGCCCCAACAGTTTTCGTGACCAGAGATATGATCTTCGTAGGAGGATCACCCTTAATTTTTCTTTCGCGAGCAGGTAGCATTTCATGGACCCTTTGTTCGAGAAGTCCGAAACAAGGAGAAACAACAACGGTGACTTGCTCGGCTAAAAAAAAGAGAATGAATTATTAAGAAAGACGAGCAGGTAGTATAAGAAAATATTTGGCGAGCAAGTATTCAAATCAAAATGTAATACCTGGAGGCACTTCGGCACGAGCCTCAAGGTGGTGAGGGTAAGTGTATAAGCGAGCAACTTTCTTACACTTCTTCTTGTTCAGATGATCGACTGTTCTATCAGCTCGGTTGCAAAGAGCGACTAGGCATAGTAAAGAGAAATTATGAGCCGATTTCTTCCTCTTCGGTGTTCCACTTGAGTAACCGAGGACCTGCAAACGAACAACAAAAGTTAAATTAGCCCTACATACTTCAAGTATAGGGAGGAACTTGCTTACGCTTAATTTTTCCATAAGCGGTAGGGAAGTTGATTCGTAAACCACCACCACGCGGATCAGCCGCTGCTCGCCAGTCACCGCCAATGAAGAAGAAGTGCTCCTTCCAATCACGAATCTTGTTCGATACTCCTTCAACTACTTTTAATCGAGGACGGGCTTTCAAGTAGTAATACCCCACCTCGGCACGCGAGCACTTGGTAATTATCATCATATAATTGACCTCGTCCCGAGTGATGCAGTCAACATACCCTTCAAGAGCAAACAAGCTCATAATACCGAGCAGATTCATCCAACCGATGGGAGTAATCTAGGTAATGGCTAAGTTGCTCGCCTCGAGAAATTGACCAACAATTGGGGGCAGCGGTAGCACCAGTCCTGCGATCAAGGTATCAATATTGATCACTGTGCATCCAGGATGAGAGCGATCAACTCTTTCTTTCTTCTTGGGAGCCCACATATAGATGTCGCAGGGAATCCTGCACGTCTCTCGAATTAAGTCAAGCTCGTCCTGGCGAACAATACTTTTGATTCTGCTCGCTTGAAACTCTGTCCTTGGTGATTTCCATTTTCTCATTTCGGGAGGAGGAAAGTTGTTCGCATGTTGTTCTGCATATGCTCGTCATTCGAATGGGCGAGCAACTCCTTGGGAAATTTCATTTTCCATCAGATTAGGGCTTGGGAACCCAATTCCTTCTAAAAATTCCCAAGTAAGCTCGTCAAATTCAGGATCTGACTCTTCTTCAGATTCAGAACTTGAAGACTCCTCCTCGCTCACCTCGCGATTAGCAACTTCAGTAATCACCTCGCCAGATGGGTGAGCGCATGTGTCTTCCACTGATCTAACAACAGATTCGGCGTTGTGATTCGTCTCTGAAAAAACTTCGAAGGGAGGTTGCCCTTCAAAAGGAACAACCTCAAAGGAGCGGTTTTCAGGGTCCAAGCGAGGGTTTTCGTTACTAGAGTGGGAGGACATGAGAGTTTTTTTCTCTAAGGAGGGGTTTCAAGGAGAAATTGATGTGAAATTTGTGGCAGGTGGAGGCGACGGCGACGGTGCTTCCTCAGATGGTGGTGGTGGTGATTCACGATTTACAAAACGAGAATAGAAAGAACAATAAAAGGAACACAAGGAAAAAATTGAATAAATTCACTACCTCTTGAAGTTTAAACGGTTGGAATGTGAAAAGATGCCGGAAAAGCTTGAACGTTGCCGGAAGTAATGGGGATGGCCATAATTTTTTTAAATCTTGAATGTGGAAAGTGGGAAAAAATCACCAACCTTCCGTTTATATACTTATGAAAAAATAGGTTAAAACCCGTATTTTCTCGATAATTTTGGGACCAACAGGTGAAAAAGGGGGTATTTCTTGAGCCAAGTTAAAAGCTGGAGGACCTCCTTGCAATTCTTGAAGCGCGTGGCCTCGATCTAACGCGCTCGAGGGTGACGCTTAATCATGCCGCCCAGGTCATCCTTGGATGAGCCCCAGATCTCGGGAGGTGAAACGTCGCAACCAAGCTGCTCGTCCCAGGAAGAGTTGTTCGTCGTGACCCCTCACTAAATTAATATTCTGGCCCCAGTTGCTCGACTAAGAAGTAGCTCACCCAGAATCAACATTAGGCCAGACTATGGGGCAATTGTTGATAGACTAACAATTTTAGGCTTTTGGCAAACAGGTTATGAGGCTTAACCAGAGGTTATGGCTACAAAACAACAAAGTTATGATTAATGACCAAGAATGGCAAAAAGAGTGGTGCAAAAACCAGTCAGAGAGATGTATATACAACAAATACCTTAACACTTGGCGACCAGCTTATAGGCGAGCAGGTCTTGAGCACTAAGCTTGGGTCAGGGCACCAGCTAATCAAAGCATGAGTAACGAACGTGTATTAAGGAAGAAACGGTGGATTAATCAATATAAAGAGTGTTTGATATCTGCCCTACATTCACGACGAGCAATAATTAAATGAACAACGCCCACCAAAGATGAAGATCCAGATTAATCAGAATCATGACGAAATAATGGGCGAACAACTTATAAGCCACCCTATCACCAGGCGAACAACTTATGATGGAAGGAACCTAATGAAGAAACGAGAGCCTAACCAAGGACGAACAACCTTGAAGACGTGATAAGACCAAATTGAAGACTTTGTAATTAAGTTTAGGTTTAGATAAGGTCAAAGTAGGTCAAAGGACACATGTCAAGCATGCAAGTCTGGAAGTCCAAAGGGTTAATCCACCACCTACTTGGTGGCTTGTATATATAGAGCTGCTCTCCATTAGTGAAAATAAGTTCAAATATACAAAATTCTCCCAACACACACTCAAACACTTCTAAACGGGCAAATACGAAATAAATACGTAATCAATATACGTATTTTCAATTTTCTTTTCTCTATCTATCGTATTTACTATAAACGGTAGTAATCAATCACATGAAATTGTTTGGTGATCCAACTTCCGGTTAAAAACAACCACTAATCCACACGATTAGAACCGATCACCAACACTATGAGTCACACAACAAGTAATGATAATTTACCAATTATAGTTAATTGATTAAATATTGTATTGGATATAATATTTAATATATGAAGAATATAATAATAATTATATTTGAAATTAATTATTATTAATATTTAATTAAATTAACTTTAATTAAATATGAATTCCCAATAATAATATTTGAAATATTATTATATAGAATATTATGTAGTCAAGATAATAATTCGTAGGAATATATCTATAAGGAAATAAAATCCGTAGAGATTTTATTTGACAGACTAGGCCTATTATCTTGCTTAGGAATTAAGTCAAGATTATCATTATAAAGATGAGTCCTATGGGAATTCCAGAATACACACAAGAAATATAATTTTTCCATAAAATCTTCAGTCAGAATTTTCCTAGCAAATTCGTCTCGAGATTCAACGCTGACAAATCGGTTTCGGGTTGGTAGAAAGTTGTTACGTGGATACCATATTGCAGGATTCCGTGTACGAATCGCTGCAAGGATTTATTTATTGTTATTTATCTTTTATGTTTTATGTTATACAACCATACATGAGTTCGTGAATCATTTTCTTCCGATGCGTCGAACATGGTGTTCATCCCAACAAAACCCAATGTCGAATCCTTATCCTTTCCTTATATAGTACTATTAACCTATTTTCTTCTTTTAACCTTTTAGACTTAACCTTTCGCTATGGATGCTTAAGTATTCGTCGATTTTAAGTTTTCTTATTTTAATAAAATATTTTGTAAGGGAGTTATTTTCCAAAACCTATTTTAGTATATTATACAAACTCTTTTGTGTATTATATATTCTACTTGTTACTTTTATCTAGCCACTTGTTTGATGACATATGTGTGGTTCCTGACTACTATAGTTGAGCCAATCGTCAGTCGTTGACTGCAGCAGCGAGCGCCCACCACTGTAGCCTTATTGTAGGATTGGTATTACACATTATGCTGTCACGTTGATTAGTTGATTTTATTTTCATGCCTATATAAAGTAATCTATTTTTAATTTTTCCGCCAGTTGGCATCTAGTTGTTTGGTTAAGATAGTAACATTCTACTCCTTGAGTCTAAGAATTTGAGGAAGCTTTGGGATAGAGAGTATAGAAGAAGAAAATTTAAGTGCGAGTATTACGTCTATGATGAGTATATGATTTTTTTTTATCTTAATTCATTGTTATGTGCATATCTTACAATATGTTTTGATTTCCGGAGGTCTGCTTTTCTATTTTCATTTTACATTGTAGGTGCAAGTGTGTAAAAATAATCTCTATATAAGATTGTTCTATGTGCCTATTTTGTATCAATTTTTTTTATTTGCATTTGAATAGTTTATTGTTCTTCAATTAGTTCTTTAAGATTGGAATACTAATTCTCTCATCAATGTAAAAATGATCATTAATACATTTTCATCACAAGTATATGTATTAATAATGCAAGTGGATAGTGAGATATAAGGTGAAAATATTAATAAATTAAGTAATGGAAAACAAGTTGATATTGATATGTAAATTAAGGAACTCAAACGACAATGAAAATAAGATATGGTAACTTTTTTCAAATGAAAAATTTGAGAAAATATACTTTAATCATAATGAGATGATAATCTATGCATATATATATATATATATATATATATATATATATTTTGATGATAGAACAATATTTTTATCAACACATCGCGATGTTGAATGTATCTATGTGAACATTTTATCTTTGATTCCTGGCGATACAAGAGTATATTTGAGTTGCGATAGTGTTTGCAAATTGAAGTTCGAGTCCCGAAGGTAATGAAGAGTTGTTATATGTTGTTTCTTTTTAACTCTATCAAGTGTTCAAGAATGTCGAACCATTGCTTGATTTTAAAGCAAGGTGTGCTGATAGTGTTTCTAAAAAATATTGACCAAAAATATGGTTTGTGCAATGATATGGGATTGATTGTCATAAAACTTGGAAATCACATACTCGAATAAGAAATTATTTCAAGAATTAGTATTGGAAATAAGGTGTTCATCCCTAGAATGACCTTAAGTGATTCAGATTAGACATCGGTAAATTTTCTAAGAAGCAATTATTCATTCTACTATGTTTCAGAATGATGATAAATAATAGTCCGAGTCAATCTCTTTCCACCGTAGGTTTGTACCTTCACAAACTCGTTTTCACACACATACAACTATATTTGCAGTCTCCCTAGCAAAACATAAAAAATGGTTGAAAATTATGTATCTTGGTTCCGATGTGAGACCATCGAAGTATACAACAAATGTTATTTACAAGATTTATTTTTAGAATTTGTAATTATAAGTGTAATTTTTTTGGCGTGAAGTCTAATTTTTTTTAGATTCATTAGTGTTTTATAAAGTTTTCAAGTATTGACTATTTAAGTTCACTTGTAAGTGTTTGAATTACATTTTCAGTTTAAGAATATCACTTTTTATAAATGATTTTGTTTATAAAAATAATTAAACCTAATATTTTATTGTAATTACAAATATTGTTCAATGCGCGAAAAATAAGTTTAATTTGTAATTACTCGATCAATTCACTTCTAGATGATGATAAATTATAAATTCAATTATCCAGTAAAGAGAATGTATTAGACTATGGAGTAAAAATTTGTTCATACATAAATCATTAAAGTATATTATTTATTTTCATTAAAGAATATTAGTTGTTTTTACGGATTTTTTTTTAGTTTATTTTAAGTAAACAACTAATAACCTTAAGTAAAAATAACTAACACTCTTTAGTGAAAACAACTAATACTTTTCAATAATTAATATATGAACATTTTCACTATATACTTTGTCTTCAGTAAAACTAGACGAGTGCCAGCATACTACGCGAGACTTTTTGTAAAAATAGAATATGTATCATAAAGTATTATATTTACATAAAAATAAAATTAATCAATATTTCAAGATAAAAAAAATAAAAAAATCGACATTATTAAGCCCGTTAATAAAATAATTGGATCATTAGTGGTGTTAATACGATCCTCTATTCAAAAAAATAAAAAGTTATGTTAAATAAAATAATTATTCAAAATATGTAAAGATTTATATATATGCTGATTGCATTTTCTTAACTAGAGAAAATATTATTACACAAATATAATCTTACATGTTAAGTACAAGCCAATAGAAAAATGACATATAAAAAACGATCTGAAATAAGAAAAAATCAAGCAATTATAATTTTATTGTGTTTTTTAAACAATAAGAAATTGTCATTTAAATGTTATAGTTTCAAATAATTATAATTAAAAAAAAAAATTAATTATTTCATCGACAGAATAAATCAAAATTATGTAACATTATTTGAATATTGCACAAATTTGATTTTTCTAAATAGTGAGACAACAAAAATAAATTAATTAAATATTATAATTCATATAATTATAATTTTTAAAATTTAATTAATCAATTTAGTAATAGTAGAATCAATATCCTAAAGTTACACTAGATTAGTGTCCCGTGTTTACGCGGGTGTTCACAAAAATAGTTTAAAATTTAAAATTTTATTAACAAATTATTACATTACTCAATATTATTACAAAGAAGTGTTCAATACAAAAGATATTAAAATCATTTACAAATTTATAGATGGTCTAGTGGGTAAATAAATAAGAATGATGCAAGAGGTGTAAGGTTCAAACCTTAACTATTGCAATTTTTTAATCAATCTAAACATTAAAATTCCACATGGAAGCCACATATTAAAGACAAAACCAATAGAAAAATAGCACTATCATTATCACATATATATATGCACTTTATAAAAATGTGACACTTCATCCAAATTTCATAAGAATTTGACACATCATCCAAATTAACCACAACATGACACATCATCCGTTACAACTCCCTATTAGTAATATAAGGGATGTTTGATTTACTAATTTTTTTTAAATATAAGATATCTTCAAACCACAAATATAATAAATTAAAATATAAATTGAGAGTGCATTCATAATAGATTTTCTAATAAACTAAAATTATATACAATAGATATTCAAACTTTATAAAGATAAAGATTCATGGTTGGTGTAATTGATAAACATCTTAAATATTCTTGAAGAGGTGCAATGTTCAAATCTCTATAAATATTTTTACAAAATGACACATCAGCCAAATGAATGTAAGTTTGACACATCATCAGAAAGTACTCCCTGTTAGTATAATAGACAATATTAAAATAAAAAATGGCGGGGCTATTCACCATGCAAAAATATTTTGTTCAACAATCTCTTATATTGAATAAAATATTATTTTATTAAATACTCCTGCTTTTGAAACCAATATAAAATTTCAAAAATTACGCACAAACATACATTACTCGTTGTTTTTTTTATCCACACAAGTGCTCTTTTACAAATAGTAAAATCATTAATATGATAAAAATAATATGATAAGGCTCCACTTGGTAGGGAGTAATAATTTTAGTAAGGGGTACAAATTTAATATGGAAAAGTCATATAAAATTGCTTGGTAGGACATATAAAAAAGGTCCTACTAATTTATGCAAAATTCTTATACTTACTTGGTAGGAAGTAATAAAAAAGGTAAAAATTAGGTCCGGCAGCCTCCGGCGACTTTACGGCGGCGGCGACGGTCCGACGAAATTCCGGCAACTTTCCGGCGGCGGCGGCGGTGGTCCGTGTGACAAACCAATAATAAAATAGTACGACCTTTCGGACCGAATTAATTTTGTAAAGGTGAATAGTGCTTTGGAGGTATTACGCCTTACTATTTTACAGGGTCGGACATATAAGAAACGGGCCGATATTATTTTAGTATGCCCTACCAAGCAGAATATTAATTATACAACATCCCATAATATGGGCTTATATGCCCTACCAAGTGGAGCCTAAGTATAAATAATAATGATATTAGTATTTTTCTTCGAAAAAAAAAAGAAAGAAAGAGGGATACGATACGATGAATGGTGGCTTTGAGTTGGGATGTTGTTTCAAGATTTTTTTTTTGGAGGGGTTTTTTTAGAGGGTGGTTTGGGAGGACGAACAACGAAAATAAGAATGAGGTATGTACAAATTAAATTGGTGAGTATGTATATATTTAGTTGAGTGGTGTAAATGATAATTAAAATTATAATTAACTGGTGTAAATTTTAAGGAGGTATACTAATAAAAAATATTTAAAATATGAGTCCCACTACTCAAACCCCAAAATTCTCTAAACAAACCCCATAATTTTAAAGACAAAAATAGACATAAATAAAATGACTAAGTTATCCTTATATATATATGAAATAAATTTTACTCTAAATTTATGTTGATTTTGACTTTAGCCTTTAAAGTCATTTAATTTCAAAATTAGTATTTTAACTTTAATTGATCAATTTTTTTTCTTACATTTTTTTAAACCCTAAAAAAATATATTTAAAAATGTATTAAATATTTAAATAATCAAATTAAATGAAATTAAAAAATCCATAAAAATTTGGAAAACAAAAGAAAATAAATCAACTAAATCTTCAAAATAATTTAACTAAAACAAATCCAATTTTTTTTTAATAAACTAAAAAATAGTTAAAAAGATCAATCAAGTCTTAAAAAATAACTAAATTAAGGAAATTAAATTAAAAAATCATAAAGTTTCAACCGAAGCTAAGTAAAATAAAATTTTAATTGATTATTTAGTTTAATTATTTACGACAATTTAATTAAGATTTATAAAATATTTTTCAGATTTTATTTATGTTTAGCCTTTTCCTTTTTGAATATTTTTTATTTTTTTATTCTTTTTTAAATTTAGTTTGTTTAGATTTAGATATTTTTCTTATATTTATGTAGTTATTTTATTTTTAAAATTTTCATTTTAATTGATTTTTTATTTAATTTATTTAATTTTTGTCAAATTTTATTTAGTTTTAAATGATTTGAAAAAAAATTAACTAGACTTTTTTTAAATTATTTTATTTTCTATTTAATTTTTATCAAATTTCATTTAGGTTTAAATGATTTGAAATTTTTTTAACTAGACTTATTTTTAAATTATTTTATTTTCTGAATTATTTAAAATAATTGTCAAATTTACTTTTAATTTTTTATTCAAATATATTATATAATTTAATTGATTATTAAAATTGTCTTTATATTTTTTTTTTATATTTTTGAAGATATTTATTCTGATAAATACTTATTTAGAAGATTTATAGTTAATTATTTATGAAAAAATCAAAATATATTTAATTTTTAATATAATTTTTTTAAATTTTGATTAAAACCAAAGAATATGAAAGAATAAAAAAATAAAATTTTATTTTTAATGAAAATATGTTATGATGATAATTTTTAGTAAGTGATGTGGATTTAATGAAATTGTAGCAATATTAATGGAGGAAAGATATTATAGGAATGAAATGAGTTATGTTTAGTAATATATGTTGATTTTTAAATTTTAATGAGGTATGTTTAGTAGGTGGGGTAGATTTAGAGGATTTTGGGGTTTGAATAGTGGTACTTTTGAGTTGTATACTTAGGGACCGTTTGATTTACGGGGTATGATTGGATTTGTTAGGATTAGATTATAACGATTATCGGAAAATTGATAGACTAGAACCAGAAAAGTTGGACTAGAACCAAATTTTTTGGATCGAATTGTACACGCGATAGTCGTTCTAGTCTATCCATAGTCATGGTCCTGTACAATCCCTCAAACCAAACACGAGATTACCTGAAATTATAAAGACAATCCTAGGCAATCCCTCAAACCAAACGACTCCTTAAAATAAATAGCCGCGTCCAATTAAAAATCTGATTTTGAAACAATAATTGACAATATTATCAAGAGATCTTTAGAATCCCAAATTAGAGAAACCCTCTTAATACAAAGCTGCCCACACACAACACAAATCAAACCGCCGTTCGTCTCTATTCTCGCTTTCTCCAGCTTCCTTCTCTGAATTCTGCTGAGAAAACCTGTTTTCAGTAATCACAGAAGGGCGCTGAATCTTCAATTCCCAAAATAGGTGAAAACAATAAAAGGAAGATGGGCCCAGGTTCATCTGAGAAGGGGGGAGGAAAGAAGAGGCAGAAGAAAGGGAGCAACAAACAAGAATCTGCAGCTGTTTCTGAAGCCACCCGCATTCGAGTTGCACAGATTCTCGAGCAGTTTCAGATGTCCGATGATACAGGTGAGTAAATTTAATTGCTGTTCTATGGAAGAAATGCCCTTATTTTTCTTTTTATAATTTTGTTTTTAGAGAAAGAAGGAAGTAGAATCATGTTTGTTATCATCTGTCTATGGTTCATCTACACATACACAAGTGGATGTGTGTGTGTGTGTTTATTGCCAGTATTAGCTGAATGGTTCTATCTTGATGTAAAATGCAAACCATCTAGTAATGAATGGTTTGGTGTGGTAATTTTTGCCTATTGTAACATATTATGTGGAACAGAAATTACATGAGTTTTATTTATGCAGTTTACAAATTTGAAGATGCTCTGAACAATTGTGAGCGAGCAGCAGCACACATGTTATGTAGGAAAATGGGCTTGAAGTCGAAAAGTAAGGGGTGAGTTGTGAATTGGAAAAGCTTGAATTTGGTTGTATGGTCAGTTCTTGTACCAATCTGTTTTTCTAATGGTCAATACTCTGTAGGCTTGGGAAGAATCGTCGTATTTCTGTCTATAAGACCAAAAAAGCAGTAGGCAAAGTGGAAGGGAGGGAGAATCTCACTTCTTTCAGCTTTTCTGAAGAATCGAACACTGTTTTACAGGATTTGTTTTCTCGGTATCCCCCCAATGGTGTGGATATGACTGAGAATAAAGTTGGAATAAGTAGTGGGAAAGCTGAAAATGTGCGAGAGTACAGAGATGATATTTTCTCCAGACCTGCAATGACCCAGTCTGAAATTGTAAACAAGGTTAAATCATTGGCTTCCAGAATTAACAAGACCCCAAACTTGAGACAGGTGAACCCCCATGGTTACTCTTATCATTTACATCATGTTTAAGTTTTAAGTTATGGTAAGTGATTGTGACCTTGTTTGTAGATTGCAGAAGCAAAGTCCAAGCTTCCAATTGCATCTTTCAAAGATGCTATTACATCTACAATAGAGTCTCATCAGGTTGGTCTCATTTGAGTTTTGTGTATATAAATACCTTGATGTATATTGGCTTTGATTTTCAAACTGCTAGATAGATGTTTAGAGAAGGTTTTCCGTGATCGAATTTGGGTATTAGAAAACCAAAATCCTCATTTGTTTCATGACGTAAATGCCAGATTTTTAAAATCCAATACGATCCCGTCCGTACTACTACTGCTACAATGTATTAAACTCTACTCTTTCACCTATTATCCTTCTCCTTTTTAAATCTCAAGACAACTAATCCAGTCATAACACTACTTTTCACTATATAATTGTACAATATCCACTTCTCCAGCATTATCTCACAGAATCCTACACTATATGATCCCACAACAAACATACATTTTAATTATACTTCATGACTTTCAATTCCTGGAACTTATATTCTGATCTTCCCCTGCCCCCTTGAACACATTCCAAACATAGCCTTAGGCATTGGGTTTTCAGATGACTCATGGAACTAGAGAAGAGAGACGCTTTATATCATGCTTAGACCTCATTTTTAAAAGTCTGTCAGCTCCAGATCCTATATTGTTGTGTTGGAAGGTGCAGTTTAAAAGTGGATTATATCATCTCTTATAGATTATTGCTTGATTTGTCTTGCCAATGCAGGTTGTGCTCATATGTGGTGAAACTGGATGTGGGAAAACAACACAGGTGGCTCTTTATGCCCTGTTTATCTGTTCTCTCCTTGTATCTTCTTCTGATCAAAAGGAGAATGTTTGATGTACTACTAATGTTATTGTTGAAGATTATGTTATGATTCTGTCTTTATTCTGTTTCTTATGTTATGATTTTATCTTTATTGTGTTTCTGAGTTTAGTCGTTCTATGTTCAGTATGTAAATCATTATTTATTATTTCCTTGTTTTAAAATGTAACCCTATGTCTTTATCCCACTAAGATTCTATAAATAGGAAAGTCTTCTATGGTTCTACCTCAATAACATACACAACACATGATTTCTCTGTGTTACTATCTCTTTTACAGTTATTATTTTTTTTATCTGTTTTTTTTTTTTTTTTTTTTTTGTGTTTATTTGGAGTTGGTAGTATATGAAAGTTCCACTGCCGTGAACTACTATATATCCATCTTTGTATTTGATAGCAGTGAAGCACAATGTGGATAATAGATGTCTTTTAATATCGTGGTTTGTGGGAATTTATTCAATTATTTCCAGTGGAATTTATCTCTATAAAATAATTCAGGTCCCACAGTATCTTTTGGACCATGCATGGAGTAAAGGAGAGACATGTAAAATTATTTGTACTCAACCAAGGCGAATTTCTGCTACCTCAGGTTGTACAACTTGTTCTTTTTTTTCTTGAGTATGCTGTTAGTTTCATTTTCTTTATTAATATTCAAATGTGACTAAACGCTTATACTCCATGCTTCAAGTGCAGTGGCTGAAAGAATTGCTACGGAAAGAGGTGAAAACATAGGTGATTCTGTTGGATACAAGGTACTGCATGATCTTATACGTATGGCTTCTTGTCAGATCAATTGTCCGTTTGAAGTTAAGATTTTGCTGAAATAGCTTTTTATTCTCTCAAAGAATCTGTACTTGATTCAGATAATCAGGTATCATGCTATGCCAATTTTATCTACAACAAATTAACGATATAATGCACTTATCACTGAAAATACTTTTACTGGACAACTTCATTTCAAAATGTATCTATAATCTGTTTACCTAAAAAAGATTCAAATTTCGTTCTCCACACATATCCCTATTACAATCATAATATGTTGTCCAAATTATTATTATTATTTTTAATTCTTAATTTATTTATTTTTTTAGTGTTTCTATCATCTAGTACCTGCAGAACACGGCTTTTTTTTTAACTTTTACTCTACATCAAAGATGAAACTTTCAGGCATCCACTAACTAGACAGTAAATAAAGTATTGCCTTCTAGAATATTCTTATAGTAATTATAAGGATTGCACCTCCTTCAGCTACTATTATGACTTCATTTGAATATTTGATGCAACCCTTTTCAATCTTATGAATGGATGTTAATAAACTTGCACGTTAGACTATATTTTCATAATGGCATTATTACTTTGTGGAAAATTCTAGATTCGGCTGGAAAGCAAAGGTGGAAGACATTCATCTCTTGTGTTCTGCACCAATGGGGTTTTGCTGAGGATTCTAGTTAGCAATAAAGGAAGTAGCAGAAAAAAGAAAAAGAAGTCCACTGAAAAAGTTTCAAGCGCTGTTTCTGAAATAACCCACATAATTGTGGTATGGTTATCTTTTGAATATACATTTTTAGATGATTTCATCGTTTTCAGTTAGTATCATGCCAGGGGATTGTTTTTTCAAAATTTCACAAAAAAATCATTTTGTCCTGTTACGTCTTTCCTCAGTTTTCTTGGTCATTTAAAAAAACATTATCTGGTTTTAGCTGTAACTATGTGTAGTTGCTGCATATTGCATGATAAAATCCATTGTGGTTGGTTATTAAAGTAATATTTTAGCCAACACTTTTGAAGGATATTTTTGCTCTTTGTAATGGAGGTGAAAGTTCTGATTGCTGTACGATGTACTCCTCCCGTTTCCAAAAAAGAGTCATATTTCTCTTAAGTACTACTTCTTGTTTTTGGTCAACTAGTTGAAGGTACAGCATTTAATAAGTACAAACTCTTGAGCACTTTATTATAAGAGCATTAAGTTTCAGTTAACAACTTTTACTTTCCAACACGGCTCCTTTTTCTAGCAATATATTGTGACTCCTTTTCTGGTACGAAGGGAGTAATGCCAAGAAAAACAGATTTTGTGCACACTCTCTTCTTTGGTGGATTCATGATGTGTTTTGTCACCTTATGTTGGTTATATGTAATATTAGTTTAGTCTGTCTCTTGATAATTTTATCTACAACTTTGAGAGGGAAAAAAAGTTTATATCAGTGCATTTTAATCTCATGGTTCTTACTCTTTTCTGGAGGTTCCATAGCTAATAAACTTCTTTTTTACTCTAGGATGAAATTCATGAAAGGGATCGCTTCTCTGATTTCATGCTTGCAATAATCAGGTGCCTCTCTAGTTATCTGAAGTTCGTAGTTATATTTGCTTGAATAATGAGGTCATTTTGATATATTTTGTTGTACGGATAGTTACTTGATGTTTACCTTCACATATAATTGCTTAACCTTGCTTTTTTTTTTTAATCAAATATTTTAACTACTTGTGGATCTTCTATTCTGCATCTCACAATCAATTTATTCAATAAACGTATTATGTAATGTTTGTATCTGTATTTGGCTGCTAAATTTGATTTTTCTGCTTATTTGGTCATTGTTTTCTCCAGGGACATGCTTCCTCTGTATCCTCACGTACGTCTGGTTAGTATCTTCCTAATCTCTCTGCCATTAAACCTTGATATCGTATTTGCATTTCTGATATTTCTTGGAGAACAAATTTGATGGGCTGTTTGACTTTCACAGGTATTGATGAGCGCCACAATTGATGCTGAGCGGTTTTCGAAGTACTTCGGTGAATGCCCAGTTATCCGTGTACCCGGGTTTACTTATCCAGTGAGTCTCTTCTCCCAATTAGGCAATTATACAGTGCTTGGATTTACGACCCAATCAGAAGAAGTATAAGCTAGCCCAGTAAAGTATGGTAAACAGGCCCGAAGATCTTCACAGCAACCATTATGGGCCAAGGATTATATTATGTGGTCAGGCCCGTATTGGGAGTCTTCTGCCCGAAGTCATTCAGAATGGATTAGTTGTTTTTTTTTTTTTTTTTTTTTTTTTGACAGGGAATGGTTTAGTTGTGTTTATTTCTATCTTTTTGGTAGTCAATTTGTAATGGTTAAGTCGTGCTATTATTTGGGAACTCAGGGATAAGAGTGTGTGAGTTAATTTAGTTTGTGGATATTTTGTTGTCAATTGGTTATTTCAGATCCTAGATTAGAAGTCCAGGATGTCAGTAGGTTAATATTTGTGCGTCATTTATAGGGTGTGTTTTGGAACACTAAAAACAGCTTCTAGAATCACTTTTTTTCAAAGTTATCTCCCGCAGAATCACCCCTATAGACATCCTGGGCTTATAATCTAGAATCTGAAATAACCGACTACAAAATAGCCACAAATTAAAATAACTGGCGCTCTCAGTCTCCGAGTACCCAAATAATAGCACAACTCCAACCATTAGCCACTAATCCATAATTGAATGACTTGGGGCGGAAGACTCCATACACGGGCCAGATCAGTGATCACATGATGGTTGCTGTGAAGATATTTTGGGCCTGTTCCCATTCTCTACTGGGCGAGCTTTTACGTAATTTGATTGGGTCTGCATAACAGTTTATCATTATTAACTTCTCTTTAATGCATACTTTCTCTTCAGGTAAAAACTTTCTATCTGGAGGATGTACTATCTGTAGTGAGATCAATGGAAAATAATCATCTTGCAAAAGATAATGTGACAACAAAGAACTCTTCCTTAACTGAGGAATGCAGAGTTGCTGTTGATGAGGCTATTGACTCTGCTTTATCAAATGACGATTTTGACCCTCTTCTCGAGCTAATGTCATCTCAAGGAGATTCAGGAATTTTCCGTTACCAGCACTCAAAAACTGGTACAACACCGCTGATGGTATTTGCTGGAAAAGGAAGAGTTGGTGATGTTTGCAAGCTTCTCTCATTTGGCGCAGACTGTCATTTAAAATCCAACGAAGGAAAAACTGCTTTTGATTATGCTGAACAAGCAAATGAGGTTGAAGTTTCCCAAATTATTAAAAATCATATGGAGAAAGCATTTGCCTCCACTGAAGAGGAGCAAAAGTTACTCGATAAATACTTATCAAATGCTGAACCTGAAATAATCGACTGTGTGCTTATCGAAAAACTACTGAGGAGTATTTGTAACGACTCAAAGGACGGAGCTGTGCTCGTGTTTCTTCCGGGTTGGGATGATATAAATAGGACGCGGGAAAAATTACAATCCAGTCCTTATTTTAATAACCCATCTAAGTTTCTTATTATTACTCTTCACTCTATGGTCCCGTTGGTGGAGCAAAAGAAGGTTTTCAAAAGGCCCCCTCCTGGGTCCCGCAAGATTGTTCTTTCTACTAATATTGCTGAGACTTCTGTCACCATCGACGATGTAGTTTATGTTATAGACAGTGGGCGAATGAAGGAAAAAAATTATGATCCTTATAACAATGTGTCGACTCTTCATTCTTCTTGGATTTCAAAAGCAAGTGCGAAGCAAAGAGAGGGACGAGCAGGGCGGTGCCAAGCAGGTATTTGCTATCATCTTTATTCAAAACTCCGGGCTGCTTCTCTGCCAGATTTTCAAGTTCCGGAGATAAAGAGGATGCCAATAGAAGAGCTATGCCTGCAGGTACACAATTGTCCCTTCATCCCAAAATAAGAGTTCTGTTTCTGTAGCCATTTTTTGTCCCTAATATAGTCACGTTTCAAAATCCATGGTTAATTTTTAACTGAACTTTGTTTAATGCCGTATGATAAAATTGTCCAAGGAGGTGTTTGTTTATGGATTTGAAATCTAGTAGGTGGGTTTGATGAATAGTAAAATATGTATTTGAATTTTATATATGTTAAGTGTAGATTTTGTAGGGATATGATAGGGTAGGATTTTGAAAAACTAGGTGATAGATGATTGATTTTGTATCGGAACTTTTGTTTAAAGTAGGGGACAGAGTGTGTAAAGTAAAAATAAGGAGGGAGAGTGTTGAGGTTGGTAAATAATAGGTGTAATATTTAACAAGTGTGAGATAGATGATTAATTGCGAATTGGAAATTGTGCTGCATGTATTATTAGACAGGATTTAGGGCTTTGAAATCCTATATCAAAATCCAATTTGACAAACACGAATTTGGTTTTGATATAAAAATGTGGGGGTGGGAGACCATAAACTGACATACCCTAAGGTTGTACCTCACTCAGTTGACAAAAATTAAAAAGTTGTACTTCCAAGAAATAAGACTCGTTTATGGTAGTTAAATATTAGGACAATATTTTCTGTATCCATTTGTCATGCTATGTAAACAACACTTTTCCTGTCTCCTAATTACACTCACTTCAAAACTAAGACGTTTACTGCAGCATGTGTTTTCGATCAGATTCAAGAAATTTTATGACACATATTTTGCTTACTTGACAGGTGAAGCTTATTGACCCATCTTGCAAAATAGAAGAGTTTTTGCAGAAGACATTAGATCCACCAGTTCATGAGACGATACGAAATGCCATAACTGTCCTTCATGATATCGGGGCACTAACACTTGATGAGAAACTTACGGATCTCGGAGAGAAACTTGGGTCTCTGCCAGTTCATCCACTTACAAGCAAGATGTTATTTCTTGGTATACTGTTGAATTGTCTCGACCCAGCTTTAACTTTAGCTTGTGCTGCGGACTATAAGGACCCATTCATTATACCCATGCTCCCTAATGAAAAGAAGATGGCTCAAGCTGCTAGATTAGAATTAGCTTCTCTGTATGGTGGTAATGGTGACCAGTTAGCCATAATAGCTGCTTTTGAGTGCTGGAAAATGGCAAACGAAAGAGGCGATCAAGCTAATTTCTGTTCTCAGTACTTCGTTTCTTCAAGCACTATGAGAATGATATCAGGAATGAGGAAGCAACTGGAAAGGGAACTAATTCGTCATCATTTTATACCAGAAGATTCGTCTCGTTGTAGCCTCAATGCACACGACCCTGGAATACTCCATGCTGTAGTTTTTGCCGGTTTGTATCCAATGGTTGGGAGATTGATTAGACACGGGAAGAGGTCCCTTGTAGAGACGGCAGATGGGAATAAGGTCAGGTTGCACCCGTTTTCAACCAATACAGGGCTCTCGTTTATGAAATCAAGTGCTCAACCTATGATCATATTCGATGAGATAACCCGTGGAGACGGGGGATTACACATTAGAAACTGTAGTGTCATCGGGTCCCTCCCTTTGTTGTTGTTGGCCACAGAGATTGCTGTGGCTCCCTCAAGTGAAAATGACGAAGATGATGATGATAGTGACTCTAATGATGATGATAGTGACGAAGAAGATAAAACGGAAAGTCATAAAATGTCAAATTCCCAGCACGAAAAGCTTATGTCCTTACCTGGGAATGCTGTCAAAGTCGTGGTTGATCGGTGGCTGCCTTTCGAGTCAACTGCTCTCGATGTTGCTCAGATATATTGTCTTAGGGAGAGGCTATCTGCAGCAATTCTATTCAAAGTAATTTTCATGTTCTTTCCCCAAATATCGTGCACTTTTTATCTTGTTTATGAACTTGGTTCAAGGGAGTGTTGTTGAACTTGGTAATCTTGTTTAGTATAAGAAGTAATTCTACTGTCTAGATACAAAGTATCATGGTTTAGTGATTTTGAGAAGGATAAAATCAAGCATTAAAATGTGATACTTCGTATGCTAAAGAATATTAACTTTGAAGAGTTCACGTCTGATTATTATCCGTTTTTGTAGGTAACACATCCGAAGAAAGTTCTCCCAGAAAATCTTGGCGCCTCTTTGTATTCAATAGCCTGCATCCTATCTTATGATGGGATGACCGGGATCTCTTTGCCGGAATCTGTGGACTCTCTTGCTAAACTGGTTAGCTCGACTGATATTGGTAACAATAATCACAGTAGGAATACGCAAAGAAATCAGCCGTCTATTAATTACCTCAGGTCACTTTTGTTCCACAACCAGAGTCAAGCATCATACCAACACGCACAACCTTCTTACACAGTCCGTGTAAATCAACATCCGAGGCATGGAAGCTTCCCAAAGCGACCACGTGGAAACGGGCAGAGATGATGGTGGTAATGAGTACTTGCTTCTAAAAGAAATAGATACTTCCATTCTATAGGCATGATACGTTCTCTTATGTTGTAGTTTTCGTATATTTATTCGATTGTGTTTATTTTTGTAAGAACTAATGTGAACTAAATCGACGAAAAGGTTGCGTTTAGTGTATTGTTTTGGGAAGCCAATTGTCGATCTGAATTGCAGATTTGTTGATATGCATTGCAGTCATTTTGTGGCGGGTAGAATTCGGGTCAAACGTTTTCTTGTAAACAATTGAGTTTCTACTATCCATGCATCCAATAGGGTGATATGGGTTCGGGTCAGTCCGAGGTTAAAGGTCGAATTACATCAAAGAGGAGCAATTTGTATGGGTCGGGTCGACTTATGGGGTGTGTACGGGTCAGTGGAGCATTGACCCTACCCGACTTCATGTTGATCATTGTCCTATTTTGCATTATGGGAGACTCAGGCTATATTTGTTTATAGATCCCAAGCACCAATTACATTTTTTCAAATTCAAATTTTCTTTTTTCATTCGAATTTTGGTATAGGATTTGAATCCTTAAAGTTATATTTGGATGTAGCCATTTAAAATGCAAGAGATTTGAAAATGAATGGATTTGAGAATTTATGGATTTCAAATGATATGATTTTGCTAGTATTTAAAATTCCTCCAATTTAAACTAGAATAAAAAACTAAGATTTTGAAATCCATCAATAAAAAAATCTTAACCAAATAAATGGAGTGAATTTGGGCTGTGAATTTAAAATTCATAGTTCTAATCCCTCAATCCAAATACAATCTAAAATTTAACTTTTATAATACTAATACTACATTTTTTTTTTACTTTTTCCAAACACAATTTTTTATACACTATCAATAATCTATTTTACACTTAGTAATTATTATTTTCTATCAACCCCTACTCTCTTCTCCATTTATATACACCCTAAGTTTTGGAGTAAACTTTCCATAATTTTTTATTGTTTTGTTTAAGAAAATGTATTTGTACATTACTATATGGTAGACACATGTCTTTTGGAGTAAAGTAATAGATACTACTGAAAAGTGAATGAAACGAATAATTTTTTAAAAATATAATATTGTATAAATTTGAAGGTTAAATATTAGATATAGCGAGGTGTTGTTTTTGCTGCTTATAGAATGAAAAACTTATTGTGTGACGGTTTGAAAAGGAAAGTGGGAAACTTACTCCAGGACGGAAGGAGTATATTTTATACTCTCTCTCTTCTTTTTTATACTTTACACAATCATTCAATCATTTCAACACTACCTTTTACAATATAATATTTTTCCTATCATCTACTTTTTCAAATTCTACTCTATTAAATCTTACAAAATCCACGCTCTCAAACTTATACAAAATCCAAATACACTTTTTCTTTATTCCAAATACACTAGAATTTTAAATCTCTCTCAAATATATAAACAATCATAGTATATTGTTGGTAAAATGGTATTGTGGTACTTCCATCAATATTATACATTTACTGGATATTTTTGTTTGTAAATGACGGATACCACTTACTAATTGTATACACTACCTTAAGGTCCTAACTATTTACTAAATAAAAATAAAAAGGCAATTGCAATTATAAATCACAACTACATTTAAAAATATTATTAATTACTCTCGTTAAGAGGTAAGAATACAAATGTATAAAGGTGTATGCGGATAGGTCTCTAGTGAACTTGCGTTTAATGATTTTTTTTTTTAAGTATATCTGGTATACACATTATTACTGTTATATATGCCAACTATCATTTTTTTTAGAAAATACTTGATATTTTAGGCGCTAATAGTGTGTGTGCGCATACCAGTGATAATAGATATGCATAACAATGATATTGAAGAAACCGAGTTCATGTGAACTCGAGTTCACACAAGTTTTCATCATAAATTAAGTGGGTATTGTAATTTTAAAGGCACAAACTTGTGCGAGGCAGTCTCAAGGTGACACAGTTCACAAACTAGCACAAATTACCACACATCTATTTCAAAGTGTTAATGCATCATGCTTAACTTATGTTCCCTCACCGTAAGACGATCTAATGCAAAACGTACTCAATTTTAAAATATAATCTGTTGCTAGTCAATTGGGATCTTCAGATGACATGGCTTGAATGTAACTAACAAACAAAGTGTATAATATGGTGTGCTTGATTATATGGAATTGAAAAAAATGATAGAACTACTAGGCAAGTAATATGTTTATCATTCAATTTTCTCAACCCTTTTCTTATTACAAATTGATCCTATTTATAGTACAAGTCTAGCATGAGCTGTCGCCATTACAACTAGGCGAATTTAATTACCGACTTGCCTCCTTCCCTGATTGGACCATATCACTTTCTTATCTTGTGAACTAGGTGAGTCATTCCTTCAGGTTGAACTGATCTACTCATCTTCTTATCTCGTACGAGCAAGTGGATCATAACTTAGTGTTGAAGTATGGACATAAGCTCCATATAAACCGCCTTAGAGCCGAGCTAGGTTGATGAGTCAACTTGGATTACTAATCTGCGAGATATTGTTGGAGTGGAATCACGGCGGGTGTTAGGCTGACCTTGGACTTCATTGGTGATGGGGCCCCTTAGGGAAGAGCTTGATAGGCTGGGCTTCTACAGATGCGAGTGATGTCGTTGAATATCTTCATATAGCCGAGTTCTCATATGACCGGGTTGTGGTGCGATAACATCTTCATACTTGGGTGCTAGGCGAGATCAAATCATCTTGCTTATGAACTAGGCCAAGGAAGATGGTGTATAGTTAGACAGTCCGACTTGCCACTCATGTTGGAGTTTTTCCCAACAACTCACTCGTACCAGACTTCCTTTCTTGGATATGAAGTAGAATAAGGGTCCAAAATATAAATTTGGCTGAGTCTAATTCAAGTCAATTTATTCTTTGTCCAAGTCAGATGTCCAAGTTAGAAAGTCAATTAAACATGTCTTTTTGACCGATTTACTTTTGACTGAGTATAACACTTGCCCCTGACTTGAACGCAAAATACTAGCTATACTAGTAGTTACCCCACAAGAGAATGGGATCACAGTAGTATTGGCAAGTATAGGGACCAAATATATCGTACCCAAGGAAAAGTATGTATGCGAATAGAGCCCTGAAGATCTACGCGTCGTAGCTAATATGAGTGGATGTTCTGGTTTAAGAATGGAATTAAACTACTCTAAAGTCTACTTCTATCAATGCGGAATTATGAAATCAAATAAATAACTAAGAGTTTAATCAAGTACGAGATGGTGATGCTCAGGATAAGAATCCCTACATATACTAACGGAGCTAGTACGATAACTAAAATAACCGTGATGTGCAAGTATTAATCCTAAGTGTACTAAAACTAGGCAATCAACTTTCCTAATCTAGCACCAGATTGAAAGACTAAAAGCTCAAGAATTACTCTAATACTTCGTCATATCAACCTACTTCACAACCCACTAAACAAGTTATATGGATTATGCTTAATTAATGAGACCCTTATTTACCCAAGGTGATGCGGTCGTCCTTTCTAGATAAACTGGTAGATTATAAACCCCTTCTATAACCCTATCGTTAAGCCTACTTGTTATTAAAGAGTGATAAAATCGCCCTCTCTCTAATAATTTTCGTACTCAATTCCAAGATAATTCTAGGGTTTATTTTAAGAATTTAATTAATTAAGAGAACTAGCACTAAACATCACGAGTTATCCTAATTATGTACCAACATCCTACTTCTACGAGTTCATCCTACCCCAAGCATGCAAGAATTTTAGCCTAACATGGTAATTGTACGAACGAAATTAATTAAACAAACAACGAACATTGACATGGCGAATTTAATTGAAAAAGAACTCAAGAACATAAACTAGGGTTTAAGAAAGAATCAAAGTCTAAAAACGAATATCAATTAAGAAAGAAATCAAAGGTCTTAAGTACCAAGTTTCGAGGAAGGAAAGAAAATCAAAATCCAACTTTAAACTACGAATTCGTAATATCAAAACCTTGATTACACGTAAAGTATGCTTGCTCAACTCTCCTGGTATTCTTCTCTCTCCAAATCTATCTCTATGTGTGAAGTGCTTCTCTAAAACGAGCTTGGAATGATGTATTTATAGGCAATGGGCCGAAAACGGATAAAAAGGCCAAAATCGCGCACAAATGGGTGAAGGTCGAGCACTTGCTCGAGCGGGTGCGCTCGAGCTCTCCTTTTGCTCGAATGGATACTCTTCCAGAGGACTTCGGGCGCTCGACCGTGGTTTGCTCGAGCGGGGGCGCTCGAGCTATGCTGCTCGAATGGTTCTCACGCTCGAATGAGGGCTTTCGAGCTATGATCCTCGAACAGTTTCAATGCTCGAATGGTGGCGCTCGAGCTCATCCTGCTCGAGCGGCCAAAACCTTCTGTAAGTCCAAGCATTCGACTATCAAACTTGCTTGAGCGGGGGCGCTCGACCTCTCTTGGTCGAATGACTTCTCTTCTTCAACTGAGTGATACTTTTCCTTGCACGACCTAATACTATTCGTATTTCTTCAATATCTTCTCATCCAGACATCAGTTTGAGTCGATTCAAAACTCTACGAACTCCATTTTTTGCCCTCTATCCATCTATGAGAATCAAAGAGGCAAACTATTCAGTTTATGAAAATAATACTCAATTGACTCCAAATACTCATCGAATTCACTCAAAATACGGGCAAAATGAGCTACGAATCATGACAATTTCACGCCTGATCAACCCCCCCCCCCCCAAACTTACCATATTGCTTGTCAATAAGCAATGAAATAATAAGTCAAGTGAAATTGCTAGGAATGAATTAAAGAACCAAATCATGCAAGTAATAGAGCTTCAAGCTTCAAAGATCGATCACCCGCACACAAACTCACCCCCTTCATCATACTCATGCAATCGAAATAAGAAACACCAAGATCAAACATGGATGTGCACTCAACGATGTGTTTCACTCCCTCACAAGTGTATATCAATATTAAGGGACTCACTCAATCAATCAATCACACATATCAGCAGCCATAGGCTTGTAAGCACTCTCAACTTCGACCATACTCTAGAATCCATGCCGAATAAAAAAGGACTTTATCAAGGTTGTAATGTAAGGCTCTTTGGACAGGTGTGATAACTATATGGGATAAGTGACTCAAGTGAATGGAGAAAAAAAATCGGTATTTCGAGACTAGGAACAAAATACTTCAAACATCTTCATGCAATACACTTTCAATTCCACTACTCTCAACACTTCAATTTTTTTTAACTCGTTTTACTTTTTCAATCACCTCACTCTTTTTTCTCTTTCACACATACATATGAGCTCATTTTTCTTTTGCCATTCTCAAATTCATTGTTCTTTCCCACAACTCAAATTCTTATCACACCTTCTTCTCAATTACACTCAAGCATTAATAATTCTCCTTTTTCAACTCAACTCGATCCCTTTCTCATTCACAACTTTTCCTATTCTCCACTCAAATTGGGACAAAAAGAGTTTAAGAATTTGGTTAAGTTTAAATGTGCTAGCAAATAAAATAGGCTAAGGCTCAAACAGGCTAACAAGGGATAAATGTCATTGGTAGGGAAAATTTGGCTAAGTGACTCAATAAATCAAAGATGTCCTAATATCACTTTCGGCACTTCAACCTAGACACAATCAAGAAGCGAGAGCACACACAAATTCTAGCATCTTCTAAGGTGATGATCCACTCACACACGATGAGATCAATTTTAATGAATTGTAATCTCTAGAAGGTACAAATCTCACGGCTTTCACATCCATGCTAGTCCTAGTGAATCCTCACTCTTATTACACAAGTACTCAAAAGAAAAATTCGCAAGCATACGAGTTCCTTCTCAAATCAACTCTAACTCCTACACTCACACAATTCAGACTCTAACTCAACTCCACAAGTCACTAACTCATACTCACACTCAAAGATAGCAATCAACAAGCATAAGAGAATTGATAGGCATGAAATATGTAGTAGCACATCAAAGCAATATCAGCTCAAGAAGCATCTCAAGGCACAATATATAACCTAACTCAAGTCAAAGAGAGGGTGTGCGCCTGTGCAATGTAACCATAAAACATATAAAAACTCCACCCAAGCTTCGACCTTGTGAAGCGGTCTAAGCTCGGGGTGGTGGTTACCTCATCCAAATAATTCAGTTTCTCTCAATAACTTGGCACACTCCCTTGTCTCGAGTTAGTCCTTTCAATCTCCACTTCTTGGGCATTCCTTCACCCTCAAGGCCAGCCTACAAAATAAAACTCTCAAGTACGAGGTTAGAACTTACGATTCAAAACAACACCCTAATAACTAAAACACACTCAAAAGCAAATAAAAATGGGTTACCTCCCATTCAGCACTATTTTTAAGTCCTCATGCCGGACCGAGCTTAAAAGAGCTTATGGGACATGATACTCAAATTTACCTCCCTTATCCTCGGGCGGTAGTTTCACTTTCTTTTTCTTCATTCTCCACGGAGGTACCCACTTCTTGGATTTTTTCTTCTTAACATCAACTCCTCATTCTCCCTCCAATTTGGCCACATCCACACTTTTTAGCTCTCCATCCTTCAACTCCTTGTCTTTATCCCTATCAAAACAATCAAGATCATAACGCTCATGGGTTAAATCATTAAGTGAAGGACTATCAAAATTATGAATATAAGAAAGGTTAAGGATAAGAGGTGTGTCTTCAACACAAGGATCAATGACATCAATGGAATGACATCTCTCATCCTCCTTCGGGTACTTCATGACTTCATATAGGGAAATCTTTACTTCTTTATCATCAACTTTCAACGTGATCTTCCCATTCGCCACATCTAACACCATCCCGGCCGTAGCTAAGAAAGGCCTTCCCAAAATTAGAGGTACATGCTCATCTTCCTCCATGTCGAGCACTACAAAATCAGCTGGGAAAATATGATCTCCAACTTTAACAAAGACGTCTTCAACCACACCTTGATGTCGAGTAATAGACTGGTTGGCGAGTTGAAGCGTCATCATTGTCGGCTGAAGTTCTCCATCTTCCAACTTCTTAAATAACGAAAATGGCATCAGATTAATGCTCGCTCCAAGATCACACAACACTCCCTTCTTGACTCCATTCCCGATATCACATAAGATCGTAAAACTCCCAGGATCTTTCAACTTCGGGGGAAGCGCTTTGTGCACTAATGCACTCACCTCATGGTTCAGCTGCACCAGCTTGGGCTCATCAATTCTCCTCCTCTTAGCTATCAAGTCCTTCAGGAACTTGGCATAATTAGGCATCTGTTCCAAAACATCATAAAAAGGTATGTTAATATGTAGCTTTTTAAACACATCAGGGAATTTAGCAAATTTCTCATTTAATTTCTTTCTCATAAAACGCTGCGGATATGGGACGAGTATCACAGATTTGGGTACCTGATTAGGCGTGAAATTGTCATGATTTGTAGCTAGAAATGCCCAAGTTTTGGTTGATTTTGTTGAGTATTTAGAGTCAATTGAGTATTATTTCTACACATTGATGAATTTGTCTCTTTGATGCTCATAGGTGAATCGAGGGTGAAAAATGGAGTTCGTAGGACTTTGAATCGACTCAACCGGATGCCCGGATGAGAAGATATCGAAGAAATACAAATGGTATTAGTGCGCGAGAAGAAAAGTATCAGTTGAAGAAGAAGAAGGGCCACTCGAGTCCACTCACTCGAGCGCCACCGCTCGAGCAAGGGAATGGCTCGAGCGGCCAAAACCAACAGAAGATTTCGGCCATTCGAGCGGCTCGAGCGCCACCGCTCGAGCCCTGGTGCCATTCGAGCTACATCACTCGAGCGCATTCATTCGACCCATGGAGTCATTTGAGTTGTGTCACTCGAGCACCCCTGCTCGAGCGTGACCAGCTCGAGCGCCTATGCCCTTTTGCCTTCTGATCCATTTTTCCGGCCCATGAGTTCCCGAATCGGCCCGATACATATATATACTTATTCCGAACTCGTTTTTGAGAAGCATCACATACCACTTGACACCACATCACTTTTGGAGTTCGTTTTTAGAGTTAGAAGAGTACTAGAGACGAGCAAGCTTTATTTTTACGTAATCGAGGTTTTACTTTACGAATTCTTGTTTCAGTTTGGATTTTAATTTATTTTCGTTCGCTCTTTGACATTGAATACTTGAGACTTCATTTTATTAATCAAATTTCAGTTCTTAGCATTTATTTTCTTTAAACCCTAGTTTATGTTTAGTAGTTACTTAGTTCAAATCATCATGTTTATGTTCGTTATTTCTTCAATTGCTTTTGTTGCCGTTAAAGCCATGTCCGACTAAAGTATTAGAATTAAATTCTTGAGCTTTCATCTTACAATATGTTACTTAGGTTATTTCTTGCACGTCACGGTTATCTTGATTATGTACCTGCTCCGTTAGTATACGTAGGAATTCCTATCCTGAGCATCACCATCACATATTTGAAAACACACTTTTACGTTCTTAGTTTAATTTTCTTTTTTGCATTCGTAGAGTAATTTAGTTTAGATTATATTTTCTTTTCAAAAACCCATAAACATACACTCATATTAATTACGACGCGTAGATCTTCAGGGATATATTCGCATACATTCATTCCCTTGGGTTCGATAATACTTGGTCCCTATACTTGCTCATACTACAGTGAACCCGTACTATTGCGGGGAAACTACTAGTAGAAAGCTAGTATTTTCGGTTCAAGTCAGTACCCCCATTAGTCTCGCTCGGTCTCTTTCACGTTCTTCCTTGCTTCTCTTGCCTTTTTCCACTTTGGAACTCTCTCAGTCTCCTCAATGTTTTCCTCCTCAAGGTCTTTGCCCTTCTGGGACTCATCCATATCACCCTCCTTCTCAACTTCTACCTCAACTGTCTCACCTCCATCTTTCTTATGTTCTTGTCCCTCCATCTCAATCTCCTTATGTATCTCCTCAAGATCAGCAGGCATTTGAGGACCGTCATACTTAGTTCCACTTCTTAGCTGGATCGCCTTGCATTGCTCTTTTGGATTCCCCTCCGGCATAGAAGGATATTTCCCGGGCTCTCTACCCAATGATTTCACGATCTGGCTAATCTGATACTCTATCGAAGTGAACCGCCTATTGTTCTCTTGCTGAATTCTATTCAGCTCCATATCACTCTTCTGGAGATCTTGATCATGCTAATCATTCCTCTTACTCATCTCTTTCACATCATACTCCAAAGAGGATAGCCTCTTGCTACCTTCCTCCACCTTATGCAGAATGACACGTAACATCTCATCAGTGGTAGCACCTCCTTCTCCTCCGGGGAGTTTTGAGCCAGGGTCGACATTTGGAGGTACAATTATCCTCGCTCTCGGATTACTGTAGGAGAAATTTTCATTCTTCCTCCATTGATTCTGAAGAGGCTGTTGGCCTCCTTGATACCCCTGAGTATTCCTCCATTGATTCTGAGGAGGCTGTGGACCCGGTGGTACAAACGGTTGACCATAAATTGGTCGCCCCTGATAATTTCCACCTTGATAGCTATTTTGATTATAATTAGGCCCTCCCATATAGTTGACTTCCTCATGCTGGCTTGCTGGGTGGTCCACTTTCTCACTCACTGCAGTATTCCCTCCACTCAGATTCTGCCCAACCTCTAGATTGCTAATCTTCTCCATCATCGCCATCAATAGCTTTCTAGTTCCCTCACTTTCATCCACCTGATATGCTCGCTGAAACTCTTGTGCCTCATTCCATTGTCCCGCATTCTTGACAATTATCAATAATCTCTCTACACCTAGCTGCACCACAATTCAAGAACGCTCCACTAGCACATGCATCAAGGTGGTCTTGACCTGCCTTGCTGGCTCCATAGTAGAAATAAGCCATTATATCACCTTCGTTGTACCCATGCTGCGGGCACTCAATGAGCATATTATATTATCTCTCCCATGCCTGACGTAAGTCCTCTCCTGGCTTCTGTTTGAAAGACGAGATCTCTAGCCTTGCTTTGATCATTCTAGATGGAGGGTAGAATCGCTCGAGGAACAGACGCTCGAGCTCAGCCCATGTGGTTACACCTCCCCGTGGGAGCGTGTTATCATACCACTCCTTCGCGATTCCAGTTAAAGAGAACTGGAACAATCTGAGCCTCTTGGCATCTTCAGACATGCCATTATGGTTGAAAGTTGAGGCAATCATCAGAAAATTCCTCAAGTGAGTATGAGGATTATCCTTTCCGACCTCCCACTTGAATTGGTTCTCTACTAGCATCTTCAGGATTCCTGGGGAGATAGAAAAGTTGCTTGCCTCTACTGGTGGCAAGCTACACCATCATAATACCGTTGTGGCTATGCCACAAACCTTCCTCTGATTGCCATACCAGGATCAGAGTTCTGAGAAATGTGCTGAGGATAAACTGGTGGTAGAGGTACTTGCGGGATTAGTGGTTGGTTATAGTTGGGTTGTGGGGGGTAGTATGGTGGATAAGGGTATGGTGGGTATGGGTATGGGTAAGGTTGGTTAGGTTGGTAGACAAGGTTGTTGAAGGGGTTATTTGAGTTTTGTGGATTTTGGTGGGTGACTTGATTTTAGTTTTCAGCGAAGTTGCTTTGGGTCTGTGGAGTTGGGTTTTGGCTGGTGCTCTCCACATGAGGTATTTTCTTTTGGTTATCGACTCCCTTAGCATCTCAACCCGTTCCACATTCCGTTCACACTCTTCAGTTGCGAGATCCAAATTTCCGCTGAAATTCTGATTCAAATTCTCGTCACCACCTCCTGCGGTATTCATCCTTCTTTGGAAGGCTCGATTCCTTCTGGCTATAGTCTCAGGATCTATCTTTGTTCGATCTTCGCTCGTTTCTCCCTTCGAGCATGTTTTCATATACCTGAGTACTCAACAAGAAAGATCAAACACACCAGACTACAAGTAATAGAACAAAAAATAAAAATACTCACTACTAACTACTAAACTATCTCCAAGTCCTACTCAATTAACATACATCGCCTTCCCCGGCAACGACGCCATTGACTTGAACGCAAAATACTAGCTATACTAGTAGTTACCCCACAAGAGAATGGGATCACAGTAGTATTGACAAGTATAGGGACCAAGTATATCGTACCCAAGGGAAGGTATGTATGAGAATAGAGCCCTGAAGATCTACGCGTCGTAGCTAATATGAGGGGATGTTCTGGTTTAAGAATGAAATTAAACTACTCTAAAGTCTACTTCTATCAATGCGGATTATAAAATCAAATAAATAACTAAGGGTTTAATCAAGTACGAGATAGTGATGCTTAGGATAGAAATCCCTGCGTATATTAACAGAGCTAGTACGATAACTAAAATAATCGTGATGTGCAAGTATTAATCCTAATTGTACTAAAACTAGGCAATCAACTTCCCTAATCTAGCACCAGATTGAAAGACTAAAAGCTCAAGAATTAACCCTAATACTTCGTCATATCAACCTACTTCACAACCCACAAAACAAGTTATATGAATTATGCTTAATTAATGAGACCCTTATTTACCCAAGGTGATGCGGTCGTCCTCCCTAGATAAACCGGTAAATTATAAACCCCTTCTATAACCCTATCGTTAAGCCTACTTGTTATTAAAGAGTGATAAGATCATCCTCTTTCTAATAATTTTTGTACTCAATTCCAAGATAATTCTAGGGTTTATTTTAAGAATTAAATTAATTAAGAGAACTAGCACTAAACATCACGAGTTATCCTAATTATGTACCAACATCCTACTTCTACGAGTTCATCCTACCCCAAGCATGCAAGGGTTTTAACCTAACACGGTAATTGTACGAACGAAATTAATTAAACAAACAACAAACATTGACATGACGAATTTAATTGAAAAAAAACTTAAGAACATAAACTAGGGTTTAAGAAAGAATCAAAGTCTAAAAACGAACATCAATTAAGAACAAAATCAAAGGTCTTAAGTACCAAGTGTCGAGGAAGGAAAGAAAATCAAAATCCAACTCTAAACTATGAATTCGTAATATCAAAACCTTGATTACACGTAAAGTATGCTTGCTCAACTCTCCCGGTATTCTTCTCTCTCCAAATCTATCTCTATGTGTGAAGTGCTTCCCTAAAATGAGCTTGGAATGATGTATTTATAGGAAATGGGCCGAAAATGGGTAAAAAGGCAAAAATCGCGCACAAATGGGTGAAGTCGAGCACTTGCTCGAGCGGGTGCGCTTGAGCTCTCCTTTTGCTCGAATGGATACTCTTCCAGAGGACTTTAGGCGCTCGACCATGGTTTGCTCGAGCGGGGGTGTTCGAGCTGTGCTGCTCGAATGGTTCTCACGCTCGAATGAGGGCATTCGAGCTATGGTGCTCGAACGGTTTCAATGCTCAAATGGTGGCGCTCGAGCTCATCCTGCTCGAGCGGCCAAAACCTTTTGTAAGTCCAAGCATTCGACTATCGAATTTGCTTGAGCGGGGGCGCTCGACCTCTCTTGGTCGAATGATTTCTCTTCTTCAACTGGGTGATACTTTTCCTTGCACGAACTAATACTATTCGTATTTCTTCAATATCTTCTCATCCGACATCCGTTTGAGTCGATTCAAAGCCCTACGAACTCCATTTTTCACCCTCTATCCATCTATGAACATCAAAGAGGCAAATTCATCAGTTTATGAAAATAATACTCAATTGACTCCAAATACTCATCGAATTCACTCAAAACACGGGCAAAACGAGCTACGAATCATGACAATTTCACGCCTAATCAGCCCCCAAGTTGGGATTCAAAGCTCAGGTTCAAATGCCAACCTAGATGTATGAACTTTTCAAATGCCTACTTGGATGCACAAACTTTTTAGATGGAGTGCATTCTTTGGTAACAATTTCATTTATCGGGAACTCGCGCCTTTCCACAAGAATGACGATATCGACATTGACATGTAATAATGGTCATTGGAGACCACCCGTCGAAATTGAAAAGTTGCATCTAAAACTTGTCCGGATGCTAGGGTTGGATATGACTCTTCATGTTGGGAAATATCCTAGCAGTCTCCTGCCTTCCAGGCTTGAGCGCTCAAGTCCTGCCCGCTCGCTCGATTAAAGGCATAGTTGGGTACCGCCCGTGGCGCTGCAGCTAGATATGGGTTAAAGGAAATAAAGTAGCACCTTACTACAAGTCCGGGCTTTTAGTCTAGTGGCAAGCGCTTGATCCTACAAGTGGTATCAGAGCACAGGTCACGGGTTCGAGTCCCCCATGGCGCAAATAGTGGTATTTTTGGCAAAAAGTCAGGATACTGCTAGGGGGGGGGGGGGGGGGGATTATTGGGAAATATCCTAGCAGTCTCCTGCCTTCCAGGCTTGAGCGCTCAAGTCCTGCCCGCTCGCTCGATTAAAGGCATAGTTGGGTGCCGCCCGTGGCGCTGCAGCTAGATATGTGTTAAAGGAAATAAAGTAGCACCTTACTACAAGTCCGGGCTTTTAGTCTAGTGGCAAGCGCTTGATCCTACACTTCATATTTTTGGAAAATTTTAAATTGGCCCCCTCCAACTTTCCAAAAATTTCGGATTGACCTCTTTCAATTTTGGAAATTTCTGATTGAGCATTACTTACATTGTTTTTCACTCATTAAGGTTTTATAACTTTTCAACATTCAAAAACCGTTCCCAACTTTTCTTACTTTCCGACGGCGGTGGCATAAGGATTTCTGCGGCAGCGACATACAGATTCCGGCGCGTCTTCGTTGAAGATAGGGTTGGCTATACTTTTTTTTTGTTAGAACTTGCGCCATCCATCAACAGTGGCGGTCCTGATAAGTTTTAGGCCCGAAGCAAAACAAAAAAGTAGGCCCCTTTAAAACAATAGTAAAAAACTGTAAATTGTAAATCATTATATTGTGTACACAAGTAAAAATATGATTAAAAGTATAAAATAGACCGTGACATAAATTTAGAAATAATACACCAATATAGTTTTTAAATTTGTATTTTCTAACAATCTAAAATAATTTATTACGGTAATAAATTTAGTAATAACAAAATTTGTGTTACTTCTATATTTCACATGTAATAATTATGTGTAGATATTATAATGCAATAAAAATAAATAAAAAGTGCACACTTTGTGCACGAATCGTACATGCACATATCATGCAAATTTTGTACATGATCCGTGTATGTACATTTTAGCATGGTCCAAATGTGTGTATTTTGTAGTTCGTACATACAAATTATATGTTTATTGTAATAAATTAATAGAGTTTAACAAGCTATTTTAATAAATAAAATATATAAATTATATTAACTAGTTATTAGATTTAAGCTCTTTATTAAAACACAACTTCATTTTGTTGGTTGAATGTTACATGAAATAAAAATAAATACGATTTTATTGTACCAAGTGTGTTGCATATTCTTTTTTATATTTCATATGCAATAATTATGCGTAGATATTATAATAAAAAAAAAACATAAACAAAATGTGCACGATTTGTGCATGCTCGTTCCTTGCAAACTTCGTGCACATTCCATATGTGCATGTTATATGCATGATCCATATATACACGATTCGTGGTTTGTACGTAAATAATATATGCTTATTTTAGTAAATTAATAACGTTTACAAGATATTTAATAAGTTGAATATATAAATTATTTTAATTACTCGTTAGATTTAAGCTCTTTAAAATATATATATATATATATATATATATATATTAATGATACATGAAATAAAATTTAGTTTCAAAAAAATTATTTTAATTTTTTATTATATATATGTACATATATAAAATATTACTATTTTGACATAGTTTAGTTCCAAGATAAAAAAAAAATTATTGAAAAAATTAGTGATAGAACTTATGAATGAAAATAAAGTTTAAACTTTGTTTTGAGAAAAAAAAATATATGTTATATTTGTATAAATAATAGTAGACCCTGAAAACCTAGGGGCCCAGGGAGGTCGCCCCTCTTACCCCACCTCAGGGTCACCCCTGATTATCAGGGTATATTTTGAAACTCTACTGCAAGACTAAAAATGATTTTAAGTGATTTTTTAAGTAAAAATAAAAATGAAAAATGTTTTGAAATAAAGTACTTTACTCAAAATTAAGAAGTACTCCCTCCGTCCCGCTATAAGTTTCCTACTTTCCTTTTTTGGATGTCTCTGTTGACGATCAGTTCTAATCTTGAAGATTAATGGCTGTTTTAGATGGTTAATTGATCATCAAATAATTACGTGTGATTGATCACTAACGTAATTAGTGAATACGGATTTTCGGGTTTAGATGGATTAGAATCGTATGAAAGCTTACGTGTTTAAGTTCGATTGTAAGTTAATCGAGCTGCTTTGGATTCGTAATCAAAGTTTGGACGTGTATAATAATTTGTGCTGCTTTTTCATTAGCTGAAAAATCTAAGTATTTATAGACATTTGCCTAGCAGGAGGTGTCGCGACCTTTGGTCTACCATGCCTGCATGTGTGACACTTGGGCTTTGACTAGTTGAGCTTATCTAAACTAAATTCTATCCTTCTATGCTGGACTTGCTCGCAGTCAAGAGCTGCTCGTCCTGTTGGACTTGTCCTCGATGAGTCTTTACTCTGATTCCGATGGTCTTTAATCTTGTTAGATTGTAGTCTTGACATTGTAGCTAGATCTGTTCGACGAGGTGCTGATTGTGTTCGCCAGGACCTTACCCGAGTCCACATGGTCTTCATGCTAAATTTGCTCGCCCGGTTAGTCTTGCTCGGCATGCAGGTTCTGTTCGCCAGGTACCTTGTTTAATCTTGGCTTAATTTTGCCTTAACCGCGGGGTATTTTGAGTTAATCTTGATCGCCCAAATGACGTTCCTGCTCGCCTATCAACAAATCGTTTCTGTTCGCCTAATGGCTAGACCTACCCGCCTATCAACACGCTGGTCATTTTTATTGACTTGATATCTTGAACATTGGGTCGTTTCTGTTCGCCTAATTGCTAGACCTGCCCGCCTATCAACATGCTGGCCATCTTTATTGACTTGATATCTTGAACATTTGGTCGTTTCTGTTCGCCTAATGGCTAGACCTGCCCGCCTATCAACATGCTGGCCATCTTTATTGACTTGATATCTTGAACATTTGGTCGTTTCTGTTCGCCTAATGGCTAGACCTTGCCCGCCCGGATGTCATGTGGGTCCACGTGGCCTTCGGGTTAAAATTGCTCGACTGGTCATTGTAGCTCGCCAACTTTGGGTAATCATGTTCGCCCAAGAGTTATTTCTGCTCGCCTATCAACAATTGCCCCCTTGCCAGTCATTATGTGGTGACGAAGTGAAGCGGACTACTTATGGGCTGGCAACTACCCGGTGTTATGAAGGCGAGCTGACCTTGCTTGGAGCGGACTACCTCAGATGGGCGGACTATCACGGTAGAGCTGACTTGGATGGGTGAACAACCCAACACTTGGTGAATTCTGCTTCACAATGATAGGAAGAGCCGACAGTTAGTGGTTGTTCGTCCAATGTAGGATTTTTAATACCTTTGAGGTGATCAACTTCATTTGTTGATTGCTCTGCCTTTATTTGGCACTATGCCAAAAATGACTTTCGACCACGGGGAAAAGACAACGGGTATCGATTTTGACCGTTGTCTTAAGTGTTACGCCCGTGGCCTTAGGTATCCCCGTTGTCTTAAATTAAGGGTTCTCAATATAAGACTACGGGGATAAGCCCCCGTTGTCTTTTCCCGTAGTCTTAACTCATTCTCGCAACATAAGACAACGGGGATTAATCCCCATTGTCTTTTCACGTGGTCATAGGTATTTTTATTTATTTTGTATTTTTTTTTATTTGGTTAATTAATATGGTATATAAGTGACACTTAGAAAAAAAATCACATTGAAAAAAAATCACATTTCTTCATCCCCTAACCCAGCGTACGTTTTTTCCATCGGAGCTTGGCCTCGATTGTGTTCGTCCCCCACCACCACCACCACCACCACCACCACCACCACCACCACTGTCGCCGTCCGTCTCCTACTGCACCACCGTCGCTCAGCACCGCCTCCACCGTCGCTCAGCACCGTCTCGTCTGCCATGAATCCCTCCATCGTGAACCGTCAGCTTCGTCCACCATCGTGAATCGCCGACTTCGTCCACCCCCGTGAACCGACTGCTCGTCCTCCACTGCGAATCGCCTAGGTCGGATTTTCCCCAGGTAATTAAGCCCTAATTTTTCTGCCCTAGCCCTAAATCTCTCTCTATTTCTTTCTCTGTGTGTGTGCGCGAGCGTGGGTGTGTGTGTGGTGAAAATGTGACCAATTTTCATGTCATTTGCCTTCGTATAGCATACTTGCAGGAGGAGGAGAGAGACGAGGTCTAGCTGCAAGCGGTGGCGCGTGAGCTAACCCACTCTGTCCCAGGTTTCTCCTTCGCTAATTTTAAAGATGTTATTCAGAGCTTGTATTTGGTTTCTTGACTTTTCTCATTTCTAATTTTAATTAATAGTTGCTGCAGTGGGAAAGTGAAAGCGAGTCGGCATACCCTCATCTGCAAATCAACCCTCCACATAGGTAATTCTCTCAACAAATAAGGAATTGTAGGAGTGAAATCGTGTTTTCTATTTCTAAAACCTTCTACAACTAATTTGGACAGAGGTGAAATGTTGTGATGCTATATTTGTTCCCAGAAAAAATTGCACTAAGTCATTTTGTTGAAAGGATAATATTATGATTGGATGGAAAAAGGATTTTGTGATAGATTTTGGTCTGGATTTATACCTCCGTATTGGTTTGGATGCTCATTCGTTATTTCTAGTTATAAGTTGTTTCCACGTTTTAATAAATTCTGTTGAGTAAAATAAGGGGTCCTTTCCATTATGATTGATTCCCAGGTGTAAGTTGTTTTCCATTCGCATGATTTTTTTTTTCTGTGGTAACTTGTTTTCTATTTTGATAGATTTGGTTGGAGTTTGAGTATTTTGTATTATGGAATTATTATATATAGAGTTTCTAAGATTGACTGAGTTTTTTGAATGGAAATTGATTGGGAATTTAAGTTAATAACGAGGTTTACCTTAAAGGATTGTATGAGTTTTGAAAATTGATTTTATATTATGATTTGATAAGGATCTACCATGGATTGACAGGGTGCTCTCTAGATAGATAGAGTTTCTGAGTTGTAATGGAGTTTGATCATGGAGTTTTACGCATACTTTTACCAGATTTATATAAGTTTTAATACTATATTAGTTTGGATTTTGAATTGTTATGGAGTTGATATGTGCTGATTTTGAATTGTAATTGGAGATTGGTTAGGAGTTTGAGTTGATTACTTGGAGATGCAATTTTGTTAATCTAGAGATTGAGTTTGTTTCTGATAGTGAAGAGAATGTTGGTGCTGCTAATGAAATGCTTAATCTCTAATACTCCTCTGTTTTGTTATTCACTTATAAAGTATTTCATTATTCTGTGTGTGAAAAAAAAGCCTTTATTTCTCTTTTATCTGATATTAAAACAGATTTCATCCACTAAATTCATCTTCAGTATTCAGAAATTTGCAAAGGTAATGACCCTCCCTTCCTAATTTATTCTTGTCCAGAGGCTTAACTTTTTTAAGAAAAGCTTAATTTCAGTCAACAACTTCATCTCATGTTTTAATCCACCTTTTGTCTTTCAATTTATGATATTCGGTTGTTCTTGTTGTTGAAAGGTCAAAAAACGTGGCTTTCCATGTGCTCTAAAAATTTTACTGATGGTGGATAGCCTCACAATATTTTCAATTCATAAAAAATTGCTTTGTCGCCAACTAAATAAAAAAAGATTACAATGTTTATTGCTAAAATCTAGACATTTTTTTTAACATTCTTTAATTAATGTAATTAGAATTTGTTTTTAGTATATATTTATTCTCTGTCACCACTGAAGACATGCTTGGCCCATCTTTAGGGTACTTTTTTTAATGCATATATTATACATATTGATCACACTATCTCTGATGAGTAGCATGAATCCCTGAGATTTGATTTGAGTAGCATAATTAATAGTAGTCATGCATCTCATTCTTATGCTGTGGCCAAGCGGTATAATGAATACTGATAGAATTGAACTGTGATATATATCCACCAAAAGACAGGATCGAAGACCATCAAAAGGTATATATCATAGATTTTTTTTCCTTTACCGTGGCTAAATTATATTACAAGGTTTCTGCTTCTTTTATGCCATTTATTTCTAAGGTTATATTTCATAAAAAATATAGTATGTTAATTATAATAATTGCACTCAAAAGTTGGCAAAAGTTTTTAAAATCCCTTTTCACCAGCTGTTTTTCAAAATGGAACCTTAATAAAACAAACCCCAAACTTTTTTAATGATATGCCTCTATTAATCAATTAATAGAAGACTAATTAAAAACGATATAGAGGGTTAATTTGGGAATTCCCCTCATCACAGGGTTACTAGGTCCAACCTGTAACATCATTGATAATGTGATATTAGACAAAGTTTAATGCACAATTTACATCACATATTTTTAACAATATCGAGTGTTTATACTGAAATTTGCAATTATTTTTAATCAAAACACTTTTTTTAAGGAAAACTGCAATTGATTTGCACTGTGTACATGATCCACGTACAATAGATCTTGTTCATTAGTCAACTGTGGAAATTTAAAGTGTGGTGAACTATCAACTATATTAAGCTGCTGAATTTTGTTGACCAAAAAGCACTTTACAACGGAAATCTTGCTATTATCATTAAATGCTCAAATTAATTCTTATTAAAATTTGGAAAGATGTCGAATGAAATTTCTTTGTGCGCTTAATATTGACTAAAAGAAAAACTATATATGATGGGGCACACAACATGCAACTTAGTAATGGTGGAACGGCCACAGTAGGCCATGCCAAATTTAGCATGATTGGAAAGGGACACAAATAATCACATGATTAATCAAAATGTGCTTTTTGGTGTTCAATACTTATATGGTAAAAGCCGAAGTATTGCATTAGATCATTAAATAAAACTGAGTTATTATATTGAAATTCTCCAACTTATTTCCTAATCACTCCCACCCTCAACCACCCACCTTGATCCCCTTTCCCCATCCACCTCTACCTTAATATAAAAAAAAAAATTATTTTATATTAAAATTTAAAAATATTTTTTATAGATTATCAAAGATCTTATAAATTATATTAGTCAAACACTTTAGCAATTTATAGACAATTAAAAATTAATATCTATAAATTTTTAAAATAAAACACAATATAATTTTGATTTGTTTCTCATTCTCCATTGTGATGGACACCATTTCATCTTTCTATTTTCAGCTAATTTTTTCTTCATCCTGTTACTTTTATTTGATGGATTGTGACTGATGTTTACAAGTAGCTTATTTATTTTTTGATAAATTGGTAAATAGACGAATCTCTAATTTTAAGATCAGTGTATCTAAAATTCTAGTATTTCAGCCAAGTAATATTAGATGCCTTCTCTCACCCACAAAATGCACCTGTTTAATCTCAATTTACCTTCCCGTTAGTTCCGATCGTAACCACACATAAAAACAGTTGAAATCCATTTAAGACTATAATGAAGTTACTAGGCCCACCATGTGAAGCGAAATAAATTATGTATTTTGCTTTTAGACTACATTTGTACATACGTTAGTTTAATATCTTAATTTTAAAATTAGGAGCATTCATAAAATTATTTTTATCTATATTTAAATTTGTTATATATTTTTACATTATAGGCATCTACACAAGCATTTGATCACGCTAAGTAAGAGGGAAAGATTTGTATTTGTGAATCCATGGAAGTCATCAGCGTCACAAAGTGAGGATGAAACAATTGTGGATAAGTACAATGAAGATAGGTCAAAGGATCTTGCAAAAATACTGGCTAGCACAACTAGCAATCAACTAGTTATGGTGCCGTGCAATCTTACTGGGTGAGTATGTTTTACTAAATAATTTTCAATATATATGCTCTCCATATATGTCACTCGTATAACTACACATTTATTATATCTTTTGTGCGTAGTGGTCATTGGGTTCTTACGATTATTAACCCACATAAGGGAGATGTTTGTTTCATTGATCCCCTTTACTCCATCATTAATCCTGAATGGAAAAGCGTAGTGGACATGTAAGTTAATTCATTTTTCATTAATGAAATATTTAGTTGTGATTTTTTTGTTAATCGTAAGATGTTTGTATGGTTGTCTATTAATGTAGGGCTTTAAAAATCTTTAATGCGAGCGTCATGAATAAGAGATCGAAGAAAGCCATGCATGGAACATAATCAAGGTAGAAAAATTATATATATATTGTGTTTTTATTGATCGAATTAGTCTTTAATGAGTTTTTTTACTAACGTAGGCACCTAAACAACCTGATGGAGAACAATGTGGTTATTTTGTACTACGCTACATGAAAGATATAATTGAGTTTGATGGAGTTGTAGAAACGGATTCGATCCAATCAGTGGTAAGAATAGTTTGTGTTGATGATGCTTATTTGTGTGTGTCTTAATTTGGTGATTTTTTAATTGTGTTTACAATTATGCTTACTACAAAAATATTGAAAATTGAATGCATTAACTTTTTTCTTGTGTTTATTTTGTACTTTAACAGTTTCCACAAAAGAGCTACTCAAAAAAAGATATTGATGACGTGCGAGAGGAGTGGGCCGATTGCCTTTCAACTTACATGGGATAAATGATCATCAATACAAGATGCGGTAGTGGGAAGTTTGATTGTTTTTTATGATTTGGAACTTATCATTGTAGTTGGATATTATTTTAGATTTTCATGACTTAATTAGTAGGAACAATGGGTGAAATTGATATTTTTAAGGACTTCTATGATAACGATGTTTGTTTTTTATTTGATGATGTTTGTTTTATAAATCTCTTCCATTCATTTGAAAAAAAAATACATTACCACAGGAAAAAACATATGACAACGAACCAAATATGGTTTTGACAACGGGTAAAAACCTGTTGTTAAAACCATGGACATTGAGAAAAGACAACGGGGATAAATTATATAACAACGGGTAAAACCCGTTGTCTTATATATATAACAACGGTGATTCCCCGTTGTCGTAGATAAATATCAACCGTAGTGGATGGGCTCGTTGTTGTAGCTCAAAACTTTTGACAACGGGTTATACCCGTTATCTAAAGAGCTTAAGACCACGGGTATAATTAGGTTACGACAACGGTGAATCACCGTTGTCTAAAATGCTTAAGACCACGGGTATAATAAAGCTATGACAACGGTTAATCACCGTTATCTTAAGAACTTAAGACCACGGGTTTAATAAAGCTACAACAGCGGTTAATCACCGTTGTCTTAAGAACTTAAGACATCGGTGGAAAACCCGTTGTCAAATGTCCAGACCTACGACAACGAGCCCATCGACAACGGTGGGAAAATACCTACGACAACAGGGATTCCCCGTTGTCGTATCCCTTTTCTGGCATAGTGTGGGGACTATTCATATAAAAATCTGCATTTATTTGGGCTCTGTCCGGATAGAACTCTGCCTTTGTTAGGGCTCTGTTAGTATAGAACTCTGCCTTTGTTTGGGCTCTGTTCGTATAGAACTCTGCCTTTGTTTGGGCTCTGTTCGTATAGAACTCTGCCTTTGTTTGGGCTCTGTTCGTATAGAAATCTGCCTTTATTTGGGCTCTGTTCGTATAGAACTCTGCCTTTGTTTGGGCTCTGTTCATATAGAACTCTGCCTTTATTTGGGCTCTGTTCGTATAGAACTCTGCCTTTGTTTGGGCTCTGTTCGTATAGAACTCTGCCTTTGTTTGGGCTCTGTGGCTAGAGTAGCCCGCCATGGTCTTGTTCCTCTTCGAGAGTTACCCACTTTATTATAGCTCGTCAGTCAAAGTAGTTCGCCTAGCAACAATAGTAGCTCGTCAAGAGGACAGTTGCTCGTCCATGTGGAAGCAGCTCGTCCATGTAGAAACTGCACGTTACGGGGGCAGCTGCTCGTCAAGAGGACAACTACTTGTCAAGAGGAAACAACTCGTCCATGTGGAAGCTGCTCGTCATGGGGATAACTGCTCGTCAAGAGGACAACTGCTCATCAAGAGGAAATAGCTCGTCCATGTGGAAGCTGTCGTCCACCCTGATGGGTCCTCCAAGTCATTCATCTTCATCAGAACTTGAAAGGATGCTCTCCCGAGGTCTTTTTACAGGTGTTTGGTTCACAAATTCGGACAACCTGCCCTCTTCACTGTTCTCCAGATCCTTGTGTAGGGCTTCTTGCATAGAGACAAAGACTCCTGCCTGATCACAAAATTCAGCATACGTTTTTGGGCATCTAAGATGTACGTCTTTCCAGAGTTCGGTGCCCTTCCTTAGTCCAGCTAAGACGGCTACAATTTTGGTGTCCTCGCTTACTGACTCCCCTTCTAGCAGGACCTTGTCAAATCTTTCCAAGTACGATCGGTCCGACTCATCATTAATTTGCTTCAAGTCGGATAACCGATGCCTTTGGGACAGATAAGACCCGGCTGTGGAGAAGTGGGACAAGAATTCTTTGCCTAGCTAGATAAATGAATGAATTGAAGCTGGTGGTAGGGCCGAAAACCATTTGTTGACACGATCCCCCAGAGTCAAAGGAAAATTACGGCACTGGGTTGCATCACTTGCCCCCATTGATATCATGTAGTCAGAATATTTCATCAGATGCACCTGGGGGTCCGCCTTACCCTCATATTGTATGCTAGCGGGAAATTAGATTTTCGTCTGAATTGGGGCTTTCAGAATCACCGAAGATAGAGGGGAGGTTGGTAGAGTAGTACTCCCATATCCTCTCTGCTGGTCGAGCTGACCCTGCATGCTTTCAATTGCCTTTCTCATGGAGACGAGCTCTTCAAAGGATCCTCCCTGACTTGAAAGCTATTCGGTGAGCAGAGGTGTGTGACCATCTGTTCGCCGCAGTCCCTCACTTGGTATAGGAACTCCCGGAGCCGGCCTTCTTGGATTGGGCTCTACATCTGGGCCTAGGCGACCAAAGGCTGACCTGGTCAGCCTCTCGTGGACTGACTGGCGAGCAGGTACTGCGTTTGGGCGAGTAGGTACCGCGTTTGGGCGAGCAGGTACTGCGTTTAGGCGAGCAGGTACTGCGTTTGGGCGAGCAGGTACTGTGTTTGGGCGAGCTACTCCAACTGTTGGACATATCTCGGCTGCTCCCTAACCGCGGCGACCTAATCTGTCCAGGGCACTTTGCCGTGTGCCTTGACTTACCCCCAGAGCTTGATTTGAAGTTGACTCCCCACGACTGGCAGCCTCAGCGAGCTGTTTATCTTTGCCCTTTGCCCTACAAGCTTGGGCGCTATCTGCTTCGTTTAAATGATCCCCTCTGGCCTTCTCATGTTCGCGAGTTCTTGTGGGGCTATGCCTTGCTCGTACATAGAAAGGGCCAGGTTGGACTTGCTGTCTTTGTAAAGCCTGGAGCATGGCTATTGTGCGTGTCAATTCGTCTGGATTGTGAGCTAAGGCGTCTAACTCTGGTGGCATCAACTGACGAGCAACATTGGTTTGATTTTCCTGGTCGTTTCTGCTCGCCCCTGCTCGCCCGCCAGCCTGGGACATCCGGGAGTGTGAATCCCTTGTTATATGTTGTGAACGTTGTGTCTCTCGTGATTGAGGCATGCTTAGAGGAGATATCCAGTATTGTTCTTGGTGTTCTTGAATTTTTCCTCAAAAGTTCAAACTTGTTCTTTAATCTTGGGGTAATCTTTCCGTATTCAACGATTCGAAGGTTCGAACCCTTCTTCTAGCGCCAATTTGTTGACGATCAGTTCTAATCTTGAAGATTAATGGCTGTTTTAGATGGTTAACTGATCATCAAACAATTACGTGTGATTGATCACTAACGTAATTAGTGAATACGGATTTTCGGGTTTAGATGGATTAGAATCGTATGAAAGCTTACCTGTTTAAGTTCGATTGTAAGTTAATCGAGCTGCTTTGGATTCGTAATCGAAGTTTGGACGTGTATAATAATTTGTGCTGCTTTTTCATTAGCTGAAAAATCCATGTATTTATAGACATTTGCCTAGCAGGAGGTGTCGCGACCTTTGGTCTACCATGCCTGCATGTGTGACACTTGGGCTTTGACTAGTTGACCTTATCTAAACTAAATTCTATCCTTCTATGCTGGACTTGCTCGCAGACAAGAGCTGCTCGTCCTGTTGGACTTGTCCTCGAGGAGTCTTTAGTCTGATTCTGATGGTCTTTAATCTTGTTAGATTGTTGTCTTGACATTGTAGCTAGATCTGTTCGACGAGGTGCTGATTGTGTCCGCCAGGACCTTACCCGGGTCCACATGGTCTTCATGCTAAATTTGCTCGCCCGGTTAGTCTTGCTCGGCATGCAAGTTCTGCTCGCCAGGTACCTTGTTTAATCTTGGCTTAATTTTGCCTTAACCGCGGGGTATTTTGAGTTAATCTTGATCGCCCAAATGGCGTTCCTGCTCGCCTATCAACAGATCGTTTCTGTTCACCTAATGGCTAGACCTGCCCGCCTATTAACATGCTGTTCATTTTTATTGACTTGATATCTTGAACATTGGGTCGTTTTTGTTCGCCTAATTGCTAGACCTGCCCGTCTATCAACATGCTGGCCATCTTTATTGACTTGATATCTTGAACATTTGGTCGTTTCTGTTCGCCTAATGGCTAGACCTGCCCGCCTATCAACATGCTGGCCATCTTTATTGACTTGATATCTTGAACATTTGGTCGTTTCTGTTCGCCTAATGGCTAGACCTTGCCCGCCCGGATGTCATGTGGGTCCACGTGGCCTTCGGGTTAAAATTGCTCGCCTGGTCATTGTAGCTCGCCAACTTTGGGTAATCATGTTCGCCCAAGAGTTATTTCTGCTCGCCTATCAACAGTCCCACTATAAGTTTCCTATTCTATAAAAAGCAAACGCAATACTCCATATATTAATAAACAAATACTTTCTTAAACAACTACTCTTTATTTTTTCACAACTCCCCATAGCTTTACTCAAAAGTTAACATATGACCCACCATATATTAATAAACAATACACTTTCTTAAACAAAACAACAAAAAGAAACAAGAAACTTATACCGGGACGGAGGGAGTAGGTTTTTTCTGCTTCTTCAAAATAGATTTTAAAGTGGTTAAGTAGTGATTGCAAACAAAGTAGAATTGATTTTTTTTCATTAATATCAAGTGGTAATGTCTTACCTCAACTAAACGGGTGAATCGGTCTGATAATTAGTTGTCCAGGCCTTGTTTTCACATGAATTTGAATCACCACCAACTTATAACCCCTCTAGGAATATGTCGAAACTAGGGAAAACAAAAAACAAAAAATAAGTCTCGGTGAATTCGAAAACCCGGGAGCCAGAATTGAACAAGGGAAAAGATACCTGAGCAAGTGGAAAGACAAGATTTCTCCTTTCCCGTTCTCTCTCAGCTAGCCTAGCTAGGAATGATTTTGAACGTATAACAGACAGCGGGGCACAACTTCGCAACAACCACTCTCTCTCTCAGCTGTAGATCTGAAATTTCAATTAATCGATTCGCAACAACTACTCCCTCTCTCAGCTCTAGATCTAAAATTTCGATTAATTTCGTCTAGGTTTTCACTATGTTTGCCTACTTTCGATTCACAACACTCCATCTCTCAACTCTAGATCTGAAATTTCAATTAATTTCGTCTAGGTTTTGCATGCCTCTTTGGGCTATGCTTTCTTTAATTTTATTTTTCTTTAATTAGAAACTCTTTGACTCCAAATCCATATCAGCAACAGTGACGGTCCTGATAAGTTTTAGGTTCAGAGCAAAACAAAAAAGTAGGCCATTTAAAACAATAGTAAAAAATTGTAAATTGTAAATTATTATATCGTGTACACAAGTAAAAATATGATTAAAAGTATAAAATAGACCGTGAAATAAATTTAGAAATAATACACCAATATAGTTTTTAAATTTGTATTTTCCAACAATCTAAAATAATTTATTATGGTAATAAATTTAGTAATAACAAAATTTGTGTTACTTCTATATTTCATATGTAATACTTATGTGTAGATATTATAATAGGATAAAAACAAATGAAAAGTGCACACTTTGTGCACGAATCGTACATGCACATATCATGTAAATTTCGTACATGATCCGTGTATGCACATTTTAGCATGACCCAAATGTGTGTATTTTGCAGTTCGTACACATTATATGTTTATTGTAATAAATTAATAGAGTTTAACGAGATATTTTAGTAAATAAAATATAAAAATTATATTAACTAGTTATTAGATTTAAGCTCTTTATTAAAAAATAACTTCATTTTGTTGGTTGAATGTTACATGAAATAAAAATTAAAATAAACAAGATTTTATTGTACCAAGTGTGTTGCACATTCTTTTTTTTTTTAGATTTCATATGCAATAATTATGCGTAGATATTATAATAGAAAAATATAAACAAAATGTGCACGACTTGTGCACGCACGTTCAGTGCAAACTTCGTTCCATATGTGCATGTTATATGCATGATCCATATATACACGATTCGTAGTTTGTACGTAAATAATACATGCTTATTTTAGTAAATTAATAACGTTTACAAGATATTTTAATAAGTTGAATATATAAATTATTTTAATTACTCATTAGATTTAAAATCTTTAAAATATATACATGAAATAAAATTTAGTTTCAAAAAAATTATTTTAATTTTTTATTATATATATGTACATATATAAAATATTACTATTTTGACATAGTTTTAGTTCCAAGATAAAAAAAAATTATTGAAAAGATTAGTGATAGAACTTATGAATGAAAATAAAGTTTAAACTTTGTTTTGAGAAAAAAAATATATTCAAGATTTCTTGGAGATCAAGAAAAGATCCCCTCTTCCCTTATTCTACTAGGAAAAAATCGGTCACCTACTATTATAAATAGGAGATGATTATTTCATTTCCAGTTTACTAGTTCCATAAGTTGGAAAAATCGAGCAATAAATATTTTTCCTCTTCCTTTAGATTATTAAATTGTTCGTTAAACACTTCCCACCAGCGAACGAATAAGGTGAAATGGGAATACTTGAGAAGGCCTTTCGATTGATAGGATCGTTTCGCTTGTCCCGTTCTTCTCTTCGGACGTCGCTTCAAGAGTTACGTATTCGCATAAAACTCCTAGATATTTCGCGATAGGATTTTACGTGATTATATTCATATGCATGAATTTATTTGTTATTGGATTCATTATTATTTGAATTAATTATGATTAATTCATGCTAGTAATAATTGAATTTAAATTCGTATTTAAATTTCATCCTTAATAGATCTGGGAACCCAATTTTCCCAATAGTCCGGTCGAGATGGATCCTCATCAACTGGAGGAAAGAAAGATATAGTAGAGCAAGATTCAGACTCGTCTCCGGTTGCCAAAAAAATCAATAGTCTGAGACTAAAAATATTGGCTATGCTGCCCTAAAAAGTTAGTGATAAGTGGGGTGACTCCCTCATCATCCAATAAGGTGGAAGAAATGTGTAATCAAAATGATCGGACATTCTTGGGATGGGATCAGGAACGCGTTATGTAGTAAGTTGACTTTGGTTATTATTCCTATTCATGCTTCTACAACCTATTTGCTAATTTCTTTGACTATTTGTGATCTTGCGATCCAGTTGATTTTGAACACTTCCCAAGTCACCTTAAGCAAGCAAGAAGGAAGCCTAACTATATCGTTGAAATTATTAATAATGATATTTATGGTATTGTCGATGATTAAAGTTATTTTTATTAATTAATATTATTTAAAATTCTTGTTATTATTATTGATTGTTGTCCATGAAAAATAATGTTCTGAAAATGAAAAGTTAGACTATGATATTTTGTAAAATACATTAAATATATATATGGAGGGTTAATTGCATATAAATACACCACCTTTTTTTTCAACTTTCAATTTAATCCCGAATTTCACGATTAAATTATAAAAACCCAACCTTTTAACGAATTTAAATCCGATACATATTTTTGTGTCTCCGACCGGTAGCTGGTGACGTGTCTCGCGGGACCGCGCCACGCTGCTTGCTACGTTGGAATACACGTATTTAACAACTTTTTAAGAAAAAAATTTAATTTCCACAAACTTTTTTCTTTTCTTTTCTTCTTCATAAGACTTAGAATATTTTGATGTGCGTTATAAGATGTTGATAGACCACTATTGCCTCCAGATTTCGACGATATTTTCAAAGGAGATGGAGATTGAACTTGAGTTTTCATCTTCCCACTCATCTATGAAATGATTGAGGAGGTTGCAGGTTGGGGTTTTTTTAGATTTTGAGTTCTTCGTCAAATAAAAAGAAAAGAAAAAATAGTTGTTAAATACGTGTAGTCCAGCGTGGCGGTCCGGTGAGACACGTCACCAGCTATCGATCGGAGATGGGTGGAGACACAAAAACATGTATCAGATTTTAATTCGTTAAAAGGTTGGGTTTTTATAATTTAATCGTGAAGTTCAGGATTAAATTGAAAGTTGGAAAAAAAGTGGTGTATTTATATGCAATTAACCCATATATATATATATATATATATATATATATATATATATACATATATATATATATATTATTCTCTAAACCATAAGAATATATACAAGTATGAAGGCATTAGATATAACATATTTTTTCTGAACTTTTGGGAATAATCATTTTCTATGCAATATTATTAAAACTAGTGCGTACCTCCACGAATTTTTATAAACATTAATTTTTTTAAATATCTTGTTATTTTGATATAATATTAAAATTGTAATTATAATTTAACGAACAATGATTTTTTTAAAAGATGAATAAATAAAAAATTTGAAAAGTATTAACTAATTCACTTATTCAATCTTAAATTAGTATAACACAATATTACTTGTTGTATACTTGCATGCCTAGTTTTCCCCCATGGTATGAAGATACAATAACAATCGAACATAAAAGATTAACTCTAAAGATAGAATCACACATTTTAGATCTAAAGGTAACATGTGACAATCAAAATGTCATAACTAAAATGAAATATTGTGTAGATGTTTGTGTGGGAACAATTGATTAATGTGTTGGTATTTATAATACACAATTCAACAATAAGAACTGAGTTTAGGGGTCAATCTTAGTTTTTTTTTTAGTTTAATTTCCCTCCAAGACATTTCACATTATTGACAGCGATTTCGTGAGGATCTCGCCGTCGGGTTCCTAGCGGGTAGGATTTACGTATTTATGAGAACTGAAAGTAGTAAATGCAGGTATAAATGAGCTCTCAAGCGGAGACTTTGCAATAAATGAGTTGTGTGTTACATTGGACATTTAAGGCTCTATTTATAGTGTACATGGTGAGTTTCCCCACCTTGGGTTGGTATGCCCGTGGGCCCCTCCTATTCCTAGCTGGGGGGTTATGAGTGGCTACAGCCTCCCTCTATGGACTAATGGGGAAACGCCACCTGGAACTGTTACCTTTCACTGATGGGACCTGTCCCTACTACCTGCTCTGACACTGTTACATCCTTTGGTCTGATGGCACTGGAAGTACTTCCACAGCTGGCGACGCCTGGGATCGGGCAGACGGGTACACGGGTATTCGGGTATCGAGTAGGTGGCGGGCATCCTGAAGATCACTTCTCCGGGAAGCGGGTAGCGACCGCCCTAGAGCTCGCCGCTGGCCGATCGGCCCCAATCCCCTAGGCCAAGTCCTTTTCCCGATTACTCTTGAAGGTTGCAGTCGGACAGCTCTAACGCGCTGCCCATCGATTCGGTCGGGCTCAGCAACATGATTCTCTCGCCACTTCGCTCTTCGATCTGGTATGTGAAATTGGCTACCCGATTGGACGGGTAGGAATACTGGGTGTAACAATTGCCCCACCAGCCCGGCATCGGGGGGCCATCGCCATCGGGTGGCGGGCTGGTCGATTCGCAGATTTGAATTTGAATTTTGGGGTGATGTTCCGCCTTCCGAGGTGATGCTTCGTATTCCGCGCCCACTGACGTCACGAGCTGGCGTGACTGACACGCAAGATCCCAGGCGTCACGTCCGCCGATCTTGTCTTCCAACCGTTGCGCGCGTGCCCCTCACGCGCCTCCTAACTTTCGCTTAATTATATTTTTGACCCCTTTTTTGCACTTTAGTCCTTCCCCATTTCTCCTATAAATAGGGGACCCTTCTCCTCATTCTCACTTTCGCTTCTTCACTCTCACATTCCTCCTTGCAAGCTTTGAGTTTTTCGGCGTACATTCCCAGAATCCGATGACTTTCGTCTTCCAAGGTAACTTTTTCTTTCAAGTCTCTTCACATCTTCCCCATGAGCGATTCAGTAGAGAGCGTCAGCGCCGCCGACGTTTTCCAGTTCCACCGCTGATGCCGAGAGACCTCTTCGCCACGCTGAAGAGGGTGCATCCCGCGCCACCGCCACCCGAGAAGGCGAGGGCACCTCCACGGATGTGGATGCCTTCGCCGATGATCTAGAGAGGATGAGCCCTCAACGGGAGGGCCCCGTTCTTAGCGTTGCCCCGGTGTCTTCTTACCCACCTCGGGCATAGAATTTCTTGTTCGAGCAGGAGGCCATGCCCAAAAACGTTGACTACGCGGACAGCAGGCTGATAGGTTTCGACTACGCTAAATACCTAAGCGGGAACAGGCGAAGCCGTCCAGCCCGTTCTTATCGCGAGGCCCACGAGACCGAATTTGGGGCCTCCCGTCGCCCTAGCTGCCTGCCACCCAACGCGGATCTCTCCGAACTCTACTGGACCTTCGAGGCCCCCACAGATGTCTACTTCTATGCCCCACAAGCCAATGAGCGCGCCGACCAGCCCCCTGACAGGCTGATCGCCATTAACACGGATACTCTGTACGTGGGTCTCCGCTTCCTGCTCCACCCGGTGATTTCCAGGCTACTCGCCGCATGGAACTTGTCGATCACCCAAATCACTCCGAACGGATGGAATTATTTGTTGGGTGCCATGGTCGCCCTCGGGCGTCGGGGACTCCACTGCATGTCGACCCCCGACGAGATTAACCACTTATACTACACCGTGGCTTCTGCTGGACCGATGAATTTGGGGTATTATTCTGTGAAGCCCCGGGTGATTAGGCGTGAAATTGTCATGATTCGTCGCTCGAAATGCCTATGTTTTGATGGATTCCTATAAGTATTTAGAGTCATTTGAGTATTATTTTCTCAAACTAACAAATTTGTTTCTTTGATGCTTATAGATGGATAGAGGACAAAAAGAGGAGTTCGTAGGACTTCGAATCGACTCAAACGGATGCCCGGATGAGAAGATATGGAAGAAATACAAAAAATATTAGTTCGAGCGAGCAAAAGTGTCACTGGAGTACGCAAGCTGAAGGTGCTCGAGTACTCACTACTCAAGCACTCGAGTAGTGCACTCAAGCTAAGCCTGGTCGAGTAGTCACTACTCAAGCACTCGAGTAGTGCACTCAAGCTAAGCCTGGTCGAGTAGTCACTACTCAAGCACTCGAGTAGTGCACTCAAGCTAAGCCTGGTCGAGTAGTCACTACTCAAGCACTCGAGTAGTGCACTCAAGCTGAGGCTGCTTGAGTAGTCACTACTCGAGCTCAAGTGCTCGAGTACTTTTCACGTTCTGGAAAATTTCAACACTCGAGCTTGCATTGCTCGAGTACTTTTACTCGAGCTCTACTCGAGCTCGACGGGAATTTTGGCCCATGAGATCCCGTTTCGACCCGTTGCCTATATATACCTCTTCCAAACACATTTTGAAAAATCCCCGAACTTTAGAAATCACTTTAGACTTAGTTTTTGGAGAGGAAGGAGAGGAGCAAGCTTTATTTACGTTTTGTTGAGGTTTTGCATACGAATTCTAAGTTTCTTTTCGTTTATTAGTTCTTTTCGTTAGTTTGATTTCTTTGAACGCTTGAAACTTAGTTTTAGTTAATTAAATTTCCGTTCTGAATATTTATTTCTTTTAAAACCCTATTTCATGTTTCTTATTTTCTTCGTTCAATTCATTATGTTTATGTTCGTTGTTTCTTCTATTACTTTTATGTTTGTTAAAGCCATGTCCGACTAGAACCCTTGCATGCTTAGGGTAGGATGAACTCGTAGAAGTAGGTTGTGGGTACGTAATTAGAGTAATTCGTGACGTTAGTTTTAATTCTCTTAATTAATGAATTCTTATAATTAATCTTAACTCTACCTTTGAATTTTGTACGAAAGTGTTAGAGAGAGGACGACCGCATCACTCAATAACAATTAGTAGTCTTAACGAGAGGGTTTAGGAGAGGTTAATTCATCTACCGGTTTAGCGAAGGAGGACGACCGCATCACCTTAGTTAATTTAGGGTCTCATTAATTAAGCACAATCTATTAACTTGTTAGTGGATTAGTGAAGTCGAGTGTTAGGGTAAAGTATTAGGGTTTAGAATCTTGAGCTTTCACCTTGCATTCTTATACTTAGGTTATTTCTTGTGTGTCACGGTTATTTTAATTATCGTATCAACTCCGTTAGTATACGTAGGAATTCCTATCCCGAGCATCACCCTTTTATATTTGAGACAAAACCCTTAGATATTTAACTCATTTCTTTCTTTTGCATTAGTAGAGTAGAATAGTTTAGATTTAATAATTTTCAATCCCCAAACATACACTCATATTAACTACGACGCGTAGATCTTCAGGGATCTATTCGCATACATACCTTCCCTTGGGTTCGATAATACTTGGTCCCTATACTTGCCCATACTACAGTGAACCCGTACTCTTGCGGGGAAGCTACTAGTATAAGCTAGTGTAATTCGCATCAAGTCAATGGCGCCGTTGCCGGGGAGGGCGTTGTATGCTTTTTGAATAGGACTTGTAGATAGCTTAGTAGTTAGTAGTGAGTACTTATTTTCTGTTTTGATTTTTATTTTTATTCATTCGACAGTTGCGTTTTGATCCGTTTGCTAGTGTTTCAGGTTTATGAAAACACGCTCAAAAGGCAATACGAGCGAAGAGAGATTACAATCAGATCCTGAGACGATAGCCAGAAGGAACCGAGCTTTCTTGAGAAGAATGACTACTGCTGGAGACAAAGACAACATGAATCTGGATGGAGATGGGAACTTAGACAAAATAGCTGCAGAGTATACTGTTTTAGTGTAGCAGGCGGTTGGAGTTGAGAGCAGTAACCAGCAAAAACCCATAGGGGAAACTCGGAACCAACTCCCAAACCCGCAAAACTCAATCAACTCTACACATACACAACCCCAAAACCAGAACCAAAACCAGATTATCCACCAAAACCCACAACAACCATTTAACAACCCTGTGTACCCACCGTATCCTTACCCACCATACCCGTATCCTCCACCTCCAGTTTACAATCAACCACCTGTTTACCAACCACCACCACCCCAACAAGTACCAGTACCTGCTGCTAATCCTCAACACGTTCCTCAGAACGTAGATCACAATATGGCAATTCGAGGGAGGTTTGCAGCGCAGCCGCAGCGGTACTATGATGGAGTGGCCTTACCTCCTGTTGAGGCGAACAACTTCTCGATTTCCCCGGGAATTCTTAAACTACTTACCGAGAATCAGTTCAAGGGGGTGATCGGGAAGGAGAATCCTCACACTCACCTGAGGAGTTTTCTCATGATAACCTCCACATTCAATTATAATGGCATGTCTGAAGATGCCAAGAGGCTTAGGCTGTTCCCATTCTCACTGATGGGAATAGCTAAAGAGTGGTACGACAATACGCTCCCACGGGGAGGTATTACCACTTGGGCCGAGCTCAAGCGTCTGTTCCTCGAGCGATTCTATCCTCCTTCTAGGACGATTAAAGCTAGGATTGAGATCTCTTCCTTCCGCCAGAAGCAAGGAGAGGACCTACGTCAAGCGTGGGAGAGATACTCAAACATGTTGATAGAGTGCCCGCAGCACGGGTACAATGAGAGAGATATTATGGCATTCTTCTACAGCGGTGCCAACAAGGCGGGGCAAGACCATTTAGACGCTTGTGCGGGAGGAGCATTCCTGAATCAAGGCATAGAGAGGTGTAGAGAGATCGTTGACAACATTATCACGAATGCCGGGGCTTGGAATGGAGATGCATATTTTCAGAGAGTGCATCAGGTTGAAGAGGGTGAAGGAACAAGAAGGCTATTGATGGCCATGATGGAGAAGATCAACAACCTCGAGTTGGGGAAGAGTTTGGGTGGAGAGCATGCAGTAGAGAATGAGAGAGTAGACCAGCCCAGTGGACAGCAAGAGGTAGCCAATTACATGGGAGGTCCGTATTACAATCAGAATGGCTACCAAGGTGGGAACCAGTTTGGAAGACCTTCTTATGGTCAGCCATTTGTACCTCCAGACCCACAGCCACCTCAAAATCAATGGAGGAACACACAAGGATTTCAAGGAGGCCAGCAACCTCCTCAAAACACATGGAGGAAAAATGAGAATTTTTTATATGATAACCCAAAAGCTGGTATTACTGTTCCTGCAGGTGTTGATCCGGGGTCTAAACCTCCTGGTGGAGAAGGCGGTGCATCAACCGAGGAGATGTTGAGAGCTATTCTTCAGAAGGTGGAGGAGGGAAGCAAGCGGTTGTCATCCTTGGAGTACGATGTGAAGGAGTTGCATAAGAAGGGTGATCATCGTGATCAAGAGCTCCAGAAGATGAATATTGAGTGGACTAGAACTCAACAAGAGAACAATCGAAGGTTCACTTCTTTAGAGTTCCAGATGAGCCAGATTGCAAAGTCAGTGAATAGAATGCCGGAGGGGAACCCGAAAGAGCATTGCAAAGTGATCCAGCTTAGAAGTGGAACCAACTATGAAGGGCCTCAGATGCCTGCTGATTCTGAGACGCCCAAGGGGAAGTTGAGACTGAGGAGAAGAAAGTTGAGGAAAGGGTTGAGGATGAAGGCATTAAGCAGAGTAAAGATATGGATGAGTCCCAAAAGGGCAAGGAAAGTGAGGAGATTGAGAGAGTTCCTAAGTGGAAGAAGGCAAAGGAAGCAAGGGATAAAGTGAGGAGATTGAGAGAGTTCCTAACTGTTCACCTCGATACTCTGTAGGCCTGACCCTCTACCCCCGTCAGAAGTTCTCCAATTCTTGCGCTCACAGGATCCCCCCTACTCGGAGGCCATTCCCGAATCCTGGCCGGAGGAACTTCGTCGGGCAGTGGTGAACTTGCCGCGGTCCTGGACTTTAAACTGCCAGAAGGCTTCTCGCACCGTCTCCCTGATCGACTGGATGAGGTCCTCAGCCTTCCGCACCTCCCGCGACGCCATTACGATGGAAGACATCATGCTCGACTACGAGCGGGAGATGCGGACCGCCTCTGCATACAAGGCGGCCTTCCAGACGAAGAAAGACGAGGCCACTCGTCTGAAAGAGAAGAACAAGAAGCTTGCGGCCGAGCTGGAGGCCACCCATGCCCACTGCGGGGAGGTGGAGGGCAACCTCGAGGTCGAGAAGAAGGCCCGTGCCGATGCCAAGGCACAAACGGCCGAGGAGGTCAGGAAGGTCCGCGAGGCCCTCGCTGCGGAGACCGAGGAGCGCGTGACCGCTGAGCGTGTTCGTCTCAAGGGGGAAAGCGAGTCGGCCAGCTCCATGATCTACATCAACGTATACGCCGACTCGATCTGCTCCCTCCTCCACCGGAACCCTGGGGCTGATTTTACCGGTCCCTTGGAGGATCTGAAGAGTTACGTGGAGGCCAACCCCCCGTCCGCGGAGTATGATATAACTCTGAAGGACCTAACTGACCGCGGGGTGGATTTGTCTTTCATTGTCGACGTGGCGACCTTCATCCACCCTCTGGCGGATGAGGAGGCGGTCGAGGAGCCAGCCGTGGTGGACGAGGCGACCCCTTGAAGATTCTCTCCCTTTCTCTGTTTTTTTTATGAAGTTTGCTGGCCGCGGGCCCTTGTAATTTTCGTCCTTTACAATTTAATGGAACAATTTTCTTATTTTAATGTTGTCTTTTCGTTTTCATTTTCCCAGTTTAATCGAATCGACAACTGAACTAATAACATGATTGAATTAACAATCGATTAAAAATTAACCATATGATTAATGAGTGAAGTGCTTTAGCCAATAAACGGGCAGCGACTTCACGAACACAGGATTGAATTAACAATCGTTTTAAAATTAACCATATGATTAATGAGTGAAGTGCTTTAGCCGATAGACGGGAAGCGACTTCACGAACACATGATTGAATTAACAATCGTTTAAAAGTTAACCCTATGATTAATGAGTGAAGTGCTTTAGCCGATTGACGGGTAGCGACTTCACGGAGACAGGATTGAACTGAATCGATTTTATTGATTGCAAATTTGTGCTCGAGACGCAATTACATTGAGGTCCCCGACGGGCAAGAGAATGGTACGGGCTAAACTGATTAGCCGCTATTGGTAGTACTTTTTTAGTAGGGAGGCATTCCAAGGGTATTGGGCCGGATTTCCCTCAAGGCTCTCTAATTCGTAAGCCCTGTTGGCCAGGCGCCTGGAGATCTTTAGAGGTCCCTCCCAATTCGGGCCAAATGCCCCCTTGGGCTGCCCGACCGTCCGTCGTAGAACCAGGTCCCCGGCTTTGAATTCTCTGATCCTGATTTTCGAGTTGAAGTATTTCTCCGCCCGACGCTTGTAAGCTATGTTTCTCTGCTCGGCGGATAACCTTCTTTCTTCTAGCAGATCCAACTCATTCATCATAGCTTCATCGTTCTCGGTCCCCACGAGTTGTGAGGTGCGGAAGCTCAGGAAGACGACCTCCGTCGGGATGACCACTTCCGTTCTGAAGGCCAGAGCGAAGGGGGTCTCCCCGGTGGCCGTTCGACTGGTCGTTCTGTATGACCATAATACTTCGGGCAGTTTGCTCGCCCATATTCCTTTACTTTCCTCCAATCTTGCCTTCAATGTGTGCTTGATTATTTTGTTCACCGCCTCGACCTGCCCATTCGACTGTGGATGGTAGGGCGTCGAGAACAGCCTCTTGATCTTGTGCTTCTGGCAGAATCTCTCCATCTCCAACCTGTCGAATTGCTTCCCGTTGTCCGAAATGATTATCTGTGGGAGGCCGAATCGACAAATTATGTTGCACCAGATGAATCTAATGACATATTCCTGGTCGATTGTCTTTAGCGACTCCACCTCCGCCCAATTGGTGAAGTAATCCACGGCGATGATTGCTTATTTGATGCTGCCCGGGGCTGTGGGCAAAAGACCAATGAGATCGATCCCCCACTTTGCAAATGGCCAAGGGCGCAAGATTGAAGTGAGCTCGGTTGGAGCTTGGTGGATTGCTGGTGAATAAATTTGGCATTTGTGGCATGCCCTTGCATAGCTGATCGCATCCTTCTTCAAAGTGGACCAGAAATACCCTTGGCGGATAACCTTATGGGCGAGTACCTGGCCGCCGGCGTGATTCCCGCAACGCCCCTCATGGACTTCTACCAAGATCTTCTTTCCCTGCTCCGGAGTTATGCATCTTAGGAGAGGTAGGGCGAATCCCCGCTTGTACAACTGGTCCCCTATGATCGTGTATCGGGCCACCCGAAGTTGCAACTGTCTTTCCACTATCCGATCGTCTGGGAGTTTACCGTTGCGAAGGTAACTCAGAATGGGGATCATCCAGCTATCCTCCTCCTGCCCCAGATTGGCCACCCGCTGGTTCGAGCTCGAGGGAGCGGGCAGGTAAGTGACTGTGATTTGCGATATATCGGCTGCCCCCTCTGATGTTGCAAGGTGGGCAAGGGCGTCTGATTGAGTGTTGTCGAGTCGGGGTACCACCTCTATGTGGACTTGGTCGAATTTCCTGAGGAGGTTCTTGGCTAATCCTTGACAGGCCAACATTCTATCGCTGCGCGCCTCGTACTCCCCCAAAATCTGGCACATCACAAGCTGTGAGTCGCTGTAGACTTGTAGCCTCTTTACTCCCATGGCCATGACCATTTCCAGGCCGTTGATCAATGCTTCGTATTCGGCCTCGTTGTTAGTTGTGTGGAAACTGAACCTGATGGTCGTCGTAAACGATTGGCCGGACGGGCTGAGCAGGACAATTCCCGCGCCAACCCGTGAGGTCGTGGAGGATCCGTCGATGTACATCTTCCATGGTGGCTGCTCGATCTTGGACATCGCCTCCGGGTAGGTGAGCTCGACTATAAAGTCGGCCGTCGCCTAGCCTTTGATGGACGTTCAGGGAGCGTATGTGACTCTGAACTGCCCAATCTCTACTGCCCACTTGAGGCATCTGCCCACCATGTCTGGTCGATGAAATACTTGTCGGAGTGGCATTGTGGTCATCACTTCTACCTGATGGTCGAAGAAGTATAGGCTCAACTTACGCACGCTCACCACTAGTGCGTAAGCCAGTTTTTCCAAAGACGGGTACCGTAGCTCGGCGGTGTGGAGTGTCTGGCTGACGTAGTAGATCAACAGATGTGCCTGCCCCTCAGCCTGCACTAGCACGACGCTGAGAGATGATTCCGAAGCCGCCAAGTACAGGTAGAGCTTCTCGCCCGGGACGGGCTTGGCTAATATCTGGGCATTTGAAAGATACGCCTTCAAATTATCGAAAGCAAGTTGGCTTTGGGATGTCCAGTTTAGTTTCCCCTTCCGCATGCTATCGAACAGAGGTTTGCACTTGTCCCCCATGCGAGAGATGAAATGGCTAAGGGCGGCCAGGCTGCCGGTCACCCGCTGTACCTCCTTCACCGTGCGGGGAGCACTCATGTCGAGGATTATGTGAACCTTGGTTGGGTTTGCCTCGATCCCCCGCTGACTGACCATGTGCCCCAAGAACTTGCCCGACTCGACGCCAAAGCTGCACTTCTTCGGGTTGAGCCTCCTTCGATACTTCCTTAGAATTTCGAATGCCTCAGCTAGGTGGGTAAGGTGGTCTTCTTTCTTCTCGCTATTGATGACGATGTCGTCGATATACACCTCCATGGTGGCCCCGATTTGGTCATGGTACATATGGTTGACCAACCTTTGATAGGTTGCCCATGCGTTCATCAATCCGAACGGCATTCACTTCTAGAAATACATGTTCTTCTCCGTGAGGAAGGTGGTGTGCTTCTGGTCGTTGACGGCCATTGGGATCTGGTGATAGCCAACAAATGCGTCCATGAAAGTGAGCATCTCGTGCCTGGCCGTGCTATCCACCAGATGGTCGATGTGTGATATCAGGAAGTGATCCTTGGGGCATGCCTTGTTCAGGTCTGTGAAGTCAATGCATAGCCGCCAGGTGTTGTTACTCTTCTTGATGAGTACGGCATTGGATACCCACTGGGGTTTATCGTCGGGGTCGACCATTCCGATAAGCTTGTTGTCGAGTAGCTTCTTAACCTCGGTAGCTATGACATCGTACTTGTCCGGGCAGAATTTCCTTCTCTTCTGCGAGACCGGCTTGTGGGCTGGGTCGATGTGCAACTGGTGGGAACATATTGCTGGATCGATCCCGACCATGTCTTCATGGGACCATATGAACACGTCTAAGTTTTCTTCCAGAAATGCTGTCATCACAATTCGCATCTCGTCCAACATCATCGAGCCGAGCTGGACGCATACCTCTGGTCGATTCTTCATCGTGACCTAAATTAGCTTCTCAATAGGGCTGGCACCTCGCTCCCCATAGCGAGGATTATCTATCTCTCCTGCCAGCGTGCTATCGATTTCCATAGGCTCAAAGCTGATCCTAGGTTCCAGCTCGATTCGAGCGTCTACAAAAGTTTGAGAGTTTTCTTCCATAGGGTGGGCAGTGGGTGGGTTTTCTTCGTCTACATCCATGTCTCCCTCCCCGATAGTACAAATGAAATCTAGTTTTGCGGAATTTAAAGCAAGATCGATATACGCCAAACATCCGGTTGCCATTTTCTGATTACCCTTAAGTGTTCCCACCTTCCCAGAGGGGGTTGGGAACTTGATACAATAATAGAAAGCTGAGGCAGCGGCTTTGAACTCGTGCTCGAATGACCTGCCGAGAAAACCGTTATAGGTTGACGGCTGGTCGATTATTATAAAATCAAGTTGTTTCGAAGCCTTAACCTCAGCATCCTGTTGATGAACGTATTTAATCGGATGGATTAATGGCTGTTTAAATCTGTGTTACGTCACCAATCAATACGTGTGATTGATTACCACCGTAATTGGTAAATCGAGGTGTGAATTTATCGAATTAGTAAATTCGGTAGTCGAAATTGAACTGATTTCGTATGTGTGGGCGTTTTAGGTGTATTTGTGTGTGTTTTGGAATTGTCTATGCATTTTAACTTTTTTCAACCTCTATTTCACAGCTGGAGAACAACTATTTATAGAGACTAGCAAGCATGAGGTGTCCAAGACTCTTGGTCTCCCTAGCCTGCATGCTTGACATGTGTCCCTTTGATCTTATCTAAGCTGAATCTTAGCTACAAAGTCTTCTGTGGTCTTATCTCGGACTCATTGTTGTTCGCCTAGGTCGGCTTGATTGATCTTGTTGATTCTCCAACTGAAAGTTGTTCGCCTCTTGAGGTTGTACTTTGGAAGTTGTTCGCCTTATGACTTTGTTCAGCTTGGCTTTGGGATCTTTGTCCTTTGTTCACTTGTACACACTTCCTTGGCTGTTTGTTGTATCATAGTTTGACCAAGTTGTTCGTCATTGATGACTTCACAGTTGGCTCATTCTTGGTCTCGGGTCTTAATACCTGTTCGCCCATTAGTTGTTCGTCGGGGGAGTTGTTCGTCACTTTATACACCTCTCAGATTGGTAGATGCACCCCAACTTGATTTTCTTTGTTGATCACCCTTGATTTGAGGTTGGCTCTTCATAATCCTTGATGTAGTTTTAATCCTTGTTCATCATTTATTAATAATTGTTCGCCTATCAACAATTGCCCCCTATCCTAGCTATATGTTGCTCCAGACGAGCAACTTTGTGGCGAGCAACTATAGTTAGGATATCAAATTGATGAGGGTTGGGACGAACATCATTGATATGGGCGAGCAACATATGGTCTGTCGTTTTGTCTCCCCAAGGTCTGGGGGTTGTACGAAGATGACGTGGGCGGCATGGCTGTGCGCCGCCCACGCGCGAGCAATCCCGAGGCCACACGCCCCTATATTTACATATAGGCCCTTCAATTTTTGAACTTGTTTGGAAATTATCCCGTTTTCTCTCAATTTGGCCCGTATTTTGTTGGAAATTGTGTTTTGTACCCCGTTTTTTGCTTGGGGTATAAATAGAAGGGGGAAACAAAATTTTCCCACTTTTTCATCTCTTGCTACAGTACTCCGGCGATTCTTCCTTCTCCGGTGATTCCAAGCTTCTCCAGCATCTGTTCTTCCAGTGTTTGGCCTCCAATCCTCGAAGCAAGGTAGTTATCCCCTTATTTTTTTTCTTTTTTCTCTTTTTCGTCCTCGGAAATTCCCATTGCCGCCGTGTGGAAATTAGTGTCGTCGTCTTCTCCGGGAATCGCCGCCGTCTGCAAGTGGTGTCGCCGCCGTCTGCGTTATTCTATCTTTCTTACACGTCTTCACATTCGAGCAACAAATCTGAGGAAACCCTTGATCCCCTCTTTCCCGTTGTGGCACATCAAGATCAATCTCCTTTTGAGATTTCCTCGGCATCGAACCCCCACGTGGACTCGGTTGTTCGATCGGTGGAAGATACTGGTGCTCGCCCGTCAGAGAGATCCGGGAGGGAGTTGGTTGCTATCGCGAGCAAGAATTCGGAGGAAAGCTCCTCGTCCGGCTCTGAATCCGAGGAAGATCCGTTTTTTGACGAACTCACTCCCGAGTTCTTAAAGAGTATTGAATTCCCATCCACCAAAATGTTGGAGAATGGAATCCCAGTAGGAGTTGCTCGACCCTTCGAATGGCGAGCATATGTCGAGGAGCATGCGAACAGTTTTGCTCGTCCACATAGACAAATAATGGACTTAATAAAAACTGACTTTCAGGTGAGCAAGATCAAGAGTGTTGTTCACGAGGATGAGTTGGACTCAATCCGGGAGACCTACAAGATTCCCTATGATATTCACATGTGGGCTCCCCGGAAGAGAGAGAGAGCTGATCGCCCACCTCCCGGATACACCGCGATCAACATTGACACCCTGATCGCTGGTCTAAAGTTGCCTTTACCCCCAGTTGTTGGGCGCTTCCTCGAGGAGACCAATCTTGCTATTACACAGATCACACCAATAGGGTGGATGAATCTGCTCGGCGCCATGGGTTTATTTGCCCTAAAGGGATACGTTGATCGCCTTACTGCGGAGGAAATCAACTATCTCATGACGATCACCAGATATCCCATTGGTGAAGAAGGCTACTACTACCTCAAGGCCAGGACCGGACTTAAGATGGTAGAAGGGGTGCCGAACAAGATCAGAGATTGGAAACAATACTTTTTCTTCATAGGGGGTGATTGGCGAGCATCTTCTGGTCCACACGGTGGCATTGGGCGAATAAACTCTCCCGCAGCTTACAGAATAATTAAGCGTAAGTTTATCTTTGCTCGCCTTCGAAATGTGTTGTTCTAATTTAACTTTTATTGTTTGCTCGCAGGTCCTCGATTGCTCAAGTGGAACTCGGAAGGAGAAGAGATCGGGGACGAGTTCCTGTTCACCTCTTGTTTGGTCGGCTTGCGCAACAGAGTGGACAGGACCATCCAATATCTAAGCGACGAGAAGCGTCAAAGAGTTGCTCGTTTGCTTACTTATCCCCATCACCTGGAAGCACAGATTGAAGTGCCCCCTGGTATATCAAAAATTTCTAACTCCAAAAACCAATTTTGCTCGTCATTTGACTTCTATAACTTGCTCGTCTAACTCATTTTTTTTTAGCCGAGCAAGTCACTGTTGCTGTTCCACCTTGTTTTGCTCTCCTCGAACATAGAGTTTTTGAGATGGCGCCTCCGAAAGGCCGAAAAAGGAAGGGTGATCCGCCTTCCAAAGTATTGGGAATGACGAACAAGGCTGAAGGAGCCAAAGTTCCTCGGTCTGTGGCACCCTCCGGCCATGCTCGGCCAGTTCCCCCGATTTCTCCTCCTCAAGGGGGGAAACGCTTAAAGAAGGCGGACGGGACTCCGCTGGCCCAAGATGTCGCCGGTGGTGGCAAAGGGAAGGAGAAGGTGGGCCACAGTCATGCTCGCCAAGAGGGGGATGCTGTTCGTCGCTCTATTGAGCCTGTAGAAAGAACAGGCAAAGCGAGCAAGGATTCTACCTCTGGCCGCGGGCCTGAGGATCTCACCCATCTGGGTTGGGATGAGCGAAAATTCAAGGAGTAAGTCCACATTAGCTTCTGCCGAGCAAGTTCCATCATCATCTTTTATTATTTTTTCTAAGTATCCTTTCCTTTCTTGTTCGCAGATATCGTGCTGACGATTATCCTGGTCGAGCAAGTGTTGTACATCAGTACGCTTGCTCGAAGACTCCTGTTAACATAAGGGAGATCCCTGGCGAGCATGTTCACAAGGCGACGGAGTTGGTCGCCCGAGCCTGGACGCGTCCCTTGGACAAAGCCATCCTTCAACAGGGGCTAGTGGACAATCTCCACCTCTCAATGATGCTCGTTGCCAACGGCCTTGTCACAGCCCAAAAGGCCATTGCCCAAGTTACCGAGCAAGAAGAGTCTGCTCGCCATTATGCCAGCACTGCTCGGCAGCTTACTGAAGAGAAGGATGGCCTGGTCGGCCAATACGAGGCTAAGATTGCTCGCCTCAACAACCAGATCAATGTTTACATTGATGCTGAGCACAAGCGCCTTGAAGAAATTCAAGGCCTGTCCAAAGAGCTGAAGGGCAAGGAGGCCCTGCTCAAGGATAAGGAGGCCTTGCTCGGCGAGGGGGAGAAAAAGCTGTCCGCAGCTGAACAAGAAAACGCCGAACTGAAAGCAGAAATTGCTCGTCTTCGGGAGACGGAAGCCAACCTCTTTACGCGCGAGCAACTTGAAGAGGAAGTTCAGGCTCAAACTGCTCCCATTTCCAACCTTGGATATATCTGCGCTTATGCGGACAGCATCCGCACAGCCGATGCTTATGACTTCAAGGATCTGGTGGAGGAAATGAGCAAGGACTTGAATGAATTCATGGAGAACTATCCACCGCCGAACAATATTGAAATTCAGTTAGCGGATTTGGCTGTGCTAGGGGTTAAACTTGACAAACTTGACCCCATTATTTCCATCACTCATCCTCCTCCTCCAGTTGATGAAGGCGAACAAGAGGAGGAGGTGGCCGCCGCTGTCGAGCAGAGTGCTAAAGAGGCGGAGGATAAGGCAGCCGAAGACTTGGCTCTAGATATGATTATTGAACCTCCCGCCGAGCAAGCTCAAGATCCTCCCCCCGCCGAGCAACAATAGTTCTTAGGACTTAGCTTTTTCCTTTTCTTCTTCTCTGTAATAGTTGTTCGTTCCTTTTTTGTAGTACTTGTGGCTACTTTCAGCTTGTACTATCTTTTGGGCTTAAAAGCCTTTTGATTAATGTAATGTCTTTCTCATGTTCGCTCATTTTCTTTATATGTTAATTGCCTTTACATTTTTGTCAATGCCTTTGCAATTATAACATATAGTGTTGGGCTTTTGTTCGAATTGAACTTTGCCTTTAGTGGAATCAGGGTTCAGCCTTAGGTTCTGTTCATTTTAACAAATGAACAACCTTTAAGTGGCTTTGGTCCTTAGGTTCTGTTCATTTAAAAACGAACAACCTTTAAATGGACTTGTACCTCGAGCTTTGGACTTTTCCTCTTTGACGAACAACTATTATATTTACATTCATAAAAAAAATTACAAATGTTGTAAGACTGCTCGTCACTAACATATACAGATCGACGAACAACTTTAAACACTAATCAAAACATGCTCGCTTATAATATTTTTGCCAAGCAACTTTATCTAAAAAATAAAAGATGAAACAGCACCAGACTATACAATGTGCCGAACAACATTAAACTCTATACTTAGCAAAATTTTCAAAAAATTAGGCAAGTTTTTGGTATGCCTTACTTGGTTTCTCTGCCCCCCAAGACAGTTGTTCGTCCAACTAAGAACTTGTTCGCCTTACTGATAATACTTCTTTAGATGTATGGCGTTCCAGGAGTATTGGGCCGACTTGCCTTCCATATCTTCGATATCGTATACGCCATTAACGAATTTTTCCGTTATACGATACGTGCCCTCCCAAGTTGGTCCCAATACACCTGGAGGTTGGGCGAGCAACTTTCTTAGAACCAAATCTCCAACTCTGAATTCCCTAAGTTTAACATGGGAATTATAGTAGCGTTCTGCTCGCTGCTTATATGTAGCATTTTTTAACTCGGCACTCAGTCTTTTTTCCTCGAGCAAATCTATTTCAGCAGCCAGAGCGTAGTTGTTCGCCTGCTCATCAAAGTTGGTCGTCCTGATTGTGTTGGTCTTTAATTCAATTGGTATCACAGCTTCTATTCCGAAAGCCATCGCAAAGGGTGTTTCTCCGGTGCTTGACCTGGGAGAAACTCTGTATGCCCATAAGACTTCCGGAAGCTCTGTTGACCAACTGTTTTTGCTTTCCGCTAGCCGTACTTTTAACGTATGCTTGATGACTTTGTTTACGGCTTCGACTTGTCCATTTGACTGGGGATGATAGGGCGTAGAGTAATGTTTCTTGATCCCCCATTTTGTACAGAAATCTCTCAACTCTTTTCCATCAAACTGCGGACCATTGTCTGTCACGATGGTTTGCGGAATTCCAAAACGACAGACAATGTTCTTCCAAATGAAGTTGATCATTTTCTGTTGCGTGATCTTCAACATGGCCTCTGCTTCTGCCCATTTTGTGTAATAATCGACTGCCACAACGGCAAATCGAACTCCTCCAACTCCTGCTGGGAAGGGACCAATAATGTCCATTCCCCATCTAGCAAAAGGCCATGGGCTATAAATCGATACGAGCTGTTGAGCCGGGGTATGAATGTTTGGTGCAAAAATTTGGCATTGGTGGCAAGTCTTTGCTTTTTTTATTGCATCTTGGCGTAAAGTTGGCCAGTAATAGCCTTGTTTGATAGTTTTGTATGCCAAGGCTTGCCCCCCAGTGTGATTTCCACATACTCCGGCATGTATTTCTTCGAGTATTGCTCGTCCTTGCCCCCTAGGCAAACATTTGAGAAGTGGGAGTGATATTCCTCTTTTGTAAAGTTGCTCGCCTACCAGAGTATATCTGGTGGCTTGCTTTATTAGCTTGGCAGCTTTAAAAGAGTTGTTTGGTTTTTCCCCACTTTTCAAGTATTTGACTATACTTGTTCTCCAGTCTTCTTCTTCACTGGCTTGATCACTTAGTTGGTTGACATTATAACTTGTTGTTGATGGGTCATTCATTTTCGTAATTATAATGTCTGCCAACTCTGCAGGTCCTTCGCTTGTTGCTAGTCGGGCCAATGCATCTGCTTGAGTGTTGCTCGTCCTTGGAATTTGTTCAATGAATACTTGATCTAACAAGGACATCAGGTGAGCAACAATCCGTTGATATTTGATCATATGGCCATCCTTCGCCTCGTATTCACCTCGGACTTGGTTCACAATCAATTGTGAATCGCCGAATATTTGCAATCGTCTGACACCTACTGCAAGGGATAGATGGAGACCAGCAATGAGAGCCTCATACTCGGCTTTGTTGTTGGTTGCCATAAAGCCAAATCTGATTGCCGAAGTGAATACTTGTCTGCCTGGACTGATTAGAACCACTCCCGCCCCCGAGGCTACGTTAGTCGAAGATCCGTCAACATAATGATGCCAGGGGTGATCAAGTCCTCTCGTCGGATCTGGTGGGAAGGTTAGTTCGACTATAAAGTCGGCCAACGCTTGCCCTTTGATCGCTGTTCGAGGAGCATAAGTCACCCCGAATTGGCTAATCTCTAGTGACCATTTTAATAGACGACCAGCTGTGTCGGGGCGATGGAGAATTTGTCTGAGTGGGAAAGTTGTTAGCACTTCAACTTGATGATAAAAAAAGTATGGTCGTAACTTCCTCACACTCATAACTAGTGCATACGCCAGCTTTTCGGTTGGGGAGTATTTGATCTCTGCCTCATGCAAAGCTTGGCTGACGTAGTAGATAGGTTGATGGAATTTGCCGTCCTCCCGTACCAGAACGGAACTGATGGCCACTTCCGACGCCGCCAAGTATAAATATAGCTTTTCTCCTGGGACGGGTTTTGATAGGATTTTCACATCTTCTAGGTAGTCCTTGAGTTGGTCGAACGCCTTTTGACAGTTGTTAGTCCACGTGAACTGTCCTTTTTTGATGGCTTCGAAGAATGGACGGCATTTGTCCCCCGACCTGGATATGAACCGGTTCAGTGCTGCTAGACATCCTGTGAGTCTTTGCACTTCTTTTATTGAACATGGTGGTTGCATATCCACTATGGCTTTGACTTTTGTTGGATTAGCCTCAATTCCCCGTTGACTAACAAGATGACCCAAGAACTTGCATGAATGAACTCCAAAGCTGCTCTTCTTTGGATTCAGCTTCATGTTGTAGTGTTGAAGAATTTCGAACACTTGGGTCAAGTGTTGGAGATGGTCTTCCTTACGGGGACTTTTGATTACGATGTCATCAACGTAGACCTCTACTGTATCTCCAATTTGCTGGTCGAACATTTTGTTCACCAGCCTTTGATAAGTTGCCCCGGCGTTGATGAGGCCGAAGGGCATTCTCTTCCAGCACATCAAGTTTTTATTAGTGTAAAAAGCTGTGCTTTCTTGATCGTCAGGATGCATTGGGATTTGATGATACCCTGCAAAAGCATCCATGAATGTTAGCATTTCGTGACCTGCAGTGCTGTCCACCAATTGATCGATGTGCGGGAGAGGAAAGTTGTCCTTCGGGCATGCTGCATTCAGATCTGTAAAGTCTATGCATAGCCTCCAGGTTCCGTTTGGCTTCCTCACCAGCACGGGGTTTGCTACCCATTGTGGACAAAGTGCTTGACGGACCAGATCGTTATCTAACAGCTTTTTAACTTCTTCATTCAGGGCTTGATACTTGTCTGGGCCATACTTCTGTCGTTTCTGATGGACGGGCCTCTTTGCATGGTTAATGTTTAGCTTGTGGCAAGCATGTTTCGAATCTATCCCCATCATGTCTGCATGAGACCAAGCAAAAACATCTAGATTTTTGCTGAGGAACTCTTTCATTCGGGATCTGTAAGGCTCAGGGAGCTCAGATCCTATGTATAATTCGAGATCCGGGTTTTCAGGATTAACTTTGAACGTCTCCAGCTCTTCAACTGGAGTTGCTCGTTGTTTTTGTCCTTTCCAGCGGGGATCAAGTATTGGTCCCTCAGAGTTAAAATCATTTTCGATGTTCATTGGTTCTGCCCCCAGGCGGGGATCTAGATCTTCTGTTGGCTCTGATTTGTTGTTGGTAGTCAGCATCTAGCCCTCCTGGTCATCATTTGAATGTTGCTCGTCACCTCCCCTTTGTTGTTCGTCAGGATGATGTATCTTATGGGTGGTGAGGAGTTGTTCGTCCAACATCTGTTCATCGTGATGTTGTTCGTCAGTATCCATGTGGTCGTCCATGTCCATCATGTTCTCCAATATTGATGGTTCATCAACTGGATTGCTGGTTGTGGCCTCCATCATGGATACTTGCGCATGTTTTGCTTGCATTTGTAAGAGGCATTCCCGAGCCTTTCTTTGATCTCCTTTAACTGTGCCTGCTCCACTTGCTGTTGGGAATTTCAAACAATAATGGTAAGTTGAACAGGCAGCTTTAAATTCATTCAAAAAAGGTCTACCAAGGAACCCGTTGTAAGTTGATTCCTGATCTACGACCAAGAAATCAATCATTCTAGTAATATTCTTTTCGGGTTCCTCGATCGTTACAAGTTGTACAAGCAAAGAAATTTCTCCCAACGGGACTGTCACTGCATTTCCGAAGCCTAGAATTCTATGGTTTGAGTCCCGGATATGGGCTGAAAAGTCTCCCAGTTTATCGAGTGTGCTTTTGAACAAGATGTTGGTATATGCTCCAGTGTCGACCAACAATCTATGGACTCGAGTCCCCATGATCTTTGCGCAAATTACAAGCGAATCGTTGTGTGGGGTCAAAACTCCTTCAAGATCTTTTTCCGTGAAGGTCAGTTCTGCCATCTGCATGATAGATGGTTTGACTCCCATTTCCTGGACTTGGTCGATCGCTCGTAATTCAGCCTTTCTTTTCCGGTTGGAGATTGGCGGTCGTCCATCAGAACATCCTCCTGCGGGACCTGCAGGTTCCATCATGTATAAATCTTCCAACGGACGAGTAGGGATGGCAGGAACTGGTCGCGCCGGTTTATTGTTCTGAGGTTGATCATCTTCATCCTCAGAGTTGTTCTCCCGGATTCTCTTCCCGGGTTGTCTTTTGACAAAATCAGAGAGCTTTCCGTCCTCGTAGAAACGCCAGAGCTGTCTGAGCAAATCTCTACATTCACTTGTAAAGTGCCCCACGCTTTGATGGTAGGCACAATACTTGTTAGGATTGAGTTTGCCAGTGTCTTGGCGAATTTTCCGAGGAGGGGAGAGCAACTCCTTATCCTTCACATTCTCATAAACAGTATCGATTGACACTGTTAGCACCTGATTCAACTTTTCTTTGAGTTCTGTCCCTTCAGTAAATGCTTTCATGTTTTTAGGGACTCGATAGCTTGTTGCACCAGGTTTTTTGTTGTTCTCCTTGGGGTCGACTTTGTTCTCCCCCAAATTTGATTGCAGGGCCTCATGCATAGAAACAAATATGCCGGCCTGATTTCTGAACTCGGCGTAGCTTCTCGGGCACTTCAGATGTACCTCTTTCCATAACTTTGACCCTTTCTTCAATCCTGCCATTATAGCAACAATTTTTATATCCTCACTGACGGGCTCACCCTCCAATAGCACCTTGTCAAACCTTTCCATGAATGCTAGATCTGACTCGTCATCATTTTGTTTTAGGTCTGACAATCGGTGTTTCTGGGACAAGTATGATCCCGCCGTTGAGAAATGAGACAGGAACTCCCGACTCAGTTGAGTGAATGAATGGATGGATACTGGTGGCAATGCTGAGAACCATTTGTCCACCCAATCTTCCAAGGTTAACAGGAAGTTTTGGCATTGAGTGACATCGCTAGCTTCCACCGAGACCATATAATCTGAGTATTTTGTTAGGTGAACTCGGGGATCAACAAGGCCGTCATATTGAATGCTTGCAGGGAATTGGACTTTCTTTTGAATCGGGGCTTTCAGAATGTAGGTTGATAATGGTGAAGATGGCAAGCTGGTCGTCCCTACACCTCTTTGCTGGTCCAATTATCCCTGCATATTTTCTATCGCCCTCCTCAAGCTTGATAGCTCATCCAGAGATGCCCCCTGACTTGGAGGCTGTTCGGCGAACAAAGGTACAAACCTTTCTGTTCGTCGCAGTCCCTCGCTTGGAGAAGGCAAATCCTGGAGCTTCTTTTTAGGGTTGCTCGCCGCATTAGGTCCCAAACGCCTGAAGGCAGATTGAGAAAGTCTTTCATGGACCGAAGGGCGAGGCTGTTCAAATGTTGCTCGCCCATGTCCCTCTTCCTGGCGAGCAACTTTCTCTTGTTGTTGGGGTTGGCCAAGTCTGTCCTGGGCACTGGAGCGTGTTGTTCCGTGGCTTGACATTGTTGTTCACCCGCGAGCAGACTCTGCTTGGCCCTCCCTTGGCTCGTCCATCTTAGCCTTGCCCTTGTCCCGTCTGATCTGGGCGCTGTTTACCTCGTGTTGCTCGCCCCTTGTTGATCTGGCCCTAACAACCTCCAAGGGTCTATCTTTAGGCCTTGTCTGTAAAGGCTTATTCTGTTCTTGCTGTCTCTGAAGAGCCTGGAGAGCAGCAATGGTTTTGGCCAGTTCATTAGGGTTGTTCGCCAGGGCCTCCATTTCAGGCGGGAAATTATGGGTTATGGCCGTGTGCTGTGATCTATTCACATGTCTAGGATTTTGATCCTGGTGGTCGACCGACGTGGCTCGGGTGGGAGATGCTCTCCTTGACAAACGTGATGCTTGGGTTTCCTTTGATTGAGGCATTTGAATTAGATTGTTCTTTAATTTTAATATTGAAGAACACCAAGAACACCTTTGCTTGAACCTTCAAGTATTTCTTGAGGTTTTCTTTGAATCTTCAAGTTTTCAACTTGAAGTTCTTGAGTATTTATACTAACCGAAGGTTCGTACCCTCCTTCTAGCGCCAAATTGTTGATGAACGTATTTAATCGGATGGATTAATGGCTGTTTAAATCTGTGTTACGTCACCAATCAATACGTGTGATTGATTACCACCGTAATTGGTAAATCGAGGTGTGAATTTATCGAATTAGTAAATTCGGTAGTCGAAATTGAACTGATTTCGTATGTGTGGGCGTTTTAGGTGTAGTTGTGTGTGTTTTGGAATTGTCTATGCATTTTAACTTTTTTCAACCTCTATTTCACAGCTGGAGAACAACTATTTATAGAGACTAGAAAGCATGAGGTGTCCAAGACTCTTGGTCTCCCTAGCCTGCATGCTTGACATGTGTCCCTTTGATCTTATCTAAGTTGAATCTTAGCTACAAAGTCTTCTTTGGTCTTATCTCGGACTCATTGTTGTTCGCCTAGGTCGGCTTGATTGATCTTGTTGATTCTCCAACTGAAAGTTGTTCGCCTCTTGAGGTTGTACTTTGGAAGTTGTTCGCCTTATGGCTTTGTTCAGCTTGGATTTGGGATCTTTATCCTTTGTTCACTTGTACACACTTTCTTGACTGTTTGTTGTATCATAGTTTGACCAAGTTGTTCGTCATTGATGACTTCACAGTTGGCTCATTCTTGGTCTCGGGTCTTAATATCTGTTCGCCCATTAGTTGTTCGTCGGGGAAGTTGTTCGTCACTTTATACACCTCTCAGATTGGTAGATGCACCCCAACTTGATTTTCTTTGTTGATCACCCTTGATTTGAGGTTGGCTCTTCATAATCCTTGATGTAGCTTTAATCCTTGTTCGTCATTTATTAATAATTGTTCACCTATCAACACATCCATGCTAGAAACTAACTCTACAACTAGCCTAACTATTCCATATGGCTTCACGGTAGCGTTGGCTTGGACCAAAAATACTAACTTTCTACTAGTAGTTTCCCCGCAAGCGTACGAGTTCACTGTAGTATCAGCAAATATAGCGACCAAGTATATTGGACCCAAGGGAAGGGATGTATGCGAACAGATCCCAGAAGATCTACGCGTCGTAATTAATATGAGTGTATGTTTTTGGATTTTTTAGAAGAAAATATAATCTAAACTAAATTACTCTATGAATACAAAAAGGAAAATTAAACTAAGAACGTAAAAGTGTGTTTTCAAATATGAGATGATGATGCTCAGGGTAGGAATTCCTACGTATACTAACGGAGCAGGTACATAATCAAAATAACCGTGATGCGCAAGAAATAACCTAAGTAAAAGATTGCAAGATGAAAGCTCAAGAATTCAAACCCTAATACTTTATCCTAACAATCGACTTCACTAATCCATTAACAAGTTAATAGATTGTGCTTAATTAACGAGATCCTAATTTAAACTAAGGTGATGCGGTCGTCTTCCCTAGATAAACTGGTAGATTAATTAACCCTTTCTAAACCCTCTCATTAAGTCTACTAGTTGTTAAAGAGTGATAAGATCGTCCTCTTTCGAACACTTTTCGAACTAAATTCAAAGGTAAAGTTAAGATTGATTTTAAGAATTCATTAATTAAGAGAATTAAAACTAAACGTCACGAATTACCCTAATTACATACCCACATCCTACTTCTACGAGTTCTCCTACCCCAAGCATACAAGGGTTTTAGCTAGACATGGTTTTAACGACAACAAAAGCAATTAAAGAAGTAACGAACACAAACATAATGATTTGAACTAAGAAATTATTAAACATAAACTAGGGTTTAAAGTAATAAATGCTAAGAACTGAAATTAGATTGATAAAACGAAGTCTCAAGTATTCAAGAACAAAGAACTAAAGGAAAGAAACTAAAAATCAAAACCGAACTATGAATTCGTAAGTAAACCTCGATTACACGTGAAAATTAAGCTTGCTCATCTCTTTTCCTCTTTCTCTCTCCAAAAACTAACTCTAAAAGTGATGTGGTATCAAGTGGTATGTGTTATTCTCCTAAAAAACGAGTTCAGAACAAGTATGTATAAGCATCGGGCCGAATCGGGAACTCATGGGCCGAAAAACGAACCTGGAGGCAAAACATGAATAGTGCTCGAGCACCACCCGCTCGAGCGGTGGCGCTCGAGCTGTGTAGGTCGAATGAAGCAGGGGCTCGAGCACTAGCGCTCGAGCTGGTCGAGTGGTCAAATTGTTCTGCATGTTTCGGGCGCTCGAGCAACATGCTCGAGTGGTGGCGCTCAAGTTGCTCGAGTGGTAGAAATTCTCTGTAAGTTTTGGACGCTCGAGCAACATGCTCGTGCGTTAGTGCTCGAGTGGCAAAAGTTCTCTGGACAATTTAGGTGCTCGAGCAACATGCTCGAGCGGTGGTGCTCAAGTGACTCCACTCGAGTGGCTCTCCTTCCTCTTCAACTGATACTTTTCCTCTCGCACACTAATACCAATCATATTTCTTCGATATCTTCTCATCCGTACATCCGTTTGAGTCAACTCAAAGTCCTATTTCGCCCTCGATTCACTATGAGCATCAAAGAGGCAAATTCATCAATGTGTAGAAATAATACTCAATTGACTCTAAATACTCAATAAAATCGACCAAAACTGGGGCATTTCTAACGACGAATCATGACAATTTCACGCCTAATCAACCCCCCAAACTTACCATATTGCTTGTCCTCAAGCAATGAAATAATAAGTCAAGTGAAATTGTCAGGAATGAGTCAAAGAATCAAATCATGCAAGTAAATGAACTCGAGCTTCAAAGATCAATCACACGTATACTAACTCACCCCACCTCATCATACTCATGCAATAACAACAAGAAACACCAAGATCAAACATGGATGTGCACTCAACGATGTGTCTCACTCCCTCACAAGTGTATATCAATAATATGAGACTCACTCAAACAATCAATCACGCATATCGGCAGCCATAGACTTGTAAGCACTCTCAACTTTGATCATACTCTAGAAATCAATGCCGAATCAAAAAGGACTTTATCAAGGTTGTAATGTAGGCTCTTTGGACAGGTGGGATAACAATATGGATAAGCGACTTAAGTGAATGGAGAATAGAAACTCAAACTTTAGTACTTCGAGATTAGGAACAGAATACTCCAAATATTTTCAATCAACACACTTTCAATTCCAATACTCTCAACACCTAATTTTCTCTTTCTAACTCATTTCACTTTTTTTTTTCAATCACTTCACTTTTTTTTTTCGCACAAACATATGAGCTCATTTCTTCTTTTGCTCATTCTCAAATTCTTTCGTTCTTTCCCACAACTCATATTCTTCATCACACCTTCTTCTCATAATCACTCAATCAATCACAACTCTCCTTTTTCAACTCAAATCGATCCCTTCACATTCACACTTTTCCTATTCTCCACTCACATCGGGACAAAAAGGCTTAGGAACTTGGAATAGTGTTTAAATGTGCTAGCAAATGAAATAGGCTTAAGGCTCAAACTGGCTATCAAGGGACAAATATCAATGGTAAGGCAAATTTTTGGCTAAGTGACTCAATCAAAACAAAGATGGCCTAAGATCACATTCAGCATATCAAACTAGACACAATCAAGAAGCAAGAGCACACACAAGTTCTAGCATCCTCTAAGGTGACGACTAACTCACAAACGAAGAGATCAATTCATGTATCTTAATCTCAAAAGGCTCAAAACTCACGGCTTTCACATCCATGCTAGTCCTAGTGAATTCTCACTCTCATCACACAAGTACTCAAAAGGAAAATTCGTAAGTACACTAGTTTTCTCTCAAATCAACTCTAACTCCTACACTCACACAATTCAAACTCAGACTCAACTTCATAACTCACCAACTCATACTCACACTCAAAGATAGCAATCAACAAGCATAAGAGAATTGATAGGCATGAAATATGTAGTAGCAAATCAAATCAATATCAGCCCAAGGAGCATCTCAAGGTACCAAATAACCAAACTCAACTCAAGAGAGGGTGTGCGCCTGTGCAATGTAACCATAAAACATATAAAAACTCCACCCCCAAACTTCGACCTTGTGAAGAGGTCTAAGTTTGGGGTTGTGGGTTACCTCATCCAAATAATTCAGTTTCTCTTAACAACGTGTCACACTCCTTGGTCTCGAGTTGGTTCCTTCAATCAGAATAACTCCATGATACCTTTACTCCTTCGAGACAATCCTACAAGCAACTCACTCAAATACGAGGTTAAAACATACGACTCAAAATAACACCCTAATAACTAAAAACACTCAAAAGCAAATAAAAATGGGTTGCCTCCCATTCAGCGCTATTTTTAAGGTCCTCATGCCGGACCAAGCTCAAAGGAGCTTATGGGACATGATACTCAAATTTACCTCCCTTACTCTCATAAGAGTTGTTGGTCCCGTTTTTTTCATTCACAAACAAGGACAATATGGGAAATTAGGAGAAATTTTTGTTTTAAGTGTTCTTGATGGAGATGGTGCCTCCTTATGCCTCCCTTGAAACGCACCACTCTCACATCAGCTCCTTGCTTCTTCAAAAATGAAGCTTGAGTTATAGTGTGGATTTGAATGTTACCGTTGGAGAGAGTAACATTCAAATCCAGACTATCTATGGAGTGAAATTCTCCTTTTTAGTGAAGTATGGCCTTGTCAGCTTTTGTCAGATTCGCTGCCTTGACTTGATTGGTCCACGTGGACTGAGTCCAACGGCTCTTTTGTTCAGGGTACTTGATCAGGGTAGTCCCGACTTCAGGCGACTTGTCTTCAGCTGACTTGTAATCCTCTCAGGATACCTTCCTTCAGTAGACTTGAAGTCCACTCAGGGGAGTTGACATCAGGCTATTTGTCAAGCTTCCCAGCCTCAGTAGCCTGACTCCTTCAGGTCCTACTAGGCACAACATTGATCCACATGATCATGCTCTTCACTGAGTAGTCCACTGACCAGCTTAGAAAGTCAGGTTTATACTCAGTGGGACTTCCTTCAGGCTTCTCTTCAGGTTCAAGTCTTCTGACATGGCTTCAGTCTGTTCTCTTTGATGTCATCTTGACTTCCTCAGGCTCTATCAGTGAGTTCCCCCTCTCTGAGTTCCCCCTCTGTAGAGTTCCCCCTTCAGCTGAGTTCCTCTCAGTAGAGTTTCCCCTCACTGAGTTCTTCCTCCACTGATAACTTGTTCTACTGAGAGACAAACTAGCCTGACCTGAAACTAAAAGATACTATCCTGACTGCTTTCAAACCTATTACATGTTGTTTTGGAAAATCATCAAAACTAATATATCCCAACAATTTCCCCCTTTTTGATGATTCCAAAACTTCTAACCAAATGATTTTCTATTACAAGAATAATGTCAGAACACAAGTAATAATTTGAAATATGCAGAAATTCCCATAGTTTTAAAACATTTAAGATCTGCTCGGTTGACCAATTTTCTTAACAAAACTAGATCAGTGGTCATGTGAACAACCCGCTCTGATACCAATTGTTGGTCCCATTTTTTTTATTCACAAACAAGGACAATATGGGAAATTAGGAGAAATTTTTGTTTTAAGTGTTCTTGATGGAGATGGTGCCTCCTTATGCCTCCCTTGAAACGCACCACTCTCACATCAACTCCTTGCTTCTTCAAAAATGAAGCTTGAGTTATAGTGTGGATTTGAATGTTACCGTTGGAGAGAGTAACATTCAAATCCAGACTATCTATGGAGTGAAATTCTCCTTTTCAGTGAAGTATGGCCTTGTCAGCTTTTGTCAGATTCGCTGCCTTGACTTGATTGGTCCACGTGGACTGAGTCCAACGGCTCTTTTGTTCAGGGTACTTGATCAGGGTAGTCCTGACTTCAGGCGACTTGTCTTCAGCTGACTTGTAATCCTCTCAGGATACCTTCCTTCAGTAGACTTGAAGTCCACTCAGGGGAGTTGACATCAGGCTATTTGTCAAGCTTCCCAGCCTCAGTAGCCTGACTCCTTCAGGTCCTACTAGGCACAGCATTGATCCACATGATCATGCTCTTCACTGAGTAGTCCACTGACCAGCTTAGAAAGTCAGGTTTATACTCAGTGGGACTTCCTTCAGGCTTCTCTTCAGGTTCAGGTCTTCTGACATGGCTTCAGTCTGTTCTCTTTGATGTCATCTTGACTTCCTCAGGCTCTATCAGTGAGTTCCCCCTCACTGAGTTCCCCCTCAGTAGAGTTCCCCCTTCAGCTGAGTTCCCCCTTCAGCTGAGTTCCTCTCAGTAGAGTTTCCCCTCACTGAGTTCTTCCTCCACTGATAACTTGTTCTACTGAGAAACAAACTAGCCTGACCTGAAACTAAAAGATACTATCCTGACTGCTTTCAAACCTATTACATGTTGTTTTGGAAAATCATCAAAACTAATATATCCCAACAAGAGTGGTGGTTGAATTCCTTTCCTTCATTTCCCATTCATCATGAGTTCCTTTCCTTCTTTCCCATCCTCAAGTGGTGGGCGTCTCAACTTCTTCTCACCTTTATCTGGAGGAATTTTACTAAGCAATTTCTTGAATTTGGATTTTTTCTTCTTAACTCCTCATTTCATTTCCAACTGGACCACGTCCACACTTTCCACTTCTTCAACCTTCAAATTCTTCCCTTTATCCCTATCAAAATAATCAAGATCATAATGCTCATGAGTTAAATCATCAAGTGAAGGACTATTAAAATCATGCTTAATAGAGAGATTTGGGATAGCAGGTGTGTCTTCAACACGAGGATCAATGGCATCCATGCAATAACAACTCTCATCCTCCTTCGGGTACTTCATGCCCTCATAAAGGGAAATTTTCACCTCTTGATCATCAACTTTCAATGTGATCTTCCCATTCGCCACATCTAGCACCATTCCCGCCGTTGCAAAAAACGGTCTTCCCAAGATCAAAGGCACTCGCTCATCTTTCTCCACGTCGAGCACTACAAAATCGGCTGAAAAAATGTGATCCCCAACTTTCACGAGGATGTCTTCAACTACACCTTGAGGTCGAGTAATAGACCGATCGGCTAGTTGAAGCGTCATCATTGTTGGCTGAAGTTCTCCACCTTCCAACTTCTTGAATAGTGACAATGGCATAAGATTAATGCTTGCGCCAAGGTCACACAATGCTCCATTCTAAACTACATTCCCGATATCACATAAGATCGTGAAACTCCCTAGATCCTTCAACTTCGGGGGAAGCATTTTGTGCACTAATGCACTCGCCTCATGGTTCAGTTGCACCAACTTGGGCTCATCAACTCGCCGTCTCTTTGCAATTAAGTCCTTCAGGAATTTGGCATAGTTCGGCATCTGTTCCAAAGCATCATAAAAAGGAATGTTAATATGCAATTTCTTAAAAACATCAAGGAATTTAGCGAATTTCTCATCAAGATTTTTCTTCATGAAGCGTTGTGGATACGGGACGGGTATCATCGATTTGGGTACCCCCCATTCATCACGCTTGGTCTCTTTCACTTTCTCCCTTACTTCCTTTGCCTTCTTCCACTTAGGAACTCTCTCAATCTCCTCGAGATCTTTGCCCTTCTGGGACTCATCCATATCTTTACTCTTCTGAACACCTTCACCCTCAACTCCTTTCTCAATTCCTACCTCCTCACTCTTTTCTCCTTCTAACTCAACCTTTCCTTGGGGCGTCTCAGAATCAGCAGGCATCTGGGGACCATCATAGTTGGTTCCACTTTCTTTCGGGTTCCCCTCCGGCATAGAAGGATATTTACCTGGCTCTCTACCCAACGATTTTGCAATCTGGCTTATCTGAAACTCTATAGAAGTGAACCGTCTATTGTTCTCTTGTTGAGTTCTATTCCAATCTATGTCTCTCTTTTGGAGTTCTTGATCACGCTGATCGTCTTTCTTATGCAACTCATTCACATCATACTCCAAAGAGGATAATCTTTTACTTATTTCCTCAACCTTCTGAAGGATAGCTCTCAATATCTCCTCAGTCGAGGAACCGTCTTCTCCACCCGGAGGCTTTGAACCTGGATCAACACTCAGAGGAACTGTAATTCCGGCCTTCGGATTAGCATATGAAAAATTCTCATTCTCCCTCCATGTGTTCTGAGGAGGCTGCTGGCCTCCTTGATAGCCTTGATTATTTCTCCACTGATTTTGATGAGGTTGTAGACTGGGTGGTACGAACGGTTGGCCACATGAGGGTCTTCCAAATTGATTGTCACCTTGTGGATACCCGCCTTGATTGTAGTAAGGTCCTCCCATATAGTTGGCTACCTCTTGCTGAATTGGGGGCTGGTCCACTTTCTCACTCACTGCTACATTCCCTCCAACTAGATTCTGCCCAACCTCAATGTTACTTATCTTCTCCATCATAGCCATCAATAGCTTTCTCGTCCCTTCACTCTCCTCAATCTGATATCCCCTCTGAAATTCTGGGTCCTCGCTCCATTGCTCGGCATTTGTAATAATATTGTCAACGATCTCTCTGCATCTAGCTGTACCATGGTTCAGAAATGCTCCATTAGCACACGCATCAAGATGGGCTTGACCAGCCTTGTTGGCTCCACTATAGAAGAAAGCCATGATATCTCCCTCATTGTACCCGTGCTGCGGGCACTCAATTAACATGTTGGAGTATCTCTCCCACGCTTGACGTAAGTCCTCTCCTGGCTTCTGGCGGAAAGAAGAGATCTCTTTTCTTGCTCTAATTTTTCTAGATGGATGGTAGAATCACTCGAGGAACAGACGCTTGAGCTCGACCCATGTGGTTACACCTCCCCGTGGGAGCGTATTATCGTACCACTCCTTTGCTATTCCCGTTAAAGAGAATGAGAACAGCCTGAGCCTCTTGGCATCTTCAGACATGCCGTTATAATTGAACGTGGATGCTATCATAAGAAAACTCCTCAGATGAGTATGAGGATTCTCCTTCCCAACCTCCACCTTGAATTGATTTTCGGTAAGCAGCTTTAGAATTCCAGGGGAGATTGAGAAGTTGTTTGCCGCTACAGGAGGCAATGCCACTCCATCATAGTACCGTTGCGGTTGTGCCATGAACCTTCCTCGAATAGCCATGTTCTGATCGGCGTTCTGAGGAACGTGCTGAGGAATAGCAGGTGGTACGGGTACTTGTTGGCCTGGTGGTGGTTGATAGACTGGTGGTTGGTTGTAAACAGGAGGTGGAGGGTACGGGTATGGTGGATATGCATATGGTGGGTATGGGTAAGGGTAAGGTAAGTTGTTTTGTGGGAATTTGTTCTGTGGATATGCAGGGTTGTTCTGAGGATGTTGGACAAGGTTATGAGTTGGATTGTTTACGTTCTGTGTACCCGGGTTTTGGCTCTGGCTTTCCCCTAACGGGACTTGATTCTGACAGCCATTCCCTCCAGTGCCCTCAACCCGTTCCACTGCCTGATTAAACTCATTTGCAGCATCATCCAACTCATTACTGATGTCCATGTTTTCATTTTCTCCTCCGGCAGCATTCATCCTTCTTTAAAAGGCTCGGTTTCTTCTTGCTATTGTCTCAGGATCTAGCTGTAGTCTATCTTTGCTCGTATCACCTTACGAGCGTGTTTTCATAAACCTGAAATACTAACAAAAGAATAAAAACACAACTGCCGAACACGTAAGAATAAAACAGAAAAATAAAGAACTCACTACTAACTACTAAGCTATCTACAAGTCCTATTCAAAAGACATACAACGCCGTCCCCGACAACGGCGCCATTGGCTTGAACCGAAAATACTAACTTTCTACTAGTAGTTTCCCCGCAAGCGTACGGGTTCACTGTAGTATCAGCAAGTATAGCGACCAAGTATATCGTACCCAAGAGAATGGATGTATGCGAACATATCCCTGAAGATCTATGCGTCGTAATTAATATGAGCGTATGTTTTTGGGTTTTTTAGAAGAAAATATAATCTAAACTAAATTAATCTATGAATGCAAAAAGGAAAATTAAACTAAGAACGTAAAAGTGTATTTTCAAATATGAGATGATGATGCTCAGGGTAGGAATTCCTACGTATACTAACGGAGCAGGTACATAATCAAAATAAATGTGACGCACACGAAATAACCTAAGTAAAAGATTGCAAGATGAAAGCTCAAGAATGCAAACCCTAATACTTTATCCTAACAATCGACTTCACTAATCCACTAACAAGTTAATAGATTGTGCTTAATTAACGAGGCCCTAATTTAAACTAAGGTGATGCGGTCGTCCTCCTTAGATAAATCGGTAGATTAATGAACCCTTTCTAAACCCTCTCATTAAGTCAACTAGTTGTTAAAGAGTGATAAGATCGTCCTCTCTCGAACACTTTTCGAACTAAATTCAAAGGTAAAGTTAAGATTGATTTTAAGAATTCATTAATTAAGAAAATTAAAACTAAACGTCACGAATTACCCTAATTACGTACCCACATCCTACTTCTACGAGTTCATCCTACCCCAAGCATACAAGGGTTTTACCTAGATATGGTTTTAACTACAACAAAAGCAATTAAAGAAGTAACAAACATAAACATAATAATTTGAACTAAGAAATTATTAAACATAAACTAGGGTTTAAAGTAATAAATATTAAGAACTGAAATTAGATTGATAAAACAAAGTCTCAAGTATTCAAGAACAAAGAACTAAAGGAAAGAAACTAAAAATCAAAACCGAACTATGAATTCGTAAGTAAACCTCGATTACACGTGAAAATTAAGCTTGCTCGTCTCTTCTCCTCTTTCTCTCTCCAAAAACTAACTCTAAAAGTGATGTGGTATCAAGTGGTATGTGTTATTCTCCTTAAAAACGAGTTCATAACAAGTATATATAAGCATCGGGCCGAATCGGGAACTCATGGGCCGAAAAACGAATCCTGAGGCAAAACATGAATAGTGCTCGAGCACCACCCGCTCGAGCGGGGGCGCTCGAGCTGTGTAGGTCGAATGAAGCAGGGGCTCGAGCACTAGTGCTCGAGCTGGTCGAGTGGTCAAATTATTCTGCATGTTTCGGGCGCTCAAGCAACATGCTCGAGCGGTGGCGCTCGAGTTGCTCGAGTGGTTGAAATTCTCTGTAAGTTTTGGATGCTCGAGCGTTAGTGCTCGAGTGGCTCGAATGGCAAAAGTTCTCTGGACAATTTAGGTGCTCGAGCAACATGCTCGAGCGGTGGTGCTCGAGTGACTCCACTCGAGTGGCTCTCCTTCCTCTTCAACTGATACTTTTCCTCTCGCGCACTAATACCAATCGTATTTCTTCGATATCTTCTCATCCGGGCATCCGTTTGAGTCGATTCAAAGTCCTACGAACTCCATTTTTTGCCCTCAATTCACCTATAAGCATCAAAAAGGAAAATTCATCAATGTGTAGAAATAATACTCAATTGACTCTAAATACTCAATAAAATCGACCAAAACTGGGGCATTTCTAACGACGAATCATGACAATTTCATGCCTAATCAGGCATCCCCGAAGCCCTTAATGACCTAGTCGCATGGCTCCACGTATTTCTCGAAGGAGCTGTCCAGCTGGTCGAAGGCGGCTTTGAAGATGATGTTGTAGTATGCCCATTGTCGACCAACATGCGGTGGATGGTGACGCCCATGATGTTGACCGACACGACCAGGGCATCATGGTTGGGGTAGATGACCCCCATACGGTCCTTCTCTCTGAAAATGAGGAGATCGGACTCCTTGGCCGTCATGTTGATCGGCATGGTGATCTGGTGGACGTTGACCATGGCCCGCAGCTCACTCTTCTGCCGGTGGTTGGAGAGCAAGGTGGAAGGTGCAAATCCTCCCGCCGGGGAGAGCATGTTGACGGCGTAGCGAGCATGGTGTTCCGGCATTGGGGGGCAGATGAGGGCTGCCTCCCGGTTTTGCTCCACGGGGTGGGCAGCGGGCTGCATCTCTGGCCTGGCCGCCGGTCTTTTCACGAACTCTTCCAGCTTCCCTTCCTCGAAGAGCTGCTTCAAGAGGTCACGGCACTCACTCATATTGTGCCCGACGGTTTGGTGGTAGTGGCAGTACTTGTTGGGGTTTAGTTGCACCCCCGGCTTGTGGACCCATGGGCGTACCTTGGGCACATGTTCTTGTCCCGAATTTGTACATATACGTACTCCGGGGTGGCTGCAAGCTTTTCGGCCAACTTCACCTCGACAGAGTCGAAGGGCTTGAATGGTTGGGGAGCACGATGTTGATAGGCGAACAGCCGAGCAACGAGGATTAAGATGCAATATATTAAAAATAATAAGATTAGGAAGTCATTAAAAATAAAAAATCAAAGAGGACGAGCAGTAGGGAATAAAGCCCTAGGAGGCGAGCAGCTGAGTCAAGTGACCAGGTCAGAAGAGGCGAGCAACTGGTCATTCGGGCATGAGAAAGAGGTGACCAACTGGACTAAGAAGGGTGAAAGAGAAGTAACAAGGGGCGAGCATGCGAGCAAGAGGGCATCTCAAAAGATCATCAGAAATCCCAATAATTAGGCATTACATTAGGGACAAACATGTGTTTTAATACTTGTTATTGTATAAAGATGTAATAGCTTAAGGAAATAACAAGTGTCTTAACACTTGTCATGATGTAAATAAGGATGATTAAGAAGATGACACCACCTACTTGCTTGTACTATTATAAATACCCCTTCATGGGATAATAAAAAAAAGAGAGTTAATTAAAAAACAAGCCAAACTCTTGCAAATTTTCTCCCTAACATTTCCTTGAAGAAATCTAGCTTTAATCCTTGATTTAATTCTTGTTTGATGATCTTCTTAGTATAGAAACAACCACTAATCATCTAATCCGAGCCAAGATCATCAACAATTGGCGCTAGAGGAAGGGTCCGAACCTCCGTTAGTTGAAAATTTGAAGAATTCTTGTGAAAATTCACCGGAATTTGCAAAAATCCAGCAATAGGTCGCCGAAAACTGGGTTTGGAAGTGTTGGCTGCTATTTGTAAGGTGTTGTGTTTGATGATTTAAAGACTTGAATGCATGCATGTATGAACAAGGGTTGTAACAAGCCAAATTCATACATGCAAGGCTAGTTGTTCTTAAATCCACATTCATAAACACAAAGACTTTCATCAAAAGGACATTTTGATATCCAAAAATGACAAGATCACAAGAACCGCAAGAATCGAGCACACATCCGGCTAGCAAGTCCCGAACTAGGGTATCATCAACGGGTGATCATGCACAAATGGTACGGACGATGTCTCGATGGAATGTTCAAGTCACTATTGATACTCTTCCCCCTGAAGTGGAAGCTTTGACCCAGAATCCAGAAGAATTGGCGAAAACAATCGCCGTTTTACAATTCTTGCAACGGCGATAGGAAGCTGCTGGACCATCCAGAGACCGGGAGGCGAGCAACCGGGCAGTAGGGCACATATCATCTAAGACCCCGGAGGCGAGCAACCGCGTAGTAGAGCGAAGAGCTAAGCAATGAAATGATATAAGAATAGAGGAAGTTGACAGCGAACAAGCAAGGAGGGCCAAGGGTAGAGCTCCAATTAGCGAACGACTAGGAAGCCGAGGAGGATCTACTCCAGGGGGTGATAAGGAGTCAAGCAGCAGGGGAACAAGGAATCGCAGTCGTGAAGAATATAGGAAAGAAAGCTCCCAGAGAAGTGAGGAGCGGGCACACCCTGCTGCTCGCCCCTCGATCCACGATAGGCTCAGTAGATCAGCCTTTGGCCGCTTGGGTCCGAATTGGGCAAGCAATGTGGTCCGGCGGTAAACACAGGAGAAACGTCCCGTTAGTAAGGGACTGCATCGTGAGGAAGGCTCTGAGCCAAACCACGATGAACAGACTTTTGACGGAGGAGTGCCTCCAAACGAGTGGCTTGACCTCAAGAAGACAATTGGGGAAATGAAAAAAATAATTAGACGCCCAAAATGGCAGGGGGCCCACAGTACTTCCATCATCACCACTGTCCCCTACAATATTGAACGCGCCAGTTCAAAAGAAAGTGTAGTTCCCTACTGTTAGCCTATACGAAGGAAATTCGGAACCGAAAGTACATTTATCTAAGTATACTGATTACATGATATCAGTAAAGGTATCTGACACGATACAATTTCGTAATTTTCCTTTAACTCTTGGTGATGGTCCTCACAGATGGTTTTCCACACTTGCCCCAAGTTCCATAAATTCGTTCATGCAACTTAGCAAGGAATTCCTATCGCACTTTTCGACGATCGTATCTTACCTCACGCAAAGACACAAACTTGCAGACCTAAAACAAGGTGATGAAGAATCCGATCGGGCTTTTCTTGAAAGGTTTGATAAAGTCCTACTGGAAGGAGAAATGGTGAGTGAAGACACCAAAATCGTGGCAGTAATGGCAGGACTCAAGAAAGGAACAAACCTCTGGAAAGAGATGCACCTAGCTTTCCCTAAAACTTATTCTGAATTCAGGCATAAAGCCGGCGTGTACATCTCAATGCAGGAGACCCTACAAAAAGAGTTAGGTGATAAGGTTGATACCAAAAAGTCTAGAAAAAAGTCAGGAGGAGAATACAAGGCCCCAAAGAACATGAAGGCCTTCAGCGAAGGTTCCGAGTTGAAGGAGAAGTTGAACCATGTCCTATCCACGTCGATAGAAGCCATATATAACAACGTGAAGGACAAGGATATGTTGTCGGAACCCCGGAAAATACGTCAAGAGCGGGAAAAGTTGAATCCCAACAAATACTGTGCGTATAATCAAAATATAGGCCATTTCACGAGTGAATGTCGGGACCTCTTGAAACAATTATGGAGATTTTACGAAGAAGAAGAACTGTTAGAGTTTGTTAAGAAGCAACCAGGCAAGAGGCTCAGGATGACAGTTCTATCTAGCTCGGAGGATGATGAAGAAGACGAGCAGCCGAGCAGGAAGGACAAGAAGGGTAAAAAGACATTCACGGCTCCGGCGAAACCTGTCCGAGAAATTTTAATGCTTGAACCAGCCGGACCGGTAGGAGGTTGTTCAGACGGAAGACCTCCGATGTCCAAAAGGAAGAGAAATGCAGACTTAAGAGCCATGGCCCAAGTCAGAGAAGTTGGAGTGAACCAAGATACCAAGAAGACGGGCGACTTGGTGTTTTCTGAAAAAGATCTAGATGGGATACTCACCCCACACAACGACTCACTGATTATCTGTGCCAACATCATGGGGATCCGAGTCCACCGCCTGCTTGTGGACATCGGCTCGTACACGAATATCATATTCAAGAGTATACTAGATCAGTTAGGTGATTGTGAAGAGTATGTAAAAGAATGTGACCATAAAATAGTAGGGTTCGGAGATGCTGTAACCGTTCCCTTAGGTTTAGTTACGTTGCCAGTCGAGCTTGTATCGACCGAGAATCCCGAAAAGAGACTGACTAGAATGATAGAGTTCTTAGTTGTAAATCAACAGTCTGCCTACAACGGGTTTCTCGGTCGACCTTTTATGAATGAATTCAAAGTGGTTGTTTCAATGTACTACTACTGTCTTAAATTTCCAACTTCAAAAGGTTTAGGTACGTTTAAAGGTGACCAAAAGAAAGCTCGGGAATACCTCCTGCAACTTCAACCTAACGACAACAGAGTATCCGTCATGGACGAACAACTGAGCAGCAGGGTTGAAGGTGAACCCTCCATATTGGATGAAATCATGGAGTCCGTCGACACCGAAATGATGGAGGTGGAAGACCAGCAGGGCGAGGACGAGCGGGAGGACTCCAGCGAGCAACAGGGAAGAGAGGCCGTACCCAGACTAAATCAAGTTGAAGACATAGAGCCAAGGTTGGAAGCAGAACCAATGATCGAGGATGAGATTAACCTGGAGGGGCCCATTATTGATCCTCGTTTGAAAAACCAGAAATGAAGAGTAACCCCGGTTGAGGAGCTAGAAGCAATAAAAGTCGACCCAAATCGAGAAGACTTGGAATTATTCATTGGATCTGAGCTCCCTGAGCCATACATGTCCAGAATGAAAGAATTCCTCAAGTCTAATCTCGACGTATTCGCATGGTCGCATGCTGATATGGTAGGCATCAGCCCTGAGCATGCCCGTCATAAGCTGAATATTGATCCAACCAGAAAACTGGTGAAGCAAAAAAGAAGGAAGTTCGGGTCTGACAAATATGAAGCACTAGATGTGGAGGTAAAGAAGCTACTTGATAATGATCTCATTAAAGAAGCCTTATGTCCCAGATGGGTGGCAAATCCAATGTTAGTGAAGAAACCAAATGACACGTGGAGGTTATGTATAGACTTCACTGATCTGAATGCTGCTTGCCCTAAGGACAACTTTCCACTGCCTCACATTGATTAGTTGGTGGACAACACGGCGGGACACGAACTCCTCACCTTCATGGACGCATTCGCCGGATATCACCAAATCCCGATGCATCCTGACGACCAGGAACACACAGCGTTCTACACCAACAAAAACTTATTATGTTGGAAGAGGATGTCGTTCGGGTTAATCAACGCAGGGGCCACGTACCAGAGACTTGTTAACAAGATATTCGATGACCACATCGGCAAAACAATGGAAGTGTACATGGACGACATAGTCGTAAAAAGACCAAAGAAGGAAGATCATTTGGAACACCTTGCACAAGCATTTGAAATACTTCGGGCATACAATATGAAACTGAACCCGAAGAAAAGCAGCTTCAGAGTTCACTCGGAAAAATTCCTCGGGCACCTGGTCAGTCAGCGAGGTATTGAGGCGAATCCATCAAAGGTCAAAGCAATTATGGACATGCAACCACCAAGGTCGGTCAGGGAAGTTCAGCGACTAACCGAATGCTTAGCAGCCTTGAACAGATTCATTTCAAGATCCGGAGATAAGTGTCGACCTTTTTTCGACGCTATCAAGAAATGGCAGTTCCAATGGATAGGTAGCTGTCAACAGGCATTTGAGCAATTGAAAGAATACCTCAGCGACACCAAGATTCTATCAAAACCTGTTTCAGGAGAGAAACTGTACCTATACCTAGCTGCGTCAGAAGTGGCCATCAGCTCAGTTTTAGTTTGGGTAGAAGGAAAGTTCCATTTGCCGATTTACTACGTAAGTCAGGCCTTACATGCAGCAGAGATCAAATATTCGCCCATGGAAAAGTTGGCATACGCACTAGTGATGAGTGTGAGGAAGCTAATACCTTACTTCTTTGATCACCAAGTGGAGGTTTTAACAATATTCCCACTAATACAAATTTTGCAAAGACCTGACACTGTTGGTCGCCTCCTCAAATGGTCACTAGATATAAGCCAATTCCGAATATCTTATGCACCTCGAACAACGATCAAGGGACAAGCGTTAGCCAACTTCATATTCGAATTAACCTTCCCTCAAGATCCGACGAGAGGTCATAACCATCCATGTCATATGTACATGGACGAATCATCAAATAACACAGCAGCGGGAGCCGAGATAGTGCTGATCAGTCCAGATAGGCAAGTGTTCACTTCGGCAGTCAGGTTTGAATTCATGGCAACGAACAACGAAGCTGAATACGAAGCGCTGATAGCCGGACCACGACTGGCTCTGGCTGTGGGGGTTCGAAGAGTCCAAATTTATGGAGATTCTCAGCTAATAGTCAACCAAGTCCGTGGGGAGTACGAAACTAAAGATGAAAACATGGCTCTATATCAAAAAATTGTTGCTCACCTAGCCTCACTCTTCGAGCAAATTTATATTGAACAAGTGCCAAGGGACAACAACGCACAAGCAGACGCACTTGCTCGCTTGGCTACTAGCACGGGACCAGCAAAACTTTCACAAGTCACAATAACAAAGATTTCTCACCCATCCACCAGTGACTACAAAATCAGTCATATTAAAGAAGAACTGACGGAGGAAGATTGGAGAACACCGATATACAGATATCTCAAAGACAGCAAAGTGCCAGAAGACCCACAAAAAACAACTAAGATAGCCAAACGAGCAGCGAGATTTACTATCATGGATAACCAACTTTACAAAAGAGGATTTTCACTGCCCCTACTGAAATGTTTGGCAAGGGGGCAAGGCCAGGAAGTGTTGAAGGAAATACATGATGGTGTATTTGGAAATCACACGGGAGGGCGAGCATTGGCATACAAGATAGTAAGACAAGGATACTATTGGCCAACCCTGCTACAAGATGCAATCAAAGTTGCAAAAACATGCCATAGGTGCCAGCTGTTCGCCCCCAACATCCATAAGCCACCAACAGAACTGATCTCAGTGAATAGTCCATGGCCATTTGCAAAGTGGGGGATAGACATCATAAGACCTTTCCCAACGGGAAAGGGGAATATCAGATTTGCAGTAGTGGCCGTGGACTGTTGGTCCCACTAGATAGGTTAATTGCGGAAGCTTTAAAGTTAAGTCTTTACAAAATCTTTTTATAAGAGCAAGGAATGTAAGAGCAAAAAAGAAAAGAAAGCAATAAATAAGACCGGATGTATAGTGGTTCGGATCTGAAAATTCTACGTCCACTCTCTCTTGTTCAAAGGGGCCTCACTAACCAACCAACAATTTACTATCTACTGGAATTGTGAAGTACCAGTTCCTTCTTACAATCTCTTTAGATCTAACTTCGATCTAAAGCCTTTCAATCTACAACCTTGTCTTAATAGATGAACATGTTGAGATTCAATACTCCTTAAATGAGTGGATATAAATGTGAACAAAGTAAGAGTGCTAAGGCTTGATTACAAAAGAGGCTTGGATATGAACTTCGTGTGTGCGTGGGATCTCTCTAGAGCCTTTCTTTGAAGATGCACTCTTGTATTTATAGAGATGTTTAGGAATTAGCCGTTGGAGAGCTAATCCAATCAGATCTCTAATTAAGGAAGCTTTCAATCAATCAATTCCCTAATTGATTGATTGGGTTGGTGAGATCCTTGGATTGATTGACTTCAAATACTTTCCAATCCGATCTTGTTGACTTGATTTGAATCACCAATGGTCAAATGCTTCCAATGCCTAACTCTGATTCTTCCAGAGAAGGCAGGACCAGACACCAGGCAACCTCGATGTCTTATGGTCTAGAGTCGGTTAAGAAACAAAATGCTCATCAGAATCAGGAGATGATTCTGAGCATCTTTTATTTCACCAGACTCGTCTGGTCCGGACACGTCTGGTCTAGGGAAGATCCTCTGTCTCTGGTCAGATCTCATCTGGTGAAGTCTTCTGGTGGAGTCCTCTGGTGAAGTCCTCTGGTAGGTCTTCTGGTAGGTCTTCTGGTGACTCTTCTGGCGAAGTCTTCTGGTCTGGCAGTTTCCTCTAGACTAAGTCCTAATCTACTTCCTCATCTGGCTAACAGGCCCAGATGGTCCTATTACATTTTCTGGTTTGTTTTAACTCATCAAAATTATACAACATTTATCCTAACATGGACTATTACACAAAATGGGCCGAAGCCGAAGCACTAGTGATAATAACACAAGAAAAAATGATCAGCTTTATCTGGAAAAACATAGTGTACTGATTCAGAGTCCCGCAGGCAATACTGACAGATAATGGAAAGCAGTTCGAAGGAAAGAAGATAAGAGATTTCTGCAAAAAATGGGGCATCAAGAAACATTTTTCAACACCCTACCACCCTCAGTCTAATAGCCAAGTCGAGGCAGTTAACAAGATAATCAAGCATATCCTGAAAATCCTTCTAGTGGATAAGAAAGGCAAATGGTCAGAAGAACTGCCAGAGGTACTTTGGGCATACAGAGTATCACACAGGACAGGCACCGGGGAAACGCCGTTCGCTATGGCATTCGGTACAGAAGCAGTTATACCTGTGGAGCTCAAGGCACCTACTGAGAGAGTAGCCGAGTTCGATGAACAAGAGAACATTAAAGCACTAGCTGCAGAAATGGATTTGATTGACAAAAAACGAATCTCAGCAGAAATGAAAAATAAAATATACAAGAGAAGAATCGCGAAATACTACAATTCGCAAGTGAAGGTCAGGGAATTTGAAGTCGGAGATTTGGTACTCCGAAAAGTTCTAGCACCACCTCCATGAGTATTTGGACCGACTTGGGAGGGCCCATTCAGGGTAACCCACAAGTGGTACAACGACACGTATGACCTTGAAGACATGGAAGGCAACTCGGCCCAATACACCTGGAACGCAGCTTTATTGAAGAAATATTATCAGTAGTTAGGAAACCGATGTAAAATTCTCTATATAGACTAGTAAAGTTTTCTATGTAAACCATCAGTTGTATTATTGTAAGGTTAAAGTTTTCAAACTTTTTTGGCAAAATTTTATAAATATGATTTTTCAATGTATTAAGCGTTTAAACAGACAAAGAGGCATCAAAGCCTAGTTGTCCGCCTAAAAGAGAAGAGCTGCTCGCCGGAGACAGTCAAATGTCGTAACATAAGTCCAGAGGAGGCGAGCAGCAAGGCTCCCAAGTCACAAAAGCCCAACTAATCACCCCATGACATAAAGTTGCTCGCCCCAAAGCTAAATGCACCTAAGCACAAATATAGCAAGCGTCGAGCAACAGGGTATGAAAGGAAATGTGAAGGTCAAGTTCTTCAAGAACCAATGAGACCCGTACATAGCCAAATTACAAAAGTTGCAAGGAAAATTATTTAACTTTCAAAAGAAAAAGAAAGAAATACTTGAGCGAAAATAAATGAAAGGCGAACAAGTAAAAAAGTACGATTTCATTAAAAGATTTCTGATAGAGATACAAAGGAAGAGAGGTTACATCATTCTAACATCTATTACAAAATAAGCAAAAAACTAAGAAAAGAAAGCTTCAAGACTGGGGAGCCGGAGGGGCATCGGCCGGTGGAGCATCGGCAGAAAGAGCGTCGGGAGGAAGGACATTTGGGTTGGTCACCTCGGCGACCTGTTGCTCGCCTACTACTGTAGAGGTGTTTGCCTTATCCAAGGGAGTGGGGAACAGAGGACTCAGGGCATCAAAAACCGTGGCATCCCTGCTAACCTCCTCAGTCCTCTCTTTCGGAGCAACTACTCAGACGTCATCTTAAAAAATGCCCAAATCCAACCCAATCTCCCCTAGGTCGGCAACAGGGATGTCGAAACCGGCGGCTGGAGGATTCTCAATAACATAATCCGCGAAGTCCTTTATGGTACTAGTCATGATATCAAGGCCATTATCTAAGGCGTACTTCACGGATCGTACACAATCTGCGTACGCGCAGATGTAACCAAGGTTGGTGTTATCAGTTACATCTTGCACATACGTGGTGTAAGAAATGGCATGCTTTTTCTCCTTCTCCAGTCGGTCGACGTGAACCTTCAGTGACTCGACCCGCTCTATCAGGCCGACCCATTCCGTCTCCAGGACTTGCAAACGGTCAGTGGCAACTCCCATATCCAACTTCAGCTTCTCTGAAGCATTGGAAGCCATTCTCTCCCGATCCTCAGAGGCTTTCAAGTCCCATTCCCACGAAAGTTTGGCCCTATCGAATTCGGCTTTCAGCTTGGCCAACTCCTCATCCTTCTTTTTCAACTGGACATCTCGGTCCGTCTCAAGCTGCTCAATTATCCGTCCCAGACTCCGGTTTGTCCGTTCGAGCTCAATAGCTTGGTCTAGGACTCTCTGAGCAGAGATAACCTGATGACTCGCGTTGTAGCTCAGGAGGCGGGCATTATCACTCAGACTTTGACTTTGGAGGATCTCTTCATCCGTCTTTGTCCAGGAGCGGGGGACAAACTCTGTAGCCCGCCGGACATGAGAGTCCTTAATCTCGTGGTTGGCAGGGGCCAATTTCACATAACTGAGTTGATGAAGCACTTTAGCATGTCCGGGATAATCATCTCTCCAGTACCTGTACAAAATTAAAAGTCGTTAAAAAAATGTAAGCAAGGAAGCGAGCAGCCGAGCAGGAGAGAAGATACTTACTCCCTCATTTTCACTGGGTCATAACCCAGATAAGAACTGTCAGGCGAGGAGCTCCTTCCTCGACCGGCGACCATCGCGCCGATGACCTGTTGCTCGGTCACTTCTTCCACCGGCGTGGAGCGAGCAGCAGACTTGCTCGCCTGTGAAGAACCTTGTCCTCTAGCTCGCTTGGAGCAATCATCCTCCTTGCGAGGGGCAGTCTCTTTAGTAAGCCTCTTTTTGCCCCTTGTGTCTTTGGGAGGAGGCGAGGAGCGAGTAGGGGGCGAGGAACTGGGGCAGGTGCTGGGGGAGCTTCCTCTTCAGTTGCTTCCGCCCTCAGTTTTATAAGGGAAGTGCAGGGATTAAATTTCTTCTTCCTGGAGGTTGATTCACTGCCATCTGTTTAACTCGGCGAGCAAGCAAGTGATAGCACTCGGGAATCTCAGGAATTGCTACGGTCACCCTTTGAGCTGAAATTAGTAAAGACAATCAAATTAGAGCAACAAGGCGACTAACAGGCCGGAGGCGACCAGGCGATCAACAAGTTATAAGGATGAGTAAAATGCATAAGGAAAGTTACCTTCAGGGATCTCCGCCTGTGCCTCTAAGTGATGAGCACTGGTAGTGAGTTGAGCAAGCTTACGGTAGTGCGCCTGAGAGAGATGGCCAATACTCCGATCCTTAACGTCCCATAATAAAATCAGAGCAAGGACGTATAGGAACTCTTCACTCAACTCCGGATGCCCCCACTTCAAGATACGCGGACCTGCAAAACAAGGAAGAAAAAAAATTAAAACTAGGAACAAAACCTACGCCGAATTTTGCCAAAACACGTAGGGGAATTTATGCGCCCCGGTCCTCCCGAAAAATCAGAAGACGCCCGCCAATTGCCACCATGAAGAAGAATTGCTTATGCCAGCTTTTGACTTTGTTGGGCACCCCTTCGATCAACTTGACGCCGCTACGGGCTTTGATATAATACTACCCGAGCCCTTCCTCATTAGCAGCCGATGAGATGGTCATCGTGTAATGTATCTCCACCGTGCTGATTTTATTCTTATAGCCCTCCAACCCGAACAGGGTGATAAAAGCCAACAGATTACTCCAACCGTTCGGAGTAATCTGAGTGATCTCAAAGTTTGTGTCCTCCAGGAATCGCCCGATCACCGGATGCAAAGGAAGGGGGAACCCCGTTACATCAAGGTTGATAGCAGTACAGCCCGGAGGTGGATTGTCAGCTCTCTCTCCTGGTTGAGGGACATACAGGTGGATGTCATATGGAATACGGTATGAAGAGTGTATCCGGGCCAAGTCATCCTCTGTAACCACGCTAGCCACTTTACCCGCTGTGTAAGTTGATGGACGGGCCTCAATGACAGCTCGGAGAGGAGTTGGGAAAGTGTTGTGATATTGGTTGGCATAGTCAATCCACTCCTGTCTTCGAATTACAGCCTTCGGGATGAGGGATTCGGGAGTTGGCCTTGAGATAGGGAAATTTATTTCCCGAAGGAATTCCCATGTTACACCCGGTTGGTCGCCTCCTGGCTGAGCCATCTGCTCGCTTGCGGCTTGTTGCTCGCTGCTCGCTCCCATGTCTCCAGGGAGACTCATTTCTTCAATCTCGGTGGTAACCTCGACAGAATCCTCACCCAAATCCGAGGAGGTCCCTTCCCTTAGCGAGGAGCGAGTAACAGGGCCCTGGACGTCCTGCTCGCCTGAGCTCTCCACAGCATAGAAATCATCAACAGAGCGAACAACAGAGCTCACCTCGGAACCCGTGTCTTCATCAACGAGCAAGGTCCTAGGATTTTGAGCAATTGCTCGCCGGAGCGAGCGGCGAGGAACAGGGAATGACAGTTCATCTTCCATAGGCCTTTTTCCCGAATTTCGACCAACGAATTCAATGGATTGAGTGTCACTCGAAGAGGGAGATGCCATTTACAAGATCCAAGTCTTCTCAAATGTAAAGAGCAAAAGCGACGGTGGCACAACGATGGCGACGTGGCGGCGAAGGCGGTGGAGCAGTATCAAAAGCGATGGGAATCGTACAAAAACAAAAAATAGAAATCGAAATGCAGGAAATTACAATGAAGAAACAAGAGAAATTAAGAGATTCACCTTTAATTCAAGGGAAGTCAAACAAAAATCGAGAGAAATTGAAGAAGAGAAGCTTCGAAAATCGTTTATGGAGGCTCTGAGAATTCTGATCGTGAAAAGAATAGAAAGAAGAAGAGAAGAGCTATTTATAAGAAGGGATTCGGGGGTAAAATTGAAAGATTTAAAAAAAAAGGAAGCCCCTATGCACAAAAATGAAACACACGCGTGGGCGGCGGTGACGTCACCAACTGCCCACGTCGCCTCGTGTTCCGCATCTCGGGAAGCAAAACATCGCGAATTCAAGGGGCACTCCCTGTTGGTCGCCTCCAAAGTTCCCGCCTATAAAATTCAAAATCCTGTTGTTCGCCTCCCATCATAAAAGTACAACTCAGCTGATAGTTTGACATAAAGGAATAAAAATTCATCCCAATATGTCAAACTAGGGGGTATTGTTGATAAGCGAACAACCGAGCAACGAGGATTAAGATGAAATATATTAAAAAATAATAAGATTAGGAAGTCATTAAAAATAAAAAATCAAAGAGGATGAGTAGCAGGGAATAAAGCCCTAGGAGGCGAGCAGCTAAGTCAAGTGACCAGGTCAGAGGAGGCGAGCAACTGGTCATTTGGGCATGAGAAAGAGGCGACCAACTGGACTAAGAAGGGTGAAAGAGAAGTAACAAGGGGCGAGCAGGCGAGCAAGAGGGCATCTCGGAAGATCATCAGAAATCCCAATAATTAGGCATTACATTAGGGACAAACATGTGTTTTAACACTTGTTATTGTATAAAGATGTAATAGCTTAAGGAAATAACAAGTGTCTTAAAACTTGTCATGATGTAAATAAGGATGATTAAGAAGATGACACCTCCTACTTGCTTGTACTATTATAAATACCCCTTCATGGGATAATAAAAAGGAGAGAGTTAATTAAAAAACAAGCCAAACTCTTGCAAATTTTCTCCCTAACATTTCCTTGAAGAAATCTAGCTTTAATCCTTGATTTAATTCTTGTTTGATGATCTTCTTAGTATAGAAACAACCACTAATCATCTAATCCGAGCCAAGATCATCAACACACGGTAAGAAAAGTTCCTCCGGCTCGGCGCGGTGCCCGTCTGAGCGCGGGGCTTCTCCTTCTCTGTCGGGGCGCTCTCACCAAGCAGCTGAGCCAGGATGTCAGCGTTGTATATGATCTTTCCGGCCCGCTGCCGGAATTCCGCGTAGGACTTGGGATAGTCCTTGTTCATGGACTTCCACAGTTTCATCTTTAGGCGGAGTTCGCCTATAATACCGATGAGCTTGACCTCGTCCCCAACGGGCTCGCCTTCCATGATGATCTGGTCAACCCGATCGATATATGCTCGGTCGGTCTCATCCTTTCCTTGGGCCAGATTGGTCATGCGATTGGCGCCGGCCAGACGTGGCGCCATCGAGGAGAAGTGCTCTAGGAACAACTCCCCCAGCTGGTGGAACGAGACCACCTTCCCCGCGGGTAGCAAGGAGTACCAACGGTGGGCTCTATCACCGAGGGTCAATGAAAACATCTGGCACTGGGTAGCGTCTGTTGCCCCCATGGAGATCATGTAAGTAGAATACTTACTCAAGTGAGTGATGGGATCCGTCTCCCCGTCGTATTGGCCTACAACGGCCACGTTGATCTTTGGTTGGGCGGGGGCTCGCACCAGGATGTCTGCGAGAGGCGAGTTAGGCATGTGGGCGAAATGGTGTTGCCCGTCCCGCTTCTCGAGTTTGGCCTCCAAATCCGATACTTTCTTCAGGATCTCGGCCATGGTGTTGTCAGCCGCGGGGAAAGATCGGGGATGCGGGTTGTCTCCCAGACGATCACGGACCGACGGCCTCGGGACCGCGTCGTTGTGATGTCGGGGAGAGCGCTCCCTCTCTCGCTCCCGGGGCCTGGAACTTGCATTTGACTCGCAGGGTCGGACAGCTCCCCGAGTCTGGGACCCCAGTCTGGAGAAGACTGAGCCTGCCGGCCGGCGAGATGCTCGCTGAGAGTCGGCCTCCTCATCGAGGCGACGTTTCAGGTTATGAGACCGGGTTACATAAGGGGTGGCCCTCCTGGCCGCCTCTCGCTCTGGCCGAGGGTGGTTGGTGGCCCTCGTCTGGGCTGGCTCCTTTCCGGGCCGATGGGTGCGGATAGGAGCAGCATCGATCTCGGCTTGGCGACGTTCGATCATCGCCTTCACCGCCTGGAGATCCTCCGGAGTTCTTATGGCGGATAAGAACTCAAATGGCCCCTGGAGTGTGGCCGCTGTGAACGGAGCCAGAGTAGCGGCCTCGCCGATATCTTCAACCTGTTGTTGGGTATGGGTAGCCTTTGAAGTGGCCATTTCAATGTGGGTAAGTGGGATTTCTTGAGAAAAAATGGATGTGGTTCGGTTGAGGTAACTAGATAAACGAAACTGAGTGAACTTCGCTATTAGTCACCCTCCTTCTAGCGCCAAAATGTTGACAGCGATTTCGTGAGGATCTCACCGCCGGGTTCCTAGCGGGTAGGATTTACGTATTTATGAGAACTGAAAGTAGTAAATGCAGGTATAAATGAGCTCTCAAGTGGAGACTTTGCAATAAATAAGTTGTGTGTTACATTGGGCATTTAAGGCCCTATTTATAGTGTACATGGTGGGTTTCCCCACCTTGGGTTGGTATGCCCGTGGGCCCCTCCTATTCCTAGCTGGGGGGTTATGAGTGATTACAGCCTCCCTCTATGGACTAATGGGGAAACGCCACCTGGAACTGTTGCCTTTCACTGATGGGACCTATCCCTACTACCTGCTCTGACACTGTTACATCCTCTGGTCTGATGGCACTGGAAGTACTTCCACAGCTGGCGACGCCTGGGATCGGGCAGACGGGTACATGGGTATCCGGGTATCGAGTAGGTAGCGGGCATCCTGGGGATCACTTCTCCGGGAAGTGGGTAGCGACCGCACCAGAGCTCGCCGCTGGCCGATCGGCCCTAGTCCCCTGGGCCAAGTCCTTTTCCCGATTGCTCCTGGAGGTCGCAGTCAGACAGCTCTAACGCGCTGCCCATCGATTCGGTCGGGCTCAATAACATGATTCTCTCGCCACTTCGCTCTTCGATCTGGTATGTGAACCTGGCTACCCGACTGGGCGGGTAGGAATACTGGGTGTAACACACATATACAAATATTTTGCAAAAAAAAAAAAAAAGTTAAAAAACTCAAAATTGTTAAAAAAAATATCGAAATTCTACTCTGCAAAACAATATCTATATTTTACAATATCAAATTTAATTTTGCAGGTAGAATTTTATCCAAAAAAAATATAAATTGTGTTACATTGATGGTAAGATATTATATTTGGTGGCAATATATTTTGGAAATCATATGCTATCTCGGTAACAATATCTTTTCCGAAATATTTCAATTCCTTGCTACAAATTTCACATCTATCAATATTTTGCAAAAATACATTCCAAAAATATCAGAGAAAAAAAATCGCTCAACTGTGAAAAAAGATCTGCTTGCATTAATTTAATATTTGTAATAATATTATATTATATATTATAAGTAAATATTATGTTATCATTGATTAAAATATATTCAAATTTATTTTATATTAGAGTAAGATACTTTTTAAAGTTATAATACTTAAGTTGTTAGTAAAGAAACTTAATGTCCTTTTTTTCTTTCTTTTTTGCCAACACTATAATTTTTTATTCATAAAAAATTCATTTCACATTTTAATATATATATATAATTATATGACATATAACAGTCTTTTAATTATTTATCATTTACAATACTATTTTAATAATTGTATATTAAAACAATATAAAAGAAAAATCAAAATCTTAGTCTATAAATGAATACATGTACTTTACAGTTTAATAGTCTAATGTGTCGGCATAATTTTATCCAAAATTAAAATTTTGTATTATAATCTATTATTGAATGAAGACAATATATTATAGGGACATTTACATATTGGTGCAAAAAAAAAACATTGAAATTACAAATTGATTCAAAATATTTGCACAGAAGCATAAAAAAAACATATGCACAGAAGTGTAATATATGTGTCTGTGCAAATATTTTGAACCTATTTGTAATTACAGTTATTTTTGTGAACTAATTTGTAATTTTTTCTATATTATATTTGGTGGTAAAATTTTATGGTATCATATACTATTTTCTTAAATATTTCAACTCTCACTTACAAATTTCACATCTATTAATATTTTGCAAAAAATAACTTCCAAAAATATCCTAAAAGAGAAATTGTTCAACCGTGAAAAAAGATCTACTCACATTAATATAATGTTTAAATTAATATTTCATATTTTACATAAATATTTTGTTTCCATTGATTAAAATATATTTAGATTTATTGTATTTTAGAGTAAGATATTTTTTTAAGTTAAAATACTTAAATTGTTAGTAAAGAAACTTAATGTTTTTTTTTTCCAACACTATAATTTTCTATCCATTAAAAAATTATTCTACACATTTTAAGAAAATATATATACATTAATTATATAAGATATAACAACCTTTTACTTATTTATAAATTACAATATATAAAATAAAAGTCAAAATCCTAGTCTAGAAAAGAATATCTGTATTTTGCAGTTTCATAATCTATTTTGGCCGCATAATTTTATCCAAAAATAAACTTTTGAATTACAATCTATTTTTTAAGGCAAGATAATATGTTTTGTGGCAAAAATTTATTGATATCATATATTATTTCGGTGACAATATCTTTTCCGAAATATTTCAATTCCCTCCTACAAAAATTTCATATATATCAATATTTTGCAAAAACAACTTTAAAAAATATCTAAGAAGAGAATCATTCAATCATGAAAAAAAAAGTTCTCTACATCACCTTTAGGTTACATGCAATACAAAACGAAAAAACATAAAATTTAATCAAAATTTCATCAATAATGCACACCTTATTCAAGAAAGAATAATAATTGGATCAAAATCATGGCGTGCGATGGAAGAATCTTCTTATTGAAAGAGAAAAAAGTTATCAATAATGAATTCTAAAAAAAAATACGAATATAAAGATATGAATATGAATATACTTTAGAAACTTATGAGTAATTTCTGAATACTCTCGAATGATCTTCAACTCAAATTAATGCACATATAAATTTCTCTTAATGTGCACCTAATCCTCTCTATGTGCATAATAAATTGGTTTACCTGCAAAAAAAATAGGGATGTGATCTTTACAAAAAATCACAGAATTAATCCAAACAAATGAATAAAAAATAAAATCATATTTATTCACATAATAAATTGAGAGAAGAGATGAGGATTAGGGTTGTGAATTAGAATGAAAACTAAAGAGAGATTTGACATGTATAGAAAATACAAAATGAAATGTATGGTTGAGATTAAAAGTGTTAAATATATGGTGTAAATTAAGGCTTAATATAATTTAGAATATGACTAAAATAACTTTTAAGAAGAATGCAGAGTTTTGAAATGAATGATTTGAGATGTTCTACACCAGTTTAAGATAAATGTGGTGCTGACATATCATATTACGGAGATTTGGAAATATAGTGTAATAAGAAATAAGATTTATATCTATTATATAATTTGAAATAGATTTAAAAATGATCATTTTATTATATTTCCAATACTACCAATATAGTCTTCTTAGCAAATAGAATTATACAACTTTTATATATATATATATATATATATATATATATATATAATTATAATAAAGTTATTTTGTAAATTTATGGAATGTTAATTATGCAAATAATGAATTACGTATATTATATGATTGACACAATGACTTGTAAAATAGTGGGGTGAATCATTTCCGTTCCAAATATTACACTCTTTTGCAATGCATTTTGGCCAGCTAACAATTGATTTGTGTAAAAATTAGCTTTAAAAAATAATATATAGTATTGATCAAGGTAATTACATACTCCCTCCGTCCCTTTTTAACGGTTCCATTTTTATTTAAAATAGTATCTCTTTTTAATTGTCATAGCATTAATATCAATTTATTTTTTACCTATTTTTTTTTCACAATGTACCTAATAAATTACCCCATAAAGCTATTACACCCTTGTTCGTGAAATATCGGTTGCTTGTTGAACCTTGTGAATTGCGTGAAAGTAGGATACTCAAAATTCGGGGGTCAAAGAGTTTTAGAAAACGTTCTTGGTGGAAAAAAATGTGAATGAAACACCCCACTGAATTGAATTGGGTCCATTAATCTAAGAAATAGTGAGAATTCTTGATCTCTCTCAATTCGAAAATCCAGGATTGGAATTGATGTCCTTTCATTGATTCCTCCTAAATTGCATTGATTTATCTTAAAGATTTCATTTCAATTGGAATTTGGTTATTCACCATGTACGAGGATCCCCCCTAAGCATCCATGGTTGAATGGTTAAAGCGGCCAACTCATAATTGGCGAATTCATAGGTTCAATTCCTACTGGATGCACGCCAATGGAATTCTCCAATAAGTCTATTGAAATTGGCTTTGTATCAATGGAAATGGAATTATCATTTTGTAATAAATAAGGATATAAGTGTCTTTTAATATCCTAACAAATTAAAAAATTAGTTTGTGTGAATAGATAAAATGTGAAATATAATAACAAGGGACTGAAGTATTTCGTATCTACCAATATTGTTACTCCACTTGCTATATATTCTGTCCTATGGACTGTTTTTATTAATTAGTTACTCTGTATTTGACCATTAATTAAATTTATTACCTAGTATAAACTAAATGAGACAAAGTCTAATATATATATGCAGAAGTATAATATCCCTTCGACCTGATTGATTCACTGTTTGCATTAAGAATTTGAGAATTGCTTTAAAAATTATAATAGTAGATCTGTTGATGTTGTTTGAATTAAGGGAGCGCTTGGTTAATAACTCTTCAATGGTAATGAGAATGAGATTCAAAATTAGTGTCATTAGCATGATTCATGAGAACAAAATCACTAACTCTCCTCCTAAATAAGGTAATCACTACTCTATTTTGATTACCATATTCTCTTCCTACAATCATCCTCCTCAATCACTCCCTCATTCCTCCACCAAAAACTATTTGTTGTCAACTTCTATTCCAAAATTGGGACATGACACTAGCAATGATGTCACCATTGGAACACTTCTTCCCCTAACATATTATTTTTCTTATGAGGGCGTAGATGGAAATAAATTTTCATTCTCATTACCATTAAAGAATTGCTAACCAAACGCCCCCTAATATTAATGTAAACTTCATTTATATTTCTTTTAATTTGAGCTTTGAGTATGTTTAAAATATTTTCATTTTAATTTTGGATCTCAAAATTTTCATTCGAGTCGAATTAAAACTTCTTAATACTCATTGTTGGGTAGCGAACAATTAAGTAATTAATAAACAGGAGATTATTAGACTTAGTAACAGGATAACAAATCAAAGGAGCTAGCAGTTTCGTGGAAGCGAACAGCTTTGTAGCAGGGCTAGCAGATTCATAGGGCGAACAACTTTGTAGCAGGGCACTAATGCGGCAAGCAGAATTGTGGCGAGCAGCCTTGCAAAGAACAGCTGTGCCAGTGGCTCAAGCCAAAGCCAATTTGGGCGAGCAGGTTCGTAGTAAAGCGAGCAACATTGTAAAACAATCCCAAGCGAGGAGCGAACAGCTTAGAACGCAAAGGACCATGACATCTAACGAAGACGTACAAGCGAGCAGCCGGTCACCGTCGAGAGCATCTCAGAAGTGTCAAAGACCAAGTACAACATGGGGAATTCCAAGAGTCACTAGCTTAGATATGGTCCAAGTGTCCTAACACTTGGCACCCATCCAATGAGTAATAGTGTAGATGTTGTACAAGTGTCCTAACACTTGGCAAAGATCCAATGGCTAAGCCACCAAGATGGTGACACATGGCCACTTTGTATGTCTATAAATACTCCCTTCTTGTACATGAAAAAAGGGAGAACAATTCAATACATAGCAAAACTCTTGCAAAATTATTTCTTGAGCATTACTTAGTCAAATTCCATGATCTTGATTCTTGTTTGGTGATCTTCACTATAGAAAACAGCCACTAATCATCTGGGTTAGAAAAGATCATCAACAATTGGCGCTAGAAGGAGGGTCCGAACCTCCGATTGTAGAAAAATTCGAAGAAAGTTTGAAGACTACCACCGGAATCTGCATAATCTCGCCGGAATCCGGGAAGAGGCTGCCGGAAAACAAAAGTGCACATTCTTAGGACAAAGATTTACAACACTTTAAGGGTTTTAATGCATGTGTGCATGAACTAGGGTTTTCAAACCTTCATAATCACACACAAGGCTAGTAACCCTTGGAAAAGGTGTTTGCAAGAACAAGATTACTTCATCCATTTGCTTATTTACCCATATTTTGATAGTCGAAATGGTTCGATCGCAAGAAGAACGACATTCGAGTATATCTCCAAGTCGTAGACCAAGAACTAGGGTTTCTTCCACCGAAGGACATGCACGGACAGTGAGAGCAACTTCGCAGAGGAATATACAAGTCACTATTGACACGATTCCACCATAAGTTGAAGCTCTTGCTCAAAACCCCGAAGAGCTAGCAAAAACCATTGTTGTTCTTCAATCCTTGCAAAATCGACAAATAGCAGGACCGTCAAGAGCACCTGTGACGACCAGACGAACAGGCGAGCAGGAGCGTACTGGCGAACAAAGAAGTAAAATGAGAGAAGATGCACGTCGAGACGAGGCCGACAGCGAGGAAGTTCGTAGAAATAAGGGAAAAGCTCCATTGAGCGAACGTCTAGGAAGCAGAGGAGAATCATCACCAAGTCGAGCAGATGAGTCAAGCAAAAGTACTTCCCGAACAAGTGCTTTGGAGAGATTAGGAACAAGGAATGTAAATAGAAGGGAGCCATCCCGAAGGCACGAGGAGCGATCACACCATCCTGCTCGCCCGTCAGTGCATGACCGAATCCGGAGGTCAGCTTTTGGCCGACTAGGGCCAAATGGAGCTAGCAACGCTGCTAGGAAGACAACTCAGGAGAAACGTCCCGTTGGCAAGGGACTGCATCGTGAAGAGGTCACTGAACCCAATCACGATGAACAGCCTTCCAACGGGAGGACTCCCCCAAATGAGTTGCAGGAAATGAGAAAGGCAATTGAAGAATTGCAGAGACAGTTGGAATCTCAGAGAGGTGTCGGATCAACCGTTCTCCCATCTTCACCGTTATCTCCGTCTATCCTCAGTGCACCGATCCAGAAGAAGATACAGTTTCCAGCCATCAACTTGTATGAGGGAACGTCGGACCCTCGAATTCATGTGACGAAATATTCGGATTTCATGATCTCAATGGGGGCAACCGACGCCACACAATGCCGAAATTTTCCACTCACCCTTGGAGATGGCCCGCACAGATGGTTCTCAGCATTAGCTCTTGGCTCCATCAACTCGTTTGCCCAACTAAGCAAAGAGTTTCTGTCCCACTTCTCAACTGCCGGGTCCTACTTGACCCACAGACACCGTCTGGCAGATATTAGGCAGGGAGACGAGGAGTCTGACAAGCAATTTCTGGAAAGATTTGATAAAGTCTTGCTGGAGGGCGAAATGGTGAGTGAGGACACAAAGATAGTGGCTGTGATGGCTGGGTTAAAGAAAGGAACTGATTTGTGGAAGGAAATGCATCTGACTTGCCCGAAAACATACGCAGAATTCAGGCACAAAGCAGGGATCCATGTGTCAATGCAGGAGGCCCTACACAGAGAGATGGGAGACAAAACTGATCCGAAAAAGTCTAACAAGAAGTCGGGAGGAAGTGATTACAAAGCTCCGAAGAACATGAAGTCATTCAATGATGGAGCTGAGTTGAAAGAAAAGTTGAGTCAAGTCCTTACTATGTCCGTGGATGCTGTGTACAACAACGTTAAGGACAGGGAAATGTTGTCAGAGCCGCAGAAGATAAGGCAAGAGAAAGGAAAGCTGAACCCGAACAAATACTGTGCTTATCATCAGAACATCGGCCACTTCACGAGCGAGTGCCGAGATCTATTGAAGCAGTTGTGGAAGTTCTATGAGGAAGGAAAGCTGTCCGAATTCGTGAAGAGGGAACCAGGTAAAAGACCAAGGGCGCCAGTACAATCCAGTTCGGATGACGGAGACAGTGATGACCAACCAAGCAAAGTTGGTAAGAGGGGAAGGAAGGTCCCAGCAGCCCCAGCAAGGCATATCCCGGAAATCCTAATGCTGGAACCCACTGGGCCAGTAGGTGGTTGTTCTGATGGGAGGCCACCTATGTCGAAAAGAAAGAGGAAGGCAGAGCTGAGAGCAGTAGATCAGGTAATGGAAGTGGGTGTAAATCCATCGACCAAACGAACAGGGGACCTGACTTTCTCAGAGAAAGACTTAGACGGGATACTTACTCCCTACAACGACTCATTGGTCATTTGCGCCAATATCATGGGGACAAAAGTGCATCGTCTACTTGTCGACACTGGTTCCTACACGAATATCCTGTTCAAGAGCACGGTGGACCAGCTAGGAGATTGCGCTGAGTACATTAAAGATTGTGATCACAAGATTGTAGGTTTTGGAAATGCTGTAACCACCCCGCTAGGAATAGTTACGTTGGCAGTTGAGCTTGTATCAATCGAGGACCCGGAGAGGAAAATGAATAGAATGGTAGACTTCTTGGTTGTAGACCAACAATCAACTTATAACGGGTTCCTCGGCCGTCCTTTCTTGCATGAATTTAAAGCAGCTGTTTCAACGTACTATTATTGTCTAAAATTTCCAACAAAGAAGGGTGCAGGTACAGTCAAAGGAGACCAAAAAGAAAGCTCGTGCGTGTCTGTTGCAAATACAGTTGCAGGATCACCAAGTCAACATGGCGGACAGGTGCTCAGACAAGGACGGAGATGATAGCGAGGCCATGACTTCCGTTGATACTGAAATAATGGAAGTCGACGAGCAGCCACGCAGCGACGAGCAACTGTGCGCAGACGAACAGCTGCGCATCGGCGAGCAGATGTGCGTAGGCGCACAGGTGGACGAGGACGAGCAGAAACGCGAAGACGAATAGCTTGCCCAAACAGGAGGTAGAGAAGCTGCTACTACCAACAACGAGGAAGAACAAACAAGGGCAATGAACGTTGATGCAGAGAACATAGAGCCACGACTGGGGGCAGAACCGATGGAGATCGAAGATGAGCCAAAGACAGAAGGGTCCATTATCGACCCCAGATGGAAAGGCCAGAAACGAAGGGCTACCCCAGTCGAAGAGTTGGAAACTGTAAAAGTCGACCCGAACCAAGAGGGCTTAGAACTCTTCATAGGGTCCGAGCTACCAGAGCCGTACAGGACCAACATGATTGAGTTTTTTAAAGCAAACCTCGATGTGTTCGCATGGTCGCATGCAGACATGGTGGGCATCAGCCCCGAACATGCCTGTCACAGACTCAACATCGACCCGGGGAAGAAGCCAGTCCATCAGAAGAGGAGAAAATTTGGACCCGACAAATACGAGGCGCTCGACGTGGAAGTTAAAAAGCTGCTGGATAACGACTTAATCAAACAAGCGTTATGCCCGCAATGGGTGGCAAATCCAGTATTGGTCAGGAAAGCGACTGGAGCATGGAGACTCTGCATCGATTTCACAGATCTTAACGCCGCTTGCCCAAAAGACAACTTCCCATTGCCTCACATTGACCAGCTAGTTGATAGCACTGCCGGACATGAGCTGCTAACGTTCATGGATGCATTCGCAGAATATCATCAAATCGCGATGCATCCCGATGATCAAGAGCACACAGCGTTCTACACCAACAAAAACTTGCTATGCTGGAAGAGAATGCCATTTGGGCTAATCAACGCTGGAGCTACATATCAGAGGCTGGTTAACAAGATGTTTGATGATCACATCGGGAAGACGATGGAAGTATATGTGGACGACATTGTTGTCAAGAGCTCAAAAAAGGAAGATCACTTACAGCACCTGGCTCAAACATTTGAGATACTTCGGACCTACAATATGAAGTTGAATCCCAAGAAAAGCAGTTTCGGAGTCCATTCTGGGAAATTCTTGGGACATCTGGTTAGTCAACGAGGAATTGAAGCAAATCCAGTGAAAGTGAAAGCAATCATGGAAATGCAACCACCTAGATCGGTAAAAGAAGTCCAACGACTAACCGGATGTCTAGCAGCTTTGAACAGGTTCATCTCGAGATCCGGGGATAAGTGCAGGCCATTTTTCGAGGCCATCAAGAAAGGAAAGTTTCAATGGACAGATGCCTGTCAGCGAGCGTTCGAGCAATTGAAAGAATATCTCAGCGATACGAAAGTTCTTGCCAAGCCAATCCCAGGGGAAAAGTTATATTTGTACTTGGCGGCCTCAGAGGTAGCAATCAGTTCAGTGCTCGTTCGAGCAGAAGGAAAGTTCCACCTGCCCATCTACTATGTAAGTCATGCCTTGCACGAAGCAGAGCTCAGATATTCACCAACAGAAAAGCTAGCATATGCGCTGGTGATGAGCGTCAGGAAACTTCGTCCATATTTTTTTGACCACCAGGTGGAAGTGTTGACAACGTTCCCACTCAAGCAAATATTGCACAGACCCGATGCGGCTGGTCGGCTCCTGAAGTGGTCCTTGGAAATCAGTCAGTTCGGGATTTCATATACTCCTCGAACAGCGATCAAGGGGCAAGCCTTAGCAGACTTCATAGTCGAACTGACTTTCCCCCAAGATCCAACGAGAGGACATAGCCATCCCTGGCACATGTATGTTGACGGGTCGTCAACTAATACAGCATCGGGGGCAGGTATAGTCTTGATAAGCCCAGATAGGCAAGTTTTTACTTCAGCTGTTCGATTCGAGTTCATGGCGACGAACAACGAAGCAGAGTACGAAGCTGTGATCGTTGGGTTACGCCTAGCATTAGCAGTTGGAGTACGAAGGTTACAAATCTTTGGAGATTCGCAATTGATCGTCAACCAGGTCCGAGGAGAATATGAAGCAAGAGATGAAGACATGGCTTTGTATCAAAAGATTGTTGCTCACTTGGCCTCTTTGTTCGAACAAATATACATTGAACAAATACCAAGAGACAATAATGCTCAAGCAGATGCATTAGCCAGGCTAGCAACCAGCTCCGGACCAGCAGAATTGTCGGAAGTGACGCTAACAAGAATGTCCAAACCATCAACCGAAGATTACAAAATCTATCAGATCGATGAAGATTTCGAAGAAGACGACTGGAGGATGCCGATCATTGAATATTTGCAAAACGATAAAAAACCAGACAACCCATTTGAAGCTAACAAGTTGGTTAAAAGAGCAGCAAGATACACCATGATGGATGGACAGTTGTACAAGAGAGGAATTTCGCTCCCACTTCTGAAATGCTTGGCTAGGGGGCAAGGACAAGCAGTACTGAAAGAGATCCATGAGGGTGTATGCGGAAATCATGCCGGAGGACGGGCCTTGGCACATAAAATAATAAGGCAAGGATATTACTGGCCAACTCTCCTCCAGGATGCGATCAAGATTGCCCGAACTTGTCATAGATGTCAATTGTTTGCCCCAAACATTCACAAACCCCCACATGAACTGATTTCAGTCAATAGTCCATGGCCGTTTGCGAAATGGGGAATTGACCTCATTGGGCCTTTTCCCCCAGGACAAGGAAATGTTCGATTCGCGGTGGTGGCTGTTGATTACTACACGAAGTGGGCGGAAGCAGAAGCACTCGGGCGGATCACACAGGAGAAAATGATCAACTTTATATGGAAAAACATTGTTTGTCGTTTCGGGGTCCCTCAGGCGATAGTGACGGATAACGGAAGACAGTTTGAGGGAAAAGAGATCAGAGATTTTTGCGAAAAATAGGGAATAAAGAAACATTTCTCGACACCATACCACCCCCAATCGAACGGTCAAGTGGAAGCAGTGAATAAAATAATCAAGCATATACTGAAGATTCGTTTGGTTGACAAGCAAGGAAAATGGTCAGAAGAGCTATCAGAGGTGTTGTGGGCATACCGAGTATCCCACAGAATAAGCACAGGCGAAACACCGTTCACAATGGCATTCGGGACATAAGCAGTAATTCCGATTGAGCTAAAAGTCCCAACAAAACGAACAACTGCGTTCGACGAAGAAGCAAACAACTCCGCAATGGCAGCAGAGTTGGACTTGCTTGAAGAAAAAAGAATAACAGCAGAATTGAAAAATGCGATCTACAAAAGAAGAGCAGCAAAATACTACAATTCTCAAGTAAAAGCAAGAGAATTCGAAATTGGGGACTTGGTACTTCGAAAAGTTTTAATACCACCAGGAGTATTCGGCCCGACTTGGGAGGGCCCATACAAGGTGACGAATAAGTGGCACAACGGCACATACGACCTTGAAGACATGGAAGGCAAGTCGTCCCAATACTCCTGGAATACAACTTTACTCAAGAAGTACTACCAATGAAGTCCTGTAAGTCTTAGAAAGTTTGTAAATAGATCCTTTGTAAATTTTTGAAATTTTTGCGCAAGTTTATGAACGAGCAGATTTGCATTTATCTTACTAGGCGAGCAGAATTGCTTTTATCTTTTGTCTTGCTGAATTTTAGTTTTTGAGCCTTAAGTCCAAATTACTTAGTTGCTCGCCAAAAAATTGGCAAAATACAAGCCTGTTATAAGACGAACAGAAAAGCTTATTAAAAGCAAAAATAAGGCTAAGTCCATAACGGACCAATAACCCACATTAATGCAAGGCCAAGTCCACGAGCGACCAAAATGGCCCAAACAACTAAAGGTCAAGTTCTATAAGAACCAAATGACCAATTTAAAATTTAAGTGTTTACCTTAAGAAAAAAGGAACACTTAGAAACTGTCATGAGCAAAAAGCAACAGGCGAGCAACTAAGTAAGACAAACAAAGAGGCGAGCAGTTAAGTAAGACAAATAAAGAGGCATAAGCTTGTAGATGAACAAAAATCTTCATATCATTAGATCAAAAAGTTTTACAATAGGAATGAGAAATACAGAAATGTTGTATATCCTATTGTAAGAAAAACTAAAGTCTTCAAGGAAGAGGTGGAGGAGGAGCATCTTCAGTTCTGGTCGCCGACGCGCTCGGCTGCTCGCCCTGGGCACTTGTACCAGCCCCGTCTATAGGAGTCAAGGGAAGCGAAGACAACCCTTCAAAAACCTCATCAGCGGCTGCCGCGTTGGTCGTCGCTGGAACAGGGTCAGGCTGGCCTCCATAAGTGGGAGCAGCAATATCGACCTCCTCGCCGAAGACATCCAGGGGAAAGCCGAGGTCGGCCAAATCAGAGACGAACAAGGTTGAGCCAGGAGGAGGAGGATAATTTTTCACGTACTCAATGAAGTCCGCCTTCACCGCATCACGAATATCTTGATTGTGATCGTGGGCGAAGTGGACAGACCGTAAACATTCCGCAAAGGCACAGATGTACCCAAAGTTGGTCTTGTCCATCACCTCCTGCTCATGGACTTCATATTCGATCAGGTTTTGGCGCTCTTCCTCCAACCTCTTGACATGCGCCTCGGTAGCGAGCAGTCGAGCAACTAAGTCTGCTCGCTCCTTTTCAGCTCTCTCAGCTCTCAAATCTGAGGACTTCACCTCCAACAGCATCTTCTCAGCCTTGTCCAAGGCGTTCTTCTCGCCAACTAAGGAGGCCTCCATTTTCCTCTCCATCAAAGCCAGCTCCTTAGCATGCTCGGCCTTGCACTCTTTGATGGCAGAGGCTTTTTCTTCGTCCATCCTCTCCACGCGACGACCCAAATCGCGGTTTGTTCGCTCGAGCTCCATGACTTGGTCGAGCAGCATTTGGGACTGGACCAATTGATGGCTAGTATTGTATGCCATCAGACGGACATTGTCACTAGCAGATTGGCCAGTGACAAGGGTGTTCGCCGATTTTGTCCAAGCCCTTGGAACCATCTCGGCTGCTCGGCGAACAGGGACATCAGGTATGTCGGAGAATGAAGGAGGTGCATTCTTCACTACTGAGAGATAGTGAAGAGTAGTCCCGCAGCCAGGATAAAGCGCTGGGTTATACCTAAAACAGAAAACACATAAGTCAGTGATCGAGCAACATTGCGCCAAACGGCGAACAACAAACAAAGCGAAGACAACTGACTTACTCCTTGATTTTAACGGGGTCCCAACCTAAATAAGAGGTGTCTTTGGGATTGTCCCCTTTCTTGGTCGCCACCAGGCCATCGACCACTTGCCGTTCATCCATCACTTCCAAAGAGGTGGACTTAGAGGCTGGAGACCGGGGAGCAGCACTGCTCGCCTCCGCCATAATCTTTGATCGCTTGGAGGCGCGATCATCACCGCGAGTGCCACGAGCATCATCGTCCCGCGGCGCTTTCTTTTTCTCCCTCTCTCGTTCCCCCTCCTTCTCCTTCCTTACATCCCGCGGAGAGGAAGTAATTTTGGCCGCAGGCTTGCGGCGACCAGCTCCGGCGGCTGGGCGACCAGTGGGGTTCTCCCCTGCCCGGAGGCGCATGATGGCGAGGGGAGGGTCCATCTTTCTTCTTGACGCTTCGGCCATCTGTTTAACTCTTCTGGCGAGCAAATAATACGATTCAGGCACAGCCGGGATAGCAACAGTGACTTGTTGATCTGACAAGAAAAAGACAAGTGTTAGGCGAGCAAGAATGATGGACGAGCAAAAATGATTGGCGAGCAAAAATAAAAAAGTTACCTTCTGGAACGACGACTTGAGCTTCAAGATGGTGAGGACTCGTAATCAAACCAGCAAGTTTGCGACAATGAGCTTTCGAGAGATGGTGTATGTCGCGACTAGCAACGTCGCGAAGAGAGATGATGGCTAAGGTAAATAGAAATTCGTCGCTGAGATCGGGGTGCCCCCACTTCAAGTTTCTTGGACCTGCAAAACAACGAAAATGATTAAAATTAGTCCTACTTATGAATTAGCAAGACGAATTTAACCCTACGTTTGATTTTTCCAAAGCCTTCAGGCGACATGATGCGCACCTGCCCGCCAGCAAATCCCTCAGTTGCTCGCCAATCTCCACCAATAAAGAAGAATTGGCTATGCCAACCCTTGATCTTATTTGGAACACCTTCAATAAGTTTTAATCCGGTCTTCGCCTTAGCGTAATACCAGCCAGCACCGTCCTCGGAAATGGTCAGGGCATAGAGAATCTCCACGGTTGTTACCTTATTCTTGTAGCCCTCAAGACCAAAAAGAGTTGTTGGTCCCACTCGATAGATTAATTGCGGAAGCTTATGTAATAATGTCTTTCCAAAATCTTTTATAAGAGATCAATAAAACAATATTTAAAATTAAAGCGATAAAAGACACAAGATATATAGTGGTTCGGATAAATATCCTACGTCCACTCTCCCTTATCACCAAGGGGTCTCACTAACAACCAACTCACAAACTTACTCACTGGAATTTCTGAAGTACCAGCACCTTCTTACAAACTCTTTAGATCTAACTTCGATCTAAAGATAAACTCACTCCAACCTTTTCTTAACAAGATGAACAGGTTGAGTGTATTAACTCCTTACGAGTAGATAAGTAACTAAGAACAAAGTGTGAGTGCAATATGCGTAGTGATCAAAAGCTTAGTATGGCTATATGCGCGTGAATGATTCTAGGGCTTTTTCTTGATCTGCACTCAAGTATATATAGAGGGGATTAGGGACATAGCCGTTGGGAGGCTAATCCAATCAGATCCTCTATATATGGAAGCTTCAATCAATCAATTCCCTAATTGATTGATTGGGTTGGTGAGATCTTGAATGATTGTCTTCATATCTTCTTAATCCAATCTTGTTTGACTTGATTTGAATCACCAACGGTCAATGCTTCCAATTGCCTAACTCTGATTCTCTCCAGAGAAGGCAGGACCAGACACCAGGCAACCTCGGTGTCTTCTGGTCCTTATCTGGTGAACAACCAGAATACTCAGTAGAATAAGGGGATCAAACTGAGCATCTTTTGTTCCACCAGACTCGTCTGGTCCGGACTCGTCTGGTCTGGGGAAGGTCATCTGCCTCTGGTCTGATCTCCTCTGGAGAAGTCCTCTGATGAAGTCCTCTGGTGACTCTTCTGGTGAGGTCTTCTGGTCTGGCAGTTCCCCCTAGACTAAGTCCTAACTAAACCTCATCTGGCTAACAGGTCCAGATGGTCCTATTACATCTTCTGGTTTGTTTTAACTCATCAAAACTAACAAATTTTTATCCTAACAATTTCCCCCTTTTTGATGGAGTTAAAACACTACCAGAACTGATCAAAAGTAAACTTAAGCAAGAAAACAATAAAGGAATGAGACCTTAGAATAGATCTCATCAGGCAAATAATAAGACAACAAGGAGTTGTCTTTAGAACAGAGAAGATATGTATTTTTCATTAATAATCAGAGGACAAAATAATTACAGATTACATTGAAGTTCATTGTCCTATTCTAGGCATATCTTCTGTTCTCTTTAGGGACAAGAAACCAGTCAAGGAACCTATCCTGGACGGCCTTCAACTCTGCAGAAGATGTTGGGGTGAAATTCACCAACACCTTGGTCTTGTAAAGCTTCTTCAGTTCTGCCCAATCCACCTGGTTCCCAATCATGGGAGTGTTAAGATAAGTAAATTCAGGAGCAGTCACCTCCAGGTTGAACTCAATGGTTGAATCCATCAGCTGCTTGTACAAGTCTGCATCATAGGCTTGCATCCAAGAATGGAAGGTTCTGTTGATCAGCTCATCATCTTCTGGTGCTGGCCTCTGGATATAATGCTGAATGAACCAGAGGGTCTTGGCTTCTCTCCATCTCTCAATCAGAGGATAAGGCACAGTAGAGTCAAAAGACCCTTCTGTCCTTAGTGGCAAGATGTTCATAACCTCCACAGGAGCTTTCCTCTTCTGTCCTGAGCCACCTGCACCAGAAGGAATACCAGCTTCTCTGGCCTTCTTGTTCTGTCTCCTAACATATCTGAGCCTCTGCTCTTCATCTATGTTCTTCCTGATTCTGGCTTGCCTCTCCTCTGGAGTCTCTTCCTTGTATCTCTTCTCTGCTTCTTCGACAACAGATTCAAGGAAACTCTTCTTAACTTTTCTAATCTTTCTCTTAGCAGGACCAGGAATGGTAGAAGGATCCTGCTCAGCTTCAGATGACTCTTCTTCAGCAGCAAGTTGTTTAGCCATAGATAGAGATTTCAACTCTTCTTTCTTCTTCTTCTTCTGCAACTCAGCCTGGGCCAGAGTGTTCTCCAACAGGTCCAGACGAGCTCCATGGCTAAACAGAGTCTCATTTGTGGTCTTCGCCAGATCAGTTCTGGCCTTCTCTTCCCCCTTTTTAACTTCATCAAGGAGGGGCTCCACTACCTGCCTTATGAGATCAGGCAAGGCAGTGTTGGAGGAAGAGTGAAGATCACGAAGCTGCTTGGCCTCCTCCAGGTAAGCCTTAGACTCTGCAACAAGTCTCTCTTGCTTCTCCAACATCTCCTGGAGGGAGTCCTTCAGTCTAGCAGTCTGAATCATCTGGCTGGCCATTTCCACTTTGAGTACAGAAACTGGCCTCAACTGCTCCATCACATGCTCTTGGAGCTGCTTCTGGCTGTGCATAACATCTAGCTTGACAAACAAGCCATTAGCCTTGAACGAAGCTTTAACCTCTGCCAGAGAGGACTTGAGCTGCTTCATGAAGATTCTCCTCTCTTGCTTAATCTGATGCTCAATCATAGCAGGGGCCATATGTTGGATTGCTTTGGAAAAGCGCCCTATCTGCATGATCTGCTCGTTGAAGAAAACCTTCATCTTCTGGAGCACAGCAGGAGACATCTCAAAGTCCTCCTCGTCTGAATAAAGCTCTGGAGGGAAGACAAAGTGAGGACCAAACTTGTAAGTGGGGCCCTCTGGAGTGAGCATGACTCCTCTTTGGATGAGCAAGGTGCGAATCAAGACTTTGGCTGCACCAGGAGTCTCCAGCTCTGCTGGATTCTGAATGTTCATCTTCTGCTTCAGCTCAATCTCCCAAGCAGTGAAGTTGGAGGCACCCATTTCCTCAAGCAATAGCACCAGGTCCTCCACATCTTCAAGTCTGGCCTTGCTCCAGACCTTGGCATCAGTAAGCTCTGCCAGAAGTGGTAAGTGCTCCAGGAGAACTGGAAAATGCTCTCTTAGCCAGAGCTGAGCACTTACACTCATACTCTGCCTAATGGGACCCATTTCTGCAGATGAGAAAGTGAAGGGTTTGGGCCCAGAGGCAGAGGAGGAAGGGGCTAAGTCAACAGGCTCAAGTGAAGCTTCCTCATCTTCACTATCATCGCTGGACAAACAGGTTGGGGAGGGGGGAGGGCCAGCGAATCCCAGAGCCATAGAAATGGTTGGGTCCTGGTCTGTATGGGTTTGGGGAGGGTTTGGAATTTGTGAAGTAGAGGTGGTAGGGATTGGTTGCTCTGCACCAGAAGAGGAAGGGATATCTGGTACAGAGTATGTATGGGGGATTTGAAAAGTGGAAGTGTTTAAAGGGGGGACTTCTGCACCAGAGGAGGTTGAGGGTACCTCTGATACAGAAGGTGGGGGAGAGGGGTTAGTGGGGATATGTGTTTGGAAATTTGGGGGAGAAGGTGTTTGTGTAGGAATGGTAGAGGGAGTATAGACGGGTGTATCTGGAATAGTCTGCTCTGGTGGTAGAATGGGGTTACCAGAGGCAGATGGGGTTTGGGGAATGTTGTCTGGGGGAGAGGTAGAAGGGGAAACAAGATTTATGGGGGAGGAAGAGGGAAAGGAAGGGTTTACCTCTGCTGGGTCAACACCAGCAGGCAAAACAGGCTCTGGAGCATCCTCCATCATCTGGGTGGCATCCTCAATGGCCTTCTCCAAGGCCTCTCCAAGATCAGATCCAGAGTCTGAATCTTGAAGAAGGGCTCTCTTGGCCTTGGATTTCCTCACAAGAGGCACTTCATCTTCTTCCTCTTCTTCTTCTGATGGCTCATCCACCAGAAGGGTTTTCTTGGCCTTTCTGCTAGTCCTCCTCTTCTTAGCAGAACCTCTCTTGGCCTCGTCTGGCTGCTTCCTCTTGGCTGCTCCAGCCTTCTTAACAACTTTATCATCATCAGGCTTCTTCTTAAGCACATCAAGAAGAGGAATCTGGTCCTCCTCTGAGGAACCAGAAAAGGCAACGGCTGAAGGACCAGTTGCCCCAACAGCTTTCTTCTGAGTCTTCTGCTGCTGCTGCTGCTTTCTCTGCCCCTTAGGAGGAGAGGGAATAGATTGAATAGGAGGGGTAGGGATGGCTTGCTCTCCATCAGAGTCAGGATGGCCATGGAGAGGACCATCCTTGGAGAACATAATCTTGGACTTATGGAAACCCTTACACCAGGATTGTCTCCATTTCTTCTCTGGAAGAATCGAATCCAGAATTAAAGTGAGTTTTGTGCCCAATGAGACATTAGCATTGAACACAAATTGTTGCTCTCCTGGCAACTGGGGGCATTCTTCCTTCTGTATCTTCACCTTGTTCTTCCTCAGCACCCCCCAGAAGAACTCAGCCCAGTTACATTGAACGCCATCCAGAATGGCCCTCATAACACAGAGCCTGCCAACGAAGATGGCATCTGTGCTATGGCTCTCACACATGAGAATCTTCACCACAATGTCAAAAAGCACCTTATACTTCTGCCTAAGATGCTTGTCCAAGAAACCCTTGGTAATATTCTGGCAAGAATTTCTGGCAAACATCTTGAAGGATTCCAACGCCTCTCCTTCTCTGTACTTCAGTGGGTCCACACCTTCCGCAGAAAGGTTACCAAAAAGACCACAGAAGTCTGCCTTAGAGAAAACAAGATCCTCTGAATCAATCTTGGAAGAAATATAGTCTTCATGGATCTTCATCCGGATAAGAAACTGTGCAGCATATCCATCCAAGGTACGCAGATCCTTGGGAACCTTTGAGATCAACTCCTCCAGTCCAGAACGTCGGAGAAGTTCCAAAATCTCCAAAGCGGCCGGATTCTTAGTGGAATAGAAGTCCACCACCATCTCTGACTTGAGTTTCTTGCAGACATAGTCTGGATCAAAATTGCATTTGGGCGCCATAACTGTGAGAGAGAGAGAGAGAGAGAAAAAAAATGCTTCGCAGAGAGAGGTTAGGGTTTGAATAGTATGGAAACGTGAAAGGACAGATTGAAAACAAAGGTGATTTAAATAGAGTAATACGCGTGGCTTGAAAATTAAATGAAGAGTGAACGCGTGTTGTTTCAAATTCTATTTAGGAAACAAAATCAATTTTAGAATTGATTGACATTTTGCACAGTAATTAAATCCGATGGCCATGAAGAAAGGCGAAATACAGATTTAATCTGGTGCGTTGGCATAGTCATTGGGACTGGGTATAAAGGGGTTTTGTGGCAGTCAAGAGAAAAAGCGAAATGATTACCTAGGCCCTATACCCTAGTCTTAAATACACTCCGAAGGTGAAAGGTTTTGAGTGTACTTATTAATTTGAAAAGTGTATCCCAATGATCAGAGGCCAGAGTAGAAAAGACATACCTGTCACCTGATATTGTAACCAGATGATACCACAACTAGTCTGGGGAAACTTCTCCTCTGATGAGACTTATCTGGTCCTGGTCAGTAAAGACTTTGCACATGTCTCTGACTCAACACTTCATCTGGGATAAGTGCCACCTGGTGTATACCTCATCTGGGAGTATACCCTCTCTGATATATCTAATCTGCAGGTATGTTAGCATAAAGAAAATTTATGAAGAAAATTTATAAAGGATACTACTCTGATGTTCCCCCTAAATCAAATCTGTCTCTGGATCCAACAATCCTAACTCAAAAGCTAACTCTCTGAATCTGGTCTCAGCCAAAGGCTTGGTTAAAATATCTGCTCTCTGCCTCTCTGTTGCAATCTTTTCCATCCTTATGTCCCCTTTCTCAACATGATCTCTGATGAAATGATGCCTTATATCAACATGTTTGCATCTGGTATGAAGAACTGGATTCTGGGTGATTGCAATGGCACTATTACTGTCACAGAAAATAGGAATATCTTTAGCTCTAATCTGGTAATCCCTAAGCTGTTGACTAATCCAAAGAAGTTGAGAACAACAACTCCCTGCAGCCATGTACTCTGCTTCTGTTGTTGATGTAGCAACTGAAGTCTGCTTCTTGGAAAACCAGGATACCAATTTGTTCCCTAGAAATTGGCATGTACCACTTGTAGATTTCCTATCTATTCTGCACCCACCATAGTCTGAATCTGAATAACCACTTAATTCTAAGTTGTCATCTGCAGGATACCATAATCCTAAATTCACAGTTCCCTTAAGGTATTTCAATATTTTCTTAACTGTTTCCAAGTGACTCTTCTTGGGGTTGGCCTGAAATCTGGCACAAACTCCTACAGCAAAAGTAATATCTGGTCTGCTTGCAGTCAGATACAAAAGAGAACCAAAAAGTGCTCTGTACTGAGTCTGGTCCACACACTCTCCAGACTCATCTGGATCCATGTTGAAATTTGTCATCATAGGGATCTTGGCTGCTCTGCTAGATCCTATTCCAAATTTCTCTAACATGTTTCTGGTGTACTTAGCTTGATTAATAAAAATTCCCTTCTCTGATTGCTTAACCTGCAAACCCAAAAAGTAATTTAATTCTCCCATCATGGACATCTCAAACTGTCCCAGCATGAGTTCACCAAACTTCTCACACAGCTTCTTGTTAGGGGATCCAAATATGATGTCATCAACATATATTTGGACCAGAAGGATGTCCTTTCCTTCTTCTTTCCTAAACAAGGTCCTATCAATTTTACCTTTAGTAAAACCATTGTCCAGAAGAAATTGAGATAGAGTGTCATACCATGCTCTGGGTGCCTGCTTCAGCCCATAAAGAGCTTTCTTAAGCTTAAACACCTTGTCACCTTGTTCAAAACCAGGAGGTTGTTCAACATACACTTCCTCAATGAGAATCCCATTAAGAAAGGCAGATTTCACATCCATTTGGTATACTTTGAACTTCATGTGAGCAGCATATGCTAAGAACAATCTGATGGCTTCTAGTCTGGCAACAGGAGCAAAAGTCTCATCATAGTCTATTCCTTCAGACTGAGAATAACCCTGGGCCACTAGCCTTGCCTTGTTCCTAGTAATTACATCATTCTCATCTTTCTTATTTTTGAAAACCCACTTAGTGCCTATCACCTTTTGATGTCTTGGTCTGTCTACCAGCTCCCAAACATCCTGTCTGGTGAATTGATTCAATTCCTCCTGCATAGCCACAATCCAATTTGAATCTTTCAGTGCCTCCTTGATGTTCTTGGGCTCAATCAAGGACACATAGCAACCAAATAAGGCAGCTAAGTTAATAGTTCTCCTAGTCTGGACACCCTTAGTTGGATCTCCTAAGATCAGGTCATTGGGGTGATCAACCAGGGTCCTCCTTCCCGTGGTCTTGCCTGGGTGATCATCTTCTGCAGTACCTTGGTGATTATCACCACCTGCAGAAGAGCTTCCCCCTACAGGAGTTCCAACCTCTTCTGGTTCTGCTCCTTGTGAAGACTGCTGCTTCAGAGAACCAGGAGATGGGTCCTCATCTGAATCTGAATCTGAGTCAAGAATAGGTGGATTGACCTTGATAACTCTGGGTTTAGCCTGATTCTGGGTCTCATCAGGAGACGTAGAATCCACCTTGCACTCAAAAGTAGATTCATCAAAAACAACATGAGGTGTTTCTTCCACACAAAGTGAATTCTTATTAAAAACTCTAAAAGCTTTACTGGTGCTGGAATATCCCAAAAATAATCCATCAGCCACTTTAGCATCAAAGGTTCTTAATTTAGATTTCCCATTGTCATGGATGAAACACGTACATCCAAAAACATGAAAATATGAAACAGATGGGGTTTTACCTTTCCATACCTCATATGGGGTCTTATTGTGTCTCTGGGCAATCAGGCACCTGTTCTGAGTGTAACAAGCTGTATTGATGGCCTCTGCCCAGAATCTCTGTGGAGTGTTGTATTCTGCCAGAAGTGTTCTTGCAGCTTCTTTGAGAGTTCTATTCCTCCTTTCTGCAACTCCATTTTGTTGAGGTGTTCTGGCAGCAGATGTCTCATGAAAAATCCCATGATCCTTGCAATAATCTGCAATATGTGAATTCAAAAACTCTGTTCCTTTGTCACTTCTGATCCTGACTATGCTCTGGTTCTGCTCATTCTGAATCTGCTTGAAGAACTCTGGCAGCTTAGTTATAGTTTCATTTTTCTTAAACAAGAACACTACCCAAGTGTATCTTGAAAAGTCATCTACTATTACTAAGGTGTACTTCCTTCCACTGAAACTAAGAGGAGAAACAGGTCCAAACAGGTCCATGTGAAGTAGTTGAAGTACTCTGGTTGTGGTTGTGCTCTGGACATCCTTAAAGGACGTCTTGGGTTGTTTACCCTTCTGGCATGAACCACAAACCTGATCCTTCTTAAACACTTCATTTGGAAGACCTCGAATGAGACCCTTTCTGGCAATCTTGTTCAATGTTTTGAAGTTAAGATGACACAATCTCTTGTGCCAAATCCAGCTTTTCTCTGCAGATCCTTTAGCAACCAGGCAAGTATTCCTTGGGCAACTGCTAAAATCTGCAAGATAAATGTTACCCTTCCTCAAGCCTATTAGCAAGATATCATTATAATCAGAAGAGAAAACAGTGCATGAATCACTAGAAAACTTCACTGAGTATCCCTTGTCACAGAATTGGGATACTGAAAGCAGATTATGCTTGAGTCCTTCTACGTAGTAGACTTCATCTACAGATACTCCATTGAAGGTCAACTTTCCAACTCCTCTGGTGACTCCATAGTTGTTGTCACCAAACATCACTCTTGGTCCATTCAATGGCTTGAAATCTTGGAGATTATCCTTCTGGAATGTCATGTGCTTGGAACATCCACTATCAATGTACCAGACATGGTTGCTTGATAATCCATTCTCCAATGGACTCTTATCTACCTGCAGAGAGATTAATTAGGTCCCCTACTAGTGCTGGGTCCTGATTGGTTAGTTGCAGGTTTTGTAGGAATCCATAGATAAAGATCATCTCTTGATGGATGAGGAGATCTTATCTTCCTTCCAAATCTATCTACCAGTACATGTCCTCTTACTATGACATATTGAGCTACTGGTCTGATAAGGACACCTTTCCTATAAACAGGTCTGGTGTACCTTTTCTCAAATCTGGCCTTTGGAATGGCCTGCCTCAAAGACATGGTCTTAAAGGTCTGGTTGTAAGGGTACATCCTAGAAGAACCATCTCTGGTGTCATAACTTCCCAGATCAGTTGGTTTTCTATAGATGGGTCTGGAAGACCTCCTCTGGTTCTGATAATTAGACCTGTTCTGGTGATTATAGTTCCTTTGAGTATACCTATTCTGGAATTGATTTTTCTGAGAAAATTGTCTTTGGGGTACCTGGTTCTGTGGAACATTGTTCCTTCTCTGGTAGTTATTACTCTGATTGGTATTCCCCCTTTTTGAGTGTTTCCTTTGAGGTCCCCTAATCTGTTTAGGTTCCCTTTGAGGATTCCTCTGGGGTCCTTCAATTTGAGTAATTCCTACTCCTTGGGACTCATTGTTCACAGAACCATTAATCTTTAATGGTTCCCCTTTTTGACACTTATTCTCAAGCATCTTCTCTTCCAGAGTAGTCAACTCTTCTGGACCATTAGTTAAGTGATTAACAGAGTGATTCCTTTTCCAATCAGGATTGTGAACCACCTTGTAACCATTACCAGTTAAGTCTTTATCATTCCAGATTTCTACCACTTTACCAGCCCTTACAGACTTGTCTTTGTTATAAAAGTACTTGTGAGTTTTAGTGGTAATTCCAGAATATCCTAAACCACTCTTATCACAAATGCGCTGAGAAGACTCTGATATGATAGATACAACAGATGGTATCTTAGGAGCTTCTCTGGGCATAGGTATCTCCTCTATGTTGTGGACAACTTGTTTTCCCTTGATAAGAGTTTGGTATTTGGCTCTGAGTTCAGTGATCTCATCCTCTTGAGAATTCCTTTCTTTCATGAGTTGATCTACCAGAGTATCTCTTTCTGTGATCTTATCCTGAAGTGCAGATACTTCTTTGGAATGATCTTTCATGAGTTCTCTGGTGGATTTGTGCTCATGAGAGAGAGATTGAACTTCTGCTCTGAGCCTACCATTCTCTTTCTCAAGTTTTTGACAGAGTTGGACACAATTTTGGAGATCTGATAGCATTTGTTGCATATCAGACTCTCTGGAGTTACCAGATGAATTAGAGGATTCAGTACATTTGGAATTAGATAAAACAAGAGTAGTTTCATTTACCTCAGTGATGTCTGCCATGAGACACACATCATCATCTGATCCAAAGTCAGAAGAAGAACTGGAACTAGTATCCTCCTCCTCTGCTTCTGCCAGCAGTGCTCTCTTATCTGCATATCTCCTATCTCTCTTGATTCTTTTCTCTTCTCTTTCCCTAGGAGTAAGCTGAGGACAATCATAACTGTAGTGACCAGTCTTGTTGCATGTGTAGCAGGCATTGTCTCCTCTGGGACTAGGACTTGGCTCTCTCCTCCTCTGGTTGTAGTCTGACCTGGCAGGGCTACTTTCTCTCCTCTGGTAGTCAGGTCTGCCAGAGCTACCATCCCTCCTCTGATGATCTGATCTCCCAGAGCTGCCAGGATTGTCATCTCTCCTCCTCTCTGGAGTTCTGAATCTGGTCTCCCTTGAGTCTCCAGATGTCTTCTCCTTCTCTGCAGGCTTGAAAGAACTCTTCCTGTTTCTGGTAGACTCCTTCCAATGCCTTTTGTACCTGCCATATTTTGAACTCATTTTGTCTAATTTATGAGTTAGAAGTGCTACCTGCTCCTTGAGGCTCAAGTCATCTGCAGTGGACTCCTTTGGCATGGCATCAGATTTGAGAGTTGAAGAGAATGCAACTCCTTTCTGGCCAGAAGAGGAAACCTCTTCTGTTTGATCCTCCTCTTGAAGATCATATTCGTAAGCCTTGAGATCAGACAACAGAAGATGGTGATCCAGAGTGTTGAGATCCTTGTTGTCCTTGATCACAGTGACTTTAATTCTCCACCTGCTTGTTAGTGAACGTAATATTTTACTATTAATCTCTTTTTCAGAATAGGTCTTACCTAAGGCACTAGCCTTGTTCAAGAGATTCGTGAGACGCATGTCCAGCTGGTCAATGGTCTCGTCTGGTTTCATCTTGAATGTGTCAAAAGAGTGTTGAACAGCTTGGAGCTTGTTATCTTTAATCTTCTCTGTTCCTTCACAGAGCAGAGCTAACTTGTCCCACATCTCTTTTGCAGTGGTGCACGTCCTGACCTTTTCAATAACTTCTTTAGTAAGAGTGTTGATAATCTCAGTCCTCGCCACCTGGTCCAGATTATGTAGCTTTCTCTCATCGTTGTCAAGTTCGTCTTTCTTTTTGAGGATTCGTTGTCTGGGAACTCTATCCTCTGCAGCGTCGCTAGTTTCTTCTCTGGACTCAGACCTGCCACTATCAATAGGAGTCCAGTAAAATTTGATGGGGCCACTTTCAACCACATCTAACATGCGGTGGTGAATAGCTCCGAGATGATTACTCATCATGAAGCTCCAGTGGCTATAATCCTCGAACGAGAATTCTGGCAGTTTGCGACTCTTATAAGAAGATTTCGAAGACATATTGAAAAGACGTTTAGGGAAATAACAAGAGCTTGAATAAATAGCACAAAAGAGCAATGGATCTGCCCGGTGACCACCAAAAGCTTTTCAAAGCAGTGGTCGTGGACACACTGCTCTGATACCACTTGTTGGTCCCACTCGATAGATTAATTGCGGAAGCTTATGTAATAATGTCTTTCCAAAATCTTTTATAAGAGATCAATAAAACAATATTTAAAATTAAAGCGATAAAAGACACAAGATATATAGTGGTTCGGATAAATATCCTACGTCCACTCTCCCTTATCACCAAGGGGTCTCACTAACAACCAACTCACAAACTTACTCACTGGAATTTCTGAAGTACCAGCACCTTCTTACAAACTCTTTAGATCTAACTTCGATCTAAAGATAAACTCACTCCAACCTTTTCTTAACAAGATGAACAGGTTGAGTGTATTAACTCCTTACGAGTAGATAAGTAACTAAGAACAAAGTGTGAGTGCAATATGCGTAGTGATCAAAAGCTTAGTATGGCTATATGCGCGTGAATGATTCTAGGGCTTTTTCTTGATCTGCACTCAAGTATATATAGAGGGGATTAGGGACATAGCCGTTGGGAGGCTAATCCAATCAGATCCTCTATATATGGAAGCTTCAATCAATCAATTCCCTAATTGATTGATTGGGTTGGTGAGATCTTGAATGATTGTCTTCATATCTTCTTAATCCAATCTTGTTTGACTTGATTTGAATCACCAACGGTCAATGCTTCCAATTGCCTAACTCTGATTCTCTCCAGAGAAGGCAGGACCAGACACCAGGCAACCTCGGTGTCTTCTGGTCCTTATCTGGTGAACAACCAGAATACTCAGTAGAATAAGGGGATCAAACTGAGCATCTTTTGTTCCACCAGACTCGTCTGGTCCGGACTCGTCTGGTCTGGGGAAGGTCATCTGCCTCTGGTCTGATCTCCTCTGGAGAAGTCCTCTGATGAAGTCCTCTGGTGACTCTTCTGGTGAGGTCTTCTGGTCTGGCAGTCCCCCCTAGACTAAGTCCTAACTAAACCTCATCTGGCTAACAGGTCCAGATGGTCCTATTACATCTTCTGGTTTGTTTTAACTCATCAAAACTAACAAATTTTTATCCTAACAAGAGTCATGAAAGCTAGAAGAGTACTCCAACCGTTTGGAGTGATTTGAGTGATCGCCAGATTCATGTCGGATAGAAAGCGGCCGATGAGAGGATGAACGGGGAGCGGGAAACCCGTGTTCAGCACATCCAAGTTGATCGCCGTGCAACCAGGTGGGGGGCGATCAGCAGTCTCTCCCTTCTTCGGCACATACATGAAAATGTCATAAGGAATCTTGTATGTTGCACGAATGCTCGCCAGATCCTCCTCAATGACAACACTGGCAACTTTGCTCGCTGCATAGTCCCCGTCCTGAGCTTTCATGATTACCCTCGATGTGGGGGCAAAAGTCTTCGAGTAGCGAGCAGAATAGTCTGCCCACTCGTTGTCGCGAACAACTCCTTCTGGGATCCGGGATTCTGGCGTAGTTTGAGAGATTGGGAAATTGATTTCCCTTAGAAACTCCCATAAAAGCGTAGGACCTTCTTGCTCGCCAACTTGCTGCTCGCCAGCAGTATCAGCCTGGTCGCCCTCGAGGTCGATTGAACCCTCTATCTCCGCGGCCACTTCGGCAGAGTCTTCGCCAAGGTCGGAGGACGTTTCAGGTTCGCGAGCAAGATGGTGAGTCTCATCTTGATCGCCAGAGCGATCAGCGGCGCACGTCCCAACCGAGCGAACAACGGAGCTCGCATCGGAGTCCATGTCTTCGTCCACCAACAACGTGCACGGGTTGTTCGCCAACGCTTGGCGAACAGATCGGCGCGGAGAATCTGGATTTACGGGTCGTTTTTCTGGGTTTCGCCCGGGTCCGGATTGGGAGGAGCTTGAGGGGGAAAAATCCATTAAAAAAAATGATATAGGGATTTGGCTAAGTGTGAGGTAATATACAAGGATAACGCCGGCGATGGAGGAGTTACGATGGTGATGGAATCAACAGCACGGCGGCGCGACGGCGGTTCACGGCCGGAGTTACAGTCGTGATTACGAAAAATACGAAAGAAAAAGAAAAATTATACGGAATCAGAATTTAAAGAAAAAAACGAGACAAATTACCTTTGAAAACGAAGATCAAAATGACACGAGAGGAGATTCAGGTACAAGAATCACGAAGAAATAAAGCTTTGAAATGCTTATCAATGGCGAAAATCTGAGAAATGCGGAAAGAAGAAAGAAGAAGAAAGTGACGCCTATTTATAAGGACAAGGCTGGGGCAAAAATGCAATTTCCGCAAAATACTATAGGCCCCTATGGGCAAATTGGGGGTCGCGCGTGACTGACGCGACGCCTCGCATTCCGTGCCTCGGGAATCCAACCGTCGCGACACGAAAAAGCGTTCGCTACTGGTCGCGCACGTGAGCTCTCATGCTCGCCTGTTCGCCCAACTGCTCAGATATTCGCCCATGTAAACATCCATGTTCCATTCTTGCTCGCCCAATGTTCAAAGAAATTATAGCTTGGTCCCAATTGATCAATCCATGCCCAACATGAGACCAAGCTAGGGGGCAATTGTTGGGTAGCGAACAATTAAGTAATTAATAAACAGGAGATTATTAGACTTAGTAACAGGATAACAAATCAAAGGAGCTAGCAGTTTCGTGGAAGCGAACAGCTTTGTAGCAGGGCTAGCAGATTCATAGGGCGAACAGCTTTGTAGCAGGGCACTAATGCGGCAAGCAGAATTGTGGCGAGCAGCCTTGCAAAGAACAGCTGTGCCAGTGGCTCAAGCCAAAGCCAATTTGGGCGAGCAGGTTCGTAGTAAAGCGAGCAACATTGTAAAACAATCCCAAGCGAGGAGCGAACAGCTCAGAACGCAAAGGACCATGACATCTAACGAAGACGTACAAGCGAGCAGCCGGTCACCGTCGAGAGCATCTCAGAAGTGCTAAAGACCAAGTACAACATGGAGAATTCCAAGAGTCACTAGCTTAGATATGGTCCAAGTGTCCTAACACTTGGCACCCATCCAATGAGTAATAGTGTAGATGTTGTACAAGTGTCCTAACACTTGGCAAAGATCCAATGGCTAAGCCACCAAGATGGTGACACATGGCCACTTTGTATGTCTATAAATACTCCCTTCTTGTACATGAAAAAAAGGAGAACAATTCAATACATAGCAAAACTCTTGCAAAATTATTTCTTGAGCATTACTTAGTCAAATTCCATGATCTTGATTCTTGTTTGGTGATCTTCACTATAGAAAACAGCCACTAATCATCTGGGTTAGAAAAGATCATCAACACTCATATTATAGAAGATTTTGAAGTCTAAATTTCTCCCAAATTATCCAATGACATATTTATTCAAGATAAAAATTTGTGTAAAACAATATTTCATACTAAATTGATAAGTAACCGTTATTCAACTTGTTCAATCAACATTTTTTATAAATGTGAATAAAATAATATCACTTTTATAATTATATTTTTTTTACACTAGTATATATATATTCATGTCATTACTATAGACATGCTAATTACACATATTTTGGTTTAAGATGGTAATAGTATACTAACAATTAACTTTAGGATGATGGATGTATGATCTATGGATTTATAAGGCTAAAATCCAATCACATTTTAAACTAAAGTACAATCCACGTACTATAAAGTAGAAATGTCTCATGTATATATTATCCCATACAAAACTCCTACTTTATTTAATGCACAATCTAAATAGAAACTGTGGTTTATAATAAAGAATGAAAAATTATTTGTTAAAGTATCGTGTGAACAAAGTTTATTATGAAATTAATTTTGAAATTATTAGTTATTATATTAAAAAGTATTTGTTGTTTTACTAGCCTCAACAATTTGTTCCTAATTATTTGTCTTTTTGGCTACTTTCATTTACAATTTTTTTTCCAATTTACCTCATTGATAAAAAGAAAAAAAGATTGATTGATTGATTAAGAGAATGAAAAGAAAACATAGTAAATGGGAAAATACAAGATTTAATTAAGTGATTGATTAAGGAGAATTTGGTCCAAATTTTGAGTTCCTTATTATTATTATTATTTTTATGTCTAAAAAAACTAAATGAGAAACAAAGGGAGTATTAATTTTAAACGATATTAGGTATTTTATTAAAAGACATTAATTATTTTACTCTAGGATATTAATTGTAAATTAATTTCATGATGAAATTAACAACTCAAATTCTTTTATGATATAAGATCTGAATGGATTAATGTATATGCTGAATTGATAAAAAAATGTGTGTGAGACGGTCACACGGTGAAACCACAAACTAGCACAAATTAATCTCATCACCTTTAAATGTTAATGTGTCATCCCTAACTTATGATTCATCTCCCATAGAATAATTTCTTTTAACATAATAAATTACTCCATTTGTCCCGTTATGTCTGAAAACATTGATCCAAAAGAATAGTCATTTTATACAAATCTACGAAAATTAAATATCATATTCCAAATTTATTTCTCTACCTATTTTTTGTAATAATTTGCATTAAATAAATGTATTAATGATCATATAGGTAATTAAAGAACAAAAAAAATATTACCTTACCCAAATATTTATTATAATTTAATGAATTTCGTTATTAGTATGAATTTTTGAATTTTTTTTTTTGTGGAAAGTAAATAATTAGTGTGAAACAATTAAGACAGATAGAATTGAAAAAGAAATCAAATTTTACTAAAAGTTCATGTTGTAAATTAAAACTATAAAGTTGGTGATATTTTTTACAATCAACCCTTAATTATTTAATGTTAATTTCCTAAACTAGCCTCAGATCCTTTTCTTCAATAACCAAAACTTGAAATTTAACCTCCATACTATATCATATCACCAGTCCACCACCTTCGCTTTCAAAACACCACCACCACCACCAAATATCCATGCCGCCTAATACCACCCCGCCGTCTGCGGCAGCGGCATCCGACCACCACGGCGGCAAAAAACTTAAAAAATCCGAACTCAAAACCTCCCTCCAATCCCAAATCTCCCCCCGCCACTGCGTATGGCTCGCCACCATTGTCCTCCTCCAACTCCTAATCCTCTTCACCCTAAACCGCTCTTCTCCGCCGCCGATCCCCGCCCATCGCCGCCCCCGCTGCAAACACGGCCTCATCTACGTCTACGACCTCCCCCCAATTCTCAACAAAAACCTGCTCCAAAACTGCCACGAATTAGACCCCTGGAAATCCCGGTGCGCCGCCGTCTCCAACGCCGGGTTCGGCCCTCCGGCCACCGGCGTCGACGCCGTCGTCCCCAAATCCCTAACCCCCGCCTGGCACTGGACCGACATGTACGCCGCCGAGGTGATTTACCACGACCGAATCCTCAATTACAGTTGCAGAACCCTAGATCCGGTCAAAGCGACGGCGTTTTACATCCCCTTCTACGCAGGCCTCGCCGTCGGGAAATTCCTGTGGTACAATTACACGGCAGCGGATCGCGATTTCCACGCCGCCGCGATGCTGGACTGGGTCAGCGCCCAATCGCCGTTCCGGATCTCGAACGGGTCGGATCATTTCCTAATGGCGGGTCGATTGACGTGGGATTTCCGCCGTTTAAAAGACGGCGATTGGGGGACTAAATTGTACAACATGCCGTTAATGAGACACGTCCTCCGTTTATCAGTCGAGAGATCCCCTTGGGATGAACTCGAAATCAGCGTGCCCTACCCGACATCCTTCCACCCGAGATCCGAATCCGATATCCGTTTATGGCAAAACTTCATTCGCTCCCGTAAACGGACCAGCCCGTTCACGTTCGTCGGGGCGACCCGCGAGAAGATCCGGAACGATTTCAGGGGAGTATTAATGAGTTACTGCAGGAACGAAACGGCGTCGTGTAGAGTGGTTGACTGCGCGATTGCCCAATGCTACGATGGGGCCCCGGAAATAATGGAGGCTTTTTTGGATTCGGATTTTTGTTTGCAACCGAAAGGAGACGGGTCGACCCGGAGGTCGTTTTTTGATTGCATGCTGGCCGGTTCAATTCCGGTTTATTTTTGGAGAGGGAGTTTTGAAAACCAGTATGAGTGGCATTTGCCTAGAGATGCGACGTCATATTCTGTTTTTATTGATAATAATATTGTTAGGAATGATTCTTCGATTATTAAAAATGTGCTAAAGAAATATAGTAAAAAGGATGTGAGGAAAATGAGAGAGAAAATTATACATTTTTTGCCAAAATTATTGTATAGGAAATCAAATACGTATTTAGGAGGCGTAGACGACGCTTTTGATATAGCCATGGAAGGGGTTTTGAAAAGGTTTAAGTATTTAAAGAAGATGGAGAGTTTGGTGAGGGTAGATTAATTAACATATAGTAAAATTTTATTTGATTTTATTTTTTAATTTTATTATATATGTTGTTGTATATGGTTTTGATACTTTTGAAGATTCATTATACCTTACGTACCAACATCATTTTTCTTTTTTGATATTGAGAGATTCTTTGTTTTGCTTTCTTCTTTATTCTTTGCTTGTTGGAAGAGGATTTCATCGTAGAGAAGGGGAAAATCAAAGTTAATGTTAGCTGCAATTAATTCGATAAAATACTTGCTATCTCGTTTTTATTATATCTTGACCATGATTTATGGTATCATTTTGACTATACTAGTTATAGTATGTCAATAAACTCCATATATATTGAGCTGTAAAACGGAAACAATTATTTAAAGATCCAAATTAAGCTACGCTCAAGGAAAAGTAAAATTTATAGCACATTTTTATTAGTTGGTTGTTCATGGTATTGACTAAAATGGATATTTGAAAAAATCTATATTTGTATTGAAGTTCGGTTATTTTAAAAATTGAGTGTCAGTATTTTTACAAAAATTTCGATACGGTACGATACAGATCAGAATGGATTTTCGGTTATAAACGGAATGGATCGGACTTTTCAATGTAATCTAACAACACTTTTTAATGTAATCAAATCATATTTTCGGTGTAAACAACATCAACTGTTGAGTAAGTGCATAAAAGAGTTGTTCATTTAAAATATATATTTAAGCAATTCTTTTGAAATATCTTGTAAAAATGAAGTGCAATATTAAAATCACGTTGATAAGAGTTGCTCATATTCATGTTTTGTTAAGAATTGAATATACATTTAAAATGAAATTAAAAGATGAAACAACTTAAATTTAAATCATTTTGATAAACATCTAAATATGAGTTAACATTTTAAGAAATTAATAGATAAATAAAATAGTGTTTGTATTCTAAAACATAAATAAATTATGTTACTGTATAGTTGTATTTGACTTCAATAACATTTTAATGCAATTTGATGAACACAAAATAAATAATAATTAAAATTTAATACATATCTAATTCGATTATTCAGTTCGATTCAATTCAGTACGGTTCAGTATGGTTTCATTCGGTTTTCGGTTCAGTTAATTTGGTAATATCCATATTCATACCAAAAAAATCTTTCGGTTCGATTTTGATACAGTTAAAGCAAAATATTAACGAATTTTTTTGTTTTTCTTTACAGTGCGAATTTCGGTATGAATTTGATAATCTTCAAACTCCGTGAACAACCCTAATATGCAATGTTTTCTCATATTATTTCACTCCGTAAAGTAGATTACTTGTAATAATCTTGTGTGTATATATATAATATACCCGTGTCATTGTGATATATAGAGATTACATCCTTAAAATATTGAGACATTCTCATATGCATTAACGGTGCACTGAAAAATATGACTATATCATCACTGAAAATTTTACACTAAATATCGAATTTCAATATACTCAAAATCATACTTTTCAGTGTAAACAATTTCTAATGTTGGGTGAGTACATCATGCACCATGTGCACAAGATAATTACTCTAAAATATTTGCATATATATATATATATATATATATATATATATATATATATATATGTTTTATTTGATATAAAGTTTGGCTCCTTATCAAGTCGATAGAAATAAATTGTACTAAAGTCAAATTTTGTAAGAAATTCAATAATATATTATTTTATATGTACTTCATTGTTTTTTTTTTTTTTTAATCTGTTGGTGACAAATAAGTGGTTCCAATAGTAGACACAATATTTGCTGAGTAAGAGTTGCAACTCTTAGATTCACTGCAACCTTTGAGTAGAGTCACAACCTTTCGATGCAACTCTTTAGTAACTATAAATACTCAATGGTGTGGTCATTTCAAAAATCGAATTGAAAATAAAGTTGAGAATTATAATTTCTCAAAGCACTAAAAAGTCGAGTCTTATATTTTGAGTTTTATTAAAACACTTGTGATTTCTGCTTCTGAAATTCGTTAGAGTGTAACTATCGAATTTCCCTGAGATAGGTTTTATATCCTGAAAGGTTAATTTCTTGCGAACCACTTACACCGATGTGGGAGGAATTAATATCTTTAAAGATAGCATCGTTTTTCAGTGTGTCTAACCTATCATTGAATTCCATTACCCACATATTATACAACAGACGGAACATGTGAAAGGAAAGGAAAAATAATTTTTACAAAAATGTTATGATTTGTGTACAGTCGGTTTCGTGTAATAGAATGTCGACCATCCACACTTAGAATTCAAATATCACTCCCTTTAATTTAAACATTTTCTGGTTAGGATGACGGGGAGTTCGTGCCAATGGAGGAGTGATACGATTTCTGTTGGTATTTTGTACTGTTTAAGTAAGACTTATAAATGATGATATTTATTTTAACTTTTGAGTACCGATGTAACAGACAGTTATGTAGTTCCTCGATGGTAGTAATATATGATGTTTATTTTAATACATATTTTTGTGCCAAATTTTTTAAAAAAAATCTTGCATGTCCTCTTTTAAAAAAGAAAATATAGTTGCGCTTTTAATAATGAAAATTTTATGTTTCCACTCTCTATGTGATGTTATCGATTATATTTCAAAAAAAAAAATTAGTTCGGATTTTTTGTCACTAAGTGACGGTTCAAATTTCTAGAATGTCAAATCTACATTTTGAAAAATCGAGGCATTACAATATATTACACGTGACAATCGAGTTCCATTTATCTAATTATAATTCATCTATAACAGAATATGCTATGTAATTGTGTAACAGGAGATTTCAACTTGCAATTGACACGGGCACATAAAATGCTACAAGGACCGGATATCACATAACATTATTGCAAAATGGCTACAATTCCATCAATAATTGCTTACACAACATAGGATTATTCATTGTATCTACCTTTTCTTAACCTTATGCATGGCACTAACCTTGGAAGAAATCGAGTAAGAAGAAGACGAAGGGAAGCCCGTTTGTTTATGTTCAGCCATATCTTTGTTAAATGCCTTCATCACATCTTGCTTCAATTCCATATATCTCATCCTTTTCGTTCGTTGCTCCTCTGGTGTGCCCGTTTCCAATAGTAGAGCGCCTAGAGTGTCGTCCTCTAAGAGCTGGTCGAGTACTTCCGAGCAGTTGGGGAAGAAACGACGTCCCGTCTCAACTGCAATTAACAAATTAAAGTTACCACATGAGGAAATACTCCTTCTGTTTTAAAATAAATGTCGTTCTAAAGATTTCGTATCAAACTAAAAACTATAAAATTTTGCATATATATCCCAAATAAATATATAAAAGATCTAATATTTTGATAATCTCTAATAGGTCTGTTGTATTGAAATGGAAGGAGTAGCATTTAGTGTAAGATTTTTGAAAGAATTTCATATGGTCTAAAAGTTCGAACTAATAGAAAGACATAAAATTAATTCATTCATGTTACTTTCTTAACAAACTTTCCACGGCATATAACATGTTAAAGAATTTCATCTCATTTAAAATTTTGTGAAGAGGTGCATAATTTTTTTTTCCACATGCTTTAATGCGATATGTCGGAGGATATCATGGGGTATTTCGAGGTTCATTTTTTTTAAAATAAATATTTATGGAAAATATGCAATATTTTATTTAAAAACGGATCTCATAACATCCCGCAATACCCTCCAATATATATAGCATTAAACCACGTGCAAAAAATAAGACTATTTTGTGGACGAAGGGAGTATAACACATCCGATTTTATGCTATTACCGGTTTTTTGCAAAGCTTGTAACCTCGAACGGAGCCTTATAACTTGCTCGATTGGTATTTCGTTCAAATCAACGTCTCTGAACTTCCCGAATGCACCACCTTTTGAAGCTTGAAGTCCATTAAACTGCATAGTCGCCTCTGCATTCGCTATTTGCATTGCCAGCCGGGCTTCTCGAGGAAACAACGAACGTGCCATCGCAACTGTACCACATACAACATGTTTTAAAAAACGATTCAAGTCCAAAATTACTCTTCCACAAATTCTAGCATGCACTCAAGTGCATATCATGCACTTGAATTTTAAGCTCAATTTTGACTTCAACTTTGTTTTTTTCAAAACACACACTAACACGCTGAACTGTGTGATTTTTTTTTTGCAATTAGGATATTACTGATTACTTCTTGGGGTACTACTGATTTCTGTTTAACTTATTTTTTTAAATCTAAGTGCATATCATGCATTCAAATGTACACTAAATCTACTCGTATTCATCGTTCTATTTCAATCGACGTTTAATGTTGTTTCACACTGATTAAGAAAGTCATTTAACCAACAACTAGCACTGGAAATAGAAACACAAATTGGAAATTAGAATTAATAAGAGAGCATAGTTGTAGCATGATAATTTAATCGAGTCAATATCAACTTACGTCCTAGATAGTATTTGACTGAGCTTATAAGCTTTTTAGAACAACTTATAAATTGTTTAAAATTTTATAAGTACTATCAATGTGTTTTGTTAAATAAAATGTTTACCAGCTTATAAGATCATAAAATGAACACATAACACCTTATAAGCTTTAAAAAAAAGTTGGAATTTGCCAACTTATTTACTAACCACCTCCACCCCAACCTGGAGCCACTCAATCTCTCTTCCTCCCCCACTCACCACTGCCTCAACATAATAAATAAATAAATATTTTATATTAAAATTAAAATTTAAAATATATTTCTAACAAATTCTTAAAAAATTCATATCTTATAAGCTGTTAAAACAACTTATAAAATGTTAGAGTTTATAAGATGTTTCGAATAAAATTTAATTAAATGGGCTCTTGATCCAATATAAATCTTTTTTTTCTTAATCTATTTAATCATCAGTGTCCAATTGCAATCATAGAATATCCAAGTTTAGTCTAAAAACATTAGCAATTTGGTGTTGATTTAAAATTTTGCGGAACTAAAATTAGACACCCTATGAGTATATGAGATTGATATAAATTGGAAAATGAGAATAAAAAATTTTAGATGTACCTCTGTTTTCAAGGAGTAGAAGCCTCATGTGTAGATCATCGGCTACCAACATGGAGGAGAGGGAGATGTCCCCAACGGATGGATTCCGGCGCATCTCTCTCTCCAAAACATCGATGCAGAGGCGGTCGGTGTTGGTCTCCTGGCCGTGCTTGGTCGTCTCGTTAAAATCCTTGGGACGAGTCAATCTGCGGCATATGGTGAGGGCCGTTTGGCCGTCTGCCGTGGTGTCCGAGACGTTGGCTTGCTTCTCCAGCAGCCCAACGATAATGGAGGGGTCCTTCCGCCTGGCGGCCACGTGAAGGACGGTGTACCCCCTCGAGTTGCGTATGTTGACGTCAGCGTTTCCCAGGTTCAGAACCTCGGAGACGATCTTGTGGTTGCAATAGGCGGCGGCGTAGTGGAGGGCACACGCGGCGTCCAGTGAGATGTTGGATTCTTGTAGAAGTAGTTTGACCAACTCGATGTCGTCCGAGTCCAACGCCTTGTGAATTGTTCGGATGCGTTTGTCGTTCAACGGGTCCACTTGGACGGAATCGTGCTCTTCCTCCAGGTTGGAGTTGAGGCGAAGGGATTTGACGTCGCTTAGGACTTGGTGCGGAAGCTCCTTCTCGATTATGATGGAGTCCAGATCCGATCGGGCTATTCTTTGGAGACAATGCTGGAGGAGTTGCTTTACCTCGCAATGGAATGCTACCTTCAGGATCGCCACAACGTCTTCCACGTAAGCTTTGTCCACGAAGTTAAGGAGGCGACGCTGAAACAATCATCATACAATCATTCACCAACTGCTTAATAAGATCCTGACATATTAATTTCAATTAGATCTAAAATAAAGAATTAGGACTAGAACCTCATCTCATCTCATCATTCTAATAAAACGAAGTACAAATTTTATTTAAACAAGGGATTACTTCAATAATATAAACTTTATGATCACACACATATAACAATTGAAGCAAAAGGTTAAGAAATGACCTGAACAACCATGACAAGCTCTTTAACTTGAAACGTAGCCGAAGCATACATCATTTCCACCGCGTACTTGATGGCGGGCCCACAAGCGTCGTGAGCACACGACTCGTCGACACATGTGGACACCTCAGTGGGTGACGGCTTCACTTTCCCGGAGTAGAAGTAATTCAAAACTACCATAAACGCCTCGTACCCTATCCTCCCTTGGGGCACCAACTCCGATAACTTGTACCTCGCCTTTTCGCCTTCCTTAACGCTCGTGCTCTTAAATACTTGGTGAAAAAAATCGCTCCTCGCGGCTAAGATGCAACGATTAACGCCTACTTTCACTCCCTCGACTTCTATTTCAGCGTCGCAATAGTTGTAATCAGAATCGACCACTAGTTTTTCGAGGCTCGTGCTTAGTCTACTTAAGCTTAGTAACTCGGGACTAGTAGCTACTTCATTGCAGCCGGTCGAGGAAGGTACATTGGGGCCACTCGACCCGTTTGATAGGTAAGAAGACGAGGCGAAACTCAATGACGACGACATCTCATTCCTATTTTCCATATTAATCCGCAAACTCAACTTCACCAGACCAAGTGATCAATAGCTTAAAGCATCACTACCTATAATTTCACCTTTCTAGAAAAAAACTCCACTTCATAAAAACCTAATCCAAACACAAGTACATTCATGACTTATAGGGGCAAAAACGTCTCATATTTAATCTAAAAAGCTTCTTAATTCATCATCCCTTCTAATTCCTTTTCAAAAACACCAAATTAATCACAAAAGGAGACACAATTACCTCAAGAAAAAACAGAATTAATCTATTTTAACACAATTAACTCCTCTGTTTAATTCAATATGACTAACACAGAATTCCAAGTCAACCCCCCTTTTTCCCTTGATAATTACAACTATAAACCTCCAAATTCACTAATGTATCATGAAGAAACTTCTACTCTTTGGAGTTTTCACATAAAACATGTATTCCAACTGCAGAAGCTAACCTTACCTGAGTAGGAAAGATTGAGTCTTTCATGAAAACCGCCGGTTTTTTGCAAGAAAATGGGAGCCCGGTTCAAGAAATGGCAATCAAAGTTGTGTAATGATGAACCCAGATGGGATTTGCACTAAAATCATGAAAGCAGTGGAGGATAATATGGGAAAGTGAGGAGGAAATCTTTGCCAGATTGAGTGAGTTAATGAAAGGGAGTTTGTGATTGGGTGAGGGTTGACTTGACTTGGGGGCTTGAGTTCAATTTGCTTTTATTGGCAGTATCCCTTGGGGGTGTGGAGGGGGGATGCATCTAATATTGTTTTTAAATTGCAGATATTGTCAGATTAGAGTTTAACTGGTTTCGTACATTTGTTTAAAATCTAAATGCGGATCGCTCCACACGCTCAAGTTTCTAATTTCACGGGAAAAACCTTTTTTTTTTTTTAGTTTTAAAAGTCATTGCCTAAAATGAGTAACACAAACTTTTTTTTTTATGCACGATAATAATGTTTAATGAAAATAATTAATATTATTTTTTATTAATTAATAATATTCGATAAAAATAATTAATATTATTGATAAAATTATATCGTACAACTCAAGTATTTTTTCTTTTTAAAGTGTCGATTGTATTCACTGAAAAGTTTTTATTGTTTTTTAATAAAAACAATTTACATTGTCCATAAATGCACTTACGCACAGTGCATCTGACACACAAATATGGATGTTAAACAGGACGCTGGCTAGCGGGCTAGCCTGTTTAGCCTTGAACTGTATAGGGTTAGGTTCGAATATGTAGTGGACCATTTAAAAATCGGGTGTCTTTTTTTTAAAAAAATTGATTAATTTACCATACGTACAAAATGAGAATTGAGTAATTTTTTTAATTATTTCATAGCTAATTTGTTTTACATAATTAATAACTAATTTATGTTTTTATATATGTTTTAGATGATGAAGATGATGATGATTTGGAAGATAATGTTTTGTCATTGTCCAAAGAAGGATTGAATGTCGAAAATTAGAGCCTTGAGATATTTATATTAAATTCTGAATTAATTGTTAATGCTTAAACTTTATGAACAATGTTTAAATGTAATTTTCACGAATTTTTTAACAATATTTGAATTTTAAGTTTAAATGATATCGTACTACAATTACAGGTCTATATTTTATATTAAAAAAAATTTGGTGCCCGTTAGTGGCCTGTTTAGCCCGTGGACCGCTAGGGTTAGGGTTAGGTTCCGAGCGTTTAGTGGACCGATAAAACCCAAGACCGTTTAGGTCCGTAGCCCTGTAGGGCTAGCTCTAATGGGTTAGGGCTAGCCCGTTTAACATCCCTGCACACAAGAGACCTACACATTGTTATATAAAGAAAACAATTAATATTGTTCAGTGAAAATAACTAATACTCCTTGTTGTGACCGTTTCGGACCACATGTTGGATCCGACCGGGAGAAAGCCGGAAAAGGCAAGAAGGTACCCGGAGGTCGGGGCCGACCTGGCCGGCCTGAATCCGACCTCAGCGGGCACCGACTACGAGTTTCCGGCCTCGAAAGCGAGGCCGGAAACCCGCTTGGGACGCCCGTTCAAGTTCATCACAGCCACGTTGAAGTCCTGCCATGGCCAGACCGGCCCGGCCAGGTTCATTGAAGTCCAGCAGAGGTCGCCCGGATGCGACCGACTGGCTGGAGCAATCTCCGACCTCGCCGTCCGCCAGGAGGCCGGTCTCCGATCACTCAAGGCCCCCGGCCGGCAAGAGAGATCTGGAGCACGTGACAGAATCAAGCAAGACCCTCTCCCAAGGGGGAAAAAGGCCGCCTCCGTACCCAGAGACTCAGAGAATATTCCATCCAAATGAGGAAATTCGCCAGAGAATCGTCCTTTTTGGACACGCGTCAACACCCTAGTGGCCGGCCACCTGCACGCCCTGATATACCAGAGCCCGCGCGTCCTCAGAGGCAGGAGACATTTAATGCACCTGTCCCCCGAGAGGCCGGAAATGACCAACATACCCCTGTAGTGAGAAAACTATAAATACCCCAACACTTGTAATGTAAAAGGGGGTTCAATCTCTCTCTCAGTATAATCAATACACATACTCATTCAAGTCCAGGACTCACAACCCCTGGCAATTCTTGGTGTTCTTAGTGTTCTTATGCATTTATTGCTTTTCTTCATTCAAGTATTCATTCTAGCATTTAAGAACCCAATCATTTGATGTTTTTACCAAAGCTTTATAAATAGTCATTCAATCCCAGCACAATATATTTGGTAAACAACATTTGGCGCTAGAAGAAGGGTATCTAACCCATTAAACTCATATCTTCTTCACCTCTCTTTGAAGAACACTCACTGTTCTTCAAAACTTCATACCCTCAAACCTTCAAATCTTCAAACCTCAAACTCCTCCTCTCTTGAAAGCAATGGATCCCCAGAGGTCATCCCATGCCCACGGAAAGACCACACGCGTGGCCTCCCCGATTCGTTTCCCGGAGGAACCCCTCCCATCCGGGGGTCGAGGTTTCTTTACTCCTGACCAGGCCGGGTCAGGAAGACGCCGCCAGGCGGAAGAGGCGAGGGGGTGCCGGAGCACCACCTCTGCCTCCAAAAAGAAGGCTCAGGCTCGCGCTCTCAAGGGTAAGGCGAAAGCCAGAGAGCACCAAGGCGAAAGCCAATGTCAGGCAAACCCCGTCTCCACCCGTTCACGAGGCTCCGCCCATCCGGTTTTCGACCGTTTGGGCACAACAGACCCGTCGTGGTATCCGAGCCGCGTACCCAGTTATGACACTGGGTACGGGGACACCGAGTCTGTCTCCAAATCTGGGAGCACGGCCCAAATGCCCCACAAGAGGGCGGCCGAGGTCAGCCTGACCCCGGCAAACTCCGCCAGGCGTAAGCTAAGCTTCGCCCAAATCGGCCTTTTGGGACGCGGAGTCCCTCGTGCGGCCGTTTTTGACCGTATCGGCCCCCTAGCCGACGTGGGCGACCAGCTGGCCGAAACCCCCAATCCAGAACTCGTCAAGATGCAAAAGCAACTTGACGAAATGAAGGCGCTCCTCGAAGCGCAAGGCCAAACTAAGGCCCGGCCAGTCGCCAGCGAGCCTTTGGCGGTCGATATTGAGCTCGCGCCGGTCCAGCTCAAGATCGTCCCTCCGCCAACTCCTCTCTACGAGGGAAAAATAGATCCTGAGACTCATCTGAGCAAATTCCGGATCTATATGAACGGGCATGGCGCGACAGATGCCACAAAGTGCAGGCTTTTCCCCCTCACCCTGGGCGATCTCGCCCACAGATGGTACGTATCTCTCCCGGCACGATCCATTGACTCATTCGCCACTTTAAGCGCCCAATTCTCATCGTACTTTGCGGCCAAAATTGCTCGGCCGGAAAGCTGGCATCGCCTGATGCGGATCCGCCAAGAGAAAGAGGAGTCCGACGAGGACTACGTGGCCAGGGTGGACGAGGTCATGCTGACCGGCGAGGCGGTTAGCGACCAGCTGGCCTTGCATGCGACCCTAGGAGGCTTCCACGGCCGGTCTCCTATGTTCAAACACCTCACCAAGGATTTCCCTAAAACCTACGCCGAATTCCGCGCCCGAGCCGATGATTACCTGGCTCGGAGGAAACTCTTGGCACTAAGACTGGGGGAGTCCGAGCCAGCCCCAAAGGAGACGGAGGCCGTAGCCCAAACCTCCCCCAAGAGTGGCCCTAAGGCCAGAAGAGTGGCCAAACCGCCCGGTAATTTCAAGTCCTTCGAGGACGTTGAAGTTCACCTAACTCAGGCCATGAGGCAGTCCCCCGCACATATCTTCAATGCGATCCAGCATCGGGACGTGCTTCCCAGGCCAAGGCCCTATTCTGGAGACCGGTCCCGGCTGGACCCTAAAAAGTTCTGCGCCTATCACGACTCTATTGGCCACAATACGAGCCAGTGTCGTGATCTCCTAAAGCAGCTTTGGAAGCTGTTTGACGAAGGGCGTCTGAACGACCTCCTTCAGAGGCCAGCCGGCCGGCAGGACCAGCAGCAGCCCTAGTGCCACCCTCGAAGGAACGAGGAAGGCGGCCGGCCTCTCAGGCCGGTCGCAGCTTTGGAGGAAGATGATGATGAGGATGACCTCCTCCCCCCCATGAATCCCGGCGGTCGGGTCAACATGATTCAGGCCGGCGGAGGGAACTTAGGCGGCCTCACCCCGATCTCGACGCAGTCCAACCGAAAACGGAAAGCAGAGGTCCGGGCGGCGACCAACGTCAACTTGGTCACGCCCCCAGAACCAAAGATTCACAAGAGCTTAGAGATAACTTTCTCCAACCAGGACAGGACCGGGGTGCTGTTCCCGAAGGGCGATGCGTTGGTGATTGCCGCCCAGATCCTGGGCAAAGAGGTGCAACGCATTTTGGTCGACAATGGGTGTTTTTGCAATATCATCTTCAAAACAGCCCTAGACCAGCTCGGAGACCTCGTCAACTTCATCAGGCCAATCGACCTACAACTGAAGGGATTTGGGGACGCAACGGTCGCTGCGTACGGGAGGATAAAGCTCTCCGTGGAACTCATCTGCTGCTACAACAAGGAGGTCAGGATAACTAGGCCGTTAGATTTTATAATTGTAGATCAGCCAAGCTCGTATAATGGCTTTCTGGGTAGGCCCTTTTTAGAAGTTTTTGAAGCTGTTGCTTCTTCCTACTATTACTGTATCAAATTTCCCACCCCCGAGGGGGTGGTCGGCACCATTAAGGGTGACCAGGCAATGGCTAGAAGGTGTTTGAACTATTCCTACTCTCATTTATTTTCAATTAGCAACAACCAAACACCGGACGGGCCACACCCCGACTCTGAAACGGCCACTCCGGCCGAAGAACCCGTCACGGAGGTCGGATCCACATCGGCCGACCCCCAGCCTATGCAGATCGATGATCCCGAGCCAAGGATTGGTTTCGAACCATCCGAGCTCGATCTCGATCCCAGATTCGATCCTTCCGACCGGCGGAGCTATGAGCAAGCTACGGCCTTGGAGGATTTGGAACACATTCCGGTCGACCCCTCGAGGCCAAAACTGGAAGTACTGATCGGCTCTCGCATACCGACCGAAATGCGGGGGGAAGTGATCGAATTCCTCAAAGCCAACGTTGGAGTCTTTGCCTGGTCTCACCAAGACATGGTCGGGATAGACCCAAAGCACGCATGCCATCGTCTAAAGATCGACCCCAACAGGAGGCCGGTCCATCAAAAAAGAAGGAAGTTCGGCCCGGAAAAGTACGAAGCTTTGGCTGAGGAGGTCAAGAAGTTGCTAGACAACAAGCTGATCGAGCAAGCCCGGGACGAGCCCCAATGGGTCGCGAACGCCGTCCTGGTCAAAAAGGCAAACAATGCCTGGAGGCTATGTATAGACTTCACCGACCTCAACGCAGCATGCCCAAAAGATCACTTTCCGATGCCGCACATCGACCACCTGGTGGATGGCACGGCCGGTCACGAGATGATGTCCTTCATGGACGCTTTCACCAGCTACCATCAAATCCCCATGGCCGTTGAAGACATCAAGCACACCTCATTCCACATGGAGAAGAACATATTCTCTTGGCTCCGGATGCCTTTCGGTCTGATCAACGCTGGCGCGACCTACCAACTCCTAGTCAACAAGATGTTTGCAGATCAGATCGGAAAGACCATGGAGGTCTACATCGACGACATTGTGGTGAAAAGCTTGAAGAAAGAAGACCATCTCAGGGATCTCGAAGAGACTTTCAAGATCCTCAAGGCCTACAATATGAAGCTGAACCCGAAGAAATGCAACTTTGGGGTGGAGGCCGGCAAATTCCTGGGACACATCGTCAGCCAGCGCGGGATCGAGGCCAACCCGGCCAAGATCAAGGCCGTCCTTGACATGCAAGAGCCAAGGACGATCAAACAAGTGCAACGCCTGACCGGATGCCTCGCCTCTCTCAACAGATTCATAGCCCGGCTCGGAGATAAAAGTAAGCCTTTCTTCTCGACTATTAAAAACGGCAAATTTTCTTGGAATAGGGAAAGTCAAGTAGCCTTTGCGAAACTTAAGGAATATTTGGCAAACCCACAAATCTTTGTCAAGCCAGTCCCAGGGGAGAAGCTTTACTTATATCTTGCGGCCTCCGAGGTCGCACTGAGCGCGGTACTAGTCCGGGCGGATGGTCAGAACCACCTTCCGATCTACTTCGTGAGTCAAGCCCTACACGACGCCGAGCTCAGGTACACTCCGCTCGAAAAACTAGCATACACTCTGGTCATGAGCGTAAGGAAGCTAAGGCCTTATTTCTTCGACCACCAAGTAGAGGTCCTCACCACTCTACCCCTTAGGCAAGTCCTACACCGGCCAGACACAAGCGGCAGGTTGTTGAAGTGGTCTTTAGAGATAGCTCAGTACGGGGTCTCTTACGCCCCAAGGATGGCCATCAAGAAGCAGGCCCTGGCCGACTTCATAGTAGAGTTAACTTTCCCACCCAAGTTCACAAGAATCAACCACCCCCCTTGGAAACTCTATGTGGACGGATCGTCAACTAATACTTGTGTCGGGGCCGGTATCGTCCTGATCGGCCCAGAGGGCCAAAATTTCACCCATGCAGTCCGCTTCAGCTTTCCGGCCACCAACAACGAGGCCGAGTATGAGGCTCTGGTCGGAGGCCTTGAACTCGCGATCGCCATCGGAGTTTACCGACTGCACGTTTTTATGGACTCCCTACTCGTGGTCAACCAAATCAAAGGTGAATACGAGGCCCGGGGAGAGCAGATGATGAAGTACCTCGACCTGGTTACAACCTTATGCGAGAAATTTCATCAAGTTTTCATTGAGCAGATCCCAAGGGAGCACAACACCCAGGCCGACGCTCTTTCCAAACTTGCGACCGCGGAGGGAGCTGCCGACCTCGCCAATATTCAACTTTCCACGCTCGGAACACCCACGGTCATCCGAGCACATGTGGCGACCGTTCTGAGCACGGAAGAAAATTGGATGACGCCGATCGTAAAGTATCTCAAGACCGGCGGGCTTCCCGAAGATAGAACTCGGGCACGGCAACTACAACTCCGGTCATCAAGGTACACCCTCATCGACGATCTTTTATATAAGAGAAGCTTTACCCTCCCACTCCTAAAATGCATAACCCCGAAGCAAGGCCGGACTATCCTGGCCGAAATCCATGAGGGGGTATGTGGAAATCATGCCGGAGGCCGGGCCCTAGCCCACAAAGTGATCAGACAAGGGTATTTCTGGCCGACTTTAAACAAGGACGCCGTCAACTTCGCGAGGTCGTGCCACAAGTGTCAAGTCTTGGGACCCAATATCAAACTGTCCCCCGAGCAGCTCTCCTCCATGTATAGCCCCTGGCCTTTTGCCCAGTGGGGCATCGACCTGATCGGACCGATGCCCACTGCGCCCGGGGGCCACAAATTCGCCGTCGTGGCCGTCGACTATTTCACAAAGTGGGCCGAGGCCGAGCCACTCAACAAGATCAGCCAGACTCAAATCATCAATTTCATTTGGAAAAACATCATCTGCCGTTTCGGCCTACCTCAAGTGATCATCTCCGACAATGGGAAACAGTTTGACGGTCTCCAGATGATCCAGTTTTGTGAAAAATGGAATATCAAGAAGGTTTTCTCCACCCCCTACCACCCGCAAACGAACGGCCAGGTAGAGGCCGTAAACAAGATCCTCAAGCACACTATCAAAGCTAAGCTTGAGGACAAGAAGGGGAAGTGGGCGGCCGAGCTACCCGACGTACTTTGGTCATATCGAACGACCACAAGGAACTCAACGGGCGAAACACCTTTCGCTTTAGCTTTTGGGACTGAGGCCGTCATTCCTTCAGAGGTCTCCCTACCAAGTCATCGGACGGCCCAGACGATCACCGGAGACAATGACACCGCCCGGATGATCGATTTGGACATGTTGGAGGAGAGGAGACTCAATTCCGACCTCCGAAATGCGGCCTACAAGAAGAAATCCGAAAATTTTTTCAACTCCAAAGTGAAGGCCAGACAATTCCAGGTCGGGGACCTCGTCCTCAAAAAGGTTCAGGTACCAAAAGGGGTATTCGGCCCGAACTGGGAGGGTCCGTTCAGGATATCCAAATGGCTCTCCAAGGGAGCTTACGAGCTGGAACTCATGGATGGAACCCCGGACCAATACCCCTGGAATGCAATTCACTTGAAGAAATACTACCAATGATCTTGTACTATGTATTCAAAGTTCTTATCAATACAAGGCTCTTAACACAGCTCAATCTTTTCCCAAGCACCGGGCTCAGTTCAAAATCATATGCCGGCCGTATCGAGGACGGCATATCACACTTGAGCCTGGAAAAGCCACTCAAGGCCATCCAAAAACCGAGCCCAGTTCAAAAGCGTATGCCGACCACATCAAGGTCGGCGTATCACACTTGAGCTCGGAAAGGCCACCCTAGCCACTTTAAAAGCCGAGCTCGGTTCAAAAGCATATGCCGACCGTATCGAGGCCGGCATATCACACTTGAGCTCGGAAAGGCAACCAAGGCAATCCTAGAAACCGGGCTCAGTTCAAAACATATGCCGACCGTATAGAGGCCGGCATATCACACTCGAGCCCGGGTCAAAATCTCATTCATACTTATGAAAATTTACTTTAACAAGTATAAGAAAGAGCAATAACAAAATAATAAAGTTCAAGGAAAGACTGAATTATTTAAAGTCAAAACCGGTCTGAAAGCCGGGAAGTACAACGGTTTAAAAACAAGATAAATCCGGCCGGAAGCCGGTTACATTCGAAAGCAGTAAAAAGGAGCTAACACAGAAACAAAAATTCAAGATTCGCCCTCGCCTGTCGCAGGGTTCGCCTGCCCCCCATTCCCGGCCGCCAAAGCAACCTCGACACCACCTCCACCCGGCACTTGAGAGTCAACCGGAGGAACCTCCTCTCCCTCCTCTGCCTCCTCCTCTTCGTCACCGACCGGGGGATTCTGACCCGGCAGGAGCAGCCTGTGCCGATGGGGGAACCATGAGAGGTCCACCCCATGGACGGTCTCAAGGTCGAGGATGGGGAACCAGTAGCCCTCATTGACCGGATTCTTGGCGGCGTACTCCCGGAAATATTCCTCCAAGGATTTGGTCTCAAGGCCGGTCTGGCGCGCAACCCGGATCATGCTGGCAGCGACCATGTAGAAGCAGAACTCGGAGAAGAGCGTCGGGTTGGCGGTCGGATCCTCCGGATCGTATGCCGGCCAGCTAAGGGAGGCAGCCAGTTCTTCAGTTTTCTTTTGGAGCTCCCTCTCCAACTCAGCCTGCAGGGCAAGGGCCTGATCGGCATCCCCCCGGGCTCGATGCGCCTCCAGCCGCAGATCGGCACTAACGTCCTCCATCTCGGCCACCCGATTCCGGGCATCCTCCAGCGCTTTATACGCCATCTCAGCCCGATCGAGAGCGTCATCTTTTTCCTTTAGTACGGCCTCCATCTGGCCGACCGCATAATCCCTCTCCCTTTTGAGCGCGGCATTCTCGCTCTCGAATCCGGCCTTCTCCTCCCGAGCCCGGGTCAAGTCGGCATCCAGTCTCCGCACGGTGCTGAGGGCACCGGTGAGCTCGCTCTCCACAAGATTAGCCATGATGGTCGCCTGGCTGACGAGTGCAACACAGGCCCGACCGGCGTATCGAGGTCGGCGCTCGGCGACATCGGCTAACTCCCGCGTCCAAGCTTGGGGCAAAGAGTTCACCGACCGGCTCATATACTCCGGCATATCCACGATGGAGCCCGGAGCCCGGGAGGAAAGGAAATCCAACACCAACGGAGAGAGACCCGAGTTGTTGCGCGTCAGTCTGCATAGAAAGGAAACTTCGATCAGGTACAATTAAAATTTGACTTAAAGAATCTTGAAATTAGAAGACTTACGCTTGGAAACGAGCGGAATCACGACCAAAATAGGTCCTGTCACCTTCCGGGCCAGAAGTTGGCGCCGCATGGGCCGCATTCTCCGCCCCGACCGGCCCCGGCGGGGTATCATCAGAGAGGACGATAGGGGCCGGACTCGACCCACGAAGGCCGGTCTCCTCGCTCTCAGTTTCCTCCCGACCCCTCTTCCGGCCGGAGAGGCGGGGGAATGAAGGGACCTTAGTAGCAGCGGTCCCGACGGCCGGAACCGACTGAAGGGGGATGGGCTCTTCGATCACGACCCCGGTCCGGGCGCCGGTTCCTTTCTTCTTCTTCGCCCCTTTGGCCGTCTTCTTCACTGCGCAGGCTCCAATCATAGAAAACATCTCCGGGCAGCTCTCAAGGAGTTCTGGCAGGCACTGTCTCACGATCGGGAAGTCGGGCACTGCAATGACGAGACACGAAGTGTTAAAAAAAAAAGAAAAAAAAAGGGCAAACTAAAGGCCGGGACCCGCCTGGGTACTTACCCGTCAATCTCAGGTGACGCGGAAACTGGAAGAAACGGCCGGAAATCCGGGATTGTCGGGTCCGGAGGACGGCTTGATTCCTTTCCGCGGCCGGCAAGGACAGAATCCTCTCTCTGACAACCGCAAAGTCGAAATTCAGCTCCCGGTCGGAAGGACAAGGATAACCTACAAAGGAAAGTAGGAAATTAGATCAGTACTTTTAATCCAAATATAAACTAAAAATTCCTTACTGGGATTCTTAAGACGGATGTCGGTCGGAACGTCGATCTCCGTCCCATCCGGATACCCGGTCTTCCACGCCCCACCGACAAAAAACACTTCCTCCGATCATTTCGACCCTTGCTCGGTAGGCCGGTCACCAACTTCTGCCCTTTAGTTTGAATGTAGACCTCACCGGTCCCACTCTTTTCACTCTGGATTCGGTAGAGGTATGTCATTTCCCCAGGGGTCGGCATCCGGTAGAGCCGATTCATGCCAAACAAGGTCATGACGCTCACAAGGATCATCCATGTATTCGGGAGCAGCTGGATGGGCGCCTGGTTCCAGTAATTCAACAGGTACGATACGGCCAGATGGAGCGGAAAACGAAGTCCAACCTCCATCATATCTTGGGTCACGGCCACCATCCCTCGAGGAGGCTGATCCGCCCGTTCATTTGGTTCGGGGGCATAGAGGTGGACGTCGTAGGGGATTTCCCAGTCGGACCGGGCATCATCAAGAAAATGCTGGGTCATCTTGCTCTAAATCTGTCCAATGGTCCACCTGCGAGACTCCTCCAGGTCGGCTATCCGGATGGTGGCCCGATCACGAATGGTCGGCCCCCGCGGGAAATGTTTCGAATACTCCTCAAAGTCGAAAGAAAGGGAATCGACCTCATCTTTCATTTCCACGTACTCCGACCATAAGCGAAAGGCCTTCCGGACCTGTTCTCGCCGATCCCGGCTAACGCTCTGGCCAACTGCAGCCGGCCTTTCGGCCTCTTCGGTCTCCGATCCAGAGGCCTCATTCGCCATCCCGAGTCTTTGCTTGATTTGTTCGGCCGCGAGATTCTGAAGCAACAAGTTGGTCCCCAGGTCATCACCTTCGCCGCGGCCACTTTCCTCTTCGTCTTCTTCTAGGAGGTCGTCCAGTGGATCCCTTTCCTCCACTGGTCGGGCCGCCTCCTCGTTCTGGGATATTTCCGAAGCCAAAGGAACCCCCTCCCGGGCACCTTCACCCAACAGTGACCGTCCCGGGCGCGGGAATAGGGCATCCAAACCGTCGTCGTCGTGAGCCCAGATCGAGCCCGCTAGACGAGAAGGAGAGGCTCCACTCCCTCCGCGAGAACTTCCTCCCTCTTCGAACAAACGGCGATTAGCTCCGCCACCACCGCCGCCACTTGAGGAAGCGCCGCCCCTTTGCCCAGGCGGAGGACCAGCCCACCGCCGTACCATTGTGAAAGATAGAGTTTGGAATAGCAAAAATTTAAAAAATTACCTTCTGAAAAACCACCACACCGCCGTTCGAAGCTCGTCGCCGCCGTGAAGAACTCGCCGGAAATCGCCTAAGAGCAGCTGCAAATCGCTAAAGAGTGAAAACCTTTGGAAATGAAGTGAAACCCCTATTTATAGGAAATGGGTGAGGGCCTATGTCGAAATAAAAACCTAGGTTTAGGGGCCTAGGTGCAAGAAGCTGAAGAGACGGTTTTGGCGGCAGACGCCTCGTACTTTGCACGCATTAAATGCGCGAGATTCGAGGAGATCAAATCATGTCACGCACGTCAGCTTTTAATGCGCATAATCCGAGGCGTCGCCTGACGTCATGCGCACTTTTTTAGGCAAAACAAGTACAACGCCCATCCTTCCAGTCATCGCATAGCCGTAAGCCGGTCTCCGACCACCCCGGGCGAATCAAGGTCGGCACCAACACAAAACGGCAAACGACCACCTCGCCCCACACTAACTTTGAGCGACGAGCTGGGGGGCAATTGTTGTGACCGTTTCGGACCACATGTTGGATCCGACCGGGAGAGAGCCGGAAAAGGCAAGAAGGTACCCGGAGGTCAGGGCCGACCTGGCCGGCCTGAATCCGACCTCAGCGGGCACCGACTACGAGTTTCTGGCCTCGAAAGCGAGGCCGGAAACCCGCTTGGGACGCCCGTTCAAGTTCATCACAGCCACGTTGAAGTCCTGCCATGGCCAGACCGGCCCGGCCAAGTTCATTGAAGTCCAGCAGAGGTCGCCCGGATGCGACCGACTGGCTGGAGCAATCTCCGACCTCGCCGTCCGCCAGGAGGCCGGTCTCCGATCACTCAAGGCCCCCGGCCGGCAAGAGAGATCTGGAGCACGTGACAGAATCAAGCAAGACCCTCTCCCAAGGGGGAAAAAGGCCGCCTCCGTACCCAGAGATTCAGAGAATATTCCATCCAAATGAGGAAATTCGCCAGAGAATCGTCCTTTTTGGACACGCGTCAACACCCTAGTGGTCGGCCACCTGCACGCCCTGATATACCAGAGCCCGCGCGTCCTCAGAGGCAGGAGACATTTAATGCACCTGTCCCCCGAGAGGCCGGAAATGACCAACATACCCCTGTAGTGAGAAAACTATAAATACCCCAACACTTGTAATGTAAAAGGGGGTTCAATCTCTCTCTCAGTATAATCAATACACATACTCATTCAAGTCCAGGGACTCACAACCCCTGGCAATTCTTGGTGTTCTTAGTGTTCTTATGCATTTATTGCTTTTCTTCATTCAAGTATTCATTCTAGCATTTAAGAACCCAATCATTTGATGTTTTTACCAAAGCTTTATAAATAGTCATTCAATCCCAGCACAATATATTTGAAATTATTGGTCCTGAAATTATGAATGAAAAGTTATATTCTTTGTAAAATTTGCAATTCTATATGGTTCTGAGAAGACATCGCATTGGGGTGAATGTTAGAAAACTATATCGTGTTATGTATAATATAGTATATAAAGTGTGTTGCGATAGAAAATAGTGTAGTGGATAGTAGGTTATGTTGACCTTCATTATTTACATGTTTTTAAGCCTAAAACAAACATATTTTAAGATCTCAGTATCTCGTGTATATATGAACTGGAAAAATCCGAAAACAAATATAAGGATTCATGAGGGGAGCTAAGCCCAAATACATAATTCATTAAAGTCATCCTATAATGAAAAATACATTTTTTTTTTTAAAGTAATACCAAGATAAAGTTATTATATATAATTAAAAACAAAACTAATTTGAGTGAAAGATTAACTGAGAGAACCAGTCGTGTTAGATTAAAAAACAAACTCTATCCTTGACCCATTTAACGTTTTATATTTTGTCGTAGGAAAGTGGTAGCAAGACAACTTTAGGATAAAATTGAATTTTAATGAGCATGAATCAGAAATAAATATAGATCCGTGCATGAATTAAAAAGGTCATTTAAATTTGTACCAACTATATTCCTTTAATTATTGTTTATGAAACATAGTAGGAATGTATAAGGCAAATCTTGTAAATAATAAATTTGTGTCTGGTTTATGTTGAAAATAGTAGGAATGGATGATATTTTTGTCAAATCTATACTTTTAAGTGATGGTGATATATTATTTTACTAATGTTAGTTAGTTGGATAATGATTAAGTGTAAGCAAAATAGGAGAGTGAATGAATTAGTTTAAGAAAAATAGGAGAGAGAGAGAGAATGAGTTGGTGTAAAAAAAAAAAAAAAATGTAATGTGATATTTTTAGGGGTGTAAGTGTATAATAGAGGTGGATTAATATTAGGATAGAGGATGAGATGTGCAAATTCGAAAAATGATTGATATTTTCCCCATTCGGATGTGCACATCCTTAAGTAACATGACTTGAACGCAGAATATTAGTTATACTAGTAGTTACCCCACAAGAGTATAAGATCACTGTAGCATGTGCAAGTATAGGGACCAAGTATATCGTACCCAAGGGAAGATATGTATGCGAATAGAGCCCTGGAGACCTACGCGTCATAGTTAATATGAGTGGATGTTCTGGTTTAAGAATGAAATTAAGCTACTCTAAAGTCTACTTCTAACAATGCGAATTATGAAATCAACAATATAACTAAGGGTTTAATCAAATACGAGATGATGATGCTCAGGATAGGAATCCATATGTATACTAACGGAGCTAGTACGATAACTAAAATATACTAACGGAGCTAGTACGATAACTAAAATAACCGTGATGTGCAAGTATTAATCCTAAGTGTACTAAAACTAGGCAATCAACTTCCCTAATCTAGCACCAGATTGAAAGACTAAAAGCTCAAGAATAACCCTAATACTTCGTCATATCAACCTACTTCACAACCCACTAAATAAGTTATATGGATTATGCTTAATTAATGAGACCCTTATTTACCCAAGGTGATGTGGTCGTCCTCCCTAGATAAACCGGTAAATTATAAACCCCTTCTAAAACCCTATCGTTAAGTCTATCAAAGAGTGATAAGATCGTCCTCTCTCTAATAATTTTCGTACTCAATTCCAAGATAATTCTAGGGTTTATTTTAAGAATGCAATTAATTAAGAGAACTAGCACTAAACATCACGAATTATCCTAATTATGTACCAACATCCTACTTCTACGAGTTCATCCTACCCCAAACATGCAAGGGTTCTAGCCTAACATGGTTAAAGAAATAACGAAAACAATCACAATAACGATGAACATTTGCATAATTGAATAATCAAAAGAATTGGAAAGCATCTATAATATATTTAAAAGTGGCTTAGGGATGTAAATCATTTTTGGACACTTATACCCCTGCCATCTTTTATTTTGTCAAACTTCATCCTTTTTATTTTACATTTCATTTATTTTTTATCTTCGTTTTTTCCATTTCATCGCACCTCTTCCGATTCTATTTCTCCCATGAACTGGAGTAGCAGCCATTGGTATGCGGACGATCGCTGGTCGTTGTCTCTCATCTCTCGTGAATCTGTGTTATTAATCCTTTGAACTGTTCTTTTGGATTTTCGTTCGGCTGTTTTTTCCAGATCTCTTTTACTCGCGACCAAGAGTTGCGGCCGTGGCTATGTGGGCGATCACTCGTCGCAGTCACTCCACTCTGGTGATGCTAATTCATTGTCCTTTCTTTTGTTCAAGATTGGATTATTCTCTGGTAAGTAATCTTTTGTCTTTAATTTTCATCGGGGTAAACTGGATTTCATTGATTGGGATTTAGGCTCTGGTTCTTGATGTTTTTCGTTTATGGCTAATAGAGATTTTGAATTACCTGATTTCAATTTCCAAGAACTGGGGTCAAGGAATTGGATGAATGAACAAAGATATGGTTTGGCGCCGTTCGATTAGATTTATTTTGGGGCTTGAAATCAAGTAGATTTGCTACTTTGCTACATTTTCAGATAATTTATTGAATTTCATTTTTTTCCCTTTGCGTTGAATTGAGAATGCTACTGACTTCTTGCTGTGTTTTCATTTATTTTCGGTTTTGCAAGGAATTTGATTCCTATTACATCGGTTGTTACTTAAATTGTGATTGAATATCAGGATACTCATCTCTCGGAAGGGTTAATTGTTGTTGTTTTTAAAATCATACTATGCTAGGCCATTAAATTATGTATGTTTAAATTGTAAATTGCAAAGTTATGAGGCCTTCTGACTTGTTATTTACATTACTTGAACTCAATCGAGATCAATTCTTTTAGACTCCAAGTGTAGTGATAGATGAAATTAGTTTTTTTTGGGCTATATACGGTTTATAACATATATTTCAGTTTCTCTATCATAGGTACAAGATAGATGTAGAAAAGTAGGCGCTTGTTAACAATCGCATTGCTTCTGCAGAACTATTCTTGTACGTTACTTTGTTCAATATTTGTGTTCGTTCTTAATTACACCAAGTGTTGTTTCATCACCCAATCTTTTCATTCGAGTATCGAGCTATTTTCAGGTGTATAATAGCAAAAACAAGTAGTGGAGAAAAAAAATAGATGCTTAAAAAATACCTCCTTTGTTTTTCATTTCGAAAACCTTTCATTATCGCTTGTTAATTTTGGCTTGCTTCTTATGTTATGGAAGGAGCTATGTTAGAGCTACTGCGTATGAATTTTGTTGGGCTAATGGCTCTTAAATCAATACACTCCGAGATTTATAGTTATATCCAACCAACTGCAAGTCTTTGATAGAGGGTGTAGTCAAGTTGAGTAGTGGTGAATTATTTGAGATCGATTCGAGAAAAAACTCATGTACAAACTCTCCTAAGACTAGATTAATTTATTCGACTTTTACTTAAGTGACTAAAAGATTTGAGAATTTGGGACATATATGCTGATTTTCGTGCTTGAAAGAAGACTTTTGCTCCTTCCTCTTTTATTTCTTTTTTTAATATGTTAGTGATTGTTAAATATCAATTGTCTCAATTAATGTTTAGCTAATTACTTGATACTTCAATGCAAATGAACTTAAATAGACCAATGATGGAATGTTGCATTTTGGTGATTTCTTTAACGTTTTCTTATGGAGTTTAATTGTATGATGAGATCAATGGGTCATTTCAATTCATTGAAACATCTTCTTTTAAAATGATAATAAATCATTCACTATTTAAAACTTTAGTTTTATAAGTTCAAGAATTGATTCTCAATTCTGAATTTTGAATTGAACGTCCTCTGTTTCAGGTTAAGGCTTTTAAATTTTGGTTAAGCAATGTGTGCTTGTGTGTCATATTTTTGTTTATAGTGACCTTTATGTTCATTATTTCATCATCATGCAGAATGCATTATATAAAATGAGCTCTGTGCTAGATTTTGGAAATCCTATACATATTATGACTTCAACTTTTGATCTTGTGTGTGCATATGCAAACCTGTGTTTGAATATAAATGCTATCGAGTGACATCTTTGTTTAAATTATATTCCCCTTTTATCTGGATAATTTTTTCCTTCTGGACGAATTAGTAAATGATTATTGATTACTTTTATCTATAGATAATTAGAAAATAATTTAGAGGTTTCCCATGTTTCAGTTTCTTATCGAAATAGACGAGGATACTATTGTAAATGAGTTTTCTTGTATGCTCCAGACATTAACAGTTCTTTTTAAATACACTCTCCGTCCCAGGTGTATTTTCACCCTTGGGATTGCACGTGTAATATGAAAAGAGGTAAAGTAGTGGTGCTTGAGTAAATATGTGTATATTTTTGTGAGCGTTCAAGCAAATTAATATTTCCTTTTTAGATAGTGTGCAAATTGGTGTGGGACGTCCAAATAAGAAAAGTGTGCAGATTCCTCTAAGACGGAGAAAGTATTGTTTTCAGAATTGTTAACTCTTTGAAGTACTATTACAATATTTCTAGAGACTTGGAGCGAGTACAAGAGTCAATGCACTGTGTTATATCAATGAAAAAGATGGGGATTTTAGATGCGGCTCTAAATGATTTCCCTGAGGTGAGTTTTAATTATCTAGACATGCCAATAATTAATTCTGATTCTAGAGGTGTGCTGGGAATAATTTGGCCTTTTCAATGAGAACTGTCTGCATAGTCGTCACATGTTAGAGGTTATGATTTCAACCAGAAAGCAAATTATATTATAATCTCGCTCGTAGCATATGCTTGCTTCGTTAGATTTGAAAAACGTCCCGCCATCTTAAAATAAATTATATTTTTCTTATTTCTATTGTTTTAGTTTAGCATGAGGTTTATATGTACTTTGGATAGAAATATATGTCTCTAACACCTAATATATCTTTAACCTTTAACTTTACTGTCTTTTTTGAAAAATTCTATCCTACTATGTTTAATTGGCATGATAGGATGTTGAATGCATTGGTCTTTTACATTTTCTCCCTTGCTCTTATTAGTAGGAATCATCTTAATGGAGAGTTAGCTCTTTTATGTTTAACTGCACATGTTCTTCATTTTTGTATGCGACACTTTTATAAATTTTACTATGAGAACATCTATCAAATGATCTACTGTAGTTGACAATACCTCTTAGTGTTCAAAAGCTAGGTGTAGTATTACCTTGGTTATTAAATTAAAAAAAAAAAGTGATCTATTGAAACCACTATAGAAATTCATCGGCACATGACATGGTATTAGACATTTGTTGCTACCCTTTAATTTACTATTTCGTACTATTGTTATATGCATATAAAAAAGGTTCAACAACGATGAATACGGTGTTTGGTAGTCATATGTATGGTGTTAATTGGTGCTTCACCAACTAGATCGAATGCGTATTTACTGGACAACCTAAATTCATCCCCTGGTATCTGTTCATGTATTGCACTTTGGTTACTTCTACATCATGGAAGCAAACTTGCCTGAGTTTTGTTTGAATCCAAAGATTGTGGTATGTCAGCTATATGTAACTGTATATTTTCCAACTCCATGCTTTCTTTTTCTTACAACTTATCTCCTAGGTTGTGAACCCGCTCCTCAAGAAAGAGTTCACTAACTTCGCTAGCAGACACTTTTCAACAACAACCTAATTATCATCTCCGTTCTATCAAAGGCATGACAAAAGAAAATAGCAAAGTACCCACTTACCAGAAATTGGGCAATTAATAGTTTGATAACTAATAATTATTTTCTACATTTAGTTTTTATTCTACAGTTATTAATGAATCTTGATGTTGTAAGATGTAAGGACAGTTTTCTTTTGCTCTAACAATGACTTTGTTGCCAAAGAAGATGTAAGGACAATTTTCTTTTGATTCTGGTCTTCTTTATTAGGAGTTTATCAGTTAAGACTCCTTGAAAACCCATGTGACGTTTTTTCTATGGTATTCAATATTTATAACTTGAAGCAGTAAGAGAAATTATATTAATTTTAGCCAACATGTGTAGTAAACTTAGCATCTACATATTATTTTCTTGAAAAATAAGAGCACTGAGTCTTAATTTCCAAAAATATTGATTTCTTATTATTAAGTTTAACTATCTACTCGCATTGTGTGTTAGCATTGAAGTCTTAAGTTTCCGAAATTTTGATTTCATAATATTAAGTTTTACTACCTATATTGTGTGTTAGCATTGAAGTCTTAATTTTCTGAAATTTTGATTTCATATTATTAAGGTTTACTACCTATTTATATACAACGTGCAACGCACGTGGTTTACAACTAGTAAACAAAAGAATATCTAAAAAATCTCAATAAATCTGGTAAAGTAGGGTTTAGAAATCTCAAAGGTTCAAGAACGAAAAAATTAAACAAAAAGAATTAAAAGATGTATCTAAACTAAGAATTCGTAAGATCAAAACCTCGTTTACAAGTGTGAAACTCTCCAAAATCTCTCTACCAAGCTCTAAGTATGCCAAAATATGAAAAGTGATCAAAAGTCTCTCAAAACGAGCTTGAGACCGGATATTTATAAGCAACGGGCCTGAATCGGGTGAAAAATGCTAAAATCGCTCGAAATCTGGGCTTGGTCGAGCATAGACGCTCGACCTAATGGTGGTCGAGTAGTGGTGCTCGACCTATGCGATAGTCGAACAGGTCCTTCTTCCAGAGCTCTCAGTGCGCTCGACCCATGTTGGTCGAATGATTCCGATGGTCGAATGAGGGCGTTCGACCTATGTTGGTCGAGCAGTTCTGGTGGTCGAATGGGGGTGCTCGAGCCCTCTTGGTCGAGCGCCCAAAACGTTCTGTAAGTTTTAGTGCTCGAGCAACACACTTGGTCGAGCGGTGGTGCTCGACCTCTCTTGGTCGAGTGGCTCTCTTCTTTCAACTGAGTGATACTTTTCCTTGCACGAACTAATACTATTCGTATTTCTTCAATATCTTCTAATCCGGGCATCCGTTTGAGTCGATTCAAAGTCCTACGAACTCTATTTTTCGCCCTCTATCCATCTATGAGCATAAAAGAGGCAAATTCACCAGTTTATGAAAATTATACTCAATTGACGCTAAATACTCATCGAATTCTCTTAAAACAAGGGCAAAATGAGCTATAAATTCTAACAATTTCACGCCTAATCATAACACACCCCCTGAATATTTTCTCCTACAAAGTGTTGAAAATATTGGTTCCCCCTTGACACACGTCCCACCATCCACCACACTCCCTCTACATACTCCCTTCGTCCATTTTTAACTGTCTCATTTTATCCAAAATAATGTCTAATTTTAATTGTCACTCCACTATTATCAATACATTTTTTTTTCTTTTCAACAATGCCCTAAATAAATTGTAAAACTAATCATCATTTTGTAATAAATAGGAATAATAAATAAGGGCATAATTGTCTTTTGATACCATAATAAATGAAAAAATTGGTTTGTATATATGGATAAAACGAGGGAGTATTCATTTTTCTATGCTCTCTCCTACTATCCCCATCCTACTTCCTCTGTACATATTCATTTCTCTGTTCTCTCTCCACCTCACTCAAATTCTCAAACACTCCACCCCACTCACGAACGACGATGGAAAACAGATTTAGAAAGAGCGGAGAGCCGCGATCTGGACGGAGATGTATTAATTTTAGAGAAGCCAACTTCGAAAATGATGGAAAAATCATGGTGACAGAGCCGATATTGTTACGAAAGAGAGAAGACGAAAAAATAAAGATAAATCACAACAATTGTTAATGGGAAGAGAGAGTGATAGAGAATCACAATTATTCTGAATCGAGTTTAACAGCTCTCAGTGGAAGTAGCAAGGTGGTATTTACTATTTTAGGCGGATGAAATGAATTAGCAATTCTTGTTTGATTAGGATGAAAGCGAGCGAATGGAGTTTTGCTGTTTAGATTTTGAATCCTTGATCCCTATTTTTGCTTGGTTATGATTTACTTTACCAACTCTAGATGTGATAAATGTGAATTTTTGTCTATCAAATTCTTTATTCAATTTTGTATGTCGCACGTAAGAAATAATGTTGCACTTTGTAAGTTGAACTTAAATACTAATATTGCACTTGAAGAATAATGTCACACTTTGTGTGGTTAGATTATACAAAAACAATCTACTTCCTCCGTCCATGAAAAATATGCTCATGTTTTTGCACATGGTTTAATGCGATATGTTGGAGGGTATTATGGGGTTTGTGAGGTCCGTTTATAAATAAAATGATTATATATGGAAAGTATATCACACATACTTTTCATATATAATCATTTTATTTATAAACGAGCCTCACAAAACTCTGTAATTTCCTCCAACATATTGTATTAAACTACGTACAAAAACATGAGCATACTTTTTATGGACGGAGATAGTACTTATTATATAAATTGGTTTTTTTAGTTAAATTGTATTTGTATATAAAGTCCACCTCACTTTGTTCCCCTTCAAGCCCCAATGTCAACTAACTGCAGTTGAACAACCAAATGAATGACTAAAATTCTAGAAACACAATCTGATATTTCAAATACACAAAATAACATTTTTTCATGTTTATATATATATTTAAACAAAAAATATTTAAATAAGCAAAAATTTGCAATAAGAACATAAATTAACAATAAGTTGCGGTGGTTAGAAAATTCTTTGAAGAGAAGAGAGGGGGAGAGAGAGAAGAAAAAGGGGCAAGTGAGAGAGAAAAGGGAGGAAGGGGGAAAGGAATAGGTTAATTATTTTAAGGGGTCGTTTGCTTCGGTGGATTGGGTGGGACTAAAGTTTTAGTTCCACTCAATCTCATGTAATATTGCGTTTGGTTCGCAGGTTTACGGCCCGAGATAAAATTGGGGTCCGAGTCATAAACCTACCTAATCCATCAAATGAGGGACTAAATAATCGCTTAGGGATGGTGGGGCTCCATAGTCCCATGCTTTAAAAATGATATATTGCACTTTAAACTCACTTAATCATTCAATCTAAACACACATTCCTCCTCCTATTTAATTCAATCTCATTTAATCCAATCTCATCTAATCAATCACATCCCGTGAACCAAATGACCCCTAAGAGAGCTGGGTTGTCATGTGGGTGGACTAGGGTGTCAGATTGTGGGGTGGGTTACGGGTGCACTTTGTATTGGAAAATACCCAGAGGAAATGTTTGGATGGGTAAATTAACATGAAATAAAATTCGCTATGTTTATATTTAGATGGAGAGATCTGGGCTATAAATTTTAAATCCACAATTTAAATTTACTCCTAAGAATTTTAAATTAATGAATTTCAATTCTTAATTTTGATTCTAGAAATATCTAATAAATTATGTCATTTGAAATCCATTCATTTTCAAATCTCTTACATTTTTAATGACTCTATCCAAATAGAAATCAAGAAAAAACAATCAATATTTTTCATTTAAATCAATTTGCACAAATGTGTACAACAGTGATCTAAGTTGATGTACAAAGAATAAATGATTTTGCTATAATTCTTGCAAAGAATGATTCATAATCCCTGCCTGTCTACCTACATGTCTCAACATTTTTCTCTATATATTTACTCCCTCTTGGCAAGGGTCTTCTTGAGTCCCCTGAATATCTTGCTCAACCAATACACATTCATCACACAAAGAATTGCGGGGATGATGAACACCATCACCGCTCCAATGCTATGTAAACGCATCACCTGTTACAAGACGATGAAACATATCACACGAGTCTGCTCGTTTATATAGTTGAATACTCCCTCCATTTCATAACAATCTTCTTTTCTGGAAGTTAAATTTTCTATTTCTTATTAATTACTACTCCTTCTATTTTAAGATAAGTATCATTCTAAATATTTCAAGAATCATAATTTTTGACATATATACCCCATATAATTTTTTTTAAATCTATTATATTTTGATAATCCTAACATATTTGTTATATCTTAATATAAACACTAAAAAGTCTCTTATATCTTGAATTCCAATTCGGAGTAAATTTGAAAGAATAAATAGCTAAAACGATACTTATTTTGAAACCAAAATAACTTCTAAAACGACACTTATTTTAAAACGGGTGGAGTATGTTTCAACTATTTTTCCATATTTCTTCCAAATTCACCCACAAAATCCCAAAAAGATCTCTCATTTTTTTCATTGAAGAGAGGAAAATTGACTGAGGGTAAATAAAAAAAAAGTATTTTGAAAAAGGAGGGAGTAAGAGTTACCTGATCATAATACATGTAAGCATGATAAAACAAATAGATGAACAACACAATTCTTGCGATCTGCAAACATGGAGAATAAAAACACGATGAACATAAAAACCTTTCATTATTAGTAAAGAAATTAAGGCTTATTCGTAATTTTACCAGCCATGCCAGGAATATTACTACTCCGTTTATAGTATACGCCCTCGACTTTTTCATTCCAGCCGCGTCAAGATACCTATTCCGCATTGGGCATCAGAAAACGAAGATGCAATACAACAATAAATGGAAAATTACCATCTTAAATTGATCCAAGGGGTAGTAGCCTCGGATATTAGAATCATGTATGCGTATATCTGTGCTTCGCCCGTTAAAACAGCATAGATCGCCCCCCCAATCGAGAGAAGATGATGGATTACCTTAACGATTTTAGCAAACATCAACATATATAGTGACCATATATCAGAGCATATGAAGTAAAATTTTGAACTTTGAAAGAATTTCATCTCATCTAAAAGTCCCAACATATAGATATTTCCCTTACAAACTTAAATTATTCAAGAAAACTACTTAATTACATCCTGGTTAACATAAAGTAGAATGAAAATAACATTTCGATACTACAAGGGTATTGATGATACATATATAGATCAAAGTGGTGGTTCTTACATACTCCACGCCTCCTAAAGAAGGATACTGCCAAATAATCATGCTGATATCGGAAAGGAAATATCCAACTGACACCTGTCAAAGATGGTCATAAAAAAAATGTCGAATTTAATTTTTTCCAAGCAAGAATTTAGAGGAGAAAGAACTACTCACTCCCAAGGCTGATGTGGAAAATGTAGAATTTCGGAGAGTAATGGGCCCACGTTGAAGATCATTTGAGTAAAGATCCGACCAGAACACAAAGTAAAGCGACACAATCGCAATGTATATGGCATGGAAGGTAGACATGGCTCTGCAATTGATATATAAGTACAATAACTAAAAAAATCATAGACAAAAAATGGTTGTTGAAGGATCAAGAAAACGAGAGGAGAATCTACTGACCGGTTGCTCCATTCAATTTGGCGGGGTTTCGTTAGATTCGTATAGGTGTTGAAATAAACAGGACTAATCAACTGGCTAAGATCATACACCTAAATATAAATGAATAATTAAATGAAACAGCATTAATGTATCTAAAAACATTATAAAAAATGTGCTCAATACCTTTTTGCAAGCGAAAATTCCGATGATTACAGAGGTATACACGACGAAAAGATCAGCAGTTACATATTCATTGAAAAGAAGTTGAATTTGAGTTTGGTAAGATTTGATCAGCATATTAGTTTCTTCTGATAACACCATATTTACGGGCTGCTTTCTTGAGTCGTCGTCTCCTGTTTTCCAAGTCATTATTAAAAGCAGTGGAAATAAATCAAGAAACACTTAATTTTTAACTAATTATCCATGAAAAAACACATGTTAAGACAACTAAATTTTTTGAATTGGCTTGTCACCTATAACAGGCAGAAGTCTACACCTTCGAATCATTTAGCCCGATTTTCAGCATCCTTAAACTTCTCAAGCATGAAGTACCGATTATTACAACAGAAATTTTAAATGCATAAGTCTTGCATCAATTAGATCACACTAAATTAAGCTAGAAAAAGTTTCCCATTTCTGAATAATCCATGTTAAGATAGGGACAAGATGTCGATTTTCGTGGTAACACTTGATTTCTATCGATCCTAAAGTCATACTTAAGTATACAATTTTTTGGCTACACCATCAATCATTATTCCTACTCAACAATCTAGCAATCTTGTCCTTTTCCAACTGGTGCAATTTTTTGACCTATTTTTTTCGAAAAAACTATTTTTCTATTGTTTCGCGAATCATAAAAAAATACCCGAAAAGTAGTACTACACTTCATATAATGGACAACATTGGTTGTGTATTGGAGAAGTGTTAATATTGTTTAGCCTACATAGTAATATTTTTATTTGTATGAACTAATACTTCTTATTATATATTTCATTTTTTTGGTGAATGGGTCAAACTTTGATCTAAATTTAGACAAAATTGCTTTGATTGCAATGCTTTTGCTTTTCTTTTTTCTTTTAGGATTCAAAATCTAATGCATAGCTAGAAGCTTTCTGCTTTCCTGAGTTGATCATAACTCATTCATAAATAAATAGCCAATTAAACTGCAATGAAACAATTTTATGCAAATCATCATCACTTTAAGTTAAATAATTAGATTCATCAACTTATTTCAAACTCTTACAACAATCTTATCCCCGAAAATTTTCATCAAACATCATATTTAAAATCAATTGCCCCGTCTTAAAGGGTCGTCTCAATCTCGATTGTCCCTTACTATAAATGACAACTTTTATTTACCAAAATACCACAAAAACAATTTTGTTCTCTTTTATTTACCACAATGCTGTTAAAAAACAACTACCGCATTAAAATTCATGCAAAAAACAAAGGGGCAATCGAGATGGGACTGAGGGATTACAAAACACATAAAAATCCAGCAAATTTCGAATAAAAGAGACAATATTGAGAGAAAGAGAAAGTTGTCTAGCCATCAAGAAACTATTCAATAACAAAATTCAAATTAAGACTTGAAAATAAAGAAACTCAAGATTTATCAAACCTAGAGAGAAAAACAGAGAGAGAGAGAGAGAGAGGAACATACCAGAAGGTAGGAATTGGGATGGATGAAGAATTAGAGGAGGGTTTTTGAAGTTGGATAGGAAAAACGTGGGAGAGGCGACAGAATCTGAGTTGTAAGAGAAGCGTATGGGTTTTGTCTTTGGAGGTATGTATGTACTTGTAATTAATGGCAATGCCACTTATGGTCATTTTCCTTGATTCTTTTGTCTTAAAAAAATCATGGAATATTTCCATCCTAAAAAATCATGGAATATTAAATGCTATACATAATTAATTCTTGCATTCAATTCAATTTATTAACATTCTCTGGAATCCTCTTTCTTGATTCGTGGAACATGAAAATGGCAAAAAAAAAAGTACTATTCATTAATATTATTAAGAAAAAAAAAAAAAAAAGAAATCCATATGACCGGTTCTGATAATATTATTACGAATAAGGATGGGAAATGGGTCTGGACAGGTTTAGCCTATTTTAAGGATCCGTGTCGCCATGGGCCTAAAAGGAACCAATCCAACCCGCCACGCTTGTAATTAAATTAATTTTAGAATACAAAGTATTTAGAGTAAGTCTTGTGTGAGACCGTCTCATAGTATGAGACCAATAATATTTGATCCACTTTTAATTTAAAACGTGTCACTTATTAATTAAAAAGTTGTCACTTTTAAAAAGTGATAAAGTTTAAACAAAAAGTGATAATATATTTGTTAAAAGTGACTTATCACTTTTCTTTAAAAATACTATCACATTTAATTATAACCATATCACTTTTTTTAATTTGATCGGTCTCATATTATGAGACGGTCTCATACAAGTTTTTGCCAAGTATTTATATGTTAATCTTAAAATTAAATTAAATACAATTATTTAAAAGAATGATTAAATTCTATATTTATTTATATTTATAATTTTTATAATTTTATTTTTTTTATTAAATATATCTATACTATATTAAAAAGAGGCAAGCATGTGAGAAACATTTTTGGACCTTTATACCCTTGATTTTTTTCCCCGCAGGCAATTCAGCCCTTTCCCAGCGATAACGCCTCCCCACCATTTACTGTATTTTGGCATTCGACCGATGGGTTTCTGTATTCCCCCTCCTCCATGCTCAAATCTTTTTCTATTTCCAGTCAATCTCGAAGGATGGCCCCGATTGACGACAACGCCTGCTCAAAGAGCAACAAACAATGATTTTACTATATTAAAAAGAGGCAAGCATGTGAGAAACATTTTTGGACCTTTATACCCTTGATTTTTTTCCCCGCAGGCAATTCAGCCCTTTCCCAGCGATAACGCCTCCCCACCATTTACTGTATTTTGGCATTCGATCGATGGGTTTCTGCATTCCCCCTCCTCCATGCTCAAATCTTTTTCTATTTCCAGTCAATCTCGAAGGATGGCCCCGATTGACGACAACGCCTGCTCAAAGAACAACAAACAATGATTTTAAAAGAATAGGTAATATTCAAATTCTTATCTTTGTGATCGGTGTGCGAATCTTCCCTATTCTCCACCAATTTGAGAAGAGATGAGCACGAAGGGTGGCCATCGGTATTTTCCCCTGTTCGATTCGGTTCATGATGTTTTCGATTTTGTTTCATTTTCTAAGTACTTACTGTCTATTCAGTTCCAGTGTTCTCCTTGCCTCATACTCGCTGGTCATATTTTCGGCTACGGTTTATTGATGCTTTTGAATAAGTTTACGAGGGTATAAAGGTCCAAAAATGTTTCTCACATGCTTGCCTCTTTTTAATATTCTTCTTTTTCTTATTCAGTTGTTTGTTGCAATGTTTAGGTTATCAACGTATTGGTTAAGAGGATTTTTTTTATGGCGTCAAAGGGATATTGAAAGAGCTCATGGAGTTGCAGGACCCTCCGACGTCTTGCAACAGCGGTATGTTTACTGACTTTTTCCCTAACCTATATATATTTTTGTTATCATGTTCAACATTTGAATTTTTGGACTTCAGTTAGTTCTATGCATTATTTTGTGGCAATGATTCTTGATGAGGGTTCTTTTCTAATTTTGATGTGTTATTAGATGGGAATATATTGTTTACTGGACCAGAAAAAATGAGTGATGTTCAATCGTGGCATAATTGCAAGAAAATGTGGTTGTTTTGTTTTTCCAGAAGAACTTAGGGAGAAAGTTCTCCAAGTGTAAGACAACATAAACTAACTATTTTGCAATGTCTGTAGCAAGTCGTGACTTATAATATCATATATGTATTTGATGTGAAATTTTTGCATTTCATGAAGAAGCATTGAGCAAGTAAGCTATTCAGGCTCCTCATTTTTTATATGACCTCCATTAAGGCTCTGCAGAAAGTTGACATTGACATGAATAGGATTATATGCTTGGTTTCATCGGATAGTTATCAGTATTATATTTTCACTGATCTCTTTGGTTTCTGCTTTGTGCGTGTATATCCATCTCGCTCCAATTTTATCTTCTAAAGAATTAACTTCAAGTTGTGTTGGATAGGGAGAATTCAAAATTTTTTTTAATGAATTTAGTATTTTTTGTAATTCAGTAAATATCCATCTCATGCGCAAATGCAAGACCATGCAATCGGTGATTGGGGACTAGGCACCGCATCTTCATTCAATGGTGATGACCAAGATTTGTACTTTTCTGATGTCGAAATTTGTTGATAGAGAGCACACATGGGATTGAAGCATGTTTAGTACAAGGTTCAAGGTTCAAATGCTTATCAGCTTCTGATCTATTTTTATTCGTCTATCCCTATAATCGAGACGTGTCCTGCATCTTCAGGAGTCTACTAAAAAGGATTTTTTTTTCTAATTTTGATCTATTCATCTATTTCTTCTCAGCGTGTTAAATTAAATGTGTGAATTATAACTTTCGCATCAGTACTATACATTCAACGTGATTTTTTTTTCCTTTTAATTTTATGTATCAAAGGTGGGTAATGAGGAGTCCTATTATTTCAAGGAGCTGAGGGTTTAAAAATGGTAAATGCTCGAAAGTGTTTTTCATGTTTGTCCAAATAAGTTAGACAATAGTCTGCCACAAACTGCTTCTGTAGTTTCATATGTGAAGGAATCTATTGCATAAAAAATGGAAAATAGCGAGGCATTGTCCTCTGACCTGCTGCAGAAGCTCAGTTGGCTGAAAATGAACAAGCCACGCATGCCAGGAAGCTGATGTCCCTGGCTTATACAATCTTGCTATGGCCATAATTGATTATAGAGGTCATAGAGTTGTTGCACAGGTGCATGTTTAATCTCACTTTTACTCCGCAAAGCAGGTTTCATTTAAATTTAGGGTCTGATATTAGACCAGCTCGATGTACACGAATAATATTACTCTTATATTCGACCAGCTGGGAGTAATATTTTTAGGCTCTCCATTGACTAATTTGCCACATTAATTTCCTCTTATGTTATCTTCTTTGCACCTTTTTAACTGCAGCAATACTGCATTAATTTGCTGTTACAAAACCTTTCTGATTACTAAATTTTTTTATTTTGTCATGACGCTATTACATTTATACATAATACAGTAACAAGTAGGTATTGCCTAATATTACATTTTAGTTTCATTTTCTTTCCTTCTCCTTACCTTGTAGTTTCTGCTTAATGTTGCATCCCATTACATCACCTTCATCTGCATTGAAGAAAAATAATTAGTGTAACTCGGTTTTCATTAGCAAATTTCATGGAATTTAGGTTCCCGGTGATGCAAGTGAATTCTCACAAGACTATACTTAGCTAGAATGACAAATTATTAAAGCTCAAGGTACGCATTGAAACTCTACTCCTGTAATTCTCACCCTTTTCTTTAATTTTTGTAGTGATTAAAATTTACCAAGTGTTCAATATTTGTGCTGAAATTTGGAGGCATTTGTTTTAGTTACATGAAAAATGGGTGAAGTAAAGTGCAACAAAGTATACAAGGAGTTTTTGGACTACGAGGAAGAGAATGAGAAAGCTCCTGACTCCGCCAACTGCAAGGACGGAGCCTAGGCAGTTAAAAAGTAAGTTTCTACGCGAAATCAATTTTGAATTCTGTTGGTTGAGCAAAAATAATTTTATATTGAATATTTTTAGTTATATTGCCTATAAATGCATAACTTTTTTTTTAATCAGAAACTAATAGTACTGTATAACTGGGAAGTTTGATTTTTATGTTGAGTCGAGTTAAATGTGTGGTTTGTGAAAGATTTCCAAGTTAGGATATACATGTGTTTAATGTGTTTTGTGAGGGTAATGGCAAATTTAAAGAATAAATGTTTAAGTTAGTCATTTGATATTTGCTTTTGTAGTCAAGACTTCTACAGTTTGTAGCATTATGAGAAATTTTGCTTTCTTTTATGGTTCAATTTTTTTTCTCTATTATTTATAAGAGATCAATTAAAACTCTATCTACCTGGTTCCTGCTTGTACGTAAATATCCATCTCTTGTGCCTCCAATTTCTCCAACTTTATCTTCTAAAGAATTCAAATTTATTTCAAGCTATATTTGGATAGAGGGAATTCAAATTTATGAATGAATCTGAAATATATAGATTTAAGGTTATCTTATTTGAAGTTCTTTGTTTGGGCTTTGGATGGATTGATGAAACAAATTTTGAATTTATATGTTACTTATATAAAATTGTTTGATAATTGAAAATTGGCAACTGTTGAACACTTCTCTTGATTACTCTACATTTTTTGTCTTTGTTTTAGGCAACAGAACAGATATTACAAAAGTGACCCAGTGGAGAAGCTAATCTGCTGCTCCCACCATAGATTGATTGACAAAAAATAAATGTGTTAGTGAGAATCATTAATTCTATAATCTTTTTGGTTTTCTACAATTAGCAAGCGGAGCTATTTTAAAAAAATGGTCAGTTTATGCAACAATAAAGACAATTATAACATCTAAAGAATAAGATGCATTTCTTAAAGTATGTGTGTCACTTTAAAGAATGCAAAATCTTAATAATGTTTTTTTTTTTTGGGTTTTGGTACCATAATCATGAACTAAGGTTGGGTTTTTGAAATAGATTTAAGGGAAACACCGAGGTTCCACGCAGAATTTTTTTTAACAAACATTATTTACTAATTAACTACTTTTGAAAAGCAAATTATTATATATGCTACTAAAAATAAAAATGTGATTTTCTCGTCGCACGTTGTCGATAAATCACTAGTAAAATAAAAAGTGGCAAGAGATTGAGAAACATTTTCGGACAATTTTGCCCTTTACAAATTTTAGTTTTTCAGATTTCACCCATGTTTTTTGTTTAATGACTTATATTAATTATTAATAAATATTAAATACTACAAAGGCTTTCCAGTTTCTCTTATTAACTTTCCGTTATTGCTCCACCTTTCTTTATAATTTCTTTGTGCATTCTTCCGCGATCTCATTAGTCATCACCCTTTCTTCTTCCAATCGGAAACACTGGTCAAATGCAGGTTATCGTTGTTCTTCGTCAATTGATACAGTTCCCGACCTTCAGGTAATGCACATGCATTTTGTGTTTATGCATTATGCGATCATGTTGTGAGTGATCTTCCCCTGTGTTTAATGCTTGAAAAGGAAATTGGTAATCATGTTTTTGTGCTTTCAATTATTTTGCATTTGATACTTTAAATTATAAGTAGGTCTTGTGTGAGACTTCTCATTCCCAATTATTTATTTTATCCAGGTCGGCGGAAGAGACGATGTAAGTCTAATAAATAAAAGAAAAAAAGAATCTCCAACTGGTTGGAGAGATTTAGTTGCTGAAAGTTCATCTGGTACGCCAGACTCTAATAATTTTTGTGCTTCCTATGCATAAGCTCATATAATGTCCAGTTTCTCCAAATACTGTAGGTTAGTATGTTGTCTATATAATATAATGCACAATATTATTAGTATGTAGGTTTTTATTCTTGATTATTGTAACATTGTGATTCTTTCATACTTGCACCTTTTATGTGTTAGTTTCAATAATTTTCCTAAGATAAGTTCTTACTCCCACCCTGCCCATGAGATGACTTAATCAATTATAAATATTTCTTGGAATCTTTTGGTAGGATTGTCTTTTGATTGAGAAGTTTCCTCTCAATCAGGTGTATTTAGAAACTTCATCTCTTAAAGATTTATCTTTAGCTATGAAATGTTAATAAATGAAGCAACTTCTTTTTTCTATTATCTACTTTATTGGCTGAACAACATTGGTTGTTGTTGATTGCAATGGATGAGAAACATGTTTGGACGGTTTAATCACTACTAATTTTTTTTATTTATTTTTTTATCCTTATTATCTTATTATTAATTGTTTTATTATTTTTCATTATGATTTTGAATTAATAATTATTAGATATTATTGTTGACATTTCGTGTTCCAATATCCAAGACCCTTAACATTTCCTTTTCTCCGGCTAATTTTTAAATTTTTATCTAATTATAATTATTATGATAATAAATGTATATTAACTATTTATTTTATTGTGACTGTTTCATTTCCTTAAAATAAAGCCTTCTGCTTTCCAAACTTTTGCTGGCCACGGGAAGTTAGGAACAAAGTTCTTTTTTAAGAAGACACTTATGTCTAATCTTTTCTATACTTTTTTCTTGGCAACGTTATTCTCCTTCTATTTGACTACCAATTTATTTGTTATTCTTTTGTTATTTCAAGCTTCTTGATTTGTATATTATCTTAATATAACTATTATTTTTGTTCTTTTCCACATTGCAGTTTTTTGGCTTTTTAATAAAGCCACATGTTTAATCACCTCGATGCTATCACTATAAAGACTGACAGGTATGTGATCTTTTGTGTTTTAATTTTCTCTTTTATTTTTAACTAGATTTTTCTCGACTTTAATGTTTTTTCTTATAAAAATACCTTTCGCTGTCTTTGTTGGCGTTGTCGTTGTTGGTGGTACTCTCCATATTAAGGTTGTTAATAATTCTTTATTCCTTGGATTATTGTAGATGAGAGGTTTTGGAGGTTTGGGTAATCAAATGTATGGTTTGTGTTTTTTGTTTATATATTGATATGTTTAACCTCTATTGGAATTTTTTAACAATCGATCGATTAAAAAAATATGTGAAAATTCTCCAAGAGTGATTATTTATTTGTTTGAATTATTTAGGTCATATTCCCATTCTTAATGTGTATGAGAAGTTCTCAATGTAAATTAACAAATTTTGAGTTAAATTTATCTTAAGATTATTTACAGTTTCTCCAAATAATGTAGGTTAGTATGTTATCTATATAATACAATGCACAATATTATTATACATTGTAATTACAACACATTTTTTTAGCCGTTTTGCAATTACTAGTGTTTCACCCGTGCGATGCACGGATGCAATATATACAAATTTATATTTAAAGTTATATATTATTAGATAATTTTTATGTATATCTATACATTAATTTAATAATTGGGTTGTACTAATTATAATATAGGAACTGTAATTGTACTTATAATATAGAAACTATAAAATTGTATTAATGGGTTTTTCCAGTACAATTGATATATAATATCATCACGCTGTATTACGTTATTAATTTTATAATAACTTAATAAGTAAATGTCTTGTGAAATTGAATTACAAAAAAATGTAGATAAATATTGGTTTAGAAATATTATGCACATACAAAACAAATACATGAACTACTTAAACAACTACATATTACAAATTTCGAAAGACTTCCTTATATACAACATTTTTTGTCGATTGGCTATGTCCACCATCTTCATTGCAAATTAAGATTTTAAGTCCTTTTCGATTAGTCACTCTTGAAACTGCTACATACAATTGACCATGACTAAAAATAGATTTTTTTCAACAACAGACCAACGTGAGAGAGTGACTGACCTTGACTTTTGTTTATTGTCATAGCATAAGATACAATCAGGGGAAACTGTCTTCGTTGAAACCTAAACGGTAACCTCGGATCTGATGGAGTTAATGACATTCTTGGGATAAGAACTTTATGACCTGCATTGCTCCCACACATAATCTTTGCTTCTAAAACATGTACCCCGAGCTTTATAATTACCAATCGAGTACCATTACACAAACCAAGTGAATGGTCAATATTTCTCAATAGCATCACAGGAGTACCAACCTTTAAATTGAGCTCATGATTAGGAACACCCGAATATCTTATTCTATTTAGAAACTCCGGCGTGTGCACATCAGCCAATATATCAACATTTGCATCAGATTTGCATACACTATCTGAACTTAAATAGGTCTAGGTCTTTGCATCACCAGAATTCAATGAAGACATATATTCATTCACGTTGTCAACAACATCAAGAGTTGGTGCCAATATAGCACGTTCATTCAAAAAACTCGTATCATCCCTTAAATCCATAAAAGATGGATAGGTGCTCTGCACAATGGATACAATTGGATCACCCGAAGATTTTATTATGAGATCTTCAGGAATTTCAACAATTGCATGATCATCTTCAACAACTCCTAATGTCCCATCCCCGATATGTGCAATCCATTCAGAAAATTCTTTTAATTCATTGTGTTCAACCACTGAACCGTGCCTCTGTAACCTCATATTCTTAGTTAACTTCAACAGCTTGCACTCCCTCCATATATTTGAAGAATTGATGGTTGCGTGGACAATATCCTGTCGGGTTTCCTAAGGAATCACTGGCAAAATTCGGCGAAAATCACCTCCAAAAACAATAGTTTTGCCTCCAAATGGCCTGCTCTTGTTCAATGGATTGCTGAGTTGCATGATATCTTTTAAAGTTCTATCCAGTGCTTCGAAACAATACATGTGCATCATCGGAGCGTCATCCCAAACTATAAGACTTGCTCTAACAATAAGCTCTGCCAGTTGACTACCTTGTTTGATGGAACACGTTGAGTTCTCATTCAGATTCAAAGGGATTGAAAATCTCGAATGAGCAGTTCGACCAACAGGAAGTAAAAGCGAAGCTATGCCACTCGAAGCCACATTAAGAACAATTTCTCCTCTCGACCTCCCATAGCCATATACAAAGAAGACACCTCCACAGTTTGAATCTACTGCATTCATTATAGTATCATAAACATGGCGTTGCTCATCAGTTAAATTAGCCACCAAATATTTGTGCTCCTCCGCCAAAGCAACTCGATCGTAACTTAATTCATCAAGTATCAGCTTATTCTGCATAGATGATACACTCGACATATATGGGAATGACATTGCTCCGTAGTCTCGAAGAGACTTTCCAAATTTCCTCATCATATTTTCAATCTCAACCAAAGCTAGATTCTTTATTTCATCCTTCGTTAATGACAAACATAAATCACAAAATTTTGGATCAGTGTACAAATAAGTTAGACGCATACACCAAATTCCAAAAATTACTCAAATAATTTTTATTATAATAAGAGGCACCGGACATACCTTGGTGATTCAACAATTTACGTTATTTGTACAGGACATCGTCCGAAAGATACGTCCAGCACTTCTCCCATACTGACTCAGGACGATTCAAGCAATCTGAATATAACAACGTAGCAAATAGATACCTTAAAGAATGAGCTGATGCCCACTGGCTGGCTTCAATAATACCATCTGAGTACTCCATGTCGTCATCCAGGATACCATATGCATAGCAAGCATCATGAAAAGTCGCATGCAACACGCCATCTACAGTCTTTATGTCGTCAAAACTCGTGGCACCACGAACGATATTAAGCGGATACCTTAAATAATAAAGCTCACCACTTTCTGGAGGCACATAGAAAATGCGACCTAGCGAGAAGCCTCGTTTCCTAGGTACCCACTCTCTCTTGGATGCTTTCCAAACAAATCGCTGAGGAAACTCAGCATATGTCAATTTTCTACCCTCTTTATAATCCTCTCTTTCGTCCTTATTCGCTTGAAATCAAGCTAGAAACATACTTCCATTCACTGAAGGTCGCTGGAGAATGTCATCAACTGTGTCTGAATCGGAGAAAATGACAGATTGCTCATTTGGAAGGTGGAAGCTTAGATGCTCGACTGGAGGATCCCTGTAATAAATATCGTAACCCAATATACGCCACATTGCTTCACACGATGATATGTACTTGCAGTCGTAGTAAATGCTAATCTCATCAACATTTGACATTGTCTCATCCTCATTGGCACTCTTGTAAAACGATGCAGTGACTCGATCATGCCCTTTGTTGACATACTTGAACAAATATTTTATTGATCTGGATTGATTGCACCACTCCACGTTCAAGTGAGCACCGTACTTCAATAGTAAGTCACAATTATGTGGAACAACGTACCTATTATTAAATTCAATTCCATTCTTTACCACTGTTCTACCGTTATTTTGTTGTCTGTACATAGGATAACCTTCTTCATCTACAGTGGTGTATTCAATAAATTTCTTTGGAAAATGTTTGGTACATCGATTCTCTGACATGCAAGGAGACTTTGGTTTTAAAGGACCACATGGACCATGCATCATAAAATCTCTAATAGCATTATAATAGTCTGGATCACTCTGCTGATCTGGAATCTCAGTCGATATTATACGGTCAATATCACCAAGTGTTGGGTACTTATCTCCACTCTCAAGGAAAAGTTGAATGTGGGCATGAGGAAGTTCACGTTTTTTAAACTCAACTGTGTACACCATTGCTCTAACAGTCCCAAAATTTTTATTCTTTCGAAGATCTCTTATCAACGCATCTAACTTCATTTTGAAAACACGACATATTATATCAGAACGGTCTTCTGTCTTACATCTTTTATGTTTCGAATATCGAACAATCTCTGGCCACTTGGGGTTACATGTGAAAGTAAGAAACAAATCTGGATAGCCAACCCACCTGCAGATTGCCATTGCATCTTGGTAATTTTGGATCATATAACGTGCACCCCCAGTGAAAGTGGTCGGTAATATGACACGTTTACCTATCACACATGGATCATTTTCACCACGAAGCAATGCTTCAGTCAATCCTTTGTACAACTCACAACGCAACTGCTTTTGATGGGTCTTAACATATGTAAGTCTTACGGATTCAACCATGGTGTATGGATCGACCACAAATTGTTGTGTTAGTCTTCCCGACACTAAAATAGAAGGAGGCTCGTGCTCTCTCTCATGCAGTCGATAAGCAAACCATTCTCTAATACTGACCCTTTTCCTACCACTTCCAACTGACGAAGATTCTGCTAATAATGGAATATCCTCTCTATAACCATCCTCACCATATGGAAAAAGCAGTGTGTATTGCAGAGCAAGGTATGCTGCATTTAGTTCATTAATTCGCTTCAAAAATCCAGAGCGTGTCTCTACTACAATGTCCCTATTACCCATACACTTGTCAAAATCACCAACTATCAATGCAACAACTTCTGAAGCCATTGGCATGTTATATCTACGCGCATCTCCCCCCCCTTCGACCAACCAACCTCAATCTGATATTTGGAGATTCTTCTTCAACTAAAAACTCTCTTGCTGTTCTAAATGTCTTTACCAAAATATTGTGTTCGTCCAACATCTCTTTTAGATCAGACACAATTTCTGCGTGTAGGGTATTTATATTCTCTGTTTGCCTAAAAATGAAGAATTAAGAATGTTAATGATAAATATAAAAAGAAAATTATAATATAGATTAGCAAATGTATATTATTAAATCTATAACCTAAGATAAATATCTAACCTGACACTCCTGATTCGATTTTGGATTTCATTATCAGTATCGTAAATATAGAGTTGAGCAAACTTAGGAGTGTCTCCTTCTATCGGTAGGAGACTCCCCATAAGATGATAATTTTGTCCATGCAATCTAAACACAGGAGGACCGGTTGACTGGTTTGGCGTCAGATCAATCTTCCCTCCCATTGACGTAAAGGAAAACATACTATTGTACGACCTAATGTTCTGAATAAAATGTTTGCTCTTCTCAGAATTTTCGGTCCGAAGCCCATGCAAAACTTGAGGAGGTTCTTTCATTGGCGGTAGCTGAATTTTACCGTGCATGCAACAACCTGAGTATATTGGATTTTCTGTATTTCTTCGAGCCCCTAGTCTTTCATCGTACCAAAAGAACGCTCCACAAAATTGACACTTCCAAGTCGGATCACCAATATCACAGTAGTCTAAACAAAAAAATTATATTAATGGCAAACAGGCACTTTGAAAACTTAGAAGACATCACATTTTGAGTGTTATTACCTTTTGAGGAAGGTTCAACTTCATCGACCAAGTCTTCAATATCTACATTGTAAAACATGGAATGTTTAATCGAATCAAATCATCATTTATAGAATAAAAAAATCTTTTATGTAGTTAACTTGTACCATGGTGGACCAGACCATATGTTTTTCATGAACATTAGTTGTTGAAGTGAGTTCTTGTTGATCAACGTCTGGTATAAATTGTTGAACATGAAATATTTTAGAAATATGCGAGTAATGAATATAAAATAACATTGAAAAATATAAAATAGTACAAAATACGAACATATAAATACATGTTATGTCATATATATGTTAGAGATACACTTAATGAACACAAACACTATCAAACAATTAAATGATAGACCTTTTGTTTTGAAATGTTTCTTTTGATCCATAATTAATTTTCTTTTTGCTCTCGCTTGTTTTCCTTGGTCATCTGTAACTGTGATTAGAAAAAAAAATTGGCTGTAGGTAAAAAATTAAAATTAGCCCAGATAATTATTTGGCCACACAAATACATTAATACGAACTATAATTTTATGGCAAAATATGTATATCTAAAAATAATATTGTCTTAAAAGAGTACCTTCTACCATCGAGCACATTATTTGTTTTCTTTTTGCTCTAGCTTGTTTCCCTCGATCATCTTGAAATATATATTCTACATTAAAAAAATAAGCAAAAGATAAATATAATCCCACAATTCTAATAAGTGCAAAAAAAAAAATTACATCACCTAATAATTAAGTTGATGTATATAAAATAATTTAATGAATATGGCATTGTTGGGATATGTTTAGTTTTGATGATTTTCCAAAACAACGTGTAATAGGTTTGAAAGCAGTCAGGATAGTATCTTTTGTTTCAGGTCAGGCTAGGTTAGCTCTCAGTAGAATAGGTTGTCAGTTGAGAAGAACCCAGTTGAGGAGGAACTCAGCGAGGGAGAACTCAGCAACACAGCCTGAGGATATCAAGATGACATCAAGAAGAACTAACCAAAGCCATGCTAGTAACCTGAACCTGAAGAGAAGCCTGAAGGATGTCCTTCTAAGTGTAAGCCTGACTGATCTAAGCTAAGTCAGGTGGACCACTCAGTGAAGAGCATGATCAGGAGGATCAGTGCTGCACCAAGTAGGCCCTGAAGGAGTCAGGCTACTGTGGTCAGGGAAGTTTGTCATTCAGCCTTATGACAAACTTCTTGGAGAGATCTTCAAACAGTCTCTGGTGGACAACTACACTGAAGACGTTCAGTCCACTGAAGATCATCAAGTCAGTGAAGGATGAAGCTACCTAAAGTCAGTGGGTCTTGGTCAACCCACTGAGTCAAAGATCCGTTGGATCCTGCCCACGTGGACCAATCAGCATAAGGCAGTAAATCTGACACTGACAAGGCCGCACTCCAAGAAAAGTGGTTGAAACTATTAATTGTATGGATTCAAATGTAATTTCCTCCAACGTTTACATTTGAATCCACACTATAAATACAAGCTCATAGCTTCGTTTTAAGTGTGTGTGAGAGGAGAAAATCAACACGTACGAGCTGTGAAGGTGTGAGAATTGAGTGCAGTTCTAAGGGAGTTATAAGGAGGCACAATTCACATCCTGTACACTGAACTTTAGAGTTCATAGATATACACAAATGAGTGTTCAGCTTGTAACTCATAGCTTAGAGAGGTTTTCCTAATCTTAGCTTTAGGCTAACACATTGTAAAGGAAAACCTCACCTAGTTGGAGAAACCAAACTGAAACCAAAACCCTCTAGTTAGGTTTGTTGGTTGAAGTTAGTTAGTGAGGAGAGGCAGTCCAGGGAGTGGCGTGAGTCCAGTGTTTTGTGCACCTTGGCACGTTAAAAACAAGAATACCAGTTAGTGGATTTCCTGTTAAATCAGGCCGTGGATGTAAGAGCTTGAGTCTCTGAACCATGTTAAACTTGTTGTGTTCTTATTGCTTTGATATATTGCATACCTGCCATATTAACTGTTCATTCATTGCATAAGATTTATCAGGCTTGAATCAATCAGCCTGATCTATTAAAAAGAGCATTGCCCTTACTAAACACTATTCATTTGAGTAATCAGTTTTCAGAAGCAAACTAATCAAGACTTTAAACTATCAGGGCTCACGCATTTCCGCACTGAACTTAAACTGATAGTTAGCCAACTGACCCGCACCAAGTGTAGTCAGTAGGTATATTATCAGTTCCTAGTTCTTTATCACTCTGGGTAAAGGGGACTCAGTAAGGTTTTAAGTTTGAAAAATTGATATACGTGTATTCCCCCTCCCCATACACGTATTCCTCAGTCTTGTACCGGGACCAATAATTGGTATCAGAGCGGGTTGTTCACATGACCACTGATCCAGTTTTATTAAGAAAAATGGTCAATCGAACAGATCTTAAACGTGTTAAACTATGGGAATTCCTGCATATTTCAAACTATTACCTGTGTTCTGACTTTATTCTTTTAATAGAAAATCATTTGGTTAGAAGTTTTGGAATCATCAAAAAGGGGGAAATTGTTGGGATATGTTTAGTTTTGATGATTTTCCAAAACAACATGTAATAGATTTGAAAGCAGTCAGGATAGTATCTTTTGTTTCAGGTCAGGCTAGGTTAGCTCTCAGTAGAATAGGTTGTCAGTTGAGAAGAACCCAATTGAGGGAACACTCAGTTGAGGGGGAACTCAGCGAGGGGAAACTCAACAACACAGCCTGAGGATATCAAGATGACATCAAGAAGAACTAACCAAAGTCATGCTAGTAACCTGAACCTGAAGAGAAGCTTGAAGGATGTCCCGCTAAGTGTAAGCCTGGCTGATCTAAGCTAAGTCAGGTGGATCACTCAGTGAAGAGCATGATCAGGAGGATCAATGCTGCACCAAGTAGGCCCTGAAGGAGTCAGGCTACTGTGGTCAGTGAAGTTTGTCATTCAGCCTTATGACAAACTTCTTGGAGAGATCTTCAAACAGTCTCTGGAGGACAACTACACTGAAGACGTTCAGTCCACTGAAGATCATCAAGTCAGTGAAGGATGAAGCTACCTAAAGTAAGTGGGTCTTGGTCAACCCACTGAGTCAAAGATCTGTTGGATCTTGCCCACGTGGACCAATCAGCACAAGGCAGTAAATCTGACACTGACAAGGCCGCATTCCAAGAATAGTGGTTGAAACCATTAATTGTATGGATTCAAATGTAATTTCCTCCAACGGTTACATTTTAATCCACACTATAAATACAAGATCATAGCTTCGGTTTAAGTGTGTGTGAGAGGAGAAAAACAACACCTACGAGCTGTGAAGGTGTGAGAATTGAGTGCAGTTCAAAGGGAGTTATAAGGAGGCACGATTCACATCTTGTACACTGAACTTTAGAGTTCATAGATATACACAAATGAGTGTTCAACTTGTAACTCATAGCTTAGAGAGGTTTTCCTAATCTTAGCTTTAGGCTAACACATTGTAAAGGAAAATCTCACCTAGTTGGAGAAACCAAACTGAAACCAAAACCCTCTAGTTAGGTTTGTTGGTTGAAGTTAGTTAGTGAGGAGAGGCAGCCCAGAGAGTGGCGTGAGTCCAGTGTTTTGTGCACCTTGACACGTTAAAAATAAGAATCCCAGTTAGTGGATTTCCTGTTAAATCAGGTCGTGGATGTAAGAGCTTGAGTCTCTGAACCACGTTAAATCGAGCGTATTTATTGTTTTAAGTATTTACTAAAGTATTGTGAAAATCTGCTCACTGAGAGCATTGTTAAGAAAACTTTGGTTAAGTATTTAGGTCAGTGAGAATCCTTCTCACTGACCAGTTCAGGCAACGCGCTCGAGAGTTCAGTCTCTCGAGTCACTGCCTTGTTAAGAGTCTGAGCTCGCAAGTCAGTTGCACTTACTTGAGTGCTCTGACTCTTAGCAATGCAGTGACTTGAGTATTCCTTCACTGAACTCCCTGAGTAAGGTTTTAAAAAACAAAATTCTCCTGAATTCCCATTTTAGCCCTTCGAAAACGGGACCAACAGGCATATTAATATAAAAGAAACAAACATCAATTAAAATTAATTTTATGCAATCAGCCCAATACTATAATGAGACGAAACTTTGGTAATAAAATTAATTACGGTCAAGGTTGTCCTGCCTTTTGTTAATATACACTCCATAAAAAAAATCGGATTTTTTTTTCTCGAAAAACTTGATAAATTTCGGAACTTTTTTCCAAAAAAAAAAAAAGGATATTAAACATATGCAATTTGGGAAAGTTTTTTTAAACAATTACTATTTTTTCAAATTTTTTTTTCAATTGGGTGGAGGGTATTAAGAAATCATAGGACTTAATATAACCTTGACCATTAATTATATGCAATCAACCTATACTATAATGGGCCGAAATGAAAAAATCAATTGAGGAAATGATCCAAGAGTGAAGAGTGAAAAAAAAAGGGAATGATTGGTTAAATACAGTCCCATTTTTTATGAATACAACCACCCTAAAAAAATTCAGAATTTTTTTTTTTTCGAAAAGTTTAACAATTTTTGTAAAAAAAAAGTTCCAAAAATTCATATGTTTCTTTTTTTGTATTTTTGGAATTTTTTCCAAAAATTGTCAAAATTTTAAAAAAAAATTCTCAAACACTTTTTGATGATGGAGTGTATTAACTAAATATAGAAAAGTATATAACCTTGGCCATTAGATTTTAGTGCTTTATATGAGATTACTTTGGGCTTGAATACAATTGTTAATTGGGTTATTTTTTTATTGGACCAATATAATTCTTTAAAAGGACCTTTTTAACATGTTCCTCATAATATCGAAATGAGACGTGCCCACACGTCAATACTTCAGAATAAAAAATTGAAGGAACATCTTCTCTCAACTATAAAAGTGAAAACCCTAGCTCAATTATTGCATACTCAGAGATTCTTTTACGCCTCTCTTATCCTCTCTCAAACACAGAGAAGGTTATGAACCTCACTGTAAATCTCTCCATGTACAGATTGGAGAAGCATTCTTGATGGAAGATCGGAATTCTGATTGGTAAGGATTTTTCGTTACTCTTACTTTAATAGATCCGCTTGCCATTTTGCATGTGTCAGTATTCATATCTTTTTTGTGTAGTTTTTCTACTGGCGGTTTTTCCCCTAATTTTTGTAAATTGGAGAAGATATTTGATGATCGATTGGTGATTTGATGATCAAGTCATTTTACGTCTTCTTCTTTTTCTTCCTTCAAACACGGATGACCCTATTACGCCTTCTCACAGGTAAAGAACATAGCTTTTCTCGTTTATTTTTGTGCCTTTTAGTGTCGAGATCTGACCAGTAAGTATTTATAATACTCTTTCTTTAGTAGATCTGCCTGCAACTTTGCATGTCTCATTATCATCTATTTTTTGTGTAATTTTTTTATTAAATTTTTTTTCAGTAAATTTGAAGGAATTTACTTCATTCTTTCACTCTTATTTTAATAGATCCAATTTTTTTTTTGTAATTATTTTTTGACAGGAAATTTCTCTCTACATCTGTAGATTTGAGAATTTTTTTTTTCCACTGGAGAAGACATATTGAAATCGACAGAAAAGAATTCTGAAGGCAACCCTTTAGCTAGTCTCTTTCTTTTAACAAATTGTACCAAGTTGTGGTTTAATTTTCACCAAAGCTTATTTTATTTTACACAAAGTTTATAGGATAATTTTTTTACAAAAAGGCAAGAAGAGCAGGATGAAATGGCTACAAAACGTTTTGTGCAAGATACAGGTAGTTCATGTTTTTAGAGCTAACTAATACTCCATGTTTTTAGAGCCCTTTTAGTTCAAATTTCTAATTTTATTTTGACCTCTTGTGAACAAAACCACATCTTGTTTTAATTCAAAAATTGATTTCAATAATTCAATTTTTTTTTTACTTTAATTATATGAACCTCTGGTTTATTACTTAAAACTTGTTTTGATTGTTTTCTCACATCTATGTGGTTTTAGGTGGTTTTAGGAGAGGTTCAATTTGTATATTATGAGCTCTTGATGCACCCCCTCTTGAATAGCTATTGAGCTTGAAGGTATATTTCTCTCTTACAGTCTATCTTTGTTGGCTAGTTTAATCTTTTTTTACCATTTTTTTTTTATTGTTTTCTCACATCCATGTGGTTTCAGGAGAAGTTCAATTTGTATATAATGAGCTCTTGATGCTCCCCCTCTTGAATAGCTATTGAGATTGAAGGTATATTTCTCTCTTATTGTTTATCTTTGTTGGCTAGTTTAATCTTTTTTTACTATTTTTTCCCTTTTATCATTTGAAACTTTTTTGAGAACTACATAAAATTAGATAAAAAGTTTTGATTATTGCCTTTTGAGAAAAGGCAGCCTTTGCTTTCCTCATCTACTAATATCTAGTTGGTTGTATAGTTTCAAAAAAAATATGCAATAGTGAAAGTGAATCGTTGAATATGCTAACAAAGAATAATAGAAAAAAAAATGAAAAATGAAGGTACATAATATTATTTCACATGACAATCTGCATAAGTATTGAAAGAAATATGTAAAGTAACACACCTTTTCTAGTATGTTCCACGTTATATTTCCTTCCAAGTGTGTTGGACTTTCTTTTACTTCCCGTTTGTGTTGAATTGTCGTGTGACTGCTTCTCATTTTCCTTTAAAAGAATTTAGGAAAAAAATTAATTTTTTTTGTAGTATCGTAGTTAATTAAAATTAGTACAAAATAAACTACAAATGAATACGTGTTAGTTTTGATTAATTATGAATATTGCTTTGCATGTATTAGTTGATAGTAAATATGATGGTCAGATTTAAAATATTTATTTACTTTAGTTGCTATTTCTGTATTTTCTTGATTGCCAAACAACTCATTTTACTGTTTCTTGTATTCTAGATTCAAGGATAGTGATGACAATCCTTGGTAAGCTTCTAATCTCATTAGGCTTTGACCCAATCTGTTTGTCATGCATTCATTAATTCTCTTTGATTTTTCTGCAGGGTCTGCTGCTCTAGTTGATGAATTAACAGGTGGTTTGAAGCTTTTATAGTTGCACTGTTGTTGGCCTCGGGTCCAAGTCAAAGAAGCTTGAGATTCTTTGGCCACATTACCGAGTATGATGCGGGAAAATGGGGTAAACCACTCTTTCTGTTAAATAATATGTAAGCGTACTTGATTTATTGTAAAAATGAACATAAGAAAAACATAACTTAAAAAACTTTTGAGAAATACGTGAACTAAAGATAATTCATAGATAGTTTAGATTAACTTTGATCACATAGAATCATGCATGATAGGAAGAACAATGGGGATAACACTATCATTAAAGTTTAGCATAAAAAACAAAATAAACAAAAGGTAGGTAGTGGCTGAGTTTAATGTCAAAATAGAGCAATAGATGCACGAAATCCTACACCTGCTCAAAATCCTCTCCTTCCTCTAGCTTGATCATGACAGCCTTCTTTTTTCTGCAACGGTTGATGAAAACTCATCAATGAGTTTTCTCTTCAATCCAGCAGCTTCGATGCACTTAGTAACTTCCTTTTTCATTTTCTTTTGAGGTATAGTAACCTCACCTTCTGAAGAACCTTCCTGTGATTAACAAAAAAAGTAGGGTATTAACAAACAGTATGTGCTAAATTTGATAGGAACAGTAACATATGTTACTAAAAACGAACCTTCATTGGATCAATTTCATCCCTATGCAACCTGGTTATGTAATCACTCTCCTGCAATTATTTATGTGATTATTGTGTGATAAGAAATACTATAAATACTGTAAGTAGTAAAAAAATATTGAAAATAAAGATGAACCTGGCTTCCCGACCCAATAAACATTCTTATTAAATTCTGATCCCTTGTCATCTTAATAACACTATAAGCCTCAGTATAGCCTGTAATGTTTTCCGGCTTGACTTGAACATAGAAAAAGGCTTGTGCATTGATCATGCGATACAAAGCATTCGGTATCAGACTGTCAAACTTGTTATGCTCATCTTCTAAGACTTGGGTCACAGTTTTCCCTATCAACATCACACACTGCTTATCCCGCATTACCAGTCTCATCTTGAACTAGTAGTTAAATTTTATACCTGAAATATTTAATAATGTTAGTATCAATATAATAAACTCTTATTTAATTGGAAAAAAAAATTGTACAGCAAAAATTCTTATTAACCTAGGGGTTCCAGATGAAACTATTTTCTTGCAGCCCTCACACTTGAATTTTTCCTCTTCTTTCAGCACCTTTTTTTTTTTCAAATTCTGCATGAAAGTACCACCATTGACCAAAAGTCTCAATTGAGACTATCCTTGCCAAAATCCAGAAATTTCCAACCTAAAAAAGTTGAACAACTATATAATTAAAAACATGTATAATCTTATGACCAGTAGACAAAAAATAATGAGTTTTTTGCAAATACTTCTCTGTTTTGAGTCAATTGTTCGATAGTTCTGATATTCTGGTTTTCAGTGGATAATTCTTCTGTGTTTGTTGAAGCAGAAGCTCTTGAATCTGAACTGCTAACATTGATTGGTGTAGTAGCATCATCAATAAACCTTTACAAAAATAACCATGTTAAATATAAACCAAACAAAATTAAGGGTTAACAGTAATTATTTTCATTTTTTGTTGTTTACCTCTGCTTAAACTCTTCAACTTCAACACATTGCAGATTGAAGGCAAGTTTTGTAGCATTATAGGTTGAAGAGAGAACCACACGATCTGAAATTTATTTGTAAAAAAATCAGTCTATGTGTCAAACTACATAGTATGCAAGAAAAAATATCCTATGATTTATTTACTGTAGGGTTTACCATTAAAAAAAATTCCTCTACAAAACTGAACTATTAAGATAGGTGGTTCCTGTCCAGCATTCCTAACAAAGGCTTCAATCTGATCAACATATTCCTCCCACAACGAACAATAAATTTGAGTCCTCCTACGAAATATTCATAAATTTATATGTGTGGATTAGTATTTATAAAATTAACACAATCTTATTGTATCATAATAGAGTTTAAGTGGTGATTACTCGGTGTCCTCAAGCACAATCTCCATTAGTTTTGTCTCAGATCCGTTGCTGGGTATCGTCTTAGGTTTGCTAACACTTACAATCCGACCAATAACATCTATAAATATCAGAATTAAACAATCAGATACGACCTTCATTAAAAAATCATTCAAACTTGGAAAAAATATTTACCAAACAATTCTGCTTCATTGGGATTTTCAATGTCTGATAAATGGTTGAATGACTTGAAATTGTATAACAGTGATGGGAATTTCTCATCGATGATCTCAATGACTTTGGTCTGATGTATGAAGATGATCAATTTTCTGTTGTAGTACGGTATCTGTTCTTATTAAACGTGACCAGGAAATTTTTGACTGCATACAATCTTCCCTCAACCAATAGTGGGGAGATCCTATTAAGTTGATCTCCATTTATAATTGCATGAATTCTTTCCCCCTGCATCAAATGTAAACATTAATGAGTTATATTTGCAAAATATGTCTATATACATTTAGTAAAAAATGATCTATTAACCTGACATATTCCTGAGATGGTGTTCTTCGATTTGCAACTACAGGTACTCGGTAAGATCGAACCAAGCGCAACTTCATGGCCAATTCAGTTTTGGAAGTGTTGATTTCATTCACCAGCGTAAACATGGAGCCCATTGATGCTACTTTGATTTGCAACTGGAAAACATAAACTCTTTGGGTAAGGTTGTTTTTTGTTGTGGTGAGTTTTTGTGGGTGAAAAGTGCTTATTTATAGGCTGCATTTTGAGGGAGATGAATGGACTTTCATATTTCTGTTGTCTCCATGCATGCATGTAATGATTGCAGTATTTTTAACTGCTCAAGACTGATTTTGGCTGCTACATGTTATGATTAGTGTTTTTAGCTGCTCAATACAGATTTTTTTAGGTTTGCATGCTTTGGCACAGAATATGAAACTATATTCTGATTACATTTTAATTTTTCAGTTATGTTTCATCTTTTGAATTTTATATTTGCATTATCTTAGGTTTGATAATTGATTCTATTTATGCATTTAATCTTGGTAACTATGTATGTACAAAAACAAAGTGAAATATATTTACATGATTTAGTTTTTCTATTCCTTTTATGCTTTCATATTGCTGATTGTTTGGTTGAACATTGGTATTGTTGCAATATTTTTTTGAATGTATATATATATATATATATATATATATATATATATTTTATTTGATCTTAGGAATTTTTAAATATGTATGTTTTTAATCTATACATGTTGATATTTTTTATATTACTTGAAATATACATAGATTTCATGTTTTACTGTTTTGTAAGGAATGAAATTGATATATATATATATATATATATATATATATATATGTATATATATATATATATATATATATATAATATCTTGTGACAGTAATTATGTGTTATCAGTATCTCTATTTGTTCATGCATACTTTTGTTACAAATTTCTAGCAAATGTATTAAATGTGTTGCTTTTTTTAACTATTGACTTGTTTTTGGATTTTTTTGTATTTTTCAGTATGACTGGAGAAGAAGCAAATTTTTGGAAGATTTTATTTATTTCTCAGATATATCTTGTGACAGAGATGGATCTTTATGGATATTGTTGCCTGATAATTTGGGCTTTTTAATAAGTAATTATGTGTTTTCTGTATCCCTATTTGTTCATGGATACTTTTACAGATTTCTAGGAGATGTATTAAATGTGTTCCTTTTTTAACTACTGGTTTATTTTTTAATTCTTCTGTTTTTTTCAGTAAGACTTAACAATTGGAATTTGCGGCTTGCATCCTCACTGGAGAAGAAGTAGATTTTTGGAAGATCTTATTTATTTATTTATTTATTTATCAAATATACGTGAACTTGAAATTTTAGAGTTTATGGTACTTTTTTCTGTAAATGAATGTGATTTAGCAAAGGGTTCTTATACTTTTTTTGTTTGAATTTTTTTTTTTAATTATTTATAGCTGTTTATGGATCCAAAACTGACATTTTCTAATTAGAATTTTAAATATAATATTGAAAGTTACTCAGTAAAGTTGGTTTATTGATATGTGTGTCACAGCCAATAAATTAATATTGAAAGATGTAAATATTGATATGTGTGTCACAGCCAATAAATTAATATTGAAAGATGTAAATATATGTTGTAAAGATAAAAGTTCTCGAAAGTTACAAAAAGACTCGTATACGCTTATAAAAAAAACATTCCTACAAGATATATGAAAATATGTTTAAATAATAATATATATTGCTTCACTTGAATTTGGGAAAGTAAAGTACACAGCTTCACCAGAGAGAGAGTGTTGTATACCCTCACACCAGGATTAATTGTACTCTTGACAGTGGCTCCTGCTTTTATATAGTTATAGATTTGAAAAAAGTTTCCAAGATGAACAAACATACTGGTTTGATACGAACAAAGTATATTTTTACCAGCAATAACGACTTACCATGTTTCGAGGCTATGTTAAAACTTATTAAGGAATACTCAACACTTAAAATGGTCAGAAGATGCTTGTGAATGGTGAAAAATAATGATGTTAAAAGTTGAAAGCATTATTCTTCATTAGGCCATCATTATTTTAATAGAGTAAGTATGATTTATTTTTACTTCTATCAACAAAACTAACTCTAAGAATATTGTAGTACATTGGACTTAATTTTGTATTTTGTTTTTTAAAAGACGAGTTATATTTAATAATGATTTTTTTATATTGCTTCGTATTAACATATTATGAATAACATGCAACACATGTTTTAAATACCTAGTACTCACAAACATATATACATGCAATATTGTAAACATAAATGTATATAGAAACTTGATATATAAAATATTAATAAACATATATGTGGCGGGTTTGCGAGACATGTTCTATAAAATTACAATACATGTCAAATCCGCTTGGTCGGTTCCAAGCCCACTCCGAACGGGGCGGGTTCAATGCTTGATGCAAAATTTTGAACTTTCCGGAAAGAAAAGGAGAAAGAAGGCATTGACAATAATGAGGTGTAAGATTGATTAAGGTTAAAAACACAAAGTATATGAATGATATTAATTCTCAAGAACAATTCATTTTTTCATTTGAGTTCACTTAATGCCTTCTCAAATATATGGACTTTTCTTTGTTATTTTACTAGTTGAACTTCCTTATGTGCTCTACAATAACGATGGATTATTAATTATATGGGACTATTTGATAGGCCATACAAGGCCTATATATATAAATAGTATTGTCTAATATGACTATTTGATAGGCAGTATTAAGCCTTGTAAAAAAAAAGTTGGCTCATATTACTAATAAGTGATTCTTCTGGGCTTTCACTATTCACAACTATACAAATTGTAATGCCCCCCCCCCTATTGATGACCTTAATCCTAATGATAATTTAGTGGTTGTTTAAGCTAATGAAGATCATCAAACAAAGCATGAAATATTGGATTTGCATAAGAAAAGATCAAGAAACTAATTTGCAAGAGTTTGGAAAAGTTTTTGAATATATGTACTTATGTTTTTCCTCTTATGAGAGGGTATTTATAGACTACAAACAAGCATGAGTGTCACCTTCTTAGCTATCCTAATTTATACATTAACAAGTGTTTAAACACTTGTTTTAACCTTAAGCTATTACATCTTGTACAATGACAAGTGTTAAGACACTTGTTTGTTTCTAATGCAATGCCTAATTAGTGGGATTCTTAGCTGTCCTCCGAGGTGCTCTGTTGCTTGTCTGTTCGTCTCTGGGTGAGTATCTTGACTTTCTCTTTGAGCTGCTCGCCTAATTACCTTGACACATTAACCAGTTGCTCGCCTCCCTATGAACAACACCTTATCTGCTCAGTTGCTCGCCTCTTGCTACTCTTGTCTTAATCGTCATTATCATTATCATCATTTGTTGTTTTAATGCTTAACCCTGTTGCTCGACTGGTCGCCTATCAATAATTGCCCCCTGACTCGTTCTTTTGTTAGGATGATAATCAACTAACTGAGGACGAGCCATAGTTTTGACAAATGGTGTTTATGTAACCGTGGCGAGCAACGAGTTTCTGAATTCATTTTTGGGCAAAATTATTGGGCGAACAATGGTGGCAGGGGCGAACAGCTGAGATGCCCTTCATATTTTGACGGTTGAGTTCCCGAGATTCTCAGAATTCGTACCGTCGTGGGCGGTGGTGACATCAACCGCCGTCCACGCGTCTCTTCAAATTTTCCTTATAGGGGCCTATGTCTTTTTCAAAAAAAAAAAATCAATTTAGCCCCCGTTTTACTCTTATAAATACCCCATTCTCTTCTTTTTCACTCTATTTTTCAAATTTTCTGCCGATTTCCGCCATTGTTATTTTTGAAGCTTTACTTTACTTTCCAAACTCCTGCCAATTCTCGATCGATTTCTTCGACCTTAAGGTAGATTTGTTATTTTTTTTCATCTTAATTTACTTTCCTTTATATTTGCACTTTAATTTTCGTTCTTTGATTTCAACATTTCCGCCATGTATATATATACCATCGTATCGCCGTCCTATAGCCGTCGTATCGCCGCCGTATACACCACCGTACTGGTGTATTCTTCTTTCTTCAATTTTTTCGATCGATCGTCATATATTTTCCCCCAAAAAAGTCCTATTGCCTTTTTGCTCCAAATAGCCTCTCCATCCTCGAGCAAAACCGCCTCCATTGAGGATTTTGGACGAAAATCCTGGGAAAAGGCTCATGGAGGAAGAAGTGTCCTCCGCTCCTTGACTTAAAGCGAAGATACTAACTTCTACTAATCGCTCACTCGCAAGCGGACGGGTTCACTGTAGTAAGAGTAAGTATAACGACCAAGTATATCGAACCCACGGGATGGAATGTATGCGAACAGATCCCTAAAGATCTACGCGTCGTAGCTAATATGAGTATAATGTTTTTTTTGGTTTTTTGAAAAGATTAATTAAAACTAAATTAAACTATTTAAACTAGAATATTAAAGAAGACAAATTAACTACGGGTTGTTTTCAAGTAGGAGGTGATGATGCTTAGGATAGGAATCCCTACGTATACTAACGGAGCAGGTACATAATTAAGATAACTGTGACGCGCAAGAAATAACCTAAGTAAAAGAATGCAAGGTAAAAGCTCAAGATTCTAAACCCTAATACTTTACCCTAACACTCGACTTCACTAATCCACTAACAAGTTAATAGATTGCGCTTAATTAATGAGACCCTAATTTAACTAAGGTGATGCGGTCGTCTTCCTTCGCTAAACTGGTAGATGAATTAACCTTATCTAAACCCTCTAGTTAAGTCTACTCGTTGTTAAAGAGTGATGCGGTTGTCCTCTCTCTAACACTTTTCGAACGAAATTCAAAAGCAAAGTTGAGATTAATTTTAAGCATTCATTAATCAAGAGAATTAAAACCTAACGTCATAAGTTACCCGAATTACGTACCCACAACCTACTTCTACGAGTTCATCCTACCCCAAGCATACGAGGGTTTTAGCTAGACATGGTTTTAACATAAACAAGAGCAGTAGAAGAAACAACGAACACAAACATGATTAATTCAACAAAGAAAATATGAAACATGGACTAGGGTTTTAAAGAATTAAAAATACTAAGAACTGAAATTTAATTGATAAAAACGAAGTTTAAAGCATTAAAAGTTACCAAGCTAACGAAAAGAAACTAAGAAACGAAAATAAATGAAGAATTCGTATGAAAAACCTCAACCAAACGTAAAGTAAACTTGTTCGTTCCTTCTCCTCTTTCTCTATCTAAAAACTAAGTCTAAAAGTGATGTATTTCGTGCATTCCCTCCCAAAAACGTGTTCGGAAGAATATATATAAGGATCGGGCTGAAACGGGAGTCAATGGGCCGAAAAAATGAATTTTGAAATTTTGCTCTCGGAGGCGCTCGAGCATAGGTGGTCGAGCGAAGAAAATACTCTGCAAGTTTGGGGCGCTCGAGCTGACGAGCTCGAGCGGAGGCGCTCGAGCATAGGTGGTCGAGCGGAACAGGTGGTCGAGCGGAGGCGCTCGAGCATAGGTGGTCGAGCGGAGGCGCTCGAGCATAGGTGCTCGAGCACTTTTCAGCAGCAGTACACTTGTTCGTAAAATCTTCATATCTCCTCAACCGGGAGTCCATTTTGGTCGATTCAAAGTCCTACGAACTCCTCTTTTCGCCCTCTTTCCATCCATGAAAACCAAATAGACAAATTCATTAGTTTATGAAAATGATACTCAATTGACTCCAAATACTCAAAACTAGGGCATTTCGAGTGACGAATCATGACAATTTCACGCCTAATCAACCCCCCCAAACTTACCATGTTGCTTGTCCTCAAGCAATGAAATAACAAGTCAAGTGAAATTGTTAGGAATGAGTCAAAGAATCAATCATGCAAACAAGATCAATCACACGTATACTCACTCACTTTCCTTCATCATACTCATGCAACAATAACAAGAAACACCAAGATCAAGCATGGATGTGCACTCAACGATGTGTTTCGCTCCCTCACAAGTGTATAACAATGATAAAGGGACTCACTCAATCAATCAATCACACAAATTGGCAGCCATAGGCTTGTAAATGCTCTTAACTTCGACCATACTCTAGAAATCAATGCCGAATCAAAAAGGACTTTCTCAAGGTTGTAATGTAGGCTCTTTGGACAGGTGGGATAACAATATGGTAAAGTGACTCAAGTGAATGGAGTATAGAAAATCAAACTTCGGTACTTCGAGATTACGAACAGACTACTTCAAACATATTCAATCAACACACTTTCAATTCCAATTCTCTCAACACTTCAATTTTTTTTCTTTCTCACTCTTTCACTTTTTTCAATCACTTCACTTTTTTTTCTTTTTCGCACAAACACATGAGCTCATTTGTTCTTTTGCTCATTCTCAATTTTTTTCTTTTTCCCACAACTCATAACTTCATCACACCTTCTTCTCATATTCACTCAACAAACAACCTTTTCCTTTTTCAACTCAATTCTATCCTTTCACATTCACACTTTTCCTATTCTCCACTCAAATTTGGACAAAAAGGCTTAGGAATTGGAATAGTGTTCATATGTGCTAGCAAATAAAATAGGCTTTAGGCTCAAATGGGCTAACAAGGGATTCAATGTCATTGGTAGGGAAACTTTTGGCTAAGTGACTCAATAAAATCAAAGATGACCTAAGATCCTATTCGGCATATCAAACTAGACACAATCAAGAAGCAAGAGCACACACAAGTTCTAGCATCCTCTAAGGTGATGATTCACTCACAAACGAAGAGATTCATTCATATATCAAAATCTCATAAGGCTCAAGTCTCTCGGCTTTCACATCCATGCTAGTCCTAGTGAATTCTCACTCTCATCACACAAGCACTCAAAAAGAAAACTTGTAAGTATACTAGTTCTCTCTCAAATCCACTCTAACTCAACTACTCACTCAAAAGAGTTCCTAACTCAAATCCACAAATCTACTATACTCATCAAACATGCTCAAGAATAACAACTAATAAGTTGAAGGGGTCAATAAGCACAAAATATGCAACAACAAATCACATCGAAATCACCCCGAGGAGCATCTCAAGACACCAAATAACCAATCATACTCAAAGATAAGGGGTGCTCCGGTGCAATGCAACAAGAAACATAAAAAAAACTCCACCCCCAAACTTCGACCTTGCGAAGAGGTCTAAGTTTGGGGTTGTGGGTTACCTCAACCAAACAATTCGGTTTATCTCTAACGTAGCACACTCCCTTGCTTGAGTTCCTTCAATCTCCACGTATTTGGCACTCCTTCGAGACAAGCCTACAAAATGAACTCTCAAGTACGAGGTTAAAACTTACGATTCAACAACACCCTAATAACATAATAAGAAACTAAAAACAAATAAAAGCAAATAAAAATGGGTTATCTCCCATTCAGCGCTATTTTTAAGGTCCTCATGCCGGACCGAGCTCAAAGGAGCTTATGGGACATCATACTCGAAAATACCTCCCTTACTCTCATAAGAGTGGTGCTTGCATGTCTTTCCTTGATGCCCTTCCATCATGAACTCCTTTGCTTCCTTCTCGTCCCCAAGTGTTATGGGTCTCAACTCCTTCTCACCTTTATCTGGAGGCGTCTTACCAAACAGGTTCTTGAATTTGGACTTTTTCTTCTTAACTCCTCCTTTTCCCTCCAACTGGATCACGTCCACACTTTTCACCTCTTCATCCTTCAACTTCTTCACTTTATCCCTATCAAAATAAGTCAGATGATAATGCTCATGGGTTAACTCATCAAGTGAAGGATTAACGAAATTATGAACATGAGAAAGATTAGAGATAGGAGGTGTGTCTTCAACACGAGGATTAATTACATCCATGCAATACAAACGCTCATCCTCCTTCGGGTGCTTCATGGCCTCATATAGGGAAATCTTCACCTCTTGATCATCAACCTTCAACGTAATCTTCCCATTTGCCACGTCTAGCACCATCCCCGCCGTAGCTAAGAACGGTCTTCCCAAGATTAGGGGCACGTGCTCATCTTCCTCCATCTCTAGCACTACAAAATCGGCTGGAAAATGTGATCTTCAACTCTTACGAGCACGTCTTCCACTACTCCTTGAGGTCTCGTGATGGACCTATCAGCAAGCTGGAGCGTCATCATCGTGGGTTGAAGTTCACCACCTTCCAACTTCTTGAAAAGCGACAACTGCATCAAATTAATGCTCGCTCCGAGGTCGCACAACGCTCCCTTCTTAATCCCATTCCCGATATCACAAAGAATGGTGAAGCTCCCGAGATCCTTCAGCTTTGGAGGAAGCACCTTGTGCACTAATGCACTCACCTCATGGTTCAGCTGCACCAACTTCGGCTCATCCACTCGCCGTCTTTTCGCGATCAAGTCCTTCAAAAACTTTGCATAGTTGGGCATCTGTTCCAAAGCATCATAAAAAGGAATATTAATATGAAATTGTTTAAACACATCAAGGAATTTAGCGAATTTTTCATCAAGCTTCTTTTTCATGAAGCGTTGTGGATATGGGACGGGTATCATAGATTTGGGTACCCCCCATTCATCTCTCTCGGTCTCTTTCACTTTCTCCCTTGCTTCCTTTGCCTTCTTCCACTTTGGAACTCTCTCAATCTGCTCACTTTCTCCCTCTTCAAGCTCTTTGCTCGCTTGAGTGCTCTCACCCTCAACCTTCTTCTCAACTCTCACCTCCTCAATCTCATCTCTATCTTGGGGCGTCTCAGAATCAGCAGGCATCTGAGGACCATCATAGTTGGTTCCACTTCTAAGTTGGATAGCCTTACAATGCTCATTCGGATTTCCCTCCGGCATAGAAGGATACTTACCTGGCTCCCTATTCAATGATTTTGCAATTTTCCCCATCTGAAACTCTATAGAAGTGAACCTTCGATTGTTCTCTTGTTGAGTTCTAGTCCACTCAACGTTCATCTTCTGGAGCTCTTGATCACGTTGATCACCCTTTTTATGCAACTCTTTCACATCGTACTCCAAGGATGACAACCTCTTACTTCCTTCCTCCACCTTCTGAAGAATAGCTCTCAACATCTCCTCGGTTGATGCACCGCCTTCTCCTCCAGGAGGTTTAGAACCTAGGTCAACACCCGCAGGAATTGTAACACCCGCCTTCGGGTTAGCATATGAGAAATTCTCGTTCTTTCTCCATGTGTTTTGAGGAGGCTGATGGCCTCCTTGATACCCTTGTGTGTTCCTCCATTGATTTTGAGGTGGCTGTGGGCCTGGAGGTACAAATGGTTGGCCATAAGGAGGCCTTCCATACTGATTTCCACCTTGGTAGCCATTCTGATTGTAATACGGACCTCCCATGTAATTGGCTACCTCTTGTTGTCCACTTGGCTGGTCTACTCTCTCATTCTCTGCTGCATGCTCTCCACCCAAATTCTTCCCCAACTCGAGGTTGTTAATCTTCTCCATCATGGCCATCAACAGCCTTCTCGTTCCTTCACCCTCCTCAACTTGATTAACTCTTTGGAAGTCTGCATCCACATTCCAAGCCCCGGCATTCGTGACAATGTTGTCAACGATCTCTCTACACCTCACTATTCCTTGATTAAGAAATGATCCACTAGCACAGGCGTCTAGATGGTCTTACCCGGCCTTGTTGGCACCACTGTAGAAGAATGTCATCATATCCCCTTCATTATACCCGTGCTGCGGGCACTCTATCAGCATGTTTGAGTATCTCTCCCACGCTTGACGTAGGTCCTCTCCTTGCTTCAGGCGGAAGGAAGAGATCTCAATCCTTGCTTTGATCGTTCTGGATAGAGGGTAGAACCACTCGAGGAACAGACGCTCGAGCTCGGCCCAAGTGGTAATACCTCCCCGTGGAAGCGTATTATCGTACCACTCTTTTGCTATTCCCGTCAATAAGAATGGGAACAGCCTAAACCTCTTGGCATCTTCAGACATGCCATTGTAATTGAAGGCGGAGGCTATCATGAGGAAGCTCCTCAAGTGTGTATGAGGATTCTCCTTCCCGATCACCCCCTTGAACTGATTATCGGTAAGCGGCTTAAGAATTCCGGGGGAAATCGAGAAGTTATTTGCCTCAACAAGCGGCAATGCCACTCCATCATAGTACCGTTGTGGCTGCGCTGTAAACCTCCTTCGAATAGCCAGATTTTGATCTACGTTCTGAGGAACGTGTTGAGGATTGGCAGCTGGTACAGGTACTTGTTGGGGTGGTGGTGGGTAAACAGGTGGTTGATTGTATACTGGAGGTGGAGGATACGGGTATGGTGGGTAAGGATACGGTGGGTATGGGTAGGGTGGATAGGGTAAGTTGTTTTGAGGTAAGTTGGGATGTGGGTAAACAGGGTTGTTGTGAGGATTCTGGACCATGTTATGAGTTGGGCTGTTTTGGTTCTGAGTACCCGGTTTTGGCTCTGGCTCTCTCCTAGCGGATCTTGATTCTTGCTGGTATTGCCATCAGTGCCATCAACCCGGTTCAATGCCTGATTGAACTCATTCTCGACATCATCCAACTCATTAGTGATGTCCATCGGTTCTTTCCCTCCGGCAGCGTTCATCCTTCGTAAGAAGGCTCGGTTTCTTCTTGCTATTGTCTCAGGATCTGCAGGTAACCTCTCTTCGCTCATATTGCCTTGTGAGCATGTTCTCATAAACATGAAACACTAACAAGAGAATTAAAATGCAACTGCCGAATATGTACGAAATAATAAAAAAACAGACAAGTAAAATCACTCACTACTAACTACTAAGCTATCGACAAGTCCTATTCAAAAAGCATACAACGCCATCCACGGCAACGGTGCCATTGACTTAAAGCGAAGACACTAACTTCTACTAATTGCTCACCCGCAAGCGGACGGGTTCACTGTAGTAAGAGTAAGTATAACGGCCAAGTATATTGAACCCACGGGATGGAATGTATGCGAACAGATCCCTGAAGATCTACGCGTCGTAGCTAATATGAGTGTTTTTTTTTTTAGTTTTTTGAAAAGATTAATTAAAACTAAATTAAACTATTTAAACTAGAATATTAAAGAAGACAAATTAACTACGTGTTGTTTTCAAGTAGGAGATGGTGATGCTTAGGATAGGAATCCCTACGTATACTAACGGAGCAGGTACATAATCAAGATAACTGTGACGCGCAAGAAATAACCTAAGTAAAAGAATGCAAGGTGAAAGCTCAAGATTCTAAACCCTAATACTTTACCCTAACACTCGACTTCACTAATCCACTAACAAGTTAATAGATTGTTCTTAATTAATGAGACCCTAATGTAACTAAGGTGATGCGGTCGTCCTCCTTCGCTAAACTGGTAGATGAATTAACCCTTTCTAAACCCTCTAGTTAAGTCTACTCGTTGTTAAAGAGTGATGCGGTCGTCCTCTCTCTAACACTTTTCGAACGAAATTCAAAAGCAAAGTTGAGATTAATTTTAAGCATTCATTAATCAAGAGAATTAAAACCTAACGTCACAAGTTACCCGAATTACGTACCCACAACCTACTTCTACGAGTTCATCCTACCCCAAGCATACGAGGGTTTTAGCTAGACATGATTTTAACATAAACAAGAGCAGTAGAAGAAACAACGAACATAAACATGATTAATTCAACAAAGAAGATATGAAACATGGACTAGGGTTTTAAAGAATTAAAAATACTAAGAACTGAAATTTAATTGATAAAAACAAAGTTTAAAGCGTTAAAAGTTACCAAGCTAACGAAAAGAATCTAAGAAACAAAAATAAACGAAGAATTCGTATGAAAACCTCAACCAAACGTAAAGTAAACTTGCTCGTTCCTTCTCCTCTTTCTCTCTCTAAAAACTAAGTCTAAAAGTGATGTATTTCGTGCAATCCCTCCCAAAAACGTGTTCGGAAGAATATATATAAGGATCGGGCTTAAACGGATTCAATGGGCCGAAAAAACAAATTTTGAAATTTTGCTCTCGGAGGCGCTCGAGCTGACGAGCTCGAGCGGAGGCGCTCGAGCATAGGTGGTCGAGCGAAGAAAATACTCTGCAAGTTTGGGGCGCTCAAGCTGACGAGCTCGAGCGGAGGCGCTGAGCATAGGTGGTTGAGCGGAGGCGCTCGAGCATAGGTGGTCGAGCGGATCAGGTGGTCGAGCGGAGGTGCTCGAGCATAGGTGGTCAAGCGGATCAGGTGGTCGAGCGGAGGCGCTCGAGCATAGGTGCTCGAGCACTTTTCAGCAGCAGTACACTTGTTCGTAAAATCTTCATATCTCCTCAACCGGGAGTCTGTTTTGGCCGATTGAAAGTCCTACGAACTCCTCTTTTCGCCCTCTTTCCATCTATGAAAACCAAAGAGACAAATTCATTAGTTTATGAAAATGATACTCAATTGACTCCAAACACTCATAAAAAACACTCAAAACTAGGGCATTTCGAGTGACGAATCATGATAATTTCACGCCTAATCACTCCTCACCGATCTATCCGCCAAACCCTTGCTCGAAATCCGCGTACTCTCTTTATCGACAAAGAAACGGGCTCTGATGCTTCCTCTGTTGTTCGCTCAGTGAAAGCCTACGCCATTAATAGCTCCGGCGAACAACATGTAGATCAACCGATTACTCACCAACGTGTTGAAGGAGACACCTCCTTCGACCTTGGAGAAGATTCGGAAGAGGTGGCTGCTGAAATTGATGTCGAGGGCGAGTAACAAAGAGGCGAGCAACTGGCAGTGACCTGGGAATTTATAAGGGAAATCAATTTCCCCATCCCCGAGGTTACTCCTGAATCAAAGGTCCATGAAGGAGTTGTCTGAAACACCGAATGGGAAGAATACGCTGCTCGCTACTCGAAGTTTCTTCCTCCTTACTCCCGCATTATAATGGCCGCCCAGTCGAACACCCATGCAGCGAGCAGGGTTGTTAGCCTCATTACCGAAGATGACTTGGCAAGCATTCGATCTACTTACAAAATCCCGTACGACATCTTCTTGTACGCCCCCAAGAAAGGAGAATCAGTTGATCGCCCCCTCCTGGCTGTACAGTGATCAACCTGGACGTGCTTAACACTGGGTTCCTGCTTCCAGTTCATCCTGCCGTTGGTCACTTTTTAGAGGACACAAATTTGGCGATCACCCAGATTACCCCAAACAGATGGAGCAACTTGTTAGCCTTCATGGCCTTTTTTGGTCTTGAGGGCTACAAGAACAAAATTAGCATTGTAGAAATCCACTATGTCATGGTGATCTCGGCTTGCAAGGATGAGGGCGAAGGGTGGTACTACGTGAAGGCGGGGAGCGGGGTAAAACTTATTGAAGGAGTAACCAATAAAGTAAAGAGTTGGCACAATCAATTCTTCTTTATTGGGGGGAGATTGGCGAGCATTTGCCGATTTCTCAGGCGCGCATCAATTCGCCGGAAGGCTTTGGTGCTATAAAATGTAGGCTCCACTTTTTCTTTTTATAGATCAAGTAGAACTAATTTTAATTTTCTTTTCTTCATTATTTTGCAGGTCCGATGATTCTGAAGTGGGGACACCCTGAGCTTAGCGAGGAATTTTTGTACACCTTATCCGTCATGTCTCTTTGCAACTTGGCTGACCGTGACCTGCTTCACTTATCAAAAGCTCATTGCCGCAAACTTACCTGTTTAACCACGAGCCCGCATCATTTGGAAGCTCAAGCTAACTTTCTCGATGGTAACCTCTTAATTTTTAACCCCTTTCATTACTGCTCTCCTGATCGCTGTATTTCGTTAACAATTTTCATTTTTGCTTGCCTTTTATTTAGAGCAAAGAGTGACCATTATTGTCCCTGTTATTCTCGAAGCCTATTATCTCCTCACCGAACGTGTCCGTCAGATGGCAGTCGAGGAGCCGACCAGGAAGAAGTTTGATCCCCCTACCTCTTTAATTCAACTTAGATCGGGGGCCGATCCAATTCTTGCTCCTCGCCCCCGAGGCACTCCTGCTCGCTCCCAAGGGGCTTCTAAACTCATTTCTTCTCCCAAGAATACGAGAAAAGAAAGAAAGAAAGAAAGAAAGAAAGGGAGAAGCGGAAGGCGTCTAGGAGTGATGGGGCCGTGGAGGTGCCGGCGGCGAGCGAGCAATGAAGCGCTAGAAGCACGGCGTGGAGCCAAGCAACAAAGTGCCACAATCCCCTTCTTCCAAGTCTGCTTCCTTGGAGGTGGTGAGTGAGCACCAAGCTGCAGCTGGTGTCCTGGCGAGCAAGAGGAGGAACCCCTCTCCAGACCGTTCATATCTGGGTTATGACCCAATGAAGCTGAGAGAGTATGTTCTTTTTTGATCATTTGCTCGGTTGGTCACCTTTGTCTTTAATTTTCTTGCTTGACCTTATTAACTTTGTTTTTATTTTTTTCCTTGTAGGTATAAACCCGAGAAGTACCCGGGCCGAGCAGATGTGCTCCATCAGCTGAGTTGTGTAAATATACCTCCAGCTTATCAAGAGATCCCGGACTCTCACGTGAGACGGGCAACTGTAATGGTCCAGCATTCCTAGACTAAGACTTGTGAGGATATCGTTCAGCAACAAAATACTAGCAACAAGGCTCGACTCCTCGCCTATAATGCTAGCCACCAAGCTATTGCTGCTCAGAAACTTCTTAACCAGATTGTGGATCTGGAAAGAACTAATCGAGGTCTTTGTCACAAGATGGAGCATTTTGAAACTGAAACAGTGGCTGCACTGAAAAAGAAGGACGATGAGTTGGCCAAGAAGAAAGCCGAGCATGCTAAGATTCAAGCCGATCTGGAGCGAAAGTTTAACGCCACTCTTGATAGTGAAAGATTTGCCCTCAACCAATCTGAAAGGATGCTGCTGGAGTTGGGGGTCACCGAGGATCAGGTGAAGGTCTTGGAGGGGGAGTGAATATGATTGCTCGCCCAGGTCGAGCAACTGAAAGCCGATATTGCTCGTCTGGAGAAGGAGAAGGAGGCCATGATTACTTATGAGGCCTATGCTTAGGATGTGGCCGAAGATACCAACTTTGGGTATGTATGCGCCTACACCGAGAGTATAAGGTCCGTGAAGTTCGATGTGGACCATGGAAAGAATGTGTTGAAATTGGTGAAGCAAGACTTCACTTATTATGTCAAAGATAATCCACTCGCCACTGGCTTCTCCATTCCCGTAGTTGATCTCGAAGAAATGGGAGCGTCCTTAGATATCTTTGGGGAGGATGTCCAAGTCATTGCCCCCAGGGTTGCTGGCGAGGAGCCCAGCAAAGATGTTGAGGTCTTTGATGGCCTCAACTCTCTTCCTCTCACTCCAATCGACGAGGTGATCACCACTGATGTTATGGGTGAGCAACAAGTCATTGAGGCGGGCAACGTTGAAGCTGACCCCCCTGCCACAGATGCTCCTTCTGCTCCTCCGGCCTCTAAAATTTGAAGACCTTTTTCCCTTGCTAGTTCTAGCTTGTATTAGGCTTTCCTTGTATTTTCTTCTTTGTTGTAATGTCTTTGATGATGAATGAAATTACTTATCCTTATCCATGATTTATTTTTATTATTGAGTATTGCTCGACTGCTCGCCTGCTTCCATACGTATTTTTTTTGCTTGAGCGTTTTCCTTGTATTTTCCAAGAGTGAAATGCTTGTATTTGCAAATTTATATTGTAAAATTTTAATGGGTCTTTTTGGTTCTCAAGGAACTTGACCTTTAATGCTCGGGCTTTGCTGTCCTTAATGGACTTAGCCTGAAATTTTGTACTTGAGGCTTGTTGTTCGCCTTGTTTCGGGCTTTCAGCTTGGGCGAGCAGATGAGCTCATTTACTTCTATTCTAATCCATCCTTAAAATAAAATATAACTCATACAATTCCCTGTTGTTCGCTTTAACGTATACATTGTTGCTCGACTGATTTACACAATATGTCAAAAATTTTGAAATTTATTCAAAATTTACACAGTATACATTATATATTTTACATACGATCTTTACTAATCTACTGATAGTATTTCTTCAACAAAGCTTCATTCCAGGAGCATTGAGCCGAGTTGCCTTTCATATCTTCAAGATCGTATGTACCGTTGTGCCATTTCTGGGTTATCCTGAACGGCCCATCCCAAGTCGGTCCGAATACTCCTGGTGGTGGGGCTAACACTTTTCGGGGTACCAAATTTCCTACTTCAAATTCTCTAATCTTCACTTGAGAGTTGTAATATTTTGCGATTCTTTTCTTATAGATGGCGTTTTTTATTTCAGCTGAAATCCTTTTTTCATCAATTAAGTCCATTTTTACGGCTAAGGCTGTGTTGTTCAACTCCTCGTTAAACATTGTTGTTCGCTCCATTGGTATTCTCAGCTCAACCGGTATAACTGCTTCGGTTCCAAATGCCATTGTTAGGATAAAAGTTGTTAGTTTTGATGAGTTAAAACAAACCAGAGAATGTAATAGGACCATCTGGACCTGTTAGCCAGATGATGAACTAGATTAGGACTTAGTCTAGGGGGAATTGCCAGACCAGAAGACTTCACCAGAAGAGTCACCAGAAGACCCACCAGAGGACTTCACCAGAGGACTTCACCAGATGAGACTGATCAGAGGTAAAGAACCTTCCCCAGACCAGACGAGTCTGGTGAACCAAAAGATGCTCAGAATTATCCCTTAAGTCTACTGAGTATTTTGGTTGTTGACCAGATCCAGACCAGAAGACACTGAGGTTACCTGGTACCTGGTCATGCCTTCTCTGGAGAGAATCAGAGTTAGGCATTGGAAGCACTTGACCGTTGGTGATTTAAATCAAGTCAACAAGATCAGGATTGGAAAGTTTTGAAGTCAATCAATCCAAGGATCCCACCAACCCAATCAATCAATTAGGGAATTGATTGATTGAAAGCTTCCCTAAATAGAGGATCTGATTAGATTAGCTCTCCAACGGCTATACTCTAATCACCTCTATAAATACAAGAGTGCAGTTTCAAAGAAAGGCTCTAGAGATTCTCACGTGCAAGAAGACATTGTCCAAGCCTTGTTCATTTACTCTTAAGCACTCTTATTGCTCTTATCTTACATATACACTCTTAAAAGAGTTGTTGGATCTCAACCTGTTCATCTCTAAGAAAAGGTTGAAGGTTATAGACTTTAGATCGAAGTTAGATCTAAAGTGTTTGTAAGAAGGAACTGGTACTTCACAATTCCAGTATGTAATTGGTTTGTTGGTTGGTTAGTGAGACCCCTTTTTGATCAAAGGGAGAGTGGACGTAGGACTTGTTGCCTGAACCACTATATATCCGGTCCATTTACTGCTTTCTTCATTCTTATTTTGTTTCATTTGTTTAGTGCTCTTATAAAAGATCTTGATAAAATACATAATCTTTAAAGCTTCCGCAATTAATCTTCTTAGTGGGACCAACAAGTGGTATCAGAGCAGTGTGTCCAAAGACCACTGCTTTGTAAAGCTTTTTGGTGGTCACCGGGCAGATCCATTGCTCTTTGTTGTGTTTTATCAAGTTTATTGTTAAATTTCTATTGAGTAAAAAATGTCTTCAAAATCTTCTTATAAGAGCCGCAGGTTACCAGAATTCTCATTTGAGGATTACAGCCACTGGAGCTTCATGATGAGTAATCATCTTGGAGCTATCCATCACCACATGTTAGATGTAGTAGAGAGTGGTCCAATTCAATTTTACTGGACTCATATTGATAGTGGCAGGTCAGAGTCCAGAGAAGAAACGAGTGAATCTGCCCAGAAAGCTGCTGAGGATAGAGTTCCCAGATAGAAAATCCTCAAGAAGAAAGATGAGCTTGACAATGATGAAAGGAAACTCTATAATTTGGACCAGGTAGCAAGGACTGAAATCATCAACACACTTACTAAGGAGGTGATAGAGAAAGTCAGAACCTGTGCCACTGCCAAGGAAATGTGGGATAAACTTGCCTTGCTCTGTGAAGGAATGGAGAAGATTAAGGACAACAAACTCCAAGCTGTTCAACACTCGTTTGACACATTTAAGATGAAACCAGACGAGACCATTGACCAGCTGGATATACGCCTTACAAATCTCCTCAACAAGGCTAGTGCCTTAGGTAAGACTTATTCAGAGAAGGAAATTAATAGTAAAATTTTGCGTTCACTAACCAGCAGGTGGAGAATCAAAGTGACTGTGATTAAAGATCTCAACACTCTGGATCACCATCTCCTGTTGTCTGATCTCAAAGCTTACGAGTATGATCTTCAAGGGGAGGATCAAACAGAAGAGGTTTCCTCTTCTGGCCAGAAAAGAGTTGCATTTTCCTCAACTATCAAGACAGATGAAAAGCCAAAGGAGTCTACTGCAGATGACTTGAGTCTCAAGGAGCAGGTAGCACTTCTAACCCATAAACTTGATAAAATGAGTTCTAAATATGGCAGGTACAAAAAACATTGGAAGAAATCTACTAGAGATAGGAAGAGTTTCTTCAAAGCTGCAGATAAAGAGAGAACATCTGGAGACTCAAGGGAGACCAGATTCAGAACTCCAGAGAGGAGAAGAGATAGCAGCTCTGGGAGATCAGATTATCAGAGGAGGGATGGCAGTTCTAGCAGATCTGACTACCAGAGAAGAGAAAGTAGTCCAGCCAGAATAGAGTACAACCAGAGGAGGAGAGATCCAAGTCCCAGAGGAGATAACACCTGTTACACCTGCAACAAGCCTGGTCACTACAGCTATGATTGTCCTCAATTGACTCCTAGAGAAAGAGAAGAGAAAAGACTCAAGAGAGATAGGAGATATGCTGACAAGAGAGCACTACTGGCAGAAGCAGAGGAGGAGGATACTAGTTCCAGTTCTTCTTCTTCTGATTTCAGATCTGATGATGATGTATGTCTTATGGCAGACATCACTGAGGTAAAGGAAACTACCATATGCTTATCTAATTCGAAATCTACTGAATCATCTCATTCATCTGGTAACTCCAGAGAGTCTGATATGCAACAAATGCTATCAGATCTCCAAAATTGTGTTCAACTATGTCAAAAACTAGAGAAAGAAAATGGTAGGCTCAGAGCTGAAGTTCAATCCCTATCTCATGAGCATAAATCCACCAGAGAACTCATGAAAGATCATTCCAAAGAAGTTTCTGAACTTCAGTATAAGATCACAGAAAGAGATACTCTGGTAGATCAACTCATGAAGGAAAGGAACTCTCAGGAAGATGAGTTCAATGAACTTAGAGCTAAATACCAGACTCTTATCAAGGGAAAACAAGTTGAGCAAACCATAGAAGAGATACCCATGCCCAGAGAAGCTCCTAAGATACCATCTGTTGTATCTATTATATCAGAGTCTTCTCAGCGCATGAATGATAAGAGTGGTTTAGGATATTCTGGAATTACTACCAAGTCTCATAAATATCTTTACTACAAAGATAAGTCTGTAAGATCTGGTGAATTGGTAGAAATCTGGGATGAAAAGGACTCAACTGGTAATGGTTACAAATTGGTTCACAATCCTGGTTGGAAAAGGAATAACTCTGCTAATCTCATAGAATATGGTCCAGAAGAGTTGACTGTCCTGGAAGAAGGAATCATAGAGAGTAAACGTCAACAAGGGGAACCATTGAAGGTTGATGGAAATGTTAACAATAAGTCTCAAAGAGTGGAACTTACTCAGATTGAAGGACCCCAGAGGAATCCTCAAAGAAGGGAACCTAACCAAACTAGGGGACCTCAGAGGAGACACTCAAGAAGGGGGAATTCCAATCAGAATAGGAACTATCACAGATGGAATAATGTTCAACAGAACCAGGTACCCCAGAGACGGTTTTCTCAGAGGAATCAATTCTAGAACAGATACACTCAGAGGAACTATAACCACCAGAAAAGGTCCAGTTTTCATCAAGACCAGAGACCCATCTATAGAAAACCAACTGATCTGGGTAGTTATGACACCAGAGATGGTTCTTCTAGGATGTACCCTTACAACCAGACCTTTAAGACCATGTCTTTGAGGCAGGCCATTCCAAAGGCCAGATTCGAGAAAAGATACACCAGACCTATTTATAGGAAAGGTATTCTGATCAGACCAGTAGCTCAATATGTCATTGTAAGAGGACATGTGCTGGTAGATAGATTTGGAAGGAAGATAAGATCTCCTCATCCATCAAGGGATGATCTTTATCTTTGGATTCCTACAAAACCTGCAACTAACCAATTAGGACCCAGCTCCAGTAGGGGACCTAATTGATTTCTCTGCAGGATGATAAGAGCCCATTGGAGAAAGGACTTTCAAGCAAACATGTGTGGTACATTGATAGTGGATGTTCCAAGCACATGACATTCCAGAAAGATCATCTCCAGGATTTCAAGCCTTTGAATGGGCCAAGAGTGATGTTTGGTGACAACAACTATGGAGTCACCAGAGGTGTCGGAAAGTTAACCTTTAATGGCATATTTGTAGATGAAGTCTACTATGTTGAAGGACTCAAGCATAATCTGCTTTCAGTATCCCAATTCTGTGACAGAGGATACTCAGTGAAGTTTTCTAGTGATTCATGCACTGTCTTTTCTTCTGATTATAATGATATTCTGCTTATAGGCTTGAGGAAAGGTAATATTTATCTTGCAGATTTTAACAGTTGCCCAAGAAATGCTTGCCTGGTTGCTAAAGGATTTGCAGAAGATAGCTGGTTATGGCACAAGAGATTGAGCCATCTTAACTTCAAAACACTGAATAAGATTGCCAGAAAAGGTCTTATTCGAGGTCTTCCTAATGAAGTGTTTAAGAAGGATCAGGTTTATGGTTCATGCCAGAAGGGTAAACAACCCAAGACCTCCTTTAAGGATGTCCAGAGCACAACCACAACCAGAGTACTTCAACTACTTCACATGGACCTGTTTGGACCTGTTTCTCCTCTTAGTTTCAGTGGAAGGAAGTACACCTTGGTGATAGTAGATGACTTTTCAAGATACACTTGGGTAGTGTTCTTGTTTAAGAAAAATGAAACTATCACTAAGCTGCCAGAATTCTTCAAGCAGATTCAGAATGAGCAGAACCAGAGCATAGTCAGGATCAGAAGTGACAAAGGGACAGAGTTTCTGAATTCACACATTGCAGAGTATTGCAAAGAACATGGAATTTTTCATGAGACATCTGCTGCCAGAACACCCCAACAAAATGGAGTAGCAGAAAGGAGAAATAGAACCCTAAAGGAAGCTGCAAGGACTCTTCTAGCAGAATACAACACACCACAAAGATTTTGGGCAGAAGCTATCAACACAGCCTGTTATACTCAGAACAGATGCCTAATTGCCCAGAGACATAACAAGACTCCATATGAGGGAGTTACATCTCCAGATGACATATGTCCCAGATGATGCGTGTATCAGGTGAGATATATCCCAGATGAGGTGCAGAAACCAACTCCAGAACCAGATGAGGTTCCATCAGATGATATGTAACACCAGACTAGTTGTGGTATCATCTGGTTACAATACCAGGTGACAGGTATGTATTTACTTCTCTGGCCTCTGATCATTGGGATACACTTTCAAAATTAGTAAGTACACTCAAAACGTTTCGTCTTCGGAGTGTATTTAAGACTAGGGTAGAGGGTCTAGGCAATCATTTCACTTTTTCTCTTGACTGCCACAAAACTCCTCGATCACAGTCCCAATGACCATGCCCACGCACTAGATTAAATCTGTAACTTGCCTTTTAATCGTGGCCGTCAGATTTAACACAGTGCAATATGTCAATCAATTCAAAAATTGATTTTGTTCCCTAAATTAGAATTTTCAATTACACGCGTTCAAACTTCATTAATTGTTCAAGCCACGCGTCTTGCCCTATTTAAATCAAACTTTTCTTCAATCTGTCCTTTCATGTTTCCTTACTTTCAAATCCCTAACCTCTCTCTGCAAGTTCTCTCTCTCTCTCTCTCAGATATGATACCCAAATGCAACTTCGATCCGGAGCACGTTTGCAAGAAACTTAAAACATAGATGGTGGTTGACTTCTACACCACCAAGAATCCGGCAGCGTTGGCCATTCTGGAATTGCTTCAGAAAGCAGGAGTGGAGAAGCTTATCTCCACAATCCCAAAAGATTTCAGGACCCTGGATGGATATGCAGCCCAGTTCCTGGTTCGCATGAAGATTCACGATGACCATATCTCTTCCAAGATCGACAAGAAAGATGTGGTGTTTTCAAAACATGACTTTTGCCAGTTGTTCGAGAACATTTCTACTGAAGGAGTGGATCCTTTAAAGTATAAGGAAGGAGAGATTGTTGAATCCTTCAGGATCTTTGCCAGATCTTCCTGCCAGAACCTGGCGAAGGGCTTTTTGGATAAGCATCTCAGGCAAAAGTACAAGGTACTTTTCGATATTGTGGTAAAGGTGTTGATGTGTGAGAACCACAGCATAGATGCCATCTTCAATGGCCGAATGTGTGTGATGAGAGCCATTTACGATGGAGTGCAGTGCAATTGGGTGGAATTCTTCTGGGATGTGCTTAGGAAGAACAAATTGAAGGTGCAGAAGGAGGAGTGTCCCAGCAAGCCAGGGGCATTGCAGTTTTACTTCATTGCAAACGTCTCCCTGGGGACTAAGCTTACCTTGATTCTAGACTCAATCTTCCCAGACAAGATTTGGAAGGGCTCCTGGTGCAAGAGCTTCCACAAGTCAAAAATCGTGTTCTCCAAGGATGGCCCTCTCCATGGCCATGCCGACTCTGATAGAGAACAAGCCATTCCTGCCCCTCCTCTGTAAGCAGTGCCTTCGCCTGCTAAGGGGCAGAAGACAAAGAAGAGCCAGAAGAAGAAGGCTGAGGCAACTGGTTCTTCAGCCGTGGCATTTTCTGGTTCATCAGATGATGACCAGATTCCCCTTCAAACTGCATTGAAGAAGAAGGGTGAAACAAAGAAACGACAGAGACAGGATGATGCCAGGAGGGCTTCTGCTAAGAAGCCTAGGACTTCGAGGAGGTCAAAGAAGACTCTTCTGGTGGATGAGCCATCAGAGGAAGAGGTGGAAGAAGAAGAAGAAGAAGCCAAGGGTCAAGAGAGCCATCTTTCAAGAGACTGACTCTGGCTCTGACCTCGGAGATGCTTTGGAGCATGCTATTGAGGAAGCCTCTCATCTAATGGAGGAAGTCACAGGCTCAGAGCAGGTAAACCTTTCTCATCCATCTTCAATCCCCATTAACCTCGTAACCCCCTCTACTTCTCCCCCAGAATACCTTCCCCAAAACCCCTCCCCTGCTCCTGGTGCTTCAGTTACTGCACCAGAGCAGAACCTTCCTGATACACCTCTTTACACACCCTCTACCATTCCTACTCAAACACCCTCTCCACCCACCTCACATAACCCTCTCCCCACACATCCTTCTCCCCCAGCCCCTGTACCGGAAGGACCATCTTCTTCTGGTGCAGAACCATCTATCCCATCTCCCTTCAACTCACAAACTCCCATCCCAGCCTCTGTGCCTAAAGTCCCAATTACTTCTGCTGGTGCAGAGCAACCCATTCCCTCTACCACTACCTCTCATATCCCTACCCCTCCCCAATCTCATACTGAACAGATTCCCCTTGCCTCTATGGCTATGGGTTTCCCTGCTCCTCCCCCTTCCCCCACCTGCCCATCTAGCAATGATAGTGAAGATGAGGATGCTTCACTTGAGCCTACTGGCTTAGCCCCATCCTCCTCTGCCTCTGGGCCCAAACCATTTATTTTCTCATCTGAAGAAATGGGTCCCATCAGGCAGAGTATGAGTGTAAGTGCTCAGCTCTGGCTAAGAGAGCACTTTCCCATCCTGTTGGAGCACTTACACCTCTTGGCAGATCTGACTGATGCCAAAGTCTGGAGCAAGGCCAGACTTAAAGATGTAGAGGACCTGATGCTGCTGCTTGAGGAAATGGGTCCTCCTACCTTCTCTGCCTGGGAGATTGATTTGAAGAAGAAGCTAAATCTCCAGAATCCTGCGGAGCTTGAGTCTCCAGAGGCAGCCAAGGTGGTTATCCGCACCTTGTTGATCCAGCAGGGAGTGATGATCTCCCCTGAAGGCCCCTCATACAAGTTTGGCCCTCACTTCTCCTTTCCTCCAGAGCTCTACTCTGACGAAGAGGACTTTGATGTCACTCCTGCAGTCCTCCAGAAGATAAAGTTGTTCTTCAATGAACAAATCCAGCAAATTAGCAGATTCTCCAAGGCAATGCAGCATTTGGCGCCTGCTCTGGTCGAGCACCAGATTAAAGAAGAGAGAAGGAAGTTTCTCAAGCAGATCAAGGTTGTCTTTGCCTCTGCTAAAGCATCCTTCAAAGCTGAATATCTCTCCATCAAGATGGAAGTTCATGAGAGCCAGAAGCAGATTCATCATTATGTTTTGGATCAGATGCGACCTGTGTCTGTGCTCAAGGTGGAGATGGCTTCCCAGCTGTTGCAGACTGCTAAGCTCAAAGATTCCCTCCAGGAGATGTTGGAGAAGCAGGAGCAGCTGGTGGCTGAGTCAAAGGCCTACCTGGAAGAGGCCAGGCAACTCCGTAATCTTCACTCTTCCTCCTCTACTGCCTTACCTGATCTCATAAGGCAGGTCGTGCAGCCCCTGTTTGATGAAGTTAAAAAGGGGAAAGAGAAGGCTAGAACTGATCTGGCGAAGATCACAAATGAGACTCTCTTTAGTCATGGTGCTCGTCTGGACCTGCTGGAGAACACTTTGGCCCAGGCTGAGCTGCAGAAGAAGAAGAAGGAAGAGCTCAAATCTCTTACCATGGCAAAGCAGCTGGCGGCAGAAGAGGAGACTACCGATGCAGAGCAGGATCCTATCTCAGTATCTGGACCTGCAAAGAGGAAGTTAAGGAAGGTGAAGAAGAGCTTCCTTGAAGAAGTAGTTGAGGAAGCAGAGAAAAGGTTCAAGGAAGAAACGCCTGAAGAGAGGCAAGCAAGAATAAGAAAGAACATAGATGAAGAGCAGAGGTTTCGATATGTTAGGAGGCAAAACAAGAAGACCAGAGGAGCTGATATATCTTCTGGTGCTAGTGGCTCAAGCTAAAAGAAGAAAGGTCATGTTGAGGTGATGGACATTTTGCCACTCAGGACAGAAGGGTCCTTTGACTCTACTGTGCCTGTCCCTCTGATAGAGAAGTGGAGAGAAGCCAAAAACCTTATGGTTTGTCCAGCATTACATTCAAAGGCCTCCACCAGAGGATGATGCTCTTATCAACAGGACTTTCCACTCCTGGATGAATGCCTACGATGCAGAGCTCTACAAGCAACTCATGGATTCCACCATCGAGTTCAATCTGAAAGTCACTGCCCCAGAGTTTCATTATCTCAACACTCCCATGATAGGGGACCAGATTGACTGGATTGAGTTGAAGAAGCTGTTCAAGACCAAGGTGTTGGGAAACTTCACTCCAACATCCTCTGCTGAGCTGAAGGCCATTCAAGACAGATTTCTTGACTGGTTTCTGGTGCCAAAGGAGAACAGAAGATATGCATAGCTTAGGACTCTGAAATGCAATGTAAAATGTAATCTTTTGTCCTCTATTAATCAATGAAAAGTCATATCTTCTCTGTTCAAAAGACAACCTCTTGTTGTCTTATTTGTTTACCTGATAAGATCTATTCTAAGGTCTTATCCTTCTATTATTTTCTTGCTTTATGCTTTATGTTTTGATCAGTTCTGGTTAAGTTTTAACTCCATCAAAAAGGGGGAAATTGTTAGGATAAAATTTGTTAGTTTTGATGAGTTAAAACAAACCAGCGAATGTAATGGGACCATCTGGACCTGTTAGCCAGATGATGAACTAGATTAGGACTTAGTCTAGGGGGAATTGCCAGACCAGAAGACTTCACCAGAAGAGTCACCAGAAGACCCACCAGAGGACTTCACCAGATGAGACTGATCAGAGGCAGAGAACCTTCCCCAGACCAGACGAGTCCGGACCAGATGAGTTTGGCGAACCAAAAGATGCTCAGAATTATCCCTTAAGTCTACTGAGTATTCTGGTTCTTGACCAGATCCAGACCAGAAGACACTGAGGTTACATGGTACCTGGTCATGCCTTCTCTGGAGAGAATCAGAGTTAGGCATTGGAAGCACTTGACTGTTGGTGATTTAAATCAAGTCAACAAGATCAGGATTGGAAAGTTTTGAAGTCAATCAATCCAAGGATCCCACCAACCCAATCAATCAATTAGGGAATTGCTTGATTGAAAGCTTTCCTAAATAGAGGATCTTATTAGATTAGCTCTCCAACGGCTATACTCTAATCACCTCTATAAATACAAGAGTGAGGTTTCAAAGAAAGGCTCTAGAGATTCTCACGCGCAAGAAGACATTGTCCAAGCCTTGTTCATTTACTCTTAAGCACTCTTATTGCTCTTATCTTACATATACACTTTTAAAGGAGTTGTTGGATCTCAACCTGTTCATCTCTAAGAAAAGGTTGAAGGCTGTAGACTTTAGATCGAAGTTAGATCTAAAGTGTTTGTAAGAAGAAACTGGTACTTCACAATTCCAGTACGTAAGTGGTTTGTTGGTTGGTTAGTGAGACCCCTTTTTTATCAAAGGGAGAGTGGACGCAGGACTTGTTGTCCGAACCACTATATATCCGGTCCATTTACTGCTTTATTCATTCTTGTTTTGTTTCATTTGTTTAGTGCTCTTATAAAAGATCTTGATAAAATACATAATCTTTAAAGCTTCCGCAATTAATCTTCTTAGTGGGACCAACAGCCATGGTGAACGGAGTTTCTCCCGTGCTTGTTCTGTATGAAACTCTGTAGGCCCACAATACCTCTAGCAGTTCTTCGGACCATTTTCTTTGTTTGTCCGTCAACTGAATCTTCAAGATGTGTTTAATTATTTTGTTTACTGCTTCCACTTGACCGTTGGACTGGGGATGATATGGTGTTGAAAAATGTTTCTTTATTCCCCATTTTTTGCAAAAGTCTCTTATCTTTTTACCTTCGAATTGTCTTCTATTGTCTGTTAAAATTGCTTGCGGTACTCCAAACCGGCAAACAATATTTTTCCATACGAAGTTGATCATTTTTTCTTGCGTGATTTTTACAAGTACTTCTGTTTCGGCCCATTTCGTGTAATAGTCCATGGCCACTACCGCAAATCTTACATTCCCCTTTCCGGTTGGGAAAGGTCCTATGATGTCTATCTCCCACTTTGCGAATGGTCATGGACTATTTACTGGTATCAGCTCGGTTGGAGGCCTGTGAATACTGGGAGCGAACAACTGACACATGTGGCGTGTTTTTGCAACTTTGATAACATCTTGTAGCAGAGTTAGCCAATAGTATCACTGTCTGACTATTTTATATGCTAACGCTCGTCCTCCTGCGTGATTACCACAGATGCCTTCATGAATCTCCTTTAAAACTTCTTAACCCAGCGCCCTTGCCAAGCATTTCAACAAGGGAAGTGAAAATCATTTTTTGTACAATTGTCCATCTATCAACGTGAACCTTGCTGCTCGCCTGGTCGTCCTGGTCGCCTGTTGTGGGTCTCCTGGGACTTCACCATTGCGGAGGTATTTCACAATTGGTATTCGCCAATCGTCCGCTTTGAATTCCTCCTCAATTTGAGTAATCTTGTAGTCATTTGTTGATGGATGAAGTATTTTTGTTATTGTAACATCTGAAAGTTCTGCTGGTCTTGTGTTGGTTGCCAGGCGAGCAAGCGCATCTGCTTGGGCATTGTTGTCTCTTGGTACTTGTTCGATGTATATTTGTTCGAACAGGGAAGCAAGGTAAGCAACAATTTTTTTATATAAGGCCATGTTTTCATCCTTTGCTTCATACTCTCCTCGGACTTGGTTGACGATCAACTGTGAATCTCCATATATTTATAGTCTTCTTACCCCCCCACAGCTAATGCCAATCGGAGTCCGGTAATCAATGCCTCATACTCAGCTTCATTATTCATCGCCATGAACTCGAATCGAACAGCTGAGGTGAAGACTTGTCTATCTGGGTTGATCAATACTATTCCAACACTAGATGCCATGTTAGTCGATGATCCATGAACATACATATGCCATGGATGATTATAACCTCTCGTCGGATCTTGAGGAAAGGTTAGCTCGACTATGAAGTAGGCTAGCGCTTGTCCTTTGATCGTTGTTTGAGGTGCATAGGATATTCCAAATTGGCTGATTTCAAGGGACCATTTGAGGAGGCGACCAGCTGTGTCGGGCCTTTGTAAAATTTGCCTGAATGGGAATGTTGTCAACACCTCCACCTGATGGTCAAAGAAATACGGTCGAAGTTTCCTGACGCTCATTACTAGTGCATACGTCAACTTCTCCATTGGTGAATACTTAATTTCTGCCTTGTGGAGAGCTTGACTCACATAGTATATAGGTAAATGAAACTTCCCGTCTGCTCGAACTAGGACTGAGCTTATCGCTACTTCCGATGTTGCTAAGTACAAATACAGTTTCTCTCATGAAGTTGGTTTAGCTAAGATCTTCGTGTGGTTGAGATATTCTTTCAACTGCTCGAACGCCCGTTGGCAGTTGTCCGTCCACTGAAACTTCCCTTTCTTAATAGCATCGAAAAATGGTCGGCATTTATCACTGGACCTTGAAATAAATTTGTTCAAGACTGCTAAGCATCCGATGAGTCATTGCACCTCCTTAACTGATCTTGGTGGCTGCATGTCCATGATTTCCTTTACTTTTGAGGGATTCGCTTCGATGTCCCGTTGACTGACTAGGTATCCAAGGAACTTTCCTGAATGAACTCCAAAGTTGCTCATGTTATAAGCCCGGAGTATTTCAAATGCTTGTGCTAGGTGTTCCAGATGATCTTCCTTCTTTGGGCTCTTAACAACAATGTCATCCACGTATACTTCCATTGTTCTACCAATATGTTCGTCGAACATTTTGTTAACCAGTCTTTGATATGTGGTGCCTGCATTGATCAACCCGAACGATATCCTCTTCCAACATAGTAGGTTCTTGTTGGTGTAAAATGTTGTATGTTCCTGGTCATCAGGATTGTTGGGACATTGTCAGTTTTGATTAAGATCCCAAAGCCCCTGAAAAGATGTTTGTCCTAATCTGTCAGGCTAGTCTTGGTTAGGATTAGTGCTTAGCCACTTTACACTTCACAGGTACTCAGTGAGAGGAGAACTCACTGGAGACAATCAAGACTCAGAGCCTGAAGACGAAGAGTACCATCCTGAACTTATGGCAGTCCTCTAAGCTGGCTGAGTAAGTGTCAGTGATGAAGGGTATGACCCTGAGGTCATTACTAACTCAATCCTGAAGGGAACAGGATAGCACTGAGTTTATGGAAAGACTTGGAGTAGAGCCAAGCAATGCAAAAGGAATTTCAACGTCAGGACAAGACCGGTGGGATCAAGACAAAATGAACTTAATAAGACAAGCCTGAAGCTCAGGAATAAGTTCTGACATTCTCACCAACCTGATGATGTGGACCAATCCTGGAAGGACACGCACGTACGGAACCTGACAAGTTGACTGAATTCAGACTGCATGTTCAACGGGCAAGCATTCAATGTGCATTTAATGCAAATACCAAATCCATGCAAGGACGGCTGCTGCATGAAGATATGTCCGTTTGAAGCCACTCTACATAGATGACTCAAAGGCTATCTCTCCAACGGATAGTTTTTCAAATCACCTATAAATACAGAAGGCCTTGAACCCATTCAAGGTTACGGGAAATTTCCAAGCTAGAAATTACTCAAACTCTCAAGCACTCAAAGCATTCAGCCTTTAAGAGAAGCACTAAAAAACATCCAAATTTCCCAAGTGTTTCTTAGCAACTGAGAGTTATTCTGTATTCCAAGAGCTAAATAGCAGTATCTTAAGCTTAGAGAGATTATCCAATCCTTAGCATAGCTTTGCCTTGTAAGGATAATCTCAACTTAGTTGGAATCCAAACTGAAACCAAAACCCTAAGTTAGGTTTGTTGGGAGTAAGTCAGCTGGTGTGTTAGTAGGAAGTTTGTATAGATCAGTGAGGTTAGCTGGTCTTGGTGCACCTTGGCACGTTAAAAACAAGAATCCCTTGAGTGGATTTCCTGTTAAGTCAGGCCGTGGACGTAGGAGCTTGAGACTCTGAACCACGTTAAACTCCTTGTGTTCTTACTGCTTTGATATTGTGCATACTTGCCATATTATTCGCTCATTCATTGCATTCAAGTTTATCAGGCCTGAATCAATCAGGCTGATCTTCAAAAGAGCACTGCCCTACTAAACACTATTCAGAATTGAGTAAAACAAGTTTTTCAGAAAGCAAACTAAACAAGACTTTAAACTTTCGGGGCTCAAACATTTCCGCACTGAACTTGAACTGATAGTTAGCCAACTGACCCGCACCAAGTGTAGTCAGTAGGTGTGTTATCAGCTCCTAGTTCTTTACCACTCTGAGTAAAAGGGGACTCAGTCAGTTTTAAGTTTGAAAAATTGGTATACGTGTATTTCCCCCCCCCCCCATACACGTATTCCTCAGTCTTGTACCGGGACCAACAAGGATGCATAGCAATCTGGTGATATCCCGCAAACGCATCCATAAATGTCAAGAGTTCATGCCCGACCATGTTGTCCACCAGCTGATCAATATGTGGAAGTGGAAAGTTATCCTTTTGGCATGCAGCATTCAAGTTGGTGAAGTCGATGCACAACCTCCATGTTCCATTTGGCTTTCGGACTAACACCGAGTTTGCCACCCACTTGGGACACAAAGCTTGTTGGATGAGATCATTGTTTAACAACTTCTTCACTTCCACATCGAGTGCCTCGTACTTATTAGGCCCAAATTTCCTTCTTTTCTGCTTAACCGGTTTTTTTGTTGGATCACTATTTAGCCTATGGCAAGCATGCTCAGGGCTGATGCCTACCATATCGGCATGTGACTGTTAGGATATAGATTAGATGTTTTGAAGATGTTAAAACAAGAACTTGTAATAGGACTAGTTGAACCTGTTAGTCAGCTACAAATTAGTATAGGTCTAGAATAGGTCTTTGGTTAAGGGAGAAGAAATCTGTGCAGACCAAAGGAGGTGACCAGATGAGGTGACCAGAGGAGGTACCAGAGAAGGTGACCAGATGAGGTGACCAGAGGAGGTACCAGAGAAGGTGACCAGAGAAGGTGACCAGAGAAGGTACCAGATGAGGTACCAGGTGAGGTGACCAGATGAGATGTCCAGAGCAGAAGAGTCACCAGAGCAGATGAGGTCCAGAGGACTTCACCAGAGGACTCCCCAGAAGACCTCTCCCAGATGAGGTTCAGAGCAGAAGTGTTACCTGACCAGATGAGACCAGACCAGTAGACCCCAGACCAGACCAGTCCTGACCAGACGAGGGAGGCGGATTAGTTCACCTACCAGAGGCTGCATGTAATCTGGAGACAAGAAGACTTTGGAAATTCATGATGGAGAAGAAGGCAATCTGGAAGTCAACTGATGGAGGATATGATTGATTGTTTGATTGCTTGATTGAAGTCAACTAATCAATCATATAATTAATCTTTGATTGATTATATCCCTCCAATTATGGTTGTTTGAATTGCTAGTTCCCAACGGCTAGTTAATTCCACAACTATAAATAGGAGTGCTTGGATTAGTTCAATAGACAAGAGTCGCGCGAGAGCACACCAAGAACATACGAACTCTTCCAATCACTTTACCTTTGTCCTTTCTAGTTTATATACACTCTATTAGGAGTTTTTTTGTTGGATCTTATAATCAACTTTTTCACCTTGAAGGGTTGTTGTAAGCAAGTTGTAAGAAGGAGCTGGTACTTCGGAAATTCCAGTAAGTGAGTACGTAAGTTGGAGAGTGAGAAAGACCCCTTTGAAGAAAGGGAGAGTGGACGTAGGACAAGTTGGTCCGAACCACTATAAATTCGGTGTTCTCTACTTTTCTGCACTTTAGATTTCTGCACTTTAGATTAGATGTTTTGAAGATGTTAAAATAAGAACTTGTAATAGGACTAGTTGAACCTGTTAGTCAGCTACAGATTAGTATAGGTCTAGAATAGGTCTTTGGTTAAGGGGGAAGAAATCTGTGCAGACCAGAGGAGGTGACCAGATGAGGTGACCAGAGGAGGTACCAGAGAAGGTGACCAGATGAGGTGAGCAGAGGAGGTACCAGAGAAGGTGACCAGAGAAGGTGACCAAAGAAGGTACCAGATGAGGTACCAGGTGAGGTGACCAGATGAGATGTCCAGAGCAGAAGAGTCACCAGAGCAGATGAGGTCCAGAGGACTTCACCAGAGGACTCCCCAGAAGACCTCTCCCAGATGAGGACAGAAGACCCCAGACCAGACCAGACGATAGACGGATTAGTTCACCTACAAGAAGCATCTTAGTAATCTGGAGACAAGAAGACTTTGGAGATCCTTGATGGAGAATAAGGCAATCTGGAAGACAACTGATGGAGGATCTGATTGATTGATTGCTTGATTGAAAGTCAACTAATCAATCATATAATCAATCTTTGATTGATTATATTCCTCCAATTATGGTTGTTCGAATTGCTAGCTCTCCAACGGCTAGTTTATTCCACAACTATAAATAGGAGTGCTTGGATTAGTTCAATATAGAAGAGTCGCGCGAGAGCACACAACAAGAACACACGAACTCTTCCAATCACTCACCTTTGTCCTTTCTAGTTTATATACACTCTATTAGGAGTTTGGTTGGATTATTACTCAACCTGTTCATCTTGTTAGATAAGGTTGTTGTAAGTTGTAAGAAGGAGCTGGTACTTCGGAAATTCCAGTAAGTGAGTACGTAAGTTGGAGAGTGAGAAAGACCCCTTTGAAGAAAGGGGGAGTGGACGTAGGACAAGTTGGTCCGAACCACTATAAATCCGGTGTTCTCTACTTTTCTCCACTTTAAATTTCTGCATTTCAATTTTAATACTTAATTCATAAATTGGGTTTTCATTAAAATAAACTTAAAAACGCTTTCCGCTGGATAACCTTTTTGGGACCAACAAGTGGTATCAGAGCAGTGTGTCCTACAGACCACTGTTTTGAAATTATTTTGGTGGTCACCAGGGCAGATCCATTTTTTTGAAAACCCAAATATTTGTTGTGCTAACAAATTTTGCAGAAATGGGCTCAAAGAGATGCAGTAGAAGAGACACCAGGAGATACTCCAAAAGAAGCATAGCAGATGAGGAAGATGAGGTATCCACTTCTGGTTCATCATCTAATTTTGGACCAGACGAAGAGGTTTGTCTTATGACAGACGAGGTATGCAATCGAACTCCCTCTTCTTCTTCTTATTCTTTGTTTTCTGAACAATCAGAGGAGTCTGATATGCAGAAGATGCTATTAGATCTCCAAACTTCTATACAACTTTGTCAAAAGTTGGAAGAAGAGAACACAAAGTTGAAAGCAGAAAATCAGAAGCTTTCACAATGTTTTAGCAACCCAACTGATCTACCAGCTGAACAAGTTCAAACTCTGGTAGAAGAGTCCACTGACTTGAAAACCAGATGTGATGAACAAACTAAGCTAATAGAAAAGTTGCTTGCTGAAAACATTGAGAAAGATAATGAATATACTCTGCTGAAAGCTAAGTTTGATGAACTCTTCCACCAAAACAAAATTGTAAAAGAAAGTGAGGACAAGCTCAAGATGAGACTGGAGCAGCTGACAACAGCAAACAATGCTGTGTCACACATAACTGCCTCATCTCAAAGAGAACATGATAAAACAGGCCTTGGTTATTCCAAACCTGAATCCTCACATGTTCAGAAAGAAGAACAGACTAGTAATTTTATTGATAAGGGTAAAAGGCCAGCTGACCAGGCAACTCAGCCTAATGGGCAGATGAGTCCTAAAACTCAAAAACCCAAAAGGCAGAGGAGGAATTTTAAGAAGGGCTATACCCAGAATAAAATACCACAGCCAGGCCAGCAGAATAGAAGTCAGTCTGGATCTTCTCAAAAGAGGCAGAACCAGATGACTCCTACTCACCTGCAGAGGACTTTCAAGTCATCTGCCAGACCAGCTGGAACCTTTGATGGTTCTAGTAAAACTTATCCTTATCAAAAGAATTTCAAGTCTGTTGCTTTAAGACAAGTTACTTCTTCTATTGGACAAGCTCATAAGAGAAGAAGAGCCTCTAGAAGAAATAACCATGTCAAAGGTTCTTTTGTTGAGTGTGTTTTTGTGGATATGTATGGAAGAAAGATAAGATCACCTGATCCAAAAAGGGATGATCTATTCTTGTGGCTTCCTAAATATTGTGCTAACCCCCCTGGACCCAGTAGGGTACCAAAAAGTTGATTGCCTGCAGATACACAAGAAGACCAGCTGATGTTTTGCCCCAATATCAGCTGAGCATACTTTGAGAGGGAAGATCAGTTGACCCAGCCTGCTAGATTCTCTATTCTATTATTTTCAGATTTTTCTTGTCTTGTTTTATTTAAAGTTCTTTCAGTTTTAACATCATCAAAAAGGGGGAAATTGTTAGGATATAGATTAGATGTTTTGAAGATGTTAAAACAAGAACTTGTAATAGGACTAGTTGAACCTGTTAGTCAGCTACAGATTAGTATAGGTCTAGAATAGGTCTTTGGTTAAGGGGGAAGAAATCTGTGCAGACCAGAGGAGGTGACCAGATGAGGTGACCAGAGGAGGTACCAGAGAAGGTGACCAGATGAGGTGACCAGAGGAGGTACCAGAGAAGGTGACCAGAGAAGGTGACCAGAGAAGGTACCAGATGAGGTACCAGGTGAGGTGACCAGATGAGATGTCCAGAGCAGAAGAGTCACCAGAGCAGATGAGGTCCAGAGGACTTCACCAGAGGACTCCCCAGAAGAACTCTCCCAGATGAGGACCAGAAGATCCCAGACCAGACCAGACGAGAGACGGATTAGTTCACCTACAAGAAACATCTTAGTAATCTGGAGACAAGAAGACTTTGGAGATCCTTGATGGAGAAGAAGACAATCTGGAAGACAACTGATGGAGGATCTGATTGATTGATTGCTTGATTGAAAGTCAACTAATCAATCATATAATCAATATTTGATTGATTATATTCCTCCAATTATGGTTGTTCGAATTGCTAGCTCTCCAACGGCTAGTTTATTCCACAACTATAAATAGGAGTGCTTGGATTAGTTCAATATAGAAGAGTCGCGCGAGAGCACACAACAAGAACACACGAACTCTTCTAATCACTCACCTTTGTCCTTTCTAGTTTATATACACTCTATTAGGAGTTTAGTTGGATTATTACTCAACCTGTTCATCTTGTTAGATAAGGTTGTTGTAAGTTGTAAGAAGGAGCTGGTACTTCGGAAATTCCAGTAAGTGAGTACGTAAGTTGGAGAGTGAGAAAGACCCCTTTGAAGAAAGGGAGAGTGGACGTAGGACAAGTTGGTCCGAACCACTATAAATCCGGTGTTCTCTACTTTTCTGCACTTTAAATTTCTGCATTTCAATTTTAGTACTTAATTCATAAATCGGGTTTTCATTAAAATAAACTTAAAAACGCTTTCCGCTGGATAACCTTTTTGGGACCAACAGTGACCATGCAAACACGTCGAGGTTAGTTTTGAGAAATTCTTCCATTCTGGATCTATATGGCTCGGGGAGCTCAGATCCAATGAAAAGTTCCAAATCCACTCAGTTCGGGTCAACTCTTATTTCGTCCAACTCCTCAACCGGCGTTGCTCTCCGCTTTTGCCCTTTCCACCTGGGATCGTTGATGGGCCTGTCTAAGTTGAGTTCGTCTTCAACCATCATCAGCTCTGCTCCTAGTCGTGGTTCGATATCATCAACTTCATTTGGAGCAGGTACAACTCCTTCACCTTGTTGCTCATTTTGGACCACCTGCTCGTCTCCACCCTGCTGTTTGTCCACCTCCATCATTTCTGTGTCAATAGATTCCATGATTTCATCCAGGATGGATGGTTCATCTTCAGCAAAGCTGCTCGGCTGTTTGTCAATTATCGGCATTTTGTTATCTTTCGGTTGTAATTGTAGGAGGCATTCTCGAGCTCTCTTCTGATTGTCTTTCACCGTACCTAGACCCTTTGAAGTTGGAAATTTAAGACAATAATAGTACGTTGAAATGGTTGCTTTAAATTCATTCAGAAAAGGACGACCGGGAAACCCATTGTAGGCAGATTGTTGGCCTGCAACCAAAAACTCTACCATTCTAGTCAATCTCCTATCAAGGTTCTCGGCCGATACAAGTTCAACCGATAATGTAACTACACCTAGGGGAATGGTTACAGCTTCTCCAAATTCTACTATTTTATGATTACAATCTTTTACATATTTGATGTAATCTCCTAACTGATCTAATGTGCTTTTGAACAAGATGTTTGTATAAGAATCGGTATCAACGAGTAGACGATGTACACGTGTTCCCATGATGTTGGCACAAATGATCAGTGAATTATTGTGGGGAGTAAGTATCCCGTCCAGATCTTTTTCTGAAAATGTTAGGTCTCCCTTCTTCTTGGTGGCTGGGTTTACTCCGACTTCTTTCACTTGAGCCACAGCTCGTAATTCCGCCTTTCTCTTTCTTTTAGATATTTGGGGCCTTCCATCGGAGCAACCGCCAACTGGCCCGGTTGACTCGAGCATCAGGATTTCTCGAACTGGTTCTGCTGGGGCTGTCAATATTTTCTTTCCTTTCTTGCTCGTCCTGCTCGGCTGCTCGTCGCTTTCATTATCTTCCGAGCTAGACTACGCTATTGCCCTTGGTCTCTTCCCCGGCTCCCTCTTGACAAATTCTGACAGTTTTTCTTCTTCATAGAATCACCACAACTGCTTCAATAGGTCTCGGCATTCACTTGTAAAGTAGCCGATGATTTGATGATATGCACAGTATTTGTTCGGGTTTAACTTTCCCCGTTCTTGTCGAATCTTTCGTGGCTCTGATAGCATGTCCCTATCCTTAACATTATTGTACGCAGCCTCTACTATTGTAGTGAGCACCTAATTCAGCTTTTCTTTCAATTCGGCTCCTTAATTGAAAACCTTCATATTCTTAGGTGCCTTGTATTCGTTTCCTTCTGATTTCTTCGGGTCGGCTTTTCCTTCCAACTCCTTCTGGAGGGCTTCTTGCATGGATATGTGAATACCGGCCCGATGTCTAAATTCAGCATATATCTTGGGACATGTCAAATGCATCTATTTCCAGAGATCAGTTCCCTTTCTTTGTCCAGCCATTACTGCCACTATTTTAGTATCCTCACTTATCATTTCTCCTTCTAACAATATCTTGTCAAATCTTTCAAGAGGCTTTATGTCAGATTCGTCATCTCCTTGTTTGACATCCGTCAACCGGTGTCTTTGCAGTGATTGCAATACGACGATTGCCTTTGCTCATTCCTCCAAGTTCCGAGTGAGAGCCTCCACCTCGGGGGGAGAGTATCGATAGTGACCTACACATTTCTCTGAGATATCGTTCGTATCATTCGTGCATGGTCACCTGTCGACGAAACCCTAGTTCGTGACCTGTTGGACGGATGCGCACTCGAAGATTGTCCTTCTTGCGATCTCGCTATTATTGGATATTTAAATATTTTGATGAAGAAGATCTTGTGTTTGTAGGTGTTGATTCAAGAACAACTAGCCTTGTATATGTGAATTTGGTTGTTTACAAACCCTTATTCACACACACATGCATTTAAGCTCTTGAAATGAACAAACCTCTTAACAAATGGCCTTTTTACATCCAAATACCCAGTTTCCGGTGACTTCTTGTCGAATTCCGACGGTATTCTCCAGATTTCGGTAACTTTTGCACCAATTTCTTCAAATCTTCCAACCAACGGAGGTTCGGACCCCTCTCTCTAGCGCCAATTGTTGATGACCTTAATCCTAATGATAATTTAGTGGCTGGTTAAGCTAATGAAGATCATCAAACAAAGCATGAAATATTGGATTTGCATAAGAAAAGATCAAGAAACTAATTTTCAAGAGTAATTGGGCAAGTTTTTTAATATATGAACTTATGTTTTTCCTCTTATGAGAGGGTATTTATAGACTACAAGCAAGCATGAAGTGTCACCTTCTTAGCTATCCTAAATTATACATTGACAAGTGTTTAGACACTTGTTTTAACCTTAAGCTATTACATCTTGTACAATGACAAGTGTTAAGACACTTGTTTATTTCTAATGCAATGCCTAATTAGTGGGATTCTTAGCTGTCCTCTGAGTTGCTCCATTGCTCGTCTGTTCGTCTCTGGGTGAGTATCTTGACTTTCTCTCTGAGTTGATCGCCTTATTACCTTGACACATTGACCAGCTGCTCGCCTCCCTATGAACAACACCTTATTTGTTCAGCTGCTCGCCTCTTGCTACTCTTGTCTTAATCGTCATTACCATCATTTGTTGTTTTAATGCTTAACCATGTTGCTCGACTGGTCGCCTATCAACACCCCTGTATAATAATCTCCATATTAACAAAATACACCTCAGTCCTCTCCCCACACCGAACCTATTTTTCTCCCAAATTGTAGCCACCAAATCTTTCCCATCTCAGTTCGCACCTCGTCTCAATTCGCCACCACCAAGGAGTCACACAGCATCAGCAGCCACCAAAACGTCCCCCATCTCGTTAGTAGCCACCCAAATTGTGGCCCATATCATACGCAGCCACCCAAGTTGTCGTCATGTACTGTTCACAGCTTGTCTCCCATCTCGTTCGCAGCCACCCAACGCGACTAGGACAGATTTGTTTGTTATCGTTGGCATTTACAGTAACCGCGGCTCTCAACGTGCGTCGGTAAATGTAATTGACGATGATTTTCAGGTTTTTGATTCAATTTCAATGGGCTTTCAATATTTTAAGTTTCAATTATTTTAGGCTCTTGTTGTAACAATTCAATTAAGTCTCTAACCTCACCTTGCTAAAGGTTACGTTGTCCAAGAAGGCGTGGAGGTTGCGGGTGGATCACTAATTTTTGAACTCCTTTCGATTTGGAAGCGACGACAGGTTTGATTATGAAATTAGATGTTTTTGGGCTGCTTTATGGCTGTTAATTATTGATATAGTTGGGTTGTTTTGATTAATAATTTTCAGTTGTGCTGGACTATTCTATAAATAAAATCTGGAGGGTGTTTCTTATGCTTGCAACCGATTTGGGTCTTTAATATGCTTGAAAAAATATTAGAGCCGCATAATCTGTCATTTCAATGTTTTATTTAAAATGATATTAGGCTTAAAAGAAGTACCACTAGTTCATTTTGTTTTGCATAAGATGAAGATGATAAAAGAATATTGACATCAATGCAGTAAAGTTGGGAATGAATTGGACCTTCATGCTTCTACACAATGTGTCAACTTTGAAGAATTAAACTATATTTATGTTTTGAGATGCTTAGTTAATAACCTGGGATAGTTGAGTTCTGCAATTTATTGTACGAACCAGCGAGCACAATAGAATTCTGGAACTAGTTAACAAATTGTATTTGTATTGTTTGATTTGGGAAATTGGATCTGTACATGGGCAAACATATAAAAAAAATTATTGTGTTGATATCTATTTCTTGATTTTCATTTTCATTTTCCGAGTGCTGATTTATTTGCTGTTTTTTCCTCTCGAGACTTGTACGATGTTGCAAGGAGTGGAAAGCAAAATTTATTGTACTTGTTAGTTGAAGAAATCATATTCCAAAACCTTATCATAGTTATATGCTTAGTCATAGTTAAAAGACGTAACGATAGAAATGTAAGGAGACGTACTCTTACTTGGGAAATGATATTCAAGATTCCTCAGCAAGTAATTAGGCTTAACAGATTGTGTGAAATTAGGAATGCTGAATGTATAGCAAATATAAGAATGGATCGAAATATATTTGCTAGGTTGTGTTATATACTGAGGGAACGAGGAGGATTAAAGGACAATAGATATGTGTGTGTCGAGGAACAAGTTTCAATGTTCTTAGGGATATTGGGTCCTCACAAAAAAATAAAACTGTTGGTTTTGATTATGAAAGGTCCAGTCAAACAGTCTCCCACTACATGCATCTTGTGTTGAAAGCTGTTTTATAATTGCACCACGTGTTCTTGGTAAAACCTACTCCAGTCCCAGAAGACTCAACTAACCCGAGATGGAAATTGTTTAAGGTATTTAAGTTCCTGCTTGTTTATTCTAATAAATATTTAATAATTTTAGAATGTAATATTTGATTATATGTTTGTCAATTGACTAGGGTTTTCTAGGGGCCCTAGATGGTACATATATTGATGTTCAAGTTTCTTCCTGTGACAAACCTCGTTATAGATCAAGAAAGGGGCATGTTTTTACTAATGTGTTAGGTGTTTGTGATACAAATATGAGATTTTTTAATGTTCTAACAGGTTGGGAAGGGTCAATTGCTATTTGTAGAGTCATTCGAGATGCCATATGTAGACCTCGTGGACTGAAAGTTCCAAAGGGTAAATTCATTATAAAATTTGATATACAATATTTCTAGTAGATTTTTTAAATTTAACCTAAAATTAATGTTTGTCAATTTTAGGTAATTATTATTTGTGTGACAACGGATATCCGAACAGTGAAGATTTTCTCGCACCTTATAGAGGGATCGGGTATCACTTGAGTGAATGGGGTCCAGGGACCTTACGCCCTACTAATCCCCATGAACATTTCAACATGAGACATACTAGAGCACGTAATGTTATTGAACGTGCTTTTGGTGTTTTGAAGAAGCATTTTGGAATACTACCAAGTCCAGCCTTTTATCTTATCAAAATCCAAATTAGACTTATAATGGCTTGTAAGACCCAAAAAGGAAATAACCTTGATGATGTTGATTTTGTTGAATCTTCAGAAGAGTTCAACAACTTGAGAGAACAAAAGGCTTTGAGTATGTGGAATGAGTGGAGAGCTGAAGTTTAATTTATTTCTTAATGTATGTTATTGAGATAATGAATCTTTTTAATTGTACTTTACTGTCTTTTTTTTTAAGAACAATTTTTGTTGCACTATTCTACTTATTTTTGTGTTAATTATAAATTTTCCCAAATGTGTTTTAATGTATGTAAATTTGATTTCCATAAATGTTTTACCCAGTTAAATGTCACCTCCCCCATATGCATGTGGATATGGGCCAATGCTCATAAGGTATGCTTCTAAAGAAAGATCTAATGCTGGAAGGTACTTTTATATTTACCCAAAAAATGGCAGTCACAAGGGTCGTTTCATTTGGTGTGATGAGCATCACAATCATGATCCACCAGAATTAGTTCCTGATTTTTTTTATTATCAATCGTACAAACACCCAAACTCCTTCACAAGATCATTTACTGGTGAGTCTAGTAGAAGCTTTGTGAATCGCCGAGTGAAGAAAGAAGTTGTTGATAGTCACTCATATCATGGGAATGCAACTGATCAATCTTGGTCTCTTGTGAACGAAAATGGAACCCCATCGAAATTTCTCACCTGGTTGCTCCTTGTAATTATAATATTTATGTTGTTTGTTGCAGTGTTGCTTGGCTTCATTTTAAGTCGTGTTGTTTAAAATATTTAGTGTTTGAGACTAGTATTTTTCCTTTTGCTCGTTTAGGACTCGAACTGTGGTTCATGTAGTAAGCATGTCCCTCTGCTCGCACTAGGACCGCGCTTAAAGCAACGTCTAATGCCGCAAGGTAGAGGTGCAGTTTTTCCCCTTGGAGAGGTTTGACCAAGATCTGTGGGTTGGCGAGGTACTCCTTTAACTTCTGGAAGGCGAGCTGACTTTCTCTGTTCCACGAGAACTTTTTATCTTTGATGGTTGCAAAGAAAGGCTTGCTCTTGTCACCCAACCTGGAAATGAATCTGTTAAGTGCGGCTAGGCAGCCAGTTAGCCGTTGCACTTGTTTGACACATCTTGGTTCTTGCATATCAAGGATGGCCTTGATTTTTGTGGGGTTTGCCTCGACCCCCCTCTAACTGACGATATGGCCCAAAAACTTTCCCGATCCCACACCGAAGTTGCACGTCTTGGGGTTCAGCTTCATATTGAAAGCCCTCAAAATTTAGAACATCTCGGCGAGATCTCAGAGATGATCTTTCTTCTTTAAACTCTTGACCACGATATCGTCGATGTAAACCTCCATCGTGTTCCCGATTTGGTTGGAGAACATTTTGTTCACCAATCGTTGATAGGTTTCCCCGGCGTTCTTCAACCCGAAGGGCATTCTCCGCTAGCAGTATATATTCTTCTCTGTGTGAAAAGAAATGTGTTTCATGTCCTCTTCCACCATCGGGATCTGGTGATAACCGGCAAACGCATCCATGAAGGACATCATTTCGTGCCTGACTGTCCCATCCACAAGATGGTCGATGTGCGGCATAGGGAAATGATCTTTTGGACACGCTGCATTCTGGTCCGTAAAGTTGATGCAGAGCCTCCATGAGTTATTAGCCTTCTTCACGAGCACGGCGTTGGATACCCACTGCAGTTCACCCTCAGCATGCTCTATCAGCTTGTTGTCCAGTAGTTTCTTTACTTCCTCGGCTAGCGCCGCATACTTATCAGGGCCAAACTTTCACCTCTTCTGCGAGATGGGCTTTCTCTTAGGATCGATCTTTAGGCAATGACAAGCATGTTCGGGACTTATCCCAACCATATCCTGGTGCGACCATGCAAAGACGTCAATGCTTTTGCGGAGGAAGTCGATTAGGTCCCTCATATCTGCCGGAACCTTTGCCCCGATGGTGACTTCGAGGTCCGGCCGTTCTGGGTCCATGGGGACTCGCTCCAGTTCTTCAACAAGCTAGGTTTGGCCTCCTTTTCTTGGATCCCAGATTTCCCCTTGTTGAAGTTATACGTGAAAGTATGTTTTTACTTTGTATAACTCGTGTATTAAACACCTGTTTATGAGAATAAATCTTTTATCGTATTTGCTTTAGATATGATTGAATGTTGAATATTTATTACAACCAGTTCATTATTAGTGGTACATGTTACATTGTAGTTAATGTGGTGATACCCGATCACGGAAGATCACGTTAACGTTTTCCTTGTAACTAAACGTACAAATTCACGACCTAGGTCGATGTGTACATCTCAGATTGGCTTGTCTTGACCAAGAGATTGCACTAGCACATTTAGTATGTGTTGAAGAGGACCTACAGTGAGGATAAATTCTTCTGTTCTGAAATGTGAAGAATTAGACCTCAGTGGTTATTGATTTCTTAATCTCCGTCACTTAAATATGACGGTGTGTGCTTAATGGTTACTGCTTTGATTCATGTTGGGTGAGAATCATCGTGACTTCGAATCTTGTGCTTTGGGCAGTAATATCATACGACGGTTGCTAAGATTTAATACAGAGAAATGTGTGCGAGTACGGCTCGTGTGATTTGTCCCCTTGGTGGGCTCAGAAGTTTTATCGTACCAAATTTTGCAAGTGAAGAATTAGTTTCTTCGGTACGGATAATAATGTTGAGCTTTCTTTACTCCAAGGTGAAATATATTAATTAATTTAGAGCTATTCAGAAGCTTAATTAATTAATGGACTTGATAATCTTAAACGCGGGAAATAATAACCGGGAGCCCATATTATCGTAATATGGATTAAGATGGATAGTGCAATATTAATTTATTAGTGGTACTAATTAATATTAATGGGTTTAATTATATTGGGGCTCAATATTGAAATTCAGAAGCCCATTGGAGGTCCAATCTTAATTCTCCTAAAGGCCCCTCAAGTAGCCCATTAGGTAGTCCAATAATGATAAGGTGATTAAAATAAAAGAAAATATATTTGCTGATTTTTTCTTGTAATTTTCAAAAAATATATATTAGGAGAAAGAAAAGATCTTGTTGATTATCTTGAAAAGATATTATGGAAGATAAGTATTCTTGGAATACAAGATTATCTCATATATTCAAGAAGATCCAAATCTTGGATTCTTTCTTCAATATTTTCGAAAATTAGCCCCTTAATGAGGAAGTTGAGATTTTTGTGGAATATTTTACTATGGAGAAAAGAATATATGAAATATATTCAAGATTTCTTAGAGGCTAAGAAAAGATTTTCTCCACCTCTAAAATATATGAAAATTTCGAATTTCCCTCACCTATATATAGGGGATGATTATTTCATCTCCAGTTTACAGTTTCACAGTGTTGAAAAAAAAATCAGCAACAATATTTTTTCTTTACCTTGGTTATTAAATTGCTTGAAAGCACTTCCCACCGGTGATCAAGCGAGGCGAAAAGGAAATACTTGAGAAGGTCTTTTGGTTGGTAGCACGTCCCGTGATAATCAAAGGCCATATCTACAAGAGGTACGTAGTCACATAATCTCTTAGTTTTCCGCTATAGATTTTATGTGAATTAATTCAACATGCATGATGATAAATTTGTTGTTGGAATTATTATTTGAATTAATTAGGATTAATTCATGCTAGTAATAATTGAATTTAAATTCGTATTTAAATTACATCCCGAATAGTTTCTAGGCACCCATATTTTCCCAACAACTGGTATCAAAGCCACGGTTTCGGGCTCTGATCTTTAAATTGGAATTTAAATTGTTTGACATTAAATTGAAATTGGATAGTAGAATTGCTAGATCTTTTTTGCAGGTATCCAATTGTCATGGTTTTAATGTTTATTTTTTTCATGCTTGTGAATTAATTGTTTTAATTCGATTCGTTCGAATTCGTTTTTCTCGTGAGAAAATCCACGAGTAGATTAGTTGTTTTTATTTTGATTTGATCATTGTAATAGACTAGTCTAGATCTAGTTTTTATATATTTTTTGTATATAAATTGTAACCGGATCGAGATGAAGATGAAAACAAAGAATTAAAGACAACGTACCCGGACGACGCATGCATGTGTGGCGCGTACATGGACTTGGGATTATGCATGGGGTGGAAAATGAGGACGAACGGTAAAACCCGAAGCACGCGCACGGCACCGTGCACGGCACCGTGCACGATGGGTGCCGGGCACGGCGTGCGGTGCGTGCGTGGGGGCACTGCCCCTCGGCGCTTGGCCTCGGCTGCCGTGGCGCGAGAGGCGCGCGGCCCACCTCCTTGGGCCGACGCGTGCCGGATCTCGGGCCGTGGAATTTTTTTTCTCGTTCTTATTTTTTTTATGATTTCAAAGGTCGTCCCGAATCCCAAACGAAGTTATTTTTGATGAAGTGTTGTTGTTCAAGTGGGAGTGTGTCGAGATGAACGATAAAAAGCAACAGGGACGATTTCTCGCATCAAGACGTGAAGAAAATTAAACTGTGACAATTGGATTTAAGTGCTCCAATGTGTTTTAATTTTTATTTTGATGGATGTTTTATTTCGTGCAATTATTATTATTTGTTAATATGTGTTTGCATGATTTTAATTGTCCAAAAAAACCTTACTTTCGAAAATTACTAAGTATGTTTCTTTAATCGCAATTTTATTCCGGAAAATAAAATTGGATTATTTTGACCTCCATAATTTATTTATATGTGAAGTCTTTTTGGAATACATTTCCCCCTCGGATTGGCCAAAAGGACGGATTTCACATGAATAAATTCCGAAAGGATGATTGTGGATTATTACTAGTGGCGGTATTGACCCTCACCACGAGTGGCTTGCTCAAAGCGAAATAATAATCCTGTATTGAATTATGGTTATTACTTAGGCATAAGAAATTGATATTAACTTACTCCCCTCGGAGTCCCTGTCAAATTTTATGTGGTCAAAGTAGGAGCCGACTATTAATTTTGAATTAAGGATTTGTAACTTTCAAGTTTGTGATCCGCTTGAATGTGTTTAAATGTATAGACCATGCATCCCTCGTGGCGCATTTAAAGTGTTTCGAGATGTTGGCTGATGCATGATTATATTGTTTTAAGGTTTTAATATAATTGATGTGATCGAATTATGTGATAATTTTGTATTTTTCTAGATATTAATATGAATGTATTTCTCATTTCATCATGTCGCAACCTTTTAATCCACTGTTTAATATACTTTAAGTTAACAAACTTTCTGGAGAGAATTATATCGATTGGAAATATAATTTAAATTTTGTCCTTACTGCACAAAAACACAATTGGGTTATTCACGTTAATAAACCCGGCAAGCCTAATGATAAGTCAAGCAATGAGAAAAGACAGTTTATGATTGGAAGCGTGACAATAAACACATGAAGTGCATCATCTTGACATCTCTGTCTGAGGATTTGAGGCGCATTCATGAAGATATTGTATCCGCTGTTGAAATCATGGAAAGTCTTGAAGAGATGTTTTCACATCAGAAACCCATGACTAATCAGTTCACCAAACATGACTTGGTCAAGTTGGAAATGGTGGAAGGAACGCCCGTGAGGGAGCACGTTCTCAAGATTATGTCATACCTTAACAAGTTGGAAGTACTTGGTGCGGATTTTGATGTCCCTTCTCAGGTCGATTTCATACTCCATACTCTACCAAAAAGGCTTTGAGCAGTTTCATCTAATCTGTCAAATGAATGAACGGACAAGTCGTTTGCCCGAGCTCTTACAAGCTTTAGTTTCGGTGGAGGTGATAATGGAGCACCAGTTTAGTGTTATGGTGGCTAATGGTCCGTCTACCTCTTTTGGTCCCAAGGGAGGGAAAAAATGAAGAGAACCAAAGGCCGGACCCAAGCAAATCCATTTGTTGCAAAAGGCAAAGCCAAAGCTAGCATCTAAGGGGCAGTGTTTTAACTGCGGTAAGAGATGACATTGGAGGTCTGCCTGTTCCAAGCCTCAAGGGCTAGGAAAGTTAGGTAATTCACACGTCCTAGTCATCGAAACTTGTGAAGTGGTGTATGTTGTCCATTCGTGGATAGTGGATACGAGAGCTACTGATCACATTTGTTTCATTTTGCATAACCCGATGACTTAGCGGAAGTGAGATCCCCATCACACCGGGCATTGCTACGAGAGTGGCAGCTGAAGCAGTGGGAGAAGTGCGCCTATCTTGTGAAGATAGAGTTATGGTCTTGAGAGACGTTCTTCATGTTCCTAGTTTAGAAAGAACTCAACCTTCAGTTTCTAAACTGTTTTGAATAGATACTCAGTTTCTTTTAATAAGGATGTTATTATTTCTTGAAACGATGAGTTTATCTATTCCTGAACATTGTTGGATGATCTTTATACCATTAATTGGGCACATCACTCATAAATTGAATCTAATAACACATCGACTATTTCAAGTTATAAAAGGAAGTGTTCTTTCAGATATGAACGAAACACTTCTATGATATCTTAGATTAGGTCATATTAATCTAATGCGAATACAAAGATTAGTGAAAGACGGATCTTTGGAGTTTCTTCAAGTTGAGCCATTTCCAACTTGTGAATTTTGTTTAGAGGGTAAGATGACCAAGAGGGCATTTGGAGCCAAGGAGATTAGAGCCACAGAAGTGTTGGAACTCGTTCATACCGATATGTGTGGTTCAAAGACGATCATAGCAAGAAGGGGGTATGAGTATTTTGTCACTTTTGTTGACGATTACTCGGGATATGGATACATCTACCTTATGTTGCATAGGGAAAGAAGTATTAAGTTTCTACGATCTGATCGTTGAGGCGAATACCTCAACGATGAATTCTTGAACTACCTATCAGACGAAGGGATCATATCCCAGTTGACCGCACCGGGAACCCCTCAATAGAACGGTGTAGCGGAATGAAGGAACCGGACTCTTTTAGAAATGGTCAGATCCATGATGAGTTATTCGAATTTACCCAAGTCGTTTTGGGGTAACGCCTTGGAAACGGCGGCTTATATTCTAAACTTGGTACCATCCAAATCGGTTTCTAAAACTCCAAATGGAATTGTGGACCGGGCGCAAGCCCAGTCTAAGACACTTGTGGATTTGGGGTTGTTCGGTATACGTGCTAGACAAGGAAGCCGGTAAGTTGGATCCACGTTCAGAATTAAGGTTGTTTATAGGATACCCAGCGGGAACGAAAAGGTGTATGTTCTATAGTCCCAAGGATCAAAAGACCGTGATTAGTTCATACTTTAAATTCTTGGAGGAAGACTATATGAACAAAAGAAAGCCCAGAAGTGAGATTACCTTAGACGAATTAAGATGGCAAACTCCTATACCAAAGTATACAAGATGATATACCACACGTCACACCTTCACAACCGGAACCCCGTCACAGTGGGGGGATTGCTAGGTAACCCGAGAGATTCATAGGAATAGGAGAATCTTCGGATTTGATTCCCGGTGATGAATCAGACCCATGAACATACGACGAGGAAGTCCAAGACAAAGACGCAAAGTCATGGCAAACGGCAATGGAAGCCGAGATGGGTTCGATGGATAATAATCAAGTGTGGGAGTTGGTCGAACCATCCAGTGGGGTAGAACCCATTGGATGCAAGTGGGTATACAAGAGAAAAAGATGATCGGATGGAAGGGTTAAGACCTTCAAGGCAAGGCTAGTGGCTAAAGGGTATACCAAAAAAGAAGGGATTGATTATGAGGAGACCTTTTCGCCTGTAGCTATGCTTAAGTCCATCCGTATTCTCTTGTTGATTGTTGCGCACCTAGATTACGAGATCTAGCAAATGGATGTCAAGACGGCTTTCCTTAACGGAAGTCTTGATGGGTTAGATATCTATATGCAACAACCCAAAGGTTTCATTGAAAAAGGCCAAGAACACCTCGTATGCAAGCTTAAGAGATCCATTTATGGACTTAAGCAAGCATCACGTACTTGGAACCAGTGTTTTGATCAAGTGATTAAGTCTTATGGGTTTGATCAAAACGAGTTTGAAAGTTGTGTGTATAAAAAGTGTGACGGAACTGCGGTGGTATTCTTAATATTACACGTACACGATATTCTGCTCATTGGAAACAATGTAAAGGTATTATCAGACATAAGGGTATGGCTGTCAAATCAGTTTGATATGAAGGACTTAGGGAAAGCCGGTCACATCCTTGGGATCAAGATCACTTGAGATCGCAAGAGAAGGATGTTGGGCTTATCACAAGTTTCATACAAAGGCACTGTTTTGAAGCATTTCAGTATGCAAGATTCCAAGAAAGGTTTTGTACCTTTTATACACGGAATCCATCTATCCAAAGAAATATGCCCTAAGATGCAAGTGGAGATAGATGACATGAAAGACGTTCCGTATGTTTCAAACGTAGGAAGTCTTATGTATGCAATGTTGTGTACGAGACTGGATATCTGCTTTGCCGTGGGCATGATGGCAAGATATCAAAGTATCCCCGGGAAAGCACATTAGATTGAAATTAAATGCATTATGTAGTTTCTGAAAATAACTTGGATTGGAATGCTGATTTAAAAGTCAGACGGTCTAATTCTCATGGGATACACAGACTCAGATTTCCAATCAGACATAGACTCCAGAATAACGACCTCAGGTAGTGTGTTTTGCATGGGAGAAGGATCCATGACATGGAGAAGCGATTTGCAGAAATGCATTGTAGATTCGACCATGGAAGCCGAATAAGTAGTTGTTTGGGAAGCAGCGAAAGAAGCGGTTTGGCTCAAGAACTTCTAGTGGACTTGGACGTTGTTCCGAATTTGCCCAGCACAATCACTGTCTTTGTGATAATGCCAGAGCAGTTGCAAATTCAAGGGAAGCGAGAGTTCGCAAGACCAGCAAACACATTGAAAGAAAATACCATCTTATACGAGAAATCGTTAAGAGGGGAGAAAAAGAGGTGGCAAAGATAAACGTCAGAGGACAACCTAGTATATCCATTCACAAAGGGTCTGCCTCAGAGTACATTCGAGAGACATGTGGATGGAATGGGAGTCAAGACTATTGTCAATTTGCTTTAAGTATAAGTGGGAGGAATTATTAGGTTAGTGTAGGTTGACATGAGATGTCACGTAGAGCTACTACACTAGACATGCATGGTGTATACTAAAAAGCAGACTTTAAGTATAAGTGGGAGATTGTTGGAGTTATATGTGAAAGTATGCTTTTACTTTGTATAACTCATGTATTAAACACCTGTTTATGAGAATAAATCTTTTATCGCATTTGCTTTAGATATGATTGAATGTTGAATATTTATTGCAATCAGTTCATTATAAGTGGTACATGTTACATTGTAGTTAATGTGGTGATACCCGATCACGGAAGATCACGTTAACGTTTTTCTTGTAACTAAACGTACAAATTCACGACCTAGGTGGAATTGAACAATCCGTCGTAAAAGGTCGATGTGTACATCTCAGATTGACTTGTCTTGACCAAGAGATTGCACTAGCACATTTAGTATGTGTTGAAGAGGACCTACAGCGAGGATAAATTCTTATGTTCTGAAATGTGAAGAATTAGACCTCAGTGGTTATTGATTTCTTAATCTCTGTCACTTAAATAGGACCGTGTGTACTTAATGGTTACTGCTTTGATACATGTTGGGTGAGAATCATCGTGACTTCGAACCTTGTGCTTTGGGGAGTAATATTAATCATACGACGGTTGCTAAGATTTAATACGGAGAAACGCATGCGAGTACGGCTCATGTGATTTGTCCCCTTGGTGGGCTCAGAAGTTTTATCATACCAAATCTTGCAAGTAAAGAATTAGTTTCTTCGGTACGGATAATAATGTTGAACTGGCTTTACACCAAGGTGAAATATATTAATTAATTTAGAGCTATTCAGAAGCTTAATTAATTAATGGACTTGATAATCTTAAACGCGGAAAATAATAACCGGAAGCCCATATTATCGTAATATGGATTAAGATGGATAGTGCAATATTAATTTATTAGTGGTACTAATTAATATTAATGGGCTGAATTATATTGGGGCTCAATATTGAAATTCAGAAGCCCATTGGAGGTCCAATATTAATTCTCCTAAAGGCCCCTCAAGTAGCCCATTAAGTAGCCCAATAATGATAAGGTGATTAAAATAAAAGAAAATATATTTGCTGATTTTCTCTTGTAATTTTCGAAAAAGATATATTAGGAGAAAGAAAAGATCTTGTTGATTTTCTTGAAAAGATATTATGGAAGATAAGTATTCTTGGAATACAAGATTATCTCATATATTCAAGAAGATCCAAATCTTGGATTCTTTCTTCAATATTTTCGAAAATTAGCCCCTTAATGAGGAAGGTGAGATTTTTGTGGAATATTTTATTCTGGAGAAAAGAATATATGGAATATATTCAAGATTTCTTAGAGGCTAAGAAAAGATTTTCTCCACCTCTAAAATATATGAAAATTTCGAATTTCCCTCACCTATATATAGGGGATGATTATTTCCTCTCCAGTTTACATTTTCACAGTGTTGAAAAAAAAAATCAGCAACAATATTTTTTCTTTACCTTGGTTATTAAATTGCTTGAAAGCACTTTCCACCGGTGATCAAGCAAGGCGAAAGGGAAATACTTGAGAAGATCTTTTGGTTGGTAGCACGTCCCGTGATAATCAAAGGCCATATCTACAAGAGGTACGTAGTCACATAATCTCTTAGTTTTTCGCTATAAATTTTATGTGAATTAATTCAACATGCATGATGATAAATTTGTTGTTGGAATTATTATTTGAATTAATTAGGATTAATTCATGCTAGTAATAATTGAATTTAGATTCGTATTTAAATTTCATCCCGAATAGTTTTTGGGTACCCATATTTTCCCAACATCCCTTAGGGTCGAAGTCGATGGGGTGTGGTTCGAAACCGAGCCTTGGCTCTAGGTCATCCACCTCCATGATTTCGTTGCTAAGTTGGGTTTCGACTATGGCAAGTGGAAGTGTTGATTCCAAGTTTTCGTTAGCCATTAAAACATCTACGTGAGAGAGTAAACTTGCGGAATTGTAAAGGGGAACAGAGTAATTCAAATACTTCCTTGCCATTGATTAATTTCCTTTTACAGTATCGACTATCCCGTCGGGGGTCGGGAATTTAACACAGTAAAAGAAAGAAGAGGCTATAGCTTCAAAAGTTTCTAGAAATGGGCGTCCTACGAACTTATTGTACATGTGAGGCCTATCAACTATCACGAACTCAAGTAGGCGCGAGATCCTGGCCTTTTCATCCTTGCAGCAGATGAGCTCCACCGGTAGCTTGATCCTTCCATAAGCATTGACCAACGTATCCCCAAAACCTCTCAGCTGGGTTTCGTACGGCTTGACGAAACTAGTGAGGTTGTCCAGCTGGTCCAGCGCAGATTTGAAGATGATGTTACAATAGCAGCTATTGTCGACCAAGATACGGTCGACAACCATGCCCAGCAGGTTCGCAGAAATGACCAGAGCGTCATTTTTTGGGTAGAGTGTTCCTTCCCGATCGGTGTTTATGAATGTGATCGGTAGGTTGGGTGCTATTGCAAGCTCCGGCGGTGGGGTGCCGACTAGGTTGATCCCGCTTACGACCATGAGCTCGGTCTTCCTCTTGCGGTTGGACGCAGTCGACACGGGGGTTAGCCCGCCTAAAGGGCCTCCTACGGCCTGCAGCATATTGACCCTCCCCCCTTGGTTAAGCGGTGGAATGTCATCATCTTCTCTATCGAAGTCATCGATGGCGGCCACTGGGTTTGGTTGCCTCTGCTGGTACTATAGTCGTCCCCCCATCCCGGTTCTGCCCTTGGTTGGCCTCCCGTCCCTGGTCTTGGCGAGGTTGGGGCTTCTTAATAAATTCGTCTAGCCATCCCTTGTTGTACAACTTCCACAGTTGTCTGAGGAGGTCTCGGCACTGACTCGTATTGTGCCCCGGGCTCTCATGGTAGTGGCAGAACTTACTATGGTTGAGCTTGGACGCATCCTGTTTGATCGGTTTTGGCTTGGGCAGCATATTCGTGTGGCGGATCGCATTAAACACGTATGCCGGTGTATCCTTCAGTTTGCCCAAGATCTGGACCTCGCCTGCATCCCCATAGAACGGTTGGAAGTTTCCTTGGGACCTGCTCCCCTTGTGACGCCGCTGGTTACCGCCTTTTGCTGCTGCTGGGGATGTTTTCACCTTTTCCTCGACATTATTCTCGCCTAATCTTTGGGCCAACAGTTTGTTGCGTGTAAGAGTGTCTCCTACCCATCGATGGAAATCAGTGTATGTCTTTGGTAAATCTTTAGTTAGCTGCTTAAACATAGAGGACCATCCTTTAAACCCGGCCAGAGCAGAGTGGAGCGCGAGCTCGTCGCTCACAGGCTCCCCTGGGAGGATTATTTCATCCAAACGATCGATGTAAGATTCATCGCTTTCATCATCCTCTTGTTGTATCCTCAATAGACGGTGTTTGCTTTCTGGCCTGGCGATCTTTGCGGCGAAGTAAGCCGTGAACTGGTCGCAGAGCTTTGCCAAATTGGTGACGGATCTAGGGGACAAGGACACGTACCACTTGTGGGCGAGCTCGCCCAAAGTTAATGGAAACATTTGGCACTTGGTAGTGTCGGTAGCCTCCTGCCCCGTTATATAGATTAGGTACTTGCTGACGTGGATCTCCGGATCGGTGCGGCCTTCGTACATTGGGATTGTTGGTGGCGTGATCTTGGGCTGGACTGGAGCTAGCTCAATCTCCTCGCATAGTGGCTTCTAAAAAGTTGTCTGGACCTTGGCCCCTGGTCCGTCGCCGTCGATCCTTGTCTGCATCTCCTCCAATTTTCGCTGGAACGCCAGCAGTACTGCCCCCTACGTAGCCTATTTAGGAGTAGTCTCAACTGGGGCGCTACGTCCTGGACCTAGCCGATCGTGTGCAGGGGTACGTGGGCGATCTCGTCTCAACAGCTCGCTTTGCGCGAAATTCAACTTCATTTAGGCGGAATTTGCGGGGGAGATGTCCCTTGCCATGGGCACCTCGTGGGCGGAGGATCTGGTCAAAGAGCCTATCTCATAGCTGGTCGGAGGGGCCGACGAGAACGGGCACCAGGACGGGTCCGTACTCTCCAACCGGTTGAAAACCGACATGGAGTAAGCCTCAGTCCTGAGCCTCTGTCTCAAGTTGTAGCCCTGCGAGCGAATTAGGCTACTTTCACCTTGTTGCTCAGTCATCTTCCGCTTGCCCTTAGCCGAATGGGTTAAGCGCGGTTTTCTGGGGGCTGTTGGAGCGCTCTGGCTGGTTCTCAACTCATCTCTCCTCCTTGTGAGGGCGGCAATGGCAAATGTCACCTGCTCTTGGGTTTCGTACTCTTGGATCAGTATGTGGAGGGAGTCTCTTTGAGGCGATTCAGTCCCACGTCCTCGTCCGGAAGTGGCCTCCTGGGCACTGGCCCCGGCCGCCACTCGCGTCGTGGTTCTGGCACGAGTTTTTGCAGCTGGGATGTTGGTGGAACGTCGGTTAGCCGAGACTCTGGTAGCTCTGTTGCTTTCTCCATTTTCTTAAGATTTCAGTGGTGTTAGGATCCAATATAGACTTTGGGTCCTCTAGGCTTTCTTTCTCGTGGAACAATGAGTGTTCCCAGAGATTTCTGCAGTGAGAGGTTTGGCTACCCTCCTTCTAGCGCCAATTGTTGTTACCCGATTGCTGACTTAAAGGGCTTTATGTGGCTATGATGGGTAAAACAAGATAAATAACTGAAAACTAAATATTCAAAGGATTGACGAGGGGTTTAGGCTCGGTCTTAAGTTGCTCTTTTTATTTGTGAGCTCTTGGGCTCTATTTATAGTAACTCCTAGGTTACAAGTTATTACCTTGGCTATATTTTGCTGAATTTACAATGATTGCTAATAATTTGCTATCCATTACTTGCGCTTTGTCGTTGGTGTGAGGTGGCCATTGTTGGCTGTGTCCGCAGGCCGTCCTCGTCCAATAGGAGCATAACAGCTAGCCTGTGGGTACTGCCTCATAGGGCGCCCTTCAGTCCTTTCCTGCGCCTGAAAACTCTGCACCTGTTGTCGTACTTTTCTCAGGTGCGGGCACGATTGCAAGCTGGCAGTTTCGTCCTTCTTATCTGCCAGTTCTCAATCTGTCTTATATGTGGCGGGCATTATTTGAGCTCGTCCCAGTCCTCAAGGCAAGGTCCATCTTGACGTGGCCAAAGTGGAGCTGAGCCGCTTAGGCCGACGAGGTCACTGGAGAGGCGAGATCGTAAATTGCGAGCTTGCTGTTGAGGTGGGGTTGCCTCAACCGCCGAGGTCGGGGTCGAACACTTTTTACCCCTACAACATATGGTAACTTTATTAGTACTCCCCAATCTCGAAACTATTTTCGTTGTAGAAGATAACATATTTTTTAAAGAAAAAATGAGTATGTGAGTGTGAGATTGAATAAAATTGTTGGGACAGTGTCAGTTTTGAGTTGATCTCAAATACCCTGAAAAGATAATTTGCCTAAGTGTTGTAATAGTCAGGCTAGTCTTGTTAGGTTAGAATATTTTATATTCACAGGTACACACTGAGAGGAGTACTCAGTGTTGTCACTCAACACTGAAGCCTGAAGACACGAAGAGCGCCATCACTGAGCTTATGACAGTCTATCTAAGCTGGCTGAATAAGTGTCAAGATGAAGAGCATGGTCCTGAGATCATTGCTAACTCGACCTGAAATGAACAGAACCGCACTGAGTTATTAGGAAAAGACTTGGAGTAGGATCCAAGCAAGTAAAAGGAATGTCAGCACTGGAACACGTACGTAGATGAGAACAAAACTAAACTCAGAAAAGATAAGACTGAACTGAAGAATGAGTTCTAACATTCTCACCTACCCGCTGGCGTGGATCAATGAGAAGATGACAAGTCATGTACGGACACTGGCTTGAACCTGACATCCCTGCAGTTTTTAACGAGCAGAACATTTAATGCATTTACCAAATCCATGCAAGGACGGCTGCTGCATGAAGATATGTCCGTTGAAGTATCCTACAAGAAAGGTAACTAGGAGACTATCTCACCAACGGATAGTTTTCAAGTTTACCTATAAATACAGAAGACCTTGCACCCAAACAAGGTTACTGGAAATTTTGAAGCCAGAAATTACTCAAACTCTCAGCATTCAAAGCATTCGTAGCATTCAAAGAAGTACTCGAAATACCTAGAATTTCTCAAGTGTTTCTTGAGTAGAGAGTTATTTTGTATTCCACTGAGCGTAGCAATACATATCTTAAGCTTAGAGTGATTATTCAATCCTTAACATAGGTTTGCCTTGTAAGTATAATCACAAATAGTTGGAATCTAAACTGAAAACAAAACCCTCTTAGTTAGGTATGTTGGTGGAAGTTAGTTAGTTGTTTAAAAGAAATAAGGGTCAGTGAGACTGATCTTGGTGCACATTGGCACGTTAAAAACAAGTCAATCCTTAGTGGATTCTCCTGTTGAATCAGAACCGTGGACGTAGGAGCTTGAGTCTCTGAACCATGTTATCTCGTTGTGTTCTTTACTTGCTTTAATATTGTGCTCATTTGATATTATTGTTATAAGTCATTCATTGCATATTTTGTCAAGCTTGAATCAATCAGTCTGACTATTGAACTCAGCGCATTGTCCTTCTAATCACGGCTTCATAATGGAAAATCAATTTTCAGAAAGCAAACTTTAAACAAGTCTTAAAATCTTTCAGGGCTCACACATTTCCGCACTAGAACATAAATAGATAGTTGGCCAACTGACTCGCCTTAGTGCAGTTAGTAGGTTTATTATCTATTCAGTGTTCAACACTTAGACTCTGAGTAAGGGGACTCATTGTAGAAAAAGAAAGAAAATTTTGTATACGGGTATTCCCCCAGCCTATACACGTATCACTTAGACTTGAACGGGACCAACAAGTGGTAACTTCATTCATGTCGGAGTAATCTTCTCATAACCTTTTGTTGTCTTTTGGGGTAAAATAATGAATAATGCTGAAAAGTGAATTAAATGAGTGATATTTTTTGTAATATTGTGTGAATTTGAAGGTTAAAGATTATATGTAGTGGAGGGTTATTTTTGTCATTTGTTGAATGAAAAACTTATTGGGGGGAGGTCTAAAAAAGAAAGTGGAAAACTTACTCCGTGAAGGAGGAGTAGTACTTATTACTTTATTGAATTTTGTTGGAGAAAGTTATTTCATTTTTAGAAGTGTGAAAGTAGTTGTGAGACGTTCAAATAAGGCAAGTGTGAAAGTAGTTGTGAGACGTTCAAATAAGGTAAGTGTGAAAGTAGTAGTGGGACGTAGTGAATACTCATCTTCTGATTTGTTCTATTGGAATTACTATTTATTGATTAGGAGATGCATATTCTAATGCCTTCAGTGGTTATCCAATATTATACTATAAATGATGGTACTGGTTCAAATTATATATACTTCCTCCGTTCCACAATGAACTTCGTATTTTTATTTTTTTCGTTTGTCCCACAATAATCTTTAGACCCTTAAAGTAGAAATAACACTCTCTAACAATATCATTTTATATTTATACAAAACTCTTAAAAAACCACTGATGGTCCCGTTTTCAAATACCAAAATGGGAATTCAGGAAGAAAAAAAAAATTTAAACACTTGCGTTGCACTCTGAAAGAGTTCAGTGAGGGAATACTCAAGTCACTGCGTTGCTAAGAGGTTGAGCTACCAAGTCAGTGAGACTTGAAGGCTCATGCTCTTAACAACACAGTGACTCGAGGGACTGAGCTCTCGAGCGCGTTGCCTGATCTGGTCAGTGAGGGGAATCTCTCTGACCTGATTGCTTAACCAAAGTTTTCTTATAACAAAGCTCAGTGAGCTGACTTTCACAATACTTTGGTGAATACTTTAAAGAATGAGTACGCTCAGTTTAACATGGTTTAGAGACTCAAGTTATTACATCCGCGGCCTGATTTAACAGGAAATCCACTACTGGGATTCTTATTTTTAACATGCCAAGGTGCACTTACAACTGGACTCACGCCACTCCCTGGGCTGCCTCTCCTCACCTCACTACAAACCTAACATTCTTCTAAAAGGGTTTAGTTTGGTTTGGTTTTCTCCAACTAGGTGAGGTTTTCCTTTACAATGTGTTAGCCTTAAAGCTAAGATTAGGAAAACCTCTCTAAGTTAAGAGTTACAAGCTTGACACTCGATGAATATAAGTGATAACCCTAAAGGTCAGTGTCGTGGGTGTGAGCACACTTCCTTATGACTCCCTAACAACTCACACACTCTTATAGCTTGTAGGTGTTGATTTTTCTTTCTCTACACAATACAACACACTTGAATACGCAGCTATGAGCTTGTATTTATAATGAGGATTCAAATGTATCCGTTGGAGAGGAAATACATTTGAATCCAACATTTAATGGTTTCAACCACTTTTCTTGGAATGCGGCCTTTGTCAGTGTCAGAGTTGCTGCCTCGTGTTGATTGGTCCACGTGGCCTGGATTCACGGATCTTTGACTCAGTGGATTGACCAAGACCCACTGACTTTAGGTAGCTTCTCCTTCACTGACTGATGATCTTTAGTGGACTGAACGTCTTCAGTGTAGTTGTCCTTCAGAGACTGTTTGAAGATCATTCCAAGAACTTTGTCATAAGGCTGAATGACAAAGTTCCCTGACCACAGTAGCCTGACTCCTTCAGGACCTACTTGGTACAACACTGATCCTACTGATCATGCTCTTCACTGAGTGGTCCACCTGACTTAGCTTAGATTAGCCCGGTTTACACTCAGTGGGACATCCTTCAGGCTTCTCTTCTGGTTCAGGTCACAAGCATGACTTCAGTCAGTTCTTCTGAGTGTCATCTTGATATCCTCAGGCTATGTTGCTGAGTTCCCCCTCGCTGAGTTCCCCTTCATCTGAACAGCCTATTCTACTGAGAAATAACCTAGCCTGACCTGAAACAAAAGATACAATCCTGACTGCTTTCAAACCTATTACATGTTGTTTTGGAAAATCATCAAAACTAAAACATAACCCAACAATTTCCCCCTTTTTGATGATTCCAAAACTTCTAACCAAATGATTCTCTATTACAAGAATAATGTCAGAACACAAGTAATAGTTTGAAATATGCAGGAATTCCCATAGTTTAAAACATTTAAGATCTATTCGGTTGACCATTTTTCTTAACAAAACTGGATCAGTGGTCATGTGAACAACCTGCTTTGATACCAATTGATGGTCCCGTTTTCAAATACCAAAATGGGAATTCAGGAAGAAAAAAAAAATTTAAACACTTGCGTTGCACTCTGAAAGAGTTCAGTGAGGGAATACTCAAGTCACTGCGTTGCTAAGAGGCTGAGCTACCAAGTCAGTGAGACTTGAAGGCTCATGCTCTTAACAACACAGTAACTCGAGAGACTGAGCTCTCGAGCGCGTTGCCTGATCTGGTCAGTGAGGGGAATCTCCCTGACCTGATTGCTTAACCAAAGTTTTCTTATAACAAAGCTCAGTGAGCTGACTTTCACAATACTTTGGTGAATAATTTAAAGAATGGGTACGCTCAGTTTAACATGGTTCAGAGACTCAAGCTCTTACATCCACGGCCTGATTTAACAGGAAATCCACTACTGGGATTCTTGTTTTTAACGTGCCAAGGTGCACTTACAACTGGACTCACGCCACTCCCTGGGCTGCCTCTCCTCACCTCACTACAAACCTAACATTCTTCTGAAAGGGTTTAGTTTGGTTTGGTTTTCTCCAACTAGGTGAGGTTTTCCTTTACAATGTGTTAGCCTTAAAGCTAAGATTAGAAAAACCTCTCTAAGCTAAGAGTTACAAGCTTGACACTCAATGAATATAAGTGATAACCCTAAAGGTCAGTGTCGTGGGTGTGAGCACACTTCCTTATGACTCCCTAACAACTCACACACTCTTATAGCTTGTAGGTGTTGATTTTTCTTTCTCTACACAATACAACACACTTGAATACGCAGCTATGAGCTTGTATTTATAATGAGGATTCAAATGTATCCGTTGGAGAGGAAATACATTTGAATCCAACATTTAATGGTTTCAACCACTTTTCTTGGAATGCGGCCTTTGTCAGTGTCAGAGTTGTTGCCTCGTGCTGATTGGTCCACGTGGCCTGGATTCACGGATCTTTGACTCAGTGGATTGACCAAGACCCACTGACTTTAGGTAGCTTCCTCCTTCACTGACTGATGATCTTCAGTGGACTGAACGTCTTCAGTGTAGTTGTCCTTCAGAGACTGTTTGAAGATCATTCCAAGAACTTTGTCAGAAGGCTGAATGACAAAGTTCCCTGACCACAGTAGCCTGACTCCTTCAGGACCTACTTGGTACAGCACTGATCCTACTGATCATGCTCTTCACTGAGTGGTCCACCTGACTTAGCTTAGATTAGCCCGGTTTACACTCAGTGGGACATCCTTCAGGCTTCTCTTCTGGTTCAGGTCACAAGCATGACTTCAGTCAGTTCTTCTGAGTGTCATCTTGATATCCTCAGGCTGTGTTGCTGAGTTCCCCCTCAACTGAACAGCCTATTCTACTGAGAAATAACCTAGCCTGACCTGAAACAAAAGATACAATCCTGACTGCTTTCAAACCTATTACATGTTGTTTTGGAAAATCATCAAAACTAAAACATAACCCAACAGCCACTTTTCAATAAATTTTCTTAATAAGTATGTCTAACAACATATAAAGTTTAATAGGGACAAAACGTGTACAATTTATATCGGACATGTTATTTGATTAAGATGCGTATATTGTAAGAACTATAAAATAATATGTTATTCTTTATAAATATGTATTTTATAATGAAATAAATATTTGTTCATGATATGTTTGGTTTAAGCCTTCAAGATCCAGCTTGAGGATTACACAAGCCAAACTATGTTTGTTTCGAGATTATACAAGCTAGATTCCAAAATTCATCAAAATCTTAACCTATAACACCTATACTCTCTTACATTCTCACTCATATCTTTCTTTTGCCAATAACCCATACTTTTATTTTTTACAATATAATAATATTTTCATCTCCTATTTTTTCACTATATTCTTCTCAAACCTACTCTACTACGTATTATGAACAAACATACAAAAAAAATCAAATTTATTTTTTCACTATTCATGGATTTTTCAACCCCTTGCAACTTAAATCAAACATACCCTATAATTAGAAAAGATTGTATTAAAAAAATTGTGATCAACCATTGTTTGAAATTTTTTTGACATTTGTAAAGCATACAAAATTATTAATGATTATATTAAAACTTTAGTTATAAAATTGACTTTCACACAAAGTTTAGATATATTTTTCTTTAAAATCAAATTATAATTTTTTTATCAATAAAATTTTATTTTATTAATTGTTATAGTAAAAATTTGAAAAAAATATTTGTCGTGCAATTCTAATACAATATTTCTATATCAAGTATTTTGGTACTTTTCTAGTAATGGATATTGGCAGATTAACGTTCGGACTCATTACACATCAGATACATAGTGCACTTGTTGGGAAAATCACTCACTCAACAATTAAGGTTGTTTACAGTGAAAAGTACTACCTCAGTCCCTCAATATTGGTCATGTTTTTTTGCAGGTGACTTAATGCAATATGTCTGAGGATATTACAGGGTTTTTCAGACGTTCATTTTCGAATAAAATGATTGCTAATGGAAAGTTCGTTTAACATACTTTCCATAAATAATCATTTAATTAAAAAATGGACCCTTGAAAACCGTGTAATATCTCCAACATATCGTATTAAACTATGTGCAAAAAAAAGGACCAATTTTTAGAGACGGGGGGAGTATAAGTTAATTATACTGTTAAATGTAGTTATCTTACATTTAAAAATTTCCACTGAATTTAGTTTTTTATTGTAAAAAAATTCAATTTAATCTAATACACTTTTTGGTTTAATCAAAATTTACTCTTTTCTTAGTGTAAATAGTTTAAATTGATTAGTGAATACATTATTCACCATATGTATAATATAGTTATTCCTTGCGTGTAACAATAAATTATTTAAACATTTATTAAAAATGTATAAAGCTAATATTTTTCATTAAAATATTCACAGTAAATTTTTAATTTTATCAATATTCACATTACATTGAATTTTAAGATATATGTTTTGTTAGTAAGACAAATAATGATGATGCTCAAACAAAGATGTTAGGTAATATGTGAAACTTAAGTCATACTATATATAAATGTTTAATTGGGAGTGTATCAAAAAATTTATCAGAAGTATCATTGATCTTGATTAAAAAAAAGATTAATTATATGTATTTTTTTAAATGTAATTATTTAGTTTTATAAATATAATTGAGTTATTATTATTGTTGAAAAATTGTAACAAATCCGTCCGTGCGAAGCACAGGTAGGACGATCCCTATTACTTTTAATAAACGAGAGATAACAGGGTAAATTATTTTTTAAGGACTATAACGTTGGGGGTGGCAAAACAAGGACCGTAACTTTTCGGACTGGCAAAACAAGGACAGTAACTTTAAAAAGTGGCAATTTAAGGACCGCAACTTTTAAAAATAGCAATTTGAGGACTAATTAGCCCGAATTACTCTCTTTCGGGCTAATTAGATTGATTCCGGGCTCAAATCGCCAACATGGATATTATTTTGAATGAAATTATTTTTAAAAAAAATCCACCTCATTTTTTCTTTTATTTTTTGAAATAATTTCCAACTCATTCATTAGTTCATCCCCAATCATTCGACTAAATCATCCCAAAATCAAATGTGCATTAGTTCACAAACTATCCAAACAACTTGTACAAAAATATTAACATTCATTAACATCCAATTAAATAAAAGAATTACATTTATAACTTTTCATTATATATCACTTCCAGAAAATGAAATAAACAAAAAAAACATAATATTCATTAAATTTATTAACATTCCAAGACAAAAAAAAAGTTTACAAACATTACATTCTACAAGCCAAATTTTATCTAAACAACACAATATTTTCAATCTCGAATCTTCATATTCATTTTGCCAAGTGCCACAGCGGCACAAACCCCATCCACGCTACGAAATTCATCCGCCCCAGCAGCGCGGCATAATCAAAATCAATGTGAGCCCGAAAGAGAGTAATTTGGGCTAATTTGTCCTCAAATTGCTATTTTTAAAAGTTGCGGTCCTTAAATTGCCACTTTTTAAAGTTATTGTCCTTGTTTTGCCAGCCCGAAAAGTTACGGTCCTTGTTTTGCCACCCCCAAAGTTACAGTCCTTAAAAAAAATTACCCCAGAGATAACATAATGACATTCAATATGGTTTACCGTATTGATCTTGTTGCCTCAGTAAAACTCCACGTATATAAGTTGAACTATCAAATTATCAGGCCGGATAAAACCCGTGATAATTCATAATTCATAGGATTTTGTAATTTTATTGGCAAAATATATATATATATATATATGATTTTTTAATTTTGATGGAAAAAAAAAGAATTTTCCGGAAAGAAGCCATCAGTAATGAGATGTAAAGTTGTTTAAGGTTAAAACTTAAAATACAATAAATTAAGTTTAAAAAATTAGTGAGAAGAGATTGTTAAGTCTAAATTGATAGGAGTCGGAGTACTGGATTCAGGTGTTTGATGATTGCCTAAACAAAAAAAAGTTTAGCTCCGAATTTTTTTGTAGTTCCATATATGCCCCTCGAATATATATATATATATATATATATATATATATATATATATATATATGTGTGTGTGTGTGTGTGTGTGTGTGTGTGTGTGTGTGTGTGTGTGATTTTTTAATTTTGATGGAAAAAAAAAAGAATTTTCCGAAAAGAAGCCATCAGTAATGAGATGTAAAGTTGTTTAAGGTTAAAACTTAAAATACAATAAATTAAGTTTAAAAAATTAGTGAGAAGAGATTGTTAAGTCTAAATTGATAGGAGTCGGAGTACTGGATTCAGATGTTTGATGATTGCTTAAACTCAAAAAGTTTAGCTCCGAAATTTTTTGTAGTTCCATATCTGCCCCTCGAATATATATTATTTTTTAATTTTGATGGAAAAAAAAAAAGAATTTTCCGGAAAGAAGCCATCAGTAATGAGATGTAAAGTTGTTTAAGGTTAAAATTTAAAATACAATAAATTAAGTTTAAAAAATTAGTGAGAAGAGATTGTTAAGTCTAAATTGATAGGAGTCGGAGTACTGGATTCAGATGTTTGATGATTGCCTAAACTCAAAAAGTTTAGCTCCGAAATTTTCTGTAGTTCCATATCTGCCCCTCGAATATCGGTGCTGCCCTTTGTTGTTTCACTGGTTGAGCTCTCTCGTGTGCCCTACAACAACAATACATAATTAACTATATATATTATTTCATATAAATAATATATCATATATATGTACATAGTTTAGGCAGAGTATTATATAAAAATAGTTCATGATAAGTTTATTATGAAACAATTTTAAAGTATCATTAATCTCATCGGGAGTATCATTAATCTCATCAGGGGTATCATTAGTCTGAGTTAAAGAAAATTTAAAAGAAAATTGTTTTAAATTTTCTTGAACTAAGACTAATGATACCCCTGACAGGTTTAATGATACTACTGATGATATTAATGGTACTCTAAAACTATTTCATGTTAAGCTTATTATGAAGTGTTTTCATATAAAACCTACTCTATAGTTTATCGTAATCTAATATCATGCAAATGAAGACAAAGTATTATATACAAATAGTTTATAAAAAGTTTATCATAATTTTTTTTAAAGTATCAAATATTTGACCAGAATATTGATAATCTCATCAGGAGTATCATTAATTTGGGTCAGTGATATTATATTGTATTTATTGTAAAAAAATATTGAACTCAGATTAATGTTACTCCTGGTGAGATTATCGATACTCCTGGTCATATATTCGATACTTTAAAACAGTTTCATGATAAGTTTATCAAGAATCATTTTCATATAAAACCTACTCGTAATGAAATCCGCGGAGAATTATAAATTTTACGTGAGGATTAAAAGGTATATATATTTAGGTATATATAGGGTGAAATTAGTTCATATATGAATAATTGAAGGATGTTAGTTATTTTCACTAAATAATATTAGTTGTTTTCACTTAAGAGTATTAATTGTTTTCACTGAAGAGTCTTAGTTTGTTTTCACTAAATAACTAATATTCTTCAATGCAAACAACTAATACTCTTCAGTGAAAACAACTACTACCTCCGTCTCTGAATTACTTTCACAGTTACTGTTTTCTCGTATTTTAGCGAACGAGTTTTTTATTAATATTTAAAATGATTGAGTAATTTTTAAGGAGACATATAATAGATGAGAGATAGATCTATCATACTCTTTCTTAAAAGTCATTTTATCATTTCAAATACTAATAAACAACTCACTCGCTAAAATACAAGAAAAAAGGTAGTGTGAAAGTAATCGCGGGATGGGGGGAGTAATACTCTTTAGTGATAACAATTAATAATATTCAATTGTTTATGTATGAACCATTTTCACTCTATACTCTGTCTATAAATTTATATTCGCAAAATATTTTTGCAAACTCTTTAATAAAACTTGTTTTCTGAATTAATGAAATTGTATTCATTAGTAATATTACTATTCATATAAACTAATAACATAATATTTTATACGCACAAACACAATAAATTATAAATAAATGTATAAACTAGTTTATAAGTTCAAGGATATCAGAATGAATGGTATGATATTGCTAAAATAAATATAATGGTGATAGTTTAATATTACTAACAAATTTAATTGGGAACGGGCTCAAAAATAAGAATTCATGGGGATTTAAAAATTTATAAATTTATTTAACTAAAAAAATTTAAAATTCATATGAAATTTAAGTTTATCAATTCAAAAGCAATTTTGAGGTAAATACACTTATTAATTAAAAATCAAATCTTTGAATTCAAGGTATATATCATATAATGAAATCGAACATTGGGATTCACCTTGTATTCATGGTAAAATACATTTGTACTCAAACCAGTATCTCCTCTAGTTAAATGGCAATTGAATGGGACTCTACTTAGTTTTCCATGAGATGGTGCTTCTCTAAATTCTTGATGTTCTCTGCATAGTGAAAAGTAATTAATAATTTGAAATAAACGACAATTTTACAGTTTAAATTGCACTTTCACCCCAAGAGAATGAGTCAATTTCAAGAGGGTCATTTTCTCGATATTTTTAATCCCATAGTGTTTTTTTTTTTTTTTTTTATGATTTTAGTCTCAAGAGAATTGCAGTTTTGGTCTCATGAAAATTATAAATTGCAATTTTGATCCCAATAAATTTATGTAAAATTGTAGTTGTGGTCCCAAAATTTAACTTATGAGACCAAAAAAAAAAATCACTTTTTCTTGTAAGTACCAAAAGTGTTTAAGCTCATTCTCTTGGCACCAAAACAATATTTTTTTTTTCTTCAAATTCTATACGTATAGAATGCACGACTTAATAATAATCTTTAAAAAATACCTAATAAATACACAAATATGTATATATTATATTGAAAAGTTTATAACTCTTAAATAATGTAGAAAATAGAAAAGAATTACATTAATCCAAGCTCTGAACTCTAAAAAGAAATAAGATCATCCACCTCTTAACCAGAACGTTAATTTTAATTCTTTGGCTAGGTATATCCATGGAAAAAAAATTAAGGATAGTAACTTATTGGCAGTAAATGAAGATAATAATTTTTCATATGTTTTAGGGTTCAAAGTAATGGATATGAATATTAGTATATTGATGGAGTATACTTGAATATATATATATATATATATATATATATATATATATATATATATATATATATATATATATATATATATATATCAGTATGTTGAATTTTATGTTGAACCGTTTAAGTTTAATATGTACATTAGTATGTTGATTGAGTATGTATGTTGAATCATTTAAGATTAAAATATTTTTTTTAAATAATATTAGTTGAACTGTTTAAGATTGGTATGTTGGTTGATTATATACATTGAATCGTTTAAGATTAATATGTTGATTGAATAATATTAGATGAACCGTTTAATATTTAATATGTTGATTGAGTATATATGTTGAATATGAAAAGCTTAGTATGTTGATTGTTTGTTATAATGCATGGTGTAAAGTTTTAATATTTTAATTTTTCATTTATTATAATTATGTTAAACTAATTGTTCGTTTATTAGATTCAAAGGTGTTATATTAAAATAATAGAGTAGTTCTAGTGTGCACTTGAGTGCATGGTATGCACTTGGATTTTGAAAAAAATACTCCAAACAGAAATCGGTAATACCCCAAGAAGTAATCAGTACCCCAAGAAGTAATCAGTGATACCCCAAAAAGTAATTAGTAATACTCCAACTTAAAAATACATAGTTCGATGTGTTTGTGTGTGTTTTGAAAAAAAAAAATTAAAATTGAAATCAAAATTGAGCTTAAAATTCAAGTGCACACTATACACTTAAGTGCATACTAATATTTTTTGTAAATAATAACGATTATTATTGTTAGAAAATAAATATGATTATATAAAGTCGCAACTATGCCGAATTTTTTAAGGCATATTTTACATATCAAAAGGTGCTATAATGGCGAATGAAAAAATAGAGATCACCGTTGTGAATGGTCGGTAAGTATATATTATTTATTTTAATTATTAATAAGTTAAATTAATTTGTCATTTTATTATTAATAATTAATTTTGGTAATTAAATACAACATGATGTCTACTGACGAAGTTTCGCGGGGGATCAATTATATCTTAAAGGTAAACTCCATTGAGGTCGATGTTGCATCCTGGTCGTTGATCGAAAGTCAAATGATCATATTTTACTAGAGACAGTTTAAGGTATTCAATTAAAGTGTTTTAATTTAAATTTATATGATTATATATATATATATATACATATATTAATTAGTCACAAATTACATTTTATTTTAGAAAAAGTTCACATGGTATCCCGTTATTCATCAAGAGGTATATCGGACATTTCTTGATATGATAAGGATCAAGTAAATGAACATGGTGAGCGAGTGAAAATAGAGATATTATTAGAAAGATGAAAATGGTATCGCTGAGATGTCGCGTGAGGTGTGAACATCATTTGACAAGTATTGGGACAACCGTTTTGTTGGGAAAAAAAAATGAGCATAACTCATTTGACGATTGAAAATTTGAAGTATTTGTATTATTCAAACAATTTAAATGTTTATGTTTGTTTTATATTTAATCATAACTTTAATTTAGAGATATTTGTTTCATAAAAATATAATATAACTTAACTAGGTATATATAATATATTTAAAATGAGTGATATAATTTTATACGGGTACGACACGATAAGGTAAAACAAATTTGGAAAATTAAATAAATAAATTTGATGAAAAAAATAAGACAAATTTAATATAAAATATAAAGAGTATAATATAGTTGGTAAGATAAAAAAAATATCAGACAATTAAAATATAATTTATAAATATAAATATAAGGAATTAGTTTGTTGATTTTTTTTTTAAAAGACTAAATTTGGATACATATACAATTAAATAAAAAAAACAAATTATAAATTTATATGTAGTCTAAATTATTAAATTTAAATTTAAAAAATGGTGAAAATATTTATATAAACAAATTAGAAAAAAAAAGAATTAATTAGACAAATTTATATTAAAAAAAGACTTAATTTGGATACATATACAATTAAAATGCATAAAATTGAACAATTCCTCAGTGCGGTGCACGAATTGAATTTTAAACGTGAGATTACGTAGTGAAAAAATCAGTTGATGAAAAGTTTATCTAAAAAAATTAGAAACATAAAGAAATTAATTAATTAAAATATAAAAAATGACTCAATTTGGATAAGTATAAATTTAAATGCATAAAAATAAAAATAAATAAATTATAAATTTATAAGGAGTCTAAATCATTAATTTAAAAAAAAAAATTGGTGAAAATAGTTATATAAATAAGAAAAAGTTAATTAGATGAATTTAGAAAAAAAAAACCCAAATTTAGATACTAATAAGTTGAATTTAGCGTATAATTTATGTGTTATTGTATCTTGTGTATTTTATTTTGCTATTATTTTGTAATTATCCGACTTATATTAGTTTGGTCTCGATTGTTTTGATGTTTTATTTTCTATGAATTTTAAATTATTTTGCAACTTTTTAAAAGTTTGAGACCGACCAAATTTGAAAAAGCGAATGAGTGCAAATGAAACGGACCGAAAGTGAATACGTAGCCTAACATGGGGGCCTCAATGTTGGATTTCAACATATATTTTTCATGGGATCAAGATTGCATGTAAGAATGTTTACATTCAAGTCTTAGAAATGATCATTTATCGTTCCTAAAGAGTTGTCTACGATCAAGTTTAAAAAATTCCCTGATGTTGATTTCGTTAACTAATTGACTCAAAGGTTTTAATTGCCTCCTTTATATAAAGGCATGGTGTGAACCTATAGAAGGGAGCAACCTTTGAGAGAGAAACAAATAAACAATAATCTAAGACTAGTTCTTTAAAGAATTTCGCCTCACTTAAAAGTCTGAACTTCTAGCGAGGTGTGGAATTAATTCATTTAATTATTTCTCTTTCCACTCCCCCTCACTCATGGGCCGGACTCAATTTTTCCCTCTCTGGAGAGGTCCAATGGATGAACAATTTAATATGTGTAGAATTGCTCTTAGCGGGAATCGAACTCAAGATCTTTGTCTGGACGTGGGCTATAATGTCTCTGATACCATTAAAAAAATTTGCCTCATATAAAAGTACAAACTTGTTGAGATGTGTGAAATTAATTCATTTAATTATTTTCACTTACAATTTTCTTCAAATAGTTCTAGTTCTTTGTTATTTCACTTAGTCACATTTAGTGACTAAGTTTGTATTCTAAGTCAGGGATTCATAGAACCCTAAAATAATTTGGTTATATTTTATATAGTTGTGATTTTTCGGTTTTAACTCATTTTCTTTGTTGTTTGAATATATGTTATGCATGTTCAATTAATTGATTTATTTGACTTGATCACTCGAGTTTGTTAGTTAATTGATTCTAACTAAATTATTGTTATAGTTCAGAGTCGGTCCTACGATTTTAAGGGTCCGGTGCAGAGAAAAAAAAGTTAGGCTCTTTCCAATTTGTATAATAATTAAAAAAAATTAATTATAAAAATAAATGAGATGTACAATAACAAAATATATGTAAGAGTATAATATAATAATTTACAAACTCATCAATTGAAAATAATAAAAGAATTAATAAATAACATGCATAAGAATTATTTTAAGAAATTAAAAATTAAAACGAGTGAAAACATGCATGAAAGAAGAAGAAAAAAATTAGTGCAAATTGGAAAATTTAATTTAAATGAGAAAAGGCTAAAAAATTATGTGCATGAATGGGGTCTTGAGATAGGGCCTCTTCAGTGAGAGTCTTAAAACTGCATGAAGCAGCCAACTCAGTTACCCAACGAATATATTATGTTTTGCAAATGTTAAGTTTTTTAGTAATATATTCTAATATATATATATATATATATATATTTTTATCTAGTTGTGATTTGGTTATATTTTATCTAGTTGTGATTTGGTTATATATATACACGTATAAAATTGGCGGCACCACCTGTACCACACCAAGGCCGTCACTGTTATAATTGTTGAATTCAAGTAGCAAATAGGGCAGAACACCCTAGAGATAAGGAAGTCTAGATTGTATAAATGATCGTATCGTGTTCATAGTCTAGTTTGTCCTATTATTTTGACTCGTTAATGCATTCAATAAATTGAATCTCGAATACATGTTTTGGAGTTATTTATTTGAACAGGTTAATTGGTAGTCGTACCTTCTGATTAATTAAACTCAAAAAATAATTTGAACTAGTTTGGTTGTACCACTGGTTTGAGGACAAGATTCGAATGGAATAGAAATTTCATTTATTTTTTATTGAGTTGATTAAATTATTCAAGGTGAAACCATCCAAGAACTAGATTTTTTCTCATTGTATTCCCTCTTTTATTTTATTTGTTTATTTAACTGTTATTTAATAAGTAATTCAACCAACCTACTCCCCCCCTCCCCTTTTGTTTTTGTTACATGAATTTATTAATTAAATTACATTGTTCCTCATGGTTTCGACCCCTTGGTTATCCTACTATACTAGTGGAATAGCCGAGGTGATAAATATATTTTTGGTGTGCCGATGACAGCCCACCAAATTTTGGCGTTGTTGTCAAGGAACAGTGTAGTTTTTATTTTTTGTGTGTTTAATAATTGTTGAAAAAAAATCTAGAAATTTCTGAAAAAAAATATAAAAAAAAAAATCGTGGAGCCAACGACGTTAAAAAAAAGACGCTGATTAGGAGGGAACCCAATGTTTTTAATTTTTAATTTAATTATGTTTTGCTTATTTTAGTTTTAATAAGCTATCTTTCTCTCTCACACACACTAGGTCTCAACGAAGCCTAATGGAATTACAAAATAAGAAAGTGAGCTCAAGTCTCCATGGTCACCTACAACTTACTCCCACAAATCTCATCACCAATTCCTACCTATTAAATATATGTAACCCCACTCCACTTTGTTTATGTCATGTTACGTGATTAGTCATTATATGCATTATACACCTGTGCTAGCTAGGGACTATACATGTTTAGGTGTGGGGGCAGATATATAATATTTTAGGTGTTTGATTTGATTCAAAATTTCATGCTTTGTTGAGTTGAGTCTAATAACATGAAGTGGGTTAGGTGTGAATGAAAATATATTCAGGATAATGTGAGTATTTTGTTGGTCTTGATGATTGCATTTAAGAAAATGTACAAGATTTGATACAATAGACGTTTCATGTGAGCTTTTGAGCATTAAAGTGCAATAAATATATATCATGCTTTTTTTTTATTCGTTGTTATGAGTGATCAAGCGTGATGTGTTCATTCTAAAACTTGTTTTGTTATGCATTTTGAGACAATGCACATATTGGATTCATGCATTTGAATGATAAGGGCATTTAGGATTAGCCATTTTGATAGTCTTTTCTTTGAAACTCTACCATTTTTCCACTAGTACGCTCCTTTGAGCTTATGACTTTTTTCTTGTTTGAACACATATGTGATAAGCTCATATCTCTTTTATTCTATTTGGTCAATATTTTGATCCCTTTTATTGGCAAGAAATGTGGATGAAATGCATATATTAATGTTGAGATTTTCATTTGTGATTGGAGAAGAGGGTTCTAAAAAAAGTGTGAAAAAGAAAAAAAATCATAAACAAAAAAAGAAAAAGAAATGTCACTGTGGAAAGAGTTGAAAAAGAAAAAGAAAAATATGGGTGAATATCATGTTGTAATATATCCTTGATACACTTATTGTGAAAATAATTTGATGAGGAAATTCACTTTTGTTGGAAGAAGCTAATGCAATAAGTACTTGGCATGTTCTTAATTCTTGATATGCTTGAAAGTTTTCAAGTGAAGTGAAAACACATGAGTAGGGGTGACATGTATTGAAAAGTGAAGTGAACGATGATGAATTTTGTGTGTGTGTTTTAAGTTCACAACTTCTTGATTTGATACAATCCCACGTTGTACTCCTTATTCTACCATTGACCAAGCCCCATTACAACATTTGAAAAGACCATTTAACTTATGCATGACATTCATGATTACTAGTGAAGATTTGATATATGAGCAAGCTTATGGTAATGACATGTTATGTTTGATGAGTTGTTTTTTTTACCTTGCAAACACTTGAGAGAATTAAGTGATATCCACGCAAGGTATTGGATCTTGACACATTAAATTTTATAATGTTATTGAGTATTGATGTGGTGCTTCCATTTTATCTTGAAAATAATGTTATGATCACTTACTTCTTAGAGTGTTATAAGTTCAAGTTTTCATCGCTTGATGATTTTGAATCTCTTGGATTTTACTAGAATTGAAGCTTATTGTGCTCTTTGTCAAGTCCATACTTAAGGACAAGCATGATTTAAGCGTGAAGGAATTGGCAGGGAAAAAAGTTGGACTTGGTGAAAATGGAGGAAGAAGGTGACGTGCATGGGGAAGTTTTGAAGATTGAAGGATGGAATTCTCATGCATCTAAGTTTTGATATTTGGACGACTACTATTGGTATCATAGGAGGATTTTAATTTTAAGTATTTTTGTTGTGCTATTGAATAATCATGTTTGCTAATTTCTTTATTCTAGTTTGAGGATTGTGGAACCCTAAATTAATTTAATTATCTCTTATCAAGTTATAATTTTTCGGTTTTACTCGATTTCTTCTCTATTTGATTGTATGCGCTGCATGTTTTTTTAATTACTTCATTCGGTTTGGTCATCTGAGTATGTTAATTATTTATTTCTAGAAAAATTATGTTAATTATTTATTTCTAGAAAAATTACTATAATTCATAATTGTTATAACCGTGTAATTGAAGTAACAAATTAGACAGAATGCCTTAGAGATAGTGAAGTCTAGATTGCATGAAACGAGCGTCTCATATTCATAGTATAGTTTGTCCTATTATTTTAGTTCGTTAATGCATTCAATAAGTTGAACCTTCAATACATGTTTTTGGGTTATTCATTTGAATACGTTAATCGGAGGTCATACCTAACGATTAATTAAACTTAAGAAATAATTTGAACTAATTTGGTCGTACCACTAATTTAGGGGTAAGACAAGATTCAAGTAAAGTTAAAAATTTTATATACTTTTGATTGAATTAATTGAATTGTTCAGGGAACTATCCGAAAACTAGAAATTTTACATACTTGATTTTCATTATAATTATTACTTTTATTTGTAGCCATTTATTTATTTGCATGCTTTTATAATTTTTAGTAATCAAACTAACACCCTATCTTTATTGTTTTCGTACACAAATTTATTTTATAAAAATAAAATGTTCCTCGTGGGTTCGACATTTGCTAGTTTACTACACTAGTGGATTAGTCGAGGTAAAAAAAAATATAAATTTGATTTGCCGACACCAAATACATGTACAATTAAATGCATAAGAATAAGTAAATGAAGCATATGTCCTAGAGGAACATGCCTCCTCTAGGCACCGGAGATTGGCGGTTTGAGCTACGCCTATTTTAACGACGGACAAAATTTGATTTGAAATCTATCGCAAAACGTGTTTTAAACGTAAAATCTGTTTTTAAACAATAATTTTATGTAGTTAGAGAGAGAGAGAGTTTTCTAGGTTTCCCGTAACTACTCATCAACTAGATTAAGAGAAAGTACATGCTAAGTATTTGGCAAATTGGATTAAAAAAAAAAAAGTCTTTGGGAAATAAAAAGTAGAAAATACTTAGGTAGGTAGCATATTTAGGTAACATACTGTAGTAAACCAATTGTGTTGATATCTCTATCAAAATCTATAGGATCAGCTACGTTTGAACCTCCCCAACCATAACAATGCTTTTAACAATAATTATATATTTAAGTATTTTAAAAATTCATTTGTTCGAAAAAAAAAAGTATTTTAAAAATTCATTAATGCATGTATGTTTAGAGAAATTGATAAATCTAAATATAATTAATCATGATTTGTTTACCGTAAATAATTATGTCTCTTTTCTTGGTAGTTCCATATCGCTGTGAATTCATTAATGGAAGTCGTGGATTCTCTCATACTTCTGTACATCTGATGATCGATAGTATAAAAAAAAAAAAAAGTAAGAACTAAATGTGATATATTGTATGTGCTAAATTAACAAAGAAATGAAGGGATATAAATAAGTGAGCATTGAAGACTTCGTTTTTGGGGACAAGAACATAACAAATATTTTTTTGTTTAAAATTAACACTTAAGAATGTTTTAAAAAATGATTTATTCTAAAAAAAATGGAAAAACTGGCTAATACATTCCATACTAATGATAAATATAATAGTAGAATTTTTGTGTGGTCAAATTTAATCCATTGCCAGCTAATTAATTGATTCACTTTGTACATTTAAGATCGAGAATGTTTAGGTAAGAGTTTAATGCAAAACCACCCATCTGCTTTATTGAAAATGACTAAACAAAGCTATTAACATGAAAGCTAGAGAGAATATAAATACCTAGCTCTTAATTAATCAAATACACCAAGGAAGCCAATTTTAAATATATAAGCTTTTCCTTACAACTAGGTTTCACAACGCCTAACCTACATTACGTATCTATCTCCAAAATGAATTTATGTATGTGTGTGTATGGGAATTAATATATTATTTGATTATAACCCCAAATCTTGTAGCTAATAAGCTTTGATTGATATTATTCCAACGCAGTAAAAAAATTGTTTTGGAAACTTGTCATTAGCTTCACCTTCAACCATGACCACGAATAAAAGTCAGTTTTTTTAGGAGATATTTAAAATATGAATTAACTAACATGTTGAATGTGTAAAGATAACTTAAGATGATCCAATTAAAAAAAAATCTTAGCAATTGAGTTTTATAGTCCGTGAGTCTATTGGTTGTGATAAAATTTCAATTCATCTAAAATTCAAATTTATAGGGAGGTGTGAAATCAACCATTTATATTATTTCTCCAACTTAAGGTGATCCAATTAAAAAAAATCTAGTAATTAAGTGTTATGACAATTAATTTATGTTATCTATAGCATTTGCATCTGCGAGTGTGTTCGGATGCTGAGGGTTCATCATTATAATATCTTAATTTCTTAAAAAATGGCTTCCATCTATAGTTAATTGTGCAATCTAACCATTTTTCGTCAATTTAAAAAAAAGGTGCTTTCTTTTTTCATAAAAACAGAATATATAACTTACTACTTTTTCTATTTTAATATAAGTATCATTCTAAGCATTTCGTATCAATTAAAGTTCATATATATATACCCCATATAAATCTCTAAGGTTGTGTTTGGATGGAGGGATTTAAGCTATATATTTTAAATTCACAACCTAAATTCACCCCACTCGTTTAGGTAAATATTCAAATTGAGAGATTTTAAATTCTTAGCAATAATTCTAGTTCAAAATGAAGGAATTTCAAATAACTACCAGAATCATGTTATTTGAGAATTTATTCATTTTCAAATCTTTTGTATTTCAAATGAACAAATTTTTATTTATCTATTATATTTTAATATAATCCTAAAAAAATATTTTATATCTTGAATTCGAACAGTGGGTAAATTAGGAAAAAAATTGAAAAATAATTATAACGATATTTATTTTGAAACAAAATTTATATTAAAACGAAGGCGGCGTGTTTTTAAGCATCGAAGGATCGGATAGTTTACCAAAGGTCCAGTATATTGTTGCGTTTATCGAGTAACCGATCGAAAATGATAAAATCTGGGAAAAGCTTTATAAAATGTATGATACATATGTCAGATAAATGATAATTTTTCTTTTTAATATAATACCAACTCCCACGTCATTAGAAGACCTAACCCAATTATGTTTTAACTGAGAAAACGTGAACCCTTTTTATAATCCATTAAAGTGAACTTTCTTGATTGATATTGAAAATAAAGAATATATATATATATATATATATATTACCTGCAGATGACTCTTGATGTGAGAAATTTTCAGCCCTGTCACAGCCATCATTTGCATAATCTTCTTCGGAGTTGCTTCTAAAAAAATAATTATAAAATATAAATCTACATTGCTAAATTTGAAATTCCAAGTTTGTAAAATTAATGGTGTCCTCACCCAAAATCATGAATATAAAAAAAAAAAAAAAAAAAAAAAAAAAAAAAAAAACATGGTCGACAATAAAGAAAACCCCTTCTCCCCCACAAACATACCCCTTCACAATTCTTTAGTTTTCTAATGATAGTATCAGAAAGAAAGACTACATCCATATATAATTTCAGAACTAATTAAATATTAAAATTGTTTTTTTACTTAAAAAGAAAAACGATCATACTTACGGTGCTTCCCGCCAAGGCAGCGAACTGCTTCGACAAAGTTACGATGAAGCTCGGGCGTCCATCGAAGGCGTGGAAGACAAGATTTTCTGTACTGTCGGATTGCCCTAGATTTCTCCGAATTATCCATTTGTACTGTAGAATAATACTTGAAGAATTTTTTAAAACATAATTTAATAAATAGTACTATGATGAGATTTATGTATTTCTATAACCTATATATGTATGTGTTGAATAGAATAGAATAGATTAGATTAGATGATAGAAATGCGGCTGAGGAAAATGGAAGCAAGGGTTGCTTTTGGTTATATGGTTGGAGAGTGTAGACTTTTTGAGCTGGAACTAGACTTTGGGAATCATACACGTACATTATATATTTTTCTAAAAATATCATAAATGTTGTATCTCATCCCCTAAAAGGGATGCGATTCTTGAATCAATAATTCGATTCTTCACGTGGCGAATTCTACTAATGAATTTACGAATCCGCCTCGCAAATCCTATTTGTTAAGCTATAAATATATTATTTTAATTGAATGTTGTTACATAATATAATTTAAATTAAAAATGTGACACTCGTTTTAGATTGAATTCAGTATTATGATGTACTAGTATTAAACTAGTGGAACTTGATTGATGTATTGTTACTTTATAATAAATTATTGAATGTGTTTAAGTTTTAGGTTGGAGAAAATGTAAATTACATATATTTCATTTACAAATGTTTAAAACTTATGTATATTTTTTAGGTATTGTATATAATAAAATATAAACAAACTGATGTATACTTGATGAATTGCACTCTACACTTTTAAAAAAAAAAATTCTCTGAACTTGTACCGTATTGCTCCCACACTCTGAACCCGCCCTCATACGACATAGTATATCACTTGTTTCGGTTTTTTTGTCTTCACGTTAATTTTGGATATGATCATGTATGTGAATGGAGAAAAAATAATCAACCAGTCGATTTTATATTTTATGTTGATATAAAAACAATAATATAACAAGTGAAGTACGAAAAGTGATAATAAAGAATCGGAAGGCTGAAAATTAGTGTGACATTGTTTATTGCGATGTGTTTATGGAGCGAATGAAAAAAGAATTAATACTATTTAAAATAGAAGAAAACATATTCTTTATGGAGAAATTAAATATAGAGTGGCTATTCAAAATTAGACTGTTGTTGATCAATACACCTATATGCCCAATATTTTTAAGCATTGTGTATTACTTTTTCAATCCACCAAGAGTGTTTATACTATTTTTATTATAATAATATTTTTCTTCACTCTCCATTCATTATTTAATTAATTCAGGTGTCATTTACTTTATACTTACAAACAATCACTTTATTTATAAATGAACCACAAGATGACCTTACTTTATCTACTTTATCTATATTTTTTTAAACTTGTCCCAAACAAATGATTATTACAATTTTTCGTTTGTATTGGGCAAATATGCACACTTATAAAAGGTAATCCCTCGGCCCCAAAGAACCCTTCACACTTTGAAATACACAATTTTTAAGAAAAAAAAGGTGTATGTGAGTGTGAGATTGAATAAAATAATGATACTTTTATGGTCCACTCTCATATGCACCTGGTGAACAGTGCACTCACTCAACAGTTGATGTTGGTTACACTACAAGGTATAGGCTGATTACGCTGAAAGTGTGGTTAGATTACACTGAAAATTGGTTTTCAATATAAACTTTTCAGTGTAATCTAACCACACTTTTCAATAAAATCAAATTATGTTTTTCAGTATAAACAGTCTAAATTGTTAAGTGCGTGCACCATACACCAAGTGCACAAGAAAATTTATCTACTTTTACATTTTATTGATGTTTGTGAGAAATATTTCTTTCTTAATGGTATGAAGGGTGTTGTGGAATAGAAGAAAAATGAAATTGTGGAGGCTGCTCTGAAATGGAACGATACAACTTTTTTACTTTCAATTTTTTTTTTTTTTTGAAAACTAATTTTTTAAAATAATATAGTTTCGTACCAATTACAACTCATTAAGAGCTAGCTAGCAAAATAGTTTAGAAAAATGTTAAGAGAATTTAATTGTGCGCAAGACGTAGTATACTCTAACTGATCAATTTGATTAGATACATGATTGAAATATTGTGAGTAATAAATATAATTTGTCAACTTTTGTATATGTAGTTTTTTAAACAAAGACAACATTTGTATAGTAGTTTGTTAATTACAATACTATTAAAGATGCATTTTACACAAATTCGTGGACGCACTCGTGTTACGGTGCAACTAGTGTGTATTTTTAAGTAGTATTAACTTTTTTTATTGAACATTATTATTTGATCAATATTTTTTTCACTTAGTACGTATTCCCGCGAATTTGGCGATCTAAAAAAAATGTTATTTTTATTTTTAAATTATAAGTATAAATTTTTTTTATTTTAAATATCTTATAATTTCAATATAATATTAAACGTCAAATTCGAATTATTTAAAAAATTAAATTCTCTCCTAAACATTTCATGTGTACATGCATTTTGAAAAAAAATATATATTAAGAAAATCGAAAATTTAAAAAAGGAAATTGCTAATTTTCAGTATCATAGTATTATACATGGTAAGATATTGTATATCATGACAAGATATATTGGAAATAATATGTTATTTCAGTTACAATATTTTTTGTGTAGTAAAATTTTGTCCAAAAAAAAAAATGTTATAATCTATTATCCATGGTAAGCTATGATATTGGATGACAAGATTATTTGGGAATTTTGCCATCTTTTACGTGACAATATCTTTTGCAAAATATTTCAATATCCTCTTACAAAAATTAGCATATATAAATATTTTGCAAAAAAAAAAAATTCCAAAAATATCTAAGTAAGAAAATCGTTGAAATGTGGAAAAAATATATGTTTTACATCTTAGAGGACATGGCGGCGGCACCGAGACTGTTCAATGGAGGATGACAAAAACTAAAAAAGAAGGCGAGAAGAAAAAAACCTAAGACCAAGAAATATATTATAAAAAATCAGTACCTTCGCTTCAAGGTCGTAATATCCGATGCGGTTTGAGGCGGCGGGAGTAGAGCAGCGAGGCGGCGCCTACATACTTGCACGGTGCTGGGCTAGGCGGAGGAACGACTTAATACAAAGAGAAAACTTAATACTTGAAGATAATTTCGCAAAAAATCGTGAATTAAAAAAAACCCTAACCTTAGGAAGATTTTGGGAATGAGGCGGCGTGTGCAGATAATAAGACTGGGGCGGAGTTATGGCAAGCAGCGGCAAGGAAGCCAGCGTCATAAAGGCGTTAGGAAATGAAAAATTTGAGAAAATGAACAGTGAGATGAGTAGAAAAGAAAAGACAAAAATAACAAAGAAGGTTATAACCTGGCATCCACGGCTAGTTCGCGTTGATTGGAGAGGGGGCGGAAGCGGCGCTGTGAAAAAAATCGAAGAGGAGTATGGCGGTGTGAGAAAGATAGAAGGGGAGAGAGAGACGACTTATGGGCGAATAAAAATGATAAATAATTATATTAACCTAGTTACAAATTAATGGTTTAGATGTAATGATATAAAATGAATGGTTGAGATCAAAACTTAAATCAACTTTTAATGAGAGCGCAGTATTTCAAAATGGAGAGATTTGAGACATGTCATCCCATCCATAGAATAAGGTGGTGTTGACACATCACATTGGAGAGTTTTGAAAATATATTATAACTAGGGTGCACCCCCGCGAATTTCGCGGTCTGAAACTTTTTACAGTTTCAAATTGTATTTTGTAGTTAGAATTTTATTAAAAAAAGTGTGTATTACAATCTGTTATTCATAGTAAAATATTACATGGTGGCAATATTTTTTGGGAATCATATGATATCTCAGTGACAATATCTTTTCCAAAATATTTTAATTCCCTCCTACAAATTTCACATCTATCAATATTTTATAAAAATAAATTCCAAAAATATCTTAGAAAAGAAATCGTTCAACTGTGAAAAAAGATTTGCTTGCATTAATTTAATATTTAAAATAATATTTCATATTATACGTAAATATTTTGTTTCCATTGATTAAAATATATTCATAATTATTGTATTTTAGAGTAAGACATTTTTTAAAGTTTTAATACTTAAATTCACTCCACATATTTTTAAAGTTCTTTTTGGCCAACACTATAAGTTTTTAACCATGAAATTTATTCCACATATTTTTTTAGAAATATACATTATTTATATAACAGTCTTTTACTTATTTATCATTTGCAATACTATTTTAATAATTTCATGTTAAAACATTATAAAAGAGAAATTGAAATCCTAGTCTGGAAAAGAACATATGTATTTTACATTTTAATAGTTTATTTTGACGGTAAGATTTTATCCAAAAATAAACTTTTGTATTACAATCTATTATTGAAGGTAAGATATTATATTTGGTGACATTTTTTTTGGTATCATACACTCTTTCGGTGACAATATTTTTTCTTAAATATTTCAATTTTCTTCTACAAATTTCACATCTATCATACTTTGCAAAAATAACTTCCAAAAATATCTAAGCAAAGAAATCGATCAACTGTGAAAAAAGATATGTTTGCATTAGTATAATAATTAAAATTATATTTCATTATTTACATAAAAAAAATTTATTGAAGGCAAGATATTATATTTTGTGACATTAATTTTTTTGGTATCATACACTATTTCGGTAACAATATATTTTCTGAAAAATTTCAACTTTGTTCAACCGTGAAAAAAAACTTACTTGCATTAATATAATATTTAAAATATTATTTCATATTATGCGTATATATTTTATTTTCATTAGTAAATCATTTTTTTTTTGCCATCACTATCATTACTAATCCATAAAAAAATTATTCCACATATTTTAAGAAAAAAACATATACATTAATTATATAAGATTTAACAATCTTTTACTTATTTATCAATTACAATACTCTTTTAATAGTTGTATGTTAAAAAATATTAAAATCCTAGTCCATAAAAGAATATCTATATTTTGCAATTTAATAATCTATTTTGGCCATATAATTTTATTAAAAATAAAATTTTCTATTACAATCTATTATTGAAGGAAATAATTTTATTTGGTTGCAAGATTTTTTTAGTATCATACGCTATTTCGGTGAAAATATCTTTTCTAAAATATTTCGAATTCTCTCCTACAAATTTCACATATATCAATATGTTGCAAAAAATAAATCCTAAAAACAAAACATCCAACAATGAAAAAAAGAATTGCTTGCATTAATTTATTGTTTAAAAGAATATTGTATATTATACATAAATATTTTGTTTACATTGATTGAATTTTATTCAGATTTATAGTATACTATAGAGAGTAACAACTCTAAATTTTACAAATAATTAATTCCTAAAAAAAATTAAAAAAAAATATCTTCATCCGTCGATTTCAAATTATCTCGATAAACAGGGGTTGTGAGACCCTTTTTGTTACAGTGATGCTCCGGGGTTGGATCGTCATATCAAGTATTTATTCATATTTATGCAAGAAAAAAAATTACGGTTCAATTAGATTAAAATAAAATTGATCTCTTACCCAATGTGGTGGTTTGCGGTATTCCGATGCAGTTCAAGGCCGCGGTGGTCCGAGGGAAAAAAATCCATGTGGAGGCGGCGGTTCGTGAATAACCTGAGAGAAGAGAGACGACAACGTGAGAGAAGAAGAGAAGAGAGAAAAATAATATTATACCTATAAAGAAAAATCAAACAATGAATGAGAAAATAAAGAGAAGTGAAGATGATTAGGGTTGTAAATCAGAATGAAAACTAAAGTGAGATTTGACATTTATAGAAAATGAAAAATGAAATGTACGGTTGAGATTAAAAGTATAAAATATATGGTGTAGATTAAGTCTTAATATGATTTAAAATATACCTAAAATAACTTTTAAGGAGAATGCAGGATTTTGAAATAAATGATTTGAGAGGTGCCACATCATTTTAAGAGAAATGTGGTGCTGACACATCATCTTGGAGAGGTTTGGAAATATAGTATAATAAGATAAGATAAGGTATTGATTTGTATGTGTAACTGATAACTCAAATATTTGTGCTCGAATCCCTCTCTTTCCTTTAGTTTGCTCATTGAATCAATGTGTTTCTATTGATTTTGCCAAGATTGGTATCATAAAAATGGGAAATGGCTCGACTATTCCTCCTAGCCCAGTCATAAAAAAATAAAAATGGTGTACACAAGAATTACTCGCTTTTACCATTTTATTTAGTATGCAAAAGTTCAACCTTTATGATAGTAAGAAATTTAGATAATAAAGATAGAAATGGATTTCAAAATCTCGATGCATGCAAGGTGAATTATATAATTAATCAAGATGAAAATAACTCTAGTAAATTAAAATCTTAAATGAATTTATATATGTAGCTAATTTGTGCTTAATTTTGCAACTTAATTAGTATACCTAATAAATTATAAATGAAAGTTATTTTATATATTTATATATATGTGTGAGAGAGGGAGAAAATAATCATATGTCATCTGTGAGCTCAAATTTATATTTTTATTATAAATATGATAATAATACATAAATGCACTTATTAATTAATTAAAATAATAGTGTGAGTCATCTGATTATGTATTATTATCACATTTACGGTGGGCATAAAAGTTTGTGTACACTTATGGATACATGATTAATTCTATATATATATATATATATATATTTTTTTTTTTTTTTTTTTTTTATCGGTAAAAAAATTTTATAAATAAAAGGACTCAATGCATAAGATATACCTTACCCAAAAGATACACGTACATTCTCAACATCCTAACACCAATCTTGGATTGACTAGCCAATCATTAAAACTAAAATTTGAACATTCCTGCTTTTTTACAATATATATATATATATATATATATATATATATACACACACACACTAGAGTAGTACCCCGCATTTTATGCGGGTTGTTCGTAAATTAATTTAAAAAATTATATTTTATTAGCACATCATCACATTATTCAATATTATAACATTATATAATACAATCTATTTAAAAAATATGATTCAGTCGAAAAGAAATAAAAAAAAAACATAAATAACCTTAAAATTTTCCTTGAAAATCTTCACCCGTCAATTTGCAATGCAGGGAAAATAAACATAATATCGTCAAGATAGAAGAAGAGATAAAGAAAGTAGAGTTTATATGAAAAAATATATATCTTTAAAAATAAAGTAGTCGTCAAATATTAGCAATTAGACATTTATGTATGGACAAATAATCGAGAAATAACACTAAAATATTGTGAAAAGAAAAAGACAAAGAAGGAATAAAAGAAATTTAAAGTTTAGAATAATAAAATTGCAAATAATTAAGAGTCTTTCAAAAGAAAGATATATATATATATATATATATATATATATATATATAACTCAAGTGGTAGATAATAAATATTTAAATTTTATAACGATTCATAGTTAGCTTAATTGGTAAACATACTACAAAATACTCATAAAGTCTTTGGTTCAAACCCAACTAAAACAAAAAAAAATTATTAGAATTCTTCTTTTGAAATGTCACAATGACACATAGAATAAAGTGACACGCAGTCATGCCACATAAGACTTGACACATAAGCAAAATGTACCAAAAGTCGACACATCCGTCCCTTTCTCAATACGTACTGCCCTAAAATAATTATTCATGGGTTCCATTATCAAAACATATATCCTATTCATTAATTATTTTTATTTATTAATTCATTTCTACAATTAAATTATAAAAAGATTAAAATATTTTTGACATATTATTATTATTAAAATTTTATTGAAATAAAATATGGAGTAAAACATAAAAATAACAATTACATGCATAAATTAAATTAATAATTAAAAAGTAACATTAATATTTCGTAAAATAAAATAACACATTAAATTTACAAAGTGAAAAGCTTTGGAAAAAAAAAAAGCAATATTCACATGTATTCTCTAAAAGAAAAATAAAAATGAGAAAGAATAAATGTAGGTAGTAGGACCACCGCCACTCGCACCCCATTCTTCACAAATTGTGTTCCACGTCTTCATTCTCCCACTCTCCATTTTCCTTCTTTTATTTTCATTTCGTTTAAAATTTGTATGAAAATATCTCATAATATCCAATAATATAAATTAACACTGAAATAATTCCACCTTATTTAACAGTTCAAACTTGGTAAAGAGTCATTTAATTATGGCCTAGACTAAATACCCCTCCAACTAATGGAGATACACCTCCATCAATATTTTAATATTTTATTTAAATTATAAAATTACATATATAATCTTACTAATTAAATAAAAGAAAAAACTTAAGACTACATACACCCTCATCTCATTCTTACGTAGAATACGTTCAACCATATATATGTGAAGGGGAAAAAATTGATCTTGCCTCCGTCATAACACGATCAAACGGCACAACGATGATTAATTCATATTTTTAAACTTGAAAACGGTGAAAATTAGAGCATTTCGACCTTCCTATATATTTTTTCTTTTTGTCCCTTATTTTATATATTTTCTCTTTGATGTATAAACCCTAGTTTTAAATATTTAATGTTGTTAGTTGTTTATATTGTGTGTATATGTGTACGAAATACTGATATTTTAGGTATCAAACGACATTGAAAGTTGTATGATTGTCATTTGCATGTTTTTTTTCAAATTTTCGACCAACCAATTTTCAGACCTGGTTAGTCGAAAATCTTACATATTTTCGAACACCAATTGCCGAAATTTTTAATACTTTAAATTTTTGGTAACAAATTTCCGAAATCTGGTTAATTTTTTGGAAACATTTTTGCCAAAATACTGTGTTGATTTTTTGAAAATATTTTTACCGAAATATTGCGTTAATTCTTTGGAAACATTTTTGCCGAAATACTTTTTAATTTTTTGAAAATATTTTTGTCGAAATATTGTGTTAATTTTTTGGAAACTTTTTTTGCTAAAACATTTTCTGCGTAAGAATGAGATGGGGTGTATGTAGTCTTATATTTTTATTTAATTATTAAGGTTGTACGTGTAATTTTACAATTTTAATAAACTATTAAAATATTGATAGAGGTGTATTTCCATTAGTTGGAGGGGTATTTAGCTTGGGCCTTTAATTATTCCTTTATACTCCCTCTCACTCATGGGTCGAACTCAATTTTTTCTCTTTGTGGAGACCCAATGAGTGGATAATTTAATATGGGTGGAATTGCTCTCACCGGGAAGTGAACCCAGGATCTTTGTTTGGGCGTGAGCCTTTTGACTCTGATACCATGAAAGAATTCCGCTTCATTTAAAAGTTCGAACTTGTAGAGAGATTTTTAATTAATTCATCTAATTATTTCCTTTACAAACACTAATCTCTATTAAAATATTAATGAATTATATCCAATTTATATTTTATTCCATTTTCTCATTATATGGAATGATCTCGCACAAAACCTACTCTTGTACTTTTTAGTGAGAACTACTCCTACTAGCATGCACTCAAGTGCATAACATGCACTTGAAGTTTAAGCTCAATTTTAATTTTAATTTTAATTTTTTCAAAACACACATCAACACATCGAACTGCATTTTTTTGCAATTAGAGTATTACTGATGTTTTATTGGGGTATTACTGATTATTTATTGGGGTATTGTTGATTTCTGCTTGGAGTATTTGTTTCAAAATCCAAGTGTATATCATACACTCAAGTGCACACTAGAATTACTCTTAAATTTTAATATTTGGAGAATGATACATATTTTAAAAAATATATTATTTTATTGTAAAATTGTCGATGAAAAATTAAAAAAAAATAAAAAAGTAGAGGGAGAGAGTGTAAAAGATAGAAAGTATGTATAATGAATATAATATTTTATTGATAAAACTTTTTTTAAAAAATGAGATGTTAAACTTAAAATGGAACATTTAATTTCATAAAATATAAAAATTAACCAGGTACGGGAGTATATCATTCAAAAATCTAAAATTTTAAATTTGTGTGTGAATAAAAGGTAAAATCTTTGCCTTTCTGTAGTCGTGTCAATAAAAGACGGTGCCTAATTTTGGACTAATTCCATGCAGTGATCTTTTACTCCGAAGGACCACGAACATGGCTTTTCTTGAAATAAAATACAGATTAATATTTTAATGATAAAGTACATAGTAAAATTAATTTATACATAAATTATTTTGAAAGATATTCGTTATTTTTTTATTAAAAAAAAAAATAATTTTGAAGGGAGTTTTCACTAAATAATATAAATTGCAAAGTATAGAGAGTGTGTATTATTTACTAAAGAATATGCATTTTTCTACTGATAAATATTTGCAAAATAACTTATATAGAATAAACAAATTTCACTATGCGGTCTTTTTTTTAATTTCGCCCCAAGAATCTCTATTGGGCGCTCGCTCTAGTTTATTTCTATATTTATGTTTCATTGCGTACGTAACGTGTAAATTTGCAATTCACATTTTCCGCTAAATTACATTGATTGGAGAAAAAAAATCACAACTTTTAAATTTTTTTAATTCTGCTAAATTTGTTCAATAAACCCCTCGACCTAATTAGTTGATTTGGGCAATCCAGGTTTGTTGTTGGATACATCAATCCAAACAAATTTAAGGACTATTAGGAGTGTGTTTTAAAATACAGTTAACAGTCTTGAAAAACATTTATGTATAGAAACTATGTATAAAGTGAAATTAGGTTATACATGAATTATTAAAAGGTATTAATTATTTTCATTAAAGAGTATTAGTTGTTTTCATCGAAGGGTATTAATCGGGAAAAACTAACTTTCAAAATTGGTGATCAACACTCCCCCACTTTATATATTGCTTGCACATATAAACATCCCCAAGTGTCGTAGATGACCACCATCATATATATTGGTCCTAACACAAATTTTAATCACATTACGTACATTTAATTAATGTTAGGACAAAGTATTATAATAAAATAGTTCATACTAAATTTATCATAAAATTATTTTAAAATATCAATATTTTTATCAGAATATCGTTAATTTCATTAGGAGTATCATTAATTTGGGTCAGTGGTATTATATTGTAATTGTTGCAAATTTTCTTAAACCTAGATTAATAATACTTCTGATCAAATTAATGATACCCTCAATGATATTATTTATACGTTAAAATTGTTTTATGATAAGTTTATCATAAACCATTTTCATATGAAACCTACTCTTAATTCTTTAAAATAACTTGACAAAGTATAGAGTGAAAATAGTTCATACATGAATAATTGAAGAGTATTAGTTATTTTCACTAAAGAGTATTAATTATTTCCACTGAAGGTTATTAGTTGTTTATACTGAAGAATCTTAGTTGTTTACTGAAAAATAAACTAAGACTATTTAGTATAGAAGACAATTAATATTTTTCAGTAAAAATAACGAATACCTTTTAATAAAAAAAAAATTAATATCCTTCAATAATTTAAGTATGCATCAATTTTCACCCTAAACATACTCAAATATCTTATATAAAATTTTGATGTTCGAGCCTAACACATCCTAATTACACTTGGGATCGGTCCTTCTGTGAAATCAATGAACAAATCGATTGAGACCCAATTTTTTTTAAGAGTTAGGGGCCCATTTTTATTAAAAAAAAAAAGAAGAAGACATTCTTTATATATATATCAATTAAATTTAAACAAATATTGTAATCTAATTTATTTGTCAATTTATACTTACGGCCTGGCTGGTATAATTGAATGGAATTATGGTTGTGTAGAATTATGGTTGAATGTAATAAAAATGGAAAATGAATGACTTAAAAATGACAATTATCATGACTATATATTGACTGAGAATAATTAAGCAATGAAAAAATTATTTCTTAATTAATTACACACAGAATGAAATATATAAAAATCGGGAGAACGAGAGGAATTATAATCTTATTATAATATTATAATATATTTTCAAATTTCTCCAAAATTATGTGTCAACATCACTTTATTCTTAGGCTGATGTGACATGTCTCAAATCTCTTCATTTCGAAATATTGCGCTCTCATTAAAAGTTGGTTTAAGTTTTGATCTCAACCATTCATCTCACAAAATTAAATCTAAACCATTCATTTTATAATTAGGTTTTATTAATCTCTTATTAAGAGTATCGCACACACCATCCACTTTCTCTCAAATACACAACATGTTTCTCTCTACTGTTGCAGCCATCATTGGTGTCGCGTTCTATATTACAGCCGACATCGTCGTCACCAATATTGCTTACGCGCCGTCGTTACTCCGACTTGATCGATCATTGTGCCTACTCCGAACCCATCTCATGCAACTGCTCCATCTAGCCCAGTGATTCAAGTGGCGGGCATCTATCATGGACTTCGATGAGCGCGTCAAAAGCGGATATGCAAAATAGGGATAAATTCAAGGTATGTAGATCCCGAACCGCCACCACCTCTCCTATATTCTTTTCTCACTATGCCATCCTTTTCCTATCAGATTGTTTACAAACCGGCATCACCTGGCTGCTCTACTCCCGCTGCCTCAAACTGCATCTGATACCGCGACCTTGAATCGAAGGTATGATACTTATTTTTTATAGTATTTTTCTTGGTCTTAATTTTTTTTCTTCTAACCTCCTTTTTTAGCTTTTATCATCCTCCATTGAACAGTCTCGACGCCGTCGCCATGTACTCTAAGATGTAAAATATATATTTTTTCCACAGTTCAACGATTTTCTTACTTAGATATTTTTGGAATTTATTTTTACAAAATATCTATATATGCTAATTTTTGTAAGAAGATATTAAAATATTTTGCAAAAGATATTGTTACGTAAAAGATGGCAAGATTCCCGAATAATCTTGTCATCCAATACCATATCTTACCATGGATAATAAATTGTAACATTATTATTTTTTTGACAAAATTTTACTATCCAAAAGATATTATCACTGAAATAGTATATTATTCTCAAATTCTTTTGCCATGAAATGCAATATCTTACCATATATAATACAATAATAGATATTTTTGAAATACATATTTTTATTAAAGATATTGTCACGTAAAAGATGACAAGATTCCCAAAGAATCTTGTCATCCAATACCATATCTTACCATGGATAATAGATTGTAACATTAATTTTTTTTTGGACAAAATTTTACTACCCAAAAGATATTGTCATTGAAATAACACATTATTCCCAAAAAACTTGTCATGATATACAATATTTTACCATGTATAATACTATGTCACTGAAAGTTAGCAATTTTTTTTTATTTTTTATTTTTAATAAAAAAAAATCAAAATATATGTATACATGAAATGTTTAGGATGGAATTGAATTTTTTTAAATAATTCGATTGGCGCTTAAATATAATTATTATCATTGGATTTTTCCAATATAAATACCAACATATTAATCAATTGTTCACACACAAACATCTACACACTATTCTATTTTAAGTATGAAATCTCTTTTGTCAAATGTTACATTTAGATCCGAAATTTGTGAATCTATGTTTAGAGTTAAACTTTTACGTTTGATTTATATTGCATCTTCATACTATTGGGGGAATCTCGGCATGATGATAGTATTGTTAGATATATAGGTTAAGTTTTACAAATTATACATTTCATCCTTTTAAAAAAAATCATGTCATTGCTATTTGATGCATACACATTGATAAAATTTATTTTTTATTGTCAATTTTTTTATGAAATTAATATAGTTGAATTATTTTTGCATGGTACGAGAATTCATGCTTTTATTATTAAGAATCTTTTGTCTACGTATGAGAATGTTGTGATTTAGGGGAAGGAGTACATTTTACAATATATTAGCATTGCTCCAAATTCTAATATCATAAAGTTCACCAAACATAACTATTGCTTCGAATTTCTTCCTTCAGCTCAAATGACCAAATGTGGTAAATCTATTATTATGAGGCCTATTTTTTAGTTCGTTACATTTCAAGATATACTTAATCAGACTTATGAAGAAGATTCAATTCTTCAAGGTAAGTTCTTTTTATGTAAAATTATTTAAATTTTATTCACATAAAATTAAATTGATATTTTTTTTTCAGATATCCATGCACATGTTATTTTCATTGGACAAGTTGAAACAGTCTATGGATATGGTGATATCATATATAGGACAATAGAACTTGAATTTGAAGATGGAAGGTAACAACTTTTCTTTCTGTTAATTTGATATAAGTACTTTTTTTTTACTCAATATTTTTTATAGAGGCACGGCTATGAAATGTATATTGGAGCGAGATTTATGTGAACAATTTATAAATTATGTTGTGCAAGATCACGAGCCTCCCGTGACAATTATTCTTGAATATTCAAAGACCATCCATTCGAATGGAGGTTAGTACTTTTATATTCAACCGAAAGTATTATTATTATATATAGTTATATTAAATAAACTCTATTTTTTTTCCAAAGAAATGTCTCACAAATGATATCATGGCTACCAAGATGCATGTCAATGTGGATCTATCTGGAGTGTTTGATTTAATGAAGATTTGATCGTTTCATACTAGACTATATCTTTTTTAAGTTTGATTTTAATTTGGTGGATCATGTAGCTGTCATAATAGAAAGTATATCTCCTTCAATTTCAAAAAAAAATTGCACGCGTGGTTATTTTGAGGATAAAGAAATATTTGCCCCAACTCACAGAGAAGTGGAATGCATTAATGAGAAGGTTTTGTCTATGATACCTGGTGAAACAAGAGAGTATTTGCGTTCTGATACTCTTTGTAGATCCGTGTATCGTGGAGAACTGCTTTCTATTGATTACTTGAACTCGGTCAAGTGTTCCAAACTTCCACATCACCGTTTGGTATTGAAGGTTGATGTCCCTGTAATGCTTCTCAGAAATATCGCTCAAAAGTCAGGACTATGTAATGGCACCAGATTGGTCGTTACAAAACTTGAAAATCATATTCTGGAAGCTGAAATCATATCTAAAAGAAATATTGGGAATAATGTATATATTTCCAGAATGAACCTGACTAATTCTGGTGATACTTTGCCTTTTAGAATTCAGAGGCAATAGTTCCCGGTTCTTTTGTGTTTTGCAATGACTATAAATAAAAGTCAAGGTCAATATTTGTCCATTGTCCGTGTGTACCTTCTGAAACCAGTTTTTACACATGGACAATTATATGTTGCAGTCTCGAGACTTAAAGTAAAAGAGGATTGAAAATTCTCTGTCTTGGTTCTAATGGAAGGTCGTGCAGATATACAACAAATGTAGTCTACAAAGAAGTTTTCAGAAACGTTTAATTTTATGTAGTATTGTGTTATAATAATTTCAGATGGAATGTGTGAATTAGTTATAATTTTTCAAAATTTCTATTTATTCATGTTTAGTGTTTTTTATTGTTCATCGAATTATAATTACAATTTTAATACTATATCAAAATTACAAGATATTTAAAATAAAAAATATTTATATATATAAATTGAAAATAAAAAAATATTTTTTTCCAGTTCACGAAATTCACGGGGGTACGCACTAGTTGGAATGCTCATTCCTTAAAGAATGATAATTCCAATTTAATAAAATATACCAAGTATGAGATATGTGTTGTGAATAAGTGCGTAAAATAAAACACGGGATTTGTTCACCTAGTTCGTCGGGAACGACTACGTCTGGGGGCGAGCCAATCCAGGATTTTCACTAATATTCCTTTGTATGAGTCTTTACAATTCTGAACAATGATATATTTATAAGAGTAAAACCATAGTCTAAGATATGAAGACCATTGAGTTATTTGTCCATTAGTAATGTCCACATCAAATCTTCTAGATTTGGGATAATAAATCTTCTAGATTTACAAAACTCCCCCTTGGACATTATGACATAACATAAATGTCTTGTCATAAAAACTCCACGTGCTAGTTATCGGCCAAATAATAAGTTAGGGAGGAATGTATTCGATCTTTCAGATCAAATCTTCTAGATTTATTTCGGGGTTACCGCTCCCCCTAAAGACAACAACACTTTGAGTCTTTGCATCCCAATACCACGAACGTATTTTTCAAAAGTAGACGTAGGTAAGGACTTAGTGAACAGATCTGCTAGATTGTCACTAGATTGCACCTTTTGAATGGTAATCACGTCACTCTTCTGGAGTTCGTATGGGTAGAAAAACTTAGGTGAAATATGTTTCGTCAGGTTTTCCTTGACGTACCCATTACTCATTTGTGCGATGCAAGCTGCGTTGCCTTCAAATATAACGGTGGGAGGTGTATCTCCTTTAGCGATACCACACGAGTCACCAACATTGAATATTTTGTGTACGTGCTTCATCACTAGGACGCTCGTCTCCTAGAGACTTTGAGTTATCTAGACGGATCTCTTCTAGAGATTTTACATTCGACTGACCAGATTTGCTAGCCTTTCGTTTAGGTGTATTACTATCTCTTGAGGGTCCTTTACACTTCTGGCGTGTGAGGGCATGAGTACTAGTTTTGCTTGGGACCTCAAACCTTTGGGGAGCATTTACTGCAGGTATATACGATTTAGTTACACCTCTATGGTCAGTGAACGCGTCTGGCAGATTGTTTGCTAAATTTTGCAAGTTAATGATCTTCTGAACTTCTAGTTCAGATTGATTAGTGTGTGGATCTAGATACTGAAGATTACTTATGTTCCACGTAAGCTTCCGGCATTCATTCAATTTTAAATTCAGATCTCTCCCTAATTCCGGGAAGTAATCTTCATCGAACGTGCAATCAGCGAACTGGGCCGTTAATTGATCCCCGAACAAAGGCTCGAGGTATTTCACAATGGATGGAGAGTCAAATCCGATATAAATACCGAGTTTTCTTTGTGGGCCCATAGAGGTCCGCTTTGGTATCGTTATTGGAACATATACCGCACATCCGAAAATACGCAGATGGGAAATGCTAGGTTCTTTCTCACGCACTAACTGTAGGGGGGAATGATCATTATATGCAGTTGGACGAATTTGGATTAAGTGCGATGCATGTAGGACTGCATGTCCCAGCATGAGGTGGGTAGTTTAGATTTCATAAGTAATGGTCTCGCGATTAGTTTGATACGTTTTATTAGCGCCTCATCAAGACCATTTTGGGTATGGACGTAGGGGACCGCGTGCTCCACCTTAATTCCCAGAGCCATACAGTAATCTGTAAAAGCTCTCGAGGTAAACTCAACAGTATTATCCATGCGAATAGATTGGACAATCTGGGGACTGAGCTCGAGCTCGATAGTTTTCGCAATGAGCTCTGCAGGAGCTTGATTACGGGTAGACAGCTAACATGCATATGTCCACCTAGTGGAGGCATCAATAAGGACCATGAAATAACGAAATGGTCCTGATGCTGGGTGAATCAATCCGTAAATGTCTCCTTGAATTCACTCAAGAAAAACCGGAGACTCTAGTCTAACCTTAGTGCGCGACGGGCGTACTATTAACTTACCCTTAGAACATGCATCACAAATAAATTCATCAACAAAAGGGATTCTATTATTCGAAATATTATGACCAGTTGAATTAGATAGAATCCTACGTATCATAGTTTGTCCTGGATGACCTAACCGCTGATGCCACAATTTAAAAGAATTCGGGTCGTGAAATTTCATACTCATAGCTAGATGGAGATTTGACGGCCGGATGTAGGAATAGTACAATCCAGTGGAGAAAGAAGGGAACAATAAATCATTATTGATTATGAGTTCGGTACCCACGGGGAGGACAATGGGAGCTCTTCTGGAGCCCACTATCAATCTACTATCATTGCTATTGTAGGTCTACTCCCCTTACGTTTTAACAAGTTATGAAAATACTTCCTATCTCTTAAGATTGTATGAGTGGTGGCGCTATCTACCAAACATAAATCACAATCTCAATCCATCATGCCAGAGGAAATAGCCCAAACCTAATAGCTGATATGTTTACTAGTCATGTATAGTAATATCTAAGTAAATTTAATGGACATCGTTAAGGTAAACATATCGAAGCTAAAACATAATATCATCCATAAAATAAAGTATCCGAAAGAAAGGATCCATAAAATTGTTTTAATAAAAATAAAGTACTAAAACAATCAAATACGCAAATCACTCATCATCTCCAAAGTCCTTGAGCTTGATGCCCAAAGGATCAATGTTGTTTAGGTCGAAGTCTGCTTCAGGCAGGCTAGCTTGGTGAGATTCGACTCTAGGGACCTTTCCCTTGTCGTCCTTCTGCTGCTTTTGATAAGCCTCAACCAAGGGCTTGGGAGTACGATACGTGCGAGACCAATGGCCTCCGCATCCGCATCTGTAGCAGGACTGCTCAATCTTTTCTTGATTGCCAGATTTTTAAAGAGTGAAATTCGAGGTTCTGTGACCACCGGATATACTACGACCTCGGCCTTTAGCCCAGATCATCTTACTCTCTCTCCCCCTTCCACGTTTGCAACCAATCATATAATTGTCCCTATACTTCTGCTGGAGTATAAGGTTGCTAGCGTGGAATGTTGGCAGATTGTTCTGCATCAACTGGGTTACAATACGGTGCAAAGCAAAGTTGTACTCCGTTATAGACTTAAGGTCTTAGTAATGGAGTCTCAACCAATCGTATTGTACCGAAGGGAGAAGTATATCATTTTGTTGTTAGAAACGGTCCTACAGGGAGTTCCACAATATTCTGGGGTCCCTGAATGAGGATCTGTAATGAATTCCTCACTCAGGTGATTCATGAGAAAAATCAACGCTCTCGCCTTTAGGGCGTTAGTGGATTTCGAACCTTCGAGAATTGTTTCGCTCAACTCATTTAAGGCTAGATGGAGATTTCGACATCTAGCGCCCATGTCAGGTAGTTATTACCAACGAGAGCAAGCTCATCGAATTATTTCATGGTAATATCAGATATTTTTCTCTATGATTTTAAAGGGACATGGTAAGAGTTGTGACCAATTTATTGACAACGGGGAAATAAGGATTTATTTGATTATTCTAGAGCACATAGAGACAAGTATTGGGCGCCGTCTACCTAAAACATAAATTACGGTCCGACAAGTACCGGACGCCGCCTACCCGGGCATAATATGCGGACTATAACGAAATAAACTATGTGCGAGAAAAATAATGCACGTAAGATAATTAAATCATAGATACATGCAAAAAAAAATTTATTATGAACGATAATCACATGAAAATAATTTCAAGAAAAATTTACGACTTAATAAACATGCATATTCATGGGGCTAAATATTTCATGTATATTAATGAAATTTAACGAAATATTTTCAGGATTTTAAAATAAATTAATTAGAATTTTGTGTTATCCTAAAATGACACCGAAATTAGGTTAGGATTTCACAAAATTCCTGGGAGAGTGGCGCCACGTGCGGAGGGCTTGCGCCGCCTTGACGCCGCGCACGGAGGTGCGTGGAGGCGGCGAAGGGGTTACCGGCAGCGCACGGCGGCGGACGGCGCACGGGGAGCGCCGCGCTGGCGGTGGACGTTGCGTCGGGCGGCTGCTGGGCCGCGGGCTTCGCGCTGGGCGGCGGCGACTGCTGGTCCGCGGGCGTCGCGCTGGGCAGCGTCGACTGCTGGCGGGCGACGGTCGTTCGTCTTCGGGCGGCGGCCGTTGCTTGTTCGATTCTCAATTTGAAAATTAATCCAATTCGAAACACGATGTGATTCAATTAATTACAAGAACATAAACTAATTAAATTAATAATTCTAGAGCATATAAATCATGTAACGCATGGATCAAATAATTCGGTACGGGGATTAATTCATATGATTTGTAGAGAATTAATTTTAGGGTGTACCGTTTAATCTCGGGTAGAGTCTCGTGCTGATAACGTGTTGTAAATAAGTGCGTAAAATAAAAGATGGGATTTGTTCACCCAGTTCGTCGGGAACGACTACGTTTGGGGGCGAGCCAAGCCAGGAGTTTCACTAATATTCTTGTGTATGAGTCTTTACAATTCTGAGTACAATGGTATATTTATAAGAGTAAAACCCTAGTCTAAGATATGGAGTCCATTGGGTTATTGGTCAATTAGTAATGTCCACATCAAATCTTCTAGATTTTGGATAATAAATCTTCTATATTTACAACAATATAAAATGAATCAAGAATATATTGATTACGTTCTATGTCTATTACTTTATAATTCATATCAATCAAGGCATGTATTACACCTATCTAGATTTGAAGTCTATTAGTTAATGAAATCTAATAATCTTTTTTATTTTTTTATCACACACATTAAAAATAAAAATAAAAAAATTGAATGTATTAGATATGCTATCAACTGAGAAAGAAATAATTGAATAACTTGATTAATATTTTTTGCTGCAAAAACTTTTAGAACATAATTATCGTATTATTATAAGTGTAATAAAATATTATTTTATTTTATCTTTGAGCTCGTATAAAATAAAATAAAGATAAGGAGGAAGGAGGCCATATTTTAAATTTCAATTCAAGCCCAAGTTTTACGCTAACTATTCTAAAGGGATCACTTGAATAGGGTTAGATCAAGAAAATCTTTCATAGAGGAGCACCAAATAAATACAAATATAAAGTACATTAGAAAACTCTTCACCACGTAACAATTTAACTCTATTACAATTGAAACCTACAAATTTTCATAAAGTGGAGGCACATTTATAATTTTCAGATATTAAATTATAATTTCTATAAAATTGTATTTGGATGGGGAATTTGGGCTATAAATTTTAAATCCACAACTTAAATTAACTCCTCTTGTTTTGATAAAATATTCAAATAAATAGATTTTAAATATTTAGCTTCAGTTCTAATTCAAATTGAAGGAATTTTAAATACTTAGCATAAATGTTGATGACCTTGATTCGAATTGGATAGTTAGTGGTTGTTCAACACTTAAGAAGGTCACCAAACAAGATTATAAGTGATGAGTTTGGATGAGTGAAACTCAAGAAATGAATTGACAAGGGTTTAGTCTATTTTTTGAATAATTGAAGTCTTTTTTCTCTTCATATGAGAGTGTATTTATAGGGGTACAAGCAAGTAGGAGTTGTCACTCATCTAACTACTCTAATTTACAACTTGACAAGTGTTTAGACACTTGTTTAATCATAAACTATTGTATTTTGTACATATGACAAGTGTAAAGACACTTGTTTGCCTCTAATACAATGCTAAGATAGTGGAATTTGTGGTTGTTCTTCGAAGTGCTCAACTGCTCGCCTGTATGCCTTTACCTTGGGTACTTGGACCTTTCTTCACTCAGCTGCTCGCCTAACTTCTTTTGTTCTTTTGACCAGGTGTTCGCCTTAAGTGTTTGACACTTTTGACCAACTGCTCGTCTTTTTCACAAATTTATATTTTCATGCACATCTGCTCGCCACTTTGTTATTTTTACCCTGATCACCATCATTACTAACATTACCATTATATTAACGCTTAATCCTGTTGCTCGGCTGCTCGCCTGTCAACAATAACCATGTCATTTGAAATTTATGCATTCTTAAATTAACTACAAGAAAATTGACATTTAGTGACAACAATCTTGTTATGGTTTGTCACTATTGTTTCTCTAGTTAAAAACCTTTAATGACAGGAACCAATCTTTGACGACATGATCCTGTCATTAAAATTGATTTATGTCATTAAAAATTTTAACTAGAAAAACAACAATAGCATAATTACTGTCGTTAAAGGTCATTTTTCTTGTAGTGGTCCATTCATTTCCAAATTTATTGTATTCAAATGTCTCCATCCAAACACAACCTAATATTAAAATAGTAGCATGGTTTGAGTTGGCAAAGAAAATGCAGTTTGATTCCTTTGTTCCACTTTTTATTTTTCAATTGGTGTTCCACCTACAAAATCTTTAACACATGGATCTAGTATTATGGTGGTTTGTTGAATATTTTAAAAAAAATTCACGTGTCAATTATCCAAATTAATATAAAAAGTGGGGCATATGATTTTGTTAAGAGAGCACGTCGATTGAAGATCATGAGCCCAAATTTTCATAATTAATGATCCGATATATATGCATTTTATAGTTACGAGCTAGAGGGTTACGTAAATAAATTGATAATACTTATAAATGAAACTTTTTTTTTTTTCACCGTATACCGTCTTGTTTGGACGAAATTAGACAAATTGATTATACTTTAATTAGCTTTATCTAGGTTTGGTTTGTCAAATTAATAAGGCGACTTTAAATTAAACCACGTACATACTACAATATATAATTAGTAAGAATGAAAATTGAAACCCCTTTTAGATAAATATCATTCTATTGAGACCCGGCAATGTTACAGACTTAGAGGACCAAATCACAAATGTTAACATGCCCTTAGATTTTAGATTCAATTTTAACTATAATTTTTTTAAAAACACACATTAACATGGCGAACTGTGTGTGTGCCTCTTTTTTTGCAATTAAGGTATTACTGATTACTTCTTAGGGTATTACTAATTTTTTTGAGTGTTTTTTTTCGAAATCTAAGTGCATATCATGCATTTAAGTGCACACTAGAACTACTTGAACCAAATACATTAAAGAGCAGTTCTAGTGTGCACTTGAGTGCATGATATATACTTGAATTTTGAGAAAAAAAAATCCCCAAGCATAAATTAGGAAATACCCCAAGAAGTAATCAGTAATAGCTCAAAAAATTATCAGTAATACCCCAATTGCAAAAAATAAAGAGTTCAGTGTTTTAAAAAATCAAAATTTAGTTAAAAAAATCCAAGTACATGTCATGCACTCGAGTGCATGCTAGAATTTGTGATATATTAATTATATCAAGCAAACTATTAAACGAGAGAATATACTTACATATGGCGCAATAATCTTAATATACTATAAGAAAATTAATTATTGTTAATTAAAATTAATTAATTTTAAGTACGATGGCCACCCTATAATATGAGCATGCATGCTATTCTAAAAATAAATAAAAGATAGTTGTTAATTTAGTGTTAATTATTCTGCAGAACTTCCTTTACGTACACGCCACACGAATAATTCGTTGTGAAATAAATACGTAATGCTCTTTTTATTTTATTGTTTCCTAATTTCATGCTATTAAAGTATGTAATGTAAAGTACAGTCAAGATCTCCTGTTATTTTATTAATTAATTCTAAATTTTAACATATTATAACATGCAAATATTCATGATAAATTATGATTAACATTATTTATCGTGAATAAAAAACAATAAATGCGAGATATAGTAATAAGAATCAATTTCGATTAAATTAGTATTTGTGTCCGAATTATGTTTGGATTGATAGAAAATTTTAAGTTTTTGAATTTGGTGTTGTATAGGATTGTACTGTGTGTCACAAATACCTGTAATTCCAAATGGATCACCTTTACGGAACCAAGACACAAATGAATCTATCATTTATTTGTGTTGTATAAGAGTACTGTTCTATACTACACAAAATTCAAATCCAAAATTTTATGTTATGATCCAGAGAATTTAGTTAAGAAGAAATTAAATTGAACTTGTTCTACTGTTCTTCCTCCTTAATTACATGTACTAATAGGTGTAGATAACAAAAATATTGATTTTTTTTAAATTTAAACTAGAGTAAATTTGATCTCGTTTCAACGCTCACTCGAAATAGTACTATATAGTTGTTTAATTAAAGATGTATTACTATAAAAAAAACTTGTGTGAGACGGTTCACAAATTAACAAAAATTAATTTATGCATGTGCGTCATATGTCAAACTTATGCTTCGACTCACCGTGAAACTGTCTCAGGCAAAATTTATTTTTAAAACAAAGGCACTTAAATGCCAACAATTTTAATTGTGAAACTGATTCAATACTTTGACTTTGAAAATTAATATTACGTACTAAATACTCCTCCATCGATCAAAAGGATAAATTAACTGAGACTAAGAAAGAGTTCGACTACTAATTTAAGTTATTAACTTTTCTACTATCTATTGAATTATTATTTTTAAACCCATTTAAATTCATATACTATGCCCTAAAAAAAAATCATATACAATCTATTGGAGTATCATTTTAACCTTATTAATACTCCCTCCGTCTCAAACTTAATTGTTATTTACCGAAACTATTTTTCCCCTTGCTCAATTGATATTTTCATTTTAGACAATATAACAACATTATTTTTTATAATTATATCTTTCCTATAATAGTATACTTACATCTCATGTTATTATTTTACATATATTAATTTATATTTATTAATTAAACTCAATTTAGTTTAGGGTGTGATTAAATTTGGGACAAGGGGGTGCTAATTTCTACCAAAAGAGTTTGACTGCATGTCAATCTAGTAATTTTTACTATCCATCCGTTTATAATCACGCTGGTTACTATCCTTAATTATTAATTATCCATTGCTCTGACCAAATATATACCATACCCTCTTTCTGTGAACTAGATTTTTGCCCCTGCAGTTTTAGTTTAATTTGTTTTAGTAGATTATAAAAAATGGTATCGAATGATTGTTGCAGCTGCTCTTGAGACAAAAGAAGGTTAATTGGGGAGAGTTTTCTCATGGGCCTCGATCATTGGTTAATAGAAACATTTAAAAGTTGGATGACTATTTTAGTTGTTTGTTGATTTCTACTATTTTTATTTCTTTTGAAATCTTATATATATTAAAAAGGAGGAGAAAAATAGTTTTTTGGTCCCATAACTTGTCTAATGTCCAATTTTGGTCCCAAAAAATATAACTTTCCAATTTTGGTCCCATAAGTTACTGAATCGTCCAATTTTGGTCCCATTTTCCCCGGAAACTATAAAACGACGTCGTTTTTGCTCATATGCCGCTCACGTGCCGGCGAAAATTGGGGATTTCCGTCTGGGCTACTTACGTGGACCCTGACTGTTTAATTAATTTCATTTTAATTAAAAAATAATTACACCTGGAAAATAATTTTAAAAAAAAACAACCTAGTCAAACCTTAATTGAAATTTACGCTAACAAATTCTCTTTAAAAGAAAAAAATATCAATTTAATTAACACCCATGCTAATATCAAATTGCATTCTTCTTTCTCAGAAAAAAAAAATCGCGATCTTCTTCCTCAAAAAAAGTCTCTGATATAAATGGTGTGAAATTGGAGGACGAGCATGGTGTGCAATTAAAACCCAAACCCTAATTCAAATTCAATAACACTTCGCAATTGAATTATTCATTTGATTGTCCTCCCAAGCCCTAACCCAGACGGAGCGCGTAACAACCGAATCAAGTCGAAGCTCGGAACGTCCGTCGGCGTGCTATTGTGGTCGTGCTCCAGTCACTGTAGCTTCTTGGAAGGACAAAAATGCTGGTCGATTCTAAAAGAAAATGTGCGTGGCTTCGATTCTACGGATAAATGCAGCAGATTTGGGAATTTACAGATTCGCCTCCTTCTCCCCTGCGTGGAACCCTAGTTTTATCGCCATTTTTTAATTAATGCAGGAAATAGTTTTTATCTCGATTATGTTTTTTTTTTTTTAGTTATATCTAATTTTTAGCGTGATATTAACAGCAAATGGTTAGGGTGATATTAATTTTTAATTTGGATTTTGATTGGTATTCTTTAAATATAATTTGCCAGCGTGAGTTTGACTAGTTCTTTTGATTTTGATTAGTTTTCTTTAAAAATAATATGCCAGCGTGAGTTTCAATCTGGTGGGTTTGACTTTTTTCTTTTTTTTTATAAATTATTTTCCAGGTGTAGTTATTTCTTAATTAAAAAAAATAAATGAAATTAATTAAACAGTCAGCGTCCACGTAAGCAGCCCAAACGGAAATTCCCAATTTTCGCCGGCACGTGAGCGGCATGTGAGCAAAAACGACACCGTTTTATAGTTTCCGGCGAAAATGGGACCAAAATTGGACGATTCAGTAACTTATGGGACCAAAATTGGAAAATTATTTTTTTTTGGACCAAAATTGGACATTAGACAAGTTATGGGACCAAAAAACTATTTTTCTCTAAAAAGGAGGAAGTCTTTGCCAAAATAGCGTTAGTTACTTATACTAATATTACCTAGCTACACGCAAGAAATTTTAAGTGATGCTCCTGATTGATAAAAAGACTGCAAATAAAATCTTTTGATCATTGTTGGTTGTAAATTATAATAATTGTTTATTTTGTATTATGATTTGGAATCCGATTATAGAAACGTATGATTCTATTTTTTCCAGTTGTGTTATTGTTCTGCGTGGGTGGAAAGATGGGTACACTGTTTTGAGGCATGGAAGATGTTAGTATATACTAACATTCGACAATTTTAGTACAAAATTTAAGGCACAAAAGCTCTCTAATTCTTCTTTTACACATCAAAACATTGTTCCATTTGTATTTTTCTTCTTTTGTATGATGAGCATGACAATTGTAGGTTTTGGTTTTAAATTTCTTCATCAAAGGGGAAGAGGGAAAGTCGACAGAAGGGCGGAAACCGAAACCGAAACCTAAAGGTGAGTGAGTTGAGGTCATCTTCTAATATTTTTAAGATAAAAGCAAAATTATGATCATGGTTTGCAACAAAAGGTAAACTTGAGAATGGAGTCTCAAATTTAGGGTGGAATAATAACCAACTGAATTGTTGTCTGTAAAATGAGAAAGTGCTAAGACTAAGAGTATTTCAATTTATTTTATTACTATAAGGGTTGAAATACTTTTTATATTCCAATTTTTATTTTACAAATAAAATAAATATACACTAATCTAATGTGATTAGTCTCATGTGTTCAAATTTTACCAAAAAGCATATTTAAATTACGTTGATCCTTAGATAAATTGATAAATATTATTATCATAAATTAATTTTTTTCAAAGTCAATGTTTGGATGAATTAGATAAATGGAAAAAAATAGCAAATAAGCTTCTGATCTTATACGTGAGGATCAAATAGGCCCATGAATTATATTTTTGTACGACTATACCTTTTATCTGTAAAATTGAGATCAAATAACCCCTAAAATTATACGTTGGGATCAAACATGCCCTTTTCTGTGATACATCTAAACCCCTTTTCTTGAGATCAAATAAGCCTCTCATTTTAATAAAATCAAATAATATTCTTCCTATTAGTGATCAAATTTTATATTGTCTAAATGTAATTAACTTTGTCAATTTTGTCTTTTTTATTGTTACCGTATTTATCCGTATTTTGGGGTATGACATATAAACGGATATGAACACGAAAAACACAAGCACTGCGGGAAGAATCGAGAGGTTCCTCCCTTAAATATGGAGTCGGGCAGTTCATGGAGATGAACACCCTAGTCTATGGTATATTATAAATGTGGGGAGTGTTTTGTGAGGAGGAAGATGATGATCCCTCTTACAATGAGTTGGGGCCTCTATTTATAGAGTCCAAGCTCCTCACTAAAGGAGCAATCCTGACCCTTTATTTTAGGATATTAATTACAACCGTAGATATAATAAACAGTATAAACAATATTAAATTTACTATTACAATATTTTGTCAGTACTTCGATATCTTCACTGATGTTGACCCTTGATCCTGTCGGGCTATGACGAGATGCCGAGGTGGAAAGGTCCGGCGAGGTCGGGGTTCCTGACGAGGTTGAGTGGTCTGACGAGGTCGAGGTTCGTTCACCTCAAACAGTTACAGTAGCTCGTATGGCGGGTCATTTAATGCTAAGATTCTATTGTCGAGGCCTAAACCTCGGTTCCGGTATACCCCGATTCTGAGATAGTATTTAGGCCAAATACGGGATTATTTGTGACATAATACTTTTCAACACACATATATATAAATGACTACGAAAATAATTTTCTTCGCATTATATACTTAGTTTAGAATTTACACTTCACACTATTTTAAGATAATGAATGGTTAATAATTGCAATTTTAAATTTAAATGTTTGTTAACGTACACATAGCATGATTTTTTTTTTAATTTTCATATTATGCCCTTTTATATCTCTAAATTTTCATAATATTTTTCTTATTTGATTAATAAAACTTATGATATTGCTAAAATATAAATTACTATTAATAAACATAAAAAATAAAAAAACAAAAAAAAACATATCTACTTCATTATTTTTTCTAAGTTTGGACTCAAATAATTATGATTTTTATTCCAAAGAAATTACTAGAAATTTGGTTTAACATGTTATTCGACATCTTTATTACACTAATAAGCTGTGATTTCATTAAGATGTTTGATCTTAACATTAAAGAAAAGGGGTTTAAGTGTGTGTTCTAAAAAAATGTTCAGGACGCTATATGTTACTCACATATAAAATTAGGGGCTTAGTTGATCTCAATATTAAAAAAAATGGCATAGATGTATCAAAAAAAAGTTTAGGGGTCTATCTAATTCTCATGTACAAGTTTAGGGGCTTATTTGATATTTTTCCTAGCTAAATTGTTAATATTTTAAATGCACTTATCTTGATCCGGTTTGTCAAACGGTGATATTTTGAAGAAGAAAGTTCCATGAAACTGAATTTTTAGTCATTGTTCTGTACTTAATTTTTGACAGATTTTTATCATCGACTTCACATTTTTTTTTTTTTTTTTTTAAACTACTCTCATCATATCCAATGATCAATTCCTGTGTAAGTTGTGGTCTCATCCCATTTTAAATTTAATATTTTTTCGCTTACAACATTTAAAAAAAAAAAATTAGTGTACATTTTAGAGAAATTTACATGATAATAATCAATTTAATAGTAGGTTATTTAAAAGTGTTGACCACTCATATTCAACATACTGCAATATTTCACTTTCTATAAAATAATAAACAAAACATTTTAAAAAATAATTTAGTATATCCTTGCTTTTATTTATGGTAAAAGTCAAAACTAGATAATGTTGAGATCTGCTATTTTTACACACGAGAAAAGTGAAATATTAGTAGTATGATTTATTTATTGGATAAACACAAAATATGTTTATGAAATCTGTATAGATTATTACGTAGTATTAAGAAATAAATGATTACTGCAACTTGTGATACAAAGGAGCAAATTAAATTTGTTTCCCACTCTACTCTATTCGAATTTCAAAACGCAATGGAGCCTTCACTACAGCGACACTCTATCTAGCTCAGTCTCTCGCTCTCTCCGGTCCTTTCTCTCTCTAGAATGATTAATTGAGATTCCGATAATCAATTAATTTCATTCCATTTATGGTGACTGATACTCGTAGTATGTATATAGAGTAAGCCTTGGTTTGAAGAAGGGAGGCGAAGTCGGTGGCGGTGGTAGGGTTTGTGCGGAGAGCGATGGGCTGCTTTTTCGGCTGTTTTCGAGCCAAAGACGCTAGCGCTAATCTCGTTGCTCCTTCTGTGAGATTTGAATTTCCTTCTGTTTAAAATTTGAAATTGAGTGAAAATTTCATCGATATTTTAGCTGTTTTTTGTTGCTCTAGGAGCCTGTAGCACCTCGCAGTAAGAATGCACTATCATCGTTGTTCGTCACTGCTGGTAATTCCTTTCGTTATTTTGGTTTAATTTTTGTGGATTTTCATGATTGATTAAGTTATTTTTGAATTTGTGTTGCTTATGGATAACAAGACGAGTCACTTGGAAAAGGGGAGGAAGGTCAGAAGCAGCTCGAGGAAGAGGTCTGTCTTCCGTTAAGTTTTTTAAATACATGTTAGTCTTTTATTTGTGTTCTATGATTGGAAACGGAAAACCTAATCTGTATTTTAATTAAGATAGGAAACACATTGTGAAATTCAACTAATGTTCTGTAATCTGTAGGCAGTATTGTGTGTATTTCCTTTGTATGTGAGCATCCGCCTCATTAATTTTTGTATGATACATAACACAAATGTTGATGATTATCTGAATTGTTTGACATTGTTTTAATTTCAGCTGGTTTTCACTACTTGTTGACGATGAGTCCATAGATTCTTGCTTCGATTTTGGTCTTAATTTTGCTGTGCTGTTTACCTCTTGAGTATGTATAAACATACCGGGACAGATTTCAATCCTTTGCTTAAGCAAACATAGGTAACAGCACATTACTTATGATACAGGCCGAGTTACTCAATGCTCGTGGAACTTTACCCAAGACTCCTGCTAAATTTCAAAATGCCTTGGAGAAATGGGAGGACATATCAGCTCTAAATGAAGCAGTATTGCCATTGCCCGGATCAGCTTCTTCTTTGGACTCCCCGAGCAGGTAAATCTCTAGACTTTTGTCTATGGCTCATATCCCCATTGATATATTTAGCTTTTGTTAGCGATTTATATTCAGCTGAGTTTTGTCTTTCCCTCTCTTTAGCTGAGTTGAATTTCTATGTGGTTTGGCTTGCTAGTAGCATATATTTAGGACCATGTAACAATAGCATGCACAAGTATGATTTCATTGTTTTACTTCAATAGGCATCATAGATGCTGACCTGATGGTTTTATCTAATTCTTTCATTCTTTTAATTTGACATTTACAACAACATTGCAGTTTAATAAGATTTTGTTATCTGTTTATTAGCTGCATGACTGATGGACGTAGTACCCAAAGGGCCTCTAGCAGCTCCACCAAAAGAAGGGATGTTCAGAATGTCGACACACCCGTGGTCATGCGTGATAGTCAGACTCCTGAAATTATATCAGTTTCCACCGAAGCATTTTCATCTAGTGTACAATGCCAAAAGAAATCTGTTCAGTTTAACTATGCACCAGATAGTTCTGCCCTTTCGTCAAGTGTCTCTTCATCTGAATGCGTTAGTCCACCCTCAAAACAATTACTAGGATCAACTTTAATAGACCTTCCCAGAAACGAATTGCAGGATGAAAGTTCTGATTCAAACCTTCCGAGTGAATCAGCTAAGACAAATGATAAAGATAACATGGTACCATCTCCAGTGGTGGATCTTTCAGTTAGAAGAGAAGAAATGAAGGTTGATGAAAGCCTGACTTCTTGGTTCAAACCAATCTCAGCCAGGCAAGAAGACAACAATACACGATTTAGTTTCATCACTAGTGAAAGCATTCATCAGAGGAAACTTCCTGTGGATAGGCCTATCCTGGGGATGGTGGCAGCCCATTGGAATGATGTCGATGATGATGAGACTTCTCAAATATCACCTAAGTGTAAATGGTGGGATGGGAATGGAATTCCAAATTCAACCAATAAGTACAAAGAGGTATATTGATTTCCTTCTTTTTAGCCTCTTCTCGGTTAGTGTTACTCCCTTCAATTAACTAAACTAGAACTCATATATTTCTCTTCACAGGATCAAAAGGTTAGTTGGCATGCAACCCCATTTGAGGAGAGACTGGAAAAGGCGTTGTCTGAAGAATCTTTTCTATCTCAGAAGTAAGGTTCATTCGTTAATGATCTACTCCCTCCATCCACGAAAAGTGTGTTCGGTTGTTTTTTTTACAGGTTTTAGGACAACGTAAATAAATTAGATAAAGTAAGTGTATTTTGAGATATTGTGGGGCCCCTTTATGATTAAGTGACTGTTTGTGCGTGTAGAGTCAATGGCATGTGATGGTTGTATGGTAAAGAATGTCAAAAACGGAATGAGCACACCTTTGGTGAAGGGAGGAGGGAGTATTAGTTTTTGTTTATACGGAGAATTTGTACATTTGAGCAAACTTCTTACTCCGCAATATCGTAATTTTTTACTATAGTAGTGATTTGAACAATTCACTTTGCAGGAAGCAAACCAACAGGATACCTCCATTCGATTTAGATGAAACGGAAGAGTCGGACACTGCTATATCGCGTATGCAATCTTCGGCTCACCTTAAATCTGTTGTTTCATTCTGATCAAGGCTGGTTGTGAGTTCATTGTTATGTGTATTGTCAATATATTTCATCATCATTATTTTTTATCTGTTGCGTAGTGATTTTGAGTACAAGATATGGAGTGACGACTCGTTGAATGTTTGATGTGAGTGTATATAAACAGAGGTGTTTGCCTTTGAATTTTTTTTTTTTTGTTGAGATGTTTTTGAGAATTATTAGAATTTATATGTTTTGTTGTATTTGAATAGGAATTTATTAGAATTTATAGTTTTATGAAAATTGAGATAATATATTAATATTGTGGGGTTATTTTAAATTTTATTTAATGAATAAAATGATATTTTCTTAAAAAAGATATGAGTTGGAGGACGTACTAAAAAAGTAATTAAAAATACATTTGGAGGATGAAGAGAGTACTTCCTCTCTCCCAGAGAATCCTTCACACTTTCTTATTCGTCTGTCCCCTATCAGGCTATCACCCTTCACACTCCTGATATAGAATCAATTTTTTTCTCACTAAAATCAATAAAGTATTAAAATATTATTATTTTATTCAACCTTACACTTACATAGTTACATAATTCATTTTTTCCTAAAATTCATCCATTTCAAAAGTGTGAACGGTTCTTTGGGACAAATGGAGTTATTTTTTTTATCTTATTTATTCACTCACATTTATTTTAATTAACTCTTTTTTTTTTTTATTATACAGACTATTTTACAATTCTCAGTACATACTATATCCGTTCTTTATTAAGCTATCCATTATGTCAAAACCGGTGTTTCAATATAAGTTACCCGCTTTCATATATGTAGAAGTTGTGTCCCCACTAGAGCTAGGAAAAGTAGAAAAAAAAAGTTGTTATACTGAATATTTCGGTACGATATGTTGTCGCACCGAAAATTTCGGTATAATAACGATATGAAAACTGGCATACCGAGGTATTTTAATATATACCAAAATACCAAAATTAATTTTTAGTTTAATAATATTTTATATTGTACCATTATAAATGGTTAAATGGTAGCTTTAATATTAAAAATGTGGAAGGCAAAACACTCTTATTATTTAAAAAGAGCATAAACTATTTATTTTTCTTAATTTATATAGTTATAGTCCCATATAACTCATCCTTATACAAGATGTAAGCTTTATCAATTTCCTAGATCCCTCAATCCCACACCCTCTAGCGCAATTAAGGATTGTCTCTCTCAATCTCTCGGTCCATTCTGTTAAAAGAAAAAAGACGCAGGTGGTCGAGTATTAATATTTCAGAACGTCGAAAATATCTTTCTAGACCAGAAGTTGGTCTTAATCAGTTGTTATCCCAGTGAATAAATTCATGACAACAGTAACAACATATGTGGAGTAAATCTGCAATACACTCGTTGGTGAATTATTTGCAAATCACATTCATATATTTTTTTCCGTTATTCTCACTTGTTAGCATTTCGAAAATGTCTTCTTTATCGTTTATTTTACAAAAAAATTGGTAAAGAACGGTGTACCGAAATCATATCGGTATGGTAATGGTATGACTTTTTACATACCGATATTTTCGGTATGGTATACCGTATACGGTATGAATTAAATACTATGGTATACTGTATCGAACCACCCCTAGTCCACACGTTCCTCTCCCAGATTTTTTTTTAATTACATTTTAACATTACACTACATATTTATACTCTCTCTGTGCAATTTTACTAAGTCTAATTTATTTTTGTACGGATTTTAAGAAAGTTAGTATATTATGTGTAAAAGTAAATGAGTTGTAAGTTGAAAGTATAAATATTTTATTTTTAGAAAATATAATAAAATTTTATTGGACAGACCAAAATAAAAAGTAGAACCAGTAAAATTAGACTAATTGAGTATTTACTTTTTTTTTCTTTTTTAAATCATCCAAAATATCACATTTCTTTTTTAAATCATCCAAAATATTACATTTCCTTAGTTTTTTCTTTTCCTTTCTTTCATATTCTTTTCCCTTTTAATTTTTCAGTCTTAAAGCATTTTCTCTCGTGTTTAAAGTGCTTCAATGTTCCACAAAACGTTAGAGAAGATATCAGAATAGGTTTTATATGTTAACGTTTCATAATAAGTTTAACATGAAATAGTTTTAGAGTATCATTAATCTCATCAGGAGTATCATTAAACCTGTCAGGAGTATCACTAATCCGGGTCAGTGGTTTTATATTGTAATTGTTTTAAATTTTCTTGAACTCAAACTAATGATACCTCTGATGAGATTAATGATACACCCGATGAGATTAATGATACTTTAAAATTATTTTATAATAAGTTTTTCATATAATACTTTGCCAAGATATAAAGCGACAATCTTGTATATCCATAAATTTAAAAAACGTAGTTTAATTCTAGTTCAAAATGGAATAGTTTCAAATATTTAACAAAATCAAAATATATTGATTTTTAAATATATTTATTTTCAAATTCCCTCAATTTCAAATGGTTCTCCCCAAACGCAATCCTTAAAAATTTGGGAAAACTTAAAGATTGCCTATTATTTTATGTCGGAAATGTTATGAAGTTACAAGTAGTTCTTTTAAATACAAGAAATTCGTAAATATGATTTTGTGTGAGTCCGATCAGTGAGACAATAAAGCTAGCAATTAGATGACAATGTTTTTTTTTTCTTTTGTTTAAATTAGATGACAATGTTAATTGTCCGACATGAGACAATCTCAAATATTACTAACAATTTTCATCTTATTTCTAAAATAATAGTATCTTACTTTGATAATTCAATTTTAATAACTTACCCAATTGGCTTTCACAGTATTAGGACAGGTGTCTTATTTGACTAAACATTTCAAGTTTTGACCAATTATTTAGAATCAGATAAAATATATAGAGTAGGTCTTCAGATGGGTATAATTTTGGCATTGGTGCATTAACAATTTAGTAAGTAATTTGGGCATTGGTGCATTAACACTTTAGTAAAGTTAAATGTTAATTTGTGTTGTCTCATACCATGAGACCGTCTCACACAAGTTTTTGTCAAATATATATAATTATGTCTTGAAAAGTCAAAAAAAAAATATACTACTTCAATTCTTTATTATTTGTATTATTTTATCTATTTATACAAAAAAAGAAAAAATATTAATTATGATTCTAAGAAATTCTTATTACAAAAAAAGAAAAAATTATTAATTATGATTCTAAGATATTCTTATACCCCTAGTAATTCATATAAACCACCATTAATATTAGTTTAATTAGTGGTATTGTTGGAAAAAAAATTATATAGGTATTTGCAAAATACAATAGAAAAACACCTTTTAAAATAAAATGAAACAATTAATAAAGCTAGAAGTAATGAAATATGGGAGCAGATCAGTTCACCCCTACGAAAATATCTAAAGTTGAATAATGCTTTAAAAAAAACTCTCGAACAAGAATTGGCGGTGAAGTGATGAATTTTGGGAAAAAAATATATGTAACCATGAAATATGAAATATTTATAACCAAGCACGCTAGGATTTCCTTGGGCCTTGGATCCTCAATGGGCTATTATTGAACTTAACAAAAATTATTAAATAAAGGGTGAAAAATATCCCCCTACAAAAAATGGACCCCTAGAACAAATAATAACAAAAACTTTAAACCATTTAATCTAACTACAAAAGTACACTGCAATACAAAATTTTAACTTTATGTTACTTCTGATGTGACATAAAGTTACATTTGACGACTGATAATATACTGTACTCTAATTACGTATACTCTAGTGTATTTACGTGTACTCTAGTGTATTTACGTGTACACCATAACTATTAATCCTATTTTTAAAAAATATTGTTATATTCAATATTTATTATTTACCATATCTGTATTAATTTTTATCAATAATATCACTTTTTAAGAAAAAATTGAAATTATTCACTTTGAAATTTCATTTATCAAAAACCACTCCACCTAAGTGTACCATAATTGTATTCAGTGTACTATAGTTATATATAGTATATCATATCTTTGGCGATTTATATTATACTGTACTATATTTAAGTGTACTATAGTGTATTTACGTGTACTATACTATATTTATATTTACTATAGTTAATTTTTGTATACCGTAACTATTATTCCTATTTTTAAAAGATATTGTTATACTCAATAATTCATCCAAGAAAAATTGCAAGCTGGCACAAGTGGAGAGATAGAGAAACAAAGCTTTTCCATTTTACTTACCTGCCAATTTTAAAGGAAGAAAAGTAAAAGCTGGTTTTCATATCCATTAATTCACGCCAATTTCAATCAAGAGAGAAAGGAAGACGATGCCGGAATTGCAGCAAAGAGCACAGCCAGAAATTGAAGCTCGCTTACAATTCATAAAAATCCATTTCAAAAAATCCAATTCATCAAAAATCACAAAATAAGAGTGTATAATTCATCAAAAATAAAAAACCGCAAATCCCAGAATTTTGATTAGAAAAATCTCACAGCATCATCTACTACAAACTCATAGCATCAATTCATAGTATAGAGTTGCATTCCAACTTTATAAAGTTACATTCTCACCACATTCTTCAATAATTCATCCAAGAAAAATTGAAGCAAATTGCAGAAAAAGATTTTCAAATTCTTGATGTGGGTCGCCGGAAAGTTCAGACTTCGTGATCGCCGGCGGTGATGGGAGGTTGGGGAGGGAGAAATCAGAAACAATATGATGGGATTAAGGTGCAATTTGAAAAGGGTTATATAGAAATTATAGAAGAAGATTTAGAAAATAATTTTAGAACCCCAAACCCAGAAATTTTAGAACCCACCTGCTTGAACAAGAGGGAGAGAGCGAGCAGTGGCGGAGGCGGTATACCCTCCCCGCGCCTCTTCAGATGCGGTTTTTGCTTGATGTGTACCCAAAACACGGATGCTTGCTGCTTGTTTTTCCGATTTCGTCATGGTTTTTCCTCGTATTGATCAGATCTACTTCAGATCCGCCCAGAGCTCTACTCCAGATCCGCCCGAAGACCACCACCGCCACATCTCCACCCCCTTTCTCCACCTCCCAGGACTCCGATGACTCAACTCCGATGAGCCCCCCTTGACAATATAGTGAGCGCCACCGTAAATCCGTCTTCATGGAGGGGAGAGAGAGGCTTCGTTGGTTTTCGAATTTCCGCCTCCATGGAGTTCCGCCGCCCTCAACGCTGATGCTTTTCTTCACTCCGCCGCCGTCGCCTGGAACTGGCTTCGAATTTAGAGAGAGAAGAGAGAAGAATTTGATTTATTTTTTGAAATTTGAAAGCTGAGATGTGAGATGTGGGGATTTAAGGAGAGAGAAAAAGGTATTTTTATGTATTTTTTATTTTTTTGGCAGAAAGTACTTTTGTAGTGGAATTAAATAGTTTTTAAAATTTGTTGTGATTCTAAAGTGGTCTTAAACTTGTGTACTAGGGTGTGGTTTTCTCTTAAATAAAAGGTTAACATCAAATTGCAACTTATATATTAATATTTTATTAATTTGCAATATATATATATATATATTACCAAATTGCAACGCTCACTATTAAAAATTATCAGTTTGCAACTTAAACTTTATTTTTTTAGTATTTTCAGGCCACACAAGGGATATAATTGTCAATTCCTATTATATATATTGTTCAGTGTTATTATTTATATAAAAATTTATAATATAAATATTATATATTATATTTATTGTTCATTTAATCATTGAATTTGACATTTTGTATTCCATCAAAATGTTTAAACGACCACGTTTATACTTAATTTTTTTTAAATAATATATATAATATAAATAGACCATCACAACCTTGGTATGACTGGAAAAATACTAGAGACTAAAGTTTAAATTTACAAATAGTCATTTTTTTATTGTATAGGTTGCAACTGTGCCTCATACCCGCCCTGCATGGGGCAGGTCCGCCCCGCCCCGCCCCACTCTTATCCCAAAAAAAATATACATATTTTAAAATATAAGCACATGTATATTATAAAATTAAATTAAACAATAAACATAACCATCAAACCACAATTTCATCACAATCTCATGTCAAAAATGACAATAAGTCTAATCAACAAATTCAAGATATTAATAAAAAAAATTAATTTATGGATGTGATTATGTTAATTTGAATGATAAAATTGAATCAATTGAGTCAATAATTAATATGCATGTTTGTTAATATATTTATGAGAGATATTTTTTTATATATTTACTATATATATGTGTGTATATATAATATTTATTAGAGATATATTTATATGTATATATTAAATAGATTGCGGGGCGGGGCGGGGCGGGGCAATATACATATCTATACCCGATCTGCCCACGTGCGGGGCGGGGCAGACCTGGCCCAATCGGGACGGGCCGTTTTGTCATTCCTAGTTGCAACTTGATAATTTTTTATAGTGCAAGTTGTAATTTGATAAAAAAAATGTGCAGGGTGCAAATTGATAAAAATTCAATAATACAGGTTGCAATTTCATGTTAACCCTTAAATAAATGCGCATCAAAGATTATTCATGAATAGTCATGATATCTTCACCAAATAGTTGACCTTAAAAATATTTATTTTAGGCTTTTGGGACTTCATCTTCTCTATTGGACACAATTTGAACTCAATTTGTTGGACCTGCAAGAGACACGCTGGGAAGGTTCCGACGCGGGGACTCCGACTCTCAAGTCAGATAGGAGCTCATTTGATAATTATTTTGTAATGTATGAAAGTAAAAAAAAAAAACGAGAATAAATGAGTTCTTGAAATGATGTGAGATATACACACATCATTATAAGATATACACGGTATTATATTGTAATTGTTGTAGATATTTCTTAATCTAACAATTAATACTCCTAATGAAATATTTGATACTTTTTGTTGTAAAATAAAGAGTGTAAACAAGAACACATATTTGTTTACCCAGTTCATCATGAATGACTACATCTGGGGGCGTACCAAGCTAGAAGTTTCCACTATATTTCTGTGTGTTTACAATACGGAATACATGGATATATTAATAATATCGAAACCCTAAAGCCCATTTAGGTTACTAGGCCCATAAGTAATTTCCACATCAAATCTTCCAGATTTGGTATATTAAATCTTCTGGATTTACAACACTCCCCTTGGACATTACGACGTAACATCCATGTCACGTTAAAAACTCCATAGACTAGGTTGCCAGAATAAAATATTTCATTGGGGAAAAAGTACAACTATTGATCTTCCAGATCCAATCTTCAGGATTGTTCGATGTTGTTACTCCCCCTTAAGACAACAACTTTCTAAGTCTTCACATCCAAATACCATAATCATAGTATTCAAAAGTAGAGGTATGTAGGGACTTAGTGAACAGATCTACTGGATTGTCACTAGATCACACCTATTGTATGGTAATTTTGTCACTCTTCTGGAGTTCGTATGGGAAGAAGAATTTCGGGAAATATGTTTCGTTAAGTTCTTCTTAACGTAGTCGTTGCTCATTTGTGCAACACAAATTACGTTGTCTTCATCGATTACAATGGGGAATGTATTGTTTAATGGATCTTCATGAGATCACAATATCACCACAAAGAAAAATATAACTAGTCTGAGTTATCATAGAATGTGTTTAACATCATTCCAATGTCTCATTTTGGGAGAAGTGCTATATCTCGCAAGCAAATTTATAGCAAATGCGATGTCCGAAATTGTGCAGTTTGTGAGATAGGGTATGCACCAAGTAGCGCTTAGATAAGAAACTTCTGGTCCTAGGATATCCACTGTATCTTCTTTGGGCCTAAATGGGTTCTTATCCACTTCAAGGGATCGAACTACCATTGATGTACTAAGTGGATGAGATTTATCCATGTAGGATCTCTCAAATAACCTTTTCAAGTAGGTTGACAGGTGTATAAAATTCATTCGTCCTTCAAGGATATATCATATTCATTTTTCCTTTGGGAAAATGTTTGAATTAATTTTCCTTCAGGGAAATTCTCGAATCAGCAGGTCGAGATTATACTTGGTTTTATCCAAGATTTTCATTTCGAATTCAGCTTTCAAGATTAAACTGACTTCTTCAATCTTTTTGCATGTTCCGATTATGTTTAGGTCATCAACATAGACGGACATGATGCAAAAAACTACTTGGCGATTTCTTTATAAATGCGCAAGGGAAGCTTTATTATTTGTATATACCTTCTTCGGGAGGAATTCACTAAGTCGATTGTACCATATTTGATCCGACTGTTTTTAGATCATATAATGACCTTCACAGTTTTGTACTATACATTCTACAGTTTTCATAATTTCTTTTCTTGGGAATCTTAAATCCACCAGGGATATAAATATTGACATATAATAGCCATATAAAATATGTGGTTTACAAGGTCCATTAATTGCATTTTATTTTTAGCTGCCAGTGATTAGCGGAACTTTGTTTATTCATACCAGGAGAATATGTTTGATCACAAATAATAATAGGTCTCTGTGAAAACCATGGGTTTCTGCGAAAACCCTAAAGCTATTAATCTCGCTTACCACCCTTCCTTTGGTTTTCGTGTAAACACTCATTATCCTACAGGGATAACTTTTCGAGTGTACGTACAATAGAGCCAAAACTTATTATAGCGAGTTTAACTCTGCCACACTTTTGTTTCTTCCTTATTGCACCCAAATCAAAGTGCTTCGGGCACTCAACTTATGTACTGGATCCAAATTTTAGAAAGAGCAATTGTGGACACAGATAAGTTGTCGACAACAAATTTATATTGTTTCTCCGGTATTTATTTATTGATCTCATGTTAACCAGATTCTCATCACTTTCCTTATGTATTTGATCTGGTCGTTCCACAATCCTAGTATTAGATCATTTTGTGCACGTGCTTTGTTACTAGGATTCTTCGTCTTCAGGACGGATCTCTTCTAGAGATTTCAAGTCTTCTAGACGTATCTCTTCTGGAGATTTCAAGTTTGGCTAACCAGTTTTGCTAGCTTTCGTTTGAGGTGTGTAGGTTTCTTTTGTAGGTCTCTCACGCTTCCGGCGTATGGGTGCATGTAGACTCATTTTTTATTTGGACCTCTACACATTTGTGGTCAGTAAACTCATCTGGCAGATTACTTGTTATACATTGTAAGTTACTTATCTTTTAAACTTCAAGTTCAGTCTAACTAGTGCATGAGTCTAAATATCGAGAATCTTTTTTCCTTTAGGGAAATTTCTTGGTCTTTTTCATTCAAGAAAAATATCTCGATATGTTTCCTTCGGGAAAACTTCTCGGCATTCATTTAATTTTTAGATTCTAATCTCCCCCTAATGCCGAGAATAGACTTTTCATCAAATATGCAGTCAGCCAACAGGGTTGTTGACGTGTTGTGGTGGTACGCGTACTGCACGATAAATTCATAGGTGGAAAATGATGTATCATATTCTGCGCACTAGTTGTATAGGGGAGTATCAATGATATGCAGTGGGTCAGATTTGAATTCGAGTTACTACATATAAATTTCATGCCCCTAACATGTAGCTAAGTTGGAATTTCTTGCAATAACGGTCCAGCTGAGTTATAATATGATGCATCAAACTATTCGCTAGACCATTATGGTGTGGACATAAGGTGCCTTAATGCTTCACTTTAATTTCTCAATGCCATATACTAAACATTGAATGCATTCAATATGAGCTCACTGGCATTATCCATTCGAATGGATTTAATTTGATAATTTGGGAAATGAGATCTAAACTCAATAGTGTTGCAATAGGCTTGACATAAGGCCATTAACTGTTAAAATGGTCCACATACTAGGATAATCAGTCCACAAAAATCTCAATGAAACCATTCTAAAAATGAGAGATTTAATTTCAACTTTAGTATGATTCAGCCGTACTCTAAGTTCACCCTTTGTACATGGCATAAATTTATTTATGAAAGGGTTTGACGTGTCATAGCCAATGAACTTAGACAAAATCCGATATATTAAGTTATTATTTTTAGATGGACTAATCGTTCATGCTATAATATGTATGAATCTAAATTGGATTTTAAGACCAGATCTTCAACTCTTCAGGGGCTTGGATTTTTTTAATAAGGTCTTTCACGCTTCAGGCGTGCTTTAGATTCATTGGCATGTGATATTTTTTCCTTCAGGGACATCAATTTTAACCGGGAATATTCTATATAAATATGTGATTTAGTACCTCTGTTGGAGTTGTTAAAGACATCCGGTAATTGAGTTGTAATTTTTCGCAAATAATAATCATGACAAAGCATATAGTCATCACATGCATAAAAATCACAAAATAATGACACTATGTATCTTGACAACTCATAGTCTTTAATGTTATGTCACTGACAATGTTCATGTTTGCTTTAGGCAAACAAAGATGGTAAGATTCGCTTGGGGAATCCTCAATCTTGACCATCACAATAATTATTTGGCATCGGCAAAGATTTTCATCTATCGATATTTTATGCTATTGAAAATTGATTTTATTCAAATTTTGTCGATGAACATAACCCTTCAAGGATTTTTATAAACGACAATGAATATAATCCTTCAGAGATTTTTATAAACTACGATGAATATAATCCTTCAGGGATTTTCCATAAACAATTGATATCTTATTGAGATGGTATCGGAGAATTTAATCAGTGCAGCTGCCTTCTAGACAAAGATGGGGTCAAAATTTCATTACATTTGTCCCAAATGAAGCAAGATGAATCTCAAAGCTCAAGTCAATGCTAATAATGTCCAATTATGTAAATCAATCTTTGTCTCCAAAATCTTCGAGCTCTAAGCTCAAAAGATCACCGTTGTCTATGTCAAAATCTGCTTTAGGCAGACTGACATGGTGAGACTCAACCTGAGGCACCTAGCCCTTGTTGTCCTCTTGTATCATTCGATAAGCCTCAATCAAGTGCTTAGATTTGCAGATTTCTTCCTTTCCACGCTTACGCCCACTCAGACTCCCATGAGCTACAACATGTGCTTCGGGCACTGCTTGTGAGTCAACCAATCTAGCATTGTGATTTCCCATCAGGAGTTGGCTGTGTTTTTTTTTTTTTTTTGCCACTAAAAGTGCAGAAATTAGCTCTGAGTGAGAGGTGTACTGCTGCTAGAGTACAATGTTACTAGTATGGAATGTTGATAAGATTTCCTGTACCAACTCAGCCTCAGTAATTTGCTGTTGGCATAATTTTAACTGAGAAAGAATATGATGCAAGATAGAATTGTTCTCCGTTATAGATTTAAATCTTAAAAATTGAGGTTCAGCCAATCGTATTGTGTCTGAGGGAGGATTACATCATTTTATTGATGGAAACAATCCTTCAGGGATATCCATAAAATACTAGAGTCCATCTCAGTAAGGTACTCATATTTCAAGTCCTGATTTAGGTGATATCTGAGATAAATCAACGTTTTTGCCTTCTGGGCATCAGTGGATTTGGGACCATGGACAATGATTCCGCTTAATTAGGATGAGACTAGATGAATCTCAACATCTATGACCCATGTCACGTAGTTATTACCATCGAGAGCAAGCTCAGTAAACTCTCTCTTAGTAATACCAAATACTTTCACTACGTTTTAAATGGACATGGTGAGACATACGATTTGAATTTTTATTAACAAAGGAGAAAAAGGACTTGCCCAATCACAAAAGAGCAAATATTGGGTGCCGTCTACCCAAACATGATTTACGGTCCGACAAATACTGGGTGACGCCTACCCAGACAATATATGCGGACTATAGGGTAAATTTAATTCACATAAATAAGTATACAAGTAGGAGCAACTATTCAAGTTCAAATTTTAGTCAATGCTCAAGTTTGCTTCAGGCAAACTTGTATACGAAAATTTTGGGCATTGTTTAATTGAATTAAATTAGCAGCAAAGATAGGCATACAAGGATTTTCATATAACTCCTAATTTCTACAACAAATAATTTACAAGCATATGTTGGGGCAAAATAAAGAGCGCAAACAATGCTAATTGCTGGAAATATAAAATAGAGAATTAAGCCTTTTACCAGGGCGGAACCCTACGATAAGGGTTCCTAAACATCTGTTGATGGATTCGGCTAACATCGGGTAGCCTTGGGCACGTCTCAAGTGGGTGGAGCAATCATACAGGTATCGAGTCCAAAAGAAAGCTCAACACGAAATGTATTAGTAAATTCCAAGAGATGATTTAAATTTAATGCGCATGAATAATTATACAAGATTTCATGTTTTACCATAATTAAAGGCCCAAAAATAAATTAATCAAAGACTGCCCAAGATAAAATAATGGTCCAATTAAAACACTTTAAAGGTCCCAGGGTGTAATAATTAAAAAGCCCAAAAAGATTTTTTTTTATTTGGCCCAAGAGTCAGGCTGCAGGGCCAAATTATATATTTTTTTTTTCTTTGGCCCAACAATTGGGTTGCAAGCCCAATAGAGAGGAAGGGGGCAGGGCACGGATGTGCGTGAGGGAAGGCCAGCGCGGCCACGGGCGGCGGCGTGGACATGCTTGCGTACGGCCGTTGCCTGGCGACGCGGCAATGGCCGCTGTCGCGCGGCGGCGCACGACAGTCACTCAGACGCTGCAAGGCAGCGGAGCTTCAAGGAGACGCTGCAGTGGTGCGCGGTGAAGGCGCTGGCGCGCGGCGCGACGGTGGTGCGCGGCTGCGTGAGGCGACGCGACGATAGCGGCGGTCGTCGCACGACGCTTCCAGGTTTGTGCATGGCCATTGTGTTCGGCGGTGGCTCGAGGCGAAGCGGCGAGGGCGTCGGTCATCGCTCGGCCGGCAGCGCGGGAGTAAATCATATAAAATATTTGACGTTGCAGGCTCGAAGTGGACTAATTTATAAACTCGTCAAATATAGGACGAAAAATAAAAGCACGGTTAGGCTTTAATGGTTGATCCCATAATCATACGCATATTCACATATACAAACATATTCCTATACTCTCATCTCATAATCATACACATTAAAAAAATTAACTTTCTATTCTCACATGTGTAGATCTATAAAGTGTATATATATGTACATACATATGCAGTAACATGTTATAAACAATGAATAAATATTCTAAAACAACTTTATTCACAAGGCACCTAAATAATTTTTAATTTACCATGTGGATTGTCGACCTCAACTACTTTTGGTGGGGTTGGATCGAGTTCTCGTTTCCCGGTGATCCAGTTGGAAGAAAGGTCGCCAGTTCCAAAATATTAATCGGTAGAACATTCGTGCCGATAGCGTGTTGTAAAATAAAGAGCGTAAACAAGAACACCGAATTGTTTACCCAGTTCATCATTAATGACTACATTGGGGGCGTACCAAGCCAGGAGTTTCCACTATATTTCTGTGTGTTTACAATACGGAATACATGGATATATTTATAATATCGAAACCCTAAAGCCTATTTAGGTTACTAGGCCCATAAGTAATGTCCACATCAAATATTCCACATTTGGTATATTAAATCTTCTGGATTTACAATACTTTTGATGAGATATTTGATACTCCTGATCAAATATTCAATACTTTAAAACAATTTTGTGATAAGCTTATCATAAACCATTTTCATATAAAATCTACTCTTCCAAAAATGGTTAAGATTTTTAGTTTTTCTCCCAATATTTTTTTTTTTTTTTTTGGGAAAGGTGTATTAACAAAGATTTTGAGATTTTAAGATATCAAAATCTTTTGATATATAAAAGTGATTATTATTGAGGCCCGTAACATTTTTTAACGGGCCCATTAAGGATATGTTTTAAGGAGCAGGCCCTTTAAGGATTATATGAGAGGGAATCTAATAAATTCCCAATTTCCCAATTTGATTGAATTAGGGTTCTCACCATACAAAAATTGAGCCAACTTTTTACTCCCAAGCTTTTCTTCCTTTTTGATTTAGGAATTGCTGTGTGTGGCGTTGTAAGAACGGTAAAATAACAAAGTGTTTTTCAAAATTGTATCTGCATTCAGCTTTAATTTTCCCTCAGTTTATAATTTGAAATGCTCCCATTTTTAGTGGTTTTTGTTTGCATGCAATGAATCTGAGTGTAATCATATGCGATTTCTTCTCTATGAAGAAGAAAATTAGGTTTGGAGTAAAATGCAGCAAGTTGATCAAGTGAAGGAAAGGCATGTTCAGGGAAGTATGGGAGAAATGGTAACTGTGCTGAAATCTGTATTGATTTTTTTTCCGTGAGATTTTTTTGTGTTTTTTGCGGAATATTGTTTTAGTTAGTTTTATTTGATTAACTAATCTGTATATTAAAATTCACTTGCGTTGAGTGTCTATAACTAGCTTGTTAATCTCATATGAATTTTAACAGATGTTTATTTCTCTCTTATCAGAATTTTTCCCAAGCTGATGATGTACTGGTGGAGACTACCCGTGCTAGATGTATTGTCCTTGCAATCTGTTCCGGTTATCTTGATTATATTACAAGTATCTTTGAATATCTTGAGTGATTAAAGCTGTCTTTCTTTTCCAGTTTCAAATCTTCTTAAAAGGCATGGAGAACTGTTGGTGCGACTTTCGAGGTATAAATGGTAAACTTGATCCTGCTTGATTTATATTATTAGTCGGTTGGATTTCTGAAAAATGAAGTTCACCATTGTGATGACTATGCATTCATTAATACTGCTAACTTATTTGTGCACGTGAGCAATGGCTGTATTTGAGTCCTAATTTACTTAAATCACCATTCGGTCGTGTTTCCTTAGGGAATTTTCTGGCTCTCATTATGTTACACTTATCAGATACATTAATGCATGTCATGTTGGTTATGATGTTCCTGCATTGGTATGTTGAACCATCTGAACAATTTAAGTAAATTATGTGCTGCAAATATAACAAACATATCCAAATTTAAAGAGAAAAGGGGGATCATATTAGAATGGGTCATGTTTTCTGCAATGCCTCTTTGCTCTTAAAGTTTTGCTTAAATGACGAGGGTGCACATTCGGTTAATCCGACCAGTCTGAAAATTGGGTTACCAAAAATTGAACTGAAAATCGAAAGGAAGCTAACATTTTGGTTTGGTAATTATGAGAAATGAAAAAATTGAAAATTGAATATGTTGTACCTGGGAAATACAGTTTTTGGGTCTGTGTGTATGTGTTACACGATCTTTAGAACATGGGTGTACATACGGGGCTTGAAGGGGGTTGCTATATGGAAATTAGGGTTTCTGTCCAGTGAGTGAAAGTAAGCATCGGCCTTAGGTTAGGTGATGTTGAAATTACAATTTTGGAATGTAAGTTTGACAAATACAAATTGCGATTTTCAGTGGGAATATCAAATTGCCACTTGGTATCAGATAAGGGAATTAAATAAAAGAAGACAAACTCAATAAATATCCGGGTTTCAGCTTTGATTGGTCAACCTAGATCAGTTGGCTCAGTTTAGGTTTGATTCGCCCAGCTAAACGAATCGGGTGCACACACTGTGATTTTATCCTGTGTGTAGCGAATTGAATTACATTTTTTTTTTTGGGTGGTGGTGGTGGGTGGGTTTGTCATTTCATGATGCATTCATTGCAGGAATAACATCTGTCAGCAGTTTGCTTTCAAGAAAATATCTCAGCAATTTTAAAAAACAGATATAATTCCATTATGCTTGGTTGATTTGACGATATGAATTTTCAGCTGTGTAGATTAAGCAAGAGACCACGATGTTGTTCTGCATGCAAACATGATATTATAGGTTGTGTTTAATGTAATTTTAGATACTGTCGCCGTGGTAGCTTGTCTACTTTGTTTGAACAGTCCTAGAGAAGGAGCCAAAAACATGTAAACAAGAAAGGAAATCAATATGTTATTAGAGATTTGTTGGTGGATTACTAAATAAGAAAGCATATGTATATATATTTTTTTTTCCGTGTGACGCTTGCATACTTTTCTTTCTATATAAAGTGAATGATTTTTGGCTATTGCTAAGTGGTCCTCCTAATTTCATTAGGGATTCCGACAAATCTGTTTTTGAGCGTTTGCAAAGAGAATTTGAAACTGCACATGCTTCTCGCACTCAAGGTAACATGGGATGGTTCCATCTTGTTGCTTATTTTCTATGTTATATCCGTTGACTTTTACGAATCTCTTCTATAGGACATGTTTAACTGTGTATCATAACTGTAACTGCAAATAGAATCACAGGGTAGATAAGTGAATATATCCCATCTTTCTTCTGTGGCAGATGAAAACGTGGTCTTTAAATGTAGATTTTTTTTTTAAAAGGACATCAATATCTATCCCAGAATTTAACACCCCAAAGAGAAAGGATGTGTAAGAATTGTATCGGTCGGTGAGATTCGATCTAGAACTTTAGTAGAACAGAATCTTCTCTAGCATTTATTATTATTCCTTGCATGCATATAAATTTATTTGTATGAGTATGGTGTACTCTCTACATTCTCTCCTCATCCACACTCTTCTCTTAGTATTTGTTAGTTTACATTTTCTGATGCAATGTTTGTTATCTTGTAGAAATCCGTCTAGAGGGTGAGCAATGGAATGATGGGTTATTCGCTACAATTAGAGAGCGGGTATTATTTTCTTAACTGATTGTTAATACCTGGTTTATAATTCTCTTTCCAGGATAAATTGACCTAGAAGTATAAGAAGCTAATTGAATTTGTTCTTGTTATCCAAAGAAAAAGCACATAGCATGCACTATTGTTGCATTCCAGACCTTCTTCGTGGCATGAGATGCAGCACACGTTTATTGTTACACCCTTGTCCAAAATCATTACCTCTTATAGTCTTATTGGCATCCTTCCCATAAATTTATATATTGCGATTTTCCCTTCTGTCTTTCCTTCCCCCGGCTGCTCCTGTGATGGTGAATACATTTTTTTAGGTATTAATACCTACCTACATGCTATTATTTGGGATTAAAGGCTCGTTTTTTTTGTTTGTTATATAATACCTACCTACATGCTGCGCTGATGGCTTGCTATTTGATTCAGGTTCACATGGAGGCTGAACGAAAATTATTTCAATTGGAAGGCGAGTCCACTGCAATGGCAAATTTTCCTTTTTATGAAAAAATAACTTACAGAAATGGAAATAAAGTAAGTAACAAATCAAAGTTAATGCGCACTCCTGTCATTTCACTTTTAAGCATCATACTCCCTGGATTTTTTTTTTTTTGTCATTTTTAAGTATTGCTTAATCATGGACAGTTTCAGAGTAACTCGAACCAATGTTATTGATAAAATACTACTACTCATTTTGATTTTTATTTATGCATAGGACTCTAGGATCTACCTAATAGTATAGCAATCAGTAGTTTAATGTACGCCATGTAAGTTACAAAAACATAAGAGTAATTATGACCATTAGGTTCCACTTTCCAACTACTCTTATTTTAACCTAATTTACAAAATAACATTAGAATGTCAAGTCCGTATCCATAAATATATAACTAATACGAGTAAGTCTCATGTGCAACAGGTGCACCGTGCAACTCAAATGCATTTTTGAAAAGTTACCCCTTATAAAATGTCACTTTCAGTAATAGCAGAGGTAACTTTTCAGAAATAGTAGGAGTAACTTTTCAAAAATGCACTTGAGTTGCACGGTGCACCAGGTGCCTACAAGACTATGCCAAGTAATACACTGATATAGGACCTTCGTTAGCTGCATGGGATTTCACTTTGTCTATATGTTGTTATTTAGCAATTTCAACTGTAATGTCCATCTTAGTCTTATTAATTTGTTGCTTCCTCTATCCGCCCTTTTATTTTCTTGTTATTTGATGAGGGAGAGGCTCCAGGGGAAGGAAGAGATCGTCTCATGCCATTAGACAGTCTTATTAATTTGTTGCTTCCTCTATCCGCCCTTTTATTTTCTTGTTATTTGTTGCGTATTTTATTTTTGAGTAGGTCTTGTGTGAGACCGTCTCATGCCATTAGACAGTGGGATGATGTATAAATTGTGCATGACGCATTAACACTTTAAAAGGAGTGAGTGTTAATTTGTGTTGTCTCATGCCATGAGACGGTCTCACACAAGTGTTTGCCTTTATTTTTTAACTTGAAAATAGGGTTTTGCATAAAATCGGTGGTCCATAAACATCAGTTTTTCCTTTGGGTGGACAGGACAATTTAATTAATGTTGTTTCTTTTGTCCTGTCCCACATAATAATCAAACTTGAGTCATGTCATAAATGTAGAATTCAGCTGAGAAATTTATCTGGCGCATTAGGGGTGATGTATTTAAATAATAACATTCTTTATCCTTACAGATATACTGCAAAGTTAATCAATATTACAGTAAAAATTTAGAAACTCGCTGCATGTTAATTAACCCAATAACCATAATTGGCAGTAAATTTAGTGGCCCACTGGCCCTTAATATGTCAAAATCAACTTCTTTCTGTAAAATTGTCTATAACTTCAATCATGAGTTAGAGATAATGATTGGCTTCTAATATTAATATTTTGAATGTGCAGATGATATGTTGTTTGGATGGAGCAAGGATTGGCATTCAGTATGAGATCACATTTGATGGTACTTGCTGGATTCCATGGAATACTTATTTCAAGTCATCCAGTGAAATTGCACGTTAATTTAGAACATGTGTGGTTGTGAATTGTCCATATTGGAACTTGTTATGTATTAGAAAGAGAATGCATAGAAAAATGTCACTGCTTTTGTTCCTGTTTTGGGGGAGATAATTTGTGTTATATTTAATTAAGAAATATCTTCTAACATGTTATATTCATGACTCGTTTGGTAACTATTATTAGTGTAGCCTAAGTAATGATAATGACCGACTCTGTTTTTGTACAAGTATAATGTTTGTTCATTCTCTATATTATGTGCATCAGTGCATGCATATAGAGTTGAGCTTTCTATGTTATGTGCATCAGTGCATGCATGTAGAGTTGAGCTTAATAAATATGTGATGTAAATAGTAATTAAATGAGAACTCGTTGTAAATTTAAGTTTTGATTTGCAGGAGAACCCTGTGGGCTGTTCCACTGTGTTCTGGAAAGCAAGTCCTTTCTTGAGAAAATGACAGTTTGTGAGCATACAGTTCCTCTTTTCTTGCCAATACACGAGGTGGAAAAGGATTTTCTCTCTACAAATGCAACGGTTAGTAGGATGGTTTCATTAATATCTTATTTCTATGAAATTAATGCATATATATTTTCTATTTTGGGTGCAGAAGTTCATAGACCATGTGGGACATTTGCTCCAGGCCTATGTTGATAGACGAGAGCAGGTACGCAATTGCATTAATAAAAGTTTTCAAAAGGAATTTGGTTTATCTCTTGCCTTTTATATTCTTGAAACAACCTTTGCAATCATGACTCCTTTATTTTAGTGATCCTTCTTAGTGCAATTTAGTCATACTTCATCATAGAATAGTCTTCTCAATCAAGTGACTCAGTGACATCACAGCCAAAGTTATAAGAATAGGTTCTTGTTCCATTTACTTTGACTGAAGATCTTGTGCAATGAACATGTTTTCTTTACTGCCTTCTTTTTTCTCTTCCAGGTTCGTATTATGAAGGAGCTGTACAGAAATCGAATAGGAGAACTCTATTGTACTCAATCATTTCATATGATTGAATTTGAGTTTGCTGGTTTTGATTGGTAGGTGAAGGCTTGCTTCAAGCTTCTCTCAAATTTTTTATTTTTTAATTTTTTTGACAGATAACCTATCGTAGAAAAATAAAGCAATATAAAGAGGACTTCCAACCTAAACCTAACCTAGACCCACCAAGTAAAAAAATCCACAGGCACTTCATTAAGGAATTTAAATTAACTAGGCTCTACTTAATTAAACCACAAAACAGAAATACACCTTCTGTAAATGATAAGTGAATAAAATTTTGAATTTTTTTTTTAAATAAAAATTAATATAGGTAGATTTGTCTATACTGTCTATGTTGCGTGCTGATGCAGTCATATAGTTCCTGGTAGTAACAGATAACAGTTATGATATATGTTGTCGATTTACCTCTAACTTCTGGTCTTTGGATCCTTTTGATTATAATTTTTGTAAGTGTAAGACTCTTGCGCATGCACCGTGCAACTCAAGTGCATTTTTAAACACTCACTTTTCTTTTCACTGAACAGTTACGGTTGGTTTCATTTCTTACAACTGCAACAGTTCAGTGAAAATAACTGTGGTTGTTCAGTGAAACAAAGGTGAATGTTTAAAAATGCACTTGAGTGCGCGGTGCACCTGGTGCATACAAAAATAAGGTATACTTAATGACTTCTGTTCATTCTTTTCCAACAGCAAGGTAGTGGCAAGTCTTAGATATGCTGATCTTGTATCGACACTCCCATCTGAGGTCGATGTCTTGGCATGGCCGATGCAGCTATCCACTAAATCTCGCCCTAGTGTAGCACCAAGCACCAGGAGGAAAGCACCGGGGCACCGTCAAAAACCAGCTCGCGTGACACATGCTGAGGATTTACTACAAGCAGTCAGTCTACCAGAAGGTTGGTCTGGGATTTCTTAAGTTTTGTGCTTTCTGTTTAAGCTTCGTACGATCACCCTCATTCCCAACTCACCCACAACATTAGTCTTATTTGGGAATTTCCAGAAAAGGCCAAGCCAAAAAAGGGATTATGTACACTTTTTAGGCTGGCCTTACTTGGAAAAGAATTTTATGCCTTCTTTTTTACATTAAAGATCTGAAAGATTGCAAAACTCAATCATACAAGATTCAGTTACCTGATCGACCCCTTTACACAAGACCGTGCACCTGAACCACCCACACATAGAACAGACACATGCACATACAAATTGCACGCTCACATATATACAAAATGCACACAGATAACACATACAAATTGCACACAAACAGCACACACTTACAAGATATCATACAAATCACACACACACTTATACACTAAGTTACTGACAAAAATTGCATGCATACACACATGAAAGGGTATTTTTTTTAAAAAGGATCCAAGGTCGTGGGTCAAAAAGCCACATTTGACACATATCTCCATCTCTAATGCATTTTCCTTATGCATATCCGTCATTCTCTCTCTTTACACAAAATTTAGCCACTAATGTATCCCTTTTGCCTTCAGCTTTTGCAGAGATTGTGTTGACCCTTCCTCAAGCACTCAAGAAAATTTTCCCAGACCAAAATGTCTAGATCCCATCTTTTCCCTGCCAGCAAGAGAATGCACATAGAGGATTACATATGTTAAATAGAACTTTTACTATTCTGGAGTTAAAAATCCAGTTCTATCTTTGTCGGACCACATAAGTTTGATGTTTGTTGATTGTGCCTTTTCCCTTTCTTTTTCATGGTTGTAAATCGCAATGTTAGTTGTATGTATCTGTAAAAGACCACATTTTTGTTTCAATGTCAAGTAGGGTAAATATTTGCCCAGAAGTTCGTTCTGAAATCTCATCAGTTTCATCGAGGTCCTGCTATTACTCTACGCCAGATAGGCCTGCGGCTGTTCATCTGAATGTCTTAGTTCACAATCAAAAGTGTATGAATCCATTGTTATGCAGAAATTTTCTTAGGAGATGCACACACCAGGCACCATGTTTTGTGGATACAGGAATACTGACTTGATATCAAACCCAGTGTCAGATCTTTCAGTTATAAAAGAGGGAACAAATGGAAATTGCTAAGAACTACGAAGAGGTATCTTGGTTTCCTTTCTTTTGTTTAACCAAAAATAAACTTGTAACTTTTTTGTCACAGGATCAGGAGGTTAAACTGGAGAAGGCATTGCCTCAAGAAACTTGGCTATTTCATAAGTACGTTATGTTAGACTAAAATGTTGAATTCCCTGATGCATTTGCTAATCAGTTCGTATGATCATTAGCTTTTCTTTATCGGTTTCGATCTATGTGGATCTATTTTAAGGTTCAGCTCATCGGTTCGAGCCAAAAATATAACTCCCTACTATGTTATTTGAATGAAACCCAAGATTCAGATACTGGGGTTGAAAATGTAGAAATATTGATGGATATTTCGATATCGATATTGGTAAATTTGAGAAATTATGAAAATTTAATAATAAACTTTTAATACATAAATTTAACAATAAAAGTAGAGCAAATTTTACATTTGTGATATTAATCGATATTTATTGAAATTAAGGATATTTTTTCGATATTTCCCGATATTTTACCAATATTATGCTCAAATTTTATAAAAGTACAATTGAAATTGATAACATACTGATTTTTATCATTATTACCAATTTTTTTACGAATATTATGGAAATATCGTTAGACCCCAATATCGATATCGGTGATCACGAAAAATGGATATATCGAGGATATATCCGGATATTTTCATCTTTGAATTACTGCAAATCTGTTAACTTCCTTCCTTCTGATGAAGGCTCAAACCGATGTTTCACATTTAGTTCATTATTCTCTATGTTGTCAATGTCTTTCATTGTATTTCTTCTGGTTATTTTAATCCAACTCATAGGCTCATAGCAAGATGAATGTTTGCTGCGAGTGTATTACTAAAGTTTCTTGCTCTTGAATTTTTTCATGGGTTTTTCGGATTTTTATATTCCATTCATTTCTGAATTTTTATTAGATTTTATTTTGATGCGTTAGTTTTGGGATTCCTCGATTGAGATTAGAACTTTACGACCCTACCTCATTCGAATTTAAAATTTAAAATTCGGTTTTTATTATTTTTTCCAATATAACTTATTTTAATCTTAGACAATATATTTTTCTCTTTCCTGCATGTTCTTACACAATGCATTAATTAAAATAATACAACATTAATTATTATTAAACTTTGATTTAACATAAAACAACATTTTATCCTACCAAAATTTTAGTTATAACTTTGCACGCAAACCTAAATTTTGAAATAAATGTAGTAACAATTATTCTTTTTAGAGAGGCTTTTTTCTTTCTTCAGATTATTTTGAAACACATGTATATTGAGACCCGTATTACATCATATTAACTTATAATTATTAAGCTGGAAAAGTTTGTGCTGTCAATTATGATATTCAACTCGTGACACTATTAAAAATTATAAAATTATGTCACGTGTAGCATAGGTGCAATGTTCCAAAATTCACTTCAGTTTTGTTGCCACTTTCCATTGCACAAACAATTGTTTCCCTTTCTATCACCCCTTGAATTTCTATATTTATCAATGCAATATAAATTAATAAAATACATTTGCCATACTGGGGCCCATAAAATAGTTTTGCTGCAATCCTATCAAGAAACTACATGGGCTCCAAATATATCAAAACAGGATACGGTTATTTCACCCCTTTCTTCCCTCCATATAATTCACCATTCAGAAATTATCCAAAAAAATTGAACAATATTATCAAAACACTCCCAAAAAAATGACATAAAAAGATCAGAGGGGTGAGGGGAACCACTTAACCGTGGCCATCAAAATAATATGTAAAAATTTCAAGGCCCAGGTTATTTGCACTGGCCTCTCTATTAAACACATTATCACGATAAATACACTACTCGGTGTTTGAAAAAAAAAAAATTCGAACAGTAAAATTCAAAAAAAAAAATTGGAAATCTTTTTTTTTTTTTTTTTTTAAGTTGAAGGTAGTATATTTAACAAAAAGGCTAGTGCAAGTAATTGTGGTCATTTTGAAAATGAAAAAAGACCAATTGGGGGCTTCTTATATAGTTCTCATATATGAATAGGTTTTGGGTTCTACTATATACCTCCATATTTATTTGATACCCCCACCCTATTTTTGACTTATTATAATATATTTTTTGAATGACTTTTGTGATCTTATAATAAAAAATAAAAAAACTGAATACTTGATACACCCATTAGAATACCAAAAGTCACAAGTGACTTGAACGCAAAATACTAGTTATACTAGTAGTTACCCCACAAGAGTATGAGATCCCTATAGTATTGGCAAGTATAGGGACCAAGTAGTATCGAACCCAAGGAAAAGTGTGTATGCGAATAGAGCCCTGGAGATCTACGTCTCGTAGTTAATATGAATGTATGTTCAGGTTCAAGAATTCTATTAAACTAATTTATAAACTACTACTCTTAATGCTAATAATTAAATTAAGCTAAATAACTTGGGTTTTAATAAGATATGTGATGGTGATGCTCAGGATAGGAATTCCTACGTATACTAACGGAGTATGTACAATAACTAAAATAATCGTGATGTGCAAGTAATAATTGATTAGGCGTGAAATTGTCATGATTCGTCGTTAGAAATACCCAAGTTTTGGTCGGTTTTGTTGAGTATTTAGAGTCAATTGAGCATTATTTCTATACATTGATGAATTTGTCTCTTTGATGCTCATAGGTGAATCGAGGGCGAAAAACGGAGTTCGTAGGACTTTGAATCGACTCAAACGGGTGCCCGGATGAGAAGATATCGAAGAAATACGATAGGTATTAGTGCGGAAGAAGAAAAGTATTAGTTGGGGTAAATTTGGAGTCACTCGAGTGGATGAGCTCGAGCACTAGCGCTCGAGCGTGTGGCTCGAACGCCCAAAACATACAGAAGATTTCTACCGCTCGAGCGTGTTGCTCGAGCACCCCAAAGAACTCAAGCGCTCGACCAGCTCGAGCGGGGCCGCTCGAGCACCTGCATCATTCGAGCTACACAGCTCGAGCGCCACCGCTCGAGCGTGTGCGCTCGAGCACTTCTTGGATTTTTGCTTCCGGATGCGTTTTTTGGCCCACGAGATCACGATTTGGCCCGACGCTTATATATATTCATTCCAGGCTCGTTTTGGGAACCACCACTTACCACTTGATACAATAGTACTTTTAGAGTTAGTTTTCAACAAGCAAGATTGAGATTCACGTTTTTAAGGTTTTCTTTACGAATTCATAGTACGATTTTGCTTTTTAATTTCGTTTCTTAAGACCTTTGTTTGTTAATACTTTGAGACTTAGTTTTCTTAATTTAAATTCAGTGCTTAGCATTAATTTTCTTTCAACCCTAGTTTATGTTTGATAATTTATTTGTTATAATCACTATGTTCATGTTCGTTACTTATTCAATTGTTCTTGTTTACGTAAAAACCATGTCTAGCTAAAACCCTTGCATGCTTGGGGTAGGATGAACTCGTAGAAATATGTTGCGGGTATGTAATTAGGGTAATTCGTGACGTTAGGTTTTAATTCTCTTAATTAATGAATTCTTAAAATCAATCTTAATTTTATTCTTGAATTTCGTTCGAAAAGTGTTAGAGAGAGGACGGTCTTATCACTCTCTAACAACGAGTAGACTTAATGAGAGGGTTTAGAAAGGGTTAATTAATCTACCGGTTTATCTAAGGAGGACGACCGCATTACCTTAGTATAAATTAGGATCTCGTTAATTAAGCACGATCTATTAACTCGTTAGTAGATTAGTGAAGTCGATTGCTAGGATAAAGTATTAGGGTATTAATTCTTGAGCTTTTATCTTACAACCTTTTACTTAGGTTATTTCTTGCGCGCCACGATTATCTTGATTATGTACCTGCTCCGTTAGTATACGTAGGGATTCCTATCCTGAGCATCACCATCACTTATTTGAATACAAACCTTAGTTAATTCATTTCATTCGTTCTTTAGTTTAATTAGTTTATTTTAGTTTATAATTAATTCTTCAGAAAATCCAAAAACATACATTCATATTAGCTACGACGCGTAGATCTTCAGGGATCTGTTCGCATACACTTCATCCCTTGGGTTCGATAAGACTTGGTCGCTATACTTACTCTCATACTACAGTGATCCCGTACTCTTATGGGGAAACTACTAGTAGAAAGCTGGTATATTCGCTTCAAGTCAATGGCGCCGTTGTCGGGGATGGCGTTGTATGTCTTTTGAATAGGACTTGTAGATAGCTTAGTAGTTAGTAGTGAGTGATTTACTTTTCTGTTTTATTTCGTAGTATTTTCGGCAGTTGCGTTTTTATTCTTTTATTAGTGTTTCAGGTTTATGAAAACACGCTCGCAAGGTGATACGAGCGAAGAGAGACTACAGCTAGATCCTAAGACAATAGCAAGAAGAAACCGAGCCTTCTTAAGAAGGATGAACGCTGCCGGATGAGAGAACGAGAACGTGAACATGGACATTAGTAATGAGTTGGATGATGCTGCAAATGAGTTTAATCAGGTAGTGGACCGAGTTGAGGGCACTGGAGGTAGTGGTAGTCAAAATCAAGTTCTGTTAGGAGACAGCCAGAGCCAAAACCTGGGTACACAGAACATAAACAATTTAGCTCATAACCTTGTCCAACATCCTCAAAACAACCCTGCTTACCCACATAACAACTTCCCACAACATAACTTACCCTACCCTTACCCATACCCACCATATCCATATCCACCATACCCGTATCCTCCACCTCCTGTTTACAACCAACCACCAGCTTATCAACCACCACCACCCCAACAAGTACCCGTACCACCTGCTAATCCTCAGCACGTTCCTCAGAACGCGGATCAGAACATGGCTATTAGAGGAAGATTCGCGGCACAACCGCAGAGGTACTATGATGGAGTGGCATTGCCCCCTGTAGAGGCAAATAACTTCTCAATTTCCCTAGGAATTCTAAAGCTGCTCACCGAGAATCAATTCAAGTGGGAAGTTGGGAAGGAGAATCCTCATACTCATCTGAGGAGTTTTCTGATGATCGCATCCACATTTAATTATAACGGCATATCTGAAGATGCCAAAAGACTCAGGTTGTTCCCATTCTCTTTGACGGGAATAGCTAAGGAGTGGTACGATAACACGCTCCCACGGGGAGGTGTAACCACATGGGCCGAGCTCGAGCGTCTGTTCCTCGAGCGATTCTACCCTCCATCTAGAACCATTAAAGCAAGGATAGAGATCTCTTCCTTCCGCCAGAAGCAAGGTGAAGACTTACGTCAGGCGTGGGAGAGATACTCGAACATGTTGATTGAGTGCCCGCAGCATGGGTACAATGAGGGAGATATCATGGCATTCTTTTATAGTGGAGCCAGCAAGGCTGGCCAAGCCCATCTAGATGCATGTGCCAGTGGAGCTTTTCTGAACCAAGGGATAGCGAGATGTAGAGAAATAGTCGACAACATTGTCACGAATGCCGGGGCATAGAACGAGGATCCAGAATTTCAGAGAGCTTACAAGTTGGAGGAGAATGAGGGTATGATGAAGCTGTTGATGGCAATGATGGAGAAAATCTGTAACCTCGAGATGGGGCAGAATCTGGTTGGAGGGAATGTAGCAGTGAATGAGAAAGTGGACCCACCCACGAGTCAGCAAGAAGAGGCCAACTATATGGGAAGGCCTAACTATCCACAAGGGGGGTATCCACAAGGTGGCAATCAGTTTGGAAGGCCTTCTTATGGCCAACCATTTGTACCTCCAGGTCCACAGCTGCCTCAAAATCAATGGAGGAACACACAAAGGTATCAAGGAATCCAGGTTCAAAACCCCCGGGTGGAGAAGACGGTGCCTCAACGGAGGAGATGTTGAGAGCTATCCTTCAGAAGGTGGAGGAATGAAGCAAGAGATTGTCCTCTTTGGAGTATGACGTTAAAGAGTTGCATAAGAAAGGTGATCAGCGTGATCAAGAACTCCAGAAGAGAGATGTAGAGCTGAATCGAATTCAGCAAGAGAACAATAGGCGGTTCACTTCGATAGAGTTTCAAATGAGCCGGATCGTAAAATCATTGGGTAGAGAGCCGGGTAAGTATCCTTCTATGTCGGAGGAAAACCCGAAAGAGCATTGCAAGGCGATCCATCTTAGAAGTGGGACCAACTATGATGGTCCTCAGATGCACTACTGATTCTGGGACGCCACAAGGAGAGATTGAGATTGAGGAGATGAGAGTTGAGAAAGGGGTTAAGGGTGAAGGCACTCGGAAGAGTAAAGATGTGGATGAGAGCAAAGAGCCTGAAGAGGAAGGCATTGAGAAGATTGAGAGAGTTCCTAAGTGGAAGAAGGCAAAGGAAGTAAGGGAGAAAGTGAAAGAAACTGAGCGTGATGAATGGGGGGTACCCAAATCGGTGATACCAGTCCCGTATCCACAACGCTTCATAAAGAAAAAGCTTGATGAGAAATTCGCTAAATTCCTTGATGTTTTTAAGAAATTGCATATTAACATTCCTTTTTATGATGCTTTGGAACAGACGCCGAATTATGCCAAGTTCCTGAAGGATTTAATTGCAAAGAGACGGCGAGTAGATGAGCCCAAGTTGGTGCAGCTGAACCATGAGGTGAGTGCATTAGTGCACAAAGCGCTTCCACCGAAGTTGAAGGATCCCGGGAGTTTCACGATATTATGTGATATCGGGAATGGAGTTAAGAAGGGAGCGTTGTGAGACCTTAGGGCGAGCATCAATCGTATGCCCTTGTCGTTATTCAAGATGTTGGAGGGTGGAGAACTTCAACCGACAATGATGACGCTCCAACTTGCCGACCGGTCTATTACTCGACCTCAAGGTGTGGTTGAAGACGTCCTCGTGAAGGTTGGGGATCACATATTTCCAGCCGACTTTGTAGTGCTTGACATGGATGAAGATGAGCACGTTCCATTAATCTTGGGAAGACCGTTCTTAGCAACGGCCGGGATGGTGCTAGATGTGGCAAATGGGAAGATCACATTGAAAGTTGACGATCAAGAGATAAAGATTTCCCTATATGAGGCCATGAAACACCCGAAGGAGGATGAGAGTTGTTATTACATGGATGTCATTGATCCTTGTGTTGAAGACACACCTCCTATCTCTAATCTTTCTCATATTCATGATTTCGTTAGTCCTTCACTTGATAATTTAACCCATGAGCATTATGATCTTGATGGTTTTAATAGGGATAAAGGGAAGAAGTTGAAGGATGAAGAAGTGAAAAGTGAGGACGTGGTCCAGTTGGAGGGGAAATGAGGAGTTAAGAAGAAAAAGTCCAAGCGCAAGAAATTGCTTAGTAAGACTCCTCCAGATAAAGGTGAGAAGAAGTTGAGACCCCTTCCACTTGGGGATGATAAGGAAGCAAAGGAGCTCGTGATGGAGGGGCATCAAAGAAAGGAATTCAACCACCACCCTTATGAGAGTAAGGGAGGTATATTTGAGTATCATGTCACATAAGCTCCTTTGAGCTTGGTCCGGCATGAGGACCTTAAAAATAGCGTTGAATGGGAGGCAACCCATTTTTATTTGCTTTTGTTTTGAATCGTAAGTTTTAACCTCGTACTTGAGAGTTTATTTTGTAGGCTTGTCTCGGAGGAGTAAAGGTATCATGGAGTTATTCAGATTGAAGGGACCAACTCGAGACAAGGGAGTGTGCCAAGTTGTTAGGAGAAACTAAATTATTTGGATGAGGTAACCCACAACCCCAAACTTAGACCGCTTCACAAGGTCGAAGTTTGGGGGGTGGAGTTTTTATATGTTTCATGGTTATATTGCACAGATGCACACCCTCTCTTTGAATTGAGTTTGGTTATTTGAGTCTTGAGATCCTCCTTGAGCTGATAATATTTTGAGGTGCTACTATATATTTCATGCCTATCAATCATCTTATGCTTGTTGATTGCTATCTTTGAGTATGATTTGATGAGTAGGGTGAATTGTGAAGTTGAGTTAGGAATGTTCTTGTGTGAGTATTTGAGTTAGAGTTGATTAGAGAGAGAACTAGTATGCTTGTGAATTTTCCTTTTGAGGGCTTGTGTGATGAGAGTGAGAATTCACTAGGACTAGCATGTATGTGGAAGCCGTGAGATTTGAGTCTTATGAGATTTTGATGCATGAATTGATCTCTTCGTTTGTGAGTGGATCGTCACCTTAGAGGATGCTAGAACTTTTGTGTGCTCTTGCTTCTTGATTGTGTCTAGTTTGATATGCCGAATGTGATCTTAGGTCATCTTTATTTTGATTGAGTCACCCTAAATTTTCCTTACCATTGATATTTGTCCCTTGTTAGCCCCTTTGAGCCTTAAACCTAATTCATTTGCTAGCACATTTAAACACTATTCCAGTTCCTAAGCTTTTTGTCCCAATTTGAGTGGAGAATAGGAAAAGTGTGAATGTGAAGGGATCGAGTTGAGTTGAAAGAGGAAAATGTGATTGCTTGAGTGAGTATGAGAAGAAGGTGTGATGAAGTTTTGAGTTGTGGGAAAAATAAAAAAATTGAGAATGAGAAAAAGGAAAAATGAGTTCATGTGTTTGTGAAAAAAAATGATGAAGTGATTGAGAAAAGTGAAAAGAGTGAGAAAGAAAAAATTGAAGTGTTGAGAGTATTGGAATTGAAAGTGTGTTGATTGAAAGTGTTTGAAGTATTCTATTCCCAATCTCGAAGTACCAAAGTTTGACTTTCTATTCACCATTCACTTGAGTCACTTACCATATTGATATCCCACCTGTCCAAATAGCCTACATTACAACCTTGAGAAAAGTCCTTTTTTATTCGGCATTGATTTCTAGAGTATGGTCGGAGTTGAGAGTGCTTACAAGCCTATGGCTGCCAATATGTGTGATTGATTGTTTGAGTGAGTCCCTTTATCATTGATATACACTTGTGAGGGAGTGAAACACATCGTTGAGTGCACATCCATGTTTGATCTTGGTGTTTCTTGTTGTTGTTGCATGAGTGTGATGAAGGGAGGTGAGTGAGTATACTTGTGATTGATCTTTGAAGATCGAGTTCATTTGCTTGCATGATTTGATTCTTTGACTCATTCCTAACAATTTCACTTGACTTAATATTTCATTGCTTGAGGACAAGCAATATGGTAAGTTTGGGGGGTTGATTAGGCGTGAAATTGTCATAATTCGTCGTTAGAAATACTCGAGTTTTGGTCGGTTTTGTTGAGTATTTAGAGTCAATTGAGCATTATTTCTATACATTGATGAATTTATCTCTTTGATGCTCATAGTTGAATCGAGGGCAAAAAACGGAGTTCGTAGGACTTTGAATCGACTCAAACGGGTGCCCGGATGAGAAGATATCTAAGAAATACGATAGGTATTAGTGCGGAAGAAGAAAAGTATTAGTTGGGGTAAATTTGGAGTCACTCGGGTGGATGCGCTCGAGCGTGTGGCTCGAACGCCCAAAACATACAGAAGATTTATACCGCTCGAGCGTGTTGCTCGAGCACCCCAAAGAACTCAAGCGCTCGACCAGCTCGAGCGGGGCCGCTCGAGCACCTGCATCATTCGAGCTACACAGCTCGAGCGCCACCGCTCGAGCATGTGCGCTCGAGCGCCTCTTGGATTTTTGCTTCCGGATGCGTTTTTCGGCCCACGAGATCACGATTCGGTCCGACGCTTATATATATTCATTCCAGGCTCGTTTTTGGGAACCACCACTTACCACTTGATACGATGGTACTTTTAGAGTTAGTTTTCGACGAGCAAGCTTGAGATTCACGTTTTTTAGGTTTTCTTTACGAATTCATAGTACGATTTTGCTTTTTAATTTCGTTTCTTAAGACCTTTGTTCGTTAATACTTTGAGACTTAGTTTTCTTAATTTAAATTCAGTGCTTAGCATTAATTTTCTTTCAACCCTAGTTTATGTTTGATAATTTATTTGTTATAATCACTATGTTCATGTTCGTTACTTATTCAATTGTTCTTGTGTACGTAAAAACCATGTCTAGCTAAAACCCTTGCATGCTTGGGGTAGGATGAACTCGTAGAAGTAGGTTGTGGGTATGTAATTAGGGTAATTCGTGATGTTAGGTTTTAATTCTCTTAATTAATGAATTCTTAAAATCAATCTTAACTTTATTCTTGAATTTCGTTCGAAAAGTGTTAGAGAGAGGACGATCTTATCACTCTCTAACAACGAGTAGACTTAATGAGAGGGTTTAGAAAGGGTTAATTAATCTACCGGTTTATCTAAGGAGGACGACCGCATCACCTTAGTTTAAATTAGGGTCTCGTTAATTAAGCACGATCTATTAACTCATTAGTGGATTAGTGAAGTCGATTGCTAGGATAAAGTATTATGGTATTAATTCTTGAGCTTTCATCTTACAACCTTTTACTTAGGTTATTTCTTGCGCGTCACGATTATCTTGATTATGTACATGCTCTGTTAGTATACGTAGAGATTCCTATCATGAGCATCACCATCACTTAATTGAATACAACCCTTAGTTAATTTGTTTCATTTGTTCTTTAGTTTAATTAGTTTATTTTAGTGTATAATTAATTCTTCAGAAAATCTAAAAACATACATTCATATTAGCTACGACGCGTAGATCTTCAGGGATCTGTTCGCATCATCCCTTGGGTTCGATAATACTTGGTCGCTATACTTACACATACTACAGTGAACCCGTACTCTTGCAGGAAAACTACTAGTAGAAAGCTGGTATATCCGCTTCAAGTCAATAATCCTAAGCGTACTAAAACTAGGCAATCAACTTCCCTAATCTAGCACAAGATTGAAAGACTAAAAGCTCAAGAATTAACCCTAATACTTCGTCATATCAACCTACTTCATTAATACACTAATCAAGTTATATAGATTATGCTTAATTATTGAGCCCCTAATTTAACTAAGGTGATGCGGTCGTCCTCCCTAGATAAACCGGTAGATTATAAACCCCTTCTAAATCCTTTCCTTAATCCTATTTGTTATTAAAGAGTGATGCGGTTGTCTTCTCTCTAACAATTTTCGTACTCAATGCCAAGATAATTCTAGGGTTTATTTTAAGAATTCAATAATTAAGAGAATCAAAACTAAACATCACATATTATCCTAATTACGTACCAACATCCCACTTCTACGAGTTCATCCTAACCTAAGCATGCAAGGGTTCTAGCCTAACATGGTGGTTTGAATAACGAAAGCAATAATAAGATTCATAAACATAAGCATGGTTAAATTAATGGATGAATTCAATAACATAAACCAAAGATTAAAACAATAAATTGAAGTCTTAAAACGAATCTCAATAAATAAAGAAGACTAGGTTTTGTAGTATCAAATGTTGAAGAAAGAAATAACGAAATACAGCTCTAATCTAGAGTTGCCCAACGGTTCCGAACCCCCGGTTCCCGGTTTCAATTTAGTGGAAGCTAAACTGAACCGCTAAATATGGATGGGCGGTTCTGGTTCCGGTTTTGATTCTGACTGTTCCGGTTCAAAACCGACGGTTCATGGTTCCGAACCTTTCTTTCTTTTTTTTAATAAATAATATGTATTTTTTTTAATTCAAGTAAAAAAAATGAAAATTGAATTTAAACAAGTAAAATTTTATTTCTTCAACTTTCAACATACAAAACAAAATTGCAATTACAATATAAACAAATAATAACTAAGGTTTATAAATTTTAAAAATATGTAATACAAAGTTTACAAATTACAATTAAAATTTGTACGTAAAAATAACTTAATATTTAGTACTTACAACCTACATTACAATTAAAAAAATACAATAATGAATTTTTTTTTATAAAATATTAATATTATCATAGGTATTAAAATAATACATATTATATATATTAGCTCGCCGGTTCGAACCGTAGAACCGTCGGTTTCGAACCGGCGGTTATGGTTCTCGATTTAGTAGAACCGAAATCGAACCTTGTAATATATGGTTTCGATTCTGGTTTAGTGGGGTTCCACTATTACCGGTTATCGTTCTGGTTAGAACCGGCAAACCGTCGGTTCGAACCGATGGTTTCGGTTCATTTGGACAAGTCTACTCTAATCTATGAATTCGTAAGATCAAAACCTCGATTACAAAGTATGAAACTCTTTCAATCTCTCTCACAAGCTTTCTTCTTGCTCCAAGTATGTAAAAAATTAATAGTGATCAAAAGGTGTCTAAAAACGAGCTTGGGATGGGGTATTTATAGGCAACGAGCTAATTTGGGACGATTTGGGCCGAACCCGCTCGTAGGACTCGAGCACATGCCTAGCTCGAGTGCCTATTGCTCGAGCTAGTGCAACTCGAGTGCCTCAAACTTCCAGCACAAATATGGTGTTCAAGCTCTCTTGCTCGAGTGCTTGGCTCTCGACCCGCGTCTGCTCGAGCCCGTTCTCGAGCGCTCGAGTGCTTGGCTCTCGACCTAACTCCCACTCGAGCCCGTGCTCAACCACTCGAGCACTTAGGGCTCGAGTTGTGCTGCTCGAGTGCCTCCTCCTTCGGGCCAAATGATATTTTTGCTTGCTCGAACTAGTATTTTTTGTATTTCTTCAATATCTTCTCATTCGGGCATCCGTTTGAGTCGATTCAAAGTCCTACGAGCTCCATTTTATGCTCTCTTTCCATCTACGAGCATAAAATAGGAAAATTCATTAGTTTATAAAAATGATACTCAATTGACTCTAAATACTCGTTAAATTCACTCAAAACACGGGCAAATCGGGCACCAAATCATAACAATTTCACGTCTGATCAACAAGACACACAAACACAAAGAAGAACATCAATATAGGAAGAAAAGAGAACATAAAATACATATTGGCCACCATTTTATCATCTTTACGACGGTGATGCAACAGTAGTTCGTTGTTTTGTTACAAAAATGGTGTATACTCAGGAGTCTTCGCTATGTGTGTAAGTGTATTCGTTTGAATTTTTTTTTATGAAGTGTAACTTGATTTTTCCTTGAATTTTGTTTTTTATTTATGGAATGAGTATTGTGTGCCAAGATTTTCGTATTTTTAGCCTACAATTTTTGTATATTGTGCACCAAAATTGTTATTTTCACCTTCTTCTTTTTTTGAAAAAAAAACACGGCACCAATTTTCGAACCTGGTTCGTTGAAAAATGGTTAGTATTTCGACAAGAAGCTTTCGAAAATTGCTTAGGTATTCGAAAATATATTTTTATCGAAATATTAGCCATTTTTCAACATGTATTTGCCGAAATGTGAGCTATTTTTTAAATGTATTTGACGAAATGTGCGATGGCAGCGCTGCGTGGCGGCGGCGGTGCTGAGTCGTGGGGTTTCGCGGTGCTGAGTCGTGGCGCTGCGTGGCGGTGGCACTGCATGGGGTATCGCGGCGCGGCGCTGCGTGTGGGAGTGTCTATGAGGAAGCTGTATTCGAGAAGATAAAGTCGTGAAGTCGTGCATAATAGGGGGGTTTGTGGGTGTATGAATATTTTGAATAATATTAGAGAGGGGGGTAATTTAGGTATATTGTAAGGGGTATATTTAATAATTGTATAAATTTAAGTAGGTAAATTAAGTGGGTGGGTGTATTAAATAAATATGGAGGGGTATATAGTCGCACCCATAGGTTTTTTGGGCCATATTGATAGGGCCGTGAAATAGGTTCCAAATAAATCATTCATTTTCTGTCTCATAAAATACTTCACTTTTTTCCTTTTTTTGAATTTGCGAAGGAAATTTTAAAAATGTGTGAAGTTTTTAACGTGTTGGAGGGAATAAGTAAATCTTAAAATTAGAAAATGAAAAAAGACTAAGTGTGTTTTGTTATCTATATAAATTCTAATTAAGTCCCGGTTATATACCCCTTCAATTGATGGAGATATACCTACATCAATATTTTAATTTTAAAAAAAATTGTGAAATTACACATATAACATTAATAATTAAAAGAAAAATAAAACCCTAAGACTACATACACCTTCCATCCCATTGACCATTACCGTAGAAAATGCAGAAAACGCCATCTACGTGTGAAATAAAAAATATAGATGACACCACAACAATTAGTTCATATTTTTTAAGTAGATTATGGTGAAAATGAGAGTATTTTGACCTTTCTATGTATGTTAGGTGTTTATATTATGTGTGTCTGTGTATAAAATGTTGGTGTTTTGGGAGTTGAACGAGGCTGGAAGTTGTATGATGTTATAGGCGAGCAAGATCACAATTAAGGCGAGCAACTTTAGGGTGACTAATCTCAAGATAAAGAAGTAACGAAGGACTGATCCAAAGGTGACATACAGTTACGTCAGGATGACCAAGAACTACCAGGTGACCTACTTCACCAGACGGACAACTCCAGAAAAGACAACTCCCGAAGGCTAATAAGGCCCTGGCGGCTACACTAGCAGAAGAGCCAAGGTTGAAGACTAACCATCAAAGAATCAATCTAAAACTCCTCAAGGAAGAGTTTAAAAGTGGCGAACAACTCCTAAATACGAGCTAAATCAGCTTATAAGATAGAATTTAGCTTAGATTAAGGTCGAATAGTCAACTCTCACATGTGTCAAGCATGCACACATGGGAGAGCAAAGGTCATTCCACCTCCTACTTAGGGGCGTGTATAAAAACCATAAATTTTAATAAATAAAACTAAGTAAAAATTCACAAATACACATATACTCTTCCTACACACATTCATACACCACTTTCACACACACATAAAAATAAATACGTAATCAATACACATATTTACCCAGTTTAATTCCGAAGACTCGAATTTACCATTTGCGGTGGTAATCATTCACACAAAATTGCTTGATGATCACGTGAATTAACCTAAAACAGTCACTAATCCTTCTGATTAGATTCGAGCAACAACATATGATACTCATTCACACGGTTTTTTTATTCGCATCAAACTATTTTTGGGACCTGGTTTGCCGAAAGTTTTACATATTTTCGGAAACAAATTGCCGATATTTGGAATTTTTTGAGAAGTTGAAATTTGGCTAAATCTTTGGTAAAGAGTTCATAATCTGGTTAAACTTTCAACACTTTATTAATATGTTCATCTACATTCACATATGGTTCTTCAGAGTCTTTGATATAATTTGGATGATGGTCATCATTATCTGTTGAAATATGAAGGAAAAAGTTTTTTTATCACTATGATTCGGCCAAAATTTTCCAAAAATTAAACCAGATTTTGAAAACTGTTTATCGAGAATTTAACCAAATTTCGTAAACTCATTTTTTTTTCCTAAAAATTTTAACATGATTTCGGAATTTTTTTACTGAAATTTTAACGAAGTTTCGACTAACCAGGTCCGAAATTAGCTTGACGGAAATTTAAGGAAAAAAATGCGCAAAATGACAATCATACAACTTCCAACTGCGTTCTACACCTAAAATTTCAATAATTCGTACACACATGCGCACAGTGTAAACAACTAACGACATTCAACATTTAAAACTAGGGTACATTGAGGATAAAATCTATGAAATAAGGAAAGAAATATACATATGTGTGTCGAAATACTCTCATTTTCACTGGAATTTAGGTGGAAAATATGACCTGGTCGTTATAGATCGTGCTAGGATGGAGCCAAGATCAGCGTATTTTATTTTCACGTAATGATCGATGAGAAGAATGGGGGTGTGTATGGAGTATTAGGTTCTTTTCTTTTAATTATTAAGGTTACATGTGTAATTTTACAATTTTAATAAAATAATAAATATTTATGGAGGGATATCTCCATTAGTTGGAGGAATATTTAGTCGGGGCCCTTTTAATTATTGTTTTATTTTAAAACAATTCTACTTACTTATTGTTAAAAAAAAAATTAAAGGACCCAACTATATACCCCTCCCTTGTTAATAGATACACTTGTCCTTCTCATTATGAATTACCTTTTATACCCTTCTTATAAAATACCCTAAATCAGGCAAATTTATTAAAATATGCCAAATAACAAATGGGATGGTGTAAATAGGGGTATTAGAAACGGATTTACGAAATAGGGTTGATCGCCTTTGGGGGGAGCGATCAACCAGGTAGATCGCCCTCCAAAGTAGCGATCAACACACAAAAGCCGCCACGTCGTAGATCGCCTCTGGTAAGGGCGATCTACCCGACAATTTCTGCTCCCACCTCGTGACTCGTATTTTGTCTTCTTCCCCATGCATGTCAAATGCATGCCACTATACCCTTTTTTTTAATTATCATTTTTATAATGTTTCTTTTTCAAGCAAATCCTTATTTATCGTATTTTTATGTTTTAATATATCTTGTAGCACTATAAAATACACTTTATTTTACTCAATGTATTTTAGAAGTGTTTGAATAGTGCAATGAAAAGACAAAGTGCTACAAGCTAATTAATTAAGTATTGGCCGGAGCTACGTCTATTTTAGGGAGTATATGGTAAAACTTCAACTTAAAAATTAAGAAAAATTGAGAGCCAAAGTATATAAATATTTATTATTTAATTGTAATTTTTTAGAAAATATAATATAGACTTTTAATATAACATGGTTAAGTTAATAGTTTATAATTTGTATAGCATAATTTTTATTAATTTATGTGAAAACACTAAAAGCAATATACAAATTAAAAACATAAAAATAAGATAAATAAGGATTTGCTTGAAAAAGATATATTATAATAATGATAATTTAAAAAAATAAAAATAAAAAGAGGGTATAGTGGCATGCATGTGACATGCATGGGGAAGAAGACAAAACACGAGTCACGAGGCGGGAGCAGAAATTGTCGGGTAGATCGCCCCTACCAGAGGCGATCTACGACGTGGCGGCTTTGTGTGTTGATCGCTACCTTTGGGGGCGATCTACCTGGTTGATCGCTCCCCCCAAAGGCGATCAACCCTATTTTCGTAAATCTATTTCTAACACCCCTATTTACACCATCTAATTTGCTATTTGGCATATTTTTATAAATTTGCCCCCTAAATCATCTCTTTCATCCTAATTTATTTTTCGCCATTGTTTCTTATTTTTCGCCATTGTTTTCAAAATTAGGATGCTACCTTCTAAGTTTGAAAAAGTTAGAAAAAATTTGGCCAATTATGCCAAGTTAGATTATCAACATATAAAATCATGTTAAACGCATTTTTTTTTAATAAAATAGGAATAATATATTTATTATTAAAATTTTAAACCATCTGATTTAATTGATACGTAAAGATTTAAAAAAAATACATAATAATATGGTTAATGGTATTTCTAAAATTTTAAAATATTTACTTTATATATTACTACATAATATATAAATGCAAATGTATTCAAATAAATACTACTACCGCAATATTTTTTTTTAAAAGGGGAAAAAGTGCATTTATTAATTGTTATTATCAAATGTGCTATACATGTTTGTTTAACCCAAAAGTACTGAGAGCAATATTAAAAACTTGTTACCATAGTTTTTGTTAATAGAAGTTAGTTATTGATTATCATAACCTGCCGAATCGAAGTAAAACTATTAAATTTTTGAAAAAAATTAAATAGTCAGCACAATATATATACATACAAACATATATACATATCGATAAAATTGCACTTTTGGTCCTAAGAGAAAGTGTCCATTTCAAAATGGTCCTTTCTTCGACATATGTTGTCCCATAGTTTTTTGGCATTTTTAGTCCCAAGAAAATTGCAGTTTTAGTCCCAAGAGGATGGGTAATTGCAATTTTGATCTCAAGAGAATGTGGTGAAATTGCAGTTGTTGGTCCTGAAAATTAAAGTATGGTCCCTATTAAAAAAAACGATATTCACACATAGGTACCAAAAGTGTTTTGAACTCATTCTCTTGGGACCAAAAATGCAATTTTTCCTATACATACTTGTTGGTAGGCGAGCAACTAAGCAAAGGGTCAACAAAGGATAATTAAGACATTAAGCTTAATGGTGAACAACTGAGCAAATGACTCACAACTGAGTAAAACGACCAGCTAGTCAAGATGCTAAGACGACCAGCAGGTCGAGACGACCAGCAGGTCGGGATGCGAAGACGACCAGCAGGTCGGGATGCGAAGACGACCAGCAGGTCGGGATGCGAAGACGACCAGCAGGTCGGGATACGAAGACGACCAGCAGGTCGGGATGCGAAGACGATAAGCAGGTCGGGATGCGAAGACGACAAGCTGGGCAAGAGCCAAGGCTAGCAGCTGAGCAATGAGCTAAGGCTAGCAGCAGTGCGAGAGGCCAAGGCGAGCAGCAGTGCTAAAGGCCAAGGCTAGCAGCTGAGTAATGAGCTAAGGCTAGCAGCAGTGCGAAAGGCCAAGGCTAGCAGCTGAGCAATGAGCTAAGGCTAGCAGCAGTGCGAGAGGCCAAGGCGAGCAGCAGTGCTAAAGGCCAAGGCTAGCAGCTGAGCAATGAGCTAAGGCTAGCAGCTGTGCGAGAGGCCAAGGCGAGCAGCAGTGCGAAAGGCCAGGGCTAGCAGCTGAGCAATGAGCTAAGGCTAGCAGCAGTGCGAGAGGCCAAGGCGAGCAGCAGTGCTAAAAGCCAAGGCTAGCAACTGGGCAAGAAGCCAAGGCTAGCAACTGGGCGAGAAGCCTAGGCTAGCAACAGAGCAAGAAGCCTAGGCTAGCAACTGAGCAAGAAGCCAAGGCTAGCAACTGGGCGAGAAGCCTAGGCTAGCAGCTGGTCAAGAAGCTAAGACGAGCAGTTGGTCAAGATGATGACCATCCAAGCGAGCAACTGTGCAAAGATCATAAATATGGAGCGAACAACCGAGAGAGTAAAGGTTTGAATACCCAACGAAGACATACAGGCGAACAACAGGTCACCACGGAAAGCAGCTGAGTAACCTCAATGGTCAAGTACAACATTGGGAACTCCAACAGTCAATAGCTTAGATGTAGTCCAAGTGTCCTAACACTTGGCACCCATCCAATGGGCAATAGCTTAGATGTAATACAAGTGTCCTAACACTTGGCAAATATCCAATGGTAGAATGGCTAGGATGGTGACACATGGTCCATTTGTATGTCTATAAATACTCCCTCATTTGCATGAAAAGAAAAAAAGGTTCCATAATTCAAAATATAGCCCAAGTTCTTGCAAATTTATTTCTTAAACATTACTTAGCCAAATTCCATGATCATTTGATCTTGTTTGATGATCTTAACTAGAGAAAACAGCCACTAATCATCATCGATTACAAAAAGGTCATCAACAATTGGCGCTAGAAGAAGGGACCGAACTTCCTATTTGTAAAAATTGAAGAAAGCTTGAAGATCTTCGCCGGAATCTGCAAAAGTTGGCCGAAATCCGAGAAGAAGCCACCGGAAATCAAGTGTGCACACCATTTGAAACAAAGTTATCCATAAATACATCATTTTAAGAGTTTGAATGCATGCATGTATGAACTAGGGTTTTCAAACCACCATATTCATACATACAAGGCTAGTAACTTTTAAGAAAGGTGTTTGTTGGAAGCAAGATCATCCCACTCCTTTGCTTATTACTCATACCTTGGCAATCCAAATGATTAGATCACAAGAAGAACGACATTCGAGTGCATCCTCGAGTCGTAAATCAAGAACTAGGGTTTTGTCTACCGAAGGACATGCAAGGACGGTTAGAACAACTTCTCGAAAGAATGTCCAAGTTACAATCGACACAATTCCACCGGAAGTAGAAGCCCTCGCCCGAAATCCCGAGGAGCTAGCAAAAATAATAGTCGTACTCCAATCACTGCAAAAGCAACAAGAGCAGGTTGGGCCATCGCATGCCCCGGGGGCGACCAGCCGAGCAGCGGAACCAAGCGGGCGAGCAGCGGAGCAAAATGCGCGAAGATGCACGTCGCGATGAAGCTGACAGTACCGAAGTTCATAGAAATAAAGGGAAGGCTCCCATAAGCGAGCGTTTAGGGAGTCGAGGGGAATCATCGCCGAGTCGAGCAAGTGAGTCAAGTAAAAGTACCTCTCGAACAAGTGCTTTGGAAAGGCTAGGAACGAGGAACATGACTAGGAGGGAACCATCCAGGAGGAACGAGGAACAACCACGCCCAGCTGCTCGCCCATAAGTGTATAACCGGATCAGGAGATCAGCTTTCGGCCGATTAGGGCCAAACGGAGCTAGCAACGCTGCTAGGAGAACAACCCAGGAGAAACGTCCCGTTGGTGAGGGACTGCATCGTGAGGAGGTCGTTGAACTCAATCACGATGAATAGCCTTCCAACGGGAGGACTCCCCCAAGTGAATTACAAGAAATGAGAAAAGCAATCGAGGAATTGCAAAAGCAGTTGGAATCTCAAAGAGGTATCGGGTCAACTGTTCTCCCGTCCTCACCACTATCTCCGTCAATCCTCAATGCACCGATACAAAAGAAGATACAGTTTCTAGCCATCAATTTGTACGAAGGAACGTCGGACCCCCGTATTCATGTGACGAAGTATTCGGACTTCATGATCTCAATGGGGGCAACTGACGCCACACAGTGCCAAAACTTCCCACTCGCCCTTGGAGATGGCCCGCACAGGTGGTTTTCAGCACTGGTTCCCGGCTCCATCAGCTCCTTCGCCCAACTGAGCAAGGAATTTCTGTCTCATTTCTCAACTGCCGGGTCTTACTTGACCCACAGACACCGGTTGGCAGATATCAGGCAAGGAGACGAGGAGTCAGATAAACAGTTTCTGGAAAGATTTGATAAAGTTCTACTGGAGGGCGAGATGGTGAGTGAGGATACGAAGATAGTAGCAGTAATGGATGGATTGAAGAAAGGAACTGATCTATGGAAAGAGATGCATCTGACTTGTCCAAAGACGTATGCGGAATTCAGACACAAGGCAGGAATCCACGTATCGATGCAGGAAGCCCTACACAAAGAAATGAGAGATAAAGCTGACCCGAAGAAGTTTGGCAAGAAGTCTGGAGGATATGACTACAAGGCTCCAAAGAACATGAAGTCGTTCAACAAGGGAGCTGAGTTAAAAGAGAAGCTGAATCAAGTCCTTACCATGTCTGTGGACGCTGTGTACAACAATGTCAAAGACAAGGAGAAGCTATCAGAACCGCGAAGAATAAGGCAAGAAGGAGGAAAATTGAACCCGAACAAATACTGCGCATATCATCAGAACATCGGCCACTTCACAAGTGAATGTCGAGATTTGTTAAAACAGATGTGGAAGTTCTACGAAGAAGGAAGGCTGTCTGAGTTCGTAAAAAAGGAACCGGGTAAGAGGCCGAGAGCAGCAACGCCGTCCAGCTCAGACGATGATGATAGCGACGAGCAACCGAGCAGGACGGGTAAGAAAGGAAGAAAGGTCCCCGCAGCCCCAGCAAGACCAATCCTGGAGATCCTAATGTTAGAACCAACTGGACCAGTAGGTGGTTGCTCCGATGGGAGACCACCCATGTCAAAAAGAAAAAAAAAATGGAATTGAGAGCGGTCGCACAAGTGATGGAGGTTGGTGTAAATCCATCAACCAAACAAACCGGGGACCTGACCTTTTTAGAAAAAGACTTGGATGGGGTGCTCACCCCCCACAACGACTCGCTAGTCATTTGCGCTAACATTATGGGGACAAGAGTACACCGTCTGCTTGTCGACACTGGTTCTTACACAAACATCCTGTTCAAAAGCACAGTGGATCAGCTAGGAGAATGTGCCGAATACATAAAAGATTGTGATCATAGAATTGTGGGATTCGGAAATGCTGTGACCGTCCCCCTAGGAATGATTACGCTAGCTGTCAAACTTGTATCAGTCGAGGACCCTGAAAGGAAACTGAATAGGATGGTAGATTTCCTAGTTGTAGATCTACAGTCCACCTATAATGGGTTCCTCGGCCGTCCATTTTTGCATGAATTTAAGGCAGCCGTTTCGATGTATTATTACTGTGTAAAATTTCCCACGTCAAAAGGTGCAGGCACAGTCAAAGGTGACCAGAAGAAAGCTCGTGAGTGCCTCTTGTAACTTCAGCCGAAAGATCACAGAGTTGACATGGTGGACGAACAGCCGAGCAGCTGTGGTGAAGATAGATCATCCACTCCCAACGAAACTATGGACTCCATCGATACAGAAATAATGGAAGTAGACGAGCAGCTGTGCCGAGGCGAGCAGTTGTGCAAAGACGAACAGCTGTGCCGAGGCGAGCAGCTGTGCAAAGACGAACAGCTGTACGGTGACGAGCAGCTGTGCAAAGACGAACAGTTGTATGGTGACGAACAGCTGTGCGGTGACGAGCAGCTGTACCGAGATGAACAACTGTACGGAGGTGAACAGCTGTGCGGGGACGAACAGCTGTGTGGGAGTGACCACCAGGGTGGTGACGAATAGGTGAGCAAAGACGAGCAGCTAAGCCATGTGGAAAACGAAGAAGATATGACAACCAACAACAGAGTAGAGCATGCAGCATCGACCAATAATGAGATGGAAGATATTGAACCACGACTAAGCGCGGAACCAATGGAAGTCGAGGACGAAGTGAACACGGAAGGGCCCATCATCGACCCTCGTTGGAAAGGCCAGAAACGGAGGGCTACCCCGTTCGAAGAGTTAGAGGCAATAAAGGTCGACCCGAACCAGGAGAGCTTAGAGCTCTTCATAGGATCTGAGCTCCCAGAGCCATACAGGTCCAAATTGACTGAGTTTCTTAAAGCAAATCTCGACGTGTTCGCATGGTCGCATGCAGATATGGTGGGCATCAGCCCAGAACATGCATGCCACAGACTCAACATCGACCCGAAAAAAAAACCGATCCATCAAAAGAGGAGAAAATTTGGGCCCGACAAGTATGAATCCAGTGTTGGTCAAAAAAGTAAGCGGGGCATGGAGACTGTGCATTGATTTCACCGATTTGAATGCCGCTTGCCCAAAGGATAACTTCCCTTTGCCACATATCGACCAACTGGTTGATAGCACAACTGGACATGAGCTCCTCACATACATGGACGCGTTTGCGGGGTATCACCAAATTGCAATGCATCCGGACGATCAGTAGCACACAACATTTTACACCAACAAAAATTTGTTGTGCTGGAAGAGGATGTCATTTGGGTTAATTAACGCCGGAGCTACCTACCAAAGGCTGGTCAATAAGATGTTTGATGACCACATCGGGAAGACGATGGAAGTGTACGTGGACGACATTGTTGTTAAGAGTCCAAAGAAAGAGGATCACTTGCAGCACCTGACCCAAACATTTGAAATACTCCGGGCCTACAACATGAAACTAAACCCCAAGAAGAGCAGTTTTGGAGTCCATTCTGGGAAATTCTTGGGTCATCTAGTCAGTCAACGAGGAATCGAAGCAAATCCAGTGAAAGTGAAAGCAATCATGGAGATGCAACCACCCAGATCGGTGAAAGAGGTTCAACGGTTAACTGGATGTCTGGCAGCTTTGAATAGATTCGTCTCAAGATCCGGGGACAAGTGCAGGCCAATCCCAGGGGAGAAGTTATACTTGTACCTAGCGGCTTCAGAAGTTGCAATCAGCTCAGTACTCGTTCGAGCAGAAGGAAAGTTCCACCTACCCATCTACTACGTAAGCCAGGCCTTACATGAAGCAGAGCTCAGATATTCACCAACAGAAAAGCTTGCATACGCACTAGTGATGAGTGTCAGAAAGCTCCGTCCATATTTTTTCAACCACCAGGTGGAGGTATTGACAACATTCCCACTCAAACAGATACTGCACAGACCCGACACAGTCGGCTGCCTCCTGAAGTGGTCCTTAGAAATTAGCCAGTTCGGAATCTCATATGCTCCTCGAACAGCGATCAAGGGGCAAGCCTTAGCCGACTTCATAGTCGAGCTGACATTCCCCCAAGATCCGATGAGAGGACATAATCATCCCTGGCACATGTATGTTGACGGATCATCTACCAACACAGCGTCGGGGGCAGGGATAGTCTTGATAAGTCCAGACAGACAGGTTTTCACTTCAGCTGTTCGTTTTAAGTTCATGGCAACGAACAATGAAGCAGAATATGAGGCATTAATCGTTGGATTGCGGCTAGCATTAGCAGTTGGAGTAAGAAAATTACAGATTTTCGGAGATTCACAGCTGATTGCCAACCAAGTTCGGGGAGAGTACGAGGTGAAAGATGAGAACATGGCTTTGTATCAGAAAATTATTGCTCACCTGGCCTCCATGTTCGAACAAATATACATCGAACAGATACCAAGTGACAACAATGCACGAGCAGACGCGCTCGCTCGGCTAGCAACTAGCACCGGGCCAGCGGAGTTAACCGAGGTTACATTGACAAGGATATCCAACCCATCAATCGAGGATTATAAAATCTATCAAGTTAACGAAGAGTTGGGGAAAGATGATTGGAGAACGCCAATCATCAAATATCTACGGGATAATGAAAAACCGGATAACCCGTTGGAGGCTAGCAGGTTGGTCAGACGAGCAGCAAGGTACACCATAATGGATGGGCAGTTATACAAGAGAGGATTCTCACTCTCATTCCTGAAATACCTGGCTAGGGGGCAAGGGCAAGCAGTATTGAAAGAAATCCATGAAGGTGTAAGCGGAAATCACGCTAGAGGGCGGGCGTTGGCGTACCCATACAAGGTGACAAATAAGTGGCACATCGGCACATACGACCTTGAAGACATGGAAGGCAAGTCATCCCAATACTCCTGGAATGCAACTTTACTCAAGAAGTACTATCAATAAAGTCTCGTAAGTTTTAGAAGTCCTACAATGTAAATCTTTTGTGAATCCCTTGTAAATTTCTGTTAAAAAAGAGCGAGCAGTTGTGTATGTTAATATTGGTGTGAACCTATGTCACTAGTCCAAGTCCTAAATCACTCAGTTGCTCGCCTAGAACTTGCAAAGCACAAGTCTGTCATAAGACGACCAACTAAGCATAAGAAAGGAAAGAACAAGGTCAAGTCCATAATGGACCAAGGACCCACACACCACTACGAGGCTAAGTCCACAGGAGACCAAGAGCCCAAAAAGGTCAAGTTCTATAAGAACCAAATGACCAACTTAAAAATTTCACTAAGTGTTTACCTTAAGAAAAAAAGGAACACTTAGAAACTAATAAAGAGTCATATGCAAAAGCAGTAAGCGAGCAACTGAGTAAGATAGAAATAAAGGCACAAATTTGTAAATTAGCAAAAGCTTTCATTGCATTAAGTCAAAAGATGTTTACAATGGGAGTGATAAGTATAGAAAAGGGATGTGTATCTTATTGTAAATCCAAGAACTAAGTCTTCAAGATGGAGAGGGAGGAACATCTGCATTGTTGGTCGCCTCAGTACTCGGCTGCTCACCGGGAACAGTTGAAGCACCCGCCCCATCTATTAAAGTTAGGGGAAGTGATTGCAAACCCTAAAAAACTTCATCATTGGTCGCCGCCGAAACCTCCTCTGGTTGGTCACCAAAAGTAGGGGGCACAATATTGACGTCCTCATCGGAGATATCCAAGGAAAAACCGGCAGCGACGGCGACGTGATGAGAGAAAAAAAAAGTTCGACCTGTTTATTAGGAAAAAAAATGGGGCCTCAGGAAATCAACCGCCGTCATCCGAAAAGACACACCCAGTTGTTCACCCGATATTCCCGCCTCCAAGAAAAATCAAATCCCATCCGCTCGACTGCTCGCCCTTCGTGGAAAAAGATATCAGTCGTAGCTTGATCTCAGTTAGTCAATTTATATCCTAACATGAGATCAATCTAGGGGGAAATTGTTGGTAGGCGAGCAACTAAGCAAAGGGTCAACAAAGGATAATTAAGACATTAAGCTTAATGGTGAACAACTGAGCAAATGACTCACAACTGAGTAAAACGACCAGCTAGTCAAGATGCTAAGACGACCAGCAGGTCGGGATGCGAAGACGACCAGCAGGTCGGGATGCGAAGACGACCAGCAGGTCGGGATGCGAAGACGACCAGCAGGTCGGGATACGAAGACGACCAGCAGGTCGGGATGCGAAGACGACAAGCAGGTCGGGATGCGAAGACGACAAGCTGGGCAAGAGCCAAGGCTAGCAGCTGAGCAATGAGCTAAGGCTAGCAGCAGTGCGAGAGGCCAAGGCGAGCAGCAGTGCTAAAGGCCAAGGCTAGCAGCTGAGCAATGAGCTAAGGCTAGCAGCAGTGCGAAAGGCCAAGGCTAGCAGCTGAGCAATGAGCTAAGGCTAGCAGCAGTGCGAGAGGCCAAGGCGAGCAGCAGTGCTAAAGGCCAAGGCTAGCAGCTGAGCAATGAGCTAAGGCTAGTAGCTGTGCGAGAGGCCAAGGCGAGCAGCAGTGCGAAAGGCCAGGGCTAGCAGCTGAGCAATGAGCTAAGGCTAGCAGCAGTGCGAGAGGCCAAGGCGAGCAGCAGTGCTAAAAGCCAAGGCTAGCAACTGGGCAAGAAGCCAAGGCTAGCAACTGGGCGAGAAGCCTAGGCTAGCAACTGAGCAAGAAGCCTAGGCTAGCAACTGAGCAAGAAGCCAAGGCTAGCAACTGGGCGAGAAGCCTAGGCTAGCAGCTGGTCAAGAAGCTAAGACGAGCAGTTGGTCAAGATGATGACCATCCAAGCGAGCAACTGTGCAAAGATCATAAATATGGAGCGAACAACCGAGAGAGTAAAGGTTTGAATACCCAACGAAGACATACAGGCGAACAACAGGTCACCACGGAAAGCAGCTGAGTAACCTCAATGGTCAAGTACAACATTGGGAACTCCAACAGTCAATAGCTTAGATGTAGTCCAAGTGTCCTAACACTTGGCACCCATCCAATGGGCAATAGCTTAGATGTAATACAAGTGTCCTAACACTTGGCAAATATCCAATGGTAGAATGGCTAGGATGGTGACACATGGTCCATTTGTATGTCTATAAATACTCCCTCATTTGCATGAAAAGAAAAAAAGGTTCCATAATTCAAAATATAGCCCAAGTTCTTGCAAATTTATTTCTTAAACATTACTTAGCCAAATTCCATGATCATTTGATCTTGTTTGATGATCTTAACTAGAGAAAACAGCCACTAATCATCATCGATTACAAAAAGGTCATCAACAATACTCATATGTATAGCGTAAATAAATTTCACGGTAAAATTAGTTTGCAATTAATACCCTTTCGTGAGGATCACTACCCCTCACTAATACCCGTTAGTGAAACCAACCAATACCTTTAAATGAAATAACTAATACCCTTCAAACTTGTCCATAGTGAAACTCATTCACTATAAACTTTGCACACACATATATATATAAATATATATATATATATATATATATATATATATATATATATATATGTTAACTTAAATTATGTAAAGAGTGGAATTGGTTCATACATGAACCACTTTGCAATAATTTTTAGTGTAATAACTAATACCCTTTTAAAGAGAAACTAATTCCCTTTACTTAAACAACTAATACTTTTCTTACCCTTCAACTAATATTCTCCCGTAAGAACAACTAATATCCTTCAAAGAGAACAATTAATACCCTTTAGTAAAACACCTCATGCCCTTTAAAATGGTTTATGTATGAAGAAATTTAACTTTATACTTTGCCTTTTCTAGGTCGAAATATTAGTCTAATTTTTTTTTAAAGAATGCCTCATTTATATATAATTATTACTTTAATATCTTTTGCAATTATCTAAAATTTGTACTATTAATTAGGATAACCACGAAATCAACATAGTGTGTGTATATATATATATATATATATATATATATTTTTTTGAAATATGTTCATACATAAATTATTTTGCAATATTTATTAGTGTAACCAACTAATACTCTTTAATTAAAAAACTAATATTATTTGTACCCTTAATTTAATACTCTTAAGTGAAAACAACTAATACTCTTTCTGAACTAATACCCTTCAATAAAAATAACTAATACCCTTCAAATGGTTCATATTCATTCTATACTTGGCCAATAGATATATTAATGTTGTCCAACAAAAATTGGTGCACAACTATTACTGTTTGATTTAATCAACTAATATTTTTCAGTGAAAATAACCACCTAACGTTTTTTTGTAAAACTATTAATATGATTTTAAAATGTAGTTGAATTGCACGATGCAACTAATGCATAAGAGTATTTGTCAATTGAATATATCAATTGAAATGTGCTTTATATTGATTTTCTTTTTCTAGAAGGTTGGAATATATTAGTATAAAATTAATAAATTATTCAAAAAAAATTCTCATGTTTGCATGTTTTTACTTTAATATATTTTGCAGTTATCTATATTTTGTACTCAATTAGGATAATACATGAAATTGTTAAATACTACCTGCACTATTATAATAATTTATTATCTAATTATGACCATGGGTCAACATTAAGTCTATTACCCTTCACTAATACCTTTTAATGAAACAACTAATACTCTTTAGTATAACCAACCGCCTTTGAGTGAAATAACTAATATTCTTCAAACTTGTTCATAGTGAAACTCGTTCAATATATACTTTGCCTATATATATATATATATTAACTTAGAGTATGTATAAAGTGAAATTGATTCATACGTTAACCACTTTGCAATACTTTTCAGTATAACAACTAATACCCTTTTGAAGAGAAACTAATTCCCTTTAGTTAAACAACTAACACTCTTCTTACCCATCAACTAATATTCTTCAGTAAAACCAACTAATACACTTTAGAGATAACAATTAATACAATTTAGTGATACACCTCATGCCATTTAAAGTGGGTCGTGTATGAAGATATTTTTCCTTTGTGTATGAACTTTTCAGTGTAATCCAACTACACTTTTCAGTGTAATTGAAACAAACTTTTCAGTATAAACATGGACAATTGGTGAGTGAGTGCACCGTGTACTTAGTGGATATGAGAGTTACCTAAAATATGTGTATTTGACTTCAACAATCGATTAATTTGTTACTAAAGTTTCTCAAATATACATTTTAAAAAAAGATTTTACATGGATAATATTAAAATTCAATAAAAATAAATTTTAACCAATTTGTGTTGAACTATCGATAAAGTTTTTATTTTGTTATTTTACAGAATATTGAGTATTTTTAAAACAAATACGTGTATTATTTTGTAAAGTCGATGAAATAATCAAAGAATTAATGGGCCAAATAAGAGGAGTAAATGAGAATTGAGAAGTATTTCGAGCCAATAAAAATGGAGAAAAGCCCAAGTATCTTTTACGATGAGAAAGGCCCAAGTTGGATGCTCATTAAATTGAGAATTTAAAAGTTAAAAGGAAAATTGAAAGATGCTGATGCCCACGTGAATGGTTAGCAAATTCAAGGTAAGATAGCTGCTGGGTCCCCCATCATGTTTGACCAAGGAAAATTAATGTGTTGGCATAAAATTGGGAACCCACCTTTGCTGCTAAAATCGAAGAGATAGAAAGGAGCTGCCATTTTTCTTCTTTTTTAGCTTCAAGCCATTAACGGAAATTGGAGTTTATCACCACCATTAATTCCGGAAATTGAAAGCGAAGCTGCCTTCTATCTGACAAAATATGACGGTTTGTAATTTACATAATAGTATTTTAAAAATAAATCATTAATGATCAATCTTCTGTACACATAGGATGTTGGAATAGAACTGGTCTATCCACAAATGAAAATCCTTGAAACATAACTGAAAAAAGCCTGCACTATTAAAAAAAATGGATTAATACTACATCAATTAACAACTCCAACAAAATTACACTTTTTCATCAAAGAAAAATCGATACAAAACTAAAGAGGATTACATATAAAATCATCGGAATACGACGACCAACACAACAAATCAGAATCATCGGAATATGTGGGATCCAGAGCAACAACAAAAATGTCATCACACTCGGTGACGGTTCGAACTGGAGATATACGATGGCAACCGAAGGTAATTGTGGATACTCTAACAACGATGGTGTACGCAAATTTCCTCAAAGGACATGAACCACTACAAAGTGATCTGATGATATATATATAAGCAATAAAAGTTAATACCTCTCCCATAATGCACTCATAATTATAATCGATCCCATATTGCAACTAATTAGGACCCAAAAAAATCGCCTTACATTGCACAAAAAAATGGACGTCAAAGATGAGATTGAAAAAACATATCCAACGGATGAAAAAAAACTCCCGCCCAAAACCAAATAGGAAAGGTAGGGTGCATTATATATTATAGATTTGCACGTTGCCCGTTGTGCCCACCGTCGCTTGCCGCGCTAGCCACCAACAAACTCTCACTTCCCTAATTTTCTTTCTCTTTTTCCTATCATCTTTCTTCGTTCTCCTATTTGATTCCATTTTTCTTTCCTTGTTACTGTTTAAATTGTGTTTGTTGGAAGAAATGATATGAGGAATGGAGGAGGGGGCAATGGAGAAAAATGACTGTTTTTTTTTTTTTTTTTGGAAAAGGAAAGATACAAAAAATTAGGCTAAAAGGTGTTTTTGTCAATTATTTTAAGAAATAAAATTTAGCGGTGTATATATTATGTACGAGGTGGATATAGTTGGACCCAAAATTAAATTTAGAAAAAGAGAATGAAAAGGAAATAGTGTGACAGGGCCCCGGTTATGTACAATCCTATTTTTTTTAATACACTCCCCCAAAAAAACATTTTTTTAAAAGTAATAATCTTGGAAAAAAAATTCAAAAATACATATGCTTAGTCTAGCCAGTTTAGCCTACACCCAACTATATGCCCTCCATTGATAGGAGATCCACCTCCTAAATATAATTTTTTTTTTTGTGAAAATTCTAAACCACCCTTGTCATTTTAAAGGATATGAGATACAACGTCAAACTCTAACCTTAATATTGACACCTTTGCTATCGGCCCCGCCCACCATCGCTGCCCATCTCCACCCCCATCGCGTGTGATGGAGGCAATGTAAACGGTTGCTTCCTTCATTTTCTGGGATTTACACTAACAAAACTCACAAATTAAAGAAGAGAGGTGATTTTTTTGCTGTCTTTGTTCGAATCTATATCTATATCTATATATATATAAAAATAGAAGTGAGGAGAGAGAAAAAATTGTCATTATTGGAGCAAGTGAAATCTACTTGCTTTGTGGTGCAATGGTGAATCTCACTCTCCATTAAAGAGAGTGGATTAACTTTACCTTTTTTTTATAAATAGTTTCAAAATTCTTTAAGTTATTAATTTTAAATCTATTTTCAACACACTATATATCAAATTAATTATCTTTTAAATATTTTTATCTAATATATATTGCACATATAAAATGAAAAGTAATATTAAAATATTTATTTTATTTTTGTTAAAGTGTTTTTTATTGACTTTAACTATATATGATGAATTGAATTTAAATAATTTTTATTTAGATTGCATATGTGTTGATGGGCGAACAACTTTGCATTTAATCAACGAAAGATTATCATTAAACTTGATAACAGGATGACAAATGAAAGAAGCTAACAGCTTTGTGGAGCAAGCAGTTTTGAAGGGCGAGCATCTTAGCAAAGAGCTGACAGCCTTGTGAGGCGAGTAGTTTTGCAAAACAGCTATGACATGGTAAGCAAGATATTGTGGCGAACAGCCTTGCAAAGAACAGTTGTGCAAGTGGCTCAAACCAAGATCAACTCAGGCGAACAACTTCGTAATGAGTCGAGCAACATTGTAAAACAATCCCAAGCGAGGAGCGAACAGCTCAGAACGCAAAGGATCATGACATCCAACAAAGACGTACAAGCGAGCAGCCGGTCACCGTCGGGAGCATCTCAATAGTGCCAAAGACCAAGTACAACATGGGGAATTCCAAGAGTCACTAGCTTAGATATGGTCCAAGTGTCCTAACACTTGGCATCCATCCAATGAACAATAGTGTAGATGTTGTACAAGTGTCCTAACACTTGGCAAAGATCCAATGGTTAAACCACCAAGTTGGTGACACATGTCCTCTTTGTATGTCTATAAATACTCCCTTCATGTGCATGAACAGAGGGAGAAGAATGGAATAAACTAGCAAAACTCTTGCCAAATTATTCTTTGAGCATTACTTAACTTAATTCCATGATCTTGATTCTTGTTTGATGATCTTCATTAGATGAAAAACAGCCATTAATCTTCTTAGTTAGAAAAGGTCATCAACAATTGGCGCTAGAAGGAGGGTTCGAACCTTCGATTTATAAAAATTCGAAGAAAGTTTGAAGACTTCCACCGGAATCTGCATAATCTCGCCGGAATCCGGGAAGAGGCTGCCGGAAAACAAGAGTGCACATTCTTAAGACAAAGATGTACAACACTTTGAGGGTTTTAATGCATGTGTGCATGAACTAGGGTTTTCAAACCTTCATAATCACACACAAGGCTAGTAACCCTTGGAAAAGGTGTTTGCAAGAACAAGATTACTTCATCCATTTGCTTATTTACCCATATTTTGATAGTCGAAATGGTTAGATCGCAAGAAGAACGACATTCGAGTATATCTCCAAGTCGTAGACCAAGAACTAGAATTTCGTCTACTGAAGGACATGCACGAACGGTGAGAGCAACTTCGCAGAGGAATATACAAGTCACTATTGACACGATTCCACCGGAAGTTGAAGCTCTTGCTCAAAACCCGGAGGAACTAGCAAAAACGATTGCTGTCCTTCAATCGTTACAGAATCGACAAGCAGCAGGACCGTCAAGAGCACCTGTGACGACCAATCGAGCAGGCGAGCAAAGAAGTAAAATGAGAGAAGATGTACGTCGGGACGAGGCTGACAGCGAGGAAGTCCGTAGAAATAAAGGAAAAGCCCCATTGAGCGGGCGTCTGGGAAGCAAAGGAGAGTCATCACCAAGTCGAGCAGAGGAGTCAAGCAAAAGTACTTCCCGAACAAGTGCTTTGGAGAGACTGGGTACAAGGAACGTAAATAGGAGGGAACCATCCCTAAGGAACGAGGAGCGATCACGCCATCCTGCTCGCCCTTCAGTACATGACCGAATCAGGAGGTCAGCTTTTGGCCGACTAGGGCCAAATGGAGCTAGCAATGTTTCTAGGAAGACGACTCAGGAGAAACGTCCCGTTGGCAAGGGACTGCATCGTGAAGAGGTCACTGACCCCAATCACGATGAACAGCCTTCCATCGGGAGGACTCCCCCAAGCGAACTGCAGGAGATGAAAAAAGCAATTGAAGAAATACAAAAACAGCTAGAATCCCAGGGAGGTGTCAGATCAACTTTTCTCCCGTCCTCACCGTTATCCTCGTCAATTCTCAATGCACCAATCCAGAAGAAAATACAATTTCCGGCCATCAACCTGTACGAAGGAACTTCAGACCCTCATATCTATATAACAAAGTATTCGGCCTTCATGATCTCGGTAGGGGCAATGGATGCCACGCAATGTCGAAATTTCCCACTCACCCTTGGAGATGGCCCACACAGATGGTTTTCGGCACTGGCTCCCGGATCCATTAACTCTTTTACCCAGTTGAGCAAGGAGTTTTTGTCTCACTTTTCAACCGCTGGATCTTACTTGACCCACAGGCACCGGTTGGCAGACATTAGACAAGGAGACGAGGAGTCAGACAAATAATTTCTAGAGAGGTTTGATAAGGTTTTGCTGGAAGGTGAAATGGTGAGTGAGGATACAAAGATAGTTGCAGTAATGGCCGGGCTGAAGAAAGGAACTGATCTGTGGAAGGAGATGCATTTAACCTGTCTGAAAACATACGCAGAATTCAGACACAAAGCAAGAATCCACGTGTCAATGCAGGAGGCCCTGCACAGGGAAATGGGAGACAAAGCTGATCCAAAAAAGTTTGGCAAGAAGTCGGGAGGAAGTGATTACAAGGCTCCGAAGAACATGAAGTCTTTCAATGAGGGAGCTGAGTTGAAAGAAAAGCTGAACCAAGTCCTTACCATGTCCGTGGACGCTGTGTACAACAACGTTAAAGACAGGGAAATGTTGTCAGAGCCACGGAGGATAAGGCAAGAGAGAGGAAAGTTGAACCCGAACAAATACTGCGCATATCATCAAAACATCGGCCACTTCACAAGCGAGTGCCGAGATCTATTGAAGCAGTTGTGGAGATTCTATGAGGAAGGAAAGCTGTCCGAATTTGTGAAAAGTGAACCAGGTAAAAGACCAAGGGCACCGGTACCATCTAGTTCGGATGACGGAGACAGCGATGAACAACCGAGCAAAACTGGTAAGAGAGGAAGAAAGGTCCCAACAGCCCCGGCAAGGCCCATTCCAGAGATTCTGATGCTAGAACCCACTGGACCAGTAAGTGGTTGTTCTGATGGGAGACCACCTATATCGAAAAGAAAGAGGAAAGCAGAACTGAGAGCAGTAGATCAAGTGATGGAAGTGGGTGTGAATCCATCAACCAGACGAACAGGGGACCTAACTTTCTCATAAAAAGACTTAGACGGGGTACTCACTCCTCACAATGACTCGTTGGTCATTTGCGCCAATATTATGGGGACAAAGGTGCACCGTCTACTTGTCGATACTGGTTCCTACACGAATATCCTGTTCAAGAGCACGGTGGACCAGCTAGGAGATTGCGCTGAGTACATCAAAGACTGTGATCACAAGATTGTAGGATTCGGAAATGCTGTAACCACCCCACTAGGAATAGTTACGTTGGCAGTTGAGCTTGTATCAATCGAGGACCCGGAAAGGAAAATGAATAGAATGGTAGACTTCCTGGTTGTAGACCAACAGTCCACCTATAACGGGTTCCTCGACCGTCCTTTCTTGCATGAATTTAAAGCAGCTGTTTCAACGTACTATTATTGTTTAAAATTTCCAACAAAGAAGGGTGCAGGTACAGTCAAAGGAGACCAGAAGAAGGCTCGTGCGTGTCTTTTGCAGATACAGTTGCAGGATCACCAAGTCAACATGACGGACAGGTGCTCAGACAAGGACGGAGACGATAACGAGGCCGTGACTTCTATCGATACTGAAATAATGGAAGTCGACGAGCAGCCATGCACAGACGAACAGTCGCGCAACAACGAGCAGCCTTGCACAGACGAACATCCATGCACAGGCGAATAGCCGCGCAACAACGAGCAGATGTGTGTAGACGAACAGCCGCACAAAAGCGAGCAGATGTGCACAAGCGCACAGTTAGACGAGAACGAACAAGGACGCGAAGATGGACAGTCAATGGCAATGAACGTTGATATGGAGGACATCGAGCCACGACTGGGGGCAGAACCGATGGAGACCGAGGATGAGCTAAAGGCAGAAGGGCCCATTATTGACCCCAGATGGAAAGGCCAGAAACGAAGGGCTACCCCGGTCGAAGAGTTGGAAACTGTAAAAGTCGACCCGAACTAGGAGGGCTTAGAACTCTTCATACAGGACCAATATGATTGAGTTTCTTAAAGCAAACCTCGATGTGTTCGTATGGTCGCATGCAGACATGGTGGGCATCAGTCCCGAACATGCTTGCCACAGACTCAACATCGACCCAAGAAAGAAGCCAGTCCATCAGAAGAGGAGGAAATTTGGGCCCGACAAATACGAGGCGCTTGACGTGGAGGTTAAAAAGCTGCTGGATAACGACATAATCAAACAAGCGTTATGCCCGCAATGGGTGGCGAATCCAGTGTTGGTTAGAAAAGCAACTGGAGCATGGAGATTTTGCATCGACTTCACGGATCTTAACGCCGCCTGCCCAAAAGACAACTTCCCGTTGCCTCACATTGACCAGCTAGTTGATAGCACCGCCGGACATGAGCTGCTCACATTCATGGATGCATTCGCAGGATATCATCAAATCGCGATGCATCCCGATGATCAAGAGCACACAACATTCTACACTAACAAAAACTTGCTATGCTGGAAGAGAATGCCATTTGGGCTAATCAACGCTGGAGCTACATATCAGAGACTGGTAAACAAGATGTTTGATCATCACATCGGGAAGACGATGGAAGTATATGTGGATGACATTGTTGTCAAGAGCTCAAAAAAGGAAGATCACTTACAGCACCTGGCTCAGACATTTGAGATACTTCGGACCTACAATATGAAGCTAAATCCCAAGAAAAGCAGTTTCGGCGTCCATTCTGGGAAATTCTTGGGACATCTGGTTAGTCAGCGAGGAATTGAAGCAAATCCGGTGAAAGTGAAAGCAGTCATGGAGATGCAACCGGCCAGATCAGTTAAAGAAGTCCAACGGCTAACCGGATGCCTGACAGCTTTGAACAGGTTCGTCTCAAGGTCCGGAGATAAGTGCAGACCGTTTTTCGAGGCCATCAAGAAAGGAAAGTTTCAATGGACAGAAGTCTGTCAGCGAGCGTTCGAGCAACTGAAAGAATATCTCAGCGATACAAAAATTCTTGCTAAGCCGATTCCAGGGGAGAAGTTATACTTGTACTTGGCGGCTTCAGAAGTGGCAATCAGTTTAGTGCTCGTTCGAGCAGAAGGAAAGTTCCACTTACCCATTTACTATGTAAGTCATGCCTTGCACGAAGCAGAACTCAGATATTCACCAACAGAAAAGCTAGCATATGCACTGGTGATGAGCGTCAGAAAACTTCGTCCATATTTTTTCGACCACCAGGTGGAAGTGTTGACAACGTTCCCGCTCAAGCAAATACTGCACAGACCCGATGCAGCTGGCCGCCTCCTAAAATGGTCATTGGAAATCAGTCAATTTGGGATTTCATATGCTCCTCGAACAGCGATCAAGGGGCAAGCCTTAGCAGACTTTATAGTCGAGCTGACTTTCCCCCAAGATCCAACGAGAGGACATAACCATCCCTGGCACATGTATGTTGACGGTTCGTCAACTAATACAGCATCGGGAGCAGGTATAGTCTTGATAAGCCCGGATAGGCAAGTTTTTACTTCAGCCGTTCGATTCGAGTTCATGGCGACGAACAACGAAGCAGAGTACGAAGCTGTGATCGTTGGGTTACGCCTAGCATTAGCAGTTGGAGTACGAAGGTTGCAAATCTTTGGAGATTCGCAATTGATCGTCAACCAGGTCCGGGGAGAATATGAGGCAAGAGATGAGGACATGGCTTTGTATCAAAAAATTGTTGCTCACTTGGCCTCTTTGTTCGAACAAATATACATTGAATAAATACCAAGAGACAATAATGCTCAAGCAGATGCATTAGCCAGGCTAGCAACCAGCACCGGACCAGCAGAATTGTCGGAGGTAATGCTAACAAGAATGTCCAAACCGTCAACCGAAGATTACAAAATCTATCAGATCAACGAAGATTTCGAAGAAGACGACTGGAGGATACCAATCATTGAGTATTTGCAAAACGATAAAAAGCCAGACAACCCGTTTGAAGCTAACAAGTTGGTTAAAAGAGCAGCAAGATACACCATGATGGACGGACAGTTGTACAAGAGAGGAATCTCGCTCCCACTTCTGAAATGCTTGGCTAGGGGGCAAGGACAAGCAGTACTAAAAGAAATCCATGAAGGTGTATGCGGAAATCATGCCGGAGGACGGGCCTTGGCATATAAAACCATAAGGCAAGGATATTACTGGCCAACCCTCCTCCAGGATGCGATCAAGATTGCCCGAACTTGTCATAGATGTCAATTATTTGCCCCGAACATTCACAAACCCCCACACTAACTGATTTCAGTCAATAGTCCATGGCCGTTTGCGAAATGGGGAATTGACCTCATTGGGCCTTTTCCCCCGAGACAAGGAAATGTTCGATTCGCGGTGGTGGCTGTTGACTATTACACGAAGTGGGCAGAAGCAGAAGCACTCGGGCGGATCACACAGGAGAAAATGATCAATTTTATATGGAAAAACATTGTTTGTCGTTTCGGGGTCCCTCAGGCGATAGTGACGGACAACGGAAGACAGTTTGAAGGAAAAGAGATCAGGGATTTTTGCGAAAAATGGGGAATAAAGAAACATTTCTCGACACCATACCACCCCCAGTCGAACGGTCAAGTAGAAGCAGTGAATAAAATAATCAAGCATATACTGAAGATTCGTTTGGTCGACAAACAAGGAAAGTGGTCAGAAGAGTTACCAGAGGTGTTGTGGGCATACCGAGTATCCCACAGAACAAGCACAGGCGAAACACCCTTCACAATGGCATTCGGGACGGAAGCAGTAATACCGATTGAGCTAAAAGTCCCGACAAGTCGAACAACTGCGTTTGATGAAGAGAAAAACAATGCTGCGCTGGCAGCAGAGCTGGACTTGTTCGAGGAAAAAAGAATAACAGCAGAATTGAAAAATGCAATTTACAAGAGAAGAGCAGCGAAGTACTACAATTCTCAAGTAAAAGCAAGAGAATTCGAAATTGGGGACTTAGTACTTCGAAAAGTTTTAATACCACCAGGAGCATTCGGCCCGACTTGGGAGGGCCCATACAAGGTGACGAATAAGTGGCACAACGGCACATACGACCTTGAAGACATGGAAGGCAAGTCGTCCCAATACTCCTGGAATACAACTTTACTCAAGAAGTACTACCAATAAAGTCCTGTAAGTCTTAGAAAGTTTGTAAATAGATCCTTTGTAATTTTTGAAATTTTTGCGCAAGTTTATAAGCGAGCAGATTCGCACTTATCTTACTAGGCGAGCAGAATTGCATTTATCTTTTGTCTTGCTGTATTTTAGTTTTTGAGCCTTAAGTCCAAATTACTTAGTTGCTCGCCCAAAAATTTGCAAAATACAAGTCTGTTATAAGACGAATAAGAGAGCTTATTAAAAGCAAAAATAAGGCTAAGTCCATAACGGACCAGTAGCCCACATTAATGCAAGGCCAAGTCCACAAGCGACCAAAATGGCCCAAGTAATTAAAGGTCGAGTTCTATAAGAACCAAGTGACCAACTTAAAATATTAACCAAGTGTTTACCTTAAAAAAAAGGGGGGGAACACTTAGAAACTGAGTCATAAGTCGAAAAGCAAGAAGCGAGCAAATTAAGTAAGACAAACAAAGAGGCACAAATTTGCAAATTAGCAAGGATGTTCATTTCATTGAGTCAAAAATATGTATTACAATAGGGATGAGCTGATAAGCACAAAAAGAAGAAAACATCCTATTGTAAAAGAAACTAAGTCTTCAAGCAGGAGGAGGAGCGTCTGCAGCGCTGGTCGCCTGGGCACTAGTCTGCTCGCCTGGGGTACTTGTACCAGCCCCATCCAGAGGAGTTAAGGGAAGTGAAGGCAACCCCTCAAAGACTTCATCAGTGGCCGCTGCGCTGGTCGCCACTGGGGTAGGGTCAGGCTGGCCGCCATAAGTAGGGGCAGCGATGTCAACCTCCTCGCCAAATACATCTAGAGGGAAGCCAAGGTCGGCTAAATCAGAGACGAACAAAGTTGAACCAGGAGCAGGAGGGTAGTTCTTCACGTACTCGATGAAATCCGCCTTCACCGCGCCACGAATATCTTGATTATGATCGTGGGCGAAGTGGACGGACCTCAAACATTCGGCAAAGGCACAAATGTACCCAAAGTTGGTCTTATCCAACACCTCCTGCTCGTGGACTTCATAGTCAATCATGTTCTTGCGCTCTTCCTCCAATCTTTTGATGTGCTCCTCGGCAACTAGCAGGCGAGCAGCTAAGTCTGCTCGCTCCTTTTCAGCCCTTTCGACTCTCAGATCTGAAGTTTGAACCTCCAACATCATCTTTTGAGCCTTGTCCAAGGCACTCTGCTCGCCGGCCAAAGAGGCTTCCATCTTACTCTCCATCAAAGCCAGCTCCTTGGCATGCTCGGCCTTGCACTCTTTGATGGCAGAGGCTCTCTCTTCATCCATCTTCTCCACGCGACAGCCCAAGTCGCGGTTTGTTCGCTCAAGATCCAGGACTTGGTCGAGCAGCATCTGAGACTGGACCAACTGGTGGCTAGCATTGTACGCCACCAGGCGAACATTATCGCTGGCGGATTGGCCACCAACAAGGGTGTTCGCCGATTTCGTCCAGGCCATTGGGACCATCTCAGTAGCCCGGCGAACAGGGAGATCCGGGATGTCACGGAGCAAGGAGGGGGCATTTTTAACCACAGAGAGGTGGTGGAGTGTTGTCCCTCGGCCGGGGTAGAGTGTTGGGTTATACCTGACGAACAAAAATAAGTGTTAGTGAGCGAGCAACATGGAACTAAGCGGCGAACAACAAGCAAGTCGGAGATGATTAACTTACTCCTTGATTTTTACCGGATCCCAACCCAAGTAAGAAGTATCTCTGGGATTGTCCCCTGTCTTAGTCATCACCAAACTGGCGACCACCTGCTGTTCGTCCACTACTTCCATCGAGGTAGATTTCGAAGTAGGGGATCTTGGAGCAATGTTGCTCGCTTCTCCAGCAGTCTTTGATCGCTTCAAGGCGCGATCATCACCGCGACTGCCGCGAGCATCGTCACCTCGTGGTTCTTTCCTTTTCTCCCTTTCCCGTTCCTTCTCCTTCTCCTTCCTTGCATCCCGAGGAGAGGAGGTAGTTTTAGCTGCAGGCTTGCGGCGACCAGCTCCGGCGGCTGGGCGACCAGTGGGATTCTCCCCTGCCCGGAGGCGCATGATGGCAATGGGAGGGTCCATCTTCCTTCTTGAAGCGTCGGCCATTTTCTTGACTCGTCTGGCGAGCAGATAATATGATTCAGGCACAACCGGGATAACAACGGTGACTCGTTGATCTAACAAGAAAAAGGCAAGGGTTAAGCGAGCAAGAATGATGGGCGAGCAAGAGTGATTGGCGAGCAAGAATAAAAAAGTTACCTTCTGGGACGGCGGCTTGAGCTTCAAGGTGGTGAGGACTCGTAATCAAACCAGCAAGTTTGCGACAATGAGCCTTCGATAGATGTTCCAAATCGCGACTAGCAGCGTCGCGAAGAGAAATGACAGCTAACGTGAAGAGGTATTCGTCGCTGATATCAGGATGCCCCCACTTCAAGTTCCTTGGACCTGCAAAGCAACGAAAAGGATTAAAATTAGTCCTACTTATGAATTAGCAAGACAAAATTAGCCCTACTTTTGATTTTTCCAAAGCTTTCAGGCGACATGATGCGCGCCTGCCCGCCAGCGAATCCCTCAGTTGCTCGCCAATCTCCACCAATAAAGAAGAATTGGCAATGTCAACCCTTAATCTTATTGGGAACACCTTCAACAAGTTTCAATCCGATCTTCGCCTTAGCGTAATACCAGCCAGCACCGTCCTCGGAGATAGTTAAGGCATAAAGAAGCTCCGCGGTTGTTATTTTATTTTTGTAACCCTCAAGACCAAAAAGTGTCATGAAGGCTAGAAGAGTACTCCAACCGTTTGGGGTGATTTGAGTGATCGCCAGATTCATGTCGAACAAGAACCGGCCAATGAGCGAATGAACGGGGAGCGGGAAACCCGTGTTCAACACATCCAAGTTGATCACCGTACAGCCAGGACGATCAGCAGTCTCTCCTTTCTTCGGCACATACATGAAAATATCATAGGGGATTTTGTACGTTTCACGGATGCTCGCCAGATCACTCTCCACACATACACTAGCAACCTTGCTCGCTGCATAGTCCCCATCCTGAGCCTTCATAATTACCCTCGATGTGGGGGCAAAAGTCTTCGAGTAGCGAGCAGAATAGTCCGCCCACTCGTTGCCACGAACAACTCCTTCCGGGATCCGAGATTCAGGTGTAGTTTGAGAGATAGGAAAATTGATTTCCTTTAAAAACTCCCAAGTGAGAGTGGGGCCTTGCTGCTCGCCAACTCGATGTTTGCCAGTGTTGTCGGGTTGGTCGCCTTCTTGATCAACAGAACCCTCTATCTCCGCGGCCACTTCTGCAGAGTCTTCTCCTAGGTCGGAAGAAGTTCCGGGTTCGCGAGCAAGAGGTTGTATCTCTTCTTGCTCGCCAGAGCGATCAACTGCGTACATCTCTACTGAGCGAACAACGGAGCTCGCATCTGAGTCCGTATTCTCGTCCACCAATAACGTACGTGGGTTGTTCGCCAATGCCTGGCGAACAGATCTGCGCGGAGAAGACTGATCTACGGGTCTTTTTTCCGGGTTTTGTCCGGGTCCGGATTGAGAGGAGCTTGAGGGGGAAAAATCCATTCAAAAAAGTGATGGAGGAATTTGGCTAAGTGTGGTGTAATATACGGATAATGCCGCCGACGGAGGAGTTACGATGGTGACGGAATTAACAGAACGGCGGCGCGACGGTGGTTCACGGCCGGAACTACAGTCGTAGTTACGAGAAAAAACAAAAGAAAAAAAAGTATACGGAATCGAAATTTAAAGGAAATACAAGACGAATTACCTTTGAAAACGGAGATCAAAGTGACACAAGGGGAGATTCAGGTACAAGAATCGCAAAGAAAGAAAGCTTCGAAGCGTTTATCAATGGCGAAAATTGAAGAAATTCAGAAAGAAGAAAGAAGAAAGAAGAAGAAAGTGACGCCTATTTATAAGAACGAAGCCGGGGCGACAATGCAATTTTCGCAAAATTCTGTAAGCCCCTATGGGCAAATTGGGGGTCGCGCGTGACTGACGCGATGCCTCGCGTTCCGTGCCTCGGGAATCCAACCGTCACGACACGAAAGGGCGTTCGCTGCTGGTCGCGCACTTAAGTTCCCATTGCTCGTTTGCTCGCCCACGCGGATGCTCGCCTATGTAACCAACTATACTCTCTTTCTGCTCGCCCATTGTTCGAAGATGAAATTGTAGCTTTGTTTCAGTTGATCAATCCATATTCAACATGAGGCCAAGCTAGGGGGCAATTGTTGATGGGCGAACAACTTTGCATTTAATCAACGAAAGATTATCATTCAACTTGATAACAGGATGACAAATGAAAGAAGCTAACAGCTTTGTGGAGCAAGCAGTTTTGAAGGGCGAGCATCTTAGCAAAGAGCTGACAGCCTTGTGAGGCGAGCAGTTTTGCAAAACAGCTCTGACATGGTAAACAAGATATTGTGGCGAACAGCCTTGCAAAGAACAGCTGTGCAAGTGGCTCAAACCAAGATCAACTCAGGCGAACAGCTTCGTAATGAGTCGAGCAACATTGTAAAACAATCCCAAGCGAGGAGCGAACAGCTCAGAACGCAAAGGATCACGACATCCAACAAAGACGTACAAGCGAGCAACCGGTCACCGTCGGGAGCATCTCAATAGTGCCAAAGACCAAGTACAACATGGGGAATTCCAAGAGTCACTAGCTTAGATATGGTCCAAGTGTCCTAACACTTGACATCCATCCAATGAACAATAGTGTAGATGTTGTACAAGTGTCCTAACACTTGGCAAAGATCCAATGGTTAAGCCACCAAGATGGTGACACATGTCCTCTTTGTATGTCTATAAATACTCCCTTCATGTGCATGAAAAGAGGGAGAAGAATGGAATAAACTAGCAAAACTCTTGCCAAATTATTCTTTGAGCATTACTTAACTTAATTCCATGATCTTGATTCTTGTTTGATGATCTTCATTAGATGAAAAACAGCCATTAATCTTCTTAGTTAGAAAAGGTCATCAACAATATGTTTTGTTAAATATTAAAATTATTTTATGAATATTAGAATTTAGTTACAAAATTAAAAATTGTATGATTAATTAAATAATGATAATTCTCACATATATACAATATAATATTTACATGTAATTGAATTATAGATTAAATAAATTTAATTTAAACTTTTTATATAAGTCATTATGCGATCTCGCATTTAAAATTTATAATATTCAATCCGTGCATCGCACGGGAGAAACACTAGTTAAAAAAAAAACTGGAGATGGAAAAATGAGTTTTGATTTAAGCAACAATGTTTCCTTTGGGAATTTGAGGAGAAAGGAGGATGAAATTAAATAAAAAATAAATTCAATCTACCTTTTCTATCCATAATTTTATTTGTTCTACACATGGGGAGTGGTGTTGGGCGGCTAGGCTACTGTGTGGAGTAGTTTTTTTAAAGAGGGGTATAATAGATATGGCCCAGGTTATTTGCACTAGCCTCTGTGTTAAAGACACTAACCGGATGAATACACTAATTTTTTTTTCGGAAATATTTTTCGAATTTTTTACATTTTTTCCGAATATAATGAAATGAACAATATTTCAGAAAAAAAATTCAAATTTTTTGTTTATTTTCGGAACTTTTTTCCGAAAATGTTGCAAATTTTTGGAAAAAAAAGTAGTATATTTATCCAGGTAGTGTATTTAATAATAACCGTGGTCAATAGATATTTAATAATAAATGCATGTGAATCGGAGGTAGATAGCTGTACCCTTGTAATTAAGGCCCATAACGCTTTTTACTGGCCCATTAAGAGTTAAAGAGCGGGAATCAAAATAAAACCCCTAATTTGATTGAATTAGGGTTTTCGCCATAGAAAATTTGGCCAATTTTCCGTTCCAGACTTTAGCAATTGCTGGGGAGTGGCGTTGGACCTTGTAAGAACGTTTCGGAACAAACTGTTTCTCAAAATTTATGTTCGAATTTGGCTTAATTTTCCCTGAATGCATTATATGAATGTTGTTTTTCACGTTTTCTCTGTTTTTGTTTGCACGTAATCCATCTGTATGTGAGATTCTCATATGCGAATTAATGTTTATGAAATGAGCAGTTGGTGAATTGGAGGGGTAAAATGCAGCAAGTTGATCAACTGAAGGAAAGGCCTGCACCTCTGAATATGGGAGAAGTGGTAAGTGTCTTTAATCCTGGATTGTCATTAGTTCGTTGGCAATTTCTTGTGCTTTTATGAAGTTTATATGATAAGTTTTTTATTTTTTTATTTTTATCAATGAATCAGTTTATCGAATCATGTGAGTAGAGAAGCTAGTTTTATCTCCATATCCGTACCTTGGTTAATGGTAACATTTTTCATTTCTCACTATCAGAACTTTTCCCAAGCTGAAGATGTACGGTTGGAGACTACTCGTGCGAGATGTATTGTCCTCTCAATCTACTCTTGTTAACTCAAACATATACTGGTATCCTTGAATATCTTGAGTTAAGAAAATTGTCTTTATGTTTTCCAGTTTCAAATATCCTTAAAAGGCATGGAAATTTAACAGAGCGGCTCTCTAGGTATAATTTGTATACATACTACTTTTGTTTCTGTGCTTGATTTATATGATCAGTCTGTTGGATTTCTTAGAAGTGTAGCCTCATCATCATAATGAATATGAATGTTGTTATTACAGCTAACTTGTTTCTGCACGTGGGTGATGACTGTTCTTGAATGCATATTTACTTGAATTACTATTTAGTCTTGTTTCCTTTGGGAGATTGCAAGCTCTCACTATCTGATACGTTCCGTAAACTACGGTGTTCTAATAGTATGCACGGTGAGCGAATAATGTGCAAGTATGAAGAAAGAATCTTGTTCCCGATTAAACCAAATAAACCTGACTTTGGATAATTTTGGTTCACCAAAAAATTTAAACCGAAGGAATTCAACTTTTCTTTTTGTCTTTTAGTGGGAGAAGGGTGGGGAGGGTGGGGTTAATAAAAATAAAGAAATTTTGAATGAAAAAATTGCTAACAAAAGTGCATATTCACAGTTAATAATAAAACACTTTGAGTGGCCAGTGTACCTGGAATTACAATTTCTGGGTCCCTGCTTACATGATGTTTGGTCTTTACTCTTTAGCACAAGGGGGGATGTCTTGCGTGCTCCATTTTGTGGGAATTTCTGTTCAGAAATTAGGCTACCTCTTATTTATCCAGAGTACTCATCAGCGTTAGGTTAGGGATATGAAAATTACAATTTTGGAAATCATATATGTGAAATGCCAATTGCAAATTGTAATTTTAGGGGTTATTAAATATCTAAATTTCTTCTTGGTATCAGACAGAGAAATTATCAAACCTGTGATTTTGGAAGTCATGCTTTTATGGTGGGGATTTGGGGATATTTTGTGGAAATTATCAAAAGGAAAGCTAAATAAATTTTCGGTTTTCGGTTTTCGGTTTTGTTTGGTAAATAGAGGTGGTTCACTTTGGTATGACCTGTTCCTGTTAATGTTTGTAACCCTATCATTGTCAATCCCAGCTTAGTTCTACATTATTTCTTTTAATTCAATGAGATATTGTACTTCATTTTTAAACTCTTATTTGGCGACTTATGATTGAACACTGTAACTTCATCTTATGTTACGACTTTAATTGAACAACTATTTTTTCTTTTCTTTTTGGTCATTTCAAGGTGTCTTTGATGCAAGAACAATATCTGTCAGCAGTTTGCCTTCAAAATAATATTTGTCAGCAATTTTCATTAGCAGAAACTAACTTCAAGATATGGGATTTTGTTTTGACAATGTATATGGGGTATTTGTTGAGAAGAGTATGCGATAAACTAGGATGCTGCTCTCCGTGAGATACGAGATAATTTCATAGATTGTGTTTGCTTGTCCATCATATTGCAAAACACAGTGTTACACCAGGTTAGCTTGTCCAACTGCGTTTTAGCACTCCTCCAATAATGAGCCAAAAACATGAAAATAATTAATGAAATTCCTCTGTTATCTGAAATATGGTGGTGGATCGACTAAACTAAAGGGACTAATTTAAATACCTTCTAATGAGATGCTTGTATACTTGTCTTTCTATATAAGTGAATGGTTTTTTTGTCTACTATATGTAATTAGTGGTCCTTAATTGCTAAATATTGTTAAATTTTTTAGGGATTCTGATAAATCAGTTTTTGAGCGTTTGCAAAGAGAATTTGAAGCTGCGCATGCTTCTCAAACTCAAGGTAGTTTTACTCGGGAAGTTCCCAGCTTTATTGCGTGATGGTTATGTATATTCATGAAGTTTTGGTTTATCTACTTTGTAAATGTTTAATTGTATCATTGTTAATCGTTAGGGTATATGTTACGATATCTCACATCAATTCCACATGAAAGTGTGGAAGGGTATATAAGTGGGAGTCAATTCTTGACCTTTGATTTTGGGTTGAATTGGGCTCCCTAGCTAGCTTATATTCCTAACAATTGTCACTGTTTGTGGGAAATTCGGGCGGGATGCGGAAAGGGGCTACCTGATGGTGGGCCCAGGGTTTGCCACCCCAGATGTGGGCCCGAGGGGAGTTGCCTACCCGAAAAGTGGACCTTGTATGGGTTGCCACCCGGAGTGCGCCGTCCGTGGACGTCTGGTTTGAAAGGGGGATGGATTGTTAAGGTATCCCACCTTGGTTCCACATGAAAGTGTGGAAGGGTATATAAGTGAGAGTCAGTCCTTGACCTTTGACCGGGGTTTTGGGTTAAGTCAAGGCTCCGTAGCTTATATTCATAACAATTCTTGTCATTAATTATGAAGAAGGAAATAGGTTATTCTAGGTGTAAATTATATATTTTGGCAGTCAGTTAAAAAAAATGCTATTGTAAATTGAATCGTGATAAATGAGTCCGACCTGTCTTTTTTCTTTTCATGGAGATGAGAAAAAAAAATTCATTTTATGTTGAAGAAAAAAAAAAAGGATGTTTAAGAATTGCATCAGATGGTGAGGTTTCGAGTTGGAACTTCAGTAAAAGAGAATCTTCTCTAGGACTAACACTTATTGTTCCTTGCATATTTATGAAAGACTTGTATGAACTTGGTGTACTCTCTATCTTCTCTCCTCATACCCAGTATACTCTTATGTGTTAATTTACTGGTTCTGATGCACTCTTTGTTATCTTGTAGAAGTATGTTTAGATGGTGAGCAATGGAATGATGGGCTATTAGCTACAATAAGAGAGCGGGTATGGGTTTTTTCTATTAACTAATTTTGTTAAAATACATTGGCTATGATTCTTTTCCATTCCAATATTAATGGAGTTAGATGTATGAGAAGCTAAGAACGTTCTTTTGCCGTTCATTCCAAAGAAAAAGCATGTAGACTGCATCTATTTTCATGTTTGAGACCCTCCTCATGGTCTGAATTAGTGAATTTCAGCGACACCATAGTTATTAAGGCGCACCAGGCGCAACTCCTAGCGCCTCTCCATGTTGAGGCGAGGCGCATATACTTGAAAGTTCTTTTTCTTTTTTAAGTTAAAAATGTATATTGAAGGTTAGAATAACAAAAAATTCACATTTATAGTAGAGAATTACTAGGAAACTAGTATCTTTAAGATTACAAAAATAATTACAAGATATACAAAAAGAATATTCTAGAACAAGTCAAGAGTTGACTTGGTCTTCATTGTTATCCTTATTATCAAAGATTACAAAAATATTTGTAAGATATACAAAATCATTTTTATATATACACCAACCACTGAAACGTTTTTTTATTTTTATTTTGTTTTAATCTTATTCATTTTTTTTTATTCTGTTCCAAAGGCACGCGCCTAAGGCACTAGGCGAGCTGTTGCTCCTAGTTGCGCCTTGGAGCCTGATAACTATGAGCGACGCATTATAGTTCCACTTTTTCTAAAATCAATACCTCTTACATGCACTCTTCCCTTGTAATTTATATTCTAATTAATATATCCTGATTTCAGGTTCACATGGAGGCTGAAAGAAAAGCAATGCAATTGCAAGGCGATTCTGCTGCAATGCCAGATTTACCTCTTTATGAAAAAATAACATACAGAGTTGGAAATAAAGTAAGATATGATTCACAAGTCATTTCACATTTAGCATTGCCATCTTCTCTCTGGATTTTTTCCGTCACTTCTGAGAAACTGTTGTTTGTGATGAATGCTATCACGCATCTCAATTGCTATTCATGCATTGAACTCTGAGGTTTAATGCAAGTTAGTATGATCTTTAGGTTACATTCACAGATTCACTCTAATATTTAAACCGATTTTATCAAAGAATAACATTAGATTGTAAATGTTCTTCATCTTTATAAAGATGCAACTATTTATATTTTGTTATAGGTCCTCTGCATTAGCCCGTGTCTTACTTCACTTAGTCTGTATGTGTTTACATTAGTATCTAATTGTATTATGTCCTTCTTAGTCTGATCAATATGTTCCTTCTTCTTGTCTTCCTTCTAATTTCTTATTGTTTTGAGGAGGGAGGGGCAGAAGACGTGTCTTGCTTTGAGTGGTGTTCACTAAGTGGCATTTTGAAGTTGTGAACACAAGAATATGATTTCGCATAAAATCAGTAGTCAATGAACTGTTTTTCTTTTAGGGTGGCTAGGGCAACTAAACAAAGTAGCAGTGTATTTGAATAATAGCCTCTTTTAACCCTTAATAAGAGTAGCTGTTTTTCTATCATATTGTCATTAGTAGCTGCTTTTCTATCTTATTGTCAGCAGTTTTAGTTATAAGTTGAGCACAATCATTGGCTTCTAACATAAATATCTCACATGAGCAGATGATCTGTTGTTTGGACGGAGCAAGGATTGGCATTCAATATGAGACCTCATATGCTGGTAATTACTGATTTACTTTGAATTCCTATTACAAGTTATCCAGACTCAATGCATATAAATTCCACGCTAATTTCTGTATTGAAATATGTGATGTATTAGATAGAGAACTCGTTGAAACATGTGTATGTGTTTGTTTCTGTTTTGGGGGAAAGGGTTGAGTAGAGATAAATGCTAAAAAGAACATTCGATGCCATTAATATACTAATATTTGGCTGATTCTGCTATGTTAAATGAAGGATTATAACATGATATGATCACGTCACTTGGTTTAACCTATTATTGCTACATACATTATGACGATATCTGTTTTTGTATATCTTTTAGCACAGTTTTTGGTTTGACAGACTATTTCGCCCTGAACCTTAGAAGCTTTAGTACCATGACTGGTAAAAGAGGAACCAGAGGATTTTTGTTTTTTTACAAAATTTCTCCACCCCCCCCTCCCCCTCTTTCCAAAATCTCTCATAGGCATCCTTTGTCTTCGTAGACTATATCTTTCTCTATATGTATGTATAAAGTCTGATCCTTGTCATTGGGAATGGGTTCTGTAGACAGATCAAGATCATAGTATGAATACAGAATTTTGTAAAACATAAGTTGATGAAACTGGAAAAAAAAAATGTCTGGTGGATTTGAAAATTTTCAAGTCTTTGCCCGTTGAGTTTATTTCAAGTCTTCAATGAGAAACAAATAGTTAAATTGAAGTTTTGAACTTTTACAGGAGAACCGTGTGAGCTGTTCCATTGTGTTCTTGAAAGCAAGTCGTTTCTTGAGAAAATGACAGTTCTTGAGCATACAGTTCCTTTTTTCTTGCCAATACGTGAGGCGGAAAATGAGTACCTCTCTTTAAATGCAATGGTTAGTGTGTTGCATGTATATCATATTCCATGTGAGATATCAACATTTAAGGGTATTATTATCTGTTTGGGTGCAGAAGTTCATTGACCATGTGGGAGACCTGCTGCAGGCCTATGTTGATAGACGAGAGCAGGTACACGAAAGAAGTTTCTTAAAAGGAATCGACTCCCTTTTTCCTTGCACCTTTTGGAATCATGACTCGTATTATTCATATTAGTAATCCAAGATTATGTAAAGTTAGCCCTACATCCTCTCCATCAAGAGACCCAATGACATCATGACAAAAACTACGTAGGTATCAGTATCATTCTATTTTGATAGGTTGAGATTCATTTTCTTTGCTAAGTACATCATTGCCATGCCTAACCTGATATTCTAGTTTGTAAGGAAACCCTTCTTGATAAATCCCATGATCTAATTCTATGGCTATTCCTTTGGTGGTGAAGGATGGTTCTTTGCACCATTTTTCTAGGGAAATAGGGAACTTCAATGATAGTCTCATTGACTTCAGGAACTGAAAAATGCGATCCATGTTAGATTTTCCAAATGATCATCAAATGTGTGTTTTGTAGTTCACTATGCAAGGAACTCAAGAGTCAAGATCAACTGGGAATGCTTTTGGCATCAATGGACCATGCATAACAGTTTTCATTTGTTCAGTTTATAGAAAAGTTGTTTCTCATTAAGTAATTGAAGCAAGTCTGATTTTTTCTAAATGGACTTCTATTTTTGTTGGGTCCTTTTTTCCCCCAACAAAAATAAAGTTGCAACTTTATTTGATATGCATCAATAGTTCCGTTATTTTGCTAAATGAATATTTTGAACAATGAACATCTGTTTACTGCTTTCTTTATTCTTTTCCAGGTTCGTCTTATAAAGGAGTTGTACGGAAATCAAATGGGAGAACTCTATTGTAGTCTTACATATCACATGGTTGAATTTGTTCTTGCAGATTTTGATTGGTAGGTGAAGCCTTGCCTCAGAATTATTTTAATTATTGTTTTTATTGAGCATTGCTTAACATACATCTCTTTTTTCCTTCTTTATCTTTAGCAATTAAACTCGAAATATAGTTGGGCTGAACATATTATATTCTCACTATGGTTTCCTTTATTTACATCCTTAAATAGTGCAAACCATTCAATAGAAGTTGTAAGCTAAAGCTATTACTGTATATCTTTGTGGCTCGAGGTTGAGAGAAGAAGGGGGAGGGTTAAGAAAATTGGGAGGGAGGCTGAGATGGCTTAATGCTAGCAGAAATGGTTGTCTTTTTATTTGTAAAGATGGTGTATGCATAAACGGTCTTTTCTCAATATCAGTGCTGTATGCTGAAGCTATCATTTAGTTCCTGGTATAGACAGATTGCAGCTGGATGCAATGATGCATGCAGTCAATTTACTTCTATATTTTTGTTCTCTGGATGCCTTTTGATGCCTTTGTTCATTTTTTTCCAACAGCAAGGTAACGGTGAGTCTTGGATATACCGATCTGGTGTCCACGCTTCCATCTGAGATCAATGTGCTTGCGTGGCCTTTGCAGCAATCAAAGAGACTTCGGACTGGTGTAGCACCAATCACCAGGAGGGAAGTATTCGGCAATCAAATGCTTCCAGCTCGGTTATCTCATGCTGAGGATGCATTGAGAACTTTGAGTTTACCGCAAGGTAGGAATGGAATTGGAATATGGAATTTACAAGGGTTGTTTAAACAATCCACACATATCTCATATGCACACACACACAGAGTTGGAGTAAATTGCAAAATTGGTCTCATATCTATTGGTTGTTGGCGAATATAGTCTTCTCAATTAAGTCCTTTAACTTTTAAATTTTGCAATCTTAGTCCTATATTTACAATTTTATATTTTTGGATGATAATTAACTTTTGATTTTTTAGTTGAAATCAATACGTTTGGGTCTCATTATAAGTGATATCAAATCATTAGTTTAGTTGCTAAATGGAATTCTTGTAGCTCAGGTGAGCAGCACATGCAAAAATTCTGCAACCTTGTCAATATAGGACTTCAAATTTGCATCATTTTAAAAGTTACGAGACTTAATTGAGAATTAACTCGTATGGGACCAAAATCGCCAACACCAAATAGATATGGGATCAATTTTACAATTTACTACATAGAGTTGTACAGAAACAGAGTCACACACAGGGTGAAGATGCGTTGGGATCAGTGAGTTCATCTGTAGGTTGGATTGGGACTTCTATCTGTTAGCTTGTCTTCTTTTACTTTTATTTTGCTAGAAGAGATCACCCTTTCTCAACCACTCACACTAAGCACTCGTCTCTGATGTGCGTGCATAATGCTTATCCTTCTAACACAAATACCTTCTTCACTCAGCTTTTGCGGAGATTGTGTTGAACATGCCGGAAGCTCTTAAAGAAGTATTTCGGGATCAAAACGTGTAGGTTTCTTCCATGCCGGCAGAGAAATTGCATATAGTAATTAGGAATGATTGTAATCAATTCAAAAGAATACCTACTGGTTCTTTTATGTGGACATAAAATGATTAGTACGTGTTGTTAATTCTGTGTATACCTGAAAAGCAGATGCCTGCTCGATGGCTTCTCAAAACCACAATTTTCTTATGATTGTGTTGTGATGATATATACTCAAAAGAATCTGCAATGCAGTAGGGTTATGATGTTGGAGGCCATTTTAGTCTTTTTAGGAAACAGATGATGTTGTGGAGTATCCATTTACACCTCTCGTGCAACTAAATCTGCATTCTTCCTCCCTTTGAATGAAGGGCAATCGTAAATCTCACTTCTTAATTATAGAATAATAAATGTGCATTCTTTCTCCCTCTGAATGAAGAGGAATCATAAATCTCAATTCTTGATTACAAATTACACATTGAGGTTGTGTTTGAATGGAGGGATTTGAGATAATGGATTTTAAATTTACAACCTAAATCTATTCCACTTTAATAAGATATTCAAATTGATGGATTTCAAATATTTAACTTGGATTCTAATGCAAATTGGGAGAAATTCAAATGTTTATCAAAACAATGATATTTGAAATTTATAGATTTTTTAATTCATTCATTTTCAAATCTTTTGGATTTCAAACGAATCTATCTAAACATAGCTTAAATGAATTTACTTTGGGGTGTAATATATTGACCTTTCTATTTGTAAGCTGGAACTAACTGATTTTTTTAAATGGGGGTAGAGGGTTTTCCTGTACAACAAATCAGATACTACAAAATGATTATATTGCAAAGACATATCGCATCAACATATGATAAAACAAGTGTCGCTGTATCCATGCAGATGGAACAATGCTTCTTGTTATTGTTATACAATAGTCCTTTTTAAGTTCATCCAAAGTGTTACATATACAGTGAAATTGATCGTAAATTACACAGCTACATAGTGAACATTTCCACTCGACGGACATAAAAGATTCGGCGAAAGTCCCTAAATTAAAAAAGCATGCAACACATAAATCATGTATCAACAGAAGCAACACGTGAGCAAAACCTACTTAAGAAAATTGGTGTTTTCTCATGGTCCCAAAGCTCTTGATCCTTGTATAAAATTAACTTTCTAAGGCTGATCGGAAGATCCATGCTCCTGGTGAGAATTGACAGGAAAATTGTCGACAGGAATATCAAGACTCCTCCCTTCTGCATCGGGTCCCACCTCTCTAACATCAGCTATTCTAGCTTCGGTTGTTTGAATATCACTCCATTCGCTCTCTCTGATAGAATGAAGATCAGGTTGTTCAACTGCTGGATGCACCACATTCTCCGCACTTAGACATGCTTTATCCACATTCTCTTGTGATGGATCCACATGCTTTGTTAATGGTAAGTCACTCCCCATACTAGAGCAAGAATCGGTCTTCTCAGAAAAGACTTCCCGGGTTTCAATCTGCTGCCTGTTAAAACACCTATAAGAGTAAGTGGACAAGAAATATTCCACAAGGGTTTTTCAGAAAATACTCCATAGATTATCTACCAGTTAGTTTCATCTATCAAAAGATAATGATATTGAAATATTATCAACCTTTTTAGTTGCTCTTGTAATGCATTGACATATGCAAGTAATTCTTGTTTCTCCTTAGCAGCAGACGACTCCTTTTCCGTTGCTTCCTTTATTCTAGCTTCAGCATCAGCCTCTGTAACTCTGACCTTCTCTTCAGCTCGAACAACTGCTCCTTCTAATATCACAGCACGCTCTCTAGCTTTTCCGAGCTCTGAACGCCACAAATGTGCCTCCTGAATGGCTGAGTCCCTTTGTTTTATCAGCTGGCCTTTTTCTTTACTCAGATTCACAACGTTTTCTTCTAATTGTCTTATCTATCAAGTCCATAAACCAGAGTATGAATGATATGAAAATTAAATTAATTAATATAATAATGACTAAATCTCAAAATGGAACTCTGATGAGAATATAGTTACCTTCAGGTTAGATGACTCAAGCTGTTTCTCTGATTCTCTTTTTAGCCTTTCAACCTCTGCACATGCAATTCTCCTTTGATCATCCATAGTGTGAGCTGCAGATGCAGCAGCTTCAGCTGCCTCAGCAGTTTCAGATAATTTATCTGCTATTTCCTTTATTGTCGAATCCCGAGCACGAAGGTCTCTAGCCAAATTTTGGAGCTCTTCATCCTTCACCCTCAAGGTTTCCTGAAAAAAAGAATGATAAAGCAGTAATCAGGTACAAAATGGTTAAAGTGGTTACCAAATCAAATTTTTTGAAGTGAGCAAATGGTTTTTTCAGTCTGCTAAATTATCCTTACTCTGTCTCCAGTTCTGTCTACCTTCACGAATTGAAAATAGCCCTTTAACTTTAAATTTTATAATTTTTTTGTCTGGAATTGAAAATAGTCCTTTAACACAAGTGACAAATTCTGATTTGTCCACATGGCAGAGTCCGACTGGTCAATTTACCCGACCATAATGTCGAAAAGTTGAAAGTTATATGACTATTTTCAATTCGTGAAAAGTTGATAGGACTGAATCTGAAACCAAAATATGGGTAAGTTACGGGAATAAAAAAACTATTTTCCCAAAAAAATATCTATTTTGTGCAAACATAGCCACCCCTCGTTCTAGCTACTTGAGATCCTAGTGGTAGAAGAAATAAGGCGATGATTTGGTGTCTAGGTCTCTACACTTGGATGGCTACAGCCTCCAAGGTATCCCATATTTTCTCTTTATTTACGTCTAGTTGGAGTAGACTGGCTTTCTTACATGATTGTTTCATAATATATAAGCAATTACAATGTGCAAATAGCAGTATATTTAGAATATCAAAGAAAAAGGTCAAAACAGCAACATTTCTCATTTAATGCCTTGTGAATATAAGAAGAGACCTGATGGTTTAGGAATGAGGGAATATTGGTGATGGTTTTAGACCTAATATTAACATTTTCACAATTTTGCTACAGCAGAAAAGGAGCACATGCAAACAGAGAGAAGTGGTGGTTTTTTCAAATAGTCGCTGATAATTTTTTTTACCTTCATAATTGATAAATCGTCCATAGGAAGATCAGGTGTCTTGTTCAGCATAGCCCCCAAAGCATTCTTCATAGAAATTTGCATCGCAGCTTCAATTTCTTTAGAAGCTTCCAGAGCTGTTGAATTGGCAGCAGCAACAACAGTGGCTACTGTTCCTAACTTTGTGGACCCATTTCCACTTAGGGTATTCACTGCCTCTTTATGAGCCTTGAGAACCAATTGTGTAGCTCTACATTTGAACAGAAGTGAATATTTCAAATACCACCCAAAATTTAGTGAATATAAAAAAAATGTGTTCTTAACTATATGTAGAGAAATCTGGGAGCACATAAATAAACTACGCAATCAAGGAAGATTCCATGGTTAAGATAGAAAAAAAGAAACAAACAAACAAACTAAGTTGCAATGGCATATAACATGATTGATAAAATTGACCACTCACTGTAGAGTAGATACCCAGGCTCTGGCAGCAGCAGGTGTTTCTGCACAGAGGAAATAATCTTTTTTCTGCGGTGTCCCAATATCTAAGAATCAAGTTAAGAATTGAATGGAACAAGTGTTGTCAAGTTCAACAGTAATAAGAAAAGAAAATAGAAAAAAAATTGTATGGTTGTATTAAGCCAAATCCCAGCTAATTACAACCAATGATAGCCAGAATTCTTTTACCTTTTCATCAACCAAATAATCAGTAAGAGAAGAAAAAATAAGAGGAGAACTTAGAATTTAAGTGTTAATGAGGATACAAAAACAACAGCCATCATACTTTGGCAGTCCCCTGAATCAAGAAAAAAGAAAAGAAGTAAACATAATTAAAACAACAATGATGTATGCGCTCAAAATATGAACAGTTACATAGACATGTCTGTGTGTATCTTTCTACCATAACAACAAAGAAATATTAAATTAGAGTCTTACTGGAAATTCACAGGAGATATTGCTATAGTGCTATTTGCATCAAATACCATGGTTCCTTTAACAGTTGGCTCATTTCTTCTGACCCTGTTGATGCAAATCAACAAACGCCATTGTTAAGGCAGCACATTTTGCCAATAGAAAAGAGTAATGACAGGAAAATGTCATATTCAGTTTCTTACTTGTACTCCATCTTCCCAGTTGTGGGATCTAAAATCACCCACCTCTCATTCCACTTCCTCAGCTGTAAAAAGGGAAGAAGTAAGCAAAATTCACCTGTTTTCGCAGGAAGTTGGCTAAAGGTCCAACCAAATCGGTACCGATATCCAAGTATTTCAGCTAATATGTGCCAAGATGAATTGAATAGCCAGTGTCTTTTCCCTTTTGGGGAACACAAGACATAAGGGTAGAACAAAGCTTTAGAACACAGCAAAATAATAGTAAATTACGCATTTATCTGAGAATAAAAATTAGTAGAGGTGTATAATTTTTAGTGCTCATCCTTCTATGTCATTACAAATTTTAAATTAATTAGTCAAGAGCTAATGTTTCACAAGCTATTTGAATAATTGTGTGGAAACAAATTCTTTCATATATACTCAATGAACAAGATCTTGAAGCCTTGAAGGCATTTCATGTGTTCATGTATAAGGATCCCCAAAAGATTTTCAAAGAACTCCAAACAATCAAAAGGGCGAAGTTCATCAAACTGAAGTTTGATCATATGTTTCACTCCATGAGACTCTACCAGCATCCAGTATATCTAGCACTTCCACTGTTCTCTATATTACCCATGTTCAACAGGTGTCAGGAGCAGCAAAAGAAGAACGAGTTGTACGATTAATGCACACAAAACAAGCATCTGTGGTGGATCTTAAGCAACCCAGGGCTGACTAAATTCGTGAGATAACCAACCACAGCATACAACATTAGTTTACTGTATCTATCAATCTTCCAGACATATAACTTCTACCCCAGGTTTGAGAATATAAGAAGGCCAAAATAATCAAACTACTACATGGAGTTCTTCCTTTAAGCATCCATCCTCCATAATAGATTGTTGCATGAGAATTTCCTACCTCTATCGGAACACTCTTCTATCAACTACGACAAGATTCTAGAACACTTCCCATTTCCTATTAGTCCATATTCATTTAAATATCATCCAAGATTCAATTTCTTTACCCCAACAACCAGTATGACAATCACTCCTCCATTCAATAAAACTTCCATTCCCTGAAGGATTTCATTTCTAAAAAATATTTTATTACAATAAGTTATATGTAATCAATGTTCAACAAAACTACAGCCTTATACGGGCATTGTCTAGTGGTTTCAACTTAGATGATTCTCAAGCTAAGCTACAGCGATCACTCAATTAATTTCAAGCTGAAGCGAAAAATACTAGCTACTCCAAACAAAAAATGTGAAAAATTCACCGTTTCGGATCTCTTGAGGAGGGGTCCTTGCAGAAGATTTCTGCCGGAGCTCGACGCCAGCTGTCTTTTGATCTTCTCCAAGCTCGTCTTCGTATCAGCATCTCCCTATACAATTCAAAACCCTAACCAATCAAACAATTAACCATCCAAAAAACTCTACACATCGACGAATTTTAACAAACAAGACGAATCAAGAGAGATGAATTGGTCATGGGATACTGACATGTGAAGCTCCATTGGAAGACATGATGAATTTTTAGTCGGAAATTGATGAATTTTCAGTTTTTGTGAGTGTGAATTTAGTGAGGGTTTTTGAAGAAATTGAAGAAAGAGATAGTTTATGATGATCTGCTGTTGGGGTGTGTTTTTTAATTTTTCCGATTCTTGGACTTGTGTTTTCCCCTTTCCTGCAATTTTACTCGGAAAGTATAAGATGAAAAGAATTCATGATAAATTTACCATAAAATTTACATGAATATTTGATCATGAGTAATAATTTTTTTATTAGAAGTATTATTGATTTGGGTCGGTGGTATTATATTGTAATTGTTGTAAAAAAATTTAAACTCAAATTAATGATACTTGTGATAGAGATTATCGTTAATCCTGATTAAATATTTGATATTTTAAAACAGTCTCGTGATAAACTTATAATGAATCATTTTCATATAAAACTTACTCATTTTACTCCATTTATATTTCCAATTTAATTAATTAATGAGTAAGAATTATTTATTTGTCCAAATCAAAAGTTTTAGAGTATGTATAGAATGAAATTGGTTCATACGTTAATCATTGAAGGGTATTAGTTGTTTTCACTAAAAAAAATTAGTCATTTTCACTGAAGAGTCTTAGTTCGTTGTTACTGAACAACTAAAATTCTTTAGTGTAAATAAGTAATACTTTTCGGTGAAAATAAATAATAATCTTTAGTGCAAACAACCATACCCTTAAATGATTCATGTATGAACTAATTTCACTCCATACTTTGTCAAAGTTTTATATATATATATACACGTAGGAAGCCTTATGTATGCAATGCTGTGTACGAGACCGGATATTTGCTTTGCCGTGGGCATGGTAGCAAGATATCAAAGTAATCCCGGGAAAGACCATTGGACTGCCGTAAAGTGCATCTTGAGATATCTGAAAAGAACTCGTAATAGGATGTTGATTTACCAGTTAGATAGTCTAATCCCCGTAGGATACACAGACTCGGATTTCCAATCAGACCTAGACTCCAGAAAGTCTACCTCGGGTAGTGTGTTTTGCATGGGAGGAGAAGTCATTTCATGGAGAAGCGTTAAGCAAAAATGCATCGTCGATTCGACCATGGAAGCCGAATATGTAGCTGCTTGTGAAGCAGCGAAAGAGGCAGTATGGTTCAAGAACTTCGTAGTGGACTTGGACGTTGTTTCGAATTTGCCTGAAATGATCACTATCTATTGTGACAATGCCGGAGCAGTTGCAAATTCAAAGGAACCGAGAGCCCACAAGGCCAACAAACACATAGAAAGAAAATACCATCTTATACGAGAAATCGTTAAGAGAGGAGATATAGAGGTGACAAAGATAGCGTCGGGAGACAACCTAACGGATCCATTCACAGAGGGTCTGCCTCAGAGTACATTCGAGAGACATGTGGATGGAATGGGAGTCAAGACTATTGTCAATCTGCTTGAAGTATAAGTAGAAGGAATTATTAGGATAATGTAGGTTGACATGAGATGTCACGTAGAGTTACTACACTAGACTTGCATGATGTATACTAAAAAGCAGACTTTAAGTATAAGTGGGAGATTGTTGGAGTTATACGTGAAAGTATGTTTTTACTTTGTATAACTCATTTATTAAACACTTGTTTATGAGAATAAATATTTTATCGCATTTGCTTTAAATATGATTGAATGTTGAATATTTATTGCAACCAGTTCATTATAAGTAGTACGTGTTACATTGTAGTTAATGTGGTGATACCAGATCACAGAAGATTACATTAACGGTTTCCTTGTAACTAAACGTACAAATTCACGACCTAAGTGGAATTGAACAAACCACCGTGAAAGGTCGATGTATATATCTCAGATTGGTCTGTCGTGACTAAGAGATTGCACTAGCACATTTAGTATGTGTTGAAGAGGACCTACAGCGAGGATAAATTATTCTGTTCTGAAATGTGAAGAATTAGACCTCAGTGGTTATTGATTTCTTAATCTCCGTCACTTAAATAGGACTGTGTGTGCTTAATGGTTACTGCTTTGATTCATGTTGGGTGAGAATCATCGTGACTTCGAACCTTGTGCTTTGGACAGTAATATTAATCATACGACGGTTGCTAAGATTTAATACGGAGAAATGCGTGCGAGTACGACTCGTGTGATTTGTCCCCTTGGTGGACTCAGAAGTTTTATCGTACCAAATCTTGCAAGTGAAGAATTGGTTTCTTCGGTACGGATAATAATGTTGAGCTGTCTTTACTCCAAGGTGAAAGATGTTAATTAATTTAGAGTTATTCAGAAGCTTAATTAATTAATGGACTTGATAATCTTAAACGTGGGAAATAATAACCGGGAGCTCATATTATCGTAATATGGATTAAGATGGATATTGCAATATTAATTTATTAGTGGTACTAATTAATATTAATGGGCTGAATTATATTGGAGATCAATATTGAAAATCAGAAGCCCATTGGAGGTCCAATCTTAATTCTCCTAAAGACCCCTCAAGTAGCCCAATAATGATAAGGTGATTAAAATAAAAGAAAATATAATTTGCTGATTTTTCATTATTATTTTCGAAAATTAGATATTTAGGAGAAAAAAGTTTTTGTTGATTTTCTTGGAAAGATATTATAGAAGATAAGTATTATTGGAATACAAGATTATCTCATATATTCAAGAAGATCCAAATCTTGTGTTTTGATCCAAATATTTTTGAAAATAAGCTTATAATAGGAGGTTGAGATTTTTGTGGAATATTTTATTGTGGAGAAAAGAATATATGGGATATATTCAAGATTTATTAGAGGCTAAGAAAAAAAAATTCTTCACCATATTCCAAGGGTAATTTTCGGCCACCAATATTATAAATAGGGGGTGATTAGTTCATCCTCAAGTACATAATTTCATGTGTTGGAAAAATCAAGAGCAAAAATATTTTTCTTTTTCCTTAGTTATTTAATTGCTTGAAAGCACTTCCCACCGGTGATCAAGCGAGGCGAAAGAGAAATACTTGAGAAGGTCTTTTGGTTGGTAGCACGTCCCGTAATAATCAAAGGCCATATCTATGAGAGGTACGTAATCACATAAATTCCTTGTTATTCCGCCATATGTTTTATGTGAATTAATTCAACATGCATGATGATAAAATTGTTGTTGGAATTATTATTTGAATTAATTAGGATTAATTCATGCTAGTAATAACTGTATTTAACTTCATATTTAAATTTCATCCCGAATAGTTTCCGGGCACCCCTATTTTCCCAACAACTAGTATCAGAGCCACGGTTTCGGGCTCTGATCTTTAAATTGGAATTTAAATTGTTAAAACATTGAATTGAAATTGGATAGTAGAATTGCTAGATCTTTTTTGCATGTATTCAATTGTCATGATTTTTAATGTTTGGTTTTAAATTTTATTCATGCGTATGAATTATTTGTTTTTAATTCGATTCGTTCGAATTCGTTTTTCTCGTGAAAAAATCCACGAGTAGATTAGTTGATTTTATTTTGATTTGATCATTGTAATAGATTAGTCTAGATCTAGTTTTTATTTATTTTTTGTAAATAAATTGTAACCGGATCGAGACGAAGACGGAAACGAAGAATTAAAGACGGTGTACCCGGACGATGCATGCATGTGTGGCGCGTGCATGGACGTGGAACTATGCATGGGGTGGAAAACGAGGATGAACGGCGAAACCCGAAGCACGGCGTGCGCGAGGCGCACGGCGCCGTGCACGATGGGTGCCGAGCATGGCGCACGGCGCGCGTGGGAGCGCTGTTCCTCGGCGCTTGGCCTACCTCCGTGGGCAGACGCATGTCGGATCTCGGGCCATGATTTTTTTTCCTGTTCTTATTTTTTTTTGTTTCCAAACGTCATCCCGAACCCCAAACGAAGTTATTTTTGATGAAGTGTTGTTGTTCGAGTGGGAGCGTGTCGAGACGAACGATGAAAAGCAACAAGGACGATTTCTCGCATCAAGACGTGAAGAAAATTAAACCGTGATAATTGGATTTAAGTGCTACAATGTGTTTTAATTTTTATTTTGATGGATGTTTTATTTCGTGCACTTATTATTTGTTAATATGTGTTTGCATAATTTTAATTGTCCAAGAAAAACCTTACTTTCGAAAATTACTAAGTATATATTTTTTTTAATCGCAATTTTATTCCGGATATTAAAATTGGATTAATTTGGCCTCCATAATTTATTTATTTGTGAAGTCTTTTTGGAATACCTTTTCCCCTCGAATCGGCCAAAAAGACGGATTTCACATGAATAAATTCCGAAAGGATGATTGTGGATTATTACTATTGGCGGTATTGACCCTCACCACGAGTGGCTTGCTCAAAGCGAAATAATAATTTTGTATTAAATTATGGTTATTACTTAGGCATAAGAAATTGATATTAACTTACTCCCCTCGGAGTCTCTGTCAATTTTTATGTGGTCAAAGTGAGAGTCAACTATTAATTTTGAATTAAGGATTTATAACTTTCAAGTTTGTGATCCGCTTGAATGTGTTTAAATGTATAGATCATCCCTCGTGGCGCATTTAAATTGTTTCGAGATGTTGGCTGATGCATGATTATATTGTTTTAAGATTTCAATATAATTGATGTGATCGAATTATGTGATAATTTTGTATTCAGAATGAGTCCCCGGGACCCCGGGACATTGGCTTCCGCCAACAGTGAACTATTAAGGATCGCATCCCGCGCATGACAACTCTCCTTGCCCAACCCCCTTGGGAGTTTGAGTTTAGAAGAAGAGCTTATGGCGACGAATAAGAATAATTGGGGACTCCACTTTTATGGGAAGAGAGCGGTTCTGCTGTTGATAGGCGAGCAGAAACAACATTTGGGCGACCAGTATTAGCGCAAATCACTCAAGAATTAAATTGGAATTAACACATAATTCACCCAAGATATCCGGCGAGCAAAACCTACATGCGATCAAGACACATAGGCGAACAAAATCAGATCAAAAGCCACATGACGAGCTCAAACGGTATCCTGCCGACCAGATCCAACCACAGCGCAGAAATAACAATTAAGCAAGATGAAAGACCATCAGAATCAGACTAAAGACTCCTCAAGGACAAGTCCAACATGACGAACAGCTCTTGACTGCGAGCAAGTCCAGTAGATAAGGATAGAATTTAGTTAAGATAAGGTCAAATTAGTCAAAGGATAGGTGTTGAGCATGCAGGCTTGGTCGGCCAAAGGTCGTGCCACCTCCTGCTGGGCAAAAGTCTATAAATACTTAGATTTTTTCAGCAAATAAAACAAGCACAAATTATTTGGTTGGAGAAAGAGAAAGTCCCCTTTAGAGAAAGGGAGAGTGGACGTAGGATCGTTATATCCGAACCACTATAAATTCCGGTGTTATTTACTTTTCTGCAATTTAGATTTCTGCATTTCAATTTTAGTACTTAATTTATAAATTGGGTTTTCATTAAAAATAAACTCAAAACGCTTTCCGCTGGATAACCTTTTTGGGACCAACAAGTGGTATCAGAGCAGTGTGTCCTACAGACCACTGTTTTGAAATCATCTCGGTGGTCACCAGGGCAGATCCATTTTTTTGAAAACCCAAATATTTGTTGTGCTAACAATTTTTGCAGAAATGGGCTCAAAGAGAAGCAGTAAAAGATACACTGGGAACTACTTCAAAAGAAGCCTAGCAGATGAGGAAGATGAGGTATCCACTTCTGGTTCATCATCAAATTTTGGACCAGACGAAGAGATATGTCTGGTAACAGACGAGGTATGTGATCGAACTCCCTCTTCTTTTTCATCTTCTTCTTGTTCTGGACAATCAGAGGAGTCTGATATGCAGAAGATGCTATTAGATCTCCAATCTTCAATACAACTTTGTCAAAAATTGGAAGAAGAGAACACAAAGTTGAAAGCAGAAAATCAGAAGCTTTCACAATGTTTTGGCAACCCAACTGATCTACCAGCTGAACAGGTTCAAACACTGGTAGAAGAGTCCACTGACTTGAAAACCAGATGTGATGAACAAACTAAGCTGATAGAAAAGCTGTTTGTTGAAAACATTGAGAAAGATAATGAATGTACTCTGCTGAAAGCTAAGTTCGATGAACTCTTCCATCAAAACAAAATTGTAAAAGATAGTGAGGACAAACTCAAGCTGAGACTGGAGCAGCTGACTACAGCAAACAATGCTGTGTCACATATAGCTGCCTCATCTCAAAGAGAGCATGATAAAACAGGCCTTGGTTATACCAAACCTGAATCCTCACATGTTCAGAAAGAAGAACAGACTAGTAATTTTATTGATAAGGGTAAAAATCCAGCTGACCAGGCAACTCAGCCTAATGGGCAGATGAGTCCTAAAACTCAAAAACCCAAAAGACAGAGGAGGAATTTTAAGAAGGGCTATACCCAGAATAAAAGACCTCAACCAGGCCAGCAGAGTAGAAAACAGTATGGATCTTCTCAAAAGAGGCAGAACCAGATGACTTCTACTCACCTGCAGAGGACTTCCAAGTCATCTGCCAGACCAGCTGGAACCTTTGATGGTTCTAGTAAAACTTATCATTATCAAAAGAATTTCAAGTCTGTTGCTTTAAGACAAGTTATTCCTTCTACTGGACAAGCTAATAAGAGAAGAAGAGCCTCTAGAAGAAATAACCATGTCGAAGCTTCTTATGTTCAGTGTGTTTTTGTGGATATGTATGGAAGAAAGATAAGATCACCTGATTCAAAAAGGGATGATCTATTCTTGTGGCTTCCTAAAAATTGTGCTAACCCCCCTGGACCCAGAAGGGTACCAAAAAGTTGATTGCCTGCAGATACACAAGAAGACCAGCTGATGTTTTGCCCCAATATCAGCTGAGCATACTTTGAGGGGGAAGATCAGTTGAACCAGCCTGCTAGATTCTCTATTTTCTTATTTCAAATTTCTCTTGTCTTGTTTTATTTCAGTTCTTTCAGTTTTAACATCATCAAAAAGGGGCAAATTGTTAGGATATAAATTAGATGTTTTGAAGATGTTAAAACAAGAACTTGTAATAGGACTAGCTGAACCTGTTAGTCAGCTACAGATTATTCTAGGTCTAGAATAGGTCTTTGGTTAAGGGGGAAGAAATCTGTGCAGACCAGATGAGAGGTGACCAGATGAGATGTCCAGAGCAGAAGAGTCACCAGAGCAGATGAGGTCCAGAGGAGTCTGCCAGAGGAGTCTGACCAGAGGAGTCTGCCAGAGGAGTCTGACCAGAGGAGTCTGACCAGAGGAGCCTGATCAGAGGAGTCTGACTAGAGGAGTCTGACCAGAGGAGCCTGACCAGAGGAGTCTGCCAGAAGACCTCTCCCAGATGAGGACCAGAGCAGAAGTGTTACCTGATCAGATGAGACCAGACCAGAAGACCCCAGACCAGACGAGTCCTGACCAGACGAGTGTGACGGATTAGTTCACCCACATGGAGGCTGCATGCAATCTGGAGACAAGTAGATTTTGGAGATCATTGATGGAGATGAAGGCAATCTAGAGAGTCAACTAATGGAGGATTTGATTGATTGCTTGATTGAAAGTCAACTAATCAATCATATAATCAATCTTTGATTGATTATATCCCTCCAATTATGGTTGTTTGAATTGCTAGCTTTCCAACGGGTAGTTAATTCCTACAACTATAAATAGTAGTGCATGGATGAGTTCATCATAGACAAGAGTCGCGCGAGAGCACACAAAGCACACACGAACTCTTCCAAACACTCACCTTGTTCATTAACGTTTATACACTCTTTAGGAGTTTCAGTTGGAACTTAGAATTAACCTGTTCATCTTGAAAGGTTGATGTAAGTTGTTGTACGAAAGAGCTGGTACTTCGCAATTCCAGTGGTTCGTGAGTTAGTTGGTTGGAGAAAGAGAAAATCCCCTTTGGAGAAAGGGAGAGTGGACGTAGGATCGTTATATCCGAACCACTATAAATTCCGGTGTTATTTACTTTTCTGCAATTTAGATTTCTGCATTTCAATTTTAGTACTTAATTTATAAATTGAGTTTTCATTAAAAATAAACTCAAAACGCTTTCCGCTGGATAACCTTTTTGGGACCAACAAGTCGAGCAACTTTGACTCCTGATGTAAATAGTGTTTTTTATTGGTTGGAGGCTTAACATTGTCTTTGTCGAGCAGATCCAACCTAGCTAGTACAGGATTACGTTTTTGGTCGCTTTTAGCACTTGTAATTTTTTAAGATATTTTCAATGTTAAGTTGTTCGTTTAAGCAAAAATGTAAGCTCAAGGCGCAAGTTGATTATACAACCAAGCCCATTGAAGGCTGTTCGTTTTTAAATGAACATAGCCTAAGGCCAAAAGCCCATTAAATCCTAAGGCCAAAAAAAAGTTCTTAAGGAACAAGGCCCAACTACATTAAGATTGTTGAAGCACAGATAAAGATGCAAAGAACAATTAATGTAAGATAAAAGACGAGCAATTGAGCAAAATGTATTCATTGAAGATAAGGCCTAATCGCCCAAAAATTACAATAAAGACGAACAACTACAAAAAAAAAGAGTACAAGTCCCTAGCTAATCCTGTCCGCTAAGATCCTTGCCCGGCAGGAGGAGAGATGTTGTCATCTTTGGGATCTTCAAGAGGAGAACCTTCGAGGGCAGGGTCAACTGGGACCACCTGGGTTAGCTCGGCGATTAATCCCTCAGCGTTAGCACGCTCTTTTAGAGCCCTTTCATTTTGATCGGCTGACAGGATTTGCTCGCCCTCGGCAGCATTGCCCTCCTCATCTTCCTCGTCCTCTGGAGGACTTGTGATAATTATCTCCGGACCAATGAAGTCAAGTTTGACCCCATATTCAGGCAGGTCGCCAATCTGGAGAGTTGTGCCAGGGGCAGGAGGGTTAGATTCAACAAAATTGCACAACTCCTTGCCGATCTCTTCAACGACGGCGGCAGCCTTAAACTCATGTGCGATACGGATGCTCTCCGCATGCTCTCCGCATAGCCAGTCACATAACCCAGAACCGAGCTCACCTCCATTTTAGGAATAAGTTCCTCTTGGGTAATGGAGTTGGCGAGCTGAGATTCAAGGTCTGCAATTTTGGCTGTCGCCTCAGTCGCGAATTTCTCGGCGACCTCCTTCTGCTGCTGTGCGCGGGCAAGTTCTGCCCGCATTTGCTCGACCTCGGCCATCTTAATTTTCAGCTCCTCAGAGACTTTGACGTGCAGGTCCAGGGCACGTTGCTCGCTAACCTGATGAGCTTTGGCTTTGTTCTTAAGGTCGGCGATAATCTTCTTCGCCTCAGCATTAGCGTCATCGCGCTCTTTGGCAATACGGCTGACGGTGGCCGCATGCTGATGTGAGTCCTTCTCAAGGTCCTCAACCTGGTCGACCAAGCGCTGCACGGCCGCCAAGGTATTGCCTGCCTCAACAAGACACAGACGGCCATTATCACGAGGCGCCTGTGTCTTGACGTGGCCGCCTGTGTCTTGACGGTCTCGTTTAGCTCCTTAGTCCAGCTACGAGCCACGACCTTGGAAGCACGGCGGACAAAAGAGTCCAGGATCTCGCGAAGGTTGGTCGGCACCTTCGAGCAAGAAAAACGATGCACCAAGTTAGATCGCCCTGGGTACTGCTCGAGCGAGTAGCTGAAAAGAAATATTCAGTTAGTAAAAAAAATGAGATAAGAAAGAAACTGCTAAGTGTCCTGGGCGAGCAGGGTTATACCTGTCAAGACGACCTTTGTCCCAACCAAGGTAGGTGGGGTCGGATAAAGGACCAGATCCTTCACGGGTGGTGACGACCAGAGCTTGCTCGCCGGGATGCTCCACGGAAGGGGTTTGCTCGCTGTCGCCTTCAGATGGCCGGACAGCCACCGTCACTTTCTCTTGAGCAGTCTTTGCTCGTTTGGCTGCCTTTTCAGCGTCAGAGACGGGAGTGTCGTCTTCACGAAGAAGCCTCTTCGTCCTCGGAACCAATGTCTTGGGCGGACTCGCCACTGGGGCAGGAGGCTGTGCCGAGCTCGACCCTCCGGCTTTCCTTGGGTCGCCTTTTCCACCCTTGGCCGCAAGGGCGATGATTTTCGAGAGGGGATCCGATTTCTTGCGTCCTTTTTTGGTCGGCATCTCCCAGACCCGGTTATCGAGCTCGAGGAAGTAAGGGTGAAGAGCAACTGTGGCGAGTTGATCTGTAAGGGACATAAAAAAATATAATAAGTTAATACTAAGTGTTAGGCCGACCAGATCTGTTCGCCCACCATGAAAAGATATTTACCCTCTGGAATACGAGCTAGAGCCTCAGGATGGTGAGGGTAGGTAGTAAGATGAGCGACTCGCAGTGTATCCTCGGAGAAGAGATGGCCAATGCTTCGATCCTCTCGGCGACGAAGGGCGATCAAACACGCAACGAACAGGAATTGATCGCTTATGCTATTCTTCACAGTTCGCCACCCCAAGTTCTGGGGACCTGAAACAAAGGAAAAAGAGAATTAAAATTAGTCCAACCACTTCAAAGATATAGAAGAGGTAAGACTCACGCTTTAATTCCCTAAACTCCGTCGGGGTCTCGATTCGTTCAGAACCCCCTGAAGAGCGAGCAGAAGTACGCCAGTCGCCTCCGACCCAGAACCAGTCATGCTTCCAATCTCGCACCTTCCCAGGGATGTCCTCGACTAGTTTTTGGCCTGGTCGCGCCTTCAGATAGTACCAGCCCTCCTCTTCCCCAGTGCAACCGGTCATCGTCATCAGGTAGCCAACTTCTTCGGCGGACAGTCTATTGGGATACCCCTCCAGGGCGAACATCACCATCAGAGCCATCAGATTTATCCACCCAACGGGAGTAAGTTGGGTGATAGCCAAGTTCACGTCATGTAGGAATTGGCCGACCAAAGGATGCAACGGCAAAGAAACTCCAGCATTCAGGGTGGCGAGGTTGATCACCGTCAATCCGCGTGGTGGACGATCAACTCTATCGTCCGCCAAAGGAGCATACATCGGGATGTCAAAGGGAATCTTATAATCCCTCCGAATCTCGGTCAAGTTCTCCTCGGTGATGGCGGACACGATACAGCTCGCTGCGAACTCGGTCGCTTTTAGCTTCCGTACTCCGCGAGCAGGAATGACGAAGCGATTGGAGTGCTCCTTTTCATATCATTCCAGTCAACACGGCGAGCAACCGCGACTGGAACCCGATGCTCGATCAGTCTGGGCGCGGGGAAGTTGATGTCTTTGAGATAGGCCCAGGTTAGTTCGTCAAGGTTCACCGGCTGAAGTACCTCGACCTCTTCGTCCTCGTCTTCGTGGAGGTCCGAGCTTGTTTCTTCTAAGAGCTGGCGAGCAGGATTTGCTCGCTCCTCTCTTTCCCCGGAGGGGCGAGCTCCAGAATTGACCGAGCGTGCAACCGAAGCCGCCTCGGGATCGGATTCCAAGTTGACTATAGGAAGATTCTCTTCGACGGGCCATTTTTCAGGATTCTGGGGAGGAAAAGAACCGGTCTCAGAGTGCGACGCCATCCAATAAGTTAAGGGGAAGAAGTTTGTGTTTTGCAGATTCCGGCAAGGGAAGAACACGACGGTTCAGAATTTTCCACGGCGGAGTAGGGATTTTTGGTGAGTCTAGAACGCACACAACGCAAGGAAAGAAGAAAGAGAATAAGAAAGCAAAGAAGAAACTACCTTGACGTCGTTTGGAGGTCGCCGGAAACTGGAAACGATCGCCAGAAATTTGAAAGAAGAAAGGAGGAGGAATTCGCGCTTGAAGAACAGTGTGAAAATGAAAAAAGTGAAAAAAAAAATTTCCTTATATATTTTCTGGAAAAACGGGGTACCGGGCGAACAAAGTTGAAAGTTGAAGGACCAAAGTGCAATTTTTGGGCGCGTGCAGCACCTGTCCGACAAAACGGGAAGGCGCGTCACCTCGGGATTGTGTGTGCGTGGGTGCCAGCAATCATTCCGCCCACGTCACACCTCGAGCCGTGCCCAGACCTTGGGATCCCAACCGTCCCCGACCCGAGTCTGCTCGACCAATGTTGTCCTCCCGTGAAAAGCTGCTCGCCCCCGTGACATTCTTGCTCGCACTAGTGACACTTAAAAGTTGCCAACCCAAAAAGTGCTCATTCACCGTCTTCACAATTTATTGATCGGCAAGGGGGCAATTGTTGATAGGCGAGCAGAAACAACATTTGGGCGACCAGGATTAGCGCAAATCACTCAAGAATTAAAGTGGAATTAACACATAATTCACCCAAGATATCCGGCGAGCAAAACCTACATGCGATCAAGACACATAGGCGAACAAAATCAGATCAAAAGCCACATGACGAGCTCAAACGGCATCCTGCCGACCAGATCCAACCACAGCGCCGAAATAACAATTAAGCAAGATGAAAGACCATCAGAATCAGACTAAAGACTCCTCAAGGACAAGTCCAACATGACGAACAGCTCTTGACTGCGAGCAAGTCCAGTAGATAAGGATAGAATTTAGTTAAGATAAGGTCAAATTAGTCAAAGGATAGGTGTTGAGCATGCAGGCTTGGTCGGCCAAAGGTCGTGCCACCTCCTGCTGGGCAAAAGTCTATAAATACTTAGATTTTTTCAGCAAATAAAACAAGCACAAATTATTATACACGTCCAAACTTCGATTACGAATCTAAAGCAGCTCGATTAACTTACAATCGAACTTAAACATGTAAGCCTACATACGATTCTAATCCACCTAGACCCGAAAATCCGTATTCACTAATTACGTTAGTGATCAATCACACGTAATTGTTTGATGATCAATTAACCACCTAAAACAGCCATTAATCTTCAAGATTAGAACTGATCGTCAACATCTGCCCCGACTGCACAGGGGAAATGCAAAAGATCGAATTTCTTCACCCAGGAGGTTGCTTCCCGCGGTGTATGGCTTAACCAGGGGTTTAGCGGAGCTAAAGTCTTTCGTACAAAGGCGTGGAGTACCATATAGGAATGGGATCTATAGTACCGCTCTATCCTCTACTTCAAGAGAAGTTGTACTTCCCCGAGTCTCCGACTCAAAGGACACAAGGTAAATGATTCATGCAGCAACATCGCCCAGGTCGAGTTTTTCTAACTGGATCCAGTGGATATTCTGTACCGACTATCTCCCACTCTCTAACCCCTGCATTCTTAGAGAAAAGATTTTGTAGGATCAAGCGCTTGCCACTAGACTAAAAACCCGGACTTGTATTGAGGTGCTACTTTATTTCCTTTAGCCCCATCTAGATGCAGCGCCACAGGTTGAATAGCCTCCGCCGAACTTGGTGCACCGGGCCGTTATCGTGCCCGACTCGGCTGGGAGATGCTGGACTCTGCACCCAACAAATTTTGTTGATTTTCTTGAAAATATATTGTGGAAGATATGTATTCTTGGAATACAAGATTGTCTCATAAATTCAAGAAGGTCCAAAACTTGAATTTTTATCTCCTAATTTTCGTAAAATGCCATAAGATAAGGAGGTGAGATTTTTTGGAATATTTAATTATGGAGAAATGAATATATGAGATATATTCAAGATTTGTTGGAGATCAAGAAAGAGTTTTCTGATTAGTGTGATTTTTGCTTGAAATTCGTGTACCTAAATAGCTTAATTAGATAGGATTTCATGCATTTTTCATACTAAAATTGCCTCATTATGCTTAATTGTCGAGAAAGGTATTTTGTGCTTATTTTGTAGGAAATGGATGAATATTTGGAGCAAATACGAGATCGATTGGAGAAACGAGTCGAGTAGGAGATTAAAATAGAATTGGGCTCCAATTTTAATTCAAAGATCACGGCCCAATTACAATTGTTTTAGAAAAGGAAGGAAGGCCCATTAGATGAAATTCACTTTAGCCCATTTGATACAAATAAGTAGCAGACCAAAATTGGAGGCCCATGGTTTCATTATTTTTCGGCCCAAGTTAAGGAATTAAGTCCAAGGCACATTTGCTTTGTTACTGTGAGAAGGAAATGGTATTGTGGAGTGAACTTCACGTGATGGCTCATGGAAAAGAAAGGAACAAGGGCAGCTGCATATTACTTGTATGGGGCCCACGTGGACAAAGAAGAAAGGTCAAAGCTGATTTTGATTTTGGAAAACTCATGCCCATTTCTTATACGAAGAGAGAGAAAAAGTAAATGCCATGGCCAGAAATTGGTTGCCATTGCCGGAAATTAAACTCACCGGAGCTACAAGCTATTACCGTTGGAAAACTCCGCGCTCACCTCGAGCTTCGATTGATGCGGAATTCGGAGCCACCATTCACGCCCGGAAAGCTGCTCGACGCCGGAATCGAACGCCACCACCTGCAAAGCCATGGCCGGAATTTCAGAGCCAGCGTACGCCATGCCGGAATTATGAAACGCCACCATTGCCGCCACCTTCTCACGCCGGGAATCTCGCCACCATTTTGCTGCTAAACTCTCGCCGGAAATTGCAGAACTCCGAGAAGCCAAGGCTCGAAGCCGCATCGCAGCTCACACTTCGTCGCCGGAAAAATTAGAGCTCCGCTCGCCGTCGATACCAGAAGCCACAATGCCCAAAAGAACAGAAGCCATTGCCGGAAAGCTCGAAGCTACACCGGAGAAGCCATGAGAGGGAGAGAAACTCAACCCCACGTCGCCGGAAATTCACGCCTGGAAGCATCGATGCCGGAAACCGCCATAGCCGGAAATCAAGCTTCATCGCCACCTATTATTGAAGCTCGTCGCCTGTTCGTCGCCGGAAAGCTTCGCCGCCGCAGCAAAGAAGACGCCTGGGCCCACACACATAGAGTTGCTACAGATATTCAGCAACTTATAAAAAACGCATTTTCAAGGCCTACTCGATCGAGTTGCTCGACTCGCGCGAGCGGATGTCGGTTTATACAGAACGTTCGAAGCCATTTCGCCTTACTCGACCAAGAGGCCCGGTCGAGTTGGTCAACTCGCTCGAGTTGACCGAGTTGACCGGGTCAACTCAGCAGTTTTTGGTAAAAAAATCCGAATTTTCACCATTTTTCAGGGATTTCTTTGCAAAATTCGTCTCAAGATTTCTTCCCCCAATATTTATACCCACATTTTCAGATTTTTAGGGTATGCAACACATAGGAATACACACATTTCACACACCCCTTTGGGGGCACACACCCCACACACCAATTTAGTTAAATTTCACCTTCATTTTTAGATTGTAATTTTCTTTCAAGTTTTAGAGTAATTTAGCATAAGATTTGAAGATTTTAGTTCAATTTCAAGTTTGTAATCTCCATAGAGGTGACTTCTTTTCATTTTAATGCAATTTTATTTTTATTTGGCTATGAGTTTATTATTTTGTTCTTGTTTAGCTATGGTTTTTCATTGTGAAACCATGAGCTAATTGTTTTGATGCTTGGGATGTTAGATACCATGTGAAATTTGAGTTGGGATTGTTCTTTGCTTATTCTATGTTGATATTTGGATTTTGCTTCTATTGATGGATTTGTATTGAGTTTTAATTGTTGATCTCTTGTAGTTTGTTTTTCGAGGCATGTTTAGCGTAGACGAGAGTTACATGAGCATGATTAGATGAATGAGTGTGAGATTTATGATTGAATGCGTCTATTTTGCGTTTGATTCGTCGAGAGAGAGTTAATCGCAAAGAACCCCATCATTAGACATCAATTGCTTGAATGGTTGTTTAGGTAATTGGTGAGGTCTCCTAGTAAATCCAAATTGATGCATAGAATTGGCTTGACAATCCTACTTGAGTTTCACTAGGTTGAAGATATCCTAAGCATTCTTATCCCCTTGCACTTCGTCTCTCGAAGTTAGTTAGATTTCTTTTATTGTTTTTTTTAATTTCCTTGTTTAGTAGTATAGTCATCCTGATCTTGTCTTTTATTTTTCTTGCATTTCAACGTGAATCGACTTAGCTAACCACTTGCTTCCCTAGGGTTCGATATTTGTATTACTTGGTCATTTGCCTTATTATAACAACGATCTCGTACACTTGCGAGTGAGTTTAAATTTGTGCTTTAACGAATTTGGCAATCATTTTCCAATCTTATTCCAAGGCCTGTAATTTTCGGCCATCCCATCTTATAAATAGGGGATTATTTTTTTCATCCTCAATTGATCAATTCCATGAGTTGGAAAAATTAAGAGTTCGTTAAGCACTTCCTATCGGTGAAGGAACAGGGCTAGAGGGGAATACTTGAGAAGGTCTTTCTGTTGATAGGATTAATTAGCTTGTCTCGTTCTTCTCAACAGTCATCTTTGCAAGAGGTACGTAATTGCGTAAACTCTTAGATATTCCGCTATAGGATTTTTACGTGAATTAATTCATATGCATGAAATTATATATTGTTGGTAAATTATTATTTGAATTAATTAGGATTAATTCATGCTAGTAATAATTATATTTAATTTTGCATTTAAATTTTATCCCGAATAGATCCGGACAAACGAATTTCCCCAACGATGAGGTCCACTTGGCCAATTTGCAAGAATTTAAGGGCCCTCGATTTGAGGCCCTATTGTCCGATATGCCCCGATTTGATGCTTTTTTGGTAGATATGCCTGGTTTTGAGGATCTCTTGGCTGATTTGCCCCGTTATGACCAACATAGTGCTAAAATAGAGACATTCATCTATAAACTTAGGGTTATCTGGTGCCCTGCGATTCTTATGTACTCTGATATCCCTTTTCATTTGATACATGTGTTTATTTATGTCAACGAAGGGCTTGTTATGTGAAAAGGTTTATGTTGGTAAATGGCTTGTGTTGGTGAATGGGTGAAATGGTAGGTTATGTGAACTGGTGATTATATTCTGATGGGTGAAATGATGCATGTGCGTATTTATGTGAAATGATGGCTTGATATGTGAAGATTGTTTATGTTGTATACGACTTGTATTGGTGGATCAGTGAAATGATGAGTTATGTGAAGTGATGAACATTTTATGATGGTTTGATGGTTTAATTGTTCATATATGAGTGAAGTGATGTACATATTCAAATAATTTTACTTGTTGTTTGACCTTAAAACCTAAGTCACCATTAGGATGCAGCCTAGTTTATGATACTTTTCCATATGATGAACACTTTCTGATGGTTTCCTGGTTTAATGGTTCATATATGAATGAAATGATACACATTATATGAATTTTTCTTGTTGATTAACCTTAAAATCCGAGTCACCACTAATATTCCCATATGATGAACTCTTTGTGATGGTTTCTTGGTTTAACGGTTCATATATGAGTGAAATGATGCATACTTGTTGAATTTTACTTGTTGTTTGACCTAAAAGCCCGAGTCACCACTAGGATGCGTTGCCTGGTTTAGGAGAGTTTCCCATATGATGAATACTTTCTGATAGGTTTTTGGTTTAATGATTTCATATATGAGTGAAATGATGCATATTTATTGAATTTTACTTGTTGTTTGACCTTAAAACTTAAGTCACCACTAGGATGCATCCTATGTTAGGAGACCAACCATATAATGAACATTTTCTGATGGTTAGATGGTCTAACTAATGCATAATGACCATTTGCATTGTAATACTGATTAGGCGTGAAATTGTCATGATTCGTCGCTAGAAATGCCACAGTTTTGATCGATTTTATTGAGTATTTAGAGTCAATTGAGTATTATTTCTACATATTGATGAATTTGTCTCTTTGATGCTCATAGGTGAATCAAGGGCGGAAAATGGAGTTCGTAGGACTTTGAATCGACTCAAACGGATGCCCGGATGAGAAGATATCGAAGAAATACGATTGGTATTAGTGCAGAAAAAGAAAAGTATCAGTTGAAGAAGAGGGAGAGTCATTCGAGTGGATCCACTGGAGCACTACCGCTCGAGCATGTGGCTCGAGCACCTAAAACTTACAGAGAATTTCAAGCATTCGAGCAGCTCGAGCACCACCGCTCGAGCGCCCCAAATCATACAGAGAAATTTGGCCATTCGACCAGCTCGAGCAAGAGCGCGACCCCTTGCATCATTCGAGCTACACAGCTCGAGCGCCACCGCTCGAGCGTGTCTGCTCGAGCACTTTCAAGTTTCCGGCTTCCGAGTTCGTTTTTCGGCCCATGAGTTCCAGATTTGTCCCGATGCTTATATATACTCGTCTCGAACACGTTTTTACACACCACGACATACCACTTGATACCATATCGCTTTTAGAGTTAGTTTTTGGAGAGAGGAAGAGAAGAAGAGACGAGCAAGCTTTAATTTTACATTTTCGAGGTTTTTCTTACGAATTCATAGTTCGGTTTTGATTATTCGTTCTTTTCTTTTAGACATTTGTTCTTGAAGACTCGAGACTTCGATTTATTAATTTAATTTGAGTTCTTAATATTTATTTCGTTAATCCCTAGTTAATGTTTGATAATTTATTCGTTGAAATTATTATATTCATGTTCGTTACTTCTTCGATTGTTTTTGTTTCCGTAAAAATCATGTCTAGCTAAAACCCTTGCATGCTTGGGGTAGGATGAACTCGTAGAAGTAGGATGTGGGTACGTAATTAGGGTGATTCGTGACGTTTAGTTTTAATTCTCTTGATTAATGAATTCTTAAAATCAATCTTAACTTTACCTTTGAATTTAGTTCGAAAAGTGTTCGAGAGAGGACGATCTTATCACTCTTTAACAACTAGTTGACTTAATGAGAGGGTTTAGAAAGGGTTAATTAATCTACCGGTTTATCTAAGGAGGACGACCGCATCACCTTAGAGTAAATTAGGGTCTCGTTAATTAAGCACAATCTATTAACTTGTTAGTGGATTAGTGAAGTCGATTGCTAGGATAAAGTATTAGGGTTTTAATTCTTGAGCTTCCATCTTACAATCTTTTACTTAGGTTATTTTTTGTGCGTCACAGTTATTTTGATTATGTACCTGCTCCGTTAGTATACGTAGGAATTCCTATACTGAGCATCATCATCTCCTATTTGAAAACACATTTTCTCGTTCGTAACTTAATTTTCCTTTTTGCATTCATAAAATAATTTAGTTTAGATTATAATTTATTTTCTTTTCAAAAAAACCCAAAAAAAAATATACACTCATATTAGCTACGACGCGTAGATCTTCAGGGATCTGTTCGCATACACTCCTTCCATTGGGTTCGATAATACTTGGTTGCTATACTTACTTATACTACAGTGAACTCGTACTCTTGCAGGGAAACTACTAGTAGAAAGCTAGTATTTTCGGCTTCAAGTCAATGACGTTGTTGCCGGAGATGGCGTTGTATGTCTTTTGAATAGGACTTGTAGATAGCTTAGTAGTTAGTAGTGAGTGCTTTACTTTTCTGTTTTATTCGTACGTGTTCGGCAGTTGCGTTTTTATTCTTTTGTTAGTGTTTCAGGTTTATGAAAACACGCTCGCAAGGTGAATCGAGCAAAGAGAGACTACAGCTAGATCCTGAGACAATAGCAAGAAGAAACAAAGCCTTTTTAAGAATGATGAATGCTGCCGAAGGAGAGAACGAGAACGTGAACATGAACATCAGTAATGAGTTGGATGATGTTGCAAATGAGTTTAATCAGGTAGTGGACCGGACTGAGGGCACTGGAGGGAATGTAAGTCAGAATCAAGTCCCGTTAGAGGAGAGCCAGAGCCAAAACCCGGGTACACAGAACGTAAATAATCCAGCTCATAACCTTGTCCAACATCCTCAGAACAACCCTGCATGTCCACAGAACAACTTCCCACAAAACAACTTACCTTACCCTTAACCTTACCCATACCCATACCCACCATATTTATATCCACCATACCCGTACCCTCCACTTCCTGTTTACAATCCACCACCACCACAACAAGTACTCGTACCACCTGTTAATCCTCAACACGTTCCTCAGAACGCCGATCAGAACATGGCTATTCGAGGAAGGTTCCCGGCACAACCGCAACAGTACTATGATGAAGTGGCATTGCCCCCTGTTGAGGAAAACAACTTCTCGATTTCCCCTGGAATTCTAAAGCTGCTTACCGAGAATCAATTCAAGGGGGAGGTTGGGAAGGAGAATCCTCATACTCATCTGAGGAGTTTTCTGATGATAGGATCCACGTTCAATTATAACGGCATGTCTGAAGATGCCAAGAGGCTCAGGCTGTTCCCATTCTCCTTGACAGGAATAGCAAATGAGTGGTACGATAACACGCTCTCACGGGGAGGTGTAACCACATGGGCCGAGCTCGAGCGTCTGTTCCTCGAGTGATTCTACCCTCCATCTAGAACCATTAAAGCAAGGATAGAGATTTCTTCTTTCCGCCAGAAGCAAGGAGAAGACTTACGTCAAGCGTGGGAGAGATACTCTAACATGTTAATTGAGTGTCCGCAACACGGGTACAATGAGGGGGATATCATGGTGTTCTTCTATAGCGGAGCCATCAAGGCTGGTCAAGCCCATCTTGATGCATGTGCTAGTGGAGCATTTCTGAACCAAGGTATAGCGAGGTGTAGAGAAATCGTTGACAATATTGTCACGAATGTCGGGGCATGGAACGAGGACCTAGAATTTCAGAGAGCTTGTAAGTTGGAGGACAATGAGGGGACGAGGAAGCTGTTGATGGCGATGATGGAGAAGATCAGTAACCTCGAGATGGGGCAGAATCTGGTTGGAGGGAATGTAGCAGTGAGCGAGAAAGTGGACCCACCCATGAGTCAGCAAGAAGAGACCAACTATATGGGAAGACCTAACTATCCACAAGGTGGCAATCAATTTGGAAGGTCTTCTTATGGCCAACCATTTGTACCTCCAGGTCCACAGTCTCCTCAAAATCAGTGGAGGAATACCCAAGGGTATCAAGAAGGCCAGCAGCCTCCTCAGAATACATGGAGGAAGAACGAGAATTTTTCATATGCTAATCCAAAGGCCGGACTCACAGTTCCTCCAGGTGTTGATCCAGGTTCAAAACCTCCGGGGGGAGAAGGCGGTTCCTCGACTGAGGAAATGTTGAGAGCTATCCTTCAGAAGGTGGAGGAAGGAAGCAATAGATTGTCCTCTTTGGAGTATGATGTTAAAGAGTTGCATAAGAAAGGTGATCAGCGTGATCAAGAACTCCAGAAGGGAGATGTAGAGCTGAATCGAATTCAACAAGAGAACAATAGGCGGTTCACTTCTATAGAGTACCAAATTAGCCAGATCGCGAAATTATTGGGTAGAGAGCTAGGTAAATATCCTTCTATGCCGGAGGGGAACCCGAAAGAGCATTGCAAGGCGATCCAACTTAGAAGTGGGACCAACTATGATGGTCCTCAAATGCCTGCTGATTCCGAGACGCCCCAAGGAGAGGTTGAGATGGAGGGACAAGAACATAAGAAAGATGGAGGTGAGACAGTTGAGGAAGAAATTGAGATAGAGATCAAAGAGCCTGAAGAGGAAGACATTGAGAAGATTAAGAGAGTTCCAAAGTGGAAGAAGACAAAGGAAGCAAGGGAGAAAGTGAAAGAGACCGAACGTGATGAATGGGGGTACCCAAATTGGTGATACCAGTCCCGTATCTACAACGCTTCATGAAGAAAAAGCTTGATCAGAAATTTGCTAAATTCCTTGAGGTTTTTAAGAAATTGCATATTAGCATTCCTTTTTATGATGCTTTGGAACAGATGCCTAACTACGCCAAGTTCCTGAAGGACTTGATAGTGAAGAGACGAAGAGTAGATGAGCCCAAGTTGGTGTAGTTGAACCATGAGGTGAGTGCATTAGTGCACAAAGCGCTTCCACCGAAGTTGAAGGATCCCGGGAGTTTCACGATCTTATGTGATATCGGGAATGGAGTCAAGAAGGGAGCGTTGTGCGACCTTGGAGCAAGCATAAATCTGATGCCATTGTCGCTATTCAAGAAGTTGGAAGGTGGAGAACTTTAGCCAACAATGATGACGCTTCAACTTGCCGACCGGTCTATTACTCGGCCTCAAGGTGTGGTTGAAGAAGTCCTCGTGAAAGTTGGGGATCACATTTTTCCAGCTGATTGCGTAGTGCTCGATATAGAGGAGGATGAGCATGTGCCGCTGATCTTGGGAAGACCGTTCTTAGCAACGGCGGGGATGGTGCTAGATGTGGCAAATGGGAAGGCCACATTGAAAGTTGACGATCAAGAGATAAAGATTTCCCTATATGAGGCCATGAAGTACCCGAAGGAGGATGAAAGTTGTTATTGCATGGATGCAATTGATCCTCGTGTTGAAGACACACCTCTTATCCCTAATCTTTCTTTTAGTCGTGATTTTGATGATCCTTCACTTGATGATTTAACCCATGAGCATTATGATCTTGATTATTTTGATAGGGATAAAGGGAAGAAGTTGAAGGATGAAGAAGTGAAAAATGTGGACGCGGTCCAGCTAGAGGGTAAATGAGGAGTTAAGAAGGAAAAGTCAAAATTCAAGAAATTGTTTAGTAAGACTCCTCCAGATAAAGGTGAGAAGCAGTTGAGACACCCACCGCCCGAGGTGAAGAAGGAAGATGGGAAGAGAACAAAGAACTTAGACATCTTCTCTTATGAGAGTAAGGGAGGTAAATTTGAGTATCATGTCCCATGAGCTCCTTTGAGCTCGGTCCGGCATGAGGACCTTAAAAATAGCGCTGAATGGGAGGCAACCCATTTTTTATTTGCTTTTAAGAGTTTTATGTTATTAGGGTGTTGTTGAATCGTAAGTTTTAACCTCGTACTTGAGAGTTTTATTTTGTAGGCTTGCCTTGAGGGTGAAGGAGTGCCAAAGAAGTGGAGATTGAAGGGACCAACTCGAGACAAGGGAGTGTGCCAAGTTGTTAGGAGAAACTGAATTATTTGGATGAGGTAACCCACAACCCCAAACTTAGACCGCTTCACAAGGTCGAAGTTTGGGGGGTGGAGTTTTTATATGTTTCATGGTTATATTGCACAGGCGCACGCCCTCTCTTTGGGTTGAGTAGGTTATATATTGGGTCTTGAGATGCTCCGTGAGCTGTTATTGCTTTGATGTGCTACTATATTTCTTGCCTATCAATCATCTTGTGCTTGTTGATTGCTATCTTTGAGAATGATTTGATGAGTAGGGTGAATTATGAAGTTGAGTTAGGGATTTTCTTGTGTGAGTGTAGGATTTAGAGTTGATTTGAGAGGGAACTAGTATACTTACTATTGCCCTTTTTTAGTACTTGTGTGATGAGAGCGAGAAGTCACTAGACTAGCATGGATGTGAAAGCCGTGAGATTTGAGTCTTTTTTAGATTAAGATGCATGAATTGATCTCTTCGTTTGTGAGTGAGTCGTCACCTTAGAGGATGCTAGAACTTGTGTGTGCTCTCGCTTCTTGATTGTGTCTAGTTTGACATGCCCAATGTGATCTTAGGCCATCTTTGTTTTGATTGAGTCACTTAGCCAAAAAAATTCCTTATCATTGATATTTGTCCCTTGTTAGCCCCTTTGAGCCTTAAGTCTATTTCATTTGCTAGCACATTTAACACTATTCCAAGTTCCTAAACATTTTTGTCCCAATTTGAGTGGAGAATAGGAAAAGTGTGAATGATGAAGGGATTGTGTTGAGTTGAGAAAATGAAATATGATGGTTGAGTCGTGATAAAAGAAGGGTGTGATGAGATATGAGTTGTGGGAAAGAATAAAAAATTTTGAGAATGAGCAAAAGAAAAAAAAATTGAGCTCATGTGTTTGTGCGAAAAAAAGAAAAGGAAAAAAGAAAAAGTGAAGTGATTGAAAAGTGAAAAGAGTTGAAAAAAATTGAAGTGTTGAAAGTAGAGGAATTGAAAATTGTATTGAATGAAGATGTTTTAAGTATTTTGTTCCTCATCTTGAAGTACCAAAGTTTGATTTTCTATTCTCCATTCACTTGAGTCACTTATCCCATATAGTTATCCCACCTGTCCAAAGAGCCTACATTACAACCTTGAGAAAAATCATTTTTGATTCGGCATTGATTTCTAGAGTATGGTCGGAGTTGAGAGTGCTTACAAGCCTATGGCTGCCGATATGCATGATTGATTGTTTGAGTGAGTCCCTTATTATTGATATACACTTGTGAGGGAGTAAAATACATCGTTGAGTGCACATCCATGTTTGATCTTGGTGTTTCTTGTTGTTATTGCACGAGTATGAAGAAGAAGAAGATGAGTGAGTATACGTGTGATTGATCTTTGAAGCTCGAGTTTATTTACTTGCATGATTTGATTCTTTGACTCATTCCTAACAATTTCACTTGAACTATTATTTCATTGCTTGAGGACAAGCAATATGGTAAGTTTGGGGGGTTGATTAGGCGTGAAATTGTCATGATTCGTCGCTAGAAATGCCCCAGTTTTGGTCGATTTTTTTGAGTATTTAGAGTCAATTGAGTATTATTTCTACATATTGATGAATTTGTCTCTTTGATGCTCATAGGTGAATCAAGAGTGGAAAACGGAGTTCGTAGGACTTTGAATCGACTCAAACGGATGCCCGGATGAGAAGATATCGAAGAAATACGATTGGTATTAGTGCGGAAGAAGAAAAGTACCAATTGAAGAAGAGGGAGAGCCATTCGAGTGGATCCACTCGAGCACTACCGCTCGAGCATGTGGCTCGAACACCTAAAACTTACAGAGAATTTCAAGCATTCGAGCAGCTCGAGCGCCACCGCTCGAGCGCCCCAAATCATACAGAGAAATTTGGCCATTCGACCAGCTCGAGCGGGAGCGCTCGACCCCTTGCATCATTCGAGCTACACAGCTCGAGCGCCACCGCTCGAGCGTGTCTGCTCGAGCACTTTCAAGTTTCCGGCTTCCGAGTTCGTTTTTCGGCCCATGAGTTCTCGATTCGGCCCGATACTTATATATACTCGTCCCGAACACGTTTTTACACACCACAACATACCACTTGATACCATATCGCTTGTAGAGTTAGTTTTTGGAGAGAGGAAGAGAAGAAGAGACGAGCAAGCTTTAGTTTTACGTTTTCGAGGTTTTCTTACGAATTTATAGTTCGGTTTTGATCTTTCGTTCTTTTCTTTTAGACCTTTGTTCTTGAAGACTTGAGACTTCGATTTATTAATTTAATTTGAGTTCTTAGCATTTATTTCGTTAAACCCTAGTTAATGTTTGATAATTTATTCGTTGAAATTATTATGTTCATGTTCGTTACTTCTTCAATTGTTTTTGTTTCCGTAAAAATCATGTCTAGCTAAAACCCTTGCATGCTTGGGGTAGGTGTTGATAGGCGAACATAAGTCAATAAATGGCGAACAAGGATTAAAGCTACATCAAAGATTATGAAGAACCAACCTCAAATCAAGGGTAATCAACAAAGAAAATCAAGTTGGGGTGCATCTACCAATTTTAGAGGTGTATAAAGTGACGAACAACTCCCCGACGAACAACTAATGGGCGAACAGGAATTCATGCCCAAGACCAAGAATGAGCCAATTGTGAAGTCATCAATGACGAACAACTTGGTCAAACCATGATACAACAAATAGCCGAGGAGGTGTGTACAAGTGAACAAAGGACAAAGATCCCAACGCCAAGCTGAACAAAGCCATAAGGCGAGCAACTTCCAAAGTACAACCTCAAGAGGCGAACAACTTTCAGTTGGAGAATCAACAAGATCAATCAAGCCGACTTAGGCGAACAACAATGAGTCCGAGATAAGACCAAAGAAGACTTTGTAACTAAGATTCAGCTTAGATAAGATCAAAGGGACACATGTCAAGCATGCAGGCTAGGGAGACCAAGAGTCTTGAACACCTCATGCTTGCTAGTCTCTATAAATAGTTGTTCTCCAGCTTACTTATATAATTTTCAAATTTCAGACTAAAAATACACACAAATACACCCAAACTCACACATACACGAAATAAGTCCAATTTCGACTACCGAATTTACAAATTTGATAAATCCAAACCCCGATTTACCATTTACGGTGGTAATCAATCACACGTTATTGATTGGTGACGTAAAAACGGATTAAAACAGCCACTAATCCTTACGATTAAATTCGTTCACCAACAATTTGGCGCTAGAGGAAGGGGCCGAACCTCCGGTTTAGTGTGATTACTCAAGAACTTCAAGTTGAAAACTTGAAGATTCAAAGGAAATCTCAAGAAATATTTGAAGATACAAACAAAAGTGCTCTTGGTGTTCTTGGTGTTCTTCAATTTATAAATTTAGAAGTAATTTAAATTGAAATGCCTCAATCAAAAGAGACCCAAGGATCACGTTTGTCGAAAAGAGCATCTCAGACCCGAGCCACATCGGCCGACCACCAGGACCGTGACCCGAGATATGCGAACAGGTCACAGCATACGGCCATAACACATAACCTCCCCCCTGAGATGGAGGCTTTGGCGAACAACCCCAACGAGTTGGCCAAAACCATTGCTGCTCTCCAGGCCCTCCAGAGGCAACAAGAGCAGGTTAGGCCAACACAAGCAAGGCTAAGGGACAAGTCCCTAGAAGTTGTTAGACCCAGGACCACTAGGGGCGAGCAGCGAGAGGTTGATAGTGCCCAAGTCAGACGGAACAAGGGAAAGGCCAAGGTGGTCGACCAACAAGAAGTACAGGCTGAGTCTGGTCGCGGACGAACAACTATGTCTAGCCATGGGACAACACGTTCCAGTGCCCAAGACAGACTTAGCCAACCCCAACCGGAAGCTGCTCGCCGGGGAGCAGATGATGGGCGAGCAACTTTTGAACAGCCTCGCCCATCAGTCCATGAAAGGCTCTCCCAGTCAGCCTTCAGGCGCTTAGGGCCAAATGCGGCGAACAACATTAGGAGGCAAGCTCAGGAAGTGCCCACTCCAAGCGAGGGACTGCGACGAGCAGAAAGGTTAATGCCTTTGCTCGCCGAACAGCCTCCAAGTCAGGGGGCACCTCTTGATGAATTATCAAGCCTAAGGAGGGCTGTGGAGAACATGCAGGGGCAACTGGACCAACAGAGGGGGATGGGAACGACCAGCATGCCATCCTCACCTTTGGCAGCTCATATTTTGAAGGCCCCAATCCAGAAAAAGATTCAATTTCCGGCTAGCATTCAATATGAAGGCATCGCCGACCCCCGGGTCCACTTAACGAAGTATACGGACTACATGGTCTCTGTGGGGGCCAGCGACGCCACCCAGTGCCGGAATTTTCCATTAACATTGGGCGATCGGGTTCACAAGTGGTTTTCATCAATGCCGCCGGCATCAATCCACTCGTTCGTCCAACTAAGTCGAGAATTTCTTTCTCACTTTTCAACAGCGGGGTCGTATCTTTCCCAAAAACACCGGCTATCAGATTTAAGGCAAAATGATGATGAAACTGACCGGGCGTTTATGGAAAGATTCGATAAAGTTTTACTAGAAGGAGAACCGGTGAGCGAAGATACAAAGATCGTCGCTGTGATGGCCGGATTGAAAAAAGGGTCGAAGTTATGGAAGGAGGTACGTCTGAAGTGCCCAAAGACTTATGCCGAGTTTAGAAACCAAGCTGGCATTTTCGTTTCCATGCACGAGGCCCTACAAACAAATTTAGGGGAGAACAAAGCTGATCCTAAGGAGAATAACAAAAAGCCCGTCGGGACAAGCTACAGGGTCCCGAAAAACATGAAAGCATTCACCGAAGGATCGGATTTGAAAGAAAAATTGAACCAAGTATTGACAGTATCAGTTGATACTGTGTATGAGAGTGTAAAGGAGAGAGAGTTGCTTTCCCCACCACGTAAAATCCGTCAGGATACTGGCAAACTCAACCCGAACAAGTATTGTGCCTACCATCAAAGTGTGGGGCATTTTACAAGTGAGTGTAGAGATTTGCTTAAGCAACTCTGGCGATTTTATGAAGAAGGGAAGCTCTCCGATTTCGTTAAAAGGCAACCTGGGAAAAGAGCCCGGGAGAACAACTCAGAAGACGAAGAGGATGGTCAATCCCAGAGAAACAACAGACCCGGGCGACCAGTTCCCAATATGCCAGCTCAACCTTTAGAAGATCTGTTCATGATGGAACCCGCAGGTCCCGCGGGAGGGTGTTTTGATGGACAACCACCTGAATCTAACCGGAAGAGGAAAACGGAGCTACGAGCGATTGGCCAAGTACAAGAGATGGGAGTTAAGCCGTCTATCATGCAAACGGCAGAATTAACTTTCACCGAAAAAGACCTTGAAGGCGTTTTAACTCCGCACAATGATTCGCTCGTAATCTGTGCCAAGATTATGGGGACCAGAGTCCATAGACTGTTGGTGGACACCGGAGCTTACACGAACATCTTATTCAAGAAGACCCTCGATAATCTGGGAGATTATTCGGGTTATGTTCGGAATACAACACATAGAATCGTAGGCTTCGGAAATGCTGTGACAACACCGTTGGGAATTGTAACATTAGCTGTACAACTTGTAACGGCCGATGAACCCGAAAGAAATATAACGAGAATGGTAGATTTCTTGGTTGTAGACCAGGAGTCGACTTATAACGGGTTTCTTGGCCGACCTTTTCTTAATGAATTTAAAGCTGCGTGTTCCACTTACCACTATTGTTTGAAATTTCCAACAGCTAGTGGAACAGGCACAATTAAAGGAGACCAACGGAGAGCACGAGAATGCGTTCAACAGCTACGAGCAAAATTTGTACAAATATCCATGATGGAAGCAACAAGTTGTCCCATCGACGAACCATCAATACTAAACAATATGATGGACATAGACGACCACATGGATGCGGACGAACAACACTTGGACGAGCAAGTGTTGGACGAACAACTCGTTACCACCCGCGAGGAACCTCCATCTGACGAACAACAAAGAGGTGGTGACGAACAACCTTCAGTGGAGAACTTGGAGGGCCAAGTACAAACGAACAACAATGGGACGGAGCCAAATGATGATCTTGAACCCCGCCTGGGGGCAGAACCCATGGACATCGAAAATGATTCCAACCCTGAGGAACCCATACTTGATCCCCGTTGGAAGGGACAAAAACGACGAGCGACTCCAGTCGAAGAGCTGGAGGCGTTCAAAGTTAATCCCAACAGCGAAGATCTTGAATTATTCATAGGATCTGAGCTCCCAGAGCCTTACAGATCCCGAATGAAAGAGTTCCTCACCAAGAATCTAGATGTCTTTGCTTGGTCTCATGCAGATATGGTGGGGATAGATCCAAAACATGCTTGCCACAAGCTGAATATAAACCAAGCCAGAAAGCCCGTCCATCAAAAGCGGAGGAAGTACGGCCCAGACAAATATCAAGCTTTAAATGAAGAAGTTAAAAAGTTGCTAGACAACGATCTCATCCGACAAGCACTCTGTCCACAATGGGTAGCAAACCCAGTACTCGTGAGGAAACCAAACGGGACCTGGAGGCTATGCATAGATTTCACGGATCTGAATGCAGCATGCCCGAAGGACAATTTTCCTCTCCCACATATCGATCAATTGGTGGACAGCACTGCGGGTCACGAGATGCTAACATTCATGGATGCTTTTGCAGGGTATCATCAAATCCCAATGCATCCTGACGATCAAGAAAGCACAGCTTTTTATACTAACAAAAACTTGCTGTGTTGGAAGAGAATGCCATTTGGCCTCATAAATGCCGGAGCAACATACCAAAGGCTGGTGAACAAGATGTTTGATCAACAAATTGGAGACACGGTTGAAGTCTATGTAGACGATATCGTGGTCAAAAGTCCCAGGAAGGAGGACCATCTTCAACATCTGACTCAAGTGTTCGAAATTCTTCGACACTATAACATGAAGTTGAATCCAAAAAAAAGCAGCTTTGGAGTCCACTCAGGGAAATTCTTGGGTCATCTTGTTAGCCAGCGGGGAATTGAGGCCAACCCTTCAAAAGTTAAAGCCATCCTGGATATGCTACCACCACGTTCGGTGAAAGAGGTGCAAAGACTCACCGGGTGCCTAGCAGCATTAAACCGGTTCATATCCAGGTCAGGGGATAAGTGCCGTCCATTCTTCGAGGCCGTCAAAAAAGGGAAGTTTGCATGGACTAACAACTGTCAAGCGGCCTTCGATCAACTTAAAGACTACCTGGGAGATGTCAAAATCCTATCAAAACCAATCCCAGGAGAAAAGCTCTTTCTATACTTAGCCGCATCAGAAGTTGCCATCAGTTCTGTTTTGGTGCGGGAGGACGGCAAATTCCATCAACCAATCTATTACGTCAGCCAAGCTTTACACGAAGCAGAGATCAAATATGCCCCGACCGAAAAGCTGGCATATGCTTTGGTTATGAGCGTGAGAAAGTTACGACCATATTTCTTTGACCATCAAGTCGAAGTTCTAACAACTTTCCCGCTCAGGCAAATTCTCCATCGTCCCGACACTGCAGGTCGTCTCTTAAGATGGTCACTAGAGATTAGCCAATTCGGAGTGACCTATGCTCCTCGAACAGCGATCAAAGGGCAAGCATTATCCGACTTTATAGTCGAACTAACTTTCCCACCAGATCCGACGAGAGGACTTGATCATCCTTGGCATCTCTATGTGGACGGATCATCAACCAACATAGCCTCGGGGGCAGGAGTAGTATTAATAAGTCCAGACAGACAAGTATTCACCCCGGCGATCAGATTTGGTTTCATGGCAACCAACAACGAAGCTGAGTATGAAGCTCTTATTGCTGGTCTCCACCTATCACTCGCAGTTGGTGTCAGACGCTTGCAAATATTTGGCGACTCACAATTGATCGTGAACCAAGTCCGAGGTGAATACGAAGCAAAAGATGATCACATGATCGAATATCAGCGGATTGTTGCTCACCTGATGTCCATGTTGCAGCAAGTTTTCATACAGCAAATTCCAAGGACGAGCAACACTCAAGCAGACGCGCTTGCCCGACTAGCAACAAGTGAAGGCCCCGTAGAGTTGGCAGATATTATAGTTACAAAGATGAAAGATCCATCAACAGTAAGCTATAATGTCAATCAACTCGACGATCAAACCAGTGAAAAAGAAGACTGGAGAACAAGTATAGTCAAATACTTGAAAAGTGGGGAAAAACCAAACAATCCTTTTGAAGCTGCCAAGCTAATAAAGCGAGCCGCCAGATATACTCTGGTAGGCGAGCAACTCTTCAAAAGGGGAATATCAATCCCACTCCTCAAATGTTTGCCTAGGGGGCAAGGGCAAGCGGTACTCGAAGAGATACATGCTGGAGTATGTGGAAATCATACTGGGGGGCAAGCTTTGGCATACAAGACAATCAGACAAGGCTATTATTGGCCGACTTTACGTCAAGACGCAATCAAAAAAGCCAAGACTTGCCATCAATGTCAGATTTTTGCCCCAGGTATCCATACCCCGGCTCAAGAACTTGTGTCAGTATACAGCCCATGGCCTTTTGCAAGATGGGGGATGGACATCATTGGTCCTTTCCCGGCTGGAGTTGGAAATGTTCGATTCGCCGTCGTGGCAGTCGATTATTACACAAAATGGGCGGAAGCAGAGGCCATGGTGAATATCACACAGCAGAAGATGATCAACTTTATTTGGAAGAATATTGTCTGTCGTTTTGGAGTTCCACAGGCAATTGTGACAGACAATGGTCCACAATTTGATGGACAAGAGTTGAGAGAATTCTGTACGAAGTGGGGGATCAAGAAACATTACTCCACACCTTATCACCCCCAATCGAATGGACAAGTTGAAGCTGTGAATAAAATCATAAAGCATACATTAAAAGTGCGACTGGCGGAGAGTAAAAGCAGTTGGTCTACAGAACTTCCGGAAGTCTTATGGGCATACAGAGTTTCTCCCAGGTCTAGCACCGGAGAAACACCCTTTGCGATGGCTTTCGGGACAGAGGCTGTAATACCAATTGAGTTAAAGGCCACTACATTTAGGACGACCAACTTTGATGAACAGGCGAACAACTCTGCTCTAAATGCTGAATGGGATTTGCTCGAAGAAAAAAGGTTGAATGCCGAGCTAAAAAATGCCACATACAAGCAGCGAGCAGAACGTTACTATAATTCCCATGTAAAAGTTAGGGAATTCAGAGTTGGAGATTTGGTTCTAAGAAAGTTGCTCGCCCAATCTCCAGGTGTATTGGGACCAACTTGGGAGGGCCCGTATCGTATAACAGAAAGATACATCAATGGCGTATACGATATTGAGGACATGGAAGGCAAGCCGGCCCAATACTCCTGGAATGCTGTACATCTAAAGAAGTACTATCAATAAAGTTGGGCGAACAAATGTCTTGGGGGGCAAGGGATGCGTATGAGCTGAAGGAAGGCTAAGAAGGCTAAAAACTATGAGCTGAAGGAAGGCTAAGAAGGCGAAAAACTTGCCTAATTTTTTAAATTTTCTTAAGTATAGATTCAAAAGTTGCTCGGCACATTGTATAGTCTGGTGCTAGTGCTTTTGGTTTTATAAATAGTGTTGCTCGGCAAAAAATATTATAAGCGAGCAAGTTTTAGTTTGTGTTTAAAGCTGTTCGTCAGATTGTATATGATAGTGATGGACAGTCTTACAACACTTGTAATTACTTTGCAATGTAAATATAATAGTTGTTCGTCAAAAAAGGAAAAGTCCAAAAGCTCGAGGTACAAGTCCATTCAAAGGTTGTTCGTTTTACAAATGGACAGAACCTAAGGACCAAAGCCACTTAAAGGTTGTTCGTTTTTTAAAATGAACAGAACCTAAGGCTGAACCCTGATTCCACTGAAGACAGGTTCAATTCGAACAAAAGCCCAACATTATATGTTATAATTGTAAAAGCATTGACAGAAATGTAAAGGCAATTAACATATATAAGAAAATGAGCGAACATGAGAAAGACATTTTCCATTAAAGAAAGGCATTAAGCCTAAAAAATAGTACAAGCTGGAAGCAGCCATTACAAGTACTACAAAAAGGGACGAGCAACTACTACAAAAGAGATGAAGAAAAAGCTAAGTCCTAAAAACTACTGCTGTTCGGCGGGAGGAGGATCTTGAGGTTGCTCGGCAGAGGGGTCGACAATCAAGTCCCGAGCAAGGTCTTCAGCCGCCTTTTCCTCCGCTTCTTTAGCACTTTGCTCGTCCGCGGCAGCCGGTTCATCTTCTTGCTCGCCATCATCAACAATTGGTGGAGGATGAGTGATGGTGATGCTGGGGTCGAGTTTATCCAGTTTAACCCCCAGCACAGCCAAATCCGCCAATTGGATTTTGACGTTGTTCGGCGGAGGATAGTTCTCGAGGAACTCATTCAAATCCTTAGCCATCTCCTCCACCATCTCCTTGTAGTCATAGGCATCAGCCGTACGGATGCTGTCCGCGTAGGCGCAAATATATCCAAGGTTGGAGATGGGGACGGTGCGAGTTTGAACCTCCTCTTCAAGTTGCTCGCGGGTGAAGAGGTTGGCTTCTGCTTCCCGGAGGCGAGCATTCTCCGCCTCAAGCTCAGCAATTCTTTGTTCGGCCGAAGTCAATCTTTTCTCTCCCTCGCCGAGCAAATTCTCCTTATCCATTAGCTCTTTGGACATGGCCTGAATCTCTTCAAGGCGCTTGTGCTCAGCATCAATGTAAACATTGATCTGGTTGTTAAGGCGAGCAATCTTGGCCTCGTATTGGCTCACCAGGCCATCTTTTTCTTCAGAAAGCTGCCGAGCAGTACTCGCATATTGGCGGGCAGACTTTTCTTGCTCGGCAACTTGGGTGATTGCCCTCTGGGCAGTAACAAGGCTGTTGGCGACGAGCATCATCGAAAGATGGAGATTGTCCATCTGCCCCTGCTGAAGGATGGCCTTGTCCAGAGGACGCGTCCAGGCCCGGGCGACCAACTCCGTCGCCTTGCGAACATGTTCGCCAGGAATCTCCCTTATGTTTACGGGAGTCTTCGAGCAAGCGTACTGGTGTACAACACTTGCTCGGCCGGGATAATCATCGGCACGGTATCTGCAAACAAAAAGCAATTGATACTTAGAAAAATAAAAAAATGGATGAAAGTTGTTCGGCAAGAGAGGATAGATACTTACTCGGCAAACTTCCGATCATCCCATCCTAGGAATGTAAGGTCTTCTGGGCCACGGGGTGAGCCTACATCTTTGCTCGCTTTCCCCAACCTTTCCGTGGGCTCCCCAGAAGAACGCCTTATAGCATCCTCTTCGTGGCGAGCATGACCTTCGCCCACCTTTTCTTTCCCCTTGCCGGGGACATCTCCGGCTAGTGGGGTCCCGTCTGCCTTCTTAAGGCGCTTACCACCACGAGGTGGGGAGACGGGAGGAGACCGAATTTGAACTGGGGGGGCAGCCGATCTTAGAACTTTTGCCCCCTCAGGCCTGTTCGACAGGGCGAGCACGGCTTGTGGAGGGTCCCCTCTCCTTTTCTTCCCTCTTGGTGGCCCCATTTCAAGGACCTTCTGCTCAAGAAGAGCGTAGCTTGGGGGAACGGCGACTGTTACTTGCTCGGCTAAAAAAAAAAAAAAAAAATTTTAAGATTAGATGAGCAAGTTAAACATGTTAACGACGAACAAGACTTGAGCAGGGAGTTAGGAATTTCCATACCAGGGGGCACCTCAGCTTAAGCCTCCAAATGATGTGGGTAAGTCAAAAGGCGAGCAGCTTTTTGACACCTTGATCGGCAGAGATAGTCTATAGTTCTATCTGCTTTATTGCGGAGGCCGACCAAGCACGAAGTAAACAGGAACTCGGAGTTCAACTCCTCCTCTTTCGAATCCCACTTGGGTAGACGAGGGCCTGCGAACAAACAAAAAAAGTTAAATTAGAACAACTGTCCAAAGGCGAGCAAGAATTGAACTTACGTTTCAGTTTTCCATAGGCTGCTGGAGAATTTATTCGTCCAGGGCCGCCGTGTGGACCGGAAGAAGCTCGCCAATCACCCCCAATCCAGAAGAAGTGCTGTTTCCAATCACGAATCTTGTTCGGCACCTCTTCCACCATTTTCAACCCAGTCCTGGCCTTGAGGTAGTGATAGCCTTCTTCTCCTCGGGGGCAACTTGTGATTGTCATCAGGTAGTTGATCTCTTCCGCAGTGATCCGATCAACGTACCCCTCCAAGGCGAACAGGCACATGGAGCCCAAAAGGTTCATCCACCCAATTGGAGTAATTTGGGTGATGGCCAAGTTGGTCGCCTCCAGGAATCGACCAACAACGGGTGGAAGAGGCAACTTTAGTCCGGCAATTAGAGTGTGAATGTTGATCGCCGTACATCCTGGAGGTGGGCGATCAGCTCTTTCCCTCCTCTGAGGAGCCCACATGTGAATATCAAAGGGGATTTTATATTCCTTTCGGATGGAGTCCAGTTCATCTTCGCGAACAACACTCTTGATCTTGCTCGCCTGGTAGTCAGTCTTCACCTTGTCCATTATTTGTCTCTGGGGACGGGAAAAGCTGTTCGCATATCGTTCAGCGTATGCTCGCCATTCAAATAGACGAGCAACCCCTGCTGGAATCTCATTTTCCCGCATCCTTGGGGATGGGAAGTTGATACCCTCCAAAAATTCACGAGTGAGCTCGTTAAGATCTGGATCTTCAGATTCAGCAGAAGACGAAGAATTTTCGTCCCGATTTTTGCTCGCCACAACCGTAAGTTCTCTCCCAGATGGGCCCACACCGGTGTCCTCCACAGAGCGAATCACTGAATCCACGTGAAGATCCGACGCCGAGGAAATCTCGAAAGGAGGTTGATCGACAGGGATCGCAACGGGGAAGAGGGGATCTAGGGTCTCCTCAGTTTTATTACTCGAGTGCGAAGACATAGGAGGGAGAGAAAAAATCTAGGCGGTGGCGGATAGTGTTGCAGGCGGCGGCGTTTTCCCGGAGAAGACGGTGGCGTTTGGGTCCACACGGCGGTAGAAAGAATCTTCGAAGAAAAAAGATAGAGAAGAAGAAAAATAGCTACCTGGGAGTGGAAATTTGAAGCCAAACGTTGAAGAACAGATGCCGGAGAAGCTTGGAATCGCCGGAGAAAGTGGAAGTCGCCGGAGCACTGTTGCAAGAGGGGGAAAAGTGGGAAGAATTTCAGTTTTCCCACTATTTATACCCCAAGCAAAAACGGGGTCCCAGGCGTAATTTTCCGAAAGTTCTGGGGCTCAACTGGAAGAAAGCGGGGTAGATTCCGAGCAGAACTAGAATATGAAGGACCTATAAACAATTATAGGGGCGCGTCGCCTTGGGGCTGCTCGCGCGTGAGCGGCGCGCAATCATTGCGCTGGCGTCATCTTCGTACAACTCCCAGACCTTGGGAAGACGAAACGACAGATCATAAGTTGCTCGCCCAAGCCAATGATGTTCGCCCCAACCCTCATCATTTTGATATCCTAACTATAGTTGCTCGCCACAAAGTTGCTCGTCAAGGGCAACATATAGCCAGGATAGGGGGCAATTGTTGATAGGCGAACATAAGTCAATAAATGGCGAACAAGGATTAAAGCTACATCAAAGATTATGAAGAACCAACCTCAAATCAAGGGTAATCAACAAAGAAAATCAAGTTGGGGTGCATCTACCAATTTTAGAGGTGTATAAAGTGACGAACAACTCCCCGACGAACAACTAATGGGCGAACAGGAATTCATGCCCAAGACCAAGAATGAGCCAATTGTGAAGTCATCAATGACGAACAACTTGGTCAAACCATGATACAACAAATAGCCGAGGAGGTGTGTACAAGTGAACAAAGGACAAAGATCCCAACGCCAAGCTGAACAAAGCCATAAGGCGAGCAACTTCCAAAGTACAACCTCAAGAGGCGAACAACTTTCAGTTGGAGAATCAACAAGATCAATCAAGCCGACTTAGGCGAACAACAATGAGTCCGAGATAAGACCAAAGAAGACTTTGTAACTAAGATTCAGCTTAGATAAGATCAAAGGGACACATGTCAAGCATGCAGGCTAGGGAGACCAAGAGTCTTGAACACCTCATGCTTGCTAGTCTCTATAAATAGTTGTTCTCCAGCTTACTTATATAATTTTCAAATTTCAGACTAAAAATACACACAAATACACCCAAACTCACACATACACGAAATAAGTCCAATTTCGACTACCGAATTTACAAATTTGATAAATCCAAACCCCGATTTACCATTTACGGTGGTAATCAATCACACGTTATTGATTGGTGACGTAAAAACGGATTAAAACAGCCACTAATCCTTACGATTAAATTCGTTCACCAACAGTAGGATAAACTCGTAGAAGTAGGATGTGGGTACGTAATTAGGGTGATTCGTGACGTTTAGTTTTAATTCTCTTAATTAATGAATTCTTAAAATCAATCTTAACTTTACCTTTGAATTTAGTTCGAAAAATGTTCGGGAGAGGACGATCTTATCACTCTTTAACAACTAGTAGACTTAATGAGAGAGTTTAGAAAGGGTTAATTAATCTACCGATTTATCTAAGGAGGACGACCGCATCACCTTAGAGTAAATTAGGGTCTCGTTAATTAAGCACAATCTATTAAATTGTTAGTGGATTAGTGAAGTCGATTGCTAGGATAAAGTATTAGGGTTTTAATTCTTGAGCTTTCATCTTACAATCTTTTACTTAGGTTATTTGTTGTGCATCACGGTTATTTTGATTATGTACCTGCTCCGTTAGTATACGTAGGAATTCCTATCCTGAGCATCATCATCTCCTAATTGAAAACACATTTTCTTGTTCGTAACTTAATTTTCCTTTTTGCATTCATAAAGTAATTTAGTTTAGATTATAATTTATTTTCTTTTCAAAAAAACCCAAAAAAACATACATTCATATTAGTTACGACGCGTAGATCTTCAGGGATCTGTTCGCATACACTCCTTCCCTTGGGTTCGATAATACTTGATCGCTATACTTACTTATACTACAGTGAACCCGTACTCTTGAGGGAAAACTACTAGTAGAAAGCTAGTATTTTCGGTTTCAAGTCAAATACCCCGAAAAAAAAAGAATTTATATTATTAATATTAATCACTATGTTATAGATATTTTATTTTTATTAATGAATTATTTCTTTAAGAACAATGAGTTTTAAAATTCGGTTTCAAGTCAACGATTGGTCAAAAATCAGAACCTGAAGCACTCTTAGCACTACTAATCGAAATGAATTATACAGATCGATAAAATAAGTAGAATACAATTCCAAAGTAGGCTTCTCACAACCTTTAACTCGATAAAAATAATCAAACAAAAATTCATATTTTTCATCTTCAAAAGTCAAACGAAAAATCCTAAAATCCAAAAATTTTGAAACTAACAAATAGATACGGACCCAACATAAGACACAACTGATAAAATAAGTTAACTGTCGGTCTTAATTAATAAATTCAAAGTCTAAATAGTTCAAAAGTCAAATCGAGCAAAACGTTAATTTTTGGAGTCCAAAACCTAGCCCAAAAACAAAATGCATTGATTTCCCCTTTTCCAAATTTATTTAATTAATTAATTTAATTCTGACAAAAAAAAAAAAAAAAAAACTTAGCCCAAAAACACCCGATTTCAATACCTAAAAGTACATTGAGTCAAAAAATACCAAGAAAGCCCAAAACCCCTCCACCAGGACCCACCATGGATGCCCATACCTGCTCGGAAGCAGTTGGGCCAGTTGCCCATCCCTCCCCCTTAAATCAAGCTTCGTGTTTCTATTTTTTAACCTAAACATACCTCATACCATCCCTTACTCCTCAAGCCTACTCCCCTCTCCATAACCCCTACATGTTGGCTGCATACTGCTCCCTCCTCTCTATAAATATGGCTTGAACCCCCCTCTATTCACTTGTCCTGAAACAAAGAAAACACAAGAAAAAACTCTCCTCCTTCCCCTCCCCTCTCTTTCCGGCAGCTTCACATCCAAGGGAGAAAAAGACTTTTCTTCTCCCATTTCCAACCATATGAAACCCTCAATCTCAGTATCAAACTTCCATTGGTGTTAGGTTGAAGGTTTGAAGTCATCTCCAAGCAAAAATGAGTCATTCATTCTCCCATATCCTTTCAAATTCATGAAAGCCTCATCATTATCTTCTAACTTCAACTCTTGTTTTGTTTGAGCTCAAAATCAAGAAATTATGCGAAGGAGCATTCATTCTCATCAAGCTTAAATATAACAAGAGCTAATAAGGCCCTCTAGCTAAATAAGAAAAAACTACAAAGGTTGTAAAACCCCAAACTCAAAACATAGTCTTTCTTGCAAGTTCTTGTGATTATATATGTGTTTATTGCTTCATATGTTTAGAAACCATGAAACCTTAGGACTATCTCACTTTTGAATGTTTAAATACATGCTAAATGGAGTCTTGAATGATGTGTATTAAGGTGTTAAACTGTTAGTGGCTCGATATTTGTGATATGGAAAATACAAGTGAATGTATGCACACAAAACTCACACTGTGAACAATAATCATACACTTTGTACTAAAATACGAATTTCGAAAGTGGCTTTTGGGAAAATGTTTGTATGGTATGAAACTAGATCAAGTTAGATTCCAATTGCACTGGTTGATGATTTTTGGAATTTTCTTTGATAAGTTATGAATTTTTAAAGAAAGTGTGACAAAATTGCTATATTTTACACAAACTAACACATATTTACTCCAACATTAACACACATTTACTTTAACATTAACACACTTTGGTCCAATAGTAACACACATTTACTCTAACATCAACATAAATTTGCTCTAACATTAATGCACATTTACAGTAACATATATTTACTCTAACATCAATACACATTTACTCTAACATTAATGCACAGTTACAGTAACATATATTTACTCTAGCATCAACACGCATTTGCTCCAACAACAACACATATTTGCTTTTACAGTAACATATGATTGTCCATATGGTAACACAACCTGGAGGATGCTTTTATGTATTTGTGCAAACACATCTTTATTAATTGAGCAATACATTTGTGTTATTATATTAATACACTTTTACTAACTTACATGTGTTATTGCAATGGAAAAATAATTATTTTTGTATAAATAAATAAATATTTGTGAAAATTAATATTTGAATAGATAATAACACACATTTTGCTATTAAATTGTATAGAAAAATATTTATTTCAGTAGAAACACACAACCATTGGTGAAAAACAACATTTAAGTCTAATAGTAACACACATTTTGCCCTTCAGTATACATTTGTCCATATAGTAATACAAATTGAGAGCGAAAATTCTGCAACTAGACTTGCGCGCGATTTTGGGAAAAATATACCAGATCCGATCTGGCCAAGATCCGCAAATTTTCTTAATCTACGGATCATATATTCGTAAAATATTTAATATAACAATTTGTCATTTAAATAAATTAAAACTATAATGTTATTTATCTTTAAAACTTGAACCACTTATTAATAATTTCATAAATAAATTTTTTGTTTTTTTGAAAGGAATTTCATAAATCTATATCTATATATATATATAAAAGTAGAAGCGAGGAAAGAGAAAAAATTGTATTTATTGGAGCAAGTGAAGTGCACTTGCTTTATGGTGCAATAGTGAATCTCACTCTCCATCAAAGAGAATGGATCAATTTTACCAATTTCATTTCTTTTTTATTTTGCACTAATAATTTCAAAATTATTTAACTTTTTAACTTTAAATCTATTTTCAACACACTATATATCAAATTAAATTGCCTTTTTAACATTTTTAATTTAACATATATATTTCACAAATAAAAAAAAATCATATTTAAAATATTTATTTTATTATTAAGTGTTTTCTATCGACATTAACTATATGATTGATTGAATTTACATAATTTATATTTAGACTATATAAGTTTTTTAAATATTAAAATAATTTTATAAATTTTAGTATTTGTTGTGAATTTAGTATACAATTAAATAATTATAATACTCACATATATACAATATAATCTTTACATATTAATTGATTTATGAATAAAATAATTTTTTTTTAATAATTGTTCATTATACCATCTCGCATTTATAATTTATAATATTCTATCCGAGAGGAAAGACTAAGTAACAATTATCCATTTCTCTCTTAAAAAAAAAAAAAAAAGCGCCATACAAGATACGACGGTCCTATTCAAAAAACCCTAGACCGAAAACCCCCGCCAGATTCCAAAATTTCAATCGGCGGCAAATGGCGGCCATTCCGAAGCCGCCGCCGAGCTTCGCCATCACACCGCACAAGCTCTCCATATGCGTCTTGGTTCAAGTTTACGCGCCGCCTGCTCAAATCTCTGTTCCTTTTCCTTTCTCCTCTGTTTCACAGCACAATCATCTCGGAGTTTTCCTATTATCACTCACCAAGGTTGAGCGAAGTAATTCATATCTTCGGAGTCTTATTTTACTTCGAAAACGGGGTCATTTAAGTGATTTTGTTTTTGACCGTGTAGGAATATGATGGAATTTTTGAGCCAACGTTGGATGAGTTGATTTCTCAGTTGAGGGACATTGGCGGGGTGATAAATCATTGGTTGAGTGACCACTTGACGGGAAGGCTTTCATCTTTGGCTTCACCTGATGATTTGTTTAACTTCTTTGCTGATTTGCGAGGTAACTGTTGTTTTATTTTTTGCATGTAATTGGGATGTGTAATTAATTCAATTTTCGCATTAAGATGTTTTTTTTTTTTTTTTTTTTTAAATCTAGTAGCTGGTATTTTGCTTCGAGTGGTCATAAGAATTGGTATATGGATCCTTTTCCTACCATTCTTCAATCTGATAGTGTTGGATAGAAACGTTTGTGCTTAGAAACGTTTGTGTCTAAGTCTGTGCTTGTTATTTTAAAAAAAGCAGGAATCCTTGGGGGCTCGGACTCTAATGCGATGGATGACGATCAAATTATGTTGGATCCTAATAGTAATATCGGCATGTTTGTACGGCGTTGCTTACTTACTTTCAATCAGATGTCATTTGAGGTAACACATATTGGTAGATATATATATATATATATATATATATATATATATATATTGTTATTTTGGCACGATTGGCTAATAATATGGAAAATCACTTCATAGTTCAGTTCTGGAAGGTGTGTGTTCATATGGATTAAAAGCCATTGTTTAAATACACTGCTAGTCATTACAAAAGTAACTCGCTGTGTTCTGCTGGTGCTTATTTTTAGGGAATGGAGGACGGCCTTCCTTTTCGTATCACACCGTGTTCCACGAGCTCTCAAATACTTAGTCAAACCACAATTGAAGTATTTGTTTTCGACCAGTACCCCCCCCCCCCCCCCCCCCCCCCACACACACACACACACACACACACACACACAAAATTAAATCCCCCAATAGCACCATCACCTCCACGACAAAATAAACGGACTCTAATATCCCAAACTTCATCGACACATTTAGAGCCACACTAAGATCACTCTGGAAATAATTGTGAATAAGATTAAGGGGCTGTATGGGAGTAATTTCTTCCAAGACATGAAGATATTTTGCATCATAAATAGAACAAGTTTATGATTTTCTCTCATCTAACTGTTCAGTTTTATACTTTTATATGTGAACAAGGGGACCGAAAAGGAGTAACATGCATCAAAGACATCCCACAGCTTTAAAAATTTAAAACTAAAGTGCAAATTTATAATTAAAAAATTTCTGTGTTCACTTTCAAGTTCTTCCTTAATGGAATGATAGATCCATGTTTCAAGAGAATGCGCTGCATATAAAACAGTTCAATATTCAATTCTTTTACTGTCATTTTCATTACATGGTACTGGAGATCTGATCAGTGGAAGTCGGTTTTTAGTTTTATAAAGATGTAAAGGAATGTTTAAAGAATAAAGAGCAGATACCTGCTGTAACTCTAAGCATTGCATTTTTATTATTTCTATTATATCCAAAAAGCTATGATAAGTGGATGCTTTGGGAAGTGACACTTATTAACCTTATTTTCTCTTCTCAGGGTATTTGCCATCTTTTAACAAATATAGGGACATATTGCAAGGAATCTCTCTCGGGGTACCCTCCATATGAGCTATCTCACTTGGATGATTCCACCAATGATCCAGATGCCTCATTAGAATTTGAGAATATGGACATAGGGAATTTTTATGAGAAAGATAGTGAAGATTTTGAAGAAACCAAAATGCGAATGGAAAGAATTCCTTTCCATGACCACACACCCAAGCTCTTATCTGAATCTGGATTAGTTGATGGTATTGTTACTGGACTATATATTTATTTCTGTAAGAAGTTAAGTCTTTGATTATGCATGTATCGAGGATAGCACTGACCTATTAAATGTCAACCTTTGTATCACTAGTTTCTCTGATCTCTTTTTCAAAGGGAAAAAAAAAAGCTTATCTGAGCTCTGTAGAGTTGACAAAGTGTACCATCAATAACCTTAAAGTATAATGCCCCTTTACCTCTTGTTTTCACCTGGAAATTCGTGGCAATATTTCATAATTATCGTCCCTTTTCTTCCATGATTTGTTTTCTTTTAATTTCTAGTTCTAGCCAACATGAAATCTGCATGTCTGCTCTCTGGACTCGAGCTTGATTTTCCATCTAAAATTTTATTCTCGTATGGTTTATTATACTACACTTTCGAGTTTCGACACAGCTTGACTGGTATCTTTTGTGGTGGCTTAAATTGTTCCAGAAGTTGACTTATACATCTTCCTTTCAATTATAAATTCAGTCTTCTTTAATTTTACTCTCTACTGTAGTTCTGTTGGTTTTCTTTACATCCACTAAAACTTGTATCATTTATGTTTTATTTTCAGCACCATCTCTTGTGACCTGAAGTCAATTCTGGTCCTGTGGTTCAGATTGTGCATCTAATGAACACTTTGTGTCCAATATAATATCTTTGATATTTTGATTTTGATGGACACAGATGATATCTCTTCGAGCTCCAGAATGGAACTTATTAATAGGTATTCAGAAGCTAAGTCTTGTGTATCGTCTTCAAGTGACTTGTTGAAGAGTATTGGTCCCCTTGGTGGGATTTTCCTACATGCAAATTGGCAGGTACAAGGTTACCTATCAGAGCAAGCAGACGCCATTGAAAAGTGAGTGCTACTTTTCATCAAGTTTATATGTTTTAAATTTTTTTGCAACTTCACGGTATAATTTTTGTAGCTGTGAACTGAGTAAAACTATTAATCTGTTTTTGTAGTATAATTTTAGACCAGTATAAAAAGAATATCTTTTTGTGGCAGATATGGGAGCTCCTTCCCACTGGATGCATTTGAGTCGATACTAAAAAAGCTTCAGCAATTGGCACCTGAGCTACATCGAGTGAGTTTCTTATCTGGGATATTTTGAGGTTACCGATTATTACTGATTTGCAATTTGAAAGGGAGATCAACTCAGTTAGACCCTTACAATAAGCTTACCTCCATTTCCTAATTTCAGGTTCACTATTTGCGATACTTGAATAACCTTTATCATGATGAGTATCCGGGGGCATTGGAAAACCTTCATCGTTACTTTGATTATAGGTATGCATTGATGCATTTATTTTATCCTTGAATTTCCCGTAATTCAGCCAATAACACTTTTTCTTATCACCTATTAGTCCATGTTTGCTAGTCCAATATTGAATTTTTTGTGCTTGATATATATATATATATATATATATATATATATATATATATATATATATTTGAGATTCTACTGGAATGTGCAATGAGAAACCTCATGCTGGCAGATATCAAGCCTTGCACCAACTAATTTGCCCGGGTTGAACCATTTACTGTGCCTGAATATTTTATATCTCAGTGAAATAATCGCCAGTTAATAACCTGCCTAGTAAATTGTCTCCATTTTTATCCTATACTGACACTTTAACTGTGACAAGCAATGAGTGGAACATCTAACAGTCGATACATGTGTTTGCATATTATTAGGCATGTGATCCGATTTTTAATAAAAATAAATATTGTGTTCAATTTTTTAACTCTGACACTGTTTTCACACTCATGATTCTTACTGCTACAAGATAACCATCTTTACATTTATTGATTGATCAATCTAGCATAAGATAGCACATCACATTTAGTTCATATTGTACACACAAACTAAATCAGTCTGCTATACGTATTTATCAAACTCAATTTATTGATGTGCAGAAATAATGATGGTAAGGATTTTAGGCTGTGTTTACTTTCTATGATAAAGCCCATTTACACAATTAGTAGACCTTTATATGCTGTTTACTTTGCATGTTGAAAAATCCGGGTAAACAGCCCAACCCGGGTTAAACCCCCATTATGGAATCTCCCACCCACGGGCAGACAAAAATAATCTGTGTTTCTATTCAGAGGCAAAAGACATTTTTGTCCCTATGTAATTGGTGTAACAATGGCGCTTAAGTGGTGATTTAGGTCATCAATGGCGGACTTAACTCTCCCGATGGACTACAAAACCCAGGCGGTAGAGGCGGCGGCGTCATCGCCGTCGTGGGCTCTACACTTCTTGGATTCCAATTTCTGAGAAGCGAAATCGAAACCCTCATAAACAGGGGAAAATCCAAGAACTGAAATATGCTGATTTATATTAAAGAACTTAATCCTCGTCTTCAATCATCTTTTCCGCCGCTGGAGAAAATTGCCGCTGAATACGATTTATATATAGAAACTGATTCATCTTCATCTTCAATTTGATTTATACTTAATACCGTCGCTGAAGAATGATATTTGTGTTGTTGAAGAAAAATAAGGAGATAGAAAGAGAGAGATAGCATAGAGCATTTGGAGAATCGGGGGAGGGGAGAGAGACCTGGAGAAATTAAAAAGACAAATATAGAAACGTGGGAGGAAGAATGGCATGGTGGAAGGCAACGTGGAAGGAAGAATAAAATGACAGCAAAGCTTTAATGAAGACTCTGGAAGATGAATATAATCAATATCAAAAGAATTGATTTTTTTTACAGGGTTATTAAAGTACTTTTCTAATTAACCCACTATATAGGCCCAGTTTTATTCTTGTAAAGTAAACAAGAATTGTCCAGCCAAATAGTATGCTTATCCATGTTTATCCCAACTTGATGTTTTATTTGGGTTTATCCCAACTTGATAAGTAAACGCAGCCTTATTGTTTTCTCACGTTTCTAGTTAAAACCTTAAATAGATGATGTGTTCAAGCATCCCTGCTTACTAAACCTGCTTGCTGAGTTTCCATCCTTTTGGATAATGAGCAAAAAATGATAGATCTTTTTTAATTCCTCATTCTGATAATATCTCTACCTTAACTAATCCAACATTTTATCTGCCCAATGTGCTGGAGAATTATCAATGTTGGGAAAATTCTATAAAATTTTTGTATCTTTGGTTTTGCGTTTCTGTGAATGCTGAAAAACTGCACATACAAGTTTTGGATTTTCTCCCCAATTTGTGCATTTGAGAAATTATTATGTACTATTTTATCACTGCCTTTTTTATGCGATAAACATGCGACTTGAGCAATATATAGTAAAGTTCACCAATGGACATTCAACATCACTTTTTACAATAGAAAGTTTCTGCAATTTATCATAGTTCTATAATTTAATATATCATTTCAACAAATGCTTTTAATAATATCCTTTTCTGATTATCTTATGTGACAAATGTGCATGATAAAGTGCAGGGACTGAAGGAGTTGATTGTGATCCACATCCATCTAGATCCGGTAGCTTTGGCAGATATGAGACTGCTCTATTATGTTTAGGAATGATGCATTTTCACTTGGGACACCCAAAAAAAGCTTTGGAAGTAAGCATGGAATTCAATCGCCTAGTCCTTGTTTGCCATGTTCTGCTATATCTCTTATTTGCTGTTTTTTTTTTTTGGGTTTTCTCGTGGTTTATTTTTTTTTTTATGTGAGGATGGATGTAGTGTTGTTTTTTAAGGCTCTACAAGTTTAATGTTGCTCATTGTTTATTCAGGTTTTAACTGAAGCAGTCCGAGTTTCTCAGCAGGTGCGCTTTACTTTGCATCTATCAATCGCTTTATTTATATTCTCTCTTAATTTGATGAGGTGGATTTAGCTTGTGCAAACTGTTAAAGATAGGAACCAGGAAGAAGATTATTGTTGAATAAGATAATCTGGAAGATAAAGTACAGGTTAGGAAAAGCTTTCACAACAGGATATAGAAATCTTTTCAAGAAATAAATTCTAGATTAATACCTTGTTGCCCTCCCCATCTTATGGAAGTCTCTATTTATAAAGAGCACATAAGGTTAAGTTTTAGAGTAGCATCGCAGGGTTCAGTTCATAAATTTGAAAATCTTCTCTGTATCGTTTTCTAATTTGCTAGAGGTTGGAGTGTTGTATTGTGTGTTTGCTTGTTGGGAATCCCTCATTCCCTTTGCTTATATTGTCTTTAATTAATAAATTTTTAGTTGTTTCTGTAAAAAAATATCTTGAATTTGAACTAGCCCACTTAAGTTTACATAGAATCAAAAAGCTAGGTTAGGAAGATACAGAGGTACTGCTGGAGTTAATATTGTAACTGAAACACAATGTTCGTTGTGATTGATATTTGTCTTAGAACTTCTTATTTTTGTCTCTGTTTATTTGTCCAATTCTTAACTTTTTAGTTATTGCAGGTTACTTATTTTTGTATCTATTTATTTGTCTAAGTCTAACGTTTTAGTTATTGTAGGTTACTCTAGTTGTTTCCGTTCATTTGTCGCTTTAATTGTCTGTTGAATATCCAATTCTAACTTTAAAAGCGGTCTTCTGTTTTTCTATGCAGTACTCTGATGATACATGTCTTGCATACACACTGGCGGCAATTTCTAACCTATTGTCTGAAATAGGAATATCAAAGATGTCTGGGTTTATTGAATCTTCTTCTTACTGGCCTGTTACTGGTATAGGCACATCATTATCTGTCCATCAACAGTTATTTGTGCTCTTGCGGAGATCGTTGAAGAGGGCTGGAAGTTTGAAGTTGAAAAGACTTGTGGCGTCAATTCATCTTGAAATGGCTAAATTTGAAATAATGGTGAGAACTTCGTCACCATTATCATAGCCATCATCATCTTGTAACTGCTAATTATGACAGCCATGCTAGTTCTGTCTTATAATCATCATCTATTTTTTGGAGGAATTAGTTTTGGTTTTTTTTTTGGGGGGGTATATTACTTGATTGTTTAAAACTTGATTTAAATTTTTTAGTATTAATTAGAAGTGAGATGTGATGAAGCATCATCCCATCACGGGACATTCTTTTGAAGGGGTGCCGAGTATTTGCCATGGATTGGCTAATAAGAATCTAGCATGCAACACTTCAGTTTGAAAATGTATTTAATTGAAAATAAGAGCAGGCATTGGAATCCTTTTATTTTCAATATTCTTTTCTGTGGCTAAGTTCTTGAGAAGTTTTATTTGGGATTTTCTTTATTCTTTATATCTTTTCACAGTGTTTAATGGGAAGTGTAGGTAATGTCTAAAAAACCTTGTTTGTGTCTCCTACAAACATTAACCAAAGCATTTTGGGTCATTGACTTATTTGATAGCATGAAAACATCAGCACTTCGAAGAACCATTCTTGTCATTTCCCTGTCAGACAAGCACTAGTACTAATGCATGGCTTGTCCAAATTTAGTTATAAATTCTTATCTTCTTGTGTACATCAGTGCATGTATCTAGAGAAGTGGTTGTGGTCTTGTGTTCCTGTGACTAAAAAATTAAAATGGCCGCTTCTTTGGTTTCTCCACTGATTTATTTTGATATATAACGTTGGGTAGAGAAGACTAATTTGCAGTATTTTATTTGCAGCATGTTCAAAGATCACTGCTTTCCTTTGGTCCGGAGGCCTCCTTGAAGCTTAGAACAAATCCTGCCAATGTCTACAAGGTTTTAACCATTAGCAGATTCACTCCTAATAACATACATTCAGCTTTTTTTTTATCTAAATGAGAAGTAATGTGCCCTCCCCCTTTTACTGTATTGTGCTTGCTGCAGGAATTGTGGTCGAGTTCTCATCTAATTAATGAGTTTGGTGATGATAGTTCTGTAGTGACTGCTGATGGTTCTTTCTGCACAACATGGCTGCAAAACTTGAATAAACCCGTAGGCTCATTAATTTTCAGTCGAGAAAGTGAAACTAGGAGTAATTCTGGTGCATTCAAATTTTCTGCACAGCCGAGCTCTATTCCCAGATCAGTTTTACAAGTTTTAGGGTCTTCCTATTTGGTTCGTGCTGGTTCATGGGAGATGTATGGAAGGTGATCTGCTGGAGGCCCTTCTATATTATTAGCTCTTGAAGTTAGACTTAATCTGTATTCCGTTTCTTTTGTTAGTAGAAAATTGCCGATGCTATACTTTTTTTTTATCATTAGGGTTTCTCGGCCTGGTATCCTGCACCTTGCGTAAATCCTTTTTCGTGTACTAGACATGTAACTAGCTATTCCTTTTTCCTGAACACTGGGGTGTCAACCTGCCTTTTGCTCTGGCTGGTTTGTCTTGATGTATGACAGAAAAAACAGAAAAAAATAAGTTTGATTGATCACAATTTCCTTTATTTCCATTTTTTGTATGGATTCTTTGTTTGTGGTGTGTTCAAGTTGTCTATTTAGATTTTCTTACCTTTCTCCATATTTTCTGTTCAGTGCTCCTCTAGCTCGAATAAATGCACTAGTTTTTGCAACCTGCTTTGCTGAATCTTCAAGGTAATTGCAACTGCTCCTGGCTCCTTTACCTGCTGCTGCGTAATGCTATTTCATCTGCTTTGATGTTTCTATGTTACTGGATTATATAATAAACGATCATTTGGTACTTTTACAGTTCATCTGATGCTGCATTAGCGTACTCCAAGGTCATCCAACATTTGGCCGTATACAAAGGATATAAAGGTTGGAAATAGGATGACATGTACCCAAATAATCCCTCTCTCTGAATTGTTTCTTTTAGTTATATCTAATTTTTATTCCTGATGCTGTTAAGTGACTGTGTTCTCTGAATATTTGATTTCTTTCAATTAATTTGAAAACTAATAGAAAGCTCCCTGCTTTTTTCGGATGATTTCAATCTCCCCCCTCCCCTAATGCATGCTGACTTGTTCGGAGTACTAGTACCTTCTCTGTTACTTATGCACTGATATTTGTGAAATGTCTAGATGCTTTTGCTGCTCTGAGAATGGCAGAAAAGAAGTTTATGTGTGTTTCGAAGTCCAGGATTCTCCTAATGAAGCTACAGCTGCTGCATGAGTATGCTTTACATAGGTATGCTATGATACCTTAGTACTTTTTGCAGCAAGCCCACATAGAGTTGGTTAGCTCAGTGTTTCATTGGTTTTTGACCCCTCCAGGGGACATTTGAAACTCGCTCAACAGTTCTGCGATGAGCTTGGGGTTTTGGCCTCTTCTGTAACTGGCGTGGACATGGAGCTGAAGACAGAAGCTAGTCTTCGTCATGCTCGAATATTACTTGCTGCAAACCAGTATAGCCAGGTTTTTTGACATGGAACCTTCTATTGTATGAAAGTGTGTATATATAGGCATTCAGATGGTGCAATCATCCTATGATTCCAACTTCCGTGGTACTTTATACTACCACTGCATGACAATATCTTATTATCATATACACACACACATACATATATATTTGTCTCCGTCTCACCTTAAGCTTCCCATTTTGGGCGTCCCATTAGAAGTTTTCTTGGACCTTTGTGTCCAGTCCTACATCCTCCAATCACATCAACTTGTAGACATCTCGATTTATACTATATTCCTTGAAACTGTGAAAAAAAAGAATGGGAAGCTTTAGGTGGGATGGAGGGATTATTATTTATGATTCATCAGATATGTGAGGAATCTAGAATATGATATTTGTTTTAGGCATTCAGGGGATGCTTCAGCCTTCATGTTGTGATTATGATGTGCCATATAACCTACTGAATGACAATATCATTTTCTTGAAATCCAACCAAATTCAGAATACCAGGAAGTCCAGAGACTAAGCTTCTGTTTGTACTGCTCATAGAACTTTTAAAAACATCCCTGGCCTGTCCACGTATTCAAACCTTTTCTTATATTTTTGTGAGTGGGAAATAGAGTAGTGAACCAAACTTATAGGGCATGGATTGCACCAGCTGGCCTGCTGGTTTCACTATTACTATGTTCAGAGTCAATTGCTGAAGGTTTCTTTTTAAAATAGATTGGAAGTTCTGCAGTCATATGAAATTAGCTCTCCACAAAGAAAACAAATTCAGACTTATTTGGTCCGTGCTTGCATTCTTCCTTTTATTTTCTTTTACATTTCAATTTGTTTTCTTATGTAAGTATTTCTTGCAGGCAGCAGCTGTTGCACACTCTCTGTTCTGCCGGTGTTATAACTTTAACATGCAAGTTAAAAATGCAACAGTTCTTCTGTTGCTTGCTGAGATACACAAGGTCTCACTGTACTTCAGAAGTTGTTACTTACTATTCATTCATCATTTTTCTGTAAGAATAATAGAAAAGAAAATTGTCTCTGGACTATCACATGTTCTTTGCTGAAACCAGATTTTAAATTTTGTCAATATCAGAAGTCGGGAAATGCTGTTCTGGGAATTCCATACGCTTTGGCTAGCCTTTCCTTTTGTCAGTCATTTAACTTGGATCTCCTTAAAGCCTCGGCAACACTAGTATTGGCTGAGCTGTGGCTGTCTCTCGGTTCAAATCATGCGAAAAGGGCATTAGCCCTTCTACATAGTTGTTTCCCAATTCTTCTTGGTCACGGTGGTTTGGAGCTACGATCTCGAGCATTTATTACTGAAGCAAAATGCTATCTAACAGACCCAAACTTCTCAGGTATTTTGTGTTTATCTACTTCCATTGATAAATACCAGTATCATTATTTTTCTTCCTCCAATAATGGGAAGGGAAATCTGATAGAAATGCTTTGGAATGCATTATGATAGTAATGCTTTCTTCAATAGTTTCAGACGATCCAGAGTTGGTGCTGGAACCTTTAATACAAGCTTCAGAAGAACTTCAACTGCTGGAGGTTGGTTAATGACTTGTTTTGTGTATTTTATGCATATATGTCGATCAATTCAGTGGTCCAATCCTAAGTCTTAAAACTCTAGCTATGATCCAATTCATACTCAAAACGAGAACCTAAATTGTCCTCGGGTCAGTATGTATATTGTTGGCAGATCCAGCTGTATCCATATCCTAGTAATAAGCTCTTTGGGTCCACCTGGCTAAATAGACAAATTAAGTTGATATTTACTTGTTGCAGTATCATGAGTTGGCATCAGAAGCTTTCTACTTGTTGGCAATCGTATACGATAAGCTGGGACGGTTGGACGAGAGAGAAGAAGCTGCATCTTCATTCAAGGAGCACATTACAGCATTTGAGAACCCAGAAGCCATGGATGATTCTCTCTTTACTCAGTTTTAGGAGACAGTCTCATTATTTCCTCCATGTTTCTATATATATATTAGGGGGCAGTTTCCTTTGAGACCGTCCAATGAATAATTTATCAATTTGTCATATGAATGTTGTAAAAATTTGACAAGATAGATTTCTGATATAAATTCATTTGCAACCACTCAGATTGTTAGGGCTAAGTATAATTCTTAAAAGTAGTTGGTATGTTTAATTTGATGTTTATAAAAAATTTATTATAACTTTTATATAAAACCTGCTCTTAAAATATGCTTTCTGAATCGTGTATATATGAAATTTTCTGTAAAGGCTTTTAATATCAAATATGTGGCCCTTAATATTATAAATTGAATTAATGAAAATTTAACATTATAAGTAATCAAATGTACTTATTATCTAACTTTCCCAACTTTGTCACATGTGGACAGCAACAAGTTACGTGTTTCCCTATCCCCAAAAAAAAAAATAATAATAAAAAAATCAAGTTACGTGTTTTATTTGTTTCAAGAAACGATTTTGATTAGACCAAAAGAGCACCTATCATTCCACGTGTGCGCATGCTCACCCCCACAACCCTACCCAAAATATTTCTTCATTTTTATTATATTTTATATTAATATATTTATGATATTTACTTATTGCCACAAAAAATAAAAATAAAAATAAAAACGAATTGTAGTTTATTAATTTTATCATTAATATTGAATTAAGTATTACTCCTCCGTCCCACTCTAAGTGTCCCACTTTCCTTTTTTGGTTGTCCCACACTAAGTGTCCAATTCCATAAATGGAAAAAACAACACTCTACTACATATAAACTTTAACTTTCAAATTCACACAATATTACCAAAAATGTCACTCATTCAATCCACTTTTCAACACTATTCATTACTTTATTAAACACTATTAATTAATTTTCAACACTATTTATTACTTTTTCACCATATATTAATAAACAAATACACTTTCTTAAACCATTCAATCAAAAGAAATGAGACGCTTAGACCGGGACGGAGGGAGTACGACAGTAAAATTCCTCTCGATTATCCCCCTTCGCATAGTAAACAAGGTCCATAATCATCATCACTACCATTTGACAGGACTTTTGAAGAATGCAGTTACGTATTAACTCTAAAAACACAAAAATAATAGCTTTTGGTATGATATAAAACTAAGAAGGGGAGAGTTTACTTTGAGTATAAATGTATCTTTACATCGTTAAATTTATGTTTTGTTTTGTTTTAAAAGACAGCTTAAAGTGTTTGTTTGTTTTAAAAAAAAAAAAATTTAACTATTGAAAATATGTTTCAAAGGTTTTTTTTTTTTTTGACGGGATGTTTCAAAGGTCTTTAAACTCACGCAAATTTTGCCTAAAACTACTTGTTTTTATTAAAGTCTTTAAACTATTTAACTTTTGTTTTATGAGGTGATTGCTTATAGGTGATTAATTATCTATAATTTTTTTTTAGGCAAATTGATTTTATAAATGAATTATTTGTATGTTAAAAAAAAAAGATGTTTACATGATTAGAATATTTTGTAGGTAGGTCTTAAAAAATCCTCAATATAAGACAATTCTAATTTCCTAAATATTTTTTTATTACTTAACGATTCAAAAATTTCAGTCAATTTTATTTTTAAAGAACATCATGAAATAAAAACTTAGTAGATTAATTTTTTTAAACGAATAAATAGTTTAAGGATCATTTACAAAAAAAAATTATAATGGTTTAGAAATTCAAAGATGCAATTTGCCTTAAAACTAAATTACATTATCATCAATCAAGTTCGTGTTTTCTTTTCGTAAATATGAAATGGATGTGTTGAACTTTCTGAAGATTGTTCATATTATTCAAGCTTGAAAATTAATAAGCTTTTAAAGTAGCTTATTGATATAAATTACACCTTAATTTGATAAAAAAAATATAGGCACTTTTTTTGAATCATAATTTCATGTATAGTTTATTTAATTAGGGTGACTATGAGACTGGACAGACGGGTATCTAAATATCCAGACCCGCCCCGTGCCCTACCATAGGGCAATAAATATTTCGAGTCTTATGCCCGTCACGCACGGGGAAGGTCCGCCCCGCCTTATTCACCTACCCTTCAAAAAGTTTTTTTTTTTTAAATATAAACACATGTATAATTTTATATTAAACATGTTGCTTATCACAATATAATTAATTTCAAGCAAATATAAAAATTAAATTCTCAATTAAATTTAACAATAAACATAATCATCAAAACTACAAATAATATATTTCCTCCATTCTAGCTTAATTTTCACTTTCACTATTCTTCTAAACACAATATATAAATATAACTATTTGTGATGAATGAATAATGAAGGTGCGAGAATAAAGTTGAGACAAAATGAGTATTTATAACTGCTGTGGCACAAATAATACATTATTTGACCTAAATACTATCTCAGAATTGGGGTATACCGAAATCGGGGTTCAAGCCTCGACATTGAACAGCCCGACAGACGAGCTACCGCGACTGTTCGAAGATCGCGCCTCGACCTCGTCAGACCTCTCGACCTCGTCGGACACCTCGACCTCGTCAGACCTCTCGACCTCGTCGGACACTTCGACCTCGACACCTCATCATAGCCCGACAGGATCGGGGGTCAACATCAATAAAGATATCGAAGTATTGACAATATATTGTAAAGTAGAATTATTACAGTTTATTAGATTTACGGTTGTAATTAATACCCTAAAATAAGAGTTTATTACAAATAGGTTCTCACTTTACACTAAAAAAAATAAATTGGTTCTCCACTTTTAATAAAATGCATCTAGGTTCTAAAAGTGGTCCCACTCAACCCCACTCAACCCCACCCCACTCCCCCACCCCTTTTACTGACCTCCCCTCTCTCTCCTAATTTCATTTAAAAAAATATATCTTTCTCTCTCCTGGCGTCCCTCTCTCTCCCACTCACACTCACACTCAGCGCACCGCCTCCAATCTCTCACGTAGCGCTGCCGCCTCCAATCTCTCACGTAGCGCCGCCGCCGCCTGCTTCTCTCCCAAAAGGGGCGACGCTCTCCCTCTATCCTCCAATCTGTCACGTAGCGGCGCCGTCTCCAATCCCTCATGCAGCGGCACCGCCTTCCCTCTCTCCCAAAGGGGCCGCCGCCGCCGCCCTCCCTCTCTCCAAAGGGGGCGAGTCAGATCTGAACGAGAACGGCCGCCGATTTGAGCCGACGATCGAGATATTGCCGCCTTGAAATTCTTAAGCCGATGATTGATGCATTCCAGATCCGTCCATAAAATGATTCATGCGCCACCATAATCCGTCCAAAAAAATTCAGGTAGTCTTTTTTCTTATTGTTTAAACATCAATGGACCTCTGTTTTAATCCAGTATAATTGTGCCTATTTTTTCCCTTTCATTTTTTTTAAACTTGCAACAGAATTAATAAGTGTTGGGTTAATATTCAATTTTTTTATGAATGAATACGGATCTGAATACGAGGGGATAAATATGTACAAATAGGGTATTGATGGAAGGGGATTATTGATTTATTTTCTCTGTGATGTTTATTTTAGTCATATTATTTCCTTTTGTTTTGGTGATTTCAGGAATTTTTGTGCGAAATGTAAAGATGATTTGTGAAGAAACTGGAAATGAAGAATTGAGAAACTGGAAGGAAGATCTTTGTGAAGAAATTCTGGAAAAATGTTATGAAAAAATTATGTTCAAATGTCAATTTTTGTACACTTTTTTTGAACAATGTTTTTGCATTTGTAATTTTCTGATTTAAATGTGTATGTTAACATTTTTGGTGTATCTAACACAAATAGAATTCTTGCATTGGTAAATTTTCAGACCTAAATATTGTAAATTTAGAATTTTTGGCTACACAAATAAATTTTTTGCACACTAATTTTGAATTTGTAAATTTCAAATTTAAAATAATATTTTTTGCATATAATTTTTTCTCAATCAATAAAAAAGTACCCAATAAGTACTAAGAAGTGTAAAATTAAAAAAATAAAGGGGAAAAAGTCAATGTTAAAAAAATATGTTCAGAAATTGTATTTAAAAGTGGGGGGTGGAAGGTTGAAGAAATCACAGTACTTACTAAATTTTATATTTATAATTAAAAAAATATAATAGAAATATAATTAAAGACAAAAGATAACTAAAAATTCAAATTAAAAAAATTGGTTTTGATGGGAAAGGGCTTGGGCGGTGGAAAGGGCAGTAGGGTGGGGAATGGGGGGAGGGGGTCACTAAAGAGAACTTATTTGTATTTTTCATAAAGTAGAGAACCAAACACTAATAAACATTAATGAGGAGAACCTACTTGTAATTGCCTCCTAAAATAAAGGATCATGATTGCTTCCTTAGTGAGAAGTTTGGGGCTCTATAAATAGAGGCTCCAATCCATTGTAAAGAGGATAATCTTCCTCCCCACATATATCATACACTATAGGCTAGGGTGTTCATTTTCATGAACCGCCCGACGCCATATTTAAGGAAGGAACCCCTCGGTTCTTCCCACAGCTCTTGTATTCTTCGTGTTCGTACCCGTTTATTTGTTATACCGTCAAAAAATCTACTCCTATATACGAGATAAATAGGGTAACAACAATAACTTATTAGGGAGTATATATACATGATATGTAATGGATTGCGGGGCTGAACAAGGTGGGGCGAGACAATATGCATATTCATACCCGATTTGCGTGCACAGGGGCGACCATCTTGGGCCTCTAGGTTCGAGGGTGCCTACTAATATATGTATATATATATATATGCATATATGTGTGTTTCTTATAAAATAAAATAAATTGTAAAAGCATAAAATAAAATACTTATTTCCATCTAAACTGTAACTGTCCATATTAATTCACATCATCAACAATCAAATTTTGTAATATACCTGATGAAATTGTAATTTCAAGACCTATTTTTAATACCAATTCATCTTGAAAAATATATATCGTTTTCTTGAAGTTCTCCGACCACCCAAATCTTAATTGTTTCTTATTAATTGGTGGCAAATAATTAGTCTATATATATTTAGATATTACAATTTGTACAGAATCATATCATATTCACGTACCACAATTTTTACACTTAAAAGACAAGAGACAGACTGTTGAATTGTTCTACCGTTGCGAGTTGCCGACGACACCCAGTCACCAACTAAAAAGACTTCTAGCCATCCCTTTCACGGAATTACGGTTTCGTTTTTCTAACTCTATTACTTATTGATTATTTGATATTTAATAATTGACATTGCGTGTTTCATTTATTTTTATTTTTAATACCAATTTTTTTATTTGATGTTTTTCATAGGGTATATTTTCTTAAAAATTTATTTACTGCAAGTTAAAGAATGTCAGGGACTGTCTTAGCACCGCATGCAGAACGGGGATAATCAGCTCCATTTTTAAAATGAGACGGGACTGATTTGGTCCAACCAAGACGAGGCAGGGCACACCAGGACGGTTAGTTTTTGGCCATTCCCATATTTAATATTTCGGGGCGGGCCTAAATGATACTCCCTCCATTCCATCATTATTTGCACACTAACTTTATTTTCGTGTTTTAGAGAGCGAGTTGTTTATTAGTATTTGAAATGATAAAATAATTTTTATGGTAGGGTTTGATAGATCTATCTCTCCTCTATTATAAAGTGACTTAAAAATTATTTTATCAATTTAAAATTAATAAAAAACTCGCTCGCTAAAATACGAGAAAACAATAAAAATGCGAATAATGGTGGGACGGGCGTAATGTTAAACGTTAGAGCACCTCCAACGGGAGGTGTAATTCCTATGTGGCAATAATTGATACCTACTTTTTGAGGTATAAACAATTGGGAGGGAGGGGTATAATTTGGAGAGAGAAATGGGAGTGGTAATATATTGTACCGGTACAAATGAGAAATGGTGGGCAACTCTTGGTGACTTTGTCGGTTTTGATTGCTTTTTTTTTCTTTTTTTAGTTTTCAACGGCTATATTATATATGGGGCAAATTTTTTAATTTGGGGTATTTTTGAAAGGGAGTGATGAAAATAGGGTGGAAGGGGAGGTGATCGCGAAAATAAAGGGAATCGCGCTTAGGAGAGGCGATATAAGCTTAAGTCGCGCCTACCAGAAGCGACTTTCTAATACCCGATAAACTCGCCGCTGCCAGAGGCGAGTTCCGAAACACGCCTCTACCAGAGGCGCGCCTGCAGCCCACGTGCCGGTTCTCGCGCCTACCAGAGGCGAGTCCTGCCAGCCCACGTGCACGCCTTGGCGTTTTCTGCTTGGCGTGGGAATACTCCCTCCCCCCACTGATATATACTCACTCCTCCTCCTCCTTCTCACTCCACTCCTCATTATCCTCCTCCTCCTCCTTCTCACTCCACTCCTCATTATCCTTCTCCTCCTTCCTATCTCACTCCTCTCCTCATTATCCTTCTTCTTCGTACTCCTTCCTTTCCTCTCTTCTTCTTCTTCTTCTTCTTCAAATAAGTAAAATAAAATTTGTCCTCCAAACTACAAACTTGCAGTCTCACGTACTTGAGGAATTGATATGTTGCTATCTACCTGAGGAGTACAGACACTACAAATTAAGTGGTAAATATTTCAATTTTTTTTTTATATTTTTAGAATTATTTTGCATGCAATTTTTTGAAATAGTGTATATATAGTATATATATAATGTCGATATATATATATATATGTTAGAGAAATTACATGTTTTAGCATGTTACTTTTGATTTATTTTGATTTAAAATTGGTAGTAGTGTTGCTATTTCGATTTAAAATAACATTAATAAGGTCATAGTGTTGTTATTTTGATTTAAAATTGGTAGTAGTGTTGTTCTTTTGGTTTATTTTGATTTAAAATTCCATTAATAAGCTCATAGTGTGTTATTTATTTAATTGGGATTCAATTTATTTAATCAAATATATGTAGAATTTTATTTAATAAAAAATGATACACTTTTTTAATTTTTTGAATGTTTTGGTGATGCATAACTTTTATACATTTGAAGAATCGAAGAGTAAATTAGACATTTTATCAATCAAAGTTATTAAAGTAAAATTTGACTTTTTTTTTAACGTGATGTTAATAACCATTATGTATACAATGTAAGTTTTATTTTTATAAAATTCTAGTGTTTTTAGTGTTTTAAAAAATCTAGATTTAATATATATAGTGTATTAAAAAACTCTAGATTACTTACTTAATGAAAATATTGATCATCATTTTAAAATTTAATTTTTGCAATCATAAGATAATTTTATTTAACTATAATAAGAGATTAAGAGATAAAATAAAATAAAATGAAATAAATGAAATTAAATAAAATATTAAAAACGAAATAAAAAATAAAAAAAACAAAATTAAAATAAACAAAATTAAAATAAATAAAATAAACGAAATAAAATAAATTTAAAAAATAAAATAAAATAATATAAAATGAATTAAACGAAATAAAATAAAATAAAACTAATTAAAATAAAAAAATGAAAATAAAATAAAATAAAATAAAATAAAATGAATTAAATAAAATAAAGTAAAATAAACGAAATTACATAAAATAAAATAAAACTAATTAAAATAAAAAAACGAAATAAAATAAAATAAAATAAACTAAATAAAATAAAATAAAACGAATTAATTTTATATTCTCAATGTATTTGAGAATTTTCTATTTAGAAAATTTTAATTTGTGAAAAATTAAGAAATGGAATTAAGAATATTAAATGTAACAATAAGACTATATATATTCCTATCTTTTGTTAATACACCCATCAAAAAGTGTTCGGAATAAAATTTCAATACTGCAAAAAAAAAAAAACACTAAAAATGTATGGAAATTAGGGTGTTGGGTTTGATTTACTATACTAGATGTAAACATAATTGAGGCCAATAATTAATTTAGTGCCTATAGATAAAATTTTTATAAGTGTTTTGTGTTGTTGAAGATATGTCAACCTCTCGCGACATTGGAATCATTGTGCGCTCTTGCGGAGCTGTTATTGGAAAAAGAAGAGTTGATCGTATGCTTGATTTCTACGATCTATTACGTGAGTTGTCTGAGGTTACGGGATTAGATTTGCGAGTGTATTCTTTGAATGTGTCTTGCATAATAAAAAATGGGAATGCCTCGTCTAGTTGTCCTATTAGGAACAACAACGACCTACGATACTTCTTCCATCCACAAGCTGGGCTCAATTCCGTTGAGCTATTAGTGGAGGTTGAAATGAAGGTGCAGTACCCAACATCCCATGGCCAGTGGGGGAACCAGTACTATCCTTCTGAATGGCCAGGTCATGGTGGTGCCAATATGGATAAACCTTCCGACGTTGAATATCAGGCCCAACATTTAGGGTCTAGTCATTGCGGGGGTTCAGATCCTAATATTGGACCTTCTGGTATCACTGAGATGGCCCCTGTTGGGACCTCCATAGTTGATATAGCTGGTGATATATATCCAGACTTTACTTGTAATTCTGAACCAAGCGATAATGGTTCTGAGGACGAGGGGTCGTCTGATGAGGATGGTACCACTGACAATCCTTGGATGCCAACTGTTGCTGTACCAAATTCCCTAATGCCAAGAGTGAGACCTCATCCAAATTTGATTGGAGTGCCATTTTTTGATAGGTCATGTGATGATGTACCTGTCGATTCAGTAGGCGTTCGAAGTGGTGATCTAAGCTATGATGCGGATGATGGGGTTTTGAGGTTAGGGATGATTTTCAAAGACAAAGATGATGTGATCAATGTCGTGAAGGATTATTCGGTCCGACATGCAAGGCGTGAGTATAGAGTCGAAGAGAGCAACTCGAAGACAATGAAGTTGCTGTGTAAGCAGAACTATGCCAGTGAAAATGATAATTGCTCGACATCGCAACGTTGTGAGTGGCATTTACGCGCATCGTACCGTAAAAGATACGATTATTGGGAAATCACTAGGTTGGGGCCGCCACATACCTGTTTGATGAATATTGACTCGCGCAATCATTCAAATCTCTGTAAAAACTTGCTTGCAGCTGACATGGAGAGTCTCATACAAGTTGATCCAGCATACGACGTCAAATATGTCTTGGAGCATGCAGATAAGAAATATAATTACACTATTTCATATCAAAAGGCATGGCAAGCGTTGAAACGTGCTAGGGAGAATGTGTTCGGAACTTGGGAGAGTTCATGTCAGTATTTGCCCAAGTACATGGGAGCATTTGGGTTTAGTTATAATATATCATTGAATAATCATCACATAATCATTGAACAATAATTACTAAATCATACAATCGTACAAAACACGCCTCTCCCAAAGGCGAGATAAAAAAAAAAAAAAAAAAGGGACACGCCTCTCCCAAAGGCGAGATAAAAAAAAATAAGGGACACGCCTCTCCCAAAGGCGAGATAAAAAAAAAAAATAAGGGACACGCCTCTCCCAAAGGCGTGATTAAAAAAAAAAAAAAAAAGGGACACTCGCCCCTCCCACAGGCGATTCCCTCTAATTTCATAAAAACTCTCTCAACCCCTCTATATTATCAATCCCACTTACTATTCACCATATATACATAAATTTGCCTATATATGGCCTTATTTTTTTATTTTTTTTATTTCACAAATAGTATATGTATGTCATATATGCCCAACAATAGCCCAAACGGATATATCAACATACATGCTTTCAAAAAAATATATTACCGTTAATATTCCCGTTAATATTTATCTATAACGATAGTAATGATACAGTTCCGGAAATATTTCAAGGCCCTATTGGAGGATTTACGGAATACAGCAAGAGACGGGCCGAACTACGTGATAAGCAAATGCATCAACAACTTCGATCGGACTTAATTGAGCATATTTGGGCACATTACCAAAATTAGTAGGAAAAATATAATTTAGTTATTTATTTCTATTTCATGTACTATTGTGGTTTGTTTAAACATTGTACTTGTTTTCCAATTTTCAATAAAATGTTATAATTTGTTTGCTATAATTTTGTGCAAAAATTACCATTAAATTAATTAATGTGGTAAAAAGATTAACAAGAAATACAATTTTATAATTAATTAATTAACTATTAAGTTAAATTTAAATTTATAAATATTTATTTTATTTATTTAAATAAATTAATATAATTAAAATCAAAATATACTATGAAATATTAAGTTGAGAAATATATATTGAATTAATGATATGAATAGTTGGTCCCTGAAATAGTAATATTTGTACCTGAGATGATTGGAGAGTGGATGTATAAATTGATAGGTATAATTATCTTTTGAGGTGACAGGTGATGTGGCAAAAATTTGTACCCATGGAGTGGTACACAAATGGAGATCTCTTAGGAGGTATAATTTGGAAGGACAATGCTAAACATCCAGATTCTGGACATCCAGAAAGGGTATATTGGTCATTTTAGGACATGAAAAGTCCAAATCTACCCTTACTTTAATTTTTGGCGCCAAAATGAAAAATTTCAGATTTTGAATGAATTTGAATTTGAAAATTTGAAAAGATTTGCCAATTAAAAAAAGATTTTTTATGTTTTCAAGACAATGATTACCTTCACCTTTTTATAAATTTGTCTTTATTCACTCTATACATACAACCATAATATTATACATACATAACACATAACCCTAATATTATAGATAAAATTGGTGGTAGTTTTCTTCTCCATTCTTCCTACAAAAAATCGGTGCTAGCTTAATTTCATGCTAAAAAAATGTCGAATTTTTTTTATGTTGTTTACAAAGGGGTTCGAGTTGGCATATACGATAGTTGGCACGAATGTGCTCAACATGTTTTAGGTTTCAAAGGTAGTTTGTATCGATCTTTCAAGACGGAAGAAGAAGCTATCAATTCATATAATTCGTATTTCCGACGTTATATCGCCGGAAATGGAGATGAAGACGATGATATTATCAATTCTTATTCGGAGGAGATTTCGAAAAGGGAAGAGGCCTCAAGTAACCTTCAAGGTGTTGAAGGAAATCCGATTCAAGGTGGACCATCCTTTGCCAAAATGCTATTTTTCGGAGTTGTTTCGGGTTTTTTTTGGTGGGGTTGCAAGTTTGATGTTTAAGTGTTTTTTTTTCAATTGTAATGAGTAAGTTAGGTTCATTTTGTAATGTTTGATTTTTAAGTTAATGAAATTTGTGTTCTTGTTCTTGTTCAATTAAGTTAATTTAATTTGTGTTCTTGTTCAATTAAGTTAATGAAATTTGTGTGTTTATCTCCAATTTTTTTATGTGTTCTTGTTCAATTAATTTTTTTTTTTCGAAATGTGGAAATGTGGAAATATTTTTTAATTTTCATAATATAGTTAGTTTATTCAAAAATTGTTTTACACTTCGAAAAAATATTTTACACTTCGAAGTATGGAAATAAAAATTGTTTTACACACTTCGAAAAATCATTCCACTTCAAAAATATTTTACACTTCGATTTTTTTTTAAAAATCATTCCACTTTGAAAATATTCTAAAATCTTCGAAAAATCATTACACTTCGAAAATATTTTACACTTGGAAAAATCATTCCACTAATTTTTCCAATTCAAATATTTGAAAATCATAATCGAATTACAATTTATTTTTCCAATTTAAAATTTCGAATCAAACATGTGTTCGAAAATTACAATTTTTTCCAATTAAATTTTTGGAATTACAAACAAATAATTGTTCGAAAATTACCATATCTTTTTCCAGTTTGATTTTTTATTTTTCCAGTTTGATTTTTTTCCATTTTGAAATGCAATCGAAATTTAGTATTAATTTCAGTTTTTACTCTATAACTTAGAATTAATTTTAATTTTTTTTTTCTAGATCGAAATGTTCTAATGTTTGTTTACACTTGGAAAATATATTTTACACTTTGAAAAAAATATTTACCATTCGAAAATCTTAGAATTTTTTTCCAGGTTAATGTTCTAATTTTTGTTTAATGTTTAACTTGATTTCTATAACTTAGAATTAATTTCAGTTTTTTTTTCTAGTTTAGTGTTTAATGTTAAATCGAAATGCAATGTGTTTAGTGTTCAATCAAATGCAATACACACACAAGAAGAAAAAAAATGCAATCAAGTTTAAAATATTACACACATCAATTAATCATAGAGGAATATAAATTTTATAGCATGATGGGGAAAATTGTTTGGCATACTAACCAAACTTAACAACAAAAACCGAAAAAGAAAAACAAGAAAAAAAAGGTGAAGAACCTAACATGCATGTCACCAAAAGACCAACTTAGACTCCAACCTAAATACTACCAAAGCTGTCATCGGAATCCTCTCCCTCGCCACCGTTTCCTCCATTTCTCACGTCACCACCTACAGCTTGAGTACTTGAGTCGGAAAGAGCGATCGTTGGTGCATTATTGTCCTTCATCGCATCAAGAAATGCATCATAGACCTTGTTTAGAGGGCGTGGCTCAAGTATCAAGGTGCTCAAGATATCCACCGAATGGCCATGCTTGAACAACCGGTGCATCAACTTTTTCACCTCAGCTTTGAGCTCTTCGTGTTGTTGCTTGGTGTAGTCGAACATGGCCAAGGCGCTCCTAGGAGATGGAGGAACCCGTGGGCTAGAGGTTGCCTTGCTCTTTGGAGTGGAAGTCATTCTTAGTGATGAATATATGAAGATGGAATTGAAATGTGAGGTTTTGCTAATGACATGAGTGATTTATATAGGTGTATGTGAGACCTTTTGTATCCCACTCTTGTATAGGGCAATGTGTACTCCCATCATAGTGTAGCCCTATATATGTTAGGTCTATAGCAATTTAAACACACCACAATTTTTAATTATATTTTTTTGATATATATTTAATTTAATTTATTTGTCCTAATTAATTAGTGTTACTTTCATAATTAATATACCTAAGTTTAACAAGAGTATTATTATTATATTGTTGAATATATTATAAAAATTTGAGATTAAAAAAAATGGATTCCATACAATTAGGGTTCCGAAAAATAAGATTAACAGGAGTATTATTACTAGTGTTGAATATATTAGCTTAAGTGTACTCGAATTAAAAAAAAAGATTAAAACATAACACTCTCTTGTTTATTACGGTTTTGTTACTATTCATCTCATAAGAGTATTTACTTTTTATGTTTAGTAATATTTAGTACCATTATTTAATAAATATTAAGTAACAACATTTAGTATCATTATTTAATATATTAATTAACAATATTTTAGTATTATTATTTAATATATTAAGTAACATTGTGTTTATTAATTGTTAGTAACATTATTTGTACATGATTGAGTAACATTATGTTTAATTCGAAATTTTTGGTATGATTTTTTTAATTAGCATTATGTTTAGTAACAAAAAAGTGGTGAATGGCAAAAAAAACATACTAATTCATTCCATTAAAATGGTAGATGGTACAAAACGAAATGCAAGGATAGATGACAACAAAACTAAAGAAAATCCTAACGAGCTTTTTTTCCAAACAATTTCTCAAAGTGGCCATAGAATGCAACGTCATGCACTCTCTCCTTCTCTTTGGCTTCAAGGAGAAGTTTTACAACCTTAGCATTTTCCGATTCGTCCACCACCATGAGATCCACCTCCAATTCTTTCACCTTCCTCATGAGAATGTGTTTTTGATCAAGCATGGAGTACAACTTGGATGTCTCAATTCTAAGCACACTTTTATCCTCCTAAGTAAAAAAACGTAAAAAAATAAAAAAATTAGATATACAATAAAAATTAAAATAGTGAAAGATTTGACACAAGGACGCAACAAGTTTGTACCTCATGTTTTGCCTCCATGGAGGCAAGCTTCTTGTTGAATTCGGTAAGAATTTCGAGGAAAGACATGAACTTGTCCATATTTAGATGAATAGAATGGTGGATGTGGATGAGAGAAAGTATTGTGACAAGAAACCCTAATATACTACACAATTTATAGTGGTTTAAGGCTTGTTAGGTGGTAAGTGTACAACTTTCTAGAAGAATGTGGAATTAAGATTTAGGTGAGAGTGCTTTTTACTAACAAGAACTAATATTACCAAATAGTATTAGTAATACTAGCAAACACATAATTATGTGAGAGTGCTTTTAATAATATTTTTATTCATAAATATTAATTTATTAAGAATTAAATTCGGTGATAACAATAGTATTACAAATATGCATAAAAATTAATTTATTAAAAATTAAATAAATACTAGTATTACTAATATTCATCGATAGTGTTACCAATAGTGATGTAAAGTAATATAATTATTATTAATTAGAAGTTATGAGTCTACTCTCTATTAATTCTCAATAAGTAATTAGAAGACATATATTATGTGAGAGTGCTTTTATTAATACTTTTATTCATAAAAATTAATTTATTAGAAATGAAATTAAGTGATAACAATTTAATTTTATAGCAAAAAACTAATACTAACACACATTATTAGTAACACTAGCAATGATAAGGGTTTAGGGTTGAGGGTTTAGGGTTGAGGGTAATATTAGTATTACAAATACACATTGATAGTGTTACCAATAGTGATGGTAAGTAATACAATTATTATTTTCACACATTTTAATCATTTGAATTATATTTAATTCTTAACAATTAGAAGACATTTCGAATAATTGTTACAAAATCTCCCATATATGATATAATTTTTATAAATTAGAAGATATTTCGAAATAATTGATGTAAAGTAATACAATAGTGACGGTAAGTAATACAATTATTTTTTTCTAACATTACGAGTCCACTCTCGATCAAATCTCAACAATTTCCATTTTTATCATTCGAATTAGGGCTTACGGTAAGGATTTTCCATGAGTGATTAGAGTTTAGGGTGTTATTATCGAGTCTCTAGTAGTAATACCAATTTTTTTTATTAATTAGAAGACATATATTATGTGAGAGTGCTTTTACTAATACTTTTATTCATAAAAATTAATTTATTAGAAATTAAATTAAGTGATAACAATTTAATTTTATAGCAAAAAACTAATACTAACACACATTATTAGTAACACTAGCAAGGGTAAGGGTTTAGGGTTGAGGGTTTAGGGTTGAGGGTTTAGGGTTGAGGGTTTAGGGTTGAGGGTAGTATTAGTATTACAAATACACATTGATAGTGTTACCAATAGTGATGGTAAGTAATACAATTATTATTTTCACACATTTTAATCATTCGAATTATATTTAATTCTTAACAATTAGAAGACATTTCGAAATAATTGTTACAAAATCTCCCATATATGATATAATTTTTATAAATTAGAAGATATTTCGAAATAATTGATGTAAAGTAATACAATAGTGACGGTAAGTAATACAATTATTTTTTTCTAACATTACGAGTCCACTCTCGATCAAATCTCAACAATTTCCATTTTTATCATTCGAATTAGGGCTTACGGTAAGGATTTTCCATGAGTGATTAGAGTTTAGGGTGTTATTATCGAGTCTCTAGTAGTAATACCAATTTTTTTTTTATTATTAATTAGAAGACATATATTATGTGAGAGTGCTTTTACTAATACTTTTATTCATAAAAATTAATTTATTAGAAATTAAATTAAGTGATAACAATTTAATTTTATAGCAAAAAACTAATACTAACACACATTATTAGTAACACTAGCAAGGGTAAGGGTTTAGGGTTGAGGGTTTAGGGTTGAGGGTAGTATTAGTATTACAAATACACATTGATAGTGTTACCAATAGTGATGGTAAGTAATACAATTATTATTTTCACACATTTTAATCATTCGAATTATATTTAATTCTTAACAATTAGAAGACATTTCGAAATAATTGTTACAAAATCTCCCATATATGATATAATTTTTATAAATTAGAAGATATTTCGAAATAATTGATGTAAAGTAATACAATAGTGACGGTAAGTAATACAATTATTTTTTTCTAACATTACGAGTCCACTCTCGATCAAATCTCAACAGTTTCCATTTTTATCATTCGAATTAGGGCTTACGGTAAGGATTTTCCACGAGTGATTAGAGTTTAGGGTGTTATTATCGAGTCTCTTGTAGAAGACCTTTCGAATTAGCTATTAAAAAAAATTCGAAATAATTGTAAAAAATTAGAAAACATTTTGAAATAATAGTATTACCAATACGCACTTATAGTAATACCAATATGAACAAGTGAGTAATACAATTATTATTAATTAGAATATATTTCGAATTTGCTGTTAAAAAAATTCCGAAAATAATTGTAAAAAATTAGGAGATAATTCTGAAAATAATCTTAATCAATAATTGTAAAAAATTAGGAGATAATTTTGAAAGTTAGGAGATAATTCCGAAGATAATTGTAACAAATTAGAAGATATTCCTAAATAATTGTAACAAATTAGAAGATAATTAGTCAAACTTTATTTTTAACTTCTGGATTATCTTAATCAATTTTCGAATTATTTCTGGAAATGTAACGGTACATAATTAAACCTTAATTACACCCTAATCAATTTTTTTCTTGGAATTAAACCTTTTAATCCGCGTTTCACCTTAATTAGCACGCGTTTTCACCATAATTAAGACGCGGTTTCCAACCCTAATTACACCCTAAATCCAACTGTTACATATTCCACCATAATTAACATGGTTTTCTCATTAATTTGCTCTGCATTTTCGAGCGACACAGACACATCTTTGGATTTTTTTCGACAAAGGGATAGTAAGATCTTCCATGGATGTATAAGCAAGCACACTCATTGGACGAAAGTGTGGTTGTGGCCGCCCCCGTCAGTTCAATCATCATCATTTGATTGGAAATGGAAATCGCCGCGCTAATCAACCAATAAGGTACATCTCTAATCCAACTTTTTAATTATTTTAAAAGATTTTGATGATTATGTTGCCAAAATCCTAACTTTTTCTTGGATTTTTTTCTCGAAGTTTTGAAATGCACGGATCTTTTCGAAAGATATTGTTTTTGTCTCGAATCTGCTAGGGTTTATTCGGTTCCAAAACGCCATTAGGGTTTCTGCAGGATTAGGGTTTTTGCAGGATTAGGGTTTCGATTTTTTTTTAGTAAAATATATTTTTTATATTTTTTTTCTTAGAGATGGTGTAGGATTAATTAGTATAATAAACTATTTTTCTGATTTGTATCATATACCTTATTAATGATTCAAATCCCTTTTTTTTAGAAATGGTGTAGGATTAGTATATATATATTTTCTAATTTGAACTAGGGTTTGTTCGATTTATTTTTTGTATTAATGGTTTTCGAATATATGTGTATATGGACCGATTCGGATCCTATATATATATATATATATATATATATACACCTTATTTCTATTTCTATACACTTTATATTATACACTTTATATTATAATTATAAACCTTACACCTTATTTCTATTTCTATACATTACAACCATATATCATTTACCTCTCTCCCATCACCCACCTCCTCTTTCTCTCACCCATCATCCACACAATGGTGTTAACAAGGTCCGAAGCAAAGAAACTAATATTGATACTCGAACGGAATCCCTATCCAAGAGCCTATTTTCCTATTCCATACCATGACTTCTCCACCACGTGTAGGACTACTGAGTTCATAACTCGTTTGGTAAGATTCAATTTTTTTTTCTATTTATGCCTCTTTTCGTATTATTACTTAAAATATTCACCTTGATGTGTAATATTTGATATTTTAGAACCTTCCATCCAATTCCTTTGACATAATGGGCAAGGAGTCAAAGATCATCAACCTTACTTCGTTTAAAATGGGAAATATCATCAAGGGTTCTTGCCGATACGATTATCATCAAATCGACAATTCTAGGAAGGGATTTGGACGGCTCACGCATGGCTGGGCAGAGTTCGTGGAGGAGATGGGAATCCAACAGGGGGACAGCCTCTACTTCAGGTGCGTCGGTGATCCTACGCACTTGACTGTTTTCGTCCGCCAATCGGATAACACCTTCAAGATGGAGGAGAAAGAGATGCCGGATTACTTTTTTAAATTATGGTTTTTATCATGATGGACAATTAATTTCCGTACTTTTTTTTTTATTTTTGGTATTATGGACAATGGTTTTTTGTAATTTCTGCTTTTTATTATCATGCATTATCATCTATTTAGAAATGATTATTAAGTGAGTTTTCTTAAATCTCTAGTACTCGTTAGTATTACGTGAGTTTTATTTTTTTAACTATCCAATATGCACAACAAATTACTGTCGAATTAGCGTTATGATTTTGGCTACTACTCCCTTGCAAAATGTCTTGCCGAATTAGGTGTGTATTTTTTTAATTAAAATTTGAATTAAAATATCTATTAATATATGAATAAAGAACATCTTAGTTAACAGTGTAATGTAATCTTCAAAAGTTATCATAAAGTTTGATAAATTTAATTATTCAATAAGTTGTAACAAAGTTTGATAAATATAATTATTCAATAGTTAACTTGAGAAATATAATTATTCAATAGTTAACTTGATAAATTTAATTATTCAATAAGTTATAGTAAAGTTTGATAAATATAATTATTCAATAGTTAACTTGAGAAATATAATTATTTACTAGTTTACTTGATAAATATAGTTATTCAATGAGTTATAAACCCTAATAGCTCTAAACTCGACTAAAACATAACACTCCCTTGCGAAATATAAGATGGTTCCTCGTTCAAATCAAACATGAAAGATTCATTGTTCCCTCCCACGTTTGAATTTGGAGCAGCCCTTGCACCTCGAGCCCCCCTTTGGCCACGACCTCTACCCCTTCCGCCTCTACGACCTCTACCACGCACTTCAGCTGCCGACATGTAACGGTTCATTCTTGGTCTTCCTCTAGGGATCGCAACATTCGGATTTAATATTGGTGTATCCGATGCATGCGTAGCTTGTGTACTCTGTGATGCTCCTCCTTCATTATTTGCGGTCGGATTAGGGTTCCAGTAGAGAATTTCATTCTTCATTTCAAGGCATTTTTGCTTAACAAATTCCATCATCTCCGTGCAACCAAGTGCTCCATCCATGCACTCTTGAATTTTTTTTTCCACCTCCTGAAACTTCTTGTATTCTTCCGTCATGTGAGGATAGCCTCCTGCAAAAACAATACTCGAGTGTGGTCGATACACATCTTTTCTCCACCTCTGTAGCACGTATCTCTCGTGCACTGTCTCAATATTATTCTGAGCCAACACCTTCATTATGTGACAACATAAAATCCCCTTGAACTCAAATTTCCTACAGTTGCAGTTAATATAAGCTCCATTTGGCCTCCACTTAACCGTATACGTGAATTCCTTGAAGAAGAAATTATTCAACAGACTCCTTTCCAAAACCCGATAATTTTCGACTCCAACTACGTTCTCATCATTAGCCGCTTCATCTTCAGTTGGCGGGATAGCATGACAGTATATCATGCGTTGGATTTCATCCTGAATGAGCTTGAAAATGGAATGCGTGTACACCTTTTGAAACTGCATCTCCCAACGAAAATGAGTAGAACATTTCACCACCTTGTTCTTGGATTGAAAATCTGCAAGATACTCTTTCTGGATCTTATTAGCCATGGCCATGTCGTATTGTTCCATGAATTGTTTAAGAGTGCTCCTCGAGTGAACAAATTCATCGAAATACGCATGCATCCCCTCACTCCGCTGTGTAGAGATCATTCCAGCCCAGAAAGTATGGTGCAAGTACACCGGAACCCACTTTTCCCTTTCGGTGTATAAATCCCTCAACCATGCATTATTTTCCAACCGGTATTTGGTCAAGAACTCAGCCCACTTCGACTCAAATGTTTCAATGGTGATACTGTCATAAACAAGACCTTTAAATTCAACAGTGCACCTGTAAAAATCTCGAACACCTCTAAACTTTTGATGTATTTTGGAGGTTATATGCCATATACAGAATCGATGAATCGTGTTAGGCATCAGTTCCCTTATTGCTATCTTAATACTCTCACACTGATCAATGATAATGGCATTAGGGTGAATCCCATTCATGGCTTGCAACCAGTTCGAGAAAAGCCACCTAAACGACGATGCATCTTCATGCGTCACCAAAGCACACCCTAACAAGATTGATTGTCCGTGGTGATTAACCCCAACCATTGATGCAAAAGGCATCTTGTACCTAGTTGCAACAATAAAAATAAGAATTTAATTAATAATTTTCCGTATATGCTATAAATAAACACAAAACAAACTAATAATTTAATTAAAACAACGAACAATATGACACTAATAATTTTCGCAAGTAGCGTGTGTATTTCGATGTAAAAAAAATTTGAAGCATGCATATTTCAATAATTTTTCGCAAGTAGTATGCCGATAAAAAAAAATCAAGTAATACCAACAATTTCTTACGTACCTATTGACGAGATAAGTTGTGTCAAAACTAACGACGTCGTGAAACTCTTCGTATGCGGCTCTGCTCCTTGGATGTATCCATAGAACATTGCGTAACCTACCCTCGTCATCGATATCCAACGTGTAATAGAAGTTCCCATCTTTCAATTGTAGTCTTACAAATAATTGTCGAACCGCTTCCGCATCACCTTCTCCAAGCCTCAACCTTCTTCTCTGCTCGACGAAATTACGACAATCTTTCGGAAGACATCCTAAGTTTTGAGGTCCGCCACATTGCACTTCACATAACCGTACATTCTTACACGGCCTTATTCCTGCAATGTCGTTTGCCTCCAATTGTCGCTTCATGTTGATACTCACATGTCTATGCGCTGCCATTAATGGTGAAAATACAGGATCAATTGCATGGTTATGCTTCGTCTCCATCTTCGAAATAATCCAACACCCATTATCAAGCTTTTTAGCATTCAACCTAGCTTTGCAATTTATTTTTTTGGTAATCTTGCGTGCTTTAGAACTTCCGGCCTTGTCACATACAAAAAGGGCATACTTGTAGTCTTCCCCTTCACCCAATTTCTTCGAACATCTTTTGACTACGCTAAAACCCTTTAGTCTAGCGTGCTCTTGATAAGCATCGAATAAGCTATCAAGAGTATCAAACTGCATGTTAGGTTGCACGACGACATTCGTGTCACCTTCTTCAACGTATTCTTCTACTGGATCATCCGACGGAGTTGATTCACCTTCCATTTCATAGCTACCTCCATTGGAAGTACCTTGTGTGTTATTATCTTCTACGGGATTGGATGGCTCTCCATCGTCTTCCCCGAATATCTCACGAAGTCGGTCGGATATTGTGGACATGGTCGATGAGGATGAAGATGAAAGTAAGATAGGAGGATGAAGATGAAAGTATATGAGGATGAAGATGAAGATAAATAAGAAGATAAGTGTAAAAAATGGCTTCAGAGGAGGGGAATTATTTAATTAAATAAAAAAGGACCAAAACTTTAATTAAAATCGAAAACCCTAATTTTGTAAACCCAATTTCTTGATTAAAGGCTTTAATTTGTGTTGTGATGATAATGATTATTTTTTATGAAGATGGTGACTAATAGAGCTAAACTTTAATTTTGAAAAAATGGTTTAAGAGCTAAACATTAAGTTCGAATTTTTTTTATTAAAATTTGAAATAGGGCTAAACCTTAATTTAGAGCTAAATCTTGATTAAAATTTAAAATAGAGTTAAACCTTAATTTAGAGCTAAACCTTGATTATGAAAATTTGTTATTAAATTTTGAAATATGTAGGCTTTATTGTATAATGATGTTATTTTTTCAATTAAATTAAAACAGACTAAATTATAAATAAAATCGAAAATCATAAACCTTAATTTATTTCGAAAATTTGTTATTTATATTTGGAATAGGTAGAGTTTAATGTGTAGTGATGATAATATTTTAATTAAATTAAAACGGACAAAATTATAAATAAAAAAGAATACATAAACCCTAATTTCTTAATTAAATTTGAAATAGGGATTAATGTGTGTTATGGTAATAATGCTTATTTTCTATACTAGAAGATGATGACAAAAATTAGCATATAATGTATCATGATAGTTTTTTTATTGGGAAATGAGATATCTTGCATGCCTATATGTAATGATTGCATGCATGTGTTGGAGAGAAAGTGTTTTGGAGGGAAAGTATTTTGGAGGGAAATGATGATATTTTTGGCGCCAAAATGTATCAACCTTGGAGCCAAATTGCATAAGGGTAGTATAGTCATTAAGTTAATTAACCTTAATTAATTAAATTAAAAATGCCGAAAAATGCCATTCTGGACATCCAGATTCTGGAAGTTTATCTTTACCGAAGGAATTCCATATAGTGGCCAGAAAAAATACAGGTCGTGTCAGATGCAATTAACGAGTAGAGATTAACAACTTCATATGACAAGTGTGCATCTCTCCAAATAATACTCCGCCTCGGTTATTAAAAAAATAAAATATAATATATATAAAAAAATATTATATCAAATCATGTATATAATAAATTATTTTTAAAATATTTTATGTGTATATTAAAAAATATAGATGACATTTATTATTTTTATTTTAGAAAATACGACTATTTTTTGTGGATATATAAATAAGATAATAAAATTTATTTTTTTATGGATTCAGAGATTATTTTTTTCTAACTCTATTACTTATTGATTATTTGATATTTAATAATTGACATTGCGTGTTTCATTTATTTTTATTTTTAATACCAATTTTTTTATTTGATGTTTTTCATAGGGTATATTTTCTTAAAAATTTATTTACTGCAAGTTAAAGAATGTCAGGGACTGTCTTAGCACCGCATGCAGAACGGGGATAATCAGCTCCATTTTTAAAATGAGACGGGACTGATTTGGTCCAACCAAGACGAGGCAGGGCACACCAGGACGGTTAGTTTTTGGCCATTCCCATATTTAATATTTCGGGGCGGGCCTAAATGATACTCCCTCCATTCCATCATTATTTGCACACTAACTTTATTTTCGTGTTTTAGAGAGCGAGTTGTTTATTAGTATTTGAAATGATAAAATAATTTTTATGGTAGGGTTTGATAGATCTATCTCTCCTCTATTATAAAGTGACTTAAAAATTATTTTATCAATTTAAAATTAATAAAAAACTCGCTCGCTAAAATACGAGAAAACAATAAAAATGCGAATAATGGTGGGACGGGCGTAATGTTAAACGTTAGAGCACCTCCAACGGGAGGTGTAATTCCTATGTGGCAATAATTGATACCTACTTTTTGAGGTATAAACAATTGGGAGGGAGGGGTATAATTTGGAGAGAGAAATGGGAGTGGTAATATATTGTACCGGTACAAATGAGAAATGGTGGGCAACTCTTGCTGACTTTGTCGGTTTTGATTGCTTTTTTTTTTTTTAGTTTTCAACGGCTATATTATATATGGCCTTATTTTTTTATTTTTTTTATTTCACAAATTGTATATGTATGTCATATATGCCCAACAATAGCCCAAACGGATATATCAACATACATGCTTTCAAAAAAATATATTACCGTTAATATTCCCGTTAATATTTATCTATAACGATAGTAATGATACAGTTCCGGAAATATTTCAAGGCCCTATTGGAGGATTTACGGAATACAGCAAGAGACGGGCCGAACTACGTGATAAACAAATGCATCAACAACTTCGATCGGACTTAATTGAGCATATTTGGGCACATTACCAAAATTAGTAGGAAAAATATAATTTAGTTATTTATTTCTATTTCATGTACTATTGTGGTTTGTTTAAACATTGTACTTGTTTTCCAATTTTCAATAAAATGTTATAATTTGTTTGCTATAATTTTGTGCAAAAATTACCATTAAATTAATTAATGTGGTAAAAAGATTAACAAGAAATACAATTTTATAATTAATTAATTAACTATTAAGTTAAATTTAAATTTATAAATATTTATTTTATTTATTTAAATAAATTAATATAATTAAAATCAAAATATACTATGAAATATTAAGTTGAGAAATATATATTGAATTAATGATATGAATAGTTGGTCCCTGAAATAGTAATATTTGTACCTGAGATGATTGGAGAGTGGATGTATAAATTGATAGGTATAATTATCTTTTGAGGTGACAGCTGATGTGGCAAAAATTTGTACCCATGGAGTGGTACACAAATGGAGATCTCTTAGGAGGTATAATTTGGAATTCCATATAGTGGCCAGAAAAAATACAGGTCGTGTCAGATGCAATTAACGAGTAGAGATTAACAACTTCATATGACAAGTGTGCATCTCTCCAAATAATACTCCGCCTCGGTTATTAAAAAAATAAAATATAATATATAAAAAAAATATTATATCAAATTATGTATATAATAAATTATTTTTAAAATATTTTATGTGTATATTAAAAAATATAGATGACATTTATTATTTTTATTTTAGAAAATACGACTATTTTTTGTGGATATATAAATAAGATAATAAAATTTATCTTTTTATGGCTTCAGAGATTATTATACTACTATATCCGTCTATAAAAAATGTTCATTTATAAATAAAATAATTATATGTGTATATATATATATATATATATTTTTTTTTTTTTTACAGAGGATACATATTTTTTATAAAAAAATATTTTATTTATAAACACACCTCAACATTTTATGTTATTTTATTATAAATAAATAAATTCCAAAAAAATCTCTCTTTATTACGTGTCGTCGATCATTAAAAATGACGTTCATATAAAACGGGATATGCTATCCCTCTCCATCTCTCTCCCCTCTCCTCTCTCTATAACTGCACCACCACGCCGCCGCCGCCGCCACCACCGGAGAACAAATCTAACAATTAGGTTCGAAGCAACAATTACAAACTCAATTTCTCAAACAATGGGCAAAGAACCCGCCATGGATGCAGCATTCAAGCTGGTAGGCCACAAAAATTTCGTCAGAACCAACACCAAGTCCGACCACTTCGCCGTGCGCCGCTTCCACCACATAGAGTTCTGGTGCGGCGACGCCACCAACACCGCCCGCCGCTTCTCCTGGGGCCTCGGAATGCCCCTCACCGCCAAATCCGACCTCTCCACCGGGAATTCCGCCCACGCCTCCTACCTTATCCGCTCCGGAGACCTCAATTTCCTCTTCACCGCGCCTTACTCCCCGTCTATCTCCGACAAATCCTCTGCCGCCGTCCCCACTTTCTCCTTCTCCGATCATTGCTCCTTCACTTCCTCCCACGGCTTCGGCGTACGCGCCGTCGCTATTCAGGTCGATTCCGCCTTTTCGGCCTATTCCGCCGCCGTCTCCCGCGGCGCCAAACCTATGTCGCCTCCAATTCTTCTATCAGACAACAAAACCGCCATCGCGGAAGTGCATTTGTACGGCGACGTAGTGCTGCGCTTTGTGAGCTACGGCGATAATGAAACATCCACCAATCAATGGTTTCTACCAGGATTCGAGACGGTTAACGATGAGGTGTCCTATCAGGAATTGGACTACGGAATTAGGAGGCTGGATCACGCAGTAGGCAACGTCCCTAAAATCGAGCCAGTTTTTGAATACCTGAAGAAATTCTCAGGGTTTCACGAGTTTGCTGAGTTCACCACAGAGGACGTTGGCACGGCCGAGAGCGGGTTGAACTCGGTGGTTTTAGCGAACAACGATGAAAACGTGCTGTTACCTTTGAACGAGCCGGTGTTTGGGACGAAGAGAAAGAGCCAAATTCAGACTTATTTGGAGCACAATGAAGGGCCAGGGGTACAACATTTGGCATTGATGAGCGAAGACATTTTCAGGACGCTGAGGGAAATGAGAAAGAGGAGTGCAGTTGGGGGCTTCGAGTTTATGCCGTCTCCGCCGCCTACTTACTATCAGAGCCTCAAGAGTAGAGCTGGAGATGTGCTGAGTGATGAACAGATCGAGGAGTGTGAGAAGCTGGGGATCTTGGTGGATAGGGATGATCAGGGCACTCTGCTCCAGATTTTCACGAAGCCTTTGGGTGATAGGTATTTTTCTAAACTTGTGGTTTAGGGATTCAATCTGCATTTTGCAATTCATCATCACTACTTTAGAATGGTGATAATCAGCATATGGTGGTGCTGTTTAATTGCCAATTTGTGAGGGGCAAATGACATAATGTTTATTTGAATTATCAATAACTGCAGTTTGAGGGAATTCCCAGTAAATTGCTGCAAAAATGTTTGATCAGTTTCTTGATAATATGTAGGATTGAACACTTGTGAAGTTTTCAATCAGTATGGAGTATGGTTGAGGAGGCATGTGCATACATGTACACACACACATTGCGCCAACGTAATCATACATAACCCTTCGGGGGTTTCTTTCTTCGATTTTATAGGATTGTCCCACTGGTGAATCACTCTTTGAAAAAAATCTTTTTCTCAATTGAGTTCACTTATCTGTTGGTTGATTCCTTGTTATAATCAGTGAAATAGGTAACTTGCTAGTTAGTCTCCACCCGATTATATGAGTTAGCATATTTGAAATACCAATTTTGCTATGACTGGTGCTTGGAAATCCCATTCAGTGATCAAGAATGCACGCTCGACCTTTATTATCAATCAGTGGTATCATGTTCATATTTTATGGAATGTTGTAACCTTTAGAAGATGTTACATGTATCTTAACTAAAATGATTACAATATAAATACTTTAGATCTCCCTCTGAGCTCAATTTCTCTACACTAGAATGTTGATTGGATATCTACATTTGTTCTCGACTCATGCTTATTTTATTCCTAATAGGGATAGTGAAGCATAATTTGGTAAATAATATCACAAAGATGCTGGATGTTAATACACCAGGTATTCACTATTGATGTGTATGTGTAGTTGATCGACTATACAGTCGAATAGCAAGTTAAAAGACACAACATAGTTCATCTATTTTGAAGGGTCTTTTGCCATTTGTGTAGGCCAACTATATTCATAGAGATAATTCAGAGGATCGGGTGCATGCTCAAAGACGAAGAAGGAAATGTTTACCAGAAGGGTGGGTGTGGAGGATTTGGAAAGGGGAACTTCTCGGAACTCTTCAAGTCGATTGAAGAATACGAGAAAATGCTTGAAGCCAAACAAGGCACTAGATCAGCAGCCGTCTGATCGGGGGCTGATGGATCAACATGTACATATGTGTTAATGAATAACCGAGCTAGCTTGGCTATGGTATATGCTGTTCTGTAATGGACTATGAACTTGTATCTTGTAGAATCGTTCTCTGATCAGCTCTATGTACAATTCTTCAGGTTACCAATGATTCTATTCTATAATTCTATAAACTCGTACAGAGACTGCTCGTTTGTTTTGTGTGTGTTTATTTTAGTGTTCATTGAAAGATGCATTTGTTGTTAGGTTAAGGTTGTGGCTACATTGTTAGTGGAGTATGTATAGAGTGAAATTGATTCATACATCAATCATTAAAGGGTATTAGTTGTTTTTACCAAAGAGTATTAGTTGTTTTTACTGAAGATTTTTAGTTTGTTTTCAGTGAACAGCCTATTCTCTTTAATGGTTCATATATGAACCGTTTTCACTCTATACTCTATCATGTTGGTGTTGGACTTTAGGTGTGTTTGTAGGTTCTATTGACAATTTTTTATTTTTTTTTTAAGAAAAGTTCTATTAACAGTTTTTTGAATTATATACTTCAAGAGGCTTTGAAATTTGAAAATACTTGGAAGACAAATGTGGGTGGGTTTCAAAATCTACTATAATCTATATGGGCACAACCGCTCAAGATGTCAAGAACACATGTTTGTTGATATAATTTTGTAGGGTACAAAGGGAAAAACATCTCTCGTGTTTAATATAAAATGCACAAAAATTTCAACGTGTTATGATAAGTGCATAAAACTCTTCCATATTTTATTAAGGTCTTCAGTTGAGGGGGCATTTGGTTAGCAATTCTTCAATGGTAATGGGAATGCAAATTTATTTTCATCTATGCCCTCATAAGAAAAATGATATGTTAGGGGAATAAGTGTTCCAATGGTGACACCATTGCTAGTGATATGCTCAAATTTTGGAATAGAAGTTGAGAACAAATAGTTGTTGGTGGAGGAATGGGGGAGTGACTGAAGAGGAGGATTGTAGGAAGAGAATATACTAATTAAAATGGAGTAGTGATTACCTTATTTAGGAGGAGAGATAGTGATTTTGTTCTCATGGACCATGCTAATTACAGAGCGTCTCTCGCCTTTCTTTTTGAGATTGATTATTGACTCATCCATAAAAAATAAAAATAAAAACATAAACCCCCCATGTTTCATAAAACACGCACAAAATTCCCCTTTTTTTATAAAATATGTACAAATCCCTCATGTTTTGTAAAATATGCACAAAATCACAATACTTAATAAAAAAATACTACAATAATTAATAAAAAGTATAAAAGTATATTGCTTCAGGATATGTTGTAACACTTGGGAGCGTTTGCAAGTTCTACAAATAGAGTAGTTTAAAATCGCTTTTTTTTATTAAATAATATGTTATTTGATTAATCAATAAATTATATTTAAATTGATTTGAATAATTAAAGAACTGATATTTTTTAGACATTGATGTAGTTTTCATTTTAACGAATCCATCATTTGTTTAATCTTATTAATGTATTTTTTGTGTAATTTTCATTAATTATTATAGTATTTTTATTAATTTTTTAGTTTAATGAAACAATCTTTAGTATTTTTTATTAATTATTATAGTATTTTTCATTAATTATTGTAGTTTTTGTCAAGAAGATGATAATGTGGCCACTCAATTTTATTGATTGACAATATACAATATATATACTACTTGAGTATTTTACAAGTAACTTTGAGTGCTTTAAGAAAAATAATATCAATTAGAGTATGTCTTGTATAAGACTGTTTTATGTCATGAAATAATAAGAAAAAGTATAATTAGGGTATTGACTCATTAACACTTTGGTAGGGATGCATGCTAATTTGTGTTATTTCATACAAATTTTTGCCTATCAAGAGTATTATAATTTGAAAATAATTTGTATAATCTTAACTATAATGGAATTGTATCTTCTGTTGATTTCTTTTGGTTCAGATGACTTGGTAACAATATCACTATTAGTTTTGTGTATTTTGTACATATTTTATGAAATACCCCATCTCGGAAAAGGTAAGTGGGAGACAATCTCCATTAAATATATACGAAATGAGATTTCGTGCATACTTTATAGAATCACGGAGGGATTTTGCATACTTTATATAAAACATATTTTTTACTTTTTATCCTAAGTTTGTGAGTATGTACTGAGTGAAATTTGTTTATATATTACTCCCTCCGTCTCAAACTCAAATTCCCGTTTACTGTTTGCACGGTTATTAAGAAAAGAATTGTTTATTAGTATTTAAAGTGATAAAGTGATAAAGTAGATGGTTTGGTTATTAGTGTATGAAGAATATAATATTAAAAAGTATTGTTACTTTTTTGCCAAAAATAGATGTAGCAAATGAGTATGGGACGGACCTTTTTGGCAATGTAGCAAACGAGTTTGGGACGGAGGGAGTAATAATTAAAGGATATTATTTGTTTTCACTAAAAAAAATTAGTTGTTTTTACTGAAGATTGTTAGTTGTTTTCACTAAAGAGTTTTAATTTGTTTTCAATAAACAACTAATACTTTTCAGTGAGAATAATTAATACTCAATGAAAATAACTAATACTCCCTCCGTCCCACTCTAAGTGTCCCACTTTCCTTTTTTGGTTGTCCCACACTAAGTGTCTCATTCCATAAATGGAAAAAACAACACTCTACTATATATAAACTTTAACCTTCAAATTCACACAATATTACAAAAAATGTCACTCATTCAATCCACTTTTCAACAATATTCATTACTTTATTAAACATTATTCATTACTTTTCAACACTATTCATTACTTTTCCACCATATATTAATAAACAAATACACTTTCTTAAACCATTCAACCAAAAGAAATGAGACACTTAGACCGGGACGGAGGGAGTACTTTTTAGTAAAAATAACTAATATTCTTCAATAATTCATGTATAATTTAATTTCACTCCGTACTTTATCTAATTTTGTATATGAGTCCCTTCTGTACTTTATCTAATTTTGTGTATGAGTAATTTCTTAATCCCGTCTTAATAATGAAAATGTGAAAGGAGTCAGTGAAATAATAGAAAAATAGATAGATCATAGATGTAGGAAGTAGGAACTTTATGGATAGGGCTTTGAATTTAAAAAAAAAAAAGATATGCTTAAATCTTCTACGTATCCGTATGACTGTATCCACTTATCTTGCCCATAATTAAAACCTTTATAAATTAATACTCCCTCCGTCCACCAAATTTTTACCCGCTTTCCTTTTTGGTCCGTCCACCAAATTTTTACCCATTCCTCTTTTGGAAATAAACTACACTCACAAACAAAAAATGGGTCCCACAATACCCACCACAATACTCTTACTTTATCTACTTTATTCATTTTTTCAATAAAATATCAATTTTCATTAAAAACTGTGCTCTACAGTAACCGGGTAAAATTTTCGTGGACGGAGGGAGTATTTTTTTTAAATAATAATTTCTTTTATTTCAATTTAAATCAGTTAAAATTTTTACAAAATTTGATAAAACAATAAGATAATAATTTTTCAGAAAACCCCTATATAAATTAATTTTCCCATCAATATAAAAAAATAATAATATCGTCAAATTACAAAGATAACTAGGATAATTTAGTAAAATATGAATCTATTATTGATTGTTTTTAATCAAACTTCAAATTTACTTGGATCTTATCTTTAACTTTTCTTATCCATACAATAGTTTTGGTGTTGTTTTCTTAGATTGCACCAAAAGTTATAAAACATTTTATTTGTTCTCAAGTGTTATGGTTTATATTAGTCAAATGCAATGACCTTCAATTTCATACGTATATTAATGAACACTACAAAAAAAAATGGGGTTTAGCGACCGATTTTCAGTAGCAAAACGTGATTAGCGACCGATTTCTGATCGGAAAAAATCGGTCGTTAAAAAGCGGGTAGCTAATATTAGCGACCGCTTTTTGAAATCGGTCGCTAATCTGCGACCGCCTCTGATTTAATTTTCGAAATAAAATTAATCTTTTTTATTTTATTTTCTTATTAGCGACCGACCTGGAGGCGGTCGCTAATCAGCGATCCAGCGTAAAAAAAAAAGTGGCTCATTGAGTTCGAACCCCCGCCCCTTAGGGTCCGGGCGGGGTGCGAATCACTGAGCCACTAGCTCATATTAGGCGACCCATGTAGTATATAAGCCCTTGTGAGGGTAGACCGGAAGAAGAGTGAACCACTAGGACACATGCTATTCTTGTTCGTTTATTTGCATTTAATTGTATATAACCTCAAATTGACTCCCGTTTCTTTTAAAATTCATCAAATTCAATCTTCTTTGTTTCTAATTCGTTTATATATATGTATTTACTAACTTTTTTTTATTAATTTTATAAATTTAATATTTTAGACTATTTTAAATTATTAATTTATTCGTTTTTATTTATTTAATTGTATATAATTCCAAATTGACTCCCGTTTTTTTTTAATTCATCAAATTCAATCTTTTTTGTTTCTAATTCGTTTATATATATGTATTTACTAACTTTTTTATTAATTTTATAAATTTAATATTTTAGACTATTCTAAATTATTAATTCATTCATTTTTATTCATTTAATTGTATATAATTCCAAATTGACTCCTTTTTTTTAAATTCATCAAATTAATTTCTTTTTGTTTCTAATTCTTTTATATATATATATATTTACTAACTTTTTTTTATTAATTTTATAAATTTAATATTTTAGACTATTCTAAATTATTAATTCATTCGTTTTTATTCATTTAATTGTATATAATTCCAAATTGACTCCAATTTTTTTTTTTTAAATTCATCAAATTAATTTCTTTTTGTATCTAATTTTATATATATATATATATATATATATATATATATATATATATATATATATATATATTTACTAACTTTTTTTATTAATTTTATAAATTTAATATTTTAGACTATTCTAAATTATTAATTCATTCGTTTTTATTCATTTAATTGTATATAATTCCAAATTGACTCCCATTTTTTTTTTAAATTCATCAAATTAATTTCTTTTTGTTTCTATTTTTTATATATATTTACTAACTTTTTTTATTAATTTTATAAATTTAATATTTACTATTCTAAATTATTAATTCATTCGTTTTTATTCATTTAATTGTATATAATTCCAAATTGACTCCCATTTTTTTTAAATCCATGAAGTCAATTATTTTTTGTTTTCATATTCAATGTCAGTCTTTTTTTTTTTTTGTAAATTCATCAAATTAATGATTGTCACGAACTACAAAAAGATTAAATAATGAATTTAATCATTATCCTCTTCATCTTCTTCCCCTTCTTCCTCTTCCTCTTCTTCATCATCTTCCTCTTCTTCTTCCTCTTGCTCTTCTTCCTCTTCCTCTTCATCTTCTTCTTCATCTTCTTCTTGTTCGTCCCCATCGTCGCTCCCAATCATAATCATTTCTGGATTTGCTGCTACCAAGTCAACTACGAGATTGACATTTTCTTCAAGGACCACTGTTTGAGCTTCTTGGACCTCAGTCTGAAATGCATTTTCAGGTTGTGCAGTGTCTTCCTTGGATGAATTAGAAAGTTCCACTAAAGATCGAATCTTGACTTTACAAACTGTCCTTAAGTGTAGTCTACCTGACTCCGGGTATTTGCAATAATATACCTGAGATGCTTGAGTTGCAAAGACGTAGGGTTCATATGTGGCAGCGTACTTCCTGTTGACATGAATATCAACAATCTTGTAGTTTGGGTCGACTCTCTTTCCTGTAGGCCCTAGATTAAACCACTCACACAAGAACAAAACTATTTTCCTCGATGGCCACCCCGGATATTCTATTTCAATCACTTACTGCAACATTCCGTAGTAATCAATCGGTGCTTCGTTGCCACTCCCACTTGAAACACAAATACCACTGTTTGTTGTTCTTTTCATTGAAGCATACACATCTGTATGGAATTTGTATCCATTTATGTAATACCCTTTGTATGATGTCAACTGTCGTAGTGGTTTTTTGCTGAGAGCATCCAAATGTGGATTGTGAAGTTGGGTATTTAGACCCTGTAAATATATAATGCATTATATAACATGATCAGTGGTTGAATTAAATAATAAGAATTGTTTGGAAACCAACTGATAGACTGCTTCATCCGTGATGCCTGGTACTTCTTGTCGAGTGTGGTCACAAAACATCCTTACATGAAGAAAAAAATCACAATTATACAAAGTATTGAGTATAACAACACATATCTAAAAATAAAGTACTTACTGGATGTAAGGTTGCACTTCAGGAGTATTCATCAAAACGTATGATTGTATCGTCTCCTCTTCCAAGTTGCTCTTAAACCACCGTTTGACTCCCTTATCCAGTGGTCGACATGCATGCAAGAATACGGATAACATACCTTCAAACTCACAAAGGGGATGTTCTACTCCGCGACCATCGTAGTTGTGAGGCTTATTTCTGATCTTGGTTTGAACTTGGTCGCCGAAGTAATAGGACCAAAATGTTCCAACCTCTTCGGTAAGATATGCATTCAAAATGGATGCTTCAATGTGAGCCGTATTTCCAATATTCTGTTTCAAATTGTGTAGATACCTAAATATAAAAGCATTCATCCTACTATTAATTATACGGTTTCAAAATAAACAGAAAATATTAGATATCTAAGTATAAAATATATTTACCTCTCAAACAGATACATCCATCTGTACTGCACTGGACCACCAATTAAGGCTTCATACGCTAAGTGAACGGGTAAGTGCTCCATCAAGTCAAAGAAGCTGGGTGGAAAAATTCACTCTAGTTTGCACAGTATTACAGAGATGTCCTTATCCAAACGCTGCATGTCTTCGACAATAATTATTGAAGCGGTTAAATCTCTAAAAGACTTAACTCTGTGATGGCATTCCATACGGCCTTCGGAAGTGAATATCGAAAGGCAAACAGTAACAACCGCTGCATGATCACATGACAGTCATGACTCTTCATCAGATTCACCTTTCCTGTATCTGGCTCAAACAACCGACCTAAATTTGAAATGTAATTATCTGGAAAGCTCAAATCCGTCACCCACTTAAATAATATCTTTTTCTGTGCTTTGGTGATTGTGTAACTGGCTTGTGGATACACTCTTGTCTGTGGATCTTTAGACAGGCCAGAACGAGAACAGAACAGACACAACTCTTCTCTGGATTTTGAAGTGTCTTTGGTCTTGTCTTCTGTATTCAAGATCGTGTGGAACAATTTATCAAACATATTCTTCTCTATATGCATCACGTCCAAGTTGTGTCGAATCAACAATTTGCTCCAGTAAGACAAATCCCAAAAGATACTCTTTTTTTCATCCACCCTTGATACGTTTGTTGTGCTCCATTGTACCCTCCTCAGTGGTCTTCATCAAATCAGTGACTGTAAGCTCATACAACAATGACTCACCTGAAATATTTTATATATGGTTAGTCATATTTATATGAGATAGATAGACTATTGATTAAGTACTGTTTCAGACGCATACCTTTTCAAATTCGTGGTTTTGGTCGACCTACTGCATGTTTACCCTTAAGGAAGTTTACTTTGTCCTTTCGGAAGGGATGATCAACAAGTAGAAACTTCCGATAGCTGTCGAACCATGACACCTTTTTACTTAACGGAAGATAGGACGCATCAGATCCATCCATACAGTACGAGCATGCTTGTTTTCCAGCAGTTGACCAACTAGACAACATAGAAAATCCTGGAAAGTCGCTAATGGTCCACAAAACAGCAGCACGCATCGTGAAGTTCCGCTTCCGATGCACATCGTAGGTCTCCACTCTCGTATGCCACAGAGATAAGAGCTCTTTAATAAGTGGCTGAAGATAGACATCCAACTTATGCTTAGGGTTCTGTGGACCAGGCACCAAGATAGTAAAAAAGATATGTTGTGGCTTCATGCACAACCAAGACGGTAGATTGTACGGAGTCAACAGCACAGGCCACAACGAATCTTTTCGTGTATTCCGAATGGAACAAAACCATCGGTGCACAAATCCAGCCTTACATTTCTCTTCTCTCTCGCAAAATCTGGAAACTCTCTGTCAAATTGTCCCCATGCCTCCGAGTCTGCCGGATGTCGCACTCTCCAGATTCTGGATCAGAACACTCATCAGCATGCCATGCCATGTCTTTAGCAGTGGCACTAGACTGATACAATCTCTCCAAACGAGGAGTGATAGGAAGGTAATACATCGACTTAAATACCTTCAACTTTTCTTTCTTCTTGTCCTTCTTACGACCAGATGGTTTGTACCTGGGGTGGCCGCACATCCTGCACTGATCAATACTCTCATCCTGTTCCCAAAACAACATGCAACCGTTTGTACAACAATCAATCTTCTCAAACGGTAGACCCATCTCCTTCAACAACCTTTTGCTTTGATAGAAACTTTCAGGCGCAGTGTTCTCTTTAGGTAGGGTCTTTTTGAACAATTTTGCAAATTGATTGAAGACTTTTTTACTGACTTTGCCTTCGGATTTGATGGACAACATCTGCACATTGAATGGCAACTATGTCTCGGTATCACAGTCAGGAAATAACTTTTGATCAACGATTGTTAGCATCTAAAAAAACTTCTTCGACCGATGATTGGTTCCTCTTCCATAGATGTGTGACCACCCAACACAGATTCATTAACCATCATGTGTACCTATAGGTTTCATCCACCTCCTCCAAAGGTCCGAACTGATGAGTAAATGGAACATGGGTCTCCTCCATGGGTGGTTCCTCCCGAGTATACGGATCATGACTTGAACCACCAATCTCAGATCGTTCACCAATATTCCACTGAGTATAAAAGTTTTCAAGTGTGTTGATATCAATATTCCAACGCTCTTCACCGTGACTGGTCCAATTGTAATAGCGGGAAACAAAACCAACCCTAAAAAATATGAGCTTTAACCTCATCAATGCTCAAGTATTGCATATTCCTGCATTTTCTTCCATTACACGGGCATCTAAGCCGATGGAAACGATCAAGACAGTGTGGATGACTATATGCAAACTCAATAAATTCTTCAATTTTACGGTAAAATTGAAGATTCATGCCTGTTGATAGGCGAACATCAATCATTGCTGGGCGAACAAGGATTAAAACCTTAAAAGAGGATTATGAAGAACCAACCCAAATCAAAGATGATTAACAAAGAAAATCAAGTTAGGGTGCATAAATCAATCCAGGGAGTGTATAGACTGACGAAACTCTACCGACGAACAACATATTGGCGAACAGATCTAGAGACCCGAAGCCAAATATGGACCCTCCACCAAGTCAATAATGACGAACAACATTATTAAAGATGGTGCATTTACCAGTTTAAGAGGTGTATGAAAACGAACAAAGGACTAAGATCCCAAAGCCAATCTGTGTAAAACACAAAGGCGAACAACTTCTGAGCCATAACCTCAAAAGGCGAACAACTTCTATAGAAGAACCATTCTGGATCAACTAAACCGACCTAGGCGAACAACAATGAGCCCGAGATAAGACCAAAGAAGACTTTCTAACTAAGATTCAGCTTAGATAAGGTCAAACAAAGGTCAATAGGACACTTGTCAAGCATGCAGGCTAGGGAGACCAAGAGTCATAGACACCTCATGCTTGTTAGTCTCTATAAATAGTTGTTCTCCAGCTAAGAAATACAAGTTCAAATTCATAAATACTCCCAAAACACACACTAACACACCTAAACGTGCACACATAAGAAATTAATACGATTTCGACTTTCGTATTTTCGATTTCATAACCCGAATCTTCGATTTACCATTTACAGTGGTAATCAATCACACGAAATTGATTGGTGATCTTAAACCGAACTAAAACAGTCACTAATCCTATCAATTAAATTTGATCACCAACAAATTTGGCGCTAGAAGGAGGGTTCGAACCTTCGATTTAGTGTGATTAGTTAAGAACTTCAAGTTGAAGACTTGAAGATTTGAAGAAAACCTCAAGAAACATTTGAAGATTCAAGCAAAAGTGTTCTTGGTGTTCTTCATCATAAAAACTAGAAGAATTTAATTTGAAATGCCTCAATCAAAGGAAACCCAAGGTACACGTTTATCAAGGAGAGCATCTCCTACCCGAGCCACGTCGGCTGACCACCAGGATCGTAATCCCAGGCATGCGAACAGATCGCAACACACATCCATAACTCATAATCTCCCACCTGAAATGGAGGCCCTGGCGAACAACCCTAATGAACTGGCCAAGACCATTGCTGCTCTCCAGGCTTTTCAGAGACAACAAGAACAGAATGGGCCTTCACAAGCAAGGCCTAGGGATAGACCCTTGGAAGTTGTTAGGGCCAGGTCAGTTAGGGGCGAACAACACGAAGTGAATAGTACCCAAGCCAGGAGGGATAAGGGCAAAGCCAAGGTGGTCGAGCCGAGAGAGGGCCAAGCTGAGTCTGCTCACAGGCGAACAATAGTGTCGAGCCATGGAACAACTCGTTCCAGTGCCCAGGATAGACTTGGTCAACCCCAACTCCAGGAGAAAGTTGCTCGCCAGGAAGCAGAGCGTGGGCGAGCAACATTTGAACAACCACGCCCCCCAGTTCATGAGAGACTCTCACAGTCTGCCTTCAGGCGTCTAGGGCCAAATGCGGCGAGCAACCCTAGAAAACAGCTCCAAGATTTGCCCACTCCAAGTGAGGGACTGCGACGAGCAGAAAGGTTTGTACCTTTGCTCGCCGAACAGCCTCCAAGTCAAGGGGGCATCTTTGGATGAGCTATCAAGCCTAAGAAGGGCAGTGGAGAGCATGCAGGGACAATTGGACCAACAAAGAGGAGCAGGGACAACCAGCTTGCCATCCTCACCGTTATCATCACTCATTCTGAAAGCCCCGATTCAAAAGAAGGTCTAATTCCCAGCAAGTATCCAGTACGATGGCCTTGCTGATCCCAGGGTCCATTTAACAAAGTACTCAGATTATATGGTCTCGGTGGGAGCCAGCGATGCCACCCAATGCCGAAACTTCCCATTAACCTTGGGGGACCGGGTGCACAAGTGGTTTTCGGCAATGCCACCAGCATCTATCCACTCGTTCATTCAACCGAGCCGAGAGTTCCTTTCCCATTTCTCTACGGCGGGATCATATTTGTCCCAAAAGCACCAATTGTCATACCTACAACAAAATGACGATGAGTCCGATCGGGCATTCATGGAAAGGTTCGACAAGGTGCTATTGGAAGGTGAGCCCATCAGCGAGGATACAAAAATTGTTGCTGTCATGGCCGGGTTGAAAAAAGGATCAAAGCTATGGAAATAGGTACGTCTAAAGTGCCCAATAAGTTATGCCGAATTCATAAATCAAGCCGGCATATTCGTTTCCATGCATGAAGCTTTACAATCAAACTTGGGAGAGAACAAAGCTGATCCCAAGGAGAACAATAAGAAACCCGGCGGAATAGGCTACCGAGTCCCAAAAAATATGAAGGCATTTACTGAAGGGACGAAACTTAAGGAAAAGTTGAACCAGGTACTAACAGTGTCAGTCGATACTGTTTATGAAAATGTGAAAGAGAAGGAGTTGCTCTCCCCTCCATGGAAAATCCGTCAAGACACCGGCAAACTCAACCCTAACAAGTATTGTGCCTACCATCAAAGCGTGGGGCACTTTACGAGCGAGTGTAGAGATTTTCTCAAGCAGCTTTGGCGGTTCTACGAGAAGGGAAAACTCTCCGACTTTGTTAAGAGACAACCTGGAAAGAGAGTCCGGGAGAACAACTCTGAGGATGAGGATGATCAACCTCAGAAGAACAATAAACCAGGGCGACCAGTTCCGACTGTTGCTGCTCGTCCACTTGAAGACCTATATATGATGGAACCCGCGGGGCCAGCGGGAGGATGTTCTGATGGGCGACCGCTGATCTCCAACTGAAAAAGAAAAGCCGAATTGCGAGCGATCGATTAAGTACAAGCAATGGGGGTTAAGCCATCCATTATGCAAACATCAGAATTGACCTTTACTGAGAAGGATTTGGAGGGAATCTTGACCCCCCATAACGATTCGCTCGTAATCTGTGCCAAGATCATGGAGACCAGGGTACACAGATTATTGGTGGACACCGGGGCCTACACCAACATTCTTTTCAAGAAGACGCTCGACCAGTTTGGAGACTACTTGGGCTACATTCAACCTTCAAATCACAGAATTTTAGGCTTCGGAAATGCTGTAACAGTCCCGTTAGGGGAAATTAGGTTGTCCGTTCAGCTTGTAACGGTCGAGGAACCCGAGAAAAATATAATGAGAATGGTCGATTTCTTGGTCGTCGATCAGGAATCAACGTACAACGAGTTTCTTGGTCGACCTTTTCTAAATGAATTCAAAGCTGTATGTTCAACTTACCATTATTTCTTAAAGTTCCCTACAGCAAGCGGGGCAGGCACAATGAAGGGAGATCAAAGAAAGGCCAGGGAATGTCTTCTACAGCTGCAAGCCAAACATGCATTAGTGTCCATGATGGAGGCCACAACTAGCTATCCTGCTGATGAACCATCAATACTCGAGAACATGATGGACATAGAGGACCACATGGATACTGACGAGCAACATTCTGACGAACAAGTGTTGGACGAACAACTCATCACCTCCCATGGAGAACTTCCATCTGACGAACAACAAAGGGAGGGTGACCAGCAATATTTATCAGATGACTTGGAGGGCCAGGTGTTGACAAACAACAACGAATCAGGGCCAACAAGCGATCTAGATCCCCGTCTGGGAGCAGAGCCCATGAACATCGAAAATGATTTCAACCCTGAGGGACCAATACTTGATCCTCGTTGGAAAGGACAGAAACGACGAGCAACTCCAGTTGAAGAACTGGAGGCGTTCAAAGTTAATCCTGAAAACCAGGATCTCGAATTATACATAGGATCTGAGCTCCCTGAGCCTTACAGATCCCGAATGAAAGAGTTCCTCAGCCAAAATCTAGATATTTTTGCTTGGTCTCATGCAGACATGGTAGGGATAGATCCAAAACATGCTTGCCATAAGCTCAACATCAATCAAGCAAAAAGGCCTGTCCATCAAAAACGAAGAAAATATGGCTCAGACAAGTATCAGGCTTTAAATGAAGAAGTAAAAAAGTTGTTAGACAATGACCTAATCCGACAAGCCCTCTGTCCACAATGGGTAGCAAACCCAGTCCTTGTGAGGAAACCAAACGGGACCTGGAGGCTATGCATAGACTTTACAGATCTGAATGCAGCATGCCCAAAGGACAACTTTCCTCTCCCTCACATTGACCAGTTGGTGGACAGCACTGCAGGTCACGAAATGCTAACATTCATGGATGCTTTCGCCGGGTATCATCAAATCCCAATGCATCCAGACGATCAAGAGAACACGGCATTTTATACAAATAAAAACTTGTTATGTTGGAAGAGAATGCCCTTCGGCCTCATCAACGCCGGAGCCACATACCAGAGATTGGTGAACAAGATGTTCGACGAACAAATCGGAGATACGGTAGAAGTCTATGTAGACGATATCGTAATTAAAAGCCCCCGAAAGGAAGACCATCTTCAGCATTTGACCCAGGTGTTCGATATTCTTCGGCATTACAATATGAAGCTGAACCCGAAGAAGAGCAGTTTTGGAGTCCATTCCAGAAAATTCCTGGGCCATCTTGTTAGTCGACGAGGGATTGAAGCCAATCCAGCAAAAGTCAAGGCTATTATGGACATGCAACCACCACGTTCGATAAAAGAAGTGCAAAGACTCACGGGATACCTAGCAGCATTGAATCGATTCATATCCAGATCGGGGGACAAATGTCGTCCATTCTTCGAAGCCATCAAGAAAGGACAATTTACATGGACTAACAACTGTCAAAAGGCGTTCGACCAACTTAAAGACTACCTGGGAGATGTCAAAATTCTATCAAAACCCGTCCCAGGAGAAAAACTATACTTGTACTTGGCAGCGTCAGAAGTGACAATCAGCTCTGTTCTAGTACGGGAAGACGGCAAATTCCATCAACCCATTTATTACGTCAGCCAAACTTTGCACGAAGTGGAGATCAAATACTCTCCGACCGAGAAGCTGGCGTACGCACTTGTCATGAGTGTGAGGAAGTTACTACCCTACTTCTTTGATCATCAAGTTGAAGTACTAACAATTTTCCCACTCAGACAAATTCTCCATCGCCCCGACATAGCTGGACGTCTACTAAAATGGTCACTAGAGATTAGCCAATTCGGGGTGACCTATGCTCCTCGAACAGCGATCAAAGGGCAAGCGTTAGCTGACTTTATTGTCGAACTAACTTTCCCACCAGATCCGACGAGAGGACTTGATCACCCCTGACATCTTTACGTTGACGGATCTTCAACTAATGTAGCCTCGGGGGCAGGAGTGGTTCTAATCATCCCTGACAGACAAGTATTCACCTCGGTGGTCAAATTTGGTTTCATGGCAACCAATAACGAAGCTGAGTATGAAGCTCTCATTGCTGGTCTCCACCCATCCCTTGCAGTAGGTGTTAGAAGGTTACAAATTTTCGGCGACTCACAATTAATTGTGAACCAAGTCCGAGGTGAATACGAGGCGAAAGACGATCACATGATCGAGTATTAGCGGATTGTTGTTTACCTAATGTCCTTGTTAGAACAAGTTTTCATTGAACAAATTCCAAGGACAAGCAACACGCAAGCAGATGCATTGGCCCGACTAGCAACAAGCGAAGGACCTGCAGAGTTGGCAGACATTATAATTACAAAAATGAATGATCCATCAACAAAAAGTTATAATGTCAACCAACTTGACGAACAAGCAAGTGAAGAAGAAGACTGGAGAACAAGTATAGTCAAATACTTGAAAAGTGGGGAAAACCCAAACAACCCTTTTGAAGCTCCCAAGCTAACAAAGCAAGCCGCCAGATATACTCTGGTGGGCGAGCAGCTTTACAAAAGGGGAATATCAATCCCACTTCTCAAATGTTTGCCTAGGGGGCAAGGACGAGCAATACTCGAAGAAATACATGCCGGAGTATGTGGAAATCACACTGGGGGGCAAGCCTTGGCATACGAAACTATCAGACAAGGCTACTATTGGCCGACTTTACGCCAGGATGCAATCAAGAAAGCAAAGACTTGCCATCAATGTTAAATTTTTGCCCCAAACATTCATACCCCGGCCCAACAGCTCGTATCAGTTTATAGTCCGTGACCATTTGCAAGATGGGGAATGGACATTATTGGTCCCTTCTCAGTAGGAGTTGGAAATGTTCAATTTGCCGTCGTGGCAGTCGACTATTATACGAAATGGGCGGAAGCAGAGGCCATGGTAAAGATCACGCAGCAGAAAATGATCAACTTCATTTGGAAGAACATTGTCTGTCGATTTGGGATTCTGCAAACCATCGTAACAGACAATGGTCCGCAGTTTGATGGGAAAGAGTTGAGAGATTTCTGTGTAAAGTGGGAAATAAAAAAACATTACTCTACGCCCTATCATCCACAGTCAAATGGACAGGTCGAAGCCGTGAACAAGATAATCAAGCATACATTAAAAGTACGGCTAGCGGAGAGCAAAAACAGTTGGTCTGAAGAACTCCCGGAAGTCCTGTGGGTATATAGAGTTTCTCCCAGGTCGAGCACCGGAGAGACACCTTTTGCAATGGCTTTCGGAACAGAAGTTGTAATATCAATCGAGTTAAAGGCCAACACGTTCAGAACAACCAACTTTGATGAGCAGGCGGACAACTTTGCTCTAGTTACTGAGATGTATTTGCTCGAAGAAAAAAGATTCAGTGCCGAGCTAAAAAATGCTACCTACAAGCAGCGAGTAGAACGATATTACAATTCCCATGTTAAAATCAGGGAGTTCAGAGTTGGAGATTTGGTTCTAAGAAAGTTGCTCGCCCAACCTCCAGGTGTATTGGGACCAACTTGGCAGGGCCCGTATCGTATAATGGAAAAATTCGTTAATGGTGTATACGATATCGAAGATATGGAAGGCAAGCCGGCCCAATACTCCTGTAATGCTGTACATCTAAAGAAGTACTATCAATGAGGCAAACAAGTTCTTGATTGGACGAACAAATGTCTTGGGGGGGGGGGGGGGGCAAATGAACAGAGTAAGGCAAACCAAAAACTTGCCTAAATTTTTGAAAATTTTGCTAAGTGTAGAATGAAAAGTTGTTCGGCACATTGTATAGTCTAGTGCTGTTTCATCTTTTTTTAATGTAGACAGAGTTTTGCTCGGCAAAAATATTATAAGCGAGCATGATTTGGGTTAGTGTTCAAAGTTGTTCATCAGGTTGTATATGTTAGTGACGAACAGTCTTACAGCACTTGTAAATTTTTCATTATGTATACATAGTTGTTCGTTAAGAGAAAAGTCCAAAAGCTCGAGGTACAAGTCCATTCTGAGGACCAAAGCCAATTAAAGGTTGTTCGTCTTTTAAGATGAGCAGAACCTAAGGCTAAACCCAAATTCCATTAAGGCAAAGTTCAAATCGAACAAAGCCCAAAATTATATGTTATAATTACAAAAGCATTGATAAAAATGTAAAGGCAATTAACATATAAAGAAAATGAGCGAACAAAAGAAAGACATTTCATTAAAATAACAGGCATTGAGCCTCAAAAATAGTACAAGGATTCTAGAAGTGTACTACAAAAAGAGCGAGCAACTATTACAAAATAAAGACTAGTCCTAAGTCTATTGCTGCTCGGCGGGAGGAGGATCTTGAGTTTGATCGGCAAGAGTAGGACTTTGAGCCTGGTCGACCGGTGGGTCGACGATCATATCTCTTGCCATATCTTCGGCAGCTTTTTGCTCCCTCTCGGCTTGCTCATCCGCAGCGGCCGGCTCCTCTTCCTGCTCGCCCTCATCGACCATAGGTGGAGGACGAGTAATGGTGATGCTGGGGTCGAGGCAGTCAATTTTAACCCCCAGCTCGGCAATATCCCCCAATTGCATTTCAATGTTGTTCGGCGGGGAATAGTTGTAACACCCCACTTTTAGAAAATTGTATTTCATGTTTTAATACGTGAATTACTCTTGAGCTTTATTTAAATATATATATATATATATTCAAGTTTTAAAAAAAAAAGCAAAACTTATGGAATCATTAAATTGTAAAGTTAACGTTTTCGATGAAGTTTTAAAATTATGCAGGATAGCCTACCGAGGGGACCGGTCTCGATCGCGACTCACTTGACACAAACAAGTAAGAAAAAAATATGGATTAAATAGATATATACTATTTCTAATTTTGGACTTAAAGAATATAGATATATTTTTTTTATGAATTGGCCCAATCTCATTAAATTATGTGGAGGCCAAAAAGATAATATTAATAATAATAATAATAACAAATAAATGAAAAGAAAAGACGGAGTCAAATAATAAAATTCTAGGAGCTTCTTCATTCCATTAAAAAAACCCAGAGAATATGAAACGTCAATCTCTCTCTCTCTCACTCTCACTCCATACTTTCGCTCACTAAAATCCTTCTGGAGAAACCACCAATTTTAATCCCAAGCTAGGTGAAGGAGTCAGGATATTTCAAGGTAAGATACGAATAAAATATCTTCTTCAATTTTTCTTCTTCAAATAGGGTTTTCTTAAGAAACTGATCATCACTCTTTCACTATTAATTTCTTCTCCACTATATTCTGAAATGTTCTCTCAAGTGATAGTGATTAAATACTGATGTTTGAAGCCCAAAGATGTTCTTTGGCATTTGTTTGAGAATTTTGATTTGATCTTATGATTTGGCTTATGAATATGTGAGTTATACTGTTATTTGATACGTATTAGAGGATTGCATGTTGATTTTGTGATTGCATGTGATCTTAGATGATTCTTTTTACCTAATGTAAGATGTTAGCATATTAGTGGGGATTATTTTAATGGTGTTTTTATGTTTAAAACGTGTTGAGGGTCTCAACTATGCCTCTTATGAAAAAAAAAAAATGTTGCTGAAAATTCCTGTTGGAACTACTCCATTTTACTGAATAGCTTCGCACCCTTTCTAGAATTTATTTGCTTAAATACTTTTACCAGATTTAAGTACTGGAAGTCTTAGATATGTGGTAAAAATTTCAGATTTTTATGAGATTTTTTCGATTTTATATGATTTTCCTAAGAAAGTGTTGTACAGAGATAAAAACGTCTCGTTTTAAGGTGTGTTTGTAAAAATCTCAATAGCCAGAATATTTCGAATTTGTGAATGAATTTTTACTGATTTATTTTAATACCTCTTGGGTGCCTTAGGAATTTTATCTAGCCACTTTTGGAGTAATATCCTATTTTTAGTTATTTTTCTCCTAAGTAGTGTTTCTCCAGTGAAATTGAACTATTTTTGTCCTCTATTAGGATGCATGCATAAGATGAAATAAGAAAAAATAAAATATAAAATTTTGGAATATGTTACTACTGACTCTCAAGGTTATGTATAATTTTTCCTTATATTTTTATATGCAATATACGTTTTACACTAAATTTTAGAAAATGACTTGACATAGGCCTATTCGTAACCTGTTTTTCAGCCCACTTGTAAAAATCACAAGAAAATATCCACATACTATTTTTAATTGAAATTTTTATATTATGTGACTATGTGAGGTATGAACCTACTGTACAAATTTGACATTATTTTGAAATGTCTATGCTTGGTTAAAAAAATATATACTGCAGACTATCTTTTGGGGTGTATAAAGTAGAAAGTGGGCTTACCTAATTATTTTATCTCCTAGTTGGATAAAAATTTGGAGTTTTATTTTCAGAATGGATGACTTGAACTTGTGATAAATATTACTTGAATATTTTTTATGATGTATATGTATATACATATAGGAAATAAAAAAATATATATATATATATATATATAGATAAATATGCTTAGGTATTAAAAATAGTAAAACCACATGTGAATATGTTAATAAGATTTAATGTATCACAAAAATAAGAGATAGCTGAATGTGTCGAGTGCAGTGCGAGACAGCTGGACTCTGAGGAAGCTATCCCATCAAATCCAACGTCACGAAAGTGGGTAACTTTTAATATCTTGTGCATTAGTTAGAATAATTTGTGTGTGTACGAGCAGGCAGATCTTCGGATTATGCTCTGTGTGAAATATAGCAAGTCTACGGACTATGCTCTGTGTGAATCATGGCTAGTCGACGGGCTAAGCCTTATGAAATGAGACGGGTCTACGGACTATATCTGTGTGAATTGAGTCGGGTCTACGGGCCCGACGTGTACTCGGTTGACATGCTTATTAGTCTTTCTAATGCAATTGCATATTATTGTTATCCCACTGGGCTTCTCCTCCGGGAGAAGACTCATGATGCTACCTTAAATTTTTTTCAGGTCCTGTAGACAACGAGGCGGACGTGTGATTGACTGGGTTGACTTCACTATATTAAACTGCTATGAAATAAGTTTATGTATGAATTAAATTAGCTATAGTAGAATTTTGTTACTTTGAGTCGAATTTCATAACTACGTATGGATTTCTAGGCCGTGTGGTTGAGACACTTTTAATTTACTGGAAGTAATTATGTTGGTATTTGAACTATGATGCGTGTATGACTGGTCTAGCAGTTAATGTGAGGTTTTAATATGATAAGTTAGTTATAGTAGGAACACATGTGTGCTAATTTGCTCTTAAAAAAAAAACTAATTCTAAAGTGTTTGATTTAGAAATGTGGGTTTAACACGAGTTAGGCACAAGCATGGTTAGGCAAAAAAAAAAAAAATACTCGTGTTTTTACTGTATAGTCTTCCGCTTGAGAAAGAAATATTCATTTTTAACTGAAATTGATAATTAATCTTTCAGAATTTTTCTTTTTGGCAAATATTGTCTGTCTTTTCATGAGTTTGCCGACGTCTATTTTGGGGCGTTACAGCGTGGTATCAGAGCCGAGGTTGGATATATATATTTTTTTTCTCCTCGGACTCTAAGTCAAATTTATATATATATATAGGATGACTATACTTGATAAAATACACGGAAATTATTATTTTACGATTAAGAATGAGAGATAATAGAAATGGAGTCCACAGTCAACACACATCCCAATTGTCTCCAGGTAACCACGACAGATTTAAAAAAAAAAAAAGCTATGATCATGTTCAAAGATTATGAGAAAGATCTGAGAATGGAAAAATGTTTATGGAATGTGATGAAATTGAGAGAGTTATTGGAAATGTAGAATCGATTTATTGTTTAATTTTATCATTTTTATATTTTTATTATTGTCTTTTGTTTTGATTGAAAAATATTGATTATTTGAAATTACATGCATTATTTTACATGTAACCCCCTTTGTTTAGATGACCGAGTCTTGACCTAGAATTAGTTGTCCAGGATGGATCGTGATGCCGCTCGTAGAGAGCGTTATGAGATAGAGTATCGCGATTGTTTCCAGAGAGCATGGGAGACTATAGATGAGTTTGTGGCTCGGATTAGTGAGGCACGTAGGCGAGCACAGACTTTTGGCATGATTAACACTGAGTATGAGGCTGCTAAGCACATGAGGGACAGGGTTTATACTTATTATCGAGCAGTAGCACGGAGGACCTTTCGATATTTGACTATCTATGATTGTGCGGAGGGACCTCAGATGGACCTTGAGACTTATCAGTTGGAGTTACAGGATGCAGCAAGGAGGTATGATGCGAGGATACAGGAGATAGCAGATTTAGAGGCTGATGGGCATCGTTATTCTATGCGCGCGACTGATTCGGCGATCCGCCTCCAGAGATTGGAGGAACGTATCGCCGAAGAGCGCGTAACTCAGGAGGTGTATAACACCCATGCTCAGGAGGCTTTCCAGCGAGCTGAGGCTATTCGTACATCCCTCCAGTTGGAGACCAGCTCTGATAATATAGTTAGTGAGCACTCTATTGTGCCTGCACCGCCTGAGTATGCCCCGACCCCCTACACGCGTGTTAGCCAGACCTTAGCCCAGATTGGAGATGGGGTAGTACCTGATGAGGCTGGACCGAGTGAGCCTGCTCGTGATGACTTTGGGCGTGCTGCAAAACGCCCACGTTATGGGCATTTTGATGAGGGAGGAGATGAGAGCTGAGACTCTAGGTAGTTAGTGGAGTCGTAGGATTTCTTTTTTGATGTACATTTTTGCACCGGTTGAAAGGCATAGTAGGCCTCCCGGAGAGTATGTAGAACTCGTACGATGATCTCACTATTTTGTTGTATGTATAGGGCAGTAGACTGTAGTACTTGCCACTACTCTAACGTACTTTTGCTTGACTAGACGATGATCCCTAACTTTTGGCCAATATGCATTAATGTCTAATTATATGAAATGAATGTTAGTTTTATGTAATCAAATGTTTGCAGCGGTGTTTATACCCTCGTTTTTCTTGTTAAAATTAAATGGAATTTTTTACAACTAGAAAAAAAATTAAATAATGAACTAAGCCTAATGTGTAAGAAAATTAATCTCCCATGTAGGGTTTCTAGTATGGCCTCACCACCACGAGAGAGAGAACTAGAAGAACAGCATGACGGTCAGAATGCAAGTGCTAATTGGGCAAGGGATTTTTTCACACAAATGCGAGAGTTCATGCAGCAACAACAACCTGCACCGGTTCAGAACAACCAAGAACAAAACCCGAGGTCAAAGCCAGTAGTGGAACAATTTAGACGTTTCCAACCACTCAGGTTTAATGGAAAGGAAGGGCCATCAATGGTCGAAGAGTGGATTGCTGAGCTCGAAAGGATCTTTGAACACATGGATGCGACTGATGCGTAGAAAGTATCATGTGCGAAGTTCCAACTATCTGAGGATGCGGGACAGTGGTGGAAATCTCATGAAAGGACCATGACAGTGGAGACACGACGTGCTCTAGGATGGGAGGAATTTAAAGAGATTATCCTCAACCGTTATTTTCCCCAATCGGTAAGAGACCAGAAAGAAATAGAATTTCTGAATCTTCGACAAGAAAATGATACTGTCACAGAATATGAGCGCAAATTCAATAAGCTCTCTCGATATGCTCCACAACTGGTGGACACTAATGATCGGAAGACACGCAGGTTCGAGAGGGGACTGCGTCCCGAAGTTGGAGGGATAGTGTCTGGGTTAAGGCTACCACACTTTAGGGATGTTTTCGAAAGAGCAAGGATAGTATCAATGAGTTTGGGCTTGGAAAGTGAGCGCCAAGTACCAAACCAGTTTAAGAGGAAAGGAGCACCACAACCTGGTTCCAGAGGGAACACAGTGACCAGGAATGTTCGATCTTCTGCGGTCATACCCCCAAGAAAGACCCCACCTTGCCCAACTTGCAACAAAAACCACCAGGGAGAGTGTCTCCTAGGAACACGTACTTGTTATCGTTGCCGAAAACCAGGTCACATGGCAAATGAGTGTCCGGAAGCAATGGGTACCCAAGCAAGGAGTGATAGGAATGTTGTTACACGACCGCCAAGGGTGCCGAATCCCAGAGTAATGAACCAAAAGGGTAAGGGCAAGTTGAATGCAATGCCCAACATTGAGTACACTGAGGAAGATGGATACACTGAGGAAGAACAACCAGAGGAAGGTAACGGGGCAAATGAAACTGTGGCAGGTACGATACTTGTCTCAAATATACCGGCATATGTTTTATTTGATACTGGAGCATCACACTCCTTCATATCTGATGCCTTTAAAAAGAAACTTAGGATAAATTGCGTTAAAAATGCAAATCTGGAAGTTAGGGTACCTTCAGGAGAAAATATTAGAATTAGAAGTTTAGCCAGGAATGTTAAGTTAAACATAGGTGAGAACGACCTATCCGCCGATTTGCATGTGATCGGAATGAAGGGCTTTGATATCATTTTGGGGATGGACTGGTTGAGTAAACACAGAGCTGTGATTCGATGCAAGGAACGAGAGGTAGACTTGGAAACATTAGATGGTCAACGCCTTACTTTTTATGGAACAAATAAGCGAGAGTACATACCCATCATCTCTGCGATGAAGGCAGCCAAACTATTGAAGAAAGGAGGGTGTCAGGCGTACTTGGTGAATGTTGAGAAATTGGAGAAAGACAAATTGACACCGGCGGATGTATCGATAGTGAAAGACTACCCCGATGTCTTTCCAGAAGATCTATCTGGAATTCCACCAGATCGATCTATAGAGTTCACTATCGACTTAGTTCCTGGAGCTGCACCAGTATCGAAGGCTCCATACCGAATGACACCAAAGGAACTGCAGGAACTGAAGGTCCAACTAGAGGAGCTGTTGAACAAAAAGTTTATCCGACCTAGTGCGTCGCCATGGGGAGCACCAGTTTTATTTGTGAAGAAGAAAGATGGGACATTGAGGATGTGCATTGATTACCGAGAGCTTAATCGGTTAACAATAAAAAATAAATACCCATTTCCAAGAATTGAAGATCTTTTTGATCAATTGAGGAATGCTGGAGTATTTTCCAAGATTGATCTTAGGTCTGGGTATCACCAACTCAAGGTCAAGGAAAGTGATATTCCTAAGACCGCATTTAGGACCCGATATGGTCATTACGAGTTCACAGTAATGCCATTTGGAGTTACAAATGCACCAGCAGTATTCATGGATCTGATGAACCGCGTGTTCCACGAATACCTGGACAAATTTGTCATCGTGTTCATTGATGACATTTTGGTTTATTCAAGGGATACTCGGCAGCATGAGAGACACCTTAGGGCTGTTTTAGAAGTTTTGCGACGAGAGAAGTTGTATGCTAAATTTAGCAAGTGTGAGTTTTGGCTCAACAGAGTTGCCTTCTTAGGGCATGTGATCACAGAGCAAGGAATAGAAGTTGACCCCGCTAAGGTTGAGGCGGTTCTGAATTGGAAGGTACCCACCAATGTGAATGAAGTTCGCAGTTTTCTTGGCTTGGCAGGGTACTACCGAAGGTTCATACAAAATTTCTCTCGTATTGCAAAACCACTCACACAACTGATAAAGAAAAGTGAGAAGTTCGAATGGACACCTGAGTGCGAAGGTAGTTTCCAAGAGTTAAAGAAGAAGCTAACAACCGCACCAGTTTTGACAGTGCCCGAAGCATCAGAAGGGTTCGTAATCTACACGGACGCCTCTAAGTCGGGCTTAGGTTGTGTTTTGATGCAACATGGGAAGGTCGTAGCTTATGCATCACGGCAATTGAAGACGCATGAACAAAATTATCCGACACACGACTTAGAGTTAGCTGCGGTTGTGCATGCGTTAAAAATTTGGAGGCATTATCTATATGGTGGGAAGTGTGAAATTTACACAGACCATAAGAGTCTGAAATACTTCTTCACACAAAAAGAATTGAACATGCGTCAGAGAAGGTGGCTGGAATTAGTGAAGGATTATGACTGTACCATCCTCTACCATCCAGGCAAGGCGAATGTGGTAGCGGATGCACTTAGCAGGAAGGGTGAAGGTCAAATAGCATTGCTACTTACCCAACAAGATCAATTGATTGAAGAATTCAGTAGGATGAAGTTAACCATTGTCAAACCAAACCAGATAACTTCAATGTTAGCCGCTATGTCAGTTAAACCGACACTAAGGGAACAAATAATTGAAGCTCAAAAGAATGATCAATTCCTTCACTTAATGAAAAACAGAGTCAAAGAAAACTCGACCACAGACTTTACTATCACATCAGATGGGGCATTAGTATATAGAGGTAGAATCTGTATACCCAAGAAGGATGAATTGCGGGATAAGATAATGAGAGAAGCTCATAACACACTATATACCGCACACCCCGGTGAGACAAAGATGTATAGAGACCTCAAGAGTAACTTTTGGTGGAGAGGCATGAAGCGGTCAATCGCCCATTTTGTTAAAAGGTGTCTTACTTGCCAGATGACCAGGTCGTAACATCAGTGCCCAGCAGGTTTGTTGAGACCGTTAGAGATTCCAGAGTGGAAATGGGAACACGTAACGATGGATCTTGTGACAGGTCTACCTAAGGGTCCTAAACAACATGAAGCTGTTTGGGTTATAGTTGATAGGCTGACCAAAGTCGCGCGATTTATACCAGTCAAGATGAATTACACAATGGATCGACTGGCTAAATTGTATATTGATGAGGTAGTACGGTTGCACGGAGTTCCAGTATCGATTGTCTCTGACCGTGATTCGCGTTTCACTTCAAAATTTTGGAAGAGCTTGCAATTAGCCATGGGCACGAAACTGAATTTCAGTACCGCTTTCCATCCACAAACAGATGGGCAATCGGAGAGGACCAACCGAATTTTAGAAGACCTATTAAGGACATGTGTTATGGACTTTGGAGGAAATTGGGAAGATTACTTGTCCTTAGTAGAATTCGCCTACAATAATAGCTACCAGTCGTCAATTGAGATGGCACCATACGAAGCACTCTATGGACGGAGATGTAGAACACCAATCCACTGGGATGAGGTTGGAGTGAGAAAAATATTGGGCCCGGATCTAGTAGAGAAATCTGTGGAAGCAATCAATAAAATTCGAGAGAAAATCAAGATCGCCCAAGATCGGCAAAAGTCATATGCAGACTCAAGGAGAAAGGACTTGCAATTTGAAAAAGGTGAAAAAGTCTTTCTAAAAGTTTCACCTATTAAAGGAATAGTTCGATTTGGAAAAAGGGGGAAGTTGAGACCGAGATATGTGGGACCGTTTGAAATCTTGGAACGAATTGGTGATGTGGCATATCGACTTGCCTTAACCCCAGAGTTATCCGCTATTCATGATGTTTTTCATGTATCAATGCTTCAGAGGTATATTCCCGACCCCAGTCACCATATCAAACTCGAAGACTTGGAAGTCAACAAGGATCTTACATATGAGGAACGACCCATAGGCATTCTTGGAAGAAAAATTAAAACCTTGAGGAATAGAGACATACCATTAGTCCTAGTACAATGGAATAGACATGGAGAAAAGGAGGCAACATGGGAACGCGAGGGGGAAATACTAAGCAAATACCCTGAACTTTTTGCAAAATAGGAGAAATTTCGAGGACGAAATTTTTAAAAGGTGGGGAGAACTGTAACACCCCACTTTTAGAAAATTGCATTTCATGTTTTAATACGTGAATTACTCTTGAGCTTTATTTAAATATATATATATATATATATTTTTTTTTTTTTTTTTTCAAGTTTAAAAACAAAAAAAGCAAAACTTATGGAATCATTAAATTGTAAAGTTAACATTTTCGATGAAGTTTTAAAATTATGCAGTATAGCCTACCGAGGGGACCGGTCTCGATCGCGACTCACTTGACACAAACAAGTAAGAAAAAAAATGGATTAAATAGATATATACTATTTCTAATTTTGGACTTAAAGAATATAGATATTTTTTTTTATGAATTGGCCCAATCTCATTAAATTATGTGGAGGCCCAAAAGATAATATTAATAATAATAATAATAACAAATAAATGAAAAGAAAAGACGGAGTCAAATAATAAAATTCTAGGAGCTTCTTCATTCCATTAAAAAAACCCAGAGAATATGAAACGTCAATCTCTCTCTCTCTCACTCTCACTCCATACTTTCGCTCACTAAAATCTTTCTGGAGAAACCACCAATTTTAATCCCAAGCTAGGTGAAGGAGTCAGGATATTTCAAGGTAAGATACGAATAAAATATCTTCTTCAATTTTTCTTCTTCAAATAGGGTTTTCTTAAGAAACTGATCATCACTCTTTCACTATTAATTTCTTCTCCAATATATTCTGAAATGTTCTCTCAAGTGATAGTGATTAAATACTGATGTTTGAAGCCCAAAGATGTTCTTTGGCATTTGTTTGAGAATTTTGATTTGATCTTATGATTTGGCTTATGAATATGTGAGTTATGCTGTTATTTGATACGTATTAGAGGATTGCATGTTGATTTTGTGATTGCATGTGACCTTAGGTGATTCTTTTTACCTAATGTAAGATGTTAGCATATTAGTGGGGATTATTTTAATGGTGTTTTTATGTTTAAAACGTGTTGAGGGTCTCAACTATGCCTCTTATGAAAAAAAAATGTTGCTGAAAATTCCTGTTGGAACTACTCCATTTTACTGAATAGCTTAGCACCCTTTCTAGAATTTATTTGCTTAAATCCTTTTACCCGATTTAAGTACTGGAAGTCCTAGATATGTGGTAAAAATTTCAGATTTTTATGAGATTTTATATGATTTTCCTAAGAAAGTGTTGTACAGAGATAAAAACGTCTCGTTTTAAGGTGTGTTTGTAAAAATCTCAATAGCCAGAATATTTCGAATTTGTGAATGAATTTTTACTGATTTATTTTAATACCTCTTGGGTGCCTTAGGAATTTTATCTAGCAACTTTTGGAGTAATATCCTATTTTTAGTTATTTTTCTCCTAAGTAGTGTTTATCCAGTGAAATTGAACTGTTTTTGTCCTCTATTAGGATGCATGCATAAGATGAAATAAGAAAAAATAAAATATAAAATTTTGGAATATGTTACTACTGACTCTCAAGGTTATTTATAATTTTTCCTTATATTTTTATATGCAATATACGTTTTACACTAAATTTTAGAAAATGACTTGACATAGGCCTCTTCGTAACCTGTTTTTCAGCCCACTTGTAAAAATCACAAGAAAATATCCACATACTATTTTTAATTGAAATTTTTATATTATGTGACTATGTGAGGTATGAACCTACTGTACAAATTTGACATTATTTTGAAATGTCTATGCTTGGTTAAAAAAATATATACTGCAGACTATCTTTTGGGGTGTATAAAGTAGAAAGTGGGCTTACCTAATTATTTTATCTCCTAGTTGGATAAAAATTTGGAGTTTTATTTTCAGAATGGATGACTTGAACTTGTGATAAATATTACTTGAATATTTTTTATGATGTATATGTATATACATATAGGAAATACAAATATATATATATATATATATATAGATAAATATGCTTAGGTATTAAAAATAGTAAAACCACATGTGAATATGTTAATAAGATTTAATGTATCACAAAAATAAGAGATAGTTGAATGTGTCGAGTGCAGTGCGAGACAGCTGGACTCTGAGGAAGCTATCCCATCAAATCCAACGTCACGAAAGTGGGTAACTTTTAATATCTTGTGCATTAGTTAGAATAATTTGTGTGTGTACGAGCAGGCAGATCTTCGGATTATGCTCTGTGTGAAATATAGCAAGTCTACGGACTATGCTCTGTGTGAATCATGGCTAGTCGACGGGCTAAGCCTTATGAAATGAGACGGGTCTACGGACTATATCTGTGTGAATTGAGTCGGGTCTACGGGCCCGACGTGTACTCGGTTGACATGCTTATTAGTCTTTCTAATGCAATTGCATATTATTGTTATCCCACTGGGCTTCTCCTCCGGGAGAAGACTCATGATGCTACCTTAAATTTTTTTCAGGTCCTGTAGACAACGAGGCGGACGTGTGATTGACTGGGTTGACTTCACTATATTAAACTGCTATGAAATAAGTTTATGTATGAATTAAATTAGCTATAGTAGAATTTTGTTACTTTGAGTCGAATTTCATAACTACGTATGGATTTCTAGGCCGTGTGGTTGAGACACTTTTAATTTACTGGAAGTAATTATGTTGGTATTTGAACTATGCTGCGTGTATGACTGGTCTAGCAGTTAATGTGAGGTTTTAATATGATAAGTTAGTTATAGTAGGAACACATGTGTGCTAATTTGCTCTTAAAAAAAAAACTAATTCTAAAGTGTTTGATTTAGAAATGTGGGTTTAACACGAGTTAGGCACAAGCATGGTTAGGCAAAAAAAAAAAAAAAATACTCGTGTTTTTACTGTATAGTCTTCCGCTTGAGAAAGAAATATTCATTTTTAACTGAAATTGATAATTAATCTTTCAGAATTTTTCTTTTTGGCAAATATTGTATGTCTTTTCATGAGTTTGCCGACGTCTATTTTGGGGCGTTACAATAGTGCTCCAGAAATTCGGATAGGTCCTTGCCCATCTCCTCCAGCATATCTCTAAAATTATACGCGTCAGCCATGCGGATGCAATCGGCATAAGCGCAGATGTATCCCAGGTTTGAGATGGGGGCAGACCGGGCTTGGAGCTCTGCCTCGAGTTGATCGCGGGTAAAGGTGTTGGCCTCCACTTCTCTAAGGCGAATGACCTCCACCTCAAGCTCGGCAATCTTCTGCTCGGCCGCAAACAGTTTGCTCTTCTCTTCGCCGAGCATGTCATCTTTGCCTCCCAATTCACTAGATAAACCTTGAATTTCTTCAAGGTATTTCTTTTCATTATCAATGTAGAGGGAGATCTGGTTATTGAGCCGAGCAATCTGGCCATTAAAGTTGTTCGCCATCGTATCTTTTTCTTCGGAGAGTTGGCGAACAGTAGCAGCGTGATGGCGAGCAGCTTCTTCTAATTCCACCACCTGAGCCATTCCCCGTTGAGCAGACACGAGGGAGTTGGCAGCCTGCACCATTGATAAATGAAAGTTATCAATGGCCCATTGGGCAAGAACGGTCTTGTTCAGTGGCTTTGACCAGGCGCGAGCAACTATCTCAGTTGCCCGACGAACATGATCATCAGCGTTGTCACGAATGTTCACCGGGGTCTTCGAACATGTGTATTGATGGAGCATATCTGCTCGCCCTGGATGGTCACTGGCCCGGTACCTGCGAACAAGAAAGTTTCGAGACTTAGGGAATTTTTAACTTATGGTCCTTGGTTTCAAGTTTGAAAAAAAAAATCCTTACTCGGCAAATTTAGCTCCATCCCACCCAAGATAGGTGATGTCCTCAGGCCCGCGAGGAGGAGTGTGCCTATCTTTTCTCGATTTTCCTCCTCTCTCATCAGTTGCAGGAGGGCGAGCAGCTTCGACTAAGGGCAGGCGACCAGATCCTCCCACCTTGGATTTCCCCTTGTCAGTGGTGGGGGGTGGCTGGGATACATATGAGCCATCACCTTTCTTCAGCCTTTTGAGACCGTGAGGAGAGGAGGCAGGGGCCGGTTTAGGTGATGTGCTCGGCGGTAGAGTTGTCCGATGGGCTTGCTCGGCAGTAGAGGCCTTGTTGGTCATCGCCAACACCTTGGAAGACGGGTCACCCTTCTTCCTTTGCCCTTTCGGTGGTGCCATTTCGAATACTCTCTGCTCCAAGAGTCCAAAGCAAGGAGGGACGACAACAGTAACTTGCTCGGCTAAAAAAAGAGAAAAGAAAAATTAGACGAGCAAGTTTGAGAAACAAATGACGAACAAACTTGTAAAAGAAAAAGTTAGAAATTTTCTATACCTGGGGGTACTTCAGCCTGGGCCTCTAGGTGATGAGGAAGGGTGAGTAGGCGAGCAACTTTCTGACACTTCTCCTCGCTCAAGTACTGGATGGTTCTATCCGCTTTGTTGTGCAAGCCGACCAAACAAGAAGTGAACAGGAACTCCGCGCCAATTTCCTCCTCTTCTGAATTCCACTTGGGCAATCGAGGGCCTGCGAACGAATAAGAAAAGTTAAATTAGAACAATACAGTTCAAAAGCGAACAAAGATAAACTTACGCTTAATTATTCCATAAGAAGCAGGAGAGTTAATTCACCCAATGCCACCGTGCAGATCGGGAGATGCTCGTCAATCACCCCCAATGAAGAAGAAGTGTTGTTTCCAGTCCCTAATCTTGTTCGGCACTCCTTCTACCAACTAAAGTCCGGTTCTGGCCTTGAGATAGTAGTAACCTTCTTCACCTACTGGGCACTTGGTAATTGTCATAAGATAGTTGATCTCCTCAGCAGTAAGACGATCAAAGTATCCCTCTAAAGCAAACAAGCATATTGCGCCGAGCAAATTCATCCATCCAATCGGCGTGATCTGTGTAATGGCAAGGTTGGTTGCCTCGAGGAAGCGACCAACAACTGGGGGTAGCGGCAACCTCAAGCCAACGATCAGTGTATCAATGTTGATCGTTGTGCATCCTGGAGGTGGGCGATCAGCTCTTTCTTTTCTCCCAGGGGCCCACATGTGAATGTCATAAGGAATCTTGTAGGTCTCCCGGATTAGATCAAGATCCTCCTCGAGGACAACACTCTTGATTTTGCTCGCCTGGAAGTCAGTTTTCACCAAGTCCATTATTTGTCTTTGTGGGCAAGCAAAGTTGTTCGCGTATTCCTCAACATATGCTCGCCATTCGAAAGGCCGAGCAACTCCAACCGGAATCTCATTTTCCAGCATCTTTGGAGATGAGAAGTTTATCCCCTCCAAAAATTCACGAGTCAACTCGTCAAACTCGGGATCCTCTTCCGACTCAGTACTGGACGAAGAGCCCTCGTCAGAATCCCTGTTCGCAACGACCACCACCTCCCTCCCTGATGGGTGAGCACCAGTATCTTCCACCGATCGGACAACCGAGTCTGCGTGGGGGTCTGATGCCGAAGAAATCTCAAAGGGGGGTTGATTTCCGTGTGTCACAATGGGGAATAGGGGATCAAGGGTCTCTTTGGATTTATTGCTCGAATGAGAAGACATAGAAAAATAAGGGAAAAATATAGAGGACGGCGAAACTACTTGCAGACGAAGGCGACTTTCGGAGATGATGGCGGCGCTAACTTCCACACGGCGGCAATGGAGGTTTTCGAGGGAGAAAAAGAGAAATAAAAAGGAAATCAAGAGATTAAAACAAAAATACTACCTTGAAACTAAACCGGAAGCAAGAATCTGAAGAAAATCTCGTCGAAAAAAACTTGAATTCGCCGGAAATTGGGGAACGGCGATGGAGCACTGTAGCAGGATTGAAAGAAGTGGGAAAATTTCAGTTTCCACTTCTATTTATATCCCATGGAAAAACAGGGTAAAACCCATAATTATCCCAAAGAAGTGGTCCAAAATGAAGAAAAACGGGGTGAATTTTGAGCAAGTTTGAAAATCGGAGGGCCTATATGTAAATATAGGGGCGCGTGGCCTCGGGACTGATCGCGCGTGGGCGGCGCGCAATCATACCGCCCACATCATCCTCGTACATCCCCCAGATCGTGGGAAGACGAAACGGTGAACCCCGAGTTGCTCGCTAGTTTCAATGATGTTCGTCCGAATCCACACCAGTATAGTATCCTAACTACAGTTGCTCGCCACAAAGTTGCTCGTCTGAGGCAACATTTAGTCAGGATAGGGGGCAATTGTTGATAGGCGAACATCAATCATTGCTGGGCGAACAAGGATTAAAGCCTTAAAAGAGGATTATGAAGAACCAACCCCAAATCAAAGATGATTAACAAAGAAGATCAAGTTAGGGTGCATAAATCAATCCAGGGAGTGTATAGACTGACGAACAACTCTACCGACGAACAACATATTGGCGAACAGGTCTAGAGACCCGAAGCCAAATATGGACCCTCCACCAAGTCAATAATGATGAACAACATTATGAAAGATGGTGCATTTACCAGTTTAAGAAGTGTATGAAAACGAACAAAGAACCAAGATCCCAAAGCCAATCTGTGTAAAACACAAAGGCGAACAACTTCTGAGCCATAACCTCAAAAGGCGAACAACTTCTATAGAAAACCATTCTTGATCAACTAAACCGACCTAGACGAACAACAATGAGCCCGAGATAAGACCAAAGAAGACTTTCTAACTAAGATTCAGCTTAGATAAGGTCAAACAAAGGTCAATAGGACACTTGTCAAGCATGCAGGCTAGGGAGACCAAGAGTCATAGACACCTCATGCTTGTTAGTCTCTATAAATAGTTGTTCTCCAGCTAACAAATACAAGTTCAAATTCATAAATACTCCCAAAACACACACTAACACACCTAAACGTGCACACATACGAAATTAATACGATTTTGACTTTCGTATTTTCGATTTCATAACCCGAATCTTCGATTTACCATTTACGGTGGTAATCAATCACACGAAATTGATTGGTGATCTTAAACCGAACTAAAACAGTCACTAATCCTATCAATTAAATTTGATCACCAACAATGCCCCCTCCTATCATACGAGGCATTGAGTACTTCCAACCACGATCTGGAAATTCCATATGTTTCAAATTAATAGTAAATAACAAGTTAATTATAAAAAAAATGGCAGAATTTCGACTGTAAACAAACATATATCCATCAAATTAACATAATAAATTAACCAAATACAAAATATTAATTAATTCAAAAAATTTGGGCAGTGTTTTGACTATAAATAGACATATTGACTTGAAGCAAATTACACTAACTTCTACTAGTCGCTTACCCGCAAGCGGACGAGTTCACTGTAGTAAGAGTAAGTATAATGGCCAAGTATTATCGAACCCACGGGATAGTGTGTATGCGAATAGATCCCTGAAGATCTACGCGTCGTAGTTAATATGAGTGTGTTGTTTTTGGATTTTTGGAAAGATTAATTAAAAGACTAAAATAAACTAAGTAAACTAAAATACTAAAGCAATCAAATTAACTAAGGGTTGTGTTCTAATGAGAGATGGTGATGTTTAGGATTGGAATCCCTACGTATACTAACGGAGCAGGTACATAATCAGAATAACTGTGACACCCAAGAATTAACCTAAGTTTAAAAATGCAAGATTAAAGCTCAAGATTCTAAACCCTAATACTTTACCCTAACACTCGACTTCACGAATCTACTAACAAGTTAATAGATTGTGCTTAATTAATGAGACCCTAATTTAACTAAGGTGATGCGGTCGTCCTCCTTCGCTAAACCGGTAGATGAATTAACCTTTCCTAAACTCTCTAGTTAAGTCTACTCGTTGTTAAAGAATAATACGGTCGTCCTCTCTCTAACACCTTTCGAACGAAATTCAAGAGCGAAGTCTAGATTAATTTTAAGAATTCATTAACCAAGAGAATTAAAACCTAACGTCACAAGTTACTCTAATTACATACCCACATCCTACTTCTACGAGTTCATCCTACCCTAAGCATGCAAGGGTTTTAGCCGGACATGGCTTTAACAAACATAAAAGTAATAGAAGAAACGACGAACATAAATATAATGAATTGAACGAAGAATATAAGAAACATGAACTAGGGTTTTAAAAGAAATAAATACTAAGAACTGAAATTTAATTAACTAAAACGAAGTTTCAAAGCGTTCAAAGAAATCAAATTAATGAAAAGAAACTAATAAACGAAACGAAACTTAGAATTCGTATGCAAAACCTCAACAAAACGTAAATAAAGCTTGCTCCTCTCCTTCCTCTCCAAAAACTAAGTCTAAAGTTATTTCTAAAGTTCGGGGATCCTTCAAAACGTGTTTGGAAGAGGTATATATAGGCAACGGGTCGAAACGGGATCTCATGGGCCAAAATTCCGTCGAGCTCGAGTAGAGGTCGAGTAAAATTACTCGAGCAATGCAAGCTCGAGTGTCAAATTTGTACAGAACGTGAAAAGTACTCGAGCCCCTTAGCTCGAGTAGCTCTACTCGACCGGTCCTTGCTCGAGTAGTCTACTCGAGTGCCTGCGGACTTGCTACTCGACCGGCTTCTGCTCGAGTGCACTACTCGAGTGCCTGAGTATTGGCTACTCGACCGAAGCTGGCTCGAGTGCACTACTCGAGTGCCTGAGTAGTGTTTACTCGAGCTCCTTCTTCTTGAGTACTTCAATGACACTTTTGCTCGCTCGAACTAATACTTCTCGTATTTCTTCCATATCTTCTCATCCGGGTATCCGTTTGAGTCGATTCGAAGTCCTACGAACTCCTCTTTTTGCCCTCTATCCATCTATAAGCATCAAAGACACAGATTTGTTAGTTTGAGAAAATAATACTCAAATGACTCTAAATACTTATATAAATCCATCAAAACAAGGACATTTCGAGCGACGAATCATGACAATTTCACTCCTAATCAACCCCCCCAAACTTACCATGTTGCTTGTCCTCAAGCAACGAAATAATATGTCAAGTGAAATTGTTAGGAATTAGTCAAGGAATCCAATCATGCAAGTACATAAATTCGAGCTTCAAAGATTCATCACAAGTATACTCACTCACCTTTCTTCATCATATTCATGCGACAACAGCAAGAAACACCAAAATCCAACATGGATGTGCACTCAACGATGTGTTTCACTCCCTCACTCGTGTATAACAATGATCAAGGGACTCACTCAAACAATCAATCACACAAATTGGCAGCCATAGGCTTGTAAGTGCTCTTAACTTCGACCGTACTCTAGAAATCAATGCCGAATCAAAAATGACTTTTCTCAAGGTTGTAATGTAGGCTCTTTGGACAGGTGGGATAACAATATGGGTAAAGTGACTCTCGTGAATGAAGAATAGAAAATCAAACTTTAGCACTTCGAGATTAGGAACAAACTACTTCAAACATGTTCAATCAACAAACTTTCGTTTCCAATTCTCTCAACACTTCAATTTTTTTTTCTTTCAATCACTTCACTTTTTTTCTTTTTCGCACAAACACATGAGCTCATTTTTTCTTTTGCTCATTCTCAATTTTTTCTCTTTTTCCCACAACTCAAAACTTCATCACACCTTCTTCTCATATTCACTCAACAAACAACTTTTTCCTTTTTCAACTCAATTCACTCCCTTCACATTCACACTTTCCTATTCTCCACTCAAATTGGGACAAAAAGGCTTAGGAATTGGAATAGTGTTCATATGTGCTAGCAAATAAAATAGGTTTTAGGCTCAAAGGGGCTAACAAGGGATCAATGTCATTGGTAAGGAAAATTTTGGCTAAGTGACTCAATTAAAATCAAAGATGGCCTAAGATCCTATTCGGCATATCAAACTAGACACAATCTAGAAGCAAGAGCACACACAAGTTCTAGCATCCTCTAAGGTGATGATCCACTCACAAACGAAGAGATTGATTAATGCATCAAAATCTCATAAGGCTCAAATCTCACGGCTTTCACATCCATGCTAGTCTAGTGCATTCTCACAATCATCACACAAGCACTCAGAAGGAAAACTTGCAAGCATATAAGTTCTTTCTCAAATCAGCTCAAACTCAAACACTCACACAAAAGAATTTCTAACTCACCCTCAGAACTTACTCTACTCATCAAATCATACTCAAAGATAGCAATCAACAAGCATAAGATGATTGATAGGCATGAAATATGCAATAGCGAGTCAACTCAAAATCACCCCAAGGAGTATCTCAACAAACCAATAATCAATCAAACTCAACTCAAAGATAAGGGCGTGCATGCATGTGCAATGTAACAAGAAACAAATAAAAAAACTCCACCCCCCAAACTTCGACCTTGCTAGAGGTCTAAGTTTGGGGTTGTGGGTTACCTCAACCAAATAATTCTGTTTCTCTCAATAGCTTTGCACACTCCCTTGCTTGAGTTGGTCCTTTCAATCTGAATAACCCCATGATACCTTTACTCCTTTAGAGACAAGCCTACAAGCAACTCACTCAAATACGAGGTTAAACATACGACTCACAATAACTCCCTAATAACTAAAAACAAAGCAAGTAATAAAAATAAAAATAATGGGTTGCCTCCCATTCAGCGCTATTTTTAAGGTCCTCATGCCGGACCGAGCTCAAAGGAGCTTATGGGACATCATACTCAAAAATACCTCCCTTACTCTCATAAGAGTGGTGTTTGAACTCCTTTCCTTGATGCCCCATCATCATGAGCTCTTTTGCTCTTTCCTCATTCCCAAGTGTTATGGGTCTCAACTCCTTCTTGCCTCTATCTGGAGGAGTCTTACTAAATAATTTCTTGAGTTTGGACTTTTTCTTCTTAACTCCTCATTTTCCCTCTAACTGGACCACGTCCACTTTCTTCACCTCTTCATCCTTCAACTTCTTCACTTCACCCCTATCAAAATAATCACGATCATAATGCTCATGGATTAAATAACCAAGTGAAAGACTAACAAAATCATGAGAATCAGAAGGATTAGGGATAGGAGGCGTGTCTTCAACACGAGGATCAATGGCATCCATGCAATACAAGCTTTCATCCTCCTTCGGGTGCTTCATGGCTTCATATAGGGAGATCTTCACTTCTTGATCATCAACCTTCAACGTAATCTTCCCATTTGCCACGTCTAGCACCACCCCCGTCGTAGCTAAGAACGGTCTTCCCAAGATTAGGGGCACGTGCTCATCTTCCTCCATCTCTAGCACTACAAAGTCGGCTGGAAAAATGTGATCTCCAACTCTCACTAGGACGTCTTCAACCACACCTTGAGGTCTAGTAATAGACCGATCGGCTAGTTGAAGCGTCATCATTGTGGGTTGAAGTTCACCACCTTCCAGCTTCTTGAAAAGCGACAAGGGCATGAGATTGATGCTCGCCCCTAAATCACATAGCGCTCCTTTCTTGATCCCGTTCCCAATGTCACATAGGATTGTAAAGCTCCCGGGATCCTTCAACTTTGGTGGAAGTGCCTTGTGCACTAATGCACTCACCTCGTGGTTCAGCTGCACCAACTTCGGCTCATCCACTCGCCGTCTTTTCGCTATCAAGTCCTTCAGAAACTTTGCATAATGCGGCATCTGTTCCAAAGCATCATAAAAAGGAATGTTAATGTGAAGTTGTTTAAAAACATCAAGAAATTTAGCAAACTTTTCATCAAGCTTCTTTTTCATGAAGCGTTGTGGATACGGGACGAGTATCACAGATTTGGGTACCCCCCATTCATCTCTTTCTGTTTCTTTCACTTTATCCCTTGCTTCCTTTGTCTTTTTCCACTTAGGAACTCTCTCAACCTCCTCACTTTCCTTGCCCTTCTGGGACTCATCCATATCTTCATGCTTCTCAATCCCTTCACTTTCAATCCCCTTCTCAACTTGGGGCGTCTCAGAATCAACAGGCATCTGAGGACCTTCATAGTTGGTTCCACTTCTTAACTGGATAGCCTTGCAATGCTCTTTCGGGTTCCCCTCCGGCATTCTATTCACTGACTTTGCAATCTGGCTCATCTGGAACTCTAAAGACGTGAACCTTCGATTGTTCTCTTGTTGAGTTCTAGTCCACTCAACATTCATCTTCTGGAGCTCTTGATCACGATGATCGCCCTTCTTATGCAACTCCTTCACATCTTACTCCAAGGATGACAATCTCTTGCTACCTTCCTCAACCTTCTGAAGGATCGTTCTCAACATCTCTTCGGTTGAGGCACTGCCTTCTCCACCCGGAGGCTTTGAACCCGGATCAACACCTGCAGGAACAGTAACACCAGCTTTTGGGTTAGCATAAGAAAAGTTCTCATTCTTCCTCCATGTGTTTTGAGGAGGCTGCTGGCCTCCTTGAACTCCTTGTGTGTTCCTCCATTGATTTTGAAGTGGCTGAGGGCCTGGAGGTACAAATGGTTGGCCATAAGAAGGCCTTCCATACTGATTTCCACCTTGGTAGCCATTCTGATTGTAATATTGACCTCCCATGTAATTGACTACCTCTTGCTGTCCACTTGGTTGGTCTACTCTCTCATTCTCCACTGCATGCTCTCCAACCAAAATTTTCCCCAACTCGAGGTTGTTGATCTTCTCCATCATTGCCATCAACAGCCTTCTCGTTCCTTCTCCCTCCTCAACCTGATTAACTCTCTGAAAATCTGTATCTCCACTCCAAGCACTGGCATTCGTGACAATGTTGTCCACGATCTCCCTACACCTCTCTATGCCTTGGTTCAAGAATGCTCCGCCCGCACAGACGTCTAAATGGTCTTACCCCGCCTTGTTGGCACCACTATAGAAGAATGCCATAATGTCTCCCTCGTTGTACCCGTGCTGCGGGCACTCTATCAGCATGTTTGAGTATCTCTCCCACGCTTGGCGTAAATCTTCTCCAGACTTCTGGCGAAAGGACGAGATCTCAATTCTAGCCTTGATCGTCCTAGATGGAGGGTAGAATCGCTCGAGGAACAGACGCTCGAGCTCGGCCCAAGTGGTAATACCTCCCCGCGGGAGCGTATTATCGTACCACTCCTTAGCTATTCCCGTCAATGAGAATGGGAACAACCTAAGCCTCTTAGCATCTTCAGACATGCCATTGTAATTAAATGTTGAGGCTATCATGAGAAAACTCCTCAGATGTGTATGAGGATTCTCCTTCCCGATCACCCCCTTGAACTGATTCTCGGTAAGCAGCTTTAAAATCCCCGGGGATATCGAGAAGTTGTTCGTCTCAACAGGAGGCAAAACCACTCCATCATAGTACCGCTGTGGCTGCGCTGCAAACCTCCCTCGAATAGCCATATTGTGATCTACATTCTGAGGAATGTGTTGAGGATTAGCAGCAGGTACTGATACTTGTTGGGGTGGTGGTGGGTAAATAGGTGGTTGATTATAGACTGGGGGTGGAGGATACGGGTATGGTGGGTAAGGATAAGGTGGGTATGGGTAATGTTGGTATACTGGGTTGTTGAAAGGGTTATTTGGGTTTTGTGGGTAAGCAGGGTTTTGGTTCTGACTTTGGGGTTGTGTTTGTGCAGAGTTGATTGTGTCTTGTGGGTTCGGGTGTGGGCTCTCAGTTCCCCCTATGGGTATCTGCTGATTACTGTTGTTTCCATTGGCACCCTCTGCCCGTTCCACAAGAGCAGTATACTCTGCAGCTATTTTGTCTAACTCCCCAAGTTCATCAGAAATCTTGTCTTTGTTCCCCGCGGCAGTAGTCATTCTTCTCAAGAAGGCTCGGTTCCTTCTAGCTATTGTCTCAGGATCTGCAGGTAACCTCTCTTCGCTCGTATTGCCTTGTGAGCGTGTTTTCATAAACCTGAAACACTAGTAGAAGGATCAAAACGCAACTGCCCAATGAATGGAAATAAAAGTAAAAACAGAAAATAAATCACCCACTACTAACTACTAAGCTATCTACAAGTCCTATTCAAAAAACATATAACGCCATCCCCGGCAACGGCGCCGTTGACTTGAAGCGAATTACACTAACTTCTACTAGTCGCTTACCCGCAAGCGGACGGGTTCACTGTAGTAAGAGTAAGTATAATGGCCAAGTATTATCGAACCCACGGGATAGTGTGTATGCGAATAGATCCCTGAAGATCTACGCGTCGTAGTTAATATGAGTGTGTTGTTTTTGGATTTTTGGGAAGATTAATTAAAAGACTAAAATAAACTAAGTAAACTAAAATACTAAAGCAATCAAATTAACTAAGGGTTGTGTTCTAATGAGAGATAGTGATGCTTAGGATTGGAATCCCTACGTATACTAACGGAGCAGGTACATAATCAGAATAACTGTGACACCCAAGAATTAACCTAAGTTTAAAAATGCAAGATTAAAGCTCAAGATTCTAAACCCTAATACTTTACCCTAACACTCGACTTCACGAATCTACTAACAAGTTAATAGATTGTGCTTAATTAATGAGACCCTAATTTAACTAAGGTGATGCGGTCGTCCTCATTCGCTAAACCGGTAGATGAATTAACCTTTCCTAAACTCTCTAGTTAAGTCTACTCGTTGTTAAAGAATAATACGGTCGTCCTCTCTCTAACACCTTTCGAACGAAATTCAAGAGCGAAGTCTAGATTAATTTTAAGAATTCATTAACCAAGAGAATTAAAACCTAACGTCACAAGTTACTCTAATTACATACTCACATCCTACTTCTACGAGTTCATCCTACCCTAAGCATGCAAGGGTTTTAGCCGGACATGGCTTTAACAAACATAAAAGTAATAGAAGAAACGACGAACATAAACATAATGAATTGAATGAAGAATATAAGAAACATGAACTAGGGTTTTAAAAGAAATAAATACTAAGAATTGAAATTTAATTAACTAAAACGAAGTTTCAAAGCGTTCAAAGAAATCAAATTAATGAAAAGAAACTAATAAACAAAACGAAACTTAGAATTCGTATGCAAAACCTCAACAAAACGTAAATAAAGCTTGCTCCTCTACTTCCTCTCCAAAAACTAAGTCTAAAGTTATTTCTAAAGTTCGGGGATCCTTCAAAACGTGTTTGGAAGAGGTATATATAGGCAACGGGTCGAAACGGGATCTCATGGGCCAAAATTCCGTCGAGCTCGAGTAGAGGTCGAGTAAAAGTACTCGAGCAATGCAAGCTCGAGTGTCAAATTTGTACAGAACGTGAAAAGTACTCGAGCCCCTTAGCTCGAGTAGCTCTACTCGATCGGTCCTTGCTCGAGTAGTCTACTCGAGTGCCTGCGGACTTGCTACTCGACCGGCTTCTGCTCGAGTGCACTACTCGAGTGCCTGAGTATTGGCTACTCGACCGAAGCTGGCTCGAGTGCACTACTCGAGTGCCTGAGTAGTGTTTACTCGAGCTCCTTCTTCTTGAGTACTTCAATGACACTTTTGCTCGCTCGAACTAATACTTCTCGTATTTCTTCCATATCTTCTCATCCGGGTATCCGTTTGAGTCGATTAGAAGTCCTACGAACTCCTCTTTTTGCCCTCTATCCATCTATAAGCATCAAAGACACAGATTTGTTAGTTTGAGAAAATAATACTCAAATGACTCTAAATACTTATATAAATCCATCAAAACAAGGACATTTCGAGCGACGAATCATGACAATTTCACTCCTAATCACATATCCATATTTATTTTTCACATAAATTCAACATAACAATCATATATACTATATCAAAACTATACATTTAAGCATGCATACTAAAAATTTACAAAAAACGAAAATATATATAACAAAAGAATTAATTAAACGGTAAAAGTGTGAAAAACGTACGGTGAAGTTGAAGCAACGAGCACAATGTGATATAGAACCAGTCGATTCCTACCACCACTTCAAAAAGACCTTCGTCGTAGATTAAACGGATAAAAAATGAGTTTAAAAAACTTTTTTTACGTAAAAAATTATGAATGAAAACGAACAGAATCTGTTCTGTAATAAATATTTAGCGACCGCCTTTACGGGATTAACGGCCGCCCATAAACAATGGACCAAAACCGGGTCATTATTGCCCACCTGCCAACTTCGGGATTCGCGATTAGCGACCGACTGTGACGGTCGCTAAATTTAGCTCCAAATTAGCGACCGATTTCTGTCGCTAATCTCAATAATGCGACGTCGTCGGATCAAACGGTCAAATCAGTCGCTAAAATCGGTCTTAGATTAGAGACCGACTCATCAGTCGGTCACTAATTTCAGTCAATTTGATCACTTCGGTCCTTCGGTCGCAAATCAGTCGCTAATCAACCAAATTAGCGATCGATTTTTAGGCGGTCGCTAATCCCGGTTGCAAAAACGCGATTTTTTTGTAGTGGAATATGATGCATGATGAATAAATATTTATTATGTTATGTAGGATTACTATATTAATTTTATAATATTAGTTCAATGAATATAATTAATATACTAACTAAATGCACTCACTTTCATAAAAATTAAGTTTAATTCATTGTATTGGAAAAATACTCTTTATTCTTATTTGGGTTTTCATTTGCCAAAAATATGGCCATGTTATATACAATTCTATGTTTTTAAAACACTCCACACAAAAAAAATATTTGAAAAATAAAAATAAAAAAAGCATAACATTTTTCGAATATTTTTTCTCCAAAAATGCATATGTTTAGTGTGTTTCTTTTGCATTTTAAAAAATTGTAAATTGTGAGTGTGCGTAGTGTTTTTCAGAGTCGTGTTAACTGAAATGTTGACAACATGCGCGACAACACAAGACGGTTACGAACAATTATGAACAAATCTAAGTAGTTCTAAGAAGCAGAAGACTTAAACACCTTGCAAACGGAATTTAAAATTTTCATAGACTTAAATAAAGTCTATGATGCCTCGTGGCGAAAAGCTTCACTATAACCATGTAGTGATACAAACAAAGATCTAACATAAGATCTCAAAGTGAGGGTAAGGTGTAAACACACCGCCTAAACAGATCTACGATGACTAGAAAACTGATCACACTCAGACCCTAATCTAGTCTATTTTCGATCCCAATACTTATAGGAGCATTGCAACGCTCGACCAACACAAAAGATAATACTAACGACCCTTCTACACTAGATGTACTTGAACACTCGATAGTGTAGCTCTCGATTACTACTTCCTGGCTTGTTTCTCCTGGTTTTTCCTTCGTCTATCTTCTGGTATTTATAGATGTAGGATCCACCGGAAGTTACAATCACTATATTAGTTTGGAAAGACCTAGAAACATATCCTACACTAACTGGTATTTATAGATGTAGGATCCACCGGAAGTTACAAGCATTTTCGCTGGAATTTGATCCAAGAATAGGTTTTCCATCAGTTTTATTTTCCGAACTTAGATTGACTCTTTTTTTTTCTTTTTGCAATTCTATTTTCACTACTAAACTAAATTATGGTAGTAATGAAAATACAATATACAAATTAATAAACCTAAATGAAATTACTTACCTTTTTATCAATAATTTTGCTTTTTATTTTGTAATTTGGTGAAATGAAACAAAATCATTGAATTTGATTGAGAAAGAGAAGAGAAAATGACTCTATTTCTTAGTTCTTACGGTGAAACTTGAGAGGTAAAAATGTTATGTTCTAAAAAAATATGATATAATGGTCATTAGTTTATTATTATAATGATCACATATATCATTAGTTTATCACATTGAAAGGAATACATAATGATCACATTTTTTTTGTAAATTATAAACTCAAATAATAAATATCCACCGTAATTAATAGTAGCTTAAATATAGAAATTATTATTTATAGAATTATAATTATTACATTGAATTATAACTAATACATTAACAATATTAGAAAAATACAATATTTAACATATAATAAATCATTCTTCATCTTCACCATATCATTGATCTTCTACGTCATCTTCACATGAAAATAAATCTTAGGTATTGACCTTCACTCCTATAAAAAATAATCAGAATCATTCACACAATGATAATGAATTTCATCTGAAAAAAAATTTAATAAAAAAAATAAAGAAACAACCTAATTAGAATTCACCATAACAAAAGGGTTTGTTAAAAAAAGAAGTAAATACCTTGACGTGTATAGATTTATATCCTGAAAAAAAAAATTTGATTTTGAGGAAATAATCATTACCATCCTGAAAAAAAATGATTTTGAAGAAAGAATCATTAGTAAAAGAGATTAAACAAAAAATGCAGATTAAATTCATACAACTAACCGATTAAAAACATAAAAAAGCTAAATACTTTGACAATTATAGATTCGTATCCTGCAAAAAAGAAATATGAAGATTCACACAAAAGATGAATTAATGTAATATATATGAAAAACTTACGTGAATGATGATCCAATAAACAATAATAAGCAAAAATTATGTAATATACGAAAGAAACAACACCTTGAGATGTATAAATTTGTATCCTACAAAAGTAAAATATGAAGATTTAGATGAAAGGATAATCAATGAAAATTTGCAAATTGTTATATGAAATATTCTACAGATCCTAGATCCGTAGAATAATCCATATTCAAAAAATGGATCCTTGTCCTTTCACTTTCCCTCCACCCTCCGCCGCCTCTTGTCGCGCATTCTCCGCCACCACCTATGCGCTGGTACCAACAGCCCTGCAAGCCCGTCCCAACCCCATCCCCACCCCTATCCCAAAAATCACAGTTGGAAGTTTAGTAGTTCACCACAAAACTCACAATAAATTTCACAGTTGTACATAAAGCAGGAAATACTGCCAATAGAAATGTAAACGTGCTAATGTAACAAAAATGGTCTGCACCTTCTCTCTCTCATCGACCTTATATCACTTTCAAGTTTAACTAAATTAAACATGAAAAATCGAAACTCAACTAAAAAAAAAAATTCAAACCTGAGATAAATTAATTTGTTGCAAACACCTCAACAAATTTTTTTAAAAATGGATGCAATATCTTCAATATGCGTTACTAAAAATATGTGTTACTATTGAACCAAATGTGTGTTACTAAAAATATGTGTTACTATTGGAGCAAATGTGTATTACTATTGGAGAAAATGTGAATTACTAAAAATATATGTTACTGTTGGAGCAAATGTGTGTTATTGTTAGAGTAAATATGTGTTACTGCAAATGTGTGTTACTGTCAGAACAAATGTGTATTTGGAGCAAATGTATGTTACTATTAGAGTAAATATGTGTTACTGCAAATGTGTGTTACTGTCTAAACAAATGTGTGTTACTATTGGAGTAAATGTGTGTTATGGTTAGAGGAAATATGTGTTACTATTGAAGCAAAATGTGTTAATGTTTGAGCAAATGTGTATTATTTTAAATGGTGTTAATGTTAGAGCAAATGTATGTTATTGTTGGAGCAAATATGTTTTAATATACAAAACAATAAATTTAAATTTAAAGGAATGAGAAATAAATTAAAAACACATATTTGTACTTGTAAAAATATATATATTTGTCATTATTGTTATTTTAAAGTAGAAAAATCTGTTTTTAATGGCTAGTAACACACATTTGCCCATATAGTAACATACATTTACCCATATAATAACACAAACTGGGAGCGAAAATCCTGATACTTTGGCTTGCGCGAAATTTTGGAAAATACCCACCAAATCCGACTTGGCCAAGATCCGTGAATTTTTACCTGGAGCGACCCGACCCATAATATTTTTAATATTTGTCTATTTTAAGTATATTTTACATATGAATTACTTCACTAGAGAACTCCACATGAAAATTATTAATAAACCTGCAACTTTCATAAGATAATAGAATGGTTTTTTTTAGAAGAACTAACGAAGTTTTATGGCAAAATTTTCGAGACAATAATGAAAGAGGGAAGATGCTTTTTTGGGGATTGTATTGAGATTGATTTTTGTATGAGAGATATATATAAAGGGTATTGTGATAGAATCCACGATCAAAATTAGATTAGAGATTAAGTTTCAACGACTGAAAATAATTTTTAAAGTCAATGATTTGGGTAATGGGATGAGAGAATTTTCAAAATAGAGTGATGTGGACTTGCCACATAGGCTTAAAAAAACTTTGTCTATATAGGATACTAAGATATACAAATTAATAAAAATTAAATGGCAAAAAAAAAAAGACAATAAATTAGCAATACAATTCCAAATTTTGCAAATAGCCTAACAAGACAACTAAACTCATGTTTGACATCAAACTAAGTGAAATTTTCTAAACTACGTCGTTTTATGACGGAATTTAAAATAAAATGATGACAACTGACCCACCTAAACAAATTATACCTAAATCGGATCGATTGATAACCGTCTAGCGTTTAAATGGGGCCTAGATGACCGCCTAAATCGATTTTTGCATCATTGCTCTCGATTCTCTCACGGCTCAGACGAACAATGGAAGATTACCCTATCCCAACAAAACAAATTAAAAAATAATTTTAGAGGTCGTTTTGGTAATTTACTCATATATATATATATATATATATATATATAATTATCGTATTTTACACTACTGTATAACTTCTTCGCCTTGCTATAACAACTCAAAATCGGAGCAAATTGGAGTTAAAAGAAACCTTCCACTTCCAAGGAAGAAATTGTAGCTAAATTTCAGGATTATGATCATGAAGACATCATTAAACAGGCGGAAAACCTTCTGAGATTTAGCGCAGTGAAGACGATGGGCGGGAACGAATTTCGCTTCTTTCTGTCATGCGACATTAATCTTCCAGTAACTTTCAAAATCGAGAGATTGGAAGGGAAATTATCTGCTCGTAAGCCTCCTGATTCAGGTATTACACTGATTATATGTTTTTTTTACTTAATCTGGTTGGGGGATTGAGTTATTAATAGTTTTTCTTTTTCTTTTTTGGGGGAAATATGTTGCTATTTTTGTAAGATTTTTAGTTAATAAGTATTGCAGACATGGTTGAGCTCTTTAGTGCGTGGTGTTTTGGGATTAATGATAGCGTTTATCCGAGGGCAGTATTACTAGTTTATTGATGGATTTGTTGCTGTTTTAGTTGAGCTGTGATAGTGATGATGATTATTTTACTGTAAATTGGACCCATCAGCTGATTCTGATTGCACGATAGAGGAGAGGAAACCCGAGTTGTATGTTGAGTGCTTGTTGTACGTTGATGGCGCGCCTTTTGGGCTCCCCATGAGAACAAGGTATAATATCTGGGTTTCAATTTTGCAATATTTTCTTTGAGGTTTTTTCCCCTATGCTTTTGGGTGATTTCGTGTGGAAATGGTGTAAAAATGTAGGTTGGAATCCGTTGGCCCATCGTACTGTTGGAATGAACTTATTACGCTTAGTACTAAGTATCGCGATTTAACCGAAAATTCACAGCTGGCTCTTACTGTAAGTATTTAGTTCCAGTTACTGACAAATCGTTTCCAACTCGAGCACTTTGTTGTTTGATTTCGTCGGAAAAATGTTAATAGTACTGTAATCTAGGTGTATGATGTTACGTGTGGAAAAGATGAGGAAGTTGTTGGTGGGGCGACCATTCGTCTGTTTAACATGAAAAGGCAGCTCAAGACTGGGAAGCATAAGCTTAGACTTTGGGCGGGCAAAGAAGCAGATGGCTCGATAAACACAATCACTCCTGGAAAAGTAGTTATTTTCTAATTCATTGGTATTAAGGCTGATAAGAATCAGGTTGCCTTATGGTATGACGTGGTAACGTTTGAGTGCTATGTTTTTTTTTCTTGATAGGTTCCTAAAGACGAGAGAGGAGAATTAGAGCGTCTGGAAAAGCTTGTAAATAAGTATGAGAGAGGACAAATTCAAAGAGTTGATTGGCTTGACCGGCTTTCATTCAAAGCCATGGAGAAAATAAAGGAACGTGAGAACATTAAAAATGGGAGTTCTCATTTGTACACTATCGTTGATTTCTGCAGTTTCGAACACCGAGTTGTTTTCCAGGTACTTTTGAATTCCCGTGGTCGTTCCTCATTCTCAGAATGCTCTTTTGTTACCAAATTTCGTGGTCAATTCGTGCTTTCTGTGAATTCATTTTCACTTGGCTTATCTTTCTTTCATGGCCGAATGCGTTGATTTGATTGGGTGATTAAATTACTAAATACCAAAGAACAAAATTGTTTTTAGTACAAACAAATTCACTTCCGGTGAGAACAATTGAGTGTTTGGTTTAATTGTTCGCCACCAAATAACTAGTCCTTACTATTGAAAATGTATTGTTATTGTTTGCTAAAAACACAAACATATGATCCTTAAGCGAACTTTACCCCTGAGCATAATATTCTGTGATGGTTATGTTTGTTTTCACCTTTTTTGTTTCCCAATCTAACGAGTTCAGTTTTATTTAACATATTAGAGCATCATGTGTTCTACTGCTTTGGGAATTGCATTTTGAGTTTTCATTATTATGGTTCCTTTTCACGGTTCTTGTTCAACTAGAAATGATTATTCCTGTAACTGGTCATTGGATGCTATGGTTTTCAAACTTAAATCACTTTTCTACATAGGAATCTGGTGCAAATTTCTTAATTCCGTCACCAATAGCTTCAACAAATGAGCTGGTTACGGTGTGGGACCCCGAAGTGGGAAAAATTAACCCCTCTGAGCACAAGCAACTGAAGCTGGCAAGAAGTTTAAATCGTGGCATAATTGATAAAGATCTCAAACCCAGCTCTACAGAAAGGAAGTAAGTTCTATTAAACATACCACTAACCCTCTTTTCCTGAATGTTGTACTGCTTTTTTTAAAATTTATGCTTACTAGTATGAATAGTGGGTAGTTCCGTAGTTGTATGTCTTGCTTACTATTTGAAGTTTCTGCCTCATCTCAATTACGAACTAAAGTATCACAATATAAATCATTTGCGTGGTCCTATGTTTGGAGTTCTTGAATTGTTCAACATACTTGTCTGTCTTGTAGTTTGCTAAAATTGATGGAACTCTGTCGATTCCATCCTATGAAGATAAATACGAAAAGTCTTGAAAAAGAAGAATAAGAGCGCCTGATTGATTTCTGATTTCTTATTGTGATTTTACTCATATTTTGTAGATATATTTAGGTTCTTTGTTTGACTCAGTTTATTTCTTAATTTTTTCTTGATTGTTTATTTCCAGGCAGAAAAAAACTTGTGGTATACACTTACAGCATTCATAAGCTGATTACTAGGACAATCCACATATTTCTATGTTTGGGTTTTTAGGATTTCATCATAAATCTTGCCTTTCCATGCAACAATTTATCTACGTTTTCATCACTTTCTCTATAAGCCTGAGATCACTTTGATGTATAAATGAGAATGTCAATTGTTAGGGGTAAGTTGTCTCATGTCTGGGTTTACTTGCTATTTTTAACATCTGTTCTAGCTTGGCATATATTTTATCTTTGAGGCATTATTATCTGTTAGACATGTTTTTGGTCTATTGCCATATAATCCAAGTTTTTCCCTTAACTAACTATAACTTCAAGAAAGTTCATTTGATGTTTCTTAATGTGTGTATGTGTTTATTATGCTGTTGATTTTATTTTCAATCTTTTCGCTGCTCATAGCCTATCTGATATTTTATAGGTCTATACAAAGAATATTAAGATATCCACCAACTAGGACTTTGACTGGAGAGGAGAAGCAGCTCCTCTGGAAATTTCGCTTTTCATTGATGTCTGAGAAAAGGGCCCTAACAAAATTTTTGTGCTGTGTCGAGTGGAGTGATGTTCAGGTAAAATTCATGCGAATTTCAGTTTCAGACGCAATTCATAATTCATTCTAGTCACAATCTTTATGTATTAAAAATCATTTTATTGTTTGTTCTTACATAATATTCTAATGGCAAAGACTATCTTTCTACATTATCGATTTGCATTGTATGCCTAAAGAACTAAGAATGTACTAGGTGCCCAAGGACAAAAAAAATAATAGAATTATGAGATTCTAAAAAATATATTTGGCCATCAAAAATTGTTTTAATCAACCCTTGAATGATGGAGGAAATTTTAATGAAACAATTCAGTGTACATATCTTTCAATGCATTTTCTCTTATATGTTGGTTGGTGGGCTTAATGCCTTAATTTCAATTTTCCAGCATTCCTCTCAACCAATGTTACTTTGCATATTACCAAGTTATAAATGTTGTCAACAGGAAGCAAAGCAGGCACTAGAACTGATGGGCAGGTGGGAGACAATTGATGTTTGTGATGCGTTAGAGCTTCTGTCTCCAGTTTTTGAGAGCGAAGAGGTTAATTGTCTCACTTTTTGCATTTCTTCCCTTTGCACAATCTGAATTTTTCTCTAGCTTATATTTCTGCTGATATATAGCTTAAGATAATTTGATGCCATCCGAGAATCATAGCACCCACAAACTAAATCATGATAAATGGAGAAGATGTTTGTTCTTTATTTATGATAGGGGCAGCCGTGGATCACCCTCTTTATTTGGAATGCAATTTTCTCTATTGGGGGCTTTGTTGTCAACCTTTTTAATGCAGTATGGTGGATCTTTTAATAGACCGCCCGTCCTCCTACTCTGTCCTTCATGGATTACTTCTACTGACCTTAGCACTCTTGTATCTTTTGTCAACATGACTTTTATGTCATAAGTTGACGAAGAGCTATGTCCCAACACTCCAACTACCATGTATAAAGATTACCTTGTTAAGAAATGGGATTTTACAAAACCACCATGGGACTATCACATGGGTGGATCCGTCATCTGGCTTATGTCCTTCATGTAGCATTCAGACCAAATGGCTCTATGAAATTATGTCGTTACTTCCACATAATATGGGTAACATAGGAGACACCTCTGTGTTTCCCCAGGGGAATCTTTAGAATTCCCACTGCTAGCTTTCAATTCGCCTCGACGGTCAAGTTGTGCACTACTAGAAGTTTCTTGCTTATTGTTTCAGTAAAATCATGGGAAATCTATGTCTCCATTTTTCAGCTGATGCAGGAATGACCTTTTCCCTTGGTTAAAATAGGGTTAATTGCATATAAATACACCACATTTTTTCCAACTTTCAATTTAATCCTGAACTTCACGATTAAATTATAAAAACTCAACCTTTTAATGAATTTAAATCCGATACATGTTTTTGTGTTTCCGCCCGTTTACGACCGATATCTGGTGACGTGTCTCGCCTTTTTGTGTCTCCGCCCGTCTCCGACCGATAGCTGGTGACGTGTCTCGGCGAGACACGTCACCAGATACCGGTCGAAAACGGGCGGAGACACAAAAATATGTATCGAATTTAAATTCGTTAAAAGGTTGGGTTTTTATAATTTAATCGTAAAGTTCAGGATTAAATTGAAAGTTGGAAAAAAGGTGGTGTATTTATATGCAATTAACCCGTTAAAATATGCACTAGAAGTCTAAAACAAAACAAAGTTGATATTTAACTATGTACCTTTTACCAATAAATTGGCTAAAAGTATCATTATAGTGTGCTGAGAACCATGTGTTGAGAATATGGTTACACAATCTTAGAGATCTGTTTTGCTGATTTGATTTTCCGTGATTACGCTTGTATTCGTGTTGTGGCTTGATTATGTTCTGATAACTGCTCTTAGTAAGATGCACATGCCTATACCAAATATCTTTGTTTTTTTTTTTTTGAGCTGATGCATTATCATGCATCCAAACTTTTGATTGTCTGCTCAAGTTTATAAGGCTGCATTTGTTTTGGGATTCATCTGGATGGAATTAGGCCTTTACGATCCCCGTCCCATTCGAGTTAGAGATTTAAAATCCAGTTTTCACATCACATACTCAATCCACACCTAATATACCTATAAGCCTATTATTACTCTTCTCAATATACGATTCACTTTATTCTTACATAATACATTTTTCTCTTTCCTACTTTACTCTTGCACAATACATTAAAATAATACAACATCAATCATTATTAAACTTTGATTTGACATAAAGCAACATTTCACCCTGCCAAAATCCCAAAACAAACACTTACTTTTACAATTCATCAAGGAGTTTACATCCAATGGTTTTAAAGTCACAACTTCACACGCACACCTAAATCCTGAAACAAACGTAGCCTAAGTAAGTATGTACCATATCCTTTTTCTTTTTTTGTTCAGATTTTGGATGTCAAATGCCATTATTATGGAAATACTGGGTTATCATTAGATTTGAATTACTGTGACAGGTCCGAGCATATGCTGTGAGTGTTCTTGAAAGAGCTGATGATGAAGAGCTCCAGTGCTACCTACTTCAGTTGGTTCAAGCACTTCGTTTTGAACGTTCTGACAAGTCTCGCCTTAGTTATTTCCTTGTGGAACGATGTAAGCTTGATGCAAACGAAGAATAAAATTTTGACATTTCAGATTTTTCTAGCTCTACTTATGTTCATATGGACCTGTTTCACATTTTGCAGCACTGCAAAATATTGATTTGGCTAGCTTTCTCCGGTGGTATGTTGCTGTGGAACTCCAGGATCCTCTATATGCTAGACGGTTTTACAGCACCTACGAAATTCTGGAGGAAAGTATGCTGAAGGTGTGGGATTTTCTTTCCTCATATTTCTCTATCTCACCCCATCTCTCTTTCTCCCTCTCTCTATCTCTATCTATCTATCTGTACATGTGTTTTCCCGTCCCTTCATGGTAGTCTCCTTATTTCTACTGATTTCTTAATTCCTGTTGACTGTAAATAAACATTTCTTAGATGGATTCATTTACTGATTTGAAAAAAAGATCAATCTTTTCAATATATTGATAAGCATAACGAAGTCTTGTCTGTTCTGTAGAAAATGTAGCAACTTATCTATTGAGCTGTTTTCAGGGTATGTTGAGGATTATTAGTTAAACTTATTCTGGAGAAGTCCATGGAAACTCACCTGGTTAGTATGAGTTTGATTGTGACCTTCTCAACCTGCTAATAGTTTATCTCAAGAGTTGCCAGAAGTCATATTCACACTAAAGTGTTTTGTTTTAAGAATATAAGAGAAATCTGTTGGTAGTTCCTTAATAACTTGAAAAGCTGTCTAAAACCTATTATCCATATCTTTCTTCTCCTTTCTTTCGCACAATCTGTGTTGGCTGACTGTGATGCATCATATCAGTTGGGACCGGGCTCCAATGGTGATGAAGAAGGTTTAAAGCTTTGGCAGAGTTTGGTGCGTCAGACGGAATTGACTGCACAATTATGTTCTATAATGAGAGACGTAAGAAATGTAAGAGGGGGGACTCATAAGAAGATTGAAAAGCTTAGGCATCTTCTCTCCGGGCTTCTTAGTGAGCTTACCTACTTTGATGAGGTACTCGCGAATTGTTAATTTATGGTGCAATCATGGTTCTAAGTTCTAACCTATACTATAAATAAGTTGACTTTTTAAAACATATTATCCATACATACATAATATATATATGTATATATTGTGGGATTTATAGAAACTGTCGTTTCAGCCAATAAGATCGCCTCTGGCACCAAGGCTCCTTATAACTGGGATCATACCATCAGAATCATCAATCTTCAAAAGTGCATTGCATCCTTTACGGCTGGCATTTCGAACAGAAAATGGAGGAAGCTGCAAGATCATATTCAAGAAGGGTGATGATCTTAGGCAAGACCAGTTGGTAGGTGCCATACATCAATAGACTATGTTGATGATAATGTAATTTACTTTCAATCGTGTAATTTGACAAATTAAACCCAGGTCATTCAAATGGTATCATTAATGGATCGATTGCTCAAGTTGGAGAATCTTGACCTGCATTTGACTCCTTACAGAGTGTTAGCAACAGGCCATGATGAAGGCATGCTCGAATTCATTCCGTCCAAATCTTTAGCCCAGGTAATTTACCCTGCAGATGATTCTACGGAGATATTAAACATGCTTATAGCTTATACACTCCATTGCAGTTGATGCTGTTCGGAATTGGTAGAATTATGGAATGATTATTAGAAAACATTTATATAGGACTAGGGATTCCTCATAACACTTTGATAATGCCCAGCTGTTCTCTTTTACCTTCAGATCTTGTCTGAACATCGGAGTATTACGAGCTATCTGCAGAAATTTCACCCAGATGAAGACGGACCCTTTGGAATAACTGCAACCTGTCTCGAAACATTTATTAAAAGTTGTGCTGGTTATTCAGTTATCACATATATTCTGGGAATTGGTGACAGGTAACTCCTCTCTCTCTCCTCGTCATTCTAGCAACTTGGTTATGATGACATCTAAATGTAGGCACCTTGACAATCTGCTGCTACAAGATGATGGCCGCCTTTTCCATGTTGATTTTGGTTTTATACTCGGGCGAGATCCAAAGCCTTTCCCACCGCCTATGAAACTCTGCAAAGAAATGGTTGAAGCTATGGGTGGAGCAGAGAGGTGCCTTTTATATTTGACATCTGCAATAACTATTAATTGTTTCGTTTCCTATATATTCATATCAGCATTTTGCGTTGGGACTCTTTCTCCACTTGCAGTCAATACTACACCAGGTTTAAATCCTACTGCTGTGAAGCGTACAACATTCTGAGGAAGTCAAGCAACCTAATATTGAATTTATTTCACTTAATGGCGGGTTCCAACATTCCGGACATTGCATCTGATCCTGAAAAAGGCATTCTTAAGGTATGTATTTCCTTGCGCAAACCACCACGGATCTCTTCCCTCTCCATCTCATGGCATGGTTTTTTGTCGTTTATGCAGCTTCAAGAAAAGTTCCGTTTGGACTTGGACAACGAGGAGTCCATACATTTCTTCCAGGATCTTATCAATGAGAGTGTCAGTGCATTGTTCCCACAAATGGTGGAAACTATTCACCGATGGGCTCAATATTGGCGCTAATCACACGCCCAGGTGGACACACGAATGTTCGCTTCTCTCTCACTCACACACACACACACACTTTTATACGTTTCTTGTTTCAGTTGAGTAATCCTAGTTTTCTAACTTGAGTTTAAACCTAGTTACTTGGGGGGTGTTTGCAAATCCTGTTGACAACTTAAAACACTTTTAAAAAGCTAAAGCTATGAGGCGGTAGTTTTTAAAATAAGTACTTCTGCTCCCTCCAACAGTGTTTGCAAAAACCCCCTTAGTAACTCATCTTTCTACGTCGGAGTAATGAGCAATTGTTGGTTGATTTTGTAACTGGAATGCATTGTTCCTGCAGGAAAAAACCATGAATAAGTGCTGCCTTAAATCTTTTTACTCTTTCTCTGTGTGTGTTTTGTGCTGCACAGTTGATAGACAGAACAAATGCTGGCATACTTGGATGTAATTTCATATTTAACTATTTAAAACTTGTATATAAATTTCATATTTGAACATTTATCCAATGTTGTATATTAAAGTAATTGCTTATTTTAAAGGAAGAAAATGATTGTTTCTTGATGTATGTGAAATTCCAATCTTATCCTCAATGCAAATGGAAGTATACGCCCGCTTTGTTGATCTTAAGCTCGACAGAGTTTACAACTTGCATTGCTTAAATTTTAGGAGTGAAAATGATCATGTGTTATCTGTAGTACAAACTTATATATCTACTACCAATTTGATGGTAATACATAAATAGGAAACTCACTATTGTTTTAATTAATTATTTATATTTGTATATGTGTCATTATCACATTGATAATAGACATATAGATTTGTGTTTACTGATCAATTCCCATTTTCAGAGTAATATTTTTACGTTCCAGGTAATTTGAACAATTTATATATTCCTTTTTAAAAGCAAACTAAAAACTTGCATCATCCGTTATGTTCCCAAATTGCTTGGCAAACTTGTAATTCTTGAATGATATTTTTTTTGATGTTGCAAAATAATTTGTAAATCTAAACAAATACAAAATTCTGTATTAACCCCATTTTTACAAATATTCATAATTATTATAGTGATAATGTTGTTTTTTAGTGGAATTGTGATAAATAAAAGAGAATAAAATTGTTTCTAGTGGTATTTTGATAAAAAAAATTGTCTATTTATAGAAAGAGACAATGAAGTTTGGAGTGGACCTTTAAAACAAAGAGACAATTGATACGAGGATGGAGGGAGAATTATTTTTGGATCTATATATTGACAAAATTTAATTAATTTTATATATAAAAATTCACTAAATTACTCATCAAAAATCTTTTATATTTTGTGTACCCTGACCTAGGTTCAATTTGTTTTTAAACCGAGGGTGCACTGGGTATCGAGTTAAACCTAACCGTTAGGCACGTTTAACAAGGTTTTATGGTAAAAATGATTTTGTCAAAAAAATCAAATAAAAAGGTCTTTCAATGAATTCGAATTAATGATAAAATTGAGGTCCAAACTCATTAATCATTCGTAATATACTCACAATGGTCCATAGAGGTGTCAAATTGGCCGGGCTGACCCATCATTGTGCCATCGAGCCGTGAGTTTTTCCGGCTCGGTCCGGCCCGATTGTTTTCGCGTCACATGTTTTGAAGTGCGTCCTAGCTAACTTTAGGTGGGTTATCGCGCCAAACTGGCCTGTCCGATTTTTTTTAACTGTTGCACTTAATTTTTGTATTAACCTCATTAATTTAGTAATTTGGTATAAGATACTACCCATATAGACAATAAATTTTATTTAATTTGTCAACAACAATTTGACAATTAAATTAAAACTCAAATTTCTAAACTAGTATCAAACAACAATAATTCAACAATTCTTAATAAACTTAAATTCACCAAAATAAATTCAAACAAAAATAATCCAATAATATTTAATAAACTCAAATTCACGAAAACTACTCCAACCAATATCACTCAACATATAATGATTGATGTGAGAAAACATCTCCGTGTCTTTCTTTCAATCTCGTATAAAATGATCAAATGCAAAAGATTAGTGACAACAATAAATGTGTTATATATATCATCACTCATATCTTTAGTAGTCAAATTTTTTCAACTACCTTAAATGGAGGGACAAAAAGACTTTCTCCAATTAAATCTAGATGTAAGTAAGGAAAAAAGAAAAGCTAGCCCGGCCCGAGCTTGATCTCGACGAGCCAACTGGGCCGGGGGCAAAAAGTTCGGTTCTTTTCGAGTCTCTAATTTTGAGGCCAATCTATCCTTAAAATCGAACTTTTCAGGTTGGCCCAACGAACCGGGCCCATTTTGACAGCTATATTGCTCTATTGCTCATAGTTGGTGAATACCTGAGTCGAAATTTAGAAACCGCAAGGGACGTGATACAACATCTAAGGCGGAACGTCCAATACTGTTCTGATGAGCATGTACTTTCTGAGAGTTTTAAAACCAGATTGTGAAAAGACATTCCTACCCTCAATGCATATGGAAATGTACGCTTGCACCCTACATTTATAGTAGAGATTATATATTTGTACATCCAGTAACTTTGTTTCAATTTGAATTTGGTCCACATGAAATACACATTTTGATATTGGTCCTATAAGTTTGAAAATAGTTTGGTTTTGGTTCTTATACCGGCTATAAAAGGTTACACAACCGACCAGTCTTCTATTTGACTTTTCTTGTACATGTGGCACTCTCCAATTGGATTTTAATGTCAATGTGGTATTATTTATTTAAATAATTCATTAAATTAGTAATAAAAAATCAAATTACCAAAAAATATTAAAAAAATTAGAATGTTTCAATTGTTACAGGATTAATAATAATATTTTCAAAACTAAATAATTCCCCAAATTATTTATTAAATTAATATATCTCTTTCCAAAACCAAAAATTTGGAATTAATTTTAGTACAAAATATGAAATTCAAACAAACCCATGAACAAATTCAAGAATGGAATCAAATCCATCCCCTTCAATATTTCATTACGAAGCACAAAATCCAATCTTCATTTCTAATCCAGAGTCCGGATAGAACCCCATAGGAGAGAAGGGTGAAAATTGTTGGTTTTCGTGAACACGCGCGATGCACTGGGAAATGCGCACGGCGGAAGTGATGAGCAGATAAGCGGCAGCGCAAAACCAGGACAACTACAAAATGGAGTGACAGCGACATACATTGGAGGTGAAGAAGGCAACGTGTTGTACACAAAGATAGCGGACATCTGTGATTTTTACCTTGAGTAGAAAAGGGTTGAGAAGATGACCGATTCAAACATATAGATTTAGGAATACTTATTAATTTTTTTTATTTAAATATAATTTCCTAATTTATTAGATGACGAAAACTGATTTAGAAATTTTAAGTTTTAGAGGTTATTTTTTTCTATTTTAAGATTTTTGAATTTTAATTATTTATTTTTATTTATTAAAATATATCTGCTAGTTTCAGTTATATATAAAAAAATTGAATGGTGTTATTATTAAAATTCTATTAAGTTTTTAATAGCAAATTATATTATCCTAATTAACAAATAGAAATAAGGTATTTAATTGATAAATAAAAATGCAAAAACAAAAAGATAAAGCCACATAATACAGAAAATAAAAAGGCAAATAAAAAAACAAACCCACGTGGCAATGACCGGATTTGTGACATGCTAATACCGGTAAAAGGACTGAAGTCAAAATATTTTTAAATTTATAGGATCAATATCAAAATATGTATTTAGTTTGGACCAAACTCAAATTTAAGTCAAGTTGCTGGACTAAAAAATCTTTAATTCCTTTATAGTACATTCTCTCCATCTCAAAATTACTTTTGTAGTAAAGATGTCATTTTAAAAAAAAAATGAGTATAAGAGTGTGAGGTTAAATAAAATAATGGTACTTCAAAACTTTTGTGAGTATAAAGGTAGTTTTGGAATGTCCAAATATAAATAAGTGTAAAAATAATTTGGGGAGGAAGGAAGAAAATTTTATTGATGTAAAAGCTCCAAAGATTTTAATAATTTTACATCTTTGTACTGTGTTATTTTTAGTTTGATGGAATAAAAGTTGCTTTTACTGATTTTTTTTTTTTTTTTTTACATCTTTATTGCTTGTTAACAACTTTTTTTCTTTTGATGGTTCGAAATTGATATTGCAAGTTTGCAACCATTTATTTATCGATTAAAAGAAAAACTAAAGAGACTTGCTTAATCACAAGTTACTGTTCCAAAATTGATGGGCGAACTTGATACTCATTCCGAAAGTTACTCCTGAAACAAAGAGTATCATTTTTTTTCCGGTCCCTATAATAAATTTTACAATGGAAAATTCATCACAAATTACATCTTTATAATATTTGTTAGACAACGACGGATGGATCTTGATACCCCATTAGTAGAGCTGGCAAAACGGGCCGCCCAACCCGGTCCGTCGGGTCAATCACTATTCGCGGGTCGGGCTAGACGGCCCGTTTGCAAGTTGGGCCTGTAAAATCTCAACCCAATCCAGTCCATTCCTAGCCCATGGGCTAACGGGCCGGCTCGGTCCATTTCAATTTTTTTTTTCTAATCACAAAATAATGTTTGGTAGAGTTTTTTTTATTCCACGATACTGAAAATTGAGGGGCTTCATTTATAAAATTCTTTATTATGACATCAACTATTAAGTCAAGTATGTTTAAAAAAAAAACAAAATATACAATACTAAATATCATTTAAAAACTAAATATACAACATTAAATTCCTTATTATGGTAGTATCAAGTCAAGTATGTCCATATATTTATAATTACAACACTAAATATCATTTGAAAAAGAACACTATTTATAATCTTTTAAATATAAAGTAGATAAAAAAAAAATCAACCGGGCCAAATGGCCCGGCCCGTGGTCCGTCGGGCCAAAATGGCCCGGTCCATTTGGCCCGCCGGGCCAGTCGGTAAAAAATGACCCGGTTTTTTCAGGCCTCTATTTTTTGGGCCCAACCCGGCCCATATGTCGGGCGGGACGAACTCAAATTGCCGGCTCAAATTTATTTTTGGGCTTTAGACCGAGTCCGCACAAATTTATTTTTGGGCTTCACCCAAAAGGCCGCATGCCAATTGAGGGTCCGCTTGGTTGGGGGTGATGATTATAGGGTAATGGGAATTAAAGTGATTGAGGAGTCATTCAAGTAGAGGGTAATGAATGAGGAGTCATTTGATAGGTAAATTATAACTCATTTTCAATCTTATTACAATATATTGATAATACCAAACATTACTAATGAAATCATTCCCATTACCCTATAATTATCACCCCCAACCAAGCGGGCCCTGAGATATTTGTTCATCCTTATTAACCTCATGATCCTCCCTTGTGAATTCGATGTAAGATATTAATTGTCCCTAACAATATTCTTAATTTTATATAAAATGTCATTATTTTTGGATCTCACGTACATAATTTTTTTTTTATTTTACATAAATATTTACAAAACTATCCCTCAATTTCCTACTTAGTTTCTCCGAAAATATTCTCAATTTATTGCTTTCAACTTCTCCGTTGGACATGTTAAAAGTTAGCCCACCACCTAAGACCCCAAAGGTATTGGGTTCGAGACTTGGAGAGAAAATTTATTTCCCTCTTGTGGTGGGGTGGTGTTCCCCTCTTGTGGCGGTTGCAGTATCCGGCTGCAGTGCGGTTGTGGTTCCGAGTGGTCCCCTTCTTGTGGTGATTGCAGTTTCGATTTACAGCGAGATGATAAAGATGTTGTCATGTACCCGATGGTCGAAGGAACTATTGTAATTGATTATGTTAGGAAACTTGTAATTGATTACCCTTAAAAAAACAAAAACAAAAAGGACTTTGGACTGAATTTAACTTTCATTCAACTAAAAGGACTTAATGATAGGCACAATACAGTGCTATCTTTTGTTAATACACTCCACTAAAAAAATGTTCGATTTTTAAAAAAAATAAATTTGACAATTTTAAAATTTTCTTTTCGAAAATATGTATTCCGGGTCCAAAAAAAAATGTGTTCACTTTTCTTATTTGTTTATCCGCAAAAAATGTATTTATTCCTTATTTGTCAACAATGTACACTCATAAACAATTGTGTCATTCTTACTTTATTATTAATTTATCTACTTTTTCTTAAAACGTGTGCCTAAACAAATGAGCACACTTAAATTTTCTTTTTTGTTTGTCTTTTTTTAGAATTTTTTTTCGGAATTTTTTTTTTTTTTTTTTTAAGTGTGGAGTGTATTAAAAAAAAAAAGGAGGTAGGATATAACCTGGGCCTTAATGATAATATTGAGGCCCAACTCATTTGTAACAGGCAACGGCAATAGGCCCATTGTTGGTGAACCCTCGTTTTGAAATATAGAAACCGTAAAAGTGAATCCACCGGTACAACATCTAATGCGGAGCGTCCAACATATATATATATGATATATCCTTCCCGCATCCGCCAACATACGGGTAGTTAGAGAGGGAAAAATTCACCGATCATGGTTTTGGAGCGAGAAATGGAAGAGGACGAGGAGGAGGAAGAGGCGATGTTGAAGAAGCAAATAGAGGAAGAGGAAGAAGAAGAATGCGAAAGTATTAGTAAGGATACGCCTCCATGGAGTCGGAAGATGATGGTGGAGGAGGCGGCGAGAAGGCTGAAGAACGGAGATATTAGGGCTAAAATTGAGGCGGCGAGAGATGTGAGGAGGCTGGTAAGGAACTCCTCCAGTTCCAGCTCCAAGTCCGCCGTGCGCAGCCGCTTTGCCGCCGCCGGAGCTATTGAACCGCTCGTTTCGATGCTCCACAGTTCGTTACCTCTTGCAGCTCGAGAGGCTGCGCTTCTCGCGCTCCTCAATCTCGCTGCTCGGAATCAGAGGTCACTTCTCTCTCTTTGGCCTCTTCAATTTTCAGAAAATTTATTGGCTTATGAACTTCGGACTCTGTGAATTGGTTTGGTTAGTACTTGGAATTGTGAAATAGGTGATTTTTCATCTGATAAAATAATTTATTCGATGTGAAGTGGATGGATTGATAATTTATTGTCTGTCAATGTTGTCAATATTTTGCACACCTCCTGATTAAGAATTTCCAAGTCTTCGTGTATGAACAAAGGGCCAGTGCAGTGTGCAGAACAAATATCCATTGAATGGCTTTCTTTTGATTTTGCTGCCTTTAGGACTTGTCCAGATTCCAGAATGCTCACACATGTATTAGCATTCTTTCTCTGAAAAATAAGAAAAGAAGAGTTGCCTTGCCACTGTGGTTGCATTTGCAGGATTTGTGCATTGGCATTTTGATATAGTTGTGGACCTCATTAAAGAATTTCATCTATTGTTCGGTTATTACTTTTGTTTGTTCGATGATTGATAGTGGAAAATTATAGACCTTGAAGATAATATTGGGGCAGTAAAATCCGTTGGAAGATTACACAAGATTGTAGTCAAAGGTTTTCTCCTTTTTTTATTTGAGACTAGTTATGGTCGAATGCTTATCATCCAATTAGATAACTATTGATTACTTGGAAGGTTGATGTATATAATTAATGGATATACCCCATGTATGCTTGGAATGGAAGACATAATAGTCCCACGAGTAATTAATAAATAGTTTATTATATTAGATTAGTTGTTGGATTATATCTAACTTACTTAGTGATGGGTTCGACATCTTACGTCTTGCCGCATCCTTAAATGCACATAAGATAAAATGAGTCCCACCTCAAAAAGGGATACAATGAACTCGTCTAGTTGACTCAAATTTGAAATAGTACTGGACCTGATACTTTCCTCTTCAACTCATTGTGCAGAGTAAACATGCCATGTAGGTATAGTTTACTCTTTGCTATTATTTACATCAGCCTCATATTTCATTTTAAGAACTATGCAATTTGTGAGATTGATATCTAACATTTAAAGAATTAAGATGATCTTGGCACCAGCGAATGGAAGTAACAAACTTTCTTTGTGAATACATGATTAGTAATTTAGTAGTTTCCCCATTTCTTTGTTTCCTTGCCATGTTTGCTTTTCTTTAATGTACATATCCATGGCTATTTTCTTGATTCATTGAATTAACTCTTTCAATGCTGTTAAATTTATGTATCAGAAACAAGATCAGAATAGTAACAGCTGGCGCTGTTACACCTCTCGTGGAGCTCCTCAAATATCAAAACGGCAACCTGAGAGAATTAGCAGCAGCTGCAACTCTGTCCTTATCGTCTGTTCCATCCAATAAGCCTACTATAGCTGCGTCAGGAGCTGCTCTTCTATTGGTGCAGATCCTCTGCTCAGGAAGTGTCCAAGGAAGGGTCGATGCTGTAACCGCTCTTTACTATCTTTCCACTTGTGAAGACGAGCCTAAGCTGGTCCTTGATGCTAAAGCAGTGCCTCCTCTGATCACCTTCCTAAAGGAATGCAAGAAATACTCCAAGTTTGCAGAGAAAACCACTTGCCTACTCGAGATCTTCTCCAGTTCTGAAGAAGGAAGAACTGCAATCACAAATTCAGACGGTGGGATTCTGGCTTTAGTGGAAACTGTAGAGGATGGATCTTCGGTTAGCATGTCTCATGCAGTGGGAACTTTACTGTCTCTTTGTCAGAGCTCTCGTGATAAATATAGAGACCTTATTCTTAAAGAAGGGGCAATACCAGGCCTTCTGCGTTTGACTGCAGAGGGTACCCCTACAGCTCAGGGTAGGGCTCGAGACCTCTTGGATTTGCTTCGGGACTCCCCTCCTCAGACGAGATTAACGTCCTCTGAATTGGAGAGGATCGTTTATGACTTTGCTGCACACGTTGACGGAAAAGATAAGGCTGTGGAAACTGCCAAGAAATTGTTACAAGGCATGGTTCAAAAGAGTATGGAGCTCAGCTTACGACGTATAAAGCTTACAACTTCTCCCTCTACCTCTGCATGAAACTTTGAATGGTTTCAAAGCATAGCGTTGTACAGTACAAGTGAATGATGCATGGATTTCGATTGCTGCTGCTGTTGCCACATCATCATTCCATCAAGGTTGGTTTTGTGGTTTTGTAAGGAATGCTGTTGAAGCAACGCTCCTATTTCTGCGTCCACAGCAGGTGATCTTTTGCAACCTTAAAAATGTACATTCTGAATTACAGCAATGATCATTTTGTTACACTTATGAATTTACTTTTAGTTTATGAAGGAACTAAAGAGGCTTTGGATCACACTCTCTGACTAAATCTAGGATTACATATCTTAATCAGTATCAACACGGCCGGATATGACAAGCGAACACGATGTTGTGTTTCAAATGCAACTCATATTTGTATTAGATCGTACATCAAGCTTTTTTCACAGAAAATTCCCTTAATCTTGTGCACCGTACACTTGTAGTAATAGTATTAGTTCTTACAAGCTAAAATATTAACTGTGCACGCTGCACATGTTGCAGTTAATACCTTTTTTATTCCCCTTCTTTGGCGTAAATAATGATATTTTTATATACAGAAATGCAATAACAACACACTGTAATTGTGAAATAATATAAGGGCGCGTTTACTTTAAAAAATAATAATTAGGTGAGATATATGTTGACAGACATTTTCGTACGGAAGTGTATGTGGCTATTTGGGTTATGCCCGACAAACAATAATAATAAGAGAACACGAACGATGGGGGAAGAACTTTCGTTCTTCCCTCGAATGAGAGCTTTCTAGCATATATGAGAGATGAGGAAAAATATGTATATCTTACAATGAGGGGGTGACCCCCAAAGGCCCAAAAGTGACCCTGAACTCGTCTTAACCCTTTATTTTAGGGATTTATTACAATATTAATCTAACAATCAACCGTAGACCTATAATACATTAAATGCTCTTTTCTGATGTAGACCCTCGATCTTGTCGGGTCAGTGTATCTTCAGGAATCTGACCTCCTGTCAGGCGAGGATATTTCCTGCTGTAACAATCGCCCCCAAGATTGGGCTCTGATTGCGGCCAGAGTCCGATCTTGATCTGTGCTTCGAATAGGTTTTGCCCCCGAGCCCGAAAACAGGATTAGCTCGGATGCCCCGAAGGAATCTTCGACGACAGGGTCCTTGGTGGGCGAATCTTTCAAGTCATCTTCGAATTGTCAAACTTTCGAAACCGGTTGGGTTAGGTGGGGTACGATCTTCTGTCGTGCCCCCGAGTCGAGAATGGTGATGTTCAATTAATACAGAGCTCTTGCACTGACTGACATTGATTTTAATAACTTTAGCGATGAAAGTCGCGATGATTAATTAATGAGATGTTTTGGCCGCTTGCGGGCAGCGACTTTACGAACAAGAGATTGATTCGACAACCTATTTTAATTGACTTAACAAATGAAAAACTAGTGAAGTGCTTTAGCCGATTGTCGGGCAATGGCTTCACGAATACGAGATTGAATTAACAATCGATGAATTGACTAATTAATGATAAAAATAGTGAAGTGCTTTAGCCGATTGACGGGCAGCGACTTCACGAATACGAGATTGAATTAACAATCGATGAATTGATTAATCAATGATAAAAATAGTGAAGTGCTTTAGCCGATTGACGGGCAACGACTTCACGAATACAAGATTGAATTAACAATCGATGAATCGATTAATCAATGATAAAAATAGTGAAGTGCTTTAGCCGATTGACGGGCAGCGACTTCACGAATACGAGATTGAATTAACAATCGATGAATTGATTAATCAATGATAAAAATAGTGAAGTGCTTTAGCCGATTGACGGGCAGCGACTTCACGAATACGAGATTGAATTAACAATCGATGAATCGATTAATCAATGATAAAAATAGTGAAGTGCTTTAGCCGATTGACGGGCAGCGACTTCACGAATACAAGATTGAATTAACAATCGATGAATCGATTAATCAATGATAAAAATAGTGAAGTGCTTTAGCCGATTGACGGGCAGCGACTTCATGAATACGAGATTGAATTAACAATCGATGAATCGATTAATCAATGATAAAAATAGTGAAGTGCTTTAGCCGATTGACGGACAGCGACTTCACGAATATGAGATTGAATTAACAATCGATGAATTGATTAATCAATAATAAAAATAGTGAAGTGCTTTAGCCGATCGACTTCACGAATACAAGATTGACTTAACAATCGATGAAACAACGCGTTCAGGACGCGATATATTATGGCCGCAAGCGGGCAAAAGTGATGCGGGTTAGTCAACGCCGGTGAAGGCGGATTGGTTGATGTCGATAAGATGGACAAATCAACGCTGAGAAACAGGTTAGTTGACGCCGGTGAAGACGAACTAAACAACACCTCGCCCATTAAGACGAAAAGTCAACGCTTAGAATGTGGACTGGATCCATGCCGAGAGGCGGATTAGTTGGCGCCGGTGAAGACGAATTAATCAAGGCCGAGTGGCGGATCGACTTGAGAAATAGAATTAGTTGACGCCGGTGAAGGCGAACTAATCAACATGTCAACGCATAAAAGGCGGACTAATCAACGCTGAGAGGACGGATTAACTCGGGAAATAGATTAGTTGACGCCGGTGAAGGCGAACTAACTAATACGTCAACGCATGAAATGCGGACTAATCAACGTCGAGAAGACGGATTACTTCGCCACTCTAGGCGGATGTCGACGCCTAAAAAATGGATTAATCAACGCTGAGCAGGCGGATTACTTCGTCAATCTAGGCGGAATGTTGACGCCTAAAGACGGATTAATCAACACCGAGCAGACGGATTACTTCGCCAATCTAGGCGGAATGTCGACGCCGAGAAGGCGGATTACTTCGCCAATCTAGGCGGAATGTCGACGCCGAAAAGACGGATTAACTTGAGAAGTAGATTAGTCGACGCCGGTGAAGGCGAACTAATCAATACGTCAACGCCTGAAAGGCGGACTAATCGACGTCGAGAAGACGGATTACTTCGCCAATCTAGGCGGAATGTCGACGCCTAGAAGGCGGACTAATCAACGCCGAGCATGCGGATTACTCGAGAAATGGATTAGTTGACGCCGGTGATGGCAAACTAATCAATATGTCAACGCCTGAAAGGCGAACTAATCGACGTCGAGAAGACGGATTACTTCGCCAATCTAGGCAGAATGTCGACGCCTAGAAGGCGGACTAATCAACACCGAGAAGTCGGATTAACTCGAGAAGTAGATTAGTTGACACCGGTGAAGGCGAACTAATCAATACGTCAACGCCTGAAAGGCGGACTAATCGACGTCGAGAAGACGGATTACTTCGCCAATCTAGGCGGAATGTCGACGCCTAGAAGGCGGACTAATCAACGCCGAGTAGGCGGATTACTCGAGAAGTGGATTAGTTGACGCCGGTGAAGGCGAACTAATCGAAATGTCAACGCCTGAAAGGGTGGACTAATCGACGTCGAGAAGACGGATTACTTCGCCAACCTAGGCGGAATGTCGATGCCTAGAAGGCGGACTAATCAACACCGAGAAGGCGGATTAACTCGAGAAGTAGATTAGTTGACACCGGTGAAGGCGAACTAATCAATACGTCAATACCTGAAAGGCGGACTAATCGACGTCGAGAAGACAGATTACTTCGCCAATCTAGGCGGAATGTCGACGCCTAGAAGACAGACTAATCAACGCCGAGCAGGCGGATTACTCGAGAAGTGGATTAGTTGACTCCGGTGAAGGCAAACTAATCAATATGTCAACGCCTAAAAGGCGGACTAATCGACATCGAGAAGACGGATTACTTCGCCAATCTAGGCGGAATATCGACGCCTAGAAGGCGGATTAATCAACGCCGAAAATACGGATTAACTCGAGAAGTAGATTAGTTGACACCGGTGAAGACGAACTAATCAATACGTCAACGCCTGAAAGGCGGACTAATCGACGTCGAGAAGACAGATTACTTCGCCAATCTAGGCGGAATGTCGACGCCTAGAAGGCGGACTAATCAACGCCGAGCAGGCGGATTAACTCGAGAAGTAGATTAGTTGACACCGGTGAAGGCGAACTAATCAATACGTCAATGCCTGAAAGGCGGACTAATCGACATCGAGAAGACAGACTACTTCGTCAATCTAGGCGGAATATCGACGCCTAGAAGGCGGACTAATCAACGTCGAGTGGGTGGATTAACTCGAGAAGTAGATTAGTTGACACCGGTGAAGGCGAACTAATCAATACGTCAACGCCTGAAAGGCGGACTAATCGACGTCGAGAAAACGGATTACTTCGCCAATCTAGGCGGAATGTCGACGCCTAGAAGGCGGACTAATCAATGCCGAGCAGGCGGATTACTCGAGAAGTGGATTAGTTGACGCCGATGAAGGCGAACTAATCGAAACATCAACGCCTGAAAGGGCGGGCTAATCAACGTCGAGAAGATGGATTACTTCGCCAATCCAGGCGGAATGTCGACGCCTAACAGGCGGATCAATCAACGCCGAGAAGACGGATTAACTCGAGAAGTAGATTAGTTGACGCCGGTGAAGGCGAACTAATCGAAACGTCAACGCCTGAAAGGGCGGACTAATCAACATCGAGAAGACGGATTACTTCGCCAATCTAGGCGGAATGTCGACGCCTAGAAGGCGGACTAATCAACGCCGAGTGGGCGGATAACTTCGCCAATCCAGGCAGAATGTCGACGCCTAAAAGGCGGAACGGTCAACGCCTATGAAGGCGGACAAATGTTTGTAGTCGAAAGGTGTGACCATTTTTAAATATTGAGTTATTTATTTGGTGAGCAACCTCAATGATTTTTTCGAATATAATTTGAAGTTTCAAATAACTGACTGTATTTAATAATACTCAGTGTCAAATAATTTATTTTTTATATCACAAAGTGAGCATAGGATGTGTATATCCATGCCCCCGCTTTTAATGTATATGAAAACTAATGAGTTACAATATATATTAAAAGGAAAGAATCGAATGAAAATTGTATTTCAAAAATTGTCCCCAATTTGAATTTTCGAAATACGAGTATATGCCCCCACTTTTAATTTATATGAAATTTGCGAGTTGTAATATATATTAAAAGCAAGTTATTGAAATAAACCTGACGCGAGTGGGCAAAGGACTGCCCGTAGATTTTTCGTTGTCGAAGAGGTTCCGGATGCCCGTCTCAGAAGCTGCTGCCCGTTTTTTTTTTTTTTAGAACTGGTGTACAAATTACATCGGGCCAATATACTAAATAAAAATGGCCCACGACTTAAATATTAAAAAGGCCCAGTAGTAATTTTCTTGAACTTGATAGTTGGCCCACCAGAATAAATAAGCGCCCAATCTCATATTTGAATTTGGGCCTAGGAGTGGAAAAACAAACTAGGCTCACTCTGAATTGGGCAAAATCCCCCTGAAGATCCTACGAAATTGATTTCACAAAAAAAAAAGTGATGTCGCTCGCGGCGGCAATGGTCGGAGGCCGTCCCGAAGAAGCGGCGCTTGAGGCCGGCTGCGAGGGCTAGGCGGGTCTGGGCGGAGGCCGCGCGTCGAGAAGCGGCAAGGGCCAGGCGGCTGGGAGGCCCCCACTCGGGGAGGCGACGCGGGGAGCCGAATATCGAGCGGCGCTGCTACCCGCGCGACGAGCAGTGCGGGGGTCGGCGAGAGCTGTCTTGCTTGACGGGCGGCGCGGGGAGAAAATCGCGATGGGTGCTCGGCGACGGGGAGCAAGGCGCGGAGGCGAGGCCGCGGATGAGCTGCGGGGCGGCGACGGTGCGAGTAGGCACCGGCCACGCGGTGAGGCCCGTCCGTCTCTCGGAGGTGCGGGAAGATCGCGAGATCGGGGTACGACGAGATTTGGCCGCTAGGGCGGCGCGGGTAGTAGCGGCAGACGGCGGGCGGCGAGGAGGATCTGCCCGCGACGGTGCCGAAATCAGCAGGCAAATTCGGTGTCGCGGGGAGGCCGTTGTGAGGCCGCGATGGCGGTGCGGGAAGGAGCCCGATGCGGGCGACTTCGCGGAGAGGAGTCGCGGAGGCGGTGGTCGAGCGAGGCTAGCTCTGTCTCTTGCGGGGAGGATTGGCGGCGGGCTCAGGTCGAGGTGGCGGCGAGGCGATGGCGGTTGCCGGGTCGCGGGTAGACGACGCGGCGAGAGAAACTGGTGGACGACGATGAGGCGGACGCGGCCAGCGGGCTACGGAGGTTGATTGCGTGCAACCGCGGGTAGCGGTCGGAGGCTACCGAGCCTCCACGGGTAGACGGGTATCGGCCTCGGCGGCGCGCGGAAATAGGCCGGAATCTCTGACTTTTCAAATATCTTGGGAAACGCGCCAAAATCATACTGAAAAGTTGTGGAAAGACAGTGCAATCATCGAGGCAAACAAGGGGGATTTCAAAGCAGAAAATGGTTGTTTTTGCCTGAAATACTTCCCCACACGGGTCCGGAGAATTTACGGCGGTGATGGTGCGGTGGCTAGGGGTGTGCAACGGTCGGTTTGGTCACCAAACCGAACCGTATTAGTCAAACCGAACACCAAACCAAATTATTTTTACAAACCAAAAACCGAACCATATTTTAAAAAACCGTTTGGTCCCAAACCGAAATATTTCGGTTCGGTTCGGTCCCAAACCGTACAAACCGTATTTTTTTTTAAACTTTTCTTTTTTAAAATCAGTTTAATTTTTTTTAGCATCAACACACATGTTTCATTCAATTATTTGCAACATGTCAACATCTAAATACTAATATAAGCAAAAATGCATCAATAAACCTATTACATAATCCAATAAAAACATCAACATAATAGTTTTCAAAAGCTAAGCAACAATTTGAAAAAAATATACAACACAAAACACCATTCCTCAAGTATTTTATGCAAAACACAAATCAACTCAAATCTTTTATACGTGAATCTAAATTATCTAATATTAATATTGTTATATTATATTAGTATATAAGCTATTAAATATTAATTTAGTGAATATTAATATAAATATAATATATTATTATTATTACTAAAAATATTTCGGTTCGGTTTGGTTTATATGGTTTTTAATTCGTAAAAACCGTAAACCGAACCGAAATAAAAAAAATTAAATTTCAAAACCGAAAACCGAACCATAAACCGAAAACCGAACCAAAATTTATATTTCGGTTTGGTTTGATCGGTTTTTTCGGTTCAAACCGTATTTTGCACACCCCTAGCGGTGGCCGGGCGCGGCCGCGACAGTGCCGGAAACGGCTGCAGCCCCGCCGGACCGTAGCACCGCCGGAAAAGGCAGCAACACCCTTTCTTCCTCTTGGCTAGCTGCGGTTGAAACCCTCAAACGTGTTTGTTGATTTTTTTTTTTTTTTTGCTGCTGTTGTGAGTTTTCTGGTAAGGGAATGAATATATTCTTTGGAATTTTGTTGGGATATTTTGTGAGTTTGTTTGCGATCTTGTTTGGAAAGGGTGATTTGGCTTGAATTCTCGAAGGATATTTTTTTATTTTTCGCTTGAATGGTTTAGATCGAACCGGTTTATGGTTTGTGAAATTTGATTTTTGAGGAGAAGATCTTCGTGTTCATCCATCAAGATGAACATGAATATATGACCCTCCTTCTAGCGCCAAATTGTTGACAGACATTTTCGTACGGATAAGTGTATGTGGCTATTTGGGTTATGCCCGACAAACAATAATAATAAACGAACACGAACGATGGGGGAAGAACTTTCGTTCTTCCCTCAAATGAGAGTTTTCTAGCATATATGAGAGATGAGGAAAAATGTGTATATCTTACAATGAGGGGGTGACCCCCTATTTATAGAGGTTCACCCCCAAAGGCCCAAAAGTGGCCATGAACTCGTCTTAACCCTTTATTTTAGGTATTTATTACAATATTAATCTAACAATCAACCGTAGACCTATAATACATTAAATGCTCTTTTCTGATGTAGACCCTCGATCTTGTCGGGTCAGTGTATCTTCAGGAATCTGACCTCATGTCAGGCGAGGATATTTCCTGCTGTAACAATATAATTATATGAGGTGGAATCTATATATATCTATATATAATAACGCTAACCGGCCTACATTTGGAAACCATTGAATTTTCCCACCAAAATTATTACTAAATTGAGTATTAAATCTTTGGTATATATTTTTAAAATATATTTTATTATAAATATTGATAAATACTCCCTCTGTCCCTCAACACTTTGCACAATTACTATTCCTCTCGTGATAAAGTAACTGTGAAAAGTGTTTGGGGACGGAGATAGTAATTATTTATAAAATATATTGGATATATTTTTAAAATATAATTTATAATAAATATTGAGAAATAATATAATATGCTGAATATATCTTTGAAATATGCATTATGATAAATCCATATATTTTGTAGTATAAAAGATATTTCAACTATATTATATTTATATATATAATAACACTAACAGACCTACATTTGGAAACCATTGAATTTTCCAGCCAAAATTATTACTAAATTGAGAAATATTTGTTTTAAATCTTTGGTATATATTTTTGAAATATATTTTATTATAAATATTGATAAATAATTGTTTACAAAATATATTGAGTATATTTTTAAAATATAATTTATAATAAATATTAAAAAATAATATAAAATGTTGGATAAATCTTTGAAATATATATTACAATAAATCCCTCTATTTTGTGGTATAAATGATATTTTAATTATTTTAATTAATAGTTATTAAATGTTTTTGTGAATGATCAATGTATAAAAATAATTTGATATATAATTTGTAAAAGTTTATTTTTTGTAGAAGTTATTAAAATAAATAATTATTAATCTGGAAAAAAAAAGAATAAGAAAACTCTTTATTTTTTGGCAATGTATAGAGTGAAAATGGTTCATACATGAACCATTTGAAACATATTAATTATTTTCACTAAAAGGTATTAGTTGTTTCCGACTGAAAAATATGAGTTTTGGAGGGTATTAATTGAAGTATACAAAGAGTATTCATTATTTAACTAAAGGGTATAGTGGTTATACTAAAAAGTATTGCAAAATAGTTTATGAATGAACCAATTTCACTCTATACATACTCTTAATCTTGTGTAGAAGATCAGATTATCTACATGACAAAATATAGAGTGGAAATGGTTATACATGAACAATTTGAAGTTTATTAGTTGTTTTCACTGAAGGGTATTAGTTGTTTTCTCTGAACGGTATTAGTTTTGGAGGGTATTGGTTGTTTTCATTGAAGAGTATTAGTTCTGGAGGTTATAATTTATTTTCACTAAAGGGTATTAGTTGAAGGGTGTAAAGAGTATTAGTTGTTTAACTAAAACGTATTAATTACAATAAATAGTATTAGTGATTATACTAAAAAGTATTGCAAAGTGATATAAATATGAAGCAATTTCACTCTATACATACTCTTAATTTTTTTGTAGGAGAGAGATCATTATTATATGATGTTGATCCCTATACTTTCATTGACTCCATTTGACCCGAGACTTCCGTTCAAGTTTCAAAAGGGTCAGTTCACATTAGTTGTCTAATACAAAATAACACTAAGAGTCAATGACAATCGCTCATTATTGTTGGCATATTCTTGAAGAATCAGTTTTCACATCCAGTCATACGTGGATGTTTTGAGAGTCATCGTTCACAATAATTTGAAGATTTTGATGTGTGGTGGCTGACGATGAACGTTCATTGAAAATTGAAAAAAAAAATGTGATTCTTATAGAGGTGTTTCAAAATCTAGTCTTTTGAATTTTTTTCCATCCCATTTAATATGGATTCATGGGTATTACCAAAATTTCTTACTGCGTAAATCATAAAAAATTTATATGATTAAATACAAATAGTATTAACATTGTCTCTTATAAATAAAATATAATATTTATTACATTTTGCTTTCACAAAAGTTTCTTGACATATGCATTACGTTTTCTTTAAAAAAATCTACAAATAAAAGAATAATAATATTATCTATTTGAAATAAAAAATATTTTAATAGAAATACCAATAAACACTCTTAAACCTAATCATACAAACTACAATATAAATTGGGGATCTATAAATTTATGTAAAATTATGGTCGTGCATCGCACAGGTTTAAATACTAGTTAAAGGTTAAAGATTAAACTTTTTTTGATCTCATCCTATGTCTACTTTAATGTATCTAATATAACTCAATTTAAAATTTCTTTTTTATTTAATATTAAATAAAATAGAGAAAATTAAGTTTTACTAAAATACTCTGAATATTGACGCCATTAAAGGATAAATCCTATTACTGGAATGAAACTCTCTGAACCTCGGACAAAAAGAAAAAGAACGGGATGAAACAGATTGTAAAGAGAGATGATTCAGAAAAATGAACAAGGAAAGTGCATTTAATTTCAAAGAATTGAGCAAGTAAATCACATATGGCTTACAGTTTAAATTCATAAAATTTTGTTACAAATTCAGAAACTTCTTGAATGGGTAACAAAAGAGACTGGAGATACGGGGTTATAAAACACATCATTTAAATTCTAAAATAGTGCTACCCTATGAAGTTTTCATTTAAAATCAGACTAGAAATTCAGTTCAATATATAATTCAAGGAGAAATTTCATCATCCAACCATCCAGAATCAAAGCTTGTAAAATAAATTACAGGAGATGACACTACATTACTATTGTTGCCTAGGTGTGCTTACTGAGGGTGGTCCCTCCACCGTGAGGCCTGCCTTGTTCAGAATTTTAGTTAGGCACGGTATCCCCAAATTAGAATTAATTATCACACCTGTTTTGGTGAGATTTTATATTAGTGCAGTCCGGGTCACGAGGTTATTAAAAAAAAAAATCCATCCTTCAAAGTAAATTAGTGAATAGTGATAAAGTTTCATAATTCCAACCTTATCAATCAAAATAAACACACCCTAATTTGATAAAGTACAAAAAAATAATATTGGAGTAACTTTTTTAACCAACTAGTTCTTGTCAATGCAAGACACACATATGAGGTAAATTTATATATAGGCCAAAAAAAAATCAAATATGTTAAAATAGGATATTTGAGAAAGTGTTTAAAAAATAGGGTTAAGAGCGATCAACATCCTTCCCTCCCTCCCCTTGACCGCTTCTCATACTAGCGATCAAGGGGAACAAAGTTTTTTTTTTCTTTTTTTTTTTTGGTTTTTTTTAATATCAATTTTTTTTATTTTGAAAATAAAAAAGTAGTACTCCCTCCGTTATGCGATTATTTTCACACTACCTTTTTTAGCAAGCGAATTATTTATTAATATTTAAAATAATAAAATAATTTTTAAGGTAAAGTATGATAGATCTATCTCTTTACTATTTATAATGTGATTTAAAAATTACTTTATCATTTTAAATAGTAATAAAAAATAGCTCGCTAAAATACGAGAAAACAGTAACTATGAAAGTCATTGCGGGACGGAGGAGGTATTTGTTAAGTAATAGATGCAAAATTCTATAATGATATTTATTTTGAAATGAAAAAAATACTAATAATTAATGGTGTAACTCTCTTGTACACTTGGTTCATGGTGCACCCATTCAATAGTTGAGACTCTTTATATGTTTCATATGTATTAGTATTATATAAGGCAAACACTCATATACACCAAGTGCACGGTGCACTCACTCAACAGTTCACCATGTTTACACTGATAAGTTTGTTCCAATTACACTAAAAAATGTGGTTGAATTACACGGAAAGTCAGATTCAGTGTAATCCAACCACATTTTTCAGTGTAATTGGAACAAACTTTTCAGTGTAAATATGACCAACTGTTGAGCGAGTGCACCATACACCAAGTGCACAAGAGAGTTACTCATTATATAATATAAATGGTGATAATTCAACTTGAAAATTATTTTAGGTCTATATATATATATATATATAATACAATATTACCGCAATTAAAACTTCTTACTGATATTAAAAGGTAAAATAAATTCATTAATATGTTATAATATCATTTATTTATTTCAATTGAAATGTTAGTTTTATATTAAATATCTTAAAATATATAATGTATTATTATTATGAAAGTTGGGGTTGTTTACACTAAAATGTGTAGGCTAATTATACTTAAGAGTATGTTTAGATTATATTGATTTTTTTTCCAGTGTAATCTAACCATATTTTTTAGTATAATCAAATCATATTTTTTAGTATAAACAATCTCAACTATTGAGTGAATGCACCACGCATTAAGTGTACAAGAGAGTTACTCCATTAATTATTATTACTCTTTTCATTTCAAAATAAATATCATTATAGAATTTTGCATCTATTACTTAACAAATACTCCCTCCGTCCAGCAACGACTTTCATAGTTACTGTAATCTCGTGTTTTAGCAAGCGAATTTTTTATTACTATTTAAAATAATAAAGTAATTTTTAAGTCACATTGTAACAGTAAAGAGATAGATCTATCAAATTTTACCTTAAACGTTATTTTATTATTTTAAATATTAATAAATAATTCGCTTGCTAAAATATAAAAAAAAAAGGGTAGTGTGAAAATAATCGTGTAATGGAGAGAGTACTACTTTTTTATTTTCAAAATAAAAAAAATTGATATTAAAAAAAAACAAAACAAAAAAGCAAAAAAAAAAAACAAAAAACAAGAATTTTGTTTCCCTTGATTGTTAGTATGAGGAGCGATCAAGGGGACGGGTGTGGGGTGGGGAAGGGTGTTGATCGCTCTTACCAAGAGCGACCAACCCTATTTTTTAAACAAATTCTCAAACACCCTATTTTAACAAGTTTGATTTCTTTTTGGCATATATATATATAAATTTACCCACATATGATAATACTATCGCGAATGATGCCTCTTTTACAAATTGTCTCTTGTTAGGTAGCTTATTTTATAATTTTTTTCGATAAAAATAACTAATACTCCCTCTATCAAATTTCATTATGTTCATTTCAATGGGAACGAGCTCTAAAAAATATTGATTAGTTTATCTATAAAGTAGATAGATTGAGGGTATGATGTGGTAATGTAGTGTCGACTTATGAATAAAGTAGATGACAATTTGAGTGAATAAGTAATTGAAGAATAAAGATAAAATATTATGAATAATATTACTTCCAAAAAGAGCATGAGTATAATAAAATTGGACAACACACAAAAGAAAGTGAGCACAATAAATTTCGAGGAGTATTGTTTAGTGAAGCGGTACACAATTAATATTTTTTGATAAAAACAACTAATAATAAACCACTAATATATTTTAGTGAAAAAAATTAATATTATTTAAAAAGGGCATGGGATTCTTACCCAATATCCAAAAAGAGTTTTCTACTCATTTCATTTAAAAAAAAGAGTTTTTTTTTTACCCAATTTTAACTTGAAAGGATCAAAATACCCTACAAATTAATTTTCTACTAATGTTGTTGTTTCGCTGGCAAAAAATAATTGTCTCAGTAGCAACAAATACTTGTTTCACTGGAGAAATCATTGTCTCAGTAGCAACAAATACTTGTTTCACTGGAGAAATCATTGTCTTGCTATGGATAAAGTTGTCTCGTTGGCAAGATATTATCTCGACGGACAAAAGTTATACCCATTGAGATAATATTCAAATATTCATAAGTTCAAAGTATGAATATTTAAATGTTGTCTCGCTTGCAAAAAATAGTTGTTTTGCTGGAAAAAAATAATTGTCTCGCTAGCAATAAATAATAGTCTCGCTGGATTTTTTTTGTCTCGCTAGCAATAAATAATTGTCTCGCTAGGAAAAAAGTTGTCTCGATTGGTAAGAGTTATCCATCGACAATATTCAATTATTCACAAGTTCAAAGTATGAATATTCGAATGTTGTCTCGCTTGCAAAAAATAGTTGCCTCACTGGGAAAAATGTTATCTCGATGGGTAAGAGTTATCCATCGACAATATTCAATTATTCATAAGTTCAAAGTATGAATATTCGAATGTTATCTCGCTTGCAAAAAATAGTTGTCTCACTGGGAAAAATGTTGTCTCGTCGATAAAAAATAGTTGTCTCGCTAATTTTTTCTTTTTCTTGCTTCAGGCAATTTTTTTTATTACATATCAAAGAGTATAAGGGGTACTCCAACCCTCTACCTCATATAACAAAAGTTGAGTCCTCAACACAACTTCTACATTAGAGGTTATACAGGAACACTAACTCCCAAAGCAGCAAGGAAACAAAAGTTCACTCCACAACTTCTACATTAGAGATTATACAGAAACTCAATACTCCCAAAGCAGCAAAGAAACAAGGTGTAATATAACATTTCCAACCAATTCATACTACGCCTAAACCCAGGGGCGGAGCTAGCATCATTTATAGGGAGGGCTAAAAGCAAAATTCTAAGAAAATTGATCAATAATATGTAGTACCTCTCGATATCACAACACATTGTATATTGGGATGTTTCACAATACTTCACACACTCAAAAAAGATTTTTTTTTATTATACTTCATTACAATGATCATATATTTATACAAATGTGCAAAAGCTCTTCTTGAAGCCCATTTAGTGTCTTACCCCGCGATTACTTTTGGGATCTACACATACACTCAATCCAATTTTTTTTTTTTTTTACTTTATAAAAATTACTACTCAACACTCACTTCATTACAAATTTTTTTTTTTTTTTTTTTTTGTAAATTCTGTGTCCAAAAACCTCCCAAGTACCCAATATTCAATATTGCAAAATAGTGAAATTTTGTGTATAATTTTCAAACAAAACAAACTTAGAAAATTTTCAAGCAAACATACTTAATTAAAGTCTAAACCTATAGAATTGTAAGTGACACTTTTATATTGATTCAGAAAAAGTAAGTAATTATTTTCAGTAGGATTTAGGTGTGAATGTTGGATTATGAGTGTAGAAATTAGGTCCGAGTTTACATTTTGTTAATTTTAAATAAAGGAAAAGTAATACTCCCTCCTATTCAAAATAAATGTCATTTTAGATCAATGCACACATATTAAGGTAATCATTGAGTTCCTTCAATACCCCTAATTAATAACTTTGAGATTCTACATAACACTTTAAAATCTATCATTATCTAAGTTATTTTTAATAATTTTAGGGGTAAATTTGGAAGAAACATAATTAATTGACCTTGAAAAGTGCAAAGTGACATTTAAATTGCAAATGATGTGAATAACTAAAGTGACATGTATTTTGAATTGGAGGGAGTATAAAATATTACTCCAAGTAATACTAGTAGGAATTTGTATTAATGTTGGTGTGTGGGGAGGGGGGGCCTCAAGGGGCGGCCTAAACCCCCTCTAGGATTTGAGAACCAGACAGAAGGGGAGGTTTTTTTTTTTTTTTTTAAATGTTTCCTTTTACTTTCAACCAAGTCCGCACCTTTGAGATAGTATTCAAACATTTATACTTTGAGCTTATGAATATTTGAAAATTGTCTTGATGGACATCAAGACAACTTTGATTAAAAAAAAAAATCCTAAGGAGACAATATTGACAAACATTTTTTTTTTTTTTGTTGGATGAAAATTATCAAAACTATAAAATAAGTAGATGAAGAGATAAGAAATAAATTAGGAAGAGATGAAGAGAGTGGGAGGTGTTGAATGAAGTATGAATAGAAAGGAGAATATGCTTTAACCGAAGGATATTTAGGTGTTTTTATATTAAAATGGGGTAAAAAAAACACTAATTTTTTCTTACTAAATGGGTAAAAACCTTATTTTGCTGCGGATATATTTGGTAAAAGGACTCATTACGATTCAATTGCACCCTTTATGTTGTGCATGCCAGGCTTAGTATTGCAACTCTGATTATTGGGCACCGGACCGCGTAGTTCTCACGGTGGTTCTAAATCCGTGTGTCTGCATCACAAAAAAGATAGAAATATCTTCAACGAATTATAATTTTAATTGCATCAATTAAAGCCATTTGTAAACGACAAATTACATTTGGCATATTTAGGAAAAAGAATTTAAAAGCTTCATATTTGACAATTGACATCTTGTATCCTCATTATGTGTTTTCAATATTTTTAATGAATGTGATTTATTTCACGTCCGAAATAATAATAATGAGTAAGTATAGGGTAAATTTGGTTTATATATGAATCACTTAAGGGTATTAGTTGTTTTCACTGAAAAGTATTAATTTTATTTACCTAAAGAGTATTATTGGTTTACACTGAAGAGTTAGTTCATTTTCACTGAACAACTAAGACTCTTTAGTATAAATCAGTAATACTCTTCAGTAAACACAACTAATACTCTTCAATGAAAACAATTAATATCATTCAATAATTTATGTATAAACCAGTTTCACTCTATACTTTGTCAATAATAATAATACAACAATATTTGTCACACACGCATAAAACTCCACTATTTGTTCTATTGCCGGGTCAAAAATAATTGAGAAGGAATAAAAATGAAATTTATTTATATATAAATCACTTTACATTATTTATTAATAGAATAATTAATATTTTTAAGGATTAACAATTAATATTAGTCACAATTTGTACAGTTCACCTCATATTTTTTTTATTGAATAAAATTTGGGGTTTTCAGAGTCTATCTAGTGAAAATAGCTGGTACTCCCACCATCCATCAAATTTATATCTCATTACTGTTGGATACATAATTTAATAAAAATTAGTATTTTATTGAAAAAATAGATAAAGAAAGGATATTATTCGAAATGGTTTATGTATGAATTATTTTCATTCTATACTTTGTGAAAATAATTACAAAATAGGTTTAGTCTTGTTTGCACTAGATGTACCGTGTAACTCAAATATCTTTTTAAAAAGTTAGCCCCCTATTATTACTAAAATATTACCTTTGTTACTACTTAAAAATCACTATTTGTTAAACTCACTTTTCGGTGATAACTTTTCAATAATAATAACTTTAAAAAAATATTCAAATCTAGAAGATTTATTATTCCAAATTTAGAAGATTTGATGTGGACATTACTAATGGACCAATAACCAAATGAGCTTCATATTTTAGAGTTTTACTCTTATAAATATACCATTGTACTCAGAATTGTATATACTCATACACAAGAATATTAGTGAAACTCCTGGCTTGGCTCGCCTCCAGACGTAGTCGTTCCCGACGAACTGGGTGAACAAATCTTGCGCCTTTAATTTACGCACTCAATTACAACACGTTATCAGCACGAGACTTTGCCCGAGACTAACCGGTACGCCCTAAAATTAATTTTCTACAAATCATGTGAATTAATTGTCGTATCGAATTCTTTGATCCATGCGTTATATGCTTTATATGCACTAGAATTATTGCTTCGGTTTTATTTTCGTATTTGCGATAATTGAATCAATTTGTTTCTTGAATTAAATTAAAGAAAAAAGAAAAAAAAGGGTTTGAGCGAACGGCTGCCGCACGGAGTCGCTCGGCCGCCGCCCGTCGTGTGCCAGCAGCAGTCAATCACGAGCGAGCGCCACCCCTCGTCGCCGCTCTCCGCCGCACCGCCACTCAAGCTCCGGCTCAAAGCCGTTGAGCGCGCAGCAGCGCGCGATGCCGTGCGCGACCCCGGGCCGCCGCCGCTCTGCCATAGGCCGCCGTCGCAAGCCGCGAAGGACGCTGCCGCCTCCGCGCGCCACTGCGCGCGATGTCGAGGCGGAGCGCTGCCTTCGCGCGACCCTCGATGCGCCCACGACAATTACCAGAAAAATCGACCTCAATCGCGCCTGCAGGATGCGATCGGGTGTGGGAGTCGCGTCCTAGGAGCGCGATCACCCATGGCTGTCGCGACTGGCCACAATTTTCCTCCTTCTCGCGCTATGGCTCCCGCCGTCTCCCGTGTGCACCGCGCACGCCTTCCGTGCATTCGTCGTCGCATGCGGCGATGTACCCCTGCCCCTAGAATTTTGTGAAACCCTAGCCCACGTTTGGGCTCATTTTCGGTCATCACAAAATACTAATTATTTTTAATCTAAAATCCTGAAAATATTTCGTTAAATTTCGTTAATATACATGAAATATTTAGAAAGTTAAATTTGCATGTTTATTAAGTCTGGAATTTTCTTTGAAATTATTTTCATGGATTAGTTCTCAAGGAATTATATATGAATATTTGTTACATATGCATGTCTTTATGATTTAATTATCCTACATGCATGATTACTCCCGCACATAGTTTATTATATATAGTCCGCATATTATGCCCGGGTAGGCGGCGCCCTGTACTTATCGGACCGTAATTTATATTTTGGGTAGACGACGCCCAATTCTTGCTTCTATGTGCTCTAGAATAATCAAATAAATCCTTATTTCTATGTTGTCAATAAATTTGGTCACGCCCCTTACCATGTCACTTTATTAATTGTAGTGAATTATGTCTGACATCACTATGAAAAAATTCGATGAGCTCGCTCTCGATGGTAGCAACTACCTGACATGGATGCTAGATGTCGAGATCCATCTAGCCTCAAATAGGTTGAGCGAAACCATTGTCGAAGGTTCAAAATCCACTAACGCCCAGAAGGTGAAAGCATTGATTTTCCTTAGGAACCACATGAATGAGGGTCTAAAAAATGAATACCTCACTCAAAAGGACCCTGAAATGTAGTGGAAGTCCTTGAAGGACCGTTTCCAACAACAAAGTGACATACTCCTCCCTCCGGCACAATGCGAGTGGTTGAACATCCGTTACCAAGACCTTAAGTCTATAACGGAGTACAACTCTGCTTTGCAGTGTATTATAACCAGCTTGATCCAGAACTCTGTATCAACATTCCACGCTAGCAACCCGTACTCCAGCAGCAGTATAGGGTCAAACATGCGATTGGTCGCAATCGTGGAAGGGGGAGAGAGAGTAAGAAGTTCTGGACTAAAGGCCGAGGTCGTAGTTCATCTGGTGGTCACAGAACCTGGAATTTCGCTCCACGAAAACCTAGCTCTCAAGGCATGATTGAGCAATTTGCTACAGATGCGGATGCAAAGGTCATTGGTCTCGCACGTGTCGTACTCCCAAGCACTTGGTTGAGGCTTATCTAATAATGCAAAAGGACGAGAAGGGGAAGGCTCCCATGGTTGAACCTCACGATGACAGCCTGTCTGAAGCAGAATTTGACCAAGACAACGATGATCTCTTGAGCCCTTAGCTCAAAATTATGAGACAATGAGTGATTTGCGTATTTGATTATTTTAGTACTTTATTTTTTGGATAAGACAATTTCATGTTTTTGGATCCTTTCTTTCGGATACTTTATTTTATTTTATGGATGATATTGATATTATATTTAGCTTTGATGTGTTTACCTTAGATTACTGTCCATTTTTTTATCTGGATATTGTTGTTCTTATTCATGGCTTGTAAACATATCAGCTATTAAGTTTGGACTATTTCCTCTTGCATGATGGACGCACATAGTGATTTATGTTTGGTAGATAGCGCCACCATACATATAATCTTAAAAGATAGGAAGTATTTTCATAACTTGATAGAACGTAAGGGGAGTATAACTACAATAGTCAATGATAGTACGTTGATAGTGGGCTCCGGAAGAGCTTCCATTGTCCTCCCCATGGGTACCGAACTCATAATCGATAATGTTTTATTGTTTCCGCAATCTAAGCATACCCTCTTCAGTTTTAGAGACATTAGGATAAATGGATATCACATTGAAACTGAAACTGAGAACAATAACGAATACCTTTTGATGACTATTACTCTAGATAACAGTAAACAAGTTATAGAAAAACTTTCTTCCTTCTCCTCCGGATTGTACTATTCCTACATCCGGCCGTCTAATCCCCATCTAGCTATGAGTATGAAATTTCATGACCCGAATTCTTTTAAATTATGGCATCAGCGGTTAGGTCATCCAGGACAAACTATGATACGTAGGATTCTATCTAATTCAATTGGCCATAATATTACGAACAATAGAATCCCTCATGTTGATGTATTTATCTGTGATGCATGTTCTAAGGGTAAGCTAATAGTGCGCCCGTCGCGCACTAAGGTTGGACTAGAGTCTCTGGTTTTCCTTGAACGAATTTAAGGAGACATTTGCGGACCGATTCACCCAGCACCAGGACCATTTCGTTATTTCATGGTCCTTATTGATGCCTCCACTAGTTGGACATATGTATGTTTGCTTTCCACCCGCAATCAAGCTTTTGCGAAGCTCATTGCAAAATCTATCGAGCTTAGAGTTCAATTCCCGGATTATCCAATTAAGTCGATTCGCATGGATAATGCTGCTGAGTTCAGCTCAAAGGCCTTTATAGATTACTGTATGGCCCTGGGAATTAAAGTGGAGAATTTGTTCCTACTTCCATACCCAAAATGGTCTTGCTGAGGCGCTAATAAAACGTATCAAACTTTTCGCGAGACCATTGCTTATGAACTCCAAACTACCCACTTCATGCTGGGGGCATGTAGTCCTACATGCATCGCACTTAATACAAATCCGTCCAACTACATATAATGATCATCCCCCCTACAGTTAGTGCGTGAGAAAGAACCTAGCATTTACCATCTGCGAATTTTTGGATGTGCGGTATATGTCCCGATAATATTACCAAAGTGGACCTCTATGGGCCCACAAAGGAAACTCGGTATTTATGTCGGATTTGACTCTCCATCCATCGTGAAATACCTCGAGCCTTTGTCCGGGGATCAATTAATGGCCCGGTTCTCTGATTGCACGCTCGATGAAGATTACTTCCCGGCATTAGGGGGAGATCCAAATTCAAAATTGAATGAATGTCGGGAGCTTACGTGGAACGTAAGTAATCTTCGGTATCTATATCCACGCACTAGTCAATCTGAACTAGAAGTTCCGAAAATCATTAACTTGCAAAATTTAGCAAACAACCTGCCAGACGCGTTCACTGACCATATATGTGTAACTAAATCGCATATACCTGCAGTAAATGCTCCCCAAAGGGTTGAGGTCCCAAGCAAAATAAGTACTCATGTCCCCGCACGCCAGAAGTGTTAAGGACCCTCAAGAGATACTAGTACACCTAAACAAAAAGCTAGCAAAACTGGTCAGCCGAATGTAAAATCTTTAGAAGAGATTCGTCTAGATAACTCAAAGTCTCTAGGAGACGAGCGTCCTAGTGATGAAGCACGTGCACAAAATATTCAATGCACTAGGACCGCGGAACGGCCAGACCCATATACACTGGGAAATAAGGAAGGTCTGGTTGACGTAAACATCGAAGTCTCTATGAATTTCATAGATACGGGAGAAACATATAATATAAATATTACTATCGTCGACGACACATTTGCAGCGACAATTGCTCTTTCCATTATAAATAATGATCTAGATCCAGAACCCAAAACCATTGCTGAGTGCCGGAGGCGCTCAGATTGGGTTAAATGGAAAAAGGCAATTGAAGCAGAGCTCGCATCGCTTAACAAAAGACAAGTATTTGGCTCTATCGTTCGTACACCCGCGCGTGCTATACCTGTAGGATATAAATGGGTATTTGTACGAAAATGAAATGAGAACAATACTGTGGAGAGATATAAAGCGAGGCTTGTAGCTCAAGGGTTTTCGCAGAGACCCGGGATTGATTTCGATCAAACATATTCTCCCGTCATGGACTCAATAACGTTCCGCTAATTGATATCTTTGACAGTTAAAATAAATCTCCAAATGAGATTAATGGACGTAGTAACCTCATACTTATACGGATCACTAGATGCCGATATTTATATGAAAATCCCCGATGGATTTGACATTCCTCAGATGAGGGATGGTAAAAATCGCAGTATGTATAGCATAAAACTGCAGAAGTCGTTGTATGGCCTGAAGCAACCGGGCCTCATGTGGTACAATCGACTTAGTGAATTCCTTCAGAAGAAGGAATACACATTCGATAAAGCTTTCCTATGCTTATTCACGAAGAAATCGCAAAATGGTTTTTGCATCATATCCGTCTATGTTGATGACCTGAATATAATCGGAATATGCAACGAGATTGAAGAAGTCAGTTCAATCTTGAAAGCCGAATTCGAAATGAAAGCCTTGGGTAAAACCAAGTACTGCCTCGGCCTGCAGATCGAGCATCTCCCAGAAGGAAATCTTATACATCAGTCGACCTACGTGAAGAAGGTATTGGAAAGATTTCACATGGATAAATCTCATCCACTTAGCACCCCTATGGTTGTCCGATCCCTCGAAGTGGATAAGGACCCATTTAGGCCAAGAGAAGATTCAGAAGAAATTCTGGGGCCAAAAGTTCCTTACCTTAGTGCTGTTGGAGCATTGCTCTATCTCACAGATTGCACTTGGCCGGACATTGCATTTGCTGTCAATTTGTTTGCGAGACATAGCGCTTCTCCTACAAGGAGACATTGAAATGATGTTAAGCATGTTCTGCGGTACCTCCAAGGGTCTCAAGATCTTGGACTATTTTACCGTAAGAGTCAAGACAAAACCTTAGTGGGTTATGTGGATGCTGACTATTTGTCTTATCCCCACAACGCCATATCCCAGATTGGTGTACCAATCTGGGATATGGCGTTGTGGGGATAAGACAAATAGCCAGCATCCGCATAACCTACTAAGGTTTTGTCTTGACTCTTACGGTAAAACAGTCAAAGATCTTGATCCCCACAACGCCATATCTCATTGGGTTATTGTAACCAATCTGGGATATGGCGTTGTGGGGATAAGACAAATAGCCAGCATTCGCATAACCTACTAAGGTTTTGTCTTGACTCTTACGGTAAAACAGTCAAAGATCTTGAGATCCCTTGGAGGTACCGTAGAACATGCTTAGCACCATTCCAATGTCTCCTTGGAGGAGAAGCGCTATATCTCGCAAGCAGATTGACAGCAAATACAATGTCTGGCCGAGTGTAATTTGCGAGATATAGCAATGCTCCAACAGCGCTAAGATATGGAACTTCTGGTCCCAGAATTTCTTCTGAATCTTCTCTTGGCCTAAATGAGTCCTTATCCACTTCGAGGGATCGAACAACCATAGGGGTGCTAAGTGGATGAGATTTATCCATATGAAATCTCTCCAATACCTTCTTCACGTAGGTCGACTGATGTATAAGAATTCCTGCTGGGAGATGCTCGATCTGTAGGCCGAGGTAGTACTAGGTTTTACCCAAGACTTTCATTTCGAATTCAGCTTTCAAGATTGAACTGGCTTTTTCAATCTCTTTGCATGTTTTGATTATGTTTAGGTCATCAACATAGACGGATATGATGCAAAAACTACTTTGTGTTTTCTTCGTGAATACGCGTGGGAAAGCTTTATCGAATGTGTATTCCTTCTTCTGGAGGAATTCACTAAGTCGGTTGTACCACATGAGGCTCGATTGCTTCAGGCCATACAACGACTTCTGCAGTTTTATGCTATATAAACTGCGATTTTCACCATCCCCCATCTGGGGGATGTCAAATCCATCAGCGATTTTCATATAAATATCGGCATCAAGTGATCCATATAAGTATGTGGTTACTACGTCCATTAATCTCATCTGGAGATTCATTTTAACTGCCAAAGATATCAAGTAGCGGAATGTTATTGAGTCCATGACGGGAAAATAGGATTGATCGAAATCAATCCCGGGTCTCTGTGAAAACCCTTGAGCTACAAGCCTTGCTTTATACCTCTCCACAGTATTTTTCTCATTTCGTTTTCGTACAAATACCCATTTATATCCTATAGGGATAACGTGCGTGGGTGTACGAACGATAGAGCCAAATACTTGTCTTTTGTTAAGTGATGCGAGCTCTACATCAATTGCCTCTTTCCACATAACCCAAACGGAGCGCTTCCGGCACTCAGCGATAGTTTGGGTTCTGGATCTAGATCATTTATAATGGAAAGAGCAATTGACGCTGCAAATGTATCATCGACGACAGTAATATTTCTATTATATGTTTCTCCCGTATCGGTGAAGTTCACAGAGACTTCGACATTTATGTCAACCAGACCTTCCTCATTTCCCAGTGTATTTGGGTCTGATCGTTCTGCGGTCCTAGTACATTGAATATTTTGTGCACGTGTTTTATTACTAGGACGCTCATCTCTAAGAGACTTCGTGTTATCTAGACGAACCTCTTCTGGAGATTTTACATTCGACTGACCAATTTTGCTAGCTTTTCATTTAGGTGCACTAGTATCTCTTGAGGGTCCTTTACGCTTCTAGCGTGTGGGGGTATGATCAATTGTTTTACTTGGGACCTCAACTCTTTGGGGAGCATTTACTATAGGTATATGCGATTTAGTTACACCTCTATGGTCAGTGAACGCGTCTGGCAGATTGTTTGCTAAATTTTACAAGTTAATGATCTTCTGAACTTCTGATTCAGATTGGCTAGTGCGTGAATCTAGATATTGAAGATCACTTACGTTCCATGTAAGCTCCCGGCATTCATTCAATTTTGAATTCGGATCTCCCCCTAATGTCGGGAAGTGATCTTCATCGAACGTACAATCAGCGAATCGGGCCGTCAACTGATCCCCAGACAAAGGCTTGAGGTATTTCTAGATGGATGGAGAGTCAAATCCTACGTAAATACCAAGTTTCCTTTGTGGGCCCATAGAGGTTCGCTTTGGTAATATTATCGGAACATATACCGCACATCCAAAAATACGCAGATGAGTAATGCTAGGTTTTTTCCCACGCACTAACTGTAGGGGAAATGATCATTATATGCAGTTGGACATATTTATATTAAGTGTGATGCATGTAGGACTGCATGCCCCCAGCATGAAGTGGGTAGTTTAGAGTTCATAAGTAATGGTCTCGCGATAAGTTTGATACATTTTATTAGCGCCTCAGCAAGACTATTTTAGGTATGAATGTAGGGGACCGAGTGCTCCACTTTAATTCTCAGGGCCATACAGTAATCTGTAAAGGCCTTTGAGCTGAACTCAGCAACATTATCCATATGAATCGACTTAATTGGATAATCTGGGAATTGAGCTTTAAGCTCGATAGTTTTCGCAATGAGCTTCGCAAAAGCTTGATTGTGGATAGACATCAAACAGGCATATGTCCACCTAGTGGAGGCATCAATAAGGACCATGAAATATCGAAATGTTCCCGATGCTGGATGAATCGGTCCGCAAATGTCTCCTTGAATTCGCTCAAGGAAAACTAGAGACTCTAGTCCAACCTTAGTGCGCGACGAACGCACTATTAACTTACCCTTAGAACATGCATCACAAATAAATTCATCTACAGGAGGGATTCTATTATTCGTAATATTATGACCGATTGAATTAGATAGAATCCTACGTATCATAGTTTGTTCTGGATGACCTAACCGCTGATGCCATAATTTAAAGGAGTTCGGGTCATGAAATTTCATACTCATAGCTAGATGGGGATTAGACGGCCGGATGTAGAAATAATACAACCCGGAGGAGAAGGAAGGAAGCTTTTCTATAACTTGTTTACGGTTACTTCGAGTAATGGTCATCAAAAGGTATTCATTATTATTCTCAGTTTCAGTTTCAATATGATATCAATTTATCCTAATGTCTCTAAAACTTAGAAGGGTACGCTTAGATTGTGGAAATGATAAAGCATTATCGATTATAAGTTCGGTACCCATGGGGAGGACAATGGAAGCTCTTCCGAAGCCCACTATCAACGTACTATCATTGACTATTGTAGTTATACTCCCCTTACGTTCTATCAAGTTATGGTAATACTTCCTATCTTTTAAGATTGTATGTGTGGTGGCGCTATCTACCAAACATAAATTACTATGTGCATCCATCATGCAAGAGGAAAAAGCTCAAACCTAATAGCTGATATGTTTACGAGCCATGAATAAGAACAACAATATCCAAAATAAATAAAAATGGACAGTGGTCTAAGGTAAACACATCAGAGCTAAAAATAATAATATCAATATCATCCATAAAATAAAATAAAGTATCCAAAAGAAAGGATCCAAAAATATAAATTGTCTTATAAAAAAAAGTACTAAAATAATCAAACACGCAAATCACTCGTCATCTCCAAAGTCCTTGAGCTCAATGCCCAAAGGGTCAACATTGTCTTGGTCAGGGTCTGCTTCAGGTAGGCTGGCATGGTGAGATTTGACTCTAGTAGCCTTCCCCTTATCATCATTCTGCTGCTTTTGATAAGCCTCAACCAAGTGTTTGGGAGTTCGACACGTGTGAGACCAATGGCCTTTGCATCCGCATCTGTAGCAGGGGTGCTCAACCTTATCTTGATTGCCAGATTTTTTAGTAGCGGGGTTCGTGTTAGATGCGACCTTTCCACGAGCCTGAGCTTGATTGTCACTCAGGGTACCTAGACCCCCGGACTTACTACGACCTCGACTTTTGCTGCGAGTTCGTTTACTACCTCCCCCTCTTTTACGCTTGCGACCACTTGTACTATCTTGAGCTATAACGTGTGCTTCTGGCATAACTTTGAGCAAACCGATCTTGCATTATGATTTTGCATAAGGAGTTGGTTGTGCTTTTCTGCCACTAGAAGTGCAGAAATTAGCTCACAGTGTACAGTGTAGTTCTTAGCCCTGTACTGCTGCTGGAGTACAAGGTTGCTAGCGTGAAAAGTTGATAAAGTCTTCTGGATCAACTCGGCCTCAGTTATAGCTTGCTTGCATAGCTTTAACTGAGATACAAACGATGTAGGGCTGAGTTGTACTCCGTTACAGACTTATAGTCTTGGAAACGGAGGTTCAGCCAGTCTTATTGAGCCTGAGGGAGGAGTATATCGTTTTGTTGTTGGAAACAGTCCTTCAGGGACTTCCACAACGTTCTGGGGTCTCTCTCAGTGAGATATTCATTCTTCAGGTCCTGATTGAGATGATGCCTAAGGAAAATTAGAGCTTTCGCCTTCTGGGCGTCAGTTGATTCCGGATCATCGACAATTGCACCGCAAAGATTGGTTGAGGCTAGATGTATCTCAACATCTAGCGCCCATGTCAAGTAGTTACTACCATCGAGAGCTAGTTCAGCAAATTCTCGTTTGTTAATATCATACATAATTCACCACAATTATTAAAGTGACATGGTAAGGGGCGTGACCAAATAAATTGACAGCGGGGAATAAAAATTTATTTAATTATTCTAAAGAACATAGGAGCAAGAATTGGCGCCGTCTACCCAAAACATAAATTACGGTCCGACAAGTACCGGGTGCCGCCTACCCGGGCATAAGATGCGGACTATAAATAATAAATTATGTGCGGGGGGTAATCATGCATGTAGGATAATTAAATCGTAAAGACATGCATATGTAACAAAATTCATATATAATTTCTTGAGAACTAATCCCATGAAAATAATTTCAAAGAAAATTCCAGACTTAATAAACATGCAAATTTAACATTCTAAAGATTTCATGTATATTAACAAAATTTAACGAAATATTTTCAGGATTTTGAATTAAAATTATTTAGAATTTTGTGATGCCCAAAAACGAGTCCAAAAGTGGGCAAGGGTTTCACAAAATTCCAGGAGGGGACGTCGCCGCATGCAATCACGAATGCACGGAAGGCGTGCGCGGTGTACGTGGCAGACGGCGGGAGCCAAAACGCGAGAAAGGAAAAATCGTGGCCAGTCGCGTCCTGCAGGCGCGACTGTCGTGAGTGATCGCGCCCCTAGGGCGAGACTCCCACCCCCGATCGCGTCCTGCAGGCACAATTGGGGCCGATTTTTCTGGTGATTCCCGCGGGTGCATCACGGGCAGCGCGAAGGTGGCGCTCCGCCTCGACATCGCGCACAAGGGCGCACGGAGGGGGCGCAACGGGCGGCGCGACTAGCGGCGCCTGGAGGCTGCTTCGGGCAGCGGGTTGTCACGGTCGGCGGCCAAGATCGACGGCGGCCTACGCTGGGGTGGGGCGCGCGGCGACGTTCGCTGGGGCGGGGCGCACGGCGGCGCTGTGCGAACGACGGGCGACGACCGTTCGGCTTCTTGCGGCGGCCGTGCGCTCGTCGTATCCCCTCCGTTTAATTTTTTTTTCAAGAAATAAATTGATCCAATAAATTGCATTATACTAATCGAATCTATAATTCTAGTGCACATAAAATATGTAATTCATGGATCAAAGAATTCGGTACGAGGATTAATTCATATTATTTGTAGATAATTAATTTTAGGGCGTACCGTTTAGTCTCGGGCAGAGTCTCGTGTTGATAACATGTTGTAATTGAGTGCGTAAATTAAAGACGCAAGATTTGATTACCCAGTTCGTCGGGAACGACTACGTCTGGGGGTGAGCCAAGCCAGGAGTTTCACTAATATTATTGTGTATGAGTGTTTACAATTCTGAGTACAATGGTATATTTATAAGAGTAAAACCCTAGTTTAAGATATGAAGCTCATTGGGTTATTGTCCCATTAGTAATGTCCACATCAAATCTCATATATTTGGAATAATAAATCTGCTGGATTTATAACAATCTTTATCCTTCTTGGAATTATAACCCCAGTTAACCCACACCGTCAAAGTAAACACACGCTAAGATGGTATTATGTAAAAATATTCACAATAACTTTTATCATGAACAACAATTTACTAATACTTTATATTGAAACAATTAATAATTTTAGTGAGAACAACTAATACATCTCCAATTAGGGATAGAGTTTTTTTACGTCCCATAACTTTTTACCTTTTCCAAAAATGTCCCAAAAAAGTTATTTTCCCCAATTACGTCCCAATTTTTGGCTAAGTGTACAATTTACGTCCCAAAAAAGTTAATTTCTCCAATTACGTCCTAATTTTTGGCTAAGTGTACAATCTACATCCCAAAGTTGTTGGAATAGACAAAACACATTTATTTTACCTAATGTGTCGCACACATACTTGTTAAATTTAGATTTTTTGGGCAAAAATCCTTATGTAGATATTAAATCTATTTATAAACTATTTTTTGTGGGTGGGGTGGGGTGGGGTGGGGTGGGGGGGGTGGTGGTGAGGAAAATGACAACATTTTATTTCGTGGAGTGGGTGAGATATGTGGGGAATCTTTCATTTTTATTAAATAATTTATATATTTTCCGATTTTAGTTTAAAATAATTGATTTTTTGTTTTGTGTTGTTATATTTTTAAAGAGTTATTAGTTTCAATCCCGACAACTTTGAGACGTAAATTGTATACTTAGCCAAAAATTGGGATGTAATTGGATAAATTAATTTTTTTGGGATGTAAATGTATACTTGGCAAAAAATTGGAACATAATTGGAAAGATTAACTTTTTTGGGATATAAATTGTACACTTAACCAAAAATTGGGACGTAATTGAATAAATTAACTTTTTTGGGTCGTTTTTGAAAAAAGTGAAAAATTATGGGATGTAAAGAAACTCTATGTATACATTTAGAGAAAATAATTATTCCCTCCGTCCCATTATTATTTGCACACTAACTTTATTAGTATTTAAAATGATAAAGTAAAGTTGAAAGATCCATCCCTCCTCTATTATAAAATGACTTAAAAATTATTCTATCATTTTAAATACTAATAAAAAAATTGCTCGCTAAAACAAGAGAAAACAGTAAAAGTGCAAATAATGGTGGGACGGAGGGAATAGTACCCTTTAAAAGTAATATATTTAGTTCAATTTATTGATACTGTTAGTGCAATTCATTAATACCCCTCAAAATAAGTTTAACAGTTACCTTTCCTTGTACTAATATTTCTACCACCGCTTGGTGTCGGTGCAAACGACATAGTGCGTACGCTAGGCATGGCCACTAGCACGATCTGTCTCTCTCTCTAAACAAACGCATATTTTAATTAATGAGACTCCCCCACCCCCTCTCCTTATGACCATGTTTGGTGGACCAATATTAGCAACCAAAATTCTGTTAACCTTTCCCTTTATAATTATTAATTTACATTAGAAATTTTGAAATGATGGATCTTCAATTTTTTGGCAAAATGGAAGTATATTCCTTTTACATAATTTATCTTATATAAATAAAATAATAAGAAATGATGTTATAGTTTGGATAACTTAGTTAATTTATAAATTTTCCAAAATCACTACTTAATTGCCCTTCCATTTTTTAATATATGTTGATCTAGAGTTTAACTACAAATTAAAACTTTTATCTCTACATATTGCCACTAGTTAATAAAATAAAAAATAAATCCTTAAAATTGAATGAAATTTTTGTGCGAGATTAATCTTTTAAAAAAAAAGTAATAAGGATAAAATTAAAATATTTAAGAAAATAATAATCAAAATGACATGTATTAAGTTAAAATGACATTATTAAAAAATAGAGGGAGTATTAAAAGAAATTATTCCTTCCGTCCCACGAAAATTTGCATCCATAGAATTGCACGTGGATTAATAAAAATTAGTTACATATGAGTAAATATATGTATAATTGTGTGAATGTACACGCAAGTCAATGTTTTATTTTTGACAAAGTATAGAGTGGAAATATTTTATACATAAACCAATGAAGGATATTAGTTGTTTTCACTAAAGAGTATTAATTGTTTCTACTGAAGAGTATTAATTGTTATTACTGAAGAGTTTTAGTTGTTCAGTGAAAATATATTAAGACTCTTCAATGGAAACAACTAATACTCTTTAGTGAAATCAACTAATACCCTTCAATGCTTGTATGAACCAATTTCACCCTATACATACTCTTTATTTTTAGATAGTGTATAAATTGACGTGAGACGTCCAAATAAAAAAAATGTGTAAATTCTTTTGGGACGGAGGAAGTATAATGTATTGATTTAAGTCTTACATGGATACGATTTCATTTATAATTTTCATACATTAATTATAATATAAATGTTTTCTTTCGTTGAGACTTCTTTTAGGGAAATAATCAGGAAAATAATAACTCAAATCTTGTTGAAATAAAATCTACTTAATATTGAATTACTGTTGCTGCCTACATTTAGACGTAAATATAAGCTTGCATTGAAATAGAGGAATTATATATGAGATAATCAAGTGATAAGTTAACCAAACACGGCACAGACAAAGACCTACGACTCTCACACCCGGCTCATTTTAGCATCCAGCGCAATACATCATCATCACTCTTTGCAGATTCTGAAGCAGCTCCATAGTTGACACTCTCCCTCTCTCTCTCTCTCTCAGAAAGAGAATATTGAAGAGAAGAATGCTGCTGAGATTCTCCTCGCTCTCATCTCGCGGCACGAGGTAACCGCTACCTGCATTTAGATACAGATCGGTGTATCTATTGCCCTACTTGAAGCAGATCTGTTTCGAACCAGGTTTTGCTCGCTTCTTTTCTCATTATTTGAACGCAATCGTTACTCAATTTGAAGGCCAATCTACGATTTAGCGCGATTTCGTTTCTATTGTTTGATTTAGTCCTTTTTCGTTTTTTACAGTTTTAGGTAGGAAGAATCAATCTAGATATTAGGAAAATGTTGGGTCGGCCTTCGTTTGCATTATCTAGAAATGGAACTTTTAGGCCTGAAAATCTGGGCCAGGAGGCGCTGTCGATGATAAAGAATCTCTGTTTCACTTTATTCGTTGTTGGTGTTCTGGTTTTCACCATAATTGCTGCAACTTATCAACCCGAGGATCCGTTGTTTCACCCTTCAACGAAGATCACGACCTTTCTCACATCCGACTCCAACGCCACATTCAAATCTGATGTCGGTGTGGTTAAAACCGGCGAGGATTTCGTCGGCGTTAATCAAACCGCATTCGCCACGTTCATCAACATCACCGATGTTGACGCCGCCGCTGCTGAGGCGGTAGCCGCCGAGCCGGAGGATGTTGAGGCTGTTCCGGAGACTAAAAATTGCAACACTGAGGACCCTATCAATTGCCGTGATCCGGAAGTTTTCCATCTCTTGATGAGGTATACCATCGAACAGTTTAAGGACATTCACTTTTACCGATTTGGGAAACCGGTTAAAGGGGATAATGATACTTCTTGCCACATGGCGTGGAGGTTTAGGCCCAAGGAAGGGAAAGCAGCTGCGTTTTATAAGGATTATAGGAGTTTTACTCTTGAGAAGTCTGACAATTGTACGCTTAGTGTAGCTGGAATCGGAGACTATCATTCTGGTGCGAATGCTAGGAAGAGAAGGGGGAAAGGAAGGGGGAGGGGGAGGGGGAAACATAGGGAGAAAGACAAGGAGGTGTTTGAGAAGGTTCCAGCAAATGTCGAGGAAAACCCTATTGCATTGCCTGAGGTTGGGGAAACTGTGGATGATGCCCTTCCTGCCCTAGAATCGGAGGGTTCGTTTAGTCATGGTAAGTATTTGCTATATTCAGGAGGTGGGGATAGATGCAAGAGCATGAGTCAATATCTATGGAGTTTCATGTGCATGTTGGGTGAAGCACAGTATTTGAATCGAACACTGGTTATGGATTTGAGCCTGTGTTTGTCTAAGATGTACACTTCGTCTGGTCAAGATGAGGAAAGGAAGGACTTCAGATTTTACTTTGACTTTGAGCACTTGATGGATTCAGCATCGGTTATGGATCAAACTCAGTTTTGGTCAGATTGGGGCAAATGGCAACGAAAAGATAGATTAAATCTCCATCTTGTGGAGGATTTCAGGGTCAGCCCGAAGAAGTTAGCTAAGGTCAAGGATGCGCTGATTATGAGGAAGTTTGGAACAGTGGAGCCAGATAACTACTGGTATCGAGTTTGTGAAGGGGAGGCAGAATCTGTAATTCAACGTCCCTGGCACATGATATGGAAGTCTAGGCGGTTGTTGGATCTTGCTTCAGCAATTGCTGCTAGAATGAATTGGGATTTTGATTCTGTTCATGTTGAAAGAGGGGAGAAGGCGATGAACAAGGAGCTGTGGCCCAATCTTGATCGAGATACATCTCCAGAAGCTCTTTTGTCCACATTGAAATACAAAATCGAAGATGGGAGGAACTTATATATTGCGACAAATGAGCCCGATACATCTTTATTTAATCCTTTGAAGGACAAGTATTCGACGCACTTTCTTGATGAATATAAAGATCTCTGGGATTCAAACAGTGATTGGTATGCTGAGATGACTAAGCTCAACAACGGGACTCCAGTTGAGTTCGATGGTTACATGAGGATATCTGTTGATACTGAAGTGTTCTTGAGGGGGAAAAAGCAGATAGAGACGTTTAATGATCTCACAAAGGACTGCAAGGATGGAATCAACACGTGCACATCTGCCAATTAATTTACAGGCGAAAGGGTTACCCCCATTCGTGCTAATTGGGGTAACCTTCTTATCTCTCGTATGCTTTGCTTTTCCAGAATTTTCTTCATTCGTCCTTTTTGTTTCATTAATGATAGGTTAACTTGAGAAGCTCTCTAGAGTATTGGTACTTCAAAGGAACAGATAGATTTGTTTCATTTGTTGGTGTTGTGCAAACTGTTTCTGTGTATCCAGTGTTTCACCATCCGATATTTACGTGCAAAATTGTATTACATCCTTTCTTTAGTCCAGTATTCCTATGTTAGCTGTTCCAATGTTCTTATTTGTATTGTTGCCGTCGTTACTTCGATTGCCATACGTTCCTTATTAAGGCATGTTTGTGTTCATGATTTTCCTTGCTTTCCAACAGTTATTGCTAATATTCTTTTGCAAAAGGTTTGCTCTTCCTAAGATAGCTGATTGATGTTTGCCAATGATGGTCTGAATGTATTTGGTTTATGACAAAGTAAACAATCTGCAAGAATCTTCTGGGTTGGCATTGACATAAAAATGCAATTCTTATATATCAGGTTAGTTATAATTAGAAATGTTTGCCCCTTTTGCTAATCTAAGTTCTGCGCACGTTGTGAGATTTAGCTTTCAAGAGCAAGGTTAAGGTAGGCATGTTTATTGATGACAAGCAAATACTAATATAACCATATAAAATTTGTGTAATTGGATGGAAGATACCTGGTGTGGCAAATAGTGCGATAACGATACAACACGGCACGATGTGAACAAGAAAATTTTTATGTCGATACGACACGATAAGGATACAATGAGAAAAATAAATATATATAATAATATTTGACACGATAAGGATACAATGAGAAAAATAAATATATATAATAATATTTGATACGATATTACATGTTACACGATATGACACGATGAAAAGTAAAAAATTTCTAACAAAATTAGCAAAATAGATTTAATATATACAATTGAATCTTTTTTTCAATCTTAATGGGTCGACATGAACATGACACGATATGACAAGAGCATGAATATTTTTTCCAATCTTAGAAAAATATAAGAAGTAAAAAAAATTACCATGTAACAAATACAATTGATTTTTTTTCCCAATCACACCTCATGGAAATTTTGTGTCCTTGTTGTGTCAACAAGATAACAACACGAACACGATAAGGCTAAACACTCACCACATTTTTCGTATCGTTTTCGTGCTGTGATATCGTATCGTATCCGAAATTGCTTCTTCTAGAAGATATAATGTGGGTGTGTGTAAATGGGAAAATTCTCATGATTCATATTTGCGGGTAAATGAATGTAAGATATTGAGATCTGATATCATTTGAATGTTAGTAATTGTAAATGAATGTAAGATATTGACATCTTATTTCATTTGAATGTTACAATTCAATATATATTTCATAGTAATTGCAATTCAATATACATTTTATTGTAATATGAATGTAAGATATTGACATCTGATATCATTTGAATGTTAGTAATCGTAAATGAATGCAAGATATTATTGACATGTTATTTCATTTGAATGTTTCGATTCAATATATATTTTAGAGTAATTGCAATTCAATATATATTATTGTCTAAATCCGCTACTCTTGACTAGTTCCATTCCAATCTTATTATAAGAGCAACAAATTTGTGTGGCTAAAAATTAGGATTTACATAAACCTCAGAATATGTAAAGGAGAAAAGGTCAAGAAACAAGAAAAAGCCAGGAAAAAAGGGTCCTAATTTCTAGGCTTGCCATTTCCCACATGATGCCAAAACAATTCGTTCTTTCCTCGTAAGGAAGAACAGAATTATTACAAGATTTCTCAGGTAATATGTTGTCTTGATTATATGTTTGTAGTTTGTATGAACATATTTTCCTTTGCTGATTTAAAGTATAGATGCCTGAAAACTGGTGTTATTAATTCACCGCATTTTATATGTTAAACATTGGGAGAATTTTCAACATATATATAATTGAAATATATATTATTATTGAATCTTGCATTGCATCCTTTGATTGATCCTTGTTTTTAAGTCCATTCGAAAAAACTCAAACTGACAAGCCCCATCGCATAGATGGAGATGTCGACTGGATTTTGGTTACGCCTGGAAACTTGAGTTGGACCCATGCTTTGATATTTGTTGGTAGGTTGTAAGAGAAAGAGAATGACAAGAATGTCGGAAGAGTCGAAGGAATGCGAGAGACCGAAGATGAGCGTCCAGACTCTAAACCTGGACGACATCAAAGCCGTTACCCGACCATCGTCCTCACACCCGTCCTCGCCCGTTAGTCTGAGAAAGACAACAAGTGTAAGAGCCAACTGTCTCTGCTCCCCAACTACACACGCCGGCTCCTTCAGATGTCGATACCACCGCAACTCCGGCCTCACCCGCGCTAGCATGTCCGTCGGCGCTAAGCTCTTCGAGCTCGGCGACAAATCCGCCGACTAACATCCTTACCGCTTCTTTCTTTCAACTCAATAACCATCAACTAATTGATGATGATCATGTATTTTTTTTATGTCTCTCCTTCATATCTATCATACTATTATGTAACACCAAATCTCAATCGTAACTACTACTCTTCTTTACTTTTACCATCCCGCATTGAATGAAAGCAACTAATATTACTTCAAAATTACACTTGAATTGCTTTATTGCTCCAAATTTGTCTATTTATTTATGTCAGTCATAACAAAAAAATATATACTCACTTTCTTCTAGTCCTATTTTTTGGACTGTTATTTTTTGTCATATATTGAAGGATATTATGGAGTATTGTTAGATCCATTATTAATAAAATCATTGTTTATGAAAAATATTATACTTATATTTTTTTTATTAACATTCATTTTATTAATAAATTGATCTCACAATACGTCATGATACCCTCCAATGTGAGCAGGCCTAGTAAAATTGGATGGAGGAAATAATAGTTATACATAAATAGAGGATAATTGGAGAAGTATGTTCCATGAGAGAAAAATCCACAACTTACTTTAAAAAGTACTACTCGAGGAAGACAAAACAAACATTCTTAATTTTCACAGTGCTGGTAAAAACATAATGTTCTTACACCATTATTAGAATCGACAAATGTAAACCTTTGTACAAACATTACTACAACAATGGACGGCATATACTACATGAAATGCACCAAAAGATGAATAGATTTGTCTCCAATACAAATACAAAAGCTTATGTGCAAATAACGTACTTTCGTACAGTCGATTGTGCTTGTCTTGGGATCCATTATCTTCCAAACTTGCGAGCAACGTATTATCCAACCTGCTATAATTAGTGGTGATGTATTGAGTCTTTGGATGAGAGCAAACCCTCGTCATTCATCGTGTTTCATCATCATTTCATCGGACCCGAGTAATAGATACCTTGCAAGAAGGTAAAGATACTTTCCCTTTTCCAAGTAGGCAACACTTGGAAACGCTTCTCTCTTTCCATTATGAAATGCACTTCTTGGAAGCTTATAGAGGAATTAGAGAACCCAGTCAATGTTTTTGTCCAGCCTTCTCTGTTCATAGCCATTTAACCTTTTTATAAACAACAAACGATATGTCACTGTAAGATTCATCCATTTAGGATCTCCAAATTAATTAATGGCTTAGCAGCTTTTGGTTGGGGTTAATGGATCGTAATCATAAGCTTCCCCGGCCTTCACAAAACGTCCCTTAACACGCCTTCTTACATCTGCTCTTGCCTTGCGAGATTCATACCTTACTTTCTTCTCGAATCTGTCATAAAAAATTGGAACAGAAATGTTAACAAATATAACAACCCGATCCCAAAGAATGAGACATTTCAGAAGAATGGTCATCTTGAAAGAAAACCATAAATTGCATCAACTATTGAAATCTACTCATTTCTCATTAATTTCAAAGTTCAGAAGAAAATAATTTGATAAAATATCTTACTTTCGCGCCTTCTTCTTCTCCTTGTAGCGCATGACAGCATCATTCCTGCTTGTAGAAGGCCACGAACTTTCAGGACCCGGAGGGTACCATGGTGGATCTCCTGTGATTTGAATTGATGAAACTCCACAATCTTGATAATCTCCAGCACTGCTTTCCCCAGTAACACCAGAAAACGAGAGGCTTGAGTATGTCTGCCTTGCGAAACAAAAGTTGGGTTCAGTTTTACAGCTAATAACTGAATCCGCAGATACATTGCTGCATGCTGGTTGCATCACATTCGCCCCCACAATTGATGATCCCTAGGAAGTATCAAGATTGAAATAATGCTTCATTAAAATTTGATATAATGGTAAAAAAGATAATCTCTACTATCAAATGGCAATAAGGAATATGCAGTTGAAACGACATAGCTTTGAGAAATTTCATTTTTAGGAAGTACCTCAGCAGCATAAACCTGACAGTCCGATGCAGACATATCTTTCATCCCAAATATTCCATCATTACCAAAAAGATTTTCTGGATTATCACAGAAAAGTTCATCATAGTTTTCAATACCCAAGTCCACCTCCTCCGTATTGAGATTATCATAGAAACCATCAACCTCACGCGCAACATGTTCCTTTGATCCAGATACGAAAACCTGCACATGCAACGACATTACTTTAAATTGGAGGAAATCAGATAAAACATATATAAATTAGTCTCAGATAATAATAAGATAAAACACTTTCACAGATCAAAGAAACCGTTATGCTAATGCAGATACCTTGGGCGTAGTAGACTGGGTTGAGCCATCCATTTGATCCACGTTGTGCAGCCTTGATTCAAGAAAACGAGTTGGTGAGTCCATCCAAACTGATGATCTATTAACATCCATATTATACTGGCCACCGGTGTCCCTTAATACTGATTCATCTTGAATGTTATCTTTTTCTTGGGGCCCTTGGTGATCCATTGTATTATCAGTAATACTCATTGAACTCATACCCTGCTCACATGTGGAATCGCCAACGGAAGAAGGAACATCGAGGAGAAATGGCCAAATAGCAGAAAGTTCTGAAGCTGAAGGGCAGCCAGAGTAACAATTAATAGCTTCTCTCTTATGTGAAGGACTAATATTAGAACCAACATGGGCCAACCAATCACAATTCTGGCAAAGGGATATCTTTTCCTCAACACATCGAACAAAAGCTGGCTGAGAATTGCATCTTTCACAAACGAGAGTCCTCGGGTGACGCCTTGAAAGGGCGTTTGCAGAATGGACATTGCAGTCACAGGACAAACATAAACTAGCTGCATCAGAACGACAGTACACTGTGGATCTTTGTTCCCCACAGAAATCACAAAGATAACCCATATTTCAACTATCAGCGTCTTAGAACTCTTCCGTTAATTGTTAATCTGCAATCTCACCCAAGCAATTTATGCTAACCAATGGAAAGCAGGAAATACGAGGTTCGTGACGTTTTCTAGAGGGGCTTGGAGTAGACAATGCTCCAGAATTTATATGAATATATAGAACTATCTGCATCAAAAATGCAACTATCATCAGTACATAAAAAGATAACTCATCGGTTCATTGATTCACATCAGCATGCCATAGCAATGAGAGCGTGTATACATGTATGGTTCACAAATATCATCATCTAAATAGTAACTAAAAATGAGTTTAGACAACCAAAAAGTAAGACTTCAACAAATACAAATATCAGCAGCAACATTCTGAAACCAAGACCATACAAGTTCCCTTAGGATAAGAAAGCCAAATTATTAATCACACAAGGGAAGAAATTCAGAGATGGCAATCGAAACAGCAAAATACACTCAGATAGAGAAAATTAAAAGAAGAAGGAGGTACTCCTAGTCTCCAACATGATGGGAATCAAGAATACTTGATAAAAAATAAGGTCAACAATTGTAGAGAAAATGAAACCAACTTATTTCAATTCACACCAACTAAAGCAATTATCCAAATATAAATTAAATCTCCTGTTCTCCAGAAGTAAAAAAAAAAAAAAAAAAGGATAGTTCAGTACCTAACAAACTAAAATGCAAACCTCAGCCGAGGAAAATTAATTAAGCATCAAAAATCCAGAAAACAAAATTCTCAGATTTCCAAATTCATCACTAAAACTACACAGGCATGAAAAACAAACTCATAGATGAATTTCTCAAAAAATCCACTTATCAATCGAATATAAGCGCGAAATTATACTCCAAAAGCAGTAAGCCGGCAAGAAAAGCTACCGTATTCCAAAATTAGATGTATTTACCTAAATTTGCAACAAAAGCATCCGCGAGAGAGAAGAAGAAAAAGCTCGCGAAGTTTTCAGTAGCTCGAATCTGAGTTAAACCCTCGAAACAACAGAGAAGAGAGATCTGACCTTTCTAGAAATGAGAGTTTCTCTCTCTAGCAGCTGAAGATTGGGAATTTGGAGCTGAGTTGTTTTGTTTAATGTAAAAGTGATAAAAAGTGTAAGAGAGAGAAAGTAGTGTTGATGAAGAAAAGTGCGTGGGTGGGCCCCTGTCCTTTTCATGAAAAGGAAATGCTTTCTTCATTATTTCGTGGAAACGTTTATTATTAAAATATAAATATACATATTAATTTTCTTATCCAAATTTTTTTGGTTGCTTCTGTTAACTTAACACCCATTAAATTGTTTAATAGTTCAGGTATGGGGTGTAGGTGGTCCGTACATAAATTATTAAAAAATATTAATTATTTTTACTAATTAATATTGATTATTTTTATTAAAGGGTATTACCTCAAATAAAATTACCTACATGAATTAAAAAATAGTTGTTTACTAGTACTAGTTGGTATAAAAATATCTTTTAATAAGTGTAAATGAGTCTTTTCTATTTTATGAAGAAACTGTTGTTTTATTATTTAAGGGTGAATGAGTTTTTTTCAATTTTATGTAGTGACATTTAATGTAAATAAATAATATTTTTAATGGGTAAATTTGAAAGGGAGGTGTTACATTTTTTCTATTTTGGTAGGGGAAAAAAACTTTCAATTTAAAGAGAAATGAATAATCAAAATTGAATCGGAGGGGTAATTGTTTTCATTAAAAATGCATTAGTTATTTACTGAAAACAAACTAAAATTTTGCAGTGAAAACAACTAATACCCTTCAATAATTCATGTATGAACCAATATCACTCTAAAACATACTCTTTTTAATATATGCATAATATTTTTTAATTAGTGGCATTTTCAATATGAGTGATTATTGTGCACACTTAAGTGCATGACATGCACTTGAAATTTGAAAATTAATTAAAAAAACACATATAGTTTAGTGTGTACTATGTGTTTTAAATAGTAATACCTCAAACAGTAGTTAATAATACCCTAAGTAATAATCAGTAACATCACGAGCAATAATTAACAATATCTCACGTGGTAGTCAGTAATGACGCAAATAATAATCGGTAATATCACAAGCAATAATTAACAACATCTCAAGTTGTAGTCAGTAATACAACAAGTAATAGTAAATAATAACCTAGGCAGTAATCAACAACACCACAACTTTTTTTATTATATATTTTTAATTAAAAAAGTCTAAATTAATTAAAATTGAATTTAAAATTCAAGTGCATGATTGCATACAATAATTTGTGTGATATTAAATATCTATCTTTTGCCATTTATCAATAAAATTGAGTAGATCTTATGTGAAATTGTTTCATACGGGAAAAATTATTTTTAAGGCCAGTAGGTTTGGGGGTAGCAAAAAGAGGCCAGTACATTTGCGGGCTGGCATTATAAGGACCGCAACTTTTCAACATGGCAAATTAAGGCCAAATTGGCCCGTATTACCTTCAATTGGGCTGAATTTGGTCTTAATTTGCCACGTTGAAGAGTTGCGGTCCTTATAATGTCAACCCGCAAATGTACTGACATCTTTTTGCTACCCCCAAACTTATTGGCCTTAAATTGCTACCCTTTATATATATAGTCAGTAGAAAACCCTCTATAGATAACTGATGCAGAGCTACTAGTCAATTATATACAAGTAGAGTATGGTTACCCATGTCAAAATTAATTGGTAATAAATCTGTATAAATTGCTACCCTAACACACAGAGTTACTATCCCTAATTTGATGAGTATGTTTCAATTTTCCCAAGTGAAATATAGTTGTAGGACTGCAATTGCAATATGTATAGGCTCTTGTACTCATTTATAATGATGATACTAATGTACAATGAATATTTCTTGCTTCAACTACACCTACAAATATTGGTGCTCGAATCCTAAATTTTGTTGTAGGGGTTTGTTTCGCGTGGCCTTTTAGGTGTTGTGTTATCTGTATTGACACTGTTGTTTTATTTGGAATACTTCATGGTACTCACTCCGTCCCAGAACTACTTTCGTAGTAGAGGATAATACATTGAAAAAATTAAGTATTTGAGTCAATGATTGTGAGATTAAATAAAATAATAATACATTTTTACTTTATTGACTTTAATGAAAGAGTTATTTTTTTTTTAAGAGTTATTTAAATAAGACAGGTGTGAAAATAATTGTAGAATAGAGGGAAAGAGTATTAGTTTTATACCTTTAATTAATACATAAATTTGTTTTTCCTTGAATAAGCAAAACATTCATTAATCCAACAATACCCATATTTTTGTAATTCAAAATTATTTTTTTCTAGTTCAAATATTTCAAGGAACATTTTTCTCGCAAATATATATGAAGTTGGATAACTTAAATATTGATAGACGGTGTGTCACAACATCTAGTAAGAGGGTAGGTGAGTCACAATTCTCTCACCAATCATCTTCCTATATAAATCACCTTGTCCTGCTTCGTTTTTCTTCCATGGAGATGCTTTCAATTTTGTTGCACATTTATTTCTTCTTCCTGTATTGTTTATATAAAGGGTGGCAATTTAAGGTCAGTAGGTTTGGGGGTAGCAAAAAGAGGCCAGTACATTTGCGGGCTGACATTGTAAGGACCGCAACTCTTTAACGTGGCAAATTAAGGTCAAATTCAGCCCAAATGAAGGTAATACGGGCCAATTTGGCCTTAACTTGCCACGTTGAAGAGTTGCGGTCCTTACAATATCAGCCCGCAAATGTACAGACCTTTTTTTGCTACCCCTCAAACCTACTGGCCTTAAAAATAATTTTTTCCTGTTTCATACCATGAGATATTTGGATGAAATATATAAATTAGGCATGACTCATGTATTAATACTTTAACAAAAATGTGTATTAACTATTTGAAATATTTCATGTAATACAAAATTTTATCGTAAAAGATTTGATTAAATTTGTTGTTCATTTTGAAATGTGACAACTGAGTCATTACGATGTAATGAAAAAGTGGATAAATTTACAATGACATTTGACTTTTCCTATAATCATCAAATGAAATAGAATAAGACTTCTGGACGGTACAAACTATGATGAGTCAGATTTTTAAAATAATATCTTACATTTTCTTTTTCACTGTGGAATTGATTGTGGCTATGGGAAGATATGAATGGGACAAATTACATTGAATAAGTTTTGTGTAACGAATTCAACCGAGAAGACATTAACATAAAAAACATTAATTCGCCAACTTCAATTGTCTCACTCATCCATCACACAACTCATATATATTTATAAGAATTGTCTGGCATAAAAATTGTAAACCCTAATGTGGAAGATGAGTATAAAGAATAAAATAAATATAAGGATAAGTAATTATTGAAATTAACCTATATACAAAACTATACCATAATAAGTTTAAAAAGAATGTATTATCCATTATGTACACTTTGCGCACTATATCACCGACAAATTATGATAGTGACTTTTTGAAAATAATAACTTTTTAATTAATAAGTGACACATTTTAAATTAAAAATTGATTAAATAATATTAGTCAGTTTCTCAATTCCATTCATCTTAGCTTATGACACATAAATATTAATTCTACTTATTTGTGCCCTTCCCTATACTATATGGAGCAGTAGATATTTCAAATTGCAACAAATTCTTATATTAATAGTAATAACAATGAAGTGACAAAAGGAGATAAATCTCCTGACATTTTTTTTTACCAGAATTTTCTCATCTACAAATAAGTAAAAAGACTAAAAATGAGGCCCAGCGGTACACCAAAATAATTTTTGCACTCCTACTGCTACACCATCAATTCTCATGGATTAAAATGGATTTTATATAGTAAAATCGAATTTTCACACCATGTCTCTTCAAATTTATGGGTGTTTCCATTTTTCCCCTGGTTATGTCTCTTACCATGTTAGCAAGGGGCACAGGTGAGTCGAATCCGTTTCCGAGTATGTTTGTTCGTATTCGATTAAAAAATAAATAAATTCAAAATCGATTCGAATTCTAATTCGATAACACTAGGCTCGACAAGCTTGCGAGCCAAATTAAATTTAGTTGAATTCACGTAATTACTATATACTCTAATATGCTATTATTTATATACTTTAATTTTTCAATAAAATAAAAAAATTAATTAGTGTTGTATTGAAGGAAAATATATTAGTGTGCCTTCATCAACAAGTAAATGATGGAGGGTAATATGGTCATTTCATTATATTCTTTGTACTCATCTAAAACCCTAGATTGTAACCTATATAAAGGGATCTCACACACAACAAATAGTGGAATTATCTCCTGGCTTGGTATGCCCCCAGACGTAGTCATTCATGACGAACTTGGTCAACAAATCCGTGTTCTTCTATTCTTCTATTTATTTCTCTATATATCCTAAAACACGTTATCAACACGATTGTTCTATCCACGCGATCTTAGAATTTCGTAGCAGTGTTCGAGATGATTAATTACGACTATGCAAGTTCGTCGCCATAAAACCTACTGTTTACAGTCTATAACCGACGGCTTCTTGTGTCTAATATCAATTCATGGAAATTGATTGAGGTGCGGATATACTAGTAATTAAATTTTCCAATAGGTGGCAATATAATACCACAAACCACAAAGGTACGCATCAATTAACTGTCTTTAATAAAAGCTGACATCATACTGTGTACCATATTCCCTGTGAATATATTATTGATGGATATTTGGTGTGAGTGGATTATTGAACAACCCTATACAAGAAATTGAATGAGAAATTCATTCTCAATTCATGAAACCAAGGCTTTCAGTGTGAGATTCGAACGCATGTATAAGAATTATATGTTCTAGTTTATTGTGTGGTTCACTTTGTTAATTGCTTCAAAAAGAATTGGAAAGCATGACGCATAACATATATGATATATATGTTTTATTTATTAATTAAGTTCTGCATTGTAATTTATTTTTTGCTAACCCTTTTATGTGTTGAGTTTTAAATTGGGTTCAATATTAATTGGCAATGTTATTCGTTTGGTTGTTCTATCTCCTCGAGGCAAGCAAGCAGTTTGCCTATGAACTTTTCACTGAGTCTCAAATCAACACGAACTGAGTCTATTATTAGGCATTTAGGAACCCTTGTCGTAGGGTTCCGCTCTAGTAAAGATTTAACCCTTTTTAAATTTCAGTAATTAGCACTACTTGCCGCAATATAAACTTGTGAATTATTTTCTGAAGAAATTAGGATTTATGTGAAAAATTCTTATTAGTCTGTTATTATTTAATTTGCAGCTAATATGGTTCACTAAAATTTATGATGAAGAATTTGATGACTTATTTGTTATATTAATATTATCAGTGAAATATATACTCTATTTGCATGTATATACGTTTGTTATTAAATATCTCCACGATAAAGAAATTTCATGGATGATACATATGAGTGCAAATTAATGTGATAAAATATATTCACAAAGCATCGAAAAGTATGTGATCAATCATGGTCTCAAAATTTAATACACACTCACATTCTTGAAAAATAAATTTGTTATTGTATATTGCTTACGCTTGCGAAATTAATTTCCACTTGCTTATAAAATATTAGACTGAAAAGAAATTGAGTATCACTGTTGTTCATCATCTGACTACAAGGACGAAGAACCGTCTGACTAGGTCAATGCCCTGATGTTTTTTTTAGGCAACATATCAGACCCCATTTTATGTGGAAAATATCTTCTATTTATAATACCCAAAGAACTGGTAGATTTTGAAAGGACTTCTTAGTCTGTACTTTCAGAATTGATAATATAGTGGAATGAAACCCACTTACCTAACTATCATAAATTTTAACATATGATATGTTGCGCCTTAAAACACACTTTACTTTCTGTGAAAAGAAAATCGCAAAAGATGATACAATATAAAGAAAAACATTCTCCACTATCCCCACTAATGTTTGGCTCCCTGGGACAAAGAAAATTCTCAAGGTTAATTTTGATTAATGAAACAGTGGGAAGAAACCAAAAGAAAATGGGATATGACATATTAATCCATATAAACATGGAAATAATGCACCACGTAGGATAGTGGTGGTTCTTCCACTGTAAGCCATTAAGGAGGTATTGGTACTCCTAGTTGTCATGATGATACCGTATCAAATTGTGATGCAAGTACAAAGTAACAACCAACTATATGAGTATGGAGAATCTAAAGAACAAGATGTTCATTATATGGAATATGAGGAATATCCCTAAAATTTTACCTCATAATTGCTTATTAGTTATTACAATGGCAACAAGTATTTTGCGCAATTAACTAATATTTATTATTTTGATTGATTTATTTATAAATTTCTCATTTTTCAAGAATTTTGTTCAGGCATAATGCCTCAATTTATTTGGACAAATATTTTGGTCTTAAAAGTTAATTAGATCAACAATGGTTTTTGAGTTAGATTTTTGGTACAGGGTCTTACTTTTAATGATGTTGGTTCATTAATAAATTTGAATTTTATTCAAAGTACTGAATTATTTGAATTTTATTATACACGTACATTAGTATACATGGTTCGAAAATAATACTATCACGATGTAAAGTGATAAAATATTGAATGAAAAGTAAATCATTCAAGTCAAATTGAAACTCAGCAGAATATGAGATTTCTTAAAAATGGCGAAGAACTGTCAAATTCTTGATGTCTAACAATATACTTATTAAAATAAAATAAAAAGTTTTATGTGCATCAAGAGCTAATCGAACCCTGTTAAATTTTAAAGATAATGTGCCGACATTATTATTTATACACACATAGTGAGAATGAAATTTATATTTATCTAATTAATGTGAAAGAAAACACATGTTAGATAAACTGGAAAGTCAATCTAGTGGAATGCAGCCCACTATTGTTCTTGAATCATATACTGTCACAAATGATGAACTATGTGACACTGATTTAAAAAAAAAATTGACATGATGATCCATATTTTGAAGGACTGATATAGACATCCTTCTTTTTTTTTTAGTGAAATTTAAAATGAGATAAAAATTCGATATGATGCATGATATCGCTCATGTTGCTATTTTGTAGCAATCTTTATTTTCTAAAGTACCAGATACATTATCTACATCTCACTTTGCCTTACAAATATCAAAGGCGCATCACTCATTTTGCAAAGCCAGATCTTTAACAAAAGTGACATTGAGACCTGTTTATGTTAAATATTCAAAACAAAATAATTCATTCTTATAAATGATAAATTATGATATTTGTGGACCAATTCATCCAGAATGTTGACCATTCAAGTAATTTATGGTTCTGAATTATACTTTGACATAATGGTCACATGTTGCTTTACTCTCCACCAAATTTTTTGCATATAAACTCTTAGCACAAATTATACGTTTTAGGGCTCACCACCCTGATTACGCTATCAAGATAGTTTACATCAGAAGCATTTGATGATTATTGCATATCTATCGGGATCGATGTAGCGCATCCGATACCCCATGTGCTACACGAAATGGTCTCGCAGAGGTCACCATTAAAAGGAAGTAATGGTGGTTATGACAATGGTTATGCGCACCAACATGTCAATCTCTGCTTGGGGTTATGTAATATTGCATGCAACTTTACTTATTCGTCTCAAACCCACTAAATGGTCATCCATTTTATGTGAACCAGTTGGTAACTGGATATAAGCCTGACATTTTATATCTTACACATATTTGGTTGTTCAATATATGTGCCTATTGCGTACCCACAACGCATTCCATTGGGTTCCTAAATACGATTAAGTATTTATGTTGGATATGAATTCCCAACAATTATCCACACTTTAGAACCCTTGACAGGCGACCTACTCACCGCTAGATTTGCGGATCGTTACTATAATGAGACAGTCTTCCCGTCGTTAGGGGGAGATAAGAAAAAGAATTTTCTAAGGGAACGACATGAAGTATTGTGTCTGTCCCCGTGTTGTCTTATTTGATTCCCAAACTTCACAATGTGAAAGCGAAGTAAAATTAATTATTTATATTCAAAATGTAGCACATTCGATGCCTAATGTGTTACTAATATTGCTAAAGTGACTAGGTCTCAGCTGCAAAATTTGCCTGTAAGGTTAGAAGTTCCCAATAAAGGGCGCAACACCGCTGGAAAGGTGTTGCAACCACACTTGGTGGAGGTGTGGTTGAGGCCGTGACTCCCAAAAGGAAATGGGGGAGGTCACTTGGTTCAGTTGACACCTACTTAAAGGAAAAAATGGTAGGTGTGGCACAATCTAACACATTGATCATCAATGTGGAGAATACATCTCACGAGATTATCTCTGCTTAAACCTATGTCCATGAATCATTACCGGAGGACGCTCCGATGCTTGATATGATTCCAGAGAACGGAAAATCTCTATATGATTATAAGAGTGCATATAAGTCGATGGATAGACTTTGCACGTAGATTGATGATGTATTTATTTATATTGTTGCTCAAGAAAGTATAGAGCACAACAATATCAAACCACGCTCGGTTGCAAAATGTCAATCAAGAGCATATTGGCCTAAATGAATAAAAGCAATCCATGTAGAATTTAATTCTCTGACAAAGAGACATGTATTTGGTTTGGTAGTGCTAGCCCGATCAAGTGTACAGCCTGTAGGACATAATTAAGTCTTTGTCATAAAGTGTAATGAGAAATATAAGGTCCTGATATGTAAAACTTGCCTTATAGTGCAAGATTTCTCACAACGCTCTGGATTAAGTATGAGGAGACAAACTCCCGTAATGGACGTTATAATGTTCCATCACTTGGTTAGTTTTCGAAGGATTGGAGATGCAACTTATGAAAGTGGTTATTACATATCTCTATGGAGATCTTGATTTAGAGATATATAAGTGTCTGATGACATCTATTACCCAAATCAAGCGACTCTAAACCACGGAGTGTGTTTGCAATTAGATTGAAACACTCACTTTATTGATTGAAACAATCAGGTGGAGGTGGTATACCCATCTAAGTGACTACTTGATTGGGATATGTTACAAGAACCATGAATACTAACCCTATGCATTTATAATGAAAATAAGTTTCGGATTTTCAATTTCTTATGTTGATGGATGAACATAATCGATATTCTTAATGAAATAAGAGGACCATGAATATTTGAAATCCAATTTTGAGATAAAGGATCTTGGGAAAACTCAATTTTGTCTAGACTTTATACTAGAACATTGAGTTTGTGGAGTACTTATCCACCAGTTTGCATATGTCCTGAAGATGTTCAAACAAATTAACATAGACAAAATGCATCTGATTAGCTAGCACTCCCATGATTGGTCGAAGTTTGGATTTCAAGAAAATATCCATTTCGTCTAAAGAAAGATGACGAAGAGCTATTGGGAGATGAAATTCCCTACTTAAGTGTAACATGCACATTATTGTACTTAGCTCAATACACTAGACCAAATATTACTTTCTCAATGAACTTGTTATCTAGCTTTCATCCAGGACCAAAGCAATGTCATTGGAATAATGTCAAGAATGTACTCTGATACTTAAAGGAAACTCATTGACAAGGGTCTAATATTCATTATAGTAAACATTGAAGGAGACCACAAGTGGAACTGTGGACCTTAAGGAAATATTGAAGCTACCCCCAACACTTATACACCAAATGATGTAAATTTTGGTTTTGTATATTTCTGATTTATATAAAGTGTTCCCAAAATGGTTATAAATTTACCATGGAAAACACAATGATATCTTGGAGATCAACTAATTAAACTCTTATAGATACCTCTTCAAACAATTTAGAGATTACTGTCTTACATGAAAAAGTTTGTAAGTATATTTGATAGAGATTTATCACCACACATGTTCAAAGAAGCAGTGACTAGAGTTCACCACTGGAGAGGCCACATGTATATATGAAGAACAAGTTTCTTATGTTCAGTAGCTGAAATTGGGCTACATCAAATGTGACAATATGAAACATATATCACCGAAGTCTTCTCTAACCAGTAACAACAAGATTCAAATCTAAAGTAAATGAGGCTGATCTATTTATATAATAATTGTCCCAGACAATCTTTGAGAAACATCTTAAAGAATTGAGATGTGTAGACTTTCTGAAATCACTTGATAGATGAACGTATCATGTGAAAGGTGTAGACTTCAGGGGGAGTCTCAACATAGATGCATTATAAATCTTTTTCCCTTCGATCGAGATTTATTTTTCATTGGATTCTTGCTACTTGTCAAGTTTTAGCGAGACAACATTCAAACACCATCCACACTTTTGATTCGGCACAAGGGGGAGTATTGAAGGAAAATATATTAGTGTACCTTCATCAACAAGTAACTGATGGATGACAATATGGTCATTTCATTATATTCTTTGTACTCATCTAAATTCCTAGATTGTAACCTATATAAAGGGATCTCACACACAATGAATAGTGGAATTATCTTCTGGCTTGGTATGCCCCCAGACGTAGTCATTCATGACGAGTTGGGTCAACAAATCTGTGTTCTTCTATTCTTCTATTTATTTCTCTATATCCTAAAACATGTTGGTTAATTTATCGAATCGAGTCAAGTCAAATGGTGACAAGTCAAGATAGATTGGTCATTATCTATGTATTTTTTTTCACCCAATTTTTATGGTTTCTCTTCACACTCGTCTCTCCATTTATATGTTACCTCTTTTAATATAGAGTGATTATTTAATTAGGGTTTGGGTATATGGAGAAAAAAAACATAGCATAATTTAATTTATGGAATAAATTGTCTCTCGGTCAAGATTATCTCCTAAGAATGATAGTTTTATAGAAAAAATAAACTTGTAGTATTACTCGGGATATATGGCTCCACGCCTTTTATTGTTAGTGAGGTTTTACTAAGGATGATTTTTTACCAGTAAAGAAAGTTGGTTGTTGCTCTATCACAATTAATTTAAAGAAGATAAAGTCTTTAATGCGCCGGTTAAACATTATGAATTTAAAAAATTGCACTTGAATTATATAGTACACTTAGTAAATTAAAGTGTAATCTCACTGTATATCATTTAATCAAGATATATGTGTTCTTCCTTCCGCTACGAATCATTTTAAAAGTGAATTAAGATAATTTTTAAAAAGAGAAAAATGGAAATTGAGTGAAATGTGTGTGAACTTCCGCAAAAATCATTTAATCACATTTCACTCATTCATACCGTATAGTGTAGGTTTTAATAAAAAAAGTTGTTCATGATAAATGTAAAGGAGTAGGTTTTATATGAAAACGCTTCATAATAAGCTTAACATGAAATAGTTTTAGAGTATCATTAATCTCAGCAGGAGTATCACTAAACCTGTCAGGGGTATCAGTAGTCTGAGTTCAAAAAAATTTAAAACAACTTTCTTGAACTCAGACTAATGATACCCCTGGTGAGATTAATGATACTCCCGATGAAATTAATAATACTTTAAAATATTTTCATAATAAGCTTATCATGAACTATTTTCATATAATATTTTACCAATGTAAAAAAGTGCGAAGTTGATGATTTATTTGTCCGTTTCTTTCATTGAAGGGAGTTTAGTTCATTGTTAAATGCACATAAAAAAAATAGTGCAATAAGATATAAATAAGTGATGTTTGAAAGTAATTAGTTTTAGACCGTAAAACTTTTTTTTTTCAGCCGGTAAGAGATGAATTATTTATGAATGGACAATAGCAAACTTATGTCTTGATTAGATTTCATGAAATGGGTTTCGTAACTCCATATCGTGATTTGACAATTTTGGTTCAATGTTAATACTAGATTATTATCTAAAACAAGGTATTATTGAGATAGTACATTAATATTGAAGAAGTCAATGGTATTATTTATTGTGCCAAAGAAAATTATACAGAATACTCTCCTCATCCCGAAATAGTTTTCATTGAAAGATCACATCGATTAAGAATGAAGAAATGATTAAGGATTAAAAGGTAATTTTATAGATTTTTATGTATAAAATAAATAGATGAATGGTATACATACGCTTCATGAGCACAAAAATAATAAGATTGATGTGAAATTTGGAACGAATAGGTGAAATTTATTGCGAGATATAAAGAAGTATAATGATTGGATTAGTATTAATAAATTAAAAGGAATGATACAATACATGATTTACAATACTTTATCGACAAATAAGACAAACACAATTTTATATTTCAAAATTCAATAGAAGAACAAAGAATTTATAACTAAATTAGTACTCCCATCAATTATAAATAAATGGCATTTTGAATTCCTTAACACATATTAAGACACATAATTTTTGGCATAATTATCTCTAAATAATACTTCCTATCTCCCCTAATAATCTTCACAATTACTGTTTTTCTGTATTTTATCGAACAAGATTTTTATTAGTATATTTGAAATGATAAAGTAATTTTTAAAAAGATATATAATAGAGGAGAGATAAATCTATCATACTCATTTTTAAAGTAATTTTATTATTTTAAATACTAATAAGCAACTCGCTCACTAAAACACAAGAAAAAAGTAGTGTGAAGATTATTAGGGGATATATGAAGTAATTAATTTTTTAGAAAAAAGATTAATTTTATTTGTTCTAAAGAATGTAGAGATTATTCTATATGCATTGTAAAGTATTCTAAGATCTAAAATGACATTTAATAAGCAAAGGATATAAATGGTAATATGTCATTTATTTAGAATGAGAGTGAGTAATATTAATCTCGATATAACCCCCACTAATCAGAAGCTAAATAAAATTAGAAAATAAAGCACAAATATGACGCATGCTAATGAAGAGAAACACGTGGAGGCCAAGGAAGAAGAAGTGCATTATCGTACACGTGACCAGAAAACCTTAACTTTAGAGAAAAGGTTCTTTAAACAATTATTATTAATAATGACATTACAAGTTATAAGTGGAGTTTTAAGATAAGGCACCTTGTATTAGATTACCTTGCCAAAATTCACTACTCCAATCAAAAGGAAGCAGGATCTAGCTTTCTGAATTAAATAAAGGAAAGATTTAATTTTCAAGACTTTAAGGTTTTTAATCACTGAGAATTGTATTTAATTAAACGTAACAGACTTATACTCCCCGTCCATAAAATATAGTTCTGGTTGTTTTATTTGGCTGTCCACGAAAAATAGTCATGTTGCCTAAAATGGAAATAATAAAATTTATCTACACTTTTCAATATACACACATAACATTTTTAAAATAATTTATTTTGTATTTGATGTGACACAATATTCTTATTTTTTACATATTATATCAACTTTCTTAATAACCGTACATAAAACAACAAGACTATATTTCATGGACGGAGTGAGTATATCATTATATACCTCTATAGCCTATACACAGTTACACACATACATATATGATGCAACCTTATTTCATGATTTCGGAACTTCATCTTTTTTATTGGACACAATTCGAACTCGATTTATTAAATCTGCAAAAAACATGCTTGGGAGGCCCCAGTGCAAAGACTCCGACACTCAAATCAGATCGATGTGCATTTGATAATTGTTTTGTAATGTAAAAAAGTGGAGAATATGGGTAAAATATGAGTATAATTAATGTTTATATATAAGTTCTTGAGACATACCCTATAATGATGAAGTATTTAAGGAATTACATACCCAAGGGCATTAGGGTCATTTCGGGTGCCATTAGGACACCCTCAAAATTGGGTTTGCCATGAACCTACAATGGACTATTTCATTTGGGTTTGGATCACTTACAATAATTTATTCAGTGTGGTCTCATGCATTTATTTTTGAAATTGCTGAGTTGACCAATATCACTGATAATTGTATTTAATTAATCATAATAGACTTATACTACCTCTTTCGTCTCTTTTGTTTTTCCATTTAACTTTTCATGATTTAAATGTGAGACTTGATTTGTAGTATTTAAATGGATAAAATGATTATTTTATAATTGCATATTATTCAATTTAAATGTATGAGATGAAATAAAGATGTTTTTCTGCGTAATTACTAGTAAAATGAGATGTAATTTAGAAGTGTTTGAATGGGGTAAATAGTGAAATGGGTTTAAAAAAAAGGGACAATATATACATATATACGCACATACATATACATATTTAAAGTTGTACTTAGGTCAAGCGTGTTGATGATCGATTCTAATCACGTAGATTAGTGACTGTTTTTAATCATTAATTGGATCACCAAATAATTTTCAAGAGATACTTAATGTCGTCTTGCTTGACAAGGGTGGAATCTACTTCTTGTATGTGTATGGTGGTACCGGGAAAATATTCATCTGGAGGACGCTATCAGCTTCTATACGATCCGAGGACCATATTGTTTTGAATGCTGCATCCAGTGGAATTGCAACGCTTCTTCTTCCCGATGGTCGCACTACACACTCTAGATGTGCTATTCCAATAACTATCGACGAGTCCTCTACTTGTAATGTTAATCTTGGGTCTGACTTATTCGAACTTTTGATAATGGCAAAACTAATCATATGGGATGAGGTCCCGATTGTTAACAGGTTTTGTTTTGAAGCACTGGATCGTACTTTGCGGGATATTGTTAGGAGGGTTGATGGTTCAGTGAATGATTTACCGTTTGGTGGAAAGACAGTTGTTCTCGGTGGGGATTTTAGGCATATTCTACCAGTTATACCAAAGGATAGTAGGGAGGATGTTGTTAATTCTACGATTAATTTATCTCACATGTGACAATACTACAAGGTGAATTAATTTATTACAGTATTTTTGAAAAAATTGACAATACATATTATGAAAGCCGATAAATTCTTTACTTGGTTATTTTTCATGTTCTCACGTTAACCAGGAATATGCGGCTGGAGTGTGGTGTGCATGTGCGGATAGAGGCTTGGATGTTGCTAAATTTTCGGATTGGATTCTCAACATATGCGATGGAAAGCTTGGAGAAGGTAGATATGATTTTTATGAAATTGAGATTCCTCCGGGAAATCTGATTTATGATGAGGTTGATCATGTTTTGGCGATCATTCAGAGTATTTATCCTTCGGTAGAATGTAATCTTCGAACACATAAATACTTTGAAGATAGAGCTATACCTACGCACAAGGATGTTGATTGTATCAATGATAAGATCATTGATATGATTCCTGGAGATACAAAAGTTTATTTGAGTTCAGATAGCGTATGTAAGACCGAGTTTCGACCAGGGGGCCAAGGAGAATTGGTTTCAGTCGATTTCTTAAACTCTCTCAGGTGTTCTGGAATGTCGTGTCATCGCTTGGTTCTAAAAGAAGGTGTTCCGATTGTTTTACTCCGAAATATCGATCAGAAATCCGGGTTGTGTAACGGTACACGATTGATTGTTGTTAGGCTTGGAAATCACATAATCGAAGCTGAAATTATATCTGGTAGGAATATTGGGAACAAGGTTTTCATTTCAAGAATGACTTTAAGTAATTCAGATGTAACCATGCTTGCAAATTTTACTAGAAGGTAGTTTCCTGTTTTGTTGTGCTTTGCAATGACTATTAACAAGAGTCAGAGTCAATCTCTTTCCAATGTTGGATCGTATCTTCGCAAGCCAGTGTTTACGCACGGTCAACTTTACGTGACAGTTTCAAGGGTTAAGAGGGGGGATGGCTTGAAGATTTTATGTCTTGATTTGAAAGGAAAGGCGTCTAAGTACACAACCAATGTTGTTTATAGAGAGGTTTTTAGAAATTAATAAAATATTAGTTTGATATTTCGTAATATGGTCCTATTTGATGTTAAGATGTGTGCGGCGTTAATTGATTTCTCAACTATGTTGACATTTCTCTAATAAATAATATTTGGAGCATTTTTTTAATTTTATTATTACGAGTGTTATGTAGTGTGTGTTGCGGAGTAGATTGGATCGCGTTATGTTCTTTTAATTCTCTTGCAGGTAAAAAAAGAGAGTCTTTTATCATTTGTAACAACTGTGACCTTGCTCATCTTTTATGTAAAAAAATTCAGTTAATAGCAGTGTAAGATTAAAACAAAGAAATATTTTCAATCCGTTAAATTCGCGGATTTATTTCCAGTGCACTATATAGAGAATACAAGTCACGAATTAATCTACTTACTGACTGTTACAGCAGGAAATATCCTCGCCTGACAAGAGGTCAGATTCCTGAAGATACACTGACCCGACAAGATCGAGGGTCTACATCAGAAAAGAGTATTTAATGTATTATAGGTCTACGGTTGATTGGTAGATTAATATTGTAATAAATCCCTAAAATAAAGGGTCGAGACGAATTTAGGGCCACTTTTGGGCCTTTGGGGGTGAACCTCTATAAATAGGGGGTCACCCTCTCATTGTAAAGGGTTCACTTTTCTCTCATTTCTTATATATGCAAAGAGCTCTCATTCGAGGGAAGAACGAAAGTTCTTCCCCCATCGTTCATGTTCGTTTTACATTTATAATTTGTCGGGCATAATCCAAATAGCCACATATATTCATCCGTACGAAAATACCTGTCAACAATTTGGCGCTAGAAGAAGGGTAAAATCTCGAAAATCATTTGAAGATTTTCAGGAAAACCTTCAAATCTTCAAGTGTTCCTCAAGAACACCTTCGAATCTTCAAAGCAGTCTTCAAGCCATCTTCAAATCCTCACCAAAAACATCTTAGTGTTCATCTCCAAATCTTCAAATATTAATACCAAATTTTCATTCAGAGACCCAAAATAATTACATATACACATTCAAACATCTATTCTTAAGTTTTCATCAAACAACCGAACCACATTGTTCCATATTCAGTCCCTCAAGGAAAGATCCAAAACAAAGTGTCACAAATGCGTTCACTATAAAAAATAAAAAAATAAAAAAACCCGTTTCAATCATGCAACAGCAGGTGGTTAAGAGGAGAAGAGGGAGAAGGAGTTGTTGCCGTCACTTTCGGTTCACCGCCGCGGAGCTCCGCCACCGGAGTTGCCTCCACCGGACACGACACCGAGCCGCACCACCACCACCAGAGGGACGGCACAGTCCCAACTCCGCCGCCCGCCGGAGAACAGCCCCAGTGTTGTTAATTGTTCGCAAAAATCAAAATGAAGGAGCTACTATTTTTATTTTCATATTCCCACAACCACCGCCTCAATTATTGTGCCAACCTTTCTGCAGTAGGGTAACGTGGTCAGTCTTCTTTTGGCACGCGTCCCAACACAGTTGAAAAGTCAAAAAAACTCTGGCCTCGATCCGCACACCGCCGAGGCAGATACCCGTCACCCCGTGACTAACCGGGGAGGCCCGGCAGCCTCCAACCGTCGCTCACCGCCCCGCGGCTACCCGCAACCCGCCACCTCCGCACCACCAATCGCGGGTGCCCCAAGCCGCTGCCCGACAAGGGCTCCCCTGCGCTTCTCGACGCCGCTGCCCGTCGAAGGCTTCCCAAGCTGTCGGCAAGCACGCCTCCCCGCATTTTTGCCGGGCACAACTGCCATCGCCGCCACTCACGGCCGCGACCCCCTACCGCCTCCACTCTCTGCTCGCCGCCGCTCGTGTCTCCTCGCCGCCTCCCCGTCAACGAGCCAGCCTGCGCGTCCTCCCCGGGCAGCATCTCTGCCCACCCTGCTCCTAGGAGTGTTGGGAAAATAGGGGTGCCCGGAATCTATTCGGGATGAAATTTAAATACGAATTTAAATACAATTATTACTAGCATGAATTAATCCTAATTAATTCAAATAATAATTCCAACAACTAATTATCATCATGCATGTTAAATTAATTTCACATATTAACTAGGCGGAATAAACAAGTAAATATGCGATTAACGTACCTCTTGTAGTATTGGCCTTTGGATATACGGGACAATTGTAATCTCGCTCTTATCAACCCAAAGCCTTCTCAAGTATTTCCCTTTTCACCTCACTTGATCGTCGGTGGGAGACACTTTCAAGTAATTTAATAAACTAAGGAAAAAGAAAAATATCTATGCTTCTTGATTTTTCCAACACATGGAATTATGTATTTGGAGATGAAATAATCATCTCCTATTTATAATTTGTAATGGCCGAAAATATCATGTGGATTTGGGCTTGGAGAAAATCTTTTCTTAGTCTCTAAGAAATCTTGAATATATCCCATATATTCTTTTCTCCAAAATAAAATATTCCACAAAAATCTCATACTACATATTAAGTCCTTATTTTCGAAAACTTCAAGAGGAAATCCAAAGACTTGGATCTTCTTGAATATATGAGATATTCTTGTATTCCTAGAATACATATCTTCCATAATATCTTTCCAAGAAAATCAACAAAATCTTATTTCTTCTTGATTCTCTTATTTTCGAAAATATGAAGAAAAATCAGCATTAATATATTCTTTTTATTTTAATCACCTTATCATTATTGGGCTACTTAATGGGCTACTTGAGGGGCCTTAAGGAGAATTAAGATTGGACCTCCTAATGGACTTCTGAATTTTAATATTGAGCCCCAATATAATTCAGCCCATTAATATTAATTATTACCACTAATAAATTAATATTGCACTATCCATCTTAATCCATATTACGATAATATGGGCTCCCGGTTATTATTTCCCGCGTTTAAGATTATCAAGTCCATTAATTAATTAAGCTTCTGAATAGCTCTAAATTAATTAACATCTTTCACCTTGGAGTAAAGATAGTTCAACATTATTATTCGTACCGAAGAAACTAATTCTTCACTTGCAAGATTTGGTACAATAAAACTTCTGAGCCCACCAAGGGAACTAATCACACGAGCCGTACTCGCACACGTTTCTCCGTATTAAATCTTAGCAACCGTCGTATGATTAATATTACTGCCCAAGACACAAAGTTCGAAGTCGCAATGATTCTCACCCAACATGAATCAAAGCAGTAACTATTAAGCACACACGGTCCTATTTAAGTGACGGAGATTAAGAAATCAACAATCACTGAGGTCTAATTCTTCACCTTTCAGAACAGAAGAATTTATCCTCGCTGTAGGACCTCTTCAACACATACTAAATGTGCTAGTGCAATCTCTTAGTCAAGACAGACCAATCTGAGCCTTACACATCGACCTTTCACGGCGGATTGTTCAATTCCACCTAGGTCGTGAAAATGTATGTTTAGTTACAAGTAAACTATTAATGTCGTCTTCCGTGATCGGGTATCACCACATTAACTACTATGTAACACGTGCTATATATTGAACGGTTTGCAATAGAAATTCAACATTCAATCATAACTAAAGCAAATGCGATAAAAGATTTATTCTCATAAAACGAGTGTTTGATACACGAGTTATACAAAGTAAAAGCATACTTTCACGTATAACTCCAACAATCTCCCACTTATACTTAAAGTCTGCTTTTAGTATACATCACGCATGTCTTAGTGTAGTAGCTCTACGTGACATCTTATGTCAACCTACACTAACCTAATAATTCCTCCCACTTATACTTAAAGCAGATTGGCAATAGTCTTGACTCCCATTCCATCCACATGTCTCTCGAATGTACTCTGAGGCAGACCCTTTGTGAATGGATCCGCTAGGTTGTCACCCGACGCTATCTTTGCCACCTCTATATCTCCTCTCTTAACGATTTCTCGTATCAGATGGTATTTTCTTTCTATGTATTTGCTGGCCTTGTGGGCTCTCGGTTCCTTTGAATTTGCAACTGCTCCGGCATTGTCACAAAAGACAGTTATCTTGTCGGGCAAATTCGGAACAACGTCCAAGTCCACTAAGAAGTTCTTGAGCCAAACTGCCTCTTTCGCTGCTTCACAAGCAGCTACATACTCGGCTTCCATGGTCGAATCTGCGATGCATTTCTGCTTAACGCTTCTCCATGAAATGGCTCCTCCTCCCATGCAAAACACACTACCCGAGGTTGACTTTCTTGAGTCTATGTCTGATTGGAAATCTGAGTCCGTGTACCCTACGGGAACTAGACTATCTGACTGATAAATCAGCATCCGCTCCCGAGTTCTTTTCAGATACCTCAAGATGCACTTTACGGCAGTCCAATGGTCTTTCCCGGGATTACTTTGATATCTTGCCACCATGCCCACGGCAAAGCAGATATCCGGTCTCGTACACAGCATTGCATACATAAGGCTTCCTACGGCTGAAGCGTACGGAACACCTTTCATGTCATCTATCTCCGCTTGCGTCTTTAGGCTCATTTCTTTCGATAGATGGATTCCGTGCCTAAAAGGTACAAAACCTTTCTTGGAATCTTGCATGCTGAAACACTTCAAAACAGTGTCAATGTATGAAGCTTGCGATAAGCCCAACATCCTCTTCTTGCGATCGCGAGTGATTTTGATCCCAAGGATGTGACCGGCTTCCCCTAAGTCCTTCATATCAAATTGTTTTAACAGCCATACCTTTACGTCTGACAATACCTTTACATTATTTCCAATGAGCAGAATATCGTCTACGTATAATACTAAGAATACCACCGCAGTTCCGTCACGCTTCTTATACATACAACTTTCGAACTCGTTTTGATCAAACCCATAAGACTTAATCACTTGATCAAAACACTGGTTCCAAGTACGCGATGCTTGCTTAAGTCCGTAAATGGATCTCTTGAGCTTGCATACGAGATTCTCTTGGCCTTTTTCAATGAAACCTTTGGGTTGTTGCATATAGATATCTATCCCGTCAAGACTTCTGTTAAGGAAAGCCGTCTTGACATCCATTTGCCAGATCTCGTAATCTAGGTACGCAGCGATCGACAAGAGAATACGGATGGACTTAAGCATAGCTACAGGCGAAAAGGTTTCCTCATAATCGATCCCTTCTTTCTGAGTATACCCTTTGGCCACAAGCTTCGCTTTGAAGGTTTCAACCCTTCCGTCCGGTCCTCTTTTCCTCTTGTACACCCACTTGCATCCAATGGGTTCTACCCCACTGGGTGGCTCGACCAACTCCCACACTTGATTATGATCCATCAAACCCATCTCGGCTTACATTGCCGTTTGCCACGACTCCGCGTCTTTGTCTTGGATTGCCTCGTCGTACGTCCATGGGTCTGATTCAACACCGGGAACCAAATCCGAAGATTCTCCTATCCCCATGAATCTCTTGGGTTGCCTAAGAACCCTCCCACTACGACGGGGTTCCGGTTGTGAAGATGTGACGTGTGGTACATCATCTTGTATACTTGGTATCGAGGTTTGACCTCTCAATTCTTCTAAGGTAATTTCACTTTTAGGTTTCCGATTGTTCATATAGTCTTCCTCCAAGAATTTAAAGTGTGTACTAATCACGGTCTTTTGATCCTTGGGACTATAGAACATACACCCTTTCGTTCCCGCAGGGTATCCTATAAACAGCCTTAATTCCGAACGTGGATCCAACTTACCGGCTTCCTTGTCTAGCACGTATGCCGGACAACCCCAAATCCGCAAATGTCTTAGACTGGGCTTGCGCCCGGTCCACAATTCCATTGGGATTTTAGGAACCGATTTGGATGGCACCAAGTTTAGAATATAAGCCGCCGTTTCCAAGGCGTTACCCCAAAACGACTTGGGTAAATCCGAATAACTCATCATGGATCTGACCATCTCTAAAAGAGCCTGGTTCATTCGTTCCGCCACACCGTTTTGTTGAGGGGTTCCCGGTGCGGTCAACTGGGATACGATCCCTTTGTCCGATAGGTAGTTCAAGAATTCATCGCTGAGGTATTCGCCTCCACGATCTGATCGTAGAAACTTGATACTCTTTTCCCTATGTTTCTCGGCTTCGGCCTTAAACTCTTTAAACTTTTCAAAAGTTTCAGACTTATTGCCGCATAAGGTAAATGTACCCATATCTTGAGTAATCATCAATGAAGGTAACGAAATACTCATACCCCATTCTCGCTTTGATCGTCATTGGACCACACACATCGGTATGAACGAGTTCTAACACTTCCGTGGCTCTATTCCCCTTGGCTCCAAATGCCCTCTTGGTCATCTTACCCTCTAAACAGGATTCACAAGTTAGAAACGACTCGACTTGGAGTGATTCCAAGGATCCGTCTTTCACCAATCTCTCTATCCGCTTTAGATTAATATGACCTAGTCTAAGATGCCATAGAAGTGTTTCGTTCATCTTCGAAGAATGCTTTCTTTTATTGCTCGAAATGATCGATGTGTTATTAGATTCATTATTTGAGTGGTGTGCACACTTAATCGTATAGAGATTGTTTACCAACGTTCCATGACAGATAACATCATTCTTAAAAGAAACAGTAACAACTTTATTAAAAGTAACTGAATATCCATCAAAAAACAACTTAGAAACCGAAATTAATTCTTCCTAAAGTTTGGAACGTATAAAACATCTCTTAAAATTAAAACTCTATCTTCAAAAGATAGGTGCACGACTCCCACTGCTTCGGCTGCCACTCTCGTAGCATCCCCCAAAGTGATTGTGATCTCATTCTTGCTAAGTCGCCGGGTTAGCTGGAACCCCTGAAGAGTGAAACAAATATGATCAGTTGCCCCGGTATCCACTACCCAAACGTGGGCAGCATACGCCGCAACATATGTTTCAACGACTAAAGCATGAGACTTACCTTTCTTCCCACCCTTCTTAGGCTTAGAACAGGTCGCCCTCCAATGTCCATTCTCAACACAATTAAAGCACTTACCCTTAGCAGCTTTCTTTCCACCTCCTTCTCCCTTTGCCTTGGGTTTCGCAACGGTTGGATTTGCTTGGGTCTGGCCCTTCGTCCTCTTCCTCTTCTTCCCTCCCTTGGGACCCGAAGAGGAAGACGGACCGTTTGCCACCATAGCAATGGTTTGGTGATCCATTAGAGTCTCCGCCGATACCAAAGCTTGCAAGAGCTCGGGCAAACTATTTGCCCGGTCATTCATTTGATAGTTCAACTGAAACTGCTCAAAGCTTTTTGGCAGAGAATGGAGAACGAAATCGACCTTAGTAGGGAGGTCAAATTCCGCACCAAGTACTTCCAACTTGTTGAGATAGCCCATCATGTCGATTACGTGATCCCTTACGGGCGTACCTTCCACCATTTTCAACAAAAGCATCTTTCGCATGGTGATTTGCCTAGCCGTACGGTTCTGATGTTGAAACATCGCTTCAAGATTTTGCATTATCTCAGAGGCGGTCTCCATGTGTTGGTGTTGGTGTTGCAACACATCTGACATTGAAGCCAGAATAGTATACCTAGCCATCTCATCGGAGTCAAACCAACTCTTATGCTCTTTCTTGTCCGTTTTCGTGGCATCTTCGGCAGGCTCTTGGGGCTTAAGAGTAGTAAGTACCCACTTGTGGTGTTGAGCGGTTAGGACAATATTGAGGTTACGTTTCCAATCAACATAGTTCTCACCAACAAGTTTGTTATCTTTAAGTATACTAAACAGTGGATTAAAAGGTTGTGACATGATGAACTGAGAATAAAACATACATTCATATCAATATCTAGAAAAATACGAAATTATCACATAATTCGATCACATCAATTATATTGAAACCTTAAAACAATATAATCATGCATCAGCCAACATCTCGAAACAATTTAAATGCGCCACGAGGGGTGGTCTATACATTTAAACACATTCAAGCGGATTACAAACTTAAAAGTTACAAATCCTTAATTCAAAATCAATAGTTGGCTCCCACTTTGACCACATAGAAACTGACAGGGACTCCGAGGGGAGTAAGTTAATATCAATTTCCTATGCCTAAGTAATAACCATAATTAAATACAGGATTATTATTTCGCTTTGAGCAAGCCACTCGTGGTGAGGGTCAATACCGCCACTAGTAATAATCCACAATCATCCTTTCGGAATTTATTCATGTGAAATCCGTTCTTTTGGTCGATCCGAGGGGGAAATGTATTCCAAAAGAACTTCACAAATAAATAAATTATGGAGGTCAAAATAATCCAATTTTAATATCCGGAATAAAATTGCGATTATAAAAACATACTTAGTAATTTTCGAAACTAAGGTTTTTCTTGGACAATTAAATTCATGCAAACACATATTAACAAATAATAATAAGTGCACGAAATAAAACATCCATCAAAACAAAATTAAACACATTGGAGCACTTAAATCCAATTGTCACGGTTTAATTTCTTCACGTCTTGATGCGAAAAATCGTCCTTGTTGCTTTCCGACGTTCGTCTCGACGTGCTCCCACTCGAACAACAACACTTCTTCAAAAACAACATCGTTTGGGGTTCGGGACGACGTTTAAAATCACACGAAAAAAAACACGAACCGAAAAAATTCCACGGCCTGAGATACAGCGCGCGTCGGCCCACGAAGTGGGCCCGCACGCTTCCCGGCCCGAGAAGCGCTGAAACGCTGCCCGAAGCGCGCCGAAGCGCAGCCCCGAGGCGCACCCGAAGCGCTGCACGGAGGCGCACCCGAGGCGCTGCACGGAGGCTCCCCGAGGCGCCGCCCGGAGCGCCCCGAGGCGCTGCAGCCTCGCCACCGAGGGGCGCGCGCGGTGCGCGCGGCGCCGTGCACCCGTCGCGCACGGCGTGCGCCGTGCACCCCCGTGCGCCGTTTTTTTTTCGCCGTTCGTCCTCATTTTCTTCACCTCTTGCATGATTTTACGTCCATACACGCGCCACGCTTGTATGCGTCATTCGGGTACGCCGTTTTTAATTCTTCGTTCTTCGTCACGATCCGGTTACAATTTTTTTTAAAAAAATTAAAATAAATACTAGATCTAGACTAGTCTATTACAATGATCGAATCAAAATAAAAACAACTAATCTACTCGTGGATTTTCTCACGAGAAAAACGAATTCGAACAAATCGAATTAAAAAACAATTAATTTACACGCATGAAATTAACAACATTAAAACCATGACAATTGGATACATGCAAAAAAGATCTAACAATTCTACTATCCAATTTCAATTTAATGTTTAACAATTTAAATTTCAATTTAAAATTCAGAGCCCGAAACCGTGGCTCTGATACCAGTTGTTGGGAAAATAGGGGTGCCCGGAATCTATTCGGGATAAAATTTAAATACGAATTTAAATACAATTATTACTAGCATGAATTAATCCTAATTAATTCAAATAATAATTCCAACAACTAATTATCATCATGCATGTTAAATTAATTTCACATATTAACTAGGCGGAATAAACAAGTAAATATGCGATTAACGTACCTCTTGTAGTATTGACCTTTGGATATACGGGACAATTGTAATCTCGCTCTTATCAACCCAAAGTCTTCTCAAGTATTTCCCTTTTCACCTCACTTGATCGCCGGTGGGAGACGCTTTCAAGTAATTTAATAAACTGAGGAAAAAGAAAAATATATATGCTTCTTGATTTTTCCAACACATGGAATTATGTATTTGGAGATGAAATAATCATCTCCTATTTATAATATGTAATGGCCGAAAATATCATGTGGATTTGGGCTTGGAGAAAATCTTTTCTTAATCTCTAAAAAATCTTGAATATATCCCATATATTCTTTTCTCCAAAATAAAATATTCCACAAAAATCTCATACTACATATTAAGTCCTTATTTTCGAAAACTTCAAGAGGAAATCCAAAGACTTGAATCTTCTTGAATATATGAGATATTCTTGTATTCCTAGAATACATATCTTCCATAATATCTTTCCAAGAAAATCAACAAAATCTTATTTCTTCTTGATTCTCTTATTTTCGAAAATATGAAGAAAAATCAGCATTAATATATTCTTTTTATTTTAATCACCTTATCATTATTGGACTACTTAATGGGCTACTTGAGGGGCCTTAAGGAGAATTAAGATTGGACCTCCTAATGGACTTCTGAATTTCAATATTGAGCCCCAATATAATTCAGCCCATTAATATTAATTATTACCACTAATAAATTAATATTGCACTATCCATCTTAATCCATATTACGATAATATGGGCTCCCGGTTATTATTTCCCGCGTTTAAGATTATCAAGTCCATTAATTAATTAAGCTTCTGAATAGGTCTAAATTAATTAACATCTTTCACCTTGGAGTAAAGACAGTTCAACATTATTATTCGTACCGAAAAAACTAATTCTTCACTTGCAAGATTTGGTACAATAAAACTTCTGAGCCCACCAAGGGAACTAATCATACGAGCCGTACTCGCACGCGTTTCTCCGTATTAAATCTTAGCAACCGTCGTATGATTAATATTACTGCCCAAGACACAAAGTTCGAAGTCGCAATGATTCTCACCCAACATGAATCAAAGCAGTAACTATTAAGCACACACGGTCCTATTTAAGTGACGGAGATTAAGAAATCAACAACCATTGAGGTCTAATTCTTCACCTTTCAGAACAGAAGAATTTATCCTCGCTGTAGGACCTCTTCAACACATACTAAATGTGCTAGTGCAATCTCTTAGTCAAGACAGACCAATCTGAGCCTTACACATCGACCTTTCACGGCGGATTGTTCAATTCCACCTAGGTCGTAAAAATGTACGTTTAGTTACAAGTAAACTGTTAATGTCGTCTTCAGTGATCGGGTATCACCACATTAACTACTATGTAACACGTGCTATATATTGAACGGTTTGTAATAGAAATTCAACATTCAATCATAACTAAAGCAAATGCGATAAAAGATTTATTCTCATAAAACGAGTGTTTGATACACGAGTTATACAAAGTAAAAGCATACTTTCACGTATAACTCCAACAAGGAGACCGCGGCCGCTCACACCTCCCCGCAGCCCGCAGCGACCCCTCCGCTCGCCGCCGCCCACAGCCCGTCGTCGCGCACGCCCGGGCTATCCGCCAGCCGACCCCTTGGCCGGCCTCCCTCATCGCCGACCGTGGCAGCCCTGGCCGCCTTCCCGCTCGGCCTCCGACGAGCCCGCATCGTCTCTCCAGCAAGCAGGGCTCACCGTCTTCCCGCCTTCTCGCCTCGTCGCCTAGGCAGCCTGGGATTCGCCGCCCCCGCGTCGCTCAGCCCGCGCCACCGGACTCCGGGCTCAGCACTCGCTCAGCTCGCTAAGCCCCCGATCCGCCTGCGCATTGCCGTGCATCGCCGCCAGCCCGCGCTGGACTTCCCGCTGCTCGCCGCCCGCAAGATCCCCAATCTGGCCCCTGGAGCTTTAATCTGGGCGTGGGTTATTATACTGGGCCTTTATTATTATTTGAGTAGTGGGCCATTTTTATTTAGTATACTGGGCCCTTTTTTATTTAATATGTTGGGCCTCTTTTATTTAATTGTGGGGCCTGATATAATTTGTAAATCAGTAATGCAAAAAAAAAAAAAAAAAAAAAAAACAGCTTGGTGACGAGCACCGGGACCTCTTCGACAACGAAAAATCTACGGGCAGTCCTATGCCCACTCAAATCAGGTTTATTTCGACAATTTCCTTTTAATATATATCATAACTCGTAAGTTTTCATATAAATTAAAAGCGGGGGCATATACTCGTATTTCGAAAATTCAAATCGGGGGCAATTTTTTGAAATTCAATTTTCATTTGATACTTCCTTTTAATATATATCATAACTCGTAAGTTTTCATATATATTAAAAGCGGGGACATATATTCATATTTCGAAAATTCAAAGCGAGACAATTTTTTGAAATTCAATTTTCATTTAATATTTTCTTTTAATATATATCGCAACTCGTAAGTTTTCATATATATTAAAAGCGGGGGCATGGATATACATATCCTACTCATTTTGTGGTATCAAAAATAAATTATTTGACACTGAGTATTATTAAATACAGTCGGTTATTTGAAACTTCGAATATAATTTCGGAAAAAAAATCATTGAGGATGCTCACCAGGTAATTAACTCAATATTTAAAATATGGTCACACCTTTCGACTACAAATATTTGTCCGCCTTCATAGGCGTTGACCGGTCCGCCCTTTCAGACGTTGACGTATCGATTAGTTCACCTTCACCGGCGTCAACTAATCTACTTCTCGAGTTAATCCGCCTTCTCGGCGTCGACATTACGCCTAGATTGGCGAAGTAATCCGCCCGATCGGCGTTGATTAATCCGCCTTTTAGGCGTCGACGTTCCGCCTAGATTGGCAAAGTAATCCGTCTTCTCGACGTCGATTAGTCCGCCCTTTCAGGCGTTGACGTATCAATTAGTTCGCCTTCACCGGCGTCAACTAATCTACTTCTCGAGTTAATCCGTCTTCTCGGCGTCGACATTCCGCCTAGATTGGCGAAGTAATCCACCCGATCGGCGTTGATTAATCCGCCTTCTCGGCGTCGACATTCCGCCTAGATGGGCGAAGTAATCCGCCCGATCGGCGTTGATTAATCCGCCTTTTAGGCGTCGACATTCCGCCTAGATTGGCGAAGTAATCCGTCTTCTCGACGTCGATTAGTCCACCCTTTCAGGCGTTGACGTATCGATTAGTTCGCCTTCACCGGCGTCAACTAATCTACTTCTCGAGTTAATCCGCCTTCTCGGCGTCGACATTCCGCCTAGATTGGCGAAGTAATCCGCCCGATCGGCGTTGATTAATCCGTCTTCTCGGCGTCCACATTCCGCCTAGATTGGCGAAGTAATCCACCCGATCGGCGTTGATTAATCCGCCTTTTAGGCGTCGACATTCCGCCTAGATTGGCGAAGTAATCCGTCTTCTCGACGTCGATTAGTCCGCCCTTTCAGGCGTTGACATATCGATTAGTTCGCCTTCACCGGCGTCAACTAATCTACTTCTCGAGTTAATCCACCTTCTCGGCATCGACATTCCGCCTAGATTGGCAAAGTAATCCGCCCGATCGGTGTTGATTAATCCGCCTTTTAGGCGTCGACATTCCGCCTAGATTGGTGAAGTAATCCGTCTTCTCGACGTCGATTAATCCGCCCGATCGGCGTTGATTAATCCGCCTTTTAGGCGTCGACATTCCGCCTAGATTGGCGAAGTAATCCGTCCTCTCGATGTCGATTAGTCCGCCCTTTCAGGCGTTGACGTATCGATTAGTTCGCCTTCACCGGCGTCAACTAATCTACTTCTCGAGTTAATCTGTCTTCTCGGCGTCGACATTCCGCCTAGATTGGCGAAGTAATCCGCCCGACCGGCGTTGATTAATCCGTCTTTTATGCGTCGACGTTCCGCCTAGATTGGCGAAGTAATCCGCCCAATCGGCGTTGATTAATCCGCCTTTTAGGCGTCGACATTCCGCCTAGATTGGCGAAGTAATCCGTCTTCTCGACGTCGATTAGTCCGCCCTTTCAGGCATTGACGTATCGATTAGTTCGCCTTCACCGGCGTCAACTAATCTACTTCTCGAGTTAATCCGCCTTCTCGGCGTCGACATTCCACCTAGATTGGTGAAGTAATCCGCCCGATCGGCGTTGATTAATCCGCCTTTTAGGCGTCGACATTCCACCTAGATTGGCAAAGTAATCCGTCTTCTCGACGTCGATTAGTCCGCCCTTTCAGGCGTTGACGTATCGATTAGTTCGCCTTCACCGGTGTCAACTAATCTACTTCTCGAGTTAATCCACCTTCTCGGCGTCGACATTCCGCCTAGATTGGCGAAGTAATCCGCCCGATCGGCGTTGATTAATCCGCCTTCTCGGCGTCGACATTCCGCCTAGATGGGCGAAGTAATCCGCCCGATCGGCGTTGATTAATCCGTCTTTTAGGCGTCGACATTCCGCCTAGATTGGCGAAGTAATCCGTCTTCTCGACGTCGATTAGTCCGCCTTTTCAGGCGTTGACATATCGATTAGTTCGCCTTCACCGGCGTCAACTAATCTACTTCTCGAGTTAATCCGCCTTCTCGGCGTCGACATTCCGCCTAGATTGGCGAAGTAATCCGCCCGATCGGCGTTGATTAATCCGCCTTTTATGCTTCGACGTTCTGCTTAGATTGGCGAAGTAATCCGCCCAATCGGCGTTGATTAATCCGCCTTTTAGGCGTCGACATTCCGCCTAGATTGGCGAAGTAATCCGTCTTCTCGACGTCGATTAGTCTGCCCTTTCAGGCGTTGACGTATCGATTAGTTCGCCTTCACTGGCGTCAACTAATCTACTTCTCGAGTTAATCCGCCTTCTCGGCGTCGACATTCCGCCTAGATTGGCGAAGTAATCCGCCCGATCGGCGTTGATTAATCCGCCTTCTCGGCGTCGACATTCCGCCTAGATGGGCGAAGTAATCCGCCCGATCGGCGTTGATTAATCCGCCTTTTAGGCGTCGACATTCCGCCTAGATTGGCGAAGTAATCCGTCTTCTCGACGTCGATTAGTCCGCCCTTTCAGGCATTGACATATCGATTAGTTCGCCTTCACCGGCGTTAACTAATCTACTTCTCGAGTTAATCCGCCTTCTCGGCGTCGACATTCCGCCTAGATTGGCGAAGTAATCCGCCCGATCGGCGTTGATTAATCCGCCTTCTCGGCGTCGACATTCCGCCTAGATGGGCAAAGTAATCCGCCCGATCGGCGTTGATTAATCCGCCTTTTAGGGGTCGACATTCCGCCTAGATTGGCGAAGTAATCCGTCTTCTCGACGCCGATTAGTCCGCCCTCTCAGGCGTTGACGTACTGATTAGTTCGCCTTCACCGGCGTCAACTAATCTACTCGAGCTAATCCGCCTTTTCGGCTTCGACATTCCGCCTAGATTGGCAAAGTAATCCGCCCGATCGGCGTTGATTAATCCGCCTTCTCGGCGTCGACATTCCGCCTAGATGGGCGAAGTAATCCGCCCGATCGGCGTTGATTAATCCGCCTGTTAGGCGTCGACATTTCGCCTAGATTGGCGAAGTAATCCGTCTTCTCGACGTCGATTAGTCCGCCCTTTCAGGCGTTGAGGTATCGATTAGTTCGCCTTCACCGGCGTCAACTAATCTACTTCTCGAGTTAATCCGCCTTCTCGGCGTCGACATTCCGCCTAGATTGGCGAAGTAATCCGCCCGATCGGCGTTGATTAATCCGCCTTCTCGGCGTCAACATTCCGCCTAGATGGGCGAAGTAATCCGCCCGATCGGCGTTGATTAATCCGCCTTTTAGGCGTCGATATTCCGCCTAGATTGGCGAAGTAATCCGTCTTCTCGACGTCGATTAGTCCGCCCTCTCAGGCGTTGACGTACTGATTAGTTCGCCTTCACCGGCGTCAACTAATCTACTCGAGCTAATCCGCCTTTTAGGCGTCGACATTCCGCCTAGATTGGCGAAGTAATCCGTCTTCTCGACATCGATTAGTCCGCCCTTTCAGGCGTTGACGTATCGATTAGTTCGTCTTCACCGGCGTCAACTAATCTCTTTCTCGAGTTAATCCGTCTTCTCGACGTGGATTAGTCCGCCTCTCAGGCGTTGACGTACTGATTAGTTCACCTTCACCGGCGTCAACTAATCTACTCGAGCTAATCCGCCTTTTAGGCGTCGACATTCCGCCTAGATTGGCGAAGTAATCAGTCTTCTCGACGTTGATTAGTCCGCCCTTTCAGGCGTTGACGTATCGATTAGTTCGCCTTCACCGGCGTCAACTAATCCGCCTCTCGGCGTGGATCCAGTCCGCATGTTAAGCGTTGACTTTCCGCCTTAATGGGTGAGGTATTGTTTAGTTCGTCCTCACCGGCGTTAACTAATCTATTCTCTGCTTTGGTTTATCCATGTTAACGGCATCGACTGACCCGCATCGTTTTTGCCCACTTGCGGCCATAATATATCGCGTCACGGACGCTTTGTTCAAACAACAAATCGATTGTTAATTCAATCATGTATTCGTGAAGTCGCTGCTCGCCAATCGGCTAAAAGCACTTCACTCATTAATCTATTGATTAATATTTTAAGTGGTTGTTAATTCAATCCCATCATCGTGAAGTCGCTGCCCGTCAATCGGCTAAAAGCACTCCACTCATTAATCTGTTGATTAATCTTTTAAGCGGTTGTTAAATCAATCCCATCATCGTGAAGTCGCTGCCCGTCTATCGGCTAAAGCACTTAACTCATTAATCTGTTGATTAATCTTTTAAGCGGTTGTTAATTCAATCCCATCATCGTGAAGTCGCTGCCCGTCTATCGGGTAAAGCACTTCACTCATTAATCTGTTGATTAATCTTTTAAGCGGTTGTTAATTCAATCCCATCATCGTGAAGTCGCTGCCCGTCTATCGGCTAAAGTACTTCACTCATTAATCTGTTGATTAATCTTTTAAGCGGTTGTTAACTCAATCCCATCTTCGTGAAGTCGCTGCCCGTCTATCGGCTAAAACACTTCACTCGTTAATCTGTTGATTTATCTTTTAATTGATTATTAAGTCAATCTGTTGTCCGTGAAGTCGCTACCCGCAAGCGGCCTAAGCACTTCATTAATTTATCATCGCGGTCCTTACCGCCCTATTACTAAAATCAATGCCCGCCAGCGGCAAGAACTCTTTATTAATTGAACGTCACGGTACCCGACTCGGGGGCACGACGGAAGATCGTACCCCTCCTAACCCGACCAATTTGTTTGAGGTTTGAATATTCGAAGGTTACACGAAAGATTCGCCCATCACGGCCCCTGTTGTCGAAGATTCCTCCGGGGCACCCGAGCTATCTTGTTTTCAGGCTCGGTGGCAAAACCTATTTGAAGCACAAATCAAGATCGAACTCTGGCCGCATTCAGAGCCCAATCTTGGGGGCAATTGTTACAGCAGGAAATATCCTCGCCTGACAAGATGTCAGATTCCTGAAGATACACTGACCCGACAAGATCGAGGGTCTACATCAGAAAAGAGTATTTAATGTATTATAGGTCTACGGTTGATTGGTAGATTAATATTGTAATAAATCCCTAAAATAAAGGGTTGAGACGAATTTAGGGTCACTTTTGGGCCTTTGGGGGTGAACCTCTATAAATAGGGGGTCACCCCCTCATTGTAAAGGTTTCACTTTTCTCTCATTTCTTATATATGCAAAGAGCTCTCATTCGAGGGAAGAACGAAAGTTCTTCCCCCATCGTTCATGTTCGTTTTACATTTATTGTTTGTCGGGCATAATCCAAATAGCCACATATATTCATCCGTACGAAAATTCCTGTCAACACTGACAAATACTCATTAAACCTATGCATGCCTTTTTTTGACATGGCCTATGCATGCCCATTTTTGTATACCTTTTCTGAAATTGTGCATGGCGTGTTATGACTTCTTTGTACTTAAATTAGCACTCACTTTAAAAGTCGATGTATAAGTCTTTAGTTTCAACTTTGTATACAAATAAGTGTCCCATTAAATTAAAGCACTGGAGTTTATAGCTAATTAATGTTCCGTTGCAATTAATCGGCCTTTTAAAAAAAATGATATTAACAAATATCTAATTGAAGAATGACAAAAGTTTGCAGTAACAATTTGATAGAAGATATGTTTCATAATTTTAAGAACTCTCAATTTCAAAGCTCCAATATCATGGCTATAAATTTATGGTCATTATTTCAAAACATACGAATTTTTACATTTATAATACATAAATATAGAAAGTTTGCTAAATTATTTAAATAATTCTCAATGGTTAAATACATTAAAGACTTGAAAATTATATATTTCCTTTATTTAATTTAGAAGCTAGATCATGTTTTCCTTTTTACTGGACTTTAGGACTAAATTTTGGAAAGTTTAATCTAAAAGGCCCATTTATACCTTGTTAATGACATTTTTTAATAACAATAATTGTTTCAATGACTTTGTATCTAAAATTAATATTTTATGGTCACATGCACGATACGTAACGCAGCTCTCGTCCTTGGATGCTACGTGTTCCATCATCATTAGGGCACCTCCAATGCCAGGTAGAAGTATGATGTGGCATCATACCTCTACCTGAAAAATGGGGAAGGGAGGGTTGTGGGTTGAGTGAGGTGGCATGAGAAGGTGAATGGAGGTAGGGGCAGAAATACCCAGTAGAAAAAAAAGATAAGGAAAAGGGGAGAGTGGGGAAATGTGTGTGTGGTACACAAAAAAAAAAAAAAAAAAAACTGGAAATGGGGGTACGCATAACCGTGCGAGTGAGATTCACTTTGGGGAGTAGTGGCCGGTCCCGCCACTATCTCTTTCCCTTTTTTTTTTTTTTTAATTAATTATGACCGATTGAAAAATATATATTGGAATGCATATTAATTGATATAGGGATGCATATATACTGTCTTCCATCAATTTCGGCAGTTTCTATTTTTCTTCTTCTAAATTTTGACCGTTGTGGGCAACGACAATTTTATCTTTTTTTTTTTTAATATTGCCAACGGTAATATTCAATTTCAATGGATAAAAATTATTCACTCCCCCCATTTTCTATAAATAGATTCATTGGGGATAAACATTATTCACTCCAAAAAAAAGTTTCTATCTCTCAAATTTCTATTTTTTATTGTAATTTTCTCACTCAATTTTTCAATATGGATAAAAAATAATTGGGAGAATTTTTACAATTCTAAAAGTTTGGGAGAAAATTCATCTTCTCAAAATCACAATATTCGTCCTCAAAATTCCAGCATTTGTCCAGAAATTTTTTCCAACTATCCAAATTTTCTCAACTGTCCAAATTTTCCAATTTCTCCCAATTTTCCAATTAATTTGGATTCACCGATGAATTCTTCCGGATTTCCAACTTTATTGGTTCATTCCATGTCTCCCCCTCATTCATACGGAATATCTCCTTCAAACTCATCGAGAAGAAACAACACCGATGGAGGGAGCAGTGACAAAGAGTGCGGAACACCATCTTCTGGGAGGTCAACTCAATTTTCTCCTCCAGGAGTGGGTGACATTAATATTGGCAGTGCAACGAAATCCGACGAGAAGTTGTCAACGTGATACACTGATGAAGAGTTAGAATATCTAACAGAATGTTGGATCAATGTTAGCCAAGATTCAGTGATTGGAAATGATCAGAAGATGGAGCAAATGTGGCAGAGGATTACGACGGAGTATAACAACACTCGTCCAGCAAATAGGCCAAAGAGATCATCAGCAACATTAAAATCAATATGACATTCAGAAAAAAAAAAAACAATTCGCTGCAATCTATAATCAGTAGTTGGAAAAGTGTGGAAGAGTGGGTGCAGTGATGCAGATATTTACGAAAAGACACAAACGGTGTATAGGGAAAAGTGTGCAAAGAACGGATTTAAACTTCGCACTTGTTGGCTACGTTTGAAGAGGTGTCCTAAATTCGAAAAATGTGATATGGATGTTCGTCCAACAAAGATGATGAAGACTAATGAGTTTGGAGGAAACTGCTCTTCCAATCCAGATACGAGTGGAAACGAGGATGTCAGTGCACAACGTACTCGTCCAATTGGACAAAAAGCGGCAAAGAGAAAAGTTAAGGGAAAAGCCAACCCGGAAGAAGCCGAACAATTGAACAAGAGGTTGAAGGAAATCGAAGAAACAACGATTGAGTTGGCAAAGAAAAATACAAGTGCATTGGAACGAATAGCAAAAAAAAGGTGAGTGGAAAGCCCTCATGAAGGATACCACCAAAATGACACCAGAAGTACTTGAGGCACATAACTTCTATTGTGATGAAATCAGGATGAATTGGGGAATTAAAAAAAAACAGTAGTTTATGTTTACTTATTTATTACTTGTATTTGCTAAGTTTGCTTAACATTGTTATCCACTTTCGTATTTTTATTCAGTAATCTATGTAATTTTCTGATGTTATTTAATATAATGTAATTTTAGATATGTATGTTTTAAATATAGTCATTGCAAAAACTAGTCGTTTGAAAACTAACCGTTGAAAACTAGTCATTTGAAAAATAGCCGTTGAAAACTAGTCGTTTGAAAAACTAGCCGTTGGAAACACTACTAGTAGTTGGCTTATCATCTCTTCACTACACAAGTTTCTTAATCCTCATAATATTTTCAACCATATCAAATATATCTTCATCTTATAATCATTCAAGCACCAGTGACAGTGACGACGATGAGTTAAATGAGCTACTTAATCAATCACCGATGGAGTAATTGGTGCGTGAGGTACAAGAGCAACGAAGATTTCTTAATGAGATGCTCCTTCCAACACTCATAAGAAAAAGAAGTACATCAATCGAGATCGTGAGGGTGCACACACTCGCCTAGTGAATGACTACTTCGCTGAAAATTCAACATATGGAAGTAATATCTTCCGACGATGTTTTTGAATGGGTAAAGACTTATTTCTTCGTATTGTAGAAGCGTTGAAATCTCATGATCCATATTTTCAGTGGAGAGTCGATGCGGTGGGGTGAAAAGGTTTCTCACCACTACAGAAGTGTGCAGTAGCAATTCGCCAATTAGCATATGGAGGTCCTGCCGATCATTATGATGAATACCTGCGGGTTGCTGAAACAACGGCCATTGATTGCTTTTTCAAATTCGGTCGAAGCGTGATTGACGTGTTTGGTCCCACTACTTGAGGGCTCCTACTGCTGCTGACGTCCAACACTTGTATCGGATGCATGAGCAGAGGCACGGCTTTCCCGGGATGTTGGGAAGTCTTGATTGCATGCATTGGGAATGGAGAAATTATCCAGTAGCTTGGAAAGGTCAATACACTCGAGGTGATCATGGAGTCCCAACAATTATGCTTGAAGCAGTAGCGTCACAAGACTTAGGATTTGACACACTTATTTTGGAGTTGCAGGGTCAAATAATGATATTAATGTTCTTAATCAATCTCCTTTATTCAACGATGTTGTGTTAGATCGTGCGCCAAATATGCATTTTGTCGCAAATGGTCGATAATACACATAAGGATATTACCTAGCAGATGGGATCTATCCGGAATGGCCAACCTTTGTCAAGAGCTTTCAATGTCCTCATGATCCGAAGAAAATTAAGTTCAAGGAAATGCAGGAAGCTGCCAGGAAGGATGTTGAACGAGCATTTGGGGTGATTCAATCTCGTTGGGCAATGATCAGTGGTCCAGGTCGTTTTTGGTACAAAAATAATTTGAAAGAAATCATGATTGCTTGCATTATTTTACATAACATGATAGTCGAGCATGAAGGAGATTCAACGATGAATTGGTCGGATGGAGCCAACACGAGCAACATCAACAACATCAATAATGCATCTATAATTCAAGGACCTATCGAAGCATTCAATCGCTACCTCAAAGCAAGAGCCAAGCTTCGCAATAAACGGAAACATCAACAACTCCAAATGGACTTGGTTGAGCACGTATGGGCACGACACGAAGAAAACTAGCAAAGTTTATGAAGCATTTAATTATCTTTTAAATTGGTGTTTTAATTTATGTTTGCAATTTTTTTTTATGTTGTACTACTTATTTTAATTTTTATTCGCAATTATTGTATTTTTTTTATGTTGTACTCCTTGATTGTATTGTTTAAATAATTTTTTAACAATAATATATTTTTTAAATATATTATTGGAACAACAAGATTTTTTTTATTTTTTTATTTGTATTAATTTATAACTAATATTTAATTAAATAAATAAATAATAATAAAATTATTAATAGAAAATATAATAAATATATATGATTTGATAGTGAGACCTATGAATAGATAGTTTTGAGGTGACACACATGTGGCGCAGAGGTGGCAAACCCAAACCCCAAAATTCATACCTAGCACTGGAGATGCTCTTAGCATATGTGTGTGTTTTTTCGTATTATCACATACTCTCTCATTTATTTTGTTTATAATTTGAAATCGGTGTCATTGCGATAATTCAATAATGGATAACATTCATTTAATAATATGATTTCTCTGGTAAATTAATAAAAATTTAAATGTTATGAATATTAATTTATTAAGTAATAATATCACTAAATAAATGTAATAGTATCACTTTCGTAATATTAACAAAATTCCCTAGTAACTCCTCTTTCACAACATTTGGGGTTACCAAATTCCTAACACCCTATTGAGATTATTATATTACCAAATTGTAAATGAGAGGAGAGAATTCTGCGAAGAATTGTCAGAAGATTTATGTTATTTTTATCACTTAATTCATTATTATTACTATTTTGTAGTTTTATTCTTTGAGGGATTTTTTTTTTTATTAAGGCTTAATTACGAATAAAACAACCACATTTGGTGAATTGCAATATAATTTCAACTTTTAGATTCTGATAAAAAAGATTCAACTTAAACAATTTTTTGTAGTTTAAATTCACAAGCAGAAGTCTCCTGACTTGAAATGACGTGACAACCTACTTAAAAGAATTAAACGACGTCGTGTTGTCTATATATATTATAACGAACATGTTCCAAGTTTAAGTATTAAAAAACGTTGATTTCAAGTATGTAGGTTTTCTGGTTTTGAGCTCAAATTGCAAAAAGGAAAATATTAAAATGAAGTTTTATTTACTAAAATTAAAAAAATTAGGATTAGATTGCAATTCACAAATTAAAAGATGGCGATATTATATTCAACTAAGCATATTATAACTAAAAAAAAGACAAGAATAAGTTGCAATAACTACTATATATATAGGGATGGACACAAATAAAATGAACCAATTTTATGCGCGTTAGTTATATATTGGGACTGTGTTTGATATTTTAAAATTATTTTGTCTTATTTAAAAATATATTAAACATTTTGTGCATGATATGATTTTATGTGTATGCTGATTTCAATAATGATCTGATCTTACATTCATTTTAGAGTAGCTCCTAGTGAACTTTTTTACATGAAAAATCATTCACAGAATTGAAAAAGACAAATTCATCAACACGTTGTCACACCCTAAAGTATAAGTAATTTTATATTAAAATTGTACATGATAAATATATTATAAAACTGTTTTTAAAAAATAAATATTTGATCACTAGTATCATTAATTTAAGTTCAAAAAAATTTACAACAATTATAATATAACACAATTGATTCAAATTAATGATACTTCTGATGAGATTATTAATACTTCTAATTAATTATTTGATATTTTAAAATTGTTTCATGATAAACTTATCATGAATTATTTTCATATAAAATTTTGCCTATATTTATTGTTTAGGGTTGGACAAAAGGCCTTGAGTTCGACCTTCATGTATTGCAAATTTGCAAGTATAATCTTTTCACAAAGATAAAATATAAAGTGAAAATAATTCATATATGAATGCATTAATTATTTTCGATATAAAATTCAAATTTGATATTCAATTCTCTTAAATTAGTTTAAAAGAAAATTTATTTTGGTAATACTTCTTTTTTTCTCTAAGAGAAATCAACGTGATCCTTCAATTTTTTTATGTTTATTTTTTGGCGAATTAAACCAATTTATCAACTTCCCTTTTCTTTTGGGAACATAATATAATCAAGGCCAAAGGTTATACGGTCCTATCTTTTGTTAATACACCCCATCAAAAAGTGTTTTAAATATTTTTTTTTTTTTGAAAATTTTCAATTAAAAAAAAATCAAAAATACAAAAAAAAAAAAAAAACATATAAATTTTCGGAAAAAATTGTTACATTTTTCGAAAAAAAATTCAGAACATTTTTTTTGAATGGGATGTATTCACAAAACATGGAACGGTATTTAAGTTGGGCCTACAATGAAGTGTTAGAATTGGGGTAATTCACTTGATAGCCCAAGAAATTGGGCCAAACTTAGGAGACCACATTTATATTTCTTCTGGTACTCCTAATAAGTATTAAATATTAGAAAATGAAGGTTGCTGAGAAGGTGATGCTTCTGCTCAATGGCGGCGACGGCGGTCTCTCCGCCGACATATCCGGTGGTATCCATTCTAACCCTAACTCAAACTGCCAAACCTTGTGAGTGTATTGAAATTTCCTTCCTCGACTCCGTTCTTCTCGATATGCTCTTCGACATGATGTGAATTTCGAGTTCTTTTTCAGAAAGGAATCCTTTGGCTTTGGATTGGAACGCTATGGAATCAATGATCGGAAGGCCTCTGGCGAGATAATCCATTTTGTTAATTCAAACGGCAACTATGAGGTATTGCCATTGTAATCTTAGCTGAGAGACTGTATATAATTTCGTTAGAATTTGTTCTTTTTTTCGTGGGTAATTTGTGTTTTTATTCAATTATTTGCTCAAATTTGGCGTGGAAGGGCAATGTGAAATATTTTTTCCCATCGTTGTGGGATTGATTACAATCGGATGTATGTAAAATTTGGATTTTCGAATGCCCTCGAGATTCATATTCTATTTCATTAATGTGTTTTTCTGTATTTAAATATTTGTGTGAAATGATTCTCTAGTTCAGAAAATGATACTATTATAAATCATTCACATATTTGGTCAGAAAGTATGATTATGTTGGAGGCTTCTTGACATTTTACCTGGGTAATTTGTGTTTTTATTCAATTATTTGGTCGAAATTTGGCATGGAAAGGCTTGTGAAATTGATCACAACGAAGGTATGTATAGTTAGAGGCTTCTTTTACAGAGCAATAACTGTTGCTTTTGCTGCCACTTGAGCCAGATGATTGGATTTTATATGCCTTCAAGATTCAATATTATGCCTGATTAATGTTTGTATTTGTGATTTACTTACAATTCCTGATTCACCTGTAGCCTCTGTTGTTATTTAGTGAAATGATTATCTAGTTCAGCAGAATGATATATCAAACCCTTGGTATACACCTTAGGTTACCATTCTGCTTTTATTCAGTTGATTTGTTGAGGTGTTTGCTGCACATTCTTGGGGATTTTGTTTCTTTGCTGGTTTGAATTTATTCCATGATTTTGTTCTGTTTGTTTTGATTAATTGAGTAATTGCTTGCTATTTGCAGCATTCATACCAAGGAATATTTTGTGCAAAATGCTATGCCCTAATTTGTTCTTTCCAAGGACACTTATTTCCTCTTATTATGCTTTTTATGTACACTCTTGAATGTTAAATACTATAGAATCAGTTTACAGGAAAAACAGGATTAAGACTAGAATAGAGGAGTTGATTTTCATGTAATTACTAATTAAGTGCTGAAAAATACTGATTTTTGACAACAGAAAATTGATCTGATTTTGAGCCTTTATCAGGCATATTTGTAGCTCGAGATGATAAGAAACATTGATTAGGAAAGAGGGTATTGTATGATACAATTATCTTTCATTTTAGTATCACTTAGGTGTTAGAAACCACTCGAAACTCAAACAATTTGCACCCCTTACGTCTCAAACTAATTTTCTTGTTTAAATTGGTCTATTTTGGATTTGAACGATATATGCAATTGTGTGGTTTAGTTTTGTTATGTTAAATCTACTTTTCTAGCTTTCGTGTCAAACTATATTCGGTCAAAGAAGTCCTTAAAGTGAAGTGAACAATTTCTCCTTGTCCGAATGATCCTTTCTTTCCATGTGTTGCATTATTAAATATTTTGGTGCCTGACAAAGTTAAATATGTATTGGTAACGACACACTATTGGTGTTGGAAGCTTCTTGACATTTTACCTGGATAATTTGTGTTTTTATTCAACTATTTGGTCGAATTTGGCATGGAAAGGCTTGTGAAATTGATCACAATGAAGGTATTTATAGTTACAGGCTTCATTATAACTGTTGCTTTTGCTGCCACCTGAGCCAGATGATTGGATTTTATATGCCTTCAAGATTCAATATTCCCTGATTAATGTTTGTATATATGATTTACTTACAAACCTGATTCACCTGTAGCCTCTGTTGTTATCTTAGTGAAATCATTTTTTAGTTCAGCAGAATGATATATCATACCCTTGGTATACATCTCAGGTTACCATTCTGCTTTTGGAGAATTATGAGCCTCCTATCTTAGCCTGTGCTTTGAATGAAGTTCTGTTGAATTTAGCTGGAGACGATTCGTCAACTATACCAACTCTAATTGTCCCTTTCGTCGTGCCAGAATCTAAGCTTAAACTAGATAACAAATATTGGGGTAAGAATGATAAGGCTCCGCTTTATGGCATCAAATTAGGTCCAAATACGGACGTAATGGAGGCGTTAAGCTCCAAACTGTCAAAATCCCCATCATTTTCACAGATTCTGCACGAGGAACTGGCATTGTTGCTTCATTTGGTAAATGTCATGAAGCTTCCTACCGTCTTGCTGATCGGCCTAACTGGTCAGCGAATTTCAAATAAACACTTCAAAGAGGATCTCGAGGTACAAGATTCTTCCCAACTCTGAACTATGATTTCTTTTGGACTTCACACTTGCCTTTTGTATTATTTAGTCTTGGATTTTTTGGCAATAATTGATCTTTGCTGCAAAAACAAATCTTGATTTTTAATCCTACATTTTCCTGCTTATTATTTCAATGTTTCTGCAGTATGGAGTCAGTGTCACATGATCTACTGCCTCATTGTTGTATCACCTAGAAAACATAAACATGTTTTGCACACCCAATGTTTGGTTGTAAGAACTGTCTTTGTGCATCGAGTATTATGATCAATGGCCAATTAAATGTTCATTTGAGAATACCTACGTGCACCGTCTTGCTCACACTATGCCCCTATTGTCCTTTGTTCCTTACTTTCCTCGTGTCAAACTTCTAATGCAAACTTTCGTCAGGCAATATGCCAGATTGGAGAGCACTTGGCAAGTGTTTCATCTCTTTGTTTCTCTAAAGAAAAGATGGTCCAGAGCCCGACCAAGAGTTCAAAAGACGCAAAAGAGGCTTGGCGTGCATTATATGGATGATGTCAAATAGCTCGTTCAAAGACAACAAAAGTGAGCAATGATGTCAAATTTCACGATTCAAGACAATGACAATGCGCTCATGGCCAAGAATTTAATACAAATGTGGGAGTTTTAGATTCTTTTAGTTCAATATCTATGTGGTTTGAAGATGATTTTTATTTCTAGCAAGCACGAATTATTTATACTTCAAACGTTTTATTATGTCATTCAAAACTTTTCATGGGCATCAGCATCAGCATCAAAGGTGTTTAGTTTCGAAAATGCTCATCAAGTAACTTCATTATAGTAGTCAAAATTATAAGACACTAAACAAACATTAATACAAGAAAGCAATCACTCTATTTAAACACCAATACTTGCAATGCAGATTTGCATGTCATGCTCTTAAACAGTTTATAATTTTTTTTTAAAGCTTATAAATACTATCAATGATTTTGATAAAATAAAATGTTTAACAACTTATAAAATTATAAAATAAGTTTCTAACAACTTATAAATTTTAGAAAAAATAAGCTGAAACTTCCCAACTTATTTTACTAACCATCTCTACAACCATCCACCCTACCCCTACCTCAACATATAAAATAAAAAATATATTATTGTATATTAAATTACAAAATATTTTTTTTTTAATCATAAACTCTCAATTTTTTTATAAATGTGCTAGCCAAATACTTTAACAATTTATAAAGTATTTAAAAATTATATTTTATGAGCTCTTGAAACAACTTATAACATGTTAGAGCTTCCTGCCGCTGATACTTCTATTGAGAAACTTTATTCCGTCTGTTATTCTTTATTTTTTTCTGTTCTCATGTCAAACTTCAATGGACACACAAGAGATTTGTCATGCCTTATAATTTTGTGTGAATGATATCTGGTTTGGATAGTTTTGTTCGAGTGAAATTCGACCTAAGAGTTTAACAAATATGCAAAGACAAAAGACTTGACACACATAATAATTTTATGACTGATACATATGAGAAGTATTTTGCTTCTCCAAAAGTCTTATTTAAAAAAAAAAAATTGGACCCGAAAACCTGTCTCACTCATCATAATTTGAACTTTTAATATTATCTTCAAAATATGATTTTTTTTATTATTCTAAACGATTCTTGAAAAATAAAAGAATACATTTATCTTGATTCAAACGAATCAAATTTTCAGGTAATTTTAATTTATTTGAACACTAATTTGTTTAAAGTCCTAATTTGAGCCTTGTCTACTAATCATAGTGGGACCAATACTAGCTTGCAAATTCTATGTTTATGAGTTGGTATATTAAATAGTGATAATTTTTGCCTAGGGAGTAGGGTGTCTATGATATTAGGGATTTAAACCAAATCCGTCCTATATATTTTTACATTTATCAAAATGGTCCTCCATTTATTTGATTTATCAATTTAGTCATGTATCTATTCTAGTTTCGTCAAAATGGTCCTAATTGGCCTAAAAATGTACAAAATCTCACCGTTTTGGTCCTATATTTATTTTCTTTGCCAATTTAGTCCCGTATCAATTCACATTTCTCCAATTTGGTCCTAATTGAACACATAAAACATAAAATGCCACGTTTTTTGTCATGCGCACCAGTATTTTCGGTGGAAGCCTATGATGTGGTTTTTTTTTTTTCAATGTGGCACGTTAGGTGGCCATCTTTGCCAAATAAAAGAAACTTGAAATAAAATACAAAAAATCAATTAGGACCATTTTTCACCAAATTAGGACCATTTTGGTGAAACTTGAAAAAATACAGGACTAAATTGATAAAGCAAATAAATAGAGGACCATTTAGATAAAGGTGAATAGATAGAGGACCGATTTGATTTAAATCCCTCACCTTCACCTGTGTGATTAAATTTAATCAAATCTCAAAAGGGAATAGAATTAACAATAACATTGTTTACTGCTACTCATTGAAATTGGAGATGGGCTTTATCAAGTTTCAACCTAACCGCAACAAGTTTAGTGTAAAATTCCTTCCTCCACATTTGATTATCCTGAAAGTGAAAGCAACTTGACTTATCCACAGATACCATGCCTGTGCAAACCATGCATATTGTACTATAATCCTATTGGTATTGGTTATGATCCAGGCCTCAATATTGGCTATTTGTGTGATAAAGATTGAATTTTTATTTATCAAAATATTTTCCCTTGTCTGTTTTTCCAACATTATTCTTAATACTGATATTTCTCGGCGTATCAGAAAAGGTTTAGTTCCTCAAGATTTCTGCATCATTTTTTTTTTCATGTGCATATGTGATTTTATTTAATCCATGCAGATCCAAAGATGGGTCCAAGTTATGAATTGGAAGAGAAGGACAGTAAAAATGAAGACATTAGAGGAGGTCTTGTTCACATAATTTCCTTAATTCCCTCAAGAAAGAGATCCAAGAATTCAAGCATTCAGATTTCTCAATCACGAGTACCCGATCTAACTCAGCTGGTGTAGTCATCAAGATAAATGAATCAGAGAAAATGTGGCACCATCAGGATCCGTGCAAGGACCCTTTTCTATGGTGCAGTTGAGAAAATCTGCACTGGATACTTCCCTGCAAATCTTAAAATCTGGAGAAACCTCTGCAACCTTCATCTTCTACATCCAAGCTCACTTGACTTTTCAAATGGAATAGATAGTTGGACTTTTGACAATGGAGCAAGCTAAATATATGCCCACAATGTATTATTCAAAGTCATGGACAAATTTATTTATAGCATTTTAATTTTGTGAGGAGAGGGTGATATATATAAATAAAGCAGTAACATATTCGAAAACTATATAACGACCTGTGTGTCATTATGTGCACTAATAACCTCATAAAGATTGAGAATTAACGATCTCTGGAAAAGAACCTTAATTTTGCTATAAATTCATAAAGTGATGTGTGTGTCCTAACAAAAAAACATGTCGTTGTAAATATTAACATCTATATATAAGTTAAACACCTTCCAAACCATGCTCCTTATCACTAGTATAATGTGAAAATAAAAAAAAAAAAAAATATTATCATAATTCATTGGGGAACTAAATAACGACTTGTGTATCGTTATAATCATACTGGTGTCTTTATGTGCACTAATAACCTTGCACCTATACTGACGCCCACCGTGTATATTCACATCGCCCTATGTTAGACATTTTCAAAAGTTATTAGTGAATTTCGGATGACATGTTCATCAAACATATAGAAATTTGAAGAATCATTAAGTATACAACACACTTACATTTACAATGATTGATAATTGAAATCAATTCTCGTCAATCAATGTCATTTCAACTATCAAATTTATTTGTCATATTGTTGTGCGCTGTGATTAGGCGTGAAATTGTGATGTTTTGTAGCCCGTTTAGTCCATATTTTGAGTGTTTTTATGAGTATTTAGAGTCATTTGAGTAACATTTTTATAAACGCATCAATCTGTTTCTTTGGTGTTCATAGTTGAAAAGAGGGCGAAAAGAGGAGTTCGTAGGACTGTGAATCGACCAAAATGGACTCTCGGTTGAGAAGATATGAAGGTTTTTCGAACAAGTGTATAGCAGCCGGAAAGCACTCGACCTGGAGGCACTCAAGCTCTTAGTGCTCGACCACCACCAGGTCGAGTGCCCTGCGACTTCTGTTGCATTTTGGCGCTCGACCAAGCCCACTCGAGCACTTAGTGCTCGACCTAAGGCCCAGGTCGAGCGCCCTGAGCGGATTTTGCCCTGTTTTCGCTCTGAATCATATAAATACTCGTTTCAAGCCTATTTTTACACATCTACACATATCTACACTCATTTTTTTGAAGGGGAAGAGCTTGAGAATGTTATTTTTAGAGTTTGGCAAGGATTTCAAGCTTGTAATCGAGGTTTTTACCATACGGATTCGTTAGAACAATTAATACTTTGCACGATTTTGATTTCCCTTTTCGTTTCTTGAATTCTTTGATACTTAGACCTTAATTTCAGATTTTAGAGATTATTTTCCAGATTTTATTCAATTGCTTTCATAGATAGTTTATGTTCTTGAATTTCTTGATTTCGTTCATACTTTCAATTATGTTTATGATCGTTAATTTCGTTATTGTTTTTATTCTTGAAACCACCATGTTAGGCTAAAACCCTTGTATGCTTAGGGTAGGATGAACTCGTAGAATTATGATGTTGGTACGTAATTAAGATAATTTGTGATGTATAGTTTTAGTTCTCTTAATTATTGAATATTTCTAATAAACCCTAGAATTATCTTGGAATTGAGTACGAAAATTGTTAGAGAGAAGACGACCGCATCACTCTTTAATAACGAATAGGCTTAAGGAGAGGGTTTTTGAAGGGGTTTATAATCTGCCGGTTTATCTAGGGAGGACGGCCGCATCACCTTAGTTAAATTAGGGCCTCAATAATTAAGCACAATCCATATAATTTGATTAGTGGATTAGTGAAGTAGGTTGATAGAACTAAGTATTAGGATTAATTCTTGAGCTTTTATTCTTTCAATCTTGTGCTAAATTAGGGAAGTTGATTGCCTAGTTTTAGTACACTTAGGATTATTACTCGCACATCACGATTATTTTAGTTATTGTGCCAACTCCGTTAGTATGCGTAGGAATTTCTATCCCGAGCATCACCATCTAATATCTTATTAAAACCTTAGTTATTCGTTTAATTCCATTATTTGCATTAAGAGTAGTATAGTATAAGTAGTTTAACAGAATTCTTAAACCCGAACATACACTCATATTAACTACGACGCGTAGATCTCTAGGGCTCTATTCGCATACATACTTTCCCTTGGGTTCGATACTACTTAGTCCCTATACTTGTTAATACTACAGTGGTCTCATACTCTTGTGGGGTAACTACTAGTAAAAGTTAGTATTTTGCGTTCAAGTCAATGGCGCCGTTATCGGGGAAGGCGATGTATGCTCATTGAGTAGGACTTGGAGATAGTTTAGTAGTTAGTAGTGAGTGCTTTTATTTTCTGTTTTATTATTTGTAGTCTGGTGCGTTTGATCTTTCTTGTGGAGTACTCACGTATATGAAAACACGCTCAAAGGGAGAAATGAGCGAAGATAGAACAAAGATAGACCCTGAGACCATTGCAAGGAGGAATCGCACTTTTCCTTGAGAAGGATGACTACCGCAGGTGACGAGAATTTAAATCAGAATTTCATTAGAGATTTGGATCTCGCAGCTAAAGAGCATGAACGGAATGTGGGACGGGTTGAAGGTGCTAAGGGAGTCGATAACCAAAAGCAAACACCTCATGGGGAGATCACCAGCCAAAACCCAACTCCACAAACCCAGAGCAATCCTACTGAAAACCAGAATCAAGTCATCCACCAAAATCCACAAAACCCAAATAACCCCTTCAACAACCCTGTCTACCAACAGAACAACTCACCTTACCCATACCCGTATCCACCATATCCTTATCCACCATACTACCTTCCACAACCTAACTATAACCCACTTCATGCTCCACAAGTACCTTTACCACCAATATATCCCCAGCATGTTCCTCAGAACGTTGATCCTGGTATGACAATCAGAGGAAGGTTTGAGGCGCAGCCTCAATAGTACTATGCTGGAGTAGTTATGCCACCAGTGGAGGCCAACAACTTTTCTATCTCCCCAGGGATCCTGAAGATGCTAGTCGAGAACCAATTCAAGGGGGAGGTTGGAAAGGATAATTCTCACACGCACTTGAGGAATTTTCTGATGATAGCTTCAACTTTCAATCACAATGGGATGTCTGAGGATGCCAAGAAGCTCAGGTTGTTCCAGTTCTCTCTAATGGGAATAACCAAGGAATAGTATGATAATACGCTCCCAATGTGAGGTGTAACTACATGGGCCGAGCTCGAGCGTCTGTTCCTCGAGCGATTCTATCCTCCATCTAGAACGATCAAAGCAAGGAAAGAGATCTCAAGAATTAAGTCAGGCTTGGGAGAGGTTCTCTAATATGCTCATTGATTGCCCGCAGCACGGGTACAATGAGGGTGACATCATGGCCTATTTTTACTGTGGAGCCAGCAAGACAGCTCAAGACCACCTCGATGCATGTGCTAGTGTAGTGCAGCTCGGTGCAGAGAGATAGTTGACAACATTGTCAAGAATGCGGGGCAATGGAATGAGGATCAAGAGTTTTAGCGGGCTTATCAGATGGAAGAAAGTGAGGGAACTAGAAAGCTACTGATGGCGATAATAGAGAAGATCAGCAATCTAGAGGTTGGGCAGAATCTGAGTGGAGGGAATACTGCAGTGAGTGAGAAAGTGAATCAGCCAGGATGCCAGCAAGAGGTGGCCAACTATATGGGAGGGCCTAATTATAATCAGAATGACTATCAAGGTGGAAATTATCAGGGGCGGCCAACTTATGGTCAATTATTTGTACCATCGGGTCCACAGCCTCCTCAGAATCAATGGAGGAATACTCAGGGGTATCAAGGAAGCCAGCAGCCTCCTCAGAATCAATGGAGGAAGAATGAAAATTTCTCTTATAGCAATCCCAAGGCAGGAATAACTGTACCTCCAAATGTTGACCCTGGCTCAAAACTCTCCGGAGGAGAAGGAGATGCTATCACTGATGAGATGTTACGTGTCATTCTGCAAAAGATGGAAGAAGGTAGTAAGAGGTTATCATCTTTGGAGTATGATGTGAAAGAGATGAGTAAGAAGAATGATCAGCGTGATCAAGATCTCCAGAAGAGGGATATGGAGCTGAATAGAATCCAGCAAGAGAACAATAGGCGGTTCACTTCCATGGAGTACCAGATTAGCCAGATCGCAAAATTATTGGGTAGAGAGACCGGGAAATATCCGTCTATGCCGGAGGAGAACCCGAAAGAATAATGCAAGACGATCTAACTAAGAAGTGGAATCAAGTATGACGGTTCTCCACTACCTGCTGATGTGGAGGAAGTCCATAGAGAGATCGAGGATGAGAGTGAAGAGAAGAAAGAGGGTGAAGAAGTTGTGATGGAAAAAACTCAGCAAGAGAAGGGAAAGAAAGACGAAGAGTGAGTCCTAAAGTGGAAGAAGGCTAGAGAAGTGAGGCAAAACGTGAAGAAAACCGAGCGAGATGAATGAGGAGTGCCAAAATCTGTGATACCGGTCCTGTATCCACAACGGTTCATGAAGAAGAAATTAGATGAAAAATTTGCCAAGTTTCTTGATGTTTTTAAAAAACTGCATATTAACATACCTTTCTATGATGCTTTGGAACAGATGCCTAATTATGCCAAGTTCCTGAAGGACTTGATAGCTAAGAGGAGGAGAGTTGATGAACCCAAGCTTGTGCAGCTGAACCATGAGGTGAGTGCATTAGTGCACAAAGCGCTTCCCCCGAAATTGAAGGATCCCGGGAGCTTCACGGTATTATGTGATATCGGGAATGGAGTCAAGAAGAGAAAATTGTGTGATCTTGGAGCGAACATTAATCTGATACCACTGTCACTATTTAAGAAGTTGGAAGATGGAGAACTTCAACCGACAATAATGACGCTTCAACTCGCCGACCGGTCTATTACTCGACCTCAATGTGTGGTTGAAGACGTCCTTGTTAAAGTTGGAGATCACATTTTTCCAGCTAATTTCGTAGTGCTCGACATGGAGAAAGATGAACACGTGCCTTTGATCTTGGAAAGGCCTTTCTTAGCCACGTCCGGGATGGTGTTAGATGTGGCGAATGGGAAGATCACGGTAAAGGTAGATGATCAAGAGATGAAAATTTTTCTATATGAGGCCATGAAACACCCGAAGGAAGATGAGAGTTGTCATTCCATTGATCCTTGTGTTGAAGACACACCTCCTATCCATAACCTTTCTTATATACATGGTTATGTTAATCCTTCACTAAATGATTTAACCGTTGAACATTATGATCTTGATTGTCTTGATAGGGATAAAGGCAAGGAGTTGAAGGATGAAGAATTTAAAAGGGTGGAGGTGGCCAAATTAGAGAAAAAAGGAAGGGTTGATAAAAAGACAAAATCCAAGAAGTGGGTACCACCATGGAGAGCGAAAAAGAAAGTGAAACCACCGCCCGAGGTGAAGAAGGAGGATGAGAATCGAGCGAAAAACTTAGATATCTTCTCTTATGAGAATAAGGGAGGTAAATATAAGTATCATGTCCTATAAGCTCCTTTGAGCTCGGTCCGATATTAGGACCTTAAAAATAGCGCTGAATGGGAGGCAACCCATTTTTATTTGCTTTTGAGTATTTTTAGTTGTTGGTGTTTTATTTTGAGTCGTAATTTCTAACCTCGTACTTGAGAGTTTTATTTTGTAGGTTAGCCTTGAGGGTGGAGGAATGTCCAAGAATTGGAGATTGAAGGGACTAACTCAAGACAAGTGAATGTGCCAAGTTGTTAAGAGAAACTGAATTATTTGGATGAGGTAACCACCACCCCGAACTTAGACCGTTTCACAAGGTCGAAATTTGGGAGGTGGAGTTTTTATATGTTTTATGTTGACATTGCACAGACGCACACCCTCTCTTTGAGTTGAGTTAGGTTATATATTGTGCCTTGAGATACTCTTTGAGCTGTTTTATATTGTGAACTAATTGGGTGCTACATATTTCATGCCTATCAATTCTCTTATACTTGTTGATTGCTATCTTTGAGTGTGAGTAGGAGTTAGTGATTTGTGGAGTTGAATTAGAGTCTAAGTTGTGTGAGTGTAGGAGTTAGAGTTGATTTGAGAGGGAACTCGTATACTTACGAATTTTCCTTTTGAATGTTTGTGTGATAAAAGTGAGAATTCACTAGGACTAGCATGGATGTGAAAGCCGTGAGATTTGAGCCTATTACGAGATTAAATTCATTAAGTTGATCTCATTGTTTGTGAGTGGATCTTCACCTTAGAGGGTGCTAGAACTTGTGGGTACACTAGCTTCTTGATTGTGTCTAGTTTGAAATGCCGAAAGTGATTTTAGGCCATCTTTGATTTGTTGAGTCACTTAGCCAAAATAAGCCTACCAATGACATTTATCCCTTGTTAGCCCGTTTGAGCCTTAGCCTATTTTATTTGCTAGCACATTTGAACTTATCCAAATTCTTAAACTCTTTTTGTCCTAATCTGAGTGGAGAATAGGAAAAGTTGTGAATGAGAAAGGGACCGAGTTGGATTTAGAAGGAGAATTATTAATGCTTGAGTGAATTTGAGGAAAGGTGTAATGAGATTTTGAGTTGTGGGAAAGAACAAAAATTTGAGAATTAGCAAAAGAAAACATGAGCTCATATATTGTGTGAAAAGAAAGAAGAAAAAGTGAAGTGATTGAAAAGTGAAAAGAGTTAGAAAAAAAGAATTGAGGTGTTGAGAGTAGATGGAATTGAAAGTACACTGCATGAAGATGTTTGAAGAATTCTGTTCCTTGTCTCGAAATACCAAATTTTGATTTTCTATTCTCCATTCACTGGAGTCAGCTTATTGATTAGGCGTGAAATTGTTATGATTTATAGCTCGTTTTACCCGTGTTTTGAGTGAATTCGATGAGTATTTAGAGTCAATTGAGTACTATTTTCATAAAATGATGAATTTACCTCTTTGATGCTCATAGATGGATAGAGGGCGAAAAATGGAGTTCGTAGGACTTTGAATCGACTCAAACGGATGCCCGAATGAGAAGATATTGAAGAAATACGAATAGTATTAGTTCGTACAATGAAAAGTATCACTCAGTTGAAAGATGGAAAGTGCTCGACTAAGGAGAGGTCGAGTGCCTAGGCTCGACCAAGTGCGTTGCTCGAACGCATGAACTTACAGAGAGATGGAGCCGCTCGACCAGGGTAGGTCGAGCTCCCTGAAGGTTCTGGAAGGAGGACCCGTTCGACTAACACCATAGCTCGAGCGCCACTGCTCGACCACCATTAGGTCGAGCGCCTCTGCTCGACCAAGCCTAGACTTTAACCGTTTTCGGTCCATCACTTATAAATACCCGATCCCAAGCTCGTTTTTGGATACCCTTTGATTACTTTTCATATTTTTGGACTACTTAGAGCTTGGTAGAGAGATTTTGGAGAGTTTCACATTTGTAAACGAGGTTTTGATCTTACGAATTCTTAGTTTAGATACATCTTTTAATTCTTTTCGTTAAATTCTTTTGGTCTTGAACATTTGAGACTTCTAAACCCCACGTTTCCAGATTTATTGAGATTTTTAGATATTCCTTCGTTTATGTTTTTCAATTCTTTTTATTATTCAATTATGCATATGTTCATCGTTAGTGTTATTGTTTTTATTCTTTCAATTACCATGTTAGGCTAGAACTCTTGTATGCTTGGGGTAGGATGAACTCGTAGAAGTAGGATGTTGGTACATAATTAATATAACTCGTGATGTTTAGTGCTAGTTCTCTTAATTAATTGAATGCTTAAAAAATAACCCTAGAATTGTCTTGGAATTGAGTACGAAAATTATTAGAGAGAGGACGATCTTATCACTCTTTGATAACAAGTAGATTTAGCAATAGGGTTATAGAAGGGGTTTATAATCTACCGGTTTATCTAGGGAGGACGACCGTATCACCTTGGGTAAATAAGAGTCTCATTAATTAAGCATAGTCCATATAACTTGTTTAGTGGGTTGTGAAGTAGGTTGATATGATGAAGTATTAGGGTTAATTCTTGAGCTTTTAGTCTTTCAATCTGGTGCTAGATTACGGAAGTTGATTGCCTAGTTTTAGTACACTTAGGATTAATACTTGCACATCACAGTTATTTTAGTTATCATACTAGCTCCGTTAGTATACGTAAGGATTCCTATCCTGAGCATCACCATCCCATATTTGATTAAACCCTTAGTTATTTATTTGATTTCATTAGTTGCATTATTAGTAATATAATATAGAGTAGATTAAAATAATCCTTGAAACCGAACACACACTTATATTAACTGCGACGCGTAGACCTTTAGGGTTCTATTCGCATACAGACCTTCCCTTGGGTATGATATACTTGGTACCTATACTTGCCAATACTACCGTGATCCCATACTCTTGTTGGGTAACTACTAGTATAACTAGTATTTTGCGTTCAAGTCAATGGCGCCGTTGCCGGGGAAGGCGATGTATGTCCATTGAGTAGGGACTTGGAGATAGCTTAGTAGTTAGTAGTGAGTACTTTTATTTTTTCTTGTTTTATTAGTAGACATCATGCAGTTGCGTTTTGATATTTTTTGTGTGGTTTCAGGTATATGAAAACTCTCTCACAAGGAGAATCAAGCGAAGACCGAACAAAGTTAGACCCTGAGACAATCGCATGAAGAAACAGAGCATTCAATAGAAGGATGAACACTGCCGGTGGTGAGAACGACAACATGAACATAAGTAATGAGTTGGATGCAGCTGCAGCTAAGTACAATCAGGAAGTGGAACAGGTTGAGGGAACTGGAGGAAATGACAGTCAGAATCAAGTCTCTTCAGGGGAAAGCCAAAGCCAAAACCCGGTCCCACAGAATCAAAACGGTCTAGCTCAAAACCTAGTCTAACATCCTCTAAACAACCCTGTCTACCCACAAAACAACCCATCTTATCCTTACCAATACCCACCATATCTGTACCCACCATACTACCCTCCATACCCTACTTATAACCAACCTCATATTCCGCAAGTACCTCTACCACCAGTTTATCCTCAGCACGTCCCTCAAAACGCTGATTCTGGTATGACAATTTGTGGAAGGTTTGTGGCACAGCCGCTACGGTATTACGATGGAGTAGCATTGCCACCAGTGGAGGTAAACAACTTTTCTATCTCCCCAGGGATCCTGAAGATGCTAGTCGAGAATCAATTCAAGGGGGAGGTCCGGAAGGATAATCCTCATACTCACTTGAGGAATTTTCTGATGATTGCCTCAACTTTCAACCATAATGGCATGTCTGAAGAAGCCAAGAGGCTCAAGTTGTTCCAGTTCTTGTTAACTGGAATCACGAAGGAATGGTACGATGACATGCTCCCACAGGGAGGTGTAACCACATGGGCCAAGCTCGAGCATCTGTTCCTCGAGCGATTCTACCCTCCGTCTAGAACAATCAAAGCAAGGTTAGAGATCTCATCTTTCAAGTAGAAGCCAGGAGAGGACTTACGCCAGGCTTGGAAGAGATACTATAATATGCTCATTGAGTGTCCGCAGCACGGGTACAGAGGTGACATCATGGCTTATTTCTACTGTGGAGCCAGCAAGGCAGGTCAAGACCACCTTGATGCATGTGCTAGTGGAGCATTCCTGAACTGTGGTGCAGCTCGGTGTAGAGAGATAGTTGATAACATTGTCAAGAGTGCGGGGCAATGGAATGAGGCACAAGAATTTCAGCGAGCTTATCAGATGGATGAGAGTGGGGGTACTAGAAAGCTGCTGATGGCGATGATGGAGAAGATAAGTAACTTGGAGGTCAGCCAGAGTTTGAGTGGTCAGAGTAAAGTGATGAGTGAGAAGGTGGACCAACAAGCAGGCCAACAAGAGGAGACCAACTATATTGGAAGACCTAATTACAACCACGGAGGGTTCCATCAAGGTGATAATCAACAAGAAAGACCCCTCTATGGTCAACCTTTTGTACCACCAGGTCCACAACCTCCTCAAAATTAATGGAGGAATAACCAAGGCTACCAAGGGGGTCAGCCTTCGAATCAAAATCAATGGAGGAAGAATGAGAATTTCTCGTATGCCAATCCTAAGGCAGTAATCACTGTACCTCCCGGAGTAGATCCAGGTTCAAAACCTCCAGGTGGTGAAGGAGGTGCCTCGAACCGAAGAGATACTGCGAGCGATCCTTCAGAAGGTGGAAGAAGGGAGTAAGAGATTGTACTCATTGGAATACGATGTAAAGGAGTTACACAAGAAAGACGATCAGCGTGATTAAGAACTCCAAATGAGAGATATTGACCTAAATAGAGCTCAACATGAAAATAATCGCAGGTTTACTTCTATAGAGTATCAAATTAGCTAAATTGCAAAGTCCCAAACGAGAGAGCCGGGTAAATATCCCTCAATGTCCGAGACAAACCCAAAGGAGCAATGCAAAGCTATTGAGTTGAGAAGTGGAACCAAATATGATGGTCCTGAGATGCCTGCTGACTCAGAGATGCCCCAAGGAGAGATTGAGATAGAGGGTAAAGAACACAAGAAAGATGGGGATGAGCAAGTTGAAGGAGAAGTTGAGAAGGAGGATGAGATAGAAGTGGCTAAGAAGAGTAAGGAACATGAGGAGGAAGGCATTGAGGAGATTGAGAGAGTTCCAAAGTGGAAAAAGGCAAGAGAAGCAAAGAAGAACGTGAAAGAGACCGAGCGAGATGAATGAGGGGTACCCAAATCTGTGATACCGGTCCCATACCCGCAGCGATTCATGAAGAAGAAATTAGATGAAAAATTCGCTAAGTTTCTTGATGTCTTTAAGAAATTGCATATTAACATTCATTTTTATGATGCTTTGGAACAGATGCCTAATTATGCCAAATTCCTGAAGAACTTGATAGCTATGAGGCGGAGAGTAGATGGGCCCGAGCTTGTGCATTTGAACCATGAGGTGAGTGCCATGGTGCACAAGGCGCTTCCTCCCAAGTTGAAGGATCCCGGAAGCTTTACGATCTTATGTGATATTGGGAACGGGATCAAGAAGGGAGCCTTATGTGATCTAGGGGCTAGCATTAATTTGATGCCTCTATCGTTGTTCAAGAAGTTGGATGTGGGTGAACTTCAGCCCACGATGATGACTCTCCAGCTTACCGATAGGTCTATCACTAGACCCCAAGGAGTGGTGGAAGATGTTCTAGTGACGGTGGTTGATCACATTTTTTCCGCCGACTTTGTGGTCTTCGGTATGGAGAAAGATGAGCATGTACCCCTGATTTTGGAAAGACCATTCTTGGCTACTGCCGGGATGGTGCTAGATGTGGCCAATAGAAAGATCACTGTCAAAGTTGATGAATAAGAGGTGAAGATAGCGATCTACGAAGCGATGAAATATCCAATGGGAGATTAGAGCTGTCACTTCATTGATATCTTGGACACTTGTATTGAAGACACACTCCTTGACCCTTGCTCTTTCTATCTTCATAATTATGATTATCCTATTCTCGATGAACTAGCATATGATCTTTATGACCTTGATTATTTTGACAGCTTGGAAGAGAATGAGGATGTAAAGTTCATGGATGTGAAAGTCGAGGATGAGGAAGAGTTAGATGTGGAGGAGTCTACTTTTGAGAAGATGTTCGATAAGGTGCCACCATTGTAGGCGAAGAAGGAGTTGAAACCACTCCTGGATCACCTCAAGTATGCTTACTTAGATGAGAGTGAGAAGTACCCGATAATTGTATCTGCCATTTTATCTGATGATTAATTAGAGAGACTTTTAGTGGTGCTTCGTAAGCATAAATCTGCTATAGGTTGGTCAAACGTGGATATTAAGGGTATTAGTCCTTCCATTTGCATGCATAGGATTAGATTAGAGGAGGGTACAAAGGCCATAGTGCAAAATCAGCGTAGAGTGAATCCGGTGACACAAGAAGTGATATATAAGAAGGTGTTGAAGTTGTTAGACAGTGATATGATCTTTGTTATTTCTGATAGTCCATGGGTGAGTCCGTTACACGTAGTTGCTAAGAATGGGGTACCACGGTAATTAAAATTGAATCTAACGAGTTGGTAGCCACTAGATTAGTGACGAGATGATGTGTGTGTGTTGATTATAGAGAGTTGAACAAGGTAACGTGCAAGGATCACTTTCCTTTGCCGTTCCTTGATCAAATGATTGATAGATTAGGTGGTTTTGAGTATTATTGCTTCCTAGACGGGTATTCGGGATATAATCAGATTATGATAGCACCCGAGGATCAAGAGAAAACCACCTTCACCTGCTATTATGGAACTTTTGCCTTTAGAAGAATGTCGTTTGGGTTGTGTAATGCACCCGCCACCTTTCAAAGGTGTATGATGGCTATCTTCCATGGCTTGATTGTGAAGATTATGGAGGTTTTCATGGACGACTTCTCCATCTACGGGGAGTCGTTTGATAAGTGTCTAACCAATTTTGAAGTTATCTTGAGCAGGTGTGAAGAGACGGACTTGGTACTTAATTGGGAGAAGTGTCACTTTATGGTGAAGGAGGGTATTGTTCTTGGACATCATGTGTCCTCGAAAGGTATCCAGGTTGACAAGGCAAAAGTGATAGCTATTGAGAAGCTTCCTCCACCTTCGATCGAGAAGGGAATTCGGTCATTTCTAGGCCCATGCGGGGTTTTATAGACGCTTTATAAAAGATTTTTCACAAATTGCTAAACCCTTTTCGCGGCTTCTTGAAAAAGAAGTCGTCTTTGAGTTTACTAATGAGTGTTTAGTGGTTTTTAACAGGTTGAAAGAAGCGTTGGTGAATGCCCCCATTCTCGTCACTCCGGATTGGTTGAGTCCTTTTGTGCTCATGTGTGATGCGAGCGACTATGCTATGGGGGTTGCTTTGAGAAAATACGAGACAAGCAGTTTCACGTTATTTACTATGCCTTAAAGATATTGAATTCTGCTCAAGTGAATTACACTACTACCGAAAAGGAGCTGTTGGTGATCGTGTATGCTTTTGATAAATTTTGACCCTACCTCGTAGGGACGAAAACAATCGTATATACAAATCACACAGCGATTCGGTATCTCATGAGTAAGAAGGATGCAAAGCCTCATCTCATTCGTTAGATTTTGCTACTCTAGGAATTTGATGTTGAGATTCGAGACAAGAAGGAGAGTGAGAATGTGATAGCCGATCACCTCTCGAGGATGGAGCTTACCAAGGAGAATACAGTAGAAAGCGAGAGGTGAATGATGAATTTCTGGACGAGAAACTGTTTAGTTTGGGGGATGTCCCGGTGTATCGAGTTGAAGGTAAGACCCCGTGGTTTGCTGATTATGCTAATTATTTAGCGAGTGGAGAGCTATCGGCGGACATGGATGCGTTGCACTAAAAGGCGTTCTTGAAGAAGGTTCGGGAATTTATTTGGGATGGTCCATACTTGTTCAAAAGAGGGATAGATCTTGTGCTTAGAAGGTGTGTGCCCGAGGAGGAGTGGAGTGATATCATAAGGCATTGTCACGCCTTACCATGTGGAGGACATTTGGGTGGAGAGAAGACCGGAAGGAAGGTGCTTCAAGCCGGTTTCAATTGGCCGACTATTTTGAAGGATTGCATGGAATGGGTGAAGAGATGTGACAAGTGCCAATGTTTCAGCTCTATTACTAAGAGGGACGAGATGTCGTGCACGTGTTTATGGAAGTAGAGGTATTTGACGTATGGGGGATTAATTTCATAGGTCTGTTTCGTCCGAGTAACGGATTCTTGTACATCTTTGTGTGTGTTGATTACGTCTCAAAGTGGATTGAGGTTGTCCCTACTCTAGTGAACGACTCCCGTGTTGTGATTGATTTCTTGAGGAAGAATATTTTCTCTAGATATGGAGTCCCGAGAGCTTTTATTAGTGATGGGGGGAGTCACTTTGTGAACACATTGATGGAGAAGCTGCTGTCAAAATATGAGGTTAGTCATCGTGTCTCTACTTCTTATCATCCTCAATCTAATGGTCTCGCAGAGGTGTCAAATCGTCAAATTAAGAAGATCCTTGAGAAGACGGTGAGTGTTAGTAGTAAGGATTGGGCTTTGAAGCTAGATGATGCACTATGGGCGTATAGGACAGCTTTAAGACCCCTTTTGGTATGTTTCCGTACCAACTTATTTTTGGAAAGGCGTGTCACTTGCCGATTGAGCTTGAGCGCAAGGCATATTGGGCAATCAAGAAGCTGAATTTTGATAGTGCTATGGTGGGCGAGAAGAGGCTACTTCAATTGCATGAGTTGGAGGAGTTTCGAGATAGTGCATATGAGAGCGCTCGAATTTTTAAGGAGAAGACTAAAAGATGGCACGATGCACGCTTGAGGAAGAAGGAGTTCCAAGTTGGTGATCGAGTCCTAGTGTTCAACTCTAGGATGAAGTTATTTTGTGGAAAGCTCAAGTCCAAGTGAAATGGACCTTATGTGGTGAGAAATGTTTACAAGAGCGGATTCCTTGAAGTAGAGAAAGAGGATGGGAGCGTATTCATGGTGAATGGGCATCGAGTGAAGAAGTTCTACGACTTCTCTTATGAGAGTAAGAGAGGTAACTTAGAGTCTTATGACCCGTGAGCTCCTTCGAGCTCGTGTCCGGCATTAGGACCTAAAAAATAGAGCTGAGTGGGAGGCAACCCACTTTTACTTGCTTTTGAGTGTTTATTTTAGTTTTGTGTGAATCGTAAGTGTTAACCTCGTTATTGAGTATTTTTGTGTAGGATTGACTTGAGGTGTTAGAGTTTCCAGAGTGCTTGAAGAGAAGCAAATCTTGAAGAAGAAGTATGCCTAGTAGAAGAGAAACCGGAACTTGGAGTATGAGGTAACCCCGAACCCCAAACATAGACCACTTGATAGAGTCGAAGTTTCGGGGGGGAAGTTTTTATGTGCTCTTGATTATTTGCATTGATAGTGATTGAAGTTCATGAGAATTTAGTGCACGAACTCGTACATACTCATTCTTTTCAAACTTTATTATTGCGTAGCAAGAAAAAGTTTGGGGGTGTGTATTCGTACTTCGAGTTTGTACACAAAATTCTAATGAAAAATTGGTCAAAATTTTCGAAAATATTGATGCATGAAGTAAGTTGAAGTGAATTGAGTGTGAGTGTATCATTGTTTATTGATTTGGCTTGGTGAATTGCATTTGGGAAGAGACCCCAACTCCTCGATCGAATGAGCGATCTGGCTTAAATCGATGAGTTCTCAGGTTAGTACATGTTTTGGAATTGATTGAATGAGGTTTCGTGCTTGTTTCTCTGAAAATTTCGAGTTTTTGGGGCGATTTTTTAAGTTTCTGAAGTTAGGCCGAGCACCCCCGCTCGACCAAGGCCGTTAGTCGAGAGCCTGATCTTACAGAATGTTGTGGCCGCTCGACCGGGTAGCGCTCGAGCGCCTGCATTCGATCGGTGGAATTGCTCGACCACTTGCGGTCGAGTGCCACCGCTCGACCAAGCAGCGGTCGAGTGCCTCTCTTCCCAGAAAAACCTAGTCGTGCGCCACCCCCTATAAATACCCCCTCACACACGAAACACACACTAACACACACTATAAGGGGCGATTTTGCCGAGTTTCGTCCAAATTTTCATTCCCTTGCACTCATTTCGTCCAATCTTCACACGAAATCACCATTTCTCCACCCTAAGGTATGTAATTTCTAACTCTCTTCTCTCTTTTCGTAATTTCCACTTTGATTAGGGATGATTTGAGAGTATGAATTAGGGTTCGTAGGTGTTCATGATGGAAATTGGGGATTTTGATATTGCTCATTGATTCTTGATTCCTTGTTGATAATTGATGTCTATATGCTATGGGTTTACTAGTTTTGCTTTCAATTTTGAAATTGCATGAGTAGAATTGGTGAATTTCTAGAGTAAGAAAGTAGGAATTTTAGGAAATGATATGGGTATTGCAAGTTGAGTAGATGTTCTAGTGATTTGGAATGAATTGAGTGGATATGTGGATATGATCTGAGTCTTGAGCATGTAAATTGCATAATTTTTGTGATATTACTTCATGATAGACTTAATTATGGGCATTATTGTTGAATTTTAGGATTGTTGAGTGAACTTGTGTTGAGATAGGCATACTACTCTTGGATTGTTGTTGCCCATTTGGAATGTGGGTGCCCAATTGAATGTTGTGAGTTTAATAAGTATGCTTTGAGATGGGAATTGCACTTCTATGTGAACTCTTGTACACAATGGATATGTATGTGAGATTGATTTACTATTTGAGTCGAGATGTATTGCCTATGATGTTCTTGAGTAGTAGAAGGTCTCTAATTGTTTGAGCATTTGTGTGAGTAAGGTACAATGGCTCCTCCAAAGTGGAACGAAGATCGGATGTTGTTGGGAGATAGGTTGGAAGAGGCAACCAACGAGCTCACTCGTAAGGGCTTGATGCCCTCGAGATGGGATAACTTGGATTACCAGGATAGTTGGTGCATGATAGCGTATAGATGGAACCTGGTAGCCGGGAAAGTTGAGAAAATGCGAAGTCCTTATGTGGAGTTTATGAAGGACATAGGGATAGAGAAGGAGATTAAGAGGATCTTCACTAGGAACAGGTTGGGAGATTTCTTGAGCTACAGCTGACTATGGAGACTCACGCCGATTTAGTGGAGCAGTTCATGGCTACTGTGCAAAAGAGGGATGAAAGTCAGGTTCAACATGAGGAACGAGTGGCACAATTGTGTTGTGGGTGCCATCAACGAAGCTATCAGGCTCCCAGCTTTAAGTAGGCCTAACCGAAAATCTAAGGCATTCAGAGCCAACGCCTTTTGGAAGGAGATTACGGGAGATATGGCAGGAGAATATAGGGGGCAGACGGCTCGAGCATCGGCAATCAGGAATTCGGTGTTGAGATATTTAGAGAGGATCCTTGGGAACACCATTTATTCTCGATCTGAGACGGGAACGGTGAATGCCAAACAACTATACAGAATGTGGTGTTTGCTACATGTCAAGGAGCACGACTTTGGGCGAGATTTCCTAGAGCATCACTTGGAGGTCCCGTTCAGGCTTGGAGCGGAGAAGTCGAAAATTAGAGGAGGGGGCCTCATCCTGTCTTTGTGAAGAGTTGTGGGTATGCACCAGTCTCACCAGCTTGCATAAGAAAGGATTTGGATTTTAAGCAGCTGATGAACACCTTGATGTTCGAGCGATGGATGGGCTCCTATTGCATAAGATACAAGGAGGATGATTTGTTCCCTCTTCCCAATGAGCGTTTGGTAACTTTGAAGGGGAAGAAGAAGGAGAATCTTGGGATGAACTGGGACAAGCACTTGGAGGAAGGAAATAAGTATACCAAGGATGTGGATGATAGAGGTTTAAGAGATACAAGGCCGACTAAGAGGACTAGAGGAGATGGCACGAGTGGTGCCAGTTCGAGTGGGGCCCGTGATTTGCAGGAAGAAGAGGAGGAAGAGTATGAGAGAGGAGCGGATGAAGAAGGGGCGGAGGAAGCGGAGCAAGGACCGCAGGAGATGGAGGTTGAGTCGCCAGCAGCGCAGTCTCCCGAGCCATGGTACCCGTTGCATTCGGAGTGGATGGGGATGGAGCATCAGATTCAGAACCTCCAATCGGATGTGACTTACCTCCATGGAGCTCAAGATAGGATGGACGAGAGATAAACTCGTATGGAGAACCAGTTCTCCGACATGCATAGATGGATGGAGACGTTGTTTATCTCCCACATTGGAGCTGATCATCCAAACTACCGACCTCAGCCGCCTCCGGATGCGTGATCATGGGGATACCCCCCAGTTTCTTTCTCTTTTCTTTTCTTTTCTTTTGATATTCTTGAGTATGAAGTGGTGAGTGAGTAAGTTGTGAAGTTGAGTTAGGAAGTTCACTGTGTAAGTATAGTGGTGAAAGTTGATTCGAGAGAGAACTTATATGCTTGCGAATTTCTCTTTTGAGTACTTGTGTGATGAGAGTGAGAATTCACTAGGACTAGCATGAATGTGAAAGCTGTGAGATTTGAGCCTTTGTGAGATTAAAATGTATAAATTGATCTCTTCGTTTGTGAGTGGATCATCACCTTAGAGGATGCTAGAACTTGTGTGTGCTCTCGCTTCTTGATTATGTCTAGTTTGATATGCCGAATGTGATATTAGGCCATCTTTGATTTGATTGAGTCACTTAGCCAAATTTTCCCTACCAATGATATTTATCCCTTGATAGCCCGTTTGAGCCTTAACCTATTTTATTTGCTAGCACATTTAAACTTAACCAAATTCTTAAACTCTTTTTGTCCAAATTTAAGTGGAGAATAGAAAAAGTGTGAATGAGAAGGGATCGAGTTGAGTTGAGAAAGGAGAATTATTAATGCTTGAGTGTATCTGAGAAGAAGGTTTAATGAGAATTTGAGTTGTGGGAAAAAACAATGGATTTGAGAGTGAGCAAAATAAATATGAGCTCATGTATGTGTGAAAGAGAAAAAGAGTGAAGTGATTGAAAAAGTGAAACGAGTTAGAAAAAAATTGAAGTGTAGAGAGTAGTGGAATTGCAAGTGTATTGCATGAAGATGTTTGAAGTATTCTGTTCCTCGTCTCGAAGTACTAAAGTTTGATTTTCTATTCTCCATTCACTTGAGTCACTTATCTCATATAGTTACCCCACCTGTCCAAAGAGCCTACATTACAACCTTGATAAAGTCTTTTTTGATTCGGCGTGGATTCTAGAGTATGGTCGAAGTTGAGAGTGCTTACAATCCTATGGCTGCTGATATGTGTGATTGATTGATTGAGTGTGTCCCTTAATATTGATATACACTTGTGAGGGAGTGAAACACATCGTTGAGTGCACATCCATGTTTGATCTTGGTGTTTCTTATTGTTAGTGCATGAGTATGATGAAAGGGGTGAGTTTGTGTATGAGTGATCGATCTTTGAAACTTGAGCTCTATTACTTGCATGATTGGATTCTTTGATTCATTCTTATTATTTCATTTATTGAGGACAAGCAATATGGTAAGTTTGGGGGGTTTATTAGGCGTGAAATTGTTATGATTTATAGCTCGTTTTGCCCGTGTTTTGAGTGAATTCGATGAGTATTTGAATCAATTAAGTACTATTTTCATAAACTGATGAATTTGCCTCTTTGATACTCATAGATGGATAGAGGGCGAAAAATGGAGTTCGTAGGACTTTGAATCGACTCAAACGGATGCCCGGATGAGAAGATATTGAAGAAATACGAATAGTATTAGTTCATGCAAGGAAAAGTATCACTCAGTTGAAAGAAGGAAAGTGCTCGACTAAGGGGAGGTCGAGCGCCTATGCTTGACCGAGTGTGTTGCTCGAATGTATGAACTTACAGAGAGATGGAGCCACTCGACCAGGGTAGGTCGAGCGCCCTTGTTCGACCGCCAATACCATTCGAACAACATAGGTCGAGCGCCACCGCTCGACCAGTGCTAGGTTGAGCGCCCTGAAGGTTCTGGAAGGAGGACCCATTCGACTAACACCATAGCTCGAGTGCCACTGCTCGACCACCATTAGGTCGAGCGCCTCTGCTCGACCAAGCCCAAATTTCACCCATTTTCGGCCCATCACTTATAAATACCTGGTCCCAAGCTCATTTTTTGGATACCCTTTGATTACTTTTCATATTTTTGGAATACTTAGAGCTTGGTAGAGAGATTTTGGAGAGTTTCACACTTGTAAACGAGGTTTTGATCTTACGAATTCTTAGTTTAGATACATCTTTTAATTCTTTTCGTTAAATTCTTTTGTTCTTGAACCTTTGAGACTTCTAAACCCTACTTTTCCAGATTTATTGAGATTTTTAGATATTCTTTCGTTTATGTTTTCCAATTCTTTTGATTATTCAATTGTGCATATGTTCATCGTTAGTGTTATTGTTTTTGTTCTTTCAATTACCATGTTAGGCTAGAACCCTTGTATGCTTGGGGTAGGATGAACTCGTAGAAGTAGGATGTTGGTACATAATTAGTATAACTCGTGATGTTTAGTGCTAGTTCTCTTAATTAATCGAATGCTTAAAATAAACCCTAGAATTGTCTTGGAATTGAGTACGAAAATTATTAGAGAGAGGATGATCTTATCACTCTTTGATAATAAGTAGACTTAACGATAGGGTTATAGAAGAGGTTTATAATCTACCGGTTTATTTAGGGAGAACGATCGTATCATCTTGGGTAAATAAGGGTCTCATTAATTAAGCATAATACATATAACTTGTTTAGTGAGTTGTGAAGTAGGTTGATATGACGAAGTATTAGGGTTAATTCTTGAGCTTTTAGTCTTTCAATCTGGTACTAGATTAGGGAAGTTGATTGCCTAGTTTTAGTACACTTAGGATTAATACTTACACATCACAGTTATATTAGTTATCGTACTAGTTCCGTTAGTATATGTAGGGATTCCTATCCTAAGCATCATCATCCCATATTTGATTAAACCCTTAGTTATTTGTTTGATTTCATTAGTTGTATTATTAGTAAAAGAATATAGAGTAGAATAAAATAAAACTTGAAACCGAACATACACTCATATTAACTACGACGCGTAGACCTTCAGGGCTCTATTCGTATACAGAACTTCCCTTGGGTACGATATATTTGGTCCCTATACTTGCGAATACTACCGTTATCCCATACTCTTGTGGGGTAACTACTAGTATCGCTAGTATTTTGCGTTCAAGTCACTTATCCTATATAGTTACCCCACCTGTTGACTTGAACGCAAAATACTAGTATTACCAGTAGTTACCCCACAAGAGTATGAGATCCTTGTAGTATTAGCAAGTATAGGGACCAAGTAATATCGAACCCAAGGGAAGGTATGTATGAGAATAGAGCCCTGAAGATCTACGCGTCGTAGTTAATATGAATGTATGTTCGGTTTCAAGAATGGAATTAAACTACTCTATATTCTACTACTATTAATGCAATTAACGAAAGTAAACGATTAACTAAGGTTTTACTAAGATATGAGATGGTGATGCTCAGGATAGGAATCTCTACGTATACTAACGGAGTTGGTACAATAACTAAAATAACCGTGATGTGCAAATATTAATCCTGTTGGGCGCGGAGTCCAGCATCTCCTAGCCGAGTCGGGCGCGATAAAGGCCCGGTGCGCCAAGTCCGGCGGAGGCTATTCGACCCATGGCGTTGCAGCTAGATGGGGTTAAAGGAAATAAAGTAGCACCTCACTACAAGTCCGGGCTTTTAGTCTAGTGGCAAGCGCTTGATCCTACAACTGGTATCAGAGCACAGGTCACAGGTTCGAATCCCAGTGGAAGGTATTTGTTGGCCAAGAGGACTGGCAGATGCTGGGGGGGGATTGTTGGGCGCGGAGTTCAGCATCTCCCAGCCGAGTCGGGCGCGATAAAGGCCCGGTGCGCCAAGTCCGGCGGAGGCTATTCGACCCATGGCGTTGCAGCTAGATGGGGTTAAAGGAAATAAATTAGCACCTCACTACAAGTCCGGGCTTTTAGTCTAGTGGCAAGCGCTTGATCCTACAACTGGTATCAGAGCACAGGTCACAGGTTCGAATCCCAGTGGAAGGCATTTGTTGGCCAAGAGGGCTGGCAGATGCTGGGGGAGGATTGTTGGGCGCGGAGTCCAGCATCTCCCAGCCGATTCGGGCACGATAAAGGCCCGGTGCGCCAAGTCCGGCGGAGGCTATTCGACCCATGGCGTTGCAGCTAGATGGGGTTAAAGGAAATAAAGTAGCACCTCACTACAAGTCCGGGCTTTTAGTCTAGTGGCAAGCGCTTGATCCTACAAATCCTAAGTGTACTAAAACTAGGCAATCAACTTCCCTAATCTAGCACAAGATTGAAAGACTAAAAGCTCAAGAATTAACCCTAATACTTCGTCAAATAAACCTACTTCACTAATCCACTAATCAAGTTATATGGATCGTGCTTAATTATTGAGATCCTTATTTACCCAAGGTGATGCGGTCGTCCTCCCTAGATAAACCGGTAGATTATAAACCCCTTCTAAAACCCTTTCCTTAAGCCTATTAGTTATTACAGAGTGATGCGATCGTCTTCTCTCTAACATTTTTCATACTCAAGTCCAAGATAATTCTAGGGTTTATTTTAAGAATTCAATAATTAAGAGAATAAAAACTAAACATCACGAGTTATCCTAATTACGTACCAACATCCTACTTCTACGAGTTCATCCTATTCTAAGCATGCGAGGGTTCTAGCCTAACATGGTAATTACGATAACTAAAGCAATTAAAAGAGCAACAAACATAAACATGATGAATTTAATTGAAGAACTCAAGAACATAAACTAGGGTTAGGCAAGAAATCAAAGTCTCAAAATGAATATTAATAAATAACGAAATCAAAGTTCTATAGTATCAAGTATTGAAGAAAGAAAGAAATAAATAAATAAAACGAAATAAAACTCTAATTTAAGAATCGTATGCTAAAAACTTCGATTACAAAGTATAAAACTCTTCCAATCTCTCTCCCAAGCTTTTTCCTTGCTCAAAGTATGTAAAAATATGAATAGTGATCAAAAGGTCCCTAAAAACGAGCTGGAGATGGGGTATTTATAGGCAACAGGCCGTTTTGGAGTGTTTGAGCAAAAAATCCACGAACTGCTTGAGCACCTACTCGAGCGCCTAGTGCTCAAGTGAATTCCACTTAAGCGCACTGCTCGAGTGCTTGAGCACTTAGTGCTCGAGTGACTTCTACTTGAGCGCACTGCTTGAATGCTTGAGCACTTAGTGCTCAAGTTGAGCTTGCTTGAGCGCTGGAATCTTCCAGAACCTCCAAAGTGCTTGACCTCCTTTACTTGAGCGCTTGGTGCTCGACTCGAATCCACTTGAGCGCACTAATCGAGTGCTTGAGCACCTGGTGCTCGAGTCCTCTTGCTTGAGCACTTCCAACTAACACTTTTGCTTTCAAGAACTAATACTTTTCATATTTCTTCAATATCTTCTCATCTGGGAGTCCGTTTGAGTCGATTTAAAGTCCTACGAACCCCATTTTTTGCCCTCCATCCATCTATGAGCATCAAAGTGACAAATTCATTAGTTTATGAAAATAGTACTCAATTAACTCTAAATACTCATCGAATTCACTCAAAACATGGGCAAATCGAGCTATAAATTATAACAATTTTACGCCTAATCACCTGTCCAAAGAGCCGTACATTACAACCTTGTGAAAGTCCTTTTTGATTCGGCATGAATTCTAGTTTAAGGTCGAAGTTGAGAGTGCTTACAAGCCCATGACTACTGATTTGTGTGATTGATTGATTGAGAGAGTCCCTTATTATTGCTAAACACTTATGAGGGAGTGAAACACATTACCGAGAGCACATCCATGTTTGATTTTGGTGGTTCTTATTAATTATCCATGAGTAGGATGAAGGGGTGAGTTTGTGTATGGGTGATTGATCTTTGAAGCTTGAATACTATTACTTGCATGATTTGGTTTTTTGATTCATTATTAACAATTTCATTTGACTTATTATTTCATTGCTTGAGTACAAGAAATATGGTAAGTTTGGGGGGGTTGATTAGGCGTGAAATTGTGATGTTTTGTAGCCCATTTAGTCCATATTTTGAGTATTTTTATGAGTATTTAGAGTCATTTGAGTAACATTTTCATAAACTCATAAATTTATTTCTTTGGTGTTTATAGTTGGAAATAGGGCGAAAAGAGAAGTTCGTAGAACTTTGAATCGACCAAAACGGACTCTCGGTTGAGAAGATATGAAGTTTTTTCGAACAAGTGTACAACAGCAGGAAAGCACTCGACCTGGAGGCACTCGAGCACGCACTCGAGCGCTTAGTGCTCGACCACCACCAGGTCGAGCGCCTTGCGACTTATGTTGCATTTTGGCACTCGACCAAGCTCACTCGAGCGCTTAGTGCTCGACCTAAGGCCCACGTCGAGCGCCCTGAGCGGATTTTGCCCTGTTTTCGCCCCGAATCATGTAAATACCCGTTTTAAGTCTATCTTTACACATCTACACATATCTACACTCATTTTTCGAAGGGAAAGAGCTTGAGAATGTTATTTTTAGAGTTTGGCAAGGATTTCAAGCTTGTAATCGAGGTTTTTATCATACGGATTCGTTAGAACAATTAGTACTTTGTACGGATTTGATTTCTCTTTTCGTTTCTTGAATTCTTTGATACTTAGACCTTAATTTCAGATTTTAGAGATTATTTTTCAGATTTTATTCAATTGTTTTCATAGATAGTTTATGTTATTAAATTTCTTGATTTCGTTCATACTTTCAATTATGTTTATGATCGTTAATTTTGTTATTATTTTTATTCTTGAAACCACCATGTTAGACTAAAACCCTTGTATGCTTAGGATAGGATGAACTCGTAGAATTATGATGTTGGTACGTAATTAGGATAATTTGTGATGTATAGTTTTAGTTCTCTTAATTATTGAATATTTCTAATAAACCCTAGAATTATCTTGGAATTGAGTACGAAAATTATTAGAGAGAAGACGATCGCATCACTCTGTAATAACTAATAGGCTTAAGGAAAGGGTTTTAGAAGGGGTTTATAATCTACCGGTTTATCTAGGGAGGACGACCGCATCACCTTAGGTAAATAAGGGTCTCAATAATTAAGCACGATCCATATAACTTGATTAGTGGATTAGTGAAGTAGGTTGATTTGACGAAGTATTATGGTTAATTATTGAGCTTTTAGTCTTTCAATCTTGTGCTAGATTAGGGAAGTTGATTGCCTAATTTTAGTACACTTAGGATTATTACTTGCATATCACGATTATTTTAGTTATTGTACCAACTCCGTTAGTATACGTAGGAATTCCTATCTCGAGCATCACCATCTAATATCTTATTAAAAGCTAGTTATTCGTTTAATTCCATAATTTGCATTAAGAGTAGTATAGTATAAGTAGTTTAACAGAATTCTTAAACCCGAATATACACTCATATTAACTACGACGCGTAGATCTCCAGGGCTCTATTCGCATACATACTTTCACTTGGGTTCGATACTACTTGGTCCCTATACTTGCTAATACTACAGTGATCCCATACTCTTGTGGGGTAACTACTAGTAAAAGTTAGTATTTTGTGTTCAAGTCACGCTTTATTCTAAATATTAATAATTAAAGAACTTTGGAAAAACAGAATCTTGATTTTGCTCGAAATTCATAACGCAGTGTGTGCATCGTTACAAAGGAAAACACATCGCTTCGATCATTAACGTCTATATATTGAACACATTCTGAAACATGTTTGTTACCACCATTACAATGTGGAGCATCCAGGAATAAATAAATAATGCATTAATTCATTGGGAAATTAAATAATGACTTATGTCTTGTTATAATCCTATTGGTGTCATTATGTGCACTAATAGCCTCGCATTTATCCCCACACCCGCCGTGTATATTCACATCGTCCTATGTTAGATATTTTAAAAAATATTAGTGAATTTCGGATGTCATATTCATCGGAGATATAGAAACTTCAAGAATCAATTAGTATACTACACATTTGTATTTACATTAATTGGTGATTGAAAATCAATGTCATTTTAACCATCAAACTTATTTGTCATTTTGTAGTGCACTACATTCTAAATATTGATAATTAACGATATTTGGAAAAGTAGAATATCGATTTTGCTCGTATAAAGTGATGCGTGCATCATTACAAAATAAAACATATTTCTATGAACATTGACGTATATATATATATATATATATATATATATATATATATATATATATATATATATATTGCACATCTTCCGTAATATGCTCGCATCATTACAATGTAAAACATCTAAAAATGAATAAATAAATAATGTGTTAAATCATTGGGAAACTAAATAACAACTTGTGTATAGTTATAATCGTATTGGTGTCATTAAGTGCACTAATAACCTCATATCTATATTCCATCCCCACGTCCACCGTGTATATTTAAATCACCCTGTTGTATACATTTCAAGAGTTATTGGTGAATTTCGGATGTAATGTTCATCAGACAAATAAAAAACTTGAAGAATGATTAACTATATCAGACATGTGCTAACAACGATTGATGATTAAAAACAAGTCTAGTCAAGCTATATCAGTTCAACCATCATACTTATTTTTTATTTTGCAGCGCATTCTAAGAATTGAGAATTAACGATCTCTGAAAATGCAAATTCTCGATTTTGCTCTCAATTCATAAAACGTTGTGCGCATCATTATAAAGAAAAATACATCACTATGAACATTATCGTCTATATATATGGTAAACACCTTCAGAAACATGCTCGCTACCACCATTACAATGTGAAGTTTCCCTAAATAAATAAATAATGTCATAATTCATTGGGAAACTATGTAATGACTTGTGTATCGTTATTATTGTGTCGTTATGTACACTAATAACACCGTAACTATCCCATGCCGACCATGTATATTCAAATCGTCCTATGTACACATTTTCAAAAGTTCTTGGAGAATTTTGAATGTCATATTCACCGGACAAATAGAAAACTTGAAGAATGATTAACTATATCAGACTTGAGTTAACAACCATTGATGATTGAAAACAAGTCTAGTCAATCTATATCAGTTCAACCATCAAACTTATTTTTCATTTTGCAGTGCATTCTAAAGATTGAGAATTAATGATATATGAAAATGTAGAATCTAGATTTTGCTCTAAATTCATAGCGCGATGCGTGCATCGTTACAAAGGAAAATATGTCGCTATGAAAATTGATGTCTATATATATGGTAAACACCTTCTGAAACATGGTCGCTACCATCATTACAATCTAGAGTATCCATAGACAAATAAATAATATTGGAGTAACTTATCATGGAACTATATAACAACTTGTGTATCGTTATAATTGAATTTGTATTGTTATGTGCACTAATAAAATATGAAGCCGAACGACGATCGCTTGAAACTGTGAAGAGAAACGACATAACCTGATAATAATGTTTCCAAATTAATTGTAAATTAAATAAAGCTAATTTAATTAAGGTTAATTTAGTAAATTAATAATTGTATTTTTTAAATTATTAAATTAAATATAATAGTGAGATAATACGACACAACTCGATAGTGCTCGATGCAAAACAATAGAAAGTTAGATGATTAACTCAACAGGTTGGCAAGTCATCAATTTTAAACATTAAATTTGAATAGATTTTAGATCTAATGGTTTATAGATAGTTTTTAATATCCGGCAACCCGATAGAGTGTCTGACCTAAGAAAACCCCACATTATACTATCCAAACTTTTTTCCCAAAAAAAATTAGGCTATGTTTGTTTCGGAGCTTACATGATATTTATAAATTTTGATTTGAGAAATATTTGGATTTGAAAATCCTATGAGTAGCAAAAAAATATGTTATTTTGGAGATCTTATAGAGTATGATGGTAGAAAAGACGATGATAAACAATACTTTATTAATAAACGAATCTCACAATACCTTATAATAACATTCCAATTTATGACAACAAATAATAGCAAAAAATAAAATAAAAATAGGACCACTAATATCGGACGGAGGGTGTAGTATTTTATGATGATTGAGTTATTATATAATAATTGATTTGTTGTATTGAGAATTGTGGAGTTGATATGCTGGGTTAAGGTTTGTGAATAATATTTTTGAATATTATTATTCAAATTATATGAATTTATGAATAATATATTTTCTGTGCGCTGAATATGGAAAAATAGGGTGGAAAAAGTTAAGAATGTAGGAGAAAATTTTGAAATCCTACTTTAGTAAATAACCCTCAAACAAACGTATAGGGGCGCTTGATTAACGACTCTTTAATGGTAATGAGAATGAGATTGAAAATTAGTGTAATTAACATGGTTCATGAGAACAAAATCACTATCTCTCCTCCTAAATAAGGTAATCAATACTCCATTTTGATTACCATATTCTCTTCCTACAATTATCCTCCTCAATCATTCCCCCATTCCTCCACCAACAACCATTTGTTGTCAACTTCTATTCCAAAACTGGGGCATGACACTAACAATGGTGTCACCATTGGAACAATTCTTCCCATAACATATCATTTTTCTTATGAGGGCATAGATGTAAATAAATTTTCATTCCCATTGTCATTGAAGAATTGCTAACCAAGCGCCCCCTTAATCCTCAATTTGAATTTGAGTAACTCTCTTGTGTACTTGGTGATGATTCACTTATTCAACAGTTGACATTATTTATACTAAAAATTTTGTTCCAATTGTATTAAAAAGTGTGGTTGGTTTACACTGAAAAATTTACAATAAATACTGATTTCAGTGTAAATTTTTCAGTTTAATTAGGACAAACTTTTAAGTGTAAACAATATCAACTATTGAGTAAGTGCACCATACACTTGATGCATATAAAAGTTTGCCTTCAAATTTATAGTGCTGGAACCAATCGTATAACGACTTGTTAGAACTCGTCTCCTTCGTCATAAAACTCCGTTATTTATAAAACCTCAGGGGTAGAAAATACAATTTTCAGGAGTTCACTCCCCCAAATTTTGAAATCCTACTTTAGTAAATAGTAATACTCACAACGAACGTACACTTTTTTTAAACGAAATCCCAATTCGAATTTATAGAGCTGGAAACCAAACGTATAATAATGACTTGCTGGAACTTGTGTCCCCTTCGTCATAAAACAGGGCATTTCCGTTATTTATAAAACCTCAGGGGTAGAAAATACCATTTTCAGGTCCCATATCAATTAAGAACGTCCCTATTTCCCTCCAAAAGAGTTGCAGTAGCAGGTCAATTGAACAAAAACCCTAATCCGCAAAGGAGAAAACCCCTATCGAAATTGTTTACAGTTTCCATGGATTCGAAGGAGGAGTTGGACGCTGATGACCATCGCAACAACGCGGTGACCGAAAATTCCGACACAATGGCCTTGCATAAGAAGCGGGCGCGCAGGGTGAGCTTCGCTGAGAGGACATCGGTCCGCTTCTTCGACCGTGATGATGATGGTTTTACTGGGACTCCTTTGATGCAAACTGCCAAAATTGGTGATGATTCTTGTGAAGAATCAGGGTCTGGTGGAAAGTCGGAGCGCAATAAGGAATTTGAAGGTGCTGACAATGGTGATGATAATGATGAAGATAATGAAGAGATGGAGATGCGGAGTTCGTTCTTGCGCCCAATTGGGTCGCCTTCACCGGGAGGAAGCACGTTTGGCTCTGCCTCCTCAAACGACGGCAAGTTTCCTTCTCTTCTCTTCTCATTGCTTTGTTTTTTAAGTTTATTTATTGTTCTATGGTGTTTGAATACAAATGTTGAGATGGAAATATTATTGTTGGAGATGAGTTGCAAAGCCCATGGCGATATACCGTTTTCATATATTCGATAATATTGGATACTGATCCGTTAATAAGATTTTTAGTCCGTAATGTTATTCTACTGTTTTATTAGAACACTTAGCTTCAATTTCTAAACAATAAAAACTGTGTTCGATCCATCAGCAAGTTATTACCAATCTATTTGGCCTCATGAAGCTAGTAACAATTACGGATCCGCAATGCATTATGACATTATGAGTCTTCAAATATAACTCTTTGGAAACTAAAAATAATCACTTTCACCACAAACAATTTAAAGATCCATCACCTCAGCTCCACCATAAAGCTAATGCTTTGTTGGAGTGCTGCTAAATTGCAATTTACTCAACCTTATTTTTACAGATAGTAATGAAACTGCATGATGCATATTTCTTCTTGGTGACTTTTAGTTCTTATCCCTAATCCCCCCGGGCATGCTTGATTCACTACCATAATACTGAACTGTTAATCAACCATTTGACATTTGCTTTGTACAGTCTGTAATTAGCTCTTAGGGTGATTATTCGTTTATATAATCTGTAATTATCTCTGAAGGCATTGGTTATTTCTTACTTATGCTTAGCTATAGTATTAATTCTTATATATACTCCATATTACAGAATTATTTTTAAACATTGCAAGTGTTAGTTATTGGTGTTGTAACAGGTACACTAGTGACTTTCTATTTATTAGTAGACTCATGGTACTTTATTTTCTTTTTCCTTGTAGTTCTTCTGTAAAGGTTAATCACTTATATATTTCTCCTACTTTTATTCAAGCAGAAGATAATTTCTTTGGACCCGTATCAGCCAACTTTATAAGGCCTGGCAGGTTGTCTGACTCTGCAGCTTCTGATGATAATCATGATGTGACCATGGATTCAACAGCTTTTTCCATGCACTACCGTAGTCTTGCAACATCTGAGTCGGGAATAGACTTAAAGACACCAACGGGGGGCCAACTCTTCTTTGAGGAGAAGACACCAACAAATTCAAATACAGGGAGCGCAATGGTTGTCACTTTAGATAAAAAGCACATTAAAATGTCCTCTGTGCCTGTTGCAGAAGCAAGTGGTAGTCATAACTCCAATGATATGAGTCTTGTTGGGGAATACCCTAACAAGTATGATTTCGATAAGCTATCTCCAGGACTAGACGAAATCCTTGTGGAAGGGAAAAACTTGCTTTGCGTTGATGTATCTGATGATATTGCATCAGTTTCACCTAAATGGAAAGCAGACAAGGTCTTGTCTTCAGTTAAAATTGGTGATAATCTTGTTAACTTAGGTGACTCTGTGAGGGAACAAACAAGCTGGATTGACGAGGCAAACAGTCCTCGTGGAATGGTTCTTAGTGGTGCTTCTCCTAACAGAGTTTCAACCCATGCACTGGATGCTGCAGCCAACACAGATATTCACGAACCACATAATTCATCAAATCAGATGAATGAAGTAAGAATTCTTACCTATAGCAGTGGTGTTATGCTTCTTCTTTTTTACATGATCCTTAGCTATATGAGTTTTGTCTCTTTGATGTTTAGATTTTTAAGATATCAGTATCCTTTATTACATGAGTGCTTTATTCTGTTTTTTATTGGTATACTTCAAGAGAGTTGTCATGGTTATCTCCCCTCCCCTGATTGTTGTTATTGATGAATGACAATGCCTAATTTTTTATTAGAGTATTTTACCATCATATTCAATTGAGAAAGTGATTATATTGTTCAATTTGATTCTCTAGTGCTCCGCCTGCGTATATAGTTGGAATATTAGTTAGACACACTCCTGCCAATTAAATATAAAATTCTTTAACTGATATGAAGCTGTTCAATCAATGAACCAGTCTTGGAATATAAGGGCACTAAATATTTGGCAGTTTGACAAATTTTCAATGCTGCTGTTTTGGTCATATGACCGCGTATATTAAAATATTACCCTGAACCTAGATTTTTAGTTTCTCCTTAATTTACGATTGATTGGTTCCTGAATTGGCCCCACTGTTTGTCTGTATTTTCAAAAAAGAAGAAGAAAAAACCCATTGTTGCTTTCGTGCACGGAGCGGGAGCTGTTTTGATCTCCGTATGTCGCTTAGTGCCATATAATGTAAGGGGTTGGCTTTGATATAATGAAGGTGGAGTATATAATTGAACCCCTTTTCCAATTTGGAAAAGTAAGGAAGATTTGATTGATCAAGAACTATGTGTGTTAGGTTATGGATCTCTGACAATGGCCTTCTGGCTGGGAATTGATTACAAACTAATAGGGTTAAACTGATTTGACACAGAATGAATCTGGAACCTCATTGATGACATCTACGTCTTCTCCTGTCAAACAACAAGAAACGCTTCTAGTTGCTGCTTCTCCATCTAAGCGTCGGGTGTTGGTGTCTCCTTTCTCAGTACAATCTGGTTCCTTGCTGGAAAATGGAAGTGTAGAACGTCTAGAAGCTGAGACATCCATTCAGAAAAGCATTTCCAAACTGGAATTACTTGAGAAATCTGCATTCTCTTCCGCCTTCAGTGCTAAAATTGACAAATCTACTGTGAAGTCTCTAAATTTTTCAAAATCTCCTAATTTTGATAATCTTCTGGTAAAAAACCTACATATCTCTTCAATGAACTTTGCGGAAGATTCAGTTTCTGAAGGAAAGGCTGCTATTGTTAATCAAAGTACTGGAAGGACTTCTTTCAGGACAGATCAAGCCACGGGTGTAAATCATATGGGACCTTTGGGCCGAGTAATCAGCGGAAAATCGCCATATGAGTCAAATTCCAAGAATATATTTGTGGATCAGTTAAAATCTGGGGCTGTTGCTGATTCACCTTCTAACGTCACTTGGTCTGCAAAAAATTTGATACGTAGTTTGTTTACAACTAAACATAATACTGAAGATTCAATATTTACTGAAACAGAATCTTTGTTGCCTGAAATTGCTTCAGGCGGTGAAGGGAAAGTATATAGTCCTAATTTTGTTTCTCCTCCAGGAAGAATGTTGGTGAAGGAATTGTCAGCTTCACCAGGTTTTCAGCATAGTCAATTAAATGACTTGTTGCAACAAATTCAGAACAGACAATTTTTAGAATATGACAAAGTCCAAGATTCAACTTCAGAGAGAAATCTTTCACATGTTAACCTCTCAAGTCCAACTGCTAATATGGATGCATTATCTAAGCGAATGAAAGGAGCAACTAATAACAGGGAAATGGTTATCCATAACAGGGAGGAAATAATTGGAACCACTGGTAACTTCAGTACTCCTGCTAAAGAGAACACATCCCAAGTCATGCATTCCAAAAATCTGGATGTAGGTAACCTGACTAGCAGGGGCTTCTTCAGCTTTGAGGATAACATACCCAGGGCAGAATCTAGAATGGTTTCTCATGAACATGTTTCTTCATCTGCCAATAGGAACTTAGACCAGCAAATGTTACAGAAGGTCAGCTTTTCTGCCAATAGCTTTTTCTTCCTCTCTTTCTTGCTTTCTTTCTCTTTCCTCAAGTTCTTTTCTTTACATGCATGCTGTATTTTGCCAGTTGTATTCGTGCCAATCATACCAGTTTAATGTCATAAATACTGATCATATGAGGGCCTATAAGTTTTCATTCTTCTCGACAGAAAGGTTCCCAAAGATATTGGCTACTCTATTTATTTTAGCTTTTTTAACCATTTCTATTGTAAGTGTAACTAGATCCTAAGGTAAATCCTAATTTTGATTTTCATACTGTGCTCTATATGAACATGCCAGAATCTGGTGGAGTTCCCTGCAGGTAGTTCCTCCAGGAAAGTTTTTGGTAATAAATCGCCCACCAGAATATCCTCTCCTAAAAGCATTCAGCTGAGTGGTAGAGGGGAAAAAAATTTGGCGACAAAGAGAAACCTAGAATTGCTGCTGAATGACATACAAGATAAGACTGAAACCACCATAACGGGGAGGAGTCCCAAACTTCAGAAAGGTGGCAATTATGACCCCAAGCCAATTGTATATCCCGTTGAAGGTAGAACTGAACCAACTGGCCATGAAAAGAAGAAGTGGACTGATGTATGTCTCATTAAGGTTTTATACTTTCCAGTTAACTTCCAGAAGGTTGGCTGGCCCTGCAGCCCAACATTTTTGTCTCACCTATATTTTGAATCTGACATGCAGGCATATTCTAAATTCACTGAGGAAATGAAAATTTTGATTTTTGGATCCGCTAATGAGCTTAATAATAAAATGGTTAGTCTTGCATCATTCTCCATTTGCTTCTAATTCATTTTTGTAACATATTGAACCCCATTTCTACCTTCCTGCACACTGAGATATGACATCAGTGACATGATGTTATGTTTTATTTGTCAAATTACTTTTTGCGTATTTTCTGTAGGAGTTTACTGACCTTTTCTTCAATTGCTTGTTTTTTCTGCTTCACTATTTGCTGATGCATTGCACATTTCAGATCGATGTACTGGAAGACACGTTGGTTCACCAGCAGAGGTCAAAAGTATTTGAGATGCTTAACTGTGGAGTTATGCCCCAGGTCTGCTTTTTGTTAAATTATATTAGAAGTAGAATTATAAGAGTCGGATATTTATAGCTATCAATTTGTCTCTTCACATTTTTGAGTGCTTTGGTTGATTAATTTCTTACTGCACTTTTGAGTTCATCCATATTCATTTCTTTTCTTTCTATCCTCAGAATATGATTGTTCATCAAGGTTTCCAGCTTGAGAAGTAAGTACTTGCCCTCCACAAGCAATCAAAACGAAATGGTTCTGCTTCTCTGTATGGTGATTCTTATATGGTATATTGCAGCTAATTCATATTTTTTACATTCAATAATTGCTCGTGCAGAATAGCTGAAGCAAATTCAGTGTTGCATAGGGTTGTGTTTGAAAAGGCAAAATTGCAACTGAAGCATGCAAAGAAGGAAATACTTTTGGTACTTTATGTGTTTGTTTTGGCACATGTGCGTACATATAATATTTGTGTCTAATATAGTCATATTGTGCATGCAGAAAAGGTTAGAGCTGCTAAAGTCTAGGATGCAGGAGTCACAAAATTTAGGAGCAAATATTGCGTCTCTGCAGGCAGTTACCTGCTCTTCTAATGTCCAAGTTGAAGCTGTTGCTGACCGGGCATTGTCTGCGAACTCAAAGAAGGATGATGAGGTATTAATTCAGACTTCATTTACATCTTAGGGCCTGTTTGGTAGGGGAGATAGGAAAAGGGGGTAAAGATAGGAATTGAGATATATTATAAGGGTGAAAATATTTATTGATGTTTGGTAGTGTTTTAAAATAATCATGTGACAAAAATTTGATTGTTTGGTAGAAGAAGATAATTCTTAGGAAAACAGTATAAATTTGTTAAAAGACCCATTTTGCCCTCTAACTTTCCTCAACACATATTCACCATCGGCACTGTCTACCTTTCTTCAACCTCTGTTCACTCATTTTTCAAACCAAATTTCAGAAATTTGATGGATCGATAGTAGAATTCCACAAAGAATTGCAAACTCAATTTTGCAATTCCAAGAAGAATGAACCCAGTTGTATGCAGAAGAATAAATTGCAAACTCATTTCCCCAAACCAATTATGTAGACGAAAAATTGCAGATCCATATAACTCAACTCAATTCTGCATTTCCACAAAGCATTTGCAAACCCATTCCTCAAACACGATTATGTAGAAGAAAAATTGCAAACCCAATCCCTCAACTCAATTCTGCAATTCCAAAAAGCATAATGCGTACCCAATTACGCGAAGAAGACGACTGTGCGCTAGCTATGGAATGCCCTCTTTGAAATCCACCAGAAGTTTTGGAGTGTTGTCTTCAAATCCATCAAAATCATTTTTTTCTTCAGAAATTGGTTCCTAATCTTTTTAGTTTACAGCCAACTGCGACGAGGATGCCGGAGAAACGTATGCAGCGCAACTAGGAAAGTGGCAGCACAGGGCGGTGGCGGCTGTCATCGGACGAATTGAAAGAATTATAGAGAAAGAAAGGGCAGGGAAGAGAGGGGCAATTTTGACAAATTATGAGGAGATGGTAGATCCAGAAAATATATCGGAGGGGAGGGGCTCGATCCCTTTTCTAAAGAGCTACAGTAAACTCCCTGAAATAATTTCTTGATCATGGTTTTTCTCGGGCAACCATGAAAACTTTTCAGCCCTACCAAACATCCAAAAAGACCTTTATCTTGGCCTTTTCAGCCCTACCAAACAGGCCCTTAATTGTATGTAATTTGTCCCCTTGATTTTTTTCCCCTTTTATGCCAATGTATTCTTTGTCTATTTCCTTTATGAGAAGAGAGGGAACTTGACCACTGTTTCATTCTGAAGCTGCTTCTTAAAAGTACATCTAGGACCTTGAACTATTACTCAAAGTTACCTGTAAACCCTTGAAATATTTTTGGGTTCAAATAAACCCTCTTAAAATTTGCGAATTTAAAGCAAAAAAGCCCTTCTGTTAGAATATACAACAGCATGTTTTGTCAACATAAAAACTAAGATTCAAACCAAATTTCCACGAAAAGACCTTGAGATTTACATCGTGGCATGAAATCTTGAAATAAAGAGAACTGAAATATTGCAGTTCTATTTTCAGCATTATACATGTATTAATCTTTGACCTAAATATATACGTCATGTTTCCTAGTATATTTTCACGATATTACACTTCATTATGTGTGTACAGATACATTTGTTCAGTTAGCGCATGAACATGCTTTATAATTCACATGTCTCAGTGATTTGCTAAAATACATGTGTCAGTCTCATGCATAGATATTTTTGTTAGATTGGAGGAATAAACACTGTTTTTTGTGAATGTACCCTAGGGAGCAGCATATGGCAAATGCCACAAGTTCCAAATGGGTTATTGGTTTGTCTTTTTAAATGTTTAGAGTTTAGTCATATCTAAACTTCATATTATCATTTTATTGTAGAAGCTATACTTGGATTATAACACTAATCTTTTTGTGTGTGCCAGATTTGGCGTGAGAAATTGACTGCAACAAGGCAGACATTAGAAGCCTTGGATAGAAAAAAATTGAACTTGACGAGAACCTTTCAAGCATGGTGTAAGATGAAAGCTGAACCAAGCATTGGTGACACAATAGCTCTAGTGAATGAACACTTGATGAATAGGGCATCATGTAGGTTTATTCGTATGGATATGCAGGTAAAAGCTCAATACAGCACCAACTTTTAATAGCAGTAGTGGGTCTAGAGTGTGTGTGTATATAAAGATATACTCTAGCTAACAATCGATTGTTACCTGAAAAATGTATAGAAATAGAGAACCATGGTAAAGTAAATTTTTGTTACCATGTGTTCAATATATATATTTCGCATTGTTGGAGATGTTTTTTTGGGTTGGGGGTGGTGGTGGTGGTTGGGGAGATTACAATCATAAAAATAAGTCAAATTTTGCACCAGTACTTTTTCTTATATATATTAAACTTCTAGCTAATAATTGATTCACAACTCCGTTAGCAAATGGGAATGAAAAATGTATAGGAATAGTGAATGATGGCAAAGTCGATATTGCTACCCTTTGGTGCTGAGGCATCTTTTCTTCATTTTCTCCAGATGTGGGTGGTCCAGAGCGTGGGTGTTGTGAATGGTCAGCCGATTGTTTTCCTCAATTACCTTGACTTGATTATGCAGAGGTTTCTATGAAACATTTCCTTTTCTTCTCATGCTTCTCCAAGTTGTAATGATGAAGTTACTCGGTTCTGCTTTCCCACCCTTTCAGCTCATAGAGTTTTATCAATGATGTTGCAGCACAAAAATAATTGTTGGTCCTACTTCAAGTGCCAGAATTTCCTTTGATTTGAAAGAGACAAACATCGCAAAGGTGATTCTGCAGTGACCTTAACAGAGCTTGCTGTATGTATTGTTATTGTCATGATTATTCGTTTAGGCTAAAACCTTTTTTGCTTCACAGAATTTTCCGAATATGGATGCTTGCTTAGCATTTAAATTTGTGTTTGATGGAGAGACTGTTCGCAAATACATTGGTGCTAAAACACTGATACAGGAAGCTCAAGTAAGTAAAGATTGTGCATCATCACTGTGAAGAAATATATAAGTTTATGCTTCTTTTAGGGTTTCACTAGGTTTCATATTTAATTGCCGTGTTTTGACATTTTTAGTTGAAAATCTAACTTTTATTTTGTATTGTTTTCGTGTTAATAATGCATAAGTGGTTTATTGATTTTTGGTGAAAACTTTATAGGTGACCAATGAACATATGTTTGGTTAAATATTATTTTCTTTTTCGAAGAGATGTCTGTAAAATTCCTTATATTTGCCTGTTAGGATCTGAAGATTTAGATGAACAAATACATTAAACATAGTAGCAATAAATATGAACCAAGAAGTTATTTGGTCAATTCATGTGTTACTTCATAGTCATCCTGCATGAATTATCCTGTATCGACACACTTTTTCTTTGGATATGCGTCGAATGCTGTTTTCGGTTCTGTCTTAACCAGTAGCATGTGGAGAAGTCTAATTATTTGCGACATGATTTCGTCTGATTTAGCTTAAACCTGTGGATGGTTCACAGGTTACTAATTCACTTTTAGGCACCTTGCTTGATGTAATTGAGGAAGTACAGTTGGCAAAGATTGAATTCCAAAATTTGACCCAGTCAAGTTTTTGCTCACCATCAGGTAATTGCATTCCCTTATGTCTCTACCATTTTGCTTGTGAGGAAGGACATTTATGTTGAACAAATTTATACATGGTCCTATGAAATATAGCAGCATTGATAATCCAAGCAGTTATGCCACTAAATCAATTCATAACTTTTTCGTTTGCAGCTGAGCGGCTTGAGCTGATGCTTTGTTTCTTTAATTTTAATTATGGGAAGAAGGTTATTCTCACACTCGACATTTCTTGCTTGAAACGGTTAGTTCTATCTCCTTATTCTTAGAGACCTGATTTTAATCAGAAAAACTAAAGTCTCTCAACCCATCATAAGATACATATGCTCAGTCCTGATACTGAATAAAAATGTGTCCTTTTCTCTAACATTACATTCGAGCAATTCGTTTAACGGAATTTGATTTGGTTGGTTTGATCCAGGGGAATCTATCCTTTGGAGGTCCTTCCACTAAAAGTGGAATCACCCATTGAAAATAAAGGAAGACCATTGTCCGAGCCAATCTTTGATGAGATTAGAAACGCGGTAAAGGGTGTTAGAAGTGGGTACATGAGGATTTTGAGGCTTTGCAGGTGTGTCTCTCAGGTGGTAAAAGCTTCTACTGCATAAAATGGCATGCAATGCAAGACTGGTCTTGATTTTCAAAGGGAAAGCAAATATAATACTCGTTTGCATGTAGAATGATGAGGATTGTGTTGTTTTGTTTTATCCATTTAAAGCGAATTTATTATTAGTACTAATTTTATGTCCAGTTGTCTTTTATTTTTTGAAAATGCAAATTTCAATAAGATTTTGCTGAAATCCTAATCATTTTTCGAAAAGTCAGTGTTGGAATTTTATTTTCAAAAAATGTAAGAATTACAATAACGAATGTATTATCGAACTTATAAGGTTGTAGTACAGCTGTAAAAATGATAAAATGGTGGTGTAGCCACAAGAAGGTTTTCAACGTTGGTGTTTTAGGTCCCAACTCTCCCATAACTTCTTGCGTATGGTTGTAACACTTGATTTCTTGGTGGATGTATGAAATATGCATAATTTCACAATTAAATCTTTAGTAATATTTGTAGTCTAATTAAATAATATTTGATAATTTTTTCCTAATACCGTCCACTCCACCCTTTCCTAATACCTGTCTTAACATTTTCATTTTTGCCCCTTTTCGCAGCGAAACTCTTATGTTTTTCTTTCTCATCAATTTTTTTTTTCAAATTTTCTCCTTTAATTTGTTTTATGTCCTTTACTTTGTTTTATGGAACCAAACTGAGTTGACATGTGAACTCATCATCCATATAATTAATTAATTCTAATTAAATCAATATATATAATCAAACCTTATCCCCAAAAAAACATATAATCAAAATCTTCATAATATTCACCTAATTTGGAATAGATTTTCCCGGAATTACCATGGTGGTATAATAAAAATCTCACACATAACAAATAGATTTTTCTCTGGAAAAACTATAGTCGTTCATTGAAATTGTAATTCCAGCTTAACTTCATCGCAAGGGACTCCGTCGTTTCTTGTTCCAGAATTCTTGATTGTGTCGAGAAAAACTAGGTTTGTCAGTTACTCTCATCAAAAAAAAAAAAAAAAAAAAAAAAATTCAGATTTTGAATAGCATTCTATATTGAAATTTTTAGTCGATCAGTTGAATTTATCGCTCCGTTGAAGATATTATTTTGATTTTTTGGTTCTCGATTTTTCTATTCCTTATCTTCCCTTCAAGTAGCATAGATTATGAGGGCCGTTTGGAATAAATAGAACTATTTGAGGAGGAATCTGTGTTTTGATTGTAGGATTGTTTTATTTTTATTTTTTATTGAATGATGAAATGGGTTTAAAGTGCAATATACTATTTTTATCCCCAATTAATTTAGCCTCCTATATATTTCTTTTCTTTCACAAATATTGTGAGGACAAAATAGTAATTTGAAAGTATGGGATTATGGAGTCCCACCATCCCTAAGGAATTATTTAGTCCCTCATTTGATGGATTAAGTAGGTTTATGACTCGAGCCTTTATTTTATCTTGAGCCTTAAACCTTCAATCCAGCGAACCAAATGACCCTGCGTGTTTTATAATGTGAATATTGGTTGCAATAGTTGAGCATGTAGGAAGTAGCACGTGCTTTTGTAAAAAAAAAAAAATGCCGCTAAAAACCTGAAACATTTTAAACCTAATGGGTCAGTTATAATTATTTTTGTTTAATCCCTTAAGGAAATGGCGTCCAACATTAGGTACGAATAAGGATGTAAACAAATCGAATCGAGTCGAATATCACAATATTTGAATTCGTAAAATTATTTTGAATATCAAATTCGAATTGATTATTTTTTGAATAGTAAATGTGATTTATATTTGATTTGAAACTCATATTGAATTATTAGAAAATATACGAATACTTGAGTCGAATATTCGAATCGATTTTTTTCTCAAGCATGTTCATAACAAATAATATTCAAGAGAAGGTATTATGTGAACAATATTTACAATGAAACTTGTTTGAAGGGTATTAGTAAATTAAACTAAAAGTATCAGTGAATTGCACTAACGTTATCAGCTCCAAATGATATTTAATTTTTTTATTAAAGCTATTAGTTGAAGTGGTATTAGTCATTCTCACTAAATGTATTAGTTATTTCAACATAAGATATTAATACTCCCTCCGTCCACGAGTAAGTTTCCCACTTCTTTTTGTTGAATGGTTTAAGAAAGTGTATTTGTTTATTAATATATGGTGGGCCACATGTTGACTTTTGGGATAAAGTAATGAATAGTGTTGAAAAGTAAAGTGAATGAGTGGCATTTTTGGTAATATTGTGTGAGTTTGAAGGTTAAAGTTTATATATAATAGAGTGTTGTTATTTCCATTTATGGAATGAGAAACTTACTCGTGGACGGCCCAAAAAGGAAAGTGGGAAGTTTACTCATGGACGGAGGGAGTATTTTTTATCGATAAAGTTGTGGCTCAAACCCACGACCTTTGTATCATAGGTAGTGAGATTTTAACAACTTGACTTGAGTTATACCACTTCGTCAGATATTAGTAATTTGTTGTTCACGGTAATAGTTACCGTGAGTATTATTCACATAATACTTTGCCAATATTCAAATATTCATTTCAAAATTGTCATTGTTTGAATTCACAAACAAGTTATAAACTTAAAAATTTGCATAACATAATCAAATAAGTAAATGAAAAAAAATTAACTATCAAATTCATGGAAAAACACTTTAATAATCAAATTAAGAGTGTTGAACTACAATTCTTTTTTAATTAGTTAAATTTTTTAATAATTAAATTACATTATATATTTTTAATTAAAATATTTAATTAAGAATTGCCTTGCCCACTTGTTGGATGAAGTTATAAAGGTTAATATCCTTAAAATAATTATAATGAACTTAAATTTATAAATAATTATATTTATTATTACTATTAAAGTATTAATACATAATTATGTAATTATATATTTAACCGAATACTTAATCGAATATTTACGAATAGCGAATCAAATATCATAGTATTTGTATTTGATAACTAATCGAATAAAAAAAAATTATTTGTACTCGAATTTGAATTATAAAATTTCGAATACGAATACCGAATTTCGAATATAAATACCAAATCGAACCAAATTTTTTGATTCGTTTACAACCTTAGATACCAACAATAGTAAACAAATTGCTCTCTGCTTTGATATTATGAAACGTCGTACATACTTAGAGTAACCGAAGATGAAACTTGAAAGCCCAGAATAAACCCTACTTGTGAGCTATTCTAGTCAGTTACTGGAAATATTTAATGACATTCTAAGTTATATAACTCACAAGCTTTATACATATAGCTGCTCAAGAAAAACAAAATGAAAAAAAAAAAAAACTCACATGCTATCACTAATAGAAAAAATAGAATTACCTAGGAAAATTGTCAATATAACTACGAATTTTAATAAATAAAAAATTCGTAGTAGGAAGTGCCTATAAAATTTCTAAATAAATAGACATTTTCATTCCTTACCTATAAAAAAATCGCCTATGGAATTTTTGTAGACAAATTGTTTGTAGATAAATTTTTATAGGAAAAATTGCTTGTAGCTAATTGGATGCCTATGAATTCATTTTGTAGGCGAATTGCACTACGAAATTTTTTGTTGAAAAATTATGTAGGCAAATCTAATTTGGCATATATAAAAGATAAACTTTGTATTTAATATTGATGAGACAATCATTGATTTTCAGTGATGAATGAAGAAATCGGGAAGGAAATCTACCGTCACCAAGTTCTAGAAACATCTTACGTTTAGTAAGAATTTCCTACTTATTAGGATGCATTTACTTTCTGCGGTCAGTATGCACGAGAGATTGATTTTTGCGGAAATTATATGCATGCATGCATACATGTATCATCACAACGAGCTGCTACACCAACAACAGTCGCGTAACATACTTGAAACATCGAGAAGGATTGAGAATGCAGCCACACGTGATCATCAAGGAAAGTTAGTTAGGAAGTTAGCCAAAAAGTTGTTAGATGATAAGTTTGTTAGGCGGTTATCATTCTTGTGTATAAATACATGTACAAGGCATCTTCTTCATTCAATACAATCAGACTACTTCTTTCATTTTTCGTACTTTACATAATGATCTCGTTTATTCAACAATTTTAGTGCTAAAATAAAGAATACCGAGAAAACTAATATGAAAAGAGTACACAATATTATGTGTCAAATGATGACTTATAGTATACAATGACAACCTTACGAATTTTCATTCAACCAAAACAGAGAAATCAAATTAGGTATTTTGTGGGTCAATTACAACTTAATTCCTGTAATTAAACAAATAGAAAGAATTCAAGAGAAAACACAATTCGAAAGATTTCAAGAAAAGCAGCCATTAAAACCGGATTTCTCAGAGGCTGGGAATCTCGATTATTGCAATTAGTATGGTTTGATGACGCTTAATTTAATTTCCAAAGAAAGTGTGAAAACAGCAATTAATATTCAAATTGAAGAAAATCAATAGAACTTGGAGGGAGCTAAATTATATCCATTGACAAAGTATAGTGAAAAAATAGTTCATATATACATGAATCATCAAACAATATTATTTATTTTCATTAAACGGTATTAATTAATGTTACTAAAGAGTGTTGATTATTTTTATTTAAAAAATTAATTGTTTAGTGAAAACAAACGTGTACTCTCCAATATAAACAATTCATACCTTCAGTAAAATAACTAATATTTTTTAATAAAAATAATTAATACCCTTTAATTCATGTATAAATCAATTTCACTCTATACATACGCATGACTCATCCCCATTTTATTTCACAATTTTCGATCTCTCTTAATTAAATACACGCCCACAAGAACTAATATATATAAATGAATAAAAATAATCTACCTGAATTAATCAAACCTCAAATGCATCAAAAGCCCTAAATAAACAACTCAACTTAACCATACCTCTAGATCGCACCATGGTAATTTTAGTTTCGAAGAATTCAAGAAAAAAAACCATCAAACGTAATTCAGTAAATTGGAGTTAAGAGTACATACCTTTTAAAAATGATTCCTACTAATTTCAAATTCTCAATTATCTGGGCTTGGTTCTTGCTCCGAAAGGGAATTTTATATTTAGTACGTTTTTTCCTAAAAAAAAGACAAAGAAAGTGGAAGCATTTTTTTTTTTTTTTAGGCGTGTTTCACACTTATGAAGGACAATGTAGGCTAGAAATTAATATCTGATTCAATAATTCCCTGACGAAAAACAAGTCTGATAAGTATATGTTACTAAAAACTGCATGAAATTGATATATTACTATTTTTCCATGCACGCCCTACTTATCTTTCCCGAAATTCCCCTTTCCATAATGCTTGCTTGGTACTTTTGAACTTATAAAATACAATCTCCATATGTTAATAATCTATAAATTAATAAACTCTATAAAATAATAATTTTCTTCCATTCTGATTTGGTCTAGTTAAAAAATTTATCAATTTTGATAAGATAATAATTAAAAAAAAAAAAAACCCCTATATAAATTAGTGGATATCATAAATTAACTATTCCTTCAAATTAAAAAAATAATTAGGACAATTTAATAAATAAAACTTTGTTGAGTGTATCAGTAATTGTAGATTGACTATCTTTCAAATGATATATATGTTTCATCAAGTTACGATACAAAATCCTTTTAATACATGTAAAATGATCTCTTTTGTACTCACACAACGTTTTGTGAATTTGATCCGTCATTGTTGATTTTGAAACACCTTTTAAATGAGAAATCATTATCTCGTATGATTTTTAAGTAATTTTATTCTGTTTATATAGTCTTTCCTTACTTGATGGATTTATATAGCGTATACAGAGCCGACACTGGGGTGGCGCGGGCTGTGCGATCGCACAGGGCCCCATAATTTTTTTAAAATTCTATATATTAATATAAGACATATATCCGTAAGTTCAACGTGGTCTAACTGGAATGCATATCCTTTTTTAAACCCACTACAAAAATTGCTCCGTTTTACGACGGAATTAACAATGGAAAAGTCGTCTTAAAACACCGTTAGCGACATTTTTACAACGGACATGTGGCCGTAGTCAAAACAGTTGTAGATAAAATTTACGATGGCTTTTAGCAGCCTGTCGTAAATGTACGATGGCCTCGCCCGTTGTAAAACCGACCCGTCCTCGACCCGATCCGACGCCAAAATTTACGACGGGCCTTGCCCGTCATAAAAAATCCGAATTTCAGTTTTTTAAAAAATTCCAACGAACGTGTGTCCGTCGTAAAAGCCGAACCCTAGAACAAAAAAAAAATAGTTCGTGTGGTTCTAACCCGAACCCCCGCACGCACCCGGGGCGGGTGCGAACCACTGGGCTATCGGCCCCAAGCTATATATTCTGGCCCAACTTCCATATTAGCCTTATTGAGCCTGAAACAATTAATTGCAAATTCGCATTCAAGTGGAATCGAACCCGCGACCTCTCTTGCATGTAGAGAGAGCGCGCCGTTATGACATGACTTACTTCTATTGTTTGATTTCTTGCAATTAATTGTATATGTATCCAAATTGAGTCATTATTTTTTTTATTATTCATCAAATTAATTCTTTTTCGTTTCAAACTTGTTTTAATAAATGTTATTACTAATTATATTTTTTTGTTTTGTAAATTTATTTAATTTGAAAAATGCATAATTAATATTATAATCCGTTCATTTGTATGTAATTAATTGTATACGTATCCAAATTGAGTCATTATTTTTTATAATTCATTAAATTAATTCCTTTTCATTTCTAACTTGTTTTAAAGAAATGTTGTTACCATTTAATTTTTTTATTTTGTAAATTTATTTAATTCGAAAAACGCGTGATTAATATTATAATCTGTTCATTTGTACGTAATTAATTGTATACGTATCCAAATTGAGCCATAATAATTCATCAAATTATTTCCTTTTCGTTTCTAACTTGTTTTAAAAAATGTTGTTACCATTTTTTTATTTTTTAAATTTATGTAATTCGAAAAATGCGTAATTAATATTATAATCCGTTCATTTGTACGTAATTAATTATGTACGTATCCAAATTGAGCCATTCTTTTTTATAATTCATCAAATTATTTTCTTTTCATTTTTAACTTGTTTTAATAAATGTTGTTACTAATTATATTTTTGTTTTGTTTTGTAAATTTATTTAATTTCGACATTTATAATTGGTTTGTTTGTAAACTAAAACATGTAAATTATTATAAAAATATAAAATTAGCAAAAAATATAATAAAAAATGTCTAATAAAAAAACTTTCAGTACAAGATAATAAAAAAAAGATCCTAATCATCCGATAGGAAATCAGAATTCTCCCTCTCTAAATCCTTCGGATGAGGCCTTTGGAGCTCCGACGGGGGCGGCGGGATCACAGGCTGCACCGGGTCCAGCGGTGGTGGTATCGATCCACCTAATGTGGAGGTAACTATCCTCCACCACTTGTTCATCTCGGTCCTATCCTTCCGCGCAACCTCCTCCTCCGTTGCTCATCGCCTCCTCTCATACTCCAGCTCCGCTTGTCGCTCCGCCTCTCGCTGCTGGAGGAGCTCCATCTGCTTGAAGACCATCGAAAGCTGTCTCTCGATGTCGCTGGGATGAGAGTCAATGGAGGATTGAGAGGAGGATGAGTCGGTTCCACGAGATCGGAGTAGGCTCTTTCCAAAACCACCCAATCCAGTGAACCGCCCCTTCTTAGCCTTGACGTTCTTAAAGTAGAGCTCATTTTGAACGTCTACAGAAGGCTCTGGGGGGGCATAGAGACCGACCCTTCCTGAGGCTGAGACTGGGAGGCAAGGTCACCGCACATCTTCCTCTGCAAATTAACAATACTTTAAATTAATAAATGAATTTTTTTAAAATAATACTCTAATTAAAATTAAAAATAATACGTACGTGGATCTCGGTGTTGCGGCCGTAGGTGGACCTTCCGGTCTCCTCATCCAGCGGGTGGGCAAGCTGTAGTCTTTCAAAATGAGAGGGATCACGTCCATGCTCCTGCTCCTACAAATAAATATTTAGTAATAAAAATTTACCAAAAATTCATAAAAATTTATATAAAATTAGCCACTTACAAATCGCAACCCGTGCTCATAAATGGATCGAGAAACGGTCCGATGTCGCGTGACCCCTTCTCCATCAGGGTCGCTAAGGCGATTCGCCTTGTTCTTCTGCATCTTCTCCTTGAATTTGTCGTTGTTCCAGTAGGCGAGAAATTGAGGCTAAATCTCTCGGCTCCTGTTGTCTGTCCCCATATTTGTCGGGGCCTCACTGTTGTGCTATTCAAGCCGACAGTTATACATCATGTCTCTATATCTTTCGGCCCCCTTCCCACAGAAGTTCTTCCACATTTGGGCCTCGTGCTCCGATCTTCATTGTACAAATTTCTGCAATTACAATAAAATACAAATGTACATCAATTTATTTATATAATTTATATTAAAAATAATCAATAAATTCAATAAATTAAATAAAATTTACCTTGAACTCCTCGAAATACTCCCGTTTATTCCTTTCAGACGCCGCTGACCAACTGAAACCGGTGGGCTCGAATCCACCGCTCAAGATGGACTGGGTTACGTGTGTAGTAACCACATGTCCTGGGATCCAACTGCAATATTAAAATTACAAAGTTAGTAAAATAATTAGATTAATAAAAAAATTAATAAAAGATTAAAACTTACGATGTCCCACGGGGCTCAACATCAATCCGCACCCGCCAATTGGGGTGCTGGCGGGAGGAAGATGAGGCCTCACCCGTTTGGGATGCGGACGAGGACCCCTCGGGCTGGACAATCAGAGCTACAACGGGTCTAAGAGATCCCGCTCGTCTCCCCTCTCTCCCTCGACCCCTCTCCTGGCTTCCACTCCCTCCAGCGGACCCACTTCCTTGTTCACTCATTTAAAACATTCAATATATAACAACAATCAATATTTATATATAAAAATCTAAACAACTATATATATCCTAAAATATAAAAAATTTAAAATATTCAATATTTATAAAAATCTAAACAACTATATATATCCTAAAATATTAACATGTTTTATACATACTCATATCAAAACAAAATTCTAAACAATTAACATATTTTATACATACTTATATCAAAATAAAATTATAAACAATTAACATGTTTTATACACACTCACATCAAAACAAAATTCTTAACAATTAACATGTTTTATGCATACTCATATCTAAATAAAAATATAAACAATTAATATATTTTATGCATACTCATATCTAAACAAAATTCTAAACAATTAACATGATTTGTACATACTCATATCTAAACAAAAATCTAAACAATTAACATATCACATACATACTCATATCAAATAAAAAAACTAAAGACTATTCAAATATTTTAAAATGAAATTTAAACGGTAAAAAATAGAAAAACTTACGGTTAAAGGGTGGAGATCGACGAAAAAATAACTTTGATCGGGATTAAATTGGCTCCTGAGTGCTCACCGGACGTCGCCCTCTTCTTCTTTGATTTTGTTAGATTTTTGCTCGGGTGTAGAATGAGCTCACCGGTGCTGCCTTATATAGGCCAAAAAAAATTACGACCGTCGCTAAAATTGCTGCCTTTAAGCCAAAAACGGCGTCGTATATACAAATTAACGATGGACTTTCCCATCGTAAAATTAAAATTTAAAATTTACGACAGGCTTGCCCGTCGTAAATAAGTCGCCGGCAATAAATGAATACCGGTTCTCGAAAAGTCACAGCCAAAACGTTACGTTTTACTACAATAACATAAAGTTAAATTTTACTACGGGTTTCCCGTCGTAAACTTGTCGGCCACAATAACTTCGCACCAATTACGAAAAACCTCGGTCAAACGGTTTGAATTTTATGACGGGCATACCCATCCTTAATGTCGATTTTAAAATCTACGATGGGCTTTTCGTTGTTAATTTTGGCGGAATAAACGAAGAGTGGATCCCGTTTTTTTTACGACGGTCTTTTCCGTCGTAAATATCGAGAATTAACGATAGGTTTTTGCAATTCATCATAAAATTTAAGCCCAGACGAGCTTTGGTTAATTACCGTCGTAGATCTGATGTAAAACGAGAGTCAGTAAGATGTGATGCTTGTACTGGTTTTGGTCACTATGCAAATGAATGTGCCAACACCTTGCTAAAAAGGAAACTGAATTTTAATGCTACTTTAAGTGATGAATTAGAAGATGAAAATGAGTCTGAGAAAAATGAAAAATGTACTTTCTCTGCTAGATTTATTTATGATGATACCCTTGATGATCATCTGGATGATTATTATTCAGATGTTGACACAAATGTTCCATCATTAGTCAAAAGCTCTGGTGATAAGAGTCCAGATGTGAGATGTTTTACAAGTTCTTTTGTGGAGACAGGTATTTTCTCACTGGATTCAGCAAGTTGTACTCTATGTCAAGATAACATTAAGGAGATTGAGTCACAATCACAGATTCTTAAGTCAACGACTCTAGAAAATTCTGAATTGAGAGAATCCTTAATCAAGCTTGAAGTAATTCTCACAAGGAAGGACATGGAACTTGAGAAACTGAAAGAAGAGCTTAGAAGTTCAACCTTGAACTTAAAAAAATTCACCAAAGGCACTGAAAGTCTGGACAATGCCTTGGTACATGGTAATTCTGGTAAGAAAGGTCTTGGATATGTTGGTTTATCTGATAAGTCTAAAGTTAGTAATGAACCTGTTAAATTTGTAAAATCAGAAGCAGTTTCCATAAACATTTCTGATTCTACAAATAAATTGTTTGAAAAAACAAGTGATTTTTATGTCATTACTGCTATAAAAAGGGACATATTAAACCTTACTGCTGGAAATTGAAAAGAGATTGTATTGCTAAATCTGTGTCACCAAATTTGTCACCTCATCTAAAAGAACATGTTTAAAAAACAAATTGGGTCAATAAGTCAAAAAATTGTAATGTTGTGTATACTTCATTAAAAGCTCATGCACCCGGTACGTGGTATTTTGATAGTGGTTGCTCTAGACATATGACTGGCAATATTGATTTTTTGACGGATTATAGACTAGATGCCGATGGTCATGTGATTTTTGGAGGTGGTACTCGTAGTGCAGTCATAGGTAAGGGTACTTTGAATGTTCCAGGATTTCCTAAACTGACTAATGTGTTGCATGTTGATGGATTGATTGCAAATCTGATTAGTATAAGTCAATTATGTGATGATGGCCTACATGTTGATTTTAATAAGGATTCATTCTATGTGAAAAATGATAAAGGTGAATGTCTTATGATTGGCCATAGATCTGTAGATAATTGCTATATAATTGATACCCAAAAAATGTGTAAAAATGTGAAATTCGATGAGAGCTTTCTGTGGCATCAAAAATTAGGACATACACACTATCAGAATATATTGAAATTAATTAAGACAGGAGCTGTAAATGGGCTTCCAAAATTACAGCTGAACAGGTCAAGAGTGTGTGGTCCATGCCAAAAAGGTAAGCAAGTCAGAATGCCACATAAAATGTTGACTCATTGTTTTACACAAAATTGTTTTGAACTCCTTCATATGGATCTGATGGGTCCAATGGAAACTGAAAGTATAGGTGGGGAAAAATATTCTTTTGTGTTGGTTGATGACTATTCAAGATATACCTGAATTGAATTTCTTTAAAAAAAAATCTGAAATCTTCTCTGTGTTTAAAAATCTGTATAAGAAATTCAAAAATGTTTTCAATTCAAAGATTAAGAAAATCAGGGCTGATCATGGAAGAGAATTTGAAAATAGTGATTTTACAAAATTCTGTGAAGACAAAGGTATCTTACAAGAATTTTCCTCACCAAAAACACCACAGCAAAATGGTGTTGTTGAAAGAAAGAATATGACTTTACAAGAAATGGCTAGGGTCATGCTAGTATCAAAGTATCTTTCAAAAAGATTTTGGGCTGAAGCTCTTAACACTGCATGTCACATTTCTAATAAAGTCTATCTGAGATCAGGAACTACAAAAACCTCTTATGAAATTCTTAATAACAAAAAACAAAATGTTAAGTACTTTCATGTGTTTCGTTGTGTTTGTTACATTTTGAATGATAGAGAAGAGTTTCACAAGTTTGATTCAAAAAGTGATAAGGGATTCTTTATTGGTTATTCTAGAAATAGCAAAGCATATATAATCTATAATTTAAGGACTGACACTGTGCATGAGTCTGTTAATGTGGTTTTTGATGATAATGCTAGTCTTGCAGGTCCAACCATTGAAGATGATGTGACTGGACTTATTGATGTTCCAATGAATTCTTCAGATTCCGGTCAGTGTAAATATGTTGTTCAAAATTTTCCAACAACTAAAACAACATCTGAAAAATCAGAATGGCCTGAGATTTCATTTGAGTACAATAATGTTCCATCTACTAGAATAATTAAAGATCATCCTGCGGAACAAATTATTGGAGAAAAACATTCTGGTGTTCAGACAAGAAGAAGAATGGGTATTGTAAGCAATCTGGTAAGAACTATCTGTATGTCTTCCATCTGCAACAAGGTAGGTTATGAATGTTATCATTCTTTAATTGAGCCTAAAAACATTATTGAAGCTTTGAAAGATGAGAACCGGATAAATGCTATGCATGAGGAACTAAATCAGTTTGAAAGGAATAATGTGTGGACTTTAGTACCTAGACCAGAACATACAAATATCATAGGCACTAAATGGATTTTTAAAAATAAAACTGATGAATCTGGTAACATTGTTAGAAACGAAGCTAGATTAGTGGCGCAGGGATACACTCAAGTAGAAGGAATTGATTTTGATGAAACTTTTGCTCCAATTGCTAGAATTGAATCTATAAGATTATTACTTGCAATTGCATGTTTTCTGGACATTAAGTTGCACCAAATGGATGTTAAAGCAACTTTTCTAAATGGAATTTTAATTGAAGAAGCCTATGTAGAATAAAAGAATTTGAAAATTCTGACTTCCCAAACTATGTGTATAAATTGAACAAAGCCTTTTATGGTCTCAAACAAGCTCCTAGAGCTTGGTATGGTAGGTTAACAAATTTTCTTGTTAATTTTGGTTTCATTAGAGGTGAGGCTGATAGGACCTTATTTATCAAACAAACTGAGAATGACATCATGATTGCCCAAATCTATGTTGATGATATTGTGTTTGGCTCTACAAGTGACAAAATGATTGAACTATTTGTAAAAGAAATGACAGCTATTTTCGAAATGTCAATGGTTGGGGACTTAAATTTTTTCTTAGGTCTTCAGATTAAATAAAATAAAGATGGTGTATTATTTTCACAAAGTAAGTATGCAAAGAATCTTGTTAAGAGGTTTGGACTTGAAACTGCAAAACCAATGAGAACCCATATGGGTTCAACACAAAAGTTGTGTAAGGATGATGCTAGACACTGTGTTGATCCAACTCTATATAGATCTATGATAGGCAGTTTACTTTACTTAACCTCAAGTAGACCATACATCATATTTAGTGTATGTTTGTGTGCTAGATATCAGACTAATCCTAAAGAATCACATCTGTGTGCTGTAAAAAGGATCATTAAATATGTTGCAGGAACTTGTGATCTAGGAATTTGGTATGGTAAGGACACTAATTGTACATTAATCGGTTATAGTGATGTAGATTGGGTCGGAGACAGTGATGACAGGAAGAGTACAAGTGGAGGTTGTTTCTATATGGGAAACAATCTTATCTCTTGGCACAGTAGGAAACATAACTGTGTTTCTCAATCCACTGCTGAGTCAGAGTATATTGCAGCAGGAAATTGTTGTACTCAATTACTTTGGCTAAAGAAAATGTTTGATGACTATGGTTTGAATAGTGATATACTAACTATATATTGTGACAATACAAGTGCTATTAATATATCAAAGAATCCTGTACAACATTCTTTGACAAAGCATATAAGCATTACACATCATTTTATTAGGGATCTTGTTGAAAAAAAAATAGTGAAATTAGAATATATCTCCACTGAAAAATAACTTGCAGATATATTCACTAAAGCTCTTGATTTTGAGAGATTTTCTTCACTTAGGAAATCTCTTGGTCTATGCACTTTCTGAATAAATTAATACTGTGTTGTGAAAAATATTTCGACATAGATCACAACATCAAAAAAAGCTCAGTGAATTTTCTAAGTATTAATTATGTTTGATTCTTAATTGTTCATAATTTATAGTTGTTTGAATTTGAAAGTGTATTTATTTTTATGATCACATATCATTGCGTGTTAAAATGTTTAAAATATCACAAATAAGATACTTTAATCACTGAGTAACTATGGGACACGGAACTCGCTACTACGATGTACTTTTTTCAAAAGGTGATTAAAAATGTATCAATTTGTTCATAAATCCACTGAGTAACTATGGGGCACGGAGCTCGCAACTACGATGTTCTCTTTTCAAAAGGTCGATCAATGTGAAATTTTGTGATAAAAGTGATTAATTGATAAGACAATCCAATGTTGATTGTGTTATTGAAATGTTGAGATATGTGTTCTAACAAAAATAATAACATTCTAAGAATTCGAATTACTTATTTATATGAATTAATTAACTTTTGAATAGGATAAATATTAAGGGAATATATTGAGAATATTCCACAGTATTTATTTAAATTCAGTATGTTGCATAAATTTAAAAGAATCGTGGGCAATATATATTCATTTTCTTTCACACAACTTCACATACCACGTTCGAACTAGTTATGGGGGAGATTTTCGAAAACTACCACATAACGCACAACACTTGGTGGAGCATATGTGATAACTTCCATATTTTCTTCTATATAAGATCGTTTAATTCAGTGTTGATTCTAAGTGCTTATAAGTTATTTTCAAAATCTTGTTTTACAGATTCCTAAAGGTATTTATGATAGAGCACTCAAGTATTGTTCACAATGTTATTTCGTATCATCTTCCTCAGCCTATAAGATGTGTATATGTGTAAAATTACTGAATATTTTTATTAATTAATTTTTTAAATGAAATTTCTCAATTCTTTTTGCAGGATATAATGACATCTCGAAGAAACCTTCCATCTTCTCCTCATTCCCCAAAGGTTCCTGCATCTTCTTCCACATCCAAAAACCCTCTCAACTTACTAGCTTCAATTGCCTAGAAAACTGATTCACAAAATGTTGCTGCAAATGTTGGCGCCTCTCCGCCAACATCTCCTTCGATCACTATCAGTTCTTTAGAAATACCTATCCTACAAGAGATCAATCCTTCCACTTCTGTTCAAAACCCTACTTCAGTGAAGGATACACTCGATGTTCCTTCATCATCCATTCAACCTTCTGAAAATATGGTTGATGTTCTTGATCCTAACCCTATGTCCATTAACTTTAGTCTAGAAACCCCCTTCGAACAAATGGCTGCTACCTATCATGTTCTAAAGCTTAAAACTCAACACCCTAAAATACTACTTGGTGATGAAGAGATAGATCTTTCTGAGCTTGAAAGGATGTGTAATCCTCAGCAAATAACTCCAGAAGCTGATGATCAAGGAACTGAAGCTGACCTTGCATTGGAAACCCAACCTGAATAATCAAATGACACCGAAGGTCTGGGAGAAAGAATTAGAAATGCCTGGAAAAAGAGAAAAACAAGCCAGTAAAAGAAAGGAGGAAAAAGAAGGAGATCTTACAGAACTATGGGAAGAAAGGTAGATTATGCTGAAACAAAAAAGGAAAGGAAAGAAGGAGGACCCTTCAAAGCCAATTCTGATAGATGAAAGCTCAGAAGAAACAGCTACAAGTCCTAATGTAGCTGAAACAGAAGAGATACAATCTGGACCCACTCAAGTGCCAGATTCTGATTCCGAAATGAATGTGCCCATTGCACAAGTAAGAAAGAGAAGTAAGGCAAAAAAGAAAATTGTTCCTATGCCAACTGTTGCTAAAAAAGAACCTGTTGTTACCGAAGATGTGCCATCACCTATGGCACCATCTGAAGAATCTGAACCAGAACAGAAGGAAGAAGAAGAAGAGAAGAGTTCTGACCCTAAATCCAGTGATCCCTCTCCAGATGATTCTGATTCCAGTGCTAAGGTACTATCTGATCACTCCTCTAGTGAAGATGAATATAATGATATGAAGTGTGATAAGTATAGAAAGATTCGTACTAGGATACTGGTGGGTGAAAAAGTTGTTAAAATGACTGACTTCAGAGAGCAAATCTGGTGGAATATTTTAGGGAAAGGTCATTACTGTATGCTCTTGAGTTTGCTACTCCATATATTGTAGAATGGATTTATGAATTCTATGCTAATCTGAGAGAGAGTTTGGGTAAAACAAATTCTAAGCATTATGGTACTGTATGGTTTAGAGGTACTAAACTCAAGTTTACACCCAAGTCAATCAATCTGTTTTTAAGAACTAGGAGTATGATTGAAGAACCTGTTGATGACATGAATGAAGTAATTAAAATCATAACTGGTGGACAAATTGTGGTATGGGAAAACAGATTAAGTAGTTCGAAGTTGACCAGTTTATACTCTGTACTTCATAAGCTGAGTGTATACAACTGTTTACCATCCTCAAACACTGCAGTTCTGACTAAGGAGCAGACAATCTTAATGTATAAGATTGGACATCTGAAAAAGTTCAACCTTGGACATACCATCCTTAACAATGTCCTATCTTATACTGGAGACAATACTGGTAAATGGCTGCTACCTTATCCAAGTCTCATATACAAGATGCTTGAAAACAAAGAATTTCAGAGAAATCCAAGAGAAGAGACAATCAGTGGCTTTACTGCTAGTTTTGGGATCTCCAGTGTGCTGCTCACAGGACCCAGGGCGATTGATTTGCCTTATCATGAACCAGCTGAAGAACATCAAGAACAGGAAACTCAGGAACCCGCTAATGCCGCTGAGAATGTTGGCAATACTTCTGCCAACATTCCTCATAATGCTACACTTACATCAGTTTCTTCAACTCCCAATTACATTACTGAACAAATTGAGACCTTACAGACAACCATCACAAACATGCAGTCAATTATTCAAGATATGAAGAACCAAAAGGCTTTCTGGGAGTTGATGCTTTCTACTGTTGGAGTTATACGTGAAAGTGTGCTTTTACTTTGTATAACTCGTGTATCAAACACTTGTTTTATGAGAATAATTCTTTTATCGCATATACTTTAGATATGATTGAATGTTGAATATTTATTTAGAACAGTTCATAATAGTACTAGTTACATTGTAGTTAATGTGGTGATACCCGATCACGGAAGACAACATTAACAGTTTCCTTGTAACTAAACGTACATTTTCACGACCTAGGTGTAATTGAACAATCCGCCGTGAAAGGTCGATGTGTAAGTCTCAGATTGGTCTGTCTTGACTAAGAGATTGCACTAGCACATTTAGTATGTGTTGAAGAGGACCTACAGCGAGGATACATTCTTCTGTTCTGAAATGTGAAGAATTAGACCTCAATGGTTGTTGATTTCTTAATCTCCGTCACTTAAATAGGACCGTGTGTGCTTAATGGTTACTGCTTTGATTCATGTTGGGTGAGAATCATTGTGACTTCGAACCTTGTTCTTTGGGCAGTAATATTAATCATACGACGGTTGCTAAGATTTAATACGGAGAAACGTGTGCGAGTACAGCTCGTGTGATTAGTCCTCTTGGTGGGCTCAAAAGTTTTATTGTACCAAATCTTGCAAGTGAAGAATTAGTTTCTTCGGTACGAATAATAATGTTGAGCTATCTTTACTCCAAGGTGAAATATATTAATTAATTTAGAGCTATTCAGAAGCTTAATTAATTAATGGACTTGATAATCTTAAACGCGGGAAATAATAACCGGGAGCCAATATTATCGTAATATGGATTAAGATGGATAGTGCAATATTAATTTATTAGTGGTAATAATTAATATTAATTGATTGAATTATATTGGGGCTCAATATTGAAATTCAGAAGTCCATTAGGAGGTCCAATCTTAATTCTCCTTAAAGGCCCCTCAAGTAGCCCATTAAGTAGCCCAATAATGATAAGGTGATTAAAATAAAAAGATAATATTATGCTGATTTTTTCCTATATTTTTCGAAAATTGTGTTTGTTAGGAGAGAAAAGATTTTGTTGATTTTCTTGGAAAGGTATTATGGAAGATAAGTATTCTTGAAATACAAGATTATCTCATATATTCAAGAAGATCCAAATCTTGTGATTTTCTCCTATTATTTTCGAAAATTACCCTATATTGAGGAGTGTGAGATTTTTGTGGAATATTTTTTTTTTAGAGAAAAGAATATATGAGATATATTCAAGATTTCTTAGAGCCTAAGAAAAGATTTTCTCCAAGGCCCATAAACCACTAAATTTCGGCCACTCCTATCTATAAATAGGGGATGATTATTTTATCCCCAAGTACATAATTCCATGTGTTGGAAAAATCAAGAGCATAAATATTTTTCTTTTTCCTTAGTTATTTAAATTATTCGAAAGCATCTCCCACCGGTGATCGAATAAGGCGAAAGGGAAATACTTGAGAAGACTTTTGGGTTGATAAAGTGCATACGTGTTTGTCCCATTTTATTCAAAGGCCAAGTTCTACGAGAGGTACGTAAGTCACATATTTTCTTGTTTATTCCGCCATAGATTATATGTGAATTAATTCAACGTGCATGATGTTAAATTGGTTGTTGGAATTATTATTTGAATTAATTAGGATTAATTCATGCTAGTAATAATTGTATTTAAATTTCATCCCGATTAGATTCCGGGCACCCCTATTTTCCCAACAACTGGTATCAAAGCCACGGTTTCGGGCTCTGGTCTTTAAATTGGAATTTAAATTGTTAAACATTAAATTGAAATTGGATAGTAGAATTGCTAGATCTTTTTTGCAGGTATCCAATTGTCATGGTTTTAATGTTGTTAATTTTTCATGCGTGTGAATTAATTGTTTTTAATTCGATTCGTTCAAATTTGTTTTTCTCGTGAGAAAATCCACGAGTAGATTAGTTGGTTTTATTTTGATTTGATCATTGTAATAGACTAGTCTAGATCTAGTATTTATTTTTTTTGTAAAATAAATTGTAACCGGATCGAGACGAAGAACGAAAAATTAAAGACGGTGTACCCGGACGACGCATGCATGGACGTAAAATCATGCATGGGGTGAGAAACGAGAACGAACGGCGAAACCCGGTGCGCGGGGTGCGCGAGGCGCATGACCCGGGCGCACGACGGGGCACGGGCGCGCGGGCGCCGTGCCGGGTGGCGCGCGGGCCCACTCCGTGGGCCGACGCGCGCCGTATCTCGGGCCGTGGAATTTTTTTTAAATTAATTCCAGTTCTGCATTTTTTTGTGTGATTTCAAACGTCGTCCCGAACCCCAAACGATGCTGTTTTTGATGAAGTATTGCTGTTCGAGTGGGAGCGTGTCGAGACGAACGATGGAAAGCAACAAGGACGATATTTCACATCAAGACGTGAAGAAATTAAACCGTGACAATTGGATTTGAGTGCTCCAATGTGTTTAATTTTGTTTTGATGGATGTTTTATTTCGTGCACTTATTATTATTTGTTAATATGTGTTTGCATGAATTTTATTGTCCAAGAAAAACCTTACTTTCAAAAATTACTAAGTATGTTTATTTAATCGCAATTTTATTCCGGATATTAAAATTGGATTAATTTGGCCTCCATAATTTATTTATTTGTGAAGTCCTTTTGGAATACATTTCCCCCTCGGATCGGCCAAAAGGACGGATTTCACATGAATAAATTCTGAAAGGATGATTGTGGATTATTACTAGTGGCGGTATTGACCCTCACCACGAGTGGCTTGCTCAAAGCGAAATAATAATCCTGTATTTAATTATGGTTATTACTTAGGTATAGGAAATTGATATTAACTTACTCCCCTCGGAGTCCCTGTCAATTTCTATGTGGTCAAAGTGGGAGCCAACTATTAATTTTGAATTAAGGATTTGTAACTTTTAAGTTTGTGATCCGCTTGAATGTATTTAAATGTATAGACCACCCCTCGTGGCACATTTAAATTTTTTCGAGATGTTGGCTGATGCATGATTATATTGTTTTAAGGTTTCAATATAATTGATGTGATCGAATTATGTGATAATTTCATATTTTTCTAGATATTAATATGAATGTATGTTTTATTCTCATTTCATCATGTCGCAACCTTTTAATCCACTGTTTAATATACTTTAAGTTAATAAACTTTCTGGAGAGAATTATATCAATTGGAAATATTTTTTTAAAATTTTTTTGTCCTTACTGCACGAAAACACAATTGGGTTATTCACGTTAATATACCCGGCAAGCCTAATGATAAGTCAAGCAATGGGAAAAGACAGTTTATGATTGGAAGCGTGACAATGAACACATGAAATGCATCATCTTGACATCTCTGTCTGAGGATTTGAGGCAAATTCATGAGGACATTGTATCCCCTGTTGAAATCATGGAAGACCTTGAAGAGATGTCTTCACATCAAACCCATGACTAATCAGTTCACCAAACATGACTCGGTCAAGTTGGAAATGGTGGAGGGAACGCCCGTGAGGGAGCACGTTCTCGAGATAATGGCATACCTTAACAAGTTGGAAGTACATGGTGCAGATTTTGATGTCCCTTCTCAGGTTGATATCATATACCATTCTCTACCGAAAAGCTTTGAGCAGTTTCATCTGAACTGTCAGATGAATGAACAGATAAGTCGTTTGCCCGAGCTCTTGCAAGCTTTAGTTTCAGTGGAGGTGATAATGGAGCACCAGTCCAGTGCTATGGTGGCTAATGGTCCGTCTACCTCTTTTGGTCCCAAGGGAGGGAAAAAGAGGAAGAGAACCAAAGGCCAGATCCAAGCAAATCCAATTGTTGCGAAAGGCAAATGCGAAGGCTCGCATCGAAGGGGAAGTGTTTTAGTTGCGGTGAGAGAGGACAATGGAGGTCTGCCTGTTCCAAGCCTAAGAGGCTAGGAAAGTTAGGTAATTCACACACCCTAGTCGTCAAAATTTGTGAAGTGGCGTATGCTGTCTATTCGTGGATAGTGGATACGAGAGCTACTGATCACATTTGTTTCATGGGTTCAAGCCAACCCGACGACTTAACGGAAGTGAGATCCCCATCACATCGAGCAATGCTACGAGAGTGGCAGCTGAAGCAGTGGGAGAAGTGCGCCTATCTTTTGAAGATAGAGTTATGGTCTTGAGAGACGTTCTTCATGTTCCTAGTTTAGAAAGAACTCAACCTTCAGTTTCTAAACTGTTTTTGAATAGATACTCAGTTTCTTTTAATAAGGATGTTATTATTTCTTGAAACGATGAGTTTATCTGTTCCGGAACTTCAATAGATGATCTTTATACCATTATTTGGGCACACCACTCATAAAATTGAATCTAATAACACATCGATTATTTCGAGTAATAAAAGGAAGCATTCTTCGGACATGAACGAAACACTTCTATGGCATCTTAGATTAGGTCATATTAATCTAATGCGGATACAAAGGTTGGTGAAAAATAAATCCTTGGAGTCACTTCAAGTTGAGTAATTTCCAACTTGTGAATCCTGTTTAGAGGGTAAAATGACCTAGAGGGCATTTGGAGCCAAGGGGAATAGAGCCACCAAAGTGTTAGAACTCGTTCATACCGATAAGTGTGGTTCAATGATGATCATAGCAAGAAGGGGTATGAGTAATTTGTCATTACTCGAGATATGGATACATCTACCTTATGATGCATAGGGAAAGAAGTATCAAGTTTCTACGATTTGATCGTGGAGGCGAATACCTTAGCAATGAATTCTTGAACTACCTATCGGAGGAAGAGATTGTATCCCTGTTGACCGCACCGGGAACCCCTCAATAGAACGGTATGACGGAACGAAGGAAGCAGATTCTTATAGAAATAGTCAGATCCATGATGAGTTATTCGGATTTACCCAAATCGTTTTGGGTAATGCCTTGGAAACGGCGGCTTACATTCTAAACTTGGTGCCATCCAAATCGGTTCCTAAAACCCTAATGGAATTGTGGACCGGGCGCGAGCCCAGTCTAAGACACTTGCAGATTTGGGGTTGTCCGGCATACGTGCTAGATAAGGAAGCCGGTAAGTTGGATCCACGTTCGGAATTAAGGCTGTTTATAGGATACCCCACTGGAACGAAAGGGTGTATGTTCTATAGTCCCAAGGATCAAAAGACCGTGATTAGTTCGCACTTTAAATTCTTGGAGGAAGACTATATGAACAAAAGAAAGCCCAGAAGTGAGATTACCTTAGACGAGTTAAGAGGGAAAACTCATATACCAAGTATACAAGATGATGTACCATACGTCACACCTTCACAACCGGAACCCCGTCGCAGTGGGAGGATTGCTTGGCAACCCAAGAGATTCATGAGGATAGGAGAATCTTTGGATTTGGTTCCCAGCGATGAATCAGACCCATGGACATACGACGAGGCAATCCAAGACAAAGACGCGGAGTCGTGGCAAACGACAATGGTAACCGAGATGGGTTCATTGGATCGTAATCAAGTGTGGGAGTTGGTCGAACCACCCAATGGGGTAGAACCCATTGGATGCAAGTGGGTGTACAAGAGGAAAAGAGGACCGGACGGGAGGGTTAGAGACCTTCAAAGCAAGACTTGTGGCCAAAGGGTATACTCAGAAAGAAGGGATCGATTATGAGGAAACCTTTTCGCCTGTAGCTATGCTTAAGTCCATCCGTATTCTCTTGTCGATCGTTGCGCACCTAGATTACGAGATCTGGCAAATGGATGTTAAGACAGCTTTCCTTAACGGAAGTCTTGACGGGTTAGATATCCATATGCAACAGCCCAAAGGTTTCATTGAAAAAGGCCAAGAGCACCTCGTATGCAAGCTTAAGAGATCCATTTATGGACTTAAGCAAGCATCGCGTACTTGGAACCAGTGTTTTGATCAAGTTATTAAGTCTTATGGGTTTTTGATTAAAACAAGTTCGAAAGTTATGTGTATAAAAGGTGTGACGGAACTGCGGTGGTATTCTTAGTATTATACGTAGACGATATTCTGCTCATTGGAAACAATGTAAAGGTATTGTCAGACGTAAGGGTATGACTGTCAAATTAGTTTGATATGAAGGACTTAGGGAAAGCCAATCACATCCTTGGGATCAAGATCACTCGAGATCGCAAGAGGAGGATGTTGGGTTTATCGCAAGTTTCATACGAAGCCACTGTTTTGAAGCATTTCAGCGTGCAAGATTCCAAGAAAGGTTTTGTACCTTTTAGACACGGAATCCATCTATCCAAAGAAATATGCCCTAAGACGCAAGTGGAGATAGATGACATGAAAGACGTTCCGTACGTTTCGGACGTAGGAAGTCTTATGTATGCAACGTTGTGTACGAGACCGGATATCTGCTTTGTCGTGGACATGATGGCAAGATATCAAAGTAACCCCGGGAAAGCACATTAGATTGCAATTAAATGCGTTCTTTAGTTTCTGAAAAGAACTTGGTATGGAATGCTGATTTAACAGTCATACAATCTAATTCCCATGGGATACGCGGACTCGAATTTCCAATCAGACATAGACTCCAAAATATCTACCTCGGGTAGTGTGTTTTGCATGGAAGAAGGAGCCATGTCATGGAAAAGCGATTTGCAGAAATGCATCGCAGATTCGACCATGGAAGCCGAATAAGTAGTTGCTTGGGAAGCAACGAAAGAAGCGGTTTGGCTTAAGAACTTCTTGGTGGACTTGGACGTTGTTCCGAATTTGCCCATCATAATCACTGTTCATTGTGATAATGTCGGAGCAGTTGCAAATTCAAGGGAACCGAGAGCCCACAAGGCCAACAAACACATTGAAAGAAAACACCATCTTATACGAGAAATCGTTAAGAGAGGAGATAAAGAGGTGGCAAAGATAAATGTCGGATGACAACCTAGTACATCCATTCACAAAGGGTCTGCCTCAGAGTACATTCGAGAGACAAGTGGATGGAATGGGAGTCAAGACTATTGCCAATCTGCTTTAAGTATAAGTGGGAGGAATTATTAGGTTAGTGTAGGTTGACATGAGATGTCACGTAGAGCTACTACACTAAGACATGTGTGATGTATACTAAAAAACAGACTTTAAGTATAAGTGGGAGATTGTTGGAGTTATACGTGAAAGTATGCTTTTACTTTGTATAACTTGTGTATCAAACACTTGTTTTATGAGAATAATTCTTTTATCACATATATTTTAGATATGACTGAATGTTGAATATTTATTGCAAACAATTCATAATAGTATTAGTTACATTGTAGTTAATGTTGTGATACCCGATCACGGAAGACAACATTAACAGTTTCCTTGTAACTAAATGTACATTTTCACGACCTAGGTGTAATTGAACAATCCGCCGTGAAAGGTCGATGTGTAAGTCTCAGATTGGTCTGTCTTGACTAAGAGATTGCACTAGCACATTTAGTATGTGTTGAAGAGGACCTACAGCGAGGATAAATTCTTCTGTTCTGAAATGTGAAGAATTAGACCTCAGTGGTTGTTGATTTCTTAATCTCCGTCACTTAAATAGGACCGTGTGTGCTTAATGGTTACTGTTTTGATTCATGTTGGGTGAGAATCATTGTGACTTCGAACCTTGTGCTTTGGGCAGTAATATTAATCATAACACGTTTGCTAAGATTTAATACGGAGAAACGCATGCGAGTACGGCTCGTGTGATTAGTCCCCTTGGTGGGCTCAGAAGTTTTATTGTACCAAATCTTGCAAGTGAAGAATTAGTTTCTTCGGTACGAATAATAATGTTGAGCTGTCTTTACTCCAAGGTGAAATATATTAATTAATTTAGAGCTATTCAGAAGCTTAATTAATTAATGGACTTGATAATCTTAAACGCGGAAAATAATAACCGGGAACCCATATTATCATAATATGGATTAAGATGGATAGTGCAATATTAATTTATTAGTGGCAATAATTAATATTAATGGATTGAATTATATTGGGGTTCAATATTGAAATTCAAAAGTCCATTAGGAGGTCCAATCTTAATTCTCCTTAAAGGCCCCTCAAGTAGCCCATTAAGTAGCCCAATAATGACAAGGTGATTAAAATAAAAAGATAATATTATGCTGATTTTTTCCTATATTTTTCGAAAATTGTGTTTGTTAGGAGAAAAAAGATTTTGTTGATTTTCTTGGAAAGATATTATGGAAGATAAGTATTCTTGGAATACAAGATTATCTCATATATTCAAGAAGATCCAAATCTTGTGATTTTCTCCTATTATTTTCGAAAATTACCCTATATTGAGGAGTGTGAGATTTTTGTGGAATATTTTTTTTGGAGAAAAGAATATATGAGATATATTCAAGATTTCTTAGAGCCTAAGAAAAGATTTTCTCCAAGGCCCATAAACCACTAAATTTCGGCCACTCCTATCTATAAATAGGGGATGATTATTTCATCCCCAAGTACATAATTCCATGTGTTGGAAAAATCAAGAGCATAAATATTTTTCTTTTTCCTTAGTTATTTAAATTATTCGAAAGCATCTCCCACCGGTGATCGAATAAGGCGAAAGGGAAATACTTGAGAAGACTTTTGGGTTGATAAAGCGCATACGTGTTTGTCCCGTTTTATTCAAAGGCCAAGTTCTACGAGAGGTACGTAAGTCACATATTTTCTTGTTTATTCCGCCATAGATTATATGTGAATTAATTCAACGTGCATGATGTTAAATTGGTTGTTGGAATTATTATTTGAATTAATTAGGATTAATTCATGCTAGTAATAATTGTATTTAAATTCGTATTTAAATTTCATCCCGAATAGATTCCGGGCACTCCTATTTTCCCAACATCTACTCCAACAGGGGGAGTAGGACCTGATGTAGCTGCTGCTGATGAAGGGTTGAACTCAGGGGGGGTTGAAGTTCATGCAAGTGGAGTTGCCAGTACCAGTGGTGTACGAATTGAAGAAGTTCCTGATGATAATGTTGCTGTTCCAGCTGTTGAACCTGTTGTCGAAAAGGATGATGATGAAGACCTAGAGACACTCTATGGTGATCTAGGTGGAAACCAAGAAAGAGCTTAGAATTCAAGGAAGAATGAAGATAGGGGGAGTTCGTGCAGACTATGAAGATGCAACTGACTTGTGAAGATCAACCCAATCCTCTCTCTACTTCACATATTCATACCTTTAGTTTCAAAAGCTCTGTAGTTTTGTCAAACACTGTTTTAATTTCTTTGTTGGTTTTTGTTGCTGTTTTTTGTGTAGACTAGTGTGGTAAAGCTGAGGTTGTTTAGTGTTTGTGCAGTTTGTTTTAAGCATTCAGTTTGTGCTTAGTGTGGTGTTTATCTTAATTCCAGTTTGTTTACCTTAATTTGGTTTTAGCAATTAAATATCCTAGTTTTGATGTTTAGTTGTATTTCTTACTTATCACAATTACTGCATGTTTAAGACATCCGGTGTGTTTTAGTAGAAAGGTCAAATTGGGGAACATTGTTGATGTTAGGGCAATGTTGTCAAGATTATTACAACATTTTCCGCAACATCAGAATTCGCCCTTTCTCCTAACACTAACTTCGAATGTTGCAATGCTGTCTTTAATGTCTAAACATGCAGAATGAAGACGTGACAGTTACTAAGTCCGGCGGTTGCAGTTTAGAGTGAGTAATTGAAGCACAACATGGGCGGTTATCAAGATCATGGAGACTTAGCAATGGACGGTTCTACATCATAGGAAACCATGATTTTATGTGTTCACATGCAAGATACAAATTCTATAAATACCGCACGCATGAGACATTTTCAAGTGAAGAGTTCGAGATATCTATTTTACATATAACAAGTGTAGTTATTTCGATTCTCTCCTTTGTAATTTTAGAAGTGTTTTATTTCGACCTTTGAGTAGGTTCTTTGATTTACACTTTTAGAATTATAGGCTTTTGATTATATACCTAGGGTATATGATCTTGATATAAATTCTTATAGTTGGTTTTTACTTTGTCTTTGTATCACTACTCGTTATAGTGAAGTTTCGCCATGGGGTATGATAGATTATTCAATAATAATTTATGATAAAGTTTTGATATTCCGTTTGCAAATTTTATATTCTGTTTTTCAAAGTCTTTCGCTGTGTATTGCCACTTATGTTTCAACATCTTTGACAACATTTTGGAAAAACACTCACACACCCTTCAGTAAGTTTATGGAGTGAAAAATAATTAAATATATATAAATGCTCCTTAATTCCATGCAACATATCAAAAGAGACAAATATAAAACAAAGGGAGTATATCTTGGACGTCAAAATCATGGCTATCCCTTTTATCTTACGTAAGCTATCGTGGTTGTTCGTATATATTGTTTGAAACTTGGGATTCGCTCTAATATGAAATTTATTAACCATGCTATTGTGTCTACTTTCGGAGCCAATTGCTATCGATCCTTTTCTATAAAAAAATTTAACCAATAGGATCAATTTATTGCACTTACTGTTAGAATTAAAGACGTAAAATACAAAATAAATAATTTATTTATACCTTGATGACAGTACTACTAGAATATCCACCTACATGCTACACTTTAGATTAATAGAATTCTTATGGTGATATTTCAAAAAATGCAGAGAATTATATGTTCTGTGTTTTCTGATATACTATGTATGAAATCAGAACACCATATTTTACTACAGGAAAATTGACCTTTAATGACAAAATCCTATCATTATTTTTTCTTTAATTAAAAGTTTTTAGTGACAGAAAAATAATTAATAACAGAGAATATTATTATTCTGTGACTAAAGACTTTTAACTTGAAAAACAATAGTGGCAGAATTTATGTTATTGAAGATCAATTTTCTTGTAATGTTTATAGGGATTTATGAACATTATTAGATGCATCAATTTACATACTAATTGAATCAATTTATTCAACTATTCAAAAATAAAAAAAAAATCATAATCAATTATGGGCCAATTATCCCATATAGTAAAATATAAGTATAATTTTATTCCATTATACTCACATAATATAATTTTTCCAACACTTACCAATTACAATTAGACTATATTGAATTTGGAATTATCTATTTTTGCATTTGCAGACACAATACGTACAATATTTTAATTTCTACCTAGCTAGTTTATTATTAAGCAAGAAGACACGCACTACGTAACTTTCTTCTTTCGTTTCGTACGTGGTTTGTTTTTTTTTGGATTAATATCATATGATATTAAATCTCAGTTTCAATAAGATAATTGTTTAAATTAATTTCAATCCCACATATATTGTTTCTTATTCTTAACAATTGTCGTTTACTTACTAAATAAAATTTTACTGACGCAATATATTATATAAATATATAAATGAAATTTCATTTCTCATAATAGTTAAATATATCACCAATTAATCATATATGTGTATGGAGAAATCTAAACTACAACAATATAAAATTGTCTACGGAAAATGTCAACATGACTAGAAAATTTACAATAAAAAAAATTATAGTAGAGTTTGTCTATAAAATTACCTACAATTTTTTTTTAATTATATAGACATTTTCATTCCTTACCTATAGAAAAAAATTTCTACAAAATTACATAGGCAAATTGTTTGAAGATTTTTTTTATAAACAAATTGCTAATAGATAATTAATACTTAGGTATTGATGAATGTCCATTGAAAACCATATAGAACTACAAAATAAACAATATAACATATTATGTAATACCCCGTCCCGTTTTATGCCTTTTAATATTCCTAGAAACCTTTATTTTATTTTCTTATCTTTGTTTCTTTTTATTTTATTATTTTGTGTGCTTTTGTGTAATTTAAATACATACCCTTTTACAAATTCCTAAATTCGTAGAAAGAATCGAATCTTTCAAACGAATAAAGAATTACGAGAAATTAAATATTCAAGTTTAATTAAGGATTTCGATCCGTATAATTTATTTATAAAAATATACTTTTATAATTAAAATACAGTAAAATATTATTGGAGTCTTAAAACTGTGTTAATTTTCAAATCGGGATTAAACTCGCGAACCAAACGATCCCTAAACCGTATCAAGTGGGAACGAAAATATCAGAATTAAAGGGGGTTAAATTCTGGCTACATAAATTACTTTCCTTTTTGAATTAAATTAATTAAGTATTAATTTCCACCACATATTAATTCATTCCTTTTAAATTAATTAATAAAGAAATTAATTTCATAAAATATCCTTTCTCTCTCTCCAAATTAACAAAACCGCATACTCTCATCTTCCTCTTCATTTTTTCTTTCCCCAAAATTTTCTCTCGCCTCTCTCTAAAAATCGGCGAAGCTCTGCCCTCCTCTCCTCCCTCCGGCGAGCAACGCCGCCGGCTCTAGCCACCAGGACCGCCGCCGCAACGCCCAGACGCGTCGCGCCTCAGCCTAGGCCACGCCTCTCTTCCTCTCTCCTCCTCCTTTTTCCGGCGACCCGAAGCCGACCGCCTCCCTCCTCGCGCGTCGCCGCCGTAAATCGCCGCCGCGAGCCAGGCCGCGACGCGACCCAGCACCCCTGCTTCGAGCCGCCGTCGCACCTGCGATGCCGTCCCCGCCGTCGCGCCTCCAAGCAGAACGGCCGCCGCGACCGTCACCGCCTCCACGCGCGAGCGCCGCCTCCCCTGTTTCTCCGTCGAAGCCGAAGCCAAGTCGCCACCGTCTCTCTCTCTGATGCGCGACGGCTATCGCTCCAGCCCAGGTGCCGTCGCGACGCATCCACCGCCGAAGAGCAGCGCTGCCGTTGATCCCAGTTCCCGACCGAAGCAACGCCGCCGCCTCCTTCATCCCAGCCGCCGCCTCTTTAATTTCATTACAGTAAGTTTTAAGAAAAAACCCCTTTTCGATTTCTAATCCGTCGAGATCAATTTCACTTTGTAACTCTTCTCTTTTGTGTTAATTTCCGATCGAAATGACGATTTGATGTTGCTGGAATTTTTGGAGACCTCGAACGACGCCGTTAGGCTGTTCGATTCATTTTCCCGAATCCCCGAATGACGCCGTTATGCTGCCCAAATAATCCGATGAATAACCGATTTCTTTTAGGACGCCGTTAGGCCGTTCGTTTACCACCCCGAACCGGACTCGTAAGAATCGTCAATCTCCTCTCTATTTCTTGTAATTGTTGGAATAGAATTTAAACCGTTTTAAGTGAGTTTGAGATGTTTTGGAGCCTTTGAGACTTGTAGATGGGACTTTATTATTGTTAGAATTCTACTTACGAATGATTTTAAATTGTTAGTATAATGGTGGTGTTGAAATAGTTGTTTAGTGTTATTGAATGGATAGATTAGTATTGTTGTTTTAGCTAGTTAATATTATTAGATGGATGAATTAGTTTGGTTTGGTTAGCTGATGATGTGGTGCCAAAATTAGTTTGTTTTATTGTTAGTTGAGTTTTTGGAGGCAAAGGGAAACTCGTCTTCCCTTGTGTGACTGTTAGAAATTTAGGAACGAAAAGATAAGTCGTTTAATATTTAACTAAGTAAACAAACGAAAAAGAGTATTTTTGGGAAATTAATATAATCCTTTTATTTCCTAAAAGTGTCATTAATCAACTTTAGAAGTAATATTAATATTAGAAAAGAAAAGTACTTTTTATAAACTTTTTAGAAAGTCTAAGTTTATTAATAAGTTTTAATAAAGGGTTTTTATTTATAAAATATGATTAATTATATTCAAGATTTCTTTTAAAATGAGAAATATAATTCTTAAGAAAGAAAAACCTTTTCTTTAATTTTATTAATATTTTTCTAAGTAATTTCTTATTTTTCTAAGTAATTCCAAGATGAATTCTTATATTTTCTTCCTTAAAGGGCCCTTATTAAGGACACCACTGCTCTCAGTAAATACACCCCCCAGTTACACCAATGCTTTCAGTAAATACACCCCCTGTTACACCACAGAAATTAGTAAATACACCTCCCTAATACACCTCCTCTTAAAAAGGGGTGTACTTATCAAAAGATTGTTTTTGTAGTAATCGAGATAGTCATACCACAAGTATACTAGTAAATACACTCCCTCAATACACTCACATTTCTAGAAGTGGTGTATTTACCAAAATAGAGTGTGACCCTTAAGCAAGTCCTCTTGAGTTTATAAGACCACAACTTTCTCGATTCTCGTAACACAAAATCTCAAGTTTTCCTAAATGTTTTCAAAGGTCAACTTTTAATTAAATATCTTCCTATTAGGATTCTGTACTTTTCGGGACACGCACCGAGGACTCGACCCTCTGCCTACACATCATTCTCGGGACTCGAAACAATCAGGCGGGTGATGATCCGTTGATTGATCTGCTATTAATAACGTCGTGCCGGTATTTTCTGAACTCGACTAAATCAAATCAAAACTATCTAATCCAACATAAATGTAACACCTATCTATATAACTGTTTGGATTATGTGATATTACTATATGTGTTATATACTGCCTGTTGTTTTGTGAATCGATCACCACTGCATGAGTAAACACCTTACGTGAGCATGAACCAGTTCAATTATCAGTCAAGTATTTTCTCGATGAGGTTGTTGTATCAGTTTTATGGAAAGTCAGTAAGTACGGAGTTGTGAATTGGGTATTGTTTTTCCGGCCTCCGGGGACAGCTGTCGTTTGACGCCCTCGGAATCAAGGTCGTTGGTTGTTTTTCCGGCCTCCGGGGACAGCTGTCGTTGGACGCCCTCGGAATCAAGGTCGTTGATTATTTTTCCGGTCTCCGGGGACAGCTGTCGTTTGACGCCCTCGGAATCAAGGCTGTTGATGGTTGGAGTTGAAAAGGATAACTATGATGGAAGGGGAATGGTTGTACATTTATGGTTTGATAATTGTGATAATGTGTGATATGACTTTGGGCTTTACTTTAACGTGAACCAACTTGTGCTATTTCAATTATATCATGCGAGATATGCTTAATTACCGTTTAAATCTTATAATCTTTTATATACGTCAACTGTTTAAATAAAATAAACTTTTTATTAATGAGTATAATTTAATATATATTTCGGATTTACCAATCCCATGATGTTGCAATCACCCATAAGTGAGAATTCAATTCTCACGCCCCATTTTCCTAACCCCTTGCAGATTATGATTTCGTGGAGCAAGGACAGTAATAGAGACGACACGGAGTTCTGATTAGGCGTGAAATTGTTATGTTTTGGTGCCCAATTTACTCATGTTTTGAGTGTTTTCGATGAGTGCTTGGAGTCAAATGAGTATCATTTTTATAAAATTATTAATTTGTCTCTTTGTTTTTCATAGATGGATAGAGGGTGAAAAGAGGAGTTCGTAGGACTTTGAATCGGCCAAAACGGACTCCCGGTTGAGGAGATATGAAGATTTTACGAACGAGTGCACAGCAGCCAGCGCTCGAGCGATTTGCTTGAGCGCCGGCGCTCGAGCGAATCACTCAAGCGGCCAAAAACTTACAGAACAGTTTTGGCGCTCGAGCGAATCACTCGAGCGCCACCGCTCGAGCGTTTTGCTCGAGCGCGCACGTATTTTCGCCTCCGGATGCGTATTTTCGGCCCATTAACTCCCGTTTCGACCCGGTGCCTATATATACCTCTTCCAAACACGTTTTGAAGGATCCCGAACTTTAGAAATCACTTTTAGACTTAGTTTTTAGAGAGAGGAAGAGGAGAAGAACGAGCAAGCTTTACTTTTACGTTGTTGAGGTTTTTCATACGAATTCTTAGTTTTCTTTTCGTTTCTTAGTTTCTTTTCATTAGCTTGATTACTTTAAACGTTTTAAACTTCGTTTTAGTTAATTAAATTTCAGTTCTTAGAATTATTTTATTTTAAAACCCTAGTTCATGTTTCTTATTTTCTTCGTTCAATTCATTATGTTTTTGTTCGTTGTTTCTTCTATTGCTTTTATTTTTGTTATAACCATGTCCGGCTAAAACCCTTGCATGCTTGGGTTAGGATGAACTCGTAGAAGTAGGATGTGGGTACGTAATTAAGGTAATTGGTGACGTTAGTTTTAATTCTCTTAATTAATGAATTCATATAATTAATCTTAACTCTACCTTTGAATTTCGTACGAAAGTGTTAGAGAGAGGACGACCGCATCACTCAATAACAATTAGTAGTCTTAACGAGAGGGTTTAGGAAAGGTTAATTCATCTACCGGTTTAGCGAAGGAGGACGACCGCATCACCTTAGTTAAATTAGGGTCTCATTAATTAAGCGCTATCTATTAACTTGTTAGTGGATTAGTGAAGTCGATTGCTAGGATAAAGTATTAGGGTGAGAAATCTTGAGCTTTCATTCTACGATCTTTTACTTAGGTTAATTCTTGTTTATCACGATTACTTTGATTATGTACCTGCTCCGTTAGTATACGTAGGGATTCCTATCCTGAGCATCACCATCTCATATCTGAAAAACACCTTAGATACTTAGTTTAATTTTCCTTTTGCATTCGTAGAGTAATTTAGTTTAGATTATTTTCTCTTTTCAAAAAACCAAAAAACATTACACTCATATTAACTACGACGCGTAGATCTTCAGGGATCTATTCGCATATACACCATCCCTTGGGTTCGATAATACTTGGTCCCTATACTTGCCCATACTACAGTGAACCCGTTCTCTTGCGGGGTAGCTACTAGTAGAAGCTAGTGTAGTTCGCTTCAAGTCAATGGCGCCGTTGCCGGGGATGGCGTTATATGCTTTTTGAATAGGACTTGTCGATAGCTTTGTAGTTAGTAGTGGGTGCTTATTTTCTTCTTTTTTTTTTATTTCTTATTGTGATTTTTAGTTATTCGGCAGTTGCGTTTTGATCCTTCTGCTAGTGTGTCAGGTTTATGAGAACACGCTCACAAGGGAATACAAGTGAAGAGAGATTACCTGCAGACCCTGAGACAATAGCCAGAAGGAACCGAGCCTTCTTGAGAAGGATGAACGCTGCCGACTTAGGGAAGGAACCAATGGACATAAATAATGAGTTGGACGATGCTGCCAACGATTTCAATCAGGCAGTAGACCGAGTTGAAGGCACTGGGGTTAGTGGTAGCCAGAATCAAATTCCATTAGGGGATAGCCAGAGCCTAAACCCGGGTACACAAAACGTAGGGAATCCAACTCAGAACCTTGTCCATAATCCTCCTAACAACCCTGCTTACCCACAAAACCCAAATAACCCTTTTAACAACCCAGTATACCAACATTACCCATACCCACCTTATCCTTACCCACCATATCCATATCATCCACCCCCAGTCTACAACCAACCACCTGTTTACCCACCACCACCCCAATAAGTACCAGTACCTGCTGCTAATCCTCAACACGTTCCTCAGAACGTAGATCATAATATGGCGATTAGAGGGAGGTTTGCAGCGCAGCCACAACGGTACTATGATGGAGTGGCTTTACCTCCAGTTGAGGCAAACAACTTCTCGATATCACCGGGGATTTTAAAGCTGCTGATCGAGAATCAGTTCAAAGGGGTGATCGGGAAGGAGAATCCTCACACACATCTGAGGAGCTTTCTCATGATAGCCTCCACATTTAATTATAATGGCATGTCTGAAGATGCCAAGAGGCTTAGGCTGTTCCCATTCTCATTGACGGGAATAGCCAAGGAGTGGTACGATAATACGCTCCCGCGGGGAGGTATTACCACTTGGGCCGAGCTCGAGCGTCTGTTCCTCGAGCGATTCTACCCTCCATCAAGGACGATCAAGGCTAGAATTGAGATCTCGTCCTTTCGCCAGAAGTCTGGAGAGGATTTACGCCAAGCGTGGGAGAGATACTCAAACATGCTGATCGAGTGCCCGCAGCACGGGTACAATGAGGGAGACATTATGGCGTTCTTCTATAGTGGTGCCAACAAGACGGGGCAAGACCATTTAGACGCTTGTGCGGGCGGAGCATTCCTCAACCAAGGCATAGAGAGGTGTAGAGAGATCGTTGACAACATTGTCACGAATGCCGGTGCTTGGAGTGGAGATGCAGATTTTCAGAGAGTGCATCAGGTTGAAGAGGGAGAAGGAACGAGAAGACTGCTGATGACCATGATGGAGAAGATAAACAACCTCGAGTTGGGGAAGAGTTTGGGTGGAGAGCATGCAGTAGAGAATGAGAGAGTAGACCAACCCAGTGGACAGCAAGAGGTAGCCAATTACATGGGAGGTCCGTATTACAACCAGAATGGCTACCAAGGTGGAAACCAGTATGGAAGGCCTTCTTATGGCCAACCATTTGTACTTCCAGGCCCACAGCCGCCTCAAAATCAATGGAGGAACACACAAGGGTATCAAGGAGGCCAGCAGCCTCCTCAAAACACATGGAGGAAGAATGATAATTTTTCTTATGCTAACCCAAAAGCTGGTGTTACTGTTCCTGCAGGTGTTGATCCGGGGTCTAAACCTCCTGGTGGAGAAGGCGGTGCATCAACCGAGGAGATGTTGAGAGCGATCCTTCAGAAGGTGGAGGAAGGGAGCAAGCGGTTGTCATCCTTGGAGTACGATGTGAAGGAGCTGCATAAGAAGGGTGATCATCGTGATCAAGAGCTCCAGAAGATGAACGTTGAGTGGACTAGAACTCAACAAGAGAACAATCGAAGGTTCACTTCTTTAGAGCTCCAGATGAGCCAGATTGCAAAATCAGTGAATAGAATGCCGGAAGGGAACCCGAAAGAGCATTGCAAGGCGATCCAGCTTAGAAGTGGAACCAATTATGAAGGTCCTCAGATACCTGCTGATTCTGAGACGCCCCAAGAAGAGATTGAGCCTAAAGGAGATGAAGTTGAGAAGGGGATTGAAAGTAAGGGATTGAGAAGCATGAAGATATGGATGAGTCCCAGAAGGGGAAAGACTTTGAGGAGGTTGAGAGAGTTCCTAAGTGGAAAAAGGCAAAGGAAGCAAGGGAGAAAGTGAAAGAAACAGAAAGAGATGAATGGGGGGTATCCAAATCGGTGATACCTGTCCCATATCCACAGCGCTTCATGAAAAAGAAGCTTGATGAGAAATTCGCTAAGTTCCTTGATGTTTTTAAACAATTGCATATTAATATCCCTTTTTATAATGCTTTGGAACAGATGCCGCACTATGCGAAGTTTCTGAAGGACTTGATCGCGAAAAGACGGCGAGTGGATGAGCCGAAGTTGGTGCAGCTGAACCACGAGGTGAGTGCATTAGTGCACAAGGCGCTGCCACCGAAGCTGAAAGATCCCGGGAGCTTCACGATCCTATGTGATATTGGGAACGGGATCAAGAAGGGAGCGTTGTGCGACCTCGGGGCGAGCATTAATTTGATGCCACTATCGCTTTTCAAGAAGTTGGAAGGTGGTGAACTTCAACCCACAATGATGACGCTTCAACTTGCCGATCGGTCTATTACTCGACCTCAAGGTGTTGTTGAAGACGTTCTAGTGAGAGTTGGAGAACACATTTTTCCAGCCGACTTTGTAGTGCTAGAGATGGAGGAAGATGAGCACGTGCCCCTGATTTTGGGAAGACCGTTCTTAGCTACGGCGGGGATGGTGCTAGACGTGGCGAATGGGAAGATCACGTTGAAGGTTGATGATCAAGAAGTGAAGATCTCCCTATATGAAGCCATGAAGCACCCGAAGGAGGATGAGAGCTTGTATTGCATGGATGTCATTGATCCTCGTGTTGAAGACACACATTCTCTCCCGAATTCCTCTCATACTCATGATTTTGTTAGTCCTTCACCTGTTGAGTTAACCCATGAACATTATGTTCTTGATTATTTTGATAGGGATGAAGTGAAGAAGTTGAAGGATGAAGAGGTGAAGAAAGTGGACGTGGTCCAGTTAGACGGGAAAGGAGGAGTTAAGAAGAAAAAGTCCAAACTCAAGAAATTGTTTAGTAAGACTCCTCCAGATAGAGGCAAGAAGGAGTTGAGACCCATAACACTTGGGGATGGGAAGAAAGCAAAGGTACTCATGATGGTGGGGCATCAAGGAAAGGAGTTCAAACACCACTCTTATGAGAGTAAGGGAGGTAAATTTGAGTATGATGTCCCATAAGCTCCTTTGAGCTTGGTCCGGCATGAGGACCTTAAAAATAGCGCTGAATGGGAGGCAACCCATTTTTATTTGCTTTTGAGTGTTTTTTTTTAGTTATTTTCCTTTTATGTTACTAGGATGTTGTTGAGTCGTATGTTTAACCTCGTACTTGGGAGTTTTATTTTGTAGGCTTGTCTCTAAAGAAGTAAAGGTATCATGGAGTTATTTAGATTGAAGGAACCAACTTGAGACAAGGGAGTGTGCAAAGCTATTGAGAGAAACTGAATTGTTCGGTTGAGGTAACCCACAACCCCAAACTTAGACCTCTAGCAAGGTCGAAGTTTGGGGGGGTGGAGTTTTTTATGTTTCTTGTTACATTGCACATGCATGCACACCCTTATCTTTGAGTTGAGTTTGATTGATTATTGTTTGTTGAGATACTCCTTGGGCTATTATTAATTTGTTTTGTTACTCAATATTTTATGCCTATCAATCATCTTATGCTTGTTGATTGCTATCTTTGAGTATGATTTGATGAGTAGGGTGAATTGTGAGGGTGAGTTAGAAATTCTTTTGTGTGAGTGTTTGAGTTTGAGCTGATTAGGGAGAGAACCCGTATGCTTATAAGTTTTCTTTTGAGTACTTGTGTGATGAGAGTGATAATTCACTAGGACTAGCATGGATGTGAAAGCTGTGAGATTTGAGCCTTACGAGATTTAAATGCATGAATTAATCTCTTCGTTTGTGAGTGGATCGTCACCTTAGAGGATGCTAGAACTTGCATGTGCTCTTGCTTCTTGATTGTGTCTAGTTTGATATGTCGAATGTGATCTTAGGCCATCTTTGTTGTTATTGAGTCACTTAGCCAAAAAAATTCCTTACCAATGACATTGAATCCCTTGTTAGCCCCTTTGAGCCTAAAGCCTATTTTATTTGCTAGCACATATGAACACTATTCCAATTCCTAAGCCTTTTTGTCCCAATTTGAGTGGAGAATAGGAAAGTGTGAATATGAAGGGAGTGAATTGAGTTGAAAAAGGAAAAGGTTGTTTGTTGAGTGGTGATAAAATAAGGGTGTGGATGAAGTTTTGAGATGTGGGAAAAAAGAGAAAGAAAATTGAGAATGAGCAAAAAGAAAAAAAAATGAGCTCATGTGTTTGTGCGAAAAAAAAAAGAGAAAAAAAAAAGTGATTGAAAAAAAAAGGTGAAAGAGTGAGAAAGAAAAAAATTGAAGTGTTGAGAGTAGTGGAATTAAAGTGTATTGATTGCAAATGTTGAAGTGATTCTGTTCCTAATCTCAAAGTGCCAAAGTTGATTTTTCTATTCTCCATTCACTTGAGTCACTTACCCCATATTGTTATCCCACCCGTCCAAAGAGCCTACATTACAACCTTGAGAAAAGTCCTTTTTGATTCGGCATTGATTTCTAGAGTATGGTCGGAGTTGAGAGTGCTTACAAGCCTATGGCTGCCAATATGTGTGATTGATTGATTGAGTGAGTCCCTTAAACACTGTTATACACTTGTAAGGGAGTGAAACACATCGTTGAGTGCACATCCATGCTTGATCTTGGTGTTTCTTGTTGTTGTTGCATGAGTATGATGAAGGAAAGTGAGTGAGTATACTTGTGATTGATCTTTGAAGCTCGAGTTCATTTGCTTGCACTAATTGATTCTTTGATTCATTCCTAACAATTTCACTTGACTTATTATTTCGTTGCTTGAGGACAAGCAACATGGTAAGTTTGGGGGGGTTGATTAGGCGTGAAATTGTTATGTTTTGGTGCCCAATTTACTCATGTTTTGAGTGTTTTCGATGAGTGCTTGGAGTCAAATGAGTATCATTTTTATAAAATTATTAATTTGTCTCTTTGGTTTTCATAGATGGATAGAGGGCGAAAAGAGGAGTTCGTAGGACTTTGAATCGGCCAAAACGGACTCCCGGTTGAGGAGATATGAAGATTTTACGAACGAGTGCACAGCAGCCAGCGCTCGAGCGATTTGCTCGAGCGCCGGCGCTCGAGCGAATCACTCGAGCGGCCAAAAACTTACAGAACAGTTTTGGCGCTCGAGCGAATCACTCGAGCGCCACCGCTCGAGCGTTTTGCTCGAGCGCGCACGTATTTTCGCCTCCGGATGCGTATTTTCGGCCCATTAACTCCCGTTTCGACCCGATGCCTATATATACCTCTTCCAAACACGTTTTGAAGGATCCCGAACTTTAGAAATCACTTTTAGACTTAGTTTTTAGAGAGAGGAAGAGGAGAAGAACGAGCAAGCTTTACTTTTACGTTGTTGAGGTTTTTCATACGAATTCTTAGTTTTCTTTTCGTTTCTTAGTTTCTTTTCATTAGCTTGATTACTTTAAACGTTTTAAACTTCGTTTTACTTAATTAAATTTCAGTTCTTAGAATTATTTTATTTTAAAACCCTAGTTCATGTTTCTTATTTTCTTCGTTCAATTCATTATGTTTTTGTTCGTTGTTTCTTCTATTGCTTTTATTTTTGTTATAACCATGTCCGGCTAAAACCCTTGCATGCTTGGGTTAGGATGAACTCGTAGAAGTAGGATGTGGGTACGTAATTAAGGTAATTGGTGACGTTAGTTTTAATTCTCTTAATTAATGAATTCATATAATTAATCTTAACTCTACCTTTGAATTTCGTACGAAAGTGTTAGAGAGAGGACGACCGCATCACTCAATAACAATTAGTAGTCTTAACGAGAGGGTTTAGGAAAGGTTAATTCATCTACCGGTTTAGCGAAGGAGGACGACCGCATCACCTTAGTTAAATTAGGGTCTCATTAATTAAGCGCTATCTATTAACTTGTTAGTGGATTAGTGAAGTCGATTGCTAGGATAAAGTATTAGGGTGAGAAATCTTGAGCTTTCATTCTACGATCTTTTACTTAGGTTAATTCTTGTTTGTCACGATTACTTTGATTATGTACCTGCTCCGTTAGTATACGTAGGGATTCCTATCCTGAGCATCACCATCTCATATCTGAAAAACACCTTAGATACTTAGTTTAATTTTCCTTTTGCATTCGTAGAGTAATTTAGTTTAGATTATTTTCTCTTTTCAAAAAACCAAAAAACATTACACTCATATTAACTACGACGCGTAGATCTTCAGGGATCTATTCGCATATACACCATCCCTTGGGTTCGATAATACTTGGTCCCTATACTTGCCCATACTACAGTGAACCCGTTCTCTTGCGGGGTAGCTACTAGTAGAAGCTAGTGTAGTTCGCTTCAAGTCAAGTTCCCCACTCAAATAAAACATTACTGTTGATACTATGTTTTATGTACACGTATATGTGTGTAAGATACTTATTAAAATTATTCTACCCATTTCTTCCGCTGCATAAAAACTCATCATCTCTCATTTCCGTTATATTTCCTTCAAAATTTTTATAGTTCGGACTTTTGATCACAATAACACTTCGAATTCGATATAATTAATATATATTGGGTTCGGGGCGTTACAGGTGGTATCAGAGCTTACGTTCAAAACTTTCGGACCAAAACCCAAATCATTGTCTTCATCAAACCAAAATTATTTTTCTTTAATTAAATTTTCTTATCATGTAAGTATAGATCACTAATTAATTTACTTGAGGGGAAATGTGTCTCCTATTACCGTCAGAAGCTCCTCGAAGGTATCTTCTTATTTTATTGCCTTAAAGTTTGTTATATTACGACAACTTGACTTTCATAACAAAACTCCAATCAAAAGATCGCGAACTCGAAACCACACCTACGAGGTGTAGAAAGAACCCCGAAATGTCGTTTATATTACTATTGAAATGCAGATAATTAGTAAAAGATAGAAATAAATATATTTGTGTAAATTTATAAACTTCATAAATGATGTTATATGATTATTTGAACTATGTGCCTTAATTGTTTAAATTATATTTCTGCAATAACTAAAATTTGACTAGGAATTTCCTTTCCATATAAGAATCCACCTAAGATAGTTATATCCCGATAATTAGAAGACACTTAGCTAACCTTAGAATCTATAAGTGTGTTTATAACCCAGTTTAAGAGACTGCGTGCAAAGGCAATAGCCACTCAAATATCCCCAGACGAGATATATTTGATAGTCGTGATTCATTTCGGCAGAAGAGTTACTGAGTTGTTCTCCGTTCTATCGTTGTAAGACTACTCGAACGGACGAGAATAGAAGACCCAGTACAAAGGCCCCACATTCACTTGGAGACATACCTAGAAAGAAGTCGGCGATGGGTATTTCCGTTTGATAGTAGTGATCAGTCAGAGTGATCAAACCCTTTTAAACAGTTATCCTTTTGATGTAGTCACAAATACTTACACCCTAGATGTGCCACCCTTTCCTGACATATAGTAGTAGTCAGACGTATGACCGTTTTACTCAGACCGTAGCAGCATAGCTCTAACCCGCTCCTTTTGTCGCCTGTGGACCGTTCTGATGCAAGGAAATGCGTTAGAATTGTACTTAGAAACCTTTTGTGTTCTATGACGTAATGTAAGGAGACTGACCTCCGTAGGACCAAAACTTTTTAGATATATATATACTTATTATGTGCTCACTACTTGTCAATATGTTTTACTTGCTTTATATATTAAATGTCATATTTTATCTGATTATCACTTAATGACACATTAGTTGTTCCTAGAATACTGTGCGAATGTGAGCACTGTACCATTGGGGCCCCAATGCGCAGCTGGTGAATTATGTACCACACGTATTTTCAGTGAACGTTGTGTGTTAATTTTGGTTAGTCCGATTATGTTTTTATAACTTTCTCGCACCTATACATATTGTAAAAATATTATTCTTTTCCGATCAGAACCACCTTTAGAATTGCACCAGAACGTAGACGTGGACGACCCCACGTTAACCCCATTCCTATATCAGTGAATCATATAGGACAGAACCCACCTTCTCAGGCTGAACCTAAGCCACCTCAGCAGGCCGCGCTAAGAAATGTCTTGAAATACTATGGAAATTGAGGACCGAATTTGAGGATTACCCCTAATGCTAAGCGATCACTTAGTAGAGTCTGATCTCACATCCTTAAGATGAAAACCTTTGATATAATCTTAGGCATTGACTAGTTAACAAAGGACGAAGCGATAATAAAATGCGCAGAACGTGAGATTGACCTCGAAACCTGAAATGTTCAATGCTTCACATTTCGTGAAATCAAGACCAAGAAGGAAACCCAAGCAATATCAATAATCTAAGCTGCAGTAATATTACGAAAGGAGAAATGTCAAGCTTACCTCGTCCACATTCTCAGCAGGAGAGAAAGACGATAAGTTGCGCATCAAGGTGCCAATTGTGGATGGATATCTTGACGTGTTTCCCGAGGAATTAACCGGGTTACCTCCTGATCGTCAGATAGAGTTCTCCATCGACTTGATACCTGGGGCAACACCAGTATCTAAAGTACACTATTGAATGGCGCCAAAGGCATTAGAAGAACCGAAGGAACAACTGCAATGCTTGCTTGAAAAGAAGTTCATCAGGCCTAGTGCATCACCATGGGGAGCACCCGTGTTGTTCGTAAAGAAGAAAGATGGAATTTTCCGTATGTGCATAGACTATCGAGGTCTCAAGCAACTGATCATTAAGAACAAATATCCTTCTCCAAGGATAGAAGACTTGTTCGACCAGTTGAAGAATGCTACCGTATTCTCAAAGATCGATCTAAGGTCTGGTTACCACCGACTAAAGGTCAAGAGCGAGGATATCCCGAAGACAGCATTCCGAACTCGGTATGGACATTACGAGTTCACCATGATGCCTTTCAGAGTAACAAACGCTCCAATAATTTTCATGGATATGATGAATAGAGTGTTTCGTCCGTACCTGGACCAATTCGTCATCGCCTTCATCGACGACATACTTGTGTACTCTAAGAGCAAAGAGCAACACGAAGAACATCTCAAGGCAGTCTTAAAGACAATGAGACGAGAGAAGTTGTATTCCAAATTCAGCAAGTGCGAATTTTGGATCAACTGCTTATGTATCGGTTAGTACTAGAGCATCTCACTCCCTGTGTCTAAGAATTTAAGAAAATTTGAGGATATAGAGTATAGAAGAATAGACCTTAAGTGAAAGTGAACTTTTGAGGAATACAATGAGAACCTAAGTCGAGTGAATTGATTGGAGATAGACTTGGATGAACAGCAAAGAGGAACTGAACTACACGTTCTTAAGTTGAGTAGTTAGGCGTTATTGAAAACGAACTAGTTCTATGCATAAGAAGGAATATGAAACATGGGCATAGTTACTTTCTTTTGGGATAACGTAAGATTTTAAGCTTAAGTAGAGCCTTTTGTGGAATGAGTAAGCTAGATGTAACCTTAAGTCTTATGTGTTAAGAATTAACATTTATATGTTATGGGAATATTTTAGTTGAAAAAGAAAGGACAATTGATTTTTATCTATGGGATACATAGTGGACTTCGAAGTAGAGGAAAATTTGCAACTATGTAGGAAGAAAAATTTGCATGCTTGAGGATTAGAAAACCTTCTAAGCCTTAGATCAGGTAGAATGACAACAAACTTAGTCGACCAAGAAAACCGAGAAGTTATTTTGGTTTTAACTAATGGAGGACCTTTCAGAAATCAAACCTCCCCACTAAGGTTTACCACCCCTTTTGGACCAGAAGTTTTAGAGTAAGTAGTGAGACAAAACCATTTTGGGTGGAGTAAGATATAGTACCAGTTCATCCTAAACCTAGATTTTTTCCACGCAGTACTGTGCAGATACCATGGTTTACGCGTTCACCCTATAACCGACCTTATGAGAAAGGATCCTAGGAGCGCAAAAGAACGATAAATTCTTGAGAGAAATACGTAAGCGCGCTGAGGAAGGAACCATTTAGAGGTTCGTATTGAGTACTGAGTGAGCTTTGATGTTCGATAACAAAATCTGTGTGCCTAAGGATGAAGGAATGAAGAATGAAATTCTGAAAGAGGCACATAACACTCCATACACTCTTCACCCCGAAGAGACGATGATGTATCGGGGACTGGAAGGAAACTTTTGGTGAAGGGTATGAAGAGATCGATAGCTCAATTCGTCAGGAGTTGTTTAACCTGCCAACGAGTTAAAGCAGATCACCAACGACCTCCAGGGTTGTTGCACCCTGTGGAGATGCCAGAGTGGAAATGGGAGGACATCACTATGGATTTTGTCACCGGTTTTCCGAAAACGGTGAAGAATCACGATGCCATTTGGGTTATCGTAGACAGACTTACGAAAACTGCCCACTCTATCTCTGTTATAATGACTTATACGTTGGACAAGCTCATCCAACTATACATAGCAGAAGTAGTTAGACTGCACGGTGTACCAGTCTCGATAGTGTCCAATAGAGATCCCGTTTTACCTCTAAGTTCTGGGGAAGTCTGCAATGAGCCTTAGGGACTGAATTGAAATTCAGCACCGCATACCACCCACAGACTGACGGACAATCGGAAAGAACTATCCAGACACTCGAAGGTATGCTGAGAGCTTGCGCTCTAGATCTTGTAGGAAGTTGGAAGAGCCATCTGCCATTTGTAGAGTTCGCAAATAACAACAGTTATCAGGCGATAATACAAATGGCACCGTACGAAACACATTACGGGAAAAGGTGTAGATCACTAGTTTGTTGGGATGAAGTCGGAATTCGAAAGATTTTCGAACCCGAACTAGTTGAAAGATCGGTTGAGATAGTCGCAAAGATTAAAGGAAGAATCTAAACGGCTCAAGACTGTCAGAAGTCATATGCGGACGCTAGGAGAAGAGATTTACAATTTAACATTAGCGATAAAGTATTTCTCCGAATTGCACCAATGAAAGGTCTAATCCGTTTGGTAAAAGAGGTAAGCTAAAGTCGCGATACAATGGGCCATTTGACATCCTGAATAGAATCGGGGATGTGGCTTATCGTTTAGCACTACCACCAGAGTTATCACGAGTGCATGATGTGTTCCACATATCTACACTCAGGAAGTACTTAAGCGATCCAAACCCTGTTTTTAGTAGTATAGATTTAGGTTTAAGCTGTGACCTGACTTATGAAGAAGTTCCAGTTACTATCCTAGGAAGGAAGTTACACTTATTAAGGAATCAAGAGATACCATTAGTTCTAGTCCAGTGAAGCCGACACGAGAAAGAAGAAACAACTTGGGAAATAGAGGATGAAGTCCTAACCAAATACCCTCAATGCTTAAGCAGTGCCTAGAAGCTGAATTTCGGGGGCGAAATTCTGTTAAGGGGGTGAGGATGTAATACCCCGTCCCGTTTTATGCCTTTTAATATTCCTAGAAACCTTTATTTTATTTTCTTATCTTTGTTTCTTTTTATTTTATTATTTTGTGTGCTTTTGTGTAATTTAAATATATACCCTTTTACAAATTCCTAAATTCGTAGAAAGAATCGAATCTTTCAAACGAATAAAGGATTACGAGAAATTAAATATTCAAGTTTAATTAAGGATTTCGATCCGTATAATTTATTTATAAAAATATACTTTTATAATTAAAATACAGTAAAATATTATTGGAGTCTTAAAACTGTGTTAATTTTCAAATCGGGATTAAACTCGCGAACCAAACGATCCCTAAACCGTATCAAGTGGGAACGAAAATATCAGAATTAAAGGGGGTTAAATTCTGGCCACATAAATTACTTTCCTTTTTTAATTAAATTAATTAAGTATTAATTTCCACCACATATTAATTCATTCCTTTTAAATTAATTAATAAAGAAATTAATTTCATAAAATATCCTTTCTCTCTCTCCAAATTAACAAAACCGCATACTCTCATCTTCCTCTTCATTTTTTCTTTCCCCAAAATTTTCTCTCGCCTCTCTCTAAAAATCGGCGAAGCTCTGCCCTCCTCTCCTCCCTCCGGCGAGCAACGCCGCCGGCTCTAGCCACCAGGACCGCCGCCGCAACGCCCAGACGCGTCGCGCCTCAGCCTAGGCCACGCCTCTCTTCCTCTCTCCTCCTCCTTTTTCCGGCGACCCGAAGCCGACCGCCTCCCTCCTCGCACGTCGCCGCCGTAAATCGCCGCCGCGAGCCAGGCCGCGACGCGACCCAGCACCCCTGCTTCGAGCCGCCGTCGCACCTGCGACGCCGTCCCCGCCGTCGCGCCTCCAAGCAGAACGGCCGCCGCGACCGTCACCGCCTCCACGCGCGAGCGCCGCCTCCCCTGTTTCTCCGTCGAAGCCGAAGCCAAGTCGCCACCGTCTCTCTCTCTGATGCGCGACGGCTATCGCTCCAGCCCAGGTGCCGTCGCGATGCATCCACCGCCGAAGAGCAGCGCTGCCGTTGATCCCAGTTCCCGACCGAAGCAACGCCGCCGCCTCCTTCATCCCAGCCGCCGCCTCTTTAATTTCATTACAGTAAGTTTTAAGAAAAAACCCCTTTTCGATTTCTAATCCGTCGAGATCAATTTCACTTTGTAACTCTTCTCTTTTGTGTTAATTTCCGATCGAAATGATGATTTGATGTTGCTGGAATTTTTGGAGACCTCGAACGACGCCGTTAGGCTGTTCGATTAATTTTCCCGAATCCCCGAACAACGCCGTTATGCTGCCCAAATAATCCGATGAATAACCGATTTCTTTTAGGACGCCGTTAGGCCGTTCGTTTACCACCCCGAACCGGACTCGTAAGAATCGCCAATCTCCTCTCTATTTCTTGTAATTGTTGGAATAGAATTTAAACCGTTTTAAGTGAGTTTGAGATGTTTTGGAGCCTTTGAGACTTGTAGATGGGACTTTATTATTGTTAGAATTCTACTTACGAATGATTTTAAATTGTTAGTATAATGGTGGTGTTGAAATAGTTGTTTAGTGTTATTGAATGGATAGATTAGTATTGTTGTTTTAGCTAGTTGATATTATTAGATGGATGAATTAGTTTGGTTTGGTTAGCTGATGATGTGGTGCCGAAATTAGTTTGTTTTATTGTTAGTTGAGTTTTTGGAGGCAAAGGGAAACTCGTCTTCCCTTGTGCGACTGTTAGAAATTTAGGAACGAAAAGATAAGTCGTTTAATATTTAACTAAGTAAACAAACGAAAAAGAGTATTTTTGGGAAATTAATATAATCCTTTTATTTCCTAAAAGTGTCATTAATCAACTTTAGAAGTAATATTAATATTAGAAAAGAAAAGTACTTTTTATAAACTTTTTAGAAAGTCTAAGTTTATTAATAAGTTTTAATAAAGGGTTTTTATTTATAAAATATGATTAATTATATTCAAGATTTCTTTTAAAATGAGAAATATAATTCTTAAGAAAGAAAAACCTTTTCTTTAATTTTATTAATATTTTTCTAAGTAATTTCTTATTTTTCTAAGTAATTCCAAGATGAATTCTTATATTTTCTTCCTTAAAGGGCCCTTATTAAGGACATCACTGCTCTCAGTAAATACACCCCCAGTTACACCAATGCTTTCAGTAAATACACCCCCTGTTACACCACAGAAATTAGTAAATACACCCCCCTAATACACCTCCTCTTAAAAAGGGGTGTACTTATCAAAAGATTGTTTTTGTAGTAATCGAGATAGTCATACCACAAGTATACTAGTAAATACACTCCCTCAATACACTCACCTTTCTAGAAGTGGTGTATTTACCAAAATAGAGTGTGACCCTTAAGCAAGTCCTCTTGAGTTTATAAGACCACAACTTTCTCGATTCTCGTAACACAAACTCTCAAGTTTTCCTAAACGTTTTCAAAGGTCAACTTTTAATTAAATATCTTCCTATTAGGATTCTGTACTTTTCGGGACACGCACCGAGGACTCGACCCTCTGCCTACACATTATTCTCGGGACTCGAAACAATCAGGCGGGTGATGATCCGTTGATTGATCTGCTATTAATAACGTCGTGCCGGTATTTTCTGAACTCGACTAAATCAAATCAAAACTATTTAATCCAACATAAATGTAACACATATCTATATAACTGTTTGGATTATGTGATATTACTATATGTGTTATATACTGCATGTTGTTTTGTGAATCGATCACCACTGCATGAGTAAACACCTTACGTGAGCATGAACCAGTTCAATTATCAGTCAAGTATTTTCTCGATGAGGTTGTTGTATCAGTTTTATGGAAAGTCAGTAAGTACGGAGTTGTGAATTGGGTATTGTTTTTCCGGCCTCCGGGGACAGCTGTCGTTTGACGCCCTCGGAATCAAGGTCGTTGGTTGTTTTTCCGGCCTCCGGGGACAGCTGTCGTTGGACGCCCTCAGAATCAAGGTCGTTGATTATTTTTCCGGTCTCCGGGGACAGCTGTCGTTTGACGCCCTCGGAATCAAGGCTGTTGATGGTTGGAGTTGAAAAGGATAACTATGATGGAAGGGGAATGGTTGTACATTTATGGTTTGATAATTGTGATAATGTGTGATATGACTTTGGGCTTTACTTTAACGTGAACCAACTTGTGCTATTTCAATTATATCATGCGAGATATGCTTAATTACCGTTTAAATCTTATAATCTTTTATATACGTCAACTGTTTAAATAAAATAAACTTTTTATTAATGAGTATAATTTAATATATATTTCGGATTTACCAATCCCATGATGTTGCAATCACCCATAAGTGAGAATTCAATTCTCACGCCCCATTTTCCTAACCCCTTGCAGATTATGATTTCGTGGAGCAAGGACAGTAATAGAGACGACACGGAGTTCCCCACTTAAATAAAACGTTACTGTTGATACTATATTTTATGTACACATATATGTGTGTAAGATACTTATTAAAATTATTCTACCAATTTCTTCCGCTGCATAAAAACTCATCATCTCTCATTTCCGTTATATTTCCTTCAAAAATTTTATAGTTCGGACTTTTGATCACAATAACACTTCGAATTCGATATAATTAATATATATTGGGTTCGGGGCGTTACATATTAAATCATACTAGTGAGTAAATTAAATATTAAATGATAGACATAATTATAAAAAAAAAAAAAAAGGAACGGATGGTTACGATCAAACCTTGAATAAATGATTAAGGGGGGCCTCTAACCTTGAAAGTTGTTGTTATTATTATTATAGATAGATAGATAATATGATGATATGATATTTTTTAAATTTCTCCAAGATTTCCAACCATAAAATTATTTTCATAAAATAAAAAATTAATATACAATTGCTCCACAAGGATCATAACTGGAAGTTTATTAACGATATGATACCGACATCTTTAAAATGAGAATACATTGCAGCATTATTTTTTTGTTTTTGAAATACATTGCAGGTAGCATTAGCATTATTATTAATAAAAGAGAGAATGAAAATGAAGACATATTTAAAGGGGTGACCAAACTCTGGATATGCACCTAAATATAGACCATCTTCCCTCACACTCCAGTAACAGTGCCCACTTGGTTTGCATTTACACGGATATATGAATTGAAAACATCATTCACTGCCTGTTTGTGATTTGCATACCAATAAAAATAGTGTTTTCCATGGAATATAACAAAATCCGAATTCGTAAGGCTCATTTGGTTTCCTTTCCTGAGGACCAAGGTCGTCCTCTCCAGATTGACAACGAAAATTCAAATTTCAAATTTGAAGGAAGGTTATTAAGTATGTGAACATTGATGGAAAACAACTCTTTTTGCTCTCAATTCGTAGTTGGGTAACCTCAAATGCTTGTGAGACCCCAACAACAAAGAAAAATAACAAGATTAATATGAAAAGGTTCATATTTACTAGTAACTAGTAACGGGCTTACCCGTGCTTCGCACGGAAGTCATTTTTCTTTAAATTTTTATTCTATATTATATATTCTTTTTTGAATAATTTTAAAATGAACCTCTCTTTTTCTTTAACAAAAATAACTAAAGTTAATAGTTATAGAAAAATCATTTATATTCTCAAAAATAAAATGAAATATTATCATTCATTTTTTTATTATAAATAAAGTTATTAAAATATTTACAGGGTTGCTTTGATTTTTTAACACAATAAGATTTAAAAAAATGAATTTTGTTAAGTTTTCATTTAAAAAGTTTTTCATTTATAAGATTTAAATTATATATGCCAAATAAGGCAAACATAATGCACAAATTATTCTTTACTGGTAAAATTGAAAAATTGAGAATTTATTAGATCAATTTTTTATTAAATAAATTTAAGTTGATAAAGAGTTTATTGAAAAATACCGAGCAATAAAACATAAATAAATGGTGTTTGGAAGATTATTTTTTTTGTCTCATGATTACTTTGATATTTGCCTAATTAAGACATTCCACAAATATTTTCATGCCTCATTAAAAGAAATAATTCTGCATCACAAAAAATAAATAAAGTATAAAATGATTATTATTTTATTTAAGTCTACACTCACATAACACACTTTTTCTTAAACAACGTAACACTTTCAAATGTGAAAGAAAGAGTGAGACAAAGGAAGTATTTTTCAAATAAAAATTGCAGTCCTCATTTTGTCCGTCCTATTTGGGTGTATTATGGTCGATTGTGTCTAAATTAGCGATACTTAAAAACTAAAGTCCTTAAATTGTCAGCACGAAAAGTAACAGTCCTCATTTTGTCCGCCCAAAAAATCATGGTCCTCTCTTTGTCACCCCCAAAGTTACGATCCTTAAAAATATTTTTAAAAAATTATTTTATATTAATAAAAAACAGACACACAAACAATATTTACCAAGATGATGGTCGACTCAAATCAAGCGCATCAAGTGATTCATTAGTTGATCATTTTTACTCCCATCAGACATCTGAAATGAAGATCTTTTAAAAATGAGATATTTGTTTTCTTTTTTAAATAGAAGCTATTGTTCACATGAACTCCCATTTGTGGAACTGACCGTGATGATTTGCATTTATGGAGGTCGGATACTACAGAGAATTTTTCTATAAAATCTGGATATAGTATTTTTTGGTGGAGAAAAGTTAGTCAACTCAAGGAATAAAATATTTTTGACAAAGAGTTTGAACAATATGGTGGCAAAAAAATTGGTCTCTCAATATTCCTCTAAAGCCTGTACTTTAATTTTTTTTTAATGGAAAAGGACTAATGATTAATTGTCTCAAAAGGTAATTTGTCTAATCACCATGTTCCTATAACTCCTAATTGCCACACCATTTATGCTCTTTTCTTCTACTGTCGACTGCACATATTTGAAAAAAGCTCAATTTGTGGCTAGAAGTTAAGGATGGTATATGTGTAGCACGGTGTTTTCTGAGATTCGTTTATTATATTTCGAATCGATGACAATATTGTATAAAATTAAGGATTAGAGAAACTTTAAAGAGAATAAGTATGTAAGATATATTAGACAATGAACAACTATAGATGGTATTGTGCTGAATACGGAAAAACTTTTGTTCTGAAAAAAAAAAACTTTAATATAGCCATTTATAAAAAAAATTAATAAATAAATATTATAACTACTTATTATTGTATTTTTTTATTGTTTTTTATTTTTATAAAAGATAGATAACATTATATCTGGGAATAACACACACCCTTCTAAAGGACAAAGTGTTGAAAATATTCAATATTTGTGGTTCCACGTGCAAATGAAATGTTCATAGTTGTCTTAAGGAAGCCCAATTAAAGTAATCCACTAAGGTTTAAGTTATGGGCTTATATGAGTATTAAATGATCATGAGCTTTATGTGTAGATATCATTAGGGATTTTTAATTTGTCGAGGTACCAAATTAAAAGAAAATGATTACTTATTATCATAAGTAGAGTTATGACCCTAAACATCAGTACATTCACTACAGATTATGTATTCTCTCTACAGAATATTGCAAAAAGGGTGATACTGGTTGTTTGAGAAACCATCATCCCAATTTTGTAAAAATCGATTCAAATCGATCCATTTCAATATTATTATTAAGAATTCTATAATTTCAATTAATCTTGGTAAATTTTTAGATTGATTGACTATTTGTTTAAAAGAATCTTTATATGTTTTTATAAAGCATGGTATTTTGATATATTAAATTTTTTAACACAAAGATTTACAACAAAGCACAATTTATTACGCCCAAAATGAAAATTGCATATATTAAAACAAAGTCAACAAAGCTCCCAAAATACTTTAAAATCCTAGAATAATACTTTGGGTTGAAAACCTAATCTTCAAATATGAAATTCAGACATTTCAACTCTCTCCCCGTGATCCAAACGCCATAGAAGTGCTTTGATTTCTTCCATCAATGTATGCACCAAGAGTTGTTCACTGCAAAAAATTGACAACATTTCAAGATTTCAGTAAAAGGAAGATAACTATATTTTAATGAGTTAAGAAGTATGTGAACTTATTAAAATGGTGTGGGAAGATAGCTACATTCTATTAAAAAATATAATAAATATAGTATTTGATTTAATTTGATTAATAATTAATAATTTTCATATTTCTTTTCTGATATATAAAACAAAAGAAATGTAATTTATTTTTAAAATATTTAAATAATAATAAAATTAATGGCAAAATTTAAACCATCAAATAAACTCAAACCAGACTATGCTACATGACTCGATTTGGGCTTTAATCCAATCTAAATTTTGGGTTAACTGACACAGTTTGGCCTGAGTGGGGTGATTTTCGGCTCAATTTAGGTTTATTAGGGCTAATTGTGCCTAAATTCGTAACTCTTAGAAATTTCAGTCATTAAATTGTTAGCCCCAAAGTTACGGTTAGTTATAAAAAAATATTTTTAAAATATTAACACACCCGAGGATTGAGTGATAGATATTAACTCTTCGAAGTGATATTTACTTAGTTGGGGGAAGGGGCAAAATGAGAACAATAAATCTTCGGGCTAAAAAAATGAGGATCGTAGCTTTCGGAGTAGACAATTTAAGGACAATAATTTTTAAAAATAGTTAATCTTTGCCACATCAGCCCAATTCAGATAGAATTTGGTAAAAAAATCAACTCGAATTCAGGTTAAATCACGCCAATAAGTGCGAATTTCAAGTCAAGTCGTGCCAATTAGTCCAATTTTCTTTGATTCAGACTAATTTGGCCTCAAATCTCGACTTTTAAAAGTTAATAATGTCCTTAAATTGTCTGCCCAAAGGTTTGAAATCCTAATTTTCCTATCATCCCTAAATTACGGTCCTTACAAAAATTATTCTTGCTCCGACATGAATATCATTATACTTCTTAAAATTTTCAATCATTTTCATGCAATACAACAATTTAACAAATTTAAATGAGACGAAATTTGCGTTGATTTGTGCCACCAATAAACTTGTATTCATAATAAATAATGAAAATTCTTTTGTTCCGAAATACTTCAAATATAAAATATAATTCTTCTCCAAAAATTTTACACCCGGCTTTATACTTTGTCTTTTAATAAAGAGTGCATGAGATTTAGTGATTATATGCATAAACGTAGTATTACCCCAAAAAAATCACGATTCGTATAAAATATTTTAAAGTTATTATTCAGTAAATTTTATTAAATTATAAATAACAATAGAATGTAATGTACGTATAAATAATTCAATTACACCCATGATTTGCCTTTATACCATAAATGTGCAATTGTTCTAGTAATTTGTGTGGAATGAAAAATCAATTGATCGAGAAGGAACAACAATTCTTCATGTACTTAGAAACGACACATATATTAATTATGATTGTCATTATCCTATAATTTTGTAACATAGTCCCATAATTTGTGTAAAATGGAAATCAATTACTCAAGGAGGCCTAATAATTGCTCATATATTTATTAACGCTTCATATACATCTATCTATATTATATTTTCTGTTACAATGTGAATGTACGTAAAATACAGCAAAAAATGTAGGTTTGTGATAATAAACTTCAGTATTTGAAAGATTTTGGCTTAATTGCAAATAAAATCACAATTTTTCCGTGAATTGCAATATAAACTAAACTTTTGAATTTTGGCAAAAAAAAAATCATCACTTTCATATTTGTTTGCAATTTAAATTTTGGGCAGTTTGTCTCTTGCCCGAGGATGACGTGTAAAAATAAAATATTATTATCATCTCAGTATGCACCCACATCATTAATTATTTATAAAATAATAAATAAAATTTAAATTACAATTTAATATTATAAAAGTATAAATAAATTTAAAATACATATAAATATAAAAATGGTTAGTCATATTTAATTTTAAAATATATTTAATTATATATATATAATTCAAGAGTGTATAAGACATTTAAAAAAAAACTAACAAATTTAAAATATCGCTAGGAAAATAAAAACTAAACACTTTCTTAATTAAACAATAAAATAACTTTGTTCTTCGATTATTAAATCCAAAATATCCCAAAAATTATTCTGCAACTATCAAATTCAACCCTAATACCATTGTTCATCCTCATTTCTTATCTTCACCATCTGACCGCGCCGCTCCACCCTTTGACGCCGACACCCTACATCAACAGACATGGATTAGATTATTTTCTCTTGAACAATTACAATTTCAATCTATCCATAAATCGACAAATGTTTTTCTATTATTTTTAAGATTTTTACCTTCAATATTGCATATCTCTAACATTTACCTCGGTCCAATATCTTAAACTCGAGATTTGCAAGGAAGGGGGAGGAGAATGGAGATAGACATAGGGAAGACTAACTCCAGAGTTGTCAGATTTACCGTATGTTTGAGGATGAAGAACTAAAAGGGATTGAGGGTTAATTTAACTTTGATCTTAAATCAAATTGTAAGCAAAATCATGTCATTTGAAATCCATGGATTCTCAAATTCATTCTTTTTTTTTTTCAAATCTTTTGCATTTCAAATTACTCATCCAAATACAACCTTAATAATTTTTATACAATATAACAAATAGCACAATTATATGAGATATTCCTAAAATATGATTAATTTGTTTATTAACAATTTAACAAATCAGTATAAATTTCCGAATAAATGGTTATTAGATATATTACTACAATAACCAAAAAAAAAATGCTCTACATTAATTAATTGAACAAATTAATCATTAATCTGCAAAAATTAATTCAATTGAACAAAATAATAAAATATGAATGCATTATATCACGAATTTAGTTGTAACAATATAATTATTTTTTTGAAAAATCATTACTAACCTATGTTTTAAAAATGGAAGCGGACATCAATCGAAAATCGTTAGCACTTTTGGTCGGATCTAACAGTTAGTAAAGCAGTTGAGTCGATATGACAATATAATTACATATATTTAATACTATTTCCGTCTAATATTAGTAGTCCTATTTTTTGGATTGTTATCTTTTGTCATAAGTTGGAATATATCATGAGATATTGTAAGGTTTATTTATGAATAAAATGATTATTTATGAAAAATATGATCCTTATATTTTCCAAAAATAATAACTTTATTGATAAATGAACTTCACAATACCTCATACTAACCTCCAACTTATGACAAAAAATAAATGCCAAAAAACAGAACTACTAATATTGAACTGAAGTATATATTATGATATAAAAATTATCAAATTACTTGATTCTCTTATTTCTCTACTAAGATTCCTCTCTACTATATATACACACACGTTCACACTACACAACACACCACGCACCCCACAAACCAGTAACAGTACCCGTCTATAGCCCCTCTATTCAATTAAACCTAAAATAGGATAGGTAAAGACAATAATGAACCATTACTTTTTGTGTGCAGCTAATTAAGGCCGAATAATATGCTATACGTTGAACCAAAAAATAACGGCAAAGATGACAACATTTGATATACCTCTTTATTATTATAGTAATTACCTACTGAAGCAATAAATTGGTTTTATTAAAAAATATTGGAATATTTAATTAAAATATCTTAAAGGAGGTGGGAAGTTTAATTGGAATAGTTAGGAAAAATTTACACCATGAGATGGGAAGTTAATCCAATACCACAATTATAGGAGACACTGAAAACTAATCAATATGAATTCCATAGATCACGCAGCAGTGGAAAATAGAAAATCAAAAGCACACAAAATAGTTTAATACACCTCCTGTTATTATATAATTATCTACTGAACCAATAAACTGGTTTTATTCAAAATACTGAAATATTTAATTAAAATACCTCACAGGAGGTGGAAGGTTAATTGGAATACTTAAGAAAATTTTAAAGCATCATGAGATGGGAGTTAATCCAATACCATAATTATAGGAGACCCTGAAAACTAATCAATATGAATTCTAACGCAGTAGTGGAAAATGGAAAATCACACAAAGTAATTCAATATACCTCTCTAATGACTAAAAACTGTTTAAAAAATAACAACTCCTCTCAATTGACCCACATCCATAATCCACAATTTATTGTCAATAAATAACATACAATTATTTGAAACTGATTAAAAAAGTTTCAAACAACCACCACAATGATAGGCAAATAAGATAAATAACAGCCCCACAAAATAGAATAAATAAGCAAAATAGCAGATATAACCGCGCACATAATTAAGAAAGAAAATCAGTGCCTAAAGTATCTCAAAGTTTATTAGAAACTGTACAATAAATACATATCATATAACTCGAAAAAAAGAGAAAATTTGATAAGATCTAACAATTACCAGAGGGCACTTCATATATATATACAAATAATCCACGCACTACAACACCAAAATAATCTAAACTTCCATACCCCTTATATGGGTATACACAACAGAATTAGTCAATAGATTATATAGATTAAAACATTAAATTAAACTTACATTATAATATTAATTATTACCATGCTATAATATTTTTACTTAATATTATTAATTATTCTTATCAACACCCATGTAAACTACCAAACAAAACTATTGTCAACACAATACCAAAGAATCATTATCAGTCAAACTTCATACCAAATCATGCACAAGTTGCACATAAACGTCGATCGAATTTTTTTTGCTATGTCGACCCAATTTTACCCCAGCAACTCAAAAATAAATAACACATTAATTTATATCTACAGTACAGTATTTATTAATTATTCAATTGTTACCTATACTATAATATTATTATTTATAAATACTAATATCAATTGGCAAAACTTAACAACTATAGTCAATAGAACACACATGATTCCAACGTATACAGATAATATAAGAAATATATCAGGAAGTACACCATTTCGAAGAGATCATAACAATCAATAGAATATTTGTTGAAGACCCCCGGAAAAACTACTATCCCTATATCCAAATCAAAATTAGAATAAAAAATTTACAATCAGCGGAAAAAGAAAACATAGCACCACCTCTAACGAAAACGACACCGTGACAATCCAAAAACAACTAATGTCCATCCACGATCAACCAGCACACAAATCATCACAAATGCGCGGCAGGCAACAGTACACTTGAAACCATACGATTCAACAATATTCGCTTGAAGCTATACGATTCGCGGCAGGCAACAAATCCTAGCCACCAGAGATTCACACCGCGACGATTTCCCAATGACGAACACAGCCTACAAATGGAATTCACAACAATCAAAAATCATTCCAATAGGAAAGAAAAAACCAAAAAAGTACGAACGAAACTAAAAAATAAACAGAATCTCTTATCGAAGAAGTCTACAGGATGGACTGTATATAAAAGGAGGCCAAAGCATAACCGCTCCTTGATTGCTGCAAATTAAAACCAGAGAACGCTTCCAAATGGATACAAACGAACGGCCGAGATAAAAAAATAAAAATCATCCTACGGTTGAAATAATCTCCCGCCCAAACCTAAATATAGCTATTAGGATGTATTATATATTATAGATATAGATATGAAGGCTTGTATACAATTTTTTAAACTCATATTCATAGAGGCTAGGAATTTTAATTTAAGGTAATGAAGCGGATTCACATTCATCAAGCATTAATTTACTTAATTTGGGATTACGATTAATTTGAAATGAAAATGGAATGTTTAAATTAATTAATTAAGATATTCCAATTTGTATTTATTAAACATGTTTCAGCCAACTTTTCAATTACTAAATAAGCAAATATAATTATTATAACCTGCATTAATTAAAAACTCAATCATAATAAATATCTCAATAAAATTGTTTAATTATTGCATATAGAAATGGTAACCTCGGATTCGAATTAGTATTAATTGGAAATTGAAATGGAATGTCTGAATTAATAATTAAGATCCCAAAGTTTGATTTTACACTTTTTTTTTTTGTCATAGACTAGGGATCGTAAATCACATGCGAACTTACATTGTTTAAACTATAACAATTATCATATTTTAATTATAAAACTGAAAATTTGCAGTTTTTTTAGAACAATATAACAAAAAAAAAAATTAATTTCAAATTAACGATACTTCTCATTAAAAAAATTATATTCTATTTATCATATTAAATAATCAATACTTTAAAACAGTTTCATGATAAGTTTATTATTAATCATTTTCATATAATTTACTTCTGGAATAGGATATAAATTGGACCTATCACACAAACATTTCAACATAGGCATATTTAAATTTGTACTACCTTCGTCCCCCAAATGTATAACTTTTTTTTTCAACAATTTTGTTTTCTTCACCATCCAATCGTCATTAATATTTTCACATGTCATCGACTTTACACTCACAAAAAACAACTTAACTCATAAATAGATCACGCACGCAAGACACCAAAATATCCTTACTTTATCTATTTTATCTATATTTTTCTAAGACCTGACAAAAATAAACGATCGAACTTTTGGGGGACAGAGGGAGTATTATCTAGTTCCATGAGACAATCTCACACAATTTTAAGCTATAGTTAAAATACTTTAAACAATAATAAGCTATATACCAATTTTTTTAAATTATACCTTTTCTTTAAAAAAAAAATACCAAAATTAAACAAATAATTGTAATTTATGACTTATTAAATATTTGTGAAAATTCATTTATGGGTTAAAAGAGTGAGATGACACTCTACAAATAATTTAAAAGGAATAATCAAATCAAACCAATTATAGCAACTCTTTTGTAAGGATTATTGTCATTACAATTTACAAACAAATTTATGTCTCAATAAAAACATAATATAAAATATTTGTAACTTGAGTCTTTGTGATCTAGTTATATCAAATTTTAGTGAGACGAAGCATGCAACAATATGTGTCACCATTGAACATGGATTCGTAATAAGTTGGAAATAATTCTTCTTCAATATAATAAACACAATTTTTTTTCTACAAAATAATTTACACTCAATACTGGTATATGCTAAATAAGATTAATTAAAAATATATTATATTTTCAATTTCAGTAAGAAATTGAAAAAAATTGCATCCAAAAGAAATATAAACATCATCAAACAACAGTTAAGTTCAATATTATTGCATTTCACTAAAAGTTCAATGATTTCACCAATATATAGTGGTTTTTATTTTTCTTAACATCATCTTTAAAATAATCAATTAGACTTTTAGCCGAAACATTTGACAGAAAACTTAAATTGCACATACATGGTCCTTTACCATTTTCCATCATTGTTCAAACATAAAATAATAAAATTTATAATATAATACAAAAAAAAAAAAAAAAAAACCAAAAAACTATCACATTGCAATTTAAATCACAACATTTTCTAAAATTATATTTTAAGCCAAACTTTTTAATTTTGTTAAAAAAAACTTCAATTTAATATATATATATATATATATATATATATATATATATATATATATATTTTGCAATTTAGACTTACTGACATATTGCTTCCACCCAAAGCTGGCATGATGTCTGTTGATGATCTTTCCTAATCAATGATGATTAGTGGTTGTTTCTCTTTGTTAAGATCACCAAACAAAATCTAAGATCATAAAATTTGATTAAGTAATATGCAATAAGTAAATTTGCAAGAGTTTTGGTAATATTTTGAATTATGGAAAAAAATCCTCCTCCTCCATACAAATGAGGGGGTATTTATAGATACACAAGAAAGCCATGTGTCATTACCCTAATGGTTTAACCATTGGATTTTTGCCATGTATTGAGACACTTGTACAACATCTAAGATATTAACCATTAGATTTATGCCAAGTGTTAGGACACTTGGATCATATCTAGACTAGTGACTCTTGGAGTTTTCAATGTTGTACTTGGTCTTTTGAGATGACTCAATTGCTTTCTCTGGTGGCCTTTTGCTCGCTTGTATATCCTTGCGGGGTATTATGGACCTGCTGGTCGCCACTTGTCTTTTCTCAATTTATTCTTTATACTTTGCTGTGTTGGTCGCAACTTGTCTGACTACGCTCCTGGTCGCCAACAGCTTTGTTCAACTTTGTACGCTCTTGGTCGCCTCTTTCTTGATTTTAGTTTTAGTTCTTTTAATTCTTCATCGTTGTTGCTCGCCTGGTCACTCATCAACATTGCCCCCTGACTTGTTCTTTATTAGGAAAGTATTTGACTGATAAGGAGCAAGGCACAACTTTTGATAGAATGCCTCTTGTATTTATTAGGCGGGCAACAGATCTTAACTTTCGTTAGGTGAGGAACTTTTAAGCGAGCATCCGGTCATCTGGGCGAGCATGAAGGTATTAGACGTATATGTGACGGTTGGATTCTCAATGATCTCGGGACTCGAAGCGTCGTGGGCGGCAGGTGACATCACTGCCGCCCACGTCCATGCTATTTTTGCGGGTAGGGGCCTATAGAATTTTTGTAAATTCTATTTTGGCCCCCGTTTTTAACCCTTATAAATACTTCATCTTCTCCCTCCTTTCATTCTTTCGAAATTTTTCATTTCCTCCGCCATTAAAGTGCCCCTTCGAGCTTTTCGTCGTCCATTCTTGTCGAGCCCCCGATCGAATTCACGTGCAATTTTCAGGTAGTCCTTGATTACTACTTCCTAAACTTATTTCTTTCTTTGATTTTGCTTTTGATTTCGTATTTAATCTGCCTTATTGAAAATTTTTTGCGCCGCCGCTGCTCATTTTCCAGCGCCGCCGTCGGTCTCCCGGCGTTTCTAAAAATTTTATATCTTTCCATTCTCCTTTCTTCTCTTTTATTCCCCACAATGTCCTCTTCGAATGAGGGTGCCTCAATCGAGATTTTTGAACGGAGCCCTGGGAAACGTCCCATGGAAGAAAACGCTTCCCCTGCTCCTCGCCGATCGATTCGGCAAGCTCTGGCACAAAATCCAAGGACACTACTGCTCGACGAAGAGACGGGTTCGGAGGTGTCTTCTGTTGTTCGCTCAGTCGAAGAACACGCCTCTGAAAATTCTGGCGATGATGAGGTCCAGAATCCTGCTGGTCGCCTTGATGCTGGAGGAGCAACTTCTTCTGACTTGGGAGAAGATTCAGAGGAGGTGGCCGCTGAGATTGATGCAGAAGGCGACCAGTCTGAAGTGGAGCGACCACCACTGTCAGTCACTTGGGAGTTCCTTGAGGAGATTGGCTTTCCCACCTCCAGAGTGGCTCCTGAATCTCAAATCCCTGAAGGCGTTGTTCGCCAAGATGAGTGGGAGGAGTATGCTGCTCGCTATTCCCGTGCTTTTCCTGTTCGCCCTCATGCAATCGTGCCCGCTCAAAAGAATATCAACACTTATGCGGCGAGCAGGATTTCGAGCCTAGTTGTTGAGGACGACTTGGAGGGTTTCAGGTCTTATTACAAGATCCCATACGACATTTTTCTTTATGCCCCCAAGGAAGGAGAAACTGCTGATCGCCCCCCTCCAGGCTGTACAGCAATCAACCTTGATATTCTTAACACGGGGTTTCCCTTGCCGCTCCATCCCCTCATTGGTCGCTTTTTGGAGGACATCAATCTAGCAATTACCCAAATTACTCCCATCGGGTGGAGTAATTTGCTTGCATTGATGACCCTTTTTGGCCTTGAAGGGTATAAAAACAAGCTTAGCACGGCGGAGATTCACTATGCCTTAGTTATCTCAGCCTGTAGCGAAGAAGGTGATGGTTGGTATTATGTAAAGGCGAGGACTGGAGTGAAGCTCATCACTGGGGTCGCCAACAAAGTTAAGAGTTGGCATAACCAATTCTTCTTCATTGGAGGAGATTGGCGAGCATCGGCGGATTTCTCTGGCGGCCAGGCGCGCATTAATACTCCTGAGTGTTTTGGGAAGATGAAACGTAGGCATCCTTGTTTTTCTTTTGGGACCGCGTCGAGGACTAATTTTAATTTTTGTCTCTGTTGTTTTGCAGGACCCAGAGCTGCGAGGTGGGGACAACCAGCATTGAGTGACGAGTTTTTCTTCACTTTGGCCTTGATCGTGTTACGAGATCCTGCTACTTGCGACATAAATTATCTTTTGAAAGCCAATCATCGGAAGATTGCTCAACTCTTCACGAGTCCTCATCACTTGGAGGCTCAAGCAGACATCCCTGAAGGTAAATTGCTTAACTTCTTTGTTCGCTTGCCCGCCTGGTCGCCCCATCTAAATTCTATCTTGATTTTTAAAAACAGATCGGCGAGTGACCGTTGCCATCCCAACTATTCCACAGTCTTATCATCTGTTGGCCGCTCGAGTAAAACAGATGGCCGCCGAAGCACCTACAAGAAAGAGACAGGATCCACCCCTTTCCCTTATGCGTCTCCAGGCTGGGGAAAAGCCAGGCGCTCCTGGTCGCCAATCTAAGGGAGCCCCCAAGGTTGTTACTCCCTCCCGTGGTGGGGGAAGGGAAAGAGAAAAAGAAAAAGGTTCGAAGAAGGCTCCCCGAGAGAGTTCTCGTGGCGAGAAGGAGGTCACCGAGCGACCATCCAAGCGTTCTAAAATTACGATCGAGGCGAGCAGCCGAGATCCAAACTCTCCGGCTTCAAGGCCTTCTTCCGTTGAGGTCGTGAGCGAGCAACAAACCGTGTCTGCTATATTGGTGAAAAAACGAGAATCAAATGATCGCACGTATTTGGGATACGACCCTGTAAAACTGAGGGAGTAAGTTCCTAAATTCTTCTCCGATGGTCGCCTGTTTAAATCTTTTTCACTTTATTTAGTACTTTCTTTGTAGGTATAAACCTGAAGAGCATCCCGGGCGAACAGAAGTGCTTCACAGTGTTAGCTGTGTCAAAACTCCCCCTCCATACCTGGACATACCGGATTCTCATGTTCGCCGGGCGACCGAGATGGTTCCTCGTGCTTGGACTAAGACTGCCGAGGAGATCATCCAGGATCAAACTGCTAGCGACAATGCTCGCTTGGTCGCCTACAATGCCAGTCATCAAGCTGTGGCGGCTCAAAGACTACTGGATCAAATTATTCTGTTGGAAAGGACCAATCGTAGTCTTGGCCGCAAGATTGAAGGCTTTGAGGCGGAGAAGGCGGCTGTCCTAAAGAAGAAGGATGAGGAGCTCGCCCAGGAGAAAGCTGAACACTCAAAAGCGATAGCAAATCTGGAGCAAATGTATAACACTTCCTTGGCTAGCGAGCAATTTGCTCTGAATCAATCGGAGAAGCTTTCTCTTGAGTTAGGAGTGGCCGATGAGCGAGTACGAGCGCTAGAGGTTGAAAAGACAGCCATGGTCGCCCAAGTGGAGGAGCTTCAAGCCGAAGTTGCTCGCCTCAAGCAGGAGAATGTCGGGATGGTCGCCTACGATCTTTATGCTCAGGATGTGGCGGACAACACCAACCTGGGGTATATTTGTGCTTATGCTGAGAACTTAAGATCGGTGAAGTTCGCCTTGGACCATAACTTAGACGTTTTGGCCACTGCAAAAAAGGATTTTGTTGATTATGTTCAACGCAATCCTCTTGGTGAAGGGTTTAGGCTTCCCTTGGCTGATCTTGGGGAGATGGGAATTTCCTTGGACATTTTTGGTGAAGGCGTTGAAATTGTTCCTCCTGAGTCTTCCGGCGAGCAGCCGAGTAAGGAGGCGGACATCTTTGATGGCCTTCACTCTCTCCCCTTGACCCCGATTGAAGGAGCGAGCACCTCTGCTGTGGCGACCACGATTGTGGCGGCCACTACTGAAGAAGCGCCTTCTGCTCCGGCGATTACGGATGCGCCTCCAGCTCCTCCTGCCTGAAGATTTTGTACTTTTTGTTTCTTTTTAAATTTGTATTAAGGCTACTTTGTACTCTTTCACTCCCCTTTTGATGTAACAACCTTTTTTCTTAATGAATGAAAAGTTTGAATTTTTGTTTCTATTTCTTTTGTTTCTTTCTTGTTCGCGCATTTTTCTTTTTTAGAATAAACCTTTTGTGCCTTAATGCTCGCCTGATCGGTTTTCATGGGCTTTTTGTCTTTTAAAAAGACTTGCCTTAAATAACTGGGCCTTTTGGTCCCTTCATGGACTTGGCTTTGAATTGAATGTTTCTCTCTTAGTCGCCCATAAATCGGGGCTTTGTTATCTTCGCGTGGATTTAGCCTTGGGTCTTGTTCGCTCTTAGCACTGTTGCTCGCCTCCTGCATGACTGTCTTGAGCGAACAACTTACTTTATCAAGCGAATAATTTTGACAACTATTTTTGCAATACAACATATATATTTATAATATACAAGATCCTGAATATTTTCCATAGTATTTACAACTGTGTTTTCAGATAGACACGAAACATCATGGAATTTTGAATTAAATTCCTACAATTTCTTTGTAACTTCCTGTCTACTGATAATACTTCTTCAGCAAAGCTGCATTCCAGGAGTATTGGGCCGGGTTGCCTTTCATGTCTTCTAGATCATAAGTGCCGTTGTCCCATTTCTGAGTTATCTTGTATGGGCCCTCCCAAGTTGGTCCAAATACTCCTGGTGACGTTCCCAAAATCTTTTTGAGCACGAGGTCTCCAATTTTGAATTCTCTGACCTTTACTTGTGAATTGTAATACTTTGCGATCCTTCTTTTATATACCGCGTTCTTTATTTCCGCCGAAATTATTTTTTCATCAACCAAATCCATCTCTGCAGCTAAAGTTTCGTCGTTTGTTTGTTCATTGAATGTTGCTGTTCGTTCCGTTGGGACCTTCAATTCTACGGGTATCACTGCTTCAATTCCGAATGCCATGGTGAAAGGGGTCTCTCCCGTACTTGTCCTGTAGGATATTCGATATGCCCATAGCACCTCTGGTAGTTCTTCTGACCACTTTCCCTTTTTATCCACCAACCGGATCTTCAATATATGTTTGATTATTTTGTTGACTGCTTCCACCTGGCCGTTGGACTGCGGATGATATGGGGTTGAAAAATGCTTTTTAATTCCCCATTTTTCGCAAAAATTTCTTATTTTCTTGCCCTCAAATTGTCGTCCGTTATCTGTCAGGATTGCCTGTGGGATTCCAAACCGACATACGATGCTTTTCCATATAAAACTTATCATCTTTTCTTGTGTGATTGTTACGAGTGCCTCCGCTTCAGCCCATTTTGTGTAATAATCCACCGCTACCACGGCGAACTTCACATTTCCTTTTCCAGTTGGGAAGGGTCCAATGATATCAATCCCCCATTTTGCAAATGGCCATGGACTGTTAACTGTTATCATTTCTGTTGGTGGCTTGTGGATGTTAGGTGCAAATATTTGACATCTGTGACAAGTTCTTGCTACTTTGATAGCATCTTGCAGTAGTGTTGGCCAGTAATACCCTTGTCTGACTGTCTTGTAGGCCAATGCACGCCCCCCAGCATGATTTCCGCAGACGCCTTGATGAATTTCCTGTAAAACTTCCTGTCCTTGCCTTCTTGTTAGGCATTTCAATAGCGGAAGTGAGAATCCTCTTTTGTACAACTGATCGTCCATGATTGTGAATCTTGCTGCTCGCCTGGCTATTTTGGCTGCTTCCTGAGGATCCCCCGATACTTCACCATTCTGGAGGTATTTGACAATAGGTGCCCTCCAATCATCTTCTTCGCCTTCTTCGTTTACTTGATTCACTTTATAGTCAAATGTTGATGGACGACATATTTTTGTGATGGTGATTTCTGACAACTCTGCTGGACCCGTGCTGGTGGCCAGGCGAGCCAACGCATCTGCTTGGGCATTGTTTTCCCTGGGTACCTGTTCAATGTATATTTGTTCAAACATGGAAGCAAGATGGGCTACGATTTTCTGGTATAGTGCCATGCTCTCATCTCTAGCTTCATATTCTCCTCGGACTTGGTTAACTATCAATTGCGAATCCCCGTATATTTGTAACCTCCTTACCCCGACTGCTAATGCCAGACGGAGTCCGGCTATCATCGCCTCATATTCGGTCTCGTTATTTGTTGCCATAAAATCAAATCGCACTGCTGAGGTAAAAATTTGTCTGTCTGGGCTGATTAGCACTATTCCAGCTCCTGATGCTATGTTGGTGGATGATCCGTCGACATACATATGCCACGGATGATTATGACCTCTCGTCGGATCTTGAGGAAAGGTTAGTTCGACTATGAAGTCGGCTAACGCTTGTCCTTTGATCGCTGTTCGAGGTGCATATGATATCCCGAATTGGCTTATTTCAAGGGACCACTTAAGGAGGCGACCAGCAGTGTCTGGTCGCTGCAGAACTTGTCTCAACGGGAAAGTTGTCAGGACTTCTACTTGGTGGTCGAAAAAATATGGCCGTAATTTTCTGACGCTCATCACCAACGCGTATGCCAGTTTTTCCATCGGGGAATATTTGACTTCGGCTTCATGCAACGCCTGGCTTACATAGTATATAGGCAGGTGAAACTTTCCTTCTGCACGAACCAAAACCGAGCTGATGGCCACCTCTGAGACTGCCAAGTAGAGGTATAATTTTTCTCCTGGGACAGGTTTGGATAGGATTTTGGTATCACCAAGATATTCTTTCAACTGTTCAAATGCCTTCTGACAATGATCTGTCCATTGGAATCCGCCTTTCTTTATAGCATCGAAGAAAGGTCGACATTTGTCACCAGACCTTGATATGAATCTATTCAGAGCAGCTAGACATCCTGTAAGTCGCTGCACTTCCTTGACGGATCTTGGTGGCTGCATGTCCAGAATAGCTTTCACCTTTGATGGATTTGCTTCAATGCCTCGCTGGCTAACAAGATGTCCGAGGAATTTGCCTGAATGGACTCCGAAGCTGCTTTTTTTAGGATTCAGCTTCATGTTATATGCTCGGAGTATCTCGAACGTTTGTGTTAAGTGTTCCAAATGGTCTTCCTTTCTCGGGCTTTTCACGACTATGTCGTCCACGTATACCTCCATTGTTTTGCCAATGTGTTCATTGAACATTTTGTTGACGAGTCGCTAATACGTGGCACCTGCATTGATTAACCCGAACGGCATTCTCTTCCAACATAACAATTTTTTGTTGGTGTAAAAAGCCGTACTCTCCTGGTCGTCCGGGTGCATGGGTATCTGATGGTAGCCCGCAAATGCATCCATGAACGTGAGGAGTTCATGTCCCGCCGTGTTGTCCACTAGTTGGTCTATGTGTGGCAACGGGAAATTGTCTTTTGGGCACGCAGCGTTCAAATCCGTGAAGTCAATGCACAGTCTCCACGCACCATTTGATTTTTTTACTAATACGGGATTTGCCACCCATCTGGGACATAGCGCCTCTTTGATAAGGTCGTTGCTTAAAAGCTTCTTTACCTCCACATCCAATGCTTCGTATTTATCGGGTCCAAACTTCCTCCTCTTCTGCTTCACGGGTTTTCTAGTTGGGTCAATATTTAGCTTATGACTGGCATGTCCAGGGCTGATGCCTACCATATCTGCATGTGACCATGCGAATACATCGAGATTGGACTTTAAGAATTCTTCCATCTTGGATCTGTAAGGCTCTGGGAGTTCAGATCCGATGAAGAGTTCTAAGTCCTCTCGGTTCGGGTCAACTCTGATTGCTTCCAACTCTTCAACTGGTGTTGCTCTTCTTTTTTGGTCTTTCCATCGAGGATCGATGATGGGTCCATCCAAGTTGAGTTCATCTTCAACTATCATCGGCTCCGCTCCCATCCGTGGTTCGATGTCTTCATCTTTGTTTGAACAAGATGCAATCTCTTGTCCCTTATGCTCGCCACGGATTTCCTGCTCGTCGCTCTGTTGTTCATCTATCTCCATCATTTCTGTATCGATGGATCCCATAACATCGTTGGATACTGAAGGTTCATTTCCAGTGCTCCTGCTCGGCTGTTCGTCCACCATTGACACCTGGTTGTCTTTAGGCTGCATCTGCAGGAGGCATTCACGAGCTCTTTTTTGATCGCCTTTAACTGTACCTGATCCCTTTGATGTCGGAAATTTGACACAATAGTAGTACGTTGAAACAGCCGCTTTGAATTCATTGATAAAAGGACGACCGAGAAATCCGTTATAGGAAGATTGCTGATCTACTACTAAGAATTCTAGCATTCTAGTCATCCTCCTGTCAGGATTCTCGGTCGATACAAGTTCGACTGATAACGTAACTACTCCTAGGGGATCGGTTACAGCATCACCGAATCCCACTATCTTATGATTACATTGTTTCACATATTCCTCACAATCTCCTATTTGATCTAATGTGCTTTTAAACAGAATATTGGTGTATGATCCAGTGTCCACAAGTAGTCGGTGGACTCTGGTTCCCATGATGTTAGCACATATGATCAGCGAGTCATTATGTGGAGTGAGCACTCCGTCCAAATCTTTTTCTGAAAATACTAAGTCTCCCGTCTTCTTGGTGGCCTGGTTGACTCCTACCTCTCTCACTTGGGCTACCGCCCTTAGCTCCGCTTTCCTCTTCGTTTTTGACATCAGAGGCCTTCCATCTGAACATCCCCCGATGTGTCCACTTGATTCGAGCATAAGAACTTCCCGCATCGGCTCTGCTGGTGTTGTTGAGACTCTCTTTCCCTTCTTGGTTGCTTTGGTTGGTTGGTCGTCACTGTCCTCGTCATCCGAACTAGGCAGATTGACCTCCCTAGGTCTTTTTCCGGGTTCCCTCTTCATGAATTCGGACAGTTTACCTTCCTCATAGAACCTCCATAATTGTTTCAACAGATCACGGCATTCACTAGTGAAATGTCCGATGTTCTGGTGGTAAGCACAGTATTTGTTTGGATTCAACTTTCCGCGTTCTTGCCGGATCTTCCTTGGTTCCGACAACATGTCTCTGTCTTTGACGTTGTTGTACACCGCCTCTATTGACGTAGCCATCACCTGATTTAACCTGTCCTTCATTTCTGCTCCTTCGTTGAAAGCTTTCATGTTTTTCGGAGCCTTGTAATCACTTCCCATGGGTTTCTTTCCAGCTTTCTTGGGATCATTCTTATCACCCAGCTCTTTCTGCAACGCCTCTTGCATCGATACATGAATCCCAGCCTTGTGTCGGAACTCCATGTATGTTTTTGGACACGTTAAGTGCATTTCTTTCCACAACTCGGTTCCTTTTTTCAGCCCTGCCATTACTGCAACTATTTTTGTGTCTTCACTTACCATCTCGCCTTCCAATAGAATTTTATCGAATCTTTCCAAAAATTGCTTGTCCGACTCTTCGTCTCCTTGCTTAATGTCTGCCAGCCTGTGTCTCTGGGTGAGGTAAGACCCGACCGTGGAGAAGTGCGAGAGAAATTCCTTGCTGAGTTGCATGAACGAACTGATGGAGCCTGGAGTTATTGCAGAAAACCATCTGTGAGGGCCGTCACCAAGAGTCAACGGAAAATTCCGACATTGAGTTGCATCGGATGCCTTAACCGATATCATGTAATCGGTATATTTGGACAGGTGTACTTTCGGGTCTGAATTTCCTTCGTACAAATTAATGGTTGGGAATTGTACTTTCTTTTGTACCGGCGCATTAAGGATATCCGGGGACAAGGGTGATGATGGCAACATCGTCGATCCATCGCCTTTCCTTTCCTCCAACTGTTTTTGCATCTCCTCCACCGCTTTCTTTAGAGCTTGCCACTCATCTGGAGACGTTTTTCCGCTAGAAGGCTGTTCGTCATGATTAGGTTCAATGACTTCTTCATGACGCAGTCCCTTGCTAACGGGACGTTTCTCTTGAGTGGCGTGCCTAGCGATGTTACTGGCTCCATTAGGACCTAGTCGCCCAAAGGCTGATCTTCTTAGCCTTTCATGCACTGAACGGCGAGCAGCAGGGTGCGTTTGCCCTGGTGCTCGCTCCTCGCCTCTCAACTGATCGTCCCTATGTGTTCCGCGATAACTTGCTCTTCTTGTGCGGTAGTGGCTTAAACTCCTTGTGTCCCCGCTGCTCGACTCCTCACCTGTCCCCGGAGTGGACTCTCCTCGACTTCCAAGTCTTTCACTCAAAGGAGCTTTCCCTTTATTCCTACGGATTTCTTCGCTGTCAACCTCGTCATTTCGTGCGTCTTTTCTTCTTTCGCTTCGCTGCTCGCTCGCCCTGTTGGTCGCCGCCTGCGTCCCTGATGGCCCGACCATTTGTCGTCTTTGCAATGCTTGTAAAACAGCAATCGTTTTTGCTAGCTCTTCGGGATTTTGAGCAAGAGCTTCTACTTCCGGCGGGATTGTATCAATGGTAACTTGGACATTTCTTTGCGAAGTTGCTTTTACTGTACGTGCATGTCCTTCAGTGGACGAAACCCTAGTTTTTGACCTACGACTTGGAGACGTGCTCAAATGTCGTTCTTCTTGTGATCGAACCATTTTGGTTACCGAAAGACAAGTGGTAAGCGGATGAATGGGGTGATTTTATCTCCAACAAATACCTTTTGTAAGAATTACTAGCTTTGTTTGTATGAATATGGTTGTTTGAAAACCCTAGTTCATACATACATGCACTTAAACTCTCAAAGTAATGTATAGATGGCTGATTTTGCTTCAAACAATGTGTAGATTCGATTTCCGGTGGCTTCCTCCCGGAGTCCGGCCGGATTTTGCAGATTCCGGTGGAGTTCTTCAACTTTCCTTCGACTTTTTTATGAAACGGAGGTTCGAACCCTTCTTCTAGCGCCAATTGTTGATGATCTTTCCTAATCAATGATGATTAGTGGTTGTTTCTCTTTGTTAAGATCACCAAACAAAATCTAAGATCATAAAATTTGATTAAGTAATATGCAATAAGTAAATTTGCAAGAGTTTTGGTAATATTTTGAATTATGGAAAAAAATCCTCCTCCTCCATACAAATGAGGGGGTATTTATAGATACACAAGAAAGCCATGTGTCATTACCCTAATGGTTTAACCATTGGATTTTTGCCATGTATTGAGACACTTGTACAACATCTAAGATATTAACCATTAGATTTATGCCAAGTGTTAGGACACTTGGATCATATCTAGACTAGTGACTCTTGGAGTTTTCAATGTTGTACTTGGTCTTTTGAGATGACTCAATTGCTTTCTCTGGTGGCCTTTTGCTCGCTTGTATATCCTTGCGGGGTATTATGGACCTGCTGGTCGCCACTTGTCTTTTCTCAATTTATTCTTTATACTTTGCTGTGTTGGTCGCAACTTGTCTGACTACGCTCCTGGTCGCCAACAGCTTTGTTCAACTTTGTACGCTCTTGGTCGCCTCTTTCTTGATTTTAGTTTTAGTTCTTTTAATTCTTCATCGTTGTTGCTCGCCTGGTCACTCATCAACAATGTCTACGTGGCAAGGACTAAAACGATGTCGTTTTACTATAATATGTTTTTTTCTAGCATTCCTGAAAAGTTACCTCTGATCAAACTAAAAAGTTACCCTTTATAAAATGCACTTTTGTGTATAGCAGGGGTAACTTTTCAGTAATAATATAAATAATTATTTAATAATACACTTGAATTGTACGGTAAATTTGATGCACACAAGACTATGTCATTCATATTATAAATTTATATTAGAATATAGAACAACATTTATGTATGAGAACGAAAATCTTCATAATATAAATTACAGAGTCATGTATGCATCAGGTGCACCGCGCAACTCAAGTATATTTTTAAAAAAGTTGCCCTTGCTATTACTGAAAATTGCATTTAATAAATGATAACTTTTCAATATATATTTGAGTTGCACTGTGCACCTGGTCTGGTGCACAAAAGAGTTACTCATAATAAATTATTAAAAGAGTTTGTGCATGTATTGAAATTCATATTTTTACAAAAGAAGAAAAAGATCAAATAAATTTTGATAAAGATTAAATAACTTTACTGTGAGATTCGAAATTCGCATGTTAAATTTTTTGGAATAAATTAGTTGGCCACCTTAATTAAGTTTTTTTTTTATCATATTTGGGCACACTCGAATTCTTATCAATTGTTAATGAATATTCTTTAGTGAATAAAAATACATAAAATTTATAAGAATAATATATGTTTTTTTAAGTATTTAATCGTGGATATATTTCATTATTAAAATTTTAAAATAAGATGTATAATTATAATAATCAAATATTAATTATTAGCAACTTATTATTTAATGAAATAAATTTATAATTTTCTAATATTATGCCTAATACACAGAAGATTAATTTGACAAATAAATTTTGCAGACTACTTTTAATATAAAAATTGAAACAAAGTATAAAGTGAAAATGGTTCATACATGAACCATTGAAGGGTATTAGTTGTTTCCACTAAAGAGTATTAGTTGTTTTCATTGAAGGGTATTAGTTGTTTTCACTAAAGAGTATTAATTATTTATTGAAAACAAACTAAGACTCTTTAGTGTAAACAACTAATATTCTTCAGTGAAAACAACTAATACTCTTTAGTGAAAATTAGTAATACCCTTAATTGATTCATGTATGAACTAATTTCACTCTATATATACCCAAAAATTAATGCATAAACCTAGGAAATTAGGTATTACAACGTGCAAGTTGAAAATCTACAAATTAGTTATTAGAACTAAAAATATGGCTGCATATTAAGGAAATCGTCATGTTTTTTGGGCAAATAATTATAAAATCAAATTAAAAACAGTCACCTAAATATATTGAAAACTTGTTTCAAATTATCAATTATATTATTGTGGACATTATTTGTTGGTATATTTTACATATATTTGGAGATAAAAAAAATGGATTGCATTATGAGACCATGGAAAAACTGCATACACATTGTAAATAAGTAAAAATTAAATATCGTGATTACACTAACCATATAAAAATTAAAGAGTATGTATAGAGTGAAATTGGTCCATACATGAATCACTAAAGGGTATTAGTTGTTTTTACTAAAGAGTATTAGTTACTTTTACTGAATGGTATTAATTTTTTTCTCTAAAGAGTCTTAGTTTGTTTTCACTTAACAATTAAAACTCTTTAGTATAAGTAAGTAATACCCTTTAGTGAAAACAACTAATACTCTTTAATGAAAACAACTAATATTCTTCAAAGACTCACGTATGAACCAATTTCACTCTATACTTTGTTCATACATAAATTATTAAAGGGTATTAGTTATTTCGACTAAAGAGTATAAGTTGCTTCATTGAAGAGTGTTAGTTGTTTTCACTGAAGAGTCTAAGTTTATTTTCAGTAAACAATTAATATTTTTCAGTGAAAACAACTATTACCCTTAAGTGAAAATAACTAATACTCTTTCGTGAAAATAACTAATGCCCCTTGATGGTTCATGTATGAACCATTTTCATTCTATACTTTGTCTTTTTTATTATAGAAGAAATGTACACAACGTGTATATACAACTAATGATAGAATTTCTATACTAACATTTACATTGACTAAATAAAAAATTTATAATAGAGAAGATATGGCAAAATATAATTTATCGTAATTTATGGGATTTTATTAATCTCTTATGAGTATGTATAGAGTAAAATTGGTTCATATATGATTCATTGTAGGAGATTAGTTGTTTTCACTAAAGAGCATTAGTTATTTTCATTGAACAATATTAGTTGTTTTAAATGAAAATTCTTCGTTTGTGTTCAGTAAATAATTAATACACTTCAATGTAAATAACTAATACCCTTCTATGAAAACTATTAATATTTTTTAGTGAAAACCCTTGAATGATTCATGTATGGACCATTTTCATTATCATCTCTTATAATACTAAACACATTCATATCTGCATGAATCTTCAAACATTCAATTTGTTGAATTGACATTCCATTACTAAAATATTTAATTTCATAATTTAATTCATCACTCAATTGCATTCAATTTAAATTGACGTTAAAACATGCAATTAGTATAGATACTATAACAGCAAAAAAAAAAAAAAATTACATTAACATTAAAAAAACATATGGACAAAAAGTAGGTCTTGTGTGAGACTGTCTTATGCCATGAAAGAAATTAGATGGGGTATAAATTAAGCATAACGCATTAATACTTTGATATTGTCAAATTTGTGTTGTCTCATGTCATAAGACGGTCTCATGTAAATTTTTGACATGGACAAATTATATTGCTTTGTTGGTTTCAGTCACGCCCAATTTAAGTCCCTCAGTCTAATAGACACTATTGTACAAAGATGTTAATCAAGTCTTTTACCACTGGAGTAAAAAGCTAGGAAAATGAGTTTGTTTGGTGGTTGTACTATAATTGAATGAAATTAGTATGTGAGGATTTTTTGATATGTAGATGCAAGTACTAATGTTGGGTAAAAATTAAAATTTTAAAAGTGAATATATTTTGTTAAAATTATTAATGAGGTGGTGGACTTATTAAAATAGTGAATACACATAATTGTGTCACATAATATATATTTTGATGAATCGGTACCTGACCCAAGAATCGATTAATCGGGTGGACTAAAGTTGCGCCCTATAATATATTTTATTTGATTAAGGATTAATAGTTTAAATATTCAATTTTTTATAAAAAAATATTCATTTTTAAAATAGTTAAATAATAATAAAGTCAATATTATTTTTAAACTATTAATAAAATCAGCTTTATACTAAGGGTTCATTGCAAAAAATAACGATCATTATGGTTTTTATAAATTACAATATATTTACAAAAAAATCAATTCGTGTAAAAACTTCAATTTTAGAGTAAAAGTCTATGAAGAATCATTCTATAATTTATACAAAATTTTGATTTTAGAATTAATGTTTACACAAAGACAATGTAAAAAGTGAAAATAGTTCATACATGAACCATTAAAGGGTATTTGTTGTTTTCAATAAAAAATATTAGTTGTGTTTTACTAAAAAATATTAGTTGTTTACTGAAAATAAACTAAAATTCTTCAATGAAAATAATTAATACTCTTCAATAATAACAATAAATATTATTTAGTTAAACAATTATTACCTTTCAATGATTCATATATACATACTTTTACACAAATAACAACTTCATTTGTAGATCATCCCAATGATTTCATTTCCAAATTCAAACACAATTTTTACGTTTCCCTTAGCTAGTATAAAAATTCTAACCAATCATTAAATTAATTAATTTTATTCAACAGAACCCAATTTGTTTGCAAAATTTTAGGATAACTTTAACTATCTGAATTTTAGAATTAATGGGTTAGCAAAATTATGGAGAATGCTACATCTACCCACCGGGTAATCCACCCGCCAAATAAAAATAATAAAAAATTAATTTAGAATAAGAAACATTAAATATTATATTATTATTCTCTCACCTTATTTATTACCATGAATTAATTCTTCTTTCACAATCCCCAATTCAAATGAAGTTAATATATAGACCACCTTCATTTTTCACAACCTTTACATTATAATGTAACTTTCTTATTTATAATTTAATTTACGGCCTAAATATAGACTAATTGTGTTCTTTTGAACTAATAACTTTATTTTTATTTTATTACTCCGTAGTCAATTTAAAAATTACTACTAGTAGAAATTAATTATTTATTTCTATTTTTTAGTTTTGAGAAGCGAGCCATTTAAACTTAATTTTTAATTTAGAAGATTGACACATTGTCTATCCAATATTCCACAACTACATAATTAATTCTCCATAAATACAAGGTTTTAGGGTGGTTTATATAACTAGTCTTGAATTGAAAGAAAAATAGGAAAATATAAATTAAATATATAACAAATTTGAAATTTGAAGTGCAAACTAAGTATATAAATGATTATTTTGCAATATGATCCGTAAACATAAGTTAGTCCAATATATATTTTTATTTATATAATATTTAAATGAGACAAATTGAAATTTTATATAGGATTTAATTTAAAATTTTGTAAAATGTATAGATGAGTATTTTATATTGAATAGTATTTTTTATTATCGCCAAATGTATAGACCAAAAGATTAAAAAAATTATGGTCTTCGAAGGTCATGTATTATATGACTAATTAAATAATTAAATCAATATATAAATATTTAGCATTTTCATTATAGAAGTTGGTATTGTGTGAAAAAAAAAAATCACAATGAAACTCTATTCACGTGATCAATATCTTTCAGTAGTTTAAGTGACACCCCTTAGCATTACAATTAATACCTTTTAATAATTTAAGTAACACAATTTTTTATTACGACCAATACACTTCATTCATTTAAGTGATACACTTTAACATTACCACTAATATCTTTCAATAATGTATAGTGACACCTTTAACATTGCGAGTAATACATTTAAGCAATTTATTGATAATTTTAATATTACGACTAATACATTTCAATAATTTAATTGATGCCATTTAGCATAAAACTTTTGAGTTACGGAAGTAATTTCACCACGACCTGAAACTGGTTCATGCAATACATTATCAATAAATAGTTCTCCGGAGCAATTCTAAATGTGCATGCTTAATTATTACAAAATTATGTAGCCTTGAGATTGCCATTTTTTAACCGTGGATTGTTTTTTGTTGCGATGTTCATAGTAACCAAGCGAAAAAAAATCTAATTTTTTTATATGCTACGACTGGTAGAGATATCGACACAAACAAATAACAACTAACGTAGTTTATGAGAAAATATTTAAAAATTCTAAGACAAAATAATATTTTTCAAACTTAACTTACTTAACAATTTCACATGTTGAGGGTAAAACAATTTATGTGCGTAATTTAAAAGATGAAATTTAACACACATCATATGTTAAATAAAAAAAAGTGTAGTATGTATTAAAAAAAATCAACAAATAAAATAGTTGGATATACTTAGTCATCATAGTTATAGTAACAAGTTAATGATTATATGAAATCTTACATAATACATCAAATATCAATTATATTAATGCTACCAAATGGTGTAAGAACACCACTATTTAGACCAATGTGGAGAATTCGAATCACCTTGAGATATAACAAAAAGTTCAATCTAAATTATTACATTTTTAAGGAGTTGGTATTGTGTGAAAAAGTTTCACAATGAAACTAGACTAACATGATTAATACCTTTCAGTAGTTTAAGTGATAATATTTAACATCATGTCCAATGCTTTTAATAATTATATGTTTGTATGCCCAATAACTTGACACAATTTTGGATTTGGTCCCATTCGATATCACTTTTGATTTTAGTCCTGTAAATTTATAATTTTTTTGAAATTAGTCCTTTAACCTGCTATCGGGGGTCATGTAACCGGTTAAGTGCTTATGTGGCATTTTATTTTATTTTTTTGTACAAATGGCAGTGATGATTGGATTATAATATCCACTTGGCATTATTTATTTTAATTATTCATTAAATTTGTAAATAAATATTAAAATTACCCAAAACTAAAAAAAAAGTATATTTTCAAATAACTTTATTTACAAATACCAAGAAAATAATTTTCTATTCATTTTAATTTTCTAATTATATTTACAAATAAAAAAAAACGTGCAAAGTAAACTGTGAACACTTTCAAATTTTTTTTATAGTTAATTAAGAATTACAATATCATTAAAGGTTAACAAAGAAGCCAAGTAAAATTATTTCAAATTAAAAAAATACAAAAATTGGTTCATTAAAAAAAACACTATTCATTATCTTCTCCACGATTCCAACCCAACGTGAAAAGGAGAAAACCACTACTCCAACCAAAGAAATTTCCGGCGTCGTCTCGCATCCCTCCTCCGCTTCAGTCACGCTGGCGTCTCCACCCTCAATCCCTCTCCAACCACCGGACCACAGCCGCCACCGCCTCACTTCTCGTCGCCACCATCACCTCCTTTCTCACGCTCCCCTCCCATCCGCCGCCAACTGCTGCCGTCTACACCCGTCGTAACCCCTCCTCCCCGCCCCTCCCTTAAAGAAACCGCCGCCACTTCTTCTCTCTCCTCCTCCTCTTCTCTCTCCTTCACCCTGCAAAATTCAACTCTCTCTTCCCCATCTCTCTTCCTCATCATCTCAACCTTTTTCAGGATCAATTAATTCACATCCATGAGTATAAGGATTTTCAATTCAGCAAAGAAACAATCAAATCTATGGGTGAAGATTTGGGGGAATTACGAATTTTGATTATCCACAGGCGCACAACCTACTTCCCAAAATTCAGCCCAATTTTTCCAGCTACCCCCACCATCGCCAGAATAAGGGGTAGTTGTTCGTATGCCTCAATTTGGCGACGAAATAAGTGTAGTAGTTCGTATACCCCTGATTGGCGACGAAATTAGTGTAATCAATTTTTTTGGGTGTATAGGAACTTGATTTAAATTCCAATTCGTTGGTGGTGCTGGAGAACGGAGGTAGGAGAATGGTGACTTCCTTCGACGGGTTGGAGTCGAGGCGGCACCGGAAATTGGGTTGGAGTTGTGGGAGGAGGGATGTGAGGCGGCGCCGGAAGTTGGGTTGGAGTCATGGGAGGAGGGATGCGAGGCGGCGCCGGAAATTTGGATAACATGGCCGATTTATGTGCCTGACCGAGATCCTACGGAATATTACCATCACCCCTCATTAAAAATGTTGACGTGACACATAATAAATAAAAAAAAATGAAAATTAATATCCAGGGAGGCAGCACCGGATAAGTAACCGGTTATATCAAGTCAAAGGACTGATTTAAAAAAAATTCATACTTATGAGACCAATTCCAAAACACGTAATCATTTTGGACCAAATTCAAAATTGGGCTAAGTTACTGGACTTATAAATATATAATCCCTACAATTTAATATTACCACTAATACATTTAGGCAATATAAGTGATACCCTTTAGCAATATCACTAATACCTTTCAGTAATTCAAGTGACATCATTTAGAGTAATAAGCAACACATTTAAGTAATTTAAGTGAAACCTTTTAGCAATATAATTATAATTTTTCAGTGATATAAGTGATACCCTTTTGCATTATAAATAATACCTTTCAGTAGCAAATTCAGATTCACGCACGTGAAACTGGTTCATACAATGTTTTGCAGAGTGTGAGCAAAATTCACCTTGAAACTTGTGTTGATAATATTAGTTGTTTCATTAAAGGGTATTAATTATTTTTACTATATGATATTATTTTTTTTTTAATGAAATCGATTGTTCCAATAATATTAGTTGGAGAGTATTAATTATTACTGTAAAATATTAGTCTAAATCAGTTATACAGGTAAAATTGATTCACATAAAACCAACTCTTTAGATTTAGGTATTTATATACGTGTGTAAGCTAATTAAGTTGACATCTAAAGATTTTCATTGTATATTAATTTTTAAAATAATCATACCTCAAGTATATACTCCCACTTCCCCTAATAATCTTCACACTACTTTTTTCTTATGTTTTAACTATCGAGTTGTTTATTAGTATTTAAAATGATAAAATAATTTTTAAGAAGGAGTATGATAGATCTATCTCTCCTTTATTGTAAAAAAAAAATCTAGAAATTATTTTATCATATTAAATACTAATAAAAAATATCCTAAATTATATTTATTAGATATTTCTCAATTCTAGATTACTTTTAAATATAAGGAGTTAAATTAACCATTTCAAAATTGAAATAGTGATGCAAAAAACGTGGGGTATGTGGGTGGTTATATTTCAAATTGTTTTTAATAGATTACAATAAATATTTTTTAGATAATTCCAACTTTTAAACAATATAATTAATATTAGATTTCCTTGAAATTAAAACCATAGTATATCCCGGTTATATTTCTAATGGTGTGTGGGGTGTGTAGTACTAAACATTATATGAAAATAAATAATATTAATTGTAATTATCATCATAAATTATAATTGACTTATTTTAATATAGAAAATTGAAAAAAAAAAAATTAGTGTAAATGACAATAAATATGTTACTGTTGACTAATCTACTAATAAACTCTAATCATAACAAGAAATATCTATATCATCACTATAGATAAAATTTTAATTTCTAATCACCATTATAAGTTTTAATTAAATTATTTCAATGTCAAAAATTAAAAAAATATATATAGTACTAGTGTCACCAACAATAGTATTATTACGATTGACTAGTCCGATTATCGACCCCTAACCGTAACAAGAAACATCAATCTTACCACTATGGGTCAAATTTTAATTTCTAATCACCATTATAAGTTTTAATTAAATTAATTCAATGCAGATTTTTTTTTTTAAATTAATAGTACTATTGTCACCAACAATAGTAATATTACTATTGAGTAGTTCGACTATCAAACTCTAATAACAAGAAACATCCGATCTTAACACTATAGATTAAATTTTAATTTCTAATCACGTCGTTGATAACGCAATTTTTTTTTTAAAATCTACTTACATTTGTGCTCTTTGCGTTAAATAATAATAAAAAATCATTTTATATTAAAAAAACGAGAGCATAACATAAATAGCAGATAAAAAAAACACATAATTAAAAATTAAGAAATTAGAAAAAAAATTCATTAATATCAATATACAAGAATTAAAAATTAGAAAAAAAATCCATTGATACCAACAGGAGTTGTCGAGAGAAATTTAAGAAATTTACCAATATATTAGTAGAGAGGAAACAAATGTAAAAAATATTTTACCAATCTTTGATATAACCAATGTTTAGATGGAGAGAAATTAAGAAATTTATCCATCTATTAATATAGAGGAGAGAAATCTGTAGAAAAAAGAAAAAAGTTAACCATACAACAATAAATGCATTGCTTTGGAAAGAGAATCCTATATTTAAGGATTTCAATAACTCCTTAAAAACTTTTTATTATTTTTAATTTTTTTATTAGGTGGGTAGATTACCCACTGGGTAAACCAAGTTTTTTCCCAAAATTATCTCTACACATCTTTAAATAAATATATACTCACATATAGATTAATACAAACAAATATTCAAAAAAAAAAGAAAATCTTAAAATTAATAATAATATAATCATATAGAAATCCTAATCATTTCAAACTTCTGATAAAACACAATGTTTTTCATTAGGTCTTTAAATTTTTTAATAATCAAAATTTATGATGAAACATTTTTAAGTTATAGAAATTACATAATATAATTACAAAAGACAAAATATTATATGAAAATTATTCATGATAAGTTTATCATGAAACTATACTAAAGTATCGAATATTTGACCAAGAGTATCAATAATCTCACCAAAAATATTATTAATTTGGATCGGTGGTATTATATTGTAATTGTTGTAAATTTTCTCGAATTCATATTAATGATACTACTGGTGAGATTATCGATACCGTTCTGATCAAATATTCGATACCTTAAAATAGTTTTATGATAAACTTATCATGAACTATTTTTATATAAAACTTACTCTTACAAATATGACAAAGTTTTATATAAAAACAGTTCATGATAAGTTTATCGTAAAACTGTTTTAAATTATGAAATAGTTGATCATGAGTAACTAATCCTATAATTTTGGCTATTTAATCTTCATATAATATGCTATTTGATTAATATATCATTATAGTTAAATTAACAAAAAATAAAAAAATTACCACAAAAGTTTATTAGTATATATTGGTTATAATAATCGCAATGGGAAATTATTATGGTCATTCTAATAATTGCATAATTTATGCAATATATTAAATTAGTTGCATATTCGCATAACCCTAGCGTAATATTACTGGTAATATAAACTAATTTCTAGATTAATGGACTCACAACACTATTTTTTCTTGATAATCGGACATTAATCCAGTTTTACAAAACTCTATTTTTCTTTTTATATATTATCGAAATTAAGAATATTTGCAGAAATATTTATTATAGAACTAATTTTATAATTGAATTCCCATAAAAAAATTGTGCATAACATTATATAAATGTTACAATTAATTAAATAATTTCCCTTTAATAATTTATTAAAAAATACGAAGGCAGTAGAAATATATTATAAAATGCAAATAATAATTCATGTAAGAAACACATTGCCTACATAATATACCGTATCACATAATTTGTGCCATTAAAAATTATCAATTTACTCCTATAGATATATCACAATAATTTTTTAACATGCCCTCTATCTCATCATGCTTCTCTCTGTAACACCCCGTCCCGTTCTATACCTTTTTTTCCTTTTTAGAAACCTTTTTTTTTTTGTTTCCTTCTCTTGTTTATTTTTTTTATTTTATTTTGCGTGTTTCGTGTAATTTAAATTTATACCTACTTACAAAATTTCAAAATTCGTAGAAAGAAATCGAATCTTTCGAACGAATGAAGAACTTCGAGAATTAATTAAAAATCGGGGTTTTCGACCGGTATAATTTATTAAGATTAATTTCAATGTCTTGAAATAACTAATTAATTAATCAAATCTTAAATTTTATATTAATTACTTGTTTTTGGTTTTAGATTAAAAAATCAAATATTTCCTTAACAAGTATCAAAGATATACATGAAATTCTTGCCATTAATTTACAGCCACAAATTAATTTAAGGTATTAAAATTAATCTTTTAATCTAATTAACAAATTTGACTTATTCTATAAAAAAAGAACCGTCCCTTTCAATTCTCAGAGGATAAGATCAGTTCAAAATTCATATACACGCGTTTTCTTTTCTCTCTCCAAAAACGTGTACTCTCCTCTCTCATCGGAGAAGCAGCCGAGCCTCTTCCGCCTCTCCTCCGTCAAACCCACGCCTCTCACCTCCTATTCCAATCGAAACCGAAGCCTTCGCCTCCTTCTTCGATCAGCCGGTGACGCTGCTCACACCGTTACGCCACCGCGACGCCTCTGCTCCGGCCGATCGACGCCGCTCTCCGTCCTTCGCCGTTACGCCAAGACACCTCTGCTCCGACCAATCGATGCGCCTCCTCCTCCGTTCGAAGCCAGCGACACCCCTCTGCCGAATCGCCGCCGCCGCGACACCTCTCTGCCGAATCGCCGCCGCCGCGACACCTCTCTGCCGAATCGCCGCCGCCGCGACGCCCCTCTGCTGAACGCCGCCGCCGTCGCAACGCCGCCACCTCCTCTCCCTCTTTCTTCCAGTAAGTATTCAAGAGAAAACCCTCTTTCTCAATTTCGATTTCAGATTTTTTTTAATTCGATTTCAAAACATAACCCGATTCTTTGTTTCTTTTCCCGAGACGATGCCGAACCAAACTTTTGTTGCCGGAATTTCTGAAAAAATCGAGATACGCCGTTAGGCTGCCCAATTTCCACCTCGAACCCGAAGAAATGTAAGGGCTTTACCTTCGTTTTCTTCCTTTTGTAAATTCTGTTTTTTTTTCTTTTGGGGGACTATTCGGAGCCGTAGAAACAAGAATTTACGAGGACGTTTTGAACCCTTGATATCTTGTTCATTCTTCTGTTAAATTTTGTTCCTGTTCTTGAGTTGGTTTGTAACTTAGGACTTTCGAATTGATTTTTTCAGTAACTGAGTTTCCTGGAGAATCGTTACTGCGAATTATTAGAGTATTTTGGACTTTATTGGACTAATATTAGTCTTTGGTTGTTAAGTATTATTCTTATAGATGTATGGTATCATTGTTTAGTTGGACAGTATTTTGGAAATTAGTATTGTTAACTTCTATTGGATGATGATTTCAGTTGATAAAACACTTTTGTTTTAATCCGTAGACAAAGGGAAACTCGTCTTCTCCCTTGTCTCGGGTTAAACGGTTGTATCAAATGAAAAACAATTTAGTAGAAAATAATAGTACTATTTTGTTTTGAAAATGATACAAGTTAACTCAATTAATAATACTAATAACATAGGAAAATATTTTATATTTTAAGTTTTATTAAAATCTCTTTAAAATCAAGTACTTCTAAAAATGAAGAAAAATATATATATGACATTATTTTAGTATTTATTCTTTAAGTGAAATAATTTTCAAAGGATTTTATTTATAAAAGTATAAACTATATTCAATGACCTTCTAAGAATAAGAAAGTGAAATTTTAGAAAAGAAAGACATTAAATTAGTACATATGTTATTAGTGTAAATTTCTATAAATTTCTTATCTTTTTATCCTTTTCAAGAAAAGTATTTAAAGTTATACTTTTTAAAATAGTAAAAGTTTTTACAAAAGAATAAAGGAAATTAAAGGTTGTTTTTTAGAAATATAAATAATCATACAATCAAGAAATATAGTAAGTACACTCCAAAAATACACCCATCCTTTTTAGAGGTGGTGTATTCACCAAAATGGGGTGTGACCCTTAAACAAGTCCTTTTAAAGTATATAAGACACCAACCCCTTGTCTCTCGTAACGCAAACTCTCGAATTCATCCTAAATTCATCAAAGATCAATCTTTAATCGAATAACTTTATATTAGGAATCAGTGCTAGTGGGATTCCGCGCCAGAGACTCGACCACTCGTCTGTGCACCACTCCCAAGACTCCCAACAATCAGGTGGGTGATGATCGGTTGATCGATCTGCTTATAATACATTGTGCTGGTATTTTCTGAACTCGACTAATTAAACCTAAAACAATTAATCCAACATAAATGTATCCCTATTATATAACCGTTTGAATTACGTGATGTAATCATATGTGATACGAAATACCTGTTGTTAAATCCAAATCAATCACCATTGCATGACTAAGGGCATTATGTGAGCATGAATCAATTTGATTGCAAATCGAGGAATTTTTCCTCCACGTTTTAAAATGTCAGTTTTATAAAAGGATTTGATGTCAGTAAGTACGGAGTTGTGGTACGGGTATTAAATCCAACCTCCGGGGAGCTGTCGAGGACGCCCCCAGAATCAAGGTTGTTGATTCAAACAAATCTGGTCCCCGAGTCAGACTCCTACGTTGCGCACTGGGAATAAGGCCATTGATGGTTTGCGTTATTCTATTTTGTCAGTGGTTGGGAGAAGTAAGGTTTTGGATAGTGGAACAAGTCAAGTATGGTCGTATGAAAGTGGTCCAAGGAAAATCTTTTACGATATGTGGAAAATGATTTTGGGTTTCGCCCCTTACTGTGAATCAACTTGCGATATGCCAATTGTATGATGTAATACTTGTTATGCCCAATTAAATATTACGTGAATCTGTTTGTTCTGTGATGTACATTATCCATGTTTATATATCAACTGTTTAAATATATTAAACGCTTTATTAATAAGTACAACTTAATACACTTCGTATTTACCAATCCCATGATGTTGCAAATCACCCATACGTGAGAATTCAAATCTCACGCCCCACTTTTCTAACCCCTTGCAGATTATGAGTACGGGGAGCAAGGACAGTGATGAGGAAGACACGGCGTTTCCCCGATCAAATAAAATCCTAATTAGAACACTACGATGCCTATATTACTTTCTATTTTTCTAAATAAATGTTATCGTCAGTGCACTGTAAGACGATACAAATTTCCGTGTGATTCAGTACCTAAGACTAAGTATGTAATTTTTCGAAATACTAAACTCTCTATACTTAAATATATATATATATATATATATATATATATATATATATATATATATATATATAAGAGCGTGATACATTGTTATAATATTTCTCCCCATCCTTCTACTGCATGAAACTCATCATCTATTTATGATATCTTTCCTTCAAAAATTTTATAGTTCGGGATTTTGATCTCAATTAACATCTCGAATTCTATATAATTAATATATATGGATTCGGGGCGTTACAGGTGGTATCAGAGCCTAGGTTCAAAACTTTCGGACCCAAACCCAAATCCTTGATTTTTTTTCATAAAAAAAAATATTTCTCATCACTTAAATAGTAAACAATATTGAATATCTCGGGGGAAACGTGTCTCTGATTACTGTCCACAAGCTCCTCAAAGGTACGTCAGTAAAATTTTCATAAAAGTCGTCTAAAGGCCTACGAACTCACAACAGTTTGACTTCATAATATTACACAATAAAAAAGGTTACGACAACTCGAAACGATGTTCGTGTTATAAGGGAAGGCTTCAGGATCTAGTCTAAATTGTTTCTGAACCTCGGTTAATTGATAAAGAATGCTTGAATAATTTTATGAGCTTCATAAATGATATTATGTGATTACTTGAGTTACGTGCTTTAAAGTGTTTACTTTACAACTTTCCTTTCTTGAACTAAAATTTTGACTAGAACTTTCCTTTCCCTATAGGAGACCATAAGATGGATGTGGATGAGTACATAGGAGTTACGCAGCTAGAGTTAGAGACTATCGATGAGTATACGACTCGCTTCCTAGGACTACGTGAGAGAGAAAGGGTTGCCCCCGAACCCCACGTTGAGTCGAATTTCGCTGCTGCGATGAGGTATACCAGCGGAGTTGCTGAAGTATTCCGTCTATCGCTACGGGGCTCCTAGACCGCATGAGAATGGACGATGCTGAGGATGGCCCCTACCTTCACTTAGAGGCTTTTTGGGTGGAGGTTCAAAGGGTTATACGGAATGCGGACACTACCCGCGGGTTGGCTTACCAGGCCGCTGCACTCGCCCGGGGCGACATGGACATATCAGACATCCTTCGAGAGGAAGCTGTCTTAGCACAGTTATCAACTGACGCAGCCAGGGCGACCGCAATCACCCAGGAGGAGTACTCCCTCTTCTCTACTCAGAGGGCTGACCTATACCAGAGGGCGGCCATCTCGCAGCGGGATAACGCCGTTGCTCTCTGGGTGGCAGGAGGATTAGCTGGTGATGGACCTCTCGGCCCCAATGAGGCCGCACTCCCAGGAGTGGAGCCAGCAGTCGACGAGCTGGTCGAGGGTGGGCCACCTGTGGACGGAGATTCCTCTGCAGAGTCAGGGGTGGATGATTAGTTTGAGATTTGACTTGGTATATAGTAGTAAATGCATATATAGCATAGGTGGTAGCCGCTTGACATATAGTAGTAGTCATTGCGTGGTCGTTTTCCTTATAGGCCATAACAGCTTAGCCTTAACCCACTCCTTTTGTCGCTCGTGATCCGCACTGATGTGAGGATACAATGCGTTAGCATTACCTAGAAGTCTTTTGTATTCTATGACGTAATGTAAGGAGACTGACTCCATAGAACCCCAAAACTTTTTAGATATATATAATACTTATTTTGTGCTCACTGCTTGTCAATGTGCTTTACTTGCTTTACATATTAATTGTCGTATATTTTATCTGATTATTACTCAATGACATATCACTGGTTCCTATTGTACTGTGCGAATGTGAGTACTGTACCATTGAGGGCCCCAATGCGTTGCAGTGATTTACGTACCACATGTATTTCAGTGCTAGTGCTGTGTTATTTTGGTTAATCCGGTTATGTTTTTATAATTTTCTCGCACCTATACATATTGTAAAAATATTATTCTTTTCTCTTCAGAAGCATCTTTAGAATGGTACCAGGCCGAAGACGTGGACGACCCCGCATTAATCCTATTCCTGTACCAGTGGATCCTATGGAACAGGACCCACCTCCTCAGGCTGAACCTGAGCCGCCTCAGCAGGCCGCGCCAGGGAATGATATTGCGAGAGAAATTCTAATCTCCCTGCAAAACTACATCCAGCAACAGGCTCCACCACCTCTTCCACCCCTTTATGGGCCTATTTCTCAAATAGCGCCCAGGATGAACGACTTTGTCGAACGCTTTCGACGACTACAGCCACCTAGGCTGAATGGAAGAGAGAACCCCTTTGAGATCGAGGAGTGGATATTCGGAATGGAACGTATTTTTCGACATATGGCACTGGCTGATGCACAGAAAGTCTCTTGTGCCCAGTTCCAACTGATGGAGGATGCAGCCCAATGGTGGGAGTCCTATGAGCGGACTATGAGTGAAGAAGCTAGACAGGTCTTTACTTGGGAAGATTTCAAGAAAGCGGTGCTGGATAGGTACTTTCCACGAGTACTAAGAGATCGGAAGGAACAAGAATTCGTCAACCTTCGGCAGGGGACTCTCTCAGTGATAGAGTACGAGAGGAAATTCAATCAGCTGTCTCATTATGCCCCACATCTGGTGGGTGATGGTGAGAGGAAAGCCCGCAGGTTTGAACAGGGCTTGAGGCCTGAGATAGCGGGAATTGTAATTGGTCTTCAGATGCCAAGCTATGGGGAAGTCTTTCATCGAGCGTTACTAGTCTCGATCAGCCAGAATCTGGAGTACAAGCAGGCTCCGACTACTGTTCCTGTCAATCGTAATTGGCAGCCAAACTTTAAGAGGAACCCAGCCCCGCCATCCAGGGGGAATAACTTTGTTGGTTCTCGAGCCAACCAAAACTGTCAGAGGTGTGGAAGGAGACATTGGGGACCATGTAGTCAAGGAGGAGTAATCTGTTACCGTTGCAATCATCCTGGGCACAAGTCTAATGAATGCGCCCAGCCACCAAGCAGCAACCGCCAACCGGTCAATAACCAGTACCGCCCGCAGCAGGCAATCAACTACCAGACTCGCCAACTACCTGCACCTAACAACCGTCAGGTGGGATCACCCAACAGAGGTCCGCCTAACCAAGGTCAGAAAAGGTCTGGACATGTGAATGCCATTATGGAAGAAGGGGAAAGTAGCGGAGAACAACTTCGCCTGAAGGGCCCAGCTCAACCTGAGCTGCATGAGACGCTAGCAAGTACTGTCTTTGTACTTGAAAAACCTGCATATGTATTGTTTGATACTGGGGCATCTCATTCCTTTTTATCTGATAACTTTAGAAGAAAGTTAGGATTAATTGGGGAAAAGGGAAGGGTGTTGAATGTGAGTATTCCATCTGGAACCACTATGGAAATTGAGGGTCAAGTTAGAGGGTTACCCTTAATGCTAAATGACCAATTGATAGAGTCTGATCTTCATATTCTTAAGATGAAAATCTTTGACATAATCTTGGGCATCGATTGGTTGACGAAGAACAAAGCAATGACAAAATGTGCAGAACGCGAGATCGACCTTGAAACCAATAGCGGTCAATGTTTCACATTTCGTGAAATCAAGATCAAGAAAGAGACCCGAGTAATATCAGCAATCCAAGCTGCGGAAATATTACGGAAGGAAGAATGCCAAGCTTACCTTGTCCACATCTCAACAGGAGAGGAAGATGACAAGTTGTGTGTTAAGGTGTCGATCGTGGATGAATACCTTGACGTTTTTCCCGAGGAATTGACTGGGTTACCTCCGGACCATCAAATAGAGTTCTCCATCGACTTGATACCTGGGTCAGCACCAGTATCTAAAGCACCCTATCGAATGGCACCAAAGGAATTAGAGGAACTAAAGGAACAATTGCAAGGCTTACTTGAAAAGAAATTCATCAGGCCAAGTGCATCACCATGGGGAGCACCCGTGTTGTTTGTGAAAAAGAAAGATGGGACTTTCCGTATGTGCATAGACTACCGAGGTCTAAATCAACTAACCATCAAGAACAAATATCCTCTTCCGAGGATAGAAGACTTGTTTGACCAGTTGAAGAATGCTACTGTATTCTCAAAGATCGATTTGAGGTCTGGTTACCACCAACTAAAGGTCAAGAGCGAGGATATCCCGAAGACAGCATTCCGGACTCGGTATGGACATTACGAATTCACCGTAATGCCTTCGGAGTGACGAACGCTCCGGCAATCTTCATGGATCTGATGAATAGAGTGTTTCATCCGTACCTGGACAATTTCGTCATCGTCTTTATTGACGACATACTTGTATACTCTAAGAACAAAGAGCAACACGAAGAACATCTCAAGACAATCTTAGAAACAATGAGACGAGAGAAGTTGTATGCCAAATTCAGCAAGTGCGAATTCTGGATCAACCGTGTTATGTTCTTAGGACATATAATCTCCGCAAAAGGAATTGAAGTGGACCCGGCAAAGGTGGAATCCATCATGAACTGGAAGGCTCCTACTAACGTTAATGAAATTCGAAGTTTTCTTGGATTAGCGGGATACTATCGGAGGTTCATACAAAAATTTTCCAGCATTGCGAAAGCACTGACAAAGCTGACCAAGAAAACTGAGAAGTTTGTTTGGGACTCGACTTGTGAGGAAAGCTTCCAAGAACTAAAGAGGAGACTAACCACGTCGCCTGTGTTAACCATCCCGGACGGATCAGAAGGATTCGTCATTTACACAGACGCTTCGTTGTCAGGCCTGGGTTGTGTTCTGATGCAAAATAGGAAAGTTGTAGCCTACGCATCCCGACAATTAAAGGACCACGAGCAGAATTACCCAACTCACGACTTAGAACTGGCAGCAGTAGTTCATGCGTTGAAGATTTGGAGACACTACTTGTATGGTGGAAAATGTGAGATCTACACTGATCATAAGAGCCTGAAATACTTCTTCACGCAGAAGGAATTGAACATACGTCAGAGAAGATGGCTCGAATTGGTAAAAGATTACGATTGCACTATCCACTATCACCCTGGAAAGGCAAACGTAGTGGCAGACACTTTGAGTAGAAAAGAAGGTACGAAACTAGGCGTCGTTCCGACCACACAGTTACCACTAATGGGAGAACTCTCTCGGCTAAACTTGGAATTTTCCACACAGTGTTGTGCAGATTCCATGGTTTACACGTTCACCCTACAACCGACCTTACGAGAACGGATCCTAGGAGCGCAACAAAACGATAAATTCTTGAAGGGAATACGTAAGCGCGCTGAGGAAGGGACCATTCAGAGGTTCGTATTGAGTACTGATGGAGCTTTAATGTTCGATAATAGAATATGTGTGCCTAAGGATGAAGAATTGAGGAACGAAATCCTACGAGAGGCACATAACACTCCTTACATCGTTCACCCCGGAGAGACGAAGATGTACCGGGGACTGAAGGAGAACTTTTGGTGGAGAGGTATGAAGAGGACGATAGCTCAATTCGTCAAGAGTTGTTTAACCTGTCAACGGGTTAAAGCTGATCATCAACGACCCTCAGGGTTATTACATCCTCTAGAGATGCCAGAATGGAAGTGGGAGAACATCACTATGGATTTTATCACTGGATTTCCGAAAACGGTGAAGAATCACGATACCATCTGGGTTATCGTAGATAGACTTACGAAAACTGCCCACTTTATCCCTGTTAGAATGACGTATACGTTGGAAAAGCTTGCCCAACTATACGTAGCAGAGATAGTCAGACTGCACGGTGTGCCAGTCTCGATAGTGTCCGATAGAGACCCTCGTTTTACCTCCAAGTTCTGGGGAAGTTTGCAACGAGCCCTGGGAACTGAATTGAAATTCAGCACTGCATACCACCCACAAACCGACGGACAATCGGAAAGAACTATTCAGACACTCGAAGATATGCTGAGAGCTTGCGCTCTAGATCTTGAAGGAAGTTGGGAAAGCCACCTTCCCTTAGTAGAGTTCGCTTATAACAACAGTTATCAAGCAATGATACAAATGGCTTCGTACGAAGCGCTCTACGGGAAGAGGTGTAAATCACCAGTTTGTTGGGATGAAGTCGGGATTCGGAAGATTCTTGGACCCGAATAAGTCAAGAGATCAGCTGAGATAGTCGCGAAGATTAAAGAAAGAATCAAAACGGCTCAGGACCGTCAGAAGTCATATGCAGACACCCGAAGGAGAGATTTACAGTTCAACATTGGCGAGAAAGTGTTTCTCAGAGTTGCGCCAATGAAGGGCTTAATTCGCTTTGGGAAAAGAGGTAAGCTAAAGCCACGATACATCGAACCATTTGACATCCTGAACAGAATCGGGGATGTGGCTTATCGCTTAGCTCTGCCACCAGAGTTGTCGCGAGTACATGACGTATTCCACGTATCTACACTCAGAAAATACATGAGCAATACAAACCATGTTATTAGTCACATAGAATTGGGTCTAAGCAGTGACCTGACTTATGAGGAAGTCCCAGTGACTATCTTGGGGAGGAAGTTGCACTTGTTAAGGAATCGAGAAACACCATTGGTTCTAGTCCAATGGAGCCGTCACGGAAAGGAAGAAGCGACTTGGGAAAGAGAAGATGAAGTCCTAGCTAAATACCCTCAATGTTTAAGAAGTGCTTAAGAGAAGAATTTCGGGGGCGAAATTCTGTTAAGGGGTAAGGATGTAACACCCCGTCCCGTTCTATACCTTTTTTTTTCCTTTTTAGAAACCTTTTTTTTTGTTGTTTCCTTCTCTTGTTTATTTTTTTATTTTATTTTGCGTGTTTCGTGTAATTTAAATTTATACCTACTTACAAAATTTCAAAATTCGTAGAAAGAAATCGAATCTTTCGAATGAATGAAGAACTTCGAGAATTAATTAAAAATCGGGGTTCTCGACCCGTATAATTTATTAAGATTAATTTCAATGTCTTGAAATAACTAATTAATTAATCAAATCTTAAATTTTATATTAATTACTTGTTTTTGGTTTTAGATTCAAAAATCAAATATTTCCTTAACAAGTATCAAAGATATACATGAAATTCTTGCCATTAATTTACAGCCACAAATTAATTTAAGGTATTAAAATTAATCTTTTAATCTACTTAACAAATTTGACTTATTCTATAAAAAAAGAACCGTCCCTTTCAATTCTCAGAGGATAAGATCAGTTCAAAATTCATATACACGCGTTTTCTTTTCTCTCTCCAAAAACGTGTACTCTCCTCTCTCATCGGAGAAGCAGCCGAGCCTCTTCCGCCTCTCCTCCGTCAAACCCACGCCTCTCACCTCCTTTTCCAATCGAAACTGAAGACTTCGCCTCCTTCTTCGATCAGCCGGTGACGCCGCTCACACCGTTACGCCATCGCGACGCCTCTACTCCGGCCGATCGACGCCGCTCTCCGTCCTTCGCCGTTACGCCAAGACACCTCTGCTCCGACCAATCGACGCGCCTCCTCCTCCGTTCGAAGCCAGCGACGCCCCTCTGCCGAATCGCCGCCGCCGCGACACCTCTCTGCCGAATCGCCGCCGCCGCGACACCTCTCTGCCGAATCGCCGCCGCCGCGACGACCCTCTGCTGAACACCGCCGCCTCCTCTCCCTCTTTCTTCCAGTAAGTATTCAAGAGAAAACCCCCTTTCTCAATTTCGATTTCAGATTTTTTTTAATTCGATTTCAAAACATAACCCGATTCTTTGTTTCTTTTCCCGAGACGATGCCGAACCAAACCTTCATTGCCGGAATTTCTGGAAAAATCAAGATACGCCGTTAGGCTGCCCAATTTCCACCTCGAACCCGAAGAAACGTAAGGGCTTTACCTTCATTTTCTTCCTTTTGTAAATTCTGTTTTTTTTCTTTTTGGGGGACTATTCGGAGCCGTAGAAACAAGAATTTACGAGGACATTTTGAACCCTTGATATCTTGTTCATTCTTCTGTTAAATTTTGTTCCTGTTCTTGAGTTGGTTTGTAACTTAGGACTTTCGAATTGATTTTTTCAGTAACTGAGTTTCCTGGAGAATCGTTACTGCGATTATTAGAGTATTTTGGACTTTATTGGACTAATATTAGTCTTTGGTTGTTAAGTATTATTCTTATAGATGTATGGTATCATTGTTTAGTTGGACAGTGTTTTGGAAATTAGTATTGTTAACTTCTATTGGATGATGATTTCAGTTGATAAAACACTTTTGTTTTAATCCGTAGACAAAGGGAAACTCGTCTTCTCCCTTGTCTCGGGTTAAACGGTTGTATCAAATGAAAAACAATTTAGTAGAAAATAATAGTACTCTTTTGTTTTGAAAATGATACAAGTTAACTCAATTAATAATACTAATAACATAGGAAAATATTTTATCTTTTAAGTTTTATTAAAATCTCTTTAAAATCAAGTACTTCTAAAAATGAAGAAAAATATATATATGACATTATTTTAGTATTTATTCTTTAAGTGAAATAATTTTCAAAGGATTTTATTTATAAAAGTATAAACTATATTCAATGACCTTCTAAGAATAAGAAAGTGAAATTTTAGAAAAGAAAGACATTAAATTAGTACATATGTTATTAGTGTAAATTTCTATAAATTTCTTATCTTTTTATCCTTTTCAAGAAAAGTATTTAAAGTTATACTTTTTAAAATAGTAAAAGTTTTTACAAAAGAATAAAGGAAATTAAAGGTTGTTTTGTAGAAATATAAATAATCATACAATCAAGAAATATAGTAAGTACACTCCAAAAATACACCCATCCTTTTTAGAGGTGGTGTATTCACCAAAATGGGGTGTGACCCTTAAACAAGTCCTTTTAAAGTATATAAGACACCAACCCCTTGTCTCTCGTAACGCAAACTCTCGAATTCATCCTAAATTCATCAAAGATCAACCTTTAATCGAATAACTTTATATTAGGAATCAGTGCTAGTGGGATTCCGCGCCAGAGACTCGACCACTCATCTGTGCACCACTCCCAAGACTCCCAACAATCAGGTGGGTGATGATCGGTTGATCGATCTGCTTATAATACGTTGTGCTGGTATTTTCTGAACTCGACTAATTAAACCTAAAACGATTAATCCAACATAAATGTATCCCTATTATATAACCGTTTGAATTACGTGATATAATCATATGTGATACGAAATACCTGTTGTTAAATCCAAATCAATCACCATTGCATGACTAAGGGTATTATGTGAGCATGAATCAATTTGATTGCAAATCGAGGAATTTTTCCTCCACATTTTAAAATGTCAGTTTTATAAAAGGATTTGATGTCAGTAAGTACGGAGTTGTGGTACGGGTATTAAATCCAACCTCCTGGGAGCTGTCGAGGACGCCCCCAGAATCAAGGTTGTTGATTCAAACAGATCTGGTCCCCGGGTCAGACGCCTACGTTGCGCATTGGGAATAAGGCCATTGATGGTTTGCATTATTCTATTTTGTTAGTGGTTGGGAGAAGTAAGGTTTTGGAAAGTGGAACAAGTCAAGTATGGTCGTATGAAAGTGGTCCAAGGAAAATCTTTTACGATATGTGGAAAATGATTTTGGGTTTCGCCCCTTACTGTGAATCAACTTGCGATATGCCAATTGTATGATGTAAGACTTGTTATGCCCAATTAAATATTACGTGAATCTGTTTGTTCTGTGATGTACGTTATCCATGTTTATATATCAATTGTTTAAATTTATTAAACGCTTTATTAATAAGTACAACTTAATAAACTTCGGATTTACCAATCCCATGATGTTGCAAATCACCCATACGTGAGAATTCAAATCTCACGCCCCACTTTTCTAACCCCTTGCAGATTATGAGTACGGGGAGCAAGGACAGTGATGAGGAAGACACGGCGTTTCCCCGATCAAATAAAATCCTAATTAGAACACTACGACGCCTATATTACTTTCTATTTTTCTAAATAAATGTTATCGTCAGTGCACTGTAAGACGATACAAATTTCCGTGTGATTCAGTACCTAAGACTAAGTATGTAATTTTTCGAAATACTAAACTCTCTATACTTATATATATATATATATATATATATATATATATATATATATATATATATATATATATATATAAGAGTGTGATACATTGTTATAATATTTCTCCCCATCCTTCTACTGCATGAAACTCATCATCTATTTATGATATCTTTCCTTCAAAAATTTTATAGTTCGGGATTTTGATCTCAATTAACATCTCGAATTCTATATAATTAATATATATAGATTCGGGGCGTTACACTCTCTCTCTACATTCTCAGGAAATAAGCTTCTACTCGGTTAGCCCACTTCTTCATCAGAGCTATAAATCCAGAAAATGAAACCACAACTAAAACTGATGATCAACAGAAAACACCTCAGACCACAACTAAACCACCCCCTAATAATTAGCAATCACTCCCCAATATTTTTAGGAGAGATCGATTTGAGAGATGATCCATTTGCCACCCGAATTTTATTTTCATACATAGCCCTCCCCAACCAGATACACTACTCCTCGGACTCGACGAATCATTCCTCGCCGTCGAATTCGATACCAGTTGCCACCCCAATCTCAAAGACATCCCATATAGGGATCGATTTGAATAAGTCCAATCAGTCACTGACAATAAGGAGATAACAGCCTGGATCGAGTACCGAGATCCGAAAAAGACGATCCGGGCATGGGTCGGGTACTCGAAATGCACCAAACCCCATAACTCTGTACTCTCAAGATCGATTTCCTCCCAATTTAAAGAGCTAATGAATGTCGAATTCACAGCTTCGAATCTAAAAGGGTCGATCGGTTTTGATGAACATCTTCAACATATTACAGTTTGAAACGAATTTGAATAATACATTCAAAATCAGTACATCTAGAAAAAATAGTACATTACAATAGTGATTCAAATATTTACGTCCACAGAAATGAACTCAGTAATCTATCAGTATATATAATGAATAATCGTATAAGATAACAAATGATGGTCATGAAGAGTATAAATAGATGTAATATATAACGGTTGCTGAAATTTAGCAAATGATCCAACGATTAATATTACATCACAAAAAAGTGAACTTTTGAAACTAATTAAGCAAAATTAATTGACTCCTAATTGGATGCTTGATTGCTATAATTTCCATAAATTACAGAAAACGGAATTGGATGGTCGAGATCAATTAACAAATCTATAAATATATAATAGCAATAGGATTTCCTATTATAGTTTTGGCGCCATTTTATTCTGACCGTTGATGATATTTGGTTCTTCTCATATTAGCCGTTGGATCATTTTAGATATTTTCTATGGTATTATTTTAATGGCTACATTTAATATTTTTAATATAATTGATGAGATTGGTATTTGCCTTTGAATTGTACCTTGAAATGTGCAACCGTTACATTTTAGTTTACCTATATATATGTGTGTTCATTATTCATCCATTCATCATTCGTTTATTTGACCCTTTATTTTGTCGTTTCTTTCTCTTGCATGAAAAATGATTTTTATTGCAGAAGTATGAAGTTTATTATCAAACTCAGAAGAATATGGAGTATTTTAGGTCTATTGTTGTTGATCGACGTTTTGTTTTGTTGGAGTGATACTTTCGATTGTCTATTGTAGTATTTTTTTTTCCGATCATGTAGACCACACGAAAAAATATATCATTTGTGGACCACAATATTGATATGTTTGTATAATTTTTTTTTTATCAAGCATTGTGTATCTCCCAAATTTTTTTCAAGTCTAATATATGTCACGACTTTGTTCAGGAGACTATATTATTTTGTAATCTTCATTTAGTAATATTGGATTGTGCTTCGTCAAATAATATATGTATTATATTACAAATTTCACATATTTTATATTTGAGTATGTTGTTGATTTTTTCAGAAGAATTTAATATATATGAAATAAAATTATTTATTGTGAAGATTGTTCTTTTAGTAATAAATACATTTAGAAATTGTGTCTAATACTTTATGCAATACATGTTTTGTTTTTGCTTATCATATACTTTACAAATAATACTTTTTCATTTTTATTCAATATTTTTTGTATTTTTTGTTGTGATTATTAGGCTTTTCGGAAATAAGATTTTTTTTATGTTTATGAAAATTAAACAAAAATGAATGTGATAAATCAAAACCCTTAATTATAAACATGTGATTAATGGAGAAGAGAGAATATAATGTACATTAATAAATAATTGATTTTCTTGAGTAAAATATCATAAAATATTAACTTTCTTTAAAGAGTATTTGAGTATAGAAAATGAATAGTATGTATAGAGATGTATTTTTCTAATCAATTTGCAATCTTTAAATATTAATATTATATATATATATATATATATATTATTTTTTATAATTTTAAAAATTGCATATACATATAATTTATTCGCATTATTTTTTTTTAGTAAAAATAAAGACATGAATATTTTTGTGAATCATATAATAATGGTATTATTGTAAAATAATAATGTAGTTGATTGAGATTTAATAATTAAGTTTTATTTTACAATTTCAAATTTACATAAAATTAATATGACTAACACTAATTAAGTGTTTGAAATTGTCCTTATAACAAAATTTGATACAATAATTTTTATTATTATAAGGTTGACGTGCATATAATTTTATAAATTGTAAGTTGACTTTATAGTTGAGGAGTATTTCTCATTCAATACATAAGATATTATTAACATTATGTTTACCAATACATATTTTTTTATGAAATTTTTATGGCTGAAATTTTATTTATAAACTAATTATGATTATATACACTGATTAATTATTACCAATTATTCTCTGAAAAGAATGATAAAGACAAAATTAGTATATATAAATTGTATAACATCACTGCATATATTTATTTTAGCAACAAAAATATTAGCAAGTCAAATTATAATAAATGTATTTCTTATAGTCAATAGATTAGTTATAGTATGTAAACAAATATATCAACCTAAATTTGTGTTCATCAAATTAAATACTATCATAAATGTTTAATTGTTCATTAAATTATCTATCTATATCTTTTTTTTATTAAATTTTGTAAATATTGTTATGTCAATCGTAATTAATTGTATTTAATGGTAACATTCTTGATATTTTATAAATTAAAAAATGTTAATTTCTAAATCATCATAATCAAATTATTGTATTTTTATTATTTATTATATACATTATAAATGTATTATTAGATTTTATTTATTTATTATAACTATCAAATAAAAAAAATAATAGAATTTATTTGAATCTTTTTTTTTTTAATATTATGACATCTCAATACATATACTCCACATATTATTATAATCATAGTATATGTCTTATTGATGAATCCTAATATAATCATAATAACATTAAAATTCCATTTGTTCATATTTTGTAATCAATTTAAATGTTTTCAATCTCATCTACATATTGTAAGTGATGTTTTGTTATTATAAGAGAGCTATAAACATGATTTAATTATAATATAACGATTCACACGATTTAGGCAAAGTAGACGTCTGCCCGGGTATGTAAAATTTGTAAGTTGATTAATAATATTAAAATTAATAAAAAAAAATGTAGTTTAAGATTTTTATTATAAAGCTTGGGTTTGAGATGATTAGAGGTCATATCGCTGTCACTGGAATCGATAAGATGGGTGATTTTAATTCAATGTATTAGAAATTTAATTGTTACAATTGAATATAGATCCGAGAATTTTGTAATTATAGTAAAATAGAAGAAAACTATTTTTTTTTCTTAATGACAATTATATAGAGTATATGACTTAATGGAAAATGTGAAAAAAAATATTGGACCTTATTCCATCCTTTGGGAAGGTTTTCGAGAAAAATAATAAAAATATATATACACAACAAGTTGATCATATTTAAAAAAAAAATATATAAACGTATTTGCATAGGAATGTCTACGTGGCAGAGGAACTACAAATTGGAGTGAAAGACACCAGCGGAGCAAGATAATTAGTTGATAAGGAGTATATCTTTTTAATATTAGTGAGATAAATTTTTTTTTATATTATATTATACCCTTTGTTACTTTTTTATTTGAACACTGATAAAAAAAATATTATTGAACCATGTGTAGGCAATTAAAGTTTTTCTCATTTTTCGGATGGAAGTCAAATTGATTATTTTGAAGATAATAGTAAAGAAAAATTTGAAACAATTTGAAAATTTTTTCGAGTTGTTTATAAAATGCATTTTTTGTTGAATTTAAAAAAGGTTTGGTGCTTAGGGTATATTTTTTTGGATACATATATTTTAAATTTCTTACTAAAATTATAAATTTAATAGGTATATCATTTTTTTATTTATATTTTTTAGTGTGTACTAGTTCCGGTGTAAACATTTTTTGGAGAAGAATCATATGTCAAACCTTAAGAATTCTTCCCAATTTATTATGAATACAGGTGTATTGGTGACACGGATCGTCAGATTCTTTGTTTCACTAAAAATTGGAATAAATTAGTTAGATGTGTTGAATTGCTTAAAAATGAAAAAATATTTTTAAGAAGTATATTGGTATTAATGTTGGAGCAAAATTGATTTTCGTTGTTTGTGTACCAAGATTGAATACTTAATAATTGATTTTCTTAATTATTGCTAAATTTCAATAAGATATAATATTTTGTTATTGTATCGAAGATTTATTATTATGGGGCGCAACCATTGATACTTACTGGTTTACTAAGTTCACCCAACTAACTAAATATACCTCTTTAAAATTATAATTTTATCCAACATAAAATATTTATATATCCAAAAAATGTTCAACCGTCACTCCCATTTCATTTCTATACAACCACTAAACATACTCACTCCCACTAAGTTTGATGATTTTTATTGAGCTTTGAGGTAATTAATTTGTTTTATTTATTTTAAATCAATTGTTATTTAGTTTATTTTTATTTTTGTTACTTATTCATATAATCTAATTTTATGAAATATTTAAAAATAATATTGCATTTGCTATTTGATATCGAAGCAAGAATATTTTTTTATTAATTGTGTACCAAGGTTGAATACTTGATATGATTTTTTAGTAAATTTTATTTATTGGTTCTTTTATTTATATCGCTAAACTTCATCGACAATATAATATTTTATTATTGTATCGAAAAACTATTATATTGTGTGGATATTAAAGATTAGAAAAAATTCACAGTCGGATTACAAGATTTAAGTTTGGTTATTTTTATCAATAATGTAATAATTTTTGTTATATTTGTCTAAAATAATTTAGTATTAATTTTTTTTGTGTATTTATTTATAATTATTAATATAAATTTGATTTTCTAAAGAGTTCATAAATAATATTGATTTTATTATTATGTAAATATTTTAAAAATAAACAGAGTTTGTTTTTGTTTTTATTAAAAATCAAATATTAAAATTACTAATTTTTAATCAAATTAAATATGAAATTATTTATAGATAAATATATTATAGAACACAGCTTAAGTCCCTCCTAGATAGGTCGGTCCTTGGGTCGAACACCGACTCTTCAAAAAATTATAGAGACAAGTATCTACACCAACTATTTTGCTAAGTCCACTCATCTCATTTATAATTTTAATAAATATATTCACTTTTAAATTATATTTATCAATCTTATTCAATTATAGTACAACCACCAACAAACTTACTTATTGTTCCACTTTTCTAATCCAAAGTTGAAAAATATGATTAACGTACTTGCACAAGAGTGTATTGCTCTCTCTATCTTTTCATTTATTTCTCAATTGTAATCTTGGTAGTCTTTATTTAACTTATCATTCCTGATATTAAAATAACTTTTTCAAACTATACCCTCCAAACATCTTAAAACTTAATCATATGTTATTACTTTATTATTGTTGTTATGGGACGAAGAGAGTAATTGTTTGTAAGTGTAAAATTAAAGTGATTCTTGACAAATAAAGAATTATCATACTTTTAGTGGATGGAGAGAGTAATAAACAACTCCTATATTAAACCTTGTGCCTAAAGCAAATGAGGAGTTAAATAAAAGACGAGTGAGTGTTTTTTTTAAACGTTGTTAATTTTTTTCTTTGAATTATATAACATTTTTTATTACTTTTTATATGAGTAGTGATTAATATTATTATTGGACCATGTATAGACAATTTAAATTTTCCTCCAAATATTTCGAATTATTGTCAAACCGACCATTTTAAAGATAAAATTGAGGAAAAATTAGAACTATTGAATGTTGGTGAATTCATTGAGGTTTTTTTTTTTTGGTGAAATGCAATAATGTTGAATTTAAACATTGTTTGGTATGATCTATATTTCTTTAGCTGCATGTTTTTTTTGTAAAAAAAAATCTAACTAAAATTGTGTATATATATATATACACACGATTTTGATATGGAGACCACAATTGGGTTCCTTATGGAACCCAATTGCTTAGTTGAACATCCACATCATCAATTTAGATTACTAATTACTAAATAGATATTAATTAATTATATTATTGAGTTAACTTATTTTCCAAATCTCTCCCAAAAAAATAGATTTGCATATCTTCCTTTTACCTTATATTTTTCTCTCTCTCCTCAACACTGTATATTTTGAAAATCACATTAAAATGAACAATAAAAAATTAATAATTTTTTTTTATCAAACTTTGAGTTTATATAAAAATTTCAATTTTACAATACGTGAAATGTACAAGTATAATTACATTAATTTTAAATGTATCAATTGAACTTTAATTATATGAAGTGTTCATATTAAAGTTAAATCTATATACAAGTTAAAATATTATTTACGTATTGAGGAGTTGAATATATAACTACAAAACTTTAATTTCTGTTAATTCAAGCTTAATTATGTGGATAGTTCAATTTATTTTAATTTTGTATATATATTTTAACAAAATGTACATACAAAATTTAGTTATGTGAAAAATTCATTTTTCGTATAATTTTTTATATGAGAATATAAAAAAATCAAAATAAAGTAAGAAAATTTAATTTTGATTATTTATCATTATAGCAACACAAACTTACTCAGTTACTCTTGAAATAATATTGTTTGCCCTTATAACAAGTTATGCTAACTATAATATAACAAGTTCACCTGATTTTATCCGTGCTAACTTAGCACAAATTTTACAAATGAATAAAAGCACACAAAAATGCACGTAGATTTTAAGTTCAATTTTGATTTTTTAAAAACATACACTAACACGCCGAACTATTTTTTTTTCTAATTAAGGTACTACTAATTACTTTATGGGGTATTAGTGATTACTTCTTGGGGTATTATGGATTAGTTCTTAGAATATTACTGATTTTTGTTTGTGTATTTTTTTAAAAATTCAAGTGCATACTAAAACTCCTAAAAAAAATACTATGACAATTTAATGTGTGCGTAAATATAAAAAAATCCATATATTAATATATAAAATAATTAAATTGTCATCTAAATTTTTTCATTAACCAAAGCGAATATTAACAGGTCCATTTATAAAAATATATTATATAAGATTATAAATATATGTAAGTTATAAATAAAAAGATTGTGGAGTACATATTTGTATGTAAGTTTCAAATGAAAAAATCAATATATACTTTGGAGATATACACATTTTTATTAAAAAAAAACAAGTTATTATCTTAATTATTTAAGAGAGAGAGAAAAATATATGATAAAAGGAAGATATGCAAAATTTTTTTTTTAATTATTTGGGGAATAAGTTAATTCAATAATATAATTAATATCTACTTAATAATTAGTAATCTAAATTGATGACGTGGATGACAACTATGAAATTGGGTTCCATAAGGAACCCAATTGTGGTCTCCATATCGAAACAATATATATATATATAAGCATATATCAGTGCCGGGTGAATTTTTTTATATTTTTAGAAGAATCGAGTTTTATTATATTGTAATGTGTCATGATTGAAGATTTGTTCTCTGTTATGAATCTATATTTATTGGTGACACGGATAGTTACATGATAAGTCTCACTAAAGCTTGGTACAAAGACAAAGTATAGAGTGAAAATGGTTCACACATGAACCATTGAAGGGCATTAGTTGTTTTAACTAAAGAATATTAGTTGTTTTAACTGAAGTGTATTAGTTGTTTTCTCTGAAGAGTATAAGTTATTTACTGAAAATAAACTAAGACTCTTCAATGAAAACAACTAATACTCTTCAGTAAAAACAATTATTTGCCTTTAGTGAAAACAACTAATACCCTACAGTGATTCATGTATGAACCAATTTCACTCTATACATACTCTGGTATAAATTTGTTAGGAACTTTGGATTGTGTAAATATGATAAAATTATTTTTAGTAGGTTTTATATGAAAATGATTCATGATAAGCTTATCATGAAACTGTTTTAAAGTATCATTAATCTCATAAGGAGTATCATTAATTTGGGTATAATTTTTTTTCTACAACAATTACAATATAATAGCACTAACCCAAATTAATGATACTCCTGATGAGATTAATGATACTTAAAACTGTTTTATAATAAGCTTATCATTAACTATTTTCATATAATAATTTACCAATTGTTTTTAATAAATATAATGATATTGATGTCGTAACAAAAATAATTTTCTTTAATTGTGTAACATTCAAATTAAGTACTTGATATTGATCATTTAAAAAAATTCATTTGTTGATTCTTTTATTTGTACTGTGAAATTTCAACGACAATATAATATTTTGTTAATGTATTAAAAACTTATTATTATATGTGAATGTTAAGGATTAAAAACAATTCACTATGGTTACAAGGATTTAAGTTTGATGATATTTTTTATTAAGATTTGAAGTACTTATTTTTGTTATATTTTTTTAAATCATTTGTTATCTAATTTTGTAGGGGGTTTATTACTGTTATTAATATAAAATTGATTTCCTGATTTTTTTTTAATATAACATTTACTTTATATTTATGATTTGTTTTAAAAACAAGTTAATACTCCCTCCATCCTACATTAATTTGCACACTTGACAATGTCATTTTTGTTCGTCCCACATCAATTTGCACAAAAAAAAAAATGATATGCATGCACACTCACAAACATATATACATATTTACTCATATGACACTACTTATTTTAAAAAAATACATATTTTTATAAAAATGTGCAACTCCTTAGGGTGCAAATTGATGGGAGAAGGAGGGAGTATTAATTATATCATGGGAAGCACTTTGGTCCCCCAAATTAGTACAAGGCCGGATACCTATTCATCAAAAAAATAATAAGCGCAATTATATACACACTAGAGTGTACCCACGCGAATTTCGCGTACTGAAAAAATATATTATTTTTATTTTCTGTAGACATTTAATATAAGAGTATTTTTGTCTAAAAAATTTCGAGTTATATACAATAAATTATGGGGTTTGTTTATCAAAATTCACATAAATTAATAACAATTATGGAATAACATTACTTAGACTAATAATTTAATAATAATCAATTTTCATTTCAATATTGAATAATTTATAAATTAATCAACATTATTAGTTATTGGGAGTATATGGTAAGAAATTAATTTATATAAGAAACAATACAAAATTTGAAATAAACTTTAACGTTACAAATACCTGTTCATCGATCAAAATGAGTTCCAAGTAGAACTTGTCTCTATTAAAATCATTAAAAAATATTGTCCAACTTTTTCAATCCTAACTTTAACGGTCAATTTTTGGCTCTCACTCTTGATATTAGAAATTAGAGAAAATTGAGGTGTCATACTCTTGAAATCTAAAATGAGATTAAATTACAACAATTAAACCATCATAATTATTCAGATAAAAATATATGGTATAGTTAAATATATTATTTTTGCACATGAAGAATATTTAAACTGAACGATATAGAGCATAAATCAACAATCATTATTACATTCATATTGATATTGATATTTAAATCTAATCAAATTGTGAACACTTAAAATGATGAATTTAATTATAAAATAAATATACTAATAACAATATATATATAACTAACCAACAATTGATGAGAGAAATCTCAACAAAAGAGTGGAACAAATGAAACTTTGATGTGAAAAAATGAAATACAATATTCTCTTATTTATAATAAAAAAAATGCATGCAATATTATATTTGGTCCATAATAAGAATATATCACATAAGAATATTCTTTGGAATATATAACTATATACCTTTTATTTTAGGAAAAAATAATCGAACATTATATTATACTATATATACTAACTCAAACTTAGAAATGATAAATTTAGATTCATTCAATAAATAGATCATATTTAATTACATTAAGGTTTGTAAAAAATATGATTTATAATAAATTCTAAAAATAACTAAATAAGAAAATGGAAAAAATATCTATTTGCATTAATTATGCAGATATAAATTAATGGTTTAGATTTAATGATATAGAACGAAGAGTCGAGATTAAAAGTTTAACCAACTTTTAATGAGAGCGCAGTATTTCAAAATGGAGAGATTTGAGACATGCCACATCAGCCTAAGAATAATGTGGTGTTGACACATCATCTTGGTGAAGTTTGAAAATATATTATTATAAGATATCATTTTACTAAGTTCATCAATCTCATTTACTAAATATATGCACTTTAAGATTATAAATTTATTCAGCATATATTACTTACAACGTCATCCCTAAAATTACTTTTCTATCAATCTAATTCAATTTCAGTTAACCACCGTACATACCCATTCCCCCACCTCTCAAATTCAGTTGTGAAAATCATAATTAACATCTTTACACAAGAGTGTCTATTAGACAAATAAACAAAAAAATTAGGTATGAACGATACCAACAAAGCAATGCAATTTGTTCATATATACTATGTTTTTTTTTATGTTGACATGATTTTTTTTTTCATATTTATTACTTTTTTGAATAGTGAAGGAAATTGCTATGAACAATGTATAGGCAATTTAAATTTTACTCCAAATATTACAAAGTCAAATTGATCATTTTGAATATTACGTTGAAGGAAAATTGAACCAATCAATGTTGGTGAAATCTAGGAGTTTTCTGTAAAATTCAATAATGCTGAATTTAAACATCGATTGGTTAAATTTATATTTCTTTGGATGCATATTTTTTACTTTATTTTTATTTCTTACTGAAACTGTAGATTTTTTATTTTCTTACTCATATTCTAAGTATTAAAAGCAGTTCACTGTCGGATTATGAAGATTTAAGTTTGTTGACTTTTATTAAGATATAAAGTACTTATATTTATTATATTTTTTCTTATATCATTTACTCCATCCGTCCATGAAATATAGTCTTGTTGCGTTATGCACGGTTATTAAGAAAGTTGATATAATATGTAAAAAGTAAGAATATTGTGTCACATCAAGTACAAAATAAATTATTTTAAAAATGTTATGTGTGTATGTTGAAAAGTATAGATAAAGTTTATTATTTTCATTTTAGACAACATGACTATTTTTCGTAGACAGCCAAATAAGGAAACCAGGACTATATTTCATGGATGGAGGAAGTATTATTTAATTTCATTTATGTGTTTGTTACTGTTATTAATATAAAGTTGATTTTTTTAACAATTTTAAAATCACAAATTCTAGCATGCACTTGGATTTTAAGCTCAATTTTGACTTCAATTTTGATTTTTCCAAAATACACTAAAATACACTGAACTGTGTGTTTTTTTATAGTTGGGGTGTTCTTGGGGTATTACTAATTCCTTCTTGGGTATTACTGATTACTTCTTAGGGTATCACTGATAACTTCTTGTGGTATTACTGATTTCTACTTGATTTTTTTTCAAATCCAAGTGCATACCATGCACTCAAGTGCACACTAGAACTACTATTTTAAAATAACATATACTTCATTATTATGTTAATGTTCTAAAAGCAAACACGTTTGCCTTTCTCATTAAAATAATATATGGAATTATTAATTTTTAATCAAATAAAATATAAATTATTTATAGACAATTTAAGTTTTTCTCCAAATAATTTGGTAAATTGTCAAATTAATTAAAGACGAGGTTGAAGGAAAATTAGATCCACTTAATGTTGGTGAAATTATTAAGCTTTCTGCGAAATGCAATAATGCTGAATTTATATGTTGTTTGGTGGGGTTTATATTTCTCAGGATGCACATCTACTTTAACTTCTTACTGAAACCATACACTCCTCAGTCCCCTTTTATATTGCTCACATGAAATAGTACAAGTTTTAATGAAAATTTTGTATATTAGTACTAAAAGTGGTAAAGTTGAGGGTTTATTGGTCATTTATAGTTTATTTGGGGGAGTTCAGTTTATTATTTTATTGTATAATGCAAAACTGAGAGACATGAGGTGTAAACAAGGAGTGTTTGTAAGTGATTAGTTTTAGAGGGTAGAACATTTTTTTAGTAATTTTGAGCAATCTAAAAAAAGAATGGGAAAGTATTATTATTTTTTAATTGTGCTTTTTAGAGCATATTAGTAACGTGCGGAAAAAAAAAATTGGAGAAATTTTGGATTTTATAATATTGAAATGTGTTAAAACTAAATTTTTTTTCGGTTTGTTATGAATACATGTTTATTGTGACACACATCATTGCATGCTTCATTTCACCAACGTTTGGTTTAAATTTGTTAGATTTGTTCGATTGAGTAAATATGGTTAAATTGTTTTTAATAAATATGATGATATTGATGTTGGATTAAGAATGATTTTTGTTCTTTGTGTGTTAAGGTTAAGTACATGATAGGGAATACATTCTTTTAAGGATGGTAACTTAAGGGTGATGGCAAAGTTATGAATTTAACTCTTCGGGTATACAATTTAAGGACAATAAGTTTTAAAAGTCGCAAATTGAGGACAAATTATCCTAAATTAAACCAAATCGGACTAAATGGCCTGATTTGGAATAAATCCGAGCTTATTGGCGCGATTTGGTCTAAATTTAGGTTGGTTTTGGGCACAATTTGGTTTGATTCAAACTGAACTGCCCTAAATTGACTACTTCTAAAAATTATTGCTCTTAAATTGTCAGATAGAAGGGTTACAATCCTCATTTTCTGAGTAAAAAAAATGAGGAATATTAATTGATATTGTGAAATATCTTTGATTGACAATAGGAATAATTGAATGCACTAAATGTATATTCTGAGGTTGACAGTAAAAGTTAGAGAATGGTAATCACTTATTCTTAAAATTACCATTTTTAAAACCAAATCGTCAAGTGGTAAAGGAAGGCTCTCCGTTTCTGATTCCTTTGTAGTTGGAACCTCAAGAATTACAATAATTAATTATATTATTTTTATAAATATATATATATATATATATATATATATATATATATTAGTAAAAAATAAATACCTTTTCATAATGAAATGACGTTTTAATAGGATATCTAATATTTAAAATTGGCAAAAACTTGTGTGACTTTCCCTGATTTCTTTGTTGCTATGCTTAGATATTTAGTTGCAAGGCCATAGTGGAGTTACTGATATTGTGTTATGCAATGTGCAGATGAGTATTTCAAGTATTATCTCTTTGTAGTTATTGAAACTGTCTTGATATGTCAACAATATTTGAATGTATGAAATGTGTATTGTTTAGTTTTATTACATTTGTCTTGGTATATGTACACGTGTTGCATTACTATGATTTGACAGAGTTGCATGTTTGAATTGCTTAGTTTATCATAGATTATTATTAATATGTGGTTTTGCTGATTCTTTTGAAAAATATATGATACATAATCTTATCACATGATTTTATTGGGATTATCGACCATAAAGATGTACTCCCTCTAATTCATTTTTTATTATCCGTTTTACCATAAAAGGAAGGTTTTTTTCCACTTACCCAAAATAGCAAAAAGCAAACACTATCCCTTTTAATTTACCCCTTAAAAACATCATTTATTTACACTCATGTTACTACTTTATCAACTTTATACTCATAAATACTAATAAACAACTCTTACACCTTTTAGAAATCTACTTTATACACACAAATACTAATAAACAACTCTTTTTATTAAAAACCATGTCATTTTCTTATGGACAATCAAAATCGAATCGGAGGGAGTATGTGTTACTTAATTTTCAAATTATGCATCATTCTAAAATATTGAATATGATGCTTTAATTAATAGTTAGTTTTGGATGATTATATATTTATTATTACTTATCAGACACTACAAGTAATTATGAATATGTTTTCAATAAGATAAAAAAAAAAATTTAATATGAATTTCTTCATAAACAATGTTATTTTGAACTTTAGTTGTTCAAAATACTTTATTATCATTAATATAAAATAGTAATGAATTCCGTCCGTGCGAAGCACGGGTAGGCGAGTACTAGTGGATGATTAAAGGCTAATAAACTTTCCCACCCAAAACTTAAAAAAGGCAATATTATTTGTATTATATATTTATAGATGTGACAAAAAAATTGTCATGTAAATATCTATTTTACCCGTTTCTTATCAAAATCTTAAAAGTAAGGCGTATATTCATTTCAAACGAATTACTTAAGAGTTGCTACATAAATTATTGTATTTTTTCTTTATATTATAAAATATACTCATTCCATTTCATAATTTGTCGCTTTTGAATTTTTTTTATTTTTGAAATATATATATATATATATATATATATATATTATACGACTTCGCAAACTGAAAATTAATTTAATATTTATATGTAGTAACAGAAGTGAATAAAAATAAAAGAAATTTTTAGTGCAAAATTATAGAGTATATGTACAAAGAAGAAAATCCATTTTAATTTTAATTTGTTGTGCTTATATTTAATTTTTAAGAGAAATTATTTATTTTTATTAGGGATGGCAATTTTGGATACAACACAGTTGTTGGTGATCGGTTCTAATTGCGTGGATTAATGACTGTTTTTAACCGGTTTTGGGATCACCAAACAAGAACATGTGATTGATTACCACCGTTAATGATAAATACGATAGATCGGGTTATAAAATAGTAAATACGAGTATTGAATTCGTATTTATTTCGTGTGTGTGCACGTTAGGTGTATGAGTGTGTGTAACTTGAGTATTTGTGAATTTGAACTTATTTTATAAAATGTGTTGACAGGCATTTTTGTACGGATAGATGTATGCGGCTATTTAGGGTATGCCCGACAAACAATAAATATAAACGAACACGAACGGTTGGGGAAGAACTTTCGTTCTTCCCACGAATATGAGAGCTTCTTGGATATATGGGAAATGAGAGAAAAGTGAATCCCTTACAATGAGGGGGTGACCCCCTATTTATAGAGGTTCACCCTCAAAGGCCCAAAAGTGGCCATAAATTCGTCTCAACCCTTTATTTAGGGATTTATTACAATATTAATCTAACAATCAACCGTAGACCTATAATACATTAAATACTCTTTTCTGATGTAGACTCTCGATCTTGTCGGGTCAGTGTAACTTCAGGAATCTGACTTTCTGTCAGGCGAGGATATTTCCTGCTGTAACAATTGCCCCCAAGATTGGGCTCTGATTGCGGCCAGAGTTCGATCTTGATCTGTGCTTCAAATAGGTTTTGCCCCCGAGCCTGAAAATAGGATAGCTCGGATGCCCCGGAGGAGTCTTCGACAACAAGGTCCGTGATGGGCGAATCTTCCGTGTAACCTTCGAATAGTCAAACTTTTTTGAAATTGGTCGGGTTAGGTGGGGTACGATCTTCCGTCGTGCCCCCGAGTCGAGAACCGTGACGTTCAATTAATAAAGAGTTCTTGCCGCTGGCCGACATTGATTTTAGTAATAGGGCGGTAAGGACCGCGATGATAAATTAATGAAGTGCTTAGGCCGCTTGCGGGTAGCGACTTCACGGACAACAGACTGACTTAACAATCAATTAAAAGATAAATCAACAGATTAATGAGTGAAGTGCTTTAGCCGATAGACGAGCAGCGACTTCACGAATACAGGATTGAATTAACAATCGATTAAAAGATTAATCAACATATTAATGAGTGAAGTGCTTTAGCCGATTGACGGGCAGCGACTTCACGATGATGGGATTGAATTAACAACCGCTTAAAAGATTAATCAACAGATTAATGAGTGAAGTGCTTTAGCAGATCGACTGGCAGCGACTTCACGAAGATGGGATTGAGTTAACAACCGCTTAAAAGATTAATCAACAGATTAATGAGTGAAGTGCTTTAGCCGATAGACGGGCAGCGACTTCACGAAGATGAGATTGAGTTAACAACCGCTTATAAAATTAACCAACAGATTAATGAGTGAAGTGCTTTAGCCGATAGACGGGCAGCGATTTCACGAAGATGGGATTGAGTTAACAACCGCTTAAAAGATTAATCAACAGATTAATGAGTGAAGTGCTTTAGCCGATTGACGGGCAGCGACTTCACGATGATGGGATTGAATTAACAACCGCTTAAAAGATTAATCAAAACGTCTAGGACGTGATATATTATGGCCACAAGTGGGCGAAAGCGACGCGGGTCAGTCGATGCCGGTGAAGGCGGACTGGTCGATGCCGTTAACATGGATAAACCAAACCAGAGAATAGATTAGTTAACACCGGTGAAGACGAACTAAACAACACCTCGCCTATTAAGGCGGAAAGTCAACGCTTAAAATGCGGACTGGATCCACGCCGAGAGGCGGATTAGTTGACGCCGATGAAGACGAACTTATCAAGGCCGAGTGACGGATCGTCTTGAGAGGCAGATTAGTTGACGCCGGTGAAGGCGAACTAATCAATATGTCAACGCATAAAAGGCGGACTAATCAACGCCGAGAAGGCGGATTAACTCGAGAAAGAGATTAGTTGACGCCGGTGAAGGCGAACTAATCAATACGTCAACGCCTGAAAGGCGGACAAATCAACATCGAGGAGACGGATTACTTCGCCACTCCAGGTGGATTGTCGACGCCTAAAAGGCGGATTAACTCGAGTAGATTAGTTGACGCCTGTGAATGCGGACTAATCAATACGTCAACTCCTGAAAAGCGGACTAATCAACGTCGGGGAGATGGATTACTTCGCCACTCCAGGCGGATTGTCGACGCCTAAAAGGCGGATTAACTCGAGTAGATTAGTTGACGCCTGTGAAGGCGGACTAATCAATACGTCAACGCTTAAAAAGCGGACTAATCAACGTCGGGGAGACGGATTACTTCGCTACTCCTGGCGGATTGTCGACGCCTAAGAGGCGGATTAACTCGAGTAGATTAGTTGACGCCTGTGAAGGCGAACTAATCAATACGTCAACGCCTGAAAAGCGGACTAATCAACGTCGGGGAGACGGATTACTTCGCCACTCCAGACGGATTGTCGACGCCTAAAAGGCGGATTAACTCGAGTAGATTAGTTGACACCTGTGAAGGCGGACTAATCAATACGTCAACGCCTAAAAAGCGGACTAATCAACGTCGGGGAGACGGATTACTTCGCCACTCCTGGCGGATTGTCGATGCCTAAGAGGCGGATTAACTCGAGTAGATTAGTTGACGCCTGTGAAGGCGAACTAATCAATATGTCAACACCTGAAAAGGCGGACTAATCAACGCCTAAAAGGCGGATTACTTCGCCACTCCAGGCGGACCGTCAACGCCTAACAGGCGGACTAATCAACGCCGAGAAGGCGGATTACTTCGCTACTCCAGGCGGACCGTCAACGCTTAACAGGCGGACTAATCAACGCCTAAAAGGTGGATTAACTCGAGAAAGAGATTAATTGACGCCGGTGAAGGCGAACTAACCAACACGGTGTCCGCCTGAAAAGGCGGACTAATCAACGCCTAAAAGGCGGATTACTTCGCCACTCCAGGCGGACCATCAACGCCTAACAGACGGACTAATCAACGCCGAGAAGGCGGATTACTTCGCCACTCCAGGTGGACCGTCAACGCCTAACAGGCGGACTAATCAACGTCTAAAAGGCGGATTACTTCGTCACTCCAAGGCGGACCGTCAACGCCTAACAGACGGACTAATCAATGCCTGAAAGGCGGATTACTTCGCCACTCCAGGCGGACCGTCAACGCCTAACAGGCGGACTAATCAACGCCTAAAAGGCGGATTACTTCGCCACTCCAAGGCGGACCGTCAACGCCTAACAGGCTGACTAATCAACGCCTGAAAGGCGGATTACTTCGCCACTCCAAGGCGGACCGTCAACGCCTAACAGGCGGACTAATCAACACCAGGAGGGCGGATTAACTCGAGTAGATCAGTTGACGCCGGTGAAGGTGAACTAATCAATATGTCAACGCCTAACAGACGGACTAATCAACGCCGAGAAGGCGGATTAACTCGAGAAGTAGATCAGTTGACGCCGGTGAAGGCGAACTAATCAACACATCAACGCTTGAAAGGCGGACTAATCAACATCGAGGAGACCGATTACTTCGCCACTCCAGGCGGATTGTCGACGCCTAAAAGGCGGAATAACTCGAGTAGATTAGTTGACGCATGTGAAGGCGAACTAATCAATACGTCAACGCCTGAAAGACGGACTAATCAACGCCGAGGAGACGGATTACTTCGCCACTCCAGGTGGATTGTCGTAGCCTAAAAGGCGGATTAACTCGAGTAGATTAGTTGACGCCTGTGAAGGCGAACTAATCAATACGTCAACGCCTGAAAGGCGGACTAATCAACGTCGAGGAGACGGATTACTTCGCCACTTCAGGCGGATCGGTCAACGCCTACGAAGGTGGACAAATGTTTATAGTCGAAAGGTGTGACCGTTTTTAAATATTGAGTTAATTACCCGGTGAGCATCCTCAATGATTTTTTCGAAATTATATTCGAAGTTTCAAACAACTGGCTGTATTTAATAAAACTTAGTGTCAAATAATTTATTTTTGACATCACAAAATGAGCATAGGATGTGTATATCCATGCCCCCGCTTTTAATATATATGAAAACTTACGAGTTACAGTATATATTAAAAGGAAGTTACCAGATGAAAATTGAATTTCAAAATTTGACCCCGCTTTGATTTTTCGAAATATGAATATATGCCCCCGCTTTTAATATATATGAAAACTTACGAGTTGCGATATATATTAAAAGGAAGTGTCAAATGAAAACTGCATTTAAAAAATTGCCCCCGCTTTGAGTTTTCGAAATACGAGTATATGCCCCCGCTTTTAATTTATGTGAAAATTGCGAGTTGTAGTATATGTTAAAAGCAAATTATTGGAATAAACCTGATTCGAGTGGGCAAAGGATTGCCCGTAGATTCTCCGTTGATGAAGAGGCTCCGGATGCTCATCCCGTAGCTACTGCATTTTTTTTATAATTGGTGTACAAATTAAATCGGGCCAAATATACTAAATAAAAATGGCCCACTACTCAGCAGATTAAATAAAAAAAGGGCCCAATATACTAAATAAAATGGCCCACGACCTAAATAATAATAAAGGCCCAGTAGCTTATGATATAATAACCCACGCTCAGATTAAAGCTCCAGGGGCCAAATTGGGGATCTTGCTGGCGGCGAGCAGCGGGAAGTCCAGCGCGGGCTGGCGGTGCGGGGAGGCGGTCGCGGCGGAAACCGGTGGTTTGGTGGTCGTGCCCGAGTGTCCGAGGCCGGTGAGCGGCGGCTAGCGGGAAGGCTGCACGGGTAGGAGGGGCACACGGACCGAGAGCTGAGACGGCGGGGGGCCGCGGCCGCGGAGAGGGCTTGTTGTGCTCGGCGACGGTACGGAGAGGCCGCGCTTGCGGCGGAGCGGGGATGCGCTCTGGGCGGCGCGGGCAGGACGGGGGCTTGGCGAGCTGAGCGAGGGCTGAGCCCGGAGTCCGGTGGCACGGCTGAGTAAGGACCGCGCGCGCCGCGGGGAGGCTGCCCTGTGCGGCGCGGGCAGGAGCACTAAGCGGTCGCGGGAAGGAGCCCGAGATGGTCGGTGAAGCGGGGAGAAACCCTCTGCCCTGTGACGGCGACTGTGCGGGGGCGCGGGAATGACGTGCGGGGAACCGTAACGAGCGGCGATCCAGGCAGGAGCCGTGCGATGGGCGGCCAAGCGGGCTGGGGCCGCGCGATGGTTGGTGGCGCGGGCAGGACCCCGCGAGGGGCGGCGGCTACGCGGGTAGGCCGAGCCCGCGACGGGCGGCGTTATAGCGGGATGCCGGATCAAGTAGCGAGAAGCGATGGCGAAGTTCAGGCTGCGGAGTCGACGAGGCGGGTAGGACTCGGAGAGGCTGCGGTTGTTTTTGCGGGTAGGCATCGTGGGCGGAGTCGACGAGGCCGGACGGACCAGGCGGTGATGCGGGGCGGCAACGCGGGTAGACGGGTACCGACCTCGGCGGCGCGCGAACCAAGACCGAAACTTTTTGACTTTTCAACGTACGTTGGAAAATGTGCCAAAAGATGACTGGCCACACTGCACTACTGCAGAAAAGTTGGCACAACGATCAATGCGGAGGATTAAAACAGTAGCTCCTTTATTTTGGCCTTTGCTTGGATATTCAACAGCAACAGGCTGTACTCCAGCGGGCGATGGAGGTGGCCGGAAAAGATGGTGTTTTGATGGAGTGGCGGTATTGGTGGAGTTCGGTGGGTGACGGGAGAACGTCGGCGTGTCTGGCGACTCCAGCGGCTGAGCCCCGTCGCCGGAAACGACGGGAAAACTCCGCCGGAAAAGACGGCAACTACCTTTTCTCTCTCTTTGGCTAGCTGTTGATGTAGCTTATGAAATGTTGATGTAGCTTATGAAATGGGCTTCTTGAATTTCTTGTCTTCCTCTCCTTAGCTAGTTGCGTGCGTGAGTTTTGCTGTAGTCAGGAAATGGGTTTTGGTTTTATTTTCTTTGAATGTTTGTTTGGATGCACATGTGAGCTTGCTGCTGCAGGGATGGGGAAATGGTTTTCTTGACTTTTGATTTTTTAATATTGGTAACGAAATGGGGTTGAAGATGAGATGATTTTTGGATTTGAATAGATTGTTTTTTGTGTACACAAAATTTTTTATTTTTGAGGAGAAGATCTTTGTGTTCATCCAACGACATGAACACGAATCCGACCCTCCTTCTAGCGCCAAATTGTTGACAGACATTTTTGTACGGATAGATGTATGTGGCTATTTAGGGTATGCCCGACGAACAATAAATATAAACGAACACGAACGGTTGGGGAAGAACTTTCGTTCTTCCCACGAATATGAGAGCTTCTTGGATATATGGGAAATGAGAGAAAAGTGAATCCCTTACAATGAGGGGGTGACCCCCTATTTATAGAGGTTCACCCTCAAAGGCCCAAAAGTGGCCCTAAATTCGTCTCAACCCTTTATTTAGGGATTTATTACAATATTAATCTAACAATCAACCGTAAACCTATAATACATTAAATACTTTTTTCTGATGTAGACTCTCGATCTTGTCGGGTCAGTGTAACTTCAGGAATCTGACCTTCTGTCAGGCGAGGATATTTCCTGCTGTAACAAAATGGAAACCAACTTATTTATACAAACCACCAAGTAGGTGGTGGACAAGACTCTAAAGATTCTAGGCTTGCATGTTTGACATGTGTATTGTTTGACTAGTTTGACCTTATCTAAGCCTTAACTTAGTTACAAAGTCTTCTCTAATGTCTATCTCGTCCTTGGAGTTATTCGTCCTTGCTCAGTTTGTTGATTTCCATATGGAGTTCTTCGTTCTAAGTTGTTCGCCACCTTTGTAAGGTGGATGAAAGTTGTTCGCCCATAGCATTTCTATTTGTTCTCCAATCTTGGTCTTTTCTTCAACTGTTCATGAAGCAGTTGTTCGTTCAAAAGCTGTTCGCCGGGTGATATGGTAGCAGGATTGACACATTACTTTCTGATTTAGGCCATCCTTGCGTCATACTTGTTCGTCACTCTTGGTTTGGTTAGATTAAAACATAATCCGGGCATTAGTGCCTAAAACTTGTTTGCTTATCTTCAGAAGTTGTTCGCCTATTGGAGCGGCTCGCTTAACAAGGCTGCTCGTCATGTTGGTCATTTGTGTAGCATAGTTGGTAGTTGTATAAGGCAGCTGCTCGTCATGGGGTAGCTGCTCGTCCATGTGGAAGCAGCTCGTCCATACGGAAGCTGCTCGTCCATGTGGAAGTTGCTCGTCAAGAGGGCAGCTGCTCGTCCATGTGGAAGCTGCTCGTCAAGAGGACAACTGCTCATCCATGTGGAAGCTGCTCGTCAAGAGGACAGCTGCTTGTTCATGTGGAAGCTGCTCGTCAAGAGGACAACTGCTCGTCATGGGGACAGCTACTCGTCTTATGTCAACAACAGTAATACGAAAACTATACAAAAAATGCAAGTTAGTGTTTTGTCTTGCCGTATTCATTTCAACCCGTAAATATTGAAAAAAATTCAATAATTTAAGACTATAGTTGCATTTTTTTTTATATGTATTAATCAAGTCAAGTAGTAGTTGTACCTCAAAACCTCCCCACTCCTCTAAAACCACAAAATGAAAGATTTCTTCTAATTCCCCCCTTCTTAGATAATCCTCTCTCCTTCCAAATAAGAGCCAAAAGCCCACCACCTCTACCCCTCTGATATTCTCCCAATGGCGGAGATTGACATTGAGGTCCAGTCCAGGCATTACTGAATTTCTGGTCTTGAGGGAAGCGCTTCTAATTGTTGCTCAAAGGAGTATCTTAGAAATTTTATATCATTGATGATGCCCTCATGATTATCATTTCCATCAGTGATGAAACTCAGTGCCGTGTAGTTGCTTCATTGATTTTGGAAGACATTCATGTATTATTGTCTTTTGTTCGCACTCGGTCTTGTTGGTTGCCTCGGAATCATAATATTGTTGTTCATGAATTTGTTTTCTGCTGAGAACTCTTGTATTGTTGAACACTGTTAGGATTCTATTTTCTCGTTCACCTTGTCATCTTGGCCGATTCATTTTTTTATATTATTATTTACTTTCCGTTAAAAAAATAAATCAAGATGGCCATTAGTTAAGTATAAAAACCATAATGTTGGTACACGATTAAATCTCATTTCAAGTCAATTGCTGATGCATGCAAAAATTACTTTGGCAGTGGCGCACAATTCGCCTTGAATTTGGTGGTTATCTAATAAAGAAGGGACCATATTTCTATTTTTTTTATTATCACTTTTATGCACCATAATATGAATTATTTATAGGGGTGTCAATTTGAATACGATACGAAAACGATACAAAAATGCTGATTAATATTTAGCTTTATTATATTTGGGTTGTTATCATGTTGACACGATAATGACACAAATTTTTTGTGTTGTGTTCATGTCAACCCGCTATGATTGGAAAAAAGTTTCAATTGTAGATATTATATGGTATTTTACTTTTTGTCGTATCATATCGTATCAAATATTATAATATAAATTTATTTTAAAGTTTATTTATTTTTCTTATCGTGTCGTGTCGATACGGAAATTTCATGTTCATGTCAACACATATTCTTATCATGTCGTGTTTGTATTTCACCTTATCGTGTTGTTATCGTGTCGACACGATTACACACTGAGTATGTATAGAGTGAAAGACTTGTTTTCCATGCATTCGTCAGAATCAATGTTCACATACTTAATAACCTTCCTTCAAATTTGAATTTGCGTTGTCAATCCGGACAAGACAACCTTGGACCTCAGCAAAAAAAACCAAATGAGATTTGCGAGTTTGGATTTTGTTATGTTCCGTGGACAACATTATTTTTTTGTCATTTTTATTGGTATGAAAATAAAAAGCAAGTGGTGTTTGATGTTTTCAATTCAGATATCCGTGGTAAATGCAGAGAAGGTGGTCATTGCTACTGGACTGTAAAGGCAGATGGTTTTTACTTAGGTAAAGGGGCCGCCTCCACCAAATCTCATCTTTGGGATGAGTAGCTTTGTCTTTTTTTTTTTTTCATTTATTTATTGATAATATCCAAAATGTACGCATTTTGATAATGTGATTTCATATCATAAAGATTCAATTTATGATAAGTATTTCTATTGTGCACTTCATTTTTTATAAAAAAAATTAACACCCCCTAAGTTCTCTAAGACCATGTACTTGTAATTTTTTTCCCACAAATCCTCTTGGTTTGTTTACCACGTAACTCATGAATTTCATCTAACATCAAAACACATGCACGAGCTTAGTTCAAAGAACAATCCATCGTAACGAACAATTCTTCCACTAACAACCCTCCCACTACGATGAGGTTCCGATCGTGTTCGTGTATCGCTAGGTATATTTACTTGTACAGTTGGTACATGAATTAAACCTCTCAATTCATCTAAGGTAATCTCACTCTTGGACTTTCGATTTTTCATATGGTCACTTCTAAGATCTCAGTTGTGTGCTCACCACGATCCGATGATCCTTAGGACATTAGAATAAACCCCATTTCCTTCCTCTAGGATATTTTACAAACAGCCTTATTCTGAACGAGGTTTCCAACTTATCAGCTTCCTTGTCCAACACATATGCGTGACACCCACAAATTCTCATGTGTTTCAAACTGGACTTTCGCCCGGTCCATAATTCCAAATGAGTTTTAGGAACTGATTTGGAAGGTACCTAGTTTAGAATATAAGTTGTTGTTTCCAAGGCATAACCGCAAAACGACTTAGGTAAATTATAGAATAGCTCATCATAGGTCTGACATTTTCCAAAAGAGTTCTATTTCTTCGTGCTGCCACCCCATTTTGATAAGGGGTTCCGGGTGCAGAACTGGGATACAATCCTTTGTCCTAATAAGTAGTCCAAAAACTCGTTGTTATATGGTGTTCGCATCCACGATCAAATCGTAGAAACTTGATACTCTTTTTCCTATGTTTTTCTGCTTCAGCCTTAAATTCTTTGAACTTATCAAAGACTTCAGACTTATGCCCCATTAGGAAAACTTATCCATATCACGAGTAATAATCGATAAAAGTAACGAAAAATTCAAAACCACCTCTCGCTTGAATTGGCATGGGACCACATACATCAATATGAACGAGTTCTAGCACTTTACTGGCCTGGTGCCCCTTAGCCCCAAAGGCTCTCTTGGTCATCTTACTCCCTAAACATGATTCACATGTTAGAAACGACTCAACATGGAGTGATTCCAACGAGCTGTCACTCACCAACCTTTGGATCCTCTTTAGATAAATATGACCAAGTTTAAGATGCCACAATAGTGTTTCATTTATATTTGAAGAATGCTTTCTTTTCTTAGAATTAGTCGATGTGCTATATGATTCATTTTGTATGTGTGTGAGTTGTGCACAGTTAATAATATAGAGATTATTCACCAATATTCCAGAATGGATAACTTCATTATTACGATAATGACTTTCTTATTATAAGAAATTGAATATCCATTCATAAACAATTTAGAAACTGAAATTAAATTCTTCCTAAAATTTGGAACATAGAGAACATTTCTCAAAATTAAAATCTTATCACTATAAGATAAGTGCACATCTCCCACTGCAACAGCTGCCACTCTTGCAGCATTGTCCATGGTGATGGTGATCTCACTCCCACTGAGTTGTCGGGTTTTCTGGAGCCCTTAAGTATTGAAACAAACATGACCAGTGGCTCCTGTGTCCACTACCCACGAATAGGAATAACACGCCGCTAAACAAGTTTCAATAACTAGTGCATGAGATTTACCTTGTCTCATAGCCTTCTTAGGCTTAGGACAGGCCACCCTCCAATGCAGATGTGTTTAATTAATTATCATAATAAAAACAGTAATGTTCATACACATTTTTCATTAAATATAATTGAATTTATAATGGAAAAATGTATTATAATTAAACAAGTAGGATTCCAATTAGGTTTATTCCCAGTTAGGCAAGTGAATTCATTCAAGAAAGATCTTTAGTGAACCCCTAACATTGCCTTGGTCGCTCTCCCAGAAGTGGGCTAATTCTTCACCCCAAAGCCCAGAGAAATTTCGACCCAACTCAATAAATTCTATGTTCTTTTTATATTGACCAAAGGCACCCTAGTTAATATTAAAAGAGCCAATAAAATAGGTATAACTCGAACATTGACGTATTAACACTTAGGCATGGGCTATCTCATTTCAGAAACGGTTGGCTAACTTAAATAGGAATAGGGAATAATAAGGTTGATATTCCTTGTCCAAGAATAGCTACATCGTTGGAATTGATAACTTAATTGACCATATAAAACTTGTCTAAGTCTGATTTACCAAACAAGAAAATCCCTAAAGAAAAAGGCTTAATGAAACATGCTATGCACAAAAATTAATATTGAATTCTTAAATTATTTATAAGTTCATTCATTGGCTGAGTTAAATATTATGTAATGTTTTTTTATTCTTTATGTAGTTTCCGTTGCTATAATTTATTCAACCATTATGTTATCAGGTCGAAACTTTGCCTTGATTCTTAACTAGAAAAATAACTTAAAACACAAAATATTAATGATGTGTAGTACAAGATTATACATTCACTTAGAAAAATGTGACAATTAGTAAGGTTAAAATACATTTAATTAAGACAATCCATACTCTATATAATATACCTATATTTATATTACAGGCGTGTTTTGTTTTGGTTAAATTTTATGTATAACAAGTAGTTGCAGTATGTGGCTGGGAATGGGATTACACATGAAAATAAGATTTATTTAGATGAACACAATCTACTATTAAAGACACATTCTCTTCTACCATCTAAATCCACCATATTTTCCTGCACATATTTTTGCCTGCATTTTCCAAATAACAACTCGATACAATTCAGATACTCTTAGTTTAACTGGGTCGACATCTTTTGCAGCACTTTGCAAATACATAGCATTTCCTTGAATGCACTTTCTGCAAACCATGTACTCTTTAATGTGTATCGATAATATGCAATAAAAGATACAACTAAAATAAATCTTTCCAACCTAGGAATCACAAAAGATACCGATTTTCTATCATTTCTTCAACTCAAGTAAAAATGAACCACTATAGACTCTTATGCAGAGAACGGTCATGTATTTTACCTTCTCTCCAATTGAAACAACTTTCTTTAGCAAAATATTCATTAGAAGAGTCATAATGTTATGATTCGTCAAGCAATAGTAGTTCGCAACGCTTGCTGCTTCTCAGCCCAAGACACAACGTATCAGTAAAAAATATTAGGAAAGGACACATTCATCACTGATCTAACAATCTTAGGCACATGTTTAAACTGCAGAAACAAGATCCTATGCAGGAAAATAATGAGTGCAATATGAAAACCCCATAAAAAGCAAAATGAAGACTACTTACAGTTTCATTCTGATGTCAACTGCGTCAAAATCCAGAAAATTTTGCGCAAGTAGTTTGGTTCTCTCAGTGGTAAAACTTGGGTCATGGGCTAGTGAACATGGTAATATCATCACAGGGAAAGACCATGTTTAAGATATACTGAATTCAGGCTCGAAAATGGATAAGCGCAAGACAAAAAAAAAAGGTAAATATCTTGAAACTAAGTGCGGCATTTGAGTTGGATCAAATCCAGCTGAGTAAGCCAACTAATGAAGCAATAATCTCTACATTCTAGTCTTTGAATGGATTTTGTAGGTTTTCCACATGAACCAAATATAGAAAGGAAAAACAATTTCCAAAGTAAATTTGTTAGCAAAAGAAGCCCCTAAGTCCATGACATAAAATACACTCAACAGAAAGCAGGAAGGAGCCATACTCCAAAACCTTAAAACATCTCAACTTTGACAAATTCTTCATTCCAGAAATTTTCATTACTACAAATACTAATGACCTTTTAAAACAAGTGTTCCTTACAAATACTAATGTAATTAAAACCAGTGTTCTGCATGTTGAATAGAATCAAACTTCCAAATGAAATCAACTTCGCCACAATGTTCAGCCCCTCATCTCACAGCTGTCAAGCTACAAATAAAAATCAATATAATATTAAAACATATTAATAAACGCGTTAAAAAATATAAATGATTACTTCTTACCGTTGTCTTATGCGGATACGCTGAGTAGCTAACCAAAAGATGATGAATTGCAGTAGGATGGTCCCGAATATACTCCAATAGAAACGGTCTACGCGACTACTCTCCAGATCTACACCAAACCAACCATGTGCAGCTTCTATAAAACCAATACTAAAAACGCTCCTGATGCTAACCCCAATCATAACAAAACCAGTGACCAAACCGGTTGCCCAATCCTGAAACTAGGCCCTCTACCATCCAAAATAATATGTCCTGGGGAAACAACCAAAACCCAGAAAAACCTATGGGACTGGGATCTTCCTCCCCCTTCGCTCAGAGGCGGATACATTCAAACCAAAGGGTATGCAAGTGCATACCCTTTTTTTAATATATATATATATATATATATTATATAGTAATTAAATATAACATTAGCAATAAATATAAATAACTAATTAGATATATTACATGTAAGGCGGTGGACGTGCCTTGACTCTAGAGAATGGAGGAGGTGGAGTAAGTTATGGAAATTAGATAATGGGGTCCCCCAAAATTAATTGATTTATAAAATAAAAAAATAGTAATAAACAAGATCTTTTACACATTTGACATTCCAAACATCTTGTTCTCTACACTACGCCTGCAGTAAGCGAAACCAGCGAACCTTCTGTAAGTTTCTTCTCTTTTTTTTCCTATTGATTTGTAAAATTATTTTTATCTTTTGATTTTACAAGGGTGTTTTATGATTAGCAGTAATGTTAGTATTTTTAATGAGAATTTGAGATTTTGAATAGTGGGTTTATACATTTTAAATTGTTTATCCTTTCAATTAGGTTTATGTTCTATTTTTTAGTGGAAAATTTTGGTGCAAGTTTGTTTACTTTAACTTTGTGGTCCTGTGGATGTATCGATATTACAACTTTTTAGAAATTATAATTGGGATGTTGATGCAGATTTTATATATTCATTTAAAAGTTTTATTAATTTACAAACCACAATTTAGAGTATTCACCTCTGATTGTATTCTAATTTAATTATTCAAATTATGCAGAAAAAATATCAAAAACTTGATAAATTCAAGATGATGGATGCGAATAATTTTTCAAAGAAGAAGAACAAAATGAAAAGCAGTAATTTATAGTCATATTTTAATAAGAAAGGAAAGACGGAAGCGGGTTCTTCATCGCCTTTGGTTGGGCCACAAAATGAAAGTGGAAATTACCAAAATAGAACTCCTACTCTTTGTGTGGAGACCATTGTTGCAACAACTAGAGAAAGAGAATGTCAATTTGACATTAATTATCTCCCACATGATCCGGGACAAAGGAAAAGAAATATTGATTATCACCCAAGTGATCAAGATGCAGCGAGAAGAGAATATATTCAAAGAAAAGCTTGTCAACCACGTGATCATGATTTTCCTCAAACAGAGATTGGAGGTAAAATGCGTCATTTTAATCCTGATTGGCTTGACAAATACATATGGCTTGAGTATAGTATTGAAAAGGATGTCGTGTTTTATTTCGTTTGCTATTTATTTAGAGATGATGTGTTGGGAGAATAGGGGTGTCCGGAATCTATTCAGGATGATAATTAAATACGAATTTAAATTCAATTATTACTAGCATGAATTAATCCTAATTAATTCAAATAATAATTCCAACAACAATTTTATCATCATGCATGTTGAATTAATTCACATAAAATCTATGGCGGAAAACTAAGAGATTATGTGACTACGCACCTCTTGTAGATATGGTCTTTGATAATAACAGAACTATCACGATCGTGCTATCAATCAAAAGACCTTCTCAAGTATGTCCCTTTCACCTTGCTTGTTCACCGGTGGGAAGTGCTCACAAGCAATTAGAATAACAAGGAAGAAAGAAAAAATATTGTTGCTGATTTTTTTTCAACACTGTGAAACTGTAAACTGGAGATGAAATAATCATCCCCTATATATAGATGAGGGAATTTCAAAATTTTCATATATTTTAGAGGTGGAGAAAATCTTTTCTTAGCCTCTAAGAAATCTTGAATATATTCCATATATTCTTTTCTCCATAATAAAATATTCCACAAAAATCTCAACTTCCACATTAAGGGGCTATTTTTAAAAAATATTGAAGAAAGAATCCAAGATTTGGATCTTCTTGAATATATGAGATAATCTTGTATTCCAAGAATACTTATCTTCCATAATATCTTTTCAAGAAAATCAACAAGATCTTTTCTTTCTCCTAATATATCTTTTTCGAAAATTACAAAAAAAAAAAAATCAGCAAATATATTTTCTTTTATTGTAATCACCTTATCATTATTGGGCTACCTGAGGGGTCTTTAGGAGAATTAAGATTGGACCTCCAATGGGCTTCTGAATTTCAATATTGAGCCCCAATATAATTCAGTCCATTAATATTAATTAGTACCACTAATAAATTAATATTGCACTATCCATCTTAATCCATATTACGATAATATAGGCTCTCGGTTATTATTTTCCACGTTTAAGATTATCTAATCCATTAATTAATTGAGCTTCTGAATAGCTCTAAATTAAATTAACATATTTCACCTTGGAGTAAAGACAACTCAACATTATTATCCGTACCGAAGAAATTAATTCTTCACTTGCAAGATTTGGTATAATAAAACTTCTGAGCTCACCAAGGGGACAAATCACACGAACCGTACTCGCACGCGTTTCTCCGTATTAAATCTTAGCAACCGTCGTATGATTAATATTATTGCCCAAAGCACAAGGTTTGAAGTCACGATGATTCGCACCCAACATGAATCAAAGCAGTAACCATTAAGCACACACAGTCCTATTTAAGTGACGGAGATTAAGAAATCAATAACCACTGAGGTCTAGTTCTTCACATATCAGAACAGAAGAATTTATCCTCGTTGTAGGTCCTCTTCAACACATACTAAATGTGCTAGTGCAATCTCTTGGTCAAGACAAACCAATCTGAGATATACACATCGACCTTTCAAGGCGGATTGTTCAATTCCACCTGGGTCGTGAATTTGTACGTTTAGTTACAAGGAAAACTGTTAATGTGATCTTCCGTGATCGGGTATCACCACATTAACTACAATGTAACATGTACTATATATTGAACGGTTTGCAATAGATATTCAACATTCAATCATAACTAAAGCAAATGCGATAAAAAATTATTCTCATAAATAAGTGTTTAATACATGAGTTATACAAAGTAAAAGCATACTTTCACGTATAACTCCAACATGATGTTGGTGTCATGGATGGTGACGGGCATGATATTTTTGTTAGAAATGGTTTTAGAGGTTGGAATAGATCATGTGCTCTTGCTAAGCATAATGGTAAGATTAAAAGTGTTCATAACTGATGTATGGAAAAGTTTGTGGCATTAGTTGATAAAAAAATCATCCATACACTCTTTTTTCAGAAAAACTCCACAAACTAGGAAGGAGTATCTTACTCGTTTAACTGCTTCACTTGAATGTTTGAAATATCTATTACTTCAAGGATGAGAGTGAAAAATCCTTTAATAGAGGGAATTTTCTTGAACTTTTGAGGTGGTATGCTAGTATAAATGAAGATATTGAAAAAGTTGTGTTTAAAAAATGCACCGTGAAATAATCAAATGATAGCTCCTTCTGTTCAGAAAGATGTTATCAATTCTTATTCAAAAGAAACAACTAAGGCCATTATAAAGAAGTTGGGTGAAGATCATTTTGCAATATTTGTAGATGAATCTCGTGATGTGTCTTGTAAAGAGCAGATGGTTTTTTGTTTGCGTTATGTTAATAAAGAAAGAGCAGTAGTCTAACGTTTTATTGGTGTTGTGCATGTTAAGGATACTACCGCTTTGTCTCTCAAAAATGCAATTTATTCTATACTTTCTGAGCATTCATTGAGTCCATCAAGAATTTGTGGGCAAGGTTATGATGGGCTAGCAATATGAAAGGTGACATTAGTGGTCTTAAAACTTTGATAAAGAAAGAAACTCAAGAAGTATTCATTGTTTTGCACATCAACTTCAACTAACACTAGTACCAATTTCAAAAAGGAATAATGATTGTGGTTGGTTATTTGAAACTCTTTCCAATATGTTGAACATTGTTGGAGGTTCTTGTAATCGTGCAGAAATGTTTAAAGAAGTCCGAGCTGAAATGGTTGCAAAAGCATTTGAACATGGAGAACTTGAAAGTGGAAAATGCTTTAATTAAGAGCTTGGATTGGGAAGACCAGGTGATACTCGTTGGGGATCTTACTATAAGTTGTTAGTGAATGTTATTGTCTTGTATTCTGCAATTCGTAAGGTAATTGAAATGATATATGAGAATCCACAGACTTCGGATGATCGTGGTGTTAGTTATGCTCTTGAGTCATTTGACTTTGTTCTTATGGTGCACTTGATGAAGACTGTATTTGAAGTTACAAATCAATTGAATATTGCATTGTAAAAAAAGATCAAGACATTATTAATGTAGTATCTCTTGTGAAGTTGACTAAAGATCGGTTGCAACAAATGAGAAAAGACAGATGGGAATCTCTCTTGAACTCGGTCATATCTTTTTTTTTTGGAAAAAAATGTATTGATGTTCCTAAAATGGATATGAGTACGTTCCTCGAGGAAGAATGAATCGTGGGCGTGGCAAGCAAGATATTACATATTTTCATCATTATCGATTTGATGTCTTTGCTGAAATAATTAATTTGCAACTTGACTTGAAGCAAACTACACTAGCTTCTACTAGTAGCTACCCCGCAAGAGAACGGGTTCACTGTAGTATGGGCAAGTATAGGGACCAAGTATTATCGAACCCAAGGGATGGTATGTATGCGAATAGATCCCTGAAGATCTACGCGTCGTAGTTAATATGAGTGTGATGTTTTTGGGTTTTTGAAAGATTAATTAAAAGACTAAAATAAACTAAGTAAACTAAAGAATGAAAAAGAACGAATTAACTACGGGTTGTTTTCTAATAAGAGATGGTGATGCTTAGGATAGGAATCCCTACGTATACTAACGGAGCAGGTACATAATCAAAGTAATGTTGGGGGTGGATGGTATGGGTATGGTGGGTAAGGATAAGGTGGGTATGGGTAATGTTGGTATGCTGGGTTGTGGAAAGGGTTATTTGGGTTTTGTGGGTAAGCAGGGTTGTTTAGAGGATTTGAGACTAGGTTCTGAGCTGGATTCCCTACGTTTTGTGTACCCGGGTTTAGGCTCTGGCTATCCCCTAGTGGAATTTGATTCTGGCTACCACTAACCCCAGTGCCTTCAACTCGGTCTACTGCCTGATTGAAATCGTTGGCAGCATTGTCCAACTCATTATTGATGTCCATTGGTTCCTTCCCTAAGTCGGCAGCGTTCATCCTTCTCAAGAAGGCTCGGTTCCTTCTGGCTATTGTCTCCGGATCTGCAGGTAATCTCTCTTCACTCGTATTCCCTTGTGAGCGTGTTCTCATAAACCTGACACACTAGCAGAAGGATCAAAACGCAACTGCCGACTAAAATAAAAAATAAAACAGAAAAGAAAGCACTCACTACTGACTACTAAGCTATCTACAAGTCCTATTCAAACATACACGCCATCCCCGGCAACGGCGCCATTGACTTGAAGCAAACTACACTAGCTTCTACTAGTAGCTACCCCGCAAGAGAACGGGTTCACTGTAGTATGGGCAAGTATAGGGACCAAGTATTATCGAACCCAAGGGATGGTATGTATGCGAATAGATCCCTGAAGATCTACGCGTCGTAGTTAATATGAGTGTGATGTTTTTGGGTTTTTGAAAGATTAATTAAAAGACTAAAATAAACTAAGTAAACTAAAGAATGAAAAAGAACGAATTAACTACGGGTTGTTTTCTAATAAGAGATGGTGATGCTTAGGATAGGAATCCCTACGTATACTAACGGAGCAGGTACATAATCAAAGTAATCGTGACAAACAAGAATTAACCTAAGTAAAAGATCGTAGAATGAAAGCTCAAGATTTCTCACCCTAATACTTTATCCTAGCAATCAACTTCACTAATCCACTAACAAGTTAATGGATTGTGCTTAATTAAAGAGACCCTAATTTAACTAAGGTGATGCGGTCGTCCTCCTTCGCTAAACCGGTAGATGAATTAACCTCTCCTAAACCCTCTCGTTAAGACTACTAATTGTTATTGAGTGATGCGGTCGTCCTCTCTCTAACACTTTCGTACGAAATTCAAAGGTAGAGTTAAAATTAATTATATGAATTCATTAATTAAGAGAATTAAAACTAACGTCACCAATTACCTTAATTACGTACCCACATCCTACTTCTACGAGTTCATCCTAACCCAAGCATGCAAGGGTTTTAGCCGGACATGGTTATAACAAAAATAAAAGCAACAGAAGAAACAACGAACATAAACATGATGAATTGAATAAAGAAAGTAGAAACATAAACTAGGGTTTAAAAAGAAAATAAATACGAAGAACTGAAATTGAATTAACTAAAACGAAATTAAAAGCGTTTAAAGTAACGAACTAATAAAAAGAAACTAAGAATTCGTATGCAAAACCTCAACAAAACGTAAATAAAGCTTGCTCTTCTTCTTCCTCTCCAAAAACTAAGTCTAAAATTATTTCTAAAAGTTGGGGATTCCTCAAAACGTGTTTGGAAGAGGTATATATAGGCACCGGGTCGAAACGGGAGTTAATGGGCCGAAAATACGCATCCGGAGGCAAAAGTATATGGGCGCTCGAGCAAAACGCTCGAGCGGTCCCGCTCGAGCTGTGTAGCTCGAATGATGCATTCGCTCGAGCGGTCGCGCTCGAGCTGCTCGAGCGCTGAATCTTCTCTGTATGTTTTTGGGCGCTCGAGTGATTCGCTCGAGCGGTGGCGCTCGAGCTGCTCGAGCGCAAGAATTGTTCTGTACGTTTGCGCGCTCGAGTAGGGCGCTCGAGCGGTGACGCTCGAGCTATGCGCTCGAGTGATATCTAATCCTTCCAAATGATACTTTTCCTCGTCCGCACTAATACCAATCGTATTTCTTCAATATCTTCTCATCCGGGCATCCGTTTGAGTCGATTCAAAGTCCTACGAACTCCTCTTTTCGTCCTCTATTCACCTATGAGCACCAAAGAGACAAATTAATAATTTTATAAAAATGATACTCATTTGACTCCAAGCACTAATCGAAAACACTCAAAACATGAGTAAATTGGGCACCAAAACATAACAATTTCACGCCTAATCACAACTCCAGGAGCTTGACGGTCGATTTGATGATGTAAGTATAGAGTTGCTTCTTTGTATGACTTGTTTGAATCCCATTAATGCCTTCTCTTCTTTTGACAAATTAAATTTGCTTAGACTAGCTAAATTTGATCCTGATGAGTTCTCAAGTGGTGATTTGTTGGTTCTTGATGATGACATTGATACTTTCATTTGTGATATGAGGAGAGATGATAGATTTCAGAACTTGAAAGATATTGGGGAACTCTCCGTGAAACTTTTTGAGATAAATAAGCATGAATTATATCGTCTTGTCTACTTACTTATAAAGATGGTGTTGATTCTTTCTGTGGCAACTGCTAATGTGGAAAGAGCATTTTCAGCAATGACTTTTGTGAAGAACAAGCTAAGGAATAGCATCGGAGATCAGTTTTTGAATAATTATTTAGTAACTTATATAGAGAGAGATGTATTTTTAAAAATAAGTAATGAAGTCATTTTGAACCACTTTCAAGGAATGAGAACTTGTCGAGAACGATTGTAATTTTTTTAGATAAAGAATTTGTTCTTTTGTAGTTCTTAATACTATATGTATTCAAGATCTAGATTGTCAATATTTTGTTTATGTTACTTTAAATTTTCTAGAGTGTTTCTTTAGTTGTGCATACCCTCTTTGAAAATCTTGGATCCGCCACTGCCTTCGCTAGCACAGCCATTGCCACATTCCGCCTTCCCCACTCCGCCCAACCTGTTATACCAATTCCCATAGTTAGGAATTAAGTCAAATATATCCTTTCTTTAGAATATCATTTTCTTGTTCACTTCTCTAGAATAGCGCAGCAAAGCGAAAACAAATCTTCATTAATGCAGTCGATATGTAAATCATAACTAAAGGTGGAGTTTCTACATATTCTCCAGTTCGAAAGCCCACTCTTCTGCTCGTCTGTGTGCTCTGGATGATAAAAAGGGAGAATGTTTGGGCTTTATATAACCCAATCCCAATGCATATTGACCACAAAAGGATCAATGTGTGTAGGTCGGTTCCATATGGTAAGGCGACCCCGCGTTCGGGAATCCAGACCTGATAGACCCTCTTCCCCGAGTAAAATGACAAGATGGACACGATCATCATAATCGCCAGCCCAATAAGTCCAACCACCCAACCCAAATTCTCTATGTCAAACAAGTACCCTAAGGCCACTTGACCTAGAAACTAAGAGTGACCATCACAACTTTATATGTGTCTCTTCCATAGTCATTATCATACTGGTCGTCACTCAAGCTTTCTATAAAAGCATTTAGTACGTCAGATACACTCAACACTACGTTAACAAAAATGTAAAATACAATGGAATGGACATACTTTTGACCTGTGCATCCACTTTGGTGCAAACATGGCTTTAGTGGGGCGATGAATATGCATATTTATTAATGAAAATTCTGGTAAGTTGAAAAGAAATTAATGAACGTTTTATAAAGTTGTAAACAACGAATTAATTATTTTTTTTATCAAATGTAAAAAAAAAACTTGATTAAAGATGTGTGTAACTAGTATTATTGTTTAAAAAACTGATAAAAGTCTTAATAAGTTGTCAACAATGATATAATGAAAGGTTTTTGATAATATAAAAAAAATTGATGAAAAATCTTTAATTTGGTATTTGTTATTAACGAAGAATTGATGAAAAATCTTCAAAAGTTGTTAAAGCTGAATTGACAAAAAAATGTTCATAAGTTGTCAACAAAAAAGAATTGATGAGTTCAAGAGCATAATCATTACAACAAATTACCCATGTAAATATTATTAACAAATTTCCTTTTGAACATTTAAAATTCTTTAAACTATGAAACCATTTTAGATATTTGTATTTTAGATATTGATTCGACTGATTTATTTCCTAAACAAAAAAAATATTATAGGTAACTTTATTGGCAAAACAACACTTGAAATTTAATATAATATTTGGGTCATTTTATATGTAACTTAAATTTGTGCATAAATTAATTTTTATAATTGTATGTAAGAATCAACTATGCCACAAGAAATGTTAAATGAATTAAAAACTTTATGTATTGAAAATGATATGTTATAACAAATTTACTATGAAGATGTTGTTTCTCAAAATACTATATAAAATCATGTTACAGTTCTTTTTTTTTCTATTGTTTTTTATATATTATATACGTAATTTCTTTTTCTTCGGTAGGGGCCCATTTTTCAATTTTCGCCCCAAGCCAAAAGAATGACAGGGCCGACTCTACCATCTAGTCTCTCTAATCCTGATACCCAAAGCATAGATTGAAAGAAAAAACACTTACAAAAGGACCCGGACGTGGGAAAGACGGTTATGGAAGTGGAAAATCCGCCGGAGAGTATGGTGGTGGGACGGAGGAGGAGGTTCTGCCGGGAATCCACCAGAACCGCTAATGCGCTGCTTAGAGCAGCTGGTTTTTCTGAGTTCGCTAGTGGTTTCCGCTAATTGGTTTTTCAGAGTTCGTCTTCCGATGTCGCACCCAATTAGTTTTTCTAAGTTCTCTAGTGGTCTTTCGTCATTGTGCCCTTACTTCTTTGATCAGAGTGTGTTTTTTTTTCATAGCTTTGCATGTCTCTTTCAGGTATACCTTTATCATGGCTTCTTAAACTCGGTTTTGATTATACTTTGACCCATTTCCATATTTTTCAAATCTAAGCTAAATTAGTTATCTTAACTATCAATATTCACTATGCAAAACATTTAAAATATTCACTAGGGAAAGGAAATTATTATGTATCTTGTGCTCCAATAATATTTTTATTTATAAAAAATTAATGTTTCCTAAGTAATTATTAAAATTATCGGAAATCAACCATTATTTAAAGAGTGTGCATAGAGTGAAACTGATTCATACATGAATTATTGAAGGGTATTACTTATTTTCACTAAAGAGTATTAGTTATTTTCTGTGTTGCATAGGTGCGAGGGGGCGGGTACGGGGGCGATAAGATGCGGGTGCGGGGATTCTATTTTTTTTAAATTTTAGGGTGCGATTCGGCATGGATACGTGTATTTATATATATATATAACTTGTAAATATTTAAAAATTTATCAATTCAAATATAGAAGCCCAAGCAAAATTATATTTGTGACCCAAGCCCAAGTCTATTAAATTCATAAGCCCAGACAAATAAAAAAAAGGCCCACATTCTTAACCCTGCATATAAAAGATCCACACACTTTGGAAACTCACGTCTTTCTCCCTTCTTCAGCACACAACTGCCGCTTCTGCGCCCCAAGTCTCGGTCGCTGAAATTCATCCCGATGAGTACCATAATTCATCTTCTACTCTTTATTCCTTCATCTTTACTTGCTAGTTCTATATAAATCAAACACATATTATTACTCATAAGCACTGATCATTAGATCTGTGGTATTAATAATATGTGTTTGTTAATTTGTTGTTTGATTGCATAGATCTGTACCAGTTGCAATCCCCTTGCATTTAGAGTTGTAACAGTTTGAAAAAAATAAAAAATAAAACCAACTGGATTTTTTACTCCGCCATCGGATTCGTGACTCCGGCGCACCAGATTCGCGTATCCCACAAATTTTATTTTTTACGGATTCGCCACCTGGCGAATTGAGTGCGAATCGGAAGCGAATCTCGCCCGCACCTGCCCCCCACGCGAATCGGATTCTACATACCTCTAAATTTCAGCGAATCCGTGCAATACTGGTTATTTTCATTGAATAGTATTAGTTGTCGAGTCTTAGTTTATTTTCAGTAAACAGCTAATACTCTTCAGTGAAAACAACTAATACCCTCAAGTGAAAACAACTAATACACTTTAGTGAAAAAAACTAATATCCTTCACTGATTCATATATAAATCATTTTCACTCTATACTTAGTCTTATTTAAACACTTTATATAAATTTTAAATATATTATTTATTAAACTTTTTTTTTTTTGCACCAATAAATAATTTTATGTCTCTACTTCAATGTTTCAAATACTGCATCTTACATAATGGATGTACGTTTTACCGAAACAATTAATACTATTGAAAAGAATGAGCAAGTCTCTTATGCACCAAGTGCAACGTGTAATTTTAATGCATTTTTAAAAAGTGACACATGTTATTATTAAAAAAAAGAAAAAAATTAAAGTTGCCTAATAAAATTAGCTACGAAATCTCCAATAAAAAATTTTGTAGTAGAAATTTTCTACCAAATTTTCTAATTATATAGGTATCTTCATTCTAATTACCTACAAAGAGTTTGGCTATGAAATTTTCATAGGCAAATTGTTTGAAAATAAATTTTTATAGGTAAATTGTTTGTAGGTAATTAATTAATTAATTAGGAATTTCATTGGGTATGTAAATTGTTTGTAGGATGAGAATGAAGGTGTCTATATTATAGAATTTTTTTTAGGTAGTTTTCACTATAAAAAATTTTGTTGAAAAATTCCGTAGACAATTCTTTTCCTTGTAGTGTATTATTAAGAAGTTTATTTTCAAATATTGTATCCTACATGATTAATTTCACTATAAACTGATTCCCAGTATATTTTGCATAATTAAGTAGATCTTCTTTATATCACTTTTCTCGACTAAGTTTCGCATAGAAGTAGTTTGGCATTAAATTCTATACTAAGTTGAGCCTATAACTTGTGAGCATTATTAAAGCTATTGAAGTTTTTTTTTTTTTTGGGAGTGGGGTGGGGGGTGGGGGGCTAAGGTTGGCCTAATTTATTTCTTAATAATACGGTGATGAACAAAGTTGCGTTAAAATTGAAGCTAATAAAAGTTGGTCATTAATCGAAACCTCTCATATGTCATAGACAAACTATAGAGTAAAAATAATTTATACATGAATTATCAAAGGGTATTAGTTGTTTACAGTAAAAAGTATTAGTTGTTTTCACTGATGAGACTTAATTGTTCAGTGAAAACAAACTAAGAGTACTCTTCAATGAATACAAATAATACTCTTCAGTGTAAATAATTAATACTAAATAATTAATACTATTTAGTGATAACAACTAGAACCGTTTAATAATTTTTGCATAAACCAATTTCACATTTCTAGAATGTATATACACATTTGCCAGTTGTTTTTAACTTGAATTCATTTTTTATCTTATTTTTAAAATAATTTTCTTTCTAATTCAACTAATACAAATAATAATTACATTTACATTCCTTTAACGTTATCAATGTGTGTATCAATATTCATATTTCAATCTTTTTATTAAATTATAATTCGAATCATTTTAGTCTTATTCTATTCCCCCTACCTTCGTAAGGTAATTATTAGTAATGCTTCACTTGGGAATGTTAATGTGTACAATCAGAAATGTTAGAGCTGTTGTAATTGGGTGCGTTAAATAAAAGACGAGATTTGTTTATCAAGTTCGCCGGGAACGACTACGTCTGGGGGCGAGTCAAGTCAAGAGTTTCACTAATATTTTTGTGTATGAGTGTTTTCAATTCTGAGTACAATAGTATATTTATAAGAGTAAAAGCCTAGTCTAAGATATGAAGCACATTGGGTTATTGGTCAATTAGTAATGTCCACATCAAATCTTCTAGATTTGGAATAATAAATCTTCTAAATTTACAACACTCCCCCTTGGACATTACGACATAACATAAATGTCTTGTCATAAAAACTCCACGTGCTAGGTATCGGCCAAATAATAAGTTAGGGAGGAATGTATTTGATCTTCCAGATCAAATCTTCTAGATTCATTTTGGGGTTGCCGCTCCCCCTGAAGACAACAACACTTTGAGTCTTTGCATCCCAATACCACGAACGTACTTTTCAAAAGTAGACGTAGGTAAGGACTTAGTGAACAGATCTGCTAGATTGTCACTAGATTGCACCTTTTGAATGGTAATCACGTCACTCTTCTGGAGTTCGTATGGGTAGAAAAACTTAGGTGAAATTTGTTTCGTCAGGTTTCCCTTGACGTACCCATTACTCATTTGTGCGATGCAAGCTGCGTTGTCTTCAAATATAACGGTGGGAGGTGTATCACCTTTAGCGATACCACACGAGTCACCAATGTGTTTTACCAAGGACCTTAACCAAACACATTCTCGTGTGGTTTCGAATAAAGTTATTATCTCTAAGTGGTTTGAAGACGTGGTAACCATGGTTTATTTAACCGATCTCCATGAGATCGCGGTACCACCACAGAGAAAAACGTAACCATTCCGAGATATGGCGTTGTGTGGATCAGACAAATAGCCAGCATCCGCATAACCTACCAAGGTTTTGTCTTGGTTCTTACGGTAAAACAGTCACAGATCTTGAGACCCTTGGAGGTACCGTAGAACATGCTTAACACCACTTCAATGTCTCCTTGTAGGAGAAACGCTATGTCTCGCAAGCAAATTGACAGCAAATGCAATATCCGGCCGAGTGCAATTTGCAAGATAGAGCAATGCTCCAACAGCACTAAGATAAGGAACTTATGGCCCCAGAATTTCTTATGAATCTTCTCTTGGCCTAAATGGGTCCTTATCCAATTCGAGGGATCGGACAACCATAGGGGTGCTAAGTGGATGAGATTTATCCATGTGAAATCTCTCCAATACCTTCTTCACGTAGGTCGACTGATGTATAAGAATTCCTTTTGGGAGACGCTCGATCTTCAGGCCGAGGCAGTACTTGGTTTTACCCAAGGCTTTCATTTCGAATTCGGCTTTCAAGATTGAACTGGCTTCTTCAATCTCTTTGCATGTTCCAATTATGTTCAGGTCATCAACATAGACGGATATGATGCAAAAACTATTTTGCTATTTCTTCGTGAATACGCATGGGAAAGCTTTATCGAATGTGTATTCCTTCCTCTGAAGGAATTCACTAAGTCGGTTGTACCACATGAGGCCCGATTGCTTCAGGCCATACAACGACTTCTGCAGTTTTATGCTATACATACTGCGGTTTTCACCATCCCTCATCTGAGGAATGTCAAATTCATCGGGGATTTTCATATAAATGTCGGCATCTAGTGATCCATATAAGTATGCGGTTACTACGTCCATTAATTTTATCTGGAGATTCATTTTAACTGCCAAAGATATCAAGTAGCGGAACGTTATTGAGTCCATGACGGGAGAATAGGTTTGATCGAAATCAATCCCGGGTCTCTGCGAAAACCCTTGAGCTACTAGCCTCGCTTTATACCTCTCCATAGTATTGTTCTCATTTTATTTTTGTACAAAAACCCATTTATATCCTACAGTGATAGTGTGCGTAGGTGTACAAACGAAAGAGTCAAATACTTGTCTTTTGTTAAGCGATGCGAGCTCTGCTTCAATTGCCTCTTTCCATTTTACCCAATCGGAGCGCTTCCGGCACTCAACGATAGTTTTGAGTTCTTGGATATGGATCGTTAATGGAAAGAGAAAATATCACTGCAAATGTGTCGTCGACGACAATAATATTTCTATTATATGTTTCTCCCGTATCTATGAAATTCATAGAGACTTCGATGTTTACGTCAACCAGATCTTCCTCATTTCCCAGTGTATCTGGGTCTGGTCATTCCGCGGTCCTAGTGCATTGAATATTTTGTGCACGTGCTTCATCACTAGGACGCTCGTCTCCTAGAAACTTTGAGTTATCTAGACGAATCTCTTCTAGAGATTTTACATTCGGCTGACCAGTTTTGCTAGCTTTTCGTTTAGGTGTACTAGTATCTCTTGAGGGTTCTTTACGCTTCTGGCGTATGGGGGCATGAGTACTTGTTTTACTTGGGACCTCAACCCTTTGGGGAGCATTTACTGCAGGTATATGCAATTTAGTTACACCTCTATGGTCAGTGAACGCGTCTGGCAGATTGTTTGCTAAATTTTACAAGTTAATGATCTTTTGAACTTCTAGTTCAGATTGACTAGTGCGTGGATCTAGATACTGAAGATTACTTATGTTCCACGTAAGCTCCCGGCATTAATTCAATTTTAAATTCGGATCTCCCCCTAATGCCGGGAAGTAATCTTCATCGAATGTACAATCAGCGAACCGGGCCATTAATTGATCCCCGAACAAAGGCTCGAGGTATTTCACGATGGATGGAGAGTCAAATTCGATGTAAATACCTAGTTTCCTTTGTGGTCTCATAGAGGTCCGCTTTGGTAATGTTCTCAGGACATATACCACACATCCAAAAATTTACAGATGGGAAATGCTAGGTTCTTTCCCACGCACTGACTGTAGGGGGGAATGATCATTATATGCAGTTGGACAGATTTGTATTAAGTGCGATGCATGTAGGACTGCATGCCCCCAACATGAAGTGGGTAGTTTGGAGTTCATAAGCAATGGCCTCGCGATAAGTTTGATGTGTTTTATTAGCGCCTCAGCAAGACCATTTTGGGTATGGACGTAGGGGACCGAATGTTCCACTTTAATTCCCAGTGCCATACAGTAATCTGTAAAGGCCTTTGAGCTTAACTCAGCAGCATTATCCATGTGAATCGACTTAATTGGATAATTCGGGAATTGAGCTCTAAGCTCGATAGTTTTCGCAATGAGCTTCGCAAAAGCTTGATTGCGGGTGGACAGCAAACAGGCATATGTCCACCTAGTGGAGGCATCAATAAGGACCATGAAATACCAAAATGGTCCTGATGCTGGGTGAATCGGTCCACAAATGTCTCCTTGAATTCGCTCAAGAAAAACTGGAGACTCTAGTCCAACCTTAGTGCGCGACGGGCGTACTATTAACTTACCCTTAGAACATGCATCACAAATAAATTCATCAACAGGAGGGATTCTATTATTCGAAATATTATGTCAATTGAATTAGATAGAATCCTATGTATCATGGTTTGTCCTGGATGACCTAATCGCTAATGCCACAATTTAAAAGAATTTGGGTCAAGAAATTTCATACTCATAGCTAGATGGAGATTAGACGGACGGATGTAGGAATAGTACAATCCGGAGGAGAAGGAAGGAAGTTTTTCTATAACTTGTTTACGGCTACCTCGAGTAATAGTCATCAAAAGGTATTTGTTATTATTTTCAGTTTCAGTTTTAATGTGATAGCCATTTGTTCTAACATCTCTAAAACTGAGCAGGGTACGCTTAGATTGTGGGAAAAATAAGGCATTATCGATTATGAGTTCGGTACCCATGGGGAGGACAATGGAAGCTCTTTCGGAGCCCACCATCAACATAATATCATTGGCTATTGTAGTTATACTCCCCTTACGTTCTACCAAGTTATGAAAAAACTTCTTATCTCTTAAGATTGTATGTGTGGTGGCGCTATCTACCAAACATAAATCACTATTTGCATCCATCATGCCAGAGGGAATAACCCAAACCTAATAGCTGATATGTTTACAAGTCATGAATGAGAACAACGATATCCAAATAAATGTAATGGACAGCGATTTAAGGTAAACATATCAAAGCTAAAATAATAGTATTATCCATAAAATAAAATAAAATATCCGAAAGAAAGGATCCAAAAAGACATAAATTGTTTTATCCAAAACAAGGTACTAAAATACTAAAATAATCAAATACGCAAATCACTCATCATCTTCAAAGTCCTTGAGCTCGATGCCCATAGGATCGACGTTGTCTTGGTCAAGACCTGCTTCAGGCAGGCTGGCATGTTGAGATTCAACTCTAGGAGCCTTCCCCTTATCGTCCTTCTGCTGCTTTTGATAAGCCTCAACCAAGTGTTTAGGAGTGCGACACGTGCGAGACCAATGGCCTTTGCATCCGCATCTGTAGCAGGACTGCTCAACCTTATCTTGATTGCCAGATTTTTTAGTAGCGGGATTCGTGTTAGATGCAGCCTTTCCACGAGTCTGAGCTTGATTGTCATTCAAGGTACCTGGACTGCCAGATTTACTACGACCTCGGCCTTTGCTACGAGTTTGTTTACTTTCTCTCCCCCTTTCACGCTTGCGACCACTTGTACTACCTTGAGCTATAGCATGTGCTTCAGGCACAGCTTTTGAGCCAACCGGTCTCGAGTTATGATTTTGCATAAGGAGTTGGTTGTGCTTTTCTGCCACTAGGAGTGCAGAAATTAGCTCAAAGTGTACAGTGTAGTTCTTAGCCCTGTACTGTTGTTGGAGTACAAGGTTGCTAGCATGGAAAGTCGACAAAGTCTTCTGGATTAAGTCGTCCTCAGTTACAGTTTGCTTGCATAACTTTAATTGGGATACAATACGATGTAGGGCTGAGTTGTACTCCGTTACAGACTTAAAGTCTTGAAAACGGAGGTTCAACCAATCGTATTGAGCCTGAGGGAGGAGTATGTCATTTTGTTGCTGAAAACGGCCCTTCAGGGACTTCCACAACGTTCCGGGGTCTCTCTCAGTGAGATATTCATTTTTCAGGTCCTGATTAAGATGATGTCTGAGAAAAATCAAAGCTTTCGCCTTCTGGGCGTCAGTTGATTTTGAATCATCGACAATAGCACCGCTTAGGTTGGTGAAGGCTAGATGTATCTCAACATCTAGCGCCCATGTCAGGTAGTTACTACCAGCGAATTCTCTTTTAGTAATATCAGACATAATTCACTACAATTATTAAAGTGACATGGTAAGAGGTGTGACCAGATTAATTGACAACAGAGGAATAAGGATTTATTTGACTATTCTAGAGCACATAGGAGCAAGGATTGGGCGACGTCTACCCAAAACATAAATTACGGTCCGACAAGTACCGGGCGCTGCCTACCCGGGTATGATATGCGGACTATAAATAATAAATTATGTGCGGAAGTAATAATGCATGTAAGATAATTAAATCATAAAGACATGCATATGTACCAAATAAGGATATAAGATAATATCTTGAGAACTAGCACGTGAAAATAATTCCAAAAAAAAAATTCGGGCTTAATAAACATGCATATTTATAACTCTAAATATTTCATGTATATTAACGAAATTTAATGAAATATTTTCAGGGCTTTTAAATAAAATTAAATTAATCGTTAATTATGTGATGCCCAAAAACAAGCCCAAAAGTGGGCTAAGGTTTCACAAGGTACGCTGTCATGTGCGACTGCGGGCGCGACAATAGGCGCGCGTTAATGCTCGTGGTAAGCAGAGGAGGGAGCGCGCAAAAAGCGAAAAAGGCCGGCCAGTCGCGACCTACAGGCGCGACTGCCTCGGGTGATCGCGCTCTGTAGGCGCGACTGCTTCTAGCGATCGCGTCCTACAGGCGCGATCAACACCCTTCACGGTGCTGCCCTGATTTCGCACAGCGAGGTCGTGCGCGGAGGCGGCACTGGCCTCAACGTGACGCACTTCGCGCGCCGGCCACAAGCGACGCAAGGCGGCGGCCCACTGTAGCGCACGACGGCGGCGCTCGACGGCCTGAGGCCGAAGGAGCTTTGTCGGTGCACCTGGGTGTCCTTCGCGAACAGGCGGCCATCGACGGCGACGCTACTGGGCGGCGGTCGATGGCTGTGCTGCTGCCATGCGGTGGCTGCCGTAAAATCTGTTTTTTTTTTTTTTGTAAAACAATTTGATCCAATTATCGCAAATACGAAAATAAAATCGAAGCAATAATTCAAGTGCATATAAAGCATATAACACATGGATCAAAGAATTCGATACGACAATTAATTCACATGATTTGTAGAAAATTAATTTTAGGGCGTACCGTTTAGTCTCGGACAGAGTCTCGTGCTGATAACGTGTTGTAATTGAGTGCGTAAAATAAAAGACGAGATTTATTTACCCAGTTCGTCGGGAACGACTACGTCTGGGGCGAGCCAAGCCAGGAGTTTCACTAATATTCTTGTGTATGAGTGTTTTCAATTCTGAGTACAATAGTATATTTATAAGAGTAAAACCATAGTCTAAGATATGAAGCTCATTGAGTTATTTGTCCATTAGTAATGTCCACATTAAATCTTCTAGATTTGAAATAATAAATCTTCTAGATTTACAACAAGAGCCAAACAAAAATTTGTCCCTTCTACAATTTTAGATAGGGGCGTTCACAAAATAGTACAATCTCAAACCACTATTTACAAGATAGTACAGTGTTCAAAAAATATGTACTTATGTTCAACTTATTTTTGTGCATCTGTTCAATTATTTTGTACCAATTTGTAAAAAGTGATTCAGACTTGTATTATCCTGCACTTAATCCTTTTAGATATCCTGATGCAATTCAAAAAATATAAATTATTAAATTTAATCGCAATCAACCAAATTTCAGATACATAAACTACGAAACCAAAATTTCATTATTAATTTGCCAACATATTCCATCTTCCAAAATAATACAATTCTAACTTACTAAAAATTTCTATCATTAATTTGTAAACATGTTTTCCTAAGAATTTTACTATATAGTACTATAGCAAGAGTCATTGTTGCACTTGCCACAGCCTGAAGCAGAATGTACATAAACGATGATTTCGATCACCGAGTAGTCCACTCAACTGCCACCATGTTTTATTTGTATATAAATTGATAAAAAGTATTATTTGTATATAAATTAATAAAAAAATAAAAATAAAAACAGTTGTAATATATCATTCCATAATTTGCATGTATATTGAATTGGTAAAAAATTTGAAGAAATCCAACAAAATTCTCATTCAATATATGAAACTTGAATCTTGGAACACTTCATGCATGCATTTTCATTTTCTTTTAAAAATATTAATTTGGATAATATTTTAAAATTTGAATAATCAAGTGGAAATGATAAGTGGACACCCAATAATGTCGATCGAAGTGGTATTTTCAATCCTAATATGGATGATTCTGCAATATAGTTACAATATACTATATACAATTACTTCAAATGGTTACTCTGGTACATTTTACTCCTCCGTCCATTGATTTTTTATTAATTTTTTATCTACTTTTTTTGTTGACTACCAATTTTTTATTCATTCTCCTTTTAAAAAAACATAGTATAGAGTGAAAATAATTTATACATGAAACATAATTTATTTGAATATAAGAAACTGTAATATATATCATTGTATAATTTGCATGTATATTAACGAACTATAATTGAATTCTCAAAATTTTGAAGAAATATTGCAATACAATGTAATGTTTTTATTCTCTATGTAGTTATGTTGCTATAATTTATTCAACTATTATGTTATCAGGTCGAAACTGTGCCTTGATTCTTGACTAAAAAAATAACTTGAAACATTAAATATTGATATTGTGTAGTACAAGATTATATATTCACTTAGTAAAAGGTCACAATTAGTAAGGTTAAAATATATTTAATTAAGACAATCCCTAATCTACAATATACCTATATTTATATTTAGGCATGTTTTTGTTTTGGTTAAACTTTATATATAACAAGTACTTGCAGTAGGTGGCTGGAAATAGGATGACGCATGAAAATAAGATTGATTTATTGAGATGAACACAATCTGCTATTTAAGACACCTTCTCTTCTACCATCTAAATCAACTTTATTTGCTTGAAAACACCACCACCACCATACAAAAGAACTCAACAACTTCATCCAAACTAAAGATGGTACACACAAAAGCTAGTTTACTCTGTTTTGTCCATCAACCCATTACATCACCTGAATGAAATCTGCGATACAAACAACATTTATTAGTTCGAACAAGCTTCCTAAACCATACATCAGAGATTCTTAATCCCACTTCTAAAGAGGCATCAGACTTAGACACACGCCTTTTTTTTTTCGATTGCAAATTCTTTTGCTACTGCTATAAGAGTAGGATCGAGCAAATATGCAGTAGATTTGAGCCTCAGACTTACCAAAAATGGTGAAAATTACACAAGTTCAACCACAAGAGCTGAAGCACCTCCTCCTCCATTGCAAACACCTCCAACTCCATACTTGCCATTCTTCTGCTTCAACACCTGAGACAACACGATTTCATCAATCACAACTACTCCATTGCTCAAAAAATACATCCATTTACATCACTATTCACCAGGTAAGATGTATAAAATTCCAAATTCACAATTTTTAATAGTTATCAATAACTGAAAATCCCAATTAGAAACCATTAACCTACCCCTAAAAGTGTGACCAAGATACGAGCACCACTGCAACCGAGAGGATGTCCCAGTGACACGGCTCCACCATGTACGTTAACCTTTTCCTGCAAAACACATCATGTTTAGAACAAATGGAACCGGTCTATCATGAAAACGCAGAAGAAAAAGTCATTATTTTAAGTTGAGAACTAACTGGACTAAGACCCAATAGCTTCTGATTTGCAAGAGCCACGACCGCAAAGGCTTCATTGATTTCATAATAATCTATTTTAGATGCTTCCAAACCAGCATTTGAAAGTGCTTTCGGGATTGCAAGAGCTGGGGCAGTTGTAAATAATTCCGGGGCCTGCCAATTTATGCATCAATATTACAAATTCGAACGGCAGTTGTCACAACTAGAAGGTAACAAAGACACGTATGCACGTACTTGAGCAGCATCAGCATATCCCGAGATCTTCGCAATGACTTTAAGCCCAAGCTCCAGAGCTTTCTGTCCACTTACTAAAACAAGAGCGGCAGCGCCATCACTGCAGATAAGATCAATTCACTCATCAACGAGCTCATTTACATTTTAACAACATTTTTACACATAAATAAAAGCTATAAAAAAAATAGGCTACACACTGAAAACTTAGAACATATAGGATAATCAACAACCCTAATTGCAAATTTACAGAAAAACCTTTGGACTATAAAATGTTGTGTCCTCAGACTTTGTGAGATAAAAACTAGATATAATCCAACATGAGATCAAATCAATTAAAAGTATTGATGAGAGAATGAAAACACGAAAATCGGTACAGTTTAAATTTATATATGAAGATAATAGAAAAGATGAAACGAAAGCTACGAGACCTTATGCTAGAAGCATTGCCAGCTGTGACAGTACCACCCGTTTCTTTGAAACTTGGTCTTAGCTTCCTCAACTTTCCAGCATCAAACTGACCAGAAAAAGGTATATTTAGTGATATGGAATAGTCTCTATTTACAGCAAAATTATACATATAGTAGTATACTCTATACTGCTAAAAATCTTTGCATTTCAAGGATACTTTGAAGACATAAGTGGAGAGATATATGAGAAGAATAATATACACACAAACATACATATACATAAAATATTGTGTGTGTGTACATAACATATTATATTATATACTGCAGAACAATTGGTACCTTTCCAAGACCTTCATCCTTATCTACAATAGTGGATGGTCTTCCTCTTCCCCCAGGCACTTCAACCTGCATCCACAAGAATACAGTTAATAATGCAACAAGAAGATGCGTGACTTGAGTCAACAAAGCAAAAATGTTCAGTTATCATACTGGAGTAATCTCCCATGCAAAGGAACCGGCATCTTGAGCAGCTATTCCACGCTCAAAGCTGTGGACTGCATAATCGTCCTGCACATATTAAGATGCATAATAAACACCAAGTGGACCAGAGATATTGGCAGATTTAAAAGACAACAGAGGATAAAACAGAATTGGAACTGTGATTGCAAAAAAATTTTTTTTAAAAAATGAAGAAGTTCAACAATGTATTCAGACATGGGTGTTGAAAATTTGGATTAAGAAAGAATTTGACAGAGTGAACATTTGCATACAAATGAAAATCAGCTAAAAGACATTCCTATGGACCGTAGTAACATAGATGAAGTGAAAATGTAGCAAGAATCACCAATTTGTTGACAGAATCTTTTGGACCAGATAATTTTGTTGAAGATGAGGAATTAAAACAAACCTGCTGCTCTCTTGTAATACTATGGTGCTCAGCGCACAATTCAGCACAAACCCCCATGCCGACATCACTATAAACATCCCACAGCCCATCTTTCAGCATTCCATCAACCAGTGAATCGTGTCCAAGTCTAGATCCTTTTCTGGAATATTCAAAAAAGTAAAAACAAAGTAAAAACATGATCCTAATCAGTCTGCACTCTACAGTTAGATTCACACACACAAAAAAAGCAGGCCAAAAAAAAAAAGACACGTCATATATGAAAGTTAATGTAACTTGTGAAAGGATCTAATCTTTGCATATAAAGCAACCACCGACTGCTGCAATGAGCTTGAAGTATACTGCGGTTTTGACAATATCGTACTCTTTTAAAAAATAAGCAGTTCAGCACTTTAGAAACAGCACTTTATTTAGTCAGAAATATTGTACACATGATTAGCAAAAGAAAGGGCTCCATCATTTTGCAGCTTGGCAATTATCAATGATGGTTCCCTTGTTTCTAAGCAGTTGCAAAGTTGAAACAGTTAGCACAATCCACCAAATATCTTGAAATTAACCAGCTGAAAATGACAGCAGATTCATCATTTTCTTGTTTCCTTTACATAGCACTCTCATAGAGAGTAAGATTTCACACAAATTCAGATAGGACGAGAAATAATTGAAATTTGAACTAGAGTACCAACCTTGCTTCTGCCAGGTACTTTGGGACATTAGACATGCTCTCCATGCCACCAGCTACTACAACATCATTGTGGCCTAACTGGATACTTTGTGATGCAAGCATTGTCGCTGTAACATCAAATAGACAATATTAATAATACAAATAAAATAGGGCCGCTGTATTAAATGAAAGCACACTACAATCAACATCACAAAAGAATGCCTTCCTATTAGGTCAAAGTAACCATATTCAGGTGAGCATGATTTTTCAAATGGTAAGAGCCAAACCTTTCATTCCAGAGGCACAGACTTTGTTGATAGTTGTACAGACAACTGTATTAGGGATCCCTGCACCTATCGCTGCCTGCCTTGCAGGAGCCTGTCCTAAGTTTGCACTGAGTACATTTCCAAAGAAAACTTCTTGAACAAGTGCTGGATCAATATTGGCTCTCTTCAGAGCACCTGAAAGTTGGCAGGTTGAAGACAAGATTGAAAACCGTAGACATAATTTCCAATAGTTAAATGTAACAATTTTCTTATAGAAACATGGAAGCTGAGTCTGCAATCTTACTTTCAATAGCAATTGACCCAAGTTTGGTTGCTGGTACTGATGAAAGAGTACCAAGAAAACCGCCCATAGGTGTTCGGGCAACACCAACAACGCAAACATCTACATTACAGAAAATTTTAGAAAGGTGAGAAAATATATCTTACCAAAATTGTGTTATATTATCAAAAAAGGTTAGCATCATGCAAGGTAAATAAGGCAGAGCACATCTAACACCAGAAATATGGCAAAAATGGCATATGATTTTGAATCAATAGAGGGCCAAGAGCAGTAAGACAACCTTCAATTCTATTGTTCAAACAAGGTAAGGAATTTGCTAACTTCAAGACAGGAATAGTTACAGAAGAATCTAGAAAAGTGGCCGATGCCAACAAGGAAATGAATACAACAAATATAACTAGAGAGAAGTAACATATGCTGTATGTGTACGCCATATTTCGGTTTTCAAAACAGAAACGAGAGGTTTGGGAGTGGGGAATGGGAATAGAAATCAAAATGATGTTTGGTAAGAAGGTTTCATTCCTTGTAAAATAGTTTCATTCCTTGAAAGTGAGGAATGTCCAATTCCTCCCAAATTTGGGAGGAATGACTTTCATTCCTCCAAAATATTATAAAATATTAAATTTTAGCCTTTTAAATAAATTTAAAAATAAAATTAATTTTCTTGTGTAATTAAAATTAAAATTAGTCTTTCTTTTATATATAATATTTCTTCAAAAAAAAAAAAATCATCTAATTCCTAAAAAAATTGAGTAAACCAAACATTATCAATGGTAATGATAGTCATTCCTCACTATCTAACAAACAACACAAATATTATAAGTCTATCATTACCATTCCTCACTACTATCATTATCATTCCGATTCCCATTCCTTACCACGAACCAAACGCCCCCTAAGAATCATGATATTTACGTTAATATAATTAAATATATTTCTACAGTATTGCAGATAATAATCTTTCAGGAGGATTTTATGCTTTTTCCAGGCAAAGATTTAATGTGCGAGTCCCCAATGAAGACTCACTACATAATATCATCTGATGTATTCAATCATCATTAGTGAAATTTATTCCCAAGCGAGTCAGAGACTTCAAGCATGTTAGAAAACTAATATATAGATCATCTTGCAGCTATTTTCATTAACCTACATTATATAGTCACAGAAACAGACAAGTAAACAATTACCTCGTGGCTTAATTGAATCCCCTCCTGCCATTTCCAACTTTTGTGTGAATTAAAGCCTGTTTAAACGAATACTATCAAATTTCAAGTCCAAATAAACATTGATCAAAGAACGGGATAGTACAGAACAGGCAGCATCTTGAGCATGAATCCTCAACTTTCTAATAAAAATTATTAAATCACTTCACATTATAAGCATGCCCTTATCTAAACATCAATTTAAACCAGTTCTTAAAACTAATTCATCCGAAAATTGTAGTAATAACAAAAGAAAATTATTGTTCGCCGATCTCTCTCTATCATAAGGAACTTCCCTTCACCATTAAATGTTACGGAACTTGATTCTTTCTTTCCTTCTTCTACATAAAAAAGCACAAACACGCCTTATGTACAATACATACATGTATAATTTAAATTCGCACAGATCTCAATTTCATAAGATGACCGACTAAGTAGCAGCTTCAAAAATGCATCACTGATCCAAAAAGTCAGATCCAACAAAAACAAATAAGTTCATGTGAATGTGCATGAAAATTGAAAATCCCTTTTTAATCGGGGAAAAAACTATCAAATCCGGCATAGCAAACGCATTAAAACATTCTCACATACCAAATTGTAATTGTAACCAGAAAAAAAAAAGGCGAGCAGTCGATCAGAAGAAGAAAATGCGATGATGGAAATCAAACTGAGTTTGTTGTCGTTTATATATAGAAAGAGTGCTGGTATGAGGGGTGGGGGAGGGGGAGGGGGAGGGGGAGGGGGAGGGGGTGGGTTATTGGGTAGGTGGCTGCACTATGGAGTGTGTGCAGTACGTCCAATTTGAACTTTGAAACCGGCTTTCTTGACTACGCATATTTTATTAATTTTTTCTCAATTTTAAATTCTAGTTGTACAGATAAAAAAATGAAAGATTGATTGATTATATAAAGCATGAAGTATCTAAAGAAAATAGTACCCGTACTCCCTCCAATTCAATCTTGATTTCCACTTTTAAAGTGGCACGGGTTTTAATAAAGAAATTGTTTATTATTATTTGTGTGTATAAAGTAGATTTTTAAAAGGGATAAGATTTATTTATTAGTATTTGTGGGTATAAAGTTGATAAAGTAGTGGCATAAATGTAAATAAATGATATTTTTAAGGTGTAAGTTAAAAGGGATTGTGTTTGCTTTTTGCTATTTTGGGTAAGTGGAAAACAAAAAAAAAAATCTTTATTTTATGGTAATACGGATAATAAAAAATAAATCGGAAGGAGTACTAGTTTTCTTTATAACGGCGAAAGAGTAATTTTTATATTAAAATAGTTTATAATAAGTTTATTATTAAATTATTTTAAAGTATTGAATATTTAATTAAGAGTATCGATAATTTCATCAGAAGTGTCATTAATTTGGGTTCAAAAAATTTTACAATAATTACAATATAATATCACCGACCAAAATTAATGATATTTTTGTGAGATTATCGATACTTCTAATAAAATATTTTTTACTTTAATATAATTTTATGATAAACTTATGATGAATTAATTTCATATTATCCATTGAAAAAAAAATTGGATGACTAGTATTCAAATGAGATAACTACTTTGTTTATTACTACTTCCCCAAATACTTTAAGAGTTTACTATTAATTCCTTATAAGGTATTCTAAATAGCATCTCATTTCATTAATAAATAATTCTTCTGTTCTTAAATAAACTTCTCACTTTTCTTTTCGAGTTGTCCCCTATTAAATTTTTCATTTCATAAATGGCAAAAATAATACTCTATTGTATATAAACTTTAACCTTCAAATTAATATAATATTACCAAAGTGTCACTCATTCAATTCATTTTTCATCATTATTCATTATTTTATCCAAAAAGTCAACATATGATCCACCATATATTAATAAACAAATACACTTTTTTAAATCATTTAAGAAAAAAAAAAGTGAGAAGTTTATTTGACGATGAAGAGAATACATGCTATAATAAATTATTTTGTTGTATTTGGAATGGGGGATAATAATTATTATTGACCCTTCACCTGTCACTTGTCGTTTTAGCTCGATTTCTTTAATGTTTATTCTATAATTTTATGTTAATACCCTACCACCATATGATATATGATTTAATAACTCATATTAAATTAATTAAACATATGATCCAACGGTTTAGATGCTCTATTGGTATTAAAGGACCATAGATTGCTAGATACTCCCTCGATTCAATTTTCATACGATCTCTTTTTTTAATGTTTATTTTACTAGATTTATCTTTTAAAAAATATTTTACACTCACAATTTACCTTCTATTTTACTTTTACAAAAAATATACCCACTTTTTTATAAATCGTGTCAAATCAAATATATCTAAGTAATTATCTGTAGTTGGTTGATTCAGTAAGACTCCATTATTTGTGGTAGTGAGAATCCATTATTTGTGGTTGGCTGATTTAATGTTATTTGTTCTGATTGTAATTCATAGTGCTAATTAAAAAGAAAGGGGAGGGAATTAAGTTTTAGATTAACAAATTAATTAAGGGCACGACTATTAACATTCACGATAATACTTTGTTCACCCACTATTAAATTAACCACCATGTATATTGCTTATTTTTTTATTTTTTCTTATTACACCCCCTTAAAATTTACAACTATAATTTTAATATAATATTTAGATTATTTATTATATATACACACCCATCAATTTGAAATTAAAAAAAAGCACATCAACAATTATTTTTTATTTTAATTGAACCAACGCTTCCTGTCGTTTAAAAAAAACCACAATTCCTTTTATTTTCATGGTGTAACAATTTATAGATAAACAAAAATATTTTAATCACATTTAAATTGTATCTTTATAATTTATACTTTTAGGATTATACCTTTTGTTTTCTTTTTTTAATGGTGCAACTGTGTGTGAAAGAATAAATTTTTTTACGTGAATTCTGAGATTTTGGGATGGTGTTGAAATCATGAGTGTTTAATAAATATATTGTTTATTTTTTATAAATGGTATATTAGTATTTTTATTAAACATTTTTTTTTCTTAAAAAGAGGTGGGTGAACAAAGTATTTTGGGTGAATAGCAGCGCCCATTAATTAATCCTATTATGTTTTAGATTAACAAATTAATTAATCCTATAATTAAACATGCACATGCGGTGAAATATACATCTAGAACATGTACAGCTATAAAATAGTAATATAATTCCCTTAAATATTACTATAAAGAAATAAAATGATTGGGTAAATGCGTGTTACCTAAATGTTGCAATATAAAAGTATACATGTTATCATCTGTATTTCATTTATAAATGTTATAACCTTCCATATTTGACCAAATTTGACAATGTTGATGTCAAGGTGAAGACCAACGTATCTACTCCTATTTTCCCTGTTGTATTGTTTTTTTTTTTATTATTATTATTAAAATTAGCATCTAATTATCATCTTATTTTATCATAATATCAAACAATCTTAATTCTAGCACGTTCAGTCAAAAAATTCAGATGCAAAACACAATGTATACGCTTACACGTTAAATATTTTTTCTTTATTGGGCATATCTGATACTAATATTTATATTCGCACTCTTTTATGCACCTGGTGCACTGTGTATTCACTTAACAATTGACATTGATTACATTAAAAAGTGTAGGCTGATTACACTTAAAAATGTATTATACTGGTAAATTTATACTAAAAATCGATTTTCAGTGTAATTAAAGTATATTTTTCAGTGTAAATAATTTTAAGTGTTGAATAAGTACATCATGCATCAGGTTCATATTTATATTTCAATTTTAGAAATTGGATTTGAGAAATTTTCCGAATAATAAGTGATTAAATAAAAGCAATACATTATTCTATAGTTTCACTTTCTTGTTAACGTAAATATTTAATAGAAATTACAATTTCAAACTTTTATGTCTTTTCAAATAATCTCCACTGCGCGTGTAGTTTGTGAATAATCTAATTTTCTTGCATCTATACTTGTCGAATTAAAAAAAAAAAAGTCCGATACATATTCTCAGCTTATGGATGTTCTTTTTCTTAATTATTTTAAAAAATCTAGACAAAGTATAGAGTGAAAATGATTTAAACATAAACAATTGAAAGTTATTAGTTATTTTCACTAAAAAGTATTAGTTATTTTCACTGGAGGGTATTAATTGTTTTCACTGAAGAGTATTAATTGTTTACTCAAAATAAACTAATATTTTTCAATAAAAACAATTAATACTCTTTAATAAAAATAATTATTATTTTTAATAATTTATGTATAAATCAATTTCTGCTTAAAAAAAAAAATCTAATGTCTTTTGTAATAAGTTTTCCCACACCCCACCCACAAGCTTTACGACATTAAAAAGTGTCTGGCTATTATTTTGATTATCATATCTTAGCACGGCTGACAAACTGTCACATGGGCAGCTTAAATTGATTAATTAAATTGTACAATTTTGAATGTTTTGTTAGTAACTTAGTACAGCTTTGTAAACATCGAATATTAATTGGCACGTCATATCCATAAATTTTTTTATTATATATTATTCTGGAATTATTGCCAGAAAAATATCATGTTTTAAAAAACAAAGTTGAACATGGAAGGGAAAACAAATGTTTCATGTTTCATGTTAAGATTCTCTCGGGTCATAACACGATAATATAAATTGAATACGACCCATTAATATATTAATAAAAATAAATATTAATTTGTATTGTCTCATACCATGAGACAATTTCACACAAATTATTATCATAATTTTATAATATATTAAACTAGAATTTGTTTTATATGAAGATCAACTCATATATAGGGGTGTGCAACGGTCGGTTCGGTCACCGAACCGAACCGTATTAGTCAAACCGAACACCAAACCGAAATTTTTTTATAAACTAAAAACCGAACCATATTAAAAAAAACCGTTCGGTCCCAAACCGAAATATTTCGGTTCGGTTCGGTTCGGTTCGGTCCCAAACCGTACAAACCGAAATTTTTTACACTTTTCTTTTTTTTTAAATCAGTTTAATTTTTTTTTGAATCAATACACATGTTTCATTTAATTATTTACAACATGTCAACATTTAAATACTAATTTAAGCAAAGATTAATCAATAACCCTACTACATAATCCAATAAAAACATTAACATAATAGTTTTCAAAAGCTAAGCAACAATTTGAAAAATATAATCAACACAAAACACCACTCCTCAAGTATTTTATGCAAAACACAAATCAACATAAGTCTTTTATGCGTGAATCTAAATTATCTAATATTAATATTATTATATTATATTAGAATATAAGCTATTAAATATTTATTTAGTGAATATTAATATACATAATATATTATTATTAAAAATATTTCGGTTCGGTTCGGTCTATATGGTTTTTAAATCGTAGAAACCGTAAACCGAACCGAAATAAAAAAAATTCAAATTACAAAACCGTAAACCGAACCATAAACCGAAAACCGAACCAAAATTTATATTTCGATTTGGTTTGGTCGGTTTATTCGGTTTAGACCGTATTTTGCACACCCCTACTCATATAATATTTTTTATAGTATATTATCAATTCTAATTACTCGAGATATTCCACCTCGTTTTAATGTAAAATTTCCCCTTCAATGTTTCATTTTTTACAGAGTAAATATTTAAAAGAAAAATATATCTATTTCGTCCACATTAACTATAAATAGATATGATAATTTAAATTTGAGTAGGTTTTGTATGAGACCGTCTCATGTCATGAGACAATGGGAATAAGTTTAACTAGGGCATTGACTCATTAACACTTTGGTAGGAGTGAATGTTAAATAGTGTTGTCTCATACTATGAGACGGTCTTATATAAGTTTTTGTCATTAAATTTTACATAAAATTTTGCGATAAATCTATATCTTCTAGGGGGTATCTATACTAATATAATAACAAAATAGTCTATAAATAGAAATTAATTATAAAGTCATACCAAAAGTTTTTTCTAATTTTGATAAATATGATACTTAATATTTTGACACAATTAATGTGCAATTAATTAATAAAGTATTTTTTTCATTGTATTTTTTTTAAAAGACTCTAGAAAAATGTATTATTAGACTTTGTTTGATTATTTCTTTTATATCTTTTTTTTTTCTAATTATTGTAACTTATTATATTTTAATATTGATTTTAACAATAAAAAATTTCTAGCAAAATATTTTGTTTATGAAGAACTTTTGCATGAAATGAACTAATATATGAGACGGTGTTTCGCTAAAAAAAAATGGGTCATTGTCCTCTTTAAATAATAGTTGGCTTCAGAATCATAAACCTATGAGTCGTATAATATAGTAAATGGGGTTTGTTTCATGTATATGACCATCTATCTATTTTAATAAAAAAATTGAAGCATTTGTTTTGATAACAATCTATAATTGAACCTTTCTTTTATGAGAGACTTTTATGTGAGACGGTTTATCTCATATACATGAGATGTTACTCCACTTAAATATGTATGTCATACTCTTCTTTAAACCAACTATAGAATCCACATAAACTCATAAGCATATAGTAAATGAAATTCGTTTAGCGTATAAGAATGTATCATAACTATCATAATAAAATATTAATTTGAGAGAAGAAAAGTTTAAAAAAAAAATATGCAAATATTGAAAAACGAAGACTTCACTTGGTAGGTCTTCTTATTTGAGGTGGGATAATAGTATGAGATACAAATTTAGTATTAGATTAGGTATATTACACTGCTCGATAGATTGTATTATGAAGTTTTTTTCTTTTTTTCAATCCATAATAAATCTGTAGGGGTAGGAAGCAAAAACAACTTATTGTTGATTTGAGCATATAAAAATTCATTTTTTACCGATACATGAATAATAAATTCAAATTCATTTTAAATAGTATGTCCTATAAAGCAACTTATAACGAGAAAAGAAGGTCATAATATATATGGGCGACACATATGTTTATGGAAAACTTATTAAAATAATATTTATAAGAGTATTTCAAATATAATATAGAGATATTTTAAACTATTCAAAAAAAAATTACTACTATATATTTATAAAATACATTGGAACTTTTAATTTTGTTGTATAAGTTATAAATAAGACTATATATATAAAGTGTAGGATCATCTTAGATGTACAAAAAAAAAAAAAAACTCATCCTAAGTGTCAATTTGCACAAATTGAAATCATCATTGAATTACACATTCTTTAAATTTGCACGAATAATGTCATCGTTAATAAAAATATTACTACAAAATTTATAATTTTCATAAGTTTTAAAAAAATCAGGAGGTAAAAAAATATGTAGACAAAAACTTATATGAGAGGATGTGCATGAGACAAATATAATTTATCATGTTTTAAAGGTGAATATTGTTGGGAAAATAAGGGTGCCCGAAAACTATTCGGGATGAAATTTAAATACGAATTCAAATTTAATTATTACTAGCACGAATTAATCCTAATTAATTCAAATAATAATTCCAACAAAAATTTTATCATCATGCATGTTGAATTAATTCACATAATATCTATGACGGAATAACTAAAAAATTATGTGATTATGTACCTCTTGTAGATATGGTCTTTGATTAATCACGAACGTGCTACCAACCGAAAGACCTTCTCAAGTATGTTCATTTCGCCTTGCTTGATCACCAGAGGAAAGTGCTTTCAAGCAATTAAAATAACCAAGGAAAAAGAAAAATATTTTTGCTCTTGATTTTTCCAACACATGGAATCATGTACTTGAGGATGAAATAATCACCTCCTATTTATAATAGAAGTGGCTGAAAATTTGAGGAGAAAAGAAGCAGAGAAAATCTTTTTTTAATCTCTAAAAAATCTTGAATATATCCCATATATATTCTTTTCTCCATAATTAAAATATTTCACAAAAATCTCACTCTTATATTCAAGGCCATATTGATCGAAAATTATAGAGAGAATATCCAAGATTTGGATCTTCTTGAATTTATGAGATAATCTTGTATTCCAAGAATACTTATCTTCCATAATATCTTTCCATGAAAATCAACAAAATCTTTTCTCAATCTATATCTTTAATTTTCGAAAAACACAAGAAAAATAGGCAAATATATTTTCATTTATTTTAATCACCTTATTATTATTTGGCTACTTAATGGGCTACTTGAGGGGCCTTTAGGAGAATTAAGATTGGACCTCCAATGGACTTCTGAATTTCAATATTTAGCCCCAATATAATTCAGCTCATTATTAATTAGTACCACTAATAAATTAATATTGCACTATCCATCTTAATCCATATTACGATAATATGGGCTCCCGGTTATTATTTCCCGCGTTTAAGATTATTTAGTCCATTAATTAATTAAGCTTCTGAATAGTTCTAAATTAATTAACATCTTTCACCTTGGAGTAAAGACAGCTCAACGTTATTATCCATACCGAAGAAACTAATTCTTCACTTGCAAGATTTGGTACGATAAACGTTCTAAGCCCACCAAGGGGACAAATCACACGAGTCATACTCGCACGCGTTTCTCCGTATTAAATCTTAGCAACCTTCGTATGATTAATATTACTGCCCAAAACACAAAGTTCGAAGTCACAATGATTCTCACCCAACATGAATCAAAGCAGTAACCATTAAGCACACACAGTCCTATTTAAGTGACGGAGATTAAGAAATCAATAACCACTGAGGTCTAATTCTTCACATTTCAGAACAGAAGAATTTATCCTCGATGTAGGTCCTCTTCAACACATACTAAATGTGCTAGTGCAATCTCTTAATCAAGACAGATCAATCTGAGATATACACATCGACCTTTCGCGACGGATTGTTCAATTCCACCTGGGTCGTGAATTTGTACGTTTAGTTACAAGAAAACCGTTAATGTGACCTTTCGTGATCTGGTATCACCACATTAACTACAATGAAACACATACTACTTATAATGAACTGGTTGCAATAAATATTCCACATTCAATTATATCTAAATCAAATGCGATAAAAGATTTATTCTCATAAACAAGTGTTTAATACATGAGTTATACAAAGTAAAATCATATTTTCACGTATAACTCTAACAATAACATAAATACGAAAATAAAAACTCATATTAAATATAAAATTGTCTCACGCGTCAAGAGTCAAGACTCCCTCAAATATATATTATCTATTTAAATTTAAAAAAATTATAATATACTTTATATGTATAAAGATCGTGCATCGCACGGACAACCTACTAGTATATTAAACAACAAAACTTTGACCTTATACAATGATTTTTCTCGAAAACCGTTGTCTTTCATGTTTTGTATAAGATTTTTTTCTTGCAGTGTATCTATTAGTTTTTGCTGACTTTTAATTTTGAGTTTTTATTAAAAAAATATGTCAGAATATGAATATTAAAAATGCAAAACATGGAACTACATTAAAATGTTTTTAATTTATATTTTTTTGGACTCGGTGTTGCTCAATCCTATTAGGACATAATTTGTACGAATTTTAGTTCACGTGAACTCGATTTCTTCAAATATCACTATTATGGCAAAAACTTGTATGAGACCGTCTCATAATATGAGACCGATCAAATTAAAAAAAGTGATAGGGTTATAATTAAATGTGATAGTATTTTTAAAGAAAAGTGATAAGTCACTTTTAACAAATATATTATCACTTTTTGTTTAAACTTTATCACATTTTAAAAGTGACAACTTTTTAATTAATAAGTGACACGTTTTAAATTAAAAGTGGATCAAATATTATTGGTCTCATACTATGAGACGGTCTCACACAAGACTTACTCCACTATTATATATACACACATTATCATTGTTATATATATTAACTACCATTGTCTAAAAATTTAAATATTTTTTAAACAATAATTTATATGCATAACAGTGATAATATATATATATATATAACATCACTATCTAAGAAGAAAATTACACGTAAGTTCGGGTTCACTAAATACTTATCCACGTCGATTTATAAATTGGCGGGGACTATTAAGCTGGTAAATTTAGCCGGTTATAGATTAGACATCTTAAATTTTTTTTTTTTTCAAATTATATTAATTGTTGTGTACATAGAATTTTGTCCAAGTTTTTCTTTGAGTGAATTGTTAAAAATTAAATATATAGAACTTATATATAGATTAAAAATAATTAAATAAATAAAATGCATATTCAAAATAGAGCTATCATGACCATAAATTTTCATGGAAAGAAAAATACTTTAAAGTCTTGACTATCCCACTAATTACAGTGAAAAAATAGTCAATTTTTTCAGTTGCTAATATGAAGAAAAAATGTCAACATCAAATTAACTTTGGTGGTATGTTGACTTCACTATACTAAACATAGCGGCTTCATTAAACTTACCAGTTTCCTTGTCCAGGAAAAAAAAAAAAACCGATGTCACTAAATTTATCAAACTATTGATAGTTTTACACATAAATTATTAAATTTTAGGACAAACGGCGCAAGAAGGTAGCGCATGAGACGAAAAATGACATGAAAGGAAGGACGCACGAGGTTGTGTATGGTGGCGAAGACGCGAAGCGATAAACAACAGAAATGATGATGAATCTTTGTGTATTTCTCGTTTCAATTGTAATGAAATAATGAAGAAGTTTGAACATAAATATCATTTTTAAGGCATGCGCTCGATAATATATACTCCCTTCGTCCAAGTTTATTAGCCATAATTTTTCGGTTGTCTTTTTATATTATAAGTTTGAGGGTATCGTGAGGTCCATTTATGAATACAGTGATTGTTTATGATAAAATATATATATTCCATAAACAATAATATTATATATAAATGAGTCTCACAATATCTCGTAATACCCTTCAACTTATAAAAAAAAAATAACAATTGAAAAAATAGGACTAGTAATATTGAACTAGGAGAGTATTTTTTGGGGGGAACTTGATCAAGAATAAGTTTAATAATTTATATGCCAAAATTGATAATTTATATGCACCAGCACTAAGAAATGTAGTTTGATGGTTAAAATACAATATCGCCGGTAGTTTGATGGGTTCAGTGAAATGAGATTAATTTTTTTTTTTTTTACCATTTTCCTACTATTGTAGATCCTGTGTATCAAACAGAAGTTCACAACAGAATCAATTTTAGAATAAGACAACATAGAATTACTCAATTTTTCATAGTAACAAAATCACTCAACTTTACCTATTTTAGAGACTGAATACTTCGAAACTTGTGTGGGACATAATAAACGAAAAAATTTATAATATATCCAAAATCAAAGTAAATTGGAGACCTATAGTTATGGATATCTAATTGTCACATCAGAAAGAGGATAAATGAATCTGATCAAATTAGGTTAGGGATTGAAAACTTGATATTTATCTCAAAAAGTTAAAATCACATCTTAAAACATGTCTTTAATCGTCTGAAATCTCTCTCGTGGATTTTGTTGTAAAATAAAGAGGGGCGAACAGGAACATCGATTTGCTTATCCAGTTCGTTATGAATAACTACATCTGGTGGCGTATCAAGTCAAGAGTTTTCCACTATATTTTATGTGTATGTACATATGTGTGTGTTACAATATTGAGTACATGGATATATATATATATATATATAATATCAAAACTCTAAAGCCTATCAGGCTGCTTGGTCCATAAGTAATGTCCACATCAAATCTTCTGGATTTGACATATCAAATCTTCTGGATTTGCAACACTCCCCCTTGGACATTATGTTAGGAAAATAGGGGTGCCCGAAAACTATTCGGGATGAAATTTAAATACGAATTTAAATACAATTATTACTAGCATGAATTAATCCTAATTAATTCAAATAATAATTCCAACAACAATTTTATCATCATGCATGTTGAATTAATTCACATAATATCTATGGCGGAATAACTAAAAAATTATGTGATTGCGTACCTCTTGTAGATATGACATTTGATTAATCACGAACGTGCTACCAACCGAAAGACCTTCTCAAATATGTCCCTTTCGCCTTGCTTGATCACCGGTGGGAAGTGCTTTGAAACAATTAAAATAACCAAGGAAAAAGAAATAATATTTTTGCTATTGATTTTTCCAACACATGAAATCATGTACTTGGGGATGAATTATAGAGGTAGTGGCCGAAAATATGATGAGAAAAAGAAGAGAAAATATTTACTTAATCTCTAAGAAATCTTGAATATATCCCAAATATTCTTTTCTCCATAATAAAATATTCCACAAAAATCTCACTCTTATTTTCAAGGCCATATTAATCGAAAATTATAGAGAGAATATCCAAGATTTGGATCTTCTTGAATTTATGAGATAATTTTGTATTCCAAGAATACTTATCTTCCATAATATCTTTTCAAGAAAATCAACAAAATCTTTTCTCAATCTTTACCTCTAATTTTCGAAAATCACAAGAAAAATCAGCAAATATATTTTTTTTAATCACCTTATTATTATTGGGCTACTTAATGGGCTACTTGAGGGACCTTTAGGAGAATTAAGATTGGACCTCCAATGGGCTTCTGAATTTCAATATTGAGCCACAATATAATTCAGCTCATTAATATTAATTAGTACCACTAATAAATTAATATTGCACTATTCATCTTAATCCATATTACGATAATATGGGCTTCCGGTTATTATTTTCCGCGTTTAAGATTATCTAGTCCATTAATTAATTAAGCTTCTGAATAGCTCTAAATTAATTAATATCTTTCATCTTGGAGTAAAGACAGCTCAATAGTATTATCCGTACCGAAGAAACTAATATGACGAAAATATGGGCTCCCGGTTATTATTTCCCGCGTTTAAGATTATTTAGTCCATTAATTAATTAAGCTTCTGAATAGCTCTAAATTAATTAATATCTTTCACCTTGGAGTAAAGACAGCTCAACAGTATTATCCGTACCGAAGAAACTAATTCTTCACTTGCGAGATTTGGTACGATAAAACTTCTGAGCCCACCAAGGGGACAAATCACACAAGCCGTACTCGCACGCGTTTCTCCGTATTAAATCTTAGCAACCGTCGTATGATTAATATTACTGCCCAAAACACAAAGTTCGAAGTCACAATGATTCTCACCCAACATGAATCAAAGCAGTAACCATTAAGCACACACGGTCCTATTTAAGTGACGGAGATTAAGAAATCAATAACCACTGAGGTCTAATTCTTCACATTTCAGAACAGAAGAATTTATCTTCGCTGTAGGTCCTCTTCAACACATACTAAATGTGCTAGTGCAATCTCTTAATCAAGACAGACCAATCTGAGATATACACATCGACCTTTCACGGCGGATTGTTCAATTCCACCTGGGTCGTGAATTTGTACGTTTAGTTACAAGGAAACCGTTAATGTGATCTTCCGTGATTGGGTATCACCATATTTAACTACAATGTAACATGTACTGCTTATAATGAACTGGTTGCAATAAATATTCAACATTCAATCATATCTAAAGCAAATGTGATAAAAGATTTATTCTCATAAATAAGTGTTTAATACATGAGTTATACAAAGTAAAAACATACTTTCACATATAACTCCAACAATCTCCCACTTGTACTTAAAGTCTGCTTTTTAGTATACATCATGCATGTCTAGTGTAGTAGCTCTTCGTGACATCTCATGTCAACCTACACTAACTTAATAATTCATCCCACTTATATTTAAAGCAGATTGGCAATAGTCTTGACTCTCATTCCATTCACATGTCTCTTGAATGTACTCTGAGGCAAACCCTTTGTGAATGGATATACTAGGTTGTCCTCCGATGTTTATCTTCGCCATCTCTTTATCTCCTCTTTTAACGATTTCTCGTATAAGATGGTGTTTTCTTTCAATGTGTTTGTTGGCCTTGTGGGCTCTCGGTTCCCTTGAATTTACAACTGCTCCGGCATTATCACAATGGACAGTGATTGTGCTGGGCAAATTCGGAACAACATCTAAGTCCACTGAGAAGTACTTGAGCCAAACCGCGTCTTTCGTTGTTTCACAAGCAGTTACTTATTCGGCTTTCATGGTCGAATCGGTGATGTATTTCTGCTAATCGCTTCTCCATGTCATGGCTCCTTCTCTCATGCAAAACACACTACCCGAGGTAGATATTTTAGATTCTATATCTGATTGAAAATTTGAGTCTGTGCATCCCATGGGAATTAGACTGTCTGACTGTTAAATCAGCATTCCATCGCTAGTTCTTTTCAGAAACTACAGAATGCATTTAATTGCAGTCCAATAAGCTTTCCCGGGGTTACTTTGATATCTTGTCATCATGCCCGAGGTAAAAGCAGATATCCGGTCTCGTACACAACATTGCATACATTAGGCTTCCTACGCCCGAAGCGTACGGAACGTCTTTCATGTCATCTATCTCCATATGCATCTTAGGGCATATTTCTTTTGATAGATGGATTCCGTGCCTAAAAGGTACAAAACCTTTCTTGGAATCTTGCATGCTGAAACGCTTCAAAACAATGCCTTTGTATGAAACTTGCGATAAGCTCAACATCCTTCTCTTGCGATCTCGAGTGATCTTAATCCCAAGGATGTGACCGACTTTCCCTAAGTCTTTACCTCTAATTTATGAGATTATACTTGATTTTGTCTAAGATTTTCATTCGAATTCAACTTTCAAGATTGAACTGACTTCTTCAATCTCTTTGCATGTTCCGATTTTGTTTAGGCCATCAACATAGATGGAGATGATGCAAGAACCACTTTGAGATTTCTTTATAAATACGCAAGGGAAAACTTCATTGTTTGTATATTCCTTCTTCGTGAGGATTTCACTAAGTCGATCGTACCATATTTGTCAATGACCTTCGCAGTTTTGTATTATACATATTGCGGTTTTAATCATTCCTCTTCTGGGGAATCTTAAATCCATCAGGGATATAAATATTGGCATGTAATAACCATATAAAATATGTTGTTTACAAGGTCCATTAACTGTATTTTATATTAACTGTCAGTGATTAGCGGAACTTTGTTAGTTCATACCAGGAGAATATGTTTGATCACAAACAATCAAGGGTCTATGTGAAAACAATGGGTTTCTGCAAAAACCCTAAAGCTATTAATCTCGCTCACCACCTTATTTTCATTTTGGTTTTTGTGTAAACACTCATTATCCTACAGGAATAACTCTTTGAGTGTACGTACGATAGAACCAAACCTTATTTTTAGCGAGTTTAGCTCTGCCATATTTTTGCTTCTTCCTTATTGCACCCAAATCAAATTGCTTCGGGCATTCAATTAGGTACTGGATCCAGATTTTAGAAAGAGCAATTGGGGACACAGATACATTATCGACAACAAATTTATATTGTTTCTCCGGTATTTATTTATTGATCTCATATAAACCAGATTCACATTATTTCTCTTATGTATTTGATCTGGTCGTTCCGCAATAATAGTATTAGATCATTTTGTGCACGTGCTTTGTTACTAGGATTCTTCGCCCTCAGGACGAATCTCTTTTGGAGATTTCAAGTCTTCTGGACGTATTCCTTCTGAAGATTTCAAGTCTCCTAGATGAATCTCTTCTGGAGATTTCAAGTTTGACTGATTAGTTTTGCTAGCTTTCATTCTAGGTGTGTATGTTTCTTATATAGGCCATTTACGCTTCTAGCGTGTGGGGGACATGTGTACTCTTTTTCATTGGGACCTCTACACCTTTGTGGTTAGTAAAAGCATCTGCAAATTACTTGCTATATATTGCAAGTTAATTATCTTTTGAACTTCAAGTTCAATTTAACTAGTGCATAAGTCTAAATATCGAAGACCTTTTTCCTTCGGGGAAATTTCTTGGTCTTTTTCCTTCAAGGAAAATATCTCAATCTGTTTTCTTCAAGGAAACTTCTCGGCATTCATTTAATTTTTTGATTCTAATCTCCTCCTAATGCCAAGAATAGACTTTTCATCAATTATACAGTCACCCAATAGGATTGTTGACGTGTTGTGGTGGTACGCGTACTGCACAATAGAATGCTCGCAAATGGAAAATGATGTATCATTTTCTGCACACATGTTGTAGAGGGAATCAGGGGAGTACTAATGATATGCAGTGGGTCGGATTTGAATTCGAGTAGCTACATGTAAATTTCATGCCCCTAACATGTAGCTAAGTTGCAATTTTTGCAATAACGGTCTAGCGATTAGTTTGATGCATTATATTAGTGACTCGGCTAGACCATTATGGTGTGGACGTGAGGGACTTAATGCTTCACTTAATTTCCCAATTCCATATAATAAACATTGAATGTTGTCAATGCGAGCTCACTGGCATTATCCATCCAAATGGATTTAATTTGATAATTTGGGAAATGAGAACTAAGCTCAATATTTTTGCAATAGGCTTGGAAAAAACGTGATTATAGGTGGATAACGAGTATACATAAGTCCACCGTGTGAAAGCATTAATTATGGTCATTAACTATCAAAATGGTTCTCATACTAGGATAATCAGTCCACAAATATCTCAATGAAATCATTCTAAAAATGGAAGATTTAATTTCTACTTTAGTACGATTCAGTCGTACTCTAAGTTCACCCTTTGTGCATGCCATATAAATAAATTTATTTACGAAAGGGTTTGACGTATTATAGCCAATAAACTTAAGACAAACTCTGATATATCACGTTATTATTTTAGATGGACTAACCGCTCATGCTATAGTTTGTATGAATCTAAATTGAATTTTAAGACCACTTCTTCAACTCTTCAGGAGGTTGGATTTTGATACTGAGGTCTTTCACGCTTCAGACGTGTTTTAGATTCATTAGCATCTAATATTTTGTCCTTCAGGGACATCAATTTTAACCGAAAATATTCTATATAAATATGTGATTCAGTAACTCTGTTGGAATTGTTAAAGACATCCGGTAATTGAGTTGTAATTTTTCGCAAATATTAATTATGACAAAGTTGTAGTTATAACATGCATGAAAATCACAAAATAATGACACTATGTATCTTGACAACTCATAGTCTTTAATGTCATATCACTAACAATATTCATGTTTGCTTCAGGAAAACTGGTATGCTGAGATTCGCTTGGGGAATACTTGATCTCGATCACCTCATCTATCAATATTTTATGCTATCAATTTTATTCAAATTGTGTCGATAAATATAATCCTTCAGGGATTTTTATAAACGACGATTTCTTTTTAATAAGATATTCGTTGATGAATACAATCCTTCAGGGATTTTCCATAAATAATTGATATCTTATTGAGATGGTATCAAAGAATTTAATCAGTGCATCTGCCTTTTGGGCAAAGATGGAGTTAAAATTTTATTACATTTGTCCCAAATGAAGCAAGGTGAATCTCAATGCCCAAGTCAAGATACTAATAATGTCCAATTATGTAAATCACTCTTTGTCTCCAAAATTTTCGAGCTCTAAGCTCAAAAGATCATCATTGCCTATGTCAAAATCTGTTTTAGGAAGACTGACATGGTGAGATTCACCCTGAGGGGTCTTGCCCTTATTGTTCTTTTGTATCTTTCGATAAGCCTCAACCAAGTGCTTGGGGTTGCGGATTTCCTCCATTCCACGCTTATGCCCACTCAAGCTCCCTTGAGCTACAACATGTGGTTCGGGCACTTCTTGTGAGCCAACCAGTCTAGCATTGTGATTTCTCATCGGGACTTGGTTATGTTTTTCTGCCGCTAAAAGTGCAGAAATTAGCTCTGAGTGAGAGGTGTACTGCTGCTGGAGTACAAGGTTACTGACATGGAATATTGATAAGATTTTATGTATCAACTCGGCCTCAGCAATTTACTGCTTGCATGATTTTAACTAAGATACAATACGATGCAAGGTAGAATTCTACTCCATTATAAATTTAAATCTTGATAATGTAGGTTTAGCCAGTCGTATTGTGTCTGAGGGATTATATCATTTTGTTGATAGAAACAATCCTTCTGAGGTGTCATAAAATGCTAGGGTCCATTTCAGTAAGGTACTTATATTTCAAGTCTTGATTTAGGTGGTACCTTAGTTAAATCAACGAATTTACCTTCTAGGCATCAGAGGATTTAGGACCATGGACAATGATTCCACTTAATTAGGATGGGGCTAGATGAATCTCAACATCTATAGCTCATGTCACGTAGATATTATCATCGAGAGCAAGCTCAATAAATTCTCTCTTAGTAATACCAAGCATTTTCACTACGTTTTAAGTGGACATGATAAGACATACGATTTGAATTTTTATTAACAAAGGAGAAAGAGAATTCAATATACATGCTCAATCACAAAAGAGCAAATATTGGGTGTCGTCTACCCAAATATGATTTACGGTCCGATAAATACTAGGTGTTGTCTGTTGATAGGCGAACAACAATCTGCCTTAGGCGAACAAGTTTTGAAGCTTAAGCACGAATTTTAGCATCAACTAATCAAGCCGTACATGGAGAACAAGAATGATGTAGGGAGTAGTGCACAAACTAACCAATGGAGTGCATAAAATGTCCACCTACCTACTTGACGAACAACTATCATGCAAACAGCTCCCACATTTTGAGAAGCTCCATATTACCTAATCTATGATGAACTGATTGGCGAACAACTTGTCACCCATCATATTCAAAAGGCGAACTACTTTTAACACAAAGCACGTAAAAGAGATCAACATTCTAAGCACAAGCGAGCAACTATGAAGACGAGATAAGGCCCAAATGAAGACTTTGTAACTAAGATTAAGTTTGGATAAGATCAAACTAGGTCAAAGGAACACGTGTCAAGCATGCAAGCTTAAAAGTCTAAAAGTCTTGTCCACCACCTATTTGGTGGCCTGTATAAATAAGATGTTCATCATTAATGAAAAATAGGTTCAAATACACAAAATTCTCCCTACACACACTCATACACCACAAAACGCACACATACGAAATAAATATGTAATCAATACACGTATTTAGGATTTTCTTATCCGGTCTATCGTATTTACTATAAATGGTAGTAATAAATCACACGAAATTATTTGGTGATCTTAATTTCGATTAAAAACTGCCACTAATCCACAAGATTATAATCGATCATCAACACCGCCTACCCAGACAATATATGCGGACTATAACTAATAATGTAAGTTTAATTCACATAAATAGCTATACAAGTAGGAGCAACTATTCAAGTTCAAATTTTAGTCAATGCTCATGTTTGTTTCAGGCAAACCTGTATATGAAAATTTTGGGCATTGTTTGCGTGAATTAAATTAGCAGCAAAGGTAATAATAGACAAACAAGGATTTTTCACATAAATTAATTCATAAGCATATTCTGCGGCAAACGGTTTTATTTGCTGAAATTTTAAAAAGGGATTAAGTCATTTTACCAAGTAAAAATTAAAATTGGACTTCCCTGAAATCACTTTTGGCTAATTTTGTCGCTGGACCCTTTGCGTCTTCGAAGAAAAGGTCCTGTGAGGAAAGCTTGAACATATCCCAAATCATGGCCGGATGGCCTTTGGATGCTTGCGTCCAACTCCTGTGTCACTTTGGCTTGTAACATACTTTAGCTAAATTGATCATTCATTATATGATCTTAAAATTTAATGTTAGTAAGTCAAATGATAAGATATATATATATATATATATATGGGAAATTTAATTAAAATATCACAAAAAAAAAAAAAAATAGGATTAAGCTTCCCTGACAAAATGAGTCCTTCAACTTGGATGAACAATAGGTGGCTCATCTTCATACTGAAATTTCCAACCACTTGAGGTTGTGAGCACAAGGCCTTATTTGACTTGCATTTCCGGACAGGGTAATAGACGGGCTCCCCTAGAAGTAGAGCATCGGGCTTGTGGGCAGGCCCTATTTGGACTCAAAACCTAACCCAAAAAGCCTGTTAGCTTCCTCGTGAAGTCTGTGGATCGTATATCTCAATCGGTTTCAGGCGGCCATATTTGCAAGAGCCACACTGGCTTTGGAGGCCAAAATCGCCCCTGGTTCCGCCACGCAGATGGCAGCTCAAAGTAGAGCTCCCCAGCTGAAGCACCTAGTCGCCGCCGAAGTCCATCTCTTCGGCACTGCATATTAAGGCATTCGAATCTTGTTGCAACAAAAGACCGGCTCGGAGGAGATCGTGCACAGGCCGCTTGGGGTAGAATCTGGTGGAGAGCAATCGGAGTTCGCAGATGGCGTCGGTTCGGGTTTTCTCCGAGATGGAGGTGAGCTTGGTGACTAGGGTTTTGACGCATCCATGGGTGATGATTGTTCAGTGATTTGGGGAGATGAATTTGTTGCTTGATTCGTCTTTGTTGGTGCTTTGTCCATCGCTCGCAGTGGCAGCGGCGTTGTCGAATTGAAACAATAGCGTACCAGTGGTGGGGGAGTTCACAGAGTAAATATTTATATATTAGATATATATGGAAATAATAGTTACTATTAAATTGTACGATATCATATATATAAAATACTCGCATAGTTTCTCTGGTGTGTCTTAATCTTACAAGAATACGCCGAAGAAAAACATACCGATTCTTGGGAGGGGAAAGAGTACTCATGCTAATAACGTATTATAAATAAAGAGATTGCGAACAGAAACATCGATTTGTTTACCCAATTCGTCATGAATGACTACATCTACGGGCGTACCAAGCCAGAATTTTTCCACTATATTTTATATGTATGTACATGTGTGTGTTATAATACTGAGTACAAACTAAACAATAACTATACATCTACTCTCAAATGGCTCTGATACCATATCTTCTCTGGATCGTATCAAACTATATCAATAGTATCCAGTGGATCTTTTCCAAACCAGATAGGACTGACTGAGAAATTCCATAGTCTATAAGTTAACCTGAAAAAAGTTTTACGCCCACAAATGCCTGCGCCTATCCATTGGCAAATTGGCAAAAGGACACGCTCACATAGTTAACTCATAGATATCACTAGAAAACTCAAACCTACCGGTTAAACCAACGCTACCTTTGATATAGTAACATACAGATACAAAAGAAATAAGTTAACAAATGCATCTGAAAGTAGAGTTTAGCTATGCTAGGCCATGATTCAATACAAGATGAATTAGCCGACCATCAAGGCGGCAACAATAAAAAGAAATTCAAAATATAAAACAAGAAGAAAGTAAACAGTATACCTTAAAGAGCCACCAGGGCCAACAGTTTATTTCACAAAGAAGGAGAACAGAAAAAGAGATACAAGGGGGTTGTAGAGAGAGAGAGAGAGAGCGAGCAAACTCAAGCGTGCCTAAAAACAGAAAAGAAAATCCCTATATATAGAGAGGGAAGAGCCGGACATGAGACCCCGGATTCCAAAATAAAAAATGAATAGTAAGAACTATTCATGAACAGAACTTGGTCTGTTAGTGACGCATGTGGTGACGACATTTAATTCGTCCCTTCCTCAGAAAGATCTTCGGTTTAGATTGTCATCAAAGAAGCTTGTCTTTGTAGAAGAATAAGAGTCTTCTCGAACCTCTTCAATTGTTGAGGATTAAAGCGAGTATTTTTAAGAATTGGGATACAAATTTTTAGGAACCTGATCTTCTTACTGAGTCCTTTAAGATAATTATTATCCTTGATCTTATTATTATCTTCATCAAGATGAATATGAACAGGGATCTGCCAGATTTCGTGATGCAGCCCTAGTCCAACTCTGAAGAGTCTCCAGTCTTCTTGGTCAATTTCTTCCATAAGAAATTATTCTTTCATCTTCCCTTTAAGGGATTCTTTGAGAAGATCGAAGCTCTCCTGGACAGAGAAATTCAGATAATCTTCATTTGGATCTTGGGAGTCCTGTATGTCTGACCCAGAAGCCATAGATGAATCAGATTTTAGATCTGAAAAATCGATGTCTTTAAAAAGATTCTTTTTAAGATGATCCATATAAAGATCAACAATTTTTTCTTTATTAACGATTCCCTGGTGTCTTTTGGTGAATTCTAAAAGGGTAGGGAGATCCTCAGAGATTATCTCTGTCTTGGAATCCTCGATCTTAGATCGAATTCTGTCAATATTATCTTGAATGGGGGGTTCCTTAGAACCTTCCTGGACAACATTTAGGTTGCCCCAAAACCTCGTGGAACTTACTCTCCATAGGCAAGGTAAATTGAATTCAGTATAACCGAATTCTGGTCTCCATTTCCAAACCCAAGGTATACCTGAGTCAACGAAGAATAAAAAAGTGGCTTTACCACTTGTATTATGAGTTTTTCTTGAAGAAAAAGCAATAGAATATTCCTCAAGGAGACCCTTTAAATGGTCAGGTAGAATATCTACCGAAGCCCCGTAGGTGTTCCACCAAGAGGTGAACCAATTAGGAATTTGATTCCTTCCAACGTTCTCACAAATTTTAATCAACCAGGTGTGAGTATGCTTAGCATTCTGATGGAGTAGAGTTTTATAAAAACTTTCAACATAGTCCCAGTAATTATACTGGAAAGTAGCCTGACTATTTTTATTAGTCACTTTCCTCTCAGCCATAGGTGAGATTCCCCATTCCTGGATAGAAAGAACCTTTTTTATCACAAACTTTGAATAATTTATATTATTCTTGATCTGAAAGTGTGAAATATCAACACTGCCTAGCTCAATGAGAATGTTCTCATAAAAACCTCTAGGCTTATAAGTCTGATTTGCCCAAGAAATATTTGGGATGTATTTTTCCATAAGAGTCCATGGGGATTCTTGGAATTTTTCGTCGTCATCTTCAATAAGAAGAATCAAATTCTTGTGAGGAGAATCAAAATATTTGGTCTCCGTCTGAACAGTGGAAGCATAAGAAACTTCCTCTTCATTAAGAGAATTATTCTCTGTTGAAGTAGAGGCTTTAGCCTTTTGTCTGAGAAATTCTTGAAACTCCTTTTGCTCTTTTAAAGAGCCAGCACCAGAAATATTCTGATGGTAGAGGGATCTTTGCCCCATCTGAATGATAGGAGGTCTTCCTCATCTGCCTCCTCTTCCTCTATAAGAGGAATAGGAACTTCTACCAGAAAGGCTCATCTCTGACATTCAAGAAATATATTCTCGGGGTTAGAAAATCAGGAATATGATTATCATTTCCTTTAAGATGGACAATATTGAAATCAAAATAGGCAAGATGAGATTGCCATCTAGCAAACATTTGCTTGGAAACATTATGCTCCACATCTTTAGTAAGCATAAAAGTAGCAGCTTTACAATAAGTTTTTATAGTAAACTTCTGATTGTATAAGTCATCCTGGAATTTAAGAACACTTTTAACAATAGCTAAAATTTCTTTAGCAACAGTAGAATAATTTTTCTGTGAATTATTCCACTTTCCAGAGTAGAATCTGACAATATATTCTTGTTTATTCATGGGGTTAATCTGTTTTAAAATACTTCCATAACCTAAATCAGAGGCATCTGTTTCAACAGTTTTCTCCCAAAGAGGATTAGCAATAGAAAGGCAAGGAATATTCTTCACCTTTTCTTTAATCTTTAAAATGGCTTTAGTATGATTATCATTCCAAGGTGGAGGATTCTTTTTAAGTCTATCATAGAGAATAGCAGAGTCTTCTGCAAGATTCTTGATATAAGAGGAAACATAATTAAGGCTTCCCAAAAATCTCTGTAACTGAGTTTTATCAGTAATTATGTCTGGAAATTTATTTCCAAAATCAATGCTTCTTTGAATAGGGATAATATTTCCTTTTTCAATAAAATGACCCAAAAATTTAATTTTTGTCTGGAATAAAACCATTTTAGGCTTTGAAATGACTAAACCATTTTTTATGACGATTTCTTTAAAGATGTCAAGATGCTTAAAATGTATGTCAATGTCTTTGGAGAAAACAAGAATATCATCAATATAGACAATGATAAAGTCACTAAAGGGATTAAAAATGTCATTCATAATTTGTTGGAACTCAGAGGGAGCATTCTTCAAACCAAAAGGCATGACAGTCCACTCATAATGCCCAGAGGGGACATTGAAGGCAGTTTTATACCTATCAGCAGGGTTAATCTGTATCTGCCAAAATCCAGATTTTAAATCAAATTTGGAAAAGACAAGAGCATTGACTAACCTATCTAAGAGATCCTTTTTATTTGGAATAGGGTGTCTAACCCATTTCAAAGCTTTATTAAGCGGTTTATAATTAATAATTAATCTCGGAACACCACGTTCCTGTTCAGAATGCTTATTAATATAGAAAGCAGTGCAAGACCAGGGGGACTTAGAAGGTGTAATAAGCTTCTTATGTAATAAAGAATCAATTTCTTTTTTACAAAGGTCTAAATAATCAGACTTCATCTGGCAAGGCCTAGATTTAGTAGGAATATCAGTATCTTTAAAATTTTCTTCATAAGGAAGAGAAACTATATGTTTCTTTCTGTTCCAAAAAGCATTTGGGAAATCATTGCAAATATCAATGGAAAGCTTATTAAATAAAAACCGGATTTTCTCTTGGAGTTTAGGGTTTTTAATTCTGTCTTCAATAGTGAAAGAATTAATCTCTTCTTTAAGAAAATTGATTTGACTTTTCTCGTAATTGATTTGATTTTGGATAATATCAAAAATATTATTAAAAGGTTTAGTAATGAAGTTAAAGGAAATAGGTGTTTCCTTATAAACACCAGAAATTCCTGTTTCACTAACTTTAATAGGATAAATCTTTTGAATAAAAGGAAGACCAATAATCATTTGGCTAGTAAGATTTTTTACAATAAGAAAATCATTGGGGATGCAACAATTATTGATGCACACAGAAGCATTTCTGAGTTTATACTCAATATTTAAAGAACCTCCTCCCGCATGTGAAAGAGACTGAGTAGTTTTCTCAAAAAATTTAGTGGGAATAATGCCTTCCTGGATAACATTTTGGTCGGCTCCACTATCAATCATAGCAATAAAATCTTTTTTAAAACAATTATTGATAAGAAGAGAAATCTTAGTATACCATTTTCGAGACATAACAATATTAATAGCTGAAAGATGGTTTTTATCAAGATCAAGAAGATCACCACTAGGTAAATAATGAGAAGTGGTGCAAGTATTAAAATCATTAATTTTTTCTTTTCCTTTTTCTACAAGAGAAAGTCGAAGAGACAGATCAATATTCTGCTTTTGAAGTATTTTAACATTAGTTTTGATCTTTTCAATTTCTTGAGTCAGATCATTTATAGTAACAGGATTTTGTTTAATATTTTTGCTTTTAAGAATTTTTTCTAATTCTCCCATATTATAATAATTATTATTACTGACTTTATTAGAAAGGCTAGTATTACTTTTAAAAGAATAATCATCAAACTGTTCAATAATTTTATCCCTTAGACTGGGATCTTTGATTTGTTTAAGAAAATCAATAATATTATTATTATTATCTAATAGACTTATATTCATGTCTTGGAATTGACTTATAAGTCTATAATAGTCATCATCTTTATTGTTATTGATACAATTAAGATTGAGACAAGGTTCGCCATTTAAGCAGTTGTCACACTCTTTTTCATCATTAGAGTTTGACTCTTTAGAAAAATCAGTGTCAGAATTTTCAGAAATATTTTCTTCTTCAGACACATTATTATCAGAATCCATAATAATTTCAGAAAGAGTTTTCTTTAATTCATCATCAATATCAAGGCTATTGATTTTATCTTTAGCATAACATTGGTTAGCATAATGGCCATTTCTGCCACACTTTCTACAAATAATTTTGTCAAGATTTTTATTTTTGAAAGAATTTCTTTTACCCTTTCCACGCCTATAGGCATGTTTTCTTTCTCGATCATCTCCTTGTTTATTTTCATTAACAGGATAATTCTTGTGCTTTTTATTTTTTCTTTTAAAATTAGAATCTTTCCGATTTCTTTTATTCATACTGTTTTTAAGTTTAGAATTATCTAAACCAAATTGGTCACAGAAATGACCCAACTGCTTCTTTTCCAAGAGATTATCTCTTTTCATCTGATTTCTTAATTTAATCTCGTTACAAAGATTTAATCCCTCTTGGACACAAATACTGATAATTTTTCCAAAAGAGTGTAATTCATAATGGATAGAGTCAGAGTCTTTTCTTAAAATTTTCTTGACTCTTTCAGCAAAAAGATAAGGAAGACCATCAATAAATTTATTCTTCCAAATATCCTGATTACAGTCAGGAATATCATAAATTCTGGATAAAAAGGTATCTTTGTACCACCTGAAATCAGTAAGAGTTTTACACTTCATATTTAAAAGAAGAGTTTTTGTATTTTCAGATCTATTAGTAAATCTGCCAGTGAAGTGTTCTAATATAGTACACACAAGAGAATAAACAGCATCAGTTTTAACTTCATTATTCTCAGTTTTGACAGAAGAAATAATTTCGTTTCTGTTATTAGGGTTTAAATAGTTATCCCACCAACCTTTGAGTTGGCCAGTAAAACCAACTGTTATTGCCTGAGCAGTTTGTAGATCATTATTACCGCAAATTCTACAAGCAGAGCTATACATAAGCATTCTATGACACTGAGCGAAAATATGTTTATCACTAGCACCATCAATATTCCATTCATAAATACTTTTTCCTGAATAAGAGGTAGTGAAAAAGTTTTCCTGTTCTTCATGGAGAACGTCAAGAGGAGTAGGTCTTTGATAATAGTATTTAGTTAAGTTGGGTTTATCGGCCCATTTAATTTTATTAATACTTGGATTATCAAGCTCATAGGAACTAGAAGGGTTATCTTTAAGATCATTATTTAAAACTGAAATATTAATATTCATTTTTTCAAGTTTTTCATTAAGAATTTTTTCAATTTCAGAAACAGAAGCTTCAGTTTTGAAATCCTTAATTTCAATAGGTGATTGAATAGAAGAGGCCGTTTTAATAACTGTGTTAATATGACTGTCTTTTTCTTCAGACTTAGTCTGAGAGACAATTTTATTTTGTAAGGAAATAATCTTGTCAATTTTTCCATGCAAAGAAATAATTTCTTCTCCGAGAATGGAGAGATAAATATTGCAGAAATTATTCTGCTCAATCATATAATTGATATGCTTATCGGTAATATGAAGAGTATCATTTTCAATGATTTTGGAGAATGGAAGAAAATTAAAAGTTCTGCCATTCTTTTCCATTTGGAAAGGGGTGTGTGGAGGAAAGATAGATTTCTGAATTCCTCCGGCAACGATTTTGTAGTCACGCTCAATAACAGATATATAATCAATATAAAAGGTCTTTATGAACCAAGGAACATAAAAGGTAATTTCATTGTGTTTCTTACAAAATTCATAAAAACTTTTGACAAAATAATCAAAATCATCTTTAGAAAAGGTTTTAAAATACCAAATTCTAAAATTATCCCATTTAGGATTATTGAATTCGTTATTAATATAGGCTCTTGTAGAAGAACCTTTCGTAAAATCAAGAATAGGTTTAATATCCATAAATCAAAGTTTGAAATTGCATTCCGAAATTGTTTCGGGCTCTTTTTCAACATTGTGAATAATATTATTTTTATTAATAATAATATCGTTTTCATCAAAACCATTGTTTTTAGAAAACACATTTTTTCTATAATAAGAAGTAGAAGCTCTAGACGTAGAAGGAATGTTAACCTCATAATCTAAAGGAGAAATATAAGAGTGTCCTGAGAAGGATCTTGAAAGAGAATTTTGTCTCCTTTGGCTATTAAAACCAATATTGATAACACCATTATTATCATGTTTTATGTGACTTAAGTCACTGTTAAAAGGAATTTTTGGCACAGTTTGTTCCAAAACCCAGTTATCGGGAAAATTAATCTCTTCCCATTTTATATGCTTTCTTTTGGTAATACTAGACTTACCAAAATTTGTTTCAATAAGAATAGTTTCATTATTATCCTTTTCACTTATTTTACACATAGGATTAAGAGTAAAAAGGGGTTTATAGTAAATACGATAGCAAATACATATCACCTGTGTACCTGGCATATAATCATAACCATGTGTTTTAACATTTAAAGTTAAAGCATTGAGAATATTTTCATCAGATAAAGTGAGAGAAAGGTTAGGATAAACATTGAAATAAACAGGTCCTAAAGCAAGACTGGACTCAATAACTCCCATAAGGGATTGTTTCCAGTTACAGTTTCTGCCATCTCTTAGAGCAGCAAGAAAGCTTTCAGGGAGACCTTTGAGAGTAAGAGGTCTGAAAGCAATTTGAACGCATCCAATATGAATAAATTTATGAGTGTTTTTAAAAGGTAAAATATCACTTTTACTAAGTAATTTAATAACCATTTCCTCATTGTTTAAAGAGATAGAGGACTCAGTAGTTTTAACTACCTGTCTAAGACATATTCTTTCAAAAGTTCCAATTTTGTAAACTGTTTTAGGCTGTATCTTAGGAATAGTCCATCTGTTTAACAGATCAAGATTTTCAGGAATATCATACTCCTGAACCATAGAGTTCTGGACATTATTGTCCTTAAGACTGAAAAGATTCATCAAGAAAAGTTTGTATTGAATCATAAACACTAAACAATAACTATACATCTACTCTCAAATGGCTTTGATACCATATCTTCTCTGGATCGTATCAAACTATATCAATAGTATATATATATATATATATATATATATATATATAAGATCAAAACCCTATAGCCTATCAGACTAAGTAATGTCTGTTGTAAATAAGTGCGTAAATAAAGAGACATGATTTGTTGACCCAGTTCGTCGGGAACGACTACATCTGGGGGCGATCGAAGCCAGGAGTTCCACTAATATTCTTGTGTATGAGTATATACAATTATGAGTACAAAGAGATATATATATATATATATATATATAATGGTAAAACCCTAGTCTAATGGGTAAGACCCAATAAGTTTCTTGGTCCTTAAGTAATGTCCACACCAAATCTCCTAGATTTGGAATATTAAATCTTCTAGATTTATAACACTCCCCCTTGGACATTACGACATAACATAAATGTCTTGTCATAAAAACTCCACGTGCTAGGGATCGGCCAAATAATAAGTAGGGAAGAATGTCATCGATCTTCTAGATCTAAATCTTCCAGATTTATTTCGAAGTTACTGCTCCCCCTGAAGACAACAACACTTTAAGTCTTTGCATCCCAATACCACGAACGTATTTTTCAAAAGTAAACGTAGGTAAAGACTTAGTAAACAGATCTGATAGATTGTTACTAGATTACACCTTTTGAATGGTAATCACACCACTCTTCTGGAGTTCGTATGGATAGAAAAACTTAGGTGAAATATGTTTCGTCAGATTTCCCTTGATGTACCCATTACTCATTTGTGCGATGCAAGCAGCGTTGTCTTCAAATATAACGGTGGGAGGTGTATCGCCTTTGGCGATACCACACGAGTCGCCAATGTGTTTTACCAATGACCTTAACCAAACACATTCTCGTGCGGCTTCAAATAAAGCTATGATCTCTGAGTGGTTTGAAGACGTGGTAACCATGGATTGTTTAATCGATCTCCATGAGATTGCGGTTCCACCACAGAGGAAAACATAACCAGTCTGGGATACGGTGTTGTGGGGATCAGACAAATAGCCAGCATCCGCATAACCTACTAAGGTTTTGTCTTGGTTCTTACGGTAAAACAGTCCAAGATCTTGAGATCCTTAGAGGTACCGTAGAACGTGCTTAACACCATTCCAATGTCTCCTCGTAGGAGAAGCGCTATATCTCGCAAGCAAATTGATAGCAAATGCAATGTCCGGCCGAGTGCAATTTGCGAGATAGATCAAAGCTCCAACAGTGCTAAGATAAGGAACTTCTGGTTCCAGAATTTCTTCTGAATCTTCTCTTGGCCTAAATGGGTCCTTATCCACTTCGAGGGATCGGACAACCATCGGGGTGTTAAGTGGATGAGATTTATCCATGTGAAATCTCTCCAATACATTCTTCACGTAGGTCGACTGATGAACAAGGACTCCTTCTGGGAGGTGCTCGATTTGCAATCCGAGGCAGTACTTGGTTTTACCCAAGGACTTCATTTCGAATTCAGCTTTCAAGATTGAACTGGCTTCTTCAATCTCTTTGCATGTTCCGATTATGTTTAAGTCATCAACATAGACGGATATGATGCAAAAGCCATCTTGCGATTTCTTCGAGAATACGCATGGGAAAGTTTTATCGAATGTGTATCCCTTCTTCTGAAGGAATTCACTAAGTCGGTTGTACCACATGAGGCCTGATTGCTTTAGGTCGTATAACGACTTTTGCAGTTGTATGTTATACATGCTGCGGTTTTCACCTTCCCTTAACTGAGGAATGTCAAATCCATCTGGGATTTTCATATAAATGTCGGCATCTAGTGATCCGTATAAGTACGCGGTTACTACGTCCATTAATCTCATTTGGAGATTCAACTTATCTGCCAAAGATATCAAGTAGCGGAACGTTATTGAGTCCATGACGGGAGAATAGGTTTGATCGAAATCAATCCCGGGTCTCTGTGAAAACCCTTGTGCTACCAGCCTCGCTTTATACCTCTCCACAGTATTGTTCTCATTTCGTTTTCGTACATACCCATTTATATCCTACAGGGATATCACGCGCAGGTGTACGAAAGATAGAGCCAAATACTTATCTTTTGTTAAGCGAGGTGAGCTCCGCATCAATTGCCTCTTTCCATTTAACCCAATCGTGGCACTTTCGGCACTCTGCGATTGTTTTGGGTTCAGGATCTAGATCATTTATAATGGAAAGGGCTATTGACGCTGCAAATGTGTCGTCGACGACAGTAATATTTATATTGTATGTTTCTCCCGTATCTGTGAAGTTCACAGAGACTCCGACGTTTACATCAACTAGACCTTCCTCATTTCCCATTGTATCTGGGTCTGGTCATTCCACGGTCCTAGTGCATGGAATATTTTGTGCACGTGCTTCATCACTAGGACTCTCGTCTCCTAGAGACTTGGGGTTATCTAGACGGATCTCTTCTAGAGATTTTCCATTCGACTGACCAAATTTGCTAGCCTTTCGTTTAGGTGTGTTACTATCTCTTGGGGGTCCCTTACGCTTTTGGCGTGTGGGGGCATGAGTACTCATTTTACTTGAGACCTCAACCCTTTGGGGAGCATTTACTGCAGGTATATGCGATCTAGTCACACCTCTATGATCAGTGAACGCGTCTGGCAGGTTATTTGCTAAGTTCTGCAGGTTAATGATCTTCTGAACTTCTAGTTCAGATTTATTAGTGCGGAGATCTAGATACTGAAGATTACTTACATTCCATGTAAGCTCCCGGCATTCATTCAATTTTGAATTCGGATCTCCCCCTAATGCCGGAAAGTAATCTTCATCGAACGTGCAATCAGCGAACCGGGCCGTTAATTGATCCCCGGATAAAGGCTCGAGGTATTTCACGATGGATTGAGAGTCGTATCCGATGTAAATACCGAGTTTCCTTTATTGGCCCATAGAGGTTCGCTTGGGTATCGTAATTGGTACGTATACTGCACATCCGAAAATACGCAGATGGAAAATGCTAGGTTCTTTCCCACGCACTAACTGTAGGGAGGAATGATCATTATATGCAGTTGGACGGATTTGAATTAAGTGTGATGCATGTAGGACTGCATGCCCCCAGCATGAGGTGGGTAGTTTAGAGTTCATAAGCAATGGTCTCGCGATAAATTTGATACATTTTATTAGCATCTCAGCAAGACCATTTTGGGTATGGACGTAGGGGACCGAATGCTCCACTTTAATTCCCAGGGCCATACAGTAATCTGTAAAGGCCTTCGAGCTAAACTCAGCTGCATTATCCATGCGAATCGATTTAATTGGATAATTCAGGAATTGAGCTCTAAGCTCGATAGTCTTCGCAATGAGCTTCGCAAAAGCTTGATTGCGGGTGGACAGCAAATATGCAAATGTCCACCTAGTGGAGGCATCTATAAGGACCATGAAATAACGAAATGGTCCTGATGCTGAGTGAATCGATCCGCAAATGTCTCCTTGAATTCGCTCAAGGAAAACCGGAGACTCTAGTCCAACCTTAGTGCGCGACGGGCGCACTATCAACTTATCCTTAGAACATGCATCACAGAAATACTCATCAACGGGTGGGATTCTATTATTCGAAATATTATGACCAGTTGAATTAGATAGAATCCTACGTATCATTTATTGTCCCGGATGACCTAACCGCTGATGCCACAATTTAAAAGAATTTGGGTCATGGAATTTCATACTCATCGCTAGATGGGAACTAGATGGCCGGATGTAGGAATAGTACAAACCGGAGGAGAAAGATGGAAGTTTTTCTATAACTTGCTTACGGCTACCTCGAGTACAAGTCATCAAAAGGTATTCGCTATCGTTCTCAGTTTTAGTTTCAATATGATACCTGTTTATCCTAATGTCTCTAAAACTGAGTCGGGTATGCTTAGATTGCGGAAACAATACAACATTATTAATTATTAATTCGATACCCATGGGGAGGACAATGGAAGCTCTTCCAAAGCCCATTATCAACGAACTATCATTAGCAATTGTCGTTATACTCCCCTTACATTCTATCAAGTTATGAAAATACTTCATATCCTTTAGGATCGTATGTGTGGTGGCGCTATCTACCAAATATAAATCACTATGGGCGTCCATCATGCAAGAGGAAATAGTCCAAACCTAATAGCTGATTTGTTTACAAGCCATAAATGAGAACAGCAATATCCAAAATAAATACATGGACAGTTTTTAAGGTAAACATATCAAAGCCAATAAATTCATTCATAAATAAAATATCCGAAAGAAAGGATCCAAAACATAATAAAAATTTGTTTTATTCAGAAAACAAAGTACTAGGTGTTGATAGGCGACCAGGCGAGCAACAGTGATGAAGAATTAAGAAGCTAATAAACCGTGGTTAGCAGACAGGCGACCATCAGAGTTTAAAGAGAATCAACCCCTCTGGCGACCAGGAGTGCGATCAAGAACATTTCACGCGACCAGAAAAGCAAAAGGTAAAGACAAAAAGGCGGACAATGTTGCAACTACGCGAACAACCATGCATCAAGTCCAAACACGAGGCGAGCAAGAGGTCCACAATGCCCAACGAAGATATACTAGCGAGCAACTAGTCACCAAGGAAAGCAACTAAGTGGTCATGAAGACTAGGTACAACATTGGGAACTCCAAGAGTCATTAGCTTAGATATGGTCCAAGTGTCTTAACACTTGGCACTCATCCAAGTGATAATAGTTTAGATGTTGTACAAGTGTCTCAACACTTGGCAAAAATCCAATGGTTAAACCACTAGAAAGGTGACACATAGCCTCCTTGTATATCTATAAATACCCCTTCATTTGCATGAAGGGGGAGGATTTTTTCCATAATTCAAAATATTACCAAAACTCTTGCAAATCTATTTCTTGAATATTACTTAGTCAAATTTCATGATCTTAGATCTTGTTTGGTGATCTTAACAAAGAAAAACAGCCACTAATCACCATTGATTAGAAAAGATCATCAACAATTGGCGCTAGAAGGAGGGCACGAACCTCCGATTTGTAAAAATCGAAGAAAGCTTGAAGATCTTCGCCGGAATCTGCAAAAGTTGGCCGAAATCCGGGAAGAAGCCATCGGAAATCAAGTGTGCATACCATTCGGAACAAAGTTATCCATAAATACATCATTTAAAGAGTTTGAATGCATGCATGTATGAATTAGGGTTTTCAAACCACCATATCCATACATACAAGGCTAGTAACTCTTGAAAAAGGTGTTTTTTAGAAGCAAGATCACCTCAATCCTCTATTCATCCCATACATTTCGGCAACCAAGATGATTAGGTCACAAGAAGAACGACATTCGAGCGCATCCCCGAATCCTAGGTCAAGAACTAGGGTTTTTTCCACCGAAGGACATGCCCGGACGGTGAGAGCAACCTCGCAAAGGAATGTCCAAGTCACCATTGATACAATTCCACCGAAAGTTGAAGCTCTTGCTCAAAACCCCGAGGAACTAGCAAAAACGATTGCTGTCCTTCAGTCTTTGCAAAATCGGCAAACAGCTGGACCGTCAAGAGCAACAGCGACGATCAATCGAGCAGGCGAGCAGGGGCGAGCAGACGAGCAGAGGAGTAAGATGAGAGAAGATGTGCGCCGTGATGAGGCTGACAGCGCTGAAGTCCGTAGAAACAAAGGAAAGGCTCCCATAAGTGAGCGTTTGGGGAATCGAGAAGGATCATCACCAAGTCAGGCAAGTGAGTCGAGCAAAAGCACTTCTCGGACCAGTGCGTTGGAAAGGCTGGGAACAAGGTATACGGCCACGAGAGAACAATCTAAGAGAAATATTGAGCAACCACACCCTGCTGCTCGCCCATCAGTGTATGATCGAATCAGAAGATCAGCATTCGGCCGGCTAGGGCCAAATGGAGCCAGTAACATTGCTAGGAGGGCAACCCAGGAGAAACGTCCCATCAGAGAGGGACTGCGTCGTGAGGAAGTTATACCCAATCACGATGAACAGCCTTCCGATGGGAGAACTCCCCCAAGCGAACTGCAAGAAATGAAAAAAACAATTGAAGAATTGCAAAAATAATTAGAATCTCAGAAAGGCGTCGGGTCAACTATTCTCCCGTCCTCACCGCTGTCTCCATTAATTCTCAATGCACCAATTCAGAAAAAGATACAATTCCCCACCATCAGTTTGTATGAAGGGACATCGGACCCATGAATTCACGTGACAAAATATTCAGACTTCATGATCTCAGTGGGGGCAACCGACGCTACTCAATGTCGAAATTTCCCACTCACCCTTGGGGATGGTCCACACAGATGGTTTTCAGCACTGGCTCCTGGTTCTATCAACTCCTTTGCCCAATTGAGCAGGGAGTTCTTGTCTCACTTCTCAACAGCTGGGTCTTACTTAACCCACAGGCACCGGTTGGCAGACATTAAGCAAGGAGACGAGGAGTCAGACAAGCAATTTCTGGAGAGATTTGATAAAGTTCTATTGGAAGGCGAAATGGTTAGTGAAGACACAAAAATAGTTGCAGTGATGGCGGGACTGAAAAAAGGAACCGAGTTGTGGAAGAAAATGCACTTGACATGTCCGAAAACGTACATGGAATTCCGACACAAGGCAGGGATCCATGTATCGATGCAAGAGGCTTTACACAGAGAGATGGGAGACAAGGCTGATCCAAAGAAGTTTGGCAAGAAATCTGGGGGGAGTGATTACAAAGCGCCGAAGAACATGAAGTCATTCAACGAAGGAGCGGAAATAAAGGAAAAGTTGAATCAAGTTCTCACGATGTCAGTAGACGTTGTGTACAACAGTGTCAAAGACAAGGAGATGCTATCAGAGCCAAGAAAAATAAGGCAGAAGAGAGGAAAGTTGAACCCGAACAAGTATTGCGCATACCATCAGAGTATCGGCCACTTCACCAGTGAATGCCGAGATTTGTTAAAGCACCTGTGGAGATTCTATGAAGAAGGAAGGTTATCTGAGTTCGTAAAAAGGGAACCTGGCAAGAGGCCGAGGGCAGCAGCGCCGTCCAGCTCAGACGAGGATGATAGCGACGATCAACCAAGCAGGACGGGCAAGAAAGGAAAAAAGGTCCCCGCGGCCCCAGCAAGACCAGTCCCGGAGATCCTAATGTTGGAACCATTTGGCGTAGGCGGATGTTCCGACGGGGGACCACCTATGTCGAAAAGGAAAAAGAAAGCGGAGTTGAGAGCAGTAGCACAAGTGATGGAGGTAGGTACAAATCCATCAACCAAACGAACTGGGAACCTCATTTTTTCAGAGAAGGACTTAGACGGGGTGCTCACTCCCCACAATGACTCATTAGTCATTTGCGCTAACATCATGGGAACGAAGGTGCACCGTCTGCTTGTCGACACTGGCTCTTATACAAACATCCTGTTCAAAAGCACGGTGGACCAGCTAGGAGAATGCGCTGAATACATCAAGGATTGCGATCATAGGATAGTGGGATTCGGAAATGCTGTGACCTTCCCGCTAGGAATGATTACGCTAGCAGTCGAACTTGTATCGGTCGAGGACCCTGAAAGGAGGCTGAGTAGGATGGTAGACTTCCTAGTTGTAGATCAACAGTCCACTTACAATGGGTTCCTCGGCCATCCTTTTTTGCATGAATTCAAGGCCGCAGTTTCGACGTACTATTACTGTGTAAAATTTCCCACATCAAAAGGTGCAGGCACAATTAAAGGTGACCAGAGGAAAGCTCGTGAGTGTCTCTTACAACTTCAACCCGGAGATCGCAGAGTCAGCATGGTGGAAGAACAACTCAGCAGTCGTAATGAAGAGAAACCATCCACTCCCAACGAAACCATGGATTCTATCGATACGGAGATGATGGAGGTAGAAAAGCAGTTGTACAAAGGCGAGCAGAAGTGTAATGACGAGCAGCAAAGTGGTGGCAAGCAGAGGAACGAGAGCGAGCAACCAAGCCATATGGGAGATGAAGAAACTGCAACAACCAGCAACAGAGCAGAGCATACAACAGCGGCCAACATGGAGGCAGAGAATATCGAACCACGACTGGGCGCGGATTCAATGGAAGTCGAGGACGAATTAAATATGGAAGGGCCCATTATCGACCCTCGTTGGAAAGGCCAGAAGCGAAGAGCCACTCCGATCGAAGAGTTAGAGGCAATAAAGGTCGGCCCGAACCAAGAGAGCTTAGAACTCTTCATAGGATCTGAGCTCCCGGAGCCGTACAGATCTGAAATAACGAAGTTCCTTAAAGCAAATCTCGATGTGTTCGCATGGTCGCATGTAGATATGGTAGGTATCAGCCCCGAGCATGCCTGCCATAAACTCAACATCGACCCGATGAAAAAGCCAGTCCATCAGAAGAGGAGAAAATTTGGGCCCGACAAGTATGAAGCACTCGATGTGGAAGTTAAAAAGCTTTTGGATAACGACTTGATCAGACAGGCTTTATGCCCGCAATGGGTGGCAAACCCGGTGTTGGTCATCGATTTTACCGACTTGAATGCCGCTTGCCCAAAGGACAACTTCCCATTGCCACATATCGACCAGTTGGTTGATGGCACAGCTGGACACGAGCTCCTTACATTCATGGATGCATTTGCAGGATATCACCAGATTGCAATGCACCCAGATGACCAGGAGCACACAACATTTTACACCAACAAAAATTTGTTGTGTTGGAAGAGGATGCCATTTGGATTAATCAACGCCGGGGCCACCTACCAAAGGCTGGTCAACAAAATGTTTGACGACCACATCAGAAAGACAATGGAAGTGTATGTGGACGATATCATCGTTAAAAGCTCAAGGAAAGAAGATCACTTGCAACATCTTGCCCAAACATTTGAAATACTCCGGACCTACAACATGAAACTAAACCCCAAAAAGAGCAGTTTCGGGGTCCATTCCGGGAAATTCCTGGGACATCTGGTCAGTCGACGGGGGATTGAAGCGAATCCATTGAAAGTAAAAGCAATCATAGAGATGCAACCGCCGCGGTCAGTAAAAGAAGTTCAACGGTTGACCGGATGCCTAGCAGCGTTGAATAGGTTCATCTCTAGGTCCGGGGACAAATGTAGGCCATTCTTCGAGGCAATCAAGAAGGGAAAGTTTCAATGGACGAACGCCTGTCAACAAGCGTTCGAGCAGTTGAAAGAATATCTTGGTGACACGAAGATTCTTGCTAAACCAATTCCGGGAGAAAAATTGTATTTGTACTTGGCGGCCTCAGAGGTGGCAATCAGCTCGGTACTTGTTCGAGCAGAAGGAAAGTTTCAACTGCCCATCTACTACGTAAGCCAAGCTTTACATGAAGCGGAACTCAAGTACTCGCCAACAGAAAAACTAGCATTCGCGCTAGTGATGAGCGTCAGGAAACTACGACCATATTTCTTCGACCACCAGGTGGAAGTGCTAACAACATTCCCGCTCAAACAAATATTGCATAAACCTGACACTGCCGGTCGCCTCCTGAAGTGGTCCTTAGAAATCAGCCAGTTCGGGATTTCATATGCTCCTCGAACAGCGATCAAGGGGCAAGCATTAGCCGACTTTATAGTCGAGCTAACTTTCCCCCAGGATCCGACGAGAGGACATAGTCATCCCTGGCACATGTACGTTGATGGGTCGTCCACAAACACGGCCTCGGGAGCAGGAATAGTTCTGATAAGTCCTGACAAACAAGTCTTCACTTCGGCTGTTCGTTTCGAATTCATGGCAACAAACAATGAAGCCGAATATGAAGCATTGATCGCTGGATTACGGCTAGCATTAGCGATAGGAGTAAGGAAGTTGCAAATTTTCGGAGACTCTCAACTAATTGTCAATCAAGTTCGGGGAGAGTACGAAGCAAAGGACGAAAATATGGCTTTGTATCAGAAAATTGTTGCTCACCTGGCCTCCATGTTCGAGCAAATATACATTGAACAAATACCAAGGGATAACAATGCACAAGCAGACGCGCTTGCTCGATTTGCAACTAGCACCGGACCAACAGAATTGTCCGAAGTTACATTAACAAGGATATCCAACCCATCAACTAAGGATTACAAAATTTATCAAGTTGATGCGGAGATGGATGAAGATGATTGGAGAACGCCGATCATTAAATATCTACGAGACGATGAAAAACCAGACAACCCGTTGGAGGCTAGCAAGATGATTAAAAGAGCGGCGAGATATACCATAATGGATGGACAATTGTACAAAAGAGGATTTTCGCTCCCGTTGTTGAAATGTTTAACAAGAGAACAAGGCTAAGAGGTCTTGCAAGAAATCCATCAGGGCGTATGTGGAAACCATGCTGGAGAGCGTGCGTTGGCCTACAAAACAGTGAGACAAGGATATTATTGGCCTACGCTGCTAAAAGACGCTATCAGAGTTGCGAAAACATGTCACAGATGTCAGATATTCGCCCCCAATATCCACAAGCCAACAACCGAGATGATAGCAGTCAATAGTCCATGGCCATTCGCGAAATGGGGAATCGACATAATAGGACCTTTTCCGATAGGAAAGGGAAATGTAAAGTTCGCAGTGGTGGCCGTGGACTACTACACAAAGTGGGCCGAAGCAGAAGCACTCGTGACAATTACGCAAGAAAAAATGATCAGCTTCATATGGAAGAACATCGTATGTCGGTTTGGAGTTCCACAGGCAATTGTGACTGACAACGGGCGACAATTCGAAGGCAAGAAAATAAGGAGCTTCTGTGAGAAGTGGGGAATAAAAAAACATTTTTCAACTCCATATCATCCCCAGTCTAACGGCCAAGTCGAAGCAGTTAACAAGATAATCAAACACATACTGAAAATCCGGTTGATTGACAAAAAAGGAAAATGGTCGGAAGAGCTACCAGAAGTGTTATGGAAATATCGAGTATCTCACAGAACGAGTACAGGCGAAACTCCATTCACAATGGCATTCGGCATCGAAGCAGTGATACCTATAGAATTGAAGGTCCCAACAGAACGAACAACGACGTTCGACGAGCAGACAAATGACCAAGCTTTGGCCACGGAAATGGACTTGATGGAGGAAAAAAGAATCTCGGCAGAAATGAAAAATGCAATTTACAAAAGAAGGATCACAAAGTATTACAACTCACAAGTGAAAGTCAGAGAATTCAAGATTGGAGATCTCGTGCTCAAAAAGGTTTTAGCACCACCACCAGGAGTATTCGGACCAACTTGGGAGGGTCCGTACAGAATAACTAAAAAATGGGACAACGACACATATGACCTGGAAGACACGAAAGGCAATTCAGCCCAATACTCCTGGAATGCGGCTTTGTTAAAAAAGTATTATCAATAGACAAGTCGTATTTGGCATTTGTAAGAGCTAATTTAGTTTTTGCATCATTTGTACAGAGTTGTAAGTACGATGAAACTTTCAAAATTTTGTGAGTATATATATATAGAGCTTTTTTTACTTGCTAAGTTGTTCGCTCCACAAAGCAAAGTTGCTCGCTTCAAAATCACCGTGCAGGGGGCGAGCAACAGAGCTGAATGCAAACAAAATGCCAGGCCAAGTCCACAAAGAGACTATAAGGCCCAATTATCTAAGGCTAAGTCTTTTTAAAAGACACTAATAGCCCATCTAAGCCGATCAGGCGAGCATTAAGGCACAAAATATTCATTCTAAAAAATAAAAATGCGCGAACAAGTGAGAAACAAAAGAAATAGAAACAAAGAAAAGAAAGTAAATTCGTTCATTTTTTCATTAAGGAAGCAAGTTGTTACACCAAAAGGAAAGTGAAGAGTACAAGCTAGCCCTAATACAAATCCAAAAGAAACAAAAAATACAAGATCTTCAGGCTGGAGGAGCTGGAGGCGCATCCGTGGTCGCCGGAGCTGGAGATGCTTCTTCAATAGTGGCAGCTGCAGCAGTGGTCGCCACAGCGGATGTGCTCGCCCCATCAATGGGAGTCAAGGGGAGAGAGTGGAGGCCATCAAAGATATCCGCCTCCTTGCTCGGCTGCTCGCCGGAGGGCTGGGGAGGAACAATTTCAACACCTTTCCCAAAAATATCCAAGGGAACTCCCATCTCCCCAAGATCAGCCAAGGGAAGCTTGAACCCTTCACCAAGGGGATTGTCTTGAACATAACCAATAAAGTCTTTTTTTGCAGTGGCCAAAACGTCTAAGTTGTGGTCCAAAGCGAACTTCACTGATCTTAAGCTCTCAGCATAAGCATAGACATATCCCAGGTTGGTGTTGTCAGCCACATCTTGAGCATAGAGGTCGAAGGCGACCATCCCAGCCTTCTCTTCCTTGAGGCGAGCAACCTCGGCTTGAAGCTCCTCTATTTGGGCGACCATGGCCGTCTTCTCAACTTCTAGCGCTTTTGCTCGCTCATCGGCCACCCCCAGCTCAAGAGATAGCTTCTCTGATTGGTTCAGAGCAAATTGTTCACTAGCCACGGAAGCATTGAACATTTGCTCCAAGTTCGCCATTGCCTTGGCATGCTCAGCTTTCTCCTGCGCGAGTTCCTCATCCTTTTTCTTCAAGGCAGCCGCTCTCTCCACCTCAAAGCCCTCAATCTTGCGACCAAGACTGCGATTCGTCCTCTCCAGGAGTACGATTTGATCAAGGAGCCTTTGAGCCATCACAGCTTGATGGCTGGCATTATACGCGATCAAGCGAGCATTGTCGCTTGGAATTTGTCCTTGAACAATCTTTTCACAAGTCTTGGTCCAAGAACGGGGTACCAACTCGGTTGCTCGCCGGACATGGGAATCCGCGATGTCCAGATATGGAGGAGGAGTTTTTACGCAGCTAAGCTGATGGAGCACTTCTGCCCGCCCAGGGTGCTCCTCAGGCTTGTACCTGGAAAAAGAAGAAAAATCATGAGTAAAATACGTAATGAAGGAGCGATCATCAGAGTTAGGGTTTGATGACTTACTCTCTCAACTTTACGGGGTCATACCCCAAATATGAGCGATCACTGGGTGATCGCGATTTCTTGTTCAAAATGGCAGCAACGGTCTGCTGCTCACTTACAACCTCAACCAAGGCATGCTTGGTAGCAGGCGAGCGAGGAGCGCGATTACTCGCCTCCATGATAGTCTTTGAGCGCTTTGATGCTCGCTCGGCGCCATCCCCCTCCTCGCGAGAATCATCCCGCGGAGCCTTCTTTTTCGTCTTTTCCTTCTCCACCACTTGTGAAGAAGAAGCCGCCTTGGGAGCTGTCTTAGGGGCCCCTTTGGAACCCCCCTTGGATGTTCGCGAGCGAGCACCCTGGTCCCCTCCGGCCCGTAGACGCATAAGTGATAGTGGCGGATCCTGCCTCTTCCTAGTTGGCTCCTCAGCAGCCATTTGTTTAACTCTTGCAGCGAGCAAGTGGTAAGATTGAGGAATGGTTGGCACAGCAATAGTCACCCTTTGATCTGTTTAAAAAGAAAATAGAGTTAGCTAAGATAGGCGGTCAAGCGAGCAATGGTGTAAAGTTGATGACAATGATCACCTTTAGGGATCTCTGCTTGAGCCTCTAAGTGATGAGGACTCGTAAAGAGTTGGGCGATCTTTCGACAATGGACCTTCGAAAGATGCAAGATGTCGCGATCACTCGGGTTCCGAAGCACGATTACAGCCAATGTGTACAAGAACTCTTCACTAAGGCCTGAATTCCCCCACTTCAACACTTTTCGACCTGCAAAACAAAAAGAAAGAAAAAATTAAAATTAGTCCCCAACATTGTCCTAGGAAAGAAGGAGAAAGGCATACGTTTGATTATGCCAAATCGTTCAGGAGAATTAATGCGTGCTTGACCGCCAGTAAAGCCCACTGATGCTCACCAATCGCCGCCAATAAATAAGAATTGGTTATGCCAACTCCTAACTTTATTGGGAACTCCCTCGATAAGTTTCACCCCCGTCCTCGCCTTGACGTAATACCAACCTACCCCCTCCTCGCTGCAAGCCGAGACAACCCAGACATATAAAATCTCAGCCGTACTGAGTTTATTCTTGTATCCTTCAAGACCGAAGAGGGTCATTAGGGCGAGCAGGTTACTCCACCCATTGGGAGTAATTTGGGTGATCGCCAAATTAATGTCCTCCAAGAAGCGACCGATGATGGGATGTAAAGGCAAGGGGAACCCAGTGTTAAGTATATCCAGGTTGATCGCCGTGCAACCCGGTGGTGGGCGATCAGCAGTTTCTCCTTCCTTGGGGGCATACAGGAATATATCATAGGGGATCTTGTACTGAGACCTAATATTATCCAAGTCATCCTCCACGACTAAGCTTGAGATCTTGCTCGCAGTATAAACGTTTACTTCGGCGGACATGAATTCTCTGGCGCGAACAGGAAAGGCCTCAGAGTAGCGAGCAGCGTAATCCTCCCATTCGTTTGGTCGCGCGATGCCTTCAGGGATTTGAGACTCGGGAGTTACCTTAGAAGTAGGAAACCCTATTTCTTCAAGAAACTCCCATGTCACGGCCAATCTTGGTCGCGCAACTTCTTGATGGTCGCTTTCAGCCTCAATCTCGGCGGCCACTTCCTCCGAGTCTTCTCCCAAGTCAGAAGAGGTAACACCCTCCGCGTCCGAGCGACCAGCGATGTCTTGAACCTCCTCCTCGCCAGAATTATCTGAAGCTTGGGCCTCAATGGAGCGAACAACCGAAGACGCCTCAGATCCCGTTTCTTCGTCCACCAGTAGAGTTCTTGGATTTCGAACAAGGATTTGGTGAGCAGAACGGCGAGGAGCAGGGGAAGAGACTTCTTCCATAGGACGCTTCCCAGGATTACGTTCAATAATCTCAATCGAAAGAGTATCACTCGAGGAAGTCATTTAAGGGGAATTTTTCAATAAAATAAGAAAAATATCAAAGGACTTCGAGGAAAGGAATGAAAAGCAAAATGTACGGTGGAGATGAACGGACACGGCGGTGTTCGAACGGCGGAGGTGACGAATTTTTGAACGAAAAATGCAAAAATGACGAAATCGAAGAAATAAACGAAACAAAAACGAGATTAAGGACAGTGATCAATAATTACCTGAAGAAATTACGTGAAATGGACCAAGAATCTCGTAGAAACCGAAGTGCAAAAGCTTGAAGAAGAGCTCTAATGGAGAAGAGAGCAAGAATTCGAAAAAATGAAGTGAAAAAATGAAGATGGGTATTTATAAGGCTCAAAATCGGGGGCCAAAATGGAATTTTTAGGAAACTCTGTAGGCCCCTACTTGCAAATTAAAACACGCGTGGGTGGAAGGATGATGTCATCACCGCCCACGATGTTCCGGTTTCCGAGGATCTCGGGAACTCAACCGTCAACAACGCACGGAGTAACCCAGTGTTCGCCTAAATGACCTGATGGTCGCCGATTTTCCCGCTCAAAAGAATTCAAAAATCTGTTGCTCGCTCCACACACACACACACAACTACCATTCTATCAAAATTATGCCTTGCTCTTCATTAGTCAATAATTTTCCTAACAAAGAACAAGTCAGGGGGCAATGTTGATAGACGACCAGGCGAGCAACAGTGATGAAGAATTAAGGAGCTAATAAACCGTGGTTAGCAGACAGGCGACCATCAGAGTTTAAAGAGAATCAACCCCTCTGGCGACCAGGAGTGCGATCAAGAACATTTCACGCGACCAGAAAAGCAAAAGGTAAAGACAAAAAGGCGGACAATGTTGTAACTACGCGAACAACCATGCATCAAGTCCAAACACGAGGCGAGCAAGAGGTCCACAGCGCCCAACGAAGATATACTAGCGAGCAACTAGTCACCAAGGAAAGCAACTAAGTGGTCATGAAGACTAGGTACAACATTGGGAACTCCAAGAGTCATTAGCTTAGATATGGTCCAAGTGTCTTAACACTTGGCACTCATCCAAGTGATAATAGTTTAGATGTTGTACAAGTGTCTCAACACTTGGCAAAAATCCAATGGTTAAACCACTAGAAAGGTGACACATAGCCTCCTTGTATATCTATAAATACCCCTTCATTTGCATGAAGGGGGAGGATTTTTTCCATAATTCAAAATATTACCAAAACTCTTGCAAATCTATTTCTTGAATATTACTTAGTCAAATTTCATGATCTTAGATCTTGTTTGGTGATCTTAACAAAGAAAAACAGCTACTAATCACCATTGATTAGAAAAGATCATCAACACTAGGAATAACTAAATACGTAAATCTACTCGTCATCTCCAAAATCCTTAAGCTCAATGCCCTTATGATCTGCGTTGTCTAGGTCAGAGTCTGCTTCGGGCAGACTGGCATGGTGAGTTTCAATTCTAGGGGCCTTCCCCTTATCGTCCTTCTGCTGCTTTTGATAAGCCTCGACCAAATGTTTGGGAGTACGACACGTGCGAGACCAGTGGCCCTTGCATCCGTATCTGTAGCAGGACTGTTCACCCTTATCTTGATTCTCAGATTTTGGGGTAGCGGAGTTCGGGTTAGGTGCAGCCTTCCCACGAACCTGAGCTTGATTGTCATTCAAGGCACCTGAATCTCCGGATTTATTACGACCTCGGCCTTGGCTACGAGTTCGTTTACTCACTCTCCCCCTTCCACGCTTGCGACCTCTTGTACCACTTTGAGCTACAGCATGTGCTTCGGGCACCGCTGTCGAGCCAACCAGCCTCGCATTATGATTCTGCATAAGGAGCTGGTTGTGCTTTTCCACTACTAGAAGTGCAGAAATTAGCTCAGAGTGTACAGTGTAGTTCTTAGCCCTATACTGCTGCTGGAGTACAAGGTTGCTTGCGTGGAAAGTCGACAAAGTCTTCTGGATTAAGTCGTCCTCAGTTATAGTTTTCTGACATAACTTTAACTAAGACACAATACGATGTAGGGCTGAGTTATACTCCGTTACAGACTTAAAGTCTTGGAAACGGAGGTTCAACCAATCGTATTGGGCTTGAGGGAGGAGTACATCATATTGTTGTTGGAAACGGTCCTTCAGGGACTTCCACAACATTCCAGGATCTCTTTTAGTGAGATATACTCATTTTTTAGGTCCTGATTGAGATGATGCCTAAGAAAAATCAAAGCTTTCACATTTTGGGCGTCAGTTGATTTTGGATCATCGACAATCGTGCCGCTAAGATTGTTCGAGGCTAGATGTATTTCGATATCTAGCGCCCATGTCAGGTAGTTACTACCATCAAGAGTAAGCTCAACAAATTCTCTTTTGGTAATATCAGACATTATTCACTACAATTAAAGTGACATGGGTAAGAGGATTGACCAAAATCATAGACAACAGGGAGATAAGGATTTATTTAGTTATTCTAAGGCACATAGATGCACGTACTGGGCGCCGTCTACCCAAGGCATTAATTTACGGTCCGTCAAATACCGGGCGCCGCCTACCCGGGCATAATAAGCGGACTATAAATAAAATAAACTATGTGCGCAGAATTATTGCATGTAGGATAATAAAATCACATAAACATGCAAAAAACAAATAAAGGAGATAATCACATGAAAATAATTTGCAGAAAATATACGGTTTAATAGACAGAGGAAATAATCATGAGAATAATTATTTCATGTATATTAACGTAATTTAACGAAATATTTTCAGGATTATATAATAAGATAATGCACAAGAAAACGTCGCGTGAGTCGCATACGGCGAGCGGGGAACGTCGCACGTAGGTTGGCAACGAAAAAGGTGTGCGAGTGCGACGGGCGAGGGCGCGCGCGCACGCGGCAACGGACGGCACCAGGCGCGCAACGTGCGGCGCTAGGGCGCTCGCTTCGTGCAGCACTCGGCGGCTACGGGCGGCCGTTGCGTGGCATCGATGGGCGGCCATCGGGCGGCGATCAGGCGGCGCCAATGGGCGACGATCGGGCGACGCATACGAGCGGCAGTTGAACGTCTTCGGGACGTCGATCTTTGCTCGTCGAATTCATAAATATCAATTTCAATAAACAAGCATGAATCAAAATAATAATTCACATCAAGGAATTAATTAAATCATATAAACTCAAAATAAAATAGATTCAGGGACGTACCGTTTAATCTCGGTTAGAGACTCGTGCTGATAACGTGTTGTAAATAAGTGCGTAAATAAAGAGACACGGTTTGTTGACCCAATTCGTCGGGAACGACTACGTCTGGGGGCGATCCAAGTCAGGAGTTCCACTAATATTCTTGTGTATGAGTATATACAATTATGAGTACAAAGAGATATATATATATAATGGTAAAACCCTAGTCTAATGGGTAAGACCCAATAAGTTTCTTGGTCCTTAAGTAATGTCCACACCAATCTCCTAAATTTGGAATATTAAATCTTCTAGATTTATAACAATGTCTACCTCCAATCTTCTAAATTTGGCATATCAATTCTTTTAGATTTACAATAAATTTAAATAAAATATTGAAATTAAACTTTGTGAGTTGGAGTAATTTATAGTTTTTATATTTCGGAATTAATATAAAATAAATATAATAAAATAACTGGCTTTTTTTTTGTAGTCGTAAATAATTAGCATATTTTTCTTTTTTAGACAGGACAAATAACTGCAATATTGATACAATCATATGTATTTGTATTGTGTTGAAGGTGGATTGATGCGTAATTGTATTTGACAATTTTAGTGTATGACATATATGCATGTGTAATTGAAAATGTCAATAAAAAGAAATGGATGAGATATATTTATCCTAATTTAATGTTTAATATATATTTCATCCTCAAACACGAACTATTATGTGCTTCTTCAAACTCAAATTTACTTCAAAATAGAAATTGTGTGAAATTTGATCGATTACAAGAGAGTTTGATGGAATCAATCCTCATCCTTGCACTAGTGAAAAAACTCCATCTCTCCCTTTTATTTTTTCTTTTCTAAAAGAGAAAAAAAAAAACCAGAAATAGATGGTTTAGCAACGGTTAAGATAAGCTAGTGGCACATAGGGAACGGACAGAACATCTATTTTGAATTATGTATACTAATTAATACATAGACCATAAGAGGAACTCTCCTTCTACTACAGTTATGCACTATACAGACGATGTTGCTCGTAGATTGGCGGGAGCCATCTCAAAGCTAGCCGCTTCCATCCAGCTGCCCCAGGGAGGCGAGGTGTGCCATATATTGCTACGTCAAAAGACAAGGGAAAGGAAATTAGTAGAATATCATCAGCAACAAACTTACTCGAAACACAGTGCAAATATTGAAGCAAAAAAGGCAGGCTGCCTTCCAAGACGATGCACCCGAAAAACATGGATTCATATAACATCAATTGATATTATTATTGTTTTTCTTCCAACTTTAAAGTTTAAACATTCTGAGAACGAGCTGTTCAAATGATATATATATAGAGAGAGAGATAGAGGGAAGGCAGGGAGTAGCATAGGCACACTAGGGCTAAGACGTAGTGTATATTGTTAAATATTAGTGGTCTTTTTTCTTTTGGAAGAAGGTCTGTAAAAGTTTCTATGAAGAGATGATTTTGTGTCATCTACTTTTGCAGATCTAGTCAGAAAAAAACATAAACTCGTCTGAGTTGTATCAAATCTTATGAAGTGAGATCTGTTTCAATTTTCATGCATCAAGAGCATACTCCCTCCGTCCTTTTTTAGATTGTTCAAAACTACGTAAAAATTGTTTTACCCTCTAAAATTAACTACTTACAGAAATCCCTTATTTACACCTCATGTCACTCCATTTTGCAATATACTGTTAAAACATTAAAATAAACTTCCCTAAATAAATTAGAACTGACCAATACACCTTCAACTTTGCCCCTTCTAATACTAATATGCACATTTTTCATTAAAACTTACACTATTCCAGATGAATAATCTAAAAACTAAAAGGGGATGGAGGGAGCACAATATACAGATTGAAAAAGAGGGGCCCATCATGATTGACTTACGGCATGATATGCATACGGTGATTTCCCTTGGCGCTCAAAGTGTTTAGCCAAAATGCTCCATTCGATCGGTCCCCACTCCTCTATTTCAAAACAATTGCCAAGTGCAGCTTTATATAACTACAAGCATATCAAGATCAAAATTAGCCAAATTTAAACTCATAAACCAAAGCAAGTCCAAGGTTGCTCACAGAAAAATGGGGCACAAAAGGATAAAAATCATCAGATATATAAAATAAAACAAAAACAAGACGCATGCAGCAATTTGTAGTCTGATATACTCACCAAATTTATCAAGCACCATAATGTAATTAGAATTCAACATAAAAGTTAGAATTAATTTATACATGAAAAGGAACTCAAAAAGGACAAGTAGTTTTGGAGCTTTTAATGTGGAGTGAGCTTAGGGTGCATATTTTTTTCATTTCTTGCTTCAACATTGTCGGAGCTTAAACGGAGGCATACACCTGCATTTAATTCCATAGGCTATAACACTAACCAAGTTAATGAACTAATGTTAATTCAACAAAGAGAAAAGTGTCCCTTTTTTCTCAATAAACCTGAACCAGCATACCTTACCCGTGTTAACGAACTAATGTAAACCCAACAAAGAAAAAATTGTCCATTTTTCTTAATTAATTTGATTCAACATTAATACTAATGTGAATCCAACAAAAGAAAAAAATGCATTTAACGAACATACCTTTCCTGTGTCCGTAAGAAGCTCCGTACCAGCAGCAAAAGATGCGTAGAACTGATCAGCATTCGAAAATCCAGCTCTCTTTCTAGATCATCCAAATAAAGAATGAAAATAATATCAAACATGAACAAGTAAAATTACTTAACATACGCCTCAACCGAGCATCATTCATGCTAACCACATCATCACTGAATCTTTTGTAGGTAACTGGTTATTTAATCAAACTCTGAAAGTATAATTTTGATAGGAGTCTGCAATTCTTTGCTCTTTCCATGTCTTCTACAAGTTCGATCAACATTAAAACAGAAGAAGACTAAACAACCAATTTGCTTTCTATTATTATTCATCAAACTAAATAAGAAAATGCACTTCAATCCAAAAGACTTACGTATTGTTGGTGTGAGCAAAGCTGATGACTGCGGTGAAACAGTAAAAAGCAGTATAACCCGCCATTCTCCGAAACCTCTGAATATTCAGAATCTCTAACCACGTATATTTAAGCTGCTGCCACATCTTCGATGGATCACAATACGTGGTTACTCCTGAAAAACAAACGTAAAGTTCACTCAGACATTTCGTCGAACACTTTACATGACATCGGCTTTCTACGAACATAAGTAATAACTAAACAAAATATTCAATCTGGGTCATCTCAATTCCCTTTCGACGATTCACCAGATTTAAAAATTAAGAAAAACTCGAAAGCTAAACCCAATTAGATATCTCCACGAATGATATTAAAACAATTGGAGGGGGAAAAGCCAATAGCCTTCATGAAATCTGAAAAAGAAATAAAAGAAATTGAAAACCTTCAATGAGAAGTGGGCGCCGGAGCTGATAGTTTCCTCAATCGGCGAAGGGGAGACAGAAAAGAGGAGGTCGAAAATGGGCTCTAAAAGTACTTTTACTTCATGGGCTTAAATGGACCAAATATGGCCCATATCTGTAACGCAACTTAAAGGGCCCGACTATACACGCATACCCATATCCCCACCTACTTTTAAGGGTATGTTTTGAATCCCAAGTAATTTTTGTAGTAGAATAAGAAGTGGGAAATATTTTAAAATTAAGTGATTTTAAAAGTTGAAGTGTTTACATAAAAATTAATTAATGAAAATAAATCTACAAAAAATCAAGTATCACAACCCAAAAGCAGGGTTTTTTTCCTTCTCTAAAATAGATATTAAGGTGGTTACATATGGCTTGCAAACAATATAGAATTGATTTTTTTTTTAAATCATCAATTCTACTTATCCAGTAGTGATTGCAAACAATCACTGATACCATAACCGAATGAAAACCGAACCGTATTCACCCTAAACCGAAACCGAAATATTGACACTCTCGCTGCAGTGTAAAAATAAATTAATCCAATCTCAGTCATACACTTCAAATTTGTCAAAATAACAATGCAAATCTAAATCCATAATACAAATAATATATTATTGGTTTATCAATTTCAAAATTGCAATTCATGAATCTAAAGACACTGAGAACTGAGAGATTGAGATAAAAAAAAATAACCATGTCGGTGAGAAAAAAACGACCGGACCTGTGTCAAACTGAATCTACTACCGAATTAGTAATACCCCAATTGCAAATAAAAAATAAAAAATACGCATACACAAACACACAATTTGGTGTGTTAGCATGTGTTTTGAAAAAAAGAATTTTAAAATTGATTTCCTCCTTTAATATACCTACATTACCCTTACTCCTAATTTTATAAAACTACTTCAAAAAAATTGGTACACCCACCCCAAATTCTTATCTTCCCTTTCTTGCCCAACACCGTGTTTTTGCAAAATCGATTTGACGTCGATCCATGGGCAACAATGAGACATCGAAAAATTGTCCAAATTAAAGAAAAAGGATTGCTTATCAAACTTTCTAAAAAAATATCGTTGAAAAATCGTCCACGTTTTGAAAAATTATTTTCGAAATCCTACCTATATTTGGATAATTTTTTGTTGAAACCCTAACAATCTACAAATTAATGGCAACCAACCAGTGTTAAAATTTATTTTTTCGAAAAATAACAATAGCACAGTTATCATCAAACTTACTTGTTTAAAAATATGAATGCTTGGCATACAATACTAAAAACATGAATAAATAACAACATTCAAAGTAAAACTATGTTATTCTTCACTAAACAAATATCAATACAAATACTACACAAGTGGTCCGTGACTCCTGTGTGTTCACATTTTTTGTTACAAAACACATGAACTAAGGTTGCAACGCCGCTGTAACAATGATAACATGGTGGTGCAGCTAGAAGAAGGATGATATGGCAGTGTTTCAGTGCGGCGCTCGAACTCCCGTAGCTTCTTGCATATGATCGTAACTATTAAAATTTTAGGTGGACGTATCAACTATAATATTTTTATTTTTTTTGGATGATAAAGGGTATGTAAGTTATTTGTTAAATAAATTTAAATAATACATAATTAAGGTGGGGTATCTAATAAATATAAAGAGGTATATAGTCGGGCCCAACTTACATTGCTGTGTCATTGAAGCCCAAATTCATTTAACAAGAAATTCATTTTATATTGAGAGTAAAAAATTTGTGAGGTCATCTTATGTAAGATAGAATATAAGATGAACATTATGCATTGACATTCTAAATGACATAAGTGTTAATTTGTACATCAACGAAAAATTGCATAGAATTGAAATGCATTTTTCTTAATAAATGTGAACCAACACACGCTTTGAAAGACATAAGTACTCTTTTGGGTTAGAAGGTCTCAAAAGTAGAACTTAGTAGCTCATTGGCTGGTTTTTTATGCAAAGGCTAGTGCTCTTATACTTATTCTTGGTCATCCATTTATTATATATATTTTTTACTTTAAAAAAAATTAAAACCTTATCGTCTATTATAAACTGTGGAGTTCTAACTACTTGAGTTATACCACTTTATCTATTCGAATTCGATGAGTATTTGATTAGGTTTTCTGGATCTTCACATAAATAATCACAGAATTACTACTTGGTGACGTGTAAAATGCATTTTCTCCTTTTATGTTTTTGTTGAAGCTTCTCATATTGAAAACAAAATGAAAAATACAACATTTGAATGATCACCAAACATCTAGTCTAGGAAAGAAAAATGTTAGACAAACAAAACAAGAAGAATAAAGCTCATTTGAATAGCTTCCTGAAGCCGTTGAAAATCGTCAGAGCCCTTAACTCTCCACTTCTTATATCTCTCAATCTCCTCCTCAGTATCTGATGAAGCAATGAAACACCAGATGAGATAAAACAAATAATATCATGCACAGTTTCAAAAGGCTAAGAATGTCACAAGCCCAAATTTCTAACATATGGGATTTCAGATAAAAACGAAAAGATGTTATCCAGAGGGTGAAAATATCTGGATAAATTTTTCGTGGTTGTCGATATCGATATATCCATCCATATTTCCACATACCAATATTATCAACCTGGCAAGACTAGAAAAATCCTTACATATTGTGCGCGAAATAGTATCCTTCGTTCACTGGTACATAGATCCACGGCCAGCTGTTTCAAGAACAATTTGCGATTCAGAAGCTTCGGGTTTGTCACGTCTAAATCCATCGATCCACTCGCCTATAAACAAGTACAAAACTCAATTACTACATTGATTCTAGCATTCAGATTTGTGGCAAGATTATGTACTTGCCTGGAGAAACTTGGAGTACTTGGATATGCTAGCCTCACAAGTATCAAGAATGAATTGCAGAGCATCCTCCTCGATTTCAGGATATTGGATATCCTTCTTCGATGGATTCTTATTCGATGCAGCAGCAGCCATCTGCAGACATACCAGATTATTCTAATCTTGTTTGAATCGAATTATTCACTATTGGATCTAAAGACGGACCTCATCAAACTGGTCGGTCATACTCGGGGGGCTTACGACTAGGTAAGCATACGCCATCATCTCCAATGGCCACCCGGTGATTTGTAAAGGAAAACACTGAGACCTGTTAACAACCATGTTTTTATCAAATTGTTCGTATTTAGATTACTCGATTAAGTGACACTTACGAAGATAGTCCGTGCTTCTTTAAAGCTTCCATCTTCTCTTTGTAACATTTGTCGGATTTTTTAAGTGAGAGTGGCAGCTCGGCTGAGTCGCTAGGATTAGTCCCTTCTCGAGGAACAAAACCGTAGGAAAGCAACAACTCCCCGTTTGATTTCTTTCCGTATGATATGAAGACCTGCATCATGTTATTGCTGGCTTATGATCAACATATTTTCACAAAATTTCCATATATATATATATATATATATATATATATATATATATATTTTTTGGTATCAATTCTTGAAGCTTGTGTACCTGCTCACCTGGCTGATATGCTCGATCAGTCGTGAAAACAACTCCCTGTGATGATTTGTCGTAATCTAGAAAGGTTTCTATCTAGACAATGAAATCAGTGATTTTGGAGTTAAGATCGTGGGAATTACATCAATGAAAGACATGGATAATGGTACTCTAAACAAAAAATGGGCTTGCCTCGCAGCCATGGTTTAGCATATCAGCCCAAGGAACCAAGGCCACCCTTCCATCCATCGAGGGTAAACGGACCTGTTTATGAATACGTAATCAGCATCAAGTACCTCACGCCATTTCACCACCCCCACCCCCTGATGCACATACAACTTACCAAACGAGAAAAAAGAATGCCGAACGACCATCTAAAACTCTCCATGTTAAACACCTGTAATAGTGCATTAGCAAGAGTAAATTGGAGCAAGAAGGGTTTACAACAGCACGGAAAAAATTATCACACAATCACTTTTAGTTCTACTTCTGGAAAGCATGACTAAACTGTAAGTATAAACCCATATCACATATTAAGAAAATAACGCGAAGAATTGTTTCCCATCGTGTATTCAGAGTTGCATTATTTATTCCACTATAAACTCAAGAAAAGCGAAAAGAATGAAATACTTAGGGGCTGTTTGGTTCACGGGATGGGATTGGATTAAATGAGATTGGATTAGATAGGATTATTTGAGGAGGAATGTGTGTTTGGATTGAATGATTAAGTGGGTTTAAAGTGCAATATATCATTTTTAAAGTATGGGACTATAGAGTCCCACCATCCCTAAGGCCCTCATCTGATGGATTAGTTAGGTTTATAACTCGGGCCCCAATTTTATCCCGGGCCGTAAACCTGCGAACCAAACGCAATGTTACATGGGATTGAGTGGGACTAAAACTTTAGTCCCACCCAATCCACCGAACCAAACGACCCCTTAAGGGTCTCATGTATCTGTGACTCGGTTTCAGAAACAGTAAACTGCCCCCGTTTTGGCTACATTTATTTCTTCATTTTACCAAGGGCATTGATACATTAACACTCTTGAAACTCAATAACATTCTCAGTTTTAAATTTCGACTTTAACTTCGTTCCTCTCTCTAATAGAGACACTATTTTTAGTTAAAGAGTAATTTTTCTATCCAAAAGAGCAGGATACTAAAAAACAGCGACCTTTATCAATTTTCTGAGAGGATGTCCATATCATAGTACGCCATTGAGTTCCATTCGTGGTTTTTACACAATCGTGAACAAGATTATCTGTACCAAATACCAATACTGTTTGGATTCACATCTAAACAAAGCTACATTGGGGCATATGCATGTGATGAAGGTCTCCAACTTTTTGACTAAAGGATGCAAATAAACTGTGAAGATTAGACGACGTCATAGATATACCTAATGTGCCAGACAAAAAAGCATAGACCGCATTCATCGATACGTACCTCTTCAGGGAATAAATCTGGATATTTGGAGAATATCCTATCCCTTAAGTCATTGTATCTGCATAAGAGGTTATGGCATTTCTTGGCAGTCAAATACAAGATACCAATTAAAAAGTAGGGGAAAAGATATCGTTCAGTTTGGAGTGATTAAAAGAATAAAACGTACGTCCCGGTAACATTGTTGATCCTCTCAATTGCACGCTGTCTTATCTGTGATGCTTCCAGATATCTGTCGAGTTCCGAACGTGTCCTGAAATCACATGGAGCTGCTGTAGGGAAACCAACTGAGCACAGACCCAATATGTAAAATTACGACAAACTCCTCTTCCTGATCATTAAACATAGAGCTTACCAGTAGAGAAGGGAATAGGGTTGCCTAGGCAAGGCCGAAATGTAGTTACTCCATCTTGAAGAGCCCACAAGACCTGCCTCACTAATCAAATAGGTTGCAAGGAATGGCCAATCTGGCACATTGAACTTTTTCAGCACTTGACCCGCCTCACGACTGCTCCACTCCTAAAACCACCCCTCCCCATGCAAAAGGAGGCACAATCAACATACAAATCTCTACAAGGATGTGAAATATAATAGAAAGTACGATCATAAAACTGTTACTATATTTTTCATTCAAAGAGATCTTTCTTCCTTGATTCAACAAAAAGATCTTGAACACCGGTTAATAAATACAGATAACAGGTATTACATGGACCTAGCCAATAATTATACCACTCCAACTCTGAATCCCTTTCAGGACAACTTACTAGATACATCAACCAATGCATATTACCTTCCAAGTTATGGAACCTATGTCCAGTTATTTGAAATGTTCAAATTTCTTAATCATGGAATCATTTAGAAAGTGGTTTTCAATTAATACCCTATAGTGAAACAACTAATACTCTCTAACGAAACTATTAATATCATTCAAAGCTAATACCTTATAGTATAAACAACTAATACCCTTCAAACCAGTTTCACGTTGAAACTTGTTCATACAATACTTTGCCTGGATAAAATACCATACCATCATTCACCTATGACAAAGTATAGCGTGAAAATGGTTCATATATGAATTATTGAAGGGTTTTAGTTGTTTACGCTAAAGAGTATCAAACTAAGACTTGTCATTGAGAACAAGTGAAACAACTAATACTCTTTATTGAAAACAACTTATATCATGTATGAACCAATTCCACCCTATGCATACTCTTCGCCTATATCATATTTCCAAAGCTCGGTGTATTCATTGACTGAAATATCATAATTCACTTTCCATAACCTTCAGAAAACTTAACAAAGAGGATATCATCCAAGCATTCAAATCTTTAAAAAAAAAAACAGGGAAAGGGGAAATCAGGAAAAATTAAAAAAAAAAAGTGAAATTATCAAAATTACAGAATCTGCAGTGATGAAGAGAGAGGGAGGCACAAAGAGCAACTTCTCTCCTTTCCTGATATTCTTCAAAGCAACAAGCCCCCTCTCTCCGACCTCCACTTTCTGTATCGCCATTTTCTGAGGCGGAAGCCCACACTTGGACAGCCAATCCTGCAAAGCCGACGCATTTTCCAGAGAGTCACTATCGCAACCCCACGGCACCGCGGTTTCGACGGCCGCCGTGGAGACGGAGCACCGAATTCGATGGAAAAAACTGCTTCTTTTCGCGATCGATGGGAGTAGCAAGGGATTTGGGTGGGTATATTGAGATGGGTTTTGTGAGAAAGTGGGTAGGAATGTTGTTTGGAAAATTCTTGAAGCTTCAGCCATGGTGATGGCGTTGGGCAGGATTTGTGCTGCCTTGCCTTATCTCATCAACTGGTAGCTTTCAACCGTTGATAAATGCGGCAAGTTTTGGAAATTAACAGATTGATCCATAACAAGAGGGAAATAGCATTTTACACTTGATATTTTGCTTATTTGGTTAAATTGCACTTAAGTCGTTCCGACAAACTGAAATGCAATTTTAAAAAATCACTTTTGATATCACCGAGAAAAATCATTTTTAATTGAGTAGGTCTTACTAGGAATCGTCTCATTCAATGAAAGGATGAGATGGAATATAAATTTGACACATCGCACCAATAATTTGATAGGAATAATTATCAATTTATGTTGTCTCATGTTATAAGATGGTCTTCCGCAAATTTTTGTTTTCTTGGTTTTACTGAAAAAAATTATCCCTTATTAAATTGAAACATGTATGACTTTTTAGGAAAAATAAGAGTGATTTTTTAGTGATAACATGATAGCTTTTTAAATATGTATTTGAATTGATTTGGTGCCTATAACACTAAACTTTCAAAAAATTATGTGTGCATAGTCCATTGATTTTGTTTAACTACTATTAAATTGGATGAGTCAATTTTCAATGGATTGAATATGGTGAATTTTACATTTTATACCTCGCTTCATTTTTATTTATTTTTAAAAAAAATGAAGTATTTTATATTTTAATTCATTTCCCACGAGAACAAAATATCTCAAAGTATCACATCACAAAATTTGACAGATCAATCTAAACACAGGGGCTTGTAATGGACTAACACATTGGCTATTCTCCTAAGTCCTAACAAAAGAAACAGAGCAATTATTAAGCTCATGTACTAAAGATCTACAATGCAAAAAATATCCCCAAATAAAGAATCAGCAATGCACAAGAAGTTTATATTAGTGTCAGTGTCCTAAAAATAATCCATCGAAAGGACATAATATTAAGATAATATTTAGATTTGGTTTAATATTAAATGTATGACGTTACACTTATCTGAATATGATGTTTGATTGTTTACATATATTCTTATTTGTGTTCCCATGAATCACTACTGTCATTGAGTGAGTGAGAACTCAGATGATTCTCAAATAGTCCCGATCAAGGATCATCAAGAATGGGATATTGATGATGCAATTGAGATTGGTGTGCGATCTGCATCATACTCTTAGAGAGTGTAGTAAGATCTCACTTACTACGAGATATTGAGTATCTCATGATGGATGTACAAATACCTTAGTGGGTATTGGTATACCCATCCGAGAAACCGTTTGATGTAATTTCACATAATGTGTCTACGGGTATCTCGGTTAGTGGGAGCGATGTGATACTCTTCTGACTTGAGGTCAATACGCACGACATGTGTAGAGTGATGAACTTTGACCATGACCGACGCTTGCACCCTTCCACGGGTAGATATGACATGGATTGGGTTCATCACGAAATGCATGTGTGTGGTAGTTGAGCAAAGAATAGGATTCATTCCTCAATGTGGATTTAGAGAGAATACTCGTCTTCTCATCATAATTGGATCTAAGTCGTCGGCCGACGCGCATCAACTTAGACTTTGTGGTTAAGTGTGATATACTTGATCAATTAGTGATTGGAGATAATATGATTAAGCTATTTGAATAGACACTTCATCATGTTCAAGGCTTAATCGGGTATTCGTGAATAAAAGGAAGATATCACAATAGCCTACAGTATTACAGGTAGTTGCAGATTTCCTCGCAACGTACCTCGTATATTGAGAATGTCTGATTTATTGTCTAGGGTTCAATTAAGACCATTAGTTTGACTAATCGTTCATATACGAGGGTCTATGGGTCACACAACAAGTAATAGCAATTTACCAATTATAGTTGGTTGATTAAATATTGTATTGGATATAATATTTAATTTATGGAGAATATAGTAATAATTATATTTGGAATTAATAATTATTATTATTTAATTAAATTGGATTTAATTAAATATGAAATCCCAATAATAATATTTGGAATATTATTATACAAGAATAATATATATGGTAAATATATTATTAGTAGGAACATATCTAGGGAGATATAATCCGTAGAGATTATATTATGCGGGCTAAACATATTATCTTGCTTAGAAATTAAGCTAAGATAATCCCTATAAATATATATCCTATGGGAATTCAGAAAGTGATACAAGAAATATAATTTCTCCATAAAATCTCCAGTCGGAATTTTCCTAGCAAATTCGTCTCGAGATTCAACGCTGGCATATCGATGCGGGTTGGTAGAAAAGTCGTTACGTGGATACCATAGTGGAGGATTTCGCGTACAAATCGATGTAAGAATTTATATACGTGTTATTTATCCTTTATATTTTATGTTATACAACCATATGCAGATTCGTTGTTAGTGAATCGTATTTTTCCGCTGCGCCGAATATAGTGTTCGTGCCTATAAAACCCAACAGTTTATTGCATCAACTACTTACTTTGAGTCACTTTCAACCTCTATATTATTCAATTGCAGGTCTTTCATCCAGGATGAAGCTTCCATGAAACTCGGCTCCTCTCCAATTTTTGCATCCATACACCCTATAAATATCATAGTTCTTGCTGCAACAAAAAGACCCATGTCATTATGTAACTTCATAAGTCGCGCCCATTTCAAAAATTTCTTCGAAGATAACAACATTCACATTGAGTTTTAGCCAACTGGGTCTTGGATTAGCAAAACTTGGCGGTTTGATTAAGAAATGTATTGTTTCATTTCTAAATACATAAAAGAATTACTCAACAATCCCATCTTAAATAGTCTGTTCATTTCTGGTAAACTACACCGCCTAAAATACTTGATATTCAAATTGATGAGATAAAATCTATAATAAAAATTCCAGTAGATAAAGATTATGCTTGGCATTAATTTCTTGGCTTTTCAAATCGAAAAGAAAATTCGTGTCTTTTCAGGAGAAAAGAAAAAATTAGTGGGTTCAATTGTAATTTCTGAAACTACAGGGGACACAGAGTACGATTATCCTCTCCTCCGACTCAGTAATTCGTAGCTTTTTCAAGAGAAGGAATATGATAGCAAGTACTAATATAGTGTCATCCACCCTCTTCTCTACTCTCCCCAATTCTTCCATTACTAAATCCTCTCTTTCTCCTCCAAAATTCCTAAATTGCAATCGCCGATTTTTCAAAACCTCTTCGTTTTTCAGTAATCTAGAAATTTGTTGTCGTACTTTATTGAACGCTCAATCCCCCGCCTCTGGTTTCCTCGTCGGAGAAGAAAAGTGAGCTTCTTGCTGGTGGTGATGGTGGTGGAGTGGAGGAGAGGGACTGGACGATGTCGTTTCTGTCGTTTGCTTTCTGGGCTGCTCTCATGTACTATGTTTTCTTCCTCGCTCCCAATCAAACTCCGGTAATGATGCATAAGCTTTCTTGAATTGGAAAATTGGATTGATTTTATTTAATGTGGGTTTGAATAATTTAGGTAACGGATACGTATTTCTTGAAGAAGCTTCTAAATTTGAAAGGTGATGATGGGTTTGAATTGGATCAAGTATTGGTAGCTTAATGGTACATCATGGGCTTTTTGCCATTGTTATAGAGTATGCTGCTCATTCCAACTAGCAAAAGGTAAAACCTACTTCATGTTTTGTTTTTGTTTTTTGGTGTGAGAGCGGGGATCTAATTGCAGAAAAATACATTAATGAACAAATACTTGTTGTAATAGATACTTTCTTGAGGGTTTCTTCTTGTAATTTAAAGTATCAAAGGCAATCATGAAGGATTGGGAAACCGAAATTTCTCTGTTATTGATGATATTCGTCGTGCTTTTCTGCAGCTCGAAAAGCAATATCGCTCTTATTCATGTCTTTTTTTTCTTTTCTTTTTTAGGAGGGGGGTGTTGGTCTAATTGGAGGAAAGATACAGTAATGAACAAATACTTGTGTAATAGATACTGTCTCGGGGGTTTCTTGTTGTAATTTGAAGTATCATAGGCAATCATGAAGGATTGGGAAACTAAATTCCACTCTTGTTGATGATATCCGTCGTGAATTTCTGCAGCTCAAAAACCAAAATCCCAGTTTGGCCGTTTGTTGTTCTTTCATTTTTTGGAGGTGTGTATACATGTTATGATTCCGTATTTTGTTCTGTGGAGGCCACCAGCACTCCCTGTTGAAGAATCTGAGCTGCAGAGATGGCCTCTAACTTTCCTTGAATCAAAATTAATTGCTGGGGTGAGGAGTTCTGTTACTCTACAAATACGTCTTGAATGAAAGAACATGGATTCTAATATATAAAGAAATATCGATTGAAAGTCTATCATTATTTGATAGCTAGTCTCATGAAGGTTTTGTTGTTTGTTATCTGAGGTTTTCTTACATAATCAAATGTTGTTCGAACTAAAGTAAATTCAGGTGCATTTCTATTCACACTATGATAACCTTCTTTGGTATAAATTTCTACTTAACTCGTTCTCGCAGATGGACATTGCATGATGCCACATAAATTTCTAAAAAGCGAGCGCTCTCTTAATCTTTTGGTTTGCATCTGAGTTTTTTTTTTGTACGTATTGAAAATGTAGCTAACTAATTGCACCAGATTGCTTTGGTTGCAGGGCCGGCGATAATTGTTTATGTGTTTTCTTCAGACGGTGACGTGCGGAAGGAGTTTTATCAGTATTTCCAAGGAAGCAAATTTGTGAGTATTTCATTCTCTCAATGGATACTTTCAACCTTTATAGGGAAAATTAATTTTTCAGGACCATAACTTAATAGGTGTAGCAAAATAAGGATCATAACTTTTTGGGCTGACAAAATGAGGACAATAATTTTAAAATGTGGTAAATTGAGGACAAACCAGCTTGAATCAATGCAAATCGGACTAATTGGCCCGATCTGGGCTAGAATTCGGGTCCAAATCGGGCTAATTTGGCTTTAGTTCAGGCTTGGCCTTTATTTGCTAAATTTTAAAAGTTACGGTCCTTAAATTGTCAATTTCAAAAGTTACGGTCCTCATTTTACCAGCCCAAAATGTTAAGGTCCTCATTTTGCCACCCCCCTTAGTTACAGTCGTGAAAAAACAATTTTCTCGACCTCTATATATATTTCAATGTAGCAAGTGAAACCTATTTATGGACATATATCGAATAGGGGTGTAAATGAGTCGATTCGAGTAGTGCTGAGTGATTAGGCGTGAAATTGTCATGATTCGTAGCTTGTTTTGCCCGTGTTTTGAGTGAATATGATGAGTATTTAGAGTCAATTGAGTATTATTTTCATACATTGATGAATTTGTCTCTTTGATACTCATAGATGGATAGAGGGCAAAAAATGGAGTTCGTAGGACTTTGAATCGACTCAAACGGATGCCCGGATGAGAAGATATTGAAGAAATACGAATAATATTAGTTCGAGAGAAGAAAAGTATCACTTGGTTGAAGAGGAGAGCCACTCGAGCAGGTTGAGCTCGAGCGCCCCCGCTCGAGCAAGGTGTTTGCTCGAGCGCCAAAACATACAGAGAACTTTGGGCGCTCGACCGTCATGACCATTCGAGCTCCACTGCTCGAGCGCCACCGCTCGAGCGCGACTACCATTCGAGCACTTTCACTCGAGCGCCACCGCTCGAGCAGTGGCAGCTCGAGCACCCAACGCCCTTTGGTCTTTTAACCCGTTTTCTGGCCCACGAGTTCCCGAATCGATCCGTTGCCTATATATACCCATTTCGAACACGTTTTTGGACGACTTGACGCATAGAGATAGTTTTTGGAGAGAGAAGAGCAACGAGAGTTTGAGCAAGCATAATTTACGTGTAATTGAGGTTTTAACATTACGAATTCATAGTTTAGATTTTGATTTTGATTTTCTTTCTTTCGTTTTTCAACACTTGTTACGTGAGACCTTGGATTTCTTCTTTATTTGATATTCGTTCTTAGCTTAAACTTCTTTCTTCAAAACCCTAGTTTATGTTATTTAGTTTTTCAATTCAATTCGTCATGTTTATGTTCATGTTTAAAACCATGCTTGGCCAAAACCCTTGTATGCTTGGGGTAGGATGAACTCGTAGAAGTAGGATGTTGGTACGTAATTAGGATAACACGTGATGTTTAGTGCTAGTTCTCTTAGTTAATTGAATGCTTAAAATAAACTCTAGAATTATCTTGGAATTGAGTACAAAAATTATTAGAGAGAGGACGATCTTATCACTCTTTAATAACGAATAGGCTTAACGAGAGGGTTTTAGAAGGGGTTTATAATCTACCGGTTTATCTAGGGAGGACGACCGTATCACCTTGGGTAAATAAGGGTCTCATTAATTAAGCATAATCCATATAACTTGTTTAGTGGGTTGTGAAGTAGGTTGATATAACGAAGTGTTAGGGTTAATTCTTGAGCTTTTAGTTTTTCAATTTGGTGCTAGATTAGGGAAGTTGATTGCCTAGTTTTAGTACACTTAGAATTAATATTTGCACATCACGGTTGTTTTAGTTATCGTACTAGCTCCGTTAGTATACGTAGGGATTCCTATCCTGAGCATCACCATTCCATAGTTGATTAAATCCTTAGTTATTTATTTGATTTTATTATTTGCATTGTTAGAAGTAGATTTTAGAGTAGTTTGATTTCATTCCTAAACCCGAACACACACTCATATTAACTACGACGCGTAGATCTTCAGGGATCTATTCGCATACATTCCTTTCCTTGGGTACGATATACTTGGCCCTTATACTTGACAAAACTATTGTGATCCCATATGCTTGTGGGGTAACTACTAGTATAGCTAGTATTTTGCGTTCAAGTCACTGAGCTTGAACTCGACTCGAATGCAATACTCGAAGCTCGAAACTCGACTCGAACTCGGTCGAACCTAATTTTTTTAGCTTAAGCTCGACTCATCCAAAAACTCGATAAACTCGAGTTCGACCCGACTCGACTCGATAACCTTACTATTTTGCAAAAATAAAGTGTAAAAAGTATTTTAGTCCATTTTTTTGTCTAAATCTTGCATATCAACTACACTTGAAAATTTAAACAACTCAAAGTTCACAAATACAATTTCATTAAAATTCAAAAAATTGAAAAACATTGTCAAATGGATAAATATTCTCAAAAAAATAAAATAAAAATTATTTCGTGGGTCGTGAACCGTGATTTTAATTCAGATTTTGGAAGTTATAAGAACGTAAGTGTACCATTTGTATATATTTTATTTTATATTTAAAAATATTACTATATATAATATAATTAATAAATAAAATTAATGGCAAAATAGTAAATACTGTGCAAGCTCGATTAGGCTTGCGAGTCTCGCGAGCTGAGTATTTATAAGCTCGAACTCGAACTTGTGAGCTACTCGAGTAGCTCGAGCTCAACTCTATTAGATTCGAGTCGATTTCGATCTTTTCACGAGTCGAGCACGAGTAGCTCGTTAGTTGGCTCAACTCACTTACACCCCTAATGTCGAATTGTCAAGATTTTCATCAACATATCCACACAAAATAGAGAGAAAATACGTGTTTGGAGTTGTATATTTTTGCACATATTTTATTGCAGATTCAAGTAACGAGTATTGTTTTTTCTCTACTCTCAACTTTTGCTCCTTTCACTACAATGACATGATTGTCCAGAAATGGTGAGACGATTTTCCAAGATTAACTATACTTAGATAGTATCAGTCAGATCATAACCAGGTGGCTTAGCCCACCTGGCCACCGGGTTCCTCACTCTAGTGAGTGACCCGGGTTCGATTCCCTCTGGGAACGAATTATGGGAGTTATAAGGAGGGCTTGGAGATTTCTGGGTGTATTTGGGGACTTGGTGAACTAATCTAACTACTAACAACTAACATTTACCGATAAAAAAAAAAGTATCAGTCAGATCATGTAGTTTATTTTCTTGTGTGATTTATATGATGTAAGGATGGCAAAGGCTCTTGGCTTCTCCCTCTATCACTAATTCCATTCTTAGGTCCTGCACTCTATCATGTCCACCCCTATGCATAAAACTCCAACTCCACTAGCCAAACTTAGCAAAATTGTAAGCAATGTGTATATATATACACACACACAAACATACACACACACATATATACATATATGTATGTATGTATATATACACACGCATATATTAAAAAATTATACTCCTTTTTTCCATAAATTTTTTACCCCATTACTGTTGGGCACAAGGTTTAATAAAAATTAATATTTTATTGAAAAAATAGATAAAGTAGATAAAGTAAGGGTATTGTGGGATTCATTTATTTGTTTGTGAGTGGTGTTTAAATCCAAAAAAAGAAATGGGTAAAAAGTTGATGGACAACCCAAAAAGAAAAGTGAGTAAGTAATAAAAAAATGTGTAAAATTAGAGGCTCTTGCCAAGGTGAGCCGTTGTACGATAACACAAGACGAGTGGCCCCATGGTCGCCCTTTTAATACTCTCTTCGTCCCGCATCAATTTGCACCCTAAGGGGTTGCACATTTTTTAAGAAATATGTGTTTTTTTAATAAAGTAATGACATGTGAATAAATATGTGTATATATTTGTGAGTGTGAGGGTAAATCAATGATTCTTTTTATAATAGTGTGCAAATTAATGTGAGACGGATCGAAATGACAAGTGTGCAAATTGATGTGTGATGGAGCGAGTATAAGATTATGAACCTTGTTAAAATTTGAGATTTCAAATATGTATATGGTTGCTTTTGTTTTTTTTTCAATTTCAGAGTTTTTTATTGTAGTAAGTATGTCTTTAGTCTCTAGTTTCTTGCTCCCCCAACAAAATCAGGTACCATAAATAATTTTAGGATGCACGTGAACCCTTTCTCCACACCCCGAATTGCTCCAACTAGTGTACTTGCCTATATGGTTGAATGACATGAATTAAAAACTATTCCCTCTATCATAAAGTATTTTTGGTATTACTTAAATTACTAAAAGGTATCAGTTGAACTACTAAAATATAAATATAAAAATAGGCAAAAGAGGAGTTTTAAAAAAATCTATATCTATACTTCTATAAAAAAGTGTCTTGGCATTGTAAATCAGTTTTGGACGATCTTATCCCTATCTATTTTTGTCTTGTGCAGTTTCATCCAGAGTTGGCTTCTAACGCCTTCTCACTTTTACCCCACCCTTGATTGTCTTCGCATCTTCTCCATTTACACTAATCAGTTCGCCACTTCTCATACTTCACTTTAACCAATCCCATCTTCTCTATGTAAGTTTGTGTTCACCAATTCGCCATCTCATGCTCCACATTAGCGAATGTCGATCGATTCAGTGCTCGTCTTCCCCTTCTATCAATTTTGCGCGAGAACTGAAAAAAAAACTTCCACTTAGGGTGGCACTCCAATGAGGGTGACGACCGACATTTGATAGATGTCGATTGTCCCATTTTTTCCTGTTCAAGCATTTTCCAGAATTTACGACGTTTATTATTTTATTTTATTTGTGCAAATGAAATCTTACTAACCCTTTTTCCCCTTTTTTACTGATTTTCCAGAATTCTATTGGGATCCCACTCTTACGGTGGTGTGATATAAGGTAAATGCATTTTCTCGGTGGAATTCTAGGCCTCACTCTGTTCATGGCGTTGTGCGTATATTTTTTAGTTTTATGTTCTGAATGCTTTCAATTTATTATTCATTTTCCATGACACCTCAAATTTATTATTAGTTTTATGTCTGGGACAGAATGACGAAAATAATTCTTGATGTAGGTTGTCAAATGCCTAACTAAATCATGATATACATCCAAATCTGATATTTTGAGTACCAAATACTTGGCCAAAATCACCATGAATTAAAACCTACGAGAAAAAAGGAAAAAGAAATTAAATTCTTTCAGACCTTTCCCAATTCCCTTAAATTTTCCTTTCAGAATATTGAGATGATTTTACATGATTACTTATTTCTCTAAATATTCACATAATACCAAAATTTTCTTGTACTCTAAGGAGTCTTGGTGTTGACAAAAGGGTTAGCACTTGTGTGGTAATCAGCAAGATTAGAGTTTTGGAAAGAGTTAGCGGTTTTCATAAATATGAACCAAATAAAGAACACATAAGTCGTGGTTAACAGCTTTAAGGAGTTGTAGATTTTCATTTGCACAGGAAAAGGCTATCAAAATTGATTATATGGCGCCTAATTAGCCGAAGATCATCCAATACGAGGTTTTAGTTGCTTAACATTCAGTAATACTGTGTGTTTTTTCCTTTAGTTATTTCCTTTTGGCTCAGCTCAAAACATCAAGAATGGTGGAGCAAACTCATAGCAGTATCAGATATTCTTACAATCCCAAAACACGTCACTTTCACATATCAAGAATTATTAAAATGCAGTGTCCCCATCTCTCTCTCCTGCTCTTCTTTACCGTTTTAAAAAGTAATAATGGAAAACTTATGTGATGTACTCATCCTTATTTTAGTGGACTCAATAACTGTAGTTTGTTGAGGGAGTTGCTAATATTATTTCTGGTTATTGCAGCCTAGGATGGAAACGGTTGCTCAAGGCCTTGAAAAATCATTTGATGTAGAACAAATAACATGTATTGAACTCATTCGCTGCGGTTTTTGGTAGAGATATTAATCAAAGTGTGGTGGAGGCTCTGGGTTTGGTATGCCATTTGAACTTTGAATGTCTAATTATGTTATGTGTCCTCAGAGTTGTTATGCTGGTCTTTGTTACAGGCTGGGATGAAGGGGTGTCAGGAATGCAAGTTGGAGAAGTTGCTCGGTTGCGGGTAATGTGCACATCATATTTTCTTTGTGCTTATTGCCAGCAATTAAATGTATGACTTGCCAATTCTGTATCTCAACTTATTGAAGGTCTTTCATTTATTCGTCTTATCTTTCTTCTAAAAGCTTTATTGTTTTTCTTTTCATTACAGTCCTCTAAGGTTGTGTTTCAATTAAAGCACTTGAGAATTACACATGAGAAGCAAGTTTAAGTGAAAGGTTGTAAATAAGTAGTATTAAACTAATTCCTATATGAAAAAAAATTAAAAGTTATAAGAACAGAATAATTTATTTCTTCTGTTGTATCTCCACCTTCTTCCAGTTGAAGATCATATTGTTATTATGCTTTCATTTATTAGATTGATATATATATATATATATATATATAAAGTAGGTAGATCCTTATTTCTCTTATTACTTTTATAGGTTGTAACCTTAGGTCTTCTTTTACTCCCAATACAAACATTAGAATCTTGTACATCAATAATACTCACTAAGTTTGATTTTAGCACAATTTCGTGTCTCTTTTCTCAAGGCAATATGTAAGCCAGGATAGGGGCTAGGTCTCTTCTGTGATGGAGATAGTAGTAGTAGGGAATTTGTGCGTAGATGATTGACGCACAAGACTCCCTATTTGAAGTGGGAGAAAAAGTTCTAAGCCTGCAATCTAATTTTGAAAATATTAATAATGATCAACCTACTGTACATAAGATCAAATATACAATAAACAATATCTTCGCCATCTTTTTCTTGAGCACACATGTCCATACTTCAAAGTTCTAAGCCTGCAATCTAATTTTGAAAATATTAATAATGATCAACCTACTGTACATAAGATCGAATATACAATAAACAATATATCTTCGTCATCTTTTTCTTGAGCACACATGTCCATACTTCCTAATGTCAAACTTAACACACTTCTTAGGCAAAGTTTCAAATATTTTATTTTTCTCTGAAATTTTTTATTTTCAGTGATGGTATGTTATTAAATGTAAATTACACACATAAAGTAGGAACCCCTCCCTCCCCGTTCCCTAAAACCTTTCATAGGAGGGAGGGCTCACTTTCAATAAAAATGAGTAATGAATGGGGTTCTGAGGGGTGAACTTTTAGAGGATATTGAATAGGAATATGTGATAAACTATAATCAGGATTTGAATAGATTCTATCTTCTAATTCCTATTCATATGTGAAAAATTTACCTTTTCTGCACTTCTGCACATTTCCTTTAAGCATTTGGGATAGCAATCTTGCCACTTCTTTTGCAGGAAAGTTGAAAAATAAAGTGGGTTTGGATCTGGTGTGTGTGGATTATGGTAATGCTGTGGGGGTGCAGTGTGGCGGCGGAGGAGTTGTACGTAGCGTACAATGACCCAAAGCAGCCGGTTGCGGTGAGGGTAAGATATCTTCTTGGGAGAATGAGTTTGCAGGAAAAGATTGGGCAGATGGTTCAGATTGATAGGCTTGCTGCCACTCCTGAAATTATGAAGGATAACTATATTGGTAATGTGGTTTATGGGGGGTTTTGTGTTTGCTTTATAATTCTTTTTCTTTTTTGGTGGTGAAAGTGTTCAATTGATTTCTTGAATTTGTGTTTCTTGGTTGATCCCAAGTGTGTGATGTGTGATTTATGTGCTTTATTTTGTTTAAGATTTGGTGGAGAAGATTTTTGTTATCTATTAGATTTAAGAGTTGGTCTTGTATGAGACTGTCTCATGGCATGAAACAATGAGAATGAGTGTAACTAGGGCATTGACTCATTAACACTTTGATATGGGTATGTGTTAATTTGTGTGGTCTCATGCCATGAGACGGTCTCATACAAGTTTTTGCCTAGATTTTATATTCTTGATGGGGTCTCCATTGGTTATTAAATAACTGGTGGCAAGTATGTCTCCTGACAGTTGATTTGTTAATTAGAGAGGAATCATTGGTGATATCAGGAGCATCCAATGACCTTACTGGAGTCTGTTAATCAAACAATAAAAATCAATAACAGAATTGTAGAGAAATCAATAGAAAAACAGACCAACACAATATCAAAACTTATAAATCACCTGAGGTATGCGTCGTAAAAAAGAGTGAGGTGCTTTATTGTTAAAAGCTAGATTTAACATACATTTTCATGAAAGAGGAAAAAGAAAATCAAAGCATAAAATCCTTTCTATAAAAAATTCAGAAATCGGAAGCAATTTAATTCAGAGAAGCAGTAAAGAATGAACTGAGAATAAAGCAGCGAGAACATACATATTCCCCGGAATTCGACCGCATAGGCACATTAGCAGGAAAACTGGAGAGATTGAGAGAGAAAAAATTGGACGACATCTGGAGAGATGGAGAGAGAATAATGAATGAAGATTGATAATAAGGTGAGGGAGTGGGGAAGCTGTGGCAGTAGTATTTACTATAATATGGGATTTGGAGGCAAAACTTAACCAGGTTACACGGCCAACGGAAAAGAAATATCCCCCCTCCCACCCTTATCCTGTTTATAGTTTTCGGATCACGTATGAATAGGAATTGAATCTCTATTGACTAATGCACTGTAATGCACTTATGCAGTCATGATTGTGATGCTAAAGCTCAATGAAGTCATCAATTATTAATCGTTTGTCTTGTTCTTCTTTTTCTTGCAGCCAAATCTCAATATTTTCCATTTATTAATTATTTTCTGCAGGGAAGAAGATGGATTCGTGAGAAAGAGAGATTACAAATTTTAAGCAAGATGGCATTTGCTTTTAAAATTACAAAGCACAGTGTAATTTCTTATAGGAGAAAATTCACGCCTGCACATGAGATGTCAATTTAATTTTTGGTAATGTGAAATTTGATTTGAGTTTTGGTGAAATTTTGTTGAGATTTGATTTCATTTGCCTATACCATGAGGTCTGTGCCCATCAATTTATATATAATGTAAAAGGAAATTAATGACAATTTTGATGGAATTTCGGACCAAACAAAGCATGCCTATACTTGTGTGAGAATTCACAGGCTGGTGATATATATAGTATATGTGTGTGTAGGACTCGAGATTGTGTGTTGGATAAGCATGTTGTTTACCATGTTCGCATACAGGTATACAAACAAATGTCTAATTCTGTTATTTGTCTTCAGAATTGTCCTGTTAAGACTAAGGGGGCGCTTGGTTAACGACTCTTCAATGGTAATGGGAATGAGATTGAAAACTAGTGTAATTAGCATGGTTCATGAGAACAAAATCACTACCTCTCCTCCTAAATAAGGTAATCACTACTCCATTTTGATTACTCTATTCTCTTCCTACAATTCTCCTCCTCAATCATTCCCCCATTCCTCCACCAACAACTATTTGTTGTCAACTTCTATTCCAAAATTGGGGCATGACAATAGCAATAGTGTCACCATTGGAACACTTCTTCCCCTAATATATTATTTTTTCTTATGAGGGCATAGATGGAAATAAATTTTCATTCCCATTGCCATTGAAGAATTGTTAACCAAGCGCCCCCTAAAATTAACTGCAAGGTGTTAGGAGATTTCTATATTTGTATATAGTTTGTCCCACATTGTTTGTGTATAGGAATTATCTCTTGTAATTTGTATAAATACCTTCTCTTGATATATCAATAAATGCTCAGAAATTATATCACTTCTACATGGTAACCAGAGCCTAATTGGCAAAAGCCACGATTTTTCGATCCTCTTTTTTTTTTCCTAATCGGGTGAATCATACTCCAGGCCCTTTTTCATTCTCGGGTGGCCCAGTACTCAGGCCCTTTTTCATCTCATCTTTGCTGGCCCAGTACCCAGGCCCAATTCTCTCTACCCAATTATCCCCCCATCCTCGGTACAGGTCGCGGTTTTCGCCGCCATCACCACGCCCTTTCTCCGCCGCTCACTGTCGCCTCCAGCCTTGCCACTATCCTTGGTCGACGCTGCCGCCATCGCACTCCAGTGCCGTCACGCAGCACACAGCCCGCCTATCTCGCCGTCGCGCCTTTATCCACCGCTGAGCTCCGCCACCTCCTTCGGAAGCGTCGCCCTCCGCCGTCGAAACAGGGACGCTTCCCGCCTCATGCCGCCTTCCCCGATCACGGCTCTGTGCCGACTGGGCTCCGCGTGCCCCTCTGCTATCATCCCCGAGCCACCACCCACTACGATGTTTGCCTCGGTCCCTATTTCGCCATCGGCTCTTCTCATACATTCCTCTCCCTCTGATTGAATTCTTGACTCCGGTGCATCGCACCATATCACTAGGGATTTGTCCAATCTATTCCTACACGTTCCGTATGATGGTGTTGATGGTGTGGTTATTGGTGACGGTAACGGTTTGCATATTGCTAACGTTGGGACCTTGCACTTTGACTTCACACACACTTTCCAATTTCTAGATACTCTGCATGTGCCATCTATTTCCAGGAATTTAATTTTCGTTTCTCGTCTGTGTATTGATAATGATGTTGATGTCCTGTTCTGTGATTTTGAATTTCAGGTGTTGGATCGTCGTACCAAGGAGATTCGCCTACGCGGTCCCCGCGTTAATGGGCTCTATCATTGGCCGTCTGGGAGTGTACATGCCTCACAATCTGTTGTTTTATTCCCCTCTCGTCAACCGTTGTCCACCTGGCACGCTAGACTCGGTCACCCCTCCACTCTTATTCTCAATAATGTTATCTCTCACTATAAGTTGTCTGCTTTTAAGTTGTCTAGTTTTTCCTGTGATTCTTGTAAATGCATCAAAAGTCATAAACTTCCTTTTTCGGACTCCAGTCTCACATCATCCATGCCACTTAAATTGATTTATTCTGATGTCTGGACTTCTCCTGTTTTATCTACTAATGGTTTTAAATATTATGTTATTTTTGTTGACCACTTCACACGTTATATTTGGTTGTATCCATTGAAAAGAAAAGCTGATGTTCTATCCACTTTTGTTGCCTTCAAATCTCTTGTTGAGACCTTTCACAAAACTAAAATTGTCACTCTATACTCTAACAATGGGGGAGAGTTTATTGCTCTCCGTCCCTTTCTGCAATCTCATGGCATTAGCCATCTCACATCCCCACCTCACACACCAGAACATAACGGTTGGGCTGAGCGTCGCCACCGTCACATTGTTGACACTGGTCTTGCTCTCCTTCATCACGCCTCTATCCCCACCACATATTGGCCATACGCCTTGTCCGCTGCCACCTACATAATTAACCGTCTCCCTAAAGTCAACCTGTCCATGTTATCCTCATATGAAAAACTCTTTGGTCACCCTCCACATATCTCCAAACTCCGAGTCTTTGGATGTCTATGTTATCCTTGGCTCCGTCCATATTTTTCTCACAAACTGGACTCTCGCTCCTCTCCATGTGTCTTTATGGGTTACTCTCTTACGCAGAGTGCCTATATATGTCTTGATCCTACTACCCATCGCCTTTACATCTCTCGTCATGTTGACTTTGTTGAACATGAATTTCCCTTCACTAGGCTCTCTGCTCCTCACCCCTCCTCTGACTCCAACATAACACCACCCGTATCTGTTATTCCTGTTCCCCCTCCCGTTCTCTCTATAAACACTACGCCCTCTCCACCACCTTTTTCAGAACCGGTCAGTCCGTCACCCTTCTCATCACCTCCTGATCCTCCACCGGTGCTGCATGTACCTACTCAGTCGACTTCTGATCCTTCTCCTAGTATGGCTCCATCACCAACTCCGCCGGTATCTCAGCACCCTATGGTTACTAGACTGCGCAACAACATTGTGAAACCCAATCCGAGGTACTGTATTCTCGCTTCTCATTCTACTGATATTGAGCCTACCACTGTATCACAGGCCCTTGCAGACCCTAGGTGGAGGGATGCTATGTCTACTGAATTTAATGCCTTGCTCAGGAATGGTACTTGGGATCTTGTCCCTCCTGATCCTTCCCAGAATGTTGTTGGGTGCAAATGGGTTTTTCGGATCAAACGCAATCCTGATGGTTCGATTGATAAATTCAAAGCTCGCCTTGTTGCTAAAGGCTTTCATCAACGCCCCGGTGTTGATTACTCTGAGACCTTCAGTCCTGTAGTCAAGTCGGCCACTGTCCGTCTTGTTCTCAATCTTGCAGTCTCTCAGGATTGGCCCCTTCGTCAGTTTGATGTGAATAATGCTTTTCTTCATGGCTCTCTCCCCGATGAAGTATACATGGCTCAACCTCCAGGCTTCTCTGACAAAAATTATCCCTCATATGTCTGCAAGCTTCATAAATCCATCTACGGTCTCAAACAGGCCCCTCGTACTTGGTACAATGCCCTTCGGCAGTTTCTGGCCTCGGTTGGCTTTACTCATGCTCGTTCTGATGAGTCTCTCTTTGTGTACTCCCACGGCAGTACACTGTCATATTTTTTTGTCTATGTTGATGACCTGATTCTCACCGGCAATGACTCCACCTTCCTCAATCATGTTATCTCAGCTTTGGCATCCACCTTCTCTGTTAAAGACCTTGGTGATCTCTCGTACTTCCTTGGGGTGGAGGTACTTCGTTCTTCATCAGCATGTGTTCTTCTTCAACGGAAGTACATCACTGATCTGCTTGCCAAACACAACATGCTTGACTCTAAGCCGGTTCAAACACCACTTGCTTCTGGTGTGACTCTCTCGCTACATGATGGCACTGCACCCGCCGATGCAGCTTTGTACAGACAAGTTCTTGGTTGTCTACAATATCTGCTCCTTACTCGTCCGGATATTGTCTTTGCTGTCAATAAGCTCTCTCAATTCATGCATGCTCCCACTGCCACACACTGGGGAGCTGTCAAGCGACTACTTCGCTATCTCAATGGCACTCGACACTTAGGTCTCACACTTCGCAAGGACTCGCCCATCTCCCTTCATTGTTTCACAGATGCCGATTGGGCTGGTGATTGTGATGACCGAACCTCGACTGGGGCTTACATTGTTTTCCTTGGTGCTAATCCTATTTCTTGGAGCTCCAAGAAACAACGATCGGTCGTTCGTTCTTCTACCGAGGCTGAGTACCGATCCATTGCATCTGCTGCTGCTGAGGTTCAGTGGATGCGCTCCATTCTCAGTGAACTCAGGGTTGTCCTACCCTCTTCGCCCGTTATTTACAGTGACAACATTGGGGCCACCTATCTCTGCTCGAACCCGGTGTTTCACTCCCGTATGAAACACATTGCTATTGATTACCACTTTGTTCGGGATCTTGTTCAACGCTCCTTGCTTCGTGTTTCTCATGTCTCCTCCGCTGATCAACTTGCTGACGCTCTCACCAAGCCTCTTTCACGTACTCGGTTATCTCTACTTATGTCCAAGATTGGTGTCACTCAACGTGCCCCATCTTGAGGGAGGATGTTAGGAGATTTATATATTTGTATATAGTTTGTCCCACATTGTTTGTGTATAGGAATTATCTCTTGTAATTTGTATAAATACCTTCTCTTGATATATCAATAAATGCTCAGAAATTATATCACTTCTACACAAGGGGGACCATTTTTTGTTGCTAAGCATGCAAAAGAGTGAGGATGAGGTATCAATGCGGGAGGTGGATTTGAACGTTGTTCAGCTGGAAAATGTGGTGGATAGATGCTCAGATATTGCTGTTTGCATTCATTTAGCGTAATATGTTTAAACATTTTAACGTATTGAAATGCCAATCACCATAAACTATTAAGATGAGGCTTAAATTTGAAGTTGGTTGTTGAATATTAAGTTGTGACTTATCTTTTGTGCTCATTTGTCATCACCAACATGTTGAGTTATGGAGCCTGCTCGACTGCTTCACGTCCCAGCTTCTCGACTTATCTTTTTGGGCCTTTTTCGAAAGGCAGAATTTTCGGTTGGATGGGCTTAGGGTTTTGGCCCAGGTTTCTTATATATTCTCATATGACTCATTGTAATTGTATCACCGAAAAAATAGTATATCTCCTGGCTTGGTAGTGCCCCCAGACGTAGTCTTTACAGACGAACTGGGTAACCAAATCGTTTGTTCCGTTTTTCAATTTCTCTATAATTGCAGATAAAATCCTAACACAACACACAAGGTGATGGTAATTGACCATGATGTGCACCAACAAAATGACAATGAAATTGATTTTTCCGTTGACAATACAATATTTAAATTTTCTATACATTATTTTTTTTGTCTTTGTTTATCTCTGTAGCATTCAATGCAAGTTTGAGTGATAATTTATTTGTTTTGCTAGATCATGAAGAGTATACATTCTTGATGTTTACAATTCAAATGTATATTATTTTGTTATGTGACCCAATGATATATTCAATATGAAATTTAAAGCCTTCCCACTTTGTTTTGAAAATACAAATATAAAAAATAGAACGAAGAAAAGAGATATATCAATTCAGGTTTTATCAAAATAGAAATGTTAGATAAAATGAAATACCATTCGCTACTTTTTATCACTAACTATTTATTTCATACGTGCAACGCACGTGCTATGTAACTAGTATATTAAAAGGTATATATATGTTAAACTATTGAAAGGGTATTACTTGTAACACCAAAGTGTGTCTCTTGAACTACCAAAATGTAAATATAAAAATGGGTAAAAGAGAAGTTAATAAAAATACTAAAAGCTATCAATAAAATTATTGAAAAGTATTACTCGTAAAACTAAATGGTATGATTTGAGCTACATAAAGGAAAATACAAAAATGGGCAAAAGATAAGTTAAACAAAATAAAGGGTATGATATATGGAATTTTTAAAGGGTATTACTCATAACAGTAAAATACATAATTTTTTAGCTATTGAAAGAAATATATAAGAATGGATAAAAGAGGAGTGACAAAATAAAAAGTAAGGCAGAAGGATAGGATGCCCATTTGAAATAAAGTATGCTTTGTTTTACTTATTTTTTTATTTTTTTTACTTTCTTAGTCTTTGATTTTTTTTAATGCTCTTATTATTTTCCATTTCTTAAAAAAAATTCCTATCCTTTATTGATAATTTTTTATTGACAAGTTTCTTAAAATATTAAGGAAAGAGTTTTTTTTTTTTTTTAGATTATTGAAATGTGACCACTACCACCACAAAGAATCAATAAAAATAGAGTTGAATCAATTGTCAATAAATATGAAATTGGCCAACAAACAAACTTAATTGTTCCTGTCTATTTCCCATAATTTTGAAATTTTATAGCAAACAAATGACGATACTTAGTATTCATGGTCGCATTTACTTCGTTTCTTGGTGATAAAAACTAGCTTCCCTATGATATTGATATGGAATATGGCATACAATACTACAATTATTTTACTGGAAAAGTTGTAAAACTAATACAATTAGTAGGAATTAAAGAGTAAAAGAACAAAGTATATAGAGAATATTATAGGAAGTAATGTAGGGAGAACTATATTTCATTCAACATTTAATACATCTAAATGAGGTGTCACACCACCTATTTATACACATGAATCGTGGATTCAGCCAAAGACATGGAGGTTTCTAGGATACTGTGGAGTCCAAGGGAATGTAGGTATTTATTTTGATACAACAAAGGGACATTCATTATTCATGTTATTATTTTAAGAAAACAAAAGGACATTTGTTGATAGGCGAGCAGCTAAGCACAAATTAGGGTTGTTCACGGAGTTCGGATATTACCGAACTCGTACCGAAATCCGCACCAAAAAAGAACCGTACCGAAAAAATTATGGATTTTTTTACTTTAACCGTATCGAAACCGAACCGAATATTTTTTTTGGTACGGATATGGATATTATCAAATTAACCGTACCGAAAAACTGAATGTGACCGCAACGAACCAAACCGAATAACCAAATTAAATATGTAATAAATTTAATTATTTTTTATTTTTTATTTATCAAACGTTATTATAATGTTATTGAATTCAAGTACAAATATATGATATCATAATTTCTCCTCCTTTTTAGAATACAAACACTATACTTCCTCCGTCCCATAGTTGTTTTCTACATTACTGTTTGCACAATTTTTTTTAAAAAAAGTTATTTATTACTAGTATTTAAAGTGATAAAGTAGACGCTTTTAATTAGGAGGGTATGGAGATTTTTTTTGTTGTTGCCAAAAATGGATGTAGAAATTGAGTATAGACATACTTTTTAAACAATGTAGCAAACAACTTTGGGATGGAGGGAATATTATTTATCTTATTAAGTTCTTAAGACCTTAACTTATTTTTAGGTGTATATCAAAATGATTTAACTTAATATTTTATTCTTTTAATTTTATTTTTCATGTATATTCATTTCTTATAAAAACTTGGATATGATGTACCATGTTTTAGGAATTACGATCAATGTAATTTTATTGATGTACTTTTCATTCACAAGATATTTCAAAAGATTTTTTTAAAATATATATTTTATATATTATATTTTAAAATTCTATTGGTGGTGATTTGCGTAAATTTTGTAATCATCCATCATCATATAATATACTATAGGGTGTTGCTATTCACCCACATAAAAATGTTTTGTTCACCCACCTCTTTAAAAAAAAAAATGTTTAATAAAAATACTAATATACCCTTTATAAAAAATAAATATTATTTTATTAAGCACTCATGCTTTCAACACCATCCCAAAATCTCAGAATTCACGTAATTTTTTTTTATTCTTTCACACAAAGTTGCACCATTAAAAAAAGAAAAAAAATGTATAATCCTAAAAGTATAAATTATAAAGACACAATTTAAATGAGATTAAAATATTTTTGTTTATCTAAAAATTGGTACACCATGAAAATAAAAGGAATTGTGGTATTTTTAAACGGCAGGAAGCGGTAATTCAATTAAAATAAAAAATAATTGTTGATGTGCTATTTTTTTAATTTCAAATTGATGGGTGTGTATATATAATAAATTATGTAAATATTATATTAAGGTTATAGTTGTAAATTTTAAGGGGGTGTATTAAGAAAAAATAAAAAAATAAGCAATATACATGGTGAGTTAATTTAGTAGTAGGTGAACAAAGTATTATTGTGGGTGTTAATAGTCGTGCCCTATACTATATTCAAGCTTGTAATGATATGTGTTTGATTGTGATTAAAGTTGTATAATATTCGTGTGAGTGTACATGCATCAATATATTTTTTTTTCAAAATTGATTGGAAAAGGAGAGTATGAAAAAAAATGGGTAAAAAAACTGTTTTTCCGCTCCGTACCATACCGATCCGGTCCATTTGTAACCGAAAATGCATTCTGATCCGTACCGAAAAATAAAATATATGTATTGTACCGTACCGAAATTTCGGTATGGACACGGACACACAAATTTTAAAATAACCGAACTTTGGTACGGACACAGATATTTTTAAATATCTATTTTGGTCTGTACCGTGAATAGCCCTAAGCACAATTAGCGAACAACTGCCAAACACTTAATAAAATAGAGCATAAAGCTAAGACTTGAAGAGGAAGTCGACGAGCAGTTGAAGGTAAGACAACCGCTATGGAGGCGAGCAAGCAGTCAGCTTAGGGTCAATGTGTCAAGCAAGCAGCAAAGAGGAAAACAACCAAGATGCCAAGAAGGTTGTCAGGCGAGCAACCAACCACGAGTTATACCCACTTAAATCTACTTTTAAGTATTATATTAAGATTAAAACAGGTGTATTTACATTTGTCATAGATACAAATACCCTAGCTTAAGAATTAGACAAGTGTTTTAACACTTGTAAAAAAGCTAGAGTATGGCACATCATGCTTCCTTACACATGTATTAATACCCCCATTTTGGAGAGAATATGACAAGAAAAAATAAATAAATATAATTTTATGCTGCCAAATTCCTTTTCTATTAACACTGTCACTTCCAATTCATCTTTTAATCCTGTTTGATAGTCTTTCCAAGGATAAACAACCATTATTCCATCGAGATCATCAACAATTGACGCTAGTAAGAGGGTTCAAAACTCTGGTCGTTGTGAAATCGGAAGATTGCGGTTGGAGGTTGGGATTTTTGAAGAAAAGTCTGTGGAATTCATAACCCAGAAATTCTAGAGTCTTGAGTGATAACACTCGCATATTATGGGAGTATTGAGTGCATGCATGCATAAACTACGGTTTGTGAATAACATTACTTGTGCATGCAAGGCTAGTTACTCATAAGAGCTTGTAGTGTGTTATTGGAGTTATTTGAAGGATCATCAAATATGGTAGGGTCACAAAATACCCATTTTTCAAACGTTTCCACTTGGAATCCACCAATGAGAGTCTCATCGACCAGTCGGCAGACAAAGAGGTAAAAGTTATTCCACGAAGGGGTGTTCAAGTAACCATTGACAATCTACCTCTGGAGTTAGAGACAGTTGCTCAAAATCCCAAGGAGATCGAGAGGGTCATCACTATGTTGCAAGCCATCCGTAAACAACATAAGTGGGCAGGTCCTTCCAAGCTTAATGAGGTATCTACATATGGTGACGAGTAACGTAATAAGTCCTTCCAAGCTCAAGGAGGTATCTGCATATGGTGATGAGCAACGTAATAAGAAAAAAAAGGATCAGCGACCAGACGAGGCCAACAACACGCAAGTGCGAAAAGATAGGGGAAAATTTCATGTTAGCGAAAGACTGGGAAGTTGAGGAGGATCAACGCTAAGTCGGGCTGAGGAGTCAAGTAAAAGTACGTCGCGAACAAGCGCATGGAAAAGGTTGGGAACCAAACCTAGAAACAATGATGAAAATAAGACCCGCTCGCCGGTTGAAGAGGAGTGGGCACACACAACTGCTCACCCCCGGTCCAAGACATGATTTGGAGGTCGGCATTCGGTCTGCTATGACCAAATGGGGCAAGCAAACTTAAAAAAAATCCAGGAAGAGTCTCACTTTAGTGACAGACTGCACCAAGCAAAGGGCGAGGAACCTTTACTCAGCGACAACCTTCGATATGGGAAACTTCTTCCAATGAGATCCAAGTCATGAAAAAGACCATTAATTGAAGAGCTTCAAAAGCAACTAGAATCCCAAAAAGGTGTGAGATCTACTATCTTGCCATCCTCGCCATTGGCTCCATCCATTGTAAAGGTCTCAATGTAGAAGAAGATACAATTCCTGCCATAAATTTGTATGAAGGCAAATCAGATCCCAAAATCTACCTTACTAAATACTCCGATTTTATGATCTCAATGGGATCTACAGATGCTATTCAATGTAGGAACTTTCCTCTTACTTAGGAGATTTAGGAGATGGGGCGCACAGATGGTTCTCAGCATTGCCATCCGGATCTACCAATTCCTTTGCTCAACTAGGGAAAGAATTTCTATCACATTTCTCAACGACAGGGACATATCTCACTCAAAAGCGTAGGTTGGTCGATATGAAGCAAGTTGACAAGTGTTGGGGTTACACGTGAAAGTATACTTTTACTTTGTATAACCTATGTATTAAACACTTATTTATGAGAATAAATCTTTTATCACTGTTGCTTTAAATATGAATGAATGTTGTATATGTTTATTTCAAATCGTTCAATATATAGTACTTGTTACATTGCAGTTAGTGTGGTGATACCAGATCACGGAAGATCACATTAACAGTTCCTTGTAAATAAATGTACTACTTCATGACCTAGGTGAAATTGAACAATCCACCGTAAAAGGTTGAGGTGTAGTTCTCAGATTGGTATGTCTTGACTAAGAGACTGCACTAGCACATTTTGTATGTGCTGAAGAGGACCTACAGAGAGGATAAATTCTTCTGTTCTGAACGAAGAAGAATTAGACCTCAGTGGTTGTTGATTTCTTAATCTCTGTCACTTAAATAGGATTGTGTGTGGTTAATACTTATTGCTTTGATACATGTTGGGTGAGAATAATTATGACTTCGATACCTTGTGTTTTGGATAATAATATTAATCATACGACGGTTTCTAAGATTTAATATGAAGAAACGTGTGCAAGTACCTCTTGTGTGATTTGTCCCCTTGGTGGGCTCAGAAGTTTTATCGTACCATATCTTGCAAATGGAAATTAGTTTTCCGGTATGGATAATAATGTTGAGCTGCATTTACTCAAAGGTACAAGATGTTAATTATTTTAGAGCTATTCAGAGGCTCAATTAATTAATGTACTAGATAATCTTAAACACGAGAAATAATAACCGAGAGCTCATTTTATCGTAATATGGATTAAGATGGATATTACAATATTAATTTAATAGTGGTAGTAATTAATATTAATGGGCTTAATTATAATGCGGCTCAATTTTGAAAAATTTAGAAGCTCATTGGAGGTCCAATCTTAATTCTCCTAAAGGCCCCTCAAGTAGCCCAATAATTAACAGATGGAGATACAGATTGTATTTAATTATTTATTATTAGTATTTATATCTTATAGTTTTAGGGCTTTATTTAAGTTTTACTTAATTATTAGTGGGTCGGGCTTTTAGGGCTACGCCTAAAACCCTAGTTTATTTCTATTATAAATAGGAGCTATGCAAGTCGTTGTTATTAAGTTGTTTATGAAATTAAAAATATATTGGGTTTATTCCCTTTTTGTGTTTATCGTTGTTATTCTAGTATTCATGCGTGAATCAATGAATTAACATGTTAATCGCATTGCGTTTATCCGGTTATTCTTAGAATCAATGGATATTACGTTGTATCGTGCTTTCTCTACATCAGTTGGTAATCAGGGTCAGATGATTCTGTGGAAATTATCATTGATGTCTCGAGATTATGATACAGAGGAGGAATTTGATTTCCTCTGGTCTCAATTGGATGTCGTTGTCGATGAAATTTTCGATAGCTACTGCCAACGGGACGAACTCGCACCACCAGTGCCTTTGCCGCCTCCATCTCCTATTTTAGCAGCTCTTGTTGTATCCGCCACAGCGCCATCAGCCACCACACACACCACCAAAGCACCACCAAATACGTTGTCCACTACTGCCAAACGACGGCCCCCGTTTTCTCAACAGACCCCTGCCGCCACGAAGCCAAGCGCAACCACCGCCACTGAATGCAGCACCACGGTAGAACGACGATTTATCCAAACACCAGCGCCACATTCGTCGGTCGTTGACTCCACGTTCCATGCCTCCATCATCCGATGCTTCTCCCCCGACTCTCCGGACAGCCGATCACCTGCGTATTCTTCTGCTACAAAGGTGTGCCTCGTTAGTGCAGATAGGTACGATGCTGATGATGGCACATATGGGCCTGCTGCCCTAATTCATTTTAAGCCCTTTCCATTATTTGAAGATATCGGGCCCTACAGTGATAATATTAATAATGGACATGATTGCCTAAATTACAATGTTGGGGCTTTTACATTGGAAAATTTTGGGCTGACTTTTAATATTAACCAACATGGGCATACGAATGGTGTTGGCTATTATTACTTTGAAAGGCCTTTTTCATTGGATGTAAATTTTGGGTCCTTTCAACAAAAAAGGAGCATTAGCTCAGACTCTGGAGATTTTGATTTTGGGTTTTACGATAATAACTATAATTATTTCATCAATAATGATAGTTATTTTATTGGAGATTTTTCGAGACCACCTTTTATCTATCGCCTCAAGACCTTGAGCCACATACGTATTGCAGATTTTTTGAGATTAAATATCGTGCAGTGGTTATTACTTTTATTTTTCCTGGAGATGAGTGTGTGGTCACTTTGATTATACTGTTGGAGATACAGATTCATGCAGATTCGAGGACGAATATTTTTCGAAGAGGGAGAGAATGATGGAGATACAGATTGTATTTAATTATTTATTATTAGTATTTATATCTTATAGTTTTAGGGCTTCATTTAAGTTTTACTTAATTATTAGTGGGTCGGGCTTTTATTTATTAGTTTAAAATGAATAACCACTGCACGAATCTTTAGCCTTGCTCGTTCACCCGTGGGTCGGGCTTTTTTTAGATTAAATATCGTGCAGTGGTTATTACTTTTATTTTTCCCGGAGATGAGTGTGTGGTCACTTTGATTATACTGTTGGAGATACAAATTCATGAAGATTCGAGGACGAATCTTTTTCGAAGAGGGAGAGAATGATGGAGATACAGATTGTATTTAATTATTTATTATTAGTATTTATATCTTATAGTTTTAGGGCTTTATTTGAGTTTTACTTTATTATTGGTATTTATATCTTATAGTTTTAGGGCTTTATTCAAGATTTTCTTGGAGATCAAGAAAAGATTTTTTCTCCCCTATTCCATAATGAAAAAATCGGCCACTCCGTAATTATAAATGAGTATGTATAGCGTGAAATTGGTTTATGTATGAATCACTGCAGGGTATTAGTTGTTTTCACTGAAGAGTATTAGTTGTTTTTACTGAAAAGTGTCAATGGTTTACACTGAAGAGTCTTAGTTCATTTTCACTGAACAACTAAAACTCTTTAGTGTAAATCAGTAATACTTTTCAGTAAATACAACTAATACTCTTCAATGAAAATAATTAATACCCTTCAGTGATTCATGTATAAACCAATTTCACTATATACTTTGCCATTATAAATAGGGGATGATATTTTTATCCCAAGTTTACAAGTTCCATGAGTTGGAAAATTAAGAGCAACATATATTTTTCTTCCTTTCTTATTTTATTAGTTGTTCGTTAAGCACTTCCCACAGGTGAACAAGCAAGGCTAAAGTGAATACTTGAGAAGGTCTTTCAGTTGATAGGATCATCAAAGCTTGTCCCGTTATTCTTAAAGGCCATCGCATCAAGAGATACGTAATCGCATAAACTCTCATATATTCCGTTATAGGATTTTATGTGAAATTAATTCATATGCATGATAATACGTATTGTTGGAATTATTATTTGAATTAATTAAGATTATTCATGCTAGTAATAATTGTATTTTAAATTCGTATTTAAATATCACCCCGAATAGATCTGGGCACCCCGATTTCCCCAACTACTAGGAGCCTGATAGACAGTTTTAGAGAGATTTGACAAGGTACTACTGGAAGGTGAGATGGTTAGTGAGGATACGAAGAAGGTGGCAGTCATTGCCGGTTTGAGGAAAGGAACTGATTTATGGAAAGAAATGCATTTGACTTGTCTAAAAACTTACGCAGAATCAGGCATAAAGTAGGAATCTACATTCCAATGGAAAGAACTGAAGGCGGTCAGAGTTGATCCTATCCGAGAAGATCTTGAACTTTTTATTGGATTAGAGCTCCCTAAGTCGTATAGATCTAAAATGAGCGAGTTCCTCAAGGTAAATCTCGATGTTTTTGTATGGTCGCACACCGATATAGTAAGAATTAACCCAGAGCATGCCTATCATAGGCTCAACATTGATCCGACCAAGAAGTCGGCCAAACAAAAAAGAAGGAAGTTTGGACTAGACAAATATCAAGCTTTGAATGAAGAGGTAAAGAAGTTGTTGGACAATGATCTTATTCGACAAGTTTTATGCCCGTAATGGGTTGCAAATCCTGTGCTTGTAAGGAAGCCAAATGGGACATGGAGGCTATGCATTGACTTTATAGATTTGAATGAGGCTCGCCCAAAAGATAAATTCCCGTTGCCCCATATTGATCAGTTGGTGGACAACACGGCTGGACATGAGTTGTTGACCTTTATGAATGTCTTTGCAGGATACCACCAGATTACAATGCTTCCAGATGACCAAGAGAGCACGACATTTTACACCAGATTGCAATGCTTCCAGAGTGCAATGTTGAAAAAGAAAGCCTTTCGCACTAATCAACATAGGAGCCACATACCAAAGACTGGTGAATACGATGTTCAATAAACACATAAGAACCACAATGGAGGTGTACGTAGATGATATTGTGGTAAAAAGTCAAAAGAGAGAGGACCATCTGCGATATCTAGCTCAAGCATTCGAAATACTCCGGGCCTATAACATGAAGTTAAATCCTAAAAGAGTAGTTTCGACATATATTTAGGGAAGTTATTGGGACATCTGGTCAGTTAGATAGGAATCGAAGACAATCCAGCTAAAGTAAAGACGATCATTGAAATGCAGCCACCCAGATCAATGAAGGAAGTTCAAAGACTGACTGGGTGTCTGACAGCTCTGAACATATTCATATCAAAGTCAGGAGATAAATGTTGGTCGTTCTTTGAAGCAATAAAGAAGGGAAATTTTCAATGGACATACAATTGTCAGCGGGCATTTGAACAACTGAAAGAATACTCGAGTGATGTGAAGATTTTAGCAAAGCTAATTCCAGGGGAGAAGTTATACCTTTACCTGGCCGTCTCAGAAGTAGCGATCAACTCAGTACTCGTGCGAGCAGAGGGTAAATTCACCTACCCATCTACTATGTAGCCACGCATTACACGAAACAGAGATCATGTACTCACATATTGAGAAATTAGCATATGCACTAGTTATGAGTGTGAATAAGTTGCCTCATACTTTTTCGACCACTAGATAGAAATATTGACAATTTTTCCACTCAGACAAATACTGCACCGACCTGATATAGCTGGTCGTCTTTTTAAATGGTCATTGGAAATGACAAGGATCCAACGAGAAGACATAGTCATCCTTGGTATTTATACGTCAATGGATCATCCATTAATGCATCATCTGACGCCTGGATAGTATTAATAAGCCCTGATAGACAAATGTTCACCTTGGCAATATGCTTCGAGTTCATGACAACCAACAATGTAGTCGAGTATGAAGCATTGATTTCCAGACTTCGATTATCTCTGGTTGTATGAGTGAGACGACTTCAAATATTTGGGGATTCACAATTGATTATTAATCAAGTCAAATGGGAGTATGAAGCAAAAGACGAGCATATGATTTTGTACTAAAAATTAATAACTCATCTCGCCTCAATGTTCGAACACATTTATATTGAGCAAGTGCCTAGGGATCGCAATGCACAAGCAAATGCTCTTGCACGCCTGGCAATGAGTGAAGGTCCAGCAGAGTTAACTGAGGTTGTCATCACAAATGTTTTAAATCCATCAACATTTGATTACAGAGCTAACCAGATTGGAGAAGAGATTGAAGAGGATGATTGGCGGCTGCCTATTACTCCCTCCGTCCCAAGGGAATTTGCACCCCTTGAGTTGCACGCTGATTAAGAAAAGTGATAAAATATTGACATATGTGTAAATATGTGTATATTTATGTGGGTGTGCACACAAATCCATGTTTCCTTTTTAGGTAGTGTGCAAATTGGTTTGGGACGTCCAAAAAAGGAAAGTGTGCAAATTCGTTTGGAACAGAGGGAGTATTAAATATCTAGAAAGTGACGAGCAACTAGAAAACCCCTTAGAAGCAAACAAGTTGGTTAAGCGAGCAGCTAGGTATACCCTAATAGGCGGATAAAAAACAAAAGAGGATTCTCGCTCTCATTCCTCAGGTGTTTGGCTAGAGGGCAAGAACAGTCGGTGTTAAAATAGATACATGAAGGTATCTGCAGGAATCATGCTGACGGACAGACTTTAGCATACAAAACCATTAAACAGGGCTACTGTTGGCCAACATTTCACTAGGATGCAATCACAGTTGCTTGTACGTGCCATAGGTGCCAGATTTTTGCTCCAAATATCCGCAATCCTCCACAAGGGCTGGCATCAGTATATATAGCCCATGGTCATTTGTGAGGTGGGGCATAAACATTATTGGTCCATTCCCCCATGAAAGGGAAGTACTCGATTCACAGTGAGTGCAACTGACTATTATACAAAATGGACAGAGGCGGAAGCTCTGGTAACGATCACTCAGAAGAAAATAATCAATTTTATCTAGAAAAACATCAAATGTCAATTTGGAGTCCCTCAGTCAATAGTCACAGACAACAACCGACAGTTTGACGGAAAGAAATTAAGATACTTTTGTGAAAAATGGAAAATTAAGAAGCATTACTCAACTCCATATCACACTCAGTCAAATGGTCAAGTAGAGGTTGTAAACAAATAATCGAGCACATATTGAAAATACACTTAACTAACAGACAGGGAAATGGTCTGAAAACTTCCAGAAGTGTTATGAGCCTACATGGTATTGCACAGGTCAAGTATGGGCGAAACCCCATTTTCACTAGCATCTGGGACTGAAGCGGTAATTCCAATTGAACTGAAAACTAAAACAACGCGAACAACTGGTTACGATGAAGAGTCGAACAACTAAGCGCTAGCCACATATGTTGATAGGCGAGCAGCCGGGCAATGAGTTAAGTCTAATCAAGAATAAATGTCTAATTAAGAAAATCATTAAAGATGAAAAGATCAAAGGAGGCGAGTAGCTGGGTACTGGCATTAGCAAACTTGGTAAGACGAACAACTGGTCAACATGTCAGGGCACATCGGGCGACCAGCTGGTCAGATGAACAACTTGTCACATATAAGGAAAGTTGATCGAGCAGCTTGGACTGACAATTAAAGCACTCAACTTAAGGACGAGCAGACGAGCAATAAGGCACCTCGGAGAATGATAAAAAAATCCACTAATTAGGCATTGCATTATGAGCAAACAAGTATCTTCACACTTGTCATTGTATAAAATGTAATAGCTTAGGATCAAAACACGTGTCTAAACACCTGTCAATGTATAAATTAAGATGATTATGGAGGTGACACCTCATGCTTGCTTGTACCCTATAAATACCCATTCATGAGAGGGGAAAAATAAGTTCTATTATTAAAAAAATAGCCCAAACTCTTGCAATTTCAATTCTCAATCTTCACTTATCTTAATCCAGCATCCAATCCTAGTTAAAACACCTTGTTTGATGATCTTCCAAACTTAAACAACCACTAATCATCCAAGTTGAATCAAGGTCGTCAACAACATAGTTGGACTTACTTGAAGAAAGGAGGATTACATCTGAAATAAAAAAATGCGATACTCAATTTTTTTTTTATAAAAAAGTGTATAAATATTCTATTTTAACAAAAAAAAAAGTTTAGATTGTTATTTGAAAAAATAGTCATAAGATTTTATGTCCACTCTATTTATAACCCGTACTTAAACGATTACACCACCAAATCATTATCAAAGTTATTATGATTCTACGTTAATGGACCTTTTTTTTTAAATGATTATTCTTTTTCCTAGTACCTATGTTTTAAAATACAATTACATTTTCTCTCTTATGCACTTAGATGCACAGTATACTCCCTCAACAAATATCTTTATTTACACTAAAAAGTGTAGGTTGATTACCCTAAAAAATATAGCTAGATTACATTGAAAAGTTTTACACTGAAAATCGATTTTCAGTATAATTAAATTATATTTTCCAATGTAATCAAATTATATTTTTCAACGTAAATAGTTTCAACTAACTGTTAAGCGAGTGCATCATAAACCAAGTTCATAGGAGAGTTACGCATACAATTAAGGCAAATCAAATATTAATTATTGAGTAGATCTTATATGAGACCGTCCCATGATATGAGACAATGAGAATGAGTGTAAATAGGACATTGACTCATTAACACTTTAGTAAGGGTAATGTTAATTTATGTGATCTCATGCCATGAGACAGCCTAATACAAGTTTTTGCCTTAATTATTAGAGTACGTCTTGTATCCATGAGACAGTCTCATATAAGTTTTTGCCTAATCCTAATATCTACTAAAGAAGAGGATGTAAAATCCTATGTGGCAAGCTCATCCTCTTCTATTTCAAATATCTCTTATATGGTTGATTTGAAATGATTTTGGAATAATATGAGATTTAGGCCATAGGTTTTTCATTAATTGTCTTTTGATTTGAACCGTCCATTTTCGTTTATTTTTTTCCTATATAAGATCTTCTTTGGTGCTTTTATTTTTCATTCCAAACCTCACATTTTTTTTGTGATTGAATGTGTTGTTCTCTGTTATTAGTTTTCGTTTCGTTCTTCTTCGAGTTCATTGTTTTCTCATTTTGATTTATTTTGTTGGATATTGTGTAGGATTTTTATCGTCGGGCGGAGTTTTTTTCAAATTGATGATGCTCGGTTTGATGCCGATATTTGTTGGAGATCGGTTATTTCTTTCACGTTCGGATGTCCGGTGACTCACAATTCGAATCTCTCTTGCAGGATCGTTTGTCATTTGTAGATTATTTTTTTCTGATTTGCTTTAGTGCCATAGTAATTGTATACGTAATCCGAAAATGATTTCTCTGTATTGCGTTTCTACACAGTGAAATTGTAATGTTCTCCCAATATCAAAAGTTTGTTGTTTATTTGCATATGCTACATCTTTTCTTATTTTAGAAAATATAGAATGTCCATTTTTTTTCGGTCATAATTTGTGGATGCGTTATTAAGTATTGGTTGTTGCCTTATAGACATTCTCCCAATTAAAAAAATTCCCTTGCACAGTTGTTATAGAGATATAATTTTATTTTATTTAATGCACTTAAATTCAATAATACAATTTATCTACATCGCATAATATCTTCACCGAATTGTAAATGAAATGAGTTCAATTATGACGTAATCTTGCTCCTCGCTATAGATTTGCCAAATAATTGTATTTAATTTTCAATATTAAATAGGTCGCATTCTTTAATTATTTTTCATAAAAGGATCATGTTTGCAACACAATTGACAAGTTTTTTTTCTCTCTATTTAGATACTACAAATTAAAGCTCACATTTTAAATGGAGAATAAAATCAAATAAAAAAATAAAATCCAAGCGGGAAAAATATATATATATATATGTATTTTTTTTTTAAGTTTATAATTTTTCATTTTTTGCTTGCAATTAGATGTGATTGTTTTTAATTTGTCAACTCCGAATTAATTATTTGTTCAAATCTACTCCCAGAATATAGAGTGTCCTTTGTAAAGGTACTTATTTTTGGATGTGTAAATAATTATTAATTAAATTTAGTATTCTAATTATAGTTTACTTGACTTTTTTATAATTTCTTTAATTGACGGTAATTACGGGATTTCTGTTTTAGATTCCTACAATTTTGTTACTTTGATTGAAATTGCCAGCATGGTATATTGTTGATGGAGTTGACATTTTAATTTAGAAAATTGTAGTGAATACGATAATTATGAAAATTGGTTTTATTACTATGGTAGTGGATACAGTAATTATGGCAATTGACAATTGATTGAATAATTAGGTTTGTTTATTACTTAAATTTAGTATTCTAACTATAGTATACTTGACTTTTTTTTATAATTTTTCTAATTGACGGTAATTGCGGGTTTTTGGTTTTAGATTGCTACAATTTGGTTTCTTTGATTAAAATTGTCTGCATGTATATTATTTTACCGTTGAAAAAAAAAAGTGCCACGATTTAGGGACATGCAACTATATGAGGCATTTAAAAGTGGCATGATTTTACTCACGGACTTGCCTTATGCGAAATGTAATGTTTGATTTATGCAAATTAGCTTTGACTTTTTTTCATTTGAAAATTAATTATGAGTTGTAAAGTCATATGTTTAGTTATTGTGTTAATTTCGATCCATAAATTTAGTTATTCAAAAGTAGTAATTGTAGTGCATGTAAATATGTTAAGATATACTCCTTCTGTCCCAGTTTTATTTTTTCGTTTGACTGTGCACGGAGTTTAATGCGAGAGTTGAATTTTATTATTTAAGTGAATAAAGTAGTATTGAGAATGATGAATGATGAATAAAGTAGTATTGAGAATAATGAATGATGAATAAAGTATTATTTAAATGAATAAAGTAGTTTTCATTTTAGGGATGAGAAAACAAAATTGGGACGGACCTTTTTGGAAAATTGAAAAATAAAACTGGGACGAAGGGAGTATCTTGCAATTATATTAATTCTATCTTTAAAAAAAATTGCCTATTATTTATGTAAAATTGTTGCACGGTTTTATTTCTATGTTAAGCCTATTTTTTATTTCCGTCATGCGCATTGTTTCCTGCTGCAAATGGTTAATTCCAGTCCTACAAATTTTAGTCCTCTAACATTGTCTGGAAAAAAAAGCATATAATATTTTAAAATATTCTCCAAAATTAAAGAATTCCATTTTATTTATATCTATAATTTCAGCTATTTAAAAGTAGTAATTGTATGGATGTTTTATTAATTGACAATACTTGCCTTATATACATTCTCCCAAAATAAAAAGTTTCATATTATTTCACCTATTGAAATCCTATGTTTCCTTTCAGCTGTTAAATCACATTTCTTCACATTTAATGCCATAAATTTAGGTTACTAATTTAAATTGGTGGTTAAATTTGTATGGTAGGATAACACTTGAACATGAAATATAATAGTGGTATAATTTTAATATATGAAATTATGTTAAAATATAACTTGCAGAATATCAATTCTATCTTCGAAAAAAAATATTATCTACGTCGAATTTGCCTCATTTTTTAGTCCTGTAACTTTGGCAATTCAGTTCTAGGTCGAAATTGTCACATTTTTTTTAGGTTGAGTGTCCTCCCAAATTAGTTAGCGTGTTAATTTAGATCCATAAATTTGGTTATGTAAGGGTAGTAATTTTATGGATATGTTATTAATTGCTATTGCTTGCCTTATATATATTCTCCTAAATTTAAAAAGCTTCCTTGCACAATTGTTGTACATGCACTTATGTGATATTTTAGTGGTGGTATAATTTCTCCCTAATTAGGAAAACATTCACGTGGTGGCATATCTTCTCCCTAATTATTAAATTTGCACAGCTGAATTTGTCAATGCTCAGACTTCGACGCCATTTAAGTAATGATTTTCTGACAGTTATCTACGTCCGTGTTGTTTCGAACAATTATTTTGAAACTTATAATCTTAAATTTCTAAAGCTACAATTATGAGAATTCAATTTCGTCTGTGGGAATCTAACACGTCTTTTAAAAATGACTCAGAATAGAAAAGATAATTAGGGCCGAGTTGATTCTGGTGTGGTAATAATGCTAAAAAATCGAATTGAATTGGAATTAGTAATCAAATTTATTTACCAATTGATCGGGTTTGGCTATATATGAACGTATACGTGAAATTAATACACTATCAATATACTAATAAACAATCTTTAAATATTTTTTAATCAAATGAAATTAAATATATAATTGTGCATTTTTTTCTAATATTTTCCACCTCCGTATTAAATAAGATTCTATATAAAAAAATCCATGTAAGAGTAGTAGTATGAACTTTCATAATTGAAGTTGTTATTTTGTAATTATATTTCTATTCTCTACTTGAAAAAATAGTTTTTTTTTTTTTTTTTTAAAGTTGTAATGTAAGCACTTTTAAAAACAGACACTCCTTGCTTTCATTGTTGTGGTACATTTTTTGTTTGTCAAATTTTTAGTCGTGAAATGTCTTAATTATTATAGATTGTTGTATGTAACTTTTAGGAAAATTATACCTTTTTTATCCTTTAACTTTGATTGACTATGGTTTTCATGATGTTAACTTACAAAAAATTGTCAACTTTGAATTTTGTTCTATAACTTACAAAAAATTGTATATTTTTATTTTGTTACCTGCTACATCAGGTAACCCTTCGGAAAAATCTCACGTGGCACCAACTATTTTTGCAATTTAGCAGGTAATAGTATAAAAAAACACATATTTTGAAAGTTATAGGACGAAAAGTTCAAATTAAAAAGAATGAAAATCAAAGTCAACCAAAGTTAAAGGATAAAAAAAAGTGCATTTTCCATAATTCTTATGTTCTAATTTTTTTTAATGAATTTTTTTTTCTTAATATCTTATTAACACAACATTTAGTATAATAAAGTTAAGAGCAATAGACTTATGACATATAAATTTTTAAAAGATATACTCAATCTTATGAATATTTGGTAGTCTACAAATGAAATTTCATGGGAATATTTACATCATGATTTTCAGACAATACTTATTATTAAGGAAAACTAATATTTTACAATTAGGATTTCATAATTTATATATTTCATTTGTGGTTGACTTATTTTTAATACGTGATCAGATTTTTTATATGATGCATATAAAATAAAAGAGTTAAACTTTTTAGGAATTTTTAGGCCTCTTACAAATCAATATATTAAGATAGGTTCTCAATATTCTTACTGCATGGGTTTTTGTCTAAACTGATATTGTTGAATGTATTTAGAATTTTTTTTTTCTCTTACTGAACATTGAGAGCAATTAGTGGATATAAAACTCTAACATGTGTAATAATTTCATTCAGTAATTGTGTTTCCCACTATTTACACCAAAATGTATAAAATATTATTTACAAGGATTCTCCATATATAAGGAAGATAAATCTTTGTATTTAATTTTTTTTATTCAAATGAAATTCAACTTATACTGGGACTTATTTATTATAGCATTTCCACCTCGGTGTTTAGGTTATCCATATTGTTAATATATGAGTTTATCTAAAGTGACATTGTTGAATGTCTCTAGAAAGAAAACATTACCGTTTAGTGAACATTGTAGCAATTAGTAGGTAAAAAAATATAGCTTATATAATATTCTCATTCATGAATTGTGTTTGACATTGTTTACACCAAAATATATGGTAATCTTTTTTAGGCTTCTCCATATATAAGGAAGATAAATCTTTGTATAGATATTTTTCAAATAAAATCCAATTTATAATGGTGCTTATTGTTCTAATATTTTCTGCCTCCACATTGAGTAAGACTTTATATATAAAAAAAAAATAAAAAAAAAAAATAAAAAACTCATATACAAATAGAGGGATGAATTTTCATAATTTAAGCTGTAATTTTGTAATTACATTATATATTCTCTATTTAACCAGGTGGCTTAGCCCACCTGGCCACCTGGTTCCTCACTCTAGTGAGTGACCCGGGTTCGATTCCCTCTGGGAACGAATTATGGGAGTTATAAGGAGGGCTTGGAGATTTCTGGGTGTATTTGGGGACTTGGTGAACTAATCTAACTACTAACAACTAACATTTACCGATAAAAAAAAATGTATTCTCTATTTGACAAAATTATGGTTTAGAAAATAATTGTAACATGAACACTTTTAAAGACAATTTCTCCTTGCTCTCATTGTAGTGGTTCATTTTTTTGTGAGACAATATTTTAGTGATGAAATGTCTTAATTACTATAGAAAGTTGTATGTAATACTTAGGTAAATTACATTTTTTTTTACTTTTAATTTTGGTTGACTTTGAGTTTCATCCTATTGATTTTGGAATTTTTAATTTCCTCCTATAACTTACAAAATTTTATGTTTTTCTTTATCATGTTACCTGCTACATCGGATAACTCTTCCGGTAAATGTGATGTGAAACCATTTTTTTATAATTTATAGGATGAAAAAAATGTCATGTCAAATTTATTGAAAGCGTTACCTGGTATAGAAGGTGATAGGACAAAAAACACAAATTATTCTAAGATGAAACTCAAATGTTCAAAGTCAAGAGGACAAAAACCAAAGTCAACCAAATTAAAGGATAAAAAAAACATTTTACCTAATTCTTATGTTCTAAGTTTTTTTAATTAATTATTTTTTCTTAGTGTCTCTTTAATACAATGCATCCAATATAATAAAGTTAAGTGCAATAGAGCAATGACATAGAACTCTTTTAAAAGGATATACTCAATTTTATGTTTATTTGATGGTCTACAAACGAAATGTAATGTGAAGTTTTGCATCATGATTTCTAATATATATTTGATAAAACATTTTACAATTAAACTTTATAATTTATATATATTTAATTTGTGGTTGACTTATTTTTAAGACGTAGTCAAATTCTTGATATTATACATATAAAATAAAAAAAATTATGTTTTTTCTTAATGCTTGAGGCCTCATATGATGTTACAAATACATATATTAAATTAGGTTCTCAATATTCCTACTATATAAGATTTTTCTAAAGTGACATTGGTGAATGTATCTAGAAAAGTGTTTTCTCTTACTGAACATTTGTATCAATATAATTAGTATATAAAAAAACTATAGCATATATAATTATCTCATTCGTTAATTGTATTTGATGTTATGTACCCCAACATGTATAAGATATTGTTCTTGAGAATTCTCCATATATAAGAAAGATAAATCTTTGTATAGAAAGACTCATGCAGGAACAATATATCGTAATTTAAATTGTTATTTTGTAATAAATGTTACATTCTCTTTTTGACAAAATAGTGGAAAAAATGTGAAATTTGAGCACTTCATTGTAGTGGTAGTTTTTTGTTTGACAATATTTTAGTGTTGAATGCTTTTATTTATAGATAGTTAAATGAATTTTTTATGTTCTAAAATTTTTCAATCAATTATATATTTTTTTCTTGATTATAATATAGTGCATCTAATATAATGAAACTAGGTTGAATAGAGTTATGTACTTATTTCAAGTGGGGTTAACTTATGTTTAAGGTGTGAGATATTTGATACATATATTAAGTTGGTTTCTCGGTTTCCAAGTATACGCCGAAAGTTGTATATAAAGAAAGTTTTCGAAATTTGTAATTAGTCGTATTTTTTTAGTAGAGATAATATTGTAACATTATTAGTGTTTTATATAATATATATAATATTTAAGCAAATAATACATAATTACATTATTGAGTATTTAAATTTCAATTAAACTCAATATTTATTTATTTGAACAATGTACTTATTGGTGTGGACCAAATTTCAATTCGTGGTGAATATTATATATATATATTAAAATAAAATTCACAAAAAATTAGCATCATGAATCATTCATAAAATATTACACAATACTTTTTGAAAGACTAAATTCTTTTTAAACATTAATGGAATTTTTTAAAAGCCCACAAAATTCGTGGGCCCTGCACTAGTTTTTAAATATATTGTTATTTAAATTTAATGTGTAATTCCAATTCAACGAGCTACCAATAATACCCCCACAGCAAACCCATAAAGACACAACACTAATGTGGAAGAAAGGCGACTGAATTTTCCTAGTTTATATAAATCCCCTTTTTAATTTCAATTTTTCATAATAATTTCATCCTACAAAAACCCTTTCCCTAAGTCTTCTTCTCCTTCCCTAAAATACAAAATCACACACAACGCACCCTTTCTCTCTCCCCCCTCCCCCACCCCTCTCTTTCTCTCTCTCTAGAACGGACAGAGGGTTCTTCAATATAGTGCTTCTAATTGCATTATCAATTGAAACATACTACTGTTCGTCTGCGCGGATTTTTATATACACATATATACGGCAGTGCATATATATATAAATATAGATATACAGGGGTATTGGGGGATTTCAGAAGAAGATGAGCAGTGGGGTTAAGGGAGGTGCAAGTAGGGTTTCGATTCCGAGCGGCGTTAAGAAGACAATCGAGAATATAAAGGAGTTTACTGGGCAGAACCACTCTGAAGATGAGATTTATGCAATGCTCAAGGAATGTTCCATGGATCCCAACGAAACTACTCAGAAGCTTCTACTTCTCGGTGAATCTTCTCCGCTTTCTGTTTCTCTCTCGTCCCCGCCTCCGCCCCTTTTCTTTTTATTTTTAGTTTTTAATTAAATTAATTTTGTTAATTTTTTTTTTGACACGTGATCTCGATTTTTCTTTTGATCTTTGGTGCCATTAAGAATGGAGAATTTAATTGTTGATCTAGTCTTTCTCGGTTGCATCATGTGTATATAATTGCGCATTTGTGGGTGCTCTTGGTTGTTTTCTATATCAATACTGTAATTGATATTTACTATGTTTGGGAACAAAAAACAAGTTTTGCTAATGTTTTGAAATTGTGTTTTATTGCGTCCTTTTGATTTTAGGTTTGCATATCTGACATGTTTCTATATATGTGTATATAATTTTTTCCATATTTAATTTTAAGATTCAGATTTTGTGGTTCACTTTCAATTAGTCCTCATAATGTGCTTAGAAATTCGAAGTTCCTTTGGCTTCCTGTGGATTAGTTTTTTTACAGAACAGATATAGTTGTAGGTTTATTTTGAGTTGGGTTATGAATCTCATGAAGCTGTCTGCATACTGCTTTACTGGGATATGAGTTCTGTAAATTAAAATTTGAGCTGTCAAGTGTAGATTAAAGGCTTTCCCCGAGATCCCTAGTTAATAAGTAAGGGTTCATGTCTGTAGCTCAAATATTGGTGTGAATTTTTAATGTCTAGCATTTTCTGATGATAAAACAGGCTGTTATTGAATTTTAAATGATGCTTGAGTCATTGGTTCATAGTAGCAGTATTATTATACTATATTATATTCATTCATTTCAGGTTTGTTTCAAGGGGAGAACACAAATTACTTGCGTGTTGAATAACTCATGTGCAGGATCCTTTTGAGTCATCGTGTATTTGCTTATCTTTAAATAAAACTGACCAGTGATTTTATATTATTGTACAGATACGTTCCATGAAGTAAAAAGAAAGCGTGATAGGAGAAAAGAGGTATTGCTCACTTGTCGATCAAGCAGTTTGTTGAGTTTAATTTTTTACTTTGAAATATCTCAACTTTCTGCTGAGCTGACTAGTAAGCTGAATGTGATTGAGTTTAAATCACTCTCTATCCTTTTTCAGAGTAAGGAGCCTGCAGAACCGAAGTGGAAACCAGGTACCCAGTCCCGAGCAAATAGAGTGGGTCGTGGGAACTATCCATCTAGATATGCGCCTCATGGTGAGCCTACATTTGATAATGCTATCTATGTATAATCACCTTTATGTGTGCCTTCTGTTATTGAACTATTCATATCGTATCCACATTCTTGTAATACAAGGAATTTAGGAACCCGTGGGAATGGAAATGTGTCAATAAGTTGCTAATGTAATTTAGGTTAGATGAAGTAATGTATAATGATCAAATGTAGCATGAATTTAGGAAAAAGTAAATTCAATTGAGGGATGTAATGGGGAACAAATTTTCACCTCACTAAAATATACTTAGCATACACATCTTTATTCCTAGAATGTGAATTGACTTTGGAAATGAAACTAAACATAGTGATACAGTGACCTACTTATTATCTTTGTACAACCTTCTTCACCAAAAAGCAATAGGAGAAGAAAATGATGGATGGCTTGCCCTAAAACTATGAACTATGAATCAATGGTTTCTCACTCCATGCATTTTTATTATTTCCATGTGTTTTCACCTTTTATTTCTTCAGAAGCTGGTGGTGGAAGAAATTTGGCTGCCTCAAAGGAAAATCCTTCGAGCCAACTTACAGAGAAAACTACTGGCAAGGTTCCCTTGTCTGCTTCACATGATATGAGAAAGAATGAAACTTCGAGGTGTGATGAATGGTTGTGACCTTATGTGTGTGTGTTTCTATTGATATCATGAAATCTTTACTTCTATAATGCACCATATTGTGCATGGTGATTTACAAGAGCTCGAGAATTCTATGTTTCATTTAAGTTGTTCTCATTTGTCTTTGCAGCCCATCTTCTGCTTTATCTAATGGTCCATCTGGTGTTACGTCCCAGAGTACCAATGTTATGCATGATAATCAATCATCTGTAGGCAGTGGTGGTAATCAACCCAATACGACTGGTAGTCTCAATAAGTTGGAGAAGCATCTTCCACTTTCATCCTCAATTGATCCAATAAAAAAGCCCTCTGCTCCGGGGACGAAGGATATACAGCAGCAGCTGATGCTGGAATTGACTGATAATGCTGCATCTGTTTCTCCAGCACCTGCTTCTGGATCTTATATATCTTCTTCAGATCCTGTAGTGTTGCCTTCTCAAGATTTACCACTCCCTAGTGCAGTTGGAAGTCAACGAGTCCCTGATGATAAACCTACTGAGAACAAATCAGCTTTTGTCAAATTATGTATGCTAATTGCATTTTTTCTATATACATTTTCTCAAAATAATGATTTTCATCAGTATCACGAAAGCATCTCATGTATTTTCTCCTTTTGAACCCTGTAATAGCTACTCCCGAGGTCTACGGAGTTGGAAAGAATCAGCATTTGGAGTCTGTACAGATTACATCTTCTACTTCTGCTAGTAGGCCTTCATCCAACTACAACAACCGATCTCAAGCTATTGGACCGCAAAAAGGTATGTATCTAGATGATGCAATATGAAAGGTCGATATGTTGCTTTGATATGCTATGTAATATGATCCAACTTTGCTGCATTGCTGGCTATTTGTTTAACAAAGTTGAGAGTTTTGATCTTGCAAATAATCATTTTATATGCTGGAGTAACCCTTAGTTGAGATTTGTGCTGTTCTGTTGCAGATATTAGTTCTTGGTCAAGTTGGAAGTTGCTCATGGTGTAGGGTGTAGTATTTTTCTTTCTTTTAAAATTTAAATATGTAATTTTTGTTTAATTAAATTTTTGATAAATAAACTTTATCTCCAATATTGATCTTGACTCTTGAGTTCAGTGATACTATCAATCTTGTGATATACACACATTTTAGAATTTAAGTAGAGTAGTTACAAACTTATAATGGTGTCAGTTCCTGGAACAATGAGTGATTGCAATAATTGCCTCTGAGGTAGTCTGGTATATCTATTTAATATGAAAAATGAACCATTACTTACCAACTGTGGTGGCGTGTATCTTTGAAACAGCTGGTCCTGGCAAAGAGTGGAAACCAAAGTCTACAAATCCCAACATCGTCCAGGGTGCATCTACGGCTCCATCAGAGGTTTCTACAGTACCTCAGAGAACTCCTGTTGCCTTCACTTCAAATGAAGCTAATTTGGAGCTGCTAGAGCTGCAGAAGAAATTGGAGAATTCGCACATCTCAGATAGCCAACATGTCATTATACCTAATCACCTACATGTCCCTGAAGTCGAAAAACTTGGATTCTGTTTTGGAAGTTTTGATGCCATCCTTGCTTTGGACCTGAACCAAAATGGTCTTACAGGGAGTGATAAGAGTCCATCAGTGTCAGAATCCTCTGAGGCTATTGATGAACCTGGGAAGGAGCTAGAATTAAGGTATTTTCTTATCCTCACAAAGTATCTACTCTAGTTTCGGTTTGTCCTAAAAATACGATTTCAGTGGTAAAGTGGAATTTTGCTGCATTAAATTCCTCTAGTCATTTTGTATACTACATGTATGCTCAGGCCTGGTTGTATCTGCACTAAGTTATAGTTTATCAACTCTTGTCTTAAGTTGTGGTATGCGCAGGGTGCATTCACGTTTGTTAATAATACTCCCTCCGTCCCGCTATATGTTTCTCTTTTCTTTTTGTTGTTTTGTTTAAGAAAGTGTATTATTTATTAATATATTGAGTGTTGTTTTTGCTTTTTAAGGAATGAAAAACTTATTGTCGGACATCCAAAAAATGAAAGTGAAACTTATAGCGGGATGGAGGGAGTACATCATTTTCTGATCTTAGAGGTCTTCAGGCTCTTGATTGATTTAAAGATACTGTTGTGTTTAAATATGCTCTGCATGTGCTTGCAAATAATGAGAGGATGTCCCAGCAATGTATGATTCGGGACAAAAGTTTCTGTGGTTGAGGGATGTTGTGGCCTTTTGGATCGATGTAAAATTAGATTGTGCCAAACTGTGTCGATGAAAATATCGACAAAAGAAATGGTCAATGTCTTATAAGGTGGACCGTCTGGAGAAAGTTTTCTTTGGAGGTATTAGGAGTAATACTTGCCTGCAATTTAATGGTCAAGAGGCATTTTTTCCAGAACCGATCTAATATTATGTATTTTTGTAGAAAGCTTATTAATAATAAATATTTCTTGGTAGTAGCTTCTATACATTGAGTGGCATATAGAACCTTGTTTTCTTTTGAAAATCCATCACTCATGTTCTATATATATATATATATATATATATATATATATATCTCGTCTTAAGATATTAGAAGCTGAATGATTTTATCCAACTTCTATCAATTCTCCTTACTGTTGCATTTGCTGCCTTTGTGCTTGTTATCTCTATCTCTATTTTCTCATCCTTCATAAATTATCTTTAGAGCTATTTCCAGTCCTTAGCGTTGGCCCCTTTCTCCTCACCTGTTTACCTACTTGTCTTTTTCTTCCACCAAAAAAAGAAAAAAGAAAAGAAATACTAGCTTACACATACATTTTTCACGTTACAATTTAATAAGATATTTCTTTCTTTATGAAATTACTATCTGCTTGATTACAGCAATCAGAATGAGTTGGCAGTTGCAGAGGATGCAGAAACTAAATATTCTGAGCACCCCCAGTCACCTCCACAAGAACCAGAAAAAATATCACCTAGCGAGGTTGAAGTCTCATCCTCTATTAACCCTGATTATAATGAGTCCAAGATGGAGGTTGCACCTGGAAGCCATCAACATCCTGTTGTCCACCCTTCTGCAAACTATGGTTTTGGTTTCATGCCACCTGTATTGAGTAGTCCGCTTGCAACAGCCGAAAGTTTGGATTCCCAAGCCCGTGATGCTCCTCGACTTCCAGGCTTTGTTGTATGTCTTGTTTGTCATTTGTCTGTTCATTGATCATTACACTAATTCAATGTTGATTGTATAATAACATGCACACTGTTTTTCCATGTATTGTGTGCCCCCCCCCCCCCCCCCCCCAAACTCCTTGTATAAGCTTGGTTGTTTTGTATTTGGTTTGCATGTCACCATCTCAACCATTAATGTCGCTGATATGCTATACAGGTGCCTCAATCTTTTGATCCAGCTAGCTATTATGCACAATTTTATCGTTCTAATTTGGATGGTGATGGTCGCATTTCCCCATTCCACTCTGCTGGAGCTGCAAATAAGTATAATGGAAATGCTGCGTTGGTCTCTGCACAGACTTCCCAGAATCCTCAAGAGGTTTGGGTTTCAAAATCTCTGTAGTTCTGTGCCTTATATATTATGTTGTGTAATTTTGATAATTTGAACCTCGATTGTCATTATTATTGACACATGTAGATATAAGCACATTTTTGTTGTGTTGCATTACACAGTTAATAAGGCTAATTTCTTACTACAAGTCTACAAGTTCTCAAAACTTTCTAACTTTGTAAGTTTTGACTTTTGGATAAATTTAGTTTGCTACATTTATATATTATTGGTTTTGTTTAGAAACACCTGCTGGTATCTGCTGGCGATTCAATCTTTTCATAGTTCTCATATTTATTTATGTTGGGTTTTCAAAAGCGGGTCCATTTTTTCATCTTATGAAATATAAATGATTGTGATTAATGTCAGTACAGTTATTCACATACACCTCCTCCCTCTCCTTTTATAATTACAAGAACATCCTCTCTGAGTTTGTTTTCTCGTGAAATAACCAATTAGCTGTCAAATTAAAAGTTTTAAAAGGTCTAGCAATCTCCACTCTTTATATGCTTAGTTTTGCATTAATCACCACCACTCAAATTAGTGTTGTTTTACCTCTACTCATCTTGTAATGTATAAATACTTGGGATTGATTTATTTCTACGTTTCTGTAGTGATGAAGTTCTATGTAACTTTCACGGATTATCATACTAGAACCTTGCAATGTTTATAATGCTATGCCAGACCAGTTACGTGAAATAATCCTCGGTTCTTGATTTTCAATTCTTTGGGCTCAATTTAAAGAGTCAGAATCCTAGAAATTGCACTTGATTCTTTCTTCCCTAATAATCACTCATGCTCTCTTCTTACATCTCTATCCCTCTCTCTCACTTCATCCACCCTCCACCACATTTGTTGCGCCCACTGTATTGCTATCCAACTCCCCTAGTCTCTCCCTATGTTGCCTCCCTCTGTCTCTTTAGCATCCAGTCATCTCCCTTGACTGCTGCAATTTCCCCCATTCTTCTTTCTGCTGCCCAACTTTTACTCAGACCTAAATCAGATGTATTCATCTTTTCACATTCTAAATGGTGAATAATATACTCGCATATCCTTAAATCATTTTTGAATTGTGAGCAACTCTAATTAATCTAGCTTTATGATATAATATACAGAACTAGTTTATGATTACGATCTGGTTTTTCTGTTTTTGGAGTTATATTTCAGAGGAAAAATACTAGCATCATTATCTTTGTGGGACTTTCTTCTTGTGGCGATGGCTATCTATGGTGGTTGATTTGTATAGTTGAAATACTTGCTTTAGTTGGTCAGGATTCAACTCAATTTGTTACTGTCTATTTCTCTCTCTTTTAAGAGGACCATGTCAACAATTCATTGTTTTGTAATGTTTTAGACTCTTCATCAAATTTCTGTAGATGTAGATTTGCTCTTATTCTCTTGGTAATGGTTTTTTTTTTTCTATAATTATCAACTGGTAAAACATACTGTGTTTATTTACTCAATTGACGTAGTTCAGTTTCAGGGTGGTGTTCCTCTGGTTTTGTCCTCAGTATCTCCACCCCCACTTGTGACCCAAGCTGCTGGGGTGATGCAGAGCCCCATGACTGCTAATCAGCAGCCTCTGCCTATTTTCCGGCAGCCAACTGGTGTTCATCTTCCCCATTATCCTCCAAACTACATTCCATACGGTCCTTATTTCTCTCCATTCTATGTCCCACCACCTGCTATTCATCAGTTCTTAAGCAATGGTGCGTTCCCTCAGCAACCTCAGTCTGGTGGTTTGTATCCAACTGCACCTGGGACGACTGCAAAATATTCAGTTTCACAGTATAAGCAGGGATCCAATACAGGAAGCTCAGCTCCCATGGGATTGCCTGGGAACTATGGGCCTTATGGTCTTTCTGTTCCCAACTACACTTCCAGCTCAGCCCCAACTCCAGTTACTTCAACATCTAATGAGGATATCGGTGCCCCTCATGTAAAGGATAATAATGTCTATAGCAGTGGCCAACAGGTATTGTTTATCATAAACGTTATATATTCTCTTTGCAAGCATTATGAAGGAGGTCACATGATACTTTTGTGATAGTTTATGGTCCCTAGAAAGATGGATCATACTCACTATTCTGACGAGTAAAAAGTTTTACCGTCACACTCCTTCCCAGTATCGTCCCAAGTAAACCCCAATGTCAAAAGTTTACACTTTGATTATTTGTATACATATTTGGATCAAGGTTGATAGTTAGAATATTGTGGTTTAATGTAGTTTGCTAGTTAGATATCTTAGTAATTTTTAATTTATTACCAATTTATAGTCCCTTTTCATGTTTTGCAGAACGAAGGTTCGGGAGTATGGTTTACGACCCCTGGTCGAGATATTGCAACTTTGCAGGCTAGTTCTTTTTACAATCTTCCTCAGGGTCAGCTGGCATTCACCCCAACACAGCCAGGGCATGGAACCTTCACAGGCCTTTACCATCCTGCTCAGGCAGTGACAGCAACGAATGTCCACCCTCACCCTCTTTTGCAACAATCTCAAGCGATGGCAAACCCTGTTGATATGGTAGGACCCACACCCAATGTTTACCAGCAGCCACAGCATGCACAGCTTAACTGGCCCAGTAACTACTAAGAAAGGTGACGATTCCCTCCTCAAGGAAGTGACAATTCTTACCTATTAAATGGGCTTTCCAAACAAGATGTGGTTTAATGGAAAATCAGAAGACACAGATAGATGCCTGAACTGAGTGTGTAAATTAATAGAAGGGGCCGATGAAATCGGGCCAATATATTTTTGTGGTCTTCTTCCTGTGACTTATATAACATCATCCTCTTTTTAAGTTAATTTGAGGCCAGAAAATGATCTCCCTTGCTTCTCGTAGATGGTTTTGTAATCCTTGGGGAGCTCTTCTATAGGTTATAGTTGCTGCTAAGGTTGTTGGTAGAGGTTTTGTTTTTCCGTACGTATTTCCCCTAGTTTGAAAGTTTAGAGGTACCATAGGCGGATTCTGATGTGAGCTTGGTTCTTAGGTGTTTGTTTTTCTGCTTCGTTCATTTGTCTTGTCTTCTCTGCCCGTTTCGTCTTTGCGATGTCTTACCTGTAAAGTGAGTATTTTTTGGGGATAGCAAGGAAGATGTATTGTTGGGACTGTTGTAACTGGCCTTGGGAGAATTCTATCTTCTCATACACTTTTATAAGACTTTTAAATAATTTAAGAATTCAATATTTTTGTGCATCGCAGCTTTCATTAAGGCTTTTCCTTTTGGGGATTTACTTTGTGTTTTCTCGTTTGGTAAATCAGACTAGACAAGTTTTATATGATCAACAAAGTAATCAATTCGAACTATGTAGCTATTCTTGTTGGTTGTGCTTCTCTTGGACAAGGAATAACAACCTTAATATTCCCTAACCCTATTTAAGTATTGACTAGGGTGCGTTTGGTCAATATAAAATAAATAATTAGAATTTGATTGAGTTGGTCAAAAAAATATTGGCCCACTTCTGCGGACCGACCTAGGCAATGTTCGAGGTTCTCTAAAAGAGTTTTACTTGAATTAATTCAATTGCCTATTAGGGAATAAGCCTAATTGGAAACCTAATTGGGTCAAACTACTATAAGTTATTTTTTGACAATATTTGCACAATAGCAATTATTCGTTGTAATACTTGTTTCTAATGCTTTTTTTTTTTTTTTTTTGAGTTGAACTTGTATGTTTGCATCAATTGTCTTACCTTTTGTTAACCTTCTTTCCAATTCAAGCCAATCATTCATACATACCATGTGTTCCAAACTAGTTTCATTACCTCTCAGACAACGACTTAAATTATGCCAATCGTTGTAGCCTTCACAGCAAACTGAACTCTGATTTTGTTTTTTTCTTGAACAACTTACAATAAAAACAAAAAATCTTGTCCAAAGAAATTGAGTATAATAGCTCCCTTCTATCTATTTCCTCTTCGTTTGATAAAATCCTTTAATAATGTGACGCATCGAAACGTCTTTTGACATTATTTTTGGGGAACAACCTACAAGAATCTCTCCTGAGACATTTTTCCACTAAAAAGTCTCTAACTTTGTGATCAATATTATTCCACATTCCTGGATCATCAATATTCTCTTGATTTACATTCTCATGTTGAATAAAGACATTGTCTTTCTCATGTTCAATCACTTCTTCATTATCATTTGATGCATGCATATCACAAGTTTGAGTTGTTTCTTCAAAACCAAGTTAATTATCATCCCCATTCAGATTTTCTTCCTCTAACTTTTCACCTCTTCCTTCATCTAATTGATCCTTAACTTCATTGCTTTTCACTTCGACACCTTATTTATTATTACTAAAATATTTACCAATATCACCGGCTTGACTTTAAATTGAATCATCTATCCTTTTTTTTTTTCCTCTTTTGATATCCAGAAATATATTAGGCAACATGATACTGCATAAATAATTAAAAATTAAAGAAATAGATCATAAATAACTAATTACTATTAACCATTAAAAATAATATTTTTACACATACATAGATAAATATATCCAATTTAAATTACAAAATTGTTATTACTTATTAATCACTAAGTATTTTAATATAATTTATTTTTATCATAAAAGTATAGAGCTGACAATTTAGGCCCAGCTCGCCTGAGCCATGGGCTGGGCTGGGCTAAAAAAATAGCGGCCCAAAAAATTGGATACTTTTGGCCTCGCCCGATGGGCCAAATGGGCTCGCCATGCGCGACCCCTTGGCCCGATTGAATTTTATTTTAATAGAAAAGATAAATAATTTTGTTGTTACTTGTTATGAACTAAAATAGATTAAGATATAAAATATATGTGGATTGTGAAAGTGTAATGAATTATGTTTTATAGTACTTCTTCCGTCCACCAATTTCTTTTACCTACTTTCCTTTTTTGGGTGTCCACCAATTTTTTACTATTTCTGTTTTTGGAAATAAACACTACAAACAAACATAAATGAGTTTCACAATACCCCCTACTATACCCTTACTTTATCTACGTTTTCAAGTACTAATTTATTGATCTGCCAGATCAAATCTTCTAGATTTATTTCGGGGTTACCGCTCCCCTGAAAACAACAACACTTTTAGCCTTTGCATCCCAATACCACGAACATATTTTTCAAAAGTAGATGTAGGTAAGGACTTAGTGAACAAATCTACTAGATTGTCACTAGATTGCACCTTTTGAATGGTAATCACGTCACTCTTCTGGAGTTCGTATGGGTAGAAAAACTTAGGTGAAATATGTTTCATCAGGTTTCCCTTGACGTACCCATTACTCATTTGTGCGATGCAAGCTGCGTTGTCTTCAAATATAACGGTGGGAGGTGTATCGCCCTTAGCGATACCACACGAGTCACCAATGTATTTTACCAAGGACCTTAACCAAATACATTCTTGTGCAGCTTCAAACAAAGCTATTATCTCTGAGTGGTTTGAAGACGTGGTAACCATAATTTGTTTAACCGATCTCCATGAGATCGCGGTACCACCACAGAGAAAAATGTACTAGTCTGGGATAAGGCGTTGTGGGGATCAGACAAATAGCCAACATTCGTATAACCTACTAAGGTTTTATCTTGGTTCTTACGGTAAAACAGTCCAAGATCTTGAGACCCTTGGAGGTACCGAAGAACATGCTTAACACCATTCCAATGTCTCCTTGTAGGAGAAGCGCTATATCTCGCAAGCAAATTGACTGCAAATGCAATGTCCGACCTAGTGCAATTTGCGAGATAGAGCAATGCTCCAACAGCGCCAAGATAAGGAACTTCTGGCCCCAAAATTTCTTCTGAATCTTCTCTTGGCCTAAATGGGTCCTTATCCACTTCGAGGGATCGCACAACCATAGGGGTGCTAAGTGGGTGAGATTTATCCATGTGAAATCTCTCCAATACCTTCTTCACGTAGGTTGACTGATGTATAAGAATTTCTTCTGGGAGATGCTTGATCTGCAGGCCGAGGCAGTATTTGGTTTTACCCAAGACTTTCATTTCGAATTCAGCTCTCAATATTGAACTGGCTTCTTCAATCTCTTTGCATGTTCTGATTATGTTTAGGTCATCAACATAAAGGGATATGATGCAAAAACTATTTTGTGATTTCTTCATGAATACGCATGGGAAAACTTTATCGAATGTGTATTCCTTCTTCTGAAGGAATTCACTAAGTCGGTTGTACCACATGAAGCCCGATTGCTTCAGGCCATACAACGACTTCTGCAGTTTTATGCTATACATACTGCAGTTTTCACCATCCCTCATTTGAGGAATGCCAAATTCATCGGGGATTTTCATACAAATGTCGGCATCAAGTGATCCGTATAAGTATGCTGTTACTACGTCTATTAATCTCATTTGGAGATTTAATTTAACTGCCAAAGATATCAAGTAACGGAATGTTATTGAGTCCATTACGGGAGAATAGGCTTGATCGAAATCAATACCGGGTCTCTGCGAAAACTCTTGAGCTACAAGCCTCGCTTTATACCTCTCCAAAATATTGTTCTCATTTCGTTTTCGTACAAATACCCATTTATATCCTACGGGGATAGTGCGCGCGGGTGTACGAACGATAGAGCCAAATACTTGTCTTTTGTTAAACGATGCGAGCTCTGCATCAATTGCCTCTTTCCATTTAACCCAATCAGAGTGCTTCCGGCACTCAGTGATAGTTTTGGGTTTTGGATCTAGATCATTATTTATAATGGAAAGAGCAATTGTCGCTGCAAATTTATCGTCGACGATAATAATATTTCTAATATATGTTTCTCTCGTATCTATGAAATTCAAAGAGACTTCGACGTTTACGTCAACCAGACCTTCCTCATTTCCCAGTGTATCTGGATCTGATCGTTCCGCGGTCCTAGTGCATTGAATATTTTGTGCACGTGCTTCATCACTAGGACGCTCGTCTTCTAGAGACTTTGAGTTATCTAGATGAATCTCTTCTAGAGATTTTACATTCGGCTGACCAGTTTTGCTAGCTTTTCATTTAGGTCCTTTACTCTTCTGGCGTGTGGGGGCATGAGTACTTGTTTTGCTTGGGACCTCAACCCTTTGGGGAGCATTTACTGCAGGTATATGCGATTTAGTTACACCTCTATGGTTAGTGAACGCGTCTGGCAGATTGTTTGCTAAATTTTGCAAGTTAATGATCTTCTGAACTTCCAGTTCAGATTGACTACTGCGTGGATCTAGATACTGAAGATCACTTACGTTCCACGTAAGCTCCCGTCATTCATTCAAATTTGAATTCAGATCTCCCCCTAATGCCAGGAAGTGATCTTCATCGAACGTGCAATCAGTGAACCGGGCCGTTAATTGATCCCCAGACAAAGGCTCGAGGTATTTCACGATGGATGGAGAGTTAAATCCGACGTAAATACTGAGTTTCCTCTGTGGGCCCATAGAGGTCCGCTTTGGTAATGTTATCGGAACATATACCGCACATCCGAAAATACGCAGATGGGAAATGCTAGGTTCTTTCCCACGCACTAGCTGTAGAGGGGAATGATCATTATATGCAGTTGGACGGATTTGTATCAAGTGCGATGCATGTAGGACTGCATGCCCCTAGCATGAAGTGGGTAGTTTAGAGTTCATAAGCAATGGTCTCACGATAAGTTTGATACGTTTTATTAGCGCCTCAGCAAGACCGTTTTGGGTATGGACGTAGGGGACCAAATGCTCCATTTTAATTCCCAGGGCCATACAGTAATCTGTAAAGGCCTTTGAGCTGAACTCAGCAGCATTATCCATGCGAATCGACTTAATTAGATAATTCGGGAATTGAGCTCTAAGCTCGATAGTGATGGTCCCGTTTTTGAATACCAAAATATGGGAATTTAGGAGAATTTTTTTTTTAAAAAAAACTCTACATTGCACCCTGAATGAGTTCAGTGAGAGAACACTCAAGTCACTGCATTGCTAAGAGTCAGAGCACTCAAGTCAGTGCAAACTGACTTGTGAGCTCAGGCTCTTAACAAGGCAGTGACTCGAGAGACTGAACTCTCGAGTGCTTGCTTAAGCCTGTCAGTGAGATGGATTCTCCCTGACCTAAATACTTAACCAAAGTTTCTTAACAATGCTCTCAGTGAGCAGATTTTCACAACACTTTAGTCAATGCTTAAAACAATAAAACACACAGTTTAACGTGGTTCAGAGACTCAAGCTCTTACATCCACGGCCTGATTTAACAGGAAATCCACTAACTGGGATTCTTATTTTTAACGTGCCAAGGTGCACCCAGATCTACAACTTCAGATCTTGCTAACTTCCTTACTAACTCACAAACAACTTGCTACCAACAACCTGACAATGGTTATGGTTTCAGTTGGGTTTTCTCCAACTAGGTGAGGTTTTCCCTTACAATGTGTTAGCCTAAAGCTAAGATTGGGAAAACCTCTCTAAGCTAAGATTTACAAGCTGAACACTCATTTGTGTATAAATATGAACCCTAATGGTCAGTGTACAAGATGTGAATCATGCCTCCTTATAACTCCCATACAATGCACTTAAACACTCACACCTTCATAGCTCGTAGGTGTTGATTTTTCTTTCTTCACACACATCAAACCGCAGCTATGAGCTTGTATTTATAGTGTGGATTCAAATGTACCGTTGGATGAAATTACATTTGAATCCATACATTTAATAGGTTTCACCTACTTTTCTTGGAACTCGGCCTTGTCAGTGTCAGATACGCTGTCTTGACGTGATTGGTCCACGTGGACTGAATCCAACGGATCTTTGACTCAGTGTGCTTGATCAGGGCGCACTGACTTCAGATGGCATATCCTCCACTGACTGATAATCTTTAGTAGACAAACTTGTCTTCAGTGATGTTGTCCTTCAGGGAATCTTTGAAGATCTCTCCAAGAAGTTTGTGATTAGGTGTGAAATTGTCATGATTCGTCACTCGAAATGCCCTTGTTTTGATTGATTTATATGAGTATTTAGAGTCATTTGAGTATCATTTTCATAAACTAATGAACTTGTCTCTTTGATGCTCATATATGGATAGAGGGCGAAAAGAGGAGTTCGTAGGACTTTGAATTGACTCAAACGGACGCCCGGATGAGAAGATATCGAAGAAATACGAAAAGTATTAGTTCGAGGGAGCAAAAGTATCATTGGAGTGCACAAGCAAGGAGCACTCGTGCACATAGTGCACGAGCAGTCGAGTATAGAGCTCGAGAAGGTGCAACTCGTGCACCTAGTGCACGAGCACTCGTGCAGTGCGCACGAGCTGACGCGGGTCGTGCACTAGTGCACGAGTAAGGGAGATCGAGCACTTTTTGCTCTCTGGATGAATTGGAGCGCTCGAGTGGAATGAGCTCGTGCACTAGTGCACGAGCAGTGCATGAGCGTACGTGATTTTTGGCCCATTAACTCCCGATTCGACCCGTTGCCTATTTATACCCCTTCTGAAAACGTTTTTACACACCACAGACGACACCACGACACACCACAAACGCACACCACGACACACCACTTGATACCATATTACTTTTAGAGTTAGTTTTTGGAGAGAAAGAGATGAGCAAGCTTTAGATTCACGTTTTCGAGGTTTTCTTTACGAATTCATAGTACGGTTTTGCTTTTTAATTTCGTTTCTTAAGACCTTTGTTCGTTAATACTTTGAGACTTCGTTTTCTTAATCTAAATTCAGTTATTAGCATTAATTTTCTTTCAACCCTAGTTTATGTTTGATAATTTATTCGTTAAAATCGTTATGTTCATGTTCGTTGCTTATTCAATTGTTCTTGTTTACGTAAAAACCATGTCTAGCTAAAACCCTTGCATCCTTAGGGTAGGATGAACTCGTAGAAGTAGGTTGTGGGTATGTAATTAGGGTAATTCGTGACGTTAGGTTTTAATTCTCTTAATTAATGAATTCTTAAAATCAATCTTAACTTTATTCTTGAATTTCGTTCGAAAAGTGTTAGAGAGAGGACGACTTTATCACTCTTTAACAACGAGTAGACTTAATGAGAGGGTTTAGAAAGGGTTAATTAATCTACCGGTTTTTCTAAGGAGGACGACCGCATCACCTTAGTTTAAATTAGGGTCTCGTTAATTAAGCACAATCTATTAACTTGTTAGTGGATTAGTGAAGTCGATTGCTAGGATAAAGTATTAGGGTATTAATTCTTGAGCTTTCATCTTACAATCTTTTACTTAGGTTATTTCTTGCGCGTCACAATTATTTTGATTATGTACCTGCTCCGTTAGTATACGTAGGGATTCCTATCCTGAGCATCACCATCACTTATTTGAATACAAACCTTCGTTAATTTGTTCCTTTCGTTCTTAGTTTAATTAGTTTATTTTAGCTTAGACTTAATTCTTTGAAAAAATCCAAAAACATACATTCATATTAGCTACGACGCGTAGATCTTCAGGGATCTGTTCGCATACACTTCATCCCTTGGGTTCGATAATACTTGGTCGCTATACTTACTCATACTACAGTGAACCTGTATGCTTGCGGGGAATCTACTAGTAAAAGTTGGTATATTCGCTTCAAGTCAGTTTGTCATAAGGCTGAATGACAAACTTCCCTGACCACAGTAGCCTGACTCCTTCAGGGCCTACTTGGTGCAGCACTGATCCTCCTGATCATGCTCTTCACTGAGTGGTCCACCTGACTTAGCTTAGATCAGCCCGGTTTACACTCAGTGGGACATCCTTCAGGCTTCTCTTCTGGTTCAGGTTACTAGTATGACTTCAGTAAGTTCTTCTTGGTGTCATCTTGATATCCTCAGGCTGTGTTGCTGAGTTCCCCCTCGCTGAGTTCCTCCTCAACTGAGTGCTTCTCAACTGACAGCCTATTCTACTGAGAGCTAACCTAGCCTGACCTGAAACAAAAGATACTATCCTGTCTGCTTTCAAACCTATTACATGTTATTTTGAAAAATCATCAAAACTAAAACATATCCCAACAATTTCCCCATTTTTGATGATTCCAAAACTTCTAACCAAATGATTTTCTATTACAAGTTGAATGTCAGAACACAGGTAATAGTTTGGAATATGCAGAAATTCCCATAGTTTAAAACCTTTAAGATCTGTTCGGTTGGCCATTTTTCTTAACAAAACTGGATCAGTGGTCATGTGAACAACCCGCTCTGATACCAATTGATGGTCCCATTTTCGAATACCAAAATATGGGAATTTAGGAGATTTAAAAAAAAAAAAAACTCTGTTGGGATATTTTAGTTTTGATGATTTTCCAAAACAACATGTAATAGGTTTGAAAGCAGTCAGGATAGTATCTTTTAGTTTCAGGTCAGGCTAGGTTGTTTCTCAGGAGAACATGTTATCAGTGGAGGAAGAACTCAGCTGAGGAGGAACCCTACTGAGAGGAACTCAGCTGAGGGGGAACTCTACTGAGAGGAACTCAGCGAGGGGGAACTCACTGACACAGCCTGAGGAAGTCAAAATAACATCAAAAAGAGAACAGACTGAAGCCATGTCAGAAGACCTGAACCTGAAGAGAAGCCTGAAGGAAGTCCCACTGAGTATAAACCTGACTTTCTAAGCTGGTCAGTGGACTACTCAGTGAAGAGCATGATTGAGAGGATCAGTGCTGTGCCTAGTAGGACCTGAAGGAGTCAGGCTACTGAGGCTGGGAAGCTTGACAAATAGCCTTATGTCAACTCCCCTGAGTGGACTTCAAGTCTACTGAAGGAAGTCCACTGAGAAGACTTAAAGTCCAATGATGGTTCCTAAGAAGACTTCAAGTCTACTGAAGAAAGGTATCCTGAGAGGATTACAAGTCAGCTGAAGACAAGTCGCCTGAAGTCAGGACTACCCTGATCAAGTACCCTGAAGAAAAGAGCCGTTGGACTCAGTCCACGTGGACCAATCAAGTCAAGGCAGCAAATCTGACAAAAGCTGACAAAGGCCATACTTTACTGAAAAGGAGAATTTCACTCCAGAGATAGTCTGGATTTAAATGTTACTCTCTCCAACGGTAACATTCAAATCCACACTATAAATACAAACTCAAGCTTCATTTGTGAAAGCAAGGAGCTGGTGTGAGAGTGGTGCGTTTCAAGGGAGGCATAAGGAGGCACCATCTCCATCAAGAACACTGACCTGAGTTCTTCATAGTCATATTTGAGTGTTCCAGTTTGTATACTCGAGCTCATCATATACATCCTAAGCTTAGAGAGATTTTCCCAACCTTAGCTTAAAGGCTAAAACCATGTAAGGGAAAATCTCACCTAGTTGGAGAGAACCAAACCAAACTAAACCCTTTCCAGAATAGTGTTAGGTGTTGCAGTGAGGTGAGGAGAGGCAGTCCCTGAGTGGAGAGGGATGTGAGGCCAGTTCGAGAGGCAGCTCCGCGGAGGGGTGTGAGTCCAGTTGTGAGTGCACCTTGGCACGTTAAAAACAAGAATCCCGGGTAGTGGATTTCCTGTTAAATCAGGAAGTGGATGTAGGAGCTTGAGCCTCCGAACCACTTTACATTGTTGTGTTCTTTATTGCTTTACTGACTTGCATAACATCAGTGTTAAAACAAAAATTTCTCCTAATTTCCCATATTGTCCTTGTTTGCCCTTCGAAAACGGGACCAACAAACTCTGCATTGCACCCTGAATGAGTTCAGTGAGAGAACACTCAAGTCACTGCATTGCTAAGAGTCAGAGCACTCAAGTCCGTGCAAACTGACTTGTGAGCTCAGGCTCTTAACAAGGCAGTGACTCGAGAGACTGAACTCTCGAGTGCTTTCTTAAGCCTGTCAGTGAGATGGATTCTCCCTGACCTAAATACTTAACCAAAGTTTCTTAACAATGCTCTCAGTGAGCAGATTTTCACAACACTTTAGTCAATGCTTAAAACAATAAAACACACTGTTTAATGTGGTTCAGAGACTCAAGCTCTTACATCCACGGCCTGATTTAACAGGATATCCACTAACTGGGATTCTTATTTTTAACGTGCCAAGGTGCACCCAGATCTACAACTCCAGATCTTGCTAACTTCCTTACTAACTCACAAACAACTTACTACCAACAACCTGACAATGGTTATGGTTTCAGTTGGGTTTTCTCCAACTAGGTGAGGTTTTCCCTTACAATGTGTTAGCCTAAAGCTAAGATTGGGAAAACCTCTCTAAGCTAAGAGTTACAAGCTGAACACTCATTTGTGTATAAATATGAACCCTAATGGTCAGTGTACAAGATGTGAATCGTGCCTCCTTATAACTCCCATACAATGCACTTAAACACTCACACCTTCACAGCTCGTAGGTGTTGATTTTTCTTTCTTCACACACATCAAACCGCAGCTATGAGCTTGTATTTATAGCGTGGATTCAAATGTAACCGTTGGATGAAATTACATTTGAATCCATACATTTAATAGGTTTCACCTGTCTTGACGTGATTGGTCCACGTGGATTGAATCCAACGGATCTTTGACTCAGTGTGCTTGATCAGGGCGCACTGACTTCAGATGACATATCCTCCACTGACTGATAATCTTCAGTAGACAAACTTGTCTTCAGTGATGTTGTCCTTCAGGGACTCTTTGAAGATCTCTCCAAGAAGTTTGTCATAAGGCTGAATGACAAACTTTCCTGACCACAGTAGCCTGACTCCTTCAGGGCCTACTTGGTGCACTACTGATCCTCCTGATCATGCTCTTCACTGAGTGGTCCACCTGACTTAGCTTAGATCAGCCCAGTTTACACTCAGTGGGACATCCTTCAGGCTTCTCTTCTGGTTCAGGTTACTAGTATGGCTTCAGTAAGTTCTTCTTGGTGTCATCTTGATATCCTCGGGCCGTGTTGCTGAGTTCCCCCTCAACTGAGTGCTTCTCAACTGACAGCCTATTCTACTGAGAGCTAACCTAGCCTGACCTGAAACAAAAGATATTATCCTGACTACTTTCAAACCTATTACATGTTGTTTTGGAAAATCATCAAAACTAAAACATATCCCAACAGATAGTTTTCGCAATAAGCTTCACAAAAGCTTGATTGCGGGTGGACAACAAACAGGCATATATCCACCTAGTGGAGGCATCAATAAGGGCCATGCAATATCGAAATGGTCCTGATGTTGGGTGAATCGGTCCGCAAATGTCTTCTTGAATTCGTTCAAGGAAAACCGAAGACTCTAGTCCAACCTTAGTGCGCGACGGGCGCACTATTAACTTACCCTTAGAACATGCATCACAAATAAATTCATCAACAAGAGGGATTCTATTATTCGAAATATTATGACCAATTGAATTAGATAGAATCCTACGTATCATAGTTTGTCCTGAATGACCTAACCGCTGATGCCACAATTTAAAAGAATTCGAGTCATAAAATTTCATACTCATAGCTAGATGGAGATTAGACGGCCGGATGTAGGAATAGTACAATCCGGAGGAGAAGGAAGGAAGTTTCTCTATAACTTGTTTACGACTACCTCGAGTAATAGTCATCAAATCGTATTCATTATTGTTCTCAGTTTCAGTTTCAATGTGATAGCCATTAGTTCTAATATCTCTAAAACTGAGTAGGGTACATTAGATTGTGGGAAAAATAAGGTATTATCGATTATGAGTTCGGTACCCATGGGGAGGACAATGGAAGCTCTTCCGGAGCCCACTATCAACATACTATCATTGGCTATTGTAGTTATACTCCCCTTACGTTCTACCAAGTTATGAAAATACTTCTTATCTCTTAAGATTGTATGTGTGGTGGCGCTATCTACCAAACATAAATCACTATTTGCATCCACCATGCCAGAGGAAATAGCCAAAACCTAATAGTTGATATGTTTACATGCCATGAATAAGAAAAGTAATATCCAAATAAATGTAATGGACAGCTATTTAAGGTAAACACATCAAAGCTAAAATAATAATATTGTCCATTGATTAGGCGTGAAATTGTCATGATTCGTAGCGAGAAACGCCCTAGTTTTGGTCGAATTTATTGAGTTTTTAGAGCCAAATGAGTACTATTTCTACACATTGATGAATTTGTCTCTTTGATACTCATAGGTGAATCGAGGATGAAAAACGGAGTTCGTAGGACTTTGAATCGACTCAAACGGATGCCCGGATGAGAAGATATCGAAGAAATACGATTGGTATTAGTACGTGTGAAGAAAAGTGTTAGTTGCAAAGGAAGGAAGACCCATTCGAGCATCGTCACTCGAGCACCCCGCTCGAGTGAAGTAGATCGAGCGCCCCGCTCGAGCACCGGAACCGCTCGACCAAGAGAGCTCGAGCGCCCCGCTCGAGCACCAGATCCGCTCGACCACAACAGCTCGAGCGACCCGCTCGACCGGGTCTGCTCGAGCGCTTCCAAGGCATTTTCTCCAACTTACGTTTTTCGGCCCACGAGTTCACGAATCGGCCCGTTGCCTATATATACCTCTTCCAAACACGTTTTGAGGAGCCCCGAACTTAGAAATCACTTTTAGACTTAGTTTTTTGGAGAGGAAGGAGAGAAGCAAGTTTACGTTTACGTTTTGTTGAGGTTTTTTTCGTACGAATTCTTAGTTTCTTTTCGTTTATTAGTTTATTTTCGTTAGTTTGATTTCTTTAAGCACTTTGAAACTTCGTTTGAGTTAATTAAATTTCAGTTCTCAGATTTATTTTCTTTTAAAAACCCTAGTTCATGTTTCTTATTTTCTTCGTTCAATTCATTATGTTTATGTTCATTGTTTCTTCTATTGCTTTTATGTTTGTTAAAGCCATGTCCGGCTAAAACCCTTGTATGCTTAGGGTAGGATGAACTCGTAGAAGTAGGTTGTGGGTATGTAATTAGAGTAACTTGTGACATTAGGTTTTAATTCTCTTAGTTAATGAATTCTTATAATTAATCTTAACTTTACCTTTGAATTTCGTACGAAAGTGTTAGAGAGAGGACGACCGTATCACTCTTTAACAACGAGTAGACTTAACGAGAGGGTTTAGGAAAGGTTAATTCATCTACCGGTTTAGCGAAGGAGGACGACCGCATCACCTTAGTTAAATTAGGGTCTCATTAATTAAGCACAATCTATTAACTTGTTAGTAGGTTAGTGAAGTCGAGTGTTAGGGTAAAGTATTAGGGTTTAGAATCTTGAGCTTTCACCTTGCATTCTTAGACTTAGGTTAATTCTTGTGTGTCACAGTTATTTTGATTATGTACCTGCTCCGTTAGTATACGTAGGGATTCCTATCTTAAGCATCACCATCTCTCATTAGAACACAACCCTTAGTTAATTCGTCTTCTTAGGTATTTAAGTTTACTTAGTTTATTTTAGTTTTTAATTAATCTTTTCAAAAATCCAAAAATAACACACTCATATTAACTACGACGCGTAGATCTTCAGGGATCTATTCGCATATACACTGTCCCTTGGGTTCGATATACTTGGTCATTATACTTGCTAATACTACAGTGAACCCGTTCGCTTGCGGGTGAGCGACTAGTAGAGTTAGTATCATCGCTTCAAGTCAATGGCGCCGTTGCCGGGGATGGCGTTATATGCTTTTTGAATAGGACTTGTAGATAGCTTAGTAGTTAGTAGTGGGTGATTTATTTTCTGTTTTTATTTTTATTTCCATTCATTAGGCAGTTGCGTTTTGATTCTTCTGCTAGTGTTTCAGGTTTATGAAAACACGCTCACAAGGCAATACGAGCGAAGAGAGGTTACCTGCAGATCCTGAGACAATAGCTAGAAGGAACTGAGCCTTCTTGAGAAGAATGACTACTGCCGCGGGAAACAAAGACAAGATTTCTGATGAACTTGGGGAGTTAGACAAAATAGCTGCAGAGTATATTGCTCTTGTGGAACGGGCAGAGGGTGCCAATGGAAACAGCAGCAATCAGCAGATACCCATAGGGGGAACTGAGAGCCCACACCCGAACCCACAAGACACAATCAACTCTGCATAAACACAACCCCAAAGCCAGAACCAAAACCCTGCTTACCCACAAAACCCAAATAACCCTTTCAACAACCCAGTATACCAACATTACCCATACCCACCTTATCCTTACCCACCATACCCGTATCCTCCACCACCTGTCTATAATCAACCACCTGTTTACCCACCACCACCCCAACAAGTACCAGTACCTGCTGCTAATCCTCAACACGTTTCTCAGAACGTAGATCACAATATGGCTATTCGAGGGAGGTTTGCAGCGCAGCCACAGCGGTACTATGATGGAGTGGCTTTGCCTCCTGTTGAGGCGAACAACTTCTCGATATCCCCGGGGATTTTAAAGCTGCTTACCGAGAATCAGTTCAAGGGGGTGATCGGGAAGGAGAATCCTCATACACATTTGAGGAGTTTTCTAATGATAGCCTCTACTTTCAATTACAATGGCATGTCTAAAGATGCCAAAAGGTTGCGGCTGTTCCCATTCTCATTGACGGGAATAGCCAAGGAATGGTACGATAATACGCTTCCACAGGGAGGTATTACCACTTGGGCCGAGCTCGAGCGTCTGTTCCTCGAGCGATTCTACCTTCCATCTAGGACGATCAAGGCTAGAATTGAGATCTCGTCCTTTCACCAGAAGTCTGAAGAAGATTTACGCCAAGCGTGGGAGAGATACTCAAACATGCTGATTGAGTGCCCGCAACATGGGTACAACGAGGGAGACATTATGGCATTCTTCTATAGTGGTGCCAACAAGGCGGGGCAAGACCATTTAGACGCCTGTGCGGGCGGAGCATTCCTGAAACAAGGCATAGAGAGGTGTAGGGAGATCGTGGACAACATTGTCACGAATGCCGGTGCTTGGGGTGTGGATGCAGATTTTCAGAGAGTGCATCAGGTTGAAGAGGGTGAAGGAACGAGAAGGCTGTTGATGGCAATGATGGAGAAGATCAACAACCTCGAGTTGGGGAAGAGTTTGGTTGGAGAGCATGCAGTAGAAAATGAGAGAGTAGACCAACCAAGTGGGCAGCAAGAGGTAGCCAATTACATGGGAGGCCCGTATTACAATCAGAATGGCTACCAAGGTGGAAATCAGTATGGAAGGCCTTCTTATGGTCAGCCATTTGCACCTCCAGGGCCACAACCGCCTCAAAATCAATGGAGGAATACACAATGAGTTCAAGGAGGCCAGCAGCCTCCTCAAAACACATGGGGGAAGAATTAGAACTTTTCGTATGCTAACCCAAAAGCTGGTATTACTGTTCCTGCAGGTGTTGATCCAGGTTCAAAGCCTCCCGGTGGAGAAGGGGGTGCATCAACCGAGGAGATGTTGAGAGCGATCCTTCAGAAGGTGGAGGAAGTAAGCAAGCGGTTGTCATCCTTGGAGTACGATGTGAAGGAGTTGCATAAGAAGGGTGATCATCGTGATCAAGAGCTCCAGAAGATAAACGTTGAGTGGACTAGAACTCAACAAGAGAACAATCGAAGGTTCACTTCGATAGAGTTCCAGATGAGCCAGATTGCAAAGATGGTGAATAGAGATCCGGGAAAATATCCTTCAGTGCCGGAGGGGAACCTGAAAGAGCAGTGCAAGGCGATCCAGCTTAGAAGTGGAACCAATTATGAAGGGCCTCAGATGCCTGCTGACTCTGAGACGCCCCAAGTTGAGAAAGGGATTGAAAGTGAAGGGATAGAGAAGCATAAAGATATGGATGAGTCCCAGAAGGGCAAGGAAAGTGAGGAGATAGAGAGGGTTCCAAAGTGGAAGAAAGCAAAGGAAGCAAGAGAGAAAGTGAAAGTGACCAAGCGAGATGAATGTGGGGTACCCAAATCTGTGATACCCGTCCCGTATCCACAACGCTTTATGAAGAAAACGCTTGATGAGAAATTCGCTAAGTTCCTTGATGTTTTTAAACAATTGCATATTAATATTCCTTTTTATGATGCTTTGGAACATATGCCCAATTATGCAAAGTTTTTGAAGGACTTGATCGCGAAAAGACGGCGAGTGGATGAGCCGAAGTTGGTGCAGCTGAACCACGAGGTGAGTGCATTAGTGCACAAGGCGCTTCCACCAAAGCTGAAGGATCCCGGGAGCTTCACGATCTTATGTGACATTGGGAACAGGATCAAGAAGGGAGCGTTGTGCGATCTCGGAGCGAGCATTAATTTGATGCCACTGTCGCTTTTCAAGAAGTTGGAAGGTGGTGAACTTCAACCCACAATGATGACGCTTCAACTTGCCGATCGGTCTATTACTAGACCTCAAGGTGTGGTTGAAGACGTCCTAGTGAGAGTTGGAGATCACATTTTTCCAGCCGACTTTGTAGTCCTAGAGATGGAGGAAGATGAGCACGTGCCCCTGATCTTGGGAAGACCGTTCTTAGCAACGGCGGGGATGGCGCTAGACGTGGCAAATGGGAAGATTACATTGAAGGTTGATGATCAAGAAGTGAAGATCTCCCTATATGAAGCCATGAAGCACTCGAGGGAGGATGAGAGCTTGTATTGCATAGATGCAATTGATCCTCGTGTTGAAGACACACCTCCTATCCCTAATCCTTCTGATATTCATGATTTTGTTAGTCCTTCACGTGATTATTTAACCCATGAGCATTATGATCTTGATTATTTTGATAGGGATAAAGTGAAGAAGTTGAAGGATGAAGAGGTGAAAAGTGTGGACGTAACCCAGTTGGAAGGAAAATGAGGAGTTAAGAAGAAAAAGTCCAAATTCAAGAAACTGTTTGGTAAGACTCCTCCAGATAAAGGTGAGAAGGAGTTGAGACCCATAACACTTGGGGATGAGAAGAAAGCAAAAGAGCTCATGATGGAGGGGCATCAAGGAAAAGAATGCAACCACCACTCTTATGAGAGTAAGGGAGGTAAATTTGAGTATGATGTCCCATAAGCTCCTTTGAGCTTGGTCCGGCATGAGGACCTTAAAAATAGCGCTGAATGAGAGGCAACCCATTATTTTTTATTTATTTGCTTTGCGTTTTTTTAGTTATTAGGGAGTTATTTTGAGTCGTATGTTTAACCTCGTATTTGAGTGAGTTGATTGTAGGCTTGTCTCTAAAGGAGTAAAGGTATCATGAAGTATTCAGATTGAAGGAACCAACTTGAGACAAGGGAGTGTGCAAAGCTATTGAGAGAAACTGAATTGTTTGGTTGAGGTAACCCACAACCCCAAACTTAGACCTCTAGCAAGGTCGAAGTTTGGGGGGGGGGGGGGGTGGAGTTTTTTTTATGTTTCTTGTTACATTGCACATGCATGCACGCCCTTATCCTTGAGTTGAGTTTGATTGATTATTGGTTTGTTGAGATACTCCTTGGGGTGATTTTGATTTGACTCGCTATTGCATATTTCATGCCTATCAATCATCTTATGCTTGTTGATTGCTATCTTTGAGTATGATTTGATGAGTAGAGTGAGTTGTAAGGGTGAGTTAGAAATTCTTTTGTGTGAGTGTTTGAGTTAGAGTTGATTTGAGAAAGAACCCGTGTTGGTCCCAAAAAGGTTATCCAGCGGAAACGTTTTGAGTTTTTTTTTTTTATGAAAACCCTTTAAATAAATGCTAAAAGAAATGCAGAAAACTTAAAGTGCAGTAAAGTAAATAACACAAGGATTTATAGTGGTTCGGACAACAGGTCCTACGTCCACTCTCCCTTTCTCCAAAGGGGACTTACTCTCCAACCAACTTACTGACGAACCACTGGAATTGGGAAGTACCAGCTCCTTCGTACAACTTGCTTCAATTTTACGATCTAAGCCTTACACCAATCTATCTATACAGATAAGGATTGTGTGAATGGTCCAACTATAACTCCTAAAGAGTGTATATAAACTTGAAAGGACAAAATGAGTGAGTGGAAGAGTTCGTGTGTTCTTGGTGTGCTCTCGCGCGACTCTTGTCTCTTGAACTAATCCAAGCACTCCTATTTATAGTTGTAGGAATTAACTAGCCGTTGGAGAGCTAGCAATTCAAACAACCATAATTGGAGGAATATAATCAATCAAAGATTGATTATATGATTGATTAGTTGACTTTCAATCAAGCAATCAATCAATCAGATCCTCCATCAGTTGACTCTCTAGATTGCCTTCTTCTCCATCATGAATTTCCAAAGTCTTCTTGTCTCCAGATTACTATGAAGCTTCTGGTATGGTGAACTAATCCGTCTCTCTCATCTGGTCTGGTCTGGGGTCTTCTGGTCTGGTCTCATCTGGTCAGGTAACACTTCTGCTCTGGTCCTCATCTGGAAGAGGTCTTCTGGTCAGGCTCCTCTGGTCAGACTCCTCTGGCAGACTCCTCTCATCTGGTCACCTCCTCTAGTCACCTCATCTGGTCACCTCCTCTGGTCACCTCATCTGGTCACCTCCTCTGGTCACCTCATCTGGTCACCTCCTCTGATCAGACTCCTCTGTTCACCTCTCATCTGGTCACCTCATCTGATCACCTCCTCTGATCAGACTCCTCTGGTCACCTCTCATCTGGTCACCTCATCTGATCACCTCCTCTGGTCTGCACAGATTTCTTCCCCCTTAACCAAAGACCTATTCTAGACCTATACTAATCTGTAGCTGACTAACAGGTTCAGCTAGTCCTATTACAAGTTCTTGTTTTAACATCTTCAAAACATCTAATCTATATCCTAACAATTCCCCCCTTTTTGATGATGTTAAAACTGGAAGAACTTAAATAAAAACAAGACAAGAAAACTTGAATTATCAAAATAGAGATTCTAGCAGGCTGGGTCAACTGATCTTCCCCCTTAAAGTATGCTCAGCTGATATTGGGGCAAAACATCAGCTGGTCTTCTTGTGTATCTGCAGGCAATCAAGCTTTTGGTACCCTACTGGGTCCAGGGGGGTTAGCACAATATTTAGGAAGCCACAAGAATAGATCATCCCTTTTTGGATCAGGTGATCTTATCTTTCTTCCATACATATCAACAAAAACACACTGAACATAAGAAGCTTCGACATGGTTATTTCTTCTAGAGGCTCTTCTTCTCTTATGAGCTTGTCCAGTAGAAGGAATAACTTGTCTTAAAGCAACAGACTTGAAATTCTTTTGATAAGGATAAGTCTTACTAGAACCATCAAAGGTTCCAGCTGGTCTGGCAGATGACTTGAAAGTCTTCTGCAGGTGAGTAGGAGTCATCTGGTTCTGCCTATTTTGAGAAGATCCAGACTGTCTTCTACTCTGCTGGCCTGGCTGAGGTCTTTTATTCTGGGTATAGCCCTTCTTAAAATTCCTCCTCTGCCTTTTGGGTTTTTGAGTTTTAGGACTCATCTGCCCATTAGGCTGAGTTGCCTGGTCAGCTGGCTTTTTACCCTTATCAATAAAATTACTAGTCTGTTCTTCTTTCTGAACAGGTGAGGATTCAGGTTTGGTATAACCAAGGCCTGTTTTATCATGCTCTCTTTGAGATGAGGCAGCTATATGTGACACAGCATTGTTTGCTATAGTCAGCTGCTCCAGTCTCAGCTTGAGCTTGTCCTCACTATCTTTTACAATCTTGTTTTGATGGAAGAGTTCATCGAACTTAGCTTCCAGCAGAGTATATTCATTATCTTTCTCAATGTTTTCAGCAAGCAACTTTTCTATTAGCTTAGTTTGTTCATCACATCTGGTTTTCAAGTCAGTGGACTCTTCTACCAGAGTTTGAACTTGTTCAGCTGGTAGATCAGTTGGGTTGCTAAAACATTGTGAAAGCTTCAGATTTTCTGCTTTCAACTTTGTGTTCTCTTCTTCCAACTTTTGACAAAGTTGTATAGAAGTTTGGAGATCTAATATCATCTTCTGCATATCAGACTCCTCTGATTGTTCAGAAAAAGAAGAATGAGAAGAAGAAGAGGGAGTTCGATTACATACCTCGTCTGTTACCAGACATATCTCTTCGTCTGGTCCAAAATTTGATGATGAACCAGAAGTGGATACCTCATCTTCCTCATCTGCTATGCTTCTTTTGGAGTACCTCCTGGTGTCTCTTCTACTGCATCTCTTTGAGCCCATTTCTGCAAAATTTGTTAGCACAACAAATATTTGGGTTTTCAGAAAAATGGATCTGCCCTGGTGACCACCGAGATAATTTCAAAACAGTGGTCTGTAGGACACACTGCTCTGATACCACTTGTTGGTCCCAAAAAGGTTATCCAGCGGAAACGTTTTGAGTTTTTTTTTTATGAAAACCCTTTAAATAAATGCTAAAAGAAATGCAGAAAACTTAAAGTGCAGTAAAGTAAATAACACAAGGATTTATAGTGGTTCGGACAACAGGTCCTACGTCCACTCTCCCTTTCTCCAAAGGGGACTTACTCTCCAACCAACTTACTGACGAACCACTGGAATTGGGAAGTACCAGCTCCTTCGTACAACTTGCTTCAATCTTACGATCTAAGCCTTACACCAATCTATCTATACAGATAAGGATTGTGTGAATGGTCCAACTATAACTCCTAAAGAGTGTATATAAACTTGAAAGGACAAAATGAGTGAGTGGAAGAGTTCGTGTGTTCTTGGTGTGCTCTCGCGCGACTCTTGTCTCTTGAACTAATCCAAGCACTCCTATTTATAGTTGTAGGAATTAACTAGCCGTTGGAGAGCTAGCAATTCAAACAACCATAATTGGAGGAATATAATCAATCAAAGATTGATTATATAATTGATTAGTTGACTTTCAATCAAGCAATCAATCAATCAGATCCTCCATCAGTTGACTCTCTAGATTGCCTTCTTCTCCATCATGAATTTCCAAAGTCTTCTTGTCTCCAGATTACTATGAAGCTTCTGGTATGGTGAACTAATCCGTCTCTCTCATCTGGTCTGGTCTGGGGTCTTCTGGTCTGGTCTCATCTGGTCAGGTAACACTTCTGCTCTGGTCCTCATCTGGAAGAGGTCTTCTGGTCAGGCTCCTCTGGTCAGACTCCTCTGGCAGACTCCTCTCATCTGGTCACCTCCTCTAGTCACCTCATCTGGTCACCTCCTCTGGTCACCTCATCTGGTCACCTCCTCTGGTCACCTCATCTGGTCACCTCCTCTGATCAGACTCCTCTGTTCACCTCTCATCTGGTCACCTCATCTGATCACCTCCTCTGATCAGACTCCTCTGGTCACCTCTCATCTGGTCACCTCATCTGATCACCTCCTCTGGTCTGCACAGATTTCTTCCCCCTTAACCAAATACCTATTCTAGACCTATACTAATCTGTAGCTGACTAACAGGTTCAGCTAGTCCTATTACAAGTTCTTGTTTTAAGATCTTCAAAACATCTAATCTATATCCTAACAACCCGTATGCTTACAAATTTTTCTTTTGAGTGCTTGTGTGATGAGAGTGAGAATGCACTAGGACTAGCATGGATGTGAAAGCCGTGAGATTTGAGCCTTATGAGATTTCGATATATGAATGAATCCCTTCGTTTGTGAGTGGATCGTCACCTTAGAGGATGCTAGAACTTGCATGTGCTCTTACTTCTTGTTTGTGTCTAGTTTGATATGCCGAATGTGATCTTAGGCCATCTATGATTTAATTGAGTCACTTAGCCAAAATTTTCCTTACCAATGACATTGATCCCTTGTTAGCCCCGTTGAGCCTAAAGACTATTTTATTTGCTAGCACATATGAACACTATTCCAATTCCTAAGCCTTTTTGTCCCAATTTGAGTGGAGAATAGAAAAGTGTGAATGTGAAGGGAGTGAATTGAGTTGAAAAAGGAAAAGGTTGTTTGTTGAGTGAATATGAGAAGAAGGAGTGATGAAGTTATGGGATTTGAGTTGTGGGAAAGAAAAATTGAGAATGAGCAAAAGAAAAATTGAGCTCATGTGTTTGTGCAAAAAAGAAAAAAAAAGTGAAGTGATTGAAAAAAAAAAGTGAAAAGAGTTAGAAAGAAAAAAAAATTGAAGTGTTGAGAAAATTGGAATTGAAAGGGTGTTGATTGAACATGTTTGAAGTATTCTGTTCCTAATCTCGAAGTGCCAAAGTTTGATTTTCTATTCTCCATTCACGTTAGTCACTTTACCCTATATTGTTATCCCACCTGTCCAAAGAGCCTACATTACAACCTTGAGAAAAGTCCTTTTTGATTCGGCATTGATTTCTAGAGTATGGTCGGAGTTGAGAGTGCTTACAAGCCTATGGCTGCTGATTTGAGTGATTGATTGATTGAGTGTGCCCTTTATTATTGATATACACTTGTGAGGGAGTGAAACACATCGTTGAGTGCACATCAATGCTTGATCTTGGTGTTTCTTGTAATTGTTGCATGAGTAAGATAAAAGAAAGTGAGTGAGTATACGGGTGATTGATTTTTGAAGCTCGAGTTCATTAGCTTGCATGATTGATTCTTTGACTCATTCCTAACAATTTTACTTGACTTATTATTTCGTTGCTTGAGGACAAGCAACATGGTAAGTTTGGGGGGGTTGATTAGGCGTGAAATTGTCATGACTCGTAGCGAGAAACGCCTTAGTTTTGGTCGAATTTATTGAGTTTTTAGAGCCAAATGAGTACTATTTCTACACATTGATGAATTTGTCTCTTTGATACTCATAGGTGAATCGAGGACGAAAAATGGAGTTCGTAGGACTTTGAATCGACTCAAACGGATGCCCGGATGAGAAGATATCGAAGAAATACGATTGGTATTATTACGTGTAAAGAAAAGTGTTAGTTGCAAAGGAAGGAAGACCCATTCGAGCATCGTCACTCGAGCGCCCCGCTCGAGTGAAGTAGATCGAGCGCCCCGCTCGAGCACCGGAACCGCTCGACCAAGAGAGCTCGAGCGCCCCGCTCGAGCACCAGATCCGCTCGACCACAACAGCTCGAGCGACCCGCTCGACCGGGTCTGCTCGAGCGCTTCCAAGGCATTTTCTCCAACTTACGTTTTTCGGCCCACGAGTTCACGAATTGGCCCGTTGCCTATATATACCTCTTCCAAACACGTTTTGAGGAGCCCCGAACTTAGAAATCACTTTTAGACTTAGTTTTTTGGAGAGGAAGGAGAGAAGCAAGTTTACGTTTACGTTTTGTTGAGGTTTTTTTCGTACGAATTCTTAGTTTCTTTTCGTTTATTAGTTTATTTTCGTTAGTTTGATTTCTATAAACACTTTGAAACTTCGTTTGAGTTAATTAAATTTCAGTTCTCAGATTTATTTTCTTTTAAAAACCCTAGTTCATGTTTCTTATTTTCTTCGTTCAATTCATTATGTTTATATTCGTTGTTTCTTCTATTGCTTTTATGTTTGTTAAAGCCATGTCCGGCTAAAACCCTTGTATGCTTAGGGTAGGATGAACTCGTAGAAGTAGGTTGTGGGTATGTAATTAGAGTAACTTGTGACGTTAGGTTTTAATTCTCTTAGTTAATGAATTCTTATAATTAATCTTAACTTTACCTTTGAATTTCGTACGAAAGTGTTAGAGAGAGGACGACCGTATCACTCTTTAACAACGAGTAGACTTAACGAGAGGGTTTAGGAAAGGTTAATTCATCTACCGGTTTAGCGAAGGAGGACGACCGCATCACCTTAGTTAAATTAGGGTCTCATTAATTAAACACAATCTATTAACTTGTTAGTAGGTTAGTGAAGTCGAGTGTTAGGGTAAAGTATTAGGGTTTAGAATCTTGAGCTTTCACCTTGCATTCTTAGACTTAGGTTAATTCTTGTGTGTCACAGTTATTTTGATTATGTACCTGCTCCGTTAGTATACGTAGGGATTCCTATCTTAAGCATCACCATCTCTCATTAGAACACAACCCTTAGTTAATTCGTCTTCTTAGGTATTTAAGTTTACTTAGTTTATTTTAGTTTTTAATTAATCTTTTCAAAAATCCAAAAACAACACACTCATATTAACTACGACGCGTAGATCTTCAGGGATCTATTCGCATATACACTGTCCCTTGGGTTCGATATACTTGGTCGTTATACTTGCTAATACTACAGTGAACCCGTTCGCTTGCGGGTGAGCGACTAGTAGAGTTAGTATCATCGCTTCAAGTCATCCATAAAATAAATATCCAAAAGAAAGGATCCAAAAACATAAATTGTTTTATCCAAAATAAAATACTAAAATAATCAAATACGTAAATTACTCATTCTCTCATAAATTTCGAGCTACGGGCTCAAGAGATCATCGTTGTCTGGGTCAAATTCTGCTTCAGGCAGGCTGTCATCGTGAGGTTCAACCATGAGGGCCTTCCCCTTGTCGTCCTTTTGCTTCATTAGATAAGCCTCAACCAAGTGTTTGGGAGTACGACACGTGCGAGACCAATGACCTTTGTATCCGCATCTGTAGCGTGACTGCTCAATCATGCTTTGAGAGCTAGGTTTTCGTGGAGCAAAATTCAAGGTTCTGTGACCACCGGATGAACTACGACCTCGGCCTTTAGTCCAGAACTTCTTACTCACTCTCCCCCTTCCACGGTTGCGACCAATCACATGTTTGTCCCTATACTGCTGCTGGAGTACAGGGTTGCTAGCGTGGAATGTTGATACAGAGTTCTGGATCAAGCTGGTTACAATACGCTGCAAAGAAGAGTTGTACTCCGTTATAGACTTAAAGTCTTGGTAACAGATGTTCAACCAATCGTATTGTACCGGAGGGAGGAGTATGTCACTTTGTTGTTGGAAACGGTCCTTCAGGGACTTCAATAACATTCCGGGGTCCTTTTGAGTGAGGTATTCATTTTTCAGACCCTCATTCATGTGGTTCCTAAGGAAAATAAACGCTTTCGCCTTCTGGGTGTTAGTGGATTTTGAATCTTCGACAATGGTTTCACTAAACCTATTCGAGGCTAGATGGATCTCGACATCTAGCATCCATGTCAGGTAGTTGCTACCATCGAGAGCGAGCTCATTAAATTATTTCATAGTGATGTCAGACATAATTCACTACAATTATTAAAGTGACATGGTAAAGGGTGTGACCAAATTTATTGACAACGGAAAAATAAAGATTTATTTGATTATTCTAGAGCACATAGAAGCAAGAATTGGGTGCTGTCTACCCAAAACATAAATTACGGTCCGACAAGTACCGGGCGCCGCCTACCGGGGCAAGATATGCGGACTATAAATAAAATACTATGTGCAGGGGGTAATAATGCATGCAAGATAATTAAATCATAAAAGGCATGCACATGTATCAATTAAGCATATAAGATAATTTATTGAGAACTAATACTTGAAATTAATTCTAAAAATTTCGGGCTTAATTACATACAAAAATTATTACCACTTAATTTTCAAGTATTTAAAAATAATTAATTTTTGGAAAAAATAATAAAAGACCCAAAAGAATAAAATTTAATCGATTTAAAAGATTAATATTTGCCTATGTAATTGGGGCTGCAGGCCCAAAATAAAAAATATGAGGTCCAAGTTAAGCCCAAAGGGGCTAGGGTTGCACGTGGCCCGAAGATATGCTGCCATGTGCGACGACGGGCGCAACGATGGGCGCACTGGGGTGCATGGGCGCGTACGCAGAGCAGGAAGCGTGCGGGCGCAGAAAAACCGGCCAGTCGCGACCTACAGGTCGCGACTGCCGCGGATGATCGCGGTCCGTAGACTCGACGACCGCTGGCGATCGCGGCCTACAAACGCGATTGGCGTCTTTTCGCGACGCGACGGCCACAAGCGCAGTGCGGTTGCGCGCGGTGGCGCGCGAAGGTGGTGCACGGCTTCAGGCGGTGCACGGTGGTGCGTGAAGGCTGCGTCGGCCTGGGGCGATGTACGGCGGCGACGCGGAGGCGGTGCCGGGTTGCGCTCTGCCCGAAGATTGTTAGTAGACGACATTCTGCTTGTTGGGCGATCGATAGACGACGATGATTTTTTTATTTTTTTTCTTTTTTAAAAATAATTCGATTCGATTAATTGCAAATACGAAGTGAAAATCGATGCAATAATTCACGTGTATATGAAAACATAATATGCATGGATCAAATAATTAGATACGATAATTAATTCATATACTATGGAGAAAATTAATTTAGACCGTACTGGTTAGTCTCAGGCAGAGTCTCGTGCTGACAACGTGTTGTAAATTGAGAGCAATAAATAAAGACGCAAGTTTGTTCACCCAGTTCGTCGGGAACGACTACGTCTGGGGGCGAGCCAAGCAGGAGTTTCATTAATAGTTGTGTGTGAGTATATACAATTCTGAGTACAATCGTATATTTATAAGAGTAAAACCCTAATCTAAATATGAAGCCCATTGGGTTATTGATACAATAGTAACGTCCACATAAAATCTTCTAGATTTGGAATAATAAATTTGCTAGATTTACAACAAAAACAATAGTGGTGATATCTATTAGATTATTCAAATAATAAAAAAGAGAAATACACGACTTAAGTGAGTAAATGAATATAATACGTAAGATCTATTTATGATAAAATTATTATAAAATATCAACTTGCCAAACCGATCATGTGCACAACTCAAAGACACATCTCCAACAAACGGAGTAGCACAAAAAAAAACTATAAGAAGCTAAAATATGAGCCACGATATTAGCGGACCGTCGTATCCACAAACAGTGAAACTCGTCAAGAGGCTTTCCTAACTCAATAATATCCACCACTATCGAGCTAAAAATAAGAGAAACCAAAATCCCGACGACGAATAGTTGCGAATCAACCTCAAGAACAAATCTTCTATCCCCTCGATCATGCTCTTGAACTCATCAATTCTTTTTTGTTGACAACTTATGAACTATTTTTGTCAATTCAGCTTTAACAACTTTTGAAGATTTTTCATCAATTCTTCGTTAATAACAAATACCAAATTAAAGATTTTTCATCAATTTTTTTATATTATAAAAACCTTTCATTATATCATTGTTGACAACTTATTAAGACTTTTATTAGTCTTTTAAACAATAATACTAGTTACACACATCTTTAATCAAGTTTCTTTTTTACATTTGATAAAAAAATCATTAATTCGTTGTTTACAACTTTATAAGACGTTCATTAATTCCTTTTTAACTTATCAATATTTTCATCAATAAATATATATATATATATATTCATATGAATAACAGTAGGCCCCTAATAATCTCGGGCTCAAGGCGGTCGCCCCTCCCGCCCCACCTCAGGGCAACCCTGCTAGATGGGAACAATGACCGACAAAAGTTGCTTAACTAGTTTCTGATGTGTTGGAGTTTTATATTCTAGTCAAAACTTCATTGTTAATTTCACAAATACTCATTACCAAACTTTTTATTGCTCTGTTCCTATATGTTATGTTTGGACTTATGACTAATGATGCAGAAACTGAGGTGAATTTTAAACTATCTATATCCCCTCCTCCATATTATTTAATGAAATATTCGTGAACGTGATGCATCATTTCTATAGTTTCATTGTGGCACATAATGGTTTGCATTTAATAATTATTCTTATGCAGTTATCCAGTTTAATTATTTAGTACATGTGATGCTTATATGTTTAAAGTTTATTGAACTTTACTTTTTAAATTTTACATGAATTTTCGAGTGTTCATGAAACAACTACTGTAGTCTTGTGGATCACATTATCATTTCAGACAAATCAATTGCAAATTGAGAAGAACAGAGGAGACTTTTGTGTTGAAATATAATACACACACACACACACACATATATATATATATATATATATATATATATATATTGTGTTTTGCATTGCATTGCATTGATCATTCACAATTTGGTTTATCTACCTATCTATTATTTAATTTGCTATATTAAATTTTAATTGATTTAGATAAACACAAAGTTTATAATATTAATTTTCCAAATCTACACTCGTCCATACTCAATTAAATAGCTGGGCTTGTTTGTTTCCCAGTTTACTTGTAAACTCGGAGTATATGCTGTCCTATAACAAATTTTGAATGTGGGTCTCCCATGTTTTTTGGGATGTAACGTGCATAATGGTTAAGTTTGAACAAAAGTTTTATCTTTGCTATAATTCTGGTGTTTTTGGAATGAAAAATTGAAAAAACGTGCGCATGTAGGTTTTGCTTTATTCGATGGAGATTGGTGGGGTTGAAAACCGACGCATCCATGTGAGCTATGGTGTGTTTGGGAGGTATGTATAAAGTGTATTCTATTCTTTTTTTTCTCAGAATAATTGCTACTATAATCTTATTCTTTTTTTTCCTGCGTGCAGCCATTGATTTAGCTGAGAAAACGGCCAGCTACTCACTACTTGCAAATCTGAGTCCATATCTGATGGATACTCAGTTTCACGGTCTCAAAGGAGCTATCGAGGTCAACTACATATTGGAATTTGTAATTTCCTTGATGATTACTTTCGGAGCAGTAATTGCTCGTGTATTCAAAGATAAACGATTCACCATCATCATGGTGATATCAGTTGTCAACTTCATCGTAAGTTTTTATTATTATGTAAATTCTTTTAATATTATATAAAAATAATAATTGTAAATAATTAACCTGTCTTGCAGGGATTGACATTTTGCTGATGAACGAACTCATCACCCCACTAAAGCCATGTTTGCGCCAAAGTGGATGCACGGATCAAAAGTATGTCCATTCTGTTGTATTTTACATTTTTGTTAGCGTAGTGTTGAGTGTATCTGGCGTAGTGAAGGCTTTTATAGAAAGCCCGAGTGACGACCAGTATGATAATGACTATGGAAATGACATATATATAGTTTTTATGATCACTCTTAGTTTTCTAGGTCAAGTGGCCTTAGGATACTTGTTTGACATAGAGAATTTGGGTTGGGTGGTTGGACTTATTAGGCTGGCGATTATGATGATCGTGTCCATCTTTTCATTTACTCGGGGAAGAGGGTCTATTGGGTCAGAATGCCCGAACGCGGGGTTGCCTTACCGCATGGAACCGACCTACACACATTGATCCTTTTGTGGTTAATATGCATTGGGATTGGGTTATATAAATCCCAAACATCCTCCCCTTTTATCATCCAGAGCACACAGATGAGCTGAAGAGTGAGCTTCCAAACGGGAGAATATGTAGAAATTCCACCTTTAGTTATGGTTTGCATATCGACTGCATTAATGGAGATTTATTTTCACTTTACTGCGCTATTCCGGAGAAGGGAACAAGAAAATAATATTCTAAAGAAAGGATATATTTGACTTAATCTCCTAACTATGGAAATTGGTATAGCAGGTTGTGCGGAGTGGGGAAGACGGAATGTGGCAAAGGCTGTGCTAGCGAAGGGGGTGAGGGGGGAAATCCCGGTCCCATAGGTTTTTCTGGGTTTTGGTTATTTCCCCAGGGCCTATTATTTGGGATGGTAGAGGGCCTAGTTCCAGGTGAATTGACCAATCACCTTAAGGATTGGGCAACCAATTTGGTCACCGGTTTTGTTATGAGTGGGGTTAGCATCGGGAGCGTTTTTAGTATTATTTTTATAGAAGTTGCGCATGGTTGGTTTGGTGTAGATCTAGAGAGCAGTCACGTAGACCGTTCCTATTTGAGTATATTCGGGACCATCCTGCTGCAGTTCATTATCTTTTGGTTAGCTACTCAGCCTATCCGCAGAAGACAACAGTAAGAAGTAATCATTTATATTTTTTTAACGCGTTTATTAATATGTTTTAATATTATATTGATTTTTATTTGTAGCTTGGCAGCTGTGAGGTGAGGGGCTGCACATTGTGGTGAAGCTGATTTCGTTTGGAAGTTTGATTCTATTCAACATGCAGAACACTGGTTTTAATAGGTTATTAGTATTTGTAAGGAACACTGGTTTTAATAGGTTATTAGTATTTGAAGTAATGAAAATTTTTGGAATGAAGAATTTGTCAAAGTTGAGATGTTTTAAGGTTTTGGAGTATGGCTTCTTCCTGTTTTCTGTTGAGTGTATTTTATGTCATGGACTTAGGGGCTTCTTTTGCTAACAAATTTACTTTGGAAATTATTTTTCCTTTCTATATTTGGTTCATGTGGAAAGCCTACGAAATCCATTCAAAGACTAGAATATGAACATTATTGCTTCATTAGTTGGCTTACTCAGCTGGATTTGATCCAACTCAAATGCTGTTCTTAGTTTCAAGACATTTACCTTTTTTTTTATCTTGAGCTTGTTCATTTTCGAGCCTGAATTCAATGGATCTTAAACATGGTCTTTCCCTGTGATGATATTACCATGTTCACTAACCTATGACCCAAGTTTTACCACTGAGAGAACCAAACTACTTGCACAAAATTTTCTGGGTTTTGATGCAGTTGACATCAGAATGGAACTGTAAGCAGTCTTCATTTTGCTTTTTATGGGGTTTTCATATTGCACTCACTATTTTCTTGCATATGATCTTGTTTTTGCAGTTTAAACATGTGCCTAAGATTGTTAGATCTGTGATGAATGAGTCCTTTCCTAATATTTTTGACAAATACGTTGTGTCTTGGGTTGAGAAGCAGCAAGCGTTGTGAACTTTTATTGCTTGACGAATCATAACATTATGGCGCTTCTAACGAATATTTTGCTAAAGAAATTTGTTTTAATTGGAGAGAAGGTAAAATACGTGACCGTTCTCTGCATAAGAGTCTATAGTGGTTCGAAAGTTGTTTCAATTGGAGAGAAGGTAAAATACGTGACCGTTCTCTGCGTAAGAGTCTATAGTGGTTCATTTTTACTTGAGTTGAAGAAATGATAGAATAGACATCTTTCGTGATTCCTAGGTTGGAAAGATTTATTTTAGTTGTATCTTTTATTGCATATTGTAGATACACATTAAAGAGTACATGGTTTGCAGAAAGTGCATTCAATGAAATGTTATGTATTTACAAAGTGCTGCAAAAGATGTCGACCCAGTTAAACTAAGAATATCCGAATTATATCGAGTTGTTATTTGGAAAATACAGGAAAAAATATGTGCAGGCAAATATGGTGGATTTAGATGGTAGAAGAGAAGGAGTCTTTAATAGTAGATTGTGTTCATCTAAATAAATTTTATTTTCATGTGTCATCCTATTCCCAACCACCTACTGCAACTACTTGTTATATATAAAGTTTTGTTGGGACATTGTCAGTTTTGATTAAGATCCCAAAGCCCCTGAAAAGATGATTGCCTTAATCTGTCTTTGTCAGGCTAGTCTTGGTTAGGATTAGTACTTAGTCATTTTACACTTCACAGGTACTCAGTGAGAGGAGAATTCACTGGAGACAATCAAGACTCAGAGCCTGAAGACGAAGAGCACCATCCTGAACTTATGGCAGTCTTCTAAGCTGGCTGAGTAAGTGTCAGTGATGAAGAGTATGACCCTGAGGTCATTACTAACTCAGTCCTGAAGGGAACAGGATGTCACTGAGTTAATGGGAAGACTTGGAGTAGAGCCAAGCAATGCAAAAGGAATTTCAGCGTCAGGACAAGACTGGTGAGCTCAAGACAAAATGAACTTAATAAGACAAGCCTGAAGCTCAGGAATAAGTTCTGACATTCTCACCAACCTGATGACGTGGACCAATCCGAGAAGGACACGCACGTACGGAACCTGACATGAAGACTGAATTCAGACTGCATATTCAACGGGCAAACATTTAATGTGCATTTAATGCAAATACCAAATCCATGCAAGGACGGCTGCTGCATGAAGATATGTCCGTTTGAAGCCACTCTACATAGATGACTAGAAGGCTATCTCTCCAACGGATAGTTATTCAAATCACCTATAAATACAGAAGGCCTTGAACCCATTCAAGGTTATGGGAAATTTCCAAGCCAGAAATTACTCAAACTCTCGAGCATTCAAAAACATTCAACCATTAAGAGAAGCACTCGAAACCTTCTAAATTTCCCAAGTGTTTCTCAGCAATTGAGAGTTATTCTGTATTCCAAGAGCTAATTAGAATTATCTTAAGCTTAGAGAGATTATCCAATCCTTAGCATAGCTTTGCCTTGTAAGGATAATCTCAACCTAGTTGGAATCCAAACTGAAACCAAAACCCTAAGTTAGGCTTGTTGGGAGTAAGTCAGTTAGAGTGTTGGTAAGTGGAGTTGTATAGATCAGTGAGGATAGCTGGTCTTGGTGCACCTTGGCACGTTAAAAACAAGAATCCCTTGAGTGGATTTCCTGTTAAGTCAGGCCGTGGACGTAGGAGCTTGAGACTCTGAACCACGTTAAACTCCTTGCGTTCTTACTGCTTTGATATTGTGCATACTTGCTATATTACTTGTTCATTCATCGCATTCAAGTTTATCAGGTCTGAATCAATCAGACTGATTTTCAAAAGAGCACTGCCCTACTAAACACCTTTCAGATTTGAGTAAAACAAATTTTTTAGAAAGCAAACTAAACAAGACTTTAAACTTTCAGGGCTCAAACATTTCCGCACTGAACTCGAACTGATAGTTAGCCAACTGACCCGCACCAAGTGTAGTCAGTAGGTATATTATCAGCTCCTAGTTCTTTACCACTCTGAGTAAAGGGGACTAAATCAGTTTTAAGTTAAAAATTGGTATACGTGTATTCCCCCCCATACACGTATTCCTCGGTCTTGTACCGGGACCAACAAGTGGTATCAGAGCAGTGGTTCGAAAGACCACTGACTTTGAATACTAATAATTTCAGAGGAGAAACTGTTGGTGGTCACTGAACAGATCTGAGTTTGCTTTTCATAAAACTTGCATCATCATGACTTCGAGGAGACTTGAAGCTTCGTTACCTGAATTCTCTGTGTCTAACTTTGTCTATTGGAAGTTCAGATTAGAAGCACATCTAGATGCCATCCATGACCAGATGCCGCGTGTACTCAGGGAGGGACCGATCAAGATCACTATTCCTAACGTCAGAGGACTGGGATATGAGGATCTTGCGATTGGCGTGCAGGTTCCTAAAGAAAGGAAAGACATGACCAACGATGAAATCAAGATGGTGGGACTTGACAACGTCGCCAGAAACATCATCTTGCACACGGTGCCCTTCGAGGAGTCAGCCAGGCTGATGAACTTAAAGACGACAAAGGAGGTCTGGGATGAGCTGACAAGGATGTGTGAGGGATCTGAAAAGATCAAGGAGAACAAGAGAAACATTGCCATTCAGAAATTCGAGGCGTTCGAGATGCTGCCTGACGAGAGCATAGATCAAATGGAGTCTAGATTCATCAAGTTGATGAATGAGTTGGTGATGCTGGACAAGGATGTCCCAAGGAGAGATGTTGCTTCAAAGATCCTGAATGCCCTTCCTGAGAGATGGGACAACAGTGTAATTATGCTTAAGAACACTCAGGATATGAGTAACATAACTTCTGCTTTACTTTTTTCAGAGCTCAAAGCGCTTGAATTCGACCTTAACAAAAGAAAGAAGAAAGTACAGCCAGAAGAGAAAGTGAAGGAGAAAACTCCTGAGAAAAGTGTGGCGTTCAAGGCCAGGTCTGAACCTGTTGAGCCCTCATCAAATTCTTCATCAAAGTCACTGATGGAGATGAGCAGGGAAGAACTCGCTGAGGAGTACAGCCTGATGGCCAGACGATTCGACAAGCTCAATTCCAGGTTTGGTCGTTATAAAAAGTTTTATCAGGACTCACGTGACAGGAAACCTGAAGGAACCCACCAAAGCTCGAGGAGATATGAGGAGCGAAAGAACACTGACCAGAGGAGAGAACGTGGTGATGAAAGGAGATATTCTGAACCAAAACCTGAAAGAAGAGACGAACAGAGACGTACTCGCGATGATAGATATCCAACCAAGACTGAAAGCTCACCAAGAACCAGGGAACCTGACTCAAGGAGGAACCCTGAACCAAGAAGAGAGAGAATAAGTGAGCAGGTAGCATGTTACAACTGTAACAAGATTGGTCACTATCAGTACGACTGCCCGGAGCTGAGTGCAGGGGAGAGAGAGGAAAGGAGAGCCACTAGGGATCTAAGATCTGCCGATCGGAGAGCGATGGTCGCTGAAGATGCAACAGATTCTGACGGTCCTGCTGAAAGGTCACCTGAACTCTTCTCAGATGACGAGTACGATGATGTCTGTCTGATGGCTAGGGATGAGTCTGAGGTAACATCAAATTCTGTTTGTGCTTCTTACACTGGTCAAAATCCTGAGCTTAGCTCAGAGTCAGTTAGAGAAATAAACCTTCAGATCTGTCTTGATCAATTGATGGTTGATTTCGCCAGACTGCAGGAAACTAATGTCTTCTTGGTAGAGGAGAACAAGAAATTGAGTACTGAAGTTCAAAACCTGAATGAACAACTTACTCAGTCTGATCTTAAAGAATCAGCTCAAATTGTGAGACTAACTCAGGAGATTGATTTAATCAATGCTGAGCGTCTTCCAAGAGAGAAGATTCTGAAGGAACTGGCTGAGAAAGAGCTGGTCAGGAAGGAAGAACTGAAAGTACTTAAGAGTAAGTTTGATGACCTCTTTACCAGACATGAAATCCTAAAAAAGAGTGAGGACTCTCTCAAGAAAAAGGTTGCAGCAATGAATAAATCCTCAGTGGCTAGAGAGGAAATAAATAGCAACCAGATACTTGGGAACAACAAAAAGGGACTTGGATATGTTCCTGAGAAATCCTCACAAGGCCAGTCTCATGTTGCTTCAGGGAGCAACACTGAGAGGGTATTTGTTCAGACAGGCCAGAGTGCACCTAAGGTTGTGCTCCAAGCCCGTCAAACTGATAAGGGCAAGGAAACCGTTGACACAGTCAGGGTTGCTCCTAAGGTAGCTAAGCCAAAACCCAAGGGAAAGGCAAAGCAACCTACGGAAGCCCCTGAGAGCTCAGGCCAGGGAAAACCTCAGCGAAAGCAGAGGAAGACTCAAGCCAAGAGCCCTCAGACTGGTCAGCGAGGGTACCATCATGCTTGGCAATACCAACAGGGAAGGCCAAATATGATGACACCCCCGTGGTTTTGGCATCCTGAGGCCTTTAACTGTTTTCCATTTCCACACTTGCCTAGGGGAAATAGAAATCAGGGTCCTTATCAAGAACAAGGCCCAAGACCTGCTGCACCCAGACCTAGGAAGAACAGGAAGCCAGCCCAAAAGGCACCCACTCAGGCTCCTGCGAAGCCTAAGTCTAACACTCATACACCATCTTCCTCTAAGGCAAAGAAGAAGAAAGTTGTGTATGTTGATGTTTCAGGGAGACATATTTACCACTCTGAGGCAATCAGGGTTGTGAAGCAAGTCTGGATCCCGAAGGGTACAACTGACACAATAGGACCCAACACCCAATGGGTACCTAAAGCCTGATTTGGTCGCAGGCGGCTGTGGATCACAACAAGAGGAGATGAGACTCAATCAAAGCTGTTTGGTACCTAGACAGTGGTTGCTCAAGGCACATGACTGGAATGAAGAGTCTTCTCCAAGAGTATCAAGCTAAAGATGGTCCACAGGTAACCTTTGGTGATAACTCAAAAGGTGTTACTAAAGGTTTTGGTGTTCTAATTATAGGTACAGTCAGAGTGGAAAATGTGTCCTTTGTGGAAGGACTGAAGCATAACCTGCTGTCAGTAAGTCAATTCTGTGACAAAGGGTTCAGTGTTGAGTTCTCATCGAATACATGTTCAGTCAAGGACAAATCAACACAGGTGCTTCTATCAGGTATAAGGAAAGGTAACGTTTATCTCGCTGTTTGGAGCAGCACTATTCCTAATACCTATTTTGTTGCTAAAAGCTCTCTAGAGCTCAGTTGGTTATGGCATAAAAGATTAAGCCACCTGAACTTCAAGATTCTTAACAAAATTTCTAGACAGTCACTTGTTGATGGTCTACCTAATGAAGTTTTTAGCAAAGATCACGTGTGCAAAGCTTTTCAGGAAGGGAAGCAGGTCAGAGCGTTATTCAAAGAGAAAGCCTCTTATTCCACTGACAGGATACTTCAGCTCTTGCACATGGATTTGTTTGGTCCCATAACACCTGTGAGTATGAATGGTAGAAAGTATACCCTTGTGGTTATTGATGATTATTCTAGATATACTTGGGTTATTTTCTTGTTAAGTAAGAAGGAAACACAGGTGAAGCTTCTAGAGTTGCTCAGGAGACTCAGCAATGAGAAGAATCAGTCCATTACTAAGATCAGATCTGACAAGGGTACTGAATTTATAAATTCATATATTTCTGACTTCTGTAATGAACTTGGTATAGCTCATGAGACTTCTGCAGCTAGAACTCCACAACAGAATGGTGTCGCTGAAAGAAGGAACAAGACACTGAAGGAGGCTGCAAGGACCATGCTGGCTGAGTCAGGATTGCCCAAGAAATTCTGGGCTGAGGCAATCAACACTGCATGCTACACTCAGAACAGATCCATGCTGAACAAGCAACATGCATAGACCCCATATGAGACATGGAACAAAAGGAAACCTCGTATTTCTTATTTTCATGTATTTGGTTGTAAGTGCTTCATCCTCAACAATGGGAAGACCCAGCTGAAAGCCTTTGATAGCAAATCTGATGAAGGAATATTCTTAGGATATTCTGAAGTTAGTAAAGCCTTCAGGGTTTACAATTGTAGGACCCTTATTGTGGAAGAATCACCACATGTTGTCTTTGATGAATCTGCTAATGAGTCTAGGGCAAAGGTGTTGAATCCTGACACTGAGGAGGTCACAAGGAGTGTGACAAGGCTGAGCTTGAAGAATCAACCTGATCCCAAGATCAAGACTGTGCCAATTCCGAGATGGGATGATGATGACGATCAGGATGATGAATCAGGTGCCACTCCTAAGCCCAGCACATTAGGGATTGTTGAGCCTCAGACCGAGGAACAGGCTCAACCTGAGGTAAGCTCCATCTATGAAGATGCTGTTACAGCTGAGACGGTTCCTGAGTCACCTCATCAAGAGGGAATCAATGTTCCTGACATTGAACTTATTAATCCCTTTGGCATAGACTCAGGATCATCCCCTTCTGTTCAATTTCCTGAATTTTATGAACCTGTAGACACTAACATTGCAGGTACTTCAGGAACAACTCCTGGCAAGAGAACTTGGTTAGAAGATCATCCCATTGATCAAATCATTGGTGATCCAACTGAGGGAGTCAGGACCAGACGGTTCCATGGTGAGAGTGCATTGTTCTGTTGCTTTCTCTCTGAGCAAGAGCCTCAGAACATTGAAGAAGCTCTCACTGACTCGAACTGGATCATTGCCATGCAAGAGGAGTTGAATCAGTTCACAAGGAATCAGGTTTGGGAACTGATGGATAGACCTAGGCATCAAGGTGTGATTGGTACCAAGTGAGTCTTTAAGAACAAGAAGGATGAGAATGTGTTGTGGTAAGGAACAAGGCTAGACTGGTTGCAAAAGGGTATTGTCAGTCTGAAGGAATAGACTATGATGAGACTTTTGCTCCAGTGGCTAGGTTGGAAGCTATCAGGTTGTTCCTTGCATATGCAACATACAAGAAGTTCAAGGTGTATCAAATGGATGTCAAGAGTGCCTTCCTGAATGGTGTACTCAATGAAGAGGTATATGTTGAACAACCTCCCGGGTTTGAGGTTGGAGATAGAGTATACCATTTGAAGAAAGCACTCTATGGACTTAAGCAAGCACCAAGAGCTTGGTATGATACCCTCTCTCAATTCCTGATAGACCATGGGTTCAAGAAAGGAACTGTGGATAGAACTTTGTTCAGGATCACTGAAGGTGATGACATTCTCCTGGTCCAGATTTATGTGGATGACATAATATTTGGATCACCAAATCATCAGCTCTGTGAGAAATTCTCTAAGTTGATGACTGGTAAATTTGAGATGTCTATGATGGGAGAGATGAACTTCTTCTTAGGATTGCAGGTCAAACAGACTGATCAAGGTATATTCATTAATCAGGCCAAGTATACAAGAGACTTGATTCATAAGTTTGGTGTTCAGAACAGCAATCCAGCAAGGATCCCTATGAACACAAATTGGAAGATGGATCCTGACATTGAAGGGACTTCAGTAAATCAGACTGAGTATCGTGGGCTGATAGGTTCTTTATTGTACCTGACTGCAAGTAGGCCTGACATTACGTTTGCAGTTGGTGTGTGTGCTAGGTATCAGTCTGATCCAAAGAGAAGTCATTTGGAGGCTGCTAAGAGGATACTTAAGTATTTGAAAAGGACAGTCAATATGGGACTATGGTATCCTTCAGATGACAACTTCGAACTGACAGGTTATTCAGATGCAGATTATGGAGGTTGTAGGATTGATAGGAAATCAACCTCAGGGACATGTCAGTTTTTGGGAAGTAAGTTGATCTCGTGGTTTAGTAAGAAGCAGAATTCAGTGGCGACATCCACAACTGAGGCTGAGTATATGGCTGCAGGTAGTTGTTGTGCTCAGATTTTATGGTTGAGGCAACAGTTGAGGGACTACCAAGTGTTTGCTAATCAGGTTCCAATCTATTGTGACAACAATAGTGCTATAGCAATTACTCAGAACCCAGTGCTTCACACAAGGTGCAAGCATGTGGATATTAGACACCACTTCATTCGAGATCATGTGGAGAAGAAAGATATTAGGATGGAGAAGATTTACACTGACAGGCAAAGAGCTGACATCTTGACTAAGCCTCTGGCTGAAGCAAGGTTTATGGAACTGTCAGTGGAGTTAGGACTCTTAGATCCGGGAGAGCAGTCAGCGTAGGGTTCTAGGGGGAACTCAGGCCAGACTCGACTCAGCGAGGTATCAGGATGCTACAATATCTCCCTGACAGGTATGAGTTCTAACCTGACCCTTGTGAATTTCAAGCGTCTCCCTGAGTCCTTCGTCCTGAAAATCTTTATTAAATGCATTCAGTTTTCATTAAAAGCGCGCCTTTTCATATTTAAAACCCACACGCACGGAGCATTTAATGCCAATTACTTTTTCATATACGTGTCTGTTTTATACGGAATATGACTGACATGGGGTTTAATTGAAGCTGAGATTAATCCTGGCCCCTCATTTCAAAACCTTTCGAATTCAGGGATCAATCTCAACCCCACGTTTGAGTAGCTGACTTAGTCTTATCAATCAAGAGTGCCAATTGAGGTTTTTACGCAAACACAACGCACAATCTGCACACTGAGTTTTCTCTTGCTCAAACACAGTTAAACTCTTTCAAAAATCTCTTCCTCTCAAAACAATGGCATTCCTAGATTCCAACTGGACAACCGACAAGATCATCGACGTTGTCGAGAAGAAACTGGTACACATGGAGCAAGTCATCTCCATGGAAGGTATCTGTCTTACGGTTGAGGAAATCAAACCCGTATTTAAATGGATTTCTGATGCCGGGTTGGAAACATACTTCACCACCCGACCCATTTCCGTGCTCCCAAGAACAGTTGTGGAAGCATATTTGAATATGTTCTTGCGGAAGGGAGAAGTTTTCACAAAGGTGACTGCGCTGAAGCCGACGGGAGAGAAGGACGGCGACGACGAACCTCTTTACAACACAGAGGTGGTCACTATCAACTTCAGGCAGGCGGTGAGGGAAGTCTTCAAGCTGCCTTTCTCAGGCATCAACCCAAGAACCTACAAGGAGAACTCAGAGGGAGAGTTTCTTGGGAAATGGACCAAGTCAGGGTCATCGGAGTTCAGGGCTCGACAGAACAAGAGTACGTTAAAGCCTGAGTATAGAGCTCTGGTGGACTTGGTATCCAAGATGGTGATGGGCGCAACTGGCTCTCACGAGCAATTGAGTCTGCCCAAGCTGAGACTCATGGGAGCTATCGTTGATGGAGTAGAAGCGAACTGGGAGCAGCTCTTCCTCGATCAACTTCATCAGGCAGGATTGGACAAACTTACGCGAGATGAGGAAAAGAAGCACATTTCCGTCAGTGCCATCTTGCCTTTCGGCACAAGGATGTCCATCATGATTGCTCATGCTTGCCATGGGTATACCTTCGACTTCGAGGATAGTCTCTCCTCGAAGAAGGTAATGTTTCCCTCACTGAGTGATACTTATTCAGTGCTAGGGCTGACTGATCCCAATACGAAAGCAAAGGGTCAGGCCAAAAAGCCAGCTGGTAAGGCCAAGAGGGTGGCAACCAGTCTCATTGAACGAGTAGATGACCTCCTTGAGAGGAGTAAGGATGGTGAGGAGGTTGCTGCTGAGGAGGTGGAGCAGCCTGAGGTGGAGATGGCTGAGAAGAGGAAGAAGGTAAGGGTCGTGCTAGCAGGGAAGAACACGAAGTCAGGGACTGAGTTTGATCCCAAGAAGGCCGGGTCTGAGGCTGAGGGAACTGACGATGACGTCAGAAAGGAGGGTGCTCAGGGAGAGAGGCCCCTAAAGAGACTTAGGAAGGGAATAAAGAAATCCCCTGCTAAGAAACTTCCTGAAGTGAGTGAGAGGGAGAAGTCAAGCTCTCCTGGAGCGTCTGACTTGGAGGAAGTAAGAAAGACCGTCGAGACGGCTGAGTCGCTGCAGCCAGAGACAACACCCACTCTAACACCCCCACACCCTGAAATCCAAACACCTTCCATCCCTAACCCTACACCTCAGACTCCCCAACTACCCCAAACCTCAGAGCCAAATCATCCGACTGAGTCAGCGCCTGCAACTTCACACATAAATGAGCCTGACCAGTCAGCCGAGCCAAATATTCCAAACCCCTCAGACTTTCCCTCATACCCCAATCCCAAGGACTGCCCCAAATCCATTCCAACTGAAGAGGATGAATTCCTTGAATTGGAGGAGGAGGAACTGGATGAACACATGGCAGGAGGGATACTGGAGAACACTCTCAGGGGGAACGCCACAGAATGGGCAGGGAAGTGCTGGCCTGGGCTATACAAGTACACTGAGCTGCTGGCGTATGTGATTGAGCTCAAGGTTTGGTTGGACTTCAAACAATCAAACATGCAGGAGCAACATATGCTGGTGGATGCTCGTGGCTGGGAGCATTGGGAGACTGAAGAGGCCAAGATTTTCTCCTTCTTTGGACTGATTAGCTGGCTTCAACTTCTGAACTTCGATAACCTGAAGCAGTTAGTGGCTGAATTGATGTCCAAGAGCAAGGCTGACATTCTGTCAGGTGACGAGAAGGAGGATGAGGATGATGAAGGAGCTCAGGGTGGAGACCTGGAGAAGGCAGTGGAGGAGACTGCACAGGAAATTGGTGAGATGAACTCTGAGCCTCAGGCTCAGGGGGAAGGTGATAAGAACACTGGTGCCAAGGGTGGACCAGTGGCTGAGGATGTTGTGAATATCTCAGCTGCCGATGAGACATCTGTCGATGAAGGGATTCCCTGCCCTGAGACAAGAGAGGAAGATGTTGAGGCATTCAAGGAGACTCTCAGTTCCGAGGGACTTGCTCCCAAGGTTCAAGTTAGCTTAGTTGAGCCTGAGGAGGCGGCTATGACTACTTCACAACTGCCTTCAGTGCACCTTGAAGAAGGGACTGATGCTGCAGGGGCTGACAAGGGAAAACAGCCAATCACTGAGGCAGCCGTTGATGATGAGGATGTGATCATAACCGGGGTCGGACGTGCTGAATTCACCAGCATAGTGGAGGTCAAGCAGGAGAAAACCTCAGAAAATCTAGCTGAACTTCAGGAGGAGGTAATGAGGCTACGAGCTGAGAAGGAAGAAGACTCCAAGGCCCTGGCAAAGCATATCAGGTGGACAAAGTCAGCTTACAACACCCTTGCTAACAGGGAGCTGATTTTGTTAAAGAAAACGATGACTGACACGGCCAAGTCAGTGAGGAATGAGAGGAAGCGCACCAAGAAGATGCTTAGGAACACTCTCAAGAAGCTTGAAGAGAGGGATGCGATCAGGGACGAGAAGATGAATCAGGCAGTGGACAGGCTTGCAGTTCAGACTGGAGCTATTGTCACTCAGGCCCTGAAGGACTCAGTGTCCAAACTGGAGCTGGAGTCAGGGAGGATGGATCGCACCTCTCAGTCAGTGGCAGACATTTTGGCAAAGGCCACTGACGAGTCTGCAAAGATACTAACTGAGGCCAGCAGAGTCAGCAGTGAGTCCTTGAAGGTGGAGGAAAGGATTACCAAGGCTGAACAAAGTCTCCAACTCTCTATGGAGGTCTTTGAGAAGAAAGTCAATGCTGCTATCAGTTCGGTTTCGTACGCAGGCACTGGAATTTTGATGGGAGTTGAATTATTGAAGGAGGGAATTAACGATGTCCATTCTCTAGCCTCCTTCGTAATCAACAGCGGATCTGACGCATTCCCATCCGAGGCCAATGATGATGCCAAAAAGGGGGAAAAGAAGAAGAAAAGATCCCGCCCTGAGGCATCGGAGGCAGTCAATCAAGGTGAGACCGTTCTAGCTGACCCTGAAGCCAATCCTGAAGGGAACATCTTAAGGGTGAGGAAGTCAGCTAGGTTAGCGGCGGTGGAAAAGGAAGGAGGAGAAATGGTTGCCAAGCTGAGGGAGGAGGCAACAAAGGCAAAGGCTAATGAACCTTCCAAGCAACAACCTGAGCCAGTTCAGAGATCGTCTCCCATGAGCTCAAGGAAGAATCCCATCACTTACTCGGGTGAGTTGGTTGCGGAGCTATGTGCTGAAGCGTGGGGAGATCAATCTGAAAAATCTGAGGCTATGCGCAGAGCTGAAATTGCTCAGAAGGAGAAGATGCGCATCTTAGAGAAGAAGGTTGAGAAGCTGACGGATATCACTGAGCTTCAACAACGTGAACTAGATGATGCAGTGATCAGCTTGCTAAGGAGGAAGAAGGCGAAGCCTGAGCCAAGGAAGTACAAGAAGAAGCCAACAGTTAGGAAATCAACAATTCTTCAAATCAGAAGGCCAGAATCAGGAGCAAGGGAAGCTTTTGTTGATGAGTTCGTCTCAGAGACATTGAAGGAGTTTTGGACTGATGCAAGGGATGAATTTGTTAGATTGTGGTTTGTTGTGAAGAAGTGGGGCGACACTGACGATATCAATGCCCACTTCACTGACTACATGATGGACAACCATCCTGAACTATTCCAGAAAATCTTGGAGGAGGCTGAGGCAGCTCAAGTTCAAGTGAAGGCTCCTGAGTTCACCATTCGAGCTCCTCCCTTGATTCCTGGAACTCAAAAGCATGATACAAAGGTCATTATGATGGAAGTCTTGAAGATAGCCAAAACTGAAGGGTACGTGAATCAACCTGGAAGACTTGACGAGCTGAAGGCAAGAGTTTATGCAGGATATGGACTCAAGCCTGAAATGAGATTAGTCTAGGTGTTCACAGGCTTCTTTGTAATAGATTAGATTCATTGTAATCATTTCCACATCAATCAATGAAATCTATTACTTTTGCCCACAAACAAAAACTCATTGTCTTTTTGGCTGTTGTTTAAAATACTGTACTTTATCAAGAATTGCTCTAACACTGTCTTATCTTATAGATAGGTTTATCTTGTTTCCTCTGAGTGTTTTGAGGATCTTTTCAGTGTTTTGGCATCATCAAAAAGGGGGAAATTGTTGGGACATTGTCAGTTTTGATTAAGATCCCAAAGCCCCTGAAAAGATAATTGCCTTAATCTGTCTTTGTCAGGCTAGTCTTGGTTAGGATTAGTACTTAGTCATTTTACACTTCACAGGTACTCAGTGAGAGGAGAACTCACTGGAGACAATCAAGACTCAGAGCCTGAAGACGAAGAGCACCATCCTGAACTTATGGCAGTCTTCTAAGCTGGCTGAGTAAGTGTCAGTGATGAAGAGTATGACCCTGAGGTCATTACTAACTCAGTCCTGAAGGGAACAGGATGTCACTGAGTTAATGGGAAGACTTGGAGTAGAGCCAAGAAATGCAAAAGGAATTTCAGCGTCAGGACAAGACTGGTGAGCTCAAGACAAAATGAACTTAATAAGACAAGCCTGAAGCTCAGGAATAAGTTCTGACATTCTCACCAACCTGATGACGTGGACCAATCCGAGAAGGACACGCACGTACGGAACCTGACATGAAGACTGAATTCAGACTGCATATTCAACGGGCAAGCATTTAATGTGCATTTAATGCAAATACCAAATCCATGCAAGGACGGCTGCTGCATGAAGATATGTCCGTTTGAAGCCACTCTACATAGATGACTAGAAGGCTATCTCTCTAACGGATAGTTATTCAAATCACCTATAAATACAGAAGGCCTTGAACCCATTCAAGGTTACGGGAAATTTCCAAGCCAGAAATTACTCAAACTCTCGAGCATTCAAAAGCATTCAACCATTAAGAGAAGCACTCGAAACCTTCTAAATTTCCCAAGTGTTTCTCAGCAATTGAGAGTTATTCTGTATTCCAAGAGCTAATTAGAATTATCTTAAGCTTAGAGAGATTATCCAATCCTTAGCATAGCTTTGCCTTGTAAGGATAATCTCAACCTAGTTGGAATCCAAACTGAAACCAAAACCCTAAGTTAGGCTTGTTGGGAGTAAGTCAGTTAGAGTGTTGGTAAGTGGAGTTGTATAGATCAGTGAGGATAGCTGGTCTTGGTGCACCTTGGCACGTTAAAAACAAGAATCCCTTGAGTGAATTTCCTGTTAAGTCAGGCCGTGGACGTAGGAGCTTGAGACTCTGAACCACGTTAAACTCCTTGCGTTCTTACTGCTTTGATATTGTGCATACTTGCTATATTACTTGTTCATTCATCGCATTCAAGTTTATCAGGTCTGAATCAATCAGGCTGATTTTCAAAAGAGCACTGCCCCTCACTAAACACCTTTCAGATTTGAGTAAAACAAATTTTTCAGAAAGCAAACTAAACAAGACTTTAAACTTTCAGGGCTCAAACATTTCCGCACTGAACTCGAACTGATAGTTAGCCAACTGACCCGCACCAAGTGTAGTCAGTAGGTATATTATCAGCTCCTAGTTCTTTACCACTCTAAGTAAAGGGGACTTAGTCAGTTTTAAGTTAAAAATTGGTATACGTGTATCCCCCCCATACACGTATTCCTCAGTCTTGTACCGGGACCAACAAGTTTAACCAAAACAAAACATGCCTGAAATATAAATATAGGTATATTATATAGAGTAGGGATTGTCTTAATTAAATGTATTTTAACCTTACTAATTGTTACCTTTTTCTAAGTGAATGTATAATCTTGTACTACACATGATCAATATTTTGTGTTTTAAGTTATTTTTCTAATTAAGAATTAAGGTACAGTTTCGACTTGATAACATAATAGTTGAATAAACTATAGCAACAGAAACTACATAGAGAATAAAAAATATTACATAATATTTAACTCAACCAATGAAGAACTTATAAATAAATTTTAAAAATAAGTAAACACCTACACCATATTACATAAAACAGTTTCACTTCCTTCCGGCCCGACCATTCCTTCCATCAACAAAGATAGAAAGAACTCCAAGATATAATAAAGAAAAAGAGCTGCTAGTAGGAGAGATTCCCTTGTATATGCGACAAGTAGTGAATGAGAAAATACGACACAAGTTTTAGACTCTAGACGTGCCAAGCTTCCTTTCAAAAAGGCGTTGGAGAAGGAAGACTTGAACTGAGCTAGCTCCAATTAGCGCTATTGATTCAAGAATCGCCTTGTACACCGCTCTCTGGCTCATAGATTCAGTAACTGCACATAATTTCAAACAAATTATACAACCCCTTGCTTTATTATCAGATGAATGATGCTGCTATAATATGCACAAACTTGTTGATATGATATGTAACAACATTTTTCTCAATGCATGCAACTGTCCATCCTTTGTTCCAAATGTTCTAACATTCTTTATTATAGTATCAACACATTCTTTTATGGATCATTAAGTCGGCTCGAAACATATGCCTCATTAACTAGAGTTGAACTACTTTACTAAACATCGGCCATTGTTCAAGAACAACACCGACGCAATTCACATCCCTGTCCAAAAACAGGTTCTTTGACGAATATCCCAAAAAAAATACCAATTCTGATCCGAAACATGTTTCTGTAGGGGTTTATGTTTTAAGGACAATAATTTTACGGGCGTGTGAATGTAAGACATGTTTTAAAATCTTTAAATATAGGATAATCAAGCTCAAATTAGTCCAAATCGGGGGCAATTTTCCTACATTTACAGCGTCCTGTAAATGTAAGACACCATGTTTATAAAATCTGTAAATATAGGACAATCGTGCGACTCACGTGTATTTCAGCCTGATTTGGGCTTCTTATAGCTCGATTATCCTACATTCACATATTTTAAAAAATAACATCCTACACTCACAAAACCATAAAATTGTCGTCCTCAAAACATAACTCCCACTAATTACAAGCCCGAAAATACATTATACATCATTCAATGGTATGAGTATAACTAAAAGCTATATATATGCATACCGAGTGCCTGACCATCAGTTTCAACAAGATTTCTACATGACATGGACCAACATTTTTCTCAATGCATACGAATTGCCTATCCTTTGATCTAGATGTTCTGACATTCTTTATTATAGAATTAGGCCCTTCATATAATTCCATTCTTTTATGGATAAGCCTAGACATACCCCTCATCAACTAGAGTAGACCTATTTCACTAAACGCTGTTTCTTTAGGCCCGTAATTTATGGAGGTTTGCGTTTTACGGGCGTGTGAATGCAAGACATGTATTAAAATCTTTAAAGTGTAGGATGATTGAGCCCGATCTAGCCCATATTGGGCTCAATTGCGCGTGAGGTGCTCGATTATTAATAAATCCGCAAATGTAGTTCAACCCGTTATTCAGGCTCGATTGTCCTACATCTACAAGCCAGTAAATTTAGTGTCCTTAAAACACAACTTCCCCTGCTAAATTAGGGGCCTAAAAATACATTATTCCCACATAAAGAATAGGAAGAACACACAATTGTATAAGTATAACTAAAATATATATATATATATATATATATATATATATATATATATATATATATATATGTATACCGAGTGCTTGGCGATCAGTTTGAGCCTCTAGCCAGTGTTGTTCAAACTGGATATTATAGAGAGCTTCTTCCAGCTTCGAAATCTGTTCCATCAGGGGATTAAAATGCTCTGCAAATAAAAAAAACCCAATTTTATTAAGGCATAATGCAACAAAAGACCCCTAAACTTTCAATTTTTGTTTAGAAAGGCTTCTAAACTATTTCTTATTTAAAAAGCCCCTAAACTATCAACTTTTGTTTCAAAAGACCCTCGAGCTATTTTTGTTTGTTTTATAAAGCCATTAAGGTATATAATTTTTTAAAACATTACACTCTAGTCCATGGTTTTTAGGGTAAATACAAACAAGTGTAAAACAAAAAGTACATTACAAACAAGTCCATCACAGTATCATAAATTGCTCTATAATATAACAAAATTGTTAAATAGTATAACAAATTTTTGGAGCTATTTGTAATGTACTTTTATTTTTACACTTGTTTGTAAGGTGGAGGAAAAAAGTGGATAGAATGTAATTGCCCCTAATTTTAATTTCATAAGACCCTTTTTTGACAATCTATCAGGGCTCATTTTTTGTTGGAATTCGAGCTTAACAACATTAAAATTGGTTGATTCATCATTTTCTAATGGGACACATATAATTAAACTAACTTAGCAAAATTCATATACATAAAATAAACTAACTTAGCAAAATCTGTAAATTTTTGTTACGAGGGACCTCATGAAACATAAATTAATAGTTTAAAGGCTTTTTAAAATAAATAAAAAACAGTTGAGAGACTTTTGAAATAAAAAGTACTAGTTTAGAGGCGTTTTATTAATTACAGATATTTCTACAAACACAAATTCAAAGAAATTAAAGCAGTACCATCCTTTGCATGTTGATCAAAGTACCTAAAATGACCAACATGGACATCAAAATCAATGGTCTCATGAAAAGGGGATTTATTCTTGAAACAGAATCGATAAACGCCTCTTTTCTGAACCATAAACTCGTATTTCTCATTCGTCTTGTCAACATACTCATGAATCTTCTCCCCTGATGGCCCCTTTATCTGGTAATTACATTCATTATCAATTAATTGTGAAATTAATTTGAAAAAAAGGGGGGAAATTTTACCACGAGATCCACAGCGCCATCGCCGTTATGCCAAGATGAATCAGCTTTGATTACAACGAAAGCAACGTGAACAGTATCGCCCTCGTATTGAACATTATGGGCCAAACACTCCTCTTTGTTGATCACAAATCTGATCGCCAATCCCCCTCTCAGTTGCAGAATCACCACTGTTATAATCCAAAATACTACTTTCATCGACATTTATGGGAACCCACTTAACAATTAATTTTAAAGAAATTCAAAATGCAGGCGTTCAAGATTCAAGGGGTGAATGAGAATTTTGTTGAGACTTTTTCAAAATTTTGACCAATTCCATTATAGTTCGTTAATATACATGCAAATTATACAATGATATATCATAGTTTTTTTAATTAATTTATATTCAAATAAATTTGATAAAATCATGGTTGATGAAAGCTTAAAAAAAAGTAGATTATCGAGGAGTATAATTTAAATTACTAGTCCACACATTTTTTCTTTACTCTTGTACACATAATTTGTTGAAAATAATATTTTGAAAAAAGTAAATAAAATAAATAAAGTAAGAGTATTGTAGAGGTATAGTGGGGCCCACCTATTTATTTGTGAGTGGTTTTTATTTTAAAAAGGAGTATGTATAGAGTGAAATTAATTCATACATAAATCCTTTAAAAATGTTAGTTATTCTTACTAAAAAATATTAGTTGTTTTCACTAAAAAATATTAATTATTTTTACTAAAGAGTCTTAGTTTGTTTTAATTGAATAACTAGTACTATTCAGTTAATACAACTAATATTTTTCAGTGAAAACAAATAATAATATTCAGTGAAAATTATGAATACCTTTGAATGATTCATGTATAAACTATTTTCACTCTATACTCTATCTTTTAAAAGAAGAATTAACAAAAAATTGATAGTCAATAGAAAAAGACAAAAGATCGACGAACGAAAGAATTAAAATGTACTCGAGTAACCATTTGAAGTAATTATACATAGTATATTGTAAGTATACTATGTTATGCATATGGTGTTATGTCCCAGAGTAGCAATGTTATGCATGATAATCAATCCCACAACAATCGATCGGACCACAAAAAGGAATGTATCTAGATGATGCATGCAATATGAAAGGTGGATATGTTGCTTTGATATGCTATGTTATTGTAATATCATCCAACTTTGCTGCATTGCTGACTACTTTGGAGTAATACTCGCCTGCAATTTAATTGTTAAGAGGCATCAATTTGAACTCTATTTTTCTAAAACAGATCTAATATTTTGTAATTTTGTAATAATAAATGTAGTAGCTTCTATACATTGAGTGGCATGTAGAACCTTGTTCCTTTTTCAAAATCCATCACTCGTGTTATATATCTCCTTTTATGATAATAGAAGCTGAATGATGTTATCCAACTTCTATCAATTCTCCTTATTGTTGTGTAATTTTGATAATTTGAACCTCGACTGTCATTATTATCGACACATGTAGATCTAAGCACATTTTTGTTGTGTGGCATTACACAATTAATATTGCTAATTTCTTACTACAAGTTCTCAAAATTGGTTTATGATTATGATCTAATTTTGGGTTTTAGGTTCAGAGGAAAATACTAGCATCATTATCTTTGTGGGACTTGCTTCTTGTGGGGATGGCTATCTATGGTGGTTGAATTTGTATAGTTGAAATACTTGCTTTTGTTGGTAATCTAGATTCAACTCAATTTGTTACTGTCTATTCCTTGTTGCTTACACTATCTTTATTTGCATATACGTATGGATCAAGGTTGATAGTTAGACTATTGTGGTTTAATGTAGATGTTGCTAGTTAGATATCTTATAATTGTTAATTTATTAACAATTTATAGTCTTTTTTCATGTTTGTAGAACGAAGGTTCGGGAGTATAGTTTATGACCCCTGGTCGAGATATCATTAGATATCATAGTGTATCTAAAACTCACTAATAATCCCTACCAAGTATTGTTTGGGGATAATAGATATACTATTGAGAACCGGCCTTGCTGATGAATTCTATCTCCTCGTACACTTCCATAAAACTTTTAAATAATTTAAGAATTCAATATTTTTGTATATATAGCAGGTTTCATTAAGCCTTTTCCTTTAGGGGTTTTATTTTGTTGGTTGTGCTACTCTTGGACAAGGAATATCAACCTTATTATTCCCCATCCCTATTTAAGTTAGGCAACCGTCTATGAAATGAGATAGCCCATGCCTATGTGTTAATACGTCAATGCTCAAGTTATACCTCATTTTGTCGTCTCTTTTAACAATAACTAGGGTGCCTTTGGTCAACATAAAAAGAAAAAAAACATAGAATTTGATTGAGTTGGGCCAAAATTTCTCTGGGCTTTGGGGTGAAGAATTAACCCACTTCTGGGAGAGCGACCAAGGCAATGTTAGGGGTTCACTGAAGATATTTCTTGAATGAATTCACTTGCCTAACTGGGAATAAGCCTAATTGGAATCCTACTTGTTTAATTATAATACATTTTTAAATTATAAATTCAATTATATTTAATGAAAAATGTGGATGAACATTACTGGTTTTATTTTGATAATTAATTAAACACATCTACATTGGAGGGTGGTCTGTCCTAAGCCTAAGGAGGCTATGAGACAAGGTAAATCTCATGCACTAGTTATTGAAACTTGGTTAGCGGCGTGTTCTTCCCATTCGTGGGTAGTGGACACAGGAGCCACTTGTCATGTTTGTTTCAATACTTAAGGGTTCCAGAAAACCCGACAACTCAGTGGGAGTGAGATCACCATCACCATAGACAATGCTGCAAGAGTGACAACTGTTGCAGTGGGAGATGTGCACTTATCTTTTAGTGATAAGATTTTAATTTTGAGAGATGCTCTTTATGTTTCAAATTTTAGGAAAATTTAATTTCAGTTTTTAATTTTTTTATGGATGGATATTCAATTTCTTTTGATAAGAAAGTCATTATCGTAGTAATGAAGTTATCTATTTTGGAATATTGGTGAACAATCTCTATATTATTAACCGTGTACAACTCACACACATGCAAAATGAATCATATAGCAAATTGACTATTTCTAAGAAAAGAAAGCATTCTTCAAATGTGAACGAAACACTATTGTAGCATCTTAAACTTGATCATATTAATCTAAAGAGGACTCAAAGGTTGGTGAGTGACGGCTCGTTGGAATCACTCCATGTTGAGCCGTTTCCAACATGTGAATCATGTTTAGAGGGTAAGATGACCAAGGGAGCCTTTGGAGCTAAGGGGAACCGAGCTAGTAAAGTGTTAGAACTCATTCATATTGATGTATCTGGTCCCATGCCAATTCAAGCGAGAGATGGTTTTGAGTTTTTTGTTACTTTTATCGATGATTACTTGATTTTCCTAATGCGGCATAAGTCTTAAGTCTTTGATAAGTTCAAAGAATTTAAGGCCGAAGCTAGAAAAACACAGGGAAAAGAGTACCAAGTTTCTACGATTTGATCATGGATGCGAACACCTTAACAATGAGTTTTTGGACTACTTATCAGGACAAAAGACTGTATCCCAGTTGACTGCACCAGGAACCCCTTATCAAAATGGGGTGGCAACACGAAGAAATAGAACTCTTTTGAAAAATGTCAGATCTATGATGAGCTATTCTAATTTACCTAAGTCGAACGACGGTTATGCCTTGGAAACAACAACTTATACTCTAAACTAGGTACCTTCCAAATTAGTTTCTAAAACTCCTTCAAAATTATGGACTGGACGAAAATCCAGTTTGAAACACATGAGAATCTGGGGGTGTCCCGCATATATGTTGGACAAGAAAACTGATAAGTTGGAAACCTCGTTCAGAATAAGGTTGTTTGTAAAATATCCTAGAGGAACGAAATGGGGTTTATTCTATAGTCCTAAGGATCAGCGGATCGTGGTGAGCACGCAACCGAGATCTTAGAAGTAACTATATGAGCAATCGAAAGCCCAAGAGTGAGATTAACTTAGATGAATTGAGAGGTTCAACTCTTGTACCAACTGTACAAGTTAATATACCCAGCGATACATGAACACGACTGAAACCTCATCGTAGTGGGAGCGTTGTTAGTGGAAGAATTGTTCGTTACTATGAATTGTTCTTTGAACTAAGCTCGTGCATGTGTTTTGATGTTAGATGGAATTCATGCGTTACGTGGTATACAAACCAAGAAGATTTGTGGGAAAAAAGAAATTTACATGTACAAGGTCTTAGAGAACTTAGGGGGTGTTAAAAGAAATTATAAAAATGAAAGTGCACAATAGAAATACTTATCATAAATTGAATTTTTATGATATGAAATGACATTATCGAAATGCGTACATCTTGAGTTTTATCAATAAATAAATGAAAAATAAAAAGTGACAAAGCTACTCATAGTGCAGGAAGGGGTTCCCAAAGATGAGATTTGGTGGAGGCGGCCCCTCAATTATACTAGCTTGTATACAATATAAAATTTTAAATGACATGAAATTAAATATTATACAATACTAAAGCAACAAAAATGTTAATGCTTAAATTAATATGACGGATATTTTCAAATCAGCTACTTAAATGCAACCCCCCTAATAGTTTTAGAGGACAAAATATTAATTACATCTGTATAATCAATTTATGCAGCCAAGTCTTTATCAATTGATAATATAGCTAATCCATTCAATTTATCTTGAGTCATTGTTGATCGGAGCAAAGACTTGATGAGCTTTAACTTTGAGAAACTTCTTTCTGCACTTGCTACTATAACTGGTATTGTCAACAATATTTTATAAGCAAAATAACCATTGGGTAAACAACCATCCATCTCCTTCAAATAATTCATCACTTCAATTGCAGATTTTGATTCTTTTGGTAAAGCGTGTTTTAAGAAATTCAACTCAGAGAATAAATTATCTCCATCTATATCAAAACAACCATTATGCATATAAGAACTCTGAAGATTCTTGCAAGACTTCACCAAGCTTTCATCATTAATATTTCGTAACCTCTCCAAATTGTGCAAAAACTCAAAAGTCTCTTCATACTTTTTAAGCTATAGAAGTACGAGTTTTATCAAGTATAAACAAAAAGTAATTAACTTTAAAAGATTCCTTAGCTGACTTTGTTAGTTCTTCACTATCGCTCTCATCAAATTGTTTCTTTCTCATCTCGAAATATAACTTCAATGCCCATCTGATTAGCCATTTCTTTAGCTTCACTCATAGCTTTATCAAAACCAAATTTTCTATATTCTTCAAGAAATACCATGAAACCTTGCAAGAGTTTAATAGCAACAACAATATCCATATTTTCAAATTGAAAAAAAATTACTCATAGCATTGATGACATGTAACAACTTGTACTAAATTACTACACCGAGCAAGAATTCAAAATTCTCAAATTTATATAATACTAAGGATTCAACCTCACTCCTTGTCTTCAGATCTTTAGTGTCATTTATCAAGTCAAGTAAAGCATCTTTGATTTGCATAATCTGCTCCTTGATAGCCTTTACACTTTCAACATGACTCTACCACTAGGGGTGTGCAGAATACGGTCTAAACCAAATAAACCAACCAAACCAAATCTAAATATAAATTTTGGTTCGGTTTTTTATTTATGGTTCGGTTTACGGTTTTGTAATTTGAATTTTTTATTTCGGTTCGGTTTACGGTTTTTACGATTTAAAAACCATATAAACCGAACTGAACCGAAATATTTTTAATAATAATAATAATATATTATATGTATATTAATATTCACTAAATAAATATTTAATAGCTTATATTCTAATATAATATAATAATATTAATATTAGATAATTTAGATTCACGCATAAAAGACTTAAGTTGATTTGTATTTTGCATAAAATACTTGAGGAGTGGTGTTTTGTGTTAATTATATTTTTCAAATTGTTGCTTAGCTTTTGAAAACTATTATTTTGATGTCTTTATTGGATTATGTAGTAGGGTTATTGATTAATCTTTGCTTAAATTAGTATTTAAATGTTGACATGTTGCAAATAATTAAATGAAACATGTGTATTGATGCTAAAAAAAAAAATTAAACTGATTTTAAAAAAAGAAAAGTGTAAAAAATTTCGATTTGTACGATTTGGGACCGAACCAAACCGAAATATTTCGGTTTGGGACCGACGGTTTTTTTTAAATATGGTTCGGTTTTTTGTTTATAAAAAAATTTCAGTTTGGTGTACGGTTTGACTAATACGGTTCGGTGACCGAACCGACCGTTGCACACCCCTATCTACCACCGTGTTTGCGACAATGGTTTAACTGTTAAACCCGTCACATGATTTTTAAATATTTTTCAGCGTTTGGTTGAAGAGGAAAATAATGCATAGATGCGCTGAATCACTCCAAAAAAGTCATAGCTTTAGGGCAAGAATTTTCCATATCACACAACATCAAATTAAGACTATGACAACCACAAGGAGTATAAAATGCTCTAAGATTTACTTCAAGTAGTTTGCTTTGTACACCTTTGTATCTTCCTTTCATATTAGATCCATTGTCATAGCCTTGACCTTTTATATCATCCATATTAAGCCCAAGAGTGATCAAAGTATTTTGAAGGTGTGTAAAAAGTCATAATCCTGAAGTATCATCTACTTCTAAAAAAAGCACCCAATATTCTTCAATTCTTGTAGAGCCTTGTGTATCATCTAAACAACGTATAATAAGAGACATTTGATCTTTGTAACTAACATCCGGAGTACAATTTAGGATGACAGAAAAATATTTTGTACATTTCACTTTTGCAATTATATTTTTTCTTACTTCATCTGCCAATACTTGTATCAATTCATTTTGAATTCTACTTTCGAGATACGTAATATAAGTCTCGCGATCCTGAATATGCCGAATATTCTCTTTCATTATTGAATCAAACTCAGGAATCATTTCAATCATTTGCAAGAAAATACCATTATTTTCTACATTAAGCTTTCCAACAGTGCCCCAAAATGCTCAATTATTTTTTGTCAATCTTTGCACAATAGCAATTATCCGTTGCAATAATTGTTTCCAATGCTCTTTTTCTTTGTTGAGTTGAATTTGTATGCTCAATTGTCTTACCTTTTGTTATGAGGGGCCCGGGGGTCAGGGGGTGGGGTCATGGGGGCGAGAGCTTCGCCTTTTACTACAAGGAATCTATATCGTATCTATTAGATTATTCAAATAATAAAAATGAGAAATACATGAGTTAGTGAGTAAATGTATAAATGAATATAATACTTATGATTTATACATGAGAAAATGATAAACTTATTATGAAACTGTTATAAAGTATCAAATATTTGATAAATCTCATAAGGAGCATTAATAATCGTGTCACTGGTATTATATTATAATTGTTGTTATTTTTTCTTTACCCAAAATGATACTCTTAATCAAATATTTGATATTTAATATATTTGTATGATAAACTTATTATGAACATTTTTATACCAAACCCATTCTTTATATATATATATACCCTGTATCACACAAGAGAATATATACCTTATAAAAAAAAGAGTACTCGACCGAACGTTTAGTTTGGCACATCAAATTTTAACATAAAAAACAACCACATAGTTATTAAAAAAAACACACGCTAAAATAGTACGTGTCAAAAACTTTCAAATAATAATTAAGGGCATTGATCCTTAAAAATCATCGAAGAAATATTTTGTAACAATGTGGAGTTTTTCATGATAAAACATATATTTTATGTCGTAATGCCCAATGGGGAGTGTTATAAATCTATAAGATTTATTACACCAAATCTATAAGATTTGGTGTGGACATTATTAATGGGCTTATAATCTAAACTGACTTTAGGTTTAGACTAGATTTTCTCTATTATAAATAGTTCTATGTACTCAATATTGTACGCATAGTGAAAACTCCTGGTATAGTGAAAACTCCTGGTATGGTACGCCCCCAGGCGTAGTCGTTATCGAGGAACTGAGTAATCAAACTTGTGTCTCTATTTAATGCTTACGATTTATAACATAATTAACGCCTCCTTTAATAAAAAGAAAATTATGATTTCGATGATTATTAATTTTCCAAAATTATATAGTCCTATAGAATAGGAGTACGTGAAAGCAACAGTAGTGATATCTATTAGATTATTCAAATAATAAAAAAGAGATATACATGAGTTAAGTGAGTAAATGTATAAATGAATATAATACGTTAAATTGATAAACTTATTATAAAATTATTATAAAGTATTAAATATTTGATAAATTTTATAAAGAGTATCAATAATCCGTGTCAGTAGTATTATATTGTAATTGTTATTATTATTTTTTACCCAAAGTTTTGATGCTTCTAATGAAATTTTTTATATTTTTGATAAAATATTTGAACCTTATTTACAAAGTTCAATTCTCATTTGTTTCCCCATATCTAGAATGTCGTTTGGCCATGCATCTACCGAAATTTAAAATGTTTGGCCGAAGATTTAATTTGAAAAACTGGATTTTAATTGAAGAAAAATAATATTCCATTACAAAAAAATTGAAAAATTCGATTTTTTCCATTCTTTTTAGCTAGAAAACAAGATTAATTGTATTTTAATTTAATAAAATATAACACCATGCACCACAAACCACAGGACAAGATGTAGCAGTAGCACCTCAGGGAATTCGAAGTTAACCCATTGTCCCCACCCAGCCTTGTATGTATTTAATCCCCAATGCACGGCTTGAGGGATACAAGGCGTATAAAAGAGGGGCAAAAATGTCATTGCAGATACGGATTCTAATTAAAGAAAAGTAGCCATGCAGGATGACGGAAGAAAGTATAACCCAAAGAGGCATGCAATAATTTTTGACGAAATCTCAGATCTACAGCTTGAGAGAGGGACGAAATTAATTGTGTGTTGCAAAGCGGAATACGAAATCCTTGCTCAGAAGAGGAGAGAAAGAATCGACTGAAATTGGAGGGGTTAATTGTTTTTTTTTTTTTTGACGGGGAGGGGTTAATTGTTTTCGGGAAAGCTTGAGAAGAAGAATCGAGACTGGTTGTTTTCGGTTAGCCAAAATTCTTGCGAAGAAGAGGAGGAGAGAAAGAGTCGAGCGGGTAAGACACTTGAACTGCTGTTTGGTATCATCTGTGTTTCTTTTACATTTTAATTATTGGGACATTTTATCAAATTGTCTTCACCGGAAAATTAAGAAACAAGCTAGATATAAACATGCTAAATTTTATTAACATAATCGAAAAACCAACACAAAACAAAACACCCATACAATTGAAATTTTGGAGTTTGAATCAAAATGCACCAAAAATTAGACTAAACCCCCTACAAACCAATCGGTATTAATACCAAAAATTATTCGAAAGCTCCCAAATTGGCGTCAGTATTATGAACAGAACGGTGAACATAGCTATTGAAATTAAGAATATTTTAGGTTTTGGGTTTTGGGCTTTGGGTTTTTCCTATTAATTTTCAATACGATATTTAATTAACATTTATTTTATTTTATTTTATTGGAATTTTTATATAATTTAACTTAATGTAATTATATTTTCAGTTTTTTCGAATTTTAAATCAAATTTCTTTTTATGAAGTGCTTTTAAAAAAAATTCCATATATTAGTTGTTTGAAAAAACTATTTGCAGTAACTGAATAGTAGTACCACTATTTTTTTTTTCAATGTAATTGATTGATTGTTTGCAATTACTACTTGATATTAAAAAAAATCAATTCTATTTTGTTTGCAATCACTACTTAACCACCTTAAAGACATAGAAAAAACCTACTTCTAAATTTTGAGAAAAATACTTTATTTCAAAATATTTCTTACTTTTATTTTTACTACAAAAATCACTTAAAATCATTTTTAGTCTTCAAGAAGAGTTTCAAAACATACCCTGATAATACAAATACAAGTTTAAAAAGCGTATTTATTTTTATACTTGGTATCCAATCTAGTTAATTTGGGGGAATCCACTAGTAGGGTGATCTTTTTCAACCAAAAATAAAAAAATTATGTGTGGATTAACTTGTCTAAAAAATTGATTGCACCTTTTAAAGTTTAATATGTATATTAAATTGTTTTTTTTTTTAATGGTATGATAGAATTTGTGGTTATGATTTAGGATTTAAACCGATACTATTGAGACAATGATTTTTTATTTTTTTTAATCCAGTATATATAATAAAGAAAAATTTGACGGAAAACGTAAATTCATTAATCAACTTGCCAAACCGATCATGTGCACAACTCAAAGACACATCTCCAACAAATGGAGTAGCACAAAAAAAAAAAACTATAAGAAGCTAAAATATGAGTCACGATATTAGCGGACCGTCGTATCCACAAACACTGAAACTCGTCGAGAGACTTCCCTAACTCAATAATATCCACCACCATCGAGCTAAAAATAAGAGAAACCCAAATCCCGACGATTAATAGTTGCGAATCAACCTCAAGAACCAATCTTCTATCCCCTCGAGCCACTGCCAACTACATGCCACGCCTAGCATCTACCGATCTCAAACCCCTCCGACACTCAGCAAAGCACCAAGCAACACCACCTCCATACGTTCTCGCGACACCTCCTACACCCACCAAACTTAAATATACATATGAATGTGGAGACATTAATTTGAAGAGGTGCGTAGAGTTTGTGGTTTGGGTTTGATGGTTTGACTAAGGGTATTAATTTTCATTAAAGGTATTAGATGAAGATGTATTAGTTGTTTGCACTAACTGTATTAATTGTTTCACTATAAAGTATTAGTACGGTAATAGTTACCGTGAATATCATTCAAAGTATAATATAAATTAAGTAAATTTTTACCTCTAAATAATATTTTACTTCTCATATTTAATTTTTATAAAGTTATACAATTTAGCTTAAAATGCTAATAATTCAATTTAAAAGTGATAATGGTGTCAAACAAGTATTGATCTTCCATAAATTATCTATCAATTGCATCATTCACAACTTGGTTAATCTACCGACCTATTGTTTAATTTGCTATATTGAATTTTAATTGAATAGATAGCCACAAAGTTTATAATATTAAGTTTCCAAATCTACACTTGTCCATACTCAATAAATATATCTGGGCTTGTTTGTTTCCCAGTTTACAAGTAAATTGGTAATATATGCAGTCCATAACAAATTTTGAATGTGTCGATTCCCATGTTTAATTAATAAAAACTTATATTTATTGTGTGCATGTAGGTTCGCTTTATCTGATGGAGTCTGGTGGGAACGAAAACCAGCATATATTTCCCCTGCGAGCTATGGTTTGTTTGGGAGGTATATATAAAGTCTATTTTTTTTTCTCAAAATAATTAGGGAAAATGCACTTTTTTGTCCTTTAACTTTGGTCGATTTTGGTTTGCGTCCTGTTAACTTTAGAATTTTGAATTTCATCCTATAACTTACAAAAAATGTGTTTTTCGTCCTGTTAACTTTGGGATTTTGAATTTTGTCCTATAACTTACAAAAAATTGGTGCCACGTTAGATTTACCGGACAAAAAACATATTTTTTTGTAAGTTATAGGACAAAAAAACACAATTTTTTGTAAGTTATAGGACGAAATCCAAAATTTCAAAGTTAACAGGATGAAAAACACAATTTTTTGTAAGTTATATGATGAAATTCAAAACTCCAAAATTAATAGGACGAAAACCAAAGTCCACCAAAATTAAAGGACAAAATAGTGTATTTTCCCAAATAATTACTACTATAATATATTTATTTCTCAGAAAATGCACTTTTTTGTCCTTTAATTTTGGTTGATTTTGCTTTTCGTCCTGTTAACTTTGGAATTTTGAATTTTATCCTATAACTTACAAAAAATGTGTTTTTCGTCCTGTTAACTTTGGAATTTTGGATTTCGTCCTATAACTTATAAAAAGTTGTGTTCTTTCGTCCTATAACTAACAATTTTTTTATGTTTTTTGTCCGGTAAATCTGACGTGGCACCAATTTTTGTAAGTTATAGGACGAAATTTAAAATTTCAAAGTAACAGGACGAAAAACACAATTTTTTGTAAGTTATAGGACGAAATTCAAAACTCTAAAGTTAACAGGACGAAAACCAAAATCAACCAAAGTTAAAGGACAAAAAAATGCATTTTCCCTTATAATTACTATTATAATCTAATTCTTTATTTTTCTTTGTAGCAAAAAACGAAACCCTCGCCCCCAGGGCCCCCACCCCCTGGCCCAACAGGATTGGGTGGAGGAGATAAATCATGGTGACTCAGCGGCCCATTAGGTGGGAGGACCAGTTCTTTATTTTTTCTGCATGTAGCCATTGAGTTAGCTGAGAAGACGGTCACCTTCTCACTTCTCACAAATCTGAGTCCATATCTGATGGATACTCAGTTTCACGGCCTCAAAGGAGCCATCGAGGTCAACTGCATACTGGGATGCGTTAATGCAGTGATGATTGCTTTTGGAGCAGCAATTGCTCGCGTATTGAAAGATAAACGATTCACCATCATCATGGTGTCATCGCTTGCCAACTTTTTCGTAAGTTTTTATTATTATGTCATTTTTTATCATTTTAAAAAAAATTTATATAAAAAAATGTAAACCATCAACCTGTCTTGTAGGGATTGTTAATCTCACTGATGAACGAAGTCATCCCTCCGCTAAAGCCTTGTTTGCTGAGCATTGGATGCAGGGGTCAAAAGAATACGCATTCAGTAGTATTTTACATGTTTGTTAGTATAATATTGGTTGTAGCTGTACTGAAGGCTTTTATAGAAAGCCTCAGTGACGACCAGTATAACAATGACTATGGAAAGAACGTATATAAAGTAGTAATGACCATTCTTAGTTTTCTAGGTCAAGTAGCTTTAGGGTACTTGTTTAACGTAGAGAATTCAGGTTGGGTGGTTGCACTGATTGTGCTCGTGTTTATGATGGTTGCAGCCATCTGGTTGTTTTACTTAGGAAAGAACGTCTATCGGGTTAGGATGCCCGAAAGCGGAGTCGTTTTACCGCGTGGAACCGATCTATGCATGTTGATCCTTTTATGGTTAACATGCATAGTGGTTGGGTTATACAAAGCCCAAACGTCCTCCCTCTTTGTGCTCCAGGTCGGAAGGATGAACAGGAGAGTGGGCTTTCAAAAGGAAAAGAGTAAGGAAATTCCACCTGCCGTCTTGATTTGTATCTCGACCACTCTGGTCGAGATTTTTATTCGCCTTGTGCCGCTATTCGAGGGGAGAGAGCCGGAGATTGACATTCTTAAGAGAGGGCAGATCAGTCTGATTCTCCTAATCATAGGAATGACGGCAGTGGGCTGGGTGGAAAGTAGAAGACTCAAGATAGCCGAGGCAGGTTTAGTGGACGGGGTGCAAGATCCCGGGCCCATAGGTATTAGTGCATTTTGGCTGCTTCCCCAGGGCATGATGTACGGCATAACAGAGGGCCTACTTCTGGGTGAAATTGCCAAACATCTTAAGGATTGGGCGAGTGGTTTGGTCACCTTCTTCTGTATGAGTGCGATCGGCCTTGGAAGCGCAGCGAGCATTGCTTTTATAGAAGCTGCTGATAGCTGGTTTGGTAAAGACTTGCAGAAAAGCCACGTAAACCGCTATTACTGGGTCATATTCGCGGTCATCCTGCTGTATTTCATCTTCTTCTGGTTAGCTGCTCAGCAGATTCGCAGAATAGTAGGGTAAGAAACAATCGTTGCTGTATCATTATACTTTTAAATACATTTTAAGATTAATTATGTGTTTTGATTTGTAGCTTGACAGCTGCGAGGGCTGAACACTGAATGAATTGAAGCCGATTTTGTATCTGCTTTCTAGTAATTGGTGAGAAATTCATCACACACGCTATTTATTGGTTTTGCAGATGCTTCTTATGTTAATTTAAATTTTTGTATAGCATGTTATTGTATGATCAAAAGTGTTTGTGTTAGTGATGCTTTTGCAATTTTCTTTCTGTTGCTGATTTGTTAGTGTTAGTATGAATGGAGAAATGGCATATAGTGCTTAAAGGAAAGTAGCAAATAGTGGTCTTACTCCATTTCAACAGTTTACATCCAAACCTTCTCCAAGTTGGATCCTTATGCAGCTAAGAATAAGTGAATGAGCATAGGAAATTTACATTGTTAGTTGTGTTCAATTTTATTCAGTACATTCTTGGGGATTTTGTTTCTTTGAATAATTGCTTGCTAATTGCAGCATTCATATTTTGTGATTTGCGCCGTTCTGTTGTAGATATTAGTTATCTATTTGTTTTACATAACTGATAATTGTAATAGACTAATTCTTGGTGAAGTTGGAAGTTGCTCATCGTATTTATGTAATTTTTGTATAATCAGATCTCCAGTATTGATGTTGAATTTGGTATTTGGAAGTTTTGATGCCTTGCTTTGGAGCTGAACCAAAATGGTCAGAATTCTGTGATGAAGGAGCTAGAAATAAGGTAATATCTTATCCTCACAAAGTATCTACTCTAGTTTCGGTTTTGTATGATTTCAGTGGACGGAATGTGAATCTGCATTGTCTAGCATTTTCAGATGATAAAACAGGCTGTTATTGAATTTTAAATTCATTGGTTCATAGTAGCAGTATTATCTTAATTCGTAGACTTTGGAAATGAAACTAAACATAGTGATACTTATTTATCTTGGTACTCACCAAAAAGCAATAGGAGAAGAAAATGATGCATGGCTATGTTTTCACCTTTTATTTCTTTCTTTCTTTCTTTCTTTCTTCAGAAGCTGGTGGTGGAAGAAGAGTGTGTTTGTATTGATATCATAAAATGTTTAGTTTTGCACCATAATGTGCATGGTGATTTACAAGAGAATTCTATGTTCATTTGTGTTTGCAGCCCCCATGTAATGATCAACCCAATACGCATCTTTCGTCCTCAATAAAAAAACCATATGCAGCAGCACTGATAATGCTGCTTCTGGATCTTATATCTCTTCTCCACGAGTCCCTGATGATATACCACTTATGTATGCTAATCAGCATTTGGAGTCTGCTAGTAGGCCTTCATCCAACTACAACAACAACCGCTGACTAACAAAGTTGAGAGTTTTGATCTTGTGAATGGAGTAACCCGATTTGTGTTGTAGATATTATCTGATAATTGTACGTAATGGACTAATTCTTGGTCAAGTTGGAAGTTGGTCATCATCGTATTTTTCTTTCTTTTAAAATTTCAATTTCCAATTAATATTGATCTTGAGTTGGGTGATAGTGTGGTTCCTATTGGTATTGGCTCTGGTATATTACTTACCAACAGTGTGGTCCTGCAGTGGAAAAACTTGGCTTGCAGGAGCTAGAATTAAGGTAATTATCCTCAACTCTTGTTTCGGTTTGTCCTAAAAATACGATTGATTTCAGTAAGTTTATCAACTCATGTCTTAAGTTGTGGTATTAATATATGTATCTATTTTCTTTTTGTTTATTAATAAATATATTGAGTGTTGATTTGAAATTGGTTTATAAGGAAGGAATTAAAAACTTATTGAAAGATATTTAAATATGCTGTGCATGGGCTTGCAAATAATGATTTGGGACAAACTGTTTGTGTGTCTTATAAGGTAGCTAGATCTTCTGGAGAAAGTTTTCTTACTTGCCTGCAATTTAATGGATCCACAACAAATGTAATATTTGTAGAAAACTAATTTCTTGGTAGTATTTGGGTTGCATGTCACTGATATGCTTATACAGGTACAGGTACAGGTACAGCCACAGGTGCCTCAATCTTGTGATCCTGCTACAAATAAGTATTAATGGATTATCAAATGTTATGAAAATATGAGTTTATAACCAGATAGCTGTCAAATTAGGCTGCATTTACTTCTCAAAATAAAGTCAGTTTATACTAATAGTAGGGGTTTATACATTGTTTACTTTGTTAGATAAAATATGCGGGTAAACCGGGTGACCGGGTTAAATCCCTGTTATCCACCAAATTTAGTCATCACTTTTTGGGCAGTTTATTTAAACTATTGCACTGTTTATTGCATGAATGACTTTTTTGGCCCCAATTTTATTTGCTAAATTACATGATGATCCCTGAACATCCTAAACCCCAGATCTCATTTCATTGAAAGTTGAAACAACAAGCGTTGTTGCTTAATTCCATCGAAACAACGCAGCCCACAAATAGCGTCTCACTGCAAGTTTCTAATTTTCTGTCGCTGCAAGTCCATCCAATTCGTTTGATTCCCCGACTATTTGTGCTCCTCCGCCGCCTCTTCTCCGCTGCAAGCCGATCTAATTCGGTTGATTCCTCGACTATTTGTGCTCCTCCGCCGCCTCTTCTCCCACCAATTCCATTTGCTACCGCACGATTCCAATTTTCGTCGCTGCGAGCCGATCTATTTGTGTATCGTTGCTCTTTCTCCCCCAACTCTATGCTTTTGTGTGTGAATTGAATTTTTTGGTAAATTGAAGTTTTGAATTTGAGTTATATTTTTTTTTTTTTTTTTGAGAATTAGAGAATTTGGGAATTTTGATTAGGATTTTCGGGGTTTCTTCAATTCTAGCTATTAAAAAAAAGAAAAAGAAAAAGAAAGTTTAATAGGCTTTGAATGTGAATTGTATGATGCCTGCAGACTAAAGAAGCATAATAATGGTGTCATCCCCTGTTTTTCTTCTTCTTTCTTCTAGTTTTTCGAATATAACAACGATAAAGGAAAAGGTCAAATTGGTAATTTTAACATTTATTAAACCTGAGTTGTATTTTTTTCAAAGTAAACATGAAATATCCTGATATAAATAAACCTAAACCTACATAGTTAACTCATCCGGCTTTAACCCAACTAATAAAGTAAATATAGCCTTAAAAGTTTGTATTGCTATCCAATTCCCCTAGTCATCTCCCTCTCTGCTTCTCAGACCTAAATCACATGGTGAATTATAAATGCCATGCTAAATAATATTTTGAATTGTGAGCAACTCTAGTTTATGATTACAATCTGTTAGGAGTTGTTATAATATTTCAGAGCATCATTATCTTTGTGGGCCATGGTGGTTGATTTTATGTATAGTTGAAATACTGTCTATCTCTCTCTCTCTCTCTTGTTAAGATTAAGAGGACCATGTCAACAAGTCATTGTTTTGTAATTTATTAGACTCTGTAGATGTAGATGTAGATTCTCTTGGTCATAAATTATTTATGGTGTTTCTATAATTATCAACTGGTATTTCTCTCCACCAAGCTGCTGAGCCCTAATCAATTTGATTTGATATTAATTAATGAAAAAGAAATTGGCCATAATCTCCGTGTGGATAAAGGACAAGCGATTTTCTTTCCATATTAGTTAGTATCAAAATAATCTGCCAATAACCCATTTTTGCCAGCTAGTTAATGATCAAACTTCGTAGAAATTTCAAATAGATTAATTAGGAAGAATTTCATATCAAGACCCAATTTTTAGGTAATGTCTCAATATAAGTACTCATTTTTAAAGTGTCTCAAATCAAGTCTCAATTTTTACTTTTTTCTCAATTTAAGGCTTGTTCTAAATTTTTGTGTCTCAATTTAAGACCCAACAAATAATTATTTCTATATTAAATTCATTCAATATGAAAAAATAAAAAAATAGAGACATTCATCATAAATAAATAAATAAAAACTTCATTATTAAAAAATATTAACTTTTTTATTAATATAATGAATATTTCTAATTTTTTATATCATCGTGTATTAATTAAATTTATTGTTTAAACAAATAATAACTAGCATTTTGAAATTTAAGACATATTTTAGATTCTTGTGTTTCAATTCAACACCCAACAAGATTTTTTTTTTTAAAATTAAATTCATTCAATATGGAAAAAAATAGAGACGTTCGTCAAAAAAAATATTAATTATATATTTTTTATTAAAATAATAAATATTTTTTATCGTCGTGTATTAATTTAGTATTTTAAAAATATGACAACTAGCATTTTAAAATTAAACTAAAACGAGCTTTTTTTTTCCCATATAATCTTTTCCCATCATATATGCTAAAATGTTAATTTGATTTTTAAATTTCAAAATGCTAGTTATCATTTTTTTAAACAATAAATTTAATTAATACTTCTTGATAAAAAAAAAATTATTTATGACGAATGTCTCTATTTTTTTTAAACAATAAATTTAATTAATACACGATGATAATTAATTAAAAAAAATTCAAAATATTTTTTAATAATGAAGTTTTTATTTATTTATTTATGATGAATGTCTCTAATTTTTTAATTTTTTTCATATTGAATGAATTTAATTTAGAAATAATTATTTGTTGGGTCTTAAATTGAGACACAAAAATTTAGGACAAGCCTTAAATTGAGAATAAAGTAAAAATTGAGACTTGATTTGAGACACTTTAAAAATAGGAACTTATATTGAGACATTACCTAAAATTTGGGTCTTGATATGGAATTCTTCCATTAATGATATTCATGTATCATCAAACTTGCTTTCCTTTTTTATAATGTATGAATGTTGTTTAAAATTTCATTTAGGGCAATCATGAACACAGTTCACCCTTAACTGCAAAAGTTTTTTTTATTTATATCATCGCAATCCAACGCTCCAATTTTCAGGGGATTAGAACGGTTTCCGTCCCATAACTTTTTAATTTTTTCTATTTAATTCTACAACAATCCCAAATAGCCGGAACACGCATGAAAGTTTTTAGTTTTGGTCATGTACTATGCTGAGTAGAATGACCAAAACGGCATTTTTCAACCACTTGAAATTGAATTGGGTAAATTTGAATGGTTGTGAGATTAAATAGAAAAAACAAATATATATGGGATAAAAAGAAAATGTTAAATGGTTTTAATCCCAATTTTCAAAAGTTCACTTCCCCAAATCAATTAAAGTGAGGAAATTGCAACTTAAGAACCGTTCACGCCCATTCCTTCTTCTCTCTCACTCTAATAATAAAGATAACGGTGAATAAACAATTTGTTCCATTAATGGTGCGACTTTCCTTTTCAATAATATTATAAAACGCTATTCAGCGTGGGAGCATTTCACGTCTGGATTCTTTAATCCAGATTTGAGAAATATCAATAGCATGGAATGGAGCTGGAACCATTAGAGGTTAAATGATGGTATGCTTCAATTCTTTTATATGCTTTCATCTATCCTACATTCAATTCATATCACAGAGTAAAAAAATAACAAACCTTATATATGTAAATCACTATACATCAAAATATTAATTTAATAAATTAATTTTTTTTTTTTTAAATTTTTTCCTTTCTTCCCCTCTCTCTTGTATTGGTGTGTATCTAATGCAATAAGATGTCGCTGAATCACGATCTTAGTTATTACTCTCTTTGTCTAATTTCACTAAACCTGTTTTTTGGGCGGTTATTTTTTGTTAAGGGGTGTTTTGAGTTCTATTTATGAATAAATATAATTGTTTATTGAAGATGTGATACTTGTATTTTCCAACTACTTTATTTATAAACGGATTTTACAATATCCTGTAATATCCTCCCGTATATAAGATTTCAAATAGGCCTATTACAATTAGACGGAGAGAGTAAAAAGCAAGAAGGAAGTGCAAGTGAAGCAAATGAAAAGGGAAATAACACAATTGCTTGATTTTGGACAGGATCAAACGCCTCAAATACAATAAGAATTCGCATCTCTTGGGCTATATACGCCCAACAGTTAATGATACATAATATTTTTTTTTTAAAGACATACATAATATGTTTATAACTCTATTTTTGGATGAGCTCAATTTTATTTGTTTAGTCTTAAATAATATATGAAATAACCGAGTATTAAAGCGTAAGTACATTTCTCTTTATTTAAGAACGTCTTGTTAAAAAAAACGAAATAACAGTAAAAAAAAAAGTAAAAATTTAATTAAGTATAGTTTTATCTTTTGTTAAAATTATTAAATTTACTGGATTATTTTTCTAAAATATTTTTTTGGATGGAACGTGTGATGTTAATGTTACCATATTTAACCTGGGCCTTTAGCTGTTAAAAAGAGTAATGGTCCAACCCCATCACACCATGCCAAAAAGTACGACATTCAAGATTGGATGTTCATTAGAGCTTCCTCCATCATAGGTATCAAAAATTAATATATCATATACTATGAGTTTATAATTATTTCTAGATTTTTGAATTAATTTTACTATAGTAACAAATATTGAGTCCCAAAAGCTTCATGTTATTCCATTTCTTAGGCTCACTTATTATTATAATACTGTGTTTACAAATTTTAGTCCAAGTTATCTGTACTCCTATCTTTTGTTAATATACTCCATCCAAAAAGTGTTGAGAGAAACAAATCCAAAAAAGAAATGACAATCTTTAAATTTTCTTTTTAAAAATTTAAAACAATCAAAACAAGCATATACATTCAAATATTTTTAGGGTGGAGTATATTAATAAAATAATGATTGTATTTAACCTGGGCCAAGTATTGCTATCAACTTTCACAGTTATTATTTTTAAGGTTAATTGCAATAAAATTAACGAACTTTATAATCTTTATCAATTATAATATGAACTTTTAAAACTTACAATTTGATATACGAACTAGTTTATTATTGCATTCGATATATGTTGTAAATTTATGGAATACTCTATATATGGTGTAAATTTTTGGTTATACAAACACTACGTGGAAGTTGAAGTTGCGACAAAAAAACACGTCACACGCTACATCAAATGTCGAAGAAGATTTCTTTTTTAATTTCAAAATATTTTGATATGAAATATTGCTCAAACACGCTTTAATAAATAGTCAAAGATAGTAAAAAAAAATTCTAATATTTGTACAAGTTTGTATGATGCAAGACATTTTTTCTAACGTGTGAATATTTTATAAAAGAACTTTTTAAAATATTAAAATTTTTTTTTTTTTTTTGTAAATTTAGCATCTGGCGTGTTGTGTGCCGTGTCTTTGGTATCGGCTTAAGCTGTCACGTAAGCGAACATATATATATCGTCAAAAATTTATACCATGTATCACATTGCAATAATAAATTAATTTGTATATCAAATTACTAACTTTTAAAGTTCGTATTATAATTGGTAGAGACTATGAAATTCGTGATATTTTTGAAATTAAACCTTATTTTTATGAAATTTATAAAGAGAAACTTTTGAAAAAGTGAATTGGTTATTCGATGTTTAATTAAGCATTGCAATATCGGTTCATTTTTCATTGAATATTGGCAACAAATTTTTTAATCCCTTTAAAATTTTCAGAATTAGTTTAAACATAGGAAAGAAAATTGAAGAACGATAAATATTCATTTATTTTGCGAAATTAGTGATTATCTCATATAACGATATATTTTTTAAACAATGCAAAACGTTGAAAAGAAGTATATAATTCTCTCAACTAGGTCAATATTTCATCTTTCCAAAAATAAGAAGATTCGACCTTTTCACTGTTAATTACAAATAAAATAAGACAAAGTATAGAGTAAAACTGGTTTATACATGAATCACGGAAGAATATTAGTTGTTTTCATTGAAGAGTATTAGTTGTATTTATGTTGATGACCTTGTTCCAAATTAATAATTAGTGGTGTTAAGACACTTGTTTGTTCCTAATGTAATGCCTAATTATTGGGATTTCTGATGATCTTCCGAGGTGCCCTCTTGCTCGTCTGCTCGCCTCTTGTTGGGTCTTTGTATATTCTTGGTCTGGCTGTTCGCCACCTATTTGTGTCTCTCTTGACCAGTTGCTCGCCTCCTAGCCTCTATGACCAGCTGCTCGTCTACTTGCACTTGCTCTTCAGGCCCAGCTGCTCGCCTTTTCTTACTTGATCATCTAGTCCAGTTGCTCGCCTCCTACGTCATTAATCCCTGCCGCTCGTCCTTTGTTATTATTTTATTCCTAATGACTTTTTAATCTCATTACTTTATTATTTTTATTCTATTTTGATTTTCCTACTGATCGCCTATCAACAATGCCCCCTAGTTTGGCACGTAAGGATAAATTTTTCCTTTCATGTCAAACTATAAGATAGGCCATATTTTATGGAAGGAGGCGAGCAACAAGGACTTTGGCTTTCTCATTTTCATAGGGAGCGAGCAGTGGGTTTTTGAATTTCTTGGGCGGGAATCCTCGGAGGCGACCAGTGGGGAGCGACCCTTGGGCTTGCGTCGTTCCGCTTCCCGAGGCACGAAGTACGAAGCGATGTGGGCGGTTGGTGACGTCACTGCTGCCCACGCGCGTGCCTCCTAAATTGCATCTAGGGGCCTCAACTTTTCAATTCCCTTATTTTTGCCCCCGAATCCATATCTATAAATAGCTCTCTTCTTCTTCTTTCTTTCTTTTTTCGATTTCTCACAAGCAAAACCGTCATTGACGAATCTTCAAGCTTTTCCTTTCGTTGTTGTCTTCGATTCTTCAGTGGATTTCGTTCTAATCAAAGGTGAATCCTTTGATTCTTCTTATTTCTTCTCGTAATTACTTGATTTTACCTTTCAATCTTGCAATTTTTCATTTCTTCTACCGTTCTGCCGCCATCGCCACCGCCTGACTGCCATCGCTTTCTGTTTTTTGTTTAAATCGTGCCACCACTCACTCTGCCCTCACTTGTGCCCTTTTTTCGTTCAATTTGCGCGAAGGATTTTCGAAATGACATCTCCTTCTTCGAGAAACACTTTATCCGTCGAATTCGTTGGACGGAACCAGGGGAAGAGACCTATGGAAGATGAACCGCCGCACCCTACTCCTCGCCGCTCGCTCCAGCGAGCAGCCGGTCAAAACCCTAGGACTTTACTTGTCGACGAGGACACGGGTTCTGAGGCGAGCTCTGTTGCTCGCTCCATTGATTCCATCTATGCTGTGGAAAGCTCGGGCGAGCTGTTGCTCGCTCCTCGGCTCGTGAAGGAACTTCCTCGGATATAGGCGAAGATTCCGCTGAGGTCGCTGCTGAAATAGAAGAGATGAGCCTCCATGGGGATACGGGAGCGAGCAGCGAGCAGCCGGCCAGGAGCGAACAAGTGGCCAGATCAGGGAGCGAGCAGGTGGGAGTTACATGGGAATTTCTCCGAGAGATAAATTTTCCCATTTCGAAGCCAACCCCCGAGTCTCTCGTTCCTAAAGCCGTAGTCCGAAGGCAAGATTGGATCGATTACGCTAACAAGTATCACAATACATTCCCTATTCCTGCTCGACCTATTATGGAGGCCCGGGACTCTTTGTATACGGCATGAAGGATAGCAAGTGTCGTAACAGAAGAAGACCTGGTTCGGATACGATCTCGCTATCGTATTCCGTATGACATCCATTTATACGTCCCCCAACCGGGAGAGAGAGCCGATAATCCACCTCCTGGATGTACTGCCGTCAATTTAGATATCCTTAACGCGGGACTCCCTCTTCCTTTACATCCAGTAATTGGACGGTTCTTGGAAGACTTAAACCTGGCGATTACTCAGATCACCCCGAATGGATGGAGTACGCTGTTAGCCTTCATCACACTCTTCAGACTAGAAGGCTATAAAAACAAAATCAGCCCGGTGGAGATTCATTATGCCATGACAATCTCCTCGGCTGCCCACGAAGAGGGTCTCGGGTGGTACTATCTTAAGGCTCACAGTGGTGTAAAGCTGATTGAAGGAGTGCCCAACAAGGTTAAAAGTTGGCACAAACAATTTTTCTTCATCGGCGGTGACTGGCGGGCGTCCTCTGATTTTTCAGGAGGACCGGGGCGTATAAATTCTCCTACGCATTTCGGCGAAATTCGGCGTAGGTTTTATTCTCTAGTTCATCATACCTTAGGTTAACTAATTTTAATATTTTTTTCTTTGTTTTGCAGGTCCGTGCATCCTGAAGTGGGGGCATCCGGATTTGAGCGAAGAGTTTCTATACGTCCTTGTGTTGATTTCGCTACGGGACGTTAAAGACCGAAGCATCGACCATCTCTCGCAAGCGCACTGCCGTAAGTTGGCACAACTTACAACTAGTGCCCATCACTTGGAGGCACAGGCGGAGATACCTGAAGATAATTTTCCTTAAGTGCTTTGATTAATTTTTCTTACCTTGTTGGTCGCCTACCCCCTGTTGGTCGCCTCCTCTTGTTGGTTGCCTAACCTTTCCTTTTATGTTTTTGTTTCTAGCTCAAAGGGTAACGGTTGCAGTCCCTAAAATACCAAGAAGTTATCACCTCCTCGTTCGCAGAGTAAAACAGATGGCGGCAAACCAACCTTCAAAGAAGAAGAAGCTCGACCCTTGCACCTCTTTGATTAAATTGAGGGCAGGACCACAAGATGAGGAGGAGGCTCCTCAAGTACCGGCCCCTGTTCCTCGCCCTCCTCCTCGTTCTTCGCCTCCCAGAGACACCCGGGGGAAGAAAAGATTAACCAAAGAAACTGCCCCGAGGAAAGAGGATGACCGTTCCAAGAGGACTAAGGGACAAGGTTCTTCCTAAGTGGGTCATCCAACTGTTCGCTCCTCGCCCGTTGAGGAGATGGCCGAGCAGCAAGTCACTGACGCCATGCTCGCCGGCCGAAGGGGCTCATCACCTGACGGCTCCTACTTGGGCTATGACCCAGTGAAGCTAAGGGAGTAAGTACTTCCTTACTGCTCGGCTGCTCGCCCCCCTTAATATGCTGTCTTTCTAAAATTTCTTCATCTTTTGTAGGTACCGGAGAGATGACTATCCTGGTCGCTCTAGAGTACTTCACCAACTTAGTTGTGTGAAGTCAGCCCCAGCCTATCCCGATCTCAAGGATTCTCACATCCGGCGGGCTACGGAGCTTGTCCCCCGCTCTTGGACTAAAACTGGCGAAGAGATCCTTCAGAATCAGTCTCTCAGTGACAACGCTCGCCTTCTGGGTTACAACGCCAGTCACCAGGCTATTACTGCCCAACGAGTCGTTGACCAAGCCATTGAGCTTGAGAGGACAAATCGGAGCTTGGGCCGGAAGATAGAACAGCTCGAGGCGGACCGGGATGCTCAGCTTAGGAGGAAGGACGAAGAATTGGCAAAGTTGAAAGCTGACTTTGAGAGGGCCAAGAACACTTGGGAGCGGGAGGTGAAAGCTGCGGAGGATCGAGAAATGGTAGCGTCCAATGCTTCAGAGAAGCTTAAATTGGACTTGGGTGTTGCTACTGATCGTCTGCAGGTCTTGGAGACGGAACGGGTGGGTCTGGTAGAGAGGGTTGAGTCTCTTAAGGTTCATGTTGACCAATTGGAGAAAGAGAAGAAATGAGCCATCCCTTGCAGCACGTACGTGCAAGATGTGACTGACAATACCAATTTCGGCTACATCTGTGCATACGCGGACTGTGTTCGATCCGTGAAGTACTCTTTGGACCATGGCCTTGATGTAATGACCAGCACTATCAAGGACTTCACGGATTACATTACCGAGAACCCACCTGCTACCGGTTTTGAAATTCCTGTCGCTGACTTAGGAGAGATGGGGCTAGACTTAGGCGTCTTCAAGGATGATGTCGTAGTCATAGCACCGAGGGAGAAGGTTGAGGTGAGCAAGGATGCCACCGTTTTTTATGCTTTGAGCCCCATCTTCCCCAATCTATTTGGTGAGACAAGTACCTCTGCTCCAGTAGGCGAGCAGCAGGTCCTAGGGGCGACCAACCAGGATGTACCTCTTCCTCCTCCTCAAGATCCTCAAGCACCACCTGCTCCTCCGGCTTCCGGGTCTTAGACTTCTTTTATTTTTCTGTTTCCCTAGTTGATGTAGTAGGATGACGATTGCACGTCCCTTTTTTACCTTTGTACTTGACATTTCACCTTTAATGAAATATTCTTGTCTTATTTGTTCGCCTTTCATGTGCCTTTTATTTACTTTTGCTTAAGTATTTCTCTCTGATTGAAAGTTTTAATACTTTTCCTTTGCAAATGTATGTATATTGAGTATGCGTGAGCTTATTTGGTTCTCTTGGAGAACTTGGCTTTTGTCATACTTCTATTTATGCCCTGTTGCTCGCCCCTTGCTATGTTTGTGCTTAAATGCATTCGGCTTCGGGACGAGCAACTATATGTTAGCATGTGCCCTTCTGCTCGCCTCCACTATACTTGTGCTTTATGCATTTAGTATCTTGGGCGAGCATCTTAATATTATGGGGCGATCAGTTGGGCTTCTGGGCTCCAAGAACCCTACTGCTCGTCTCCTTTTGGACTTGTTCTTACAACACTTGCTTGTCCTCCGGCGAGCAGCTTTCTTTCTAGGCGAACATTTGGGTTTTAACACTTTTTGCTTTCTTATGTACATAATATACTTGAATAATCATCTATCTTCTCGGAAATTTTGCCAAAAAATTTCAAAAATTTCATTAATCTTTACATCTTACAATAACATAAGTGATGGTCTACATAAAAAAACTTTACATTGGTTTCTTTAACTACTGGTAATACTTCTTCAATAAAGCTGCGTTCCAGGTGTATTGGGCCGACTTGCCTTCCATGTCTTCAAGATCATACGTGCCGTTGTACCACTTGTGGGTCACCCTAAATGGGCCCTCCCAAGTTGGTCCAAATACGCCTGGAGGTGTTGCTAGAATTTTTCGAAGTACCAGATCTCCAACTTCAAATTCCCTGATCTTTACTTGCGAGTTGTAGTACTTTGCGATCCTTCTTTTGTATAACTCGTTTTTTATTTCCGCCGAGATTCTTTTTTCGTCGATCAGATCCATTTCTGCAGCTAGTGCCTTGTTGTTTTCTTATTCATTGAACTCGGCTATCCTTTCAGTTGGTACTTTGAGCTCTATAGGTATAACTGCTTCTGTACCGAATGCCATAGCAAACGGTGTTTCTCCCGTGCTCGTTCTATGTGATATCCTATATGCCCAAAGTACTTCGGGAAGCTCTTCTGACCATTTGCCTTTCTTATCTACCAGACGGATTTTGAGGATGTGTTTGATTATCTTATTAACTGCCTCGACTTGACCGTTGGACTGAGGATGATACGGTGTCGAAAAATATTTCTTAATTCCCCATTTTTTGCAGAAATCTCTTATATTTTTTCCTTCGAACTGTCTTTCATTATCGGTTACTATTGCTTGAGGAACTCCAAATCGACACACTATACTCTTCCAGATGAATTTGATCATTTTTTCTTGTGTTATTGTTACTAGTGCTTCTGCTTCGGCCCATTTCGTGTAATAGTCTACGGCCACTACTGCAAATCTGACATTCCCCTTTCCCGTTGGGAAAGGTCCTATGATGTCTATCCCCCACTTTGCGAATGGCCATGGACTACTTACCGAAATCAGTTCTGTTGGTAGCTTATGTATGTTGGGGGCGAACAGCTGGCATCGGTGGTAAGTCTTTGCAATTTTGATTGCGTCTTGTAACAGAGTTGGCCAGTAGTATCCTTGCCTTACTGTTTTGTATGCCAATGCTCGCCCTCTGCGTGATTTCCGCACACTCCTTCATGTATTTCCTTCAAAACTTCCTGGCCTTGCCCCCTTGCTAGACATTTTAGTAGGGGCAGCGAAAACCCCCTCTTGTAAAGTTGGTTATCCATGATGGTGAACCTTGCTGCTCGCTTGGCTACCTTTGCTGCTTCTTGGGGATCTTCAGGCACTATATTATCCTTGAGGTATCTGTATATTGGTGTCCTCCAGTCCTCTTCTGTCAACTCTTCTTCAACTTGATTTATCTTGTAGTCACTAGTGGATGGATTAGAAATTCTTGTTATTGTGACTTCTGTAAGCTTTGCTGGTCCCGTACTAGTAGCTAAGCGAGCAAGCGCATCTGCTTGGGCGTTGTTGTCTCTTGGAACTTGTTCGATATAAATTTGCTCAAAAAGCGAAGCCAGGTGAGCAACGATCTTTTGATATAGTGCCATGTTTTCGTCTTTGGCTTCGTACTCCCCACGGACTTGATTGACTATTAGCTGAGAATCTCCGTAGATTTGGACTCTTCGAACCCCCACAGCCAATGCCAGGCGTAGACCAGCTATCAGTGCCTCGTACTCAGCTTCGTTGTTTGTTGCCATGAACTCGAATCTGACAGCTGAGGTGAACACTTGTTTGTCCGGACTAATCAGCACTATCCCGGCTCCTGCTGCTGTGTTATTTGATGATCCGTCCACGTACATATGCCATGGGTGGTTATGACCTCTCGTCGGATCCTATAGGAAGGTTAATTCGACTATGAAGTCGGCTAACGCTTGTCCCTTGATCGCTGTTCGAGGTGCATAAGATATTCCAAACTGGCTTATTTCGAGGGACCACTTGAGGAGGCGACCAGCAGTGTCAGTCCTTTGCAAAATTTGCCTTAGCGGGAAAGTTATTAAAACTTCTACTTGATGATCAAAGAAATATGGCCGTAGCTTTCTTACACTCATCACCAATGCGTAGGCCAACTTTTCCATAGGTGAATATTTAATTTCTGCTTCATGCAAAGCCTGACTGACATAGTAGATTGGCAAGTGAAATTTTCCTTCTGCTCGAACCAAGACTGAGCTGATGGCCACCTCTGATGCGGCTAAATACAAGTATAGTTTTTCTCCGGAGACAGGTTTTGATAGGATTTTAGTATCACTCAGATACTCCTTCAACTGCTTAAACGCTTGTTGGCAATTATCCGTCCACTGGAACTGTCCTTTCTTAATGGCGTCAAAGAAAGGTCGACATTTGTCTCCGGACCTAGAAATGAACCTGTTTAGGGCTACTAAACATCCGGTTAGTCGTTGGACCTCCTTGACGGACCTTGGTGGTTGCATGTCCATAATTGCTTTGACTTTTGACGGATTGGCTTCAATGCCCCGTTGACTGACTAGGTGTCCAAGGAACTTTCCTGAGTGTACTCCGAAGCTGCTTTTCTTCGGGTTTAACTTCATGTTGTATGCCCGAAGAATTTCAAATGCCTGTGCTAGATGTTCCAAGTGATCTTCCTTTCTTGGACTCTTCACGACTATGTCATCCACGTACACTTCCATTGTTTTGCCGATGTGATCATCGAACATTTTGTTGACAAGTCGTTGGTACGTGGCTCCTGCGTTGATTAACCCGAACGACATCCTTTTCCAACACAGCAGGTTCTTGTTGGTGTAGAACGCCGTGCTTTCCTGGTCGTCTGGGTGCATCGGTATCTGGTGGTATCCGGCAAATACGTCCATGAAGGTAAGAAGTTCATGTCCTGCTGTGTTATCCACTAGTTGATCAATATGTGGTAACGGGAAGTTGTCTTTGGGACATGCAGCATTTAGGTCCGTGAAATCAATACACAACCTCCATGTGCCATTTTGTTTTTTCACCAATACCAGATTTGCCACCCATCGAGGACACAATGCTTCTTTGATGAGATCATTATCGAGCAGCTTCTTTACTTCCACATCCAGCGCTTCATATTTGTCAGGCCCGAACTTTCTTCTCTTTTGCTTCACCGGTTTTTTGGTTGGATCAATATTTAGCTTATGACAGGCATGCTCAGGGCTGATGCCTACCATATCAGCATGTGACCATGCGAATATATCGAGATTGGACTTGAGGAACTCTTCCATTTTGGATCTGTATGGCTCTGGGAGCTCAGATCCAATGAATAATTCCAAGTCTTCTCGATTCGGGTCAACTCTTATTGCCTCCAACTCTTCTACTGGGGTTGCCCTCCTCTTCTGATTTTTCCACCGAGGATCGATTATCGGACCTTCCAAGTTAATTTCATCCTCGATCATTAGCTCTGCCTCTAGTCTTGGCTCTAGATCTTCAACTTGATTTAGTCTAGGCACAACCTCTCTTCCCTGCTGCTCGCCAGAGCCCTCCTGTTTGCCCTTGCCCTGCTGGTCGTCCACCTCCATCATCTCTGTGTCGATGGACTCCATGATTTCATCCAACACGGAAGGTTCATCCTCAGCCCTGCTGCTCGGCTGCTCGTCCATGACAGACACACTGTTATCTTTCGGTTGGAGTTGCAGAAGGCACTCTCGAGCTTTCTTCTGATCACCTTTAACTGTACCTGGACCCTTCGAAGTTGGAAATTTAAGACAGTAGTAGTACGTTGAAACGGCCGCTTTGAATTCATTTATGAAAGGTCGACCGAGAAACCCATTGTAGGCAGACTGCTGATTTACAATTAAGAACTCTACCATTCTAGTCAGTCTCCTTTCGGGATTCTCGATCGATACAAGTTCGACCGACAACGTAGCTATACCTAATGGAACGGTTACAGCATCTCCGAACCCTACTATCTTATGATCACATTCTCTTACATACTCCTCACAATCACCTATCTGATCTAACGTGCTTTTGAACAAGATGTTTGTGTAAGAGCCGGTGTCTACAAGCAAACGGTGAACTCGGGCTCCCATGATATTAGCGCAGATGATTAATGAGTCATTGTGCGGGGTGAGCATCCCGTCTAGATCTTTTTCAGAAAATACCAAGTCACCTGTCTTTCTAGTTGCTTGATTCACCCCCACTTCTCTAAGTTGAGCTACTGCCCTCAAGTCCGCTTTCCTTTTTCTTTTGGATACCGGTGGCCTCCCGTCAGAACAACCCCCTACCGGTCCGGATGGTTCGAGCATTAGAATTTCTCGGACGGGTTCCGCCGGCCGTGAACGGCTTCTTACCTTTCTTGTCCATCCTGCTGGGCTGCTCGTCGCCCTCATCTTCTTCCGAGCTGGATGGAATTGAGACTCTTGGCCTTTTGCCTGGCTGTCTCTTCACGAATTTTGACAACCTTCCTTCTTCATAAAACCTCCACAGCTACTTTAGGAGGTCTCGGCATTCACTCGTGAAGTGACCTATAGTTTGATGATATGCGCAATATTTGTTGGGGTTCATTTTCCCTCGTTCTTGTCGTATTTTCCTTGGTTCTGACAGCATGTCCTTATCCTTAACGTTATTATACACAACTTCTATAGACGTAGATAAGACATGGTTCAACTTCTCCTTCAACTCGGAACCTTCATTAAAAGCTTTCAAGTTCTTGGGAGCTTTGTAGTCCCCACCGGACTTCTTTCCTGATTTTTTGGTGTCGGCCTTATCTCCCAGCTCTTTCTGGAGAGTTTCTTGCATTGAAATGTATATTCCCGTCTTGTGCCTGAATTCGGAATATGTTTTTGGGAAGGCCAGGTGCATTTCCTTCCACAAATCTGTCCCCTTCCTGAGTCCTGCCATGACTGCCACTATCTTGGTGTCTTCACTCACCATTTCCCCTTCTAACAGGACTTTATCAAACCTCTCAAGGAAAGCCCTATCGGATTCTTCCTCTCCTTGCTTCAAATCTGCAAGTCTATGCCTTTGGGTGAGGTATGATCCAACTGTGGAAAAATGCGAGAGGAACTCCTTGCTGAGTTGCATGAATGAACTAATGGAGCCCGGAGCAAGTGCGGAAAACCATCTGTGAGGACCATCGCCAAGAGTTAACGGGAAATTCCGACATTGAGTTGCATCAGATGCTTTTACCGATATCATGTAATCGGTGTACTTGGACAGATGCACTTTCGGGTCTGAATTCCCTTCATACAAATTAATGGCCGGGAATTGCACTTTCTTCTGTACTGGCGCATTCAGAATGGCCGGGGACAAGGGTGATGATGGCAGTATTGTTGATCCAACGCCTTTTTAGGCCTCCAACTGTTTCTGCATTTCTTCCACCGCCTTCTTTAGGGCTTGCCACTCGCCCGGAGACGTTCTTTCATTAGAAGGTTGTTCGTCATGATCGGGTTCAATGACCTCTTCATGACGCAGTCCCTTGCTAACGGGACGTTTCTCCTGCGTGACGTGCCTAGCAATGTTGCTAGCTCCGTTGGGACCCAAACGCCCGAAGGCTGACCTTCTCAACCTTTCATGCACTGAGGGGCGAGCAGCAGGGTGTGCTTGCTTACGTGCTCGCTCCTCGCTTCCTTGATGAACCTCTTCCCTATGTGCCACATGGTGACTTACTCTCCTTGTATGGGAGTGGCTCATACTCTTTGTGTCCCTGCTGCTCAACTCCTCGCCTATCCCCGGAGTGGACTCTCCTCGACTTCCTAGTCGCTCACTTACCGGGGTTTTGCCTTTGGCCCTTCTTGCTTGTCTACTATCAACTTCATCCATTCTTGCATCCTCACGTTGCTTGGTTCTTCGCTCCGTTGCCCGGTTGCTCGCCTCTGGGGCTTTGGATGTTCTTTGACCTGCTGCCCGGTTGCTCGCCTCCCGGGCCCTTGATGGTGACTTGAAGCGACTACACTAGCTTCTACTAGTAGCTACCCCGCAAGAGAACGGGTTCACTGTAGCATGGGCAAGTATAGGGACCAAGTATTATCGAACCCAAGGGATGGTATGTATGCGAATAGATCCCTGAAGATCTACGCGTCGTAGTTAATATGAGTGTAATGTTTTTGGGTTTTTTAGAAATTAAGATAAACTAAACTAAATTACGCTACTAAGGCAAAAGGAAAATTAAACTAAGTAACTAAGGTGTTTTTCAGATATGAGATGGTGATGCTCAGGTTAGGAATCCCTACGTATACTAACGGAGCAGGTACATAATCAAAGTAATCGTGACAAACAAGAATTAACCTAAGTAAAAGAATGCAAGGTGAAAGCTCAAGATTCTAAACCCTAATACTTTACCCTAACACTCGACTTCACTAATCCACTAACAAGTTAATGGATTGTGCTCAATTAATGAGACCCTAATTTAACTAAGGTGATGCGGTCGTCCTCCTTCGCTAAACCGGTAGATGAATTAACCTTTCCTAAACCCTCTCGTTAAGACTACTAATTGTTATTGAGTGATACGGTCGTCCTCTCTCTAACACTTTCGTACTAAATTCAAAGGTAAAGTTCAGATTAATTATAAGAATTCATTAATTAAGAGAATTAAAACTAACGTCACCAATTACTCTAATTACGTACCCACATCCTACTTCTACGAGTTCATCCTAACCCAAGCATACAAGGGTTTTAGCCGGACATGGTTATAACAAAAATAAAAGCAATAAAAGAAACGACGAACATAAACATGATGAATTGAATAAAGAAAATAGTAAACATAAACTAGGGTTTTAAAAAGAAAATAGATACGAAGAACGGAAATTGAATTGAAACAAACGAAATTTAAACGTGTTCAAAGTAACGAACTAATGAAAAGAAATTAAGAATTGAAAAGAAACTAAAATTCGTATGAAAAACCTTAACAACGTAAAAGTAAAGCTTGCTCGTCTCGTTCCTCTCCAAAACTAAGTCTAAAATTATTTCTAAAGGTTGGGGATCTTTTTTTTCGTGTTTGGAAGAGGTATATATAGGCACCGGGTCGAAACGGGAGTTAACGGGCCGAAAATACGAATCCGGAGGCAAAAGTATAGGGGCGCTCGAGCAAAACGCTCGAGCGGTCCCGCTCGAGCAGTGTAGCTCGAATGGTGCATTCGCTCGAGCGGTCGCGCTCGAGCTGCTCGAGCGCTGAATCTTCACTGTTACTTTTGGGCGCTCGAGCGATTCGCTCGAGCGGTGGCGCTCGAGCTGCTCGAGCGCAAGAATGGTTCTGTATGTTTTCGCGCTCGAGTAATTCGCTCGAGCGGTGGCGCTCGAGTGATGCGCTCGAGTGATCTCTAAACCCTTCCAAATGATACTTTTCCTCGTCCGCACTAATACCAATCGTATTTCTTCAATATCTTCTCATCCGGGCATCCGTTTGAGTCGATTCAAAGTCCTACGAACTCCTCTTTTCGCCCTCTATCCATCTATGAACATCAAAGAGACAAATTTATCAATGTATAGAAATAATGCTCATTTGACTCTAAATATTCATCGAAAACACTCAAAACATGAGTTATTTGGGCACCAAAACATAACAATTTCACGCCTAATCAACCCCCCCAAACTTACCATGTTGCTTGTCCTCAAGCAACGAAATAATAAGTCAAGTGAAATTGTTAGGAATGAATCAAGAATCAAATCATGCAAGTAATTGAACTCGAGCTTCTAAGGTCAATCACCCGTATACTCACTCACTTTCTTTCATCATACTCATGCAACAACAACAAGAAACACCAAGATCAAGCATGGACGTGCACTCAACGATGTGTTTCACTCCCTCACAAGTGTATAAAAGTGTTTAAGGGACTCACTCAATCAATCAATCACACATATTGGCAGCCATAGGCTTGTAAATGCTCTCAACTTCGACCATACTCTAGAAATCAATGCCGAATCAAAAAGAACTTTTCTCAAGGTTGTAATGTAGGCTCTTTGGACAGGTGGGATAACAATATGGTAAAGTGACTCACGTGAATGGAGAATAGAAATTCAAAACTTCGGTAATTCGAGATTAAAAACGATCTACTTCAAACATATTCAATCACTACACTTTCGCTTTCAATTCTCTCAACACTTCAATTTTTTTTTCTTTCTCTCTTTTTCACTTTTTCAATCACTTCATCATTTTTTTCTTTTTCGCACAACACATGAGCTCATTTTTTCTTCTTTTGCTCATTCTCAAATTTTTTTGTTCTTTTTCCCACATCTCAAAACTTCATCACACCTTTCTTCTCATATTCACTCAACAAACAATCTTTTCCTTTTTCAACTCAATTCACTCCCTTCATATTCACACTTTCCTATTCTCCACTCAAATTGGGACAAAAAGACTTAGGAATTGGAATAGTGTTCATATGTGCTAGCAAATAAAATAGGCTCTAGGCTCAAAGGGGCTAACAAGGGATCAATGTCATTGGTAAGGAAAATTTTGGCTAAGTGACTCAATTAAATCAAAGATAGCCTAAGATCACATTCGGCATATCAAACTAGACACAATCAAGAAGCAAGAGCACATGCAAGTTCTAGCATCCTCTAAGGTGACGATCCACTCACAAACGAAGAGATTAATTCATGCATTTAAATCTCGTAAGGCACAACTCTCACGGCTTTCACATCCATGCTAGTCCTAGTGAATTCTCACTCTCATCACACAAGCACTCAAAAGAAAAATTTACAAGCATACAAGTTCTTTCTCAAATCAACTCTAACTCAAACACTCACACAAGAAAACTCCTAACTCAGCCTCACAATTCACCCTACTCATCAAATCATACTCAAAGATAGCAATCAACAAGCATAAGGTGATTGATAGGCATAAAATATTGAGTAACAAAACAAATTAATAATAGCCCAAGGAGCATCTCAAGGCACCAAATAACTAACTAACTCAAAGATAAGGGCGTGCATGCATGTGCAATGTAATCATAAAAAGAAACTCCACCCCCCCAAACTTCGACCTTGCTAGAGGTCTACGTTTGGGGTTGTGGGTTACCTCAACCGAATAATTCATTTTCTCTCAGTAGCTTTGCACATTCCCTTGTCTTAAGTTGGTTCCTTCAATCTCCACTTCTTTGGTTCCTTTACTCCTTTAGAGACAAGCCTACAAAATAAAGCTCTCGAGTACGAGGTTAGACATACGACTCTAAACACCCTAATAATATAAAAAGACACTAAAAATAAATGAAAGCAAATAAAAATGGGTTGCCTCCCATTCAGCGCTATTTTTAAGGTCCTCATGCCGGACCTAGCTCAAAGGAGCTTATGGGACATCATACTCAAATTTACCTCCCTTACTCTCATAAGAGTGGTGTTTGAATTCCTTTCCTTGATGCCCCACCATCATGAGTTCCTTTCCTCTTTTCTCATTCCCAAGTGTTATGGGTCTCAACTCCTTCTTGCCTCTATCTGGAGGAGTCTTACTGAACAATTTCTTGAGTTTAGACTTTTTCTTCTTATCTCCTCCTTTTCCCTCTAGCTGGACCACGTCCACTTTCTTCACCTCTTCATCCTTCAACTTCTTCACTTCATCCCTATCAAAATAATCAAGATCATAACGCTCCTGGGTTACATAATCAAGTGAAGGACTAGCAAAATCATGAATATGAGATGGATTAGGGAGAGAATGTGTGTCTTCAACACGAGGATCAATGGCATCCATGCAATACAAGCTCTCATCCTCCTTCGGGTGCTTCATGGCTTCATATAGGGAGATCTTCACTTCTTGATCATCAATCTTCAATGTAATCTTCCCATTTGCCACGTCTAGCACCATCCCCGCCGTAGCTAAGAACGGTCTTCCCAAAATCAGGGGCACGTGCTCATCTTCCTCCATCTCTAGCACTACAAAGTCGGCTGGAAAGATGTGATCTCCAACTCTCACTAGGACGTCTTCAACCACACCTTGGGGTCTAGTAATAGACCGATCGGCAAGTTGAAGCGTCATCATTGTGGGTTGAAGTTCACCACCTTCCAACTTCTTGAAAAGCGACAGGGGCATGAGATTGATGCTTGCTCCAAGGTCGCACAACGCTCCCTTCTTGATCCCGTTCCCAATGTCACATAGGATGGTGAAGCTCCCGGGATCCTTCAGCTTCGGTGGCAGCGCCTTGTGCACTAATGCACTCACCTCGTGGTTCAGCTGCACCAACTTCGGCTCATCCACTCGCCGTCTTTTTGCAATCAAGTCCTTCAGAAACTTCGCATAATTCGGCATCTGTTCCAAAGCATCATAAAAAGGGATATTAATATGCAATTGTTTAAAAACATCAAGGAACTTAGCAAATTTTTCATCAAGCGTTTTCTTCATAAAGCGTTGTGGATACGGGATGGGTATCACAGATTTGGGTACCCCCCATTCATCTCGCTCGGTCACTTTCACTTTCTCCCTTGCTTCCTTTGCCTTTTTCCACTTAGGAACTCTCTCACTCTTCTCAATTCCTTCACTTTCAATCCCCTTCTCAACTTCATCTCCTTTAGGCTCCATCTCTTCTTGGGGCGTCTCAGAATCAGCAGGCATCTGAGGACCTTCGTAGTTGGTTCCACTTCTCAGCTGGATCGCCTTGCAATGCTCTTTCGGGTTCCCCTCCGGCATTCTATTTACTGACTTTGCAATCTGGCTCATCTGGAGCTCTAAAGAAGTGAACCTTCGATTGTTCTCTTGTTGAGTTCTAGTCCACTCAACGTTCATCTTCTGGAGCTCTTGATCTCGTTGATCACCCTTCTTGTGCAACTCCTTCACATCGTACTCCAAGGATGACAATCTCTTGCTCCCTTCCTCCACCTTCTGAAGGATCGCTCTCAACATCTCCTCGGTTGATGCACCGCCTTCTCCACCAGGAGGTTTAGACCCCGGATCAACACCTGCAGGAACAGTAACACCAGCTTTTGGGTTAGCATAAGAAAAATTATCATTCCTCCTCCATGTGTTTTGAGGAGGCTGCTGGCTTCCTTGAACTCCTTGTGTGTTCCTCCATTGATTTTGAAGTGGCTGAGGGCCTGGAGGCACAAATGGTTGGCCATAAGAAGGCCTTCCATATTGATTTCCACCTTGGTAGCCATTCTGATTGTAATATGGACCTCCCATGTAATTGGCTACCTCTTGTTGTCCACTGGGTTGGTCTACTCTCTCATTCTCCACTGCATGCTCTCCACCCAAACTCTTCCCCAACTCGAGGTTGTTGATCTTCTCCATCATGGCCATCAGCAGCCTTCTAGTTCCTTCTCCCTCTTCCACCTGATGCACTCTTTGCACATCTGCATCCACACCCCAAGCACCGGCATTCGTGACAATGTTGTCAACGATCTCCCTACACCTCTCTATGCCTTGGTTGAGGAATGCTCCACCCGCACAGGCGTCTAAATGGGCTTGACCATCCTTGCTGGCACCACTATAGAAGAATGCCATAATGTCTCCCTCATTGTACCCGTGCTGCGGGCACTCAATCTGCATGTTTGAGTATCTCTCCCACGCTTGGCGTAAATCCTCTCCAGATTTCTGGCGAAAGGACGAGATCTCAATTCTAGCCTTGATCGTCCTAGATGGAGGGTAGAATCGCTCGAGGAACAGACGCTCGAGCTCGGCCCAAGTGGTAATACCTCCCCGCGGGAGCGTATTATCGTACCACTCCTTAGCTATTCCCGTCAATGAGAATGGGAACAGCCTAAGCCTCTTGGCATCTTCAGACATGCCATTATAATTGAATGTTGAGGCTATCATGAGAAAGCTCCTCAGATGTGTGTGAGGATTCTCCTTCCCGATCACCCCTTTGAACTGATTCTCGGTCAGCAGCTTTAAAATCCCCGGTGATATCGAGAAGTTGTTCGCCTCAACAGGAGGCAAAGCCACTCCATCATAGTACCGCTGTGGCTGCGCTGCAAACCTCCCTCGAATAGCAATATTGTGATCTACGTTCATAGGAACGTATTGAGGATTAGCAGCTGGTACGGGTACTTGTTGGGGTGGTGGTTGGTAAATAGGTGGTTGGTTGTAGACTGGTGGTGGATGGTATGGGTATGGTGGGTAAGGATAAGGTGGATATGGGTAATGTTGGTATGCTGGGTTGTTAAAAGGGTTATTCGGGTTTTGTGGGTAAGCAGGGTTTTGGTTCTGGTTTTGGGGTTGTGTTTGTGCAGAGTTGATTGTGTCTTGTGGGTTCGGGTGTGGGCTCTCAGTTCCCCCTATGGGTATCTGCTGATTACTGCTATTTCCATTGGCACCCTCTGCCCGTTCCACAAGAGCAGTATACTCTGCAGCTATCTTGTCTAACTCCCCAAGTTCATCAGAAATTTTGTCTTTGTTTCCCGCGGCAGTAGCCATTCTTCTCAAGAAGGCTCGGTTCCTTCTGGCTATTGTCTCAGGATCTGCAGGTAATCTCTCTTCGCTCGTATTGCCTTGTGAGCGTGTTTTCATAAACCTGAAACACTAGCAGAAGGATCAAAACGCAACTGCCGACTAAAATAAAAAATAAAAATAAAACAGAAAAGAAAGCACTCACTACTAACTACTAAGCTATCTACAAGTCCTATTCAAACATACAACGCCATCCCCGGCAACGGCGCCATTGACTTGAAGCGACTACACTAGCTTCTACTAGTAGCTACCCCGCAAGAGAACGGGTTCACTGTAGCATGGGCAAGTATAGGGACCAAGTATTATCGAACCCAAGGGATGGTATGTATGCGAATAGATCCCTGAAGATCTACGCGTCGTAGTTAATATGAGTGTAATGTTTTTGGGTTTTTTAGAAATTAAGATAAACTAAACTAAATTACGCTACTAAGGCAAAAGGAAAATTAAACTAAGTAACTAAGGTGTTTTTCAGATATGAGATGGTGATGCTCAGGTTAGGAATCCCTACGTATACTAACGGAGCAGGTACATAATCAAAGTAATCGTGACAAACAAGAATTAACCTAAGTAAAAGAATGCAAGGTGAAAGCTCAAGATTCTAAACCCTAATACTTTACCCTAACACTCGACTTCACTAATCCACTAACAAGTTAATGGATTGTGCTCAATTAATGAGACCCTAATTTAACTAAGGTGATGCGGTCGTCCTCCTTCGCTAAACCGGTAGATGAATTAACCTTTCCTAAACCCTCTCGTTAAGACTACTAATTGTTATTGAGTGATACGGTCGTCCTCTCTCTAACACTTTCGTACTAAATTCAAAGGTAAAGTTCAGATTAATTATAAGAATTCATTAATTAAGAGAATTAAAACTAACGTCACCAATTACTCTAATTACGTACCCACATCCTACTTCTACGAGTTCATCCTAACCCAAGCATACAAGGGTTTTAGCCGGACATGGTTATAACAAAAATAAAAGCAATAAAAGAAACGACGAACATAAACATGATGAATTGAATAAAGAAAATAGTAAACATAAACTAGGGTTTTAAAAAGAAAATAGATACGAAGAACGGAAATTGAATTGAAACAAACGAAATTTAAACGTGTTCAAAGTAACGAACTAATGAAAAGAAATTAAGAATTGAAAAGAAACTAAAATTCGTATGAAAAACCTTAACAACGTAAAAGTAAAGCTTGCTCGTCTCGTTCCTCTCCAAAACTAAGTCTAAAATTATTTCTAAAGGTTGGGGATCTTTTTTTTCGTGTTTGGAAGAGGTATATATAGGCACCGGGTCGAAACGGGAGTTAACGGGCCGAAAATACGAATCCGGAGGCAAAAGTATAGGGGCGCTCGAGCAAAACGCTCGAGCGGTCCCGCTCGAGCAGTGTAGCTCGAATGGTGCATTCGCTCGAGCGGTCGCGCTCGAGCTGCTCGAGCGCTGAATCTTCACTGTTACTTTTGGGCGCTCGAGCGATTCGCTCGAGCGGTGGCGCTCGAGCTGCTCGAGCGCAAGAATGGTTCTGTATGTTTTCGCGCTCGAGTAATTCGCTCGAGCGGTGGCGCTCGAGTGATGCGCTCGAGTGATCTCTAAACCCTTCCAAATGATACTTTTCCTCGTCCGCACTAATACCAATCGTATTTCTTCAATATCTTCTCATCCGGGCATCCGTTTGAGTCGATTCAAAGTCCTACGAACTCCTCTTTTCGCCCTCTATCCATCTATGAACATCAAAGAGACAAATTTATCAATGTATAGAAATAATGCTCATTTGACTCTAAATATTCATCGAAAACACTCAAAACATGAGTTATTTGGGCACCAAAACATAACAATTTCACGCCTAATCAGATGGTCCTACAGCTTCCTGTCGTCGTTGCAAGGATTGCAAAACGGCGATTGTTTTGGCCAATTCCTTCGGGTTTTGAGCCAATGCTTCTACTTCCGGGGGAAGAGTATCGATGGTGACTTGAACATTTTGTCGGGACATCGCTCGTACCGTTCTTGCATGTCCTCCTGTTGACGATACCCTTGTTCGTGACTTATTTGACGGGTGAGTGCTCGATTCTTGCGGTTCTTGTGATCGCACCATTTTCCGGATTTTGATGTTCTTTTGATGAAGATCTTATGCTTGTGGATGTTTTAACCTAGAAACAACTAGCCTTGCATGTAGGAATTTGGTTGTTTATAAACCCCTATCCACACATGCATGCATTTAAGCTTGTAGGTTTTATGTAACACCACTTGCAATACTCAAATATGCTTCCAAATTCCAGTTTCCGGCGACTTGTTGCCGGAATTATGCAGTTTCCGGCTAATTCTCACCGGAAACCCTTCAAATCTTCAACCGACGGAGGTTCCGACCCTTCTTCTAGCGCCAATTGTTGATGACCTTGTTCCAAATTAATAATTAGTGGCTATTTATGCTAAGAAAGGTCACCAAACAAGGATCAATGTAAGATCAAAGCTGGATTTTTCTAAGAAGGGATTGAGAGAGAAATTTACAAGAGTTTGGCTTGTTTTTGAATTTGTAACCCTTTTCTTATTGCCCCATGAAGGGTATTTATAGAGGTATAAGCAAGTAGGAGGTGTCACCTCCTTAATCATCTTCATTTACATTGTGACAAGTGTTAAGACACTTGTCATCTCCTAAGCTATTACATCTTTACACAATAACAAGTGTTAAGACACTTGTTTGTTCCTAATGTAATGCCTAATTATTGGGATTTTTGATGATCTTCCGAGGTGCCCTCTTGCTCGCCTGCTCGCCTCTTGTTGGGTCTTTGTATATTCTTGGTCTGGCTGTTCGCCACCTATTTGTGTCTCTCTTGACCAGTTGCTCGCCTCCTAGCCTCTATGACCAGCTGCTCGTCTACTTGCACTTGGTCTTCAGGCCCAGCTGCTCGCCTCTTCTTACTTGATCATCTAGCCCAGTTGCTCGCCTCCTACGTCATTAATCCCTGCTGCTCGTCCTTTGTTATTATTTTATTCCTAATGACTTTTTAATCTCATTACTTTATTATTTTTATTCTATTTTGATTTTCCTACTGATCGCCTATCAACAATTTACTGAAGTGTATTACTGATTTACACTAAATAATCTTTTTTTTATCGGAAAAAAAGCTTTTATTAAAGTAAACGGAAATATCCATGGGTATGAGAAATACCCTTACAGAGAAAATATGAATTATACAAGATCACCAAAACAACCAAGCTAGTATTCAAAAAAATTCCTAGGATTATCGATCCAATCTTTAAAGGTAAAAAAAACCAAAATGAGGGAACTTAGTCGAGCACCAACTCCAATATCTCCCCTTGACCTCTTCCACAATCTTCTCCACCTCAAACGAGACTCCTTCAAAAATCAGTTTATTTCTAGCTTTCCATATCAACCAAATCACACAAATCCAAATACCAATAGCAAAATGAACTAAAGAGTCTTAGTTGTTCAGTGAAAATGAACTAAGACTCTTCAGTAAAAACAGCTAATACTCTTCAGTGAAAACAACTAATACCCTTCAGTGATTCATATATAAACCAATTTCACTCTATACATACTCATAAAATAATTAACTACGTTTATGTAAATTTTCGATTTAATCTTATGAGTTTTACAAACAAAACTCCAATATAATTTTGACAAAGTATTATATAAAAATAGTTGATGATAAACTTATCATTAAAGTATAATTAATCTCATAAAAATATTATTAATTTGGGTCAGTGATATTATATTGTAATTGTTGTAAATTTTATACTCCATGAAATTAAGGGTTTTTTGGATTTTATTGTGTTAGCCGATTTTACATTAAAGAGTGAGACAGTTTCACCTAAGAAACAAGTACGTAAATAATTTGCATATATAATTATAGAGAAATGGAAGAGAGATTGTAAAATGAAGTTCCATATATATTCCTTGGTCAAAAGAGGCTACCAAAATAATAAGAAGTGCACAATGGAAATACTTATCATAAATTGAAGAGTAAGTCTTTTGTGCATTTGGTGTATGATGCCCTCACTCAACAGTTGATAATGTATACACTGAAAAGTTAGTCTCAATCACACTGAAAAGTTAGTCTCAATCACACTGAAAAGTTTACACTGAAAACGAAAAATATAATTGAGATTAACTTTTTAGTGTATACACTATCAACTGTTGAGAGAGTGCACCGTGCACTTGGTGCATATGAGATTTTGCCTAAATTGAATCTTTATGACATAATTAAAATGCGTACATCTTGAATTTTATGAATAAATATATGAAAAATAAAAAATGAGAAAGCTACTCATACTGTAGGAAGGGGTTCCCAAACATGAGCTTTGGTGGAGGCGGCCCCTTTACCTAAGTAAAAACCATCTGCCTTTACAGCCCAGTAGCAATGACCACCTTCTTTGCATTTACCGCGGATATTTGAATTGAAAATATCAAACACCGCTTGCTTTTTATTTTCATACCAATAAAAATGAAAAAAAAAATAGCGTCGTCCACGGAACATAACAAAAACCAAACTCGTAAAGCCCATTTGGTTTTCTTTGCTGAGGCCCAAGGTCGTCTTGACCGGATTGACAACGCAAATTCAAATTTGATGGAAGGCTATTAAGGGCCCGCTTGGTTAGAGATATTGATTATAGGATAATGAGAATGATTCCATTGGTAGTGCTTGACATTATCAATGTATGGTACTAAAATTGAAAATGAGTTATAATTTACCTATAAAATTGATCCTCATTCATTATCCCCTACTTGAATGACTCTTCAATCACTTTAATTCTCATTACCCTATAATCATCACCCCCAACCAAAGCAGGCCCTCAGTATGTGAATATTAATTCTCACGGATGGAAAACAACTGTTTTTTGCTTTCAAATGATACTTGGGTAGCCTCAAATGCTTGTGAGAGCCCAACAACGAAGACAAAGAACAAGGTTGATATGCGAAGCTTCATATTTACTAATAATATGACTTTTTTTTTTTTTTTTTGTATATGAATATTGTTTCAATATTTTAAACTCATATTTATAGAGGCTACAAAGTTTAATTTAAGGCAATGAGGCGTCATCAAGCATTAATTTACTTATTTATTGGGGTTAATATTAATTTGAAATTAAAATGGAATGTTTGAATTAATTAATTAAGACATTCCAATTTGTATTAATTACCAAGTCATAGTTTGGTGTTAATTACCAACTTGTGTGTACTAAATTTATTTCGCCAACTTTCATTTACTAAATCAGTAAATATAATTATTATAACCTGCATTAATTATTTATAAAAATTATTTAATTATTGTATAAACAAATGGTAACACCAGTTTCAACTTTCACTATATAGAAATACAGTTTAAATTATTATTTATTGGAAATTGAAATGGAATGTTTGAATAAATTAATTAAGGATTAATCGCTACCAGGACACATCCTAGTAATGGTGGAGTCGGTGTCAATTTTAAAATCGCACCCCTCAATTATACTTAGATTATATATAATATAAAATTTTAAATGACATGAAATTAAATATTATACAATACTAAAGCAACAAAAATGTTAATGCTTAAATTAATATGACGGATATTTTCAAGCCAACTACTTAAATACAACCCACCTAACAGTTTTAGAGGACAAAACATTAATTACATCTGTATAATCAATTTATGCAGCCAAGTCTTTCTCAATTGATAATATAGCTAATTCATTCAGTTTATCTTGAGTCATTGTTGATCAGAGCAAAGCCTTGATGAGCTTTAACTTTGAGAAACTTCTTTCTGCACTTGCTACTGTAAATGGTATTGTCAACAATATTTTGTAAGCAAAATAATCATTGGGTAAACAACCATCCATCTCCTTCAAATAATTCATCACTTCAATTGCAGATTTTAATTCTTCTAGTAAAGCGTGTTTTAAGAAATTCAACTCAGAGAATAAATTATCTCCATCTATATCAGAACAACCATTATGCATATAAGAACTCTGAATATTCTTGCAAGACTTCACCAAGCTTTCATCATTAATATTTCGTAACCTCTCCAAATTGTGCAAAAACTCAAAAGTCTCTTCATACTTTTTAAACTATAGAAGTACGAGTTTTATCAAGTATAAACAAAAAGTAATTAACTTTAAAAGATTCTCAGCTGACTTTGTTACTTCTTCCCTATCGCTCTCATCAAATTGTTTCTTTCTCCGAACAATGTGTTTCTCTCGAAATATAACTTCAATGCCCATCTGATTAGCCATTTCTTTAGCTTCACTCATAGCTTTATCAAAACCAGTTTTCCTATATTCTTCAAGAAATACAATGGAACCTTGCAAGAGTAATAGCAACATCAATATCCATATTTTCAAATTGAAAAAAATTTACTCATAGCATTGATGACATGTAACAACTTGTACTAAATTACTACACCGAGCAAGAATTCAAAATTCTCAAATTTATATAATACTAAGGATTCAACCTCACTCCTTGTCTTCAGATCTTTAGTGTCATTTATCAAGTCAAGTAAAACATCTTTGATTTGCATAATTTGCTCCTTGATAGCCTTTACACTTTCAACATGACTCTACCACCGTGTTTGCGACAATGGTTTAACTGTTAAACCCGTCACATGATTTTTAAATATATTTCAACGTTTGATTGAAGAGGAGAATAATGTATAGATGCGCTGAATCACTCCAAAAAAGTCATAGCTCTAGGGCAAGAATTTGCCATATCACACAACATCAAATTAAGACTATGACAACCACAAGTATTATAAAATGCTCTAGGATTTACTTCAAGTAGTTTGCTTTGTAGACCTTTGTATCTTCCTTTCATATTAGATCCATTGTCATAGCCTTGACCTTTTATATCATTCATATTAAGCCCAAGAGTGATCAAAATATTTTGAAGGTGTGTAAAAAGTCCTAATCCTGAAGTATCATCTACTTCTAAAAAAATCACCCAATATTCTTCAATTCTTGTAGAGCCTTGTGTATCATCTAAACAACGTATAATAAGAGACATTTGATCTTTGTAACTAACATCCGGAGTACAATCTAGGATGACAGAAAAATATTTTGCACATTTCACTTTTGCAATTATATTTTTTCTTACTTCATCTGTCAATACTTGTATCAATTCATTTTGAATTCTAGTTCCGAGATACGTAATATAAGTCTCACGATCCTGAATACACTGAATATTCTCTTTCATTATTGGATCAAACTCATTTCAATCATTTGCAAGAAAATACCATTATTTTCTACATGAAGCTTTCCAACAGTGCCCCAAAATGCTAAGTTATTTTTTGTCAATCTTTGCACAATAGCAATTCTCCGTTGCAATACTTGTTTCCAATGCTTTTTTTCTTTGTTGAGTTGAATTTGTATGCTTGCATCAATTGTCTTACCTTTTGTTAACCTTCTCTCCAATTCAAGCCAATCACTCATACATTCCATGTGTTCCAAACTAGCTTCATTACCTCTCAGACAACGACTTAGATTATGTCAATCGTTGCAGTCTTCACTAGCTAGCAAACTGAACTCCGAATTTGTTTTTTTTTTCTTGTACAACGTACAATAAAAACAAAAAATCTTGTCCAAAGAAATTGAGTATAACAGCCAACTTCTATCTATTTCCTCTCCGTTTGACAAAATCTTTTTATAATGTAATGCATCAAAATGTCTTTTGACATTATTTTTTAGGAACAAGCTACAAGAATCTCTCATGGGACCTTTTTCCACTAAAAAGTCTCTAACTTTGTGGTCAATATTATTCCACATTCCAGGATCATCAATATTCGTCTCTTGATTTACATTCTCATGTTGGACAAAAGCATAGTCTTTCTCATGTTCAATCACTTCTTCATTATCATTTGATGCATGCATATCACAAGTTTCAGGTCTTTCTTCAAAACCAAGTTCATTATCATCTCCATTCAATTTTTCTTCTTTCAACTTTTCAACTCTTCCTTCATCCAATATATCCTCATATTCATTTCTTTCACTATGACACCTTATTTATTAGAACTAACATATTAACCAATATCACCGGCTTGACTTTGAATTTAAATCATCTATCCTTGCTTTTTTTTTTTTTTCCTCTTTTGATATCCAGACATATATTTAGGAGCCATGATACTGAATAAATAATTAAAAATTAAAGAAACATATCATAAATAACTAATTACTATTAACCATCAAAAATAATATTTTTACACATACATAGATAAATATATCAAATTTAAATTACAAACTCGTTATTACTTATTAATCACTAGGTATTTTAATATAATTTATTTTTATGATATAAGTATAGAGCTGACAATTTGGGCCCAGCTCAACGGGCAAAAAGGGCTCCGGCCGTTTTGGCCCAATGGGCCACGGGCCGCTCGCTTGGCTCAATTATATTTTTTTATATAGAAAAGACCAATAATTTTGTTATATATGTTCAAAAACACATAATTAAATTTTCAAATAAAATTAATACGTGATGATAAAAATAAAAATTAGAAATATATGTTATTAATATATATATATATATATATATTTAAATTAACGAAGTTACTTTTATTTGTGACGTATATCTCTTATATTTTAAATTATACTGTATAACTTTAATTTTAAAAATAATTGTTTGTTGGGAATTCAATTGAGACAAAATTCATATTCAGGTAGATATATATAACATAATTAATTTTTACAAGACCAAATTCATATTCGACTTATTAAATTGATATATATGACTATAGATCACTTTATAAAGAAAAAGAAGTTGTTAATTAACGCCTCCTTTAATAAAAAGAAAATTATGATTTCAATTATTATTATTAATTTTCCAAATTTATATATTCATATAGAATAGGAGTAGGTGAAAGCAACAATAGTGGTTAGTGGAATTTATTTCATATCTGCCCGCATGGGCGTAGCTCAGTTGGTTCCTGGGTGATAGATTGCTACAAGGACGCAGGATCGAGCCCTGGCAGCCGCAGTGTGGGAATTTTATCCCTCCAATGTGGGGGATAGCTCCTTGTGGGCACCAGACACTGGTCCTCCCACCTAATGATTTATCACATCCACCCAATCCTGTCAGGCTCTGGGGGCGAGGCTTCGCCTTTTGCTACAAGGAATTTATTTCATATCTATTAGATTATTCAAATGAGAAATACATGAGTTAGTGAGTAAATGTATAAATGAATATAATACTTATGATTTATACATGAGAAAATGATATATTATATTGTAATTGTTGTTATTTTTTCTTTACCCAAAATAATACTCTTGATCAAATATTTGATATTTAATATATTTTAATGATAAGCTTATCATGAACATTTTTATACCAAACCCATTCTTTATATATATATACCCCGTATCACATAAGAGAATATATACCTTATAAAAAAAAAGAGTAATCGACCGAACGTTTAGTTTGGCACGTCAAATTTTAACATAAAAAACAACCACATAGTTATAAAAAAAAAAAAAAAAAAAAAAAACACACGCTAAAATAGTACGTGTCAAAAACTTTCAAATAATAATTAAGAGCATTGATCCTTAAAAATCATCGAAGAAATATTTTGTAACAATGTACAAACATTTTTGGTTTCCATTTGCTGCCGGCTTTCAAATATAAACATATTTTAATCCTTGATAAAGTTGTTTATAAATAACTAGATTTTAAACCCTAATAATAAAATTCATTTTTGTTCGATTAAATTTTTTTGGCCAACAACGGAATGCTACTCAAGATCTTTGGTAAAAAAGAGTCGAATGCTTGGTCAAGTTTTTCGGGTCAAGCAAGGCCCGTGACGAATAAGTCGTGTCTGATATCATCAGAAAAACAGTCACGGGCTTTAAAGATCATTCATGCAGGAGGTCATGCAGAGTACCACTACATGGCTATTCCTGCATCAGTGATCATAGAAAAGCACCACTCCTTCGTAGTTGCCCGGCCCGAAATCTTTGGTAGGCCGTGGGAGTCTGTAGTACAGGCCGATGAAATCCTTATCCCGGGCCAGAAGTACTACCTCGTGCCTCGTCGGACGGTGAAGAAACTCCGACGCCGAACAACGGATCCCGAGACTTATTCTCACCACCAGGATAGTATATCATCCATTAGCGGGATACTTGTAAAGCCGGGCCGGAAGGTAAAGGCCCGGGATCGGCACGTGAGGTTCGATACCACCAATCAAAAACTCGGTTCGGTTTCGGATAAAAAACATAGAAATAAGGAAAAAAAGAATTGGAAGGAGAGATTGATGAAGCCCGGCCCGAAGGAAGAGAAAAGCACTAGGGCCCGAAATGAAAATGCATGGGAACCATCTCTTCATTCAATCACTGAATGATCTGTTTTCTTCTTCTTTAACAGTAAGTTTGATCTTATATTTTTCATTGATGATTACAAACAATATAATTTTATCCGGTGGAATAATTTGTCATTCAAAATTTGGTTATATATATTAATCCGATGACTAACCATGCATATATATTCTTGTTGTCATTAAGTACAATAACAATGTTATCTTATTATTATTATTATTATTATTATTATTATAATTAAACAGAGCCGGTCCTAGGATTTGAGGGGCCCGGTGCAAAAAATAAAAATAGGCCCCTCGTATTTTTTATAGTAAAAAAATAATGTTATAATTAATATAATTATAATTTTGCAATCTTACAAATGAAATGATAAATATATTACAAAATAATATAACTATTTCAAATTCATTAACTCAAAACAATATTAAATATAACTAAATATAACTCAATATTCAGGAGAAAATATCACCATTGCCTATCATCATCATTAGCCTCATTATTTACAATATCAATACTCCCTCCGTCCCAGCATTTTTTGCAAACAAAAATGGGCACACATATTAAGAAAAAATTATTTTTTGAGTAAAGTAGTGGCATATGGGTAAATATGTATATATTATTGTGAGTGTGCACGCAAATTAATGTTTCCTTTTTTAGAGTGTGCAAATAATCTTGGGACGGATGAAAAAAGAAAGTGTGCAAATAATGGTGGGACGGAGGGAGTATCTTTTAAGCATAAATTATCACCACTAGCATGTAATTCTTCACAATCATTTTTTTCTACTTTTTCTGAATCTTCAAGTGATGAATTTGTGTGTTCTTTCACAACAAAAAATCTATCTAATGCCCCTTTCTGAGATTTAATAAAATTTTCTGCATCCTTCTTCTTCTTCTTACGTTTTTCATATCCAAATGGATATTTTCTATGAGGAGGCATTCCAAACTCTCAAATATTAATTTAAGAATAACATCAAAAAAAAAAGTCAATTAAAAAACATAATAGAATAAAATTGTAAATAAATAATACATAATTAAAGTGAAAAAAAATTCATGAATACGAGATCTAAATTAAAAGTACCTTATTAAAAAAGACACGAACCTTTTGTAAGTTTGTTCGTCAAATTGTTTCATGAACGAATGAATTCAAGAAATGTAGAAGATGTGAAGAACTTTATAGAAAGAAGAAGAAGAAGAAGAAAGAAAAGAAGACAAAAGTGTTCACGGATGGTTAAGATTATGTGGAGATCTTATTTTAATAATAAAACACGGATTTAATATAATGCCCACCGGTGGGCATTATATCAAATCCGTAATAAAATATATGTGTGGATATTTAATGAATGCAAGCAGATTTTCGATCAAATAGCATATTTTTGTTAATATGTAGCTGAGATCTTATTTTAATAATAAAATAATGCAGCAGATTTTACCGCAGAATATGTAACAGAAAGGTTTTTTTTTTAAATAGGGCGAGAAAAATAATTGAAGCCACAGGAATTTGATACCAAGACCTAGGTAGCGCTCAAGACTAAGGCTAAAGACGGAAACCAACTGAGTTGCAGTTGTTTGCATAATATAACTCATATTCAAATATATTATACACTTATATATATATATATATACACATATAAATACACCGGGGGCCGTCGCCTGATTGGGGCCCTGTGCGGCGGCGCCGCTTGCGCCGCCCCAGGGCCGCCTGTTGATAGGCGAACATAAATAAATGATTGGCGAACAGAGATTAAAGCCTTAATGAGGATTAGGAAGAATCAACCCTAATTCAAAGATGATCAACAAGGAGAATTAAGTTGGGGTGCACAAACCAATCCAGGGAGTGTATAAACTGACGAACAACTACAACGACGAACAGCTTATCGGCGAACAGGTTTTAAAGCTCAAGACCAGAGATGAACATTCTGCTGTCACTGATGACGAGCAACATTGACAAAAGGTGGTGCATCTACCAACCTAAGAGGTGCATGTCGACGAACAAAGGATCAAGATCCCAACACCAATCTGTGTAAAACACAAAGGCGAACAACTTCTAAGCCATGCACCCAAAAGGCGAACAACTTTTATGAACAAACCATTCTGGATGCACTAACCCGACCTGGACGAACAACAATGAAGTCCGAGATAAGACCAAAAGAAGACTTTGTAACTAAGATTCAGCTTAGATAAGGTCAAACTAAGGTCAAAGGACACTTGTCAAGCATGCAGGCTAGGGAGACCAAGAGTCATAGACACCTCATGCTTGCTAGTCTCTATAAATAGTTGTTCTCCAGCTTAAGAAATACAAGTTCAAATTCATAAACACTCTCAAAACACACACTAATACATCTAGACGTGCACACACACAAAATTATTACGATTTCGACTTTCACGTTTACAAGTTCATAACCCAAATCCTAGATTTACCATTTACGGTGGTAATCAATCACACGTAATTGTTTGATGATCTTTAAACCGAACTTAAACAGTCACTAATCCACCCGATAAAAATTGATCACCAACAATTTTGGCGCTAGAAGGAGGGTCGAACCTTCGAATTAGTGTGATTACTCAAGAACTTCAAGCTGAAAACTTGAAGATTCAAAGAAAACCTCAAGAAATATTTGAAGATTCAAACAAAAGTGTTCTTGGTGTTCTTGGTGTTCTTCATCATAAGAATTAAGACAAGTTAATTCGGAATGCCTCAATCCAAGGAAACCCAAGGATCACGCCTGTCAAGGAGACCATCTCCTACTCGAGCCTCGTCGGCCGACCACCGGGATCGTAATCCCAGACATGCGAACAGATCGCAACATACGGCTGTAACCCATAATCTCCCACCTGAAATGGAAGCCCTGGCGAACAACTCTAACGAATTAGCCAAAACTATTGCTGCTCTCCAGGCATTACAGAAACATCAAGATCAAAATAGGCCTTCACATGTGAGGCCTAAAGATAGAGCCGTAGAAGTTGTTAGGGCAAGGTCAACCAGGGGCGAACAACACGAGGTGAACAGTGCCCAGGTCAGGCGGGAAAAAGGCAAAGCAAAGATGGTCGAACCAAGAGAGGGCCAGACTGAATCTGCTCACGGGCGAACAACAATGTCGAGCCACGGAACAACCCGCTCCAGTGCCCAGGACAGACTTGGCCAACCCCAGCAACAGGAGAAAGTTGCTCGCCAGGAAGCTGAACATGGGCGAGCAACATTTGAGCAACCACGCCCATCAATTCATGAGAGACTCTCTCAATCTGCCTTCAGGCGACTAGGGCCAAATGCGGCGAGCAACCCTAGAAAACAGCTCCAGGATTTGCCCGCTCCGAGCGAGGGACTGCGACGAGCAGAAAGGTTGGTACCTTTGCTCGCCGAACAGCCTCCAAGTCAGGGGGCATCTTTGGATGAGCTATCAAGTTTAAGAAGGGCAGTAGAGAATATGCAAGGACAGTTGGACCAACAAAGAGGAGTGGGGACAACCAGCTTGCCATCCTCACCACTATCACCTGTCATTCTGAAAGCTCCGATTCAGAAGAAGGTCCAGTTCCCGGCAAGCATACAGTATGACGGTGTTGCCGATCCCAGAGTTCATCTTACAAAGTATTCGGATTATATGGTCTCGGTGGGAGCCAGCGACACCACTCAATGCCGAAATTTCCCCTTAACCTTGGGAGATCGGGTGCACAAATGGTTTTCGGCAATGCCACCAGCATCTATCCACTCGTTCACTCAACTGAGTCGAGAGTTCCTTTCTCATTTCTCAACGGCGGGGTCATATTTATCCCAGAAACACCGATTGTCTGACCTAAAATAGAATGACGACGAGTCAGATCGGGCATTCATGGAAAGGTTCGACAAGGTGCTGTTGGAAGGTGAACCCGTCAGCGAGGACACGAAAATCGTTGCCGTTATGGCCGATTTGAAGAAAGGATCAAAGCTATGGAAAGAGGTACGTCTGAAATGCCCAAGAAGTTATGCCGAATTCAGGAATCAAGCCGACATATTCGTTTCCATGCATGAAGCTTTGCAATCAAACTTGGGGGAGAACAAAACTGATCCCAAGGAGAATAACAAGAAACCTGGTGCAACAAGCTATCGAGTCCCTAAAAACATGAAGGCGTTCACTGAAGGGACAGAACTCAAAGAAAAGTTGAACCAAGTGCTAACAGTGTCAGTCGATACTGTTTATGAGAACGTGAAGGATAAGGAGTTGCTCTCCCTTCCCCGGAAAATTCGTCAAGACACTGGCAAACTCAACCCCAACAAGTATTGTGCCTAACATCAAAGCGTGGGGCACTTTACGAGTGAATGTAGAGATTTGCTCAAACAGCTCTGGCGTTTCTACGAGGACGGAAAGCTCTCCGACTTTATCAAAAGACAACCCGGGAAGAGAGTCCGGGAGAACAACTCTGAGGATGAAGATGATCAACCTCAGAAGAACAATAAACCAGCGCGACCAGATCCAACCATTCCTACTCGTCCGTTAGAGGACTTATACATGATGGAACCCGCAGACCCCGCAGGAGGGTGTTCTGATGGACGACCACCGATCTCCAACCAAAAGAGGAAGGCTGAGTTACGAGCAATCGATCAAGTCCAAGAAATGGGGGTTAGACCATCAATAATGTAAACAGCAGAATTGACCTTCACCGAAAATGACTTGGAAGGAATATTAACCCCGCACAACGATTCGCTCGTAATCTGCGCAAAGATTATGGGAACATGAGTCCACAGATTGTTGGTGGACACCGGAGCCTACACCAACATCCTATTCAAAAAGACGCTCGATCATCTTGGAGATTATTCGGGCTATATCCGGGATACGACTCACAGAATAATAGGCTTCGGGAATGCTATAACGGATCCATTGGGAATAGTTACTTTAGCAGTACAACTTGTAACGGCCAACGAACCCGAGAAAAATATTACAAGAATGGTTGACTTCTTGGTTGTAGACCAAGATTCAACTTACAATGGGTTTCTTGGTCGACCCTTTTTAAATGAATTCAAAGTTGTGTGTTCCACTTACCACTATTGTTTGAAATTCCCAACAGCAAGTGGAGCAGGTACTATCAAAGGAGATCAAAGAAAGGTCAGGGAATGTCTCTTACAGTTGCAGGCCAAACATGCGTTAGTATCCATGATGGAAGCCACAACTAGCTATCCTGCTGATGAACCATCAATACTGGAAAACATGATGGACATAGAGGAAGACCACATGGATACTGACGAACAACATCATGACGAGCAGGTGTTGGACGAACAACTCCTCACCACCCATGAGGAATCTCATCCTGACGAACAGCAAAGGGGTGGTGACGAGCAACATTCATATAATGGTTTGGAGGGCCAGGTGTTGACTAACAACAACGAATCAGGGCCAACAGATGATCTAGATCCCCGCCTGGGGGCAGAACCGATGAACATCGAAAATGATTTCAACTCTGAGGGACCAATACTTGATCCTCGGTGGAAAGGACAAAAACGACGAGCAACTCCAGTTGAAGAGCTGGAGGCGTTCAAAGTTAATCCTGAAAACCTGGATCTTGAATTATACATAGGATCTGAGCTCCCTGAGCCTTACAGATCCCGAATGAAAGAGTTCCTCAGCAAAAATCTAGATGTTTTTGCTTGGTCTCATGCAGACATGGTGGGGATAGATCCAAAACATGCTTGTCACAAGCTCAACATCAATAAAGCAAAAAGGCCTATCCATCAAAAACGAAGAAAATATGGCCCAGACAAGTATCAGGCTTTAAATGAAGAAGTAAAGAAGTTGTTAGACAACGACTTAATCCGACAAGCACTCTGTCCGCAGTGGGTAGCAAACTCAGTCCTTGTGAGGAAACCAAATGGAACCTGGAGGTTATGCATAGACTTTACAGATCTGAATGCAGCATGCCCGAAGGACAACTTTCCACTCCCTCACATTGACCAGTTGGTGGACAGCACTGCAGGTCATGAAATGCTAACATTCATAGATGCCTTTGCCGGGTACCATCAAATCCCAATGCATCCAGACGATCAAGAGAACACAGCATTTTATACGAACAAAAACTTGTTGTGTTGGAAAAGAATGCCCTTCGGCCTTATCAACGCCGGAGCAACATACCAGAGGTTGGTGAACAAGATGTTCGACGAACAAATCGGAGATACGGTAGAAGTCTATGTGGACGATATCGTAGTCAAAAGCCCCCGAAGGGAAGACCATCTTCAACATTTGACCCAGGTGTTCGAAATCCTTCAACACTACAACATGAAGCTGAATCCAAAGAAGAGCAGTTTTGGAGTTCATTCAGGAAAATTCCTGAGCCATCTTGTTAGTCAACGAGGGATTGAAGCCAATCCAATAAAAGTTAAAGCAATCGTGGATATGCAACCTCCACGTTCAATAAAAGAAGTGCAAAGGCTTACGGGATGCCTAGCAGCATTGAACCGATTCATATCCAGATCGGGGGACAAATGCCGTCCATTCTTTGAAGCCATCAAGAAAGGACAGTTCACATGGACTAACAACTGTCAGAAGGCGTTCGACCAACTCAAAGAATACCTGGGAGATGTAAAAATCCTATCAAAACCTATCCCAGGAGAGAAGCTATATTTATATTTAGCAGCATCAGAAGTGGCTATCAGCTCCGTTCTGGTACGAGAAGATGGCAAATTTCATCAACCTATTTACTACGTCAGTCAAGCTTTACATGAAGCGGAGATCAAATATTCTCCAACTGAGAAATTGGTGTACGCACTTGTTATGAGTGTAAGGAAGTTACGACCATACTTTTTTTATCATCAAGTTGAAGTGCTAACAACCTTCCCACTCAGACAAATTCTCCATCGCCCCGACACAGCTGGTCGTCTATTAAAGTGGTCACTGGAGATTAGCCAATTCGGGGTAACCTATGCTCCTCGAACTGCGATCAAAGAGCAAGCATTAGCCAATTTTATTGTCGAACTAACCTTCCCACCAGATCCGACGAGAGGACTTGATCACCCCTGGCATCTTTACATTGACGGGTCTTCGACCAACATAGCCTCGGGGGAAGGAGTAGTTCTAATCAGTCCAGATAGACAAGTATTCACCTCGGCAATCAAATTAGGTTTCATGTCCACCAACAACGAAGCCGAATATGAAGCTCTCATTGCTGGTCTCCACATATCCCTTGCAGTAGGCGTTAGACGGTTACAAATATTCGGCGACTCGCAATTAATTGTGAACCAAGTTCGAGGTGAATATGAAGCGAAAGACGATCACATGATCGAGTATCAGTGAATTGTTGCTTACCTGATGTCCTTGTTAGAACAAGTCTTCATTGAACAAATTCCAAGGACAAGCAACACACAAGCAGATGCGTTGGCCCGACTAGCAACAAGTGAGGGACCAGCAGAATTAGCAGACATTATAATTACAAAGATGAACGATCCATCAACAAGAAGTTATAATGTCAATCAACTTGATGAACAAGCAAGTGAAGAAGAAGATTGGAGAACAAATATAGTCAAATATTTGAAAAGTGGAGAAAACCCAAACAACCCTTTTGAAGCTGCCAAGCTAACAAAGCAAGCCGCCAGATATACTCTGGTGGGCGAGCAGCTTTACAAAAGGGGAATATCAATCCCACTTCTCAAATGTTTGACTAGGGGGCAAGGACGAGCAATACTCGAAGAAATACATGCCGGAGTATGCGGAAATCATACTGGGGGGGGGCAAGCCTTGGCATACAAGACTATCAGACAAGGCTATTATTGGCCAACTTTACGTCAGGATGCAATCAAGAAAGCAAAGACTTGCCACCAGTGCCAGATTTTTGCACCAAACATTCATACCCCGGCCCAACAGCTCGTATCAATTTATAGCCCGTGGCCATTTGCAAGATGGGGGATGAACATTATTGGTCCCTTCCCGGCGGGAGTTGGAGGAGTTCGATTTGCTATTGTGGCAGTCGACTATTATACAAAATGGGCAGAAGCAGAGGCCATGTTGAAAATCACGCAACAGAAAATGATCAACTTCATTTGGAAGAACATTGTCTGTCGTTTTGGAGTTCCACAAACCATTGTGACAGACAATGGTCCGCAGTTCGATGGAAAAGAGTTGAGAGATTTCTGTACGAAGTGGGGGATCAAGAAACATTATTCTACGCCCTATCATCCCCAGTCGAATGGACAAGTCGAAGCCGTAAACAAAATTATCAAACATACGTTAAAAGTACGGCTAGCGGAGAGCAAAAGCAGTTGGTCTACAGAGCTTCCGGAAGTCTTATGGGCATACAGAGTTTCTCCCAGGTCAAGTACCGGAGAAACACCTTTTACAATGGCTTTCGGAACAGAAGCTGTAATACCAATCGAGCTAAAGACCAACACATTTAGGACGACCAACTTTGATGAGCAGGCAAACAACTCTGCTCTAGCTACTGAAATGGATTTGCTCGAAGAAAAAAGACTGAATGCCGAGCTAAAAAATGCTACCTATAAGCAACGAGCAGAACACTATTATAATTCCCATGTTAAAGTCAGGGAATTCAGAGTTGGAGATATGGTTCTAAGAAAGTTGCTCGCCCAACCTCCAGGTGTATTGGGACCAACTTGGGAGGGCCTGTATCGTATAACGGAAAAATTCTTTAATGGTGTATACGATATCGAAGATATGGAAGGCAAGCCGGCCCAATACTCCTGGAATGCTGTACATCTAAAGAAGTACTATCAATGAGACGAACAAGTTCCTAATTGGGCGAACAAATTACTTGGGGGGCTAGTGAACCAAGTAAGGGACAAGTTTGGGACAAGTAAGGCAAACCAAAATCTTGCCTAATTTTTTGGAAATTTTGCTAAGTATAGAATTTAAAGTTGCTCGGCAAAAATATTATAAGCGAGCATGTTTGTTAGTGTTCAAATTTGTTTGTCAGTTCGTATGTGTTAGTGACGAGCAGTCTTACAACACTTGTAAATTTTTCATAATGTAAATATAATAGTTGTTCGTCAAAAAGGAAAAGTACAAAAGCTCGAGGTACAAGTCCATTTTGAGGACCAAAGCCACTTAAAGGTTGTTCGTTTTTTAAAATGAACAGAACCTAAGGCTGAACCCTGATTCCACTAAAGGCAAATTTCAATCCGAACAAAAGCCCAACACTATATGTTATAATTGCAAAGGCATTGATAAAAGTGTAAAGGCAATTAACATATAAAGAAAATGTGCGAACAAAGAAAGACATTCCATTAATTAAAAGGCATTAAGCCTCAAAAATAGTACAATGATCCTAGAAGTCAAGTACTACAAAAGGAGCGAACAACTATTACAAAGAAGATGAAAAGAAAAAAGTTGTCCTAAGAACTATTGTTGCTCGGTGGGAGGAGGGTCTTGAGTTTGATCGACGGGAGGTTCAACGATCAGATCTCGGGCCAGGTCTTCAGCTGCTTTATCCTCCGCCTCTTTAGCATTTTGCTCGTCAGCCACAGCCACCTCTTCCTCTTGTTCGCCTTCATCAACTGGAGGAGGAGGATGAGTGATAACAATACTGGGGTCAAGTTTGTCAAGTTTAACCCCTAGTACAGCCAAATCCGCCAGCTGAATTTCAATATTGCTCGGCGGTGGATAGTTCTCTATGAATTCATTCAAGTCCCTGCTCATTTCTTCCACCAAGTCCTTGTAATCATAAGCATCGGCCGTGCGGATGCTGTCCGCGTAGGCGCAGATATATACAAGGTTGGAGATGGGGCCGGTGCGAGCTTGAACTTTCTCTTCAAGTTGCTCGCGGGTGAAGAGGTTGGCTTCCGCCTCCCGAAGACGAGCAACTTCCGCTTTGAGCTCGGCGATCTCTTGTTCGGCCACGGACAATTTCTTCTCCCCCTCGCCGAGCATGGCGTCCTTGTCTTTCAATTCCTTAGACAAACCTTGAATGTTTTCAAGGTGTTTCTTTTCAGAATCAATGTAAACATTGATTTGATTATTAAGACGGGCAACTTTGGCCTCGTACTGGCTGACCAGGCCGTCTTTTTCTTCGGTCAGCTGCCGAGCTGTACTGGCGTAACGACGAACAGCATCTTCGAGCTCGGCGAGCTGGATCATTCCCTTCTGGGCGATAGCAAGGCCATTTGCATGATGCATCAATGAAAAGTGGAAGTTGTCCGCAATGCTTTGGGCAGAAACGGTCGTCTCCAGAGGCCGGGTCCACGATCGGGCGATTAACTCAGTTGCCCGACGAACATGTTCGCCCGGGATCTCTCGAATGTTCACCGGAGTTTTTGAGCAGGCGTATTGGTGGACTGCAGCTGCTCACCCAGGATGATCATTAGGCCGATACCTCCGAACAAAAAACCCAAGTTACAAGATGTTCTTAAAAGTTGTTCGCCGGCCACAAAGCTAGATATGCTTACTCATGGAACTTTCGTTCGTCCCAACCCAGTATAGTGATATCCTCAGGGCCGCGAGTTGGGGTAACGCTTTTGCCCGCTTTGCCCGTTATCTCCGCTGGCTCGACGGGGGAATGGCGAACAATATCCCCCTCGGGGCGAGCATGACGGTGGCCCACCTTCTCCTTCCCTTTGCCACCACCGGGGATATCTTGGGCCAACGGAGTCCCATCGGCTTTTTTCAAACGTTTCCCCCCGCGAGGAGGAGAAATCGGAGAAGATGGCTGAGCAGGACCAGGGGGAGCAACTGGTCGCGTAACTTTGGCTCCTTCAGCCTTGTTCGTCATCCCCAGAACCTTGGTAGGCGGGTCACCTCTCCTCTTTCGTCCTTTCGGAGGCGCCATTTCGAAAACTCTTTGTTCGAGGAGAGCAAAACAGGGGGGGAACTGCAATGGTGACTTGCTCGGCTATTAAAAAAAATGTATAATAAATATTGAGTTAAGGCGAGCAAGTTAGGAAGGATGGTGACGAACAAAGTGTGGGCAAAGAGTTAGAAATTTTTTATACCTGGGGGCACCTCTGCCTGGGCCTCTAAGTGATGAGGGTAAGTAAGTAGGTGAGCGGCTCTCAAGCACTTTCCCTCACGCAAATACTCAGTGGTCCTTTCTGCTCTATTGTGAAGGCCGACCAAGCAGGAGGTGAAGAGGAACTCTGAGCCAATCTCTTCTTCCTCCGAGTTCCACTTGGGTAAACGAGGACTTGCGAACAAACAAGAAAAGTTAAATTAGAACAGAACAGTTCGAGGATGAACAAGAAAATAATCTTACGTTTAAATTTCCCATAAGAGGCTGGGGAATTTATTCGTCCATCACCACCATGTGGACCAGAAGATGCTCGCCAGTCACCCCCGATGAAGAAAAAGTGTTGTTTCCAATCACGGATTTTGTTCGGCACTCCCTCTACCATCTTCAATCCTGTCCTGGCTTTGAGGTAGTAGTAACCTTCCTCTCCAGGGGGACATCTTGTGATCGTCATAAGGTAGTTGATCTCTTCTGCAGTTATACGATCAACATACCCCTCCAGTGCGAACAAACACATTGTCCCCAACAGGTTCATCCACCCAATCGGAGTAATTTGAGTGATTGCAAGGTTGGTCGCCTCTAAGAAACGACCAACAATGGGTGGAAGAGGCAGTTTCAATCCAGCGATCAAAGTATGAATGTTGATCGCCGTACATCCTGGAGGTGGGCGATCAGCTCTCTCTTTTCTCTTGGGGGCCCACATATGAATATCATAGGGAATCTTATAGGTCTCCCGGATCGAGTCCAACTCATATTCACGAACAACACTTTTAATTTTGCTCGCCTGGAATTCGGACTTCGCCAAATCCAACACTTCTCTCTGTGGGCGAGCAAAGTTGTTCGCGTGTTCCTCAGCATATGCTCGCCATTCGAAAGGACGAGCAATTCCAACTGGGATCTCGTTTTCCATCATTTTTTGAGATGGGAACCCTATCCCTTCCAGAAATTCGCGGGTCAATTCGTCAAATTGGGGATCTTCCGATTCAGCGCTGGACGAGGAGCCTTCCCCAGAATCTCTGCTCGCTACAGCCACTATTTCCCTCCCAGATGGGCGAGCACCAGTGTCCTCCACTGAACGAACAACCAAATCAACTTGGGGATTTGACGCCGAGGAAACCTCAAAGGGAGGTTGATCGACGGGAGCCGCGATTGGGAAAAGTGGATCGAGAGTTTCTTCGGATTTGTTGCTCGAATGCGAAGACATAGGAGGAAAAGGAAGAAGGGAACCAAACGGCGGTTATGAAAGTTGCAGACGGCGGCGTATTTCTCGGAGAAGACGGTGGCGCGCGGTCCCACACGGTGGCGATGGAGGCTTTTTGAAGAAAATAGGAACGAAAAAGATGAAATAAGAAAAGTGACTACCTGGGGAATGGAATTTGGAGCCAGATACTGGAAGAACGGACGCCGAAAAAGCTTGGGATCGCCGGAGAAGGAAGCATCGCCGGAGCACTGTAGCAGAAATGGAAAAAGTGGGAAAAATTTGTTTCCCCTTCTATTTATATCCCAAGCAAAAAATGGGGTACGAGGTGCAATTTACAACAAAGTATGGGCCAAATTGAAGAAAAACGAGGTCAAATCCGAGCAAGGTTGAAAATCGAAGGACCTATTTGCAAGTATAGGGGCGCGTCGCCTAGGGATTGATCGCGTGTGGACGGCGCGCAATCATGATGCGTACGTCATCCTCGTACAACCCACAGGCCTTGGGAAGACGAAACGACGGACCATTTGTTGCTCGCCAGGACCAATGATGTTCGTCCCGACCCTCATTAGAATAATATCCTAACTACAGTTGCTCGCCACAAAGTTGCTCGTCAGGGGCAACATGTAGTCAGGATAGGGGGCAATTGTTGATAGGCGAACACAAATAAATGATTGGCGAACAGAGATTAAAGCCTTAATGAGGATTAGGAATAATCAACCCTAATTCAAAGATGATCAACAAGGAGAATTAAGCTGGGGTGCACAAACCAATCCAGGGAGTGTATAAACTGACGAACAACTACAACGACGAACAGCTTATCGGCGAACAGGTTTTAAAGCTCAAGACCAGAGATGAACATTCTGCTGTCACTGATGACGAGCAACATTGACAAAAGGTGGTGCATCTACCAACCTAAGAGGTGCATGTCGACGAACAAAGGATCAAGATCCCAACACCAATCTGTGTAAAACACAAAGGCGAACAACTTCTAAGCCATGCACCCAAAAGGCGAACAACTTTTATGAACAAACCATTCTAGATGCACTAAGCCGACCTGGACGAAAACAATGAAGTCCGAGATAAGACCAAAAGAAGACTTTGTAACTAAGATTCAGCTTAGATAAGGTCAAACTAAGGTCAAAGGACACTTGTCAAGCATGCAGGCTAGGGAGACCAAGAGTCATAGATACCTCATGCTTGCTAGTCTCTATAAATAGTTGTTCTCCAGCTTAAGAAATACAAGTTCAAATTCATAAACACTCCCAAAACACACACTAATACACCTAGACGTGCACACACACGAAATTATTACGATTTCGACTTTCACGTTTACAAGTTCATAACCCGAATCCTCGATTTACCATTTACGGTGGTAATCAATCACACGTAATTGTTTGATGATCTTTAAACCGAACTTAAACAGTCACTAATCCACCCGATAAAAATTGATCACCAACACCGCCACTGTAATTAAACATTATGGTTTATGGGGTCATTAAAAATTATAGTGATTTAATTATTGATCAATGATCTATAAATATCTTAAAATAATTATTCCAAGGTGATGATTATATACAACCATGCATATCTATACTTGTTGTCATTGAGTAGGAACAACAGTTGTATCTTATAATTATAAATGATTATTATCAAACTGAATGACTAGTCATTCAAAATTAATTATTATGAATTGATTTGATTATTGTTCGATAACTACAATAAAATATGAATGAACTCGGGAACTCTATTGTAAACTTAAACGTACACCAAAGATAACTACTAATTAAAGTTACATGATTACAAAATAATTTGGTGTTGGACCAGTCTAGGGCACCCTTTTTACCTAAAAGTGCAACCCTTTTTGTTATTCTTCAAATATCTAGAAAAGTGCCCTAATAATTTAGTCATGAGGTGTGAGAAATTGTTTGGTAGATCCAACATGCATCATGGGATATAGAGGAGATTTCTGGTACTTTTTCTTATCAAGCTGGGAAATCTTTCTCCTAACTTGTATTAACTAAGACCTAATTTTATGTTTGCAATAAAGCCACTTTTGTATGGTAAAATTAGGTGCATATAATTGTCACACATGTTGCAAATAGATTTGAAACAAAAATGATCAACTAATAGTTTAAATGTTAAAAGTTCATTACTTTTAATTAATTAAGATCATAATAGCTAGGTTAATCTAATCAAACACTATAATTTAAAAAAACATTGAATAAACAAACGAATAAACTTTTAGCTGCAAATAATGGTTTTATATATAGTTGAATTTCTCTGTGTCAATTTCACATTCCATAGTGTGTTCCACCCTTTGAATCTTTAACAAGTATCACCACAATAATTATAGGTCGTTAATTATTTTTTAACGCTATACATTTCAATTATCTAAATAGTAAAACATAAAAAGTGATACAACCGATATGGAGCGTTGTATGTTACTTGCCCCAGTCTTATACTAAGGGTGCGTATAGTGGGGTTATATATGGGCGGAATTTTGATGTCTTGTACCACGTTTGGCTCGAGGTTTAGAATTTGATCCAATATACTTCCTCAGTTTCTTTTTAATTGTCACATTTTTCTGAATCGTTGTTTCTTTCTATTTGTTACTACATCAATACCAATGTAAAGTTATCCCTTTTTTCCAACAAAATATCCATAATAAATAATATTAATTGTAAGGTATATATATTTGCTACAAGGCTACAAGGCTTTTTTATGGAGACAAGATCGCAACAATGATCTGGATTAATTTTATGAAGATTTGGAGAATCAGATCAATATTTAGGAAAATTAAAATTAGTATCTTTACAATTTATTTCCTTATGTTTAGACTTTCTTCGCTATTTAGCTACTACTTGTAAGTTATCATCATATAGTTGAATTTGAATTAATAATATTACTGAGAATGTTTTCTGTTTATTTCTTACTAGTGCTAGACCTGCGGTTACGCGGGCTTGTAACAATTTTCCTTTCAAAATTTTAATTTTTATAATTTAAAGTTATACATCTGTTTGTAATACACACATAATATCCGGAAAAAAATGAGTGTTTTAGCTTTGTTTCACTTTTCATGTTAAATGCATGACTTAAAAGAAAAAAAAAACAAATAAGTAGAAACATCGTATAATTCTATTTCAATAAAAGGAAAAAAATATCACTACAATATTACAAATTCCGAAATATTTCTCTATAAACCACATTTTATCGTACGTTTGGATGATTTACCCTGAGAATCCAGACACAATATTTTCAAGCTGCTCCTACTCCTCACCCTAGACACTGCAATATATAACTGCCCATAGGTGAACACCGGCTTGGGAAGATAGAGCACGACAATAGATAGAGACTGGTCCAGACTTTTATTTATCGTCATAGTAAAATAGAGTAAAATTAGAAATTGTCTCCTTGTAAAATTCATAGGCATCGTGTGATTCAAATTAGTTAAGTTCATCCTTAGAATGTAAACCTTACTTCCAATATTTTTTCCAGAAATTATTTCAGCCTCGAGTATATGATTTCCAAGTCTGTTGACAATCAATCTTGTCACATTGCACAATCCTGATTATATTCAGTATTTCTCAGAAGAACTATTGGGACACCTTCTTTCAGTATTAGATGATGATTTGACATTCCCAAACACTTAACAAAATTTAGAAAATCAACAGATACCATTTTCTTCATTACGTCCGTAACTAAACTTCAACTTACAGACGATGTCAAAACTCAAGTACACTTTTGTATCTCCATGAATCATTGAAAGAATCTCCTCATTTATCGATTCTACACCACGATATGTAGGTACAAGTATCACATAATATTTCTCTGTAAACCACATTCGTTGTATGTTTGGATGGTTTACTCTGAGAATCGAGATACGAAATTTTCAAGCCTCTCTTGCTTTTTATAACTGCCCATGCGTGAACATTGGTTGGGAAGATACAGTCCGACAGTTGATAGAGACTGGCCTTGAGTTTATTTATTGTCATAGCAAAACAAAGTAAAATTAGAATTTGCCTCCTCGTAAAATTCACAGGCATCGTGTAATCTGAATTAGTTAAGGTCATTCTTGGAATATAAACATTACTTTCAATGTTTCTTATAAAGTCCTACTAAACACGGAGATGGAAAATATTATAATAAATAAGCATCATTATAAGTTGAATTTCATCTAAATAAAAAATATTTAATTACAAGGATTTATCTTCCTTATATATGGAGAAATCTCAAGAACAATATCTTATACATTCTGGTGTAAATAGTGTCAAACACAATTATTGAATGAGAATATTATACATGCTATAGTTTTTTTTAATCTACTAATTGATACAAATGTTCAATAAGAAAAAATATTTTTTCTAAATACATTAAACAATGTCAAATTAGTAAAAAATCATATAGTAAGAAAATTGAGAACCTAGCTTAATATATGTATTTGTAGCTTCATATGAAGCCTAAAAAATTATAAAAAAAAAAGTTTAAATCTTTTATTTTATATGTATCGTATCAAGAATTTGATTACGTCTTAAAAATAAGTCAACCAAAAATAAAATATATAAATTATAAACTCTTAGTTTCAAAACATTAGTTCTCAATGATAATAAATATAGGTTAGAAAATATGATGTAAAACTTCACATGCCATTTGGTGTGTAGACCACCAAATACACATAAGATTGAGATATTCTATTGCACATATGTGATGACTCTATTGCACTTAACATTATTATATTAGATGCACTGTACTAATAAGATATTAAGAAGAAATCATTAATTGAAAAATCTTAGAACAAAAGAATTAGGTAAAATGTACTTTTTTATCCTTTAACTTTGGTTGACTTTGGTTTTCCTCGTGTGAACTTTGACTTTCAAATTTTGTCTTAAAACTTACAAAATTAGTGCTAGTTGTCATATTACCTTCTATACCAGATGACTTTTTCATTGAATCTGACACGACATTTTGAATTTCATCATTTAAATTAAAAAATATTAGTGTCACGTCAGATTTACCAGAAGAGTTGCCTGATGTAGCAAGTAACAGGAAAAAAAAATATAAATTTCCATAAATAGGATGAAGACCAAAGTCAACCTAAATTAAAGGTAAAAAAAGTCTAATTTCTCTAAGTATTACATACAAAACTCTATAGTAATTATTGCATTTCACTACTAAAATATTGTCACACAAAAAATGTACCACAACAATGAAAGCAAGTGCTCATATATCACATTTTTCCTAAACCACTATTTTGTCAAAAGGACAATTCAATATTTAATTACAAAATAAAAAATTAAAATTATGATAAATTATTCTTACACGAGTCTTTCAATATAATATTATTAAACACAGAGTTGAAAAATATTATAGTAAATCAACATCATTATAAGTTGAATTTCATCTGAATGAGAAATATTTAAATACAAATTATATTTATCTTTAAATAGCGTCCAATTCAATTACCAAATGAGATTATTATATATGTTATGGTTTTTTTTATCTACTAATTGCTAAAAATGTTCAATAAGAGAAAATATTTTTTCTAAATATATTCAACAATGTCAAATTAGAAAAAACTTATATAGTAAGAATATTGAGAATCTAACTTAATATATGTATTTATAGCTTTATATGAGGCCTCAAACATTAGAAAAAAAAGTTAAAATCTTTTATATTATATGTATCATATTAAGAATTTGATCACGTCTTAAAAATAAGTCACCAAATATAAAATATATAAATTATAAACTCTTAATTGTAAAACATTAATTTTCAATGATAATAAATATAGGTAAAAAATCATGATGTAAATTACATTTGGGGGAAAATACATTTTTTTGTCCTTTAAGTTTTGTTGACTTTGGTGTTCGTCCTCTTAACTTTTAAATTTTTAAAATAATCCTATAAAAAATTATAAAATTTTGATATTTTCATCCTATGACATGCTACCACAGGTTGCCCTTCAGGTCATACGCTAATGTAACAATTTTTTATTATTATAATATATATCCTACATAGAAGTCTCTGATATGTTGATGTTTATATATCATTAAAAATTAATTAAACTTAAACCCCAATATTGAATAATTTACAACAAAACATAAACTAATGTTTTTATTAGGGAAAATAGAGTTTTTTGTACTGTAAGTTTGGTCACCTTTGTTTTTCGTCCTACTAACTAATTTTTTAAATTGTATTATGATATATCGGATATACATATATATATATATATATATATTAAGATTAAATTAAAATTCATATAAAATATTAATTTAAAAATCCAAACCCCCCCCCCCCAATTTCCGATTGCTTCGAAACTCTAGTGCGGGGTTGGGACGCGGCGGCGGCGACTTCCAGGCACCAATTTCTGATTGCTTCAAAACTCCGGTGCGAAATGCTTCCAATTTCCGGTGATGAACAACATGAGGCTTCAAGCTTTTCCTACGTCGATCGAAGCTTTAAAGCACAGACTCCATTATTTCCGGTGAGATAGCTTCAATTAATTCCGAATTTGAGTTTGATTTCCTCCGGCATAAACAGATCGGCGCGATGGCTCTCCATTTCCGGTGAAGAAAAGTGAGCGCTGGAAGTTGCACGGGGCGGGGAGGAGGACGGTGGGCGGGGTTTCCGGCCTAGTCCCCCCACCTTTGCGTGGTGGCACTTGCTCGGCCTCTTCGAAGGAGTAGTGATAATGAGGCGGCGGTGGGTAGTAGAGGGAAGGGGGGCTGGGCCTCTTCGGTGTTTGTTGCTGTGTTGGGGAAGGGGTTGTTTTGGGAGGGGGGGGGGGGTGGGTGTGGGTATAAAAGTTTAAATTAATATTTTGTGTGAATTTAAATTTATTTAAAATATATACACTCACACATAAATATTAACCAATCACAAACTTCCACGTAGGATATATATCATAATAAAATTTTAAAAAAATTATTCGTGCCACATCAGCGTCACTGGTTGAGTGGCCTTTTGTAGCCGATTTTAGGACAAAAAAGTTATTTTTTTGAAAGTTATCGGACTAAAAAATAAAGTCAAAAGTTAGTAGGACGAAAAACAAAAGTAGTCAAACTTACAGGACAAAAAACTCGATTTTCCTTTTTATTATCTTAGAATTTTTTTATATTACTTTATTAATTAATGAATAGAATTTGGAAATCAATTTAAATAGATTTAGTTTGATTACTTTTTAAATTATATTCATCTTCAAACAACTTGTTCTGAATATCTAGAAATCCACAAATCATTCAAACACCTAATCTTTGGATAAACAAATACCCCAAATTTTTTAATCCGATCAAACACCCATAAATCCTAAAACACCCACTTAATACCAGAAGTTCTAATAACCAAACCCCCAAAAATCTTAATCATTAAGAAAGTAAATAACAATATTGCCTCTGCAAAAATTTGAAAAACGCCCTCCGAAACGAAATATGCACATCATCTTCTTCCCGAAACAAAATTGATCCTTTATTATCTTCACAAAACAAAATCAATTCCTGTATTGTCTTAGCAAAATAAAATTTTGTAGGAAATCTCAAATCCCCATCATTAACAATCCTCAAATCAACACAAAACTTGGAATCTGAAAGAATCCTCAATCTCTATTCATCTATCATCCCATGGAAAAAAAACTCAGCTCACCAATGTAAAGAAAATTCTAAAAACGGGCATCAACTCAAAATTTGAAAGAATCATCAAATCCCCATCATCATCGATCATCCCGCGAACAAAAACTATATCAATATTAAAATACCCAAAATCCCAAATAGGAAAATCGTAGAGGAAAAAAAAGAAAAAAAAAGAAAAATAGAGCATCGTGATCATGACTCGATCTTCTCCCTCGAATCCTCACCACGTCCACCCCCATCTCTCTCATTGTCGAGATTAATTACTGAGTAAAAGAAGTAAAATTATGTGAAAAATTAAAATTGATGGATTTTGATACTGATAAAGATGGCCGACGGTCGGGGCTTCTCCCCTGTAAAAATCACCCCTTCTGGTACCCAATTTCTGATTCGAAATTTATTCTCATGTTGCAATTCGACTCAAAATATCCCCCATAATATAGTAAATAAAAAAGAGTGCCACATCTGTTATTATTGGTTAAGTAACCTCTGGTAGCATATTATAGGACGAAAATATAAATAAATTATAGGTTATAGGACAATTTTCAAAATTCAAAAGTTAGGAGGACGAAAACCAAAATCAACAAAACTTAAATGAAAAAAAAAATGTATGTTCCCTACATTTAGTCTGTAGACCACTAAATACATAAGATTGAGTATATCTTTTAAAAGAGTTCTATATCATGACTCTGTTGCACTTAACTTTATTATATTGGATGCACGATATTAATAAGCTATTAAGAATTTTTTTTTTAAAAAAAACTTTGAACATAATAATTATGTAAATTGCACTTTTTTATTCTTTAACTTTTGTTGAATTTAGTTTTCGTCCTGTTAACTTTGTGCTTTCGAATTTTGTCCAACAACTTACAAAATTTGTATTTTTTGTCCTACTACCTTCTATACCAGGCATCTCTTTCAGTAAATCTGACATGTCATTTTAAATTTCATCTTATAAATTACCAAAATTTGGTGTCACGTCAGATTTACTGGAAGAGATACCTGATGCAACAGGTAACAAGATAAAAAAAACATCAATTTTCGTAAGTTATATGATGAAATTCAAAATTCCAAAATAAACAGGATGAAAACCAAAATCAACCATAGTTAAAGGTCAAAAAATTGTAATTTCCCTAAGTATCTACTAATTACTCTAAACCTTCAGTAAGGGAAAATATTTTTTCTTAAGATTGATTGCAAATAAAATCACAACATTTTCCTAAGTTGCAATCTAATTTAAACGTTCGAATCTTTACAAACAAAACTCCAATTTAATATTTGTTTGCAATTTGAATTAACAAATAATTTTTTTACGGTCCAAAAATAATATTTTACCTACCTAACCTAACAATGAATAGTTAATCATATTAATATGTTTAGATGTGTTCCAATTATAACACATAATTAATCACTATATGTTTGGCCATATTGAAACCTCACGATTCAAAATTTTAGATTAGATTGCAATTTGCGAAAATATTGTAATTTTATTTTCAATTAATCCTTTTTCTAAATACATTCAACAATGTCATTTTAGTAAAAAATCATGTAGTAAGAATATTGAGAACAAAATTAAATATATGTATTTATAGCTTTATAGGAGGCTTCAAACATTCGTAAAAACTTAAAATCTTTTTATTTCAATGCATCATATCAAAAATCTAATCACGTTTTAAAATTAAGTCAACCACAAATGAAATATATAAATTATAAAATCTTAATTGTGAAACATTAATTTTCCATGATAATAAATATAGGTTGAAAATCATGATATAAAATTTCACGACATTTTATTTATAGACCACTAAATACTCACAAGATTGAGTATATCTTTTAAAAGAGTTATATGTCATAAGTCTATTGCACTTAACTTTATTATACTGGATGCAATGTATTAATAAGATATTAAAAAAATTTAAAAAAACTTAGAATATAAGAATTAGGGAAAATGAACTTTTTTTATCCTTTAATTTTTGTTGACTTTGGTTTTCGTCCAGTTATATTTGAACTTTTGAATTTCGTCTAATAACTTACAAAAAAAATCTGCTAGACAGGATGAAAAAAGCTGTAAGTTATAAAATGAAATTCAAAATTCCAAAGTTAACAGGATGAAAATCAAAGTTAAAGGACAAAAAATATATTTTTTCTAAGAATTACATACAATAGTGTATAATAATTAAGACATTTTACCACTTGATAAACAAAAAATATACCACTATAATGAAAGCAAGGTGAGTTTATTTTTAAAAGTGCTCACATTACAACTTTTTTCTAAACTACCATTTTGTCAAGTAGAGAATAGAAAATGTAATTACAAAGTAACAACTTAAATTATGAAAGTTCAAGTCTCTATACTTATAAAATGAGTTTTTTTTTTATTTATTTATTTAATAGAGTGTTATTCAATATGGAGGTTGAAAATATTAGAACAAATAAGCACCATTATGTAAAATGCACTTTTTTTATCCTTTAACTTTAGTTGTCTTTGGTTTTCGTCCTGTTATTTGAACTTTTGAATTTCATCTTATAACTTATAAAATTTGTATATTTTGTCCTATTACCTATTATACCAGGTGAAACTTTTAGTAAATCTGATGTGGCATTTTGAGTTTCATTCTTTCTTGCTTTTAACTCTGAAGATTGCAACATATAATTGTCCGTACTTGAAAACTGGCTTGGGAAGATACATTCCTACAGTGGCAAGTGAATGACCTTAACTTTTTCTATTGTCATGAGAAAACAAAGTGATACTGGAAATTGACGGCTAGAAACATTTACAAACATCATTTGAAAATTGACGCTTAGTAAAATTTATGGGCATCATTTGGACTGAATTGATCAATGTCATTCTTGGGATATGTATTTTATTCCCAATATTTCTTTCAGAAATTATTTCAGCCTCAACTATGTGGTTTTCATGTTTTATAACGATCAATCTTGTTTCATTACACAAATCGAACTTCTGGTCTTATATTTTTTTAGAAAAACTATTGACACACTTTCTTTCAAGATGAAACGCTAATTTGACATTCCCTAAATTCACATTACTTATAATGAAATTTATAGTTATTTTAAAAAACTTGGAGAAAGATTTAGAATACTTTTTTTACCCTAATTTTTCAGGTATCATTTACAAATATTTTGTATTTCAACCACAGGTATCAGGAAAATAATTGAAAACATATTACTAAATTTGTATACCACTTCCGGTAAAAAAAAATGGTATACCACTTTTAATATAGCATAAGTATATGCAAATTATAAGTTATCCATTATTTTATATTGCTTACTAAATAATTTACAAAATGCATAAAAAAATTCTCAAGTTATTTTTTGTAAATGGTTGATAATACGAAAAAGTAAAATATGTGTTGGGATATGTTTTAGTTTTGATGATTTTCCAAAACAACATGTAATAGGTTTGAAAGCAGTCAGGGTAGTATCTTTTATTTCAGGTCAGGCTAAGTCATTTCTCAGTAGAATAGGTTGATTCAGTTGAGGGGGAACTCAGCTTCACAGCCTGAGGAAATCAAGATGACATCAAGGAGAACAGACTGAAGCCATGCCAGTGACCTGAACCAGTAGAGAAGCCTGAAGGATGTCCCACTGAGTGTAAACCGGGCTGATCTAAGCTAAGTCAGGTGGACCACTCAGTGAAGAGCATGATCAGGAGGATCAGTGCTGTACCAAGTAGGCCCTGAAGGAGTCAGGCTACTGTGGTCAGGGAACTTTGTCATTCAGCCTTATGACAAAGTTCTTGGAAGTGATCTTCAAACAGTCTCTGAAGGACAACTACACTGAAGACGTTCAGTCCACTGAAGATCATCAGCCAGTGAAGGAGGAAGCTACCTAAAGTCAGCGGGTCTTAGTCAAACCCACTGAGTCAAAGATCCGTGAATCCAGGCCACGTGGACCAATCAGCACGAGGCAGCAACTCTGACACTGACAAAGGCCGAATTCCAAGAAAAGTGGTTGAAACCATTAAATGTTGGATTCAAATGTATCTTCCCTCCAACGGATACATTTGAATCCCCATTATAAATACAAGCTCATAGCTTCGTTGTAAAGTTTGTTGTATTGTGTGAAAGAAGAAAATAAACACCTACAAGCTGTGAGGGTGTGTTAGTTGTTAGGGAGTCATAAGGAAGTGTTACACACCCACGACACTGACCTTTAGGGTTATCACTTATATTCATTGAGTGTCAAGCTTGTAACTCTTAGCTTAGAGAGGTTTTCCTAATCTTAGCTTTAAGGCTAACACATTGTAAAGAAAAATCTCACCTAGTTGGAGAAAACCAAACCAAACTAAACCCTTTCAGAAGATTGTTAGATTTGTAGTGAGGTGGGGAGAGGCAGCCTAGGGAGTGGCGTGAGTCCAGTTGTAAGTGCACCTTGGCACGTTAAAAACAAGAATCCAAGTTAGTGGATTTCCTGTTAAATCAGGCCGTGGATGTAAGAGCTTGAGTCTCTGAACCACGTTAAACTGAGCGTTTGTTTCATTAAAGTATTTACCAAAGTATTGCGAAAGTCAACTCACTGAGCTTTGTTATAAGAAAACTTTGGTTAAACAATCAGGTCAGGGAGATTCCTCTCACTGACCAGATCAGGCTAGGCACTCGAGAGTTCAGTCTCTCGAGTCACTGCCTTGTTGAGAGCCTGAGCTTTCAAGTCTCATCACTGACTTGATAGCTCTGACTCTCAGCAACGCAGTGACTTGAGTATTTCGTCGCTGAACTCAGTCAGGGTGCAACGCGAAGTTTTAAAAAAAAAATTTGTTTGCTCCTGAATTTCCATTTTGCCCTTCGAAAACGGGACCATCAATATGAACTATAGTTAAATGTGTATTAACATGAACAAAAATTTATTAATACCTATTAATATTGTATCATGTCTAATACTCCATCCGTTCTAATTTTTTTTCCTTTCCCCAATTCTCTCCCCTTCAAACACTTCTAAGTTACATCCCATTCCTCTAATAATTACAAAGAAAAACATCTTAATTTTGTCTCATTTACTTAAATTGAATAATATGTCATCATCAAAAAATCATTTTATCAATTTAAATAATATAAATCAAGTCTTATATTAAAAATTAAGAAAAGACAAATGGAAAAACAAAATTGAAACTGAGGCAATAACAACTATTATGGTACAACGACACACAAACATTTTAAACTAATATAATACTACAATTCAATAATAACATTACTAAAAAAAATAACATGATAAAATAAGCAAAGTTTTTTTAGATTAAAATCTTCTCACTTTATATCATTATCGGAAGTTGCATGATTTTTATTAATTTGACTCATTTATAAATTGAGATTTCATTATTTAATCAAAACAACATTTAATTATTCAACTATTAAAATCAATAACTGCAGTACAAAATTCAAAATATCATTAATTATATAAATGTGAAATCTCTCATCCATATAAGTTGCAATATACCATTATATAAATATATCATTAATATATATATTTACCCATCCAACAGCTCTTTAGCTCTGTCATTGTTGGAGTTATATTTTATTAATTATTTACCAAATATACTTATCATTCATTATTGACTGAATCAACACATTCTTAATTATAGGAGTAAAATTAAATTTTACATATAGAATAACAATATTTAACCAATACATTATAATATTATAAGGGAAATTTAACTAAATGATTAATGCCTAAATTATAACCGCATAATAATTGAAAATTTAAACTAATTGCTCATTACTTTCGGTCAATGGCAGTATTATAGCCTATTAATTCTCCATAATTTTCCTACATTAAATTTCATATAAATTATGTATAAAGAATATCAAATCAATAATGACATTAACGGTGGATTAAATACAATTTAAAGTAGCAGCAATCAAGGTTTTATGTATTTTTTAGGTCAACTATAACAAATTTTAAATTATAGATAATTACATCTAAAATTTGTAATCAATACAAATATACGAAATTTTAATAGTGGTAAATATGAAAGCCACAAAATAATTAACATAATTAAAAAATACTTCAACACCAATTAAGTACTCATAATTATTATTAAATCCTGCATTAAAGATTATTAAGAATTTGAAATATCAAACATGTAAGTACACAAAGTGTAAAAATAAGGAATCCAAATAATATTTTAATAACATATAGAGTAATCATTTACATATTCGAAATATAGATTATATATACAATAATATGACATTAAGTGTAACTTACAATCTATGTTGCACGTAGGGGTGGAAATAGGCCGAGCCGAGCTAGGCTTCTCGTTGGACGATCTGGGCCTGCTATTTAATCTTTGGGCCTAAGCCTGACCTGTTATCTGTAATAGGCTTTTTTCAGAGCCTTTGTCTGGCCTTTTTAATAAATAGGTATGGCCTAAAAGCCTTTTGGGGGCCTTTTTAATTATGTTTACAAAATTATATTCAATAATTATATTATTATTAAATCATAACAATTAACTCTTTAAATCTTAAAATGAAGAATAAAAATAATTTACCAAAGGATTATCAAATAATAGCAAAATAAAATATTCAAATAATATTTAGCAATATTTTTACATATATATATATATATATATTAAATATTTATTATATTATATTATATTGTATTATTATATATTACATTATACTCCCTCCGTCCACGAGTAAGTTTCCCATTTCTTTTTGTTGAATGGTTTAAGAAAGTGTATTTGTTTATTAATATATGGTGGGTCACATGTTGACTTTTGGGATAAAGTAATGAATAGTGTTGAAAAGTAAAGTGAATGAGTGACATTTTTTGTAATATTGTGTGAGTTTGAAGGTTAAAGTTTATATATAATAGAGTGTTGTTATTTCCATTTATGGAATGAGAAACTTACTCGTGGACGGCCCGAAAAGGAAAGTGGGAAGTTTACTCATGGACGGAGGGAGTATTATATTATATATACATACATATATATATATATATATATTAGTATAGTTAAATAGGCCGGCCTGTTGGGCTTAAAAGGCTTACAGAAAAGCTCAAGCCTGACCTATTTAAATAAATAGGCTTCTAAAAAAGCCTGAGCCTGACTCATTTGTTAAACGAGCCGAGCCGAGCTAGGCTTTAGGTAGGCCGAGCCGTAGGCCCCTGTCGGGTAGTCTGGCCTATTCCCACCCCTAGTTGCACGGGTGCGGGAGTGATACGACACGGGTGTGTGGATACGGAGTTTTTTAAAAAAATTATGATACGATTCGGCAAGGATACGTCTATTTAAATTTATTTTTATTATATATGATAAATGTAATAAATTAAAAATATAGATAAATTTTATCTAAATATGCAACAATTAAATATTAAATATCATTAACTTACACAAGTCATAATAAAAATTTCAATCTACATATTTATACAATGGCGAACTCACATTAACATCATTATCATTATCACTCGTCATAACCATTATCTCTAGAAAATTGAATAATTACTAGAAAATTAGAAAGCATATATATTTTAGAAATTTCTCCAAATTATTTAATTATATAAGAACTAAGAAATTGAAATACTTGGTTGGATGATGTATTATTTGATTTGTTTGTTGACTAATATATTTAATTATTTACATTTTAATATTAAATTTTAAAAAAATTACAAAAAAAAATTACAAAAATTAATAAATTTTGCAATATTTTATACGATTCGTGTATTCCCCACGTATCCTAGGAGGGGGATACGCGTATCCGACTTAAAAAAAATTTAAAAAAATTCAGATACGCCATGTGGTGTATCGGGTGCGAATCCGACATGAATCGCTCCCGCACCCGTATCCCCCGCGTATCCAATACTGCATACCCCCAAAATTTGAAGAAATCCGTGCAACATAGCTTACAATATATAACTGTCAATTTTGTAGGAAATGTGCATTATCTATAGTTGATTTAGTGAAATAGCTTGAATCAAGATAATGTAAGTAATTAATATGATTTGTTGTGATTATACATTAATTATTTTAATAAAATTAATGGTTCACTACCAAAGTCATGCAAAAATAACGAACGATGATGAACAACTCAAGAAACATATACAGAGAAAAATAAAAATAATTATTAACTAATAAAAAAATATTACATGATGACCGGTTAAACGCCAAGTAAGGGCATACTATAAGAGCTAATGTATCAGAAGAATAATACAAATATCGAGGTACCAAATTAAATTAAATTACGTCATATCGACAAAGAATGTCCATTAACTTATAAATTGAAAAAATACATGAAATTCATGAGTACAAAGAAAAGAAAAAATGCAAACAACGGCAGATGCACTACAATATTTTTTAGCTTCGAATAGCGTAACGTGAGGAAACACGACCTACACGACGAATAAGTTGCAATCACAACCTGCAAAAAAGAAAAAAAAAATTACGTCTACATGAGGTACAACGTTTTGAATCCTCCGAATCAAGCCAGAATACATGAAAATGAAAAAAAAATATCCTACTATACAACAAATTGGAAAAAAAAAATTAAGAAAGAAAAAAAGGCGATAAAAAATGTTACAAAGTATGGACAATACGACTGAACGAAATACATGTAATACAACATCTTCATCCCGACAAAGGGTGCAAAGACACACAGAGACGGGAAAAAATCATCCGCTACACGAAAAATGAACGACGATGCAATCAATTGTACAACGATTCTAGTACAAAAAAGACCACCGACGATCGTTGGCTAGAGAGAAAAAATGCAAAACCATGAGAGAGTAGAAGAAACTAAAGGAGGATGAAAGAATGAAGGAGCCAAAAACCACAATATATAGAGGGAGAAGCACAAAACGCACGACCAAGATACGATCAAGAAAATGAAAGGCTAGTATAAGTTGAAAAGTATGGATTAAGGAGAATTTTTTATTTTGTTTTCAAGGCATATGGCTTTGCCACATAGGCAAAAATAGCCTTGGCTTTATAGTATTGTAGGATTATCGGTATTCTTTTAAGAATCAATGCAGATTTAGAAAATTCTTGTTATGGAATCACGTATTCCCTGCATCACTTTTTGTATCCTAATTAATGAAAAAATTAATTCATGCGAATGAATAAAATGAAATAGATAAAAGACCATGATAATATCGGTTTGAGGATTGTAAGCAACCAACATCCGCATGGGTTGTCTACTTGTCTTCAACTTATGAAGTATCCATTTTACACTAATGAGAGTTTTGCGACCAAATTGGACTATAATTAAGATATGGAGGTATGAAAATATTGGACCAATTATAATACTTCCATGTAAGTATAATATTTGATATGTAACATTTCGAACTGATAGTATAATATTTCCCACATGTACAAACTCCAAACAAGTGTGTTGATAAGCAATACCGCATAATCAATATAACTCATACTCGAGTATATCATAGACTAATCCATACTCGCAACGAAACGTATACGTCCCTAATAATATAATCAATTAGATGAGTGCCTGCAATGCAAATTTTTGTCAAAGTTAATTATATATATATATATGTTCACACTACAAAAAACTCGCGTTTTAGCGATCGCCACGAAATCGATCTCAAAACAATAAATTAGCGACCGATTAGCGACCGAAATAGACCACCGGTCTCAAATTAAAAATATTTGATACCGCCTAAAAAGTCAGTCGCTAAATCTATGATTAGTGAAACGGTCGCTAAAACTCAAAAGTCAGTAAAAAATAACCAAGACTTTTTACCGCCTGATCAGCGACCGACAAGGCAGTAGCTGAATTCAAATTTAAACTCAGCGACCGCTGCCTGGCGGTCGCAGACTTGTAACGTTTGACCCGGTTTGGTAACGGTTGAAGGCCATTAATGCGGGCGATTGCGGTCGCAAACCAAAAATGGTCAACCTGAACCGTCCGTTTCGGTCAAAGAGACCAAGCATCGGTGCATAGCGACCGCCCTGATCCTTTTTAAAAAAAATTATAAATATCGTTCCTCCGTACACATACTCGTAAAACTCATCCTCCTACCCCCGTCGCCGCCGCCGCCGTGTTGTGCCGCCGCCTTGCCGCCACCGCCGTGAGTTTTCATATTATTTTAATTGTTTAATTTTTTTTAAAGTTATATTTTGTGAATAAGTAGACTATATATCATTTTTTTTAAAGTTATATGTATTTTGTGAATAAGTAAATCGTTATATGCATATGTGAATAAGTAAATTATTATATGCGTGTGAATAAGTAGATTAGCATCATCTTTTATAGTGTGTAGATTATAAATTAATTTAACCGTTCAAATTTTTTTATAATTATATATAGTGAATGAATAAGTAAATTATGTGTATGTGTGTAGATTTTATGCGTATGTGAAATTATGTGTAGATTTTAGTTACAAATATGACATAGGATGCTTTTTTGATCTCATATTTTAAATTTTAACAATTTAATGTACATGTTATTTAATTTAGTATAAAAATAAATTATTTTGATTTTTGTGCATGTGCGTGTCATTTACCTTTTACTTAATTAAATATACAATGAATTAATTAGTCTTTTAAAAAACGGAATAATTTATTTTGTGTTTATTTATTTAAATATAAAAATGTTAATTTATGCGCTAGACAAAAATCATATCAAGAAGTGCACTACACAATTAGGTTAGGGGTGTAATAAAAAGTATAAAATGAAATTGGTTATTACAAGAACCAATTTAAAATGTATGTGTTGTTTCATTGAAATATATTAGATATTAGTTCTATAATTTGGTTATATTGATGAAATGATTAGTTGTTTCACTAAAATTTATTGATTTGATTGTAATATTATCACATACACCATTCATCATTTAATTTAAGCATACACATGTTTGTGGTAAATGATTATATTTATATATTATAATTTTTAGACAATATTACATATGTTTGTATAGGATAAGTTATATTATAGTTACGTTGATGTTTAATTAGTTAAATTTATAATTGTTACAGATGAACCCAGTTCAAGATAATCGTCTTAGTGTCATCATAATCTATAAATTCACAAACGTGCGTGTATTATGAAATATTCCTTCCGTCTACTATTTGAGCATTTTTCTTATTCGTCTGCCCTAAAATTATTTGCACACTAAAAATAACATACATTTATTTGTTCATATGTCACTGTTTTACTAAAAAAAAAAAGATATTTTCTTAAAAAGTGTACCATTTCAACTATACAAATAATATCGGGGTGGAGGTATTAGTATAAATTTGCAGTAGATATTATAATATTTCATCATGTAAAGGGCATTGTGATGTCGACTTTGGGGACCTACAATCACTTATATATAGTCGCAATGTATCATATTCATATGTAAATAATTTACTCCGATATGATGTATAAGTTTACCAAGAGGTTTAATTTTAGCACGTTTGTCTCAATTATATGTTCACGTCTTAATATAAATAATGTAATTAAGTTTCAAATATGAATTTCTCCCTCCATTATATTATTTTAGAAATTTATTGTGTGAGAAATGTTGTGAGACAGGTCTCATCATCTCATAGGAGACGTTCTTACAAGAAATTTAGATCTATCTATTATATATGTTGGATTCAAATAATCAATTTTTTGATGACTTACACGGCAATTTTGAAATGTACGTACAATTATGTCTAATGATATTTACATTAAAATCTAATAATTGCAACTTTAATAACCTATGTTTAACTAAGAAGAAAAGTGTATGTTTAAATTAAACACTCCTCGACTGACTCATAACTTGCCCGCTGTTATGTGTAATTTTTTTAAAAAGGACTGCTATGTGTAAACATTGCATACTATGTGACGTGACTATATTGCAATTAATTTGATATATATTAACTCATACAAATTTGCACATGGGAAAAACAATTAAAATAAAATGTGATCGTCACGGTACGTTTATTTCTCTATTGTTTTCTCAAAATAAATACTACTATAATCTGTCTAAATCTCATATCTTTTCAAAAAGTTACTCCCTTCGTCTCAAATGTATTGCACGTGGAATAATAAATGGATAAAATAATAATATATGAATAAATATATTTTTTAGTGTACACGTAAAACAATGTTTCATTTTTAAGTAGTATGTAAGTAGTTGATATGAGACTTTCAAATGAGAAAAATTTGCAAACTTCTATGGGATGGAGGGAATGGATTTTAAAACAAAATAAGTTAAGCAAAAAAAATTAATTAAGACATGTGGTACCATATGCACATGTCATTAAAGTGTCAAAACATCCGAAAATCATGTGTTTTGTTGTTTAGGCAACTTGAACTAATCAAAACGTGTCTAAATTCCGTGTTGCGTATCAATCAATATTAAATTCTAAAACAATAAAAAAAAAATCACGAAATTGTTCTAAAAAAATAATGTAATATACATAAGTAAGATAAATTTTTAACAACTTATCATCGAAAAAGTCCATACTTCTCATTCTCAAGTTGCAGTTTATCTCACAATTTTTTCAGTTATTCAGCCGAAAGAACCCAATATAATCAATCCAAAAAGAGTAAATAAATAAATGAAAAATATAATCACCAAACATTTCGCTTTCAACTATTTATCCAAAATGTCTCAAATAAAACTATTTATCCAAAAGGATAGCCCACTTGTAAAGTCTTATTTGCCTCGTCTCACACGCACATGTATATTCTTTGCCAAGTGCGACTGATTTATTTATTTTTAATCTTTTCTATTTAAAAAAAGAAGATAATCTTTTATAATAGAAATTAATTTTTTATGTAATGGATAGGAGATTTAATTACCTTCTAAGTTATTTTTTGGAAACCAAGTTGTTGACTTCTGGGGACCTTTTTTGGAAAAAAAAAAAAACTAACCGTCTTAGTCATTGAATTGTAGAGTGTGTATTCTTAAGAAGGGCAAGTCTCTTGTACAAATTTATAGTGTGAAAAATTATCCAAAAAATTTGACAAATTAAATACTTGAGGAACAACTCATTCCTAATGGAATTCGAGTTGAGTTGAGTTGAGTTGGGTTGGGGTGGGAGTGGATTTGTACAAATTTACACAAGGATATTTGTGTTTTAAAAATAATGCAATTTCACTTTCTCTACGGATGGTATTATACAAGCAGAAGCTTCTTCTCCTTTCTTGACTATTTCCTATATCAATTCTACTTCATTTGGAAATAAATTAAACCTTCCTAAAAGTGATTTTCCCCCTTTTCTAATGTGTTTCTATTATTTTCTTTTTATCACAAAACTGTAACTACATAATAAACAGAAATATAAAAAACACCAAAAAGTCATCTTCGTTAATCATATATTTACAAGCATGCAAGGAAACTTCTTTTCATGATTTTTATTTATTTAATTTGACTAACGTTCAAGAGTAAGAATTATCCTGAATTATTATATTTATTTTATGATTAAAGCAGGTTTTTGCATACACCTTGTCACTTAAAAGGACATAGATATGAAATACAATAATTTATTTGTAAAAAAATCCAATTTAAAAATATTTTTTTATTGAATCAAGCTCCAAAAGTATTTCAGCTTTGTTAGTGCTACCTAGGAGCTTTGTTAGTGCTACCTAGGAGTGAGTATAGACTAGGCTACTCAATAGGGGTTTACAACTCGACCTATTAAAGTTTAGCTCGTCTTGGCTCATTTAATAAATAGGTTAGACTCAAACTTTTTTAAAAATTCTTTTATTTAAATAGGTTAGATTTAAACTTTTTTTATAAGTTTTTTAAATTTATCAGATCACCTATTTAACTATATCAGTAAATATATACAATATATAATGCATAAAAATATAATTGATACATATATAATATAATTTATAGTATAAAATATAATTAATAAATAATATATATATATATATATATATATATATATGAATACTATTATATACTACCTCCGTCCCGGAGGAACTTGCCCATTTATTGTTTTCACGTGTTTTAGCGAGCGAGGTTTTTATTAGTATTTAAAATAATAAAGTAATTTTAAAGTTACTTTATAATAGAGGAGATATATATCTATGATACCCTACCTTAAAAGTCACTTTATCATTTCAAATATTAATAAACAACTCGCTCGCTAAAACATGAAAGTAAAGGTAGTGTGCAAGTTCCTTCGGGACGGAGGGAGTATAAATTAAAATATTATTTGTGGATTTCTTTTTGTGCAATTATTTGACAATCTTGTGTTAAATGGTTCTTATTCTTCATTTTAAGATTCAAATAATTAATTGTTATGATTTAATAGTAAAACAATTACTAGAAATAATTTAATAAACATGAATAAAAAGATCCTTAAAAAGCTTACATGTCAGACATATTTATTAAAAAGACCAGACCAAACTTCTATAAAAAGTCTATAACAGATAATTAGAAGTCTAGCTCAACTCGATCTATTTCCACGTAGGAATGGCAAAACGGCCCACCTCGAGGTCGCCCCGCCCCGCCCCGCCCCGTCCTGAAAATGGGGCAGGTCCGCCCCGCCCCGCACGTGGGGCAGATCGGGTATGGGTATGTATATTGCCCTGCCCCGCTCCGCCCCGCCCTGCCCCGCAATCTATTTAATATATACATATAAATATATCTCTATTAAATATTATATATATATAAAGGTCTCTTATAAATATATCAACAAACGTGCATATTAATTATTGACTCAATTGATTCAATTCTATCATTCAAATGAACATAATCACATCAATAAATTTTTTTTATTAATATATATTAAACCCTAAGCTTACAATTAATAATGACATTCACATATATATTTTGTTAAATTTGGACTCGTAATTATCTTAAATTTGTTGATTAGACTTATTGTCATTTTTTACTTGAGATTGTGATGAATTTGTGGTTTCATGGTTATGTTTATTGTATAATTTAATTTTATAATATACATGTGTTTATATTTTAAAATATATATATTTTTCTTGAGATAAGAATGGGGCGGGGCGGGGCGGGGCGGACCTGCCCCGTGCAGGGCGGGCATGGGGTACAAAATGCCGCCCCGCAGTGGAGCACGGGGCGGGGCGGGTCGACTGGGGATAGGCGCGGGGCGGGTCTGGGTACTTAGGTACCCGCCCTGCCCCGCCCCATTGCCATCCCTATTTCCACGTCAAGTGCTAGCATGATATTCGGCAGAAGTTCATTTAATTATTTATGCAAAAATACGACATTTCAAAAATAGGTAAACGAAGCTATCATTTACCACTTTATCATGTAATTGATTTCTTTGGCGCACGATATAATGTCATCATACCCATACAACAAAACAAACCCATACATGTTGCCTATTTAAAGGCCATTCTTGCACATCAACTTTATCCATTCTCTCCTTACTATTTCTCTAAACATAACCCTTTCCATCTACATCCCTACAAAACATTGCTCTTTTCAAAAGATGGCCTCAGAATCACCATCTTTATCTCAATCCTCACTCACCATCAAAGATGAGTTTGAAGAGCTAGAAGTTCAAGAATTCGACGCAAACGCCCTCTGGGAGTTGCTCTCAGACGAGCCTGGACAAGAAGCAGAGATTTGTGGAGACGGGACCACACAAGCTATGGAGGTGGATCCCGACTTCGTGGTTGAGAGCTATGGGTGTCTAGAAGGTATCAACGACAACGACAATGTCCAAGACTTCAACTGGCTACATACAATGGACGAGACATGCAATGACATGGAGGGGTGGTATGTAGGACCATGCATGGAAGACATGAATGACATTCTTGCAATGAGAGACTATTCTTTTGCACACAGTGCAATTATGACTGATGAAATAGGGTACATAGGATTGTGGCAAGATAATTAGAATTATGTAAACAGAAAGGCCAAATTCAGGGCTCTTTCAAGAGCCCTCTTAACTATAGCTGAATCAGATAATGAAAATAAACTATCTGTTTCCTAAATTGTATCTGATATTGTAAGAATCTAATTTCTCATTATATTGTGGCACCTGTTGGTTATTGAGTACAAGTTAGATATCTTTCGAGCCGACGTTGAACTTGGCAATAAAAAAGCCTATAGTATCAAGATGTGAGGAAGGATCAAATCTCTGAACAAGATCTTCTTCACCTGGTCTTAACCACTCCCTGAAAAGGTATACATCCAAATTATAACCAGCTTTGTTATTTGAAATTTTTTATATACGTAGACAGGAAGCATAACTTTTCGGTTCTTTAAAGCAAAGAAATAAAAACGAAGAATTAACCCATGGTCTATAGATTTCAAAGCACATGCATAAAGCTGGAATTTTCAGAAAACTGTCATATCCTATGTCTGCATCATGCCATGTTCAAGCTACTTAAATAACTCATCGGTATTCTGCTCCTTTCCATTAAAGCTATACTTTATGTGTGTCTACGCCTATGGATGCAACAAATGAATCTGGATCCCATATTTGGATTAAATAGCAAAAGACAAAAAGAACTTACTCCTGGTACCCATCTGAAAATTGACAACCTCCAACAAGACCAGGTCCTCCTACTTTAGGATGCTGCAATGAATTAAGAAATAGATGCAATAATCAAATATTTATTTATCAACATTAACACGCATAAAGCTTATCTTGCTAGGTAGTACAAACTATCAACACATTTTAGCTGTAATAATTATCATAGGTGTTGAAGATTGTGTCTAGATTCTATCAATATTGTTTTCCTAGTTTAATCATTCCATGTGTCAAACTATAAATAGGGGTCTCCTGCATCAATAATATACACATTACATGGATTCTTCTACTACTGCTATCTCTTTTCCATAAGCATATTCAGCATATAGCATGCGTTACCTGTTTCAATAATTTTATTTTTTATAGGACCAATTCCTTTTCTTTTTTTTATTGAACTTTTGTTTTATTTTATTTAAATAAGGAACATCAATTTTCAGATGGAATGGTTCAAAGCAGGTATAGAGATTATGGAATATAATCCCTCCACTGATAGTTTTTCAGGCGAGAGTTGACAGTTTTTAAGTACTTTCTTGAGTCTCAATTCGCTGCTATTATATGTCACTGATACCCTGTCTGCTTGCTATCCTAACACTCTCAAAAGCTATAATGTGATCAGGATTTCTCCATATATCACCCTGTACTCCTCTCTGTGTGGAGAACAGGGATGCAGGCATTCTCAGGGCGAGGGTAGTAAATAGAAACTAAGTTTGTTAAAGAGATGTAGGAATAAGAGTGCAATGTCCTCTTTTAAACCAATGACTGAGAACGAGTTATGACATATTTATACTTCTATTATCTGGACGAAAGAAGAATTTGTTCACAAGATACAAAGATAAAAAATGACGTCCCAAAAGGAACGAATCTTCTAGAAGGTAGAAAGGAGAATTTTAGGGTAAAGCAGACACTGTGTACTCATGCATTGGCAAATTTCAAGGTGTATGGCTGTGGGTGGGGGTGGGGGTGCGGGTGTAATTTATAGAAGCAGAGAATTCATAAATCATAATAGCAGAACTTGAATTCCTATAGAACTCAAGCATCGAGCTAACCTGTGATGCCAATGAGAGGAAATTGTACGTGTCCAATGCATATCTCACCAATGCTTCATTCTCACCTGGGTTTATCGTACATCTGCACTTTGAAAAAAATAAGTGATACTCTCTTCAAAAATGTTTAGACTAGCATATAGAATGTTGGAAATCACTATGAAGGTAAAACTCAAATACATTTGAGCAAACATTCAATATCTGCTTAATAAGAATGCTTACGTTGAGTACACAAGAACGCCACCAGGGCGAACAAGCTGCACAGCCTGGTCCAGCATCCGCCTCTGATACTTGGCATGGGCTCGTATTGATTCCACAGTGTCCTACACACATGGGCAGTAAAAAGAAGGAAAAACTGAATAATTACATATTGTTCTTTTGTTTCCTTCTGAATAACAAATGACCTGAATGTATGCCAAAAGATCATTTTAAATGCTTAAATCATATTCCTCTGTCCCAAACTCCCAATTATATAGACTGATTGACTTTTTCACGAAGATGAAGAAATTTTGTTGGAAAAGCAAATTAGACTAGAAAAACGTTTATTATAATAACCCTGTTTAATAAGGTTATACTTTCCAACATAAATAATGCATAGGGGCATATTAGTATATGGATTAGATAATATTACTCTATATGAAAAATCAGCCTATATAATTGGGACATCCATAAAAGTCAGCCTATATAATTGGGACAGAAGGAACATATAACTAAACTTTGACAGTAACCTCTAAAATCCAAGCAGAAAGGTCTCCAATTGGCTTGTGAGCAGAAATGAAATTCGGAACAGTGGCTTACCTCTCCAGCAAACAGTCGAGGTCTCAGACCAAGGGCAGAACAAGGGGCATCAAGGAGAACCCGATCAAAGCTATTAGGCAAAAACCCTTTGCACTTTTCAACTTTTTCACCTAAAGAGTTACTTCGTCCAGGCCCATTTTTCATTCTCCGAATGTTCTTCCGAAGTTCAGCTTTACTGGTGTAACTTCTGTTCCTTAATGGATCAAGGCTTGCTAATTTTTACCCAAATAAGAGATTAAGAAAATGGTAGAAGAATGAGAAAACTGTGGTTTAAACCATGCACAGGAAAAAAATGGAATTATAATAAATCGATGGAGAGGGAAGACACATAGACTTCATTTGCAATTGCATGCATTTGAAGGTCTAGCTTTCAAGCCTCCACAGACTGAAACTCAGCACTGTGTTTGTTTATTATGCACGTTTAAAGGCTTTCTAACAATAGTTTTCAAATTGGCAGGTCCAATTGCAACCTAATCTTAAGAAGAAAATACCCTATATCAACTGATAATTTCATTTCCAAAATACTTAGCTCCTAGACATATATATCTTCCAAAAATGAAAATGTAAATGGCTTGTTTGTTTATCACATTGTTGCTACCTGTCATACTAAAGGTTGCCAAAATCATGGTATATTTGAGTTTGTTGGAGGTTCAGAAGCTAAAAGTATAGCAATGTTTTTAATCCAGTGAGGTATACATACAAGGCAAAAACCTCTTAGAAAGGATCTACACTGCTGACAGCAATGGAGAGTATGGCTCAAGATCTATAGCATGACTAAATGTGATTCAGCAAGAGTATCATGCCAGAACCGCATTGAACCTAGTAAAATAACAGATTGTGTCCCCTCTTGATATAAGAGATTAGAGAAACACAAACAAGAGCATTAGTGGCATTCAAGAGACAAACCTGAAGCAGCATCCGATATATTCTCTAAATCTGATTTTGATGAATCTGAGGTTTGAATGCTCTCACTCTCCCTACACTTAGGAGCATCCTGACTGTCAGATTCATCAATTTGTCGAACAGATTTCAGAGCATCAAGTTTACAAGTAGTTACACACTTTAAGCCCATTTCAGCTGCCAACTTCTGGATGTCAAGCACCTGAAAATGACATGTACAAATACAGTAATAAAAATATGAAATAAACCTCTATAGTATAATTTTAATAAACAAAATAACCAAATTAAGAGGCTATTTCTGATACTTCCACTGTATGCTATTTTGTAATCTATTCATCTTGCGAACAAGTCAAGCAAATCCAGATAACTTACTAAGTCCATTCATCTTATTTGCATATTCCCAAACTACAAAATGATTTTGCCATTTTACGTATTGTGCCTATAGAAAAAACCAATTCACTTCTCCTTAACTGCAGACCACGGTCTTGCACTCTTCTCATTGTCAAGGCAACAAAGAATATAGTCTTTCCAAATGAAATTTTACTTTCCACTTCATATCAGATTTGAGATGAAGACATTGAACATCATACGATCAAGAACTTGGGGTCTCTAGTGGTACTCGGATGCCTCAATATATTAATAGGGTTAGCAGGTTATTTAAATCCAATTCAGGACACCATAAGATAGATAAGTAAAATAAATAAAAAGAATGGCATGCCACTTTGTGATTGTATATCTAAAAGCGATGACATGGCGCTTGGTGAAGACTTGACGATAAAAGTTAAATACTCACAATCACCTGCCAAGTTCAGAAGATGCACCTTATTGTGAGATCGGTCAGCTGCAATAACCTCTCCTTTGTCCCTCATGAGGATTGCAATCGCAGTGGTTTTCCCTCCAGGAGCTGCACACATATCTAATACCTTCTCTCCCGCTTGCGGATCTAAAACAAAGATGTGATTGGACAACTAAGAAATTATAAAGATGGAAAAGACAAGAAGTAAATCAGTCAACCCAGAGACAAAAAGCTCCCGTTTGGCCGTTTCATGGCAACTGATAGGCATCTAAACATAATTTTACAAAAAGTGTCATACTTCAAGGTGCAAAATAAACCTTTAGGGTTAGCATGTCACATACCTAAGGCGTGTGCAGTGATGATACTAGGGAGATTCTGAAGAAAAATTTCCCCCTCAAGTAAATCTGCAATCACAATGAATCAGATTTTGGTAATTATCAGGATTATGAAAGTAGAATTATAATGGTACAACAAAATGAATAATTGCTTATAATGCATGGAGAATCCTAGAAAGTGATCTTCAGATTTTTTAGTTATGCCTACAATATTTTAATGACATATAAAAAACAAGAATGACTGGTGGTGCTTTATATTTCTCAGAAAATAGATTGTTTCCACAAATTTTTCTACTCTTATCGTAATAACGATTGTCCAAGATTCTACGATGACACAGCAGTTACAGAACTAGATACCACACTGCAATTAATTATCTATGACTCAAAACATCTAACTACATGCATCTTGACAAGTACTCAAGTAAATACGAAAAGGTTAGAACCATACCATGAAATGAAGGTAATTTAAATACTCTGTTATCCATGTTTATAGCAACTCCTTTTAATACCCGGAATATCCCAGCTCTGGACATCATGGCTGTTCCTTGACCAATATAGAGGCCATTCCTTTCTGAATAATATGGATCTGCCAAAAAAGTATAAACCTGTGCATCATTAATGGGGTACGAGGAACTCTTCATGAACAATAGTAAAAAAAAGAAAAGCTGCTGGCAAACTGAAAATGATCTAACCCACCCACCCACCCATCCACCCCCCCCCCCCCCCCCCAAAAAAAAAGCGCCATGACGAGTAACCTCATTTGTTGAAACTCAATCACATTCATTTTAGACTTGACCGAGCAGATCTATCCATTTCTGGGGCTTATGAGTATTAAAATGCTGATCGCCGTGGAAGAATATAACAAATGACATCTAAATCCAAGGGAACCAGTTCTTGCCTGTATGAGATGCCTGTAGTGTAGTTCCACGTGTCAAACCAACCACCCATCCACCATCAGCTCCAGGTTGCTCCACAGAAACTGAAACTGCTACTTGTTCTCCTTCCTCCACGTGAGCACTACAGGCCAAAACACCAGGTACATACACCTAAACATAGAATATCACAAATTGGCAAGGGAAATAACCACATTTTATATGACATTTTCTTTACAAGCACGAGCAAAAGATAGATTAACTGAAGATAGTTTCGTAATGATATGTTGCACAAAAACGATAACAAGAATCCAAGTCCAACAGAACTAAAGAAAACATGCTTTATATATCAGAAAAGGTGGCTTGCACATCTATTTCTTTGAACCATTTAGGATTTGTAAGGAAATAAACAGTTCTTATTAAGGTGCTAAATGTCATACTTACTTGAGCACCACGAAGGACTGCTTCAGCACATTTTCGGCTCACAATCACCTCTTTAGGAGGTTTGCCCTCCTTGTACCCATAATCAATGGTGTGTGGTCCTGAACCTTTGACGAAAACAACGTAATCTAGACCGGGTATCTTACACTTGGAGATAAAACAATTTTTAACCGAACCATCTGGAAGACAATCAGAAACCACTACTTCATTGGCAATATCATCGGATTTATGAGGAGACTTGGTGTTTTCAGCAGGATCGCTTTGCCACCCTTTTTCCTGTAGTACAGCCAAAAGCTTCTTAATAACATCATCGCTTGTTGACTTGAGTGTATTTACCCGTATACAAGAGTAACACGATGGTTGCCTGGAAACATAGTACGAATTAACTTGCAAGAAAGCAAAACTTGATTTAAAAAAGAAGCAGCATTCCAATAGCAATACATAACCACCAACAAATTACTGAGCTGTTCCTCTAGCAATTATTCCAAATAAATTAATGAAACCATCAAAGAACAAACATTACAGTATACAATTTTTAGCACATTACATCAAATTCTGCTCAGCTCACTAAATCCCGTCAGAGACCAAAAAGGTATTACATAAGTTAACTAGTGAATTCAGGTAAATCAAAGTACACACAAAAACAACGTTCATGAAAGTGACAATTAAGCTCGAAAATGTAAAAAAGAAGGAAAATGGAAACAGAGGCTGAAATACAAACGTGAGAGCCTGAGAAATTCGAGCAAAGTGGTCAGCTCCATAGGCTTTAATGAAGAACTCTTCCAATTGAGGGTTCCATCGCAATGTGGGCTTGAAACAGTATCTTTCCGATGGATCCATTCTGTAAACATAACAAACCTATCAACAAAAATACCACTACAAACAGTTACAGACATACACACACACACAAATATATATATATATATATATATATATATATATATATATAGGGATAGGGAGAGAGGGAGTACCTTGAGAAGACTGAAGAGAGGGTTTATGCTGGTTGAGAATGAAAATGGCACGGGGTTTTTGGGAAGACTTTTCCAGACTCCTTTCTTCATACAGGTGCAGCGCTGACCCCTGAAATTGCTAAACTTTCTTAATAAATTAAGGCTTAATTGCAAAAAAAATCATGACCTTTTCCGAAATTGCATTATAATCTAAACCTTTGAATGTTGTTAAAAAAAACTTCAATTTAATTTTTTTTTTTTGCAATTAGAGCTTGCGGGCAGATTTACATCTGCCCGTTGCTGACATGGCGCTTACGTGGATGCGATTAAAAAAATAAAATACATTGACGTGGCTGGAACCATTTCATACGCAGAGAAGAATTTAATATAAGTTTCTCTTCGTCATCCTCCACCCCTAAATTCCCAAATTTACCTAGAATTTCCCAAACCCATTTCCTAAATCTGCCGCACATTGTTGTTGTGATAATAAATGTATACGAGCTAAGTCTTTTATGTTCTTTCTTATTTTTCAGGGTTTGACCAAAGCCATCGCTGAGTTGACACCATTTGCTAAACACAGGAATTGTGCTAGACACATCTACATGAATTGGAAAAAGGATTACAAAGGACAAACACTGAAAAATATGTTCTGGCGATGTGTACGTAATACGCACGTTGCTGATTACAACATTCAACTTCAAGAGATGAGGAGTGAAAATGAAGTTGCATACAATTCTTTCCTAGAAAGAGATCCTTCAAGATTTTGCTAGGCTTTCATCTCAACTATGCCAAAGTCAGACATGGTTGACAACAATGTCTCGGAGACCTTCAATGGATATATTGTCAAAGCAAGGACAAAACACATCATAGATATGCTTGAGTTGATTCGAACTCAGTTGATGGAGAGACAACATAAGCATTTGCTTGAAATGAGTGGAATTACTGATAGAGTGTGTCCTAGAATAAGGAAAAAGATAGAGGATACAAAGCATCGTAGTAGAATGTGCAACACTACGACAGCTATTGGAGATATGTTCCAGGTTGCCCACGAGGATGATCAATTTGTGGTGGATTTGAACTTAAGCACCTGTACATGTAGGGTTTGGGAGTTGACTGGACTCACTTGTATTCATGCTTGCTCAGCTATTGGATTCATGAACATGGATATTGCAGATTACGTTGCTGAGTGTTACACGATTCCAGTGTATATTAATGCATATCGACATGCGATTCAACCACTCAATGGTAAAAAAATGTGGCCAAAAGCTTCTGGGAGTCCAATACAACCACCACCATGTAGGTCTATGCCAGGGCGACCTAAGAAGAAAAGAAGAATAGGTCTCGTGTGCTCAAATCTGACTTTTCTTTGACATCTACTTATAAAGCCAATATATGCAGCCAATTTATGCAGGCTCTAATAATTCTCATGATGGATATGCACATGTCAATTCCAACTTTCAGGATAGAATTCCATTGAAAACAATCGCGCAATATAAACCATCTAGCAAACAAAAAGTTTAATTTCAATTAAAAAATTATTAAACAACAATCTAATAGTAGCAACATCACTATACAATTTATCAACAACTTAATTTAACATTAACTTAATATTTCCAACACCCTACCTATGTAGCTTCTCTACCAGCGCCACATTTTATCTTTCAATCTCAGACCTGCATTGTTTCAAATTAGCAAGTTCAACATTCTTTAGTTCCAATATTTCCGTAAGTGTGTTCTTCAAGACAATTGTACTCTTCAATTGCTCCATTAAACTCATTTTTTCATGCTTTAAGTTCACAAAATAACCCCTTTGGAATGGTGAAAATTCTTGATCAATCCACTCAAAAAAATTGCAGCCGAACGTCTTCTACCTTGTAGAACAAAGTTCTGACTAAAAAATTTAGAGAAAATTTTCAAGTTGTCACCTTATAAAAACGACACCTCCAAAAATGTCTGCTTCAATTATCACTGTCATGAACGTAAAACGTATTGCCTCAACACCATGACCACAAAACTTAGCCAACGAATTAAGTGATGAATTCGACGAATAATAAGAACCAACAATAGACATTCAATTTGCAATTTCACTCGTTTAAAGTTACGGAACAATTTTTTAGTGTGGGGCGATTTGGAAATTTATAGAAACACACACTTTGGCTTCTACTATTCTAAAAAAAAAAACTTGGGGCAAATCTACAGAATGGTATACACACTTTGGCTTCTTCAATCCTACCAACATGTGCGACAGATTTAGGAAATGGGTTTGGGAAATTCTAGGTAAATTTGGGAATTTAGGGGTGGAGGATGACGAAGAGAAACTTATATTAAATTTTTCTCTGCATATGAAATGGTTCCAGCCACGTCAATGTATTTATTTTTTTAATCGCATCTACGTAAGCGTCATGTCAGCAACGGGCAGATGTAAATCTGCCCGCAAGCTCTAATTGCAAAAAAAAAATGTTAAATTGAAGTTTTTTTAACAACATTCAAAAGTTTAGATTAAAATGCAATTTCGGAAAAAGTCATGATTTTATTTGCAATTAAGCCATAAATTAAAGGGAAAAGCTATCATTCGGAGCTGAACTAGTGTGATTGGTATAAATTGAACCCTAAACTTATTTTTTGTACAAATTGAATCCTAAATTAATGTTTTAGGTACAAATTGAACCTCAAACTAGTGTTTTGAGTACAAATTAAACTCTGGTCTAATGTTACATGTACACATTGAACCTCAAACAAATTTTTTTTGGGTATAAATAAGCAATAACAATTAAAATCAAATAAATAAATCTCAACTAATAAAAAAGTTAAGCATTGGTAAATAATATTTGACTAAATTTTTTAGATAAATTATATAAATTGATATTTCAATTCAACATTATTTATCGATAGTGGTTACTTTTAACTCGTATTATTGCATTGATTATTTTTTATAGAATGTATCTAAGAATTTATTAATTTTGCCCCAAAAATCACTACAATATTAGAAACGATTTACGTCAAAATTGAATTTTTGTGTGATTAATATTTTTTCCAGCAATTTGGATAAAAATTGAACAAATTATTTAATACTGAGACTAACCGAAATAATTAATTAAAATTGAAGTACATAAATTAAGAGGACTTTTTTTTTAACTGGCAAATATATAGTACCTATTCGATTCCAGAAGAAGCTCTGGCGATGAGAACCAAGTTTCCGATTAAATTCTCGACGATAAATAATATATAGGATTGAAATATCAATTTATAGAATTTATCATAAAAATTTTAGTCACATGTTATATATCAATGCTTAATTTTTTTTATTAATTGGAATTTATTTATTTGATTTAAAAGTTAATGCTTATTTATACCCAAAAAATAATAGTTTGATGTCCAATTTATACCTGTAACATTAGTTTAGGATCCAATTTGTACTAAAAAATAGTTTAAGGTCAAATTTATAACCCAAAATACTAGTTCGGGGTCCAATTTATACATGAAACATTAGCTTAGGGTCCAATTTGTACAAAAAAATAGTTTAGGGTTCAATTTGCACTCATGACACTAGTTCAGGGTTCAAATTGTACCTTTTCCCTAAATTAAAATATATTTAACGAAAAAAATAGTTGAAATAACTCAAATTGTATTTTTAATTTAAGTAACTATATGGAACGTGAAGTATTTTCAAAAAATCAAATACGAATTACTTATGCTATAACATCAAATAACGAAAGACATGAAAATGGTTCATACATTAACTATTGGAGGATATTAATTGTTTTCATTGAAAAGTATTAATTGTATAGTAAAAATAAATTAATATTCTTCAATGTAAATAATTAATACTCTTTAGTAAAAACAATTAATATATTTCAATGATTCATATATGAATCACTTTCACTCTATACATACTCCTTAATTTTTTTTATGAAATTTAAAACATTTAAGCGTTGGAACATTATATTGTAATTATTGTAAATTTTCTTGAATCCAGATTAATGAAACTCCTTATAAAATTATCGATACTCCTAATTAAATATCATATGTTTTAACACAATTTTATAATAAATTTATTATAAAGCATTTTCCTATAAAATTAGTTGGAGTCCCTGAATATTGAAACATCAAAGTGCTCAAGGACTTCACTATATATATAACTATATTTGATTACTTCAAGATTAATAGTAAAATTACTTCTTTAATAATTAAACAGAAAGTGAAATTGTGAATATATCATTTTGAAGTTTTCGATTTAAAAAAGAAATTATTTAATCCATTGCTAATATTAATATCATCAGAATTGATTGCATGCCCACCAGTGAGCATAATATTATATACCTACCACGAATGTATTACTAACCATGTGATCATTTCCGATAGATAATACAGAATTGGTTGCATGTCCACCGGTAGGGGAGAGCAGAGTTCAGTTAAAACCGAAAAATTGAGTCGAACCGAACCGAAATATCAATTCGGTTCGGTTATTTCAGTTTTCGGTTCGGTATCGGTTTTAAATTTTAGAAATTTTGGCTTTCAGTTTCGGTTTATTAGGTAAAATAGTAGGTCTTGTATGAGACCGTCTCATGGCATGAGACAATGAGAATGAGTGTAACTAGAGCATTGACTCATTAACACTTTGATAGAGGTAGATGTTAATTTGTGTGGTCTCATGACATGAGACTGCCTCATACAAGTTTTTGCCTAGGTAAAAATACCAAAATAACCGAAATCGAAACCGAAATGAGAGGATATATATAAGTATTTAATTTCCTAACTCTAGTTACATTTACTCATTTCCAAATTTACTGTCTTTGTCTCTACTGGTCTTCCCTTCCCATTCTTTAATTTTTTATTGTGGTTTTTTTGATTTGGTTGCAATCTATTAATACACATGGACTTGGGCTGTTAGCAGGTTATAAGCGTAAAAATATGGTCCAATTTAAAAGTCCATTATATTTCGGTTTTTCGGTTATTAACTGAAACCGAACCGAAATTTTCGATTTCGGTATATTCGGTTTTAAGAAATTTCGGTTCGGTTTCGGTTAATTTTATATATAATTCGGTTTATTTCGGTTATGACTTTTCTGTTCGTTCGGTAACCGAACCGAGCCATGCTCTGCCCTACCCACCGGTGGGCATAATATTATATACCCACCGTGAATGTGTTAATGACACATAAGCAGGGGCCCACTATTATTTTAATTATTTATATCTTCATACGTGTCATTAACACATTCGTGGTGGACATATTGACGTGTGATCATTTCTGTTAGACAATTGGAATTGATCACATGCCTACCGAGGGGCATAATATTATATACCCACCGCGAATATGTTAATGACACATAAGCAGATAAAACAAATAATAGTGAGCCTCTACTTATGTGTCATTAACACATTCGCGGTGGGTATATAATATTATGTCCATTGTGATCATTTATGATAAAACTAAAATATGCATTGGACCCGTAATGTACTCCACATTGGCTTTACAAATTATGAGCTCATATAACTATGTGAATATAAATATAAACACAGGCAAGCTATAGAATTTAAATCAAACCCAATAAACTTTTAAAAAATTGCATCATGGGAAGGTTAACCTCCGAATTCTGATCTCATAAATAAGTCAACAAACGATTAAAAAAAAGTCAACAAAATTAGTCGGAAGTCAAACAAAAGGAAGGTTGAATTATATCTAACCAAAAAAAATACACACCGAATCATAAAATTAATTTATATAATTAAGTACATGATCATACTTTATTCCACAGTCTCCAATTCCCCAAAAAATAGAAAATCGTCGTAGGACATGTATCATAAACATGAATGTTAATTACACAGTGCTTTAAAAAAATTAAACTAATAATAGTTTCCATGTTAAATGACCTACCTAGAGAATCTTCTCTATCGAAGTCATTGATGACATGTTCTGTACATATACTTATGCAATGAAAAGTGTTTAGTATGACATCATCACCTACCATTATCATATCGAATCTATTAAAAGAGTTTTCACACTTACTATAGAGAATGTAAACAGTAAAAATTTCACCAAAAATATTTAAAGCCTAATATTATTGGTTTAAGATTGAAAACATCAATGCTTTCTGTTGTAGGCAAATTTATCCGCCTTCGAAACGAAGCGAAGAGTCTGGACCAACCGAGGCGGATCAAGGACGACCTCGGCAGGAAGCTGTAAAGGATGATCTCGACATGAAGATGACAAGGCGCATAGCGGGACTGCACAGACCTAAGGGGGAACTCGGATGGCAACGATGGGCCTCATCCTCGGCACGAGGAAAGACCATAAGCTTTTAATGGTAAGACAAGACCGAGATACGTACGCACTACAAAGGGCAGTGTCAGACGCCGTCAGAGGCAATCATACCTTAAAAAGGACAAGGAACAGTGTATCTCTACCTACCCCAGTGGGATAGGTCAAGTTTAAGGAAATATTCCCATCAGTGGCAGAGAAAAACACGAGCACTTCCCACGTGCCGGCCTCGCATTGGGACGAGCCCATCTCCTCGAAGGGCCTCGACCCATACTCGAAACAGGGCCAGCCCAAACATTTAATACTGGGCTGCCCGGATAGCTTTAGGGTTGTTGATTAGGCGTGAAATTGTTATGTTTTGATGCCCAAATTACTCATGTTTTGAGTGTTTTCGAATAGTGCTTAGAGTCAAATGAGCATCATTTCTATACATTGATAAATTTGTCTCTTTGGTGCTCATAGGTGAATAGAGGACGAAAAGAGGAGTTCGTAGGACTTTGAATCGACTCAAACGGATGCCCGGATGAGAAGATATTGAAGAAATATGATTGGTATTAGTGCGGACGAGGAAAAGTATCATTTGGAAGGGTTAGAGATCACTCGAGCGCATAGCTCGAGCGCCACCGCTCGAGCGCCTTACTCGAGCGCGCAAACATACAGAACCATTCTTGCGCTCGAGCAGCTCGAGCGCCACCGCTCGAGCGAATCGCTCGAGCGCCCAAAAAGTAACAGTGAAGATTCAGCGCTCGAGCAGCTCGAGCGCGACCGCTCGAGCGAATGCGTCATTCGAGCTACACTGCTCGAGCGGGACCGCTCGAGCGTTTTGCTCGAGCGCCCATACACTTTTGCCTCCGGATGCGTATTTTCGGCCCATTAACTCCCGTTTCGACCCGGTGCCTATATATACCTCTTCCAAACACGTTTTAAAGAGCCCCGACTTTAGAAATAATTTTAGACTTAGTTTTTGGAGAGGAAGAAGAAGAGCAAGCTTTATTTTACGTTTTGTTGAGGTTTTGCATACGAATTCTTAGTTTCCTTTCATTAGTTCGTACTTTAAACGCTTTTAATTTCGTTTTAGTTAATTCAATTTCAGTTCTTCGTATTTATTTTCTTTTTAAACCCTAGTTTATGTTTATTATTTTCTTCGTTCAATTCATTATGTTTATGTTCGTTGTTTCTCCTGTTGCTTTTATTTATGTTAAAACCATGTCCGGCTAAAACCCTTGCATGCTTGGGTTAGAATGAACTCGTAGAAGTAGGATGTGGGTACGTAATTAAGGTAATTGGTGACGTTAGTTTTAATTCTCTTAGTTAATGAATTCATATAATTAATCTTAACTCTACCTTTGAATTTCGTACGAAAGTGTTAGAGAGAGGACGACCGCATCACTCAATAACAATTAGTAGTCTTAACGAGAGGGTTTAGGAAAGGTTAATTCATCTACCGGTTTAGCGAAGGAGGACGACCGCATCACCTTAGTTAAATTAGGGTCTCATTAATTAAGCACAGTTCATTAACTTGTTAGTGGATTAGTGAAGTCGATTGCTAGGATAAAGTATTAGGGTGAGAAATCTTGAGCTTTCATTCTACGATCTTTTACTTAGGTTAATTCTTGGTTGTCACAATTACTTTGATTATGTACCTGCTCCGTTAGTATACGTAGGGATTCCTATCCTAAGCATCACCGTCTCTTATTATAAAACAACCCGTAGTTAATTCGTTCTTTTTCATTCTTTAGTTAATTAGTCTATTTTAGTCTTTTAATTAATTTTTCAAAAACCCAAAAACATCACACTCATATTAACTACGACGCGTAGATCTCCAGGGATCTATTCGCATACATACCATCCCTTGGGTTCGATAATACTTGGTCCCTATACTTGCCCATACTACAGTGAACCCGTTCTCTTGCGGGGTAGCTACTAGTAGAAGCTAGTGTAGTCGCTTCAAGTCAATGGCGCCGTTGCCGGGGATGGCGTTGTATGTTTGAATAGGACTTGTCGATAGCTTAGTAGTTAGTAGTGAGTGCTTTCTTTTCTGTTTTATTTTTATTTTTTATTTTAGTCGGCAGTTGCGTTTTGATCCTTCTGCTAGTGTTTCAGGTTTATGAAAACACGCTCACAAGGCAATACGAGCGAAGAAAGATTATCTGCAGATCCTGAGACAATAGCCAGAAGGAACCGAGCCTTCTTGAGAAGAATGGCTACTGCCGCGGGAAACAAAGACAAAATTTCTGATGAACTTGGGGAGTTAGACAAGATAGCTGCAGAGTATACTGCTCTTGTGGAACGGGCAGAGGGTGCCAATGGAAATAGCAGTAATCAGCAGATACCCATAGGGGGAACTGAGAGCCCACACCCGAACCCACAAGACACAATCAACTCTGCACAAACACAACCCCAAAACCAGAACCAAAACCCTGCTTACCCACAAAACCCAAATAACCCTTTTAACAACCCAGCATACCAACATTACCCATATCCACCTTATCCTTACCCACCATACCCATACCATCCACCACCAGTCTACAACCAACCACCTATTTACCAACCACCACCCCAACAAGTACCCGTACCAGCTGCTAATCCTCAACACGTTCCTCAGAACGTAGATCATAATATGGCGATTCGAGGGAGGTTTGCAGCGCAGCCACAACGGTACTATGACGGAGTGGCTTTGCCTCCTGTTGAGGCAAATAACTTCTCGATATCACCGGGGATTTTAAAGCTGCTGACTGAGAATCAGTTCAAAGGGGTGATCGGGAAGGAGAATCCTCATACACATCTGAGGAGCTTTCTCATGATAGCCTCAACATTTAATTATAATGGCATGTCTGAAGATGCCAAGAGGCTTAGGCTGTTCCCATTCTCATTGACGGGAATAGCTAAGGAGTGGTACGATAATACGCTCCCGCGGGGAGGTATTACCACTTGGGCCGAGCTCGAGCGTCTGTTCCTCGAGCGATTCTACCCTCCATCTAGGACGATCAAGGCTAGAATTGAGATCTCGTCCTTTCGCCAGAAATCTGGAGAGGATCTACGCCAGGCGTGGGAGAGATACTCAAACATGCTTATAGAATGCCCGCAGCACGGGTACAATGAGGGGGATATTATGGCATTCTTCTACAGTGGTGCCAACAAGGCGGGGCAAGACCATTTAGACGCCTGTGCGGGCGGAGCATTCCTCAACCAAGGCATAGAGAGGTGTAGAGAGATCGTTGACAACATTGTCACGAATGCCGGTGCTTGGGGTGTGGATGCAGATGTGCAAAGAGTGCATCAGGTGGAAGAGGGAGAAGGAACTAGAAGGCTGCTGATGGCCATGATGGAGAAGATCAACAACCTCGAGTTGGGGAAGAGTTTGGGTGGAGAGCATGCAGTAGAGAATGAGAGAGTAGACCAACCCATTGGACAGCAAGAGGTAGCCAATTACATGGGAGGTCCTTATTACAATCAGAATGGCTACCAAGGTGGTAATCAGTATGGAAGGCCTTCTTATGGCCAACCATTTGTGCCTCCAGGCCCTCAGCCACTTCAAAATCAATGGAGGAACACACAAGGAGTTCAAGGAAGCCAGCAGCCTCCCCAAAACACATGGAGGAGGAATGATAATTTTTCTTATGCTAACCCAAAAGCTGGTGTTACTGTTCCTGCAGGTGTTGATCCGGGGTCTAAACCTCCTGGTGGAGAAGGCGGTGCATCAACCGAGGAGATGTTGAGAGCGATCCTTCAGAAGGTGGAGGAAGGGAGCAAGAGATTGTCATCCTTGGAGTACGATGTGAAGGAGTTGCATAAGAAGGGTGATCATCGAGATCAAGAGCTCCAGAAGATGAATGTTGAGTGGACTAGAACTCAACAAGAGAACAATCGAAGGTTCACCTCTTTAGAGCTCCAGATGAGCCAGATTGCAAAATCAGTGAATAGAATGCCGGAGGGGAATCCGAAAGAGCAGTGCAAGGCGATCCAGCTAAGAAGCGGAACCAATTATGAAGGTCCTCAGATGCCTGCTGATTCTGAGACGCCCCAGGAAGAGATTGAGCCTAAAGGAGATGAAGTTGAGAAGGGGATTGAAAGTAAAGGGATTGAGAAGCATAAAGATGTGGATGAGTCCCAGAAGGGCAAAGGCAGTGAGGAGGTTGAGAGAGTTCCTAAGTGGAAAAAGGCAAAGGAAGCAAGGGAGAAAGTGAAAGAAACAGAAAGAGATGAATGGGGGGTACCCAAATCGGTGATACCTGTCCCATATCCACAGCGCTTCATGAAAAAGAAGCTTGATGAGAAATTCGCTAAGTTCCTTGATGTTTTTAAACAATTGCATATTAATATCCCTTTTTATGATGCTTTGGAACAGATGCCGCACTATGCGAAGTTTCTGAAGGACTTGATCGCGAAAAGACGGCGAGTGGATGAGCCGAAGTTGGTGCAGTTGAACCACGAGGTGAGTGCATTAGTGCACAAGGCGCTTCCACCTAAGCTGAAGGATCCCGGGAGCTTCACGATCTTATGTGATATTGGGAACGGGATCAAGAAGGGGGCGTTGTGCGACCTTGGGGCGAGCATCAATCTCATGCCGTTGTCGCTTTTCAAGAAGTTGGAAGGTGGTGAACTTCAACCCACAATGATGACGCTTCAACTTGCCGATCGGTCTATTACTCGACCTCAAGGTGTGGTTGAAGACGTTCTAGTGAGAGTTGGAGATCACATTTTTCCAGCCGACTTTGTAGTGCTAGAGATGGAGGAAGATGAGCACGTACCCCTGATTTTGGGAAGACCGTTCTTAGCTACGGCGGGGATGGTGCTAGACGTGGCGAATGGGAAGATCACGTTGAAGGTTGATGATCAAGAAGTGAAGATCTCCCTATATGAAGCCATGAAGCACCCGAAGGAGGATGAGAGCTTATATTGCATGGATGCCATTGATCCTAGTGTTGAAGACACACATTCTATCCCTAAACTTTCTCATATTCATGATTTTGTTAGTCCTTCACTTGATTATTTAACCCATGAGCATTATGATCTTGATTATTTTGATAGGGATAAAGTGAAGAAGTTGAAGGATGAAGAGGTGAAGAAAGTGGACGTGGTCCAGTTAGAAGGGAAAGGAGGAGATAAGAAGAAAAAGTTCAAACTCAAGAACTTGTTTGGTAAGACTCCTCCAGATAGAGGCAAGAAGGAGTTGAGACCCATAACATTTGGGGATGAGAAGAGAGCAAAAGGGCTCATGATGGTGGGGCATCAAGGAAAGGAGTTCAAACACCACTCTTATGAGAGTAAGGGAGGTAAATTTGAGTATGATGTCCCATAAGCTCCTTTGAGCACGGTCCGGCATGAGGACCTTAAAAATAGCGCTGAATGGGAGGCAACCCATTTTTATTTGCTTTCATTTATTTTTAGTGTCTTTTTATATTATTAGGGTGTTTAGAGTCGTATGTCTAACCTCGTACTCGAGAGCTTTATTTTGTAGGCTTGTCTCTAAAGGAGTAAAGGTATCATGGAGTTATTTAGATTGAAGGAACCAACTTGAGACAAGGGAGTGTGCAAAGCTATTGAGAGAAATTGAATTATTTGGTTGAGGTAACCCACAACCCCAAACTTAGACCTCTAGCAAGGTCGAAGTTTGGGGGGTGGAGTTTTATATGTTTTCTTGTTACATTGCACCGGAGCACCCCTTATCTTTGAGTTGAGTTAGTTATTTGGTGCCTTGAGATGCTCCTTGGGCTATTATTAATTTGTTTTGTTACTCAATATTTTATGCCTATCAATCACCTTATGCTTGTTGATTGCTATCTTTGAGTATGATTTGATGAGTAGGGTGAATTGTGAGGCTGAGTTAGGAGTTTTCTTGTGTGAGTGTTTGAATTTGAGCTGATTTGAGAAAGAACTTGTATGCTTGTGAATTTTTCTTTTGAGTACTTGTGTGATGAGAGTGAGAATTCACTAGGACTAGCATGGATGTGAAAGCTGTGAGATTTGAGCCTTACGAGATTTAAATGCATGATTTAATCTCTTCATTTGTGAGTGGATCGTCACCTTAGAGGATGCTAGAACTTGCATGTGCTCTTGCTTCTTGATTGTGTCTAGTTTGATATGCCGAATGTGATCTTAGGCCATCTTTGATTTTATTGAGTCACTTAGCCAAAAAATTTCCTTACCAATGACATTGAATCCCTTGTTAGCCCCTTTGAGCCTAAAGCCTATTTTATTTGCTAGCACATATGAACACTATTCCAATTCCTAAGCCTTTTTGCCCCAATTTGAGTGGAGAATAGGAAAGTGTGAATATGAAGGGAGTGAATTGAGTTGAAAAAGGAAAAGGTTGTTTGTTGAGTGAATATGAGAAGAAGGGGTGATGAAGTTTTGAGATGTGGGAAAAAGAACAAAAAAATTTGAGAATGAGCAAAAGAAGAAAAAAATGAGCTCATGTGTTGTGCGAAAAAGAAAAAAATGATGAAGTGATTGAAAAAGTGAAAAAGAGAGAAAGAAAAAAAAAATATTTGAAGTGTTGAGAGAATTGAAAGCGAAAGTGTAGTGATTGAATATGTTTGAAGTAGATCGTTTTTAATCTCGAATTACCGAAGTTTTGATTTTTCTATTCTCCATTCACTTGAGTCACTTACCTCATATTGTTATCCCACCCGTCCAAAGAGCCTACATTACAACCTTGAGAAAAGTCCTTTTTGATTCGGCATGGATTTCTAGAGTATGGTCGAAGTTGAGAGCATTTGCAAGCCTATGGCTGCCAATATGTGTGATTGATTGATTGATTGAGTCCCTTAAACACTTTTATACACTTGTGAGGGAGTGAAACACACCGTTGAGTGCACGTTCATGCTTGATCTTGGTGTTTCTTGTTATTATTGCATGAGTACGATAAAAGAAAGTGAGTGAGTATACGGGTGATTGATCTTTGAAGCTCGAGTTCAATTACTTGCATGATTTGATTCTTGATTCATTCCTAACAATTTCACTTGACTTATTATTTCGTTGCTTGAGGACAAGCAACATGGTAAGTTTGGGGGGGTTGATTAGGCGTGAAATTGTTATGTTTTGATGCCCAAATTACTCATGTTTTGAGTGTTTTCGAATAGTGCTTAGAGTCAAATGAGCATCATTTCTATACATTGATAAATTTGTCTCTTTGGTGCTCATAGGTGAATAGAGGACGAAAAGAGGAGTTCGTAGGACTTTGAATCGACTCAAACGGATGCCCGGATGAGAAGATATTGAAGAAATACGATTGGTATTAGTGCGGACGAGGAAAAGTATCATTTGGAAGGGTTAGAGATCACTCGAGCGCATAGCTCGAGCGCCACCACTCGAGTGCCTTACTCGAGCGCGCAAACATACAGAACCATTCTTGCGCTCGAGCAGCTCGAGCGCCACCGCTCGAGCGAATCGCTCGAGCGCCCAAAAAGTAACAGTGAAGATTCAGCGCTCGAGCGCGACCGCTCGAGCGAATGCGTCATTCGAGCTACACTGCTCGAGCGGGACCGCTCGAGCGTTTTGCTCGAGCGCCCATACACTTTTGCCTCCGGATGCGTATTTTCGGCCCATTAACTCCCGTTTCGACCCGGTGCCTATATATACCTCTTCCAAACACGTTTTAAAGAGCCCCGACTTTAGAAATAATTTTAGACTTAGTTTTTGGAGAGGAAGAAGAAGAGCAAGCTTTATTTTACGTTTTGTTGAGGTTTTGCATACGAATTCTTAGTTTCCTTTCATTAGTTCGTACTTTAAACGCTTTTAATTTCGTTTTAGTTAATTCAATTTCAGTTCTTCGTATTTATTTTCTTTTTAAACCCTAGTTTATGTTTATTATTTTCTTCGTTCAATTCATTATGTTTATGTTCGTTGTTTCTCCTGTTGCTTTTATTTATGTTAAAACCATGTCCGGCTAAAACCCTTGCATGCTTGGGTTAGGATGAACTCGTAGAAGTAGGATGTGGGTACGTAATTAAGGTAATTGGTGACGTTAGTTTTAATTCTCTTAGTTAATGAATTCATATAATTAATCTTAACTCTACCTTTGAATTTCGTACGAAAGTGTTAGAGAGAGGACGACCGCATCACTCAATAACAATTAGTAGTCTTAACGAGAGGGTTTAGGAAAGGTTAATTCATCTACCGGTTTAGCGAAGGAGGACGACCGCATCACCTTAGTTAAATTAGGGTCTCATTAATTAAGCACAGTTCATTAACTTGTTAGTGGATTAGTGAAGTCGATTGCTAGGATAAAGTATTAGGGTGAGAAATCTTGAGCTTTCATTCTACGATCTTTTACTTAGGTTAATTCTTGGTTGTCACAATTACTTTGATTATGTACCTGCTCCGTTAGTATACGTAGGGATTCCTATCCTAAGCATCACCGTCTCTTATTAGAAAACAACCCGTAGTTAATTCGTTCTTTTTCATTCTTTAGTTAATTAGTCTATTTTAGTCTTTTAATTAATTTTTCAAAAACCCAAAAACATCACACTCATATTAACTACGACGCGTAGATCTTCAGGGATCTATTCGCATACATACCATCCCTTGGGTTCGATAATACTTGGTCCCTATACTTGCCCATACTACAGTGAACCCGTTCTCTTGCGGGGTAGCTACTAGTAGAAGCTAGTGTAGTCGCTTCAAGTCAGTTGTCCAAGAGAATACCTATGGGCTATAAATATGTATTTTTTTAGTATTTAATAGAGGATCCAACAACTTCAAGCCCAAGTCTCCATAAAGACTTGGCAAATCTTTGCTCATTTATTGCTTATTGTTCTTCCTTTACTTCATTAAAACCTTGAACAATAACTACTCAATCATTAAGCATTTATTAAGTTGGTTACTCACTCAAAACCACATTAATCGTATTAAGATACATATTTTGGGTAACACTTTCCTAATACAAATTTTCAAGAACTTCCACTCAAATGTCTATTTATTATAAATACAAGCTTCAGATGATTGGCTCAAATTGTCTGTGATTCTACAACTACTTGCAAATTTCCAACAACATCATCATACATTAGTGAACAAATTAGCTAAAATAATTAATGAATAATTCATCGAACTCAAAATGCTTAATGAATGATGATATGGATACGCAACTGGTATGAAGTGATGAAAATATTCCAAAAGCTTTATACAAAAACATTAAATTCCATAAATCTTTAACACAGTTCACCAGGGCTATTAGCAAATTGTTGAGATCAAATAAAAAAACAACACATTACTTGCTATTTTCTACTTTACAAGAAGAAAGAGCTTGGAAAAAAAATCACAATTAATTATGAGATCGAAGTAGAGAAAACTCCCAAGTGACATTTAACCGAAAATTAACCAATTAGTATAAAATTAGTTAGGAACCAGCAAATTAATCTTGAATCGAAAAACTTAATTCGGACTTGGTAACAATTTATACGTACATGATCACAATATATAGATTGAGAATAACTATTTTGATTGAGTTAAGCTAGTACATTAAAATCTTGGTACTCAACTTGAATTGGAAACACCATAGACAACATTAACCTTGAAAGATGTATAATAATTGAATGCATGGTATCCCTGCATCGAAAGTTCATGAGAGGGTCTTAATACAACGTTTGACTAATATCGTTAACAAATACACACCTGCAAACACATGACAACCTCTAGGTTGTTCCAAATATTATTATTAGTACATATTAAACAACTCATTTGAAATGGAGCAATAAATTAATAACCCATTAGATATATGCCACTGAAATTCTCCAACTACGTCCCATTGAAGTATGAAATAACAAAATATGGGGTCATGTTTATAAGTCACTAGACTAAATGCAAATCTCTTAATCGTGTAGTATAGAACATATATTTATAAAGAAGCTTAGTGAATGCATGTTGTTCTTGCATCGAAAGTTTATGAATGAGTTCAAATACAATAGCCTAAAAGGTAAGCTTAACCAATGGTGTTAACACACAAATAAAGTTTCGAGGAGAAATAATACCTTTAAATCAACTGTCTAGCAGCAAAAGCATATGTAAACAACTAACAAATGCTCCAGTACTTTGACAGGATAAATCATTGCTACATGTATAACTGACCAATCAATGAAATAAATAACATTGGGTGCAAATGACAGTAAAATTACCTCACGATGTGAACCTCAAATGAAATTTTCAATACAATTTATATGCTTGATCTAGATATTTTGATGTAATACTTAATATTGGTATTAACTTATCTTTTCGAGCATTTTCAAAAAAAAAAAAAAAAAAGTGCACCAAACAACACATTTATATGCTGAAGGAGGAAAATGTTTATCATCAACAATTATAATTGAAAATCAAACATAGAGTCTACTCACATGGTAATAGTGCAAGATATAGGTAAAATAAAGCATTATTCTTATCAGGTTTCATAAGATATTGAACAGGATAGTCATTTGGCCTTGGCTGCAAAAAATTGAACATAGAGTAGTTGTTGCTTTCTCCTTTCATCAATGATACTTTTAAATTTCAAGCACGAAACATTTCAAAGTCTCAGTTTATCTACTCACATCAATTCAATGTGCTTCAAGGAAAAGAAACAGAAGTAACTTTCTACTTAACTTGCATTTAATTTGGTGGGTAAGAAGACACTCACTGAGTCGACCGAAATCTCTAATTACCAACTACTTTGAGGCCCCTGCATCAGCAATACAACCACCATATAACAAAGAATGTGTAAGGATTAAAAGAGAAAGAAACAACTTTCATTTAATTTGAGAAGATAGAAGACACGTACTGGAAGAGGGAAGATGCCCACTTCAGTTCATGTCCCTCAAACAATTTGAAATATATTCAAGATGTAAGGTTTGCAGTTGGATACATATTCACCAATAAAAATAGATGTTCTCATACGAATAAATGTTTAATTGCATGTTACATGGTTCATTTGATTATCTTAGCACAATCTAACTTAAGAGAAAAAGAAAAGGAGAGAATCTACTCGGATAAACTTGAAAAGATACAACAAAATTAGTATCAAACTAAACCCAAAAGTTTCTTCTCTGGAAAACTCAAAACATCTAGTGGGTAGGGAGAGACGCAGAGTTGGATGCGCGGATAGAGGAAACATCCCTGATTCTTCATCTAAGAAAATATAATGGAGGATGAAACTGAACAGAATTAAAAGGGAGAGAATGCTTTTGCAAGTGCTATTCACTTTTATATATCTAAAACATCTTTTACTTAAACTCTCTTTTTCTGAATTCATAATACCAATATATCCCTGTGCAGAGTATGTGGAAACAATATTATTCAAAACAACAACATTATATTCTATTCAGTTTCCAGATTTGATATTGTTCAGCTGACAGTAGTATTTACGGGTCAACTCTCAAAATTTCTGAAATATAATAATTTTAAAGGAAATAAATGTATGCTCTGAAAGTATCCAAATGCATGTTAATTGATCATGACAACACGAAAATTCTCTTTTGCATTAAACAAACCATATAATCATTGATGAATCACCGAATAGATAATAAAATTCAATGATCTGAAAGAGACACTTACCAAAATATCAAGAAATAACGCATTTACTTCAAATCTAAGAAAACGTCTTCATCCCTTCTGTAGATTACACATTATTATTTTCACAAATATATAAAATCCTACAAACATAGGTTAAATGGAGAAATACAATATGAACTGTCAGATCAAATTAATCACTTGAAAAAATGAAGAAGAAGAATCCTAAAATTAATAAAAGAAAATTTAGAGTCACAAAGAAACACACACAATGAGAAAGGCGTGCAGTGATGCGTGTCATTGTTTTCGACGACTTGGCGGATTATACGAATCAACGGGTTCTCATTTCCTTCCCCTCTTCGAGACAGGGAGATTGAGTGGAGAAAAGTGTTGGTTAGACTGGTATTCCCAAGTTTCCACTTTCCAGCAGGGGGAAAGTGAAAGAAGTTTGATTAACTGAATGAAAAATGGTGGGATCAAAATGTACAAAATTAATTAGAGCAGGGGTAAAGTTGTCCAAAAGTAATTTACAATCTCTTGTCACTTTTATAGATATTATAGAATTGAGATAAAGAGTTCTGTAAAAAAAAAATTAGAGATAAAGAGAGTCCATATTATGTCGTCAATTAGTCAAGAAGAATTTGTCTATGCTACATTGTTGGGTAGTGCTCAGCAGTGCTTTAACATGTTGTACCATATGCGTTGTAGTGTTGCACTGTACTTATTGCTTTTTTTTTTTAATGAAGGAAAATGTACTTATTCATATAATCTATCATTCCTCCCGTTAGATTTCATTCCTCTTATCAATCATACCTAGGGGTGTGCAACGGTTGGTTCGGTCACCGAACCGAACTGTATTAGTCAAACCGAACATCAAATCGAAATTTTTTTACAAACCAAAAATTGAATCATGATTTAAGAAACCATTCGGTCCCAAACCGAAATATTTCGGTTCGGTTTGGTCCCAAACCGAATAGACCAAAATTTTTAATCTTTTCTTTTTTAAAATTCAACTTAATTTTTTTTGCATCAACACACTTATTTCATTCAATTATTTGCAACATGTCAACTTCTAAATACCAATTTAAACAAAAATGCATCAATAACCCTACTATATAATCCAATAAAAATATCAACACAATAATTTTCAAAAGTTAAGCAACAATTTGAAAAACATAATCAATACAAAATACATCTCTTCAAATATTTTATGCAAAATATAATTCAACTCAAGTCTTTTATGCAAGAATCTAAATTATCAAATATTAATATTATTATATTATATTAGAATATAAGTTATTACATATTAATTTAGTGAAAATTAATATATATATATATTATTATTATTAAAAATATTTTGGTTCGATTCGGTCTATATGGTTTTTAATTCGTAAAAACCGTAAACCGAATTAAAATAAAAAAAATTCATATTTTAAAACCGTAAACCAAACTGTAAATAAAAAATCGAACCAAAATTTATATTTCGGTTTGGTTTGGTCGGTATTTTTGGTTTGGACCGTATATTGCACACCCCTGAATTCATACCCTCGCCCTTTTTTATCCCTCTATATAATCTTACCCAAGACAGTGTTGGAAACTTGGAATGGAGGCCAAATATATCTATAATATATTTAAAAGTGACTTGGAGTGGTAAATCATTTTTTGACCACTTTACCCTTGACATCTTTTATTTCGTGCAGCTGCATCCATCCCTCTATTTTGTGCATTTTCATTTACTTTCAATTTAGGTTTTCATTCCGTCAAATTAGGTTATCACATTTTGTTGCTTCATCATAGTCGTCTTCTCCTCTCCCGTATGTTTCCAATCTTCGCCTTCACCACCGCTCCTAACATCTTCTTAATCGCTTCAACATATCTACCTGATCATTTCAACTGGAATGTGACGAATGATTGCGATGTACTGAGGTCGACGGCGACAGACGTGCAAAAGTTCGAGGCAGATGAGAAGTTCGATTCAACGATCGATGATGGAACTTAAGCGGCTGCAGAGCGTCTCTGACTTATCTGGATAATCACTAGACATCTGATAGGTGTAACGCTCGGTGGAGGTGGCTCGCGATCGATGACGGCGACAAATAGCCCGTTGAGTGATTATTTTTACCCTTTATTGTCCTTTTGTTGGTTTAATGCACTGTGGTTTTAATTAGTAATGACATTTCTGATTTCCAATTTTATATAGTGTTGTTAAGCAATTGTGGTACCTTTTAACCCAGGTCTATAGATGCTTCGACTTTTCCTCGTTCCAGGTTTCCGTATTTTGATTTGCAAATCCTCGCTTCTTGACTTTATTTTTTTTATTATTGTTGTTATTAAAGTTTAAATTGTGTCGATCACCTGTTACTTTGCACACTGAGAATTTGAAAATCCTGAATGCAGAGAAATTTCTACTCAGTAAAGTATTACTTTATTGTATGTCGTCTTTGTGGTTGAGTGATTGCAAGGAGAAAGTCGAGGAGAGGCGAAATTGGGATGAGAGGGAGAGGCAGGGGGACCGTCAGGGAAGTGTTGCAACGGGACTAGGCTATCTCCGATATTTGGCAAAATCAAAGCTTCGAAAAATCCTGTAAGCAAATAATACCCCCAAATTCCTTCATCCACTTGTAAATTTGTTGCTAAATGAATAAATTTTGCCTTGGTTTCTTCTATTTTGTAGAGATAGAGACTTTACTATCGATTGACATGGTGTTTGGTTGTCATATATATGGTGCTATATTGCTATTTATTTTTAATCTTGTTTTAAATGAACCTAGCATGCTTTGTTGGTCAACAAAAGGAGAAGCTTAAGAGTTATTGAATCCTTATATTTAACTCTTCATAATTAGTTGCCTTTGGAGATAAAATTAATTTTATTTATTTACCTATTCAATTTCTTTTTCTTACTTTTTCTCTCAATGTCTATAATTTCATGTTCTTACCCATGCCAAAAGAATAACTGACGCATGGAAGTCTATAAAGGTCTGTAAGATTTACTCTAATGCAATTAGTGGACAGTTTGAAATTTTATTGTTTTTTTTTAGTGTGTGTAAATGGAGTCTGGTTCCACTCTGGGGTTCCTTATTTGTATTTAGGATTCTGAAGAACCTAAAGGTGCCAACCATATAAGATAGTGGACTGCTTGGTGCTGACAAGGATAATGATGCAGATCCCATCACCCGTTCCGTTAATTCTCAGTTTCCCACTACCATAGTTCCAGCGTCAGAATTTGCTTTTGTTATGGCTTATCTTCGTACGGGTATATGCCTTAATCAGATATTTGATACTAAACTCCTTATTTCTCCATTATTTTCATTTGTCGTTCTAAACTGGTTTTATCAGTTGTTTACGGTAGTCCAACATGCTGCTTGATTTCCAAAACTAATTGTAGGTATCTATTTGTATGGTTTATGATTTATTTGGTGATATCTTCAATTATGGGGCAACATGTGCATCTTTTCTTATGTGAATCTGGGAAATTATGTTCACAGATAAGTAATAATTTTGGTTATGTTTTCTCAAATGTCAGTCACAAAATATGTGAAATTCAATAGATATCCAGCTATGTAACGTCTTTAGTGTAATTCAATTTTCATCTTCGTTATTTCCCGGGGATCTAACGTGAAACATTATTACACATTTCTTATTGTCCTACACATTTTAAGCCTTAAGTGTACGCAATATGAATGTTATAATTTTGTTGATGTGTTTTCAATTTATGTGATTGTTGGCATTTTTATATCTTGCTTATAGGAGGGTAAGATTGAGAAACTAATTTTTTTTACTGATGTAATTGATCTCGATTCGGTTCAATTATTAACCAAAGAATTTGTTTGAAAGTAGAGATTTAAGATGTACGTGTGTTTAGGAGAGGTAAATCTCGATTGTGTTATTTTATTACGAGAATTAGTTAAACATGCTAGCGGTCTTCGAAAAAGTTACTTGATTTTCTTATTATTGTTCATTGAGCTTCAGAAATTTGAAGGCTGGTTTTGATTATCTATCTAATTTGACATGTTTATGTTGCAACCTTGTGTACGATATTGAAATAGATTCATACCAACAATAAATTACATGATAACCATTTTTACTCCAATGACATAACCGACCAAAGAATCCCTTGACTGCAAGAAACTGGAAGTTGAAGAGGCGTGACCTAAAACTCGGGCTAAGTCTGTTCAGACAATCTCTTATCTCTTTCCCAGCCTGGAGATATTGGTCATTACTTCCATCTCTGCAAGTATTTAAGATATGATAATTTTGTTACTTTAAATGAAATAGGGGTTATGAAATTAAGATTTTTAGATATAATGGATGCTTCACATTGCCTTACTTCCACCATTGTTTTAAGACTCTGAAACTACGCTTTGAACCATAAAATGCCCAAATACTGCCCCATTTCCCCCTTTACTTGGTATATTGTATTTCTTGCTCACGTGTGACGATGACTTTGTTTTGGATCTAAATTCGATGAAATATGTGTAGGGTAACTTGGTGACTGGTGAGTGCTCAACAATTGTGATGTACGAAGAGATGATGGACTTTGATAGCAATCGAAAGGCATTACTGATGTGGAGAAAATACAGTAGCTGTCAGACTTCGAATATGGATTTGGTTCTTTGTCATCGGCCTGGAGCCATCTTATTACACATTTGTAAGTGACCTATTGATGCCAATTCTTTGGCTGCGAGTTTGAATTCTATTTTTTAATATTTTTTTGGAGTTTGTTGTGACTCTGTATAATTTCCTTGAATGCAAAATAATGCATTAATATAAATATAAATACATATAGAAATATATTTCATTTATAAAGAATCAAGGGCAAGTATAATTTGTTTTTAATTTTTCTAACACATATGTTGTTTCAGTAGGAAGGTGGATTTTTTGAAATTTCATTTTATCATATGCAAGAGAATTTATTCTTGTTTAAGTAAATGTATATGTAATCGTGTTAAGGTTTTTGCAATATACATGTAATCATCGTTTCAAAGTTCAGTGTAATTAGATTCTCTGTTTACCATCTTGAAAAGTTTTTGAGAGTATAAGTTGAATGCTTGCATTTTGTCTGTGGAATGTGTTTTTTGAAAAGTATGAACTATTTTACATATATGTACAAATTTGAAACACATAGAGATTTTCATAAGTGGAGAATGCATCTCTTAAAAAATAAAAAATAGAGTACGCATTTTTGTAGCAGCAACATTGTGATATGTAAGCATATGAACACTAATAACAAAACAGGGAGTAACATTTAGTAAATGATTTCTCTCCTATAATTTAGTAGATATTGTTTTCAAGCAACATCATATAAATTTGCGACATTGTTAACATTAAATTCTCGACAGCAGGTTTAGATAAGCTTTGAACATCTCCCATGTATTCACAACCGCTCTTCAACAAAAACCACCGAATATTTATGAGCGGAGTGTAGGTCTTTGTATGAGACCGTCTTATAAGTTTTTGCCTTAAGTGAACTACTTTTATGAACCAAATATTTTAAGACCAACTACTTTTATGAAACGTGCAAAGCACGTGCTAAGTAACTAGGGTTTTTCTTAGATCAGACACCCTGTCGAGTTGACTGATATCAGTAATGCTCTATAATTATGCCACGTGTCATCGCATTGTATCGCACTGACCTGCTACCCGTTGAGTTCATATATTATTTTTAAATTATTTTTTTAATTGTAATTTTTAATTTACTTTTATACCCTTTTAAAATTTACATAAATTATTTGCCATTGTTTCTAGAAAATCATAAACCGTAAAAGGATAAGGGCCAAAACACAATCCCAACAAAGACTAGTAATTGCAAAATGACTCAAGCATAAAATTATAATTTCCTAATTTTTTTTAAATTACATTGCAACCACGAAGAAATCAAATCTTCAAATTAAGCCTCTTAGGGAGAGAGCTGGAAGTTGTCCAACACCATTGTTGGAGTTCGATACAACTGAGATGGAATCACGCCGAAATGACGGAGGAAAATTGAAGCATATTGGCCGGAGAATTGCAGAAATCGTGCCGGAATGCCTTCCAACCTGCAACAGCTCAATGCCACCTTCGATTCTCCAGAATGGTGTTGTACGACGCATCGCCGGAGTCGAAGAGAAACAGCCCGGGAAATAGCAGCGATTACCATCGTCGCCGGAATTGAAACCACGGTGCCTGGAAGCTTGTCCGCGCCGGAGATTTGCGCCATTACTTAGTTGGAATTCGCACCGGGAATTATAGTGCCGCCGCGCCGGAAATCCGCTTCGCCTGCAAACAGCACCATTAACAGAGATGAAGATCCATTTTCATGCCGAAGAGCTTCGCGATTGCCGGAATTAATGGAGGAGATGCGCCGCAGCATCAGGAAAACAGGGAACCCCTGTGTAATTTTCTATTCGTCACATAGAAGGTGCAATTTGACACCATTCCTCCTCCACCGCCACCCGCCATGGTCGGCCAATTTTATGGTGGTTCTTGAAATAATCAGCGGAGAAGCAATCCATTTACCCAACAACCCCTTTGTTGTCGTGTTTAGATTTTTTGCGAAGACTAGAAATTTGAACAGCAAGTTAGGCAAGGCGACGATGAACGTATCTTTGCAGGCGACCTAATTTGATTGAAGAATTGAAATGGGAGAAAATGTTAAATGGAATGCTAAATTTGAAATAAAAAAATAACTAATTTTGAAAGTTAAAGAATTTAATGGGTTAATTTTTTATTTTTTTTAATAAAAATTACATGAGGATAAATTCGTAAATTTATAATTGATTTTTTTTAATTATTAATTTATTATAAAGGTACAATAAGACAACACAACTCGACAATATTCGATGCAAAACGATAAAAAGTTAGATGATTAACTCAACAGGTTGCAGGTCATCAAATTTAAACCATTAGATTTTACTAGATTTAAGATCTGATGGTTTATAAATTATACCTGATATCAGGCAACTCGACAAGTTGCCTGACCTAAGAAAACTCCAAGTAACTAGTTGCAGTAAAAGAGAATACACATCTTTTGTAAGATGCGTGTAATTCAAATCCGTATATTATTTACATTTTTATCAAATACATAAATATCAGTCAAAATGTGCAATAAGCACTACAACAAATTGAAAATCAATGTGATGTTATAAACCAATCTAAGAATCATCATCTACCCCTAAAAATAATAAGTTCCAAATTCCTCATCCTTCATCTCTTTAACTCCAGCCAGTTTACACCATTCCACACACCCTATACACTCCCAAACACAACCCTACATATCGGCGCAGTTTCTCGGCGCAAACCCTAGTCTCGACTTCTTGGTGTCGTACAGGATGTGAAAGTTCTGCTGCTGATAGTTCCCAATAATCGAGAGCCCTGAACGAGGCGTCCCCAAGATCGCCAAACAAACGACCTCGTCAGGGTCGAGTTTGATGAAATAATTCTCGACGGGGAAGTTCCACACGGCCCCATCACCAAACACGATCCCAAACGAAGGCAACTCGACCTTCTCCACGCCAGACACATTGTAGCAAGGATCAAGAATCGGAAAATCTAGGACCACCGGATACTTCACCTTCTTAACAAACGCGTCCTTAATCATCTTATAAGCCGGATCAGCAAAGTAGCTGAGGGTAGTACCGGAATCTATGATCGTCCCACCACCACCATCTGACGAAAGACTCCACGTCTCTCGAGGGACATCCACCGCTTCCCCACCAACAATGATGGACTTTATATCCACGTAATAAAATGTGTCGACCGGATTCTCTTTCCCAGAGACGAACGACGTGAAATTCACCCCCGGGTCGTTCATTAGGTCTAAATTCTCACCAAAGATCAACTTACTACTAACACTCGTGTTACTATCCCTATCAACGAGACAATACGAAAAGGAATGGCCGTATAAGGACTGCAGCTGCGACGAGAAGGACAATGGGCCTCTACCTAGACCTAGCAAGCCTGCAGCCCCATGAAACAAGCCTCTATTCCAATGACCACATCCAAACATCACATCATCAACCTCCCTAAATTCAGTTTTGCCATTCAAAGCAGTTAGATTAACAGTAAACTTCTCAAGGGCGAAATCGCCGGTGGTGTTGGAGCTATCTCCATACCAATAGTAATAAGGGCAGCTCTGGTTGTGTCCCCTGCACGGCAGGGGAGGGTCAGGGGACGAAACCAGGCTGCAACGGGGGTCGTTGCAGCTTACATTCTTGAACGAACTCGAAAATTTAGGGTCATAAAACGGCGCACTTTGCTCGAAACAATCATAACAAGGTACACATTGAATCCAATTTAGGTCACTACCAGTATCAAGAATCAAAGAGAAGTGTTTAGGGGGTGTACCGATGAACACATCCATGAAGTATTCTCCTGACCCGAGGCTAACGCCAGACTCCAGCGTCGCCGTCAGCTGGCCGGCGGCGGAGGACGGATCCGGCGAGGGAGTTGGGCTGATGGGGCGGTGATCGGCGCCTTTCTTGAGCCTCGAAACAGAGTTTTGGTTCTTTTTTTCGAGTATTCTTGTGTGGAAGGTTTGGATTCGGGTTAAATCCTTTGCGGTAGATTCGACGACGCAATTTGTGGGGTTTCTGGGTTTGCCGTGGGATCTGTGCTTCATATTGAGGACAACAGAAGGTTTGAGTTTAAAGTCTTGATCTTGAGATGGGATTTGATGGGATTTCGGATTTGAGAAACTGCAGTCGCTATCCAAAGAGGAGGAGGAGGCAGAATTGAAGCTTGGAAATGTGAAAACAGAGGCATTGGGATTTAGGGCTATTGAAGATTCAATTTCACTATCATTTGCTAAAAACCCATGGAAGAACAAGTGTAAGTACACTAAAATCAGCAAATGCTTCGACACCATGAGCAAAAAATTAAAGAATCAAGAATCTAAAAAAAAAGGAGTGATTCAAATCCAAAAGAGGGTGTTCTGGAAATTAACTTCTTGAAAAGGCTGAGTTTCAGAGAATAAAGATTCGATTTTTAAGTTATTTGGGGTCTTGAAATCTGTTGCTTGTTTAGATTAAAATCTGGGAATGGAAGTGGAATATGAAGATGAAGGAGGGGCAAATTGGAAAATTAGAGAAATAGGGTGCAATCGTCAGTGGTGAAGAAATGGGGAGGTTCAAAGGAAGACTTTGAATATTGAGAAACTTTTCAGCTGTCCAATGCCACATTTGACGCGGTTTCACATAAGAATTTCCATTTTTATATGGTGGTGTGTGTAGTGGACTGGAAAGAAAGAAAGAAAGAAAGAGGGGGAACTTTGAGAAGAATTTGACTAAATCCGAGAAATTTTGGAGAGAAAGGGGCGATTTCGTGTTAATAGAAAATTAGGTCATTTAATCAAGAGTGTCTCATGCTAAAAAATAAAATAAAAAATCAAGGGTATCTCTGGAGTGAAAAATATTAATTATTTTAATTCAAAAATATTAGTTGTATTTACTGAAAAATCTTAGTTTGTTTTCAATAAACAACTACTTACCCAAAAAGTATGTTCACTTGTTTGTATGTAGTTTAATACAACATATCAGAGGGTATTATGGGGTATTGCGAGGTCCGTTTATGAATAAAATGATTGTTTATGAAAAATATGTATGACATACTTTCCATAAACAATAATTTTATTCATAACGGACCACACAATACTCTATAATACACTCCGACATATTGCATTAAACCACGTGCAAATAAGTGACCATATTTTTCGTAGACGGAGGGAATAACATTTTTTAATTTGTAATATATATAAAAAATTGTCCGATTACCTATACTAGACGAAATTAATCGATTACATCATGTATCATAGTTTTTATTTATTGGTTTGCAACTTGTACATTTTTGTATCCGTTTACAATTTTATGTTATATGAAAATGATTAATTGCAACATAAATATAATAGAAAAAGACTTGTGTGAACTTGGATTCACGAGAATATGATTTCTTCAAATGTTATTGTTATGTGTACACGCTATTACTATTATGTATAACTATTATTAATATTATATATATGCATTATTATTATTATTTTAAAATTCAAGTGCATATGCATAACAATAATATTGAATATAAAAAAAAAGGGTTTATGTGACCTACTCAACGTAACGTTGTTACCATATTACTTTGTACAATACATGTGACAATTAAATAAAAAATATGTAATTGATAAAAATAATTATAGCACAAGTTGCAATGCAAATTGATATACTCTGAATGTCTTTTTTATTTTATTTTCATTTTCCTAAAAATATTGCAACAGGAGTATAGTATGTTTGGACTTTCTACCATTTTTTTTCAATAACTTTCTACTTCTACCAATTGAATTGAAAAATCAAACTGTTGAAATGGCAATCTGATCGTTTATATTTAAAATTGTACTTACGTGTTTGATTTTAATGACTATAATGAGTGTTAATTTTATACGGAGAGAACAATAATTGAAAATTGACTCAAAATTAGTGATTTATGTTTTTCACGCTACTTTTTACGTAGAAACGATTAATTTTTTAATATTTAGAAAAAAAATTATACCTTAAGTCTTATGGTCAAACTGCGAATCACACATTTTCCACCCCAAATTCTGGTATAGTTCAATTTTTTTGCGCCCGTAAAGGTATAAATACAATCTGGTGAAATCCCAATTAATTTTATTTATTTATTTATTTCTGCAATGATTTTAAATTAAATTATTAATTAAGCCATATTTTGACTCAAATATCAATTCACATTAGCAATAAATAAATAAACGCACGCCCATAATTATTTTTAGATCAATTAATTAGTTGTTAGTGTTCATACTTGAACAAAGCAATTAACGCTAGTATAACTTTGCCAATGCAGTCAAACCTAAGTAAAATCAATTGTTTAATTATATTGACAACTTTTTTAATGATGACTCATATATTTTATTCACGAGTATAAACTATATTGAACATTTCTTTGTTGGAATAATTAAATGTCAATTCCACTTAGCCATCAATAATTGACTCTCAAATAAGTTGCAATAGGCTAATGGTTTACTTATAGTACATTTTGTTCCGTAAACTACACGATAAAAACCATAAGCATTTAATTGATAAATTAGTATAGCAGAAGAACATGAACTATATATGTCCTTCAATCAATGCGTTTAGTAATCTCCTGATGCAATTATTAATAATTCATGTGTTCTTTCATTATTTCAGTTAAGCCGCATATTAATATTATGAGATCATTTCACAATTAATGAATATGAATAATACTTTTAATTTTTTTTATCGAAATTTATGCATATAACTATGAGATCATTTCACTATTAATGAATATAGATTTTTTAAAAATCGAAATGTATGCATATTAATACGAGAACATTTCACAATTAATAAATATGAATAAAAATTTTATTTTTGAAATCGAAATAATTAACATTGATATTTCGAGCTAGTTCTTGAGAAGTAAAATTGTGACTAACCCTTTATCGTGAAAACATAGAATGTATCTTCCATTTGAGATTTAAAATTTGAATTTCGAAATTTATATTTGGTATTTTAGAATTAAATTTTAATAAATCTACTCGAGCCGCACGCTAAAAATCATTTAAATAATAATTTTTCTATATCACGTTCTTTCTAATAACTCATTATTTATTTTATTTTCACTCATATTTTATTTATCATTTTACAACTTTTTGTTCTCACTTTTAGTTAAATTTCCAACTCCCAATCCTCTTTTCTAGATTCATCGACATTGAATCAATCGAACACATTTCTAACACATGTTCTACTTTTGATAGCCCTTGAATTATATCATCGGGTCTTAATTTTTCATGAGGTTTACTTCTATAGTTATATTGATGAATCACGGTTCTAATTAGTTAAATAAATGGAAAACTTTTCGTTTTTTAAATTCTTGAGTTTACTGAACAAAATAAATAAATGGAAATACCAAACATTGTGCCAACTAACCGATCTATTTGACTACATAATAAATTTCAGTTATTTGATATGACAAAACCTAAATTGAGTATGAGCTTCGCAATGAGTTATTCAACAACTTTCATGTAAAGTGGGCCAATATATAATTATAAAACAAAAGTATTGAATTCATTTTCAGAAAACATGCATCTTTGGAGCGATTGGACTTTGATTGGTCAAACGGGTAAAATTTATAGATGTGGCCTGAGAGCAAAGTCAAATTACACGATTTTAAATTAGACAAGTTAGTTCCGTGCAGGAAGTTGTCTTCTACAAATAGTTATTGTGAATATATTTTGATATATTCATATTGAATATAAGAAAAACATAATTAAAAAGAAAAAAAAAACTATAACTACGAAAGTTATGTTTGTTTTGGGATTTAGGTATGCGGGGGAAGTCATGCCTTTGAAATCTTAAGATATAAAAATTTTGATGAATAATATAAGTGTGTGTTTGTTTTGGGATTTTAGTAGGGTGAGATGTTGCTTTATGTTAAATCAATATTTTTTAGTGATAGATTTTGTATTATTGTATTATATTGTGTAAGAGAAAAGTAGGAGATAAATTTAGTGGATGATAAAAAAAATGATGATGTGATTGTATGTAATTATATGAAAAGTAATAATAGGTTTATAGGTATGGATTGAGTTTGAGATTTGAAAACCCGATTTTAAATCTCAAACTAGAACAGAGCGTGGATCGCAAAGTCCAAAGTCTATTCGGGTGAATTTCAAAACAAACATACACAAGTCTTGAGAGTATTTTTTATTAGAACTGTTATAATTTCTAAGATAAATTGTACTACCTTCGTCCATTTATTTATGTCATTATTGTAGTAGATTGTAAATTTTCTAAAGAAAAAAAAAGGAGTATGTGAGTGTAATGTTGAATAAAATAATTATAACTTTATATTTTATTGACTTTTGTGAGAGAGATAGAGAGAGTTATTTCTTTTTTTAGGTATGAAAGTAATTGTGTGTCATCCAATTAAAACAAGTGTGAAAATAATAGGGGGACAAAGATTTTTTTTTAAAATGTAAGTAAAGTATATATATTAAGGCAAAAATTTATAAATAATACATTGTATATTAAAAAAATAATATCACTTAAAAAAAAGACCATTTTAAGATTTGAAAATAATTGATACACTTTACATTAAAAAAATTGCTATAAAAAGGGAATTTTTTTTTTCTTTATGTGTTTGTATAATTAGTTAGAGCAAATTTTGAATATGTGCATTAAAAAGAAAACTCTCCCTTTAAAGTCAAAGGGGTGAAGGTAGTTGGGAAACTACACATTGATGATGTCGGAGGAAGAGTAGTTTACGACGAAAATGGAGAAAGAATTTTTTACTAATGAAAACCAAATTGATATAATTATTAATAATATTTCCAAGACCTACACGTCAATAAATACAGTACTGTAGAAATTTGGATAAATAGTTAAATACACATCTAACTACCATTGCCAGGACGCATGACTTGAAAACGAACAGCTCAAACAATAATACTGGATTAATTTAATTTAAATTAAATTCAAGGGGTACTCAAAATTGTCAAATCAAATGAATCAACATTTAAGTACTCTTTTTGGCAAAGTATACTATGAATTTAAAATTTATTTTTATTTTATGTACATTTTGTTTGCATTTTATTAATAAAATATTAGTTTGATAGTAATACTTCCTCCGTCCCAAATCAGTTTTCACAGTACACTATTCATCTTTTACAAAAATTTCTAAATTACATCTCATTTCATTAATAATTAAACTAAAAAATACCCTCGCTTTGTTTCATTCATTTAAATTGAACAATATTTCATCATCAAAAAAACTATTTTATTTATTTAAACACTATAAATCAATTCTTATACTAAAATCACAAAAAATCAATTTTGAAAACTAATTTAAAATGGAGGTTGTAATTTATAATGGAAACGACTAATAATATCAAAAGGTAGTATTCCCACGCCCTCTATTAAATTTTCTATTTTACCAAAACGAGCATCCCAGCTCAAATGAAAACGTTGATGGTATTAATTAGTACTTTTTTTAATATAGGAAAAAAAAAGGGAGAATGAAACCAAATTTGGTTCACGCACGTGAATAATGAATATGAAGACATGTGGAAATTGTGCATATTTGGCGTCTCCTCCAATTTTTTGGGCTTGAAAATTTATTTGCAGCCATAGTCGCATTCAAACCGTTAAGGTACTTCAATTTAATATGTTTAAGCATTATTAGAATACTCGTCATTTTTAGAGAAGAATATTGCTACAGAGTTTTCACAAAAAAAATTCAGTGGATTGACAATAATGTTGACTATTCCCAGTTTTGAAATAAATTATGTAGCCAATTTTTTGAATTGTGACTTAAAAAATGCTACAAATTCAATTTTCTTAGTGAATGCGGCAATTACAAACTGCTTCACATTTTTTATTGCGAATGCTCCCAGAGCCGGTCCAAAAAATTTTCCTAATATTATTTTTCTAATCACACGGTCTATCAACGTGAGAGTTTCGTTCTTATATTTTTCTAATTGACAAAATTAAATATAATTTAAACCACAATATTATATATTTAAGTTAATTATTAAATATCTAATTAATTCATTAAGTGGTACATGGCCACAAAACCCAACAATTTATGTTCTCAATTTAATCATATTTAAATAAAAGTATAGTTACAATAATAAAATTAATTAATATGTCTCATATATATAACATATGAGATTGTTTTAAATAAAAAATGTGATGGGTGTCGAATCCAACAAATAATAAAATCTGCTTAAATATATATAAATTGTGAAAGTGGTAAGCAGGGTCGAATCCACAGAGATTGATAAATAGATTTATCCTTCTAAAATACACAATTACAACTATAAACACAAGGATGAGGGTTTTAAAATTGAGATTAAACTAAACTTAATAAACAAGAAGTAAAATAAAATAAAGAAGATTCATAGTAATAAAAATATACAACCAAAGATAACTTTAGAGCCAGTTCACACTCAATCGATCCTCGATGCAAATATCGTCTTCCATTTTACATTAAATTGATTATAGTTGTTGATATCACCTAACAACCTAATCTTTCCTTACTTTATCGATAATAAGGATATCATCTCTTATTACTTCTCTAACCAATGAACAACCCTAGGTACCACAATTAGGATTTAATTCACCAGCAACATTAAAATCTAGAAAGACTCAATTCTAGCCAACAAACGCACATGTAGGTTCATTTAGACTAGGTTATGTATCTCCATGACAATTATTCACTGTCATTTGCCACTAACATTAGAACAATTAAACAATTACGGATTTAACGTTCCAATTGCCAATATTTCACGAATTGAATAATTGGCCACATTAGACAACTCGCCAAACAATGTGATCAAACACAGAAGATACATAAATAATGAAGAATGAAAGAGTATGTAAACTAGTTAAATCTCACCATTAATGTCGAACTGAATCTTCAATTATCCGTGACTAGAAAGAAAAGAACATATAATATTCTCTTCTCTCTCAAAGTGTTGAGAGAGAAGAGAGAAGGATAATAAAAAAAAAACTTAGAGAATAAGCTGCAAATGAAAGTTAGGATGGATGTATATGATCTACCCCCTAAACTAAATTCTTAACTAATTATATAGTAATTCCTATCTAAGTGTAAGTTACAAAAGAAGTAGTTAAGAACTACCTTTACAAACTTATCTAAAATTTTATCTAAAATAAAATAAAACTACTAACTTAATACATTAATCTAGGATAAGTTTAAAATATTCAAGACTCTTAAATGGATGGAAAGAATTAAATTTGAGTCTTGGTGTAGATATTTAGGCGCCACATTTCAAAATTTATGTCTGCACCTTAGGCTTGCCCACATCTTATGAGAAAAGTACTTCTGTTTTCTTCTTCTTTGCAGTCTTCAATTCTACTTCTTCACAAATCAACCCGAATGGTCTCAAACATCAATTAAATCCTTAGTTTCCCTATAAAACATGAAACTTGATCAAAATAAATATTTAAGGATTAATTGTTATCTAAAATATGAAAAAAAAATATGACAATAAATATGTCATTTATGCAATCTATCAAAATGACAAATAAAAACTTTACCCTATATATTATACTTAAAAATGAAGAAATTAATGACTTTTTATTTGAATGGCATATACTTATCTTCAAATGTGAAATTAGAGTATGTATAATGTGTAATTTATTTATAATAAAATTGGTTTGCAGAACCTTTTAATAAAATAACTTATATCTTTTACTAAAAATATTTTTTACTCTTTAATAAAATAATTTATACATTTTATACCCTTCAATTTATACTTTTGTAGAAATCTAAGAGCTAAACTTCTTGTATATGGATCGACACATTTGGGAGAGAAAGTAGGGTTTCGTATATTAGAATGAATATGATAATACAATTTGTTAAAGGAAAAAGGAAAGAGATACCCTCTTTATATACAAGTGAGAGGTATCTAAAATAATAATACTAGATACAAATAAAAGTATTATTTTGGTAAGGAGTGTAATACTATAACTCCTAAGACCCCCCCTCAAAATGAGAATGGATATTGATCAATCCCATTTTGACTTTGAATTCTTGAAATAAGCTTGGGCCTTATGGTTTTGTTAGGATATCTGCAGTGTTTTCTTCTGTAGGAATTTGGACAATCTTGATTACTCCTTCCTTGATCTTTTCTCGAGTGTAGTGGTAGTCAATTTGTATGTGCTTTGTCTTTTCATGAAGAACCGGATTGTGTGCAATGCAGTAGGCAGATCTACTGTCTGTATAGATCAATGCAGGTTGTGGATGTGGCACTCTTAGATCTTTAAGTATGTAGAGGATCCATTGAACCTCAGATGTTGTTGCACTCATTGCTCTATACTCACTTTCTACTGATGATTTACTCACAGTGCTTTGTTTCTTTGATTTCCAGGAAATGAGTGAATCACCAAGGTAAACAGCATATCCAGTAATGCTTCTCCTTGTTGTTTCACATCTCGCCCAGTCTGCATCTGGAAAGGCATGTAACTTGAAAGAGCATTTGTTAGAGTATAAGATACCTAAATCAATAGTTGATTTTAGGTATCTTAGTAGTCTATAGACAGCTGACATATGAGTTTGAGTAGGTTTACTCATGTATTGACTTAAAGTTTGAATGACATAAGACAAATCAGGTCTTGTAAATTGTTAAATAAAGGAGTTTACCCACAATTCTTCTGTATTCAGAAGCATCAGTAGGAGGAAGAGATTCAGAGTCATTGAAACTCTGTTTTGAATCCATGGGTGTGGTGCAAGGCCTACTGCCTAGGTACCCACAATCAGTTAAAAGGTCAAGGGCATACTTCCTTTGACAAAGTTGTAAACCTGCATTACTCCTTGCTACCTCAATACCTAAGATATACTTAAGTATACCCGGGTCTTTAATTGTAAATTTATTATGCAAAAGAGTTTTAACATTCATAATTTCAGAAAGATTACTACCAGTGATAATTAAATCATCAACATAACATAGAATAGCAGTAAAACAATCATCAGTTTGTTTGGTGAAAAGAGAAGTATCAGCAAGAGACTGCTCATAACCAAAATCAATCAATGTGTCAGATAACTTTGTGAACCATTGCTTTGAAGCTTGTTTTAAACCATATAAACTTTTATTTAGCTTGCAAACTCTTGTATCATTTTCACTAATATAACCAGGGGGAGGTAGCATGTAAACTTCTTCAAACAAGTCACCATGTAGAAAAGCATTGTTCACATCACATTGATGTATATACCAATTTTTAGCAACAACAATTGAAAATAAGATTCTAACAGTGGTTATCTTAGCAACAGGAGAAAAAGTATCAAAATAATCAATACCTTCTTCTTGGGTGTATCCTTTTGCAACTAATCTGGCCTTGTATCTTTCTATAGACCCATCAGGTTTATACTTGACTTTATATACCCATTTACACCCTATACAGTGTTTCCCAGAAGGTAAGTTAACTAAAGACGAAGTGTTTGTTCTTTCAAGAGCTTCTAGCTCTAAAGACATTGCTTTTTGCCAATTTTCATCTTTGTGAGCTTGTTTAAAGGTTTTTTGGCTCACAAATTTGGGAAATGTTGGCAATAAAATGGGTGTAGTTGGGAGTAAGTTTTGTTGTGGATAAGAAATCAGAAATGGGATACTTTACACCCTTAGAGACAATGAGATTTGCTGAGCTTTGGTTTTCATAAACATTAGTGTTATTTTTATGACTGAGAGAAGCAGAAAGAGTGGTTTTGTAAATATCCAAATAAGGTGGAGGAAGTTTAGTCCTACTAGATCTCCTAAGAGGTTCTTCACAAATATTTTGAGAAATGTCAGCATTTTGATGAGTAACAGTTTGTATTTCATCAATAAGTTCAGGATGAAGTAGCTCAACATTTTGATTTTGGATGATGTGATTGTCAACACTATTAGGAGAAGTGTGACCCACATGATTTTCAGTAAAAATCAAATCAGAATCAGAAGACTGTTGATTCCGATGTTTTAAAATAAGGTCATTTATAAACTTGTTTGTGGATATTTTATCAGAAAAAGGATAAATATTTTCAAAAAATTTGACATCCCTGGAATTAAAAACTTTTCCAGTAGAAATATCCAGTAATCTGTAACCCTTAGTGCCAAAAAGATACCCCAATAGAATGCATTTCATAGCTCTTGGATCAAATTTATGTCTGTTAGCAGCAAGAGTACTAGCAAAACATAAGCAACCAAAATTCCTAAGGTGACTATAATCAAGAATTTTACCATGCATAACTTCAAAAGGAGATTTATAATCTAACACAATAGAAGGCAGTCTATTAATCAAATGAGCTGCAGTTAAAACACAGAAATTCCAGAATTTCAAAGGTAGACATGCTTGAAACATTAAAGATCTAGCAACTTGTAACAAATATTGATGTTTTCTTTCAACTAAACCATTTTGTTGTGGTGTTTCCACACAAGAAGTTTGATGGATAATACCCAAATTATGATAAAAATTAGTTAAGAGAAACTCAGTTCCATTATCTGATCTTAAAACTTTAATTTGTTTGTTAAATTGGGTATTAACCATGTTATTGAAATTTTCAAGAGAATTTCTAACAACAGGTTTGTGTTTAAGCAGATAAATCCAGGTACACCTACTGAAATCATCCACAATAGTAAAGAAAAACCTATAACCACCATGTGACTCTATTGAGAAAGGACCCCAAACATCACAGTGTATAAGATCAAAGCATGCATCACTTCTAGAAGTACTGATAGGAAAAACAGATCTCTTCTGTTTTGCAAGAGCGCAGATTTCACAAACAGAAGATAAGTCTTTGCATTTTACATTCAAAGAAGGAATATGAGATATTTGCTTACTTGAAGCATGGCCTAGTCTAGTATGCCATGTATTAAAGTCTGCTGTGGAATCCACATTATTTAGGAAAGAGCCTACAATGGGGATTGAGGCTTTAAGAAAGTACAATCCTCATTGCTGTTCAGTGACTTGGTCGGAGTTTTCGAAAAAAAAATTTTCCTACTCCCCCGCAAGAGTACGGGATCGTCGTAGTAGTGAAGTAGACTAGGACCAAGTAGTTATCGAACCCAAAGGATTTAGGAATGCAGTGGAGCCCTAAAGTTGCACGTTGGCATGGTACTATAGTGACGAGCAAGTAGGCATACGAAAAATTAAACTAAGCGAAAATTAAATCTAGAAAAGCAATTAAAACAATTAAACTAACTTCCTATTAAAGAAGTGCGAGGGAGAAAATTGCTTCGAGTGTCTTCACAATATAATCCACTAGTGTGTTTGACAAATTCACAACCTATCATTGCCTTTTTCTAGATGTTCGCTAAGAGCGATCACAAAAGTGTGTAGACCAATCCCTTTTGAGGCTTAGGTGAACAACGTGGACTAACTAGCAACTCCTAATTATGCCCCATAAGCTCCTAAGATCGTGAATATCTAAAAACACGCGATGCATCTCTAGAATTCCCCCTTCACTAAGTACCCTAATATTCAAATTAAGATACCTAATGTCTAATGATGGGGGATCTAGCAACCGACCCCCTCTCGGGCAACCGATTACTATTTAACTCAAATTAATTAGTCAAAACTTTCACCTAAATACCAATCATGCATACCCAACTCTCGTTGCAATACACAAAATTAAATACCTAAGCTAATCAAATCAACTAATTAATTGAGACATACAAAGCCCATCAATAGAAACATTCACATCAAGAAATAGACATAATCAAAGCTATAAATCCATCAACACACTAATTTCATACATTGATTCAACACTCAAAGCAAACAAAATTAGCCCATGGTTCTAGAAGAGACACCCATGGCTAACAAGCTAAAATAACAACTAAAAATGAAATTACTCATTAAAACTTGAATTAAAAGAAAGATATCACCTCTTGTGATGAAATTTGGAAATACAACTCTTCAATAGCTTCAATCCTTGCTTGAAATGTAAAAACAACTAATGAAATATAAATCTAATCTAATCTAGAAATTAAAAGAAAAATAAAAGAAAAGAAAACTAAAAACTAGGGATTAGGGTTCTTGTGTGTGATGATTGATTGTTCTTCAATAATCTGAGAAATGAAGTATATATAGTGTGGAAATAGGGCTTGAAACGAATTTGCAATTAAATCCCTGAAAAATGGTGAAAATTCGAAATTTGGACCAAAAACTGCTGAGTTGACCCGGTCAACTCGGTCAACTCGAGCGAGTTGACCAACTCGACCGGGCCTCTTGGTCGAGTAAGGCGAAATGGCTTCGAACGTTCTGTATAAACCGACATCCGCTCGCGCGAGTCGAATGACTCGATCGAGTTGCTCGATCGAGTTTGGAAACACGCTTCTGTGAATTGCACGACTCTTTCATGAGTGCTATTTCTCTCCCTTCTTCATCCGCAAATCGGCTATGGTGTGGCTTACAATTTCTGGGTACAACGAGCTTCTTTCCGGCATCTATGGCTTCTCCGATGCGAGTTTTCCGATTTCGGTGCTTGCAAACTTCAGTTTTCCGGCGAGAATTGTGAATTTTCTTGGTGGTGGCTCTCGGTAATTTCCAGATTTTCCGGCGTGCGAATCTCTCCATGGATTATAGCGTGAGGAGCTCTCGAATTCCGGTGATGGCAAGTGGCTGCAAGTTTTTCTTCAAGATCTTTCCTTCTCTCTCTTCAATTGGCAAACTTCACGGCTTGAATTCCCGGCAAGAATTTCTTTTCTTCCTCTCTCTTCATAGCAGCAATTAAATCAAATTTTGACCTTTTCCAATTGTAGAAGTGGTGGGCCCCAGCTGCTCTTCTTTTGTTCCTTTCCTCTCGTCACGTGAATGCCCAAGTAGCAGCTTCCAATTCCTTTCTTTAAACAAAATGGGCCTTGCTATTATTTTCCTAAGCAAATGGGCTTTTGAAATGGGCCGAAAGTATAATTAAAATGGGTAGCAGCAACTTTAATTGTTTGGCCCAATTTACTCTTCTTCTTGTACTTTCTCGACTCAATCCTCCGATCATCTTCACAAAATTAAAGGCACGTGTTTTCTTCTAAAAATACTCAATTTTCTGCAAAATTAAGCACAAATACCTTTCTCGACAATTAAGCACAAATAATCACATTAATGTAAATAATTGCAAGAAATCCAATTAAATTTGGCAAAAATAGTACACGAATTTCTAGCAAAAATCACACTAATCACCCCCCCAAACTTAAAGTGTTGCTCGTCCTCGAGCAACGGAAGAAATAAAACAAGTGGGAGGATTGCGAGAAATGAGTGTCAAAGAAAATAAATAGCAATTATCAAGTTCCTTCAATCTAGTCAAGCCTTTATGTACAAAAATCAACTAGCAAATTCACAAGTCATGTTCAAATCAATGCAAGATTCAAGTGCTCAATCCACAATATCCTTTCAAGTAAGTGTTTCACTCATCACTCAAAGTGTATCAAGGAATGTATGCACTCATCAATCAATTCATACAAATGCACTACCATAGGCTTGCCAATCATCTAAGTTCTCCACCACTTTCTAAGTGGTCAATCTAAGAATCAATGAGGACTTGCATTTGGTTGTAATGTTGGGCTCTTTGGTCGAGGTGGGGAAATTTGGATAAAGTGACTCGTAAACTAGTGGAGCGAGAGGTCAAAATGCCATGGTACATCTCTACACTCTCAAAGATAGAATCGCAAGTGATCAATTTGCAACTCAAATTACCAAACTCCAACAATTTACTAGTTCTCATTTTTCAAGCACATTCTCACCATCAACTATCAAGCACCTTTTGAACTTGTAACTCTACCAAATTCTTGTACACAAGAGAGTTTCCTTCACAATTTTCTTCTATTCACAAATCAACTCAATCTTTTCTTGTACAATTTTTTTTCAACTCATCTTTTTCTCTTCTTTTTCACTCTTTTCACTTTCACACAAACTTATCCACCAAATTTTCATTTATGCACAATTCAACCTTACTACCCTCATTCAAGCTCCACTAGCTCATAGGAAAAATTAGGCTCACAAAAGGATAATTAGGCTAAATTTGTAGGTTGCCAAGAAAAATAGGTCAATAGGCTCAAAGGGGCTAACTACGGAAAAATTTCACTTGGTATGGAAAATTTTGCTAAGTGACTATTCAAATCAAAGATGGCCTCATATCACTTTCAAAGATTTAACACTGAATGTAGCCTCAAACAAGACAATTGGCAAGTTCTAGAGCACACAAGCATGAACGATACTCACAAGAAAGAAATTAGACCCAAAATATGCAAGTCTAAAGGCTCTAAAGCTCACGGGCTTGTCTAATCATGAATCGAGCACAAAATCAAGCACAATCATCACATGAACAAATAAACAAGCAAGTCTCAATCAATACCATCAAGCTCAACTAAATCTCAAAAACCAAACAATCACCATCAATTGAGCTTCCGACACCAAGCCACACAATCTTAACTCCAAAAAATATACTCAAAGATATTCAATAAGCCTACAATTAAGCACAAAACTTTCTAAAAATTGAGTGAAGTAAGTTGGTGCAAATAGAATTGTAAAACGAACATACCCCCCCCCCAAACTTTTTCATTGCCAAGCAATTAAAAGTTTGGAAAGATAGTGTCACAATGAGATTTGCAACCAACTAATCACCAAGCAATTCACCATATTAAGCAAGCCACACAAAAATTCGACAATAAGCTCACAAAACCCCTAATAAAGCATTTCACCCTCAAATCTCAACACGTATATCAAATACTCAATTAAGCAAAACTCTACGAAAATGAGGCGTGCGCCTGTGCAATGTACAAGTGAAGCCTCAAGTGCGCCGGTGCATTGTAAAATATGAAAATCAAAATAAATAACTCCCCCAAAACTTAGACATTGCTAAGTAATTCTAAGTTTGGGGCATATTACCTCCAATTTGCACCAAGCACAATCTTCTTCTTCAAGGCACGATCACCTCACGTTAAGCTCCTTGAGTATGCTCATCTTTCCTATCAAGCAAGTCTCTTGAAAACATCACACCCTCAAGTCTTCATATGCCAAGTCAAAACTCATGTACAAGTATATGTAAGCAATTAAATCCAAAACTCCCAACAAAAATGATAACCAATAAGCTCTAATCAAATGGGGATGTATCGGTGCAATTAAAAAATGATGCATGAAAAAACTAACACCCCCCCAAACTTAGACTTTGCATAGCATGTCTAAGTTTAGGTAAAGGTGTTTGTACCTCAAGCTTCCTTCAAGCACGTGTCCTTCCATAGAGCTCGAAATCCTCACCGAGCCTCAACACACGACCCCAACACCTAAACAAAACAAAAGCAAAAGCAATATTAAAAGAACAAGGCAAAAATAAAAGAAAGCAAGTAAAAATGGGTTGCCTCCCATTAAGCGCTAGGTTTAATGTCCTTTGCCGGACTTATTAACGGAATTCAAACTTCTTTCATCGAAATGGCCATGGATATTTGTCATTCTTCCCATTGTATCTCAATCTTTGAGCTTCATAAGCATGGAGACGCTCATGGAAAGTAGACCAATCACCCATATCCTTCTTGCATCTTTTCACAATGAAGTTTCTCATATTCTCCTTCCATTCTTTTCTTCTCTTCCCAAGGATGCCCAAGTTTTTCTCAACTTCTTTCCTATGATTAAAAGTCTCAAGAGGTAAAACGAAATCAATAGAAACATTACTATCAAATGAAGTGCAAATTGAAAAGGTTAAAGGTTTAGAAATGCTCATTTCACTCTTCAACTCTTCTTTCGATGCTTCTTGATTTTCTTGCTCATGGTTGCTCAAGTCCATCAATGGACCTTCCTCTTGATCACTTTCAACTATGGAATTGGCGCCTTCATCCTTCTCACTTGGGTCCTTCTCTTCTCTTTCCTCTTCTTCAATCATCACTTCTCGAATCTCTTCCACAACTTCTTCTTCGATTTCTTCCTCTTCATCCACATATCCTCGATCAAATTCGTTCTCCACCTCAAATTCTTCTTCTTGAACACCATCCACATCCTCTTCTATTCTCTTCTCTTCACTCTCATCTAATACGTTTTCCAAGAAGATGGCAAATTCCTCCCAATGAAGTTTAAAGAATTCAAGTCTTGCATTCATCATACCACTTTCTTCCATTTCCTTCCACATGGCTCCCATCATCTCTTTGTATTGAACTCGGCTTTCTTTGGATAAAGAAGACACGGTCTCGTCATACCATTGTAGATATTGACATTCATAACTTGAGTCGGCATAAGACCAAGTCTCTTTGTTTCCCCACTCTTGATAGCGAGATGAAACTTGTTGCACTTGAGAATTGTACTCGAAACTCTTCTCATTGTTGGGGCCATCTACTTGTTGTTGTGGTAGATAAGGATATGTATATGAGTTTGAGTATTGTGGAGGAGGGTAGTTTGGATATTGTGGATATTGATGATATGGAGAAGGTTGTTGGTAGGTTGGGGGTTGTTGTGGTGGATAAGAGTATGGGTAGGGGTGAGGATCCGGAGGATACACCGTGCTAGATTGGTTATGACCCGTCTTCCAAAGGTATATATCCTCCATCTTTCGAATTCAAAGCACACCTACAAAGACGAGAAATATCAAATTCAAACAAAAATAAAACAAAAAAAACAAAGCAATAAAGATGTCACTACTAGTACCACTCAACTAACCCTAAGTCCCACTTAAGACACTCAACTAAATCCCCGGCAACGGCGCCATTGACTTGGTCGGAGTTTTCGAAAAATAAATTTTCCTACTCCCCCGCAAGAGTACGGGATCGTCGTAGTAGTGAAGTAGACTAGGACCAAGTAGTTATCGAACCCAAAGGATTTAGGAATGCAGTGGAGCCCTAAAGTTGCACGTTGGCATGGTACTATAGTGACGAGCAAGTAGGCATACGAAAAATTAAACTAAGCGAAAATTAAATCTAGAAAAGCAATTAAAACAATTAAACTAACTTCCTATTAAAGAAGTGCGAGGGAGAAAATTGCTTCGAGTGTCTTCACAATATAATCCACTAGTGTGTTTGACAAATTCACAACCTATCATTGCCTTTTTCTAGATGTTCGCTAAGAGCGATCACAAAAGTGTGTAGACCAATCCCTTTTGAGGCTTAGGTGAACAACGTGGACTAACTAGCAACTCCTAATTATGCCCCATAAGCTCCTAAGATCGTGAATATCTAAAAACACGCGATGCATCTCTAGAATTCCCCCTTCACTAAGTACCCTAATATTCAAATTAAGATACCTAATGTCTAATGATGGGGGATCTAGCAACCGACCCCCTCTCGGGCAACCGATTACTATTTAACTCAAATTAATTAGTCAAAACTTTCACCTAAATACCAATCATGCATACCCAACTCTCGTTGCAATACACAAAATTAAATACCTAAGCTAATCAAATCAACTAATTAATTGAGACATACAAAGCCCATCAATAGAAACATTCACATCAAGAAATAGACATAATCAAAGCTATAAATCCATCAACACACTAATTTCATACATTGATTCAACACTCAAAGCAAACAAAATTAGCCCATGGTTCTAGAAGAGACACCCATGGCTAACAAGCTAAAATAACAACTAAAAATGAAATTACTCATTAAAACTTGAATTAAAAGAAAGATATCACCTCTTGTGATGAAATTTGGAAATACAACTCTTCAATAGCTTCAATCCTTGCTTGAAATGTAAAAACAACTAATGAAATATAAATCTAATCTAATCTAGAAATTAAAAGAAAAATAAAAGAAAAGAAAACTAAAAACTAGGGATTAGGGTTCTTGTGTGTGATGATTGATTGTTCTTCAATAATCTGAGAAATGAAGTATATATAGTGTGGAAATAGGGCTTGAAACGAATTTGCAATTAAATCCCTGAAAAATGGTGAAAATTCGAAATTTGGACCAAAAACTGCTGAGTTGACCCGGTCAACTCGGTCAACTCGAGCGAGTTGACCAACTCGACCGGGCCTCTTGGTCGAGTAAGGCGAAATGGCTTCGAACGTTCTGTATAAACCGACATCCGCTCGCGCGAGTCGAATGACTCGATCGAGTTGCTCGATCGAGTTTGGAAACACGCTTCTGTGAATTGCACGACTCTTTCATGAGTGCTATTTCTCTCCCTTCTTCATCCGCAAATCGGCTATGGTGTGGCTTACAATTTCTGGGTACAACGAGCTTCTTTCCGGCATCTATGGCTTCTCCGATGCGAGTTTTCCGATTTCGGTGCTTGCAAACTTCAGTTTTCCGGCGAGAATTGTGAATTTTCTTGGTGGTGGCTCTCGGTAATTTCCAGATTTTCCAGCGTGCGAATCTCTCCATGGATTATAGCGTGAGGAGCTCTCGAATTCCGGTGATGGCAAGTGGCTGCAAGTTTTTCTTCAAGATCTTTCCTTCTCTCTCTTCAATTGGCAAACTTCACGGCTTGAATTCCCGGCAAGAATTTCTTTTCTTCCTCTCTCTTCATAGCAGCAATTAAATCAAATTTTGACCTTTTCCAATTGTAGAAGTGGTGGGCCCCAGCTGCTCTTCTTTTGTTCCTTTCCTCTCGTCACGTGAATGCCCAAGTAGCAGCTTCCAATTCCTTTCTTTAAACAAAATGGGCCTTGCTATTATTTTCCTAAGCAAATGGGCTTTTGAAATGGGCCGAAAGTATAATTAAAATGGGTAGCAGCAACTTTAATTGTTTGGCCCAATTTACTCTTCTTCTCGTACTTTCTCGACTCAATCCTCCGATCATCTTCACAAAATTAAAGGCACGTGTTTTCTTCTAAAAATACTCAATTTTCTGCAAAATTAAGCACAAATACCTTTCTCGACAATTAAGCACAAATAATCACATTAATGTAAATAATTGCAAGAAATCCAATTAAATTTGGCAAAAATAGTACACGAATTTCTAGCAAAAATCACACTAATCACTCAGCAAAACCAATCACTTTCTTGTTCATGTTGGCCTGAAAAATACAGTGTGAGGACAAGAAACTAACAGTGCAATCATTAGTCTTTGTTAGTTGAGAAATGGATAAAAGATTGAAACAGAAATCTGGAACATATAGTACATTATATAGGATAAGATCATCATTCAATTTAACTTCACCAGTTAATGTAGCAGTTGCAAAGGCATTATTTGGTAACTTAATCTTGATATCAGATATTATTGGTGTTGAAGTAAAAATATTTTTATCAAAGACCATGTGGTCTGTTGCTCCAGTATCAATTATCCAGGTAGATATACCACTAGTTATAGAGTTAAGACAAGAATGTAAACCTGAACCAGCAGCCTCATCTTGTTGAGCAAAAGCACCAGCAGCAGAGTGTGACTTATCCTTATCTTTCTGTTGCTTAGCATAAATAAAAAACTGCTCATACATCTCTTTGGAAAACAATGGGTTAGTAGCACCATTATCATTAGTAACAGAATCATGAGTAGGAGATTTCACAGAAGCATGAGACACAGAAGTATCTAGTTTAGGCTTAGGTTTTGCAGATTTAGGACCCCTCCAGCCTGGAGGATACCCTATAATCTGAAAACACCTATCCACAGTATGACCAGGACCATCACAATATGAGCAATGGAGTGGTCTCTTCTTGTCTTTAAAAAACTTTGCATTCTTGGCCAGCATGGCAACATTATCATTGTTAATCATATCAAAATTAGTGTTCAAAGTCCTTTGAGACTCCTCTTGCAGAAGGAGACTGTAAACCTTTGCAAGAGGAGAGAAAGGAACTTGAAGCAATAACTGACTTCGTATAGCAGAATATGAATCATCAAGACCTATCAAGAATTTCATACAAGCATCTTTCTCTTGAGTTTTACTCAGTTTCAATGGAAGCTCACAAGTACAGTTAACCATAACCCCACATTCACATTTAAGAGCAGGCCTATAACTCATGTACTCATCCCATAGTGATTTAAACTGATTATAGTAAGTAACCAGGGATTGAGAACCCTTAGAAATAGCACTCAATGACTTTTCCAGATGATATACACGAGTTAAATCAGATTGAGAGTACCTGGCATGAAGTTCATCCCATACCTCTTTCGCCGAACTGAAATAGTCTAGGGTTTGCTTGATTTCGGCATTGATTGAGTTTAGAATCAAAGCAAGGACCAAATCGTTAGCCCTAAACCATGTTGCATGTACGATTACATCATCAGGCTCGGGCTGTGGCAAAGTACCATCAATCAGGCGGAGCTTGTTCTTGACACTGAGAGCGCGTTTGACGACGTGGCTCCATGATACAAAATTCGGACCCGTTAGCGGATCGAGAACAATCGAAACAGCAGGATTATCGTTAGGGTGTAACGCCAGAGGGGATAGCGAATTCAACAGAGGATTCAAAGAATTTGAATCGGTTGCCATCTGAGATCAAAAATTTCCACCGACTAATAGATTCGAGGAAAAAGGAACACAAGATTCAACGGAAATCACCGTAAGAATCGAAGAAAAAAGGGACAGATTCGTGAAAAATACGTAAGAATCAACAAACCCTAAAAAAATCGCGATTGAGAAAATCGCTCGAAAATAGAACAGATCGGAAGCCAAAAAAGAAAGGATCGGATCAAGAATAGATCAGATGAACCCGATCTCCTGATACCATGTAGAAATCTAAGAGCTAAACTTCTTGTATATGGATCGACACATTTGGGAAAGAAAGTAGGGTTTCGTATATTAGAATGAATATGATAATACAATTTGTTAAAGGAAAAAGAAAAGAGATACCCTCTTTATATACAAGTGAGAGGTATCTAAAATAATAATACTAGATACAAATAAAAGTATTATTTTGGTAAGGAGTGTAATACTATAACTCCTAAGAACTTTCAACTAAAAAAATTTGGAATTTAGCTGCGGAAAAGATGAAACAATTTATAATATGAAACGACGCAACCCTTTCAAGGTGGTTTATATATATAAAAAACTAGTGCTAGTCCCGCGAATTTTCGCGGGATTGTAAATAATATTATTTGTAAAATAAAAAATTGTATAAAAATATATATTTTTTAATTTTATAATATATACAAATAAAGAAATATTGAGTTTAATTGTAATCCAAATACTCAATGATGTAATTATGTATAATTTGCTTCAATATTACTCCATCCGTCCCAGTTTTGTTTTCCCATTTGCCTAAAAGGTCCGTCCCAATTTTGTTTTCTCATCCCTAAAATAGAAACTACTTTATTCATTTAAATAATATTTTATTCACCATTCACCATTCCCAATACTATTTTATTCATTTAAATACTACTTTATTTCCTTTTACTATTTCCTAATTGATGACAGCGGAATGAATAAAACCGACTGAACCTTGTACCACAAATTTTGAGCTAAACGTTTTTTAAGGCACCATTTATATTAAGAATTTAGACAAAAAAAATCATAAGTTTAACCTATTATTAACTTCACTACCCAATTAGATTCATGACCTTTTAATCATAAGTTATATACTATCTTTTGTTGTTCTATTGATAATGTGGAGTTATTTTATGACCGTCTCATGGTATGTGTTCATTAACACTTTATTTGGGGTGAATGTTAATTTGTATTTTCTCATGTATATCAACAATTTTTTGCGTTATTTTATTTATGTCTCCAGAAGGATTTTGATTTATTCTCCTACGTTGAAAGTCTCGGAGATCTCCTGCATTGGGTTGCCAAGTATTTCAAAGGATTAAATGTCACAGGTTTAAACAAATTAGAAAAGCCTAAGCACTAATTCTGCTTCTTCTTTTTTCGGTTGAAACAAATTAGGCATAAATTATTTCTTCATGATATTTACGACCTTAATTTTTGTTTTATTAATTTAATCATAACTTTTAATTAAAATTCAATCAAACCGAAGCAAAACTCTCAATGAAGGGGTGCGCATCCTCAAATTTAAACTGCAATCATATTTTTAATATATATTTAAAATTAGTACAGTACCCGCGAATTTCGCGGGCTCTTAAAGAAAATTCGATCAATCCTTCAAAAAATGTTAAAGACTTTTGGAATAATTGTATAACATTTTACTGATATTTCATAGATTTTTTTTTAATTTATTTCCAAGTATACATACCTTTTACCATGATTGCATATTTGGTCTACACAACTAAGTACATCGATCAAGAAATACACAATGAAAAATTAGATATTTTTTTAACACATCAACTAATAGAAATGTTTGCATATATAACAATAATAGTAATAAGATAAAATAATTTAAACATTATAACTTTGCGTTGAAGCGTATAACAATACCACCAACCTATATCACATGTGAATATTCAAATTTAAATAATTATCATACATAACTAAATATACATAAGATTTAAATAAATAAAACATATTATAAATACAATTTAATAGTTCGTGGTAATCATAAAATATATTTCATAAGACACCTAATCTATCTCTATATATTCACATTCATGTTCAACTCCTAAAATTTCGACAATCTTAGCAAATTGATTTGACCAATTAGAAAACGGAATATGTATAAATTTTATAATTAGTATTAAATTTAAAATAAATACATATTATTAGTAATTAGTTATTTTATATTGTAAATATATACATACGATAGACATAATAATTTTGATATAAAATGTATATTAAAAATAATATTATTAATTATGAGATACGAAAGATTGACTAATAAACATATATATTAAATATATCAATATTAATTGTGAGTTACCAAAGATTTAGTTACGTAAACATGAATATGTATAATTTCAACCATATCTAAAATAAGTTAATTCATCAATCTAAATTTAAAGACCACACAATAAGTCATTTCACCAATCATGTCTTACGATTAAAACGTATAGCTAAAATTTTAAATTTGAAATATCTAAAATCTCTCCTGCAATTAGTTCCACTTTTTACGGATTTTTAAATTTTCTTTTAATGTATATATATCGTATATTATAGTTAGTAATGTTCCATAATGTGCCTCATTATAATATAGAATTTTCACTTATGCTAGATTGTATAAGAAGATATATGTACATTACCAGTCTCATGAATCTAGACTAATTATATATACATGTACGTATGAGAATAGTAATAAATTATTGAAAAAATAAGGAATAAGTCTGATGTCATTAATTTTCAATCCATTAAGAGGTAAATATGATGTAACATTTGTCTTCATATAAGATAAAAGGAAACATAAAAATTAGATTGATAATCACAATAAATTAGTCGATTTTATAAGATATTATGATTCAATTTTGCATTTAAATGATTCATTCACCCTTGATTATTTAGTAATTGACCAATAAATAGTCATTTAAATTAGAGAAAATAAAGTCAACAATTAAATAAAATGTGTTTAATCCATTTTTTAATAGAAAATAGTAACTTCCTTGAATTTTTGCTATTTAATTATCTTTCTATAAATGTCTTTATTATAGACATTAAATTCTCCTGAAATCATGCATTACATATCCATTATACGTTAATTATGTACAAAATATTTTTAACAATAATAAAATGCATTATGAACTTTGACAGATAAATCAAGGATTTATGCTTCTAACGGCAAGGTTAAGCAAACATGAATTTTGTGCAAATATTTAAAATCGGTCAAGTATATACATAGATGGAAAATTATCAGTATCATAAATCAAGACAAAATTTTACTTTAAATAGAACAATAAAAAGGGATGGAGAGAGTATTTTAATGTCCTTATAATTCTCATTTTCAGCATTTAAGTTCCGCATAAATGCCTTAAATGTAGGTCAACTTCATTTTGGATGTTACCTAACTACATCGTTAAAATTTGCTCCTTAATTAAAGGAGATCTTACTCATTTTCAGGTCATGTTCCATGAAAATTTAATTATTTGATTAATATAATACTACTTAATTGAAGGAGATGATATATATTAATTGTACGTGTTTTAAATATGTATAAATAATATATATATATATATATATATATATATATATATATTTAATTCAATTGACCAAAATATTAAAATGAATAGAATTTTTTTTGCTTATACCATATACTATAATTCATGAAAATTTTGTATTTATTTAAATTGAAAACTTATGAATGAAGATTTTTTGGTCAATAAATTCAGGGGACCATGATAATATACACACTAATAATATACCACTTTTATTAAAAAAAAATATTTAATTTAATATTTTAAATGTTGAAAAATCTAAACTTTAAACTAAAACTCTTGTATTGAGCGCATGATTTCATGGGAATGATTCGTTAGAATAGAAAATCTAACATCCACTCCCTGGTAAGTTGGGAACTAATTTTTTTTTTTTTTCAATTTAAAAGCTAAAAATCTAAATTTATTTTCAAGTGTTAAAAGATAATTAACCAAAATTGAAGCAAAATGAATAAAGAACATCAAATTCATGGGGAATATTTTAACTTTTCATACACTCTTAAAATTACATATTCAAATGTTCTACGACCACATACGTTGAGAACCCCTTACGCACAATAAAAAGTATTACATAAAAAATCGAACTACATGTGTTAGTGAATTGAACCATGAAAAAGAAGAAAACAAAATAGAAATACAACATTCCTCGTTTAATATATAAGACAACGTAGAACAACATCTCGCTACACTTTCGAAAAAATAGCAACATGATTACAATTGGATTGAAAGAGAAAAAAAATGTTGATCTCGAAACGAACGCATATGATCTCCAAAAATCCTGCACGTGAAAACAAAAAACAAAGAAAAAATGAGAATCGAAAACAATTGAATAGGACATTTTCAAAAGAATGAAAACGGCGAATCCACAAACAACATAGATAAAATAATGAATAGGAAGAGAAATTTTTAAAAGAGCAAATAAAACATGTCTAATGTGGAATGACAAATTTGTGAGGATGTGAAGAGATTATATAGAGAAAAATTGTTATAAACGAACGGTCAAGATCAAACAAAGAAAATAGATGGATGAGATCATGTATGAAGAGAATGAATGAGAAAAGAGAGAATTGAAATAGAAAAAGGAGGGCTCGACACATAGGATTTTGCAGCCCCTCCTATATAGTATATTAGGATTCACTTTATATTTTGTGTTTCAATTATCGGTCTTCCATTGACGCAAGATTTCTTCATTATAAATTACGCATTCAAATTGTCTAGGGTTATAACCTGTTTTCGATCAACCCGTCATAAAATTTTGCCTTTCATCGCTTTAGAGTGGCATGCATGCATGATATCACTCATACATGCAATGAATTTTATTCTAAACATCTTCGAATCGTGACTACAATCTCTCTCAAAAAAATGAATTAGTTTATGAATAATTAAATGATCCAACTTTTTCTCGTTGTAAATAAAATTACTAAATGGTTCAATAAAAATACCCTACGCTTTTGTGCAATTTTTTTTTTTATATATTTGTACAAAATACTTTAAACTTATTTGTAATTAGGGTCCCTTTTTAAACCAATATGTAAATGTCTTTTTTTTTTTTTCTATTTTATAGCATATAGGAACAATGTAGTATTAATTTACACTACTATAGGAGTATAGTTTTTAAGAAGAAGAGTCATATGATATATCACCATGTATATATATACTTCATGAAAGTAATCAATTCTTCTCATAAGCTAACGTTTCCTTCGAAAAAGATGTCTGGATATTTTCAGGCTTCAGTGACAGAACTTGCACGCAAAGTATTTGTGAAAATTCAACCAAAATATGGTCTACGCCCAGCTAATAAGAATTTGGGATCACTCAAATATATACACTTATTAATTGTTTTAAATCTTATTAACGACAGAAATTGCACGCAAAGTATTTGACAAAATTCAAGATTGGCAACATGCCAACATCGACCTAATTCATAAAATTTGATATTATGTGAATAATATTCACGATAAAACTTAGTAAAATACACGAAAGGTATCAGTGAATTGCATTAAAAATATCAGCTCCGAAGGGTATTAACTGTTTTCACTATAAATTGTTGTTTACGGTAATAATTACCGTTAGTATCATTCACATAATACTCTGCATCGACGACAGATTTTCTCTCAATTATAAGTCTATATTTACTGGGAGTTGTCACGAAGGATCACTACAAGAAAATAAAGAATTGCCTATAAAAATTTTCCAACAAAAAAATTCGTATTAAGAATTGCCTACGATTTGCTACGAAATTTTTTAATTATAAAAACTTCTACATTTATCAACCTAGAAACAATTTGCCTATAAAATAAAATTCCTAGGTATAATTACCTACAAGTTATTTGCCTACAAAATTTTACCTACAACACAATTTGCCTACAGAATTCTCATAGGCAAAATTTTTTGTAGGTAGGGAAGAAAGAAGCTTATACAATTAGAATTTTTTTTAGAGAATTCGTAGGTATTCTCCATTACGAATTTCTTTGTTGGAAATTTCGAAGCCATATTTGACATTTTATCATCCAAAAGCCAGATAGGTTAGTTAGTTATATTGTAGTAGTATAATTGTTTATTAAAAAAAAAATATATCAAAATTTATATTAAAAAAAAACATATAAATAGACAACAATTTCTATCAGTTTTTTTTGATGTACAAGATGATATAATGTAATCGATGTAAGGGTTGGAGTACCCCTTGAACTCCATTTTAATTTTATTCCTTTTTTTTACTGTTAAAAAAATCAGTTTTATTATATTTTCCAATTTCAAAACTTCTATTCCCATTCTATTATCTATCAATTTTTTTATAAAGATTGTAACTTATTTAAGTGTATAGTAATATTTTTTTCTTATAATTACGAAATTTGAATATCAAATAATTCTATATAAAATCTTATAAATATAATAAAATTTGATTATAAAATCATTAAATAATATAAAAGAAAAATTATTTTAGTTTGTGTTAGATTGTTGATAAAGTATGAGATTAGATTGAATTGTAAATTGTATATGTGGGGGAGAGAGAAATAAATTAGTTTTAATTTGTTATGAGATTGAATTGTGAGAAAGATAGTATAAGTAATTATTCATTTGGCATGGGTTTAATTTAAACCTACAGGCCTAAAGAATTTACATGCATCCACCAAAAGTTTAACCTAGGTAGCTAATTAAATTGAAGCATGAAGTTTCAAGTTCAACCTCCTAAGCCAAACAGAATGTACAATCATATTAAACAAATCAAACCTCTGAGGCTTTCCGTTTATAACAAAATGCCTTTGCACTTGCTTCACTCTCCTTTGCAACTTCAAGTACTTAGCCTCCGAAATCCCCATCAAAATCTCTTTAATCTTGGGAATATTCTCCACCTCTATCACCACCGAGAACTTGTTCCAGTTCAACACGTCGCTAAACGGGGGGACATAACTACTAGAGATCAAAACGGGCACACACTCCGCGTAAATGGCCTCCACCACACGCGGACTAGCCACCTCGTACCCGCTGGGGCACAAGCAAAACTTGCTATTTTTGAGCAATGACTCGTATGACGTGTTGGCGGGGAGTTTTTCGTAAATTCGCATGTCGGGGTCTTCTTTTCCTTTCCAATGGTCCAATAGGAGGTGCCTTATGTGACCATGCAACCCACCTGCAAAGAAAGCTAGGATGGATCTTTGTGACGCCGGTGCGCCGCCTAGGAGGCCGGTCAGTTCCCCGGTTTTGAGGTTGATTTCCGGCAATGATGCATCTTTTAGAGGATTGAAACCTTCTGAAGTGTTGGCATTGCATAGAACTCTTATGGAATTGTTGAAGAGGAGTGGTACGTATGAACTTGAGTGAGGACCCTACAGGATTCACATCAATTCCATTTAACAACTTATAACCACTATTGATTTATAAAATAAGATGTTTAACAATTTATAAAATTATAAAATAAATAAGCTATAAAAAAATTAAGATTTCTCAACTTATTTTTCTAACTCTCTCCACTCCCGACCACCCAGTCCATCCTAAAACCACCCTACCTCCTCTACCTTAAAATTAAAAATAGTATATTAAAATTAAAATTAAAAAAAAAATTGTTATAAATTATGTAGCAACTTATAAGTTACTTAAAAATTACATCTTATAAATTTTTATAACAACTTATAAGATGTTAGAACTTATAAAATGTTTCAAATAAACTTAGCCAAACAAGCTAAGTTGTTCTACAGAGCTTATAAGCTAAGTCAAACACCCTCTTAATCTTATAAGCTAAGAAAACATAAAATTGCCTATGAAAATTTTCAATATGGCTACAAAATTTCCAACAAAAAAGTTTTGTAGTGAAAATTGCCTATATATATATTTTTTAATTATATAGACTTTTTCATTTTCTACCAACAAAAAATTTGCCTACGGAATTTTCGTAAGCAAATTGTTTGTATATAAATTTTTGTAGGCAAATTGCTTATATGTAATTAATGCATAGAAATATCATTTCATAGACAATTTGTCTATAGATTGAAGAAAGGAGGTGCCTACATAATTAAAAATGAAATTGTAGACAAATTATTGGCAATTCCACTCAAGAAAGTTTTTTTTAGAAAAATTCTGTAAACAATTTTTAGTTTCTTTTAAGTGATGTAGGTATTTGAATTAAATTAAAAAAAAAATCACAAGAAAGAATCAAAATAGTGTAGCCAAAGGATTAAGATTCTCCTAGCTATATAACTAGCATGCAAGTTATAGGCATGCTATGATTAGAATGGAGCCAAGTATTTAAGGTTTGAGTTTGACTCAACTCGCAAGTGATGATAATTAAAGAGCTTAAGGAGTTAGTTGTAACAATTGGAAGAGGTAGTATTAATTAATTTAGGTAAAACTAGGTGGAAAAGGACTAAAATGGCCTTACCCAATCGTGGCAAGAAAGCATGAAGTGGTCGGCGCCAAGGCTTTGATTCCAAAAGGGGTGTTTGTGAGCTATGGTGTCCACGTAATCCGCAATTGTGTTACCAATGGCGTCCATGTTGAGTGAACCCGGTTCATACAAGTACTGAACCATGACCACCACACTAAAGGGCATGAAAAACACGTGGGCCTCTTCTGGAACCTTGGTTCGATATCGATTGTTTTGTCTCTCCATTTCATGTATGAATCTTCCCTCACTGGAGTAAATGCTTCTACATGGACCATTGTGGAAGATTGGAGCTTCCCCTTCCTCGTACACGTAAATCTTCAACACTTTCTCCATCTCGATGTAGCTCCTGCAAATCAATCTCGTATTTATTCTACTATTCAGCTAATACTGTTAAGTGAAAACAATTAAGACTGTGCAACGATATTACTCAACTAAAAATATTTAAAATTTATACAACAATTACAATCGACCAAATTAATGACACTCATGATCAAATATTCAATATTTTAAAACAATTTCATGATAAACTATTTTCATATAATATTATATATGAACATTATACCTATAAAATGCATTAGCATTTCGATAGATAGGGCTCTGAATATAATCAGAATTTTGTTGAATGGATGAAGACTTGTTTGTAGCGGCTTCTCTAATGGAAAGTCGCACTTTCGCTAAAACGCTTTCAATCTTCTCCGATCTGCTGTACCTTCGCGTTTCGCCATCTAATAAGTCGTGTTTTAGTGGCCCCTCTTTTCTCTGGTCAGAATTAAAACAGCCTTGATTAGTTTGGATGAAATGTGTAGACATAATTAAATAAATTAGATGTTTGATAAAAAAATATATTCACTTACTAGCAGTTTGGGATTCATAGACCCTCTCAAGATTATCGAATCCGATACATTAGTAAAAGTGCTATTATCGAGATATTTCGCAGTACCTGTCGAACTGAACTCAAACGAGTTTAAGAAGTCGAAAGATTTCCAAGAAAATGAGGATAGTAGAGATTTTTGAGACCCCAAATTACAAGCAATGAGAGAGATGAGAAGCAATGGGGTTAGGAGTAAGAAAACTAAAATGGATGGAGAGATTGAAAAGTATGAAGACCAATGTGACTTTCTTGAGGGCAACGTCGTCATTCTATATTCTTGCAAGAATTGGGAGGAAAGGGACCTCAACCCTTGTTGTGAAATGTGGCAAAAACTTCGTGTATATAATCGATTTTTTTAGCGACTTAATTAAAAAAAAAAATAGTTTTTTAATTGTGTGGAAAAAGAAATTAAATAATTATATTCATTTCTTCACAGCCGCAACTGCACACTTAAAAGGTGGGATTCTTTGCTGCATCACAGTAATATTCTCTTATTAAATTATTAATTTGTTATTTTGCATGGGGATCTTCATCAAATGCACAACGTTTCTTAAACCCCAAGTATACTCTCCTTTTATTAATTTTCCATAATTTAGGGCTCATGATCCGATCAATACACATTGTAATTAATATAATTCGCTGCAAAATATTTCTTTGATCATTATATGTAATTATTTCCTAAAGAAATAAAGATAAGTAACAATATATGTTGTGATGGGACAATGCATATATATTAGAAATAATTAGCTTTCTCGTTTAGTAAGTGTATTTTTCTATTTTTTTTTCTCACTCTTTAACATATTTGTCCATTAGCAACGTCCTTCATATTTAGTTTATATCTAATGATCTCATCAACTCTCCTTAATGAAATAAAGATAAGTAAATAAGTTTCTTGTATCAGTAGGAGTGATATAAATAAATATTCTAAATGTAATATAAATGTCAATGAAAGTAATAAGAGTGACCCTCTCCACATGATATACATAATACGTTTTCACTTTCCGTTTCTTATATTGTTTTGATTATTATATATGTAAAAGAGTGAATATATATATTTAGATACAATTCATCATATGAGTTATGACCCCTATCACACAATAATTTGTCATACGATATCGATTCAGGCAATAATTTTTCATTAAATATTACATAAATTATATCACCAACAAACAAATTATGATAATAGGTTACGTGTGTGTATTTATATAGGTTGCTTAACATAGTCGAAGTTTGTTATTCCCAAAGCAATTAAAGTGCTTGGAGATTGGTGTTTGGATAATTCGTTAAGGCAACGAATCCTTTTATTTGCTCACGTTATTAATTATTTTATAGCAAAGTCAACTTTGAAAATTTAGTAATTTAATATTATCAAATGGGGGTTTCTTTTCTACTTAATATGTGAAGTCGTGGACGAGACGTATATATGTACACTAGTTATATCCCGCGAATATTAAATTTGTTAATTTTTTTAATTAATATAAAAATTTAATAATTTAATGTTTATATATATACATATTATTTAATTATCTATTGAATTATTAAAATATAAATTAAAAATTAAAATATTTAAACGTAAGATTAAATATATATTATGTTGGAGAAAATTAGGATAATTAGGTGGTGTGTGTAGACGAAGATGACTTTGCAAGACACAAACGTAATACGAAAGTCGAGGCACGAGTTTAAGTCGCTCTCCGTAAGACGTTATTGCCCCGTACACTGGTGCAATACGGCTCATGGCTACCGTCCCCAAGATACAACGACTTTAGAGTCTTCCGCCCGCTGCACTACGTAACGGAAGTTATCGGCGAATCGCAAATGCATATTCGGAACTTTCAAACTCGATTCTAGTGCAGGACTACTAATGCATGGATGCATTTGACAATTCACTTAATTTTCAATGTGAATGAAAATAATTTTTCGAACTTGATGCAAACGACAAATGTGGGGGGTCTATTTATAGATTTTCAAGGGTCGTAGGTAATAGTTGCGACTCTTCACTATAAACATTACTTTTCCAAAAGTCATAACTCTTGGAAATAAGCAACTATTCACCAAAAGGTATATCTCTTAAAGATACAACCTTTGGAATAGTTTTATCAAAAGACACGACACTTTATGTCTATAAGTCACAATCTTTCACTATTACCTTTATAAATACATTCATTAATGTATTTATCCACATATTAAATGATATTAATTTTTCATTCACCCGAAAATTGGTTTTGAGAAATCGGACCAACCAAATCCATTTACGCAAAATGGATAATTAAATTGTCACTTAATATTTAATCAAATATGGTCAAAACCATATTTTCCAACATATTATTTAACATTTCGTAAATTATAAAATCTACTTATTTTTCATATATTGAAATAAATATAAAACTAAGAATAAAAAATAGAGAAACATAGATATTGTCATGTTTGATACCAAAAAAAAAAATGAAAGATTTATTCCTTAATAAGCCCATTGAAGATCAAGATTTGAAAAACAAGTCTCATAATTTCAACCTATAATTATAGCTCTAAATGCATGTTATTATGACTTGCTCTAATTTTCCAAAAAAATAAAGTACTCTTGACAGAAGTTTGATTTGGGAAGAATTTAATCAATTATTTTTTATATATAAATATGAGATATAAAATCAAATATAACGTCTCACATCTTGATTTGGTTGAAGTTCCGTGTGGAAAAAAATCAAACATACCCCATTTTCCCAAAATTTCTACCACAAATATATAAGTTCAACTTTTATATTTTCCATCAAGGAGTGTGTAAAGTGAAATTGGTTCATACATGAACTACTTTTGCAATATTTTTCAGTATAACAACTAATACCCTTTAGTGTAACCAACTAATACCTTTTAGTTAAAAGATTATTACTCTTCGTACACTTCAACTAATACCCTTCGGTAAAAATAACTACTAATACCTTTCAAATTAATGGTTCATGTATGAACCACTTTCACTCTATACTTTGCCTCCATCAAGAAATTCAAGATCAAGCTTTTTTCATTCAATTAATCAAAATTTTCTCTATATCTGGAAAACCTATGTAAGATAAAAATAAAAGGGGGCCACCTCCCCTGCACCCTAAGCTTCAATTTTATAGAGAAACAACTCTATCAATTCAATTACAATGTTTAATCTTAACATTTGCTTCAACCATATCTTTTTTATTAACCTCAATAAGTTGAGGTTGCTAAAACCCAGAATGAATAAATAAAACATACTCCCTCCTATTCAAAATATATGCCATTCTAGATGAATGCACATATATTAAGATAAAAATTGGGTTCCTATTATGCCCATAATAAATATTTATCTTCTTCATTAAAATAACACATTAATCTAAATATTTTAATATTATCAAGGGTAATTAAGGAAAAAATGTAATTAATGTACATTAAAAAGTGTAAAACGTCATATATTTTGCAAATAATAAGAAGAGTCAAAACGACATATAATAAAAATAGGAGGGAGTATGAATTGAATATAACAACGATTATTAATTAGAGAAAATTCTCATTGCAGGGGTATGAAAATTTCAAAGTAACATAATTATGTAATATTTTCTTTTCATATTTTCGAGATATGAGATGCAAGCATATATTTTATGACACTATCAATTTTAGAGTTTGATCAATATTAGATACAGAGGATCCATAATTTTTTTTCCTTTTTTCACGACTATATATTAATTAAATGATGACACTCTGAGAACTCGCTCGATTAGTATGCATAATTAATTAATATAATATAATTTGTATATGTATATGTATATTTGTGGTTTATATATCTTTGGTTGACTTTGATTTTTGTCTTGTTAACATTGAAATTTTGAATTTCGTCCTTTAACTTACAAAAAGTTGCATTTTTTTATTCAATTATATACTACACCAAAATAATACTGTAAACTTCAGAGACATTCTTCACGCTGAATAAGATATTCATCTTATGTAACGATTAAAAAATCTTATATGGCATCAGAATTAAACACCATTAAACCTTTGGTTTCTACAATCAAATATTTAGTTTGTACAAAAAATTAATTCATCCCACACCACATAAGCATGTACAATCAAATATTTAGTTTGGATAAAAATTAATTCAACCCGTACCACACTTTACCTAAGTCTGTATCACCCTTTATTCACCCCGTACCACACTTTATTAAGCTCTTTTTACAATTATTTTAAATTTGTACCACAAATAGTTCACCTCGTACAACAATTAATTTACATCGTACCATAATTTATTTAAGTGTGTACTATCATCACCATGCACTAAACTTTATTATATCTGTATCACCATATCTTAAGTTCATACCACCTTAAAGATCGTATAAATTTAGTTTTTAGTCCCACATCACGATTTTAAAGACAATAATCATATTATTTAGTCTAGTACCACCATAAATCTTGTATAATTATATTTTAAAATATGTACCACCCTATATTCAAAATCCTAAATCGCATGCACCCACACCTAAATATCTACAAATGACACCGACAAAAATAATGAATATACTCCTCTCTTAAAAAAAATTGAGTGGGTTATGGATGTAAATATATGTGTTTTCAAATATAGGAAAAATACACTATTTTGTCCTTTAACTTCTGTTAATTTTGGTTTTCGTCCTGTTAACTATGAAATTTTGAATTTAGTTCTATAACATACAAAAAATTATATTTTTATAATATTATCTGCTACACCATAATAATACTGTAAACCTCATAAGCATTCTTCAAGTTGAATAAGGTATTCATCTTATGTAATGATTACAAAAATCGTATATGGTATCAGATAAATAAAACACCATTAAACCTTAGGTTTCTCCCATCTTCAACTGTGCTTTTAATTCCCTTCGCACATAACTCTATCTTCTCTTATAGAGACCTCATGACAGAAATGGTCTCTACATCCATTGCATCTGATTCACTTCCTCTAACTACTCTCCAATGATTATAAATTTAATAAAACTATATATATTTCTTTCTAAAAAAATTATACGATGTAAAATGAATAGTAGGTATAAGTAGACACTATGACTAAAAAAATTAATTGTAAATATGTTGATTCAAAATAATTCACGTAAATATGGTGAATAATATTAATTGTATATTAATATGTGAATTGCAACTTAATGAGCTAGGATGAAATTTATTCTGGATCATTTCAATTTGGGTGTATAACATTTTCAAATACAATTCCTCTTGGTTTGTGCAGAAAGTATAAACTAAATTATTACATTTTAAATGAAAAACAAAACGTAAAATAATATTGTTTTAAAATGAAAGCAATATATTAAAAAAAATATATACTAATTTGTAAAAAAATTTATATAAATAAATCTCAAAGTACATCAAATCCGAAGGAGCAAACTTATATACAGTTTGTGAATTTATACTATTTGTAAACTAATTCATAACACCATTAATTCACCCTGTACCCACTATACTCAAGCTCATACCACTATATTTTTAACATGTACTGCAATTAATTCAACCCGTACACAACTTTATTTAAGCATATGTACAATCAAATATTTAGTTTGTACCAAACTAATGCACCCATATCAAACTTTATTTAAATTTGTATCACTTTTTTTCACTCCTTACCACAGTTTATTAAGCTCTTATTAGAATTTATTTAAATTTGTGCCACAATTAGTTCACATTGTACCAAAATTTATTTAAGCGTGTACCAACATAAGTTCACCTCACACCATATTTTATTATATCTATACCAATACTGTTGAAGTTAATACCACCTTAAAGATTGTATACATTTAGTTTTTAGCCCCAGTCCACGATTTTAGAGACAATATAATCATATTCTTTAGTCTCATACCTGTTGGAGTTATACGTGAAAGTATGCTTTTACTTTGTATAACTCATGTATTAAACACTTGTTTATGAGAATAAATCTTTTATCGCATTTGCTTTAGATATAATTGAATGTTGAATATTTATTGCAACTAGTTCATTATAAGTAGTATGTGTTACATTGTAGTTAATGTGGTGATACAAGATCACGGAAGATCACATTAACGGTTTCCTTGTAACTAAATGTACAAATTCACGACCTAGGTGGAATTGAACTATCCGCCGCGAAAGATCGATGTGTAAGTCTCAGATTGGTCTGTCTTGACTAAGAGATTGCACTAGCACATTTAGTATGTGTTGAAGAGGACCTACAGCGAGGATAAATTCTTCTGTTCTGAAATGTGAAGAATTAGACCTCAGGGGTTATTGATTTCTTAATCTCTGTCACTTAAATAGGACTGTGTGTGCTTAATGGTTACTGCTTTGATTCATGTTGGATGAGAATCATCGTGACTTCGAATCTTATGCTTTGGGCAGTAATATTAATCATACGACGATTGCTAAGATTTAATACGGAGAAACGCGTGCGAGTACGACTCGTGTGATTTGTCCCCTTGGTGGGCTCAGAAGTTTTATCGTACCAAATCTTGCAAGTGAAGAATCAGTTTCTTCAGTACGAATAATAATGTTGAGCTGTCTTTACTCCAAGGTGAAAGATATTAATTAATTTAGAGCTATTCAGAAGCTTATTTAATTAATGGACTTGATAATCTTAAATGCGGGAAATAATAATCGAGAGCCCATATTATCGTAATATGGATTAAGATGGATAGTGTAATATTAATTTATTAGTAGTATTAATTAATATTAATGTGCTGAATTATATTGGGACTCAATATTGAAATTCAGAAGTCCATTGGAGGTCCAATCTTAATTTTCCTAAAGGCCCCTCAAGTAGCCCAATAACAATAAGGTGATTACAATAAAAGAAAATATATTTGCTGATTTTTTCCATGTTATTTTCGAAAATTAGAATATTAGGAAATAAAAGATTTTGTTGATTTTTTTGGAAAGATATTATGGAAGATAAGTATTCTTGGAATACAAGATTATCTCATATATTCAAGAAGATCCAAATCTTGTGATTTATTCCTATTATTTTCGAAAATAAGCTTATATGAGAAGGTGAGATTTTTATGGAATATTTTATGGAGAAAAGAATATATGGGATATATTCAAGATTCCTTGGAGGCCAAGAAAAAAATTTTATCTCCCCTATTCCATGTGTAAATTTCGACCACTTCTCCCTTATAAGTAGGAGATGATTATTTCATCTCCAGGTTACAGTTACATGATTTCATGTGTTGGAAAAATCAAGAGCAAAAATATTTTTCTTTTCCTTGACTATTTTAATTGCTTGAAAGCACTTCCCACCGGTGATCAAGCAAGACGAAATGGATATACTTGAGAAGGTCTTTCGGTTGGTAGCACGTTCGTGATTAATCAAAGGCCATATCTACAAGAGGTACGTAATCACATAATTTCTTAGTTATTCCGCCATAGATATTATGTGAATTAATTCAACATGCATGATGATAAAATTGTTGTTGGAATTATTATATGAATTAATTAGAATTAATTCATGCTAGTAATAATTGTATTTAAATTTCATCCCGAATAGTTTCCGAGCACCCTTATTTTCCCAAGAATACCACCATGTTAAAACTTGTATAATCATATTTTTAAACATGTATCACTCTATATTAGAAATTCTAAAATACATCCACCCATCATACACCCACACCTAAATATCTACAATTAATTATGTTGATGACCTTTTATCAAATTAATGATTTAGTTGTTGTTATAGCTAATGAAGATCATCAAACAAGATCAAAGACATGGAAATTTGATAAAAAAAATGTTTAAAAAATAGATTTGCAAGAGTTTGACTAATTTTTGAATAAAATGAACTTATTTTTTCCTTCTCATGAGGGCATATTTATAGGTATACAAGCAAGTAGGAGGTATCAACCTCTCAGCTGTCCTAATTTACATATTTGACAAGTATTTAGACACTTGTTTAATTCTAAGCTATTGTATTTTATACATTGACAAGTGTTAAGATACTTGTTTGTTCCTTACACAATGCCTAATTAGTGGGATTCTTGGATGTTCTTCGAGGTGCTCAACTGCTCGCTTGTATGCCTAATTATAGCTGCTCGCTTATCTCTTTTTGTTCTTTGACCAGCTGCTCGCCTGAGTGTCTGACACTTTTGACCAACTGCTCGTCTTTTCATAATTTGTGCTTTTTGTGCATAGTTGCTCGCCTCTTATTATTTTTTATCCTAATCATCATTTTTAATAATTAATCTCATACTCAGCTGCTCGCCTATCAACAATTGCCCCCTAGTTTGATCTTTTGTTAGGATGAAAATCAACTAACTGAGGTCGAGCTATAATTGATGGATGGTGTTTTATGATCAGTGTTACATAAATCGGGTTAAGCGGCCTCCTCCCGACCCGATTTCTGCAAAATCGCCTCTTCTAGGCGTTTTCAGGCCTAGGCGGTCCTGTTGGGGAAATAGGGGTGCCCGGGAACTTTTCGGGATGAAATTTAAATACGAATTTAAATACAATTATTACTAGCATGAATTAATCCTAATTAATTCAAATAATAATTCCAACAACAAATTTTCATCATGCATGTTGAATTAATTTCACATATTAACTATGGCGGAATAAACAAGTAAATATGTGATTAACGTACCTCTTATAGAATTGGCCTTTAGTGGTGTTCTCAAAAAAACCCTTTAAGGAAAAATATAATTATTAAACTTGGAAAAATACTTAGAAAAATAAGATTATTACTTAATAAAATTAAAGAAAAGGTTTTTCTATCTTTCTTAAGAATTCTATTTCTTGTTTTTAAACGAAAACTCGAATATATAAAACTTCTCTTTCCTAAACTTATTAAAAGACTTGGACTTTTCTAAGAAAATTATATTATAAACTAAAAATAGTTTATAAAAAGGTATTTCCTAAAGTTGGTTTGTAATTCTTCTAAAAAAATAACGGATTAAAAAATAAAAGGCTTTATTTTGTGTTTTCTAAAATTCTAATAGGGGTACGAGGTGAAGACGAGTTTCCCTTTGTTTACGAAATTTACTCTAAAATGTTTTTATCCTTGAAAAACATCAAAGCAAGGATACTAAAGGATTTTGCTAATATCATCATAATACTAAAACAATGATACTAAACATTCATAAGAATAATACTAGTCCTCTAAGTCATTAATACCATACATCTAAAACATTAATATTTCAACATTCAACCACTATTAATAAATACTAAACTAAGAATTCCAATCTCATGGTTTGTGAAAGAAATAAAACAAAGAAACAACTATCCAAAAACTCACTTCTAAAGAGTGATACAAGTGAAACAAAACAATAATACTAAATAAGTTAATAACTAATATTAAACATCTAATCTACAAATTAACAGTAAGTTTTCTCTCTTTTCTTGTCCCAAGCTTCTAACAATTAACAAACTAACCCAAAATCTACCCAAGATGAAAAACGAAGATAGAAACCTTACGAGCTTCAGTTTGAGACGTTAAACGGGAGGCCTAACGGCGTTCTTTTGAAACCCGGAAAGTGCTCACGACAAATGGGCAGCCTAACGGCGTTGTTCGGAAAATGAAATTGGACAGCCTAACGGCGTCGGTTGGAAATTTCAGAAATTCGGCAATAGCAACCGGTTCAACGGCGTCAAAATCGAACGGAAAATCAACGAAAATAAGGCTTCGGTTAGAAATTGGAATAACCCGATGTTCGAAATCATATTTTAAACGGAAAGAATTTCGAACAAAAGAGAAGAGGATTCTACTTACGGAAGATTGAGGAGGAGACGGCGGCGGCGGTGCGGCGGAGCTACGGCTGAGGCGGCGGCGCTTCGTACGGAGGAAGAGCGAGAGCGACGGAGAGCAGGGGAGAGACTCCGTGGCTTCGAACGGAGGAGGAGGAGCGGTCGTGGCTTCGTCGCGGCGGCGGAGGTCGGCGGTGGGAGGCGGCGCTGGGTCTTCTTCGCGAGCGAGAGGCATCGCGGTGGCCTGGGGCCTGGGCGGCGACGGCGAGGTGTGGGCGGAGGGGCGCGAAGGCTGGGCCACGGTGGCGTGGAGCTTCAGCGCGGCGGAGAGACGCGGCGGCATTCGCCGGAGGGGAGGAAGGAGGTGGAAGGAGGGCGACCGAAGGAGGAGGAAATGATTTTTTAGAGAGAAAAAAAAATTTGCGTGAAGGGAAAAATGAATGAGGAGAGAGACATTTCTTCTTTTATACCCTCCCTTTCCAAACTTATCTATTTCCTTTAAAACTTATCCAAGAATTTTGGTATTTTCGTTCTCAACTGATACGGTTTAGGGGTTGTTTGGTTCACGAGTGTAATCTCGATTCAGAAATTAATACAGTTTTTAAACTCAAAAAATATTTTATTGTATTTTGATTTTTCTCAATAAATTAAACGGATCGAAATCCTTAATTTAATTTGAATAATTAATTTCTCGTAGTCCTTTATTCGTTTGAAAGAATTCGTTTTCTTTCTTCGAATTTAGGAATTTTATAAAAAGGGTATGTATATTTAAATACACAAATAACACACAAAATAATTTAAAATTAAAAGAAACAAAGAAAGAAAATAAAATAAAATAAAAAGGCTTCTAATTAAGAAAAGGGTACAGAACGGGACGGGGTATTACATCCTCACCCCCTTAACAGAATTTCGCCCCCGAAATTCATGTCTTAGGTATTACTTAAGCTTTGAGGGTATTTGGCTAGGACTTCATCCTCTCTTTCCCAAGTCGCTTCTTTCTTCCCGTGTCGGCTCCACTGAACGATTTCTAGAGCGCATACGATTTCTGGCGGTCCTGGGCCGACTTGATCCTTTCTTTAATCTTTACGACTATCTCAGCCGACTTTTCGACTAATTCGGGTCCGAGAATCTTTCGAATCCCGACTTCGTCCCAACAAACTGGCGATCTACACCTCTTCCCGTAGAGTGCTTCGTACGGCGCCATTTGTATTGTTGCTTGATAACTGTTGTTATATGCAAACTCTGCCAATGGTAGGTGGTTTTCCCAACTTCCTTCAAGATCTAGAGCGCAAGCTCTGAGCATATCTTCAAGCGTTTGAATGGTTCTTTCCGATTGCCCGTCTGTCTGCGGGTGGTACGCGGTGTTGAACTTCAATTCAGTACCTAAGGCTCGTTGCAGACTTCCCCAGAACTTGGAGGTAAAACGGGGGTCTCTATCGGATACTATTGAAACTGGTACTCCGTGCAGTCTGACTATCTCTGCTATGTACAGTTGGGCGAGCTTGTCCAATGTGTACGTCATTCTTATAGGGATAAAATGGGCATTTTTTGTAAGTCTGTCTACGATAACCCAAATGGCATCGTGATTCTTCACCGTTTTTGGAAAACCGGTGACAAAATCCATAGTGATGTCCTCCCATTTCCACTCTGGCATCTCCAGAGGGTGCAACAACCCTGGAGGTCGTTGGTGATCTGCTTTAACTCGTTGGCAGGTTAAACAACTCCTGACGAATTGAGCTATCGATCTCTTCATACCCCTCCACCAAAAGTTCTCTTTCAATCCTCGGTACATTTTCGTCTCTCCGGGATGAACGGTGTAAGGAGTGCTATGTGCCTCTTTCAGAATTTCGTTCCTAATTCCGTCATCCTTAGGCACACAGATTCTGTTATCGATCATTAAAGCTCCATCAGTACCCAATACGAATCTCTGAATGGTTCATTCCTCAGCGCGCTTACGTATTCCTCTCAAGAATTTATCGTCCTTTTGCGCTGCTAGGATCCTTTCTCGTAAGGTCGGTTGTAGGGTGAACGCGTAAACCATGGAATCTGCACAACACTGTGTGGAAAATTCCAAGTCTAAATGAGAGAGTTCTCCCATTAGTGGTAATTGCATGGTCGGAACGACGTTTAGTTTTGTATCTTCCTTTCTACTCAAAGCGTCTGCCACTACGTTTGCCTTTCCAGGGTGATAGTGAATAGTGCAATCGTAATCTTTTACCAATTCGAGCCATCTTCTCTGACGTATGTTCAATTCCTTCTGCGTAAAGAAGTATTTTAGACTCTTATGGTCAGTGTAGATCTCACACTTTCCTCCATATAGGTAGTGTCTCCAAATTTTTAACGCGTGAACTACTGCGGCCAGTTCTAAGTCGTGCGTTGGGTAGTTTTGTTCATGATCCTTAAGTTGTCGAGATGCATAAGCTACAACTTTCTCATTCTGCATCAGAACACAACCCAAACCTGACAAAGAAGCGTCTGTGTAAATGACGAATCCTTCTGATCCATCTGGGATGGTTAACACAGGCGACGTGGTTAGCCTTTTCTTTAGCTCTTGAAAGCTTTCTTCACAAGTTGAATCCCAAGTAAACTTCTCAGTTTTCTTGGTCAGTTTCGTCAGCGCTTTTGCAATGCTGGAAAAATCTTGTATGAACCTGCGGTAGTACCCTGCTAACCCAAGAAAACTCCGAATTTCATTGACGTTAGTAGGTGCCTTCCAGTTCATGATGGCTTCTACCTTTGCTGGGTCCACTTCAATCCCTTTTGCGGAGATTATATGCCCTAAGAACATCACACGGTCGATCCAAAATTCACACTTGCTGAATTTGGCATACAACTTCTCTCGTCTCATTGTCTCTAAGACTGCTTTGAGATGTTCTTCGTGTTGCTCTTTGCTCTTAGAGTACACGAGTATGTCGTCGATGAAGACAATAACGAATTGATCTAGGTACGGATGAAATACTCTATTCATCAGATCCATGAAGATCGCTTGAGCATTCGTTACTCCAAAGGGCATCACGGTGAACTCGTAATGTCCATACCGAGTCCGGAATGCTGTCTTCGGAATATCCTCGCTCTTGACCTTTAGCTGGTGATAACCAGACCTCAGATCGATCTTTGAGAATATCGTAGCATCCTTTAACTGATCGAACAAGTCTTCTATCCTCGGAAGAGGATATTTGTTCTTAATGGTCAGTTGATTGAGACCTCGGTAGTCTATGCACATACGGAAAGTTCCATCTTTCTTCTTTACGAACAACACGGGTGCTCCCCATGGTGATGCACTAGGTCTGATGAACTTCTTTTCAAGCAAACCTTGCAGTTGTTCCTTCAGTTCTTCTAATTCTTTTGGGGCCATTCGATAGGGTGCTTTAGATACTGGTGCTGCCCCAGGTATCAAGTCGATGGAGAACTCTATCTGACGATCGGGAGGTAACCCGTTTAATTCCTCGGGGAATACGTCAAGATATCCATCCACAATTGGCACCTTGATGCGTAACTTATCGTCTATCTCTCCTGCTGAGATGTGAACGAGGTAAGCTTGGCATTTCTCTTTTCGTAATATTGCAGCAGCTTGGATTGCTGATATTACTCGGGTTTCCTTTTTGGTCTTGACTTTGCGAAACGTGAAGCGTTGGCCATCACAAGTTTCGAGGTCGATCTCGCGTTCGGCGCATTTTATTATCGCTTTGTTTCTCGTTAACCAGTCAATGCCTAAGATTATGTCAAAGGTTTTCATCTTAAGGACGTGAAGGTTGGACTCTATCGAGTGATTGTCTAGCGTTAGAGGTAAACCTCTAATTTGACCCTCAATTTCCATAGTAGTTCCAGATGGAATACTAACGTTTAAAACTTTTCCTTTTTTCTCGACTAATCCTAACTTTCTTTTAAAGTTATCAGATATAAAGGAATGGGATGCTCCAGTATCAAACAATACATACGCAGGTTTTTCAAGTACAAAGACAGTACCTGCTAGCGTCTCATGCTGCTCAGGCTGAGCTGGTCCTTTCAGGCGAAGTTGCTCTCCACTGCTTTCCCCTTCATCTAGGATAGCATTCACGTGGCCTGGCCTTCTCTGACTTTGATTAGACGGACCTCTGACTGGGGGTCCCGCCTGGCGGTTGTTAGGTGCAGGTAGCTGACGAGCATGATAATTGTTTGCCTGCTGAGGGCGGTACTGAGCGTTATTAACTGGTTGACGGTTGCTGCTCGGTAGTTGAACACATTCATTGGACTTGTGCCCTGGTTGATGGCAACGAAAACAAATTACTCCTCCCTGATTACAGGGTCCCCAGTGTCTCCTTCCACACCTTTGACAGTTCTGGTTAGCTCGAGAGCCAACAAAGTTGTTCCCTTTGGATTGCGGAACTGAATTCCTTTTAAAGGGTGGCTGCCAATTCCGATTGGCAGAGACAGTAGTCGGAGTTTGTTTGTACTCCAAGTTTTAACTGATCGAAACCATCAACGCTCGATGGAAAACTTCTCCGTAATTTGGCACCTGAAGGCCAATTATAATTCCTGCTATCTCGGGCCTCAAACCCTGTTCGAACCTGCGAGCTTTCCTTTCATCGTCACCCACCAGATGTGGGGCATAACGAGACAGTTGGTTGAACCTTCTCTTGTACTCTATCACTGAGAGAGTTCCCTGTCGAAGGTTGACAAATTCTTGTTCTTTCCGATCCCTCAGGACTCGTGGAAAGTACCGATCTAGTATAGTTTTCTTAAAGTCCTCCCAAGTAAGGACCTGTCTAGCTTCTTCGTCCATGGTTCGTTCATAAGATTCCCACCATTGGGCTGCATCCTCCATCAGTTGGAACTGGGCACAGGAGACCTTCTGTGCATCAGCCAGTGCCATGTGTCTGAAGATACGTTCCAATCCCGATATCCACTCCTCGACTTCAAAGGGATCTTCTTTCCCATCCAGCCTAGGTGGCTGCAGTCGTCGAAAGCGTTCGACAAAGTCATTCGCCCTGGGCGCTATCTGAGGTATAGGCCCGTACAACGGCGGAGAAGGTGGTGGAACTTGCTGTTGAATGTAGTTCTGGAGAGAGATCAGTATTTCTCTCGCGATATCGTTTTCTGGCGCGGCCTGTTGAGGCGGCTCAGGTTCAGCCTGAAGGGGTGGGTCTTGTTCTATCGGATCCACGGGTTCAGGGATAGGGTTAACGCGGGGTCGTCCACGTTTACGTCCGGGTGTCATTCTAAAGGTAGTTCTGATCGAAAAGAATAATATTGTTACGATACGTATAGGTGCGAGAAAGTTATAAAAAACATAACCGGATTAACCAAATCAACACAACGCTAGCACTGAAACACGTGTGGTACGTAATTCACCAGCTGCGCATTGGGGCCCTCAATGGTACAGTGCTCACATTCGCACAGTATTCTAGGAACCAGTGATGTGTCATTAAGCGATAATCAGATAAAATATGTGGCAGTCAATATATAAAACAAGTAAAACACATTGACAAGTAGTGAGCACATAATACGTATATACATATCTAAAAGTTTTGGTTCTACGGAGTCAGTCTCCTTACATTCGTCATGGAATGCAAAAGGGTTCTAGGTAATGCTATAGCATCGCGTCCTCACATCAATATGGACCACGAGCGACAAAATGAGGGGTTAGAGCTGCGCTGCAATGGTCTATAAGGAAAACGACCACGCAAAATGACTACTACTATAAGTCAAACGGCTACCACCTATACTATATATATGCGTCTACTACTATATACAAAGTCTGGGGGTCCAACTAGTCATCAACTTCTGACTCTGGCGGGGAATCTACCTCTATCTCTGGCTCATCTCCCTCTGGTTCGTCTGCCTCGACCTCTGCTACCCCCGGCTCAATCCCTTCTGGCTCAAACACAGGAGGTGCGGCTTCCCCAAAGCCGAAAGGTCCCTCCCCAGGTAGTCCACTCGCTATCCAGTAAGCGATGGAGTTATCCCGTTGCGCGAGAGCTGCGTCCAAGTACAGCATGGACCTCCTGAGGGTGGTACGGGAGAACTCTTCTTGAGAGTTTGCGGCAGCCCTTGATGCGGCGGCTGAGACTCGGGCAAGTACGGCGTCCTCGTGAAGAGCTCCGGACATGGCAAAATCACTCCGAGAAATTCCGGCGGCCTGTTGGGACAGGGTGCGGTGATCATCCGCGTGCCGAATCACTCTCTGGGCCTCCACCCAGTAAGCGTCTAGGTGAACCAGAGGTCCCTGCTCTGGGTCGTCTACCCTCATGCGATCTAATAGTCCGGCAGCGATAGGGCGGAAGATTTCGATCACTCCTCCTGCGAATCGGGTCGCAGCTGCGAAGTCAGTCTCGATGTGGGGCTCTGGGGCAGTCCTTGCCCTTTCGCGTGACTCTAAAAAGCGGGCAGTGAAGGCATCAATGGTCTCTACTTCTAACTGCTCAATCTCTAAGTACTGGGCCACATCCATCTTAGGCTTCCTATAGGGAAAGGAAAATTCTAGTCAAATTTTAGTTTAAAAGGAAAATAATCGTAAAGTAAACATTTAAAGCACTTAATCAAAGAAATCACGTAATATCATTTATGAAGTTCACAAATTATTCGAGTATTCTTATCAATTATTCGAGTTCCAAAAGCAACTTAGACTAGATTTTGTAGTTCCTCCTTCGTAGTATGTACATTATTTTGAGTTATCATAACCTTTTTGATCGGGTAGTATTATGAAGTCAAGCAGTTGTGAATTTAAAGGCCTTTAAACAACATTATAAAAGTAGCAACGTACCTTCGAGGAGCTTGTAGACAGTAACCAGAGACACGTTTCCCTCATAAAATTTTAATATTTTAGTACTTAAGTGATAATAAATAATTTTATTGTGACGAGAAAACAAGATTTGGGGTTAGGTCCGAAAGTTTTGAACATAAGCTCTAATACCACCTGTAACGCCCCGAACCCAGAATATATTAATTATATCGGATTCGAAGTGTTATTGTGATCAAAAGTCCGAATTATAAATTTTTTTAAAATGAATATGACTGAATTGAGAGAGAGAAGTTTATGCAGCGGATAAGTGGGAAGGAATATTATAACGTAAGTGTATTTGTATATATATATAAAAATGGATAGAGGGTTATGTATCTTCAGAATAATACACACTGAGTTTGGATAATTTAAACACACGGAAAGAGTATCGTCTTGCATGGCAGTAGCGATAACATTTATTGGGAAATAGAAATAATAGGCATCATTGTATTAATAATAATATATTTTAAGCAAATGAGAGACTTTGTGTCTTCTGTGTCACTGTCCTTGCTCCCCATAATTGTAATCTGCAAGGGGTTAGGAAAAAGGGGCGTGAGAATTGAATTCTCACTTATGGGTGATTGCAACATCATGGGATTGGTAAATCCGAAATATATTAAGTTATACTCATTGATAAAGTATTTATTTTATTTAATCAGTTGACATGTAATATTTAAACGGCATTTAAACATATTTCGCATAATATAATTGAAATAGCACAAGTTGGTTCACATTAAGGCAAAACCCAAAGTCATATCACATATTATCACAAACTGACAAACCATAAACGTACAATCGTTCCACTTCCAACAAAGTTACTCTTTTCAACTCCAACAAATCAACAAAGTTACTCTTTTCAACTCCAACCAAAACTTACTTCATCCAACCACACAAGCTCACATCATCCAACCTTATAACATCCCTCAAAATAAGCAAGTATCAATGGCCTTCTTCCCAGTGCATCAAACGACAGCTGACCGGGGACCAGATCTACTTGATCAACAACCTTGATTCCGAGGGCGTCCCCGACAGCAGCCCCGGAGGTCGGATTTAAAACTCGATCCCGACTCCGTACATACTGACTCTCCACAAAACTGACTCAATGAACTTTACAAAGAATAATACTTGACTGACAACTGAACTGATTCATGCTCACGTAAGGTGTTTACTCATGCAGTGGGGATTGACTTACAAAACAACAGGCATTATATAACATATGTAGTTATATCACATAATCCAAACAGTTATATAGATAGGTGTTACATTTATGTTGGATTAGATATTTTTTATTTGATTTAATCGAGTTCAGGAAATACCGGCACGACGTTATTATTAGCAGATCAATCAACAGATCATCACCCACCTGATTGTTCTGAGTTCCGGGAATATTAGGTTGGCAGACAGTCGAGTCCTTCGTGCGTGTTCCGCAAAGTACAGAATCCTAATAAGGAGTATTCCGATTAAAAGATTGACTTTTGAATTTGAAAAGCTTAAGAGTGTGAAACTCGAGGATTGAGTAGATTGTTGTCTTCAGAAAACTATTGAAAACCAAAGTTTTCAAAGGTTGATTTTTAATTGATAAGTACACCTCTTTTAAAGAGGAGGTGTATCAGGGGGTGTATTTACTGAATTTAGTGGTGTAACAGGGGGTGTATTGACTGAATTTAGTGGTGTTCTCAAAAAAACCCTTTAAGGAAAAATATAATTATTAAACTTGGAAAAATACTTAGAAAAATAAGATTATTACTTAATAAAATTAAAGAAAAGGTTTTTCTATCTTTCTTAAGAATTCTATTTCTTGTTTTTAAACGAAAATTCGAATATATAAAACTTCTCTTTCCTAAACTTATTAAAAGACTTGGACTTTTCTAAGAAAATTATATTATAAACTAAAAATAGTTTATAAAAAGGTATTTCCTAAAGTTGGTTTGTAATTCTTCTAAAAAAATAACGGATTAAAAAATAAAAGGCTTTATTTTGTGTTTTCTAAAATTCTAATAGGGGTACGAGGTGAAGACGAGTTTCCCTTTGTTTACGAAATTTACTCTAAAGTGTTTTTATCCTTGAAAAACATCAAAGCAAGGATACTAAAGGATTTTGCTAATATCATCATAATACTAAAACAATGATACTAAATATTCATAAGAATAATACTAGTCCTCTAAGTCATTAATACCATACATCTAAAACAATAATATTTCAACATTCAACCACTATTACTAAATACTAAACTAAGAATTCCAATCTCATGGTTTGTGAAAGAAATAAAACAAAGAAACAACTATCCAAAAACTCACTTCTAAAGAGTGATACAAGTGAAACAAAACAATAATACTAAATAAGTTAATAACTAATACTAAACATCTAATCTACAAATTAACAGTAAGTTTTCTCTCTTTTCTTGTCCCAAGCTTCTAACAATTAACAAACTAACCCAAAATCTACCCAAGATGAAAAACGAAGATAGAAACCTTACGAGCTTCAGTTTGAGACGTTAAACGGGCAGCCTAACGGCGTTGTTTTGAAACCCAGAAAGTGCTCACGACAAATGGGCAGCCTAACGGCGTTGTTCGGGAATTCGGAAAATGAAATTGGACAGCCTAACGGCGTCGGTTGGAAATTTCAGAAATTCGGCAATAGCAACCGGTTCAACGGCGTCAAAATCGAACGGAAAATCAACGAAAATAAGGCTTCGGTTAGAAATTGGAATAACCTGATGTTCGAAATCAAATTTTAAACGGAAAGAATTTCGAACAAAAGAGAAGAGGATTCTACTTACGGACGATTGAGGAGGAGACGGCGGCGGCGGTGCGGCGGAGCTACGGCTGAGGCGGCGGCGCTTCATACGGAGGAAGAGCGAGAGCGACAGAGAGCAGGGGAGAGACTCCGTGGCTTCGAACGGAGGAGGAGGAGCGGTCGTGGATTCATCGCGGCGGCGGAGCTCGGCGGTGGGAGGCGGCGCTGGGTCTTCTTCGCGAGCGAGAGGCGTCGCGGTGGCCTGGGGCCTGGGCGGCGACGACGAGGTGTGGGCGGAGGGGCGCGAGGGCTGGGCCACGGCAGAGTGGAGCTTCGGCGCGGCAGAGAGACGCGGCGGCGTTCGCCGAAGGGGAGGAAGGAGGCGGAAGGAGGGCGACCGAAGGAGGAGGAAAGGATTTTTTAGAGAGAAAAAAAAATTTGCGTGAAGGAAAAAATGAATGAGGAGAGAGACATTTCTTCTTTTATACCCTCCCTTTCCAAACTTATCTATTTCCTTTAAAACTTATCCAAGAATTTTGGTATTTTCGTTCTCAACTGATACGGTTTAGGGGTTGTTTGGTTCACGAGTGTAATCTCGATTCAGAAATTAATACAGTTTTTAAACTCAAAAAATATTTTATTGTATTTTGATTTTTCTCAATAAATTAAACGGATCGAAATCCTTAATTTAATTTGAATAATTAATTTCTCGTAGTCCTTTATTCGTTTGAAAGAATTCGTTTTCTTTCTTCGAATTTAGGAATTTTATAAAAAGGGTATGTATATTTAAATACACAAATAACACACAAAATAATTTAAAACTAAAAGAAACAAAGAAAGAAAATAAAATAAAATAAAAAGGCTTCTAATTAAGAAAAGGGTACAGAACGGGACGGGGTATTACACCCTTTGGCCACAAGCCTTGCTTTGAAGGTTTCTACCCTTCCGTCCGGTCCTCTTTTCCTCTTGTACACCTACTTGCATCCAATGGGTTCTACCCCACTGGGTGGTTCGACCAACTCCCACACTTGATTATGATCCATCGAACCCATCTCGGTTTCCATTGCGGATTGTCACGCCTTCGCGTCTTTGTCTTGGATTGCCTCGTCGTACGTCCATGGGTCTGATTCATCGCCGGGAACCAAATCAGAAGATTCTCCTATCCCCATGAATCTCTCGGGTTGCCTAGCAATCCTCCCACTGCGATGGGGTTCCGGTTGTGAAGATGTGACGTATGGTACATCATCTTGTATACTTGGTATAGGAGTTTGCCCTCTTAACTTGTCTAAGGTAATCTCACTTCTGGGCTTTCTTTTGTTCATATAGTCTTCCTCCAAGAATTTAAAGTGTGAACTAATCACGGTCTTTTAGTCCTTGGGACTATAGAACATACACCATTTCGTTCCCGCAGGGTATCCTATAAACAGCCTTAATTCCGAACGTGAATCCAATTCACCGGCTTCCTTGTCTAGCACGTATGCTGGACAACCCCAAATCTGCAAATGTCTTAGACTGGGCTTGCGCCCGGTCCACAATTCCATTTGGGGTTTTAGGAACCGATTTGGATGGCACCAAGTTTAGAATGTAAGCCGTCGTTTCCAAGGCGTTACCCAAAACGATTTGGTAAATCCGAATAACTAATCATGGATCTGACTATTTCTAAAAGAGTCTTCTTCCTTCGTTCCGCTACACCGTTCTATTGAGGGGTTCCCGATGCGGTCAACATCGTCCGATATGTAGTTCAAGAATTCATTGCTAAGGTATTCGCCTCCACGAACAAATCGTAGAAACTTGATACTTCTTTCCCTATGCATCATAAGGTAGATGTATCCATATCTCGAGTAATCATCAAATTACTCATACCCCTTCTTGCTATGATCGTCGTTGAACCACACATATCGGTATAAACGAGTTCTAACACTTTGGTGGCTCTATTCCCTTTGGCTCCAAATGCCCTCTAGGTCATCTTACCCTCTAAACAGGATTCACAAGTTGGAAACGGCTTGACTTGGAATGATTCCAAGGATCCGTCTTTCACCAATCTCTCTATCCACTTTAGATTAATATGACCTAGTCTAAGATGCCATAGAAGTGTTTCGTTCATCTCCGAAGAACGCTTTCTTTTATTACTCGAAATAATCGATGTGTAATTAGATTCAATTTTGTGAGTGGTGTGCCCAAATAATGGTATAAAGATCATCCATTGAAGTTCCGGAACAGATAAACTCATTGTTTCAAGAAATAATAACATCCTTATTAAAAGAAACTGAGTATCTATTCAAAACCAGTTTAGAAACTGAAGGTTGAGTTCTTTCCAAACTAGGAACATGAAGAACGTCTCTCAAGACCATAACTCTATCTTCAAAAGATAGGCGCACTTTTCCCACTGCTTCAGCTGCCACTCTCGTAGCATTGCCCGATGTGATGGGGATCTCACTTCCGTTAAGTCGTCGGGTTAACTTGAACCCATGAAACAAATGTGATCAGTAGCTCTCGTATCCACTATCTACGAATAGACAGCATACGCCACTTCACAAGTTTCGACGACTAGGGTGTGTGAATTACCTAACTTTCCTAGCCTCTTAGGCTTAGAACAGGCAGACCTCCATTGTCCTCTCTCACCGCAACTAAAACACTTCCCCTTCGATGCTAGCCTTTGCATTTGCCTTTAGCAGCAATTGGATTTGCTTGGATCCGGTCTTTGGTTCTCTTCCTCTTTTTCCCTCCCTTGGGACCAAAAGAGGTAGACGAACCATTAGCCACCATAGCACTAGACTGGTGCTCCATTATCACCTCCACCGAGACTGAAGCTTGCAAGAGCTCGGACAAATGACTTGTCCGTTCATTCATCTGACAGATCAGATGAAACTACTCAAAGCTTCTCGGTAGAGAATAGTATATGAAATCAATCAAAATCTGCACCAAGTACTTCCAACTTGTTAAGGTATGCCATTATCTCGAGAACGTGCTCCCTCACGGGCGTTCCTTCCACCATTTCCAACTTGACCGAGTCATGTTTGGTGAACTGATTAGTCATGGGATTCTGATGTGAAAACATCTCTTCAAGGTGTTCCATGATTTCAACAACGGATACAATGTCTTCATGAACGCGCCTCAAATCCTCAGACAGAGATGTCAAGATGATGCACTTCATGTGTTCATTGTCACACTTCCAATCAAAAACTGCCTTTTCCCATTGCTTGACTTATCATTAGGCTTGTCGGGTATATTAACGTAAATAACCCAATTGTGTTTTCGTGCAGTAAGGACAAATTAAAAAAAAACATTTCCAATTGATATAAATCACTCCAAAAAGTTTATTAACTTTAAGTATATTAAACAGTGGATTAAAAGGTTGCGACATGATGAAATGAGAATAAAACATACATTCATATCAATATCTAGAAAAATACGAAATTATCACATAATTCGATCACATCAATTATATTGAAACCTTAAAACAATATAATCATGCATCAGCCAACATCTCGAAACAACTTAAATGCGCCACGAGGGGTGGTCTATACATTTAAATACATTTAAGCGGATCACAAACTTAAAAGTTACAAATTCTTAATTCAAAATTAATAGTTGGCTCCCACTTTGACCACATAGAAATTGACAGGGACTCCGAGGGGAGTAAGTTAATATCAATTTCCTATGCCTAAGTAATAACCATAATTAAATACAGGATTATTATTTCGCTTTGAGCAAGCCACTCGTGGTGAGGGTCAATACCGCCACTAGTAATAATCCACAATCATCCTTTCGGAATTCATTCATGTGAAATCCGTTCTTTTGGCCGATCCGAGGGGGAAATGTATTCCAAAAGATATTCACAAATGAATAAATTATGGAGGCCAAAATAATCCAATTTTAATATCCGAAATAAAATTGTGATTATAAAACATACTTAGTAATTTTCGAAAGTAAGGTTTTTCTTGGACAATTAAATTCATGCAAACACATATTAACAAATAATAATAAGTGCACGAAATAAAACATCCATCAAAACAAAATTAAACACATTGGAGCACTCGAATCCAATTGTCACGGTTTAGTTTCTTCACGTCTTGATGCGAAAAATCGTTCTCGTTGCTTTCCGTCGTTCGTCTCGACGCGCTCCCACTCGAACAGCAACACTTCATCAAAAACAGCATCGTTTGGGGTTCGGGACGACGTTTAAAATCACACAGAAGAAAACACGAACCAAAAAAAATCCAAGGCCCGAAATACGGCGCGCGTCGGCCCACGAAGTGGGCCCGCGCGCCTCTCGGCCAGAAGCGCCGAAGCGCTGCAGGAGGCGCGCCGAGGCGCAGCACAGAGGCGCACCCGAGGCGCTGTACGGAGGCGCACCAAGGCGCCGCACGGAGCGCGCCGAGGCGCCGCCGGCCTCCCATCGCGCGCGGGTCGTGCGCCGTGCACCCCGTGCGCCGTTTTTTGCCGTTCGTTCTCGTTTTCTTCACCCCTTGAATGATTTTACGTCCATACACGCGCCACGCTTGTATGCATCGTCCTGGTACACCATTTTTAATTCTTCGTTCTTTGTCACGATCCGGTTACAATTTATTTTACAAAAAAATAAATGCTAGATCTAGACTAGTCTATTACAACGATCGAATCAAAATAAAAACAACTAATCTACTCGTGGATTTTCTCACGAGAAAAACGAATTCGAACGAATCGAATTAAAAACAATTAATTCACACGCATGAAATTAACAACATTAAAACCATGACAATTGGATACCTGCAAAAAAGATCTAGCAATTCTACTATCCAATTTCAATTTAATGTTTAACAATTTAAATTCCAATTTAAAGATCAGAGCCCGAAACCGTGACTCTGATACCAGTTGTTGGGGAAATAGGGGTGCCCGGGAACTTTTCGGGATGAAATTTAAATACGAATTTAAATACAATTATTACTAGCATGAATTAATCCTAATTAATTCAAATAATAATTCCAACAATAAATTTTCATCATGCATGTTGAATTAATTTCACATATTAACTATGGCGGAATAAACAAATAAATATGTGATTAACGTACCTCTTGTAGAATTGGCCTTTGGATAAACGGGACAATTACGATCTCGCTCTATCGACCCAAAAACCTTCTCAAGTATTTCCCTTTCACCTCACTTGATCACCGGTGGGAGATGCTTTCAAGTAATTTAATAAACTAAGGAAAAAGAAAAATATATATGCTCTTGATTTTTCCAACACATGGAATTATGTACTTGGGGATGAAATAATCATCCCCTATTTATAATAGTGAAGTGGCCGAATTTTTGGGCTTATTTTAGGCTTGGAGAAAATCTTTTCTTAGACTCTAAGAAATCTTGAATATATCCCATATATTCTTTTCTCCACAATAAAATATTCCACAAAAATCTCACTCTCCTATTAAGAGGGTAATTTTCGAAAATACATGTAGAAGAGAATCCAAGATTTGGATCTTCTTGAATATATGAGATAATCTTGTATTCCAAGAATACTTATCCTCCATAATATCTTTCCAAGAAAATCAACAAAATCTTTTCTCTCCTAACAAGCTACAATTTTCGAAAATCGTAGAAAAAATCAGCAAGATATTATCTTTTTATTTTAATCACCTTATCATTATTGGGCTACTTAATGGGCTACTTGAGGGGCCTTTAAGGAGAATTAAGATTGGACCTCCTAATGGAGTTCTGAATTTCAATATTGAGCCCCAATATAATTCAACCCATTAATATTAATTATTACCACTAATAAATTAATATTGCACTATCCATCTTAATCCATATTACGATAATATGGGCTCCCGGTTATTATTTCCCGCGTTTAAGATTATCAAGTCCATTAATTAATCAAGCTTCTGAATAGCTCTAAATTAATTAATATATTTCACCTTGGAGTAAAGACATCTCAACATTATTATTTGTACCGAAGAAACTAATTCTTCACTTGCAAGATTTGGTACAATAAAACTTCTGAGCCCACCAAGGTGACTAATCACACGAGCCGTACTCGCACGCATTTCTCCGTATTAAATCTTAGCAACCGTCGTATGATTAATATTACTGCCCAAGACACAAAGTTCGAAGTCACAATGATTCTCACCCAACATGAATCAAAGCAGTAACCATTAAGCACACACGGTCCTATTTAAGTGACGGAGATTAAGAAATCAACAACCACTGAGGTCTAATTCTTCACCTTTCAGAACAGAAGAATTTATCCTCGTTGTAGGTCCTCTTCAACACATACTAAATGTGCTAGTGCAATCTCTTAGTCAAGACAGACCAATCTGAGCCTTACACATCGACCTTTCACGGCGGATTGTTCAATTCCACCTAGGTCGTGAAAATGTACGTTTAGTTACAAGTCAACTGTTAATGTTGTCTTCCGTGATCGGGTATCACCACATTAACTACAATGTAACTAGTACCATATATTGAACGGTTTGCAATAGAAATTCAACATTCAATCATAACTAAAGCAAATGTGATAAAAGAATTATTCTCATAAAACGAGTGTTTGATACACGAGTTATACAAAGTAAAAGCATACTTTCACGTATAACTCCAACAGGTCCTAGTCGGCCTAGGCGGTTCGGATCTAGGCGGATTTAGGAGGTCCTAGGCGGTCCTAGGCAGTTCTAGGCGGCCCCAGGCGGTCCTAGGCGGCCATATTATACAAAAAATATAAAAAAAAATATCTAGGCGGTCCTAGGTGGGCCTAGGCGCTAGGCGGCCACAAAACGCCCGATTTCCGATTTTTGCACCCTTGTTTATGATAGGGGTGAGCAACTGAGGTTCGAATTTTATTAAGCGGGAACATTCAGCGAGCAACTGCGTCTGTCTCTTGGCTTGACGATGGTTGGGTTTCCGAGGCCCGAGAACCGAAGCGACGTGGGCGGTGGTGATGCCAACCGCCGCCCATGTGGGCCTTTGTATTTACATATAGAGGCTTCCCCTATTCTTTTGAAAGTTCAACTTTGGCCCCCGATTTCATTTCCAATAAATACCTCATTTCTTCTTCATTTTTCTTTTTTGAAACTCTACCATTGTTAATCCCATTGAAACTTTTTCCAACACAATTTATGTGGTTTTACTTCGATTCTCCACCAATTTCTTTGTAATTTTCAAGGTAATTTATCATTTTGTTGTCCCCATTTCTTTTTACTTTTGATTTCTTTAGTTTTTGCTCTTCCGATTATTATTTTCGAAAATTGCCGCCGCATAGCTGCCGCGTCTTCACCGTGTCTCCATCACCACTGTCCACATTCCAACCATTTTCTCAACTCTTTACTTATACCTAAAATAATGGCCTTCTCCTCTACAAGCATTACTGTTTCTGATGAAAACCCTAGGCGGAATCCCGAGAAAAGACCAATGGAGGATCTAGTTGTATCCCCTAGAAGATCTGCTCGCCAGGCGCTTTTGGCTAATCCTCGTACTTTTCTAAGGGACGAGGAAATGGTATCTGAGGCGAGCTCAGTTGTTCGCTCCGTTGAAGCCTATGCAATAGATATCTCAGGCGAGGAGGATGTTGAACAATCAGCTGTTATAAAGTGAAGTAGAACGCGAATTTCAACAATAGAGAAAATACTATAATGTTTGGTTTTGAAGATTGTGCGAATACATATATGTATGGGGGGTTTAGGTTTGTGCCTGCCAGAGTGGGTGGGGAAAGTGAAATGGGGAGTCTGTCCATAAAATTGGGACATTTAGGTTTTGGTGAGCTGGAAAATTTATGTTTCAGATTTTATTCCTAAATTATGTTTATTTTTAGAAAACTTTAACAAATAACAACAATTAAAATAAAAATAAAAATAATATCTTAGATGAGGTGCAGAGTGATTGGTTGATTGAGCACAAAACAAAATCAATAGAAAAGTAAGAGGTGTTGCTTGGGTAAATAGATGGATTCTATTGAGAAAACTTGAAGAATCGATTGAAAGATGAAGAAGAATATTTCTTTATTTGATACATGGGCTCTGTTAAAAGAATGAAGGCAGAATGAATGAAAGTTTTTGTTGGTTACAAAGTGTGTAAATCCTATCTTTATAGAAGAGTTAGATTTAATAACTAACTCTTAACATCCTAATGTAAAATACAACTTATTCAATATGAGAGTAACACTTTTACAAGTGGAATGACACTTTACTCTTTAGACCCCTCCTCAAAATGGGAGTGGATATTTAGCAATCCCATTTTGGACTTGAAATTGACAAATGTAGAAGGTTGAAGAGGCTTTGTCATGATATTTGCAAGATTTTCTTCAGTGGGTATTTGTATTAGTTTGATAACCCCTTCTTGATCTTTCTCTCTTGTGTAGTGGCAGTCGATTGAAATGTGTTTGCTCTTTTCATGTAAGCATGGATTATGTGCAATCTGGAAGACTGATTTGCTATCAGTATATACAATGGCTAGTTGTTTGAAAGACACCTTCAAGTCTTTCAAAATGTATATGATCCACTGAGTTTCACAAGTTATGGATGCTAAGGCTCTGTATTCAGCTTCTGCTGAACTTCTGCTTACAGTGGTCTGCTTTTTAGACTTCCATGAAATGAGTGCATCTCCCAAATAAATTGCATAACCTGTTATACTTCTTCTAGTATCTGTACATTTCGTCCAATCACTGTCAGTGAATGAATGTAACTTAAAGCTATTAGAGGAAGGATATAAAATACCTTGTCCTGGTGTTTGCTTTAGGTACCTTAGTACTCTATGGACTGCACTCATATGTTGTTCAGATGGATTACTCATATATTGTGATAGAGATTGTACAACATAGGAGATATCTGGTCTTGTTACTATGAGATACAATAATCTACCAACAATTCTCCTATACAACTTACTATCAACAGATGAAGAAGTAGTGGCTTTAGTGAGTTGGATTTTAGAATCCATTAGAGTAGAACAAGGCTTACTCCCTTAAAAACCACATTCAGTTAATAAATCTAGAGTATATTTCCTTTGGCAAAGAGATATGCCTGTATCAGACCTAGCTACCTCTATTCCCAACATATACTTAAGCACTCCTAAGTCTTTTATTGTAAATTTATCATGTAAAAAGGATTTGACTTGCATTATCTCATCAATTGAATTACCAGTGACAATCAAATCATCAACATAACAAAGTACAACAGTAAAAGAAGTGTTTGTACATTTTGTGAATAATGAATTATCAACAATGGACTGTAAGAAACCAATTTGTGTTAAAGAATCATAAAGTTTTGTAAACCATTGCTTTGAAGCTTGTTTCAAACCATACAAACTTTTCTGTAATTTGCAAACTCTTGTATCATTACTTTCACAATAACCTGGGGGAATAGACATGTATATTTCTTCAATCAAGTCACCATGTAAGAAAGCGTTATTCACATCTAACTGATGAATAAACCAATTTTGTGAAATAGCAACAAATAATAGAATTCTAACAGTAGTAATTTTTGCAACAGGACTGAAAGTATCAAAGTAGTCAATGCCCTCTTGTTGTGTTTATCCTTTTGCAACAAGCCTGGCTTTATATCTTTCTATTGACCCATCTTGTTTGTATTTAACCTTGAAAACCCATTTACACCCAATGCATTCCCTATTTGGGGGTAAATTAACTAGAGTCCATGTGTTAGTTCTTTCTAAAGCATCTAATTCAGCTCTCATAGCCTTTTGCCAATTGGGATTGTCTTTTGCTTGCTTATAGGTCTTAGGCTCTTGTAACTGACTTATAGAGGCAGTAAAAACCCTATGATTATGAGATAGCTGGCTAATGGACAAATAATCACTAATAGGGTATTGTTTTCCAGGTTTTACAACTAGAGTGGCAGCAGATGGTTCATAAGTAATGGATTTAGGTAACACAGTTTCATAGACTTTTAAATAAGCAGGTTGTGTTCTAGATCTTGTTGATCTCCTAACATCCAAGTTCTGGTCAAGCAATATATTTCTAGGTAAGTCAACATCATCAGAAACATCAGCAGAATCATGTACATGCTCTCTATATTCATCCATTTCTTCTCTATGAATGATATTAGAGCTATCACTGATATTAGGAAAGTGATTAGAAGTACCTGGTTTAGAGGTTTCATTATCTATTAATGATTCTTGATCAGCCAGAGCATATTCTCTTGCTATTATTTCCATAATCAGCTTCTCAGAACCTTTCTTATCAGCATAAGAAAACACTGTTTCAAAGAATCTCACATTTCTAGAAACAAACACTTTACCATTATTGATGTCAAGGAGTTGGTAGCCTTTTGTTCCAAATGGATAACCAAGTAAAACACATTTAATGGCTCTTGGATCAAATTCTGTTCTATGAACAGATAGTGTATTTGCAAAGCATAAGCAACCAAAATTTCTGAGATAAGAATAATCAGGCTTCTTTCCATTCAAAATTTCAAAAGGTGTTTTATTTTCTATAATAGGAGAAGGCATTATATTGATTAAATGAACTGTTGTTTGAATGCAATCAGCCCAATACACAAGAAGCAAAGATGACTGAAAAAGTAAAGCTCTAGCAATTTGCATAATATGTTGATGTTTTCTTTCAACTAACCCATTTTGTTGGGGTGTTTCAACACATGATGTCTGATGTATGATGCCTAGATTATGATAAAAATCTTGTAAAATGAATGCAGCCCCATTATCAGATCTTAACACCTTTATTTTCTTGTTGAATTGAGTTAAAACCATGTTATAAAAGTTTTCTAAAGAAACTTTTACTTCAGATTTGGATTTTAACAAGTAAACCCATGTACATCTTGAAAAATCAACAACAATTGTAAGAAAAAACTTATAACCAGCATGCGAAGCAATAGAAAAGGGGCCCCATATATCACAATGTATGAGATCAAACAAAGCAGAAGTAGTGGATACACTTATAGGAAAGGATTTCTTCTTCTGTTTAGCAAGTGGACAAATATTACAATTCTTATGCATATCCATGGTCTTTAGTCCTAATTCTTTTATATGAACCATACATCTAGGAGATATATGTCCTAATCTATTATGCCAAAGATCAAAATTACCAGAATACAAAACAGTAGGTTGGTAAACATTATTTACAGTGCATAACTCTCAAGTGATAAAGCCCCCCATGTTGTTCAGAAGAACCAATCACATTGTGGGTGTCCTTGTCCTGCAAAACACAATGGGAAGTCATAAAACTTACAGTACAGTTGGAATATTTTGTCAAGTGGCTGATAGACAATAGATTAAAAGTGAAATCAGGGACATGTAAAACATTATATAATGTCAAGTGTTCATTAAGACTAATGTTTCCAATGTGTGTAGCTACTGAAATAACATTGTTTGGAAGACTAATTTTTATGTTTGCAACAACAGGAGGAGATGTAAAACAATTAATGTCACAACACATATGGTCAGTAGCTCCTGTGTCAAGTATCCATGAAAATATTCTTGAATTAGAATCCACAGATAGGCAAGAATGTATACTTGGATCAGAAGAGTTATCAATATTTGTGAATGCACCAGCTGCTGTATGAACATAATCTTTTGCCACATTCCCTTGCTTAGCAAAACTCAGAAATTGCTCAAACATCTCTTGTGTGAACAAGGAATTAGAAGCTACAGGTTGTTCTTCCTCAGGAGTAGAAACAAGTATGTTTGCAGATTTCTCTTTTGATTCAAATCTACCCTTATCCCTGCCCCTAGGACCCTTCCACCCTGGGGGATATCCAATCAACTCAAAGCACCTATCTTTAGTATGGTTATTCTCATTGCAATGAGAACATTTCAATGATCTCTTTTTGTCTTTATAGTTATTTGAGTTGTTATTAGTCATCATAGCAATAGACTCATTTACAGGATTATTGGGTAAACTAAGAGACTGATTAGGCGTGACATTATCATGATTCGTAGCTAGAAACGCCCTAGTTTTGGTCGATTTTATTGAGTTTTTAGAGCCAAATGAGTAATATTTCTATACATTGATGAATTTGTCTCTTTGATACTCATAGGTGAATCGGGGACGAAAAATGGAGTTCGTAGGACTTTGAATCGACTCAAACGGATGCCCGTATGAGAAAATATCGAAGAAATACGATTGGTATTAGTACGTGTGAAGAAAAGTGTTAGTTGCAAAGGAAGGAAGACCCATTCGAGCACCATTGCTCGAGCGCCCCGCTCGAGTGACGTAGATCGAGCAGCATAAAACTTACAGAATGTTTGGGCCGCTCGAGGGGTACAGCTCGAGCGCCCTGCTCGAGCACTAGAACCGTTCGACCAAGCTAGCTCGAGCGCCCCGCTCGAGCACCTGATCCATTCGACCACAACAGCTCGAGCGCCCCGCTCGAGCGGGTCAGCTCGAGCACTTCCGAGGCATATTTTCCAGATTTCATTTTTCGGTCCATGAGATCCCGTTTCGACCCGGTGCCTATATATACCTCTTCCAAACACGTTTTGAAGAGGGCCCCGAACTTTAGAAATCACTTTTAGACTTAGTTTTTAGAGAGAGGAAGAGGAGAAGAACGAGCAAGCTTTACTTATGTTTTGTTGAGGTTTTTCGTACGAATTCTTAGTTTCTTTTTCGTTTATTAGTTTCTTTTCATTAGCTTGATTACTTTAAACGCTTTGAACTTCGGTTTAGTTAATTAAATTTCAGTTCTTAGAATTATCTTCTTTTAAAAACCCTAGTTCATGTTTCTTATTTTCTTCGTTCAATTCATTATGTTTATGTTCGTTGTTTCTTCTTTTGCTTTTATGTTTGTTAAAGCCATGTCCGGCTAAAACCCTTGCATGCTTGGGGTAGGATGAACTCGTAGAAGTAGGTTGTGGGTACGTAATTAGGGTAACTTGTGACGTTAGTTTTAATTCTCTTGATTAATGAATTCTTATAATTAATCTTAACTTTACCTTTGAATTTCGTATGAAAGTATTAGAGAGAGGACGACCGCATCACTCAATAACAATTAGTAGTCTTAACGAGAAGGTTTAGAAAGGGTTAATTCATCTACCGGTTTAGCGAAGGAGGACGACCGCATCACCTTAGTTAAATTAGGTTCTCATTAATTAAGCACAATCTATTAACTTGTTAGTAGATTAGTGAACTCGAGTGTTAGGGTAAAGTATTAGAGTTTAGAATCTTGAGCTTTCACCTTGCATTCTTAGACTTAGGTTATTTCTTGTGTGTCACAGTTATCCTGATTATGTACCTGCTCCGTTAGTATACGTAGGGATTCCTATCCTGAGCATCACCATCTCTCATTAGAACACAACCCTTAGTTAATTTGAATTCTTTAGTATTTTAGTTTACTTAGTTTATTTTAGATTTAATTAATCTTTCCAAAAATTAAAAAACATCACACTCATATTAACTACGACGCGTAGATCTTCAGGGATCTGTTCGCATACACACTTTCCCTTGGGTTCGATAATACTTGGTCATTATACTTACTCATACTACAGTGAACCCGTCCGCTTGTGGAGGAGCGACTAGTAGAAGTTAGTGTAATTCGCTTCAAGTCAATGGCGCCGTTGCCGGGGATAGTGTTGTATGCTTTTTGAATAGGACTTGTCGATAGCTTAGTAGTTAGTAGTGAGTGATTATTTTCTGTTTTTATTTTTATTTATTCAGCAGTTGCATTTTGATCTTTCTGCTAGTGTGTCAGGTTTATGAAAACACGCTCACAAGGCAATACGAGCGAAGAGAGAATACCGTTGGACCCTGAGACAATAGCTAGAAGGAACCGAGCTTTCTTGAGAAGGATGAACGCTGCTGACTTAGGAAAAGAACCAATGGATATCACTAATGAGTTGGACGATGCTGCCAACGATTTTAATCAGGGGTTGAACCGGGTTGACGGCACTGATGGCAACACCAGTAAGAACCAAGATCCGTTAGGGGATAGTCAGAGCCAAAACCCGGGTGCACAAAACATTATCAATCCAGCTCAAAATTTTGTCCATAACCCTCTGAACAACCCTGCTTACCCACAAAACCCAAATAACCCTTTCAACAACCCAGCATACCAACATTACCCATACCCACCATACCCTTATCCACCATACCCATATCATCCACCACCTATGTACCAACCACCTCCAGTTCAACAAGTACCAACACCACCTGTTGTTCCTCAGCCTGTGCCATGATTAGGCGTGAAATTGTCATGATTCGTCGCTCGAAATGCCCTTGTTTTGATAAATTTATATAAGTATTTAGAGTCATTTGAGTATTATTTTCTCAAACTAACAAATTTGTGTCTTTGATGCTTATAGATGGATAGAGGGCAAAAAGAGGAGTTCGTAGGACTTCGAATCGACTCAAACGGATACCCGGATGAGAAGATATGGAAGAAATACGAGAAGTATTAGTTCGAGCGAGCAAAAGTGTCATTGAAGCACTCAAGATGAAAGTGCTCGAGTAGACACTACTCAGGCACTCGAGTAGTGCACTCGAGCAGAAGCCGGTCGAGTAGAACTACTCGAGCTGAGGAGCTCGAGTACTTTTCACGTTCTGTACAAATTTGACACTCGACCTTGCATTGCTCGAGTACTTTTACTTGACCTCTACTCGAGCTCGACGGAATTTTGGCCCATGAGATCCCGTTTCGACCAATTGCCTATATATACCTCTTCCAAACACGTTTTGAGGGATCCCAGAACTTTAGAAATCACTTTAGTCTTAGTTTTTAGAGAGGAAGGAGAGGAGCAAGCTTTATTTACGTTTTGTTGAGGTTTTGCATACGAATTCTTAGTTTCTTTTCGTTTATTAGTTTCTCTTCGGTAGTTTGATTTCTTTGAACGCTTTGAAACTTCGTTTTAATTAATTAAATTTCAGTTCTGAGTATTTATTTTCTTTTAAAACCCTAGTTCATGTTTCTTATTTTCTGCGTTCAATTCATTATATGCATGTTCGTTGTTTCTTCTATTTCTTTTATGTTTGTTAACGCTATGTCCGGCTAAAACCCTTGCATGCTTAGGGTAGGATGAACTCGTAGAAGTAGGTTGTGGGTACGTAATTAGAGTAACTTGTGACGTTAGGTTTTAATTCTCTTGGTTAATGAATTCTTAAAATTAATCTCGACTTCGCTCTTGAATTTCGTTCGAAAGGTGTTAGAGAGAGGACGACTGTATCACTCTTTAACAATGAGTAGAATTAACGAGAGAGTTTAGGAAAGGTTAATTCATCTACCGGTTTAGCGAAGGAGGACGACCGCATCACCTTAGTTAAATTAGGGTCTCATTAATTAAGCACAATCTAGTAACTTGTTAGTAGATTCGTGAAGTCGAGTGTTAGGGTAAAGTATTAGGGTTTAGAATCTTGAGCTTTCACCTTGCATTCTTAGACTTAGGTTATCTCTTGTGTGTCACAGTTATTTTGATTATGTACCTGCTCCGTGAGTATACGTAGGGATTCCAATCCTAAGCATCACCATCTCTCATTAGAACACAACCGTTAGTTAATTCGTCTTCTTTAGTACTTTAGTTTACTTAGTTTATTTTAGTTTTAATTAATCTTTCCAAAAAAACCACAAAAATATTGCACTCATATTAACTACGACGCGTAGATCTTCAGGGATCTATTTGCATACACACCTTCCCTTGGGTTCGATAATACTTGGTCCCTATACTTGTCCATACTACAGTGAACCCGTACTCTTGCGGGGAAGCTACTAGTAGAAGTTAGTATTTTCGGTTCAAGTCAATGGCACCGTTGCCGGGGAATGGCGTTGTATGTTTTTTGAATAGGACTTGTCGATAGCTTAGTAGTTAGTAGTGAGTGCTTTCTTTTCTGTTTTAATTTTTTTTTTATTCATTCGGCAGTTGCGTTTTGATCCTTCTGCTAGTGTTTCAGGTTTATGAAAACACGCTCACAAGGCAATACGAGCGAAGAGAGGTTACCTGCAGATCCTGAGGTGATAGCAAGGAGAAATCGAGCCTTCTTGAGAAGGATGAACACGGCCGACTTGGGGAAAGAACCAATGGACATCAATAATGAGTTGGAAGATGCCGAGAATGAGTTTAACCAGGGGTTGAACCGGGTTGACGGCACTGAGGGGAACACCAGTAAGAACCAAGATCCGTTAGGGGATAGTCAGAGCCAAAACCCGGGTGCACAAAACGTCATTAATCCAGCTCAGAATTTTGTCCATAATCCTCTGAACAACCCTGCTTTCCCACAAAACGTAAACCCAAATAACCCTTTCAACAACCCAGTATACCAACATTACCCGTACCCACCATACCCTTATCCACCATACCCATATCATCCACCACCTATGTACCAACAACCTCCAGTTCAACAAGTACCAGCATAACCTGTTGCTCCTCAACCTGTGCCCCAGAACGCAGATCACAATATGGCTATTCGGGCAGGTTCGCGGCACAACCGCAGAGGTACTATGATGGAGTGGTGTTGCCTCCTGTTGAGGCGAACAACTTCTCGATTTCCCCGGGAATTCTAAAGTTGCTTACCGAGAATCAGTTCAAGGGGGTGATCGGGAAGGAGAATCCTCATACACATTTGAGGAGCTTTCTCATGATAGCCTCCACATTCAATTACAATGGCATGTCTGAAGATGCCAAGAGGCTTAGGCTGTTCCCATTCTCACTGATGGGAATAGCCAAGGAGTGGTACAACAACACACTCCCACGGGGAGGTATTACCACTTGGGCCGAGCTCGAGCGTCTGTTCCTCGAGCGATTCTACCCTCCATCTAGGACAATCAAGGCTAGAATTGAGATCTCGTCCTTTCGCCAGATGTATGGAGAGGATTTACGCCAAGCGTGGGAGAGATACTCAAATATGCTGATTGAGTGCCCGCAGCACGGGTACAACGAGGGAGACATTATGGCATTCTTATATAGTGGTGCCAACAAGGCGGGGCAAGACCATTTAGACGCCTGTGCGGGAGGAGCGTTCCTGAATCAAGGCATAGAGAGGTGTAGAGAGATCGTGGACAACATTGTCACGAATTCCGGTGCTTGGGGTGTGGATGCAGATTTTCAGAGAGTGCATCAGGTTGAAGAGGGAGAAGGAACGAGAAGGCTGCTGATGGCCATGATGGAAAAGATCAACAACCTCGAGTTAGGGAAGAGTTTGGTTGGAGAGCATGCAGTAGAGAATGAGAGAGTAGACCAACCAAGTGGGTAGCAAGAGGTAGCCAATTACATGGGAGGTCCGTATTACAACCAGCATGGCTACCAAGGTGGAAATCAGTATGGAAGACCTTCTTATGGTCAGCCATTTGTACCTCCAGGCCCTCAGCCACCTCAAAATCAATGGAGGAACACACAAGGAGTTCAAGGAGGCCAGCAGCCTCCTCAAAACACATGGAGGAAAAATGAGAATTTTTCATATGCTAACCCAAAAGCTGGTATTACTGTTCCTACAGGTGTTGATCCGGGGTCCAAGCCTCCTGGTGGAGAAGGCGGTGCATCAACCGAGGAGATGTTGAGAGTGATCCTTCAGAAGGTGGAGGAAGGAAGTAAGCGGTTGTCATCCTTGGAGTACGATGTGAAGGAGTTGCATAAGAAGGGTGATCATCGTGATCAAGAGCTCCGGAAGATGAACGTTGAGTGGACTAGAACTAAACAAGAGAACAATAGGCGGTTCACTTCTATAGAGTTCCAGATGAGCCAGATTGCAAAGTCGTTGAATAGAGAGCCAGGTAAGTATCCTTCCATGCCGGAAGGGAACCCGAAAGAGCATTGCAAGGCGATCCAGCTTAGAAGTGGAACCAACTATGAAGGTCCTCAGATGCCTGCTGATTCCGAGACTCCCCAAGGGGAAGTTGAGACTGAGGAGAAGAAAGTTGAAAGTGAAGGGATTGAGAAGCATGAAGATATGGATGAGTCCCAGAAGGGCAAGGAAAGTGAGGAGGTTGAGAGAGTTCCTAAGTGGAAAAAGGCAAAGGAAGCAAGGGATAAAGTGAAAGAAACAGAAAGAGATGAATGGGGGGTACCCAAATCGGTGATACCCGTCCCATATCCACAGCGCTTCATGAAAAAGAAGCTTGATGAAAAATATGCAAAATTCCTTGATGTTTTTAAGCAATTGCATATTAATATTCCTTTTTATGATGCTTTGGAACAGATGCCGCATTATGCAAAGTTTCTGAAGGATTTGATCGCGAAAAGACGGCGAGTGGATGAGCCGAAGTTGGTGCAGTTGAACCACGAAGTGAGTGCACTAGTGCACAAGGCGCTTCCACCGAAGCTGAAGGATCCCGGGAGCTTCACGATCTTATGTGACATTGGGAACGGGATCAAGAAGGGAGCGTTGTGCGACCTCGGGGCGAGCATCAATCTCATGCCCCTATCGCTTTTCAAGAAGTTGGAAGGTGGTGAACTTCAACCCACAATGATGACGCTTCAACTTGCCGACCGGTCTATCACTCGACCTCAAGGTGTGGTTGAAGACGTCCTTGTGAGAGTTGGAGATCATATTTTTCCAGCCGACTTTGTAGTGCTAGAGATGGAGGAAGATGAGCACGTGCCCCTGATCTTGGGAAGACCGTTTTTAGCTACGGCGGGGATGGTGCTAGACGTGGCAAATGGGAAGATTACATTGAAGGTTGATGATCAAGAAGTGAAGATTTCCCTATATGAAGCCATGAAGCACCCGAAGGAGGATGAGAGTTTGTATTGCATGGATGTCATTGATCCTCGTGTTGAAGACACACCTTCCATCCCTAATCCTTCTCATATTCATGATTTTGTTAGTCCTTCACTTGATTATTTAACCCATGAGCGTTATGATCTTGATTCTTTTGATAGGGATAAAGTGAAGAAGTTGAAGGATGAAGAGGTGAAGAAAGTGGACGTGGTCCAGTTAGAGGGAAAATGAGGAGTTAAGAAGAAAAAGTCCAAACTCAAGAAATTATTTAGTAAGACTCCTCCAGATAGAGGCAAGAAGGAGTTGAGACCCATAACACTTGGGAATGAGAAAAGAGCAAAAGAGCTCATGATGGTGGGGCATCAAGGAAAGGAGTTCAAACACCACTCTTATGAGAGTAAGGGAGGTATTTTTTAGTATGATGTCCCATAAGCTCCTTTGAGCTCGGTCCGGCATGAGGACCTTAAAAATAGCGCTGAATGGGAGGCAACCCATTATTATTATTTTTTAATTTATTTGCTTTGAGTTTTTTTTAATTATTAGGGAGTTATTTTGAGTCGTATGTTTAACCTCGTATTTGAGTGAGTTGCTTGTAGGCTTGTCTCTAAAGGAGTAAAGGTATCATGGAGTTATTCAGATTGAAAGGACCAACTCAAGCAAGGGAGTGTGCAAAGCTATTGAGAGAAACATAATTATTTGGTTGAGGTAACCCACAACCCCAAACTTAGACCTCTAGCAAGGTCGAAGTTTGGGGGGTGGAGTTTTTTTATGTTTCTTGTTACATTGCACATGCATGCACGCCTTTATCTTTGAGTTGAATTTGATTGATTATTGGTTTGTTGAGATACTCCTTGGGGTGATTTTGATTTGACTCGGTATTGCACATTTCATGCCTATCAATCATCTTATGCTTGTTGATTACTATCTTTGAGTATGATTTGATGAGTAGAGTGAGTTGTAAGGGTGAGTTAGAAATTCTTTTGAGTGAGTGTTTGAGTTTGAGCTGATTTGAGAAAGAACTAGTATGCTTGCAAGTTCCTTCTGAGTGCTTGTGTGATGATTGTGAGAATGTACTAGACTAGCATGGATGTGAAAGCCTTGAGATTTGAGCCTTATGAGATTTGATGCAGTAATCAATCTCTTCGTTTGTGAGTGGATCGTCACCTTAGAGGATGCTAGAACTTGTGTGTGCTCTTGCTTCTTGATTGTGTCTAGTTTGGTATGCCGAATGTGATCTTAGGCCATCTTTGTTTTAATTGAGTCACTTAGCCAAAATTTTCCCTACCAATGACAGTGAATCCCTTGTTAGCCCCTTTGAGCCTAAAGCCTATTTTATTTGCTAGCACATATAAACACTATTCCAAGTTCCTAAGCCTTTTTGTCCCAATTTGAGTGGAGAATAGGAAAAGTGTGAATGTTGAAGGGATTGAGTTGAGTTGAGTTGAGTTGAGACAAGGAATTATGATGGTTGAGTGGTGATAAAATAAGGGTGTGAATGAGATTTGAGTTGTGGGAAAGAAAAAAAATTGAGAATGAGCAAAAGAAAAAAATTGAGCATGTGTTTGTGCGAAAAAGAAAAAAAAAATGAAGTGATTGAAAAAAAAAAGAAGTGAAAGAGTGAGAAAGAAAAAAATTTGAAGTATTGAGAGTATGAAATTGAAAGGGTGTTGATTGAACATGTTTGAAGTATTCTGTGCTTAATCTTGAAGTGCCAAAGTTTGATTTTCTATTCTCCATTCACGTTAGTCACTTTATCCTATATTATTATCCCACCTGTCCAAAGAGCCTACATTACAACCTTGAGAAAAGTCCTTTTTGATTCGGCATTGATTTCTAGAGTATGGTCGAAGTTAAGAGCACTTACAAGTCTATGGCTGCTGATTTGAGTGATTGATTGATTGAGTGTGCCCTTTATTATTGATACACACTTGTGAGGGAGCGAAACACATCGTTGAGTGCACATCCATGTTTGATCTTGGTGGTTCTTGTTGTTGTTGCATGAGTATGATGAAAGGAGGTGAGTGAGTATACGTGTGATTGATCTTTGAAGCTCGAGTTCATTTGCTTGCATGATTTGATTTTTTGACTCATTCCTAACAATTTCACTTGACTTATTATTTCGTTGCTTGAGGACAAGCAACATGGTAAGTTTGGGGGGGTTGATTAGGCGTGAAATTGTCATGATTCGTCGCTCGAAATGCCCTTATTTTGATGAATTCATATAAGTATTTAGAGTCATTTGAGTATTATTTTCTCAAACTAACAAATTTGTGTCTTTGATTCTTATAGATGGATAGAGGGCAAAAAGAGGAGTTCGTAGGACTTCGAATCGACTCAAACGGATACCCGGATGAGAAGATATGGAAGAAATACGAAAAGTATTAGTTCGAGCGAGCAAAAGTGTCATTGAAGCACTCAAGATGAACGTGCTCGAGTAGACACTACTCAGACACTCGAGTAGTGCACTCGAGCAGAAGCCGGTCGAGTAGCCAATACTCGGGCACTCGAGTAGTGCACTCGAGCAGAAGCCGGTCGAGTAGCGAGTACGCGGGCACTCGAGTAGACTACTCGAGCAAGGATCGGTCGAGTAGAACTACTCGAGCTGAGGAGCTTGAGTACTTTTCACGTTCTGTACAAATTTGACACTCGAGCTTGCATTGCTCGAGTACTTTTACTCGACCTCTACTCGAGCTCGACGGAATTTTGGCCCATGAGATCCTGTTTCGACCCGTTGCCTATATATACCTCTTCCAAACACGTTTCGAGGGATCCCAGAACTTTAGAAATCACTTTAGTCTTAGTTTTTAGAGAGGAAGGAGAGGAGCAAGCTTTATTTACGTTTTGTTGAGGTTTTGCATACGAATTCTTAGTTTCTTTTCGTTTATTAGTTTCTCTTCGGTAGTTTGATTTCTTTGAACGCTTTGAAACTTCGTTTTAATTAATTAAATTTCAGTTCTGAGTATTTATTTTCTTTTAAAACCCTAGTTCATGTTTCTTATTTTCTGCGTTCAATTTATTATGTGCATGTTCGTTGTTTCTTCTATTTCTTTTATGTTTGTTAACGCTATGTCCGGCTAAAACCCTTGCATGCTTAGGGTAGGATGAACCCGTAGAAGTAGGTTGTGGGTACGTAATTAGAGTAACTTGTGACGTTAGGTTTTAATTCTCTTGGTTAATGAATTCTTAAAATTAATCTCGACTTCGCTCTTGAATTTCGTTCGAAAGGTGTTAGAGAGAGGACGACCGTATCACTCTTTAACAACGAGTAGACTTAACGAGAGAGTTTAGGAAAGGTTAATTCATCTACCGGTTTAGCGAAGGAGGACGACCGCATCACCTTAGTTAAATTAGGGTCTCATTAATTAAGCACAATCTAGTAACTTGTTAGTAGATTCGTGAAGTCGAGTGTTAGGGTAAAGTATTAGGGTTTAGAATCTTGAGCTTTCACCTTGCATTCTTAGGCTTAGGTTATCTCTTGTGTGTCACAGTTATTTTGATTATGTACCTGCTCCGTGAGTATACGTAGGGATTCCAATCCTAAGCATCACCATCTCTCATTAGAACACAACTGTTAGTTAATTCGTCTTCTTTAGTACTTTAGTTTACGTAGTTTATTTTAGTTTTAATTAATCTTTCCAAAAAAACCACAAAAACATTGCACTCATATTAACTACGACGCTTAGATCTTCAGGGATCTATTTGCATACACACCTTCCCTTGGGTTCGATAATACTTGGTCCCTATACTTGCCCATACTACAGTGAACCCGTACTCTTGCGGGGAAGCTACTTGTAGAAGTTAGTATTTTCGGTTCAAGTCATGCCACAGAATGCAGATCAGAATATGGAAATTCGGGGCAGGTTCGCGGCACAACCACAGAGGTACTACGATGGAGTGGCTTTACCTCCAGTAGAGGCAAATAATTTCTCTATTTCCCCAGGAATTCTTAAGCTGCTGACCGAGAATCAGTTCAAGGGGGAGGTTGGGAAGGAGAATCCTCATACTCACTTGAGAAGTTTCCTGATGATCGCGTCCACCTTCAATTGTAATGGCATGTCTGAAGATGCCAAGAGGCTTAGGCTGTTCCCATTCTCACTGACGGGAATAGCTAAGGAGTGGTACGATAATACGCTCCCACGGGGAGGTATTACCACTTGGGCCGAGCTCGAGCGTCTGTTCCTCGAGCGATTCTACCCTCCATCTAGGACGATCAAGGCTAGGATTGAGATCTCTTCCTTCCGCCAGAAGCAAGGAGAGGACCTACGTCAAGCGTGGGAGAGATATTCAAACATGCTGATAGAGTGCCCGCAGCATGGGTACAATGAGGGAGATGTGATGGCATTCTTTTACAGTGGTGCCAACAAGGCGGGGCAAGACCATTTAGACGCCTGTGCGGGCGGAGCATTCCTGAATCAAGGCATAGAGAGGTGTAGGGAGATCGTGGACAACATTGTCACGAATGCCGGTGCTTGGGGTGTGGATGGAGATTTTCAGAGAGTTCATCAGGTTGAAGAGGGTGAAGGAACGAGGAGGCTATTGATGGCAATGATGGAGAAGATCAACAACCTCGAGTTGGGGAAGAATTTGGTTGGAGAGCATGCAGTAGAGAATGAGAGAGTAGACCAGCCAAGTGGACAGCAAGAGGTAGCCAATTACATGGGAGGTCCGTATTACAATCAGAATGGCTACCAAGGTGGAAATCAGTTTGGAAGACCTTCTTATGGTCAGCCATTTGTATCTCCAGGCCCACAGCCGCCTCAAAATCAATGGAGGAACACACAAGGAGTTCAAGGAGGCCAGCAGCCTCCTCAAAACACATGGAGGAAGAATGAGAACTTTTCTTATGCTAACCCAAAAACTGGTATTACTGTTCCTGCAGGTGTTGATCCGGGTTCTAAACCTCCAGGTGGAGAAGGCGGTGCATCAACCGAGGAGATGCTGAGAGCTATCCTTCAGAAGGTGGAGGAGGGAAGCAAGCGATTGTCATCCTTGGAGTACGATGTGAAGGAGTTGCATAAGAAGGGTGGTCATCGTGATCAAGAGCTCCAGAAGATGAACGTTGAGTGGACTAGAACTCAACAAGAGAACAATCGAAGGTTCACTTCTTTAGAGTTCCAGATGAGCCAGATTGCAAAGTCAGTGAATAGAATGTCGGAAGGGAACCCGAAAGAGCATTGCAAGGCGATCCAGCTTAGAAGTGGAACCAACTATGAAGGTCCTCAGATGCCTGCTGATTCTGAGACGCCCCAATGGGAAGTTGAGACTGAGGAGAAGAAAGTTGAGAAAGGGATTGAGGATGAAGGCATTAAGAAGAGTAAAGATATGGATGAGTCCCAGAAGGGAAAGGAAAGTGAGGAGATTGAGAGAGTTCCTAAGTGGAAGAAGGCAAATGAAGCAAGGGATAAAGTGAAAGAAACAGAAAGAGATGAATGGGGGGTACCCAAATCTGCGATACCAGTCCCGTATCCACAGCGCTTCATGAAAAAGAAGCTTGATGAAAAATTTGCAAAATTTCTTGATGTTTTTAAACAACTTCATATTAACATTCCTTTTTATGATGCTTTGGAACAGATGCCACATTATGCAAAGTTTCTGAAGGACTTGATTGCGAAAAGACGGCGAGTGGATGAGCCGAAGTTGGTGCAGCTGAACCACGAGGTGAGTGCATTAGTGCACAAGGCGCTTCCACCGAAGCTGAAGGATCCCGGGAGCTTCACGATCCTATGTGACATTGGGAACGGGATCAAGAAAGGAGCGCTATGTGATTTAGGGGCGAGCATCAATCTCATGCCCTTGTCGCTTTTCAAGAAGTTGGAAGGTGGTGAACTTCAACCCACAATGATGACGCTTCAACTTGCCGATCGGTCTATTACTAGACCTCAAGGAGTGGTTGAAGACGTCCTCGTGAGAGTTGGAGATCACATTTTTCCAGCCGACTTTGTAGTGCTAGAGATGGAGGAAGATGAGCACGTGCCCCTGATCTTGGGAAGACCGTTCTTAGCTACGGTGGGGATGGTGCTAGACGTGGCAAATGAGAAGATTACGTTGAAGGTTGATGATCAAGAAGTGAAGATCTCCCTATATGAAGCCATGAAGCACCCGAAGGAGGATGAGAGCTTGTATTGCATGGATGCAATTGATCCTCGTGTTGAAGACACACCTCATATCCCTAATCCTTCTCATATTCATGATTTTGTTAGTCCTTCACTTGATTATTTAACCCATGAGCATTATGATCTTGATTATTTTGATAGGGATAAAGTGAAGAAGTTGAAGGACGAAGAGGTGAAAAGTGTGGACGTGGTCCAGCTAGAAGGAAAAGGAGGAGTTAAGAAGAAGAAGTCAAAATTCAAGAAATTATTTAGTAAGACTCCTCCAGATAAAGGTGAGAAGGAGTTGAGACCTATACCACTTTAGATGGGGAATGAAGCAAAAGAGCTCACGATGGTGGGACATCAAGGAAAGGAATGCAACCACCACTCTTATGAGAGTAAGGGAGGTAAATTTGAGTATGATGTCCCATAAGCTCCTTTGAGCTTGGTCCGGCATGAGGACCTTAAAAATAGCGCTGAATGGGAGGCAACCCATTATTTTTATTTGCTTTGTTTTTTTAGTTATTAGGGAGTTATTTTGAGTCGTATGTTTAACCTTGTACTTGAGAGTTTTATCTTGTAGGCTTGTCTCGATGGAGTGCCAAAGAAGTGGAGATTGAAGGAACCAACTTGAGACAAGGGAGTGTGCAAAGCTATTGAGAGAAATTGAATTATTTGGTTGAGGTAACCCACAACCCCAAACTTAGACCTCTAGCAAGGTCGAAGTTTGGGGGGTGGAGTTTTTTTATTTGTTTTATGATTACATTGCACATGCATGCACGCCCTTATCTTTGAGTTGAGTTTGATTGATTATTGGTTTGTTGAGATACTCCTTGGGGTGATTTTGATTTGACTCGCTATTGCATATTTCATGTCTATCAATCATCTTATGCTTGTTGATTGCTATCTTTGAGTATGATTTGATGAGTAGAGTGAGTTGTAAGGGTGAGTTAGAAATTCTTTTGTGTGAGTGTTTGAGTTTGAGCTGATTTGAGAAAGAACTTGTATGCTTGTGAATTTTTCTTTTGAGTACTTGTGTGATGAGAGTGAGAATGCACTAGGACTAACTGGATGTGAAAGCCGTGAGCTTTTGAGCTATGCATTAATTAATCTCTTCGTTTGTGAGTGGATCGTCACCTTAGAGGATGCTAGAACTTGTGTGTGCTCTTGCTTCTTGATTGTGTCTAGTTTGATATGCCGAATGTGATCTTAGGCCATCTTTATTTTTATTGAGTCACTTAGCCAAAATTTTCCTTACCAATGACATGTATCCCTTGCTAGCCCCTTTGAGCCTAAAGCTTATTTTATTTGCTAGCACATTTAAACACTATTCCAAGTTCCTAAGCCTTTTTGTCCCAATTTGAGTGGAGAATAGGAAAAGTGTGAAGGTTGAAGGGATTGAGTTGATTTGAGAAAATGAATTATGATGGTTGAGTGGTGATAAAATAAGGGTGTGAATGAGATATGAGTTGTGGGAAAGAAAAAATTAAAAATGAGCAAAAGAAAAATTGAGCTCATGTGTTTGTGCGAAAAAGAAAAAAAAAGTGAAGTGATTGAAAAAAAAAGTGAAAAGAGTTAGAAAAAAAAATTGAAGTGTTGAGAAAAGTGGAATTGAAAGAGTGTTGATTGAAAATGTTTGAAGTATTCTGTTCCTAATCTCGAAGTGCTAAAGTTTGATTTTCTATTCTCCATTCACGTGAGTCACTTTACCCCATATTGTTATCCCACCTGTCCAAAGAGCCTACATTACAACCTTAAGAAAAGTCCTTTTTGATTCGGCATTGATTTCTAGAGTATGGTCGGAGTTGAGAGTGCTTACAAGCCTATGGCTGCCGATATGAGTGATTGATTGTTTGAGTGAGTCCCTTAATCATTGATATACACTTGTGAGGGAGTGAAACACATCGTTGAGTGCACATCCATGTTTGATCTTGGTGGTTCTTGTTGTTGTTGCATGAGTATGATAAAGGAAGGTGAGTGAGTATACGGGTGATTGATTTTTGAAGCTCGAGTTCATTAGCTTTCATGATTGATTCTTTAACTCATCCCTAATAATTTCACTTGACTTATTATTTCATTGCTTGAGGACAAGCAATATGGTAAGTTTGGGGGGGTTGATTAGGCGTGAAATTGTCATGATTCGTAGCTAGAAACGCCCTAGTTTTGGTCGATTTTATTGAGTTTTTAGAGCCAAATGAGTACTATTTCTATACATTGATGAATTTGTCTCTTTGATACTCATAGGTGAATCGGGGACGAAAAACGGAGTTCGTAGGACTTTGAATCGACTCAAACGGATGCCCGGATGAGAAGATATCGAAGAAATACGATTGATATTAGTACGTGTGAAGAAAAGTGTTAGTTGCAAAGGAAGGAAGGCCCATTCGAGCACCATCACTCGAGCGCCCCGCTCGAGTGACGTAGATCGAGCAGCATAAAACTTACAGAACGTTTGGGCCGCTCGAGGGGTACAGCTCGAGCGCCCTGCTCGAGCACTAGAACCGTTCGACCAAACTAGCTCGAGCGCCCCGCTCGAGCACCTGATCCGTTCGACCACAACAGCTCGAGCGCCCCGCTCGAGCGGGTCAGCTCGAGCACTTCCGAGGCATATTTTCCAGATTTCGTTTTTTGGCCCATGAGATCCCGTTTCGACCCGGTGCCTATATATACCTCTTCCAAACACGTTTTGAAGAGGGCCCCGAACTTTAGAAATCACTTTTAGACTTAGTTTTTAGAGAGAGGAAGAGGAGAAGAACGAGCAAGCTTTACTTATGTTTTGTTGAGGTTTTTCATACGAATTCTTAGTTTCTTTTTCATTTATTAGTTTCTTTTCATTAGCTTGATTACTTTAAACGCTTTGAACTTCGGTTTAGTTAATTAAATTTCAGTTCTTAGAATTATCTTCTTTTAAAAACCCTAGTTCATGTTTCTTATTTTCTTCGTTCAATTCATTATGTTTATGTTCGTTGTTTCTTCTTTTGCTTTTATGCTTGTTAAAGCCATGTCCGGCTAAAACCCTTGCATGCTTGGGGTAGGATGAACTCGTAGAAGTAGGTTGTGGGTACGTAATTAGGGTAACTTGTGACGTTAGTTTTAATTCTCTTGATTAATGAATTCTTATAATTAATCTTAACTTTACCTTTAAATTTCGTATGAAAGTGTTAGAGAGAGGACGACCGCATCACTCAATAACAATTAGTAGTCTTAACGAGAAGGTTTAGAAAGGGTTAATTCATCTACCGGTTTAGCGAAGGAGGACGACTGCATCACCTTAGTTAAATTGGGGTCTCATTAATTAAGTACAATCTATTAACTTGTTAGTAGATTAGTGAAGTCGAGTGTTAGGGTAAAGTATTAGGGTTTAGAATCTTGAGCTTTCACCTTGCATTCTTAGACTTAGGTTATTTCTTGTGTGTCACAGTTATCCTGATTATGTACCTGCTCCATTAGTATACGTAGGGATTCCTATCCTGAGCATCACCATCTCTCATTAGAACACAACCCTTAGTTAATTTGAATTCTTTAGTATTTTAGTTTACTTAGTTTATTTTAGATTTAATTAATCTTTCCAAAAATTCAAAAATATCACACTCATATTAACTACGACGCGTAGATCTTCAGGGATCTGTTCGCATACACACTTTCCCTTGGGTTCGATAATACTTGGTCATTATACTTACTCATACTACAGTGAACCCGTCCGCTTGCGGGGGAGCGACTAGTAGAAGTTAGTGTAATTCGCTTCAAGTCAGAGACCTCTGAGATTCTTCTTGTAACAGGAGTGAATAGACCTTGGCTAAAGGTGGCAAGGGCTTGTTTAACAGGAATTGACTCCTAATTGCAAAATATGACTCATTAAGCCCCACAAGAAATTTCATGACAGAGTCTTGTTCCTGAGAATTACTAATCATAGCAGCTAGATTACAAGTACAAGTTCCACCACAATGACACCTAATAATAGACCTATGGCTCATCCACTCATCCCAAACAGTCTTAAAGACTTTTCCAGCTGAAAAACTTTTGTCAAATCAGAACAAGAATACCGAATATGTAACTCATCCCATACCTCTTTTGCAGACATAAAGTATTTTAGGGATTTCTTGATATCAGAAGACATGGAATTGAGTATCCACTGGAGCACCAAATCATTTGCTCGAAGATAAGCAACATAAATTGCCTTGTCACCATCTTTTGCAGGGACAGGCAAAGAACCATCTATGAGCGGGAGTTTGTTCTTGACGCTCAAACCTCGAGTAACAGCATGGCTCCACTCAACAAAATTCGCCGCACCAGTGAGATGATCCAGTGCAATAGCTACGGCCGGATTATCATTGTGATGTAAGGCATATGGAGAAAATGAATTAATTGCCGGATTGAGAGAATCTGTAACATTGATTTCGGTTTCGTTAGCCATGGTAGAGGAATTCGAAATAGAATCACAAAATTGATTAGAATTCTACCAGAAAATAGATTTCGAGTACGAAATCTGAAGAAATTGACCAAGAACTGGTAAAAAAAATTCGAATTGAAAAATCCCCAAAATCTAGGGTAAAAAAAATTCAATCAAGCATAAAACTCGATTAATTCGCGGAAGCAAGGATCGAACAAGCCTGTGATTAGGATGAATCACAATCTAATACCATATTGAAAAAACTTGAAGAATCGATTGAAAGAAGAAGAAGAATATTTCTTTATTTGATACGTGGGCTCTGTTTACAGAATGAAGGCAGAATGAATGAAAGTTTTTGTCGGTTACAAAGTGTGTAAATCCTATCTTTATAGAAGAGTTCGTTTAATAACTAACTCTTAACATCCTAATGTAAAATACAACTTATTCAATATGAGAGTAACACTTTTACAAGTGGAATGACACTTTACTCTTTAGAGATTCAACTTAGATAAGGAAAGTCAATTAGGTAGGGGTGCATATTTTAAATAGGAATACACTGATTATAAGAATTTTTGGTGTTGTCCTAAACAATAGAAGCAAAATAGGTGGGATATGAGTTATTTGCATTATATACAATATTCTTAAGAAAGATGGTCGTGATCGACCCAAAATAAATGTAAAACTTATAGAAGCACACCTTCACTGAAGGAGTGGAAGGTAGTTGCAGCTCAGCAACAAAAACGATCAAAATAGAAGACACGATGTAAGAAGACCAGCCCATGAAACTGGAAAATGAAGTTGTGAAACGCCACAAAGTGAAGCACAAATAAATAAACAAAGAAAGAACGAACGAACAAGATGTGGAAGATTTAGAGAAGAAATAATCTAATACAGGCTAGAATCAATATTTTGCGTTGCCAATTCATTTAAAAACTCTTAACTCGGGGCTATTTTTGTCTTTGCTGAAAAAATGTTATGAGATTACTCTAGGAGGTTTGAAGGAAGTTTATAATGACTTTAACCAGTTAGGTTTCCTTTATAAAGCATAACATATTATTCATATACAGACTCTACGTATGTTTATCACCGGGAATTGATGAAGCATCTAAATTTAAAGCTAAATGTTCATAATATATATATTTGCCATCTAATTAACTGATCCAACATGAAAACACCTTACCTCCATATAGCGCATTTATATATTATAACACTTCCAAATAGAATGGTTATCAAGCAGGGATGGATCCAAGAATCCGTTCCAAGGGGGGCGAAATGTATAGGGGTAAAAAATATAATTCCAAGGAGGCTAAAATGACAAAATTTCATGAATTCAATACATATATAAAAAAAATTCTATATATATAATACGAAAAATTTAAATCCCAAGGGGGCGACCGCCCCCGCGCCCCCTAAATTCATCCCTGTTATCAAGTGGAAATGATGTCAACCAGGTGGCTTAGCCCACCTGGCCACCGGGTTCCTCACTCTAGTGAGTGACCTGAGTTCGATTCCCTTTGGGAACGAATTGGGAGGGAGTTATAAGGTAGGCTTGGAGATTTCTAGGAGTGTATGGAGACTAGGTGAACTAATCTAACTACTAACAACTAATATTTACCGATCAAAAAAAAAAAGTGGAAATGATGTCATGCAGAAAAGTATTGGAACAATAATACTTTAACTATCATTAAAATATTACATTATGTAAAAGTCTCTCGATTGTGCTATTAAAACAATAACTAGTGTTGTACCTACCCGCGCGTTGCGCGGAAGTCATTTGTATGGCTATATTGTCAATATAATTTAAATGATTTTCTAATTGATTGTTGTTTATTAGTCAATATCACTTTACGTAATAAAATTTTAGAGAGTGAATCTTGTGTGAGATCATCTCATGTAATAAGATGGTGAGATTAGGCATAAATTGAGCATGACAAATTAACAGTTTGATAGTGGTGATTGTTAACTTATATTGTCTTATGCCATGAAATGGTCTCATGCAAGTTTTTGCCAATTTTAAATATTAGTTATCCTATTAAAATATAATTTCATTGTGAACATATATTTATTTTTTACTAAAATATATATAAAGATAAATATAATTATGTTTTGTGATTATGGAGGTTCCAACTACAAAGAAACCAGAAATAGAGAGCCTTCTTTTATCACTTGGAGATTTGGTTTTTAAAATAGTGACTTTATTGTGGTATTTTTAGCAAGTAGGGTAGGTTCAGAATTATTTTAGGTACGAGTAGTGGTACTCGCACTACATTTAATATTATCATTATGATACAACATTATCTTCAACCTCGCTTGATTGTTGAAACTATAACATAAAACTAATTGTGGTGAAATACAGGGGTTTAAGAAATACACCAATATGAGAAAATAATTGATCTTGATTTTTATATATCGATATATCATAATAAAGGAACAATGAGAATTGTCAGCATGAAAACTTGAAGGGTAATCTCGCACCAGGAGGAGTCAGTGACAATGTAGGTATTAAACTAAGTTAGGATATATTAGGACGAATAAACTAAAATCGAACCCAAATTCAACAAAAAATCCAAGCTAAATCAGGCCAATAATCCCAGATTTCAGGCTAAATGAGATTAATTGGTCCGATTTAGTTTGATTCGGGCTAATTTGGCCTCAATTTGCGGCTTAATTATTGTTTTTAGTTTATCCATTTGCAGAGTTAATATGCTAATTTTTTCACCATCTCTAAGTTACGATCTTTAAAAATAATTTTTTTTCCTATGAAGTACAACCTTGGTACACAATGAAAATTATTCTTGCTGCGACATCAATACAATTTTACTTCTTAAAAATATTTAATCATTTTTACGCAATCCAACACTTTTGCAAATCTTAAACCAAACTTAAGTGAAACTAAACATGCGGAGATTTGTATCACCACTAAACATGTATTAATAATAAAATTGGGAGAATTTCCAGATCTGATATACTTCAGTATAATAAAATTTGATCATTCTTTAAAATATTTACACAGGGCATTGGTATGCATCCAAATAAATATAAATCTCAATAACCGACATATAATTTCATAATTATTGAATTTCACAAAAAACTCAATGATTTCACCAACATTCACTGGGCTTTATTTTCCTTCGACATAATCTCTAAAATGATAAATTTGACTTTAATATGGTCCAAAAGTTAGTTTCATCATTGTTAAAACAAAAACTAATAAAAAATTAGAATAAATTAATAAAAAAACTACACAACAACATTAAAAATATACAATACATATCAATAAATTACTTTGCTTTGTTGGTATTTGTTACACTCAATTTAATCATTCTACGTAATAAATACTCTTACACAAACATGGTAACCATATTTTTTACTGGTGGATTAGAGAGGTGAGGAAGTGTATAAGTTTTATGGTTGTATTGAATGATATTTGGAGGGTGAGTATTTTAAGGGCTGTGAGTTTTGTATTTAAATATTATAAAATAAGATGGGAAGATTAGAAGTGGATGAACTCAGTAAAATAGCTATAATAAGTTTGTTTATAAGCAACTTAATATTTAATTTTATTAAGAAATGTAAATTATCACATATGATTTTGAATTAAAAAAAAAAACCAAACTTGTTTGTTCTTGAAATAATTAGTAACTGTAAAACCAATGTTATATTTAAATGTTTTAGAAAAGCAGTAGTTGTTATCATCAAAGAGTATTTGTTATTTTCACTAAAGGGTATTAGTTGTTTTCACTGAAGAGTATTAGTTGTTTACTGAAAATAAACTAAGACTCTTTAGTTAGAACAACTAATATTCTTCAATGAAAAGAACTAATACTCTTCAGTAAAAACAACTAATATTCTTCAATGATTCATGTATGAACCAATTTCACTCTATACATACTCATACATAAATCAGTATGTATAGAATGAAATTAGTTCATATATGAATCATTAAAGGGTATTACTTGTTTTCACTAAAGTGTATTAGTTGTTTCCAGTTAAGAGTATTAGTTGTTATTATTGAAGAATCTTAGTTATTTTTAGTAAACAACTAATACTCTCCAGTGAAAATAACTAATACTCTTCAGTGAAAACAACTAATATTTTTTAGTCAAAACAACTAATACCCTTTAATAGTTCATGTATGAATCATTTTAACTCTATACTTTTTTTTTTCCCTCGTGGAGAACCATCTTTGGGCCTCATCCATTGTATTGATAGAAACACCCATCAGAAGTTCATAGCCTCCATTTTATTTTATTCTTTTTTAGCGAATCTCATATTATTTATGATATTATATTCAATCGCATGATTCTCGATATATATATAACAACAAAAAATCATTTTCACCGGTAAAAAGTAGGGTTGTCGTGTGTATATGTCAGTTTATGGTGTCATTCTAATAAAAAATTCTTAAAAAAATGACATGTAAAAGAATATAACATTAAGAATCATGGAAAAAGTCTGGTACATTATATAGTGGATGATTATGATAATTCATAAAAATACTTCACATCTGTATACACTTCAAATGAATCTACATTAAAATCTTAATCTACTGTGAATTCCTAATGAATATCTTCAAACCTCTGATGTATATTCAGATCACTAACAATGTCTTCAAAATTTTGATGGATATCTTGGAAAATATTAAAACATCTAATGAATATTAGAAATATCTTCAAATAATTCATGAACAAACGCTCCAATCTACAAATATAAATATTTTAATATATATTTAAAAACTAAGTCAACTTACACATATCAAAAAATTAGATAATAAATACATGCAATGAAAAAACCTTAAACCACTGATTTGCATATGATGGTGGAGAGAATGAATAGGTGAAGAGTATAATAGGATCAAAATAAAAGTGATCATAAAATCTAGCAAGTCATCAAATGGTCCATAATTCACAAAAAATAAATAATCGGTCAAAATAAAGTATTCAAGCTCTGTACACAAACAATGAAAATCAATTGTGCTCTAACAACAACACCATCTTAAATTAAAAAAATATATATTATCTTTACACAATCTAATATATTTATGATAAATGTTCAACCATTGGTTTTCACGTTTTTTATGAATGCATCACAATCAACCCTAAAACTCGTACGGAACAGTAAATGTTGGGAGAATTGCATTTTTAGTCCCATAAAAATATTCTCAAATCTGGTCTCATGTTTCAAAGTAATACTTTTGATTGCAAAATATGCCCCAATCATTAAATACTTAACATACTTAGTACCAAAATTTGTTCCAAAATTGTAAAATTGATCTCAAAATTGGTTAACGGTTGAGGCCATTTTTGCATAAAAGAAGACCGCTTTTGAACATTGGGACCAAACGTTTTTGGAACATTCCTATGAAACTAAAATTGTAATTTTTCCAATAAAAGTGAAATAGTGAAAATATAAAACAAAGAGGATGAACTTAATAAACAATTGGTGTAGATAGTCCTATAATAAATATATTTATAAAAATAATCATATTTAATTTGATTAAGCATTGAAAATTTCAATATCGATGTCGAATTTAATAAAAAAAAATTAAAAACCCAACTTGTTTGTTTTTAAAATAACTATGAACATGATAATAAACTAAAGTAATTTTTAAAGTTTGTGAAAATCAATTTATGTTAATAACAGTAACAAAGACAAAAACAAAATTATATAAAAGATTATTTAAGACAAATATAATAAAATTAAGTAACCCAAATCTTAATAAAAATCACCACTTAAATCTCTCTAACTCGATAATGAACTGTTTCTAATGCTTAACATCTATGTTAAATAATACTCCCTTCGTCCTAGAGTAAGCTTCTCATTTCTTTTTATTGTTTTATTTAAGAAAATATTTGTTTATTAATATACAATAGACCAACATATTGATTTTGTAAATAATAATGGGTAGTTGTGAAAAGTAAAGAGTAGTTGTTTAAAAAAAAATTATTAATATATGAAGTGTTGTTTTTCTCCATTTATGGAATGGAAACTTAGTATAAGACAACCCGAAAGGGAAAGTGGAAAACTTACTTTGAGACGAAGGGAGCATAAATTTATGTAACAAAAAATATTGTATTGTCATGAAAGTATGACAATGCAAATAAAAGAATCAACAAAAGAACTTAATCAATACCGAGTAGTCAACCTGGTATACAATTAATGAATCATTCTTGCTCCGATATCAATATCATTATATTTCTTAAAAATAATTTTATCATTTTTATGCAATCCAACCATTATAATAAATTTTTACCAAGCTTTAGTGAAACTAATCATGTGACGACCTGTGTCACTGGCAAACCTGACTTTATATTAAACCGAGAACAAATCTCAAGATTTGAAACACTTCAATAAAATAAAACTGATTCTTAAAAAAAAGTTCTCACAACACCGGTATGTCCTAATAAAAAAGATAAAAAAAAAAAAATTTAAGCTTATAGTTTCAGTAAGTAATTAAAAAATACAGATATCAATCCAAAAAATATATAAATCTCACAAAATGATGTTTGAGTTCTGCATTGTTGCATTTACAGGAAGCTCAGTCATTTCACCAAATATATACTGGTTTTATTTTTCCTTCAAAATTATCTGAAAAATGATCAATTTGACTTTCAATCGAAACATATAGAGGAAAACTTAAGTTTCCTATAAATGGTTCAAAAGCAATTTTTTCATTCATTTTTCAAAGAAAAATAATAATATAATATGATATAAAAAAAAGTTACATTAGAAAAAAAACATGATACATTAGATCATGTTACATTTGTTTTGTTGATTTATTTCTCAGTCTCCCTTCCTAATAGACACTTTTATAGAAAATGCTAATCACTTCTTGACTAAAAAGGTGGGGAAATATTGACTTTTGGCGTATGAGATTGATGAGTGAGTATTCTTATGAATTTGTGTGCAAGGTATTATATATTAAATAAAATTATAATTTTAAAAAATGGATATAGTTTATAAAAAATAGAAATGGGGTGGATGAATTTAGTAAAAAGTGGGTATAGATAGTTGCACCTTCTAATTCTTTGTGACTCAATCTTCGGTTCAAGGACTGACTTATCCAGATGATCAATGTTGCGCCTATAATTAATAACTATAAATTAACATTTCATATTTAATCTATAATATTTAATAATTTCAATACCATTATACTTCTTCAAAATAATTTTATCATCGTTATGCAATCCAACATTTTAAAAAAAAATTATACCAAACTTTAGTGGGATGAAGAATATGTGATGACCCGTGTCACCAATAACCTTGGATTCTTAATAAACCGGGAACAAAACTTAGTTATGATATACTTCAATATAATAAAATTCGCTTTTTCTCTAAAAATATTTTCATTTGTCACTGTTATGTCTAAGAAAAATAAAAAAATATATTAAATTCAATTTCAGATTTTTTTTAAATAAATAAATATGCTTTCAAAGAAATATAAAATCTTATCATTAAACGAATAATACTTTCAGCATTATAGCAATTTACGTAAAGCTTGATGATATCACTAACATTAATTAGTTCTATTTTCTTTCAAAAATTAAATTACCTATAAATTACCCAATAACATTTTTCATTTGTGTTAAAGTAAAAAAAAGGTACAATACAACAAAAAAATGAATATTACATTAATATTAAAAAGAAAGAGTATAATACATTTGAACAAATCACCTTGCAATTTCTTTCTAAGTCCATGTGCATAATAGATATCTTAAAGATGATTATGTATAGCATATATACCTAACAAAAATGAAAAAAAAAATTGAATAGGTCTTGCGTAATGTCATCTGACGGTATGAGAAATGTTATAAATTGGCATGACACATTAATGTATTGGTAGGAGTTATGTTAATTTGTGTTAATTTATGAATTGTCTCTATGAGATGGTCTCGCACGCACATTTGCAAAATAATAATAATAATAATAATAGTAATAATAATATGGAGATGACACATCACACATAACAAAATTAATTTACCTATTTGTATACATGATGATTAAAATTAATTTGTCAAATATTGTATTAACATCAAAATATTTAGATTACTATTGCTAAATATTTAACACATAATAATATAAATATAGATGGCAAGATTGTATATATATATATATATATATATATATATATATATATATATATATATTTATGAGTATCTATAGTGTAAAAATTATTTATATATGAACTATTTTGTAATAATTTTAGTATAATAATTAATGTACTTTAGTGAAACAACTAATACCTGTATACCTTTTGGCTCACATTTTTTAGTGAAGAACAACTTGTACCCTCCAAACATACTACTATCATTTAATAAAAATAACTAATATTTTTTAGTTAAACAACTCACACCTTTCAAAATGTTTAACGTATAAATCGTTTTAACTATGGCAAAGTATTATACGAAAATAGTTCATGATAAGCTTATCATGAAACAGTTTTAAAGTATCAAATATTTGATCAGGAGTATCATTAGTTTGGGTCAGTGACATTATATTGTAGTTGTTGTAAATTTTCTTAAACTCAGATTAATGATACTCCTGACCATATTAATGATACTCCTAATCAAATATTCAATATTTTAAAACAGACTCATGATATCATGAACCATTTTCATATTAAACATACTCTTTAAGTATATGCTTTGCCTTTTGGTATATATGATATCGGATAAGATGAATAATTCAAAATTATTGCTCTTGCAAAATAAATTATAAATATAATATATGACATGAGCTTATATGTCAGATACGTAAATTACACTAATAAAAGCAATTATTATCTACTCACAATTAATTAATGATCTTGTAGAGCTTTTATATATTCCAATAACTATGAAATATTAACAATTCAATCCAACCTCTTTAAAATTCGTAGATTTACTTTTAAAAAAATTGTTCATTTTCTAGATTAGCTCCCAACTTTCGGCCATATCTCCGACTCTAGCATTTTTTCTTCTTCTTTTGTTCCACAGAATTCATCCAAAAGTTTCAACCAATTTGCCATTAATGGGTGAAGTTTAGGGTATTCAACCGATTTACCATTAATAGGATATGCTTAGGACATAGATTTCGATATTATATACGAAAATGTACCAAAAAAGAAAAAAAACTGCATGCAAACACAATAATCCCAAAATTTGACTTCTTTTATTATGGTTTGAAATAAATTTAGTTGACAAAATATTATTAAAAAATAATCACAAATATTAGTATAATTTATCATACATTGCCAAATAACCCTATATCCCCTAAACTTAAGTATTTAAAAGATTTTCTTGATGGAGTTAATTTTAGGATATAATACAAAATTAAGTATGCGATAAGGAATTTACTTTTAAAAAGAATATCAAAGGAAATTTAATTAAAATAAATTACATATGTTCAACATACAATGCCAAATAACCCTAAACTTAACTGTTTAAAAGATTTCTTGAAGTAGTTAATTTTTGGATACAACACAAAAATAGGTATGTGATACGGATTTTACTTTTGAAAAGAATGTATTACAACAATTCAATTAAAATAAATTCCAAAATTACGTATGTGATAATAAACTTCATTTTTTTAAGGTGTTAAATTAAATTTACCAAGCAAAATTATCTATGTAATACAAATTTAATCTTGTAATACAAATTTGATCCTATAAGCTTGCTTTTGAATTTGATCCTACAATTCTATATATATGACAAACATGACGAAGATAATTTAATTTGAGAATGTACACGGGAATACAATTCTTTTACACATAAACTAAGCACGCATGAATTCAATTAAACACATTTGGAATAAACAGAATGATGGGAGTCATAAACACTTGACCATATGTTCATACTTTACAAATGTATTGATCTAAAATAAAAAAAAATAAAAACTAAACAAAAACAATTGTAAAAAATATACTTATGCAACGGCCTACGAAACAAATTTACAATGGAATACAATAAACTAAGAAAAACCAAAAAAAAAAAACTATGAGCCACTGCGGCACTGCCGGATCCATATATCATCTCTAGCTTGTTCAAAACTTGCAAATGCAATTGGGAACTTGGAAATGCACGAGAACCATATCATCTTTATCCTTCTCAAAATCTGCAAATGCACCAAAATAAACAAAATGCATGAATAAACAAATAAGAAAGAACATATTGATGATGGAGAAGAATAGACGGAAATATATATAGGTAAAATAAATAAAACGATCCTTAATTTGTAGATACAATACTTAATCGAACGTATCACTCTAAGAAAAAAATGTTGCAATACACCTAAAGATCCACATCCTTTGGAGTTTGATAAGAAACTCCCTAATACTGCAACTAAACTCATTTTTAATTCAAGAGAAACAAACAACAAAAGGTCAAATAAACCAATGATGAATGAATGAATAATGGATACACATATATATAGGTAAAATAATTGTAACGGTCGCACATTCCAAGGTAGAATACAAAGGCAATAAACACTATCATCAATTATATTAAAAACAATTTAAATGCTACCATTAAAACAATTCCATAACAAATAGATAAAATGATCCAACAATTAATATGAGAAGTACAAAAAATGATCAATGGTCATAATAAAATGGAGCCAAAACTAAAATAGGAAATCCTAGCTCTATTATATATTTATAGATTTAACGTAACAAGTTACATGATTTATTAAGGCAAATATTACTATGAATAAGAAACTTTGTGATTGTTATTTGCATTAACTTATTTTTATAAAAATTACAAAAAGAAATATTATATATGATAAACTCGTGCATCGCACGTATTATCAAATGGGGGTTTCGTTTCTAATATGTGAAGTCGTGTATGTACATTTCCTTTTATTGTTTCGCTGCTAGACACTCTTGCTTGCTTTGGTAATACTTTTTTAAAATTTCCTAATTAATTAAGTGTCATTCTAAAATTTATTTTATAAATTAAGGATATTTTTATGTTAAAATTACTCTTGGTTAATGATATTTATTAATTAAATATTTTAAACCATGATTAGCGGAAAAATTGCACACTTATAATTGAGATATTATGAAAAAAAAAAAATAGAAGTGTATATGGAATAATAGAGTGAAAAAAAAAGTTTAAAATATCATATGTTATGCAAATAATTTAAAGGTAAAATATAGAGTGAAACTAGTTAATACATGAATCACTTTGAAGGGTATGAATTATTTTACTAAAAAATATAAATTGTAAAGTGATTTTATGTATAAACAAGTTTCATACTATACAAACTCTAATTTAAAACCCGTAATGACATTAAAAAAGAATATGTATGTTAAAATTACTCTTGGTTAATGATATTTATTAATTAAATATTTTAAACCATGATTAGCGGAAAAATTGCACACTTATAATTGAGATATTATGAAAAAAAAAAAATAGAAGTGTATATGGAATAATAGAGTGAAAAAAAAAGTTTAAAATATCATATGTTATGCAAATAATTTAAAGGTAAAATATAGAGTGAAACTAGTTAATACATGAATCACTTTGAAGGGTATGGATTATTTTACTAAAAAATATAAATTTTAAAGTGATTTTATGTATAAACAAGTTTCATACTATACAAACTCTAATTTAAAACCCGTAATGACATTAAAAAAGAATATGAGGGATTAGAACAAATAAAAAAGTAAGTCTTGCGTGAGATCGTCTCACACCGTCTCATGCTATGAGACCGCGAGATAGAGTATAAATTGGAATGACACATTTATTAGTGATAACTCATTGGCAAAAACTTGTATGAGACCGTCTCATAATATGAGACCGATCAAATTAAAAAAAGTGATAGGGTTATAATTAAATGTGATAGTATTTTTAAAGAAAAGTGATAAGTCACTTTTAACAAATATATTATCACTTTTTGTCTAAACTTTATCACTTTTTAAAAGTGACAACTTTTTAATTAATAAGTGACACGTTTTAAATTAAAAGTGGATCAAATATTATTGGTCTCATACTATGAGACGGTCTCACACAAGACTTACTCTAACTCATTTCAATATTAATAAAAAATAAATCTAAATAAAAATATGAGATTAATGATATTATTATTTGGCAAAAATTTGTATGAGACCGTCTCATGGCATGAGACCACACAAATTAACACCTACCCTTATCAAAGTGTTAATGAGTCAATGTCCTAATTACACTCATTCTTATTGTCTCATGTCATGAAACGGTCTCATATAAGACCTACTCTTATTATTTTTCTTTGTGGAAATATCAAGCTAACAATCGGATAAACTATATTTCAGACAAGGTAAAATAAAATAAAAAATATAAATTCTAGCATGCACTCAAGTGTATACCTGACCAATCGGCTCGGACACCAGACCGCCCGTGCCGGCCCATTTTGTCTCGCCCTAAATGGAATGGCTCTCTTAGTTGCGCTGCGCCCCGACCCGACCCGAGTCCCCGCGTCCGCATTTCTCCGCCCGAAACCCAAGAAGTTGGCTTTGCCAACACAACGGCCGTCCCCTTCATTCTACTATGCTGACCCCGGCCCGGGCCGGCTTTTTGGGAAGCCCGTTCCCACCGCGCTCGCGGCCCGGCTGGCTGGCCTGCCGGCGGTAGTGGGAATTCTCCCGTTCCCTGGTCAAAGACTTGGTTGGATGCGGGATCTACTCCACATGCAGTTGGATTTTAAACTCAACTGTGACTTCAATTTTGATTTTTTTTTTTTTTACCAAACACGCCGAACTGTGTATTTTTTTTTAGTTAGAGTATTACTAATTACTTCTTGGGTATTACTGACTACTTCTTGGGGTATCACTAATTACTGTTTAGGTTATTACTGATTTTTTGTTAGGAGTACTTTTTTTAAAATCAAAGTACATACTATGCACTTAAGTGCACACAAGAACTACTCAATAAAAAATTTGTTTTATGTATGAATTCAAAAAGGGCCCGACTATATACACCTCCAACTTTAAGGGATACACATTCTCTCTTTTTTTTTTATTATAAAATAATTATAAAATACATAAATTACCCTTAATGGTAGAAAAAAATTATATTTCAATATGTAAATTTAAAAAAATATATCACTAGTAATATTTTTTAAATATAAAAAAATATTAAATTTTGTTTTAACCCTCTCATACCCCACGATCCCACCTCACCTCACCTCCTCTTCTTGCTCAAGCCTTAACTTTCAACCCCAAATTCCCACCCTATCAACCACAATCTCAATGCTGACCCCTCATCTCCTCCAACATCTCGCCACACCTCATCTTTTTCCCAACATCATGTCCTAATTTTTCACCCACTCCCTCTTTTTTCCCAACGTCACAATCCCAATCGTAATTTCATGTATATTTTTCAATTGATGAAAAATAAATTCGTATTAATTTTAATTATAATCAAACCTTCAAATGATTGAAACTCAATATAATTGGAACGAGATAGAGGCGACAGCCCTGACTTGACGAAGTGGCGGTGGCGTGAAGGATACAAAGTTCTTCCTCTCTTAACGATCTGATTTTTATTTATTTTTGGTGTTATTTTAGTTTTATTTTAATTTAGGGTATTTTAGACCTTTCATAATCATTTTGAAATTAATATATATGTAAAGAAGTGTATCTATTAAAATGGAAGGGGTATAGCTCGACCCATTCAGAAATTAATTACGTCGGCTTTGTTAAGTAGTGGGTTTGCATGCAGTCATAGTATTTTTTGTTAGGGCCAGAATAAATAAAGTTGTTAGCACATTGTTTACTTTGATTGGCAAAGGTTATATACAGTGCTATTTTTTGTTAATAAACCTAACAAATAGTGCTCGGAAAAAAAGAATTCGAAAATTTTGATGATTTTCAAATTTATTTTTCTGAAAATAAAAAAAAAATACTAAACATATGAATTTTTTAATTTTTTTTTAAATTGTTACATTTTTCAAGAAAAAAAATTCCGAACATTTTTTTTGGAGTGGAGTGTATTCACAAAACATGGGACTGTACTTAACCTGGACCCTTTGATTTTGAGTTTATTATTGGTCTTTTTTATTCATAAAGGGCAGCTAAATATCCCTCTAAATATTGGAGATGCACTCCCACCTCTATTCACATATCCATTTTAATTTATATTAGATACACAACACAATCCATATACTACTAATATTACATTTATTATATTAAATGTTCTCTCTATTTTTGGATACAAAATTTTAAGTAAACCCTATACACTTTCCCATCTCCGTAAAGTTCGACTTCTACTAAATTTTCAATGACCAGAACAACGAAACGATAATGCTCAGAGCCTTAGACAACGACGACGACCAGCGGTAATTGTTGGTGAACGAATCTAATCGTGAGGATTAGTGGCTGTTTTAATCCGTTTTTACGTCACCAATCAATAACGTGTGATTGATTACCACCGTAAATGGTAAATCGGGGTTTAGGTTATCGAATTCAGATATATGAAAATCGAAATTGAAATAATTTCGTATGCGTGTGAGTTAAGGTGTATTTGTGTGTGTTTGGGAGTGTTTATGAATTTTTTTCTTTGAAATTCGAAAATTATATAAGTAAGCTGGAGAACAACTATTTATAGAGACTAGCAAGCATGAGGTGTCCAAGACTCTTGGTCTCCCTAGCCTGCATGCTTGACATGTGTCCCTTTGATCTTATCTAAGCTGAATCTTAGTTACAAAGTCTTCTTTGGTCTTATCTCGGACTCATTGTTGTTCGCCTAAGTCGGCTTGATTGATCTTGTTGATTCTCCAATTGAAAGTTGTTCGCCTCTTGAGGTTGTACTTTAGAAGTTGCTCGCCTTATGGCTTTGTTCAGCTTGGCATTGGGATCTTTGTCCTTTGTTCACTTGTACACACCTCCTTGGTTATTTGTTGTATCATGGTTTGACCAAGTTGTTCGTCATTGATGACTTCACAGTTGGCTCATTCTTGGTCTCGGGCATAAATTCCTGTTCGCCCATTAGTTGTTCGTCGGGGAGTTGTTCGTCACTTTATACACCTCTAAAATTGGTAGATGCACCCCAACTTGATTTTCTTTGTTGATTACCCTTGATTTGAGGTTGGTTCTTCATAATCTTTGATGTAGCTTTAATCCTTGTTCGCCATTTATTGACTTATGTTCGCCTATCAACAATTGCCCCCTATCCTGGCTATATGTTGCCCCAGACGAGCAACTTTGTGGCGAGCAACTATAGTTAGGATATCAAAATGACGAGGGTTGGGGCGAACATCATTGGCTTGGGCGAGCAACATATGGTCTGTTGTTTCGTCTTCCCAAGGTCTGGGAGTTGTACGAAGATGACGTGGGCGGCATGGCTGTGCGCCGCCCACGCGCGAGCAATCCCGAGGCCACGCGCCTCTATAATTACATATAGGTCCCTGAATTTTTGAACTTATACGGAAATTACCCCGTTTTCTCTCAATTTGGCCCCAGGGCTTTCGAGAAATTATGTGTGAGACCTCGTTTTTACTTGGGGTATAAGTAGTGAGAAAACTAAATTTTTTCCCACTTTTTCTTCTCCTACTACAGTGCTCCGGCGACTTCCACTTTCTCCGGCGATTCCAAGCTTCTCCGGCATCTGTTCTTCAACGTTTGGCTTCAAATTTCCACTCCCAGGTAGTTATTTTTCTTCTTCTCTATCTTTTTTCTTCGAAGATTCTTTCTACCGCCGTGTGGACCCAAACGCCACCGTCTTCTCCGGGAAAACGCCGCCGTTTGCAACACTATCCGCCACCGCCTAGATTTTTTCTCTCCCTCCTATGTCTTCGCACTCGAGCAATAAAACTGAGGAGACCTTAGACCCACTTTTTCCAACTGCGATCCCTGTAGATCAACCTTCTTTCGAGATTTCTTCGGCGTCGGATCTTCACGTGGATTCAGTTGTTCGCTCAGTGGAGGACACCGGTGTGGGTCCATCTGGGAGAGAACCAACAGTTGTGGCGAACAACAATCGGGACGAAAGCTCTTCGTCTTCCGCCGAATCTGAAGATCCAGAATCCAACGAACTTACTCGCGAGTTTTTGGAGGGTATCAATTTTCCATCCCCAAAGATGCGGGAAAGTGAGATCCCGGCTGGGGTTGCACGTCTATTCGAATGGCGAGCATATGCTGAAAGATATGCGAACAGCTTTCCCCGTCCTCAGAGACAAATAATGGATAAGGTGAAAACTGGATTCCAGGCGAGCAAGATAAAGAGTGTTGTTCGCGAAGATGAACTGGACTCCATCCGAGAGGAATATAAGATCCCATTTGATATTCACATGTGGGCTCCTCAGAGGAAGGAAAGAGCTGATCGCCCACCTCCAGGGTGCACGGCGATCAACATTCACACTCTAATTGCCGGGCTAAAGTTGCCTCTTCCACCCATTGTTGGTCGATTCTTGGAGGCGACCAACTTGGCCATCACCCAGATTACTCCAATTGGGTGGATGAACCTTTTAGGCTCCATGTGCTTGTTCGCCTTGGAGGGGTACGTTGATCGGATCACTGCGGAAGAGATCAACTACCTGATGACAATCACAAATTGCCCCCGAGGAGAAGAAGGCTATCACTACCTCAAGGCCAGGACTGGGTTGAAAATGGTGGAAGAGGTGCCGAACAAGATTCGTGACTGGAAGCAGCACTTCTTCTGGATTGGGGGTGATTGGCGAGCATCTTCTGGTCCACACGGCGGCCCTGGACGAATAAATTCTCCAGCTGCCTATGGAAAACTGAAACGTAAGTTCAATTCTTGCTCGTCTTTGGACAGTTGTTCTAATTTAACTTTTCTTGTTTGCTCGCAGGCCCTCGTCTACCCAAGTGGGATTCGGAAGAAGAGGAGTTGAGCTCCGAATTCCTGTTTACCTCGTGCTTGGTCGGCCTGCGCAACCGAGCAGATAGGACTATTGACTATCTCTGCCGATCAAGGTGTCAAAAAGCTGCTCGCCTTTTGACTTATCCACATCATTTGGAGGCTCAAGCTGAGGTGCCCCCTGGTATGGAAATTCCTAACTCCCTGCTCAAGTCTTGTTCGTCGTTAACATGTTTAACTTGCTCGTCTAATTTTAACTTTTTTTTTTTTTTTTTTTTTTAGCCGAGCAAGTAACAGTCGCCGTTCCCCCAAGCTACGCTCTTCTTGAGCAGAAGGTCCTTGAAATGGGGCCACCAAGAGGGAAGAAAAGGAGAGGGGACCCTCCACAAGCTGTGCTCGCCATGTCGAACAGGCCTGAGGGGGCTAAAGTTCCACGACCGGCTGCCCCCCCAGTTCAAATTCGGTCTCCTCCCGTCTCCCCACCTCGTGGTGGTAAGCGCCTTAAGAAGGCAGATGGGACCCCACTGGCCGGAGATGTCCCCGGCAAGGGGAAAGAAAAGGTGGGCGAAAGCCATGCTCGCCATGAAGAGGATGCTATAAGGCGTTCTTCTGGGGAGCCCACGGAAAAGTCGGGGAAAGCGAGCAAAGATGTAGGCTCACCCCGTGGCCCAGAAGATCTTACATTCCTAGGATGGGATGATCGGAAGTTTGCCGAGTAAGTATCTATCCTCTCTTGCCGAACAACTTTCATCCATTTTTTTATTTTTCTAAGTATCAATTGCTTTTTTGTTTGCAGATACCGTGCCGATGATTATCCCGGCCGAGCAAGTGTCGTACATCAGTACGCTTGCTCGAAGACTCCCGTAAACATAAGGGAGATTCCTGGCGAACATGTTCGCAAGGCGACGGAGTTGGTCGCCCGGGCCTGGACGCGTCCTCTGGACAAGGCCATCCTTCAGCAGGGGCAGATGGACAATCTCCATCTTTCGATGATGCTCGTCGCCAACGGCCTTGTTACTGCTCAGAGGGCAATCACCCAAGTTGCCGAGCAAGAAAAGTCTGCCCGCCAATATGCGAATACTGCTCGGCAACTTTCTGAAGAAAAAGATGGCCTGGTGAGCCAATACGAGGCCAAGATTGCTCGCCTTAACAACCAGATCAATGTTTACATTGATGCTGAGCACAAGCGCCTTGAAGAGATTCAGGCCATGTCCAAAGAGCTGAAAGATAAGGAGAATTTGCTCGGCGAGGGAGAGAAGAGATTGACTTCGGCCGAACAAAGAATTGCTGAGCTTGAGGCGGAGAATGCTCGTCTCCGGGAAGCAGAAGCCAACCTCTTCACCCGTGAGCAACTTGAAGAGGAGGTTCAAATTCGTACCGGCCCCATCTCCAACCTTGGATATATTTGTGCCTACGCGGACAGCATCCGTACGGCTGATGCCTATGACTACAAGGAGATGGTGGAGGAGATGGCCAAGGATTTAAATGAGTTCCTCGAGAACTATCCTCCGCCGAACAACGTCAAAATCCAATTGGCGGATTTGGCTGTGCTGGGGGTTAAACTGGATAAACTCGACCCCAGCATCACCATCACTCATCCTCCATCAATTGTTGATGATGGCGAACAAGAAGATGAACCGGCTGTCGCGGACGAGCAAATCGCTAAAGAAGCGGAGGATAAGGCGGCTGAAGACCTTGCTCGGGACATGATTGTCGACCCCTCTGCCGAGCAACCTCAAGATCCTCCTCCCGCCGAACAGCAGTAGTTTTAGGACTTAGCTTTTTTCCTGTTTTCTTTGTAATAGTTGTTCGCTCCTTTTTGTAGTACTTGTAATGGCTGCTTCCAGCTTGTACTATTTTTTAGGCTTAATGCCTTTGATTAATGGAACGTCTTTCTCATGTTCGCTCATTTTCTTATATATGTTAATTGCCTTTACATTTCTGTCAATGCCTTTACAATTATAACATATAATGTTGGGCTTTTGTTCGAATTGAACTTGCCTTTAGTGGAATCAGGGTTCAGCCTTAGGTTCTGTTCATTTTAAGAAACGAACAACCTTTAAGTGGCTTTGGTCCTTAGGTTCTGTTCATTTGTAAAACGAACAACCTTTGAATGGACTTGTACCTCGAGCTTTTGGACTTTTCCTTTTTTGACGAACAACTATTATATTTACATTGCAAAATAATTACAAGTGTTGCAAGACTGTCCATCACTATCATATACAATCTGACGAACAGCTTTAAACACAAACTAAAACTTGCTCGCTTATAATATTTTTTGCCGAGCAACTCTATCTATAAAATCAAAAGCACTAGCACCAGACTATACAATGTGCCGAGCAACTTTTGAATCTATACTTAAGAAAATTTAAAAAATTAGGCAAGTTTTTAACCTTCTTAGCCTTCCTTCAGCTCATACGCATCCCTTGCCCCCCAAGACATTTGTTCGCCCAACTTTATTGATAGTACTTCTTTAGATGTACAGCATTCCAGGAGTATTGGGCCGGCTTGCCTTCCATGTCCTCAATATCGTATACGCCATTGATGTATTTTTCTGTTATACGATACGGGCCCTCCCAAGTTGGTCCCAATACACCTGGAGATTGGGCGAGCAACTTTCTTAGAACCAAATCTCCAACTCTGAATTCCCTAACTTTTACATGGGAATTATAGTAACGTTCTGCTCGCTGCTTGTATGTGGCATTTTTTAGCTCGGCATTCAACCTTTTTTCTTCGAGCAAATCCAATTCAGCATTTAGAGCAGAGTTGTTCGCCTGTTCATCAAAGTTGGTCGTCCTAAATGTAGTAGCCTTTAACTCAATTGGTATTACAGCCTCTGTCCCGAAAGCCATTGCAAAGGGTGTTTCTCCGGTGCTAGACCTGGGAGAAACTCTGTATGCCCATAAGACTTCCGGAAGTTCTGTAGACCAACTGCTTTTACTCTCCGCCAGTCGCACTTTTAATGTATGCTTTATGATTTTATTCACAGCTTCAACTTGTCCATTCGACTGGGGGTGATAAGGTGTGGAGTAATGTTTCTTGATCCCCCATTTCGTACAGAATTCTCTCAATTCTTGTCCATCAAATTGTGGACCATTGTCTGTCACAATTGCTTGTGGAACTCCAAAACGACAGACAATGTTCTTCCAAATAAAGTTGATCATCTTCTGTTGTGTGATATTCACCATGGCCTCTGCTTCCGCCCATTTTGTGTAATAATCGACTGCCACGACGGCGAATCGAACATTTCCAACTCCAGCTGGGAAAGGACCAATGATGTCCATCCCCCATCTTGCAAAAGGCCATGGGCTGTATACTGACACAAGTTCTCGAGCCGGGGTATGGATGCCTGGGGCAAAAATCTGACATTGATGGCAAGTCTTGGCTTTTTTGATTGCGTCTTGACGTAAAGTCGGCCAATAATAGCCTTGTCTGATTATCTTGTATGCCAAAGCTTGCCCCCCAGTATGATTTCCACATACTCCAGCATGTATCTCTTCGAGTACTGCTTGCCCTTGCCCCCTAGGCAAACACTTGAGAAGTGGGATTGATATTCCCCTTTTGAAGAGTTGCTCGCCCACCAGAGTATATCTGGCGGCTCGCTTTATTAGCTTGGCAGTTTCAAAAGGATTGTTTGGTTTTTCCCCACTTTTCAAGTATTTGACTATACTTGCTCTCCAGTCTTCTTCTTCACTGGTTTGATCGTCGAGTTGATTGACATTATAGCTTACTGTTGATGGATCTTTCATCTTTGTAACTATAATATCTGCCAACTCTACGGGGCCTTCACTCGTTGCTAGTCGGGCAAGCGCGTCTGCTTGAGTGTTGCTCGTCCTTGGGATTTGCTGTATGAAAACTTGCTGCAACATGGACATCAGGTGAGCAACAATCCGTTGATATTCGATCATGTGATCATCTTTTGCTTCGTATTCACCTCGGACTTGGTTTACGATCAATTGTGAGTCGCCAAATATTTGCAAGCGTCTGACACCAACTGCAAGGGATAGGTGGAGACCAGCGATAAGAGCTTCATACTCAGCTTCGTTGTTGGTTGCCATGAAACCAAATCTGATTGCCGAGGTGAATATTTGTCTGTCTGGACTTATTAATACTACTCCTGCCCCCGAGGCTATGTTGGTTGATGATCCGTCCACATAGAGATGCCAAGGATGATCAAGTCCTCTCGTCGGATCTGGTGGGAAAGTTAGTTCGACTATAAAGTCGGCTAATGCTTGCCCTTTGATCGCTGTTCGAGGAGCATAGGTCACCCCGAATTGGTTAATCTCTAGTGACCATCTTAAGAGACGACCTGCAGTGTCGGGGCGATGGAGAATTTGCCTGAGCGGGAAAGTTGTTAGAACTTCGACTTGATGGTCAAAGAAATATGGTCGTAACTTCCTCACGCTCATAACCAAAGCATACGCCAGCTTTTCGGTTGGGGCATATTTGATCTCTGCTTCGTGTAAAGCTTGGCTGACATAATAGATTGGTTGATGGAATTTGCCGTCCTCCCGCACCAAAACAGAACTGATGGCAACTTCTGATGCGGCTAAGTATAGAAAGAGCTTTTCTCCTGGGATTGGTTTTGATAGGATTTTGACATCTCCCAGGTAGTCTTTAAGTTGATCGAAGGCCGCTTGACAGTTGTTAGTCCATGCAAACTTCCCTTTTTTGACGGCCTCGAAGAATGGACGGCACTTGTCCCCTGATCTGGATATGAACCGGTTTAATGCTGCTAGGCACCCGGTGAGTCTTTGCACTTCTTTCACCGAACGTGGTGGTTGCATATCCAGGATGGCTTTAACTTTTGAAGGGTTGGCCTCAATTCCCCGCTGGCTAACAAGATGACCCAAGAATTTCCCTGAGTGGACTCCAAAGCTGCTTTTCTTTGGATTCAACTTCATGTTATAGTGTCGAAGAATTTCAAACACTTGAGTCAAATGTTGAAGATGGTCTTCCTTCCTGGGACTTTTAACCACGATATCGTCCACGTAAACTTCAACTGTGTTTCCAATTTGTTGATCAAACATCTTGTTCACCAGTCTTTGGTATGTTGCTCCGGCATTTATGAGGCCAAATGGCATTCTCTTCCAACACAGCAAGTTTTTGTTTGTATAAAACGCCGTGTTCTCTTGGTCATCTGGATGCATAGGAATTTGATGATACCCGGCGAAAGCATCCATAAATGTCAACATTTCGTGACCTGCAGTGCTGTCCACCAATTGATCGATATGTGGGAGAGGAAAATTGTCCTTCGGGCATGCTGCATTCAGATCCGTAAAATCTATGCATAGCCTCCAGGTCCCGTTTGGTTTCCTCACGAGTACTGGGTTTGCTACCCATTGTGGACAGAGTGCCTGTCGAATGAGATCGTTGTCTAGCAACTTCTTAACTTCTTCATTTAAAGCTTGGTATTTGTCTGGGCCGTACTTCCTCCGCTTTTGATGGACGGGCTTTCTGGCTTGGTTTATATTCAGCTTGTGGCAAGCATGTTTTGGATCTATCCCCACCATATCTGCATGAGACCAAGCAAAGACATCTAGATTCTTGGTGAGGAACTCTTTCATTCGGGATCTGTAAGGCTCTGGGAGCTCAGATCCTATGAATAATTCAAGATCTTCGCTGTTGGGATTAACTTTGAACGCCTCCAGCTCTTCGACTGGAGTCGCTCGTCGTTTTTGTCCCTTCCAACGGGGATCAAGTATGGGTTCCTCAGGGTTGGAATCATTTTCGATGTTCATGGGCTCTGCCCCCAGGCGGGGTTCAAGATCATCATTTGGTTCCGTCCTATTGTTGTTCGTTTGTACTTGGCCCTCCAAGTCCTCCACTGAAGGTTGGTCGTCACCACCCCTTTGTTGTTCGTCAGATGGAGGTTCCTCGCGGGTGGTAACGAGTTGTTCGTCCAACACTTGCTCGTCCAAGTGTTGTTCGTCCGCATCCATGTGGTCGTCTATGTCCATATTGTTTAGTATTGATGGTTCGTTGATGGGATAACTTGTTGCTTCCATCATGGATATTTGTACAAATTTTGCTCGTAGCTGTTGAACGCATTCTCGTGCTCTCCGTTGGTCTCCTTTAATTGTGCCTGTTCCACTAGCTGTTGGAAATTTCAAACAATAGTGGTAAGTGGAACACGCAGCTTTAAATTCATTAAGAAAAGGTCGGCCAAGAAACCCGTTATAGGTCGACTCCTGGTCTACAACCAAGAAATCTACCATTCTTGTTATATTTCTTTTGGGTTCATCGGCCGTTACAAGTTGTACAGCTAATGTTACAATTCCCAACGGTGTTGTCACAGCATTCCCGAAGCCTACGATTCTATGTGTTGTATTCCGAACATAACCCGAATAATCTCCCAGATTATCGAGGGTCTTCTTGAATAAGATGTTCGTGTAGGCTCCGGTGTCCACCAACAGTCTATGGACTCTGGTCCCCATAATCTTTGCACAGATTACGAGCGAATCATTGTGCGGAGTTAAGACGCCTTCAAGGTCTTTTTCGGTGAAAGTTAATTCTGCCGTTTGCATAATAGACGGCTTAACTCCCATCTCTTGTACTTGGCCAATCGCTCGTAGCTCCGCTTTCCTCTTCCGGTTAGATTCAGGTGGTTGTCCATCAAAACACCCTCCCGCGGGACCTGCGGGTTCCATCATGAACAGATCTTCTAAAGGTTGAGCTGGCATATTGGGAACTGGTCGCCCGGGTTTGTTGTTTCTCTGGGATTGACCATCCTCTTCGTCTTCTGAGTTGTTCTCCCGGGCTCTTTTCCCAGGTTGCCTTTTAACGAAATCGGAGAGCTTTCCCTCCTCATAAAATCGCCAGAGTTGCTTAAGCAAATCTCTACACTCACTCGTAAAATGCCCCATACTTTGATGGTAGGCACAATACTTGTTCGGGTTGAGTTTGCCAGTATCCTGACGGATTTTACGTGGTGGGGAAAGCAACTCTCTCTCCTTTACACTCTCATACACAGTATCAACTGATACTGTCAATACTTGGTTCAATTTTTCTTTCAAATCCGATCCTTCAGTGAATGCTTTCATGTTTTTCGGGACCCTGTAGCTTGTCCCGACGGGCTTTTTGTTATTCTCCTTAGGATCAGCTTTGTTCTCCCCTAAATTTGTTTGTAGGGCCTCGTGCATGGAAACGAAAATGCCAGCTTGGTTTCTGAACTCGGCATAAGTCTTTGGGCACTTCAGACGTACCTCCTTCCATAACTTCGACCCTTTTTTCAACCCGGCCATCACAGCGACGATCTTTGTATCTTCGCTCACCGGTTCTCCTTCTAGTAAAACTTTATCGAATCTTTCCATAAACGCCCGGTCAGTTTCATCATCATTTTGCCTCAAATCTGATAGCCGGTGTTTTTGGGAAAGATACGACCCCGCCGTTGAAAAGTGAGAAAGAAATTCTCGACTTAATTGGACGAACGAGTGGATTGATGCCGGTGGCATTGATGAAAACCACTTGTGAACCCGATCGCCCAATGTTAACGGAAAATTCCGGCACTGGGTGGTGTCACTGGCCCCCACAGAGACCATGTAGTCCGTATACTTCGTTAAGTGGACCCGGGGGTCGGTGATGCCCTCATATTGAATGCTAGCCGGAAATTGAATTTTTTTCTGGATTGGGGCCTTCAAAATATGAGCTGCCAAAGGTGAGGATGGCATGCTGGTCGTTCCCATCCCCCTCTGTTGGTCTAGTTGCCCCTGCATGTTTTCTACAGCCCTCCTTAGGCTTGATAATTCATCAAGAGGTGCCCCCTGACTCGGAGGCTGTTCGGCGAGCAAAGGCATTAACCTTTTTGCTCGTCGCAGTCCCTCGCTTGGAGTGGGCACTTCCTGGGCTTGCCTCCTTATGTTGTTCGCCGCATTCGGCCCTAGGCGCCTGAAGGCTGACTGAGAGAGTCTTTCATGGACTGACGGGCGAGGCTGTTCAAAAGTTGCTCGCCCGTCTGCTGCTCCCCGGCGAGCAGCTTCCCGTTGGGGTTGGCTAAGCCTGTCTTGGGCACTGGAACGTGTTGTCCCATGGCTAGACATAGTTGTTCGTCCGCGACCAGACTCAGCCTGTACTTCTTGTTGGTCGACCACCTTGGCCTTTCCCTTGTTCCGTCTGACTTGGGCACTATCAACCTCTCGCTGTTCGCCCCTAGTGGTCCTGGGTCTAACAACTTCCAGGGACTTGTCCCTTGGCCTTGCTTGTGTTGGCCTAACCTGCTCTTGTTGCCTCTGAAGGGCCTGGAGAGCAGCAATGGTTTTGGCCAACTCATTGGGGTTGTTCGCCAAAGCCTCCATCTCAGGGGGGAGGTTATGTGTTATGGCCGTATGTTGTGACCTGTTCGCATGTCTTGGGTCACGGTCCTGGTGATCGGCCGACGTGGCTCGGGTCTGAGATGCTTTTTTCGACAAACGTGATCCTTGGGTCTCTTTAGATTGAGGCATTTCAATTTAAATTACTTCTTAATTTATAAATTGAAGAACACCAAGAACACCAAGAACACTTTTATTTGTATCTTCAAATACTTCTTGAGATTTCTTTTGAATCTTCAAGTTTTCAACTTGAAGTTCTAGAGTAATCACACTAAACCGGAGGTTCGAACCCTCCTTCTAGCGCCAAATTGTTGGTGAACGAATCTAATCGTGAGGATTAGTGGCTGTTTTAATCCGTTTTTACGTCACCAATCAATAACGTGTGATTGATTACCACCGTAAATGGTAAATCGGGGTTTAGGTTATCGAATTCAGATATATGAAAATCGAAATTGAAATAATTTCGTATGCGTGTGAGTTAAGGTGTATTTGTGTGTGTTTGGGAGTGTTTATGAATTTTTTTCTTTGAAATTCGAAAATTATATAAGTAAGCTGGAGAACAACTATTTATAGAGACTAGCAAGCATGAGGTGTCCAAGACTCTTGGTCTCCCTAGCCTGCATGCTTGACATGTGTCCCTTTGATCTTATCTAAGCTGAATCTTAGTTACAAAGTCTTCTTTGGTCTTATCTCGGACTCATTGTTGTTCGCCTAAGTCGGCTTGATTGATCTTGTTGATTCTCCAATTGAAAGTTGTTCGCCTCTTGAGGTTGTACTTTAGAAGTTGCTCGCCTTATGGCTTTGTTCAGCTTGGCGTTGGGATCTTTGTCCTTTGTTCACTTGTACACACCTCCTTGGTTATTTGTTGTATCATGGTTTGACCAAGTTGTTCGTCATTGATGACTTCACAGTTGGCTCATTCTTGGTCTCGGGCATAAATTCCTGTTCGCCCATTAGTTGTTCGTCGGGGAGTTGTTCGTCACTTTATACACCTCTAAAATTGGTAGATGCACCCCAACTTGATTTTCTTTGTTGATTACCCTTGATTTGAGGTTGGTTCTTCATAATCTTTGATGTAGCTTTAATCCTTGTTCGCCATTTATTGACTTATGTTCGCCTATCAACAGTAATGTGGAGGAATTCGAAAATGGTTAATATTTTATTTTTATTTTTATTTTTTCATTTTGATAGTTTGTCTTAGGATTTATATGATTTAAATTTGGTCAAGTATGGGTAAAATATGCACTTAATAAAAAGAGAGTGTTAGCAGAAGATGGAAGATGGAGTGCAATGAATAAGTGACATTTTTAGTATGAATGAATATCTATTTATATGAGTAGGTCTTGTATGAGACCGTCTCATAGCATGAGACAATGTAAATGAGTGTAACTAGGGCATTGACTCATTAACACTTTGTTAGGAGTAGGTGTTAATTTGTGTGGTCTCATGTCATGAGACGGTCTCATACAAGTTTTTGCCTATTTATATTGATCGGTGCATCATGCTTTATTCGCGAAATGTGTTGGATATTCAACTATTTTAAATTTGAGTAAGTCTTGTATGAGACCGTCTCATGGCATAAGACAATAAGAATGAGTGTAATTAGGGCATTGACTCATTAACACTTTGATAGGGGTAGATGTTAATTTGTGTGGTCTCATGTCATGAGACGGACTCATATAAGTTTTTGCCTTTAAATGATTATATTCATAGAAAGAGTATTCTGATGGATACTGGTACTCAATAAATTAATTTCTATGAGGGTACACATATCTTATAATAATATATTTGCAAACCTCTCCAAGATGATGTGTCAACACCACCTTATTCTTAGGCTGATGTGGCATGTCTCAAATCTCTCCATTTTAAAATACTGAGCTATCATTAAAAGTTGGTTAAACTTTTAATCTCGACCTTTCGTTCTATATCATTAAATCTAAACCATTAATTTATATTTGCATAATTAATGCAAATAGATATTGTTTCCATTTTCTTATTTAGTTATTTTTAGAATTTATTATAAATCATATTTTTTCCAAACCTTAATGTAATTAAATATGATCTACTTATTGAATGAATCTAAATTTATCATTTCTAAGTTTGAGTTAGTATATATAGTATAATATAATGTTCGATTATTTTTTTTCCTAAAATAAAAGGTATATAGTTATATATTCCAAAGAATATTCTTATGTGATATATTCTTATTATGGACAAGATATAATATTGCATGCATTTTTTTATTATAAATAAGAGCATATTTTATTTCATTTTTTCACATCAAAGTTTCATTTGTTCCACTCTTTTGCTGAGATTTCTTCCATCAATTGTTGGTTAGTTATATATCTATTGTTATTAGTATATTTATTTTATAATTAAATTCATCAATTTAAGTGCTCACAATTTGATTAGATTTAAATATCAATATCAATATAAATGTAATAATGATTGTTGATTTATGCTCTACATCGTTCAGTTTAAATATTCTTCATGTGCAAAAAAATAGATTTAACTACACCTCAATTTTCTCTGATTTCTAATATCAAGAGTGAGAGCAAAAAATTGACCGTTAAAGTTAAGATTGAAAAAGTTGGACAATATTTTTTAATGATTTTAATAGAGATAAGTTCTACTTGGAACTCATTTTGATCGATGAACAGGTATTTGTAACGTTAAAGTTTATTTCAAATTTTGTATTGTTTCTTATATAAATTAATTTCTTACCGTATACTCCCAATAACTAATAATGTTGATTAATTTATAAATTATTCAATATTGAAATGGAAATTGATTATTATTAAATCATTAATCTAAGTAATGTTATTCCATAATTGTTATTAATTTATGTGAATTTTGATATTTTTTTTAATTATTTAGTTTGTAGGATATACCTATAGGGGTTAGTGAAGGGCACGGGCCACAACTAAACAAACCTCATAATTTATTGTATATACCTCAAAAATTTTTAAACAAAAATACTCTTATATTAAATATCTACAGAAAATAAATATAATATATTTTTTCAGTACGCAAAATTTGCGTGGATACACTCTAGTATATAGTATATTCATAATCCATTTGATTAAACTCTAAAACGATAATTTATGACATCAGATCACAGTTAATCCAACATAATTAAATAAATACTAGTCTCAAACCCACAAAAATAACAAAAGAAGTAAACGTGATATTTTAGCCTAACATTAATCAAAAAAATACTAAACACATAAATAGTAATACTTCATGCTTCTCAACAGGCTCCTCCGCCGCCGCCACATCCGCCACCACCACCACCTCCACCTCCACCTCCACATCCGCCACCTCCACAGCCGCTGGCGGTAGGGAATGCAACTCCATGAGTCCCAGCGCCACCACGTCGACGACGGGCAGTGGCGGGCATTGTCGGCGGAGGTGGGTTCCTTATAATGTACCTCAACATGCCGCCCATACACCCCAATACGATAACCAGAAGTACAGCAGCACCAATCAGCCACAATAAGTTTTCATCTTTCATATTGGCTTCTACCTGAAAATCATGTATTAATATAATTAATTAATTAATACTCCATACATTAAAATTATAAAAATCCACCAACTTATTACAATTTATAAATATATAACGAAATCCACAAATTCAGATAAAATCTAATTAATCATTTTCTCTGAATAATAAATTAAAAATCCCGAACCCTAAAATCGTAAAAGAAAAATCCTAAAATATATATATAGCACCTAAGAAAAAAAAAGGAATTAATTAATGTAAGAATTTAATGTATATAATAGCTAGATCATACCCAATTAATTAAAATAAAGAAAAGCTGGGAAAATTACCCAGTTAAATAAAAGAATTACTACCCACCAGCTTTTTTCAAATTGATCTTCTTTGTAGGCTGTAGCTAGCCTGCAGCGAATGAGGTTCTAGAAGAGTCTTCCTTTCTAATGAACAAAACAATTATTATAAGAGCAATAATTGATCCATATATTTTATTTTTTCTTGATCGATCGATATATCAAGCAACGGATAATTTTTTGTAGACAGGTAAGTAATACCTATTCCAGTATCAGTCATCAAAAGAGGCATGCATGCTCCAGTGCCTTTTTATGTCATGCACCTCCAAATTATTTTTTTAAAATTTGTCTCTATTTACTAAGTTATTTTCTTCAATTTCTCAAATTTATTATTATTATTACTACTATAATTTTATAATTAATTATTTACATTTAAGGACAATAAAAACAGCTTCTTAAGTGCTGGATTTAGAAAGTAATTGGGATTCTGATATGTTTCTTAGAGCATAAAGTTCCCACGTTTATAATATATATAAAACTAGTGTGTACCCACGCGAATTTCGCGTACTAAATTTTTTTATTTAATATAAGAGTATTTTTGTCTAAAAAATTTCGATACAATACTTGTTCATTGATCAAAATGAGTTCCAAGTAGAACTTGTGTCTATTAAAATCATTAAAAAAATATTGTCCAACTTTTTCAATCCTAACTTTAACGGTTAATTTTTTGCTCTCACTCTTGATATTAGAAATCAGAGAAAATTGAGGTGTCATACTCTTGAAATCTAAAATGAGATTTAAATTACAACAATTAAATCATCATAATTATTCAGATAAAAATATATGGTATAGTTAAATATATTATTTTTGCACATGAAGAATATTTAAACTGAACGATGTAGAGCATAAATCAACAATCATTATTACATTCATATTGATATTGATATTTAAATCTAATCAAATTGTGAGCACTTAAAATGATGAATTTAATTATAAAATAAATGTACTAATAACAATAGATATATAACTAACCAACAATCGATGGAAGAAATATCAGCAAAAGAGTGGAACAAATGAAACTTTGATGTGAAAAAATGAAATACAATATGCTCTTATTTATAATAAAAAAAATGCATGCAGTATTATATCTTGTCCATAATAAGAATATATCACATAAGAATATTTTTTGGAATATATAGCTATATACCTTTTATTTTAAGAAAAAACAATCGAACATTATATTATACTATATATACTAACTCAAACTTAGAAATGATAAATTTAGATTCAGTAGATCATATTTAACTACGTTATGGTTTGGAAAAAATATGATTTATAATAAATTCCAAAAATAACTAAATAAGAAAATGGAAAAAATATCTATTTTCATTAATTATGCAGATATAAATTAATGGTTTAGATTTAATGATATAGAACGAAGGGTCGAGATTAAAAGTTTAACCAACTTTTAATGAGAGCGCAGTATTTCAAAATAGAGAAATTTGAGACATGCCACATCAGCCTAAGAATAAGGTGGTGTTGACACATCATCTTGGAGAGGCTTGAAAATATATTATTATAAAATTTCTTCCTTTATTTTTCAATATTCTCTATGCTATATTTAAAAATAAAATATTCTCCATGCTATAACAATTTAAAATTAGCACTTATATGTTTCATATCGAAACAAAAATAATAGTCATAAACAACATAAACGTTGAAAGACTCTAAACAAATGAAGTCAAAATATAAAATTATAGTCCATGCTCCATAACCCATATTGAAGTCTCAGATTAAAATAGACAAAATATTATATGAATGATATTCACAATAACTATTATCGTGAACAACAATTTATTAATAATAATTAATTCCTTTAATAAAATTAACTAATATCAATTCAACTTAAAATACCTTTAATGATAACAATTAATACCATTTGAAATTGATCAGTAAACTTCACCATGAATATATAATACTTTCTCATTAAAATATCATGCACTAAAATTTAAAATATGTAAAACTAGCGTGTCTCATGATAATTAAATGTGCATCTATCAAGCAATCTCATGGTTCAATGTTTATATATACACTTGATTTAAAAATATATACTGTATATATTAGTATGATGTGTGAAGTTTATGAAGCATTTTCATCCTTTAATCAAAGAAGAAGAAAAATCTGTACATAAGAAGCAAATATGATCATATCATATTCTCAAATTTATCAAGCTTTTTCACCCTCTGCATGGATCTGATAAAGAGAGTGAGGAAAACACCTGCATTTCATAGAAAAAATGGGCGTAAGAAGGGTTATTGTTTTACGCGCGGGTTAACGTAATTTATGCAAGCTCACCTGCAGCGACGAAAGACGCGTTTGCAATAAGTTGATCGCCTTGATTGATGAATGTCACGCCAAAATTGACGAGGGTACCCCCGAAAACTGTATAAATGGTTGCCATCTGTAGTATGTTTGCTTTTCTTGCTGCTCTCTCTGACTGCAAAAGAAGGATAATTAATAGTAGTGGTTAATTGCATCTCTAAAAGGAAATCTCAAACCATATTACAGATTGGATCTTTTTTTTTTTTTAATGGAATAATCACCTCAAGAACTCGGACTCGGAGCTTTAAGTCTCCAGATTCGAGCTGTTTGACGATGTCTTCTATGCGCTGGATTCGGTAAGGCATGGAGATTGTGGACGATCTCGCCTGGACAGTTATTGAACATGTTAGTATAATGGTGAAATTATGCTATGATCTGATTGCAAATTGAACTCGTATCGTACATCATCTGCTTGTTTTCTTATTTCTCGAACGAGTTGTGGCCCTGTTGGCCGCTGCTGTCTCAAGTCTAAGAGCTCCTGAGCGTACGGTGCAGCAATCTTCGGGAACGAGAAATTGGGATTCAGAGTATAGCCAATGCCTGCACACATATATTGTCTTCAGTTCTAAACTCTTACTATATATACTGTTAGAAATTCGACTTAGAAATACGGAGGGAGGGAACCTTCGAGTGTTGAAAATGCCCTCAGTACAAATGTGAAAGTGGAAGGAAATCGGAAGGGCTGATCGGATGCAATTGCAAATAAGTCCTGCACGAAATATTTTCTTGCCCATTAATTTTAATGCTCTCACGTTCACCAATAATGCAAAAACATATATTGGATTATATAGTCCCCATCATTTTCTTAGTACACGGTCGAAAATTTAGCGTTTTCTAGTTCAATTACGGGATGGATATATCACACAAAAATATGTTTTGATGATAATTTATTTCACCATTGTCATAAAAAACATGATTGAGAGGTGTTATCTCTAAATCTGGTAAATATCTTTCAAGCCATATGAAAGTGTGAAGTTTGAAGATCCGTTCTTGACCCCTAACAGCTGGAAAAGCCAAGAGAGTTGACAGTTATTCGGTTACGAATGGTAGTTACGCAAAGCTGTTACAGTTTCAAGTGTTATCTGGTGCCAACTTCAAGAGGTCATAACTTCTTAACTACTTGGAGGTTATAACTGACTCGAGTTGCAAGATGAAGAGCACGTGGCAGGCTATCACTCTCAACTCATAACTGCTCAAGGGCGTCTCAGTTGCTGATATATAAACTAGCTCATTGTTAGGTGAAAGGTAGAATTCAACTTGTTAGCTAAAGTGATATTTTGAGTGCTAGATTCTATTTTCTTAGCTTATACTCTGGAGAATATCATTGTAGTTCTGTAATCTCTTCTTCAACATAGTGAAAGGCCTCACAAAGTGGATGTAGATCTATTGGATCGAACCACTATAAATTTCTGAGTCTTGTGCTTTGAACTCTACTGAAATTCTTATCAGTTGAGTTGCTTTCGTCTTTGAACTCGTCTGATCATTCTTAAGGTCCACTGAATCCGAAGTCCACTGATCTTGTTTAATTCAACCCTGTTCAAGAGTGTATTCTAGCTCTCGAAACCTGACAAATTGGCGCCGTCTGTGGGAAGAAGCTAAACAAGGCAAGAAGCAAGGATGAGTAGCTCCACAAAATTTGACATTGAAAAGTTCTCTGGGAAATCTGACTTTGGGCTTTGGAGAATCAAGATGAAGGCCCTTCTGGTTCAGCAAGGATTGGCTGAAGCCATTGAAGAACCTGGAAAACCCGAGGAAGAAGAAACGAGTAAGAAAGTGGCAGAAAGGGCCAAGATCAGAGAAAAGGCACACAGTACTATCATTCTGTGCCTTGGTGACAAAGTTCTGAGGGAGGTTGCTAAGGAGAAAACTGCAAAGGAGGTCTGGGACAAGCTTTCAAGCTTGTACATGGTGAAGACCTTGGCTAACAGGTTGTACATGAAGCAGAAACTCTATGCATTCAAGATGGCAGATGACAAACCCATCCTGGAGCAATTGGATGATTTCAATAAAATTCTGGATGACTTAGAGAATATTGAAATCATGCTGGAAGAGGAGGATAAGGCCCTTATCCTGTTAAGTGCTTTACCAAAGTCTTATGAAAACCTGAAGGACACTATACTATTTGGAAGACAAGATACAATTAGCCTTGAAGATGTGCAGTTGGCCCTTAAGTCTAAGGAACTGCAGAAAACATCTGAAGCTAGTAGTAGTTCCAAGGTGAATGAGAGTCTGACAGTGAAGGAAAACCATTTAAAGAAGAACTTCAAGAAGTGGCCTAAAGATAAAGGCAAGAAACCTGAGAAGAAATCATCAGAAACCTTTAATGATGGAGAAGGCAGGAAGTGTTATCACTGCCATGAGACAGGACATTTCAAGAGAAACTGCCCTAAGTGGAAAAAGTCATCAAAGTTTAAAGGAGTTGCTGAATCGGGGAAGGACAAGAAACAAGCAAATCAAGCAGTAGAAACTGAAGACTCCACAAGCTTTGAACTAGCTGAAGTACTTTCCATCACCACATCAGAGGAGAAGAATGAGTGGATTCTGGATTCAGGTTGTTCATTTCACATGTGCCCTGTGAAGGAATGGTTCACTGAGTTCAAACACCAGAATGGTGGATCAGTCTTGCTTGGAAATGACCACACCTGTAAAGTAAGAGGAACTGGCTCTGTAAACTTGAAGATGTTTGATGGAGCTGTCAGAACTCTGAGAAATGTGAGGTATGTACCTGATCTTAGAAGGAATCTCATATCTCTTGGCATGTTAGATAACATGGGGTACAAGTTTACTTCTGAAAATGGTGAATTAGTAGTTACAGAGATAATCATACTGTTATGAAAGGAACTAGAAGGAATGATCTCTATTTCTTACTGGGAAAGACTGTTACTGGTGGTACTAATTCTGTAAATGAAAAGGACAACACACTGTTGTGGCACAACAGGCTAGCTCATGTGAGTGAAAAGGGCTTGCAAGAGTTAGCCAAACAAGATCTCCTAGGTGGAGACAGAATCTCAAAGATAAATATATGTGAACACTGCATATATGGGAAGTCTAAGAGGATGAAATTCAGCACTGCCTCTCACACCACAAAAGGAATCCTTGACTATGTACACTCAGACTTGTGGGGACCCTCAAAGAATCCCACAAGGAATGGAGGAAGATACTTCATTACCTTCATAGATGATTACTCGAGGAAGGTATGGATATCTGTATTGAAAACTAAATCTGAAGCATTCAGTAGTTTCAAGAATTGGTTAGCTGAGGTGGAGAACATCAGTGGTAAGAAGTTAAAAGTTCTAAGAACTGACAACGGGTTGGAGTATCTATCTGAAGAATTCACAACTTTCTGCAAGGAGAGAGGCATTGTAAGGCACAGAACTGTACCTGGAACTCCTCAACAAAATGGAGTTGCTAAGAGGATGAATCAAACCTTGCTAGAAAGAGTGAGGTGTATGTTGAGTAGCTCTGGATTACCCAAGTCCTTCTGGGGAGAAGTAGTAACCACAGCAGCTTATCTCATAAATAGAAGTCCATCTACACCACTGAAGTTCAAGACACCAGAGGAAGCCTGGTCAGGACATAAACCTGACTTCTCCAACTTAAGAGTCTATGGATGCAAGGCCTTTGCTCATATAAGGCAAGACAAGCTGGAACCAAGAGCTCTCAAGTGTGTACTGATTGGATATCCAACAGGGGTAAAGGGATACAAATTGTGGTGCATTGAGAAGGGAAGTGAAAGGTGTATCATAAGCAGAGATGTAACCTTTGATGAAAACTGCTTACCTCTTAAGGTGACTAAAAATGCAGGCTCTGGAGAGAATCAAGATAGTACTACACATCTTGAGGTGGAGCCACAGGATATAAGAAACTATGCTCATGAGAATCAAGGTGATCATGAGAGTGACCAAGGAAGTGATACTGAATACCAGGATTATCAATTAGCAAGGGACAGGGTCAGGAGACAGACTCATCCACCACAGAGATTTGGACATGCTGATGTAATCTCATATGCACTGTATGTTGCTCAAGATGTGGAGCAACAGGAACCTAAGACTTACTCACAGGCCATTAGCTGCAGTGAAAGAGATAAATGGATTGTAGCTATGGAGCAGGAGTTACTTTCTCTTGAGAAGAATCAAACATGGGAGATAGTGGATAAACCTGTGAATAAGAAACTAGTTGGGTGCAAATGGATATACAGAAAGAAAGTAGAAGCTATGAAAGGGGGATCTATAAGATACAAAGCAAGACTTGTAGCAAAGGGCTTTACTCAGAGAGAAGGGGTGGATTTTAATGAGATATTCTCCCCAGTAGTGAAGCATTGCAGCATAAGGATTCTTCTCGCCTTAGTAGCTCAATACAATCTGGAATTACACCAGATGGATGTCACCACAGCATTTCTTCATGGAAAGATAGATAAACCCATCCATATGAAAATTCCTGAGGGAGTGAACATACCTGATTCTGCTAACAAGGTTTGTTTGATTAAGAAGTCACTATATGGACTTAAGCAAAGTCCAAGACAGTGGTATCTCAGGTTTGATGAGTTTATCACATCGGTAGGGTTCACAAGGAGCAAGTATGACAGCTGTGTTTATTTCAAGGATGGTCTCAGATTGAAGACTTACTTACTGCTCTATGTGGATGATATGCTTATAGCAAGTGAAGATGAAGAAGGAATTAACAAGGTAAAGGAACTGCTCAAATCAGAGTTTGAAATGAAAGACCTTGGGATAGCAAAGATGATTCTGGGAATGGAAATAAAGAGGGACATGAATACCATTCATCTCAGTCAAAGCTCATACTTGAAGAAGGTGCTTGACAGGTTCAGAATGAATCAAGCTAAACCAGTAACAACTCCCCTTGGACAGCATATAAAGCTGTCAATTCAGCAAAGTCCAAAGGATATCAAAGAAAGATCTCATATGAGTAAGGTTCCTTATGCAAACTCAGTGGGAAGCCTAATGTATTCCATGGTATGCTGCAGGCCTGATCTTACTCACTCTATGAGTGTAGTTAGCAGATACATGAGTGATCCTGGAATAGGACACTGGGAGGCTGTGAAGTGGATTATGAGGTACATTGTTAGCTCTGTTGACAAGGGATTGAAGTTTCAGAAGTGCATAGGAAATGAAGAAGCATTAGTTGGATATGTTGACTCAGATTATGCAGCTAATGTTGATACTAGGAAGTCCTTAACTGGATATGTGTTCACTTTGTTTGGAACAGCAGTGTCTTGGAGATCAACACACCAGTCAAATGTTGCTCTATCCACTACGGAAGCTGAGTTTGTAGCACTTACAGAGGCTGTTAAAGAAAGTCTTTGGTTAAAAGGGATCCTGAAGGAGTTGGGACTTTATCAGAGAAAGGTCACAGTGTATTGTGACAACCAGAGTGCCATACATTTGGCAAAACATCAAGGCTACCATGAAAGAACAAAACACATTGATGTAAAGTACTACTTTGTACGGGACATGGTAGAGAAAGAGATGGTGCATGTAGCTAAAATAGCTACTGAAGACAACCCTGCAGATGGATTCACAAAGGCATTGCCTAAGGCAAAGTTTGAACTTTGTCTCAGGCTTATTGGAATGCATTAAAGCATTGGTTGGTGCTGCTCTTGAGGGAGCAGTGGTGAAGGTCTTTTGTTAAAGGTGCTATTGTTGATTTAGAGCTAAAGGTGGAGATTTGAGAGGTGTTATCTCTAAATCTGGTAAATATCTTTCAAGCCATATGAAAGTGTGAAGTTTGAAGATCCGTTCTTGACCCCTAACAGCTGGAAAAGCCAAGAGAGTTGACAGTTATTCGGTTACGAATGGTAGTTACGCAAAGCTGTTACAGTTTCAAGTGTTATCTGGTGCCAACTTCAAGAGGTCATAACTTCCTAACTACTTGGAGGTTATAACTGACTCGAGTTGCAAGATGAAGAGCACGTGGCAGGCTATCACTCTCAACTCATAACTGCTCAAGGGCGTCTCAGTTGCTGATATATAAACTAGCTCATTGTTAGGTGAAAGGTAGAATTCAACTTGTTAGCTAGAGTGATATTTTGAGTGCTAGATTCTATTTTCTTAGCTTATACTCTGGAGAATATCATTGTAGTTCTGTAATCTCTTCTTCAACATAATGAAAGGCCTCACAAAGTGGATGTAGATCTATTGGATCGAACCACTATAAATTTCTGAGTCTTGTGATTTGAACTCTACTGAAATTCTTATCAGTTGAGTTGCTTTCGTCTTTGAACTCGTCTGATCATTCTTAAGGTCCACTGAATCCGAAGTCCACTGATCTTGTTTAATTCAACCTTGTTCAAGAGTGTATTCTAGCTCTCGAAACCTGACAATGATTTTCACCATACCTCACCAATTGCTGACAGAGTTTGCTGCTGATCTGGTCTTTGATTTAGCAAATTATCCAAGAAAAACTGTATTGATCTCCTTACCTAAAACCAAATTATTTTAAGAAAGAATGCTCAATGCATTGATCCAATAAGTAGTAAATCGGTATAACCCCACAAAAGCTCGATTGTTTGACAATGGAAAATGAATAGTCATGAAGTGGCTTACTGGTGTCATATCTCCGGTGGGCTGAAGCGCTCCAAGATCTATGAGACCTTGCATCACCTGTATGGACATCTTTTACATTAGCTACCAAGTATTTGAACGAAAATCATGAGAAAAGGTATAACGTATACGAAGGTGAAGACTAATGTTGAAATCAAACCTTTTTTGCGTCCTTCTCATAAACAGCATAGAAAACTTCCAATAGTCGCTCCCTTGTAAAGCTCTTGATTTCTCCCATCATACCAAAGTCGTAATATATGAGTGTTTCGTCGACATCAATAGCAAGATTACCGGGATGAGGATCAGCATGAAAGAAACCAGTCTTCAGTATCTGGAAACGACAACAAGAACACTGGTAATCATACACAAAACAAGAAAAGAAAATCAGTTTTACTTCATCTTATTAAAATATGTGGCAGGAAGTTCACCTGAATTAAGTAGGCTTCAATCGCGCGTGATGAAATATTAGATCGACTAAAACCACGTGAATCTATCATATCCACTTGGTTTATCTTAATGCCTGATAAAAACGGTGAAATTTTGAAGCATATAAGCACCATATATAATATGTACATGAAGGATTTTAAACCGCAGATATATGATTGAAAAAGATGAGAAGTGAGAATCGTACCAGGAACGTACTCCAATGTCAACACTTTCATTGATGTGTAATCCCAATAAACCATCTGGAACGAACATGGAAAAGTATCCTCAATGAACAACAATTCAACGTAATAAACATTAAGAAACATGTTAAGACTAAACTGATGTTCTATAAAGTGTTGCGAATTTGTCCATGATGTTTTCCTGATGCATTAAGTTAGAAGAATAACATGTTGATAATTGAAAAGTATCACATTCTGTTCGTCATTTTCAGTCGACTCTCTGTAACTTGAGATAATGCAACAAGTTTGATAGAGCTGACGTGGTTTTTCTTTCCATATACCAGACAATAATAACGATAAATATAAATTGATTAACTGCATGAACAAGTGAAAAGGAGAAAGAACTAAACGTCCTTAAGGAAAATACGTACAGGTACTCGGACCCACTTTGTATTTCGAAAATCACGACGAAATCTATCAGCGTTCTTTCCTTCATTCACATAATCAATTTCCTCATACAAGATCCTGAAATTTTCAACAATCAGTTTCTGAGTGTTCAATATTTTGTCTCATTTGAAAAACTTTAGCTTACTTGGCACATTCTTCATATATTCCAACCCAATCCCTAGTTGGGCCGCCCAGTGTTTCACTCTTTTGAAAGTACTCGGCGATCAACTTCAGATTTTCTGAAAGTGTGAAAATTTTAGAACAGCAAAACCCAGAAGCAAGACTTGAAACAAGAATTTAAAAAATCAACGAGTTGCTCACTGAGATCAATGTCAAAAAGTTTCTTGAGTCCTGGTCTTTGGACCTTCACGACTACTTTCTCTCCATTATGCAAGACAGCTCGGTGCACCTAACAAGATTCCAAAATGACAATCAGCATTCCACATGGAAAAAAGGGGAACTTTTCGAATCTTATTGATCGAGACATCAAAACACATATATGTGCTTAAGGGGGTGTTTTGCTTTGAAACTCATTCAAACAGTGTAGAATCACTTTATTGAGAAGTTTAAAAAGGCTCAACGTTTTCAAATTAAAAGTGATTCTACCCCTTTGACCGAGTTAATAAACACCCCCTAAACGATTCAATATGTTAATCAAGAAAGTCTATACTATTATTGATGTGCTCGATTTGAGGGGGAAAAACAAGAAACATAAAGTAAACACCTGACCAAGACTAGCTGCTGCGATTGGTTGGTCTTCAAACTCCCTAAACAACATTTTCATAGGAGCACCCAATTCCTTTTCAATAAAGCTCTTTGATTTGCTCGGTGAAAATGCAGGCACTCTATCCTGAGTAATAAGCAAGGTTCGTTCAACCAATTTCAGACTCAAGATTAAATAAATTCTTCCCAAGGATTGAAACTTGTTGAAAAATACCTGCAATTTGGCGAGCTCCTCTACAAATTCTTTGGGAAATAAATCAGATCTTGTCGAAGATAATTGACCGAGCTTAATAAAAGTCGGACCAAGTTGCAACACACATTCCCTTAACCACGAGGCAGTCCCACGTCTTCTCTTTGCCTGAAAATTATCCATAAAATGTAAATCCAAAAATACGATAACAATTCCTTTTAAGATGTTATATAAGCGTACCTGCTTATCCTCGGAGAACCCTCCAATGTAAGACCATTTTGCATTGTCCAAAAGAATACGCACGCGAAGTGAAAGAACAAAGGACCACACGTCTATACTTCTTTGAATCGAGTTATAGTTTTCGTTAGCCCAACTAAAGCCTTCATCTGAAGGTAATACCTTCACCCCTTCAATAGGCGGGAGCTCTTTGGTCTTGGAGGCTTTAGAAAGGGGCTGAGCAGGATCCCTCTTAACCAGGCTCCTTCCATTAACATTCTTGGTCGATCCATTCACAACCTCAGGTGGCGATTTTTGCTTTCGGACCTCAGTTGCAGGCACCATTTTGATTGCTCGCCCGTTTGTAGACATCTGCATTCCCACTTTAAATCTACTATGGCTCCTATTTTTGACAAGATTGTAGACATCTTTGTCTAAATTTTGGAAATCGTTGTATGATACTGATCCGGAAAAACTAAGATCAGTATCTGCTTGTCTTCCACGATAGGTTAAGTCTACGCAGCAACCACAGCTAAACGAAGCTAGCATTGCCGCCATTCAAGGTATAAAACCTGAATTAGAGGGATACAATATCAAAACTCGATCAATCCCAAAATCATGTGATAAAATAAGCTAAAACAAGATCACTGCAAAATGTCTAAAACAGAAATTTACTAATCAGTAAAGTGCTACAAGAGAGCCTAGCAAACAATAGTCTACTCTACTACAGTACAACAAACAAAATACAGAAAAAGAAAAGGAGAAAACTCCTTAATATGAAGCTATAAGCTTTTGAGCATTATGATGACAAGAAATGTTAAAACTCAGTGCACAGTTAATTGAAATAAAATTAAATTCCAGAATTGGATATCAATGAAAAAAAAAATTCCTTTTCTATCTGTGTCTCCTACAATTATCTAAATTAAAGTTATAGAATTAAATATTAAACCGAACAAACCAAGAACAAGTAAAACAATTTCGAGCAAAAAATCAAGGAGGAATTCATGAGCATATGCAGAATTGACAAGTATAAGAAAGCAATCAGCACAATACAAACCAATCAAGGAGGAAGAAGAGCCCAGAAATTTTCTTGAATTGAATAAAATTAAGCAAAAAATAAGTTAGATATTTGATAGGAAATTGAAAAGGACAAGCGAAAATGGGCTTTCCTTACCTAACATCAACCAGTGGTGCTTTCCTCGTGACGTGTTGTGCTCTGCTCCTCAAGTGTTTTTTGTGAAAATGATGAATGCTTCCTTTTCTTTTCTTCTCTTGTTAGAATAGTGTTTTCGTAATCTCTTTGATAATGTGTGTGTAATTTTATTTACCGGAGCTACAATTGGAAACTCTCCTCATTAAAAAATAAATTAAAAATAAAATGATTTGAAACAGAGTATTTATATGTATTAAAAAATTGATAAATAAATTACAGAAGTGTTTATATATACTCCTCAGGCATTAGTCAGTAACTCTTTTTTCCTTTTTTTTCTGAAAAAGAAAAAAAGAATTAAATAGTCATTACTATTGTTTCAAACTGTGGTATTTCCTAAGTTCAATGGTATATTCACAAATAAAATGAAGTATCACGTTTTTTAAAATAATTTATTTTATGTCCAAAAAAACTAAACTGTGGTATTTCTTATGTTCAATTTTAATTCACAATACATGTTAGTGACCCGACTTTGTAGAAATTTTTGTTTACAATAATCACATGCTCCCCCGGGCACTTTTCATGTTACTTTTTTTTTTTTTTTCCGTATTTCAACGTGCGAGTTGTTTATTATTAAAATGATAAAATAATTTTAAGAGAGGGATCTGATAGATCTATCTCTGCTCTATTAAAAAAATAATTAAAAATTATTTTATTATTTAAAAAAAAAAAAATCTTACTCGCTAAAACACGAGACAAACAGTAACTCTTAAAAGTATTTGGGGATGGAGGGAGAAAAATTTATTGCATTATACAAAATGACATAAAAAAAATTATACTCCATTCGTCCTAGGAAAATTTACACCACTGAAATTACACATGGATTAATAAAAATGAATGAAGTAGTGACATATGAATAAATCCGCATATATTAGTGTGCATGCAAATCAATATTAGAATTTTAGGTAATGGGTAAATTGATGGAACATTCAAATAAAAATAGTGAGCAAATTCTTTCGGGACGGAGTACAGTTTTTCATACTCAAAAGGAAGAAATAACATGTTCCAAGTTTTAGTCAACCTTTCCATCTATCTCCTACATGTAAAATTACCTAAAATTAGATACAATTACAATAATACTTGGGGCATGATTGTTGAATAAGGAGAGATTGATATTTTAATTTCATTTATCATGCATTTGATTCATATAATATCGATTCTTTCACACGAAGAAGACTGGACTAATTATCCCATGAACAAGAAATAATTATTTATCTATCCTGTCATTCGAAAAAAGGAGCCCACAGTGTACATAAAGAAAAGCACAGCGAGAACAAGCAACCAAGATACAACTTGCAGACCTCATTTCCAATTGAACACAAACTACACTACTTAAAATTTTCATAGAAAAGTATTACAAATTCTAAAGAGTTTGAAGCAATAAATTAACGCAAAAATTATCAGCATCTAGGTGAATCACACTCAATTCATGAGATTTTTGCTGCAAAATTCCGGTTCGAGCATACCCTCCTTGGCAATGGCTTCTCAACGACATAGATGGCACTTCGATTAGCAAATGCGATCCTGAAGACCAGATTTTTACGGGAGCACAACAATCTTGGGTTGCTTTTTCAGTTTCCTTTTCTTCGTTACCTTAGACGAAGAATCTATCTCAGCATCCTTCAACTTAACATCCACAGGCTCTGAACAATCTTTATTATTTTGTTCATCAATCTTATTTTTTTTGTCATCATCATCATCATCACTGATATCGCTACTACTTTCAGACAAAGGATACGGTTGATGCCGACCAGCTATTGCTGACTCAGCAGCAGCAACAGCCTCCGGGGTATGCAGATCAGCAATGCCCAGCATCAGATCCTGTTAAAAAAGAACCATCTTCAAATCAACTGTTGGAAAACGATACTCTCAATATTAGATAAAACATGGTAATTACCAACTCAATGTATTTAGATTCGTCCCCATTCAGCACTTCAATATCGTAACTATCAGGATTCTCCTGAATTTAGTTAAGACGCTATCAGATCAAAACTTCAAGAATCTGGGTATAAGCTCATAAAAAAAAAAAATACTAGAATTTAGTCCATGCCTTTGCATCTTGCAGCAGCTTTTTGTTCGATTCTGATATCACTCCTAAAAAATCCTGCACCTTTCCCAGAACTGCAACCAACAAAACGGCCATTTTGAGTGCTAAGCTCATGATACACAAATAGTTGTACTTAAAGATGCTATGAGTCTATGATCTTAATATATGAGCAAAACGAACAGCATTTTAGTCCCCGATTTACTTCAAGGCGCCTCGTTTTTAAACTAGTACATAACCGGAGGTATAATAACACAATGATACACTTATCACAAAAATCATAATTACTTGTCTATCTAAGTATTTACAGCATCATTGAAGCATGGAAATAAAATTTTATATATTGCACAAAAATTGAAGAACGAATGATAGTGGAACTCCAGAATTGAAACAATACATTCCATTCTTAATTGATCATCCTACAGTTTTATGTGCTCCTTCCAACTTACTAACAAAGGAGTTGAAGCTCACAACCAGTGCAGCAATTCCACAAAAAGCTACATTCCTTGAAAGAGTTGTTGTCCAATTGTGGATAATAATTTACCAAGCCACATACTTGAAGTAATTCTTGGTATAATTCTCATATCCAATTAAAGCTATTATTCAAACCGAAGCCAGATGGAATTATAAGAAAATATTTAACTATCGAGTTTAACGAAACGGTTCGTTAGTATTATGAGTATTTCACGAGATCGAGTTCCGCAGCTTAACAATATAAACGAGCCGAGCTTTCGTTTAACAACTCTATACTCAATAGACAATTAAAAAAAAAAAAAGGTAAAAAGGGCATCTTTCATCACAATATAAGACAGAAAAGGGAACCTTGACTCTTGGGAAGAGGAGGCATCGTGGGTTTCTGAGGAAGAACATCAGAAGCAGAAAAGGGACTCTCTTTCTTGCAAACAAAGAGTTTTGATTCTGCAGAATTAACAAACAACAGTTCCTTTACAAATCATTCAGACAAAATCGCAATATAAATTGTGAAAAGAAAAAAAAGCAATTGCTAAGAGATTGTGCTACCTAAGCCCGCGGCGGTGGAACTGGCCTCCAGCTTCAAGAGCTCTTTGCTGTTTTCCGCCATGCCTCAGAGAGAGAGAAGAAAGAGAAAGCGCCTAAAAATAATCTGCCGTATAAAATAAAATTCTTTCAAAAGCTATTACATATGTGAGAAGGCCCAAAAATAGGCCCAGTTTTTTTATACCACTCGTAAATGACTATTGCGCCCTGGAATTAGTGGGATTGTTAGAAGGAGCCGGGGTAATTATGTCTTTTAAGTAACAATCACCAACGCATAAAAAAGGTTTCTAGGGTTTCACTCACATCTCTTCTCACACATCTTCCAACTCTCCCGAGGCTTCTCTGCCGTTCTGAATCTGCAATTTCTCGCGGTTAGTGATGTCTCTTTCTTCTTCCGTCTTTACAAAATATATGTATGAATGTAAATGTTTCCGATGTCTGATAGTATGATTGTTTGGGTTTTAAGGAAGATTTTGTTCGGTAATTCGTGTGATTATGAAATTGAAGGCTAATTGTTTAAAATGGGATGAATCAGCAAGTTGTCTCTTTCTTCTTCCATTTTTAGAAAAATATATGTATGATGGTATATGCACACGATGGCTGATACCGTGTTTGTTTTGGGTTTGAACAAATGTTTGGTTCGGCAATTCTATGATAAAATTTAAGGCTAACTGTTCAGAAGGGGAAGAATTAAATAGAAAATGGACGTTTTGGCTTAAATTTTTTACTGATCTGTGGTTTGAATATGACCTAATAGTCGTGGTTCATAAAAGCAATTTTGCTGTTCCAATTTGTCCGGAACGATGTCAATAGATGAATAATAATCAATTGATTCTTAGTATTGAATTCTTAATCTGTTGTTTGATTAGAGGTAATAGTTCTTATTTTCTCTCAGGATGGTTTAATAGTTAACAATTGTTTGGCTTGTAATTTTTATAAATTCGTTTCATAAAGTGGTAAGATCTTAACCTACAATTTTGAGTAAATGGACGAAATAAATCATTTATAGCATTGATTGGTGTAATCATTCTTAAATGGTTTATACATATTCAATCAATCATTCAAGTATAATGCATTTGGACTATTGTTGGAAACTTTTATGAGACTTGAACTAAAACCTTTTATTTTCCAATTGTGGGCAATTTGGTTTGGATCATTTTCTAATTTTATTTTCTTTTCGGAGAGTTGATAAATGTCTTGCTTTTCTTACGAAGATTTGTTTTCTTGCTATGTGGATAATTTCCCCTTTGATTTTCATTGGTTTTGTAGAGAATGGATTCTACAATCAAGCATGCTATTGTGGTTAAGGTGATGGGCCGCACTGGCTCAAGGGGACAAGTCACTCAGGTGAGGGTCAAGTTTATGGATGATCAGAATCGGTACATCATGAGGAATGTTAAGGGACCCGTTAGGGAGGGCGACATTCTCACCCTTCTCGAGTCGGAAAGGGAGGCTAGGAGGTTGCGGTGATTTTCTACTCTTTTCTTTAGAATCTGGATTTTGGAGAATTTATGGCAGCTTATTTGTTACTACTTAAAGCCTTTTGCCGATTTTGGAGTTTATTTTGTTCTGTTGATGGATGTTTGAGATATTAAGCCTCTTATGGCCTGGAATCAAGAATGTTTATTTTTATTAAAATAGATGATTGCCTGATTATAACTTTTGTACTTGAAAAGCATGCCTATGAATTTTATCTGGTGTTCATCATTTTCATGTGCGTGGCTACTATTTTCAGGGAATTTTGATTTGAGATAAAGTTCTATTCAATTCTTTCTCCATCTCTAGTCAAACATATTATATGTTTTACATATTTTGTTCCACGTCCTGCAATATTAAATGATGAATGTAATGTCACCCAAGTATTATTATGTTAGTAATATCACGTGTACAAAATTTTGTATTTTCCCTCTTGAAAACGATGACACTAAGGGCTCATTTGGTAGGCCTGAAAAGGGTCAGAAATAAACTGTTTCGGCTCATTCCCAATGTTTGGTAGAGCGGTATTGCTATCTCATGTGATCGAAAAAATTCTGGGCAGTGAAACAATTACAGGCTAAACACTGTAGCTCTTCACTAAAGCCATTGCATACCCCCACTCAATGTTTTCTGAATCTTTATTGGATGGTTTTTGTCAAAAATGACTTCTCTTCACTCTTGCATTTACATTTGGGAATTATCACCGCCTACAATCGTCTTTGTCGCGCCGTCGTCACCCTCTCGCTGTTTGCTCGCGCTCCTCTGCCACTGTGTGCTCGCGCTCCGCGGCTACTGATGGTCAATGGACGAAACCCGGGTTGGGGAAACTCCCATCGAGGGATGTGAAATCCTAGTAATCTTGGATTGAGGCATCTTGATTTAAATTATCTTCTCTGCCTTTGAATCTTCAAACTTGATGTTGAAGAACACCAAGAACACTATTGTTTGAATCTTCAAGAATTTCTTGAGGATTCCCTCAAATCTTCAAGTTTTAAACTTGAAGTTCTTGATAATCACATTTCAACCGAAGGTTCGAACCCTCCTTCTAGAGCCAATTTGTTGGTGATCGGTTCTAATCGCGTGGATTAGTGGCTGTTTTAAACCGAATTTAGGATCACCAAACAAGAACGTGTGATTGATTACCACCGTAAATGGTAAATTCGATAGTTCGTGTTGTAAAATCGTAAATACGAGTATTAAATCCGTATTTATTTCGTATGTGTGCACGTTTAAGTGTGTTAGTGTGTGTTTTGAGAGTATTTGTGAATTTGAACTTAAAATTTATTACTGAAGAACAACTATTTATACTATTCACTAAGTAGGTGGTGTACATGACTCTTGGACTTCCCATGTGTCCTTTGACCTTGTTTAACCTTATCTAAGCTGAAACTTAGTTACAAAGTCTTGTTTTTTGTCTTATCTCGGATTCATTGTTGTTTGTCCTTATTGGCTTGGGTAGTCCAGTACTTTCTTTTGGCAAGAGTTGTTCGCCTCTTGAGGTTGTGGTTCATAAGTTGTTCGTCTTTATGTTCCTTGTAGGCTGGCTTTGGGTTCTTTGTCCTTTGTTCATCATATATCTAGTCGGTTTCTTATGAGATTTGGTGTTATACGCCTCTTTAGCTGGTAAATACACCGCCTCTTGACAATGTTGTTCGTCATTTATGACCTAATGTAGGGCTCATAATTGGTCTCAAGCCTTTGGACTTGTTCGCAAGAATGTTGTTCGTCAACAGTGTTGTTCGTCACAGAGTGCACTACCCAAATTAGTTTATGCACTTCCCTTTGATTTTCTTTGTTGATTATCTCTGGTTTGGGAATTTTGTTTCATAATCTTCATTTGGGCCTTAACTATTGTTCGCCAAGTAGTAATTGATGTTCGCCTATCAACAATTACCTCATATCCTGACTAGATGTTGCTTCAGACGAGCAACTTTGTGGCGAGCAACTGTAACGGATACTATCTTGGTAAGGATTGGGTCGAACAGCTTCCTTCAGGCGAGCAACTTTAGGGCCACCGTTTCGTCTTCCCAGGATCTGGGAATCGCCCAATGATGACCAAGCCCGAGACCACACACCCCTATAATTGCATCTAGGTCCTCCAAGTTTTAACACTTTTTGTTCGGAACCCCGTTCTTTCATAATTTTGACCCATAATTTTCTAGAGATAACACATTGTACCCCATTTTTTGCATAGGTATAAAATCGAGTGGGAAATAAAAAATTTCCCACTCTTCACTCTTTGCTACAGAAATCTCCGGTGAAAACTTCCATCTCCGGCGACTCCCAAGCTTTTTCGGCGTATTTCTTTCCGAATCACAAGATATTTACTTCATTTTGTTGCTTGTGTGTCTTTATTCTTTTTCCTCATTGAATCGCCGTCGCACCACCACCGTGTGAGAGTTGCGCCGCCGCCTTCTGCAAAAACCACCTTCTCTCACCACCAAAATCTCACCAGAATCTGTTGTTTAGCAAATTTTTCCCCCAAAAATTCTTCAAATTCGTTCCTTAGATTTGAAACCTATGTCCTCTCATTCAAGCAATTGGAATTCCGAGAAGAGTTTGGACCCTCTTTTTCCAATCGTTCCATTTGAGGGGCAGCCCCCATTTGAAATTTCATCGGAAATACATCCCGACATCGATTCCGTGATTCGATCGGTGGAAGACACGGGTGCTCGCCAATCCAGCAAAGAAACTGGAGCGGCCGCGAGCAATACTTCAGACGAGGATTCTTTATCGAGTTCAGAATCCGAGGTAGATCCGGAGTTCGACGAGCTCTCTCGCGAATTTCTGGATGGGATAGGATTTCCAGGTCCCAAGATGCTCGAAAATGAAATCACATCTGGTGTTGCTCGCCCATTTGAATGGCGAGCATACACTGCTGAATTTGCGAACAGTTTTCCCCGCCCTCAACGTCAAGTATTGGATCTGGTGAGGATCGACTATCAGGCGAGCAGGATCTGGAGTGTTGTTCGCAAAGACGAACTCAACCTAATGCGGGAGGCGTATCAAATTCCGTACGACATCGATATGTGGGCCCCGAAGAGAAAGAAATGAGTTGATCGGCCTCCACCAGGATGCACGGCGATCAATATCGATACCCTTATCGCCGGGCTAAGGTTGCCATTGCCCCCGGTTGTTGGTCATTTTTTGGAGGCGACCAACCTTGCTATCACCCAAATAACACCAATATGGTGGATAAATCTGCTCGGCATCATGGGTTTGTTCGCCCTGGAAGGGTACGTTGACCGTATTACCGCCGAAGAGGTCAACTACCTGATGATGATCACCAAATGTCCAAGGGGTGAAGAGGGCTACTATTATTTGAAGGCCCGGACTGGACTTAAAATTATTGAAGGAGTGCCGAACAAAATTAGAAACTGGAAAGAGCACTTCTTCTTCATCGGGGGTGATTGGTGAGCATCTTCTGATCCACACGGTGGTACTGGGCGCATATATTCTCCCACCACTTATGGGAAGATTAAAAGTAAGCTTGTATTTGCTTGTCTTTGGATTAAGTTGTTCTAATTTAACTTTTCTTGTTTACTCGCAGGTCCTTGGTTGCTCGAGTGGAATTCGGAAGAGGAAGAGATTGGTTCAGAGTTCCTCTTCACTTCCTGTCTGGTCGCTCTTCGGGACAGGGCTGATAGGACTATCGAGCACGTGAACAAGGAGAAGTGTAAAAAAACTGCTCGCCTGTTCACGTACCCCCACCATCTAGAAGCACAAGTTGAGGTGCCCCCAGGTATAAAGAATTCTAACTCTTCAAAGCGAACTTGTTTGTCAATAATTCTTGATTACAATACTTGCTCGTCTAACATGCCCTTTTCTTCTCTCATCATTTATTTTTCATTTTTTTAGCCGAGCAAGTCACTGTTGCGGTCCCTTCCTGCTTTGGTCTCCTGGAGCAGAGAGTTCACGAAATGCCACCCCCCAAGGGAATGAAGGTTAAAGGAGACCCGCCCTCCAAAGTCCTGGCGATGACGAACAAGCCCTCAGGGGCTTCTGTTGCTCGGCAAGCTGCCCCTGCTCAATCGGTCACCCCACCATCTCCCCCGGTCCCTTCTCCTCAAGGACCAAAGCGATTAAAGAAAATAGATGGGACTTACATCTCCCAGGCTGCTCCCGATGGTAACAAGGGGAAAGAAAAGGTGGGGAAGAGTCACTCCCGTGCCTACCAGGAAGGAGAAGTTGCTCGCCATACCTTGATTGAGCCTGTTGAAAAGATGAGCAAATCGGGAAAAGATGTTACTCCTTCCCGACGTCCTAAAAACATTACCCACCTTGGACGGGATGAGAAGAAATTTGCTGATTAAGTATTCTTTACGACTTAATCTTCTTTGAACAGAGTTTATACTTTCGAAATTTTTCTAAGTATATTTTATGTTCTTGCTCGCAGATACCGGGCAGAGAGCCATCCTGGGCGAGCAAGCCCTGTTCACCAATACGTCTGTTCAAAAACTCCGGTGAACATAAGGGAGATCCCAGGCGAGCATGTCCGCAGCGCCACGGAGCTGATCGCCCGGGCATGGACCAAGCCCATGGACAAAACCATCTCCATGCAAGGAGTGGCGGACAACTTCCACTACTCAATGATGCAGGCCGCCAACTCCCTAGTCACGGCTCAAAAAGGGGTGGCCCAGCTTGCCGAGTTGGAGGATGCTGCTCGACGCTATTCAAATACTGCTCGGCAGCTCACCCAGGAGAAGGATGGCCTGGTCGGTCAGTATGAGGCCAGGATTGCTCGTCTGAATAACCAACTTAAGCTTGCCGACGACATCGAGAAGAAGCATGTTGAAGACTATCAACTGTTGGCGGCCGAGCTCAAGAGTAAGGATGTCGAGCTCGAAGAGAAAAAGAAGAGTGAGGTTGTTGCCGAGCAAAAGCTGACTGAGGCTGAAGCAGAAATTGCTCGCCTTAATGAGGTGATAAAGAGTATGTTTACTCAAGAGCAGATGGAGTTCGAGTTACAAAGTCGATCCGGACCCATCACAAATCTGGGATACATTTGCGCTTATGCTGATTACATTCGCCTTGCACACGCATACGAGAAACCCGATTTGGTCGATGAGATGGGCAAGGATCTGGTGGAGTTTATCGAGCATTATCCTCCTCCGAACAATATCGAACTCCAGCTGGGGGATATGACTGACTACGGGGTTAAGATTGATAAACTTGACCCCAGCATCATTGTTACTCGTCCCCCAGTTCCTGCTGAAGAGGGCGAGCAACCTGTTGATGGCGAGCAAGCAACTATCGAGGAAGAGCAAAAAGCGGTTGAAGACTTGGCCAGCGACATGATCGTCGATCCATCCGCCAATCAAGCCCAAGATCCTTTACAGGGCGAGCAACATCAAGTTTAAGACTTAGAATTTCTTGAAATTTCTTCTTGTAATAGTTGCTCGTCCTTTTTGTAGTACATTTCACTTTCACACTTTTGTACTATTTTTTAGGCTCAATGCCTTAGTATTAATCAATGTCTTTTGTTCGCTCGTCTTTTCTTTATATGTTAATTGCCTTTATATTTTTTGTATAATGCTTTTGCAATTATAACATATAAAATTGGGCTTTGTTCGATTTGAACTTTGCCTTATAGTAGAATACAGGTTTAGCCTTAGGTTCTGTTCATCTTAAAAAACGAACAACCTTTAAGTGGCCTTGGTCCTTAAGATTGGACTTATACCTTGAGCGTTAGACTTATCTTCCAATGAACAACTATATTTACATCATGAAAATTTACAAGTGTTATAATTCTGTTCATCATTAACATGTACAATCTGACGAACAACTTTGAACACTAACAAAAACCTTATGCTCGCTTATAATATTTTTGTCGAGCAATTCTATCTAAAACTAAAAGATATGAATCAGCATCAAACTATACAATGTGTCGAACAACCTTTCATTCTATACTTAACAAAATTTTCAAAAAATTAGGCAAGTTTTTGGTCCATTTGGTTCACTTGCCCCCATAAACTTGATCACCCGAGAACTGAACTTGTTCGTCCTATTGATAATACTTCTTTAGATGTACCGCATTCCAGGAGTATTGGGCCAGTTTGCCTTCCATATCTTTGATATCGTATACACTATTAAGGAATTTGTCCGTTATACGATACGGACCCTCCCAAGTCGGTCCCAAAACACCTGGAGGTTGGGCGAGCAACTTTCTTAGAACCAAATCTCCAACTCTGAATTCCCTGATTTTGACATGGGAATTATAAAAATGTTATGCTCGTTGTTTGTACGTAGCATTTTTTAGCTCGGCATTTAATATTTTTTCTTCTAGCAAATCCATTTCAGTAGCTAAAGCAGAGTTGTTCGCCTGTTCATCAAAGTTGGTCGTCCTGATTGTATTGGCCTTTAACTCAATTGGTATTATGGTTTCTGTTCCGAAAGCCACTACAAAAGGTATTTCTCCGGTGCTCGACCTGGGAGAAACTCTATATGCCCACAAGACTTCCGGAAGTTCTTCAGACCAACTACGTTTGCTTTCCGTCAATCGTACTTTTAATGTATGCTTGATAATCTTATTAACAACTTTGACTTGTCCATTTGACTGGGGATGATAGGGAGTACAATAATATTTTTTGATCCCCCACTTTGTACAGAAGTCTCTCAATTCTTTCCCGTCGAATTGCGGACCATTGTTGTCACAATTATTTGTGGAACTCCAAAACGACAGACAATGTTCTTCCATATAAAGTTGATCATCTTCTGTTGTGTGATTTTCACCATGGCTTCTGCTTCTGCCCATTTCGTATAATAATCGACTGCCAACACGGTAAATCGAACATTTCCAACTCCCATTGGGAAGGGACCAATAATGTTCATCCCCCATCTTGCAAATGGCCACGGTCTATAAACTGATACGAGCTCCTGAGCCGGGGTGTGAATGTTCGGGGCAAAAATCTGGCATTGGTGACAAGTTTTTACTTTCTTGATTGCGTCCTGACGTAAAGTCGGTCAATAATAACCTTGTCTGATAGTTTTGTATGCCAAGGCTTGCCCCCCAGTGTGATTTCCGCATACTCCGACATGTATTTCTTCGAGTATTGCTCGTCCTTGCCCCCTAGACAAACATTTGAGAAGTGGAATTGATATTCCCCTTTTGTAAAGTTATTCACCTACCAGAGTATATTTGGCGGCTTGCTTTGTTAGCTTAGCAGCTTCAAAAGAGTTGTTTGGTTTTTCTCCACTTTTCAAATATTTGACTATGTTTTTTCTCCAGTCTTCTTCTTTATTAGTTTGTTCGTCTAGCTGGTTAACATTATAGCTTATCGTTGACGGGTTGTTCATCTTTGTGATTATAATGTCTGCCAACTCTGCAGGTCCTTCGCTTGTTGCTAGTCGAGCCAATGCATCTGCTTGAGTGTTGCTTGTCCTTGGAATTTGTTCAATGAAAACTTGATCCAGTAAGGACATTAGGTGAGCAACAATTTGCTGATATTCGATCATGTGATCGTCTTTTGCCTCGTATTCACCTCGGACTTGGTTCACGTTCAATTGTGAGTCGCCGAATATTTGTAAACGTCTGACACCTACTGCAAGGGATAAGTGGAGACCAGCAATAAGAGCTTCATACTCAGCTTCGTTGTTGGTAACCATGAAACCAAATCTGATTGCCGAGGTGAAAACTTGTCTGTCAGGGCTAATAAGAACCGCTACTGCCCCCGAGGCCATGTTGGTAGAAGACCTGTCTACATAGAGATGTCAGGGATGATCTAGTCCTCTCGTCGGATTCGGAGGGAAAGTTAGTTCGATAATAAAGTCGGCCAAAGCTTGCCCTTTGATCACTGTTCGAGGAGCTTAGGTCACCCCAAACTGGCTGATCTCTAGTGACCATCTCAATAGACGACCAGCTGTGTCTGGGCGATGGAGAATTTTTCTGAGTGGGAAAGTTGTTAGCACCTCAACTTGATGGTCGAAGAAATATGGTCGTAACTTTCTTACACTCATAACAAGTGCATACGCCAGCTTTTCGGTCGGAGAATATTTGATCTCGGCTTCATGTAAAGCTTGGCTGACGTAGTAGATTGGTTGATGAAATTTTTCGTCCTCCCGCACCAGGACAGAGCTGATCGCCACTTCCGATGCTGCTAAATACAAATAGAGCTTTTCACCTGAGATGGGTTTTGATAGAATTTTGACATCTCCCAAGTAGTCTTTAAGTTGTTCGAACGCACTCTGGCAGTTGTTCGTCCATGTAAATTTTTCTTTCTTAATGGCTTCGAAGAATGGACGACATTTATCTCCTGATCGGGATATGAACCGGTTCAATGCTGCTAAGCATCCTGTAAGTCTTTGCACCTCTTTTACTGAACGTGGAGGTTGCATATCCACAATGGCTTTAACTTTTGTTAGGTTGGCCTCAATTCCCCGTTGGCTAACAAGATGGCCCAGGAACCTCCCTGAATGAACTCCGAAACTGCTCTTCTTTGGGTTCAACTTCATGTTGTAGTGTCGAAAAATTTCGAACACCTGGGTTAAATGTTGGAGATGATCTTCTTTTCGGGGGCTATTGACCATGATATCTTCTACATAGACTTCCACAGTATCTCCAATTTGTTCATCGAACATCTTGTTTACCAACCTCTAATATGTTGCTCCCGCGTTGATGAGGCCGAACGATATTCTTTTCCAACACAACAAGTTTTTATTTGTATAAAATGCTGTGTTTTCTTGATCGTCCGGATGCATTGAGATTTGATGATATCCGGAAAAAGCGTCCATGAATATTAACATTTCATATCCAGCAGTATTGTCTACCAATTGATCAATGTGTGGGAGAGGAAAGTTGTCCTTCGGGCATGCTGCATTCAGATCTGTAAAATCTATGCATAGCCTCCAGGTTCTGTTTGGCTTCCGCACAAGGACTGGTTTGCTACCTATTGTAGACAAAGTGTCTGCCGAATTAGATAATTGTCTAGCAACTTCTTCACTTCTTCATTCAAAGCTTGATACTTGTCTGGGTCGTACTTTCTTCGTTTTTGATGGACTGGTCTTCTCGCTTGATTGATGTTAAGTTTGTGGCAAGCATGCTTTGGATCTATCCCCACCATGTCTGCATGTGACCATGCGAAAACATCTAGATTTCTGCTGAGGAACTCTTTCATTCGAGATCTGTAAGGCTCAGGGAGCTCAGATCCTATATATAATTCAAGATCTTTATTTTCGGGATTAACTTTGAACGACTCCAGTTCTTCGACTGGAGTTGCTCGTCGTTTTTGTCCTTTCCAACGAGGAACAAGCATTGGTCCCTCAGGGTTGAAATCATTTTCGATATTCATGGGCTCTACTTCTAGGCGGGGCTCTAGATCATCTGCTGACCCTAACCCATTATTGTTAGTCAAAATCCGGCCCTCCAAGCCACTTGTTGTATATTGCTCGTCACCACCCACACGTTGTTCGTCAAGTGTGAGTTCCTCTGGGTGGTGACGAGTTGTTCTCCCAACAGATGTTCGTCAGTGGGAAGAAACTGTTCGTCAATACCCATATGGTCCTCCTCTGCCTCCATCATGTCTTCCAGCACTGATGGTTCATCAACTGGGTAGCTGGTGGTGGCTTCCATCATGGAAACTCGTCCCTGTTTTGATTGCAGTTGAAGGAGACACTCACGAGCTTTTCCTTGGTCTCCCTTTATTGAGCCAGCTCCACTTGTTGTTGGGAATTTTATGCAATAATGGTAGGTTGAACATGCAGCCTTGAATTCATTAAAAAGGGTCGACCAAAAAACCCGTTATAAGTCGATTCTTGGTCTACGACCAAGAAATCTACCATTCTTGTGATATTTTTCTCGGGTTCCTCGGCCGTTACAAGTTGCACAGACAAACTAATTATTCCCAGAGGGATTGTTACAGCATTTCCAAAGCCTAGGATACAATGATTTGAGTCTCGGATATAGTCTGCATAATCCCCCAATTGATCAAGTGTCTTCTTGAAGAGGATGTTAGTGTAAGCCCCTGGGTCCACCAACAAACGATGCACTCTGGTCCCCATAATCTTAGCACAAATTACGAGAGAGTCATTATGGGGGATTAATATTCCCTTCAAGTCTTTTTCAGTAAAGGTTAATTCCGACGTTTGTAGGACAGGCGGATTAACCCTCATTTCTTGTACATGATCCATCGCTCGCAACTCTGCCTTTCTTTTTCGATTAGACATTGGTGGTCGTCCATCAGAACATCCTCCGGCAGGTCCTAAGGGTTCCATCATGTATACATCCTCTACTGGACGAGCAGCAACGGTGGGAACTGGTCGCCCGGGTCTATTATTCCTTAAAGGTTGATCATCCTCTTCATCTTCTGAGTTGTTCTCCCAGGCTCTCTTTCCAGGCTGCCTCTTGACGAAGTCGGAGAGCTTTCCCTCCTCGTAGAATCGCCAAAGTTGCTTGAGTAAATCTCTACACTCACTAGTAAAATGTCTCACGCTTTGATGGTAGGCACAATACTTAATTGGGTTGAGTTTACTAGTTTCTTAGCGAATCTTCCGGGGAGGGGAGAGAAACTCTTTCTCCTTTACATTATTGTACACAGTATCGATGGATACTGTTAGCACCTGATTCAGCTTTTCCTTCAGCTCCGTCCCTTCGGTAAATGCCTTCATATTTTTAGGGACCCGGTAGCCTGTTCCACCGAGCTTCTTGTTGTTCTCATTTGGATCAGCCTTGTTGTCACCCAAGTTTGCTTGTAAAGCCTCATGTATGGAGACGAATATGCCGGCTTGATTTCTGAACTCGGCATAACTTTTTGGGCATTTCAGACGTGCCTCCCTCCATAGGTCTGACCCTTTTTTCAGCCCGGCCATGACGGCTACGATCTTGGTATCTTCACTAACTGGTTCTCCCTCCAGCAATACTTTATTGAACCTTTCCATGAAAGCTCGGTCCGATTCGTCATCATTTTGTTTTAAATCTGATAGTCGGTGCTTTTGGGAAAGGTATGATCCTGTATTTGAGAAGTGAGAGAGGAACTCCCGGCTTAACTGAGCAAATGAGTGAATAGATGTTGGTGGCATTGCTGAAAACCACTTATATACTCTGTCCCCCAAAGTTAAGGGAAAGTTTCGACATTGAGTTACATCGCTTGTCCCCACAGAGATCATATAATCTGAATATTTTGTTAGATGAACACGGAGATCAGCAATGCCTTCGTATTGCAAGCTTGCCGGAAACTGTATCTTTTTCTGAATTGGGGCCTTCAAAATGATTAAAGATAATGGTGAGGAGGGCATGTTGGTCGCCCCAATTCCTATTTGTTGGTCAAGTTGCCCCTGCATGCTCTCCACAACTTTTCTTAAGCTTGACAATTCATCAAGAGATGCCCCCTGACTTGGAGGCTGTTCGGAGAGCAAGGACGCTTGCCCGTCTGCTCGTCGCAGCCCCTCTCTTGGAGGAAGATCTCTTGTGGTTGTCTCCTAGGGTTGCTCGCCGCATTTGGCCCTAGGCGCCCGAAGGCAGACCTAGCGAGTCTCTCATGCATTGATGGGCGAGCTTGTTCAAAAGTTGTCCGCCCATCTTCTGCCCCCTGGCGAGCAACTTCTTGTTGGAGTTAGGGTTGGCCAAGTCTGTCCTGTGCGCTGGAACGAGATGTTCCATGGCTAGACATTGTTGTTCGCCCATGGGTAGACTCAGCTTGACCTTTCGTTTGATCGACTATTTTAGCCTTGCCTTTTGATTAGGCGTGAAATTGTTATGTTTTGGTGCCCGATTTACTCATGTTTTGAGTGTTTTCGATGAGTGCTTGGAGTCAAATGAGTATCATTTTTATAAAATTATTAATTTGTCTCTTTGGTTTTCATAGATGGATAGAGGGCGAAAAGAGGAGTTCGTAGGACTTTGAATCGGCCAAAACGGACTCCCGGTTGAGGAGATATGAAGATTTTACGAACGAGTGCACAGCAGCCAGCGCTCGAGCGCCGGCGCTCGAGCGAATCACTCGAGCAGCCAAAAACTTACAGAACAGTTTCAGCGCTCGAGCGAATCACTCGAGCGGAAACCGCTCGAGCGTTTTGCTCGAGCAACCACGTATTTTCGCCTCCGGATGCGTATTTTCGGCCCATTAACTCCCGTTTCGACCCGGTGCCTATATATACCTATTCCAAACACGTTTTGAAGATCCCGAACTTTAGAAATCACTTTTAGACTTAGTTTTTAGAGAGAGGAAGAGGAGAAGACGAGCAAGCTTTATTTACGTATTGTTGAGGTTTTTCTTACGAATTCTTCGTTTAATTTTGTTTCTTTGTTTCTTTTCTTCAGTTCTATTACGTTAAATACTTTAGACTCCGTTTAATTAATTTAATTTCAGTTTTTCGTATTTATTTTCTTCTAAAACCCTAGTTCATGTTTCGTATTTTCTTCGTGCAATTCATTATGTTTATGTTCGTTGTTTCTTCTATTGCTTTTATTTTTGTTATAACCATGTCCGGCTAAAACCCTTGCATGTTTGGGTTAGGATGAACTCGTAGAAGTAGGATGTGGGTACGTAATTAGGGTAATTCGTGACGTTAGTTTTAATTCTCTTAGTTAATGAATTCTTATAATTAATCTGAACTTTACCTTTAAATTTAGTACGAAAGTGTTAGAGAGAGGACGACCGCATCACTCAATAACAATTAGTAGTCTTAACGAGAAGGTTTAATAAAGGTTAATTCATCTACCGGTTTAGCGAAGGAGGACGACCGCATCACCTTAGTTAAATTAGGGTCTCATTAATTAAGCGCTATCTATTAACTTGTTAGTGGATTAGTGAAGTCGAGTGTTAGGGTAAAGTATTAGGGTTTAGAATCTTGAGCTTTCACCTTGCATTCTTTTACTTAGGTTAATTCTTGTTTGTCACGATTACTTTGATTATGTACCTGCTCCGTTAGTATACGTAGGGATTCCTATCCTAAGCATCACCATCTCTCATTAGAAAACAACCCGTAGTTAATTCGTTCTTTTTCATTCTTTAGTTTACTTAGTTTAATTCAGTCTTTTAATTAATCTTTCAAAAACCCAAAAAAACATTACACTCATATTAACTACGAAGCGTAGATCTTCAGGGATCTATTCGCATACATACCATCCCTTGGGTTCGATAATACTTGGTCCCTATACTTGCCCATACTACAGTGAACCCGTTCTCTTGCGGGGTAGCTACTAGTAGAAGCTAGTGTAGTTTGCTTCAAGTCAATGGCGCCGTTGCCGGGGATGGCGTTGTATGCTTTTGAATAGGACTTGTAGATAGCTTAGTAGTTAGTAGTGGGTGATTTAATTTCTGTTTTTATTTTTATTTTTTTTATTCAATCGGCAGTTGCGTTTTGACCTTTCTGCTAGTGTGTCAGGTTTATGAAAACACGCTCACAAGGCAATACGAGCGAAGAGAGAATACCGTTGGACCCTGAGACAATAGCCAGAAGGAACCGAGCCTTCTTGAGAAGGATGAACGCTGCCGACTTAGGGAAGGAACCAATGGACATCAATAATGAGTTGGACGATGCTGCCAACGATTTCAATCAGGCAGTAGACCGAGTTGAAGGCACTGGAGTTAGTGGCAGCCAGAATCAAATTCCATTAGGGGATAGCCAGAGCCTAAACCCGGATACACGAAACGTAGGGAATCCAGCTCAGAACCTTGTCCATAATCCTCCTAACAACCCTGCTTACCCACAAAACCCGAATAACCCTTTCAACAACCCAGTATACCAACATTACCCATACCCACCTTATCCTTACCCACCATACCCGTATCCTCCACCCCCAGTCTATAATCAACCACCTGTTTACCCACCACCACCCCAACAAGTACCAGTACCTGCTGCTAATCCTCAACACGTTCCTATGAACGTAGATCACAATATTGCTATTCGAGGGAGGTTTGCAGCGCAGCCACAGCGGTACTATGATGGAGTGGCTTTGCCTCCTGTTGAGGCGAACAACTTGGGGTGTGGATGCAGATTTGCAAAGAGTGCATCAGGTGGAAGAGGGAGAAGGAACGAGAAGGCTGCTGATGGCCATGATGGAAAAGATCAACAACCTCGAGTTGGGGAAGAATTTGGGTGGAGAGCATGCAGTAGAGAATGAGAGAGTAGACCAACCCAGTGGACAGCAAGAGGTATCCAATTACATGGGAGGTCCATATTACAATCAGAATGGCTACCAAGGTGGTAATCAGTATGGAAGGCCTTCTTATGGCCAACCATTTGTGCCTCCAGGCCCTCAGCCACTTCAAAATCAATGGAGGAACACACAAGGAGTTCAAGGAAGCCAGCAGCCTCCTCAAAACACATGGAGGAAGAATGATAATTTTTCTTATGCTAACCCAAAAGCTGGTGTTACTGTTCCTGCAGGTGTTGATCCGGGGTCTAAACCTCCTGGTGGAGAAGGCGGTGCATCAACCGAGGAGATGTTGAGAGCGATCCTTCAGAAGGTGGAGGAAGGGAGCAAGCGGTTGTCATCCTTAGAATACGATGTGAAGGAGTTGCACAAGAAGGGTGATCAACGTGATCAAGAGCTCCAGAAGATGAACGTTGAGTGGACTAGAACTCAACAAGAGAACAATCGAAGGTTCACCTCTTTAGAGCTCCAGATGAGCCAGATTGCAAAATCAGTGAATAGAATGCCGGAGGGGAACCCGAAAGAGCAGTGCAAGGCGATCCAGCTAAGAAGTGGAACCAACTACGAAGGTCCTCAGATGCCTGCTGATTCTGAGACGCCCCAAGTTGAGAAGGGGATTGAAAGTAAAGGGATTGAGAAGCATGAAGATATGGATGAGTCCCAGAAGGGCAAGGAAAGTGAGGAGATGGAGAGAGTTCCTAAGTGGAAAAAGGCAAAGGAAGCAAGGGATAAAGTGAAAGAAACAGAAAGAGATGAGTGGGGGGTACCCAAATCTGTGATACCCGTCCCATATCCACAGCGCTTCGTGAAAAAAAAGCTTGATGAAAAATTTGCAAAATTTCTTGATGTTTTTAAACAACTTCACATTAACATTCCTTTTTATGATGCTTTGGAACAGATGCCGCATTATGCGAAGTTTCTGAAGGACTTGATCGCGAAAAGACGGCGAGTGGATGAGCCGAAGTTGGTGCAGTTGAACCACGAGGTGAGTGCATTAGTGCACAAGGCGCTTCCACCTAAGCTGAAGGATCCCGGGAGCTTCACGATCCTATGTGATATTGGGAACGGGATCAAGAAGGGAGCGTTGTGCGACCTTGGGGCGAGCATCAATCTCATGCCGTTGTCGCTTTTCAAGAAGTTGGAAGGTGGTGAACTTCAACCCACAATGATGATGCTTCAACTAGCCGATCGGTCTATTACTCGACCTCAAGGTGTTGTTGAAGACGTTCTAGTGAGAGTTGGAGATCACATTTTTCCAGCCGACTTTGTAGTGCTAGAGATGGAGGAAGATGAGCACGTACCCCTGATCTTGGGAAGACCGTTCTTAGCTACGGCGGGAATGGTGCTAGACGTGGCGAATGGGAAGATCACGTTGAAGGTTGATGATCAAGAAGTGAAGATCTCCCTATATGAAGCCATGAAGCACCCGAAGGAGGATGAGAGCTTGTATTGCATGGATGCCATTGATCCTCGTGTTGAAGACACGCATTCTCTCCCTAATCCTTCTGATATTCATGATTTTGTTAATCCTTCACTCAATAATTTAACCCATGAGCGTTATGATCTTGATTATTTTGATAGGAATAAAGTGAAGAAGTTAAAAGATAAAGAGGTGAAAAGTGTGGACGTGGTCCAGCTAGAAGGAAAATGAGGAGTTAAGAAGAAGAAGTCAAAACTCAAGAAATTGTTTAGTAAGACTCCTCCAGATAGAGGGAAGAAGGAGTTGAGACCCATAACACTTGGGGATGAGAAGAGAGCAAAGGGGCTCATGATGGAGGGGCATGATTAGGCGTGAAATTGTTATGTTTTGGTGCCCGATTTACTCATGTTTTGAGTGTTTTCGATGAGTGCTTGGAGTCAAATGAGTATCATTTTTATAAAATTATTAATTTGTCTCTTTGGTTTTCATAGATGGATAGAGGGCGAAAAAAGGAGTTCGTAGGACTTTGAATCGACTCAAACGGATGCCCGGATGAGAAGATATTGAAGAAATACGATTGGTATTAGTGCGGACGAGGAAAAGTATCATTTGGAAGGATTAGAGATCACTCGAGCGCATTGCTCGAGTGCCACCGCTCGAGCGCCTTACTCGAGCGCGCAAACGTACAGAACAATTCTTGCGCTCGAGCAGCTCGAGCGCCACCGCTCGAGCGAATTGCTCGAGCGCCCAAAAACATACAGAGAAGATTCAGCGCTCGAGCAGCTCGAGCGCGACCGCTCGAGCGAATGCATCATTCGAGCTACACTGCTCGAGCGGGACCGCTCGAGCGTTTTGCTCGAGCGCCCATATACTTTTGCCTCCGGATGCGTATTTTCGGCCCATTAACTCCCGTTTCGACCCGTGCCTATATATACCTCTTCCAAACACGTTTTGAAGGATCCCGACTTTTAGAAATAATTTTAGACTTAGTTTTTGGAGAGGAAGAAGAAGAGCAAGCTTTATTTACGTTTTGTTGAGGTTTTGCATACGAATTCTTAGTTTCTTGTCATTAGTTCGTTACTTTAAACGCTTTTAATTTCGTTTTAGTTAATTCAATTTCAGTTCTTCGTATTTATTTTCTTTTTAAACCCTAGTTCATGTTTCTTACTTTCTTCGTTCAATTCATTATGTTTTTGTTCGTTGTTTCTTTTATTGCTTTTATTTTTGTTATAACCATGTCCGGCTAAAACCCTTGCATGCTTGGGTTAGGATGAACTCGTAGAAGTAGGATGTGGGTACGTAATTAAGGTAATAGGTGACGTTAGTTTTAATTCTCTTAGTTAATGAATTCATATAATTAATCTTAACTCTACCTTTGAATTTCGTACGAAAGTGTTAGAGAGAGGACGACCGCATCACTCAATAACAATTAGTAGTCTTAACGAGAGGGTTTAGGAAAGGTTAATTCATCTACCGGTTTAGCAAAGGAGGACGACCGCATCACCTTAGTTAAATTAGGGTCTCATTAATTAAGCACTATCTATTAACTTGTTAGTGGATTAGTGAAGTCGATTGCTAGGATAAAGTATTAGGGTGAGAAATCTTGAGCTTTCATTCTACGATCTTTTACTTAGGTTAATTCTTGTTTGTCACGATTACTTTGATTATGTACCCGCTCCGTTAGTATACGTAGGGATTCCTATCCTGAGCATCACCATCTCATACTTGCATATACACCTTAGATACTTAGTTTAATTTTCCTTTTGCATTCGTAGAGTAATTTAGTTTAGATTATTTTCTTTTTTTCCAAAAACCCAAAAACATTACACTCATATTAACTACGACGCGTAGATCTTCAAGGATCTATTCGCATATACACCATCCCTTGGGTTCGATAATACTTGGTCCCTATACTTGCCCATACTACAGTGAACCCGTTCTCTTGCGGGGTAGCTACTAGTAGAAGCTAGTGTAGTTTGCATCAAGTCAATGGCGCCGTTGCCGGGGATGGCGTTGTATGTTTGAATAGGACTTGTCGATAGCTTAGTAGTTAGTAGTGGGTGCTTATTTTCTGTTTTTTTTATTTTTTATTGTTCTTTTTAGTATTCGGCAGTTGCGTTTTGATCCTTCTGCTAGTGTGTCAGGTTTATGAGAACACGATCACAAGGGAATACGAGTGAAGAGAGATTACCTGCAGACCCTGAGACAATAGCCAGAAGGAACCGAGCCTTCTTGAGAAGGATGAACGCTGCCGACTTAGGGAAGGAACCAATGGACATCAATAATGAGTTGGACGATGCTGCCAACGATTTCAATCAGGCAGTAGACCGAGTTGAAGGCACTGGAGTTAGTGGTAGCCAGAATCAAATTCCATTAGGGGATAGCCAGAGCCTAAACCCGGATACACGAAACGTTGGGAATCCAGCTCAGAACCTTGTCCATAATCCTCTTAACAACCCTGCTTACCCACAAAACCCAAATAACCCTTTCAACAACCCAGTATACCAACATTACCCATATCCACCTTATCCTTACCCACCATACCCATACCATCCACCACCAGTCTACAACCAACCACCTGTTTACCAACCACCACCCCAACAAGTACCAGTACCTGTCGCTCCTCAGCCTGCGCCCCAGAACGCAGATCAGAATATGGCAATTCGGGGCAGGTTCGCGGCACAACCGCAGAGGTACTACGATGGAGTGGCCTTACCTCCAGTTGAGGCCAATAACTTTTCAATTTCTCCAGGAATTCTCAAGCTGCTGACCGAGAATCAGTTCAAAGGGGTGATCGGGAAGGAGAATCCTCACACACATCTGAGGAGCTTTCTCATGATAGCCTCCACATTTAATTATAATGGCATGTCTGAAGATGCAAAGAGGCTTAGGCTGTTCCCATTCTCATTGACGGGAATAGCCAAGGAGTGGTACGATAATACGCTCCCGCGGGGAGGTATTACCACTTGGGCCGAGCTCGAGCGTCTGTTCCTCGAGCGATTCTACCCTCCATCTAGGACGATCAAGGCTAGAATTGAGATCTCGTCCTTTCGCCAGAAGTCTGGAGAGGATTTACGCCAAGCGTGGGAGAGATACTCAAACATGCTTATAGAGTGCCCGCAGCACGGGTACAATTAGGGAAATATTATGGCGTTCTTCTACAGTGGTGCGAACAAGACGGGGCAAGACCATTTAGATGCTTGTGCGGGCGGAGCATTCCTCAACCAAGGCATAGAGAGGTGTAGAGAGATCGTTGACAACATTGTCACGAATGCCGGTGCTTGGGGTGTGGATGCAGATTTGCAAAGAGTGCATCAGGTGGAAGAGGGAGAAGGAACGAGAAGGCTGCTGATGGCCATGATGGAAAAGATCAACAACCTCGAGTTGGGGAAGACTTTGGTTGGAGAGCATGCAGTAGAGAATGAGAGAGTAGACCAGCCCAGTGGACAGCAAGAGGTAGCCAATTACATGGGAGGTCCATATTACAATCAGAATGGCTACCAAGGTGGTAATCAGTATGGAAGGCCTTCTTATGGCCAACCATTTGTGCCTCCAGGCCCTCAGCCACTTCAAAATCAATGGAGGAACACACAAGGAGTTCAAGGAGGCCAGCAGCCTCCTCAAAACACATGGAGGAGGAATGATAATTTTTCTTATGCTAACCCAAAAGCTGGTGTTACTGTTCCTGCAGGTGTTGATCCGGGGTCTAAACCTCCTGGTGGAGAAGGCGGTGCATCAACCGAGGAGATGTTGAGAGCGATCCTTCAGAAGGTGGAGGAAGGTAGCAAGCGTTTGTCCTCTTTGGAGTATGATGTGAAGGAGTTGCATAAGAAGGGTGATCAACGTGATCAAGAGCTCCAGAAGATGAACGTTGAGTGGACTAGAACTCAACAAGAGAACAATCGAAGGTTCACCTCTTTAGAGCTCCAGATGAGCCAGATTGCAAAGTCAGTAAATAGAATGCCGGAAGGGAACCCGAAAGAGCAGTGCAAGGCGATCCAGCTAAGAAGTGGAACCAACTACGAAGGTCCTCAGATGCCTGCTGATTCTGAGACGCCCCAAGTTGAGAAAGGGATTGAAAGTAAAGGGATTGAGAAGCATAAAGATGTGGATGAGTCCCATCAAGACAAAGACCTTGAGGAGGTTGAGAGAGTTCCTAAGTGGAAAAAGGCAAAGGAAGCAAGGGAGAAAGTGAAAGAAACAGAAAGAGATGAATGGGGGGTACCCAAATCTGTGATACCCGTCCCATATCCACAGCGCTTCATGAAAAAGAAGCTTGATGAAAAATTTGCAAAATTTCTTGATGTTTTTAAACAACTTCACATTAACATTCCTTTTTATGATGCTTTGGAACAGATGCCGCATTATGCGAAGTTTCTGAAGGACTTGATCGCGAAAAGACGGCGAGTGGATGAGCCGAAGTTGGTGCAGCTGAACCACGAGGTGAGTGCATTAGTGCACAAGGCGCTGCCACCGAAGCTGAAGGATCCCGGGAGCTTCACGATCCTATGTGATATTGGGAACGGGATCAAGAAGGGAGCGTTGTGCGACCTTGGGGCGAGCATTAATTTGATGCCACTGTCGCTTTTCAAGAAGTTGGAAGGTGGTGAACTTCAACCCACAATGATGACGCTTCAACTTGCCGATCGGTCTATTACTCGACCTCAAGGTGTTGTTGAAGACGTTCTAGTGAGAGTTGGAGATCACATCTTTCCAGCCGACTTTGTAGTGCTAGAGATGGAGGAAGATGAGCACGTACCCCTGATCTTGGGAAGACCGTTCTTAGCTACGGCGGGGATGGTGCTAGACGTGGCAAATGGGAAGATTACATTGAAGGTTGATGATCAAGAAGTGAAGATCTCCCTATATGAAGCCATGAAGCACCCGAAGGAGGATGGGAGCTTGTATTGCATGGATGCCATTGATCCTCGTGTTGAAGACACACATTCTCTCCCGAATTCCTCTCATACTCATGATTTTGTTAGTCCTTCACCTGTTGAGTTAACCCATGAACATTATGTTCTTGATTATTTTGATAGGGATGAAGTGAAGAAGTTGAAGGATGAAGAGGTGAAGAAAGTGGACGTGGTCCAGTTAGACGGGAAAGGAGGAGTTAAGAAGAAAAAGTCCAAACTCAAGAAATTGTTTAGTAAGACTCCTCCAGATAGAGGCAAGAAGGAGTTGAGACCCATAACACTTGGGGATGGGAAGAAAGCAAAAGTACTCATGATGGTGGGGCATCAAGGAAAGGAGTTCAAACACCACTCTTATGAGAGTAAGGGAGGTAAATTTGAGTATGATGTCCCATAAGCTCCTTTGAGCTTGGTCCGGCATGAGGACCTTAAAAATAGCGCTGAATGGGAGGCAACCCATTTTTATTTGCTTTCATTTATTTTTAGTGTCTTTTTATATTATTAGGGTGTTTAGAGTCGTATGTCTAACCTCGTACTCGAGAGCTTTATTTTGTAGGCTTGTCTCTAAAGGAGTAAAGGAACCAAAGAAGTGGAGATTGAAGGAACCAACTTGAGACAAGGGAATGTGCAAAGCTACTGAGAGAAATTGAATTATTTGGTTGAGGTAACCCACAACCCCAAACTTAGACCTCTAGCAAGGTCGAAGTTTGGGGGGGTGGAGTTTCTTTTTATGGTTACATTGCACATGCATGCACGCCCTTATCTTTGAGTTGAGTTTGATTGATTATTGGTGCCTTGAGATGCTCCTTGGGCTATTATTAATTTGTTTTGTTACTCAATATTTTATGCCTATCAATCACCTTATGCTTGTTGATTGCTATCTTTGAGTATGATTTGATGAGTAGGGTGGATTGTGAGGCTGAGTTAGGAGTTTTCTTGTGTGAGTGTTTGAGTTTGAGCTGAGTTGAGAAAGAACTTGTATGCTTGTGAATTTTTCTTTTGAGAACTTGTGTGATGAGAGTGAGAATTCACTAGGACTAGCATGGATGTGAAAGCCGTGAGAGTTGTGCCTTACGAGATTTAAATGCACGATTTAATCTCTTCGTTTGTGAGTGGATCGTCACCTTAGAGGATGCTAGAACTTGCATGTGCTCTTGCTTCTTGATTGTGTCTAGTTTGATATGCCGAATGTGATCTTAGGCCATCTTTGATTTAATTGAGTCACTTAGCCAAAATTTTCCTTACCAATGACATTGATCCCTTGTTAGCCCCTTTGAGCCTAGAGCCTATTTTATTTGCTAGCACATATGAACACTATTCCAAGTCCTAAGCTTTTTTGTCCCAATTTGAGTGGAGAATAGGAAAGTGTGAATGTGAAGGGAGTGAATTGAGTTGAAAAAGGAAAAGGTTGTTTGTTGAGTGAATATGAGAAGAAGGGTGTGAATGAGATTTGAGTTGTGGGAAAGAAAATAAAAAATTGAGAATGAGCAAAAGAAAAATTGAGCTCATGTGTTTGTGCGAAAAAAAAAGAAAAAAAAGTGATTGAAAAAAAAGTGAAAGAGTGAGAAAGAAAAAATTGAAGTGTTGAGAGTAGTGGAATTAAAGTGTATTGATTGCAAATGTTGAAGTGATTCTGCTCCTAATCTCAAAGTGCCAAAGTTGATTTTTCTATTCTCCATTCACTTGAGTCACTTACCCCATATTGTTATCCCACCTGTCCAAAGAGCCTACATTACAACCTTGAGAAAAGTCCTTTTTGATTCGGCATTGATTTCTAGAGTATGGTCGAAGTTGAGAGCATTTACAAGCCTATGGCTGCCAATATGTGTGATTGATTGATTGAGTGAGTCCCTTAAACACTGTTATACACTTGTGAGGGAGTGAAACACATCGTTGAGTGCACGTCCATGCTTGATCTTGGTGTTTCTTGTTGTTGTTGCATGAGTATGATGAAAGAAAGTGAGTGAGTATACGGGTGATTGATCTTTGAAGCTCGAGTTCAATTACTTGCATGATTTGATTTTTGACTCATTCCTAACAATTTCACTTGACTTATTATTTCGTTGCTTGAGGACAAGCAACATGGTAAGTTTGGGGGGGTTGATTAGGCGTGAAATTGTTATGTTTTGGTGCCCGATTTACTCATGTTTTGAGTGTTTTCGATGAGTGCTTGGAGTTAAATGAGTATCATTTTTATAAAATTATTAATTTGTCTCTTTGGTTTTCATAGATGGATAGAGGGCGAAAAGAGGAGTTTGTAGGACTTTGAATCGACTCAAACGGATGCCCGGATGAGAAGATATTGAAGAAATACGATTGGTATTAGTGCGGACGAGGAAAAGTATCATTTGGAAGGATTAGAGATCACTCGAGCGCATTGCTCGAGTGCCACCGCTCGAGCGCCTTACTCGAGCGCGCAAACGTACAGAACAATTCTTGCGCTCGAGCAGCTCGAGCGCCACCGCTCGAGCGAATTGCTCGAGCGCCCAAAAACATACAGAGAAGATTCAGCGCTCGAGCAGCTCGAGCGCGACCGCTCGAGCGAATGCATCATTCGAGCTACACTGCTCGAGCGGGACCGCTCGAGCGTTTTGCTCGAGCGCCCATATACTTTTGCCTCCGGATGCGTATTTTCGGCCCATTAACTCCCGTTTCGACCCGTGCCTATATATACCTCTTCCAAACACGTTTTGAAGGATCCCGACTTTTAGAAATAATTTTAGACTTAGTTTTTGGAGAGGAAGAAGAAGAGCAAGCTTTATTTACGTTTTGTTGAGGTTTTGCATACGAATTCTTAGTTTCTTGTCATTAGTTCGTTACTTTAAACGCTTTTAATTTCGTTTTAGTTAATTCAATTTCAGTTCTTCGTATTTATTTTCTTTTTAAACCCTAGTTCATGTTTCTTACTTTCTTCGTTCAATTCATTATGTTTTTGTTCGTTGTTTCTTTTATTGCTTTTATTTTTGTTATAACCATGTCCGGCTAAAACCCTTGCATGCTTGGGTTAGGATGAACTCGTAGAAGTAGGATGTGGGTACGTAATTAAGGTAATAGGTGACGTTAGTTTTAATTCTCTTAGTTAATGAATTCATATAATTAATCTTAACTCTACCTTTGAATTTCGTACGAAAGTGTTAGAGAGAGGACGACCGCATCACTCAATAACAATTAGTAGTCTTAACGAGAGGGTTTAGGAAAGGTTAATTCATCTACCGGTTTAGCAAAGGAGGACGACCGCATCACCTTAGTTAAATTAGGGTCTCATTAATTAAGCACTATCTATTAACTTGTTAGTGGATTAGTGAAGTCGATTGCTAGGATAAAGTATTAGGGTGAGAAATCTTGAGCTTTCATTCTACGATCTTTTACTTAGGTTAATTCTTGTTTGTCACGATTACTTTGATTATGTACCCGCTCCGTTAGTATACGTAGGGATTCCTATCCTGAGCATCACCATCTCATACTTGCATATACACCTTAGATACTTAGTTTAATTTTCCTTTTGCATTCGTAGAGTAATTTAGTTTAGATTATTTTCTTTTTTTCCAAAAACCCAAAAACATTACACTCATATTAACTACGACGCGTAGATCTTCAAGGATCTATTCGCATATACACCATCCCTTGGGTTCGATAATACTTGGTCCCTATACTTGCCCATACTACAGTGAACCCGTTCTCTTGCGGGGTAGCTACTAGTAGAAGCTAGTGTAGTTTGCATCAAGTCAGGGCATCAAGGAAAGAAGTTCAGACACCACTCTTATGAGAGTGAGGGAGGTAAATTTGAGTATGATGTCCCATAAGCTCCTTTGAGGTTGGTCCGGCATGAGGACCTTAAAAATAGCGCTGAATGGGAGGCAACCCATTTTTATTTGCTTTTGAGTGTTTTTTAGTTATTTTCCTTTTATGTTACTAGGATGTTGTTGAGTCGTATGTTTAACCTCGTACTTGAGAGTTTTATTTTGTAGGCTTGTCTCTAAAGGAGTAAAGGTATCATGGAGTTATTTAGATTGAAGGAACCAACTTGAGACAAGGGAGTGTGCAAAGCTATTGAGAGAAACTGAATTGTTCGGTTGAGGTAACCCACAACCCCAAACTTAGACCTCTAGCAAGGTCGAAGTTTGGAGGGGTGGAGTTTTTTTTCTTTTTTATATGTTTTCTTGTTACATTGCACCGGAGCACCCCTTATCTTTGAGTTGAGTTAGTTATTTGGTGCCTTGAGATGCTCCTTGGGCTATTATTAATTTGTTTTGTTACTCAATATTTTATGCCTATCAATCACCTTATGCTTGTTGATTGCTATCTTTGAGTATGATTTGATGAGTAGGGTGAATTGTGAGGCTGAGTTAGGAGTTTTCTTGTGTGAGTGTTTGAGTTAGAGTTGATTTGAGAAAGAACTTGTATGCTTGTAAATTTTTCTTTTGAGTGCTTGTGTGATAAGAGTGAGAATTCACTAGGACTAGCATGGATGTGAAAGCCGTGAGCTTTTGAGCCTTATGAGATTTTGATGCATGATTTAATCTCTTCGTTTGTGAGTGGATCGTCACCTTAGAGGATGCTAGAACTTGCATGTGCTCTTGCTTCTTGATTGTGTCTAGTTTGATATGCCGAATGTGATCTTAGGCCATCTTTGATTTTATTGAGTCACTTAGCCAAAAAATTTCCTTACCAATGACATTGAATCCCTTGTTAGCCCCTTTGAGCCTAAAGCCTATTTTATTTGCTAGCACATATGAACACTATTCCAATTCCTAAGCCTTTTTGTCCCAATTTGAGTGGAGAATAGGAAAGTGTGAATATGAAGGGAGTGAATTGAGTTGAAAAAGGAAAAGGTTGTTTGTTGAGTGAATATGAGAAGAAGGTGTGATGAAGTTTTGAGATGTGGGAAAAAGAGAAAGAAAATTGAGAATGAGCAAAAAGAAAAAAATGAGCTCATGTGTTTGTGCGAAAAAAAAAGAGAAAAATGAAGTGATTGAAAAAAGTGAAAAGAGAGTTAGAAAAAAAAAATGAAGTGTTGAGAGAAGTGGAGTTGAAAGGGTGTTGATTGAAAATGTTTGAAGTAGTCTGTTCCTTATCTCGAAGTGCCAAAGTTTGATTTTCTATTCTCCATTCACTTGAGTCACTTACCCAAATTTTTATCCCACCTGTCCAAAGAGCCTACATTACAACCTTGAGAAAAGTCCTTTTTGATTCGGCATTGATTTCTAGAGTATGGTCGGAGTTGAAAGTGCTTACAAGCCTATGGCTGCCGATATGAGGATTGATTGTTGAGTGAGTCCTTTATCATTGATATACACTTGTGAGGGAGTGAAACACATCGTTGAGTGCACATCCATGCTTGATCTTGGTGTTTCTTGTTATTGTTGCATGAGTACGATAAAAGAAAGTGAGTGAGTATACGGGTGATTGATCTTTAAAGCTCGAGTTCATTTGCTTGCACTAGTTGATTTTTTGACTCATTCCTAACAATTTCACTTGACTTATTATTTCGTTGCTTGAGGACAAGCAACATGGTAAGTTTGGGGGGGTTGATTAGGCGTGAAATTGTCATGTTTTGGTGCCCGATTTACTCATGTTTTGAGTGTTTTCGATGAGTGCTTGGAGTCAAATGAGTATCATTTTTATAAAATTATTAATTTGTCTCTTTGGTTTTCATAGATGGATAGAGGGCGAAAAGAGGAGTTCGAAGGACTTTGAATCGGCCAAAACGGACTCCCGGTTGAGGAGATATGAAGATTTTACGAACGAGTGCACAGCAGCCAGCGCTCGAGCGTTTTGCTCGAGCGCCGGCGCTCGAGCGAATCACTCGAGCGGCCAAAAACTTACAGAACAGTTTCAGCGCTCGAGCGAATCACTCGAGCGGAAACCGCTCGAGCGTTTTGCTCGAGCAACCACGTATTTTCGCCTCCGGATGCGTATTTTCGGCCCATTAACTCCCGTTTCGACCCGGTGCCTATATATACCTATTCCAAACACGTTTTGAAGATCCCGAACTTTAGAAATCACTTTTAGACTTAGTTTTTAGAGAGAGGAAGAGGAGAAGACGAGCAAGCTTTATTTACGTATTGTTGAGGTTTTTCTTACGAATTCTTCGTTTAATTTTGTTTCTTCGTTTCTTTTCTTCAGTTCTATTACGTTAAATACTTTAGACTCCGTTTAATTAATTTAATTTCAGTTTTTCGTATTTATTTTCTTCTAAAACCCTAGTTCATGTTTCGTATTTTCTTCGTGCAATTCATTATGTTTATGTTCGTTGTTTCTTCTATTGCTTTTATTTTTGTTATAACCATGTCCGGCTAAAACCCTTGCATGCTCGGGTTAGGATGAACTCGTAGAAGTAGGATGTGGGTACGTAATTAGGGTAATTCGTGACGTTAGTTTTAATTCTCTTAGTTAATGAATTCTTATAATTAATCTGAACTTTACCTTTAAATTTAGTACGAAAGTGTTAGAGAGAGGACGACTGCATCACTCAATAACAATTAGTAGTCTTAACGAGAAGGTTTAGTAAAGGTTAATTCATCTACCGGTTTAGCGAAGGAGGACGACCGCATCACCTTAGTTAAATTAGGGTCTCATTAATTAAGCGCTATCTATTAACTTGTTAGTGGATTAGTGAAGTCGAGTGTTAGGGTAAAGTATTAGGGTTTAGAATCTTGAGCTTTCACCTTGCATTCTTTTACTTAGGTTAATTCTTGTTTGTCACGATTACTTTGATTATGTACCTGCTCCGTTAGTATACGTAGGGATTCCTATCCTAAGCATCACCATCTCTCATTAGAAAACAACCCGTAGTTAATTCGTTCTTTTTCATTCTTTAGTTTACTTAGTTTAATTCAGTCTTTTAATTAATCTTTCAAAAACCCAAAAAAACATTACACTCATATTAACTACGAAGCGTAGATCTTCAGGGATCTATTCGCATACATACCATCCCTTGGGTTCGATAATACTTGGTCCCTATACTTGCCCATACTACAGTGAACCCGTTCTCTTGCGGGGTAGCTACTAGTAGAAGCTAGTGTAGTTTGCTTCAAGTCACCTTTGTCCCCTCGATTCTGGGTACTGTTGACTTCATGTTGCTCGCCACGAACAGACCGCGCTCTCACTACTTCTAGTTGGCGAGACTTAGACCTTGCTTGTGAAGGTCTATGTTGTTGTTGCTGCTTCTGAATTGCCTGGAGAGCAGCTATTGTTTTGGCCAATTCCAGGGGGTCTCTAGCAAATGCCTCTAAATCTAGAGGCATTACATGAGCTGCAACTGAAGGTTGGACTTTGTTCGCATGGCGTGGGTCACGATCCTGATGGTCAGTGGACGAGACCCGGGTTGGGGAAACTCCCATCGAGGGATGTGAAATCCTAGTGTCCTTGGATTAAGGCATCTTGATTTGAGTTATATTCACTTTCTTTGAATCTTCAAACTTGATGTTGAAAAACACCAAGAACACTATTGTTTGAATCTTCAAGAATTTCTTGAGGATTCCTTCAAATCTTCAAGTTTTAAACTTGAAGTTATTGATAATCACATTTCAACCGAAGGTTCTAACCCTCCTTCTAGCGCCAATTTATTGGTGATCGGTTCTAATCGCGTGGATTAGTGATTGTTTTAAACCAAATTTAGGATCACCAAACAAGAACATGTGATTGATTACCACCATAATTGCAAAATTCGATAGTTCATGTTGTAAAATCGTAAATACGAGTATTAATTCCGTATTTATTTCGTATGTGTGCACGTTTAGGTGTGTTAGTGTGTGTTTTGAGAGTATTTGTGAATTTGAACTTAAAATTTATTGCTGGAGAACAACTATTTATACTATCCACCAAGTAGGTGGTGTACATGACTCTTGGACTTCCAAGTTTGCATGCTTGACATGTGTCCTTTGACCTTGTTTGACCTTATCTAAGCTGAAACTTAGTTACAAAGTCTTATTTTTTTGTCTTATCTCGAATTCATTGTTGTTTGTCCTTATTGGCTTGGGTAGTCTAGTACTTTCTTTTGGTAAGAGTTGTTCGCCTCTTGAGGTTGTGGTTCATAAGTTGTTCGCCTTTATATTCCTTGTAGGCTGGCTTCGGGTTCTTTGTCCTTTGTTCGTCATATATCTAGCCGGTTTGTTATGAGATTTGGTGTTGTACGCCTCTTTAGCTGGTAAATACACCACCTCTTGACAATGTTGTTCGTTATTTATGATCTAGTGTAGGGCTCATATTTGGTCTCAAGCCTTTAGACTTGTTCGCAAGAATGTTGTTCAACAGTGTTGTTCGTCACAGAGTGCACTTCCCAAATTAGTTTATGCACTTCCCTTTGATTTTCTTTGTTGATTATCTCTGGTTTGGAAATCTTGTTTAATAATCTTCATTTGGGCCTTAACTATTGTTCGCCAAGTAGTAATTGATGTTCGCCTATCAACAAATATGATGAGAAGGCTGAAGAGCATTGCTTTCGTTTCAGTACTCTGATATTATTGTTTATTTATGTCATCATCTCTTCGTGTATTCATGAACTTTTGGCATTCATTTTCCCAAGAATAATTTTGATGGCTAAGAATAGTGAGCTAAAACAACAGAAAAAATATCAATTCTTAGGTAGATATTCTAGAATCATAAATAATGTGCCGGACTGTTGTGGAGAATGACTTAAATAAATGTTTATGCTGGTCCCGAAACGAGTGATACAGGTGTATAGGGGGGGAGAATACATTTGTTGATATAAATTAAAACTTTTCTTTGAAAACTTATCAGGTTACTCAAGTCAGTAGACCTTCAGTGGACTTGCAAGTCTGTTGATGATTTACTGAGTAAAAGCTTACTGAGATATTAACTCCACCGATAGCGTATAAGCTTACAGTTGAGTTACTATCTACTTAGCTTTTAAGTGGGGAATAGTGAGCCCTTATTGGAATACTCGTCTTAGTTCAGAAAACTTAGTTTATCCCAACTCACACTTATGAAAAGACTGAATGTAAGTACACAAGATGTAAAGTGGTTTAAAGATGAATCTCCTACGTCCACTGTCCTGATTTAAAAAGAGAATTCCTTTCACTTGGAATTCCTTGTTTCAGAGTGTCAAGGTGCACTGATCAAATACTCCTCTATTAGGATATTTGATCCCTAGGATAATTTTAGGTCCTAATTCCCAAAACAACCAGCTTGCAGACTAATATCAATTATCAGCTTACTAACACCTTTAAACACTAACTCTCAACCTAACTTTAGGTAGGGTTTTGAGTAGTTTTTTGGTTCCAACTATCTCGAGATAATCCTTACAATGAGCACAGTATCTAAGGATGGATTATCTCTTTCTAAGATTTGAATTTGGATTTGGCTTTAAGTATAACAACAAAAGGTTTTGTTATCTCTACTAAACTGGAAACACTTGAGAAATTTGTTTGATTTCGAGTGCTTCTTTAGAATGCTTTGAATGATAGTGCTTGATCTTTGAAATTTCTCGTGCTTGAATTTGTGCATGACCTTCTATATTTATATGCTTCTTGCAAATCTTCCCGTTGGATTTAAAATCTTCCCAAGCAAGCCTCTTGTTCTGATTGGTTCAAACGGCTCTTTGTAGCTTTATGTCTCGTCGATAATTGCCAAGAAAGTTTTGCCCGCAACCAACTCTCTAGAAAAGACATGGCTTGACTTTGGTGTATGTCAGTTTGCAACAGGTCGACTATCAGTGTAGTACACCTACGTGTCACCTCCTCATTGGACCGCAGAGTCAACTTGGTGCAGAGCTTGTCCAGGTTTAAGGTTGAACTCTACTGAAAGAACATTTCATTCCTTCATTTAATGCAAGTGGGCTGACATTCCTTTTGCCTTGTTTCCAACCAGAATAACTAACGAATTTAAATGTGTTTGACTTTAAATGTTTTGTTAGTTTTCATCAGTAGAGTTCCATAACCTCTACTGATGGTATTTCCCCTAACATAAATGCACTTAGAAAACATTTATGCTTCAGGCGACTTCTTCAGTTGTCTTCACTTCAGTAGACTTTCCTGCTCAGTAGACTTCCCTTCAATGAAGTAATACACTTTAGAATTTAATGAATGCACTTCAGTTCCCTAACAAGTGAACTGACTAACTCTATTGAATACAATTTACTTACATTATATAGGGAGAACCTTTTGGCATCTTAATCAAAACTTACAACAAGAATATTTCCCAACAATTTATTATTCAAAATATTGATTATCTCCATTTTTCAAAGTTTCGGTTTCTTTATTATAATATTTGTATTTAATATTGATTCAAGTATTTTTATTTGATCTTTTTTCACAAATATCTATACAACTCATAAAAAATGTACTCCATCCAATCTGTTTCAAAACTTTTTAATTTTTGTCTGTTAAGTGATGTTATGTACATTTTTCAACAATATACCCCACGACTTAATTAACTCATATACTAATTGATAGTTCATACTGCTCATATCCCTATTTGTCATTCATGTGGCATTGTGATCTTTCATAAGAAGAAGTCTAATAAAAAAAATTGGTTTTAGTTGGATTTGAATCAAGGACCTCATGAGCATATTTTATTATGTTTACTAATTAAACTAACAATGAATCGTTATGAAATTTGAATATTTATTACACATAACTTGAGTTAAAAATATATGTGTCTTTCTTCTAAAATACTCTTGGTTATTTGCAATTTAATTATCCCAAAATCTATTTTTTTATTCCTTCTTTGTTTTTTTTTCCACAAATATTTTAGGGTTGTTCCTCGATTATTTATCCACATATAAATGTCTAATTGCTAATATTCGGCGTTTAGTTTATTTTTAAAGATATTTTTTTCTTCATATAAATTCTACTTTCTTTCTCTCTTCTTCTGTTTTGATGATATTATGTTTATTTTTTATGTATTGCAAATTGAAGGGTGGAAATTTTCAAGGAGAATTTTAAGGTTATCTCTGGTGTTTTTTTTAATTTCATTTAGACTGAATAATATTCTTTAAATAGATTGTATTATATAACGTTATAACATTGAATAATGTGATGATGTGTTAATAAAATATAAAATTTTAAATTAATTTTGCGAACAGCCCGCATAAAATGCGGGGTACTCATCTAGTTTTGAATAAAAGCATGCAAATCGTCACATGGTAAATGAAAAAAATATTAGTTAATGAAAGACATATTAAAAAGGATTAATATCAATTTGCAACATGTACTATGATCATTTTATCAATTTGCAATCTGTACTATTTTTTATATCAATTTGCAACCCGTACTATACAAAAATAACCGATTACAACCTAAACTATTTTTTTGAGTTATTTCCCGGCAACATGTGCAAAGCACACTTATGAATGAGGATAAATTTATCCATTTTTAAATTTTTTATATTTTAAACTGAGTACCTTTTCTTCTAACAAAAACAAATGAAAAAAGAAATATAATATTCCCTAATTTCTCATTTTTCAAACACGTGAAACAAAAAAATTGAGTTTTCACATCGTGGTTATCAACAAATTTGGAGCACACAATTAATAGGTCAATTCGTATCAAATTTAAATTCCAAACTTTTGCAAGAGAAGCCCATAAAAAGAGATTTAATTATAACAATATGATATTTGAAAGAAAAAAAATGACGGTAGGATTGGCCGAAAATTGGCTCACATGAATGCTAGGGCATATAATCATGGTTAGGAATGGGTTTATGATTTTGAACAAATCATTACCACAATAAAAGAAGACCAATTCATATCAATATTTAATGAGAAATTATTTTCCTAATACCAGGTGCAAAGAAGAATTCATTTTCATTATTCTTCGCCAGTAATTTATTTTCCTTTTGACTGTTTAAAAATGAGATTTTAATATTTTTTTAATTGTTTTTGTTAAAAAAAATACATCTAGTTTTTAAAAAAAATTATAAATGGACAAATTTATCCTCATTCATAAGTGTGTTTTACACATGTTATCGGAAAATAACTCAAAAAAATAGTTCAGGTTGTAATCTGTCATTTTTGTATAGTATAGGTTGCAAATTGATATAAAAATAGTATAGGTTGCAAATTTATAAAATGATCATAGTACAGGTTGTAAATTGATATTAACCCTATTAAAAATAAAATAATTCTTAATATATGTGCACAATTTAATGACGTCAATTAAAATGGATTGGAGGGGTACAACGCACAAGGCAGGATAACTAGTTTTCGAAAAAGTAAAGGGGTAGCTTTCATCACAATTTAAGGGAGAAGGGAACCTTGACTCTTGGGAAGATGGGTATCCTGGGCTTCTGAGGAAGAACATTGGAAGCAGAGAAGTGCTTCTCTTTCATGCAATCAAACAGTTCTGATTCTGCGGAATTAACAAACAACAATTTCTTTACAAATCATTCACACAGAAATGCAATATAAATTGAGAAAAATAAAAAAAAAGAAGCAGTTGCAAAGAGATTGAGCTACCTTAGCCTCCCGCTGTAGAAATGGCCTTGTAAAATAAATATAAATAGTTCCCTGACTTAAAAAAAAAAAAAAAAAAGTTTAGGAGCTTAATAAAACAAAAATGTATAGTTTAGGGTTTTTTAAAGCAAAATTAGTTTAAAAATCTTTTAAAACAAAATTTGATAGTTTTTGTTATAATACTAGCAGATTTATTATACCAAATCTAGAAGATTTAATGTGGATATTACTAATGGGCTTGTAACCTAAACGAGTTTTAGGTTTAGACTAGGTCTATTCTATTATAAATAGATCATTGTACTCAGAATTGTATATATATACACACATATTAGTGAAACTCCCGGTTTGGTACGCCCCCAGACGTAGTCGTTATCGACGAACTGGGTGAGCAAATTCACGTCTCTATTTTACGCTCTCGATTTACAACACGTTATCAGCACGAGACTCTACCCCAATTAATCGCACAAGTGTTCTACCAATTAAATTGCAACATCCGAATTATTATTCCACGAGATCGGTATGTACTCGACAAAATAAAGGTATGCGCTGCTATGCCTAATTGTCCATGGTTGATTTACTAAGTTTTGTCCATGATTGATTTACTAAGTTTTGAGATATGATTTTTACTTCGGACGTGACTTTCTATGCGTAAGATAGTTTGCTATTCAACTTCTCGGAACCACGCCTCTAGAAATTATAATGACCATTAATTGAATTACTCATTAACAAGAAGCATGTTCAAATCCATTAACTGATCCAAACAAGCTACCATGAGGGCGTGAAAAGAAAGGATCCCTTCCCCCAAATATGCTGGGAAGCATGCTATTACGGAAACCAAACCCACCAAAACTATCGAATGGGCCCTTTAATTTATTTAACAAAGGCCCCTTCTAATTGGGCCTTTTTAATTAATTAAGCTGGATTTTCAATTAATTAATCTGGTCCTCATATAATTTTTGCTAGTATTTTTGTGCCCTCAACATAATTTATCAAGTTCCGAAAAATACTTGAAAATTAAAAAGTAATAATTCTTTGCATATTAATTAAACTCGAAAATATTTGGAATTAATTTTAAAATTAGTTCTCAATAAATTTATCATTTTATGTGCTTAATTGTTATATGTGCATGCTTTTATGATTTAATTATCTTGCATGCATTATTACTTTTGCACATAGTCCCCATTTATAGTCCGCATATATTGCCTGAGTAGGCGCCGCCCATTACTTGTCGAACTGTAAATTATATTTTGGGTAGACGGCGCCCAATTCTTAATCCTATGTGCTCTAGAGTAATCAAATAAATCCTTATTTTTCCGTTGTCAATAAATTGGTCACAATACTCACCATGTCACTTTAAAAATTGTAGTGTATAATGTCTTATATTACCAAAAGAGAATTCGCCGAGCTTGCTCTTGATGGTAGTAATTACCTGACATGGGCGTTAGATGTTGAGATCCATCTAGCCTCAACTGAGTTAAGCGGGACTGTTGTCGATGATTCAGAATCAACTAACGCCTAGAAGACGAAAGCTTTGATTTTCCTTAGATATCATCTTAATCAGGACCTGAAAAATGAATATCTCACTGAGAAAGACCCCGGAACATTGTGGAAGTCCCTGAAGGACCGTTTTCAATAACAAAACGATATACTCCTCCCTCAGGCTCAATACGATTGGTTGAACCTCCGTTTCCAGGACTTTAAGTCTGTGACGGATTACAACTTAGTCCTACATCGTATTGTATCTCAGTTAAAACTATGCAAGCAAGATATAACTGAGGCCGAGTTGATCGAAAAGATTCTATCAACTTTCCACGCTAGCAACCTTGTACTCCAGCAGCAGTACAGGGCTAAGAACTACACTACACACTCTGAGCTAATTTCTGCACTTTTAGTGGCAAAAAACACAACCAACTCCTTATGAAAAATCATAACTCGAGACCGGTTGGCTCACAAGCAGTGCCCGAAGCACTTACTATAGCTCAAGGTAGTACAAGTGGTCGCAAGCGTGGAAGGGGGAGAGAAAGTAAACGAACTCGTAGCAAAAGCTGATATCGTAGTAAATCCGGTGGTCCAGGTACCTCGAAAGACAATCAAACTTAGATTCATGGAAAGACTGCACCTAACACGAATCCCGCTCCTAAAAAATCTGGCACTCAAGATAAGGTTGAGCAGTCCTGCTACAGATGCGGATGCAAAGGCCATTGGTCTCACACGTGTCGTACTCCCAAGCATTTGATTGAGGCTTATCAAAAGCAGCAGAATGACGATAGGGGGAAGGCCACCAAAGTCGAATCTCACCATGCCAGCCAGCCTGCCTGGAGCAGAATTCGACCATGACAACGATGATCTCTTGGGCTTGGAGCTCAAATACTATGGAGATAATGAGTGATTTGAGTATTTGATTATTTTAGTACTTTATTTTTTTAGTTAAAACAATTTATATTTGGATCCTGTCTTTCGGATATTTTATTTTTATGGATAATATGACATTTATAATTTAGCTTTGATATGTTTACCTTAATATATGTTATCCGTCAAATTTATTTGGATATTGCTATTCTTATAGATGGCTTGTAAACATATCAACTATTAAGTTTGAGCTTTTTTTCCTCTGGCATGATGGATACAAATTGTGATTTATATTTGGTAGATAACGCCACCACACACACAATCTTAAGAGATAGGAAGTATTTTCATAACTTGGTAGAAAGAGAAAGAAGAGTGTAACCACGATAGCCAATGATAATATTATGATAGTGGGCTCCAGAAGAGCTTCCATCGTCCTCCCCATGGGTACCGAACTCATAATTGATAATGCTCCATTGATTCCACAGTCTAAGCGTACCCTGCTCAGTTTTAAAGATATAAGATCTAATGGCTATCACATTGAAACTAAAACTGAGAATAATAACGAATACCTTTTGATGACTATTACTCGAGGTAGCCGTAAACAAGTTATAAAAAAAATGTTCCTCCTTCTCTTCCAGATTGTACTATTCCTACATCCGGCCGTCTAATCTCCATCTAGCTATGAGTATGAAATTTTATGACCCCAACTCCTTTAAATTATGGCATCAGCGGTTAGGTCATCCAGGACAAATTATGATACGTAGGATTCTATCTAATTCCATTGGTCATAATATTTCGAATAATCTTGTTGATGAATTTATATGTGATGCATGTTCTAAGGGTAAATTGATAGTGCGTCCGTCGCACACCAAGGTGAGAATAGAGTCTCGGGTTTTCCTTGAAGGGATTCAGGGAGACATTTGTGGACCGATTCACCCAACATCAGGACCATTTTGGTATTTTATGGTCCTAATTGATGCCTCCACTAGGTGGACATATGTCTGCTTGCTGTCTACCCGCAATCAAGCTTTTGCAAAGCTTATTGCGAAAATTATCGAGCTTCGAGCTCAGTTCCCAGATTATCCAATAAAATCTATTCGAATGGATAATGTTGTTGAGTTTACCTCAAAAGCCTTTACAGATTACTATATGACTCTAGGAATTAAAGTGGAGCATTCGGTCCCCTAAGTCCACACCCAAAATGGTCTTGCTGAAGCGCTAATAAAACGTATCAAACTTATCTCTAGACCATTACTCATGAACTCTAAATTACCCACTTCATGCTGGGGGCATGCAGTCCTACATGCATCACACCTGATACAAATCTATCCAACTGTATATAATGATCATTCCCCCTACAGTTAGTGTGTTGGAAAGAACCAAGTATTTCTCATCTGCGTATTTTTGGATGTGCGGTATATGTTCTGATAACATTACCAAAGCAGACCTCTATTGGCCCACAAAGGAAGCTAGGTATTTACGTTGGATTTGACTCTCCATCCATCATGAAATACCTAGAACTTTTATCCGGGGATCAATTAACGGTCTGGTTCGCTGACTGCACGTTCGATGAAGATCACTTCCCGGTATTAGGGGGAGATCGGAATTCAAAATTGAATAAATACCGGGAGCTTACGTGGAACGTAAGTAATCTTCAGTATTTAGATCCACGCACTAGTCAATCTGAACTAGAAGTTCAGAAGATCATTAACTTGCAAAATTTAGCAAACAATCTGCTAGACGCGTTCACGGACCATAGATGTGTAACTAAATCGCATATACCTGCAGTAAATGCTTCCCAAAGGGTTGAGGTCCCAAGCAAATCAAATATACATGCCCCCACACGCCAGAAGTGTAAATGACATATAACCAATACAAACACACTTAAAAGAAAGACCATCAAATGGTCAGCAGAACGTAAAATCTCTAGAAGAGATTCGTTTAGAAGATGAGCGTCCTAGTAATGAAGCACGTGCACAAAATATTCAAAGCACTAGGACCACGGAATGACCAGACCCAGATACACTGGAAAATGAAGAAGGTCTGGTTGATATAAACGTTGAAGTCTCTATGAATTTCATGAATACAGGAGAAACATATAATATAAATATTACTGTCGTCAACGATACATTTGCAACAATAATTGCTATTTCTGTTATAAATAATGATCTAGATCCAGAACCCAAAACTATCGTTGAGTGCCGGAAGCGCTCCGATTGGGTAAAATGGAAAGAGGCAATTGAAGCAAAACTCACATCACTAAATAAAATAAAAGCATTTGACTCTATCGTTCGTACACCCGCACGCGCTATTCCTGTAGGATATAAATGAGTTTTTGTACGAAAACTAAATGAGAACAATATTGTGGAGAGATACAAAGCGAGGCTAGTAGCTCAAAGATTTTCACAGAGACCCAGTATTGATTTCGATCAAACCTATTCTCCCGTAATTGACGCAATAACGTTCTGCTACTTAATATCTTTGGCAGTTAAATTAAATCTCCATATGAGATTGATGGACGTTGTAACCGCATATTTATACCGATCACCAGATGCCGACATCTATATGAAAATCCCCGATGGATTTGAGATTCCCCAGATGAAGAATGGTGAAAATCACAGTATGTATAACATAAAACTGCAGAAGTCGTTGTACAACCTAAAGCAATCAGGTCTTATGTGGTACAATCTACTTAGTGAATTCCTCCAGAAGAAGGGATACACAATTAATATAGCTTTCCCATGCGTATTCACGAAGAAATCGCGAAGTGGTTTTGCATCATATCCGTATATGTTGATGATCTAAACATGATCAGAACATGCAAAGAGATTGAAGAAGCCAGTTCAATCTTGAAAGCTGAATTTGAAATGAAAGTCTTGGGTAAAACCAAGTATTGCCTCGGCCTGCAGATCGAACATCTCCTAAAAGGAATTCTTATACATTAGTCAACCTACGTGAAAAAGGTATTGGAGAGATTTCACATGGAAAAATCTCATCCACTAAGCACACCTATGGTTGTCTGATCCCTAGAAGTGGATAAGGACCCATTTAGACCAAGAGAAGATACAGAAGAAATTCTGGGACCAGAAGTTCCTTATCTTAGCGCCGTTGGAGCATTACTCTATCTCGCAAATTGCACTAGACCGAACATTGCATTTGCAGTTAATTTGCTTGCGAGATATAGCGTTTCTCCTACAAAGAGATATTGGAATGATGTTAAGCATGTTCTACAGTATCTCCAAGGGTCTCAAGATCTTGGAATATTTTACCGAAGGAACCAAGACAAAACCTTTGTAGGTTATGTGGATGCTGACTATTTGTCTAATCCTCACAATGCCATATCCCAGACTGATTACATTTTTTTTCTGTGGTGGTACCGCGATCTCATGGAGATCATTTAAACAAACCATGGTTATCACATCTTCAAACCACTCAGAGATTATAGCTTTGTTTGTTGCCGCACGAGAATGTGTTTGGTTGAGATCCTTGGTAAAACACGTTGGTGACTCGTGTGGTATCGCTAAAGGCGATATGTCCCCCACTGTTATATTTGAAGACAACGCAGCTTGCATCGCACAAATGAGTAATGAGTACGTCAAGGGAAACCTGACGAAACATATTTCACCAAAGTTTTTCTACCCATACGAACTCCAGAAGAGTGGCGTGATTATCACTCAAAAGGTGCAATCTAGTGACAATCTAGCAGATATGTTCACTAAGTCCTTACCTACATCTACTTTTGAAAAGTACATTCATGGTATCGGGATGCGAAAGCTCAAAGGGTTGTTGTCTTCAGAGGGAGAGGTAACCTCGAAGTAAATCCAGAAGATTTGATCTGGAAGATCAATAAAATTACATTCCTTCCTAACTAAATATTTGGTTGCTACCCAGCACGTGGAGTTTTTATGACAAGACATATATGTTATGTCGTAATGTCTAAGGGGGAGTGTTATAAATCTAGCAGATTTATTATACCAAATCTAGAAGATTTGATGTGGACATTACTAATGGGCCTGTAACCTAAACGGGCTTTAGGTTTAGACTAGTCTTTTCTATTATAAATAGATCATTGTACTCAGAATTGTATATACATATACACACACATATTAGTGAAACTCTTGGCTCGGTACGCCCCCAGACGTAGTCGTTATCGATGAACTGGGTGAACAAATTCGCATCTCTATTTTACGCTCTCGATTTACAACAGTTTTTGAAATATTATTGATTATAAGCATAATGCAAAAGACCCCTAAACTATTAAATTTTATTTCAAAAGGCTCCTAAACTATTTTTTGGTTTAAAAAATCCCTAAATATTCATTTTTTTAAAGCCCCCAAACTATATTTCAGTTTTAGAAAAAACCTCAAAGTATATAATTATTGTTTCATGAGACTCATGTTCGACAATCAATTAGGACACATTTTTTTGTTGGATATCAATTTTAATAACATTGAAATTGATTGGTTTATCATTTTCTAATGAAATATATTAAACTAACTCAGCAAAATCCGTGAATTTTCATGACCAGGGGCCATGAAACAAAAACTAATAGTTTAAGGACTTTTTAAAATAAAAATAGTTCAGGATCTTTTAAAATTTAAGTTGATAACTTAGGGTCTTTTAATATAGGCCAAGATTATATATAATCATATCTTTTATTAATACACTCCACCCAAAAAATGTTCGATTTTTTTTTTCGAAAATTTTAAAAGTTTAGGAAAATATTTTCGAAAATGCAAAAAAAAAAAAAACACACTAAACATATGAATTTTCATATTTTTTTCCCGAAAATTATTACATTTTTCTGAAAATATTTTCGAACATTTTTTTAGTGGAGCGTATTAACAAAATGTGGGAATATATTTAACCTGGGCCTTTAATATATTATGCCTTGATTATACTAAGACCAAGTTATATACAATCCTATCTTTTGACAATTTTCGAAAAAAAAATTCGAAAATGCAAAAACAAAAAAAAAACTAAACATATGAATTTTTGAAAATTTATTTAAAAATTTGTTACATTTTTAAGAAAAAAGCTCCGAACATTTTTTTGGTGGGTGTATTCACAAAACTGGATACTGTATTTAACCTGGGCAAACTAACTTCTTTCAAAAGTTATTATATGCGAGAAGGCCAAAAATTGGGCCAAGTCAAAATTGATTTATAGCCGCCGTAAATGATGATTGAGCCCTCGAATTAATGGGATTGTTAGGCGGAGTTGGGGTAATTATGTCTGTAGCATCAATCACAAACGCATAAGTAAGGTTTCCTAGGGTTTCTCTCAGTTCTCACACCTCTGCGAACTCTCCTGAGGCTTCTCCACCGTTCTGAATCTGCAATTTCTCGCGGTTAGTGATGTCTCTTTCTTCTTCAATGTCGGTTGACATGATTGTTTTGGGTTTGAACGAAGTTTTTGTTCGGTAATTCCTGTGATACCGTGATTGAGTTATAAAATTGAAGGCTAATTCTTTAGAAGGGGAAGATTCAGCAAGTTGTCTCTTTCTTCTTCCACGATGGTATATGTATCCAATGTCTGATATCGTGATTGTTTTGGGTTTGAACAAATGTTTTGTTTGGTAATTCGTATGGTAAAATTGAAGGCTAATCGTTTAGAAGGGGAAGAATTAATGAGAAAATGGGCGCTTTGCTTTTTTTTTTTTTTTCTGATTTGTTTATTGATTATGACCTAATTGTCGTGGTTATAAAAGCAACTGTTTTGCTCCACTATGTCAGGAATGATGTCAATAAATGCATAATAATCAAATGATTCTTAGTATTAATTCTTAATCTGTTGTTTGATTAGAGGTAATAGTTCTTATTTTCTTCCAGAATGTTTTACTACCTCCGGAAATTGGTTCTGCTATTTTGCATGTGGTTTAATGTGATATATCGGATACTAACCACATTTTTCGAGTGAAATATCAACCACAAAGTGTATAGTTTGATTATATTTTAACACTTATACTGCTAGTTTAATTGGAAATGGGATGAAATAGACTTATGGCTAAAACATACAATTGGTTTAATTTGCATGCTTTATGTAGCATTGGTTGGTTCTCTTCATTATTCCCCTCAACGAAGACTGTGTTGTTGAGTTAATAATTTGTATTAGAGTTTATGTCAATGTAAAGTAGTTTAATAGACTGATGTTTAGCTGCTTTCTGATGTTTATTGTGAAGCTTGAGCATGTGCATGCTGGGATTTTGTCAGCCTTGGTAGCTTTGAATTCACAAGTTTGAGATCTGTTTGGTTTATTCCAACAGGAAATAGAAATCATCAGTGACAAGAATTATGAATATCTAAATTCTTTTTAAGGATTTCCGTTTCTCAAACTTGATAAAATATTTGGTGCGTTATTGCATATTCTCTCTTCACAAAATCGAGCTAAATGCAGTCAAATAACCTGTGAATCTCTGCAAAGAAAATGCTACAATGATCACAAGAGTTAATGGCCCCATCTATGGTGCAGATCGAAAAAAATTCTGGACTTCCCTTGTTTGCTAAAAGGGCTGCTATATATTGAACCGTCTACTTTCTATATGTGGAAAGTTTAGGTCTTTCTTAAGGCTTGGGGGTTGGGGGGGGGGGGGGGGGGGGGTGGAGGTGGGGTCAGGGGTTATTCTAGTAGTATCGGGTAGCATGAGATTCTTTTCCAAGCTTGATTGCTATTATATCTTAGAGATTTTTGTGCCTCCCTAGGTAGGTGAATTGAACAGAATGAATCACCTTTAAGAAATGCACTATTGGCCTTATTTTGAGGCCCATTCTATTAGGGGTTTATAAATAGCCTATTATTTGACCTAGGGTCATTTTGTACTCTAACCGTTCTCGTCATAAAATATATGAGTTCCTCTCTTCTACTCGTTGGCGTAGCTAACACAATGTTAGTGAACCACGTAAATTCCGTGTTCATATTTTCTCGTTTTTGTATCTTTTTTGCATCTCGTTACAACTATGTACTTATGAAAGCTCTCGTTGCTGTCATTTGATTTTTATTGATTCTTGTATGATTATGTTTTGGAATTATCAATTGATTCCAATATATTATTTTTAAGTTTTGTGGTGACTCTCATCCTCTCTCTATTTAATAGAGTGAAATTTTCATGGTTTTGCTATTCTTAGGTTGTGAGAAATACTCGGTTTTGCAGCCACAGATCAGCCCCCCAAAGAAGTAAAACTCAAAACGCCACAACAATTCCCACGAACTCTGGTCGGAAATGGCCTCGAAGGTGTCTCTGAAGGCTGGGAAAGGGAAGGTCGTGAAAAAATCAGCGGCGGCCGATGACAGTGAGGGAACGGCGGCGGTGGCGGCGAAGTTTGTGAAGGAGTGGAGCACTTGGGCTATGAAGAAGGCCAAGGTTGTGACTCACTATGGTTTTATTCCATTGGTTATCGTCATTGGCATGAACTCCGATCCTAAACCTTCTCTCTCACAGCTCCTTAGCCCCGTTTAAAAAACAATTAGGGTTTTGATCTCGAATCACTTTTTACTTTTCGATGCTTATCAGTCGATTTTACATTTAGGGATTTTGAGTTATAATATAAGTGTGAAGGATTGATGAGGTTGTTTCTCATGTCTTATTTGTGATCTCTGGTTCTTGGATTAACAGTTGATTCGGATATGCGGTATTTTGAATTCTTAATTGTGTTTGGTATCATGTTAGTCTGGAGTAAAAGAATGTCTATTGTTGAGGGTTGCAATTTCCCGTGCTCGTAAATAATAAAAGGAACGGAAATATCACATTTTGGTTGCAATTCTAATTTACAATGCAACGAATAAATCGTAATCTTTTTTCCATGGTTAATTATTGTTGCATGTTCAGCTGGGGTTCTTTACTTCATTTGGAAATGCCATTTTTTCTTCTAGTTAGTGATCTTTGATGATCTGATTGTATTTTATAGGATTTTGTACACTTTGTTAGTCGTCTTATAGCGACATTCTCACCCTTCTCGAGTCGGAGGGAGAGGGAGGCTAGGAGGTTGCGGTGATTTTCTGCTCTTTTCTTTAGAATCTGGATTTTGAAGAATTTATGGCAGTTTATTCGTTACTATTAAAAACCTTATTGCCGATTTGGAGTTTATTTTGTGCAGTTGCTGAGATATTAAGCCTCTTTTGGCCTGGAATCAAGAATGTTTATTTTTATGAAAATAGATGATTGCCTATAACTATTGAACTTGAAATTCATGCCTGTGAATTTTATTCTGGTGTTTTTCATTTTCACTCTATTTGCGTGTGGATCCTATTTTCAGTGATTTGGATATTGAATCCTTGGCTGCAGTTGTTTTGGGATTCACCCAAGAGATTTAAAATTCAGTTTCCACTTTCAATTTTTCATCCACCCATATAAATATCTATAAAATCTAATATAGTTCACTTTATACCTCAGTCCCCTAATAATATTCACACTTTCCTATTCGGGACGTCTCACAATAATATTCACACTTCAAAATACCCCCAAAAAGAAAAGTTTTCAAAATATAAATACCCTTACAACATCAATTTATTTACCCTTTTGCCATTATGTTGGCCCACATTACCAACTTAATTATTCATCTTAAATTACTTAAACACACTTATAACAACCCAACCCAATTAACACCCTAAACCCAATACACATAAAATACCCAACCCAATACAATTAAAATACCCAACCCAATACAATTAAAATACCCAACTCATTCTATACCCCAAATCTGGATCCTTCTACACTCTTCTCTCTCTCTCTCGTACGAAACCTTATCCCATTCCCTCCCCCTTCCTCTCCCTCTCGTACGCAAACCCTAGCCATTCCCATCCCCCTTCATCTCCCTCGTACGCAAACCCTAGCCACCCAATGGCTTCCTCCAACTATGTTATTCCCTCCGATTTTTCGGAGTTGGAATCCATGGTGGTGGGTGATTCGGAGGATGGCGATGACTTCGTCGTTCCGGAAAGCCCTGTGCTCGATTCTTCATCCACCATAAAATCAAACGATTCGTTTTTTTCGGAGGCCACCATATCCGATTCTGAGATTTCGGAGGCCACCATGCCCGATTCTTTGATTTCGGAGGTCACTATGTTCGATTCGTTGAAATCGGAGGCCCCCTTCCTCGATTCGGTCCATTCTCAGGCCGATTCTGAGCCTCTCATGTCCGATTTGGTTATTTCGATGGCCGATGATGTCCGATGTGAGGCCCCCGTGCTCAATGATGTCCGATCTCGTCCTCCGATGGCCGATGATGTCCCAGCTGAGGCCCCCGTGCTTGATTCTGAGTCATGCATGTTCGATTTGCCCTGTTACACGAAGTCAAAGTTCGATTTCCCCGATCCCTCTGAGCTGCCTTCGTTTTATGTCCCACCATCCAGAATTATTTGGCTGGATGTGCCAGGTTCTGACCTCCAGATGCCTTACTATGGCCCTTTGTATGAAGGACCTAAGGCCAAAAGTGATGATTTTAAGGCATTCCTCCAAACTATGGTGAAAATTTATTGTCCCAGTTTTGAGGTATATTTATTCTTCCATTTTTTCGTTTTATACCCTTATATGTGGCTATTTGTGATGAAAATAAACTGATGTGCCTATTTGTCTTCCTATTTGTGATGAAAATGGGCTTATATGATCAATTATGTTCCTATTTGTGATTATCATGGTCTTATATGTCTATTTATGATTCTGTTTGTGATGAAAATGGGCTTGTATGATGAATTATGTTCCTATTTATGATTATCATGGTCTTATATGCCTATTTATGATTCTGTTTGTGATGAAACTAGTCTTATATGATGAATTATGTTCCTATTTGTGACTTGCATGACCTTATATGCCCTTATATGCCCTAATATGTGAAAGTTTTATGATGAAAAAGAACAAATATGCTTATTTATGATTCTGTTTGTGATGAAACTAGTCTTATATGATGAATTATGTTCCTATTTGTGACTTGCATGACCTTATATGCCCTAATATGTGAAAGTTTTGTGATGAAAATGAACTGATATGCCTATTTATGTTCCTATTTATCATGAAACTGATCTTATATGATGAATTATGTTCCTATTTGTGACTCGCATGACCTTATATGCCCTAATATGTCAAAGTTTTGTGATGAAAATGAACTGATATGCCTACTTATGTTCCTATTTATCATGAAACTGATCTTATATGATGAATTATGTTCCTATTTGTGACTTGAATGACCTTATATGCCCTAATATGTCAAAGTTTTGTGATGAAAATGAACTGATATGCCTATTTATGTTCCTATTTATCATGAAACTGATCTTATATGATGAATTATGTTCCTATTTGTGACTTGCATGACCTTATATGCCCTTATATGCCCTTATATGCCCTAATATGTCAAAGTTTTGTGATGAAAATGAACTGATATGCTTATTTATGTTCCTATTTATCATGAAACTGATCTTATATGATGAATTATGTTCCTATTTGTGACTTGAATGACCTTATATGCCCTTATATGCCCTAATATGTGAAAGTTTTGTGATGAAAATGAACTGATATGCCTATTTATGTTCCTATTTATCATGAAACTGATCTTATATGATGAATTATGTTCCTATTTGTGACTTGCATGGCCTTATATGCCCTTATATGCCCTAATATGTCAAAGTTTTGTGATGAAAATGAACTGATATGCCTATTTATGTTCCTATTTATCATGAAACTGATCTTATATGATGAATTATGTTCCTATTTGTGACTTGCATGACCTTATATGTTCCTGTGTGTGATGAAAAAGAACTGTTCTAGTGATGAGTATGAGCTTATATGATGAAAACCTGTCAAAATGTGTAACTTAGTTGGTTGACAGCTGATATTTATGCAGGAATTGGTCAATATCAGTCCTTGTATTAGCATTAGACTCACAACTAGGCATTGTTACTAGTTTAGGAGACCATGTGCAATTGTATGATGCATTAGAGTCACCACTAAGCATTGTTCCTAGATTAGGAGACCATATGCAATTGTATTTATGCATTAGAGTCACCACTAGTTTAACAAACTAGTTAGGAGTCTCCTTGCCCTGTGATGAAATCTTTCTGAGGGCAAGTGAGGTTAAACACAAACTATCAACCCAATTATATTGATTGATCTTGTACACAAAAGGTTTGTTTACAACTTAAACACCTCCAATTTTTACAAAAACACTTTCAAATCTAAATGTGTTTAAGCTGTAAACTTCAAAAAGTAAGCAAAAAAACTATCTCCCCCTTAATCCATCATTAATATCCTAGACTTGTCAATACACCTCCTTCATCTGTCAGTCCATCCATCTCCTCAGCTTCAATCAACAAGTTTAAACAGTCCATTACAATGTCTTCTTCCACTTCTAGGCTTATTGGCAGTCTACCTTCCCTTATGAGTCTTTCTTTGTTCATATGTGGCACAAAGTATTTGTTGTGTCCCTTGCACTTCATGATTTCCACTAGACAACTCTGTAGGGTGAGAAAGACATTGTTTAGTGAAACTGCACTCATTCTCTCAAATGCCTGCAACACATTTGTAACCAACTCATCAATTGTGTAACTAGCAGTGTCCACTTGTAATGATTGAATTGCCCTAAAAAACCCCAAGTCTAGAATGTTTGTATCTGGTGAGTTTGGGGGTTGACATGCAAGTATGATGTTAAATCCATCTGAGGTTGCAGCTGCCCTAAAGTCTTCATCATTGTTGCTTATATGTGGTTTGGCATTATCTTGTTGAATAATGATGTTCTTGCTTGCATTAGGAGGCCATTTAGCTTTGATAGCTGGTATAACCTGAAAAATTCAAAACAATAAACATGTTAATGTCACCAATAGGCCTACACAACCTATTATGGAGACTTAACTATGTTAGTATGTACTGTATGATGATGATTTATATATTGACAGTCCCTTATATGAGCTTATATGCAATGTATGAAAACAATAAGCATTTTAATATCACCAATAGGCCTAAACAACCTATTATGGAGACTTAACTATGCTATTTTATACTGTATGATGATGATATTCCATCTGACAGTCCCTTATATGATGAAATGTGCAATGTATGAAAACAATAAGCATGCTGAATTTAATTACCTGATTCAATAGGCATGCTTTTGTGACTTCCTTTGTGATTGAATCTATTGGTTTAGTAACCATGGTTCCCCTTACTCTATTCTTGGAGTTCCTTTGTGCTGGTTCTAGCTTTGTGAATGGCCAAATGCCTATTTTTCCATCAAATGCCTGCTGTCCAGCAGATGCATTTTGTGGCCTAGCAACAGCACACATGAACATAACCCTGGGGATATACCTTTTTGACTTGCATGATCTGTAAGGTTCTTCCTCCCCTTCTGCTAAGTAAAAATCCTCAGTTGTTCTTGACATGTAGAACCATTTTTCATCTATGTGTACAACATGGAACATACCTGAAAATTTAATTGTATTGCCTATACTATCAAGAACCAATGCATTCAAACTGAACTTGATCCTATCAAGCTTGTTCTTTTCTGTGAGAGTTGGTTTAATTGCATTTGAATGCTTCCTGATCTTCCCTAACTTAATCCATCTCCAAACTTGTGTTTTGCTTACCCCCAACTCCCTGGCCACACTCCTTAATATGGCTCTTTGGTGTAATGGAATGGCCTTGAACCTTTCCAAATCAAAATGTAAGTGCTTCTTCTTTGTTTGCCCCTTTTTGTTGGTCTTTATTTGAACTGGAATGCCTTCTAACATTTGATTTCTTGCAACTTTCCATATGTATTGCACTCCTCTTCTTGTAATCCCAAACTGTGCAGCAGCTTCCTTGACCTTTCCATGAAGCACCTTGCCATTTTTACTGTTTGCAATAAGGAATTGAGCAACTAGGTTTTTCTCATCTAAGGTGAGATTTTTTTTTTTGGTCTCATTTTGTGTTGTTAGGTAGAGTATTGAATGTTGCATTCAATACAACTAATGATGTCTATTTATTGTCTTGAAACAGGGGGGAAACTGCAATTTGGGGCTGTGAGTAGTGTTGATTTGACACTTGATTTGGCCAAAAACAATTTGGTGGGAACTTTGAATTTTTTGAAAATTTTGGGCTAATTTCAGCTTATAAATGTTTGTGTTTTGGGCTGAAAGCTTTGTTCATATTGGTGTTTGTAATTTTTGGGCTGTAAGAACAGTTTATGTAAAATATGTATTTATGAACAGTGTATTTTTTGTACTGTGAACAGTACGTATTTGTATTTATGAACAATGTTTTTTTAATGAACAATGCATATTTGTATTCATGAACAGTGTATCTTTGTATTTGGTGGGAGTCATTAACTTTAAACATAAAGTTAAACTCTTTGGCTTTTATCTTTAATATTTGGTCAACAAGTCAATAAAGCAACTTTTTCTTAAAACCTGTGCCCAACAAAGTGTGAATATTATTGAGGGACGGAGGGAGTATTAATTTTCCTAATACAATTCACATTATTATTCACGTCACTTTATTTTATAAAGCAAAATTATGTTCTATTAAAATAAACACATATTTTTACTACTCGATTTCATATCCTATGGATATAAAGTTATGACTTCTTGCGCATACTTAAACCCGAAACAAACGTAGCCTTAGTGTTGGTTTTATTACGTTTTACATATTTTTTATTAATGTTACACAAGTATTTATTATGTCAGTAATATCACGTGAAACGAAATTTTGTATTTTTTCTTTGGGTTAATTGCAAATAAAATCACAATTTTTTCGCAAATTGTAATTTAATCAAAATTTTTGAATCTTTGCAAACAAAACCCAAACTTAACATTTGGTTGCAATTCGAACTAACAAATAAATATTTTATTGTCCGAAAATGATGTTTCACTTACTCGACAATGAATAATTAATGTTTAAATTGGTTCGGATGACAACATATAATTAATCATCATTTTCGGGCAGATTGAAATTTGTCATTTGGTTAAAATTGCTAATAAATTTAAAGTTGAAATTTTATTTCCAACAATTCAAAGTTTAGATTAAATTGCAATTAACGAAAAGATTGTGATTTTATTAACAATTAACCCTTTCTCTTTTGAAAACGATAACACTATAGAAATATTACTCCTTGTTTGGAACAAATAAGTCACTCGGTTCAAAAAAAGAAAAAAAAATCAATGATAATGAGAAATAAGCACAAGTATTTTATACATTTATATATACATATATATGTTGTATTAAATTTAGGGTTGTTTACGAAATTTAGAGATTATTGAATCCGCACCAAAAAATAATCGAACCGAAAAAAAATCATGGACTTTTTTACTTTAACCGTATCGAAATCGAACGGAATATCTTTTTGGTATGCATCTGAATATTACCAAATTAACCATACTGAAAAACCGAATGTGACTGTATCAAACCAAACCGAATGAATTCAAGTACAAATATAAGATAACATAATTTATCCTTATTTTCATAATACAAACATTATACTCCATTATTTATCTTATTATGTTCTTAAAACGTTAGCTTATGTTTAAGGTGTATATCAAAATGATTTAAATTTAATTTTTTATTCTTTTAATTTTATTTTTCATGAATATTCATTTTTTACCAAAAACTTGAATATGGTGTAACATTTGTCAGGAATTACGATGAACGTGACTTTAATATTGCCTTATCTATTCACAAGATATTTCAAAATAATTTTTTAAATATATATTTTATTTATTGTATTTTAAATACTCTATTGGTGGTAATTTGCGTTAATATTTTAACTATTTATTACTCCCTCCATCCCAGTTATTTTTCCCATTTGACTGTGAGCGGAGTTTAATGCGAGAGTTGAATTTTAGTATTTAAATGAATAAAATAGTATTAGAATGATGAATGATGAATAAAGTAGTATTTAAATGAATAAAGTAGTATCGGGAATGGTGAATGGTGAATAAAATATTATTTAAATGAATAAAGTAGTTTCCATTTTATGGATGAGAAAACAAAATTGAGACAAACCTTTTTGGCAAATGGGAAAAAAAAACTGGGACGGAGGGAGTATAATATAATGTGTTACATTCGAGATTGGAATGATATATGTTTGATTGTATTTGAAATTGTGTAGTATACGAGCGAGTGTGCATGCATCAATATGTTTTTTTAATGGATTAAAAAAGGAGAGAATGATAAAAAAAAAGGGTAAAAAAAAATCGTTTCTCCCGTTCCGTATCGATTCGATTTGATCCGGTCCGTTTGTAATTGAAAATTTGCTCCAATCCATACCAAAAAATAAGATATCCGTATCGTACCAAAATTTTCATACGAATACAAATATTTTCAAATATCCATTTTGATATGTACCGTGAACAACCTAATTAAATTGGAATAGAATATGATAATTTAACTTTCACTATGCTAAGGAAATTTAAAATTAGCTGCACTAGTATGCACCAATGGTATATAATGCAATTTTAATAGTTCTGTTATTCTTCCGTTCCGTGCAAAGTTCTCCCAAATGTTATCCTTCAAATTAAAATCAACCATTAGAAACAAGGATTCGCTAATTTCATTGTATATATCTAAATCAAATTTAGAATTATTTTCAAAATGAGAATGTATGTATATGTGTATATGACATTTACAGTAAAATTTGTTAAAAGAGTATTAATAAATTATGTTAGTAAAATATTAACTTCAAAAGTTATTACTTCCTCCATCCAATATTACTAAGCCTGTTTTTTTTTTTGTCATAAGTTGAAGTATATTATAAGCTATTGTGAAGTTCATTTATTATTAAAGTTATTGTTTATGGAAAATATAATTATCACAATTTTCATAAACAATCATTTTATCCATAAATGGACCTCAAAATACTTCACTATTGAATTTTGGGTTGAAAATATTGGTACTCCTAACTTAGATCACCGCACTTAAGCCCATTACAGAAGGCCCAGTATGTTGCTCCATTATCTATTGACTTGAGAAAGAAAGTTGCGCAAAAGAGACTTAGATTTGCAACGTTTCCTTGGAGGGGGATTGTCGAAATTCAGGTAATTACCGGTATTTGAAGAGTCATTCTTGCTAAATTCTTCCTGAATTTGGTTCGCTATTGATGAAATTTGGCATCCACTACTATTTCTAATTGGAACCTCTGTAGTGTATATTGTGTACTGATTCAGTTAAAATTTTCCTAGGTTATACATTTTAAATTATTAAGCTGTTGATTATTATAAAACGTTTGGGTGGTGTTATCGTGTTTTTGCTCCTTTTTTATTTTCCTTATCTTCTCCCTGTTATGATGTCGTTTTTGTTCCTCTTTTGAAGCAGAAATGGAAGAGAAATCCGTTTAGTATTGTTAGTTTAAAGTTGGTGAATGTTGCATTTTACCTTTTGAAGGGTTTGTAATTGTTTGTTGTTTTGATTTGATTACCTTTTGAAGGTGGTGTAGGTTTTCTGTTAGTTGAATTGATTCAATTTCAAAAGGTGCGAAGTGGGCTTGGAATCTTGCAATTTTCGTCTGATTTGATGGCACTGAAGCCGCTGCATAACATTTGGATTAGGCGGCAGCAGTGCCCTTGTGGAGATTGGAAATGTTATATTAAATACGAGGGAGATGATGAAAGTGCGGTGGAATCTCAGATCACAAAGAGTGATTTACCATCTTCATCATCACAAGAAGTTGTTTTTACTCCTTATGTTGGTCAGATATTTAAAAGTGATGACGATGCATTTGAATACTACAGCAACTTTGCACGGAGAAATGGTTTTTCTATTAGGAAAGCACGTTCAACAGAAAGCCAGAATTTAGGCATTTATAGGAGGGATTTCGTTTGTTATCGTTCTGGTTTTAATCAGCCAAGGAAGAAAGCTAATGTGGAACACCCCAGAGATAGGAAATCAGTGCGATGTGGATGTGATGCGAAGTTGTACTTGACTAAAGAGATTGTTGATGGTGTGCCTCATTGGTTTATTTCTCAGTTTAGTAATGTCCACAACCATGAATTGTTGGAAGATGATCAAGTCCGTCTACTTCCTGCCTATAGGAAAATCGAAGAGGCTGATCAGGAACGTATTCTTCTTCTCACCAAGGCTGGGTTCCCTGTTAATCGAATTGTGAAAGTACTTGAACTGGAAAAGGGGGTTCAACCAGGGCAGTTACCCTTTATAGAAAAAGACGTTCGGAATTTTGTTAGATCATGTAAGAAAACTGATCAAGAGAATGAAACTATGATATCTGTGAAGCGTGACAATGATCTGCTCGAACTTGTTGAAGCATGCAAAGTGGCTGCAGATGGGGATGACGAATTTGTCTATCATTTCACAACAGATGACAAAGGCAAAGTAGAAAACATAGCATGGACATATGGAGACTCAATCCGGGCATTTTCAATCTTTGGTGATGTGGTTACTATTGACACTTCATATCGGTCTATTACCTATAGCATGATTCTTGGCATGTGGTTTGGTATTGACAATCATGGCCGTTCAATATTCTTTTGTTGCACTCTACTTCAAGATGAGACATCTAAGTCGTTTTCATGGGCCCTACAGGTATTAACCTACTATACCTTTGACCATAATTCATTTACATTCAGAATTGGCTTAAATTCTTCTTCAGGTTTTTCTTAGGTTTATGAGAGGAAGGCAGCCAGAGGTTGTCGTCACTGATATGGACTCAGGTCTCAGAGATGCCCTTGCAGTTGAAATGCCCAATACTAAACAAATTATCTGTATATGGCAAGTGCTCTCCAAAATGTTCAGTTGGTTCTCTCTGCAACTTGGTGAGCAATACTCAGACTTTAAATCTGAATTTGATATGTTGTATCATCTGGAAAATGTGGAGGATTTTGAGCATCAGTGGAACAATCTGGTTGCTCGATTTGGAATTGGTTCAGATAAACACATTTCTCTTCTTTTCTCGTATCGAACATCTTGGCCATACTGTTATGTTCGTAATTTCTTCTTGGCACGATCTTTGGCTCCTGAGTATTCCAAATCATTAGAGACATTCTTGAAGAATATTCTAAGCGTGCAGTCATTACAGTGCTTTTTTAATCAGGTTTTTGCTTGAGTCTGACTTATGTAACTTCTGAGCCTTTCTCTGATGACATGTTAACTTTGTTTGTTACTCTGCCAGGCTGCTATTGCTGCGAAATTTGGTGCTGGGAAAGGGGAAGAACTCTTTTATTCGCCGACAAAAACTTGTCTCCCTTTGGAGGAACATGCACATGCTGTTCTTACACCTTTTGCATTTAGTGCCTTGCAGCATGAAATTATGCTATCTATGCAATACGTAGCAACAGAAATGGCTAATGGATCTTATCTTCTGAGGCACTACAAGAAAATGGAAAGAGGGTGTCTTGTAATTTGGATTCCTGATGATGAGCAGGTCCATTGTTCTTGTAAAGAATTTGAACATTCTGGCATACTATGCAGACATTCCCTCCGAGTGCTTCTTGTAAAGAACTACTTTGAAATCCCGGTTAAGTATCTTCTGCTCAGATGGCGACTGGAGAGTTCCTTAATTCCATTAGATGGCCAAAGTGCCACAAACAGAAACAATGAGTGCTCTCAAGCTTTTCATTCACTTACCACGACTTTGTTTTCAGAATCATTTATATCCAAGGAGCGTTTTGATTTTGTTCATAAGGAACTGATACTACTTCTTGAGAACGTTAGGAATATGCCTGTAAAAAATAAGAGATAAAGTAAAGCACCTAACAACATTATCTAATCTTAGTTCATGATCTAGAGCTTATGATTTGATTTTAATTAATATGAGGAGCTGGTGCATTAGAATCTGATATGGAAGGTCGACTACAAAGTGGAGATCCATTTTTCTGTTCTTTTTCTGTTTTTCCGTAGGATTTGCTGAAATTGGAATTTTGAAAATTTTGATAAAGACCACAATCTTAATGATACATTGATGTTATTTTTAATTTTACTATGTGAGGGTTGTTAACAACTATATCTAAATATGGTATATTATCTGTATTTGTAACATTACATGTCCTGAAGCGTTCTGGTAGAAACAGCTGATGACGCTGACATTTGATTCAGCTTTCTCCAAACTCCAATTCAGGTACTTGATGTGTTCTATTCTTCAGTGTTTAAATTGTTGCCATTACATATGAACATTTTAACAACTTACATAAGAAGCCAAGTTGGGTTCGTCGGCAGCATACGAGATAAAATCCAGAAAATGTTATTTATTGATGGACAATGAAGTCTCAAGTCCAAGTCCTATTAGGAATTAAGTTTGCTAGTAGTATTACTTTTTAAAAGAAAGAAAAGATGTTTGATGTAGTTCTGGAAAATCTTAATGTGTGCATACTATAGTTCATAATATTTGAAGAAGTCATTAGGGATTTTAGCATTCTCCTCATGTTTGTATCAAAACTGGTGTTCTGTTTCTCTTTATGAATGAGTCAAGGGATATACTCATCAGCACTTCAATATTTGCTTTTATTTTCAACGAAGATATTATCATAGTGAAAATAAATCATTTGTTAATTGCTGAGTTACATTCATTTGAAGGGGTAATGAATTTGTTTCAAATGCATATATAGAGAGGCTTCTGGTATATGTTTCTTATTTAGTTGATTATACAAGTAAATATTGCAGTGCTTATATTGGTAAATGAAACAATGTTTGGGGGAATCACACTCTAAGCAATGGTCATTCCCCATGTCTGGTGCTCTCACATATCTATTAGCCCACTGAATAGGTCTCTTTATGATGCCATATCTTTTCATTTTTCCAAATAGTGGTTGAAACGATGTAAAATGTGATGAAACATTTTAAATAAGTCATCTTTTTGTGATGTTGTAATATTAGTTTGTATTACATGCTTGCAGTATTGGACTGATTTAAGGTCAGAGTTAAAAGAGATGCACTTGTTGACAATTCTTCAAACCCCATGTTGGATAACATACTTCACTAAGCATGTTGGTTATCGAAGAAGGGAATCATAGTAAAAAAAATTATTTTGACTCTCTGATCTCATTACAAGTGAAATAATTGTTAATGTGATTGCTTCACTTTTCTGGCCGGAGTGTTAGAATTGATATTGTCTACTCCCTCAGTCCCTAACTTGACTGTCCATTTGACTTTGACACGGATTTTTTAATGCATGAGTTGTCTATTAGTATTTGTATTGATGAAGTAAGGGTATGTAAGTTGTTTCAACTTTTAAGAAAAGTAGAACAATAAAGTAGAGTATAAAGTAATGGCATGTGGTGTAATATTGAGATGTTTGGGGGTAGAATATAAAACTTTATTGCCATTTATAGAATGGAAAATCTAGTAAGGGATGAACCTTATTGGCACTTGGGCAATCTAGTTAGGGACGAAGAGAGTATGTTCCTTACTCTGAGTTGACAACGAAATTTATCCAGAATGAGGCTATAGTTGTTTTACCTTTTATAAAGGAAGTTTAAAATCATGGGATCTTTCATATGTTGTGAGGTAATAAATATTATAATATGCTGTCGTAACATCTTATTCCAGAATCGCTTATAATATTAACATATGATTGCATGAGAAAATCACACAGTACATTCTAACTGTGTATTGTGTTACTTCTGCAATCAACGTGTAAATATGTTGTTTATTTTACAACTCATCAGCATTCATATGTGGGTGATTAAATTCTCGAAGAATTACTTGCGCCGGTAATTCTCTACTTAAGTACACATCCACAATTGTTTGTGGATCCGATGTAGGATCGCAACATAGATGTCTGAATAATTTACATGCTCTTTCCCTTATATACATCATATAGTACAAATCACAAAAGGTGGAATATTCTCCATCTTAATTGAATAAAAGAGCTTAACCAAAATTGAGTAAAAGAATGATATGCATGGAGGGGACACATGTCAAATTGACACCACTACTCATATAGCCCGCGGTAGGTGTGTTAAATGAGGCGTTACTTATTACAAAAACCCTAGGTGTTATTGATTATATAAAGGAGGCATTACTACTCAGAAAAAAACCTCATTATCATCGGTGAGCTGTAGAAGGCGTTTCAAGTCCATTTTCGTTCTTCAGATCCACATTTGGATTTCCATCAATATTTGTTGAGTGTTTCTGAATTCTCTTTTGATCCATCAAAGAAGAACAAGAAAGTAGTATTCACTTTGGATTTTACTTTGAAGGTAAAAACGTTCTCATTTATGCTCTATTTATAACTGTTTATAACTATGAGATCTCCCTGTGAATGTACATTCTCCAGTTCTCTTGATCTTATTGCTGGTGCGGTGTGTAATTGACCTTGGATTCTCTTTAGATCTAAAAATGATGTTTTGTAGTTATATAGTGTTTGCCCCAGAAAAATATGTTATTGGCTTATTTACTTTGACCCTAAGTGACATACTTTCTCGGGGTAGTTATACTGGATATTTATTTCGTCTTGTTTTGTTAAGGTTGTAAAGTGAAATCAGTAACTATATTATATCTAGCAACTAGATTGGTTGCATTATGAATGACACCTGACACAACTTTATCATCAGATCAGAATTTTATATGCAAAATTTGTTCAGCTTGTTATTGCTTCTTCATGCTTCACACCATATATCAGATTATCAGAATGTGAATATGAAATCCTTCCCTCTTTTAACTACCTGGATCCATTGTAAAGGATATGTATGCTACTAATTTTCATTGTACCAATACTTTATTATGTTCTCTATAACTTGCATTTATCGGTACACAATCTAAACATGGTGAAGAGCTTCCTATAATTTTCACTTTCATTTTTTTTTATGATTATATATAACATACAATCAAGAAATGTTTTTTTTTTTTTAATAATTCACAAATGGACCTATACAGAATTGACAGGGGAAAATGATACAAGACCAATATAAGAAACTTATCTCTTGGTTTTCTCTGTTGTATTTAATAGAAATTTTTTATTTGCAGGACAATCAACTGCTAGCATTTACAATGTCTGTGAACGGAAGAGACGGTGCCCGTTTGCAGTCTGATGAGCACTCGCTTGGATACATCGAAGAAATCTTGATCAACATCCTGCCCAGGCTTCCTGCAAAAACTGTGGGAGTATGCAAATCTGTTTTGAAACATTTCTCAAAATTGATAGATGCATTGATGTTGCAAATCTGGTATGGAAGGTCGAATACGAAGTGGAGGTCCATTTATTCTGTTCTTTTTTCCTTTTTTGGTAGGATTTACTGAAATTTTAATTTTGAAAACTTGATAAAGAGCGCAATCTTATAGATGCATCAATGTTATGCTTTAATTTTACAATATGAGGGTTACTAACAGCTATATTGAAATATGGTATATTATCACATTAGATGTTCTGGTAGAAACAGCTGATGACACTGACATTAAGCTTGCTCCAAACTCCAATTCTGGTTATATGGGCACTTTATATGTTCTATTCTTGAATTTCTTAATTGTTGCCCATACATATGAACATTTTAACAACTTAAACATAAGAAGCCAAGTTCAGTTCATCGGCAGCTTATGAGAAAACTGCCCTGAAAATGTTATTTATTGATGGACACTGAAGTCTCAAGTACTATTAAGAATAGGCTTGTTAGTTTTTTGTATATATTTTTAAAAGAAAAAATGAAAAAATATGTGGTAGTTCTGGAAATCTTAATGTTTTCATACTATAGCTCATATTGTTTGTAGAAGTCACTAGGAATTTAGAGTTGTCCTCAAACTTATGGCATCAAAGCTGGTGTTCTGTTTATCTTAATGAATGCTCTAAGTGATATACTTATCAATACTTTAGAATTTGCTTTCTTTTTCCACGAAGATAGTCCCACAGTAACAGATAAGTCATTTGTTAATTGTCGATGTACTTGCACTCATTTGAAGGGGCTATGAATTTGTTTTAAATAGGTTTCTGGTATATGTTTCTTATTTAGCTGATTATCCAAGTAATTATTGAATGCTTAGATTGGTAAGAGAAGCATTTTCTGGTGAAACCATATTCTAAATAAGTAATTGATGCCAAGGCAGGTTCATTCCTATTGTCTATGGGCTTCCACATTTGAGGTGAGTTTGTGCAATATTTATCTGCTCACTGATCAGTTTTTGTAATGATGCCATATCTTTCCGTTTTGTCATGTTGTTTAAAAGATTTATTTATAATATGTTAAGTAATTTCTGTTGCTGCAAAAGATAATGAGATATTCTTTGCTGTTCAATTTGTGGACGAATCCTTCGAGTTTTGAGGAAACCTTCCAGATTCTCAGTGATGTAGACCAGGACTTGGATGGTAATTTTCCAGTTCCATATTCTTTTACTGAAAGCCTCCTTACTCCTAGTCAAATGTAAGTCTTTTTTTTTTTTTTTGTCAATTAGGTAGAACAAACTAGAGATTCTCACGTATTTGGCTCATATTTTAGGCGTTCATTGGTATCATGTAGCTTCTGTGAACATCTTTTCATTATCAATTTCAGTTGTGAGTTTTTCTCATAATCTGTTGTGGAGGTGATTTTCTAGTTTTTCTTTGATTAGTTTGCCTGATGTATATCTTAATGTTACCTGTATTTGCAATGCTGTGAGATGCATGCATAGAAAAAAAATAGTATGATCACTTGGTTCATCGATTGAGTGCTGCATATGTTTTGGACTGTGTTTGGATTGATGGACTGAAATTTGCGGTTTCAAATGATTTCATCTTACCTTGACTTTTCATGCTACAATTTGTGTCATTGGACGTGATAGAAGTAGAGAAGGGGAAAAAATCGAACTTCCCTGCGCTCCAATAGTTAAAGTTAGCTACCAATTTTTTAAAACTAGTTGGTGTACAGTTGGATGTGGTGTTAGATAAAATCCTAAATATTGATATCATTATTCAAAGGAGTTTAAGAATATATAGTTTTTGCATATGTACTGAACATAAAATTTGAACTTCATATATATTTTTGAAGCAAATACGATGAATATCTATTAGTCGGCTCTGATATCAAATTTATCATGCTCTTATAGGGCAGAATTCTCTCTCAATATGATAAAAAACTATGATAGTGCTGGAATATAAGTTCACTTAAATATTTATTGATAAACAAACTAAAATAAAATGTAATTCCTAAAAAAATATTACTATATTAATTTTACATAAATTGCTAATTTATTTTATTAAAGAAAAAAAATCCACTTTCCCAATAACTCAAAACCAAGTGATTCACTAAATAGATGATGAATGTTTTTTTACCACTTGTGCTATCTCACCTCGCCTAGAGAATGTTCGGAACATGCCTGTAAAGTTAGTGATCAAAGTAAAGCACCTAATTAACAACAATATTTAAATCTTAGTTCGTGATCTAGAGCTCTATTGGATGCAAGGACTAAGAAAGTTTATTACTGCTAGGAGCCGGTGGATTAGAATCTTTATGGAAAGTCGAATAGGAAGGGGAGATCCATTATTTATCTTCCTTTTTTGGTAGGATTTACTGAAATTGGAATTTTGAAAACCTGACACAATCTAATAGACGCATTGATACTATGATTTACTTTTACTATATTTAAGTTATTAACAGCTATATTTAAATATGATATTTTTTGTATTTGTACCATTACATGCCCTGAAATGTCTTCTGGTACAACAGCTGATGGTTTTGACATTTGATTCAGCATTCTCCAAACTCCGATTCAGGTTATATGGGTGCTCTATGTGTGCTATTCATCGGTTTTTAATTGTTGCCTGTTTACATATGAAAAATGAAAATCTTAAGAATTAAAACATAAGAAGCCAAGTTGGTTTCATACGCAGCATATGAGAACAATGTCCAGCAAATGTTATTTATTGAGGGATGCTGAAGTCTCTGAGTCCTATTAGGAAGAGGTTTGCTAGTATTTCATAGATCTTTTAAAAATAAAATAAAAAGATGTTTGGTGTAGTTCTAGGAATCTTAATGTTGTAGAGACATGGCATACTATAGTCCATAATGTTTGAAGAAGTCATTAGAAATTTAGTGTTCTCCGCATTCTTATGGTATCCAAGATGGTTTTCTTTTCTCTTAATGAATGGGTTAAGTGATATACTCATCGACACTTCAAAATTTGCTTTCTTTTCCTCTGAAGAAAGTATAACAGTTGCACTCATTCATTTGAAGGGTTTAAGAATTTGTTTCAGATACATATATAGAGGTATCTGGGATGTGCTTCTTATTTAGTTGATTATCCAAGTAAATTGCAGTGCTTGGTTTGGTAAGAGAAGCACTTTCTGGGGGAATCATATTATAAACAAATAGTTGACGCCAAGGCAGGTTTATTCCCCATGTCTATGGTGCTCTAGCATTGGAGGCGAGTTAGGCAATATTTATCTGCTTACTGAGCAGTTTTCTAATGATGCCATATCTTTTCATTTTCTCATATAGTGGTTTAAAAGATGTAAAATGTGAAACTTTGTAATTAAGTAATTATCTTATAATGTTGTATTATCAATTCATACTGAATGTTTATAGTATTGAACTGATTAAGGTCCGAGTTATAAGAGCTACACTTGATGACAATTCTTCAGACCACATTGATGAAAGACCTTATCAAAAAAGAGGAACCACAGTAAGAACTTTCTGACCGCACTAGAAGTGAATTAATTGGGAATGACTGCTTCACTTTTCAAGCTGGAGTGTTATAATTGCTATTATCTATATTTCCATATTCTGAGAAATAATTATCTTTATATCATATATCTTGACAAAGAATTTTATCCAGAATGAGGATATATTTGTTATATCATTTAGGAAAGTAGTTTAAAATCATGGGAGCTTTGATATGGTATGAAGTAATAATTAATAAAAAGTATGCTGATGCAACATCTTATTCAAGTATCACTTATATTTTTGCAACTTTGAATGAATAATGCAGTTTTCCTGTTTTATGGTATCAACGTATTAATATGATTGCATGAGAAAAATCGCATATTACCTTTTAACTCTGTATTGTGTTTCTTCTGGAATCAACATGTAAGTGTGCAAATTAAAGTTACTTTTCTCATTTGATTTATGCCAGACCTCCTTTAAGAAAAAAAAAAAAAAAAGCATGTTGAGCCTAGTTTGTTTATTGCGCAGCTCATTAGCATTTAGATGTGAGTGTTTAGATTCTAGAAGGATTACTTGAGTTGGTAACTATGGTCTATAGAAACCTTTTGTATTGGTTATATTGTCTCCATGTTCCATCCATGGGATAAACTTTCATTTAGATGTCTGAATAATGCACATGTTCCTTCCCTTGTATACACAGTACAAATCACAAAATGTGGAATATGCTCCAACTTACATAAAAACCAGGGTCATAGAGCCATATTAATTGAAAGAAATGAATCATAGGGACTTAACCAAAAGCGAGTCAAAGAAATAAATTATACGCATGGAGAGGACACGTGTCAAATTGACACCCCATGCGTACTCATATAGCCTGCGGTAGGTGAGTTGAACGAGGCGTTACTACTCACAAAAGCCCTAGGTATTATCAGTTATATAAAGTAGGCGTTACTACTTTGGGGAAAAAACCCTCGTTATTATCTAAGTTGGAGGCAATACTATTCTCACTTTCTTTTTCCAGATCCGCATTTAGGTTTCCATCAATACCTGTTGAGCGTTTCTGCATTCTCTTTCGTCCCATCAAGGAAGAGCAAGAAAGCAGCATTCCCTTTGGATTTCGTGGGAAGGTAAAAACTTTCTCCAATATGGTCTATGTTTAACTGTTTCGATTACGAAATCTCTCAAGTTGTTTGGATGGAGGGATTTAGGGCTTCGAATTTTAAATCCATTCCACTTGTTTGAGTAAGATTTTCAAATTGATGGATTTCAAATACTTAACTTTGATTCTAGTTCAAATTGGAGGAATTTTAAATAATCAGGAAAACTATGTCATTTGAAATCCATGGATTCTTAAATCCATTCATTTTCAAAACACTTGGATTTCAAATGATTCGATCCAAACCGATCATTAATTTTCACGCCCGTTATATTCTTCAGTTCTCTTGATCTTCTTGCTGGTGCTGTGTAGTGTGTGGAATTGAACCTTAGATTCTCTTTAGTTCTAAATGTTACTTTTTTTAGTTGTTATACAGTCTTTGCCCCAAAAAAAATATGTTGTTGGCTCATCTACTTGGTAATAGTTCGTAGATCTAATAATTTTTCTTTTCAAAATCCTAGCATTAAGGTGTAAATTGAGTTTTATTTAATAATTCTCTCGTTTATATTATTGCTGTATGTTATCCAGTTCTTTCTATGTTGGTTCCTTAAAGAAGCATCTGATTTATGTTATGTTCATAAATGGCTCAGATCGAGTAATTGTATCAATTTTCTTTTGCTTCTATAGTTTTTTTCCTACAGTTGAGCATGTCTACTTGCAATCTAGAGTCTTTGTAAGTTAAATTTTTTACTTAGATATTGGAGCTTTGATTCTGCCACAAATATTACAAGTTGTGTGAATGGAAATTAATATTTGTCCTCCTTGCTTCCATTTTTGACAGAATAAACAAAGAAAAATGGCTTATATTTTATTGAGATGCCTCCAATTTACAAATATCATTGTTCAACTATTTTCTTTGTATGGTTCAGTTTATCCGGAGTTTTAATTCCTTTATAATTTCACTTATATCGTAAATCTGGATAATCCAAGCTACACATTTTTTTTTTTTCACTTTGCCATTTACAACACATCTGTGGATTAAAAAAAATTCTATAGCATGCCAACCATGTCATATGATTGAGTTTGATTTCATGATTTTGAAAATTTCAGTTAAAAAAAAAATGCAACAGATTTGCCAACTCTATATATAAAAAGTTAGCTGCTCCAGTTGCCTATTTGTTTTTCTCTGTCTTCATCACTGTGGTCCGTTGGTTCCCTATTTTCAAATCCAAGAATAGTAAGAGCTTCACATGTAATAAAATGTCAGTGAAATATTCCATTGTCGATGCTTCGCAGATGGAAAAATGGATCATTTGTGTAGCTTATATTGTTAAATGTCACAATAAATAGATTTTGGTAGCAACGTGTAAAACCTGCATAACTCGAATATGTTAATATTTTTACCCCATTCAATGATTTTGACCATAAGTGACATACTTTCTTGGGTAGTAATAGTGGATTAATTATTTCTTCTTGTTTTGTTGAAGTAGTAAAGTGAACTGAGTAACTGTTATATCTAGCAGCTAGATTGGCTGTTTTAAGATGACACCTCACACAACTTTGTCATCAGATCAGAATTTTATATGCAAATTACTGTTCAGCTTGTTATTGCTTCCTTATTCATTATGCCATATATCAGACTTGAATGTGAAATCCTTCCCTCTCTTAACTCCCTGGATTCATTTTTTTCTTAATAATGATATGTATGCTACTAATTTTCATTATAGTGATAGTTCATTCTGTTCTCTATTACTTGCGTACTCTGCACTTAATCTAAACATGGTGAAGAAAGTTGCTATAATTCACTTTCTTATTTTTTGGTTATATATAAACATACAATCACGACAAGATATTTTTTTTTTTTATAAAATTCAAGAATGGACCTATACAGGAGTCGAAATAAGGAACCTGCCTATGTCTTTCTCTGTTGTATTTTAACAGAACAGTTTCCTTTTCAGGAAAATCAACTTCTAGCAGTTACAATGTCTGAGAGTGGTAGTGAAAGTGCCCGTTTACGGTGTGATGAGCACCCATTTAGCTACATTGAAGATTTAATGATCAACATCCTGATCAGGCTTCCTGCCAAAACCGTGTGGGCATGCAGATATGTTGCAAAACGTTTCTTTAAATTGATCTCCGAACCAGGTTTTCATCTAATGCACTTCACTACGTCAATAAGAAACTTAAAATACATCATCTGTTCTTATCCAGTGGTGCGTGGTAGAAGTGGTCGTCTCCTTGTAATGGAGGATGGGGAAATTGGTGAAGATATCTCTCTTCCTCATTTTGGATCCAGAAGCATACCTGAGATGAGTTGCTTCCCAAATGGTTTGGTATGCAGCGTGCATGAATATTGCATTGGTATGCCGGAAATTGATATCCGAATTTTCAATCCCCTTACAAAAGATGTAATCATACTTCCTAGAGGAAGTACATCAACAGCAATGCCCGCAGTTGGGATTGCTTTTGACCCCAAAAGTAACGACTATAAAGCATATCGTTTCTTCTCAGATTCTGCAGGAGGAGTTGGTGAAAAGTATAAGTGTGAGGTCTATACGGCTAGTTCTAAAGAATGGCGAACAATAGCGGAGGAAGTGAAACGTCCAAATCATAGTCAATATCACCCGCAATGCCCGTTTTATGCTAGTGTAGCTGGCGTAATGTACTGGTTTGTGTGGTCGGATAAAGATCCTGGAACACCTGCCAGTATTCTTTCTGTCGACATGAATGATAACTTTTCTGAAATTGACTTGCCTGCTGAATTGGATAACTGGAGTTTTTTGATCGAGTTTGAGGGGCGTTTGGCGGTGGTGCACATGGATAGTCTAGAAATTCCTGGACGAAACAGATTCGAAAATTGTCAACCTTATGTGGAGGTTTTCAAGCTGGAAAACGGGGAATGGAAGTTGAGATTGAGGACAGTAATGATGGTAGATCTGTCTAATGTCTACTGTGTCAACTCTGTTGCTGTAAAAGATAACGAGATGTTCTTCATTGTTCAACTTGAGGACGAATCCTTCAACTGCATCCTCTTTGATTTTGTCGAGGAAACCTTCCAGGATGTTGATCATCTAAATCAGGATCTCAAGGATTATTTTCCAGTTGCATATCCTTTTGCTGAAAGCCTCCTCACTCCAAGTAAAATGTAAGTTTTTGTTTTGGGCAACTAACTAGAGACGAAACGCAAGTTTCAGTTGTGAGTTTTTCTTATAATATGTTGATGTTTTGAACTCTGTTTGGATTGATTGAATTTGGATCAGATCAAAGATTTCAATTGTTTCGTATTACGCTTACAATTTGTGTCAATAAAAGATAGGGACTGGAAAGAATTCTAACTTCTTACGCTCCAATAGAAGAAGAAGTTAGGCACCAATTTTTAAAATACAAAAAATATATTTTCACTGAAGAGTATTAATTGTAGAAAGACAACTAATATAATTCAATAAAAATAAATAATACACTTTAACAAAAAAACAACTAATATCTTCAATAACTCATGAACCAATTTTACTCCATACACACTATTTTTAAAATAGTGCGGGCTAGATATTTACTGAATAGTCTTATATGTCATTGGGTATGTTGTTATAAACCTGAAAATATATATCACTTTTTAGTGGAGTTTAAAAATATGAGTATGTATAGAGTGAAATTGGTTTATACATAAATAGTTGAAGAATATCTAATAATTTTTAGAAAATATAGAAAACTCAAAGGTCATGAAAATGATATACTTCCTCTGCCCCTTCTTAAATTTTATAGGTGAATGAACATATTTTTTAAGAAAAAATCTTTTTTTGGTTTTTTCGATCAATGACTGAAGAATATTTTGAAATAAAGTAGTTATTATAAGAGTATTTTATTTTTATTTATAAAATGTGGAAATTATTGTGGACGTTAAAAAAAAAAAATATGAAAATTAAGTGGTAGCGGAGAAGGGAGTACAAAATAATGAAACCAGGGACGGTTATGAAGATAACAATGTTAATTTTTTTAATTTGACAGTAATGTTTGGTTGTATGATATTTTTGAAGGTGAGGGGCTATTTGATTTTATTGTAAAGTAAAAGGGTTTGAATGAAAAATAATAGTTTAGAGTTGTATTTGATTCTTGGGGAAAGTTGAGGGGTTTATTTAATCTTTTACCCCTTAAATTCTCATATAAATAAAGAATAAATTTAATTGATATTTAAAATGTAATTTTCATTGTTGATGACCTTTTCTAATCTATGATGATTAGTGGCTGTTTTTACTAAGTAAGATCATCAAACAAATACTAAGATCATGGTATATAGTGCAAGAAATAAATTTGCAAGAGTTGGACAACTTTTTTATTATGGGAAAAAACTTTCCTCCTTCATGCAAATGAAGGAGTATTTATAGGCATACAAAGAGGCTAGGTGTCACCATCTTGATGGCTTAGCCATTGGGATTTTGCCAAGTGTTATGACTTTTGTACAACAACTAACCTATTGCCCAATGCATGGGTGCCAAGTGTAAAGAAACATTGACTATTTCTAAAGTTGGTGACTCTTGACATTCCCAATGTTGTATTTGGTCTTTGAAATCACTCAGCTACTCTCCTTGGTGCCCAGCTACTCGTCTGTATGTCTTCATTGGGTGTTGGAAACTCTTATAACCCCAGTTGCTCGCCTGCTCGCCTCTTGTTGAGACTTTGGGTCTTCTTGTTCTTGTTGTTTGCTATCTCGCAATGGCCTTTATGACCGGTTGCTCGCCGCCTTCAGATGGGTATTTGTCCCTGCTGCTCGCCTCCTTCATTAGGACATGGTCCCTGTTGCTCGCCTCCTATATCATGCAGTCCCTGTTGCTCGTCCTCTTCTATATTATTGTTTTTTATGACTTCTTAATCTTATTAGATCAATATTTTTTATGCTAATATTATGTCCCTGTTGGTCGCCTATCAACATTCATGTATCATTTGTTAATTGAATATAATTTTAATGTATTTATAAATATCAAATCATAAGAATGATCATTCTTATGTCATTTTCTTAATGTATTTACATTCACACTTTCATTTCATTTATAAGTTTATTCCGTGTGATCATAATTTCATTCAAACATACCAAGTGTGCCCTAATATATCTCAAAATTAATATCATTTAATGGAGACAAACATTTTTTTATATATAACAATAACAATTAAAGTCCTTCAAATAAGTTTCACGGATAAATTTATCCACACAATATTTTATCATATATTTTACCGGGTCGTTTGGGGCCCCACCTGGAAAAATATATGTGTTCCCATTTGCCATCCATAAACTGACAAGTTTGAATTGAATGTAATGTCTCGTTGAAATGTTGGAATGTTGTGTGACCTTTATGGACAAGTTAGTCATTTAACAATACCCTTTTTTTTTTCATTGCACAATACCACCTATTAATGAGCCTATAAATAGAGAATTACCTTTTCGCCCTTTACCAATTTTAGAGCTACAGTACTTAGCTCATTGCCTAGGTATGATCTTGTATAGTTGTATCAAATTAATGATTATGGATGACAGTAGATAAAGATAAGTCTTATAATTGAAATGGTATACTTTTTTATTTGCCAAAGTTGGTGGATTTTATTTTATTGGATTAATTGTCTATTTATTTAGCTATACATACATATTCATAAATGAATGTATGGTCTTTATGAGATAATTGAAAATTGAAATAATTCATGATACAAATGAACATGGTATAACTCACGTTCGTTGGACCTTTTATTCAATTTATGGATATTACTTGAGTTCCTTGATTCAATTAAATTGAGACATAATTGTCTCAAATGCAAATCAAGTTTTGGCATTGCTTTTTTATTTATTATAATAAATTATTTTCATATAAAACCAATTCAATTATTTATTATTACCAATAATTGAACTAGAGTTTCAACGCAACATAAACATTAGTATGCATGCTTAAGTTTGTTTGTTATGTTTAATTGTTCATCGAAATGAATGAATGCAAATTTTTAGCTAGCAATCTTGACGAAGTGGAAAATATTTTTAATTACTTTTCAATCCCAAACTATGAAATTCAAGAAATATGTAAAATTCAATGGAACAAAACTATTTAGACAAAATATACCATAAATTAGTTTCATTACAAAACTTGTTTGTATTTTATATATATTTTAAAAATATTAGTTAATGACAAAAATTTGTGTGAGACAGTCTCATGATAAGACGGTTCACAAATTAGCACACATTAATATTATTTCCTTTCAAAATATTAATGATGCATGCCCAACTTATACTCCGTCTCACGATGAGATGATCTCACACAACACATTCTCTTAGCTAATTTATTAAAAATTACTCCCTCTGTCCCACTTAAATTTGCACACATATTTTATTTTCGTGTTTTTGCGAGCAAATTGTTTATTAATATTTGAAATGATAAAGTGACTTTTAAGATAGAGTTTATAGATCTATATATCATCTACTATAAAAATAACTTAAAAATTACTTTATGATTTTAAATACTAATAAAAAACTCGATCGTTAAAACACGTGAAAACAGTAAACGTGCAAATTGAAGTGGGACGGAGGGAGTATTAATTTAATAGTAATATTTTATAATAAAAACAAATAATATTATTTTGAGTTACACTATGAAACTAGTTTACAAGTATTTCATCTATTTTAATGATTTTCATTTTTTTTTTCTTTCATGTTTTCAATTTATCATAAAATCACAATCTACAAATCTCTACTAATAACGTTAATTAACATGTTATGAACCACATTGGAAGAAAAGAAGCAGACTTGAGTTATCAATCAAGCAATAAATGAATTATGATAAACTAAACACATTTAAAAAATCGCAAAAAATAAACAGTATATAATATAACGTAGATGTCAAAATTGCTAACGTGTGAGTCTTGCAAGATGATGATGACATTTATACAATTTCAAAATTCTCAAGTCTAACGCGGGTCCCACCATTATTATTATAAAGAGTCGGTAGACTCTTGACTATTTACCAACTAAATTGTATTCCTAAACTTTTTAATTACACTGCATAAACATAATTTAGACTTACGTTACAATTGGAAAAAATTAGGATAAAGATATTTTTTAAGTAAAACACAAAATCAGTATTATTTCGAAAACACATAAAACATGCGCTCCATATTAATAAAGTATTGTATGAATCGTAGAATTAGTTTAAAGAGGGTGAGTTGTTTTATAAAAAAAAATTAATTATTTATATCATAAATTATTAATTTTGAATGATATTAGTTATTTCATTAAAGAGTATTAATAGAACAAAATTTATTGTTTTATTACAGATTTGTAATTGTTTTTTTTTAACAACTCCTCCCTTTCTATATATCGTCATTATGGTCGATCAGTTGTAAATTTGTAATACATGCTCTCAATTATATTTAACATAATATATTATGTAATAGTATTTTTTTTTCAAATTTTTAGTTCGTTATATATATATATATATATATATTATTGTAACTGCAGAATTCGTATTATTAATATAATAAACACGAATATCGTTTACAACTTGAATTTAATCGGATCGAACCGAAAAATTTGCAGGTTCTTGACTCTAGACTTTGATCCTCTGATTCTTCTCTTCAGTTGACTTTGACTTTGATCGAACTTTGACTTCGATCTTTAGCTTGAGTGTTTATAACGTTAATCCAAGGGTGAAAACACCTTGTTTTGGATTAAACGTTGCTTCTGGATGAACGCTCTTGAATTTGGTGAAGAACGCTCTTTGAAGCTTCGAATGCAAACGCCGGATTGAAGGGACTTCGAGCCTTGATCTTCGATCTGGAGCTGCTTTGGGAGGATTTGGGCGAAGAACACTGAAGAACTCTCTTGGAGTTTTCTTCAAATCTTCAACGGTAAACGCCGGATTGAAGGGGTTCTGGACCTTGATCTTCGATCTCGAGCTGTTTCAGGTGGACTTGAGCGAAGAATAGCGAAGAACGTTCTTGGAGAATCTTCAAATCTTCGAGTAGAAACACCGGATCGAAGGGGCTTCAGGCCTTAATCTTCGACCTTGAGCTGCTTCTGGTTGACTTTCACGAAGAACGGCGAAGAACGTCGTGGGTCTTCAAGAACAGTTGCAGAGGCTTCGCTGGATGCTCGCTCGCTTGTGCTCGTTTTGACGAAGAACGCTTTGAATCTTCAAGAACAGTTGCAGAGGATTCGCTTGTTGATCTTCTGGATGCTCGTTTGTTTGTGTTCGTCTTGTTCGTCCGTTCGTCTTCGTTCGTGTTGGTTCGTATTGTGGACTTGGTTGTCGTCGTCTTGGTCGTCGTCTCAAATGAATGAGGAGAAGACCCTATTTATAGGGTGAAGGATGGAAGACTTTCCATTCTTGTCATGCCACGTGGCGCCACCTGATTGGCTGATTTGCGAATTAGTTTAATTCGCTTCCATTTTTGACGAGATATCATTTAATTCTCGTTTTAATGGTAGATATGGCGTATTTATTACCCAATATGAGTATCGAACACTCATTTAATTTGTCCGACTTGTATCGTGTACATTTAATATCAATTTAACTATTTAATTCAAGAATTAATTTAATTAAATTCTCAAAATAAAATAGTAAATTTTATTTGATATTAATATTTGATTTGTACACGTGTCACCATTTAATTGGGTGCAAATTTTATTTGCTTACAATTATGTCTCTAAATATCTATCTCTTACTATTACTCGTCCAAAAAACAATAACGTTGTAACTTGCAAGAGAAGAATTTGGTATTTTGGGTCGCGATTATAAATGTGGTATATTATATGTGGTGCATATTATCAACTCCATAAATAAATATGTTTTCGAGTGAAAAGGGCTAAGAAAAGAACATAGTAAAAGATCCTATTGCACGTACGTGTTAATAAGTTGAAGTTAATGGAAATGATTGAAAAAATCTTAATAAGTTGAAGTTAATGGAAATGAAGATTTACTTGCATCCTACTCTCTTTTAACATACATCATCATTTATTTTAAGACCTACTTGCATCTTTCCATTCATGAGGATAAAAAAAATCCAACAGAATATTAGAGATATTTTATGAAAAATGAAAGAAATAATATCTAAGAAATCAACGACTTATTATTCCAAGTCGTTTTCACACTCTTTTTTCCACTCAAAAAACACTTATATATAGAGAGAGCAAAATCAAAGCATTCCATTATAATTCAGTCACAACCCAAAACTCACCAAATCAATCCTTGTCTCTTTTTCTGTTGAAAGCATGGATTATTACAACCAATATAACATCAAAAGTATGAATGATCAAAAGAAATCCAACCATATGAATAAGATCACACGAATTCTAGTCTCTGTTTCAGTTTTTGGATTCCTAGTTTCCCAATCCTCACTAGTTCCTCTTCTTTTCCAGTCTTACGAAAATCTTGTCCTCGATTTTTCCAACTATAAAATCAGGCTCTTCACGTACACAACAGAGAGGAACTGCATATTCCTTCTGTGCAACGGAATTCTTCTGTTGATCATTCAATCATCTGGGCTCATCACCAAGATTACGCCTGTTATTTCGGCTTCCAAGGCTGCTCGATTTGAAGATCATCACGAGGAGGGAGATGATGGAAATCTGAAATCTCAAGACAAGGAGAAAAAGGGTGTCGTAAAAGATGAAATTCTTGAAGAACAAACAGGGGAAAATGTTGCTGCAGAAATTCTTGAAATTGAAGAAGAAGAAGAAGAAGAGGAAGAAGATGATGATGATGATGAACAGAGTTCATGCGAGGTTGAAGAGGAGGCTGCAGGGATGGATGTTGATGAATTGAACAAAAAATGTGAAGATTTTATCAAGAAAATGAAGAAATTGATCCAGAACTGATTTTCAGTTTTTTTTGTCTGTTAATAGTGATCTAACTTTTTGGTGCTTGCTTTAATGCTAGTGAATTTTGTTCAATATTTATTACAAAATACATCTTCATTAGTTTCCTGAAATATTTGTTGGAAAATTAGTGTACTGTGACTTTTAAGTCTATCATATGTTATTGGGAAGAAATTTTGCAGCTGAAACTCATTCATTATATAAAATTATATTATTATTTGTATTCATTACTACATTTATTCATTAATGCCACAATAATTTATAAGTTTAATGATATCACACAATATATAAATTTTATCTTATGAAACTTATTCACAAGATATTTTGTGTTTTGCAGATATATAAGGTTAAACTTTAGATATTTTAGAACAATATTATATGCATAGCTAATATTTAAATAAAATTTAAAGTTATGTAATCAATTTTTGTTTTAAAACAAAAAATATATTTTTAAATATCCCATATCCACTTTGATAATTTAATATTTCACAATCTTGCTCAATATTTTTTATTTTTTGAAGATCAACTAACGTATTTAATAATTTTCATTAATTAATTGTCTTGGGTCTTACCATTCTCAACAAAATATGAAAGATGGTTTATAAGATTATTTCTGCTATAGAAACATATCGTAAATTGAGCACATATGATTTAATTTAAGTTAGATAAACGTTAATAAGTGAATATGAATTCGATAGGAAAAATAAATAGTGAATTTATTTTGTTGATATATCGTCTTTAAAATATGTCTCACCGACGTGTTGTTTGTATGATATATTGATAGACATAGTTACACACGTCTTGATTTTTATGTATTATGATTAACAAATATAATGAGATTTTTTATAAAACACACAATTATATTATTAGCAAAATAATAATTAAACATGAAGAAACTAAAGGAGAAAATTTCAAGGGTTGGGGCCGACTTATTGGTGTTGTCATGCAGCTAAATCAAAGCAAGTTAGGGGGGGCCTTCAAAAATTATTAAATGTTCTCTTTTGTAGTTAGTATTTGCTAAAGAGAATTAATACAAGTGGGGACTTATTTAGATTGATTTTGTTATTTTTAATCTTAGTGACAGGGACTTATTATTGTTAAATTAGATAGGTTTTCCAGTAGGGAATAATTGCTATACATGCCTAGGGATAAGTTTGTCACTTTGAAAATTCATGAAATTACAAGCAAATATCTATGAAGTTTCTTGGAATTTACACATACTGGCCCACATACAAACGTATGTATGTAAATGAAAACCACGAAAAAGAAATTTAACGTTTTCTTTAAAAGGAGTTATGTTTCGCATTTTCAGAATACAGCAAAATATTTAATAATAATATATTTATCCATATTTAAAAAAGACGGACTTATTGCAATATTTCGTGTTTTTGACATTATGTATTTAACGGACATATGATTATGAAATATTGAAATGTATGTATTGTACCTTTTTTTTTTTTTCATAATAAAACACTAGCTCAAGCTGTTCATATTCGTCTACGAATATTACAGAAGTGGGGGTTGCATTTAAATAATTAATTCGAACATATTTATCGTAACATTTTAATTAAAATATAATATTAATGTATAAAAGGACATATATTAAAGTTTTTAGACCTAAAAATTAAAATAAGTTCGGTTTAATCAATAAGCGTATAACTCATTTTCAGATCGTCCAAAAACTAAATTATGTGAATTTTAACTCCAAATTGACATAATGGATATTAATAACATGGAGAGAAAAAATGTGTCACATTGACATTGGACAAATTTTATAAATATCAATGACTCATCATATATATATATATGCATGCTGGCATACATGTACATGAGCTGTACTAGGGAAGACTTGATACAGAGTCCACCAAATCATCAAAAAGACTTTCAGGCATCAACACAAACAAAAGACTGCTTAATGAATATATATGTGTATATATATATATATATATATATATGATGTATGCATGCATACGTGTATGTGTGGAATACGCTCATATATATATATATACATGGAGTTGAAGTTGGAGTTGGAGTTGGAGTTGGAGTTGGAGCTGGACTAGGATAGACTTGATAATGATGGAGTCCATCAAGTCGACCAACTAATTTTGTTTTGTCTTTTTTTTTTACATTTTGTGGGGGGTATTTTTATTACATTGTTAAGAAAATCATAATTGTTACCTCGAAAATGTGTAATAAAAGGTGAGCTCACTAGATGACTAATTTGCAACCATATTGAAATGTGATAATTTATTTTTAAAATTGTAATTAAGTGAAAAGTGGTGATTTAAAATGTTTCATAGGCACCTAAAAAAAATTAGCAAAAGATTTCTGACTGATAAAAATCGATCGCTAAAACGACGGTAGTTTAGAGACAGCTTTCGATCAGCCGTTGATTCGACTGGGTCTAACCCGATTGGGTTATGGCTTTGCGACCACGCAGCTGGCGGTCGTTAATTTAATTTTTTAATAAAAATAATTGTTAAATTTAAAGTTTACAATTAACGACCGAATTGAGGGTCGGTCGCTAACTGAGTCACTGACTCATTAGCTCATTTTAGGCGAGTCATATAACGTCAATAAGACACTTGCAATTATTGTTCGTTATTATGCATTTAATTGTATATAACTTCAAATTGACTCCCGTTTTTTTTAATTCATCAAATATATATATATATATATATATATGTGTGTGTGTGTGTGTATAATATATATATATATGTATATATATATTTACCAACTTTTTTTTTTGTAAATTTAATATTTTAGACTAATATAAATTATTAATTTATTCATTTTTTATTAATTTAATTGTATATAACTTCAAATTGAGTCTTTTTTTTTAAATTCATCAAATTAATTCTTTTTTTTCTATTTAATTTATATATATATATATATATATATTTACTAACTTTTTTTATTTTGTAAATTTAATATTTTAGACTACAATAAATAATTAATTTATTCATTTTTATGCATTTAATTGTATATAACTCCAAATTGAGTCTCGTTTTTTTTTAAATTTATCAAAGCAAATCATTTTTTTGTTTCTCTCCCCCCCCCACACCGCTCCCCCCGACACCAAGCTCTGGTGAAGGTGGAGGGTTGACTCCCATCTATTGAGAGACCGAGGAGCACCAGTGAAGAAGAGTCTCGTTGTAGTTCGTCAGGACCTCCATCTTCTTTCGGACGTCTCTCAGCTGACGCTCCATCTGAGAGGGAGCAAAGAAGATCGAGGAGGACGATCCACGGTCTGACAGTGGGATTGCAGGACGGCCTTACTGTGACCGCCCTGCCCAACGACCTTCCCCTTCTTGACTCCGGCCACATCTAAATAAATGCGGTCCTCGTCAATCGGGGAAGGGATGGGGTTCTCCTCGCTGTCGTCAGTGGGAGCCACCTGCTGCGAGGCCTAAGCGAGACGATCCTTGAACCAGTTCTGAAATTATATAAATAAAATACAATTATAATTAAAATTTAAAAAAAATACTTACGTGGATCTCGGTGGTGCGGGCGTAAGTAGACGTCCCAGTCTCCGGGTTCACTAGGTGGGTGATCTTCATCTGCTCATAGAGAGTGGGCCGTCGTCCGTGCTCTCTCTCCTATTACGACCCAAATTCAATAGATAATTAAATAGTAAGCATTTAAAAATTTATTAATATTCATATGTAAATAAAAATTATAATACTTACAAAGGCGAGGGAGTGCTCATAGATGGATCGGGATCCAGCCCTATGTCTGGCGCATGCCGTGCCGGTGGGGTCCTTCAACCTGTTCTCCTTGGCCTTCGTGGATTTGGCTTTGAATGCATCACTATTAATCCAGTGAGCAATCAAAGCGTCCCAAATGGAACGCCCGTCTGGCCCTCGGCCCAGCTCCAGCTATTGCCCCGCGTCAAACTGCTTCTTCAGCCCGTAGATAATATTTGTGTATCGCTCCTGCACTTTTGCGCAGAACAAGCCGTACATAACACTATCATGGGCAGGGTCCCAGGCTCACAGCTTCTGCAATTAAAAATAAAAATCATAATAAAAAATTAAATAAAAATCAAATAAATTAAAAATAAAATATTTTATACCTTGAACTCCTCGAAGTAGTCCATCCTCTTTCGCTCGGACACCATGGACCACGAGGAGGCACCAACTTTGAACGGGATCTTCTTAATGGCATCTGAGACGCAAGAGTCAGTCTCATGGCCTGGAAGCATACTGTGACATCAAAATAAAAATTCAAGTTACTATTAATAATTAATATTAATATAATTTAAATTATTCAATTCATAAAAAAATACTTACATGTTGTCGCGAGGGACAACAGTGAGACGACTATCCACCATAGGATGCTGTCGTGAAGCTGAAGATCCGGCTACTGAAGAAGAGCCGACAGTAGCATTAGACTACTGTGAAGAGGATGATGTCATCACTAGGGCCTATCTAACCTCCAGGATCTCCAGTCTCAACGATCCCGACCTTGACCCCCACTCTGATCACTATGATATTAAGAGCTCATCTGTAATAATTATAAATTCAACAGATCAGCAAACACATAAATATATAATCAACTAAATTTATACCTACTTATATCTATCAACTAAATTCATACCTACGTATATCAATCAACTAAATTCATACCTACGTATGTATACTAATCAACTAAATTTATACCTAAGAATATCAATCAACTAAATTCATACCTATGTATATCAATCAACTAAATTAATACCTACGTATACCAATCAACTAAATTTATATCAATCAATTAACATATGTATATATCAACTAACGTACTAATCAACATGTATACATGTATATTTCTAACAACATATATAATTTCATACATAAAACATGTATATCAATTCCAACAAACACATATATATATAATTTCCTCAACAATATTATATAATTAATTCATAACAAACGTATATATATATAACTATCCTACAAACATATATATATATATATAAATACATATAAAAAATGCATATAACTATATCCTATAATTCATAAAACATGATTTAAAAATAATTTAAAAGGCTAAAATTTAAAAAACTTATGGTTATTGCGTAGACGGGGATGCAACGAGGAATTTGACCGAAATAGATTGCTCGATGGAGGCGGCGGTGGTGGCAAAGCAAGTGTGTGGGCGAGAAATGACGTACACATTCGAACCTAAAAAGGGTTAAAAAAATTAACGACCACCTATGTCAGTCGCTAATTACCAATTTTAGTGGTCCCTATTGACTAAATTTAGGATTAGCGACCGCTAGTGGAGGTCGCTAATTTATCGGCATTAATGACCCTCAACCGTTACCAAGAATGGGTCAAACTTACCGATCTGTGACCGCCTTGGAGCGGTGACTTGAACCGAACTTTACTAGCTATACCAGAAGTTACCCCACAAGAGTATGGGTTCACTGTAGTATGGGCAAGTATAGGGACAAAATGTTATCGAACCCAAGGAAAGGTGGGTATGCGAATAGTGTTGCGAAAATAGGGGTGCCCGAAATCTATTCGGGATGAAATTTAAATACGAATTTAAATTCAATTATTACTATCATGAATTAATCCTAATTAATTCAAATAATAATTCCAACAACAAATTTAACATCATGCATGTTGAATTAATTCACATAAAATCTAGGCGGAATAAATAAGAATTTATGTGACTTACGTACCTCTTATAGAATTGGTCTTTGAAAAAACGGGACAATCACGATCACGCTTTATCAACCTAAAAACCTTCTCAAGTATTTCCCTTTCGCCTTAGTTGATCACCGGTGGGAGATGCTTTCAAGTAATTTAAATAACTAAGAAAAAAGAAAAATATGTATGCTCTTGTTTTTTCCAACATATGGAATTATGTACTTGGGGATGAAATAATCACCCCCTATTTATAACATAGAGTGGCCGAATATTGTAGTATATTTGGGCTTGGAGAAATTTTTTTCTTAGACTCTAAGAAATCTTGAATATATCTCATATATTCTTTTCTCCACAATAAAATATTCCACAAAAATCTCACTCACCTTGTTATGCTTGTAAATTTCAAAAACTTCAATAAGAGATCCCAAGATTTGAATCTTCTTGAATATATGAGATATTCTTGTATTCCAAGAATACATATCTTCCATAATATCTTTCCAAGAAAATCAACAAAATCTTCTCTCTCCTTGAATCACAATTTTAAAAAATTCAAGTGCAAAAAATCAGCATTATATTTTCTTTTTCTTTTAATCACCTTATCATTATTGGACTACTTAATGGGCTACTTGAGGGCCTTTAAGGAGAATTAAGATTGGACCTCCTAATGGACTTCTGAATTTCAATATTGAGCCCCAATATAATTCAATCCATTAATATTAATTATTACCACTAATAAATTAATATTACACTATCCATCTTAATCCATATTACGATAGTATGGGCTCCCGGTTATTATTTCCCGCGTTTAAGATTATCAAGTCCATTAATTAATTAAGCTTCTGAATAACTCTAAATTAATTAATATATTTCACCTTGAAGTAAAGACAGCTCAACATTATTATCCGTACCAAAGAAACCAATTCTTCACTTGCAAGATTTGATACGATAAAACTTCTGAGCCCACCAAGGGGACTAATCACACGAGCCGTACTCGCACGCGTTTCTCCGTAATAAATCTTAGCAACCGTCGTATGATTAATATTACTGCCCAAAGCACAAGGTTCGAAGTCACAATGATTCTCACCCAACATGAATCAAAGCAGTAACCATTAAGCACACACGGTCCTATTTAAGTGACGGAGATTAAGAAATCAACAACCACTGAGGTCTAATTCTTCACATTTCAGAGCAAAAGAATTTATCCTCGCTGTAGGTCCTCTTCAACACATACTAAATGTGCTAGTGCAATCTCTTAGTCAAGACAGACCAATCTGAGACTTACACATCGACCTTTCACGGCGGATTGTTCAATTCCACCTAGGTGGTGAAAATGTACGTTTAGCTACAAGGAAACTGTTAATGTTATCTTCCGTGATCGGGTATCACCACATTAACTACAATGTAACTAGTACTATTATGAACTGTTTGCAATAAATATTCAACATTCAATCATATCTAAAGCAAATGCGATAAAAGAATTATTCTCATAAACAAGTGTTTGATACACGAGTTACACAAAGTAAAAGCATACTTTCACGTATAACTCCAACAAATAGATCCTTGAAGATCTACGCGTCGTAGTTAATATGAGTGTATATTTTGGGTTTTTAAAGAAATAAAATCTAAGCTATAATACTCTACTAAGGCAAAAGAAAGAATTAAATTAATTATCTAAAGTTTGTTTTCAAATATGAGACGGTGATGCTCAGGATAGGAGTCCCTGCGTATACTAACGGAGTTGGTACGATAATTAAAATAACCGTGATGTGCAAGAAATAACCTAAGTAAAAGATTGTAAGATGAAAAGCTCAAGAATTAAACCCTAATACTTTATCCTATCAATCGACTTCACTAGTCCACTAAACAAGTTAATAGATTGTGCTTAATTAATGAGACCCTAATTTAACTAAGGTGATGCGGTCGTCCTCCCTAGATAAACCGGTAGATGAATAAATCCCTTCTAAATCCTCTAGTTAAGCCTATTCGTTATTAAAGAGTGATAAGATTGTCCTATCTCTAACAATTTTCGTACTTAATTCAAAGATAAATCTAGAATTTATTTTAAGCGTTCGTTAATTAAGAGAATCAAAACTAAACATCACAAGTAATCCAAATTACGTACCAACGTCCTACTTCTACGAGTTCATCCTAGCCCAAGCATACAAGGGTTCTAGCCTAACATGGTAATTGAAAGAACAAAAGCAATAACGATAATAAGAAACATAAACATGCTTGAATTAATAATTAAATCAAAGAACATAAACAAAGAATAAATTAAAGTCTAAAAAATAATCTTTTATAATATGAAAAACTAGGGTTTTTAATCTTCAAGAACAAAGAAAGAAAGAATTAATCTAAGAAGTCGAAAGAAATAATTAAACTATGAATTCGTAAGCTAAAACCTCGATTACAACTTGTAAAACTCTTCCAATCTCCTTCCCAAGCTTTCTCCTTCGAAAAATGAGTGTAAATATGTGTAGATATGTCTTGTTATGTGTTGATATGCTTGAAAGGGGTATATATAGGCTTTGGGACGAATTTGGACGATTTTGGGCTAAAAACACGCAAAAACGCTCGAGCTATGGTGGCATTCGAGCGCTAGCGCTCGAGCAGTTTTCGACTGATGTACACTTGTTCTTAAAATCTTCATATCTCCTCAACCGGGAGTCCGTTTTGGCCGATTCAAAGTCCTACGAACTCCTATTTTCGCCCTTTATCCATCTATAAAAACCAAAGAGATAAATTCATCATTTTATAGAAATGATACTCAATTGACTCCAAACACTCATAAAAAACACTCAAAACAAGGGCAAATCGGACACAAAAACATAAAAATTTCACGCCTAATCAAGCGGTTGTTGATTTTAAAATTGAAATCAGTGACGGCGGTCGCTGATCAGACGGTTAAAATAATTGGTCCGTTTTGACCGACATTTGGGTTTAGCGATCGGCTCGACGGTCGTAGGCGGTAACTAATTGTGTTCAATTAGGGACCGACCGTTGTAGGCAGTCGCTAATGTTTCGATTTAGAGACCGATTTTGATGGCGATTAAATTTTTTTACTTTGAGACTACTGGTCTTTTTCGGTCGCTGATTGATCGTTAATACATGAGTTTGAGACCGATATATAGGCGGTCGCCAAATTCAATCACAAAAACACATCTTTTTTGTAGTGCGGTACATGTGATTGTAGATTGTGCTTAAGGATACTATACCTATGTATACAATAAAACCTCTATAAATTAATATTGTTGGGACCAGAAAAATTTATTATTTTAAAGATATGTTAATTTATCTATAAATTAATAATTAATAATTTAAAAAGTGGTTTTCTAGTACCGAATAAAGATATATTTTTATCAAAGTGAGTGCATTTAACTAATGTATACATTATATTGAATGACTAGGATAATAAATATAATCATCATGCATAACATAATAAATATATATGCATCATATCCATCAATGTATGCATAAAATTAAAAGTCATTGCATTTAATTGATACACACTATACATCATATCCATCGGCCAAAGAATAATGTGGAGGATGACAACGGGATGATACGATACATTTGGAACCAGTTATGAGAAAAGAAGTATATATAACATCTAGAATGCTTCACAATTTTTATTTTATTTGAGAACTTAACACCAAAACCATTGAATGTGATACAAAAAGTTAGAGATGAGATCAAAATAGATTTGAAGTTTAATAAAAAGTAATCAACAATAGATTCTTATTTTATAAATTGTCCTAGTTATTATTGTAATTTGAAAAAATTAGTAATTTATGAAATTGATGGGACCACTAATTTATATGAGGATTTTTTAAAAAATTACTATCTTATCGAAATTGGTAAATTATTTAACTGCCCAAGTCGGAATTGGAGAAAATTATTATTTTAGAGAGTTCATTAATTTATAGAGGTTCAATGCCAAAAAAAATCGATATTTAAAATTGAAGTGGACATTTGGTGAGTCGCGTTGTCGAGACGCGCCAAATTAGAATAAATAATTTACCCTCATTTATTCTACTAACTTGTAGTAATGACAAGCAAGGGGTCGATCCACGGGAAACATAGAAATTAAAATTATATTTGTTGGCAAGACTAATGGGACAAACAAATAAGGAGGAGTTTGGATTGATTTTTCTAAAAATAAACTAATACAAAAATAATAAACAACTACGAAATAAAGTTCAATAAATTAAAAGGATTCAAATTCACAGTTCATTCACCACTTGGTCTTGACTAATCTTATTAAATGTAATATTTGTTTAACTTTTTCCACGAATTAATGATCCTCGATTAACAATACGTTCTGTTCACCGATTTTATCCCTTAATATTATTCAATTGAAATAAGTTCTTTAAATGAATATTTCTAACCAAATAGTCTAGATACGACCTAAATTTAATTTGGTAGAAGCATTATAATCATATGATAAAGGTCAAATAAATTCCCAAACACGCTAGCTTGGTTCGAAAGAATTCAATTTATATGTAAAAATTACTAGTTTCTACCAATTGTCATATAATCGCAATAATTTGATTAGGCGTGAAATTGTCATGATTCGTCATTCGAAATACCCTAGTTTTGGTCGGTTTTGTCGAGTATTTAGAGTCAATTGAGCATTATTTCTACACAGTAATGAATTTGTCTCTTTGATGCTCATAGGTGAATCGAGAACGAAAAACGGAGTTCGTAGAACTTTGAATCGACTCAAACGGATGCCCGAATGAGAAGATATCGAAGAAATACGATTGGTATTAGTGTGGAAGGAGAAAAGTGTTACTTTGGGAAATTTTGGAGTCACTCGAGTGGCTCAGGTCGAGCACTAGCGCTCGAGCACATTGCTCGGACGCTAAAAACATACAGAAGATTTCTCGCGCTCGAGCGCCACCGCTCGAGCGTGTTGCTCGAGCGCCCCAAAATTTCAGCATTCGACCAGCTCGAGCGGGGGCGCTCGAGCGATTGCACCATTTGAGCTACACTGCTCGAGCACTTCCAATTTTTATGCTCCCGGATGCGTTTTTCGGCCCACGAGTTCCCGATTCGGCCCAAGGCTTATATATACTCGTCCCAGGCTCGTTTTTACAGACGACCACTTACCACTTGATAGATTATTATTTTTAGAGTTCGTTTTTGGAGAGAAGGAGAGGAGCAAGCTATACTTTACGTTTAATCGAGGTTTTAGCACGAATTCTTAGTTTATTTTCGTTTTACTGTTCTTTTCATTAGTTCGATTACGTTAAACACTTCAAACTTCATTTTTATTAATTAAATTTCAGTTCTTTGCAAGTATTTCTTTAAACCCTAGTTGATGCTTGATATTTTCTTCGTTCTAATCATCATGTTTATGTTCGTCACTTTTTCTATTGCTTTCGTTATTGTCAAAACCATGTCTAGCTAAAACCCTTGTATGCTTGGGGTAGGATGAACTCGTAAAAGTAGGTTGTGGGTACGTAATTAGGGTAATTCGTGACGTTAGAGTTTTAATTCTCTTAACTAATGAATTCTTAAAATTAGTGTTAACTTTATTCTTGAATTTCGCTCAAAAAGTGTTAGAGAGAGGACGATCTTATCACTCTTTAACAACGAATAGACTTAATGAAAGGGTTTAGAAAGGGTTAGTTAATCTACCGGTTTATCTAAGGAGGACGACCGCATCACCTTAGTTTAAATTAGGGTCTCATTAATTAAGCACAATCTATTAACTTGTTAGTGGATTAGTGAAGTCGGTTGTTAGGATAAAGTATTAGGGTTTTGAATCTTGAGCTTTCGTCTTGCAATCTTTTACTTAGGTTATTTCTTGCGCGTCACAATTATTTTGATTATGTACCTTCTCCGTCAGTATACGTAGGGATTCCTATCCTGAGCATCACCATCACTCATTTGAATACAAACCGTAGTTAATTTGTCTTCTTCAGTATTTTAGTTTAATTAGTTTATTTTAGTTATAATTAATTCTTCCAAAAATCCAAAAATATACACTCATTTTCAGGGATCTATTCGCATACACACTTTTCCTTGGATTCGATAATACTTGGTCGCTATACTTACTCATACTACAGTGAACCCGTACGCTTGCGGGGAAGCTACTAGTAGAAGTTAGTATTTTCGCTTCATGTCATAATTACGGATTACGATATACGATTTAGCAGACATGCAACAATAAATCAACATAGGTGATCAAATTAAATTAATTATTCCAATACGTAAATGTAACACCCCAACTTTAAAAAAATTACATTTCATATGTTAAGCAATTTAATTATTTCTTTAAACATTAAAATTGTGAATTATTTTCTAGTTTTTCAAAAGCTTATGATTTATTAAGTTGAAGATCTAATATTTTCAATGAATTTTAAAAAGTTTTGCAGAATAGTCTAGGATCAAGCTCGATTGCGACTCAGTCGATACAAACAAGAAAGAAAGAAAGAAAAAAGAACTAAACATATATTAAATAGATATAAATTAATACTATATGTTTATAATTAAAATTTTAAATATATATATGATATTAGTCATAATTAAATTTAGTAATAATAAGATTTCAATATTTATTAAGAAAATAAGTATCATATCAAGAAAGATTTTTCATATATTATTTAGTCATAGAAATATCTACGTTCATGGAATTTATTTTGAATTAATAATAAAAATAATATCGAATGCATAATATTTTAAATATATATATTATTGAATGCATAATATTTTAGAATACCAAGAATAATTCTGCATATCACTTTGGCGTTTCTATTTCTCTCCCTTTTCTCTCACTCTGCACCTCTTTCTTTACTACGCGGTTCTCTTCTCTTTACTCTACTCTCTCTTTAAAATTATTTTTCCTAAGACTACCATGTCTCCATCCAAAGACATCGTGAATCACCTATGGAAACAAAAGCCTAGCAACGCAAAAAGTCGGAAGGAGAAATAGAGAGAGTTTGCAACTATTTTGATTTACTCTTTGGGAGAAAGAAAAGAAAAACACAATAGAATGAACTAGAGTTACCTTCATTGAATTCCCCTCTCAAGGTAAGATTTAAATTACATGATTAATAGAAAGAAATTGATTATTCTTATAAGATTAGGGTTTTGAATTTAATTTTAATTGAGTTTCTTATTATCTTGTTGGATTTTATAATTATGTGATGATTAGTGCTCATTGTTGGATTGCATGTTGAATATATATAATTGCATGCGATTTTTTATGCCTATTTAGCTACTGTATAAATATCCATGTGTTATAAAAGGACTATTTTGATGGCTATTTGATGTTGGTGCCCCAACTATGTTTTCTATATGAGTCAAAAGTGTTGCTGGAATTTTCAATGAAACTGCTCCATTTTTCTTGAACAGTTTTAAGTCTTTTTCGAAGGTTTTTGCTTAAAATCCTTTTACCCAATTGAAGTATTAGAAGTCCTGGATATATGGTAAATTTTTTGAATTTTTAGGAGTTTGTTTTGATTTTATATGATTTTTCTATGTAGGTGTTGTACAGAGGTAAAAACGTCTTGTTTTAAGGTCGTGTTTGTAAAACTCCTCATGGTCAGCTCACTTCGAATTTATGAGTGAATTTTCACTCTATTGTTTTAGTACCTTTTACGTGTCTTAGAAATTTTAACTAGCCACTTTTGAAGGTATATCCTATTTTTAGTGATTTTCCTTCCAAACAACGTTTTTCCAGCAAAATTGAATTGTTTTCGTGCTCTATTAAAATGCTTGCATAATGTGAAATATATAAAATTAAAATATGAAAATTTTAAATATGTTACTACTGAGACTTAAGGTCATTTAGGATTTAGCCTTATAGTTTTATAAGCAATATACGAATTTTACCAAATTTTAGAAAATGACATGACGTATGACCTGTTCGTGACCTGTTTTTACAGCCTATTTGTGAAAATCATAAGAAAATATCTACAGGGTATTTTGAATTGAAATTTTTATGTTATATATCTATACAAGATAGAACTTGCTGTATAAATTTCATAGTTTTCTAACATGTCTATAATTGATGATAAATAATTTACTATAAGCTGTCTTTTTAGAGGTTTGACAAATAGAAGGTGAGTTGGTAAATTGTTTTATTTAATCACCTAGTTAACTAAAAGTATAAATATTCCGGAATGAACAAATCAAACTTACTTTGAGCATATTAGAATATTTTTATGGTCCATTTTAGTAGAGAGTGGAAATTTATTTAAATGTTATGATTAACATGTCTTTCCATGTGAATTTGACTAGTTTTCGCATCTAGAATTCCCTTGAAGTATGATTAAGTTGGTAGGAATATTTAGATCCTATTATGAATGAAACATTAAGTATGTGATATATACGTATAGTTAGATAATAAAGACAGTGAAAGAACTGTATTAAAAAACTAAGAGACAGACGCATAATTAGATAATAAAGATAGTGAAAGAGTTGTATGTACATTTATATAATTTAATGATTAAAAGAATAAGAGACAGACGAATGTGTCGAGTGCAATGCGAGAAGCTGGACTTCCAAGAAGCTATCATACCACACAGTCACGCCAAGAAAGTGGGTAACTTTTACTTTCTTATGCATTAGTTAGAATAATCTGTGTGTGTACGAGGAGGCAGATCCTCAGATTATGCTCTGTGTGAATTATAGCAAGTCTATGGACTATGCTCTGTGTGAATTATGGTTAGTTGACATGCTATGCTCTATGTGAATCATGACGGGTCTACGGACCATATCTGTGTGAATTGAGTCGGGCCTACGGGTCCGGCGTGTACTCGGTTGACATACTAATTAGTCTTTTTAATGCATTTGTACATTAAACGTTATCCCATTGGGCTTCTCCTCCGGGGGAAGACTCGTGGTGCTACTTTAACTTTTCAGGTACCGTTGGCGACGAGGTGGACGTGTGACTGACTGGACAAACTCCATCTATATGTATTCACTGTGTTTTATGTTTCTATAAGGAATGAATAAGGATTTTTCTTATGTTATCGTTTTAAAAATAATTTTCAAATTATATGCATAGATTACTTGGTTAAGTTGTCAAGTATTTTTATAATTTACTCGAACATTGAAATGTTAAATTTTCAAACAATTGTGGTTGTTATTATTAGTCTTTATTATGTTAAGTTATTTATAATATTTTATCACATGCATATTATCTATTATTTAAAATTATCTTAAATAATGTAATGTTTGGCTTATAAATGTGGGTTTAACACGAGTTAGACACAAGCATGGTTAGATATTTATTAAAAAAGAAAAAAAAACTCGTGACTTTACTATATAGTCTTCCACTTGAGTAACAAATATTCATTTTCAACTACAATTGATAATTACTTTTCAAAAAAATCTTTTCTTCATGGTGAATATTGGTTATTTTTCCCCGAGTATGAGACGCCCATTTTGAAGCGTCATAGTAAAACAATTAAAATGAATGATATAAATAATTGATGTAAAAAATTTCACGAATAAAACAGGGTTCAATCAGCAATCATCAAAACATAAATTTTAAAATTTTTAAAATTGAAATAAAACTAACTAAAAGTAATTGTGCTCGTCTCCATGGAAATTATTTTCTTCTTCACGATAAAGTTCACGTCTAGCCCAAATTAATTGAAAGATCCCCTTTATATATGCTGGACATCTATTAATCCCCAAAAATCTAATTTGTGGCCCAAGAATATGATATTTGGTATGATTCACCAACTTGATATGGAATAATGGTGGGGCACATTCCTTTCTTCGCAAATAAATTGCAATTTAATTGTTATTGGGCCACGAAGTAATTAACCAAGTCATCCAATCCCCACACACACATATATATATATATATATATATATATATATATATATATATATATATATATATATATATATATTTTTGTGACGACTGCGCGTGAATTTTGTTTCGTCCATATCTTGAGTTCTCGAATTTTGATTGACTCGTTTTTTTTTTGTTGTTGTGATTCTGATTTCGAGAAGCTTTTCAAGGTTTAAGTCTTTTCTCCGTTGTTCATCTGTATCAATCTTAGTTATTTTTCTCTTCTAACTCAAGAAGTTCAAAAATACCTTGAAATTCATAGAAAAGTATAAAATTAAAGCATCGAGACCATAATAGCATAAGTCGGATAATTACGATAAAAATATAATTTTTTTGTTATAAAACAATCAATTAAAACACAATTTAGTGATTGTTTGCAAACTCTACTTTATAGATAGAATTGATTATTTTTTGAAAAAAATCACTTCTACAATGTTTGCAATCACTATTTTAAGCTATTAAAATCAATTTGTCAAAACAGGTTTTACCTGCTTTTGGATTCTCTAAAATCCATTCTACCATAACTACTCTACAAATAACTACCTCACTATTAACAAAAGTGATTTTTTTTGCAAACACATTACTTTCTAAATCTAATTTAAAATCACTTTATTTTCAAACATTTAACACTTTTAATTTTACTATAAAAATCAATTAATATCACTTCTTTAAAATTAGTAGAGTTTCAAAACACACCCTTACTCAATAATTACACTTATCATTTGACAATTACATTTGGGCCCTTAACTTCACATTGGGCCAAAACTACTTAATAAGCCCAAATACTTTCAAGATTCAGCCCACAATATATGCGGCCCAAACTCTATGTCGTGTTTTTGTGTTCAAGATTTGGATAACACAAATGAGAAACATTCTTGACCTCATATAAAGGATTAGGCATTTGAAATCTGCAAAAATTCTTCTTACCATTATTGTTTCTCTGTTGGTCCTAAAAGCCACATAGATATACATCTGGACACGCTTAAAATCTAAAACAGAAAACATATACATACACATATATAGACACCATAAATATCTAAAGTGATTTCTGGTTCCAAGATCATTGTTTTCTTGTATACATATATGATTTTCCAGTGATGAAAGCTTCTACTTGAAAAAAAAAAGAATCAAGAAAATCATTTTAGAGTCTCCCTTCTTCAATTGAATGGCTAAATTGTTGAGTAATCCTTGTTCTCGTTCTTCTTGGACCTCATTTTCTTGTTTCCATAATGGGAGTTTGTGTTTTTCGAGAAAGCTCACTGCTTTACCTAGTGTAGGTCATTTTTCCAAGTGGGCACCCGAGATTTTTGCAGAAATGCAACTGAGAAGTGATTTTGAGCTGAGGTCCTCCAATGGATACCCTCTCAATGCTGTTTCTTTGCAAGATGGTATGCCCTTCTAATGTCTACAAGCTGCTATTTTCTCTCTTTAACTTGTTTAATATATAGAATTTTATTTTATTTTTGGGTTATAATGAATCTTCTGATGGAAATTTTAGTTTGATCAGCGATCTGTGTGAATTTTACAGTTCTTTGATGTAATGATGAAGCAGAGGCTTTGTAATTAAAAGGAAATTTTGTAAAATTTGTAATTTAATCTGAAATGGATGGATATGTTGTTTTTGGGCATGCATGCTGTATTGATCACTCTAGTTTTTTTTTTTTTTTTTTTGTTTATTTGTAAAATTGTGACCCAAACCCATGACCTCTTGGCTGTAGGTAGTGTAGCTATACCACTTCATCGTATTGATCACTCTAGTAATAAGTGTTTTTCAGTAACCAATTTCATTTTTAGCCAGTTGAATTGTTTGACTGGTTTCTGCTAGTTCTTATTGATAGGATATTTCAGATAGCATACAATGATCTTTTTGCTTATCAGTGAACTTCAAATAATGTTGGGAGATAGATGTTCAGATAGTCGTTTCGTGCCTGTTTTTGGTTTGTTCGACTTTATTGCATTTTCATTCGATGAATTTAGTCCCAATTTCGACACCTGAGTTGCTTATTTGCAGAAGGTTCACTTTTAAATCCCCACGCAGAAGAAACTGATCTTTCTGAATTAGGAGAAAGGGATTCTACTCTCAGCATAACTGTTGTTGGTGCATCAGGGGATCTTGCCAAGAAGAAGATTTTTCCTGCTCTTTTTGCTCTTTATTATGAGGATTGCCTGCCTGAGGTTCTGATCTTTTTATCTCCCATTTTTTCGGTTGGATTTGTCTTTAAAATGTTCCAATAGTCAAAAATGAATTTGAGCTCAGAATCTCTAAATTGTACTTCTGCAGAATTTCGTTATTTTTGGATATTCTCGGACTAAGATGAGTGATGAGGAGTTGAGAAACATGATTACTAGAACCTTAACATGCAGGATCGATAAGAGGTATTCATTAGTTAAATATTCCTTATCAAATATGTAAAGGAAATTTCTAATATGTCCAACTCTAATTGTTATTTTCAGAGAGAACTGTGATGACAAAATGACAGAGTTTCTGAAGAGATGCTTTTACCATTCGGGCCAATACAATTCCGAGGACCACTTTTCAGAATTGAATTGCAAATTGAAAGAAAAAGAGGTGCTAACTTCTTTATCTGATTCGGTTATATGTCACATTTTCAAATAACTCCATTCTAGAAGCTCTAAATGCACTAATATGGGTTCCAAAAACAGTGATAATGTTGTATTTAATACTTGTAGACCTAATTAATGATGATTTTATTTGATGTGATTGTGATCTTAAGGTAATCTTTTCAGGGTGGTAGATTATCTAATAGGTTGTTTTATTTATCCATACCTCCAAATATATTTGTGGATGTGGTGCGATGTGCTAGCATGAAAGCTTCTTCAACATCTGGGTGGACACGTGTGATCGTTGAGAAGCCATTTGGTCGAGACGCAGAGTCATCCAGTGAGCTGACGCGATGTCTAAAGCAGTATCTTACGGAAGAACAAATATTCCGGTACATTTATGTTTTACATATTGTTCAAAAAGAGAGATTCATCTGCTTTAAATGTTGACTGGTTTAGGTTTGATGCAGAATTGATCATTATTTGGGTAAGGAGTTAGTCGAGAATCTGTCAGTGCTTCGTTTTTCAAATCTCGTCTTTGAACCTCTTTGGTCGAGAGATTACATCCGAAATGTCCAGTTCATATTCTCTGAAGATTTTGGTACTGAGGGCAGAGGAGGGTGAGTCCTATCAATGCATATTTGAATTCATTACTGATCAAACTCTCTTATATATGGAATGGAAGTATCCAAGATGTAATGTATTGTCCAAATCTTAGTCTCAATTATTTTCCGGATATTTGAACTGATAAACTCTCTTATAGATAGTCTTATTTATGAAATTCCAAGATATTTCGTAGCCTTTTTCCGAGGAGTAACACTTGGTTTGCACTGTGCAACTGATGTACAACTAATACAGTTAAATAAAAAAACTAATACTGACCAACATACCATTTAAAAATGCACTTGTTGCATGGCGAAGTATTTTTTTTTTTTTTTCCAGATATTGAACTGATGAAACTCTCTTATATATACTCTCCAACTCCTTTTTTTTTTGCAGCTACTTTGATAATTATGGAATTATTCGAGATATTATGCAAAATCATCTGCTACAGATACTAACATTATTTGCAATGGAGACACCTGTAAGCTTGGATGCTGAAGATATAAGGAATGAGAAGGTTTCTTGTTGAATATAACGAAAACATTTGATGTTGTAGAGATGTATGAATAACTAATGCATTATTTTGACGTAAACAACGGGAATCAGGTCAAAGTTCTGAGGTCGATGAGACCATTGCAGCTGGAAAATGTGATTGTCGGTCAATATAAGGGGCACAGCAAGGGTAGTAAATCATATCCAGGATATACAGATGATCCAACGGTACCAAATCACAGCATTACCCCTACATTTGCTGCAGCTGCCATCTTTATCAATAATGCTCGATGGGATGGGGTCCCGTTTCTAATGAAAGCAGGGAAAGCTCTCCACACTAAGCGGTATCTGAAATCTTCGCCTTCTTCACCAGCACTTTGTTCTGATATGCTTTTGTGTGTCGACATTATTATTTGACACCATTGCCTTTTTCTTGTGATAAACAGGGCTGAGATTAGAGTTCAGTTCAGACATGTTCCGGGTAACCTGTACAAGCGGAATTTTGGGACCCATTTAGATAAGGCTACGAATGAGCTAGTGCTTCGTGTACAGCCAGATGAAGCCATATATTTGAAAATCAACAACAAAGTTCCCGGGATTGGAATGAGACTAGACCGCAGTGATCTTAACCTTCTTTACAAAGCCAGGTAAAAGTTCAAGATATATTTTTTTCCCATTAAAAATAAGAGTAAATTATTAGTTGTGCACCAGTTGATAACTAGCAAAAATCCCATCTTACCTCCCCCATAGATTTCATTTTCATCTTTCTTGGTGGAAAAAAGCGAATGAAAACCACACTTTAGCTGAATTGGGTACAAGAATCTATGAGTTCTTGATAGTTTTGAATACATAAAACTCACATTTAAGTGAAATATTATGGTGTATATATTCATCTTGATGCTAATAGGCATCACTGCATAACATTGCGCTAGGTTCATGTAAGTTTAGAGATCTCCATTACAAGTGAATAGTTACCTACTTGAGATTGTATATCTGATTGCTATTCACACTCTACTTTACCACTTAAGCTTTACGTGGTGTTTGCAAACTCTACTCACAAATTAGAAGCACTTCTCTAAAGCTGTGGGAGGATAGCTTTTTTAAAAAAAAAAGTGATTCTCCCCTATCCTTTCAAACACTCCCTAAGTGGGGCAGAACCACTCTTTTCCAAATTCTATTCCTCACAGTTTTTGGGGAAAAATGATTCTGTAAGCTGTTAGTAGAATTTGCAATCACACCCTTAGTTTGATCATTTATCATCTTGAACAAAATTGAGGTTTGAACGTTTCTATAATCGTTCTATGTCCTAATATTGTCCACTTTGATAGATATCCAAGGGAAATACCCGATGCTTATGAGAGACTCCTTTTAGATGCTATAGAAGGAGAGCGAAGATTATTCATCAGAAGCGACGAGCTTGATGCTGCATGGGCTCTTTTCACACCATTGCTGAAGGAATTGGAAGAGAAGAAAATCGCCCCTGAATTGTACCCATACGGAAGCAGGGGACCCGTTGGGGCGCACTATCTTGCAGCTAGACACAACGTTCGATGGGGAGATCTTTCAGGTGAGGAGGAATAACCAAGATTCTATTTTGATCATAGTGTAAATTGTTTGTTAATGAGTCCTAAGTTGGATTGATTGAACTAATTCTTGAAAAGATTTGTAAATTCTATCATCATTGTGTGCGAGTTCTAATGTTGCTAATGCCAATTTCTGTATATGTCAATAAACCATTGACATGGAATATATGATGACTATATTAGCAGTTATTGCAAATTGTTATTGTGTTTGAGACAGCATGGTTTATAAATATTTTGTATTTTATTTTAGAGCTTATATTGCTCGAATCGAACTAGACCTACACACACCAGTTGCACCGTTCAATATACACAATGATGCAATGTCATGCTAAAATAAATAAAACGAGTAAAGGTAGTTTTGATTGATATAACTGTTTCCATCCACTTACACCTCGTCAATGTCGAGATGGACTTGGGGAAGTGAAGGACGGCTTCAATAGATCTCGACAGCTAAGATGATGCTAACTAAAGACCACGGAGAGCCATGGCATGGGTCTCGCCCTCCTAAAAAAACAACCCAAATCGGCATCCCACGTAGTCACGGGACAATCTCGGCATGAGACGGAGCCACGCAGCTCGATCCGTTAGAAGATCATTCCAAATCTAGCCAACAAATTGTGGATCGACGACATCTAACTCAAGTCAATATTTGCACGATTGCCCAAATATCCCTAGAGCATTTCTTTGGGTTATAAATTCAGGCATTTAATAACACACAACCATTCAAGTCCAAGTCTACAAAAAAAAAAAAACTTGCCAAATCTCTGTGCATTTACATATTTATTTTCTTCAACCATCCACAATAAATGCATCCAAACACTACTAAATATATATAGCTGTTAATCGTCCCTAAAGCTTCATAAAAATGTCTAATCTGTCCAAATTATTCGGTTAACAACACAACTGAAAGTGATGAGTTTACGGATCTAATTATATTATATGGTACTCCCTTTGACTCTTAAATTTATTTGCAATTTAAATGATGTTTTGCACTTTCCAATGTTAATTAATTGTGTTTTTTCCTAATGCTTATAAGCACTATCAATGTATTTGACAAAATAAGATGTTTAACGACTTATAAGATCATAAAATAAGCTCATAGCAGCTTATAAACTATAAAAAAGCAAGTTGAAATTTCCCAACTTATTTTCTCAACCATCTTCACCCCCAACCTCCCACCCCACCATGAAACCACACCACCCCTCCTCCGCCCTCACCCACCTCTACCTCAACATAAAAAATAAATAAAAAATTATATTAAAATTAAAAATATATTCATTATAATTTTTTTTAAAATTTAAAAATTGTATTAGTTAAACACTTAATAACTTATAAGCTACTTAAAAATTAAGGAGACGTTTGGTTAACAATTCTTCTATGGTAATGGAAATAAAAATTATTTTTCATTTATGCCTCCATAATAAAAATGATATGTTGGGGGAAGAATTGTTACAATTGTGACTCCATTGCTAGTGTCATGCCCCAATTTTGGAATATAAATAGTTAACAAATAGTTGTTAGTAGAGGAATAGGGGAGTGATTGAGGAGGATGATTGTAGGAAAAAATAAGTAATCAAAATGAAGTAGTGATTAACTTATTTAGGAAATGAGGTAGTGATTTTGTTTTCATTAACCATTAATATTACACTAATTTTCAATCTCATTCTCATTACTATTGAAAAATTGCTAACCAAGCACCCCTAAATTTTATAAACTTTTAAAATAATTTATAAGATGTTTTAAATAAACTTAGCTACATAGGAAGTCAATGATTTTCGTTTCGAAGCCATAAATTAAGTTAGTAGGAAGTGTTTTTGTCCTTAAATTACACAAGTCACAACTTACAAGAAGTTAAAATATTTGTAAATCTTTTTATATTTCTTTCGAAATAATTCAAAAGCATACAAAATGGTAAATATAAGACGCCAATATCTGAGATGATTAGGACCTACCAAACATCTTTCGGCAGTATACAGATGTACAAACATCATTTTTATTTTCCGCATTATATTCTACTCTCTTATATTTAAGAAGTCACATGCTATCATTTCGAGTAGGATTTCTGATTACTATCAATTTCCATGCGCAAATATATATATATATGATTTGCCAAAAATAATGGGCTACTCAATTTTATTAATTGTCTTGTGATTAGGCGTGAAATTGTTATTTGTAGTCCGATTTGTCCATGTTTTGAGTGTTTTTTATGAGTATTTAGAGTCATTTGAGTATCATTTTCATAAACTCATTAATTTGTCTTTTTGGTGTTCATATATGGATAGAGGGCGAAAAGAGGAATTCGTAGGACTTTGAATCGACCAAAACGGATTCCCGGTTGAGAAGTTATGAAGGTTTTACGAACATGTGTACAACCATCGGTCGAGCGGCTGCTCGACCTGCACCAGTGCTCGAGTGTTTTTGCGTATTTTCGGCCCAAAAACGCTCAAATTCGATCCCAAGTCTATATATACCTCTTCCAAGCATATTTTTACATATCAACACATATCTACACATATTTACACTCGTTTTTCGAAGGAGAAAGCTTAGAGAGAGTTGAGAAGAGTTTTACAACTTGTAATCAAGGTTTTAACTTACAAATTCATAGTTTAATTCTTTCTTTGAACCTTTTAGTTTAATTCTTTCTTTCTTGAATATTTTAGACTTATAAACCCTAGTTTTTCCAGATTTATATTGAGATTTTAAGTTATTATTTTGTTTATGCTTTTCAATTCTTTTGTTAATTCAATTATGCATATGTTTATTGTTCTTGTTATTGCTTTCGTTATCCAAACCACAATGTTAGGCTAGAACCCTTGCATGCTTGGGATATGATGAACTCGTAGAAGTAGGACGTGAGTACGTAATTAGGGTAACTCGTGATGTTTAGTTTTGATTCTCTTAATTAATGATTGCTTAAAATAAATCCTAGAATTATCTTTGAATTGAGTACAAAAATTGTTAGAGAGAGGACGATCTTATCACTCTTTAATAACGAATAGGCTTAACGAGAGGGTTTAGAAGGGGTTTATCATCTACCGGTTTATTTAGGGAGGACGACCGCATCACCTTAGTTAAATTAGGGTCTCATTAATTAAACACAATCCATAAACTTGTTTAGTGAATTCGTGAAGTCGATTGATAAGACGAAGTATTAGGGTTTAATTCTTGAGCTTTTAGTCTTTTAATCTAATACTTAGGATTATTAATTGCACACCACGATTATTCTAGTTACCGTACCAACTCCGTTAGTATACGTAGGAATTCCTATCCCGTGCATTACCATTTCATATTTGCATACACTTAGTTATTTATTCCATTTAATTAAGTTATTAGAATATAATTTAGTTTATTATAATTTTCAATCCCAAAACACACACTCATATTAACTACGACGCGTAGATCTTCAGGGCTCTATTCGCATACATACCTTCCCTTGGGTACGATATACTTGGTCCCTATACTCGCCCATACTACAGGGATCACATACTCTTGTGGGGTAATTACGAGTATAGCTAGTATTTTGCATTCAAGTCATCTTGTACAAGTGTATGCGTATTCTATAAATAATTTTTTGAGTGTTATACAATAAAGTATAAAGTGAAAATAGTTTATACATGAACCAATAAAAAATATTAGTTATTTTCACGGAAAACAAACTGAGATTTCAGCGAAAACAACTAATATTTTTCAGTGAAAACAACTGATACTCCTTAGGTTACGTAACAAAGTATACAGTAAAAATAGTTCATACATGAACCAATAAAGAGTATTATTTGTTTTTACTGAAAACAAACTGAGATTTCAGCGAACACAACTAATACTTTTCGGTAAAAACAATTGATATTCTTTAGTGAAAATAACTAATACTCTTCAACGATTTATGTATGAACCAATTTCACTTTATACATACTTGTGCTCTACAAGCAACCCTTGGTGAGTTTTTTGCACTTTCTGTCCTATTGAACATGTAATGTTTTAGAATCAGTTCCACCCAAACCAATTTTGGTCCAATAGGATTTTATAGTCCAAAACATTACGGAATTTGCAAAATTGGTCCCAAAAGTCGACTGTAACTAACGGATGTAATGAATAGTAAGGGAGTTGCAGATTTGGTCCCATAAGATACTCTTGCAGATTTGGTCTCATAGGATAAAAAAAACTCATATTTTTAACCTTTTTTTACCAATAAATTTTTATAAAAAGAAATATAATTACAATATATATATACAAATTTATTTATATTTTATAATATATATATATATATTATATTTTAATAAAATAAATTAATTAGAATAATTTAATCTATATTAATCATTTTAAAATAAGAAATAATTTTTTTAACTTTTGTGCCATTTTTTTAAATAATAATAATTTTCTCAACATCTTATTTTAATAGTTCACTAATCATCCCCTATAAAAAATCTCTAAATTACATATTATTCCGCTAACGATTACACACAAAAACATCTTTCTTTTGTTTCATTCCTAAAATTTAACAATACATCCATATAAAAACTATATTATCCATTTTTATGTTGATTGTTCAATAATAATAATTTACCCTATGTTTTATTTAATTAAAAAATAAATAAATATTTCTTTTAAAAATTAGAATAATTTAATATTTATTTAAATTTTAATAAGGTTTTTATTAATTATTGTAATTTTTAAATATATAATAAATAAAAATTATTATAATTTTAAAAAAAAAATATTATTCCCTCCGTCTCATAATAATTTGCACATTCTCTTATTTGAACATTTCAAAATAACTTGCACACCACAAAGTCAGAAAAATTCTCCACAAATTTCACCTTTCAATTTTCCATAAACTCTACCACAGAAAAATTTAGGTAATTTAGAATATGAGCGTCTGTGTTTGTACCGAAATTTCGATACATGTTAGCACCAATTTTTGTATGGTTCAATATTTATAAAATAGCGAAGATTTTTGTACATGTTAATACCAATTTTCGTAACAATTCTTGTACAATTTTAATAACGTAGCAATTTTTGAATGACATCAACGTACCAATTTTTATAACATACCAATTTATAAACAATTTTTATAATGTAACAATTTTTGTACATGCTATAAACCTTATTAAAAATTAAATTGAATTAAACTATTCTATTTTTTTAAAGAGCTATTCATTTGTTTTTTTTAGTTAAATAAAACATAGGGTAAATTATTTCTATTGAACAATCAACATAAAAATGGATAATATAATTTTTATGTGGGTGTATTGTTAAATTTTAGGAATAAAACAAAAGAAAGATGTTTTAGTGTGTAATCGTTATTGGAATGATATGTAATTTATAGATTTTTTATAAGGGATGATTAGTGAACTATTAAAATAAGATTTTGAGAAAATTATTATTATTAAAAAATGGCACAAAAGTTAAATAAATTGTTCTTATTTTAAAATGATTAATATAGATTAAATTATTCTAATTAATTTTTTTATTAAAATATACTCCCCCCGTCCCTAAGTTGTTTACCCTTTTGGGTTGGGCACGGATATTAATGTATGAGTTGTTTATTATTATTGTTTGTTATAAAGTACATTTATCAAAAGGAGATTTACTTTATTAGAAAAAGTAACAACACTAGTAATCCTAGTAAGAAAAGGGTAATAATCTGATTAACAAAAGTGGGATGTGCACATATACCAATAAAGCAGTCCAAATAGTAAAAATATTGGAGGGACGAATTCCCTCCAAAATCTGCTAGAAAACATCATTGCTAAAACCTCTAACTTATCCTCAGTGCTAAAATCCCTTTAAATCCCTCCAAATATTTTCATTCTAATAAATCCCTCCAAAATTACAAGTTCAAAAATTAAATGTCTTCAATAAATGCCATTCATCTACCACAAAAGACTCTCTTCTCATTTTCTGCAAAAATATAAATGCACAAGTCAATATGGAAAGAAGACAAGGTCACCATCAAACCATTAAGGAAAAGAACAAAGTAGCTCAGTTTTTGTTGGAGAATTGCATTGATGGCATACCCGAGAGAGGGAAATTCAAGGAGGCAGTCCTTCTATTTGGGATTTGCAAGAAGAGTGTTTTCAACATCTGGAAGGATGCAAAGAAACAAATGGAAATAAATCAACTCATTTTGTTAAAATCAAGCAGATCTGGTGTTACAATGAAAAAAAAAGTTGTTTTAGATGAAGAAGCCATGAAGAGTGTTGAGTTTAAAAATAGAACTACTCTGAGAGATTTAGCAACAAGTTTGAATGTAAGCAAGACCACAGTTGCAAGATGGATCAAGGAAGGGCTTATCAAACCACACACAAATGCTAGCAAACCAGCACTTACAGATCAAAACAAGCTTGGAAGAATTCTATACAGTCTCAGTCAGTTGCAGTTTGTCAGCCATGATAACACAATCAAGTTCAATAGCATGAGAAATGTTATTCATATAGATGAGAAATGGTTCTATATCACAAATGCAACAGACAGATACTACAAGCTTCCAAGTGAACCTACTCCATATAGAAGTTGTAAAATCAAAAGGCTCATCACAAAAGTCATGTTTTTGTGTGCAGTGGGCAGACCACATTATGCAGCTAATGGAACTCTTTTGTTTGATGGAAAAGTTGGGATGTTTCCATTCACACAACTAATTCCAGCACAAAGGAACAACAAGAATAGGGAGAAAGGTACGTTGGAGCTAAAAAATATCGAGTCAATCACTAAAAAGATCATGAAAGACTGCATCATCAATCAGGTACCACCAATTTATCATTTTACTTTTAAATACTAGAACTATCAGTAACATTTCATCATTTAGTTCTGTTTTCACATTATGTAAGTATCCTAAACTCAATATGTTGGTTACATTACATGAATGTGATAGGTCATACCAACTTTGAAAGCTAAGTGGCCCATTGACTTGAAGCGAAAAATACTAACTTCTACTAGTAGCTTCCCCGCAAGAGTACGGGTTCACTGTAGTATGGGCAAGTATAGGGACCAAGTAGTATCGAACCCAAGGGAAGGTGAATATGCGAATAGATCCCTGAAGATCTACGCGTCGTAGTTAATATGAGTGAAATGTTTTTAGTTTTTGAAAAGAGAAAATAATCTAAACTAAATTACTCTACGAATGCAAAAGGAAAATTAAACTAAGTATCTAAGGTTTGTATGCAAGTATGTGATGGTGATGCTTAGGATAGGAATCCCTACGTATACTAACGGAGCAGGTACATAATCAAAATAACCGTGACGCGCAATAAATAACCTAAGTAAAAGAATGCAAGATGAAAGCTCAAGATTTTAAACCCCAATACTTTATCCTAACATTCGACTTCACTAATCCACTAACAAGTTAACAGATCGTGCTTAATTAAAGAGGCCCTCATTTAACTAATGGTGATGCGGCCGTCCTCCATAGCTAAACCGACAAATTAATCAACCCCTTCTAAACCCTCTAGTTAAGTCTACTAGTTGTCAAAGAGTGATGCGGTCGTCCTCTCCCTAACACGTTCGTACAAAATTCAAAGGAAAAATTAAGATTGATTTTAAGAATTCATTAATTAAGAGAATTAAAACCTAACGTCACGAATTACCCTAATTACGTACCCACATCCTACTTCTACGAGTTCATCCTACCTCAAGCATGCAAGGGTTTTAGCTAGACATGGGTTTTACGTAAACAAGAACGATTAAATAAATAACAAACATGAACATAATGAATAGAACGAAGAAAAGATCAAACATAAACTAGGGTTTCAAGAAATAAAGGAATAAACTGAAATTAAATAAATAAAACGAAGTCTTCACGTGTTCAAGAACAAAGGTCTAAAGAAATAAAACTAAAAAGCAAAACCGTGCTATGAATTCGTAAAGAAAACTTCGAAAACGTAAAAGTAAAGCTTGCTCGTTCCTTCCTCTCCAAAAACTAACTCTAAAAACGATCTCGTATCAAGTGGTGTGTGGTAGTTTCAAGTTGTCTCTAAAAACATGCTCGGAAGGGGTATATATAGGCAACGGGTCGAGTCGGGAACATATGGGCCAAAAAATCACGCAAGCTCGTGCACTGCTCGTGCACTAGTGCACGAGCTCATCACCACTCGAGCACTCCAAATCGTCCAGAGAGTAAAAACTGCACGACCCCCTTTGCTCGTGCACTAGTGCACGACATGCGATTGCTCGTGCACTAGTGCACGAGTTGCACCTTCTCGAGCGCTTTGCACGACTGCTCGTGCACTATGTGCACGAGTGCTCCTTGCTTGTGCACTCCAATGATACTTTTGCTCCCCCAAACTTACCATGTTGCTTGTCCTCAAGCAACGAAATAATAAGTCAAGTGAAATTGTTAGGAATGAGTCAACGAATCAAATCATGCAAGCAAATGAATTCGAGCTTCAAAGATCAATCACAAGTATACTCACTCACCTTCCCTCATCATACTCATGCAACAACAGCAAGAATCACCAAAATCAAACATGGATGTGCACTCTATGATGTGTTTCACTCCCTCACAAGTGTATATCAATGATAAAGGGACTCACTCAAACAATTAATCACATATATTGGCAGCCATAGGCTTGTAAGCACTCTTAACTCCGACCATACTCTAGAAATAAATGCCGAATCAAAAAGGACTTTTCTCAAGGTTGTAATGTAGGCTCTTTGGACAGGTGGGATAACAATATGGGTAAGTGACTCAAGTGAATGGAGAATAGAGAATCAAACTTTCGCACTTCGAGATTAGGAACATAATACTTCAAATATTTTTCAATCAACACATTTTCAATTCCACTACTCTCAACACTTCAATTTTTTTTTCTTTCTAACTCCTTTCACTTTTTTTTTCAATCACTTTTTTTTTCTCTTTTTCGCACAAACACATGAGCTCATTTTTTCTTTTTTTGCTCATTCTCAATTTTTTTTCTTTTTCCCACAACTCAAAACTTCATCACACCTTCTTCTCATACTCACTCAACAAACAACATTTTCCTTTTTCAACTCAACTCAATCCCTTCACATTCACCCTTTTCCTATTCTCCACTCAAATTGAGACAAAAGTATTAGGAACTGGAATAGTGTTCATATGTGCTAGCAAATGAAATAAGCTTAAAGCTCAAAGGGGCTAACAAGGGACAAATATCAATGGTCAGGAAAATTTAGGCTAAGTGACTCAATCAAAACAAAGATGGCCTAAGATCACATTCGGCATATCAAACTAGACTCAATCAAGAAGCAAGAGCACACACAAGTTCTAGCATCCTCTAAGGTGACGATCCACTCACAAATGAAGAGATTAATTCATGCATCAAAATCTCATAAGGCTCAAATCTCACGGCTTTCACATCCATGCTAGTCCTAGTGAATTCTCATTCTCATCACACAAGCACTCCAAAGAAAAACTTGCAAGCATACTAGTTCTCTCTCAAATCCACTCTAACTCAAACACTCACACAAAAGAATTCCTAACTCAACCTCACAATTTACCCTACTCATCAAGTCATACTCAAAGATAGCAATCAACAAGCATAAGCTGATTGATAGACATGAAAGATGCAATAGCGAATCAGATCAAAATCACCCCAAGGAGCATCTCAAGGCACCAAATAACCAAACACACTCAAAGATAAGGGGTGCTCCGGTGCAATGTAACAATAAAACAAATAAAAAAAACTCCACCCCCCAAACTTCGACCTTGCGAAGAGGTCTAAGTTTGGGGTTGTGGGTTACCTCAACCAAACAATTTAGTTTCTCTCAACAACGTTGCACATTCCCTTGCTTGAGTTTCTTCAATCTCCACTTATTTGGCACTCCTTCGAGACAAGCCTACAAAATAAACTCTCAAGTACAAGGTTAAACGTACGACTCAACAACACCCTAATAAAATAATAAAATACTAAAAACAAATAAAAGTGGGTTGCCTCCCACTCAGCGCTATTTTTAAGGTCCTCATGCCGGACCAAGCTCAAAGGAGCTTATGGGACATGATACTAAAAAATACTTCTCTTACTCTCATAAGAGAAGTTGTCTAAGTTCTTTGCTCTATTCCCATCTTTCTTTTTCACCTCAAACGGTGGGCATCTCAATTCCTTCTCACTCTTTCCAGGAGGAGTCTTACTAAACAGGTTCTTGAATTTGGACTTTCTCTTCTTAACTCCTCATTTTCTCTCGAGCTGGACCACGTCCTCCTTTTTCACTTCTTCATCCTTCAATTTTCTCTCTTTATCCCTATCAAAATAAGTCAGATCATAATGCTCTTGGGTTAAATCAACAGGTGAAGGATTATCAAACTCATAAATAAAAGAGGGATTAGGGATAAGAGGTGTGTCTTAAACACTAGGATCAATGGCATCCATGCAATACAAACTCTCATCCTCCTTCGGGTACTTCATGGCCTCATATAGGGAAATCTTCACTTCTTGATCATCAAATTTCAACGTAATCTTCCCATTTGCCACGTCTAGCACCATCCCCACCGTCGCTAAGAACGGTCTTCCCAAGATCAGGGGCACGCGCTCATCTTCCTCCATTTTGAGCACTATAAAGTCAGCTGAAAAAATGTGATCTCCAACTCTCACGAGGACGTCTTCAACCACACCTTGAGGTCGAGTAATAGACCGATCGGCTAGTTGAAGTGTCATCATTGTCGGCTGAAGTTCACCACCTTCCAACTTCTTGAAAAGCGACAAGGGCATAAGATTTATGCTCGCCCCTAAATCACATAGCGCCCCTTTCTTGATCCCGTTCCCAATGTCACATAAGGTGGTAAAGCTCCCGGGATCCTTCAGCTTTGGAAGAAGCACCTTGTGCACTAATGCACTCACCTCATGGTTCAACTGCACCAACTTCGGCTCATCCACTCGCCGTCTTTTTGCGATCAAGTCCTTCAGAAACTTTGCATAGTTGGGCATTTGTTCCAAAGCATCATAAAAAGGAATGTTAATATGCAATTGTTTAAACACAACAAGGAATTTAGCGAATTTCTCATCAAGCTTCTTTTTCATGAAGCGTTGTGGATATGGAACATGTATCACAGATTTGGGTACCCCTAATTCATCTCTCTCAGTCTCTTTCACTTTCTCCCTTGCTTCCTTTGCCTTCTTCCACTTAGGAACTCTCTCACCCTTCTCAATTCCTTCCTCTTCAAGCTCTTTGCTCGCTTGAGTGCTTTCACCCTCAACCTTCTTCTCAACTCCCACCTCCCCACTCTCATCTCCATCTTTCTTATGTTCTTTCCCTTCTATCTCAACATCTCATTGAGGCGTCTCAGAACCAGCAGACATCTGGGGACCTTCATAATTGGTCCCACTTCTAAGCTGGATAGCCTTACAATGCTCTTTAGGATTACCCTCAGGCATTGAAGGGTATTTGCCAGGCTCTCTATTCAATGACTTTGCAATCTGGCTCATCTGGAACTCTATAGAAGTGAACCTTCGGTTGTTCTCTTGCTGAATTCGATTCAGCTCTACATCTCTCTTCTGGAGGTCTTGATCACGCTGATCAACTTTCTTATGCAGATCTTTTCCGTCTTCTCCACCCGGAGGTTTCGAACCTGGATCAACACCAGGAACTGTAAAACCCGCCTTCGGGTTAGCATATGAAAAATTCTCGTTCTTCCTCTATTGGTTCTGAGGGAGCTGCTGACCTCCTTGGTACCCTTGTGTGTTCCTCCATTGTTTTTTAGGCGGCTGTGGACCTGGAGGTACAAATGGTTGGCCATAAGAAGGTCTTCCTTGAAAATTTCCACCTTGTAGATACCCATTCTGATTGTAATAAGGACCTCCCATATAATTTACTACTTCTTGCTGAATTGTGGGCTTGTCCTCTTGCTCATTCTCTGTTGCATTCCCTCCAACCATATTCTTCCCCAACTCAAGGTTGTTAATCTTTTCCATCATGGCCATCAACAACCTTCTCGTTCCTTCACCTTCCTCAACCTGATGAACTCTATGGAAATCTGCGTCCACATTCCAAGCCCCGACATTCATGACAATGTTGTCCACGATTTCTCTACACCTCACTATTTCTTGATTCAGGAATGATCCACTAGCACAGACGTCTAGATGGTCTTGCCCAGCCTTGTTGGCACCACTATAAAAAAATGCCATGACATCTCCCTCATTGTACCCGTACTGCGGGCACTCTATCAACATGTTTGAGTATCTCTCCCACGCTTGACGTAGGTCCTCTCCTTGCTTCTGGCAGAAGGAAAAGATCTCAATCCTTGCGTTGATTGTTCTGGATGAAGGATAGAATCGCTCGAGGAATAGACGCTCGAGCTCGGCCCAAGTGGTAATACCTCCACGTGGAAGCGTATTATCGTACCACTCTTTAGCTATTCCCGTCAATGAGAATGAGAACAACCTAAGCCTCTTGGCATCTTCAGACATGCCATTGTAATTGAAAGTGGAGGCTATCATTAGAAAACTCCTCAGATGAGTATGAGGATTCTCCTTCCCGATCACCCCCTTGAACTGGTTCTCTGTAAGCAGCTTTAGAATTCCCGGGGAAATCAAGAAGTTATTTGCCTCTACTGGAGGTAATGCCACTCCATCATAGTACCGTTGTGGCAGCGCTGCAAATCTTCCTCGAATAGCCATATTTTGATCTACGTTCTGAGGAATGTGTTGTGGATTAGCAGCTGGTACGGGTACTTGTTGGGGTGGTGGTGGTTGATAAGCTGGTGGTTGGTTGTAAACAGAAGGTGGAGAATAAGGGTATGGTGGATACGGATAAGGTGAGTATGGGTAAGGTGGATAAGGTAAGTTGTTTTGTGGTAAGTTAGGATATGGGTTAGCAGGATTGTTCTGAGGATTTTGAACAATGTTATGAGCTGGGCTATTTTGATTCTGAGTACCCGGGTTTTGGCTCTGGCTTTCTCCTGACGGATCTTGGTTCTTACTGGTATTCCCTTCAATGCCGTCAACCCGGTCTACTGTCTGATTAAACTTATTAGTTGCATCATCCAACTCATTACTGAGGTCCATTAGTTATTTCCCTCCTCCGGCAGTGTTCATTCTCCTCAAGAAAGCTCGGTTCCTTCTAGCTATCGTCTCAGGTAGAGTTGCAAAACGGGCGGGCCGGGCCGACCCATTTGCACGTCGGGCCTGTAAAATCCCAGCCTAGCCCGGCCCAAGCGTAGCCCGCGGGCTAACGGGCCGGCCCGGCCCATTTCAACTTTTTTTTTATTTTTTATTTTTAATCTCAAAATAATGTTTGGTAGAGTTTTTTTTATTCCACGGTACTGAAAATTGAGGGGCTTCATTTACAAAATTCTTTATTATGACATTAACTATCAAGTCAAGTATGTTTAAAAAATATATATATACAACACTAAATATCATTTAAATATCACTAAATATCATTTAAAAACTAAATATACAACACTAAATTCCTTATTATGGCAGTATCAAGTCAAGTATGTCCATATATTTGTAATTACAACACTAAATATCATTTAAAGAAACAACACTAATTATAATCTTTTAATAAAATAGATAAAATAAATAAATAAATAAAATCAACCGGGCCAGCCGGGCCGGCCCGTGGCCCGTCGGGCCAAGCCCATTTGGCCCGCCGGGCCAACCGGGCCGGGCCGGGCCCAAATTGCTAGCTCTAGTCTCAGGGTCCAACGGTATTCTCTCTTCGCTCGTATTGCCTTTTGAGCGTATTTTCATATACCTGACACACTAGCAGAAGGATCAAAACGCAACTGCCAAATGAATAAAAATAAAAATAAAACAGAAAATAAAGCACTCACTACTAACTACTAAGCTATCTACAAGTCCTATTCAACAGACATACAACGTCATCCCCGACAATGGCGCCATTGACTTGAAGCGAAAAATACTATCTTCTACTAGTAGCTTCCCCGCAAGAGTACGGGTTCACTGTAGTATGGGCAAGTATAGGGACCAAGTAGTATCGAACCCAAGGGAAGGTGAATATGCGAATAGATCCCTGAAGATCTACGCGTCGTAGTTAATATGAGTGAAATATTTTTAGTTTTTGAAAAGAGAAAATAATCTAAACTAAATTACTCTACGAATGCAAAAGGAAAATTAAACTAAGTATCTAAGGTTTGTATGCAAGTATGTGATGGTGATGCTTAGGATAGGAATCCCTACGTATACTAACGGAGCAGGTACATAATCAAAATAACCGTGATGCGCAAGTAATAACCTAAGTAAAAGAATGCAAGATGAAAGCTCAAGATTTTAAACCCTAATACTTTATCCTAACATTCGACTTCACTAATCCACTAACAAATTAACAGATCGTGCTTAATTAAATAGGCCCTCATTTAACTAATGGTGATGCGGCCGTCCTCCATAGCTAAACCGGCAAATTAATCAACCCCTTCTAAACCCTCTAGTTAAGTCTACTAGTTGTCAAAGAGTGATGCGGTCGTCCTCTCCCTAACACGTTCGTACAAAATTCAAAGGAAAAGTTAAGATTGATTTTAAGAATTCATTAATTAAGAGAATTAAAACCTAATGTCACGAATTACCCTAATTACATACCCACATCCTACTTCTACGAGTTCATCCTACCCCAAGCATGCAAGGGTTTTAGCTAGACATGGGTTTTACGTAAACAAGAACGATTGAATAAATAACGAACATGAACATAATGAATAGAACGAAGAAAAGATCAAACATAAACTAGGGTTTCAAGAAATAAAAGAATAAACTGAAATTAAATAAATAAAACGAAGTCTTCACGTGTTCAAGAACAAAGGTCTAAAGAAACGAAACTAAAAAGCAAAACTGTGCTATGAATTCGTAAAGAAAACCTCGAAAACGTAAAAGTAAAGCTTGCTCGTTCCTTCCTCTAAAAAAACTAACTCTAAAAACGATCTCGTATCAAGTGGTGTGTGGTGGTTTCAAGTTGTCTCAAAAAACGTGCTCGGAAGGGGTATATATAGGCAACGGGTCGAGTCGGGAACATATGGGCCGAAAAATCACGCAAGATCGTGCACTGCTCGTGCACTAGTTGATTAGGCATGAAATTGTCATGATTCGTCACTCGAAATACCCTAATTTTGGCCGATTTTATCGAGTATATGGAGTCAATTGAGCATTATTTCTATACATTGATGAATTTGTCTCTTTAATGTTCGTAGGTGAATCGAGGGCGAAGAACGGAGTTCATAGGACTTTGAATCGACTCAAACGGATGCCCGGATGAGAAGATATTGAAGGAATACGATTGGTGTTAGTGTTGAAGAAGAAAAGTGCTAGTTGGAGAAATTTTGGGAGCATTCGAGTAAACCACTCGAGCACTAGCGCTCGAGCACGTTTCTCGAGCGCCCAAAACATACAGAAAAGTTTGAGCGCTCGAGCAGCTCGAGCGCCACCGCTCGAGCGTGTTGCTCGAGCGCCCCAAAACATGCAGAAGATTTTCAGCGCTCGAGCAGCTCGAGCGCCACCGCACGAGCACTTGTGTCATTCGAGCTATATGTTCGAGCGCGACCGCTCGAGCAGGCCTGCTCGAGCACCCTCACGTTTTGCGTTTTCAAAGGTGTTTTTCAGCCCATGAGTTCACGATTCGGCCCGTTGCATATATATACTTGTCTCAAGCTCGTTTTTTAGGAATACCACACATCACTTGATATTTTTAGACTTTTAGAGTTCGTTTTTGGAGAGGAAGGAGAGAAGCATGCTTTACGTTTACGTTTTTTAGGTTTTCATTACGAATTCATATTACGATCTTACTTTTTAGTTTTGTTTCTTTATATTTTTGTTCTTGAACACGATTAGACTTCTTTTCTTGAGTTAATTTCAGTTTATTCTTAATTTCGTTAAACCCTAGTTTATGTTTGATCTCTTCTTCGTCTTAATTATCATGTTCATGTTCGTTACTTATTTAATTGCTATTATTTACGTTAAACCTATGTCTAGCTAAAACTCTTGCATGCTTGGGGTAGGATGAACTCGTAGAAGTAGGTTGTGGGTACGTAATTAGGGTAACTTGTGACGTTAGATTTTAATTCTCTTGATTAATGAATTCTTAAAATTAATCTTAACTTTACTTTTGAATTTCGTTCGAAAAGTGTTAGAGAGAGGACGACTGTATCACTCTTTAACAACGAGTAGACTTAACTAGAGGGTTTAGGAAGGGTTAATTCATGTACCAGTTTAGCGAAGGAGGACGACCGCATCACCTTAGTTAAATTAGGGTCTCATTAATTAAGCACAATCTATTAACTTGTTAGTGGATTAGTGAAGTCGAGTGTTAGGGTAAAGTATTAGGGTTTAGAATCTTGAGCTTTCACCTTGCATTCTTTTACTTAGGTTATTTCTTGCGCGTCACAGTTATTTTGATTATGTACCTGCTCCGTTAGTATACGTAGGGATTCTTATCCTAAGCATCACCATCTCTCATTTGAAAACAACCCTTATTTAAATTGTCTTCTTTAATTCTTTAGTTTAATTAGTTTAATTTAGTTTTAATTAATCTTTCCAAAAACCCAAAAACATTACACTAATATTAGCTACGACGCGTAGATCTTCAGGGATTGTTTGCATACACTCCATCTCGTGGGTTCGATATACTTGGCCATTATACTTACTCATACTACAGTGAACTCGTACGCTTGCGAGGAATCTACTAGTAGAAGTTAGTATATTCGCTTCAAGTCAATGGTGTCGTTGCCGGGGATGGCGTTGTATGCTTTTTGAATAGGACTTGTAGATAGCTTAGTAGTTAGTAGTGCGTGATTTTCTTTTCTGTTTTTTTTATTTCGTACATATTCGGCAGTTACATTTTGATTCTTTTGTTAGTGTTTCAGGTTTATGAAAACACACTCACAAGGCAATACGAGCGAAGAGAGGTTACCTTTAGATCCTGAGACAATAGCAAGAAGAAACCGAGCCTTCTTAAGAAGGATGAACACTGCCGGAGGGAAAGAACCAATTGACATCACTAATGAGTTGGATGATGTCGAGAATGAGTTCAATCAGGCATTGAACTGGGTTGACGGCACTGATGGCAATACCAGTAAGAATCAAGATCCGTTAGGAGAGAGCCAGAGCCAAAACCCGGGTACTCAGAACCAAAATAGCCCAGCTCATAACATTGTCCAAAATCCTCATAACAACTCTGCTTACCCACATCCTAACTTACCACAAAACAACTTACCTTATCCACCCTACCCATACCCACCTTATCCTTACCCACCATACCTGTATCCTCCACCTCCAGTTTTCAATCAACCACTTATTTACCAACCACCACCCCAACAAGTACCCGTACCAGCTGCTAATCCTCAACACGTTCCTCAAAACGTAGATCAAAATATGGCTATTCGAGGGAGGTTTGCACAGCAGCCACAAAGGTACTATGATGGAGTGGCATTGCCTCCTGTTGAGGCAAATAACTTCTCGATTTCCCCGGGAATTCTTAAGCTGCTTACCGAGAACCAGTTCAAAGGGGAAGTTGGGAAGGAGAACCCTCATACTCACCTGAGGAGTTTCCTCATGATAGCCTCCACATTCAATTATAACGGCATGTCTGAAGATTCCAAGAGGCTTAGGCTGTTCCCATTCTCATTGACGGGAATAGCTAAAGAGTGGTATGACAACACGTTCCCACGGGGAGGTGTAACCACATGGGTCGAGCTCGAGCGTCTATTCCTCGAGCGATTCTACCCTCCATCGAGAACTATTAAAGCAAGAATTGAGATCTCTTCCTTTCGCCAGAAGTCAGGAGAGGATTTACACCAAGCGTGGGAGAGATACTCAAATATGTTGATCGAGTGCCCGCAGCACAGGTACAATAAGGGAGATATTATGGCGTTCTTCTATAGTGGAGCCAGCAAGGCTGGCTAAGCCCATTTAGATGCATGTGCGAGTGGAGCTTTTCTGAACCAAGGGATAGCGAGATGTAGAGAGATCGTGGACAACATTGTCACGAATGCCGGTGCATGGAACGAGGATCCAGAGTTTCAGAGAGTTTGCAAGTTGGAGGAGAATGAGGGTACTAGGAAGCTGTTGATGGCAATGATGGAGAAGATCAGCAACCTTGAGATGGGGCAGAATCTGGTTGGAGGGAATGCAGCGGTGAATGAGAAAGTGGACCCACCTACGAATCAGCAAGAAGAGGCCAACTATATGGGAAGGCCTAACTATCCGCAAGGCGGGTATCCACAAGGTGGAAATCAGTATGGAAGGCCTCCTTATGGCCAACCATTTGTACCTCCAGGCCCTCAGCCACCTCAAAATCAATGGAGGAACACACAAGGGTATCAAGGAGGCCAGCAGCCTCCTCAAAACACATGGAGGAAGAATGAGAATTTCTCATATGCTAATCCAAAAGTTGGTATTACAGTTCCCCCAGGTGTTGATCCGGGTTCTAAACCTCCTGGTGGAGAAGGCGGTGCATCAACCGAGGAGATGTTGAGAGCTATCCTTCAGAAGGTGGAGGAAGGTAGCAAGCGATTGTCCTCTTTGGAGTACGATGTGAAGGAGTTGCATAAGAAGGGCGATCATCGAGATCAAGAACTCCAAAAGAGAGACATAGAGTGGAATCGAGTTCAGCAAGAGAACAACAGAAGGTTCAATTCTATCGAGTATCAAATTAGTCAAATTGCAAAGTCTCAGCCGAGAGAGCCTGACAAGTATCCTTCAATACCCGAGGATAACCCAAAGGAACATTGCAAAGTTATTGAGTTGAGAAGTGGGACCAAGTATGATGGTCCTGAGATGCCTGCTGATTCTGAGACGCTCAAAGGAGAGGTTGAGATAGAAGGAAAAGAGCCTGAGGCAGTTAGAGATGAGATTGAGGAGGTAGGAGTTGAGAAGGGGATTGAAAGTGAAGGGATTGAGAAGAGTAAAGATGTGGATGAGTCTCATGAGAGCAAAGAGCCTAAAGAGGAGATAGAGGAGATCGAGAGAATTCCAAAGTGGAAGAAGGCAAAGGAAGCAAGGAAGAATGCAAAAGAGACGGAGAAAGATGAATGAGGGGTACCCAAATCTGTGATACCCATCCCGTATCCACAACGCTTCATGAAAAAGAAGCTTGATGAAAAGTTTGCTAAATTCCTTGATGTTTTTAAAAAGCTACATATTAACATTCCTTTTTATGATGCTTTGGAACAGATGCCTAACTACGCCAAGTTCCTGAAGGACTTGATATCGAAGAGACGGAGAGTGGACGGACCTGAGTTAGTGCACTTGAACCACGAGGTGAGTGCGATGGTGCACAAGGCGCTTCCTCCCAAGATGAAGGATCCCGGGAGCTTCACCATTCTTTGTGATATCGGGAACGGGATCAAGAAAGGAGCCTTGTGTGATCTCGGGGCGAGCATTAATTTGATGCCTCTTTCGTTGTTCAAGAAGTTAGAGTTGGGCGAACTTCAACCCACGATGATGACGCTCCAGCTTGCTGATAGGTCCATCACGAGACCTCAAGGAGTAGTGGAGGATGTTCTAGTGACGGTGGAGAATCACGTTTTTCCCGCCGACTTCGTAGTACTCGAGATGGAAGAGGATGAGCATGTGCCGCTAATTTTAGGGAGGCCGTTTCTAGCTACTGCCGGAATGGTGCTTGACGTAGCGAATGGGAAGATCACGGTCAAAGTTGATGATCAAGAAGTGAAGATAGCTATTTACGAGGCTATGAAATACCCCATGGGAGATGAGAGTTGCCACTTCATTGACATCACAGACACTTGTGTTGAAGACACACTTTTTGACCCTTGCTCTTTCTATGTGCATCAGTTTGATTATCCTATCCTTGACGATTTATCTTATGATTCTTATGATCTTGATTATTTTGACAGCTTGGAAGACAATGAAGATGTCAAGTTCTTGGAGATGAAGAAAGTAGAGGATGAGGACGACTTGGAAGCCGAGGAGTCAACCTTTGAGAAGATGTTCGATAAAGCACCACCATTGGAGGCGAAAAAGGAGTTGAAGCCACTTCCCGACCACCTCAAGTACGCTTACTTGGATGAGACCGACAAATATCCGGTAATTGTATCTACCCTTTTATCCGATGATCAGCTAGAGAGACTTTTAGTGGTGCTTCGTAAGCACAAATCGGCTATAGGATGGTCGATCGCGGATATTAAGGGAATTAGCCCTTCAATTTACATGCATAGGATTAGACTAGAAGAGGGTAGAAAACCGATAGTGCAAAATCAACGTAGAGTTAATCCGGTAATTCAAGAGGTGATTCATAAGGAAGTTTTGAAGTTGTTAGATAGCAACATAATTTTTTCAATTTCTGATAGTCCATGGGTAAGTCTGTTACACGTAGTGGCCAAGAAGGGGGGTACCACTGTGATTAAGACGGAGTCTAATGAATTGGTAGCCACTAGATTAGTGACGGGTTGGCGTGTGTGTGTAGATTATAGGGAGTTGAACAAGGCAACGTGTAAGGATCATTTTCCTCTACCGTTCCTTGATCAAATGATTGATAGATTAGGTGGTTTTGAGTATTACTGTTTCTTAGATGGGTACTCGGGGTATAATCAGATCATGATAGCCCCCGAGGATCAAGAGAAAACCACCTTCACCTGCTACTATGGGACTTTTGCTTTTAGGAGGATGTCGTTTGGGTTGTGTAATGCACCCGCCACCTTTCAAAGGTGTATGATGGAGATTTTTCATGGTTTGATTGAGAGGATTATGGAGGTTTTCATGGACGACTTCTCCGTTTACGAGGAGTCGTTTGATAAATATCTAATCAATCTAGAAGTTGTGTTGAGCAGGTGTGAAGAGACGGACTTAGTACTTAATTGGGAGAAGTGTCACTTCATGGTGAGAGAGGGTATTGTTCTTGGACATCATGTGTCCTCGAAAGGTATCCAAGTTGACAAGGCGAAAGTGATTGCTATTGAGAAGCTTCCACCACCTTCGACCGAGAAGGGAATTCGGTCATTTTTAGGACACGCGGGTTTTTATAGACGCTTCATCGAAGACTTTTCACAAATAGCTAAACCACTTTTGCGACTTCTTGAAAAAGAAGTCGCCTTTGAGTTTACTAATGAGTGTTTAGTGGCTTTTAATAGGTTGAAGGAAGCGTTGGTTAATGCCCCAATACTCGTGACACCGGATTGGTCTAGCCCATTCGTGCTGATGTGTGATGCTAGTGATTATGCGATGGAGGTTGCTTTGGGGCAAATTCGTGAGAAGCATTTTCACGTTATTTACTATGCCTCGAAGATGCTGAATTCTGCTCAAGTGAATTACACTACGACCGAAAAGGAGCTGTTGGCGGTCGTGTATGCCTTTGATAAATTTTGACCCTACCTAGTAGGGACAAAAACAATTGTATACACGGACCACGCAGCGATTCGGTATCTTATGAGTAAGAAGGATGCAAAACCCCATCTCATTCGATGGATTTTACTACTCCAGGAGTTCGATGTAGAGATTCGAGATAAGAAGGGATGTGAGAATGTGATAGCAGATCACCTTTTGAGATTGGAGCTCACCAAGGAGAACACCGTGGAGGACCGAGAGGTGAACGATGAATTTCCAGATGAGAAGCTCTTTGGCTTAGGAGACATCCCTGTATATCGAGTTGAAGGGAAGGCGCCTTGGTTTGCAGATTATGCTAACTATTTAGCAAGTGGAGAATTGCCGTTGAGATAGACTCGGTGCATCGGAAGGCATTTTTGAAGAAAGTTCGGGAGTTTATTTGGGATGATCCCTACTTGTTCAAAAGAGGGATTGATCATGTGTTGAGAAGGTGTGTGCCCGAAGAGGAGTGGAGTAACATCATAAGGCAATGCCACGCCATGCCATGTGGAGGACATTTGGGTGGAGAAAAGACCGGGAGGAAGGTGCTTCAATCTGGTTTTTATTGGCCAACACTTTTGAGAGATTGCATGGAATGGGTTAAGAGGTGTGAGAAGTGCCAATGTTTTGGCTCCATTACTAAGAGGGACGAGATGCCGATGCACGTGTTCATAGAAGTCGAGATATTTGACGTATGGGGGATTGATTTCATGGGTTCATTTCCTCCTAGCAATGGATTCTTGTACATTCTCGTATGCATTGACTACGTCTCGAAGTGGATTGAAGCTGTCCCGACTCGAGTGAATGATTCCCGAGTGGTTATCGAGTTCTTGAGGAAGAACATCTTTGCAAGATATGGAGTTCCAAGAGCTTTGGTTAGTGATGGGGGAAGTCACTTCGTGAACAAATGGATGGAAAAGTTGTTGTCAAAATACGAGGTAAGTCATCGAATCTCTACTGCTTATCATCCTCAATCTAACGGACTTGCAGAGGTTTCAAACCGTCAAATCAAGGAGATCCTTGAGAAGACGGTGAGCATCAGTAGGAAAGATTGGGCGATGAAGCTTGATGATGCACTTTGGGCGTATAGGACAGCTTTCAAAACTCCTCTTGGTATGTCACCATATCAACTAGTTTTTGGAAAGGCATGTCACTTGCCCGTGGAGTTGGAACATAAGGCATATTGGGCGATAAAGAAGCTGAATTTTGATAGTGTCTTGGTTGGTGAGAAGAGATTACTCCAATTGCATGAGTTGGAGGAGTTTCGAGACAGTGCCTACGAGAATGCCCGAATTTTCAAGGAGAAGACCAAGAAGTGGCATGATGCACGATTGAGGAAAAAGGAGTTCAAAGTGGGTGATCAAGTCCTCGTATTCAATTCGAGGATGAAGCTGTTTGGTGGAAAGCTTAAGTCCAAGTGGAACGGGCCGTATATTGTGAGGAGAGTGCACAAGAGTGGATTCCTTGAAGTCGAGAAGGATGATGGACAGAGATTTATGGTGAACGGGCATCGAGTGAAGAAATTCTTTAACTTCTCTTATGAGAATAAGAGAGGTATTTTAGATTATCAAGTCTCGTGAGCTCCTTCGAGCTCGGTCCGGCATTAGGACCTTAAAACTAGCGCTTAATGGGAGGCAACCCATTTTTACTTATTTTTATGTGTTTCATTTATTTAGTATTTTTTGTGAATCGTAAGTGTTAACCTCGTGTGTTAGAGTTTATTTGGTATAGGCTTGCTTAGTGGAGATTGATCGGAGCAAGAGAGCTTAAGGAAGAAAGTCATGAAGTTGAACACGTTTCGAGTAGGAAAGCATTCGATTTTTGGAGTTGAGGTAAACCGAACCCCAAACGTAGACCTCTTTGCGAAGTTTAAGTTTGGGGGGTGATGTTTCTTTTCGTTCGTTACTTTGCATTGATAGTGAGTTAAGTTCATAAGAATTTGGTGTACTTACTCGTACGTACTCATTCTTTTCAAATAACAAAGTTTGGGGGGTGTGTATTCGTACTTCGGGTTCGTACACAAAATTCTAATGAAAAATTGGTCAAATTTTTCGAAAATATCGATGTTTGAGTGAGGATGGATCGAATTGAGTATGGTCGCTTAAGTTCGGCGTGAATTGGATTGGTGATTTGCACGTTTGGAAGAGACCCCAACTCCTCGGTCGAATGAGCGACCTGGCTTAAATCGAGGAGTTCTCAGGTTAGTTCATGATTTGGAAAAGTGTTTTGATTGTTCAAGTGCGGTTCGTTGGGAAATTTCGAGTCTTGAGCATCGGAAATTGAAGTTGAAATTTGGATGCGCTCGAGCAGCTCGAGCGCCACCGCTCGAGCGTGTTGCTCGAGCGCCCAAATTATGCAGAAAGTTTCCACCGCTCGAGCACTTGCGTCATTCGAGCTACATGCTCGAGCGGGTCGCGGGTTTCGGCCCAGATTTTGTCCCCTCTATATATAGCTCGTTCCACACGTTTTCACACACTCACACACACTAGGAGGGGCAAATTGGGGCGATTTCCGGCGGATTTCAACGATTCTCACGAATTAATCCCGATTTCATTCAATTTCTTCGCATATTTCCCTTGGATCCTCAAGAAAGGTATGTACTTTCTATCTTTTGTCTTTCAATTCATTGTTTGAAGCTTGATTTAGGCATGAATTGATGAACTAGGGTTTTTGAGTGTTCGAATTTTGGGGATTTTGCAAGTACTCATTGATTCTTGATTCCTTGTTAATGAATGTGGATAATATGCTATGGGTTTGCTAATTTTGCTTTCAATTTCATGATTGAATGTGTAGAATGAGTGAATTTCTAGAGTGAGAAAGTAGGAATTTGAGGAAAGGATATGGGTTTTGCATTTTGAGATGGAATTATTGTGAATTGAGATTGAATTGAGCATGAATAGGTAGGAATTGAGTCTTGAGCATGTAAATTACACAATTTGGGGTAATGTTACTTCATGATAGACTTGATTGTAGGTATTATTGAATTGAGAATGATGAATTATTTGGAATTTACTTGAGAACTTTGAGATGAAAGCATGTGGTTTGAATTGAGTGAGTAAACTCAAGTTTAGATTGAGAGAAAAGGAAGTGAGATGACTACTTGAGATGTGTGGAATTGATTTGAAGTGCATAGAATGATATGAATGAAATTGAATTGCTCTATGTTGTCTCAGGTACTATGGCACCTAAAAAGAATGAGGATAAAGTATTGAGCATTGCCGAGTTGGAGGAACTCACGAATGATCTCAGGAGGAGGAGTTTGTTGCCCTCAAGGTGGAACAATCTGGACTACCAAGGGAGTTGGAGGTACATAGCCTATAGATGGAGCTTGATCACGGGAAAGGTAGAAAAGACTCGGAGACCAAGTGTCAGCTTCATGAGAGAATTGGGGATAGAGGAAGAGATAAGGAGAATTTTTGTGAGGAACAATATGACTGAGTTCTTCGAGATGCTGCTATACATGGAGACAAATGCAGACTTGGTTGAACAGTTTCTCGTCACGGTCGAGAAGACGGACGAGAACTCATTCAAGTTCAAGTATCAGAATGACTGGCAGTATTGTGAGGTTGGAGCTGTTAACCTCGCATTTGGACTTCCAGCTTTATCTGGCCGAACCGTGTGTCGAAGTCGTACAGTGCTAATGGATTTTGGAAGGACATCACGGGAGGAATGTCGGGGGATTATAGAGGCCAGAGTGCACGAGCATCAGCAATCAGAAATCCAGTCATTAGGTACCTCGAGCGGATTCTTGGAAACACTATCTACGCCCGCTCCGAGACGGGAACAGTGACAAGCAAGCAGCTCTACGGGATCTGGTGTCTCTTGTACACCAAGGACCATGATTTTGGAAGAGACTTCCTAGAGCACCAATACGAGGCTCCATTCAAACTCGGTTCTAGGACTTCGAAGGTTCGAGGAGGAGGACTGATTTCAGTATTCATAAAGAGTCTTGGATTCGAGCCGTGTTCGGGTCCTTTGCCAGGCATGGATTTAGTGTTCGAACAAATGAACAATACTCTGATGTTCGAATATTGGCTTGGAAGTTATTGCATAAGATTCAAGGATGACAGCCTCTTTCCGTTGCCGAACAACAAGCTCGTGACTCTGATTGGAAAGAATAAGCAGAACATAGGAATGAATGGAGAGTAGCACCTCGCCATAAGTGGTAAGTATACGGCGGAGGTTGACTATAGATGACTTCGAGATGTGAGGCCTGTGAAGAGGAATCGAAGTGAAGGAACGAGTGGTGCCGGTACGAGTGGAGCGGGAGCGAGTGGAGTAGCTGAGTTGCAAGAAGAGGAGGAACAAGAATACGAAGCGGGACCGGCTGAGGAAGAAGAAGCAGCGGGTGAAGGCCTGCAAGAGATGGAGATGGAGCCACCTTATGTGGCTACTCCAGAGCCGTGGTACCCGACCCAGAGTGGGTGGGATGGTATGAGGACCGAGATTCGGGACCTGCGAATCGAAGTCACGGATCTTCGTACTACCCAGAACCAGTGGTACACGGAAGCAATGAGTGTACGAGGAGAGTTTTAGGAGGTTTTATCAGAAGTTTCTGATTTGAGGAGATGGATGGAGGCACTCTTTGTCTCCCATTTAGGATCGGACCACCCTAGCTATCGCCCACCACCGCCTCCTGATGCTTGAGGGTCATGGGGAGTTCCCCCAGTTTCTGCTCCTTTGTTTTTCTTATCTTTTGTTTTATTTCCTTTTCTTATTTTTGTTTGAGTGAGCTTCTTTATTTGAGTAGTTTGAACTGATTATGGGTTTGTGATGAATTGTATTCAGAATTTCGGGTTGTGCTTGATTGTTGAACTCAGTGAGATATCTGATTTATTTTGTGCTTATTGACCCCTTCTACTTGTTAGTTGTTATTCTTGAACATGTTTGATGAGTAGAGTAGATTTGTGGATTTGAGTTAGGGACTCTTTTGTGTGAGTAGTTGAGTTAGAGTGGATTTGAGAGAGAACTAGTATACTTACAAGTTTTCTTTTTTAGTGCTTGTGTGATGAGAGTGAGAATTCACTAGGACTAGCATGGATGTGAAAGCCGTGAGACTTGAGCCGTATGAGATTTTGATATATGAATTAATCTCTTTGTTTGTGAGTGGATCGTCACCTTAGAGGATGCTAGAACTTGTGCGTGCTCTTGCTTCTTGATTGTGTCTAGTTTGATATGCCGAATAGGATCTTAGGCCATCTTTGATTTAATTGAGTCACTTAGCCAAAATTTTCCTTACCATTGGCGTTGAATCCCTTGTTAGCCCCTTTGAGCCTAAAGCCTATTTTATTTGCTAGCACATATGAACACTATTCCAATTCCTAAGCCTTTTTGTCCCAATTTGAGTGGAGAATAGGAAAAGTGTGAATGTGAAGGGATTGAATTGAGTTGGAAAAGGAAAATGTTGTTTGTTGAGTGAGTATGAGAAGAAGGTGTGATGAAGTTATGAGATGTGGGAAAAAGAGAAAAAATTGAGAATGAGCAAAAGAAAAAAAGTGAGCTCATGTGTTGTGCAAAAAAGAAAAAGTGAAGTGATAGAAAAAAAAAGTGAAAGAGTGAGAAAGAAAAAAAAAAATTGAAGTGTTGAGAGAATTGGAATTGAAAGTGTGTTGATTGAATATGTTTGAAGTAGTCTGTTCCTAATCTCGAAGTACCGAAGTTTGATTTTCTATTCTCCATTCACTTGAGTCACTTTACCATATTGTTATCCCACCTGTCCAAAGAGCCTACATTACAACCTTGAGAAAGTCCTTTTTGATTCGGCATTGATTTCTAGAGTATGGTCGGAGTTAAAAGCGCTTACAAGCCTATGGCTGCCAATTTGAGTGATTGATTGTTTGAGTGAGTCCCTTGATTATTGATATACACTTGTGAGGGAGTGAAACACATCGTTGAGTGCACATCCATGTTTGATCTTGGTGTTTCTTGTTATTGTTGCATGAGTATGATGAAGGAAAGTGAGTGAGTATACGTGTGATTGATCTTTGAAGCTCGAGTTCATTTGCTTGCATGATTTGATCCTTTGACTCATTCCTAACAATTTCACTTGCCTTGTTATTTCGTTGCTTGAGGACAAGCAACATGGTAAGTTTGGGGGGGTTGATTAGGCGTGAAATTATCATGATTCGTCACTCGAAATACCCTAATTTTGGCCGATTTTGTCGAGTATATGGAGTCAATTGAGCATTATTTCTATACATTGATGAATTTGTCTCTTTAATGTTCGTAGGTGAATCGAGGGTGAAGAACGGAGTTCGTAGGACTTTGAATCGACTCAAACAGATGCCCAGATGAGAAGATATCGAAGGAATACGATTGGTGTTAGTGTTGAAGAAGAAAAGTGCTAGTTGGAGAAATTTTGGGAGCATTCGAGTAAACCACTCGAGCACTAGCGCTCGAGCACGTTGCTCGAGCGCCCAAAACATATAGAAATGTTCGAGCGTTCGAGCAGCTCGAGCGCCACCGCTCGAGCGTGTTGCTCGAGCGCCCCAAAACATACAGAAGATTTTCAGCGCTCGAGCGCCACCGCTCGAGCACTTGTGTCATTCGAGCTATATGCTCGAGCGCGACCGCTCGAGCAAGCCTGCTCGAGCACCTTCACGTTTTGCATTTTCAAAGGCGTTTTTCGGCCCATGAGTTCACGATTCGGCCCGTTGCATATATATACTTGTCTCAAGCTCGTTTTTTAGGAATACCACACATCACTTGATATTTTTAGACTTGTAGAATTCGTTTTTGGAGAGGAAGGAGAGAAGCAAGCTTTACGTTTACGTTTTTTAGGTTTTCATTACGAATTCATATTACGATCTTACTTTTTAGTTTTATTTCTTTATATTTTTGTTCTTGAACACGATTAGACTTCTTTTCTTGAGTTAATTTCAGTTTATTCTTAATTTCGTTAAACCCTAGTTTATGTTTGATCTCTTCTTCGTCTTAATTATCATGTTCATGTTCGTTACTTATTTAATTGCTATTATTTACGTTAAACCTATGTCTAGCTAAAACCCTTGCATGCTTGGGGTAGGATGAACTCGTAGAAGTAGGTTGTGGGTACGTAATTAGGGTAACTTGTGACGTTAGATTTTAATTCTCTTGATTAATGAATTCTTAAAATTAATCTTAACTTTACTTTTGAATTTCGTTCGAAAAGTGTTAGAGAGGGGACGACCGTATCACTCTTTAACAACGAGTAGACTTAACTAGAGGGTTTAGGAAGGGTTAATTCATCTACCAGTTTAGCGAAGGAGGACGACCGCATCACCTTAGTTAAATTAGAGTCTCATTAATTAAGCACAATCTATTAACTTGTTAGTGGATTAGTGAAGTCGAGTGTTAGGGTAAAGTATTAGGGTTTAGAATCTTGAGCTTTCACCTTGCATTCTTTTACTTAGGTTATTTCTTGCGCGTCACAGTTATTTTGATTATGTACCTGCTCCGTTAGTATACGTAGGGATTCCTATCCTAAGCATCACCATCTCTCATTTGAAAATAACCCTTAGTTAAATTTTCTTCTTTAATTCTTTAGTTTAATTAGTTTAATTTAGTTTTAATTAATCTTTCCAAAAACCCAAAAACATTACACTAATATTAGCTACGACGCGTAGATCTTCAGGGATCTGTTCGCATACACTCCATCTCGTGGGTTCGATATACTTGGCCATTATACTTACTCATACTACAGTGAACTCGTACGCTTGCGAGGAATCTACTAGTAGAAGTTAGGGTATTCGCTTCAAGTCACTAGTGCACAAGCTCATCACCACTCGAGCACTCCAAATCGTCCAGAGAGCAAAAACTGCACGACCCCCTTTACTCGTGCACTAGTGCACGACCTGCGGTTGCTCGTGCACCCTGCACGAGTGCTCCTTGCTTGTGCACTCCAATGATACTTTTGCTCCCTCGAACTAATACTTTTCGTATTTCTTCGATATCTTCTCATCCGGACATCCGTTTGAGTCGATTCAAAGTCCTACGAACTCCTCTTTTCGCCCTCTATCCACCTACAAGCATCAAAGAGACAAATTCATTAGTTTATGAAAATGATACTCAAATGACTCTAAATACTCATTTAAATCAACCAAAACACGGGCATTTCGAGTGACGGATCATGACAATTTCACGCCTAATCACCCATGAATGCAAGTAAGGACATATTTATCCAGCAAGACAATGCTAAACCCCACATAGATAACTCAGATTCAGAATTCAGAGAAATAGCAAGCTCAGAGGGTTTCAATATCCAACTTACTTTTCAACAACCAAATCCTCCAGACACAAACATAAATGATTTAGGATGGTTCAGATCATTGTAGACATTGCAGCAGAAGAAAAAAGCACACAATGTTGAGAGCCTAGTACAAAATGTTGCTAGTTCATTTGCTGAGGTAACTCCAATCACTCTTAACAAAACTTTTCTGAGTTTGCAAGGATGTTGCATTGAGATTATGAAAGACAGTGGGTTTAACAGCTTTGCAGTGCCACTTATGGGTAAAGATAGGCTCATAAGGGAAGATAATATGTCTGATGTTCTAACAGTGGATGAAGTGCTAGTAAGGGAGAGCGTAGAGCATCTAGCTGAACAAGGAGTTGAAACCATGCCTGATTTGGACTCCCTAATGTCACATCTAGGGTATTATGAGTGCATAAGGGAGTATTTTGTCTTTTTTGTTTGATTTTGAACCAATCATAGGTTTTGGATAATGTGTTTAGTGCATAAATATATGATCAATTAGGGGATTCAATAGTGCATTTAATATTTAAGCAGTAAACACTCAAGCTTGTAATCCTAAACCCCACATGTATTTTGACTCTCAAGCTTTATTGAATTACAATTATCATCAGTGAGACAATTTTTTTACCCTCAGATCACACACATACATCACTGGGTAAATGTCCAAACATGCATATGCAAACATGAACAAATTTCACATTCTAAGCCTCCTAAACTAGGGCATTAATCCTAGTGGTGGCATTAAAACCCCTCAGGTTACACACATCACTGAGTAAATGTCCAAATAAATGCATATGCAACCCTCAACAATCACAGAAACCATCACAAAGTTTCACAATCACAGAAACCATCACATTATCATCAGTGAGTCAATTTTTTTACCCTCAGATCACACACATAAATCACTGGGTAAATGTCCAAACATGCATATGCAAACATGAACAAATTTCACATTCTAAACCTCCTAAACTAGGGCATTAAATTAGAGCTGGCAAAACAGGCTGGCCCGGCCCAGCCCGTCGGGCCAAACACTATTCGCTGGCCGGGTCGGCCCATTTGCACGTCGGCCCTGTAAAATCCCAGTCCGGCCCAACTATAGCCCGCGGGCTAACGGGCCGGGCCGGCCCATTTTAATTTTTTTTTAATATTTTTTTCTAATCTCAAAATAGTATTTGGTAGAGTTTTTTTTTATTCCACGGTACTGAAAATTGAGGGGCTTCATTTACAAAATTCCTTATTATGGCATCAACTATCAAGTCAAGTATGTTTAAAAAAAAAATTAAATATACAACACTAAATATCATTTAAATATCATTTAAAAACTAAATATACAACACTAAATTCCTTATTATGGCAGTATCAAGTCAAGTATGTCCATGTATTTGTAATTACAACACTGAATATCATTTAAAGAAATAAAACTAATTATAATCTTTTAAAAATAAAATAGATAAAAAATTTAAAAAAATCAACCGGGCCAGCCGGGTAGGGCCAAAAATGACCCGGTTTTTTTGGGCCTATATTTTTTGGGCTCAGCCCAGCGCATATGTCGGGCGGGCCGGGCTCAAATTGCCGGCTCTAGCATTAATCCTAGTGGTGGCATTAAAACCCCTCAGGTTACACACATCACTGGGTAAATGTCCAAATAAATGTATATGCAACCCTCAACAATCGCAGAAACCATCACAAAGTTTCACCATCACAAAGTTTCAACATCACAGAAACCATCACAGAGTTTCACCATCACAGAAACCATCACAATATCACCACACTGGGTAAATCTCCAAACACATGCACTATCACATAAACCAAATACAAACAATTTCTCAAGTATAAACCATAACAGAATCCTAGAAAACTGGATTAGAGTCACCTGAATACAACATGTAGTGATGGTTTGAAAGCCACCAAAATATTCACAAACCACCTCCGAGATTCATGTTGTCAAAACCCTTTATCACTAAAGTGGGTGTCTGGATTTCCTCCAAGCAATTCGGCCAAGCCAAAAGACTTCGATTTCCCCTCATTTGAGCCTACATCAGTCACACATCGATTAGGGGATTGAGTGTCTTGTACAACCATATGGTCATACGGCATGTGCTCACCGTAAGACCATTCAGAGCTTGATAGATCGGGAGACTCCGAATTCGGTGCCTCCTTTTGGACCGTATCGAACCACTTCCGCAACTCATTTCGTAGATCGGTCGGATTTAGGTCCGAATCCAAGGCCCCAGTCTGCTCCCACCAATAGTCTTGCACCATTTGATCCTCGATGCCTTGAAAATCGGCGGCACAGATCGATCTCGATAACGAATGCATATGCAAATTAGGCAATGGTGAATCGGGTGAGGGGGAATAAGAATTTGACGACGGAGAAGACATAGATTCCGATGGAAATCGATTTGATAGAGGGTTTTCGACAGAAAGGCGAGCAAAAGAGAAGATAGAATAGCGGCTAGGGTTAGAATGATGGGATGGGATGGGGTGGGTAGGTTTAACAGAGTGAATCATAGTAATGAGCTGGGCTAATAGATTAGGTTTTAATTTATGTTGGGTTAACTTAATTAAGTGGCCTGATAATTTTATTTTATGTGGGCCCAGCAGTGACATTGTTAGTAAATAAGAGATGTTTTTAGGGGTGTGGGTTAGAATTATGGTGATGGGTTATTTCCATTTTAGGAAAGGGGTAAATAAGTTTGGGACGGACCTTTTAGGAAAAAGGGGTAAACAACTTAGGGACGGAGGGAGTAATATATATATATATATATATATATTGTAAAATAAAAATAAATTTGTATATATATTGTAATTATATTTCTTCTTATAAAAAAATTTGGTAAAAAAAGGTAAAAAAAATGTGAGTTTTTCCATCCCATGGGACCAAAAGTGCAACTCCGTTACCATCCGTTAATCAAAATCAACTTTTGGGACCAATTTTGCAAATTCCGTAACGTTTGGGACTATAAGTGCCAAAAAAAATCCTATGAGACCAAAAGTGTTTTGGGTGGAAGTGATCCTAAAATATTACATGTCCAATAGGACCGAAAGTGCAAAAATCTCACCCTTGCGTGCTCAACAAATAATTTACGAATCAAATTAAATTTGTACATACATGAAATCAATATTAAAAATTATCTAACTGAATATTACTATGGTGGACGTGTATCTTCTAGCGATTTTTTCAAGTCTTCTAATTTGGTAATCATACCACTAACATGCGAATTTGCAACAAAGCTATCCAAGTGATTAGGATTGGCAAGTTAAACTGAAGAACCAATATTATTTTGGTGATGCACCAATAAGAAAAGAACGAACGCAAAAATACATACATCATTCTCCACATTTCATTAATTATGTTCATACCTGCTTCTGATTCTGCAGTCTTTGCACTGTGCTAAAAGAGCAGTTAGATTTCTCTCTCCCACACACACATACAGGGAGGGGGTTGGAGATAGGTGAGTTTGCCTGCAATTGGATTTTGTTTCTTTTCCAAAGCCCTTTTGTGGTTACATTGTATCTCTTGTTTCTTTATTTTGGTTAGTTTTGACCCAAGTTTTAGTCACTTGTTTTTCATCTCCAACTCAGATACTATTTACCTATTCATATTTCTTTTCATTTAATGCAAATTAATTGTATATATTAAGTTTATACACGCATGGTGTCTGAACACATTTAAATTATATTAGTCGACGCATTTCATTTCATATTTTCGATCAAGTTTAGACTGCACGTTTTAATTATATTAGTGCACATGCATGTGTTCTCTCTCTGTCTAATTGCACTGTGCAACTAGTGCATAGGAGACTGACTCCTGGTTCACAATTTATTCTCTTAATTCTAAATTTTAAACAAAGTATAGAGTGAAAATGTTCATACATGAATCATTGAAGGGTATTAGTTATTTTTATTAAAGAGTATTAGTTATTTTCAATTAAAAACATTAGTTGTTCAGTGAAAACAAACTAAAACTCTTCGGTAAAAACAACAAATATTTTTCAGTGAAAATAACAATTAATATTTAGTGGAAACAACTAACATTCTCCAATAATTCATATATGAACCAATTTCACTTTACGCATATTCAATTTTTTTATGACTTGTGGCTTGAAATTTTATTTTACTTTGATGATCTAAAGAGGCACCCTTTAATGTGTAAAATAAGTATTCCCTCCGTCATGCGATTATTTTCACGCATACTTTATTTGGACGTTCCATAGTTGCCTTCACGCTAAAAAAAGTTAATAACTTTCCCCTACAAAAGTTAATAAAATATAAATTAATTATTATTTTATTTAACCCACACTCACATTTTCCTTTTTTTATTAAAAAGAAAATGTCACTCTCAAGTGTGATAGAAAAGGTGAGACTGAGAGAGTATTAACATAATATATACGAATACGAGATCGAATAAATATAAATCCTAAAACCTACCAGCCACCACATTCATTTAACATGCATATATATGATAATTATGTGCACTCAGAGAAAATTACAAGTTGGAAAAGGGTAGAAAAGAATCATTATCAGATGGCCAAACAACAATTTAAGACTACATATATGTTTGACTTGAACTCCAATTTAGAACAACAAAAAGTACATACGAAAAAGGTTGAGGGGAAAATTGAATTAAAATGTGAAAAACAAAAAAGGTTTTGCAGATTTTGGGGACCTTTCTTGTAAGCTAGCAACCATCAAAATTCCCCCAACCAAGACTCACAAGATTCACTTACCCTCTCTTTCACATACACACACATGTGGGTGTGTGTGGGTGAATGTCTCCAAGAAACAAAAGTCCAACCAAATAGAAACCAGTGATGATCTGTGTGACTATTGAGAGGTCTTTGTTTATAGATCTCTCTATTGCCAATTTTTAGGCCATCACTGACCTAATATACACTCCCTCTATCCTTCCATTAAAAATGGACGTGTACAGTTATTAAAATAAGAGAGAAATATAGTAATCAAATCAAATACAAAATAAAATATTATAAAAATTATAATGATATAAATAAAGGTAGTATTTCCATTTTAGAAGATATGACCATTTTTCACGGAAGAAATAATATGATAATGTGGCCCATTTTTTCACGGACAGACGGATTTTTTTTTTTTACATAAGAAAAAATATATTCCTTTTCTTTTTAAAAAATAAATAAATAAGGAGTAGTCTTGTATGAGATATAAATTGAGCATTATACATTAACACTTTGATTAAAATAAATGTTAATTTATATTATTTTATGTTATGAGACGGCATCAAACAAATTTTTGTGATAAATAAAATATGTTTATCATTGAAGTTTGGGGTTTTTCTTTGTAGATAAAAAAATCCAATCAGATCGAGACTGGACTGTGACCATGATTGTAAAGCTTCTATCTTTTCTCTTTGATAGGATCTCAAGATTTGCATAATTCGAAGTTGAATATATGTGCCTGCATATGATGTGACATGTCTTTGCTAGGTCCCAACTACCAATAGATTGATTAAAAAAAAACACAACTAATACTTTTGATCATATTATTTTTTTCATGATTATTTAAAAATTAATATAATATATAAAAAAATAAAAATATTATGTCACATCAAATACAAAATAAATTGTTTTAAAATTATTACGTATGTATATTGAAAAGGTGTAGATAAAATTTAAATTTTCAATTTTAGACATGATTATTTTTCGGGGACTGCTTAATAATGCAATCAATACCATTTTTAGAGATGGGGAAGTAATCAAACTTATTAATTACTCAAAAAATAACTATTTAATGATGTGTAAAAATAGGTGCCCAACTCTTATCTTATGACCAAGAATAAATATATATTAAAAATAATAGACATCATTAGATCTAAAAAAAAATTGAAAGATGTCTTCTATGTACATTCTCTGACTATCAAGTTAACTTTAAAAACTCAAATTATCTTTGAAGAAAAGGTTTACTACTCCAAGCATTTTCTCATCTCCTCGAACTTTTAGATGAGATGCTAGTAATATGATAATTTATTTATACTCGTATTAGTCTAACTAACACATAAAGTTGTCAGCCCGCCCTACATACTTAAATGGAGGATGAGTCCAAATTTTTCTTAGCTCGTTTGGAGGCAAACCTAAGTGGACTGACCCTTCTGGAACACAGGCATTGCCAGGCTAGTTGCCTCCATTTTTTTATTATATTTTTTTTTGTACATTGTTAACGGTTATAATATCATGATTTTTAAAAATATTTTGTAAAGTTAATGTTCGTAAATATGAAAAAATTAATTTGCAAGATACTATTTTTATGAAATATTATGGTTAATAGATTGTGAACTTTAATTTTTAGGAAGTTAATTTTTTTTAAAATTATGAATGATGCACTTTATTTATGAGATGAATTTTGTTTTAATATTTTTAAATAATCAACAAAATAAATTATTTGATTATATATAATTGATTTTGATGAATTTAATATTTGATTTGGACCTAGAGTCCGCCAATAATTAGTGAGAGTAAATTAATCTCCACGATTAATAATGAAATAAGTTGAAATTTACAGAAAAGCGTGAAAGATTAATTAATTTATTTAATTTCTTAATTAACAAATATAACTAATTTTATCACACAAAGTCAAGACTTTACTGTTTTATCATCAATAAAACAAATGTAGACGCGCTCTCAGTGCGTGCAAATTGACTTTGAAATGGTCACTATGAATGAACCTAGCTACACGAGAAACTAAATAAAAAAAAGGCCCTTCATAATTCATTAAAGAGCTAGTATGTGAAGGGTATTAATTTTTCTTCCATTAAAGAATTAATATTAATTATTTTTAAATAAGAGTATTAGTTACTTCATTAAAGAGTATTAGTTGTTTAATTATTTTTACTGAAGAGTCTTAATTTGTTTTCAGTAAACAATTAATATTTTTCAATGATAACATCTAATACGTACACTTCACTTAAAATAACTAATATTTTTTAATATGTGTATGATTTTGCATACGTGTCGTCATGTGATTGATTCTGCATACATGGCATATACTTACGTGTCATCTATGTCCTACGTGGCATGCTTGTGAAAATCTTACGTGTCAATATTATGCTTATGTGTCATTATATAATAAAGGGTCTAATTAAAAAAAGGGTTAATTGCAAATAAATTCACGAACTTTGTATTCTTTATCAATTACAACACGAACTTTTAAAGTTTGCAATTCAATGCACGAACTAATTTATTGTTGCAATTCAACGCATGGTGTAAACTTCCGGTAAAATTTATGCTTACGTGGCAGTCGGAGCTACCACCAGAAACACGTCAGCTGCCACGTCATGTGTCAAATCTGAAAAGAAAATATATATTTTCCAAACGTTTTAAAAATTATAGAATCTCTTGCCAACGTTTTTTTTTTCTTTTACCAAATCACAATTACAGATTCCCCTAACCCTGATTCGCTCCATATTGATCGCACTCTCATCAAAAGTCACTGATAAACCCTAGACGACAAGGTTTTGAAGAATCATTTTCATGGTGGTCCATATTATATGAAGTTTGGTCTCACTTATAAAGAAAAGTTGTGCACGACAAGGTATGTTTTTTTTTATCTAATTATGTTGTTTATGCTTTAGTTTAATATCATATTATTGGGAGTTGAATCATGAAATTAGGTAAATAATGAGACAGTCTCACGGTGAGACGGTTTATATATTAACATCCATCTTTTATAAGGTGTTAATGAGTTGTGCCCAACTTTATAACCGGCTCACCGTATAAGACCTACTTTGAAAATTATTAGTTTAATGTATGTAAATCAATATATAAACATGGAAAATATATATTTTTCTTTTCAGATTTGGCACATGACGTGGCAGCTGACGTGTTTCTGGTGGTGGCTCCGACTGCCATGTAGGCATAAATTTTGCCGGAAATTTACACCATGCGCCGAATTGCAACAGTAAATTAGTTCGTGCATTGAATTGCAAACTTTAAAAGTTCGTGTTGTAATTGATAAAGGATACAAAGTTCGTGAATTTATTTGCAATTAACCCTTAAAAAAATTATGCAAATTCATGGATTCGAACACATGACCACTTGAGTACAAATTATAATTTTAACCAACTAAACTAAACTATGAATATATACAAATTTGGAATATCTATTATATATAACTTGATTGAGGCTATAAAAATAAACTAAATTGAATTGATCAATTATATTTAAAACTCTAATTATATGAAACTTTAATGTTTAATTATTTTATTTTTATTGTCTCACTATATTTAAGGATTTTCAATTTAGAAATTCCTAATTTGTTAAAATAAATTAAAAATGGAATAAATATATTAATTAATTTTGAATTTTTTATCGATTAAATGATTGATTGAATTTTTTTAAAATTAAAATTAAAAAAATTAACATTTAACTGATAAATTTTTATTGTCTTGAAAACACAGTGCACCAAAATTTAATTATTTGATTTTTTTAATCTCAAAATAAATTTAATATATCATTATATTGACTTAAATGTGTTTAATATGTGACATTATGTTGAATATATTTATTATATAATATAACTACATTAATGTTATGGTGAACAAATTTATAATGTTATTGTATATGTAATGCATAATGTATAATTATTTTTTTACGAACTATTTCCAGCATATGATTTGTATTCATTGAATTAATGTCCCAATATATATGTGGGTGGGTGTAGAGAGGTGTGCGTAGCTAATACATAAAGTGGGCATGCAGGATGTTGGTTCCATGCAGTGGTAGAGGCTGGAATTTGACAACTCGCCCAGCCCACACATAACGTTTACTTTTTAGCATACTTAATATCGCCAACGGCCCCCTACACTAAACAAACACAAACACAATAATATTACATTACAGTAGCAAAAACAACAAACAAAACAAACACCTCTATTTTTTAATTTAATAATATACAAACACTTGAACGCATTGGTCACAGTTCTCCTGTTTGTCACCTTCCTGTTTGGCCTCTTCTTTTCTTCCTCAGATACCCCCCACCCCACCCACTGTCTGTGTTTGTCAACATTCTTCTTCTACTCTCTTCCCACTATAAATACTACAATTCTCACTCAACACTTACATTAATTCATTCATCAAATACATATAGTAGGAGGAGGAGTATGGTGCAAGTGCATGACATAGATGAACATGAGAAAGCATTTTGCGTGAACGACAACATGGACGTGCTGATCGAAATCCTGAAGCGGCTGGACGACCGGTCGCTGGGCGTGGCGGCGTGCGTGTGCCGCCTCTGGTGCGCCCTCACTCGGAACGATGCCCTCTGGGAGCATCTCTGCTTCCGCCACCTTTCTCCGCCGCCAGAGGGGGTCAGGACGGTCGTCGTGGCGCTGGGAGGCTACCGGAGGCTCTACACTATGTGCGTCAAGCCCGTGCTCACCCGGGTCGCCAAAATGCGAATGCGGATGCGGGTGCGGGGCGAGTGGACTCGCCATGAAGTGGGTCTCTCCTTGTCCTTGTTCTGCGTCGATTATTACGAAAGGGTGTTTCTTGGGGACTCGCCCTCGCCCTCGCCGCCCTCCTCGCTCATGCTACTTTGCAAAGCAGTCAACGTTTGATTTGATGCAGGGGAGGGGAGGGATTTGTTAGGAATAGTAGTGTTGGAAATTTCTATTTATTTATTTTTGGTTAATATGCACTGCAGCTGCAGCTGCAGGTCTACTCCATTATTATATATTGAATTTACAATTCCTTCTATTTAGGAAATAAATTATAATAAGCGAATTTAGCCATTTTGGCTTTTTTTTTTTTTTTTCCTAATAGGCTTCTCTTTATACAATTGTAGTATTGAGTGAGAAATTAAACTATCTCATATTTTGATTGGTTGTTTCATCATAAATTTCATTTGGTTAATTATACAAATTTTATATATATATATATATATATATATATATATATATATAAATGCATGTATAAAAAATTAAAAGAAAAATAAGGAAATGCTTAGCGAAAACTTGATATTGCACATTAGTGCATAAAGATTCCACCAGCTAAATTAGCATAGGGAACATCATTAGTTATATATTTTTTATATATATTCAATTCAATTTAAGAATCAACTAGTTTAAGGGACCAATTTCATCATTTATTACCGATAAATCAAATTAGACAAAGTATTTATATGAAAATAGTTTATTGTAAACCTATCATGAAACTATATTAAAGTATTGAATATCTAATTAGGAATATCATTAACCTAGGTTGATGATATAATATTGTAATTGTGGTAAATTTTCTTGAACCCAAATTATTTCTAGTGAAATTATCGATACTCCTGATCAAATATTCAATACTTTAAAATAATTTTATAATAAGTATAAACTATTTTCATATAAAAGTTACCCATCAAATTAAAAACAAAATAAAAATTTATATGAACCGATTCAACAAAAAAACACATTAGTGATTTTAGCCAATTTTATTTTAAAAAGTTCTATTTTGGCAAGAGTTTTAATTTAATTCTTTTTTAGCCAAGAGAATGTATTTTTTACCAACTCTACCCCTATCCATCTTTTTTAAAATTTAATAACATTTTATTTTATTTTCTCCCTTTTTTTCCTACGTTGATCTTCTCCTCACTCCCTTCCAATTTCTCGCATGTGTGTTGCTACCAATCTCTCAATTTCTCTCTCTCCAACATCAGGCGAGTTTTCTTCCCTCCATCTTTTTCCATTTTTCTTTTTAAAAACTAGAGTTTAGAATATAGAGTGGTATTAATTATGATTATACATATCTTCAAAATCGTTGTACGGAGGTAAACACTAAAATCATACGGTACGGACTTAAGATATGATAGTAGATGCATAATAAGGTGGGCACGAGGTGAAATTAATGGTGGTACGGACTTAATTAATAAAGTGTGATACGGTGTTAATTAATTTTTGTATGACATGAATTTATAGTGGTACGGGGTGAATTAATAGTGGTACAAGGTTAATGAATATATTATTGTGTGATGAATTGTGGCACGAGGGGTACTAATGGTGGTACGGGATTAAATAAAGTGTAGTACGTGGTTGAATTAGGTGTGGTAAATGTTAAATATGTAGTGGTACGGGGTGAATAAATTGTGATACAGACTTAAATAAATTGTGCTACAAACTTAATAAAGTGTGATACAGTGTGAATTAATTTTAGTATAAAGTGAACAAATGGTGGTACTAAAATAAATTGTGGTATGATATGCATTAATGGTGGTGTTGATGGGCGAGCAGAATCGTCACATAGGCGACCAGGATTAGCACAAAACGCCTAAAGATTAAGGCAAAATTGACTCAAGATACACCTAAGATATCTGGCGAGCAGAATCTGCATACAACACCAAGGAAAATGAGCGAACAAAATCAGATTAAGGGCCACATGATGAACTCAGTTAGCATCCCGCCAACCAGATCCGACCACAAAACCAAAACAACAACTAAGTGAGACAAGAGACCAGCAAAATCAGACTAAAGACTCCTCCAGGACAAGTCCAACATGGCGAGCAACTCTTGACTGCGAGCAAGTCCAACAAGATAAGGATAGAATTTAGTCTAGATAAGGTCAACTTAGTCAAATGCCAGGTGTCGTGTGTTGACAGCGATTTATGTCAGATCTCGCTGCCGGGTTCCCAGCGGGTAGGATTCGATATTTATGATAACAGGAAGTAATAAATGAGAGAGTAAATGAGCTCTCAAGAGTATATTTGCAATAAATGTGTTGTGTGTTACATTTGGGCATTAAAACCCCTATTTATAGTGTACAAGGTGGGTTTCCTCATGCTTGGTTGGTGGACCTGTGGGTCCCCCCCTACTCCTAGCTGGAAGGTAATGAGTGGCTACAACCCCCGCCCCTACGAGCCAATGAGAAGACGTCACATGGCGCTGCCACCCCTGAGATGATTGGACTTAGCCCCAACTGCCCTCTTTGACCCTGTCACATCCTCTGGACTGATGGCACTCAACGTCCTCTCACAGCTGGCGCAGCCTGGGGTCGGGCAGACGGGTACTCGGGTACCGGGAGGGGTCCGGACGAGAGTACCTTGGTGGTTCACTTACGGGTAGGCGGGTAGAGCGTCTGCCCCGGAGCTCGTCGCTGGCCGCCTAATACCCGGGCCTGTGGGTTACAAGTACCCTGCCCGGCAGCTCCCAGAGGCTCGCGTCGGGTAGCACCTAGGTCCCCGCCCGTCTGTCTGACCAGACAGTGGACTACTCTTATCCGAGCCCGCTACAGTAAGTGGGTTTATGTCCGATACTCGATGGGTCGGGTAGTAAATATCGGGTGTAACAATTGCCCCACCAGCCCGACATCGGGGGGCCGCAGTCGTCGGGTGACGGGCTGGTCGAACTGTAGACTTTTGAATTTGAGTTTGAATTATGGGGGTGACGTTTCGGATCCCCAGACGACGCCTCGTATGCCGCGCCTGATGACGTCACGGGATGGCGTGACTGATGCGCAGAAATCCAGGGGTCACATCCGCCGAACCTGCCCCCCAACCGTTGCGCGCGTGGCCCCCACGCGCCCCCCTGAGTTTTGCTTTATTCCTTTTTTGACCCCGTTTTTTTGCAATTTAGTCCCTCCTATTTCTTCTATAAATAGGGGCTCTCAGCCCATTATCCCATTTTCACTCTCTTGCAATCTCGTGCCCCCCTAAGGAGGATTCAAGTTTTCCGGCGAGTTTTCCAGAATCCGGCGAACTTTTTCGAGTCCCAAGGTAATTTCTTGCTTTCTTCCTCGAAATTTTCTTCTTTGCACTCTCCCTTCGCCATGAGTGACTCCGCTGAAAGCATCGGGGCCGCCGATGCCTTTTACTTCCGCCGCCGCACCACCGCCGACGCCGAGAGGCCTATCCACCCTGCCGGGGAGGTAACGTCCCGTGCCGCCACCGCCAGAGAGGGTGAGGGCAATTCCACGGACGTGGATGCCTTCGCTGAAGACTTGGAGGGGATGAGCCCCCAACGAGAGGGGGAGGCTTTAAGCGTTTCCCCGGTCTCATCTTACCCGCCCAGAGGCGAGAATTTTCTGTTCGCGCGGGAAGCTGTGCCCGACCAAATAGACTACGCGGACAACCGACTAATCGGGTTCGATTACTCGAAATATATGAGCCGGTTCGTGCGAAGGTGCTCTGCCCGTGCATATCTCGAGGCCCGGGATACCGAATTTGGGGCCTCTCGCCGCCCCAGCTGCCTCCCCCCGGACGCCGATTTAAAGGAGCTGTATTGGACTTTCCAGGCGCACTCCGAAGTCTTCTTCTATGCTCCCCGGGAGGACGAACGGGCTGACCAACCTCCGGAAGGCCTAATCGCCATCAACTCGGACACACTCCATGCCGGGCCCCACTTCCCGCTTCACCCGGCCATTTCCAAGCTCCTCGCTGCCTGGAACTTGTCGATCACCCAGATCACCCCAAACGGGTGGAGCTACATTCTGGGGGCAATGGTTGCTCTCGGTCGGCGCGGGCTGCACCGTATGCCTACTCTATCCGAGATCAATTACTTGTATTACACCGTGGCCTCGGTTGGCCGGATGAACCACGGATATTACTCCGTGAAGCCCCGGGGTGGCGACACCATTGTCTTCGGCATCTCGTCGAAGGTGACGCACTGGCAGGAAAAGTGGTGGTGGGTCGGCGGCGCTTGGGAGAGCGTTGGTATTGACGGGCACACCATCCCGGTTCCCCGGGAGTATCGGGATCGCAACCGCCGAGGTAAATACTAAATTTCTCATTCGTCCCTTAGTACTGATCTAATTCTTCTTTCATTGTGCAGGCTGCGCGGTCCCAAACCAGGCCGACCTGACCGACGACTTCAGGCAGGCTCTTGCCTTGGTGAAGTCTGAGAGCGCGGATAACCGTGACGTTGACCTCCTCAACGACAACGAGTACCGAAGGTTATCCGGGCTCCAAACTTTCCCGCGCCATCTAGATTTTGGTGGCAAGACTCTCCCCGACTCATTCTTTTTCATGCTCGCTCTAGCCTTCTCGATTTTTAACACGTTATTCCTCTTGCAGCGCAGCGCTTCCCGGCTGAATCCTCCACACCGTCTACTTCCGCGGCAGCCTCCCCGAGGGCAGTACCCGAATCCGATCAGGCAGCCATACCCGTCGTGAACGTTGAATCGTCCGAGGAGACCGTCGACATGGCTCCCAAAAAGAGTGCTACGCGAAGCTGGCGAAGCGGGGAGCGGTCCGCGCCACTGGGGTGGTGATCTGCAGTCAGCCGTCGACCCCGGCGCCCCCGGCTACCTCCTCCCCGATGGACGGCCAACGGCCGACGAAACAGGCCCGGGTTGAGGGTCAAACCTCGGTCGACCCGGCGATGGTGACCGTGGACGTGGATCCAGTCAGCGGCGGGCTGGTAGCCGGTACCGTCGAGGCGACCATTGGAGGCCCGGCCTCCGCTCCTCGCGATCGGAGTGATTTCTCCTATCTCGACTGGGGCAACCACCTCACGTAAGTGTCTTTCTCGCGTCGTTTCCTTTTCCAAGTTTTATGGCCGCTTTTGCAATTTAGGAAACTTAACCCAACTTTACTCTCCACCGTTTGGTAGGCCTGATCCACTGCCCCCGCCCGAGGTCCTTCAGTTTCTGCACTCGCAGGACCCTCCGTACTCGGAGGCGGTGCCGGAGTCCTGGCCGGAGGACCTTCATCGTGTCGTTCTGAACCTGCCCCGGTCCTGGACCCTTAACTGCCAAAAGGCCACGCGGACCGTCTCCCTCGCTGACCGGATGCGGGCGGCGGCCATCCGCACTTCCCGCAACACTATTGTCATGGAGGGCATCATGCTGGACTTCGAGCGGGAGATGCGGACTACCTCCTCTTACAAGGCGGCCTTCCAGACGAAGAGAGACGAAGCCGCCCGTCTGGAAGAGGAGAACAAAAAGCTCCGGGAGGAGTTGGAGGCCGCCCGCGCGAGTCGGTCCTTCGATATCTTCAGTGGTGTTGACCCTCGATTTTGTCAGTTTGTTTAATACCGAAATCCTGTTGTCAGGGCCTAAACCCCGGTTCCGGTATACTCCGGTTCTGAGATACTATTTAGGCCAAATACGGGATTATTTGTGCCACAACAATTGCCCCCAAGATTGGGCTTTGACCTTGGTCAGAGTTCGATCTTGATTCGTGCTTTGAACAAACTTTGCCCCTTACAGCAGTTAAGGTTTCCAACTTTTGCCCCCGAGCTTGTTGATAAAATAGCTCGGGTGTCCTAGGGGGACTTTGGTGGTAGAGACCTTGATGAAAAGACCTTCAGTGTTATCCGTGGCTTGGTGAATTTTGAATCGGACTGAGTTAGGCGGGAATCGATCCTCTAGCGTGCCCCCGAGTCGTCAGTCCTCAGATAATCGTAATTCGAGGGTTATAGCTTCCTTGCTGTGTGATTATGTGCTCGTACTTCGAGACTAGGCTCTTCGTACGAGGCTTTTTCTGTGCTCGTACTTGAGGCTAGGCTCTCCGTACGAGGCTTTTTTTGTGCTCGTACTCGAAGCTAGGTTCTCCGTACGAGGCTTTTTCTGTGCTCGTACTCGAGGCTAGGCTCTTCGTACGAGGCTTTTTCTGTGCTCGTACTCGAGGCTAGGCTCTTCGTACGAGGCTTTTTTTGTGCTCGTACTCGAGGCTAGGCTCTTCGTACGAGGCTTTTTCTGTGCTCGTACTTTAGGCTAGGCTCTTCGTACGAGGCTTTTTCTGTGCTCGTACTCGAGGCTAGGCTCTTCGTACGAGGCTTTTTCTGTGCTCGTACTCGAGGCTAGGCTCTTCGTACGAGGCTTTTTCTGTGCTCGTACTCGAGGCTATGCCCTTCGTACGAGGCTTTTTCTGTGCTCGTACTCGAGGTTATGCTCTTCGTACGAGGCTTTTTCTGTTTACACAGCTGGTGGCACTATGGCCTATGTGATAGGTCGACCACTTTGGGGCCGGCCTAATTTTTGTACTAAGTGTGGAGGGCCGACCGCTTGGGGGCGGGCCCCCGCTTTTGAACTTAGACTTTGATCTTGTTCCTGACCGATTGTAATCGGGTGGTCAATGCCGGTGAAGACGGACAAATCATCGCTAATTAAAGCGGAAAAATCTACGCCGATGAAGGCGGATAAAGAAAGTCAACGCCCAAGAAGGCGGACAAGAAGTCGACGCCACGGAGGCGGACGGATCAACGCCGATGAGGGCGGATAAAACACGTCAACGCCTAAGAAGGCGGACGAGATATCGACGCCACGGAGGCGGACGGATCAACGCCGAGGAAGGCGGATAAAACACGTCAACGCCTAAGAAGGCGGACGAGATGTCGACGCCACAGAGGCGGACGGATCAACGCCGATGAGGACGGATAAAACACGTCAACGCCTAAGAAGGCGGATGAGACGTCGGCGCCACGGAGGCGGACGGATCAACGCCGATTAGGGCGGATAAAAAATGTCAACGCCTAAGAAGGCGGACGAGATGTCGACGCCACGGAGGCGGACGAGATGTCGACGCCACGGAGGCGGACGGATCAACGCCGATGAAGGTGGATAAAAAACGTCAACGCCTAAGAAGGCAGACGAGACGTCGATGCCACGGAGGCGGACGGATCAATGCCGACGAAGACGGATAAAAAACGTCAATGCCTAAGAAGGCGGACGAGACATCGACGCCAAGGAGGCGGACGGATCAACGCCGATGAGGGCGGATAAAATACGTCAACGCCTAAGAAGGCGGACGAGATGTCGACGCCACAGAGGCGGACGGATCAACGCCGGTGAGGGCGGATAAAACACGTCAACGCCTAAAAAGACGGACGAGATGTTGACGCCACGGAGGCGGATGGATCAACGCCGGTGAGGGCGAATAAAAAACGTCAACGCCTAAGAAAGCGGACGAGACGTCGACGCCACGGAGACGGACGGATCAACGCCGGTGAGGCGGATAAAGATACGGTAATTTCGAGATTCAAAAATTTGTTTTAGAATACCCAAAATTATCTCTAAATACGGGTACTCATGCCCCCGGCTTTTAATGTATTGTAAATATATTCGAGTTGCAATACATTAAAAGGAAGTAATCGGAGAAAACCTGAATCGAGATGGGCAAAAGGACTGCCCGTAGATTTTTTGAAGTCGTTGCAGTAGCTCTAGAGGTTCGTGTTAATTTTCCAGCTCGACAGAGGCATCCGGTTTGGATCCTTAAATGGTTGGAACCAAAAAAATTCCCCAAGATAAAAAATCTGGACCCATCACTTAGCATAAAGGTGGCCCAGCAACTTTTTGCATAACTAGTCAGGCCCAGTTGTTCTTGAATACTAATTAAAAAGGCCCAGCAGTAAAATAAAAATTGGGCCCAAACACTTGGAAATACTTTGACCCAGTAGCTCCACAAAACTCCATCCTAAAATGATCCCTATTCAGAATTCTCGGTTAATGCCCGCCCCAGATAATCACGGATTTGGTAACATAAGGCTCGCGATCCCGACTCGAAGCTTCTCGATCAAAAAATCTTGAGGTCGGCGATTGTGCGGCTTCGATTGGGTTCGCACAGGGGTTATTCGGACCGAGTATCAAAGATCGAAATCGAGCGGCGGTGACCAATGTCGGTGCGAGCTCCCGGTTGAGGTCGAGATCGGAGAGTGGCGGCCAAGAGTCGAACGACGGTGGCCTACCGAACGACATTAAAGCTGTCAGAGTCGACGAGCGGTCGGCAGTCTCAGGGGCCGCATTCGGCGAATGGTGGCTTTTTATCGGCAATTGAGAGCTGAGTTCTTCAATTGCGAGCCGAGGTTGGTGATTGTGAACGGAGATCGGCGGCTGTGCATTGACCTGGGGGATTTCGGATCGAGGCCGGTCGTTGGAGGTCGGGGGTCGGACGTAGCGGCCGTAGTGGCGCTGAGCTCGGTAACTGCGGGTCAAGGTCGGCCTTTGCTGTGTCGTGCTCGGAGAGTTGTGGTGCCGCAACAGCCGTAGTAGTGCAAGGTCGGAGGTCGGTAGCCCCTTTTTTTTTAAATAAAAATTGGTGCGAGGCCGGGGTCGGCCGCTGCGGAACGAGGCCGGAGGTCGGCCGCTGCGGTGCGAGGCCGGGGGTCGGCCGCTGCGGTGCGAGGCCGGGGGTCGGCCGGTGCGGGTGCGAGGCCGGGGGTCGGCCGGTGCGGGTGCGAGGCCGGGGGTCGGCCGCTGCGGAACGAGGCCGGAGGTCGGCCGCTGCGGAACGAGGCCGGAGGTCGGCCGCTGCGGAACGAGGCCGAGGGTCGACCGCTGCGGAACGAGGCCGGAGGTCGGTAGCCCCCCCCCCCCCCCCCCCCCCCTTTGAATACTCCTTTGTCTCTTCACAGGCTTGTGGCTGCTCCGGTGGGAATTTGGCGGCCGGGCGGCGCTCGCCCTTGTTGAGGATACAACTGTAGTACTTGTTGAGATTTTTCGTAGGAATAAATTGGGCTTGATGCCCTGGAAATTTTCTGTAGAGTTTTTGAATATCTCTTTGATTTGTGAATGTATAGGTGGGAATTTAGGAATTTTGCGTATACTTGAAACCTGGTTTCTAGGGAGAAAAGAGCATAGTGAAAATGGGTTTCTTCCCCTGCACATGTGTGTATGGGTAGAGAGAGAGGTGCAAAGGGATAATGTATAATTTTGCTGGTTTTAGGAATTGATTTATGAACTACGGCCTACAAATTTTATTGGCCATGGAATATCTGGGGTTTTATTGGATAAAAAGTAGTAGATCTGGAAATTTTCACTACTGCAAAAATAAAGGAAACTTGGAAGGAAAAGTCTCATTGGAAATTTCATACGAGCTCCATAACACCATAGTTGGCTTTTAATGAAACTCGAAGAAAACAGGATGTTAGTGGTATGTTTTGCAGATTTGGAATCTTGGGACAGAAAATGATGATTTTGATATGAAATTATATATATATATAAAAGGACGAAATGGCGCAGAAACTCCATTGTTGGACTTGGAAAAAGCTTTGAAGAAAGAAAACTTAACTTTATTTTGTAGACTCTTTTGATGAATTTTCTGGACGGATCTTCGTGTCCACACATGAACAAGTGAGATTGTTGAGGATACCCTCCTTCTAGCGCCAAAATGTTGACAGCGATTTATGTCGGATCTCGCTGCCGGGTTCCCAGCGGGTAGGATTCGATATTTATGATAACAGGAAGTAATAAATGAGAGACTAAATGAGCTCTCAAGAGTATATTTGCAATAAATGTGTTGTGCGTTACATTTGGGCATTAAAAGCCCTATTTATAGTGTACAAGGTGGGTTTCCCCATGCTTGGTTGGTGGACCTGTGGGTCCCCCCCCCTACTCCTAGCTGAAAGGTAATGAGTGGCTACTGTTAGTGTTAGTGTCCTAGATACAATCCATCGAAATGACATAATACTAAGATAATATTCAGATTTGGTTTAATATTATTATTGATTTAATATTAAATGTATGGCGTTACACTTATCTGAATATGATGTTTGATTGTTTGCATATATTCTTATTTGTGTTCCCATGAATCACTACTGTCATTGAGTGAGTGAGAACTCAGATGACCTAAGTATGATTCTTAAATAGCCCCGATCAAGGATCACCAAGAATGGGATATTGATGATGCAATTGAGATTGGTGTGCGATCTGCATCATACTCTTAGAGAGTGTAGTAAGATCTCACTTACTACGAGATACCGGGTATCTCATGATGGATGCACAGATACCTTAGAGGGTATTGGTATACCCATCCGAGAAATCGTTTGATGTAATTCCACATAATGTGTCTACGGGTGTCTCGGTTAGTGAGAGCGATGTGATACACCTCTGACTTGAGGTCAATACGCACGACATGTGTGGAGTGGTGAACTTTGACCATGACCGACGCTTGCACCCTTCCACGGGTAGATATGGCATGGATTGGGTTCATCACGAAATGCATGTGCGTGGTAGTTGAGCCAAGAATAGGATTCATTCCTTAATGTGGATTTAGAGAGAATACTCGTCTTCTCATCATAATTGGATCTAAGTCGTCGGCCGACGCACATCAACTTAGACTTTGTGGCTAAGTGTGATATACTTGATCAATTAGTGATTGGAGATAATATGATTAAGTTATTTGAATAGACACTTCATCATGTTCAAGGCTTAATCGAGTATTCGTGAATGAAAGGAAGATATCACAATAGCCTACAGTATTACAGGTAGTTGCAGATTTCCTCGCAACATACCTCGTATATTGAGAATGCCTGATTTATTGTCTAGGGTTCAATTAAGACCGTTAGTTTGACTAATCGCTCGATACACGAGGGCCTATGGGTCGCACAACAAGTAATGACAATTTACCAATTATAGTTGGTTGATTAAATATTGTATTGGATATAATATTTAATTTATGGAGAATATAATAATAATTATATTTGAAATTAATTATTATTATTATTTAATTAAATTAGATTTAATTAAATATGAAATCTCAATAATAATATTTGGAATATTATTATACAAGAATAATAGATATGATAAAGATATTATTCGTAGGAACGTATCTAGGGAAATATAATCCGTAGAGATTATATTACGGGCTAGGCCCGATATCTTGCTTAGGAATTAAGCCAAGTTAATCCCTATAAATACGTGTCATGGGAATTCAGAAAATACGATACAAGAAATATAATTTCTCCATAAAATCTCCAGTCGAAATTTTCCTAGCAAATTCGTCTCGAGATTCAACGCTGGCATATCGGTGCGGGTTGGTAGAAAGCTGTTACGTGGATACCATAGTTGAGGATTCCGCGTACAAATCGCTGTAAGGATTTATATATTGTTATTAATCCTTTATGTTTTATGTTATACAACCATATGTTTTTAGATTCGTTGTTGGTGAATCGTGTTCTTCCGCTGCGCCGAACATGGTGTTCGTGCCTCTAAAATCCAACAGTGGTATCAGAGCACAGGCTCGTTTTATGGTTGTATACCATATTTAATATTTCGTGGATAAAATTTTTGTGTGTTTTCATAATTTAATTTGCCCAAAATAATATGTTGCCCTGAATTTTGTGAATTTCAATTATCTTCAAAATTAGATTTTGGTTGATGGATTGATAAAATTAGTTTTATAAACAAAGGCACATGAGAGTTTTTCTGGGAAAAACTTTTGTTTGTGCCGTAACTTTTGACTAAGTAAACAAAGTTGTTTTAAAAAAAATAAAAAATAAAAATAAAAAATTTGAGGAACAGGAACTGGGTTTCTTTCCGAATCACGACCGTGGATCGAATAAGGCTGAAGCCGTACGTGATAGCGCCGCTCATCAGCGGCGGCGGCTGTGGACCTTGGCTTCCTTTTGGGCGGCGCTCGGTTCGACCACAGGAAGATCCGCCGCTTGGACTCAACCAGTAAGCTGGACGAGCATTGCTCGGTGGTGCGACGGCGCTAGGCGCCGCTACCAATATCGAAGCAGCCTGTTATGGGGGCATTTTGACCGAACCACCGCGGCTGTGTTGAGCGTCACGGTCGGCCCGAATCCAAACGCGAACGCCGGTCGCGGTTGGTGTCTATGAGATCGAAATTTTCTGGGCGTCTGATTCTGGTTCAATGTTAATCCAGCGTGAATGAGATAGGGGCATGGGTTGAGAATTTGATTCTCCCCAGGCCCTTCTATGCAATAACATGTTAATTACACTTTCGTCCCCTGGATTAATTTTAAAATTCTGTTTTTAAGGCCATGTTTGGCTAAATTTAAATTTGATAAATCTGATAACAGCTGAGGGCTGTTTGGTTTAACTTAATTTTTAAATTCTAGAAAATATAAAGCCCTGTATTGGTTTAAAAGAATTTTAGAAATTCTGAAAAACGAGATAGGGGCATGTTTGGTTGGACCAAACTTTATAAGAATTTGATAAAGTAATATTTTGGGCAAAATAATTTTGAAAATGACTTTAGAAATTGACCGAAAGCTTGGAGCTTGTTGGTATTTCTAATTTTAGCAATATTTTACCTACGAATAATTATTGTTAAGCACATTTATTTGATTTACGTGTTAAATATTTATGCATGTGTATTTGATTTATGTGCTAAATATTTATTGGATGCTTTATTTATGCAAATTTAAATTTTGAAATAAAGCATGAGAACTTGATTAGTTGCTCCCCACTTGTATAACTGCTTATGTGAATCGATATTTACATTATTAGTTATAGCCCGCATTAAATTGTTTGGGTAGGCGGCACCCAATATTTGTCGGACCGTTATATATGTTTTGGGTAGACGACGCCCAAATAAGTTTTTGTCCGCAAATGTCATGTTTGGGTAGGCGGCGCCCAATAGTTGCTCAAATGTGACGTAGTTATCATGTTGGATCTCGATTAAGCATTTAATACCCCGCCTTTAAAATGATCCTCACTAAAATATGGTTTTTCATTAGATTGAAAGATGTCTTCCATTAAAATTAAAAGTAAACCGGAGATTTCGTTCCAATGAGTATTTAAGGCCCTAGTCTTTTGCTCGGATCTACATCTAACGAGACTTTTATAGAGACACGTTTGTCGCCGCTTAATGGTTGTAAACCAACTTAATTCTGTTTCACCAGCCCTAGCAGGGAAACGAGAATTAGGTGACATCCGATTGAACTAGGTTCAATCAACTAGGAATTGCATGGGGCAATTGGTTTAGAGACCTACCAGTTATGTTGTTGCAATATTCAGCCCTAGCAGTCATTGTAATAGTAGGAATGTGGATCCTAGTCCATTACAATTTATATTAGATATAAATTCGTACTCTTCCGATGAGGTCGTTGAGTATGTGAAAATAATGGAGACAAAATAAATTAAAAGACCATGTTTATTTTGATTGTTGAATATTGATCGTAGGAATTATGTGTTTAATTCCCATTTTAGTTTATTTCTCTATAATTGTTGAAATTAATAACTTGTCATTGAGAAATGTTTTGGAAACGAACAAATTGGCTGGGCCAAATTTTCTGGACTAGCACTGAAACGTGCGTTTGGTGCTAAGGCAAGAAGAGATTGAGCATGTGTTAGACACGACAATTCCTTTACCCATGAGGTTGGTTCAGTTGAGGCTGCAACGTTTGACGTTACGGCTCAAAGAAGCATCAAGATGATGCTTCTCAGCTCTATGTTATGATTGCTCGACTTGACTCCAAATCGCAAAGGCAAACATGAGAAAATGGATACCTTCGAGATGCTCAAGTGTCTGAAGGATTTCTTTGATTCTATATCTCGTTTGAGATTTATGAAGTGATGAGAGATCTGTTCAGATGTCGATTAGCGAAAGGAGGGAAGATTTCACCTCATGTGCAATCCTCAAGTCGCTCCCTGATTCATATTCTAGTTTCGTAGTAAATTTAATATGAAGAAGACGGAAGCGACAATACCGGAGCCTCATAACATGCTTAAGACTTTTGAGTCTTCCACTGTTAAGGAAAGGCCCGTGCTCATGGTGAGTGCTTCTACTTCTTCTGACCCGAAAGGCGAGAAGAAGTGAAGGAGTAAGGCTAAGAGGGCTCCAAGCCCAACTTCCTGAAGGCAAAAGGTGGAGTTCAAAAGTAAGAGCGGGTTAATAAGGATGTGTGCCCCACTGCAATTGAAAGGGGTATTGGAAGAAAGACTATAAGGTTCTAGCAACTGAGAAGAAAACACAAGGTGTTTCAGATGCTAGAACAAGTATAGTTGCTGTTAAGATAAACATGTTCACTGATAGTTCAAACTGCTAGGCATTTGTTGAGTTATGGACATGATGTTCTTAATGTACAAAGTAGAGAAACAGCTTGGTAAGAGTATCAAGACTCTTCGATTGGATCGAAGAGGTGAGTACCTTAGCCATGAGTTCATGGATTACTTGAAGCTTCATGGGATCCAGTCGCAATGGACTCCTCCCGGAACACCTCAGATGGACGGTGTGTCCGAAAGGAGAAACCAAACCTTGTTAGACATGGTAAGGTCCATGATGAGTTTTTCTCTCTTCCAACATTCTTATTGGGATGCGCATTACAAACCTCAATCCACATTTTGAATAGGATTCCATCCAAATCAGTTGAGCAGACTCCATACGAGCTATGGCATGACAAGATGCCATCTTTTCTACACATTAGAATGTGGGGTTGCCCCGCAGTTGTGAAGAAAATGCTAACTAATAAAATAGTTATTTTGTGGGATATCCTAAGGAGACAAGAGGATATCACTTCTATCTAGCGGAGAAACAAACAGTGATTGTTTCTAGGCAGGCTAAGTTCCTAGAAGACGAGTACGTTTATAAGGAACAAAGCCGTAAGAAGATAGAACTTGAAGAGATTCAAGAACCACAAATTAACATAGAGACTGATGATTTGTCAAAGCAACATGACAAAGAATCAGTGGGAGCATTCAGCGACTCTCATGGTGGAAGTTTATCACTAGGTGATCCTCTTTCAGCCAGTGGGAGCGTAATTGGAGTTGCATTGCCTTCGCAACAACCTCCAAGTGGGCTGAATGAGAATAACATAGTTCAAACTCCCGCCCAAGAGACATATGAAAATGTCGCTCTTGAGGACTCTCCGGTCAACGATGAAGTCGCTGCACCACAAAATTTTCACGATCAGAATGTACAGCCTGCACAACCACAACTCCGTAAGTCGACTAGGATTCGTAATCCAACCACTAGGTATTATGGTTTCCTCGTGGAGGAACATGATGACGTGGAGATTCCGGATAAAGATGAACCTAGAACTTATACTGAAGCAACATTAGATGTTGACTCAGAGAAGTGGCATAAAGCCATGAAATCCGAGATGGACTCGATGTACACCAATTAAGTCTAGGACTTAATTGAGTTGCCAGAAAGGGGTTAGACCCATAGATTGCAAGTGAGTCTTTATGAGTAAGACCGATGCAAATGGCAAAGTACAAACCTATAAAGATAGGTTGATGGCGAAAGGTTATAGTCGATACGAGGTATTGACTATGATGAGACTTTCTCGCCAGTTGCTAAGATCAAGTCCATTCAAATTTTACTTGCGATAGCAGCACACCACGATTATGAGTTTTGGTAGATGGACGTCAAAACAGCTTTCCTCAATGGTAACATTGATAAGGAAGTGTTTGTGACTCAACCGGAGGGTTTTTATATCTAAGCCAAAGTATAATCTTGTGTGCAAGCTTAAACGATCCATCAATGGATTGAAGCAAGCTTCTAGGAGTTGGAATATCCAATTTGATGAAGCTGTCAAATCTTTTGACTTCATCTGAAATTTGGAAGATCCTTGCGTTTATCGTAAACGCAGCGGGAATAGTATTGTCTTTATAGTCGTATATGTTACTGACATATTGATTATAGGAAATAACATCCCGCCAATGCAGTCCATGAAAGATTGGTTATCAAAGACCTTCATGATGAATGATCTTGGTGAAGCATGCTACATCTTAGGGATTAAGATCCATAGGGATAGATCCAAGAAGATGGTAGGGCTGTCACAATCCACCTACGTAGATAAGGTGTTGAAGCGTTTTGTGATAGAGAACTCTAAGAGAGGGTCTCTACCAGCAAATCATGGGATATGGCTAGCGAAGCAGATATCGAGCACATGAAGGACATTCCATATCCATCATGTACGCCATGACTTGCATCATGCCAGATGTGGCCTACGCTGTCAACATCACTGGTACATACCAGCAGAATCCAGGTGAGTCTCACCGGATTGCTGTCAAGAATGTTATGAAGTACCTCAGGCGTACTAAAGAACATGTTCTTGTCTACGGTAGGCAGTCAGAGCTAGTCGTTGCAGACTATGCTAATGAGAGTTTCTAGTCAGACTGTGAAGATTATAAATCACAGTCAAATTATATATTCAATCTCAATGATGAGGCGGTAAGTTGGAATAGTTCCAAGCAAGATCTCACCGTAGATTCAACAACCGAAGCTAAGTACATTGCTGTATCAGAAGCCTTAGAGGCTTTCTGGATTTTAAGGTTCTTGAGAGAACTAGGGGTAGTTCCGAGTGCCAGTTGTCAAATAGAGTTGTATTGTGACAACATTGGTGCGATTGCATGAGCAAAGGAACCGAGATCTGATAACAGAAATAAGCATGTACGGAGGCATTATCATTTGATCCGAGAGATCATATCGATAGGAGAAGTGAAATTAAAACATTTCCCATAAAGGATAATCTTGCAAATCCTTTTCACTGTTCATGTACACACTAGACATTTGATGGTCTAGGGGTTAGACATGTAGGTGATTGGCTCTAGTCCAAGTGGGAGATTGTTAGTGTTAGTGTCCTAGAGACAATCCATCGAAAGGACATAATACTAAGATAATATTCAGATTTGGTTTAATATTATTATTGATTTAATATTAAATGTATGGCGTTACACTTATCTGAATATGATGTTTGATTGTTTGCATATATTCTTATTTGTGTTCCCATGAATCACTACTGTCATTGAGTGAGTGAGAACTCAGATGACCTAAGTATGATTCTTAAATAGCCCCGATCAAGGATCACCAAGAATGGGATATTGATGATGCAATTGAGATTGGTGTGCGATCTGCATCATACTCTTAGAGAGTGTAGTAAGATCTCACTTACTACGAGATACCGGGTATCTCATGATGGATGCACAGATACCTTAGAGGGTATTGGTATACCCATCCGAGAAACCGTTTGATGTAATTCCACATAATGTGTCTACGGGTGTCTCGGTTAGTGGGAGCGATGTGATACTCCTCTGACTTGAGGTCAATACGCACGACATGTGTGGAGTGGTGAACTTTGACCATGACCGACGCTTGCACCCTTCCACGGGTAGATATGGCATGGATTGGGTTCATCACGAAATGCATGTGCGTGGTAGTTGAGCCAAGAATAGGATTCATTCCTCAATGTGGATTTAGAGAGAATACTCGTCTTCTCATCATAATTGGATCTAAGTCGTCGGCCGACGCACATCAACTTAGACTTTGTGGCTAAGTGTGATATACTTGATCAATTAGTGATTGGAGATAATATGATTAAGTTATTTGAATAGACACTTCATCATGTTCAAGGCTTAATCGAGTATTCGTGAATGAAAGGAAGATATCACAATAGCCTACAGTATTACAGGTAGTTACAGATTTCCTCGCAACGTACCTCGTATATTGAGAATGTCTGATTTATTGTCTAGGGTTCAATTAAGACCGTTAGTTTGACTAATCGCTCGATATACGAGGGTCTATGGGTCACACAACAAGTAATGACAATTTACCAATTATAGTTGGTTGATTAAATACTGTATTGGATATAATATTTAATTTATGGAGAATATAATAATAATTATATTTGGAATTAATTATTATTATTATTTAATTAAATTAGATTTAATTAAATATGAAATCCCAATAATAATATTTGGAATATTATTATACAAGAATAATAGATATGGTAAAGATATTATTCGTAGGAACGTATCTAGGGAAATATAATCCGTAGAGATTATATTACGGGCTAGGCCCGATATCTTGCTTAGGAATTAAGCCAAGTTAATCCCTATAAATACGTGTCATGGGAATTCAGAAAATACGATACAAGAAATATAATTTCTCCATAAAATCTCCAGTCGAAATTTTCCTAGCAAATTCGTCTCGAGATTCAACGCTGGCATATCGGTGCGGGTTGGTAGAAAGCTGTTACGTGGATACCATAGTTGAGGATTCCGCGTACAAATCGCTGTAAGGATTTATATATTGTTATTAATCCTTTATGTTTTATGTTATACAACCATATGTTTTTAGATTCGTTGTTGGTGAATCGTGTTCTTCCGCTGCGCCGAACATGGTGTTCGTGCCTCTAAAATCCAACAGCTACAACCCCCCCTACGAGCCAATGAGAAGACGCCACATGGCGCTGCCACCCCTGAGATGATTGGACTTAGCCCCAACTGCCCTCTTTGACCCTGTCACATCCTCTGGACTGATGGCACTCGACGTCCTCTCACAGCTGGCGCAGCCTGGGGTCGGGCAGACGGGTACTCGGGTACCGGGAGGGGTCCGGACGAGAGTACCTTGGTGGTTCACTTACGGGTAGGCGGGTAGAGCGTCTGCCCCGGAGCTCGTCGCTGGCCGCCTAATACCCGGGCCTGTGGGTTACAAGTACCCTGCCCGGCAGCTCCCAGAGGCTCGTGTCGGGTAGCACCTAGGTCCCCGCCCGTCTGTCTGACCAGACAGCGGACTACTCTTATCCGAGCCCGCTACAGTAAGTGGGTTTATGTCCGATACCCGATGGGTCGAGTAGTAAATATCGGGTGTAACATCGTGCATGCAGACTTGGTAGGCCAAAAGTCACGACACCTCCTGCTAGGCAATTGTCTATAAATACTTAGATTTTTTCAGCTAATAAAACAGGCACAAATTATTATACACGTCCAAACTTCGATTACGAATCCAAAGCAGCTCGATTAACTTACAATTGAACTTAAACACGTAAGCTTTCATACGATTATAATCCATCTAAACCTGAAAATCCGTATTCACTAATTACGTTAGTGATCAATCACACGTAATTGTTTGATGATCAATTAACCATCTAAAACAACCATTAATCTTCAAGATTAGAACTGATCGTCAACAAATTGGCACTAGAAGGAGGGTTCGAACCTTCGCATCATTGAAAACACGAAGGTTAGCTCAAAATTGAAGAACAAGGTTGAGCTTTTGAAGGAAAAATTCAAGAACATTAAGAACAATATTTAAAATCTCCTGTGAACATGCCTCAATCACGAGAGACACAACGTTCATAACATATAACAAGGAATTCACACTCCCGGATGTCCCAGGCTGGTGGGCGAGCAAGGGCGAGCAGAAATGACCAAGAGAATCAAACTGATGTTGCTCGTCAGTTAGTACCACCGGAGTTGGATGCCATTGCTCGTAACCCCGACGAATTGGCGCGCACAATTGCCATGCTCCAGGCTTTACAAAGACAACAGGCCCAACCTGGCCCTTCATATGTGCGAGCAAGGTGTAGCCCCACAAAGACTCATGAACAAGAAAAGGCTAGGGGGGATCATTTAAATAAGGCTGATAGTGCCCAAGCTCGTAAGGCCAAAGGCAAAGAAAAACAGCACGTCGAGGCCGCCAGTCAGGGAGGTTCGACTCAGAATCCGGCCATGGCAGAGAGTCAGGGCACACGCCAAAGTGCTCTTGAAAGATTGGGTCGTCGTGGCCGGGGAATCATGGAAATCCATCCCACTGCAGGAGCAGCTCGCCCAGCTGTAGTACCTGCTCGCCAATCAGTCCATGACAGGCTGACTAGGTCAGCTTTTGGTCGCCTTGGCCCAAATGCAGAGCCCAATCCTAGGAGGCCAATCCAGGGGGTTCTCGCTCCCAATGAGGGACTGGAGCGAACAGACGGTTGTGCGTCTCTGCTCGCCGGACAGCCTCAGAGTCAGGGGGTCCTTGGAAGAGCTCGCCTCCATGAGAAAGGCCATAGAGAGCATGCAGGGCCAGCTAGATCAACAGAGAGGATACAGAAACACAACTCTTCCAGTCTCACCCCTATCTGTGGTGATTCTAAAGGCCCCAATTCAGCAAAAAATCCAGTTTCCGGCAAGTATCCAATATAAGGGCACGGCGGACCCCCGGGTGCATCTGATGAAGTATACCAATTATATGGTATCAATGGGGGCAAGTGACGCAACACAATATCGCAACTTTCCTTTAACTCTGGGGGATCGTGTCCATAAATGGTTTTCAGCTTTGCCGCCAGCTTCAATTCATTCGTTTGCCCAGCTGGGCAAAGAGTTCTTATCCCATTTCTCTACGGCCGGGTCTTATCTATCCCAAAGACATCGGTTATCCGACTTGAAATAAACTGACGACGAGTCGGACCGATCGTACCTGGAAAGATTCGACAAGGTCCTGTTAGAAGGGGAGTCTGTCAGTGAAGACACCAAGATTGTGGTCGTCCTGGCTGGGCTCAAGAAGGGCACTGAACTCTGAAAAGATGTACACCTAAGATGCCCGAAGACATATGCCGAATTTCGGGATCGGGCAGGCGTTTTTGTCTCCATGCATGAAGCCCTGCAAAAGGACATGGTGGACAAAGGAGAGCAGAAAGAGGGTGCGAAGAAGCCTGGAACTGGTTATCGAGCTCCCAAGAACATGAAAGCATTTACTGAAGGAACGGAGCTGAAGGACAAACTGAACCACATTCTTACCGTATCAATCGATATAGTTTATAATAACGTTTGGGGACAAAGAATTGCTCACACCACCCCGTAAAATACGTCAAGATACAAGCAAGTTGAACCAGAATAAATATTGTGCCTACCACCAAAGCGTGGGACACTTTACAAGCGAATGTCGTGACTTGCTGAAGCAGTTGTGGCGTTTTTACGAAGAGGGAAAGCTATCCGAGTTCGTAAAAAGACAGCCCGGCAAAAGAAACAGAGACGAAGATTCTGATGAAGAAGACCAGGAACAGGCACCTCATCGGAATCGAGCTGGGCGACCAGTTCAGGCGCCAGCCGGAGGACCAGTTCCAGACATCCAGATGATGAAACATGCAGGGCCCATAGGTGGTTATTCAGATGGACGACCACCAATTTCTAATCGAAAAAGAAAGGCAGAATTACGAGCAATCGGTCATGTATAGGAAATGAGGGTTTTTCCACCTACCATGCAAACATCGGAATTGACTTTTACCGACAGAGACTTAGAAGGAGTACTGACCCCTCACAACGATTCGCTTGTGATATGTGCCAAGCTTTTGGAAACTAGGGTGCATAGATTGCTGGTGGATACTGGAGCCTACACTAATGTCCTTTTTAAAAAGACGCTTGACCAAATGGGAGATTATGCAGGCTACATCAGAGACACAAATCATCGTATTCTGGGGTTCGGAAATGCTGTGACAATCCCATTGGGAATAGTAACTTTCGCTATGCAACTTGTGACGGTCAAAGAGCCCGAGAAAAATATCGCAAGAATGGTGGATTTCTTGGTCGTTGATCAAGAGTCAACATACAACGGATTCTTGGGCCGACCTTTCCTAAATGAATTCAGGGCCGCCTGTTCTACTTACCATTATTGCATAAAGTTCCCAACAGCAAGTGGAGTTGGCACGGTAAAAGGAGACCAGAGAAAAGCTCGAGAATGCCTCCTACAAATCCAGTCAAGACAAGGACAAGTATCTATGATGGAAGTGTCAACTAGCCAACATGAGAACGAGCCCTCAATTTTGGAAGACATCCTTGGGGCCCGGGACAATAAGATGGACGAAGACGACCAGCCCTAGCCCATGGGCGAGCAGATGGTGCAAAATGGCGAACAAACCTTGCCAGATGTAATATTACCACCTATGGTTAACGAAACGTGTCCGAGTGATATCCATAAGGGCGCAGCTGTGGCTACCAAACCCTGCCCGGAGCTTGTTGAAGATTTTGACCCCCGGTTGGGTGCCGAACCCATGAACATCGAGGATGAACTAAGTCCAGAAGGACCAATAGTTGACCCTCGATGGAAGGGGCAAAAACGACGGGCAACTCCAGTCGAAGAATTGGATGCCATCAAGATTGATCCTGTACATGATGGTCTTGAACTTTACATCGGGTCTGAACTCCCCGAGCCTTACAGAACTCGCATGACGGACTTTTTGAAGGCTAACTTAGACGTCTTCGTATGGTCCCATGCGGACATGGTGGGAATCGATCCGAAGGATGCTTGTCACAGATTGAATATCAACCCAGTCCGAAAACCTGTCCACCAGAAACGGCGAAAATATGGACCAGACAAGTATCCAGCTTTAAACGAGGAGGTCAAAAAGTTACTGGACAACGACTTAATTAAACAAGCGTTATGTCCACAATGGGTTGCAAATCCTGTCTTGGTACGGAAACTGAACGAAACCTGGAGGCTATGCATAAATTTTACAGATCTTAATGCAGCATGCCCAAAGGATAACTTTCCGTTCCCGCACATCGATCAACTGGTGGACAGTACTGCCGGTCACGAAATGTTCACATTCATGGATGCCTTCGCAGGATACCACCAGATTCCAATACACCCAGATGACCAAGAAAATACGGCCTTTTATACAAACAAAAATTTATTATGCTGGAAGAGGATGCCGTTTGGTCTGATCAATGCTGGAGCAACCTACCAGAGGGTGGTCAACAAGATGTTCGATAAACATATTGGGGAAACGGTGGAAGTGTATGTCGACGACATAGTCGTCAAAAGTACACAGAAAGAAGATCACCTCCATCATCTTTCTCAGGTGTTCGACACACTCCGAAGATACAATATGAAGTTAAATCCAAAGAAAAGTAGTTTTGGAGTACATTCTGGGAAGTTCTTGGGCCATCTGGTCAGCAAATGCGGAATCGAAGCTAATCCAGCAAAAGTGAAGGCGATCGTCGATATGGAGCCACCACGTTCTGTTAAAGAAGTGCAAAGGTTAACCGGTTGCCTAGCCGCTTTAAACAGGTTCATATCACGATCAGGAGACAAGTGTCGTCCATTTTTTTAGGCCATTAAAAAGGGCAACTTTGCCTGGACGGAAAGCTGCCAGAAAGCCTTTGATCAATTGAAAGAATATCTGGGAGATGTAAAAATTCTGTCAAAACCAATTCCCGGTGAAAAGTTATATCTATGCCTGGCAGCGTCTGACACGGCCATAAGTTCGGTGTTAGTTCGGGAGGAAGGCAAGTTTCACCTGCCAATCTACTATGTTAGCCAGGCCCTGCATGATGCTGAGGTGAAGTACTCACCAACCGAAAAACTGGCATATGCTCTCGTCATGAGCGTCAGGAAGTTAAGACCATACTTCTTTGATCATCAAGTTGAAGTATTGACAACTTTCCCATTAAGGCAAATACTACACCGACCTGACACCGCTGACCGTCTTTTAAAATGGTCCATAGAGATAAGCCAGTTTGGCGTGACATATGCACCTCGAACCGCGATTAAGGGACAAGCGTTAGCCGACTTTATAGTCGAGTTAACCTTCCCACAAAATCCAACGAGAGGGCTGGATCACCCATGGCATCTTTATGTGGATGGTTCGTCAACAAACCTGGCCTCGGGGGCAGGAATAGTGCTCATCAGTCCCGACCAACAAGTATTCACTTCAGCAGCCAGATTCGAATTCATGGCCACCAACAATGAAGCTAAGTACGAGGCCCTCATTGCAGGTCTTCACTTGTCATTAGTTGTTGGAGTAAGACGACTCCAGATTTTCGAAGACTCCCAACTCATTGTAAGCCAAGTACGAGGTGAATATGAGGCCAGAGACGAGCAAATGATCGAGTATCAACGAATAGTTGCTCACTTGGTATCTCTATTAGATCAAGTTTTTATCCAACAGATACCACGAACGAGCAACACACAAGCTGACGCCCTAGCAAGATTAGCAACAAGCGATGGGCCAGCAGATCTGACGGACATTGTCATTACCAGAAAAGTCCAACCATCAACAATGGACTACGAAGTGAACCAAGTAGTCGAACACAACAACGATGATGATTGGAGAACTCCTATAGCCAAATACTTGAAAGATGGGGAGTTGCCAAGCAACTCATTTGAGGCTGAAAGAATCAAGAAACAAGCAACCAGATATACTCTGGTAGATGAACAGCTTTACAAAAGAGGCTTTTCACTCCCGCTACTCAAGTGTTTGTCTAGGGGGCAAGGAAGGACAGTCCTGGAGGATATACATTCTGGAGTTTGTGGAAATCACACAGGGGGGCAAGCTTTGGCCTACAAAACTATAAGGCAAGGTTATTATTGGCCAACCTTACGAAAAGATGCAATCCAGTTAGCCAAAGCTTGCCACCAGTGTCAGATTTTTGCTCCAAATATTCATGCCCCGGCCCAGGAGCTTGTATCGGTTTATAGTCCATGGCCATTTGCAAGATGGGGAATTGACATTATTGGTCCTTTCCCGGCAGGAGTGGGAAATGTTCGATTTGCAGTCATAGCAGTCGATTATTATACAAAGTGGGCAGAAACGAAGGCCATGGTAAAGATTACACAGCAGAACATGATCAACTTCATATAGCAGAACATTGTCTGTCGCTTTGGAATTCCACGAACAATCGTGACAGATAATGGCCCGCAGTTTGACGGAAAGGAGTTGAGAGACTTCTGTACAAAGTGGGGGATCAAAAAACACTATTCGACTCCCTATCATCCCCAGTCAAACGGGCAGGTTGAAGCTATAAATAAGATCATCAAGCATACATTGAAAATACGCCTGGCAGAAAGCAAAAGTAGCTGGTCAGAAAAACTCCCGGAGGTCTTGTGGGCATATAGAGTTTTTCCCAGGTCAAGCACCGGAGAAACGCCTTTTGCGATGGCTTTCGGAACAGAGGCTGTGATACCAATTGAATTAAAGACCAGCACAGTCAGGACGACCAGCTTTGATGAACAAGCAAATCATTCTGCTTTGGCCACAGAAATAGATTTACTCGAAGAAAGGAGATTACATGCTGAGCTAAAGAATGCCACGTACAAGCAAAGTGCAGAGCGTTATTATAATTCCCAAGTCAAGATAAGAAAGTTCGAAGTTGGTGATCTTGTTTTAAGAAAAAAACTTGCCCCACCTCCAGGCATATTTGGCCCGACTTGGGAGGGCCCATACAGGGTAACAGACAGGTTACCCAATGGAGCATATGACATAGAGGACTTAGATGGCAACTCGGCCCAATATTCCTGGAATGCAGCTAACTTAAGGAAGTACTTTCAGTAGGTGAGCAGTTTTGCCTCATGAGAGGGTGAAGTTGAGATGGGCGAACTACTAAGTCCACTGAGCGAGCTAGAATGGCAGAAGTACAAGATGGATCCAAAAAGCTTGCCTAATTTTTTGAAATTTTCACTAAGTATAAGTGGTCGAACAAAGTTGAATTGGGTCAAGTTTGGTCGCGGGCTAGAAGGCCAGTATCTTGTATGGTTTTATTTCCTCTTGAGAGTTTAAAGATGCCTTGATAAATTGTATAGTGGTCGAGCAGCTTTGACTCCTGGTGTAAATTATGTTTTTTAATGGTTGGAAGTTTGACATTGTTTCTGTCGAGCAGGTCCAACCTAGTTAGTACAGATTTACATTCTTGGTCGTGTTTGATACTTGTAATTTTTAATATTTGTTCAATGTTAAGTTGTTCGTTTAAGCAGAAATTCAAGCTCAAGGCGCAAGTTGATTATACAACCAAGCCCTTTAAAGGTTGTTCGTTTTTAAATGAACATAGCCTAAGGCCAAAAGCCCATCAAATTCTAAGGCCAAAAAGTTCTTAAGGAACAAGGCCCAACTACATTACGATTGTTGAAGCATAGATAAAAATGCAAAGAACAATTAATGTAAGATAAAAAAAGATGAGCAGTTGAGCAAAATAGTTTCATTGAAGATAAGGCTTGATCGCCCAAGAAAATTACAATGAAGACGAACAAAAAAAAAAAAAAAGGAGTACAAGTCCCTAGCTAATCTTGTCCGCTAAGATCCTTGCCCGGCAGGTGGAGAGATATTATCATCTTTAGGATCTTCTAGAGGAGAGCCTTCGAGAGCAGGGTCAACTGGGACCACTTGAGTTAGTTCGGCAATAAGCCCCTCGTCATCAGCTCGCTCTTGAAGAGCTCTCTCACTTTGGTCGGCGGGCTGGATTTGCTCGCCCTCGGTAACATCGTCCTCTTCTTCTTCCTCGTCCTCGGGAGGACTTGTGATAATAATTTCAGGGCCGATGAAGTCGAGCTTGACTCCATAGTCAGGCAGATCGCCAATCTGGAGAGTTGTGCCCGGGGCTGGAGGGTTTGATTCGACGAAGTTACAGAGCTCCTTGCCGATCTCCTCAACGACAGCGGCAGCCTTAAACTCGTGAGCAATTCGAATGCTCTCAGCGTAGCCTGTCACGTAACCCAGAATTGAGCTCACCTCCATCTTAGGAATAAGTTCCTCTTGGTAATGGAGTTGGCGAGCTGAGATTCAAGGTCAGCAATTTTGGCCGTCGCCTCGGTCGCAAATTTCTCCGCGACCTCCTTCTGCTGCTGAGCGCGAGCAAGTTCTGCTCGCATCTGCTCGACCTCGGCCATCTTGACCTTCAGTTCCTCAGAGACTTTGACGTGCAGGTCCAGAGCACGCTGCTCGCTGATTTGATGAGCTTTAGCTTTGTTCTCGAGGTCGGCGACAATCTTCTTCGCCTCTGCCTTAGCATCATCACGCTCTTTGGCAATACGGCTGACAGTGGCCGCATGCTGATGAGAATCCTTCTCGAGATCCTCAACCTGGTCGACCAGACGCTGCACGGCCGCCAGGGTGTTGCCCGCCTCAACGAGACACAGACGGCCATTATCGCGAGGCGTCTGTGTCTTGACGGTCTCGTTCAGCTCCTTAGTCCAGCTGCGACCAACGACCTCGGAAGCGCGGCGGACAAAAGAATCCGGGATCTCGCGGAGGTTGGTCGGCACCTTAGAGCAAGCAAAACGGTGCACCATATTAGATCGCCCAGGGTACTGCTCGGGCAGGTAGCTGGAAGAGAATCCTCAGTTAGTAAAAAAAAAAGAGAAAATGCTAAGTGTCCTGGGCGAGGAGAGTTGTACCTGTCAAGACGACCCTTAATCCAACCAAGGTAGGTGGGGTCGGATGAAGGACCAGATCCTTCGCGAGTAGTGACGACCAGAGCTTGCTCGCCGGGGCGCTCCACGGAAGGAGTTTGCTCGCTACCGCCTTCAGATGGCCGGACAGCCACGATCACCTTTTCTTGAGCAGTTTTTGCTCGTTTGGCCGTTTTTTCAGTATCAGAGACGGGAGTGCAGTCTCCACGAAGAAGCCTATTCGTCCTCGGAACCAGAGTCTTGGGTGGACTCGCCACTGGGGCAGGTGGCTGTGCCGAGCTCGACCCTCCGGCTTGCCTCGAGTCGCCTTTTCCACCCTTGGCCGCTAGGGCAATAATCTTCGAGAGGGGATCCGACTTCTTGCGTCCTCTTTTAGTCAGCATCTCCCAGCGCGGTTATCGAGCTCGAAGAAGGAAGGGTGAAGAGCGACGGTGACGAGCTGGTCTGCATGAAAGAAGTGCAAAACAGGTCATTTAACACCAAGTATAATGCCGAACAGATCTATTCGCCCGACAAGAAAAGATACTTACCCTCTGGGATAGGAGCTAGAGCCTCAAGATGGTGAGGATAAGTAGTAAGATGGGCAACTCGCAGTGTATCCTCGGAGAAAAGATGGCCAATGCTGCGATCTTCTCGGCGACGAAGGGCGATCAAACACGCAACAAACAAGAATTGATCGCTGATGCTATTCTTTACAGTTCGCCACCCCAAGTTTTTGGGACCTGACACAAAGGAAAAAGAGAATTAAAATTAGTCTAACCACTTCAAAGTTATAGAAGAGGTAAGACTCACGCTTTAATTCCCTAAAATCCGCCGGGGTCTCAATTCATTCAGGACCCCCTGAGGAGCGAGCAAAAGCACGCCAGTCGCCTCCAACCCCCGAAACAGTCGTGCTTCTAGTCTCGCACTTTCCCAGGGATGTCCTCAACTAGTTTCTGGCCTGGTCGCGCCTTCAGATAGTACCAACCCGTCTCTTCCCCAGTGCAGCCAGTGATCGTCATCAGGTAGCCAACTTCCTCGGTGGACAGCTTGTTGGGGGTATCCCTCTAGGGCGAACATAACCATCAGAGCCATCAAATTTATCCACCCAACGGGAGTAAGTTGGATGATAGCCAAGTTCACGTCTTGAAGGAATTGGCCGACCAGAGGATGCAACGGTAGAGAAACTCCAGCATTCAAGGTAGCAAGGTTGATCGCCGTCAATCCACGTGGTGGGCGATCAGCTCTGTCGTCCACCAAAGGAGCATACATCGGGATGTCGAAAGGAATCTTGTAATCCCTCCGAATCCTGGGCAAGTCCTCCTCGGTAATGGCAGACACGATACAGCTCGCTGCGAACTCGGTCGCTTTAAGCTTCCGTACCCCGCGAGCAGGAATGACGAATCAGTTTGAGTGCTCCTTTTCGTACTCATCCCAGTCTACACAGCGAGCAACCGCAACAGGAACTCGATGCTCGATCAGTCTGGGCGCGGGAAAGTTGATATCTCTTAGATAGGCCCAGGTTAATTCGTCGAGGTTCACCGGCTGAAGTACCTCGTCCTCTCCGTCCTCGTCCTCGTGGAGATCCGAGCTTGTTTCCTCCAAGAGCTGGCGAGCAGGATGTGCTCGCTCCACTCTTTCCCCGGAGGGATGAGCTCCAGAATTAACGGAGCGTGCAACCGAAGTCGCCTCGGGATCGGACTTCAGGTTTACAATGGGAGGATTCTCTTCGACGGGCCATTTTTCGGGATTCCAGGGAGGGAAAGATCCGGTCTCAGAGTGCGACGACATCCGATAAGTTAAGGTGAAAAAAGTTTTGAATGTTTACAGATACCGACAAGGGAGAGCACGGCGGTTTAGAACTTTCCACGGTGGAGTAGGGATTTTTGTGGATTTAGAACGCACACAACGCAAGAAAAGAAGAAAGAAAAGAAGAAAGCAAAGGAGAAACTACCTTGAAGTCGTTTGAAGGTCGCCGGAAACTGGAAACGTGCGCCGGAAGTTTGAAAAGGGAAGGAGGAGAGATTCGCGCTCAATAAACAGTGAAAATGACAAAAAATCGCGAATTTTTTCTTTATATACTCTCTGGAAAAATGGGGTTCCGGGCGAGCAAGTTAAGGAATCGAAGGACTAAAGTGCAATTTCTGGGCGCGTGCAGCACCTGCCCGACAAAGCGGGAAGACGCGTCACCTCGGGATCATGTGCGCGTGGGCAGGAGCAATCATTCCGCCCACGTCACACCTCGAGCCGTACCCAGACCTTGGGATCCCAACCGTCACCGACCCAAGTCTGCTCGACCAATGTTGTCCGCCCGTGAAAAGTTGCTCGCTCCCGCGACATTCTTGCTCGCACCAGTGACACTTAAAAGTTGTCAACCCAAAAAGTGCTCATTCATCATCTTCACAATTTATTGATCGGCAAGGGGGCAATTGTTGATGGGCGAGCAGAATCGTCACATAGGCGACCAGGATTAGCACAAAGCGCTTAAAGATTAAGGCAAAATTGACTCAAGATGCACCTAAGATATCTGGCGAGCAGAACCTGCATACAACACCAAGGAAAATGAGCGAACAAAATCAGATTAAGAGCCACATGATGAACTCAGTTAGCATCCCGCCAACCAGATCCGACCACAAAACCAAAACAACAACTAAGTGAGACAAGAGACCAGCAAAATCAGACTAAAGACTCCTCCAGGACAAGTCCAACATGGCGAGCAACTCTTGTCTGCGAGCAAGTCCAACAAGATAAGGATAGAATTTAGTTTAGATAAGGTCAACTTAGTCAAAGGCCAGGTGTCGTGCATGCAGGCCTCGTAGGCCAAAAGTCACGACACCTCCTGCTAGGCAATTGTCTATAAATACTTAGATTTTTTCAGCTAATAAAACAGGCACAAATTATTATACACATCCAAACTTCGATTACGAATCCAAAGCAGCTCGATTAACTTACAATCGAACTTAAACACGTAAGCTTTCATACGATTCTAATCCATCTAAACCCGAAAATCCGTATTCACTAATTACGTTAGTGATCAATCACACGTAATTGTTTGATGATCAATTAACCATCTAAAACAGCCATTAATCTTCAAGATTAGAACTGATCGTCAACAGGCGGTACGAGCTTAAATAAAGTGTGGTTAGAGATGAATTAATTGTGGTACAGACTAAATATATGGTGATACGAGCTTAAATGTATATATTAAACGTATGATCGTACAAGCTTAAAGAAAGTGTGGTACGAGGGTGAATTAATTGTGGTACATGGTGAATTAAGTGTGGTACAAAATGAATAAGTATGATACGTGATTAATTAAATGTGGTAAGGGATGAATTAATGGTGGTACGAGATTATTTTATTTAATGTATTTAGTTAATTCATTAAGGGTATACTTGTCCAACTGATTCTCTTGGCTAAAAAAGAACAATTTAAAATTTGATAACATAAAAGGATTTATTTTTTTGACAGATGGCTAATTATAACTCTATCCCACTAAATTATACTCCCTCCGTCCACGAGTAAGTTTCCCACTTCTTTTTGTTGAATGGTTTAAGAAAGTGTATTTGTTTATTAATATATGGTGGGCCACATGTTGACTTTTGGGATAAAGTAATGAATAGTGTTGAAAAGTAAAGTGAATGAGTGTCATTTTTGTAATATTGTGTGAGTTTGAAGGTTAAAGTTTATATATAATAGAGTGTTGTTATTTCCATTTATGGAATGTGAAACTTACTCGTGGACGGCCCGAAAAGGAAAGTGGGAAGTTTACTCATGGACGGAGGGAGTAGCATTTGTTCATTTAAGCAGTATTACCGAAAAAAGTTGATAAAGAGCATCCACGCTTTTTTCGATCCATGTGAATTACTCACACAAAAAATTCTCATTATTATTTTTTCACAATCCATTTGAAAAGAATTTACATGCCATTATTAATATCGAGTAAAATATAAAATTAGTAAAATGCACTCACAATTTTTTCATCCATAATTATTGCTCACACTCATTAAATGTTGGGGAATTGTAGATTAGGGGTGAGGTACGGTGATCATGGGAGAATTGTAGGATGCATATGTATTTGTACAATTTCAATTCAAAATAGAACATACTAACTCTTGAAACCTGCGTATTACGCGAGTTTATAAATATTATGTTATTAATTTTAAATTAAATATTTAAAATTTTAATTCAGTTATAATTATATTTATCCTCTTAATTTATTAATTATTCATTTTATTTTAATCTAAATTTGTGACCTTTAAGTGATTATTGTTTAGTTAAATTTATAATTATAACTTTAAAGAATAGATTAACTAACAATGTATTTAGAGTGAACGACCAAAATTGATAATTTCTTATATTATGAAATAGAGACATAATCTTTTAATAGATGATTCCATTGTAATTTATCTAAAAAAAAAAAAAACACAATTCATTAATCAATTGTAATTTGAAAAAAAAAAACTAAAAAAATCATTTCGTAATAGAAAATAAGAATTTATAAATCGAATTAATACAAACTCAAGATTTCAAAATAGAGTCTTTAGAAAAGTAGGGAGTGATTTAGAAATAGATTAAAAAATTTAGAAAACATAAATAGTTGAGATTATAAATTAAGATAAATATAATATCATATATAACACAAATATATGGAATCAAAGTATTTCAAGCTTTTGAGAGGGTGAAGGGTGATTCACAAATTGATATATACATTATATTAATACGGAAATTGAAATCTTTCTAGGGAGCCATAAGCCTTGAGATTTAAGAAGTGAAAATTATCTTTAATTTTTTTTGAAATATTATTATTATATAGTTTATTACATATTTATTCCAATATTATGTGCTTGTATCTGTATTTTAGTACTTATTGAATAAAATAAAAAAAATTGGTATTTAAGTTCATATAAATATCGAATTAAGTCATTTGATTTGTTCACATCACTAGCCTTTATATCAAAATCGAGAGCACTACCCATTTTGTTATAAGGATAAAAAATTTATATGAGAAAGTTTAACAAGAGTTTTAATCCCGTACTCCCTCTGTCCACAAAAAATATGTCAATTTTTATTATTTATTTATCAACTAAGAGCATGTTTGCTTTGTTGGATAAGCAGGGATTAATATTTAAATCTTACTCAATCACGCTTTTGATTCATGTGACACCGACCCGAGATAATTAGTTATAGAGATAATTGTCACATAAAGAGAGTTGGAATAATTATGCCATAAATAAAGGATAATTATTTATCAATTCTAACCATCAAAGCAAACGAGCCATAAAAGTGTATTGTTTTTTTATTTATTAACTATCACTTGAACACTACACAAATATTTATTTTATTTATATTTTATCTTTACTTATATATATATACATATATATATTTAATATGTGCTTAAGTAGTAGAGCACAATTTTGATTGACAGTGGAAATAGTATATTATATGATGTGTGGGATCATAAAATTATTTTTAAAACGAAGTGAAAAGGTGAAAATTAAGGTGGAGTTATCTCATTAATAAATCATTTTTATCCCATGGAGATATGTTTCAACTTTTAAAAATCAAGAGGCTGAAAAGTTAGTTTGGTAGTATTACGAAATAAGTGTGGACTTGAGGGGTCAAACGAAATTAATAAAAATAGTGACAAGGCAGTGTAGTTGCGCAGCGGAAGAAAGAAATGGATCCTCGTATCTGGCACAAAATTGCTGGTCTCTCGGGTATACTGAAATTCCCTCCTTGTATTTGATTTTGTTTTTATTAGATTGTTTATTGTGTTTGTGCAACTGTTTTAGGTGTAGCGGCTCTTGGATTGGGGACTTATGGTGCCCATGGTTTCAAGCCGAAGAATCCTTCTTACAAGGAGGTAATCTTGTTCTTAATTGCGTATTGGAGTTCAATTTTGGAAATTAGATAAAGATCATGTTTGATTCAATTTGAAGGTATGGCATACTGCATCTCTGTACCATTTGGTTCACACAGCAGCGTTGCTTGCTGCTCCTATGACCACACGCCCCAATATTGTGAGTCCCTTTGGTTAACTCTGTCTTTTCTTGTATGATTTTGTCCTAATTTTTACCTGTTTCTGGTAGTTTGGAGGCCTTTTGACCACTGGAATCCTTGCATTCTCCGGGACGTAAGTTTTCGATTTCTTGATTTGCAGCTCAATTTGCAATTGCTGAATACTTTGTGTAGTTTAAGGTTTTCGAAATTTGAAGTTTAGGCTTTTTAGGAAAGAGGCACAAGTTAATTTGAAGTGTGCCTAGAAACACATTCCACAGTCCTGCTGGAGGATAGGATTTTGATTTGATTGAGCCACAACTTTCAGTGAAAGAATTGAAAATATTAGAATGGTGTTGTTTATACTTATAGTAATACAATTGAGGTGATGTGATGGGGGTACTTCTGATATCTTTGGGAGGGCGAGGACTCAAGTTTTTGCCCACATTTAACGCATTCCTCAACTACTCTAAAGAGATAAATGGCATAATTATCTGTTTCATAGACGGATTGCATCAAAGACTCATCCATGGCTAGGTGATGCAATTTCAACATCATGAAATCAATATCGAGAGCATTTGTGTCAATTAATGTGCTGTATTGTTACTTTTTATCGATTCCATCTTGCCAAGAAGTCGATAAGTTTCTACATTTGTCTGACATTGTGCATTGCAGAAATATCCCCTACGCATACATGCTAACAATAATACCCTTTACGAAATTTCATAACTAAGCTTGTGTTGGTGATAGCCTTCTCTTGTGTTTGTTAGATTTGTTTTAGAATGCATTGTGAGAACGATGATACTTAATACTTATGACTCTGAATCGATGCTCCTTTTTTCAGCTGTTACTTGGTTGCATACATGGAAGACAGAAAGTACTCTCGAGTGGCCCCCTTCGGGGGATTCGCCTTCATTGGAGCTTGGGCAAGCTTGCTTCTCTAACTAAGTTTCAGCATTCAAAATAACATCATGTATTTGCCAAGGCTTTTTGGGTCTTAATATCATCATCAATATAAAATGTCTCAGATTATTTGTTATAATTTGATATTCCATTCAACAGATGCTCTACAAATTCTCTGTTAAAGTATTTGTTTTCTTAGTTTATGGTTGAAAAAGAACTACTTTAAAGGGAAAAAAAATTACATTCTTAGATGCTGCAATGAGATCCAAAAATCAACTTCTCCTCTGCAAATTCATACCCTTTAGTAGCCTAGGGTGTAAGCTCATAGTGGCAAGAGTTATAACCTGCAAAAGGAATTAAAACAGCCAGATTTCAATTCATATACTCTGATTGTATTCCTCTAAAATGATTTATACTTGGAGTAGGTTTGGCTAAGTTTATAAGCTCTTTAAAACAGTTTATAAGTTGTTTAATAGCTTATTAGTACTATCAATGTTTTTTACAAAATAAGATGGTTAATAGCATATAAGATCATAAAATAAGCTTCTAATAGCTTATTAGAAGCTGTAACTAAAATAAGTTGAGATTTCTCAAATTATTTTTCTAACCACCTCCACCCCAAACCACCCACCTCTACCTCAACATAAAAAACTAAAAAAGAATTATTTTATATTAAAATTTAAAAAAAAATATTATAAATTGTATTAGTCAAACACTTTAGCAACTTATAATCTACTTAAAAATTGCATCTTATAAATTCTTAAAAGAGCGTCTAAAATATTTGAGCTTGTAAGATATTTCAAATAAGTTTAGTAAATATAAAATAACATTCTTACTGGGGTCAAGATCAGTGGTAATGGCAGCAGCATGGAAATAACAGTTTCCACCCCTACGCTTGAATTTTTGGTAATAATTATTGAAGGCATAAGAAGCATGGGCCCTCACAGTGTTGGGCTGAAAGCAGGCCTGGCCCACCTGAATCTTGCTGCAATTGGCACCTCCTCTCCCACAGGCCCAATCCAAGCCCACTTGCAATTCACTGTCTGGAGTTTGCACATTAGCAATACACCATTCCTCCAACAACCCATCTACATAATTATTTATTTTCACATAATTTCAAGCAAAATTTGGATAATGGATATTGTATAAACAAAAATAAATGTATTATAAGATGATACAAACATAACAATGTAGCAAAAACATGACAATATTTACCTGATTTTTTTGAACAAGTTAAGACGAGGAAGAGAGCAATAAGAAAGCACGTATTGACTGATGGGGTCATTGTTTTTCTTGGAATAAATATACCGACTTGCATATACCTATATTTATATAGGATGTCTTAAAAGCCCCAAATACAATAGGAAATGGGCTCGGATTACAAAAACGGATCGCACTTGTTTCGAGCTTTTGTTCGTAAGAAAGAATCAGATTCTAGTGTTTGAATATAATCACATGCATGCATTATAGCTTTAATTAATTCATTCAAAAGGCGCTTTGAATAACACTAAATATTCTCCAGACAAAATGTGATATATCAAATTCATTAAAAAAAATGCAGTTCAAATTACAATAAAATCATATCTTAAATATCATTGTAAATATGCATTAATAACAAACATTGAAATGGAAATAATATACTACAACTTAATTTGTTTCTATTTCTAAAAAGGTAGTTTTTACAACAACAATAAAAAACTGAAATGTCCCTTTTTTTTTTTTTGGAAAGACTGGTGTGTTTAGCTACCGTAACTTTTTGGAGTTCGTACATAAGAAAGAATCTCTCTATTCAGTTATACCTCCGGTCCCCAAAAGACTTTACACCCTTCCTTAGACAAACATTTAAGAAATAATATTTTTTAAATAAAAATTAGTGACATATAAATAAATACATATATATTTTTGTGAATGTGCACGTAAATCAATATTTTCTTTTAGGAGGTGTGCAGATTTTATTGAGGAGTATGTATAAAGTGAAATTGGTTCATGCATGAATTTTTAAGGGTATTAGTTTTTTTATTAAAGAGTATTAGTTGTTTTTACTGAAAGGTATTAGTTATTTTCACTGAAGAGTCTTAGTTTGTTTTTACTGAACAACTAAGACTCTTCAATATAAATAAGTAATACTCTTCAGCGAAAACAACTAATACTCTTTAGTGAAAACAACTAATACATTTTAATGATTCATATATAAACTAGTTTCACTCCATATATTGTCTTTATTGAGAATGGTCAAAAAGAAAAATGTGCAAGTTCATCCAAGATAGAGTGAATACTAAATTCTAATGTACGAATTTATCAATTAAGAACTTGAAAGTTACTAAATATATCAACTTTGGATCTCAATAATTTTTACAAACTATTAATTTATAATTCACAGATTATACAATATTTCTGGTATTTTATAAGTCTTAGCTATCCAAAAATATTCTTATAAATCACGATTCACAGAAAAAAAAAATCAAAATGTGGAAGCAATAAGAAAAAAAAAATATTGATGTATTTAAATAAGGATATAAACTGCTCAAATATGGTCTTAATACATATAAGCCCTAAATTGATCGTTTTCATCTTTAAAGGCCTCAAAATGATAGTTTCTCTGACATGAAAAAAAATTTTATACTCTAAATTGATAATTTTACTACTCCATCCGTACCTAAAAAAGTCATGTTTTTTATACACTGGTTTAATGCAATATGTCGAAGAGTATTACAGGGTTTTCTGAGGATCGTTTTTAAATAAAATGATCGTTAATGGAAAGATCGTTTCGCATACTTTTCATATACGGTCATTTTATTGAAAAATTGACCTCAGAAAACTCTGTAATATCTTCGGACATATCGCATTAAAAATAGAAGTATTTTTCAGGGACGGTGGTAGTAAGTTTCAAACCCTGGAATTAGTGCAGTTATGACTCCACGATCGTAAAATTTGTGTGCGCAAATGAAACATGAAAAATAAAAGAGGAGCTAAGGTTTTATTGGGTAATACACGTAACATGGAACATTAATGTGAAGGACATGATGGTTACAACGGGTTCCTATTGACATCTTTGTAGAGCAAATAGCGTGTCTTGGACTTGCCTAGTGCAGCATACCTAAAAACGAACACAACAAAATGAGTGTCGAATATCATCATCCATCACCAACGAATGGAGGTTGTCTTTACTTACCATTGCGGCACAAATGGCGCCATCCAAATTGCGTCACCAGCTTGAACTGGATACCTACACACACGTTTTATGTCATTTGACGATTTTAATGCTTTAGTCAGCACACTACTTACCAGCTGTCACCTAGGCGGTATATGCCCTGCCCCTCCAAAAGCAGTAGACCATGCTGATTGTAGTGAACCTCCTGCACCAACATCCAACGTCCTAATATCAACCTCTTTTGAAACGAAAAATGAAGTCGAAATCTGAATTACACAAGACATACCTTTACATTGAGAAATTCACCAGGTTGAAAATCCATGATCTGCCACATATAAATGAAGTTAAAGAACAAGGTACTGCATTGCAAATAAACTTCTGCATCATCATAAGGAAACCTTTTTAATAAAAGGTATTATTCACCTCTATAAAAGAAATGAAGCTATATATACATATTTTTTTTTTTTTAATTCTATAACGCAGAAAATGAAACAACATTTACTTTTGAAGAAGTAATAGTTTTGCATGTTAATACTTACACAATTATGGAAGATTTATAGATCCGAGTTTAAGAGTTGAATTATGAAACAAAACACAAAGAGAAGCAGATTCCACTAATCAGTAAAATTACGAGCACAAATGCAATATGATTTGCAACTTACATGAATGTTAAAATCATAAGGCGTGGAAGTGGGAAGAAGCTTCCTGAGCTCAAAAATCTGAACAGGTGGAGAGAAATAGCAAGTACATAAATTAAACGACTAAAAGCACTCATCTAATTCATCTCATAGTAATAAGTCTACAACTTTCATAATTTCTTGATTTTAGATGAAATCTCTTTATTATTATGAATTATTTTGTTACTGAGAATTTAAATTAATATCTGTGTAGAGATAAACAAGAGCAGCAAAGCATAGTGTAACAAGGAACTAGAGCAACAATTTTTTGTTACCTCGCCTGGAGTTTCCACAAGTGGCTGCTCATTTGTCGAACCAATTATCTGCTCAGTACTGTGATTTTCCAAGTAAACATACCTGAGGAAACGAGAACTATGGTTAAGTTTCTTTAGAAAGCTAAAAGTTACTCTTGTTAAGCAGATTGAGAATAAAGTTAACTACAATTTTACAAGCCGATTTTTTATTTAAGATGCTTTCCTACAATGAAAGAGACATTAGTTCCGATCTGAGTTAAAAAAGAATACAGTTTAAAGAAATAAAGAGGCATGGAAAGGTGGTGACTAAAACAGCAAGTAAAGACCAAAAGGAGAAAAATTAAGGTAAAACCTTCTCTCGAAAACAACAACGGTAGCAGAGGCATCAGAGTTCAATGAGTGTTTAGAGTTGGGAGGAAAATATGCATATGAATCCACCTGCAAAGTTTAAATGGAGGAGTAGCTGCTTTATCAAATAAAAAACCAGAATGTGTAGTTAGCAAATGCCTCAACAAACTTTAACGAAAATTTTGAGATCTAAACTTCAATTATCTGAGATATTGGTCGACTTTTATTCATTTGGCAAGAATAATAGGTGCGTAAAGAGTATTTATATTGATATATATGACCAATATCAACTAAAATGAACAAATGAACCCATAACCAAGAAAAAGGAGAGTGGATGCTTCAAATTTGCAGTTTAGGTACAATACCTCTAGCTTGTGCTTGGTGCCCGATTTATCACTAAGAGTCACCACGCCCTGAAGCACAAACACAAACCTGATTGCACAATCACACCAACAGTTTTAAATAGATATAGATCTCAAAATTGGCCATAAACGGAACTGTTTCGTGAAGATATTAAATCAAATTATTACATACCTCTCAACATCACTTGGTGGGAGCCCCGATTCAGAAATTTCTGGAAAAAAAAATGATGCACCAGAAAAGTTCTATTACAATACAGAAGTAAACAAAAAAAAAAGATTGGAAACTTTTTAAAAAGAGACTTTTAGCACGACCATCAACAAATTTATAGCTTAATTTGTCAAGCATAAGATCAAGTGAATAGTATATCAGAACCTTTAGTTAAGTTAACGATAAGAAGTCCATTAACCGTCAAAATGTACCTCGCATCTTGGCCAAGTACATAGCAAAATGTGAGCCCATGGAAGGCGTAATGAGATAAGCGGCCAGTGTGTTAGTCCTGTAATACACAAGCATTAAAAAAGGCAAGCTTACGATGTCCGTTACAAGTGGCTTAAGTTTAATACACTAATAGATATACCAATCGGGCAAAGGGCCAAAGACATGACTTTCATGAGTTATCAAAGCATGGTCCTGTTTGTAGACGCTACGCGTAAACCCTGGCAAGTCTGAACACAACAAACCACAAAATCAGCTAAACTTCAATCATTCATTTCTTCCTTCTTCTTGTGATTCTTTACACCCCACCCCAACTAAAGTATTAGAGTGTATACTGAACAGTATCACTCAAGACAAAGATTAGCATCACTTGTTCTTGTATCAAGATTCCGCACAGAATTAGGTTTTTAACCCCCCCCCCCCCCCCCCCCCCACCCACCCACCCATATGGTTTCAATGAAAACCCCATAACCTAATAAACAAAAATCTCAAAGGCACAAGCCATACAATCTATTTTGCTGGAAAAAAGATTAGACAACATGTTTTGCACATAACAATTTAAGCAATGGTAAAGATTCTTTTTGTCAAAAAATAAAGAAATGGGATTGAATTAATTAACCTTGAAGATGAGAGGGGGAGAGAGTTGGGTTGGTGGCTTTCCAATAGAGTGGCAGCTGCTGCGATGGGGCGGAGCAAAACCCCTCTTGGCAATATGACATTTTCACAAAACCTGCACATAAATGAATAAATAAATAAATGCCAACAACTGAGAGGATATTAGATGATGATGGCGATTATGCATACTCTGAGTGATTATTATTACAGCAGCGACCAAAAATTGCATCTTTACACATAAAGATTGCATCTTTGGTAGAGTTTCTTCTATCCAACTAGTTTCAGTGTTTGTTTTCTTGTCTCTTATGGAAATTTGGTGTGAGTGGCGATGAAGTTGGCAGTGTTTTAAGGCAGGCTTTTCTCGAACAGACATGCTACGCCCGGTGCACGGTGCACCGGGTGTTGAAGAAAACACAACTATTCCAACACACACTATACTTGCATCTCGTTGGGTTGGGTTGGGTTGGGTTGGGTTGGATTGGATTGGATTGGATTGAATGTGGCACCAAATGAAATTGAGTCGATCATTCTTTCCTGGCAAAATATAAGTGTGAAATTAGTTTATATATATGAAATACTCTAAAGGATGTGAGTTGCTTCATATTAATTATTTTCACTTAAAAATATTAGTTTTTTGTGATTACGAGATGCGAGAAAAATTACAAACGTAAAATAAAACAATACAAATTTTATGTGGTTTATCAATTTTGTGTTGACTGCATCTACGGTAAAAAAAAAAAAGATCTGTATATAAGTGTGAGATCTCAGCATTTTCAGACTATAAAATGACTTAGGTCAAATAATTCTAGAGCATGTAAATTGTTTTCACTAAAGAGTATGAATTGAATAATATAAACAATATAAATTGTTTTATTAAGAAATACCAAATCAATGTATATAGTGTAAGTTTTGTGTAAGACCTTTCAATACTATTTGATCCACTTTTAATTTAAAATGTGTCACTTATTAATTATAAAGTTGTCACTTTTAAAAAGCGATAGAGTTTTAACAAAAAATGATAATATTTTTGTTAAAAAGTGATTCATCACTTTTCTTTTGAAAATATTGTCATATTTTATTATAATTCTATCACATTTTTTTATTTGATCGATCTCATACTATAAGACGGTCTCGCACAAGTTTTTGTCATTTGTATATTAATAAGTCTTGCGTTATACATGCTCTTCTTTCTTTCATGTAACTGTTAAAGAAAACAAATAAATTAATTGATTTCACACTTTTTTTATAAGTTCAGACTTTTAGATGAGACATAATTATTTCATAGTCTTAGAGTCAAAAAGCTCACGCTTAAACAAATATTTTAGTTTGATTCCTACTCAGGGCAATTTCACATCATATTAAGAGGCTATTTAACTTAGTTTATAAGCACTATTAATGCATTTTATAAAATAAAATATTTAGGTTGTGTTTACTTTACCGGTGAGAGATAACTTGAGACAAACTAAATGAAGGGATAAGGCCCTATTATAATCCGGACGATGACGTTTACTTTCCATGTTATTCAACTAAATAAGAACACCTTAAAAAAGTTATTATATGTTTACTTTGATGGTATTAGCAGTGGATAGTAATGAAAGTTCCAAATTACCCCTACATTAATTACATTATTTTCAATATTTTTCATACATATCTCTTCCTTCCCTATGTTCTTCATCACGGCCAAGGAACAGGTACAAAGAACAGAAAACTCATATACCAATGAATAGCAAAGCAAAGGGAATAGAATCATGGAAATAATTGTCAAGAAATTTACAAAGCAGTTAGTGAATAGAATCATGGAAATTAAATTCCAAATCTGCACATCTGCAAATTTGAATCATGGAAATCAAATCCTAAAATTGAAGAACCGAAGCCAAAGATGGTGGCATTCACACCAAGATATTATGTGGGATGTCAGAAATTGCACGGTGGAGGAGACGCGGAGATCGGTAAAAGCTGGGAATCAAATTTCAGAGGGAGCCACCACAAAAAAAAACTGGAGAGAAGCGATGACGGCTGGCACGGCGAATCCGATGGAGGTTTGAATCGGGGGGGGGGGGGGGGAATTTCTGCCGTCAATCTCACCGCCACTCCCTCCAAATCGGCGTCTTCAATCTCATCACCACCCCACTCGGAGAGGGCAGGCAAAATCTCGTGAAATCGCTGGCTTCAATCTCACCACCACCCCCTTAATCGCCGCGGCGTCGATCTCTTTCTCTCCAATTTTCGCTTCCCCCTTTGATTCACGAAATGAAATGGCGGCGATAAAGATTGGTTTGGGTTTTGAAGAAGGGTATAGGCCGAGGACAATATGGTAATTGACTTGGGCCGTAAACTCGAGCATAAAATTGTCCGCCCAATTTGGACGGATTAAAAAGGGGTGTTTAAGAAGGGTTTGTTCCGGGCCGGGTGGTTAACATGAGATATTGGACTTGCAAAGTAAACAGAAAATAAAGCCCTACTATTTCTCTAAATGGACCTTATCTTGCCAAGTAAACATAGCCTATAAAATAAGTTACTAAATATAAGCGGAATTCTTCCGGTAACACCAACAAAATCTTTCTTGGGTTGGGCCCATTCGTGCATTCCACATCCGTGATTGTGCCTTGGATTTTTTGGGAGCGATTTTATTTTACTTTTTGAATTAAAGAATATTCATCTCACGTGAGATTAGAGGTGGAGCAAATATAGAAAATACCGGTATACCGCACTTACCATACTAAAAAATACCAAATTTATCGAAAATTTCGGTATACCGTAATTTTTGATACGGTACGGTATCGGTATCAATATTTAAAAAAATTCGGTATACGGTATCATACCGAAATATTTTCGGTGTATACCGGTATATACCGTACCGACAATTTATAATTAAAATTTAATATTTAATTTATTTTTATAAATAATTTGTTGAATATTGTGGTATGGGTCGGTATGACCGGTATATCGACATAATCGGTATTTTGGTATGAACCGGTATTTCGGTATGGACCGGTATATACCGAAATATAGGTAAGGTACGGCATACCGAATGTTCAGTACGGTATGCGGTATGCTTTTTTGGCATACCGAAATTTTGGTATACCAAAATTTTCGGTACGGTATCATGCATACCGAAAATTTCGGTACGGTCTGCGGTACAGTATGGACGGTACAGTATGTCAACCCTACGTGGGATTTTATTGTATTTTTTCGTAAGTTATTAATTAAAATGTGTATTTATATATAATGATATTATCAATATAACCATAGTCCATGAAATAATTCGATTCATAATTGATAATTACTTATTACATTTAGCTTATGAAGATTGCAAGATAAAAAAAATTAGATGGATAACATTTGCAAGAGTAAGTCTCTTGTGCACATAGTACATGGTGCACTTACTTAACAGTTGATATTATTTATACTAAAAAATATGAATTGATTACACTGAAAAGTATAAGTTAAAGTTTTTTATATCCAACTAGTTTCAGTGTTTGTGTTCGTGTCCCTTTTATGGAAATTTGGTGTCCCGATGAAATTAATGGTGTTTTAGTTTTAGATTAGGCTTTCCCGAGTACTCCTCTGTCTCAAATATTTTTTACACTTTTTTTTCGAAACGTCCCACAATAATTTTCACACTCCTAGTATATATGGAAATAAAACGCTTTCACAATATTTACTTTATTTTAAAACTTTCTTTATTCATTGATAAAAAAAATTAATAAAACAATTTTTCTTTAAAAAGTGTGCCGCCCAAAAATTAATAGGAAATGAATACATAATATATGCAGTTATTGACAATTTGACATGCTACACTCGCGGTTTGCATCTGTTGTAAAATAAAGTGACGCGAACTAGAACACCGATTTGTTTACTCAATTCGTCATGAATGACTACATCTGGGGGCGTACCAAGCCAAAAGTTTTTTTACTATATTTATGTGTATGTATACGAGTGTGTTACAATATTAAGTATGGGGATATATATATATATATATATATATATATATAATATCAAAACCCTAAAGTCTATAAGGCTACTTGACTTATAAGTAATGTCCACATCAAATCTTCTGGATTTGGCATATCAAATCTTCTAGATTTACAACACTCCCCCTTGGACATTACGACGTAACGTCTATGTCACGTCAAAAACTCCATAGACTAGGTTGCTAGAATAAAATATTCGACTGGGGAAAGAGTACAACTATTGATCTTCCGGATCCAATCTTAAGGATTGTTACGATATTGTTACTCCCCCTGAAGACAACAACTTTCTAAGTCTTCACATCCAAATACCTTAAACATATTTTTCAAAGGTAGAGGTAGGTAGGAACTTAGTGAACAGATCTGCTAGATCGTGATTGTCACTAGGTCGCACATATTGTAAGGTAATTACGTCACTCTTCTGGAGTTCGTATGGGAAGAAGAATTTCGGGGAAATATGTTTCGTTAAGTTCCTCTTAACGTACCCGTTGTTCATTTGTGCAACATAAATTGCGTTGTCTTCATCGATTACAGTGGAGAATGTATTGTTTAATGGATCTCCATGAGATCACAATATCATCACAAAGAAAAAAATGATCAGTCTGAGTTATCATAGAATGTGTTTAACATCATTCCAATGTCTCGTTCTAGTAGAAGCACTATGCAAGTTAATTTACCGCATATTCGATGTCCGGACAGGTGCAGTTTGCGAGATGAAGTATGCACCAAATAACGCTTAGATAAGGAACTTCCGGTCTTAGAATATTCACTGTATCTTCTTTGAGCCTAAATGGGTCCTTATCCACTTCAAGGGATCGAACTACCACAGGTGTACTAAGTGGATGAGATTTATCCATATAGGATCTCTCAAATAACTTTTTCAAGTAGGTTGATTGGTGTATAAAATTCATTCGTCATTCAGGGAGATATCATATTCATTTTCCCTTCAGGGAAATGCTCGAAATAAATTTCCTTCCAGGAAATACTTAAATTTAATTTTCCATCAGGGAATGCTCGAATCAGCAGGTCGAGACTATACTTGGTTTTGTCCAAAATTTTCATTTCAAATTCAGCTTTCAAGATTGAACTGACTTTTTCAATCTTTTTGCATGTTCCGATTATGTTTAGGTCATCAACATAGACGGAGATGATGCAAAAACCACTTTGCAATTTCTTTATAAATGCGCAAGGGAAAGCTTCATGGTTTGTATATTCCTTCTTTGGGAGGAATTTACTAAGTCGATCGTACCATATTTGATCTGACTGTTTTAGATCATGTAATGACCTTCGCAATTTTGTACTATACATTCTGCTGTGTAATCCCTCTTCTGGGGAATCTTATATCCATCAGAGATATAAATATTGGCATATAATAGTCATATAAAATATGTGGTTTACAAGGTCCATTAACTGCATTTTATTTTAGCTGTCAATGATTAGCGGAACTCTATTTTTTCATACCAGGAGAATATGTTTGATCACAAACAATCATGGGTCTCTGTGAAAACCATGGGTTTCTGCGAAAAACCCTAAAGCTATTAATCTCGCTCACCACCGTATTTTTATTTTAATTTTTGTGTAAACACTCATTATCCTACAGGGATAACTTTTCGAGTGTACGTACGGTAAAACCAAACCTTATTATTAGCGAGTTTAGCTACGCCACACGTTTGCTTCTACCTTATTGCACCCAAATCGAAGTGCTTCGGGCACTAAATTTAGGTACTGGATCCAGATTTTAGAATGAGCAATTGTGGACACAGATATGTTGTCGACAATGAATTTATATTATTTCTCCGGTATTTATTTATTGATCTCATGTTAACCAAATTCTCATCATTTCCCTTATGTATTTGATCTGGTCGTTCCGCAATCCTAGTATTAGATCATTTTGTGCACGTGCTTTGTTACTGGGATTCTTCATCTTCAGGACGAATCTCATCTGGAGATTTCAAGTCTTTTTGACGTATTTCTTCTGGAGATTTCAAGTTTGGCCGACCAATGCGGCCGCTGCGTTGCCATGATATTCAGTACATGCAATGACAAATCAGAAATGAAGCAAATAATTTATTTTTTTGTTGTAATTTTTAGAATTTGATCTTGCATAATTTTCAAATACATATTTGGTATTAACTGCTGAAGAGTTGAGAAATCAAACGTTGGTCGAGTTAGAAAAGTTGATGCAGTTGAATGGCAATACCCTGTCTATATTTCCCTCAATGCCTCAACCAAGTCATCATTTGGTAACGTGTGGAGTCAATAAATTAATGTGTGAGGAGATGCGTTATGATTGTTCGGTGTTGATTGATGAGTTTAATGAGTTAAGTGTGATGTTTACACATGAACAAAGGGGTGTATTTCAGGAGATACTCGGTGTTATTTTGCTTGATAGGGGTGGAATCTACTTTTTGTATGGGTATGGTGGTAACGGGAAAACATTCATTTGGAGGACATTGTCTGCTTCTATACGGTCGGAGGGACATGTTATTTTGAATGTTGCATCCAGTGGAATTGTTGCGCTCCTCCTTCCTGGTGGTAGCATTGCGCACTCTAGATTTGTTATTCCGATAAATATCGACGAGTCATCTACCTGTAATGTTAATCCTGGGTTTGAACTATCCGAGCTTTTGATAAAGGCAAAACTAATCATATGGGATGAGGCCCCGATGGTTAACAAGTTTTGTTTTGAAGCATTAGATCGTACTTTGAGAGATATTATTAGGAGTGTTGATGATTCGGTGAATGATTTACCATTTGGTGGAAAAACAGTTGTTCTCGGTGGAGATTTTAGGCAGATTCTCGGTCGTAGGGAGAATGTTGTTCATTCTACGATTAATTAATCACACATGTGGCAATACTGCAAAGTGAGTTACCTAATTATAGTGGTCCATATAAAAAATAACATTACATACTATGAAAGATGATTACTTTTTAATTTTGGATATTTTCCAGGTTCTCACGGTAACCAGGAATATGCGCCTGGAGTGTGGTGTACATGATGAGGCTAGAGGCTCTGATGTTGCAGAATTTTTGGATTAGATTCTCAAGATATGCGACGGAAAGCTTGGAGAGGGTATAGATGGTTTTTCTAGAAAATGAGTTTCCTCCAGAAAATCTGATTTATGATGAGGTAGATCATGTCTTGGCTATCATTAAGAGTATTTATCCTTCGATAGAACGTAATCTAGAATGCATAAATACTTTGAAGATAGAGCTATTCTTGCACCTACGCACAGGGATGTTGATTGTATCAATGATAAGATCATTGATATGATTCCTGGAGATACAAGGGTATACCTAAGTTCAGATAGCCTGTGCAAGTCAGAGTTTCGACCGGGTGGCCAAGGAGAATTGGTTTCAGTAGATTTCTTAAACTATCTCAGGTGTTCTGGATTGCCGTGTCATCGCCTGGTTCTAAAGGAGGGTGTTCCGATTATTTTACTCCATAATATCGATCAGAAATCTGGGCTTTGTAACGGTACATGATCGATTGTTGTTAAGCTTGGAAATTATGTGATCGAAGCTGAGATTATCTCTGGCAGGAACATTGGGAATAAGGTTTTCATCCCAAGAATGAATTTGAGTAATTCGGATGTAACAATGCCTGTAAATTTTACGAGAAGGCAGTTTCTTGTATTGATGTGTTTTGCAATGACTATTAACAAAAGTCAGGGTCAATCTCTATCCAATGTTAGGTTGTATATTCCCAAACCATTCTTTACACACGGTCAGGTGTACGTGGCAGTTTCGAAGGTTATAAGGAGGGATGGCTTGAAGATTTTATGTCTTGATTCGGAAGGGAAGTCGTCTAAGTACACGACCAATGTTGTCTATAGGGAGGTACTTAGGATTCTATAAGCATTAGTTTGAAATTTCATTATACGGTCTTATTTGGTCTTAATATGCGTGTTTCGTTATTTGGTTAATCAACTATATTGGGATTTATCTAATTAATAGTGAATGCATCATTTTTTAAATTTTAATATTACGGGTGTTGTGTAGTGTGTCTTGGGAATTAGGTCAAATCGTGTGGTGTTCTTTTATATCTATTTACGGGGCCAAAAAAAATCTGAAATCATTTGTAACAGATATGACCTTCATCATCTTTTGTGTACATAGATTTTATTTATATCAGTGTCAGGTTAAAACAAAGAAGTACTTTCAGTCCGCGTAACACGCGGGTTTGTTACTAGTATATATATATATGTGTGTGTGTGTGTTAAAATGCTGATTCTAATAAAGTCAATCAATATCTAAAAAAATTAGAGAAAAACAATGAAAAAAATCCACGTAAAATCATTACTTGCTTTAGAATGATCATTTGCAACGACTACAAATAAATCTTTGATAATAAAAGTAAATGACACCTTGATGATTCACATATATCTTTTTTGCAAGCTATTCCGATGGAATTTGTTAGCAAATTTTTCGATTTTGTTGCGGAAATCGGTGATGAAATGGAGCTACTGATGTTTACCACCGACGCATCAGAATAGCGTCACATACATTGTAAGTCTATAACCACATGAATCTCAGTGATTGGAGTGGTGTAATCTACGGACGAAATTAGGTTCTATTTCTCCTTCATCAGAGTAAAATCAACGAAATTCTCACTCTGTTGTAGCTGGCCTCCAATCGTAAAAGGGGTGGAGAATCATGAAATATGAGAATCACATATCATATAAAAAAACTTGAAACTTGCAGAAGATGGTGAACATAATGTATGTAGAGTAGAACATAAATAGGATAAAAATAATAACAGTTTCTTAATTGCAACAAAATAATAGACAAATTACACCAATTAACAAATTTACCTTAATTACTATACCAAGAGATGGATGGTGATGATCAAACTAATAAAATACTGATCAACAGCTAAAAACTTTTCCCGCTCAAACCATAAAAGATAAGATAGGATGTATTATATATTACTAGTGGTCGTAAATCTCGTGCTTCGCACGACCGAAATTTATTATATTGTTTAAACTATAATAATGAATACATTTTAATTAAAAAACTAAAACATATAATTTTTTAAATATAGCTAAAAAAAATCTTGGACTCAAATTAACGTTACTTCTCATTATATTTTTATATTTTATTTATAATATCCTAAATTTTAAAACAGATTCATGATAAGTTTATAATTAATCATTTTCATATAAAATTTACTCATAGGATAGGATATAAAGTGGACCAATCACACTAACATTTCAACGTAGGTGTATTTAAATTTGTCAATATAATTATTTATATTTTTTTGTTTTATATTTTATAAATGTCACAGTTTCTTCACACTAAGTTTTAGCACAAAATTTATTATACAATTTTTCAATATTTTGTATTGTGATAGATCTCTTTATAGTTTGTTTTTTCATTTTAGAACCTTTTATATTTTGGAGTATATATTTAAACCCATATTTTTAGTTACCCCTTAATATATATTAGTGGATATATAAATGTCCCAGTAAGATAAAAATAAATAATAATAATAATAATACCTAACATGAATGTAGTAGTACCAAATTAAAATTTATCTGGGCACACCGTGCAAACATGTTTGGTATTAAAATCTTACATTTTTAATCTATCCAATTTCCCAATGTGGAATAGTTAAGAGTCATTATTTGTCTCTCTTAGGGAGCATAAATTCACATATTTTCATAAGTTATCAAACACAAAATAAAATCATATGTATATTCTTTCATTATCATTATATTACTAAATAATTTCAGTAAATCATATAATTTAATATTCATATATATAATATTTTCATTACATGTTATTTGTATGAAAAGGAATATAATTATTAATAAACAACGTATAATTTCAGCATTATTGAATTTCACAAAAAACTCAATGATTTCACCATTTTTCATTGGATTTTATTTTCCTTCAACATAATATCTAAAATGATATATTTAACTTTAAGTTGAAACATAAGAAAGTAAACTTAAATTGCCTGTAAATGGTGAGATAATTATTTTTCATCATTGTTCAAACACAAATTAATAGTCCCTTCGTTTTTTTTACATTTCACCTTTTTTTTTTACAAATTAATATAATATTTTTTTGCAAATAATTTTCTTAATTAATGACATTTAATTTAATAAAATGTTGTGAAATTTTATAGATTCTCAATTTAAAGATTGTATCATATGATTTCTGTTGATAAAATAAAAGATCTTTAAAATGAGAATCCTAAATTTGCGGAATGGATACATTTATGGTGGATTAATCTTTTTATCCAAATATTAGTAGGAGTAATATTGGAATATTAAAATATATCGAAATGACATATATTAAAAAAATTAAAAAGCCAAAGTGACATATACAAAAAAACTAATCTCTCAAAAACTAAATAATTGACACCCAAAAAACTAATCTCTCAAAAACTAAATAATTGGAATTAATATTAATTTGTGCTTCTTTGTGAACCATCTCACACAAATTTTTACTCTTTTGTAACAGGAGAAAAATGGGAAGTCCAAGTACACCCCCACCCATAGCGTGGTAAACTCATAATGATATGCATAAGTGCATAATGTGTAAATGAACCTAAATTTATTTAATACTACTACATATAAAGGTGTAATTATAATTTTTGTGCATAGATATATATTATTTATTCCACTATAAGTTAATATTTGATTGATGGATATTACCTTTTAATGTAATTTACTTGTAGAAATATAATTAATTAAATGTAATTTATTTTCAAAGATGTAATTGATTCTATAGTCATTGATTCTGCTAAGCTAGATCAAAATTTAATTTATTAATTATGCAATTGATTTTGCATATTAATTTAATTTATTAATTATGCAATTGATTTTGCATATTATGAATAATAGTAATATGATTGTTAATGTAAGCATTGCTTATGATATTAGAAATTTTTATTAATCACTTATTTTATCATTAATCTTCAAATCATAAGATATTATTAAAATTTATGTAAAAAGTAAGAAGGTGAAATATGATTCAAATCTTTCCATGTTTATCTAAATTAATATAGATAATTTTCTTAGATAAAAAACAAAATAAAAATAAAAATTTCCTAAAACAATCGGTTGATTTTTTAAAAAAACTTATTGGAAGTTGGTTAAGAAGATTTTTGAAAGGAAGTTGGTTAAGAAGATTAGTTCTCTAATTTTATGGGGTGTGGGTTTGAAACATGATTCAAATATTTTTTTGATTATCTAAATTAATTAAATTAAGAAGATGATGCTAAATAAACGGATTAAGAGTTGTGAAAGGTGCAATGCATTTGCCTTTCAAAATAAAATAAAAAACTAATCAGTAATCACCCATGAGTTACTGTTGAATAAGTAAAATGCCATTATCCCATTATTTATAACTCATAATTATACAATTAAAACGTGCAAAATGAGATATTTTAATGACACTATGATCCAGGCCATTGCAGAGCAATTATGCCATGATTAACCAACTTACCAATAAATTAAAGTTGAAAGGTTTATTTAACGATACAACATTTAAGTTTGACTTGGTACAAAAATTTTATTCATAACTAAATTAAAGCAGTTAATTTTAAATATTTTAGAAATAGACCAATTATATATAGAATATGAAAAAATAATGCATAATAATAATCTTAAATTCACAATAATATCAATAACATTATATGCCGATACAAACAATTTCATCAAAAATCAAAACGAACATGTAACAAAAAAGGGGAATTAGGATTTCGTACAAAAATTCCAATAGATAAGAACCCGCTCCCAAAAAAAGACCGTCCTGGGAAGAAAAAATAAAACCGGTGCAGACGATATGATATTACTGTCATTAGGTTCCATTGCAATTCTCTGCACTTAAATAGAGAAAACTAAAACATGTATAAAGAGAACATGTATATTTGAATATGCAATAAACATAGAAAATTATAATACCTCTTATTAATTACGGATGTATAACAACGTAGAAAAATAAATTTAACTTCTTTAAACAAAAAATAATAATTACCTGATATATATAAACCTTTTTTTTTTTTACGTTTACATCACGTGGAAGTTAAAGACCTTATTTTACATCCCATATCTATAGTCTATAATCTATAATACTATTAAAAGTGACTATGAGATGTAAATCATTTTTGGCCGATTATACCCTTGTCATATTTTATTTTGAACAATTTGATCCTTCCATAAAACCAGTCCACTATATACGAAAGGACTATTTTTTTTTTCTTTTTCTTAGTTCTTGAAACCTGAAGTTCTTTTGCAATTCCTTTTTTCTCTGTCATACTCATCAGTCATCTACTACACGTTGTATATTCTTGCGCCCCCTTATATGATTTCTGAGAACAATATTTTATCATTACCGCATCTCCACCACACCAGTTATTGGGCATCACTGCGCGATCAGACCTACACCTATTGAAGGATTTTTCAATCTCGATCTACCAGTAACGATTTACAGGTTTGTTTTATATTGTGATTTTGGAAAAAAAAAAATCAGAAATCCTCAGTTCTTTGTCCATTATTATACCCATAATGGTTTTCTTTTGGTTGATGGTAAACAATTCTTTTTCCCTCAGTGTTTTTATTGTTTGTATGCTATTTTATTTCAACAAATTGATTTCGATTTTGTGAACGGGGGCTGATGAATATGGCCGTCTCACGGGATTGACAGTTCCAAAAAGGTTTGTTCCTAGAAATTACATTGTGATTTTTCACTGCCACGTCTTGACTATTGAGTGTATCATAGTGCTTCCTATATATATAAGCAATTTTTAAATTGTATTATATGTTGTTTCATGACATTATTTGATGAGTGATAACAAGCCTAGATGTCTTAACTTTTAAATAAGTTCATATTCAAATAGAAACTCCTTGGCACTTAATATGAGGATGATCTCAGTCTGTTTACTCTTTTTCACCCGTAGAGTGCTTTGAATGGACAAAACAGAGTATTGGGCATTAAAAATATTGGGGCGTGGGATCTGTTTTGTCCATTCAATGGCAACTTGAGTTCATGAGTACATGAGTTCAGAACTCTTTTAAATTTGAGTACATTAGTTCAAAACTCTTTTAAATTTGACATAGTTTAATCAATTTCTATTATTTCTTGTCGCATTTGCCTTTTCTAAATTAGAACAGGTTCATATAAAAATTGCATGCTGACAAATGCTAAGCTTGTTTTAGTTTTCCTCACTCCATTAATATTCTCCTTCAAATTTCAGGAGCAGTTGTAGCTTACTACCATTGATCATATGAGAGGTTCAAATAACCCTAACCTGGCTGCCATAGAGCAGACCCGCATGCTAGCTCACACACTAGCTCAAAACAATGACCCCAATTTTCAGGTGATAATCCATCTCTCTCAGGATTATCCTTGATTTAGTTTCGTAAGCCATCTTCTAATCATCAAATTTTAACGATTTAAAGATTAGGATGTGCTTGAACACGACTTTCAGGATTATTCTTGATCTGGTGTTTTGGTCACACCTGATTTCGTAAGCTGTCTTCGCATCGTTGTATCATCAAATTTAACAATTAAAAAAGATTAGGCAGATTTTCAATTTTGAATTCATCATGCTTCACCAAATTTTCCAAATACCTGGTTTTGCTCGATTGTAGAGGAAAGCTGAAAGTGATGGTTCATGCCTTCAATTGGAATTCATTTTGAAGATACAGGTTGTTCGCTGGAGAATTCCTTCGGGATTTCCATGGCGTGCTTAGAAATTCTTAATTATCCTATTTCAACTTGACATTCAGCCTCCCCCAAATCTGAAGGGTTTGGCGTCTACGTAGAGTATGCGCTCGAGTCATGGCGTCTACGGATCCATCCGCAGATTGGTGCATAATATGTTGGAATCTTCCCAGTTTTTTGTTTTAACTTTTTAATGAAAAAGATGAATTTCATTTGCCCTTTTTTGCAGTAAACTCTTTGAAATTCTCTTGATCCTAAACAATCCATACTAATTTCTGTTCGATTAGAAGTTCATATTTTTTCAAGTTTGTGATTATTAGTGAAAGACTTATGTTTAAATACATGATTTTTTATTTTGTTAATATCTCTATTAAAAAGAAGTGACATTTTGCATCAACAACTTCCATTATGCTTCTGTGAATGGTCTTACCAAGGTTCAATCTTTATGTGAAAATTAAAAGTGAAGTTCTTTTTATATAAAAATTAGCATAAACTTTTGATTAGATAGTTGGTTGTGCTTTTTGCTATTTGACGATTAGCAATAACCTTCTCCTCTAAACTTTTGATTATAAATAACATTCTCTAATATTTGAAGATGATTTACTTCTTTGTAGAGAATATACTATTAAATATGGCAGATCTTGAGGATATTCAGCCTGTCTGCTAGGGTTCATATTTCTATATCGTTTACTCTTTGGTGGAATTCTTTAGTTCTGAATCATATGCATTTTTGGCGCGAGTTCTTTTAATGTTTGGTGGGCTTAAGTTCAACCCTATTGCATGAAATTTTTGAGAATTCGTGTATAGCGTAGGCAAATTTATCAATGTGGTTTTTTTCAAAGCGGGGAGAAGTAGATGAAATTATCTGGCGTATAGGATAAAATTATTGGGAGTATGCATAATTAAGCTAAATTGAAGAAATTTGATAGGTCGGGCAGTGAGAAAAGTGATGATAATTAATTAATTTTGTCTGATTAGATTTTCTCCATATCAAAATGGAGTAGATACAGAAAGCTTTTGAATACTGGGTAGCCATTGAATTGTGCTCTAGGTGAGCAATGACGTCTCCTATTGGGGCATCTATATAGTCTAGGTGATGATTCTGTTATGGGTGGGAAATCTACTCTTCTATGCCAATCCAGTTTTATACCCCTTGGCTTACTGGTCCTAATATGGGTGGGAAATCTACTCTTCTACGCCAAGTTTGCTTGGCTGTGATCTTGGCCCAGGTTAGTCATCAGATTTCTTTTTTCAAGTAGTGCTAAAGAGTCGCTTTGTTTTCTATATTAACATCTTCGCTTTAATATTTCATATATGGGAGCAGATGTACCTGCTGAGGGTTTTACTCTGTCTCCTATTGACCGGATATTTGTTCAAATGGGTGCTAAATATCAGATTATGGCTGGTCAAAGCACATTTCTTACAGAGCTTTTGGAAACTGCATCTATGCTGGTAATATGATCTTGAGCCTCAATTAAAATTAACTACTGCAGGCCATTAATTGTCTTAAATCATGAGCATTGCTTCACCAAGTGTCATTTTATAATGAATAAGATGATGGTATGTTTTTATAGACCTAAGTAGAATGCCCTTATTCTGCAGTAACTATCTGAAAAACTCAAATTAAAGGACTGCTTATCATTGAGGTTGATTTATTAGAAGACTAAATCTTATATTCTAAATTGGCCCTTTTATAACCCATTGCAAATAATGTGTGCAGACTTCAGCAACTCGCATTTCACTTGTGGCATTGGATGAGTTAGGACGAGGGACATCAACATCAGATGGGCAAGCCATTGCGTATGTGTTGCACTGTAAGATAATAGTCTTTTTTTTATCGTCATTCTGATATAACATCTGAAAAACCAAGGCATTATACATGTCAAGAAACAACCATTATCATCAGTATTATCCGTGTCTTTTGTCTGCTTTACTTCTAATAACCTTTGTGAACAATCCTATTTACTCCTGGTATCTTTTGTCAGCGCATGGTGCTTGAACATTTTGTTCACACGGTACAGTGTCATGGAAATGTTCTCTACATATTATCATAGATTATTCGTTGACTACCAGAATTATCCCAAGGTATGTCAAATCTTTCTTTTATAAATGAAAGCAAAATATTGAAACGTTGTGCATATGAAAGAAATAATTTTGAAAATTATCTCCTAATAATGTCAAATTTACATTTGGTTCTGTAAGAATGGTGTTATAAAGTGTATTCATCAACTCCTAATGAAATTATTAAGATCCAAATTGTATCTGCTCTTCCTGAATCTTCATTTATTAAATGATTTTTTTTATTAACGCTGATTCTTATATCCTGAGCAGATCACATCAACGGTAGCATGAAAAGATAATTAAATATATTTTTTCAATTTTGTGTTTTACCATATTTGGACTGAGCTTATATCTCTATAAATTATTTGGATCTTTTCACTAAGTAAAGACGTGCATTATTGAGAGTTATTTTACAAACTACACATTCAGTACTATAATAGCTCTTATTATATTATTTGTATATTACATTTTTAATTTGTTCATATCAACTCGAAGCTTTTCAGGAAGTTTGAGCAACACTTGCATATTACTTGAGGTATTGGTTAATTTCGAAATAATTTTGTTTATATATGCAATTTTTGCTGGTTTATAGTTATTTAATTTTTTACAGAAGATTTAGTTATTTATTAGTTCAATTGAAGTCAAAATGTAATAGCAGAAATTAATCTGTTTGTGGGAAAATTATAGTTGAGAAATTTGAGAAAATTTAATTAGTTGGTTCAATTATGTGAATATAGATTCTATTTTATTTTTTCTTGTGTGAGATGATATTTGTTTTCAATCCTTATTGTATGTTCATTTTGCTAATCTATAGACCTTATGTTAATATATAGTATCTATTTTCTTAAAAGAAATCCTCTGTGTATTTATATCTCTTTTTAACTGTTGCTACGACCGGGTATTTCAGGGTTGGCAATTTAACATAAAGTGTATTGTATATCTAGCTTACAATAACGTTATATGATTTTTTGAATATTGCCAATACATTGTTAGCATATATATGATTTAGTAGTTTGGTAGATTGGGATATATGTTTTTAATTGGAGTGAACTTTGTCATCAGTCACAAATTTCGTTGTGAATGTCCTCGAAAAAATTATTTAGAGTTAATTACATATAACGCCTTACTATGATAATTGTTTAGAGTCAATTATGAATTCAATTGGTTTTTAGAACAGAGCATATTTTGTTTCCACTGCTCAGTATATATTCTTTATTTGAACATGGGCTAATGAATTAGTACTCCTTTGAATTTGCATTGCTTATTTATTTTGTTATTTTAAAATAATTTATAGTGTCTATAGTTAAGAAGTAAGAACCCTCCCTCTCTAATTTAATAATTCTGACAAAATATGATCAAAATAATTATAGTGAGTAAAAGTGAATTATGTGGGATAACACCTGTAAAATGTTGAATTAACTAAGGATAATCAATGTGTTTTGACACATATTTTTTGTATACCACTTATGTTTATGATTTTTAAAATTATTTTCTCTTTCTATTTTTTCTTACCTCATCTTTGCAACTTTTAGCTATTCTCCAAAGTGACAAATAATATACCGAAGCTAACAAATTTAAGTACCAAAGCAATTTTTTCTTTCAAATTTCAGTAACATTGTCAACTACAATTGCTCAAGCCAAGATAGAAGCTAACAAGATTTATACAAATTCAACTCTTCCAAGTTTTAGCATGTCAACTACAATTGCAAATTCACTAATAACGTGCAACGCACGTGTTATCAACTAGTTATATCTAAAAGTGCCTAGCACTTGTAAATTATTTTTGGACAGTTTCGCCCCTCCACTCTTTAATTTTGTACACTTTCATCCCCACTTTTATGCTTTATTTAATTGAACACATAAATTTTTAGTCGCTACATTTGTATTTTCAATTAAACTCATATTCATTGTTCACGGATACACTTTTCAGTTATTCCTAATGCATGTTCGAGAACTCGAAAAGTTATTTTCTTCTCCAAAGCTTGGGCTTCCACGGATTGGTTGAGAAAAATTATACGTTAATCCTGTAAGAAATTTGATTCCTAATTTTTATTTGTTGCTGCCACATATATGCTGTGATTTGTCAATAAATATTAAATTCTAGAACTTATATCTACAGACTTATATCTTAGATTGTTAACTTGAAGCACGAATTCTATAAAATCTAAAGCGAGAAGATTGTGTGTTTTTGTTTATATTTGAATTTTTTTGCATATCAGTTGTTTGATAATAAGTTGATCTTGATCTGCACCGTGTAGGAATTTTTGAAGCAGGAATACTGGGAATGGAAAATTAATCAATTTTTACGCGATGCAATGGTTGTGGTGTGTACATGCGAGCGCGTAATAATGGCAACCATTCTCTTCTTATGGACAGATCAACAGTTCCTGGTGATTACATATCCGAGTTCTTAGAGATACAATTTTACTGTGAGTACACGATTCTCAACCCATCACCAATTCGTTTGCTTTTACTTGGTTTTATAAATTGGTTTTTTAAATGGCTTTTCTGTCTGACTACTGCAATAATTGAGGAACATGAACACCATGGGAGTATAATGTATAACATTCAATTAGATAGTAATAATCAATAAGCTCGAGTATAGAGGCTTATGGAAAGAAAGAAAAAAAATTTGCATCTATTTCTCACAAAAAAAATTGTACAATTTTATTGGTTTTTTTTTTTTTTGGAAAGCCTAATAATTTAGTCTAAATTCATGTTTGGTCTGTTTTTTTTATGCAATTCAATTGGCAATTGCTAAATTTGTTTTGCAGTTTGAGGTTTTCAGAATTTAACAGTATAATCATATGAAGTTGTTTGTGATTTTGTTCTAATTTGCAATAGCCTATGTATTTTGCAACATCCTAGGAGAAAAGAATTGTATAACAAAAGACTTTAATTGATCCAAAAGTTGATTTGAAAGAGTAGGTTTTATATGAAAACGATTCATAATAAACTTAACATGAAATAGTTTTAGAGTATCATTAATCTTATCAGGAGTATCATTAAACCTGCCAGGGGTATCATTAGTCTGAGTCAAGAAAATTTAAAATAATTTTTTTGAACTCAGACTAATGATACCCCTGATGAGATTAATGATACTCTCAATGAGATTAATGATACTTTAAAATTATTTCATGATAAGCTTATCATGAACTATTTTCATATAATACTTTGCCGATTTGAAATGTGCCTAGAAAAAATATTCCATGGTTTTGCATCCCCCATTTTAGAAATTAATCCTGTAAGAAAATGTGAAGAGGTAATTAGGATTTTAGGAAATTTTGTTGAAGTATTTGAATTGATCGAGTCACACCTTTCACTGAAGGAATTTAAAATATAGAACCTCTTTGCGTTTCGTCACTAGTTTGTATTATGTTCTTTCAGTTCTTTATTTTGTGTTATAGGTACAAAACCTCTAATCTTCTGATACATTTTGTTTCTTTTCGAGATATATGGTTATGTCATTTCGTGTGTAGCTAATTGCGATGGTATGTTACACTCTCGGTGAATTGCATAAGAAATACCCCAATACTAAAATATATCGAGTCTTTTGTTGTTTTACTATGTGAGTGTCCGTGAAGAGTGGGGTTTTCATGGCGCAAGGGTTTCCATGGGAGAAAATTTTGCAGCAATGATTATTATTTGATAGGTTATGACTATGATTTTGTTTCACGTGAGGAAGAAAGTTTTTTTTTCCTTTTGCGCATGAGACTAATAAGCTTGGTAATGGTGCAACAACGGTTATGGCGAAAATGTGGCCTTTCACGCCTTCCTTTTTATGCTCTCTCCAAAGCTGATTTTGTCATTCTTATAGGTTACCTTTGAACGACCAGAATCAAAAGAAGTTGATTTGATAAGCTTGACATGAATCTTGGATGGATTACACACCTTGGTATTTTTGGTATTTTTATACTAAAGTGTAAGTTGTTTGGGGAATTTGTTTGCATGTAATTTTTAAACCTTTGTCTACTTCCGTAAATTTTATATGCACTCTGCTTTCATATATTGATATATATTATGAATTTTTTCATAGTTTTGAATATGAATAATCATCAACATATGAAGGAGAAAGATACATCAAAGTAAGAATCACCAAAAAAAATTATTATATACTTCATTTGTTTTCTTATAAGATTTTTATTTACTTTTGACACTAAGAATAAGGATGTATAAAATGTAAAATGTAAAAAATGTCCCTTAGAGTAGCAAAGTTGGTAATAAAATTCAACTTTAGGAGTAATCGTAATAGGGTGTGGAGACATAGCTTTTGATTAATTGGTAAAAATCAACACGAAAAAAAAAAATCTCAAAAGGGGAGTGATGGAATATAACTTATGAACAACGTGCACCGCACGTTTGTTTTACCTAGTATAATTTAATGCATGATATAAGGAATTGATGATAAATGAATTAAAAGTATGGATCTGAGAACATTTACCATATTTTATATTTCATTAATCCACAATGTTAATGTTGTTGGTAGTGAAGTATTCACTATTTACTTTGAAACAACATGAATTCATAATTTCTTATCATTAACTAACACTTTATGATCAAATGTTGCTTTAGATGTTTTGACATACGCGTTGAAGATCTAGAAGGATCTACAAGAATTTGGAATACACAATGTTGCAGTGAAGGTTGCAAACATTGGTTGCAACATAGAGCGGTTACGGGTCCCAGAAGGTTCTATAAAGACCTACAAGGACCTACACGATCTAGGCTATTTCAGAACCTATAGAACGATTTAGATCAGGCGATTGCAGTCAAGATTATCAGAACAAAGATAAGATCATGGACGGTTAATAAAAGATCATGGAGGAAGTTACATGAAGAAGTTAGTTTTGGATGAAGATTTCCATCTATAAATAGAGGCCGAAATCTTCAATGCCAGAGTGTGGAATAAACGAATACACCTACTCTAGTGTTGATCCTGAGTTCAAAGGTGATATGGCAATTATTCCAACTTTTATGTTATGCCTAGAAGTTTAGTACATCTCGCAAAACTTGTGATCGATCATATATCTTTAGATAGAGAGATCATAGATATAGAGAGAGATCAATTTTGACGGTGTATAGTGTTATACACTTAGCCAATTTAAATTTGACAGGTGATATCGAGTCTTGTTGCTGTTGTGAACGATTTAACTCTTCACACAACTTTTGTATCACTAATCTCATTATAGTGAACGTTTCGCCGTAAGGCTAGCACAAACTATTTTATATAGTTTGTGTTAAAAAATTATTCCATCTTGCAATAGTGTGTTTTAATCTTCCGATGTATACATGTTTTATACTCTGTTTTCCAAGTTGTTGTAGTCAGTGTTTTAACATTCATTACAACATCTACACAATAACACACACGATACACACCCTTTCAATTGGTAATAGAGCTAGCTAATTAAAAATAGAAATAAAACAAGAGTACTTAGAGTTACACAACAAGGAACTTTGAGATCACTGTATAGAATATACAGCTGCAGCCACAAATATCTTGCACTAAGCTCCCCCATAAGTTGTGCTTCCTCCAGTCTCTAACATACTCATACTTTAGCAGAAATGTCTGGTAGATCTCCATACAGCTCCTTTTCATCAGCTTCCTGGATATTGATTGTTGCAAGGTTTACAACAACATCTTCAGCAACATCCGCACTTCCCCTAGCACCATCAGGTCCAGTTGCAATAACTTCATTCACAACTGTCCCTCCTTCTTCAGCAACAGCAGCAACAGGTTCAACATCTCCATCCATTTCTTGAATCACAACTCCTCGAGCAGCAACTGGTACTCCCCTTGTTGTGGCAGAAAGTAGATTTTTCCAGTAGTTCTTCAAGAATTGGAGTTCATCTATAGAGTCCTGCAAATGTTTTAGTTGTGCTTGAATGAATTCAGGTGAGATACTCAAGGAATATGCAGCAGGAGCAGGGATGTTACCAGGTATGTTTCCAGCATTCTGAGCAGTATCTTGCGCAGGAGCAGGGTCAAGAACAGGTTGGCCTTGTTCTGGAGCCTCTTCATTATCACTCACCTGTAAAGTTAAGTCCAGTACTCGATTTCCAGACAACAAATAGTGAGATATCTGTTGGATTTTAGAGGCACGAATACCATGTTCGGCACATCGGAGGAACACGATTCACCAACAACGAATCTAAAATATGGTTGTCTAACATAAAATATAAAGGATAAATAACGATATATAAATCCTTACAGCGATTTGTACGAGGAATCCTCAACTATAGTATCCACGTAACAGCTTTCTACCAACCCACATCGATATGCCAGCGTTGAATCTCGAGACTAATTTGCTAGAAAAATTACGACTGGAGATTTTATGGAGAAATTATATTTCTTGTATTTTCGGAATTCCCATAAGACACATATTTATAGGGATTAACTTGGCTTAATTCCTAAGCAAGATATCGGGCCTAGCCCGTAATATAATCTCTACGGTTATATTTCCCTAGATATGTTCCTACGAATAATATCTTTACCATATCTATTATTCTTGTATAATAATATTCCAAATATTATTATTGGGATTTTATATTCAATTAAATCTAATTTAATTAAATAATAATAATAATTAATTCCAAATATAATTATTATTATATTCTCCATAAATTAAATATCATATCCAATACAATATTTAATTAACCAACTATAATTGGTAAATTGCCATTACTTGTTGTGTGACCCATATGCCCTCGTATATCGAGTGATTAGTCAAACTAACGGTCTTAATTGAACCATAGATAATAAATCAAACATTCTCAATATACGAGGTACGTTGCGAGGAAATCTGCAACTACCTGTAATACTGTAGCCTATTGTGATATTTTCCTTTCATTCGCGAATACCCGATTAAGTCTTGAACATGATGAAGTGTCTATTCAAATAGATTAATCATATTATCTCAAATCACTAATTGATCAAGTATATCACACTTAGCCACAAAGTCTAAGTTGATGCGCATTGGCCGACGACTTAGATCCAATTATGATGAGAACACGAGTATTCTCTCTAAATCCACATTTGAGGAATGAATCCTATTCTTGGCCCAACTACCACGCACATGTACTTCGTGATGAACCCAATCCATGACATATCTACCCATGGAAGGCTGCAAGCGTCGGCCATGGTCAAAGTTCACCACTCCACACATGTCGTGCGTATTGACCTCAAGTCAGAGGAGTATCACATCACTCCTACTAACCGAGACACCCGTAGATACATTATGTGAAATTACATCAAATGGTTTCTCGGATGGGTATACCAATACCCTCTAAGGTATCTGTGCATCCATCATGAGATACCTGGTATCTCATAGTAAGTGAGATCTTACTACACTCTCTAAGAGTATGATGCAGATCACAATCTCAATTGCATCATCAATATCCCATTCTTGATGATCCTTGATCGGGGCTATTTGAGAATCATACTTAAGTCATCTGAGTTCTCACTCACTCAATGACAGTAGTGATTCATAGGAACACAAATAAGAATATATGCAAACAATAAAACATCATATTCATATAAGTGTAACACCATACATTTAATATTAAACCAATAATAATATTAAACTAAATCTGAATATTATCTTAGTATTATTGTTCTTTCGATGGATTGTCTCTAGGACACTAACACTAACAATCTCCCACTTGGACTAGAGCCAATCACCTACATGTCTAACCCCTAGACCATCAAATGTCTAGTGTGTACATGAACAGTGAAAAGGATTTGCAAGATTATCCTTTATGGGAAATGTTTTAATTCCATTTCTCATATCGATATGATCTCTCGGATCAAATCATAACGCCTTGGTACATGCTTATTTCTGTTATCAGATCTCGGTTCCTTTGCTTATGCAAACGCACTAACGTTGTCACAATACAACATTATTTGACAACTGGCACTCGAAACTACCCTTAGTTCTTTCAAGAACCTTAAAATCCAGAATGCCTCAAATGCTTCTGATACAGCAATGTACTTAGCTTCGGTTTTTGAATCTGCAGTAAGATCTTGCTTGAAACTATTCCAACTTACTGCCTCATCATTGAGATTGAAAATATAATTTAACTGTGATTTGTAATCTTCACAGTCTGACTGGAAACTCGCATCAGCATAGCCCGTAACGACTAGCTCTGACTGTCTACCATAGACAAGAACACGTTCTTTAGTATGCCAAAGGTGTCTCATAACGTTCTTGACAACAATCCAGTGAGACTCACCTGGATTCTGCTGGTATGTACCAGTGATGTTGACAGCGTAGGCCACATCTGACCTAGTGCAAGTCATGGCGTACATGATGGAACCCAACTGCAAATGCATATGGAACGTCCTTCATGTGCTCGACATCAGCTTCGCTAGAAGGACAATCCTTCTTCGACAGCTTTATCCCATGATTTGCCGGTAGTGATCCTCTCTTAGAGTTCTCTATCGCAAAACGCTTCAACACCTTATCTACGTAGGTGGATTGTGATATCTCTACCATCTTCTTGGATCTATCCCTATGGATCTTGATCCCTAAAATGTAGCATGTCTCACCAAGATCCTTCATCATGAAGGTCTTTGATAACAAATCTTTCTCGGACTACATTGGCGGGATGTTATTTCCTATAATCAATATGCCATTGACATATGCGACTATAAAACAATACTCTTCCCGCTGCGTTTACGATAAATGCAAGGATCTTCCAAATTTCAGATGAAGTCAAAGAATTTGACAGCTTCATCAAATTGGATATTCCAACTCCCAGAAGCTTGCTTCAATCCATAGATGGATCGTTTAAGCTTGCACACAAGATTAGATTTTGGCTTAGATATAAAACCCTCTGGTTGAGTCACAAACACTTCCTTATCAATGTTACCAATGAGGAGAGTTGTTTTGACGTCCATCTACCAAAACTCATAACCGTGGTGTGCTGCTATCGCAAGTAAAATTCGAATGGACTTGATCTTAGCAACTGGCGGGAAAGTCTCATCGTAGTCAATACCTTCGCGTTGACTATAACCTTTCGCTATCAACCTATCTCTATAGGTTTGTACTTTGCCGTTTGCATCAGTCTTACGCTTAAAGACTCACGTGCAATCTATGGGTCTAACCCCTTTTTGGCAACTCAATTAAGTCCTAGACTTAATTGGTGTATATCGAGTCCATCTCGGATTTCATGGCTTCATGCCACTTCTCTGAGTCAACATCTAATGTTGCTTCAGTATAAGTTCTAGGTTAGTCTTTATCCGGGATCTCCACATCATCATGTTCCTCCACGAGGAACCTATAATACCTAGTGGGTGGATTACGAATCCTAGTCGACTTATGGAGTTGTGGTTGTGCAGGCTGTACATTCTTATTGTGAAAATTTTATGGTGCAGCGACTTCATCGTTGACCAGAGAGTCCTCAAGAGCGACACTTTCAAATGCCTCTTGGCCGGGAGTTTGAACTATGTTATTCTCATTCAGCCCACTTGGAGGTTGTTGCGAAAGCAATGCAACTCCAATTACACTCCCACTGGCTGAAAGAGGATCACCTAGTGATAAACTTCCACCATGAGAGTCGCTGAATGCTCCCACTGATTCTTTGTCATGTTGCTTTGACAAATCATCAGCCTTTATGTTAATTTGTGATTCTTGAATCTCTTCAAGTTCTATCTTCTTACAACTTTGTTCCTTAAAGACGTACTCGTCTTCTAGGAAGTTAGCTTGCCTAGAAACAATCAATATTTATTTCTCCGGTAGATAGAAATGATATCCTCTTGTCTCCTTAGGATATCCCATAAAATAACTATTTTCACCTTTGGATTCCAACTTATCAGTTAGCATTTTCTTCACAACTGCGGGGCAACCAAATATGGTTTCTTGCCATGCCATAGCTCGTATGGAGTTTGCTCAACTGATTTGGACGGAGTCCTATTCAGAATGTAGATTGAGTTTTGTAATGCGTATCCCCATAAAAATGTTGGAAGAGAGGAAAAACTCATCATGGACCTTACCATGTCTAACAAGGTTCGATTTCTCCTTTCGGATATACCGTTCATCTGAGGTGTTCCGGGAGGAGTCCATTGTGACTGGATCCCATGAAGTTTCAAATAATCCATGAATTCATGGCTAAGGTACTCACCTCCTCGATCTGATCGAAGAGTCTTGGTACTCTTACCAAGTTGTTTCTCTACTTATGTCTTGTACCCCTTGAACTTCTCATACGATTCGGATTTGTGTTTCATGAGATACACGTATCCGTACCTTAAGTAATCGTCGATAAAGGTGATGAAGTAGCCGAATTGACCCCTAGCTAGAGTGGGCAATGGTCCACAAACATCGATGTGAATCAACTCTAGAACTTCTTTGACACGCACCCCTTTCCCGGAAAATGGTTTATTGATCATCTTGCCCATGAGACAAGATTCGCAATCACCATAAGACTCTAAGTCAAATGAGGTTAAGTAGTCCAACTTTCTTAACCTTGCGATTCTTTTCTCGTTTGCATGATCAAATCTACAATGCCACAAGTAAGTTGGGTTTCATGATTACTAAACTTGAGTCATCCTACTTTGTATATTAAGAACATCATGTCCATAACTCAACAAATGTCTAGCAGTTTGAACTATTATTGAACATGTTTATCTTAATAACAACCATACTTGTTCTAGCAGCTAAAACACCTTATGTTTTTCTTCTCGCATGCTAGAACCTTACAGTCCTTCTTCCAATGCCCATTTCTATTGCAGTGGGGCACACATCATTATCAACCCGCTCTTACTTTTGAGCTCCACCTTTTGCCTTCAGGAAGTTTGGCTTTTTCTTAGCAGTGGAAGACTCAAAAGTCTTAAGCATGTTATGAGGCTCCGGCATCGTCGCTTCCGTCTTCTTCATATTAAATTTACTACGAAACTAGAATATGAATCGGGGAGCGTCTTGAGGATAGCACATGGGGTAAAGTCTTCCCTCCTTTCGCTAATTGACATCTGAACAGATCTCTCATCACTTCATAAATTTCAAACGAGATCTAGAATCAAAGAGATCCTTTCAGACACTTAAGCATCTCGAAGGTATCCATTTCCTCATGTTGCCTTGCAATTCGGGAATCATGCCGAGCAATCATAACGTAGAGCTGGGAAACATCATCTTGATGCTTCTTCTGAGCTGTAACGTCAAACGATGCAGCCTCAACTGAACCAGCCTCAGGGGTAAAGGGATTGTCGTCTCTAACACGTACTCAATCTCTTCTTGCCTTAGCACCAAACACACGTTTCAGTGCTAGTCCAGAAAATTTTGGCCCAACCAATTTGTTTGTTTCCAAAACATTTCTCAATGAAAAGTTATTCATTTCAACAATTTTAGAGAAATAAACTAAAACGAGAATTAAACACATAATTCCTATGATCAATATTCAACAATCAAAATAAACATGGTCTTTTAATTTATTTTGTCTCCATTATTTTCACATACTCAACGACCTCATCGGAAGAGTACGAATTTATATCTAATATAAATTATAATGGACTAGGATCCACATTCCTACTATTACAATGACTGCTAGGGCTGAACATTGCAACAGCATAACTGGTAGGTCTCTAAACCAGTTGTCTCACGCAATTCCTAGTTGATTGAACCTAGTTCAATCGGATGTCACCTTATTCTCGTTTCCCTGCTAGGGCTGGTGAAACAAGATTAAGTTAGTTTAAAACTATTAAGCGGCGATAAACGTGTCCCTATAAAAGTCCCGTTAGATGTAGATCCAAGGAAAAGACTAGGGCCTTAAATACTCATTGGAACGAAATCTCCGATTTACTTTTAATTTTAATGGAAGACATCTTTCTATCTAATGAAAAACCATATTTTAGTGAGGATCATTTTAAAGGCGGGGTATTAATTGCTTAATCAAGATCCAACATAATAACTGCGTCACATTTGAGCAATTATTGGGCGCCGCCTACCCAAACATGACATGTGCGGACAAACATATATAGGGCGCCGTCTACTCAAATATTTAATACGGTCCGATAAATATTGGGCGCCGCCTACCCAAACAATTTAATGCAGGCTATATAACTAATAATGTAAATACCGATTCACATAAGCAGTTATACAAGTTGGGAGCAACTAATCAAGTCTCATGCTTTATTTCAAAAATTAAATTTGCATAAATAAAACATCTAATAAATATTTAGCACATAAATCAAATAAACATGCAAAATACTTAATATTCATAAATAATCAATATTTATAAATAACACGTAAATCAAATAAACGTGCTTAACAATAATTATGCATAGGTAAAATACTGCTAAAATTAGAAATACCAACAAGCTCCAAGCTCTCGGTCAACTTCTAAAGTCATTTTCAAAATTATTTTGCCCTAAATTTTAAAAATATCAAAATTTGGTCCAACCAAACATGACTCATTTTCCATTTTCCAAAAAATGAAATAATTTGGTCCAACCAAACAGCCCCTTATTTTAATTTCCAAAATTTTAGAATTTCAGTTAAAAAACAAACATGCCTTTAGCCAATTTTCAGTTTTTAATAAATTTGTTTTGCCAAACATTGCCTTAAAAAATTAGAATTTATAAAATTAAATTAGGGACTTAATATCAATTAATTTAAATTAATTTTTGAATCAAGGACCATGATTGTCTAGCAATCATTAGGGGTGAAAACGGATCGGATACGGACGGATAGTGCTTATACCGTATCCTAAACCATATTTTTTTCTCGAATTCGGAGTCGGATGCAGAAAAACCGGATTTGGATACGAATTCAGAATATTCGGTATATGAATACTGGACGGATATCGGACGAATCCGGGCCGAATTCGAATAACTATAACCATATAATATATTTTATACGAAAATTGTCAAAATGTGATTGAAACACATAAAAAATAAAATCAAAACTCAAGCATGAATAAAGCAATCAACAAACTGCTCATAAGCCAAAGAATCATCCACTCATGAAAACATTAAACCATACGCAACATACATACGTTTCTTTTAGAAGGGGAGAGAGCATTTGAGATTTGATTTTGGTTAGATATTAGAATTTATAAGGGGATTGATATTTTATTAATATATATATATATATATATATTATATTAATATAAAATAATTAAAAAAATATGGATATCCGAATTTATTATCTGGATATCCAGATAATATCCGATAAAATATGGGAAAATTCGAATACGGTCGGATATTATGTATTTCAAATCTAATTCTGGATCCGAAGTCAACTACCTGTATCCGATTCTGTATCCGCCCGGATACTAGTTTCTTATACCGAATTTGATACCGACCGGATACGGCCCCGGATCGATCGGGAAATATCCGATCCGTTTTCACCCCTAGCAATCATTAGTCTCGGAATAGATGAAATCATACGGGAACTAAAAAAGAACTCAATTCCTAATTTATCCTTTTTTTTAAATCCGTGTTGATGCGAAAACTAGAATAAGTCCAATTATTCTTCAGTTCTCGAAAGAAAAAAAATGAATTTAATGTCAACTTAGTTTTCCCAGAAAACTAATTGCGTGTACCTTAATTAATTTTTCCTAGAAAATATATATGTACACAATCATTAGATAGTTAATTAATTTCAAAAATCAAAACTATCAATATTATGGGCAAAATAATTTCGAAATATACACACATAATTTACCTACATATTTACAAAAATTATGTATACAACCGAGCCTGAAGCTCTGATACCACTGTTGGATTTTAGAGGCACGAACACCATGTTCGGCGCAGCGGAGGAACACGATTCACCAACAACGATCTAAAATATGGTCGTATAACATAAAATACAAAGGATAAATAACGATATATAAATTCTTACAACGATTTATACACAGAATCCTCAACTATGGTATCCACGTAACGACTTTCTACCAACCCGTATCGATATGCCAGCGTTGAATCTCGAGACTAATTTGCTAGGAAAATTACGACTGGAGATTTTATGAAGAACTTATATTTCTTGTATTTTCGGAATTCACATAAGACACATATTTATAGAGATTAACTTGGCTTAATTCCTAAGCAAGATATTGGGCCTAGCCCATAATATAATCTCTACGGATTATATTTCCCTAGATATGTTCCTACGAATAATATTCTAAATATTATTATTGGAATTTCATATTTAATTAAATAATAATAATTATTAATTCCAAATATAATAATTATTATATTCTCCATAAATTAAATATTATATCCAATACAATATTTAATCAACCAACTATAATTGGTAAATTGCCATTACTTGTTGTGTGACCCATAGGCCCTCGTATATCGAGCGATTAGTTAAACTAACGGTCTTAATTGAACCCTAGACAATAAATCAAATATTCTCAATATACGAGGTACGTTGCAAGGAAATCGGCAACTACCTGTAATACTGTAGGCTATTGTGATATCTTCCTTTAATTCGTGAATACTCGATTAAGCCTTGAACATGATGAAGTGTATATTCAAATAGCTTAATCATATTATCTCAATTCACTAATTGATCAAGTATATCACACTTAGCCACAAAGTCTAAGTTGATGCGCGTCGGCCGACGACTTAGATCCAATTATGATGAGAACACAAGTATTCTCTATAAATCCACATTTGAGGAAGTAATCCTATTCTTGGCTCAACTACCACGCACATGTACTTTGTGATGAACCCAATCCATGTCATATCTACCAATGGAAGGGTGCAAACATTGGTCATGGTCAAAGTTCACCACTCCACACATATCGTGCGTAATGACCTCAAGTCAAAGGAGTATCACATTGCTCCCACTAACCGAGACACCCGTAGACACATTATGTGAAATTACATCAAACGGTTTCTCGGGTGGGTATACCAATACCCTCTAAGGTATTTGTGCATCCATCATGAGATACCCGATATCTCATAGTAAATGAGATCTTAGTACACTCTCTAAGAGTATGATGCAGATCGCACACCAATCTCAATTGCATCATCAATATCTCATTCTTGATGATCCTTGATCGGGGCTATTTGAGAATCATACTTAAGTCATCTGAGTTCTCACTCACTCAATGACAATAGTGATTCATGGGAACACAAATAAGAATATATGTAAACAATCAAACATCATATTTAGATAAGTGTAATGCCATACATTTAATATTAAACCAATAATAATATTAAACTAAATCTGAATATTATCTTAGTATTATGTCCTTTCGATGGATTGTCTCTGGGACACTAACACTAACAATATCCATCAGACTCACTCTCCCCCTAAACATCTCAGAGATCTTCCCAGTAAACTTCATCATGTGGTGAAAAATAACTAATCCTAATTTGAAATTCTTCATCACGCCTATTCTATACATCAATACAACTTGATCTCTGGTTAATTTGGTTGAGTTGGTGGATGGTATCCAATTATACACAACAAGTTTATGTAAAACTGAATATAGAGAAGTAAGAGAGGCAGCAAGCATGTCTCTTTTCCATTTGTTCACCCTACCCCCAGTAAGAACATGCATGATTTCATCCATGTGAGGAACTTCATCTTCAACAATATTCTCAACATGCAAGAACTCATTAATAAGCTCAGGGGTGAATGGAACATCTCTATCTCTAAACCTTATTGTTCCATACCATCTAGAATTTCTCCTAGCATGACCTTCCCTTAAACAAGCATAAAACTCATAAACCCAATCAGTAACAAAGGTATCAACAAAGGTTACAACATGCATCAATCTCCTTTCCTCTAAGTATCTAACCAGACCCTTAGATTCACATTCATCAATGTTAATTTTTCTCTCAATTAACAAATTTATTTTGCTTAACCTAGATATCCTTTACTCAAGGGATTTATCATCATCATCAGTACTAGCTTGTTCAACAGAGTGTTCAGATTCATTACCTCTGTCAGAATCAGTCTTGGTCTTTTCAGAACTGCTCTCAGGGCTGCTATCATCACCCTCTGGTTCCGGTACTGCTTTACTTGTTCCAACAATGTCAGCAACATTCTCAAATCTCCTCTTTGTTCTCAGTTCAACTCTGGCTCTTCTCCTCAGTTCGAAGATAGACACATCACTCTCATCAGAAACTTCTTTGCCTTTGGCTTAAGAACCTCCAGCTTCACCATCAGTTGAGTCCTTTGAGCTTGACTCTTTCTCAAATTCAGAAAACACTAGAATTGGATGAGCTGCAACGTCTCCTTCATCAATCTTATTCTTCCTTGAAGTTTCAACATAGTTCACCTTCTTCCTTGCTCTTCCATAACATCTCCTAGATTGAGCAGGGCTCCTCTTCCTTTTTCCACCCTTCTTCTTCACAGCTTTGGCAATTGGAATAGGCTCAGAATCCTCAAACATTGAAGAATCAGTTTTAGATGATTCTTCTTTATCCTCCTCTGGTATTTCCACATCAGGCACTTCGACATTAGGTCTTTGTTCCCTAGTTTCCTCAGCAATGGGAGCATCTTCCATAACCTGGTTACATGTTTCAACATCTTTTGAGACATTGTCAGTAGTAGGGGTTTCGGCTTGGTGTGAGGATTATGGATTTTCAGGTTGGGCAACTGAAGGAGTGCCTTCGATTTGAGGAATATGTGAAGTATTTTGAATTTGGTTCAAGTAGGAATAAACATCGAATTCAATCGAGCCAATGGTCAGCTTGGGAACAATAGGAGTTCCATGAAGGCTTTGGGCAATCCCGCGGGCGATTGATTCAAGTAGATCGACCGTCGCATCAGAAATGATATGGATATTCATGGGAAAAGCTCGGATTGGGGTTTGAGATGGAGGTGGTGTTGCGCTCGATGATGGAGCAACTGGTGCAACATCCTAGGTTTGATTTGAGGCCATTTCTGCGAGAAGGTTGAGGATTGAGAAGGTGGAGAGTTCGAGGGAGTTTTTGAATTGTGAGAAGGGGTTTTCCTATTTCTAGCCATTTTAAGGGTTTTTCGAAAATGAATGAAAATGAAATAAAATAAAAAACAATTTAACCTAGAAAGTGACACCAATCTTCTCAACACTATTCGAATTATCCAACTTTTTCACTCAAATACGAACACACAGAGAATTAAACATGAAACATATGAAATATTTATAGAAGATGAAATATGGAAGTTATTTTTAGTAACCCACAAAAGAAAAATCTGGTATTAAGAAGTGAGAAGTAACCACTCCCCCATAAATAGTGGGTTCCTCATGATTTTAATTTCCGAATCTTAATGAATTAAATTAACAAAAATACGCACGAAATAAATAAATGGAAACATGGGTTTAAACATGTGATAATTAAAAAAATAAATCCCTGAAAAATCGGTTTAATAATTTGACTCAGAAAATAAATAAGAACAACATATGATGTTGCATTCAAAACTGGGACACACACTTTAACATTGGTTAAATCATCCAATGTCGCATTTTTCATCAAACAACTTTAGCACTTTTATTCACATTGATCCATCTTTTCAAGAGAGTGCATCGTGGTAGCGAACTCCGTGCCCCATAATTACTCAATGGATTTGTGATATATTGATGTTTTACTAATCACCTTTTGAAAAGAAGTCATCATAGTAGCAAACTCCGTGCTCCATAGTTACTCAGTGAATTAGTTACATCTTGATGTGTTTTTTAAAAAAAAAAGTTTATTATGCGTTTGAGAAATGTGATTCCTCTTTATTTTTACACAACAATCATACTTGGTCCAGATTTATTTTATAAAGAAGTTATAAAACAGAAAACAAGGATCAGCTTTAAGCAAAACATGCATATACCCTGATGTTGTTACAAATGTTTGAGCATGTATAAGAACATTTGCTTCACAGTTACTCAGATAGTGCACATACCAAGAGATTTCCTAAAAAATGAGAACCTCTCATGGTCAAGAGCTTTAGTAAACACATCAGCAAACTGATTTTCAGTGGGTATGTATTCTAACTTTACAATATTTTTCTCTACAAGATCCCTTATGAAATGATGTCTAATACTTATGTGTTTAGTAAGTGAGTGTTGAACTGGATTTCTTGAAATATTGATAGCACTAGTGTTATCACAATATACAGTTAAAATGTCACTCTCTAAACTATAATCACTAGATATTTTACTCAACCAAAGGAGTTCTGTACAACAACTACATGCAGCAATGTACTCAGACTCTGCAGTAGATTGTGATACACAATTCTGCTTTCTACTATAACAGGATATCATGTTATTTCCCATGTAGAAGCAACCACCACTTGTGCTCTTTCTATCATCAATGTCTCCAGCCCAATCAGCATCACTGTATCCAACAGGTGCACTGCTTGTGTCTTTGATATACCATATACCAAGATCAGTTGTACCAGCCACATATCTAATGATCCTCTTGATAACATTCAGATGTGACTCTTTAGGACAAGCTTGGTACCTTGCACAAACATAAACACTGAACATTATACCAGGTCTACTTGAGGTCAAGTACAGAAGACTACCTATCATGGATCTATACAAAGTTGGATCAATATCTTATCCAGCAGTGCCTTACACAACTTTTGTGTAGATCCCATAGGTGTTTTCATGACTTTTGAGTTTTATAAACCAAGCTTTTTCACTAAGTTCTTAGCATACTTACTTTGAGAAAAGAAAATACATTTGTCAGATTGTTTTATTTGAAGTCCTAAAAAGTAATTCAAATCACCTACCATGCTCATCTCGAATGTTGTTGTCATTGCTTCAACAAACTTGTTTAACACGATGTTATAAGTTGAACCAAAAATAATGTCATCAACATATATTTGAGCTATTAACAAGTCTTCTCCAATATGTTTAATGAACAAGGTTCTGTCAGCCCCACCTCTAATAAAACCAAATTGTAAAAGAAAATCAGTAAGTCTCTCATACCAAGTTTTAGGAGCTTGTTTGAGACCATACAAGGCTTTCTTTAACTTGTACAATGATCAGGATACTGTGGATTTTCAAAGCCTTTAGGTTGTTCAAAAAATGCATCTTCAATTAATATGTCATTAAAAATGCAGCTTATACATTCATTTGATGAAGATTGATGTTAATGTAACATGCAATTGCTAGTAACAATCTAATAGACTCAATCCTGGCAACAGTTAAAAATATTTCATCAAAATCTTTTCCTTCAACTTGGGTGTAACCTTGTGCAACCAATCTAGCTTTATCCCTAATTATGTTACCAAACACATCAGTTTTATTCTTAAAGATCCACTTAGTTATAATGACATTGACATCATCAGGCCTTGGAACTAATGACCAAACACCATTCCTTTCAAACTGATTAAGTTCCTCATGCATAACATTAATCTAATTTCCAATGTACGAGTTGTACACAAAATTTTGTGATGCTGCTCGAGGAGTTGTGATTCAAGAAATGGATGGAGATGTTGAACCTGTTGTTGTTGTTGCTGAAGAAGGAGGGACAGTTGTGAATGAAGTTATTGCAACTGGACCTGATGGTGCAAGGGGAAGTCCCCCTGCTAAATTAGGAGCCTAAAAATACATTATTCCCACGTAAAGAATAGTAAGATGGCACAATGGTATAAGTATAACTAAAAACTACATATATATTTATGTATGTATGTATACCGAGTGCTTGGCGATCAGTTTGAGCCTCTAGCCAGTGTTGTTCAAACTGGATATTATAGAGAGCTTCTTCTAACTTCGAAATATGTTCCATCAGGGGATTAAAATGCTCTGCAAATAAAAAAACCAGTTTTATTAAGGCATAATGCATCAAAAGACCCCTAAACTTTCAATATTTGTTTAGAAAGGCTTCTAAACCATTTCTTATTTGAAAAAGCCCCTAAACTATCAACTTTTGTTTCAAAAGACCCTCGAGCTATTTTTTTTATAAAGCCGTTAAGGTATATATTTTCAGAAAAAATTACACTCCAGTCCATGATTTTAGGGTAAAATACAAACAAGTGTAAAAGAAAAGGTACATTACAAACAAGTCCATCACAATATAATGAATTGTTCTATAGTATAACAAAATTGTTAAATAGTATAACAAAATTTTGGATCTATTTGTATTGTACTTTTATTTTTACACTTGTTTGTAAGGTGGAGGCAAAAAGTGGATAGAATGTAATTGCCCCTCATTTTAATTTCATAAGACCCTTTTGACAATCTATTAGGACATACTTTTTGTTGGAATTCGAGCTTAACACCATTAAAATTTGTTGATTCATTATTTTCTAATGGGATACATAAATTAAACTAACTCAGCAAAATTCGTAAATCCGTATACATAAAATAAACTAACTTAGCAAAATCTGTAAACTTTCGTTACGAGGGACCTCATGAAGCATAAATGAATAGTTGAAAGGCTTTTTAAAATAAAAAAAATAGTTGAGAGACTTTTGAAATAAAAAGTACTAGTTTAGAGGCATTTTATTAATTACAAATATTTCTACAAACACAAATTCAAAGAAATTAAAGCAGTACCATTCTTTGCATGTTGATCAAAGTACCTAAAATGACCAACATGGACATCAAAATCAATGGTCTCATGAAAGGGTGATTTATTCTTGAAACAGAATCGATAAACCCCTCTTTTCTGAATCATAAACTCGTATTTCTCATTTGTCTTGTCAACATACTCATGAATCTTCTCCCCCGATGGCCCCTTTATCTGGCAATTACATTAATAATCAATTAATTGCAAAACTACTTCGAAAAAACAGAGGGGGGGGGGGGGGGATTTTACCACGAGATCCACAGCGCCATCGCCGTTATGCCAAGACGAATCGACTTTGATTACAACAAAAGCAACGTGAACAGTATCGCCCTCGTATTGAACATTATGGGCTAAACACTCCTCTTTGTTGATCACAAATCTGATCGCCAATCCCCCTCTCAATTGCAGAATCACCCCTGTTATGATCCAAAATACCACTTTCATCGACATTTTTGGGGACCCACGTAACAATTAATTTTAAGAAAATTGAAAATGCAGGCATGGCGTTCAAGATTCAAGGGTGAATGAGAATTTTGTTGAGATTTCTTCAAAATTTTGACCAATTCAATTATAGTTCGTTAATATACATGCAAAATGCAATGATATATTACAATTTTTTTACTAATTTATATTAAAATAAATTTAATAAATCATGGTCGATGAAAGCTTAAAAAAAATCGATTAGTATCAAGGAGTATAATTTAAATTACTGATATAATTTATTGAAAATAATATTTTATTGAAAAAAGTAAATAAAATAAATAAAGTAAAAGTATTGTAGGGGGTATAGTGGGACACGTCTATTTATTTGTGAGTGGTTTTTATTTAAAAAAAATTATGTATAGAGTGAAATGGGTTCATACATAAATTATTTAGAAGTATTAGTTGTTTTTACTGAAAAAAATTAGTTGTTAGGAAATATAATTGTCAACAGGGAAGCAATTTTCTTTTATTTCCAGACATCATGCTACATCATATCCAACAACACTGACCGTTGCATTTAAAGAGAGGTAATCATTTTCCACCACACATTTTGGCAAGAAAAAGGGAATTGTATGTGTTGGTCCTGAGCCTGATGAAATATGAAATGCATGAATGAATATGACAATTTAAGAATAAATAGCAAAACAATAAGAGTACAGTGTTTAACGTGGTTCAAAGACTCAACTTTCTACGTCCACGATCCTGATTGAACAGGAGAATCTCTTAACAAGGGTTAACTTATTTTTAACGTGCCAAGATGTGAAATGATCAATTTCCTCTATTAGGATAATGATCCCTACAATTTACACTAAGTTCTAGTCCTGACTAACCACCTCACCAACAAACTTATCACTAACTAGCTCTAGGGTTTTGGTTTATTATTCGATTTCCAAGTGTGTGTGATAATCCTTACGAGACGAATCTAATCTAAGGATGAATTATCACTTCTAAATTTAGAATGTATATGATAAGCTCTTAAATACAAAATGACTATATACTATGAAAAAACATTTGGAAAAATATAGGTTTTTCGAGTGCTTATTGAATACATTATATTCTTCCAGATTAACTTAATAATTTGTGATTGATCAATTTTGTTGAGGGGCTCGGCTTCCGCCCACTCGGTGAAATAATCGACTGCAACCACAGCGAACTTGTGGCCCCCTGATGCCGTGATCATCGGGCCGATTAGGTTGATCTCCCACTGCGCAAAAGGTCATGGGTTGTACATCGAAATTAGTTGTTCTGGGGAGAGCTTGATATTTAGACCAAGGATTTGATATTTGTGACATGGTCGATAATAGGCGATAGCGTCTCATCGTGGATTTCATGCAAGACTCTCTGGTCTTCCTCAGACATAATGCATGCATTTAAGCAGTGGTACCTAGCTGACCATTTAATTACATTAATTTAACCATTTGTGTTTAATTATTGAAAATAGTATTTTGTTTATTTTGTAGGTGAATTGAACACGTGTTTATTGAGATAGATGGAAGAAACAAAAGAAGAGATGAATTGAAAGATTGATAACGAAACCGATGAAATAGAGAGAGAATGAGTTGGGCTCCTGTTTCATTCATTAGACTCAGGTTATTCACATTAGCCTCTTTAGTAAACTCACTACCCGCTAAATTCCTAAATTACCTGCTCTTCCCTCTCCATTTGTTTTCGGCGCAAACCCTCCCCTCCCTCCCACACAGACGCCAACACCTGCACTGGCGTCCATCTCCTCAGGCTGGCAGGTAAGTAAACTCTCCCCCTTCTTCTCCTTTTGGATAGTGTTGGTAAATTTAGGGGGTAGTATAGTCTTTCTCATTTGTAATTTTTTTTTTTTTAATAAATAATAAATTGAGGTAGTGTGTTTAGTAAAGAGGCCTGGCCATTACCAAATCATCAATTGCTAAAATTAAAAACGTCGCCGGAAGGGGGGAAATAGCAGGAAACTGAAACAAGCCAACGAAGAGGATTTTAAAATCAACAAGTTCGAACACAATTTGTTTTCGTTTACATACGGTAATATATAATAGAGGGTATGTTTCAATTGGGTGTACCTGTACCCCCACTTGATTATAATTCCATGAGAAGGGGCAGCATTCGAGTGCATAATTACCTACTAATATCTGATATCTGTTGTTCTACGTAGTATAAAACAAAATGAAGCAGCTACTGTCCCTGTTTTCTTATTTTTACACTTGAATATGGCAGAAATGCGAATTTGAAGCTGCAGCTCTAAATATAAGGTTTTCTTTGTCTCTTATCATTGAATCTGGAGGCTTTATTTATTGAAAGGTACTGCTTGTTATTAGGAATCCACTCACTGTATTTAGCTCTTTAAAATTTTAAATAAATTACTTCTTTTTGCCTTTATAAAAAATGAATCCTCTTCTGTTTTTTTGTGTGTTGGAGACAGAGATCAATGGCAGATTTTACGACTTCAACGCACAGAGCAAAGTGGATATTCAAGCCTCAGGACCTTGTAATGTTTATTTTCTTCAAAACCCTTCTCTTTTTTTCTTTTGTGTCACTCTTGTAGAAATAATTGTACATTTTTTGTTTGGGGTGGTCACTATTGTTGTGCTCTTACTTTGTGATTTTTCCAAACCCGCAATCATTTCTACTACATGATATGAACCTCCGGTTTTTTATGGTTTATTCCAGAAGGAAAAATACAAGGATGCTAATAAGCGAGCTAAGCAAGCACTTGAGAAGGTATGTCTTTATACCTATGAAAATAATATAGTAGAAGGAATTGAATTGGGAAGAATCAAGACATGTAAATGAAATATGATTTGCATCGGGGACTCTTAATAGATTAGGTAATATGAATGTGTGCATTCGTTCATCAAGTAGAAATGCTAAGCAATCCTGATATCTTGACCGGACCATTTCACTCTAGAAGTAGATGTCTTCTTTACTTTCTAAAGTTTTAGACCACCATGATTAGATTATTAATGCTACAGCTGTTGGGCTTGAGGTTTCTACTTTCTAGTTAAACGATTAACGACCATCAAGTCTAGTTTCTATTGCCATCTTTAATTCCATGCTATCTGTACTGACTTTCAATTTTAATTCCATGCCCAGAATTTGGTGAATAACCAAATTAGTGGTCTTTTAGGTCTTATTTTCTGGAAACATGCTATCTTAGAGATGTGGTTCTAATTATGTGGGCACCATTTATCTGTGTAGTTTTTGTGCTTAAGTTCTTCTATACACACTTGATATATATTGTTATTATATGATGTTTCTGCGTCAATATGACATTCCAAATGATGCTAAGACTTTAATGTGTTGTAAAGTATGGAGCTACACGGATGGAAGTAGATATTGATGGATCCTTCTCTTATGCTGAACCACAAAATGATGCGAAGGCTAGTGGTAAGGTCCTTGTCTTAGACTACTCCATCTGCATTTATTGCACATAGTATAGATTTTGTGGGTTAATATAAGAAGATCACTGATCATTTTCTTGCAACCCCCCCAAAACACTGGAATTCAGTTGAGAAGCATTCGCGCCCGAAAGCACTCAAAACAGAAGAAGAACAACTTTTGCGGGCTTTCTATGAGTTTAAAATCCAAGATGTTTGCGATGCCTTCAAATTTCCACGTAAAATTCAGGTTATTATGTCTGGAACCAAAGCAATATATACAGATGACTGCTCTTATTTACTTACTCTTTTTTCCCCTGCAGGCCACTGCTCTTATTTACTTTAAAAGGTTCTATTTACAATGGTCTGTGATGGAACATCATCCAAAGAATATCATGTATGCCTACTTCTTGATTACCACTTTTCTTGCTTGGTTATACAGTGACAGATAACTCAAATAGCATATTGCCATTGCAGGTTAACCTGCATATATGCTGCTTGTAAGGCAGAGGAGAACCATGTATCAGCAGAGGAGCTTGGGAAAGGGATAGAACAGGATCACCAGATAATTCTTGATAATGAAATGCTGGTTATTCAGGCACGAATACGACATTACTTTTGCCTTTCAAAGAAAAAAAATTACCACACTTTACTTTCACTTTTCCTTATAAGTTGATAGTTTTCTAATATATTGATATTGGGTTTCCGTGATTGCAGAGTCTAGGATTTGACCTCATTGTTTATGCACCATATCGAGCACTGGAAGGCTTTATCAGTGATGTGGAGGTTTTTTTCTAGTGTAACTGTATATGGTTAAAAGAAATAGTCAAATGTTCTCATTACTATTATTTGCTTGTGCACTATAATTTCTAATTGAAAAATTTATTCCCTATGCAGGAGTTTTATGATGAAAATTTGAGACAGTCTGACATGATAAAGGTCGTCTTTTATCTCCTACTTGAGTTCTTTAAACATTATTTTTCTTTTCCACATCATTTAACTGCATTATTCTGGTATCTAATTATGTCCTTTTATGCTCTCACACTTTAAAGTGTTTATCTTGGCTGTAGGCTTTGCATGAATCTGCAAAAGCTGAAGTTGATAAAACTATGCGTAGTGATGCTCCTCTTCTATTCCCTCCGGGGAAGGTACCATTTTCTTAATGTGAACTCATCTTCTCTGCACTTGTTTGATTTACTTAATTTTGAAATTCAATATTTGATACTTCATTTGAATCTTAGTGTGACCTTAAAATTTTGTTATTCATTAGTCAAACTGACGACTAAATCGAATAAATCTTCTTACTAATGGTATCACCTCTTGTTTCACCTGCCATGAAGAATCAATTTCCTGTAGTCCTGTATTACACTGATTGGACGTTTTGGTTGGCAGATAATTTTGGGATCAACCATGTCAAAATATTTGTTATGGAAATGGAATGTCCACAATCCCCCCATCATTCATCCATGCAAGGGCATTTGAGTATAGGACACAGTTGTATAAAACTCTAAAGTTAAATCAAATGTTAATTTCCCAACTTCTATGTACATAATCATGACAATTCACCCCTGTACCTCATTCCCCAGAGGGTACCTTGCTTGTAACCACATTAGTGCGCTTTTGTTTCTTTCTTGGTTTGCCTTTTATTTCTCAGACAGTACCTCTCGTATTGGTTTATGATCTGTTTGTTTCAGCTTTTGCTCAATAGAATTGTGATTAGTCTCTTGCTTTTGCAGCTTGCATTGGCAGCTCTACGTAGGTCTTGTGAGGTTCATAAAGCTATTGACTTTGAGAGGTTCAAAAGCCTTCGAACTCTTTATTAATTACTTAATAGTGAACGCTTATTTATTCTTGGAAATTATATACTTTTACAGTTACCTCAAAAGCATGCTGTCTCGGCAACATCCAGCCCATGGCTTTTCAGAGTTCATCCTTTTCTTGAATGCAATTGATGGGCTGGTATAGTCTCCCAACACCCCCCCACCCCCAACACCACCACACACACACACACACAACAAATTTCATGTGTTATACATCTCTGGGGTTATGTAGCTAGATTATATATGTGTGGAACCGACTTTTATGTGTTATTTGTTACTGCTGTCACCTGCTAAACAGTGTTAGATGTTTGTACAGATAAATAAGCTCGAAACCCCTACCCTGAAAGAAGTAAAGCACATTGATAGGAAACTAAAGTCATGTTTGGATCCGAGCTCACATGAGAAGTACTTACTCTCTCCTCTCTGCCCATTCTTTTCCTCTCTCTCCTCTCCTCACACTTTTTTCTTCTCTCTCTGTCTCATGTAAAGCACGTGTTTGTTGTGCAGGAGTAAGAAACGAAAGCACAGATCGAAGGAAGATCCGACTGAAATGTATTAATGTTGAGGAGGATATGATCATGCGGGTTTGGATGCATGCATCTGCGTTTTGAATACATTATATTCAAATGTCTTATATCCATCATATAATATATGGTGGACAGTCGGCCATTTTCAAGAAAGAGAGGAATATTAGACAATGGTGAATCAATTATGAAGTGTATTAGGATGAAAAACAGATAAATAGTGAAATTTGCGGAGAAGTCCAATTTTGATTATTTTTTCAATGATCAATGCATGTGTTTAAACAAATACTGTTGTGAGTAAAAGAGATTATTTTTTCAGCCACCTCATTTTGCAATTTGGTTAAAATGTGATTGTTTCATTTGCAGTTATAGAAGCCAACAAAAACTATTGTATAGTGAGGCAGGGTGGGGGAGAAGCTAAGCTGCTATGAAAAAATCATACCTACTCCCACTATTATGTGACCCTCTTATTAACTGCACCAAAACTTGTAGCTTCTTGAATTTATCACATTCTGTGTTTCCCTGTGTACCCACATGTTTGTCTACTTCTTGCAATGTCTGTGTGGATATATTTATTTTTCTCAAGAGTTGATCAAATAACCAAACAAATCTTGAGGACTGGATGTTGCAACCGGACTACTTAGCTTGAAAAAAAGAAAAGGGAGGTATATTTCGACACATTAAAATGAGCGTTTTAACACTTAAAATGGTGCTTTATTTGTATATTAGCTTACTCATAACGCTTGATAGTAATTTTGTTTGAAACTTTAATGGAGTTGTATGGGTAAATTAATCCGAACTCATGTTACATTCTGTTTGAGTTTTTCAATGAAAATAAGAATGCAAATATTTTTCTTCCTCTATGTCTGGGATATGTTGGATGAATGGTTATCTTCACAATGATTATATCACTAGTGTTGATGTGTCCTAATGTAGGAAAAAAAAAAAAATTTATTGATTGTGATATAAGAGAATGATTGAGGATGACATATAAAGAGATAAAGGTAATCAAATGAAATTGAGTAATAATTGTGGATCATCTTTTATTTTTATTAAAAACTATAACTAGGCGGATCCAAGATTTTAAAATTGGGGCTACGACAAAATAATTAATAAAATACTCCCTTTGTTCCATGTTGATTGTCCATTTGTTTTTTGTACAAATTTTAATGTCATAGTTGTTTATTAATATTTATAGTAATAAAATTATTTTTTAGTATTGTAGTAAATAAAAGAGAATAAAGTTGTTTTTGTTGACGTTTTGGTAAATAAAAATTGTCTATTTATAAAAAGGGACTATTGAGATTGAGACATACCTTTTAGTCTAGGAGGCAATCGGAATAAATACAGAGGGAGGGAGTATTAATTTATTATTTAAAATAGAAGACCTCCATACAAACAATTTTTTATTTATAAAGATTGGGTTGTTTCCCTATGGCTTAGGTTTCTTTCACCTGAGTATAATACTATTCATCAATTTCTAATTGCATAGATAATAAAAATACAAATACAATATGATTAGAATTCTACAAAATGAACACATATAAACTACTATTACTTATAATTTTTTAAAAAGTCATTTTATAATTTACAAGAGAGATCAAGTTTGAAAGAAAATAAAAAGAAAAGATTGGACACTTACCATTGGAAGTTGCTTCATTTTGAGGTAAACTACTTAAATATCAAAGCTAATTCCGTAATTTATAATGAATATATTTTTTCTTAAACCATATATAATGGAGGGAGTTATTTCATTTTGGGGTACCCCCTTGTCCTATACTAAATCCGTTGTATATTCATTCTCATTTGAAACCACTCATTTCTTATTGTTATATCATCTCTTAGGTCACAAGGTGGTCAGTTTGATTAAAATTTCAAAAAAGAATCTCAAGGTTCTTTTGGTAATTTGACCAAATCTCAAGAAAGACAAACATAATTGGATTTATTTGGTTATGCCTCCAACGTTTGTTAACAGTGGACATACTGTACTATACTATGGTCTTGGAAGCCCAAAAACAACAAATATGTGTCGGCGAATATCTACATATTTCCATGTGATCAAATTATTAGACTTGTGAGGAAAAGGGGACTATGTAACAAATCTCAATGTTCTGATTTTAGCCATATTTTCAAAGAAACATACTCTTTGGCATCTTGTTTAGGCACATTTTGCATTTAACATATGATCAAGATTCAAGATATTATCCTGAGCTTGATTGCAATGAAATTCAGATGATTTCCAGGCTGGATTTGATGCATATATCTCATCAAACATTAGTTTCTCTTATTCTATCAACTTTTGTTACATACAGAAAACAGATGAAGGAGATGGAAAAAACAAGTATAATATGATCCCACATTGCATGCATGTCTAGAGACGAAGAGACGTATCAACGTCGAAGAAATCGTGAGGCCTCCTGACAGCAGGTCGTGGCTCGGCTGCTCGATAATGGGGGCTGGAGTTGAGGCCAAGCACCGGAGGGTCTTGCAAAGCAGAGAAATACATGCCTGTCTTTGTGCCTTCATCATAACTATTGTCTGTTGATTGAGGCAATGATCTGAGTAGCTCTCTCTCCTCTCTCATCTCCTTCAATCTTTGAAGATGTTTGAACCTTTCCTGCAGTAGTGCAATTGATGATCCAACAACTGTTGTATCCTTGTCCTGCCTCCCCATAATCGAGTTGTTGTAAGAAGAGGCTTAGAACGAGGTGTTTCTTTTGTGTGTGTGTTGTGTCACGTGTGAGATATATATAGAGGAGGGGGGTTATTGTTTTTGCCACTAGTGTTGTGGATGTTTCGACGCGGTTGGTTTCAAGATGACGAAATGAGAGGAGAATCGGGCGACTGAGCAGCAAAGATCCAAGAGAGTAATGTTTGAGAGGGCAATGAAATAATGTTTAGAATATGGTGAAGGCAATGGGACTTTCATGCTTAACTAAATGGTAAGGGGAAAATGCCAAATGGGAATGGATATTGTAATTGGAAGGATTTGGTTATTGGAATATAAGGGTGGGTGATGCTAGCGTCGGCTTGCTTTCAGCACTCTTTTACGTTTCATTTGATAGTTACATTTTTGTTGCCTAATATACAAGCCCCTTCATTGTTTTTTAATTACTCTCTCTCTCTCTCTCTTTCTAGCTTCTAAAGATGATGATTTGGTATGTTTATTGGAATAAACTAGTGTACAATAATGACGGCAAAGAATTGACAAGCTGTAGAAAATGTATCAACTATGATTCTGAATCCGAAATTTTAGTATTTATTTTTTCCAACTTCACAACAAACATAAGGAAGGATTGATAAGAAAAAGGAAAGATAAAAAGTGAAGTGAATTTACATGTCTTGTCATGATGCAGATTTGTCTTAAACATTTGTAGTTGGTGTATGTTCTTCGTCTCGGGAGCTTCTATAGATAACACGACCTTCAATTACACAAATAACAACTGGTATATATGTTCGACTGTGTAATGTGGTCGAACATGTATACCAGTATATACAAGTGCCTGAAGGCTGAAGGCTGAAGGCTGAAGGCCAAAGTACATTGCAAGATATCAAAACCAAAATTGGTATTCTATATTTTGGGTAAGATGAAACATCATCATACTTGTATTCCCAAAAGAATTATTACATGCTAAGCCTAATACAAGCTTTACATTTACAAAGGGATGTACAACCAGATTAAAATAGATAGTCCCTTCTTGTCAACGGAGTCGTTGTGGTATAAAAGAATGTGAAGCAAATCTGATGAAATATCCCAACAGATCATGCAACTGAATTCCAATTTGCATTCTTGTGATGTACACAGTTTGCAACCAATATGAGAAAACCTGCATAAGAATATCCAGATCAACTTGCATTATTACCCGGGTTCTATTTGTAAAAGTTTATCGGTAATGAATGTTATTTGCCTCCATATATCACAAAAAAGAATCGGACCTGACTACACTAAGTTGATATGCACATTCATACATGGTATAAGCTGAGAGTGTTCATATAATAAATTAAATAGAATCAGTAAACTTATACATAAATGAAAAGAGTATATCAATGCGATTATACATGCAGGTAGTTTTCCTTTCCTTTCTCTACAAACTTCGCCTTTATTAGTGTGTAACATTCTCCCTCGAATGAAGAAACTATAATACAGTGTGATTCCTATTTCCCCAAAGTAGAGCTCATGATTTAAGAAACCATCAACTTTCATTTCAACGTTAATACAGTATAGCACAGATCGGATTAAGACTTGATCAATTATTTGATAATTGATATAGGATTAAAGAAACGCAGAATTTCTGACTCAGCAATTGTGGGAAAGAATTGTCGTTCTTCTAGAAGCTAGACTAGTTAGTAAAAGTGAATCTCAGATTCTAGGGAGTGCAAGTGTTTTTCTCAGTGTTATGACTTATGGCTATGTTCATAACATAATCAATTTGTTTCTTTCCACTAAACCGTTCAACTATTTGACCGGAGGTAAAGCTCAAAACACATCCCTTTCTTTTTTATCAGACAAGAGACAAGGAACAATATATAACATAAAAAAAATTAAGCTTTACCACTTCTCTTAAGCAGGCAAAGAAATTCATTGAGTAACCATTTGGAGTATAAGGGGTACTCCAACCCTTTCAAAAGAAAAATAATATCACAAGCTGTAACAAGAACAAACAGGCAGCCTCAAATCATCTTCTAGCATCGCCTATCGATAATCAAATACCACAACATTTCGTGGAGTTTGTAACCCAATTCGAAAAAGAAAAGTTACGTAAATTATGCTTTATCAGTAATTGGGAGAACCGATTTAATCCAAATACTGTTGGCAAGAGAGGGACTCCCAAGCAGCGCTCTTATGGCATTAATTGAATTTATGTTAGTCCCTTTCCAATATAAACTTGACCCTTTTGGTTTTAAAACAATACAGCTCTAAAGCTCAAGCCTCAAAGCACTTTACAGGAGCATATTGGTCACTTCGTATCTTCTCTTAACCATCTAACTGAGAATAAAAATAATAAATTAAAGATCAATATATTACCTGAAATTATCGATAAACCAAGTGTGAGCTCTCTCATTCTAGAATGATAAATTGATGAGTAAGAACCCAAGAACTGGCAGCCACATGACATTTTGGAGAGATATATATCATCTACATGACAAAAGAAACCCTTGAGCAAAAACCAATGCCAAATAAAAACAGAAAGCATGCATAGAATTCGAATAGCATCAATAAGCTTACCACTCATTTGGTTGTGATTTTCAGCTGCAAATTCTTTTTAGAGGTGCTGCAAATACAATGTACTTTCCAAGAGACAGTGCATTTTCCATTCACAAACTCATTCAGGACATCTATCCTGGTCTCCGGTCTCCTAGGACTTGCAATTTATCAGCAACTTGGTTCTTCGCAATTGATTTGTCTGTGTTGGATATTTCCCTTGCTAAAATTACATGGGTCTGCTTACTAATCGGGACATTCTTTGAGTTCATCTTATGAAAAAGATTTAAGCATACTTTTGTTTCCCCAGCCTTGAGCAAACCATCAATCAAGACCGTCCAAACAATCTCATCACCATTCCATTGTTTCTCAAGCATGTCATTGAATACCACTTCAGCCTCTTGGACCCGTTTTCTTTTGCAAAGATCAGATATAATAGCTGTATACATTGATAAAGGGAGCTTGAAACCCCTTTTGCTAAGCAAATCAAGAGTATCTAGAGCAGCATCTACTCTTGAATTCTTGCAATAACCATTGAGAAGAGAGCAATATATAGCCACATTAGGATTCAGCCCTTTCTCCTTCATAAACTTGACCAACTGATCTGCCTCGTGACTTCTGCCATCACGACATAGGCGAGCAATTAAGACAGAATATGTATCAACTGAAGGTTCACAACCAATCTCAGACATCCTAACTAATAGAGTGTAGAAGCTATCAATAGTAACAACTTCTTCATTGAATATGTGACATTGCACAGTTTCATTTTCAACAGCAATTTTTTCGGTGACCATCTGGCACTCTTTCTGTATACCTTTCAGCAATACATAGTAGGTTCGGTCATTTGGGCAACAACCTGTGCTTATCATTCGATGAAAGAGAGAAAAAGCATGATCTAGTCTACCAAAGCATACAAAGCCATCAATCAAACAGGTATATGTGACCTCATCAGGATATAAGTTTCTACACTCCATTTCTTCAAGTAAGATCTTTGCATCATCAACTCGGCCTTCCTGACACAGACCATACATCAATGCACTGTAGGTATGCAAGTTTGGCGAGCAATTTCTTTTCTCCATTTCATGGAAGATCTTGAATGCAAGATGTATCCCACCATTCCTGCAGAGGCCATCGATTAGGGTAGTATATGTGATCACATTAGGAAGCAGCCCAATTTCTGCCATCTCATTGCATAGCTTCTCCGCTTCAGGCAGCCTACCCTCTTTAGATAAACCATTCAGAACAACATTATATGTCATAATATTTGGATGGCAACCAATTTCTTGCATCCTTCCAAACAAAACCAAAGCATCGTCAACTTTTCCATTCTTGCAAAGGCCATCAATCAAAGTGGTGTAGTTGACAAAATTTGGGCTCAAATCTTGCTGCATCATTTCCTGAAATAGTGCAGAAGCCATATCAAGCTTACCCCATTTGCAAAACCCAGAAATGAGTTCTGCATATGTGATTTGATCGGGTTTACATCCACTCTCCTTCATCAACTCCATCAGCCTTGTGGCATTATCTAGATGACCGCATTTGACATATCCATTGACGAGTGTGTTGTATGTGATCACATTGGGAGGAGGACCAACCTTCAGCATTTCACCAAATAGAATCATCGCCCTTTCAACATTTCCAATCGTGCAGAATCCATTTATCATAGCATTATACGTTTTAATGTTGCCCGAGTGACCATGTTGCTCCATCCAATTCAGAATTTTGAAAGCCACATCTGCTTTCCCTCTTTCAGATAGTTCATGTATCAGAGCATTATATGTCACAGTGGTAGGAACCAATCCGTTCCTCACCATCTTGTGGTACAACCCTAATGCTATTTCAAGTCGGTTGGATTTTGCTAAACCACTGATCATGGCTGTATATGTCTGCACATTCGGCAGGCATTTCATGCTTGCAAAAAGAGAGATAGCGTCATCTACACACCCAACACCGAGCAAAGCTGTGATGGGAACTGTGTAAGTATACACTGTAGGATTGATGCCATTCTCAATCATCTCCTCAATCATGTCCAAAGCCTCATCCACCCTTCCATCATCACACAAACAATTAATAAGAGTACTATATGTTACAGCATTGGGATCAATCCCTTTCTCTAGCATCTGATCAAAAACCACAAATGCTTTATCCAAATTCCTGTTCCTGCAATGACCAAGAATTAATGATGTATATGTGAACACATCTGGTAACATGGAATACTGATATATCTGACCCAATATAACCTCAGCCTCCTCAACATTCCCCCTCTTACATAGAATATTAATCATGGTGTTCAAAGACAACAAACTCGGCTTGATCCCACTTTTTAACAATTCCGAATATGCGCTCTGAGCCGCAGCAAGCATATTAAATTTGCCCAATTGAATCAACAGAGAATTAAAACTATATAGACTATAAGAGAAGCCGTTCCGATTAATCCCATTCAAGAACTCAACAACCCTAGTAATCTCTCCCTCGTCTTTACAGGCTTTAATCATCAGAATCCGCACATGGTCAGCTGGCGCAAAGTTTTTATCCTTAACAAGCCTATTCAACATAGACATGTAACAGCACATATCGTGTTTGTAGAAATGCCACTTAGAAACCCAGTAAAAAAACTGAAGAACAGAGTCGGTATTACTGTGATTTTCAATAATCTTGACAACGTGGAAGGGCTTTAGCTTCGGCGTCAAGGATCTCAGCTCCGAGCTCCCCCTCCACGGGATTCGCGGATTGGATAATATCTCACAGACTCGATGAACGAGATTGGGAAAGCCCAGGTTATCATGATCTGGGGTGGATGCGAAACTACGAATAGGGTAAAAAAAGCGCCTACAACTGAAAATGAGATATGGGAGATGGGGCTTAAGGGGTTTTACCATTGCGAGAAACAAGGCCGCCGGCGCTGCAAAATGTGACGGCGGCGACAGCGTTCATGGATCGCTATTGCGGAGAAGAATCTGATTGCCATAAATTGAGGTGGCGCATTGAGGGATTAGTGAACGTGGAGAAGGGCAAACCACAGCACGAGAAAGGGGGTTAGGCCGTTTGGGTGGGTGGGTGGCCTTATTCTTAAGCTTGCGTCTACCTCTACTCTACTCTACTCTACTCTACTCTACCCCTTGAATCGTTGTACTGTTAAAAATGCTAGGGTTATCTTTCCTACTCTAGTAGGAGTAATTAATTAGAGGAGAGGAGAGACTTAAATATTCATTTCAATCAATTGTTTAAAATTCTTTAATATGACAATATTTCTTTCTAAACAAAAATTCTGTAAATAAAGTTGATAAAAATAAAAAATAAAGAAGTAGGAGTATATTCAAGGTGCAAAATACAATTCAAGTGTATTTTCAATTTATATCACTTGTTTTTACTGAATATTAATAGTTGAATAGTTGCAGCTATTGTAGACAAAAATATGCAATTGTTCAGTAAATATAACTGATATTATTTAAAAATATATTTAAATTGTATATCATACCCTACTCTATAGTTAAATTACTAACTATATATATTTGATGAGCCAAATATGAAAGGTTTGATTTTATTTTATATAAAAAAAAAGTGTTATAGCTTGATTGGTTTACGATTATCATTTTACTAGTGTGTATCCCCGCGAATTTCGCGGACTGAAAAATAAATGTTATTTTTATCTTCAAATTATAAATATAAACATTTTTTATTTTAAATATATTTTAATTTCGATATAATATTAAAATTGTAATTATAGTTCGACGAACAATGAACTATAATGTTTAGAATAATATTCCATATTTTACATAAATATTTTGTTTCCATTGGTTAAAATATATTCAAATTTATTGTGTTTTAGAGTAAGATATTTTTTAAAATTATAATACGTAAATTGTTTGGTAAAGATACTTAATGTTTTTTTTCACCAATGTTATATAAGATATAATAACCTTCTACTTATTTATAAATTATAATGCTCTTTTAATATTAGTATGTTAAAAAAAATTATAAAAGAAAACTGAATTCCTAGTCTAGAAAAAAAAATCTATATTTTGCAGTTTAATAGTCTATTTTGACCACATAATTTTATCCAAAAATAAATTTTTGTATTACAATATATTATTGAATGGAAGATATTATATTTAGTGGCAAGATAATTTTTTTTATCATATACTATTTCGGTGACAATATTTTTTTCCGAAATATTTCAATTGCCCCCTACAAAATTTCACATGCTTGCATTAATATAATGTTTAAAATAATATTTTATATTTTACGTAAATATTTTATTTTCATTTATTAAAATGTATTAGATTTATTGTATTCTAGAGTAAGATAATTTTTAAAGTTATAGTACTTAAATTATCAGTAAAAAAACTTAATGTCATTTTCTTTTACCAATATTATAATTTTTAATCCATGAAACAAAAAAATAAAAAAGTTAAAAGAACTCAAAGGAATATCTTGTTAATCCAAGATAAACATATATTCTTATTCATCAAATAGCAGACCTGATAGCTACTAATACTACACAAAAAAAAAAAAAAAAAAATTAGCTAAGCACTCCTAAAAAATCACAATATGATAATCCACCATTAGAAGCCTAATATAGAAAAGCTAATCAGTGTCATTAAGCCCTCGAAGACATGTGGATACACACAAATTAAATTATATTATAAAGGATGTCTTATAATTGCAAACCGTTAACAAATACTCCCTCCAATTTGTTTTAATTGTCGTTTTACAATTAAACACACTTATTAAGAAAATACTTTTGTTCTAAACTTACCCTTAATTAATGCTGGAAAAGTAACCCACGAACACATATTTTTAGGAAAAGAGGGATAGTGGCAACATTTCATTGGGGATAGAAAACAAAAATTTATGAATACCCTTAATTAATAGGGGGTAGAACATGGATGTTTGAGCAAAAATGCCTAGCACGACATCTATTTACGAAATAGAAAGAAATATTAAAACGACAATTAATAAAAAGTGCGGGGAGTATATGATTAGAAATATTTAACCGCATATTCTTACAATTAAATCAACACTTACCCATGAGAATCAATTTGTGTAAGCTTGCTAGATTGCTGGAGAACACTCCACCACAGGGAAGCAAAACATATATTTATTGAACTTTAATTTATTAATACATGTACAAACTTGAAGAAGCAAGTTTTATTTGGCGCCTAATTGGTTTTGGCACAAACTGCCACAAACATTTTTCTTCGTGCTTGTTTCTCATAAACAGCATATCCATTCCCCGAAGCTGAAACCTGAAACCCGGAACGAATCAGATTTCCAACATCCGTTTTTGGTCCAATTTTAGTGATGATTTTATCACCAATCTTTGCCATATAAACATCAGCGTATCTCCACTTTGCTCGTCTCCATGATGCCATTCTTCTTCCTGATGGCGCTCAACTTCAAAATCTCATCCTTTAAACCAAAATTGAAATAGTAATCATAGAACTGCAAACCAAAACAAACAAACAAAAAAAGCAGACTCATATTAGCCGTTATACATACTATATTGTTGGAATCCCAGGAGGTGTGAGAATATAAGTGTAACCCTGTATCACTTTTTATCTCCCAGAAATGGCCACAGTTTGAGTTGACCCAATGTCGTGATTATCAATAAACGTGATGACATTTTGCAGTAAGATCAGATCAAACCCGGCAGTTTCCCATCGGAACCCTTCAGTTTCCAAGGATCAATAAACGTGACACCTGCTGACCCTCAAGCAGGCATGTGATGTTGCACACCGACTGTAATACCCCGTCCCGTTCTGTACCTTTTTCTTAATTAGAAACCTTTATTTTATTTTATTTTTATTTTATTTTATTTTCTCTTCTTTGTTTCTTTTAATTTTAATTATTTTGTGTGCTATTTGTGTATTTAAATATACATACCCTTTTTATAAAACTCCTAAATTCGAAGAAAGAAAACGAATTCTTTCAAACGAATAAAGGACTACGAGAAATTAATTATTCAAATTAAATTAAGGATTTCGATCCGTTTAATTATTGAGAAGAATCAAAATACAATAAAATATTACTTGAGTTTAAAAAACTGTATTATTTTCTGAATGGGAATTATACTCGTGAACAAAACAATCCCTGAACCGTATTATTTGGGAACGAAAATATCGAAAACATTGGATAAGATTTTAGAAAAAAAAAGGATAAGTTTGGAAATAGGGAGTATAAATAGAAAGAAGCCAAATTTTCCTTTCATTTTTCTTTCACGCAAGATTTTTTTTCTCTCTCTTTTTTCTCTCCTCCTTCGGCCTCACGCCTCTTCCTCCGCCTCCTTCCGCCTCTCGCCGCCGCTGTCCTCTCCTCCTCCGGCCGACGAGAAGCCAACGCTTCCCTCCTCCCTTCGCCCAGCCGCGACGCCGAGCCGCCTCCCTCTCCCAGACGAAGCTCCGCCGTGGACCCAAACCCAGACGCGACGCCGCCGGAGCTCCGCTCAGCCGCGAAGCCTCCCACGCCGTCACCGCTCCGTCGCGCCTTCAGACTTCAGCCCAGCGACGCCGAAGCCAAGTCGCAGCGCCGCCGTAGCCTCTCCCCTGCTCCCGTCGCGCCTCCGCCGAAGCCGCCGCCCGCCGCCGCCGTCTTCTCCTCCATCTCCAGTAAGATGGATTCCTTCCTTTCTTACTTCGAATTTTCACTTCCGTTTAAATTCGATTTCAATTTCCAAATTATTTCAATTTCTAACCGTAGCTTCTTTTTCGTTAATTTCCGATCGATTTTGAAGCCGTTGAACCGGTTGCTTTTGCAAAATTTCTGGAATTTCAAACTCACGCCGTTAGGCTGCCCAAATCGTTTTTCCATTTTTCCGAACGACGCCGGAAGGCTGCCCAATTTTCGTGAACAATTTCCGAGTTTCAAAACGACGCCGTTAGGCCGCCCGTTTAACGTCTCAAACTGAAGCTCGTAAGGATTTCTATCTTCGTTTTTATCTTGGGTGAATTTTTGGGTTAGTTTGTAAATTGTTAGAAACTTAGAACAAGAAAAGAAATGAAAGAAAAGTTACTGTTAGTTGGTTAGATGAATTAGTATTAGTTACGGACTTATTTAGTATTATTGTTTTGTTTCACTTGTATCACTCTTTAGAAATGAGTTTTTGGATAGATTGTTTCTTTGTTTTATTCACAAACTATGAGATTGGATTTTAGTTTAGTATTTAGTATTAGTAGTTGAATATTGAAATATTATTGTTTTAGATGAATGATAGAAATGACTTAGAGGACTAGTATTATTATTATGAAATGTTTAGTATCATTGTTTTTAGTATTATGATGATATTAGCAAAATCCTATAGTATCCTTGTTTTGACGTTTTCCAAGAGTGAAAACACGTTTGAACAAATTTCGTAATCAAAGGGAAACTCGTCTTCACCTCGTAACCCTACTAAAATTTTAGAAAAAACACAAACAAAATAAAGTCTTTTAATAAGTTTAGAAAAGAAAAGTTTTATAATTAAGTTTACGTCTAAAAACGAGAAATAGGATTCGTAAGAAAGAATAACCTTTTCTTTAATTTTTATAAATTAATAATCTTATTTTCTAAGTATTTTTCCAAGCTTAATAAAGATATTTTTCCTTAAAAAGGCCTTTTTGAGAACACCTTTCAATTCAGTAAATACACCCCCTGTATACACCACCAGATTCGGTAAATACACTCTCCCTAATACACTACTAATTTCAGTAAATACACCCCCTATTACATCACCAATTTCAGTAAATACACTCCCTGATACACTACCCATTTCAGTAAATACACTCCCTAATACACAACCAATTTCAGTAAATACACCCCCTGTTACACCACTAAATTCAGTAAATACACCCCCTGTTGCAACACTGAATTTAGTAAATACACTCCCCTAATACACCTCCCCTTTAAAAGAGGTGTACTTATCAATTTGAAATCAACCTTTGAAAACTTTAGTTTTCAATAGTTCTCTGAAGACAACGACCTACTCAATCATTGAGTTTCGCGCTCTTAAGCTTTTCAAATTCAAAAGTCAATCTTTTAATCAAAATACTCCTTATTAGGATTCTGTACTTTTCGGAATACGCACGAAGGACTCGACTGCCTACCTACCCAATATTCCCGGAACTCAGAACAATCAGGTGGGTGATGATCCGTTGATTGATCTGCTATAAATAACGTCGTGCCGGTATTTTCTGAACTCAACTAAATTAAATTAAATAAAAAATACCTAATCCAACATAAATGTAACACCTATCTATATAATTGCTTGGATTATGTGATATAACTATATATGTTATATATTAGCCTGTTGTTTTGTGAATCGATCACCACTGCATGAATAAACATCTTACGTGAGCATGAATTTGTTCAATTATCAGTCAAGTATTTTCTCAGTAAAGTTGTTGTATCAGTTTTATGGAAAATCAGTAAGTACGGAGTTGTGATTTGAGTATTGTTTCCGACCTCCGGGGACGCTGTCGTTGGACGCCCTCGGAATCAAGGTTGTTGATTATTTTCCGGTCTCCGGGGACGCTGTCGTTGGACGCCCTCGGAATCAAGGCTGTTGATGGTTGGAGTTGAAAATGATCACTATGATGGAAGGAGAATGTTTGTACATCTATGGTTTGATAATTGTGATAATATGTGATATGATTTTGGGCTTTGCCCTAATGTGAATCAACTTGTGTTATTTCAAGTATGCTATGTGAAATATGCTTAAGTACCGTTTAAGTTTTATAATCTTTTATATTCATTAACTGTTTAAATAAAATAAACTTTTATCAATGAGTATAACTTAATATATTTCGGATTTACCAATCCCATGATGTTGCAATCACCCATAAGTGAGAATTCAATTCTCACGCCCCCTTTTCTTAACCCCTTGCAGATTACAATTATGGGGAGCAAGGACAGTGACACAGAAGACACAAAGTCTCCCCTTTTCTTAAAATATATTATTATTAATACAATGATGCTTATCATTTCTATTTCCAAATAAATGTTATCGCTACTGCTATGCAAGACGATACTCTTTCCGTGTGTTTTAAATTATCCAAACTCAGTATGTATTATTTTGAAGATACATAACCCTCTATCCATCTTTATATATATATATATATACACAAATACACTCATATTCTAATATTCCTTCCCACTTATCCGCTGCATAAATTTCTGTCTCTCATTTCAGTTATATTCCTTTCAAAAATTTTTATAATTCGGACTTTTGATCACAATAACACTTCGAATCCGATATAATTAATATATTCTGGGTTCGGGGCGTTACAGGTGGTATCAGAGCCTATGTTCAAAACTTTCGGACCCAACTCCAAATCTTGTTTCCTTGTCACAATAATATTATTTATTATCACTTAAGTACTAAAATATTAAAATTTTTTGAGGGAAACGTGTCTCTGGTTACTGTCTACGAGCTCCTCGAAGGTACGATACTACTTTTATAATGTTTGCTTAAAGGCCTTTAAAATTCACAACTGCTTAAATTCATAATATTACCCGATCAAAAAGGTTACGATAACTCAAAATAGTGTTCGTACTACGAAGAAAGAACTACAAAATCTAGTCTAAGTTGCTTTTGGAACTCGAATAATTGATAAGAATGCTCGAATAATTTGTGAACTTCATAAATGATATTATGTGATTTCTTTGATTACGTGCTTTAAATGTTTACTTTACGGTTATTTTCCTTTAAAAACTAAAATTTGACTAGAACTTTCCTTTCCCTATAGGAAGCCTAAGATGGATGTGGCCCAGTACTTAGAGATTGAGCAGTTAGAAGTAGAGACCATTGATGCCTTCACAGCCCGCTTTGTAGAGTCACGCGAAAGGGCAAGGACTGCCCCGGAGCCCCACATCGAGACTGACTTCGCAGCTGCGACCCGATTCGCGGGAGGAGTAATCGAAATCTTTCGCCATATCGCTACCGGACTATTAGATCGCATGAGGGTAGACGACCCAGAGCAGGGACCTCAGGTTCACTTAGACGCTTACTGGGTGGAGGCCCAGAGAGTGATTCGACACGCGGATGTTAACCGTGGACTGTCTTACCAGACCGCTGCACTCGCCGGGCACGATCTAGCCACATCGGACGGTCACCGGGAGGACGCCATGCTAGCACAGGCATCGGTCGTTGCAGCTAGAGCAACCGCTGTCTCCCAGGATGAGTATTCTCACATCGCCACTCGGAGGGCCAACCTACACTTAGAGGCAGCTCTCGCGCAGCGAGATACCTCCATCGCCTACTGGGTAGCAAGTGGATTACCTGGAGAGGGACCCTTTGGCTTGGGAGAAGCCGCACACCCTGTGATAGAATTAGCGAGAGTCGAGCCCGAGATTATCGAATTTGAGGGAGATGAACCAGAGGTAGAGATAGATTCCCCGCCCGAGTCAGAAGTTGATGACTAGTTGGACCACCAGACTTTGTATATAGTATTAGACGCATATATATGATATAGGTGGTAGCCGTTTGACTTATAGTAGTAGTCATTTTGCGTGGTCGTTTTCCTTATAGACCATTGCAGCGTAGCTCTAACCCCCCATTTTGTCGCTCGTGGTCCATATTGATGTAAGGACACGATGCTATAGCATTACCTAGAACCCTTTTGCATTCCTTGGCGAATGTAAGGAGACTGACTCCGTAGAACCAAAACTTTTAGATATATATATATACTTATTATGTGCTCACTACTTGTCAATGTGTTTTACTTGCTTTATATATTGATTGTCGTATATTTTATCTGATTATCGCTTAATGACACATCACTGGTTCCTAGAATACTGTGCGAATGTGAGCACTGTACCATTGAGGGCCTCAATGCGCAGCTGGTGAATTACGTACCACACGTGTTTCAGTGCTAGCGTTGTGTTGATTTGGTTAATCCGGTTATGTTTTTATAACTTTCTCGCACCTATACGTATCGTAACAATATTATTCTTTTCGATCAGAACTACCTTTAGAATGACACCCAGACGTAATCGTGGACGACCCCGCGTTAACCCTATCCCTGAACCCGTGGATCCGATAGAACAAGAACCACCCCTTCAGGCTGAACCTGAGCCGCCTCAGCAAGCCGCACCAGAAAACGATATCGCGAGAGAAATACTGACCTCTCTTCAGAACTACATTCAACAACAAGTTCCACCACCCCCTCCACCATTATACGGGCCTATACCTCAGATAGCGCCCAGAGTGAATGACTTTGTCGAACGCTTTCGACGACTGCAGCCACCTAGGCTGGATGGGAAAGAGGATCCCTTTGAAGTCGAGGAGTGGATATCAGGATTGGAACGTATCTTCAGACACATGGCACTGGCTGATGCACAGAAGGTCTCCTGTGCCCAGTTCCAACTAATGGAAGATGCAGCCCAATGGTGGGAGTCTTATGAACGAACCATGGACGAAGAAGCTAGGCAAGTCCTTACTTGGGAGGACTTTAAGAAAGCTATATTGGATCGATACTTTCCACGAGTCCTGAGGGATCGGAAAGAACAAGAATTTGTCAACCTTCGACAGGGAACTCTCTCAGTGATAGAGTACGAGAGAAGGTTCAATCAACTGTCTCGTTATGCCCCACATCTGGTGGGTGACGATGAAAGGAAAGCTCGCAGGTTCGAGCAGGGTTTGAGGCCCGAGATAGCAGGAATTATAATTGGCCTTCGGATGCCAAAGTATGGAGAAGTTTTCCATCGAGCATTGATGGTTTCGATCAGTCAAAACTTGGAGTACAAACAAACTCCGACTATTGTCCCTGTCAATCGGAATTGGCAGCCACCCTTTAAAAGAAATTCAGTTCCGCAACCCAAGGGGAACAACTTTGTTGGCCCTCGAGCTAACCAGAACTGTCAAAGGTGTGGAAGGAGACACTGGGGACCCTGTAATCAGGGAGGAGTAATTTGTTTTCGTTGCCATCAACCAGGGCACAAGTCCAATGAATGTGTTCAGCCACCGAACAGCAACCGTCAATCGGTTAGTAGCACTCAGTACCGCCCTCAGCAGGCAAACCATTATCAGGCTCGTCAACTACCTACACCTAACAACCGCCAAGCGGGACCCCCAGTCAGAGGTCCGCCTAATCAAGGTCAGAGAAGGCCAGGCCACGTGAATGTTATCCTAGAGGAAGGGGAAAGCAGTGGAGAGCAACTTCGCCTGAAAGGACCAGCTCAACCTGAGCAGCATGAGACGCTAGCAGGTACTGTCTTTGTACTTGAAAAACCTGCGTATGTATTGTTTGATACTGGAGCATCTCATTCCTTTATATCTGATAACTTTAAAAGAAAGTTAGGATTAATCGAGATAAAAGGAAAAGTACTAAACGTTAGTATTCCATCTGGAACTACTATGGAAATTGAGGGTCAAATTAGAGGTTTACCTTTAACGCTAGACAATCACTTGATAGAGTCCGACCTTCACGTCCTTAAGATGAAAACCTTTGACATAATCTTAGGCATTGAATGGTTAACGAGGAACAAAGCGATAATAAAATGCGCCGAACACGAGATCGACCTCGAAACTCGTGATGGCCAACGTTTCACATTTCGCGAAGTCAATACCAAGAAGAAAACCCGAGTAATATCAGCAATCCAAGCTGCTGCGATATTACGAAAAGAGAAATGCCAAGCTTACCTCGTTCACATCTCGGCAGGAGAGATAGACGATAAGTTACGCATCAAGGTGCCAATTGTGGATGGATATCTTGACGTATTCCCCGAGGAATTAAACGGGTTACCTCCCGATCGTCAGATAGAGTTCTCCATCGACTTGATACCTGGGGCAGCACCAGTATCTAAAGCACCCTATCGAATGGCCCCAAAGGAATTAGAAGAACTAAAGGAACAACTGCAAGGTTTGCTTGAAAAGAAGTTCATCAGACCTAGTGCATCACCATGGGGAGCACCCGTGTTGTTCGTAAAGAAGAAAGACGGAACTTTCCGCATGTGCATAGATTACCGAGGTCTCAATCAACTGACTATTAAGAACAAATATCCTCTTCCAAGGATAGAAGATTTGTTCGATCAGTTAAAGGATGCTACGATATTCTCAAAGATCGATCTAAGGTCTGGTTACCACCAGCTAAAGGTCAAGAGCGAGGATATCCCGAAGACGGCATTCTGGACTCGGTATGGACATTACGAATTCACCGTGATGCCCTTTGGAGTAACGAATGCTCCAGCGATCTTCATGGATCTGATGAATAGAGTATTTCATCCGTATCTGGATCAATTCGTTATTGTCTTCATCGACGACATACTCGTATACTCTAAGAGCAAAGAGCAACACGAAGAACATCTCAAAGCAGTCTTAGAGACAATGAGACGTGAGAAGTTGTATGCCAAATTCAGCAAGTGTGAATTTTGGATCGACCGTGTGATGTTCTTAGGACATATAATCTCCGCAAAAGGGATTGAAGTGGACCCAGCAAAGGTAGAAGCCATCATGAACTGGAAGGCACCTACTAACGTCAATGAAATTCGGAGTTTTCTTGGGTTAGCAGGGTACTACCGCAGGTTCATACAAGATTTTTCCAGCATTGCGAGAGCGCTGACGAAACTGACCAAGAAAACTGAGAAGTTTACTTGGGATTCAACTTGTGAAGAAAGTTTCCAAGAACTAAAGAAAAGGCTAACCACGTCGCCTGTGTTAACCATCCCAGATGGATCAGAAGGATTCGTCATTTACACAGACGCTTCTTTGTCAGGTTTGGGTTGTGTTCTGATGCAGAATAAGAAAGTTGTAGCTTATGCATCTCGACAACTTAAGGACCACGAACAGAACTACCCAACGCATGACTTAGAACTAGCCGCAGTAGTTCACGCGTTAAAAATTTGGAGACACTACCTATATGGAGGAAAGTGTGAGATCTACACTGACCATAAGAGTCTAAAGTACTTCTTTACGCAGAAGGAATTGAACATGCGTCAGAGAAGATTGCTCGAATTGGTAAAAGATTACGATTGCACTATCCACTATCACCCTGGAAAGGCAAACGTAGTGGCAGACACTTTGAGTAGAAGGGAAGATACAAAACTAAGCGTCGTTCCGACCACACAATTACCACTAATGGGAGAACTCTCTCGTTTAGACTTGGAATTTTTCACACAGTGTTGTGCAGATTCCATGGTTTACGCGTTCACCCTACAACCGACCTTACGAGAAAGGATCCTAGCAGCGCAAAAGGACGATAAATTCTTGAGAGGAATACGTAAGCGCGCTGAGGAAGGAACCATTCAGAGATTCGTATTGGGTACTGATGGAGCTTTAATGTTCGATAACAGAGTCTGTGTGCCTAAGGATGACGGAATTAGGAACGAAATTCTGAAAGAGGCACATAGCACTCCTTACACCGTTCATCCCGGAGAGACGAAAATGTACCGAGGATTGAAAGAGAACTTTTGGTGGAGGGGTATGAAGAGATCGATAGCTCAATTCGTCAGGAGTTGTTTAACCTGCCAACGAGTTAAAGCAGATCACCAACGACCCCCAGGGTTGTTACACCCTCTGGAAATGCCAGAGTGGAAATGGGAGGACATCACTATGGATTTTGTCACCGGTTTTCCAAAAACGGTGAAGAATCACGATGCCATTTGGGTTATCGTAGACAGACTTACGAAAACTGCCCATTTTATCCCTATAAGAATGACGTACACGTTGGACAAGCTCGCTCAACTGTACATAGCAGAGATAGTCAGACTGCACGGAGTACCAGTTTCAATAGTATCCGATAGAGACCCCCGTTTTACCTCCAAGTTCTGGGGAAGTCTACAACGAGCCTTAGGTACTGAATTGAAGTTCAGCACCGCGTACCACCCGCAGACGGACGGGCAATCGGAAAGAACCATTCAAACGCTTGAAGATATGCTCAGAGCTTGCGCTCTAGATCTTGAAGGAAGTTGGGAAAGCCACCTACCATTGGCAGAGTTTGCATATAACAACAGTTATCAAGCAACAATACAAATGGCACCGTACGAAGCACTCTACGGGAAGAGGTGTAGATCGCCAGTTTGTTGGGACGAAGTCGGGATTCGAAAGATTCTCGGACCCGAATTAGTCGAAAAGTCGGCTGAGATAGTCGCAAAAATTAAAGAACGGATCAAGTCGGCACAGGACCGCCAGAAATCGTATGCAGACACCCGAAGAAGGGATTTACGATTTGACATCGGCGAGAAAGTATTTCTCAAAGTTGCACCAATGAAAGGTCTAATCCGTTTTGGGAAGAAAGGTAAGCTAAAGCCGCGATACATTGGACCATTCGACATCCTGAATAGAATCGGGGATGTAGCTTATCGCATAGCTTTACCACCGGAGTTATCACGAGTGCATAATGTGTTTCACATATCTACACTCAGGAAATACGTGAGCGACCCAAGCCACGTTATTAATCACGTAGAATTAGGTCTAAACAGTGACCTGACTTATGAAGAGATTCCAGTAACTATCTTGGGAAGAAAGTTACACTTGTTAAGGAATCGGGAAATACCTTTAGTGCTCGTTCAGTGGAGTCGACATGGAAAGGAAGAAGCGACTTGGGAAAGAGAGGATGAAGTCCTAGCCAAATACCCTCAAAGTTTAAGTAATACCTAAGACATGAATTTCGGGGGCGAAATTCTGTTAAGGGGGTGAGGATGTAATACCCCGTCCCGTTCTGTACCTTTTTCTTAATTAGAAACCTTTATTTTATTTTATTTTTATTTTATTTTATTTTCTCTTCTTTGTTTCTTTTAATTTTAATTATTTTGTGTGCTATTTGTGTATTTAAATATACATACCCTTTTTATAAAACTCCTAAATTCGAAGAAAGAAAACGAATTCTTTCAAACGAATAAAGGACTACGAGAAATTAATTATTCAAATTAAATTAAGGATTTCGATCCGTTTAATTATTGAGAAGAATCAAAATACAATAAAATATTACTTGAGTTTAAAAAACTGTATTATTTTCTGAATGGGAATTATACTCGTGAACAAAACAATCCCTGAACCGTATTATTTGGGAACGAAAATATCGAAAACATTGGATAAGATTTTAGAAAAAAAAAGGATAAGTTTGGAAATAGGGAGTATAAATAGAAAGAAGCCAAATTTTCCTTTCATTTTTCTTTCACGCAAGATTTTTTTTCTCTCTCTTTTTTCTCTCCTCCTTCGGCCTCACGCCTCTTCCTCCGCCTCTCGCCGCCGCTGTCCTCTCCTCCTCCGGCCGACGAGAAGCCAACGCTTCCCTCCTCCCTTCGCCCAGCCGCGACGCCGAGCCGCCTCCCTCTCCCAGACGAAGCTCCGCCGTGGACCCAAACCCAGACGCGACGCCGCCGGAGCTCCGCTCAGCCGCGAAGCCTCCCACGCCGTCACCGCTCCGTCGCGCCTTCAGACTTCAGCCCAGCGACGCCGAAGCCAAGTCGCAGCGCCGCCGTAGCCTCTCCCCTGCTCCCGTCGCGCCTCCGCCGAAGCCGCCGCCCGCCGCCGCCGTCTTCTCCTCCATCTCCAGTAAGATGGATTCCTTCCTTTCTTACTTCGAATTTTCACTTCCGTTTAAATTCGATTTCAATTTCCAAATTATTTCAATTTCTAACCGTAGCTTCTTTTTCGTTAATTTCCGATCGATTTTGAAGCCGTTGAACCGGTTGCTTTTGCAAAATTTCTGGAATTTCAAACCCACGCCGTTAGGCTGCCCAAATCGTTTTTCCATTTTTCCGAACGACGCCGGAAGGCTGCCCAATTTTCGTGAACAATTTCCGAGTTTCAAAACGACGCCGTTAGGCCGCCCGTTTAACGTCTCAAACTGAAGCTCGTAAGGATTTCTATCTTCGTTTTTATCTTGGGTGAATTTTTGGGTTAGTTTGTAAATTGTTAGAAACTTAGAACAAGAAAAGAAATGAAAGAAAAGTTACTGTTAGTTGGTTAGATGAATTAGTATTAGTTACGGACTTATTTAGTATTATTGTTTTGTTTCACTTGTATCACTCTTTAGAAATGAGTTTTTGGATAGATTGTTTCTTTGTTTTATTCACAAACTATGAGATTGGATTTTAGTTTAGTATTTAGTATTAGTAGTTGAATATTGAAATATTATTGTTTTAGATGAATGATAGAAATGACTTAGAGGACTAGTATTATTATTATGAAATGTTTAGTATCATTGTTTTTAGTATTATGATGATATTAGCAAAATCCTATAGTATCCTTGTTTTGACGTTTTCCAAGAGTGAAAACACGTTTGAACAAATTTCGTAATCAAAGGGAAACTCGTCTTCACCTCGTAACCCTACTAAAATTTTAGAAAAAACACAAACAAAATAAAGTCTTTTAATAAGTTTAGAAAAGAAAAGTTTTATAATTAAGTTTACGTCTAAAAACGAGAAATAGGATTCGTAAGAAAGAATAACCTTTTCTTTAATTTTTATAAATTAATAATCTTATTTTCTAAGTATTTTTCCAAGCTTAATAAAGATATTTTTCCTTAAAAAGGCCTTTTTGAGAACACCTTTCAATTCAGTAAATACACCCCCTGTATACACCACCAGATTCGGTAAATACACTCTCCCTAATACACTACTAATTTCAGTAAATACACCCCCTATTACATCACCAATTTCAGTAAATACACTCCCTGATACACTACCCATTTCAGTAAATACACTCCCTAATACACAACCAATTTCAGTAAATACACCCCCTGTTACACCACTAAATTCAGTAAATACACCCCCTGTTGCAACACTGAATTTAGTAAATACACTCCCCTAATACACCTCCCCTTTAAAAGAGGTGTACTTATCAATTTGAAATCAACCTTTGAAAACTTTAGTTTTCAATAGTTCTCTGAAGACAACGACCTACTCAATCATTGAGTTTCGCGCTCTTAAGCTTTTCAAATTCAAAAGTCAATCTTTTAATCAAAATACTCCTTATTAGGATTCTGTACTTTTCGGAATACGCACGAAGGACTCGACTGCCTACCTACCCAATATTCCCGGAACTCAGAACAATCAGGTGGGTGATGATCCGTTGATTGATCTGCTATAAATAACGTCGTGCCGGTATTTTCTGAACTCAACTAAATTAAATTAAATAAAAAATACCTAATCCAACATAAATGTAACACCTATCTATATAATTGCTTGGATTATGTGATATAACTATATATGTTATATATTAGCCTGTTGTTTTGTGAATCGATCACCACTGCATGAATAAACATCTTACGTGAGCATGAATTTGTTCAATTATCAGTCAAGTATTTTCTCAGTAAAGTTGTTGTATCAGTTTTATGGAAAATCAGTAAGTACGGAGTTGTGATTTGAGTATTGTTTCCGACCTCCGGGGACGCTGTCGTTGGACGCCCTCGGAATCAAGGTTGTTGATTATTTTCCGGTCTCCGGGGACGCTGTCGTTGGACGCCCTCGGAATCAAGGCTGTTGATGATTGGAGTTGAAAATGATCACTATGATGGAAGGAGAATGTTTGTACATCTATGGTTTGATAATTGTGATAATATGTGATATGATTTTGGGCTTTGCCCTAATGTGAATCAACTTGTGTTATTTCAAGTATGCTATGTGAAATATGCTTAAGTACCGTTTAAGTTTTATAATCTTTTATATTCATTAACTGTTTAAATAAAATAAACTTTTATCAATGAGTATAACTTAATATATTTCGGATTTACCAATCCCATGATGTTGCAATCACCCATAAGTGAGAATTCAATTCTCACGCCCCCTTTTCTTAACCCCTTGCAGATTACAATTATGGGGAGCAAGGACAGTGACACAGAAGACACAAAGTCTCCCCTTTTCTTAAAATATATTATTATTAATACAATGATGCTTATCATTTCTATTTCCAAATAAATGTTATCGCTACTGCTATGCAAGACGATACTCTTTCCGTGTGTTTTAAATTATCCAAACTCAGTATGTATTATTTTGAAGATACATAACCCTCTATCCATCTTTATATATATATATATATACACAAATACACTCATATTCTAATATTCCTTCCCACTTATCCGCTGCATAAATTTCTGTCTCTCATTTCAGTTATATTCCTTTCAAAATTTTTTATAATTCGGACTTTTGATCACAATAACACTTCGAATCCGATATAATTAATATATTCTGGGTTCGGGGCGTTACAGGTGGTATCAGAGCCTATGTTCAAAACTTTCGGACCCAACTCCAAATCTTGTTTCCTTGTCACAATAATATTATTTATTATCACTTAAGTACTAAAATATTAAAATTTTTTGAGGGAAACGTGTCTCTGGTTACTGTCTACGAGCTCCTCGAAGGTACGATACTACTTTTATAATGTTTGCTTAAAGGCCTTTAAAATTCACAACTGCTTAAATTCATAATATTACCCGATCAAAAAGGTTACGATAACTCAAAATAGTGTTCGTACTACGAAGAAAGAACTACAAAATCTAGTCTAAGTTGCTTTTGGAACTCGAATAATTGATAAGAATGCTCGAATAATTTGTGAACTTCATAAATGATATTATGTGATTTCTTTGATTACGTGCTTTAAATGTTTACTTTACGGTTATTTTCCTTTAAAAACTAAAATTTGACTAGAACTTTCCTTTCCCTATAGGAAGCCTAAGATGGATGTGGCCCAGTACTTAGAGATTGAGCAGTTAGAAGTAGAGACCATTGATGCCTTCACAGCCCGCTTTGTAGAGTCACGCGAAAGGGCAAGGACTGCCCCGGAGCCCCACATCGAGACTGACTTCGCAGCTGCGACCCGATTCGCGGGAGGAGTAATCGAAATCTTTCGCCATATCGCTACCGGACTATTAGATCGCATGAGGGTAGACGACCCAGAGCAGGGACCTCAGGTTCACTTAGACGCTTACTGGGTGGAGGCCCAGAGAGTGATTCGACACGCGGATGTTAACCGTGGACTGTCTTACCAGACCGCTGCACTCGCCGGGCACGATCTAGCCACATCGGACGGTCACCGGGAGGACGCCATGCTAGCACAGGCATCGGTCGTTGCAGCTAGAGCAACCGCTGTCTCCCAGGATGAGTATTCTCACATCGCCACTCGGAGGGCCAACCTACACTTAGAGGCAGCTCTCGCGCAGCGAGATACCTCCATCGCCTACTGGGTAGCAAGTGGATTACCTGGAGAGGGACCCTTTGGCTTGGGAGAAGCCGCACACCCTGTGATAGAATTAGCGAGAGTCGAGCCCAAGATTATCGAATTTGAGGGAGATGAACCAGAGGTAGAGATAGATTCCCCGCCCGAGTCAGAAGTTGATGACTAGTTGGACCACCAGACTTTGTATATAGTATTAGACGCATATATATGATATAGGTGGTAGCCGTTTGACTTATAGTAGTAGTCATTTTGCGTGGTCGTTTTCCTTATAGACCATTGCAGCGTAGCTCTAACCCTCCATTTTGTCGCTCGTGGTCCATATTGATGTAAGGACACGATGCTATAGCATTACCTAGAACCCTTTTGCATTCCTTGGCGAATGTAAGGAGACTGACTCCGTAGAACCAAAACTTTTAGATATATATATATACTTATTATGTGCTCACTACTTGTCAATGTGTTTTACTTGCTTTATATATTGATTGTCGTATATTTTATCTGATTATCGCTTAATGACACATCACTGGTTCCTAGAATACTGTGCGAATGTGAGCACTGTACCATTGAGGGCCTCAATGCGCAGCTGGTGAATTACGTACCACACGTGTTTCAGTGCTAGCATTGTGTTGATTTGGTTAATCCGGTTATGTTTTTATAACTTTCTCGCACCTATACGTATCGTAACAATATTATTCTTTTCGATCAGAACTACCTTTAGAATGACACCCAGACGTAATCGTGGACGACCCCGCGTTAACCCTATCCCTGAACCCGTGGATCCGATAGAACAAGAACCACCCCTTCAGGCTGAACCTGAGCCGCCTCAGCAAGCCGCACCAGAAAACGATATCGCGAGAGAAATACTGACCTCTCTTCAGAACTACATTCAACAACAAGTTCCACCACCCCCTCCACCATTATACGGGCCTATACCTCAGATAGCGCCCAGAGTGAATGACTTTGTCGAACGCTTTCGACGACTGCAGCCACCTAGGCTGGATGGGAAAGAGGATCCCTTTGAAGTCGAGGAGTGGATATCAGGATTGGAACGTATCTTCAGACACATGGCACTGGCTGATGCACAGAAGGTCTCCTGTGCCCAGTTCCAACTAATGGAAGATGCAGCCCAATGGTGGGAGTCTTATGAACGAACCATGGACGAAGAAGCTAGGCAAGTCCTTACTTGGGAGGACTTTAAGAAAGCTATATTGGATCGATACTTTCCACGAGTCCTGAGGGATCGGAAAGAACAAGAATTTGTCAACCTTCGACAGGGAACTCTCTCAGTGATAGAGTACGAGAGAAGGTTCAATCAACTGTCTCGTTATGCCCCACATCTGGTGGGTGACGATGAAAGGAAAGCTCGCAGGTTCGAGCAGGGTTTGAGGCCCGAGATAGCAGGAATTATAATTGGCCTTCGGATGCCAAAGTATGGAGAAGTTTTCCATCGAGCATTGATGGTTTCGATCAGTCAAAACTTGGAGTACAAACAAACTCCGACTATTGTCCCTGTCAATCGGAATTGGCAGCCACCCTTTAAAAGAAATTCAGTTCCGCAACCCAAGGGGAACAACTTTGTTGGCCCTCGAGCTAACCAGAACTGTCAAAGGTGTGGAAGGAGACACTAGGGACCCTGTAATCAGGGAGGAGTAATTTGTTTTCGTTGCCATCAACCAGGGCACAAGTCCAATGAATGTGTTCAGCCACCGAACAGCAACCGTCAATCGGTTAGTAGCACTCAGTACCGCCCTCAGCAGGCAAACCATTATCAGGCTCGTCAACTACCTACACCTAACAACCGCCAAGCGGGACCCCCAGTCAGAGGTCCGCCTAATCAAGGTCAGAGAAGGCCAGGCCACGTGAATGTTATCCTAGAGGAAGGGGAAAGCAGTGGAGAGCAACTTCGCCTGAAAGGACCAGCTCAACCTGAGCAGCATGAGACGCTAGTAGGTACTGTCTTTGTACTTGAAAAACCTGCGTATGTATTGTTTGATACTGGAGCATCTCATTCCTTTATATCTGATAACTTTAAAAGAAAGTTAGGATTAATCGAGATAAAAGGAAAAGTACTAAACGTTAGTATTCCATCTGGAACTACTATGGAAATTGAGGGTCAAATTAGAGGTTTACCTTTAACGCTAGACAATCACTTGATAGAGTCCGACCTTCACGTCCTTAAGATGAAAACCTTTGACATAATCTTAGGCATTGAATGGTTAACGAGGAACAAAGCGATAATAAAATGCGCCGAACACGAGATCGACCTCGAAACTCGTGATGGCCAACGTTTCACATTTCGCGAAGTCAATACCAAGAAGAAAACCCGAGTAATATCAGCAATCCAAGCTGCTGCGATATTACGAAAAGAGAAATGCCAAGCTTACCTCGTTCACATCTCGGCAGGAGAGATAGACGATAAGTTACGCATCAAGGTGCCAATTGTGGATGGATATCTTGACGTATTCCCCGAGGAATTAAATGGGTTACCTCCCGATCGTCAGATAGAGTTCTCCATCGACTTGATACCTGGGGCAGCACCAGTATCTAAAGCACCCTATCGAATGGCCCCAAAGGAATTAGAAGAACTAAAGGAACAACTGCAAGGTTTGCTTGAAAAGAAGTTCATCAGACCTAGTGCATCACCATGGGGAGCACCCGTGTTGTTCGTAAAGAAGAAAGACGGAACTTTCCGCATGTGCATAGATTACCGAGGTCTCAATCAACTGACTATTAAGAACAAATATCCTCTTCCAAGGATAGAAGATTTGTTCGATCAGTTAAAGGATGCTACGATATTCTCAAAGATCGATCTAAGGTCTGGTTACCACCAGCTAAAGGTCAAGAGCGAGGATATCCCGAAGACGGCATTCCGGACTCGGTATGGACATTACGAATTCACCGTGATGCCCTTTGGAGTAACGAATGCTCCAGCGATCTTCATGGATCTGATGAATAGAGTATTTCATCCGTATCTGGATCAATTCGTTATTGTCTTCATCGACGACATACTCGTATACTCTAAGAGCAAAGAGCAACACGAAGAACATCTCAAAGCAGTCTTAGAGACAATGAGACGTGAGAAGTTGTATGCCAAATTCAGCAAGTGTGAATTTTGGATCGACCGTGTGATGTTCTTAGGACATATAATCTCCGCAAAAGGGATTGAAGTGGACCCAGCAAAGGTAGAAGCCATCATGAACTGGAAGGCACCTACTAACGTCAATGAAATTCGGAGTTTTCTTGGGTTAGCAGGGTACTACCGCAGGTTCATACAAGATTTTTCCAGCATTGCGAGAGCGCTGACGAAACTGACCAAGAAAACTGAGAAGTTTACTTGGGATTCAACTTGTGAAGAAAGTTTCCAAGAACTAAAGAAAAGGCTAACCACGTCGCCTGTGTTAACCATCCCAGATGGATCAGAAGGATTCGTCATTTACACATACGCTTCTTTGTCAGGTTTGGGTTGTGTTCTGATGCAGAATAAGAAAGTTGTAGCTTATGCATCTCGACAACTTAAGGACCACGAACAGAACTACCCAACGCATGACTTAGAACTAGCCGCAGTAGTTCACGCGTTAAAAATTTGGAGACACTACCTATATGGAGGAAAGTGTGAGATCTACACTGACCATAAGAGTCTAAAGTACTTCTTTACGCAGAAGGAATTGAACATGCGTCAGAGAAGATGGCTCGAATTGGTAAAAGATTACGATTGCACTATCCACTATCACCCTGGAAAGGCAAACGTAGTGGCAGACGCTTTGAGTAGAAGGGAAGATACAAAACTAAGCGTCGTTCCGACCACACAATTACCACTAATGGGAGAACTCTCTCGTTTAGACTTGGAATTTTTCACACAGTGTTGTGCAGATTCCATGGTTTACGCGTTCACCCTACAACCGACCTTACGAGAAAGGATCCTAGCAGCGCAAAAGGACGATAAATTCTTGAGAGGAATACGTAAGCGCGCTGAGGAAGGAACCATTCAGAGATTCGTATTGGGTACTGATGGAGCTTTAATGTTCGATAACAGAGTCTGTGTGCCTAAGGATGACGGAATTAGGAACGAAATTCTGAAAGAGGCACATAGCACTCCTTACACCGTTCATCCCGGAGAGACGAAAATGTACCGAGGATTGAAAGAGAACTTTTGGTGGAGGGGTATGAAGAGATCGATAGCTCAATTCGTCAGGAGTTGTTTAACCTGCCAACGAGTTAAAGCAGATCACCAACGACCCCCAGGGTTGTTACACCCTCTGGAAATGCCAGAGTGGAAATGGGAGGACATCACTATGGATTTTGTCACCGGTTTTCCAAAAACGGTGAAGAATCACGATGCCATTTGGGTTATCGTAGACAGACTTACGAAAACTGCCCATTTTATCCCTATAAGAATGACGTACACGTTGGACAAGCTCGCTCAACTGTACATAGCAGAGATAGTCAGACTGCACGGAGTACCAGTTTCAATAGTATCCGATAGAGACCCCCGTTTTACCTCCAAGTTCTGGGGAAGTCTACAACGAGCCTTAGGTACTGAATTGAAGTTCAGCACCGCGTACCACCCGCAGACGGACGGGCAATCGGAAAGAACCATTCAAACGCTTGAAGATATGCTCAGAGCTTGCGCTCTAGATCTTGAAGGAAGTTGGGAAAGCCACCTACCATTGGCAGAGTTTGCATATAACAACAGTTATCAAGCAACAATACAAATGGCACCGTACGAAGCACTCTACGGGAAGAGGTGTAGATCGCCAGTTTGTTGGGACGAAGTCGGGATTCGAAAGATTCTCGGACCCGAATTAGTCGAAAAGTCGGCTGAGATAGTCGCAAAAATTAAAGAACGGATCAAGTCGGCACAGGACCGCCAGAAATCGTATGCAGACACCCGAAGAAGGGATTTACGATTTGACATCGGCGAGAAAGTATTTCTCAAAGTTGCACCAATGAAAGGTCTAATCCGTTTTGGGAAGAAAGGTAAGCTAAAGCCGCGATACATTGGACCATTCGACATCCTGAATAGAATCGGGGATGTAGCTTATCGCATAGCTTTACCACCGGAGTTATCACGAGTGCATAATGTGTTTCACATATCTACACTCAGGAAATACGTGAGCGACCCAAGCCACGTTATTAATCACGTAGAATTAGGTCTAAACAGTGACCTGACTTATGAAGAGATTCCAGTAACTATCTTGGGAAGAAAGTTACACTTGTTAAGGAATCGGGAAATACCTTTAGTGCTCGTTCAGTGGAGTCGACATGGAAAGGAAGAAGCGACTTGGGAAAGAGAGGATGAAGTCCTAGTCAAATACCCTCAAAGTTTAAGTAATACCTAAGACATGAATTTCGGGGGCGAAATTCTGTTAAGGGGGTGAGGATGTAATACCCCGTCCCGTTCTGTACCTTTTTCTTAATTAGAAACCTTTATTTTATTTTATTTTTATTTTATTTTATTTTCTCTTCTTTGTTTCTTTTAATTTTAATTATTTTGTGTGCTATTTGTGTATTTAAATATACATACCCTTTTTATAAAACTCCTAAATTCGAAGAAAGAAAACGAATTCTTTCAAACGAATAAAGGACTACGAGAAATTAATTATTCAAATTAAATTAAGGATTTCGATCCGTTTAATTATTGAGAAGAATCAAAATACAATAAAATATTACTTGAGTTTAAAAAACTGTATTATTTTCTGAATGGGAATTATACTCGTGAACAAAACAATCCCTGAACCGTATTATTTGGGAACGAAAATATCGAAAACATTGGATAAGATTTTAGAAAAAAAAAGGATAAGTTTGGAAATAGGGAGTATAAATAGAAAGAAGCCAAATTTTCCTTTCATTTTTCTTTCACGCAAGATTTTTTTTCTCTCTCTTTTTTCTCTCCTCCTTCGGCCTCACGCCTCTTCCTCCGCCTCCTTCCGCCTCTCGCCGCCGCTGTCCTCTCCTCCTCCGGCCGACGAGAAGCCAACGCTTCCCTCCTCCCTTCGCCCAGCCGCGACGCCGAGCCGCCTCCCTCTCCCAGACGAAGCTCCGCCGTGGACCCAAACCCAGACGCGACGCCGCCGGAGCTCCGCTCAGCCGCGAAGCCTCCCACGCCGTCACCGCTCCGTCGCGCCTTCAGACTTCAGCCCAGCGACGCCGAAGCCAAGTCGCAGCGCCGCCGTAGCCTCTCCCCTGCTCCCGTCGCGCCTCCGCCGAAGCCGCCGCCCGCCGCCGCCGTCTTCTCCTCCATCTCCAGTAAGATGGATTCCTTCCTTTCTTACTTCGAATTTTCACTTCCGTTTAAATTCGATTTCAATTTCCAAATTATTTCAATTTCTAACCGTAGCTTCTTTTTCGTTAATTTCCGATCGATTTTGAAGCCGTTGAACCGGTTGCTTTTGCAAAATTTCTGGAATTTCAAACCCATGCCGTTAGGCTGCCCAAATCGTTTTTCCATTTTTCCGAACGACGCCGGAAGGCTGCCCAATTTTCGTGAACAATTTCCGAGTTTCAAAACGACGCCGTTAGGCCGCCCGTTTAACGTCTCAAACTGAAGCTCGTAAGGATTTCTATCTTCGTTTTTATCTTGGGTGAATTTTTGGGTTAGTTTGTAAATTGTTAGAAACTTAGAACAAGAAAAGAAATGAAAGAAAAGTTACTGTTAGTTGGTTAGATGAATTAGTATTAGTTACGGACTTATTTAGTATTATTGTTTTGTTTCACTTGTATCACTCTTTAGAAATGAGTTTTTGGATAGATTGTTTCTTTGTTTTATTCACAAACTATGAGATTGGATTTTAGTTTAGTATTTAGTATTAGTAGTTGAATATTGAAATATTATTGTTTTAGATGAATGATAGAAATGACTTAGAGGACTAGTATTATTATTATGAAATGTTTAGTATCATTGTTTTTAGTATTATGATGATATTAGCAAAATCCTATAGTATCCTTGTTTTGACGTTTTCCAAGAGTGAAAACACGTTTGAACAAATTTCGTAATCAAAGGGAAACTCGTCTTCACCTCGTAACCCTACTAAAATTTTAGAAAAAACACAAACAAAATAAAGTCTTTTAATAAGTTTAGAAAAGAAAAGTTTTATAATTAAGTTTACGTCTAAAAACGAGAAATAGGATTCGTAAGAAAGAATAACCTTTTCTTTAATTTTTATAAATTAATAATCTTATTTTCTAAGTATTTTTCCAAGCTTAATAAAGATATTTTTCCTTAAAAAGGCCTTTTTGAGAACACCTTTCAATTCAGTAAATACACCCCCTGTATACACCACCAGATTCGGTAAATACACTCTCCCTAATACACTACTAATTTCAGTAAATACACCCCCTATTACATCACCAATTTCAGTAAATACACTCCCTGATACACTACCCATTTCAGTAAATACACTCCCTAATACACAACCAATTTCAGTAAATACACCCCCTGTTACACCACTAAATTCAGTAAATACACCCCCTGTTGCAACACTGAATTTAGTAAATACACTCCCCTAATACACCTCCCCTTTAAAAGAGGTGTACTTATCAATTTGAAATCAACCTTTGAAAACTTTAGTTTTCAATAGTTCTCTGAAGACAACGACCTACTCAATCATTGAGTTTCGCGCTCTTAAGCTTTTCAAATTCAAAAGTCAATCTTTTAATCAAAATACTCCTTATTAGGATTCTGTACTTTTCGGAATACGCACGAAGGACTCGACTGCCTACCTACCCAATATTCCCGGAACTCAGAACAATCAGGTGGGTGATGATCCGTTGATTGATCTGCTATAAATAACGCCGTGCCGGTATTTTCTGAACTCAACTAAATTACATTAAATCAAAAATACCTAATCCAACATAAATGTAACACCTATCTATATAATTGCTTGGATTATGTGATATAACTATATATGTTATATATTAGCCTGTTGTTTTGTGAATCGATCACCACTGCATGACTAAACATCTTACGTGAGCATGAATCTGTTCAATTATCAGTCAAGTATTTTCTCAGTAAAGTTGTTGTATCAGTTTTATGGAAAATCAGTAAGTACGGAGTTGTGATTTGAGTATTGTTTCCGACCTCCGGGGACGCTGTCGTTGGACGCCCTCGGAATCAAGGTTGTTGATTATTTTCCGGTCTCCGGGGACGCTGTCGTTGGACGCCCTCGGAATCAAGGCTGTTGATGGTTGGAGTTGAAAAGTATCACTATGATGGAAGGAGAATGTTTGTACATCTATGGTTTGATAATTGTGATAATATGTGATATGATTTTGGGCTTTGCCCTAATGTGAATCAACTTGTGTTATTCCAAGTATGCTATGTGAAATATGCTTAAGTACCGTTTAAGTTTTATAATCTTTTATATTCATTAACTGTTTAAATAAAATAAACTTTTATCAATGAGTATAACTTAATATATTTCGGATTTACCAATCCCATGATGTTGCAATCACCCATAAGTGAGAATTCAATTCTCACGCCCCCTTTTCTTAACCCCTTGCAGATTACAATTATGGGGAGCAAGGACAGTGACACAGAAGACACAAAGTCTCCTATTTTCTTAAAATATATTATTATTAATACAATGATGCTTATCATTTCTATTTCCAAATAAATGTTATCGCTACTGCTATGCAAGACGATACTCTTTCCGTGTGTTTTAAATTATCCAAACTCAGTATGTATTATTTTGAAGATACATAACCCTCTATCCATCTTTATATATATATATATATACACACAAATACACTCATATTCTAATATTCCTTCCCACTTATCCGCTGCATAAATTTCTGTCTCTCATTTCAGTTATATTCCTTTCAAAAATTTTTATAATTCGGACTTTTGATCACAATAACACTTCGAATCCGATATAATTAATATATTCTGGGTTCGGGGCGTTACACCGACACCTAATTAATCGAGACAGTGCCAACTCGGCACGCCAACCACATTAAATCAAAGCCAGGGTAAGTAATGAACACATAAAAATTCAAAATTTAAAAACTAACTCAACTTCCTCTTGGGTCATCTACTGAATTAACTCAACTTCCACTAAGGACTAAGAAACTGTTGAAGAAAATGAGACTATAAAAAGGTAAAATGCAACAATGCATACACTTGTTGGGTTTCAGCAACAATCCTGGAGATATGGTCTGCAACAAATCAAAGAAAAAGAATAGTGATATATCCAAATTAAAGAATAGCCCTTTGCTTATTCTCTCCACCACACCGTCTAGTCGCTCCTTTGAATTGATGACTTCTGAGATACAGTTGTCGCGGTCCCGGGTCGCTTCCGAGAGAACCATGGATTTGGTCGGACAATTAGAGCCTAAAGGGAAGTAATATAGGAGGATTGAATACCGTGATCAAAATCTATGAAAAAAATACTGTAAAATTAGGAGAGACAGAGAATAGGAACGGGAAAGATATTGGAGAGATACTGTAAAATTGACCGCAATGGTTGTGACTTGCGGAGGCGACAGCCATGTGTGAGATGATATAACACCAAAAATTATAATAACATAGCACAAATTAAAGAAATTTCAATATGACAGGGAGAGAAAGGTACCAGAACTTTGTGAAAAAACATATCTAAGACAATGAAGTCTTTGTCCCTGCAAAAAATCAGAACAAAGCAAAATCAAACATGTGAGTAAGAAGAACAAAGCTATACTTACATAAACACACGCATATATATTTATATACACATATATGAGAAGAGGGAAAATGAGGATACCTATTTGCAAGGCGCAGTGTTCAGATGAAAAATTGAGACGGTTGTTCCTGTCACAAATCGACTCCAAATGAGATAGAGACTCCTACAATTATAGATACAAACCAAGAAAATTAATAAATTATAAATGATTATTCTGGCAAAAATCCAATATATGTACCAAAAGACCATTATACTAAAGGCGTGAATCGGGTGAGTTACCTAATATTGGCGGAGGCAGTCGTGTGCGAGTAAGAGTGGGCGGAAAGAGCGGAGGCAACAAAGTCGATGAGCAATGGAAAGGGGGTTTATGAATCAGAAAATTCAGAAAATGACAATTTTTAAACACTTACAAATCAATTACACAACTTTAAGATTGATGAGAGCAGGCTACCTTTACGACGAAAAGCAACAGCGGCAGTGATGACTTTGGTGGAGGCCAAAAAATTTATGTGCGTATTAGCGCTGCGAAGCAAACACGCCGTCTCATCGTAGGCACGTGTCGCCTCCTCCACCGTGTCGAATGTGCCTAACCACACTCGTATCTTCTGTATAATGCCTTTGATCTCCGCCACCCACCACCCTGACGGTCGCTGTTGGACGCCAACGAACCGCTTCCGCGCTCGTCGAACTCCGCTCAGCGCCGCCACCGCCACTGCTTCCTTCACCATGTCATCCTAGGTGGAAGATAGGTTTCCTTCTTTGGGTTTAAGTTTTTTTTTCCGTGATAATTTACAAATTCTTGGCCTAATTCGTCAGATTGGAGTTTCATACGCCATCACGACTGCGATGGAGTGGAGAGTGATTTCACAGGGATAAGCCAAAATATATGTATAGATTATACATAGACAACTGAATACTACTACGGGGTAAACCCCGTCCCGAGCCAAAAGGCAGAATTCCCATGCTGAAGCCAATTTAATATTCAATGATCAAAATTGCCCCCTCTAAGTAAAGCAGAACAATATATAGAGACTCAAATCAAAAGCCTAACAACCTAACTTAAGCTCTAGTAATGAAGCCCACGGGCCAATTTATTCAATAACCTAAATTGAAAGACTCAACTATAATAATACTAATAACGTGAAGTGTATCAATACCAACATCCATCTATACGGAATAGTCATGCACATTTTGCTGGCTTTACTTTCGCATATGTCCAATGAGCACTTCATTACATACAATGAACTAATTAATGTTAGCAATACATTTTTTTCCTAATACGACTTCTTTGAGTAAGACTAATAAATTCATTAAATTCCCATATTAAAAATGGGTACTAAATTTTCAAATATTTATATATGTCTAAAGCATTCATAGATGAATACCTAGAAAGATGGATCACAAATTGGTACTTAGCTGTTAATAATTTATAAAGGATTATTAAATTATGCATGATTCTGAAATAATTCATTAAGCCCTTATAACATTATTCACATCTCACTTTGAATTTAAATAATATCCTATTTGCAAGATTACGACTTTCATACATTTAAACTCCTCAGTACGTACTTATTAGAAAAAAAAATCACTTACACCACTGATTGTTTGAGCATTAGTAGATTCAAACAGAGCCTTGAAATAAAACCAACAGTAACTGATCTCATGCATCAAGCATGCCTGCATATTTACAGCTGCAAAAATGAGAGTAGTTCTCCCACTAAATAATCTGCTCTAGTAACTTGGAAGTAACCAAGAACAGGATGTATAAGCACCTATATCTCAGTCACTATATAGGCATTAAATTCACGATGAACTTAAAAAAATTAGGAGTTTGTAACCCATAAAGTTTACATCTCCATGTAATAATTCATTATAATATATTACGCTGTTGATAGGCGACCAACAGGGACACAATATTAACAAAAAATATTAATCTAATAAGATTAAGAAATCATCAAAAATAATAATACAGAAGAGGACGAGCAACAGGGACTGTATGCCCTAGGAGACGAACAACAGGGACTGTATGCCCTAGGAGGCGAACAACAGGGACTGTATGCCTTAGGAGGCGAACAACAGGGACTAAGGTCCAATTGAAGGAAGCGAGCAACTGGTCATAGAGACCATTACGAAATAATGAACAACAAGAGCAAGAAGACCCAAAATATTTAACAAGAGGCGAGCAGGCGAGCAACTTGGATTATAAGGGTTTTCAACACCCAACGAAGACATACAGACGAGTAGCTGGGCACCAAGGAGAGTAGCTGAGTGGTTTCAAAGACCAAGTACAACATTGGGAATACCAAGAGTCACTAACTTTAGAAATAGTCAATGTGTCTTTACACTTGGCACCCATTCATTGGGCAATAGATTAGTTGTTGTACAAAAGTCATAACACTTGGCAAGATCCCAATGGCTAAGCCATCAAGATGGTGACACCTAGCCTCTTTGTATGCCTATAAATACCCCTTCATTTGCATGAAAGGGGGAGGATTTTTTCCCATAATAAAAAAGTTGCCAAACTATTGCAAATTCATTTCTTGAGTATTACTTATCCAAATCTCATAATCTTTGATCTTGTTTGATGATCTTAACTTGAGAAAACAGCCACTAATCATCATAGATTAGGAAAGGTCATCAACATACGCCACATTCTCAATGGATTTGCATGAATCATAATGAGAGAAAAAGATTGAAAATGCGAAAAACTCACATTGCGTCTGAGAAGATTGTTTTGAACTTTCCAATATCCATATCTATAAACTTGCATCAGTGATGTCTACAGAAACAGAACTAAAATTTATATATCATCATTTAACAAAGAAAAAAATCTAACTAACCGTGTCAAAATAAATTAAAATGTTAAAATCAAATCTGAGTTTGTTATAAAGTATCAACCTTGTAAACATTGGACTAAAATAAGACCATCATTTCTAGGAAAAATAGAAAGAAAGAAAGAAAAAAGTCCCAGAGAACAACAATCTTTCCCAAGAAGTATAAGAACGTGAAAGGTAATGAAGGCATGAAAAGTAATTTGAAAGAAAAAAGAAGAAGAGTTGATCTCTTACCGGAGTCGCGTGAGAGAGAGAGAGAGGGGAGAGAGCCGCCTCGCAGCGGCAGAGACGGGTGAGTCGCATCGACGGATGAAGCGAATCCATACCATGGCCTTGTGCGCATAATGTCAGCTCCATGTTGCTTTGATGGTAGCCCATTCAATTTTTGAACAACTGTATTCACATGAGACCAATTCTGGAGATTTCCATAGAAAGAAATGCAACAAATTAAAAAATATCCACAATAATTATACATGATATGATTGTAGAGAAATTAATTGCACGCACAACTCACAAACCTGCAACTATATGACATCCGCATGGTCAATAATTAACATCTGCCAAGTATATGAATATGTATATCATTGGCATGTCAATTATTCTGAAAGACACATTACTATTAAGTATCCAGGATAACAAAATATGCTTACCTCTATTCATGGAAGATAATAAACATCTTTTTCCTTCTCAGCTCTCCCTTCCCAATTTTCTACAATAGAAAAATCATACAATCCAAAGTCAAATGTCTAACCATGACGGATTGCAGCAAAATGTCAGATCACCGCTAGATAAATACAGATAGAAATCAAGCATCCTTGACAAAAAAATACCAAGGTTGTGATAGTTATGTGGGCTAGGCGGGCCGGCTGTAACAGAGCAGCGAGACGGCGCCCACATAAGAACAATGAATTTAATCATAATAGAAAATCTCAATTATCCTCATCATTTCCAAATATTACTTCTCAACAATGAATAATGCAATTATTGTGTGGCAGCAAATAAATAAGAGAAAACTACAAATATATTATACCTGGTTTGAAACAGCTTTAGCCATACGATGGAACTCCTTCTTCATTCTGAACTTGTAGAGCAAAGTAGAGGGCCTGTTCTGCTTCTTAGTCTTTGTTGTGGCAAGGAGCACATTCAACTGAGAAAAATGCAAATATTTGTCGAAAATAAAATATTCAATATCATATTAGATGTTCGAATTCGGCTAACTACTCTTTGCATATTGATTTTGGACTACATAAGAGTAGTTCCACTAAAGCAAACTAAGCTAGACATCTAACTTTTGAATTGAAGAACTAAATAGGGTTCAAGATCAGATCCAGGCACACATCTTTTAGTTATGCCAAACTAATGCTCAAACCTAATTCCAAAAAAACATTAAAAGCATTAAAATACATCTCCAAAAGCACATATTAATTCCAGCTGATTTATAAACCTAATTTCATGATATATGATCTTGAATACTTTACAATTTAAATTAGAGTATATAATTGAAAATTTAAAATTATATAGGTACCCCTGAACTGGGACAGAAACAGATATCAGAAAATTCACTATAAATAATTTCTTTTTAATGTTAATCTTGATTGACCTGCAGTAAACCTAATATGAACGTACATATATTTTTATATAAAAAGTAAATCAGGATGCAACACCTAAATTTGTCCCGCAAAATGTATAAAAAACAAAAAAATAATTATTGAAACATGGATCTGCAACTCAAAGTGCAAATTAAATAACCTGGTGCACCTCTTTGAGTGGATCTACCGGAAATCGAAGTTTCTGGAAATTAATTAAAATCCTGAAAGAAACTTGAAAACTTTTGCTAGTTTATGAAAAAGTTGGCAAAGAATAATTAATAATGCTGGATCAATAATAATTAAAGTCTTCACCCACAGGGAATGTCAAGCATAAGATTTTCTAATGATTTTGTAATATTCTATTTGAAATAGGAGCAATTAGTAGATAATGTACATTTGTGATTGGTCTAAAATGTTCAAACTCATTAAATAAAGTTCAATGGTGGTTCTGTCCACAATATATTTCTCCAAACCATGACTCTGCAGTGATGAAGATATAGTATAACTTCAAAACCATTTAACCAAACACTTTGAAAAGTTTAAAAAAGTTGTGAGAGGGGAAAATAAAATATAAAACAAAATTATATCAATCAATACACAAACCTCTTCAACCTGTCTAACTGCTAGAACATTTAGTCTTTTGTTTAGGCTTTCGGAAAATCAGCGTAATCAATTAACAGAGGGCATAGTCGCGTTACAAAGAAAAGCCATTAATCGAGAAAAATAGGGGAAGTAACGACAAATATTAAAATAGAAGTAATTGTCTGCGGCATGACTGCATACAAATATATTGTGCATATTCATATAAAAAATTGTCGACAAAGCATGAGCAACTGTAAGTGAAATAACTCAGGAAAATATAACTTAGGAGATGATGGAGAAGGGCTGAACTTCACATAAATACCCGATTTTCAATTATAAGGATTAAAATTCAGTAAATAATTAACTACCTTCATAGAGAATAAGAACTCATACCGGAAATGAAAATCCATTAAATAATCTCAATTGAACCTCAGCCATCCATGGAAAGATCTGCTTTTGTGAACACTGCATAATAGAATTGAAATAACAGTGAAGAGAAAAGCGAGTGAGAGAAGCCGGAGAGAAGGAAGGAAGGAGAGGAACAAAATACCTTTCTTCATGCGGATTCTGAGAAACCCCAACAGATTCTCCATTGATGAGAACTTAGGAGAGGATGGAGAAGGGCTGAACTTCATATAAATACCCGATTTTTAATTATAAGGATTAAATTTCAGTAAATAATTAACTATCTTCATACAGATAAGAACTCATACCGGAAATGAAAATTCATTAAATAATCCCAATGGAAACTCAGCCAACCATAGAAAGATCTGCTTGAGTGATAGCAATAACAGTGAAGAGAAAAGTGAGTGAGAGAAGCCGGAGAGAAGGAAGGGGAGGAACAAAATACCTTTCTTCATGCGGATTCGGCAGCGGTAGCAATCGAGAGGCGGCGGCAAGCATTCCCAAAGAGGCGGCGGCGGCGATTGAGAGAGACGCGGCGGCGGCAGCGATTGAGAGAGACGCGGTGTCAACAGAGGCAGCGTCGTGAGAATGGTGTGAAAGGCGAAACGGCGGAGGTCGGGGATCAGACGACGCGATTTTGTAGCCTCAGCCGACTGGTCCGCCCATCGATTGGAGAGAAAGCGGATTCTGGCATACGGCGGTAAATCCGTCCGTCAATTGGAGTAGATGGCGGTGCGATTTTGCAAGGGTAAGGGGGAGATAATAATGATGTCGACAAATTTGGGAATGAAAAGCATTAATTAAATATTTTAACCCTAGATAAAATAAATGGTTTAGATTAAGGGGGTGAGATGGATGGTCGAGATCGAAACTTAAACTAACTTTTAATGAGAGAGCAGTATTTCGAAATGGAGAGAATTGAGACATGCCACATCATCCCTTAAAATAAGGTGGCGTTGACACATCACCTTGGAGAGGTTTGGAAATATATTATAATAAGATTGTGTATTTATTAGTAATACTTTTAAATAAAAGAATTTCTAATAATTTGGCAAATATTATGGCAGATTAGATAATACTACCTCTATTCCCTCTTAACTTTTAGAGATTGAGTGACACTGATTATAAGAAAATTACTTTATTGATTTTTTGAACCATATGAATGAAGAGTATTTTGAATTAAAGTAGGTATGTAAAAATGTTTTATCTCTATATTTGAGATGTGAAAGTTATTGTAGACGTCCAAAAAAGAAGTATATGAAAGTTATTAGAGAACAAAGGGAGTATAAAAATAGAAATCAACACGCTTCTAAGTGATGGAAACTTGAAAACAATAATTTATATAAGAGTTGATTTTATATGAAAATAGTTTATAATAAACTTATCATGAAACTATTTTTAAGTATCGAATATTTGATTAGGAGTATCGGTAATCTCATGAGGAGTATCATTAATTTGGGTTTAAGAAAATTTACAACAATTTCAATATAATATCAATGACCCAGACTAAAGATACTCCTGATGAGATTATCGATACTGCTGGTCAAATATTTAATATTTTAAAATAGTATAAGCTTATCATGAACTATTTTCATATAATATTTTGTCTTTATATAATGACAAAGTATGGAGTGAATCATGTTCATAAATAAACTTGGATCCATTTACCCATAATATAATTCGCGGGTCGGCATTATGTTAAATGAGTTAGTATGGATTGGTCATATAATTACAAATTTAAATAATAGTAAATATCGGCATTATGTTAAATGGGTTAGTATGGATCAGTCATATGGCAACTCTATTTTTTTTTTAATTCTTGAGCCCTTTTTATTTTTTTTATTTTACTTTTACATTTCTTTTCTCATATTTTTTTTTCTTTATTCTTCCACCATTTATTTTTACCTTTTCATTTCAACTTCTTTTTACCATTCTTTTCTTTTTAATTTACATTTTGAATTCAAATATTTTTTAAATTTACTTGGATTTTATTTACTTAAACAAAGATCTATAAATTCAAAGAATTATTACTTATACATAATTGTAGTTTTTAATTGTATGAAATGCAAATAATTTGACATATGAAATATTATTTTTAACGTACAAATAAGTATTAGTCATGATAACTGAAGGTTATAACCCACATTACAAAAGGGTATTAATAGTTATAACTAAAGACTATGCCCTACATTGCAAAAGGATATCAATCATGATAACTGAAGGGTATGACCCACATTATAAAAGGGTATTAGTCGTGATCACTGAAGAGTATGACCTACGTTACAAAAGGGTAAGTCGTGATAACTGAAGAGTATTAGTCTTGATAACTGAAGAGTATGATCTATAGTACTAAAGGGTATTAGTCGGGTTAACTAAAGGGCATGACCAACATTATAAATGATATTAGTCGTATTGACTTAAGTGTATGGCATGTGCTACTTAAGAGTATTAATCGGGATAACTGAAAGGTATGACCAACATTACAAAGGGTATTAGCCGTGATACCTGAATGGTATGAACTATATTACTAAAGGGTATTAATCAGGTTAACATAAGAGTATTTATCGTGATAATTGAAGCACATGACCATATTACAAATGGATATGTAGTTGTGATAACTGAAGAGCATAACATACATTACTAAATAGTTTTAGTCGAGATAATTGGAGAGTTTTAGTCATTACAACTGAACAATATGACCTACAATAAAAGATTATTAGTATGTATAGAGTGAAATTGGTTCATACATGAACCATTTTGCAATACCTTTTAGTATAACAACTAATACATTTTTGTGTAACAAACTAACACCCTTTAGTTATATAACTAATACTCTTAGTAAAAATAAGTAATACCCTTCAATGAAAATAATTAATATCTTTATTGAAAACAACAACTACCCTTCAACTTGCTCGTGTATAAATGAACTTTTAACCTATACTTTGCCAAAGATTATTAGCCTTGATAATCGAAGGGTGATAAATGTGTTACAAAGGATATTAGTCGTGATACTGAAGATTATGTCGTATATTATTCAAATGTATTTGTTGTAATACTAAAGGATATCACTTGTATAGATAAACATAGATTTTTTTCCCGAAACTGATATAAATGTCATTTTTTAAATTAAATTTATCAATACATTCAAACAATTATTTATTATTGTGTTGCTTATAAGGAGAAAAAAATTTATTGCACTTACCGTAAAAGACAGTGGGCTGGGGTCTAATAATCAAATCTCAAGGTAAGAAAACAATTACCTAATTGAAGTCGTTAAACTACATTAAAAATAACAAATAAATATTCATTAAGATTATCACACATTTCACACCGACTATGTGTAACCCATTTGATGGTCAATGCCGCAAGTTGAGCCTTGGTAGTAATGGGCTGATGAGTTCTATTTGGATCCTTGTTTGTTATTAGGATCCAAGTTTATACATAAATTCATTTCGGTGTATACATATTCCTATATAATATGTATGTAGTGAAAATGGTTCATACATGACAACTATACAATAATTCATTAGTTGTATAATTAACTAACACTTTTTAGTGTAACCAACTAATATCATTCGATGAAAACAATTAATATCCTCTAAAACTAATAATCATTTAATAAAAACAACTAACATCTTTCAAATAGTTCATATATATAAACCATTTTAGCTCCATATTATGCCTACATTTATATGAAGTTTATTTACAAGTATGTGATATGTTATTTCTATTAAATCTACTCAATAAATCGTGAATTGATAAACGTATTAAGTTATACTATTAAAATCATTTTGTAAATAAATCAATATCATTGGATGAATTTCATGTCACACAAGTTTTACTTGAAAGGTTTGTGTTCTCTTAAAAGTTAAAGAAACAAAATATCACTGTTCCTAAAAAAAAAAATCACTTGCCTACAAGTACAACATTTTACATAAACACCTAACTTATAACTAATCTTCAACTCATTTAAAATTGAAAGTTTTACTACCATTAAAAAAATTTGACAAAAAATTATATGAAAACCGTTCATATTCCATCCGTTCCAATTTTATTTTTCCGCTTAATGCGAGAGTTGAAATGTAGTATTTAAATAAATAAAGTAGTATTGAGAATGATGAATGTTAAATAAAATAATATTTAAATGAATAAAATAGTTGAATTGTAGGGGTGTAGTTCAAAAAGAATAAATACTTTATTTCTATTTTGGGGATGCAAAAATAAAATTGGGACAGACTTTTTGGCAAATGGGAAAAAAAATATTGGGACGGAGGGAGTGATAAATTCATCATGAAATAGTTTTAAAGTATTAATAATCTAATCAGGATTCAGGAGGAGTATCGTTAATCTGGATCAATAGTATTATATTGTAATTGTTGCAAATTTTCTTGAACCTATATTAATGATACCCTCTATGAATTTTTTGATACTCCTGATTAAATATTCGATTATTTAAAACAGTCTCTTGATAAGTTTATTATAAACTATTTTAATGTAAAACCTACTCAAACAAATTATGTTCGGAAAATATTTGTAATATTCATGATTTTATGTCTCAAATGAGAAACTTTAATATAACATTTGTATTTTTCATAATTGCATCGCTCAATTGATAAAATTTAAGAATAGGAGGAAAAGTCGAGGAATACAATATGTAAATATATATATATATATATATATATATATATATATTGACAAAATATAGAGTGATAATAATGATTCATATATAAAATATTGAAGGGTATTAACTGTATTTTCACTAAAGAGTATTAATTGTTTTCACTAAAGAGTGTTAGTTGTTTTCACTAAAGAGTGTTAGTTTATTTTATTGAAAACAAACTATGTTTCCTCAGTGGAGACAACTATTACTCTTCAATGAAAATAATTAATTCTCTTTAGTGAAAATAACTAATACCCTTCAACGATCCATGTATAAACTAATTTCACTCTATACATAATCCATATATTTTATTCCTTTGTGTATAAATAGATCGAACATCAACATTTGTTTCTTCAATAATTGTTTTAACTTTATAAATTGAACAATGAATAATAGGCGATTCATTTTTATTTTTATATTTTTAATTTAGTATGTTCCTTAGTAATTTAGAAGTATTTTACTTTAATTCGCAAAAGTAAAAAGTGGCAAAACACAAGAAATATAGAAAATAAACATTCACTCATTCCATAGAAAAGTACAAGTAAAGCTTCATAATGTACAACGCATCGAATAATCTGTGTTTCTCTCCTCATTTTCCAGGTGCGAAGTTAGTGGCAAAGGCCCAAGCGTTGTTGGCAACTGGGTCAGCAAGATGGTCATAGAGGTTCTCAACTGGGCCTTTTCCTGTAACGATGGCCTGCACAAAGAACCCAAACATTGAGAACATTGCCAATCTCCCATTCTTCAGCTCCTTTACCTTCAACTCAGCGAAGGCCTCTGGGTCATCAGCCAAGCCCAATGGGTCGAAGGCCCCACCGGGGTAGAGCTTGTCGAGGCCCTCCCCGAGTGGGCCTCCTCCAATTCTGTAGCCTTCGATAAGGCCCATTAGGACGACCTGGGAGGCCCAGATTGCGAGGATGCTCTGGGCATGGACCAAATTGGGGTTGCCCAAATAGTCGAGCCCACCTTCGGAGAAGATTTGGGACCCGGCCTTGAACCACACGGCCTCGCCGAATTTGACACCATTTTTGGACAGAAGTTCTGGGAAGACGCAGCCCAATGCTCCGAGCATGGCCCATCGAGAGTGGATCACCTCTAGTTCACGGTTCTTGGCGAATGTCTCGGGGTCGGCTGAGAGCCCGGCGGTGTCCCAACCGTAGTCACCGGGGAACTCCCCAGTCAGGTATGATGGGGTCTGCTCCGAGAATGGGCCCAAGTACTTGGGTCTGTCTGGGCCGTACCTATAGAAATTAAAAATACATCAACCATTAATATATTTTGGTAATATAACTAGTTTAGTTTTAAAATGAACGTATCCTTACCAGATGCTCTGGGGAGCGCTCTTGACGGTACGCCTCATGGTGAAGCGGCCACCGCTGACGTTGCCGACCTTCCTCGTGAGCTCATTCTGAGTCTTCAAAGCTGTCTGACCAGCAAATGCAGATTGTTGGATTGCTGATGTTGCCATTTCCTCTCCTCTCCTCTCCTTCTTTTTTTCTTTTTCTTTTTTATGGGATGATAGTTGGAGTTGGGAGTGAATGAGAAAGAAGGGTGGCGAGGCAGGTTATTTATGGAAATGAGATGAAATTGTGGATTACAATATCCACTTATCAGCATAAGCTGATTGGTTGGTTTTTGGAGTCAAGATTTTCTTCTTGGATTTTTTTACAAGATGCCGAGGCCTTGGTTTGGCCACGTGGCACACAAAAAATCTGAACTTCCAATTTCTACTGAAATCCATCCAAGAACGTCCACCACACGATTCTACATATTCACACACATATACCACAATCTAGCCACAATATGTCCAACGACGAATTGTGTTGCATTTACTCTCAGATTGACACTTGGAATTTTGAATACGTGAAAATAATTTTACTCCCACCGTCCCATTTTAATTTTCCTTCCAAGAAAAATATATCGGAATATAATTGTTATTTAGCACTCATTCATGAGAATTAAATATCATGTTCTAACTTTATCCTTCTACTTGTTTTTTTGCAAGTATGCAATAATTAAAGGAATAATCACAATCTAATCCATGGTTTTCAAGGGCATGATACAAACAAATAAAAAAAAAAAACATTATAATAAGTAGCATAACAAATTGTTCTTTAGTATAATGAACTTCTGAACCTATTTGTAATATACTTTACTTTTTACACTTGTTTGTGTCATTTATAAAATAATTGTCCCTTGATTAAACAAACTTACTATAGGTAGATAAGTAAAAGGTAAAAATGTAGCAAGATGCAAGAGAAAAAAAAAAGTATTTTTGTAAAAGGAGAAACTAGATGATGAACAAGATGCATCAGATATAATGTCTTTATCATGTAAACAAATATTGAGTAACATGTAAAACGTGTAACCAGATACTAGAGCTATCATAGTTAAAATTAAGATAGCAAATATCGGAAATATGATAGAAACTACTCCGATTTAAAGTGACCAGAAACTATTCACAAACATTTCATCTCTAGCAATCTTGAGAGCTATAATCGAGAACACGAAATATCAGCTTTGTACATCATGCATGGAAGAGCGAAAAAGCAACTAATCCAGTATAGTTCACCCTTAATTTCTCACCTCAGCATTAAAGTGACGTTTGATGTGTCGTTTCACTCCATTGGATAAGGTTCATCGTCATGAGAGCTAGAAGCAACCCCACTGCTCCCAAGCATAACTGCAGTAACCATCAGCTTCCCAGCATCGGGAAAGTCCTTGTGTAGCATCAGCACAGTTTCCACAGACGAACTCGTATCCCTCAAATTTAAATGTTCAACTCTCAACGGGAGCACTTCATCGAATTTAAAGTCAAAAGTTTCTGCATCGGGCCCATAACACTTGCTAGAAGCCTGAAAAAGAATGGTTTCCCTGAGTTTCTCCGAGGTCATCTCGTCGCTCCACCCCTCCAAAATAGACATCTGATATAGTTTCCCCCAATCATCTTGATTTGCGGCATTCCTCCAGCATTCTTCCAATCGGCTGGTATTACTTCTGATAAAAGAGGCACTGGTCCACGAGAAGAGATCAAAGGCTCGTAATGACAGCTCGCGGTTTTCAATTTTTAGGCACAGTTCGATGAGGTCTATCGGAGGAAGAAGCTTTTGTGCAAGTGATTGTTTTTCTTCATAATCATCAGGTACAAGCCTCAGTATTTCTTCCTGCGAGGGAAAGAGGTAGTCCAAAGGAAAGTGAAGATACTTTAAGAAACGAACTGCTACAATTTTCAGGCCCAGACTCAGCATAGAAATGCACATTTCTATTATTCACTAGCAATTTAAATCTAAAATAATAATGATAATAATAATAAAGGCCAGAAAATTTAAATATACAATTGGAATTAATTAATTACAGAGAGTAACCAACATCAAAGATGAGAACCAATAAGTGTGAAGAATTCTCAGGGTTGCCTCAAAAGGGGTATAATTTAATTTTAAAAAATGGTTATTGGCATACCTGTAATTGTAGAATGTTCAGATCTGCGTCGATGCGCTTGACCTCTAGCTCGTAGCCTATATTTCTTCCTGAAAGAATTCACGGACATATATTAGGTGCATATGGGAAAATATTTGCATGGTAGGAGCTTTAAGCCTAAACGACATAATGAATGATGCATCACACTGATAAGTGCTAGAAAGAGATATACTCTATTGCACATAAATTAGGAATACCTTTTTTGAGCATCTCCACTAAAATAATTCTTCAATATACAAATTGTTTTGTCAAATGGAAAGCAGATATGACAACACTAACTTCAAAACAATTTACAAGGAGATCAAATTAGTTTATTTTTACAACTATAACCAAAAACTCCATAAACAGTCAATTAAGTACGTAACATTGCAGAGTGATAGTCAATAAGACAAAATTTTGCATCTTTCTGAAAAATATATTCCACGTGGATCATGGATGATAGATGCTTTTTATTTCATATATTCAGCTGTGAACAGAAATACTGGATAACCAGGAAAAGTCAGCAGAACCAACCCTAAATAAACTAAGGGATCAAAGGAGGAAATCTCAAATCGTCAAATTGAGATAATTGAAGGAAAGCGACCAGAATTAAATGCCTATCAGGCGATAATAAGACTCATAAGTAAGCATAATGAGAGCATGATCATAAATTTTCTAGCCCAAAATTTACAGGTCAAAAGAGTCGCATTGTTCATGTACATTCCTTTCAGCATAGTTAAATAAATTATGTGTATTGCATTTTATATTTGGTATCCTAATTGAATGAGCTGGATGGTGTTTTTTTCAGAACATCTATAAAGAATTAGCCCATCGCAAAAAATAAATGGACTGAATAATTTTTTTACAGCAAAAAATGCAGTGAAAATTGGTGACTGTGTTAATTCCAATCTCTCATAAAATTAAATTAAGCATGCAGATAGATGTCATAAGTTTTTTAAAGTATATTGCTCAACAAATAGCAATGGAACACTAAGGCAGCAAAGAGATGCGTTGAACTTATAGGAGCAGTTGCAGACATTTACTACAGCTGAGAATAGTACCTGCCAACGATGATATTTTTGCAAGATTCAGATAATGCTTTCTCTTTGCCAGAGTTAATTGACTCCCCGAGCCACTTGATTCAATTTCCTCAATAGCAGAGATTGATGTATCATTCTTAGAAAGAGATAATGCATGTAAAGTCTCAGAAGCAGAAGAAAACTGATGAAGAAACAGTTCATGAAGCCAGAGAAGATCAGGATGCTGCTTCAGAAATGTAGCCAGCTCATCCTGAAACTCCTCGCCCAGTCTCATAAGCTTTGAAAGTTGAGTGCTTTCATATAGTTGTTCGAAGACAAAGCAACTGAAACCTCCTTTAGGGCCCATGCTTTCATGCTACAAAAGAAAAACGTTCTATTTAGGTTAATAGCTGAGGAGACATGGGGCTGCTTTTTAAAAAAAATTATGATATACCAAAAAAAATTGACAAATCAATAGGGGAATTGCTCAAGAATCAAAGACAATAGCATCCACAATGTTCAACCATTTGCTTCTGCAAGCAGTGGCACTGCACTGCTGCAGTACTAATAACATCATACTACTTTAAATTCATACCATGAGACTCCGAAGGAGTTCAGAGTCATTGAGGTCACAGCATATACTCCACATTGTCTGATAGCCCTCGTGCCTTTTTGCAATTGATAATAACTTCGAAGAGAGTGCCATCAGAGTATCCTTATTCTGCTCTACGTTTTCGTCAGCTGAGTCCTACAACAGCAAAAAGGTAAACAATCAAGAATGTGGTCATTCCAGATTACAAGTAAAATTGAGTTACAGAGAGGACCATTTGTCAGATGTACAATCTAGATCTTATTGTTTACTAACATAGGAGGATTTGAAGCTCAAACAAAGTTGGATTTTCAGATTCAAATGGATTATACAGAGTTCTGAATTACTGTTTATTTGGGTCAATCTATATTTTAATACTTCCCATGTAGTTATGTTTTTGCCGAGATAGTTTGGCACAAGAATGCACTGCACTGACAACATGCAATTTGATGCAATGCAATGAACAATATATATATGGCCTCTCTGTTTCAAATTGATTGCTTCTATTTCATTTTGGAACTTTAGCAACCTGAAATGATTTTTTTTTCCTCATAACATCTTTCGCTTACAATGTGAGGTCAATAACCCCCTAACCATTGCTTTACAGATGGCAATACTATAAATATAAAATAAAACTCACATTTTAACTCTCATTAAAATCCGGGGATAGAAACATTATTAGTCCCGTAACTTTTTACCTTTTTTGAAAAGGTCCCAAAAAAGATAAATGTACAAGTTTAGTCCCAAATTTTCGCAAATTGTACAATTTACATCCCAAATTTGCCGGAATCGACAAAAAGTCATCATTTTTTGACATGTGCCGTGCACGTGAGCGTTCAACTTAGACAAACATGTTGACTAGGTTATTAATAAACAATTTTTATGTTTTGGAAAATTGTATTTGGGAAGAATTTTAACGTTATGGTAAAAAAAAATTGGGGAATGATTTCTAGGGCTATTCAAGTTTGATTTACATTTTAAAAATTGAACGTGCATGTGCCGGGCTCATGTAAAAAAACGATGGTATTTTGTCAATTCGGTGAAATTTGGGATGTATATTGTACAATACAGAAAAATTTGGGACTTAATTTGTACATTTATCTTTTTTTGGGACTATTTCAAAAAAGGTAAAAAGTTATGGGACTAAAAATATTTCTATCCCTTAAAATCTGTGTATAGTGAAACTAAATACTTTAAAATGGTAACACTTAATAATCATGACGCTAGGATGGGGTAATATTATCTACACAACACACTAACCTGCAGTTTTTCTTGGACAATTTTTTTCACATGCTGATAAAGAGAGTCAAGAAGGGCATCTCTCTGCTTCCAGTATTCTTCCAATAGTGTCCTATGATCTTCCTTACGTTCAACTTTTGCAGTGATTGCATTAGAATAAGACTCAAGTAATACTTCTGAGAGTAGTTCAAGATTCGAATAGAAGTCAAACTTCGCAGAATCATCAAGGCGATTTGTTTCATTGAGCAACTGAAGCATGAATGATGCAAGATTCCATAATCCATACCACACAATAGATTTAGAATACCATGGCGTCAAGCCTTCAGGAGGAGGATACCACAGGTGATGTTCACTCCTATATTGAATGGATGCACGGAATAACGTCACACAAGCATTTGAGAGTTCAACAGCTCTATTCAATTGAACAAGTGTTGACATATCTTCGCTGATGACATAATCTAGCTGTTTCTCTAAGCAATGAAATACTTCCTCAAGGTCAGATACCTTACTATAGAACACTTCAGCATTGTCTCTATCCATCAAAAGAACTGTGTTCCGACGGGCTTTCTCACCAACTAACTGGATAAGATCCCAAAGGGCTCCAGAAGTTTGAATATCTGAATCATAGGAGGAACCAGATTTAGTTGCACTGGCATGGCTAATTGTATTCTGCAGTTCTCTCAGTTGGATCATGCCAGCAAGCTTTTCACCGTGTTCCGTGATAATTTGCATGGATTGTCCTGGTACCAATAAAGAAACTTGTTTTACACTTCATAGGTTTATATATAAGAAACTTTGCAGAAAAATGCAATGAACGGAACAATAAGAAGCCCATCTCTACTTAAGTTTTTGTAAATTAGTTACTTCATCAAGTCAGTGATAGGTCAATGGTTAACAAATAGGAAGTGAATACTAGGATGTCATGATGTACAAAAAGCCCCTACCAGCGATGCAAGAAAGGCATTCTCAAGATTCTTGCAATTAATTAATCAAAACAACTTAATCAGAAATTGGAACAAAAAACTACTAAGAGCAAAAGAAAAAAGGAGAAGAACCACCAAATAATTAGACTAGAAAAAAGTGTTCATACTCTGTCGGGAGCACAATTCTTCGTGGCACTTGGACAAAGCAAGAAACTGAAGATACTTTTGATGTTTCTGCTGCTTCTCTAGAAGTTGTGTTGAAACAACAGACAAAGCGATCTCAGGGCCCCTAGTTGTTGTCCAATGTTTAGCTAAGGTGTCCACAATTGATTTGCTTGTCCTGCTAAATACATTTATTTCCCCCTCTCTTTCAAATGCCCTTGAATTTGTTAGTTTGTCAAGCACACCATCAACCTGGCCAGACAAGAGAAAATCATGGAAAAGCTGACTTAGTAAAGTTTCTGATTCCTCATCTTGAGGGCTTCGGCGAGCAACTCCAATTAAACCTGCCCTTTGCCTGTCACCGGCATCCCATGCTTCTGAACTCGCTCTTCTTGGAGCAATATTTCCAGCAACAGAGAAGTTTCTTCTATCCTCTTGTGATGATCGGTCATTAGAACTACCTTTACGCGACAAGCTTCGTGCAGGTGGTTCAACTCCACCAAGCAATACTGCCTTCTCAGGTATAGCCCAAACTCCTGCTTTCTCGGTGAGTACAACCCAAGCTCCGTCTTCACTATCATCCGAGCATGGGGACACAGAAGCATCAAGAACTTTTCCAGCATCATTAGGCAAGTCAAACTGATAAAGTATGGTGGAGCTCCTCCAATAATGGGAGACTGTTGCAGTACCATCACCTGAGAGTATAATAGCAGAACCAGCTGGTTTGCCACCTACTTTTAATCTCATGGAGAACAAAAATTCCTCGTCCTCTGCTCTTGCTTTAGGTATAATCACTTGGATTGGTGCCTTTTTCTCCAATATATTTTCACCCATTGGCTTTGCAATATTAACACCAGATTTATATTGCATGGTCAGAAGAGAATACTCAATGTAGCTTGAACTGGTGACCCGATCCATGCAAAATATTGCAATAAGAATAGTTATTACCTTACCCTTACTGTCAATATCCAAATCAAGAGGCCAAATTCTCTTTTGACCAGCAAGATCCTTCTGGATACCCAGATCACCATCAGCGCCAATGATTTCATGTGACCAAAGCTTTGACACATACAAATCAGAAGAAAGTTTTACTTCAAAGCACTGTATCTCATGATTAGTAAGTAGAAGGAACTGTCTTGTAGTATTGTCTGATGAATGAGTAAAGGAGTGCCAAATTAATGACCTTGGATAGCCCTTGCCAGCCACAAGTTCACTTCTGTCACTTCCTCGAGAAAATAAACTTGACATACCACGGTCAATCTGCTTACACTCAATACCAGATGGGCGGCACACAAATCTCCAAAGTACACCATCAGAACAACATGCCAGAGCAACACAGGTGTTGCTGGAGGCGGGGATAGGTGAAGCAATCAAAGAGTTGATTGAATGTGATTTTGCAACATTGTTGCCAAAGTCATTATGCTGCCGCTTGCTTGAGATGGATTTTCCATTTTGTTGCAAATAAGTCACGTCTGACTCAGAAGGAGCAACACAAGTGAGTGGAGGGACTCTATCAGCATTATAGATGTCTGGCCAGAAGATTAAAGTGCGAGTTTTTTTATTGCACATTACAATTCCAGCAGAACTGGACTGTTGAACAAGTTTGCTAGCAGTTTTCTTTGAGCTATTCCAGTTCACAACACAGACTAGCCAATTGTTGTTCTGAGATGAATTTACCATGTCTCCACTTCCTGATGTGGTCAAAGTAAGGTCAAGGACAGTACATTTTCTTGAAGCAGCAGGCAATGAGTAATTCCAGATAAAGAGTCTATTTCCACAGATAATCCATCCTAGAGATGTCTCCTTGTCCATTCCACCAGAGATGGGTCCATCAGCTGTCAGATGGAATATTATAAACAGTTATTAGACAGGAGAAATAAATCACCATACTATGTATTCTTTAGACAAATTTGCAGGACCAACCAGGACTATGATTCTGTAATGACATGATTTGTGCATCACGTACAACTTGAGGGAACTCCCCAACATAAACAGGCTGCACAGCATCAACCTCGTCTCCTATGTCACTTCTATTCCCAGGAGGGATCCTGTGTTTTAAGAACAGGCTTCATAAGTTAGTGATTAAATAATGAATATATCAACATTTTTCCTCTTTAGATACCAGATTAAAAGATATATATATATATATATATTATTACAGGTGGTCCTTACAAAGCCGAAATTTGCTGTTAACAGGGAGTTTTGATGACTACTAATAGCAAACACACACAACCATAATACCAAATCAGCAGAACAATGATAGTTGGAAATCAGCATCTACAGTTGCGAAACTCTAGCGAGCCACAGCAGCAGAATAATAGCAAATGCACACGTGCAACCAGACAATTAGAAAATCAGTGTCTGCGGGTGATAAATTCTACCAAGTTGCAGAGCAGAACAATAGAGCAAAATGTAAAAGAAGAACAATAATGCAAACTCATAAATCAGGCAAGTATTCAATTCCATCTAAGTAGCACGCAACTCCACATATTAGGTACCCCGCACATTTGAAGTTGTTATAAAATCTACCTCCAACATCCAGAAAATCCTAATGCAATTGCAATGACTACACTGCGATACTAGTAAATGTACGAACAACATTTCCACATGAAACCAATAATCCTACCGTCAATTTCAGAATAAGTAAGATTAAGAAGGAAATAGTAATTCAAAAAAACGCAGAGATTAAACTAATGCTCATTGGTGGTACCTGGCGAGAACAGAAAGACGCGAGGACCAAGGAGCGGGCGTTCCGGTGTTGGGGCGACCGGGGACGGAGGGACTGTCGAGCAAAAACCGTCGGTTCTCGGCCAAGGGAGTCGAAATGTCATCTCTTCGCTCTGAGACATTTTTACGAGCACTTAGGGTGGATTTCCTGGTTGGAGGAGAGAACATTGCTACTTCTTTTGGATCTTCAGATTGTGGAAAATGGTAGTATTGGGTTTAGGGTTTTTAGTTCAGAGGAGAGGAGAGGAGAGGAGAAGGAAAGTTATTTTTTGAATTTTGGTGCCTGTAAAGGGTATTGTTGTCAATCTAAACCTTTAACGGTAGTTCAAAATCAAATTCCTTGATTTTTTTTGCTTCAAATTTTAATTTACGGGTGTGTGTTGGAGGGTCATTGTAATCACAAAAAACAGTTTTGAATGTTTTAAAATTTATTATTCTGTTTAAATTAATTACTTGAAATTTAGGATCATTTGTGTGTAGAAACAGTTTTTAGTATTTTTAAATTGAGAAGGGTATGTTCCCAACTTATTACACTTTTTCATTAATAATTTACTCTCTTCAAATATTTTATCAAACACTCAATATCTATTAGTATATCATATATACATATTTTGCAAATACTCACCACTTTCACGATTAAACAACATTTTCTCACGATCACTAAATTAAATTATTTTCTCAAAACATAATTTTTTTTTTCAAACACGCCCTATACAAATCATTTGTCTTCAATTATGTCACTTGATTTAATTTTGATGTGACGAATTAAATCTCATTCAACTCCTATAAAAAAATTCAATTCAATCTCATTCAAGTCTTATAAAATTTTCAATTAATGCTCTAACATTTGAAATATGGAATTTTGAATGAAACATAACAAATACATGTATGCACTATATAATTGATGCACTTAAGCGTTCAAAGCTAGGGTATCTAGACTAGTATCGTCGTCTAGATCTACCAGCTTCGATGTATACCACTCAAGTGTTCAGAGCTAGCGTATTTGGACTAGTATCATTGTGGAGTGATGCAAGCGTGATTTGGCCGATCGGAGCTAGATCTATGGGCTTCAACTGTGGTCAAGATTCGAATTTGGAGATCCGAACTATAGCGGAGTTCGCAAACTCTACTCACAGCTTAAGAACATTTCTGAAGAATAAAAGTTGTGAAGGGGCAGCTTTAAAAGCCTGTTTGACTAAGCTTATATGAAACATCTTATAAACACTAACATCTTATAAATTATTTTAAGAGCTTATAAGATGTACTTTTTAAATAACTTAATAAAACTTATAAAATCTTTGAAGATTTATAATAAATATTTTTTAAATTTTAATAAAATATTTTTTCTTTTTAATTTTTATATTGAGGTAGAGATGGATACTAGGGGCGGGGGAAGGGGGTGGTTTTAAAGTGGGTGGGTGGTTGCAGGTGGAGGTGGTTGGGAAATAAGTTGAAAAATTTTAACTTATTTTTTACCAACTTATAGGATGTTAGAAGCTTATTTTATGATCTTATAAGCTGTTAAACATCTTATTTTGTCAAACACATTGATGGTTTTTATAAGCTCTTAAACAACTTATAAGTTGTTTTAAAGAGCTTATAAGTTCAGCCAAACACCCTCTAAATTAATAAAAATACTTCTACTCTCACTAGTTGTGTTTGCAAACAACCTCTACATATCACATGTACTCCCTTCGTCCCAAAGAAATTTGTACACTTATATTAATTTGGACATCCCACACCGATTTGCACACTATCTAAAATAAAAATATTGATTACGTGCACACACACAAATATACACATATATCACTTTTCTATCCATTTTCTTAATCCACGTACAATTCAGGAGTGCAAATTTATTTACCTTAGATTTGCAGCAAGCCGCAAGGTAATTATAATACAAGACAGCTAATATATGCAGAAGAAAACATGTGTCTATATATGTATAGACATGCCGGTGTTCTCCCAAACACAAGTAAGAAACTGTATATAATATAAGTTTGACAAAAGAGAGGTTCTCCATAGAAGAACCAACAATTTTTAGCAAAATTTAAGACAAGAGGAAACATGTTTCCTTTCCTATTTCTACATGGAACTGAAAATTCAAAGTAGATACATACAAGCAAAACAAATCTACATCATCAAGGCTCCAGCTTCAGCGACACAACGCGAGACTGCCTATTTCGTTTCGCCGCCTTCACGAATATAATTGAAAGACAAGGCGGGGCCCACCACGGCCTTCGTACTTTTTGCTCCCCTTTCAAGCACGCAACTGATGCACCATAACAAATAAACATTTATACCGAAGAAGATCCAACATACATAAATCAACTTCAATAGACAACAGCATATGTTTCTTTCTTTCTATTTTCCTTTTCCAAATCAAATAGTGAGTAAAAGAAGGTTCTTTTGATTAAAAGGTGGAATGATCAAGTTAAAGCCACTCCTAAGCTCTTAAACCCAACCAAAATATGAATACTAGAAATATTTTTTACATACCAATCTATTTTCTAGTTTTGTCACCGAATCCCCATCCAGGCAATCTTGTTATTAAGAGGAACCATATACTCTGATACGGTCTATATTATTATTATTAGTATTGTAGGCTGTAGGGTCTTTGACACACAAGTTCTTAATAAATAGGCTGTAGGCTTTATTGTTTGTGGGCTAAGTTAGAGCCTATGTTTAGAGTCTTATTTATATCACGCTGTTTTATGTCGTTGGGGTATCCAGGGGGTATCATAGAATTTGGGAAACGACAATTGTTGTTTGGGCCAAGATTTAATCATGTAATAGCTTTTATACTGTACTTCTATTGTTTTCTTGTTTTTACAACCCTCGACTCTATCATACTCCAAATAAATAAACCTAAGCATCAACAAACAAAGTCTTCATCTTCATCCAAGTTTCCTGTGCCTATTGGCAAGATGATCAAAGTCTAATAAGTTTGTCAGCCAGGAGTTCAGCAGTGGCAGTAATATTACACGCATAGTTTTGTAGTGAAGAAATTCGAGACCTCAACTCAAATACCATAAAACTACGAGTGAACATTAATTTGACAACATGAGCTGCAGTTTAACACTGGTTAATCGGATTTTTACAGAATAAGTGAGGCAGTAAGAGGATATAGGGGAGAAAAAGAGAGGGACAGTAAAGGGACCTTTTATCCGCCTCAGCTCCTTGCACAAGGTAATGAAATCACCCCATTTCATGTGGCACTTCCTTATAAATCGGAGGATCTGTTCAGTTGTAAACATTGACATCCCTTCCAAATACTCACCATTAACCCCATTTTCTTTAAAAATTTGGCGATAGCTACCAAGATTTATCTCTTCCAACCACAGGCCAACATCCTATGAAGAACACACAAATCCAGAAGATTGACAATTGATCATAAGATACATTGTTTAACATTAATTTCTCCGCCTATGCTCTTTTTCTCCTTCGAATACAGTAATACAGAGGTTAACACATACTTTCTGAGTCTATTTCGTAGCAAAGTCATCTGTTAAAGCAGCCCGAGGACTACCATAGCATCACAATTTAAACAACCAGAGCAAGTTGGAAAAAATTTAATACAAATGCAGTTTCAAGCTAAAATCCGGGCAGCATTAGTTTGAGAACTTTTTAATTTCGAGCATTAAAAAGTAACAAAACGACCAAGAGAAGAAAAAAAAGGAGTCTTTCGCCTTCTTGCGGCTGAACGCAATAAGGCAAGTTCAAGTCTTTCAGGTCAGAAGTTGAGGCAAGGACGGCTATATTTGATAGCCTATGTTATTAGGAATTAAAAAAGTTACTTTATGTTAAAAAGTCAAGGATCAACATAACACCAGAGATCATTACAGAAAATATGCTTCAAAAGATAAAAAAAGAGGCTCTCTCAAGGAATATATTTTACATGGTTGAGAAATTAAGGTATAAATGTAATAAGAAAGCCCCCCAAAACAACATATTTTATGGTTCATAGAAACTATGATGAGAAAGCACTGTAGTAGTAGTAGTAATGATTGTCAATGACAGTTCCATGTTACTTTTATGGCCATTAAATTACTGAATATATCAGGGGCCACACCAGCAGCATAACATGTGCACTAAAGAAATTTCATTAGAATGTGTTTTCTGGGTCAAACTTATTAGGTCAAGAGCCAAAGAAACCTATCTTTCAAGACAAGAACTATGCGCTCCTGGTGATTAGAAGTGACAAGCTCCCCAGTCACTAGTCCTCATCCGCCATGTTTTTATGTCCTATATTGCTACTTTTTCTGATCAGGGATCACACGTTCCAGACATATTCCAAAAACATAGTAGAAGGGCACGACTGGTTCGTTTATCATCTGAAACACATCATTTATGTATAAACTTACTTACATCTACCCCACATGTTCTTAGCCTTTTATCTAGTTAATAAGTCCATATCAATCTGGGTTTATGCCAAGAATCCATCTTTATAGCCTTCAAACCCAAGTAATAAAGTAAACCCCCAAATGAATTATCAATTTCCTAAGAGGGCTTCACTCGAAAATCTTACTCTGTTGCTACGAAGATGGCAATAGAGACGGCCAGTAACTAATGTTTTGGTAACAAAAAAGCCACAAGAAAGAAGAGCAAACAAACAGCTCTATATTTCATTTAGAACGGATCAAATGACCATATTCAGCTGTCATTACAAAATTCAGTCTTCAACCCAAAATTCCACATACAGCAGAAGCAGAAGTCACCAAATGTCCTCTAAAATGGACTATTACATTCAACCCCTTACCGACCAATTAGCAAGATTATGCAAGTAATACTCCAACAAAAATTAATAAAAAAGAATTAGAAAAATATAGTCCAAGATCCGAAGAAAAGAGAAAAGGGGGAAAATCAATTAAACCCAGAAAAGAAAAGGGGGAAAAATTACCTCAACAGTCCAAATAAAGAAATCAAGAGGTTCCGGTGGCCTCTCTTTGCTCATGTTGCATAACCCAAACACAGCGAAGGCTTTTACTCTTGGAAAAACGAAAAAAAGAACCTAAAAATTGAAGAGCGGCGTGCAATTCAGATCATAATACAAAAAACTTTATCGCACTCGTATATGCAAAACATCCTGCACAAATACAGTTGATGTTAATAATTGAAAACGGCAAAATCCAAACCTTTAAATTATGGGGCAATTAAGGGCTGTGATTTCCTACATTTGGTGAGGAGTGCGTGTAAGTCTTTCACAGTGTGTATGAGAGAGAGAGGGAGGGAGAGGGGAAAGAGAGAGAAAAGAAAGTTTCTTTATTGCGGGATGGGAGGGGGTGGGGGTAAAGGGGGGTGGGGGGTGGGGGGGAGGGGGTGGCTTTAACTTTTTAGGAGTTCGGTTTGGCCTACTAAAACTAAACTAAACTAAACTGCTAGCTTTTGTTTATGTTATTGTCAAATCAAATTATTAAAATGGCCCATGTTTTGTGACCTGAATAGCCCATCGTACCCTTATAGAACCTCCTCTTTTTTCCTTTTTTTTTGGTTAAGTTATTTTAAAGTCCAAGTTAAACCATTGTCTACTACGGACACAATTGTCATATAAGTATTTTAAATTATGAATCTCACTCTCAAACAATTTAAGCCGGCGTGTGACTAAACTTATTTGAAATATTTTATGAGTTCTAACATCTTATAAGTTGTTTTAAAAGTTTATAAGTTGTAATTTTTAAGTAACTTATAAGTTGTTAAAGTGTTTAGCTAATACAATTTACCTTTAAGGACAGGATGTGCCTAAAAAATAGTGGCCCGAAAAGAACCGGGCCGATTTGGCCCGGCGGGCCGACCGGGCTTGGACCGAGCCGGGCCGGAACTTTTGGTTGGCCCGTTTTTTTTTTTTTTTTTTTTAATTTATATATGAAGTGTAGTTTGGTCTAATATGTCAAGTGTACCTATTAATATGAAAAAAAATTATGTGATGTTTAAAAGTATTTGTTGAGTTAATATTACTATTTTCTTGTTGTAATAGTTTTTTCTAGAGATTAATATAAGTTACTCCCTCCGTCCATGAAAAATGGGCTTGTTACTTTTATCACGGTTATTAAGAAAGTTGATATAATATGTTAAAAGTAAGAATATTGTGTCAAATCAAGTACAAAATAAATTATTTTAAAAATGCTATGTGTGCGTGTTGAAAAAGTAGATAAAGTTTATTCTTTCTATTTTAGGCAACAAGACTATTTTTCGTGGACAACCCAATAAGGCAGCCAAGCCTATATTTTGTGGACGGAGGGAGTATTTATTAAAAATGGATACTCAAATCATACAATAAACTAATACTCCCTCCGTCCATGAGTAAACTTCCCACTTTCCTTTTCGGGCCGTCCACAAGTAAGTTTCTCATTCCATAAATGGAAAAAGCAACACTCTACTATTTATATACTTTAACCTTCAAACTCACACAATATTACAAAAAATGCCACTCATTCAATTTACTTTTCAACACTATTCATTACTTTATCCCAAAAGTCAACATGTGACCCACCATATATTAATAAACAAATACACTTTCTTAAATCATTCAACAAAAAGAAGTGGGAAACTTACTCGTGGACGGAGGGAGTAGTAATTATCATTATAATTCATATCTTGACCACAAAAATAGGATTATAAGATTTGTTTAAAAATAAAATTATTTTATTGAATATAAATGATTTATTTGACAAATTTATTTTTTTATAAAGTCGGGCCATTTTGGCACGGTGGCCTGCCTAGGGACAGGCTGGACCTTTAAAATAGAGGCCCGGTTGCAACCGGGCCAAGTGGCCCGGTAGCCCAGTTCCGGCCCCGCCCGTTTGCCACCCCTAGCGGTGGGTGGTTGGGGTGGAGGTGGTTAGGAAAATAAGTTTGAAAATCTCAACTTATTTTTTTACAGTTTATAAGATGTTAAGAGTTTATTTTATGATCTTATAAGCTGTTAAATATTTTATTTTGTCAAACACATTGATAATACTTAGAAGGTGTTTAAAAGAGCTTATAAGCTCAGTCAAACACTCTCTTAATAGATACTTCCTCCGCCCCTTTTTAAATTGTCTATATGAAATAGTGCATGTTTGTATATTAATATTTAAAAGAGTAAAATTGAGAGTATATTACTCATTTCTACTTTATTTAGGAAATATTAGCTTATTGTTTAACGATATGTTGCAAAATTAAGTGAGATAACGTGTAAATAAAAAATATTTGCAAGTGGTTAATTATAGAGAGTAATTTTTATATTTTCTTATAGTTTTGAGCAAATATAAAAAGGGACGGTGAGTACACAGTAGTTAACCCAACTAACTTTGAATCGCTCTAACAATCCTACATAATATATATACACCATTTGAAGTTTGTAGCCTACAATAATACTTAACCGACAACTCAATCACTTGACCGATTTAGCGTACACAAAATAGTTGTACGAGGTTGAGGGATGAAAACTGTAAAGTATAGATAAGGAAACAATAATTTGAAGGAAATAAATGGTGGTTGTGAATAAAAAATGTTGCATCCTGATCTTAAAAAAAACTGCATGATTGATGCAAGCTAGTACAATTATTATCCCAAGTTAATTTAAGATTGTCATAACCTTACAAACATTAAAATCAACATACATATGTGTTTGGATTCATTTCCAGTCATCGTTTCATTTCTCCCAAACAATACTGAAAATATCTTCCACGAAATATATATGATCACTTGCACCTTTTCAACAAATATATTTTGCAAAATAAGAACTATCTTAAAATAAAACCAAAATCATATGCGGGATAAGATCCTTGATTGGGTAGGAAGCACACAAGAATAAGCAAACAAAACTATCATCAACTAACCTAATTAGCAAAAATGGGGGTCCGTTGCAAACATCCAGCGGTTACAGACATAGCTTTCAGTAGTCATTTCTTACAACCTCAACTTTCATCAGACATCAATGACCCAAGCAACAAGACATTCATATAGCGTAAAAATAACGACTGATTCGAGCTGTATTGCACATACTTCAATAGTAGTAAATGAACAAATAATTAATCTAGATTCGAATTATAAACCCTAAAATGTTAACAGAACGATGCAACTGAACGAGTGCCTTATTCAAACTGCTCTCAATCATTCAACAGAAACAGAGTTATTGCTCAACATGATGGCTATTACATTTTTTAAAGCGTAGACAGTAAAACTTCCCCACACCATTAACGCAACAATGTGGCAACAAAAACTTCCCCACACCATTAACGCATAAACAATATAAACAAGTTAATAAAAAGGTTTTACTAACACAAACGAATGGGATCATTTGGCATAATTACAAAACCATCCATGCCATATTGAACCAAAGCATGCATAAACAAGACAGTATTTTCGTACTGACCACTTGCTTCATGGAGGCCAAAACTCACAGCTAATAGAGAGATCATTGATTCATTCCCACACAATTGCATCCGAAACGGAATAAGGTCTTCAGAAGTTTCCATTGGAATAATCATTTGTCGGTGTAGGAGCTTCAGCAGGTCCTTTGCTAGTTTTGCTGATAATTCCCTTGCCAAAATACTCAGCAATCACAGAAAAGCCATCCTTTGAAGTTTTAACTTGTTGGAAAAAGTAATCTTGGTTTTTGGAGTTCTGCTCTAAGTTTCTTTTCAAATCTAAAACAGCTCTATACTCAGGGGCGCATTCTGGACATTCCTTCTCATTGTCACCAAGACAACGTTGATGGAACGAGTGCATACACATAAAATGGACAGCAGGAAGATCAAGAGTGAAAGTGCATGCAGTGCACTTGCTAAGCTGGAAAATCCTTGCATTTGTCCTAAGATCGTGGATTTCTTTTCTCATTGCCGATGTTTCCTCCTGCAAATTTATAAAAAAAAAAAAAACAGTAAGGATAGTTTTTGCATCGGAGTTCAGAATAATCAAACACTGAACAATCATCCTGTACCAGTTAAAGGAAAATAAGAAAAGCATACCCAAGCACAACCACACAGAGAGACATATTCAAACAGAAGGGAGGGGACTAAACAGAAGACGTGGAAACTTTCTAACATCTACTCACTTAAGACTTGATAGAAAAAAGACCTGTACTAAACTTGATGTCCACAACTCGTAAAATTAAGTGTACTCTCATCTATCCATACATTAAGGGAAAAATGACCAGCTTAGATAAGTCATCGAACATAAAGGTACAAGATTATATTTGTTTATCATTGTCAGCTCCCATCAGATCTCATAAGGCCATTAATCGAGGAAACTTTTTTTTTCTTCCAAATCAAGTTAATTACGGTAGAAGTAGATTCATGTGATAAGATAATTATATCTTATAGAACAAGAAAACAACCTGATACTTTTCAATTGCTAAACGATCCTCCTCAATCAGCTTTGACTCATGATCAAGATTTCGAGCTATGTAATCCTTGATTACAGAAAGTGAAAGGCATGGATTTCTGGATAAGGTTTGAAGAACTATAATCGGAGGCAATATGTCATCCCTTTCAATGTAGGTCAAAACCTCTTTAACTTCTTGGGAGCAATCTTCTCCAAGTTCACCAAAGTATTTTAACAGATCTGCCCAAAGAGAACGGTCTCCACCTTTACCCGAATCCCCCAGTCTCTTGCAGCAAGCAATTAAACCTTCATGATCATGTGACTGCATGTAGCAGGCAATCACCTCCTTATAGAGTTTCAATTTCTCGTATAGATACAAGAGCGCCTCTTTGAAAGAGTTCATCTCACAGAGAATAATTGCAAGATCAACATCATACAGTGGCTGCTCCTGTTCAGATGGCCATGCACTTTTAAGTAAGAGCAGCCCCTTCTGACGTCTCTCAAGACGATCTTTCTCAGCTGCATCATCAGAGATTATTTTTCCATTAGATTCTGCTCTTGAAAGTATTAGATTGCCGTTTTCTTTGTTGACAGTTTGTGAAAGAGATGGAAAGTCCAAGTCATGTGACAAGTATAACTCCAAGAGGGTGTTATGGATTTCAACTTGAGCAGGAGAATCCTTTACTTTGTTGGTGTACTTTTCCAGGAACTCCATAAGTGACTGTGGGTTGTGCACAAAAATATTGATAAAATCAACAGGAGATGGCAGCATGGATAGAAAGGAGGATCCCCTCTTTGCTGGTTCGCCTTCTTCTGTACAAAGCCTCATCAATATTTGAACGGTCTCCTTTGGCTTGTGCTCTATGAGAATCTTTCCATACTCTTTAACAGTCACACCAGCTTGACTCGGCTCAAGGCTATTTATGTATTCCAATGCTTCATCATATCTATCTAAGTCCTCGAGTAAAATCTTCAAGTACCATTCGTGTCTCCCAGCCTTCTTAGCAACATACATAGCATGCTCATGATAATTAGCAGCTCTGCATACCCTTATAGCAGTTTCCACATCGAATTTATGTTCCCCCACCCCATCCTCGCTTTTAATGAATATATTCAACTTCTCAACATCTTTCTGTTTGGTATAACAGTTGAGCAAAAGAGTGGTATGATCTTTGGAGGCAAGACCTTTCTCGTGTAACTTCTCCAAGTAATTTGTTAGGTTGTAAATTCTCTGTGCATCCAAGAACTTTTGTATGACATATGAAGGTTCTAGATGCCCAATGGTATGGATATACTGAGCCATAGCTTCGTCATAGTTCTGTTTGCTATATAAGTGATCACCATATTTCCTTAGCACATCAGCAGTTGCTGCAGCATCAGCTTGCTGGCTCTTGACTAGATTAATAGCTACCGGATAAAGGTTTTTCTTGAAAAGCATATCTAACTTGCTTTCCATGTCCTTCTCCACAATAAAAAGAGCTGATTTATCCGCCATTATGAGTAGTATGTTACCCCATTCACAGAGCATGTGAGAAATTTCTTGAACTACTATGCTATGTGCTATTAAACGGTTCTTCAGATCATAAACATTGAAAGTATTCTTCCCAGTTCTTTGATCAACAATAACACATAGAAGGTAGCCACGAAACCAGCCCAGGAGCTTCTTCTCTCCCTCAAAGGCCCAACATGGACCTCGACCATCAACTTCATAGAAATAAACAGCTTCAGTTCGACCAATGATCAGCTCCTATTCAATGTATCCACGAAATATTTCAAGTTAACACACAATAGTCTGTATAATTAAAAAAGTAAAAGTGAGTAGCCTACCAAGCGGTCATTCATTGCTACACTAGCAGTTTCAGAACCAATATGATCGAGTGTTTGCCCAGTATGTGTTTGGGACTGTAAGTTAAACAAGCTAACTGAACTTGGAGTGACAGCAAAGAGTTGAAAAGCTTGTCCATCCACACGGAACCCAAGACCAGTAATAGGCAAATGTTTTTTGATTGATTGACCACTCTGAACCTCAAGCTTGAAGCGCTTGATTCTTTCACGGGCAAAGTCGCCTTGAATGCAATAAATACAGCCATTCTCCAGTCCAAGGGCAACAAATATTATTGGCGGAGCTTCCTCGAAAACAACGAAAGATGTGATCTGCAGAACGGCCATTAAACTCCATTAATGTAAGAAGTGTAAATGTGCATATGCAAATTATATGCTTAACAACAACGCTACACAATGTACCTTTGCTTCAGGAAATTGGTTGGTAAATATCCGTAATATTTGAACACACTCTGGACTTGATGAACTCGATCCTTCTTCTTGTCTTTTATCAAGGTCAAAGACCTTTAGGCATATAGCCGCTTTCTGTGGCGGCATTTGCTCATCCTCCCCAACTGTAACCAGGAAGTTCCGTTGCTGATTCATAAGAAAAAGTGCACAGCTGAGCTACTAAAGAACACAGATCATAATGCCACATACACAAACGTTGAGCTCCACTGCCTCACCAAGAAGATATAATTAGAGCTGCCAGTGCATTTTGTAACCAATATCGCTTCAGTTCATGAATAAGATCAAGGGAATCAAGTGACCTATTAAATAATATTTCCTTTAAAAGGACCTCCCCATAAAATGAGCCATGTAAACTCACAGCCAATCAACAAATCCAGCATAACAGTCTTCTCTCCAAAAATTTGGCGGATCAAATTAGTCACAAACAGAGTGGAAAAAGGAAAACCCTATAGTATACCTTGAGTTGCTGGAGGAAGAGAACGGAGGAGTGGGCAGGGAAGGAGTACTGCAGCTGGAGACCACGATCAAGCAGCGAAACGGTACCGTCTTGGGAACCCAGCACGATCCTACCTCTACCACTGGAGCAGCACTGAATTTCACCCTCAATCTCCTCGGGGATTTTGGTTTTCTTCTCGTCGAAGAAGTCAAATTTCCTCCATTGATACATTATTCTGAGGGCATGTTTGATAGGGAAATTATTTAGTATAAAGAATTTAGATAATAGTATAATTTAATATGATTGTTTGGTAGGAAGATATAATCATCAATACCAATTTGAACGAACCAACAATTCAAGAACAAGAGTTGCAAGAGATTGATCGATACTGATTGAATTTGAAAGAACCAACTATACTATTCAAGATCCTGAAATGCAAGAAATTGAGCAACAGATGATGAACCACCAGAACCAACAATTCGTGCATAACTGAATCCAGTATCTCGAAATCAAGAATTGACCCATAAGCAAATTTACAAACACAGCATCAAGAATCCAGGAATGACTTCACAATCAATAATTGAACCCAAATATCAATTTAGAAACCAGAACGAATTCAGAAATAGCCACCACTGTTCGTAGAAACAATTAACAGAAATACAATTTGAAGATCAACTTCATTAATGAAGTCGACTTTTGTGGTTGCAGAAACCTTGGAACAATTTGAAACTACCAATTCCAGAAACATTAAAAATTTTGAAAAATCTTACCTCAATTGCAGAAAGGCTGCGGCAGCGCGAGTGGAAGTCGACTTTAGTGGTTGTGGCCGGGCAGAGAGATGGCAACGGCGGGGAGAGACGGTGGCAACAAATTAAATCGCAGTAATAGATTATTAATTTCACGGATCTGTGTGTAGACGGTAGTGGTGGACGGTGGAGTTCCGCCGGAGGAGAGATTTTTTGGCGATCCGGTGCTACATTACAATACAAGAGTCTTCTTCTAGTGAAATTACAGTCTAGTCCCTAACCAAATTATTAAAAGTTAAAATGCTTTCGTAGTCGTAGATCATAGTAATAAACCAGACGTGCTTCGTTAGAAGGATTTGACCCATTACCATTCTGCATCTTAAATCCAAAATTTATAATTTTTTCTAAAAATAGTTAATCGTGAGTTTACACTGAAGAGTGTAATTTAATTAAATTTTTAATGTAATCAAATCATATTGTTCGGTGTAAACAATGTCAATTGTTAAGTGAGTGAGCGCCACTCTTTGTTGTTTATCATGTTTAGTAAATTTGGAGTAGTTCTAGTGTGTATTTGAGTGTATGGTACCTCAATTGTAAAAAAAAAAAATATAGTTCACTGTGTTAGTGTGCTTTGAAGAAATCAAAATTGAGTTTAAAATTTAAATGCATGCTAAATTTTGTGATGAATTTTAGTACAATTTTGGCGGATATGATATTGTTAATGTCAATTCCAACGTGCAATTTTATAGAATATCAATTATTGGAAATTCGATAATTTAAAATTATACACCATAAGATCGCGAGGATATTTATGATAACAAGGTAAAAGGAAATCCAGTGATATTGCCACGGCTCGTTAATTTCATTTAGAAATTTAGACAAATGAATTGCATGCAATACACTGTAGGTGAACTTAAATGTGAGTCCATCACTTATCTCCTATGTTTTAAAAAGTGGGTCGGACCGGCCCGACCGCTACTCGACAAGTCTAGCGAACGGCTCGATCATGTTGGGCCGGTCTCCTCCCGAAGCGGCAGCAAACCGTCCAAAAGCGGCGAAAACGGGTTGAACCGGTCAACCCGACGGTTCGTTAGGTTCTGGAAAAAAAAATTAAGGGTTTCTTTTGCAATTTTTTTTTTTCAATGAAGCCCTAATTGAATTATTGGTATCTCTCCTCATATTTCTGGCCATTTTTTGCTTCTCCTTTGGCGGTTCGGTTCATCCATCTTCCACTAGCAAGTGTGCGCGACTTGTTCCTTCTGGCGACTATCTTCCTTCCGGCGACGGTGCGGCTGATTCTCTAATCAGGGAGAGGCGCACGACTGCATCTCTCTTCGGCGAGGCGCGACGCGAGCGCGAGGGCACGAACCAGCAGTAAGTTTTTTTTTTTTTTCGGAAATTCTTGCCGAAGCCTGCTTGAGTAATGTCAGTTGGCTTATTTAGCAGTAGGCTTAATTAATGATTGATGTTGCTCCTTAATTAATGTACATAAAAGTAAAAGATAAAATTGAGTAGACTTAATTTAAGTTGTAATGAAGATATTAGATTTTTGGGTTAATTATGCTCTTTGGCCTTTGAGATATTAGTATTTCTTTTAAGGGTCTTTTATTCAATAATTGTATATAAATTATGCTTCTCCTCATATCATCCGTACGGTTCATCTATCTTCCAGTAAGCTTATTATTGATTATTGTAATAAAGAAATATTTGATTAGTAATGTTTATTTGATTTTCGTCATAATTCGTACATATGATTTATTACTATAAGAGAAAAATATTTATATATTTATAAATTTTATATTATATAATTATGACATCATAATGGCTCAATCGCTTTACTAACAGTCAGACCCCGATCCAACCTGTCTGACCAAAAGCGTTGAGGCTGTCCGGTTCAACTTCTGCTTCCGGTTTTAAAATATAGCTTATCTCTCACTTTCTGGCTCAGAAAATGCACTCTCTTCCTTCAATTTTTCATTGCGATTTTGCAAAACTACCTAAGTTGTATATCCGTCCTACAAAAATTTGGTTATGTGTGAGCTTTGTCACGTTCTTTCAGAAGGAATTATGTAAGGTAAATGGTTGGTGAACTTTAAATAGTTTTATGACATATTTTTCAAACTTCCGTCATTGTGTGTTGAAAAAACTAGATTTAAATTTTTTATATTTTGCCATAGATGAGAATGAAGTGATTACATGCTATTTATAATATTTTCATCGAATGCTCTGATTGGTTAACTTGAGCATCTAATCTAACTAACTATGAGTACCTAATTCTGTGTATATATACGTATACAAAATGTGTGTGAATGTGTTCACACTTATACTCTAACATGCTCCCGTTGAAGCTAAACTACCCTTGGAGGAAATATCGAGTTTATCACGTAGAATACAAAACCGAGTAGTTGCTAATGGCTTAGTCTGCAGGCTGATCTTCCGAAGGAATGTATCAGACATCCAAAATTTGCAATTGCACCTTCTCACGGATGAAATGAACGTTGATTAGGCGTGAAATTGTTATGTTTTGGTGCCCGATTTGCTCATGTTTTGAGTGTTTTCGATTAGTGTTTGGAGTCAAATGAGTATCATTTTTATAAACTTATTAATTTGTCTTTGGTTTTCATAGATGGATAGAGGGCGAAAAGAGGAGTTCGTAGGACTTTGAATCGGCCAAAACGGACTCCCGGTTGAGGAGATATGAAGATTTTACGAACAAGTGCACAGCAGCCGAAGACCGCTCGAGCAGCTCGAGCGCCAGCGCTCGAGCGTGGTGCTCGAATGACCGAAAAATAGCAGAAAAGTTTTGCCGCTCGACCAGCTCGAGCGGGAGCGCTCGAGCACCTGTTTCATTCGACCTATATGCTCGAATGGGGCCGCTCGAGCGTGTTTTTGCTCGAGCACTTCCATATTTTGGCCTCCGGATGCGTTTTTTCGGCCAATTAACTCTCGTTTCGACCCGTGCCTATATATACCTCATCCAAACACATTTTGAAGGATACCCGGACTTTTAGAAATCACTTTAGACTTAGTTTTTAGAGAGAGGAAGAGGAGAAGAACGAGCAAGCTTTACTTTTACGTTGTTGAGGTTTTTCATACGAATTCTTAGTTTCTTTTCGTTTCTTAGTTTCTTTTCATTAGCTTGATTACTTTAAACGCTTTGAACGTCGTTTTAGTTAATTAAATTTCAGTTCTTAGAATTGTTTTCTTTTAAAACCCTAGTTCATGTTTCATATTTTCGTTCTTCAATTCATTATGTTTATGTGTGTTGTTTCTTCTATTGCTTTTATTTTTGTTAAAACCATGTCCGGCTAAAACCCTTGCATGCTTAGGGTAGGATGAACTCGTAGAAGTAGGATGTGGGTACGTAATTAGGGTAACTCGTGACGTTAGGTTTTAATTCTCTTGGTTAATGAATTCTTATAATTAATCTGAACTTTACCTTTGAATTTAGTACGAAAGTGTTAGAGAGAGGACGACCGCATCACTCAATAACAATTAGTAGTCTTAACGAGAAGGTTTAGGAAAGGTCAATTCATCTACCGGTTTAGAGAAGGAGGACGACCGCATCACCTTAGTTAAATTAGGGTCTCATTAATTGAGCACAATCCATTAACTTGTTAGTGGATTAGTGGAGTCGAGTGTTAGGGTAAAGTATTAGGGTTTAGAATCTTGAGCTTTCACCTTGCATTCTTAGACTTAGGTTAATTCTTGTGTGTCATAGTTATTTTGATTATGTACCTGCTCCGTTAGTATACGTAGGGATTCATATCTTAAGCATCACCATCTCTCATTAGAACACAACCCTTAGTTAATTTTATTTCTTTAGTATTTCAGTTTACTTAGTTTATTTTCGTCTTTTAATTAATCTTTCCAAAAATTCAAAAAAAATACACTCATATTAACTACGACGCGTAGATCTTCAGGGATCTATTCGCATATACACCATCCCTTGGGTTCGATACTACTTGGTCATTATACGTACTTATACTACAGTGAACCCGTCCGCTTGCGGGTGAGCGACTAGTAGAAGTTAGTAAAATCGCTTCAAGTCAAACGTCTACTTCAATATATTTAGTATGAGAATGAAAAGCGGGACTAAACGCCAATGTAATTGCCCCTTGATTGTCACACCACAAAAAGGAAGGTGTGATGAGAGGAAAACCAAGTCCGTCGAAGATGGAAGCTATCCAGATAACATTAGTTGAAGTAGTAGCAAGAGAACGATATTCAGCCTCTGTGCTACTTCGGGCCACAACGTTTTGCTTCTTGGAACACCAAAAAAGAATGTTATCACCAATCTTTACACAAAACTCAGTGGTACTGCGACGATCATCAGCACTGAACACATAATCCACATCCGCAAAAGTGTGTAACCTGAAATCAACAATAGGAGAAAAAACAAGACCAAACGAAAGAGTGCCCTAAATATAACGTAGTACCCTTTTTCATGCTCTCCAATGATTCTGTGTGGGAGCTTGGAGGAATTGAGATAATTTATTAACACTAAAGGAAATGTCGAAATGTGTCAACGTGAGATACTGTAGAGCTCCTACGATACTACGATATAAAGAAGTCTGATCGAATAAAGGACTATCATTGGAAGAAAGAGATATGCTGGGACAAAGAGGAGTAGAGCAAGGTTTGCTCTTATCAAGATTTGCTTTACAGAGAAGGTCTTCGGCATATTTGGATTGAGTGAGGGTTAGAGAGTGGGAAGATGTGTGAGCCTCAAGCCCAAGAAAACTAGTTAATATTGCCAAGATGTTTCAAAGAGAATTTATGATAGAGAGAAGCAATAAGGGATGATATTGAGTGAGAATCATCCCCAATGATGGAAGAGACAGTGATCACTTAAGGAATGAGTAAAACCCAAGCTGACAAGAAATGATTTGAGAGTATCATACCAAGCCTTCGGTGTTTTCTTCAGGCCATACAAAGATTTGACCAACTTACAAATATGATGAGGCTTCGATGCATCAACAAAACCTTTAGGCTGAGAAATATATACCGTGTCCTTAAGACCCCCTTTAAGAAAGGCGTTATTAATGTCCACTTGTTGAATATCCCAATTAAATGTCAGGACAAGATTAAAAACAATCCTCAAAGTTACAAGCTTAACCACAGGACTGTATGTATGAAAAAAAAATCTACACCGACATTCTGTTGAAAACCCCGAGCTACAAGGCGTGCTTTGTAACGTTCAACATGTCCTTCCTTTGTGTACTTAACCCAAAATATCCATTTGGTTGAAATATGATTCATAACTATGATTAATAACCGAATTTGGTTGAAGATAACCGCCAAGCGATTAGGAAAAATGAAACACGAAATTAGGAGAGAAGCTTTGATACCATGTTGAAAAAACTAGATTTAAAACTTTTATATTTTCCCATAGATGAGAATGAAGTGATTTCATGCTATTTATAATATTTTCATCGAATGCTCTAATTGGTTAACTTGAGCATCTAATCTAACTAACTATGAGTACCTAATTCTGTGTATATACACGTATACAAAATGTGTGTGAATGTATTCACACTTATACTCTAACATTATGCATACAATCATACTCATACCCATACATATTTCACTCGTCATATTCCAACACTCGATAATAAATTTTATTTCATCTTTTAATCTAGTATTTAGATTATCATCATGTGTATTTAAAAAAAAAAAAAAGAATTTGTAATACCATCTGATATTTCCAAACCATCAAATTCTCCAAGGTAATGATTTTTATTTTTTTGCTTACTTAAGTGTAAGTTAATGAAGGAAAAAAGAAAACTATTCCTTGAGGTTCATTTTAATTGCAATTTTACTTAGAAAGAAAATGTAGCTCGATAAATGTGAATTGGATATTATTGTGGCACGAATATTTCAAGTGTCTGACCTTGCCCATGGCGGCGAGGAGTGATGCTCCAAGGCGAGGTGGAAATCAGATAACAAGGACGGTTAACGACTCATCTCTAAGGCAAGTTCCCCACACTACAGAAGAGCTTGTTGTTCTGGCCTGGCAAGGTTGGTGAGGTCTTGCACTGACCCCATTAGAACAGGACGGCGAGACCAAGGCCTCGACCTGCAGAGAGCGTTAGGAGCACAACGAAAGCAACAATATGCAGGCCCCCAAAGAGGGTAATTCTCATAGACGGTAGAGGGGATGTTTGCCAAAAAGAGCCTAGAATATAAGAACTAAATCTCCCCTTAGGACAAAGAATCTCCTACGAACTTCAGTTGGCAGGATCTGAAAGGTGCGAAACTGCCAGGATGCATCCAAAAAGGATAGATTCTAGGCAGATATGTGGCAGACATTACTAGATACAAACATGCATCCATAAATTAAATGCATGGATTGTCCAAAGATATTAGGGCAACACCAAGTGTAATCAACGTACTATAAATAGAGTCCCAAGAGCTCATTAATAAACATCTCCACACATTAAGACTGAGCCTAAAAACACTCAACAATTCCCTTTGCATTTACTCTTTTAGTATTTATTAAGCTTTAAAGTCTAAACTCTCAGTCTAAGGATCAATGACATTCAATGTTCATAGTTCTTAGGTCTTTATTTGTTTTATCTTATCCCTAGCAACATTCTCAGTGCTATCAATCTAGCCGAATTTAAATCGGGTAACAACAATTGACAGTAGAAGGAGGGTTGGATCCTAAAGCTCACACCGAAAAACCTTGAAGAACACCTATTGTTCTTCAAGAAAGAGAAACCATAGTTTTTAATCATACTAAAGTAAGCTCCCACCTATGGAAAAAGCTAACACAAGGGGAGGAGCCAAGAATGCCTCAGTCGACCCACGATCGACGGTAGTTCCGGCCGATAAGCCATGGATGACCACTCAGCCTTTGGCCATCCCGTCGATAGAATCGATCGGAGCCTCTGCCCAGATGGGAGCCGCAGGAACGGATACCATTCATATCCAACCCACACAGGGACTATAGTCGATCCCCATGCAGAACTTTGAGACCATCGAACAAGTCGACTCGGCAATAGCCATGTTGACCAAAAGGGGGTAGAGTTGTGGGCCTGCCAAAGGACCCCCTCGGTCCCACAGAGGCAACACACCACCCATTCAGGCAAAGGGAAAAGGAAGCTCGCCGAGCAGTAGGGAAAAAGTCGCCCCAGCCGTTCGGTTGGACAATAAGACCTACGACGCTGCCTCCGAGAGAAATCCCCTTCCTACTCGGTTTTCAACCATTTGGGATAAAAAAGATCCATCCTGGCAGCTCGACTTTCCAACCCGCCGATGAGCGAGGAGTTGGAGATGTACACCAGATCTTCTGCATACCCCGTCCCTTCCCAATGTTATCATTAATTAGATTTTTTTTTGGTGTTACATCCTACCCCTCTTGGGAAAAAAAAATATCCTTGAAAATCAGTACTAAAAAGATGTAGGTAAGTGGTGAACTTTAAAATAGTCACGCAATAAACATAATAGATGGCATGATCTTATAAGATAAAATAATGTTGAATAAAACTTGAAATGTAGCGTGTAATGCATGTAACATATGACAAAGTATAGAGTGAAATTGGTTCATACATGAATCACTTAAGAGTATTAGTTGTTATAACTAAAGAGTATTAGTTGTTTTCACTGAAGGGTATTAGTTGTTTATACTAAAAAGTCTTAGGGTATGCTTGGTATGATGGAATAGATATGGAATGGAATGATAATTCATTAATCTATTTCAGATTGGTATGTTTTTAAAAATGGAATAGTGATTCCACAAGGAATGGTGATTCCCAATAATGTGGAATAGTGATTCCTTCTATAACACATGGGTTTATGTATTCCACATGTTAGAATGATTATTTTCCAAAAATATCATAACTAATTTTTATTTATATAATATTATTTTATAATTCCAATATGTCAACAATAATAATATTATTATTAATACTCTATAATAAAAATATCAATAAAATAATTTTATTTGGTAAATTTATAAGTAGTATTAAAAATAATAATAATCAATTTCAACCATAATAATAATATTAATATAATAATTTCAATAATAATATTATAATAATTTTCAACGATAATATTATATTTCTACAGTATATATAGTAATTACTACTTATATATTAATAAAAATAAAAATAATAATATTTGATTATAAAAGTTATCTTAAATAACCATAAAAATAAATAATACTAATAATTTTACTAAAATAATAATAATAATAATACAATAATAAAAAAATCATTAATTTAAAAATTATTAAATAATATAGTAGTATAATGTTATTTTTTATAATTATAAGTATTATTAAAAATACTTTTTAATAATAATAATAATAATATTTATTAAAAATATTGTTATTATGAATATATATAAAAATTCTAACAATCATTATTATTATTATTATTAAATAATTATTTCAACAACCAATAACAATACTAATTTTAAATAGCTACACACAATAATTACATTTCATTCTTAGTCCATGCCAATCATAGGAATGACCATTCTTACTTCATTCCATTCAGATCTCAATTTCATTCATGAGTTCATTCCATTCAACTGTTATTCCATTCAAACATACCAATCACACCCTTAGTTTATTTATGAAACATATCACTACATATCACATGTGATGATCTTTTCCATGATCTTTTTTCATGATATTCACTCTATACATACTCGTAACATATCACATGTGATGATCTTTTCCATGATCAAGATGTAACATAGCATAATAAATGTTTATTGGAGTTGAAGTGGTGGCTGATGGTCCGATGATGGATGGCATAACATACATATGCATGATAAAAATTTCTTTTGCATAAATAATATTTTGTTTTATGAAAAAAGTAAATAACGATTTTTTTTTTTCAACAAGTCTACAAGAACATAGACCTGCTCTAATACCACTTTGCCACATCCCAATTTTTCTAAGGCTTTTGAGATGACCTTAAATTAATCATTTATTAAAAAAATTATATTTTTCGCAAAAAGATAAGAACATGCTTAAAAACATTACACAAAATAAATTTTGTAAACTAAATTAAGAGGTGTGTTTTTTGATACAATTTTTAGTAAAGGTGTATTTTTTTAATAAAATTAGTAAAATATGGATAAATATGTGTATATGTTTGTGAGTGTGTACGTAAATTGTTTTTTTTAATAGTATACAAATCGATGTGGGACGGGCCAAAATATAGAGACAAATTCTAGGGTGCATCCAAGTGCATTGCATGCACTTGGAATTTGATCCCAATTTAAAATTAATTTTGACCAAATAGTAAAAACTCGAAGGTCAGGCCCAACCCGACCAAAATTCATGGGTCTGGCAATAAACGGGGTCGCCAATGGGTCGCGCGCGCTTCGTACAAATACCCCAAGTTATATAATCAATACCCCAAGTTATAATCACCAATACTCCAAGTTATAATCACCAATACCCCAAATTATATTACCAATTCCTTAAGTTATAATCACCAATATCCCAAGTTGTAATCAACAATATCCCAATAATTACTCAACAATACCCAAGTTATAATCACCAATACCCCAAGACTTAATCACCAATACCCCAAAACTTAATCACCAATACCCCATAAATTACTCAACAACACAAATTTATTTGGCCAATAAAAATTTGCAAATTCAACAAAATACAATAACAGTAAGAATCAATCATCAAAACACAGTGACAACAATAACAGTAAGAATCATTAGAAACTTGAATGAATTTCATATATGAACAAATGATAGATGTATGATTGTCTGGTATAGCTATATTCATGATTTGAATGATGAAATAACTCCTCTCTTCTTTTGATTGCTATCACGCTTTACGACACCACTATAACATGGCCCTTTCATTGAGGGCATGATGGTCCCGTTTTTTAATACCAAAATGAGAATTTAGAAGATTTTTTTTTAAAAGTTAAACTGAACGAGTTCAGTGGGGGACACTCAAGTCACTGCATTGCTGAAAGTCAGAGCTCTCAAGTCAGTGACAATTGACTTGTGAGCTCAGGCTCTCAACAAGGCGGTGACTCGAGAGACTGAACTCTCGAGTGTGCGCTTAAGCCTATCAGTGAGATTGATTCTCCCTGACTGATTTTCTCTTTGAAATATACTCAGTGAGCATATACTTTAAAACGTTTATCAAATACTTAAGTAACACAAGAAGTTTAACGTGGTTCAGAGACTCAAGCTCCTACGTCCACATGCCTTATTTAACAGGAGAATCCACTAAGGATTGACTTGTTTTTAACGTGCCAAGGTGCACCCAGATCAATACAACTCTTGACCTTGCTTACTCTCTTCCTAACTTCACTAAACAACTTCAACCAACAAACCTAACTAGAGGGTTTTGGTTTCAGTTTGGTTATCTCCAACTAGGTGAGGTTTTCCCTTACAATGTGTTAGCCTTAAGCTAAGATTGGGAAAACCTCTCTAAGCTAAGAGTTACAAGCTTGACACTTAATGAATATATGTGAAGACCCTAATGGTCAGTGTCGTGGGTGTAAGAAGTGCTCCCTTATATCTCCCTTGAACTACACTAATATTCTCACACCCTCACAGCTCGTAGGTGTGGATTTTACTCCTCTCACACACTTGAACATGCAGCTATGAGCTTGTACTTATAGTGTGGATTCAAATGTAACCGTTGGAGGGAATCACATTTGAATCCAGACAATTAATAGGTTCACCTACTTTTCTTGGAATGCGGCCTTGTCAGTGTCAGATACGCTGTCTTAACTTGATTGGTCCATGTGGACTGAATCCAACGGCTCTTTAGTTCAGTGAGCTTGATCAGGGTGCACTGACTTCAGATGATTTATCCTCCACTGACTTGATGATCTTCAGTAGACACAATTGTCTTCAGTGTAGTTGTCCTTTAGAGACTCTTGAAGATATTTCCAAGAAATTTGTCATAAGGCTGAATGACAAACTTCCCTGACCACAGTAGCCTGACTCCTTCAGGGCCTACTTGGTACAACACTGATTCCCGATCATGCTCTTCACTGAGTAGTCCACTGACTTAGCTTAGAATAGTCAGGTTTATACTCAGTGGGACTTCCTTCAAGCTTCTCTTCAGGTTCAGGTCTTTTGCCATTGCTTCAGTCAGTTTTTCTTATGATGTCATCTTGACTTCCTCAGGCTGTGTCAGTGAGTTCCCCCTCGCTGAGTTCCCCCTCAACTGAGTTCTTCTCAACTGACAACCTATTTAATTGAACAATAACCTAGCCTGACCTGAAACTGAAAGATACAATCATGACTGCTTCAAACCTATTACATGTGGTTTTGGAAAATCATCAAAACTAAACATATCCCAACAGGGCAATCTTCGACATATAATTTGTTGGAAATTTTAGATTTATCCAAATTAGGATTAACTTCTAGGGTGGTTGATGGAGTTTAGATTTATTCAAATTAGGATTAACTTTTAGGGTGGTTGATGAAGTTTAGATTTATCCAAATTAGATATAACTACAAGGGTTGATGAAGTTTTATTTTTTAATTCAAATAGAGTATTAACAACTCAATCTTATCCCACCCATTCTTATCCGTTTCCTTACTTCTATAGATAGGATGACATCCTATGAATTATTATATATAGAACAAAGTTGAGAAGTCTTAAAAAACTTCTCCTTTTTAGACACCAAAAACACACTCAAAGAATAATTCCTTGTTCATATTAGACGTTAATTCGAAGAGCGTGAATTATCATTGTCGGTCTTCTTTGTATCTCAAAAGTAAATTTTGTGATACCCTACGCTCTTATAAGAGACGAAATATTGCTTTTAGGAAAGTGTGTATTCACGCCTAGAAGATCATATCACCAAGTCTCATATTGTTGTTATTTTGTTTCCCTTATATAATAAAAGCCCTAACAATCTAAAAGCAATATCTCTAAGATGGCAACAATTCGTGAGATGTCTGCAAGTTTCCACAAATTGGACAAGTTCGAGGGTGTTGGATTTCGAAGGTGGAAAAAGAAGATGCATTTCCTTCTCTCAACACTCAATGTGGCGTATGTTCTAAGTTCGCCAAAACCACAAGAAAGCGAGAATGAGACTTTGGAGGAGCAACGTAAGAGGAACAAGTGGGAGAATGACGACTACATTTGTCGCGGCCACATCCTTAACGGTATGTCTGATGCATTATTTGATATCTATCAATTTGTGGAGTCCGCAAAGGATCTTTGGAATGAACTTGAAACTAAGTATATGGTCGAGGATGCTTAGAGTAAGAAGTTTTTTATTAGTAATTTTAATAATTACAAAATGGTTGATTCGAGGCCAATTATGGAACAATTCCATGAAATCCAAAGGATCATTGGGAGTTTTAAACAACATGGTATCAATGTGGATGAGACGTTTATCGTTTCATCTATAATTGATAAATTACCACCCAATTGGAAAGATGTTAGAAATTCACTCAAACATAAGAAAGATGATATAAATTTTGAACAATTAGCAACTCATCTTGGCATAGAAGAGGGAATTCGTATGCAAGATGGGCAAAATGATTCTAATAATCCTAATTTATCCACTATCAATATGGTGGAAGATGGTAAGTCCAAAGACAAGGACAATAAAAGGCCTGGAAATTTCACCAAAGGAAAGAAAGGCAAAAAGTTTAAAGGTGATGTGATTAGGCGTGAAATTGTTATAATTTTTAGCTCGTTTTGCCCGTGTTTTGAGTGAATTTGATGAGTATTTAGAGTCTTTTGAGTACTATTTTCATAAACTGATGAATTTGCCTCTTTGATACTCATAGATAGATTGAGGGCAAAAAACAGAGTTCGTAGGACTTTGAATCGACTCAAACGGATGCCCGAATGAGAAGATATTGAAGAAATACGAAAAGTATTAGTTCGTGCAATGAAAAGTATCACTTGGCTCAAAATTGGAGATGCTCGAGCACCACCGCTCGAGCAAGAGAGGGTCGAGCGCAATTTTGGCTCTGGAAGAGGAGGCGCTCGACCATGGTGAGGTCGAGCGCCACCGCTCGACCATGTGAAACATTCAACCACCACCACTCGAGCGCACCCATTCGACCCTTGGAGTCATTCGACCAGTAGGGGGTCGAGCACTGATAAGTAGGAATTTATATGTATTTTTAGTTAAATAAAATGCAATTATTTGTGTTTGATTTAATTAGAAACATATATTTATTTACTTATTATGTTTAATTGTAAATTTCCACACTTGATCTTTTTATTTGTGTTTTTTAGTGGAATTAGGCACATGTTGGAGTATTGGAGCATGGAATTAAAGGCAGGACCATTCACTAGAAGTCTATGGGCGATTTTGCACGCGTTAGACCACGTTTGGAGACCCGAAAGAGGCCTAAAATATGGCTTTTTAAAGCCATACGGGATTTTTATTAAAAGAGTGCAAACAATGATTTTATGGATCAACTCATTAATTAAAAGGATCCTTTGAGAAGGGGAGTAGTAAAAGCATGAAGGAATTACCATTTTTCTAGGCATAAGACTTGGACTTAATTTTGAATTTGCATTGAAGTCTTTTAAAAGAAATTAAATTGAAAAAGCTTAAGGAGGGGGGGAGCCTTACGGGGAAGAAGATACATACACGCACAAAGGATATGCATTGGAGGAGGCATTCAGGCACAAAGAAAAGTCAAGGAGAATGATCGAGATCGGCAGCAAGGATTTGGCATAGAACATTTCAAGTGAAGTAATGATGGATGTAATTTGGTGAAAGAAATTCTACCTTTTTTATTTATTTATTTCTAGAAGTTGTTCATTATGTTTCCATTGTTTTATATTTTTTATTTTATTAACATTATGTTAGGCTAAATTTATAATTCCAATTCCGAGGATTTTTTCATTCATATATCAATGAGTTTTGGTTAAATTTATTTCCGTTGTGATACTTAAATTTCCGGGTTATTCATATTATGTGGTTTCAATGATAGTCTTTTGTGAATAAAATTATTTGAATTGGCCATTTCGATGATTTATTCATATTTGCATGCTAGTTTATACAACCGTAATACGTAATCGTTACGAGTGTAATTCATTTAGTAGCAACTAGTAATTGTACTAGAATAATATGAATTAAATTCCTACAAATCGTGCGTACGAATTTGGGAGTTTATTTGGTCCTTGTCCTTATGAATAATGCTTCAAGTTAAATTAAATTTAGAGCGTTTTAAACTGTTTAACTTGAAAGGCCTTTTAAAGAGCTTCTTTTTAATAGGATACACTTAAGGGACAATTTGATAAACAGAGCTTATTGTTTTATCAAGGACCAATAATCCGGACTTTTTAGTTGATCAATGGTATGTTTAGCCAATAAAAGTCGATATGTGAATGACAAATGAACCGTGAATTGGAAGTTCTCATTACTTGAATTTTATTCGTGTGCTTTATTATGTTATATTTTAAATTTATTGTTAGTAGTTCAAAATTAAATCATTCAACCCCCCCCCCCCCCCCCTTGTGTGTGATTATAGTCTCTTATTTTACTCATACTAAGAATATAGTTTATTTCAATATTTCCCTGAGGATTCGACCCCTTATTTACCACTACTGCAAAATTAGTAGTTAATCGAGGGTTATTAATTTGGAGCGCCTCGACAGCGCGACCAAATTTTGGCGCCGTTGCTGGGGACTTATTGGAATTAAATTGTGTTTTTTTTTTTCGTGTGTTATTTGTGAGGCTATTTTTATTGTTAATTTTTGTGTGTCTCATCGTATTTGTGTGTCATTTCTTCCCTCCGTGCGAGTTGTTTGTTGCTGAATTTTCCAGAAATCGGCTGACACTGGGTCACCCAGTGTCGTTTGTTCCTGCGAATTTTTTTGCAATATTTTAATTTTCAATTTTTAATTTTTCTATCTCGTTTTTATTACACTTCACGTCTCTCTCTATCCTTTTCCAGGAATTTCAGTAGTTTATGATCACTCGGTCACACAGGAATAAAAATTTATTATTTTATCCTGAGATCAATAGGAGAGGTCAAGTCGTGAGGCGTCAAGCTAAAGAGGCTCGAGAGATTTTTGAGCTACTTCCATTCCTATACGGATCAGATTCCAGCAGCTGACTTGAAGCGAACTACACTAGCTTTCTACTAGTAGTTACCCCGTAAGAGAACGGGTTCACAGTAGTATGGGCAAGTATAGGGACCAAGTATTATCGAACCCAAGGGAAAGTGTGTATGCGAACAGATCCCTGAAGATCTACACGTCGTATTTAATATGAGTGTAATGTTTTTGGGTTTTTGAAAGATTAATTAAAAGACTGAATTAAACTAAGTAAACTAAAATACTAAAGAAATCAAATTAACTAAGGGTTGTGTTCTAATGAGAGATGGTGATGCTTAGGATTGGAATCCCTACGTATACTAACGGAGCAGGTACATAATCAGAATAACTGTGACACACAAGAAATAACCTAAGTCTAAGAATACAAGGTGAAAGCTCAAGATTCTAAACCCTAATACTTTACCCTAACACTCGACTTCACTAATCTACTAACAAGTTAATAGATTGTACTTAATTAATGAGACCCTAATTTAACTAAGGTGATGTGATTAGGCGTGAAATTGTCATGATTCGTAGCTAGAAACACCCTAGTTTTGGTCGGATTTATTGAGTTTTTAGAGCCAAATGAGTACTATTTCTATACATTGATGAATTTGTCTCTTTGATACTCATAGGTGAATCGAGGACGAAAAACAGAGTTCGTAGGACTTTGAATCGACTCAAACGGATGCCCGGATGAGAAGATATCGAAGAAATACGATTGGTATTAGTACGTGTGAAGAAAAGTGTTAGTTGCAAAGGAATGAAGACCCATTCGAACATCGTCACTCGAGCGCCCCGCTCGAGTGAAGTAGATCGAGCGCCTAAAAACATACAGAACGTTTGGGCCGCTCGAGGGAGATAGCTCGAGCGCCCCGCTCGAGCACCAGAACCGCTCGACCAAAAGAGCTCGAGCGCCCCTCTCGAGCACCAGATCCGCTCGACCACAACAGCTCGAGCAACCCGCTCGAGCGGGTCTGCTCGAGCGCTTCCAAGGTATTTTCACCAACTTACGTTTTTCGGCCCACGAGTTCACGAATCGGCCCGTTGCCTATATATATCTCTTCCAAACACGTTTTGAAGGATCCCGGAACTTTAGAAATAACTTTTAGACTTAGTTTTTGGAGAGAAAGGAGAGGAACAAGCTTTATTTTACGTTTTGTTGAGGTTTTGCATACGAATTCTTAGTTTCTTTTCATTTATTAGTTTCTTTTCGTTAGTTTGATTTCTTTAAACACTTTGAAACTTCATTTGAGTTAATTAAATTTCAGTTCTCAGATTTATTTTCTTTTAAAAACCCTAGTTCATGTTTCTTATTTTCTTCGTTCAATTCATGATGTTTATGTTCGTTGTTTCTTCTATTGCTTTTATGTTTGTTAAAGCCATGTCCGGCTAAAACCCTTTGTATGCTTAGGGTAGGATGAACTCGTAGAAGTAGGATGTGGGTACGTAATTAGGGTAATTCGTGACGTTAGTTTTAATTCTCTTAGTTAATGAATTCTTAAAATTAATCTAGACTTCGCTCTTGAATTTCGTTCAAAAGGTGTTAGAGAGAGGACGACCGTATCACTCTTTAACAATGAGTAGACTTAACGAGAGAGTTTAGGAAAGGTTAATTCATTTACCGGTTTAGCGAAGGAGGACGACCGCATCACCTTAGTTAAATTAGGGTCTCATTAATTAAGCACAATCTAGTAACTCGTTAGTAGATTCGTGAAGTCGAGTGTTAGGGTAAAGTATTAGGGTTTAGAATCTTGAGCTTTCACCTTGCATTCTTAGACTTAGGTTAATTCTTGTGTGTCACAGTTATTTTGATTGTGTACCTGCTCCGTTAGTATACGTAGGGATTCCTATCTTAAGCATCACCATCTCTCATTAGAACACAACCCTTAGTTAATTTGATTGCTTTAGTATTTTAGTTTACTTAGTTTATTTTAGTCTTTCAATTAATCGTTCCAAAAACCCAAAAACAACACACTCATATTAACTACGACGCGTAGATCTTCAGGGATCTATTCGCATATACTCCACCCCTTAGGTTCGATAATACTTGGTCCCTATACTTGCCCATACTACAGTGAACCCGTACTCTTGCGGGGAAGCTACTAGTAAAAGCTAGTGTAGTTCGCTTCAAGTCAATGGCGCCGTTGCCGGGGAAGGCGTTATATGCTTTTTGAATATGACTTGTAGATAGCTTAGTAGTTAGTAGTGAGTGCTTTCTTTTCTGTTTTATTTTTATTTTTATTTATTCGGCAGTTGCGTTTTGATCCTTCTGCTAGTGTTTCAGGTTTATGAAAACACGCTCACAAGGCAATACGAGCGAAGAGAGATTACCTGCAGATCCTGAGACAATAGCTAGAAGGAACCGAGCCTTCTTGAGAAGAATGACTACTGCCGCGGGAAACAAAGACAAGATTTCTGATGAACTTGGGGAGTTAGACAAAATAGCTGCAAAGTATACTGCTCTTGTGGAACGGGCAGAAGGTGCTAATGGAAACAACAGTAATCAGCAGATACCCATAGGGGGAACTGAGAGCCCACACCCGAACCCACAAGACACAATCAACTCTGCACAAACACAACCCCAAAGCCAGAACCAAAACCCTGCTTACCCACAAAACCCAAATAACCCTTTCAACAACCCAGTATACCAACATTACCCATACCCACCTTATCCTTACCCACCATACCCGTATCCTACACCCCCAGTCTATAATCAACCACCTATTTACCCACCACCACCCCAACAAGTACCAGTACCTGCTGCTAATCCTCAACACGTTCCTCAGAACGTAGATCACAATATGGCTATTCGAGGGAGGTTTGCAGCGCAGCCACAACGGTACTATGATGGAGTGGCTTTGCCTCCGGTTGAGGCGAACAACTTCTCGATATCCCTGGGGATTTTAAAGCTGCTTGCCGAGAATCAGTTCAAGGGGGTGATCGGGAAGGAGAATCCTCATACACACTTGAGGAGCTTTCTCATGATAGCCTCCACATTTAATTACAATGGCATGACTGAAGATGCCAAGAGGCTTAGGCTGTTCCCATTCTCATTGACGGGAATAGCTAAAGAGTGGTATGACAACACGCTTCCGCGGGGAGGTATTACCACTTGGGCCGAGCTCGAGCGTCTGTTCCTCGAGCGATTCTACCCTCCATCAAGGACGATCAAGGCTAGAATTGAGATCTCGTCCTTTCGCCAGAAGTCTGGAGAGGATTTACGCCAAGCGTGGGAGAGATACTCAAACATATTGATTGAGTGCCCGCAGCACGGGTACAACGAGGGAGACATTATGGCATTCTTCTACAGTGGTGCCAACAAGGCGGGGCAAGACCATTTAGACGCCTGTGCGGGCGGAGCATTCCTGAATCAAGGCATAGAGAGGTGTAGGGAGATCGTGGATAACATTGTCACGAATGCCGGTGCTTGGGGTGTGGATGCAGATTTTCAGAGAGTGCATTAGGTTGAAGAGGGAGAAGGAACGAGAAGGCTATTGATGGCCATGATGGAGAAGATCAACAATCTCGAGTTGGGGAAGAGTTTGGTTGGAGAGCATGCAGTAGAGAATGAGAGAGTAGACCAACCAAGTGGACAGCAAGAGGTAGCCAATTACATGGGAGGTCCGTATTACAACCAGAATGGCTACCAAGGTGGAAATCAGTATGGAAGGCCTTCTTATGGTCAACCATTTGCACCTCCAGGGCCACAGCCACCTCAAAATCAATGGAGGAACACACAAGGAGTTCAAGGAGGCCAGCAGCCTCCTCAAAACACATGGAGGAAGAATGAGAACTTTTCTTATGCTAACCCAAAAGCTGGTATTACTGTTTCTGCAGGTGTTGATTCGGGGTCTAAACCTCCTGGTGGAGAAGGCGGTGCATCAACCGAGGAGATGTTGAGAGCGATCCTTCAGAAGGTGGAGGAAGGTAGCAAGAGGTTGTCATCCTTGGAGTACGATGTGAAGGAGCTGTACAAGAAAGACGATCATCGAGATCAAGAGCTCCAGAAGATGAATGTTGAGTGGACTAGAACTCAACAAGAGAACAATAGGCGGTTCACTTTGATTGAGTTCCAGATGAGCCAGATTGCAAAGATGGTGAATAGAGAGCCGGGAAAATATCCTTCCATGCCGGAGGGGAACCCGAAAGAGCATTGTAAGGCGATCCAGCTTAGAAGTGGAACCCACTATGAAGGTCCTCAGATGCCTGCTGATTCTGAGACACCCCAAGTTGAGAAGGGGATTGAAAGTGAAGGGATTGAGAAGCATACAGATATGGATGAGTCCCAGAAGGGCAAGGAAAGTGAGGAGATTGAGAGAGTTCCTAAGTGGAAAAAGGCAAAGGAAGCAAGGGATAAAGCGAAAGAAACAGAAAGAGATGAATGGGGGTACCCAAATCTGTGATACCCGTCCCGTATCCACAGCGCTTCATGAAAAAGAAGCTTGATGAAAAGTTTGCTAAATTTCTTGATGTTTTTAAACAATTGCATATTAACATTCCTTTTTATGATGCTTTGGAACAGATGCCGCATTATGCAAAGTTTTTGAAGGACTTGATCGCGAAAAGACGGCGAGTGGATGAGCCGAAGTTGGTGCAGCTGAACCACGAGGTGAGCGCATTAGTGCACAAGGCGCTTCCACCGAAGCTGAAGGATCCCGGGAGTTTCACGATCCTATGTGACATTGGGAATGGGATCAAGAAAGGAGCGCTATGTGATTTAGGGGCGAGCATTAATTTGATGCCACTGTCGCTTTTCAAGAAGTTGGAAGGTGGTGAACTTCAACCCACAATGATGACGCTTCAACTTGCCGATCGGTCTATTACTCGACCTCAAGGTGTGGTTGAAGACGTCCTAGTGAGAGTTGGAGATCACATTTTTCCAGCCGACTTTGTAGTGCTAGAGATGGAGGAAGATGAGCACGTGCCCCTGATCTTGGGAAGACCGTTCTTAGCTACGGCGGGGATGGTGCTAGACGTGGTAAATGGGAAGATTACATTGAAGGTTGGTGATCAAGAAGTGAAGATCTCCCTATATGAAGCCATGAAGCACCCGAGGGAGGATGAGAGCTTGTATTGCATGGATGCAATTGATCCTCGTGTTGAAGACACGCCTCCTATCCCTAATCCTTCTCATATTCATGATTTAGTTAGTCCTTCACTTGATTATTTAACCCATGAGCATTCTGTTCTTGATTATTTTGATAGGGATAAAGTGAAGAAGTTGAAGGATGAAGAGGTGAAGAAAGTGGACGTGGTCCAGTTAGAAGGGAAATGAGGAGTTAAGAAGAAGAAGAAGTCAAAACTCAAGAAATTGTTTAGTAAGACTCCTCCAGATAAAGGTGAGAAGGAGTTGAGACCTATACCACTTGAGGTGGGGAAGGAAGCAAAAGGGCTCATGATGGAGGGGCATCAAGGAAAAGAATGCAACCACCACTCTTATGAGAGTAAGGGAGGTAAATTTGAGTATGATGTCCCATAAGCTCCTTGAGCTCGGTCCGGCATGAGGACCTTAAAAATAGCGCTGAATGGGAGGCAACCCATTTTTTATTTGTTTTTAGTGTCCTATTATGTTATTAGGGTGTTGTTGAGTCGTATGTTTAACCTCGTACTTGAGAGTTTTATATTGTAGGCTTGTCTCTAAAGGAGTAAAGGTATCATGGAGTTATTCAGATTGAAGGAACCAACTTGAGACAAGGGAGTGTGCAAAGCTATTGAGAGAAACTGAATTGTTTGGTTGAGGTAACCCACAACCCCAAACTTAGACCTCTAGCAAGGTCGAAGTTTGGGGGTGGAGTTTTTATTTGTTTCATGATTACATTGCACATGCATGCACGCCCTTATCTTTGAGTTGAGTTTGATTGATTATTGGTTTATTGAGATACTCCTTGGGGTGATTTTGATTTGACTCGCTATTGCATATTTCATGCCTATCAATCATCTTATGCTTGTTGATTGCTATATTTGAGTATGATTTGATGAGTAGAGTGAGTTGTAAGGGTGAGTTAGAATTTTTTTTGTGTGAGTGTTTGAGTTTGAGCTGATTTGAGATAGAATTTGTATGCTTGTGAATTTTTCTTTTGAGTACTTGTGTGATAATTGTGAGAATGCACTAGACTAGCATGGATGTGAAAGCTGTGAGATTTGAGCCTTATGAGATTTTGATGCATTAATTGATCTCTTCGTTTGTGAGTGAATCGTCACCTTAGAGGATGCTAGAACTTGTGGGTGCTCTTGCTTCTTGATTGTGTCTAGTTTGATATGCCGAATGTGATCTTAGGCCATCTTTGTTTTTAATTGAGTCACTTAGCCAAAATTTTCCTTACCAATGACATGTATCCTTTGTTAGCCCCTTTGAGCCGAAAGCCTATTTTATTTACTAGCACATATGAACACTATTCCAATTCCTAAGCCTTTTTGTCCCAATTTGAGTGGAGAATAGGAAAGTGTGAATGTGAAGGGAGTGAATTGAGTTGAAAAAGAGAAAGGTAATGAAGTTTTGAGTTGTGGGAAAAAGAAAAAAATTTGAGAATGATCAAAAGAAAAAATGAGCTCATGTGTTTGTGCGAAAAAGAAAAAAAGTGAAGTGATTGAAAAAAAGTGAAAAGAGTGAGAAAGAAAATTTTTTTGAAGTATTGATTGTATGGAATTGAAAGGGTGTTGATTGAACAAGTTTGAAGTATTCTGTTCCTAATGTCGAAGTGCCAAAGTTTGATTTTCTATTCTCCATTCACTTTAGTCACTTTACCTTATATTGTTATCCCACCTGTCCAAAGAGCCTACATTACAACCTTGAGAAAAGTCCTTTTTGATTCGGCATTGATTTCTAGAGTACGGTCGAAGTTAAGAGCACTTACAAGCCTATGGCTGCCAATTTGTGTGATTGATTGTTTGAGTGAGTCCCTTGATCATTGTTATACACTTGTGAGGGAGCTAAACACATTGTTGAGTGCACATCCATGCTTGATCTTGGTGTTTCTTGTTATTGTTGCATGAGTATGATAAAAGAAAGTGAGTGAGTATACGGGTGATTGACTTTTGAAGCTCGAGTTCATTAGCTTGCATGATTGATTCTTTTTACTCATCCCTAACAATTTCACTTGACTTATTATTTCGTTGCTTGAGGACAAACAACATGGTAAGTTTGGGGGGTTGATTAGGCGTGAAATTGTCATGATTCGTAGCTAGAAACGCCCTAGTTTTGGTCGGATTTATTGAGTTTTTAGAGCCAAATGAGTACTATTTCTATACATTGATGAATTTGTCTCTTTGATACTCATAGGTGAATCGAGGATGAAAAACGGAGTTCGTAGGACTTTGAATCGACTCAAACGGATGCCCGGATGAGAAGATATCGAAGAAATACGATTGGTATTAGTACGTGTGAAGAAAAGTGTTAGTTGCAAAGGAAGGAAGACCCATTCGAACATCGTCACTCGAGCGCCCCGCTCGAGTGAAGTAGATCGAGCGCCTAAAAACATACAGAACGTTTGGGCCGCTCGAGGGAGATAGCTCGAGCGCCCCGCTCGAGCACCAGAACCGCTCGACCAAAAGAGCTCGAGCGCCCCGCTCGAGCACCAGATCCGCTCGACCACAACAGCTCGAGCGACCCGCTCGAGCGGGTCTGCTGGAGCGCTTCCAAGGCATTTTCACCAACTTACGTTTTTCGGCCCACGAGTTCACGAATCGGCCCGTTGCCTATATATATATCTTCCAAACACGTTTTGAAGGATCCCGGAACTTTAGAAATAACTTTTAGACTTAGTTTTTGGAGAGGAAGGAGAGGAACAAGCTTTATTTTACGTTTTGTTGAGGTTTTGCATACGAATTCTTAGTTTCTTTTCGTTTATTAGTTTCTTTTCGTTAGTTTGATTTCTTTAAACACTTTGAAACTTCATTTGAGTCAATTAAATTTCAGTTCTCAGATTTATTTTCTTTTAAAAACCCTAGTTCATGTTTCTTATTTTCTTCGTTCAATTCATGATGTTTATGTTCGTTGTTTCTTCTATTGCTTTTATGTTTGTTAAAGCCATGTCCGGCTAAAACCCTTTGTATGCTTAGGGTAGGATGAACTCGTAGAAGTAGGATGTGGGTACGTAATTAGGGTAATTCGTGACGTTAGTCTTAATTCTCTTAGTTAATGAATTCTTAAAATTAATCTAGACTTCGCTCTTGAATTTCATTCGAAAGGTGTTAGAGAGAGGACGACCGTATCACTCTTTAACAACGAGTAGACTTAACGAGAGAGTTTAGGAAAGGTTAATTCATTTACCGGTTTAGCGAAGGAGGACGACCGCATCACCTTAGTTAAATTAGGGTCTCATTAATTAAGCACAATCTAGTAACTCGTTAGTAGATTCGTGAAGTCGAGTGTTAGGGTAAAGTATTAGGGTTTAGAATCTTGAGCTTTCACCTTGCATTCTTAGACTTAGGTTAATTCTTGTGTGTCACAGTTATTTTGATTATGTACCTTCTCCGTTAGTATACGTAGGGATTCCTATCTTAAGCATCACCATCTCTCATTAGAACACAACCCTTAGTTAATTTGATTGCTTTAGTATTTTAGTTTACTTAGTTTATTTTAGTCTTTCAATTAATCGTTCCAAAAACCCAAAAACAACACACTCATATTAACTACGATGCGTAGATCTTCAGGGATCTATTCGCATATACTCCATCCCTTGGGTTCGATAATACTTGGTCCCTATACTTGCCCATACTACAGTTAACCCGTACTCTTGCGGGGAAGCTACTAGTAAAAGCTAGTGTAGTTCGCTTCAAGTCATGATGCGGTCGTCCTCCTTCGCTAAACTGGTAGATGAATTAACCCTTCCTAAACCCTCTCGTTAAGTCTACTCGTTGTTAAAGAGTGATACGGTCGTCCTCTCTCTAACACTTTTCGAACGAAATTCAAAGGCAAAGTGAAGATTGATTTTAAGAATTCATTAATCAAGAGAATTAAAACCTAACGTCACAAGTTACCCTAATTACATACCCACATCCTACTTCTACGAGTTCATCCTACCCCAAGCATGCAAGGGTTCTAGCCTAACATGGTGGTTTGAATAATAAAAGCAATCACAAGAACAATAATCATATGCATAATTAAATTAACGAAAGAAATCAAGAACATAAACGAAAGAACAAATTAAAGTCTCTAAAGAAATCTATATAAATCTGAAAAACTAGGTTTAATCGTCTCCAAGAGTAAAGAAAGAAAGAATTAATCTAATACGTTCAAAAGAAATACTAAAACGAAGAATGCGTAAATTAAAACCTCGATTACAACGTATAAAACTCTTCCAATCTCCCTCCCAAGCTTTCTCCTCGCTCAAAATATGTAAAAATATGTGTTGGTGTGTTGTGATATGTGAAAATATGCTTGGAAAGGGTATATATAGGCTTTGGGACGAATTTGGGAGATTTTGGGCCAAAAACACGCAAAAACGCTCGAGTGCAGGTGCAGCTCGAGCGCCCCATTCGAGCTTGGTGGTCGAGCAGGTCAAGAGGTCGAGCGAGGCGCTCGACCGCTGGCTGTACACATGTTCGTAAAACATTCATAACTTCTCAACCGGGAGTCCGTTTTGGCCGATTCAAAGTCCTACGAACTCCTCTTTTCGCCCTCTATCCATCTATGAAAACCAAAGAGACAAATTAATAAGTTTATAAAAATGATACTCATTTGACTCCAAACACTCGTCGAAAATACTCAAAACATGGGCAAATCCGGCACCAAAACATAACAATTTCACGCCTAATCAACCCCCCCAAACTTACCATATTGCTTGTCCTCAAGCAATGAAATAATAAGTCAAGTGAAATTGTTAGGGATGAGTCAAAGAATCAATCATGCAAGCTAATGAACTCGAGCTTCAAAAATCAATCACCCGTATACTCACTCACTTTCCTTTATCATACTCATGCAATAATAACAAGAAACACCAAGATCAAGCATGGATGTGCACTCAACGATGTGTTTCGCTCCCTCACAAGTGTATATCATTGATCAAGGGACTCACTCAAACAATCAATCACTCAAATTGGCAGCCATAGGCTTGTAAGTGCTCTTAACTCCGACCATACTCTAGAAATCAATGCCGAATCAAAAAGGACTTTTCTCAAGGTTGTAATGTAGGCTCTTTGGACAGGTGGGAATCAATATGGTAAAGTGACTCAAGTGAATGGAGAATAGAAAATCAAACTTTGGCACTTCGAGATTAGGAACAGACTACTTCAAACATATTCAATCAACACTCTTTCAATTCCACTTTTCTCAACACTTCAATTTTTTTTCCTTTCTCACTCTTTTCACTTTTTTTTTTCAATCACTTCACTTTTTTTTCTTTTCCAAACAAACACATGAGCTCATTTTTTTCTTTTGCTCATTCTCAATTTTTTTCTCTTTTTCCCACATCTCATAACTTCATCACTCCTTTTTCTCATATTCACTCAACAAGCAACATTTTCCCTTTTCAACTCAATTCACTCCCTTCACATTCACACTTTCCTATTCTCCACTCAAATTGGGTCAAAATGGCTTAGGAATTGGAATAGTGTTCATATGTGCTAGCAAATAAAATAGGCTTTAGGCTCAAATGGGCTAACAAGGGATTCAATGTCATTGGTAGGGAAAATTTTGGCTAAGTGACTCACTCAAATCAAAGATGGCCTAAGATCACATTCGGCATATTAAACTAGACACAATCAAGAAGCAAGAGCACCCACAAGTTCTAGCATCCTTTACGGTGACGATCCACTCACAAACGAAGAGATTAATTCATGCATCAAAATCTCATAAGGCTCAAATCTCACAGCTTTCACATCCATGCTAGTCCTAGTGCATTCTCACAATCATCACACAGGCACTCAGAAGGAAAATTTGTAAGCATATGGGTTCTCTCTCAAATCAACTCTAACTCAAACACTCACACAATAAACTCCTAACTCAACCTCACAACTCAACTCTACTCATCACGTCATACTCAAAGATAGCAATCGACAAGCATGAGATAGTTGATAGGCATGAAATATGCAATAGCGAGTCAAATCAAAATCACCCCAAGGAGTATCTCAACAATCCAATAATCAATCAAACTCAAATCAAAGATAAGGGCGTGCATACATGTGCAATGTGATCATAAAACAAATAAAAAGCTCCACCCCCCCAAACTTCGACCTTGCTAGAGGTCTAAGTTTGGGGTTGTGGGTTACCTCAACCAAATAATTCCATTTCTCTCAATAGCTTTGCACACTCCCTTGTCTCAAGTTGGTTCCTTCAATCTGAATAACTCCATGATACCTTTACTCCTTTAGAGACAAGCCTACATGCAACTCACTCAAATACGAGGTTAAACATACGACTCAACAACATCCTAATAACATAAAAGGAAAAAAACTAAAAACACTCAAAAGCAAATAAAAATGGGTTGCCTCCCATTCAGCGCTATTTTTAAGGTCCTCATGCCGGACCAAGCTCAAAGGAGCTTATGGGACATCATACTCAAATTTACCTCCCTTACTCTCATAAGAGTGGTGGTTGCATTCTTTTCCTTGATGCCCCTCCATCATGAGCTCTTTTGCTTTCTTCTCATCCCCAAGTGTTATGGGTCTCAACTCCTTCTCACCTTTATCTGGAGGAGTCTTACCAAACAATTTCTTGAATTTGGACTTTTTCTTCTTAACTCCTCCTTTTCCTTCCAACTGGGTTACATCCATACTTTTCACCTCTTCATCCTTCAACTTCTTCACTTTATCCCTATCAAAATAAGTCAGATCATAATGCTCTTGGGTTAAATTATCAAGTGAAGGATTATAAAATTTATGAATATGAGATGGATTAGGGATAGGAGGTGTGTCTTCAACACGAGGATCAATGGCATCCATGCAATACAAACTCGCATCCTCCTTCGGGTGCTTCATGGCTTCATATAGGGAATGATGGTCCCGAAACGAGTAAACAGGTGTATGGGGGGGGGGAATACACCCGTGGTTACAAATTTAAACTTCTTTAAAACTTATCAGGTTACTTAAGACAGTAGCTCGTCAGTGGACTTGAGGTCTGCTGAGAGTTACTCTGTGAAAGCTTACTGAGATAATACCTCCACTGAAAGCACAAGACTTTCAGTTGAACTACTATCTAATTAGCTTTCAGATGCGGATTAGTGAGCCCTTTTAGAAAACTCGTTTTACTTTGATAAACTTGAGATTAACACACACTTATGAAATAGCAGAATGTAAGTACACAAGATGTAAAGTGGTTCAGAGATAAATCTCCTACGTCCACTGGCCTGATCAAACAGGAGAATTCCTTTCACTTGGAATTCCTTGTGTTATAGTGCCAGGGTGCACTGATCAACTTTTCCTCTCTTAGGATGATTGATCACTAGGAAATTCCAGGTCCTAGTTCCCAAAACAAACCAGCTTTCAGACTGATACAACAATCAGCTTACTAACACCACTTAACACTAGCTCTCAACCTAAACACTGAGTAGGGTTTTGGTTCCAACTATTTTGAGATAATCCTTACAAGTTTAGCTCAAGGCTTAGGATTGAATTATCTCTTTCTAAGGTTTGGATATAGCTTTAAGCTTGGTTACAGAAGGTTTGTTAGTTTCTCTACTATTGTGAAACACTTGGGAAACAATGATAATTTCGAGTGTTTCTAGATTGTTATGAATGTAGAGATAGCTTTGATCTTGTGAGTTTCCCGTGCTTGTAAAAAGTGCACGTCCTTCTGTATTTATAGGCTTCCTTGAAAATCTTCCCGTTGGATTTGAATCTTCTCAAGTAAGTCTTCTTGTATCTGATTGGTTCAAACGGCTCTATTTGAAGCTTTAAGTCTTGTCAAGAAACGGCTGCAAAACCATGCCTGTTCACCAACTTTCTGTAGATTGCTAGGTGAAAGACTTTTGGTACTTGTCAGGCTGGGACAGGTCGGCTGTCAGTAAGGTACACTGACGTGTCATCTTCTCATTGGACCTTAAGTCTGCATGCCCAGATTCTTGTCTTGCTTTAGGTGGAACTCCTCTGATGAGAACCTTCTTATTCCTTCATTTATTGTAAGCTTCACTGAAATTCATTTTGCCTTGTTCCAACCAGATTAACTAACAGCTTTAAATATGTTTAGCATTAAATGTACTTTGTTAGTTCCCATCAGTGGACCTTCGTCCTCTACTGATAGATTTAGTCTTAGTGAGAATGTACTTAGAAAACATTCAAGACTTAGACTTCTTTCTCAGATCACTTAGTCTTCAGCGGACTTCACTTCAACGGACTTTACTTCAGCGGACTTTACTTCAGCGGACTTCATACTAAAATACACTCTAGTTATTACTAACTGCACTTCAGTTCTTAACACTTAGAACTGTTTAATTTAAACTCTAACTCTGCTGAATAATTTACTTACAAACAACTTAGGGAGGGACATGTTGGCATCTAATCAAAACAAGTCTTATACATTTTCCCAACAATTTCCCCCTTTTTGATTATGCCGGAACCCATCTTATTACATATCTTCTTCCAGATGAAGTTCTTCAGATGACATTCAAAGTTCACAGTTTTGTAAGTAAAACATTCAAGTACATAAGCCTAAATGATAATGAGATATTATCTTGGGCAAAACATCAACAGAGTTCCTTTCATTGAAAAAAATATGAAGTACAAATTACATGAAGTCAACTCTCAAAAAGTTTCAAACTTAAAAACATCTGGGACTTATAAACAAATGCCCAGCAAAAGATACAACTTACTCAGATGGACTCAAAAAGAGGTTCAAGTCCATATTGCTTAAAAACTCTAATCTTCAGCTCATTCTTCCTCTCCATCATCTCCTTGGAATGTCCTCTGAGACCAAGGTGTTCACATAAGGATGTCCACTCTTCAGTGATCCTTTCTCTATCAACAGCTCCTGTTGCATCTTGAGGAGGCCAGTATGTGATTGGCTCAGGGGCCTTTAGAGCATGATCTGGGAAGGCATCATTCCAAGCATCACAGATCTCGGGGTAGATTTTGGGATAGGCATCAAACAACCATGAGTTGAAGACTTCTTGTGCATTGTCCCTTCCTAACTCTCCACTGACATAGAAGGAATATACAAAGTCCCTTTTTGCAGTCTCCCAAGCATCATTGAGCTTCTTAGGAACCCAGGCATCGTGGTGAGGGTATCTGTTCTGAGAAGGTGTGATCTTGTCTTTCTTTAGTTTGGCAGCCCACTTAAGATAACCACTTCTGAACTTTTTGGAAGTAGTTTTGTCAAAAGTGGCTAACCTCTCCTGCTTCTTCCTCTCAGCCAGTTCTGCAATGGTTTCCATCTTCCCAACCACCTTATCTCTCCTCTCCTGCTGTTGGGCTGTTAGCTTCCTTGCTCTCTCGTTCATTCCACCAGCCTCTTTGATTAGCTCAGTGAGCTCCGTGACTCGGGTGGGTGCAGATTTGGGAATTTCAGAAGACAAAGGATCAGGGTTAAGAATGGGAAGTACCTCAACTTCATCAGTAGAGGTTGTGGACTTAGCTGCCAACCTCCCTGAGGTTCTTGTCTTTTTAGTAACCTCTGCTGAGAGTACATCAGTTGCCTTCCTCTTGGCAGGTTCCCCCTTCTTTGCAGCTCTCTCTTCCTTCTCCTTCAGATGAGCTTCCTTGAACTTTGAGAGGTCCACTGATGCGGTCTCCTTTCCCTTCTTTTCCTCAGCCAGCTTCTGGGCCTCAGCATCAACTTTCTTTATGGTGCTTTTGATTTGTTGACCTTTCTCGAACTCCGGGGTTTCAAAGATGATTTGCATTTTGTTCCTTGGATCAGCCTTCAGCTCTTTAGAAGATCTCAATCTTTCCCCCTTTCCGGCATTAATCATGCACTCAGCCACAGTGATGTTTAACTTCATCTGATCGTGAGCGATGGCCTTCAGTTCAGTCGAGCAGTGGTCAACTTCATCTTCCATCCTTTCCAGTGCAGCTCCAGCAGTTTGACCAAATTGCACAAATTGGGCCAGTTTCTCATTGATTAGCACATTGGTCTTTTCTTGAGTTGGGAAGTCCTCAGCAGCCTTTTTGAGAACTTCACCAAGCTTGGCTCCGAGTTCTTCGTGCTTTGCTTCGAACTCCTGCATCTTCTGGTTCCACAACCCTTCAACTTTCCCAACAAGGTCAGCTGAGAAAGCTTCAACAGAAGACTTTAGGTTGATGGACACGTTCTCCACTGAGTCCTTCAGGAATTGAGTTCTGGCTTCTTCCTCCTTCTTCTCCAGATCTTTCAGAGCCTCAATGACTAGCACACTTTGTCCCTCAACTACATCAGTGACCATCTGCTGTGAATCTTCAATCTTCAGTGTGAGATTTTGAAGTGATGTAGTTGTGGATTCCATGAGTTCGTCATTGTGATCTGAGAGGATGATCATTTCGTCTACCTCCTCTTGGACAACTTCTTGGACATCTTTCAGCTGAGTTTCAAGAGCAGGGATTCTTTCTTCTTGAAGTTTAAGCACTTCATCCTTTAGGGGAGTTAGGTTGACCTGGACTGAGGGAATCTCATCAGTTTGGGTACCTGCATTTAAGACAGTGTTAGTGTTTCCTCCCTCAATCTCACAACCTAGATCACCTGAAGTCTCTAACTCCATTGGAACTCCCTCCTCCTCACTCAGCTTACTTCTTTCATCACTCTTATTTTCAACTAAGGTTTTTTCAGCCAATTCATCCTTTGCAGGAATGATTGCTTTTATTTGGCCACTCACAACTCCTGTGATTTCAACATCTCTTTCAGCACCCTCATCTTTTTCTTTCTCCTTTTCAACTCCTTCTATTCCAGTCACCTCAGTTGACTCTGAAGCCACCACTGAGGGCTGTTGTGGGAGAATCTCAGTAGACACCTCTACTGGACTCTCCTGTGGCAAATTTTGAGCCTCAGTATCCCTTGCCTTGGATACATCCTTGGCTACCTCACCATCACCTTGCCTTGGTGAGGTCCCTCCTCCTTGTACATTTTCCTCCACCTCTGCTTCAGCAACCACATCAGCTGACTTCTTAGCCTCAGCTATCTTCTCCATCACCAGACTCTCAAATATTTTCTCATCACAGAGAAGTCTGGATTTGGTCATCCCTGCAAACTGCATCACCTCCATCTCCTCCTTCTTCCAATCATCGGCATTGCTGCCTCTGACTGCCAATAGAATTTCTCCTAGCCTCCTATCTTTAAGCTGGACAAGGAGTCTCAGCCTCAAGAATAAAGCCTTGAGAGTGGGGAAGTTGTCAAGTTCAGGGTACTTAGACTCCAAAGAGTAAGCAACCTCATCCTTAAGGGTGTCTAAGAATGAGTACTCTTCTTCATCGTCTGAAGGAAGGGAAGGGGTAGGGGATCTGATATCAGTGGGTTCTTCTGGAATAGATTCCAGGTGAGTTGAGGTTTGGGTTTCAGGGGGGTTAGGTTCAGAAGAGGTTTGAGTGTCAGGTGAGGTTGGGTTTAGGTCAGTGGGGGTTGAGGGAATGGGTTCAGTAGGATTTGATGGGGTGGTTTCAGTTGGGGTGGAGATGAGTTCAGTGGGGGTTTGAGTTTGAGATCCACTGGCTGGCTTTTGAGAGCCATCAGTGGGGGTTTGAGTGTGAGTTATTTTGGAGATGCGTTTGGTTTTGGCTGCAGGGGTGCGAGGTTTGGTCTTGGGTTTAATAGGAGTAGGAGCAGGAACATCTGAGTCAGACTCAGTTGAGATAGTGTTGGGGGAAGAGGTAGGGTTACCTGATGAAGACTCATCAGTAGAGTCTGTGACTCTGACTTTCTTCAAAACAGCCTCTTTCACTGCTTCAGAAGACCTCTTCTTCTCCTTCCTAAAGGCCTTCTCAGCCACAGCCTCCTTGTGTTGAGCCATTTTGTCACTCAACTTTACCAGTCTCCTTTTCAGCTTTGTTTTCTTCCCCTCAGCTGGGGTATCTCCCTCCTCCTCTACTGCCTCTGGGCTTTCCACAGTAGGTTTAATCATCCTAGCCTCCAGAGTCTTTCCAGACTTGAATAGAATTTTTAGAGTGCTCCATTTCCTGTCAGGGATCCAATCTACGCCCAAGTCTACATTCTCTATCAAGTAAGAGATTTTTGTTGCATAGTTCAGCTTACTTGATAGTTGAGGAGTTTTGTCGGGTTGAAATTTTGAGTGCTCCTTATTCAAGGCCCTCAGAAAGAACTGCTGCCAGTTGTATGGCCTTTCCTTGCTCTCAACAATCGCCTTCATCAGCCTGAGCTTTGGCTTGCTCACTTGCTCAGTACTCCCTTGGTTTCCCAAAATACACTTACTCACAATTTCACAGAGAACATTGTAAACTGGCAGGAGTTCACTTCTGTTCATTGTTGGAGTGTATGGTACCTTCCTCTGCATTATGGTTTTGACCCATTCTTCCTCCTTCTCCACAATGCACGTGTCTGGATTGGGACCTTCAGAAGGAAGATCAAAAAGCTCCTTCAGGACATCTCCGCTTACACGAATCTCCTTCTTTATCTTCTGGTGTTCAATGACCTCCATGTCATCCCTCATAACTTTCTTCTTCCTTTGCAAGATCAGATGAGACCTGATCTTTGTATCTGAGTTGGAGACATTGTTGTAGAAATCAAGAACCTGTCTGTCAAAACAGTTCTCTGGATGAACAGATAGGAATTTCTCTAACCCAGCACTTTTTATCATTTCAAGGGCCTCTTTGATGTGAGCGTACTCTGGTCTGGACTCAATTTCTGGGTTATCGAAAACCACTATGGGTTCATACCAGAAGTTATCTTTTTGGGTAAGGAAACTGAGATTTAGTTTCGCCATTAGAACAAGAGGGTTTGAGAGAACAGATTACAGAGTAGGATAGTAAGTGTTTGCTTGGAAGTGTATTCGAAAAGGTTTACAAGCTTAAGGTTGGGGATTTTATATTAGAAATAAACGGTTAGATCTAATTTCACAATCAACGTTTGAGATTGAATGATTTTGAGATCGTGGATAGTTGCAGGGTTTAGTGGGGAGTTTTAAGAAATCTTGACGGTTAAAAAAGAACCGCCTTATTGAATGGTAAGGATTGAAAAGGTTGGTAACCGGAAGGTCACATCATCCGGCTTTTAGGGCGCGTGAGATAGGAAATTGAAAAAGCATGTCTGACTTGTACCACGCGCATTAAATGCTTGTCATACCAAAATCTCTTCGGAACAGTGGAAAGGGATTTAATTTTCCAGAAAGCACTCATTAGTAAATATTTTGAAACAAATTAAAATATATAACACTAAGAGGCTTTATCTTTGAAAAATAACATAAGTAGATTTGACCTCTACTGAGGTTCGACCTCGTCTGATATAGATCTCTTCTGAGATGGGGAGCTTCTTCTGAGAGAAGATCCTCTTCTGAGTATGAACCTCCACTGAGTTGAAGGTAACTCTACTGAGATTCAATCCTTTCTTTACTCTCCTGGATCTAGGAGTCCAAGCTCCACTGACAAATCTTGAAACCTTGCTTCAGCCAAAGGTTTAGTGAAGATATCTGCCTTCTGCTTGTCAGTGTGGATTTTGAGCATCTTGATGTCCTTCTTCTCCACATGATCTCTGATGAAGTGATGCCTTATATCCACATGTTTGCATCTTGTGTGGAGAACTGGATTTTCTGAAATAGCAATTGCACTATTGTTGTCACAGAAAATAGGGACTTCATTGGCAAAGATGTTGTAATCTCTCAGTTGTTGTCTTAGCCAAAGAATTTGAGCACAACAACTACCAGCTGCCATATACTCAGCTTCAGTAGTGCTTGTGGCTACTGAATTTTGTTTCTTGGAGAACCAAGAAATCAGTTTACTTCCCAAGAATTGACAAGTGCCTGAGGTTGATTTTCTATCAATTCTGCATCCTCCATAGTCAGCATCTGAGTATCCTGTGAGTTCTAGATTGTCATCTGAGGGATACCATAATCCCATATTCACAGTACCCTTAAGATATTTGAGAATCCTCTTGGCAGCTTCCAAGTGACTTTTCTTGGGATTGGCTTGATATCTAGCACAAATGCCAACTGCAAATGTGATATCAGGCCGGCTTGCTGTGAGATACAGTAGAGATCCAATAATGGCTCTGTAGGAAGTCTGGTCTACTGATTCTCCATCCTCATCTGGTTCCATCTTGGTGTTGGTGTTGAGTGGAACTCTTGCGACCTTGCTGGTCTGGCATCCAAACTTGTTGATCAGCTCCCTTGTGTATTTGGCTTGGTTGATGAAGATTCCTTCAGTGGACTGCTTGACTTGAAGTCCTAGGAAGAAATTCATTTCTCCCATCATAGACATCTCAAACTTTCCCTTCATCAGTTGAGAAAACTTCTCACAGAGGACTTGGTTAGGGCAACCAAAGATGATATCATCCACATAGATTTGAACCAGCAATGTGTCCTCTCCTTTTGTGATTCTGAAAAGTGTTCTATCAACTCTCCCTTTGATAAAACCATGATCCAAAAGGAATTGAGACAAAGTATCATACCAAGCTCTTGGAGCCTGTTTCAGTCCATATAGAGCTTTCCTCAGTCTATATACTTTGTGACTTTCTTCAAAACCTGGGGGTTGCTCCACATAGACTTCTTCATTTAGTACTCCATTCAAGAAGGCACTTTTAACATCCATCTGGTACACTTTGAATTTCTTGTGAGCAGCATATGCAAGAAATAACCTTATTGCCTCCAATCTGGCTACTGGAGCAAATGTTTCATCATAGTCAAATCCTTCAACTTGAGAGTAGCCCTTTGCAACTAGCCTGGCCTTGTTTCTGACTATGATATCATTCTCATCCTTCTTGTTTTTGAATACCCACTTGGTTCCTATCACATTGCAGTGATATGGTCTGTCCACCAACTCCCATACTTGATTCCTTGTAAACTGGTTGAGCTCTTCTTGCATGGCAATAATCCAGTTGGAATCTTGAAGTGCTTCTGCTATGGAACTTGGTTCCTGGTTTGATAAGAAACAACAAAACAAAGCACTTTCACCATGAAAACTTCTAGTTTTGACTCCTGAGGAAGGATCACCTAGGATTTGCTCAACAGGATGATCTGAGAGCCAAGTCCTCCTAGGCTGATGCCCTTCAGTTGAGTTTAACTCTTCTGAAGTTGAGTCACTAGATATTGGAATGAAATCGAATTCAGGAAATAAGACAGAGGGTTGAAGTCCTGAGTCATCATTCAAGGTATTTTCATTCTCAATGGTAACTTCATTGGTTCCCCCTTGAATGATGGGTTCAGTGAATGTCTCAGCTGTGACCACATCTTCATTGACATTGGTTACCTCTTGAACTGGGATGGTGTTCATCAGTTCAGTTACATCTTCAGGAGAGCTCTCAGGTGAGCTTTGAGGAGTGGTCTGATTTTGAGTGTCCTCTTTGAATTGTTGATCATTGAGGTTGTCCCAGGTTGGGATGAATGTATCAACAGAATTCTCAGGATATCCTTTTGATTTGATACTCAGTCTAGTTAGCCTTTTGCTTATCATATCCTCATTCTCCTTACTTCTGGACTCAAAAGTAGATTCATCAAATACCACATGAGGTGTTTCTTCCACAACAAGAGTTCTACAGTTGTAAACTCTGAAAGCTCTACTGATTTGGGAATATCCTAAGAAAATTCCTTCATCAGCTTTGCTATCAAAAGCTTTTAGTTGTGTTTTCCCATTGTTGTGAATGAAACACTTGCAACCAAAAATATGAAAGTAAGATACCTGTGGCTTTCTGCCATTCCATAACTCATATGGAGTTTTTCCTTGATGTTTGGTTACCATGGATATGTTTTGAGTGTGACAGGCAGTATTAATAGCTTCAGCCCAGAATCTTTTAGGAACCTGAGCTTCAGCTAACATTGTCCTTGCTGCCTCCTTGAGAGTCCTATTTCTTCTTTCAGCTACTCCATTTTGTTGTGGAGTTCTTGCAGCTGATGTCTCATGAAAAATACCTAATTCTTTACAATAATCAGATATGATAGAATTTATGAATTCAGTGCCCTTATCTGATCTTATTTTTACAATGTTCAGGCTCTTTTCATTGCTAACTTTCTTCAGGAGCTCTGGCAGTCTCAGTTGAGTCTCCTTCTTGCTTGTAAGGAATATCACCCATGTGTACCTGGAGAAGTCATCTACAACAACAAGTGTATATTTTCTCCCATTGATACTTACAGGGGTTACTGGACCAAAAAGATCCATATGTAATAGTTGAAGTACTCTGTCAGTAGAGGTTGCTACTTTGCTTTTGAAAGATGCCTTTACTTGCTTCCCCTCCTGACAGGCTTTACAGATATGTTTCTTATTGTATACTTCATTTGGCATTCCTTCTACCAGTCCATGTCTTGCTATCCTGTTCATCATCTTGAAGTTCAGATGACTTAGCCTTTTGTGCCACAACCAATTAGTGTCAGTTGAGCTTTTGGCAATAAGACATGCATTTGGTGTGCAAGACTTCCAATCTGCAAGATAGATATTTCCCTTTCTTGACCCAGTTAGTAATACCTGTTGTGAAGATATATTCTTAACAAAACACAGGTTACATGAAAATTCAACACTGTATCCCTTATCACAGAATTGACTTATGGACAGAAGATTATGCTTAAGTCCACTGACAAAGGATACATTGCTTACTCTTACTGAGCCAATTATTAAAGTACCATAACCTCTAGTGGCTCCTTGAGAGTTGTCACCAAAGGTGACTTGTGGACCTTCCTTCTCAACAAATTCTGTTAGGAGATTTTTGTTGCCAGTCATGTGCCTAGAACATCCACTGTCCAAGTACCAGACTGATGATTTAAGAGCTTCTCCTTTGTTGAGGTCCACTGAGCCCTGCAATCACAGATCAAGCTTTAGGTACCCATTTGGTGTTGGGTCCTACAAGGTTAGCTGTACCTTTCGGAATCCAAATTTGCCTCACAGTTCTAATTATTTTAGATTGGCTAATTTGTCTTCCATAAACATCTACATAGATTGTTATCTCCCTGGGTGCCTTGGGAGTAAACTTTCTATGGGTGTCAGCCTTTGAAGGAACAGGAACCTTCTTCACATTCTTTCTCTTTGGCTTGGGTGCACCTGGTCTTGGTTTTTGTTGATAAAGATATGAAGGACCTTTTCCTTTAGGCACAAAAGGACTAGGTCTTCCATATGAGTCATTCCTTGAGGACTGCTCATGCCTGGGTGTTCTCAGCTGAGGTTGCTTCATCTGTGAAGACCTCGGCTGATAGTACCTCTGCTGAGATCTATTTTGATAAGTCACCTGAGCCTTTCCATTTGGTTTTGGCTTAGATTGACTTTTCTTTTGTGTGATCTCAGCTGGTCTTTTTCCTTTATCTACAGTCTGTGGTTGAAATGTCACAGACTTAACAAAAACTCTCTTTGTGCCACTTGAAGAAGCAACACTCAGAGGACCTTCTGAAGGTTTTGGAATAAAGCCTATCCCACACTTGTTATTTGGATTGGTTTGAAAACTTTGGATCTCCTCTATGGCAAGAGAGGGTTTGTTTAGAGCATCAATCCTTTTTAACAAGGTCTCTTCAGATTTTTGTAAGACATCAATTTTCAGGATAGAATCCTTTATTTGGCTTACCAATTTTAAATTCTCTTCAGTTAACTTTGTTTTAGATTCATTGAGATCTTTTATCAGTTGATCTCTACCATTTCCTTGACTCCTGAGGGTTTCCACCTCTTTTGTCAGTTCAATGGTAGATTTGGCTGAGTTCAGATCTACTTGATTCCCAGACTCGATTAACTTGGAGTTTTCACTCAAGAGTTGTTTGTTCTCATCTTGAAGACAGAAACTTGCTTCTTGCAACCTTGAGAAATCAATCATCAATTGTTCCAAGGCGGACTGAAGATTGAGTTCCTCAGTTGACTCTGAGCTTAGCTCAGGTGTGTGTTCTAGAGAAATGGATGGTTTAGATTGTACCTCTGGTTCTTCTCTTGCCATGAGGCACATGTCATCTTCACTGCTGTCAGAGAACAGTTCATCAGGTGATTCCAGGTTTTCATCAACATCCCCAGCCATCATGGCTTTCCTTTCTCCATATCTTCTGTCTCTTTTGGCTTGCCTTTCTCTTCTTTCTTTAGTGCTCAGTTGAGGACAATCATATTGAAAGTGCCCAATCTTCTTGCACTGAAAACACCTGTTGGCATCATCATTCTTTTCTTCAGTGGACTCTCTGGTCTTTGATGATGAACCTTCAGCCTTGGTGTAATTCTTGTATTCCTTCTTCTTTTCCAGCTCAGATGAGCTTTTCTCTCCTTCTCTGGTAGTCTTTTGTGGATAACTTCTACCTTCCCTGTTATCCCTGTAAAATCTCTTATATTTGCCAAAGCGGCTGTTAAGTTGTTCAAACCTTCTAGCCATCAGGCTGAGTTCCTCCTGCATCTCAGCCTTGCTTTGAGACTTACTTGCCTTTGAACTCTTCTGAGGCTTTGGGGATTTTGGCTCAGGCTCCTTAGCTTTGAAGGCAACTTCCTTCTCAGCTGAGGTCTCATCAGGAGCCCTTTTCCTGTTCAGATCAAACTCATAAGCCTTAAGTTCAGAGAATACCTGTTGCATAGACATGCTGGATAGATCCTTGGTATTCTGCATCATCACAGAGTACACATCCCATCTTGAGGTTAGACCTCTCAGGATCTTTAAGGCAACTTCTCTTTTGGTGTAGACCTTTCCCAGAGAATTAATCTCATTCATGATGTCAGTGAACCTCCCATCAAGCTGGTCTATGGTCTCAGTGGACTCCATGGTGAACTGCTCATACTTTTGAACAGCTACTGAAAGCTTGTTCTCTTTTATTTTGTCAGTTCCTTCACACATGAGAGCAAGAGTGTCCCATAGTTCCTTTGCTGTCTTGCAGTGGATCACTCTTCCCATTACAGAGTCTGGAATAGTGGTGTAGAGAATGTTCATGGCAATGAAGTTGAGGTTGTTTCTCCTCCTCTCATCTGCAGTGAAATTATCTTCATCTTTGGGCCATTCTTCTCTAGGATCTGCAATAGTTTCAGCTGTAGTTCTAGGGTTAGGTGTCATAAACACAAATGGACCTTTAGTAATAACCCTTAACATTTCATCATGCACACAGGCAAGATGAGCTCTCATTCTGATTTTCCAGAAGTCATAGTTTTCCACTGAGAATTGTGGAAGCTTGTGATGAGACATATGGTTCAAGGGATTAACTCCCATGTTGTTCTCTGCAGGTGGTGCAACCCTAGCTGTGTTGTCAGCCATAGAATAAAAACAAGTTTATCAAAAGATCAATTCAGGTGACCTTATAAAAATACCTTTGAGCACAAGGTATACTTAGAACAATGGTCTTTTGAACCACTGCTCTGATACCAATTGATGGTCCCGAAACGAGTAAACAGGTGTATGGGGGGGGGGGGAATACACCCGTGGTTACAAATTTAAACTTCTTTAAAACTTATCAGGTTACTTAAGACAGTAGCTCGTCAGTGGACTTGAGGTCTGCTGAGAGTTACTCTGTGAAAGCTTACTGAGATAATACCTCCACTGAAAGCACAAGACTTTCAGTTGAACTACTATCTAATTAACTTTCAGATGCGGATTAGTGAGCCCTTTTAGAAAACTCGTTTTACTTTGATAAACTTGAGATTAACACACACTTATGAAATAGCAGAATGTAAGTACACAAGATGTAAAGTGGTTCAGAGATAAATCTCCTACGTCCACTGGCCTGATCAAACAGGAGAATTCCTTTCACTTGGAATTCCTTGTGTTATAGTGCCAAGGTGCACTGATCAACTTTTCCTCTCTTAGGATGATTGATCACTAGGAAATTCCAGGTCCTAGTTCCCAAAACAAACCAGCTTTCAGACTGATACAACAATCAGCTTACTAACACCACTTAACACTAGCTCTCAACCTAAACACTGAGTAGGGTTTTGAGTAGGGTTTTGGTTCCAACTATTTTGAGATAATCCTTACAAGTTTAGCTCAAGGCTTAGGATTGAATTATCTCTTTCTAAGGTTTGGATATAGCTTTAAGCTTGGTTACAGAAGGTTTGTTAGTTTCTCTACTATTGTGAAACACTTGGGAAACAATGATAATTTCGAGTGTTTCTAGATTGTTATGAATGTAGAGATAGCTTTGATCTTGTGAGTTTCCCGTGCTTGTAAAAAGTGCACGTCCTTCTGTATTTATAGGCTTCCTTGAAAATCTTCCCGTTGGATTTGAATCTTCTCAAGTAAGTCTTCTTGTATCTGATTGGTTCAAACGGCTCTATTTGAAGCTTTAAGTCTTGTCAAGAAACGGCTGCAAAACCATGCCTGTTCACCAACTTTCTGTAGATTGCTAGGTGAAAGACTTTTGGTACTTGTCAGGCTGGGACAGGTCGGCTGTCAGTAAGGTACACTGACGTGTCATCTTCTCATTGGACCTTAAGTCTGCATGCCCAGATTCTTGTCTTGCTTTAGGTGGAACTCCTCTGATGAGAACCTTCTTATTCCTTCATTTATTGTAAGCTTCACTGAAATTCATTTTGCCTTGTTCCAACCAGATTAACTAACAGCTTTAAATATGTTTAGCATTAAATGTACTTTGTTAGTTCCCATCAGTGGACCTTCGTCCTCTACTGATAGATTTAGTCTTAGTGAGAATGTACTTAGAAAACATTCAAGACTTAGACTTCTTTCTCAGATCACTTAGTCTTCAGCGGACTTCACTTCAACGGACTTTACTTCAGCGGACTTTACTTCAGCGGACTTCATACTAAAATACACTCTAGTTATTACTAACTGCACTTCAGTTCTTAACACTTAGAACTGTTTAATTTAAACTCTAACTCTGCTGAATAATTTACTTACAAACAACTTAGGGAGGGACATGTTGGCATCTAATCAAAACAAGTCTTATACATTTTCCCAACAGGGAAATCTTCACTTCTTGATCATCAACCTTCAATGTAATCTTCCCATTTCCCACGTCTAGCACCATCCCCGCCGTAGCTAAGAATGGTCTTCCCAAGATTAGAGGCACGTGCTCATCTTCCTCCATCTCTAGGACCACAAAATCGGCTGGAAAAATATGATCTCCAACTCTCACAAGGACGTCTTCAACAACACCTTGAGGTCTCGTGATAGACCGGTCGGTAAGTTGAAGCGTCATCATTGTGGGTTGAAGTTCACCACCTTCCAACTTCTTGAAAAGCGACAACGACATCAAATTAATGCTCGCTCCGAGGTCGCACAATGCTCCCTTCTTGATCCCGTTCCCAATGTCACAAAGAATGGTGAAGCTCCCGGGATCCTTCAGCTTCGGTGGAAGTGCCTTGTGCACTAGTGCACTCACTTCGTGGTTCAACTACACCAACTTCGGCTCATCAACTCTTCGTCTCTTCGCTATCAAGTCCTTCAGGAACTTAGCATAATTTGGCATCTGTTCCAAAGCATCATAAAAAGGAATATTAATATGCAATTGTTTAAAAACATCAAGGAACTTAGCGAATTTCTCATCAAGCATTTTCTTCATAAAGCATTGTGGATACGGGACGGGTATCACAGATTTGGGTACCCCCCATTCATCTCGCTCGGTCACTTTCACTTTCTCCCTTGCTTCCTTTGCCTTCTTCCACTTTGGAACCCTCTCTATCTCCTCAAAGTCTTTCCCCTTCTGAGACTCATTGTTCTCTTTACTCTTATCATCAGTTTTCATCTTAACTCCTTCCTTCTCAACCTCAACTCCATCACCTTGAGACTCTATCCCTTCTGTCTCAACTTCTTCTTTGAGCGTCTCAGAATCAGCAGGCATCTCGGGACCATCATATTTGGTCCCACTTCTAAGCTGGATAGCCTTACAATGCTCTTTGGGATTACCCTCAGGCATTGAAGGGTATTTGCCAGGCTCTCTATTCAATGACTTTGCAATCTGGCTCATTTGGAACTCTATAGAAGTGAACCTTCGATTGTTCTCTTGTTGAGTTCTAGTCCACTCAACGTTTATCTTCTGGAGCTTTTGATCACGATGATCACCCTTTTTATGTAACTCTTTCACATCGTACTCTAAGGATGACAATCTCTTACTTCCTTCCTCCACCTTCTATAGGATCGCTCTCAATATCTCCTCAGTCGATGCACCGCCTTCTCCACCCGGAGGCATTAATTAATCTCTTCGTTTGTGAGTGGATCGTCACCTTAGAGGATGCTAGAACTTGTGTGTGCTCTTGCTTCTTGATTGTGTCTAGTTTGATATGCCGAATGTGATCTTAGGCCATCTTTGTTTTTATTGAGTCACTTAGCCAAAATTTTCCTTACCAATGACATGTATCCCTTGCTAGCCCCTTTGAGCCTAAAACTTATTTTATTTGCTAGCACATTTAAACACTATTCCAAGTTCCTAAGCCTTTTTGTCCCAATTTGAGTGGAGAATAGGAAAAGTGTGAAGGTTGAAGGGATTGAGTTGATTTGAGAAAAGGAATTATGATGGTTGAGTGGTGATAAAATAAGAGTGTGAATGAGATATGAGTTGTGGGAAAGAAAAAATTGAAAATGAGCAAAAGAAAAATTGAGCTCATGTGTTTGTGCGAAAAAGAAAAAAAAAGTGAAGTGATTGAAAAAAAAAGTGAAAAGAGTTAAAAAAATTGAAGTGTTGAGAAAAGTGGAATTGAAAGAGTGTTGATTGAATATGTTTGAAGTAGTATGTTCCTAATCTCGAAGTGCCAAAGTTTGACTTTCTATTCTCCATTCACTTAAGTCACTTACCCATATTATTATCCCACCTGTCCAAAGAGCCTACATTACAACCTTGAGAAAAGTCCTTTTTGATTCGGCATTGATTTCTAGAGTACGGTCGAAGTTAAGAGAACTTACAAGTCTATGGCTGCCAATTTGTGTGATTGATTGTTTGAGTGAGTCCCTTGATCATTGTTATACACTTGTGAGGGAGCTAAACACATCGTTGAGTGCACATCCATGCTTGATCTTGGTGTTTCTTGTTATTGTTGCATGAGTATGATAAAAGAAAGTGAGTGAGTATACGGGTGATTGACTTTTGAAGCTCGAGTTCATTAGCTTGCATGATTGATTCTTTTTAGTCATCCCTAACAATTTCACTTGACTTATTATTTCATTGCTTGAGGACAAGCAATATGGTAAGTTTGGGGGGGGGGGGTTGATTAAGCGTGAAATTGTTATGTTTTGGTGCCGGATTTGCCCATGTTTTGAGTATTTTCGACGAGTGTTTGGAGTCAAATGAGTATCATTTTTATAAACTTATTAATTTGTCTCTTTGGTTTTCATAGATAGATAGATGGCGAAAAGAGGAGTTCGTAGGACTTTGAATCGGCCAATACGGACTCCCGGTTGAGAAGTTATGAAGGTTTTACGAACATGTGTACAGCCAGCGGTCAAGCGCCTCGCTCGACCTCTTGACCCGCTCGACCACCAAGCTCGAATGGGGCGCTCGAGCTGCACCTGCACTCGAGCGTTTTTGTGTGTTTTTGGCCCAAAATCGCCCAAATTCATCCCAAAGCCTATATATGCCCCTTCCAAGCATATTTTCACATATCACAACATACCAACACATATTTTTACATATTTTGAAAGAGGAGAAAGCTTGGGAGGGAGATTGGAAGAGTTTTATACGTTGTAATCGAGGTTTTAATTTACGAATTCTTCGTTTTAGTATTTCTTTTGAATGTATTAGATTAATTCTTTCTTTCTTTACTCTTGGAGACGATTAAACCTAGTTTTTCAGATTTATATAGATTTCTTTAGAGACTTTAATTTGTTCTTTCGTTTATGTTCTTGATTTCTTTCGTTAATTTAATTATGCATATGGTTATTGTTCTTGTGATTGCTTTTATTATTCAAACCACCATGTTAGGCTAGAACCCTTGCATGCTTGGGGTAGGATGAACTCGTAGAAGTAGGATGTGGGTATGTAATTAGGGTAACTTGTGACGTTAGGTTTTAATTCTCTTGATTAATGAATTCTTAAAATCAATCTTCACTTTGCCTTTGAATTTCGTTCGAAAAGTGTTAGAGAGAGGACGACCGTATCACTCTTTAACAACGAGTAGACTTAATGAGAGGGTTTAGGAAGGGTTAATTCATCTACCAGTTTAGCGAAGGAGGACGACCGCATCGCCTTAGTTAAATTAGGGTCTCATTAATTAAGCACAATCTAATAACTTGTTAGTAGATTAGTGAAGTCGAGTGTTAGGGTAAAGTATTAGGGTTTAGAATCTTGAGCTTTCACCTTGCATTCTTAGACTTAGGTTATTTCTTGTGTGTCACAGTTATTTTGATTATGTACCTGCTCCGTTAGTATACGTAGGGATTCATATCTTAAGCATCACCATCTCTCATTAGAACACAACCCTTAGTTAATTTGATTGCTTTAGTATTTTAGTTTACTTAGTTTATTTTAGTCTTTCAATTAATCGTTCTAAAAACCCAAAAACAACACACTCATATTAACTACGACGCGTAGATCTTTAGGGATCTATTCGCATATACTCCATCCCTTGGGTTCGATAATACTTGGTCCCTATACTTGCCCATACTACTGTGAACCCGTTCTCTTGCGGGGTAACTACTAGTAGAAAGCTAGTGTAGTTTGCTTCAAGTCAATGGCGCCGTTGCCGGGGAATGGCGTTATATGTCTTTTGAATAGGACTTGTAGATAGCTTAGTAGTTAGTAGTGAGTGCTTTATTTTCTGTTTTATTTTTATTTTTATTCATTCGGCAGTTGCGTTTTGATCCTTCTGCTAGTGTGTCAGGTATATGAAAACACGCTCACAAGGTAATACGAGCGAAGGGAGAATACCGTTGGGCCCTGAGACGATAGCTAGAAGGAACCGAGCTTTCTTGAGGAGAATGAACACTGCCGGAGGAGGGAAAGAACCAATGGACATCAATAATGAGTTGGAAGATGCCGAGAATGAGTTTAACCAGGGGTTGAACCGGGTTGACGGCACTGAGGGCAACCCGGGTGCACAAAACGTCATCAATCCAGCTCAGAATTTTGTCCATAATCCTCTGAACAACCCTGCTTACCCACAAAACCCAAATAACCCTTTCAACAACCTAGTATACCAACATTACCCATACCCACCATACCCTTATTCACCATACCCATATCATCCACCACCTGTGTACCAACCACCTCCAGTTCAACAAGTACCAACACCACCTGTTGCTCCTCAGTCTGTGCCCCAGAACGCAGATCAGAATATGGTAATTCAGGGCAGGTTCGTGGCACAACCGCAGAGGTACTACGATGGAGTGGCATTACCTCCTGTCGAGGCAAATAATTTCTCTATTTCCCCAGGAATTCTAAAGCTGTTGACCGAGAATCAGTTCAAGGGGGTGATCGGGAAGGAGAATCCTCATACACACTTGAGGAGCTTTCTCATGATAGCATCCACATTTAATTATAATGGCATATCTGAAGATGCCAAGAGGCTTAGGCTGTTCCCATTCTCGTTGACGGGAATAGCCAAGGAGTGATACGATAATACGCTCCCGCGGGGAGGTATTACCACTTGGGCCGAGCTCGAGCGTCTGTTCCTCGAGCGATTCTACCCTCCATCTAGGACGATCAAGGCTAGGATTGAGATCTCTTCCTTCCGCCAGAAGCAAGGAGAGGACCTACGTCAAGCGTGGGAGAGATACTCAAATATGTTGATCGAGTGCCCGCAGCATGGGTACAATGAGGGGGATATTATGGCATTCTTCTACAGTGGTGCCAACAAGGCTGGGCAAGACCATTTAGACGCCTGTGCGGGCGGAGCATTCCTGAATCAAGGCATAGAGAGGTGTAGAGAGATCGTGGACAACATTGTCACGAATGCCGGGGCTTGGAATTGAGACTCAGATTTTCAAAGAGTGCATCAGGTTGAGGAGGGAGAAGGAACGAGAAGGCTGCTGATGGCCATGATGGAGAAGATCAACAACCTCGAGTTGGGGAAGAACTTGGTTGGAGAGCATGCAGCAGAGAAGGAAAGAATAGACCAGCCAAGTGGACAACAAGAGGTAGCCAATTACATGGGAGGTCCGTATTACAATCAGAATGGCTACCAAGGTGGAAATCAGTTTGGAAGACCTTCTTATGGTCAGCCATTTGTACCTCCAGGGCCACAGCCGCCTCAAAATCAATGGAGGAACACACAAGGATATCAAGGTGGCCAGCAGCCTCCTCAAAACACATGGAGGAAGAATGAGAACTTTTCTTATGCTAACCCAAAAACTGGTATTACTGTTCCTACAGGTGTTGATCCGGGGTCAAAACCTTCTGGTGGAGAAGGCGGTGCATCAACCGAGGAGATGTTGAGAGCGATCCTTCAGAAGGTGGAGGAAGGGAGCAAGCGATTGTCCTCCTTGGAGTACGATGTGAAGGAGCTGCATAAGAAAGGCGATCATCGAGATCAAGAGCTCCAAAAGATGAACGTTGAGTGGACTAGAACTCAACAAGAGAACAATCAAAGGTTCACTTCTATAGAGTTCCAGATGAGCCAGATTGCAAAGATGGTGAATAGAGAGCCGGGAAAATATCCTTCAATGCCGGAGGGGAACCCGAAGGAGCATTGCAAGGCGATCCAGCTTAGAAGTGGAACCAATTATGAAGGTCCTCAGATGCCTGCTGATTATGAGACGCCCCAAGTTGAGAAGGGGATTGAAAGTGAAGGGATTGAGAAAAAGGGTGAGGATGAGTCTCATGAGAGCAAAGAGCTTGAAGAGGAAGGCATTGAGGAGATTGAGAGAGTTCCTAAGTGGAAAAAGGCAAAGGAAGCAAAGGAAAAAGTGAAAGAAACAGAAAGAGATGAATGAGGGGTACCCAAGTCTGTGATACCCGTCCCATATCCACAGCGCTTCATGAAAAAGAAGCTTGATGAAAAATTTGCAAAATTTCTTGATGTTTTTAAACAACTTCACATTAACATTCTTTTTTATGATGCTTTGGAACAAATGCCGCATTATGCAAAGTTTCTGAAGGACTTGATAGCGAAAAGGCGGCGAGTGGATGAGCCGAAGTTGGTGCAGCTAAACCACGAGGTGAGTGCATTAGTACACAAGGCGCTTCCACCGAAGCTGAAGGATCCCGGGAGCTTCACGATCCTATGCGACATTGGGAACGGGATCAAGAAAGGAGCGCTATGTGATTTATGGGCGAGCATCAATCTCATGCCCTTGTCGCTTTTCAAGAAGTTGGAAGGTGGAGAACTTCAACCCACAATGATGACGCTTCAACTTGCCGATCGGTCTATTACACGACCTCAAGGAGTGGTTGAAGACGTCCTAGTGAGAGTTGGAGAGCACATTTTTCCAGCCGACTTTGTAGTGCTAGAGATGGAGGAAGATGAGCACGTGCCCCTGATCTTGGGAAGACCGTTCTTAGCTACGGCGGGGATGGTGCTAGACGTGGCAAATGGGAAGATTACATTGAAGGTTGATGATCAAGAAGTGAAGATCTCCCTATATGAAGCCATGAAGCACCCGAAGGAGGATGAGAGTTTGTATTGCATGGATACCATTGATCCTCGTGTTGAAGACACGCCTCCTATCCCTAATCCTTCTCATATTCATGATTTAGTTAGTCCTTCACTTGATTATTTAACCCATGAGCATTCTGTTCTTGATTATTTTGATAGGGATAAAGTGAAGAAGTTGAAGGATGAAGAGGTGAAGAAAGTGGACGTGGTCCAGTTAGAAGGGAAATGAGGAGTTAAGAAGAAGAAGAAGTCAAAACTCAAGAAATTGTTTAGTAAGACTCCTCCAGATAAAGGTGAGAAGGAGTTGAGACCTATACCACTTGAGGTGGGGAAGGAAGCAAAAGGGCTCATGATGGAGGGGCATCAAGGAAAAGAATGCAACCACCACTCTTATGAGAGTAAGGGAGGTAAATTTGAGTATGATGTCCCATAAGCTCCTTGAGCTCGGTCCGGCATGAGGACCTTAAAAATAGCGCTGAATGGGAGGCAACCCATTTTTTATTTGTTTTTAGTGTCCTATTATGTTATTAGGGTGTTGTTGAGTCGTATGTTTAACCTCGTACTTGAGAGTTTTATATTGTAGACTTGTCTCTAAAGGAGTAAAGGTATCATGGAGTTATTCAGATTGAAGGAACCAACTTGAGACAAGGGAGTGTGCAAAGCTATTGAGAGAAACTGAATCATCCTCGATTCACCTATGAGTATCAAAGAGACAAATTCATCAATGTATAGAAATAGTACTCATTTGGCTCTAAAACTCAATAAATCCGACCAAAACTAGGGCGTTTCTAGCTACGAATCATGACAATTTCACGCCTAATCACATCACCTTAGTTAAATTAGGGTCTCATTAATTAAGCACAATCTATTAACTTGTTAGTAGATTAGTGAAGTCGAGTGTTAGGGTAAAGTATTAGGGTTTTGAATCTTGAGCTTTCACCTTGCATTCTTAGACTTAGGTTAATTCTTGTGTGTTACAATTATTTTGATTATGTACCTGCTCCGTTAGTATACGTAGGGATTCCAATCCTAAGCATCACCATCTCTAATTAGAACACAACCCTTAGTTAATTTGGTTTCTTTAGTATTTTAGTTTACTTAGTTTAATTCAGTCTTTTAATTAATCTTTCAAAAACCCAAAAACATTACACTCATATTAACTACGACGCGTAGATCTTCAGGGATTTGTTCGCATACACACTTTCCCTTGGGTTCGATAATACTTGGTCTCTATACTTGCCCATACTACTATGAACCCGTTCTCTTGCGGGGTAACTACTAGTAGAAAGCTAGTATAGTTTGCTTCAAGTCAATGGCGCCGTTGCCGGGGATGAATTAACCCTTCCTATACCCTCTCGTTAAGTCTACTCGTTGTTAAAGAGTGATACGGTCGTCCTCTCTCTAACACTTTTCGAACGAAATTCAAAGGCAAAGTGAAGATTGATTTTAAGAATTCATTAATCAAGAGAATTAAAACCTAACGTCACAAGTTACCCTAATTACATACCCACATCCTACTTCTACGAGTTCATCCTACCCCAAGCATGCAAGGGTTCTAGCCTAACATGGTGGTTTGAATAATAAAAGCAATCACAAGAACAATAATCATATGAATAATTAAATTAACGAAAGAAATCAAGAACATAAACGAAAGAACAAATTAAAGTCTCTAAAGAAATCTATATAAATCTGAAAAACTAGGTTTAATCGTCTCCAAGAGTAAAGAAAGAAAGAATTAATCTAATATGTTCAAAAGAAATACTAAAACGAAGAATTCGTAAATTAAAACCTCGATTACAACGTATAAAACTCTTCCAATCTCCCTCCCAAGCTTTCTCCTCGCTCAAAATATGTAAAAATATGTGTTGGTATGTTGTGATATGTGAAAATATGCTTGGAAGGGGTATATATAGGCTTTGGGACGAATTTGGGCGATTTTGGGCCAAAAACACGCAAAAACGCTCGAGTGCAGGTGCAGCTCGAGCGCCCCATTCGAGCTTGGTGGTCGAGCGGGTCAAGAGGTCGCTGTACACATGTTCGTAAAACCTTCATAACTTCTCAACCGGGAGTCCGTTTTGGCCGATTCAAAGTTCTACGAACTCCTCTTTTCGCCCTCTATCCATCTATGTAAATCAAAGAGATAAATTAATAAGTTTATAAAAATGATACTCATTTGACTCCAAACACTCGTCGAAAATACTCAAAACATGGGCAAATCCGGCACCAAAATATAACAATTTCACACCTAATCAGCAGCTCTGATACTGAGGAAGAAACCATGGCTAATCGCACTTTGAAATAATTAGCTAGCCCACAACTCGAACAACAACCACTTTGCATTATTTATCCTGATGAAGCTAAAACATTTGAATTAAAATCTGGATTAATTCATTTGTTGCCCTCCTTTCATGGTAATGCAGACAAAGATCCACATACTTATTTGAAGGAATTCCACGTGGTGTGTTCGAACATGAGGCCAAAGGATGTTACCGTCGACTTAGTAAAATTGAAAGCATTTCCGTTCTCTTTGAAGGACTCTGCTTGGGAATGGTTTCATTACTTGTCTTCTAGGACAGTCAATACTTGGGTCGAGATGGAGACATTGTTCTTGCAAAGATACTTTCCCACATCCCGAGCCGCTAGTATACGGAAGGACATATGTGGTGTGAGACAAGCACAAGGGGAAACCCTTTACGAATATTGGGAAAGATTCAAGAAATTGGTGTCCAGTTGCCCCCAACACCAAATTTCCGAACAACTGTTAATTCAATACTTCTATGAGGGTCTAACTCTCACTGATCGTAGCCTGATAGACGCAGCTAGTGGTGGAGCTCTTGGTGATAAGACCCCGACTCAAGCAAGAGCTCTCATAGAAAATATGGCGGTGAATTCCCAGCAATTCAGTCAATGTGGTGCACCGGTTAAACAGGTACAAGAGGTAAATGATTCATCATATCATGATAAATTAACTGAGTTAACCTCTTTTGTGAGAAAACTTGTTATAGGTGGGATCCAACCCCAACAGGTTGATCCGTGTCGCATTTGCAAAACTACAGATCATACCACTGACACCTGTAAGATCTTCTTGGCCGAGATTGATGCGAACGTCAATGCAGTTGGGTCCGGAAATTTCCAAGGGAGAAAATACGATCCTCATTCAAACACTTACAATCCGGGTTGGCGAGATCATCCGAACCTCAGGTATGGAGATCAGCAAGGTTCTCACCCATATGAAGGTTATAGACCACCACCACCACCACCACAAAGAGGGCAGTATGACAATAATAATCGTGGGGAGAGCTCCGGAAAATCGAGGGAGGATATGCTCAATATGCTTACTTCGAATACCTTGCAGTTCCAAAAGAACATGACTCAATTTCAAGAAAAAACGAGGTCAAGCATAACACGGTTAGAGTTTCAAATGGGCCAATTAGCCACCATCGTGAACCGGATGGAGTCACAAAATAGTGGAAAATTGTCGTCTCAAACTGAGGTAAATCCGAGAAACGTGAGTGCTATCACGTTGAGGAGTGGAAAGGAGTTAGAGGAGGTTCGAGCTCCTGTGGAGTCAGTCCCGAGTGATGAAAAAGAGACCGAACCTGCTGACACTGGATCATCCAGTGTGGTACTGCCGGAACTGCCAAAACTGCCAGAAATTAAGGACACTGGATCACCCAGTGTGGTACATTTTTCAAAAAATGAAGAGAAATGAGCTGGTAAGTCAATTTCAAAAATTCCTATTACTAATGCTTTGCCTTTTCCTTCCATGTTCGATAGGGCAATGAAGGAAAACAAGGAGAAACAAATTCTCGACATTTTTCGAAAAGTGGAGATCAACATTCCACTACTCGATGCCTTAGCCCAAATTCCGAGATATGCAAAATTCCTCAAGGATTTGTGTACTAATAAGCGAAGGCTCAAGGGGAACGAAAGAGTGGTGATGGGAGAAAACGTGTCCGCAGTGTTCCAAAAGCGATTACCCGAAAAGCTTAAGGACCCAGGTATGTTCACTATTCCATGTAGAATTGGTAATGTAGTGATTGAACGTGCCATGCTAGATTTAGGTGCATCGATTAATGTCATGCCATGCTCTGTTTTTGCTGCATTAAATATGGGTCCTTTAAAAGCAACTGAGGTTTCTATTCAGCTAGCTGATCGTAGTACTACATACCCTGATGGGGTAATTGAGGATGTGTTAGTGCAGATGAATGAACTTGTGTTCCCTGCGGATTTTTATGTGCTTGATATGAGTGGAAGTACTTCAGTTACTATGCCTATCTTGTTAGGGAGGCCGTTCCTGAACACCGCCCAAACAAAGATAAATGTTTCTGAAGGAACTCTCACTATGGAATTTGATGGGACAATCATTAATTATAATATTTATGATGCTATGAAATATCCTGATGATTCGTCTTCATTATTTTCTATTAGTGTGATTGATCCCTTGGTTGTTGAGATTTTTGAACGTAGCTATAGGAATGAACTTGAGGAGATCTTCACGAAGGGGATTGAATCAGGAAAGCCACAAATTTACGAGGAGTCCCATGATGAAATAGGGGCTGCCCTAAAACTTCCAAGGCCACTGCATCCACAACATGAGGTAAAATTCATTAAGTTGCCCGAAGTTATTAATAAAATTCTACCTTCTACTGTGCAGGCACCCGAACTCGAACTCAAAGCACTTCCGAGCCATCTCAAGTATGTATACTTGGGTGATAATAAAACCCTCCCGGTTATTATCTCGTCTAAGTTGAATTCATCACAAGAGGAAGCTTTGATCGAGGTTCTCAAGAAACACAAAGAGGCGATAGGATGGACGATAGCCGACATAAAAGGAATCAGCCCTTCGACATGCATGCACCGGATTCTCATGGAGAATGATTTCAAGCCTTCAAGAGAGCCTCAACGATGTCTAAACCCTTCAATGATGGAGGTAGTGAAGAAGGAAGTCATTAAGCTCCTTGGTGTAGGCCTAATTTACCCAATTTCGGACAGCAAGAGAGTAAGCCCCACCCAAGTTGTTCCCAAGAAATCGGGTGTTACTGTGGTCGAGAATCGAGATGGGGAGTTAGTACCTACACGAGTCCAGACGGGCTGGAGAGTTTGCATTGATTATCGAAAGCTGAATGCGATGACTCGGAAGGATCATTTCCCACTACCTTTCATCGATCAGATGCTTGAGAGGTTGGCCAGTCATAAATTCTACTGTTTCTTAGATGGATTTTTGGGCTACTTTCAGATTGCCATTGCTCCGGAAGATCAGGAGAAGACGACTTTCACTTGCCCGTTCGGAACTTTTGCCTACCGTCGAATGCCCTTTGGCCTTTGCAATGCACCTGCGACTTTCCAACGGTGTATGGTAAGTATTTTTTCCGAATATATTGGTAATATAATAGAAGTCTTCATGGATGATTTTAGTGTGTATGGGGATTCTTTTGAAATTGGGCTTGCAAACCTTGCGTTAATTTTGAAAAGATGTGTTGAAACTAACCTTGTTTTAAATTGGGAAAATTTTCATTTTATGGTGGAAGAAGGTATAGTTTTAGGACATGTTGTTTCAGTTCGGGGGATAGAGGTTGATAAGTCTAAAATTGACTTGATATCTGCTTTGCCTTACCCCGTAAGTGTACGGGAGATTCGTTCCTTTCTTGGTCATGCAGGTTTCTACAGGAGATTCATCAAGGATTTCTCCAAGATTGCCTCTCCCCTATGTACATTGCTGCAAAAAGACAAGGAGTTTGATATGAACGAGAGTTGCAAGGTGGCGTTCGATAAACTGAAAGAGGTGTTGACCACACCACCCGTGATCCAACCGCCAAATTGGGAGTTGCCATTCGAGATAATGTGTGACGCAAGTGATTATGCCGTAGGGGCTGTTTTGGGGCAAAGAGTTGGAAGAGCTGCCCATGTGATTTATTATGCTTCTAGGACTTTGAATTCGGCACAAGCGAATTACTCTACTACGGAAAAAGAGCTTCTTGCTATTGTTTTTGCATTAGAGAAATTTCGTTCATATTTATTGGGTTCTAAAGTTATTGTTTATTCTGATCATGCAGCACTCAGGTTCCTCCTTAGCAAGAAAGATGCGAAGCCACGCTTAATTCGATGGATTTTGCTTCTCCAAGAGTTAGATTTGGAGATTAAGGACAAGAAAGGAGCCGAGAACGTGGTTGCTGATCATCTCAGCCGCTTAGTAAGGGATGAAGATAGGTTGCCTTTGTTGGAAAGCTTTCCGGATGAACAGTTGCTCGAAATTGCTCAAATAAAAAAAAAATTCTGCCACACTGGGTCTCCCAGTGTCGCCTTCTGCTGAAGCTATTCCATGGTATGCCGATATTGTAAATTTCCTTGTTGCTAATGTATTTCCAGTGGGTATGACTAAGGCAAAGAAGGATAAAATAAAGAGTGACGCAAAGTATTTCGTGTGGGATGACCCGTATTTTTGGAAACATTGCTCCGATCAAATGATTAGGCGATGTGTTCCCGATTCGAAATTCAACTCAATTCTTTCATTTTGTCGCTCTTATGCGTGTGGGGGCCCTTTGGTTCCAAACGGACAGCCCATAAGATCTTGGAAAGTGGTTTTTACTGGCCAACACTTTTTCGTGACTCCCATGATTTTTGTAAGTTTTGTGATAATTGCCAAAGAACGGAAAATATCTCCCGTCGAAATGAAATGCCCCAAACTCCAATTATGACTTGTGAAATCTTTGATGTTTGGGGTATGGATTTCATGGGACCTTTTCCTTCGTCTCATGGTAATTTTTACATTTTACTTGGTGTCGATTATGTGTCTAAGTGGGTGGAAGCTAAGGCCACCCGGACTAATGATTCGAAAGTTGTTGCAGGTTTTGTGAAGTCTAACATATTTTCCAGGTTTGGGATACCAAAGGCCATCATCAGTGATCGTGGTACGCATTTTTGCAACCGAACGATTGAAGCCTTACTTCGGAAGTATGGGGTGGTGCACAAACTTTCTACACCTTACCACCCCCAAACGAGTGGACAAGCTGAGGCGTCTAATCGTGAAATCAAGTCTATCTTAGAAAAGACGGTGCAGCCGAACCGTAAAGACTGGAGCACGCGGCTAGATGATGCTCTTTGGGCCTACAAAACTGCATACAAGACACCGATTGGGATGTCCCCTTATAGGCTCATATATGGAAAACCGTGCCATCTTCCGGTGGAAATACAACACCGAGCTCTTTGGGCGATCAAGAAATGTAATTTGGATGTTGATGAGGCTGGGACACATAGGAAACTCCAACTCCAAGAGCTTGAGGAAATTCGCCTTGAGGCATTTGATAATGCCTTAATTTATAAGGAGAAAACGAAAGCCTTCCATGATAAAAATATTGCACGGAAACAATTCTTGGTGGGTGATAAAGTTCTGCTTTATCATTCTCGCCTTAAATTGTTTCCGGGAAAATTACACTCTCGTTGGATAGGTCCTTTCTTAGTTATTGAGGTGTTTTCTCATGGTGTTGTTGTGATACAAAGCCTCAAAACAGGAAAAACATTTTAGGTGAACGGACACCAGTTGAAGCCGTATTTTGAGGGGTTTCCACAAGCAGATGTGGAAAATGAGGTCGTTCACGACCCACCTAAGTTTTGAGAAAAATGAGAAGCTGATGTCGAGCCAACGACTTTAAAAAAAAGCGCTTTACGGGAGGCAACCCGTATTTTTATTGCTTTTTGTTTTTGTTTTTATTTCTGTTTGTGTGGTCTTTCTTTTTACCTTGTTTTTTTGGGTGTTCGTATGTTTTGCAGGTTACTTCTTTGATTACTCCAAACGGCCGTTCGATTGTTTTACCAAACCCGACGTACAATAGCCCGAGGATACCGGCCAACTTGAAGATGCTCCACCGTCATTTACCCAATACACCTGCCCGCCATCCTCCTGCACTTCGACGATAATTCAGGTGTTTCTTTCCATGTCTTATGTTTTCCTTATTACTTGTTTTCGCTTGGGACAAGCTTATTACTAAGTGTGGGGGGAGTTTAAAATATGGTAATATGTGTTGGTATGGAGTTTTGTTATTTTGGTGTGTATTCTTCTTGTAGTTTGGTTGCTGAATTTTTTTTTTATGTCTGCTGCTGTGTTCGTCACTTTGCTGCTTTTTGGTGAGTGATGTTGGGTGAAATTGGCTCGATTTATATATGTTATTAGCCTAAGTAATGTTTCATGACAAGAGAAATGATTGTGATTGATGAGAGTGTGGTGTTAGTGGGGGATTTGCTCATTGATTCTTGTGATGGAATTGGATGAAAATGAATAGGATTCGATACACAATAGCATTTTTTTTGTGAGCTTTTGAGCCTAAGAGCAATTCATCATATTTATGCTCAACTAGATGAGTGCCCGCGTACTACGCGAGATTCTTGTAAAAATAAATTACTCCCTCCGTCCATGAAATATAGTCCTGTTTCTTTGCACGTGGTTTAATGCAAAATGTCGGAGGGTGTTACGGGATTTTCTGAGATTCATTTTTTAATAATATTATTGTTAATGGAAAGTTTGTTTCGCATACTTTCCATAAACGGTCATTTTATTAAAAAAGGGACTTCGGAAAATTACGTAATACCCTCCAACATATCGCATTAAACCACGTGCAAAAAAACAGGACTATATTTCATGGACGGAGGTAGTATATATTATAAAATACTAGTATTTTACCCGTGCGATGCACGATCGGTATATGTATAACGTGTATTATAATTTTTTTTAAATTTAAATAGATTATATATATTTGATGGATTTTTTGCTCTTGACATGCGAGACAATCTCATATATGAGATGAGTCTTATTTTCGTATTTACGTTATACTCTCTTTTAAAACAGATTCTTCTCATGTACACCTTCTCATGTAAGTTTTTGTCTACTTATTTTTGTACCTCCTATTTTTTTTAAAACTTATATAACATAGAAAATTTGTAAAAATAATGAACGATAACATTATGTGTGAAGTCAGTTTGTGTAAATTTGATACCTTGGATGTTTTTTTTTTCTTTTTTTTTTCTTTGTGCATCTAAGATGGCCCTATACTCTATATATGATCTTACATATATTTTAAATAACTTATACAACAAAACTAAAAGTTCCAATGCATTTTATAAATATTCAGTAGTAATAATATATTTCTGTGATACTTTAAAACATCTCTGTATATTTTTTAACAGATCTCTATATTATATTTTAAATACACTTAAAAATATTACTTTAATAAGTGCTCCATACACATATATGTGTTCTGTTTAGCTCATATTACTTCATATTATGACCTTATTTTCTTTTTATAAGATATTTAATATGTATTCAAATTTATTACATTGTATTGGTATAAAATGAGTCTTTATTTGCTCAAATCAATAACATATTGTCTTGACTTTCCACCCCTACAGATTTATTATGGATTGAAAAAAAATTTATTATACAAACTATCAAGCAATGTTATATACATAATCACTACTAAATTTGTATCCCCTACTATTATTCCACCTCAAATAAGAAGACCTACCAGCTGGAATATTAATGTTCCAATATTTGCATATTTTTTTCGGACACTTTTCGTGTCTAAAATTAAGTTTTTATTACGATAATTATGATAAATTCCCATACATGAAACAAATCTCTTTTACTATATGAGTATGCATTTATGAGGATCAAAGTCAAACCCAACTATGATTAATTGAGAGTATAACACAAATATTAAAGTGGAGCATCATATCATGTGTATGAAACAAATTTCTTACATAAAAGTCCCTCATAAATAAAATATGTTTAATTATAGAATTTATATTGCTATTAAAATAGATACTTCAAGACTTATATTATGACAAATATGATATGATCTCATACATGAAATATATCTCATCTACTATATCATATTACTCATTAGTTTATAGAGCTCAACCCAATTACATTTGAAAGGAGGTAATCAAAAAATTTAAGTGGAATATTGTCTCATATATGAGACCATCTCACACAAAAGTCCCACATAAATAAAATATTGTGTTAGGAATTTTCTATTGCTAAAATAATATGAAAATATAATTAGTTACAATAATTAAGAAAAAAAGGAAGAGAAAAAATATTGGATGTATAAAAAAAATAACCAAACAATATCTAATAATACTCCCTCCGTCCACCAAATTTTTACCCACTTTCCTTTTTGGTCCGTCCACCAAATTTTTACCCATTCCTCTTTTGGAAATAAACTACACTCACAAACAAAAAATGGGGCCCACAGTACCCACCACAATACTCTTACTTTATCTATTTTATTCACTTTTTCAATAAAATATCATTTTTCATTAAAAACTGTGCTCAACAGTAACCGGGTAAAATTTTCGTGGACGGAGGGAGTATATTTTTATGTATTTAATCTATTTTAGTGGATTAAATCTTTAATGCATATTATTAGTTAGAGTCTTTTTACAAATAATTACAATGAAAACTATGTGTTGTATTTAGAATTTCAATATTTGCATCATTATTTTTTCCGTTTAATTTTCGTGTCTCAAATTAAGATTTTATTATTATACATTCTCATACATGCAATTAATCTCATTATCTATATGAGTATGAGTTTATGAGGATCCAACCCAATTATGGTTTAAAGAAGAGTACGACACATATATTTAAGTGGATCATCATCTCATGTACATGAGACAAACCGTCTCTCATAAAAGAAACATTCAATTATAGATTTTATATTGCTATCAAAATAAATGCTTCAAGATTTTTATTATGATAGATATGGGATAGTCTTATACATAATACAAATTTTATTGACTATATAACTCATAAGTTGATGGAGTTCAAGCCAACTATTTTTTTTAAGGAGACAATGACCCAAAAAAATTAGTGGAACACTGTCTCATATATGGAGCTCATTTTACACAAGATTCCCTCATAAAACACAAAGTCTTATTATGAAATTTTTATTGCTAAAATCAATATTAGAATATAATAAATTACAATAATTAAAGCAAAAAAAAAAAAAGGATATATAAAGAATGAGTAGTTTAAGTGTGTACTTGAGTGCATGGTATGCACTTGAATTTTGAAAAAAAAAAATACCACAAGAAGTAATCAGTGATACTCCAAGAAGTAGTCGGTAACACCCCAAGAAGTAATCAGTAGTAACCCAACTGGAAAAAAAAAAATGCACGGTTCGGTATGTTTGAACAAATCAAAATTAAAGTCAATATTGAGCTTAAAATCTAAGTGCATGCTAAAATTTGTGATAAAAAAAATAACCAAGCAAATTCTAATAGTAGTATATCTTTTTTTATTATTAAATCTGTTGTGGTGGATTAAATTAATGATGCATATTATTAGTTAGAGTCTTAAAAAAAGTATACAATGAAGAAATATTTTTTTAATTAATTGCACATTATTTTTAATTATGTTAAAATATTATATAGTATATTTGTCAAACTTAGAATTAAAAAAAATTATGGTATGACTTATAATTAAATTTTATATTTAGACTATTTTATTATTAAATTAGTATAGATAGGAGTAAGTTACAATAGTTAAAGGTAAAAAAATAGTTTAATAAATAAAAAGGATTTAATCTGATGGTTTTTTTTTTTTTGTATCTAATCTATTTTAGTGGATTAAATATTTGAATAGTCTTTTAAAAATTTATTAGTTATAGTCTTTTAATTTTTTTTACAATGAATATTCCTTTTTTAATTTATCATGTAATTTCAATTAGATAAAAATATTTAATATTATATTTATCAAAATTAAAAACAACTTTTTGTATCACTTAGTTATTATTTCTAAAATATTGTGATTGGAGATCTTTTTTAACTACACGTATAATTATAATAAGGTTAAAATATTAAATTTTATATTTATCAATATTAGAAAGGATTCTTGGTATTCTTAATTTCTAGTTCGAAAATATTTTATTATTAGATTAGTATAAATAGATTATATATATAATATATTCATATAATTCTATATATGTATATATATGTAATAATGTTTCTAATATAGAAATGAGAAGTTTTGTTTCTTAGAGGTAATGGGAAATTGTTTGGTTGAGGAATTAAAGATTGTAACGTTTTCTTAAATGATAATAATAATAATACAATATTAATAATCAGTTTTTTTGGCGAGAAATAGTTTAATGATCAAACTCCAAATTTAGAAATAATTAGTTTTCAACCTTTGAAATAGTTTCTATAAATAAAATATTTTGTTATTATATTAGTATAGATTACATTTAAATAAATAAAAAATTAGCATTTCAAAATAAAAAATAAAAATAAATTGTCATTATTAGACCCAATAATAATATAATTCGACCCTCTATTTAAAACAAATAAAAAAGTTATGTTAAATATAATATACTTATATTCAAAGTACGTAAAGATTTATAGATGTGTGCAAAATTCTAATATATGTTATTGCATTTTTAATTTGAGAAAATATTAAACATAATCTCGCGTATTAAACATAAGTCAGAAGAAAAATGATATACTAAAAACGATTTGAGAAAAATAAAAATTCAAATATTTAGAATTTTACTTAATTTTTTTTTTAAACAATAAGAATTCATCAATTGGATGTTATAATCTCAAACAATCAGAATTTTTAAATTATAAGTAATTATTTAATCAATAGAATAAATTAAAATTATAGTGACACAACAAAAATAAATCAATTAAATATTAAAATTTCAGATAATTATAATTTTTTTTAAATTTAATCATTCAATTTAGCAATAGTTTATTTGTTTAAATTATTGAAACAATTAAGAATTTTCTGAATATAGGATATGCTCAAACCTCAAATATAGTAAAATTAAATGTAAATTGACACATTCATAATAAAATTTCTAATATACTTTTATGCACTCATATTATATACAGTAGATATTCAAATTTTATAAAACTCGTGGTTGGTGTAATTGGTAAACATTATAATCTTTGTCTAAGAGGTGCAAGGTTCAAGTTCACTTAGATGCATTTTTTTTAGTTAAACTCATAATTATAGTGTCACAAAATGACACATAGGCCAAATGAACGTAAGATCGACACATCATCAGGAAGAACTCCCTATTAGTATAATAGGGGATTTTTCCTTGTGTTGTGTGGTCGAACTTGATGTGTGCGTTCTAGAACTTGCTCATTATATGCATTTCGAGACTACATTCATGGATTCATGCATTGAAATGCTTAAGGCAATTAGGATTACCCCTTTGGCTTATATGTTCCTACTTTGTTATAATTCTTCCCTTAGAAGCCAAGTTGAGCCTGAAGCCTTTTTCTTTGATTAGCACAATAATTTTTGCCATTGTCCTATTCGTTGAAGACTCATCCGATTTGCACCCTTAGTTGAGATTAAATTGTGAGTTATGTGCATAAATAATTGGGGTTGTGAGTTGTGAGAGTTTTGGGAAATGAAAGGATTTTATGAAAGGAATAAAAAAAAAGTGCTGAAAAAAAAAAGCTGGAAACAAGGCTGAATAAAAAAAAGGGAAAAGAAAGAAAGAAAGTGGGTTGAAAGAAGAAGAGAAAAATATTTTTGTTGAGTGTAGTTGTGGTTTTTGAGAGAGTGGCGATAATAAATTTTCAAAGGGGAATGAGTTTCACGATTGTTGGGTTTGTTGTGCACATAATCTTATGATTGATTTCTCGACTAACAAGCCTCATATGTTTCCCTTATCCTACCCGCATCCGAAGCCACGTTACAACCCAATTAAAAGACTTTTTGATCTTTGCATGAATTCCATCATTTTTAGTAGTGGAGATTTGATTTTTGAGCAAGCATATGGTAATGGCACGTCTGTTTGGCATGAGCGAAATTTTCATGTTACCCTTATACACACTTGAGTGAAAAGAGTGAATCATTTGTGAGGTATCGAATTCTAGGAGTTGGATTTCAATGAAGTTGTGGGGATTGGTGAAATTTTCTTTCCTCTTTGATTCCATTTGAGTCATGAGCGGTTGTGTTCTCTTGGTAGTGTCACGGTCTTGGGTCTTTTGATGTATATGAGTTGTTTAATTTGTTAAGGTGCTAATTGTTTTACTTGAGGACAAGTAAGAATTTAAGTGTGGGGGGATTTGATAAGTAGGAATTTATATGTGTTTTTAGTTAAATAAAATGCAATTATTTGTGTTTGATTTAATTAGAAACATATATTTATTTACTTATTATGTTTAATTGTAAATTTCCACACTTGATCTTTTTATTTGTGTTTTTTAGTGGAATTAGGCACATTTTGGAGTATTGGAGCATGAAATTAAAGGCCGGACCATTCACTAGAAGTCTATGGACGATTTTACACGCGTTAGACCACGTTTGGAGACCCGAAAGAGGCCTAAAATGTGGCTTTTTAAAGCCATACGGGATTTTTATTAAAAGAGTGCAAACAATGATTTTGTGGATCAACTCATTAATTAAAAGGATCCTTTAAGAAGGGGAGTAGTAAAAGCATGAAGGAGTTACCATTTTTCTAGGCATAAGACTTGGACTTAATTTTGAATTTGCATTGAAGTCTTTTAAAAGAAATTAAATTGGAAAAGCTTAAGGAGGGGGGGAGCCTTACGGGGAAGAAGATACATACACGCACAAAGGATATGCATTGGAGGAGGCATTCAGGCACAAAGAAAAGTCAAGGAGAATGATCGAGATCGACAGCAAGGATTTGGCATAGAACATTTCAAGTGAAGTAATGATGGATGTAATTTGGTGAAAGAAATTCTACCTTTTTTATTTATTTATTTCTAGAAGTTGTTCATTATGTTTCCATTTTTTTATATTTTTTATTTTATTAACATTATGTTAGGCTAAATTTATAATTCCAATTCCGGGGATTTTATCATTCATATATCAATGAGTTTTGGTTAAATTTATTTCCGTTGTGATACTTAAATTTCCGGGTTATTCATATTATGTGGTTTCAATGATTGTCTTTTGTGAATAAAATTATTTGAATTGGTCATTTCGATGATTTATTCATATTTGCATGCTAGTTTATACAACCGTAATACGTAATCGTTACAAGTGTATTTCATTTAGTAGCAACTAGTAATTTTACTAGAATAATATGAATTAAATTCCTACAAATCGTGCGTACGAATTTGGGAGTTTATTTGGTCCTTGTCCTTATGAATAATGCTTCAAGTTAAATTAAATTTAGAGCGTTTTAAACTGTTTAACTTGAAAGGCCTTTTAAAGAGCTTCTTTTTAATAGGATACACTTAAGGGACAATTTGATAAACTGAGCTTATTGTTTTATCAAGGACCAATAATCCGGACTTTTTAGTTGATCAATGGTATGTTTAGCCAATAAAAGTCGATATGTGATTGACGAATGAACCGTGAATTGGAAGTTCTCATTACTTGAATTTTATTCGTGTGCTTTATTTATGTTATATTTTAAATTTATTGTTAGTAGTTCAAAATTAAATCATTCAAACCCCCCCCCCCCCCCCTTTTTGTGTGTGATTATAGTCTCTTATTTTACTCATACTAAGAATATAGTTTATTTCAATATTTCCCTGTGGATTCGACCCCTTATTTACCACTACTGCAAAATTAGTAGTTAATCGAGGGTTATTAATTTGGAGCGCCTCGACAGCGCGACCAAGCACCATCGCTCGACCAATGAGGGGTCGAGTGCCTTACACACACTGGAAATGATGTCATTCGATCACAAGGGGGGTTGAGCGTGAGCGCTCAACCATACCCCAAATATGCACGATTTCGGCCTTTTCACCCATTTTCGGCCCATTGCTTATAAATACCCAGTCCCAAGCTCGCTTTTGGATACCCTTTGATCCCGATTCATATTTTTGCATACTTAGAGCTTGGTAGAGAGATTTTGGAGAGTTTCTCACTTGTAAATGAGGTTTTGATCTTACGAATTCTTAGTTTGGATACTTCTTTTGATTCTTTTCGTATTCTTACATTCTTGAACCTTTGAGACTTCTAAACCCTACTTTACCAGATTTATTGAGATTTTTAGACATTCTTTTGTTTATGCTTTCAAATTCTTTTGATTATTCAATTATGCAAATGTTCATCGTTCTTGTGATTGTTTTCGTTACTTTATTTACCATGTTAGGCTAGAACTCTTGCATGCTTGGGGTAGGATGAACTCGTAGAAGTAGAATGTTGGTACATAATTAGGATAATTTATGATGTTTAGTGCTAGTTCTCTTAATTAATTGAATTCTTAAAATAAACCCTATGATTATCTTGGAATTTAGTAGAAAATTATTAGAGAGAGAACGATCTTATCACTCTTTTTTATAATAAGTAGACTTAACGATAGGGCTATAGAAGAGGTTTATAATCTACCGGTTTATCTAGGGAGGACGACCGCATCACCTTGGGTAAATAAGGGTCTCATTAATTAAGCATAATCCATATAACTTGTTTAGTGGGTTGTGAAGTAGGTTGATATGAAGAAGTATTAGGGTTAATTCTTGAGCTTTTAGTCTTTCAATCTGGTGCTAGATTAGGGAAGTTGATTGCCTAGTTTTAGTACACTTAGGATTAATACTTGCACATCACGGTTGTTTTAATTATCGTACTAGCTCCGTTAGTATACATAGGGATTCCTATCCTGAGCATCACCATCTCATATTTGATTAAACCCTTAGTTATTTGTTTGATTTCATAATTCGCATTAATAGAAATAGACTTTAGACTTAGAGTAGTTTAATTTCATTCTTAAACTGAACATCCATTCATATTAACTACGACGCGTAGATCTCCAGGGCTCTATTCGCATACACACCCTCCCTTGGATACGATACTACTTGGTCCTTAAACTTGCCAATACTACTGTGATCCCATACTCTTGTGGGGTAACTACTAGGATAGCTAGCATTTTGCGTTCAAGTCATGATGTGAATGAAAATACCGGTTGTTGGGAATGTGGCAAGCCTGGTCATTTCAAGAAGGATTGCACAATTTGGAAAAGAAAAGTGGCCAAGAAGAATGGTCAACAATCTCGTGGCGAGCCAAGCCAAGGTCAATCCAAGAATGGCCAACAAGGTCGTGGTGAATCAAGCCAAAGTCAGCAACCCAAAGAAGGTAAGTGTACACAAATTGCACAATATTCTTGCATGAATTTTGTGGATATGATTTCTGAAATCTTTTGTGTACAAGATGACTTATCATGGTGGATCGATTCAGGAGCATCTAGGCATGTATGTAAAGATCGTGATTTTTTCAAGACCTTCCAAAAGGTTGAAAATGGAGAGCTTCTTTACATGGGAAATGATTCTACGGCCAAAGTCCTAGGTGTTGGACAAGTAGACATATTATTTAGTTCCGGAAAATCACTAATTTTACGAGATGTATTGTATGTTGGGAAAATAGGGATGCCCGGAATCTATTTGGGATGAAATTTAAATACGAATTTAAATATAATTATTACTAGCATGAATTAATCCTAATTAATTCAAATAATAATTCCAACAACAAATTTAACATCATGTATGTTGAATTAATTCACATAAAATCTAGGCGGAATAAACAAGAATTTATGTGACTTACGTACCTCTTGTAGAATTGGCCTTTGAATAAACAGGACAATCACGATCACGTTTTATCAACCCAAAAACCTTCTCAAGTATTTCCCTTTCGCCTTACTTGATCACCGTTGGGAGATGCTTTCAAGTAATTTAAATAACTAAGGAAAAAGAAAAATATATATGTTCTTGATTTTTCCAACACATGGAATTATGTCCTTGGGGATGAAATAATCACCCCCTATTTATAGATGAAGTGGCCGAAAATTATAGATATTTTATGGGCCTGGAGAAAATCTTTTCTTAGTCTCTAGGAAATCTTGAATATATCTCATATATTCTTTTCTCCATAATAAAATATTCCACAAAAATCTCACTCACCTTTTTAGCTTTCAATTTTCGAAAATCATAAGAAAAAAAATCCAAGATTTGGTTCTTCTTGAATATATGAGATAATCTTGTATTCCAAGAATACTTATCTTTCATAATATCTTTCCAAGAAAATCAACAAAATATTTTCTCTTCTTATTTTCCAATTTTCAAAAATTATGAAAAAATCAGCATTACTATTTTCTTTTTATTTTAATCACCTTATCATTATTGAGCTACTTAATGGGCTACTTGAGGGGCCTTTAAGGAGAATTAAGATTGGACCTCCTAATGGACTTCTGAATTTCAATATTGAGCCCCAATATAATTCAATCCATTAATATTAATTATTACCACTAATAAATTAATATTGCACTATCCATCTTAATCCATATTACGATAATATGGGCTCCCGGTTATTATTTCCCGCGTTTAAGATTATCAAGTCCATTAATTAATTAAGCTTCTGAATAGCTCTAAATTAATTAATATATTTCACCTTGGAGTAAAGACAGCTCAACATTATTATCCGTACCGAAGAAACTAATTCTTCACTTGCAAGATTTGGTACGATAAAACTTCTGAGCCCACCAAGGGGACTAATCACAAGAGTCGTACTCGCATGCGTTTCTCCGTATTAAATCTTAGCAACCGTCGTATGATTAATATTACTGCCCAAAGAACAAGGTTCGAAGCCACGATGATTCTCACCCAACATGAATCAAAGAAGTAACCATTAAGCACACACGGTCCTATTTAAGTGACGGAGATTAAGAAATCAACAACCACTGAGGTCTAATTCTTTACATTTCAGAACAGAAGAATTTATCCTCGTTGTAGGTCCTCTTCAACACATACTAAATGTGCTAGTGCAATCTCTTAGTCAAGACAGACCAATCTAAGACTTACACATCGACCTTTCACGGCGGATTGTTCAATTCCACCTAGGTCATGAAAATGTACGTTTAGTTACAATGAAACTGTTAATGTTATCTTCCGTGATCGGGTATCACCACATTAACTACAATGTAATTAGTACTATTATGAACTGTTTGCAATAAATATTCAATATTCAATCATATCTAAAGCATATGCGATAAAAGAATTATTCTCATAAACAAGTGTTTGATACACGAGTTATACAAAGTAAAAGCATACTTTCACGTATAACTCCAACATTGTATGCCCCGGAACTTAGAAAAAATTTAGTGTCTGGTGCTATCTTGAATCGATTAAGCTTCAAAATGGTGTTCGAAGCTGATAAGTTTGTATTATCTAAGGGTGGTGTATTTGTAGGATTAGATTATCTATGTAATAGCATGTTCAAACTAAATGTTGTGAATAATGTGAACAATTCTGTTTATGTGATTAATCATGATTCTTCTCTATGACATTTTCGACTTGGACATGTTAACTAAAAGATATTATATAATATGTCTAAGTTAGATTTGATTCCTCCATTTGATTTGAAAATAGAGAAGTGTAGAACATGCATGTTAACAAAGATAACAAGAAGTCCCTTTTCAAATGTGGAAATAACTTCATCATTGCTTGAATTAGTGCATAGTGACTTATGTGATTTTCATAACACTCATTCCTTAGGAAATAAAAAGTACATAGTAACTTTTATTGATGATCATTCACGATTTTGTTATGTGTATTTATTGTTTTCTAAGGATGAGGCCCTTGAAAAGTTTAAGATCTATAAAAATGAAGTTGAATTTCAACTAAGTGCTAAAATTAAAAAAGTTAAGTACCGATAAAGGTGGTGAATACTATGATCCAAGTTATTTCAAATTTATTGGCATAATACATGAAACAACTGCAGCTTACACACCATAACAAAATGGTGTAGCAGAAAGAAAGAATAGGACACTTCAAAAAATGGTTAATTCCATGTATCCTATTCAGGTTTAAGTGATAGTTTTTGGGGAGAAGCCATGTTGACAGCTTGTTATCTTTTAAACCGAGTTCCCACAAAAAGGAATAAGGTAACCCCATATGAACTATGGTACAAAAGGAAACCGAACTTGAATTATTTCAAAGTTTGGGGTTGTAGGGCAATTGTTGAAGTCCCAGAACCTAAGTGGAAGAAATTGGGTGAAAGAGGAATTGAATGCATCTTTATAGGTTATACTGAACATAGAAAAGCCTACAGGTTCTATGTAATAGAACAAAATGACTATATGTCGATTCATTCAATTATAGAGTCTAGAGATGCAATTTTTGATGAAAAAAGATTTTCTTCAATCCCAAGGCCGAATGATTTACCTCCAAGTACCAAAGTTGAAGATGTTAATCCAAATGTAAGTTATCAAGATGATCATATTCATGATGATAATGGAACATCTACATCACAAATTAGAAGAAGCAAAAGGGCAAGGGAAAAAAAAATCTTTTAGCCCAAATTTTTATGTATATTTGATTGAAGGAACAAAGGAGTTAGTGGTAAAAAAAATTCCATATTGTTATAATGTGGAAGGAGATCCTTCAACATTCCAAGAGGCCATGAGGTCACAAGATGCTGCATTTTGGAAAGAGACTATTAATGATGAAATGGAATCCATCATGGGAAACAACACTTGAATTTTAGTTGATTTACCTCCTAAGTGTGAGCCTATTGGTTGTAAGTGGATTTTCAAGAAGAAAATGAAAGTCGATGGAACTATTGATAAGTTCAAGGCCAGATTGGTGGCACAAGGCTTTACACAAAAGCCAATAATCGACTACTTTGATACATATGCTCCTGTAGCTAGGATCTCCACTATAAGGTTGTGGATAGCACTTGCGGCTATTCATAAACTTGTGATCCATCAAATGGATATCAAGACGACATTCTTGAATGGAGAACTAGAAGAAGAAGTATATATGAAACAACCAGAAGGGTTTGTTATGAAAGGTCAAGAACATAAAGTTTACAAATTAATTAGATCTTTGTATGGGCTGAAACAAGCACCAAAGCAATGACATCAAAAGTTTGATGATGTTGTATTATCAAATGATTTTAAATTAAATAATGCAGACAAGGGTGTGTATGGCAATTTTGACGATGCTGGTAATGGTATAATAATTTGCTTGTATGTGGATGACATCACTATGCCAGAAAAAGGATACGACAACGGGGAATCCCCGTTGTCGTAGGTATTTTCCCACCGTTGTCGATGGGCTCGTTGTCGTAGGTCTGGACATTTGACAACGGGTTTTCCACCGTTGTCTAAAGAACTTAAGACAACGGTGATTAACCGTTGTCGTAGCTTTATTAAACCCGTGGTCTTAAGCACTTTAAACAACGGTGATTAACCGTTGTCATAACTTTATTATACCCGTGATCTTAAGCACTTTAGACAACGGTGATTAACCGTTGTCGTAACCTTATTATACCCGTGGTCTTAAGCACTTTAGACAACGGTGATTATCCGTTGTCATAACCTAATTATACCCGTGGTCTTAAGCTCTTTAGACAACGGGTTATACCCGTTGTCAAAAGTTTGGATCTACAACAACGAGCCCATCCACTACGGTTGATATTTACCTACGACAACGGGGAATCACTGTTGTTGTATACATATAAGACAACGGGTTTTACCCGTTGTTATATAATTTTATTCCCGTTGTCTTTTCTCAATGTCCATGGTTTCAACAACAGGTTTTTACCCGTTGTTAAAACCATATTTGGTTCGTTGTCATATATTTTTTTCCTGTGGTAATATATTTTTTTCAAATGAATACAAGAGATTTATAAAAACAAACATCATCAAATAAAAAACAAACATTGTTATCATAGAATTCCTTACAAATATCAATTTCACCCATTGTTCCTACTAATTAAGTCATGAAAATCTAAAATAATATCCAACTATAATGATAAGTTCCAAATCATAAAAAATAATAAAACTTCCTACTGCCGCATCTTGTATTGCTGATCGTTTATACCATGTAAGTTGAAAGACAATTGGCCCACTCCTCTCGCACGTCATCAATATCTTTTTTTGAGTAGTTCTTTTGTGGAAACTGTTAAAGTACAAATAAACACAAGAAAAAAGTCAGGTTGTTTAGGTGCCTACGTTAGTAAAAAAAAACTCATTAAACAATAATTCGATCAATAAAAACACAATATATATATATATATATATATATATATATACTAGGTTGGGTGGCACCTCAATTCTTGAGGAGTCTACCCAGAATATTAATACCTAATCTTATTGCTAAATGGTGTAAAATTAACGTTGATCTTGTGAAAATGGTGATGGTGGTTCTTTTTAATTTTAGTTAAAAGGAAAACTATTTAAAAATTTAATAGTAAACAAATATTTAAATAAACTTGTCAAATATAAATGTTTGATATTTACAGGTGAACTTATAATTAGTATGGACATAATGCATATATCTACATATATGTATATATATATATATATGCATGCCTCATATTTAGGTATTTATGACTATTATGTTGTGCATCATATATAAGTGTTTATGACACTATGTTCTAAGTCAATACTGGTTGGATATTGCCGTAGAAAGAGAGCTTCCCCATCCCATTGGTTCTTCACTTCTTTTTAAAAGAAGTAAATTTGAACTCCATTTGACACCTCTTTTCACAGTACTACAATGTAATGGCGGGAGGATTTAAAGGAATATAGTTCGATAACAAATAGCAATTAGCAATTTATAGATGCATTGAAGGGAGTTCTATTACAAATTTCTCAATAAAATATATATCTCTACCTAAAATAAAATTGCCTAGAAAATATTGAGTTATGCTCACCTCCCGACCATCAATAGATAAATTCATAAAAGTATCTAAGAGGATTTAGGCGAGAGAGAGTATAATTACTTCAACCAATACCATTCTGCATTCCTAAGCATAGAGTGAGAAATCAACTCCATGGGACTACTGCCCCCTTTCAATTTCATCTAAAGCTAGTAAATTGAAAGATAAAATAATAATAAACTGAATGGGAATTGCTATAATAAAACACATTTTTCCCTTCTTGTTTTCTACCCCTGTTTCTGGAAGTATGGCTATGATCTTTCTCAAATATTGCTGAGCAAACAATTGAAATAAGAAAATCAACAACCCTTCCCATGCGTTTAAACGTACTGCTTTTTTTTTTCCTCAGCTGCTTAATCTAATTCTATTAATCATGCTAGTTATTAATTCTAGAGCAACCTCAGTATTTCAATGATTGAAGGAAAATTTAATGAGAAACACGATAAAAGGGCAGTACACTCAAGAAAATCACATAATTTTCGTTTTTTTAATCTGAAATTTGAGAGATGCCAATGGAAGAGAGAGCTAGTCAAAGGTGAATTAAAACTGGATTCTGCTTGCATGATTAACAGAGGAGCAGAAACAGCAACTTCTTCTTAGGCACAATGAGAAATTGGCTATAGCCTATGGACTAATGAGAGTTATATTGCCTCTACCTATTATGGTTTTCAAGAATCTCAGAGATTGAAAGGTCAAGAAAGGAATCGAAGTAAACATCCCAAATATCACAAGATATAACATGACAATAATTGGAGATTCACACACAAACCATATATTACATTTATGAATAAACAGCCCCAAGTTTAGAGCAATGCCTTTATGAAGGTTCCAAAACTTGCCCATAAGCACACTTAGACCATATTCCACAGATTATAAACAGAGAAAACTAAAGTCGGAATCAACAAAAGCATGTAATAGTAGTAGTAGTATATTAAGATCAAAGCCGGCATTGCTGTTAGTTAATGTTATTTTGAAATTGTTGCTTAATCTTTTCTTCATTGGTCAAGTTATTTAAAACTCAAGTAAAGATATGCACAAGTCATTTAAGGGCAAGGCTGGCGTGACATATTCTCCCAAATTAAGACTGACTATATTTCCTTTTTACTATTTCAAACTTGTTCAATATAAAAAGAATTTGCTAAAGGAATTCTTGTATTGTGCCAAGTCATGAAATACATATAAATCAAGTGTATTCTCATTCTTAGTCATAAATGGGCAGTTGGGCACTCATTTTTCCTTTTGGTTATTAACGACCTTAAAAGACCTCTAATGTCTGAGCAAGGGCTTGGAGGGCCTGCTCATTTAGTAATACTCTGATATAAAAAAACTCATGTATATTATGATCAAAGACATTGCTGTTAATGCTATTTTGAAGGACAATGGAGAAACAAAAGGCGGAATCAACACAATCATGTGGTAGTAATGCTGTTTTGATCCTTTTGCTTAATTTTATCTTCTGTGATCAAGTAATAAAGACAACTTTATGTAAAGATTTGGTTTTTGATTTCACACACAACCAATGAGATTGCATTATTCCAAAGCCAACCGTTTCTCAATTTATTATTCATTCAAGAAAGATCAACTACTCTCACAAACTATATACCAACCATTGAAAAATCCGATTATTTTAAGGGGAAAGATAAAAACTATCAAATCGGTGGGATTTAGGTAAAATCAGGAAACCCAAATAATAAGAAACAGAAACAACAGTATAATAAAAAACACCACCCGATTCCAACATGAACAGATCTCATTAACAAAACAAAATCGAATTCCTTCGCAAAAAATAAACGGAAATTGTACCTTAGATGCGAAAACCTCGCCTCCGAGCCTTAATCACTTTCCCTTCAACAGTTAAGCTTCTTGTTGCAAAACTCGACACCGATATTCGACTTGGACTCTAGGCTGAACTCATTCCTGGTAAACCTGGAAAGCAAGTTGGATGTTAATACATGTGAAAATAGGCAAATAATTGATACTAATATATCATCCATCGGCCAAACAATATAGCTATTTCACAAACACACTTCTAAAAACAAACATTAAAATTACTATAACAAGCAGCACCCAATCATTCAGATAAATAGTGATAGCATTACTACTCACTCAATATGACAACTTTTGAGAACATGCATGTGACAAAGTTCATAAGATTCTGTAGGTGCAAATGACAACACCTCATTCTTAAAACACTAGTAGTTGAATCCGTTTGTGCAAAAAAATGTTCAAGAACTCTACATAAGAACAACACCAGTAGCTTCATTAGTAAAAATAACAGTTGTTACTATCAAGGGATAGCTCCTCCAATGAAGTGAGGTATCCGATTTCCTTAGGTATGTTACCTGTCATATATTGGAAATGTATTAGACGATAATATGAAAACAAAAGTAATTTCGATTCTCTCCATTTATATGTTAGAGAAAAATTGGTTATTAAGATGAATATTCTTATAATTAGACTAGTAAACATATGTATAGAGGTCTAAATTCTTCTTCAATCAACATTCTAATGTTTGAATAGATATTCACCTTTAAAATTATTTGAATACAGAACTAAAATTCTGAGCATTGATAAACTCCCAATTTGTGGTGGTATGTCGCCACTGAAATTGTTAATGGGTAAGCGCAGATCCTCCAGCTGCCTATACTTGTATATGTTTGCTGGTATTTCCGCATAAAGTTGATTTCCCGAAAGATATATTCTTTTCAGTTTAGGGGCAGCATTACTACATATATTATGTGGGAGCTCACCCGATAGCCTATTATACCTCATATTCATTTCTATCAGGGAAGGCATAATGAACATACCATTTGGTATAGAGCCCGTCATATTATTACCGGCTATGCTCAATGTTTCCAAGTAAGAAAAACTGGCAATCTCATCCGGAAGATTTCCGTCAAGAAAATTGTAGCCCACATCTAAAGTCTGCAGCCTTGAAATATTAAACAGAGAAAGGGGAATTGTACCAGAAAACGTGTTGTTATTCAGATAGAGATGTTCAAGTTGAGATAAGTGGCTCAACCACGATGGTATTTCCGGCCCCAAGGAGTGAAATTCCATATTTAACTCCTTTAAGAATTTTTTCAACACAATTCGTCAAAGAAAGAAACAATAAAACTGTACAATTCTGAGGCCAGAGAGATCGCCTCTTGAGGGGCGTATACAGTACAACAGTCGCATAAAATTTCAAACACGACTACACCTAAATCAAACAATCAATAGTAGAAATTTAAGTCAAACGTGCACACAATGTTTTCAAGGCCTAGGGTCGCACGTACATACAGTGAGAGAGAGAGAGAGACATTCATGGCTAGGGCAAAATTAGGGCTAGGGCAGAATTTAGGGTTTAATTACCTGGGGAAAAATCGACCTAGGCGATTCACAGCTCGAAGGACGAAAAGTCGGTTCACGATGCTGGATGAAGCCGGCGGTTCACGACGGAGCAATTCATGGAAGAGGAGAGCAGTTCACGATGGAGCAGTTCACGACGGAGCAATTCATGGAAGAGGAGAGCAGTTCACGATAGAGCAGTTCACGACGGAGCAATTCACGGCGGTTCACGATAGTGGTGGAGGCAGCGACGGTGGTGGAGGTGGCGCGAGCGACGGAGGAGGCGGTAGTGGTGGTGGAGAGAGCCACGTCGGGTAATAGGGATGAATAAAGTGAGATGAGAATTTTTTTTCTTAGTGTGCCTTTTATACCCCTTGATAATTAAACAAATAAAAAAATTACAAAATAAATGAAAATATAAGACCACGGAAAAAGACAACGGGGATATATCCCCGTTGTCTTATGTACCGAGATCTGAGTTAAGACCACGAGAAAAGACAACGGGTGCTAATCCCCGTGGTGTTTTGTTGTGTACCCTGAATCTAAGACCACGGGGATACCTAAGACAACGGGTGAAACACTTAAGACAACAGTCAAAACCAATACCCGTTGTCTTTTACCCGTTGTCAAAAGTCATTTTTGGCATAGCACTTGCGGAATTGAATGAGGAATTGAATGCATCTTTATAGGTTATACTGAACATAGAAAAGCCTACAGGTTCTATGTAATAGAACAAAATGACTATATGTCGATTCATTCAATTATGGAGTCTAGAGATGCAATTTTTGATGAAAAAAGATTTTCTTCAATTCCAAGGCCGAATGATTTACCTCCAAGTACCAAAGTTGAAGATGTTAATCCAAATGTAAGTTATCAAGATGATCATATTCATGATGATAATGGAACATCTACATCACAAATTAGAAGAAGCAAAAGGGCAAGGAAAAAAAATCTTTTAGCCCAAATTTTTATGTATATTTGATTGAAGGAACAAGGGAGTTAGTGGTAAAAAAAATTCCATATTGTTATAATGTGGAAGGAGATCCTTCAACATTCCAAGAGGCCATGAGGTCACAAGATGCTGCATTTTGGAAAGAGACTATTAATGATGAAATGGAATCCATCATGGGAAACAACACTTGAATTTTAGTTGATTTACCTCCTAAGTGTGAGCCTATTGGTTGTAAGTGGATTTTCAAGAAGAAAATGAAAGTCGATGGAACTATTGATAAGTTCAAGGCCAGATTGGTGGCACAAGGCTTTACACAAAAGTCAATAATCGACTACTTTGATACATATGCTCATGTAGCTAGGATCTCCACTATAAGGTTGTGGATAGCACTTGCGGCTATTCATAAACTTGTGATCCATCAAATGGATATCAAGACGACATTCTTGAATGGAGAACTAGAAGAAGAAGTATATATGAAACAACCAGAAGGGTTTGTTATGAAAGGTCAAGAACATAAAGTTTACAAATTAATTAGATCTTTGTATGGGCTGAAACAAGCACCAAAGCAATGACATCAAAAGTTTGATGATGTTGTATTATCAAATGATTTTAAATTAAATAATGCAGACAAGGGTGTGTATGGCAATTTTGACGATGCTGGTAATGGTATAATAATTTGCTTGTATGTGGATGACATGCTGATTTTTGGAACTGACTTAGATCAAGTTAAATTGATTAAATCATTCCTATCATCAAATTTCTCCATGAAAGATATGGGAGAAGCCGATGTCATTCCAGGTATTAAGATTAAGAGAGACAATGAAAAATTAATCTTGTCACAATCTCATTATATTGAGAAAGTGCTCAAGAAGTTCAATATGTTTATTTGCTCTCTCGCTTCAACTCCTATGGATCCAAGTTTAAAATTACTACCAAACGGGGGTAATGCGATCTCACAACTTGAGTATGCAAGGACCATATGTTGCTTGTATGCAATGACAAGTACTCGACCAGACATCGCCTTTACAGTTGGTAAGTTAAGTAGACATACTAGTAATCCTAGTATGTTTCATTGGCAGGCTATACGCCGTGTGCTTAAATATTTAAAGAAAACCATGAAATATGGTTTAACATATAGTGGTTACCCTTTGGCATTAGAGGGGTATTCTGATGCAAGTTGGATCACAGATAAAGAAGATCATTCATCAACAAGTGGTTGGGTTTTCCTCCTTGGGGGAGGTCCAATTTCTTGGTCTTCCAAGAAATAAACTTGTTTTACAGATTCCACTATGGCTTTGGAGTTTATAGTTCTAGCATTGATTAGGCGTGAAATTATCATGATTCGTCTTTAGAAATGCCCCAGTTTTGGTCGATTTTGTCGAGTATTTAGAGTCAATTGAGCATTATTTCTATACATTGATGAATTTGTCTCTTTGATGCTCATAGGTGAATCGAGGGTGAAAAATGGAGTTCGTAGGACTTTGAATCGACTCAAACGGATGCCCGGATGAGAAGATATCGAAGAAATACGATTGGTGTTAGTGCGGAAGAAGAAAAGTATTAGTTGGAGAACTTTTGGAGTCACTTGAGTGGATCAACTCGAGCACTAGTGCTCGAGCACCTAAAACTTACAGATGATTTCTTGCATTCGAGCAGCTCGAGCGCCACCGCTCGAGCGTGTTGCTCGAGCGCCCCAAAATATGTAGAAAATTTTTGGCATTCGACCAGCTCGAGCGGATGCGCTCCGCTCGAGCCTTTGCACCATTTGAGCTACACAGCTCGAGCGCCACCGCTCGAGCGTGCTTGCTCGAGCACTATCCTATTTTTGCCTCCAGATGCGTTTTTTCGGCCCATGAGTTCACGATTCGGCCCGATGCTTATATATACTCGTCCCGAGCACGTTTTTATGGGAATCAGACACCACAACATACGATATCACTTTGAGAGTTAGTTTTTGGAGAAGAAGAGACGAGCAAACTTTAGATTTACTTTTTCGTGGTTTTCTTTACGAATTCATAGTACGGTTTTGCTTTTTAGTTTAGTTTCTTTAGACTTTTGTTCTTGAATACATTGAAACTTCATTTTCTTAATTTAAATTCAGTTCTTAGCATAGATTTCTTGAAACCATAGTTTATGTTTGATAATTTATTCGTTATAATCATTATGATCATGTTCGTTACTTCTTCAATTGTTTTCGTTTCCGTAAAACCCATGTCTAGCTAAAACCCTTGCATGCTTGGGGTAGGATGAACTCTTAGAAGTAGGTTGTGGGTATGTAATTAGGGTCATTCGTGACATTTAGTTTTAATTCTCTTAATTAATGAATTCTTAAAATCAATCTTAACTTTACCTTTGAATTTCGTACGAAAATTATTAGATAGAGGATAATCTTATCACTCTTTAATAACTATTAGGCTTAACGAGAGGGTTTAGAAAGGGTTAATTAATCTATCGGTTTATCTAAGGAGGACGACCGCATCACCTTAGTTTAAATTAGGGTCTCATTAATTAAGCACAATTTATTAACTCGTTAGTGGATTAGTGAAGTCTATTGCTAGGATAAAGTATTAGGGTTTTAATTCTTGAGCTTTCATCTTACAATCTTTAACTTAGGTTATTTCTTTTGCGTCACAGTTATCTTGATTATGTACCTGCTCCGTTAGTATACGTAGGAATTCCTAACCTAAGCATCACCATCACTAATTTGAATACAAACCTTAGTTAATTCGTTTAATTTGTTTACTTTAGTTTAGAATTAATTCTTTGAAAAATCCAAAAACATACATTCATATTAGCTACGACGCATAGATCTTCAGGGATCTGTTCGCATACACTTTATCCTGTAGGATCGATAATACTTGGTCGCTATACTTACTCATACTACAGTGAACCCGTACGCTTGCGGGGAAACTACTAGTAGAAAGTTAGTATTTTCAGCTTCAAGTCAAGCATCGGCAGGTAAAGAGGCTGAATGGTTAAGAAATCTCATGTTTGAGATACCATTGTTGTCAAAGCCAATATCGCCCATAACAATACATTGTGACAACTCCGCAACTTTGGCAAAAGCATATAACCAAATATATAATGGTAAGTCAAGACACGTTGGATTGAGACATAGTTATGTCCAAGGACTTATCAGGGATGGTATTATCACAGTCGACTATGTAAGAACAAAACTTAATTTAGCTGATTGCTTTACCAAGGCATTATCTAAAAATTATGTTGCAAGAATGGCAATTGGAATGGGATTGGAGCCCATTGATAATCACGTTTAACAGAATCTTAACTTAATGCCTAATATGACATTAGGTCTTAAGTTCAATAAGATTAAATCTCTTAAATGATAATTGGAAGCACAAATAATCAATCCAAGGTAAGAGTGTTTCAAACCTGTGATGTTAAGAAGGTTGATTTATTCTTAATGGGTCTCTTGATTGAATGTTTTGTCACAGGAGCATGTTTATTACTTTTAAGAGATCTGCCTATGTAAGTGCGAAGTTTGGCCGCTTCAAGGAGCCAAGGGGGGCATGACTTTGAAGCACTTATGAATAGATATGGACACATGACCCTTATCGTGTCAAGTACAATAGGAACATGTATTTAATTTCGTGTGTATAGCATCTTCAAGTTTTCAATATGTATTACTTTGGTTCAATCGTTACGATACCATTGAAATACGAATTCTTGGAATGTGTGCTATACTAAGTGAAAGTTCAAGTCTATGCACACTTTCATTTATGCATGAGATTGCAAGTGTGATATTGGTGTTTGTTTTAATTCTTTTTTAGATTACTCTAAAATTGGGGGAGGATTGTTGGAAATTTTAGAGTTATCCAAATTAGGATTAACTTCTAGGGTGGTTGATGAAGTTTAGATTTATTCAAATTAGGATTAACTTTTAGGTTAATTGATGAAGTTTATATTTATCCAAATTAGATATAACTACAAGGGTTGATGAAGTTTTATTTTTGAATTCAAATAGAGTATTAACAACTCAATCTTATCCCACCCATTCTTATCCGTTTCCTTACTTCTATAAATAGGATGACATCCTATGAATTATTATATATAGAACAAAGTTGAGAAGTCTTAAAAAACCTCCCCGTTTTAGACACCAAAAACACACTCAAAGAATAATTCCTTTTTCCTACTAGACGTTAATTCGAAGAGTGTGAATTATCATTGTCGATCTTCTTTGTATCTCAAAAGTGAATTTCATGATATCCTACGCTCTTATAAGGGACGAAATATTGCTTTTAGGAAAGTGTATATTCACGCCTAGAAGATCATATCACCAAGTCTCATAATGTTGTTATTTTGTTTCCCTTATATAATAAAAGCCCTCATTTTGTTTCCCTTATATAATAAAAGCCCTAACATAATTTATATCACTACGACATATAGGCAATCTTCGGATTGGCTGAGGGATAACATTCAGGGCATCACAAAATCGGCGATTCGCTCTCTTTCTCGTCGTGGTAGCGTTAAGCGCATCAGCTAGAAAACTCAACCAGAGATAGATTCACGAATTTTTCCTCGGGTTAGGTTGGCCCACGAGTTTTGGCCGGGTTGGGCTGACCAGCAAATTTAAATATCTTTGGTCAAAATTGATTTCAAATTGGGTGCAAAATCCTAGTGCATAATATGCACTTGGATGCACCCTGTGCAAATTAATATAGAATGGAGAAAATAATTTTTAATCAAATATCATTTATAAAAAAAATTATATGAAACATTAAGAAACCGCGCATAATACGCTGTTCTGTTTACACGCCCAGAATCGCGTTCCCATTTCACAATTTTTTGCAAATTGTCATTTTGTTTGCTAAGCAATGGGGCCCTCCAAACAAAAGTAGTAGCCTTTTCTTGATTAATTTCTCACGGTTCACAAAGCAAATGGGCTTCCAAATAAATCTTTGATATGGGCTTTAATAAGTCTGCTATTTGGGCCCCTTCTTTTGGATATACACATCCATTGTTATTTTACATTTTAATTAGAATTATTAAATTTCACATTTATCCTTAATAATTAAAAAATAAAACAATCAATCAATATTACATACACACTCCTCTTCCCTTTTTCAATTTCACGTACATATTTTTACATTCTTCATCATCTTCACACAATCATGTACGTGAAAAACACGCCACTACAATGATTAATTCACACTTTTTAACGAGAATTTAGAAAACATGAGAGGGTTGCAAAAAATATATGTTTTTTTGTTTCTTATTTCATGGGTTTACAAACCCTAGTTTTGAATGTTATATAAGTTGTTTATATTGTTGGTTTTTGTATAGGAAATATTGGTATTTTGGGCGTATAACGAAGTTTGAAAACGTATTATTGTCATTCATGAGCTTTTTTTCTTTCTAATTTTCCGTCAGGGAAATTCCGGACCTTGTGTGCTGAAAATTCTACAATATTTCGGAACAGAACTTCCGAAAAACATGTCAAAGTTTTAAAACAAGTTTGCCGAAATATTTTTTTTCTTCGAAAATTTGGACTAATTTCAGAAGATAGTGTCCAAAATATTCGTACAATCTCAAAAAACTAGGTTTGAAACTTCTACCTTCTACACAGTGGTAGCACTTTATTTTTTCTATAATACATATTCTACCCAAACTCGACCAAACTATCATCAAATCAAATAAAACCCTAGGACAAACTATAAAAAACCCTCTATGTCGTTGTCGGTCATCGTCGTCTGAGACTCGGAGCGTCGTCGCTTCGTCATCCTGGTCGCCAGAGAAGTAGCTGGTAAACTTTGGGGAGATATGGGGTGTATATTCTTGTTTTAAAATTTGTATCTAAGAAGAAGATAACATTTAATACAATAAGAGTAGTATTGGTAGTACATGGATTGTATATCTACTGTGAATGGAGACGGGTGCGCGTCTCCAATGTTTGGAGGGGTATTTAGTCGGGCCCTAGTTGAATTAAGCAATTTCTTCTTTTGTTTTGCTTCACTAAAAATTAAGCTCATAATTAGTTTCTAAAATATGCTCAATTTTCCTACCAGATAAACAAAACACTTATTTTTTCCATATCAAGTGCAATTAATCAAAATTGAGTATTAAATGCATAAAATTAAATATTAAATGACTAATAAAATCATACAATATATCACCCAAACATAGGTCCCAATTAGGTGGAAAGGAAAGGGAAGGGCTCATAAAAACATAGGACATCATATGTGTTGGGACACATTAAAGTTTGATTAGACTTCAACTTCGGAGACCATGAAAAAAATCTCACAGGGTATATTGGATTGGGAGGTACACGGAGTCATCATGTTTCTAAAATCATGTACTTCTTCTGTCCCAGTTTCATTTTTGCGTTTGATTTTACACGTAGTTTAATACGGGAGTTGAATTGTAGTATCTAAATTAATAAAATAGTTTTTGTGAGATGACGTTTAAAAAGGTAAATGCACTTTATTTCTATTTTGAAAATAAAAAAATAAAATTGGGACGAACCTTTTTGGCAAATAGAAAAATAAAATTGGGATGGGGGGAATATTATACTAATAGAGTTAAATTCACTTTTGGTCCCACATGCCACGCTCGAATTCGATTTTGGTCCCATTAAAAAGAATTTGGTCCCTATACGGCAGAAATTACCAATTTTGATCCCATTAATTTCCGATTTGACACATTTAGTCACATACACGTTAAAATCTAACGGCAGAGGCCATGTGTCAATCACGTGGCCGTTAGTTAGTTTTTGGTTACCTTCTTGGCTTTCAGTCCACGATTTCCCCATTTCCCCCAAAAATTGCAACACAAAATCCTAGCAAAATTTCCGGCAGTTTCCTCTATTTTCGATGAATTCATGGCGATTTTCCCCAATTTCCGACGCTCACGATCTAGTCCAACTAAAGTATGGTGTAAATGTTGCATCCCAAACATTTTTTGGAGCGGCCGACGCCTAAATTCCGTAAGTCCCTATTCCAATTCAATATTTAGTTCACGCAACTAGAAGTATTTGGTCGATTTTATAAGTGGGTATTTGGTCGATTTTAATAGTGGATAACTTGGTTTGGCCGATTTCAAGATATCTATATGCTCGATTTTTTTAATTTTCACTAATATAGTGAATAAAATGCTCGATTTCATTTGCTCAAATATATGAATGAATTGCTCGATTTTTGCTTCATTTTGGGAATTTCAATACTTCCTCTATTGTATGAATTTCTATACTTCATTTTTTGTTCCTTTGATTGATGAATGTTCTCTAATATTTGTAGCTCCTACTGGATGTACACAATATTTTACACTGCAATTGCAACATGGGAGAACAATTACTGAAGATGAGAATGGAGATCTTAAGTATAGTGGAGGTACATTGAGTGCTTTTGATTTTATACTTAGAACAAGAACATCTATTAGCTATTTGGATAATCTATGTGAGCAGCTAGGGTATCTTGGGGATAAAAGTTACTATGGGTTGAACAAAGAAGGAAAATTGGAGGAGGTAGAAGGTATATTTGACATTGAGAAGTGTATGAATCTTGGAATAGAAAATAGGGAGTTCAAATTGTGGTTGGTTGGCATACAAACAGATTTAATTAATGATGGTGAGGAAATTTTAGGAGAGACTGTGTTCTTGGATGAAGTTTTAGGGGAGACAGAAGTAGTTTCAGGCTCAGGGGATAAGTTGGTGAATGAGGTTGAAGTGCTTAATGAGGCTGGAGTGCATAATGAGGTTGATATACAGAAACAAGTTGAGGAATATAACAAAGAGATTGAGGTAGAGGTACAAGAAGAGGAACAGGGTGAGGTACTAGAAGAGGAACAAAGTGAGGTTGATTTAGATTATGTCCAGATGGTGCACATAAAAAATATAAAGAAAGAGCTTTTAAGTGAAAATGAAGATGAATACAGTGATGAGGAGGACTCAGATTATGAGAAAGAAGAGAGTGCTGATGATGATGAAATGGATTACATCATATTTAAGGAAAATGTTGATAGTGATGTAGAGTGGGGTGGTATTGTGGATCCTAATCAATCAAGTTCATCCAGTGGTGAGGATGAAATACACCAAGACAATGAGTTTGATTTTGACAGTTTACAAGAATCTGAAGAAGAGGGTTGTACTCCTAAGGCAGCATTGGTTTTCAAGCCTTCACAGCTAGACAAGCCTTGTTTCTTCCTTGAGCAAATTTTCTCCAGCAAGGTTCAGAGAAGCAATCACCAACCATAGTGTGAGGACTGGAAGGAGCTTGAAGATTACAAAAAATTATACAAGAAGAATCTATGCAAGGTGTAAAGCACCAGGATGTGATTGGCATATAAATGCATTGAAGGTTGCAGGTGAAGAAGAATTCCAAATTAGAAAGTACAATTCAGTTCACACTTGTGTCAGGACATTTCATGTGAAGAATGTAAGGTCTGGTTGGTTAGCAAAGAAGTTTGAAGAAGAATTCAGGGCAGATAAAAAAAAAGGTGCCAGAGCTTTCAAGACAACTTCAACTACTAAAATTGGATGTTACATCTCATATCAGCAGGCATACATGGCAAAACAGAAGACATTAAAAGCAATTGAGGGTGATATGACAGAGCAGTACACCAAGTTATGGGATTATTGCAATATATTAAGAGACAAGAATCATGGTTCAACAATGATACTTAATTTAGAGCAAACACCTAATGGGAATAGATTCTCTAGGTTGTATATTTGCTTTAATGCACTGAAATTGAGATTCAAAGCTAGATGTAGACCATGGATTGGTGTTGATGGCTGCCATTTAAAAGGATTTGCTTCAAGTGTATTGCTCACTGCAGTTGCAATGGATCCAAATAATGACCATTTTCCATTGGCATATGCAGTAGTTGGGACAGGAAACAAGGAGAATTGGGAATGGTTTTTAACATTACTGAAGGAGGATTTTTATTGTGTGGAGCGAAGATGGTTACATTTTTATGTCAGATAAACAAAAGGGTTTGGTGCCAGCTAATTTAGAGTGTACAATCAATCGATTTTTTTAACTACTTGCAACACAGGTACAAAAAACATTGATTGGTGATGAAGTGGACCAAACACCTGTCATAGGCCAGTCTGGAGCACCAAGGGCATTTAATCCCCACAATTTTATTGGCTCAGGAATTGTGTGTACTGGTGCAGCCACAAGCAGTGTAACTCCATCATCTAACACAATGGCTTTCAGTCTAAACACATTCATTGGATGTAATGTGAATGTAGGAGGCAGTGGTGGTCCAACAACTAACAAAGATGGAATGAGGGTTGTCATTTCAGGAGGTAAGAAATCTGTCACAGTGTCTAGCTTAGTAGAAGCTGCTAATTTGAAAAAGGCTAAAGGGAAGAAAAAGAAAGACATGGGAAAGTAGTGTTTGCGACTCTTTTGGTATCAGGAGAGTATTTGGTGTTGGAAACTTTGCTTTTGATTTATGGTGTTTGAGATTATGCTGAATGTTATGTTGGATAATTGGTGTTTAAGAGACAGTTTTTTGTAATTTGTGTTTGAATGTTGGAGACTTTGTTATTTTCTTCATGGATAATTGGTGTTGATTCTCTATATTTGGTGTTTGATTCTCTGTTTTTGCTCATTGGTGTTTGGTGTTTTGATGTTTTATTGTTTACATAGAACTTGGTATTGGTTGTGATATAGAGATTAAAATTGAAAATTGCACTGTCTTGATATATATATTACAATGCTGGATACAAAATAATATTACATAAATATCCAATAGGACATAAGAACATGTTTAATGTCTAGATTAAACCTAAGAACTTGGACATCATAGGTGCTATGCAGAGCATTAGTGTCATGAGAAGAGCTTTTTGATTCTTCTGCAGCTTTGCAATTTGAGCTTCCTGGAACTGTACTATTTCAACTTGTTGTGCAGTTTCTGCCTCCAAGATCTGTACAAGTTCTCTTGTTTTGGTTTCCTTATTTACAAGATCTTGGTTTTGTACCATTAATGAGTCGATCCTCCCCATCAAACTGAGAAACTTACATTGTTCCACAATTTCCAATTCATCAGCCCAAATAAAATAACCACATCCATCACCACTTATGGAATCAAGACAAGTAAGAAACATCCTACATTTGCTTTTTTCTTTCTTCGATATGCACGTCTTAGGCTCTTTGCCACAATAACATACTCGGTTGTGTTGAGTTTGTTGAGGTTTGGAAATGGATGATGAAGATGAAGACATGTTGCTGTGTTTTGTGAATGAGAAAATGAAGATATTGAGGTGTTTTTGTGTGTTTGTGGGTGAAGAAGTTGTTGGAAATTGGTTTTGTAAAGGGTTCATACCCTTACTTTGATCAATTTTTTGAGGAGTAAAAATGTTAGTTTTTGGGAAAATAAAATTAACGATGTTGTTCTACTCGCGGAGTGAATGAGCGTGGTATATTTAATATCTCAAAACCGATTTCCGGTGAGTGAGAAATTAATTTGGGAAGTTGAAGTATTAATCATGTGTGTTGAATAATTCCATGGGAATGGAAAATAAAGTTCCATCCCACATTGGAAAATTACAAGAAGTTTGTCTTGTATATAAGTAGGAAATTATTCATGCTCTCTAAATTGGGACATGGGGACCCTAACCATGGACCACACGCGCGCGCACGCGCGCGCCCCGCCCCGCCCGCGCCCGCGCCCCGGACCGGGTTCGTGGTTCTTGGCAATTGGGCTTTGGGTGGGCTTTGGTGCCATACCTATATTTTTAGAGTACCAAAAATATGAAATAGCCCATTATCTTTTTGGATCCAATCGGATTGGGTGACCCGTATGGAATTGGGTCGGCCCATTTCGGTTGGCTCACTTAGAATTGGGTCGGCCCACGAACTTGATTAATACACTACGAATTTGATTAATACACTCCAAAGCATCTGGAATATTCCTTCTTGCTTCCCAATCCTGAGAAACGCAGTTTCTCTCCACGACAGAACGTGGGTGATCCATGATCACCACGTACTCCACTCCAGCAGCCCTCTAAAGGGTCGGAATTCCGCCTATATATACCCCCTTTCGTCCAGTTTTCCAAAAAAACTTACGAACCCAGAAATTTCCGAATTCCTTTCTCTGCAGAAAATCCCGTTTAGCTCATAAATTCCGATTTAGTTCGCCGGAGATTCATACTCGGTAGTGCTACCGGTCTGAATAGACAAACCGTTTTACCTTTGGGGATCCGTACGCATAATCCGTAAGCACTGTACGGGCGTATTCGATCTTGCGGGCATAGGTTTCACCTAGACTCGGTTTTACACGAATTCGTTTCGTGCTCACTCTTCTCCCACTTTCAGTTTTTCGAAATATTCATACCCAGTTTCTAACAATCGCAAGATCGAATATACTTTCATTTCGAAACACTGAAGATGTCGAACCATAACTCTGATAACGAGATGGACATATCCTCACCAACTAAAAATGATGTCTCTAATCCAGTACCTGCGAATCCGACTGCCGATGGTAATCCGACTACCGATGGTAATCCGACTACCATTCCCCCTTTCCAGTTTGGAAATTTTGGAGACATCCTTGCTGAATGGATGAAAGCTAATGGCAATCCCTTCGTGGGAAATGTCAATCCCTTTGTGGGAACCTCTAGCACTAATCCCTTCGTGGGAAGCTCTAGTGCTAATCCCTTCGTGGGAAATGCTGGCGGCAATCCTTTTGTAGGAAATGCCGGTGTCAATCCTCTTTTGACAACCAACCAGGCCTCCCTTCAAGGGGCTGTTAGGCCGGTGGTAGTAAAAGGGGAGAAACCCGAAAAGTTTTCGGGAAGTGATTTTAAAAGGTGGCAAAAGAAGATGCACTTCTATTTGACCACCATCTCTTTGGTGAAATTCATCAAAGAGGACTGTCCGAGTGCTCCTGCTGATGATGCTACTCGTGAGACAAGGATCGCTTACGATACTTGGATCCACGATGACTATCTTTGCAGGAACTACATTCTAAATGGGCTGTCTGATGCCCTTTTTGACGTGTACGATGAGTACCCGACTTCCAAAGCTCTATGGGAGTCCTTGGAGAAGAAGTACAAGGCTGAAGACGCGGGAACTAGCAAGTTCGTCGTCTCCACCTTGTACGACTTCAAGATGGAAGACAACAAATCTGTTGTCGAGCAAGTGCAGAAGCTGCAAGTTATCTTCCATAACATTGCAGTGCAAGGGATGGAGCTGCCTGAAGCCTTTCAGGTAGCAACTGTGATTGACAGACTCCCTCCATCTTGGAAGGAGTTCAAGTCCTACCTCAAGCACAAGCGAAAGCAAGTGACGATGGAGGACCTTGTTACCCGACTCCGGATCGAGGAGGATAACAAGAAGAGGGACAAGAGAGAGAGGGGCTCGATTGCTTCCATCGAGGCCAAAGCTAACCTGATGGAGAAAGGCGAACCATCAAAGAAAAGGAAGCGACAAGACGACAAGGGCAAAGGCAAGGCTGTTGCTGCTGCTCCTGCTCCGAAGAAGTTCAGCGGGAAGTGCTACAACTGTGGCAAACCCAACCATCGGGCAGCTGATTGTCGTCAGCCCAAGAAAGAGGACAAGGGGAAGAAGAACTCCGTGAACGTTGCTGAACGTGAGCTTACGGAGATGGACATGTCCGCTGTGGTGACCGAGGTCAACATAGTGGACAACAAGAAGAGTTGGTTCGTGGACACTGGTGCCACTTGCCACGTTTGCTCGGAGAAGTCTGCCTTCTCCACTTATTCTCCTGCTGAAGGGAGAAAGCTCTACATGGGCAACCAAGCCTCGTCTGAAGTGGCTGGTGTCAGAATGGTGGTGATCAAACTGACTTCGGGAAAGGAGCTGAAACTGAAGGACGGCTGCATGTCCCGGACATCCGGAAGAATCTGATTTCGGGGTCTCTTTTAGTTAGTAGTCAGTTTAAGTTAGTGTTTGAGTCAAACGGTGTTGTACTTAGCAAGTTTGGCATCTTCCTAGGAAATGGTTACCTCGAGAAGCGCCTTTTCAAGATGTCTGTGATGACTGTAAGCCGTGATGGCAAAAACACTATTATGAATGAGAATGCTTCTACTTCTGCTTATATCGTTGAGTGTTCCTCTTTATGGCATTTTAGATTAGGACATGTTAATCTAAAATCTATAAAACGATTAGTAAATTTAGATTTACTTAAAATTGATAATGTAGACACATCCAAAAGATGTGAAATTTGTGTAGAAGCAAAAATGACTAAATTACCATTTAAGTCAGTTGAAAGGAACACTACTCCTCTAGAATTAATTCACACTGATGTATGTGATTTAAAATTTGTGCAAACTAGAGGTGGAAAAAAGTATTTTATTACTTTTATTGATGATAGCACAAGATTCTGCTACGTTTACTTACTTCGAAATAAAGATGAAGCTATTGAAGCTTTTAAAAACTATAAAAGTGAAGTAGAGAATCAAATGAACACTACAATTAAAGCAATTCGTAGTGATAGAGGTGGAGAGTATGTGGCTCCGTTTGAACAATTATGTGCCGAATTCGGCATCATACATCAAACGACAGCTCCCTACTCACCACAATCAAATGGTATTGCGGAGAGGAAAAACCGAACTTTGAAAGAGATGATGAACGCAATGTTAATCAGCTCAGGTTTACCTCAGAACATGTGGGGGGAAGCTATTCTGTCAGCTAACCACATTTTAAATAAAATTCCACTTAAGACTCAAGATAAGACACCTTATGAGTTGTGGAAAAATCGCAAACCATCATACAAATACCTCAAAGTGTGGGGGTGTTTGGCTAAAGTTGAAGTGCCACTTCCTAAACAAGTGAAAATCGGACCTAAGACAGTTGATGGGATCTTTATAGGATACGCCTTCAATAGTAGTGCCTATCGGTTCTTGATTCATAAATCAGAGATACCCGATATGACAGTAGGTACTACCATAGAATCAAGGAATGCTGTGTTCTTTGAAAATGTGTTCCCGTGTAGGGACAAAGAAGAAGTGAGTTCAAATAAACGAACTCATGAAGAATCAAGTGAAGCTGCAGGTCCTTTCACTCAACAGAGTGAAGCACCAAGACGCGGTAAACGAGCTAGAATTGATAAGACCTATGGTCCAGACTTCATCACGTATGTGTTAGAAGATGAACCTAGGACTATCAAAGAAGCTCTTTCCAGACCAGATGCGTCTCTCTGGAAAGAAGCAATAAAAAGTGAATATGATTCAATTCTGCAAAATCATACATGGGAGTTGGTTGACCTCCCTAGAGGTTGCAAGACCTTAGGATGTAAATGGATCCTTAAAAGAAAGTACAAAACATATGGATCTATTGAAAAGTATAAAGCCCGTTTGGTTGCAAAGGGTTTTAAACAAAGAGAAGGACATGATTTCTTTGACACCTACTCTCCAGTAACAAGGATTACATCCATTCGTGTACTTGTCGCGATTGCTGCTTTGCATAATCTCGAAATACATCAAATGGATGTAAAGACTGCTTTTCTTAATGGAGAAATGGATGCTGAAATATACATGGATCAACCAGAGGGTTATGTTGTACCCGGGAGCGAGAAAAAAGTTTGTAAACTCGTTCGATCATTGTATGGACTTAAACAAGCTCCTGTACAATGGCACTTGAAATTTGACAATATTATGTTGTCAAATGGATTTCGAATTAACGAATGTGACAAGTGTGTGTATGTGAAAGATACACCAAATGGATTCGTTATTGTATGCTTATATGTTGATGACATGTTAATCATAGGTAACAATTCAAATGTGATCGTTAATACGAAAAACATGTTAAAGAGAAATTTTGACATGAAAGATATGGGTTTAGCAGACGTGATTCTAGGAATCAAGATTGAAAGAACCTCAAATGGAATTTCTTTAACACAATCTCATTATGTTGAGAAAGTCTTGAAGAAATTCAATGCATTTGATGATCCACCTGCTAAAACTCCACTTGAACAAAATGTTCATCTGAAGAAAAATAGAGGTGAACCTGTGAATCAGTTGGAATATGCAAGGATCATTGGAAGCGTGATGTACATTACTAATTGCACACGTCCAGATCTTGCATGTTCTGTGAACAAACTAAGCAGGTACACGAGCAATCCAAGTCATGAACATTGGAAAGCTCTGAAAAGGGTCTTGAGATACTTGAAGTATACTCTTGACTTCGGGCTACACTACACGCGACATCCAGCTGTACTTGAAGGGTACAGTGATGCTAATTGGATATCCGATAGTAAAGACTCATTCTCGACTAGTGGATATGTATTCACTATTGGAGGAGCTGCAGTATCGTGGAAATCCACAAAACAGACGTGTATTGCCCGTTCCACAATGGAATATGAATTCATCGCTTTGGATCAAGCTGGTGAAGAAGCTGAATGGCTTCACAATTTCTTAGAAGATATTCCTTGTTGGAACAAACCAGTATCATCTGTAATGATACATTGTGACTGTCAAGCTGCTATTGGTAGAGCTTTGAACAGTATGTACAACGGAAAGTCGAGACATATTCGTCGTCGACATAACTCCGTTAGACATTTGATCTCAACTGGTATAATAACAATTGATTATGTAAGATCAGTTGATAACATAGCGGATCCGCTCACGAAGAGCTTGAATCGAGATCAAATGAATAAGCTGATAGAGGGAATGGGTCTGAAATCCACAAATAAAACTGAAACAGTGGTAACCCAACCATGATGACTGGAGATCCCAAGAACTTGGTTCAAAAGGGAAAACTAAGCTGTGAATGTTAGTTGTACAACACTTGAAAATCATGACCATTCCTGACAGCACTGTGTCAAGTGTTAGTGAACCCGTGAGTTGTGGTAAAGGATAAGTCTTTGACTTTTAATGATTCATATGAGTCCATGTGGGACTGAGTATGACGGGATACTCGAAAGGAGATCACCTATATAAATGAGAAGTGAGGGCCGCTTCGACCAAACATTTATGAATACAAAGGGCGTCCAGGGCCAAAATGGACAAAAACGTGAGAACAAATCGGAATCGAGACTGACTTGTGTCTGCACTATCTGTAAGGTATACACTAAGGAGGATTAGTTCAAGGCATCATGTCCACTAAGCCGCCGGTATACCCGATGGTGCCGGGCTACGGAAAGTTCAAAACCATTGGTTACTTATCCGGAAGCAATGAGGTCTCACATGAGCTGAACGAAGAAGCTTGACTCTGTATAGGTGCAATTCTCACTCATGTGGGGGATTGTTGGAAATTGGTTTTGTAAAGGGTTCATACCCTTACTTTGATCAATTTTTTGAGGAGTAAAAACGTTAGTTTTTGGGAAAATAAAATTAACGATGTTGTTCTACTCGCGGAGTAGATGAGCGTGGTATATTTAATATCTCAAAACCGATTTCCGGTGAGTGAGAAATTAATTTGGGAAGTTGAAGTATTAATCATGTGTGTTGAATAATTCCATGGGAATGGAAAATAAAGTTCCATCCCACATTGGAAAATTACAAGAAGTTTGTCTTGTATATAAGTAGGAAATTATTCATGCTCTCTAAATTGGGACATGGGGACCCTAACCATGGACCACACACGCGCGCGCGCGCGCCCCGCCCCGCCCGCGCCCGGGACCGGGTCCGGGTTCGTGGTTCTTGGTTCTTGGCAATTGGGCTTTGGGTGGACTTTGGTGTCATACCTATATTTTTAGAGTACCAAAAATATGAAATAACCCATTATCTTTTTGGATCCAATCGGATTGGGTGACCCGTATGGAATTGGGTCGGCCCATTTCGGTTGGCTCACTTAGAATTGGGTCGGCCCACGAACTTGATTAATACACTACGAATTTGATTAATACACTCCAGAGCATCTGGAATATTCCTTCTTGCTTCCCAATCCTGAGAAACGCAGTTTCTCTCCACGACAGAACGTGGGTGATCCATGATCACCACGTACTCCACTCCAGCAGCCCTCTAAAGGGTCGGAATTCCGCCTATATATACCCCCTTTCGTCCAGTTTTCCAAAAAAACTTACGAACCCAGAAATTTCTGAATTCCTTTCTCTGCAGAAAATCCCGTTTAGCTCATAAATTCCGATTTAGTTCGCCGGAGATTCATACTCGGTAGTGCTACCGGTCTGAATAGACAAACCGTTTTACCTTTGGGGATCCGTACGTATAATCCGTAAGCACTGTGCGGGCGTATTCGATCTTGCGGGCATAGGTTTCACCTAGACTCGGTTTTACACGAATTCGTTTCGTGCTCACTCTTCTCCCACTTTCAGTTTTTCGAAATATTCATACCCAGTTTCTAACAGAAGTTACATATTTAGTGCTTATTCCCTCCAATTTTCGAATCTGGGACGAATTTGGGCGCCAATATGCGCGCCAAAGCTGACATTGCATATATTGTGACCAAAACTGCTAACAATTGATTAATATTGAGACCAAAATTGATAATTCCTGCCGCATAGAGACCAAATTCTTTTAAATAGAACCAAAATCGAATTCAAGCGTGGCAGATGGGACTAAAAGTGATTTTTTTTTTTGTTTAGAACGTATTAAAGGATCAATCTCATGAAATTCATGATTTTTTTAAAATTAATATTCTGAAAAAGTTAAAGGCACGTTTGGTTTCATTTCGGGTATCATTTTTGGTTGAGTTAAAAAGAACACATCAACTGATTTTTGCGTAAAAGTGGAATTCTAATTTGGTTAATAAATTCAATCCAGTCCATACAATCCACTAGTAGACTGTGGGATTAGTCGATTACGGAAATCATACTTAATTTATGTGTACAAGAATTTATAGTGTTTTAATTACTATATCTCAATATACCTTTTATTGGGATTTAAAAAATATAAACTTATAATTTTACATAATAAAAAGTGAAAAGACACCTTTTATAATTAAAACAAACAACCCCTCAGACTTTGTCGGCCTTAATGGGTCATCACAGACAATAGCAATCAAAGTCAAGTTCCTAATTTCTATGTCATGAATTATCATTTCATAGAAACTTATTTTAATAGATTTCTTTTTTTCTCTTCTGAGAAAACTCAAACGTCTCAAATTCTTTGGAAGACTCCAACTTACTTAATGGTTCAAAGTCTTGATATCATCTGATACAAGAATGTAAAAAGTTAATCGCAAAATTAGTATTTTCAATAAAATTTTCTAATAAAATTTTTTTGTAATAAAAATCATCTATAAATTTTATATAAAAATAATTCATACTAAATTTATTATAAAACAATTTTATAGTATTAAAATTTTCATCAAGGTTAAACAAGCACGAGCTTTAAATTCAATGATTGGTTCATCTTTATCAAGTGCCGCGATTGATAATGTAAAAGTCGATTGGTTCCTATATTCTTATGTGCTTCTCATCCAAAATACCAAATTGTGTGCATAGAACTCCATGTGTTTGTGTAGTCTATTCTTTTGTGTGGTTAAATAGGTTCATTAAAATTATTCCTAAAAACACGTCTTTTACTCTTGCTACCTTTTGGTTTGTTAATTTGATATATGCAATTGTAAATATATGAGTCAAACAAATTTTTGTGTATATAAATCAAATTTCATTAGTCGACGCGTCTTATTTTATATTTTTAATCAAATTTAATATGTAAATTTCAAATATATTAGATTGTAGGTGTGTATATATATAAATGTATGTATGGTTAAATAGGGATGTTTGGAGAGCATTATGAGACAAATTAATAGTAATGGCCTACATTAGTACATTTTGTGATAATTTGAATGTCGCGCGGAGCACGCTTGAGAAGTAGTGCTTATAATAAAAGTACAACTCGAAGTAGCATCTAAAAGGTCTCTCCCTATATTATATTATATTATATTATATTATATTATATTATATTATATGCATATACATTATTTTAATTAAGCAATCAAATGCCACAAAAACGACACGCGACGCACAGATGTATATAGATTTCTAAATCAACGAAAATTAATTAATCAAAATTAAATATATGTAGCGCATGCAATTCTTGAATCCACTTCCTTCACTTCTATCTTATCATATAGTTTTAGTTTGAAAGCATAAAATATAAAAGTAATAAGTACATTATTTTAGTTATTTCAAGCAATCAGTTCCTGGATCGATCATTTTGTATATGAAAAAGTTATATATAAAAATGATTCATCATAAATTTATTATAAAATTATTTTGTAAATTTTAAAGTATAAAATATTTAATAAAGAGTATTAATAATTATCATAGGAATTATTAAGAATTGGGTATTATTGTTCAAGAATATTAACAATAGTTAATATTTTTTACTATTTAAATTATTTACATTTATTATAAGAGTAAAATATTATAATATATAAATTTAAAATATCAAGTAAAAATAGTATTTGAGTAAAAGTATAAAAACTTAAATAGTAATTCATGAAATTGAATAATGATTTGTATGAGTCATGTTCTCATATAAAATCTATTTTGAACACGTAAAATATACGGATGATAATCTCAAACGATAGTGTTAATCAGGTTATTCAAATTTCAAATAAATTAAAGTAATGACAGGATCTATATGTATTGGGATAAGTTTTATTTTTAAATTAATTGACTCAAAACGTATAACATCCACAAAAATATATGTGCATAAATGGCTAAATTCATAAAAAAATATTGCTCTTGAACTAAGACAAATTTCAAAATTTCTCTGGAGATCTTGTCTCGATTTAGATTATCACCTTTTTAAAGGGATAAGTACGTTAATCAATTTAAAAGGTATCACTAATTACATGGAGCCTTTATCATAACCCTATTCATCAACTTTTGGTGCTCCACTGCAATACTATAATTCAATGTATAGCTCTTTAAAAAAGTGTGGGAATATTAATTAATTTCAGAACATTCTATCTCATCAATTAAAATAATCAATTGAATGTGAAGAGAGATTAAAAAATTAAAAGGAAATTGTCAAAAGATGAGATTGTGGGACACAATTATTAGTAAAATAGGAGACAATGAAGCAACACTTTTTTATCTTTTTCTAAACTCTGTGCTTTGATCCCTTTACAAAATTTATTGGGAATTTCAGTTTATATTTTATATTTGTACCTAGCATGTCATCTTTCACTAGATGATTAAGCATGAAATAATCAAGATTCTATCACGATTAAAATTAGTATTAATTTAATCACAAGTGAACTCAGCTGGCGTTTAATCTTTACACTATAAAAATACATTGTCTGATAGTTAAGTGACACATCATTCAAGGAGTGCAACTATATGAAGCTAACCTTTTCGTTTCATTATTCAACTAGCGTTGCAAAAATAAAATTCAAATATATCTAAGTAAGAAAATCGTTGAACTGTGGAAAAAATATTTGTTTTACATCTTAGAGGACATGGTGGCGGCGCTGAAACTGTTCAATGGAGGATGACAAAAACTAAAAAATGAGGCGAGAAGAGAAAAATATAAGACCAAGAAAAATACTATAAAAAATCAGTATCATGCCTTCGGTTCAAGGCGGCGGTATCCGATACAGTTTGAGGCGGCGCCGGTTTGTAAATAATCTGACAGGAAAGGGATGACAGAATGAGAAAGAATAGATGAGAGGCGGTGGCGGTTCGGGATCTACATACCTTATATTTATCTTTATTTTGCATGTCCACTTTCAATGCGCTCGCCGGAGTCCACGATAGATGCCGCCACTTGAATCACTGGGCTAGACGGAGAAGTCGCCTGAGATGGGTTCGGAGTAGGCACAATGATCGATCAAGTCGGAGCAACGACGATGTAAACAATATTGGTGACGACGATGTCAACTGTAATAGTGGAGGTGACACCGATGATGGCTGCAACGGGAGAGAGAAACAGACGGCGTATTTGAGAGAAAGGGAACGATGTGTGTGATACTCTTAATAAGAGACTAATAAAACCTAAATATAAAATGAATGGTTTAAATTTAATTTGGTGAGATAAATGGTCGAGATCAAAACTTAAAGCAACTTTCAATGAGAGCGCATCATTTCGAAATGAATAGATTTGAGACATGTCACATCAGTCTAAGAATAAGGTGGTGTTGACACATCATCTTGGAGAGGTTTGAAAATATATTATAATAAGATACCGTATCAAAATCCTTAAACTAATAGATTTTTTTTGGTTTCATCGATGTATTAGAATTTCCAAAATGGGTAGTTCTTATATGAAAGTAATTTATAATAATTTTATTATGAAATTGTTTTAAAGTATTGAATATTTGATCAGGAACATCGATAATCTCATCAGTGGTATCTTTAATCCGGATTCAATTTTTTTTACAACAATTGCAATATAATATTACCGCCCAAATTAATAATACACCTGATAAGATTATCGATATTTTTGGTCAAATATTCGATACTTTAAAATAGTTTCATGATAAGCTTATCATTAACTATTTTCATATAATACTTTGCTTTTTAAAATACGTACCTATGTGATGGAGACAATATCTGAATAGTTATACGAAGATTTGGAGGATGAAAATTTTATGAAGATTATATTTTATTTGTTATTTAATTTAATTAGATTAGTTTAGATTTATTTATTTAAATAAATATTATATTTATTATTATTTACGTAGTTTATTAGTATTATAAATAGGAGTTTCAATAATATTGCAGTGATGCAGAAATCCCTCTAGGCTCCCGCCTAGGCGGCGCTTAGGCGCTAGGCGGTCATCAACCGACCGATTAATAGTGTAATCCGTCTAGGCAGACAAAATATTCATTGTTTTATTTTTTTGGGCCTTAAAACGACATCGGTTGAAGAATTTCAATTAATTTGATAAATGTGTGTGATTGTCTAGTTAGTCTATTTGTATATGTATTATGTTGTTAACTTGTTACTACAAAAAAATTAGTCATATAAAATATTATCAAATTATTTTTTATTATATTACTGAAATATAGAGGGTAAAAAATTGGAAAAAAAAAAAACTCCCAACAATTAGTCTCCGACTAGTCCCCGCCTAGGCGGCCTATGCGCTAGGCGTTTTAAATCCGTCCGACTAGCGATTTTCGACTTCTACATCCTTATAATATTGTAAAGGATTGTTTTAATGAATGAAAATTACTGATTTTTTTTATTGTATTTTAATTGCTATTATTCTAATATTCAAGTTTGAATCAATTGATTAATGCGTTACATTTTACTTTACTTCCGAGCTGCATTACTATCTTAATTAGGCTAGTTGGAAGGTATAAATAATAAGTGGAGACTGAATGTTTACCCATATCAAATTATCAATGGGCGCACATCTATGATAACGATTTACTATTTAAGTTTGATAACGATTTAAACTAAATTCTTAAGTTTCAAAAGGTAAAAAAAGAAAACAACAAACCAAATGGGTATGAGCTCAATATGGAAATTAACGGCCAATTCTGAATCCATGTCATTATCCTCAATTATAATTCGAACTTTAAATAGAAATAATCATAAAATTAAATGGACGGTAGATAGGAAAGAGAGACTGAGAGGGGGGAATAAAATTAAAAGGGTGTTCTAAGATAAGAATAATAATAATATTTAAGAAAAAAAAAAAAAGTAAAGTGAGGGGGTGAAGTGGAAGGCACTCGTTCCCACGTCATCTATATCTATCTCTGAAAGCTGTAGTCTGCCGTATGTATTGAATTGGGAGTCACTTTCAACCCCCGGATTCCCTACTTTACCCCTCCCTCTCTAATCTCAACCCTTTACTACGTGTTTCTCCCGTGTAATATACCGATGATATATTATAAATTTTAAATGCGAAATTATATATTAAGTTTTAAACTAAATTAATTTAATCTATAATTCAATTAATATGTAAAAATTTATTATATATATATATGAGCATTGTATTTAATTAATTATACAATTTTCACTTGTGTATTAAATTCACAATAAATACAAAAATTCATAAAATAATTTTAATATTTAACAAAACTTATGTAGTTTAAATAAAAATTATTTAAATTCAATTCATCATATATAGTTAAAGTCAATAAAAAACATTTTAACTAAAATAAAATAAATATTTTAAATATTACTTCTCATTTTATATGTGCAGTATGTATTAGATAAAAATGTTCAAAAGATAATTAATTTGATATATAGTGTGTTGAAAATAGATTTAAAATTAATAACTTAAAGAATTTTGAAAGTATTGATTCAATATAGAAAAAAAAGAAAAGAAAATGGTAAAGTTAATCTACTCTCTTTAATGGAGAGTGAGATTCATCATTGCACTACAAAACAAGTAAACTTCACTTGTTCCAATAATGAAAACTTTTTCTCTCACTTTGAGATAAAAATACGTGATTTTTCCTACAAATGAGTACTTATTATTCACTGTTATTAAAAAGATTGATACTCCATTAGTTTCTAAAATTTGGTCATATTATTTTTTACACAGTTATTAGGAAAATTAACATAATATGTAAAAAGTAAGAATATCGTGTCGCATCAAGTACAAAATAAATTATGTTAAAAATATTATGTATATATGTTGAAAAGTGTAAATAAAATTTATTATTTCTATTTTAGACAACATGACCATTTTCTAGGGACGACCTAATAAGACAACTATGACTATTTTTAAGGGATGAAGGGAGTACAATAATAATATAAAAAATAAAAATATTGTGTTAAATTAAATACAAACTAAATTATTTTAAAAATATTATGTGTATGTTGAAAAATATAATTTTTTTTTATTATTTTCAATTTAAGAAATATGACTATTTTTTGTGAACAACAAGAATAAGACAACCAAAATTATTTTTTGTAGACCATGGAAATGCATACATATGCATAGGATTACAAATTATTATAAATCTCGTTGTTTTTTTTTTTTTTTTTTGACAGCAATCTTTTTGTTTTTATACCACTCACTACAATTGTGAATTGTGCATGTTTTATTATTTCATATGAGTTTATGGTGATTTGCTAAAGTTAATAAGTTATAACACGTAGAAGATTAATGATACATAAATTAAAGTAACTAGATATTTATCATGTAGATTAAAGCAAAGAGTACATAATTGTAAAGTTCCATTCATTTAACAAAGAGTTAAAACTCATTTTATGAAACAAAACTATTTTTAATAAAAATAAATATAATTTTTTCAGAGACTAATTAATAAGACAATGTGAACTATTTTTTTACGGACAAGGGGAGTGATATTTCATAGGGGCAGCAACGTGAATTGTTGCAAGAGCAAGGTGTTGTTTTGTCTTGCAATGTTTTTATAATAAGATAACAATTCCCATGTTTGTTAGCAATAGCATAGCAAGCACTAATTTCCCCTTACAGACAGAAACCTCTGCTTGCCATTTCTCTCTCTCTCTCTTTCTTTCTTTCTAGAAAAAACTGTATCTAGTGTAATAAACACGGCACAAGTGAGAACTCAGAAACAAACTTGGGATTCTTCAACTTTTAAGGTTGGTTCATGTAAAGCTAAGTAATTGAATATGGGTTTTCTGAGTTTAATTAGGTGCAGTAGCAGTATAGATTGGTGTGCCCAGATCTTTGGCTAAAATGAGATTCCCTTAAAGCTTACACTTACTTTTGCTCTGTTTTCCCTCTTGTAAGAAATTGAAAATTTGGGTAATTCATACGCGTTTGATATCGTCTAAGATTGAGTGTGAGTGAAGAAATGATTATGATAAAGATTGCATTTTTCGTGTTAATTTTCATTTTGGCATTACTAGTAGCATTGGTTAATTTCCGGGGTCTTCCCTTTAGACTTTGTGTTGTTGGTGGGGGACTTTGACCCCCCGGTCAACTGATTCAAATTTTGTGTTGTGACCCCATTGGGTTGTGATCAGCTTTCATTTTCTCACTCTCTTTTACTTGAATTATTGAGAGAATATGATATGATGAACGTTTCTTACTAGTATTTGGCAAATTCATTCTTTCAACAAATTAAAACCTCAATTGAATTGAGTGGTTTTGGCCATTGTCTGGTGTTTGTTAGCCTAGCATATAGCCTAGCCTAGCCTAGCTTAGCTTCTAAGGAAGAATTTTTGTGTTGTAGAGATTGAGTTTGGCCTGCCTGTAGAGCTGTAAATCTCTAGTTTGGTTTGATTTTCAGCCCTGCATGTATATTTTTATGGTCTGAGTTGATATATGTTTTAGGAAGAAAATAAAATGTTTTTGGCTAAATGATTTGTTTATGTTTGAGGCAGGCAAGCAGGATGTCGAACACACTGTGCTGTCAGGATGTCCGAAAATTAGAACAACTAAGCCCCCCCTATCCCTTGTATTCCCATTATAACACCACCAATAATGCTTACTCCTCCATTCATGTTTCTCAAGATCGATATTCTACTCTTGAATCCTCCTCCTTGACTCTCGATTACAGCTCAACCCTTACCTCTCTAGATTCCCAATCCCAATCCTATTCCAACGACCCTGAATTAGACGCCAATGAATTGATCCGCCACAAGCTCAAAGAACTCGAGACTGCAATGCTGGGGCCCGATCTCGACTTTCTTGATTGCAGCTGCAGCAGCAGCAGCAGTGTAGAAATAGATAACTGGAGACAAATGATGGAGCCCATACCTGACCTAAAGCACCTACTCACAGCCTCTGCAATGGCTGTATCAAACAATGACTTCTTGATGGCACAATGCCTCATCTCCGACCTGCGTCAAATGGTCTCCGTTTCTGGTGAACCCATTCAGCGTTTGGGAGCATACATGCTCGAAGGCCTCGTTGCTAGGTTGAGTGCTTCTGGTACTTCCATTTACAAGTCTTTGAAATTCAAGGAGCCCGCAAGTTTCGAGCTTTTATCTTACATGCACATGCTTTACGAAGTGTGCCCTTATTTCAAGTTTGGATACATGTCAGCTAATGGTGCCATTGCAGAAGCCATGAAGGATGAAGATAGGGTTCACATCATCGATTTCCAGATCGGTCAGGGTAGCCAATGGATACCTCTCATCCAGGCTTTCGGGGCCCGCCCCGGTGGGCCCCCTCAGATACGGATAACAGGTGTCGATGATTATACCTCAGCGTATGCTCGTGGGGGAGGGTTGAGCATCGTGGGACGAAGGCTGTCTAAACTTGCTGAGAGCTTCAAGGTTCCTTTCGTGTTCAATGCTGCTTCGGTTTCTGCTTGTGACGTGCGTGCTGAGAATCTTGGGCTTCGATCAGGTGAAGCGGTTGCGGTGAATTTCGCCTTCATGTTGCATCGAACGGCTGATGAGAGCGTGAGTACTGAGAATCATCGGGATAGGCTGTTACGAATGGTGAAAAGGCTTAACCCGAAGGTGGTAACCCTAGTCGAGCGGGAACTGAATACCAACACTGCCGCATTCTATCCTAGGTTCGTTGAGGCGTTGGATTATTACACGGCTATGTTTGAGTCGATTGATGTTACGCTATCACGGGAGCACAAGGAACGGATAAACGTGGAGCAGCACTGTTTGGCGAGAGATGTGGTTAACATTATAGCTTGTGAGGGGAGAGAGAGAGTGGAGAGGCACGAGCCTTTTGGGAAGTGGAGATCGAGGTTCAGAATGGCTGGTTTTAGTCCGTATCCGTTGAGTTCTCTGGTAAATGCTACTATCAAAACATTGCTTGAAAACTATTGTGATAAATATAGTCTTGAAGAGAGAGATGGAGCACTGTTTCTTGGTTGGTTGAATAGACATTTGGTTGCTTCATGCGCCTGGAAGTGACGCTGGATTTTGCAGGAGATATATGTAATTTTCCTGCAGATTTCTCTTTATTACAGCAAAATAAGTTTATCTATCCCTACTCTACTCTTCATTACAAAAAGAAGAAAAAAAAATCACTTTCCTATTTCATTTTGAGCTCTGTCTAGATGTTAATTCCTATGTTGCAGATTATATATCATACTTTTAATACATGTCACGTGTTGTTCACGAAGCTAGAATGTTAAGTATTAGATAAAACAGTATTCTCATTGCCAAACAGCATAAAACTCGAGCAGAATACTATCAATGGCAAAGAATATATACATGGGAAAATCTAGACTACAATTTTCAACTCTCACGAGTAATTTATACAACCAATTCAAGTCATTCCTCAGCCACAAACCAACTGACAAGTTATTAAGCTAGTGTTCACGAGGATCCCACGTCATAAATACAATGGTAAAGAAATAAGATTGTCTAAAGATAACCGTGCTGATAATGATCCAAATGATGCCAAGCAGCTGCTGTTAACTTGAGGGAAGGAAATAAAGCTTGCACTAAGAATTACCATCTCAGTTTGCACTAACATGAACAACCATTTCATGTGAAACTGCACTGTTCTCTTCATGTTTGGAACTTGATGGGGGTGTCGTACTAGCTTCACTTTGGTTTACAGTCCTCGAAGGGGGCATGTCGTGTTCATGTTTACCTTCGTATGTTGTAATAACCACCTTTGAGTCATGAGAAGCTCTTTCGACATGTTTTTTAACCGGGCAACCAGCAAATGAACACCGGTAATAACTCCTACACACAGAGAGAGCTGTTGAAATTAGACTATATATTATTTGCCATGGATTCAGGGTTCCGTATAATGACATGAACCACGGAAGTTTAGTCGATAATGTTTTAGAATTAGTCAATAGTAAAAGACAAGAAACATATAGACATTAGTAAAAGACAAGAAACATATAGACATTCACAGAGTTACAACCCTGCGGACAGAGCTGATCAGATAAGCTAATGACTCAGATCTTTGCAGTCAGCATTTCTGGACACAAATTATATCTCTAATTATTAAATTATACAAATTAAAGAAGAGACACCAACCTATGGAAAGAAAAAAATTGCCATTACATATGCAAGAAATTGGGATTTGACACATGCAAAAGTAGGCAGCATAACCGAAATTTTAGTTACCGTGGGTTTGGATTGCCTTTTACCAATTTCTGCCCGTATTTGCGCCAGCGGTATCCATCATTAACTATATCAACCTCACTCAAAGTTTGAACAACATGCCGTAGATCACTGTTAGATTTAATCACCCCTTGCTCATCAGCAGAAATTACTTCTCGTTTCCTGTTATAGAGCATCAGCCAAATATAATAGTTAGCTGCAGCTGTCGAGCTGACTCTAAAATAGCAGATAAAAGAAGCTTCTCAATGAACATACTGTCGTTTAGAATCTGGACAGTCATCTTTATCCTTATCATCATTATTTAAATGGGAAACCGCTATCGTTACACCCTCACCACCTCTTGCAACAGTTGACTGCCGTGAGGTTTCTATAGGCCCCATGTGTTGATTTGCATCTCCATGGTCAATGAACGGCTCAGCATTAGCTAACAGGTCACATAAAATCAATAACCACCAAAAATTTAGATGTACAAAAGGTATAAAGTAATGTTCACTTACTTTTTGATGCAGACACAATTGACACCTCTGGTGGTGTTACTTGAATAGCAGAAGATACTTGAGAATTCTGTTGTGGTCTCTGATGATAATGGTCCCCAAGGTAATTGACATCTGTTTTGCATCCATCATGTGATCTCTCTACTTGTTTTTTTGCCTGGCAATTGGGGTAAGTACATTTGTAATAGCTTCGAGTAAACTTGTTTCCTTTCACGAGCTTCTGTCCATATTTTCTCCAGTTATAACCATCATCTGATGGTTTGTCTGGTAATCTAATTTGATTGCTTTCAGCCCCAGATTGCGACTCTTGCATTACAGAATCAGGATTTCGCCTAGGCTGCAATTTCTCCACTTTCTCAAACTTAGTTGAATATCCGTAATTTTCTTGACCAGGTTGAGTTATAGGAACCCCAACACTAAAACTTGACATCTGAACCACATTCTGTGAGACTAACTCGCCTTCTGTATTAGTACCTTTTTCTTCTTTGCTCAGTACTGCATGACTTATGGCATCTAAGCACTGTGTCGGCTGTGAATTATAAGGTTGAGGTTCTTCTTTCAGAACAGTGGATACATTTTCAGATACACCGGAAGGAATGGTTACTTGATTAGATTGTGAACTACAATCTCCACTGTCGAGGTTCAACTTCTCTGCAGCTTTCTTCGGTTGATCGGGCTGAGTCAGCTTCTGTTTGTCAGGCTGCGATGCACACACCCCATTGGAAGCAGAATCAGGGCTTTGTGTCAAGAGCAAATCATTAGGTTCAGCCTTTGGGATTTTAGAAGAATCTCTAATAAGATGAAAGTGTAGAGGTGGATTAGAATCCTTTGCAGGAATGCCTGGATCTGAACTTGGTTTTTGAATCAGCATATCTGCCTTCTTTGTTTCATCACTTTCTTCTTCATATGTTTTTGAAACATCATGTGTGGCATCAGAGCTTTGTCTTTGCTGCACATCGTTGGGTTCTTGTTTGATCCCTGCAGACACCTTGTCCAATAATGATGTATGGGGAGACCTTGTCTCAGAATTCTGTTTCAGACATAAAGTACTAGGTTCTTTCGAATGTTCTTCTTGTTTGACTTCAAGATGGCTCTTTTTATGCCGCATGTCACTAGTTATTTCTCACAGGTAATGACAGGTGCAGCTTAATCTAGATTAGAGTTGGATAAGTATCCAGTGGTGGGTTAACGCTCAATCTATACTCCAGTAAACCTGATCAGCAACTATGACAGATAGACTTTCTTTGAAGAAACTGCACCTAATGTTTCTTCCCTTGTAGTACCTGTCAAATAAGGATACTTAGTCCCCATTATTCCACACTTAGAATAACTGTTAAATGAAGTCAAGAAGTCGAGGAAGAGGAAACATCAGTTCAACAGGTTATCATGTACCAATAATTTAAAATTAAAAAATAAATCCTGGAAATGAAGTGGAGATAGATCTCCACGGAGGAACAACATACGTGGTAATGAAGTAACTTGACAAAGAACATATAACAGATATTTGGCAATTACCTAATGTAGAAAATAAATCCCTAATGATAAGAAGGTTCTTCAACATTTGGCAGAAAACTTCAAGAGAAGAGGGAAAAATGTATACCCACCCTTCAGCATTTGGCAGAAAACATGTGTGAGAATGATGAAAATCATTTTTTAATAACAGTCTCGAGGGCTTTAAGAACCCCGATGCCCAATAGCTACCACATAAATTAATTAATGTGGTAAACATAATATTTGATTATCCAAAAGGTATGTCCTGCACCAGTTACAATGAGAGAGTACTACAAAGCATGACAAATGACTGAGCTTCTAGGCATGATAGAAATCTCCATTTCCACAGGCTTCAAGGCTAGCATTATGGAAGAATTCCAGGATAATATTATAGAGCATAGAGAAATACTGAAAATTTGAACAAGAATATCTTTAAAGATAAAAATAATAAGGAATGGGCATGGCTGCACAGTTTCAGTTGTTAAGTCAAAATCATGAATCAGAATATTGGGATTCATTGAGGGTTTCCTAGCCTAATACCATCCCCAACAATTTAAACTGTCAATTAACAGCCTCCAGCAGGAATTATATATTGAAGACAAGAGAAAAAAGCTGCCTACATGGATAAAATAGAGAGCTGTCCAAACTAAGTACCGGGAAGTGAAGATTATGCATACTAATAAACTACTACTATTCCACAGAATTAAAGTCCGCCGTACACCAATTCCTCTATTCTCACACAAAAAAGTAAATACAGAAATTACACAACCACAGCATGAATTGTGTCAGCTCAATAACCAAATCAAGAGCTCAATTGGAGATAGGCACTCGCATGTAATCAATAAGCAAAGAATTAGAATAAAAAAGTCAAAAGAATTGAAAAGGCAGGTGGAAGAAATTAAACCCCAAAATCAGAAAGAAATGGGAAAAGTGAGATAAATAAAGGATTTACGCCAGTAAAAAGAAATTCTCTAGGCCCAGGGTTATTCGGCGGGCCAATCCAATCCAATGAGATAAACGGAAAGATGAGAAGAATTATTGGATTACCTGAGTTTTATTGTTTAACAAAAGGGGGCGGGAGGGCGGCGGCGGAGGGGCGGCGGCGGGGAGGGGTGTAGGCAGGTTGTTAGTCGCATAATTCAGCAACGGCAACAGAGGAGAAGTAGAGGAATTGACTTGGACCAAGTAAACAGTAATAATAATAATAATATAATATTATAATGTTATAATATAATTACCTGCGCTGCGGTTGCAAAAGGCAAAGTGGACCAACTGTGAACATATACGTACAGACCTTTGTACGCTTAGCATCTACTATAATACTGTGTTGCAAGGGTGTAAAGTGGTAGGGCTGGGTCGGGTATATCGTACCGTGCCGAACCGAATGATATAACATAATTTATACTGTTACTATACCGAATTTTCGGTATACTGAAAATTTCGGTATGCTAAACATGCATACTTTATACCGTATTGAAAATTCGGTATTACCATATTGTACCAATTTTTCAATATATACCGTTAGATGCCGAAAATTTGGTATATCGTTTCATACCGAAATTTTGGTATAAGTTTCATACCGAAACTTCAATATACCGTTCTATACTGAAATTCCGGTATACCATTAAAAAAATGGTTAATTGCAAAAAAAATCACGAATTTTATAGTCTTTATTAATTACAACATGAACTTTAAAAATTTGCAATTCGATGCACAAACTAATTTATTATTGCAATCTGATACAAGGTGTAAGTTTTTGGGGTTACTCTATACATGATGTAAATTTTTTGCTATACCAACACTACGTGGCAGCCGAAGCCACCACAAAAAACACGTCAGACGCTACATTAAATGCCAAATATATAAAAAAAAAAAAAATTAAATTTCAAAATATTTTTTTATAAAATATTTCTCAAACATGGTTTAATAATAGTGAAAGGTAGTAAAAAAAAAATATTTTCTAATATCTATACAAATTTGTATGTTATGGAACATTTTTTCTACATAAACTAGAAAACACCAACATTTATAATTCATTATTAAATGCGTTTGATCAATATTTTATAAAAGAACTTTTTGAAATATTAAAAATAATAAAATTTTGTAGATTTGACATTAGACGTGACGTGTGACGCGTCTTTGGTGTTGACTCCAACTGCCACGTATGCGTACATATCGTTGGAAATTCATACCATGTATTGAATTGCAATAATAAATTAATTCGTGTATCAAATTGTAAAGTTTAAAAGTTTATGTTGTAATTGATAAATACTATAAAATTTGTGATTTTTTTTCATTAACCCTTAAAAAAATATTATATATTAGTATATTATTAAATTATGATTATATTAAATATGATCAGTACGGTACGGTATATACCATATATCGAAATACCACAGTATACAATTTTTTATACCGTTACAGTATCGAAAATCTTCGGTAAGGTATCATACCCTATCGAAATTACCGGTATACTGAAATTTTCAGTAAATTTGGTATTTTTGGTACAACAATTGCGGTATACCGGTAATTTCGATATTTTTCCCACCCCCTGAGGCGCAAACAGGAATGAAAATATTCGGAAAATTTTCCAATATATTCACGATATTTTTTTATTTTTCGTGCTCAACGATATTGATATTGGGAAGAACTATTATTCCATAATATCCGTAAAAAAATGATAAATATTGGTATGCAATATCAATTTCGATTATATTTTTATGCAAATTGAGCACAATATCAGTAAAATATCGGTAAATATCGAGAAATATCGAGAAAATATCCATAATTTCGATAAATATCACAAATGTAATATTTGAGCAAATTTTATTTGCATTAAGAGTTTGTTATTGAATTTTCATAATTTTTTAATTTTACCGATTTTGATATTCGATATCGATATATCTACCGATATTTACACAAAAGTAAGGTCTCGATATTTCCACCAATACTGATATTTTCGACCTTGAGTGCGAGTAAGGGGTGATACGATTCGAGTTTTAAAATATTTAAAGGTAGGATTTGTTATGAATACGTCTGGTTATTTATATTTTATTATATATAACACTTAAAAATAACAATTAGTTACATATACCCACACTTTACTAGTGTTAATTACATATAACCACCCCACTTTTTCCTTATTTCATATAACCACAATTTGTGGGGCCTCTGGGTCAAATACCGTCAGCAACTCCTCTTTCCCCTCCTTGCTGCAGCGATTAGACGGAAGGTAGGTAGAGTAGTTTATTGTTCATAATGGGCCGCTGAGTCACCATAATTTACCTCCTCCACCCAATCCTGTCAGACCAGGGGGTGGGGGCCCTAGGGGCGAGGGCTTCGCCTTTTTTTTTTGCTACAAGTTTATTGTTCATAATAAGATTTTTAAAGGTATAGTGTAGGAAGCTCGCTCCAATTTCTGTCCCAAATTCGAATTGGAAAATTTAGAAGCGGAGGTGAGTGAAAAGAAGGTGATCGATGCTGGGGTTGCTTCGTCCATAAAGGTGATTAGTAGTTGTCAATTTTTTTTCCAATTGTAGTCTATTAATCAACATATCGTCATTCTTGGTGTCGATTAGAGCCGATTAATTGCCAAAAAATTTAGAGTTTTTTTTTGTGAGAATTGCTTGAATTTTCATTTTTTGTGATGTAACTCAACAAAATTGTTCTGCGACGGTTCTTTCTTTCGTGTCCGCACCTCTTTTATTGTTGTATCTATACCCCTGTTCGGATTTTTTATGGGAGATTTTTTATTTTGTCATCTGGGTTTTGACACTAGTTGCTTTTACTCACCCTTCAGAAATATAGTAGATATAATGGTGCAAAAAATGCACAAGGTGTGAGAAGTGACCAGTGATATTGATAGTGAGTATGAAGAAATTTCCACGGTGACTACGAGAAGGAGGAAGAGTGTTGAGAGAGACAATAGACTAGGAGTCAGAGGTAACTTCATTTTTTTGTTCAATCACGTGTTCATAAAACATATCTGATGTTATTGGACTTTAGTTAATAGTTTCTACTCTTGATGTATTGATAAATGTAGGATCTCATAACTCGAAATATTTGTTCAAGAATGCGAGTAACAAAAAGAAAGGTTATTTTTGTTGTACATACATTTGTAAGTTCTACGTACTGATTGTGTATCAATTGTGATGAATGATTTGTAAAAAAAATGTAATTTTGGACCATGTCTCAGGTAAAAGGGTGCTTCGGTACGTTTACACATCCGAATCTGGTAAAAAATATATGTTTCTCTATTTCTAGTCTATTGTTATATATATATATTTGCTACTGTGGAATTTTTTTATATGATGATATGTAAATATATAGAACTGAGAGTCTTGAAGTTGTTAGGAGAACATGAAGAAGATCAAATGCAAGTGAGATAGGCAATAGTTGGAATTGATTTGTTGTACTGAAATTCATTCATACATATTAATATTTTATTTCTGAAAAATTAAATACATTTCCATCAGTGGATGATCGTAGAACTGTTAAAAGATTGTGTAATAGAAAGAAGGATGCGCAGATAGGAGGCATTACTGATACAAGTTTTTTGTGATATATGAATCACCTTTGATTTTCTGTGTTCGATTTGAAACAGTAAGTTGAAGTAATAGTTCCATGATTGCTTGTTATTTTGGTGTTAGAATTTGAGAGTCCAGTGGATGTTAGAAGGGACCGACCACAGAAGTGTTGGAGTTATACGTGAAATTATGCTTTTACTTTGTATAACTCGTGTATCAAACACTCGTTTTATGAGAATAATTCTTTTATCGCTTTTGCTTTAGTTATGATTGAATGTTGAATTTCTATTGTAAACCGTTCAATATATAGTACGTGTTACATAGTAGTTAATGTGGTGATACCCGATCACGGAAGACGACATTAACAGTTTACTTGTAACTAAACGTACATTTTCACGACCTAGGTGGAATTGAACAATCCGCCGTGAAAGGTCGATGTGTAATGCCCAGATTGGTCTGTCTTGACTAAGAGATTGCACTAGCATATTTAGTATGTGTTGAAGAGGTCCTACAGCGAGGATAAATTCTTCTGTTCTGAAAGGTGAAGAATTAGACCTCAGTGGTTGTTGATTTCTTAATCACTGTCACTTAAATAGGACCGTGTGTGTTTAATAGTTACTGCTTTGATTCATGTTGGGTGAGAATCATTGCGACTTCGAACTTTGTGTCTTGGGCAGTAATATTAATCATACGACGGTTGCTAAGATTTAATACGGAGAAACGCGTGCAAGTACGGCTCGTGTGATTAGTCCCCTTGGTGGGCTCAGAAGTTTTATTGTACCAAATCTTGCAAGTGAAGAATTAGTTTCTTCGGTACGAATAATAATGTTGAGCTGTCTTTACTCCAAGGTGAAAGATGTTAATTAATTTAGAGCTATTCATAAGCTTAATTAATTAATGGACTTGATAATCTTAAACGCGGGAAATAATAACCGGGAGCCCATATTATCGTAATATGGATTAAGATGGATAGTGCAATATTAATTTATTAGTGGTAATAATTAATATTAATGGGCTGAATTATATTGGGGCTCAATATTGAAATTCAGAAGTCCATTAGGAGGTCCAATCTTAATTCTCCTTAAGGCCCCTCAAGTAGCCCATTAAGTAGTCCAATAATGATAAGGTGATTAAAATAAAAAGATAATATTAATGCTGATTTTTTTTATGATTTTCGAAAATTATAGTTTGTTAGGAGAGAAAAGATTTTGTTGATTTTCTTGGAAAGATATTATGGAGGATAAGTATTCTTGGAATACAAGATTATCTCATATATTCAAGAAGATCCAAATCTTGGATTCTCTTCTTCATGTAATTTCGAAAATTGCCCCATAAATAAGGTGAGTGAGATTTTTGTGGAATATTTTATTGTGGAGAAAAGAATATATGAGATATATTCAAGATTTCTTAGAGACTAAGAAAAGATATTTTCCAAGCCCAATAGACCACAAAAATTCGGCCACTTACACTTATAAATAGGGGATGATTTTTTCATCCCCAGGTACATAATTCCATGTGTTGGAAAAATCAAGAAGCATAGATATTTTTCTTTTTCCTTAGTTTATTAAATTACTTGAAAGCGTCTCCCACCGGCGATCAAGTGAGGTGAAAAGGGAAATACTTGAGAAGGCTTTGGGTTGATAGAACGAGATTACAATTGTCCCGTATATCCAAAGGCCAATACTACAAGAGGTACGTTAATCGCATATTTACTTGTTTATTCCGCCTAGTTAATATGTGAAATTAATTTAACATGCATGATGATAATTAGTTGTTGGAATTATTATGTGAATTAATTAGGATTAATTCATGCTAGTAATAATTGTATTTAAATTCGTATTTAAATTTCATCCCGAATAGATTCCGGGCACCCCTATTTTCCCAACAACTGGTATCAGAGCCACGGTTTTGGGCTCTGAATTTAAATTGGAATTTAAATTGTTAAACATTAAATTGAAATTGGATAGTAGAATTGTTAGATCTTTTTTGCAGGTATCCAATTGTCATGGTTTTAATGTTGTTAATTTCATGCGTGTGAATTAATTGTTTTTTAATTCGATTCGTTCGAATTCGTTTTTCTCGTGAGAAAATCCACGAGTAGATTAGTTGTTTTTATTTTGATTCGATCATTGTAATAGACTAGTCTAGATCTAGTATTTATTTTTTTTGTAAAAATAAATTGTAACCGGATCGTGACGAAGAACGAAGAATTAAAAACGGCGTACCCGGACGACGCATACAAGCGTGGTGCGTGTATGGACGTAAAATCATACAAGGGGTGAAGAAAACGAGGACGAACGGCGGAAAAAACGGCGCATAGGGGTGCACGGCGCCGCGCGCACCGCGCACGCGCCTCGGGCGCGAGGCTGCAGCGCCTCGGGTGCGCCTCGGGGCTGCGCTTCGGCGCGCTTCGGGCAGCGTTTCGGCGCTTCTCGGGCCGGGAAGCACGCGGGCCCACTTTGTGGGCCGACGCGCGCTGTATCTCGAGCTGTGGAATTTTTTCGGTTCGTGGTTTTTTTTTCCGTGTGATTTTAAACGTCGTCCCGAACCCCAAACGATGCTGTTTTTTGAAGAAGTATTGTTGTTCGAGTGGGAGCACGTCGAGACGAACGTCGGAAAGCAACAAGGACGATTTTTCGCATCAAGACGTGAAGAAATTAAACCGTGACAATTGGATTCGAGTGCTCCAATGTATTTAATTTTATTTTGATGGATGTTTTATTTCGTGCACTTATTATTATTTGTTAATATGTGTTTGCATGAATTTAATTGTCCAAGAAAAACCTTACTTTCGAAAATTACTAAGTATGTTTTTATAATCGCAATTTTATTCCGGATATTAAAATTGGATTATTTTGACCTCCATAATTTATTTATTTGTGAAGTTCTTTTGGAATACATTTTCCCCTCGGATCGGCCAAAAGAACGGTTTTCACATGAATAAATTCCGAAAGGATGATTGTGGATTATTACTAGTGGCGGTATTGACCCTCACCACGAATGGCTTGCTCAAAGCGAAATAATAATCCTGTATTTAATTATGGTTATTACTTAGGCATAGAAAATTGATATTAACTTACTCCCCTCGGAGTCCCTGTCAGTTTCTATGTGGTCAAAGTGGGAGCCAACTATTAATTTTGAATTAAGGATTTGTAACTTTTAAGTTTGTAATCCGCTTGAATGTGTTTAAATGTATAGACCACCCCTCGTGGCGCATTTAAATTGTTTCGAGATGTTGGCTGATGCATGATTATATTGTTTTAAGGTTTCAATATAATTGATGTGATCGAATTATGTGATAATTTCGTATTTTTCTAGATATTGATATGAATGTATGTTTTATTCTCAGTTCATCATGTCGCAACCTTTTAATCCACTGTTTAGTATACTTAAAGATAACAAACTTGTTGGTGAGAACTATGTTGATTGGAAACGTAACCTTAATATTGTCCTAACCGCTCAACACCACAAGTGGGTACTCACCACTCCTAAGCCCCAAGAGCCTGCCGAAGATGCCACGAAAGCGGACAAGAAAGAGCATAAGAGTTGGTTTGACTCCGATGAGATGGCTAGGTGTACTATTCTGGCTTCAATGTCAGATGTGTTGCAACACCAACACCAACACATGGAGACCGCCTCTGAGATAATGCAAAATTTTGAAGCGATGTTTCAACATCAGAACCGTACGGCTAGGCAAATCACCATGCGAAAGATGCTTTCGTTGAAAATGGTGGAAGGTACGCCCGTAAGGGATCACGTAATCGAGATGATGGGTTATCTCAACAAGTTGGAAGTACTTGGTGCGGAATTTGACCTCCCTACTAAGGTCGATTTCGTTCTCCATTCTCTGCCAAAGAGCTTTGAGCAGTTTCAGTTGAACTATCAAATGAATGACCGGGCAAATAGTTTGCCCGAGCTCTTGCAAGCTTTGGTATCGGCGGAGACTCTAATGGATCACCAAACCGTTGCTATGGTGGCAAACGGTCCGTCTTCCTCTTCGGGTCCCAAGGGAGGAAAGAAGAGGAAGAGGACGAAGGGCCAGACCTAAGCAAATCCAATCGTTGCGAAACCCAAGGCAAAGGGAGAAGGAGGTGGAAAGAAAGCTGCTAAGGGTAAGTGCTTTAATTGTGGTGAGAAGGGACATTGGAGGGCGACCTGTTCTAAGCCTAAGAAGGGTGGAAAGAAAGGTAAGTCTCATGCTTTAGTCGTTGAAACATATGTTGCGGCGTATGCTGCCCACGTTTGGGTAGTGGATACCGGGGCAACTGATCATATTTGTTTCACTCTTCAGGGGTTCCAGCTAACCCGACGACTTAGCAAGAATGAGATCACCATCACTTTGGGCGATGCTACGAGAGTGGCAACCGAAGCAGTGGGAGTCGTGCACCTATCTTTTGAAGATAGAGTTTTAATTTTAAGAGATGTTTTATACGTTCCGAACTTTAGGAAGAATTTAATTTTGGTTTCTAAGTTGTTTTTTGATGGATATTCAGTTACTTTTAATAAAGTTGTTACTGTTTCTTTTAAGAATAATGTTATCTGTCATGGAACGTTGGTAAACAATCTCTATACGATTAAGTGTGCACACCACTCAAATAATGAATCTAATAACACATCGATCATTTCGAGCAATAAAAGAAAGCGTTCTTCGAAGATGAACGAAACACTTCTATGGCATCTTAGACTAGGTCATATTAATCTAAAGCGGATAGAGAGATTGGTGAAAGACGGATCCTTGGAATCACTCCAAGTCGAGCCGTTTTCAACTTGTGAATCCTGTTTAGAGGGTAAGATGACCAAGAGGGCATTTGGAGCCAAGGGGAATAGAGCCACGAAAGTGTTAGAACTCGTTCATACCGATGTGTGTGGTCCAATGACGATCAAAGCAAAAATGGGGTATGAGTATTTCGTTACCTTCATTGACGATTACTCAAGATATGGGTACATTTACCTTATGCGGCATAAGTCTGAAACTTTTGAAAAGTTTAAAGAGTTTAAGGCCGAAGCCGAGAAACATAGGGAAAAGAGTATCAAGTTTCTACGATCAGATCGTGGAGGCGAATACCTCAGCGATGAATTCTTGAACTACCTATCGGACGAAGGGATCGTATCCCAGTTGACCGCACCGAGAACCCCTCAACAGAACGGTGTGGCGGAACGAAGGAACTGGACTCTTTTAGAGATGGTCATATCCATGATGAGTTATTCAGATTTACCCAAGTCGTTTTGGGGTAACGCCTTGGAAACGGTGGCTTATATTCTAAACTTGGTGCCATCCAAATCGGTTCCTAAAACCCCAATGGAATTGTGGACCGGGCGCAAGCCCAGTCTAAGACATTTGCGGATTTGGGGTTGTCCGGTATACGTGCTAGACAAGGAAGCCGGTAAGTTGGATCCACGTTCGGAATTAAGGCTGTTTATAGGATACCCTGCGGGAACGAAAGGGTGTATGTTCTATAGTCCCAAGGATCAAAAGACTGTGATTAGTACACACTTTAAATTCTTGAAGGAAGACTATATGAACAATCGGAAACCTAAAAGTGAAATTACCTTAGAAGAATTGAGAGGTCAAACCTCGATACCAAGTATACAAGATGATGTACCACACGTCACATCTTCACAACCAGAACCCCGTCGTAGTGGGAGGGTTCCTAGGCAACCCGAGAGATTCATGGGGATAGGAGAATCTTCGGATTTGGTTCCCGGTGTTGAATCAGACCCATGGACGTACGACGAGGCAATCCAAGATAAAGACGCGGAGTCGTGGCAAACGGCAATGGAAGCCGAGATGGGTTCGATGGATCATAATCAAGTGTGGGAGTTGATCGAGCCACCCAGTGGGGTAGAACCAATTGGATGCAAGTGGGTGTACAAGAGGAAAAGAGGACCGGACGGAAGGGTTGAAACCTTCAAAGCAAGGCTTTTGGCCAAAGGGTATACTCAGAAAGAAGGGATCGATTATGAGGAAACCTTTTCGCCTGTAGCTATGCTTAAGTCCATCCGTATTCTCTTGTCGATCGCTGCGCACCTAGATTACGAGATCTGACAAATGGATGTCAAGACGGCTTTCCTTAACGGAAGTCTTGACGGGATAGATATCTATATGCAACAGCCCAAAGGTTTCATTGAAAAAGGCCAAGAGAATCTCGTATGCAAGCTTAAGAGATCCATTTACGGACTTAAGCAAGCATCGCGTACTTGAACCAGTGTTTTGATCAAGTGATTATGTCTTATGGGTTTGATCAAAACGAGTTCGAAAGTTGTGTGTATAAGAAGCGTGACGGAACTGCGGTGGTATTCTTAGTATTATACGTAGACGATATTATGCTCATTGGAAACAATGTAAAGGTATTGTCAGACGTAAAGGTATGGCTGTCAAAACAATTTGATATGAAGGACTTAGGGGAAGCCGGTCACATCCTTGGGATCAAAATCACTCGCGATCGCAAGAAGAAGATGTTGGGCTTATCGCAAGCTTCATACATTGACACTGTTTTGAAGCGTTTCAGCATGCAAGATTTCAAGAAAGGTTTTGTACCTTTTAGGCACGGAATCCATCTATCGAAAGAAATGAGCCCTAAGATGCAAGCGGAGATAGATGACATGAAAGGTGTTCCGTACGCTTCGGCCGTAGGAAGCCTTATGTATGCAATACTGTGTACGAGATCGGATATCTGCTTTGCCGTGGGCATGGTGGCAAGATATCAAAGTAATCCCGGGAAAGACCATTGGACTGCCGTAAAGTACATCTTGAGGTATCTGAAAAGAACTCGGGAGCGGATGCTGATTTACCAGTCAGATAGTCTAGTTCCCGTAGGATACACGGACTCAGATTTCCAATCAGACATAGACTCAAGAAAGTCAACCTCGGGTAGTGTGTTTTGCATGGGAGGAGGAGCCATTTCATGGAGAAGCGTTAAGCAGAAATACATCGCCGATTTAACTCCAACAATTCGACCATGGAAGCCGAGTATGTAGCTGTTTGTGAAGCAGCGAAAGAGGCAGTTTGGCTCAAGAACTTCTTAGTGGACTTGGACGTTGTTCCGAATTTGCCCGACAAGATAACTGTCTTTTGTGACAATGCCGGAGCAGTTGCAAATTCAAAGGAACCGAGAGCCCACAAGGCCAGCAAACACATAGAAAGAAAATACCATCTTATACGAGAAATCGTTAAGAGAGGAGATATAGAGGTGGCAAAGATAGCGTCGGGTGACAACCTAGCGGATCCATTCACAAAGGGTCTGCCTCAGAGTACATTCGAGAGACATGTGGATGGAATGGGAATCAAGACTATTGCCAATCTGCTTTAAGTATAAGTGGGAGGAATTATTAGGTTAGTGTAGGTTGACATGAGATGTCACGTAGAGCTACTACACTAAGACATGCGTGATGTATACTAAAAGCAGACTTTAAGTATAAGTGGGAGATTGTTGGAGTTATACGTGAAAGTATGCTTTTACTTTGTATAACTCGTGTATCAAACACTCGTTTTATGAGAATAATTCTTTTATCGCATTTGCTTTAGTTATGATTGAATGTTGAATTTCTATTGTAAACCGTTCAATATATAGTACGTGTTACATAGTAGTTAATGTGGTGATACCCGATCACGGAAGACGACATTAACAGTTTACTTGTAACTAAACGTACATTTTCACGACCTAGGTGGAATTGAACAATCCGCCGTGAAAGGTCGATGTGTAATGCTCAGATTGGTCTGTCTTGACTAAGAGATTGCACTAGCACATTTAGTATGTGTTGAAGAGGTCCTACAGCGAGGATAAATTCTTCTGTTCTGAAAGGTGAAGAATTAGACCTCAGTGGTTGTTGATTTCTTAATCACCGTCACTTAAATAGGACCGTGTGTGTTTAATAGTTACTGCTTTGATTCATGTTGGGTGAGAATCATTGCGACTTCGAACTTTGTGTCTTGGGCAGTAATATTAATCATACGACGGTTGCTAAGATTTAATACGGAGAAACGCGTGCGAGTATGGCTCGTGTGATTAGTCCCCTTGGTGGGCTCAGAAGTTTTATTGTACCAAATCTTGCAAGTGAAGAATTAGTTTCTTCGGTACGAATAATAATGTTGAGCTGTCTTTACTCCAAGGTGAAAGATGTTAATTAATTTAGAGCTATTCAGAAGCTTAATTAATTAATGGACTTGATAATCTTAAACGCGGGAAATAATAACCGGGAGCCCATATTATCGTAATATGGATTAAGATGGATAATGCAATATTAATTTATTAGTGGTAATAATTAATATTAATGGGCTGAATTATATTGGGGCTCAATATTGAAATTCAGAAGTCCATTAGGAGGTTCAATCTTAATTCTCCTTAAGGCCCCTCAAGTAGCCCATTAAGTAGCCCAATAATGATAAGGTGATTAAAATAAAAAGATAATATTAATGCTGATTTTTTTTATGATTTTCGAAAATTATAGTTTGTTAGGAGAGAAAAGATTTTGTTGATTTTCTTGGAAAGATATTATGGAGGATAAGTATTCTTGGAATACAAGATTATCTCATATATTCAAGAAGATCCAAATCTTGGATTCTCTTCTTCATGTAATTTCGAAAATTGCCCCATAAATAAGGTGAGTGAGATTTTTGTGGAATATTTTATTGTGGAGAAAAGAATATATGAGATATATTCAAGATTTCTTAGAGACTAAGAAAAGATATTTTCCAAGCCCAATAGACCACAAAAATTCGGCCACTTACACTTATAAATAGGGGATGATTTTTTCATCCCCAGGTACATAATTCCATGTGTTGGAAAAATCAAGAAGCATAGATATTTTTCTTTTTCCTTAGTTTATTAAATTACTTGAAAGCGTCTCCCACCGGTGATCAAGTGAGGTGAAAAGGGAAATACTTGAGAAGGCTTTGGGTTGATAGAGCGAGATTACAATTGTCCCGTATATCCAAAGACCAATACTACAAGAGGTATGTTAATCGCATATTTACTTGTTTATTCCGCCTAGTTAATATGTGAAATTAATTTAACATGCATGATGATAATTAGTTGTTGGAATTATTATGTGAATTAATTAGGATTAATTCATGCTATTAATAATTGTATTTAAATTCGTATTTAAATTTCATCCCGAATAGATTCCGGGCACCCCTATTTTCCCAACAAGAAGAAGTCTATTAAATCAGGTATATACATCATATGACTATTATACATTTAAATTAAAAAAATGTACAAGATTAAAGTGATAAAACATTCTTTAATTTTAGAAGCTTCAAGCCTAGAGATACGAAAGATGAGGCGTAATGTTTCCAAGATAAGTGTAGGTAATGATTTTAGTAGTTAGATTGTGTATAAAATAACAAGACAACTTGCATTTTCTTTTAAAATACAGAGTTTGAGAGGCCACGACCTAAGATGAGGGGATGTCATGAAGAAGGCAAAAATAATGATTCTGATTTAAACTCCAATCATGAAGGTATGATTTATATCTTTATAGTTTTCAAATTGGTGTTTGGTTTGAATTTTTTTGTCTTTAAAAACAACATATAATAAAGAGAAAGCAAGGGGTAAAGGTAATGTGTGGATGATGTTGTTAGAAAGCCAAAAACTAAAGGACCGCAAAAAACACCTGTTGTGTGGTCATTGAATGTATTTGGTGAGTGATATTAAGTTTTTGTCTTTCTCTAAAAAAATTGATTCTTTATTCAACATTTTGCCTTGGTATGTAATAAATTTGGGTTGTTATGCAAAAATGAAGTTTTGTTGTTATGCAAAATATTATTTATATTATGCATAAAATATCTTTTTTAATTAAAAAAAATGGTGGTGTTTATTGGGATGCAGGTGACATGTCTGTTGCACCATGAGAGACATACTATAGGTCTAACCTACGCACGTTGATAAAAGAGATCAACATGTTGGAGTTTGGAGAGAGCCATATTCAAAAGATTAGATTTACCCCATTTGTGGTTTCTATTCCAATCGATCTATAAAATATGGTACGTGAAGATGCTGAAGTGATGCCAAAAGTACGAGGATGACATTAGGAAGATAGTAAGAACATTTGACTTTGAGTTAGAATGTTTTGTTCTGGGAGGTACAATGGTGTCACTTTCGAGTAATGATCCGCAACTAATATTTAGGATTAGCTGTGGATTGAAAGATATAAATTAGAGTGGGGTAGAGTACGAAGACGCCAGAATGGGTGAGTCATGTGTTCAACGGTGAACTGAACTACTGTAACAATTATTTGGTGCTGTAAAAATCCCTAATTTATAAGAAGCTACAACAAGCATTAGAAGGGTGTGGTGAGAACAGTTATAAGGATGTTGTAAGGCTGGTACATTGTTATTTTTTTACGACTTTGTTTACTCCGAAATGAAATAACACATTCAACCACACATACCGGTGTACATGGAAAAGTTCAAAGACATTTGTCAGTATGATTGGAGCCCATAAATTGTGAGTTTCTTCAAGTACTAGATAAAAAGCATCAACAAGATGAATGTTGGAGGTTGTGCAGTAATTCTACGGGTATGAAACCAATATTTTCTAAATAAGATGTTATATATTTATTTCCAACCACTCGAATATCATGAATATGTAATTATTTTTCTAATTTTATTGCCAGTACTGGTTCCGCAAACACACTGGTATAGTGGTATTGACTAGTAAGGAGGGAAATTGCAGAAATAGTCCCATAAGAATTGGTCCTCATGAATTTGGTCATTTTTTAGCGCAAATGGTCCCATATAATTTTTCCATCAAAAAGTAACGGATTAATTAGCGTGAGGCCCACACACCCGTTAGTTTTCTGCCAAAAATTCACGCACATAATTCTCAACTTAAAAATAAAATTAATTCCCAACTTCTTAAAATTCTACGAACTAGAAAAAACCCAAAATTTCTCAAACCCCACATCATAAAACCACCGTTCCAAATATTTCTTATAATCGTCATGTTAATCGAAGAGAAATCAAATTTAACTCACTAAAAAAATATCCCCAAATAGTGGTTTCCTAGAAAGTACACGCATATGGTGTAAAGAGAAAATCTAGAGGAGAGAAAATCATTCCCAATCGACCAAGTTTGCAGGAGGAATCGAAGAAAATGCTGCGGAGAGGAAATACTAAAGTTGCAGAATCACATCCATGCTTGCATTTTACATTGAAATAATTGTTAAATGAAAAAGATGGAGACATGTGAGTGGGGTTTTTCTTCCTTGCTGCAAATCTGAGATGAAGCTGAAATTTTTGGAGTATTATGGCTGAGGGAGTAATAGGCGGGCTATTTAATAGCAAAAGCTGACTCATTTCCCTTAAAAATCAAGTTGAAAAAATTTTTCCATCCAGTTTTCCATAGGAAACTATTAAATATTTAATGGATGGGACCTTTTTTTGCTAAAAATGGGACAAAAAAAGAACATAAGACCAAATCTGTCAAGTACGAATTCTCATGGGACCATTCTTGCAATTTACCCACTAGTAAGGTGACGTTTTCAAGATTTTTAAATTGGAATATGTCGGAAATGCACAAGAAAATAGAGTGTCTTAGACTATCAATGGTTGACAAAGTAAGTAGTAATTATGTTTTATTAGAATCTGCACATACAAATTTTTGTGCATTTTTTTTATAAAAGAAATGGATTTGTTAGATTTTTAGTTGGAGAAACTGTGGCTTAGACCTACTTCTTTTGAAAGAGAGGAACTACTTAATCTGATGTATTTACGAGATGATGAATTTCACAACATGGATAACTTACAATCTGATATTGGAGGGGGGGGGGGGGGGGGATTGTTTTCAAGTGATGAAGAAGACATTTTCCAGCAGCCACCAATGAAGGGGTATGCATGAAGGGTATGAATGTAGAGGATAACGATGTGTCTGTGAACCATGATGGTGATCCACAAACATCAAATGACTTTAATGTTCGTGATGTTTCAGGAAATTCAACTCAGAACATGGGAGAACCATCTTGGAGTGTAGGGCTAACTCCTTATTTAACACCACATGATAAAACTGATGCAGAGACCAGGAGTGTGCTTGGGGCGTTAGAGAAAAATTTAAAAGATGCCAGAGATGAAGAAGTGTCGAGGTTGAAAGCAAAAATGGAGAATATGCAGCAGAAGATGGAGGATATTACAACACGGTTTGATGGGGAAATTAAGAAAAGAGACTAATGCATTAGTGATTTGCATTCTGAGAATGAGGTTTTGATTAGAAAACTTGCTGATGCTAGTGAGCCTACAACTGATGCATTAGTGGAAAATAACCAGACAACCTTGTGTTTTGTAAAAATAGGTCGGGAACAAGAGCATGTTATGGATGGGTTGAAAGGTAATGAATGCGTTGGTGGATTATGTGTGGTGGGTGACGATTCGACTCCATAATTTGTAGATGTTATTGTGCCTAACCCAGATACCCCGACATACAATAACCCTGCAGCTCAAACATATGAGAAAATTAGTTGCACATGATCACAGTGTGTGGATGATGTTGATGATCGAATCTAATAGAAATGATTAGTGGTTGTTTTAGGTTAATTCAAGTGATCATCAATCAATTACGTGTGAATGATTACCACCGTAAATGATTAATACAATTCTTCAGGATTAAATTGAGTAAATACATGTATTAATTACATATTTATTTCGTATGTGTGTGGATTGAGGTGCATGAGCGTGTGTAGAAAGAGTATATGTGTATTTGTGAATTTTTACCTAGTTTTATTTATTAAATTTATGATTTTTATACAATTCTCCAAGTAGGAGGTGGAATGACCTTTGATCTCATATGTGTGCATGGTTGACACATGTGAGAGTTGACTATTTGATCTTATCTAGGCCAATTTCTATCCTCTAAGTTGGTTTAGCTCGTATTTATGAGTTATTCTCCACTTTTAGACTCTTCCTTGAGGAGTTTTAGCTTGATTTTTGGTCGGCTTATCATTTGCCTTGGCTCTTTTGCTAATGTAGCTCGCTAGAGCCTCATTGGTCTTCGGGTGTTGTTCTTTTTGAAGTTGTCCGTCAGGTTGAGTAGGTCGCCAGGTAGCAGTTGATCGTCGTGACGAAGCTGCTTGTCACCTCTGGATTAAGCCTTATTTACCTCTTTATCTTCAGATTAATTACCCTAATGTTGTTCGCCCTAACTGTGATGTTGCTCGCCTATCAACAGATGGAATGAACCAGAATGATGATGGCGTTTCAAGTGCAACACGGGTATTCCATAATCCAGAGTCTTGGGTGGAGATTGATGCAATAACAAAGAGGTATGAGATGGAAAGAAATGCGAGGGAGGTAGGTCAAAGACAACATGATAAGGATGAAAAAAAAAACAGCAAACAAAGTTGGACATTGTGAGTTTTGTTGAGTCAGAGCGGACACTGTGCATAAGGACATTGAGGATGAATAGTCACCCATCTCCAAGTTCACTGTGTTTACGTGTGAAGGAAAGAACATTGAAAGATGCAAGAAGGGCTATCGAGACTACACCACATATGAACATCATAGATCTGGTTGAGAACATGCCTGACAAAGTAAGTGAAAGAGCTCAGATCAATTTTCAAGATATTTAAATGGGACCAAAGATGCATGGTTGTGAAGAAATTAGACATGCTCCACAAAATGAGATTGAGTACTATTTGCAAATCGAGGGAGAAAGATATGTATTAATTTATGATTGTGTTCGTCTATATTTATTATTTTTCAGGATTACTAATGTGTTTTCAAAAATTATTTTTTCGGTTGATGTTGTAGTCACACTATTGGGATCGGGAAAGAGTCAGTTGCACAAGTAACAGTTGGAGATATAATTCAAATATTGTAAAATAAATGTTATAGTGGGCCGGTAATATTCAAATAACTTTTTACTTGTGTTTGACGCTGCACAAAGTTTTTGCTTGTGAGGACCAAAAAATATCATGTGTACTAACAACTTTATTAATTGGCAAACTCCTGAACTGGCAGATAATTGATTCGTGGGGCGAACTGTTGGTAGGAAAGTATGGTGGCATTAATCCTAAGGTAGGGGCAACATTTGTCTTCACCTCTAAATGCTGCGTATGTTTATAGTTGAATCTAAACATTCCATTACATTTAGAAATTACTCTAGCAAAACTAATATTTGAGTCACATGCAGAGTTTGATCAAAGGGGGAAGCAAAGGAAACCCCACTTTACTGAAAAAATTGATTGATGATCGTCTAGAAGGGTATATGGAAAATGAAGTATAGTTGTTCCATATACTTGCTAGTGAAGCACGTTCGTCGAGTCTGAGATTGGGGTTCCATTGGACATTGCTCAAGTTATTTTAAAGAAAGCAGAATGGAAGTTCTATAATTCATCGCATCCTAGAACAAAAGCAACCACAGACCTACACTTTACTGCTCCATACGTTGTGGTGAGTATGTTAACATTTTTTCTTTGTATTTGTATTGTTATGGTGAGTATGAACTAATGACATGATTTTTTTGGTTGCAGGTAAGATATATTCATAAGAAGATTAGCGATGCATACAAAAAAATTCAAGGAAAACACCTTTTCCTTATGAAGCAGTTGATATTACCGAATTCTGAGGATTGTATCCGGATACAATGGATTGCGGTGTTGTTTGTAATTTAATATTTAATATTGCAGAAAAATACCAAAAAGAGAGAATTCACTATTGCTTCATCTAACAATTATCGGGGAAGATGGTTAAGTGGTTTTTTGACCCATACAATATTTTTGTTTAAATCTGCTCAAGTTAATTGATGAATCATTTTGGATAGAGTGTGGAAGATATTTAACACTTTGGTCAAGAGGTTGGTAAAGATTGGGATTCAGAGATATCTCCATAATCTGAGGATGATGTTAGAGAGTGGATTAATCAGGCGGCGGTGGATGTGGACTCGATTCCTGTTGTAACACCGACGGTTGCGATCGGAGGTGAGAAAAGTGACTTGCGGGATAACCCTAATTGTGGATTTTGGAAGCTATGTAGAATCGTATCTAGCGTCGCCAGATAATTTGATTAATGAGGTTGATATGCGTGAAAATGGGCAAATTTATAAATATAGGCCAAAAATAATTTATATTTGTTAAAATAGGGTTGATTGCTCCTACCAAGAGCGATCAACCCCTCCCCCACCCCTACCCCTTGATCGTCTGAGAATAGTTGCAACCAAAATTTTGTTTTTTTTTTGTTTTTTTTATTATTTTTTTTAATATCAATTTTTTTTTTGAAAATAAAAAATTAGTACTCTTTCTATCACGCGATTATTTTAACACTACTTTTTTTTTTCTTCATAATTTTTCAAGCGAATTACTCCCTCCGTCCCACTACTATTTGTACACTTTCTTTTTTCGTTCGTTCCAAAATTATTTGCATACTCTAAAAAAAATATTGATTTACGTGTACACTCACAACAATATACACATATTTACCCATGCCACTACTTATTCAAAAAGTAATTTTTTTTAAAAAAAAATTTGTGTCGTTTTGTGTATGCGAATAATACCGGGACGGAGGGAGTATTTATTAATATTTGAAATAATAAAATAACTTTTAAGGTAGAGCGTGATAGATCTATCTCTTTATTATTATAACGTGACTTAAAAATTACTTTATCATTTTAAATATAGTAATAAAAAATTCGCTCGCTAAAACACGATAAAACAGAAACTATGAAAGTCGTTGCGGGACGGGGGAATTATTTATTTAAGAATTTTGCATCTATTCGCATGATAGACCTATCTCTTTATTATTATTAACGTGACTTAAAAAATTATTTTATCATTTTAAATAGTAATAAAAAATTCGCTCACTAAAACACGAGAAAACAGAAACTATGAAAGTCGTTGCAGGATGGGGGAGTTATTTATTTAAGAATTTTGCATCTATTACTTAACAATACTCCCTCCTTCCTGCAATAATTTAGCGAACAAATTTTTTATTACTATTTAAAATGATAAAATAATTTTTAAATCACGTTATAATAATAAAAAGATAGATTTATCATACTCTACCTTAAAAGTCATTTTATTATTTTAAATATTAATACATAATTCGTTTGCTAAAACATGGGAAAAAAATAGTGTGAAAATAATAGCGTGATAGAGGGAGTACTAATATTTTATTTTTGAAATTAGAAAAATTGATATTAAAATAAACAACAAAAAAACAAAAGAATAAACAAAAAATTATAACAAAAGTTTGGTTGCAACAACTCACCTTAGATCGCCTATACGGGGAGCGCGAAGCGTGGGGTTGGGGTTGGGGTTGGTGGGAGCGATCAACCCTATTTTTAAAACATATTTTTTAACAACTTTATTTTAATAAATATAAATTATTTTTAGCCAATATATAAATTTGCCGTGAAAATGTTAATGCGAGGTCATGTGGATCACACGATGGCCGAAGTTCACGTGGTGGAGAATATAGCCAATTTGGTGGGGACGGCTCAAATTACTCCTAGTCAAAATGGGCTGCCAAATCCTGATCTGGCCCATAATTCCCAATTGCTAAAAGACCACTGTTATTAGCATTAGCCTCTTTGTTAAATACACTACTCGGATGAATATACTATCAATTTTTTGGAAAAATTGAAACAATTTTCGGTGAAAATTTCCGAAAATAAACATAAAATTTGAATTTATTTTCCGAAAAATTGTGAATTTCATTATTTTCGAAAAAATGTTCAGAAAAATGAAAGAATTTCGAAAAAAATATTCAAATAAAAAATAGTGTATTCATCCGGTGGTGTCTTTTAACAAAGAGGGTAGTGCAAATAACCTGCGCCTTGCTGAAAATGGACGGTTCTTATATTAATTTGGTCCATCCCATTGATACTAAAACCCATTATACTACTACTGAATCTCCAGCGGACAAAGGGATTTGATTTAAACAAGCCCAATTTGTGCGAGGAGATAGATGACAGTGTGATGTGGCCCATTAACAGCTAGATCCGGCAAAGAATGAAGCTACGTCGAATGGATATTCGATTCCATACAGTCGATCGAAGAGACAATTTCTATGGGTCCATCTCTGTCTTGTTCCGAAATGGAAAGACGGGGATCTTCATTTTTTTCAGAGGCGGGAGTAGGTAGCAGCGCTTTGGTGGGGAGAATTTCGTCGATCTGTAAAAGGAAGATTGAAGGGCACTGTTCGAAAAATATCAGTTTCGAGGAGAAGAGGTGGTATAGTTGCAAAGAAAAGATCGAAATTTCGGAAGAAGCTATGAGGGCTTGGGAGGTAGGCAAGAAATTACGCCTTTCATAAATGAAGATATGCAGTTACAATGTTAGAGGGTTGTGCAAGCGGTAAAAAAAAAAAAAAAGAGGGTTGTGAAAGAAATGTTGATTAATCATAGAATCAATTTCTATTGTATTCAAGAATGGAGAATCCAAGATGCAGGGCAATTTGGAGGGATGGGAATTTGATTGTGCGTGTATGAATGCTGAGGGTCGATCAGGAGGAATTCTGCCAATCTGGGACGATAATGTTTTTTGGCGAGCTGATGACAACGGTATGAATGAATATGCCCCTAACTTATTTTCTGAAGAAAAAAATTATTCTCTGGGATACATTGTGTAATATTATTGATAATCTAGGAGATTCTTGCTGGGAGATTTTAACGTAATTAGATCGGAAGAGGAAAGAGTTGGTAGGGACTAGAGATATGGGGTAGTTTAAGAACCTTATTTTGCACTGTAATTTGGTTGAACTCCCTCCACTCCAGTTGGCAGACTGGACGGGACTTGTAAAACGAAGCTGGATGGAATGTTTGGTTAATGATTCTTGGCTAATAAAATGGCCGAATCTCACTTTAAAGGGGTTGAGAAGATCTATCTCGGATCTTGTTCTATCTTCTTGGTCGAAAGTTTTTTAATGCTTGGTTAGAACATCCGAATTTTGCCAAAAATTTCAAATCTAAATGGGTCTCCTATTATATTCCAGGTTAGTCTGGTTTAAAAGGCTTAAATTTGATCTCAAGACGTGGAATATAGAGGTGTTTGGGAAATTGGAAACTATTATTGAGTCGAAGAAAGAGGAGATTGAAGCGTTGGATATGATCGATGACGCACTTTGGTTGGAGGAGGGAGACATTATTAAGAGGAATATACTGTTTATAGAACTTATGAGCTGTCATCTATTGCGAGACAACCTATTGTTTCAAAAGTTGATGTGGAATGTCAAATGTGAAGTATCTTGTGTGCTGAGTTTGATACAATAAGAAGCTATGTTGTTAAAGTGGTAGCCGTAGAAATTAGTCAAGTTTGGGGTACCAGAGAAGGTGGACCAGATGAAGATGACCAGAGTAGTCTGACCAGAGTAGTCTGGCAGAGGAGCTATCAGAGGAGGTCCATCAGATGAGGTATACCAGAGGAGTCCTATCAGAGGAGGTCTGGACCAGAAGTCATCTGATGTGAGTAACCAGAATCAGACGAGGTCGAGTCATCTGATCCAAAGTTCAAAGGCGCGAATTACATCAAATTGAAGCTAGCGCGATGGCGGTTCTAACTGATCCAACTGGAGCAGTTATTGAATTCGATAGCCAGCTGGATAACTACCTTACATTGAGTTTGTTACAACTGAATCAATTTTAGGGTTCATCTCAATCTCTGTAAACTATAAAAGGGGGCTTCTCAGCTGAGAGAAATAACACAATTCTTAGTGAGATCATTATTGAGTGCAAACACAGAGAGCCTGTGAGATTGAGCGATTGTAACTTCCATTATTCCTACTTAGTGAAAAGCTATCCTCTCCGATCCCGTTGACGTAGGAGTATTCATCTCCGAACCACGTAAATCTGGTGTTCTTGTGTGTTTTCAATTTAGTTCTTATTTTGTTGCCGTAATTCCGATTCCCTGATTACAAGTTTTCTTGTGAATCTAAATCGATTAACAAGTGGCGCCGTCTGTGGAAAGCAATGATGGCTTCAACTAAGTTCGACATTGAAAAGTTCACGGGAAAGAACGATTTCAGCTTATGGAAGATTAAGATGAAGGCTCTCCTGATACACAATGGTTTGTACGAAGCCTTGTTGCCACCGGATCAGGTGGCTTCTGGAACTAATCCGGCGAAGGTGGAGGAGAACAAGAGGAAAGCACACAGTGCGCTTATCTTGTGTCTTGGGGATAAACCATTGAGGGAAGTATCGAAGGAGAAAACCGCTCTTGAAGTCTGGAATAAGCTGAAGCAGTTATACCAGACCAAGTCTGTTACGAACAAGTTATACATGAAACAAAAGCTTCAAGATGAGTGAAGACAAGAATTTTGGTGATCAGTTGGACGAGTTCAACAGATTGGTGGATGATTTGGAGAGTTTGGATGTTACAATTGATGATGAAGACAAGTCATTGATGTTGTTGAATTCTCTACCTAAGTCTCTGGGAAATTTCAAAGATGCCTTGCTATTTGGAAGACAAGATCAGGTGATGTTTGATGACATTCAAACTGCCCTGAAAACTAAGTTTCTACAGATCCAGACTGAAGGGAAGAAGCCTGCTGAAGGATTGAATGTTCAATCCAAGAAGAAGAAGGGGTTTCAGTCCAAGAAGAAGGATGGTGGAAAAGGGAATAAGGGTGGGAAGAAATCTGATTTTGTTGAGAAGCGAAAATGTTTCACTTGCCATAAGGAAGGTCATCTGAGAAAGAATTGCCCTGAAAGAAGGAAGAAAGACAATCAAGGTGATCAAGATGGAAATGCAGCTGTGGTGGAGGTTGAAGGATATGATAGTGCAGAAGTATTGATGGTTAGTAATGAGAGACTAAGTCAAGAGTGGGTCTTGGACTCTGGGTGTACTTTTCATATGTGTCCACATGAAGACTGGTTCCTGAATCTTGAGAAGATTGATGGAAGTCTTGTTCTTTTGGGTAATGATGAGAGCTGTAGAGTGCAAGGATCTGGTTCTATCAAGATCAAGATGTTTGATGGAGTTGATAGGATCTTATCTGATGTCAAGTTTGTTCCTAAGTTGAAGAGAAATCTTGTTTCTCTGGGTACATTGAATTCTAAGGGCTTTGAGTTCAAGACATAAAAGGGAGTTTTGTCAATAACCAAATCTGGAAGAATTGTTATGAAGGGTATGATAAAGAATGGTTTGTATACTTTGATTTGAAGGACAGTAACAGGATCAACTGATGTTACTATGGAGTCTTCTGATGCCAACTTGTGGCACAAGAGATTGGCACATGTTGGTGAGAAGGGCCTGGTGGAGTTATCCAAGAAGGGAGCAATCCCTGGGAAAATGATATGTAAGCTGGAATTCTGTGAGAGGTGTGTTCTGGGAAAATCAAAGAAGCAAGCATACCAGAAGGGGAAGCATACCACCAAAGAGGTTATGGATTACATACATTCTGATGTATGGGGACCAACAATGGCATTCACTCATGGTGGAGGCAGGTATTTCCTTACCCTTATTGATGATTATTCCAGAAAGGTTTGAGTTTACATTCTTAAACAGAAGAGTGATGCCTTTTCTAAGTTCAAAGAATGGTTGATTGAACTTGAGAATAAGAGAGACAAAACTATCAAGCACTTAAGGACTGATAATGGGCTTGAATTCCTATCAGAGGAGTTTCAACAATTTTGTAGGGAGAAGGGTATTACTAGGCATAAAACTGTTCCTTCAAACCCCAGCAGAATGGTCTAGCTGAGAGAATGAATAGAACTATTCTGGAAAGGGTCAGGTGTATGTTATCTGATGCTCAATTACCTAAGAGTTTTTGGGGTGAAGCTGTTAACACAACTGTGTACCTCATTAATAAAGTGTCATCATCTGCTATTGATTTTAAAACCCCTGATGAGATCTGGTATGGAAAGATATCAGATTACTCAAAGTTGAAAGTTTTTGGATGCTTAGCTTATGCTCATGTGAAGCAAGACAAACTTGAACATAGAGCTTTAAAATGTGTTTTCATTGGATATCCAAAGGGTGTTAAAGGGTACAAATTGTGGTGTCTAGAGCCTGGAACCAGAAGTGTATTACCAGCAGAGAAGTGTTTAATGAATCACAAATGGGATACAAGTCTGGTGGAGGTGATAGAGAGCCATTAGCTGAAGAGATAGATGGTGTTATTTCTGAGCCAATTACTCAAGTTGAGGTGGAGCCTAATCATGATAGTGCATCTGGTTCTGAACCAGAGCAAGAACCAGGAGAGAATGAGTCATCAGATGAGGATAATGCACCAGCAGAGGAGGAGGAAGGAGTGCCAGAAGCAGACTTGAGAAATTATAGTTTGACAAGAGACAGAACAAGAAGACAAATACATTCTCCAACAAGGTTTGGTCGAGTTGATCTGGTCTCCTATGCACTTGTTACTGCAGAAGCCATAGAGTACCAAGAACCTAAAAGCTACAAGGAAGCCCTTGAGTGTGATGATAAGGAGTCATGGATTACAGCCATGACAGAAGAGATGGAGTCTCTTAAGAAGAATCATACTTGGATTCTTGTTGATAAGCCACCTAGGCAGAAGCTAATCAGTTGTAAATGGCTGTTTAAAAGGAATCTTGAATCTGGTGTGAAGGATCAAGTGAGGTTTAAAGTCAGGTTAGTAGCCAGAGGATTTACTCAAAGGGAAAGAATTGATTACAATGAGGTATTTTCACCTGTGGTTAAGCATTGCTCAATCAGATTACTACTGAGCAGAGTAGTCCAAGAAGATCTGGAGCTGCAACAACTGAATGTTAAGACAACTTTTCTGCATGGGGATCTTATTGAGAGTTTATACATGCACCAACCAGAAGGGTTTGTTGAACCAGGGGGAGAAGAAAAGGTGTGTCTACTCAAGAAATCATTGTATTGCCTCAAGCAAAGTCCAAGACAATGACACAAGAAGTTCAATGAAGTTATGCTATCCATTGGGTTTGTAAGGAGCAAGTATGATACTTGTGTATATCTGGAAAGACAAGGTAGTGATGTGATAGCCTATCTTCTGATTTATGTAGATGATATGCTTATTGCTAGTAAGAGTCTTTTGAAGATCCAGAGTATCAAAAAGAAGCTCAGTGCCAGATTTGACATAAAGGACTTGGGAAATGCTAAAATGATTCTTGGAATGGATATTCTTAGGGATATAGAAGCTGGAAGACTATTCTTATCCCAGAAGAGTTACATTGAGAAGGTCCTGAAGAGGTTCAACATGCATGAGAGTAGGTCTGTAACAACTCCTCTGGGGCAACAGTTCAAATTATCTAAGGAAATGAAACCTAAGTCTGAAGAAGAAAAGAAGACTATGATGAAAGTACCTTATGCAAATGGGGTTGGAAGCTTGATGTATGCACTGGTCTGCAGTAGACCAGACTTAGCTTATTCATTGAGTATGGTAAGCAGATACATGTCTAATCCAGGGAAGTTGCATTGGGAAGCTTTGAAATGGATATTCAGATACCTTAAAGGGTCATCTGATTTGGGTTTGATGTTTGAGAGGATGACTGACCAGAAGAGTCCACTAGAAGGATTTGTAGATTCTGATTTTGCTGCTAATCTGGATACCAGAAGATCCTTAACAGGGTATATTTTTACTCTTTACAATACTGCTGTAAGCTGGAGATCTGTTATGCAGAGTGGAGTTGCTTTATCTACTACAGAAGCAGAGTTTGTTGCAGTGTCTGAGGCTGTTAAGGAGGCTTTATGGTTGAAAGGCATTATCAAGGATTTTGGTATAAACCAAAGGGCTGTGGTCATTCATTGTGATAATCAGAGTGCAGTTCATCTGGTTAAACATCAAGTGTTCCATGAGAGATCAAAGCACATTGATGTAAGATTGGAAATCATTGACAAAGGTGTGGTTCTAATCCAGAAGATATCTACAGAAGATAATGCTGCAGCTATGTGTACCAAGTCTTTACCAGGTGCTAAATTCAAGTTCTGTGTTGAATTGGTAAAGATGAGTGTATGGGATGTTCCTTAGGCCCAAGCTGGAGTGTGGAGGAGAGAGGAAGAGGGGATGGATACTTCTCATCTGAGGTGGAGAATTGTGGAGTGTCAAATGTGAAGTATCTTGTCTGCTGAACTTGATTCAATAAGAAGCTATGTTGTTAAAGTGGTAGCCGTAGAAGTTAGTCAAATTTGGGGTACCAGAGGAGGTGGACCAGATGAGGATGACCAGAGTAGTCTGGCAGAGGAGCTATCAGAGGAGGTCCATCAGATGAGGTATACCAGAGGAGTCCTATCAGAGGAGGTCTGGACCAGAAGTCATCTGATGTGAGTAACCAGAATCAGACGAGGTCGAGTCATCTGATCCAAAGTTCAAAGGCATCAAATTGAAGCTAGCGCGATGGCGGTTCTAACTGATCCAACTGGAGCAGTTATTGAATTCGATAGTCAGCTGTATAATTACCTTACATTGAGTTTGTTACAACTGAATCAATTTTAGGGTTCATCTCAATCTCTGTAAACTATAAAAGGGGGCTTCTCAGCTGAGAGAAATAACACAATTCTTAGTGAGATCATTATTGAGTGCAAACACAGAGAGCCTGTGAGATTGAGCGATTGTAACTTCCATTATTCCTACTTAGTGAAAAGCTATCCTCTCCGATCCCGTGGACGTATGAGTATTCATCTCCGAACCACGTAAATCTAGTGTTCTTGTGTGTTTTCAATTTAGTTCTTATTTTGTTGCCGTAATTCTGATTCCCTGATTACAAGTTTCTTGTGAATCTAAATCGATTAACAGTTGAAATGCAAGTGGATCCTTGAAGGAGATGTGAATTCTAGATTTTTTCGCCAGAAATTCAAAATTGGTGGTTTCGAAGGCATTTTCAGAGATCAAAGAAGCAGTGTTCATTCACTTTAAAAACCAGTACAGTAGAGGGTTGCTTATCCTTCATTCATTCTCGGCAAGTTTATTCAACAAGAAAATTCAAGAGTGTGATAGACTATTTCTGGAGGCCCCTTTCACTAAACATGAAATTAAAAAGTCAATATGGTCATGCAAGTCGAATAAGAGCCCGGTCCCGGATGGATTCACTTTTGCTTTCTTTAAAGTAAATTGGGAATTCCTTAAGGCTGCACTTGGTAGGGTATATAAGCTCATATTATGGGGTGTTGTATAATTAATATTCTGCTTGATAGGACATACTAAAATAATATCGACCCGTTTTTTATATACCCAACCCTGTAAAATAGTAAGGCGTAATACCTTCAAAACACTATTCACCTTTACAAAATTAATTCGGTCCGAAAGGTCTTCCTATTTTATTATTGATTTGTCACACGGACCACCGCCGGAGAGCTGCCGTCCGCCGCCGGACCACCACTATTTCTAATTTTTATCTTTTTTATTACTTCCTACCAAGTAACTATAAGAATTTTGCATAAATTAGTAGGACCTTTCTTACATGTCCTACCAAACAATTTTATATGACTTTTCTATATTAAATTTGTACCCCTTATTAAAATTAATACTCCCTACCAAGTGGAGCCTTGGAGTGAAATAATCTAGATTTGTAAGGATTGCTAAAGGGCTGAATACCTCTTTACCGTTCTCATTTCGAAGAAAGAGAAATGCTCATCCTTGAACGGTTATCGTCCGATCATTGCAAAGGTGATGGTATTAAGGCTGCGAAAAGTTCTCGAGTCAATCGATGTTGGATATAAAGATCTAAATTTCTGTGTGGGGAAGGTGAAGAATCTCTTGTCCATTTATTCTTGAGTTGTAAATTTGCTTCTTTGATTTGAAACTCTTGTTATATATAGATGGACAAGGATTCAGCTCGCAACCCATAGATATCCGATTCTTTATTTTCTTCAACATGGTGATTCTTTTTGGCCAAAAAAGGTTCAAGGTATTAAAACAATGTTGTTAGCTTAGTTAAATCCCAAGGCATCTTAAAAGTCATCAAATCTTGGAGAATGGTTTTACAATCCCAGTAGTTGTTTTGTAGGATGAATAGGTTGTGTTTGCAAGTGGGAGTAGAAGATGAATATTAGCTCGAACAACCAGGTATCATAAAAAATAACGTTCACTTAACAACCGTGTAATTAGTACGAAAAGATTATTAGGATGCTGAACTTCCTTTTATGCACTCTTATTTTTAATTCTATTGCTTTCATTTTTCTGGAAGATATGAATGTGTTTGTTGCTGCAGATAAAAAACACATCATCCCAATCATCAAAATTAATGCGTTATATTTTCTTCTTTGCAACAAATTATTAACATTATGAGGCTAAATGCACATAACACTATTTAAAGATATCTATGGGGTGCGAGCTGAAACCTTGTCCATCTATGGGATTTTTTTTTTTCAAATATTGTATTTTAAAACAACTTATAAAAGTATGGTTTTTAAAACTCTTATCAAAATAAGTAAGGGCGCCGTCGCGAACAGCGCTCATACTGTTCAAATATGAAGGGCGCCGTCCTCAACGGAAATAGAATTTATACTACTGGTGTACTGTACTGTACCATCAGTTAATTCCTTTGGAGAGGTATTAAAACAGCTACTAATCATCAACCATCATAAAAAAAATACAATATCCTTGCAGCTTAAAAAATTTAACACATAGTGCTGATGGAATTACATACAGTACACCAGTAGTATACATTCTATTTTCAAGTGTCGGTTGTTGTTGGGCGACGTTGAGTACGGTACCCCTTCTATTTGGAGGAGCGCCGTTGAGGACGACGCCTTTCATATTCGAAGGGTATGAGCGCCGTTCACGACGGCACCCTTGCTTATTTTTATAAGACTTTCAAAAACCATCATACTTTTATAATTGTTTTGAAAAATGGGGTGATAATATAAATTTAAACAGTTATTTTAAGTTGAAATGTACATACACAACAAAGGTTGATTTTGATACTAGAAAAAACTATTTAACCATAAACGTTGTTCTTCCTATTTAATTTTAAGGACCGACTACAATTTACCAAGTTTAAATCTTAATGAATGAAAAACAGTTGAACAAAAATAAAATTATTAAGCAATACTTAAAATTCAATAAAAAATTTTGGAATACAAAATTAATATATGGTCTGGCAAGACTTCAATTGCGATGCACACATTAAAAAGTGAAAATAAAAATCCAACGAACAAAGTACATTGTTGCACGTTAGCACAAATGAATTTAGGAGACTACTGCACATCATCGAGTAACAACAATTACAAATCCACCCTTCAAACAATAACAATAATTACTTATTTTCTCCCAAAAGAAAATAAAAACAATGGAACTTCAGAAACCTAGCAAACCTACCAAATATCCATTGGTACGTATAGAAAATTGATGAGATAATCATGTCCTTACAATGATTCTTTGAATAAAACATCTAAATTTACAAAATTAATCATTTATACCATAGCAAATTATTTGAAGTGGCATTAGGTAATTGGATTAAAAAAAATCAATTGATTTGATTTTTGTGACATATCACCAAAATACTACTCCCTCCTCCCAATTTTGATTACCCATTTCGCACAATTTTTTAAAAAATAATTGTTTATTAATACTTTTGAATATAAAGTAGTTTTTTAAAAATTGTTTATTAATATTTTTTTTAGTATAAAGTGGCTTTTTGAAAGTTGGGTTTGAAAAAGTGGTATTGCTTTTTGTCATTTTAGGAAATGAGTAAAAAAAAACCTTCTTTTTGGAGTTTTTGGGTAAAAAAAAATTGGGACGGAAGAGTATAACACAATGAAACTGGAAATGGAATGGGTGATTCAATAAAAAAACAATGAAAATTAACAGAGAAAGAGGTGAGGGTGTTTCCATATCTTAAAAAAGAAAATTAACAGCAATAATTCATAATTAAAAAAAAGCTCAGAACTAGAGAAAAGCAAAGAATATGAACCACAACACGGATAGCCAAATCTCTTGTTAATAGAAATAAGACTCGAAAGACGATAGATGGCTCAGGAATTGATATAGCTTATGATTATGTTAAGTGCTGCCCACTAATTCAAGCAGCACTAGACCGTCAATAAGCACGATTGCTGAAAATTAAAAAAGGGTTTATAATGGAAAGCCTCAGAATTGCAGAATATCAACAAGGACATCTTACGATGGCCAATCTGTCCCGAAAGATGGTGTATTTATTCATAGATTTCTTCACAGGCAACGAAAATTAACAAAAACAAAATTGAAAAGGGGGAATGTATTTCTCATGGCCAATCCCAAGAGTTAATAGCGACAACTCGCTACCCAAGGCGATAGGATATGAGATCGCCTCAATAGTACCTTCGGAGACGGAGATCTCGACAAAGGATGAGGCTTTTTCTAGCGACGATCGTCCTCTTGAGTCATACGAACATTGATAAAAGCTCGTCCCAAATTTGTGTTTGATCGTCGCAGAATAGTTGTACAACAAATCAGATCAGATTTCTTAAAAAAAAAAAAAAAAACAATTTATAAGAATATCAGGGAGATTGAATTGAAAGAGAGCGTGGGGAAGAAAGGGGGAGGGGGCACAAGACTGAGCCCTAGTCGCGCAATGAGTTACGGTGAAGAAGAAAGGGAATTTATAGATTGAATTGAGACGCTCTGAGCCGTTGATTCTGATCCTGCGGCTCATGATATGTTTTTTTAGTTCTCACCGATGCGGCGGCGGCCCCAACCCTAAATACGCTCGACATACTTGATTATTACTCCCATCCGTCCCAAACTCGTTTGCTACATTGCCAAAAAGTTTCGTCCCATACTCATTTGCTATATCTACTTTTGACAAAAAAATAACAATATTTTTTAATATTATATTCTTCATACACTAATAACTAAAACATCTACTTTATCACTTTATCATCACTTTATCACTTTAAATACTAATAAACAATTCTTTTCTTAATAACCGTGCAAACAGTAAACGAGAACTTGAGTTTGGGACGGATGGAGTATAACTAGGCCCCTAGAATTCTTTACTATCTTTAACATTGCCCATGAGACCATCTTTATCCATGCCCGGCCACAATCGGATCATCAAATATAAAATTCATTTCTCATTCCTCCACCTATATATTTTACACTATAACCCAAACTCATCTTTTTTCATACTTTATCCATAACCACCACAACCAACATTTAATAAATTATTTCTTTTATCTATTATTAATTCTTTATAATATTTACACAATATTAAAAAAATTAATAACTATAATAAAAAGTTAACATACACTTAAAAAATTACAACATTCAATTTAGAGAAAATGAGGATAATTAACACAATTTAGAAGAGAAAAAATATAGGAGAAGAGAAAAGGAAGTGTATGAAACTGTGATCCAAAACATACCAAGATTGGTCTCTATTTATAGAGAATTTAATTTTATGAATTTTGATATATATATATATATATATATATTTCTTTTTTTAAGTGGATAAGTGAAAATAAAAAATTATCTAAATAAAATATGACCGACGAATTAAAATTTGACACGTGACATGCTTAAATTTTTTTGGAATAAAAAAATACTTTCACTAAACTTTGGTTGTTATTGATTGTGTCACCACCATGGTCATGAAATTTAAATTGATTTTTCTTTTTTTTTTCTTTTTTATTGGCTTTTAGCTCAACGCCCAGGGCATCAATCCACACGATAAAGGTGGTCTAAAATTCTCAAATTATGTTCACATCCCTCAGCTTAATTTGATGATGGCCATATTTTTTTATTAGTGAAAATATCACAAAATATCCATTTCCAACTTCCAAAAATTTATTTTAGCCACATCAATTTTAAAAAATCTTTTATACTCAATTCATATTAAAGGACCAAAACACCCCTACAAAATGGGTATAAAAGATTTAACAAAAACTTGAATTGGGTCTCACCTCTCCTCATACCTAACCCTCCACTTCATTCTCATCACTTAAACTTCAATAAATAAATCATTAAACCTACTAATTTTTTAACATCACAACTTAAATTAAATTACAATATTATTAATATTTATTAATATGCACTATACATACACACAAATATGCAATAAAATATTGTAACTAATAATATGTTATTAATTGTCAAGTGTTGGTAGTTTAAGTGGTTGAGACCACCACCTTAAGACCCAGAGGTCTTGGGTTCGAGACACGGAGAGGAAATTTATTTCCCTCTTATGGTGGGGTGGTTGTTCCCCTATTGTGGTGGGGTGATGTTCCCCTCTTGTGGTGGTTGCAGTTCCGGCTGCAGTGCGGTTGAGGTTTGGAGTTGCGGGTTCAGGTGGTCCCCCTCTTGTGGTGATTGCGGTTCCGGTCTACAGCGAGATGAAAAGATGTTGCCATGTACCCGGTGGTCGAAAGGGTTGTAAACGAATCAAACAATTTTGGTTCGATTTGATATTTGTATTCGAAATTCGGTATTCGTATTCGAAATTTTTTAATTCGAATTCGGGTACAAATAATTTTTTTTATTCGATTAGTTATCAAATACAAATACAAATACTATGATATTTGATTCGATATTCGTAAATATTCGATTAAATATTCGGTTAAATATATAATTACATAAATATATATTAATAGTAATAATAAATATAATTATTTATAAATTTAAGTTCATTATAATTATTTTAAGGATATTAGGTTTATAACTTCATCCAACAAGTGGGCTTGTAGGCAATTCTTAATTAAGTATTTTAATTAAAAATATATAATGTAATTTAATTATAAAAAAACTTAACTAATTAAAAAAGAATTGTAGTTCAACACCCTTAATTTGATTATTAAAGTGTTTTCCATGAATTTGATAAAATTTTTTCATTTACTTATTTAATTATGTTATGCAAAATTTTAAGTTTATAATGAGATTGTGAATTCAAACAATGACAATTTTGAAATGAATATTTGAATATTGACAAAGTATTATGTGAATAATACTCACGGTAACTATTACCGTGAATAACAAATTACTAATATCTGACGAAGTGGTATAACTCAAGTCAAATGGTTAAAATCCCACTACCTATGATACAAAGGTCGTGGGTTCGATCCACAACTTTATCGATAAAAAAATACTAATACCTTATGTTGAAATAACTAACACCTTTATTGAGAATAACTAATAACTTTAATAAAAAAAACTAAATGCTATTTGGAGCTGATAATTTTAGTGCAATTCACTTATACTTTTAGTTTAATTTACTAATACCATTCAAACAACTTTTATTGTGAATATGGTTCACATAATACCTTCTCTTGAATATTATTTGTTAGAAACATGCTTGAGAAAAAAAAATCGATTTGAATATTCGACTCAAGTATTCATATACTTTCTAATAATTCGATATAAGTTTCAAATCAAATATAAATCACATTTACTATTCGAAAAATATTCGATTCGAATTCGATATTCGAAATAATTTTACGAATACGAATTCAAATATTGTGGTATTCGACTCGATTCGATTCGTTTACATCCCGTCGAAGGAACTATTGTAATTGATTATGTTAGGAAATTATTGTAATTGATTACCTTTCCAAAAAAATAAAAAATAATAATATGTTATTAATTAATATTGTAAATTTAGAAATTTATTGTAATATTTAGAGTATTTATTAAAGTTTAATTGATAAAAAGATAATGTGGGGTTGGGGTGTTAAGGGATCATTAATATGATGAGGTGACTAAATAATAATGTTGTGGGCCATATGGGTAAAAAAGATTGTTTGAAGTTGAAAATGAGTAGAAAAAATTATTTATATTTGAAGTGGGTAAAATAAAATTTTCAAAGTTGAAAATGAGTATTTCAAATTGTCTCCCTTTTTATTATTATATTAAAGCGAATAAAGTAATATTCATAAAATAAAAAGGAGCCACAACCGGCTAATTTTTTAAAATATTGTGTTTTAAAAATTCTATTATGAAAGTGTTGTGGTTTCGAGAAGTATTACCAAACTAAGCGCAAACACGGGTAGAAGTGGAGACTTGTTTACTTCCAGTGGAGACTGCAAACAAGTCTCAACTTCTACCCGTGTTTGCGCTTATTTTCGTAATACTTCTCCAAAAACACAATATTTTAAAAAATTAGCCCGCCACAACCCGCTCAAGAAATTGTCTTCGACAAAACAAAGTAAAAACAGTAATTTTTTTAAAAGGAAATCACTTATTTAAGAAATCTACAACACAACACAATAAGGTGAGTTCTTTTTATCCACTACAGTACTTAGCTGATCCCTTTTTACGCAAGTTGTAAAAGCTGACAAGTTGCTTCTCCTGGTTCTTTTTCCTCACTTTCTTCTCATTGGCTTGAGATGTGGTTTTCGTCTTCTTGTCCTCCTCCTAATTTTGCTTTCGAAATAGACATTTGACTATTTTATTTTCTTTTTTCTTGCCAAATCCATCAGATCTTGTAAGTCTTCGCCATCATGGACATCCGTCCATCATCTACCTTGTAATACTAAAAAGACATTTGAGGTATTCGATATGGGTTCATAAGGGACCATAAAAATAATAGTCAGTGGGCCAACCACCTTTTCACTTGCTACTAGAATTACCTTCCATCTTCGAAGAATTCTTCGCATTTCCGACAACCATCCACTCTCTACCACTCTATTTTGCATCCATTGTTTTGTTCTCTTGGTCGTTGGTTGGGGGCTGCCCCCATCAGCCTATGGATGATCATCTTTCTTTCGTCCAATTTTTTAATCGGAACCAATACCATTAAACTGATCAGCAGTCACAACATGCTTCTCATCTGCTACTGAAGCTACTTTGGAGGTGGACAGTCACTCCATGTGGTTAGGCGTTGCACCCTGTTGATAGGCGAACAACTTTACGTATTAGACGAACAAGTTATATGGCTTAAATGCAGATTATGGCAACAACTATTCAATATGCATGTGACGAACAAGTATGACATGAGGGAAGTGCATGAATCAATTGAAGAAGTGTACATAATGTCCACCTGTATACCTGGCGAGCAACCTTCATGCGAACAGCTCCAACCTGAGATGAAGATTCAGATCACCTAACACACAGTAGAAAGATGGGCGAACAACTCAACACTCATTTTCTCAAAAGGTGAACAACTTATAATGAAGAAGTACATGATGGTGATCAGCAAACCAAACAATGACGAACAACTCATTAGACGAGATAAGCTCAAAAGAAGATTTTGTAACTAAGATTTAACTTAGATAAGGTCAAACTAGTCAAAATAGACACATGTCAAGCATGCAAAAAAGTCCAAAGGTATACTTGGTGGAATGTATAAATAAGTTGCTCTCCATTTATAAAATTTAAGTTCAAATATACAAAAATCTCCCTACATACACTAATACACCACAAAATGCACACATACGAAATAAATACGTAATCAATACGCGCATTTACAATTTTCTAACCCGATATATTGTATTTACTATTTACAGTAGTAATCAATCACACTAAATTATTTGGTGATCCTAAGTTCGATTTAAAATAACTACTAATCTACGCGATTATAATCGATCATCAACAAATTGACGCTAGAAGGAGGGTTCGAACCTTCGCTTCGTGTTAAATTTCAAGAGATTCAAGTCAAGAACTTGAAGATTTGAAGACGTTCTTGAGTTTTTCTTCATAAACTTAAAGAAATTGTTTAAGGTGTTCTTCAATCAAACATTTGAAGATTTGAAGATTCAAATAAAAACATAATCAAGATGCCTCAGTCCAAGGAAACACAACTCTCACATCCCTCAGCTAGGACCCCGGAGACCAGGGCATCATCCATTGGTCGACGTGCACAAGAACCACGACCGGTGAATAATGCCAGACCATCTGCCGTGACAAATATTATACCTCCGGAGTTGGAGGCTCTGGCTAGCAACCCTGATGAGCTAGCCCAAACTATTGCTGCATTGCAAGCTTTGCAAAAGCAGCAAGAACAAGCTAGCCCATCACAAATAAGGGCCAGAACAAGACCGGTTGATACACCAAGGCCCAGGCCAGCTCGCGACGAACAAAAAAATGAAGCGGACAGTGCCCAAGTCCAGAAGGCTAAAGGCAAAGCCAAGGTGATCGAGAGGACAGAAGGCCAAGCTGAGTCTGCCCCTAGTCGAGCAGCTGGGTCAAGCCAGGGGACCTCACGTCCCAGTATTTTAGATAGGCTGGGCAGAACCCAGCCACATCAAGAAGTTGCCCGCCCAAGAGCAGGAGATGGGTGAACAGTTCCTATACCAGCTCGTCCGTCGGTACACGAATAGCTGTCCAGGTCAGCCTTCGGGCGTTTAGGACCAAACACGGCGAGCAACCTAAGGAGGTCCGTTCATGAGATACCCCCTCCGAGTGAGGGACTGCAACGAGCAGATAGTCACATACATCTGCTCGCCGAACAACCTCCGAGTCAGGGGGCATCATTAGATGAATTGGCATCCTTAAGGAAGGCTATTGAAAACATGCAATGTCAGTTAAACTTGCAGAAAGGGATTGGGCGACCAACATGCCTTCCTCACCATTGTCATCTATAATCCTAAAGGCCCCAGTTCAAAAGAAGATCTAGTTCCCGACGAACATCCAATAAGAAGGCACTACAGACCTCGGGGTCTATCTGACAAAGTATTCTGATTATATGATCTCCATGGGGGCGAGCGATGCCACCCAATATCAAAAATTTCCCCTAACATTGGGGGATCGGGTACATACGTGGTTTTCCGCGATGCCACCAGCATCCATCCATTCTTTTGCTCAACTGGGCCGAGAGTTCCTCTCTCACTTCTCTATAGCCGGATCGTACCTTTCCCAGAAATATCGTTTATCTAACCTAAAATAGTCTGATGATGAGTCGGACCGATCTTTCATGGAAAGGTTTGACAAAGTGTTGTTAGAAGGGGAGTCCGCCAGTGAGGATACTAAAATTGTAGTCATCATGGCCGGGTTGAAAAAGGGCACCAAACTATGGAAAGAAATGCATTTGAACTGCCCAAAGAATTATGCAGAGTTTCAGAATTGGGTCGGTGTCTTTGTTTCTATGCACGAGGCTTTACAGACAAACATGAGAGACAACAAGATAGACCCGAAAGAAAATCTGTAAAACCCCGGCGGAACCAGCTATCGAGTCCTAAAAAATATGAAAATATTCAACAAAGGGACGGAGTTGAAAGAAAAGTTGAACCAGGTGATCACCGTGTCTATCGATATGGTGTACAATAATGTAAAAGAAAATGAGTTGCTCACCCCACCAAGAAAAATCCGCCAGGAGGCCAGCAAGCTCAACTCGAATAAGTACTGTGCCTACCACCAAAGTGTGGGGTACTTTACAAGTGAGTGTCGAGATTTGCTTAAGCAACTCTGGCGATTCTATGAGGTGGGAAAGTTATAAGACTTTGTCCAACGAACACCTGGCAAGAGATCCCGGGCTAATAACAATCAAGGCTCTGATGAAGATGAAGAACAACCTATCAAGAGCAATAAACCTGAGAGACCAGCCCCAGCCGGAGCGGTAGGACCGGCTAGAGAAATCTTAATATTGGAGCCGTCAGGTCCCGTTGGGGGATGCTCTGATGGACGAGCTCCAATATCCAAAAGAAAGAGAAAACCTGAGCTACGGGTTGTAGCTCAGGTTCAGGAGATGGGAGTCAACCCCGCAATCAAGCAACTTCTAGAGTTGACATTCAATGAGAAGGATTTGGACGGAATCCTTACCCCCCTCCCCAACAATGACTCCCTAGTCATATGTGCAAATATAATGGGGACTAAGGTGCATCGCCTGCTGATTGACACTGGAGCCTACACCAACATTATCTTCAAGAGTACGCTCGACCAACTTGGGGACTATACGAGCTACATTGAAGATTGTAATCATAGAATACTGGGTTTCGGTGATGTTGTATCCGTCCCGCTTGGGATAATAAAGTTGTCTGTTGAGTTTGTATCAACCAAGGAACCGGAGAGAAGATTGACTAGGATGATAGAGTTTTTTTATCGTAGATCAGCAATCTACCTACATTGGGTTCCTTGGTCGCCCCTTTTTAAATGAATTCAAGGCGGCAGTTTCAACTTACTATTACTGTATAAAATTCCCAACCTCAAAAGGCGCAGTGTCTTTGAAGGGAGATCAGAAGAAAGCAAGAGAGTGCCTCCTCCAACTTCAATCCAATGAAAAAAGAGTTTCAATGATGGAAGCATCCACCAGCTATCCAATATATGAGCCATCTGTTTTGGACGATATACTGGATTTCAGAGAAGACCACATGGAGTTGGATGAGCTGACCCCTGCCCTGGGTGAGCAATAATCACCCAACCAAGAGGTGGGAATCCCCACACCTACCGAGCAATATATGAACATTGATGAACAACCATTCGTCAATGACCTGGAGGTCAGAATCCGGCGAACAACATTGGACCTAGACAAGCACATGATTTGGAACCCCACCTCAGAGCTGACCCAATAGACATCAAAAATAATTTCAACCTTAAGGCACCTATAATAGGTCCACGTTGGAAGGAACAAAAACGATGAGCAACTCCAGTCGAAGAGCTGGAGGCCCTCAAAGTTAATCCTGAAATTGAGGATCTAGAACTCTACATCAGGCCTGAACTCCCAGAGCCTTACAGAACCCAGATGACATAATTTCTCTAGGCAAATCTAGATATTTTTGCATGGTCACATGCAGACATGGTAAGGATCGATCCCAAACATGTCTGTCACCAGCTCAACATCAATCCAGCAAAGAAACCAGTCCATCATAAAAGGAGAAAATGCGGACCGGACAAGTACCAGACCCTCAACAAAGAAGTAAAGAAGTTGCTCGACAACGACTTAATCTTGCAAGCTCTTTTGCCCATAATGGGTAGCAAACCCAGTATTGGTGAGAAAGCCAAATGGAACCTGGAGGCTATGCATAGACTTTACCGATTTGAATGCAGCCTGCCTGAAGGATAATTTTTCCCTTCCGCACATTGACCAGTTGGTAGATAACACAACGGGGCACGAAATGCTAACTTTTATGGAAGCATTTGTTGACTACCATCAAATTCCAATGCATCCCGACGATCAGGAAAACACGGCATTCTATCCAAATAAGAATCTACTATGTTGGAAAAGAATGCCGTTCAGACTAATCAATGCGGGAGCAACATAGCAAAGACTGGTAAACAAGATGTTCGATGAACATATCAAAGATACGATAGAGGTGCACATTGACAACATAGTAGTAAAGAGTCCAAGAAGGAAGACTACCTCCAGCATCTCGCCCAGGTGTTTGATATTCTCCGACAATATAACATGAAGCTAAACCCAAAGAAAAACAGCTTTAGGGTACATTCAGGTAAATTCTTGGGGCATCTTGTTAGTTAACGGGGGATCGAAGCCAACCCCGTGAAAGTGAAAGCAATCATGGATATGCAACCTCTTCGATCAGTAAAAGAAGTTCAAAGGCTGACGGGCTGCCTAGCAGCTTTGAATAGGTTCATATCCTGATCAGGAGATAAGTGTTGTCCATTTTTCGAAGCTATCAAGAAAGAAAAGTTCTTTTGGACGAGCAACTGCCAAAGAGTGTTTGAACAACTAAAAGATTACCTGAGAGATGTGAAAATTCTGTCAAAACCTGTCCCGGGTGAAAAGCTATATCTGTACCTGGTAGCATCCGAGGTGGTGATAAGCTCTGTTTTAGTACGAGTAGATGGGAAGTTCCACCAACCCATTTATTATGTCAGCCAAGCATTACATGAGGCGGAGATCAAGTATTCCCCAACTGAAAAGCTGACATATGCACTTGTCATAAGTGTAAGGAAGTTAAGACCGTACTTCTTCGATCATCATGTTGAAGTACTAACAACTTTCTCACTCAAACAAATTCTACATCGTCTAGACACAGCTGGTCGCCTACTCAAGTGGTCACTGGAGATTAGCCAATTCGGGGTAACTTATGCTCCTCGAACATCGATCAAGGGTCAAGCGTTAGCCAACTTTCGAACTAACTTTTCCCCAAGATCCAACAAGAGGACTTGATCACCCCTGACATCTCTATGTTGACGGGTCATCCACAAATATGGCCTTGGGGGTAGGTGTTGTTCTTATAAGTCCCGACAGACAAGTTTCCACCCCAGCCATCAGATTTGAATTTATGGCCACAAATAATGAAGTCGAGTACGAAACTTTGATTGCTGGTCTCCACCTATCACTTGTCGTGGGTATCAGGTGACTACAAGTATTCGATGGTTCTCAACTTATTGTAAACCAGGTTCGAGGTGAATATGAGGCCAAAGATGAACATATGATTGAATACCAGAGAATAGTTGCTTACCTAATGTCCATGTTGGACCAAGTCTTTATCGAACAAGTGCTAAGGGCGAGCAACACTCAAGCAGATGCATTGGTTCGGCTAGCAACAAGTGAATTGTCTGACATCGTCATCACCAAGATATTCAATCCGTCGACAACTAACTACAAAGTCATTTAGCTAGACGAGCAGCTAGAAGATGATGACTGACGAACAGAAATAGTCAAATACTTGAGAAGCGGAGAGCAACCAAGTAACCCTTTTGAAGCTGCCAAGTTAACCAGACAAACAGCCAGGTATAACTGGTCAGCGAGCAGCTTTACAAGAGGAGAATTTCTCTCCCAATTCTCAAGTGTTTACCTAGGGGGCAAGGACGAGCTATACTCGAAGAAATATATGCTGGAGTATGTGGAAACCACACTTGGGGGCAAGCTTTGGCATACAAGACTATCATGCAAGGTTATTTTTGGCCAACTTTGCGCCAAGATGCAATCAAAGTAGCAAAAACATGTCATTGATGCCAGATTTTTGCCCCAAATATTCATACTCCAGCCTAGGATCTCATTTCAGTTTATAGTCCTTGGCCATTTGCAAGATGTGGGATCGACATAATTGGACCTTTCCCTCCCGAGAAATGAAATATTCAATTTATCGTTGTGGCAGTCGACTATTATACGAAATAGGAAAAAGCAGAAGCTATGGTCAAGATTACACAACAAAAAATGAGCAACTTCATTTGGAAGAATATTGTCTGTCGATTTGGAGTTCCACAAACAATTGTGACAGACAACGGTCTACAATTTGACGGGAAGGAACTAATAGACTTCTGCACTAAGTGGGAAATCAAAAGGTATTATTCAACCCCATACCACCCCCAGTCTAATGGTCAAGTTGAAGCCGTCAACAAGATAATCAAACATGTGTTGAAAATACGATTGATGGAGAGCAAGGGTAATTGGTCTGAAGAGCTCCCGAAAGTTTTATGGGCATATAGAGTTTCTCCCAGGTTAGCACCAGAGAAACACCATTTGTATTAGCTTTCAGGACAAAAGCCATTATTCCAATTGAGCTAAAGACCAAGACAATTGGAACGACCAACTTTGATGAAGAAGCGAACAACTTGGCTCTGGCTGCTGAATTGGATATGCTCGAAGAAAAGAGAATGAATGCCGGGCTAAAAAATGCTACATATAAGCAGCGAGCAGAACGTTATTACAATTTCTATGTTAAACTCAGGGAATTCAAAGTTGGTGATTTAGTCCTACGAAAGTTGCTCGCCCCACCTCCAGGTGTATTCGGATCGACTTGGGAGGGCCCGTACAGGGTAATAGACAAGTTACCCAATGGTGTCTGACATTGAAGACATGAAGGGCAATTCGGCCCAATACTCATGGAATGCAGCTCATCTAAAGAAATATTATCAGTAAGGCGAGCAAGTTCCTTACAAAGGCGAGCAAATCTTAACGTGTGCAAGTAAGTCAAAAACTTGTCTAATTTTTTGAAATTTTTGCTAAGTATTTTATAAAAGTTGTTCGACAAAGTTTATAATTATTGAGAAACTATTTTTCACTTGTAATTATTTCGAAGATATTTAGAGTTATTCGTCAGGTATATATGTTAGTGATGAAAAATCTTTTTACACTTGTAATTTTTTGGTTTAATGTAATAATAGTTGTTCGTCCAAGAAGGAAATCTAAGCTCAATGTACAAGTCCTATTTTATAAGGATCTAAGCCATTGAAAAGTTATTCGTTTTATAAAGCAAGCAAAGCCTAAGGCTAAACCCTTATTCTATTATTAAAGTCAAAGTTCAAATTGAACCAATCCCAATTATATATGTTAATTTTGCAAAGCATTTGAAAAATATGTAAAGCAATTAACATATAAGAAATGACGAGCAAGAAAGATGAAAGTTCATTAATAAAAGGTTATTGAAGCCCAAAAAGATTACAAAATAACTCTAGAAATGAGCAAACAACTATTACAAAAGATGAAAAGTAAAAAATCCTAAGTCTACTCTTGCCTATGCTCGGTGGGGGCAGGGAGGTCTTGGGCCTGCTCGTTGGGATTGTCAACAAGCATTCTAGCGACCAAGTTGTCAGCAGCAGCCTCCTCGCCATCCTGGCCCGGGTTAGCTTGCTCGCCCTCAGCATTAGGCTCAGCCCGCTCGCCTTCTTCTTCCTCTTCTTCTTAAGCAATCGGGGGGGAGGGGGAGACAAGAGAGATACTGGGGTCAATAAAATGTAACTTGACCCCGTATTCAGTTATATCTCCCAGTTGAAGTGTTGACCTGGGTGGGGGAGGATAGACTTCAAGGAACTTAACCAGGTCCTTACCTATTGCCTCTTGGACCTTGGGGATATTATGTAAGCTGACTGTACGAATACAATCAACATAAGCGCAGATATAGCCCGAGTTTGAGCAAGGTCCAAGATGGCATTCAGTTGGGCATCGAATTCAGCTTGAGTAAGCGTCCCAACCATCCCTTCCTTGAGGCGAGTGATCTCCACCTCCAGCTAGCCGCTTTCTGCTCGGTCTCTTCCCTTCTTTTCTTCTCTTCCTTAAGGGCAGCTCCGGAAGTGGCGAGCTCACCTTCTCTTGTTTTCAGCTAAGCGGAGAGCTCTTGACAAGCCTCGAGCTATTTCTGCTCGGTCTCGTTGGCGAGCTTGAGCTGGTTATTGAGGCAAGCAACTTTAGCGTTGAATTTGTTCACAACACCTTTCTCTCCAATCAGTTGCCGAATAGTAGCAGCGTATCACCGAGCAGCCTCCTCGACTTCAGCCAGTTGCACAAGTCCCTTATGAGCAGAGGTAAGTGAGTTTGCCGCCTGGATCATCGAGAGGCGGAAGTTTTCCACCGCTCCCTGCGCTTGAACGACTTTGTCTAGGGGCTTCGCCTAGGCGCGAGCAACTATTTCAGTTGCCCGACGAACACGGTCTCTGGGAATGTCCCGGAGATAGGCTGGGGACTTGGAACAGCTGAACATATTCATGATATTAGCTCGCTCGGGATGGTCAACAGCTCGGTATTTGTGAACAAAGAAGAAAAATAAGTTAGAATTTTGAAGAAATGGACAAGTTAAAAACTATATATAAAATATATAAATATATATACTTGCTCATAATACTTCGGGACATCCCAGCCTAAGTATGTGATGTCTTCAAGGCCCCTCGGTCGGGCCTCGATGCTCTTGGCACCCTTACCACCTTGCTCGGCCACCTTCAAGGATGGGTGGCGAGCAGGTTCCTCACTAGAGTGGCGAGCAGTAGTGCTCCCCATTTTCTCTTTCCCCTTTTCTACGGGGTGAATTGAGGTGGAGACATGGGTCCCATCTACCCTCTTCAACCTTTTTCTCCCATGTGGGGGCGGCGACGATTGGGCTGGAGAGGGAGAAGGTGCGGCCAGAGGTGGAACTGCTTGCCGAGCAGCCTGTGCTCCTAAGGTCCTTATTACCAAGGAAACCATTTTTGAGGAAGGATCCTCCTTTACTTTCCTTTCTCTGGCAGTTGGCATCTCGTGAACTCTTTGCTCAAGAAGAGAGAAGCTTGGTGGTATGACAAAAGTGACTTGCTCCTCTACAAGGCGAACAACTTATTAGAGGCGAACAAGTAAATAAAAAAATGGAAAAAATAAGAGAAAAATTTTCTAAGTATAATACCTGGAGGCACTTCAGCTTGGGCCGCAAGATGATGAGGATAAGTATAAAGGCGAGCAACTTTCTTACACTTGTCCTTGTTAAGATGGTCAATGGACCTATCAGCTTGATTACGAAGGGCGACCAAGCAAGATGTGAAAAGGAACTCTGAGCCAATCTCCTCCTCCTGACTGTTCCACTTGAGTAAACGGGGACCTACGAACAAACAAGAAAAGTTCAATTAGACCCACTTAATTCAAGTACAAGAAAAAATAAGCTTACATTTAATTTTCCCATAAGCAGCAGGGGAATTAATCCGTGAACCACCACCATGTGGGTCGGCAGCAGCTCGCCAGTCACCCCCTATGAAGAAAAAATATTGTTTCCAGTCTTGAATCTTGTTTGGCACCCCCTCAACTACTTTTAGCCCTGGGCGAGCTTTCAAGTAATAATACCCTTCCTCCGCAGCCGAACACTTGGTAATCGTCATCGTATAGTTAACCTCATCATGGGTGATGCGATCAATATAGCCTTCCAGAGCGAACAAGCTCATGATGTCGAGCAGGTTCATCTAACCGATTGGAGTGATCTGGGTGATGGCCAAGTTGGTCACCTCGAAGAATTGACCAACAATTGGAGGCAAGGGCAGCATTAGTCCCGCAATCAATGTGTCAATGTTGATCGTCGTGCATCCGGAAAGGAACAATCAACTCTTTCTTTCTTTTTGGGAGCCCACATGAAGATATCATACAAAATTTTATAGGTCTCCCATATCAGGTCGAGCTCGTCCTTGCGAACAATACTCCTGATTCCGCTCGTCTGATACTCGGTCGTCACCAGTTTCCAAACTTGTCATTCTGGGGGATTAATGGTGTTCTTAAATTGTTCCAAATATGCTCGCCACTCGAATGGGCGAGCAACTCCTATGGGGATCTGATTCTCTATCAAGTTAGGGCTTGAGAACCCTATTTCTTTCAAAAACTCCCAAGTTAGCCCGTCATACTCGGGATCTGACTCTTCTTTAGATTCAGAGCTCGACTCCTCCTCTCTTGATCCCCGATGGACCACCTCCATAACCTCCTCATCGGATGGGTGATCACCTGTATCCTATACGGATCTAATCACAGAGTTGGCGTTTAGATCCATTTCCGATGATATTTCGAAAGGGGGTTGGCTTTCAAAGAGAACGACTTCAAGAGGGTATTTTTCAGGATTTAGAGGGGGATTCTCGTTGCTGATTCAGAGGACATGGATTTTTTTGGGAAAATTATGAAGAATGGATGTTTTTCTAGGTTGATTGAAGAAGGAGACAAAGGTGGCGGCAGCGGCGGCGCTTTTCCAATGGTAGTGGTAATTCACGATTGTGAATAAAAATGAAAAAAAGATTCAAGAGTACAAGTAAGAATGATAATTACTACCTTGGGAGATGAAGCAGTGGCTGGAATGCAAAGGGACACTTGAAAAATTAATGACACACCGGAGAAATTAATGAGTCGCTGGAAAAAATGAAAGTTTTGGCCGAAATTTTTTGAAATCAAAGAGGGAAAGTGAAAAATAATCTCCAACTCCTCTATTTATACCCCTTCAAAAAATGGGGTAAAACCCTTAATTTTGAAAAATAATATGAGGCCAAAATGTAAGAAAGCGGAGTCAATTGCGAGAAAAATAAAATATTGAAGGACTTATTTGCAAATAGAAGAACACGTAGCCTCGATCCAATACGCGCGTGAGCGGCACATAATCATGCCGCCCATGTCATCCCCCGGAGAAACCCCCAACCTCAAAATACGGAAGGTCGTAGTCAAGTAGCTCGCCTAGGACGAGCTATTCGTCCCACCATTCAACTAAAGTATAATCTGACTGCATTTGCTCGACCCAGAAGTTGCTCCTCCCGGCCAACATGAAGCCAGACTAGGGGACAATTGTTGATAGGCGAATAACTTTACATATTAGACTGTTAGGGAAATAATTAAATAAATTAATTCTAAAACTCTCTACAAGTTCGAACTTTTAGATAAGATGAAATTCTCATGGTATCAGAGCCAATAAGCTCACGCCCAGACAAAGATCCTGAGTTCGATTCCCGTTGAGAGCAATTTCACCCATATTAAATTGTTCACTCATTGTGCCTCCCAAAAGAGGGAAAAAGTTTAAAGTTTGGCCCATGAGTGAGGGGGAGTGTTAGGGAAATAGACGAACAAGTTCGGACTTTTAGATGAGACAAAATTCTTTCATAGACGAACAAGTTCGGACTTTTAGATGAGACAAAATTCTTTCATAGAAGAACAAGTTCTATGGCTTAAATGTAGATTATAGCAACAACTAATCAATATGCATGTGACGAACAAGTATGACATGAGGGAGGTGCATGAATCAATTGAAGTAGTGTACATTATGTCCACCTGTAAACCTGGCGAGCAACTTTCATGCGAACAACTCTAACCAGAGATGAAGATTCAGATCACGTAACACACAATAGAAAGATGGGCGAACAACTCTACACCCATTTCCCCAAAAGACGAATAACTTATACTGAAAAAGTACATGATGGTGATCAGGAAACCAAACAATGACGAACAACTCATTGGACGAGATAAGCTCAAAAGAAGAATCTGTAACTAAGATTTCAACTTAGATAAGGTCAAACTAGTCAAAATAGACACATGTCAAGTATGCAAGTAAAGAAGTCCAAAGGTTTAGAACATCACCTACTTGGTGGAATGCATAAATAAACTGCTCTCTATTTATAAAATTTAAGTTCAAATATACAAAAATCTCCCTACACACACTCATACACCACAAAATGCACACATACGAAATAAATATATAATCAATACGCGTATTTACAATTTTTTAACCCGATCTGTCGTATTTATTATTTACGGTAGTAATCAATCACATGAAATTGTTTGGTGATCCCAATTTCGATTTAAAACAGCCACTAATCTACGCGATTAGAATTGATCATCAACACACCCACTCCATTTTATATTATATTAAGCATTTAGTTCAAAACCCCTTCAAATATAATCAACTCTATATTCAAAATAAAATAAAAAAATCATATATATTATGAAATGATAGGGTTGTATCTCAATATTTATGTTCTTATTTTATTATGATTCTAAAATAAAAATAAAAACAAACCCAAAAAATAGAACATTTGGTTCAAATTCTTCAATTGAAAGGGTATTGAGAATCATCAAATAAGTAATTGGGACAAGAATAATGATTATATTGTTAGTTGATTACCATTACCATGATATGTTGTTAATGTATTATACTGATTCTGGAATAAGTTTGGACCAAAAAGAGTTGTTCCATGACTTTGATCACCTCCGCCTCCTTAAATGATTGAGATAATATCGATTCCATCACATCCATAATCCTATGCTCCACAGTTTTATCCGTGTTCAAGGTAGTCCTGGTTGTGAAGAGACCCTTGAAATAACCAATGGAAATCTTCTTGATATTATCCTCTCCCCAAAGCATATATTGTACTCGTTTCATCCACACTCTTTTGATTATGATTGTAACAACTAAAATTGTATTTAGAATATTATTAAACACGAGAAAAAAATAACAAAGAGTATTTTGAATCAATAAATTATTTGGGTATAATCTCTAACGAGTCCCTTGATTCTTCTCTTTAAATTAACTTTGACTTGATTTCGGATTCTTTAGAGACTGGTCCGTAGTCTAATCTTATCTGATGTTGATGTTGATATTATTGGAAAATACTTGTAATAGTTTTGATTTAGATTCTAAAATATTCCCTCTGTAATTTGTAAGTAAAATCGTCTTCAGGCTAGTTGATCAGTCTATATGTTAGGAGACTGAGGTGTAGTTACTAAAAGTTATTTCATAAAAGGTAACTAAGCTTATGATAGCTAGACTGAGAAAAAAGCAAAGCAAGCCAAGGTAGAAGTCACTTGAAGAACAAGTGTTTCTATGCACACCTGTTAACTGTTAGATAAAACGCTCAATCCACTAAGGACTAGACTGGGGAATCACCAATGCTGAGTATTTAATGCTAAATGCATTTTATACTAATTAGTTAACCTTTTTTTTTGGAATCAAGATAAAAAGACAAAAGAAATGTTAGGGCACTAACATTAATGAAGGAATGAGAACATTCCCCAGGGGATATACATTTAAGAGTTGTTCTGAATCTACAATAACTCCCATGTGGCAACCAATGAGAATGTGCCACGTGTGGTACTTACTGACGCCTAACCTACTGTAGATTGAAAAGTCATGACTAGACTCAATCATATCTACTCAAGGCTGGCTGCAGATACATAATGAACACTTTCTAAGTACCAACTACAAAGTGACATAAACTAAATAAAAGAGTCATTTTGGCTAGTTACTATTACTAGCTTGTTTGAAAAGTTTTCTCCTTCAACAGAATTTTTTTCAAACTTGTCTATAAATACAGAAGGCCTTAGAAGGAACAAGTTTATGGGAAATTTTGAAAAGCAAGAAAACTCTCACTCATAAAGCATTCAAAGGAAGCACTCAAAATCACACAAGTTTCACAAGTGCGTCCATTTCAGAAGAGTTTTAATACCTTTTGCAATGTTCTAAAAAGCCATATTCAAAGCTTAGAAAGAGATAACTTATTCTTAGTCAGTGATCTTCTTGTAAAGGTTATCTTAGTTGGAATCAAACCTACTCAAGACCCCTACCTAAATTTGCGATTGAGAGTTAGTGTTCAGATGAGTTAGTAAGCTGGTAGTTCTTATCAATCTGAAATCTGGTTATTTGGGGAACTATGACCAAGATTTATCCTATGGATCAGACTTCCTAAGAGAGGTTGTTTGATCAGTGCATCTTGACACTTTAAAACAAGGAATTCCAAGTTGAAGGAATTCTCCTGTAAAATTAGACTAGTGGACGTAGGAGATTAATTCATCTCCGAACCACTCTACCCTTGGTGTTCTTACTGTTTTATTCATCTCATAAGTGTGTGTTATGCTAAAAAGATTTCAATATCAAACGAGTAAATGTGTAGATAGTTATCCAACTGACATGCTTCCTAGCCATCAATATATGTGTGTTATCTTCATTAAGCTTCAGCTTAGTAATTTATTAGGCTACCTCTAAGGATATCCTGATAGATCAGCTGAGTTAAGTAATCTGATAATCCAAGAAAAAGTTTTAATTATCCCACCTGTGTATTCCACCCCTCTCCATACACTTGTTATCACTCGTTTTGGGGACCAACAAGTGGTATCAAAGTAGTGGTTCAAAAGATAATTATTTTTTAATATCAATTGTTTTAAAGGTAAAAGTGTTGTGGTCACTTGAACAGATCTAGACTGACAATCTTGTATTTTTTTTACTTAGGATGACTGACAACGCAACTAGGGCACCACCTACAGAAGGCAACATGAGAGTGAATCCACTGAATCACATGTCTCATAAAAAACTTACCCAATTCTCAGTTGATGGATTTGATTTTTGGAAAATTAGGATGAGAGCTCATCTAGCTTATGTCTATGATAAAATGCTCAGAGTCATCCAAAGGGCCTTTCATTTTTATGACACCAAACTCAAGGATCTCAATTGAGTCAATAGCTGATCCTAGAGATGAGTGGCCAAAAGATGAGAGCGGTGTCACCTCAGATGAGAGAATGAAACATAACCTCAACTATGTGGCCATAAACATCCTGTACACAACCATTCTAGATTTAGTTATGGGGAGAGTAATTCATTGCACTACTGCAAAAAAGATATGGGATATCCTTGCTCTCATGTGTGAGGGCATTGATAAAATTAAAGAAAACAAACTCTATGTTGTTCCAAAATATGAGCAGTTTGCTATGGAATCCAGTGAGACAATTGATCAACTTGATGGTAGATTCATAGTGAATAAAATTAGCTCTCTTGGAAAAGTGTATACCAAGAGAAAAGTTGCTCTAAAGGTCTTGAGAGTTTTGACCTCAAGATGGGATGTTTATGCTATTGGGTGGTTTTGGAAAAAAATTCCTCTGATCTCGTGGTTCGGGCTCATCCTCCTCTTAGTCTTCTATGGACTCTCATCTCAGCGAGCTCAAGAGACAGTTTTTTACTGTAGTTAAGCAGATGAAGGACATCCAGATGCAGCAGCGGGACAAGGAAGAGTGTGAGGGGATGCTGCAGGAGGCGCATCAGAAACAATTAGAGGATATGAACGAGTGGTGGAGAATGGTCTCCACCATGATAGGTGGATCGTCTCTAACACCACCGCGGCTGCCGCAGGTGCAGATGTCACCGCCGCCGATTCAAAACCTGGATGAGGATGAAGAGAGAGATGATGCCAAATTTTAATCCGATGATTAGGAAATTTTAGATTTTAAATTTTGTGGAGTATACTTTTTTTATTTTACTCGACATTACTTTTATTTTATTTTTTGGACAATTTTATATTTTATTAATAATATGTTATTAGATGAATAATATATAAGTAATAAAAATAATAATATTACAAAATAAAATAAAAAGTTGGACAAAATATTTTTTAAAACAAGTTAGAAACGAAAAAATTAATTTGGTGAAGCATGAAAAAAGACTTCATTTGGATACATATACAGTTAATTGCAGTGTTCTAAAACAATGGCCTAGTCGGCCGACTAATCGGTGACTAGTAGCTAGTCGGCCCTAGATCGTTCCGACTTTAGTTAAAACGTTTAAAAAAATGGTCTTGTAATTAGTCGATGACTAATTGGATTAGTCAGTTGCTAATTTGATTAGTCATCATCTAATCCATTTTTTTTTATCTAAATAAGCAATAAATTAAAATTTTAATTCATTTTTTTATTTTTCAACATAATTATCAAAACTCTCTCCCACAGACGCAGAACGTCGGTGCACCTCCATCACCTAAAGTCGTACCCCATCCCCCTCCACTGAACATTGTGTCACGACTCTCCACCACCGAACGACCCCAAACCTCCATGATACTTCCCCGGTCTTTCTATGGAATTTGGATGACGTCTTTTGATTTCTATTATTATGCATATTTGCTTCTTTATTGAGTTTTGAGTTTTATGGTATTACTTAGGGTGATGATGTATCACTTATCATTTTAATATTGAAGGGTGGTTGTGTTTTTTTTATGCATTTAATGTGTTAATTTATAAAAATAATAATTATTTTATAAAATTTTGGTGGTTTCGACTAGTCCCCGTCTAGTCGCTCTAGTCGCTAGACCCCAGTAGACCGACCGACTAGCGACTTTTAGAACACTGGTTAATTGTGTACAAATGAACGAATCATAACTTTACACGTCGAAATAAATAATTTTACAAAATAAAAAAAAAGTTGGGCACAACATTTATATAAACAAGTTAGAAACAAAAAATAATTAATTTGGTGAATTATGAAAAAAATGAGTCAATTTGGATACATATACTATTAATTGCGTACAAATGAATAAATTATAAATTTACGCGTTGTTGAAATAAATAATTTTACAAAATAAAAATAAAGTAGGACATAACATTTATATAAACAAATTAGAAACGAAAAGAAATTAATTTGATGAACTATGAAAAAAGAGTCAATTTGAATATATATACAATGAATTGCGTACAAATGAACGAATTATAAATTTACGCGTTGTCGAAATAAATAATTTTATATAAAAAAATATAGCTGGTCACAATATTTATTTGAACAAGTTAGGAAAAGAAAAAGAAACAATTTGATGAATTATGAAAAAAAAGAGTCATTTTGGATACATATACAATTAATTGAAATAAAATAAACAATAGAAGCTCGTGTCCAAACAATGCGCGTCCCCTCCACTTGCATGAGAGGTCGCGTGTTCGAATCCCTTTGGATGCGAATTTGAAATTAATTGTTCAAGGCCCAATAAGTTTAATATGAAAGTTGGGCCGAATAATATAGCTTGGGTGTCGGTGGCCTAGTGGTTCGAGCCTGCCCCGAGTGCATGGAGGGCCCGGATTCGAACCACACAGTCCAATTTTTTTTTGTCTCAGGCTCATGATTTGCGACGGACATGTGTTTGTCGTAAATACAAAATTTGCGATTGACTTATGTTCGTCTTAAATATTTAGGGGGAAATTAAAATGTCAATTTAATCCAGTAACTTGTGACGGCCACGTGTTCGTCCCAAATTTTGACAGCCCGGTTGGGTCTTGAGCCGATTGATCTGCGGCGGATAATGCCGTCGTAAATTTCAGATGGATGGAAAAATTCCGTCGCATATATTAGTTACGGGTGTTTTAATAATGGACATAAGTCCATTGCAAATTTCATCTCAAATAGTGTTTTGCGATGGGTTTTCCGTCGTAAAAACTGTCATTAAACAGTGTATTTTTTTGCAGTGTATGCCACTGGGCCAAACTACAGAGTCGTACCATGCATATATGTATCCTTGGTTGAGGGGTATTGATATGGGAAATGAGAATTGAATCAAACATATGTGTTTTTTTTATATTTTTTATTTTTAATCTCATTATTTTTAATATAATTACTTATTCTTTATCATCTACCAATCATCATAATTTTATTGAGCACATTCATTTCATTTTTCATTATTATCATTATCATTCCCCACTATTATCATTATCATTCCTATTCTCATTCGTTATAACAAAACATACGCCCCTAAATATAGTTGCATTTGGTACAAATAGTTATACTTCATATACCTAGTTATATATTGCCAAAATACATTTGATATTTACGTGCAAAATTTATATTTATTTTTAAAATTTGGTCTCGCCCATTGGTTTTTTTCTTTATAGAAACCATTAATGGATCAAACTTGACTTTTACAAATAATAACTTTTTATGTATTGTGTAGTGAATAATGCTGAATCCACACTTCATGGTCGAGCTGGTTTTGTGGCAATTTGCATGTAATAATGAAGTCAACTCACATGCATGCCTTGCATTTGCATATAACTCAAATCCACTCTGTCCCCGACCCGCCCGGTTTTATTTCCAACTGTTGACTCCTGGGCTTTAATTCGGTCACACTTTCTAGCAACCTTTTTTTCTGGTAATAATTAAATAAAGACTGATCGGTGGCCTTTACTTGCATCTCAGATTTTGTGCATGTGTTTACCATGAACCCTTATCATGCTTTTTCTTTTTCTTTTTTTGGAGAGTTGGGGATGTAACATCTATATATGCCTAGTTAAGCTAGCAGGCTTCCATTTCTATTAATTTCCTTTTCGGGTTCATATGTATCTTCAACGCTTTCATTAATGATTTCACATGTTCTGTTAACAATTAGTTGGCATACATATTTTTTTTTTGTTTTGTTATTTTCTTATTGTTTATCTTTCCTATACTACATCCAAAGTCCCTGATGTCAACCTTTGTCTCATGTTCTCTATCACAAATTAGATTGACAGATAAGTAGTGCAATGCTATTTCTAGATGCCTTCACTCCATATATTTCCAGCAGGTTCTAGTTTGCCATTGTTATCATTAATAATATGTTAGGTTGTAATTGCTAAAAAAAAAAAAACCTATAATCTTGAAAAAATTGCAATCAAATTGGCTAAACACAACATTCTGGAAAAAAAAAAAGGTTATATAATTTTTTTACACGTTCAAAAAAACTACTCCCTCCGTCAATGATTTTTTTACCCATTTATTGTTGGGTACAATTTTTAATAAAAATTAGTATTTTATTGAAAAAGTAGATAAAATAAGAGTACTGTGGTGGATATTGTGGAACTCATTTATTTGTTTGTGAGTGGTGTTTATTTCCAAAAAATGAATGAGTAAAAATTTGGTGGACAAAAGTGGGTAAAATTTTGGTGGACGGAGGGAGTATATGAATAAATTTCATCTTATCTACAAATTCAAATTTGTAAAGAGATGTGAAATTTATTTATTTATTTCCTAAACACTCCTCTTGAGTCTCAATTAATGTATGGGTGGAGTTGTTTTCAGTGAGAATCAAACTCAGGGTATGAGTTGTGAACATTTTTGTGCTGATACAATGAAAAATATTTATCTAATTTAAAAGTCCGAACTTATAATAATGTATGAAATTAATTTATTTATCTATTTCCCAACGCTCTGAAATCTCAAAAAAGAAAAAAAAAAACAATAGTTTATAAAATGTTAATGATAATGACTTGGAAGTATTTTAAAAATCAAGATTAAAAGGGTCTTCGAAAGTTTATAATTTTATGGCAAAACAAAATTAAGATTGATTTATTTATATTTTTATAAAAAGATCATATGTTTAAAGGCATGGGATTGGAAATAATAAGCAACCGGTAAAAATCACTTAATTGCATTTGTTTTGGAATTCACACAGATAGGATTAGAACTTTCCAGCCAACTACGTTCCATTAGAATTAGAGATTTAAAATTCAATTTTCACATTTTATTTTAAGTCCACACCTATAAATACCTAAAAAAATATAATTTTTATTTTTAATACAATTCACTTTATATAATTTAAAAATATTATTATCCCAATACAATTTATTTTATTACTAACATTTCATTTTTCTCTCATTTATACTTTCTATTTTCTTACTTTACTCTTATAAATGATTTGCAAAAAAAAAAACTCTACCAAAATCTTGAGATAAACACGTATTTTTACTATTTATCTAGATTGTGTGAATGTAATACACACCTCAGTCCCAAAATAATTGAAGAAGAATTTCGTTGCCCTTGATTATTCTCATTTGACATGCATGTACACCCACACGTTGTAACTTGTAATAGGATATGTCGGCAACGTTTTTTTTACTCAAGAATATAACCGAATTCCTTATTTAGTTTAGTTTGTAAAGTAAAACCTGTAGTGGACGAAAACCATTCACTCACACACCCACGTCGAAATTAACGAGATAATCATCTTTTTTGTAGAATATAACTAATTTCCTGATTTCTTCTAGGTTGAACATTCACAACCGCGTAGAAATTTATTGTAAGATGGAAGATAAACTTGTGTGTAATGGTGCAATAATTCACAAAATAACATAAATCTTCTAAAATTGTGATATGTCATGTCCAATTTATATTGTGTTCCGTCTTACCATGTGACATTGTCAATTCTAAAATAATAAATCGAAGTAAACTAAAACTCCAAGCCGCCTTATCTGGAATTGTATTGTTTATATATGACAGGTAGCTAGCGAGACTATATATACACATTTACGCGTCTGTCTTGTTTTCTTTTCCATGCTTAATTTGGTGCTTTCAACTTTCTTCATCACTTCCATTTAGCTTAACAATTCAATATTTCAGATTCATCAAACTAATTTTTGTCCTTATAAATCCCTCAATTCTGGAATTAGATGATTAGAGAGAGTTACGGCTGATATTTAGCTTAATTAATTTTATGATAGTAGGTATTTTAATTTGTGGATGGATGATGTTGGAATCACGAATTATAACATTCTTGTTTGTTAGCCTGTCATCAATTAATATATGAATCAGGATTGTTGTTGAATTATGCATAGCTGCGGGGATGATGAGGGATTTGTGGAGATGGACCCATCGGGTCGGTTCGGGCGGTACGGCGATCTGCTAGGGTCGGGAGCAGTGAAGAAAGTGTATAGGGCGTTCGATCAGCGGGAAGGAAGGGACGTGGCGTGGAACCAGGTCCGTCTCCGGAGCGACCCCTCCGTCCTAAAACGCCTGCGCTCCGAGATAGAGCTTCTCAAGACTCTCAACAACGAAAACATCATCCTTCTCTACCATTTCTGGAACGATTCGGAGCACAACACCTTCAATTTCATAACAGAGGCCTGCGCTTCCGGGAATCTCAGGGATTACCGGAAGAAGCACCGCCACGTGGCGCTTCAGGCGCTCAAGAAGTGGGGCGTCCAGATTCTTAGAGGCTTGGAGTACCTGCACACTCATCAACCCTGCGTCATCCACAGAGATCTCAATTGCAGCAACATCTTCATTAACGCCAACATTGGCAAGGTGGTAATCCCTTCCTAACCTTCCCTTGCTTGCTTGTACTACATGAATATATAATTAGTTGGTTTGAATTTGCAGGTGAAGATTGGGGATTTGGGATTGGCGACGGTTTTGGGGAAGAGCCACGCAGCTCACTCATTGATAGGGACGCCCGAGTACATGGCGCCGGAGCTGTACGAGGAGAACTACACGGAGCTAGTGGACATTTACTCGTTCGGGATGAGTTTGTTGGAAATGGCCACCTGCGAAATACCCTACAGCGAGTGCGACAGCCTTGTCAAAATCTACAAGAAGGTGACTGCAGGGGTGATGCCTCGGGCCATGGACAAAGTCGCACATCCGGACCTCAAGGCCTTCATACAAAGGTGCATTGGCCAACCTAGGCTCAGGCCATCAGCTGCTCACCTTCTTAACGATCCATTTCTTGTCGATGTTGTTATTGAACAATAGCTTAACGTCTTTATGCAACCAAGGTTAATAAGTCCAATGGACTCATTCAAATCTTATTCAAACAAAACATAGAAATTAATCAGAATTTGGAAATGAAATCGAAAATGTGTTGGGTGAGCTGATGGGGGGCTTCCTGGGCGAGAAAGTGTCCGACTCCTTCCAACACCACAATTGGTTCCTCTAGAAGAGGCACACATTTCTTGAAAGCACCCCCATGGATGAATTCCTTTGCACCTGGGAAATGGTAAGTCAAGTCCTCATCACCAACCACAAACTTCACCGGCACTTTCACTTGTGCTCCAGTCCACGCCGCTGTCAACTCCCAGCTCCTACATACATTAATTAATCATCAAAAATTAAACAAACGCATAGCTCCTATTCCTGTTCCTATTCGGTTTAGGCTTACAAATCCATGGCTCTGTAGTAGTTCAATCCACCAGTGAAGCCGGTTTTTTGGAATTTAGCAGCATAGTAATCAATATCTTGTTTAGTGAGCCAAGAGGGCAGTGGTGGGGGATTCAGGAACAGCACTCCCAGGCTCACGTCCGGAGGAATGCATGGAGGTTGGGTATTCCTGCTTGATAAAAATGTTGTTATTACACTTGCTGTCTCTGCGCTTCCAAATCCTTCTTCTGCCTTTCCTTCTTCCTACCAACACATCAAATCCACTCTAATTATCTCTGCTATGTATATCTATATATATATATATATATTTTTTTTTTTTTAATTAAAACAAAAGATAATAACTTGTTATTAATTAATCTATCCATATGGATCATCTCAGGAATGAATATTTTCACTCATAACTACTCCAATGTAGTTTGTCTATTTTAGTATTTATTTTTCCAATTCGATACATCAGCCTTTTCAAATCTAAGAGGGGTGTATTGGTTATAGAGTTTGTAGGATTTTTTTAGATTTTTAAAGTCTGTGAGTATTCAATCTAGATTTTCAAAAGTTTTTAAAAATCATGAGGTATTCAATACGGATTTTAAAAAGTTTTAAAAAAACTTTAGGTATTCAACAGTCTATGGATTTTAATACTCCACGAATTTTCTTAAATTTCCCTTCCAAAATATGAATAGATTTCACTCTTCAAAATCTCTTCTAATAACTAGAGAAATTCTACGGATTTTGAAAAGTCTTAAAAAACGGGGGGTCATTCCCCATATCTGTCCCTGCAAAATAAATGGGAAAAAAATTTCCCCCATCCCCGTCTCACCGGGGATCCCCGTTTCGCGGCGATTCCCCATTCCCCACCTACTTATTTTTTTATCTCATTTTTAAAATATAAAAAAATATTTAAATTAAAAACTTTAAATATACACAACAATTACTTTATGTTGGTGTTTAAAAAAATTAATTTAAACAATTTGAAGAACCTCTAATTCTAATATTTTTAATTAATATATATACTAAAGCGAAAATAATATAATTTAGAACTAATAACATAACATTAAATAAAAAAATGTAATTTTTAATAAATAGTTAATTGAGTAGGAAACTATGAAAGATTTATTTGTAATTTACTTTAACATTAAAATTATATATAAATATATTAATTATATAAAAAATAATGTGGCTCCCCGCAGAAAACGAGACGGGGATCCCCCGGGCTGAGAATACTATCTCAGTCCCTGCCTACGGGGCAAACAAATTTACCGTCCCTGTTTGTTTTAGGGATTACCCGCCTCGTTGTCAAGTCTACTCTTCAAAAAATATAAATAAATTTTACTCTCCAAAATCTCTTCTAACAACCTGAGACTTCTAATGAGGGCGAGGTATAACGGTGATGAAAATGAAGATAAAATAATAATGTACTACCTCCGTCCCGCTTCGTGTTTTAGCGAGCGAGTTGTTTATTAGTATTTGAAATGATAAAATAATTTTTAAGGTAGGATATGATAGATCTACCTCTTCTCTATTACAAGTAATTTTAAAATTACTTTATCATTTCAAATACTAATAAAAAATTCACTCGCAAAAACACGAGAGGAATAGTAGCCCCGCAATGTGTTGTGGGACGGAGGGAGTATTTTTTTTAACTAATGTATTTTTTTAAAATAGTTTGGATAACTTTTTTTTATATACAAGTGTGTCCCATATATATTTGGTTCCAACGCCGGAGTCTACGTAAATCCATGTAAATCAATAAAAAAAATGTATTTCACAATCCTATAAAGTTTATGAAAATCCAAATAAATCAATAAAAAAAGTCAGTCAAACTCTGTATGGAGTGTATAAATTTTCTAAATTCACAAACGTTTTAAAGTCCAAAAAAGTTCGATAGAATCTCAATTGAATACACCCCTCTAAGAATAGAATGCTATTAAAGTATTAATCCATTGATTTAATGAATATTGTAAAATAATAATAAAATACAAAAAATGATAAAATTCAATTCATTAAACAATCGATTACAATAAAATTATCAATACTTCTATTTATAATGTTAAACCGACTTAGAGAATAAAAAATATAATAATAAAATATATATAAATCAAATCAAATTTAATTTAAAAAATATATAATCTTTTGATATTTCAAATTCTAATAGTCTCTTGTTCCCGATTAATCTATCATCGCCATTCACAATAAATTTAGGGATCCGGATTCCCTCCTGTACAGGAGGGTAGCCCTTGGATCACACACACCCGCACGGATGTGTGTGAATGTGTGTGATTCAAGGGCTCCCCTGCACAGGACCCTCCTGTACAGGAGGGGATCCCCACCCTAAATTTAGTGGGCAAGGCAGGGCAGGCTAGGGCGCGAAGGACAAGTACGCCTACACTAGACTTTCCTAATCTCGACTCACTAGTCATAACATGCTAGTCAACTACCTCTCACAAGTCACACATTTATCATTTTTCTCATTAATTAATCCCCCCTACTTTTAATTACAAAAATTAGAAAAACTTCATTACTATTGTGTCATTGTTTGCAAACAAAAAATTAGAGACAATGCTTATTAGTAAAGGTTGCATGGTTAGGGACGGATCCAGGAAATTGTCTCAAGGGGGGCGAACTGTATAGGGGGTAAAAAAAATTATTCCAAGGGAGGCGAAATGATAAAATTCCATTAATTCAAGACATATATAAAAACAAAATTCTCTATATATAATAGGAAAATTTTAAAGGCGACCGCTCCCCCCCCCCCCCCACCCACCCACCCACCCTAGATCCGTCCCTGTGCATGGTAGCGATGATCAGAACTGAGATTAGTTAGAAGTACGGAGACGTTTGGTTGAAATTTTTAGATGGTAATAATAATGAAAATATATTTTTTATTTATGTCCTCGTAATAAATATAACATATTGGAGAAAAAATGATCTCAATGGTAATTTCATTAGTATTATGCTCCAATTTTAAAATAGAAATAGACAATAAATGGTTGTTGGTTGGGAATTAGGAAGTAAAAGAGTAATGAGACTCGAAGTGCTTTTTTGTTCTCTTTTTACTCCTCAGTCCTCATTATGCGTGTGTTTGAAAAATAATAATAATTTAAAAGTGATTTAATTTAGTGCTTGAGAGAAACCATTTTTATGGGTGAAAGTGATGAGTATTTGTAAAATTTGTATTTGATAGAGTTTTGAATAGAGTAAATTATTAGTGAAAAAATATAAATTTCACGGCATTTAAAATTAAATAGTTCTAAAATGCATTTGAGTGCATGATATGCATTTATATTTAAAAAAATATATAGTTTAAACAGAATTTAGCAATACCCAAGAGTTAATTATTGATACCCCAAGAAACAATCAGTTATATATAAGAAGTACTCCCTCCGTCCCGGTCTAAGTGTCACATTTCTTTTAGTTGAATGGTTTAAGAATGTGTATTTGTTTATTAATATATGGTGGAAAAGTAATGAATAGTGTTGAAAAGTAATGAATAGTGTTTAATAAAGTAATGAATAGTGATGAAAAGTGGATTGAATGAGTGGCATTTTTGGTAATATTGTGTGAATTTGAAGGTTAAAGTTTATATGTAGTAGAGTGTTGCTTTTTCCATTTATGGAATGAGACACTTAGTGTGAGACAACCAAAAAAGAAAAGTGGGACACTTAGAGTGGGACGGGGGGAGTAATTAATAATACCCAACTACAAAAAAAAAATTACAATTCGGTGTGTGTATTTTGAAAAAAATTGAAATTAAAATTGAGCCTAAAATCTGTGTGTATATTTTGAAAAAAATTGAAATTAAAATTGAGCCTAAAATCTAAGTCGTATGCTAGAATTTTGGTTGATTAATTAAGCAGAATTATTGAATTTGCAAATATTCAAAACAACTCAGTTACGCAATCCTTAATTTTTCTGAAAGAAAAAAAAAAAAAAAAAAACCTATAAATAATCGCAGACTGAAGGCATATTTGCATAAGAATCCAATGCACTTGGGTATGTTTGTTTTGGGATTTAGGTGTGCGGGGGAAGTCATGACTTTGAAATCTTAGGATGTGAAAATCTTAATGAATAATATAAGTGTATGTTTGTTTTGAGATTTTAGTAGGGTGAGATTTTGCTTTATGTCAAATCAATGTTTATTAGTGATTGATTTTGTATTATTTTATTATATTGTGTAAGAGAAAAGTAGGAGAGAGGTTGAGTGAATGATAAAAAAGTGATAGATGTGATTGTATTTAATTATGTGAAAAATAGTAATAGGTTTATAGGTAGGGATTGAGTTTGGGATTTGAAAACCCGATTTTAAATTCCAAACTCGTATGGGGCGTGGATCGCAAAGTCCAAAGTCCATCCGTGTGAGTCCCAAAACAAACATACCCTGACATGTGAACGACATCCCACTATTGGATAATCATAATATTTAGGGCTTTAGTTCTAAAATCAAAAGGGCGGGCCCACAATTAAGAAAGATAAGTTTAATAATAATAATAATATATAATAAGAGAGGGTTAGACCTGGAATCTGCAGATGTAGAAGCCATCGCCGAGGGTATCTCTGAAAGCCTGAACAGTTTTGAGCAAAGGATTTCTGGGTTGGAAAACGACGCTGGTATTAACAAGAGCTTTGACTCTATCGGGGCGGAGCAAGCAGAACCACCAGGCGATGATGGCGCCCCAGTCGTGGCCCACCAGGAACACCCGCTCCACCTCCAGTGCGTCCAGCAGCGCCACCAGGTCTCCCACGATGTGGAGCACCGTGTAGCTACTGGGGGACGCCGGAGCATCGGTGTCGCCGTACCCGCGGAGGTCGGGGGCGATGCTGCGGTACCCCTTCCCGGAGAGCTCCACCATCTGGTGCCGCCACGAGTACCACAGCTCCGGGAACCCGTGGAGGAACAGTATCGCCGCCGGCCCTTCCCCCACCTCCGCCACGTGCATCTTGATGCCGTTCACCTTCAAATTCTTGTGCACTATTTCCTCCATATTTTTTATCTCCTGCCTTGTTTTTCTCACTACTTTCAAGATTTTATTGGCAATACCTCAGCTGGGCGGCCTACCTATTTATTTATTTATAAGCACTAATTATAGTAAGTTTGGATTCATACTACAATTAATGTGTATATGAATTCATTGACTACATCTCTTAATAAAATTAATGGAAATTAAGATACATTCCTACCAAAAAGAAATAGTCACCTATGAATTTTTTTTATTAATTCTAATGTACACTTGAATGTATGATATATATTTAAATTTTTTAAATTTTTTTTAAGTAGAATCAATAATATCTCAAAAAAAAAAAAAAAAAAAAATTGTTCCACTTGCTAGTGTGTGTTTTGAAAAAATCAAAATTAAATTTAAAATTGAGCTTAAAATCCAAGTGCATGCTAGAATTTGTTAATATGATTCAAAAATTGTCATGGGGTCACTACAAAAAAGAACCAAATAAAGAGGGTTTTGAAGAGGGTATTAAAGAGGGAACTCAGTATAGAGAGGATATTGAAGAGGGAAATTTTCCCTCTTCAAAATGCTCCTCGCCAATTTATAGGCGAGGAAAAATTCGTTCCCTCGGGAGGAACGGGAGATTTGACGAGGGAAATAAGGAGGAATTAGACGAGGGAAATATTCCCTCGACAAACAAAACCCTCGCCTAAACCCTCTCCTAAGAAGAGGGTTTTCAGCCCTCGGGAAATTTGACGAGGGAAAATCCCCCTTTATGTCTGACATGGCAAGGCGAGGGAAATAACGCTCGGCTGACGTGGCTAGGGTTATTCCCTCGCGCAGTCCCTCGTCCAGCTCAGTCCCTCTTCAAAATGCTCCTCGCCAATTTATAGGCGAGGAAAAATTCGTTCCCTCGGGAGGAACGGGAGATTTGACGAGGGAAATAAGGAGGAATTAGACGAGGGAAATATTCCCTCGACAAACAAAACCCTCGCCTAAACCCTCTCCTAAGAAGAGGGTTTTTAGCCCTCGGGAAATTTGACGAGGGAAAATCCCCCTTTATGTCTGACATGGCAAGGCGAGGGAAATAACGCTCGGCTGACGTGGCTAGGGTTATTCCCTCGTGCAGTCCCTCGTCCAGCTCAGTCCGAAAAAAAAAATTGTGGGATTCGAACCTTTGACCTCCAACCCCCAAGCCACCCCGCGAAACCGCTAAGCCACCACCCACCTCACTATCATGTAGTGATAAAGTCATATTTGCCCCTACTAAGGCTGTAAATGGGCGAATTTTCGCCCCCCAAGAGTTTCGAACACGCGACCTCCTTGTATGCAGAGGTCTTGCGTGTTTCACCGTGCCGTTGGGGCAAGGCTATTTTGTTGTTATGTTTTAGGGTGTAATATATATGTTTCATATATTTTCTGTTATATATTTTAAATATAACACTACTTAATATTAATTGTTTGTTATACTTTATATGAAAATTATTATTACATATAAAATTAAACTATCACTTGTATATATTATTTTTATTATTGATCGTTTTTTATTTAAAAATCAATATAATTTTAAAATAAATATTCTTTTAATTGTTTTTCACTATTTATTATTATGTGTACACTAATACACATATATTGATCCTTTTTGTTTTTAAAAATAAATACTTTTTTAATCTATTTTCACTATTTATATATGTGTACACATATACACGTATATTGATCTTTATTTTATTTAAAAATCAATAAAATTTGAAAAAAAATTACTTTTCAAATTCATTTTCACTATTTACTATTATGTGTACACTAATACACTAATACACATATATTTATTTTCACTATTTACTAATATGTGTACACATATACACATATAGAGTTTGTTTTTTTTAAACTCAATAAAATTTTAAAATAAATATTTTTGAAATTATTTTTCACTAAAATCAATAATAATAATAATAATAACAAACCAACATATATAATTTCAATTATATCAAGACATATAAATTAAAATATCCAGACAATTAAATCTAGATAAACAGTAAAATCTTAAACCAACATACATAGTTCCAAAACACGATCAAATATTCATGACATCTATCTCTCATCATCATCATCATCATCATCATCATCATCATCATCATCATCATCATCATCATCATCATCATCATCATCATCATCATCATCATCATCATCATCATCATCATCATCATCATCATCATCATCATCATCATCATCATCATCATCATCATCATCATCACCACCTCTTTCATTTCCAGAATAATTACCCCTCGGAGGGTAACCAGAATATGCACCTCTTTCAAGTAGGTCTACAAATCCAGTTGGAGATATGGAATTACGACGAGATGGGGAAGGACCAGAAGCTGGAGGACGAGCAGGAGAGGCCTGAGGATAAGGGGCGGTGGGAAAATCACTAGGAGGAATGGGAGGAACACCACTAGAAGGACCGGTGGGAGGATAAGGGGCGTAACCAGGGGCGGAAGGATAAGAAGGATAAGCTGGGTAAGGAGGATATGAAGTAGCTGGTTGGGAAAACCCACTAGGTAGGTTTCTCTGATGTCCTTGCATCCACGCCATCATTTGGTTGTGCACTTTCTGATGCAAGTTTTTGTTATACTGTCTCTATTGCTCCGCCAGCATTCTTTCATATCTCATGCGCTCTTCAGCCAACAAGCGATCAACATCTCTTTGGTCATAGCCACCAACGTGTGTGCCAGATGATGTCCCGTCTGGGCCAGATTGTATGCGCATCGTCTTCATTTGACCGAGACCCCTAACTTTTCCGTGTTCTGGCCTCACTGTCTCAGCATACGCTTGACTCAATCGGTTCAAGCGCTCATCTTCGTCCGCTGGAGGCGGTAATTGCGAGACTCGTTCCTCCACGGAGCCCTAGACATACAAAAATTGTGTAAATGAAAAAGTATATAAACGTGTTATTTATATTGTTAATGTTAATGTTAAACACTTAAAATTATTTCAGCAATTCCCCCATACGTGTACTCCCCTTCCCCACAGCTGTGGAAATGTTGCACAATTTTCCATTCAGTTGGGAGCCGGTTATATTTCTTCTCCTGTATTCCAAAAAATTCGGGTTATGTATAATCAAGTAATTAAAATCTCCCTATGTTGTAGTGCAGGATTAATTACTTACGTATTCCTCAGTCCATTGTGCAGCTCTTTTTGCCCCTCATTTGTGTTTTGAGGGGCCTCTTCCTCCGACCGAAGATAAGCGGTTTGTCCTACACTGGTTGCTTTTGGCAATGACTTCGGGCAATTGAAAGTACTCGAGTAGTGCAGTCCAGAATGTCGGCTCCCACGGTGGGTTTTTTCCTTCATGTCGATGGATCCTCTTCCAAAGACTGAGGAGATCCGTGAATCATTCTCTAGACCTCTGGATGAACAACTTTTTAATTACCACAGTATTTTCCGTCGTCGGATCCCAGTAGGTCTCCCTCTGAAGAAAATATATACAATCACGTTTATTTTAATTAAGTAAAAATGTAGACATACATATAATACTACATACTTAACAAAATTAACAATTACCTGGAATGTCTCCCACCACTCCTTCCTTCTGACACCAGCTTATAAGTGAACCCGCCCATCTCCATTCGACGGGACATGATGTTCCGAATCAACCTCGAAACAGCATTCGAGGGCATCAATCTGTAGAAATGTTGTTTCACACATTGATATATATATTTTAATAAAATTAAATAAAAAAGACAAAGTTTTTAACATACACATTGTGATACGTATAGATGCGTAGGACGAGGTGCATGATTGGTGAGCTCTTCCGCAGTTTCCGGAATGATAAGGTCATCCTCAACCATATCTGGTTCTTCATTCTGATTCTGCAAATTAGGAACCGGTACTCTTCCGGTTTGGGAGAAGGATCCCCAAAAGCTGCATCGACCTGTATTTGTTTCCGATGTTTCCATCTGTATTTAACAATTACGTACAGTTATAACATGTGTACAAGATATTTTGGTTGGGACAACTAAAAAGAGTTGTACTGGTTCTCTCTCTTGGTCCGACTCTGGTGTACGAGAGGACGATCGTCGGCCACCAAATAAGTTACGGATACTTCTACCTCCAGCCATCTATATACATAGCAATTAATACATTAAGTAACAATGTAAAATTAAAATATGTATGTACATAAAAATTAAAACAAGCAAACACATCAATACATCAATACATCAAACAAACACAACAAATACAAAATCCATTAATTAATTAAAACAAGCAAACACATCAATACATCAAGCGTACACAATATATAACAATATAAATTCATCAATTCATCAATCTTCTTCATCTTCTTCTTCTTCATCATCATCTTCTTCATCATTTTCATCATCTTCTTCATCATTTTCAACATCTTCTTCACCTTCTTCCTCTTCTTCATTCTCTACATCAATTAGTGCAGCGTCAAAATCAGCCAAAACGACAGGATCATCATCTATTTGCACATTCATCTGAGATATTATATCGTCCTCTTGAAATGGGGAAAGCTCTAGTTCACTCTTTCTATCGACTTCCACTAAGGATCGCACCTTGGTGGTGCAAAGTGCCCACCACTCTCGACCCGGTTGGACAGATGCACCGGGATACTTGCAATAGTAAACATGAGTAGCTTGACTTGCAAGCACGAATGGATCATAACGACCGTACCGTCCTCTTGGATTAATGTCCACGAGTTTATACTGAGGATGTATTCTTGTTCCCCTCGGTACAGTAGGATCAAACCACTGACATTTGAACAGAACAACTTTTTTTTTCCAGTAAGTCCAGGGTATTCCAAAACCACTACTTCTTCGAGTATCCCATAGAAATCATTTTCATTGGAATCATAGTTTGTTCCTTTAATGCAAACTCCACTGTTCATGGTTGCTTTAGAGGCACCATAATCTCATGTGTGAAATTTGAAACCATTCACGTAATACCCTGGGTACGTGGTGACAGTACTGCTAGGACCGCCCGCGAGAGCACGTATAAACTGATCCTGAATACGATTTCTCTCCACCTATATTTTAAAATTTTACGATATATTCTATTATATATAAAAATTAATAATAACAAGTTACTTATACATATATATCACTTACAAGTTGTTCAAACCACGACGCAAATTCCATTTGAAGCACATCGTCTTTTTCAACACCTGATAGATTCGGTTGAACAAGCAGTAGTTGCTCGAAAAACACACTACATATGATTGAGGCACAATTAGAAGATAAAAAACAACTTAAGTTTCCACTAAGAGGTAGGTTAACTTACGCAATATACGGTTGCACCTCATTGCAATTTAGTAACACGTACGTGTGGGCAACTTGCTTCTCTAAGTCTATAATCCATCTTTTACCCTTCTTTCCAAGATGTGTACCAGAAGGCACAAATATCGAAAGATTACCTTCAACTGCTTTGGGTACTTCACGACCGCTGAAATTGCGAGGTACATTGTGTCGCCTCGTCAGCACATGGTCCTCAAAACATTGATGCTTCTTTTTTTAAATAAGCATTTGCAATTGAAGCTTCCACATGCGCCTTGTTACCCACACTTAACTTTAAATTGTGAAGATACCTAATTCAAGGTCCACGGATGAGCTACTGTAATTCCCGAACGAGATTATATTAAAAATAAACAGGTAAATTAATAGATTACCTCTCAAATGGGTACATCCATCTGTATTGTACTGGACCAGCGATCTTTGCCTCATATGCAAGATGGACAGGTAGATGCTCCATTGAATTAAAGAAGCTGGGTGGAAATATTCGTTCCAACTTGCACAAGATGTCTGGGATATCATGGTCCAACCTAGTCATGTTTTCCACTGTAATGGTCCTAGATGTTAACTCCTTGAAAAACAAACTAATTTCAGTGATAGCTTTCCAAATGTTGGCCGACAGTAATTCACAGAAAGCAATTGGAAGAAGTCTCTGCATAAACACGTGACAACCATGACTCTTCATCCCAAACATCTTCAATTTGCTCCAGTCTACGCAACGAGACAAGTTGGACACATAATCATCGGGAATTTCAATTCATCTACCCACTTGCAAACAATATATCTCTGTCTCTTATCAAGTGAATAAGCAGCTTTGGGGTACTTTCCTGTATCTGGACATCTCTGCAACGAGGGTCGACGACAGAATTCATTGAGCTCATCCCTAGATTTATTTGTGTCCTTCGTTTTCCCTTCCACATTCATCACCGTGTAGAAGAGATTATCAAATACATTTTTTTCTTTATGCATCACATCCAAATTGTGTCGGATCAACAGCGTACTCCAGTACGGCAAATCCCAGAAAATGATCTTCTTCTTCTAACCCCCATCTAGAACTTTGTTGTGAGCATCAGCACCCTCTTCCGTAACTTTCATAAATCCAATCCAATTAATTTCCTCAAGGATCGAAACACATGTACGGATGGGCGGTGGATCATCATCAACTGTTTTGTTCTTTCTGAATGCAGTCTTGTTCCTTCGATACGGATGATATCTGGGTAAGAACTTACGATGGTTGTCAAACCACGACTGCTTTTGACTGAGCCTCAAAGTGAAAGCATCCGTGTATTCTGCACAATATGGACAAGCAAGCCTTCCAGATGTGCTTCATCCAGACAACATCGAGTAGGCTGGAAAGTCACTTATGGTCCAGATTAGTGCAGCCCGCATAAAAAAATTCTGCTTTGTAGCAATATCGTACGTTACCACTCCATATTCCCATAAAATTATCAAATCACGAATCAATGGTTGTAAAAATACATCCAATTTATCCTTTGGATTTTTTGGACCAGGCACTAGAACCGTAAGAAACAAGAATTAATCCTTCATGCACATCCATGGCGGTAGATTGTACGGCGTCAGTATCACGGGCAATGAGGAGTATTGTTTCCCCGACTGTCCAAACGGCTGAAAACCGTCGGTGCTCAAGCCCAACCTCACGTTTCGAATTTCTGATGCAAATTCAGGATACGACTGGTCCAAGTGTTTCCAAGCCTGCGAGTCTGCAGGGTGATGCATAACACCGGACTGATCATTATTAGAGCAACTTGCATGCCATGTCATATCCTTCGCAGTTGCATTGGACTGATACAATCTTTGCAGTCTAGGGATGATGGGAAAGTAGAACATCTCCTTGAAATGGCTCTTCTTTTTCAGTCGACCATTCACATCGCGTCTAGCGGGTTTGAACCGTGGCCGACCGCAAAACTTACAATATTCAAGATCGCTGTCCGCACCCCAATATAAAATACAATTCCCTGCACAACAGTCGATCCTCTCCACAGGAAGCCCCATCTCACCCATCAACTGTTTGTTATCGGAAAACTTTATGGGCACCAAATTATCCGGAGGACATATCTCACGAACGAGGTCAACGATTTGATTATAACCCCTTTCAGATAGTCTATTTTCAGTTTTAATGTTCAGCATACGAGCATTGAATGACAGTTGCGAGTGTGATTCACAGTCAGGGTACAAATCCCAATCCGCTGCACGAAACATATCATAAAACTGTGCAGCATACTGATTAGGGGGTTCCTCAACAGGCGGCTCGTCATCCACATTTCAAAAGTGGGGACCGGAAGTTAAGTCCGTGATCATATCGTGGTACGAGCTAGATCCTGCTGTCTCATCAACCGGCCCGTAAGAAGAAGACGCCTGATCATTGTATTGATGCGGAATTTGACCCCAATTTTCCTCACCGTGAAAAACCCAATTGTAATAATTTGGCATAAAACCATTTCTATACAAATGAGCTTTTACGTCATCGGGGTACTGAAACGTCTTGTTCCTGCATCTAAATTTGTTGCAGGGACACCTAATCTTTCCTCGATTCATCCAATTCGGGTTACTAGTGGCGAAGTCTATGAATGAATCGAGTCCACTAATAAATTCAGGAGCTATTATGCCATTAATCGATCTTGGACCATACATCCAACGTAAACGACTTGAATAATCCATATCAATCTGTTTCATATTAATGAATTAATACTCAAAACCCTACAATTAATCATTTGTATTCTCTTATTAATTTATTATTACATTATAATTTATTAATTAATTAATATTTTCTAAAAATTTCGGCAGAATTTCGTTTTGTTTTTTCGTATTCCCCAATTAATCAAAATTCCTACGTGCATCCATTTCCGACTTAATTATAATTAACTAAGTCGGAACACACATATCCTACAACAAACAATATCAATACACCCCTCCTTCAACTTCAACATGTATATTATATGCATCATGAATAATAATACATACATGAATGTATACACACATTAACAAATCAATTAGCACCTAAATTAACAACTAAATATATATATATATATATATATATATATATATCAAATTAAATTCCACTAAATAATTATTTATATATATTAACTACACAAATTATATTAATTTATAATTACTAATCAACAAATTAAATATACCTATATATGCATGCATAATATATTAACAATTAATACTAAATAAATTAATTATATGACTAATTACCTACATACATATATATATTTGAGTACATACACACATATATATACATGAAATATATATATATATATATATTATGCAATATATAATATTTATATATAAATTATAACCGTTTAAAAATAAAAAAAATTACCGTATAAATATTTTTGCAAGTGCTTAGCAACTGGAGACAAAAATTTTACGTCGGTGGTGGTGGAAAACGGACCGGACTCCTCTCCTTCCTTCTTCTCCTTTCCTTTCTTCTTTCTTCTCTCCTTTCTTTCTTCTCTTCTCTTCTATTTCCACAATATTGTTTCTGTGGGCCGAAAGTATATATGTAATGTGGTAGATTGGACGAGGGCTTTGAAGAGGGATTAACCCTCGCCCAATAAATACCCTTCTGCACAAAAGCCTGCATGCTCTGCATGCATATTCAAAATTTAGAAAATTTGAAGAGGGTTTACCTCCCTCGTGAAAAGAATCCTATGATGGAAGGAGGGAAACATCCTTCGTGATGTTGCAGAGGGGCAGATTCCCTCGTCTAATCCCTCTCCTACCTGCTGCGTCAGTTTTGTCGAGGGAAAAATCACTTGTCCAGTTGCAGAGGGCCCAGACCTCGTCAAATCCCTCGTCCAACATAGGTGGGCCCTACTTTTTCTCGGCTAATCCCTCGTGAAATACGAGGGAATGAAAACCCTCGTCAAAACCCTTGTTCACTCATAATCCTCGTCAAAACCCTTTGCAATGTTGAGGGTATGATTTCCCTCTTTAATTTCCCTAGTCTAAGAAGGTATTTTTTGTGGTGAATTCCATACAAAATTGCCAACAAAATTTTATAATTTTATAGGCATCTTCATTCCTACCTATAAAGAATTTGCCAACATAATTTTCATAAGCAAATTATTTATGAGTAAATATTTGTACGCAAATTGTTTGTAGATAATTAATTACCTAAAAATTTAATCTCGTAGGCAAATTGTTTGTGGGTTGAGAAATGAAAATGTTTACATGCATGATTATCAAATTTCTTAGGTAATTTTGTAGGCAATTCTTACCACGGATTTTTTTTATTTTTTTACAAGTAATTCTAATTTCGTAGGCAATTCTTTATTTTTGTTTAGTGCATCAATTATATCATAATAATCATCACAATTATAGTCATAATCATAAATGATTCATGAATTGTCTAAACAATGACAAAATTTTATGATTAAGTAGTATTTCTTTTTGTTTAATATGAAATTGTTTTATATTAAGGTAGGTAAATGAAAATTTATTAGCAACGAAAATATTTATCATTATGACGGATGTATAATTATTAAAAAATATTTATAGAATGTAATTATTAATAATTTAAAATATTTTATTGACGGAAATATCTGTCATTAATATTTTTTTTTAAAATTGAAATAATTTAGACTATAATTATTAAAAAATAAATTAAAAATATTAGAAAATAATTAATGACGAAAATTCCGTCAATAATATTAAAATATTTTGACTTTTAAAATAAAAATTAATGATGAAAAAAAAAGACATATTTTATGTCAGTAAATTACTGACGAATATAATCCGTCCCTAAAAATTAGCGACGGTGAAAATAGAGACGGGAAAATAGAGACGAATATCTGTCAGTAAAATTAATTAATGACGAATTATCAAAATAAAATGACAGAAAAATCCGTCACTAATTTTTAATTTCTTTGTAGTGTCATGCATAAATCATTTGAAGGGTATTAGTTATTTTCACTAAAAGAGTATAAGTTGTTTTCACTGAAGAGTATTATATAGTTGCTTGCATAGAAGGCTATCAGTTGAAGTGTACAAAAAAGTATTAATTGTTTAATTAAAATGTATTAGTTGGTTATATTTAAAAGTATTGCAAAGTGGTTAACATATAAATCACTCTTACTCTATACATGCTCATACATATTATTTTTATTAATTATTAGTTTATGTTTATATATTCTAGCAATGTTCTTATTATTTGCTTTTATTATGTGTATATCATATTGAATTCATTTTGCAGATTTGTATTCATCATTGTAATCTTCTTTATTGGTAAATGATTTTCTTCTTATTTATAGTAATCATTGTATTATTTAATGTTTGCAATCTTCGATCAATCATTTTATATATCACATCTACTCTTTCTTTTATTTTTATTTTTTATTATGCAGAGTATGTTCGATCTGATTATAAAATCAATCCATAGAAAACATTTTAGGGTTTATTCTGTATTTTTCGTTTTTTAGATTTCATTATTCTTCTTCCCATTTGTTAATTCATTTTTATATAATGTAATTTTATTTTATTTTGCAGATTTTAATGTGTCTATATAAACATCTTCTCAGAACTATATTGTTTTTTGTTTGATAATTTGTAGAATATCTTGCAAAATTTGTTTTTATCATCTATGAATGATAAGTATTATTTACAAAACTAAGGAAGTTAGACGAATATAATTATGAGTAGGTACCTTGTGCAATATTGCACGGTGCAATTTCGCACAAATAAAGAAGGATTCTGAAAATTCGCGGGTTAACATTGAGATTCGGGTCAATATAATAAAATTCGCGGGTCAAACGGATTTTCCCCAAAAAAATTGCGCAAAAGCAAACAGAAAAATTCGCTCTCAGGTCTGTGTTACTTTAAGGGCAAGTGAGTGTTACTGTAAGAGTACGTATGTGTTACTATATCAGAAACAATGTGGAATCGCGAAAAAATAGAGGTTTAAATCATGAAGAAGAAAAACTTGATAAATACCAAAAAAATCTTAAAATTATTAGATAATCATAACATCATAATTCTTAATAATGTGTTACCATATGAAATTGGAAGAATTTGAACGATAAAAAAATTATATGATTAAGTAATTCATGTGTTACTACATGAATAAATGAGTGTTATTACAAGAACTAATCAGCGTCACGATATGAGCTAGTAACACACTTTTGCTCATGCGGTAACAGTCGTTTGTTCATACAATAACACAATTTTCAGCAGTATGAAAAATGGGCGATTGCTTGACCCGCGAATTTTAGAATTTTCTATTTAAAACAGTAACACACATTTGTTCATGTGTTACTACATGAACAAATGAGTGTTGCTACAAGAACTAATCAGTGTTACGATATGAGTTAGTAACACACTTTTGCTCATGCAATAACACTCCTTTGTTCATACAGTAACACAATTTTCAGCAGTATAAAAATTGGGCGACCCGTTTGACCCGCCTTTAACCCGTAAATTTTGATTTAATTTATATAGAAAACAACCATCAACCGGGTAGAATTTGAGCATATTGCACGGATCAGACTTTGTGCAATATTGCATATTAAACTTGGTCTATAATTATTTACATTGATGTGAACATGCTCCGATTAATTAAAAAGTTAATGAAGTTAGACGAATATACTTATTCGAAACTGAAAGTCAACTATTTCATTACACAATGACTTTAATATTATCAATTCAATTTAATTGTGATTTGATTGATAATTAAAAAATTATTGACTATTATTCGTAATTAATTATGGAATTATGATTAAATTATTTGCATACTTTTTTTAAAGTAATTATATGCGTACATGAAAAGCAACACCTATGAAATATGAAATCTGTAATTGCACGTACCAAATTATCTGCTCACTACAAAATTTTAGGAGTTCGTATTAATCTTCTCGTCATAATCTAATTACATTGAAATATATATAGATAGAGTGAAAATGGTTCATATATTAATCGTCGAAGAGTATTAGTTGTTTTCACTAAAGAGTATTAATTGTTTTCACTAAAGACTACTAGTTGTTCTAATTGAAGAGTCTTAGTTTGTTTTCACTGAAAAACTAAGACTCTTCAGTGAAAACAATTAATACTCTTTAGTGAAAACAACTAATAGCTTTCAATAGTTCACGTATGAACCATTTTCACTCTATACTTTGACTAAAAAAAATTGTTTTTGCAATATTTGATCGTAGAGTCACTCTCTTGTAAAATATCTCAATTGTAGAATATATTTAAACATAAATTCTAACATGCACTTGAATGTATGATATGCACTTTAATTTTATATTCGATTTTGATTTTTTTTTAAATACACACTAACACACTGAACTGATATTTTTTTGAAAGTGGTGTATCATTGATTACTTTTTTTGGTATTATTGATGGCTTCTTGAGATATTACTGATTTCTGCATGGGGTATTTTTTTTTTTTTTCAAAATTCAAGTGCATACCATGCAGTCAAGTGCACACTAGCACTACTTATACTTAAAATAGACAAATATTAAAACATTCACGGGTCATGGACCGCTCGGTCAAATTACGCGGTTCCTAAGCAGATCAAGATGATTTCTAAAAAAATATTTTTGCGCAAGGCTTATTTCAAAAAAAATTCTCTCAAATTGTGTTGCTATATGAGCAAATGTGTATTGTTGTAAGACAAAATGTGTATTATTAGTACTTAGAAAAACGGATTTGTGTACTTTAAAGTAACTATAAGGACAAATATATATTTTTACATTAACAAATATGTGTTTTTTAATTTATTCTCCATCCCTTTAAATCTAACTTTTTTGTTACATACATTAACACACATTTGCTCCAACTATAACATACATTTGCTTTAATATTGTTGTAAATCCAGAAGATATAATATACCAAATCTGGAAGATTTGATGTGGACATTACTTATGGGCCAAGTAACCTTTATAGGCTTTAGGGTTTCGATTAAGGTTTCGATATTATAAATATATATTTGTACTCCGTATTGTAAAGACACAAAAATATAGTGGAAAACTCCTGGCTTGGTACGCCCCCAAATGTAGTCATTCACGACGAACTTGGTAAACAAATAGGTGTTCTTGTTTACGCTCTTTATTTTACAACACATTATCAGTACGAGTCTCTACCTGCAATTAACCGGTACGAATCTCGATTTGTTTTCTCTTAAGCATGATTATTAATTATCCGATTTGTATCATGAAACTCTATTCACATGTCATGAGAATTAATTACTAGTATTTATAAACGTGTTTACATGCTTGCATTCATGAATATAATTACCAGTATTTATATATGTGCCTGTGTATATGTATATACACTTATATATTGCCGTGAATTCGAAAATCCTTGCACTGGTATTTCACTATTGTTTCTTGTCATGGCCAAGATAAGGATGAGGCTAAGGTACTATGCTCCTAGCTACACCGTTTGGACCCGCAGTTTAATTCGGGCCGATAAACGGCAGCCACGAGCGTCTAGCGGATCACGAACTGATAGTTATAGAACCTGGACTCGGCATCGTCAAATCCGAGCACCATCGGACCGCGCCCGGTGGCGGCTGCATCGACATTGTTGGTCACTCATGGCGGCGTCGACGCTACTGATCACTCATGGCCAGCGTCTTGATCATCCACGGCATCGCACCTGCCGCTGCTTGCCAGGCTCACCGCCTCTGCCGCCGCTTGCCACGACGCTGCAACTGAGCCCTTCCTTCTTTGGGCTTATAATTCGTTTCTGGACCGTTTTCCTCTTTAACATGAATAATATTTTGGCACTTGTAATTGGCAGATCAATTAATTTCCTTTGGGCCCTTTAATTTAATTTAACATGAGCCCTTTTTAATTGGGCCAATTTTATGAAGTCAAAAAATAAATTTTGGGTCTTTTTATCTTATTAACCTAAGCCTTTAATTTAAAGTAACAGGGGCCTTAAAATTAAATGAAAGTGTTGCTTATAATTAAGCCTAATATTTTTAGAATTAATTTTTATATTAGTTCTCAAAATATTAAATAAATTGTCTCTTGGAATTTACTAATCCATTTCGTGTTGAACTTTCTTTTGGACTTGATACCTGTATGATTGCTCCACCCACTTGAGAAGTGTCCAAGGCTGTCTGATGCTAGCCGAATCCATCAACAGATGTTTAGGAACTCTTATTGTAGGGTTCCGCCCTGGTAAAAGACTTAATTCTTTCTTTTGCGCTCTTTATTTTGCCGCAACATATGCTTGTAAATTATTTGCTGTAGAAATTAGGATTTATATAAAAATTCTTGTGTGCCTATCTTTGCTGCTAATTTAATTCACTCAAACAATGCCTAAAAATTTCGTATACAAGTTTGCCTGAAGCAAACATGAGCATTGACTAAAATTTAAACTTGAATAGTTGCTCCTACTTGTAAACCTATTTATGTGAATTAAATTTACCCTTTAGTCTGCATATATTGTCTGGGTAGGCGGCACCCAGTACATGTCGGACCGTAAATCATGTTTGGGTAGGCGACACCCAATATTTGCTCCTTTGTGATTGGGCATGTAAATTAAATCCTCTTTCTCCCTTGTTAATGAAAATAAAAATCGCATGTCTTACCATGTCCATTTAAAACGTAGTGAAAATGCTTGGTATTTACTAAGAGAGAATTTAATGAGCTTGCTCTCGATGGTAATAACTATGTGACATGGGCCATAGATGTTGAGATTCAGCTAGCCTCATCCTAATTAAACGGAATATTGTCCATGGTACCATATCAACTGATGCCCAGAAGGCAGAATCGTTGATTTATCTCAAGTACCACCTAAATCGGGACTTGAAATACGAGTACCTTATTGAGATGGACCCTAGCATTTTATGGACATCCCTTTAGGATTGTTTCTATCAACAAAATGATATAATCCCTCGGGCACAATACGATTGTCTGAATCTCCATTTTCAAGATTGAAATCTATAAATGGAGTGCAATTCTACCTTACATCGTATCGTATCTCAGTTAAAATTATGCCAACAGCAAATTACTGAGGCCGAGTTGATACAGAAAATCTTATCAACATTCCATGCTAGTAACCTTGTACTCCAGCAGCAGTACACCTCTCACTCAGAGCTAATTTCTACACTTTTAGTGGCAGAAAAACACAACAAACTCCTGATGAAAAATCACAATACTAGACTGGTTGACCCACAAGCAGTGCCTGAAGCACATGTTGTAGCTCAAGGGAGCCTGAGTGGGCGTAAGCATGGAAGGGAAGAAATCTGCAAATCCAAGCACTTGATTGAGGCTTATCGAAAGATACAAAAGGACAACAAGGGCATGGCCCCTTAGGGTGAATCTCACCATGTCAGTCTGCCTGAAGCAGATTTTGACATAGACAACGATGATCTTTTGAGCTTAGAGCTCGAAAATTTTGGGTGACAAAGAGTGATTTACATAAGTGAACATTATTAGTATCCTGGCTTAGGCTTTGCGATTCGTCTTGCTTCATTTGGGACAAATGTAATGAAATTTTGACCTCATCTTTGCCCAGAAGGCAGATGCACTGATTAAATTCTCCAATACCATCTCAATAAGATATCAATTGTTTATGGAAAATCTCTGAAGGATTATGTTTATTGTAGTTTATAAAAATCCCTGAAGGATTATATTCATCATAGTTTATAGAAATCCCTGAAGGATTATATTCATTGTCGTTTATAAAAATCCTTGAAGGATTATATTCATCGATAAAATTTGAATAAAATCGATAACATAAAATATCGATAGATGAAAATCATAGCCGATGTCAAATAATTATTGAGATGGTCGAGTATTCCCCAAGCGAATCTCAGCATACCAATTTGCCTGAAGCAAACATGAACATTGTCAGTGGCATGCCATTAAAGACTAAGAGTTGTCAAGATACATAGTGTCATTATTTGTGATTTTTATGCATGTTATGACTATATGCTTTGTCATGATTAATATTTGTAAAAAATTACAACTCAATTACCGGATATCTTTAACAACTCTAGCAGAGTTACTAAATCTCATATTTATATAGACAATCCCCGGTTAAAATTGATGTCCCTGAAGGACAAAATATTACATGTAAATGAATCTAAAATACGCCTGAAGCGTGGAAGACCTCAGTAACAAAATCCAACCTCCTGAAGAGTTGTAGACCTAGTCTTAAAATCCAACTTAGATTCATACATCTTATAGCATGAATGGTTAGTCCATCTAAAATAATAATGTGATATGTCGGATTTTGTCTAAGTTCATTGGCTATAACACGTCAAACCTTTTCGTAAATAAATTTATATGGCATGTACAAAAGGTGAACTTAGAGTACGGCTGAATCGTACTACAGTTGGAATTAAATCTCCCATTTTTAGAATGGTTTCATTGAGATTTTGTGGACTGATTATCCTAGTATGGGGACCATTTTGGTAGTTAATGGCCATAATTAATGCTTTAACACGGTGGACTTATGTATGCTTGTTATCACCTGCAATTACGCTTTTGCCAAGCCTATTGCAAAACTATTGAGCTTAGTTCTCATTTCCCAAATTATGGATATTGCCAGTGAGCTCACATTGACTACATTCAATGTTTATTATATGGCATTGAGAAATTAAAGTGAAGCATTAAGTCTCTTACGTCCACACCATAATGGTCTAGTTGAGTCTCTAATCTGATGCATCAAACTAATCGCTAGACCGTTACAACAAAAAGTCAAACTTAGCTACATGTTAGGGGCATGAAATTTACATGTAGCTACTCGGATTCAAATCTGACCCACTGCATATCATTAATACTCCCCTCTACAACTAGTGCGCAGAAAATGATATATCATTTCCCACCTGCGAACATTCTATCGTACAGTACGCGTACCACCAAAGCACATCAACAACTCTGTTGGCTGACTGAATAATTGATGAAAAGTCTATTCTCGGCATTAGAGTGAGATTAGAATCTAAAAATTAAATAAATGCCGAGAAGTTTCCCCAAATGAAACAGATCGATATATTTTCCTTGAAGGAAAAAGACCAAGAAATTTCCCTGAAGGAAAAAGATTCTCGATATTTAGACTCATGCACTAGTTAGACTGGACTTGAAGTTCAAAAGATAAGTAACTTGCAACGTATAACAAGTAATCTGCCAGATACGTTTACTGACCACAAAGGTGTAGTGGTCCCAATGAAAACGAGTATACATGCCTCAAACGCCAGAAGCGTAAAGGACCTATAAAAGAAACATACACACCTAGAATGAAAGCTAGCAAAACTGGCCAGTCAAACTTGAAATCTTCAGAAGAGATCCGTCTAGAAGACTTGAAATCTCCATAAGAGATCCGTTCTGAAGACGAAGAATCTTAATAACAAAGCACGTGCACAAAATGATCTAATACTAGGATTGCGGAAAGACCAGATCAAATACATAACTGAAATGATGTGAATCTAGTTAATATGAGATCAATAAATAAATACCGGAGAAACAATATAAATTTGTTGTTGACAACGTATCTGTGTCAACAATTGCTCTTTCTAAAATTTGGATCCAGTACCTAAGTTGAGTGCCTGAAGCACTTTGATTTGGGTGCAATAAGGAAGAAGCAAAAGTGTGGCAGAGCTAAACTCGCTAATAATGAGGTCTGGTTCTATCGTATGTACACTCGAAGAGTTATCCCTGTAGGATAATGAGTGTTTACACGAAGACCAAAATAAGGTGGTGTGCGAGATTAATAGCTTTAGGGTTTTTGCAGAAACCCATGGTTTTCACAGAGACCCATGATTGTTTGTGATCAAACATATTCTTCTGGTATGTACAAACAAAGTTCCGCTAATCACTGGCAGCTAAAATAGAATGCAGTTAATGGATCTTGTAAACCACATATTTTATATGGTTATTATATGTCAATATTTATATCCCTAATGGATTTAAGATTCCCCAGAAGAGGAATTATGAAAACCACAGAATGTTAGTACAAAACTGCGAAGGTCATTTGTTAGGATAAAAGTGGTTAGTTTTGAAGAAGTTAAAACAAACCAGAAGATGTAATAGGACCATCTAGACCTGTTAGCCAGATAAGGATATAGAGTAGGACTTAGTCTAGGGGGAGCTGCCAGACCAGAAGGCTTCACCAGAAGACTCGACCAGAAGACTTCATCAGAGGAGATCAAATCAGAGGCAGAAGACCTTCCCCAGAACCAGACGAGTCTAGAAGATCAGACGAGTCTGGTGAAATAAGAATAGTCTTAGAATCATTCCCTGAATCTAAGGAACTCTTCATTTCACTACTCTGGTCTGGACCAGAAGACCTCAGAGTCATCCAGTATCTGATCTTAGCATTCTGAACAAATTAGATGTTGACCAAGGAAGTTCTTTACCGTTGGTGCAATTAATGAAAGTCAAATGATCAGGATTGGAAAGTCAATGAAGAATCAATCCTAAAGATCTCACCAACCCAATCAATCAATTAGGGAAATTGATTGATTGGAACTTCCATTTATGGGGATCTGATTAGATTAGCTCTCCAACGGCTAAACCCTAATCCTCCCTATAAATATGAGAGCTACTGGAAAGGAGCCACACACGCGCGAAGAACATCTTTCAAGCAATTTAATATTCTAAGCATTCAATACTCTTTCAAAGCACTCATATAGATCTACTATTAAGGAGTCTAGTTGGAACAACATTCAACCTGTTCATCTATTCTAGATAAGGTTGTTGTTGAGTGGATTAGATCGGTTTTGATCTAAGTTATAACAAGGAGCTTATACTTGTCAATTCCAGCAAGTCCGTAAGAAGGAGAGTGAGAAAGAAAGACCCCTTGTCAAAGGGAGAGTGGACGTAGGATTTGATATCCGAACCACTATATATCCGGTGTTCTTTACTGCTTTATTTATTTACTTGTGCATTACTTTGTTGACATTAAAGGTTTTAGTTAAAAAAGGTTATTTGGTTAAGCTTCCGCATTAATCTAAACTTAAGTATTGCTTTTAGTGGGACCAACATCATTAAATGATCTAAACACAGTCAGATCAAATATGGTACGATCGACTTAGTGAATTCCTCCTGAAGAAGGAATATACAAACAATAAAGCTTTCCCCTGCGCATTTATAAAGAAATCGCAAAGTGGCTCTTACATCATCTCCGTCTATGTTGATAACCTAAACATAATCGAAACATGCAAAGAGATTGAAGAAGCCAGTTCAATCTTGAAAGCTGAATTCGAAGTGAAAATCTTGGATAAAACCAAGTATAGTCTCGACCTGCTGATTCGAGAATTTCCCTGAAGGAAAAATGAATTCAAGTATTTCCCTGAAGGAAAATTAAATTTAAGTATTTCCCTGAAGGAAAATTAATTCAAGCATTTCCCTAAAGGAAAATTAAATTTAAGTATTTCTCTGAAGGAAAATTAATTCGAGCATTTCCCTGAAGGAAAAATGAATATGATATCTCCCTGAAGGACGAATGAATGTTATACACTAGTCAACCTACTTGAAAAGGTTATTTGAGAGATCCTACATGGATAAATCTCATCCACTTAGTACGTCTATGGTAGTTCTATCCCTTGAAGTGGATAAGGACCAATTTAGGCCCAAAGAAGATACATTTGATATTTTAGGACCGGAAGTTCCTTATCTAAGCGCTACTTGGTGCATACCTTATCTCACAAACTGCACAAGTCCGGACATCGCATTTGCAATAAATTTGCTTGCAAGATATAACACTTCTCCCTGAATGAGACAATGGAATGATGTTAAACATATTCTATGATAAATCAAACTGGTTATATTTTTCTTTGAGATGATATTGTGATCTCATGGAGATCCATTAAACAATACATTCCCCACTGTAATCGATGAAGACAACGCAATTTTTGTTGCACAAATGAGCAACATGTACGTAAAAGGAACTTAACGAAACATATTTCCCAAAATTCTTCTTCCCATACGAACTCCAGAAGAGTGACGAAATTACCATACAACAAGTGCGATCTAGCGATAATCCAGCAGATCTGTTCACTTAGTCTCTACCTACCTCTACTTTTGAAAAGTATGTTTATGGTATTTGGATGTGAAGACTTAGAAAGTTGTCATCTTCATGGGGAGTAACAACATCGAAACAATCCTGAAGATTGGATCCGGAAGATCAATAGTTGTAATCTTTTTCCAATCGAATATTTTATTCTGACAACCTAGTCTATGAAGTTTTTGACGTGACATGGACCTTACATCGTAATGTCCAAGGGGGAGTGTTGTAAATCCAAAAGATTTAATATACCAAATTTAGAAGATTTGATGTGGACATTACTTATGGGCCAAGTAACCTTAATAGGCTTTAGGGTTTCGATATTATAAATATATCCATGTACTCAGTATTGTAAAGACACAGAAATATAGTGGAAAACTCCTAGCTTGGTACGCCCCCAGATGTAGTCATTCATGATGAACTGGGTAAATAAATCGGTGTTCTTGTTTACGCTCTTTATTTTACAACAAATATTAACACAAATCCGCTCCATCAGTAATATACATTTACTCTAATATTAACATACATATGGTCTAACATTAACACATTTAGCTCCAATAATAACACACATGTACTCTAACATTAACACACATTTGCTCCAATAGTAACACACATTTGCTATAACATCAATACACATTTGCTCTATCATTAACACACATTTATAGTAACGCATATTTGCTCTAACATTAACATATATTTACTCCAACAATTACACACATTTACTTATACAATAATATATGATTGTCCTTATGGTAACATAACCTGGGAGGGTGCTTTTATATATTTGTGCAAATACATCTTTATCAAATATCTGTTGAGTAAGACATTTGTGTTACTAGAGAAATATATTTTTCATTACCTTACATGTGTTATTGTATGAAAAAATATTTAATTTTGTAAAAATAAATAAATATTTGTGAAAACCAATATTTGAATAACTAGCAATATACATTTTACCCTTATATTGTATTGAAATATATTTATTTCAGTAAAAACTCACAAAAATTGGTAAAAAGAACAACATTTAGTTAGTCTGATAATAACACACATTTGTCCTTCAGTAACATGCTTTTACACATATACTAACACAAACTGAGAGCGAAAATTCTGAAATTAGACTTGTGCGAGATTTAGGAAAGATTTTGCCAAATTCGACCTAACCTGGTCAGAACCCACAAATTTTATTAATATGGGTTATTTTACGGATTCTATATCCCTAGAATATTTCATATAACAATATGCATTGATCTTATGTGATTTTCATATCTTCTAAAACCTGTGATTTTTTAGTTTGCGTCATCTCTGGTTTTCTCGCCGGGTCTTTTGGAATTTAATCTTTTTTCTCTATATGCTTTGTGACGCATGCTTCTTGTGGGATTTGAATTTTATTTTATATAAAACTCCTATGAACAAGTTTCATAATATGAAATCTATATCATTATATGTATCACTAATATCATTAGAATTATAAAATGAAACCACAACATAAATTGATATATTATCAGCTTATATTTATAATAATACCAATAAATACATGTCATAGTATCAGTTTCATACTGATTAGGCGTGAAATTGTTATGTTTTGTAGCCCGATTTGCCCATATTTTGTGTGTTTTTATGAGTGTTTAGAGTCCTTTGAGTATCATTTTTATAAATTCATTAATTTATCTCTTTGGTGTTCATAGTTGGATAGAGGGCGAAAAAAGGAGTTCGTAGGACTTTGAATCGGCCAAAACGGACTCCCGGTTGAGAAGATATGAAGGTTTTTCGAACAAGTGTACAACAGCCGAAAAGTGCTCGACCAAAAGTGGTCGAACGCCACCATTCGACCGGATGAATCATTCGACCAGTTGAGGTTGAACGCCCCCGCTCGACCTGGTCGAGGGCCCTAAGAGTTCTGGAAAGGGATCCATTCAACCAACATGAGATCGAGCGCTAGTGCTCGACCAAACCCCAGTTTTGCGAGATTTTGGCATTTTTCACCAGTTTTCGGCCCGTTGCTTATAAATACCCGATCCTAAGCTCATTTTTAGGAACTTTTGATCCCGATTCATTTTTTTGCATACTTAGAGCTTGGTAGAGAGGTTTTGGAGAGTTTGACACTTGTAAACGAGGTTTTGATCTTACGAATTCGTAGTTTAGGTACTTCTTTTGATTCTTTTCGTTTAATTCTTTCGTTCTTGAACCTTTGAAACTTCTAAACTCTACTTTCCCAAATTTATTGAGATTTTGAGATATTCTTTTGTTTATGCTTTTCAATTTTTTTGATATTTCAATTATGCAAATGTTCATCGTTATTGTGATTGTTTTCGTTCTTTCAATTACCATGTTAGGCTAGAACCCTTGTATGCTTGGGGTAGAATGAACTCGTAGAAGTGGAATGTTGGTACATAATTAGGATAATTCGTGATGTTTAGTGCTAATTCTCTTAATTAATTGAATTTTAAAATAAACCCTAGAATTATCTTGGAATTGAGTACGAAAATTATTAGAGAGAGGACGATCTTATCACTCTTTGATAGCAAGTAGACTTAACGATAGGGTTATCGAAGGGGTTTATAATTTACCTGTTTATCTAGGGAGGACGACCGTATCACCTTGGGTAAATAAAGGTCTCATTAATTAAGCATAATCCATATAACTTGTTTAGTGGGTTGTGAAGTAGGTTGATATGACGAAGTATTAGGGTTAATTCTTGAGCTTTTAGTCTTTCAATCTGGTGCTAGATTAGGGAAGTTGATTGCCTAGTTTTAGTACATTTAGGATTAATACTTGCACATCACGGTTATTTTAGTTATCGTACTAGCTCCATTAGTATACGTAGGGATTCCTATCCTGAGCATCACTATCTCATACTTTATTAAAACCGTAGTTATTAGTTTAATTTCATTAGTTGCATTCATAGTAATAGAATATAGAGTAGATTAATACAATTCTTATCCTAGAACGTACGCTCATATTAACTACGACGCGTAGATCTACAAGGGCTCTATTCGCATACATACCTTCTCTTGGGTTCGATACTACTTGGTCTCTATACTTGCCCATACTACAGGGATCTCATACTCTTATGAGGTAACTATTAGTATAATGCGTTTAAGTCACATACTTATGAATAAGTTTCATTGGAAAGCTATTCTTTTTGTTATGTTTATATTTGAAGGATATTGTTTCTCTTCTTCCTCAAGCCAGACCTCTTTGTCACTTTGTAGGACAATTAAAATTAATTTCACAAGGATATCCTCTCTTTCTTTGTGTTGTATTGGTTTAGGATTTTACAGAATTTTAAAAGACTTTAAAAAAAAAAAAAAAAAAAAGTTCGCTGGTATTCAATTAAGATTTTATGTCACTTAAAAACAATCAAATGACATTCAATCGGGATTTTCAAGATTTTTTAACGAGTCCATTCAAATCCATTGGTATTCATTCGAGACTTTTTATTATTAAAAAAAATTCGTTGATATTAAAAAATATAATGATTTTAAACGATTGTTGTGTTAGATAAATTTTGAAAGACCTTTTAGTTGTTTTTATAAATACCAAAAATCTAATCCAAACACATAAATTTTAAAGGACCTTTGAAGTGAAATAGTAGGTGCATCGAAATAAACCGAAATTTGAGATATATATAAGAATTCAATTAAAAGGGTTCAGGTTATCTATAGTTCTATCTTTTGTTAATACATTATATTCAAAAAATGTTCCAAAAAAAAAAACCAAAAATTTTGACAATTTTTTTGAAAATAAAAAATAAAAAATTCAAAAAGAGAAATACACATTTTCAGAAAAAAAATTCAAAAATTGTTAAATTTTTCGAATTTTTTTTCCAAACATTTTTTAGTGGAGTTAATTACCATAGGAAGAAACTGTATTTAACCAGAACCATTAAAAGTGTATGATTATGGATCCTAGCTTCTCCTTTATAGGCCGCTCTAGATTAAGTGATTCTGGGCCGACTAAACTGAGACCTTACCTTTGAAAGAAGGCCCATTCTATGAAATCCTACTATCTTTTTTGCATAGCCGGCAGAGAATTACTTCCTTGGATATCATCGCTATGTTCAATCTCATTGCTGATAAAACCGACCAACCAACCTAATGTGATGTAAATGTTGATAAAATCCAAGTAATTGCATTTGCATCTTTTAATTAAAAACATTGCCAAGATTCTAAATCACCGAAGTGAATAATTTTAATAATTTCCAAACTAATCTCATCTCATGTAACACATCTTTTGTTCATCACGAACATCATATATCTTGTGATGTCACTTAAAAAGTAAAACTATACATACAAGAGAGAATTCAATGCATGGATGAAGAGAAAGCAGGAGCAAGTAGTCTAATGGATTCAATCTAGGTACACCTTGGGAGGAGGGCAGGTGTGGCCAAATTAGCGAGGTCATTTGGAAGACTCTCAACACTTCTTCCAGCCTCCATACCCACAGCACTATTGCTATTGCTGTAATGGTAGCGACAAACGGGCATGTAAACATCGGCACCACCTATGAGCTCTGTCTGCATATCCCCTGTCTTCCTCAAAGTGAACAAGGCACGTTTACCACATACTTCACACCGCGCTGTCAATTTTGTTATGCTATCAGCAAGCGGAATGATATTTAGCACCGACCCAAAACTCCTCCTGTCACACATATAATACTAATTGTTTTAATTTATTTCATCAAGGAAGCTAATCTAAGTCCTCCAATCCAATGCTGCTTACCTTGAGAAATCGCCATCAAGGCCAGCAACAACTACAATTTTCCCATCAACATCAGCTGCTTCGCAGCAGAAATCATAGAGATCACCGAAAAATTGAGCTTCATCAATGCCAATCACATCCAACTGCATCTCCACAATTATACATACCACTAATTAGTGGTGTGGTTTATTATAGAAGAATACATAAAACATCCATCATAGTTTGAAATATCACTTAAACTACTTTCCCCTTCATTATTTGCACACTTTTCTTGTTCATTTGTCCCAAAATTATTAGCACACTTCAAAAAAAACACCGATTTGTGTGTGCACTCATAATAATATACACATATTTACCCATACACCACAATTTTACTCAAAAAGTGAATATTCTTTATAAAAAAAAATTTCATTTTAACCATGCAAATAATAATATCGGGTCTCAAGATAACTTTTACATAAAAACAAACTTAGATTTCAGATAAGGCCTTCAATCAGTCCTTAATTACACTCTGAATAGCATTTAAAACTTGATATAGTCTATGATCAGAGTCAATTGCAGCAAAGTAAAGAGGGAAAATGAAATTAATATGATGGGAGCAAATGTACTTGGTGATATGCGTGGGCGCCAATCTTGTGCTTAAAAGACAAGAGATCTGGCAGTGGCCAACAGGGGAACTTGGATCCATCGTGCGTCACAACTGCATCCAACGCATATCGAGTATCCTTGCTCGACTTTATCATCCCCACCTTCCTACAATTTAATAACCAACCAAACCCTACAATTAATTTCAGATTTGACAAAAGCCCCAATTAGAAAAAATCTAATCAAAACCTGCCGGAATCAGCCTCGGCCCTAACGCGGCGGAGGAGGGCGGTGGTTTTGCCGGCGAACATTGGACCAACGATGATATGTACCTCGCCGGAGCGGGTGTGGGGATGAGACATGATTAGAGAGTGTGATGGAAATTGGAATGGATTATAGTGAATTTTATAGGCAAGACAAGAATGATTGAGGGAGGGAGGACAAATCCAAAAGACGACAAAATAAACATTATTTTGAAACCAATAAATTTTCCTTCTTTTTTTGAAAAAAAATATTGAATTTTGAGAGGGAATTTTGAAATTTGAAGCGTACAGCCTACTGCTCCATCCCGCGCCCCTAATGCGTATCCATCAAGATTTCACCTTTTTAAACCAATACTAGCCCAGATCCCCGCGTATTACACGGGTTAATAATAATATATATATATATATAAAATATTTAAATTAAATATTTTAAATATTAATTCAATCAAAATATATTATTTTTTTAATTTAATTAAAATATCAATTTGTAATTAAAAAATATAATAAATTATTCTAACTAACTCATGCAAATTAAAAAAGGTGGGTTATATAGTAAAAATAAGTGAAGAGGGGTATGAATATAAATATAGGATATATAATATTACCAAAAATATTATAAAGTTATAGAATTGTAGGATTTTGAAATAAAGGATTGAAAGAGGTGGAGAGATTCACAAATATATATATACTAGTATATAACCCGCGTACCACGCGGGAATTAAGAAAAAATATTACATTTTAAGATAATATATTAAGCATTTTTAATTGTATTTTTTAAATTTTCACAAAATATAAATAATATACACCATCTCAAAGTAAGTTTTTTCATTTAGGGTGGTTAAAGGTAGAGTATGTGTAGGGTGAAATTGGTTCATATGCATGAATAAACGAAGGATATTAGTTGTTTTCACTAAAGAGTATTAGTTATTTTCACTGGAGAGTATTAGTTATTCTCACTGAAGAGTCTTAGTTTGTTTTTACCGAACAACTAAAACTTCCCAGTGTAAATAGCTAATACTTTTCACTGAAAACAACTATTACTCTTTAGTGAAAATAACTAATATTATTCAATAATTCATACATGAAACAATTTTACTCTATACTTTGTCTTAAGGTAAGTTGTACATTTATTTGTTCACATTCACTTAATATTATAAAAAAAAACACACATCTCATCTAGTTTTTAGTTATATTATCTCCCTATTTTTTTCACTTTTCTATAACATCTCTCAACCACCATCTTTGCATTAAATAGTTTCCTTTAAAAAAAAATTGTAAAAAATAAATGTTAAATTTAACTTGGAATGAAGGATGTATTACGTAAAAATAACTAATTTTAAACGGAATGTATTTTCAAATATATATGTGTATCTATTTTTAAATAATTTTATTATATGTTAAATAAATACATCTGACTAATTATTCAAACCAATGTGAAAGAGGAGCATCAAATTTAGTGTGGAGAAAGCCAATGCCAAAGTAAGCTAAATAAACTGCATCATTGCCTCCATAATCCATCTCCTCATCTAAAAATCTATAAAATCTAAATCATATCATATAAAGAAATTCAGAAATATAAAAGTGACTCAACTTTAAGCCAATTGTCTTAGGAGTAAAAAATAGGGTTAATTGCAAATAAAATCACGACTTTTTTGCTAATTGCAATTTAATCTAAACTTTTGAATCGTTGCAAATAAAACTTCTAGCAATTCTAACCAATTGACAGATTTCAATCTGCCTGAAAATAATGATTAATTATGCGTTGTCATCCGAACCAATCTAAACATATTAATACAATTAATTATTCATTGTTTAGTAAGTGAAACATCATTTTCGAACAATAAAAAAATTATTTGTTGGTTCGAATTGTAACCAAATATTAAATTGGAAGTTTTATTTGCAAATATTCAAAACTTTAGATTAGATTGTAATTTTTGAAAAAGTTGTAATTTTATTTGCAATTAACCCTAAAAAATATGATGGTAGTGCAAGTAAAGAAGTTACTTGATATTATAATTATCTGTACACATCAATTGTTAGAATATCATCATAGAAAGTGTCATTTTAAAATTATTAGAATTAAAATAAACTATTTTTCCTACGAAATTATTAAATAAAATCCAATTTAGAAAATATATTCCAAATAAAACCATGCGACTAATAATTTAAATATAAAATCCAATTTAAATAAGCTGCATGATTGGTTATGGGAGTTGCTGTATAATATGATTGATAATTTTTATTTGTTAAATCAAATATGAAATTCATTTTCATTGTATTATATATGTATATTATAATTAAATAATTTAACTCATTTTTAATTATAAAACATCCAACATACGCACAACTTTGATCACAATATGTACATATATAACTTGAAAGATTAAAAAAAAAAAAAAGGCCACACTGCGTACATATTTTTCTAGTATAGTCTATTTTCAAACGTATCTATCAAAATATCAAGAACATCCAGAGAAGACACTAATAGTTTGTAGAAAATGCTTGATACTTCAAATTTTGATTGACCAAATCTATATTATTTGTCCAGTAAAATATAGACATAGGTTGGTTACAACATTAGCTAAGTAACAAATATGCATACAGAGAAATAAATCCTTAAAACCCATAGGGAGAGAAGAAAAGACTATCATTTCCATTAGTTGTTCCACCTAGAAAACCACATTGATACTCTCTTCCTGTAGCAAAAATATTGATCCAACCAAGTTAGACATGCTTACTTCAAGTCTTTATCACATCTTTACTTCAAGTATTTGTCACAATGCTTGTTCTTATTATAGTCGTTGCTCATGGAAGTCATAACCTTGCAGTCCTTCATTATTTCGTAACATTCATCTTTGAAGATAGAAGACATTAAAGGTAGAATACAAAACAAAAAAAGATTAGAATAAAATGATATCAAATAATAAAAATTAAACCTCCAAGTACGAAGTGGTTTAAAGTTCAAAACTTCAAGTACCAAATTAATAACCCATCAAATAGCAGTGTGAAAATGCTTATTACTATGGATCTATCTTCTCTTATTCCCCAGGTTAAGCAAAGAAAAGTTAGATTCATTATTGTATGACCATTATTTTTTTCAATAGCCTACAAAAGCTTCAGCGAAACAAAGGCAAGCAGAAAACTGAAGAAGATCTCGACATAGTAGGTTACCATATGATCATTAGTGCCAATCAAAGTTGAATGCAACTCATGTTTTAGTACTTGACACTATCTTCTTTTAACTACTGTTCTTATGCGAAAATTAGTGTTGATGATGGAAACCTATAAGGAAAATGGTAAAATAATCGAAAGAATAATTGTAGATGTGCAATGAGATAAACAAACACAATGAAACAAAAGAAAATAAAAACTCTACAATCAGAAGATGACGAAAAACGTGATAAAAAACACTTGCAAATGATGGAAGAATTTTCTAAAATTGAAAACAGATTACGGCCATGGGAGTGGAATGTGCAGAATTAGTAGGTTGGTGGGATGTTCTGAGAACTCCAAAAAAACTTGAGAAAATAAAAAGCAAGTAAAATTAATAAAGAGATTAAACCATGAAATGGATTTTAAAACAATTCTGAAATGTAATGCCGGAAAAAATATATATGAGCAACATAAATTGGCAGCAAGGTATGGAGAATAATAAGAATTGATTTAATCAGTATGTTACTAAATCAAAAACTGATTATTTTTCAAAACAATACTGGAATTTCACTGAGAATCCTTCTTTTCAACAAACTGATATGAAACCGAAACACAATCAAAATCTCGAGAGGGCTGTAAGGCTTACAGAAAATTTATCAGTATATAACTAGGATTAAAAGTCAAGCCTGAAAGCATAAGAATCGGAACTGAAAAAATCAGATTATCCATTTGATGAGAGATCATTCTGAGCGGCGACTTAGAATATCATTTACCAAATGAACCTGCGGATTTAAACCAAAGTCAGATTAACATATTGTAGAGAAAATTTGAGTGTCGTACCTGCAAACAATCAACCCAAAAAAAGAAAAAACCCATCAATCAGTCGATTGGAAGAGAGTGAATCGAGAATTTTCTGTGTTGGCATAGCAATAGTGAATAAAGTGTTAATAATTTGGCATAGCAGAATGGGTCCTAGAAGAAAATTGAAAGAACAAAAGAGAAGTGACAGAGTGAATCGATCGGCCCAGAAGACAGAGAAGGGATAAATAACCGCAATTAGAGAATTAGACGGTAATAAGAGCATATAGATATCGTGGCGGGCGGCAACAATTTTCGATAAATGATTACGTGGAGATTAACCGTAATAATTAATCAAAGGCTGAGATTAGAACAAACAAAATGAAGGGCAAGGATTTTATAGAATATGTGATATTTAAGGAGAAGGGAGTATTTTGAAATAATGGCTTCTGGAATAATGTGGGAAAACTGGTAAATATATGAGATTGAGATTAAATGATTGAAATTTTTATTAGAGAAAGACAGATGATAACTAACATCATTGTATTACATTTGCAAACTAAGTTTTGCAGCAGGAGTACTTTTCAATGACTAAGTGTTGCAGAAGGAGTTCCTTTGAATGAACTTTTCATGCTTTGTCATCCTTATCAAAATTCTTTGAATTGGGAGATCAATATTTTGACATCAATCCTACCAGGCGTGCATAAGAAAATGCTGGTAGAGACTTCATTGATAAAAAATAAGAAGGATATTTACCTGTGACAGCACGACAACATGGGACGAATAACGAAAATGTCGAAATAAGCAGATCGACTTGGACCGCGGAGGCAGCGCCTTCGGCAAGTATTCCGGCGAGTCTTTTGACAACAATTAACGTCGGCGACACACTTCAATGAGAGCAAGGTTGCACAAAGAAGTCTGAAGATTTGGGGATACTGACGGTTGAGATACGGACGGTTTAGGCAATTTAAATTTTAAAAAAGAATGTACTTAAACTAAAGGCTGAGATTAGATCATTAAAAGTTTACGACTTTGATTTAAAATATAAAGAGACTTTTAAGGAGAGAAGACTATTTCAAAATACTGAATTGTGGTGAATTGGGGGAAACCCTGAAATATATGAGATAAAGATATATATATATATATATATATATATATATATATATATATATATATATATATATATGCGTGCATTATAGATAAATGTGAAATTTTTCGGAGATATAAAAAAATAGGAGTGGGTGACAGTGGATTAATTCAAAGGTGGTAGTTTTTAATTTAATTTAAGTAATTTAGAATTTTTAAAATAGAAGTTAATAGAATTAATAAAATAGAAAGTTAATATAGGAAGTTAAATGGAACAGGAAGTTAAGAAGAGAAGTCATGTGATCGCAGGATTTTGAAATAATTTATAATGAGACATGCCACATAGGAGAGAGGAGATTCACAAATTGAAGAGGTAATGATTCACTTCCTTAAACCAATACATACATAAATAACCCCCCAAAAAATAAAGATATTCATAGAGCGTTATATATTAACTACTAGTATATAACCCGCGTACCACGCGGGAATTAAGAAAAAATATTACATTTTAAGATAATATATTAAGCATTTTTAATTGTATTTTTTAAATTTTCACAAAATATAAATAATATACACCATCTCAAAGTAAGTTTTTTCATTTAGGGTGGTTAAAGGTAGAGTATGTGTAGGGTGAAATTGGTTCATATGCATGAATAAACGAAGGATATTAGTTGTTTTCACTAAAGAGTATTAGTTATTTTCACTGGAGAGTATTAGTTATTCTCACTGAAGAGTCTTAGTTTGTTTTTACCGAACAACTAAAACTTCCCAGTGTAAATAGCTAATACTTTTCACTGAAAACAACTATTACTCTTTAGTGAAAATAACTAATATTATTCAATAATTCATACATGAAACAATTTTACTCTATACTTTGTCTTAAGGTAAGTTGTACATTTATTTGTTCACATTCACTTAATATTATAAAAAAAAACACACATCTCATCTAGTTTTTAGTTATATTATCTCCCTATTTTTTTCACTTTTCTATAACATCTCTCAACCACCATCTTTGCATTAAATAGTTTCCTTTAAAAAAAAATTGTAAAAAATAAATGTTAAATTTAACTTGGAATGAAGGATGTATTACGTAAAAATAACTAATTTTAAACGGAATGTATTTTCAAATATATATGTGTATCTATTTTTAAATAATTTTATTATATGTTAAATAAATACATCTGACTAATTATTCAAACCAATGTGAAAGAGGAGCATCAAATTTAGTGTGGAGAAAGCCAATGCCAAAGTAAGCTAAATAAACTGCATCATTGCCTCCATAATCCATCTCCTCATCTAAAAATCTATAAAATCTAAATCATATCATATAAAGAAATTCAGAAATATAAAAGTGACTCAACTTTAAGCCAATTGTCTTAGGAGTAAAAAATAGGGTTAATTGCAAATAAAATCACGACTTTTTTGCTAATTGCAATTTAATCTAAACTTTTGAATCGTTGCAAATAAAACTTCTAGCAATTCTAACCAATTGACAGATTTCAATCTGCCTGAAAATAATGATTAATTATGCGTTGTCATCCGAACCAATCTAAACATATTAATACAATTAATTATTCATTGTTTAGTAAGTGAAACATCATTTTCGAACAATAAAAAAATTATTTGTTGGTTCGAATTGTAACCAAATATTAAATTGGAAGTTTTATTTGCAAATATTCAAAACTTTAGATTAGATTGTAATTTTTGAAAAAGTTGTAATTTTATTTGCAATTAACCCTAAAAAATATGATGGTAGTGCAAGTAAAGAAGTTACTTGATATTATAATTATCTGTACACATCAATTGTTAGAATATCATCATAGAAAGTGTCATTTTAAAATTATTAGAATTAAAATAAACTATTTTTCCTACGAAATTATTAAATAAAATCCAATTTAGAAAATATATTCCAAATAAAACCATGCGACTAATAATTTAAATATAAAATCCAATTTAAATAAGCTGCATGATTGGTTATGGGAGTTGCTGTATAATATGATTGATAATTTTTATTTGTTAAATCAAATATGAAATTCATTTTCATTGTATTATATATGTATATTATAATTAAATAATTTAACTCATTTTTAATTATAAAACATCCAACATACGCACAACTTTGATCACAATATGTACATATATAACTTGAAAGATTAAAAAAAAAAAAAAGGCCACACTGCGTACATATTTTTCTAGTATAGTCTATTTTCAAACGTATCTATCAAAATATCAAGAACATCCAGAGAAGACACTAATAGTTTGTAGAAAATGCTTGATACTTCAAATTTTGATTGACCAAATCTATATTATTTGTCCAGTAAAATATAGACATAGGTTGGTTACAACATTAGCTAAGTAACAAATATGCATACAGAGAAATAAATCCTTAAAACCCATAGGGAGAGAAGAAAAGACTATCATTTCCATTAGTTGTTCCACCTAGAAAACCACATTGATACTCTCTTCCTGTAGCAAAAATATTGATCCAACCAAGTTAGACATGCTTACTTCAAGTCTTTATCACATCTTTACTTCAAGTATTTGTCACAATGCTTGTTCTTATTATAGTCGTTGCTCATGGAAGTCATAACCTTGCAGTCCTTCATTATTTCGTAACATTCATCTTTGAAGATAGAAGACATTAAAGGTAGAATACAAAACAAAAAAAGATTAGAATAAAATGATATCAAATAATAAAAATTAAACCTCCAAGTACGAAGTGGTTTAAAGTTCAAAACTTCAAGTACCAAATTAATAACCCATCAAATAGCAGTGTGAAAATGCTTATTACTATGGATCTATCTTCTCTTATTCCCCAGGTTAAGCAAAGAAAAGTTAGATTCATTATTGTATGACCATTATTTTTTTCAATAGCCTACAAAAGCTTCAGCGAAACAAAGGCAAGCAGAAAACTGAAGAAGATCTCGACATAGTAGGTTACCATATGATCATTAGTGCCAATCAAAGTTGAATGCAACTCATGTTTTAGTACTTGACACTATCTTCTTTTAACTACTGTTCTTATGCGAAAATTAGTGTTGATGATGGAAACCTATAAGGAAAATGGTAAAATAATCGAAAGAATAATTGTAGATGTGCAATGAGATAAACAAACACAATGAAACAAAAGAAAATAAAAACTCTACAATCAGAAGATGACGAAAAACGTGATAAAAAACACTTGCAAATGATGGAAGAATTTTCTAAAATTGAAAACAGATTACGGCCATGGGAGTGGAATGTGCAGAATTAGTAGGTTGGTGGGATGTTCTGAGAACTCCAAAAAAACTTGAGAAAATAAAAAGCAAGTAAAATTAATAAAGAGATTAAACCATGAAATGGATTTTAAAACAATTCTGAAATGTAATGCCGGAAAAAATATATATGAGCAACATAAATTGGCAGCAAGGTATGGAGAATAATAAGAATTGATTTAATCAGTATGTTACTAAATCAAAAACTGATTATTTTTCAAAACAATACTGGAATTTCACTGAGAATCCTTCTTTTCAACAAACTGATATGAAACCGAAACACAATCAAAATCTCGAGAGGGCTGTAAGGCTTACAGAAAATTTATCAGTATATAACTAGGATTAAAAGTCAAGCCTGAAAGCATAAGAATCGGAACTGAAAAAATCAGATTATCCATTTGATGAGAGATCATTCTGAGCGGCGACTTAGAATATCATTTACCAAATGAACCTGCGGATTTAAACCAAAGTCAGATTAACATATTGTAGAGAAAATTTGAGTGTCGTACCTGCAAACAATCAACCCAAAAAAAGAAAAAACCCATCAATCAGTCGATTGGAAGAGAGTGAATCGAGAATTTTCTGTGTTGGCATAGCAATAGTGAATAAAGTGTTAATAATTTGGCATAGCAGAATGGGTCCTAGAAGAAAATTGAAAGAACAAAAGAGAAGTGACAGAGTGAATCGATCGGCCCAGAAGACAGAGAAGGGATAAATAACCGCAATTAGAGAATTAGACGGTAATAAGAGCATATAGATATCGTGGCGGGCGGCAACAATTTTCGATAAATGATTACGTGGAGATTAACCGTAATAATTAATCAAAGGCTGAGATTAGAACAAACAAAATGAAGGGCAAGGATTTTATAGAATATGTGATATTTAAGGAGAAGGGAGTATTTTGAAATAATGGCTTCTGGAATAATGTGGGAAAACTGGTAAATATATGAGATTGAGATTAAATGATTGAAATTTTTATTAGAGAAAGACAGATGATAACTAACATCATTGTATTACATTTGCAAACTAAGTTTTGCAGCAGGAGTACTTTTCAATGACTAAGTGTTGCAGAAGGAGTTCCTTTGAATGAACTTTTCATGCTTTGTCATCCTTATCAAAATTCTTTGAATTGGGAGATCAATATTTTGACATCAATCCTACCAGGCGTGCATAAGAAAATGCTGGTAGAGACTTCATTGATAAAAAATAAGAAGGATATTTACCTGTGACAGCACGACAACATGGGACGAATAACGAAAATGTCGAAATAAGCAGATCGACTTGGACCGCGGAGGCAGCGCCTTCGGCAAGTATTCCGGCGAGTCTTTTGACAACAATTAACGTCGGCGACACACTTCAATGAGAGCAAGGTTGCACAAAGAAGTCTGAAGATTTGGGGATACTGACGGTTGAGATACGGACGGTTTAGGCAATTTAAATTTTAAAAAAGAATGTACTTAAACTAAAGGCTGAGATTAGATCATTAAAAGTTTACGACTTTGATTTAAAATATAAAGAGACTTTTAAGGAGAGAAGACTATTTCAAAATACTGAATTGTGGTGAATTGGGGGAAACCCTGAAATATATGAGATAAAGATTTAAAGAGCGTTATATATTAAGATGAGATTTATCGCTATTTTAATTTATTTCTTTAATTCGAAAATATCAAGATAATGTATTTTGTAACTATAAGTATTTTTAAATTTATATTTGTGTTTATTTTAAATAGTTTGATTATGTTAAATAAATAATTATTTTTTAAAATTTAAATATTGTATAACACTGAAATTCATCAAATGCAAGTAGTGCACGTTTTAAAAAAAATATATTAAAAACTTGTTGCTATTACATTTCTTGATAGTTATTGCAAGTGATTTTACCATAAAAATAGTAAAAGAAATCTCTTCAATTAAAATGCTTGAGAAATATATATAGTACTCCCTCCGTCCCCAAGTAATCTTTCCACTTCTTTTTGTTGAATGGTTTAAAAAAATTGTATTTGTTTATTAATATATGGTGGATCACATATTGATTTTTGGGATAAAGTAGTGAATAGTCTTGAAAAGTGAATTGAATGAGTGACACTTTTGTAATATTGTATGAATTTGAAGGTTAAAGTTTATATGTAGTAGAGTGGTGTTTTTGCCATTTATGGAATGATAAGTTTATTGGGGACGACCCGAAAAAAAAAGTGAGAAGTTTACTCAGGAACGGAGGGAGTAATAGAACAGAAGCAAAAAGCAAGTCAAATTTACTCCACGTTAAAACTAGGGTTGTTCATGGTATGGACCAAAACGAATATTTAAAAATATCTGTATTCGAACCAAAGTTCGGGTATTTTAAAATTCGTGTGTCCGTGTTCATACCGAAATTTAGGTACGATACATTACGAATATTTTATTTTTCGGTACAAAATAAAGTGGAGAAACATATTTTTTACCCATTTTTTTTATTGTTCTTTCCTATTTTAAAAATATGTTCCTAATTTCTTTCATATTCTTTTTTTTTTTTTTTTTTTGTAATTTGAAAGAAAAATTCTGTCATATTCTTGAAAGCGAAATTAGTTGATAGTATTTGAGTCTTGAGCTTAGGTTGGCGCTCTCCCTCTCTGTCTACTTGCTACTTGCTAGTAACTAGTGAAGGGGTAATACCATAATCAATCGGTCGCTCAAATCCTGTGTCCACTCTTTCATGTGAGAAGAAAAAAATAAAATAGCGTCTTTTTGTTTGCATACGAACTGCTCGCTCTAATGCTTCACCCAAACTGTACCTCCGATTCTTGAGCTATTACAATGTTTGGATTTCATCAATTAAAAATGGAAGTTTCACCCCGAAAACTCTTTGCAACAAAACAAGTTTCTTTTTTTTTTTCTTTGGGCCAAGTTAAGGTGTTTGAATGAAACGTTTATGGGACCTCAAGGGTGCATGCGATATGGTTAGATTGTGTAGAGCAGGCAGGGTATTAAAGAAAAAATGAAGGGGAAAAGGTGATGTTACATGTGGAAAGATCAAGCCATCTCGTCTCAACAATGCTTTAAACACCCCCTTAGTATGTACTATTACACTTACCTTTTTAACTACTTAAGCTGTTCCATTTTTATTCTTTAACTATAAAATTGTCTACTATATGATCCCTCCGTGGATTTTGTTTTACAGAGCAGACTTTTGTTTGCTGGTAGAAGATGGAGAACCCCCAATAAAGGTCGTTTGTTTCCCCTTGTATTCTCTCTGTTTAGTAAAACCACCATCTAGTGCTTGAGTGAGAAGATAAGCTGTGTCTACCAAAATATATATTTTCATCATAAGTGATGAAAGTGAGTGTTTTTTTTTTCCTGATTGAAATTGAAAGTGAATGTTTAGAAAGTGCTCAAAAACTGCTAGATAATTGTTTAAAAAAAAAAGATAATGCTTACTTTTTGTCCTATAGTTGCTGGTATTTATTAAACAAGGACATTGTTCGTTTTATCAGGGGTAGAATTAAAGTTTACATCTTTGCAGGAGTATTTGTATTGAATCTTAATTAGGAGATTAAAACTATAAAATTGTCAAATGAAAATTGCTTTGGTGCTTTTTAAATCTTCTGTACTGCATAGAATGTCACTCTTACTTTCTATAGTGATTCTTTTCAGTTATGGTTGGTGATGTATAAATATCTATGAATGACCTCGATGATCCTCAAATATATCTATGAATGGCCTCGATGATCCTCAAACTGAACCAAAAAGGTATCCAACACTGTTATCTAATCTCTACCATTTTCTTTATATTTTTCAGATTTGACTCGATAATTTGAAATAATTTTTTGCTTTTATTCTTTAGTTCTAGGTCCATGAATTGATTCAGAAAAGCTTTTATCAGAGTAATTTAAATAACAATTTGGCTTTGTATTGATTTTTAGCCTATTCCTTGGTTCATTATATGTTCCCTAAAATCTGATCGTACTTGGAGCGTCTAAAAGATAGTGAATGTCTTTGAAACGAAAGGCTCATCTCCGTTACACATCATTCCCTCGTACTGTTACTTTGTTGATGGAAAAATATTATGGGGATCTAGAAGGCACTAACAGTAACAACATTGATAGGAAAGTAAATATGTTAGTATTTGATTAACATATTATCAAATGTCATTTTTCTTACCTAAGATTCCTTAAATTAGATTTTCCTTATTTTCCACCTTCTAGTTTAGAAACCCATGACTCAATTGTCAAAATAACTTTGATTTGCTGAATAACAACCTTACTATTGAATTTCGTATTGGAGTAAGTGTAGTAGATTAATTTGACTTAGTGTGATCTAGTGGTTTATAAAGCCACTGAAACATTAATTGCTCAAATATCTCTCATAATATTACTCTTTTACAGTTGGGGCAGAGGACTTGCAAAAGAGTCAGTTGGCATTTATGACATCTTTAAGTCAAAAAAAAAAAAAAAAAAAAGCTTCAATAAGCTTATTCAAAAAATTGGTGGATGCATGCAAATATATCTATGCTATATATATAGTTGCTGTGAAATAATACTATTTAGGAAGGCAGGCAGGCAGGCGGTGAGTGAATGAAGGAATTAAGCTGCTGCGGAAGGTTCGTTGTGACAGATGGCTATGTTGGATTGGCCGACGATAGTAGGTTTGACGTTGGTGCATACAGTGCTGGTGAAGGCGACGGGTGGGCCGACGTACTTAACATCAACATCTCCGACGACAACATTCTGACATGGCTTAGCACTGCTGCATTTGAAGATGACAGGCTCAATGGTCTGACTGGTTCCCTTGACGTTCTTGACGGTGACACCGGTGATCTGGATCAAGGATGGTTTATCAAGGGAGCATAGGTTCCAGGGGCAGTACTCCTGGTCGATGATCACTGGGTTGCTGACGTTATCCATAGTGAGATCCTCGAATGCCAAATCCGAAATGGTCAATGTACCCGGAGCGGACGGCCATGTCTTGACCCTTACCCCGTTGGATGTTGCTTTGAATGTGCAGTTCTTGACGGTTATTCTGGCTATGTCCTTCTCCCCGAGGTTCCTGCCCAGGCTCCCGATGGAGATGCCGTGCCCCGGGCCGCAAGACACGTTCTGGATGAGCACGTCCGTCAGCTCATCCCCCATGGAGATGCAGTCGTCCCCCGTTTCCACGATGGTGTCAATGATCTGGTAATTCGACCCCCTGGCGATGTGGATGCCGTCCGTGTTGGGGCTCTCGCCGGGGGCGGACACCCTGAAGCGCTGGAAGGTCACGTTGTGGCTCTGCATCAGGTTCACGTGGAAGTTCTTGCTGTCTTTGGTCGTCACGTCGTGGATGTAGGTGTTGTTGTGGGAGTTGAGGCTCAGATTCTATATATAAATTTTCGGAGTACAATTAAACCACCTTAGAGGAGAGGAAAGGAAAGCAAAGCAAAGCAAAGCAAAGGACAACATACATATGGGAGCTTGGCGCATTTCTCATTCTTGTGGCAGTCGTTGGACTTCCAGGCTTCCGTTCCCTGACCGTCAAAAACTCCTCCTCCGCCGATAGTGAGATTGGTGACGTAATTGATGGTGATCCATTCCCGGGTTTTGTCTTTGAGATTGTAGACATTGGGATCAGCTTGGAGCGTGCCTCTAAGCTCAATCTCGATGGGGGCCTTGTTTTGCCCTGCCAGTATCAATTGGTTCACCTTCCACGTTCCTTCTGGAATCACTATCTTGCTCGGGCTCGTTGATGCAATTGCCAAGTTCCAAATATCCGTTATGATCTAACCACCGTTGAGTTAATAATAATCCATGCATTCCCATATAATAATGAATACTAATCACATTGCGTTACATACCTTTGAGCAATCTGCATCTGGTTTGGCGCCGTACTTTGGGTCTGTGATATCATATATCACTGTGGTATCCTGGGAATGAGCCAAAATTGGCAAAATTAACAGGATCGCTGCTGCGAAAATTAGTTTTAGTTCCATGATTGCTATTTATTCTTCTTCTTCTTTATTATTACTATTATTATTATTATTATTATTAAATGCTCTTGTGTTAGGACACTGCATGCGTTGATGGGCATAAATAGTGGCCTGGGGTTGGGGTGTTCAACAATATTCAGCACCAAGTGTGTGTTACCTACCACATGTCCGGTTTTCTATTTTAAGGGGTTGAATGGATGAATGGATGGATGTTCCTATGATTAATTATTTGTGGATCTACATGTTTTTTTACCTATAAATTTAGCAATACCTACTATTTGGCATCCAACTTGTAATGTTAGTTCTCTTTAAAAAAAAAAAAAAAAAACTTGTAATGGTAGTGACACTTGTTAACTACAAATATAAAAAAACATTTACATAGGATAGGAGATTTCGATCCTCTGCTAACTAATCGTGTGACTCTATTTATTTTAGGCTTATTCCCGTCAAGTTTGATGAAAGTAGGACCCCACATAAGGAAATCAGTGTGTTCATAATTATAGAGTGAAATTGATTCATATATGAATCATTGAAGGATATTACTTGTTTTCACTGAAAAGTATTAATTTTTATTACTGATGGGTCTTAATTTATTTTCAATAAACAATCAATACTCTTTAGTGAAAACAACTAGTGAAAATAATGAAAATCACTAATACTCTTCGATGATTCATATAAGAAACATTTTAACTCTATATGTCTTCTACAATATATTTTTCTTTTCGCGAAAAAATTAAAAATAAAAAACTAATCTGATTGGACTCAGTTGCACTATGCCTCAATTCTCATTAAGCCCTTTAATCTAAACTATTGTAGAGCCTTACAGTTTTTCTTTTATTTACAAAGGTCGTGATTTTTTTTTTAATAATTTTTCATTTCTTCAAAAAATATTTTCTGTCTAATATTTAAAAATTATGATATTAATATGTTAAAATGTTGATTGTTCAAAGGGTGTTTCATAAATATTGTTGTGATATTAATTTATCCTGCCGCATCTCGGTTGGAAAGTGGTCGCGTCCGGTGGGATCAATTTAAGAGCAAGGTGATTTTTAATAAAGGAACATACCACCTCTATCCTATAAAAATTTGCACACTTATTTTTACGATTCATTTTGAAAAAATTTGCACACTCTAAAAATAGAAATATTAATTTGTGTGCATATTTACAAAAATATACCCATATTTACTCACACATTACTACATTATCCAAAAAATAATTTCTTCTTAAAAAGTGTATCCGTGTAAATGTTCAAGTTGATCCAGGATGGAGGAGGTTATATTAAGTTTGGATCGATAAAAAAAATACACACATCTAAAATTTGGACGAAGTGTGTATAATATATCCAATATATAATTATTATTTTTTAATAGAGCTGGCGTGAGATTGTTAGGTGAAATATAAATTGAATTTGATACATTAATATTTTAGAAATAGATGGATATTAATTTGTTCTATTTGTGAACAATAGTATCTCTCCCGTGAGATGCACGATTTGTAAATTTTATTAAATAAATATTATGTTATGAATAATAATTCTTTTAAAATGTATACACTATTAAATATTTGTTTTGTAGGATTGTAGTATGATGTTTTTAGTACAATACAGTAATATTTAATTACTTGTGAGTAAATATATGATTCATCAAAAAATAAAATTGAATTAACAACATTAAAGAAAAACTAAATATTAATTACTTTAACTCACAAAATTTTCAAAATTTAAATTATTTTTGAATTACACGGGTTTCTATGCTTCTACTATTGTTACTAGGTAAAGTATTATATGAAAATAATTCATGATAAGCTTATCATGAAACAATTTTAAAGTATCAGTAATTTCATTGGGAGTATCATTAACACAAGTACAAAAAAAGACTTTGGAAAGCTGTTAATTTTGCTCTTAGACAGCGGTTATAAGGGTTGTCCAAGTGACAGCTGTCTAAGCAAAATTTAACCTCTGTTCAAGATAAAGGTTTAGACAGTGGTTGAAAACCGATGTCTAAGCCTAACATTAAGAACCGCTGTCTATTATTTTATTTTATTTTACCCGAATTTCAAGCTTTTTTATTTATTTTTATTTTTTGTTCACCTATATAATTTTTTTATATTATTAATTTTATATATTTTAAAAAATCTGTTTATACAAAACTTATACCAATATATATAGGTCCAACACCAAACATCAAATAAATTGAACATACACATCAATTAAATTAATACACTAAAACATGAAATATATATCATCACAAATTAATATATTAAGTTGCATGCTATCAAAAGTTATAGTCATAGAATACAAGAATTGTAAAAATATCCTGTCCAATCCATTTTCCATTTGTCCATTCATTTCTTGTTGTAAGAAGCGACCGGACGCACATACACGAACTGCAAATACATTGAAAATTTATTAGATAGTACGAATTTTTATTCAATCAATAATAATTTAAATAAATCAATAAATCGACTTACTTCGTAAAGAATGGTCGTCTAAGAAGTGAGGATTATATCTTCAATGTAACAACACACAAAATGTCCACAGTGATTGTCATCCTGCTGCCTCGAAACCTATTAATTTGCAATTATAGTCACATACTACAATTATGATTATTTTATATTAATTTGAATAGTGAATTTGTAACAACATTATTAATCTACTTTAGACCTACGCAAATGTACGTTCATGCACTTATTACATGTTTGAATGTCACAAATCTGAAGCCTTATTAATTTGTTCACTACAAGAAAACATAAAATTGTCTATGGAAATTGCCAATATGTCTACGAAATTTCCAACAAAAAATTCGTACTGGGAATTACCTACGAATTGCCTACAAACATTTCTAATTATATAGGCATCTTCCTTCCCTACCTACAAAAGAATTTGCATTTGCCTACAGAAATTCCGCAGGCAAATTGTATTGTAGGTCAAATTTTGTAAGCAAATGACTTGTAGGTAATTATACCAAGGAATTTTATTTTGTAGGTAAATTAGTTTCATAGGTAAGTTATTTTTAGGTTGAGAAATATAGAAGCTTTCATAATTAAAAAAAAATAAAAAATCATAGACAATTCTTACTATGAACTTTTGTAGGCAATTTATTATTTTCTTATAGTGGTTTGCATCATCTTGCTTCAATATTTCCCATAAACCTCCTAAAATTATTCCCCATTTAATAATGAATTTGGCTTCTTAGTAAATTCAAATAAAGCCTCACCCTAAAAAGTCCAATGGAATTTGACAATTGATTTATAATAGCTTGAGAGTACAGAATATCTCACACTTATTGAGATATCTTATAAGCCCATTATTTGGAGACTAAAATCCTGAATAGATTAACTGATAACCCAGAGCTCCAGTGACGCAACCGTGCAATTTCTTGATCAGGTTATCATTAGTTTCATATTTATATAAGCAAATCATCAAAAAAATTATGAAATTGAACTCATAATGGGAATGAGATTGAAAATTAGTGTAATTAGCATGTTCATGAGAACAAAATCACTACCTCTCCACCTAAATAAGGTAATCACTACTCCATTTTGATTATCATATTATCTTCCTACAATCATCCTCCTCAATCACTCCCCTATTCCTCCACCAACAACCATTTATTGCCTACTCTTATTCCAAAATTGGGGCATGACACTAGTAATAGTGTCACCATTGGAACACTTCTTCCCCTAACATATCATTTTTATTATGAGGGCATAGATGGAAATAAATTTTCATTCCCATTACCATTGAAGAATTGCTAATCAAACGCCCCCTAATTTTTTTTAAATGAATACTCAAATTTTTAGTGTTGGTTGTTAGTCCAAAAACTAATGTTCGGTAAGAAGATATTGGTATTGATTTCCAGAAGTTTATGTTATTTGTATTTTGGAAATTAAAATGTTTCCGCCTATGCCTTTGTCTACATGTGTTTATGAGTTCAATTTCATAATTGTGAAGGCATTGTGACGATAGCTGTTTGTGAGCTAGATTGCACGGTTGCTTTTCTATTCAATAACTTCAAACCTAGGATATATATATTTTCTTTTTGAATTAATTGAATGATCAACCTCTCATTCCTTGTAAATTGAATATTCACAAAAAAAAAAAAAAAAAAATTATAGCAGAGGATATTAACAGGGATAATGATATATTATTCTTTTCAAATCAATAACTTGAAACCTAGGAATTATATCTTTTATATATTAAATCAATTGAATGCTCAACCTCTCATTCCCTGAAAATTGATCGACTAACACCCTAATTAGGTCAAACAATAACCATCATATAGAACAATCATACAGATATTCATAACCAGAAAAATAAATTATACCTTTCGATCGACGAATTTGAAGCATTCAATAGGAACATAGTCGTATTTTCCCCAAATCGGGCTGGCAAAGCTCCAAACGGTGTTCTCCACGGCGTTGATACCGGGCTTCAGAGGGCCCAAATTACCCTTGAGACGACTGTACAGTTTCGCAACAATCGTAAGCAAATGGAGGACCAAAACCACCATGAATCCCAAGTGCTTGAGCTTCTGCTCGTCCGCCTTCGCAAAATCAACCATCGCAAACACATAAAAATCAAATTGAAAACAGAAAATTCAATAGAAAAAGGGGGAAAATTAAGAAAATCGTTGAAGATTAAAAGCATACGGGTTTTTGAGCACTAGCTGTCGTTTGTTGAGTGCCGGAGTGGTGGGGTGGAGGGAGGGAGAGGGTAGGGCTAGCTTCGTGACTGATATTTTATTTAGATCTGGAAGTCGAGTACCATAAAGGGGGTTATTAGCTGCTGTCTTTATCTTCTGTCCACTTACACAGCGGTTATTAACTGCTGTCCAAGATTAAACATTGGTCAGCGATTCAAAACCGCTGTCTATCCTTTTTTTTAAATATAATTTTGTAATACCGCTTTCCAAGCTAAGTTTTGGATAGCGGTTTTTTGAAAAGATGTCCAAGTCCAAATGTGTAGTAGTGTAATCTTATAAGGCTATTATTAGTCTGAGTTCAAGAAAATTGTTTTAAATTTTTTTGAACTCAGACTAATGATACCCCTGACAGGGATAATGATACTTCTGATGAGATTAATGATACTGTTAGGATATAGATTAGATGTTTTGAAGATGTTAAAACAAGAACTTGTAATAGGACTAGCTGAACCTGTTAGTCAGCTACAGACTAGTCTTGGTCTAGAATAGGTCTTTGGTTAAGGGGGAAGAAATCTGTGCAGACCAGAGGAGGTGACCAGAGAAGGTACCAGAGAAGGTGACCAGATGAGGTGACCAGAGAAGGTGACCAGATGAGGTGACCAGAGAAGGTGACCAGATGAGGTGACCAGATGAGGTGACCAGAGAAGGTACCAGATGAGGTCCAGAGGAGTATGACCAGAAGAGTCTGCCAGAGGAGCCTGGCCAGAGGAGTCTGCCAGAGGAGTCACCAGAAGACCTCTCCCAGATGAGGACCAGAGCAGAAGTGTTACCTGACCAGAAGACCCCAGACCAGACGAGTCCTGACCAGACGAGACCAGACCAGACGAGTACGACGGATTAGTTCACCCACTTAGAGGCTGCGTGTAATCTGGAGACAAGAAGACTTTGGAAATTCATGATGGAGAAGAAGGCAATCTGGAAGTCAACTGATGGAGGATCTGATTGTTTGATTGATTGATTGAAGTCAACTAATCAATCAATATAATCAATCTTTGATTGATTATATTCCTCCAATTATGGTTGTTTGAATTGCTAGTTCCCAACGGCTAGTTAATTCCTACAACTATAAATAGGAGTGCTTGGATTAGTTCAATATAGAAGAGTCGCGCGAGAGCACACAACAAGAATACGAACTCGTCCAATCACTCACCTTTGTCCTTTCTAGTTTATATACACTTTATTAGGAGTTTAGTTGGATTATTACTCAACCTGTTCATCTTGTTAGATAAGGTTGTTGTAAGTTGTAAGAAGGAACTGGTACTTCTAAATTCCAGTAAGTGAGTAAGTTGGTTGGAGAGTGAGAAAGACCCCTTTGAAAAAAGGGAGAGTGGACGTAGGACAAGTTGGTCCGAACCACTATAAATTCCGGTGTTCTCTACTTTATGCTTTTAAGTTTTCTGCACTTTTCTTTTAGCACTTAATCTAAAAGGGTTTTCTTAAAAGTAAACTCAAAACGCTTTCCGCTGGATAACCTTTTTGGGACCAACAAGTGGTATCAGAGCAGTGTGTCCTACAGACCACTGTTTTGAAATTATCTCGGTGGTCACCAGGGCAGATCCATTTTTGAAAACCCAAATATTTGGTGTGCTAACAAATTTTGCAGAAATGGGCTCAAAGAGATGCAGTAGAAGAGACACCAGGAGATACTCTAAAAGAAGCTTAGCAGATGAGGAAGATGAGGTATCCACTTCTGGTTCATCATCTAATTTTGGACCAGACGAAGAGGTTTGTCTTATGACAGACGAGGTATGCAATCGAACTCCCTCTTCTTCTTCTTATTCTTCGTTTTCTGAACAATCAGAGGAGTCTGATATGCAGAAGATGCTATTAGATCTCCAAACTTCTATACAACTTTGTCAAAAGTTGGAAGAAGAGAACACAAAGTTGAAAGCAGAAAATCAGAAGCTTTCACAATGTTTTAGCAACCCAACTGATCTACCAGCTGAACAAGTTCAAACTCTGGTAGAAGAGTCCACTGACTTGAAAACCAGATGTGATGAACAAACTAAGCTAATAGAAAAGTTACTTGCTGAAAACATTGAGAAAGATAATGAATATACTCTGCTGGAAGCTAAGTTCGATGAACTCTTCCATCAAAACAAAATTGTAAAAGAAAGTGAGGACAAACTCAAGATGAGACTGGAGCAGCTGACTACAGCAAACAATGCTGTGTCACACATAGCTGCCTCATCTCAAAGAGAGCATGATAAAACAGGCCTTGGTTATTCCAAACCTGAATCCTCACATGTTCAGAAAGAAGAACAGATTAGTAATTTTATTGATAAGGGTAAAAGGCCAGCTGACCAGGCAACTCAGCCTAATGGGCAGATGAGTCCTAAAACTCAAAAACCCAAAAGACAGAGGAGGAATTTTAAGAAGGGCTATACCCAGAATAAAAGACCTCAGCCAGGCCAGCAGAGTAGAAGACAATCTGGATCTTCTCAAAAGAGGCAGAACCAGATGACTCCTACTCAGCTGCAGAAGACTTTTAAGTCATCTGCCAGACCAGCTGGAACCTTTGATGGTTCTAGTAAGACTTATCCGTATCAAAAGAATTTCAAGTCTGTTGCTCTAAGACAAGTTATTCCTTCTACTGGACAAGCTCATAAGAGAAGAAGAGCCTCTAGAAGAAATAACCATGTCGAAGCTTCTTATGTTCAGTGTGTTTTTGTTGATATGTATGGAAGAAAGATAAGATCACCTGATTCAATAAGGGATGGTCTATTCTTGTGGCTTCCTAAAAATTGTGCTAACCCCCCTGGACCCAGAAGGGTACCAAAAAGTTGATTGACCTGCAGATACACAAGAAGACCAGCTGATGTTTTGCCCCAACATCAGCTGAGCATACTTTGAGGGGGAAGATCAGTTGACCCAGCCTGCTAGAATCTCTATTTGTTATTTCAATATTTTCTTGTCTTGTTTTATTTAAAGTTCTTCCAGTTTTAACATCATCAAAAAGGGGGAAATTGTTAGGATATAGATTAGATGTTTTGAAGATGTTAAAACAAGAACTTGTAATAGGACTAGCTGAACCTGTTAGTCAGCTACAGACTAGTCTTGGTCTAGAATAGGTCTTTGGTTAAGGGGGAAGAAATCTGTGCAGACCAGAGGAGGTGACCAGAGAAGGTACCAGAGAAGGTGACCAGATGAGGTGACCAGAGAAGGTGACCAGATGAGGTGACCAGAGAAGGTGACCAGATGAGGTGACCAGAGAAGGTGACCAGATGAGGTGACCAGATGAGGTGACCAGATGAGGTGACCAGAGAAGGTACCAGATGAGGTCCAGAGGAGTATGACCAGAAGAGTCTGCCAGAGGAGCCTGACCAGAGGAGTCTGCCAGAGGAGTCACCAGAAGACCTCTCCCAGATGAGGACCAGAGCAGAAGTGTTACCTGACCAGAAGACCCCAGACCAGATGAGTCCTGACCAGACGAGACCAGACCAGACGAGTACGACGGATTAGTTCACCCACTTAGAGGCTGCGTGTAATCTGGAGACAAGAAGACTTTGGAAATTCATGATGGAGAAGAAGGCAATCTGGAAGTCAACTGATGGAGGATCTGATTGTTTGATTGATTGATTGAAGTCAACTAATCAATCAATATAATCAATCTTTGATTGATTATATTCCTCCAATTATGGTTGTTTGAATTGCTAGTTCCCAACGGCTAGTTAATTCCTACAACTATAAATAGGAGTGCTTGGATTAGTTCAATATAGAAGAGTCGCGCGAGAGCACACAACAAGAATACGAACTCGTCCAATCACTCACCTTTGTCCTTTCTAGTTTATATACACTCTATTAGGAGTTTAGTTGGATTATTACTCAACCTGTTCATCTTGTTAGATAAGGTTGTTGTAAGTTCTAAGAAGGAACTGGTACTTCTAAATTCCAGTAAGTGAGTAAGTTGGTTGGAGAGTGAGAAAGACCCCTTTGAAAAAAGGGAGAGTGGACGTAGGACAAGTTGGTCCGAACCACTATAAATTCCGGTGTTCTCTACTTTATGCTTTTAAGTTTTCTGCACTTTTCTTTTAGCACTTAATCTAAAAGGGTTTTCTTAAAAATAAACTCAAAACGCTTTCCGCTGGATAACCTTTTTGGGACCAACAGATACTCTAAAATTATTTCATGTTATGAAGCGTTTTCATATAAAACCTACTCTTGCTACTAATAGAGGAGATACGAAAAATATGAAAAATATATGATATGATATGATTAATAGAGGAGATACGAAATAACTGAAAAATATATGATACGGTCAATAATATCATATCGTATCAAATCATATCTTTGTAAATATTGTAGCCGATTTTATTTTCCATGTATATCGTTCCCTTATATGTAAATCTGTTGTAATCCCCAATCATAAATAGTGAGAATATCAGTCACCAATGTGAAATTATCATTTGTCTTACATGATATCAACAGAAAAACGCTGAAAACTCTATTTTCTCTTCCTCTCCTTGTCTTTTTTTTTTCTTTTCTTTTCTTCTCCTTCGGCCATGGCCACCCAAACCAATCCCGATGTCATCCCTCTCGCTACCCTCTTCCATTTGGTTACTATACGTCTCTCTTCCTCAAATAATTTATTTTGGATAAGCCAAATCCTTCCCGCACTCCGTTGTGATAATCTTTCCCCCTTTGTTGATGGATTCGTGGTAACCCCATCTCCCATCGTCACAAATGACAAAGACTCAGAAATAGTGAATCCGGTATATCAATCATGGACCTGCTGCCATGATCGAGCCCTAAGTCTCCTCCTTTCTTCCTTAACCGAAGATGCGATGGCGGAGGTTATCGGGCTAACCAAAGCGCGATGTGTGGTTAGCACTCGAAGCTGCGTTCAATCCTTCGTCCCCGTCGTACGCACAACAGCTTCTGGATGAACTCCAATTTCTCCGGCGAGGGGACTCCTCTGTCCTGGATTTCAGTTGTTGTTTTCAGGCTGTATGCCATCAACTGGCCGCAATCGGCCATGTGGTTCCAAAAACTGACCGTTGTCGTTGGTTTCTCCGCGGATTGAGCCCCCACTTTAGGGCTTTCACTGAAATCCGCTTGGCTCTCGCTCCTCTCCCCTCCTTCCGGGATCTCGTCAGTCAGGCGCAGGACTACGAACTTTGGGACCGGACCATGGAGGTTTTCGATACTCCTCCATCTTCGGCAGCATTTTATGCGGCCCGGCCCTCAACCGGCCACTCTTCGCCCAGGCCTTCTAGTGGCCGATCGAACGCCTCAGGTCAGTCCTCCTCTCATCCGCCACCCACCAGTCACCACTCTCCGCCACTTGCCGGAAGTCAGTCCTCGCCTCCAACCTATGACTCCAACAACGCACATGTTCATGGCACTCCCTCTCAGACCAACAACTCCAGGCGTCCTTTCAACCCTAGGCAGAACGATGGCCCTCGGTGTCAAATCTGCCGTGGTTCGCATTATGCAAACCACTGCCCTGATATGTATTCTCGTGACTCAACTCAGGCTACAAATATTGTCCAGGCCTTTCAATCACAGTGTTCGGTTCAACCCTCACCTACATCAGACTGGTTCGTTGACACGGGTCTGTACGCTCATATGATATCGTCCACCGATCAATTGGATGCCTTTTCTCCGTACTCTGGTAATGGGAGTGTCGTCGTCGGTAACGGTGACTCTCTTTCTATTTCACATTTGGGTTCTCGTTTTGTTCATGATACTCTACCGTTATTGGATGTTTTAGTAGTTCCTCATATTACTAAGAATCTCTTGTCCATTAGTAAGCTTACATCTGATTTACCGGTTGATGTTGTTTTTTCTAATGATTCTTTTTTTGTTCAGAAATGGTTGACAAAGGAAATTCTAGCTCGGGAAAGACGTAGAGATGGATTGTATATTTTGGAGTAAGGGACTTCTGCTCTTATTGCTACTTTACAGTCTAGTGTCCTTAAGTTCTCTTTTGAATTATGATACTCTCGTTTGGGACATGCTCATTTTCCCATTATAACTTTGTTAAAAACTTTAGGCTTATTGGACGTTACTTTTGTTTTGCCTAAGCCTACCTTGTGTGAGTCGTGTCAATTAGCCAAAAATAAACGGTTGCCTTTCTCTCTTAATGATAAACGTGTTACTAATGTTTAGATCTTGTGCATTGTGACTTGTGGGGTCCTTCCCCTGTTATCTCTACTGATGACTTTCGTTATTATGCTTTGTTTTTAGATGGTTATTCTCGTTTTTCGTGGCTCTATCCTTTGCGCTCTAAATCTAAAATTTTTTATGTGCTGCAATGTTTCACAACTCTTGTTTGCAATCAATTTGGTACTTCTATTAAGGTTTTTCAAAGTGATGGGGGCACTGAATTTACTAGTCATAATGTTCGGAATTTTTTACTAGTCGAGGTGTCCTACACTATTTTTCGTGTCCCTATACACCTCAACAAAATGGCTGTGTCGAAAGAAAATATCGCCACATAACTGAAACTGGTTTATTTATGCTTTTTCATGCTCATGTGCCTATCTCTTATTGGTTTGATGCTTTTTCCATGGCTGATTATATAATCAATTGTTTGCCTACTCCCGTTCTTGATAACAAATCTCCGTTTGAGCTTTTATTTAATTTGGCACCTAATTATAGCTCATTTAGGGTTTTTGGTTATCGTGTTTACCCGTATCTTCGTGATTATGCTCCTCATAAGTTAGCTCCTCGTAGCAAACCATGCATATTTCTTGGTTATAGCAGTATTCACAAGGGTTTTCGGTGTTACGATCCTGTCACTTCCCGTACTTATATTACCCGGCATGCTCAATTTGATGAGTCGTCTTTCCCTTTTTCTTCTAACTCTGATAATCGCCTGCCTACTGATTTGGATTTTTCCATCTTTTTTTATTGCCAGGATCCCAATCTCGGTTCTCGGCCATCTTCGAGTCATGCTCCTTCATCTTCAACTACTTCGGTCCATGCTGCCTCTCCGGGAGTCTCGAACCCAGTTGGTCCTTGCTCCTTGTGTTTTCCATCATCGCCTATCTCATTTGGGCCTCATAATGCAACAGTCTTATCTCCTCCTGTTCCCGAGGACCCACCCCCACTCATTCCCACCGATCCCGTTGATCATTCACACATGCAGGATGACATTCCCGCTCATGATCCTGTTGTTGTCGCTGCTCCAGATCCTCCTTCGCGTTCTATGCAAACTAGATCCAAAAGCGATATTTTTAAACCTCATTATTTCGTTGATATTGCTACTACTAATTCACTAACAGCCTCTGCAGAACCTAAGGGTTTTAAGTCCGCTCTAAAAGTTCCTCATTGGTTAACTGCTATGCGCGAAGTGATGGATGTTTTGGATGCCAACAACACTTGGGATTTGGTCCCCAGACCGCCTAGTGAAAACATCGTTGGATCCAAATGGGTGTTCCGTACCAAGAACAAATCAAATGATTCCATCAATCGATACAAAGCCTGCTTAGTGGCTCAGGGCCTGGTTTTAACTTTTCTCTCACGTTCAGTCCTATCGTCCGGGCTGCCACGGTCCGTGTTATCTTAGCCCTTCCAATTCAGCGACGTTGGCCCCTTCACCAACTCTATGTCAAAAATGCCTTTTTACATGGCCATCTTAACAAACCTGTATACATGTCTCAGCCTCCGAACTTTATTGATCCCCGTTTTCCTAACCATGTTTGCAGGTTGAAGAAAGTACTTTATGGTCTCCATCAAGCCCCTCGTGCCTGGTTTGATCATTTTAGTGCTTTTCTCGTTTCTTTAGGCTTTATTTGTAGTCGTTCTGATACATCACTGTTTTTCTTATATAGCTCTGACTGCACTATCTTTCTTCTGCTTTATGTTGACGATATTATTGTCACATGTAGCAGTGCTGATTTTTTGCGTAGATTCATTGCTCGTGTCCACAAAGAGTTTGCGGTCAAAGATCTTGGCAAGCTGAGTTACTTTCTTGGACTTGAAATCACCCACACTGATTTAAGTCTTTTTCTTGGACAGGCCAAGTATGCTCACAATATTCTCACTCGGGCAGAATTACTTGATTCGAAACCTGTTCCCACGCCTTTGGCCATAGGAGAATCACTTGTCTCCACCGACGATCTATTTCAGGATCCTCCTCTTTACAGGTCTCTTGTGGGCGCCTTACAATACCTCACTATCACACGCCCAGACATTTCATTTGCTGTCAATCACGCCAACCAATTCCTTCAGACTGTTGATCATTTTCGGCTGTTAAAAGGATCATACGCTATGTTAAGGGAACTATCCACCTTGGACTTACTTTCTCGCCTTCTTCGGACTATTTGGTCCTTGGCTACTCAGATGTTGACTGAGCTCGTTGTGAAGAAATTCACCTATCCACCTATGGATACTCTATATTTCTTGCGGTTAACTTAGTGTTAGGATATAGATTAGATGTTTTGAAGATGTTAAAATAAGAACTTGTAATAGGACTAGCTGAGCCTGTTAGTCAGCTACAGATTAGTTTAGGTCTAGAATAGGTCTTTGGTTAAGGGGGAAAAAATCTGTGCAGACCAGATGAGGTGTCCAGACCAGAGCAAAAGAGTCACCAGAGTAGATGAGGTCCAGAGGAGTCTGACCAGAGGAGCCTGACCAGAGGAGTCTGACCAGAGGAGTCTGCCAGAGGAGTCTGACCAGAGGAGCCTGACCAGAGGAGTCTGACCAGAGGAGTCTGACCAGAGGAGTCACCAGAAGACCCCAGACCAGACGAGTGCTGACCAGATGAGGGAGACGAATTAGTTCACCCACATGGAGGCTGCGTGTAATCTGGAGACAAGGAGATTTTGGAGATCATTGATAGAGAAGAAGCAATCTGGAGAGTCAACTGATGGAGGATCTGATTGATTGATTGCTTGATTGAAAGTCAACTAATCAATCATATAATCAATCTTTGATTGATTATATTCCTCCAATTATGGTTGTTTGAATTGCTAGCTTCCAACGGCTAGTTAATTCCTACATCTATAAATAGGAGTGCTTGGATGAGTTCATAAAAAGACAAGAGTCGCGCGAGAGCACACAAAGACACTCGAACTCTTCCACTCACTCACCTTGTTCTTTCAAGTACTATATATACTCTTTAGGAGTTCTAGTTGGAGCTTTACTCAACCTGTTCATCTATATAGAAAGGTTGTTGTAAGCAGTTGTATGAAGGAGCTGGTACTTCCAAATTCCAGTGATTCGTGAGTACGTTGGTTGGAGAGTAAGTCCCCTTTGGAGAAAGGGAGAGTGGACGTAGGACAAGTTGGTCCGAACCACTATAAATCCGGTGTTCTCTACTTTATGCTTTTTAGATTTCTGCATTTATTTTTTTAGCACTATCTTTTAAAAGGTTTTCTTAAAAATACTTCAAAACGCTTTCCGCTGGATAACATTATTGGGACCAACACTTAGTTTCTTGGAGTGCAAAGAAACAACCAACAATTGCTCGTTCCAGCTGTGAATCTGAGTATTGTGCACTTGTTAATACTGCTCAGGAGATGGTTTGGCTGTCCCACTTACTCCTGGAGCTTCGTGCACTTCCGTCCTCCACGCCGCTTTTATTATGTGACAACAAGAGTGCTCTTTTCTTGAGCCAAAATCCCATTGCTCATAAGCGAACCAAGCACATTGACATCGACTATCATTTGTTCGAGAGCTTATTGCCAATGGTACCCTCGAAACTTGGTTTATCCCCTCCGAGCTTCAACTAACGGATATCTTTATCAAGAGTTTACCCCGTCCCATGTTTGATTTGTTGCGATCCAAGCTTCGCATTGCATCTAATCCATCGCTTCGCTTGAGGGGGTGTAATATGTTGGAAAATATGGTTTTGACCATATTTGATTAAATATTAATTGACAATTTAATTATCCATTTTGCGTAAATGGATTTGGTTGGTTCGATTTCTCAAAACCAATTTTTGGGTGAATGAGAAATTAATGTCATTTAATATGTGGATAAATACATTAATGAATGTATTTATAAAGGTAATAGTGAAGGATTGTGACTTATAGACATGAAGTGTCGTGTCTTTTTGATAAAACTATTCCAAAGGTTGTATCTTTAAGAGATATATCTTTTGGTGAATAGTTGTTTATTTCCAAGAGTTATGACTTTTGGAAAAATAATGTTTATAGTGAAGAGTCGCAACTATTACCTACGACCCTTGAAAATCTATAAATTGACCCCCACATTTGTCGTTTGCATAAAAATTCGGAAAATTGTTTTCATTCACATTAAAAGTTGAGTGAATTGTCAAGTGCATACCTACATTGCTAGTTTTGCATTAGAATCGAGTCTGAAAGTTCCGGATACTCATTTGCGATTCGCCGATAGCTTCCGCTCGTAGTGCAACGGGCGGAAGGCTCTAAAGTCGTTGTATCTTGGGGACGGTTGCCATGAGCCGTATTGCACCAGTGTACGGGGCAATAACGTCTTACGGAGAGCGAGTTAAACTCGTGCCTCGACTTTCGTATTAGTTCGTGTCTGCATTGAGTCATCTTCGTCTACTCACACATTATTTACCTAAAATTTTCCAACAATCGTAAGACGTTATTCTTGTGTATTCGGAGGTTGACTACTATTATTCAATTGCATCGGTTCATGCGGAGAGACCTCGACGGAATGGATTTTGAGGGAAGTTTTCCTTTGTAAAATCTCAATTAAATTCTCTAAAACTGATCTTATGCAGATTAACTGATCTTATGCAGATTACTTGTCTAGGATTATGAATCTTAGCAGTTTTCATATGCACTCCAAATTATTCCAAGACTTTAAGTTTCATTGGAATAAAGAAGTTATTAATAAGGATTGTGAAAGAATAAAATCAATCTCTTTAAGAAGATAAATTCTTGACCTTATGATCAATTTTAAGTTTCCGTATATATATTCACTAATATGCAGAACTTTTTTGAATCACTAATGAAAAGTTGCAGGGCTTTAGAATTTGGACTCTCGCGGATATGGAAGCAGCAGTTTCCGAATGAAAGAATCGATGGTTCGGAAATGCTCCTCGAGCATTCATAGCGGCAAAGCCACGCGGATTTGCTAAATGATGAATTTACCGTCTTTCTCGGTCAATGCCAACAAGGTCTTCGTCAGATGAAGTGACGGACTCGCGCCGGTGATGTTGTCCGGCAGTGCAGCGGGCAGTTCTTCTCTGGACCATGATCGCAGTTATTTAATTGGTGGGTTTCGTCCTCGAACGGAGGCAACGGTTTAAAAGAAAATGTTAAGAATTAATTACTTATTATAAAGCAGTGGAACATGAATGAACAAATGATTGCAATCTTTCATTTCCTCTTTCCTTTCGTGCCAATTAAATTGGCTGAACATACTCATCAATCTGGTTCCAGGAGGCAGAACCAAAAGATTAAAATCAAGACTCCCAGTGATGCTTGCGTCTCGCGATGATAGTCATTGACGGTTGTACCGGCCTGAAGCCGTGAGGCGTCAGAAGCGCCAGGAGTGAAACGGCAGTTATGGGCCTCATAACGGCGAAGCCGTGCCGCCATTCTAGATTCGGCGAATTTAGGCCGAAATGCGGTTTTTGGTCTTGAGAAGGCTACTTCCTCCTACATTCGTAGAATGCGGCGGTGGCCTTTGACGTACCAGTGCGCGCGACGCCATTTCGCGGCGTTTGTGTTCCGCGCAGATGATGGCAAATCTGAGGGGAGACGCGGGGCCGTCGACCGGAAAAGCCGTTAGGGTGAATAACGGTTGTTGGCCGTCGGCGGCGGCAGCGACTGCTGTTTGGGCGGTGCTCCTCCGCGTTGGCGGTGATGGGCGGGTCAGGCCGCACGCGTACCAAAACATGAAGCGGTACAGCCCCTTTATTCTTCTCGAATGGTCGCAATTCCTTAAAAAAAAAAAAAACAAAAAACATAGCGTGTGTTACGACGAGGAAAAACATCAGGAAAAGGCGTGACTATTCTGAGAAGAAAATAAAGTTGAGATTTTAATGTTGACTTGGGGTAAATTCAAGGAACCGGGCAGCCTTTGAGATAATTTTTGAGAATTATCTAGTGTTGTGCTATATGGATTAACCTTTGGGCCTATTAAATAGCTGCTACTTGATTTAGGCCACGGTTATTAGCACTAGCCTCTTGGTTAAAGGCACTACCATATCATAATAATTATACAAAATGTCAATAATGCCCTTCAATGAATTCCCTCCAAAATTAATGTAGTAAATACATTTCTCAGTTTTTCTACAATTTTGGTCGAAAATCACTCAAATTTTCGACAAAAACGAATGAAACTTTGAACTCCATGAATTTGTTGAACCACAAACGAAAATTTGTGTATTGTATGGTTTGTTGAACGCCTATGTACTCAAGATGGTGAATACCCCAAGCCCTAATCACACATATGTAAAGGTTCATAATTTTTTTGTAAAGTTAGGTTTTTAAAATCTTGAATATGATGATGTTTATTGTATTTGGAATGTTTTTTATGCATTTAGTTGTTGTTTGAGAATGTTAAATTGAATGGGTGTGATAATGTTGTTGTTGGTTGATCATATTGGGTGTTAAATTTTTGAAAAATCGCGACTTCGATTTTCATGACTGGTTTGCCGAAACTTATACACAATTTCGGAAAAAAAATCGAAATTTATGAAAAATTTCGGCAAAAAAATGAGAAAATTAGTACTCCCTCCGTCCCAGACGAATTTGCACACTTTCCTTTTTTGGATGTCCCAAACCAATTTGCACACTACCTAAAAAGGAAACATCGATTTGCGTGCACACTCACATAAATATACACATATTTATCCATATGCCACTACTTTAACACTTTTCTTAATATGTGTGTCATCCCAGGGGTGCAAATTCCCCTGGGACGGAGGGAGTACAATTTTCAAAAATTCCAGCCAAAACTTCGTTTGATTTTCGGAAAATTTTATCGAACACGAATTTCAGCAAAAAAATTCGAAATTTAGACAATATTTCGGCTAAATTTTTCGAAATCTAGGCAATATTTCGACAGAATTTTTCGAAAAACAGTAATCGAAGATTTTTTTCATCAAATCTTGCATCAAATCGAAAAACAAGATGCGAATCATACATAATCATACATAGTTGCGGATAGCCCTTGCTTTTTCGTTCTTTATTTCCGAAATTATGTGTTGATTTTAGGTAGTGTATGGATATCAAAAGGATATTTTGGAATAAAGGGGTAGTGTATTTCTCCAAGAGTAGTGTGTTAATCTGGGTAGGGTATTTAACTCAAAGGCTAGTGCAAATAACCTGCGCCCTTGATTTAATGGGTCATATCTTTGGGCTGCATGTTAATTGGGCCAAATTAAATTCTGGGCTCTTGATAAAATTTAATTTCAACCTTACTAAATTATTATGAATTCTAATGGTCAAATTAATTTTAGTGGGCCAGATAATTTTGGTTTTATAGAGAGCCCAAATTGTGATTTGAATTTAGTCCAAAAAATTCGTATAATTCGTTTGAGAATTTCTCGCGAATAAATGGTGGCAATTAGGGCCTCATTTGAAATTGTGCTAGAGAGCACAAGCTGTGTGAATTTACTTCACAAGAACTCGACTCGTATAATTTAATGGAGAATTATTGAGAGTCAAAGGTGGCAATTACGGCCACACTGAAAATTGAATTTAATTTGGTATTTGACCAAGATTAAATTTCGGACTTGAAGTGTGACTTCAAATGTTTGGTTTTCCAATTTACTTCGAGATTGTGTCCAAATTAATATTTGATGAAATATTAAATGGAAAAGACGGACAATTCGAACAAATATGGGAGATAAATTCTCGCCATTAATACATTCGAATGTGGGGAAAAAGAAGTCTCTCCATGGTATACATTCAGAAACATTCAGAATGTGAGGATTTAGCTAAGGCGCGACTTTGAAGCTAAATGGAAAACCAAATGGCAGTGGCCGAAGAGGCTAGTGGAAAAGTTTCCACACGTGGATTTGTTCAATCTCGTTCATGAAAAGTCACCACACAAGGAGATAAATTTGCGTAAAATATGAGGATAAAGTGATCCTACAATTATCTCGAAGTGTGGGGGTGACTTTAAAAATTGAAGCACTGGCAGTGTGCTCATTAATGTTAGTTGAACAAATCATAAATTCCTGCGGGGAATTTTGTATGGAAATATCCAAATGTGTTGGAAGGATACACAATAAGTGAACTGGATATTTTGACACAAACTCCAAGCCCATCAGTGAAAATGTGGGGGAGAAGTGTCATGAAAATCCTCTAAAAATATGCAATAATGATTGCATTGAGACAAAAACCCGACCGGTTAAAATTGAGATGTTTTAGAGATTACGGGTAAGGGGAATGAGGTTAAAACCCACACATAAAAGGGTGTTCATAGCGGTAACTCAACCATGATGACTGGAGGATCCCAAGAACTTGGTTCAATGAGACAACTAAGTTATGAAGCACTCAATTATGCACTTGGAAAACTTTTTGCAACCCATTCTCGAATCCCTTCAAGTGCAACTCTGCACCTTCTGGTGCAGCAAAACCTGCTGACGTGTGGTAAGGTTAAGCTTAACAGCTTTTAATGATTCCTATATCCCAAGGGTGGGGTATTGCAGGTTACCCTTGATAGGAGATCACCTATATAAGCGTTGAAGTGGGGCCGCTTCTGACTGGGAGAAATTCAGTACACGCTTATGAATCCAAGATACGGTTCAGGGCCGAAATGGACAACAACGTGAGAAACAAAGGGTATCAGAATCGTTGCTGTGTATATGTCATTGTCTTGGTTTACACAAAAAGCCGACCAGTTCAAGACATCATGTTCACTGAGTGGCGAGTAAATCCGATGGCATCTTACTAGGGAAGGTTCAAAGCCAGTCGCTACCTATCCCGATGCAGTACAGGTTCGTCGGAACTTTCTTAGGGTGTCACATGCATTAATTTCATTCATGTGGGGGATTGTTGGAAAATATGGTTTTGACCATATTTGATTAAATATTAAGTGATAATTTAATTATCCATTTTGCGTAAATGGATTTGGTTGGTTCAATTTCTCAAAACCAATTTTTGGGTGAATGAAAAATTAATGTCATTTAATATGTGGATAAATACATTAATGAATGTATTTATAAAGGTAATAGTGAAGGATTGTGACTTATAGACATGAAGTGTCGTGTCTTTTTGATAAAACTATTCCAAAGGTTGTATCTTTAAGAGATATATCTTTTGGTGAATAGTTGTTTATTTCCAAGAGTTATGACTTTTGGAAAAATAATGTTTATAGTGAAGAGTCGCAACTATTACCTACGACCCTTGAAAATCTATAAATTGACCCCCACATTTGTCGTTTGCATAAAAATTCGGAAAATTATTTTCATTCACATTAAAAGTTGAGTGAATTGTCAAGTGCATACCTACATTGCTAGTTTTGCATTAGAATCGAGTCTGAAAGTTCCGGATACTCATTTGCGATTCGCCGATAGCTTCCGCTCGTAGTGCACCGGGCGGAAGGCTCTAAAGTCGTTGTATCTTGGGGATGGTTGCCATGAGCCGTATTGCACCAGTGTACGGGGCAATAACGTCTTACGGAGAGCGAGTTAAACTCGTGCCTCGACTTTCGTATTAGTTCGTGTCTTGCATTGAGTCATCTTCGTCTACACACACATTATTTACCTAAAATTTTCCAACATAATAGAGGAGATATGGAAAATCTGGAAAATCTGGAAAATATATGATACGGTCAATAATATCATATCGTATCAAATCATATCTTTGTAAATATTGTAGCCGATTTTATTTTTCATGAATATTGTTCCCTTATATGTAAATCTGTTGTAATCCCCAATCATAAATAGTGAGAATATCAGCCACCAATTACACGGTGAATTATCATCTATCTTACCGTTACCCTTTTGGTCACAAATTAAAACCTTAATTATGTCATTGCGAAACAATATATAATTTAATTGACAATTTTATTTTATCTCTAGAAGATTAACGTTATTGATTTTTTTTTTTCTTTAGATGATTATATGGTAGATAATTAAATGGTTAAAGGTGATGAAAAACATTTCATGAGAAACTAGTTATAATACTATTTAAATTAAAAATATTAATAAATTAGCTATTCTTTTTAAAGATAATGACTCAAACATGAAATATTTTAGAAAAAAAAATTTTAAATGTAATATTCATTATGTAACTACATGTATAAGCATTTCAAAACGGTCAATTAGTTAAAAAAAATAGTTCAAAGAAAAAATTAATAAATATTCAATTTAGTTAAATCATTATTTTAGGCTTGACAAAAAGAATTAAAAAAAAACACGTTTAATCCATTGTTTAGGGACCAAGCAGAACTTCCCATGCATCAATTTTATTTAAGCCCAAAATCTATTTGATAATAAAACTAAAATAATAGTAGTATTGTTATGAAATATTAAAATAGGTGAATGTCCTTTTGTTTCTCAAATAATTACAAGAATAATGAGGTGTCATTTTGCTTTCACAATATTAATGCATGTATTCTTTTGGACTCCAAAGGATCCTAGAATAATCCATGCATGTGTATAAATAGGTGGTATGCCACCTCATTTGGATGTATCAAAAACTTGAATGAAATATAGTTCTCCCTACATTCTTCCCTACAATATTCTCTATATATTTTATTCTTCTACTCTTTAATTTCTACATATTATATTAGTTTCACAACACATTATCAGCACGAGTTTCTACTTTGAGCAATATAAAAGATATTCAAGCGAGCACAAGTATATCATATACTTAATCACTTTTGAGGTAATACCTTTTCTTTTTTCAATTTGTTTTCATTATGGCTAACCTCACAAAATTGGAGTTTACACCTCTTGATATTACCGGAAAAAAAATATCTTTCATGGATTCTTGGTGTTGAAATTCATCTTGAGGCTAAAGGTCTTGGTGAAACTATTGTGGAAAACAATAATGCATATAACCAAGACCGTGCCAAAATGATGATTTTCCTTCGTCATCACTTGGATGACGGATTAAAAATTGAATATTTAACTGTGAAAGATCCACTTGTATTGTGGAAGGATCTAAAAGAAAGATACGACCACCTGAAGATGGTCGTCCTTCCAAAAGTCCGATATGATTGGCTCCACCTACGACTTCAAAATTTTAAAACTGTGAATGAATATAATTCGGCCATGTTCAGAATTACTTCTCAAATAAAGTTATGTGGCGAAAATATAATTGATGATGATATGCTTGAGAAGACATTTTTTTACCTTTCATGCCTCGAATTTGCTCCTGCAACAACAATATCGAGAAAAGGGATTTAATTTTTTTTTGAACTAATTGCTTGTCTTCTTTTGGCCGAGCAAAATAATGAATTATTATTGAAAAATCATGAATTCTGACCCACTGGTTCTAGTCCATTCCCTGAAGCGAATGTGACTCAATCTCCAACTTCCAGACGTGGTCGTGGACGAGGACATGGGGGAGTCGTGGACGTGGTCATAATCGTGGACGTGGTAGATACACCCCGTATAACAATAACAATCATGACCGTGACAAGAAACAAGGCGTCTCCTAGAAGAGAGACCATGGAGAAAAGAAAAAGTACGAGGAAAAACGTTATCGGTGTGGCATGGAAGGACATTGGTCCTGTATTTGTCGAACTGCGGACCATCTTGTTGAAATTTATCAAGCATCCCTAAAAAATAAGGGTAAAAATGTTGAAACAAATCATGTTGATGAAAATAATGATCTTGGAATTGATGATAATGTCATGGCTCATTTTGATGTATCTGATTTCTTTGGTGATATTTGTGGGCCTGTAGATCCACCATGTGGGCCATTGCGATATTTTATGGTGCTAATTAATGCATCAACGAGATGGTCACATGTATGTCTATTATCTCTCGCAAACTGACGTTTGTGAGATTGCTTGCTCAGATAATTAAATTACGAGCACAATTTCCAGATCATCCAAATAAGAAAATCCGTCTAGACAATGCTGGTGAATATTCATCACATGTTTTCTATAACTATTGCATGTGAATTGACATAAGTGTTGAACATCCTATAGCTTATGTTCATACACAAAATGGTCTAGCTGAATCATTTATCAAAAGATTGCAATTAATTGCTAGACCATTGCTAATGAAATCAAAACTTCCCTTGTCTGCTTGGGGATATGCTATATTACATGCAGCAACACTTGTGAGACTTCGGCCGACAAGTTATAATAATCATTCTCACTTACAATTAGCTTTTGACTATGAGCCCAATATCTCACATTTGAGAATTTTCGGTTGTGCGGTTTATGTTCCCATTTCACCACCCCACCGTACTAAATTGGGCCCCCAACGAAGATTGATAATATATATCGGGTACGAATCACCTTGTATAATAAAATATATTGAACCATCAACAAGTGATTTGTTTAGTGCACGATTTGCAGATTGTCATTTTGATGAATCTCATTTCCCGACATTAGGGGGAGGTAAGGATCAACTGAAGAAGGAAATCGATTGGAAAGTAAAAAATGGATTTCCTTGATTCTCGAACAAAAGAATGTGAACTCGAAGTTCAAAGAATCATACATTTGCAACAAATTGCAAATCAATTACCGGATGCATTTAGTGACTCCAGAAGAGTTACTAAATCACATATTCCAGCAGAAAATATTCAGGTAAAGATTGATGTCTCTAAAGGACAAATAACAAGTGTTAATGAGTCTAAAGCACGCCTGAAGCGTGGGAGACCTCTTGGTTCCAAAGATAAAAATCCTAGAAAGAAAAAAGGATTAAATCAAAATGATGAGCCAAAAGATGATGAAGGGCTCACACGTAGTGAGAAAATTCAACCTCCTGAAGGGGTTGCCTCTGAAGATGTTGCTCCTGAAGAGCTAGATTCGGAAGAGAATGAGGTTATAGAAACTTCAATGAATTTTGTCACTACGGGAAAAAGTTAGAACCGAAGAAAATGATAATATTTTCGCATATAATGTAGCACTTGATATTATGGAAGAAAATGAGGATCGTGAACCCAGATCGGTTGATGAATGTCGGCGTATAAATGATTGGCCAAAATGGAAAGATGCAATCCAGTCTGAATTGGATTCACTGGCAAAACGAAAAGTATTTGGACCTATAATCCAAACACCCAAAGGTGTAAAGCCAGTAGGATATAAATGGTATTCGTGCAAAAAAAAGAAATGAGAAAAATGAAATTGTGAGATATAAAGCACGATTGGTAGCCCAAGGTTTTTCACAAAGACCTGGATTTGATTATGATGAAACATACTCCCCTGTAATGGATACGATCACATTTAGGTATCTTGTAAGTTTTACCGTGTATGAAAAACTTGACATGAATTTAATGGATGTTGTCACTGCATATTTGTACGATAATCTTGAAAATGATATCTATACGAAAATCCCTGAAGGATTTAGCATGTCTGAAGCATGTAAATCAAATCCAAGAGAAGATTATTCTATCAAATTGCAAAGGTCTTTGTATGGGCTCAAACAATCTGGACTCATGTGGTGTAATCGACTTACTGAATGTCTAGTTAAGGAAGGTTATACCAATGACCCAATATGCCCATGTGTTTTCATAAAGAATAATGAGCCAAATTTTATAATAATTGCAATATATGTTGATGATCTCAATTTAATTGGGACTTTTGAAGAGCTCCAAAGTGCAGTTTCATATTTGAAGAAAGAATTTGAGATAAAAAAATTTGGACAGACTGAATTTTGTCTTGGTTTGCAAATTGAGCATTTAGAAGGTGGAATTTTGGTCCACCAAACTGCTTATACCCAGAAGGTATTAAAGCGGTTCTACATGGATAATGCACATCCATTAATGTTGGTCCCACTAGATAGATTGATTGCGGAAGCTTTAAAGTTATGTCTTAACAAACTTCTTATTATAAGAGCACACAACAAATAAGAGAATAAATAAACGAAAGCAATAAATAACACCGGATATATAGTGGTTCGGATCTGAATATCCTACGTCCACTCTCCCTTTTATCCAAGGGGTCTCACTAACAGCCAACCAACTCACTCACGTACTGGAATTTTCGAAGTACCAGTTCCTTCTTACAACTCCTTTAGATTTAACCACAATTTAAAGTAATCAACCTTCAACCTTATCTTAGAGATGAACAGGTTAAAGTTCCAACAACTCCTTAAGAGTAGATATGTAATGTGAGCAATAAGAGTGCTAAGAGTGATTATCAAAAGCTTGGAATATGACTTGTGCGCGTGAGAGTCTCTAGAGCTTTTTCTTGATACTGCACTCTTGTATTTATAGAGGAGATTAGGGTTAGCCGTTGGAGAGCTAATCCAATTAGATCCTCTATTTAAGGAAGCTTCAATCAATCAATTCCCTAATTGATTGATTGGGTTGGTGGGATCCTTGGATTGATTGACTTCAATAACTTTCCAATCCGATCTTGTTGACTTGATTTGAATCACCAACAGTCAAATGCTTCCTCTGCCTAACACTGATTCTCTCCAGAGAAGGCAAGACCAGACACCAGGCAACCTCGGTGTCTTCTGGTCCAGATCTGGTTAACAACCAGAATACTCAGTAAAAATAGGGGATTAAACTGAGCATCTTTTGTTTCACCGGACTCGTCTGGTCTGGGGAAAGGTTCTCTGCCTCTGGTCAGATCTCTTCTGGTGAAGTCTTCTGGTGGAGTCCTCTGGTGAAGTCCTCTGGTGGGGTCTTCTGGTGACTCTTCTGGTGAAGTCTTCTGGTCTGGCAGTTCCCCCTAGACTAAGTCCTAATCTAGATCATCATCTGGCTAACAGGTCCAGATGGTCCTATTACATCTTCTGGTTTGTTTTAACTCATCAAAACTATACAATATTTTTCCTAATAATTTTCCCTTTTTTGATGAAGTTAAAACACTACCAGAACTGATAAAAAAAAAAAAAGAAAATAAGCAAGAAAACAATAAAGGGATAAGACCTTAGAGTAGATCTTATCAGGCAAATAATAAGACAACAAGAGGTTGTCTTTTGAACAGAGAAGATATGATTTTCATTAATAATAAGGATAAAGGAGATTACAGATTACAAAGCAAGTCTGGTCCTAATCTAGGCATATCTTCTGTTTTCTTTAGGTACCAGAAACCAGTCAAGAAACCTGTCTTGAATGGCCTTCAACTCTGCAGAAGATGTTGGAGTGAAATTCACCAACACCTTTGTCTTGTACAGTTTCTTCAATTCAGCCCAATCAACCTGGTCTCCTGCCATTGGAGTGTTGAGATAATGGAATTCAGGAGCAGTGACTTCCAGGTTGAACTTAATAGTTGAATCCATCAATTGCTTATGGAGATCTGCATCATAAGCTTTCATCCAAGAGTGGAAAGTTCTGTTGATGAGAGCATCATCCTCTGTTGGAGGCCTCTGGATGTAATGTTGAATGAACCAGAGAGTCTTGGCTTCCCTCCACCTCTCAATCAGAGGCACGGGCACAGTAGAGTCAAAGGACCCTTCTGTCCTGAGAGGCAAGATGTTCATGACTTCAACATGCCCTTTCCTTTTCTGGCTGGATCCACTGGCACCAGGAGTGATACCAGCTTCTCTGCTCTTCTTATTTTGCCTCCTAACATATCGGAGCCTCTGCTCTTCATCTATGTTCTTCCTGATCCTTGCTTGCCTTTCTTCAGGCGTTTCTTCTCTGAACCTCTTCTCTGCCTCTTCCACTACTTCTTCTAGGAAGCTTTTCTTGACATTTCTGATCTTCTTCTTAGGATCCTGCTCTGCTTCCGACTCCTCTTCTGCAGCAAGCTGCTTAGCCATGGTAAGAGATTTAAGCTCCTCTTTCTTCTTCTTCTGCAGCTCTGCCTGGGCCAAGGTGTTCTCTAGCAGGTCCAGACGAGCTCCATGGCAAAATAGGGTCTCATTGGTGGTCTTCGCCAGATCAGTTCTGGCCTTCTCTTCCCCCTTTTAACTTCATCAAGGAGGGGCTCCACTACCTGCCTTATGAGATCAGGCAAGGCAGTGTTGGAGGAAGAGTGAAGATCATGAAGTTGCTTAGCCTCCTCCAGGTAAGCCTTCAATTCTGCAACTAGCTTCTCCTGTCTGTCCAACATCTCCTGGAGGGAGTCCTTCATCTTAGCAGTTTGGAGCATCTGGGTGGCCATCTCAATCTTCAGCACAGAGACTGGCCTCATCTGCTCAAGCACATGCTCCTGGAGCTGCTTCTGGCTATGCATCACGTCCAGCTTGACAAAGAGGCCATTTGCCTTGAAGGAAGCTTTAACTTCAGCAAGAGTAGACTTGATCTGCTTAAGGAAAATCCTTCCCTCCTGCCGAATCTGATGCTCGATCATAGCAGGGGCCATATGTTGAATAGCCTTAGAGAACCGCCCAATTTGTATGATCTGCTCGTTGAAGAAAGTCTTCATCTTCTGGAGCACGGCAGGAGACATATCAAAATCTTCCTCATCAGAGTAGAGCTCTGGAGGAAAGACAAAATGAGGCCCAAACTTGTAAGAGGGGCCCTCAGGGGAGATCATAACCCTCCCTGGATGAGCAAGGTGCGAATCAAGACCTTGGCTGCAACAGGGGTCTCTAGCTCTGCTGGGTTCTGGATATTCAGCTTCTGCTTAAGTTCAATCTCTCATGCAGTGAAGTTGGAGGGACCCATTTCCTCAAGCAAAAGCATAAGGTCCTCCACATCTTCAAGTCTGGCCTTGCTCCAGACTTTGGCATCAGTAAGGTCTGCCAAAAGTGGTAAGTGCTCCAGAAGAAATGGGAAATGCTCTCTTAGCCAGAGCTGAGCACTCACACTCATACTCTGCCTAATGGGACCCATTTCTGCAGATGAGAAAGTGAAGGGTTTGAGCCCAGAGGCAGAGGAGGAAGGTGCTAAGTGAGCAGGATCAAGTGAAGCTTCCTCATCTTCACTATCATCGTTGGTAAGGCATGTGGGAGAATGGGGAGGGCCAGGGAATCCCAATGCCATAGAAAGAGGGTTCAAGTTTGAGGGCTGATCTGTTTGAGTTTGGGGAGGGTTTGGATTTTGTGAGGTAGAGGATGAAGGAATGGGTTGCTCTGCACCAGAAGTAGAAGGGATCTCTGGTACAGAGGGTGGGATAGGTATTTGTGATGTGGAAGGGGAAGGAATGGAGGGTTCTGCACCAGAAGTAGAAGGCCCTTCTGGTACAGGGGCTGGGGTAGAGGGATTTGTGGTAAGGGGTTTTTGTGAAGGTGGGGGAGAAGGTGTTTGTGTAGGTATGGTGGAGGGAGTATATATGGGGGTATCTGGGAGAGTCTGCTCTGGTGAGGCAAATGGGGCACCAGAAGCAGATGGGGTTTGGGGAGGATTATCTGGGGGAGAGGTGGAAGGGGTAACAAGATTAATGGGTGTAGAGGTAGAGATTGGGGGAATTACCTCTTCAGAAGGGACTGGAGCAGAGGAGTCCTGCATGATTCTGGCAGCTTCATCAATAGCTTGCTCCAGAGCATCTCCAAGATCAGAGCCAGAGTCTGAATCTTGAATAATGGCCTTCCTTGCCTTAGGCTTCTTCTTTAGAGGCTCAACTTCTTCTTCCTCCTCCTCTGATGGCTCATCCACCAGGAGTGTTCTTGGAGCCCTTCTGCCTGTCCTTGGCTTCTTTGCAGATTTCCTCTTAGCCTCCTCTGGCCTCTTCCTCTTGGAAGCTCCTGCCTTCTTGGCAGCCTCAGCTCCTTCACTCTTCTTCTTCAATACATCAAGAAGAGGAATCTGGTCCTCCTCTGAGGAACCAGAACCAGAGAAAGCAATGGTTGAAGAACCAGTTGCTTCAGCAGGCTTCTTCTGGGTCTTCTGCTTCTGCTGTTGTTTCTGCCCCTTTGCAGGTGAGGGAATTGCCTGCAGAGGAGGGGCAGGGATGGCTTGCTCACCATCAGAGTCAGGATGGCCATGAAGGGGACCATCCTTAGAGAACAAAATCTTGGACTTATGGAAGCCCTTACACCAGGAATCTCTCCACTTCTTCTCTGGAAGGATTGAGTCCAAGATTAAAGTGAGCTTTGTGCCCAATGCCACATTAGCATTGAACACAAACTGTTGCTCTCCAGGCAACTGGGGGCACTCTTCCTTCTGGACCTTCAGCTTGTTCTTCCTCAGCACTCCCCAGAAGAACTCGGCCCAGTTGCATTGGGCACCATCAACAATGGCCCTCATAACACAGAGCCTGCCAGTAAAGATAGCATCTGTGCTATGGCTCTCGCACATGAGAATTTTCACCACAATATCAAACAACACCTTATACTTCTGCCTCAGATGTTTGTCCAAGAAACCCTTGGTAAGATTCTGGCACGAATTTCTGGCAAACATCTTGAAGGATTCCAATGCCTCTCCTTCCTTGTACTTCAATGGATCTACACCTTCCGCAGAAATGTTTTCAAATAATGCGTAGAAATCGTGCTTGGAAAACACCAAATCATCCTGGTCGATCTTGGATGAAATGTAGTCGTCGTGGATCTTCATACGAACCAAAAACTGGGCCGCATATCCGTCCAAAGTCCTAAAGTTTCTAGGAATCGTCGAAATCAACTTCTCCACCCCTGCTTTCTGGAGCAACTCCAGAATCGACAGTGCTACAGGGTTCTTTGTGGTGTAGAAATCAACCACCATCTCCGTTTTCAACTTCTTCATCATCAACTCATGATCGAAATTGCACTGAGGGGCCATTGCTGAGAGAGAGAGAGAGAGAGAGAGAGACTTTGCAGAGAGAAGTTAGGGCTTTGAAAATATGGAAACGTGAAAAGACAGATTGAAAAGAAATTTGATTTAAATAGGGTAATACGCGTGGTAAGAACAATAAATGAAGTGAACGCGTGTAATGCCCAAATATAAATTAGGGAACAAAATCAATTTTTGAATTGATTGACATTTTGCACATTAATTAAATCTGATGGCCAAGATTAAAAGGCAAAATACAGATTTAATCTGGTGCGTAGGCGTGGTCATTGGGACTGGGCATAAAGGGGTTTTGTGGCAGTCAAGAGAAAAAACGAAATGATTGCCTAGGCCCTATACCCTAGTCTTAAATACACTCTGAAGTTGAAACATTTTGGGTGTTTTTACTAATGTAAAAGGTGTATCCCAATGATCAGGGGCCAGAAAAGTAAAATCATACCTGTCACCTGGTATTGTAACTAGATGATACCACAACTAGTCTGGTGTGACATCCCATCTGATGAAACCTATCTGGTTCTGGTCAGAGAAGACTCTGGTTTTGATTCAGCACCTTATCTGGGACGTACCTCATCTGGTACAAGTGTCACCTGGTGCATACCTTATCTGGAGAAGTAACTTCTCTGATATATCTGTCCTGTAGGTATGTTAGTTGAGAAAATAATGAAGTATGTAAAAATTAAATTAAGGATACTTCTTCTCTGATGTTCCCCCTAAAAAAAATTTGTCTCTGGATCCAACAAACCTAACTCAAATGCTAACTCTCTGAATCTGGTCTCAGCCAGTGGCTTAGTCAAGATATCTGCTCTCTGCTTCTCTGTTGCAATCTTTTCCATCCTTATATCTCCCTTCTCAACATGATCTCTGATAAAATGATGCCTTATATCAACATGTTTGCATCTGGTATGAAGAACTGGATTCTGGGTGATTGCAATTGCACTATTGCTATCACAAAAGATTGTAATATCCGTAGCTCTAATCTGGTAGTCCCTAAGCTGTTGACTAATCCAGAGTAGTTGTGAACAACAGCTCCCTGCAGCCATGTACTCTGCTTCTGTTGTTGATGTAGCAACTGAAGTCTGCTTCTTAGAAAACCAAGATACCAATTTATTCCCTAAAAATTGGCATGTTCCACTTGTAGACTTTCTATCTATTCTGCATTCACAATAGTCTGAATCTGAATAACCACTTAACTCTAAGTTGTCATCTGCAGGATACCATAATCCTAAATTCACAGTTCCCTTAAGATATTTCAATATCTTCCTAGCTGCTTCCAAATGACTTTTCTTAGGATTAACTTGGAATCTGGCATACACTCCTACTGCAAAAGTGATATCTGGTCTGCTTGCAGTCAGGTACAGAAGAGAACCAATAAGTGCTCTGTACTGAGTCTGGTCCACACTCTCTCCAGACTCATCTGGGTCCATGTTGAAATTTGTCATCATAGGAATCTTGGCTGCTTTGCTAGATCCTACTCCAAATTTCTCTAACATGTTTCTGATGTACTTCGCCTGATTTATGAAGATTCCCTTCTCTGTTTGCCTTACCTGCAGACCTAAAAAGTAATTCATCTCACCCATCATAGACAACTCAAACTGACTCTGCATGAGATCACCAAACTTCTCACACAACTTCTTGTTGGGGGATCCAAATATAATGTCATCAACATATATTTGGACCAGAAGGATGTCCTTTCCTTCTTCTTTCCTAAACAAGGTCCTATCAATCTTACCTTTAGAAAAACTATTTTCCAGAAGAAATTGAGATAGAGTGTCATACCATGCTCTGGGTGCCTGCTTCAGCCCATACAGAGCTTTCTTAAGCTTAAACACCTTGTCACCTTGTTCAAAACCAGGAGGTTGTTCCACATACACTTCCTCAATGAGAATCCCATTAAGAAAGGCAGATTTCACATCCATCTGGTATACTTTGAACTTCATGTGAGCAGCATATGCTAGGAACAATCTGATGGCTTCTAGTCTGGCAACAGGAGCAAATGTCTCATCATAGTCTATTCCTTCAGACTGAGAATAGCCCTGAGCCACTAGCCTTGCCTTGTTCCTAGTAATGACATCATTCTCATCTTTCTTATTCTTGAAAACCCACTTAGTGCCTATCACCTTTTGATGTCTTGGTCTGTCTACCAGCTCCCAAACATCTTGTCTGGTGAATTGATTCAACTCCTCTTGCATTGCAACAATCCAATTTGAATCTTTCAGTGCTTCCTTGATATTCTTGGGCTCAATCAAGGACAAATAGCAACTGAATAAGGCAGCTAAGTTAAGAGTTCTCCTAGTCTGGACACCCTTAGTTGGATCTCCTAAAATCAGGTCATTGGGGTGATCAACCAGGGTCCTCCTTCCCGTGGTCTTGCCTGGTTGATCATCTTCTGCAGTACCTTGGTGAATATCACCACCTGCAGAAGAGCTTCCCCCTACAGGAGTTCCAACCTTCTCTGGTTCTGCACCTTGTGAAGACTTCTTCTTCAGAGAACCAGGAGATGGGTCATCATCTGAATCTGAATCAACAATAGGTGGATTGACTTTGATTACTCTGGGAATAGTCTGATTCTGTGTCTCATCAAAAGACTTAGAGTCCACCTTGCACTCAAAAGCAAATTCATAAAAAAACAACATGTGGTGTTTCCTTCACACAAAGTGAATTCTTATTAAAAACTCTAAATGCCTTACTGGTGCTGGAATATCCCAAAAATATTCCATCTGCCACTTTGGCATCAAAAGTTCTTAATTTAGATTTCCCATTGTCATGGATGAAACACTTGCATCCAAAAACATGAAAATATGAAACAGATGGGGTTTTACCTTTCCATACCTCATATGGAGTCTTACTATGTCTCTGGGCAATCAGGCATCTGTTCTGAGTATAGCAAGCTGTATTAATGGCTTCTGCCCAAAACCTCTGTGGTGTGTTGTACTCTGCCAGAAGTGTTCTTGCAGCTTCCTTGAGAGTCATATTCCTCCTTTCTGCTACTCCATTTTGTTGAGGGGTTCTGGCAGCAGATGTCTCATGAAAAATCCCATGGTCCTTGCAGTAATCTGCAATGTGTGAATTCAAAAACTTTGTCCCCTTGTCACTTCTGATTCTGACTATGCTCTGGTTCTGCTCATTCTGAATCTGCTTGAAGAATTCTGGCAGCTTAGTGATAGTTTCATTTTTCTTAAACAAGAACACTACCCAAGTGTATCTTGAAAAGTCATCTACTATCACCAAGGTGTACTTCCTTCCACTGAAACTAAGAGGAGAAACAGGTCCAAACAGGTCCATGTGAAGTAGTTGAAGTACTCTGGTTGTGGTTGTATTTTGGACATCCTTAAAGGAAGTCTTGGGTTGTTTACCCTTCTGGCATGAACCACAAACCTGATCCTTCTTAAACACTTCATTAGGAATACCTCGAATGAGACCTTTTCTGGCAATCTTATTCAGTGTCTTGAAGTTAAGGTGGTTCAATCTCTTGTGCCATAACCAGCTATCTTCTGCAGATCCTTTAGCAACCAGGCAAGCATTTCTTGGGCAACTGCTAAAATCTGCAAGATAAATGTTACCCTTCCTCAAGCTTATTAGCAAGATATCATTATAATCAGAAGAGAAAACAGTGCATGAATCACTAGAGAACTTCACTGAGTATCCCATGTCACAGAATTGGGATACTGAAAGCAGATTATGCTTGAGTCCTTCAACATAATAGACTTCATCTACAGATACTCCATTGAAGGTCAACTTTCCAACTCCTCTGGTGACTCCATAGTTGTTGTCACCAAACATCACTCTTGGCCCATTCATTGGCTTGAAATCTTGGAGATTATCTTTCTGGAAGGTCATGTGCTTGGAACATCCACTATCAATGTACCAGACATAGTTGCTTGAAAGTCCTTTCTCCAATGGGCTCTTATCTACCTGCAGAGAAATCAATTAGGTCCCCTACTAGTGCTGGGTCCTGATTGGTTAGTTGCAAGTTTTGTAGGAATCCAAAGATAAAGATCATCCCTTGCTGGATGAGGAGATCTTATCTTCCTTCCAAATCTATCTACCAGAACATGTCCTCTTACAATGACATATTGAGCTACTGGTCTGATAAGGACACCTTTCCTATACACAGGTCTGGTGTACCTTTTCTCAAATCTGGCCTTTGGAATGGCCTGCCTCAAAGACATGGTCTTAAAGGTCTGGTTGTAAGGGTACATCCTAGAAGAACCATCTCTGGTGTCATAACTACCCAGATCAGTTGGTTTTCTATAGATGGGTCTGGAGGACCTCCTCTGGTTCTGAAGATTGGATCTATTCTGATGATAGGATTCCTTCTGAGGTTTCCTGTTCTGGAATCTTCTTGGAGCATTCCACCTTTGAGATCCCTGGTTCTGATTGAGGTTCCTTGGTTCAGTATATCTCCTCTGATATCCCCTATTCTGATTAGATTTTCTCTTAGAGTCTCCTTTTTGAGGTCCCCTAATCTGCTTAGGTTCCACTCTTTTAGGATTCCTCTGAGGTTCTCTAATCAGGTTAGGCATCTGAACAGAACCATCAATCTTCATAGGTTCTCTTTTCTGACTTGTATGCTCTAGAATTTTTCTTTCCAGAACATTCACCTCTTCTGGATTATGTCTTGAATTGTCAGCAGGGGGGTCCCATTTCCAACCAGGTCTGTGAACCACCATTCTATCAGAAGGATCCTCTTCATTCCGGAGTTCCACAAGTTCACCAGATCTTATAGACTTGTCTTTAGTAAAGCAATATTTATGAGATCTTTTAATAATTCCAGGATATCCTAAACCACTCTTATCATTTATGCGTTGATAAGATCATGAAATAATAGATAGAACATCTGGTTTCATAGAATCTTCTCTGGGCACAGGTATCTCAATAGTTTGCTCAACTTGTTTTCCCTTGATAAGAGTCTGGTATTTGGCTCTAAGCTCATTGAGCTCATTCTCCTGAGAAGTATTTTCCTTCATGATTTGATCTACCAGAGTATCTCTTTCTTTGATCTTATCCTGAAGTTTAGAGACTTCTTTGGAATGATCTTTCATGAGTTCTCTGGTGGATTTTTGTTCATGAGATAGGGATTGAACTTCAGTTCTGAGCCTACCATTCTCTTTCTCAAGTTTTTGACATAGTTGAACACAATTTTGGAGATCTGATAGTATTTGCTGCATATCAGACTCTCTGGAGTTACCAGATGAATTAGAGGATTCAATATATTTGGAATTTGATAAGACTAAAGCAGTTTCTTGTGCCTCATTGATGTCTGCCATCAGACATACATCATCATTAGACCCGAAATCAGAAGAAGAAGAACTGGAACTAGTATCCTCCTCCTCTGCTTCTGCCAGCAATGCTCTCTTGTCTGCATATCTCCTATCTCTCTTGAGTCTTTTCTCTTCTCTTTCCCTAGGAGTAAGTTGAGGACAATCATAACTGTAGTGACCAGTCTTGTTGCATGTGTAGCAGGCATTGTCTCCTCTGGGACTAGGACTTGGCTCTCTCCTCCTATGGTTGTAGTCAGATCTGGCTGGACTACTCTCTCTCCTCTTGTAGTCAGGTCTGCAGAGCTACCATCCCTCCTCTGATAATCTGATCTCCCAGAGCTGCCAAGGTTGTCATCTCTCCTCCTTTCTGGAGTTCTGAATCTGGTCTCCCTTGAGTCTCCAGATGTCTTCTCCTTTTCTGCAGGCTTGAAAGAACTCTTCCTGTCTCTGGTAGACTCCTTCCAAAGCCTTTTGTACCTGCCATATTTTGAACTCATTTTATCCAATTTACGGGTTAGAAGTGCTACCTGCTCCTTGAGACTCAAGTCATCTGCAGTAGACTCTTTTGGCTTGTCATCAGTCTTGATAGTTGAGGAGAATGCAACTCCTTTCTGACCAGAAGAGGAAACCTCTTCTGTTTGATCCTCCTCTTGAAGATCATATTCATAAGCTTTGAGATCAGACAACAGAAGATGATGATCCAGAGTGTTGAGATCCTTGTTGTCCTTGATCACAGTGACTTTAATTTTCCACCCGCTGGTTAGTGAACGCAAGATTTTACTATTAATTTCCTTTTCAGAATAGGCCTTACCTAAGGCACTAGCCTTGTTCAGGAGGTTTGTGAGACGCATATCCAGCTGGTCAATGGTCTCGTATGGTTTCATCTTGAAAGTGTCAAACGAGTGTTGAACAACTTGGAGCTTGTTATCTTTAATCTTCTCTGTTCCCTCACAGAGTAGTGCAAGTTTGTCCCACATCTCCTTGGCAGTGGCACAAGTTCTGACCTTTTCAATCACTTCTTTAGTAAGTGTGTTGATGATCTCGGTTCTTGCTACCTGGTCCAAGTTGTAGAGCTTTCTTTCATCATTGTCTAACTCATCTTTCTTTTTAGGATTCTTTGCCTGGGGACTCTGTCCTCTGCAGTTTTCTGGGCAGTTTCACTCGTTTCTTCTCTGGACTCTGACCTGCCACTATCAATAGGAGTCCAGTAAAATTGAATTGGGCCACTTTCTACCACATCTAACATGCAGTGATGAATAGCTCCAAGATGATTGCTCATCATGAAGCTCCAGTGGCTATAATCCTCGAATGAGAATTCTGGTAGTTTGCGACTCTTATAAGAAGATTTCGAAGACATATTTACTAAAATAAGGATTTAAAAAGAATTTGAACAAAAACAATAAAGAGCAATGGATCTGCCCGGTGACCACCAAAAGCTTTACAAAGCAGTGGTCGTTGGACACACTGCTTTGATACCACTTGTTGGTCCCACTAGATAGATGGATTGCGGAAGCTTTAAAGTTATGTCTTAACAAACTTCTTATTATAAGAGCATACAACAAATAAGAGAATAAATAAACGAAAGCAATAAATAACACCGGATATATAGTGGTTTGGATCTGAATATCCTACGTCCACTCTCCCTTTTATCCAAGGGGTCTCACTAACAGCCAACCAACTCACTCACGTACTGGAATTTTTGAAGTACCAGTTCCTTCTTACAACTCCTTTAGATTTAACCACAATCTAAAGTAATCAACCTTCAACCTTATCTTAGAGATGAACAGGTTAAAGTTCCAACAACTCCTTAAGAGTAGATATGTAATGTGAGCAATAAGAGTGCTAAGAGTGATTATCAAAAGCTTGGAATATGACTTGTGCGCGTGTGAGTCTCTAGAGCTTTTTCTTGATACTTCACTCTTGTATTTATAGAGGAGATTAGGGTTAGCCGTTGGAGAGCTAATCCAATTAGATCCTCTATTTAAGGAAGCTTCAATCAATCAATTCCCTAATTGATTGATTGGGTTGGTGGGATCCTTGGATTGATTGACTTCAATAACTTTCCAATCCGATCTTGTTGACTTGATTTGAATCACCAACGGTCAAATGCTTCCTCTGCCTAACTTTGATTCTCTCCAGAGAAGGCAAGACCAGACACCAGGCAACCTCGGTGTCTTCTGGTCCAGTTCTGGTTAACAACCAGAATACTCAGTAAAAACAGGGGATTAAACTGAGCATCTTTTGTTTCACCGGACTCGATTGGTCTGGACTCGTCTGGTCTGGGGAAAGGTTCTCTGCCTCTGGTCAGATCTCTTCTGGTGGAGTCCTCTGGTGAAGTCCTCTGGTGGGGTCTTCTGGTGACTCTTCTGGTGAAGTCTTCTGGTCTGGCAGTTCCCCCTAGACTAAGTCCTAATCTAGATCATCATCTGGCTAACAGGTCCAGATGGTCCTATTACATCTTCTGGTTTGTTTTAACTCATCAAAACTATGCAATATTTTTCCTAACAATTAAGTACCCCAATGGTCGTTCTATCTTTTGATCCTAATAAGGATCCTTATAGACCGCGAGAGGAGGATGAAGACATTCTTGGTCCTAAAGTACCATATCTCAGTGCTATTGGTGCACTTATGTATCTTACTAATTGTACAAGACCAGATATATCATTTGCAGTAAATCTATTAGCAAGATTTAGTTCATCTCCTACACGACAACATTGGAATGGTATAAAATACATTTTTCGTTATCTCCAAGGAACAGTTGATCTTGGCCTATTTTATTCAAATAAATCTCGATTGGAATTACTTGGTTATGCTGATGCTGGGTATTTATCAGACTCACATAAAGCAAGGTCTCAAACTGGATATGCATTTACATGTGGTGGTACCGCAATTTCTTGGCGGTCTACGAAGCAATTGCTTACTGCCACCTCTTCAAATCATGCTGAAAGCATAGCAATACATGAGGCCAGTCGAGAATGTGTTTGGCTAAGATCAATGACCAATTATATCCAGAAAAATTGTGGGTTGTCACATGACAATGAAAATCCTCCAATTGTGTTATTTGAAGATAATGCAGCTTGTATAGCCCAACTAAAAGGGGGATATATTAAATGAGATAGAACGAAACATATTTCACCAAAATTCTTCTTTACTCACGAGTTACAGAAGAATGGTGAAATTGATGTGCAACAAATCCGATCAAGTGACAATTTAGCGGATTTATTTACCAAGGCATTACCGACGGCAACATTTGAAAAATTAGTGAAGCGCCTTGGAATGTGAAGGTTAAAGGATTTTAAATGATATTTGAATCAGTGGGAGAATTATTGTAATAAGTAATATGTACTCTTTTTCCCTTCACTAGGGTTTTTGTCCCAATGGGTTTGTTTTCCCTAGTAATATTTTTAACGAGACATATTATTTATGTGACAGCGGACATCCAAGGGGGAGTGTTATGAAATAATAAAATAGGTGAATGTTCTTTTGTTACTCAAATAATTACAAGAATAATGAGGTGTCATTTTGCTTTCACAATATTAATGCATGCATTCTTTTGGACTCCAAAGGATCCTAGAATGATCCATATATGTGTATAAATAGGTGGTATGCCACCTCATCTAGATGTATCAAAAATTTGAATGAAATATAGTTCTCCCTACATTCTTCCCTACAATATTCTCTATATACTTTGTTCTTCTACTCTTTAATTTCTACATATTATATTAGTTTCACAACAAGTATCATATTTTTACTTTCGCCGTAATATGCCACTTCACTAAGCACTTTGAAATTTGAATATAATAGATAGGATATTCTTTTATGCAGATTTATGTTGTATTTTATTGTGGGGATTGGACATTTATGTTGCATTTTATTGTGGGGATTAGATTAGCTTAAATTAGAGAGATTTTGTACTCTATTTTATTGTATTCAGTGAAATGAGAAAAATGAGAGAATTGTTTTCCTATATGGTATCACGAGAATATGGTTTCTCTCTCCAAGGATCTGTCTTCTATTGCCCTCTCACGATACTGCCTTCTTCTTCCTCTCGATTCTATGATCAATGACTACTCTAAAGTCCTCATTTCAACCAGCTTTAACAGTCAATAATATCAAGAACCATGTTTCCATTACGCTTAAAATGGAAAAAGTGCAATATAGCACGTGGGCAGAATTATATAAAATCTATTGTCGTTCGCATCATGTCCTTCACCATATTATTTCGTCAGATCCTCCTACTCCCATTCTGACTATTGGTGAAGACCGTGAGATGTGGCTGATATTGGATGCGGTGGTACTTCAATGCATTTATGCAACAATCTCGTCCGATCTCCTGCACACGATCCTTGAGCCTAATATGAAGGCTATTACCACGTGGGAAAGACTTAATGATATTTTCCAAGATAATAAAAATTCGAGAGTTGTTTTGTTGGAACAAGAATTTTCACACACGGTTCTTGAATCCTTCACCAATGTGTCTGCTTACTGTCAACGGTTTAAGAATTTAGCTAATCAACTTAAAAATGTTGGTGCTCCAGTTTCAAATGACCGAATAATCTTGGAGTTGGTCTCGGGTTTAACAGAAGCATACAATAGTGTGGGAACATTAATTCGATAAATGAACCCTCTTCCCCAGTTCTACCAGGCCCGTTCCATACTTGTCCTCGAAGAAGCGGGTCTTGCACGTAGAGCAGCGACTGCTACTTCCCTGGCTCTGTTGTGTCACATGTTGATTCTTCGTCTAGTGTTCAGGCGTCGTTGAATCAGCGTGCCCAGTTAGCTCTTGTGGTCCACACAAAAAGAAGCAAGGCAACAACAAAGGATCGAAGCCTAGCCAGAACACTCAGCAGCAACAGCAGATGCGTCCACAGGAAAGTTGTCCTGGTCCGTGGGCTTCTCAGCAGCCTTCTTGGCCATGGGTTTGGCCAACCCCACTGTGTCCCTACCATACTATGCCCTGGACCATGCATCAACCCATGGTGTCTGGCCCTCGACAACCTACTCGACAGTCTAGACATCTTGGTCCTCGGCCGCAGGCCTACTCAGTACAAGCTCTTGGCCCATCGCCCACAGATATAGAGGCGGCCATGTGTTGATAGGCGAACAACCGAGCAACGGGATTAAGATAAATAAATACTAAAATAATAAATTAAGAGGTCACTAAGAGTAAAAAATCAAAAAGGACGAGCAGTAGGGAGGACGACACTAGGAGGCGAGTAGCTGGATAGAATGACCAAGTTAGAGGAGGCGAGCAGCTGGTAATTTGGGCATAAAAAGAGAGGCGACCAACTTGACCAAGAAGGATATTAAAGAAGTAAAAAGAGGCGAATAGGCGAGCAAGAGGGCACCTCGGAAGATCATCAGAAATTAGGGACAAACACTTGTCATTGTATAAGATGTAATAGCTTAAGGATATAACAAGTGTCTTAACAAGTGTCACATTGTAAATGAAAGTGATTAAGGAGGTGACACCTCATGCTTGCTTGTACTCTATATATACCCCTTCATGGGATAATAAGAATAAGTTGAATTATTCAAAACAAGGCCAAAACTCTTGCCAAATTTCTCCTCAAATCTTCCTTATGAAAATTTAGCCTTAATCTTTGATTTAATTCTTGTTTGATGATCTTCTAAGCCTAGAAACAACCACTAATCATCTAATCTGAACTAAGATCATCAACAATTGGCGCTAGAAGGAGGGTCGAACCTCCGAGTTGTTGAAGATTTAGAGAATTCTTGTGAAAAGTCGCCGGAATTTGCAAAAATCCGGCAACAGGTCGTGGAAAACTGGGTTTGGAGGTGTTGGCTGGTATTTATGAAGTGTTTTTTTAGATTTAAAGGCTTGAATGCATGCATGTATGAACAAGGATTGTAACAAGCCAAATTCATACATGCAAGGCTAGTTGTTTTTAAATCAACAATCATAAAAATACAGATCTTTTGTAAAAAAATACATCACATTTGATAAATGGCGAGATCACACGAGATGCAATCATCAAGTTCTCATCCTTCGAACAAGTCACGAACAAGGGTATCGTCGACGGGTGAACTGCAAGAACGGTGCGAGCGACGTCCCGGAGGAATGCACAAGTTACAATCGATACTCTTCTCCCGGAAGTGGAGGCCTTGGCTCAAAATCCGGAGGAATTGGCGAAAGCGATTGCCGTCTTACAATCGTTACAAAGATAACAAGAGGCCGCAGGACCATCAAAGACCCAGGAGGCGAGCAACCGGGCAACAGGGCAAGAGCCATCCAAAGCCCCGGAGGCGAGCAACCGGGCAACTGAAAGAAGAACCAAGCAACGTGAAGATATAAAAATGGATGAGGTTGATAGTGAACAAGCCAGGAGAGCCAAGGGCAAAACACCAATAAGTGAATGACTTGGAAGTCGAGGAGAGTCCACTCCGGGGACAGGCGAGGAGCCGAGCAGCGGGGGGACAAAGAGTGTGAGTCACTCTCACACGAGAGGAAGAACAAATAATCATGAAGGATGTAGGAGAAAGACTCACCAAAGGAGCGAAGAAAAAGGACACGAGCAGGCACACCCTGCTGCTCACCCCTCAGTCCATGAGAGTTTGAGAAGGTCGGCCTTTGGGCGTTTGGGTCCCAACGGAGCTAGCAACATCGCTAAGCATATCACACAGGAGAAACGTCCCGTTAGCAAGGGACTGCATCATGAAGAGGTCATCGAACCCAACCATGACGAACAACCTTCTAATGAAAGAACGTCTCCGGATGAGTGGCAGGCTCTGAAAAAAGCGGTGGAAGAGATGTATAAACAGTTGGAGGCCCAAAAAGGCATTGGATCGACAATATTACCATCATCACCCTTGTCTCCAGCTATTCTAAATGCGCCAGTTCAGAAAAAAGTACAATTCCCGGTCATTAGTTTATATGAGGGGAATTCAGATCCAAAGGTGCATCTATTAAAATATACTAATTACATGATATTAGTAAGAGCATCAGATGCAACACAGTGTCGCAACTTCCCGTTGACTTTGGGTGATGGCCCTCATAGATGGTTCTCCGCACTTGCCCCTGGCTCTATAGACTCGTTCATGCAGCTCAGTAAGGAATTCCTATCACACTTTTCAACAGTCGGATCTTATCTCACACAAAGACACAGACTCGCAGATTTGAAACAAGGAGATGAAGAGTCCGATAGAGCTTTCCTTGAAAGATTTGATAAAGTCCTGCTAGAAGGTGAGATGGTGAGTGAGGACACCAAAATCGTGGAAGTCATGACGGGACTCAAAAAAGGGACATACCTCTGGAAAGAAATGCACCTGGCTTTCCCTAAAACTTACTCTAAATTCAGGCATAAAGCCGGTGTGTACATCTCAATGCAAGAAATCCTACAGAAAGAGTTAGGTAACAAGGCTGATACCAAGAAGTCGGGGAAAAAGTCAGGAGGGGAATACAAGGCCAATTAAGAACATGAAGGCCTTCAGCGAAGGTTCTGAGTTGAAGGAAAAATTGAACGATGTCTTATCCACATCCATAGAAGCCGTATACCACAATGTGAAGGATAAAGATATGCTGTCAGAACCCCGAAAGATACGACAAGAGAGGGGAAAATTGAATCCCAACAAATACTGCGCATATCACCAGAACATAGACCATTTTACAAGTGAATGCTGGGACCTCTTGAAACAACTATGGAGATTCTATGAAGAAGGGAAGCTATCAGAGTTCGTTAAAAGGCAGCCAGGCAAGAGGCCCAGAATGACAGTTCCATCTAGCTCGGAGGATGACGAAGAAGACGAGCAGCCGAGCAGGGTGGACAAGAAGGGTAAAAAGGCATTCACGGCTCCGGCGAAACCCGTCCGAGAAATTTTAATGCTTGAACCAACCAGACCAGTAGGAGGTTGTTCAGACGGAAGGCCCCCGATGTCTAAAAGAAAGAGAAAGGCAGATCTAAGAGCAGTGGCTCAAGTCAGGGAAGTTGGAGTGAACTAAGCTACCAAGAAGACGGATGACTTGGTGTTTTCTGAAAAAGACCTAGATGGAATACTCACCCCACATAACGACTCACTGATCATCTGTGCCAACATCATGGGGATCCGAGTCCACCGCCTGCTTGTGGACACCGGCTCCTACACAAATATCATATTTAAAAGCACACTAGATCAGTTAGGTGATTGTGAAGAATATGTAAAGGAATGTGACCATAAGATAGTAGGGTTCAGAGATACTGTAACCATTCTCTTAGGTTTAGTTACATTGCCGGTCGAGCTTGTATCGACCAAGAATCCCGAAAGGAGACTGACTAGAATGATAGAGTTCTTAGTTATAAATCAACAGTCTGTCTACAACGGGTTTCTCAGTCGACCTTTTATGAATGAATTCAAAGTTGTCGTTTCAATGTACTACTACTGTCTTAAATTTCCAACTCTGAAAGGTTCGGGTACGGTTAAAGGTGATCAAAAGAAAGCTCAGGAATGCCTCCTACAACTTCAACCTAACGACAACAGAGTATCCGTCATGGACGAACAGCCGAGCAGCAGGGCTGAAGATGAACCCTCCATCTTGGATGAAATCATGGAGTCCACTGACACCGAGATGATGGAGGTAGACGACCAGCAGGGCTCTGGCGAACAACAGGGAAGAGAGGTCGTACCTAGACTAAATAACATTGAAGATATAGAGCCAAGGCTAGAGGCGGAACCAATGATCGAGGATGAGATTAACCTAGAAGGACCCATTATCGATCCTCGTTGGAAAAATAAAAAAAGAAGAGCAACCCCGATTGAGGAGCTGGAAGCAATAAGAGTCGACCTGAATCGAGAAGACTTGGAATTATTCATTGGATCTAAGCTCCCAGAGCCATACAGATCCAGAATGAAAGAATTCCTCAAGTCTAATCTCGACGTATTCGCATGGTCGCATGCTGATATGGTAGGCATCAGCCCTGAGCATGTCTGTCATAAGCTAAATATTGATCCAACCAAAAAAATGGTGAAACGAAAAAAAAGAAAATTCGGGCCTGACAAATACGAAGCACTGGACGTGGAAGTGAATAAGCTACTTGATAATGACCTTATCAAAGAAGCCTTATGCCCCAGATGGGTGGCAAATCCAGTGTTAGTGAAGAAACCAAATGACACGTGGAGGTTATGTATTGACTTCACCAATTTAAATGCCGCTTGCCCTAAGGATAACTTCTCACTGCCACACATTGATCAGTTGGTGGATAACACGGCAGGACACGAACTCCTTACCTTCATGGACGCATTCGTGGGATATCACCAAATACCAATGCACCCAGATGACCAGGAAAGCACAACTTTCTAGACCAACAAAAACTTATTGTGTTGGAAGAGGATATCGTTCGGGTTAATCAACGCAGGAGCCACGTATCAGAGACTCGTCAACAAAATGTTCGATGAACACATTGGCAGAACAATGGAAGTGTACGTGGACGATATAGACGTAAAAAGCCCGAAAAAGGAAGATCATTTGGAACACCTGACACAAGCATTTAAAATACTTCGAGCATACAACATGAAACTAAACCCGAAGAAAAGCAGCTTCAGAGTTCACTCGGGAAAGTTCCTTGGGCACCTGGTCAGTCAACGAGGCATTGAGGCGAATCCATCAAAGGTCAAAGCAATCATGGACATGCAGCCACCAAGATCGGTCAGGGAGGTTCAACGACTAACCGGATGCTTAACAGCATTGAACAGATTCATTTTAAGATCTAGTGATAAATGTCGACCTTTCTTTGACGCTATCAAGAAAGGACAGTTCCAGTGGACAAGCAATTGTCAACAGGTGTTGGTCCCACTAGATAGATTAATTGCGGAAGCTTTAAGTTTATGTCTTAACAAACTTCTTATTATAAGAGCACAAAACAAGTAAGAGATTAAATAAACGAAAGCAATAAATGATACCGGATATATAGTGGTTCGGATCTGAATATCCTACGTCCACTCTCTCTTTTATCCAAGGGGTCTCACTAACAGCCAACCAACTCACTCACGTACTGGAATTTTCGAAGTACCAGTTCCTTCTTACAACTCCTTTAGATTTAACCACAATTTAAAGTAATCAACCTTCAACCTTATCTTAGAGATGAACAGGTTAAAGTTCCAACAACTCCTTAAGAGTAGATATGTAATGTGAGCAATAAGAGTGCTAAGAGTGATTATCAAAAGCTTGGAATATGACTTGTGCGCGTGAGAGTCTCTAGAGCTTTTTCTTGATACTGCACTCTTGTATTTATAGAGGAGATTAGGGTTAGCCGTTGGAGAGCTAATCCAATCAGATCCTCTATTTAAGGAAGCTTCAATCAATCAATTCCCTAATTGATTGATTGGGTTGGTGGGATCCTTGGATTGATTGACTTCAATAACTTTCCAATCCGATCTTGTTGACTTGATTTGAATCACCAACGGTCAAATGCTTCCTCTGCCTAACACTGATTCTCTCCAGAGAAGGCAAGACCACACACCAGGTAATCTCGGTGTCTTCTGGTCCTGATCTGGTTAACAACCAGAACACTCAGTAGAAACAGGGGATCAAACTGAGCATCTTTTGTTCCACCAGACTCGTCTGGTCCGGACTCGGCTGGTCTGGGGAAATGTCCTCTGCCTCTGGTCAGGTCTCATCTGGTGAAGTCTTCTGGTGGAGTCCTCTGGTGAAGTCCTCTGGTGGGGTCTTCTGGTGACTCTTCTAGTGAAGTCTTCTGGTCTGGCAGTTCCCCCTAGACTAAGTCCTAATCTAGATCATCATCTGGCTAACAGGTCCAGATGGTCCTATTACATCTTCTGGTTTGTTTTAACTCATCAAAACTATACAAGTTATATCCTAACAATAGGCATTCGAGCAACTAAAGGAGTATCTTTGCAACACCAAGATTCTATCAAAACCTGTCTCAGGGGAGAAACTCTACCTATACCTAGCTGCGTCAGAGGTGGCCATCAGCTCAGTCTTAGTTCGGGCGGAAGGAAAGTCCCACTTGCCAATCTACTATGTAAGGTCAGGCCTTACATGAGACGGAAATCAAATATTCGCCCATGGAAAAATTGGCCTATGCACTGGTGATGAGCGTGAGAAAGCTAAGGCCATACTTCTTTGATCATCAAGTGGAGGTTTTAACAACATTCCCATTGAGGTAAATTCTACAAAGGCCTGACACAGCCGGCCGTCTCCTTAAATGGTCGCTAGAAATAAGCCAGTTTGGAATATCTTATGCACCTCGAACATCGATCAAGGGACAGGCGTTAGCCGACTTTATAGTCGAGTTAACCTTCCCTCAAGATCCGACGAGAGGTCATAACCATCCCTGACATATGTACGTAGACGGATCATCAAATAGTACAACAGCGGGGGCCGGGATAGTATTGATCAGTCCAGACAGGCAAGTGTTCACTTCAACTGTCAGGTTTGAGTTCATAGCAACAAACAACGAAGCTGAGTATGAGGCACTGATAGCCGGACTACGATTAGCTCTGGCTGTGGGAGTTCGAAAAGTCCAAATTTATGGAGATTTCCAGCTGACAGTCAACCAAGTCCGTGGGGAGTACGAAGCTAAAGATGAAAATATGGCCTTGTATCAGAAAATTGTTGCTCACCTGGCTTCACTCTTCGAGCAAATTTATATTGAACAGGTGCCGAGGGACAATAATGCACAAGCAGATGCACTTGCTCGTTTGGCTACTAGCATGGGACCAACAGAACTTTCAGAAGTTACAATAACAAAGATCTCTCATCCATCCACCAGTGACTACAAGATCAACCAGGTCGAAGAAGAATTGACAAACGAAGATTGGAGAACACCGATATACAGATACCTCAAAGACAACAAAATACCCGAGGACCCGCAGGAAGCAGCCAAGATAGCCAAATGAGCAGCAAGGTTCACTATCATGGACAATCAATTTTACAAAAGAGGGTTTTCACTACCCATATTAAAATGTCTAGCAAGGGGGCAAGGCCAGGAAGTGATGAAAGAAATACACGAGGGGGTATGCGGAAATCACGCAGGAGGACGAGCACTGGCATACAAGACAGTGAGACAAGGATACTATTGGCCAACTCTGCTACAAGATGCAATCAAAGTTGCAAAAATGTGACACAGGTGCCAGCTGTTCACCCCCAGCATCCATAAGCCCCCAACATAACTAATCTCAGTGAATAGTCCATGACCATTTGCAAAGTGGGGGATAGATATCATAGGACCTTTCCCAACGGGAAAAGAGAACGTAAGATTTGCAGTCGTGGACTATTACACAAAATGGGCCGAAGCTGAGGCACTGGTGACAATAACACAAGAAAAAATGATCAGCTTTATCTGGAAAAACATAGTGTGCCGATTCGGAGTTCCTCAAGCAATATTGACGGATAATGGAAGGCAGTTTGAAGGAAAGAAGATAAGGGACTTCTGTAAAAAAAAATGGGGGATCAAGAAACATTTTCCAACACCCTACCACCCTCAGTCTAATGGCCAAGTCGAGGCAGTTAACAAGATAATTAAGCATATCCTGAAAATCCGTCTGGTAGATAAGAAAGGCAAATGGTCAGAAGAACTGCCCGAGGTACTTTGGGCATATAGGGTATCACATAGAACAAGTACATGAGAAACACTGTTTGCTATGGCATTCGGTACCGAAGCAGTTATACCTGTAGAGCTCAAAGTACCAACTGAAAGAGTAGTTGAGTTCGATGAATAGTTAAACAATAAGACATTAGCTGCAGAAATGGATCTAATTAACGAAAAAAGAATCTCAACAGAAATGAAAAATAAAATATACAAGAGAAGAATCGCAAAATATTACAATTCGCAAGTGAATGTCAGAGAGTTTGAAGTCGGAGATTTAGTACTCCGAAAGTTCTAGCACCGCCACCAGGAGTATTTGGACCGACTTGGGAGGGCCTATTCAGGGTAACCCACAAGTGGCACAACGATACATATGATCTTGAAGACATGAAAGGCAACTCGGCCCAATACACCTGGAACTCAGCTTTATTGAAAAAATATTATCAATAGTCAGGAAACCAGTGTAAAGGTTTTTTCTATGAAGATTATTGTTGAAGTAGTACAAGTTATTTAAGATAGATCATTTGTGTTGTAAGATTGATAAAATTTTCAGACTATTTTTGGCAAAATTTGTGAGTAAGAATGATTGTTCGTTGTATCACGCGTTTAAATAGATAAAAAGGCATCAAAGCCCAGTTGTTCGCCTAAAGGGAAAAGCTGCTCGCCAGAAACAATCAAGTGTTACAACACGAGTTTATAAGGAGGCGAGCAGCAGGGCTCCTAAGTCACAAAAGCCCAAATAATCGCCCCCATAACATAAAGTTGCTCGCCCCAAAGCTAAATGCACTTAAGCACAAACATAGCAAGTGGCGAGTAACAGGGTATGAAATGAAATATGAGGGTCAAGTTCTTAAAGAACCAGTAAGACCCGTACATGATCAACATACACAAGTTTGCAAGGAAAAGTATTTAACTTTCAATCAGAGAGAAATACTTAAGCAAAAATAAATAAAAGGCGAACAAGTAAAAATAAGAAATACAAGTTCAATAAAAGGATTTCCAATAAAAGTACAAGGAAAGAAAGGTTACATCATCCTAACATATCAACTAAAATAGCAAAAATTAAACAAAGAGACTTCAAGATTCGGGAACCGGAGGAGCTTCAATATGAGGAGGTGGAGGAACATCCGGGTTGGTCGCCGCCGGGACTTGCTGCTCGCCTACCGCAGCGGAGGTACCCGCTCCATCAAGTGGATTTGGGAAGAGAGGACTTAGAGCATCGAACACGGTGGCATCTCTGTTTACTTCCTCGGTCCTCTCCTTCGGGGCAACAACTCGAACATCATCTTTAAAGATATCCAAGTTCACCCCCATCTCTCCCAGGTTGGCAACAGTAATGTCAAAATCGGAAGCTGGAGGGTTTTCGACGACATAGTCCGCGAAGTCTTTAACAATGCAAGTCATGACATCGAGACCGTTGTCCAAAGCATACTTCACAAATCTCACACAATCTGCATATGCACAGATATAACCGAAGTTTGTGTTATCAGTTACATCTTGTACATACGTGGTGTATGGAATATCACCCCTCTTCTCGCTCTCCAGCCAATTGACATGAACCTTTAAAGATTCAACCCGCTCCACTAGGCCCACCCTCTCCGTCTCTAGAGTCTGCAATCGATCAGTAGCTACCCCCAGGTCCAACTTTAGCTTTTCAGAGGCATTGGAAGCCACCTTCTCTCGATCCTCGAGGCCCTCAAACTCTTCTCCCAGGAGAGCTTAGCCTTCTCAAATTCAGCCTTCAGCTTGGCCAGCTCATCTTCCTTCCTTTTTAGCTGAGCGTCCCTGTCTGCCTCAAGCTGCTCTATCCTTCGTCCCAAGCCCCGATTCGTCAGCTCGAGCTCGATAGCTTGGCCAAGGACCCTCTGAGAGGAGATGACTTGGTGACTCGCATTATAACTCAAAAGACAAGCGTTGTCACTCAAGCTTTGGCTCTGGAGAATCTCCTCGCCTGCTTTCGTCCAAGAGCGAGGGACGAACTCCGTTGCCCGCCGGACATGAGAGTCCTTTATGTCCTGATAAGTAGGAGCAGACTTGACACAACTAAATTGGTGGAGTACCTTAGCTCGCCCGGGGTAGTCCTCCTTCCTGTACCTGCACAAAAAAATACAAAAGTTAGTTAACAGATGGGAGGGAGTGAACAACCGAGAAAAGGAAAGAACACTTACTCCCTCAGCTTGACTGGGTCATAACCCAGGTAGGAGCTATCTGGTGAGGAACTCCTTCCTCGCGCAGCGACCATGGCACCCACCACCTGCTGCTTGGTTACCTCCTCCACAGGAGAGGAATGAGCAACAATTTTGCTCGCCTGGGCCTGACCTTGGCCCCTTGTTCGCTTCGAGCGATCATCATCCTTCCGGGGGGCTGTCTCTTTTGTTAGCCTTTTCTTCCCCCGAGTGTCTTTAGGAGGAGAGGAGCGGAGAGGGGGGCGAGGAGTAGGAGCAGGCGCTGGGGGAACTTCTTCTTTGTCATTCTCCCCAGCCCGCAATTTGATAAGAGAGGTGCAAGGGTCGAATTTCTTCTTTTAGATGGTTGGTTGGCTGCCATCTGCTTTACCCGACGAGCAAGAAGATGATAACACTCTGGGATTTGAGGGATGGCTACAATTCCTCTTTGAGCTGAGAACAGAGAAGTAAAGTTAGTCAGACGGTCAGGCGACCAGCAGGTCAGGGACGACCAGACAACCAAAAAGTTATAAAAGAAAGTAGGAATGCATAAACAAGACTACCTTCAGGAACGTCGGCTTGAGCCTCCAAGTGGTGAGCACTGGTGGTTACAAGAGCAAGCTTCCGACAATGCACTTTGGAGAGGTGGCCGATGTTGTGGTCCTTCACGTCCCGTAAAGAGATCAAGGCAAGAACGTACAAGAACTCTTCACTCAGCTCAGGATGCCCCCACTTTAGAATGCGCGGACCTGCAAAACAAAAAGAAAAAAGATTAAAATTAGTTCACCCTGGGTGTAATAAACCAAAAGGTGAAACCTACGCCGAACTTCTCCAAAATGTGTAGGAGAGTTTATACGTCCGAGTCCTCCCACAAAATTAGAGGACGCCCGCCAGTCGCCACCAATAAAGAAGAATTGTTTGGGCCAACTCTTTACTTTGTTGGGCCCAAAGAGGGTTATGAAAGCCAACAGGTTTCCATTCGGCGTGATCTGAGTTATGGCCAGGTTAGTATCCTCGAGAAACCGGCCAATGATCGGATGAAGGGGCAAGAGGAACCCCGTATTAAGGACATCCAGATTGATGGCAGTACATCCAGGGGATGGGTTATCAGCTATCTCCCCTCTCTGTGGAGCGTATAGGTGAATGTCGTATGAGATACGGTAGGAAGAGCGTATCCGGGCTAAATCGTCTTCCGTAATTACACTCGTTACCCTACCCGCCGTATACAGGGATTCCCGAGCTTCCATAATAACCCTTGGAGGAATAGGGAAGGTGTTATGGTACCGAATGGCGTAATCGATCCACTCCTGCCTTCGAACAACCGCTTCGGGGATCAGGGACTCAGGAGTTGGTTTAGAAATGGGAAAATTAATCTCACATAGAAATTCCCAAGTCACACCCAGCTGGTCGCCTCCCAAGTGGGCCACCTGCTCGCTTGGGCCTGGCTGCTCGCTCCCATTGCTCCAGGGTCACTCATCTCCTCGATTTCAGCGACAACCTCAGTGGAATCCTCCCCCAAGTCTGAGGAAGTGCTCTCTCTTGGCGAGGAGCGAGCAACAGGGAGATGGACATCCTGCTCGCCATAACTGTCCATGGCATAGAACTCATCTACGGAGTGAACAACGGAGCTCGCCTCCGATCCCGTATCTTCGTCAACAAGCAAAGTCTGTGGATTTTGGGCAATTTCTCATCAGAGCGAGCGGCGAGGAGCGGGGGATGGCCGTTCATCTTCCATGGGCCGTTTTCCAGGGTTCCGACTAACGAGTTCAACGGAAGGCGTGCTACTCGACGAAGAAGACACCATTTGCGAAATCCAAATAGGATGAGGGGAAAGAAATAATGGTATGGCAGCGCCGATAGCATCACAAAGGTAGAAAGTGAAAGACGGCAGCGGCGTGACGACGGCGACACGGCGGCGAAGGCGGTGGAAGTATGTAAAAGTTGCGGAAATTGAAAATGCAATGCTGGGAATTACAATGAAAGAACAAAAAAAACCAAGAATCCACCTTCAACTTGAGTAAAATCGACTGAAATCTGAGAAAATTTGGGGAAAGGAAAGCTTCAAGAAGTTTGTCTATGGAGAATTTTGTAAGTCGCGATCGTGGAAAGATGTAAAAGAAGAAGAAATGGGCTATTTATAAGAAGGAATTCGGGGTTAAAATTGAAAGATTTCAAAAAAGGGAAGCCCCTATGTGCAAAAAAGAAATGCACGCGTGGACGGCGGTGATGTCACCAACCGCCCACGTCACCTCGTATCCCGCACCTCGGGAAGCAAAAAGTCACCAGTCCAAGGGTCGTTCCCTGTTGGTCGCTCCCGAATTTCCCACCTATAAAATTCAAATCCCAGTTGTTCGCCTCCTATCATAAGGGTATGACCCAACTTATAGTTTGACATATGAGGATAAAAATTCATCCTAATATATCAAACTTGGGGGCATTGTTGATAGGCGAACAGCCGAGCAACGGGATTAAGATAAATAAATACTAAAATAATAAATTAAGAGGCCATTAAGAGTAAAAAAATAAAAAAGGACGAGCAGCAGGGAAGAAGATACTAGGAGACGAGTAGCTGGATAGAATAACCAAGTCAAAGGAGGCGAGCAGTTGATAATTTGGGCATAAAAAGAGAGGCGACCAACTTGACCAAGAAGGATATTAAAGAAGTAAAAAGAGGCAAGGCGAGCAAGAGGGCACCTCGGAAGATCATCATAAATCCCAATAATTAGGCATTACATTAGGGACAAACAAGTGTTTTAACACTTGTCATTGTATAAGATGCAATAGCTTAAGGATATAACAAGTGTCTTAACACTTGTCACATTGTAAATGAAAGTGATTAAGGAGGTGACACCTCATGCTTGCTTGTACTCTATATATACCCCTTCATGGGATAATAAGAATATGTTGAATTATTCAAAACAAGGCCAAAACTCTTGCCAAATTTCTCCTCAAATCTTCCTTATGAAAATTTAGCCTTAATCTTTGATTTAATTCTTGTTTGATGATCTTCTAAGCCTAGAAACAACCACTAATCATCTAATCCGAACTAAGATCATCAACACCATGGTTACACTTGGTCTCAATCCTTCGGATGCCTTATGGTACATGGACACAGGTGCAACATCACACATGACGTCTAGTTCAGGTACTCTTACGTCCTATAACAATTTGAGCATTCCAAATTCAATATGTGTTGGTAATAGTCAATTCATTCTTATTCATGGTACTGGTCATACTACTCTTAATTACCCACATCCACCTTTATCATTGTGTAATGTTCTGCATGTTCCTGAGATCATTAAGAAATTAATATATGTTAGTCGTTTATTAGAGATAATTATGTATCTATAGAGTTTGACCAGTTGTCAAGGATTATCCGACGGGGACCCTTCTTATGAGATGTGAGAGTACGGGGGAGCTTTATCCTATCACTTCCACCATTTCGGCACCTCTTGCAACATTGTCTCCAGGGGTTTGACATGATAGGTTAGGTCATCCAAAATAATCTATTTTTAATTGTCTTTGTCGCATAAATTATATTTCTTTTAATAAGTTGAACAAAACTTCTTTATGTTCTTCTTGTTCTTTAGGCAAACATATAAAACTGTCATTTGCTAGGTCTACTTCTGTATTAGTTATTCTATTTGATATCGTACATTGTGATATGTGGACATCTCCAGTATTGAGCACTGTTGGTCATAGGTATTATGTTATTTTTGTGGATGATTATTCTAATATCTTGTGGACTAATTTAGTGATTCCTTATATTTGAAAACTCGACTGAAGAAAATCAAAGAAGAATTATTAATTGCTAAACATATTAATATCAGTTTGTTAACTTGGTCCAAGAATCAGTTTGTTAACTTGGTCGAAGCCAAGGCAAAAGAAATGTCAGCCATTTGTAATTAATGAAGAAATAAAACATTTCTTAGGGGATATTCATTAAAGAGTCCTCCTGAGATTGCAACAACTCCCCTGAGTCAACCAATGAGGAAGTGCCACGTATTGTACTTACTGACAGCTGACCTACTGTAGACTGAAAAAGCAAAGACAACCCCAATCATTTATGTAGATGGCTGGTTGAAGGCAAGACTTCCTAGGACTTAAGCGAAGTGACATAAAACATTTAAGAGCCATTTGGAGCCATTCAAACTGCTGGCTTATTTGAGAAGCTTTCTCTCCAACGAGAAGATTTTCAAAAAGGCCTATAAATAAAGGACTTGGAAGATTCAAGTCAAAGGAAATTTCCAAGAGCAAGAAAACTCTCACTCATACAAGCATTCAAGGAAGCACTCGAAATCACTTTAAGTTTCCCAAGTGTTTTCATATTCAGTAGAGTTAAACCTTCTGTAACTGTTCTACAAAGCTACATCCAAGCTTAGAAAGAGATAACCTGCCCTTAGACAGTGAGCTTATTGTAAGGGTTATCTCAAATTTAGTTGGAACTAAACCTACTAAAAACCCCTACCCAAAGTTAAGGTTGAGAGTTAGTGTTTCAGTGAAGTTAGTAAGTTGGTAATTAATATCACTTTGAAAGCCAGTTTTGGAACCAGGACCTGGAATTATCCTAGGGATCAACCATTCTAAGAGAGGATTGTTTGATTAGTACACTTTGACTCTCTAACACAAAGAATTCCAAGTGAAAAGAATTCTCCTATTTAATCAGGCCAGTGGACATAGGAGATTAGTCTCCAAACCACTTTATATCTTGTGTTCTTACTGTTTCATTCGTCTCTTAAGTGTGTGTCTGTGTTAAACAAGAATTCAGTATTAAACGAGTAGAAATGTAGGACTCACTATTCCGCAATAGAAGCTGAGTTGGATAACCATCTAACTGACAAACTAACAAGTTATCAGTATGTGTGTTATCTCCCTTAAGCTTCAGCTCCACGCTCAGTAATCTATCAGGTAACCTCTAAGGTCCACTGATAGATCCGCTGTCTAAGTAACCTGATAAAGAACGAGTAAAAAGTTTTAATTATATCAACAAGTATATTCCCCCCTCACATACACTTGTATCACTCGTTTCGGGACCAACAATAATGAAGTATTATTTTGTGTTAATTTCTTGAACTTTGTCAAGTGTCCCAGACTTCTAAAGAAACAATTGATATTGAAAAGTGGTGTGCCTATAATGCTTCTTAGAAATATTGACCAAAAGTTAGGCTTGTGCATGCAACTAGATTAATTGTTACAAAACTTGAAAATCATATTCTAAAAGGTGAAATAATTTCAGGAAAAAACATTGGAAGTAGGGTGTATATCCCTCAAATGACCTTAAGTAATTTAGGTAAAACATTGTTGTTTAGGATTTTAGAGGAGAATTTTTTTGTCATTCTGTGTTTTTGAATAACAATAATTTAAAGTAGAGGTCAATTAAAGTTAACGATAGATGTGTATCTTCTCAAGCTAGTTTTTATGCACGGTCAATTATTTGTTGTCGTCTTGAAGTTAAAAAAAAATGATTGAAATATTTTTGTCTCGATTCAAATGGAAGATCATATACATATATAATAAATGTTGTTTACGAAGAACTTTTTTTAAAATTTATAATTTGAAATACTACTATCTTATTTGATTATGAGATTTAATGTGTGGATTTTGTAATGATTTTTAAAGTTGTAAAACAAGTCATGTTTAATTACAATATTATATTAACTGTAAATTACTTTTAAATTTTTATGTTGAACTTATAAGATATTTAAAATTAAAATAAAATAAAATACCTATAATTCAAATTAATAATATTATTTTTCTTTTCAATTCGCGAGGGTACGTACTAGTTGTTATAATAATGTTAAACATTGGATATTGTGTTTTGATTTTGAAATTAAATAAGCGAGAGAATCAACTTTAATTTAAATTCGAAAATTTATAACTTTCAACCAATACACTCAAAATTTTAGTTAGGGGTATGTTAGACATTGTATTAGTCAATAAACAATCCCTCCATATGCTAATAGAGAGTTTTATTTGCTCATGTGTCGAATTTTTGACACATGTCGACTCATTATGAAGTCAATACACATATTTGTGCATACGTGACAATTATATATTGATTTTTTTTTTTAGTTTGTGTATGAAGTGGTTAGTACCATCTTAACATTAGATACTAATTTTTCTAAAAAAATGTATTAGGAAGGATTCGAAACTTGGACCTCTTTCATAATAATAATAAATAATAAACTTACCAACTAAACCAATACATAACTTCTTACATATTTTGGAATACTATTATATTTAACATTTGTCTATCAAAGTGTATTAGATGTTTTTCCATGTGATCTGTGTAATAATTAATATACTTACCAACTAACCAATACATAACTACCTACATATTTTAGAAAATTATTTTATTTAACTTTTGTCTATGTATTGCAAATTGATGGGTGAAGACTTTCTAGGAGAATTTTAAAATTATCTCTGGTGTTTTTTTTTTTTTCATTTCGACTGAATCCAATTTTTTAAATAAATTGTATTATATAACGTTATAATATTGAATAATGTGATGATGTGTTAATAAAATATAAATTTTTATATAAATTTTGTGAACAACCCGCGTTTTTACGCGGGGTACTTATCTAGTTATATTACCAAACTACAGAATATGGATGTTTAACACTGCACTTCCTACTTTTTTTTTTACATATTCTACTTTACTCTTACTCATCATTTGATGTAAAGTATAATCTCACCCAACCAAAATATCAAAATAAACACATCCTTTTACTATTCATGAAGGATTTTACATCTTGTGGATGTAAAGTCGTAGCTTCACACGCATACCTAAATTTCGAAACAAACATGCCCAAAGGTTTGCCTAATTATTTGGCTCTATATAATATACCAGGGAAAATTGGCAAAAATGTCTTGTATATTGACAATATTAATAAAAACATCCTTTATGTTTTTCACTTTGTGAAAATGCCCATTATATTTTTAAAACTAGGTGAAAATGCATCGTTACCGGCTACAACCTGTTTGTAACCGGTATGCGCTTACGTGGCAATACACTTTATAATTAAAATTAATGATTAAAATATTAAAAATAATAAATTAAATCATAAATTGCCCTAAAAATATAAATAAAAAAAATTAAAACATGTAAGACTATTTTGAATATTAAAAAAAAACATAAGAACATTTTATTATAAATTTTTTTTAGAAATTTCTTTCATTAATTGAAAAATGTTAGTGACTAAAATATAGAGATAACATATGTTGCAATTTTATTTAAATGTGCTTTTTTTTTAAATTATATTTCATTCCTGAGGAAGTACATATATTACCCGAATCTTCTTCCAAAATGGTACCGAACAATTGTATCATCAGGTATATACACAAATTACTTTAAAAATGAAAAGTTGCACATATGAAAATTGTACATTAAAATTACTAATTATAAAAAATTGTATAATACTACAATGAATTCCTGTCAATTTATATTTTTAGTAATTGATGAATAGTTCATATAAATATATAATATAAGTGGTGATCTCAATTATCACTTATATTATATATTTATATGAATTATTATTATATATTTATATGAATTATTCATCAATTACTAAAAATATAAATTGACGGGGATTCATTGGTATTAGTGTATATACCTAAAAATACTATTATTTTGTACCATTTTAGTAGAAGACTTGGGTAATATATGTACTTCCACGGTAATAAAAAATAATTAAAAAATATATATTTAAATAAAATTGAAACATAGTTTAGTTATATATTTTATTCACTAACTTTTTTCAATCAATGAAAGAAATTTTTAAATAAAATTTTATAATAAAATGATCTTATGTTGTTTTTTAAATTTTAAAATAGTCCTACATGTTTTAATTTTTTCTTTATATTTTTAGGGCATTTTATGATTTTATATATTATTTTTAATATTTTAATTATAAAATACAAAAGGACATTTTTATCAAATATAATAGAAAAATAAAGAACATTTTCTTCTATAATATTTTGCCACATCAGTGTATACCGATTGCAAACTAGTTATAAGGGGTATTTTCACATAATTTTGAAAATAAAATGGACATTGTTGTCAATACTGGCAATACATGAAGCATTTTTGTCAACACTGCCAGTATATGGGACATTTTTGTCAAATTTCCGTAATAAAATGGCGTTCCTTATTTCATTTGCTCGAAAACAACATTAATTCATATTTCGAGTGTGCCCAAGTTCTCCCTCTCCCTCCTCCTCTGTCGCGCTGCTGCTCGCTAGCGTAGGGTAATAATCAATCAATCACTCACTCAATTACTGTTTCCTTTTGGATACCATACCTATTATGTGAGGAGAAATTAACTGCATCTTCTCTTTGTCGGGGCTAAAAAGTTGGTTTGCATATGAACTGTTCGATCTAATGCCTCACCCAAACTATGCCTCCAATGCTTGAGTTGATTTAAAAAAGAATCCGTGTCAACTAAAATAGATGTGTTCCAACCAATAATTTCATCTCTTCGCAACTTTTCTGAATTTTTATTGTGTAGAGCAGGCAAAATGAAGGTGAGCCTAGAAGGGGAAAAGGTGAGGCTGGTGCCGTACATGAAAGAGCATGTGGGCAGGTATCATGTGTGGATGCAAGATGAAGCCATCCTCCAAGCCACCGCGTCTGAGCCGCTTACCCTTGATCAAGAATACGAGATGCAACTTTCATGGGCTCAAGACCCCCTTAGTATTATACTTCCCTCTTCAACTACTTACAACTGTTCTATTACTAGTATATAATTCTCTGCTGAATTGGGTTTTGCAGAGCAGACTTTTATTGTGCTGGACAAAGAATTACTGGTGGGAGATTTCATCCATGGAGAGCCCCACACTGAAGGTCTTTTTATTCCTTGTATTCTCTCTGTTTTATTTAGTGCTTGATATGTAGTCTACCGAATCATTAATGTTCATCATAAGTAATCAAAGTAAATGTTTAGAAAGTGATTGACAAATAAAAAGTGGTTTGCTGTTTTTTTAAATCTTCTGTACTGCATAGAATGACACTCTTACTTTCTATACTGATTCTTTTCAGCTATGGTTGGTGATGTAAATATATTTATGAATGACCTCGATGATCCTCAAATTGCAGAGGTAGAAATAATGATTGCTGAACCAAAAAGGTATCCAACTCTTTTATCTAATCTCTACCATTTTCTTTATATTTTTCAGATTTGACTCGATAATTCTGACATAAATTTTTGCTTTTGTTCTTTAGTTCTAGGTCCATGAATTGATTCAGAAAAGCTTTTATATGAGTAGTTTAAATAAGAGTATGGCTTTACATTTAATTTTTTAGCATAAAATCTGATTATTCTCAGAGCATCTAAAAGATAATGAATGTCATTAAGTGGAGATGTGTTTGAAACGAAAGGTTCATCCCATGACACAACATCATTCACTCTTCTTGTTACTTTGTAGATGGAAAAATATCCAGAAAGCACTAATGGTAACAACATTGACACGGAAGTAAATATGTTATTTGTTAGCATATTATCAAATGTCATTTTTCTTGCCTAAGATTCCTTAAATTAGATGTTCCTTATTTGCCGCCCTCTAAGGTTAAAAACCCATGATTCAACTCTTTGTCAAAATAACTTTGACTTGCTGATTAACAACCATACTAATAAATTTCGTAAAATGGAGTAAGTGTAGTAGATTAATTTGACTTAGGCTGAGTGGTTTATAAGCCATTTTTCATTGCTCAAATTTCTCTCATAATATTCTTCTTTTACAGTCGGGGAAAAGGACTTGCAAAAGAGTCAATTCTCCTCATGATGGCATTTGCTGTTAAGAATTTTGGCATTCACATCTTTCGTGCAAAAATAAGTGAAACAAATGAAGCTTCAATAAGCCTATTCAAAAAATTGGTGGGTTTCCTCCCCTCCCTCCCCCGTCTCATGTTACTCAGGACTAATATATACACACGGGCTTATACCATCAAGCAAATCAGCCTGTAGAGACAATGTTGTACTTATATGAAGTTGCCTGCATACTGATGAACAATGACATGTTTACTGCTCTTTTGACAGGGCTTCAAAGTGACTTCTTGCAGCGAGATCTTCAAAGAGGTGAACATCCTTACGTACGCTGATGCAGTAACTGCTTTCACTATGTGTTCTTTTATGATGTAAAACAAAGTACTTATTGGGCTAAGATTTGCAATCAATCCACAAAAATAAATATAGCATTTTGTAGAGACTCAGTTCCATAGGGTGTTCATAAACAACTCAGGGTAGCATGTACTCAATCACATCGCTAGTTGGATTGATCTCTTTGATTTGAAGAAGCTATTCATATTTTTAGTACACAGACGGAGGAAAATTGTAGAATTTCCAATCAAGGTGGCATGCCTGGAAATCTAGATAACTTTACAGACTGGATTACTGAACTAAATTGTGCAGTTGGTGTTAGAGAAAAAAACCAGCACCACAAGAAAATGTAACAAAAAATTTCGTAGAGAGGATTGTCTATTGCCTATAAATTTTTCTAATTATATAGACAACTTCATCCATTACCTACAAATTATTTGCGTAGACAATTTTTTATAGGCAAATTTTTGCTGGTAAATTATTTGTAGGTAATTAATTACCTAAGAATTGCATTTCATAGGCAAATTGCTTGTAAGTTGAGTAATGAAGATGTCTATATGATTAAAAAAAATTGTAGGCAAGTCGTAGGCAATTCCACCACAGAAATTTCATAGGCAATTATTTATTTTGTTAGTACACAAAGAAGTTTTTTATTGGATAAGATAAACTTGAAGATAAAGTAGTGGAAGGAAAAGCTTCCCAAACAGGATATATATATAAACTTATTACAAGAATTAACTTCTAGAGTAATTCCTTTCTGCTCTCCCCATCCTAGGGAATTCTCTCTCTGTATATAAAGAGCACACAAGGTAGACATAACATATGCTAATTACTACCCATGATTTATTATAAGTTAGATTTCAAACTTGACCCACTGTAATTGATAATTTTGTTTGGAACCCTCAACTTATCTTTAATAAATAATCCACTGACTCTACCCTTATCAGAATGATGGGTTGATTTGTGCACTGTTGTTGTTAGATTAAGAGTCTGAGAGATTGAATATGAGGGTTTAAATAGTTGAGATAATGTATTTTTGCTGTGTTTAACAGATTACACTGGAATTATCAATAACGGAATCCAAGAGTGAGGAACTGCATCAATTAATTGCCAATGCTGTAACTCATTCATGACCATAAATATCATTCTTTGGCCAAATACGCCATTTCGGTGTAATACTCTCTCTACTTTAAATACAACAGGGCATTTGCTGCTTGTACTAAGGAATGGTTTAGATTTTAAGACAAAATCTTGTGGCTTTATGAACTTGCAAATGAAATCTACGTATATTTATCTTTTGCTTCAGCAAAATATGTGCAATAACTTGTTCCATTATCGTTACACTTTTCGGTCATTGGAGAGCTAGCTCCTGGGAAGTCGTCCTCTGTTGTAAGCAATGAATATTCATTGCTTTCTCCCACCAGAGTTTTGAGTCGTAGCAATGTTGTTACTTATACGACTGAGTTGATGCTTGATACATACATTAATTAATGCTTTACTGGAAATCGATCGTCCCCATGATGAAGCTGGCCGGTTTGCCTAGACATGATTGACGATACATGGTTCCATTAATTTAATTTGTAGCATATATATATAGACTATTAATTGTTGTCATCTTAATTAATATAGTGGTGAGTGAGATCGACATTTGAAAGCTGCCTGCCGCCTTTTAGAATATGCTTTTCTTTTTCTATTTTTTCCAGGCCCATTTGAGGCCTTTCGGAATGTTTTCTTTCACACAGTCACACTCCTTGTATATTAATATTTTTCTAATAGATGAGATCATGCATAATGACCTTGAATATATATACACGCACATAGCTATAACTATAGGCTATATCTTAATTTAGAGAGTAATCGTTCAAAGGTACCATTAGAAAACAACGTTGATCCACAAATAATTAATCATAGGAACATCCATCCATTCATCCATTCAACCCCTTAAAATAGAAAACCGGACATGTGGTAGGTAACACACACTTGGTGCTGAATATTGTTGAACACCCCAACCCCAGGCCACTATTTATGCCCATCAACGCATGCAGTGTCCTAACACAAGAGCATTTAATAATAATAATAATAATAATAGTAATAATAAAGAAGAAGAAGAATAAATAGCAATCATGGAACTAAAACTAATTTTCGCAGCAGCGATCCTGTTAATTTTGCCAATTTTGGCTCATTCCCAGGATACCACAGTGATATATGATATCACAGACCCAAAGTACGGCGCCAAACCAGATGCAGATTGCTCAAAGGTATGTAACGCAATGTGATTAGTATTCATTATTATATGGGAATGCATGGATTATTATTAACTCAACGGTGGTTAGATCATAACGGATATTTGGAACTTGGCAATTGCATCAACGAGCCCGAGCAAGATAGTGATTCCAGAAGGAACGTGGAAGGTGAACCAATTGATACTGGCAGGGCAAAACAAGGCCCCCATCGAGATTGAGCTTAGAGGCACGCTCCAAGCTGATCCCAATGTCTACAATCTCAAAGACAAAACCCGGGAATGGATCACCATCAATTACGTCACCAATCTCACTATCGGCGGAGGAGGAGTTTTTGACGGTCAGGGAACGGAAGCCTGGAAGTCCAACGACTGCCACAAGAATGAGAAATGCGCCAAGCTCCCATATGTATGTTGTCCTTTGCTTTGCTTTGCTTTGCTTTCCTTTCCTCTCCTCTAAGGTGGTTTAATTGTACTCCGAAAATTTATATATAGAATCTGAGCCTCAACTCCCACAACAACACCTACATCCACGACGTGACGACCAAAGACAGCAAGAACTTCCACGTGAACCTGATGCAGAGCCACAACGTGACCTTCCAGCGCTTCAGGGTGTCCGCCCCCGGCGAGAGCCCCAACACGGACGGCATCCACATCGCCAGGGGGTCGAATTACCAGATCATTGACACCATCGTGGAAACGGGGGACGACTGCATCTCCATGGGGGATGAGCTGACGGACGTGCTCATCCAGAACGTGTCTTGCGGCCCGGGGCACGGCATCTCCATCGGGAGCCTGGGCAGGAACCTCGGGGAGAAGGACATAGCCAGAATAACCGTCAAGAACTGCACATTCAAAGCAACATCCAACGGGGTAAGGGTCAAGACATGGCCGTCCGCTCCGGGTACATTGACCATTTCGGATTTGGCATTCGAGGATCTCACTATGGATAACGTCAGCAACCCAGTGATCATCGACCAGGAGTACTGCCCCTGGAACCTATGCTCCCTTGATAAACCATCCTTGATCCAGATCACCGGTGTCACCGTCAAGAACGTCAAGGGAACCAGTCAGACCATTGAGCCTGTCATCTTCAAATGCAGCAGTGCTAAGCCATGTCAGAATGTTGTCGTCGGAGATGTTGATGTTAAGTACGTCGGCCCACCCGTCGCCTTCACCAGCACTGTATGCACCAACGTCAAACCTACTATCGTCGGCCAATCCAACATAGCCATCTGTCACAACGAACCTTCCGCGGCAGCTTAATTAATCCCCTGCTACCTTGTTTATTTATTTTCCACTAAATATATGTATCTGCATGCATGCATGCATGCTACAAGTAGGAATAAGCTTAGTTAAGTAGGATATACAAGGACAAATAAAGATGCAACCATCTTTGCCTTGTTATCAGAGAGATTCATGTAGAAATAATTAAAAAAGTATTAGATGTAGGATACAATCGATGAGCTTTTTCTTAATTAACGAATGTTAGACTCATTGCTATTAATAAATAAATACTCGATTGTGATTTTTTATTTTGTTGTTGGTGTTTTTAACTTGTTTCATATAATCACTAAAATTCATATCCTCAATCCATATAAAATCATCCATCAGGCAGCCCGCATGGGAGTAGTTCAGTTGGTTCCTGGGTGGCAGATTGCTACAAGGACGCAGGATCGAGTCCTGACAGCTGCAGTGTGGGAGTTTTATCCCTCCAATGTGGAGGATAGCTTCTTGTGGGCACCAGACACTAATCCTCCCACCTAATGGGTCGCTAAGTCACCATGATTTACCTCCCCCACCATTTCTGTCGGGCCAGGAGGTGGGAGCCCTGGGGGCGAGGGTTTCGTTTTTTGCTACAAGGCCTAGCGGTTAACACGCTCTCTCTTAGATTGACCTTCTAATTTAATTCGGATCGTCCACCAATTTTAATTGATTATAATTAATGATTTTTTTAAGACAAACTCTCATATGCATCAATTGCACGGTGCACTCACTCAACGGTTGAGCATGTTTATACTGGAAAGTTTGTTCCAATTACACTGGAAATTGTGGTTGAATTACAATGAAAAGTTTACATTAAAAACTGATTTTCAGTGTAAACTTTTCAGTGTAATCCAACCACACTCTTCAGTGTAATTGGAACAAACTTTTCAGTGTAAACAAGGTTAACTGTTGAGTGAGTGTACCATACATTAAGTGCACAAGAGAGTTACTCTTTTTTTTATCAGTAAAGTTGTGATTCGAACTCAAGACTAATTGGTCATAGCCTCATAGGCAGGGGCTGATCCAAGATTTGATAGTAGGGTGGGCTGAAAATATGTTTCGATACACTACAAAATTATATATAGGAAAAATATTTTTTAGGCTCCTAATTTGGGGATGATTGTGCTTTAAGGACAATATATTTTTAGGCTTGTGAATATAGGACAATATGTTTTTGAGCTTGTAAAAGAAGAAATTTTTTTTTTCCAAACTTGTAAAAGTAGGACGATATATTTAAAAAAATTGTAAATGTAGGACCATTGAACCCATTAGGGATGTATTTCGAGCTTCTAAATGGGCTCGGTTGTCCTACATTTATAGATTTCTGAAACATATTATCCTATTTTACAAGCCTTTAGAAAATACTCACTCCGTCTCGCAATTACTTTCACACTTGCTTATTTGAACGTCCCACAATTACTTTCACACCCCAAAAAGGAAATAACTATCTCCCACAAAATTCAATGAAATATAAAACTATCACTATTTTATTCAACTCCACACTCATATATATCCTCCGTTTTTTCTTAAAAAAGGTGTATCTTCCATATGTAAAAATAAAGGTGGGATAGAGGGAGTATTGTCTTACTTTTACCAGCTTGAGAACATACTGTCCTATTTTTATAAGCACAAAAATATATTGTCATATTTTCAGAAGCCCGAAAGCATATTGTCCTTAAAACACAAGCACCCTTAAATTACGGGCCTAAAAATATATTTTTCCCTAAATGTATATAACAAAAGATTTTTTTGTTCACTAAAATTGTTCCCTACAAAACTTCAAAATATAAAAATTATCGATAATTTAGTTTATGCCTAGATCTTTAACACATCTCCTTGACATAATAACCTGAATAATCTGAAGTTTTGTATTTTAAATGTAAATTTATTGTATTTTAAAAAAAATTCTTAAAGTTGTTAACATATTTAAATAAATGTGTTATTATAATTAATAAGATAAATATTTAATAAGGACATAATAGAAATTCAAATATTATTTTAATATTTGTATGACATATATGTTAAATAAAATGAAATATATGTTTTTTGAAAAAAAAATTGAGAGTGGGGACAAGCGGTAGCAATCACCGTCAATCACAATAAGAAGACTGAGGAGTAGATTACATGTTTTGATTTCTTTGTCAAGTGATTAGTGAGCCGTGAGTTCTATTCCAATGAGCTATCTTAAGTTTATTTAGGGTGGACTCAACTTATTAAATTGACTTCAGCCATATTATACATATAGGTGGTTGTTTAGCCAGTGCAGCCCTCATGTAAATATGTCCATGGTCATAGGTAGTGGAGCTCTAACTACTTGAGCTATATCAGTTCGCTACACTAATTAATAACTAAAAACGATAAGTAAATCATAATAATGTTAAAATACATTTATATGTCTTCCCGGCCGAGGTCAAGGCTACATCAATTTATCCAACCTGACCAAAGCCATCCCGATCGAGGTCGAGGCTATAGAGGGTGTTTCTGCTCGACGGAGACTTGGTTTCATCCAAGACTCTCCTCTCGACCAAAAGACACATTGCATTTTCTCACGAGCACCTTGGCCTCGAGGTCGCCCCTGCTAAGAATTTAGCTAGGGAACAATAATCGTAGCTTTTGCAAAATAGGCTTAAGGAAAGCCCAACCAAATGCACAATGATGGGAAATGTGTCTCTCTTATACGAGATTGAGTACGCTCTAATGCAAACCAATGATCACTCCTCCTTAAACCCCTCTCTACGGGGAAGGATCGACCTGTAGACTCATCTCAACAAGTATCCTGATCTACATGATAGGCTAAGGCGCCAGCGATACCATGAAGTGTCGCTAGTTTCCCCTCACCTTGGGGGAACTCGCTCACAAATGGTACGTGAATTTTCCTCCCCGCTCCATCCACAATCGTCCCGGCCTATAGATAAATCAAGCTGCCTGTGGAGCTTATCTGTCAGGCCGACGACAAAGTTAGAATCACTAGTGTTGTTAGATGTTATATAATCTGAGGATTATATGCGGATGTGGCTTATATAACAACTACAGCTATAAATATTGATGATTTGAGTAAATACTAATGATGGTTATTTAATGCGGAAAAACAATAAATAAGAAGCAATAAAAACTCAGAGATTTGTCAAGTCTTTGTGTAGACTTTGTGTGATCCTTTATTATAAGCCTTAAAGACATTATTTATAGCATAAGGAGCGATCCTTGTGTTGCCCTAGTATCTTGGGCAATTCATGCATTTAATACATGGATGGACTTTATTAATAGAGATTGGTCGAATCCTCTGTGTCAGGTGGGTTTGGCCTAATACAAATGCTAGAGTTGTTAAGTTGGTACAAAATCTCCTCACATCGTGGGATTTAGTTCCTAATATAGGCCCTGAATACTACTTTTGGCACCGATTTACTATCCAACACCTAAAAGGGTCTTGATCTTCTGACTCGGATCTCTGGACCCAGATCCCATTGGATAAGACTTCGAGGTCGTGTATGAGTGGCATCTTTTGGTCATCATGTCTTATCGAGGTCAATGTCGTTTGTCGAGATCGTTGCTCCTTGCCGAGGTTATCCACATATTTCGCAGGGTCCTTGCTGCCTGGTGAGGCTGGCCTATTGTCTAGCTGAGGTCCGCATGATCTTGTGAAAAGAGAATGGCACCTCGCCGAGGTCCTAGTGAGGTCGTCGCGGTCGGCTATGACTCTAACCGAGGTACGGATGACATATGGAAGTGGACTCTGGCCCTGTGTGGATTAATAATGCCACAACAACTAAGAAGCTAGATTTTGTAATAGTTGATCAACCAAACATTTATAACGGCTTTCTAGGACGTCATTTCCAATAGACTTTTAAGGCATTTGTCTCCTCCTACTTTCACTGTATCAAGTTCCTAATTACGGAGGGCCTAGTTGATACTGTAAAAAAGGAACCAGAAAATGGCTAAGAAAAATTTGAACTAATCATGTCCAAGTTTAAATTCCACATATAGTTTAAAGTTAAGTCGTCTCTCATTTGTACAATAAATGAAGATCTCAACCTCGGCGCCATGAGGGAACCCTCACCAAGGTCCCAAACAAAGAAAATGAGGCAACACTAATGGAAGTTGATCTCACCCAGATCCCTATCGAAGATTTTGAACCAAGAATGAGTTTTGAACCCACATACTTTGACCTTAACCCACGAGGCAAAATAAAAGACCTAAAGGGCACCAAACGAACAACTCCGATCGAAGAATGTAGAGCACATTCTTGTGGATTCCACTCGTTCCGAACTGGAGGTGACCATAAGCTCACAAATCCCACCAGAAATGCGGGGGGAGATCAATGATTATCCTCAAAAGCAAGATCGATGTTTTCACTTGGTCTTATCAAGACATGATCGGCATCGACCCAAAACATGTCTGCCATCACCTAAAGATTGATCTGAGGAAGGTACAAGTCTTCCAAAAATGAAGAAAATTTAGACCAGAGAAATACATTAGTGAAGGTCAAAGATCTTGAGGTCGATCATGGGGTCAATCTCGATTGGTGGGCGGACACAAGTAGGTTGCTGTTTCATTAAAAATAATATTTATTCTAGTATTAGTTGCAAACCAAATTCACCGTAAACAAAATTCACATTATACATACTTCAAAAAATTCACATTGTACATACTTTAAACAATCTAATCTAACGTTTCCGTAATAACTTAGATTTGATTTGAAATTCATGATCACGTGTAGGAAAAAAATGGAAGTACAATGTGTAGATGATCGTTTCTAATCACGAGGGTTAGTGGTTGTTTTTAATTGCTAATCAGACCATCAAACAATTAAGTGTGATTGATCACTACCGTAAATAGTGAATACGATAATCAAGTTAAGAAAAGATTAAGACGTGTATTGATTACGTATTTAATTTATATGTGTGAAGATTGAGATGGTTTAGTGTGTATAGATAGAGTATGCTTGTATTTGTGAATTTGTGCTTAGTTTTATTCATTAGAAATCAAGGTATTTATACAAGTCCTCCAAGTAGGAGGTAGCTTGACCTTTGTTCTCGCATGTGTGCATGTTTGACACATGGGGATTTGACTATTTGACCTTATCTAAACTAATTTCTATCCTCTAAGTTGGATCAACTCGTATTAGAGAGCAGTTCGTGTCTTTGGACTTGTCCTTGAGGAGTCACTAGCTTGATTTTATTGGTCGATTTATCTTCTGTCCTGGCACTCTGCCTAAAGTAGCTCGTCAGGGTCTTATTTGGGCTCAGGTGGCCTTTGTTTTGAAGTAGCTCACCTGGGTGATGTAGCTCGCCTAGCTAGAGTAGCTCGTCTGGCTATTCCAGCTCGGCCTGGCTTGATTTGGCTTGTTTAATCATGCTTCTTGGATGGTTAACTTGCTTAATCCTGTTCGCCTTAAAGGAAATGTAGCTCACCTGTTAACAATTTGCCCCCTAGCTTGCCTTTATGTTGTAATGAAAGGGGCGAACTACTTATGGGCAAGCTATGATCTTGTGTTTCGAAGATGAGCTGCATTATTTGGGGTGGACTGGACTTGCAAGGTCGGACTGGAATAGACATGGGATGGTTGGAATTCCGAGGCATGGGCACGTCTCGAGGTGTGATGTGGGCGTTATGATTGCCACCGCGCACCAGCGATCGAGGCGACGCGCTCCCAATTTTCTTGGAATAGGGCTGCACGCGCTCAATAATTGCATTTTGGCCCTTCAATTTTTTGCACTTCTTGTAAAGTACCCCACCTTTACTTCATTATATAAGGGCAAAATTTTCATATTTCATGCTTTTCTTTTAATTTTCACAGCGCCAAAACCCTTGCCGTCGTTTTTCAAAATTCCGGCCACGGTTTCCACCATTTCCGACGACGGTCTTCTCCGTTCCAAGCTTTTAAGGTAATAAATCTTTTATTTCTTCTTCTTATTTGTGTTAATTTCACTTTAGTTGGGTAAATAGTCCCAAACTCCACCGTTAAATTCCTTAAACGCCGCCGCCCTCTCATCTCCCTTGCTGGAAAACGCCATTGACGGCCGCTTAAAGCTTTTTTCACCATTTAATATTCACAATAATACAAACAAATGTCCTCCCACTTACAAACGGAATCGTATCAACCTCGCAACCTCGAAAAATGCCATATCGGAGAATCTTCCAACCCAGTTCCAGTTGTGGATCTTGATTCGGATCCGGAGGCGACCTCCGTCATCCGATCCGTTAAATCGGGAGCTCGTCCATCCAGCGAGGATGTCTGAGATAAATCCCGCCCATGAAATTGAGGAGGAGACTAGCTCTAATCTACACGAGGAGGAGGTCGAAGTCGAGGTGCTGCAAGTCGCCCCCACGGATAAGCTAGCCTGCGAGTACCTGACGAGCATTTGGTATCCAATGCCCAATCCACTCGAGCATCAAATCCCAGTTGCAGTAGCTCGCCAAATCGACTAGGATGCCTATGAAATGGAATGGTCTAATCGGTTTACAATTCCAACTCGCGGGAAGCGAAGGCTCAAGACGAATGAGTTCGCGGCGAGCTACATCATCTCCTCTATCACCGAGGAGGACTTTCCCAAAATCAGAAGCGATTACAAGATCCCTTTTGACATTCACATGTATGTGCCACTGACAGACGACCGAGCTGATAGGCTACCCCATGGACTAACGGCGATCAACTTGGCCACTCTTAAGATTGGGGTCACTCTTCCCCTCCATCCCCTAATTGGTCGATTCCTGGAGAAAACCAACTTGGCTATTAGCTAATTGACTCCGGTGGGGTGGATGAACCTGATGTCGATCATGGTGATATGTGCCTTGGAGGGGGTACCCCAACAAGCTCTCTACGGACGAGATGAACTACCTCATGGCGCCCACCGCATGTACTGGAGACGAGACGGGCTGGTATTATCTCAAAAGTCGGCCTGGTCTCAAGATGATTGAAGATATCCCCGAAAAAGTAAGGGACTGGAAGCATGACTGGTTTTACATCGGTAGGGACTGACGTGCTTCAGCTCGCCCATACGGTGGTGAGGAGAGGATAAATACTCCGGCGGAGTTTGGGATGCTCAAGCGTGAGTTTTACTTCTTCACTATTGTTGAAGGGTAAAACTAATTTTAATCTTTTTCTTTTTGTTTCAGGTCCCGAAACTCTCAAGTGGAGGAGTACGAAGGATAAGGCCGATAATCTATTCTTGTTCGTTGTGAGCCAGATTGCCCTGCGAAACCGAGTTGATCGAACTGTGACCCACCTTTGCTCAGAATCCACTCAAAGGGTAGCTCGCCTAACTACTTATCCTCATCATCTTGAGGCACAAGCCCAAGTTCCGGACGGTAAAAATTCATTTTAAATGGCGAACTACTTTGCTCGAAGTTTTTTTTTATAATTTTTCTAACTTCAGTAGTTCGCCCTCTTGCAGACCAGCTCGTCACAGTCGCTATCCACCCCTCCTTCCGCGTGCTTGATCAATACATTTGGGAGATGCCGACCAAACAAGGTAGGAAGAAGGCGGATCATTTATTGAAGATGGTCGCCTTGGTGGCCAAGTCTGGCAAGGATGATACCCGCCAAGTGGGTGGATCGAGCTCGGCCAAGCAGCCCACCCCACTGAGCAGCCCGCCAGCGGCTGTTACCCAAAAAATAAAAAGACTCCACCGTGGAGATGGCACTCCCATCTCTGAAGGCGAGGGGCTCCAAAAAAGAATAAGGGGCCTCAAGGAAACGGAGCTACTGTAGCCCGCTCAACTGAACCGGAGTTAGGTCGAACTCCTTAGGTGGAGCACTTTCCCGAGCAACAGGTGACCACCACCTCACAAGAGAGGAGGGCAGAACACCCTGATGACGCGACCTACCTTGGTTGGGATGCAGGTCGCTATGATGCGTAAGTACTTCTCTTCTTACTTTTTGTTTTTTTACTAACACTTTCCTTTGTGTTTCTTTTTTTGTAGTTATCAACCCAATGACTATCCAGGCCGCTCCAACATGGTGCACCAGTATGCATGCTCGAAGGTGCCGACCTCGTTTAGGGAGATCCCCGACTCCCACGTCCGGCGAGCTGTCGAATCAGTAGCTCGCTCCTGGACCAAAAACCTGGAGAAGATAGTCAAGACACAAGCCCCTCGCGACAATGACCATTTATGCATAATTGAGGCTGACAACACTCTCGTTGCTGTGCAAAAGTTGGTCGACCAGGTTGAGGACCTAGAGAGTGATGCTAGGCAACATACTGTGACAGTTCGCTGCATCTCGAAGGAGAGGGACGGGGCCAAGGAGGAGGCCAAAAAAATGGTGTCCAGTCTTCAGAACAAGGTGAAGGCCCACCAAGTGGGCAAGCAGCGGGCTCTCGACCTTCACGTAAAGGTTTCTGAAGAGCTAAAGATCAAAGAGGCCGAGGTTGAGCTGCTCAAGACCCAGCTCGCCCGTGAATGGTAGCAGAAAGAGACAACCGAAAAATTTGCAACCGAGGTCGAGGCCAAGGTTGCCGGCCTAGAGGAGCAGCTCGCCAACTCCATTCCCAATGAAGAGTTGCTGCCCAAGATGGAAACGAGCTCGATTCTGGGCTTCGTGAGTGCCTATGCCGAATGCATTAGGGTCATTAATGAATTTAACGTGCCTCACATTGTAGCTGAGATCGGCAAGGAATTCAAGGAGTTCCTTCAAATAAACCCTCCTGCCCCCAGGACAAGCCTCAAAATCGGCGATCTACCCGAATATGGGGTCAAAATTGACTTTCTTGACCCCCGGATTGAAATTACCCATCCTCCAGAGGGCGAGCAGGAGGAGGTTGGAAAGGGCGAGCAAGATGCTCCAACGGGCCCAACTGAACAAGCTCGGAAGGAGCAGGCCGACGTTGAGGGGTTCATTACCGAGCTCACGGCCGATGTCCCTTTTGACCCAGCTACCCAAGGGACGCCCTTGGAGGACCCCCAAAGATGACAACATCCCTTCTCCCGGGCAGAGGTCTTAGAGTAGGATAGAGTAGGTCTTTTATTTTTATTCTTCTTTTGTAGTAGTTGTTCGCTCCTTAAAAGAGTTATTTTCGTAATCACTTTTGGGCGAACTGCCTCATTATCAATGAAATTTCTTTTTGTCCTCATCTTGTTCTCATACATAAATTGCTTTGCATTTAAATTTATGTTTTACAATCTTAATGCATGTAGTTGGGCTTGGTTCTAAAGAACTTTGCCTTTAAAAATGGAATAGGGGTCTTAGCTTTAGGCTATGTTCATTTAAAAATGAACAACCTTTAATGGGCTTGATCATATAACTGACTTGTGCATTGAGCTTGAACTTTCTCCTTTGAACGAACAACTATCATTGAACTTGCTAAAAAATTACAAGTATGAATGACGACCTACTTTACAAAACTTTACAACCCAAGTTAAAGTAGTTCGACTTCTATACATTCTGTGGAACAACTTTAGACTTGTTGAAATATCAAGACTATGCAATCATAAACAAGTTGCTAGGTTAAAGTAGCTCGATTAGCACATCTTGTTCGACCACTAACACTTAGTGAAAATTTAAAAAAAAATAGGCAAGTTTTTTGGGTCTTACTTGCACATATTTAGCACTAACTCGTCCCCTTGTCAAAGTAGCTTGCCCTAGTGATAGTACTTCTTTAAATGGACAACATTCCAGGAGTATTGGGCCGAGTTGCCTTCTACGTTTTCAATGTCATAAGAACCATTGTGTAACCTGTCTGTTATCCTGTATGGGCCCTCCCAAGTCAGTCCAAATACACCTGAGGGTGAGGCGAGCTTCTTTCTTAAGACGAGGTCACCAACTTTGAATTCCCTTAGCTTAACATGGGAATTGTAATAACGCTCTGCCCTTTGCTTATATGTTGCATTTTTTAGCTTTACTGTGATTCTTTTTTCTTCGAGCAAGTCCACTTCGACTGATAAGGCAGATCTGTTCGCCTCTTCCTCAAAGTTGGCAGTCCTCAAAGTCTTGGTCTTTAGTTCAACTGGGATAACTGCTTCAGTTTCGAATGCTAGTGCAAATGGTGTTTCTCCAGTACTTGACCTGAGAGAAACTCTGTATGCCCACAAGACATCCGGGAGTTCTAAAGACCAATTTCTTTTACTTTCCGTCAATCGTATTTTGAGAACATGTTTGATTATTTTATTAGCGGCTTCTACTTGGCCATTCGACTGTGGATAATATGGGGTTGAATAATGTTTTATGATGCCCCACTTAGTGCAGAAGTCCCTTAGCTTCTTCCCATCAAACTGAGGACCATTGTCAGTAACTATTGTTTGAGAAACTCCAAATCGAAAGACAATGTTCTTCCAGATGAAGTCGATCATTTTTTCTTGGTAACTTTGACCAAGGCTTCTGCTTCTGCCCACTTGGTGTAATAATCCACAGCTACGACGGTGAACCGTATGTTACCCTTTCTAGGTGGGAAAGGTCCAATGATGTCCATTCCCCATAGCGCAAATGGCCGAGGACTAAAAACTGAGACGAGCTCTTGGGCCGGTGTGTGGATGCTTGGGGCAAAGATTTGATATTAGTGACAAACTCTGACCATCTGGATTGCATCTTTTTGTAAGGTCGGCCAATAGTAGCCTTGCCTTATTATTTTGTAGGCTAGAGCTTCCCCCCAGCATGATTTCCATAGATTTCTGAATGTATGTCTTCCAAAGTACCTGCCCCTAGACAAACACTTGAGAAGTGGAACTGAAAAGCCCCTTTTGTAAAGCTGCTCGCCCACCAAGGTATACCTGGCTGCTTGTTTTATGATTTTGGCAGCTTTAAAAGGGTTGCTCGGTAGTTCACCATCTTTCAAGTATTTGGCTAAAGGAGTTCGACAATCATCATCATCAAGTAGTTCGCCCACCTGGTTGACCCTGTAATCTGAAGTCGATGGATTAGCTCTTCTTCTGCTGGCCCTTCGCTAGTGGCCAGTCTAGCTAGTGCATCAACTTGTGTGTTGCTCGCCCGAGGTACTTGTTGAATGTATACTTGGTCTAGCATTAATATCAGGTGAGCAACTATTTTCTGATACTCCATCATATGTTCATCTTTGGCTTCGTATTCACCCCGTACTTGGTTTACAATGAGTTGAGAGTCTCCAAAGATTTGGAGTTGTCTAACTCCAACAACAAGTGATAAGTTGAGACCTGCTATGACGGCCTCGTACTTAGCTTCGTTGTTGATGACCATAAACTCGAATCTGACTGCAGAGGTGAATACTTGCCTGTCGGGGCTGATAAGGACTACTCCTACCCCCGAGGCCATGTTAGTAGATGAACTCTCCACATAAAGATGCCATGGGTGATCTAGCCCTCTCGTCGGATCTTGGGGAGAGGTTAGTTCGACTATAAAGTCGACTAATGCCTGACCCTTGATCGCTATTCGAGGTGCGTAAGTCACTCTTAACTGGCCAATCTCTATGGACCACTTCAGTAGACGACCAACTTTGTCAGGTCAGTGTAGGATTTACCTGAGTGGGAAAGTTGTTAGCACTTCAACTTGGTGATCGAAGAAGTACGGTCTTAACTTTCTAACACTCATGACCAGCGCATATGCCAGCTTTTCAGTTGGTGAATACTTCACTTCGGTTTCGTGTAGAACTTGGCTGGCATAGTAGATGGGCTGATGAAATTTTCCATCTGCCCGCACCAGAACCGAACTGATTGCCACCTCCAATGCTGCCAGGTATAAGTACAGTTTCTCTCCTGGGATAGGTTTTAAAAAAAATACGTCTCTCAGGTAGTCCTCCAGTTGTTCAAAAGCTCTCTGGCAGCTGTCTATCTACAAGAAGTTTCCTTTCTTGATGGCTTCAAAGAATGAACAGCATTTATCTCCCGATCGGGATATGAACCTATTCAAAACAGCTAGGTACCTTGTTAGTCTTTGTACTTCTTTTACTGAACGAGGTAGTTGCATATCCACGATAGCTTTTACTTTCACGGGGTTGGCTTCAATTCCCCGTTTACTGACCAGATTGCCCAGAAATTTCCCCGAATGTAACCCAAAGCTGCTTTTCTTTGGATTTAGCTTCATGTTGTATTTTCGGGCTTAATATTTGTCCGGCCCATATTTTCGTCTTTTTTGATGGACTGGTCTTCGGGCCGGATCAATGTTCAGCCTATGACAAGCATGTTTTGGGTCGATCCCTACCATGTCCGCATGTGACCAAGCGAAAACATCAAGGTTAGCTTTGAAGAACTCTATCATCTGGGTCCTATAAGGCTCAGGGAGCTCGGACCCGATGTAAAGTTCAAGATCGTCATGGTCAAGGTTAACTTTGAGGGCTTCTAATTCTTCGACTGGAGTTGCTCGCCGCTTGTGTCCCTTCCATCATGGATCAATGATTGGTCCCTCTAGATTTAGTTCATCCCCAATGTCCATCGGGTCAACTCCCAGGCGGGGGTCGAAATCAACTACTGGTCTTGGATCAATGTTGTTTGCCAAGTTTGGGTCTTCCAAGCCAACATTCAATGGTAGCTCGTCAATGGCCATAAACGATTTTCCCACTGGCAAGAGTAGTTCACCCTCAGGCAAGGATAGTTCGCCTGGGGGCTGGATCTGTTCGTCGACCTCCATCTGGTCATCCTGAGATTCCAGGATGTCCTCAAGAACGGAGGGTTCATTTACGAGATAACTTATGGATGCTTCCATCATTGACACCCGTCTTTCACTCGATTGTAGTTGAAGGAGACACTCTCGAGCTTTTCTTTGGTCTCCCTTCAACGACTCAACTCCACTAGCTGTGGGGAACTTAACACAATAATAGTAGGTTAAAACTACAGCTTTGAATTCATTCAAGAAGGGCCGGCTGAGGAACCCGTTATAGGTGGATTCTTGATCTACAACCAAAAACTCCATCATTCTAGTTATTCTTTTTTCGGGATCCTCGGGCGATACAAGTTGCACAGGCAACCTAATTATCCCTAACGGGACTGTTGCAATATTACCGTAGCCTAAAATTCAGTGATTAGAAATTTCAATGTAGCCCGCATAATCTCCGAGTTGGTCGAGCGTCTTCTTGAACATGATGTTGGTGTAGGCTCCGGTATCCACCAGCAAGCGATGTATGTTGGTCCCCATTATTTCAGCACAGATTACGAGGGAATCATTATGGGGAGTAATGATTTTGTACAGGTCTCTTCCGGTGAAGGTCAACTCTAATATATGTTGGACTGATGGGTTGACCCCCCATTTCTTGTACCTGAGCTACACCTCGCAGCTCAGCCTTCCTTTTTCTCTTGGAAATTGGAGTCCGCCCATCTGAGCAGCCCCCCACGGGCCCTGACGGCTCCATCATCAAAATTTCCCCGGGAGGTCCAGCCGCAGCAGCTGGATTAGGTCGCCCACTTTTATTGCTCTTGAGGGATTGTTCGTCTTCATCCTCATTAGAGCTTTGGTTTATTTGTCCGGGGTTTCTTTCCAGGCTGCCTCTTGACAAAGTCGGACAACTTACCCTCCTCGTAGAATCGCCAGAGCTGCTTTAACAAGTCTCTGCACTCACTAGTAAAGTGCCCCACATTCTGGTGCAGTACTTGTTCGGGTTCAACTTGCTAGTATCCTGACGAATCTTCCTTGGTGGGGTAAGCAGTTCCTTCTCCTTCACGTTATTGTATATTGTATCAATCGATACGGTCAACACCTGGTTAAGCTTATCCTTAAACTTCGTCCCCTCGTTAAAAACTTTCATGTTCTTGGGGATCCTGTAGCCGGTTCCGCCGGATTTTTTTGTACTTTTCTTTGGGTCTATCTTGCTATCTCCCATGTTTTTTTGCAGTGCTTCATGCATGGAGAAAAAACTCCCGCCCGATTGTGGAACTCGGCATAAGTTTTTGGGCACTTGAGATGTACTTCTTTCCAGAGTTCGGTGCCCTTTTTCAATTCAGCCAGGACAACCACAATCTTGATGTCCTCGCTCACCGATTCTCCCTCCAGTAAGACCTTGTCGAACCTTTCCAAGTACGATCGGTCCGATTCATCATCAGCTTGTTTAAGATCAGATATTGATGCCTCTGGGATAGATAGGACCCAGCCATGGAGAAGTGGGATAATAATTCTTTGCCCAGCTATGCAAACGAATGAATGGAAGCCGGCGGCAGAGCAGAAAACCATTTATGTACACGATCCTCGAGTGTTAGGGGAAAGTTCCGACATTGGGTAGCATCACTAGCTCCCATGGAAATCATGTAGTCGGAATACTTGGTCAAATGCACCCGGGGATCCGTCGTTCCCTCGTATTGTATGCTAGTAGGGAAATGTATTTTCTTCTGAATCGGGGCCTTCAGAATTATCGAGGATAATGGAGAGGAAGGAAGGGTGGTAGCCTCGAAATCTCTTTGCAAGTCCAGCTGGCCTTGCATGCTCTCAATGGCCTTCCTCATTGACAACAGCTCATCGAGGGATCCCCCGTGACTTGGAGGCTGTTCAACGAACAACGGTGCATGACCGTCAGTTTGCCATAGTCCCTCGCTTGGAGGGGGATTCCTATGGGCTGGCTTTATGGGGTTCTCCGCCCCATTCGGACCCAGTCGACCAAAAGCCGACCTGGACAGTCTCTCGTGGACTGATTAACGCGTTGGATTCTGGTCTGGTCGAGCTCCTTCTTCATGATGGTCTGGTCGACCAAGTCTATCCCGCATGCTCTGGCATTTGGTCCCATGGCTGGCCCCTACTGCCTGGCTTAGGGTGGACTCCCCATAGTTGGCGAGCTTGTCGAGCTGCTTAGCCTTGCCCTTTGCCCTCTGGGCTTGAGCACTATATACCTTGTTTGGTTGCTCATCCCGAACCTTCTCATGCATTTGAGCCTCAGTTGAGCTATGTCTTGCTTTGACATGAGAAGGTCCAGGTTGCCCCTGCTGCTTTTGCAATGCTTGAAGCATTGTGATTGTGCGGGCAAGGTCACCCGGGTTGCGAGCTAGAACTTCCAGCTCCGGGGGCATAAGTTGACTAGCCGTCGGCCTACTATGTTCCATAGGTCGAGCTACTTGAGCTCACCGGTCAGCCGAGGAGCCCCTGGTGGGTGAGGCCCTCCTGGAATGGTGGGAGTGTTGCGTTTCATGAGACTGGGGCATCATTAGCTAAGGTGTTGTATGAATCTTCAAATGTTCAAATCTTCAAGTGAAGAACACCAAGAAAACCTAGAACACTCTTGCTTGAGTTTTCAAAGGAAACTCAAGAATTTCTTCAAATTTTTAAGTTTTAAACTTGAAGCTCTTGCTAATCACACTTGACCGGAGGTTCGGACTCTCCTTCTAGCGCCAATTTGTTGACGATCGTTTCTAATCACAAGAATTAGTGGTTGTTTTTAGTTGCTAATCAGATCATTAAACAATTACATGTGATTGATCACTACCGTAAATAGTGAATACGATAATCGGGTTACGAAAAGATTAAGATGTGTATTGATTACATATTTAATTCATATGTGTGAAGATTGAGATGTTTAGTGTGTATAAATAGAGTATGCTTATATTTGTGAATTTGTGCTTAGTTTTATTCATTAGAAATCAAGATATTTATACAAGTCCTCCAAGTAGGAGGTGGCTTGGCCTTTGCTCTCGCATGTGTGCATGCTTGACACATGGGGAGTTGACTATTTGGTCTTATCTAAACTAATTTCTATAATCTAAGTTGGATTAGCTCGTATTAGAGAGCAGTTCGTCTCTTTGGACTTGTCCTTGAAGAGTCACTAGCTTGATTTTGTTGGTCGATTTATCTTCTGTCCTGACACTCTGGCTAAAGTAGCTTGCCAGAGTCTTATTTGGGCTCAAGTGGCCTTTGTTTTGAAGTAGCTCGGCCTGACTTGATTTGGCTTGTTTAATCATTCTTCTTGGATGGTTAATTTGCTTAATCATATTCGCCTTAAAGGAAATGTAGTTCGTCTGTCAACACAATGTAAAACACAAATTCTAACATGGACTTGGATTTTAAGCTCAATTTTGACTTCAATTTTGATTTTTTCAAAACACACCGAACTATGTATTTTTTTGCAATTGAGATATTACTAATGCCTTTTTAGGGTATTACTGATGTTTTCTTGGTGTATTCTTGAAATATTGTTGGTTTCTGCTTGAGGTATTTTTTTTAAATTCAAATGTATATCATGCATTCAAGTGCACGGTATGAAAGACCTTAAAATCTAAAATAGAGTACGCGCGCTATGAAAGGCCTTAAAGTCTAAAATAGAGTACGCGCGATCAAATTGGAATCACTACCAAAACCTCATTAATAATTAGGAGCGTTCCATTGAAAAATATATTTTGTACATAGTACACGCATACTGAATTTAATTGCATAAGGAATGACATCTCCAATTCTAATATTTGTTTTATAATGTATTAAAAAATAATCTTGAGTAATATTATTAATTAATATATCGTGAAGAGTTGGTAGTTCAGTTGCTTGAACCCGCCACCTAAGATCCCAAAAGTTTTGGGTACGAGATATGGAGAGGGAATTTAGTCCCTCTTGTGGTGGGGTGGTGTTCCCCTTTTGTGGGTATTGTGGTTCTGACTGCAGTGCGGTTGTGATTCTAAGTTGCGGATTCGGGTGGTCCCCCTCTTATAGTGATTGCAGTTTTGGTATACATGTGGTCGAAGAAACTATTGTAATTGATTACCTTTTAAAAAATTAATTAACATACGACGATAAATATTAAATGCAAAAAAAAAAAACAATTGGAAAAATATCTAATTAACCGAAAATAAATAAAAGATAATATAGTTCATATATTTGATCAGCTTCCATCTCTTTGTGATATTAAAAGCCTTTTACTTTTTTTATTTTTTTAAGGCAAAAGCTTTTTATCTTCGTTCTCAATCTCAAAGAAAGAGAGAGAAAATAGAGCCCTTTAGCTTCCTTTTCAAATGTTTTTGGTCTGGCCAGATAATTCAAATGTTTCATTAATGTTGTAATCCTACGAATGCGTTTTTTTTTTAATTATTAAATCTAGCTAGCACATTTTGTTGAGTTTCCTACAGATACTATCTTGGCAGTCTTCTCATTAATGAATTTTTTGCATAAAACAAATGGAAGATATGATAATTCAACATCGGGTGGGGGTTTGGCGTTTGACGTAGGCTAGCCGTTTTTGACCAATTCTTCCCCTAGTCTGGCTCAAAAAATGCTAAGAATGTGTTAGTCGGTTAATGGTTATTTTAATTTTACATGAACATAAATCCCCGACTTATAAGCATTTGGGTTTGGTACCTAATCTTTTTATTATATTTATTAGATAACGGCATATTTTCTTTGTTTTGGTACCTAATCTTCTGTTTTTATTTGATATTTATTAGATAACGGCATCTATTTTATTTTTCATGCAATTATTATAAATATGTGATAAAAAAAATTAAAATGAGAAATTTCATTTAAAACAAAAGGTGCAATTTTAGACCAGTATTTCAATGACTATTTATTTGTAGATTACTTTATAATATAATAAAAAAATAACGGACGCATGAGCCGACGGCATGTTAATTTTGTTGCAACTCATTTCTAAAATTCTATTGTTTCTTCTTCATTTCTACACACTTGAAAAGCAAATCATTAGTTTAGTGGAAGTAGGAAATGGGATATTTAGTTATTTACATGTCATGACGTCAGGTGACGTGAGCCGTGAGCCAAGTTTTACCCTTTTATGACCAAGAGGCGTATGGTCATCCGTCTTCAATATATTTAGAGCATTTTTTTTCCTATAAAACACGAAGTCCAAAGATGGCTAATTGAATTTTAGTTGTTCTATTTCAATTTTTAATTTATCACAGAACAACCGTACTTGAATATACTAACGTGTTTAAAAAATAATATAATGCTAATTCATTTTTTTTTTGAAACAAAATAATAAAATACTAATTAAAATAGGGATTTGTACGGGAGAATAGTAGTTGGAACTCAATTCACCCGGACCAATCAGCAAACCATAGATATTTCAAAGGAAAGAAAAAGAGGGCAGTGTTTTGTCAAAATATTGTGATGCAACTTTTGAATATTATCATTATATAATACATGCAAAAATGTGAGCTTCGACTCTGCTTCCATTTTCTTCAATCTTGATCCTTTCACACACAAGTAGAAATAGTCAACCATACTTATTCTTCACCTACAACTTTGTAACACGCTTACTTTTCTACCCCCAGTTTTTGGGTTGAGGTTCTTGCATTCTATAAAAGTCCATATACTCGATTGTTTCATACCATGTAGTAATCAACTTGGTGACCATCCACCACCACCACGGCGGATCGAGAATACATCCAATCCCAAAATGGGAAACTTCATCAAAACTCTCTTTTTGTTCTTCTTCCTCTGTTTGATTGCTTCATCCTATGCTCAGAATTGCTCTAGCTACACCTTGAGCAACCGCAATCGGCTCACCAGTTGCAACAATCTTCCTGTACTGAACGCATCCATCCACTGGAACTACCACCCAAATAACCGCACAGTTGATATAGCATACAGGCACACCGGAATGACCCGCTCCAACTGGGTGGCTTGGGCGCTCAATCCCGGCGGACGGGGCATGGCCGGCGCACAGGCTTTGGTGGCTTTCGTCAACTCAACCGGATCCTTTCGCGCTTACACCTCTCCCATTACTGACTACTCCACCAGATTGCAGGAAGGCCCTTTGAGCTTTCGGGTTTCCTCTATTGCTGCCGAATTCACCAACAATCAGATCATGACCATATATGCCACCATCCAACTCCCCGCAGGTTCTAGTACCAGCTTTAATCAGGTTTGGCAACACGGTGATCTTTCCGGGACTACCCCTCAGATTCACCCCACCACCCCAGATCATCTCAGGTCCACTGGGACTATTGATTTTGCTACTGCAGCCGCCGCCGCGCAGCCACCACCTACCCCTACCACTACCCCCACCACCACCGCTGGAGAAAATGTGAGTACTACTTTCCTTTGGATGAATGAATAAATAAATGTATGAATAATGAATTAAGGGTCTATATATCTTCCTCAGAACTGCCCTGGATATACCTTCTCCAACCGAATTTACACAGCTTGTAGCAGCCTTCCCGTCCTAGACTCGTTCCTCCACTGGAACTATCACCAAGACAACGGCACGGTTGATATAGCATACAGGCACACGGGTATGACCCGCTCCAACTGGGTAGCTTGGTCCCTGAATCCCACCGGACGGGGCATGATCGGCTCACAGGCTTTGGTTGCTTTCTTCAACTCAAGTGGAGCACTCCATGCTTACACCTCCCCGATTACTGCCTACGGCACCACGTTGCAGGAAGGCCCTCTGAGCTTTGGGGTTCCATCTATCGGCGCTGAATACGCCAACAACGATCAGATGATCATATATGCTACCATTGTTCTCCCCCAGGGAAGTACGAGCTTTGCTCAGGTTTGGCAACACGGGGACGTTTCCGGGACCACCCCTCAGATTCACCCCACCACCCCAGATCATCTCAGGTCCACGGGGACTATTGATTTTGCCACCGGAGCCACATCAGGTGGAGCTGGAGGAGGATCACGACAGCGCAAAAGAAATGTGAGTGTTGCTGTTCAATGACTGACTGGCTGAGGAAATGAAATGAAATGAAACTAAACCAGCCAGGTTTTGTTTGTTTGCAGGTTCATGGGGTTTTGAATGTGGTGAGCTGGGGAATCTTGATGCCTCTGGGGGCCATGGCAGCAAGGTACATGAAGGTGTTCAAATCAGCGAATCCGGCGTGGTTTTACCTACACGTGGCGTGCCAATGCTCAGCCTACATCGTCGGCGTGGCCGGCTGGGGGACGGGCATCAAACTGGGGAGTGATTCCGCCGGAGTGGAACACAAGACTCACAGGAACATCGGGATCACCCTATTTGCCCTTGGAACACTCCAGGTAAACACTTACTCCATCAGTTTTGATTACTGGTACATGAAGAGGCAATTAATCAAACAGTTGGTGTGCAGGTGTTTGCCCTGCTTCTGAGGCCAAAGCCGGATCACAAATACAGATTCTACTGGAACATATACCATTACGCCATCGGTTACACGGTCATCAGTCTTAGCATCGCCAACATATTCGAAGGATTCGACGTCTTGGACCCTGCAAAGAAATGGAAAAGGGCATACATTGGGGTGCTCATATTCATGGGAGCAACTGCACTAGTATTAGAAGCATTTACATGGTTTATAGTGCTCAAGAGGAAAAGGGAGGCTGCCAAGCACCCACAACAGAATGGCAATGCCAATGCCAATGGAAGAAATCATGCTTGAATTCATTACCATACTTCTTCTTTTTGTTTCCAATTTTAGTACTAGACTGCGTGATGATTATTCATTCCTGAGTTGATTGAGATAGACCCACACTTTTGTATTTTTATTGGTATATACTACTACTAGTACTAGTATTTTTTATATGTTTGTATATGATATTATTATTCATTACTTATGATTCATATTTCGTGAGTGTTCTCTTCTCTTGCTGCGATGTTTTCCAGTCAACTTAATATAAGAAAGAAATGGTCAACTAATGACGTTGGCAGACCGCGTCCATCCTGACTGCCGTTCCCATTTATTATTATTAAAACTTATTCGGCGATGCACATTTCGTACCACTTTTTTCCTACTCCATATTTAATACTTCACCTAATCTATTTTTATTGAAATGGTCACATGTTTAAATAAAAAATAAAATAAAATAGATAAATAAAAAATGTTGTAAAAAAATATATATGTATAAAGTAAAATTGGTTCATACATGAATCATCGAAAAATATTAGTTTTTTTACTAAGAATATTAGTTGCTTTCAATGAAAAATCTTATTTATTTTCAATAAACAACTAATATTTTTTAGTGGAAACTATTGATTCCCTTTCGTGAAAATAATTAATATTTTTAGTGAAAATAACTAATATCCTTTAATTTTATACTTTGTCAAAAAGTAAAGTGATTATTAATGAGTATATAATAACCACTACAAAAAAGACGTGGTTTAACGACGGAAAATTTGCTACGGCCAATTATCCGTCGCAAATTTCGTGTATTTGCGACGGATTTGGGCAGGTCGTCGTAAAAAATGTCGGTTTGCGACGGATATGAAATTCCGTCGCAACAGTTAGTGTTTTGCGACGGAAATGTCCGTCGCAAATCCTAGGGCCCACCACCTTCGTTGTACTCCTGCTACATTTGCGACGGATATTTCGTCGCAAAGTCAAAATTGAAATTTGCGATGGCATTTTCCATCGCAAAACGACCCGTTTAAAAGTAGCCACCCGAAAAACAACTCATTTGCCTGGTTTGCGACGGAACGGCCGTCGCAAATTTTAAATTCATATTTGCGACGGCCACTTTTCCGTCGCAAAATTGAGTAGTTGAAGCTCGTCAGAGGGGTCAGTGACCAATAATTGACCTGGGTCGTCGCAAAGCGTATTTGCGACGGAATTGCCGTCGCAAAATATTGAATTTGCGACGGAAAATCAGTCCGTCGCAAATTTGTGCAGATTTATAACAGTCCCCTTCCTTTTCCTTCCCTTTCACTTTCACTCACGAAAAAAATAAGAAATGATGCGGTTTTCATATGTTCTTCACGTATAATTGGTGTATTTGTCATTGCCTTCAACTTCACCGTACATTTTCACATTTTTAACCGTTTAAATGTCATATTTTTATTGTTTCAATTTTTTAGTACACTATTAGGTAATGAGCATGATATATGTTTATTTGATGGGTTTTAGTATGATTGATGATATATGTTTATTTGATGAGTACGTTAATTTTAGTTTGTGTGATATTTATACCTATTTTTAGTCGAAACTCTGCTCAATTTTTATGTACACTATTAGATAAATTGTGTGATATTTGTTTATTTGATTGGTTTACTGTTGATGACCTTTTTATGATCAAGGTGATTAGTGGCTGTTTTTGCTAAGGAAGATCATCAAACAAGAACTAAGATAATGGAATTTGGCTAAGTGATGTTCAAGAAATTATTTTGCAAGAGTTTTGCTATATTATTGAATTGTTCTCCCTTTTTCATGTATATGAAGGGAGTATTTATAGACATACAAAGAGGCCATGTGTCACCATCTTGGTGGCTTAACCATTGGATCTTTGCCAAGTGTTAGGACACTTGTACAACATCTACACTATTGCTCATTGGATGGGTGCCAAGTGTTAAGACACTTGGACCATATCTAAGCTAGTGACTCTTGGAGTTCCCAATGTTGTACTTGGTCTTTGGCACTGCTGAGATGCTCTCGACGGTGACCGGTTGCTCGCTTGCACGTCTTCGTTGGATGTCATGGTCCTTGGCATTCCGAGCTGTTCGCTCCTTGCTTGGGATTATTTTACAATGTTGCTCGCTCCATTACGAAGTTGTTCGCCCGAATTGATCTTGGTTTGAGCCGCTTGCACAGCTGTTCTTTGCAAGGCTGCTCGCCTAAATATCTTGCTTACCACATTAGCGCTGTTTTGCAAAGTTGTTCGCTTTACAAAGCTGCTAGCTCCACAAAGCTGTTAGCTTCTTTCATTTATTATCCTGTTATCAAGTTTAATGATAACTGTTTCGCTTATTAATCACTCCATTGTTCGCCCATCAACATTTACTATGATTGATATATATGGTTGTGTTGGATTGATTTTTGTGAAGGAAAATTTTGTATATCCTTATTTTTAGGCAAACTCTGCCCAATTTTTTACAACTCACGTGATATTTACTTTTAATCTGTAACAGATGCAATTTCCAGATCGTGGTTGGATGTACTCAATACCTAAAATGATAGGAGGAGGCATTAACTCTTCATTTTGCAATAAAATTAATGAGTTTATTGAGTTTGCAGTACAACATCCATGCAGTATGGATTGTATGGGTAATATTAGGTGTCCGTGTAAAGACAGAAGATGCAGAAATATGAGATTCTTGAGTGTTGATGAGGTTAGAACGCATCTTGTGATTTCCGGTTTTGTTCTCCGTTATTACAACTGGACCAGTTACGGTGAACAACGATGGAATGTTGACATCGAAACCGTAGAATACTGGTATACTGGGTGGAGCGGTGGTGGAAGTTCTGATGTTGGTGGATCAAGTTATGTTCTGTATACTCAATTTGAACCACAAATAGAGGATGAACCTGATAGATATCAGATGATGATTGCAGAATCTGTTTTGGGTGGTCAACCACAATTCAATGAAACACCTATGGAGGATGAACCAAATTATCGGTCAAAGAAGTTTTTTGATATGCTTAAAACCGTTGATCAAAAGTTGTTTCCTGGTTGTGAGACTGAGACGCAATTGTCATTCAATGCTCAAATGTTGAACATCAAAACTGAAGGCAAGGTCAGTCAAAAAGTGTTCAATCAATTTGCTAAATTGTTCAAACGAGCTCTACCTGAAGACAACACGGCGCCTGATAATTTCTATCAGAGCAAGAGGCTCTTGAAGGATATGGGTCTACCATTTGAGAAGATTGATTGTTGTACAAACGGTTGCATGTTGTTTTGGGATGAGGATGAGGATTATTGCAAGATGTGTGGTCACCCACGGTATAAACCATCTGGTCGTACAAAAAGTAAGAAGAAAGTGCAGTTGAAGGCTTATAAGACAATGTATTACCTTCCCATCACTCCTCGTCTAGAGAGGTTGTATCAGTCTAGTGCCACGGCTAAAGACATGACATGGCATGCTGAGGAGTGTTCTGGTGAGAATTCTGGAGAGATGCGACATCCTGCAGACTCGGAGGCATGGAAACATCTTGATAGGGAGTTTCCAGATTTTGCAAGGGAGACGAGAAATGTGAGGTTAGGCTTGTGCACGGATGGTTTTGCTCCATTTGGAATGCACGGAAAAAAGTATTCATTATGGCCTGTGCTGTTGACCCCATACAATCTACCTCCTTGGTTGTGCATGAAGCCTCAACATATATTTCTTAGTATCTTGGTGCCTGGACCACACAACCCCAAGCATAAATTGGATGTATATCTCCAGCCATTGATTAAAGAGTTGAAATCTTTGTGGTCTACGGGGGTGGAGGCCTACGACGTTCATAGGAAACAGAACTTCACGATGCGAGCTGCACTTTTGTGGACCATTAGTGACTTTCCAGCATTTTCTATGTTGTCTGGGACAGCAGGAAAACTAGCATGCCTGCATTGCATGGACGGTTCTGATGCATTCTATCTTCCATTGAGTAGAAAAGTGTCATGGTTTGACAACCATCGCAAGTTTCTTCCTCCTGATCATCCCTTTCGGAGGAACAAAACAGACTTTCTAAAGGGTAAAAACGCAATAGGCCGCCCAAGACCACGAATTCGATCAGGTATGTGTCTGGGTACTGAATCACTACTTATGTCTATGTGTCTCATATAAATAAGTTAAGCATATATAAATTAATTATTTCAGGTGATTCGTTGTTGTATGAGGTTACAGTCACTGATTTGATGAAGACAACTGGGGCGGGTGCAATGGAGCACAATAAACGCATCCAGGGTGGTTGGAAGAAGAGAAGTATCTTTTGGGACTTACCTTAATGGAGCAAGTTGTTGATTCGACACAATTTGGATGTGATGCATATAGAGAAGAATGTTTTCGATAACTTGTTTCATACGGTCCTGGGTACTGAAGGGAAGACCAAAGACACTTCAAAATCCAGAGATGAGTTGAGGCTCTTCTGTTCTCGTGCTTCCCTACACAAGGATGAGCAGTCAAGAACATATCCCTAGGCCTCTTACACAATTAGTAAAGCAGAAAGGAAGAATTTGTGTAAGTGGGTGAAAGAGTTGAGCTTCCCTGACAATTATGTGTCGAATTTGGGAGACAGAGTTGACACGGAAACCGGAAAGGTATCTGGAATGAAGAGTCATGATTGTCACGTGTTCATGCAACGACTCTTACCTATTGCATTTCGGTACTCACTTTCCAAGAATGTATAGAGTGTCATCACTGAATTAAGTCTCTTTTTTAGACACTTAATTGCATCAACGATTACAGTTGAGGACATGAAGTGTTTGGATGAGGAGATCCCTGTTATTCTATGCAAACTTGAGCGGATTTTTCCACCCAGCTTCTTCGACTCGGTGGAGCACTTACCCATACACTTTGTTGGTGTATACTGTAAAGCAAACTTTTGTTGGGCTTTTATGGATATATTCGATTTCCTTATTATCTGAAATAAATGGTTTTTCACATTATTGCAATCTTATTAATTGCTTGTATTACTTGTATGTCTATTTATCTTATATTGTAGATAATGTGGTGAGTTTGTAGTCACACAGAAGATCACATTGTCAGTTCCTTATAAGATATAAACAGTATTCACAACTGAGATAGTTCTGGACATAACTATTGGTATAAGTTGTAGTATGAACTTGTTAGTGGCTTGTCTTGGCCATTAGTTCATACTAGTACGCTATGTCGTATTGAATGGATCACAGTTAAGACATGTTCTTCTATTCTGACTGTTATGAAGAACTAAAGGTCTTGGTGACTCTTGTAATTCTTAACCCTAATTGTGATATCTAGATATGTGGAGCGCTTGTTCACTACTTTGATTTACTATGGGTGAGAATCTTGTTAGATTCAACGCACTATGTATTTTGGGTAGTGACATCGTTTGCACGATGTCTATTTATTGACATTAAGGCACCGTGTCCTGGTGATCCAGGTTGATGACGTCCCCTTGAGGAAACTCATAAAGGATTGTCGTATTAAACCCTGCAGGTGGATTATATCCGTACGACAACAAGGTTGAGTGGTATTACTCAAGGAATAATAGATGTTAATTAATTAAAGCGGTCAGGAGCTTTAATAATTAATGGACGTGCGATATCTTTAACACGGGGAATTATAGAGTCTAATAGAAGCCCTGATTCGGTTCGGGATAAGATGGGAGTGCAATATTAATTCTCTAGTGGAATAAATTAATGTTCACGGGCCAAATAAATGTTCTGGGCTGAACATAAGAGTATTTGGGTCCGTGAGGAGCCCAAACCCCATACCTTCTAACAGATCCCTAGTCTGGCCCATGAAACTTAAGGAGTCTATATAAAGGCTTCAATTTCGTGTTTAAAACCCTAGCACTCTAAGATAAAACGTGCAGCAGCCGAAATTCGTGAGTGGGGTTGAGAGGGAGACGAAATTGTGAGGCACTTTTCTCCACGTTCGCTAGTTCGCCGTCCACCCAGTGTACGAACGAGGTTGGGAGACAGACTAGAAGATCAGTAGTGGAATCAACGCCTCGGTCTTCAAGGGTAACGGATCCAAACTTGTCTTTAGATGCATGTTTAGGTCTTTAATTGTTTATACATGTTTGGTATCCCAACAACGATCTTGGGGACGGACCGCCTTCACTGGCGCGTTCCATCACACTTAGCGTATGAAGCCTCAATTGCTGGTCCCGTACAGTATCGATGGATGTACCCTTTTGAGAGGTAATTCTATACCATTTTTTAGATCGACTTTTAAGATCAATACTGAGTAAATTTTCTAACACTCATTGTTTTAGGTATTTGCACAATTTAAAGCTCAATATTGGAAATGCGGCCCACATCGAAGCATCAATTGTTAATGCATACCTTACTGAAGAGGTTGGAGCATTTTGTTCTTACTACTTTGGCGATCAAGTTCAAACCAGAATCAGAAATGTGCCTCGCAACTACGATGGTCGTGGAGTAGACCATCCCCTTCGTGATGTTGAAGGTATGTTATCTGTATTTTTGCATCCGGGTCGACCAATGGGTAAGGGCACCAAACGACCGTTCAGGGGCAGTATTGAAGAGGAAACAATACATTCATATGTTTTGATGAATTGTCCTGAAGTCCAACCGTATATAGAGTATGTAATTTAATTTTATAGTTGAGTTTTTTACAATATGTATACTGTTGATATCTGAAAAGTAATTAATTTCTTTTTTCTGATATATAAGGATGTTCTGTGAGTATAAGCGTCAAGTAGAACCAGACATCACAGATGCAACAGTTTTTCAATCCATCCGCAATGATTTTATGTTTTGGTTCCAACGTTACGTGAGTATCACATAATTATATGATTTTTACCCTATAACAAATATGTTATTATTTTTATACATGATAATTTAATATTTACAGGGACAAAGTGACCTACTTAATAACAACCCACATCTTGAAGCTCTGAGCAAAAGACCACTACGTAGTGTGGTATCATACCACGGATATTACGCAAATGGATATAAATTTCATACTGAAGCGTATGCTTCAACAAAATCGACTACAAACAGTGGTGTTTGCATTACCGGTGCAAACTACAACGAAGAACCCATCGATTACTATGGAGTGCTGCAAGAAGTAGTTGAAATAGAATATCCGGGTTGGCCTAAGAGGACGATAGTGTTGTTCTTGTGTGAATGGTATGATCCAGGGAACCAAGGAACAAGAGTCGACAAAAACTACAAGATTGTTGATATCAACACCGGAAAGAAGTTTCCGGCGGCATACGATCCCTATATTTTTGCAACGCAAGCATCTCAGGTATATTATTGCAAATACCCCGGATCAAGTAGGCCCAACTTGAGGACAGTTTGTAAAGTAAAGGCAAGATCATTGGTTGAAGTTTCTAATCCGTTAAACAAAGACGGTGTAGAACCAACAGATCCATTTCAAACAGAGATACAAGAGGCTCAAACAGAGGTTGATCAAGCAGGTGTGAATATTTTTGTCGACTTACTTGCTGCAAATCCAGAAATGGTAATGATTGAAAGTGATCATGAGGGTGATGGACAAGAGCACGGTGGGGAGGATGAAGAAGAGGAAGAGGAAGAAGAGGAAGAGGAAGAGAAAGAGGAAGAAGAAGAGGAAGAAGAGGAGGAAGAAGAAGAGGAAGAAGAAGAGGAAGAAGAAGAGGAAGAAGAAGAGGAAGAGGAAGAGGAAGAAGAAGAGGAAGAAGAAGAGGAAGAAGAAGAGGAGGAGGAAGAGGAGGAAGAAGAAGAAGAGGAGGAGAGGAGGAGGAAGAAGAGGAGGAGGAGGAGGAGGAGGAGGAGGGAGGAGGTAGGAGGAGGAGGAGGAGGGAGGAGGAGGAGGAGGAGGAGGAGGGGGAGGGGGGGAGGAGGAAGAAGAGGAGGAGGAGGAGGATGACGAGGAAGAAGACGACGATTAGAATTACTAAATTATTGTATATATAACAAGTTAGAAACAAAAATGAATTAATTTGGTGAATTATGAAAAAAAAAATGAATAAATTTGGATACATATACAATTAATTGCATACAAATGAACGAATTATAATTTTAAGCGGGAGTCGAAATAAATATTTTTGCAAAAATAATAAAAATTAAATGGCCCCAATATTTATAAAAACAAGTGAGAAACGAAAATGAATTAATTTGGTGAATTATGGAAAAAAAAACGAGTCAATTTGGATACATATACAATTAATTGCATACAAATGAACGAATTATAATTTTAAGCGGGAGTCGAAATAAATAATTTTACCAAAATAATAAAAATTAAATGGCCCCAACATTTATAAAAACAAGTTAGAAACGAATGAATTAATTTGGTGAATTATGAAAATAAAACGAGTCAATTTGGATACATATACAATTAATTGCGTACAAATGAACGAATTATAAATTTAAGCGGGAGTTAAAATAAATAATTTTACCAAAATAATAAAAATTAAATGGCCCCAACATTTATAAAAACAAGTTAGAAACGAAAATGAATTAATTTGGTGAATTATGGAAAAAACGAGTCAATTTGGATACATATACAATTGATTGCGTACAAATGAACGAATTATAAATTTAAGCGGGAGTCGAAATAAATAATTTTACAGAAATAATAAAAATTAAATGGCCCCAACATTTATAAAAACAAGTTAGAAACGAAAATGAATTAATTTGGTGAATTATGAAAAAAAAAAGAGTCAATTTGGATACATATACAATTAATTGCGTACAAATGAACGAATTATAAATTTAAGCGGGAGTCGAAATAAATAGTTTTACAGAAATAATAAAAATTAAATGGCCCAAACATTTATAAAAACAAGTTAGAAACGAAAATGAATTAATTTGGTGAATTATGAAAAAAAACGAGTCAATTTGGATACATATACAATTAATTGCATACAAATGAACGAATTATAAATTTAAGCGGGAGTCGAAATAAATAATTTTACCAAACTAATAAAAATTAAATGGCCACAACATTTATAAAAACAAGTGAGAAACGAAAATGAATTAATTTGGTGAATTATAGAAAAAAAATATGAGTCAATTTGGATACATATACAATTAATTGCGTACAAATGAACGAATTATAAAATTATGCATTGTCGAAATAAATAATTTTACAAAATAAAAAAAATAGTTGGGCAAAATATTTTAATAAACAACTTAGATACGAAAAGAAATTAATTTGGTGAATTATAAAAAAAATACTTAATTTGAATACATATACAATTAATTGCATAAAAATGAATAAAAGTAGCTTGTGCCCAAGTGGCGCGCGCCCCCTCCTCTTGCACAAGAGGTCCCGTGTTCGATTCCCCTTGAACGCAAAAATGGATTAATTGTTCAAGGCCTAGTAAGACTAATATAGAAGGTGGACCGCATATAACAAGGAATGGGTCGGGTGGCCCAGTGGTCCGCGCCCGTCCCGCCCGCCCCGGGTGCCCGGGCTCGAACCACGCGAGCCACTTTTTTTTTGTATATGCTCGGTAATTTGCGACGGCCGAACTCCGTCGCAAATATTGACTTTTGCGACGGAAAACAGTCCGTCGCAAATTATAACAGAAAAAAATAAAAAAAATATATATATAAACATTTGCGACGGAATGTTGCCGTCGCAAATGTTGTTGACCCGAACGGGTCTAACCCGAAAGATTTGCGACGGACTACTGTCCGTCGCAAATTCTGTGCGACCCGGCCGGGTCTGACCCGCCAAATTTGCGACGGATTTGTCCGTTGTTAATTTGCGACGGAGTGCAAAATCCGTCGCAAAAATTAACTACGTCTGTTTTAGGAATGGATACGTGTCCGTCGTAGAATCCGTCGCAAAACACTGTTTGCGACGAATTTTCCGTCGCAAATTCCGTCGCAGAACAGTGTTTTTTTTGTAGTGAACAATAAAAGAAATCCTAAAAGAACTATGAACTTTTTTTCCTTGGAAAACGAATTAAAAAAAACAAGTGAAAGTAGATTTGAAAACAAAATATACTTAGTTGTATATTTTGATATATCTAGCACACACATGGTCTATCAAAATTATACTCCCTCCATCCCGGATGAACTTGCACAATTTCTTTTGTTAGTCTGTCACAAAGGAACTTGCACACCCTTTAAAAGGAAACATTGATTTACGTGCACATTTACAAAAATATATATGTACCCGTATATCACTATTTTATTCAAAAAGTGTGTCCTCAAAAGTGTGCAAGTTTCTCCGGGACGGAGGAAGTATTTAATTAACCCCTGAATATTATAAATTAACAGCGAAAATCCTTCATTTAAATTCCAACTAAAAAAAGAAAGGTAAAAATTGTTTGAACCTGAATTCATATTAATTAGTTTATTTTTAAATGTTATTGTTTTATATACACACTATTATTGTTATACATAAATATTACTACTATCTAAAAAAAAAATCAAATATATATTTAAATAGTGATCATGTATTGGCATAACAGTAATATTTGAAAAAGAAAAAAAAAACTTGCAAACTCGAGTTCATAGGAGACATAACTTAAAAAAAAAAGATCAAAAAGTTGCTCAATTCCTTGTAAACTCTCCAGGAGTACGTTTTATATGAAAAGATTTCATAATTAGCTTATCACGAAATTGTTTTTGAGTATCAAATATTTGATAAAAAAAATTACATTAGGAGTATATATCAAGAATAAGAGTCAATTGTATTATTTTTAATTGTTGTTGATATTTTTGACCAACAATATGACTCATCGATTTTTGATATTTTTTATGAGATTATTAATATTTTTTATCAAATATTTGATACTTTAAAATAATTTCATAATAAACTTATTATGAATCATTTTACTAAACAATCATTAATTATCATTAACAAGTATAATTTTATTTTGTTATTTGAATATATCATTTAATGTTCATGTAATAAAATTGTCATTTGCTATTTGGCATTTGCAATTGTAGTACCATATTGATGAGTCCTGTGTTCCGTGTGTGAAGGTGCGTTTTAACAACATGATTAAGGTTTAAATATGGAAACTAAAAAGTGTGTTTATGGATAAGATTGGATAGTAATTAAACATCTAATCTTATTACTTATTTACTCTGATTGATAATTTTTTTTAATTCCTTTATTAGAAGATTTGATATATCAAATTCAGAAGATATATTCCTGTACTCAGCATTGCAACATACGTATGTACATACACATAAAATATAGTGAAAAAATTTATGGCTTGGTACGCCCCCAAATGTAGTCATTCATGACGAACTGGGTAAACAAATCGGTGTTCCTGTTTGCGCTCTTTATTTTACTACACGTTATCAGTACGATACTCAATCACACCAAAATGGATGTGATAATTAATTCTAAGTTAGGGATATAGTACATTGTTGATAGGAGAACAACCTAATGGACCGACGAACAACATTTGGGTCCTTAACAAGAAGAATAATTGGCAAAGCCAGTTATATATTGTTTTGAGTAACGAGCAGCTACGTTAGCCGAGCAGCTCCAACATGAGTGAACACCTAGAGTGGACCACCATCTTTTGTGCTATGTTGTGTACATATTTACAGAGAGGATTTCTTAACGGACAGGTGGTCAAGTTTTGTGATGGACATCGTTAGGCCGTTTGAGGGATGAATTCTCATTGTGTGAGTCTGCGTGGATGCATTACTTCTTGGTGGACATGAGGGGCGCGATGAAGGAATCGTCGATGGGCCACAAGAGGATGAGCCTCATGTCGGATCATACGTATAATGATCACTTTTTATTGAGCTTAGCGCTCATGCTGATGCATAATAGTGAGTCAGGGACCCTTAACGAGTATTTTAAAAATAAATTGGTGATTTTATATGAGAGTGTTTTGTGCATAATATGGTTATTGAACTTACCTACAATGCATAAACATCACATCGTCATATATCATCGTGTATTCTCCCTATACATGTATTTTAGACTCGTCCGGAATCAACACACCTTACTTAGCTTTATTTGAAGTTGACTTTTCACTAAGTAAGATTATCGTGTTAAGTCACAAAAATTGTTTAAAAATCTATTCATCCCTCCCCTCTAGACTTTTTGTTGGAAATTGGTTTAAATAAAAGGGTTTATACCCTGACTTTGACTAATTTTTTGAGGAATTAAAACGTTAGTTTTTGGGAAAACAAAAATAACGAGATTGTTCTACTCGCGGAGTAGATGAACGTGGTATATTTAATATCTCAAAATCGATTTCCGGTGAGTGAGAAATTAATTTGGGAAGTTGGATAATTATTCACATGTATTGAATAATTTCATGGGAAGGAACAATTATGTTTCATCCCACATATAATAATTATAAGAAGTGTTCTTTGTATATAAGAAGGAAAATGTTCATGTTCTTCAACTTGGTACATGGGGACCCTAACCATGGACCACACGCGCGCACACGTGCGCGCGCGCACCGCTCGAGCCCGGGCCCGGTTCTATGAGTCGTGGTTCTTGGTTCTTGGTAATTGGGCTTTGGGTGGGCTTTGGGGCCTACCTATATTTTTAGAGTACCAAAAATATGAAAAGGCCCAATACTTTTTGGGCCGAACCGGTTTGGTTGGCCCATCGAATTTGGGTCGGCCCACGAACATGACTAATACACTCGAGTAATGATTAATACACTCCAGATTTTGAATTTGATTTTAAATTGAAATATTTGATGGAATATTCTGTTCTTTCTTCCCAAGAAAGAGATAACGTCTCTATCCACTAATTTCGTGGTCAGTCCACGATTTTCTCAACCGACCGTCCTCATCTGCAGTGTAGATTCCTGCCTATATATACCCCTTCATATCCAGACTTTCTTACACACCTTTTCAGCCTACGAATCTTAGAGTTTAAAAAGTCTTTCGCAACATACTTATTTCGTTTAGTTCGAAATTTCGATTTCGTTCGCCGAAAGTTTATACACGGTGGTGTTGCCGATGTAAACTGTTTAAACCGTTTTACCTTTGGAGACTCCTACGCATGATACCGTAAGCACTATACGAGGCATATTCAGTCTTGCGGGAAAAGAATTTTTCTTGACTCGGTTTCTCTTACGAATTTGTTTCGTATTTATTTCTGATCGTGCAGTATCCGAGACACACTCCTTAATACAACAATCGCAAGACTGAATAATTTTGTTCCGAATCACTGCCATGTCGAATCACAATTCCGATAACGATTTGGATATGACTTCATCAACGCCAGTTACCCCTACCAAAGATGTAGATAATACCTCTAACTCTCCTGTTGTACCTACGGGTAAGTCTGTTCCCCCTTCTGCTTTTCAATTTGGAGACTTTAGAAACACTCTTAATGAGTGTTTCAAAGCCAATCCCTTCGTGGGAAATTCCAATGCCAATTCCTTTGTGGGAAACGCTAGCACTAATCCCTTTGTGGGAAATTCAAGTGCTAATCCTTTCGGGGGAAACTTCGGCGGTAATCCTTTCGTAGGAAATATCGGGGCCAATCATTTCTTGGCAACCAACCAGGCCTCCCTCCCAGGAACTATTAGGCCGGTTGTGGTGAAATGAGAGAAACCCGAAAAATTTTCGGGTAATAACTTCAAGAGGTGGCAAAAGAAGATGCACTTCTACTTGACCACTATCTTTTTGGTGAAATATGTCAAGGAGGATTGCCCGAGTGTTCCCGCAGAAGATGTTGATCGGAAAACCAGGATCGCCTATGATGCTTGGATCCATGATGATTATCTGTGTAGGAATTACATCATGAATGGATTGTCTGATGCCCTCAATGATGTATATGATGAATACCCGACTTCTAAGGCCTTGTAGGAGTCTTTGGAGAAGAAGTACAAAACCGAAGATGCGGGAACTAGCAAGTTCATCGTATCCACTTTGTACGACTTCAAAATGGAGGACAATAAATCTGTTGTCGAACAAGTTCAAAAGCTGCAAGTGATCTTTCACAACATTGCAGTACAAGGGATGGAGCTACCTGAAGCCTTTCAGGTTGCCACTGTGATTGACAGACTGCCTCCATCTTGAAAGGAGTTTAAGTCCTACCTCAAGCACAAGCGAAAGCAAGTGACCATGGAGGATCTTGTTACTCGACTCTGGATCGAGGAAGATAACAAGAAAATAGAGAAGAAGGGCTCGACTGCTTCTATCGAGGCAAAGGCGAACCTGATGGAGAAAAGTGAACCATCGAAGAAGAGGAAGCGTCAGGACGACAAAGGCAAAGGCAAGGCTGTTGCTACTGATCCTACCCCAAAGAAATTCAGTGGGAAGTGCTATAACTGTGGCAAACCCAATCATCGGGCCGCTGATTATCGTCAGCCCAAGAAGGACGACAAGGGAAAGAAGAACTTCGTGAACGTTGTAGAACGAGAGCTCACGGAGATGGATATGTCTGCTGTAGTGACCGAGGTCAATATGGTGGACAACAAGAAAGAATGGTTCGTGGACACAGGTGCCACTTGCCACGTTTGCTCGGAGAAATCTGCCTTCTCCACATATTCTTCTACTGCGGGAAGAAAGCTCTACATAGGAAACCAAGCCTCATCTGAAGCGGCTGGTGTAGGAACGGTGGTGATCAAACTGACATTGGGAAAGAAGCTCAAGCTGAAGGATGTGCTGCATGTCCCAGACATCCGAAAGAATCTCATTTCTGGCTCCTTGTTAGTTAGTAATTAGTTTAAGTTAGTGTTTGAGTCTAATGAAGTTGTACTTAGCAAATTTAGCATCTTTCTAGGGAAAGATTACCTCGAGAAGGGTCTTTTTAAGATGTCAGTTATGATTGTAAGCCGTAATGGCACAAACACTACTATCAATGAAAATGCTTTTGTTTCCGTTTATATCGCTGAGTGTTCAGATTTATGACATTTTAGATTAGGACATGTTAATCTAAATTCTATAAAACGATTGGTAAATTTAGATTTACTCAAAATTAATAATGTGGATACATCCAAAAAATGTGAAACATGTGTTGAAGCAAAAATGGCTAAGTTATCATTTAAATCTGTTGAAAGAAACATAACTCCACTAGAATTAATTCACACGGATGTATGTGATTTAAAATTCGTGCAAACTAGAGGTGGAAAAAAGTATTTTATTACTTTTATTGATGATTGCACAAGATTCTGCTACATTTACTTACTACGAAGTAAAGATGAAGTTATTGAAGCTTTTAAAAATTATAAAAGTGAAGTAGAGAATCAATTGAACACTAGAATTAAAGCAATTCGTAGTGATAGAGGTGGAGAGTATGTGGCTCCGTTTGAACAATTATGTGCCGAATCAGGCATCATACATCAAACAACAGCTCCCTACTCACCTCAATTGAATGGTATTGCAGAGAGGAAAAACCGAACTTTGAAAGAGATGATGAACGCAATGTTAATCAACTCGGATTTACCTCAAAACATGTGGGGGTGAAGCTATTCTGTCAGCTAACCACATTCTGAACAAAATTCCACTTAAGACTCAAGATAAGACACCTTATGAGTTGTGGAAAAAAAGCAAACCATCTTACAAATACCTCAAAGTATGGGGGTGTTTGGCTAAGGTTGAAGTGCCACTTCCTAAACAAGTGAAAATCGGACCTAAAACGGTCGATGAGATCTTTATAGGATACACCTTCAATAGTAGTGTCTATCGGTTCTTGATTCACAAATAAAAAATACCCGATATGACAGTAGGTACTACAATAGAATCAAGGAATATTGTTTTCTTTGAAAATGTGTTCCCGTGTAGGGACAAAGAAGAAGTGAGTTCAAATAAGCAAACTCATGAGGAATCAAGTGAAGTTGCAGGTCCTTCTACTCAGCAGAGTGAAGAACCCAGACGCGGTAAACGAGCTAGAATTGATAAGACCTATGGTTCAGACTTCATCACGTATGTGTTAGAAGAAGAACCTAGGACTATCAAAGAAGCTCTTTCCAGACCAGATGCACCTCTCTGGAAAGAAGCAATAAACAGTGAATATGATTCGATTCTGCAAAATCATACATGGGAGTTGGTTGACCTCCCTAAAGGTTGTAAGACCTTAGGATGCAAGTGGATCCTTAAAAGAAAATACAAAGCATATGGATCAATTGACAGGTATAAAGCCCATTTGGTTGCAAAGGGTTTTAAACAAAGAGAAGGATATGATTTCTTTGACACCTAATTCTCCGGTTCTAAGGATTACATCTATTCGTGTACTTATCGCGATTGCTGCTTTGCATAATCTCGAAATACACCAGATGGATGTAAAGACTGCTTTCCTTAACAGAGAGATAGATGCTGAAATATACATGGATCAACCAGAGGGTTATGTTGTACCCGGGAACGAGAAAAAGGTTTGTAAACTCGTTCGGTCGCTGTATGGACTTAAACAAGCTCCTATACAGTTTTCTTTTGAATTAACGAGTGTGACAAGTGTGTATATGTGAAAGATACACCAAATGGATTTGTTATCGTATGCTTATATGTTGATGACATGCTAATCATGGGTAACAATTCAAATGTGATCGTTAATACAAAAAACATGTTAAAGAAAAAATTTGACATGAAAGATATGGGTCTAGCAGACGTGATTCTAGGAATCAAAATAGAAAGAACTTCAAATGGAATTTCTTTAACACAATCTCATTATGTTGAGAAAGTCTTGAAGAAATTTAAAGCATTTGATGATCCACCTGCTAAAACTCCACTAGAACAGAATGTTCATCTGAAGAAGAACAGAGGTGAACCTGTGAATCAGTTGGAATATGCAAGGATCACTGGAAGCGTGATGTACATTACAAATTGCACACGTCCTGATCTTGTGAGCTCTGTGAACAAACTGAGCAGGTACACGAGCAATCCAGGTCATGAACATTGGAAAGCTCTGAAAAGGGTCTTGAGATACTTGAAGTATACTCTTGACTTTGGGCTACACTACACGCGATATCCAGCTGTACTTGAAGGGTACAATGATGCTAATTGGATATCCGATAGTAAAGACTCGTTCTCAACTAGTGGATATGTATTCACTATTGGAGGAGCAGTTGTATCGTGGAAATCCACAAAGCAAACGTGTATTGCCCGTTCCACAATGGAATCCGAGTTCATCATTTTGGTTCAAGCTGGTGAAGAATCTGAATGACTTCATAACTTTTTAGAAGACATTCCTTGTTGGAACAAACCGGTACCATCTGTAATGATACATTGTGACTGTCAAGCTGCTATTGGTAGAGCTTTGAGCAGTATGTACAACAGAAAGTCGAGACATATCCGTCGTCGACATAACTCCATTAGACATTTGATCTCAACTGGTATTATAACAATTGATTATGTAAGATCAATTGATAACATAGCGGATCCGCTCACGAAGAGCTTGAACCGAGATCAAATGAATAAGCTGATAGAGGGAATGGGTCTAAAATCAACAAATAAAACTGAAACAGTGGTAACCCAACCATGATGACTGGAGATCCCAAAAACTTGGTTCAAAAGGGAAAACTAAGTTGTGAATGTTAGTTGCACAACACTTGAAAATCATGACCATTCCTGACAGCACTGTGTCAAGTGTTAATAGACCCGTGAATTGTGGTAAAGAATAAGTCGTTGACTTTTAATGATTCATATAAGTCCATGTGGGACTGAGTATGATGGGATACTCGAAAGGAGATCACCTATATAAATGAGAAGTGAGGGCCGCTTCGACCAAACATTTATGAATACAAAGGGCGTCCAGGGCCAAAATGGACAAAAAATGTGAGAATAAATCAGAATCGAGACTGACTTGTGTCTGCACTATCTGTAAGGTATACACTAAGGAGGATTAGTTCAAGGCATCGTGTCCACTAAGCCGCCGGTATACCCGATGATTCCGGGCTACAGAAAGTTCAAAGTCACTGGCTACTTATCCGGAAGCAATAAGGTCTCAAACAAGCTGAACGAATAGTCTGACTCTGTATAGGTGCAATTCTCACTCATGTGGGGGATTGTTGGAAATTGGTTTAAATAAAAGGATTTATACTCTAACTTTGACTAATTTTTTTAGGAATAAAAATGTTAGTTTTTGGGAAAACAAAAATAACGAGGTTGTTCTACTCGCGGAGTAGATGAACGTGGTATATTTAATATCTCAAAACCGATTCCGGGTGAGTGAGAAATTAATTTGGAAAGTTGGATAATTATTCACATGTGTTTAATAATTTCATGGGAAGGAACAATTGAGTTCAATCCCACATAGAATAATTACAAGAAGTGTTCCTTATATATAAGAAGGAAAATTGTCATGTTCTTCAACTTGGTACATGGGGACCCCAACCATGGACGTGCGCCCCACCCTAGCCCGAGCCCGCGCCTGGGCTCGGGTCCTTGGTTCTTGGTTCTTTGCAATTGAGCTTTAGGTGGGCTTTGGGGCCTACCTATATTTTTAGAGTACCAAAAATATGAAAATGCCCAATACTTTTTGGGCCAAACCGGTTTGGGTGGCCCATCGGATTTGGGTCGGACCACGAACATGATTAATACACTTGAGTAATGATTAATACACTCCATGTTTCGAATTTGATTTTAAATTGAAATATTCGATGGAATATTATGTTCTTGCTTCCCAAGAAAGAGATAACGTCTCTATCCACTGATTTCGTGGTCAGTCCACGATTTTCTCAACCGATCGTCCTCATTTGCAGTGCAAATTTCCGCCTATATATACCTCTTCATATCCAGACTTTCTTACACACCTTTTCAGCCTACAAATCTTAGAGTTTAGAAAGTCTTTCGCAACATACTTATTTCGTTCAGTTTGAAATTTTGATTTCGTTCGCCGAAAGTTTATACACGGTGGTGCTGCCGGTGTAAACTGTTTAAACCGTTTTACCTTTGGAGACTCATACGCACGATATCGTAAGCACTATACGGGGCGTATTCTGTCTTGCGCGAAAATGATTTTCCTTGACTCGGTTTCTCTTACGAATTTGTTTCGTATTTATTTCTGATCGTGCAGTATTCGAGACACACCCCTTAATACAACACTTTTAACATTCTCTAAACTTATTCGGGACCTTGAAAAAATATATATATATATTCAGCCCTCTAGACTTTCCCACATTCTCCTAAATCTATCTCTGCATGTTATAAATTGCACTATGATATGCACGAATTTGATCAAAGAAGAAGAAATAGAGAAAACGATAAAATTAAGAGAAGAGTTTGAAATTAATATTAATAACACTCAAATATTGCTATTTACATCAATCATCTCACTACTCGTTAAGAAACAATTATGGCACTAAAACAATAACAACCACCTAAACAACTGCTACTAAGAATTGTTGTGTCATCCCCCCCCCCCCCCCCCCCCCCCCCCCCACCCCCCAAATCATCATTGTACGCAAGGATAAAATTGAAATAAGTTGGATTGAGATATATCTTGTAATATGAAGACTTTGGTTTCAGTGCGTTGGTTCTTCCTTATTCAGGATGATCGGGTACACTGCTTAATAATGAACAACTGTGGTCGGCGACAGTGGTGTCCGGGAATAAATTTCTTGTCACATTTTCGCACTGTTGGTATTTGTGCGTGAGGAGATTGAAAAGTGTTCTTATTTGTATCACGTCTGTTGGCCCAACATGAGCAAGGACAACTCAAGTTGATTTGCTCCAATATTATGGACCACAAAAGCTCTAGTCAACGATGCCACGATATATACATTCTAATTAAATGAAAGGAAGTTATAGTTGGACTTTTAAATGAAAGGAATAGAGAAAGAAGAGAAAACTTAGAATTAATAATATTTTGAGTACAAAATAACACTCCAATCCTACTATTTACATTAACTCTCTCAACAATATATAAAATTATCTTTAACACTCTTATTGATCACTAATTGCTAAGAAACAATCGCGGCACTAAATTAAACAATCTCAATCTGCTACTAAAAATTACCGTATCCATGAATACGTGATGCATATATATATTAAAAATAATAAAGTATAAGATAAACACCAAACTGAAATCAATAAAATAAAATATGTAAATAGGAAGACTGCACTAGAGCACCGCCAAATTAAGTATATGGGGTGAAAAGCATTAAAAGAAATATACAAATTAATAAAGTTGTAGTTAAGGCTAAGCTGCGGCAGGTGGGGCGCAGATGGGAATATTCTGTTTTCCGACCAAAGTGGGTTTAACATTGGTGCATTTAGTGGTGATGGCCCCCAGATTTCCAGTGTAGGTAAGGTCAATGTTACCAATCTCCACATTATCACATGGCTTACTAGAGCTGCATGCTAAGGTAATGGCCTCGGCGGTGTTTGTGGTGCCTCTTATGTTCTTGATTGTTACTGCATTAACCTTGATCAACGAAGCTTTCTGCATGCATGCATCCATAAATTAATTAATTATCCATGCATCTTAATTAGGTAGGATAGGATAGGAGTGTTTACATCAAGTGAGCACTGATTCCAGGGGCAGTACTGCTGATCAATGATGACAGGACTGCTAGCATTGACCATTAGGAGATCCTCGAAATGTAGGTCGGAGATTTGCAAGGTGGCGGGAGCAGAGGGCCATGTCTTGACCCTGACACCGTTCTGAGTGCCGATAAAGGTGCAATTGGTGATATATACTCCGGACACATCCTTCTCCTTGGGATTCTTGCCCAGGCTTCCGATGCTGATGCCGTGCCCCGGCCCGCAAGTCACGTTCTGGATGCGTACCATGCTCAGCTCGTCTCCCATGGACACGCAGTCGTCCCCTGTTTCTATCACCGAATCTAAGACGTTGATCATGGAGCTGCGAGCGATGTGGAGTCCGTCCGTGTTGGGGCTCTCCCCGGGGGCTGATATCCTGAACCGTTGGAATGTCACGTTCTGGCTCGCTATGCAGTTCGCGTGGAAATTCTTGCTGTCTTTTGTCGTCACGTCGTGGATGAACGAGTTGTTGATGAAATTGAAGCTCAAGCTCTGCCATCCATCCAAATTTCATTAATATATCTATATAATGATATTATAATGTGATTACAATTAATTAATTAACATATCACGTACAATTGGAAGCTTGATGCAATTCTTGTTCTTGTGGCAGTCGTTCATCTTCCAGGCTTGTTGCCCCTGCCCGTCGAACACTCCACCACCGGACAGGGTGAAATGATCCACATAATTCACCGTAATCCATTCCCCTTGTTTGTTGGGCATTTTGAGTGGATCTGGGAATGCCTTGACCGTGCCTTGGACTTCCAGCTCTATTGGGGACTTGTTGGGTCCATGCAATCGAGCTTGACTTAACATCCACTGTCCTGGCGGGATCGTTATCTTGCTTCCCTCTGGTGATGCAATTGCAATTGCATCTGCCCAAGCTTTCATTAAAGCCTGCACCCAACCCAAACAATTAATTAATTGACAAATTAAATAATTAATGCATCCACAGAGACAGGGAGTCTACCTCGCTGAAATCTTGGTCGGCCTTGGCACCATACTTTCTGATGTCAAACAACACTGGGCCTGCAGCATTGGCATAATATGCCAAAAATTGGACAAAAATTAAAATAGCAAGAAAGAGTTTTTGTTCCATGATCTATATGGTTAATTAATGCATACAATCATCCGCAACTTTGAATTTATAGTGCCGCCCCGGGGAAGATGGAGTACCAATAACTATTCTGAGATGCAGCAATTATACATATATATGCATGGTTGAACATGCATGCTTTCCGTACAAATTTATTATGCATCTATCTAAATTTAGTTGTGTACCATATTTTCTATAAGTTATTACAATACCTGCATATTTGAATTTCCCTTTTAAATTGTCTCACATGCGTTGATATCATATTCTCCTTGTTTTTTAAATTTAAAATATAATTGAATAAAGGCTTGAATCAACATTTACCATATTAATCACATTTATCATTCAAACCAAATACGAAAACCTTGACAGACTAAAAATAAAAATTATAGTCCAACAATTCAAGTACATAACAAAATTCAAACTAAAATAATACAATCCTAGTACTATATTCTATCACAACTATTGCATCTCATCTTATCAAGCAAACAAGCCCTAACATAGAACGGGTTTATGTGCGTAAAACGGGTTTGAGAAGGTACAAATCTACAAATGAGAGACCTTTTGATTTTTATCTTGAGTTAAAGAGTCTTTGATTTATCTCTTGAGTTGAGAAGCTTTGGTTTATCCCATGGGTTGAGAGTCTTTATTTTATTCTTCTTTATCTATTATGAACCCAACTATTTTGGGTCAAGTTTTGACAATGTAGACTTCGGAATCCAAATTAGAGAAGAGAGTGTTGACTATGTAGTGAGAGTGGTGGATCAGCAAATGGGGCAGTGAAGGTATGAGGAATAAGAATTATATTTTCACTTCTTCACTGACTAGTAAAATCATAAATATATAATAGCAACAAGATTTCCTAAAATAGTTTTAGAGGGAGATATTTTGGACCATTGATCAACTTTTTCATCCTTGATCATAACCGTCCATCTATCCTTTTAACTAATTATGGTAAAATTGACTACTAATTATCATTTAATTCACCATTTTATCCTACTTTGCATTATGACCGTTTATTTCTTGTGATGAAATTTTGACCTTTAGAGTAAATGCATAAATCAAGGATCAAATTATTTTTGTAGGCTATATATATGACCATTTCACTAATCATTTTCATTATCTCAAATCTCTATTTTCTGTTTGATAGGTATTTTGAAATAGTTTTTTTTTTATATTTTCAAATTTTATAGTCAAAAGAGATTTAGAGAGAGTATAGTCGTAGAAGAAAATTATATTAAGATTTTGGAATGTAATTTATGTTGATGGTATATATGCACTATAGTCTAATCTGTATTTTTAGAGTGAAGAAATTAAAATTTGAGTGGATCCGTATATATTTGATCCAATAATCGAACAAAAGAGATGTTGGTGAATGATTTGAACCAAATATCCAAGTTTTTTCGTGATTTATGAATTCATGGATATTTAGATCTCCAATTTTCCATTTTGTAGGTAATTATACTTGAATTTTTTAACTTTAATTGTACGTGATTTCAATTAGTGATGTGCAATTATCAGATGACTTACAAAATTTGGAGTTATTTGATTATTTAATTAATTTTTTGGTGGTTATTTTTTTGTTGAATTTCATTAAATAAAAAAAATATGTATTCTCGAATGATCATTTGTTGTATTATGTGTTATGAGATTTTGTTTGATATTTTAGTTAGTTTATCCAGTTTTTGGAAATTCAAAATTAGTGTATTTGTTTGGCAAATTTCTCATGTTTCTAGGAAATATATAGATATTTTAGTCAAGTTTTCAGGGATTGATGTTATTTTATTGAGCTTTTAGAATTGAACTTTTAATGAAATTGTTATTAGTTAAGAAATTGCAACTTTAGCATAGGAATTAGGGATATTTTAATAAAGGTTGAGAGTAGTGTGATTATCGGTTAGGTTTTTTTTTTTTTTTTTAATAGATTCATCTTCTAGAATTGAACTTTTAATGAAATTTTATTTAGATAAAACATTGCTGACTTTAGTATCTTTCTAGGAAATATCGATTTTTTAATCAATTTTTTATGAATAAATAAATTGTATTTTAATGAATTTCTTAACTTGATCTTTTACTAACGTATTGATTGCTTAGTTTTTTTATTTTTTAATAGATTCAATTTTTTTTATTTAAAATTATTTGCAATTGATGATATGCGTTTAGTGATAGATTCAATTTTAAAAAAAAAATTGTAGTTTTTGTTAATTTTGTATAAATAAGCGACATGGCCCTGAAATTTTTAATGACGTAATTTTGTTCTAATGAACTTCTAAGATTGAAGTTTTAATGATTCCAAAATAAAAAATAAAAATTGAAATTTTAATAAAATATTGATTAACAGATTTTAGAAAAATTCCGTAATTTTAGTTAAGTTTAAATAAATTGCTGCATGGTACGTAATTGTCGTTTGTTTGCGGTTTTTCCTCATCTTTATTGTATCAAATTTTGTGTGTATTACAATTTATGTTATTATTTTCATTTTAAAAGTATATCATCATTTGAAAGTGGATAATTAGTAAAATTTGGGTTTGATTTATCTATAATTTATAATTTATAATCTATATCTATAATCTATAACTATATAATACAAGCTTCATTGCCTATTATAGGTTTAGGCGGAAAAACGTTATATGTAATTTAGCAATCCACTATTGATTAATTATTTAAATCAATTTTTATTTCACACGATTTGTTTTTGTTAATTGAGGTTGGTTTGGTAATGTAAATTTATTAAAATTGTTGCTATTATGACGGTTCTTAAATAAGGTTAAATTGTTAATATTTTTAGTAATTATCTTTGTCGAGAGTCGTCTATTTTTAAATACATGTCGGCGGATTTTTTTGGATTTCTTAACAAATTATTAATTATTTTGCTGCTTTCCTTCTGTTAAAAAGTTTGATTTTCAAATTTTTTTGTTAGGTCAACTACTTTTAAATATAGTATGCAGATTTATTGGATTTCCTTTGATAAAATATATAGTGAAAAATTTTGTGGTTAGTTCTTGGTTTGTAAATTAATTTTTATACAGTGAATCTAATTCCCACATCCCGTAAAGTTAGTGGAAAAATCTTTCCACCTTCAAGGAAATATTTGGATCTTATATGCATTATTATATATTTTTTATTATATGTATAGTTAAAAAGTTAGTAAATATTAGTATCAATTTTATATGTGATAACATTTTAAATTTTAGGAAGATTTTTTTTTTTAGATTTCTTAATGAAATAAAGATATCTATATTAATTTACAGTGAATCGTGTATATATATATATATATATATATATATATATATATATATATATATATATATATATAGGACTTAATCATAGATATATATTAATTAGTGGAAGATATGAATTAATCTTCATGGGAAAATCTATTTCTATGTGCAGAAGATTTAAAAGATATATTATATTTGTATGTATTAAAAAAAATTTGGATTGAAATTGTTTTTCCATAATTTGTTTGACTTTTTTAGTAATCTTAGAAAATAATTTAAACAAAAGTGAAATTTAAATCAAATATTTGTCGAGATTTTTTGTTTGTTGATTTTGATTCAAATTGTATTTAATTCCACGTTTTTTTAAATTATAGATATGTAAAGCAATTAAATTTTTAATTATAGATATTTAAAGCAATTAAATATTTTTTTGTTTTTGACGAATTCTTATTTAATGTACGGATTTTATTGTGATAGCCAATAAATTTTGCAAAAGTAACTTTTTAGAAATATATATGTATGCGACCCATTTTCCAATTAATTTTTTTTCTCCAGATAATGGAGTGTTAGTTTTCCATTTCCCATAAATCATGGGCATGATTGTATATTTGTATGAGATTTAGTTTAATTTTTTTTTAATAAAGGTGAAATATAATTGTCTATATATGTATACTAGTGCTAAACCCGCGATTATCGCGGAACTGTATATAAAATTTATGGTAAAATTATTAATTAATTTATTTTAAGTATTATAAATGTGGTTACTATTATTATTTTAATTATTTAATTTTTTATTGTATTTTTTAAAATGTTAGCTAATAATAAATAATTCTATTTCAATGACAATAAACTATAAATTCATGACATCTATTATTGATCAAATGTTTAGAAAATAATGCTTACAAATTGAGGAAAATCTATCTATAAACAATATCTGTGGTGTATTTGGAAGGATTTCCTTTAGAATCAAGTGACAAAATCTTCAATCTTCTACTCGAACTAACTCCGGATACTGCAACATAAAGTTGACCATGAGTGAAAACAGGCTTGGGAAGATACAATCCAACAGTAGAAAGCGATTGCCCTTGACTTTTATTTATTTTCATGACAAAACACAGTAGAATTGGAAATTATCACCTTGTAAAATATACCGGCATTGTAGGATCAAAATTTATCAATGTAATTCTTGAAATGAAGACTTTATTTCCAATATTCCTTCCAGATATTATTTCAGTCTAGAGATGTGGTTATCAAGTTTTGTGACGATCAATCTTGTTCCATTGCACAAATCGGATTTGTGATCAATACTTCTTAGTAACACTATAGACACTCCTTCTTTCAAGATCAGACGGTGATTTGACATTCCAGAACACCTAACAGAATTTAAAAATTCAACTATAACCATCTGTCCATTACCTCCTTCTCGAAATTTAGAGACACAAATACTGTCTGAGCTTAAGTATACTTTAATATCACCCGAAATCAGATAAAAACTTATCATTTATAAACTCCACATCTCAATGAGTAGGTGCAAGTATTGTTTTATCCTCAAAGTATTTATGTGTCCTTAAATTATCAATCAAGGATGGATAAATTTTTTTCTATTATAGATGCAATTGGAGCAACAACATCACAAATTAAATTATCTTTCAGAATCTCAATCTCAGTGACATCATCTTGCCTATTTCTAATTTTCTCATCACCAACTTTCAGATTCCACCTTGAGAAGTTAACAATATTATCATCATTTGAGGATGTATTGAGATCAGAACGTTGTAATCTCATGTTCTTCGTCAATCTTAAATTCTTAATATTGAAAACAAATAAGATGTATTTAGTTTTTCAATAATAATTTTTAAAAAAAATATTATCATTTAATAAAAGATGCATAAAATACCTTGCAATGATCTCACAAATATGAAGCATTGATAGTTGAGTGCACAATATCCTCTCGACTTCCTTTGGGTATAACATGGAGTCCCTTTCTGAAATCTCTTCAAGCACAATGATTTTACCACCAAAAGACATATCACTCATGGTTCCATCTAGAGATCTAACAATATCCCTCAAGTTTCTATCCAAAGCTAAATCTGTTAATCGTTGATGTCTCATCTCATATAATAAGTTTTGTCTTCAATAATAGTTAGGACAAATGTGTCCCCAGCTTTATGTTACACGTGAAGGTCTCATCAATATTAAGCGGTATAACAAATCTTGAATGAGCAGTACGTCCGTCGGACAGAAGAGTGATGTTATTCCACTTGATGCAACATTAAGAACTATATTATCTTCCGAACGTATTGTTGCGGAGATCGTTCTCCAAATGAATGTCTTTCCAGTTCCACCATATCCGTATAAAAAGAAGACTCTTCCTTTTTGCAACCAAACAACTTCAAGTATTTCACTAACCACAAATTTTTGTTCTTGAGTTAGAGTTGAACTTAACTTGTCATATTCTTCTCTTTGTTCAGGCCGATCGTAATTCAATTCTTGTTATTTACTACATCTTTCTCAAACTCAAAATCTGGTACTGACATTGATGTAAATCTACTCAAAGTGGATCCATTCATCTGCAGTAGCTTATCAATTTTAATTAAAGCCAACTTGTTCAACTTTTCACTGTTAAGCTATAAATCTAAAAAAAAATTACAAAAAATATAATTGTAAATTATTTTTACAATATAAATCAATTAATTTTTTTAAAGATGTTATACCTGTAATATTCAATATTCATCTTCTTTTATAGAGTATATCATCTGGCATACACTCCCACGTCTTTTCGAACACGGTTTCTGGAGAGTTCATTGAAGATGACATGAGAAGAATAATGAATAAGTTCCTCACGTGATGAGCGCTTGTCCAATAACTTACCTCTGTTATCCCATCAATGTACTCAAGATCATCATCCAGCAATCTCATTGAATAGCAAGCATCCTTAAAGGTAACATACACAATATCACCAATGGTTCGTATCACCTCAAAAGATGTTGATTCGTTACTATAAGACAATAAGAGATACAAATAATACTCTTCACCAGCCCCCAATAGAACACTGTATAGTCTTCCCAGAGAAAATCTATTGTACTTTCTCTTTTCCCACTGATATTATTTTCTACCCCAAACATACATCTTTGGAAATTCCAGATAAGTCAGTTTCTTTGCATCCTCATCATCAGTTTTATTTTTATCCATCCACGCCAAGAACATTATATTACCTGAAGATGGTCTCTTCGAGTACATCATCAATGTAATCTTCATCTCGAAAAATAACTCTCTGTTGATTAGGAAGATGGAAATCCAATCTCATAACCGCTGGATACCTATAATGTATATCGAACTGAAGAGTTCTCCAAACTGCTTCACATGGAGATATGTATCTACAGTTTACGAAATTTTCCACTTCGCCTTTTGATTTTTATTCACCTTTAGTGGCCCCTTTCTTCTCCACATTAGCTATAACCCATCGACTTCTTTATTGATATACTTGAACAAATACTTGATGAATTTATACCTATTGCACCACTCAACATTTATATTACCTTGATACCTTCGCAACAATATTGGACTGTAAAGAACTACAAAACGTTTATCCAAATGAACAATTCCTTTATCAACAGTGACCCCTGTACTTCTTCTTCTATACAGTGGGAAACCTTCGTCATCAACATATGTAAACTCATTATAACTCTTTGTGAAATTCTTTGAGCAAATGTTGTTGACCATGCAAGGAGAATTTATTTTCACCAATCCACAGGGTTAGTGAATCATGTAGTCACTTACCAAATCATACAAAATACATCATCATCTTTATCTAGTATTTCTACAGATATGATACGGTCAACATCCTTCGGATTTGGAATTTTGTTTTCATGGTTTAGAAACAAAAGAATTTGAGCATGTAACAATCCTCTTTTCTGAAATTCCACTGAGTATAACACTACAGATTGAAAATATTTGAATCAAGTTATATACTAAAATAATTTAATAGAAATATAAAGTTATTTTATTCATGAAAGATAAATATTATTGTTGATGACCTTTTCTAATCAAGATGATTAGTGGCTGTTTTCTTAAGTTAAGATCACCAAACAAAACTAAGAAATTATAAAATTTGATCAAGTAATGTGTAAGGAAGAAATTTGCAAGAGTTTTTGCTACTTTTTTTTCTTCTTATTCAAAAATTCCCCTCCTTCATGCAAATGAAGGGGTATTTATAGGCATACAAAGAGGCTAGGTGTCACCATCTTGATGGCTTAGCCATTGAGATCTTGCCAAGTGTTATGACTTTTGTACAACAACTAATCTATTGCCCAATAAATGGGTGCCAAGTGTAAAGACACATTGACTATTTCCAAAGTTAGTGACTCTTGGTATTCCCAATGTTGTACTTGGTCTTTGAAACCACTCAGCTGCTCTCCTTGGTGACTAGCTACTCGTCTGTACGTCTTCGTTGGGTTTGTAACCCCAGTTGTTCGCCTGCTCGCCTCTTGTTGAGACCTTGTGTCTTCTTGTTCTTTGTTGATCGCTACTTTGTAATGGCCTTTATGACCTGTTGCTCGCCGCCTTCATATGGGAATTAGTCCCTGTTGCTCGCCTCCTTCATTAGGACCTTAGTCTCAGTTGCTCGTCTTCATCTATTTGGTCCCCAGTCCCTGCTGATCGCCTCCTAAGGTACACAATCCCTGTTGCTCGCCTTCTTTCATATTATTGATCCTTGATGATTCCTTAATCTTATCAGACTAATATTCTTTTATGCTAATATTATGTCCTTGTTGGTCGCCTATTAACAATGCCCCCTAGTTTGGCATATAAGGATGAATTTTTATCCTTTTATGTCAAACTATAAGGTAAGATGTATTTTGTAGTGGGAGGCGAGCAACAGGGAACTCGAAATTTTTCCACTTTATACGGAGCGAGCAACCGGGTTTTGAATTTCTTTTAGGCGGGAACTTTTGGGGAGCGACCAGCGGGGAACTCTTGGAGGCGAGCAGCGAGGGATGACTCTTGGATTTGCGTCGTTTCGCTTCCCGAGGCACGGACTACGAAGCGACGCAGCCTGCACACGCGTGCGCGCCTATAATTGCAACTAGGGGCCTTAATTCCTTACTCTTCTCAATTTTGCCCCCGAATCCATATCTATAAATAGCTCCCCCCTCCATTTTCTTTCTTTTTCGTTCTTTCATAAGCAAACCGCCATTGGAGAGTTTTCAAGCTTTTCCTTTCGTTATTTCCTTCGATCTTTCAGCCAATCCCATCCAAATCAAAGGTAAATCCTTTGATTTTTCTTGTTTACTCTTGTTATTATTTACATTTTTCTTTCGATTTCGCCATTTTTGTTCTTCATTTTCCTTATCCGCCATCGCCGCCGTCGTACCGCCGCCATGTTGCCGCCGTATCGCCGCCACGCCGCCGCCGTACTCGTTTGCCTCTTGATCAAACTTCATCGTTTAATTTATTCGGGAATTTTTCAAAAAATTTCAAAAATTTTCGATGACGTCACCTTCCTCAAGTCATACGCCATCTGTTGAGATTGTTGAGCGAAATCTGGGGAAAAGGCCCATGGAAGATGAACCGTCAGCTCCTGCTCCTCGCCGTTCGCTTCGGCGAGCAGTTGGGCGAAGCCCTAGGACTTTGCTCGTTGACGAAGAGACGGGTTCTGAAGCGAGCTCTGTTGCTCGCTACGTTGACTCTTTCTATGCTGTGGAGAGTTCAGGCGAGCAAGATGTCCAAGGCCCCGTTGCTCGCTCCTCGGCTAGGGAAGGGACCAACTCGGACTTGGGTGAAGATTCCTCCGAGGTCGCTGCTGAAATAGAAGGGATGAATCTTCATGAAGAAACGGGAGCGAGCAGCGAGCACCAGGCGAGGGGTGAGCAGCGAGCAACTGGGTCAGGAGGCGAGCAAGTAGGAGTTACCTGGGAATTCCTTCGAGAGATAAACTTTCCCGTTTCAAGGCCAATGCCCGAATCTCTTATTCCTAAAGCCGTAATTCGAAGACAAGATTGGATCGACTATGCGAATAAGTACCACAGAGCTTTCCCTACCCCTGATCGACCTATTATGGAGACTCGTTCCTCAACGTATACAGCGAGTAAGGTAGCCAGTGCAGTTCTAGAGGAGGATTTAGTTCGGATACGATCTCATTATCGTATCCCGTACGACATCCATTTATATGCCCCCCAACCAGGAGAGAGAGCTGACGACCCCCCTCCCGGTTGTACTGCCATCAACCTTGACATACTTAATACAGGGTTCCCTCTCCCTCTACATCCAGTGATCGGGCGCTTCCTGAAGGATATAAACTTGGCAATCACCCAGATTACTCCGAACGGTTGGAGTAGTTTGTTGGCTTTTATGACCCTTTTCGGGTTGGAGGGATATCGGAATAAGATCAGCACGGCGGAGATACATTACGCTCTGACCATCTCTTCGGCCGCTAATGAAGATGGGCCTGGTTGGTATTACATCAAAGCCCGTAGTGGCGTTAAACTAATTGAAGGAGTGCCCAACAAGGTCAAGAGTTGGCATAAGCAATTCTTCTATATTGGTGGCGATTGGCGGGCGTCTTCCGATTTTTCGGGAGGACCGGGGCGTATAGACTCTCCTACGCATTTCGGCGAAATTCGGCGTAGGTTTTGAATCTCAGTTCATCGAACTTTTAGGTGAACTAATTTTAATCTTTTTCTTTGTTTTTGCAGGTCCGCGTATCTTGAGGTGGGGGCATCCGGATCTGAGTGAAGAGTTTCTATACGTTCTTGCGTTGATTTCTCTTCGGGACGCTAAAGACCGGAGTGTCGAACACCTCTCCCAAGCACATCTCCGCAAGCACGCTCAGCTCACTACTAGTGCTCATCACTTGGAAGCGCAAGCAGAGATCCCTGAGGGTAAGTATTACTTATTATTTTTCCCGTATCTCCTATTATTCACTCTTGCTATGTTGCTCGCCTAGGCCCTTCTGGTCGCCTAGGTCTTGCTGGTCGCCTAGGCCCTGTTGGTCGCCTAGGCCCCGCTGATCGTCCAGGATCAGTTCTATTTGCCAAACTGAATTTTTGTGTTGTTTTCAGCTCAAAGGGTAACGGTCGCTGTTCCTCCCATTCCCGAAAGCTATCATTTACTTGCTCGTCGGGTTAAACAGATGGCAGCCAATCAACCATCAAAGAAGAAGAAGTTTGATCCTTGCACTTCTTTGATCAGACTTAGAGCCGAAGCTGACGAGGATGAAGAAGAAGCTCCTGAGGCTCCTCTCCCTGTTCCTCAGGCGCCTGCCCCCGTTCCCCGCCCTCCTGCTCGCTCCTCGCCTCCTGCCAAAGACACTAGGGGTAAAAAGAGGCTCACTAAGGAAATTTCTCCCCGCAAGGAGGATGATCGGGCCAAACGAGCAAGAGGGCAGGGCTCTTCCCAAGTGGGTAAAACTGCTCGCTCCTCGGCGGTGGAGGAGGTGACCGAGCAGCAAGTTGTGGGCGCTATGATTGCTGGTCAAGGAAGAAGCACATCTCCTGACAACTCATACTTGGGCTACGACCCCGTGAAAATGAGGGAGTGAGTATCTTCCTATTCAGTTTGATCGTTTACTCCTTTGACTTTATTTCCTGATGACTTCTTCTTTTGAACAGGTACCGGAAAAACGACTATCCCGGTCGTTCAAAGGTGCTTCACCAGTTTAGCTGTGTGAAATCTCCCCCCGCTCCCCAAGAGATTAAGGACTCCCACGTCCGCAGAGCCATGGAATACGTCCCCCGCTCGTGGACCAAGACCGGCGAAGAAATTATTCAGAGCCAGAGTCTCAGTGACAATGCTCGTTTGTTGAGCTACAATTCGAGCCATCAATCAATCACAGCCCAACGAGTCTTGGATCAAGCCGTCGAGCTAGAGCGAACAAATCGCGGTTTGGGGCGACGGCTTGAGCAAGTTGAAGCGGATCGGGATGCTCAACTTGTTCAGTTGAAGAAGAAGGACGAGGAGCTGAAGAAGAAAGATGAAGAATTGGCCAAGATGAAGGCTGACTTCGAGAGAGCCAAACTCACTTGGACGCGGGAGGTAAAGGCTGCTGAGGATCGGGAGATGGTAGCGTCTAACGCTTCAGAGAAGCTAAGACTGGATTTGGGTGTTGCCACCGATCGTTTGCAAGTCCTGGAGACTGAGCGGGTGGGCCTGGTGGAAAGAGTGGAGTCGTTGAAGGTCCACGTCGACCAGCTGGAGAAGAGGAACAAGCGTGCCATTTCTTACACCACTTACGTGCAGGATGTAACCGATAACACCAATCTTGGTTACATCTGCGCGTATGCTGATAGTGTGAGGAATGTGAAGTATGCTTTGGATAACGGTTTGGACGTGATGACCTCGACCATCAAGGACTTCACAGATTACGTCACTGAAAACCCACCGGCCCCTGGCTTTGAAATCCCGATAGCTGACTTAGGAGAAATGGGGGTTAACCTGAGTGTCTTCAAAGACGACGTTCGCATAATAGCCCCTAAGGAAAGGGTGGAGGCGGATAGGGATATGACTATCTTTGAAGCTTTGGGTCCTCTTCTCCCTAATCCACTTGGTGAAGCAAGCTCCTCTGCTGCTGTAGGCGAGCAGCAGGTCTCCGGGGCCACTGTGCAAGACGTTCCACCTCCTCCTTTTCAAGATCCTTCGGTGCCACCTGCTCCGCCAGCTCCTGAGACTTAGGCTTAGTTTCTTTTTTGTTTAATTGATGCAGTAGGATGATGGTTGTATATTCATCTCTTGTAATTTTTTGGTGCTAATGAATGAGAATTGCACTTTTACTTTATTGTTCGCTTCTTATTTGCCCTTTAATTATTTTTTTTTTTTTTTTTTTTCTTAAGTTGAAAGTAAAATACTTTTCCTTGCAAATTTATGCATGTTATTCATGTATGGGTTTATTTTGTTCTTTAAGAACTTAACCCTTTATCATGCTTCTTTCTATGCATTGTTGCTCGCTACCTGCTATGTTTGTGCATAAGTGCATTTAGCTTCGGAACGAGCAACTATGTATCAGCATGTGCCCTGTTGCTCGCCTCCACTATACTTGTGCTTTATGCATTTGGTATCTTGGGCGAGCAACTCCGTGTGATGGGTCGATCAGGTGGGCTCCTGAGTCTCATGGACCCTGCTGCTCGCCTCCTCTGTACTTGTGCTTTTATGCAATAGTATCTTCGGCGAGCAGCTTTTCTGTTTGGCGAACAGTTGGGTTTTAACACCTTTTGCTTTCTTATGTACATAATTCGCTGAACCATCATTCATCCACATACAAATTTTGCCAAAAAAGGCCAAAAAAATGTGAAAATTTCATCGATCTCACACCTTACAAAAATATGAATGACACGATAGTCTATAAAAAACTTTACATTGGTTTCCTGATCATTGATAATATTTCTTCAATAAAGCCGCGTTCCAGGTGTATTGGGCCGAGTTGCCTTCCATGTCTTCAAGGTCATATGTGCCGTTGTGCCATTTTTGAGTTATCTTGAATGGGCCCTCCCAAGTCGGTCCAAATACACCTGGAGGTGTTGCTAGAATTTTTCGGAGCACCAGATCGCCGACTTCAAATTCTCTAACTTTTACTTGCGAGTTGTAGTACCTTGCAATCCTTCTTTTGTATATTTCGTTCTTTATTTCTGCTGAGATTCTTTTTTCGTCGATTAAATCCATTTCTGCAGCTAGTGCCTTGTTGTTTTCCTGTTCATTGAACTCGGCCACCCTCTCAGTCGGTATTTTGAGCTCTATAGGTATGACTGCTTCTGTACCGAACGCCATAGCAAATGGTGTTTCTCCAGTGCTTATTCTATGTGATACCCTATATGCCCAAAGTACCTCGGGCAGTTCTTCTGACCACTTGCCTTTCTTGTCTATCAGACGGATTTTGAGGATATGTTTGATTATCTTGTTAACTGCTTCGACCTGGCCGTTAGACTGAGGATGATACGGTGTTGAGAAATGTTTCTTGATACCCCACTTTTTGCAGAAATCTCTCATCTTCTTTCCTTCGAATTGCTTTCCATTGTCTGTCACTATCGCTTGTGGGACCCCGAACCGGCAAACTATATTTTTCCAGATAAAGCTAATCATTTTCTCTTGTGTTATCGTTACCAGTGCTTCAGCTTCGGCCCATTTCGTGTAATAGTCCACAGCCACCACTGCAAATCTGACATTCCCCTTTCCCGTTGGGAAGGGACCTATGATGTCTATTCCCCACCTTGCGAACGGCCATGGACTATTTACCGAAATCAACTCCGTTGGCGGCTTATGGATGTTGGGAGCGAATAACTGGCACCTGTGACATGTTTTTGCAATTCTGATTGCGTCCTGTAACAAGGTTGGCCAGTAGTATCCTTGTCTTACTGTTTTATATGCCAATGCTCGCCCCCCTGCGTGATTTCCGCATACTCCTTCGTGTATTTCTTTCAGAACTTCCTGACCTTGCCCCCTTGCTAGGCATTTTAATAGGGGCAGTGAAAATCCTCTCTTGTAAAGCTGGTTATCCATGATTGTGAATCTTGCTGCTCGCTTGGCTACTTTTGTTGCTTCTTGGGGATCTTCAGGTACTGTGTTATCTTTGAGGTACCTATATATCGGTGCCCTCCAGTCATCCTCTGCCCATTCTTCTTCGATCTGATTGATCTTGTAGTCACTAGTGGACGGGTTAGAAATTTTTGTGATGGTGACCTCTGAAAGCTTTGCTGGTCCCGTACTTGTAGCCAGACGAGCAAGTGCATCTGCTTGCGCATTATTATCTCTTGGCACTTGTTCGATATAAATTTGCTCGAAGAGTGAAGCTAAGTGAGCAACAATCTTTTGATATAAGGCCATGTTTTCATCCTTGGCTTCGTACTCCCCACGAACTTGGTTGACTATTAGCTGGGAATCTCCATAAATTTGAACTCTTCTAACTCCCACGGCCAGAGCTAGTCGTAATCCAGCTATCAATGCTTCGTACTCAGCTTCGTTGTTTGTTGCCATGAACTCAAACCTTACGGCTGAGGTGAATACTTGTTCGTCTGGACTGATTAACACTATCCCGGCTCCTGCTGCTGTGTTATTCGATGATCCGTCTACATACATGTGCCATGGGTGATTATGACTTCTCGTCGGATCTTGAGGGAATGTTAGTTCGACAATAAAGTCGGCTAACGCTTGTCCCTTGATCGCTGTTCGAGGTGCATAAGTTATTCCAAATTGGCTTACTTCAAGCGACCACTTGAGGAGGCGACCAGCTGTGTCAGGCCTTTGTAAGATTTGCCTTAATGGAAAAGTTGTTAAGACCTCCACCTGATGATCGAAGAAGTACGGCCTTAGCTTTCTCACACTCATCACCAGTGCATAGGCTAACTTTTCCATGGGCGAATACTTAATCTCTGCTTCATGCAAGGCCTGACTCACGTAGTAAATTGGCAAGTGAAGTTTCCCTTCTGCTCGAACCAAAACTGAGCTGATGGCCACCTCTGATGCCGCTATATACAAGTACAGTTTTTCTCCGGAGACGGGTTTTGATAGAATTTTAGTATCACTCAGGTACTCCTTCAACTGCTCAAACGCTTGTTGGCAATTATCCGTCCACTGGAACTGTCCTTTCTTAATGGCATCAAAGAAAGGTCGGCATTTGTCTCCGGATCTGGAAATGAACCTGTTTAGGGCTGCTAGACATCCGGTTAGTCGTTGAACTTCTTTAACAGACCTTGGCGGCTGCATATCCATAATTGCTTTGACTTTTGATGGATTCGCCTCAATACCCCGTTGACTGACCAGGTGTCCAAGAAATTTTCCCGAGTGTACCCCGAAGCTACTTTTCTTTGGATTTAGCTTCATGTTATACGCTCGAAGTATTTCAAACGTTTGTGCAAGGTGTTCCAAATGATCTTCTTTTCTCGGGCTTTTCACGACTATGTCGTCCACGTATACTTCCATTGTTTTGCCTATGTGTTCATCGAACATTTTGTTAACGAGTCTTTGGTACGTGGCTCCCGCGTTAATCAATCCGAATGGCATTCTTTTCCAACATAACAAGTTTTTATTAGTGTAGAATGCTGTGTGCTCCTGGTCATCTGGGTGCATTGGTATTTGATGATACCCAGCAAATGCGTCCATGAAGGTAAGGAGCTCGTGTCCCGCCGTGTTGTCCACTAGTTGGTCGATGTGAGGTAATGGGAAGTTATCTTTAGGGCAGGCGGCATTTAAATCAGTGAAGTCGATACATAGCCTCCATGTACCATTTGATTTCTTTACTAACACCGGATTTGCTACCCATCTAGGACATAAAGCTTCTTTGATAAGATCATTATCGAGTAACTTCTTTACTTCTATGTCCAATGCTTCATATTTGTCGGGCCCAAATTTTCTCCTTTTTTGCCTCACCGGTTTCTTAGTTGGACAGACATTTAGCTTATGACAGGCATGCTCAGGGCTGATGCCTACCATATCAGCATGTGACCATGCAAATACATCGAGATTGGACTTGAGGAACTCTTCCATTCTGGATCTATATGGCTCAGGGAGCTCAGATCCAATGAATAATTCTAAGTCTTCTCGATTTTGGTCAATTCTTATTGCCTCCAACTCCTCTACCGGGGTTGCTCTCCTTTTTTGGCCTTTCCATCGAGGATCGATAATGGACCCTTCAAAGTTGATCTCATCCTTGATCATTGGTTCTGCCCCCAGCCTTGGTTCCAAATCTTCAACCTGATTTAATTCGGGTACGGCCTCTCTTCCCTGTTGCTCGACCATGTCCTCCTGCTCGTCCACTCCCTGCTGGTCGTCCACCTCCATTACTTCAGTGTCGACGGACTCCATGACTTCATCTAGGATGGATGGTTCACCTTCCTCCCTGCTGCTCGGCTGCTCGTCCATCACGGATATTCTGTTGTCAGTGGGTTGAAGTTGCAGGAGGCATTCACGGGCTTTCCTTTGATCGCCTTTAACCGTACCTGACCCTTTTGGAGTTGGAAATTTAAGACAGTAGTAATACGTCGAAACGGCCGCTTTGAATTCATTTATGAAAGGTCGACCAAGAAACCCGTTATAGGCAGACTGCTGATTTACAACTAAGAAATCTACCATTCTAGTCAGTCTCCTTTCGGGATTCTCGGTCGATACAAGTTCGACCGCCAACGTAACTAGTCCTAGAGGAACGGTTACAGCATCTCCAAATCCTACTATTTTATGATCACATTCTCTAATATACCCCTCACAATCATCTATCTGATCTAGTGTGCTTTTGAACAAGATGTTTGTGTAGGAGCCTGTGTCCACAAGCAGACGGTGAACCCGGGCTCCCATGATATTAGCACAGATGATTAGTGAGTCATTGTGTGGGGTAAGTATCCCGTCCAAGTCCTTCTCAGAAAACACCAACTCGCCTGTCTTTGGAGTAGCTTGGTTTACCCCAACTTCCCTGATTTGAGCTACTGCCCTCAGCTCTGCTTTCCTTTTTCTTTTGGACATTAGTGGCCTACCATCAGAACAGCCCCCAACCGGTCCGGACGGCTCGAGCATCAAGATTTCTCGGACGGGTTCGGCTGGGGCTGTCATCGTTTTCTTCCTTTTCTGATCCCTCCTGCTCGGCTGTTCGTCGCTCTCGTCATCTTCCGAGCCGGAGGATATCGCCACCCTTGGTTTCTTTCCCGGCTGTCGCTTCACAAACTCTGACAACTTTCCTTCTTCGTAAAATCTCCACAATTGTTTTAAGAGATCTCGGCATTCGCTTGTGAAGTGACCTATAGTTTGATGGTATGCACAGAATTTGTTTGGGTTCATCTTTCCTCGTTCTTGCCGTATCTTACGGGGTTCAGACAACATATCTTTATCCTTCACGTTGTTGTATACAGCTTCGATCGATGTGGATAGGACATGGTTCAACTTCTCTTTCAATTCGGATCCTTCACTAAAAGCTTTCATGTTCCTAGGGGCCTTGTATTCCCCTCCTGACTTCTTTCCAGATTTCTTGGTATCAGCTTTGTCTCCCAGCTCTCTTTGTAGAGTTTCTTGCATCGAAATGTACACTCCAGCCTTGTGTCTGAATTCGGAATAAGTTTTCGGGAAAGCTAGGTGCATTTCCTTCCACAGGTCTGTCCCTTTCTTAAGCCCTGCCATGACTGCCACTATCTTGGTATCCTCACTTACTGGTTCTCCTTCCAGTAGGACTTTGTCGAATCTCTCAAGGAAGGCTCTATCAGACTCCTCGTCTCCTTGCCTTAGATCGGCCAACCTGTGTCTCTGTGTAAGGTAAGACCCGACCGTGGAGAAGTGCGAGAGAAATTCCTTGCTGAGTTGCATGAACGAACTGATGGAGCCTGGAGCTAGTGCGGAAAACCATCTGTGAGGACCGTCACCAAGAGTTAATGGAAAATTCCGACATTGAGTTGCATCAGACGCCTTTACCGATATCATGTAATCGGTATATTTGGACAGGTGTACTTTTGGGTCTGAATTTCCTTCGTACAAGTTAATGGCCGGGAATTGTACTTTCTTTTGTACTGGCGCATTAAGGATATCCGGGGACAAAGGTGATGATGGCAACATCGTCGACCCATCGCCTTTTTTCTCCTCCAACTGTCTTTGCATTTCTTCCACTGCCTTCTTCAAAGCTTGCCACTCATCCGGAGACGTTTTTCCGCTAGAAGGCTGTTCGTCATGATTGGGTTCCATGACCTCTTCATGACGCAGTCCCTTGCTAACGGGACGTTTCTCTTGAGTGACGTGCCTAGCGATGTTACTGGCTCCATTGGGACCTAATCGCCCGAAGGCTGATCTTCTTAGCCTTTCATGCACTGAGCGGCGAGCAGCAGGGTGTGTTTGCCCTGTTGCTCGCTCCTCGCCTCTCTGATGATCCTCCCTATGCGTTCCGTGATATCTTGCCCTTCTCGTGTGATAATGGCTTATACTTCTTGTGTCCCCGCTGCTCGACTCCTCACCTGTCCCCGGAGTAGACTCTCCTCGACTTCCAAGTCTTTCACTTAGAGGAGCTTTCCCCTTATTCCGACGGATTTCTTCGCTGTCAACTTCGTCATTTCTTGCTTCTTTTTCTCCTTTGCTCCGCTGCTCGCCGGCTGCCCTGTTCGTCGCCGCCTGCGTCCCTGATGGCCCGACCGTTTGTCGCCTTTGCAATGCTTGTAAAACAGCAATCGTTTTTGCTAGCTCTTCGGGATTTTGAGCAAGAGCTTCCACTTCCGGCGGGATCGTATCAATGGTAACTTGGACGTTTCTTTGCGAAGTTGCTTTTACCGTACGTGCATGTCCTTCGGTAGACGAAACTCTCGTTTTTGACCTACGACTTGGAGACGTGCTCAAACGGCGTTCTTCTTGTGATCGAATCATTTTGGTTACCAAAGTACAAGTGATAAGCAAATGAATAGGGTGATTTTGTCTCCAACAAGCACCTTTTGTAAGAGTTACTAGCCTTGTTTGTATGAATATAGTGATTTGAAAACCCTAGTTCATACACACATGCATTTAAACTCTCAAAGTAATGTATAGATGGATGATTTTGCTTCAAATAATGTGTACACTTAATTCCCAATGGCTTTCTCTCGGATTCCAGCCGAATTTTGCAGATTTCGGTGGAGTTCTTCAACCTTCCTTCGACTTTTTTGTGAAACGAAGGTTCGAACCCTCCTTCTAGCGCCAATTGTTGATGACCTTTTCTAATCAAGATGATTAGTGGCTGTTTTCTTAAGTTAAGATCACCAAACAAAACTAAGAAATTATAAAATTTGATCAAGTAATGTGTAAGGAAGAAATTTGCAAGAGTTTTTGCTACTTTTTTTTCTTCTTATTCAAAAATTCCCCTCCTTCATGCAAATGAAGGGGTTTTTATAGGCATACAAAGAGGCTAGGTGTCACCATCTTGATGGCTTAGCCATTGAGATCTTGCCAAGTGTTATGACTTTTGTACAACAACTAATCTATTGCCCAATAAATGGGTGCCAAGTGTAAAGACACATTGACTATTTCCAAAGTTAGTGACTCTTGGTATTCCCAATGTTGTACTTGGTCTTTGAAACCACTCAGCTGCTCTCCTTGGTGACTAGCTACTCGTCTGTACGTCTTCGTTGGGTTTGTAACCCCAGTTGTTCGCCTGCTCGCCTCTTGTTGAGACCTTGTGTCTTCTTGTTCTTTGTTGATCGCTACTTTGTAATGGCCTTTATGACCTGTTGCTCGCCGCCTTCATATGGGAATTAGTCCCTGTTGCTCGTCTCCTTCATTAGGACCTTAGTCTCAGTTGCTCGTCTTCATCTATTTGGTCCCCAGTCCCTGCTGATCGCCTCCTAAGGTACACAATCCCTGTTGCTCGCCTTCTTTCATATTATTGATCCTTGATGATTCCTTAATCTTATCAGACTAATATTCTTTTATGCTAATATTATGTCCTTGTTGGTCGCCTATTAACAATTATGGAGCTAAAAATTTAATAAATATAAAAAGATAAACTTACATGCATCAATTTTTTCAAATATTTGAAGTTCCTTAAACTCCTTCACAATACGATCAAGTTTCATCTTAAACATTCTGTAGAGAATATATGGCCTATCAACAGATTCAAGACCTTTCTCATTTAAGAATCTTGTAATTTGGGGCCATTTTAGATTGCAAGTAATTGTGATAAATAAATCTGGGTAAGAAAAACACTTGCAAAGTGTCATGACATCTTGAAAATTTTGAATCATATACCTAGGTCTGTCTGTGAAGGATGCAAACATTATTCTTTTACCCGTAGAAGATGGATCCATATCACCTCTATCAACTGCAGTTTTCATATCATTCACTCTGCTAGACCTCAATTTAACTTGATTAAATTTTATAAATAACAACCTTTCCGACTCAATCATAGTATATGAATCCACCAAAAATTGCTGGAAAAATCTCTTAGATAGGAATAAAGTTTGTTTTATTATTATGCTCGTGTATCTAAACGAAAAGAATTCTCGCATTGTTAGTCTGATTTTTTTTCTTGTTGTAAAACCAACATCATTATGAACCACATCAATCCTATAAACATCCTCGTCATACAAGAACAATAAATGATACTGTAATGGAATATAAGATGGATGTAATTCACTTATTCTTTACAATTCACTGCTACGGGTCTTTTAGTATCACATCTCTTTTTTCCATAGCTGCATCATGTCCCCTGGAATAAGAGCTACAACTTCAGAAGCAATAGGAAGGTTATAAACTCTTCCAACTGAACTCCTTCTTTCTAGCAAATTTAATCACAAATTTGGCTCACCTCCAGACATAATACTTTTCCTTGCGAAATTGCATTGCAAATGGATTGAAAGTATCCACCATCCTCTTAAGTTCACCAACAATACTATCATTCAGTTTATCCTTCAATCTCCTCAAGTACAAATAAAATAATTGAATTGATTAAAAAAATTAATTATAATTATTATATTTTATAATTTGTTCAACTAAAATAATACAAAAGATAAAATATATTATAAGAATCAGACTCATCACAATGCGATAATTTTTTTCCTTTATTGATTCTCATTTCGTCTAAATCTTCTAAATTTTTTTGGTGAATCTATACATCTCAATATATTGTTTATATTTTTCTTTTGTAGGATAAGAATCTATACATCTCAATGTATTGTAAATTTCATCAATTCATCTTTCGTGTGAATCCGTATTTTTTTTTTGCAGGATATGAATCTATAATTGTCAAGGTATTTATATTTTATTTTATGTTTTTGATCATTTAATTGTATTAATTTAATCCGCATCTTTTGCTTAATCTCTTTTACTAATGATTATTTCAATGTATATTATTATAATTCTTTAAATAACAATTTTTATGTTTATTTATATTTCTATAAATAATAATATTTATATTGATTATAATTTAATTTAAATGTTATAGATACATCAAAATATACCTTTGATATTTTCAATTGATTAACAAATCTGTTTTTTTTAAATCAATAATAATGTAAATTCTTGACTATTTTTTTAATATGATGAAAACTTTCTTAATCATTCTTTATAGATAAAACATAAGCATCGAACCTTGGAGAATAAATTTTAATATGATGAATCATTTCGAAAATAATTTATATTTTTTATATTTTTAATAGCTGAATACTTTCTACTATGTAAAATTCTGATTTTTTTTTTTAAATTCGAAGATTTATTAAATATGTTAATATTGTTGCTCTTAGTTTTTTTTAAAGGAAAAAATGACTCTTTTCAAAATATGTGATTTAATATTGTAAATTCATACATCAATCAATATATAAATTTATCTTAATTATATACTTTATTTATTTATATTAATTTTAAATTTAATTTTATGCTATTATTTTTGTATCATTGAATATAGATTACTTATATTAGGTAAATTTGACTCTTTTATAAAACATGTATTTTAATTAATCTTAATTTATATATTATCTAAATACATCCCATTTTTATGAATATATAAATATAGACTAATTATATTAGGAAAAGTTGACTACTTTTTTTATAGTATGATTTAAGTCATATATTTTTTAATTACATAAAATATTAGGTAAATTTGATTTTTTATAAAACATGTGTTTTAATCAATCTCAACTTATAATTTGTCTAAATACACTCTATTTTTATGAATAATTAAATATAGATTTCATAGATGTCATAATTTTTTCCTTTCAATTGGATTTCATAGCTTATAAATAATGTTGCATAGTGATATAAAGAGATTCGACCTTTTTTTTATTTAATTAGATGAACGTATATTGTAAGTTGGAGAATCTTTGTGAAAAATTTATTATTTTAATATATAAAAGATCACATGACGTAGTATTTTGAAATTTAATATTTTGGAATGTAATTTCGAAATTAGGGACTATATCATCATATTATATTAGTCAATTTTTTCTAATATAATTAATCTTTTATCAATAAATTTAAAATTGATGTAAATAAGTAAAGTATATAATTAGTTTAAATTTATATATTGATTGGTGTATGACTTTATAATTAAATCACATGTTTTAAAAAAGATCAAATTTCCCTAAAAATATTGAAGACATTAAATTATTTTTGAATTTAAAAAACAATTAGAATTGTTACTCAGTTGAATTTATCAAAGGCATATTTTGGTTGTATATATAACATTCAAATTCATACTCAAAAAATTATTTATTATTAATGAATCATGATTGATTTTTTTTTTTTTAAAGATATCCACCATCCAAAAATAGTTGAAAAATGTTAGTTTGAAGAATACATTATTTACTTATTTTATTTTTAAAGATACCACTAACCAAAAATTTAGGATTTAGGAATGTAGGATAATATAAAATTACCTAATAAATTATCTTACTAAATTATCATTCAAAATTTGTCAACTTTTCCTAATATATTCAAATTAAAATTTAAAATTGATTAAATAAGTAAAGTTTATAATTATTATAAATTTATATATTGTTCCTAATATAATTATTTCAAATCTAATCTTTTAAAATAATATATAAAATATATCCATCATCCATATTTGTTAAAGATCCGAATAATTAATATTTTATAAAGAGTCTAATATATATTCCTAAAATATTTGAATATTCGTATATTTGATATATTCCTAATATTCGTATAATTAATTATTCCAATATATATTCGTATATTTGATATATTCGTATATTTTAAAATATTCGTATAATTAATTAAAATATTTGAATATTCGTATATTTAATTATTCCTAATATATATTCGTATAATTATTACATAAAATATTAGGTATTATTTGAATATTCGTATAATTAATATTTTTTGAATTACATAATATATTTCGAAAGATATATTCATCATCATCCAAATTTGAACGAGTCTTCATCATTATAGAATTAAATAAAAATAAAAATTATAACTTCTCATAAAGAATATTATTTATAGAATTTTAAATAATACATTGAATAGTAATTAATACATTATAATGTTAAAAAAATCTAATTTTTAACATATAATTATTGATTCTTCATCTTCACAATAAAATTGATCTTCCACTTCGTCTTCATATGAAAAATTGATCATCAACTTCATCTTCATTGTTGATGTTCAATCCTAAATATATAATTAAAAAAATCACACAATAATCATTTTCATACGAATAAAATAAAATTAAACAATAATTAATAAAAAAACAAAAATCAAATAATTAGTAAATAGAGTAAATACCTTTAGACACGTAGAAATTTGTATTCCTCCAAATCACCAAAAAAAAGTGAGTTTAAGGAAATGATCATTGGTAGAAGAGATTAGACAAAATATGAAGATTAAATTCATACACCAAATCTATAAAATAAAATAGAAAACAAATAGTAAATACCTTAAGATGAAGATCCTGCAAAAAAAAGAAATATTAAGATTGAATATATTGGGATGAACATCCTGCAAGAAAAGAAAAACATGAAGATTTAGATGAAAAGAAATATAATATAAAACTTCATAGAAAAATTGAAAAGAAGAAGAAGAAGAAGAATTGGAATAGGATGTGGAGAAATTATTGTAATTGATTTTTGGTTGTGTGAGATACATGGTATATATAGAGGAAATGTGAAAAAATCAATGGTCAAGATTAGATTAAATATTAAGATTCAATGGCTGAAAATAGTTTTAAAAGTCAATGAATTGGGTGAATGAGAGGAGAGTATTTTTAAAATAGAGGCTTGAGAGCTTGCCACATAGGATTCCAAAACTTTGTCTTTATAATATATTAAGATATATGAGAGGCCATAGGCATCGTTGAAAACAATCAAAAAGCTGAAATATCCTCACTCCACTACTACATATTTCATCATTAGTCTATATTTAATTGTAGTCGATTTTCAATTATATAGAGTATATGAATTTATGGAAAATGTGATAAAGTGGAAATTATTTCTTGATTTAATTTGTAAAGGTTTTTAGGAAAAAAACCATATAAAACTATGCACATGAGTATCTACCTGGCAGAAGAATTGAGGGGCCGCTTGGTTAACAACTCTTCAATGGTAATGAGAATGACATAAAAAATTAGTGTAATTAGCATGGTTCATGAGAACAAAATCACTACATCTCCTCCTAAATAAGGTAATCACTACTCCATTTTGATTACCCTATTATCTTCCTACAATCATCCTCCTCAATCACCCCCCCATTCCTCCACCAACAACTATTTATTGTCAACTTCTATTCCAAAATTGGGGCATGACACTAGCAATGATGTTACTATTGGAACACTTATTCCCCTAACATATCATTTTTCTTATGAGGGCATAGATGGAAATAAATTTTCATTCCCATTACCATTGAAGAATTGCTAACCAAGCGCCCCCTGAGTATTGAGTGTGAAAGGAACCAACAAATCAAGGTAATTGATTAATATGTATTATATAATTTACTTTTTGATAAAACATTGATGAAAAATATTATTGAACCATGTAAAAACAATTTAAGTTTTTCTAATCTTTTGGCTGAAAGTCAGATTGATCATTTCGAAGAATCAAATTTAATTATATGGAAGAATGTCAGAAGTGGTGAATTGTTACCAAGGTTTATTGGTAATATGGGTCATCAGATACTTCGTTTCACTAAAGTCTGGTATAAATTTGTTAGAGGTGTTGGATTGTATAAAAATCAAAATTCATTTTAATTAGTATAATGATAATGATGGCGAATCAAGAGTGATTTTTCGTTGTTTGTGTATCAAGGTTGGATAGTTGATGTTGATCTTTTTGTTCAAGTTATTTTGTTGATTATTTTATTTGTAATGATCAATTTCAACGACGATATAATACTTTCTTATTGCTTTAAAAATTTGTTATTTTAAGCGAATGCTAAGGTTTAGAAACAGTTCGTTGTCTGGTTATAGAGATTTGAGTTTGATGATTTTATTAGAACCTGAGGTACTTATTTTTATAGTATTTTTCTTAACCCATTTGGTATTTAATTTATTTATGTGTTTATCGTTATTAATATAAATAAATTAATTTTGAAAAAAATTAAAAATAACATTGACTTTAATATTATTTAATAGTTTTTAAAATAAAAAAGGTTGATTTAGAAATCAAATATTGAAATAATTAATTCTTACTCAAATTAAATAAATTTATCATAGTGCAACTATCTACATCCTTTGATTTACTAAGATCACCCACCTAACTAAATTCTAAGAATTGAGTGTGCCAGAAACTAACAAACAATGTAATTAATTATAAGCATTATGTCTTTTTTTAATGTTAATATGATCATATTTTTGTTTGCAATATATTTTTTGTTATTTCTGTTTGAAAGTGATGAAAATGTTATTGGACCATGAATAGATACATATAGTTATTCCTCCATATGTTCTTACTGAAAATTAGATTGATCATTTTGACGATAATGTTGAAGTAAAATTATAAACAATGAATGTTTGTGTAATTATTGAGTTTTTTGCGAATTACAATAATGTTGAATCTGAACACCATTTGGTGAGATTTATACTTTTTTGGACGCATGCCTAATTTTTAAAATTTCTTACTAAAATTGTTAAATTAATATATTTTTCATCTTTTTTTAGCACATTTCAATGTCAAGTTTAAACTTTTTTGAAGAGTTTTATTATATTAAAGTGTGTCGGAACTTAAAAGTTATTCATATTTTCTTTATGAATCGATGTTTATTGGTGATATGGGTCGTCGAATATTTATTCTCACTAATAGCTTGATACAAATTTGTAAGAAGTGCTGGATTGCATGAAAATCAAACATAGTTTGAAAGAAGTATAATTATATTCATGAAGTGGAATAACTCAACCGGTTTAAACCTCACTATCTAGACCGTGAGGTCATGGTCCAATAAAAAAAAAAGTAAACTTACATTGATGTCAGAGCAAGAGCAGTTATCGTTTCTTATGTTCAAAGGTTGAATTTTGAATACATACATCCACATCCCTAAAAATATTTAAGTATCAATTTCATTCAATTTCCATACAACCACCAAATATATCCACTCCCACACACCTCTAATATAGCGGTGAAAAACATGATTTGTGTCTTTGCACATGAGTGTCTATTGGCAGATGTACGAGAATTGGGTGTGAAAAAAACCAACAACGCAAGGTAATTAATTAATATAAATTATGTTTTTTTAATGTTAATTTGTTCATGTTTTTTTGTTACTTTGTACTCACTCCATCCTCTAATAACTTTCATACTTTCCTTTTTGGGACGTGCCACAATAACTTTCACACCCCAAATATGAAAATAAAACACTCTCAAAATACCTACTTTAATTCAAATACTCTTCATTCATTGGTTGAAAAGTTAATAAAGCAGTTTTTCTTAAAATTTGTGTCAACCCACCTATGAAAGTTAAGAGGGATTTTTATTATATTATGTTTGAACAATGATGAATAATGTAATTGTACTATGAATAGACAAATTAAGTTTTCCTTTCTTATGCTTCGGCTGAAAATCAGATTGATCATTTTGACGATGATGTTGAAGTAAAATTGTAAACAATTAATATTTGTGAAATTATTGAGCCTTTCATCAAATACAATAATGTTAAATTTAACCGTGTCTGGTGGGATTTATATATATATTTGTGGATGCATATATATTTTTAAAATTACAAAGTATTATGTGAATAATACTCACGGTAACTACTATTCTGAACAACAATTTACTAATATCTTGTGTTGAAATAACTAATACCTTTAGTAAAATTAACTAATACCACTTCAACTAATATCTTTAGTGAATACAACTAATACCTTTTTGCGCTAATACTTTTAGTACAACACACTGATACCTTTAATTTAATTTACTAATACCCTTCAAGTAAATTTCACCGTGAATATCATTCACATAATACCTTCTCAGTGAATTAGAGAAGAATTAGATCGTATCTTTCTCTCACTTAAAGCGGCTGTGAAAAAAATTAACTGATGTAAGTGAAAAGAATTTGGTTTGAGGTGCGAAAAGATCTCGCTCATTTACTCATACTCAAAGAGAAAATGACGTTGTTTGGTTATTTAATTAATGAATATGATTTTGTTTCAGGAATTAAGAAGTTGTTTTTTTAATTAGTAAAACAACGTCGTATTAGACCTTGCCATCTAGATGCCATGTCAGCTTCGGGCAGAGGCAAATCTGTTAGTTAGTCTAAATTGCAAAAAAAAAAAAGTGTTTTTTTTAACAAAATCCAAAAGTTTAAATTAAATTGCAATTTAGAAAATGTCGTGATTTAAATTGCAATGTGGTAGTATTTTTATATTTTTTTTTTGTACTATATTATAAAATTTATTATTTTATGTTTGAACAATGATGGAAAATTGTAAGTGATCATGTATATGCAATTTAAGTTTTCTGTCAAATGTTTCGGCTAAAAGTCTAATTGATCATTTTAAAGATGATGTTAAGGTAAATTATAAGCACTTGATATTGGTGAAATCATTGAATTTTCTGTGAAATGCAATAATATTGAACTTAATTGTTGTTTGATGAGGTTTATATATATATATATATATATATATATATATATATATATATTTAACATATACCAGTGTTGAGTGTAATTTATTTTGTAGAAAAATTGTGTTTTATTATATTGAAGAAGAATTATTCCCAACTTATTACGAATTCATGTTCAATGGTAACACATATTGTCGCATTCTTCGTCTCACTACAATTTGATATAACTAGATCATAAAGGCTCATGTTACAAATATTTTATCTTATGTTCTTATTGAGGCATGAATTTGTTCATACATTGTAATGACAATAATTCTTACAAAAGTGTTGTTATAATTGGTTTTATTTGATTACCCTTTTTTAATTATTTGTAGAGTGTCAATGTGTCATCTAACTCTTCCAACCAATAAAATTAATTTTTATAAATATTTAATAAGTCATATATTATTATTATGTGTTTGATTTTGGTATTTTTTTCTTTTTAAAACAAAAGGTATTATATAAAAATTATTATATTGTAGATTATTATTTAAATTATTATGCTTAAAATTATGTGAGATTGTCTCGTGAAACTAGATAATACAAATTTAAATACACCTACTGTCGGTGATCGAATCTAATCGGGATGATTAGTGGTTATTTAGTTCGGTTTAAGACCACCAAACAAGAACGTGTGATTGATTACCACCGTAAATGGTAAATCGAGGGTTCGGGTCGTAAAATTGTAAATATGAAAGTTGAAATCGTATTTATTCCGTATGTGTGTACGTTTAGGTGTGTTTTGGGAGTATTTGTGAATTTGAACCTATATTTCTTAGCTGGACAACTATTTATAGAGACTAGCAAACATGAGGTGTCCAAGACTCTTGGACTTCCTAGCTTGCATGCTAGACAAGTGTCCTTTTACCTTGTTTGACCTTATCTAAGCTGAATCTTAGTTACAAAGTCTTCTTTAGTCTTATCTCGGACTCATTGTTGTTCGTCCAGGTCGGCTTGATTTGTCCAAAAGGATCTTTCAGTAAAAGTTGTTCGCCTTTTGAGGATATGGCTTCAAATTTGTTCGCATATGTGTCATGTTGAGATAAGCTTTGGAATCTTGGTTCTTTGTTCGTCTATATACACTTCTTAGGCTGGTAAATACACCACCCTTTGTTAATGTTGTTCGTCATTTATGACTTGGTGGAGGGCTCATATCTGGTCTCGGGTTTCAAAACCTGCTCGCCGATATGTTGTTCGTCGGTGAAGTTGTTCGTCACTTCATACACCACCTAGATTAATTAGTGCACTCTCCTTTGATTGTTTCTCTTGGTAATTGCTTTTAATTTGGGGTTTTCTCCTTCATAATTGTCATTTAGGCTTTAAATCCTGTTCGCCCATCATTGATAGTTGTTCGCCTATCAACGCCTATGTTAAAATATTAGTGTGATAGATCCAATTTATATCATATCCCAACAGTAAATTTTATATAAATTTTTTTAATAATAAATTCATCATGAAACTGTTTTAAAGTATTAATTATTGAATATTATAAATAGAATATAAATTTTTTTAATGAGAAGTATCATTAATTTGAGTTCAAGAAATATTTTAGTTATATATTTAAAAAAAATTTGTAGATTTTTAGTTTTATAATTAAAATATGGTAATTATTATAGTTTAAACAATGTAACGAATTCCGGCCGTGCAAAACACGGGTGTTGATGGGCGAACAACTTTGCATTTAATCAACGAAAGATTATCATTAAACTTGATAACAGGATGACAAATGAAGAAGCTAACAGCCTTGTGGAGCAAGCAGTTTTGAAGGGCGAGCATCTTAGCAAAGAGCTGACAGCCTTGTGAGGCGAGCAGCTTTGCAAAACAGCTCTGACATGGTAAGTAAGATATTGTGGCGAACAGTCTTGCAAAGAAAAGTTGTGCAAGTGGCTCAAACCAAGATCAACTCAGGCGAACAGCTTCGTAATGAGTCGAGCAACATTGTAAAACAATCCCAAGCGAGGAGCGAACAGCTCAGAACGCAAAGGATCACGACATCCAACGAAGACGTACAAGCGAGCAGCCGATCACCGTCGAGAGCATCTCAATAGTGCCAAAGACCAAGTACAACATGGGGAATTCCAAGAGTCACTAGCTTAGATATGGTCCAAGTGTCCTAACACTTGGCACCCATCCAATGAGCAATAGTGTAGATGTTGTACAAGTGTCCTAACACTTGGCAAAGATCCAATGGTTAAGCCACCAAGATGGTGACACATGACCACTTTGTATGTCTATAAATACTTCCTTCATGTACATGAAAGAGGGGAGAACAATTCAATAAATTAGCAAAACTCTTGCCAAATTATTTCTTAAGCATTACTTAGCTTGATTCCATGATCTTGATCCTTGTTTGATGATCTTCATTAGATGAAAAACAGCCATTAATCTTCTTAGTTAGAAAAGATCATCAACAATTGGCGCTAGAAGGAGGGTGTCGAACCTTCGATTTATAAAAATTCGAATAAAGTTTGAAGACTTCCACCGGAATCTGCATAATCTCGTCGGAATCCGGGAAGAGGCTGCCGGAAAATAAGAGTGCACATTCTTAAGACAAAGATGTACAACACTTTGAGGGTTTTAATGCATGTGTGCATGAACTAGGGTTTTCAAACCTTCATAATCACACACAAGGCTAGTAACCCTTGGAAAAGGTGTTTGCAAGAACAAGATTACTTCATCCGTTTGCTTATTTACCCATATTTTGATAGTCGAAATGGTTAGATCGCAAGAAGAACGACATTCGAGTATATCTCCAAGTCGTAGACCAAGAACTAGAATTTCGTCTACTGAAGGACATGCACGAACGGTGAGAGCAACTTCGCAGAGAAATATACAAGTCACTATTGACACGATTCCACCGGAAGTTGAAGCTCTTGCTCAAAACCCGGAGGAACTAGCAAAAACGATTGCTGTCCTTCAATCGATACAGAATCGACAAGCAGCAGGACCGTCAAGAGCACCTGTGACGACCAATCGAGCAGGCGAGCAGGGTCGAGCAGGTGAGCAAAGAAGTAAAATGAGAGAAGATGTACGTCGGGACGAGGCTGACAGCGAGGAAGTCCGTAGAAATAAAGGAAAAGCCCCATTGAGCGGGCGTCTGGGAAGCAAAGGAGAGTCATCACCAAGTCGAGCAGAGGAGTCAAGCAAAAGTACTTCCCGAACAAGTGCTTTGGAGAGACTGGGTACAAGGAATGTAAATAGGAGGGAACCATCCCGAAGGAACGAGGAGCGATCACGCCATCCTGCTCGCCCTTCAGTACATGACTGAATCAGGAGGTCAGCTTTTGGCCGACAAGGGCCAAATGGAGCTAGCAATGTTGCTAGGAAGACGACTCAGGAGAAACGTCCCGTTGGCAAGGGACTGCATCGTGAAGAGGTCACTGACCCCAATCACGATGAACAGCCTTCCATTGGGAGGACTCCCCCAAGCGAACTGCAGGAGATGAAAAAAGCAATTGAAGAATTACAAAAACAGCTAGAATCCCAGGGAGGTGTCAGATCAACTTCTCTCCCGTCCTCACCGTTATCCTCGTCAATTCTCAATGCACCAATCCAGAAGAAAATACAATTTCCGGCCATCAACCTGTACGAAGGAACTTCAGACCCTCATATCCATATAACAAAGTATTCGGCCTTCATGATCTCGGTAGGGGCAACGGATGCCACGCAATGTCGAAATTTCCCACTCACCCTTGGAGATGGCCCACACAGATGGTTTTCGGCACTGGCTCCCGGATCCATTAACTCTTTTACCCAGTTGAACAAGGAGTTTTTGTCTCACTTTTCAACCGCTGGATCTTACTTGACCCACAGGCACCGGTTGGCAGACATTAGACAATGAGACGAGGAGTTAGACAAACAATTTCTAGAGAGGTTTGATAAGGTTTTGCTGGAAGGCGAAATGGTGAGTGAGGATACAAAGATAGTTGCAGTAATGGCCGGGCTGAAGAAAAGAACTGATCTGTGGAAGGAGATGCATTTAACCTGTCCGAAAACATACGCAGAATTCAGACACAAAGCAGGAATCCACGTGTCGATGCAGGAGGCCCTGCACAGAGAGTTGGGAGACAAAGCTGATCCAAAAAAGTTTGGCAAGAAATCTGGAGGTAGTGATTACAAAGTTCCGAAGAACATGAAGTCGTTCAATGAGGGAGCTGAGTTGAAAGAAAAGCTGAACCAAGTCCTTACCATGTCCGTGGACGCTGTGTACAACAACGTTAAAGACAGGGAAATGTTGTCAGAGCCACGGAGGATAAGGCAAGAGAGAGGAAAGTTGAACCCGAACAAATACTGCGCATATCATCAAAACATCGGCCACTTCACAAGCGAGTGCCGAGATCTATTGAAGCAGTTGTGGAGGTTCTATGAGGAAGGAAAGCTGTCCGAATTTGTGAAAAGGGAACCAGGTAAAAGACCAAGGGCACCGGTACCATCTAGTTCGGATGACGGAGACAGCGATGAACAACCGAGCAAAACTGGTAAGAGAGGAAGAAAGGTCCCAGCAGCCCCGGCAAGGCCTATTCCAGAGATTCTGATGCTAGAACCCACTGGACCAGTAGGTGGTTGTTCTGATGGGAGACCACCTATGTCGAAAAGAAATAAGAAAGCAGAACTGAGAGCAGTAGATCGGGTGATGGAAGTGGGTATAAATCCATCGACCAAACGAACAGGGGACCTAACTTTCTCAGAGAAAGACTTAGACGGGGTACTCACTCCCCACAATGACTCGTTGGTTATTTGTGTCAATATTATGGGGACAAAGGTGCACCGTCTACTTGTCGATACTGGTTCCTACACGAATATCCTGTTCAAGAGCACGGTGGACCAGCTAGGAGATTGCGCTGAGTACATCAAAGACTGTGATCACAAGATTGTAGGATTCGGAAATGTTGTAACCACCCCGCTAGGAATAGTTACGTTGGCAGTTGAGCTTGTATCAATCGAGGACCTGGAAAGGAAAATGAATAGAATGGTAGACTTCCTGGTTGTAGACCAACAGTCCACCTATAACGGGTTCCTCGGCCGTCCTTTCTTGCATGAATTTAAAGCAGTTGTTTCAACGTACTATTATTGTTTAAAATTCCCAACAAAGAAGGGTGCAGGTACAGTCAAAGGAGACCAGAAGAAAGCTCGTGCGTGTCTTTTGCAGATACAGTTGCAGGATCACCAAGTCAACATGGCGGACAGGTGCCCAGACAAGGACGGAGACGATAGCGAGGCCGTGACTTCCGTCGATACTGAAATGATGGAAGTCGACGAGCAGTCATGCACCGACGAACAGCCGCACAACAATGAGCAGCCGTGCGCAAACGAACAGGCACACATTGACGAGCAGATGTGCACAAGCGCACAGTTGGGCGAAGACGAGCAGAAACGCGAGGACGAGCAGGTTGTCCAAACAAGAGATAGAGAAGCTGCTCGCCCAACGGACGTTGATGCAGAGGACATCGAGCCACGACTGGGAGCAGAACCGATGGAAACCGAAGATGAGCTAAAAGCAAAAGGGCCCATTATTGACCCCAGATGGAAAGGCCAGAAACGAAGGGCTACCCCGGTCGAAGAGTTGGAAACTGTAAAAGTCGACCCGAACCAGGAGGGCTTAGAACTCTTCATAGGGTCCGAGTTACCAGAGCCGTACAGGACCAATATGATTGAGTTTCTTAAAGCAAACCTCGATGTGTTCGCATGGTCGCATGCAGACATGGTGGGCATCAGTCCCGAACATGCTTGCCACAGACTCAACATCGACCCAAGAAAGAAGCCAGTCCATCAGAAGAGGAGGAAATTTGGGCCCGACAAATACGAGGCGCTTGACGTGGAGGTTAAAAAGCTGCTGGATAACGACCTAATCAAACAAGCGTTATGCCCGCAATGGGTGGCGAATCCAGTGTTGGTTAGAAAAGCGACTGGAGCATGGAGACTTTGCATCGACTTCACGGATCTTAACGCCGCCTGCCCAAAAGACAACTTCCCGTTGCCTCACATTGACCAGCTAGTTGATAGCACCGCCGGACATGAGCTGCTCACATTCATGGATGCATTCGCAGGATATCATCAAATCGCGATGCATCCCGATGATCAAGAGCACACAGCGTTCTACACTAACAAAAACTTGCTATGCTGGAAGAGAATGCCATTTGGGCTAATCAACGCTGGAGCTACATATCAGAGACTGGTAAACAAGATGTTTGATCATCACATCGGGAAGACGATGAAAGTATATGTGGATGACATTGTTGTCAAGAGCTCAAAAAAGGAAGATCACTTACAGCACCTGGCTCAGACATTTGAGATACTTCGGACCTACAATATGAAGCTAAATCCCAAGAAAAGCAGTTTCGGCGTCCATTCTGGGAAATTCTTGGGACATCTGGTTAGTCAGCGAGGAATTGAAGAAAACCCGGTGAAAGTGAAAGCAGTCATGGAGATGCAATCGCCCAGATCAGTTAAAGAAGTCCAACGGCTAACCGGATGCCTGGCAGCTTTGAACAGGTTCGTCTCAAGGTCCGGAGATAAGTGCAGACCGTTTTTCGAGGCCATCAAGAAAGGAAAGTTTCAATGGACAGAAGCCTGTCAGCGAGCGTTCGAGCAACTGAAAGAATATCTCAGCGATACAAAAATTCTTGCTAAGCCGATTCCAGGGGAGAAGTTATACTTGTACTTGGCGGCTTCAGAAGTGGCAATCAGTTCAGTGCTCGTTCGAGCAGAAGGAAAGTTCCACTTACCCATTTACTATGTAAGTCATGCCTTGCACGAAGCAGAACTCAGATATTCACCAACAGAAAAGCTAGCATATGCACTGGTGATGAGCGTCAGAAAACTTCGTCCATATTTTTTCGACCACCAGGTGGAAGTGTTGACAACGTTCCCGCTCAAGCAAATACTGCACAGACCTGATGCAGCTGGCCGCCTTCTAAAATGGTCATTGGAAATCAGTCAATTTGGGATTTCATATGCTCCTCGAACAGCGATCAAGGGGCAAGCCTTAGCAGACTTTATAGTCGAGCTGACTTTCCCCCAAGATCCAACGAGAGGACATAACCATCCTTGGCACATGTATGTTGACGGTTCGTCAACTAATACAGCATCGGGAGCAGGTATAGTCTTGATAAGCCCGAATAGGCAAGTTTTTACTTCAGCCGTTCGATTCGAGTTCATGGCGACGAACAACGAAGCAGAGTACGAAGCTGTGATCGTTGGGTTACGCCTAGCATTAGCAGTTGGAGTACGAAGGTTGCAAATCTTTGGAGATTCGCAATTGATCGTCAACCAGGTCCGGGGAGAATATGAGGCAAGAGATGAGGACATGGCTTTGTATCAAAAAATTGTTGCTCACTTGGCCTCTTTGTTCGAACAAATATACATTGAACAAATACCAAGAGACAATAATGCTCAAGCAGATGCATTAGCCAGGCTAGCAACCAGCACCGGACCAGCAGAATTGTTGGAGGTAACGCTAACAAGAATGTCCAAACCGTCAACCGAAGATTACAAAATCTATCAGATCAACGAAGATTTCGAAGAAGACGACTGGAGGATACCAATCATTGAGTATTTGCAAAACGATAAAAAGCCAGACAACCCGTTTGAAGCTAACAAGTTGGTTAAAAGAGCAGCAAGATACACCATGATGGACGGACAGTTGTACAAGAGAGGAATCTCGCTCCCACTTCTGAAATGCTTGGCTAGGGGGCAAGGACAAGCAGTACTGAAAGAAATCCATGAAGGTGTATGCGGAAATCATGCCGGAGGACGGGCCTTGGCATATAAAACCATAAGGCAAGGATATTACTGGCCAACCCTCCTCCAGGATGCGATCAAGATTGCCCGAACTTGTCATAGATGTCAATTGTTTGCCCCGAACATTCACAAACCCCCACACGAACTGATTTCAGTCAATAGTCCATGGCCGTTTGCGAAATGGGGAATTGACCTCATTGGGCCTTTTCCCCCGGGACAAGGAAATGTTCGATTCGCGGTGATGGCTGTTGACTACTACACGAAGTGGGCAGAAGCAGAAGCACTCGGGCGGATCACACAGGAGAAAATGATCAACTTTATATGGAAAAATATTGTTTGTCGTTTCGGGGTCCCTCAGGCGATAGTGACGGACAACGGAAGACAGTTTGAAGGAAAAGAGATCAGGGATTTTTGCGAAAAATGGGGAATAAAGAAACATTTCTCGACACCATACCACCCCCAGTCGAACGGTCAAGTAGAAGCAGTGAATAAAATAATCAAGCATATACTGAAGATTCGTTTGGTCGACAAACAAGGAAAGTGGTCAGAAGAGTTACCAGAGGTGTTGTGGGCATACCGAGTATCCCACAGAACAAGCACAGGCGAAACACCCTTCACAATGGCATTCGGGACGGAAGCAGTAATACCGATTGAGCTAAAAGTCCCGACAAGTCGAACAGCTGCGTTTGATGAAGAGAAAAACAATGCTGCGCTGGCAGCAGAGCTGGACTTGTTCGAGGAAAAAATAATAACAGCAGAATTGAAAAATGCAATTTACAAGAGAAGAGCAGCGAAGTACTACAATTCTCAAGTAAAAGCAAGAGAATTCGAAATTGGGGACTTAGTACTTCGAAAAGTTTTAATACCACCAGGAGCATTCGGCCCGACTTGGGAGGGCCCATACAAGGTGACGAATAAGTGGCACAACGGCACATACGACCTTGAAGACATGGAAGGCAAGTCGTCCCAATACTCCTGGAATACAACTTTACTCAAGAAGTACTACCAATAAAGTCCTGTAAGTCTTAGAAAGTTTGTAAATAGATCCTTTGTAATTTTTTAAATTGTAATTTTTGAAATTTTTGCGCAAGTTTATAAGCGAGCAGATTTGCACTTATCTTACTAGGCGAGCAGAATTGCATTTATCTTTTGTCTTGCTGTATTTTAGTTTTTGAGCCTTAAGTCCAAATTACTTAGTTGATCGCCCAAAAATTTGCAAAATACAAGTCTGTTATAAGACGAATAAGAGAGCTTATTAAAAGCAAAAATAAGGCTAAGTCCATAACGGACCAATAGCCCACATTAATACAAGGCCAAGTCCACAAGCGACCAAAAATGGCCCAAGCAATTAAAGGTCAAGTTCTACAAGGACCAAATGACCAACCTAAATTTTTTATTAAGTGTTTTCCTTAAGAGAAAAAGGGACACTTAGAAATTGTCATAAGAAAAAGTAATAGGCGAGCAACTAAGTAAGACAAACAAAGAGGCGAGCAATTAAGTAAGACAAACAAAGAAGCACAAATTTGTAGATGAGCAAAAATTTTCATTTCTTTAAGTCAAAAGATGTTTACAATAGGAATGAGAAATACAGAAAGAGTGCACATCCTATTGTAAATAGAAACTAAGTCTTCAAGAGGGAGGTGGAGGAGGAGCCTCTGCAGTCCTGGTCGCCTGAACACCCGGCTGCTCGCCCGGGGCACTTGTGCCAGCCCCGTCTATTGGCGTTAAGGGAAGAGACACCAACCCCTCAAAGACCTCATCGGTGGCCGCCGCGCTGGTCGTCGCTGGAGCAGGGTCAGGCTGGCCGCCATAAGTGGGGGCAGCAATGTCAACCTCCTCGCCGAAGACGTCTAGAGGAAAGCTGAGAGCGGCTAAATCGGAGACGAACAAGGTTGAACCAGGAGCAGGAGGATAATTCTTCACATACTCAATGAAGTCCGCCTTCACCGCATCACGAATATCTTGGTTGTGATCATGGGCGAAGTGGACAGACCTCAAGCATTCGGCAAAGGCACAGATGTACCCAAAGTTGGTCTTATCCAACACCTCCTGCTCATGAACTTCGTAGTCGATCATGTTCTTGCGCTCTTCCTCCAGCTTGTTGATTTGTTCCTCGGCGGCCAGCAGGCGAGCAGCCAAGTCTGCTCGCTCTTTCTCAGCTCTCTCAGCCCTCCTATCTGAAGACTTTACCTCCAGCATCATCTTCTGAGCCTTGTCCAAGGCACTCTTCTCGCCGGCCAAGGAGGCCTCCATCTTACTCTCCATCAAGGCCAGCTCCTTGGCATGCTCGGCCTTGCACTCTTTGATGGCAGAGACTCTCTCTTCATCCATCTTCTCCACGCGACGGCCCAAGTCGCGGTTTGTTCGCTCAAGATCCAGGACTTGGTCGAGCAGCATCTGAGACTGGACCAACTGGTGGCTAGCATTGTACACCACCAGGCGAACATTATCACTGGCAGATTGGCCACCAACAAGGGTGTTCGCCGATTTCGTCCAGGCCCTTGGGACCATCTCAGTAGCCCGGCGAACAGGGAGATCCGGGATGTCACGGAGCGAGGAGGGGGCATTTTTAACCACAGAGAGGTGGTGGAGTGTTGTCCCTCGGCCGGGGTAGAGTGTTGGGTTATACCTGACGAACAAAAACAAATGTTAGTGAGCGAGCAACATGGAACTAAGCGGCGAACAATAAGAAAGTCGGGGATGATTAACTTACTCCTTGATTTTCACCGGATCCCAACCCAAGTAAGAAGTGTCCCTGGGATTGTCCCCTGTCTTGGTCGCCACCAAACTGGCGACCACCTGCTGTTCGTCCATTACTTCCAGTGAGGTGGATTTCAGAGTAGGGGATCTTGGAGCAATGTTGCTCGCTTCTCCAACAGTTTTTGACCGCTTTGAGGCGTGATCATCTCCATGAGTGCCGCGAGTATCATCGCCCCGCGGCGCTTTTTTCTTCTCCCTCTCCTTTTCCCTCTCCTTCTCCTTCCTTACATCCCGCGGAGAGGAAGTAGTTTTGGCTGCAGGCTTGCGGCGACCAGCTCCGGCGGCTGGGCGACCAGAAGGGTTCTCTCCTGCCCGGAGGCACATGATAGCAAGGGGAGGGTCCATCTTTCTTCTTGAAGCTTCAGCCATTTGCTTGACTCGTCCGGCGAGCAGATAGTATGATTCGGGCACAGCCGGGATAGCAACAGTGACTTGTTGATCTAACAAGAAAAAGACAAGTGTTAGGCGAGCAAGAATGACTGACGAGCAAGAGTGATTGGCGAGCAAGAATAAAAAGTTACCTTCTGGGACGGTGGCTTGAGCTTCAAGGTGGTGAGGACTCGTAATCAAACCAGCAATTTTGCGACAATGAGCCTTCGATAGATGCTCCAAATCGCGACTAGCAGCGTCGCGAAGAGAAATGATGGCTAACGTGAAGAGGTATTCGTCGCTAATATGGGGATGCCCCCACTTCAAGTTTCTCGGACCTGCAAAACAACGAAAAGGATTAAAATTAGTCCTACTTATGAATTAGCAAGACAAAATTAGCCCTACGTTTGATTTTTCCAAAGCCTTCAGGCGACATGATGTGCGCCTGCCCGCCAGCGAATCCCTCAGTTGCTCGCCAATCTCCACCAATAAAGAAGAATTGGCAATGCCAACCCTTAATCTTATTGGGAACACCTTCAACAAGTTTCAATCCGGTCTTCGCCTTAGCGTAATACCAGCCAGCACCGTCCTCGGAAATGGTCAAGGCGTAAAGGATCTCCGCGGTTGTTATCTTATTCTTGTAGCCCTCAAGACCAAAAAGAGTCATGAAGGCTAGAAGACTACTCCAACCGTTTGGAGTAACTTGAGTGATCGCCAAGTTCATGTCGGACAGGAAACGGCCGATGAGCGGATGAACGGGGAGCGGGAAACCTGTATTGAGCACATCCAAGTTGATCGCCGTACAACCAGGAGGAGGGCGATCAGCAGTCTCTCCTTTCGTTGGCGCATACATGAAAATGTTATAAGGAATCTTGTATGTTTCACGAATGCTCGCCAGATCGTCCTCGATGACAACACTAGCAACCCTGCTCGCCACAAACTCGCTCTCGCGTGCCTCCATGATCTCCCTTGATGGAAGGATAAAAGTCCTTGAGTAGCGAGCAGCATAGTCCCTCCATTCATTATCGCGAGCAACACCCTCAGGGATCCTGGACTCTGGTGTTGTCTGAGCTATTGGGAAGTTAATTTCCCTTAAAAACTCCCAAGTGAGAGTGGGGCCTTGCTGCTCGCCAACTCGCTGTTCGCCAGTGTTGTCGGGTTGGTCGTCTTCTTGATCAACAGAACCCTCTATCTCCGCGGCCACTTCTGCAGAGTCTTCTCCTAGGTCGGAAGAAGTTCCGGGTTCGCGAGCAAGAGGTTGTATCTCTTCTTGCTCGCCAGAGCGATCAACTGCGTACATCTCTACTGAGCGAACAACGGAGCTCGCATCTGAGTCCGTATTCTCGTCCACCAATAACGTACGTGGGTTGTTCGCCAACGCCTGGCGAACAGATCTGCGCGGAGAAGACTGATCTACGGGTCTTTTTTCAGGGTTTCGTCCGGGTCCGGATTGAGAGGAGCTTGAGGGGGAAAAATCCATTCAAAAAAGTGATGGAGGAATTTGGCTAAGTGTGGTGTAATATACGGATAATGCCGCCGACGGGGGAGTTACGATGGTGACGGAATTAACAGAACAGCGGCGCGACGGTGGTTCACGGCCGGAGTTACAGTCGTAGTTACGAGAAAAAACGAAAGAAAAAAAAAGTATACGGAATCGAAATTTAAAGGAAATACAAGACGAATTACCTTTGAAAACGGAGATCAAAGTGACACAAGGGGAGATTCAGGTACAAGAATCGCAAAGAAAGAAAGCTTCGAAGCGTTTATCAATGGCGAAAATTGAAGAAATTCAGAAAGAAGAAAGAAGAAGAAAGTGACGCCTATTTATAAGGACGAAGCTGGGGCGAAAATGCAATTTTCGCAAAATTCTGTAGGCCCCTATGGGCAAATTGGGGGTCGCGCGTGACTGACGCGACGCCTCGCGTTCCGTGCCTCGGGAATCCAACCGTCGCGACACGAAAGGGCGTTCGCTGCAGGTCGCGCGCTTAAGTTTCCATTTCTCGTTTGCTCGCCCACGCGGATGCTCGCCCATATAACCAACTATACTCTCTTTCTGCTCGCCCATTGTTCGAAGATGAAATTATAGCTTGGTCTCAGTTGATCAATCCATATTCAACATGAGGCCAAGCTAGGGGGCAATTGTTGATGGGCGAACAACTTTGCATTTAATCAACGAAAGATTATCATTAAACTTGATAACAGGATGACAAATGAAAGAAGCTAACAGCCTTGTGGAGCAAGCAGTTTTGAAGGGCGAGCATCTTAGCAAAGAGCTGACAGCCTTGTGAGGCGAGCAGCTTTGCAAAACAGCTCTGACATGGTAAGTAAGATATTGTGGCGAACAGCCTTGCAAAGAACAGCTGTGCAAGTGGCTCAAACCAAGATCAACTCAGGCGAACAACTTCGTAATGAGTCGAGCAACATTGTAAAACAATCCCAAGCGAGGAGCGAACAGCTCAGAACGCAAAGGATCACGACATCCAACGAAGACGTACAAGCGAGCAGCCGGTTACCGTCGAGAGCATCTCAATAGTGCCAAAGACCAAGTACAACATGGGGAATTCCAAGAGTCACTAGCTTAGATATGGTCCAAGTGTCCTAACACTTGGCACCCATCCAATGAGCAATAGTGTAGATGTTGTACAAGTGTCCTAACACTTGGCAAAGATCCAATGGTTAAGCCACCAAGATGGTGACACATGGCCACTTTGTATGTCTATAAATACTTCCTTCATGTACATGAAAGAGGGGAGAACAATTCAATAAATTAGCAAAACTCTTGCCAAATTATTTCTTAAGCATTACTTAGCTTGATTCCATGATCTTGATCCTTGTTTGATGATCTTCATTAGATGAAAAACAGCCATTAATCTTCTTAATTAGAAAAGATCATCAACAACGGGATTTACGATCACTAGTTATATTAAAACAATATAATGATTACATGATTTGTAAGCAACATTTTATTTAGATGTTTGAGTCATTCTCAAATCATTAATATTAAATTTGGGAAAGTCATTAATTTAGTTCGACTTTTTGCTTAAAATATTCGGATCATTTTCAAGTCTTGAATTGTCTCCGACTATTGTGATGCTTTTAGATAGCTTTTGTTTTTGAAAATTTTAAAATTTCTTTTGTTTTCTTAAGAAAAAAAAAAACAAAGAAACTCTGGGGTCGGTACTAAAACATCCTGAACTTTCTAGCGTATTGATATAACTTACCGAGCAAGAAAAACAGACTTAAATTTGTTTCCGATTGGTTTGGGTTTCCAAATCAATTTCACCATCACAATTCCTTCCAATAAAACTAGTTTTTAATTTCGAGTGTGTTAGGGCTAGGGATGGAGAGAGGAAGAAGAGGCGGCGGATTGCTTGGGCTGCTATTGCTGCAGGCGGCGAGCGAGTATTCCCGTCTGGAGAGAAAGCCACCAGTCACGGCGGGGCTTATCGCAGCTAATACTATTATTTACATGCGCCCTAAATTTCTTCATCCATATCTCCCCACTCTCAATCAAGTTTGGTTCAATCCCTACCTCATTCTCAAGGTAACTAATTAATATGCCTTTATTTCCCTTTCCATCTTTCGCCTGATTTTCTCAAGTTGTAAAAATCTTTTTAACCCTCAAATTGAATTATAATGTCATTTTGTGCCCCAATTCTTTTCACGGGATTAGAATTATAATGCCATTTTGTGCCCCAATTCCCAAACTGGAACTCATGTATCCCTCTAGGTAAAACCCTCATGGGATTGTATGCCTTTGCATTTGATTACTTGTCTCTGCAGGTGTTGGCCACTGAACAGATTACTTGTACTTGATCCCCCCCCCCCCCCCCCCCCCCCACCACATTTCACCACTCTTATGGTCTCACACAATCACCCTTGTATTTTCAGAGCTTTTTTTTTTTATTTATTTATTTATGTGAGATCCATGTCTGATCCCCTGCCTTATCTTGCCGTTGCTTGAGGACGAATTTGATATAACAGAAAGCCGATTATCCATAGCATTGAGTTTGTTGTCAACACAAGATAGTTACTGAAGTAAATGACATGGCTAATGTTGTAACTCATGCTGTTAGATCAAAACATATTGGTAAACACTTGTGTGAGATGGTCTCGACGGTTCACAAACCAGTACATAACACCCATCCTCTCCAAATTGTTAATGCGCCATACTCAAATATTTTTCACTTCTCTTTAAAATGAACAATCCTCCAAAAGCCATCTGTCTGTCATTGTCAATCCATACAACTCTTTCTTTCTCCTCCTCCTTTTGTACTACAAACACTAATGCTGATAGGTTTATTAAATCCTTCTAAAAATCAGATGACTATTTATTTTCATTGCACTTAGCTTTTTCATGATTGACTTGGTTTCCGGTCTTTCTTTAAATCATATGTGTGATACACAAGCTCAAGTCGGGTTTAATTTAGTCCTCCTTGTTCATTCTTAGAAGTTATAGTTTAGGCCAGTCACTGATTGGTATATATAGCGATGCGTGGGATCATTTTGAGACTACATATTCCATTATTTTAATGTTAAAAATATCTAAGTGATAACCTTCAACTGAACATACACATCTTGATATTTTTACTCTAGTATGCATACATTAAAAGGCTGCTTCTGCAACAAAGAGACAAATGATCGGTCATCAATATGATTATAACAAACCTCTTGAGTTCTTGAACTTCCATCTTTTGTCCAAAGCTGATAGTTTTACTTCTTGAACGAAGTTGATGATTTTGAGCTTAAGGTTGGCCATAGCCTTTTTTGCTTTGTGGAAATGAAGGTTTCATACTTTTGCACACATGTACAAGCAGGCTAAGGCACGCACCTTTTCTAACATTTTTGTCTAGTTGGACATGGAGTTAAATCTTTGTTGCGCTTGAAATGATTCTTGATGATCTGCTTGGTTTTTATAAGGATAGGGAGAGATGTCTATCAAATTAAAAAAAAATAGTGATGTGATTTATCATGTATTTCATGATTGTTTATATTTCGATTGTAGTGACATAGTTTTACATTTCATTGAAGCAGAACAAGGATCTGAAGCGTCTTCTGTTATCAGCATTATATCACATTAACGAGCCCCACCTTGTTTACAATATGCTATCACTTCTTTGGAAGGGGATTCAATTGGAGAATGCAATGGGAAGTGTTGAATTTGCTTCTATGGTTACAGCTCTAGTTGGTATGTCTCAGGGCATCACACTATTGCTAGCCAAATTTCTTCTGCTCTTTGATTATGAAAGAGCCTATTACAATGAATATGCTGTGGGATTTTCTGGTGTGCTTTTTGCAATGAAAGTTGTACTTTATTCTCAGTCGGATAACTATACGTATGTGCACGGACTTATGATTCCTGCACGTTATGCTGCTTGGGCGGAACTTATTCTCATCCAAATGTTTGTACCTGGGGTTTCATTTCTGGGCCATCTTGGGGGGATTCTTGCTGGACTTTTATACGTAAATCTGAAAGGTTCCCATTCTGGTGCTAATCCATTTGTGAAGATAATCAGGGGCGTCACCAGTTTGCTAGGTTGGCCTTTAAGATTTGTAAATGGTATGCTTTGGCCTTCTTCACGGGGTCGAGTGTCTGGTGGAAGAGAAACTCCTGATGGTGTGTGGAGATGTGGAGCATGTACGTATGATAATAGCGGTTGGTTAAGTGCTTGTGAAGTGTGTGGGAGAGGACGTAATGGTAATTTTGAAACTGATACTGAGACAATTTCCATTGAGGAACTACGACAGCTAAGAGTTAGGAGGTTTGTTGGAAGGGGTGATTGACTGAAATGTGGAGAAGGGGAGCATCAGAATGTTGGAAAGTTCTTTGTTAGCTTTAGTCTGATGGATACTATATATGATGATTTGTGTATATGATTCAAATGTGAATTCTGATAATCCCACTCAATGTTGAAATCCTCCTTGATTATGTACAGGCGAGCAATAGTGTGTGAAATTTTCCTAATGAGATTACAGCTATATTTACTCAAATTACAGATTCGTTTTTTAAGGTTTTCTTATTTATACAATAATTGTATGTTAAGAGCAATGTGAACTTGTAATTCAAATTTAAATTCAAACTTCATCCAACCACTCAGTTCTTGTTTTCCCAAGGAGTTTAATAATAATGTGCGATATTGATGGGGAGCACCTGTTTGGTGCTTTCTATAGTCATGTTTATTTTGAACTATCATGCGAGCAACGTTCTACTTTAGGTCCCACAATCTGAATAGATGAGCGAGTAAAACTGATTAAAAAACATAAATTTATTAGGAATAGAAACAATTTGAATTAATGTGAAATGCAGTTTAATATAAATCAGTAATCATAATCAATGTTTTTTTCCCTTATTATTCCGTTTGTTATCGACCACTATTTAAAATTAGATAGCTTTCATCCTCTGCATCTTTTCTCTCTCTTCTAGGCTTGCGTTTTGAGAATGGGTATTTGAAGAAAGATCCGAGCTTTGGACAAATTTTGTCCAAATTTCAGGAGGACCAGACTGCATATTTTCTAGGTACATAAAATGGACTTATTCTAAAGAAAAAAAAAAAACTTGACCCCACCTTTTCTTTCTTTCTTTCTGATTAAATATTTTCTTTACAGAAGCTGTGGCGTAAAGAGCTTTTTCTAATCATTCGTTCATTCAGAAGAAGGAGCTCGGCTCGCTGACCATTTGCTGTGATATTATTATTATTATTATTATTATTATCATCCTTTCCTTCCATTCCATTTCCATTTCCATGTTCTTCTCGGGCTAACCCAGACCCTTTAGTCCGATAAAAGGAAGATAAGATGATGTACGGAGGCGGAGGAGGGGGCAGTGATGAGGGTAATAAGAAAGAGATGGAAATAGAGTACCAAAGCCTGAGGCCAAGCATCCACGCTCGGAGGGCAAAGATGACGGTGAAATTCCAAGATCTGTATGGTTTCGCGGTGGAAGGAAATGTGGACGATGTGAATGTGCTGAATGAGGTGCGGGAGAAGGTGCGGCAACAGGGTAAGGTGTGGTGGGCCCTCGAGGCTAGCAAAGGTGCGAATTGGTATCTGGAGACCCACTCCGCCCTTAAATCTTCCCTCAAGTTTTCTGCCCTCGTCAATGGCATCACTCTCAAGAAGCTAATCCGCAAGGGAATCCCTCCCAACCTCAGGCCCAAGGTCTGGTTTTCCTTATCCGGCGCTGCTAAGAAGAAATCCACCGTCCCTGATAGCTATTACAATGACTTGATCTCTGCCGTCCACGATAAAGTTACCCCTGCTACCAAGCAGATTGACCATGTATCTACATTTCTCCCTTTTCTTTTCTTTCTTTTTGCATTTAGTATTACCCCTTCTCAATTATGCCTTCACTGATTCTTCTGTCTATTGGACTCTGCTGATTTATAGTTTGTTTCTAGGTACATATGAGTACAATTGATTTAGAATGGGGGGTTTTCTATTTCTCTGAGGTTGTGTTTGGATGGATGGACTTGAACTATGAATTTGAGAATACATTCATTTTCAAAACCCTTGCATATCATGACTCCATCCAAATGCAACCTGAGGGAATTTAACTCTTATAATCTCCTATGTGTTTGCGTTGCTAGGTTATAAACTGCACAAAATGACAAGTTTCATTTCACAAAATCACAAGAGGAAAAGCACATGCTTTGACCTCCAAAGCTAAATGACTTTGCCTTTGCTTACAATCTTGAATTTCTTCATCAACTTAAGATATCAAACGAATTTTGGTTAGCATTATTGTGTCTAAAGGACACAGAGGTACACATTTGTTTCAGAAAAAAATGCTATTGATTGCCGACTATGTTTCCCATTTGTTGGGAGTCATCCTTGGAAGCCTCATATTAAAAGTTCAGGGAATTCTTCCCCCAGATTCAACTTCTGTACTTATGTATGTTTGCTAATGATTCAGTTATTAGCTTTGATGGATGATATCTTCCCTTTCCATGGCGATAGTGTCAAATAGATTGCTTGCGGTCTTCATTCCCTGCTGAGTTTTCTCTTTACTTAATTTACATCCCATTCTACAATTTTAACACTCATGGAGTCAGTCATAATTTCATGTAAGCATCTTGTTTGGATCTGCCTTTGGACGTATAGAGGATCATGGCATGATGTGGTGGTCCATGCGACTCATCTTGTCTTTTATTGTATTAAATTCCAGATAAGTGTAGAGTTTGGAAGTTGAATGGTTTTTTTGTTGTATGCCAAAACTATCTGAATGTGCGTGTATTATATGAATTATCTGAAGAACTGAGCAATGTATAGATCAGGCAACAAGAGTGGTACAGTCTCATCTCTATTTATGACAGGTGTAGTGTTTAATTTTAATAAGAGCAAACACCATAGGCTTCTCAGGATTTATATTTGTAGACAAATCCACTACTTTATGTGTATGATTTGCTAAGTTTCATTTGATGCAAGTTGGCCCAAACTTACATTGATTGTGTGCAAGAGTGAAAAGTTAACTCATTAGCGGAAGTAACTATAAAGAAGATAGGAAGACTGTTGAAACACCCCCCCCCCCCCCCCCTCTTTTATTGTGTGCCTCACAGTTATGTTTGTATAACGTGAGTGCAGGATCTCCCTCGAACTTTTCCTGGTCATCCGTGGTTGGACACTGGGGAGGGACATGCTGCTTTAAGACGTGTGCTTGTTGGGTATTCTTTCCGGGACTCTGATGTTGGTTATTGTCAGGTTTGTTCTTGTGGAACATGATGTAACTGCTTATTTTAATCTGCCTTTTTTTGGTAATTTTATGTACTTTATGTACGATGGGTGCAGGGTTTAAATTATGTTGCAGCTCTGCTGTTGCTTGTGATGAAAACCGAAGAAGAGGCTTTCTGGATGCTTGCTGTTCTCTTAGAAAATGTGTTGGTTAATGATTGTTACACAACGAACTTGTCTGGGTGTCATGTTGAGCAAAGAGTGTTTAAAGATCTGTTGACCAAAAAGTGCCAGAGGTTGTCTAATTTTGTTTTGTTGGTTTTATTTGCAATATCTGTTGTTTATTAAATGAAAAAGGTAAAGAATACTGCAGGTTAGCAGCACATCTGGAAACTATGGAGTTTGATGTTTCTCTTGTTTGCACAGAGTGGTTTTTATGCCTATTTTCTAAAAGCTTGCCTTCGGAGGTTGACATATTTATCGAGTAATCACTACATGTGAGTTGTCAAATTGACTCGTCACTAACATTGTCATTCCTTTCAGACGACACTGCGTGTATGGGATGTTCTTTTCTACGAAGGGGCAAAGGTTTTATTTCATGTAGCATTAGCAATATTTAAGGTAACTATCTTACACTGAGCTGGGGAAGTTGATTAGTTATTTTAATAATTGAAAATACATCCAGATTGAACTGAAGTTGTGATAAATGCAGATGAATGAAGAAGAGTTGCTTTTGACACATCATGTAGGGGATGTGATTAATGTTATACAGAGAAGAAGTCATCATCTCTTTGATCCCGACGAATTATTGACGGTAATGGACTATTCTTTTTCTTCATCGTGATTGAGATGGACATTGTTGCTAAAACATTGTTGCATAACTTAGTAGATTGTTTCGTGGTAGGTTGCGGTTGCGTTTGACAAGATAGGGTTTATGACGAGCACAAATATATCGAAGCAAAGGAAAAAGCAGGAGCCAGCAGTGATGGCAGAACTTGATCAGAGAATACGACGATTGAATTCCTTGAACGGTGATGACAAATGAGAATGAATGTACTAGCTAGTACTGTGTAAGAGATGATTGATATCTACAATGACATCGTATTTTCTCTTGCCAAATACAAAATACTACTACACATGTTGTAATTGTAAATTTTCCTTCCTGCTCTAATGCCAACCAATTCCTATTAGTAACTTAATAATGCCTCTGGAGCTATCATCTTGAAATATCATCATCAGGAACATCTTCTAATATGCGATTGATATCAGTGTAGCCATCAGCAACGCTGGAGAAATCACCATAACAATCTTGATTTTCCTCCATCAAATAGTTTGAATAATGATTCTCCTTCATCAGCTGTCCTTGCTCCATGGCTATTTGTTTATGCCTGGGGGTCCAATCGGGTCGACTCCACAAGTATAAGGGCGGTGGATCCAAGTTCCATTGCTCGATTTGTTGCTCGTGCACATCCACAGACCCGGGAAGGTAAAATGACTAAAACATAATCCAAACTCTCAGTAAAGAGTTTCTTTTTAAGTCCTCTACTATCATCATAATTTAAACTGAAGAAGACTATATCAATGAATGAATACCTTGCCAGAGAAAATATGGTCATCTTCCCATATAAGGTCATACGGATCCTTTTTCCTATCCAATCTGTTGGTAAAGATGATGAGCATTGAGTCTTGAAAGTTTCAACTTATCAATTCCATCTTACCTTTCGGTCACTTTTGGAACTATGAGAGTTAGAAGCTTTGGCCTGAAACTGAGAGCCTTGTCTATAAATCGGTTTGCATGGAATGCATGGACCCCGAAAGGAGGATTCAGCCCGACTATCTGGAAAGATGCAATCCAATGTTGTGAGTCTAATAGAGATGTCACATATTGCTATTTCAGAAAATTAAATGCACATTACCAGTTTAGACCCTTCCGGTAATTCTTCCAATCCAACACTCATCCAATCCCTTCTCTGAAAACTAAAATCATTCTAGAAACCAAACAAGATGTTACATGATATGACTAGAGTAGAGAGGTAAAGAGCATACTAGAGCAATATAACCAAAAATAAAATAAAAAAATGAAAAGATATTAACACTGAAAAAACACAGCAGAATCTAAACAATGCAGTATAAAGACGATGGATTGGGCAATTCACCTGAAATTCTAACAACCATTAAACAGAATGAGAACTAGAAGCATCGTGTCCCATTTCTATATAGGTAAATAAAATTTCCAAGCATGCAATTCTCAGAAAATAAGCCCCAATATAATTTAGAATCCTTGTTGCAGAAAACATAAGAGCAGAGTGAAAAGTGTACCTTGGGTTGTATGAGGTCATAATTTCTGAAGGAGCACTTCTTTCCCATTCTATCAACTTCTTCCTTCATTAACAAGCTGAAGTCGTTGGATCCACAGGAGAAGTCAACTATCTGTTTGAAGAAGTTGAATAGATCATTAGATACCTTCGGAATGGTTGAGATACATCCAATCTCGAAAAGAAAATCATATGTGGTGCAATATATCTTATAACCTAATAAGTTTCCAGATTTTCAAATAGTAACAACTCAAATGATCAAACTGAAATATACAGTAATATTTTGCTAACAGACACCAGTTCATCAAATTTCTGATATTTCCATCATCAGGTGTCTTTGGTTATGACTAATGTTATAGTCTAACAAAATAACTGGCAAAAATAGCCTGTTAAGCTAGTAGAATCATGAACTTACAAAGTTGGCTTGTTATTAATTGGTAGCAACCTTTCCATTATTGTATACTAGACCTAAGATAGATATGGAATATAAACATCCAACTGATGAGGGTGTGAACTGTTCTTACAGTGTCACCATCTTGAACATACCAACGCAGCTGATTAACAACCTGCAGATTTGACCCGCTGCATTAACTTCATCCGGTACTGATCTTCGTGTAAAACAATAAATACATGTAAAATAAAATACAAAGGCACATACAGAACTTTTTCTATTAGGGCCAGGAACTCAACAGAAACAAACACAAAATATTGATCCAAAACTAATTTTAGATGCAAGCAGAAATATGAAACCTTTTCATTAGAAGTATTTCTTAAGAATTACTGATGATGTCACGTAACAATGTTCTTTCTAAGAGGACATTTACGGAGAGAACTTTACATTTCATGAAATGGAGCATATGTACAAGAAATCGTGAACATTGGAACAGGAGGAAATAAATCAATAATAAGATTATAGGTATCACATGGGAGATGGGAACATAACATATTAGGAGGAATCAAACTTATGCACTTTTAAACCTTGCCTAATGATTTTGGTCAGACGTATCATGAGCAACATATAAAATATACAATGTCATCAATGAAAAGTTACATTTCCAATAAAAGGAAGAATATATTAAAAAAGAGTAACTAAAGTTAATAGAAAATCTTTCCTTACCTGCTTTAGCTTATCCACTTTTGTGAAGTGCCGACCAAACGATGTATATCGCATACCATGGATAAATGGAGCAAGATAAACCCGCAGGTTCTTCTGAAAAATACACACAAAAGATATCAACAACTTAAAGGTCCATGTTTCCAGTCCAAGAAAGCCCTAAATCCTATGCAGAAGACAATTATTGCCTGCAATTTACACCTCATTGAAAAAAATATGGCATTTGAATCTTATATGAACATGATTAAAACATGTTGAGTTGTTGACATGTATTAAGATAACACCATTATAGCCTTCACCATAACAGGGGTAGGTGAGTTTTTTACTGAATTTTAACATGAGTATCTAACCAATCCTGGACTTACTGGTTTAGAGGAACACAAGGAATTTATTGAGGTGCATGTTATTTACTGCATTTAGAAACAACCAAGGAACTTGTTGGGACAATTGCAGAAAATCAACCCACATGTCTCTTATAACTGTCAATATGCTGCTACGTCTGGTAGCTGTTATGCGCTTAAAACACTACTATTTTGTGCAACAAAGAGGCCTTGTGCTTAGTTATATTGGAGTACAACTTAGAACACTACTATTCTGTGCAACAAGGAGGCCATGTGGTTAGAAATATAGGAGTAGAAGATGCATGAGAAGTTAAATCTGTTACAAACATCTCAATAAATTTGAAACTGGTAGAACAAGATATTAGATATGTAAGCATAGAATGCTGTACATCAGCTGTAACTAATTATTCACAAATGATACAACCTTCCATTTGATCATCCGAGTAAGAACGGCAGGTTCACAGACAGCTTTTGCATCCTTAACAGTACCTCCTTCTCGTAATATCTTTAGTGCAGCTTCCATAGCCTAGGAAATCAATAGCTAAGTTATAAATAGAAGAGATCAGATCAGCAAGATTTGAAAGACAAAAGAATGTTCACAAATAACAAAAATGAGAAGGTCATCTCCTTTGTCTCAAAATTTCCAGTCTTTATTTTCCAAAAAAAATCTTCCATTCTACACATGTTTTAGGAAGTGGGAGGCAATTTTGGGATTAAATTTGCAGGCAGATGCCATACAAAAAGAAGACTTATCATGGTCTACAACTGGTTAGCTAGTAGAGAAGGAAACAGACCTGCACCGAGTGCTCTACCTTTCCTAGGGTAATTGTCTTGTCCACTTTAAAATTTGAGGAATCATGATTACATTTTCTCCTCTGTTCGGCAAAAAATTCTTCCACGTTAATAGAAGATATGGAATTTTCCATTAACTTCTGTATTCTGCAGAGCAAAAACACACCAAACATCATATCCTTCAAGCACATAATAGTCCCCAAGTAAAACGGTGAAAACAATTATACGTATAAATGGATATGAAGGTTATTACCGGCGTTTTATTCCTGCAGTTCTGGACGTCTCTGCACTTCCAGTCAGAACATATTTAGCTGCATAATCTTCTCCAATTCTTTTCATACTTGATGTTGACTTTGGGTTAACAGTTATCTGGGGCAACTTAATTTTCATCTTGAAGGAAGGCTTCTGTGTACTACTGCTTTTAGAAAAATCAGCATTCTTTGGAAACAGCATACTTGCACTGGAGTTCAGTTTAGAAACTTTTCCATTAAGATTCTTTTCATTTTTGTTGATAGAGTCACCTGTTTTTCCTTTAGAAAGTTTACCCACTTTATCTTGATCTGTAATGATCCCATATGCCTTGCTCTTCCTTGCTGACATCACATTTAATTTATCTGGATGTTGCTCTCTTTTCCCATTGTCAATAGGGAATAGCAAATGATCCCTTCTCGGTGTAAAAATTCTACGACAGATCTTATGGTCCCTGAAAAGCATATTTGCAACTCACAAGAATTAAGGGAATCTCAAGTAAAAAATCAAGAATTTAAATGAACATACATGCAATATATCAAGATTCGATTGTTCAAAAGACCCGTCCAAGCCCTTTGAATGATATTCTTAGCATCATTGCGATAGAAAGAAAATTCCCTGTCAAAGTTAGCAAGATGTTAAGGCTCATAGATATTTGAACAAGTTTGCACAAGAAACATAAAAAACAAAATATTTAGGACAACCTTGGCAAGCATTTACGGTGATATGCCTTTGGACAGCGTCTGCATATTGCAAATTGCATCTCAGGTACCTTTTTATCTTCTTCTTGCTTACAAACAGCACATTTATGAGCAGGGCATGTAAATGCATCTCCAGCTTCGATTTTCTTCCGAAATTCTTGAGCTTGATTTTGATCTCTAGGGAAAAGCAACTCTGATAGGCACTGTGGATGATAGAAGTGCCCACACGTTGCCGAGACACAAGGGAAGACCTTGCAACATCAGATAGACAAAGTTCAAGTTGCATATCCACATAAGGCCGTAACTATCAAAAGGCCAGTTGCTAATAATTTAATATATGCTCAAGTGGCACTTGTGTTTTTTCCAATACTATCCAAGGCAGAATAAATATTGGATCACAGCATACAAATTTATCCAGCATAATGATGTATGAATTGTTGATGGAGAGAACTATCAAATTATTAAGCTTGATACATGTTTGACTGATGTGCGAAGCAAGAAGGAGATGGCCTACAAAATATTAAATGTGGGTCATTTTGACGAAAAAGTAGTACATTCAACAAAGAAAGAGGAAAAACAAATGAGGTTGTGTAGGTCATTAAACATATTGTTGGTTGAAGGGAGACTACAGCAGGTGGCTACAGGCACATTTTAAATAACTTTAATCTCCAAATTGTCAACAAAGCCGCACCTCTGCACCAGACGATTTATCAGAACTTCCCAGCCTACCACAAATAAAGCATTGGTGCAGTTGATATTTGCAATTACTGCACAGAAAAGTCTGAATAGCCTGCCAAAAAACTTGTTTTTAGTTCAGATCTATGATTGGTAGAAACTAAATATATAATAAGAGATATGAGAGAGGAAGAGGAGGAAGAAAAAGTAAATTGTACGTCAACTTGCTCATGGCTGTAACATAGAGATTCACAAAAATTATGGGCACCCGATTCTAAAGTTGGATGAAAGGATCGCATGCACCTCCCTTCACAGCTGCATTTTTGGTAAAACAATTAAATCATAAGCCAAGAACCACGATATATTATCCTGTACGCATAATAGACTGAGGAACCACTCTAATAGAATGAAATAAAGAGGGATATTCCAAAGAAACGGTCCTGGAATCTCAGAGCTGCAAAAGAAAGGCCTTAACTTCTCAAGTCCTTTCTTCCTTACTGACCATGCATCTACAAACATCCTAAAAGTTAAAAAAAAAAAAAAGAAAAAAAAAACTTGCTTACCCCAGTAATTCGCCACCATCATCACACAATGCACAGACATTATCAAATAATTCGTCTTTTTCTTCATCACTTAAATCATAGTGGTAATCAATGTCTGTATCATCCTCATAAAGCATAAACTTTAGTTTCTTCTCTGTTATATCTTCCTGCAAATAGAATCCGTATTCTCTTGATTAAGAAGTTAGAAAAGATTATCTCTGGGATCCCTGGCAAAGTTCATAACAATTAAGCACTAACCTCACAAAAAGCTTTCCTCTTTCCAGATATTTGAGAGAGAAAGGTGCGGATATTCTGTTTCATTAAATAATATGAACAGAATCCATTGCAAAAGCAGTACAGTTACTTATGTGCAAATAAAGAATACAATACTTCTAGTAGAAAGAACAGTTAATCTAGAATATAATTCTTTGCCAACAGCTAAAGGTCTATACGAAAAAGAAAGAAAATGAAAACCTAAAACCATTAAAAGTTTATAACAACTTGAAAAGTTCACCAACGCATGAATATTCATCTTAGAGTTCTTCATTTTGCTCTTAGAATACCCCATATTGCTCTTGTATCACCTTTCTTCTAAGATATTATAAATGGTACATGGATGAAAGTGGTACAATTTGTGGCGAAACCACTCCCACCATTCTCCAAATTGACAATGGCAAATTGCCTGTCCTAATCTCCTTGCTTTATGCACTTCTATTCGTTTTTAGACACACATAAAGATGTCAATAGATTCTGTGAAACATTGCCTCCTCTTTTTAAGTGCTTAGAAGAATTTGAACCTCTTTTCAAAGAAAATGGATAAAAAAATCTCACCACCAGGTTAAATATTATAGTTATAATGTGAATGAATTGGATAAAAATGATAACAAAATTTAATTTTGTTATAGAAGGATCCGAAACGAGAATAAAAGTTTCTGCAAATAGTATGCACAACATATTTTTTCTGGAATCTGAAAATGAAATATTCATAAAACATGAAGCAACCTGCAGGGTGTGAAGCAGTTTTACCCCAAAATCTGAGTAGGGCTTCCAAAGTATAATTTGGACTTTTTTGTTTGAAACAAACTACATATCATGGATAATAAACATGTAATTCAAGAGAGAGTAAAATTAACATGATTTTGGTTCATTAAATTACAGAGATTTGTTCAAACAATCCATTATCCTATTTATTACTTGTCATGACTTAACCCAACTAAAGAAGTTAAGAATCACTTAGTTGATCAAGGCGGAAATATAATATTTTTAATTCAGAGAGGATGAAGATATGTTGCATTTTTTCAAGCATAGAAGAACAGATATGTGTGTAGCAATAATGGGAGAAGTAAACCTTGGCTTTTGCAATATCCTTATCCCTTGTAGCAGCTTCTTTTATGAGTTGCAATTGGTCCACAAGATCATTCTCAGAAGGTGGAACCTCGTATGAACTGCAATGCAGGTGAACCAAGTATGAGATAGATAAATTTAAAGAATCATGGAAGATAACCAAAGCATATATACACACACACAATGAGAATGGGTACCTAAAGGCTTTTCTGATATGTTTCCATGTTTCTTCCATGGATTCCGGCTCCGAAGTGTTTTTTATAAAGTGGAGATAGTGAAGTGAGATCAAAACAGTCCTTACAGTGTTTTCATAACCATTTCTGGGTCTTTGGAGCTTTATCCATCTCGCATGCTTGGTATCCTGAAGGACATAAATTTCTGGAGTAACATAAGAAAGTAGAAACTTCCACGCGATTACCTTCCTGAAGATTACTCCACACCCATTTTCCACAATTCCTCGAAGAAACGCATGCTCAGTGGCAACCAGATTCTGCTCTCCATGGTCGTCCCATCTAAGTGGTAGGCTTGAAAATGAAATCGGCTCGTCCTTACTATTAACAAAATAATAGTTGGTCACACATTCTGCAACAATTTCACCCTCTTCTTCTGATGATTCCATTAGGTTCAATCCTGCACAACAGGACACGTCAGCTTTCCCAAAAACGACATGAAGTGTAGCTCAAAAAATAAGAGATGATTCGAAATTGAAAATTTGAGAAAAGCAAAAGGGGAAGGAATTTCTCCTGCTAAATGGAAAAATGTCATCCGAAACACAGAAGGTAAAGGAGGAATAGTTGATGTAAAAAAGTAAGGTATTAGAAATCACAACTGGTTGGGGTAATGTGAATTTTGGAGCAATTTTTAGTAGTAGATCATAGAGAGAGCGAACTTCTCCTCGTCGATAAATGTTGCAAAAGATCAGAGCAGTTGTAGCTGTTAGAGAAAAAATGGGTATGCATAACAAAACGAAATCAAACAGTTCATTTCTCCCGTCCCGAGTGTGTGAACTAGGCATTCTGTACGCGTGTGCTAGAGAGAGAGAGAGAGAGAGAGAGAGAGAGACACGTACCGTACTGGCGCTGTCCTTGTAACCTTCTTCAGTTCTTCCAATAAGCTGGTTCTGCTGCCCCTTACTCTTTATTATTTTCCGCCTTTTTTTTAAAAATAAAATAATGGCCTTTTGTTTTATCACCATGGATGTAGCTTTCTATGGATTTTTTTGATGGGGATTAAGAAATTATTAATATAAAATAAAGTGTAGTATAAATAATGTAATTGAATAGAAAAAATAAAGTGTGTGATGTAATTTAATAGAGATGATAAAATAAGATGTGAGAATTTAAAAAAAAAAAGGTGAAGTAGGTGATAGATGAAGTATTTATTCGTATACAAAACAAAATTTTAAAAGAAATGTGAAGCTTTTGAATGAATGTGCAATTTTGGGATTTAAGCCAACAATAATTTGAATGAATGAATTATTCGCAATTATACTTATTCAGTTAAGGGCCTATTTGGTGGGACATAGAAAAAGGGGTAAAAAGAATGTAACTCCGCTTTAGTAGATATTGCATATTTCCATTCTACTTCATGAAGACCATTCAATTCTTGCAAGTTTGAATTTTGTCCCTTTTTTTTTTCTTTTTTTTCTTTTTCACTTTTTTTTTAATTTCATTTCCCCCAATTTCACTTCAACTTTTGTTGTTGTTGTTTTTTATTTAATTTTATTTTTTTAATCCACAAAATTTCACTTCCCCTTAAATTCACTTTTCTCCCAAATTCTTTTTTTTTTTTTTGCCGGTTTTCCTTTCTAGTAATTAAATGTAGCCATTTTTTTTTCTTTTTTTTAGCTATTTTTATCTATTCTCAGTAATAAAAATATAAAAAACAAATGCACAAACTTCATTGTCAAAACACATTTTGCATATATAAAAGTTATAACATTACATTATTACACTTTTTATTTACATAATTGATAAGAAAATTGAAAGTTCTCCATGTCTTCTTGAAAATGCAAATATAACTTTGCATAAATATAAGAAAATGTTGCAAAAAAAAAAAAAAAAAAAAAGCATAGTGCACAATATATTTGCATACACGTCTAAAATTTTTGCATCATCGGTCTTTTTTCTTCAATTAGATGTTTGTAGATCAAACCTCTTTCTTCAATTGCATCTCTAAATAGATGCCTACAAATCAAAACTCAACTCAACCATACAAAAGCAGCGTTTAACTAAAAATTCAAATCAAATTTGTTTGACTAAAAAATCAAATCAAATTTGTTCAACTAAAAAATCAAATCGAATATGTTCAACTAAACCATATGAATAATAGACCCCCACCCCAAAAACTATATATCTAAACTAATTTTATCCAAAAAAGTTAAAGAACACTGTGCAAACAACAAACCATATGAATAACAGCCCATCTATATATTATTATCTACACTGCTATACTGGAACACATGCAAATTGATGGTCTCCCCATGTTTAAATCAAAGTTGAGTCAACCTGAAACAACATTTACCTTCAAGGGTCGAGCGAGCAAGCTAAAGCGAAAATATGAATCAGCTATCGCTCATTCTTTTTAGCGAACCAGCGGCGCAGACGATGAAAACTAGGAACACCACGAATGTGATTGGCACATCGGAGGTGAAATAGGGAAAGACGAAGAGAGCTTCTAAGGTGCCACTTGAGATGCCATCTTTGTCTCGTCGGCCATCAGTCACCGCCGTCTCTGCAATGGCGTCAGTGGCCAAGTAACAAAAGTTGAAACTGTTAGTGTTAGTGTCCTAAAGACATTCCTATTGTAAGGACATAATACTAAGATAATATTCAATTTTAGTTTTAATACTATTATTTATTTAATATTAAATTATGGCATTACACTTGTTTCAATATTATGTTTGGTTGTTTGTATTTATTCTTATTTGTGTTCCCATGAGGAATAGGAGGGATTAAAATTATTTTCGTTCTGTAACTTTTTACCTTTTTATTTTTGGTCCCATACTTATTTACTTTTTTTATTTAGTCCCACAACAATTCAAATTTACCCAAATTAGTCCCAAATGGCCGAAAAACTCATGAAATGATGTTGTTTTGGTCATGTGCCGATCACGTGCTAATATTTTCCGGCGGAATAGGATGACGGGTCTCATTTTGCGTACATGGCACGCCGACTAAGTAATTTCTCTTACAAAATAAATATAAAACTAAAAAAAAAATTCCAACTCATTTTTTCAATAAAAAAAACCTTAAAACTTAAAATTAAAAATAAACTTCTTTGCAATTAAAATAAAAAAAATCAAAACGACTAGCAATTTTCTAAAAAAATATGAGAAAACCCTAATACCCAACGCGTACATGTTCTTGGCGCAGCTCTACTGCTTCGAGCACCCCTTCGCCGCCAAATACTGCTGGATTATATAGTACGTCGTGCAGAAGCAGTAAGCGCCCGTAAGGTGTTTGTGAAAATGTCTGAACCAAATAAAATAGAACATTCTATTTTCTACTTATGAGGGGGATGTCTCTGATATGGAGACTACAAATTGGGTTGTTCGTGATCGGAATTGGGGCAAGCGGGTAGCCCAGCACGCCGAGCAGAAGCCGCAATTCCTGCATTTTGGCAGGGGAAATGTTCGGACCGTACAACGACATTGATGAAGAAAAATTATTTTCAATAGGAACAGTCCTTTGTATTCTGAACCATTCTCTGATAACTTCCCACGAGCTCTCCTTCTTACTTCCTTCATGGTCTTCCATCCCAAAATCGGGGCCTTCCGTTAAAGGAGTTAACGGCTGTGGAGACCACCTGTATTTTCTTTGACTTCTCTGGATTCCATAACTTTTTGCAATTAACTCGAAATGAAGAGTCTAGAAGAAATAAGATTTTAGAGGTAGCTTTGATTTGTTTTTGTTTTAATTGCACGTAGCTTTATTTTTCGTTTTAAGTTTTAAGGTTTTTTTAATTGAAAAAATGAGTTGGAAAATATTTTTTTAGTTTTATATTTATTTTATAAGAAAATTTACTTAGTCAGTGTGCCACGTACGCAAAATGGGACCCATCATCATATTGTTGGAGTTATACGTGAAAGTATGCTTTTTCCAACACATATTCCGTCGGAAAATATTAGCACGTGACCAAAACGACGTCGTTTCACGAGTTTTTCGGTCATTTGGGACTAATTTGGGTAAATTTAAATTGTTGTGGGACTAAATCGAAAAAATAAATAAGTATGTAGGGATGGCAATGGAGCGGATCAGGGCGGATATCTCAATATCCATGTCTATCCCGCGCCACTGCCCCGCCCTGCTCCATGCTCCGCTGCGGAGCAACATTTTGTGATCCATGTCTGCCCCGCGCGGGGCAGATCTGATCCGCCTTGCTCCATCTCATTCATGTTTGTAGATTTTTTTAATCAATATATTAAAAAAACTTGAAATTTTTAATATTGAAAAAACTAAACATAAAGTAATAGGGTTTCATAATATTATTACTATATTTAATTGAATATAAAATTAAATGTATATATATTATAATATTATATACATATTTAATATTATATGGAGCAGGGCGGGGCAGAGCAGAACAATAAATATAGAGATCCATGTCTGATCTACTCCGTGAGAGGGCGGGGCTGATCCAATCAGAGTGGGCCGGAGCGGATCGCTTGCGGAGCGGATCATTTTGTCATCCCTATAAGTATGGGACCAAAAAGAAAAAGGTAAAAAGTTACGGGACAAAAACGGTTTTAATCCTTCCTATTCTACCGGAAAATATTAGCACGTGACCAAAACGACATCGTTTCACGAGTTTTTCGGCCATTTGGAACTAATTTGGGTAAATTTGAATTGTTGTGTGACTAAATTGAAAAGGTAAATAAGTATGGGACCAAAAAGAAAAAGGTAAAAAGTTACGGGATGAAAATGGTTTTAATCCCGATCTGCATCATACTCTTAGAGAGTGCAATAAGATCTCACTTACTACGTGATACTAGGTATCTCATGATGGATGCACAAATACCTTAGAGGGTATTGATATATGTTGGGATTATACGTGAAATTATGCTTTTATTTTGTATAACCTATGTATTAAACACTTATTTATGAGAATAAATATTTTATCACTATTGCTTTAAATATGAATGAATGTTATATATGTTTATTGCAAACCTTTCAATAAGCAGTACGTGTTACATTGTAGTTAGTGTGGTGATATCAGATCACAGAAGATCACATTAACAGTTCATTGCAACTAAATGTACAAATTCACAACCTAGGTGAAATAGAACAATCCACCGTGGGTTGAGGTGTAGTTCTCAGACTGGCCTTTCTTGACCAAGAAATTGCACTAGCACATTTCGTATGTGCTGAAGAGGACCTACAACAAGGATAAATTCTTCTGTTTTGAACGAAGAAGAATTAGACTTCAATGGTTGTTGATTTTTTTAATCTCCTCACTTAAATGGACCGTGTGTGGTTAATATTTATTGTTTTGATACATGTTGAGTGAGAATCATCGTGACTTAGATACCTTGTGTTTTGGACAATAATATTAATCATGTGACAGTTGCTAAGATCTAATACGGAGAAACGTGTGTAAGTACGACTTGTGTGATTTGTTCCCTTGATGGACTCAGAAGTTTTATCTTACCAAATCTTGGAAGTGGAAATTAGTTTTTCGGTACGGTTAATAATGTTGAGTTGTCTTTACTCTAAGACACAAAAGATTAATTAATTTAGAGCTATTCAGAGACTCAATTTATTAATGGACTAGATAATCTTAAACACCGGAAATAATAACCAAGAGCCCATATTATCGTAATATGGATTAAGATGGATAGTGCAATATTAATTTGATATTGATATTAATAAATATTAATGAGTTGAATTATATTGCGACTCAATATTGAAAATTCAGAAGCTCATTGGAGGTTCAATCTTAATTCTCCTAAAGGTCCCTCAAGTAGCCCAATAATTAGTCTGATAATGATAAAGTGATTAAAATAAAAGAAAAATATTATTGCTGATTTTTCCTATTAATTTTCGAAAATATTGATATAGTGAGAGAAAAGATTTTGTTGATTTTCTTAGAAAGATATTATGGAAAATATGTATTCTTGGAATACAAGATTATCTCATAAATTCAAGAAGATCCAAATCTTGTATTCTTATCCTATAATTTTCGAAAATTGTATAATAATAGGAGGGTGAGATTTTTGTGGAATATTTTATTATGGAAAAAATAATACATAGGATATATTCAAGATTTCTTGGAGATCAAGAAAAGATTGTTTCCTCCTTAATTCCATGGTAAATTTTGGCCCACCCATTGTTATAAATAAGGGATAATTTTTTCATCCCCAGTTTACAAGTTTTATGAGTTGGAAAAATTAAGAGCAACATATATTTTTCTTCTTCCTTTGTATTATTAATTGTTCGTTAAGCACTTCCCACCGGTGGACGAACAAGGATAAAGGGAATACTTTAGAAGTTTTTTCGGTTGATAGCATCGTCGAAGCTTGTCCCGTTATTCTCAAAGGCCATAACTACAAGAGGTACGTAATCGCATAAATTCCTAGATTTTACGCTATAGGTTTTATGTGAATTAATTTATATGCATGATGCAAAAATGTGTTGTTAGAATTATTATTTGAATTGATTATGATTAATTCATGCTAGTAATAATTAATTTTAAATTCATATTTAAATATCATCTCGAATAGATTCGGGCACCCCGATTTCCCCAACAGTATACCCATCCGAAATATTGTTTGATGTAATTCCACTTTATGTGTCTACGAGTGTCTCGGTTAGTGGGAGCGATGTGATATTCCTTTGACTTGAGGTCAATACGCACGACATGTGTGGAGTAATGAACTTTGACCATGACCGATTCTTGCACCCTTCCATGGGTAAATATAGCTTGGATTGAGTTAATCACGAAATGCATGTGTGCGGTAGTTGAACCAAGAATAGGATTCATTCCTCAATGTGGATTTAGAGATAATACTCGTCTTCTCATCATAATTGGATCTAAGTCATCGGTCGATGCACGTCAACTTGGCCTTTGCGACCAAGTGTGATATTATTAGTGATTAGAGATAATATGATTAAGTTATTTGAATAGACACTGCATCATGTTCAAGACTTAATTGAGTATTCGCGAATGAAAGGACATTATCACAATAGTCCATGTTTAGTTACAGGTAGTTGCACATTTCCTCACCACGTATCTCATATATTGAGGGTGTCTGATTTATTGTCTAGGGTTCAATTAAGACCTTTAGTTTGACTAATCACTCGATATATAAGGGTCTAGGGATCACACAACAAGTAATTCCCTTCACAGATTAAAGTTGGTTGATTAAGTTTTAAATTGGATTTAATAATTAATTTATGGAGAATTAATAATATATTAATTTGGAATTCATTATTATTACTATTTAATTACTCCCTCTGTCCCAAATATATAGGCTGGTTTGCCTTCTTGAGGTGTCCCAAATACAGAGGTTGGTTTCTAAATGGAGTAATAATTTTCTAAGTAATTTACTAATATATCCCTATTAATTACACATCGTTATAATTAACAGAGCCTTTTTAAATAAATCTTGAAATCCTAATCTCTTTTACTATGCATGGGAAGTTATGCAGGAAATATAGATCAAAGAGAAAACTTAATGAAAACATTAAAGACAATAAAGTCTATGTAATCATCTTCCCCACGACAATCACTAGATAATCAAACTTGATGTAATATTCTCAATGTAATTTTGGGCGACTAATCTGCTCTTCATGAGTAATTTTTTTTAAAAGCTCAAACACCACTAAATCTATAGAAAATGTATGGACGACGAGTTCTCGAACTAGTTTTGAATCAAAGGAAGCAATGAAGTTGATGCTTAATTTGAACGAACCGCCGAAATACGATGGCTACATTTCACCTTCTTAGAAGTTTCATCGTACGACGTTTTGAAGTAATTTTGAATCACAGGAAGAAATGAGGCCGCTGCTCGATTTGAATGCACACGATGGCTACATTTCACATTCTCAGAAGTTTCATCGTACGACGTTTCAAAGTTATTTTGAATCACATGAAGAAATGAGGCCGCTGCTTGATTTGAATGCACCGCCGACATATGATGGCTACATTTCCTCTTCTCAAGATCGTGATCGTGCGGTAGCTAAAATGTTTAAGATTTTATTACCAAAGTGGTTTTGAGATTCATGCGATTGATTTTATCATTATGGATGCAAGTTTATATTGATCTTTACTCATTTTCATGTCCCAAAATTCTCAACTTAACTTGATATATATGCATTAGAAAATGAATTTAGAAGTATACTAAAGAAGATCAATAATGGTCTTAGAAATAAGAATGACATTTCTCATACTCCATGCAAATTAACCAATACAATGCCTTTAAATAGAACTAAGAGTTGTTTTTTGTCATATCTAACACTTCAGATTCAAACTCAATACAAGTTGGTAATTGTCCATCCTTAATGAGTTTATGTTTGTTCATATGTGGAATTTTGTAGATATTACTACCAAAATGTTTCATCACCTCAACCATGCATGCTTGCAATGTAAAAAAGACATTGTTCAACTCTTGAGGAGGATATTCATTAAAAGCTTTCTCCACTGCTGAAACAAACTCGTCAATAGTAGACATGCTTTCTTCATATTGAAGTGTATCAATGGCTCTAAAAAAACCAAGATCTAAGACGTTCATATCGGGACTATTTGGAGGTTGACAATATAGATGAATATCAAATCAATCACTTTGAGCCGCTTCTACAAATTCAGCATCATTGACATCCAAATGTGGCCTCGCATTATCTTGTTGAATGAAGATGCTCCTTGAACTTGAACGTGGCAACTTTTCCTTGATTGCGGGCAATACCTTCTCAATTAAGCATGATCGAGTGATATTTTTAATCACTGATGTCTCCATGGTCCCAGCTACACGATTCCTACTACTCCGTTTGGCCGATTCATTTGCCACAAATGGCCATATTCCAATTTTACCATTGAAATATTCATTTGTAGAAGAATCAAATTGTGGGCGAGCAACAGCAGCCAAAAACATTATCTTTGTAATAAACCTTTTACTTTTGCATGTCCGTAAGGGATTAGTTTCATCACATGCGAGATAAAAAAAATAAGTTGTCTTAGAAATGTAAAACCATTTTTCATCAATATGAATTTGGTTGTACATGTCAATAATAGCAGTTCTAGTTAAAAGCGTAACTTCATTAACCATTGATAAACAAATTTCTAACCTTCCTTTTTTGTTCTCATCGGTCAAGTATCTCCACTCTTTTTCGGCATGCCCTGTTCAACAATTTAGAAGAGAACATAGACAACTCACACTTTGTAAATTTGATAGATCTTCCTACATGCCAAATTCTTGAAACCTTTCATGTCGAAATGGAAAAGGAATTGACAACTTTTGAAACAACACCTTTTGGTAGCACACCATATTTTCGTTCAATGAGTAGCATTTTGAAAATCGCTCTCTTTGTATTAGTGCTAAGATTTTTTTTCTTATTTGGACGACGATGCATGTCGTTGGACCATATGTCGTCGTCATGGAGACTATCACCTTCTTCTGGAACTTGATTCAAATCAATTTGTATATTTTGTGGTGAATAAGAATAGTGAGATTCGAATGAGTCGATGCTTTTAAGTGAAACAATTAAATCAAATGGAATTGTACTCATTTTTTTTACTGGTAGGTATGAACATGAAATGCGTGTATATAATGTCCATGGCAATAATTTAAAATACATTTGGCAATGAAATTTGGCGCAATTGAAATTTGGCGCGGTTGAAATTTCACTCAAATTTCAATTTTGATTATTCACGTTTCAAATTAGTTTTGGTTGCTGCCGCCTACGTGTATATTCTGGTGCAACAAATTTCAAATTAGTTTTGGCGTAGGAGTAAAGTTTTGTCCACCTTTGCAAAAATAAATTTGCTGCCCCTTTTAAATAAATTATAGTGTCGTTCCATTACCCATATAATTATTATAAGGTGCATTAATTATGTTGAATATAATTATGAAATCTAAATATTATCACACGTTATTAAGTAAGGTTAAAATAGGAACTTTAGTTGTATAATTTGTTTTTCCAAAGACTTTCTTAATTTATGTGTAAATTGCAATCAACCTATATATTTGGGACGGGGGGAGTAAATAGAAATCCGAGAATAATATATGGAATATTATTGTAGGATCTTATATAGATAGAGAAATTAAATCTATGAGATTCGATTTGCAAGATTAAGAATTATATTTCCTAATCTTAATAGCTTAAGATTCAAGCTTGGCTTTCCCTATAAATATAAGATAGTAGGAATTCATTAATTATGACTTTATAAGTACTCCATAAAATCTCTAATTGGAATTTTTCAAGCAAATTTGTCTCGAGATTCAACGCTGGCAAATCTGTGCGGATCTGTGAACGTGAATTGCGTGGACATCGTAGTTGAGGATTCTGTCTTCGAAGCAATGTAAGGATTTATATTATTTATTCATCCTTTATATTTTATGTTATACAACCATGTATTCGATTCGTTGTTGGTGAATCATATTATTTTTACTGCGTCAAATATAGTTTTCGTCCCAACAAAATCCAACAGAATCTGCCACCACCGCTTGTTACACCCTCCAAATCTCGGACTCGACGTACCACCCCAGATCCATCCGCCGCCGCTGTTAGAGACTTCGTCTAACCGGTGCAACAATGGAGGCCGTCTATTCAAATCGATCGTGATGGTGGTCTTCGGGCGGTGATTCCACACTTGATCCATTGGAATCGTGCGTATCCTCTGAAAAATGAGCGGTGGCGGCGCTGCTTTGCACCTGAGCTTCGGAATCAAGCGTAAAAAATTGCAGCGGTGCGTGCTCTCCCGCCATCGTCACCGTTCGCCCAGATTCGTCGTGGTTCCACGAGCTTCATCGTTGGTGGTGGCCGTCGTGGTTAAATAGAGAGAGGTGGCGATGAGGCGGTGGTGGCATCCGAATCGCCATGGCGGTGATGGTGGTGGTGTCGTCCGTGGCCACGACCTGAGAGGGAGAGAGAGAGAGAGAGAGAGAGAGGTATGTAGGGGGGGGGGGGTTGAGCAGATAGAGAGAGATATGAAAACTATTAAATGGGTGGGGAGAGAGAATATTGGGATAGGGGTGGGTAGGTCCTACAATATGGGATTATTTGAAATTAACTGTGGTGATTTCGAAGCTGGGGAAATTAGGGTGGTTATTTGAAATTAACTCTTAAAAAGTACGGTTATTGCAATTATTCCGGGTAAAAATAGAGATTGGGATGTGCTTTTAAGGACAAAAACTCTTTACTGGTATTTGGTAGTATGTAATAATAATCATATTATAATAATTTGGTTGTTTGGAGGAAAAAATAGCTCATAAAAAAAGAGTACAAATTCATGAAAATTTATATTTTATCTTCAATGTTCATTTTCAACCTTTACAAATTTCACCATTTAAAAAAAAACCTTTACAAATTTCAACATCCAAACTTCAATTTCACTGCGTTTCAACTTCTCTTGTCAATATCATAAGAACAAACATGTTTAAACTAAATATTTCCAACTTTTAAGAGATTAAACAAACTATAAGTGATAATTCTTGGCACCAATTGGACAAATTACAACCTAATTTTAATAGCATGTGGGGAGGATTCATTTCTGTCAGCTTTCACCTCTATACCACTATAATCCAGAACATGGCAAAAAATGTATATATTTTCAATTACCTTCTTGTTGACCGAATAAGACGAACAACCCAAAAAAATCCAGTCCAATCAAAAGCCAGAAAAGTGGAGAACCCAAAAAAAGGCTAGAACATGAGACATTGTGTAAACCCAGAAATTGAGTAAAACAACTCCTCACAGTAGGTTTTAGGAGAAGGTAAACAAGTGCGTGAAGCAAAAATTAGGGGGGGGGGGGGGGGGGATGAAACTCCAAACCATGGAAAAGGTAAACCCAATTCAACCAAAAGGAAGACTTCCTCACGGTTCGTGGCGGCCGCTGATTTAAATCGGAGTTTGTGTCACGACCATAGTTGTTCATGGAGCCCCGTCTTCGAATACCACCAGACACAATTTGCAGCAAACCCATATCAACAATTTGAGGAGAGAAGGGGAGGAGGATAATTTTGACAAAAAATAAAATATTGCTTACTTCAGAAGTCATATTGGACAGGAGAGCTCGAATGGGGAGAAAGATGGGGGGTGGGGTAGAAGTTAGGCCAAGAACTTTCCGTCCTTCTTTCGAGTGGCAACCGATGAGGCAGAAACCTAACCTTAGGAACCCTGGCCTTTGGATAGAGGGTAGATCGGTATCAAGAAACCCAAAATGGTCCAACGTTTGGGAAGTTAACAATCAATGTGTGACGTTCTTTGTTCAAAATTTTCCAGAAACATGTTCATGGGAGGATTTGTTCACCAAAATGAGAGAGATAGGAAAAGTAAGGGATTTGTTCATCCCGCAAAGGAGGGACAAATGGGATAAGCGATTCGGTTTTGTTCGTTTTGGAGTAGATATCAATGTGAAGATGGTGGAGGAAAAGTTAAACAACATATGGTTTGGATCATTCAAACTGAGAGCGAATACCTCGAAATATTCGAGAAGCCGTGAGGATGAGGCTCCCCCAGTCGGACAACCCACGAGGTTGATGGTGTCGAAGAGTGCTTTCCGGAATGATGAAGTTTCTTATATGGAAGCTGTTGGAGGTGATCGGATGCTTCCTACTACTCCGATGATGACGAATGAAGTGAGGGCTGATCACGAAACTCAAACCCGTTCTTTTAAATGAATGCAGCTTGAGACATCGGAAGAAGACAAGAAGTGGCTTCAATTCTGTTTCGTTGGGAAATTGAAAGATGCATATCCATGGCCGGAGGTAGGCAATGTTATCCAGGATGAAATAAATGAAGGTTGGCTCTTAAAATATCTCGGAGGCGATATGGTCTTATTTCAACCAGTAAAGGAGGAAGAAGACAAAGCGCCAGAGTACGAAATTTTGGCAAAATGGTTTGAGTATGTGGAACCTTGGTGGGAAAAAAGTGTCAATAATAGAAGGCTCATATGGACACGATGGTATTTGCACACTTTTATTTTTCGTTCGCCCCAAACACTTTACACACTCTATAAATAAAAATTCTCACTTAATTTTATTTTTACAATATTTACATATTTACGTAAAATATCATTATTTTTTATTCAAATTCTCTATCCAATTTCATTACTTCAATAATAAAATTTTGCACATCACTCCCAAATTTCTTTTATTACACAATTTTGTTTTGTGAAAAGGGGGTAAAATACCCATTCTAATAAAAAGAAAAGATTTCTACCCACTTCTATAGCAAAAAAAATATTTATACCCATTAATCATTTTTCTTCCAATAACACCTCAAAATTTAAAATAAGTCCCACTATTGTACCACCCCACCCCTAGGTTGGTGATGAAGAGATTTTTGTTAAGTTTTATTTGATTGCAGTTAAAGCATTATAATTATTTATTACACACACTTTAAAGTAATAGAAATATTTATAATATGTCAATTAAAAGTAAATAAAATAATTAAATGTTATAATTTCATTTATAAATATAATCAGAATTTAGTCATTTACTAATAAATAAATAATAAACAACTAATAATTAATAATTACTATTAACTAATTATTAATCCTAATCATAATTTCACTAGTAATTACTAGTAAAGAAAAACAATTCTATAATAAATATACTATTTAATAAGAAGTAATTAAATTCTACAATTTCATTAATACATTAAAAATAAGTAAAATAAATTTAACTAAGGAATAAGTAAATATGAATGGCAAAAATTTGTATGAGACCGTCTCATGGCATGAGACAACACAAATTAACACATAATCCCACCAAAGTATTAATGAGTCAATACCCTAGTTATACCAATTCCTATTGTCTCATGCCATGAGACGGTCTCATACAAGACATACTCAATATGAATTAGGGGGAATGAGGGACCTGTTGGTGACCAAATTTAATCGGGTGAATTAGTGACTGTTTTAGTTCGGTTTAAGATCACCAATCAATTACGTGTGATTGATTACCACCGTAAATGGTAAATCGAAAGCTTGGGTTACGAAATCGTAGTTACAAAAGTCGAAATCGTATTAATTTCGTATGTGTGTGTGTTTAGGTGTTTAAGTGTGTGTTTTAGGAGTATTTGTGAATTTGAACTTATATTTCTTAGCTGGAGAACAACTATTTATAGAAGCTAGCAAGCATGAGGTGTCTATGACTCTTGGTCTCCCTAGCCTGCATGCTTGACAAGTGTCTAATTGACCTTTGTTTGACCTTATCTAAGCTGAATCTTAGTTACAAAGTCTTCTTTGGTCTTATCTCGGACTTCATTGTTGTTCGTCCAGGTCGGTTTAGTTGATCCAGAATAGTTTTTCCATAGAAGTTGTTCGCCTTTTGAGGTTATGGCTTAGAAGTTGTTCGCCTTTGTGTTTTACACAGATTGGCTTTGGGATCTTGGTCCTTTGTTCGTTTCCATACACCTCTTAAGCTGGTAGATGCACCATCTTTCATAATGTTGTTCGTCATTATTGACTTGGTGGAGGGTCCATATTTGGCTTCGTGTCTCTAGACCTGTTCGCCAATATGTTGTTCGTCGGTAGAGTTGTTCGTCAGTTTATACACTCTCTGGATTGATTTATGCACCCTAACTTGATTTTCTTTGTTAATCATCTTTGATTTGGGGTTGGTTCTTCATAATCCTTTTTAAGGCTTTAATCCTTGTTCGCCTATCAACAATTGCCCCCTATCCTGACTAAATGTTGCCTCAGACAAGCAACTTCGTGGCGAGCAATTGTAGTTAGGATATTATACTGGTGAAGATTCGGACGAACATTATTGAATCTGGCGAGCAACTCCGGGTTCACCGTTTCGTCTTCCCATGATCTGGGGGATGTATGAGGATGACGTGGGCGGTATGATTGCGCGCCGCCCACGCGCCACTATAATTGCGTATAGGTCCTTTGATTTTCAGTCTTGCTCGGAATTGACCCCGTTTTTCTTCAATTAAGTCCAAATTTTATTGGAAATTACGATCTGTACCCCGTTTTTTGCTTGGGGTATAAATAAAAGAGGGAAACAAATATTTTCCCACTTTTTTTGCTTCTTGCTACAGTGCTCCGGCGAATTCTCCATCCCCGACGACTTTAAGCTTTTCCGACGACGTTTCTTCAGCGTTTGGCCTCCAGTTTCGAAGCAAGGTAGTTATTTTTCTTACTCCTCTCTTTCTCCACATTTTTCTTTCACCATTTTCTTCATCGCCACCGTGGGGAGAATTTGCGCCACCGTTGTCTACCTAGAACTGCCACCGGAGTTTTGAAAAAACATACTTTCAGACTAACTAGCCACTCTCTAAGACTAATGTCCTCTCATTCGAGCAATAAAGGATCGGAGGAAGAATTGGACCCCTTGTTTCCGATCGTGCCGTTTATCGAACAACCGCCGTTTGAGGTTTCCTCAGAAGCGCATCCCGACGTGGATTCGGTGGTTCGATCAGTGGAGGATTCTGGTGCTCGCCAATCTGGCGAAGAGGCTAGGGAGGCCACAAGCAGCTCCTCCGACGAGCAATCTTCATCTGGCTCTGAATCTAAGGAAGATCCAGAGTTTGACGAGCTTACCCCTGAATTTTTGGAAAGGATAGGGTTTCTAGGCCCTAAGATGCTCGAAAATGAGATTCCCACTGGTGTTGCTCGCCCATTTGATTGGCGAGCATATTCCGATGAGCACGCGAACAACTTTCCTCGCCCCCCGCGTCAAGTTTTGGACCTGGTGAGAACTGAGTACCAGGCGAGCAGAATTCGGAGTGTTGTTCGCAAGGACGAGCTCAACCTCATACGGGAAGCATACCAAATTCCCCATGACATCTACATGTGGGCTCCCAAGAAGAAGGAAGAGCTGATCGTCCTCCTCCAGGGTGTACGGCGATCAACATAGACACGCTGATCGCGGGGCTAAGGTTGCCACTGCCTCCCGTTGTTGGTCGCTTCCTAGAGGCGACCAACTTAGCCATCACCCAAATAACCTCTATTGGGTGGATGAACCTGCTCGGCATCATGGGCTTGTTCGCCCTGGAGGGGTATGTCGACCGCATCACTGCCGAGAAGGTCAACTATTTGATGACCATCACCAAATGTCCGAGGGGCGAGGAAGGGTACTACTACTTGAAAGCTCGGGCTGGATTGAAACTGGTGGAGGGGGTGCCGAACAAGATTCGGGATTGGAAGGAGCATTTCTTCTTCATTGGGGGCGACTGGCGAGCATCTTCTGGTCCCCATGGCGGTGCCGGGCGTATATTCGAACCCACAACCTATGGGCAAATCAAACGTAAGATCATCTTTGTTCGCCCTTGCATAAAGTTCTAATTTAACTTTTTTTGTTTGTTCACAGGTCCCCGGTTACTCAAGTGGAAACCGGAAGAGGAAGAGATCGGATCTGAGTTCCTCTTCACTTCGTGTTTGGCCGCCCTCCGGGATAAGGCCGAGAGGACCATTGAGTACGTGAACAAACTAAAGTGCAAGAAAGCTGCTCGTGTTGGAGTTATACGTGAAAGTATGCTTTTACTTTGTATAACTCGTGTATCAAACACTTGTTTTATGAGAATAATTCTTTTATCACATTTGCTTTAGATATGATTGAATGTTGAATATTTATTGCAAACAGTTCATAATAGTACTAGTTACATTGTAGTTAATGTGGTGATACCCGATCACGGAAGACAACATTAACAGTTTCCTTGTAACTAAACGTACATTTTCACGACCTAGGTGGAATTGAACAATCCGCCGTGAAAGGTCGATGTGTAAGTCTCAGATTGGTCTGTCTTGACTAAGAGATTGCACTAGCACATTTAGTATGTGTTGAAGAGGACCTACAGCGAGGATAAATTCTTCTGTTCTGAAATGTGAAGAATTAGACCTCAGTGGTTGTTGATTTCTTAATCTCCGTCACTTAAATAGGACCGTGTGTGCTTAATGGTTACTACTTTGATTCATGTTGGGTAAGAATCATTGTGACTTCGAACCTTGTGCTTTGGGCAGTAATATTAATCATACGACGGTTGCTAAGATTTAATACGGAGAAACGCGTGCGAGTACGGCTCGTATGATTAGTCCCCTTGGTGGGCTCAGAAGTTTTATTGTACCAAATCTTGCAAGTGAAGAATTAGTTTCTTCGGTACGAATAATAATGTTGAGCTGTCTTTACTCCAAGGTGAAATATATTAATTAATTTAGAGCTATTCAGAAGCTTAATTAATTAATGGACTTGATAATCTTAAACGCGGAAAATAATAACCTGGAGTCCATATTATCGTAATATGGATTAAGATGGATAGTGCAATATTAATTTATTAGTGGTAATAATTAATATTAATGGATTGAATTATATTGGGGCTCAATATTGAAATTCAGAAGTCCATTAGGAGGTCCAATCTTAATTCTCCTTAAAGGCCCCTCAAGTAGCCCATTAAGTAGTCCAATAATGATAAGGTGATTAAAATAAAAAGATAATATTATGCTGATTTTTTATTGTAATTTTCGAAAATATGGCCTATTTAGGGGAGAAAAGATTTTGTTGATTTTCTTGAAAAGATATTATGGAAGATATGTATTCTTGGAATGCAAGTATATCTCATATATTCAAGAAGATCCAAATCTTGGTAGATCCCCTATAATTTTCGAAAAATACAAGTAAATAAGGAGTGTGAGATTTTTGTGGAATATTTTATTATGGAGAAAAGAATATATGAGATATATTCAAGATTTCTTAGAGTCTAAGAAAAGATTTTCTCCAAGGCCCAATATTCCTAAAAATTTCGGCCACTATGCTTATAAATAGGGGGTGATTATTTCATCCCCAAGTACATAATTCCATGTGTTGAAAAAATCAAGAGCATAGATATTTTTCTTTTTCCTTAGTTATTTAAATTATTCGAAAGCATCTCTCACCGGTGATCGAATAAGGCGAAAGGGAAATATTTGAGAAGGCTTTTGGGTTGATAAAATGTGTACGTGTTTGTCCCGTTTTATTCAAAGGCCAAGTTCTACGAGAGGTACGTAAGTCACATATTTTCTTGTTTATTCCGCCATAGATTATATGTGAATTAATTCAAGATGCATGATGTTAAATTGGTTGTTGGAATTATTATTTGAATTAATTAGGATTGATTCATGCTAGTAATAATTGTATTTAAATTCGTATTTAAATTTCATCCCGAATAGATTCCGGGCACCCCTATTTTCCCAACAACTGGTATCAGAGCCAAGGTTTCGGGCTCTGATCTTTAAATTGGAATTTAAATTGTTAAACATTAAATTAAAATTGGATAGTAGAATTGCTAGATCTTTTTTGCAGGTAGCCAATTGTCATGGTTTTAATGTTGTTAATTTTTCATGCGTGTGAATTAATTATTTTTAATTCGATTCGTTCGAATTCGTTTTTCTCGTAAGAAAATCCACGAGTAGATTAGTTGGTTTTATTTTGATTTGATCATTGTAATAGACTAGTCTAGATCTAGTATTTATTTTTTAAAATAAATTGTAACCTGATCGAGACGAAGTACGAAGAATTAAAGACGGCGTACCCGGACGACGCATGCATGCGCGGCGTATGCATGGACGTAAAATCATGCATGGGGTGAGAAACGAGAACGAACGGCGCAACCCGGTGCGCGGGGTGCGCGAAGCGCACGACCCGGGCGCACGACGGGGCGCGGGCGCCGTGCTGGGTGGCGCGCGGGCCCACTCTATGGGTCGACGCGCGCCGTATCTCGGGCCGTGGAATTTTTTTTAAATTAATTCTAGTTCTGCATTTTTTTTGTGTGATCTTAAACGTCGTCCCAAACCCCAAACGATGCTGTTTTTGATGAAGTGTTGTTGTTTGAGTGGGAGCGTGTCGAGACGAACGACAGAAAGCAACAAGGACGATATTTCGCATCAAGACGTGAAGAAATTAAACCGTGACAATTGGATTTGAGTGCTCCAATGTGTTTAATTTTGTTTTGATGGATGTTTTATTTCGTGCACCTATTATTATTTGTTAATTGTGTTTGCATGAGTTTTATTGTCCAAGAAAAACCTTACTTTCGAAAATTACTAAGTATGTTTATTTAATCGCAATTTTATTCCGGATATTAAAATTAGATTAATTTGGCCTCCATAATTTATTTATTTGTGAAGTTCTTTTGGAATACATTTCCCCCTCGGATCGGCCAAAAGAACGGATTTCACATTAATAAATTCCGAAAGGATGATTGTGGATTATTACTAGTGGCGGTATTGACCCTCACCACGAGTGGCTTGCTCAAAGCGAAATAATAATCCTGTATTTAATTATGGTTATTACTTAGGCATAGGAAATTGATATTAACTTACTCCCATCGGAGTCCCTGCCAATTTCTATGTGGTCAAAGTGGGAGCCAACTATTAATTTTGAATTAAGGATTTGTAACTTTTAAGTTTGTGATCCACTTGAATGTATTTAAATGTATAGAACAACCCTCGTGGCGCATTTAAATTGTTTCGAGATGTTGGCTGATGCATGATTATATTGTTTTAAGGTTTCAACATAATTGATGTGATCGAATTATGTGATAATTTCGTATTTTTCTAGATATTGATATGAATGTATGTTTTATTCTCAGTTCATCATGTCGCAACCTTTTAATCCACTGTTTAGTATACTTAAAGATAACAAACTTGTTGGTGAGAACTATGTTGATTGGAAATGTAATCTTAATATTGTCCTAACCGCTCAACACCACAAATAGGTACTTACTACTCCTAAGCCCCAAGAGCCTGCCGAAGATGCGAGCAAGTCGGTCAAGAAAGAGCATAAGAGTTGGTTAGACTCCGATGAGATGGCTAGGTGTACTATTTTGGCTTCAATGTCAGATGTGTTGCAACACCAACACCAACACCAACACATGGAGACCGCCTCTAAGATAATGCTCAATCTTGAAGCGATGTTTAAACATCAGAACCGTACAGCTAGGCAAATCACCATGCGAAAGATGCTTTCGTTGAAGATGGTGGAAGGTACGCCCGTAAGGGATCACATTATCGAGATGATGGGTTATCTCAACAAGTTGGAAGTACTTGGTGCGGAATTTGATCTCCCTACTAAGGTCGATTTCGTTCTCCATTCTCTGCCGAAGAGCTTTGAGCAGTTTCAGTTGAACTATCAAATGAATGACCGGGCAAATAGTTTACCCGAGCTCTTGCAAGCTTTGGTATCGGCGGAGACTTTAATGGATCATCAAAATGTTGCTATGGTGGCAAACGGTCCGTCTGCCTCTTCGGGTCCCAAGGGAGGGAAGAAGAGAAATAGGACGAAAGGCCAGACCCAAGCAAATCCAACCGTTGCGAAACCTAAGACGAAGGGAGAAGGAGGTGGAAAGAAAACTGCTAAGGGTAAGTGCTTCAATTGTGGTGAGAAGGGACATTGGAGGGCGACCTGTTCTAAGCCTAAGAAGGCGGTAAAGAAAGGTAAGTCTCATGCTTTAGTCGTTGAAACTTATGTTGCGGCGTATGCTGCCCACGTTTGGGTAGTGGATACCAGGCAACTGATCATATTTGTTTCACTCTTCAGGGGTTCCAGCTAACCCGACGACTTAGCAAGAATGAGATCCTCGTCACTTTGGGCGATGCTACGAGAGTGGCAGCCGAAGCAGTGGGAGTCGTGCACCTATCTTTTGAAGATAGAGTTTTAATTTTAAGAGATGTTTTATACGTTCCGAACTTTAGGAAGAATTTAATTTCGGTTTCTAAGTTGTTTTTTTATGGATATTCAGTTACTTTTAATAAAGTTGTTACTGTTTCTTTTAAGAATGTTACTATCTGTCATGGAACGTTTGTAAACAATCTCTATACGATTAAGTGTGCACACCACTCAAATAATGAATCTAATAACACATCGATCATTTCGAGTAATAAAAGAAAGCGTTCTTCGGAGATGAACGAAACACTTCTATGACATCTTAGACTAGGTCATATTAATCTAAAGCGGATAGAGAGATTGGTGAAAGACGGATCCTTGGAATCGTTCCAAGTCGAGCCGTTTCCAACTTGTGAATCCTGTTTAGAGGGTAAAATGACCAAGAGAGCATTTGGAGCCAAGAGGAATAGAGCTACGGAAGTGTTAGAACTCATTCATACCGATGTGTGTGGTCCAATGACGATCAAAGCGAGAATGGGGTATGAGTATTTCGTCACCTTCATTGACGATTACTCAAGATATGGGTACATTTACCTTATGAGGCATACGTCTGAAACTTTTGATAAGTTCAAGGAGTTTAAGGCCGAAGCCGAGAAACATAGGGAAAAAAGTATCAAGTTTCTACGATCAGATCGTGGAGGCGAATACCTCAACGATGAATTCTTGAACTACTTATCGGACGAAGGGATCGTATCCCAGTTAACCACACCGGGAACCCCTCAACAGAACGGTGTGGTGGAACGAAGGAACCAGACTCTTTTAGAGATGGTCAGATCCATGATGAGTTATTCAGATTTACCCAAGTTGTTTTGGGGTAATGCCTTGGAAACGACGGCTTACATTCTAAACTTGGTGCCATCCAAATCGGTTCCTAAAACCCCAATGGAATTGTGGACCGGGCGCAAGCCCAGTCTAAGACATTTGCGGATTTGGTGTTGTCCAGCATACGTGCTAGACAAGGAAGCCGGTAAGTTGGATCCACGTTTGGAATTAAGGTTGTTTATAGGATACCCTGCGGGAACGAAAGGGTGTATGTTCTATAGTCCCAAGGATCAAAAGACCGTGATTAGTACACACTTTAAATTCTTGGAGGAAGACTATATGAACAATCGGAAGCCTAAAAGTGAAATTACCTTAGAAGAATTGAGAGGTCAAACCTCGATACCAAGTATACAAGATGATGTACCACACGTCACATCTTCACAACTGGAACCCCGTCGCAGTGGGAGGATTGCTAGGCAACCCGAGAGATTCATGGGGATAGGAGAATCTTCGGATTTGGTTCCCGGTGATAAATCAGACCCATGGACATACGACGATGTAATCCAAGACAAAGACGCGGAGTCATGGCAAACGGCAATGGAAGCCGAGATGGGTTCGATGGATCATAATCAAGTGTGGGAGTTGGTCGAACCACCCAGTGGAGTAGAACCCATTGGATGCAAGTGGGTGTACAAGAGAAAAAGAGGACCAGACGGAAGGGTAGAGATCTTCAAAGCAAGACTTGTGGCCAAAGGGTATACTCAGAAAGAAGGGATCGATTATGAGGAGACCTTTTCGCCTGTAGCTATGCTTAAGTCCATCCGTATTCTCTTGTCGATCGCTGCGCACCTAGATTACGAGATCTGGCAAATGGATGTTAAGACAGCTTTCCTTAACGGAAGTCTTGACGGGATAGATATCTATATGCAACAGCCCAAAGGTTTCATTGAAAAAGGCTAAGAGAATCTCGTATGCAAGCTTAAGAGATCCATTTATGGACTTAAGCAAGCATCGCGTACTTGGAACCAGTGTTTTGATCAAGTGATTAAGTCTTATGGGTTTGATCAAAACGAGTTCGAAAGTTGTGTGTATAAGAAGCGTGATGGAACTGCGGTGGTATTCTTAGTATTATACGTAGACGATATTCTGCTCATTGGAAACAATGTAAAGGTATTGTCAGACGTAAAGGTATGGCTGTCAAAACAATTTGATATGAAGGACTTAGGGAAAGCCGGTCACATCCTTGGGAGCAAGATCACTCGCGATCGCAAGAAGAGGATGTTGGGCTTATCGCAAGCTTCATACATTGACACTGTTTTGAAGCGTTTCAGCATCCAAGATTCCAAGAAAGGTTTTGTACCTTTTAGGCATGGAATCCATCTATCGAAAGAAATGAGCCCTAAGACGCAAGCGGAGATAGATGACATGAAAGGTGTTCCGTACGCTTCGGCCGTAGGAAGCCTTATGTATGCAATGCTGTGTACGAGACAAGATATCTGCTTTGACGTGGGCATGGTAGCAAGATATCAAAGTAATCCCGGGAAAGACCATTGGACTGCCGTAAAGTGCATCTTGAGGTATCTGAAAAGAACTCGTGATCGGATGCTGATTTACCAGTCAGATAGTCTTGTGCCCGTGGGATACACGGACTCGGATTTCCAATCAGACATAGACTCAAGAAAGTCAACCTCGGGTAGTGTGTTCTGCATGGGAGGAGGAGCCATTTCATGGAGAAGCGTTAAGTAGAAATGCATCACCGATTCGACCATGGAAACCGAGTATGTAGCTGCTTGTGAAGCAGCGAAAGAGGCAGTTTGACTCAAGAACTTCTTAGTGGACTTGGACGTTGTTCCGAATTTTCCCGACAAGATAACTGTCTTTTGTGACAATGCCGGAGCAGTTGCAAATTCAAAGGAACCGATAGCCCACAAGGCCAGCAAACACATAGAAAGAAAATACCATCTTATACGAGAAATCGTTAAGAGAGGAGATATAGAGGTGGCAAAGATAGCGTCGGGTGACAACCTAGCGGATCCATTCACAAAGGGTCTGCCTCAGAGTACATTTGAGAGACATGTGGATGGAATGAGAGTCAAGACTATTGTCAATCTGCTTTAAGTATAAGTGGAAGGAATTATTAGGTTAGTGTAGGTTGACATAAGAAGTCACGTAGAGCTACTACACTAAGACATGCGTGATGTATACTAAAAAGCAGACTTTAAGTATAAGTGGGAGATTGTTGGAGTTATACGTGAAAGTATGCTTTTGCTTTGTATAACTCGTGTATCAAACACTTGTTTTATGAGAATAATTCTTTTATCACATTTGCTTTAGATATGATTGAATGTTGAATATTTATTGCAAACAGTTCATAATAGTACTAGTTACATTGTAGTTAATGTGGTGATACCCGATCACGGAAGACAACATTAACAGTTTCCTTGTAACTAAACGTACATTTTCACGACCTAGGTGGAATTGAACAATCCGCCGTGAAAGGTCGATGTGTAAGTCTCAGATTGGTCTGTCTTGACTAAGAGATTGCACTAGCACATTTAGTATGTGTTGAAGAGGACCTACAGCGAGGATAAATTCTTCTGTTCTGAAATGTGAAGAATTAGACCTCAGTGGTTGTTGATTTCTTAATCTCCGTCACTTAAATAGGACCGTGTGTGCTTAATGGTTACTACTTTGATTCATGTTGGGTGAGAATTATTGTGACTTCGAACCTTGTGCTTTGGGCAGTAATATTAATCATACGACGGTTGCTAAGATTTAATACGGAGAAACGCGTGTGAGTACGGCTCGTATGATTAGTCCCCTTGGTGGGCTCAGAAGTTTTATTGTACCAAATCTTGCAAGTGAAGAATTAGTTTCTTCGGTACGAATAATAATGTTGAGCTGTCTTTACTCCAAGGTGAAATATATTAATTAATTTAGAGCTATTCAGAAGCTTAATTAATTAATGGACTTGATAATCTTAAACGCGGGAAATAATAACCGGGAGCCCATATTATCGTAATATGGATTAAGATGGATAGTGCAATATTAATTTATTAGTGGTAATAATTAATATTAATGGATTGAATTATATTGGGGCTCAATATTGAAATTCAGAAGTCCATTAGGAGGTCCAATCTTAATTCTCCTTAAAGGCCCCTCAAGTAGCCCATTAAGTAGTCCAATAATGATAAGGTGATTAAAATAAAAAGATAATATTATGCTGATTTTTTATTGTAATTTTCGAAAATATGGCCTATTTAGGGGAGAAAAGATTTTGTTGATTTTCTTGAAAAGATATTATGGAAGATATGTATTCTTGGAATGCAAGTATATCTCATATATTCAAGAAGATCCAAATCTTGGTAGATCCCCTATAATTTTCGAAAAATACAAGTAAATAAGGAGTGTGAGATTTTTGTGGAATATTTTATTATGGAGAAAAGAATATATGAGATATATTCAAGATGTCTTAGAGTCTAAGAAAAGATTTTCTCCAAGGCCCAATATTCCTAAAAATTTCGGCCACTATGCTTATAAATAGGGGGTGATTATTTCATCCCCAAGTACATAATTCCATGTGTTGAAAAAATCAAGAGCATAGATATTTTTCTTTTTCCTTAGTTATTTAAATTATTCGAAAGCATCTCCCACCGGTGATCGAATAAGGCGAAAGGGAAATACTTGAGAAGACTTTTGGGTTGATAAAACGCATACGTGTTTGTCCCGTTTTATTCAAAGGCCAAGTTCTACGAGAGGTACGTAAGTCACATATTTTCTTGTTTATTCCGCCATAGATTATATGTGAATTAATTCAACATGCATGATGTTAAATTGGTTGTTGGAATTATTATTTGAATTAATTAGGATTAATTCATGCTAGTAATAATTGTATTTAAATTCGTATTTAAATTTCATCCCAAATAGATTCTGGGCACTCCTATTTTCCCAACAGCTCGCCTGTTCACGTACCCCCACCATCTGGAAGCCCAAATTGAGGTGCCCTCAGGTATAGAAAGTTTCTAACTTTCAACATATATGTTGCTCGCCATTTGTTTCTCAAACTTGCTCGTCTAATCTCTTTTTTTTTTAGCCGAGCAAATCACCATCGCTGTCCCTCCTTATTTTGGACTTTTGGAGCAAAGAGTCCACGAGATGCCGGCTCCAAAGGGAAGGAGAAAGAAAGGTGACCCTCCCTCCAAGGTGCTAGCAATGACCAACAAGGCCGAGGGGGCGAAGGTTGCTCGCCAAGCCGCGCCCTCATCCAATCTTCAACCCTCTCCCCCTCCGGCTCCATCACCGTGCGGCGCCAAGCGCCTAAAGAAAGGGGATGGGACTTTCGTGTCCCAAATTGCTCCTGCCGGGACCAAAGGCAAGGAGAAAGTGGGGCAGAGCCATGCTCGCCACCACACGGAGGGAGAAGTTGTTCGCCCCTCCCCCAACGAGCCTGTGGAGAAGTCAGGCAAGGCGGGCAGGGATTCCACTCCTGTTCGCGGTCCTGAGGATATCACCCATCTGGGTTGGGACGATCGAAAGTTCCAAGAGTAAGTTTACTATCGCACCTACCGAACAAGATTTTTTTTTCTAAGTATCATTTGCTTTTTTGTTCGCAGATACCGGGCTGACGATCATCCTGGACGAACAAGCGCCATCCACCAATATGCTTGTTCAAAGACTCCCGTCAACATAAGGGAGATTCCAGGCGACCATGTTTGCAGGGCGACGGAGCTGATCGCCCGAGCTTGGACACGTCCCCTGGATAAAACTGTCTTCCAACAAGGGCTGGCGGACAACATCCATCTCTCCATGATGCATCATGCTAATGGCCTTGTTACGGCTCAGAGGGCAATGGCCCAGTTAGCCGAGCAAGAAGAAGCTGCTCGCCGCTACGCAAGCACTGCTCGGCAGCTCACAGAGGAGAAAGATGGTCTGGTCAGCCAGTATGAGGCCAAACTTGCTCGCCTCAATAACCAGATCAATGTTTACATTGACAATGAAAAGAAATATCTTGGAGAAATCCAAGGCTTGTCTGGTGAATTGGGAGGCAAAGATGCCTTGCTCGGCGAGGAGAAGAAAAAGATGTCCGCGGTCGAGCAGAAAATCGCCGAGCTCGAGGCAGAAGTTGCTCGCCTCAGGGACGTGGAGGCCAACACCTTCACCCACGAGCAGCTCGAGGCTGAACTCCAGACTCGGTCTGCCCCCATCTCCAACTTAGGCTACATCTGCGCCTACGCCGATTGCATTCGCATGGCTGACGCGTACGATTTTAAAGACATGGTAGAAGAAATGGGCAAGGACCTGACTGAGTTTCTGGAGCACTATCCCCCGCCGAACAACATCGAGATCCAACTGGGGGATATAGCCGAGTTGGGGGTCAAGATTGATAAACTTGACCCCAGTATCATTATTACTTACCCTTCACCTCAAGTTGATGAGGGCGAGCAAGAAGAGGAGCCGACTGCCATGGACGAACAAACTGCAAAGGAAATGGAGCAAAAGGCAGCTGAGGACATGGCTAGGGAAATGATTGTTGATCCTCCTGCCGACCAAACTCAAGATTTTCCTCCCGCCGAGCAGCAATAGATTTAGGACTAGTCTTTATTTTGTAATAGTTGCTCGCTCTTTTTGTAGTACACTTCTAGAATCCTTGTACTATTTTTGAGGCTCAATGCCTTTTATTTTAATGAAATGTCTTTCTTTTGTTCGCTCATTTTCTATATATGTTAATTGCCTTTACATTTTTGTCAATGCTTTTGCAATTATAACATATAATTTTGGGCTTTGTTCGATTTGAACTTTGCCTTAATGGAATTTGGGTTTAGCCTTAGGTTCTGCTCATCTTAAAAGACGAACAACCTTTAATTGGCTTTGGTCCTCAGAATGGACTTGTACCTCGAGCTTTTGGACTTTTTTTTTTAACGAACAACTATGTATACATAATGAAAAATTTACAAGTGTTGTAAGATTGTTCGTCACTAACATATACAACCTGACGAATAACTTTGACCAATAACTAAAAACCTGCTCGCTTATAATATTGTTGCCGAGCAACTTTGTCTAAGATCTAAAAAAGAGTACTAGACTATACAATGTGCCGAACAACTTTTCATTCTATACTTGGCAAAATTTTCAAAAAATTAGGCAAGTTTTTGGTTTGCTTCACTGGCCCCCCAAGACATTTGTTCGCCCAATCAAGAACTTGTTCGTCTCACTGATAGTACTTCTTCAGATGTACAGCATTTCAGGAGTATTGGGCCGGCTTGCCTTCCATATCTTCGATATCGTATACACCATTAACGAATTTTTCCGTTATACGATACGGGCCCTCCCAAGTTGGTCCCAATACACCTGGAGGTTGGGCGAGCAACTTTCATAGAACCAAATCTCCAACTCTGAATTCCCTGATTTTAACATGGGAATTGTAATATCGTTCTGCTCGCTGCTTGTAGGTAGCATTTTTTTAGCTCGGCACTTAATCTTTTTTCTTCGAGCAAATCCATCTCAGTAGCTAGGGCAGAGTTGTTCGCCTGCTCATCAAAGTTGGTCGTTCTGAATGTGTTGGTCTTTAACTCGATTGGTATTACAGCTTCTGTTCCGAAAGCCATTGCAAAAGGTGTTTCTCCGGTGCTCGACCTGGGAGAAACTCTATATGCCCACAGGACTTCCGGGAGTTCTTCAGACCAACTGCTTTTGCTCTCCGCTAGCCGTACTTTTAATGTATGCTTGATTATCTTGTTCACGACTTTGACCTGTCCATTTGACTGGGGATGATAGGGCGTAGAGTAATGTTTTTTTATTCCCCACTTTATACAGAAATCTCTCAACTCTTTCCCATCAAACTGCGGACCATTGTCTGTTACGATGGTTTGTGGAACCCCAAAGCGACAGACAATGTTCTTCCAAATGAAGTTGATCATTTTCTGCTGCGTGATCTTTACCATGGCCTCTGCTTCTGCCCATTTCGTATAATAGTCTACTGCCACGACGGCAAATCGAACATTTCCAACTCCTGCTGGGAAGGGACCAATAATGTCCATCCCCCATCTTGCAAATGGCCATGGGCTATAAACTGATACGAGCTATTGGGCCGAGGTATGAATGTTTGGGGTAAAAATTTGGCATTGATGGCATGTTTTTGTTTTCTTGATTGCGTCTTGACGTAAAGTTGGCCAATAATAGCCTTGTCTGATAGTTTTGTATGCCAAGGATTGCCCCCCAGTGTGATTTCCACATACTCCGGCGTGTATTTCTTCGAGTATTGCTCGTCCTTGCCCCCTAGGCAAACATTTGAGAAGTGGGATTGATATTCCCCTTTTGTAAAGTTGCTCGCCCACCAGAGTGTATCTGGCGGCTTGCTTTGTTAGCTTGGCAGCTTCAAAAGGGTTGTTTGGTTTTTCCCCACTTTTCAAGTATTTGACTATACTTGTTCTCCAGTCTTCTTATTCGCTTGCTTGTTCGTCAAGTTGGTTGACATTATAACTTCTTGTTGATGGATCATTCATCTTTGTAATTATAATGTCTGCCAACTCTGCAGGTCCTTCGCTTGTTGCTAGTCGGGCCAACGCATCTGCTTGCGTGTTGCTTGTCCTTGGTATTTGTTCAATGAAGACTTGTTCTAACAAGGACATTAGGTAAGCAACAATCCGCTGATACTCGATCATATGATCGTCTTTCGCTTCGTATTCACCTCAGATTTGGTTCACAATCAATTGAGAGTCGCCGAATATTTGTAACCGTCTAACACCTACTGCAAGAGATAGGTGGAGACCAGCAATGAGAGCTTCATACTCAGCTTCGTTGTTGGTTGCCATGAAACCAAACCTGATCGCCGAGGTGAATACTTTTCTATCTGGGCTGATTAGAACCACTCCTGCCCCCGAGGCTATATTGGTTGAAGATCTGTCAACATAAAGATGCCAGGGGTGATCGAGTCCTCTCGTCGAATCTGGTGGGAAGGTTAGTTCGACTATAAAGTCGGCTAACGCTTGCCCTTTGATCGCTGTTCGAGGAGCATAGGTCACCCCGAATTGGCTAATCTCTAGTGACCACTTTAATAGGCGACCAGCTGTGTCGGAGCGATGGAGAATTTGTCTGAGTGGGAAAGTTGTTAACACTTCAACTTGATGATCAAAGAAGTATGGTCGTAACTTCCTCACACTCATGACAAGTGCGTACACCAGTTTTTCGGTTGTGGAGTATTTGATCTCCGCCTCATGCAAAGCTTGGCTGACGTAGTAGATTGGTTGGTGAAATTTGTCATCTTCCCGTACCAGAACGGAGCTGATTGCCACTTCTGATGCTGCCAAGTACAAGTATAGCTTTTCTCCTGGGACGGGTTTTGATAGGATTTTAACATCTCCCAGATAGTCTTTAAGTTGATCGAATGCCTTTTGACAGTTGTTAGTCCATGTGAACTGTCCTTTCTTGATGGCTTCGAAGAATGGACGGCATTTGTCCCCTGATCTGGATATGAACCGATTTAATGCTGCTAGGCATCCTGTGAGTCTTTGCACTTCTTTTATCGAACGTGGTGGTTGCATATCCACGATAGCTTTGACTTTTGTTGGATTGGCTTCAATCCCTCGTTGACTAACAAGATGGCCCAAGAACTTTCCGGAATGGACTCCGAAGCTGCTCTTCTTCGGGTTTAGCTTCATATTGTAATATCGAAGTATATCGAACACCTGGGTCAAATGCTGAAGATGATCTTCCTTTTGGGGGCTTTTGACTACGATATCGTCTACATAGACTTCTACCGTATCTCCAATTTGTTCGTCGAACATCTTGTTCACCAACCTCTGGTATGTTGCTCCAGCGTTGATGAGGCCGAAAGGCATTCTCTTCCAACACAATAAGTTTTTATTCGTATAAAATGCCGTGTTCTCTTGATCGTCTGGATGCATCGGGATTTGATGATACTCGGCAAAAACATCCATGAATGTTAGCATTTCGTGACCTGCAGTGTTGTCCACCAATTGGTCAATGTGAGGGAGAGAAAAGTTGTCCTTCGGGCATGCTACATTCAGATCTGTAAAGTCTATGCATAGCCTCCAGGTCCCGTTTGGTTTCCTCACAAGGACTGGGTTTGCTACCCATTGTGGACAGAGAGCTTGTCAGATTAGGTCATTGTCTAACAACTTCTTTACTTCTTCATTCAAGGCCTGATACTTGTCTGGGCCATATTTTCTTCGTTTTTTATGGACGGGTCTTTTTGCTTGATTGATGTTGAGCTTATGGCAAGCATGTTTTGGATCTATCCCCACCATGTCTGCATGAGACCAAGCAAAAACATCTAGATTTTTGCTGAGGAACTCTTTCATTCGGGATCTGTAAGGCTCAGGGAGCTCAGATCCTATGTATAATTCAAGATCCTGGTTTCCAGGATTAACTTTGAACGCCTTCAGTTCTTCAACTGGAGTTTCTCGTCATTTTTGTCCTTTCCACCGAGGATCAAGCATTGGTCCCTCAGAGTTGAAATCATTTTCGATGCTTATTGGCTCTACTCCCAGGCGGGGATCTAGATCGTCTGTTGGTCCTGATTCATTATTGTTAGTCAACACCTGGCCCTCCAAGTCATCTGATAAATGTTGCTCGTCACCACCCCTTTGTTGTTCGTCAGATGGGAGTTCCCCATGAGTGGTGACGAGTTGTTCGTCCAACACTTGCTCGTCAGAATGTTGCTCGTCAGTATCCATGTGGTCCTCTTCTATGTCCATCATGTTCTCCAGTATTGATGGTTCATCAGCAGAATAGCTAGTTGTGGCTTCCATCATGGATACTAGTGCATGTTTGGCCTGCAACTATAGGAGACATTCCCTGGCTTTTCTTTGATCTCCCTTCACTGTGCCTGCTCCGCTTGCTGTAGGGAACTTTAGGCAATAATGGTAAGTTGAACATGCAGCTTTGAATTCATTTAGAAAAGGTCGGCCAAGGAACCCGTTATAGGTTGATTCCTGATCGACGACCAAGAAATCAACCATTCTTGTTATGTTTTTCTCGGGTTCCTCGACCGTTACAAGCTGAACGGATAACCTAATTTCCCCTAACGGGACTGTTACAGCATTTCCGAAACCTAAAATTATGTGATCTGAAGGTCGGATGTAACCCGAGTAATCTCCAAGTTGATCAAGCGTTTTCTTGAAAAGAATGTTGGTGTAGGCTCCGGTGTCCACCAACAATCTGTACACCCTGGTCTCCATGATCTTGGCACAGATCACGAGCGAATCGTTATGGGGGGTCAAGATTCCCTCAAAATCCTTCTCTGTAAAGGTTAACTCCGCTGTTTGCATGATGGGTGGCTTGACCCCCATTCCTTGTACTTGATCGATTGCCCGCAATTCGGCTTTTCTTTTTCGGTTGGAGATCGGCGGTCATCCATCAGAACATCCCCCCGCTGGTCCCGCGGGTTCCATCATGTATAGGTCTTCAAGTGGACGAGCTGTAACAGCCGGAACTGGTCGTCCTGGCTTATTATTCTTCTGAGGTTGATCATCCTCATCCTCAGAGTTGTTCTCCCGAACTCTCTTTCCAGGTTGTCTCTTAACAAAGTCAGAGAGTTTTCCCTCCTCGTAGAACCGCCAAAGCTTCTTGAGCAAATCTCTACACTCGCTCGTAAAGTGCCCCACGCTTTGATGGTAGGCACAATACTTGTTAGGGTTGAGTTTGCCGGTGTCTTAACGAATTTTCCGGGGAGGGGAGAGCAACTCCTTATCTTTTACATTCTCATAAACAATATCGACTGACACTGTTAGCACCTGGTTCAACTTTTCCTTAAGTTCCGTCCCTTCAGTAAATGCCTTCATGTTTTTCGGGACTCGGTAGCCTGTTCCACCGGGTTTCTTATTGTTCTCCTTGGGATCAGCTTTGTTCTCTCCCAAGTTTGATTGCAAAGCTTCATGCATGGAAACGAATATGCCGGCTTGATTTCTGAATTCGGCATAACTTCTTGGGCACTTCAGACGTACCTCTTTCCATAGCTTTGATCCTTTTTTCAACCCGGCCATGATGGCAACAATTTTTGTGTCCTCGCTGACAGGCTCACCTTCCAACAACACCTTGTCGAACCTTTCCATGAATGCCCGATCTGACTCGTCGTCATTTTGTTTTAGGTCTGACAATCGGTGCTTTTGGGACAGGTATGATCCCGCTGTTGAGAAATGAGAAAGGAACTCTCGGCTCAGTTGAATGAACGAGTGGATAGATGCTGGTGGCAGTGCCGAAAACCACTTATGTACCCGGTCCCCCAAAGTTAACGGGAAGTTTCGGCATTGGGTGGCATCGCTGGCTCCCACCGAGACCATATAATCTGAGTACTTTGTTAAATGGACCCTGGGATCAGCTAGTCCATCGTATTGGATATTTGCTGGGAATTGGACCTTCTTCTGAATCGGGGCTTTTAGAATAAGGGATGATAATGGTGAGGATGGTAAGCTGGTCGTCCCCACTCCTCTTTGTTGGTCAAATTTTCCCTGCATGCTCTCCACTGCCCTTCTTAGGCTTGATAGCTCATCCAAAGATGCCCCCTGGCTTGGAGGCTGTTCGGCGAGCAAAGGTACAAACCTTTATGCTCGTCGCAGTCCCTCACTCGGAGTGGGAAAATCCTGGAGCTGCTTTCTAGAGTTGCTCACCGCATTTAGCCCTAGACGCCTGAAGGCAGACTGGGAGAGTCTCTCATGAACTGACGGGCGTGGTTGTTCAAATGTTGCTCGCCCACGCTCTGCTTCCTGGCGAGCAACTTTCTCCTGGAGTTGGGGTTGTCCAAGCCTGTCCTGAGCACTGGAACGTGTAGTTCCATGGCTCGACATTGTTGTTCGCCCGCGAGCAGACTCAGCTTGGCCCTCTCTTGGTTCGACCACCTTAGCTTTGCCCTTATCCCGCCTGACTTGGGCACTATTCACCTCGTGTTGTTCGCCCCTAGCTGACCTGGCCCTAACAACTTCCAGGGATTTATCTTTAGGCCTTACTTGTGAAGGCCTATTCTGTTCCTGCTGTCTCTGTAAAGCTTGGAGAGCAGCAATGGTCTTGGCCAGTTCGGTAGAGTTGTTCGCTAGGGCCTCCATTTCGGGCGGGAGATTATGAGTTATGGCAGAGTGCTGCGATCTGTTCGCATGCCTGGGATTACGATCCCGGTGGTCGGCCGACAAAGCTCGGGTAGGAGATGCTCTCCTTGACAAGCGTGATCCTTGTGTTTCCTTAGATTGAGGCATTCCAAATTAAATTGTCTTTTAATTTTTACATTGAAGAACACCAAGAACACTTTTGCTTGAATCTTCAAATGTTTTTTGAGGTTTTCTTCAAATCTTCAAGTTTTCAACTCGAAGTTCTTGACTAATCACACTAAACCGGAGGTCCGGACCCTCCTTCTAGCGCCAATTTGTTGGTGCCCAAATTTAATCGGGTGAATTAGTGACTGTTTTAGTTCGGTTTAAGATCAACAATCAATTATGTGTGATTGATTGCCACCGTAAATGGTAAATCGAAAGCTTGGGTTACGAAATCGTAGTTACGAAAGTCGAAATCGTATTAATTTCGTATATGCGTGCATTTAGGTGTTTAAGTGTGTGTTTTAGGAGTATTTGTGAATTTGAACTTATATTTTTTAGCTGGAGAACAACTATTTATAGAAGCTAGCAAGCATGAGGTGTCTATGACTCTTGGTCTCCCTAGCCTGCATGCTTGACAAGTGTCCAATTGACCTTTGTTTGACCTTATCTAAGCTGAATCTTAGTTACAAAGTCTTCTTTGGTCTTATCTCGGACTTCATTGTTGTTCGTCCAGGTCGGTTTAGTTGATCCAGAATAGTTTTTCCATAGAAGTTGTTCGCCTTTTGAGGTTATGGCTCAGAAGTTGTTCGCATTTGTGTTTTACATAAATTGGCTTTGGGATCTTGGTCCTTTGTTCGTTTTCATACACCTCTTAAGCTGGTAGATGCACCATCTTTCATAATGTTGTTCGTCATTATTGACTTGGTGGAGGGTCCATATTTGGCTTCGGGTCTCTAGACCTGTTCGCCAATATGTTGTTCGTCGGTAGAGTTGTTCGTCAGTTTATACACTCCCTGGATTGATTTATGCACCCTAACTTGATTTTCTTTGTTAATCATCTTTGATTTGGGGTTGGTTCTTCATAATCCTTTTTAAGGCTTTAATCCTTGTTCGCCCAGCAATGATTGATGTTCGCCTATCAACAGGACCAGGTGGGGTGGGGTGCCCATGGGGGTTGAGGAAGGAGGGAGGAGTGGACCGGTATAAAATATTTTTAGAATAAATTTCATATCAAGACCCAAATTTTAGTTTATGTCTCAATAATCAATATAAGTATTCATTTTAAAAGTGTCTCAATTTTTACTTTTTTCTCAATTTAAGGCTTGTTTTAGATTCTTGTGTCTCAATTCAAGACCCAACAAATAATTATTTTTAAATTAAATTCATTATATATGAAAAATAATAAAAAAAAATTAGAGACATTCGTCATAAATAAAATAATTAATTTTTTATTAATATAATGAATATTTCTATTTTTTTTATCATCGTGTATTAATTTAAAGTTCTAAAAATATGACAATTAGCATTTTAAAATAAAAGTAACATTTTTCCATATAATCTTTCTGTTGATGGAAGAACAACTTCGCATTTAATCAACGAAAGATTTATCATTAAACTTGATAACAGGATAGCAAATCAAATGAGCTAGCAGCCTCGTGGAGCGAACAGCTTCGTAGCGGAGCTAGCAGATTCGTAGGGCGAACAGCTTTGTAGAAAAGCACTAATGCGGCAATCAGAATTGTGGCGAGCAGCCTTGCAAAGAACAGCTGTGCCAGCGGTTCAAGCCAGTCAATATGGGCGAACAAGGACGTAATCGAGCGAGCAGAATCGTAAAATGATCCCAAGCGAGGAGCGAACAACTCAGAAAGCAAAGGACCATGACATCTAACAGAGACGTACAAGCGAGCAGCCGGTCACCGTCGAGAGCATCTCAGAAGTGCCAAAGATCAAGTACAACATGGGGAATCCCAAGAGTCACTAGCTTAGATATGGTCCAAGTGTCCTAACACTTGGCACCCATCCAATGAGTAATAGTGTAGATGTTGTACAAGTGTCCTAACACTTGGCAAAGATCCAATGGCTAAGCCATCAAGATGGTGACACATGGCCACTTTGTATGTCTATAAATACTCCCTTCTTGTACATGGAAAAGGGAGAGAGAATTCAATACATAGCAAAACTCTTGCCAAATTATTCCTTGAACACTACTTAGCCAAATTTCATGATTTCTTGATCTTGTTTGATGATCTTAGTTATAGAAAACAGCCACTAATCACCTTAGTTAGAAAAGGTCATCAACAATTGGCGCTAGAAGGAGGGTTCGAACCTTCGATTGTAGAAAAAATCGAAGAAAGGTTGAAGACTATCACCGGAATCTGCATAACTTCGCCGGAATCCGGGGTGAGGCTGCCGGAAAACAAAAGTGCATAGTCTTAGGACAAAGATTTACAACACTTTAAGGATTTCAATGCATGTGTGCATGAACTAGGGTTTTCAAACCTTTACAATCATACACAAGGCTAGTAATCCTTGGAAAAGGTGCCTGTAAGTACAAGATTACTTCATCCATTTGCTTATTTACCCACATTTCGATAGCCAAGATGGTTAGATCGCAAGAAGAACGACATTCAAGTATATCTCCAAGTCGTAGACCAAGAACTAGGGTTTCTTCCACCGAAGGACATGCACGGACAGTGAGAGCAACTTCGCAGAGGAATATACAGGTCACTATTGACACGATTCCACCAGAAGTTGAAGCTCTTGCTCAAAATCCCGAAGAGCTAGCAAAAACCATTGCTGTTCTTCAATCCTTGCAAAATCGACATATAGCAGGACCGTCAAGAGCACCTGTGACGACCAGACGAACAGGCGAGCAGGAGCGTACTGGCGAACAAAGGAGTAAAATGAGAGAAGATGCACGTCGGGACGAGTCCGACAGCGAGGAAGTTCGCAGAAATAAAGGAAAAGCTCCACTGAGCGAACGTCTAGGAAGCAGAGGAGAATCATCACCGAGTCGAGCAGATGAATCAAGCAAAAGTACTTCCCGGACAAGTGCTTTGGAGAGATTAGGAACAAGGAATGTGAATAGGAGGGAGCCATCCCGAAGGCATGAGGAGCGATCACACCATCCTGCTCGCCCATCAGTGCATGACCGAATCCGGAGGTCAGCTTTTGGCCGGCTAGGGCCAAATGGAGCTAGCAACGCTGCTAGGAAGACAACTCAGGAAAAACGTCCCGTTGGCAAGGGACTGCATCGTGAAGAGGTCACTGAACCCAATCACGATGAACAGCCTTCCATCGGGAGAACTCCCCCGAATGAGTTGCAGGAAATGAGAAAGGCAATTGAAGAATTGCAGAAACAGTTGGAGTCTCAGAGAGGTGTCGGATCAACCATTCTCCCATCTTCACCATTATCTCCGTCTATCCTCAGTGCACCGATCCAGAAGAAGACACAGTTCCCAGCCATCAATCTGTACGAGGGAACGTCGGACCCCCGTATTCATGTGACAAAGTATTCGGGTTTTATGATCTCAATGGGGGCGACCGACGCCACGCAATGCCGAAATTTTCCACTCACCCTGGGAGATGGCCCGCACAGATGGTTTTCGGCACTGGCTCCTGGCTCCATCAACTCTTTTGCCCAGCTAAGCAAAGAGTTTTTGTCTCACTTCTCAACTGCCGGGTCCTACTTGACCCACAGACACCGTCTGGCAGATATTAGGCAAGGAGACGAGGAGTCTGACAAGCAATTTCTGGAAAGATTTGATAAAGTCTTACTGGAGGGCGAGATGGTGAGTGAGGACCCGAAAATTGTGGCAGTGATGGCTGGTTTAAAGAAAGGAACTGATTTGTGGAAGGAAATGCATCTAACTTGCCCGAAAACATACACAGAGTTCAGACACAAAGCGGGAATTCACGTTTCGATGCAGGAGGCCTTACACCGAGAGATGGGAGACAAGACTGATCCAAAAAAGTCTAACAAGAAGTCGGGAGGAAGTGAATACAAAGCTCCGAAGAACATGAAGTCATTCAATGATGGAGCTGAATTGAAAGAAAAATTGAGTCAAGTCCTTACTATGTCCGTGGATGTTGTGTACAACAACGTTAAGGACAGGGAGATGTTGTCAGAGCCGCGGAAGATAAGACAAGAGAAAGGTAAGCTGAACCCGAACAAATACTGTGCTTATCATCAGAACATCGGCCACTTCACGAGCGAGTGCCGAGATCTATTGAAGCAGTTGTGGAGGTTCTATGAGGAAGGGAAGCTGTCCGAATTCGTGAAGAGGGAACCAGGTAAAAGACCAAGGGCGCCAGTGCAATCCAGTTCGGATGACGAAGATAGTGATGACCAACCAAGCAAAGTTGGTAAGAGGGGAAGGAAGGTCCCAGCAGCTCCAGCAAGGCATATCCCAGAAATCCTGATGCTGGAACCCACTGGGCCAGTAGGTGGTTGTTCTGATGGGAGACCACCTATGTCAAAAAGAAAGAGGAAAGCAGAGCTGAGAGCAGTAGATCAGGTAATGGGAGTGGGGGTAAATCCATCGACCAAGCAAACAGGGGACCTGACTTTCTCAGAAAAAGACTTAGACGGGATACTTACCCCCCACAACGACTCATTGGTCATTTGCGCCAATATTATGGGGACAAAAGTACATCGTCTACTTGTCGACACTGGTTCCTACACGAATATCCTGTTCAAGAGCACGGTGGACCAGCTAGGAGATTGTGCTGAGTACATCAAAGATTGTAATCACAAGATTGTGGGTTTTGGAAATGCTGTAACTACCCCGCTAGGAATAGTTACGTTGGCAGTTGAGCTTGTATCAATCGAGGACCCGGAGAGGAAAATGAATAGAATGGTAGACTTCCTGGTTGTAGACCAACAGTCCACCTATAACGGGTTCCTCGGCCGTCCTTTCTTGCATGAATTTAAAGCAGCTGTTTCAACGTACTATTATTGTTTAAAATTTCCAACAAAGAAGGGTGCAGGTACAGTCAAAGGAGACCAAAGGAAAGCTCGTGCGTGTCTGTTGCAAATACAGTTGCAGGATCACCAAGTCAACATGGCAGACAAGTGCTCAGACAAGGACGGAGATGATAGCGAGGCCATGACTTCCGTTGATACTGAAATAATGGAAGTCGACGAGCAGTCACGCAGCGACGAACAACTATGCATAGACGAACAGATGCGCATGGGCGAACAGATGTGCGAAGGCGCACAGTTGGACGAGGACGAGCAGGAACGCGAAGACGAGCAGCTCGCCCAATCAGGAGGTACAGAAGCTGCTACTACTAGCAACGAGGAAGAACAAGCAAAGGCAATGGACGTTGATGCAGAAGACATAGAGCCACGACTGGGGGCAGAACCGATGGGAATCGAAGACGAGCCAAAGATAGAAGGACCCATTATTGACCCCAGATGGAAAGGCCAAAAACGAAGGGCTACCCCGGTCGAAGAGTTGGAAACTGTAAAAGTCGACCCGAACCAAGAGGGCTTAGAACTCTTCATAGGGTCCGAGCTACCAGAGCCGTACAGGACCAACATGATTGAGTTTCTTAAAGCAAACCTCGATGTGTTCGCATGGTCGCATGCAGACATGGTGGGCATCAGCCCCGAACATGCTTGTCACAGGCTCAACATCGACCCGGGGAAGAGGCCAGTCCATCAGAAGAGGAGAAAATTTGGACCCGACAAATACGAGGCGCTCGACGTGGAAGTCAAAAAGCTGCTGGATAACGACTTAATCAAACAAGCGTTATGCCCGCAATGGGTGGCAAATCCAGTTTTGGTCAGGAAAGCAACTGGAGCATGGAGACTCTGCATCGATTTCACAGATCTTAACGCCGCCTGCCCGAAAGACAACTTCCCATTGCCTCACATTGACCAGCTAGTTGATAGCACCGCCGGATATGAGCTGCTAACGTTCATGGATGCATTCGCAGGATATCATCAAATCGCGATGCATCCCGATGATCAAGAGCACACTGCGTTCTACACCAACAAGAACTTGCTATGCTGGAAGAGAATGCCATTTGGGCTAATCAATGCTGGAGCTACATATCAGAGGCTGGTCAACAAGATGTTTGATGATCACATCGGGAAGACGATGGAAGTGTATGTAGACGACATTGTTGTCAAAAGCTCAAAAAAGGAAGATCACTTACAACACCTGGCTCAAACATTTGAGATACTTCGGACCTACAATATGAAGCTGAATCCCAAGAAAAGCAGTTTCGGGGTCCATTCTGGGAAATTCTTGGGACACCTGGTTAGTCAGCGTGGAATTGAAGCAAATCCCGTAAAAGTGAAAGCGATCATGGAGATGCAACCACCCAGATCAGTCAAAGAAGTCCAACGGCTCACCGGATGCCTAGCAGCTCTGAACAGGTTCGTCTCAAGATCCGGAGATAAGTGCAGGCCATTCTTCGAGGCCATCAAGAAAGGAAAGTTTCAATGGACAGACGCCTGTCAACAAGCGTTCGAGCAGCTGAAAGAGTACCTCAGTGATACAAAAATTCTTGCCAAGCCAATCCCAGGGGAAAAATTATACTTGTACTTGGCGGCCTCAGAGGTAGCAATCAGTTCAGTGCTCGTTCGAGCAGAAGGAAAGTTCCACCTGCCCATCTACTATGTAAGTCATGCCTTGCACGAAGCAGAGCTCAGATATTCACCAACAGAAAAGCTAGCATATGCGCTGGTAATGAGTGTCAGGAAACTTCGTCCATATTTTTTCGACCACCAGGTGGAAGTGTTGACAACGTTCCCACTCAAGCAAATACTGCACAGACCTGATGCGGCTGGTCGTCTCCTAAAGTGGTCCTTGGAAATTAGTCAGTTCGGGATTTCGTATGTTCCTCGAACAGCGATCAAGGGGCAAGCTTTAGCAGACTTTATAGTCGAACTGACTTTCCCCCAAGATCCAACGAGAGGGCATAGCCATCCCTGGCACATGTATGTTGATGGTTCGTCAACAAATACAGCATCGGGAGCAGGTATAGTCTTGATAAGTCCGGACAGGCAAGTTTTTACTTCAGCTGTTCGATTTGAGTTCATGGCAACGAACAACGAAGCAGAGTACGAGGCTGTGATCGTTGGGTTACGCCTAGCATTAGCAGTTGGAGTACGGAGGTTGCAAATCTTTGGAGATTCACAATTGATCGTCAACCAGGTCCGAGGAGAATATGAAGCAAGAGATGAAGACATGGCTTTGTATCAAAAGATTGTTGCTCACTTGGCCTCTTTGTTCGAACAAATATACATTGAACAAATACCAAGAGACAATAATGCTCAAGCAGATGCATTAGCCAGGCTAGCAACCAGCACCGGACCAGCAGAATTGTCGGAAGTGACGCTAACAAGAATGTCCAAACCATCAACCGAAGATTACAAGATCTATCAGATCGACGAAAATTTCGAAGAAGACGACTGGAGGATGCCGATCGTTGAATATTTGCAAAACGATAAAAAACCGGACAACCCATTCGAAGCTAACAAGTTGGTTAAAAGAGCGGCAAGGTACACCATGATGGACGGACAGTTGTACAAGAGAGGAATTTCGCTCCCACTTCTGAAATGTTTGGCTAGGGGGCAAGGACAAACAGTGCTGAAAGAGATCCATGAAGGTGTATGCGGAAATCATGCCGGAGGACGGGCTTTGGCACATAAAACAATAAGGCAAGGATATTACTGGCCAACTCTCCTTCAAGATGCAATCAAGATTGCCCGAACTTGTCATAGATGTCAATTGTTTGCCCCAAACATTCACAAACCCCCACATGAATTGATTTCAGTCAATAGTCCATGGCCGTTCGCGAAATGGGGAATTGACCTTATCGGGCCTTTTCCCCCAGGACAAGGAAATGTTCGATTCGCGGTGGTGGCTGTGGACTACTACACGAAGTGGGCGGAAGCAGAAGCACTCGGGCGAATCACACAGGAGAAAATGATCAACTTTATCTGGAAAAACATTGTTTGTCGTTTCGGGGTCCCTCAGGCGATAGTGACGGACAACGGAAAGCAGTTTGAGGGAAAAGAGATCAGAGATTTTTGCGAAAAAAGGGGAATAAAGAAACATTTCTCGACACCATACCACCCCCAATCAAACGGTCAAGTGGAAGCAGTGAATAAAATAATCAAGCATATACTGAAGATTCGTTTGGTTGACAAGCAAGGAAAATGGTCAGAAGAGCTACCAGAGGTGTTGTGGGCATACCGAGTATCCCACAGAACAAGTACAGGCGAAACACCGTTCACAATGGCATTCGGGACAGAAGCAGTAATTCCGATTGAGTTAAAAGTCCCGACAAAACGAACAGCTGCGTTTGACGAAGAAACAAACAACTCTGCAATGGCAGCAGAGTTGGACTTGCTTGAAGAAAAAAGAATAACAGCAGAATTGAAAAATGCAATCTACAAAAGAAGAGCAGCAAAGTACTACAATTCTCAAGTAAAGGCAAGAGAATTCGAAATTGGGGACTTGGTACTTCGAAAAGTTTTAATACCACCAGGAGTATTCGGCCCGACTTGGGAGGGCCCATACAAGGTGACGAATAAGTGGCACAACGGCACATACGACCTTGAAGACATGGAAGGCAAGTCGTCCCAATACTCCTGGAATACAACTTTACTCAAGAAGTACTACCAATGAAGTCCTGTAAGTCTTAGAAAGTTTGTAAATAGATCCTTTGTAAATTTTTGAAATTTTTGCGCAAGTTTATAAGCGAGCAGATTTGCATTTATCTTACTAGGCGAGCAGAATTGCTTTAATCTTTTGTCTTGTTGAATTTTAGTTTTTAAGCCTCAAGTCCAAATTACTTAGTTGCTCGCCCAAAAAATTAGCAAAATACGAGTCTGTTATAAGACGAACAGAAAAGCTTATTAAAAGCAAAAATAAGGCTAAGTCCATAACAGACCAATAGCCCACATTAATGCAAGGCCAAGTCCACGAGCGACCAAAATGGCCCAAACAACTAAAGGTCAAGTTCTATAAGAACCAAATGACCAACTTAAAATTTAAGTGTTTACCTTAAGGAAAAAGGAACACTTAAAAAACTGTCATGAGCAAAAAACAATAGGCGAGCAATTAAGTAAGACAAACAAAAAAGGCGAGCAGTTAAGTAAAGACAAATGAAGAGGCATAAGCTTGTAGACGAACAAAAAATCTTCATTTCATTAGATCAAAAAGTTTTACAATAGGAATGAGGAATACAGAAATGTTATACATCCTATTGTAAGAAAAAACTAAAGTCTTCAAGGAAGAGGAGGAGCATCTTCAGTCCTGGTCGCCGGCGCGCTCGGCTGCTCGCCCTGGGCACTTGTACCAGCCCCGTCTATGGGGGTCAAGGGAAGCGAAGACAACCCTTCAAAAACCTCATCAGCGGCTGCCGCGTTGGTCGCCGCTGAAGCAGGGTCAGGCTGACCGCCGTAAGTAGGAGCAGCAATGTCGACGTCCTCGCCGAAGACTTCCAAAGGAAAGCCGAGGTCGGCCAAATCGGAGACGAACAAAGTCGAGCCAGGAGGAGGAGGATAATTTTTCACGTATTCAACGAAGTCCGCCTTCACCGCATCACGGATATCTTGGTTATGATCGTGAGCGAAGTGGACAGACCGTAAACATTCTGCAAAGGCACAAATGTACCCAAAATTGGTCTTGTCCATCACTTCCTGCTCATGGACTTCGTATTCGATCAGATTCTGGCGCTCTTCCTCCAGCCTCTTGACATGCTCCTCGGCAGCGAGCAACCGAGCGGATAAGTCTGCTCGCTCCTTCTCAGCTCTCTCAGCTCTCAAGTCTGAAGACTTCACCTCCAGCAGCATCTTCTCAGCCTTCTCCAAGGCGTTCTTCTCGCCAGTTAACGAGGCCTCCATCTTCCTCTCCATCAAAGCCAGCATCTTAGCATGCTCGGCCTTGCATTCTTTGATGGCAGAGGCTCTTTCCTCGTCCATCCTCTCCACGCGACGGCCCAAATCGCGGTTTGTTCGCTCGAGATCCAGAACTTGATCGAGCAGCACTTGAGCCTGGACCACTTGATGGCTAGCATTGTACGCGATCAGGCGAACATTGTCGCTCACAGTCTGACCCGTGACAAGGGTGTTCGCCGATTTGGTCCAAGCTCTCGGGACCATCTCAGCTGCTCGACGGACAGGAGCATCGGGAATATCGCGAAAGCTGGGGGGGGATCCTTCACAACAGCAAAGTGGTGAAGAGCAGTTCCTCGACCGGGATAACGCTCCGGTTTGTACCTAACCAAATGAAGAATTAAGAGTAAGAACAAAAATGATGACTAAGATCAGACGAACAACAAAACCTGAAAAAGCGAACAACTTACTCTTTAATTCTAGAAGGATCCCAACCTAAGTAGGAGAGATCCTTGGGGTACACCACCGTTTTGGTCGCCGCCACGCTAGCGACCACCTGTTGCTCGTCCACCACTTCCAAAGAGGTGGATCTAGAGGCAGGAGATCGGGGAGCAGCACTGTTCGCCTCCGCCATGGTCTTTGATCGCTTAGAGGCGCGATCATCGCCGCGAGCATCATCGCCTCGCGGCGCCTTCTTCTTCTCCTTCTCTTTTTCCCTCTCCTTATCCTTCCTTACATCCCGTGGAGAGGGAGTAGATTTGGCCGCAGGTTTGCGGCGACCAGCTCCGGCGGCTGGGCGACCAGAAGGGTTCTCTCCGGCCCGGAGACGCATGATAGCGAGGGGAGGATCCATCTTTCTCCTTGAAGCATCAGCCATCTGTTTAACTCGATTGGCGAGTAGATAATATGACTCGGGCACATCTGGGATAGCAACAGTGACTTGTTGATCTGACAAGAAAAATACAAGTGTTAGGCGAGCAAGAATGATGAACGAGCAAAAATGATTGGCGAGCGAAAATAAAAAAGTTACCTTCTGGAACGGCGGCTTGGGCTTCAAGATGGTGAGGACTCGTGACCAAGCCAGCAAGTTTGCGACAATGAGCCTTCGAGAGATGGTGTATGTCGCGACTAGCAACGTCACGAAGAGAGATGATGGCTAAGGTGAAGAGAAACTCGTCGCTCAGATTAGGGTTCCCCCACTTCAAATTTCTCAAGCCTGCAAAACAACAAAAAGGATTAAAATTAGTCCTATTTATGAACTAATAAGATAAAGGAAGGCCTACGTTTAGCAAATCCAAAGCGTTCGGGCGACATGATGCGCGCCTGCCCGCCGGCGAATCCCTCCGCTGCTCGCCAGTCACCACCAATGAAGAAAAATTGGCGATGCCAACCCTTAATTTTATTGGGGACTCCTTCAATGAGTTTTAGCCCGGTCTTCGCTTTAACATAATACCAACCAGCTCCATCCTCTTGTTGAGCAGAAATAGTCAAGGCGTAGAGAATCTCCGCGGTTGTTATCTTGTTTTTATAGCCCTCAAGACCAAAAAGAGTCATGAAGGCTAGGAGACTACTCCAACCGTTTGGAGTAATCTGGGTGATCGCCAGGTTCATGTCGGACAAGAATCGCCCGATAAGTGGATGAACGGGGAGAGGAAAACCCGTGTTGAGCACATCCAAATTGATCGCCGTGCAACCAGGAGGAGGGCGATCAGCAGTTTCTCCTTCCTTTGGTATGTACATAAAAATGTCGTACGGAATCTTGTAGGTAGCACGGATGCTCGCCAGGTCTTCCTCAAAGAGCACGCTATCGAGGCTGCTCGCTGCAAAGTCCCCACTTTGTTTCTTCATGATTACCCTCGATGGAGTGACAAAAGTCTTCGAGTAGCGAGCAGCATAGTCCCTCCACTCATTATCGCGAACAACTCCTTCCGGGATCCGAGATTCGGGTGTAGTTTGAGAGATGGGGAAATTGATTTCCCTTAAAAACTCCCAAGTGAGCGAAGGACCTTCTTGCTCGCCAATTCGCTGCTCGCCAGCAGTGCCAATTTGGTCGTCCTCGAGGTCGATTGAACCCTCTATCTCCGCGGCCACTTCTGCGGAATCTTCGCCAAGGTCAGAAGACGTTTCAGGTTCGCGAGCAGGATGGTGAATATCTTCTTGATCGCCAGAGCGATCAGCGGCACACGTCTCTACCGAGCGAACAACGGAGCTCGCATCGGAGTCCGTGTCTTCGTCCACCAACAACGTGCGCGGGTTGTTCGCCAACGCTTGGCGAACAGATCTGCGTGGAGAATCCAGATTTACGGGTCGTTTTTCCGGGTTTCGTCCGGGTCCGGATTGAGAAGAGCTTGAGGGGGAAAACTCCATTTGAAATTAAAAATGAAGAAATCTGGCTAAGGGTGGGAAATATATGGATAAAGATGCCACCGGAAAAAGCTTCGATAACGGTGACGGCGTCAACAGTACGGTGGCGCTACGGTGGCGAATGGCCGGAATCACACCCACAGTCGCGAGAAATACGGAAAAAGTGCAAAAATTACGAAATTAAGAGAAGAAAAGGAAAATGCAAGATGAATTACCTTTGAAAACGAAGATCAAAATAACACAAGAGGGGATTCAGGCACAAGAATCACGAAGAAAGAAATGCTCCGAAATGTGTATCAATGGCGGATGGCTTGTGAATCTTCGAAAAGAAAGAAATGAAGAAGGAGCCGCCTATTTATAAGAATAAAGTGGGGGCGAAAATGCAATATTTGCAAAATATTATAGGCCCCTATGGGCAAATGGGGGGCGCGCGTGACTGACGCGACGCCTCGCATTCCGTGCCTCGGAAACCCAACCGTCGCGACACGAAGGGGCGTTCGCTGTTGGTCGCGCGCTTAAGTTCCCATTGCTCGTTTGCTCGCCCACTCGGATGCTCGTCCGCATAACCAACCGTACTCCCTTTATGCTCGCCCATTGTTCGAAGATGAAGTTGTAGCTTGGTCTCAGTTGATCAACCCATGTTCAACATAAGACCAAGCTAGGGGGCAATTGTTGATGGAAGAACAACTTCGCATTTAATCAACGAAAGATTTATCATTAAACTTGATAACAGGATAGCAAATCAAATGAGCTAGCAGCCTCGTGGAGCGAACAGCTTCGTAGCGGAGCTAGCAGATTCGTAGGGCGAACAGCTTTGTAGAAAAGCACTAATGCGGCAATCAGAATTGTGGCGAGCAGCCTTGCAAAGAACAGCTGTGCCAGCGGTTCAAGCCAGTCAATATGGGCGAACAAGGACGTAATCGAGCGAGCAGAATCGTAAAATGATCCCAAGCGAGGAGCGAACAGCTCAGAAAGCAAAGGACCATGACATCTAACAGAGACGTACAAGCGAGCAGCCGGTCACCGTCGAGAGCATCTCAGAAGTGCCAAAGATCAAGTACAACATGGGGAATCCCAAGAGTCACTAGCTTAGATATGGTCCAAGTGTCCTAACACTTGGCACCCATCCAATGAGTAATAGTGTAGATGTTGTACAAGTGTCCTAACACTTGGCAAAGATCCAATGGCTAAGCCATCAAGATGGTGACACATGGCCACTTTGTATGTCTATAAATACTCCCTTCTTGTACATGGAAAAGGGAGAGAGAATTCAATACATAGCAAAACTCTTGCCAAATTATTCCTTGAACACTACTTAGCCAAATTTCATGATTTCTTGATCTTGTTTGATGATCTTAGTTATAGAAAACAGCCACTAATCACCTTAGTTAGAAAAGGTCATCAACACTTTCGTAATCGTATATGAAAAAATGTTAGTTATTTATTTTAATTTCAAAATGCTAGTTATCCTTTTTCTAAACAATAAATTAAATCTTTAAATTTAATTAATACACGATGATATAGAAAAAATAGAAATATTATCATATTAAAAAAGTTTTTTTTAAATTAATGATTTTATTTATTTATTTATGACGAACGTCTATAATTTTTTACTTCTTTTAATATTGTATGAATTTAAATTGAAAATAATTGTTGATGTTGATGTTTCCCACAACATCATAATTTGCCCTTTCTTCAAATGACAAACATTCTGTGATCGGATGTTGGAATGAATGTTATAACATGCAGGTTGAAGATCTAGAATATTCTACAAGAATCTGGAAGACTCAATGTTACAAGGAATGTTGCAACATAAGGTGCAACATAAGCGGTTACGGATTCCAGAAGGTTCTACAAGGACCTACACGATCCAGGCCATTCCAGATCATTTAGAAGGATCTAGATCATGCGGTTGCTGTCAAATATTCAGAATAAAACCACCTAAATGGACGGTTATTTGCAGAGATCATAGGAAGTTACATTTGGAGTTTATTCTAGATCCATCTACTAGGATCTAGAGGGTTGAAGACCGAGACCTCTCATATCTATAAATAGAGGACGTGGACTTCAATAACAGGCAAGGAATAATCGATTATCAACTGATGAGTATTATTTTACGAAGTTGGTAGTTATTATTTCTTCCTCGTTTGTGTTATTTTGAATGTCACAACATTCTTAATAACATTCAACAGCGTGGAGTAAACAAGTACACCTACTCTAGTGTTGATCCTGAGTTTAAAGGTGATAGGACAGTTATTCCAACATTTATGTTATGCCTTGAAATAGAGTTTTTCACGCATAGCTTGTGATCGAACTTATATCCATAGATAGTGAGATCATCGATATAGAGTGAGATCAATTTTGACGGTGTATTATGTTATATACTTAGCCAATTTAGATTTGATAGGTGATATCGAATCTTGTTTCTGTTGTGAACGATTTTACTCTTCACACAACTTTTGTATCACTACTTTTGTTATAGTGAACGTTTCGCCGTAAGGCTAGCACAAGCTATTTTATATAGTTTGTGTTAAAAAGTATTCCATCTTGCAATAGTGTGTTTTAGTCTTCCGCTGTATACACGTTTTATACTCTGTTTTCCAGATTGTCATAGTGATTGTTCCAACATTCATTACAGCATTTTAACACACAGAACGCGACGCCCCAACAATAATTGTTTGTTGTATTTTGAATTGAGACACAAAAATTAAAAACAAGCCTTAAATTGAGAAAAGTATAAAAATTAAAACTTGAATTGAGATACTTTTAAAATGAGTACTTATATTGAGATTTTACTGGCCGATGTGCAAATGAGTACTTATGTTGAGAGTTGTTTGAAATTGAATTGGTTAAAGAAAAGAGTGAATTTGAGGTGCAAGTCCAAGCATGTCGGAGCTGGACGACATCGACCTCGACGCCGACGATTTCAACTCCTCATTCCCAATCAAGAAGGTCCCTTACGGCGACGTTTTCGAGGCCTCCCGCGCCGGCGACATCGACCGCCTCCGCTATCTCTTGGACTCCGGTGTCAACGTCAACGCCCGGGACCAATGGGACTCCGTCCCCATCTACTACGCCTGCCTCGCCGGCCATCTCGACGCCGCCCGTATGCTGCTCGAGAGCGGCGCCATCTGCTGCGAGCATACCTTTGATGGCGACCGCTGCCACTACGCCGCCCTCAATCTCAAGGTCCGAAAGTTGCTCAAGGCCTTCGAGGCTCGACCGCCGCCGCTCCAACCCTTGCACTCCGCCATGAGGGACACTTTCTTGTCCTGCGAAGCCAATCGCGCCTATCTACACGCCATGAATATGAATTCTCCTCCTTTCCCAGGTCCCTTTCTTTTTTCCCCCTTTCCTTTCTTTTATTTTGAGGAATTTGCAATTTTCGTATGAATTCTTCAAAGTTATTGTTGCCATGGGCTCTAGATAATTTCCCACATGTCCTCTGTGCTCTAGTCTACACAATTATGGCCAACACCAATCAGTCTAGACAATTAGGAGGAAAGGTGTTTGCTACTTGTTGAATGCTTTCATGGTGATTCCCACATTGAATAGTAGGTAATTATTCATCAAGTGGAGAGTCCAATTCCAGCTACTGGCCGCCAGATGTTGTATTTTACGTGCAAGGAAGGCCCCTTGAAGCTCACAGACTCATCTTGGCTGCCCGATCCCCATTCTTCAGGAAAAAAATTGAGACTGATTGGAAAGAAAAAAAGGAAGTACGATTTTCTCGTGACAAGCTTTCTTATCCATCTCTTTTTAGCCTCATCCATTTCTTCTATTCCGATAGACTAGAGGTGGCCGTTGATGACATGGATGATCTTGTTAGAATTTGCAAAGTTTGCAAGTGCCAGTCTCTACAAAGTCTTGTTGAGAAAGAAATTCTTCATCAAAGACATGCAGAGTACAAAGCCCTTAGAGATATACAAGACTCTCAGAAGAGGTTCATCTTGCAGGGCATTTCCTTACCCCAAGATGACCGTCTCCCTGCTGCATTGAATCGAATCCTTCAAATATCTCTTACCAGGGGACAAAATGATATTGTACCATTTTTCGGTTCAATGCAAATGAGAGATTCTCAAGATGATTTTGCTGATGTTTATGTGAGGGTAGAGAATAAGATATTTCGATGCCATCAAGTTGTCTTAGCATCAAGATCTGAATATTTTAAGGCAAGATTATCCCGGATGAAAGATTTTCGTCAAGGAAGTGACTCTTTACCTCTTCCATGTCTTGAAGAACATGACCTGAATGCAGAGACTTTTCAAAAAATGATAGAGTATATGTATGTGCTCTTTATCTGTCCCTCACTACACTCCCCACCTCTTTTTCTCTGTCGCAAGTACACACGATGAACCTAATCATGTTCATAACATTAGTTTTGATATTTTTCATTAATGGCTGGGTGTAATAAATTCTGAGCAATTCTTTTTATGAAAAAGTTGCGTGAACTGTTAGGTAAACAGCTCCAAGTAAGTTCACCAAGCTTGATTTCTGAACTTTGAAACATGGAACATAAAACATGCACGTTCAGCACTTACATGTGTGGGAATGATAAAATGCATGAAACCTGAAGCTTCATTATGTGAGAAAGAGAGAGAGAGAGTGAAATAAATGATAGTTGCATTAAGTCTGAAGAATACATGTAGGTTGTATGTTATTTTATGCTCCATGATAATAAGTCTTTGTAGCTGTATAAGAGAGAAATGTGATGGGGGTAATCTCAGCTCTCACTTTCCCTGCTCACACGTCTTTTGAAATCTTTCTCAAAATTGGAATATCTCTACCAAATGATCACCACCCTCACCAATCAAACATTTTTGTGCATCTTTTGTTGGTAATAATCTTTATAACATGTTTTGCATTACTGTACAAGTCATGTTATCCTAATCAAACATTTTATTTTGTTGATTCAGGTATACTGACAGCCTGACTGACATAAAGCCTGATCAGGTGTGCTTCACCTACAATTCGTAATATATATCACAAATCCTTAGTTTACTGAATCTTGGAATTATGCAGGCTGAAGAAATGTTTGATGCTGCTTCAAGATATCTATTATTTCCTCTGAAACGTGAAGTAGCTGATGTTATTCTACCACAACTAGAAATGTTTTCTCCTGCCGATTTATGCCACTGGTTGCTGTTATCTGACATGTATGATTCATTACCTTTACACTTTCATTCAGTGTCTTGGTAGATTATATTGTATCAGCATGTGTGTTGTTTCTTCTATTTTGCCACTAATACGTTACACTAAATTTTTGATAGACACATTTCACCTACAATGGTTGCTTAAGCTATGTGAAATTATGTAAAGTAATGTTAGTGGTATATAATTTTGGGCATCAATTGGAAGGGTAAAGGACATTGAATGTATAGCCTCAAGGTTATTAACTTTTGTAACAATAATTTGGATTAAGGGTTACACTGGGCGTTGAAGAGTGTCGGTCAAAGTTTTATCAATTTTATTTTAAGAATGAAATGAAAGAATCCACTTATGTTCCTTATCTGTGTGTCGAGCATTTGGAAAGAGTATGTAGTAAAGTCCACGTCACATAGTTTACCCATTGAGTCCTTACTGTTTCAGTCCACTACTTAACCAATGTCCTGCCGTCAGCAAGTTGAGCTAAATACTTGTTATTCCCTATTCTCATTTCAGCTTTGTATAATGCATTTCCTTTCCGTAGAACTTACAGTGTTTGACATCTTATGCATGTCATTATATATCTTAGCAATCATAGATTAATATATCTCACCACGGACTAGTAGAAATGAAAAATCTATATATCACCATATTTATCTGTTAATGCATGGCCTCTTGCAGTCAGTGGTTGCCTTAATCTTGTTATATCTGTTGATGATGCATGATATAAGTGAACACAGATTTAAATCCCTCATAGGATAAAAAATATTGACATATTTGGAAACAAGAATATCATGATCTTGATAGCGAATGAATTAATTCCTTCGTTTTGGCGTTTTTAATTGATATTTTGCAATATATGAAGGTATGGGGTGTCGAAAATTCGAGAATACTGTTTAGATGCAATGGCGTACAACTTTGAGACATTTGCTGAAATTCCAGAGTTTCGGGCAATGCTTTTGAGTCTGCCTCCTCCATCAGGAGATTCAACGCTTAGAACGACGGCTCCAAGTGCTCCAGGAGCTGAGGCTAATACAATAGACGGGAATCTTCTAGATGATTTACGAGAGAAGTGGCTTGAGGCTGAAGGTGCTGAACTCGACAAGAGGGATGAAAGTGCACTGCTTTTTGATAAGCGCCTTGAGATGCTAATGCTTGTGGCGGAGCAGGAGAAATCAGTTGAATACCAAGGTTAGCTACTCTAGAATGAATGAATGAATGAACGAGGAGGAAAACAAGTGTGTTTGGGACCGTATTTGATTTATTTGTTGTCTGCTTATTCTTCTATATAATGGAATGTCTAAATCACGATCTTATATGGATCTGGCAAAACACAATTTAATGTAATCTCAAAATACAACTTCAAGTTTCCATTTGAGATGTCGTGCCATTCTATTGAACGAAGGTTAAATTGCCTGGTAAAAACGATTCAACACCAGTTTTCACTCTTTTCAACATTCAAAAGAATGCATCCTACATTTTCAAAAGAAAAAGAAAAAAAGAGTGCATCGTACATGGATACAACTTGTCTGATTTACAAAAGTAATACCCATGGAAAAAATTGTTAGGCGAGTTCAACTACTGGATATTATAATGATATGCATATCCTCTGAAATGAAAAATGGAAAATAATGCTCAACAAAAGGTTGTTTGTTTTGTAAGCACTGTTACTCACTTTGCGAAGGAGGCTCAACATCGAGAGAATCCTCAATCGACAAATTAGACATGTCGTCTGCTGGAGCCAAATCATGAGTAGCTGGGGATGAGGGCTCGGATTCTTCACCCTTCTGTTGCAGGCTCCAGTACATGATGCTTGCTGTCAATGTGAGGATCATTTTCTGGTTTACCTATCACCACCAATTCAACACATGTGAAGACACAAAACCCATCTTTGGGATAAATTTTAATTTTGTTATTCTTATCAAGTTACTCAAGTAAATAATATACTACAAGATATGGTCAGAAACCAAGTGTAAACTGCCACAGATGATATTGGCACTCACCCCGATGATATCCTCAGGCAATAAAAATATGGCACACCCAATCTTTCGAGCAACACTAATTATATATGTTGCGTTCAGCTTCTTATCTTCATCTGCAGTTACAATTTAACCCGTTTTCAGTCCACCAGACATTGCATTTGACTAGGAGTAAGATGAGGGAAAAGTCAAAAGACTTGGATATATGAAAAAAAAATGGAATCTAAACAAAGTTGTAAAATGATGTTGAGAAAGTGGAAGCCAATGGTTTCCAATGTTAGAACTAATGGAGATCAACCTCAACAAGTTCAAGGGTTCATTGATCAACTTGGCACCTAAAGGAGTAATATCCCTGAAGATATCACTTTTAAGTATAGTCCAAATCGGAGAAGGACTCCTAGAATGCAACAAAGTTCCTCAAGTATCTGGAGAATGGGGAAGAACAATAATGTCAAGGGATTATGATGATGAGAGTTTGCATACCATTTTCGCCTTTAGTGACAAGGCTCCAGTTAACCACTCTGGGCTCCACAGCACTGAGTAGTTCAAGAAAGAAAATCCCAGTTGAAAGGTTTTTATCCTAAAAACATTAACAAACATGTTACGGAGGTATAAAACAAAGCCAACTTCGTACCTACCGTATTCAAGTCCTAAGAATTACCTTGAAGCTTTCCATTTGAGAAGTTTTACCGGAATTCTTGACTTTATCATTTGCCCAATTTAGTATGTCAGCATCTGTTATCTCCTTACCTTGTGAGTGTGATCTCAAATTCTTCAGTAATTGGAGCATATTAAATCTCATTAACTGCCACAGAAAGGCTGCCAAAAACAAAAAGTTGAAAGTTATGTTACATAAGCTAAAATTGTAAACCAACTGAAAAAAATTGTTTTCTCTGGCATTTGTTCAGGACCATGGTAAAAATTTATGTGGCGTATTCTTGCAAGGGGCAGAGATCCTTCCTTTCCTTTGGTAGTCATTTTGTTAACGGTTTGTAATATCTTTTGTATTTCTTTTTGACATATTTCATTGCATAAAAAGATCTAGACTATTAAGGAGAACATCTCCTTTAATATGAACTCAATGCTGCTGAACTACCACAAATATTTTTAAAAACACTTATTCAAACAAACATGACTCGGCAATGCATCAAATCCTCAACTATTCAGAAGGGGATATTGGAAGGCTGTGATTGTTAGCGAAAAGCTCTTTAAAATTCTCTAGTTCTTGTTGCTTACTCCAAATATGATACATTCATTATCTCCGTCTCTATTCATCCTTCGATAAAGAAAATGCAAAATCACGAATTATTGATTTTGGAGCCGCATAATTTATAACCCTATGAAGTTTGACACCTCTAAGTCAAGGACCCCAAAAGACAATGGTGGTCAATGATCCTCAAATCACTATCTGAGTCCAAAAAGTATTAAGCTTAATGCTTTCTCTTGCGCTATAAATTTGTCTTGCATGTTCCCAAATTATTGAATGTGATTCTTATTCATCAAAACACAATAGGACTGAACTACATAGAAAATATTTGTGCCTTTCTTCTAGTAAAATATTCCTCAGAAGCTAAGGGCCAAGTAAATACTTTAACAAGTGAAAATATGTAAATTTTTTGAAAGGAAATGAAATATATAATTGAAAGGCCAAAGAATGTAAGATACCATAATACTGATTAGAACTCTTATGAGGGTATCAAAAGTAATTTATGTTTGGATATACGAGATTGTGAATGCTTAGAACTGAAATTTGGAGATGCATACCTAATATGAGCTTCTTGTTTCCCTGCACAATATCGTTTCCAGCTACATTTACAAGGGAGAAGTTCAAATCTTTCCCAATACTTATAACTTGGTTGCAATTTTCAACTTTTCTAAAAGGCATCTTAATTGGAGGTTTTGTGGCCAATTTCCAATTCACAGAACCTGGAGAAATCTTATCCAGCACTTCCAGGAGAACCCATCTGCATGCATGAAGGAGGAATGATTCAAGTATAAGTGGCATTTTGATAATATAGAAATGGCAACTCACCCTGTACGGACATCCTCAAATAGATTGTTAACATAGGAGTCAATTCCAAGGCTGTTGATCCACAGCCTGAAGCATCTTTCTTCCCGTGAAGTTTGAGCATCATCTGTCATCATCTCGGCGAAGGAAAGCTTTGTGTTGTCCACAGATAGTCCATTTCTTTTTAACAAAGGTAAAATCAGGTTAAACAGAAAAATGAAAATTGTAATTGACAATGGCCTGGCCTAAAGGAGGTAATTAAAGTAGACCTGTGTTGAAATATTTGAGCTACAAATGCAAGGTTTAGGTTTGTTGAGCCCTCAACAATGTCCTTTGGAGTAATAAATCTTTTACAATCCAACTTCTCTGCTTGCTCAAGAATCAAATTGGCTCTTTCAGTGGGATCTTTTGCATCCAATGTCTTAGTTGTGCCAAGCTCAGGGGCAAGAGTATTAAGCAAGTGTGCATAAGCTTCCCCATCCTGCACTTGAATTCAACTTGTGGCATACGATACTATCTTTCTTTTACACAGACACAAAATAATGATTCACAGTCACAGCAAATTCTTGTTACCTTTAGATCAGATGAAAAATTGGTGACCTGCTTATTGTATCCCGCTTTCTTCAGATGAAAATTCATCCATTTCAGTAACACCTTCTCTGGTGCTAAGCCCATAAGCTCTTCCACTTCCTGAATTATGTATATTTATATGCAGGATAAACAATTTCGAATGGAAACATATATAAGAAGCAGCCAGTCCAGTCAATGATTGTTACCTTGCTATCCTCCACCAACTCAACAAGCTGTGGAGTCTTCTTCAGATTCAGATCAGCTAACAATTGTATCTGAGGATTGGATTTCACATTAACTAGTAATATTCAATATTGGATTATAAAATCATACAAGGAGCATCTGATAGATATACCTTGATTATTTGAGAAATTAACCCAACCACAAGATGGGGCTGTGACATAATAAAAAGAACATCATCATATCATTGGCTTTCGTGCATTGTATATCAACTAGAAATAAATTATAAGTTGCTTACTCTTGCTTCTACCAGATCCTGTGTGCCAATATTTACCACAGTGCACCCAATTGCCTTGGCAGAATTGAGACACAGAGTATGATTTTCATTCCTCTCCCATGGATTTAGGACCGGTTTCGTATTAATGGCCCGCTCGTCTATGGTGCCAGGTACTGCTACATTAATGAGTTTACTACACACAAATTGTTGTACATCAGTTAGTTAATCACATATATAGGTTTGTGAGCTATGGCATGAGTTTTCTTTTACCAGAGAAGAACACCATCCTTTGCCAAATCGAAAAGTGCATTTGTTGATGGATCTATTGGGAGATACTTTTTGAGGAATGGATCTTCCCCAAGAAAGCTGTTAATGTGTGCAACATAAGAGGACTTCTCGGGTTCGCTTATTGTATGACGAAGTGTAGTTGTGGTGGACTTAAGGAACGACGACGAACTTTTCGAGTCCCCCATTTTTGCTGTGGCTCGAGCTTGTAGGTTCAAATATGCCTGCCTCCACACACACACACACACACGGAATGGAATTCAACAACAAAACATGTGCATGCATGAATTATAAATTAAACATCAAAAACAGGATTAATTAATTTACCCGAAGGAAGGATTCAAAATCAATTTGTTGGTCAAAGTCAGAAGACGACTCACTCAAGATGCTCTTAAGCTCATCCTCATTTAAAATTCCGGCGATGGCCTTCAACTGCACCAGAACTCCCGGCAATGCTCCCAACGTAACAATCCCAGATTCATTTCTTGCCGACATAAACTGCATGTAATTTCCATCATCAAATTTCTAAATTCTAAATTCTAAATTCATTTCATCATAACCTACATACTTTAGATTGAAGGCCACGAAGCTCCACTTGTGTAAATTGGCTCTGAAGCCATGGATCAGCGACGATCACGCCCACAAAGCTCGACATTTTTGGATCAGAAAACAAATATCAAAATTCACAATTTAATCAAGAATACATCATTGATCAAAACAAGAAAACACCAGATGTGAAACAGGAGGTATGCAACGAAACGCCTTTATTCAGAAGATCGCATATTATTTAGAGGGAAAAAACACACGTGTGAAAAACAATAACCTTTTCTTCTTTTTTTTTTTTTTTCTTTTAATGAATTCAATGATAACTTTCAAGTCATCCAATCCAACTATAAAAATAAACGGAATTGATCCTATGTTCACCGATAGTATAATGCTAAAATGCAAAACCCACTTATTAGGGGGAATAAAAATAAATAAGGATGTATAAGGTGAAATTGGTTTATATATAAATAGAACATCGGTTACTTTCACTAAAATATATTAGTTGTTTCCATGAAGAGTATTAGTTGTTTTCGTTGAAGAGTCTTAGTTTATTTTCAGTGACCAACTAAAACTCTTCAATAATAACAACGAATATTTTTCAGTGAAAATAATTAATACTCTTTAGTGAAAATAACTAATATCCTTCATTGGTTTATGCATAAACCATTTTCACTTTCTACTTTGTCAAAATAAATTGTATTTGGACAACACTTGTTTGTTACACAGTTAGACAAATTTTATATGATAATATTTTTTAGTAATACTTAAGTAACACTTTACGCACTAAAACTCAATATAATTTTTATATTTTGAATGTATGCGCGATGAATTTAATTTATAGAAAAAAGAGTATGTATAAAATGAAATTGATTCATACATAAATTATTAAAGAGTATTAGTTGATTTTATTAAAGTGTATTAGTTGTTTTTATTAAAGAGTATTAGTTATCTTCAGTGAAGAGTCTTAATTTATTTTCGGGTTAATTGCACTTTTGGTCCCAAGAGAATTGACTCAAAACACTTTTGATACCTATGTGCAAAATTGGTCCTTTTTATTGCAAATTTGGTCCCAACAGTTAGATTTTAGATGGAAACCGGTAGTTGACCATAGTTGAATTTTGAAAATAATATTAAAAGTTAATTAATTATTTATGCAAATGAATTCAAATAATATTAAAACTTAAATTACTAAAAATATCAAATAAAAGATTAGTTAAATAAAATATCAAATAAAAATATCGAAACATCCTACAAAATAATATAGCGATTTTACGGGATATTTTTAAAAAGATCTATAGTAAATCAAAAGGACAAATAAATAAAACCCAATTAATTTATATACATAATAATCTAAACGGGAATGATATAGAGCCCACCTGTGGGCACAAATATTGTGTCCACCGCTTACGTGACAATGCCACGTAATATACATTCCTTTTCTTTAATCTATATCTTATATTTATTTTAGATTTCATTAAATCCATTTTTTATACCAAAATCTTATATTTTAGTTTTCTTTCCATAAATATAGGTATAATTGATTTTTTTTCTTTTTGTAAAATTTTGAAACAGAACATTACAAAATAAAATTTTAAATTAAATAAATCTGGAAATTATTTGAATATATTTATTTATATATGAAAATTATTTCACAATTTTTGAAAACTTGGTTTGAAAAATTAAAAAAACCATTAAAAAATGAAACTAATTAAAAAAAAAATCACAAAGGGTGAATTACCTAGAGGCACAATTGGGAGGGTGTAATTGCATTAAAGCCCACTACTTTCCCTTCATTTCAAGACACCCCAATTTGTGGGGTCACACCACAAAACAACTACTGCAGCAATCCTGCTACCATTTCTCCTTGTGGGCCATGCCTGACTTTGCAGCTTTTTTTTAATCTTTTTGTATTTTTTTAAAAATTCACTTTGAATTTTTAAAATTTTTATTTGACCGATTCATTTTCTGTTTTTTTTTTATCCTTTTTTCTTTGTAGACACATTTTAATTTATATTTTCTGAATTTCAGGTTTTTATAGCCTTTTCAACATTTTTTTCTTCATAACATAAACCATTTTTTAATGTGATTTAACACAAATAAAAATAAATAATAAATGCACAAACCACAATTTTATTACCAACAATTTGAAAATTACATATTTAAAATTACATTAAATATTAGCAGAAATGAAAAAAAAACATTTGCAAACATGGTTGCAGAAATGCAAAATATAGTTGCATATATGGTTGCAGAAATGCAAAATTTAGTTGCATATTGGCCCTCGACTTTGCAGATTCTTCTCTTTTCCAGTATGCGTATAGACCCTCAACAATTTCTTCCAGTATGCCTCTTCTCTTCTCTTTGCTCCACTATTTTTGAGATCCCCAACATGCAAAAAAAACCCCAAATAATCTGATTAATTATCCACACAAATCAAACCCATAAAACCCCCCACAGATAAACTCCAGAAAATACAGTGATTTCATTTTATTCCACACACAAAAAGATCTAACACAGATCACAGCAACACCAATCGATAAATATCCCCAAAATTCCAGTTATAACAACATTAACAATAACAGTTCCACCACATTTGTCGAACACCCAAGTGACCAACCGTTCAACATTTTTTGAATTTTTTTTGACATTATTGACATTTTTTTTAATTCCACACACAAAAAAAGTTCTAACACAACACAAATCGGCACATTTTCCACAAAAACTGTCTCAGCTAAGCACTAATGAAGACGAAAACTAGTTATCTTGGGGAGCTAACGGGATTTATAAGAATGAATCGGCAGATTTTCCACAAAAAAAAAAAGAGAAAAATGATTACCTTGAGAGCCTTGAGAGCGATCGACGGGGAATACTCCAGATCCAGCGTCGTTTCTCCTCCGCCGCCCTCGATCTGGCTACGTCTCTACAGATCGGTGGTGAGAGAGTGGTGGAGTTGGTGCGGGTGAGGCATGGAGGCTGAGGCGGTGGGGTCTGGTGGCGGTGGGGGGCTGTGGGCTGGGATTTGGGGCTGGGGCGGTGGGGGTTGGGGGCTTGGGCTGGGGGCGGTGGGGGTGTGAGGTATATGCAGAGAGAGAGATAGAAAGGATGGGGGCGGGGGTATGTGGGGGGTTTGCAGAGAGAGAGAAAAGAATGTGGGGGTGGTCTTTATTGACCGAAGGGAAGAGAGAGATGAGGAGGGGAGAGAGATGAGGAGGGGAGAGAGGGGGGGGGGGGGGGAATGGGGGCGGTGGGTTGGGTAGGGAGAGAGGGGGATAAATGATAATGGGGAAGGATTATTTTAATTAGTAACCGAGAGAAGAGTGAGAGAAAAAGAGAGAGAGTGTGTAATGGGTGTGTGAGTGAGGTCCATATGTTTTAGGGTTATTTGAAATATAATGTGGTGTTTTGAAATGTAGGATTATTGTGGTGAGTATTTGCAATTAAGGTGTAGAAAGTGTGGCTCAAAGCAATTATTTCAATCACAAATAATGTTTAGAAAATTATGTAATAATTATAAAATTGAGAATAATATATTTATAATATTACAGTTGCACTTAACGACAATATAATAAAATATTAATTAAAAATTATAGCAAAAGCCAATGTACACCATTAAACACTATTAATAATTATAAATCCAATAAATTAATCTCAAGTCTAATAAATTTCATAAATGAAATGTGTGGTACCATTAGTCGTGGTTAGTGGTGCCGAAAAATATATCATGAAATGAGTGGATTTTTCAATTAATTGGCAAAAGAATTTGATTCAATTTTTATTTTACAGAACAAAAAAATAATCGTGTTTAATATTATAATTATTAAATATATTTCTAACTTTAATTGTGATTTAAATATTTTTTAATTTTTTAATTTTTAATGTTTTCGTAATAAATTTCTTACATTTTCAAATCACTTTCAGATTTATTTAATCTTTAGATTTTATTTTATAATTTTTAGTTAGAAAACTTTACAAAAATAAAGGTCACTCATACATATTTCATGGAGTATAAGATTTTTATTGTAGAATTTGGATTTAATGAAATCTAAAATAAATATAAGATATAGATTAGAGAAAAGGAATGTATATTACGTGGCATTGCCACGTAAGCGGTGGGCACAATATTTGTGCCCACAGGTGGGCTCTATATCATTCCCGTTTAGCGATATTTAAATGATATTTAGTGTTGCATATTTAAATTTTTTTAAAACATACTTGACTTGATAGTTGACGCCAATAAGAAATTTTGTAAATGAAGCCCCTCAATTTTCACTACTGTGGAATAAAAAAAACTCTACCAAACATTATTTTGAGATTAGGAAAAAAAAAAGTTAAAACCCCGCGGGCTAGGGTTGGGCTGGGCGGGCTGAGATTTTACAGGCCCGACGTGCAAACGGTCCGATCCGCCCCGTTAATAGTGATTGGCCCGACTGGCCGGGGTGGGCCGGCCGCCCGCCCGTTTTGCCAACTCTAGTCACACTAGATATAACTAAATCGTTACACCAACTTTAACTTAAAAGTTTCATTAACTTTAAGTAAAACGTCACACTAGGTATAACTGGAAAATGACACAAACTTTAACTGAAAAAGTTACACTTGCTTTAAGTGAAACATCACACTAGATATAACTGAAACGTTACACTAACTTTTACTAAAAAGTAAAATTAGATTTTACTGAAATGTTGCACAAGTTTTAACTAGAAAATTACACTAGATATTACTGAAATGTTGCAAAAGTTTTAACTAGAAAGTTACACTAGCTGATGAAGTGGTATAGCTCTAGTGGTTAGAGTCTCACTACAAATGAATCAAAGGTTATGAGTTCGAGTTATAACTTTACCGATAAAAAAAAGTTATACTAGCTTTGAGTGATTATTATATTAGATATAATTAAAAGGTTACATTAATTTTAACTGAAATGTTACACTAAATATAATTGAAAATTCCAACTGCTTAGAAGAAAAAATATATAAGCATATATAATTAATCTTTAGTCCATGATTTTTTTTTTACCTTTTAGAGTAATCATCTTCTTTGATCAACCACCAACCCTTTATAAAGATTGTCTCTCTTCAATTGATAAAAAGATTCATTTATTTTAACCATGCTTACTTCTTTAACGGCGCCTCTTTCTTCATCGGTATTCTATGGAGAGTACAACTGATTATCAAGAAATTAAACCTCTTCCTCCTTCCATCACCAAACTTCTCCCTAATTAAATGTATGAGCTACAGAAGAGCTTCCAAAAGATTCCAACGACCACTTGAACCTTCTCAACGAAGGAGGCGACAACTTGGTGGTGACTTAGTGGGAGCACATGTTTGTCGAAATTAAAACTGAATCGGTTAAAGATCTCGAAGCAGCACATGAAGAAGTATTTCCCGTTAAATTCGTTGAATAATGAGATCATTGGAAATTGGAATGAATATTTTCCGTGGGTAGTATGTTGTGGACCATGTGCATATAAAACCTAGTTGTTTTGACAATAATAATCCGCAGTTACTATGCCACGGACAAAAGTTCGGACCGCTCGCCCGACAAGGTCAATAAGGTCCTTGCCCGGTAATAGATAATAGGATAGTGAACGACCTGGACCGCAGGTGAGGTCGAATACTTAGGACTCACTTGACCTCGCCCCGCAAGGGATACCCACAAGTTTACCTTTCGACCTCGGCACGCCTCAGAGATCGAGCCTAGTATCAAGATAAGAACAATCAAGATCGCTCCTAGACAGGAAAAGAATCATTGTAGCCAATTTAAGAAGAAGATTGTCTTTCACTAAATCTCCCCCTCAGAGGTTAGGTGATAATATGCCATTGGATGAGCCCAATGTAGATAGGACAATTTTGATATAGACATTTGTATTATACAATGCAAATCCGATGTATTAAATGTCGGGACTGCATAGAAAATTAGAGTGACACAGGACATAAAACCTTGAGTCCTAAAGGCTCCAATAAAGGGGCGATACTCATTAAGAAAGGACGATACTCTTTAAGACTGAGTCTAACAAACTCAACAATTCCGTTGTGCATTTAATAGTTTTTCATCCAATGGTTGCTTATCATTCTCTCAAAGGTGTTCATTAAGGATTGTTGCATTAATTACTCCTATCTTCAAATAAATAGTGTTTTACACGATCCATAACCACACTAACTCTCTATAATCCATCAGGATATATTTTGGGTAACACCACTTGCCAAAAAAAAAAAAAATCCTACTTATAATCTACCACTATTTGAGTGTTAAAATAGTACCGGTAGGGTGGGCATCATAATCATTCATATAATTAGTTCACCTTTAATTATATACAATGAGGAAATAAAAGAATATATATATATAATAACAAATTTTTTTTTAAAAAAAGTGAGAGGTGTGTGGGGTTAGGGCAGCGTTTAAGAGATGGTGGTGAGTCGTGGTGACTAAGGTTTGACAATAGGAATTGGAATAGGGATAGGGATAGGAATAGGGATAGCATAAATGGGGATTAAGTATGTGGGTTGATGCGAGTGGATTGGTTGCTAACAATTTAAGTGGCACTGCCGTTTGCCAACCTCCTCTCCTCTCCTGTGCATAAGTTTGAATTAATTAGGTAGGTGTCAGCATTAAATTGCTCGCAACTAACATCCAACTGTACACATTTATGAAGCATCATACCAATTGCACATCCATTCCAGTTTTAGTCTACATGTTTCCACTTTCCTCACATTATCAATCATCATCTTCTTCTTCTTTCCACATTTTTATTTTATCATCAGGTCAGATCAGACATATTTTGCGTGATCGGCTAGCTCTTTTTGCGTGTCACACACACTGCCAGCATAACATTATTATGGTGGAGTCAAAGTTCACATGATTATTTGCGTTCATCGTCCAAAAGAAAAATAGAAAGTAGGTAGGGTTCAACCACTGGCCTGGCCAATATATATATATATATATATATATAATTAGGTAGGTAGGTAGGTTTAAAGATCGGTCGGTCGATGATGAAGAGTTCGGAAGTAGTGATGGAGATGGAGGCGAACAAGGCAGAGGTGGGGAAGGGGATGGTAGTGGGAGGGCTGAGCCCCCTGAGCGAGAGCCTGTGGAAGGAGAAGACCAACACGGAGTTCGTGGGAGACGTGTCGGCCAGGCTTGCCTGGAAAGATTTGACGGTGATGGTGACTCTCAGCAACGGAGACACCCAGAATGTGTTGGAGAAGCTGTCCGGCTATGCTGAGCCCGGATCTTTTACAGCACTCATGGGCCCTTCTGGCTCCGGTAAATCCACCCTCCTGGACGCGCTTTCCGGTCGGCTCGCTGCCAATGCCTTCCTCTCCGGCACCATTCTTCTCAACGGACGCAAGGCCAAGTTATCCTTTGGCACTGCTGTCAGTCCCGGCCCTCATGATCATGTCGTCTATTATTAATTAATTAATGAATGAATGAATTAATGAATTAAATTGGTGGTGCGGTGCAGGCTTATGTAACGCAAGATGACAACTTGATCGGCACTCTCACCGTTCGTGAAACCATATCATACTCAGCTCGATTGCGGCTTCCGGATAGGATGCCGTGGTCGGACAAACGAACCCTGGTTGAGAGCACAATCATCGAAATGGGACTTCAGGACTGCGCCGACACTGTCATAGGAAACTGGCACTTGCGAGGCGTCAGCGGCGGAGAGAGGAGAAGAGTTAGCATTGCCATTGAAATCCTCATGAGGCCAAGGTTACTTTTCCTTGACGAGCCTACCAGTGGACTCGACAGGTAATTCCTTATTCCTTTTTTAATGGAGTACTACTATTTCCTGGATCCATGAATATATAACAATTCAAATTGCAGTGCTTCAGCATTCTTTGTGACTCAGACATTACGCGGTTTGTCAAGAGATGGACGAACAGTCATAGCCTCGATTCACCAGCCTAGCAGTGAAGTTTTTGAGCTGTTTGATAGATTGTACTTGCTTTCTAGCGGAAAAACTATTTACTTTGGTCAGGCCTCCCAAGCATATGAGGTTAATTATTAACTCTCTATCTCTATCTCTATCTCTATCTCTATCTCTATCTCTATCTGGTAGTAGTAGTAGCAGCAGCAGCAGCAGCAGCAGTAGCAGTAGCAGTAGCAGTAATTCTTAATTCGAAGGAAATTGATTTAGATATTCATCCATGTTAACTTTATATATATATACGCAGTTCTTTGCCCAAGCTGGCTTTCCTTGTCCTGCTTTACGAAACCCATCCGATCATTTTCTCCGGTGCATCAATTCTGATTTTGACAAAGTTAAAGCAACACTAAAAGGTTCAATGAAAATGCGGGTACGTGGGTATCCTATCCTATCCTATCCTCCAATTAGCTAGATGAATTCCCCTCCCCTCCCCTAGCTAATTAATTAGTTGTTTGACTTCCAGTTTGAGATTAACGATGATCCCGTAGAAAGAGTAACCACGGCAGAAGCTATCCGGACTCTTGTTGACTCCTATCGTACTTCTCAATATTGTTATTCTGCGACAGAAAAGATTGAGGAAATGTCTAAAATTGTAAGCCCTAAGCTATATATATATATAATTAATTCATGGATTGGATTGGATTATATCATCCTTGGATCCTCACTGTTATATATTATTATATATACAATTTCAGAAAGGAACCGTGCTAGACTCTGGAGGGAGTCAAGCTAGTTTCTTGATGCAGGTTCTTACGTTGACCCAACGATCATTTGTGAATATGTCGAGAGACTTTGGGTATTACTGGTTGAGGCTTGTCATCTACATCGTCGTCACTGTTTGTATTGGAACTATTTACTTGAATGTGGGAACCGGTTACAGTTCTATCCTGGTAATCTTTCTTTCTTTCTTAGTTTGAACCGTATATAAATGCTTAATTAATTCATGGATGATGACTACGTGCGGGCAGGCAAGGGGCGCATGTGCATCATTCGTTTTTGGTTTTGTGACGTTTATGTCGATTGGTGGATTTCCATCGTTTGTGGAAGATATGAAGGTATATATTATATGTACACCAATTATGAGATTTGATTTTGTGGGGAAATTGTTGAGTTTGGTGATGGATGATCAGGTGTTTCAAAGGGAAAGGCTTAATGGGCACTATGGTGTGGGTGCTTTTGTGATCAGCAATACAATATCTGCAACACCATTTCTTATATTGATCACCTTCATTTCTGGTACCGTGTGTTATTTCATGGTCCGTCTCCACCCAGGCTTGACCCACTACTTGTTCTTCGTCCTCTGTCTCTACGCCAGCGTCACCGTTGTTGAGAGCCTCATGATGGCTATAGCCAGTGTTGTTCCCAATTTTCTTATGGGTATCATCATAGGAGCTGGAATTCAGGTAATTAGCTAGCCTGACAGCCCAGCCCAGGTTTACTTAAAATACTAGTACTAGTATTAATTTGTTGCTCCGATGGCCAGGGAATTTTTATGCTCGTCTCTGGATACTTTCGACTTCCCAATGACATCCCCAAACCTTTTTGGCGTTATCCAATGTCCTACATAAGTTTCCACTTCTGGGCCCTGCAGGTATACTTTAGTAAACAAACAAAATACAAACTCATGATCAAATTATTATTTTCCAACAATTATTATATTCTTCCTATTCCTATTCCTAATTAGGGGCAATACCAAAATGATTTGAAAGGGCTGGTGTTCGACAACCAGTCACCAGACCTCCCAAAGATTCCAGGAGAATACATCCTGGAAAACGTTTTCCAGATTGATGTTCACCGATCCAAATGGGTGGATCTCAGTGTCCTATTAAGCATGATCATCATCTACCGCATCATCTTCTTCATCATGATCAAAGTGAATGAGGACGTCACCCCTTGGGTTCGCGGTTATATTGCAAGACGCAGAATCAAAAATAGGAATAATGCAATTGCCAACCAGACTGCTCCATTTGCTCTTACTCAATCCCCTTCCCTCCGTACTTACGTCCAAACTCCCAACACTTAGATCCATGCATCTTATTCATTTACTGCTACATATGTACCTTAATTAGCTACCTAAATTAAACTTTAACTCCATAAATTGTTCACTTTTCCACGACTACACAAACTTTATATTTACTCCTTAATTCCAAGAACCCGTATGATAAAAATAGTTGGATCTTTCATGGATTCCACATTTATGTTCTTATATATATTTTGTTGGAATTATTTGGTGTGTATCAATAATAATATATGAGTGAAAAATTAAAAGGGAATTTAATTGATACAGTGTTAAAGATCTTAGACCTTAATTATTGGTCCTTAACAATTGAATTTTGAGCTATATTTGGATCTTAGAAGAGTTTCTAAGTTTGTTGAGCTCAAAGTTTGAACTTAGCCAGAAAATTTAGAGTGTCCAAATTCGTTGAAGGGGACATGAAAGTGCATGATAAACATGCAAAACATGTGATGAAATTCAATAGTTAGCAAATACCCCGATTTTTGTTTAATTGGGAGTGACTTACGTCTCCCTTCTTTTGGCTGAGACGAACCGGAATGGAGAAAGGTTCAGGTTCGTAGTTTGACTCATAATCCTCTCCACCTTCCATGCATGTGTGGGTCTTGGAGGCCTATAAATAGGTTTCTTCATGCATAGTTTCTGACGCCGCACATAAATTCTCCCTCTCTCTCTCTCTCCCTCAGTATTATAGCATATAGAGTTTTTAAGAAATCAGTCCAGTTCATACGTTCTTCCTGTTCGCCGGAGCTTCAAATCCTGCGGTGCTGCACACTTGAAGACGAAAATATCGTTTTACCTTTGGAAAGACGAAAGTATCGTTTTACCTTTGGAATCGTAATTCCAAACCGACGAGCACTAACGGAAAATTTTCGCTTTACAGGAAAATAATTTTTTTGACTAGATACTAGAAGTTTTATTTTATTTTTATTTTTCATGTAATTTTATTTTATTTTATTGTAAATAATTATTATCACCAAATTCATATTCCAACGTATTTAAAGGTAAAATTTTACCTGTTGGAGCTCCATTTCATCGACATCTTATCCAATTAAGAGAGAAAAAATAATATCCCATCCATTAAATAGTGCGTTTAAGTGAAAGTTATATTTTTTTTAGATAAAAAAACACTCTCCCTCTCTCTCTATATATAAAAAAGTGAAAATCAAAAAGACATTTGCTCTAAATTTGGTAAAATAAATTTTAAGGAGAATGTAGGATTTTAAAATGAAATGATTTGGACAAAAATTTGTAAAAGACTGTCTCATGACATGAGACCAAACAAATTAACATCTACCCCTACCAAAGTGTTAATGAGCAATGCCCTAGTTTCATCTATTTTCATTGTCTCGTGCCATTAGACGGTCTCAATGTATAATAACATACTAAGGAGGCGTTTGGTTAACACTCTTCAATGGTAATGAGAATGAAAATTATTTTTTATCTATGCCCCTATAATAAAAATGATATGTTGGGGGAAGAATTGTTACAATTGTGACTCTATTGCTAGTATCATGCCCCAATTTTGAAAAAGAAGTGAACAACAAATGTTTGTTGGTAGAGAAATAGGGGAGTGATTGAGGAGGATGATCGTAGAAAGAGAATAGAGTAATCAAAATGGAGTAGTAATTATCTTATTTAGGAGAGGGGGTAGTGATTTTGTTCTCATGAACCATCATAATTACACTAATTTTCAATCTCATTCACATTACCATTGAAGAGTTGTTAGTCAAACGCCCCTAATATTAAAGATTTGGTGTGGTTATCAGACCTAAGAATAGTTAAATTAATACTCCCTCCGATTCAAAATAAGTGTCGTTTTAGAGGTTAAAATTTGTTTCAAAATAAGTGTCGTTTTAACTATTTTTTCACACATTTTCCCTAATTTACCCCAAATTCAAATTCAAAATCTTATAATAATATATTTTCAAACCTCTTCAAGATGATGTGTCAACACCACCTTATTCTTAGGCTGATATGACATGTCTCAAATCTCTCTATTTTGAAATACTACGCTCTCATTAAAAGTTGGTTAAACTTTTAATCTCGACCCTTCGTTCTATATCATTAAATATAAACCATTAATTTATATCTGCATAATTAATGCAAATAGATATTTTTTCCATTTTCTTATTTAGTTATTTTTAGAATTTATTATAAATCATATTTTTCCAAACCTTAATGTAATTAAATATGATCTACTTATTTAATGAATATAAATTTATCATTTCTATGTTTGAGTTAGTATATATAGTATAATATAATGTTCGATTATTTTTTCCTAAAATAAAAGGTATATAGTTATATATTCCAAAGAATATTCTTATGTGATATATTCTTATTATGGACAAGATATAATATTGCATGCATTTTTTTAATTATAAATAAGAGCATATTGTATTTTCATTTTTTCACATCAAAGTTTCATTTGTTCTACTCTTTTGTGATATTTCTCCCATCAATTGTTGGTTAGTTATATATGTATTGTTATTAGTATATTTATTTTATAATTAAATTCATCATTTTAAGTGCTCACAATTTGATTAGATTTAAATATCAATATCAATATGAATGTAATAATGATTGTTGATTTATGCTCTACATCGTTCAGTTAAAACATTCTTCATCTGCAAAAATAATAGATTTAACTATACCATATATTTTTATCTGAAGAATTATGATGGTTTAATTGTTGTAATTTAAATCTCATTTTAGATTTCAGGAGTATGACACCTCAATTTTATCTGATTTCTATTATCAAGAGTGAGAGCCAAAAATTGACCGTTAAAGTTAGGATTGAAAAAATTGGACAATATTTTTTAATGATTTTAATAGAGACAAGTTCTACTTGGAACTCATTTTGATCGATGAACAGGTATTTGTAACGTTAAAGTTTATTTCAAATTTTGTATTGTTTCTTATATAAATTAATTTCTTACCGTATACTCCCAATAACTAATAATATTGATTAATTTATAAATTATTCAATATTGAAATGGAAATTGATTATTACTAAATTATTAGTCTAAGTAATGTTATTCTATAATTGTTATTAATTTATGTGAATTTTTTTTAATTATTTAGTTTGTAGGATATACCTATAGGTTTTAGTGAAGGGCACAGACCACAGCTAAACAAACCCCATAATTTATTGTATATACCTCGAAATATTTTAAACAAAAATATTCTTATATTAAATGTCTACGGAAAATAAATATAATATATTTTTTCAGTACGCGAAATTCGCGTGGGTACACTCTAGTATAAGAGATATTTTTGAGATTATATTAAAATATAACAAATCTATTAAAGTTTATTAAAATATTATATATCTTTTAGAGATTATACGAGGATATATGTGTCAAATTTTATAATTATTAATTTGTCTAAAAATCACTTATTTTATTTTGAGAGAGAGAGAGAGAGTAGCTGACAATATGGCCGTTTGACATATATGCATGTGGATATAGATTTGAATATTTTACTAGCTTTTACAAATTTTAAAGTAATTACCAATATTGGCCTCACACGATAAAACGCTCCATTAAAACTTAAAAAAAGAAGTGGAGCGGGAAATACATTTAATTACTACATAGGAACGGCATAATTCAGTTCCAAAATCTTGCTGAGAAAAAGTAATGGCGAGAACTAAACAACGAGCCCTAAAAAGCTCTGGCCGGAAGTCCAGCCGGAAGTCCACCGGTGCGCGTCATCCTTGGCCGATCCTTTCTGGTTTTTGGAATCTAACTTTCGGATTTTGTTAATATTTCATTTTATTTGAAATTTTGCTGCAGGCGCTGCTCCTTCATCAACTGCTGAGGTACGGATCAGTCTCTTTAATGCAATTACGTAGGAATTTTTTCTTTTTTATGTTTGCAATATAGGTAATTCGAGATTACGTTGTTAAATTTCTAACGCTTTCTTTAGCAATCGCCTGGAAGAAGAAGCAGCCCTAGGACTACTTCTTCACCAGGTATGTTCCCCCCTTTAAATTGTTCCGTTTTCTCCCAATGTTTACTTTCAAGTAATTTTGCTGGCGAGTACTAGCATTATTCAATTGGTGTGATAAATTGTTCCTTCCTCAGCTAGGAAAAAGCGTCGAAACAGGCCAGGGACGGTGGCTTTACGGGAGATTCGGAGATATCAGAAGACTACTAACCTTTTAATTCCGGCTGCTCCATTCATAAGACTTGTAATTTCTTAGACCTGTGCATACACTTTGCCTAGACTCTGCTGTTACCGTCTTATTTAGTGGTTTCTCAGCATATGATGCCATTTGATATAAGGGCTATTATGGGGTGTAAAATGGAATACTATTTCTATTTAATTTACAATCAACTCAACTGGGGACTAGGCTCGGAATGTTTATGGAACTAAATTGTTGATCTGATTTTTGCTTGTATAGATGTCATCTCAACTTGTATATGATTCTGTGTGAAGTATTTGCTTGCTGAAAAATAGTGAAGAACACTCCTCATTCCTTAGACATAGTTCAAAACCAGAGATTCTGGCAACTTTTCATGGGTTGATTATGCATAGGCATAGTCAACAAATGGCTGGGAGTCTTTAGCTTAAATTACTTATTTTTTCCTTGGACAAATATTTGATGTGTAGGTTCAATCACGGTCCGCTGGACTTGCTGCTTTATGTTGTTTTCCCTGCATCAGAAATTAACTCTGTTGCTTGAGATATTATCGAACCAGCATATGCGCATTCCATTTCTTGGAGGCATTAACTGTAGCCTAGGAAGAAAATTGAATTTCTTTGTTAGATGAAAAATAGTACTTTAATTCCACAGAGGCTGAATTTGCTTTTTATTTTATTTTTTATTCAGCTATATTTATTCCTTTGACAAATGTTTTATGTGTCAATGTTCAATTGTTTTTTGCTGAATTCATTGTTTTTTGTTATTTCCCTGCACCTGAAATCAACTCTGTTGCTTGAGTTTAAAACTAGCAAATGTGGATTCCATTGTTTGTAAGATGGGAAGTGGGAACTGTTTACTGAATCTTAGATTTAGCCTTTTCCCTTGTAGGAGATTGATTGATATGTCAATGTGAATCCTGTGTCTGCCGGTCTCCATGCTTGTATATTACTCTTTCGCTAATGATGAACTAAAACCATCAGATTTGTATAAATCACCACCTTATGACATCAATGTGAATACGTTCCGATGTGCCTTTCATTCAACTACTATAACTGCTTTTCTTGCATGTTTCTCAAGCCGTATCCAGTTTTTATAGTCATGCCGAAATCACATTCACTGCAAATTCACCAGTAACTGGTACTGGAAGCATCTCCTGCCTGATTACTAATATTTCCAGGTAATTTGAACCTCATATTCTCAAAATGTAACAGGTAAAAGAGATTACTTTCACATATGGGCCAAATGTTTCACGTTGGCAAGCAGAAGCCCTAGTGGCTCTTCAGGAGGTACTTCAGTTCTTGAAAAACTACGCTTGAACCTTGTTAAAGGATATGTGTGTAAGCACCAAATTTGCATTGATGGAAGACAACTTGTTATGTAATTATGCATTCGCATTTTAGATGTCAATGCGCATTCTTAGGATTAATTGTTCCAAAATGGCATTCTTTACTATGAAAGACATGAAATCCTTATTTTGAGGCAAAGACTTTTGTACCCTCCATGTGAGAATGATATCTAAATGCAATTTTCGCTTGGACTAAGATAGTTGAAAGAGGCATAAGAATTGACATCTGACTGAATTATATATCCCGGTTTAGATGACAAACTTGAATAATACTCTTATACTGACATAGTCTGGTGCATTAGAACTTTATGACAATCTGCTCCACTTCTCAATGCAAATAATAATGTGATTCCTGATAAATTACCTGCGCTTCATGCCTAATATCCTAACTTGTTCTTTCTTTATACTTGATGTTCTAGGCTGCTGAGGAATATCTAGTTAGGTTGTTTGAAGATGCTATGCTATGTGCCATTCATGCAAAGCGTGTCACTCTGAGTAAGTTCTACTCCTTTAATATATCTTAAATTTTATAAATTTCCAATCAATTTTATGTATCTCAAACGTGAAAAGATGCTCCTAATATCCTTACATAGAATTCCATTATCACTCGTAAATTCAGTTTTGTCTGAAAGCAATCGTTATTGTAATGCCTTGCTGTGTGCAAAGATGTACAAGTTATAGATTAGGCTTTTAACATGTTTTAAGCTTCACATTGTATGCCTGCATACATTATTAATTTAGTAAACTTTCCCTTGGTATTCTAAATTCTGGAGTACAAATCTCTTCAGTGAAAAAAGACTTCGAGTTGGCAAGACGAATTGGAGGCATAGGGCGGACTTGGTGAGATCATCACACCCCATTTTACTATGGAAGATGGTTGCTGCAGCCTATTAACTAACATGTCCCTTTTTGGTAAATTGTAAGCTTCAATTTATTCATGTAGAATTGCATTTAATTGTCAAGAAATTTACTCTCATAGCAAAGAAAGGAGCAAAGCAATGCCATACCTTTTGCCGTACCTTTCTCGATTGTTCTCCCACCTTCTGACATGGTCAGTCTATCTGCCGCTTTCTTTCATAACAGAGCCGTTATTCCCGGCTGGCATAGAAGTCTCTCGCAATTGAGAGCATCACTGTGATTTTAAGCTTCACCCGCACGTTTGGAAACTCTGAAAGTTCTCAAACAGTGGACTGCTAGAGGCGGTTATGTGGCCTGTGAGTTATAAAGCCTGTTCAAGCTTAGGTTAGGAAGAATAGCAAGTAGCTAATTCTTTTGTTAGGTAGATCCACATTCAATTGACTTCATCCTTGTAGCTCACACTTTTAAGCCGCCCAAGTCCCTTAACTGTGTTAAATTCTGTAGGTGTGTCGATGCTAAGTAATTTTATTGCTGAAACACAGTATCATGTGTGCATTGATTAAAACCAAAAATGTTTCCAAATCCCAATACTGAGGAAGAAAATATGTTCTTGAAACCGTCAATGGTTCAAGGCCGTTATTAGGATTATGATTTTCATTCTCATAAAGGGGGAAGTGTATTCTAATTTTTATTATTCATGTGATGTCAATATCTTGCCTATTTTTTGGCTAACAAAGGTACGGTTGTCTAAAAAATACGAATTGTGATCATCTCATGTATGTGAGAGTCTTGTGTGCCCTTGGAATGTTTTAAGTATTAGTTCGAGGTTGCACCATTAAAACACGGATTTGGATCTGGTGTTTTACAATACCGTATTGTGCACTAGATTTGCACAATAGAAACCCACCATTCTATATTGAATAGTGGGTTTCTATTTTGCAATTTTAGTGCACAGCACCGTGCTCTATAGGACGTAGGACCCTTCTATACGAGGAAGGATCCAAATAAAAAAATATATATATCAACGTACTTGCACTGTAGTTTTTATCGTCAATCCGATTAATTTTATAATATGAGAGTGTGATTGGGTGCAAGATTGTGGGGAGTACTCTTCATATGATGCATTGGGTGTAGGATGCAAGGAATATAGCCTGGATTCTTGAATATACTATGTAATTAGGCTTGACAATGAAAAGGGGTATCCCGCCCTGAATAGGGCAGGAAATTCCCAATTTTATCCTCTGTGAGATGGGGACGAATTATTTCCTGTTGGCCTTGATGGGATGGAAACTGGATGATACTTGTTAGGGAAATAATTAAATGAATTAATTTCACAACTCTCTACAAGTTCGGACTTTTAGATGAGACGGAATTCTTTCATGGTATCAGAGCCAATAGGCTCACGCCCGGATAAAGATCCTGGGTTCGATTCCCGCTGAGAGCAACTCCACCCATATTAAATTGTCCACTCATTGGGCCTCCCCAAAGAGGGAAAGTTGAAAGTTCGGCCCATGAGTGAGGGGGAGTGTTAGGGAAATAATTAAATGAATTAATTCCACAACTCTCTACAAGTTCGGACTTTTAGATGAGACATAATTCTTTCAATACTCCTTGGCCCACGGGTATTTACTATTTATATATAAATTTAATATTTTATATAAAAAATTAATATAAACATTGTTGTATCAATTAATATATATTATTAATAATCAAACATTATAATTTATAAATACATAATTAAGAATATGAAATAATCTAAAAAATATTGACACCAAGTTATTGAATTTTTCAGTTTTATTTTTTCTATGGTTTTTAAAGTATTGTGACGCGAAATATGTATTTCAAATGTTAATTTATTTTTAATAATTAAATTGTTGAAAATTATTGTAATTTAAACTATATGTATTATTAAACAATTTACATAAAAATGTATAATATATATATATAAGCTAAACGAGGAATGGGGAATTTCCGTGGGGGAACGAAATCCACAGGGATGGAGATGGGAAAAATTTCCACATTTATTTCGCGGGACCGTTATTGGGATTATTGGCCCGCCATGCCCGTTGACATCTCTATATGTAATACATACAAAATGAAATGATAATTATTGTTCATGCATGTATACTCCCAATTATATTACCATTAGTTTGTTCCCACTACGGATGAAATAATTCTTTGTTAGCTCATCATTTTCTTATTAAATAGTCGTATGATATTTCGTGTTTTATTTTATTGTATATACTTCCTCTTTCCACGAAAAATGTGTTATTTTATTTTTGACATGTTTTAAGAAAATGTAAACAAAATGAATGTATTTTGGAGCATCATGTGATCTATTTATGAGTTAAGTGGTTGTTTATGGGTGTAAAATTAATAACGTGTGAAAAAATTAAATGATAGTTGTAAAAAATGGAAGAGACAAACTTTTGATGGACGGATGAAGTATTATTTTTAGTGTGTGTATATGTCTACCGCGAATGTGATAATAACACATAAATTGATATGTGCAGTGAATATATAAATTAGTGCTCTCTAGGCTTCAGTGGACATGTGATTATTTCCAATATATATAAAAAAAATCGACGGAATTTCCAATAATTATAATTGTAAAGTAGAAAAATGAATCTAAATCTGTAAAAAAAAAAAAAAAAAATCATATAATACGGTTTGCCCATCCTGTATAATTAATCCTAACATATTAGGATTAACCTGTTTACCTTGATTTGAACCTCATTAATTAATTGGAGAAAGTTGAAACACGAGAATGGATAGAAAGTTGGGCAAGAAAGTCTGCCTTATTTATAGAAATCTTATCCTTCTACTACGAGGGCAACAGGGAAAAAGTGTGAATGTAACTTGAATTTTGCCTTTTTTGTGGGTTTATTATCTTACCTGGACTGGACTGGTTTATTGCTGCCAGTTAATGTATAATTCCATAGTTCATGCACAAATATTAAATTTCATATTTTCCATTTATCATTTTCTAAAGTCTTCTTTTTCTCACTCATTATTAATAGGTAAATCCTTGTTAAAATTTTGAAATATCTCTTCTATATGTTCAAAATCTACGAATTTTATTTTATACATGTTCGTCTTTATTATGTCATTTATGTACAATAAAAATTTCAAAGCAATTAGAGTTATTTTCTATTTTATATGAATTTTAATACTTCTTTTACTCAAAACTTTCACAATTCTGTCTATTTGATTTCAAAATTAAAAATATATATTTCTAGATCTCCAAATCAAATGATTTTCAGATATATTATAAAGTATAATATTCTAAACCTATGATTAGGCATGAAATTGTGAGGTTTTGTAGCCCAATTCGTCCATGTTTTGAGCGTATTTGATGATTATTTAGAGTCATTTTAGTATAATTTTCACAAACTCATCAATTTGTCTCTTTGATGCTTATTTTAGAAAAGAGGGCGAAAAATGGAGTTCGTAGGACTTTGAATTGACTCAAACGGACTCCCGGATGAGAAGATATTGAAAAAATACGAAAAGTATTAGTTCGTGCGAAGAAAAATATCACTTTGCCCAAAAGGAAGAAGTGCTCGAGCACTTAGTGCTCAAGCACCCTTGATTGAGCGCCCCAAGCGCACTGGAAGTTTTGGACCGCTCGAGTGGCCCTTGATCGAGCGCTAGGCGCTCGAGTACACCAAGATCGAGCGCATGTTTGACGCTGGAATGAGGAGGCGCTCGAGTGACAAGTGGTCGTGCACCCCAAATGCACTGGAGGTATGAAGCGCTCGAGTGAGCAGCGCTCGAGCGCTAGGCGCTCGAGCTGAAGACATGGTCTAAAGGTTTCGGCCCTTTTTGCCCAAGTCCGGCCCATGCACTATATATACCCCATCCAAGCTTATTTTTAGAGATCATCACATATTTAGACTTAGTTTTTGAAGGAAAAGAGCTTGGAAGTGAGTTTGGAGAGTTTTAGCAAGGTTTTACATCGTGTAATCAAGGTTTTTAGCATACAAATTCTTAGTTTAATTATTTCTTCGAACGAATTTCCTTTTATTCTTGTTTTCTTGATACTTGAGACTATTAAACCTAGATTTTTCAGATTTATAAAGATTTACTTTGAGACTTGAATTTTTTGATTTCATCTTTCGTTTATGTTCTTGAATTCCTTCGTTAATTTAGTTATGCATATGATTATCGTTCTTGTTATTGCTTTTGTTCTTCAAACCACCATGTTAGGCTAGAACCCTTGCATGCTTAGGATAGGATGAACTCGTAGAAGTAAGACGTTGGTACGTAATTAGGATAATTCGTGATGTATAATTTTAATTCTCTTAATTATTAAAAATTTCTAATAAACTCTAGAATAATCTTGAAATTAAGTACGAAAATTGTTAGAGAGAAGACGGCCACATCACTCTTTAATAACAAATAGACTTAAGGAGAGAGTTTTTGAAGGGGTTTATAATCTACCGATTTATCTAGGGAGGACGACCGTATCACCTTAGTTAAATTAGGGTCTCAATAATTAAGCACAATTCGTATAATCTAATTATTGGATTAGTGAAGTAGGTTGATAGGACGAAGAATTATGGTTAATTCTTGAGCTTTTATTCTTTCAATCTTGTGCTAGATTAGGGAAGTTGATTGCCTAGTTTTAGTACACTTAGGATTATAACTTGCACATCACGATTATTTTAGTTACCGTACCAAGTCCGTTAGTATAAGTAGGGATTCCCATCCCGAGCATCACCATCTCATATCTGCATTTCAACTAAATTTAGTATAGTTTAAATTTCATTATTAGCATATAATTAGTAGAAAATAATTAGGAGCATTAGCAAAAACCAAACATTGCATTCATATTAGCTACGAGACATACATTTCCAGGGATTTATTCGCATACGCATTTTCCCTTGAGTTTGATACTACTTGGTCTCTATACTCGCCCATACTACAGTGATCTCATACTCTTGTGGGGTAACTACTAGTCAAGCTAGTATTTTGCGTTCAAATCAACCTACAATAAAATTTTCAGGTTCATAAGAGTTGTTTTTATATTTATTATCAAATTATTTTCACTGATGTTCCTGTTTGTTTCTAAAAATCTACTGTTTCAAGTTTAAGAATTTGAATGCCCTATTTAAATAACTACGGAAAATCTAAATTTTGGATATTTTATAATATGATAGGTTTTCTTCATTGTATTAAATTTTCATAGTGTTCCAAGTCGAACTTTTTAGGATATTTTGATTTTACTACAACTGCACAAATTTTAAAGATTCAAACTTCTCGGTTTTCTAATTTAGAAACTTATATTTAAACAACTAGTTTTTTTTTTACCTTTTTATGTGTCATATGCATGAGTATATCATGTACAATTCAAATTCTATATGTTTCCTTTTAATATTCAATGAGATATACTTTGTTGAAAATCATGAGCAATGACACGACCACAAAAAAAAAAGACTAAAATTATTTCTTTGCATCCATGACATTAATTCGAGGTGTGATTTACTTGTCTTTATTAAATATTTCGTTTGAGTAAATTGTTATAACTACGTGCACACTATATGAGTTTATTTTTAAATATGCATGTGTGATTTATTCTATCTTTATTAAATATATTATATGAGTAAATTGTTTTCTTGCAGTATGTTATGAATATATGAACATGAATGATATTTATAATAAGAAAATTTAACACATAACTGAAAATAGGTCTTTGTGGTGAACCCAGTAGAATTGTATATTTGGGATAATCGCGACAAGAAAATAACACAAGATTGACAAGAGGTCTTTGTGGGGGACCCAATAGGATTGACAAGAGATCTTTGAGAAAAACGCATTACTAAACTTATTAATTGAACATAAAGGAAAGTCTATACATGATAACTTGTTATTTGACATGAATTGCCTGAGGCTTACATTTTATTTGTATGTTATATTTTGTTTTGACAAGAGGATCACACTTAACTAGTGATTTTGCTCATACCATACAATTTAATATTTTTTAAGGAGTCTAGTGGAGGAAAGGTGGATGCGGATGCGGATGCATATTCTTTGAAAAACTTTATTTAGTTATTTAATTATTATTTTTATTTAGACTTTGAGTTACGTCCCTTTAAATAAATTTATAATTTTCACTATTGGGAGTTTAATTTTTCATTTGGGATTTAGTTATTGGCTTTGGAGTACATGGTTATTAATTTATAACAAACTTTTTTATATATTTTTTTATTTATTTATGCTGTAAAAAAATTTAGAATCAAATAAATTTCGAATAAAATAGTATTTAATTTTTTTTAGAAAAATGGGGATGTGACACCGGTGTTCTAGTCCGAGAGGATAATTATTTTTATCGAGAACCAGGGGAGTGCATACACAACATGTGGTTATAAGTATTTGGTCGCTTTGTTATAGTGAAGGTTTCGCCATGAGACTCGCACAAACTATTTATAGTTTATGTTAAAAGTTTATTCCATCTTGCAATAGTATATTTTAGTTTTCCGTTGTATACTCTTTACATTATGTTCTTCAAATTGTCGTAATGTTTGTTACAACATTCATTACAACATTTACACTTAACACTCGCGGCACACTCTCAATTAGTATCAGAGCAATCTGATATCATACACTGGGGAATTACACTAAACATGCGGAACTAAGAGATATTGTGTATATCGTTTAATTGGAGAGACACCGTTGAGAAGATTAATTTTTTCAACCCAAACACAGTCTTGAGTATTCCCTAAGCCTAGGGTTGTAAACGAATCAAATATTTTTGGTTCGATTCGGTATTCGTATTCGAATTTTGATATTCGTATTCAAATTTTTATGATTCGAATTCGATTATAAATATTCGATTCGATTCGATTACTATTCAAATACAAATACAAAATTATGATATTCGATTCGATATTCGTAAATATTCGATTAAATATTTAATTATATAATGAAAATAATAATAATAATAATAATAATAATAATAATAATAATCATACAGCCACTTAAGGTGACCTTATCCAGCCCACTTAAACACCAAGCCCTTATCAAGCCCACCACAATAGCTTATTACAAGGCCCATCAATTTAATTATGAAAAGAAAAAAATAAATATAGAACATAAATAAAATTAGAGTCCTAAATTACTTCAAGAGTTCACAGGAAGGTGAAACGTGAAACCCTAAGTGAGCTCCTTTTCTCTCCCATGCTGTCGCTCTCACGAGTCTCACCCACCAAATCGGCGCTCCTCAGTTTTTACCAGCCAAAGAAGGAGTTCTCTCCAGCTGTCTTTACAAGACAAGATCACAGTCTTCCCAATTTTCACCGGCCGTCACTCCACCCTCTTTCTTCCTCCCTGCTGTTCTAAACACTCTACAAGCCATTCATTTCTTTTGGGTGCAAAATGGACACCAAAATTATGGTTGGGTCGCAGATCGATATCTATATGAATTTCTAATTGTATGTATCAGAGATTTGGAAAAGAGGCAAATTTTTTTATTTTTTTAGTTTTTGTAGTTCTTCATTCTTGTTTAGATCCTAAGGAAAGAGGCAGATCTATTTTTGTTTTTTCAATTTTTTTGTTCCTCATTGTTAGAGTCCTACAAAAAGATGCAGATCTATGTTTCTTTTTCATTTTTTTGTTTTTCTTCATTGTTCGCAGATCTTACATAAAGATGCAGATCTATGTTTCTTAGTATTATTTCTTTGTTGTTCTTCATTGTTGTTTGAATCCTATAGAAAGGGGCTATAGTAAGGGGCTGGTCTGTTTTTTTTATGAGCACTATTGTGGATTAAAAACATAATTAAACAAATTTTGATTAGAAAAATAATAAGAAAAAAATCGGATCGAATACTCGAATCGGATCGAATAGTTCGAATATCTATTTCGAATCGAATACGAATCAATACTAATATTCGAATATTAATCGAATACGAATACGAATATTCGAATAATTTCACGAATACAAATCGAATACAGTGGTATTCGCTTCGATTCGATTCGTTTACAACCCTACCTAAGCCCAAGCTTGTAAATCCGGTGAAAAATTTTCACGAACTTTCAAACCCTCAAGGAAGAATTATTTCTCTTTTGTTGCTCTAATTTCAAATCCTAGCACATAATTATTCATGCTTGGGGATGAAAAATCAACATGTATTTATAATTGTAGGAGATGAAAATTATATGATTTCTATTATATTCTTGGATTTCAAGAAATCCAATATGTGAAAAGATTTAATTCCCTAGGAATATTTATATATATCTCCAAATATATATTTTTCATATACTATTTCTTTCCAAGATAATAATTCTTTTCTTGCAACAAAATTAATTCTTTTCTTTTAACTACCTTAGTTAATGGGCTACTCAAGGGGCATTTAAGAGAATCGAGATTGAACCTCCTAATGGGCCTAGAAACCAATATTGAACCATAATATTATTCTAGCCTATTAATATTAGGCATAATGTATTAAAAGACCCTCAAACTATCAAATTTTATTTTAAAAGGCCCCTGAACTAATTTTTATTTTAAAAGAAACCCTTAAGCTATTCATTTTTGTTTCATTAGGCCCCTAAACAATTTTTTTTGTTTCAAAAAGCCCTTAAAGTATATAATTCATGTTTCATAAGACACCTACTGAAAATCCGTTAGAGACATAGTTTTTGTTGGAATTTGATTTTAATAGCATTGAATTTGGTTGATTTGTCATATTTTAATGAAAAATATTAAAGTAACTTAGATAAATTCATGAATTTTCGTTACCATGGGCCTCGTGAAACAAGAATTAATAGTTCAAGGGGTTTTTAAAATAAAAAATAGTTTAGGGGTCTTCTGAAACAAAATGTGATAGTCCAGGTGTCTTTTAATGTATTATGCCTTAATATTAATTCACTCCACTATAGAATCAATATTGCACTATCCATCCTAACCCATATTACAAAATATGTCACCTGGTTATTATTTCTCGTGTTTAAGTTATCAATGTCCATTAATTAGTTAATATAAGTCACTGAACGGTATAATCAATTAATAATTAATACTATTTACTGAAAATAACTAATGCCCTTTAGTGAAAACTGTTGTGACCCTGGATGGACTTCGGCCTCCCATTGGTATGATATTGTCCGCTTTGATTCGAGCCTCCACAGATTTATTTTTGGGTTTCCCCAGAAGGTCTCATACCAAATGTGATATTGATCATCCTTATAAAGCCCATGATCCTCCCTTGTGAATCTTATGTGGGATATTGTTTGTCCCTAAAAATCCTCCTCTCAAATAAAGACCACTCAGACGACTCTGCTCAATCTGTAAAGAATCCTATCGTTTCACCATAATCACTAGGGATGAACAAAATACCAAAAAATCGAAAAATCAAACTGAATCGATTAATTTGGTTCGATTCAGTTTTTGATAATGAAATCTGGTGTTCGGTTTTAATATTTAATAAATTTAGTTTATTTGGTTCGGTTCGGTTTAAACACTGAAAAACTGAATAAATTGAATTATATTCTAAAAATATTTTTAAAAAAAACATTTTATATCACTGTATATATTAATTTATTAATATATGTAATATATATATATATATATATATATATATATATATATATATATATATATATATATATTTAAATTTACCCCAAATTTATCACTAGTAAGTCTAGTATGCAATTATCACACAGTTCCAACTCGTTTACTAAAAATATTTGAAAGCACATAATATATCTTTTTTTTAAAAATATATCATTATTAAATATGTTTTAGATGATTTTTGTTGAAGTATTTTACTATGATGCTTTGTGAAATTTGTAAACATCATTTTTAAACTTGTTTCATTTTCTATCTCAATTTAATATGTTTTGTGATGTTGGTTTTTTTTTATAAATATATTTTTTGTATAAAAATAATTAATAATAGTTTTTCAATCCGAAATAACCGTAATAACCGAACTGAAATATTTCGATTCAGTTTGGTTCAATTTTTACACAATTTGGTTCAGTTTTGGTTTTAAAATTTAAAATATCGGTTTGTTCGGTTCAGTTTCAAATTGCGTCAAAACTGATTGAATCGACCGAACGCTTACCCCTAATAATCATATCTTTTTTTCTATTCGACACCATCAATTCGATAGGGATCGTGACTCTAATACCAGTTTGTTAGACCTCGACGGATGGACCTCGATCTCCAATTGGTATGATATTGTCCGCTTTAGGCTGAGCCTGCACGGATTTATTTTTAGGTTTCTCCCAAAAGGCCTCATTCATAGCAACCGACTTGGCCTTGACATCTTTCGATGCCATCAGTAGTGTCCACAACCCTTGTTGTCTCAACAAGGCTTGCATCTTGATCTACCATAAACTGAAACTGGTTCTTCCCGTGAATTTGTCGATTTTCACGTTTACCCCAAACATTTCTCTCACCAGATCGTGAAAATTCTAACCGGCTCTAGATACCAATTTATCGGAATTGATCACATGCCAACCGGTGGGCACAATCTTATATACCCATCCTGAATGTATTAATGACACATAAGCATATATAAATAATTATTTAAAATAATAGTGGGCCCCCTGCTTATGTGTCATTAACACATTCGCGATGGGTATATAATATTATGCCCACCAGTGGACATGTGATCATTTCTGACCAATTTGTTATAACGAGATGCAAAAAAGAATTATAAACGTAAAAGAAAACTATACAGATTTATGTGGTTCACCAATGTTGTGTTGGCTACGTCCACGACCAGAAGTCCACGGCCAGAAGAGAGGATCTGTATATTATTATGAGATCTCAAGATTTTTTAGTACAGAATGACCTGGGTCAAATAATAAAGGTATTTATAAACCCCTAACAGACTGAGCCTCGAAAACAGGGCCAAAACCCTAAATGAGCCTAAACATAATATACACCGTGAAAATCCCTTGAACCTCCGGACCAAGAGCGTGTCGCCCCCTGGACCCCCGACTTGCTAACCGGGTAGCGAGACCCCTGACAAATCTCCATGTTGACTTGAATCCTCTCACGGATCAGATGGATGCATTATTAAAGTGCTCAGACATACACGTGACTCCCCATACTCAGATTTGCCCCCAAGATGGGCAACTAACATCTTCTAACAATTAACAAGTCCAAACATCTTGGAATACTCGAAACTGGCTTGGTGAAAATATCAGCAGGGTTGTCAGCAGTCCCACTTTCTTCACCTTAATCTTTTTTTCACTTCTCATAAAATGATACTTGATGTCAATATGTTTTGTTCTCTCATGATGAACCTGATCCTTTACTAAACATATCACACTCGGACTATCACAAAATACAGATGCATAATCATGATGTAGACCAAGATCATTAACCAAGACTTTCAACCAGATTCCCTCTCTGGCTTCTTCCGTTAAAATCATATACTCTGCTTTAGTAGTAGGCTGCAAAATAACCTTCCAACTAACAATAAAACCGCCAAGAGTGAAAACATAACCGATCATGGACCTCCCACTGTCCACATCTCCTGCATAATCAGAATCACAATATTCAGCAACTAAACATTTAGTATCACTTCCACCTCGAAGGTATTGGGAAATCATCTTCACATGTTCCTTACTAGATTGGGAAAAAAATATAATATTTTTTAGTGAAAACAACTAATATCCGTTAATAGTTAATGCATAAACCATTTTCACTCCATCTTTTATTTTTATGGTAAACAAATTTTAGGGTGTATCCAAGTGCATATTATGCACTTGGATTTTTTTTATCTAATTTAAAATTAATTTTGACTTTTTAAATTCTATTATAAAATTCGGTTAGGCATTTACGGGTCGGGCATTCTCCATCTTCTCTCACTTTTTTCTCCGCGCTTCTTCAGGCATCGTCCTCTTCTTCAATTTTCCAACGAGGCTTCTGCTTATTTCCGTCATTAATGGCGATGCGTGGTTGCGGTTCTATTTTCCGGCAGTTCTCTTCAATTAATTCCAGTGAAAATGGTGGTGGAGACTCTCATTTTCTCTAATCACTCGATTTGGGGGTTTCCAACCTTAATTTCCTCCATTTATGATCCGCTGAGCCTTTTCCATTGATTTGCAGCCATGACCTTTGGCACCGGTGTCGGAGGCGGAGGAATTGTTGTAGCAGATTGTATTTGAAGCAGGGAACGATTCAAATTCACAGATCTTCTCATTTAAATGCAATGTTTTTTCTTTTTTTTTTCCCTTCTCAATCTCACTATTCAATCCCCAAATTATCATTGCAACATGATTAAATTTTTTCTCTCTCAGTATCATAACCCCAAAATTTATTCAAATACAAAAATTTATTACTTTGATTATTATTGATTACTTGGAGTATTGGTGATTTGTTATCGGGGTATTGTTGCTTGGGATATTGTTGATTAAGTCTTGGAAGTACTACTGAATAATTATTGGGGATGCCACTGTTCCATGTATTGTTTAGTAATTCTTGGGGTATTAATGATTATTACTTGGACTATTGGTGATTAAGTCTTCGGGTACTACTAAATAATTCTTGGGAATATCATTGTTCAATGTATTGTTGAGTAATTCTTGGGGTAATCGTGATTATAACTTGGGGGTATTGGTGATTATAACTTGTGGTATCGGTAATTATAACTTGGGGTATTAATGATTAAGTCTTGAGGTACTACTGAATAATTATTTGGGGTATTATTATTGAGTAATTTTTGGGGTATTGGTGATATAACTTGGGGTATTGGTAATATAACTTGGGGTATTGGTACGAAGCGCGCGCGACACATTTGCAACCCGGTTTGTTATCAGGCCCGCGAATTTTGTACGGGCAGTCAGTAGTCTTGCGAATTTTGAATTTTGGTCAAAATTAATTTTAAATTGTGATCAAATTTCAAGTGATAAGTATCCATTTGCATGCACCCTAGAATCCTCTCCATGGTATTCTAATTTAATTTTTTATTTATGGTGCAAGCTGTACTAGTATCCTACTAAAAGCCATTCATATAAAAGCATGTCCAATTGAAATGAAGTATCCGATTTTTAGGAGTAATTATTTGTTGATACAATTTTTTTAAGTGTTCTTAGTTTAAAATACTACCAATTTTTTTTATTACCTTTTGCTTCAATTTTAGTGAGGGTTTTACTTCTTTGACCTTTTGGTATGTTTTATTTTGGTAACGATTTTGTAACTGATCCATAATTATTAGGGGGTATTTTTAGTGAATGAATCTTCGTATTAATTATTTTCATGTGGAGTTAATGTAGGAAAGTTAGTGTAATAGTTATATGGTATTTCTGGGGTGAATAATGTCACTTTTTATACCATTCTTAATGGATAGTTGTTGAATTAATCCAAGGTTGGGTGCATTTTTTATTTGTGTACATTAGTTGTTTTCTAGTGTGTAATAGTTTTTATGTGATTGCACATTTTATATACTATTCTGAGGTTTATGAATATTAAATCTTTGGACATGTGCATCTTCTTTTTTAACGTGGACATATTTATGTGCAGTATCTTCTTATAAAAAATTGCACATTGCAATGTTACATATAAATAAAAAGATACGTATATTCACATATGCATTACTCCTACTTTCTACAGTTGTCCAAGTGTGTATTTTTTTTCCAAAATGTACTCTATTCCAATTACGAAGTTTGCACTTGGGTAATTATGATTTGCCAAATTAAACAATGTTGTACATGTGCAATGTTGCAGTCATTAAAAACGTACATTCTAGTTATTTTAATTACTGATGATAATGTGGAATGTTCATTCTACGTGCGCATCATTCATAATTCCAATTCATTACTCGTAGTTGTACATGTGCAGTGCTTCACATATTAAAAATGTACATCCACATGTGCAACGTTTGACACATTAAAATGTTATGAAAAATAAAAATCCCAATTTTTATAACACACTATTTTAATGTAGAATTCTGATTGGTTTTGTTCATTAACACAATTTTTTTATATTACCAATTCAAATGTGCATCAATCACCACATATATTTGAATAGGGTAAAAATTAGACATAGTAATAATGCACATGTACATTCTTATGCGTGAGATAAGGTTTTGTAATTATATGAATTTGAAACTACAGTTACCCCTTTCTAAATTGTGACTGCGTCTTTCACTCCTTTTCTGTATGGAAGGTATTGACTTCCTTTTTGGTGAATTTTTTTTAAGGCCTACTTTGGTCAAATTGGTAGTCATTTTGTAGGTAATGCTAATACAAATATTTTGTGAGAGTTTTTAGGTAGTATTACTTATGGATTGTATTTTATAGTAACTCCCCCCGATTTCTATTCATTTATACAAAAACACGTCAGCTTGAAATATGTTAACGTATAAGGAATTTGGATAATTATATGCAATTTTTTAATGAGATATATTGAGAGCCCATAATTCTCCCATCTCTTATTGCATCATAATATCCCTTATAAAAGAAAACTATAAATAAATTAACATGAATCTCGTAAAAGCAACTATTTAAACTACCTATGATTTACGCCTTACGTATGATATTAATGAATATAAACAACTAGATGATAAAATATGTGTTAATTAGCGTAAAAAAAAAAATTAGCGTAAATAACAATTACGAATTTATTATTTCAATTATCTTAAATTATTGTTTGATCTTCGTCGGTGGGCTTTTATTGCGTGATTTGTCTTGCTCAACGTCTTAATTTTTTTATTACTGTTGGTAACAATATATATTTTATGATTGTATCCCCTCTTTAGCGGTATACTCCATCCGATTCGAAATGTTTGATGTTTTAGAGTTTTTTTTTTTTTTTTTTGTTTCAAAATATTTGATATTTTAGGGTATTTTGCACCTTATTTTCCTATTATGCCCCTATTTAAATCCCCCTAAAATATCACTCATATTTTCTCCTTACCTTTTAATAATTTTACACCATAAATAAACTAGTTGACATTCCATCAATCTCTATTCAATCAATATATCATAAGGGTATAATAATCATTATACACCATTTCTTAATTCTCACAACAAATCCTAAAACATCAAACATTTTGAATCGGAGGGAGTAAATTATATAGTCAAACAATAAAATAAATATTAAATTCTGCGTGAGACCATCTCATTTGAGATGGAATATCACCGTGAGATGAGATATAAGTTGGACATTAATGCATTAATACTTTATAAGGTAGGTTTCATGTAAAATTTATTTATAGTATGAAACAAATATTATTAGATGTATTCATTGATATCGTAGCAATTTATACTATAATTTCAATTTATAATAGTATCTATTAATAGATAAAATGATATTAATTTTATACAATAAAACTTGTTTAATTTGTAAATTATATCACCGTTAAATTATCACACACAAGTTTTTACGATAAATAAATTATTTTCCATAATATAAATATTAATCCACCGACACTTCTTTGTGCACCCATCGCTACAGCTGTGCCCTACCCCACCCAATACCACTCCCCTGCCCTCATGTCATATTGTAGTTTCATTTACTGTTTTTTTTTTTTTTATAATTCACCTGACTGCGCCCAATGAAACTATTAATTTAATTTTCGAATTCAATGACATACTTCAACTTAATCGATACGAAAAGACTTATTGGATTCCACTAAAAATTGACCTATTAGACCTCGTCAATATAGGGCGGAACTATATACTCTTCCATGTTTATTAAATACTCCCAACCTATTTCTGTATTATTATAAATTTATAAAAGGCATCTTATGCACCTTATCATTAAGAAAATAAAATTATGCATACTTGGTACACCTACAAAAAAAATTCAAGAGTCAGACAAGAAGTTATGAGAAAGTTGGAGTCAAATTTTTTTACGGCAATGCACGACCAAAACACATTAAAAACTTCATTGTGGTTGCACCACCATTTTATCATTTTTACGATGGTGCTGCAATCTTAAATTGTGTATTTTTTGTAACATAAATGGTGCACACGTAGGAAACTTGGGCTACATATATATGTACACTTGTTTGAATTTTTTTTTAAGGTTTTCTATTAATGGTGTTATTTGTTTATATTTTGAGTATTTTGTACCAAATTTTCGTATATTTTAGCATATAAGTTCAATAATAAGTGTGTTATTATTAGTCTCATGTTTAAAAAAAATCCCGATAATAATTTTTCGAACCCGGTTTGTCGAAAAATAGTCAGCGTTTCGATAAAAACTTGTAGAAATGTGGTCAAGATTTCAACATCTTGTCTAAACATCTTTCCAAAAATTGTTTGCCGAAATTCTTGTAATTTTTCGACAAGTTCTTTTCCAAAATATGATCCATATTTTGACCAACTGTTGTTGAAGTGTTCGATTAAGGAAATGGAAGGTTGGGTCGTCGCCAGAAGAGTGAGATTTCAGTGTAATGTGTAGAAGGTGGGGGAAGGGTTTTGTGAGTGTATCAAAATTTTGAAGTAATATTATGAGCAAGGGTAATACACAATTATTTAAAATTAGATAGGTAGATTAAGTAGGTGGGGTATCTAATAAATATGGAGAGGTATATAGCCAGACCCATATTTTAATTGAGCCTTAATTTTATACGTTGATGCCGACAATTCAATGTATTCGTAAATAATACTATCAGATATTTTCACTTAACACAAATTCTAGCAAACACTAAAGTACATAGCATGCACTTAGATTTTAAGCTCAATTTTAATTTTTCAAAACACACCAAACTATGTATTTTTTCCAGTTGGGATATTACTGATTACTTCTTGGAGTATGTCTGACTACTTCTTAGAGTATCACAGATTATTCATTGGGGTATTACTGATTGCTGTTTGAGGTATTTTTTTTTTTTTTTCAAAATTCAAGTGCATATCATGCACTTAAGTGCACACTAGAACTATTCTTCACTTAATAATATCAAATATTTTTATTGAATTATATAATTGCTAAGTAAATATTGTTTAAAAATATTATCGAGACGCATGGTGTTATTAATTAAATATAATTACAATTTAAAAAATTGCAATTTTTTCTTACTACTCCACTATTCGTGAAAAATAGTCAACTTCGTTTAATTAGTTTGTCCATAACGACGACTTTGAAACCACTGCTCATCTTTTCTTCAATTAATTGTTACTCCCTCCGTCCCACCATTATTTACATAGGTGGGACGGCATACATTTTAAGAAAAATCAATTTTTTAAGTAAAGTAGTGACATATGAGTAAATATGTGTATATTATTGTGAGTGTGCACGGAAATCAATATTTCCTTTTTTTTAGTGTGCAAATAATTTTGGGACGGATGAATAAGGAAAATGTGCAAATAATGGTGGGACGGAGGGAGGAGGGAGTAGTTAACTTCAAAGGTACGGGGGAGATCCGGAAATGGTGGGACGTTTTCAGTGTTTTCCACTCTAATTGGGGGTGCACTTCCTACATTACATTCTAATGTTTGGACATGATGAGAAATGTTGAGCAGTGGCGTCATCAATATGGGTTGATGTGACATGGAAATTGTAGAAAAGTGTAATGTGGCTGTTTTTAAAGAGAATTGTGGAAGATATTTTCGTGAGAGTTCAATTTTGGTTGTCCCAAAAAAAAAAACTTGGTTGACAAGGAGAATGAGTTATGAAATAGGTGAAGAATACTTAGAGATTGCATTTTGTAATTGATCTTTAATGGGTCAAGAGATATTTAGCTTCTTGTAATCTTCACTTTTTGTACGGATAGTACCTCTTCTGCTCGAGTTTTATTTAATTTAAATTTATTTAAAAAAATTGTCCATAAAAATAATATTATTTCCTAAAATAAAAATAATTACTTTTATTTACACCTTCAACATACATTTATTTATATATTTTGTTAATAAATTTCACCCATAATATTTTTAAAACAATTTTTTTATACGTACTAAATTTGACTATAATATTAAAAAAAAAAAAATTTGGACAGTTGGAGTAACATGTAAACAAATTCTAAAATCACATTTATCTACACCTTTGCACGGAAAGAATCTACAGTATATTTTATTATCTTTAACGTAAGAAAGACGAAAATAGAAATAGCGCCTCATCAAAAAATTAAATAATATGGCATATTTCCTTTAAAAAAGAATAACATTGCATATTCAATTTCCAAAATGTATCTATAGTCGTTACAAAATTCAAAATAAAGAAAAAATATCACATTTCTTTTACAAATAAATAAACCCACACCACAAACAATCTCCCAAAAAAAAAAAAAAAAAAAAAAACTAAGCGAAAACTCCGAGCAGCAAACTGAGACAGAGTGTCACAAAACCGGCACCGACAACTCTAACTCCGTCGTTACTCGTATCCTCATCTGCCGCCGCCTCATCGTCGGCGGAGGGGCCCGGAGTATCTGCTTCATCGTCGAAATCATCGCCGCTTTTCTTACTCTTCTTCGATTTTTTAGCTGGCTTCGGCGCAGGAGCCGGGCTAACCGGCGGCGCCGTCTTGAACAGTTCCCTGGGGAGCAAAACCTTGTCGATTTTGAACACCGCCAACGGATCGGCGTCGACCAGAGTTCCGTCGATTGTCGCCGTCACGATTTTGGTCTTCAGCGTCACATCGTCGCCGTCGTTCTGGACTGTGAAATCGAATTTCTTAGCTCCTTCGGTAGCCAATGTGTTCATCAATCCGTTGCTAGATCTGAGCATTCCGAGTGAATAGTACACCGGAACTTCGTGGAAGAGGAGGAGCGAAGTTTTTCCGTCGGCGGTTAGGTTTTTGTACCTGTAATTTAATCCCCAAATTCAAATTCAAATGAGAGAGAAAAACAGAAAGGTTAGGTTCTGTAGCTTAAATCCCCAAATTCGTCAATTAGAGAGAGAGAAACAATATCGATAATTCAAAATCGAAAATTACCTAGGCATGAATGATTTGAGCGAATCATCAGAGGGGCAGAAGATTGTTAAACCTCCGGCGACGCTCTGAGCAAGGACGTCATCTACTTTTTGTGCAACGATCAGATCGGCGAAGGCTTTGCAACCCTGGCGTGCCATTAGAGAAGTTACATTCAGATCTGAGGGGGCGGCGGCGGGGGCTTCGGCCTCCGGCGAGGTGAGAATGTGACTGATTTGGATTACAGCAATGTCGTACGGCAATTCCTCAACGGATTTGACATACGAGGCCATAGGTCGATCGGCGTCGCTATCCACCGGTAGAAAGCCGACTTTGCCGCCTTTCATGTCGGTGATATTGACGTAGCCGGAGGTTCCGGCGGCCTCGCCGGTGGCCTGGAAGAGGGAGGAGGTGGTGGTGGAGCCCTTGGTGATCTGGTGGAGTTTTTTAGCGTTGAAGTAGTCGGCGAAGACGTGGAGGGAGAGGATGTTTTTGATGGTGGGGAGAGGGTAGTGCTTGGAGAGGAGGTCGCTCATGGCGGCATTGTCGACGGCGCAGACGGTGATGGTGCGGCGGCGGTTGATCTCGCCGGCGAGGTTGGTGGTGGTGAGGTAGTGGTTGAAGGTGGAGAACTCGGGGTGCTTGGCGAGAATGCGGGTGATGTTGTGGGCGGAGGTGGTGGTGCCGGCGGCGGCGGCGGCGACAAGGCAGAGAAGGAAGATTCTTAGCTGCATTGTGTACGCCACTCGCTAAATGTGACACAATGCTTTATGAGTGTGTGTGTGTGTTTCTATTTCTAGATGCATATATAGCTGATGTGTGTGTATTTTATATATATCCACGTCATAATTAGTGTTGAAATCATGACTTAATGACAGTCCTTTTTTTTAATGTTTTTTAGTTAGTGTAACTGCGGTTGTTACATGGAATCAATCTTTAATTCATTGCCTTTTTTCACGAAACTTGTCGACTGGAAATTTAAATTCCACCTCGTGAGGTGATACACTTTTTAGAAAAATAGGGAAAAAAAATTAGTGCGAAAATTATTGGGAACTTTTTAAATGTTATGAATAATAATTTTGAATAATTAGTGAATGTCCATTATGTGTCAATATACACCATTATTGTATCATTTATACCACTTAATTGGCTCGTATGATTAGCTCGTGAGATTAGTCATTTTATAATGGTCCATTAATTAGTTTACATGTTTAGAGTCAATATATGTGTATAAATAGAGCTTTATATGAGTGCATTTGTAAGATGAAAGTAAGATATAATACACAAGTAATAGTGCTATCCTTCTGGCTTGGTATGCCCCCAGACGTAGTCATTCTTAACGAACTGGGTAAACAAATGTGTGTTCTTCTCTTTCTCTATTTTTTCATAACACGTTATCAGCACGAGTGTTCTACTCATTGAGGTTTTTCTACAAATTGGTGGTGAACCTTCTCGAAACAGAGTCGCCAGTCGCTACAGTGAAGAACCTGGTTCAAGGTTATCTATGGTGGTAATTTAACTTATCAGTTTATTAAGCCCTGATGTTTTTATATTATCTTTCGCTTTGGATACTGTGTCAAATTAGTTCCGAATCGACAACAAAGGCTCTGTAGGCCTAATTCTTTGAATTAAGTAACCAACAAAATGTTTTCCGCGAAAATTGTTCTTGCTTTTAACTACTACCTTTGCTTAATCAAAAAGCCTTTTTCATGATTTTTATATATACAAAAAAAAAAGATGTTGAGGAATTTTTCTTTTAAATTAGATTTTGTTATTTGTATTGAAACTATCGTCTATTTGCAATATGTTTCTTTCTATATAAGCAATGAAATATGTTGCATGAATTAATTCTTGCAAGTGGTAATTTTGAAAAGTTTCATTTTTTAGAATTTAAATTGGTACTCTTATGTAACCATGTACTTGTTCTTTCTCAATTAAAATTCTTGATCTCATAGTAGCAACTCGGTTTTTATAATTTCATAGTAAGTAGTTTTGGTCAAAACGTAAATCAATTATGAATTATGGTTTTGTTTTCTTTGGACATTGGACTCGCTATTGATTATTGTACTTTGTTGATTGCACTACCAATTGGAGATATATTTGAGATTGCGCAAAATGTGAGATGAATCTATTTCACGGTATTCTCATTCTTTTGATGCAATATTTATGCCCCTCTGATACCTAATTGTATTATATTTTAGCTATGTATATATTTGATATGTGCATAGGCTTTGTAAGAAAACTTTCGGAATCAAGTGTTTCAGGGCATGAACTTTTATTTATTATTCATAAAAATTATAATTGGGATAATGTTTAAATTATTATTTTATTATCTAAGGATTATTCATGAATTCTATGAAAAATTGGAGTCCCCTCCCCATACAACTTACCTGTTATAGGTGTATACCTATAATTGTGTGCAGGTTTGACTGAGTGAGTTTATATGTATTAGACTAAGTACAAATTTTGTATCTTACTTTTGTGAATCGTGGGCATTGTGTGTGGTTCATGATTTTATTACTCGTTTTTCTGGGATCATGCCTATTGCAATTGTGATTAATTGAGAAGAGTTGTAGTATTATAATTATTATTGAGCTTCCGATTTAATACCTTAAAGATTCTATTTGTGATCATATGCGAAGATATGTGGGTTAATAATTATGGGATTGAGAGTATAGTAATATTGTACATGTTTATTCCTATCGCCTCATCTATCTTATTTTTATTATTATTAAGTTTTGTTGGGGGTTAATTGATATGAAATACTACTTTTAATCCGCATCAGTAGATGTACACAAATTAGCGAATATCTCATATTTTAAAATAATTCATGATATTGATAAGATGTATATGTGTGCATGAATTTGGCATGTGCGTGCTCTCAAATATGAAAATTAAATTGATTAGGAGCAAGTTATTTGATGCAAGTATATGAACTGATTAACAAACATGTTATATTTTACAAATGACATGATTCTCTTAAGTTTTAATTGTTATTTGTTTATTTGACTAACTCGTTTTTGCATTGAAGATTATTTTGAACTCGATATTGGTTACTATGTATACTTGTTTGGAGACATGCCTAAGATATTGTCCTTGTCTCTTAGACAAGAAAGCAAGCACATATATCATATACTTGATATATTGTGAGGTTTTTACAATTGAATATCTAATAGTAAATTATCCACATATTTTGTGGAGGGATCACCCCACTTATAGATTCAAGATTTAAATTTTGTTAATAAATATACTTGGTCATGTTCATAATTAGTTCACAATTAAAATTATGTGGTGAAACCATAATTGATGATGATATGTTTGAGAAGATTACTTTTCATGTCTCGAATATGCTCCTGCAGCAACAATATCGAGAAGAAGAAAAAAAAGGTTTAGGGAATATTTTGAACTAACTACTTCCTTTCTCTTAACTACACAAAACAATGAACTATTGTTGAAAAATTATGAGTCATGGCATACTGATGTTAGTCCATTCCCTGAAGTGAATGCGACTCAATATAAAAGAAATGGACATGGTCGTAAACGTGACCATAATAATTGTGGATGTGGACGTGGTATATTTATCCCATCTAACAATAACAATCATGATCGTCACAGGAAATAAATTGTCTCCCAGAAGAGAGACTATACAAATTTTGAGGAACAATTTTTTGATGTGACATGAAAGACTATTGGTCCTGTATCTATCAAACACCGGATCATCTTGTTAAAATTTATTAAGCATCCTTGAAAAAGAAGGATGAAGATGTTGTGATATATCTTGGATGAAAATAATATTTGCAATGATGATGATGAAGTGTTTTTGCACATATAATGTTTAACTATAGAAAATATGTTTATCATTTGGAAGAGGGGGAGACAAATATTAATAATATAAGTCATAGTGCAAACTTGTTTATGGCTCCAGAAGAGTCAGTATATTTCTCCCTGAAGGGACTAAAAATTTATTGCACTATCGTCTCCCAATCCTCGAAGAAATTTGTTGAGCTTTAAAAATCAACGGAAAAGGAAAATCAATTAGAAAATAACATTTAATTTCCTTGATCTTTAAAAAAAAATAGCAATGTGACCTCAAAGTTGTATTCATCGACTCCAAAAGAGTTACTAAATCAAATTTTCTTGTCAAAAAGGTTATGGTAAAGATTAATGTCCTTAAAGGACAAATAACAAGTGATGAACTTGAAACACGCCTAAAGCGTGAGAGATCTCTTGGTTCGAAGATTAAATAAAAGTAATGAGTCAAAAGGTAAACGACTTAATGTCCAACCTCCTGAAGAGGTTGTCTCCAAATATATTGCTCTTGAAGAGCTAGCTTTTACAACTAGTGTGTAGGAATGAAATATATATTTCCCACAATGTATCTCAACTGCCCAGAAGGCTAACTACACATTGATACAAATTATATCTCGACATTAGAGGGAGATAAAAATTCAAAATTTAATGAATGTCGAGAAATTTCTCAGAAGGAAAAGATCTTCAATATTTAGACCCACACACTAGTCAATTTGAACTAAAAGCTCAAAAGATAATTAACTTGCAAGATTCAGCAAGTACTCTGCCAGATGATTATATCAATTATAAATGAGTGACTACATTGCATATATCTGCAGTATATGCATCACAATGTATAGAGGTTCCAAAAAAAATTAAGTGTATTTGCTAATGTTCCTGCACTCCTGAAGCATAAGGAACCTCTTAATATGAAAATATGTAAATCCGAGGTAAATCAAAAGCTGCTAAAGTCACTCCAGGTATCTCCTGAAGAGATTCATCCTGAAGACGAAAATCTTAGTAACAAAGCATGTGCACAAAATAATAAAAATACTAGGGTTGCGGAACAACCAGATCAAAATATTTTGGAAAATGATAAGGATCTGGTTGACATAAATTTATATATACATGAAACACTTACAATAGAAATATCATTGTTGTCGACAACATGTTCATGCCCACTATTGCTTTTACTATCACAAATAAAAATCTGGATCCAGTACCTAAGTTGGGTGCCAAAAGCACTTTGACTAGGTGAAATAGTAAGAAGCAAATTGTGGCAAAGCTAGACTCGCTAAATAAAACAATTTGTTGATTTTATAGTACATACACCCTGAAGTGTGTATTTGCACAAAATATGAATAATAAGGTGGTAAAATACAAAACGAGATTAGTAACTCAAGGGTTTTCTCGGAGACCCGATATTAATCAAACATATTCTCATGTTATGTATAGAATAATATTCCGCTATTTAATATGTCTAGCAGTAAATACGAAAATTTGGGAATGCGTCAAATGATGCAACAATTGCATATTTATACGATTATCTTGAAAATAATTATATATGAAAATTCCTGAAAGATTTAACATGCTTGAAACATGTCAATTAATCCAAAAGAAGATTATTTTATTAAATTGCAAAATTTATTGTATGAGATCAAATAGTATGAACATATGTGGCATAATAGTCTAGTTAAAGAAGATTATACCAATGACTTAATATGCCCATGTGTTTTCATAAAGAAAAATGGGTCAAATTTTGTGATAATTACAATGTTGATGATCTCAATTTAATTGGGAGTCCTGAAGAGCTCCAAGAGGTAGTTGCACATTTAAAGAAGGGAATTGAGATCAAAGATTTTGGACAAACTAAAATTTGCCCTGGTTTACAAATCAAATGTTTAGAAGGTGGAATATTGGTCCACAAACTGCTTATACTCAAAAGGTATTACATCGATTTTACATCCATTAAGTACTCCAATGGTTGTTCAGGTCGCTTGATCGTAATAAGGACCCATTTTAGACCACGGGTAGAATATGAAGAGATATTTGGTCCTGAAGTACCATATCTCGTGCACTAATTTATCTTGTCAATTATACAAGACATTAGTCAATACCGATTGCACTATTTAGAAAGTTGGTGAAACATATTAAAATGCATCGGTTAAATTATTTCAAAAGATGTTTGAATCAGAGGGAGAATTTTTGCATTAAATAATACTCCTATGTACTATTTTCCCTTCACTAGGGATTTTGTCCACTGAATTTAATTTTTCTAATAATGTTTTTAACGAGACATATTATTTGTGGACAATGGACATTCAAGGGGGAGTGTTATGAATAATTAGTGAATGTCCATTATGTGTCATTATACACCATTATTGTATCATTTATACCACTTAATTGGCTCGTATGATTAGCTCGTGAGATTAGTCATTTTGTAATGGTCCATTAATTAGTTTACATGTTTAGAGTCAATATATGTGTATAAATAGAGCTTTAAATGAGTGCATTTGTAAGATGAAAGTAAGATAGAATACACAAGTAATAGTGCTATCCTCCTGGCTTGGTATGCCCCCAGACGTAGTCATTCTTGATGAACTGGGTAAACAAATGTGTGTTCTTCTCTTTCTCTATTTTCTCATAACATTAAAAAGAAAAATGTAAAATTTATTAGAAAAAATGGGGAATAACATTTTAATTATAATTCAAAGTTGATAAATTGATATTCCAATTTATGAAAATAAAATTTGAGCAAGCCTCGTGCTATTGTGTTGTTGATAGGCAAACAAAAACGTCATTATGACGAGCAGAATTAACCCAAAGTACTCACTCTTAAGACAAAATTAAGCCAACAAAACCAGGCTGAGCTGGAAACGTTAGGCGAACAGGTTTTGTCCGCCTAGCAACTTTAATCTAAAGACCATATGGACCCTGATGACGTCCCGACGAGCATATCTAGCACATCGGCGAACAAATTTGACTTCAATATCAAGACATCAAATTATCAAGAATAAAGACCATCAAAATCAAACTAAAGACTCCTCAAGGACAAGTCCAACAGGACGAACAACTCCTGAATGCGAGCAAGTCCAGTGTAAAAGGATAGAATTTAGTTTAGATAATGTCAAAATAGTCAAAGCCCATGTGTCATACATGCACACTAGGGAGGTCAAAGGTCTTGTACACCTCCTACTACGCAAACATGTATAAATACTTAGATTTTTTCAGCTAATAGAGCAAACACAAATTAATATACACGTCCAAACTTCGATTATACATCTACAGCACCGCGATTATCGAACATATGAAATAAATACGTAATCAATACACGTGTTTATTCTTATCCAATCTCAACTTTAGTATTCACTAATTACGTTAGTGATCAATCACACGTAATTGTTTGGTAATCTAATTAACGAGTAAAATAACCACTAATCCTCACGATTAGATACGATCTGGCGCTAGAGAGAGGGGCTGAACCTTCGATTAAGGATTCAAGCATGATTAAGCAAGAACTTCAAGCTTAAAACTTGAAGATTAGAAGAAATTTTCAGATTTCCTTTGAAGATTGGTGCAAGGGTGTTCTTGGTGTTCTTCGTACCAAGTTTGAACCATTGAAGACTAACCCTTACACTTTGCACAAAGATGCCTCAATCACATGAAACACAACATTCTCAACATGTTACAAGAAGTTCACATTCAAGAGCGTCCCAGGCTGGCGGACGAGCAGAAGTAGCTCGTCGTGGATAGGAAAACTATCCAACAGCTACACATCAACCAATGTCACCTGAGCTAGATGCTTTTGTTCGCAATCCTGATGAACTAGCTCGGACTATTGCAATGCTTCAGGCCTTACAAAAATAACAAGGATAACCTGGTCCATCTCATGTCCGAGCTAGGAATAACCCGATAAGAGCTCATGAGCATGAGAAGGCTAGAGATGACCATCAAAATGAGGCCGACAACGCCCAAGTCCGTAAAATAAAGGGCAAAGAGAAATAACTCGACGAGTCAGCAAGCCTTGGGGAATCAACCCCAAATCGAGCTACATGAGTAAGCCGGGGGACCACACGCCAGTGTGCGCTTGACAGAATTGGTCGCCCTGAACATAGGGTGGGTGAGGAACACCCAGAGGATGGAAGAGCTCACCCAGCTCGCCAACCTATTCACGAGAGGCTGACTAGATCCGCTTTTGGTCGCCTTGGCCCAAACGGGGCTCCAAATCTATGAAGGCCGATCCATGATGCACCCCGACCAAGTGAGGGACTGCAACAGACAGATGGTCATGCACCACTTTTCGCCAAACAACCTCCAAGTCAGGGGGGATCATTAGAAGAGTTGGTCTCCATGCGGAAGGCAATAGAAAGTATGCAGGGTCAGTTAGACTTGCATAGAGGTTATGGGAATACTGCTCTTTCTACCTCAGCATTATCTTCAGTAATTCTGAAAGCCCCAATTCAGAAGAAGATCCAGTTCCCTGCAAGTATACAATATGAAGGCACGGCGGATCCCCGGGTGTATTTGATGAAGTATTCTGATTATATGATATCAATGGGGGCAAGTGATGCAACCCAGTGCCGAAACTTTCCATTGACTCTGGGGGACTGTGTCCATAAATGGTTTTCGGCTCTGCCACCAGCTTCAATTCATTCGTTTGCCCAGCTAGGCAAAGAATTCTTATCTTATTTCTCTACGGTCGGGTCTTATCTATCCCAGAGACATCGGTTAACCGATTTAAAACAAGCTGACGATGAGTCGGATTGTTCGTATTTGGAAAGATTTGACAAGGTCTTGCTAGAAGGGAAACTAGTCAGTGAAGACACCAAAATTATAGTCGTCCTAGCTGGGTTAAAGAAGGGCACTGAACTTTGGAAGGATGTACATCTTAGGTGCCCGAAAACTTACGCTGAATTTCATGATCGGGCAGGAGTCTTTGTCTCCATGCACGAGGCCTTGCAAAAAGACATGGAGGACAAAGGCGAACAGAAGGAAAGCAGGAAAAAGACTGGTGGTGGAGGTTATCGAGCCCCGAAGAACATGAAAGCATTCGACTAGGGGACAGAACTGAAAGATAAGCTGAATCATGTACTCACCATATCAATCGATGCATTGTACAATAATGTTTGGGACAAGGAATTACTCACTCCTCCAAGAAAGATACGTCAAGACGCTAGCAAGTTAAACTAAAACAAGTATTGTGCCTACCATCAGAGTGTGGGGCATTTTACAAGTGAATGTCGTGACTTGCTAAAGCAATTGTGGCAATTCTATGAGGAGGGTAAGCTATCTGAGTTTGTGAAAAGATAACCCGGTAAGAGAGGCAGAGAAGACAAGTCTGAGGATGACGATGTTGAACAAGCTCCCCGAAGGAATCGTGTTGGATGACCAGTTCCAGCACCAGCAGGAGGACCAGTTCCTGAAATTCAAATGATGGAGCCTGCAAGACTGATTAGGCGTGAAATTGTCATGATTCGTCACTCGAAATGCCCTAGTTTTGGTTGATTTTGTGAGTATTTAGAGTCATTTGAGTATTATTTTCATAAACTAATGAATTTGTCTCTTTTATGCTCATAGATGGATAGAGGGCGAGAAGAGGAGTTCGTAGGACTTTGAATCGACTCAAACGGACGCCCGGATGAGAAGATATCGAATAAATACGAAAAGTACTAGTTCGAGGGAGCAAAAGTATCATTGGAGTGCACAAGTGCACGAGCTCGACTACTCGAGCACTTTTTGGGTAGGACGTTGTGCTCGAGTTGGTCGTGCATAGTGCTCGAGCTGAATCAAGTCGTGCACTAGTGCACGAGCTCGACTACTCGAGCACTTTTTGGGTTCTGTTAGTTTCGGAGTGCTCGACCACACACTACTAGTGCACGAGTAAGTGCACAACCTGTCGCGTTTTTGGCCCATTAACTCCCGATTCGACCCATTGCTTATATATACCCCTTCCGAACACGTTTTTGACAACCACTTGATACTATACTACGTTTGGAGACTGAGTTTTGAGAGAGAGAAAGAGGAGAAGAGACGAGCAAGTTTACTTTTACGGTTTTTTGAGGTTTTCATTACGAATTCGAACTACGATCTTGTTTTTAGTTTCGTTTCTTTAACTTTCTGTTCTTGAACACGTTGAGACTTATTTTCTTGAGTTAATTTCAGTTTTCTTTTATTTCGTAAAACCCTAGTTTATGTTTGATCTCTTCTTCGTCTTAAATATCATGTTCATGTTCGTTACTTATTTAATTGCTTTAGTTTACGTTAAACCTATGTCTAGCTAAAACCCTTGCATGCTTGGGGTAAGATGAACTCGTAGAAGTAGGTTGTGGGTACGTAATTAGGGTAACTTGTGACGTTAGGTTTTAATTCTCTTGATTAATGAATGCTTAAAATTAATCTTAGCTTTACTTTTGAATTTCGTTCGAAAGGTGTTAGAAAGAGGACGACCGTATCACTCTTTAACAACGAGTAGACTTAACTAGAGGGTTTAGAAAGGGTTAATTCATCTACCGGTTTAGCGAAGGAGGACGACCGCATCACCTTAGTTAAATTAGGGTCTCATTAATAAAGCACAATCTATTAACTTGTTAGTAGATTAGTGAAGTCGAGTGTTAGGATAAAGTATTAGGGTTTAAAATCTTGAGCTTTCATCTTGCATTCTTGTACTTAGGTTATTTCTGGCGCGTCACAGTTATTTTGATTATGTGTCTGCTCCGTTAGTATACGTAGGGATTCTTATCCTAAGCATCACCATCTCTTACTTGAAAACAACCCGTAGTTATTTCGTCTTCTTTAGTTCGTTAGTATAATTAGTTTATTTTAGTTGTTTTAATTAATCTTTTAAAAAAACCCAAAAATATTACACTCATATTAGCTACGACGCGTAGATCTTCAGGGATCTGTTCGCATACACCCCATCTCGTGGGTTCTGTATACTTGGCCGTTATACTTACTAATACTACAGTGAACCCGTTCGCTTGCGGGTGAGCGATTAGTAGAAGTTAGTGTAATTCACTTCAAGTCAATGGCGCCGTTGCCGGGGATGGCGTTGTATGCTTTTTGAATAGGACTTGTCGATAGCTTAGTAGTTAGTAGTGAGTGATTTTACTTTTCTGTTTTTTTTTTATTATTTCGTGCATATTCGGCAGTTGCGTTTTGATTCTTCTGTTAGTGTTTCAGGTTTATGAGAACATGCTCACAAGGCAATACGAGCGAAGAGGGGTTACATGCAGATCCTGAGACAATAGCAAGAAGAAACCGAGTCTTCTTACGAAGGATGAACGCTGTCGGAGGGAAAGAACCGATGGACATCACTAATGAGTTGGACGACGTGGAGAATGAGTTCAATCAGGCATTGAACCGGGTTGACGACACTGATGGTAATACCAGCAAGAATCAAGATCCATTAGGAGAGAGCCAGAGCCAAAACCCGAGTACTTAGAACCAAAACAGCCCAGCTCATAACATGGTCCAAAATCGTCATAACAACCCTGCTTACCCACATCCTAACCTACCACAAAACAACTTACCCTATCCACCATACCCTTACCCACCATACCCGTATCCTCCACCTCCAGTCTATAATCAACCATCTGTTTACCCACCACCACCCCAACAAGTACCAGTACCTGCTGCTAATCCTCAACACGTTCCTCAGAACACAGATCAACATATGGCTATTCGAGGGAGGTTTGCAGTGCAGCCACAAAGGTATTATGATGGAGTGGTATTGCCTTCTGTTGAGGCAAATAACTTCTCGATTTCCCCGGGAATTCTTAAGCTGCTTACCGAGAACCAGTTCAAGGGGTTGATCGGGAAGGAGAATCCTCACACTCACCTGAGGAGTTTTCTCATGATAGCCTCCACATTCAACTATAATGGCATGTCTGAAGATGCCAAGAGGCTTAGGCTGTTCCCATTCTCTCTGACGGGAATAGCCAAAGCGTGGTATGACAACATGCTCCCAGGGGGAGGTGTAACCACATGGGCTTAGCTCGAGCGTCTGTTCCTCGAGCGATTCGACCCTCCATCGAGAACGATTAAAGCGAGAATTGAGATCTCTTCCTTCCGCCAGAAGCAAGGAGAGAATTTACGCCAAGCGTGGGAGAGATACTCAAATATGCTGATAGAGTGCCCGCAGCACGGGTATAATGAGGGAGATATTATGGCGTTCTTCTATAGTGGAGCCAGCAAGGCTGGGCAAGCCTATTTAGATGCATGTGCGAGTGGAGCGTTTCTGAACCAAGGGATAGAGAGATGTAGAGAGATCGTGGACAACATTGTCACGAATGCCGGTGCATGGAACGAGGATCCGGAGTTTCAGAGAGTTTGTAAGTTGGAGGAGAAAGAAGGTGAAGGAACGAAAAGGCTGTTGATGGCCATGATGGAAAAGATTAACAACCTAGAGTTGGGGAAGAATTTGGTTGGAGAGCATGCAGCAGAGAATGATAGAGTAGACCAGCCATGTGGACAGCAAGAGGTAGCCAATTACATGGGAGGTCCGTATTACAATCAGAATGGCTACCAAGGAGGAAATCAGTTTGGAAGGCCTTCTTATGGCCAACCATTTGTACCTCCAGGTCCTCAGCCACTTCAAAATCAATGGAGGAACACACAAGGGTATCAAGGAGGCCAGCAGCCTCCTCAAAACACATGGAGGAAAAATGAGAATTTTTCATATGCTAACCCAAAAGCTGGTATTACAGTTCCTGTAGGTGTTGATCCGGGGTCTAAACCTCCTGGTGGAGAAGGCGGTGCATCAACCGAGGAGATGTTGAGAGCAATTCTACAGAAGGTGGAGGAAGGAAGTAAGAGGTTGTCATCCTTGGAGTACGATGTGAAAGAGTTGCATAAAAAGGGTGATCAACGTGATCAAGAGCTCCAGAAGATGAACGTTGAGTGGACTAGAACTCAACAAAAGAATAATAGGCGGTTCACTTCTATAGAGTTCCAGATGAGCCAGATTGCAAAGTCGTTGAATAGAGAGCCGGGAAAATATCCTTCCATGCCGGAGGGGAACTCGAAAGAGCATTGCAAGGCTATCCAGCTTAGAAGTGGAACCAATTATGAAGGTCCTCAGATGCCTGCTGATTCTGAGACGCCCCAAGATAGAGATGAGATTGAAGAGGTGATAGTTGAGAAGAAGGTTGAGGGTGAAAGCACTCATGAGAGCAAAGAGCTTGAAGAGGAAGACATTGAGAAGGGTGAGAGAGTTCCTAAGTGGAAGAAGGTAAAGGAAGCAAGGGAGAAAGTGAAAGAGACCGAGAAAGATGAATGGGGGGTACCAAAATCTGTGATACCCGTCCCATATCCACAACGCTTCATGAAAACGAAGCTTGATGAGAAATTCGCTAAGTTCCTTGATGTGTTTAAACAATTGCATATTAATATCCCTTTTTATGATGCTTTGAAACAGATGCCCAATTATGCAAAGTTTTTGAAGGACTTGATCGCGAAAAGGCGGCGAGTGGATGAGCCAAAGTTGGTGCAGTTGAACCACGAGGTGAGTGCATTAGTGCACAAGGCGCTTCCTCCAAAGCTGAAGGATCCCGGGAGCTTCACCATTCTTTGTGATATTGGGAACGAGATCAAGAAGGGAGCGTTGTATGACCTCGGAGCGAGCATTAATTTGATGCCGTTGTCGCTTTTCAAGAAGTTGGAAGGTGGTGAACTTCAACCCACAATGATGACGCTTCAACTTGCCGATAGGTCCATCACGAGACCGCAAGGGGTGGTTGAAGACATCTTAGTGAGAGTTGGAGATCACATGTTTCCAGCTGACTTTGTAGTCCTAGAGATGGAGGAAGATGAGTACGTGCCCCTGATCTTGGGAAGACCGTTCTTAACTACGGCGGGGATGGTGCTAGACGTGGAAAATGGGAAGATTACATTGAAGGTTGATGATCAAGAAGTGAAGATTTCCCTATATGAAGCCATGAAGCACCCGAAGGAGGATGAGAGCTTGTATTGCATGGAGGCCATTGATCCTAGTGTTGAAGACACACCTCCTATCCCTAATCCTTCTCAAATTCATGAATTTTATAATCCTTCACTTGATGAGTTAACCCATGAGCATTATCATCTTGATTCTTTTGATAGGGATAAAGTGAAGAAGTTGAAGGAAGAAGAAGTGAAAAAGGTGGACGTGATCCAGTTGGAAGGGAAAGGAGGAGATAAGATGAAAAAGTCCAAATTCAAGAAACTGTTTGGTAAGACGCCTCCAGATAAAGGTAAGAAGGAGTTGAGACCCATAACACTTGGGGTTGAGAAGGAAGGAAAAGAGCTCATGATGGTGGGACATCAAGGAAATAAATGCAACCACCACTCTTATGAGAGCAAGGGAGGTAAATTTGAGTATGATGTCCCATAAGCTCCTTTGAGCTCGGTCTGACATGAGGACCTTAAAAATAGCGCTGAATGAGAGACAACCCATTTTTATTTGCTTTTATTTGTTTTTAGTTTTTTATTATGTTATTAGGGTGTTGTTGAATCGTAAGTTTTAACCTCGTACTTGAGAGTTTGTTTTGTAGGCTTGTCTCGATGGAGTACTCAAAAGAGAGGAACTCAAGTAAGGGAGTGTGCTACGTTTGAGAGAAACTGAATTGTTTGGTTGAGGCAACCCATTTTTATTTGCTTTTATTTGTTTTTAGTTTTTTATTATGTTATTAGGGTGTTGTTGAATCGTAAGTTTTAACCTCGTACTTGAGAGTTTGTTTTGTAGGCTTGTCTCGATGGAGTACTCAAAAGAGAGGAACTCAAGCAAGGGAGTGTGCTACGTTTGAGAGAAACTGAATTGTTTGGTTGAGGTAACCCACAACCCCAAACTTAGACCTCTTCGCAAGGTCGAAGCTTGGGGGGTGGAGTTTTTTTTATGTTTCTTGTTATACTGCACCGGAGCACCCCTTATCTTTTAATGTGTTTGGTTATTTGATGTCTTGAGATGCTCCTCGGGGTGATTTTGATTTGACTCGCTGTGTTTATTTCGTGCTTATTGACCCCTTCTACTTATTAGTTGTTATCTTTGAGCATGTTTGATGAGTAGAGTAGATTTGTGAATTTGAGTTAGGGACTCTTTTGTGTGAGTGTTTGAGTTAGAGTGAATTTGAGAGAGAACTTGTATGCTTGTGAATTTTTCTTTTTGAGTGCTTGTGTGATAAGAGTGAGAATTCACTAGGACTAGCATGGATGTGAAAGCCGTGAGATTTGAGCCTTATGAGATTTTGATGCATGAATTAATCTCTTCGTTTGTGAGTGGATCGTCACCTTAGAGGATGCTAGAACTTGTGTGTGCTCTTGCTTCTTGATTGTGTCCAGTTTGATATGCCGAATAGGATCTTAGGCCATCTTTGATTTTATTGAGTCACTTAGCCAAAATTTTCCTTACCAATGATATTTATCCCTTGTTAGCCCCTTTGAGCCTAAAGCCTATTTTATTTGCTAGCACATATGAACACTATTCCAATTCCTAAGCCTTTTTGTCCCAATTTGAGTGGAGAATAGGAAAGTGTGAATGTGAAGGGAGTGAATTGAGTTGAAAAAGGAAAAGGTTGTATGTTGAGTGAATATGAGAAGAAGGTGTGATGAAGTCATGAGATGTGGGAAAAAGAGAAAAAATTGAGAATGAGCAAAAGAGAAACAAATGAGCTCATGTGTTTGTACGAAAAAGAAAAAAAGTGAAGTGATTGAAAAAAAAAAGTGAAAAGAGTTAGAAAAAAAAATTGAAGTGTTGAGAGTATAGAATTGAAAGGGTGTTGATTGAAAATGTTTGAAGTATTCTGTTCCTAATCTCGAAGTGCCAAAGTTTGATTTTCTATTCTCCATTCACTTTAGTCACTTTACCCTAAATTGTTATCTCACCTGTCCAAAGAGCCTACATTACAACCTTGAGAAAAGTCCTTTTTGATTCGGCATTGATTTCTAGAGTACGGTTGAAGTTAAGAGCACTTACAAGCCTATGGCTGCCAATTTGTGTGATTGATTGTTTGAGTGAGTCCCTTGATCATTGTTATACACTTGTGAGGGAGTGAAGCACATCGTTGAGTGCACATCCATTGTTGGGATGTGTTTTTAGTTTTGATGATTTTCCAAAACATGTAATTAGTTTGAAAGCAGTCAGGATAGTATCTTTAGATTCAGGTCAGGATAGTTTGTGTATTCAGTTAGACAGGTTGTAATGTGAGAAGAACTTAGCTGAGGAAGCACTCAGTTGAGGGGAAACTCAACTGAGGGGGAACTCAGTGAGGGGGAACTCAGTGAGGGGGAACTCATTGATAAAGCCTGAGGAAGTCAAGATGACATCTCAAGAGAACTGACTGAAGCCATTGAAGGAAGACCTGAACCTGAAGAAAAGCCTGAAGGAAGTCCCACTGAGTGTAAGTCAGGCTGATCTAAGCTAAGTCAGGTGGACCACTCAGTGAAGAGCATGATCAGGAGGATCAATGCTGTACCAAGTAGGCCCTGAAGGAGTCAGGCTACTGTGGTCAGGGAAGTTTGTCATTCAGCCTTATGACAAACTTCTTGGAATGATCTTCAAGAATCTCTGAAGGACAACTACACTGAAGACAAGGATGTCTACTGAAGATCGTCAGAGTCAGTGGAGGATATGTTAACTGAAGTCAGTGCGCCCTGATCAAGCACACTGAGTCAAAGATCCTTTGGATTCAGTCCACGTGGACCAATCAAGTCAAGTCAAACATGTCTGACACTGACAAGGCCGCATTCCGAGAAAAGTGGTTGAAACCATTTAATATTGGATTCAAATGTATTTTCCTCTCCAACGGATACATTTGAATCCCCATTATAAATACAAGCTCATAGCTTGTTGTTAGAGTGTGTTGTGTTGCTGTGTTGTTGTATCATTGTAAGAAAATCAAAAGAAAACCAACACCTACGAGCTGAGAGTGTGAGTAGTAGCATACGTGCATGGGAGATATAAGGAGATTCTACTCATTTCTATACACTGAGAGTTCACAAATATATACATAAGAGTGCTCAGCTTGTAACTCTAGGCTTAGAGAGGTTTTCCCTATCTTAGCTATTGGCTAACACATTGTAAAGGGAAAACCTCACCTAGTTGGAGAAAACCCTAACCGAAACCAAAACCCTGAGTCAGGCTTATTGGGAGTAAGTTGTTAGAAGGAGAAGGGCAGCCCAGGGAGTGGCGTGAGTCCAGTTGTAAGTGCACCTTGGCACGTTAAAAACAAGAATCCTGAGATAGTGGATTTCCTATTAAGTCAGGCCGTGCACGTAGGAGCTTGAGTCTCTGAACCACGTTAAACCAAGTGTTAAATCATTACGTACTTGCTAAAGGTTTTGTTATGTCCACTCACTGAGTGTAGTTCGAAAGAAAGAAGTTAGCCAAGTATTTAAGTCAGGGAGAATCTATCTCACTGACAAACTTAAGCAAACACTCGAGAGTTCAGTCTCTCGAGTCACTGCCTTGTTGAGAGCCTGAGCTTTCAAGTCTCATCTCTGACTTGATAGCTCTGACTCTCAGCAACGCAGTGACTTGAGTATTCCGTCACTGAACTCAGTCAGGGTGCAAGCTATGCTTTTTAACGCACTCGAGAGTTCAGCATCTCAAGCCACTGTCCTTGCTCAGAGCATGAGACTCCAAGCCCTCTCACTGACTTGGTAACTCAGCCTCTGAGCAGAGCAGTGACTTGAGTATCGCACTCTTGCTGAACTCCCTGAGGAAAAAGGTTTAAAAAAAAAAAAATTTGCTTCTGAATTCCCATTTTGCCCTTTGAAAACGGGACCATCAATTGGTATCAAAGCGGGTTGTTCACCTGACCACTGATCTAGTTTTGTTAAGAAAAATGGTCAACCGAACAGATCTTAAACGTGTTAAACTATGGGAATTCCTGCGTATTTCAAACTATTACCTGTATTCTGACATTATTCTTGTAATAGAAAATCATTTGGTTAGAAGTTTTGGAATCATCAAAAAGGGGGAAATTGTTGGGATGTGTTTTTAGTTTTGATGATTTTCCAAAACATGTAATTGGTTTGAAAGCAGTCAGGATAGTATCTTTAGATTCAGGTCAGGATAGTTTGTGTATTCAGTTAGACAGGTTGTAATGTGAGAAGAACTTAGCTGAGGAAGCACTCAGTTGAGGGGGAACTCAACTGAGGGGGAACTCAGTGAGGGGGAACTCAGTGAGGGGGAACTCATTGATAAAGCCTGAGGAAGTCAAGATGACATCTCAAGAGAACTGACTGAAGCCATTGAAGGAAGACCTGAACCTGAAGAAAAGCCTGAAGGAAGTCCCACTGAGTGTAAGTCAGGCTGATCTAAGCTAAGTCAGGTGGACCACTCAGTGAAGAGCATGATCAGGAGGATCAATGCTGTACCAAGTAGGCCCTGAAGGAGTCAGGCTACTGTGGTCAGGGAAGTTTGTCATTCAGCCTTATGACAAACTTCTTGGAATGATCTTCAAGAATCTCTGAAGGACAACTACACTGAAGACAAGGATGTCTACTGAAGATCGTCAGAGTCAGTGGAGGATATGTTAACTGAAGTCAGTGCGCCCTGATCAAGCACACTGAGTCAAAGATCCTTTGGATTCAGTCCACGTGGACCAATCAAGTCAAGTCAAACATGTCTGACACTGACAAGGCCGCATTCCGAGAAAAGTGGTTGAAACCATTTAATATTGGATTCAAATGTATTTTCCTCTCCAACGGATACATTTGAATCCCCATTATAAATACAAGCTCATAGCTTGTTGTTAGAGTGTGTTGTGTTGCTGTGTTGTTGTATCATTGTAAGAAAATCAAAAGAAAACCAACACCTACGAGCTGAGAGTGTGAGTAGTAGCATACGTGCATGGGAGATATAAGGAGATTCTACTCATTTCTATACACTGAGAGTTCACAAATATATACATAAGAGTGCTCAGCTTGTAACTCTAGGCTTAGAGAGGTTTTCCCTATCTTAGCTATTGGCTAACACATTGTAAAGGGAAAACCTCACCTAGTTGGAGAAAACCCTAACCGAAACCAAAACCCTGAGTCAGGCTTATTGGGAGTAAGTTGTTAGAAGGAGAAGGGCAGCCCAGGGAGTGGCGTGAGTCCAGTTGTAAGTGCACCTTGGCACGTTAAAAACAAGAATCCTGAGATAGTGGATTTCCTATTAAGTCAGGCCGTGCACGTAGGAGCTTGAGTCTCTGAACCACGTTAAACCAAGTGTTAAATCATTACGTACTTGCTAAAGGTTTTGTTATGTCCACTCACTGAGTGTAGTTCGAAAGAAAGAAGTTAGCCAAGTATTTAAGTCAGGGAGAATCTATCTCACTGACAAACTTAAGCAAACACTCGAGAGTTCAGTCTCTCGAGTCACTGCCTTGTTGAGAGCCTGAGCTTTCAAGTCTCATCTCTGACTTGATAGCTCTGACTCTCAGCAACGCAGTGACTTGAGTATTCCGTCACTGAACTCAGTCAGGGTGCAAGCTATGCTTTTTAACGAACTCGAGAGTTCAGCATCTCAAGCCACTGTCCTTGCTCAGAGCATGAGACTCCAAGCCCTCTCACTGACTTGGTAACTCAGCCTCTGAGCAGAGCAGTGACTTGAGTATCGCACTCTTGCTGAACTCCCTGAGGAAAAAGGTTTAAAAAAAAAAAATTTGCTTCTGAATTCCCATTTTGCCCTTTGAAAACGGGACCATCAATTGGTATCAAAGCGGGTTGTTCACCTGACCACTGATCTAGTTTTGTTAAGAAAAATGGTCAACCGAACAGATCTTAAACGTGTTAAACTATGGGAATTCCTGCGTATTTCAAACTATTACCTGTATTCTGACATTATTCTTGTAATAGAAAATCATTTGGTTAGAAGTTTTGGAATCATCAAAAAGGGGGAAATTGTTGGGATGTGTTTTTAGTTTTGATGATTTTCCAAAACATGTAATTGGTTTGAAAGCAGTCAGGATAGTATCTTTAGATTCAGGTCAGGATAGTTTGTGTATTCAGTTAGACAGGTTGTAATGTGAGAAGAACTTAGCTGAGGAAGCACTCAGTTGAGGGGGAACTCAACTGAGGGGGAACTCAATGAGGGGGAACTCATTGATAAAGCCTGAGGAAGTCAAGATGACATCTCAAGAGAACTGACTGAAGCCATTGAAGGAAGACCTGAACCTGAAGAAAAGCCTGAAGGAAGTCCCACTGAGTGTAAGTCAGGCTGATCTAAGCTAAGTCAGGTGGACCACTCAGTGAAGAGCATGATCAGGAGGATCAGTGCTGTACCAAGTAGGCCCTGAAGGAGTCAGGCTACTGTGGTCAGGGAAGTTTGTCATTCAGCCTTATGACAAACTTCTTGGAATGATCTTCAAGAATCTCTGAAGGACAACTACACTGAAGACAAGGATGTCTACTGAAGATCGTCAGAGTCAGTGGAGGATATGTTAACTGAAGTCAGTGCGCCCTGATCAAGCACACTGAGTCCAAGATCCATTGGATTCAGTCCACGTGGACCAATCAAGTCAAGTCAAACCTGTCTGACACTGACAAGGCCGCATTCCGAGAAAAGTGGTTGAAACCATTTAATGTTGGATTCAAATGTATTTTCCTCTCCAACGGATACATTTGAATCCCCATTATAAATACAAGCTCATAGCTTGTTGTTAGAGTGTGTTGTGTTGCTGTGTTGTTGTATCATTGTAAGAAAATCAAAAGAAAACCAACACCTACGAGCTGAGAGTGTGAGTAGTAGCATACGTGCATGGGAGATATAAGGAGATTCTACTCATTTCTATACACTGAGAGTTCACAAATATATACATAAGAGTGCTCAGCTTGTAACTCTAGGCTTAGAGAGGTTTTCCCTATCTTAGCTATTGGCTAACACATTGTAAAGGGAAAACCTCACCTAGTTGGAGAAAACCCTAACCGAAACCAAAACCCTGAGTCAGGCTTGTTAGGAGTAAGTTGTTAGAAGGAGAAGGGCAGCCCAGGGAGTGGCGTGAGTCCAGTTGTAAGTGCACCTTGGCACGTTAAAAACAAGAATCCTGAGATAGTGGATTTCCTGTTAAGTCAGGCCGTGGACGTAGGAGCTTGAGTCTCTGAACCACGTTAAACCAAGTGTTAAATCATTACGTACTTGCTAAAGGTTTTGTTATGTCCACTCACTGAGTGTAGTTCGAAAGAAAGAAGTTAGCCAAGTATTTAAGTCAGGGAGAATCTATCTCACTGACAAACTTAAGCAAACACTCGAGAGTTCAGTCTCTCGAGTCACTGCCTTGTTGAGAGCCTGAGCTTTCAAGTCTCATCTCTGACTTGATAGCTCTGACTCTCAGCAACGCAGTGACTTGAGTATTCCGTCACTGAACTCAGTCAGGGTGCAAGCTATGCTTTTTAACGCACTCGAGAGTTCAGCATCTCAAGCCATTGTCCTTGCTCAGAGCATGAGACTCCAAGCCCTCTCACTGACTTGGTAACTCAGCCTCTGAGCAGAGCAGTGACTTGAGTATCTCACTCTTGCTGAACTCCCTGAGGAAAAAGGTTTAAAAAAAAAATTGCTTCTGAATTCCCATTTTGCCCTTTGAAAACGGGACCATCATCCATGTTTGATTTTGGTGATTCTTGCCGTTGTTGCATGAGTATAATGAAGGAAGGTGAGTGAGTATACTTGTGATGCATCTTTGAAGCTCGAATTTATATACTTGCATGATTGGATTCTTTGACTCATTCCTAACAATTTCACTTGACTTATTATTTCGTTGCTTGAGGACAAGCAACATGGTAAGTTTGGGGGGGTTGATTAGGCGTGAAATTGTCATGATTCGTCACTCGAAATGCCCTAGTTTTGGTTGATTTTGTGAGTATTTAGAGTCATTTGAGTATCATTTTCATAAACTAATGAATTTGTCTCTTTGATGCTCATAGATGGATAGAGGGCTAGAAGAGGAGTTCGTAGGACTTTGAATCGACTCAAACGGACGCCCGGATGAGAAGATATCGAAGAAATACGAAAAGTACTAGTTCGAGGGAGCAAAAGTATCATTGGAGTGCACAAGCTAGAAGAGCTCGAGCACGTTGTGCTCGAGTTGGTCGTGCATAGTGCTCGAGCTGAAGTGGGTCGTGCACTGAGTGCACGAGTCAGTCGTGCATAGTGCTCGAGCTGAATCAAGTCGTGCACTAGTGCACGAGCTCGACTACTCGAGCACTTTTTGGGTTCTGTTAGTTTCGGAGTGCTCGACCACACACTACTCGTACACGAGTAAGTGCACGACCTGTCGCGTTTTTGGCCCATTAACTCCCGATTCGACCCATTGCTTATATATACCCCTTCCGAACACGTTTTTGACAACCACTTGATACCATACTACGTTTGGAGACTGAGTTTTGAGAGAGAGGAAGAGGAGAAGAGACGAGCAAGTTTACTTTTACGGTTTTTTGAGGTTTTCATTACGAATTCGAACTACGATCTTGTTTTTAGTTTCGTTTCTTTAGATTTCTGTTCTTGAACACGTTGAGACTTATTTTCTTGAGTTAATTTCAGTTTTCTTTTATTTCGTAAAACCCTAGTTTATGTTTGATCTCTTTTTCGTCTTAAATATCATGTTCATGTTCGTTACTTATTTAATTGCTTTAGTTTACGTTAAACCTATGTCTAGCTAAAACCCTTGCATGCTTGGGGTAAGATGAACTCGTAGAAGTAGGTTGTGGGTACGTAATTAGAGTAACTTGTGACGTTAGGTTTTAATTCTCTTGATTAATGAATGCTTAAAATTAATCTTAGCTTTACTTTTGAATTTCGTTCGAAAGGTGTTAGAGAGAGGACGACCGTATCACTCTTTAACAACGAGTAGACTTAACTAGAGGGTTTAGAAAGGGTTAATTCATCTACCGATTTAGCGAAGGAGGACGACCGCATCACCTTAGTTAAATTAGGGTCTCATTAATAAAGCACAATCTATTAACTTGTTAGTAGATTAGTGAAGTCGAGTGTTAGGATAAAGTATTAGGGTTTAAAATCTTGAGCTTTCATCTTGCATTCTTGTACTTAGGTTATTTCTGGCGCGTCACAGTTATTTTGATTATGTGCCTGCTCCGTTAGTATACGTAGGGATTCTTATCCTAAGCATCACCATCTCTTACTTGAAAACAACCCGTAGTTATTTCGTCTTCTTTAGTTCGTTAGTATAATTAGTTTATTTTAGTTGTTTTAATTAATCTTTTAAAAAACCCAAAAACATTACACTCATATTAGCTACGACGCGTAGATCTTCAGGGATCTGTTCGTATACACCCCATCTCGTGGGTTCTATATACTTGGCCGTTATACTTACTAATACTACAGTGAACCCGTTCGCTTGCGGGTGAGCGATTAGTAGAAGTTAGTGTAATTCGCTTCAAGTCAATGCTGTACAATAATGTTTGGGACAAGGAATTACTCACTCCTCCAAGAAAGATACGTCAAGACGCTAGCAAGTTAAACTAAAACAAGTATTGTGCCTACCATCAGAGTGTGGGGCATTTTACAAGTGAATGTCGTGACTTGCTAAAGCAATTGTGGCGATTCTATGAGGAGGGTAAGCTATCTGAGTTTGTGAAAAGATAACCCGGTAAGAGAGGCAGAGAAGACGAGTCTGAGGATGACGATGTTGAACAAGCTCCCCGAAGAAATCGTGCTGGATGACCAGTTCCAGCACCAGCAGGAGGACCAGTTCCTGAAATTCAAATGATGGAGCCTGCAAGACCTATTGGTGGTTGTTCCATATCAATCGATGTGTTGTACAATAATGTTTGGGACAAGGAATTACTCACTCCTCCAAGAAAGATACGTCAAGACGCTAGCAAGTTAAACTAAAACAAGTATTGTGTCTACCATCAGAGTGTGGGGCATTTTACAAGTGAATGTCGTGACTTGCTAAAGCAATTGTGGCGATTCTATGAGGAGGGTAAGCTATCTGAGTTTGTGATAAGATAACCCGGTAAGAGAAGCAGAGAAGACGAGTCTGAGGATGACGATGTTGAACAAGCTCCCCGAAGGAATCGTGCTGGATGACCAGTTCCAGCACCAGCAGGAGGACCAGTTCCTGAAATTCAAATGATGGAGCCTGCAAGACCTATTGGTGGTTGTTCTGATGGGCGACCGCCAATCTCAAATCTAAAAAGAAAGGCTGAGCTACGTGCAGTTGCCCAGGTGCAAGAAATGGGAGTCAACCTATTCATTCTTCACACAACAGAGTTGACCTTCACTGAAAAAGATTTAAAAGGAATCTTAACTCCCCATAACGATTCCCTCGCTATCTATGCCAAGATAATGGAGACCAAAAGTGCACCGACTATTAGTGGACACCGGAGCCTACACCAATATTATCTTCAAGAAAATGCTTGATCAGCTAGGAGACTATGCTAGCTACATCAAGATTCTAATCATCGAATCCTAGGCTTTGGAAATGCTGTAACAGTCCCATTAGGGATAATTAGGCTTTCTGCACAACTAGTGTCGACCAAAGATCCCGAAAAGAATATAACTAGAATGATGGATTTCCTGGTTGTAGATCAAGAATCCACCTACAATGGGTTCCTTGGCCGACCATTTTTAAATGAATTTAAAGCTGTAGTTTCAACCTACCACTACTGTATTAAGTTCCCGACAGCCAATGGTGCGGGAACACTAAACTTCATACAATCAGAGAACATGCATTTATGATGAAAGCATCAACTAGTCACCCAAACGATGAACCTTCTGTCCTCAATGATATTTTAGGGACCCAGAATGATCAGATGGACATAGACGAACAATCCTCATCCATGGGCGAACAGAAGTTGCTAGACGGCGAGCAAGCCTTGCAAGTAGCAAAATTATCGATGGTTACTGATGAACTGAGTCCATGCATCGACTTGGAGGGCCCAGTTATGGCGACCAACAATGGTACAAATCCAACAGAGGATTTTGACCCCCGCTTAGGTGCTGAACCAATGAACATCGAGGATGAGCTAAGCCTAAAAGGGCCAATCGTTGATCCACGGTGGAAGGGACAAAAACGTCGAGCAACTCCAGTCGAAGAACTGGAAGCCCTCAAAGTTAACCCTAGCCGTGATGATCTTGAACTCTACATCGGGTTCGAGCTCCCTGAGCCCTACAGGACTCGAATGGCAGGATTTTTGAAAGCTAACCTCGATGTTTTTGCATGGTCACACACTGACATGGTGGGAATCAATCCAAAAGATGCTTGTCACAGATTAAACATCAATCCAGCTCGAAGACCCATCCACTAGAAACGAAGAAAGTATAGGCCTGACAAGTACCAAACTCTAAATGAAGAAGTTAAGAAATTATTAGACAACGACCTGATCAGACAGGCGTTGTGCCCACAGTGGGTTGCAAACCCTGTCCTAGTGCGGAAGCCAAATGGAACCTGGAGGCTATGCATAGATTTCACAGATCTGAATGCAGCATGCCCGAAGGATAACTTTCCACTTCCGCACATTGACCAACTGGTGGATAGCACAACAGGACATGAAATATTCACATTCATGGATGCTTTCGCTGGTTATCACCAAATCCCGATGCACCCAGACGATCAAGAAAATACGGCCTTCTACACAAACAAGAACTTACTTTGCTGGAAAAGAATGACGTTCGGATTAATCAATGCATGAGCAACTTACCAGAGGCTGGTGAACAAAATGTTCGACGAACATATCGGGGATATGGTGGAAGTGTATGTTGATGACATAGTCGTTAAAAGTACTCGAAAAGAAGACCACCTCCAACATTTTTCCCAGGTGTTCGACATTTCCGAAATACTACATGAAGCTGAATCCAAAGAAAAGCAGTTTCGGAGTACATTCAGGAAAATTCCTGGGTCATCTGGTTAGTAAACGGGGAATCGAAGCCAATCCTACGAAAGTCAAAGCCATCGTTGATATGGAGCCTCCTCGTTCCATCAAAGAAGTACAAAGGCTGACAGGATGCATAGCAGCTTTAAACAGGTTCATATCATGATCGGGGGACAAATGTCATCCATTCTTTGAAGCCATCAAAAAGGGCAAATTTATGTGGACGGGCAGTTGCCAGAAAGCTTTCGAACAATTAAAAGACTACCTGGGAGACGTAAAGATTCTATCAAAGCCAATCCCAGGAGAGAAGCTTTATCTGTATCTGGCAGCCTCAGTCGTGGCAATAAGTTCCGTTTTGGTGCGAGAAGAAGGCAAATTCCACCTTCCTATTTATTATGTCAGCCAAGCTCTGCACGAAGCTGAGGTGAAATACTCGCCCACCGAAAAGCTGGCATATGCCTTGGTCAAGAGTGTTAGAAAGTTAAGACCGTACTTTTTCGATCATCAGGTCGAAGTACTAACAACTTTCCCACTCAGATAAATACTGCATCGACCCGATACAGCAGGCCGTCTGTTAAAATGGTCTATAGAGATTAGCCAATTTGGAGTGACATATGCACCTCGAACATCGATTAAGGGTCAAGCATTAGCCGACTTCATAGTCGAGCTGACTTTTCTCCAAAATCCGACGAGAGGGCTATATCACCCATGGCATCTCTATGTAGATGGTTCGTCAACAAATTTGGCCTCGGGGGCAGGGGTAGTTCTCATCAGCCCAGACCGACAAGTATTCACTTCGGTAGTCAGATTCGAGTTTATGGCGACCAACAATGAAGTTGAGTACGAGGCCCTCATTGCAGGTCTCCACTTATCACTAGCCGTCGGAGCCAGACGACTCCAGATTTTTGGGGATTCTCAACTCATTTTGAGCCAAGTACGAGGTGAATATGAGGCCAGAGATGAACATATGATTGAATATCAACGAATTGTTGCTCATTTGGTATCTATGTTAGACCAAGTATAAGTCCAGCAGGTACCTCGAACGAGCAACACACAAGCTGATGCCCTAGCAAGATTAGCAACGAGTGACGGGCCGGCAGATCTAACAGACACCGTCATCACTAGAAAAACCCAACCTTCGACGATGGATTATAAAGTAAATCAGGTGGTCGAATAGAAAGATGACGATGATTGGAGAACTCCTATAGCCAAATACTTTAAAGATGGTGAACTGCCAAGTAATTCCTTTGAAGCTGCAAGAATAACAAAACAAGCAGCCAGATATACCCTGGTAGACGAGCAGCTTTACAAAAGAGGTTTTTCAGTCCCGCTACTCAAGTGTTTGTTTAGGGGGCAAGGGAGGAATACTTTGGAAGACATACATTCTTGAGTCTGTGGAAATCATGCCGGGGGGTAAGCTTTGGCATACAAAATAGTAAGGCAAGGCTATTACTGGCCGACCTTACGAAAAGGTGCAATCCAGGTAGCAAGAGCTTGTCACCGGTGCCAAACCTTTGCCCCAAACATTCACACACCTATTCAAGAGCTAGTGTCGATTTTCAGTCCTTGGCCATTTGCACGATGGGGGGATGGATATTATCGGACCTTTCCCGCCTAGAAAAGGGAATGTACGATTCGCCATCGTAGCTGTGGATTACTATACCAAATGGGCAGAGGCAGAAGCTTTAGTCAAAATTACTCAAGAAAAAATGATCGACTTCGTCTGGAAGAACATTGTCTGCCGATTCGGAATTCTTCAAACACTGGTGACAGACAATGGTCCTCGATTTGATGGAAAAAAGCTTCGGGATTTCTGCACCAAATGGGGGATCGGGAAGTACTATTCAACCCCCTACCATCCACAGTCAAATGGTCAGGTAGAAGCCGTCAATAAGATAATCAAACATATTCTTAAAATACGGCTAACAGAAAGCAAATGCAAGTGGTCTACAAAATTGCCAGATGTACTGTGGGCATACAGAGTTTCTCCCAGGTCAAGCACCGGAGAAACACCTTTTGCATTAGCATTTGGAACTGAAGCCGTCATTCCAGTTGAATTGAAGACCAAAACATTGAGAACGGCCAACTTTGAAGAAGTGGCGAACAACTCTGCCCTATCAGTCGAGCTAGATTTGCTCGAAGAGAAAAGAATCACGGCTGAACTAAAAAATGCAACATACAAGCAGAGAGCATAGCGTTACTACAACTCTCAAGTCAAATAAGAAAGTTTGAGGTCGGCGACCTTGTTCTGAGGAAAAAGCTCGCTCCACCTCCAAGCATATTTGGCCCAACTTGGGAGGGCCCATATAGGGTAACAGACAGGTTACCCAATGGTGTATATGACATTGAAGACTTAGATGGCTTTACTTGGCCCAATATTCTTGGAATGCAGCTAATTTGAAGAAGTATTTTCAATAGGCGAGCTACTTTGCCTATAAGAAGTGAAAGTGACGCTACTTAGCTGGGCGAGCTACTAAGTTTCTTGGGCGAGCTAAAATGGCATGTGCACAAGTAAGATCCAAAAACTTGCCTAATTTTTAAAAAAATTTCACCAGGTATTGGTGGTCGAGCAGAATTAGATTGGTCAAGATATTTGTGATCAAGTACTGTCTTCCTCTTATATATAGTTTAATTTCTTTAAAAGTCCAAGGTTAGCTTAACAAAATGTATAGTAGTCGAGCTACTTTGACTTTGGGTGTAAATTATGTGTTTTGATAAGTTGATTGTTTGACAAAATGTATAGAGGTCGAACAACTTCAGCTTAGTTTACTATGGTTTGCCGATTAGGTCGTTATTTGTACTTGTAATTTTTGAAAGCAAGTTCAATCTTAAGTTGTTCATTCAAAGGAGATTCAAGCTCAAGGCACAAATTGATAATACAATCGAGCCCATCAAAGGCTGTTCGTTTTTAAATGAACATAGCCTAAGGTCAAAGCCCTCAAATTTCTAAGGCAAGAGTTCTTAAGGAACAAAGCCCAACTACATTAAGATTGTTAAGCATAAGTATAAATGCAAAGAACAATTAATGTAAAAAGATTAAGACGAGCAAAAGATGTTTCATTAATGAACAAGGCTTGATCGCCCAAAACGATTACAAAAGAAACTCCTCAAAGGAGCGAACAACTACGAGAAGGGAAAGAAATAAAAGACCTAACTATTCCTATCATCTGAGAACCCTGTCCAGCGGGGGGAGGAATATTGTCATCCTTGGGGTCTTCAAGTGGTGTCCCGGCTAGAGAAGGATCAATAGGGACCTCTTGAGTGAGCTCGGCAATCAGCCCCTCAACATCAGCTCACTCTTGGAGAGCTTTCTCACTTTGATCGACCAGCTGGGTCTGCTCGCCCTCTGCGGCCTCATCATATTCGTCATCATTTGGGGGACTTGTGATAATGACTTGGGGGTCAATAAAATCAATGTTGACCCCATAATCTAGCAGATCGCCTATTTGGATAGTTGTCCCAGGCGCAGGAGGGTGAGTTTCAACAAAGTTTTTGAACTCGTTGCCAATCTCTTCGATAACGGGGGCAGCCTTAAACTCATTCGCTATGCGAATGCACTCCGCGTAGGCCATCACAAAGCCGATGATCGAGCCCGCTTCCATTTTAGGAATCAACTCCTTTTGAGTGATAGAATTGGCGAGCTGATTCTTGAGGTCGGTAACCTTTGCAGTCTCTTCTGTAACATACTTCTCGGCGACCTCTTTCTGCTGCTGGACGCGAGCAAGTTCTGCTCGAAGCTGTTCGACCTTGACCATCTTGGCCTTTAGCTCCTCGGAGACTTTAACATGCAAATCAAGGGTGCGATGCTCGCTCACTTGGTGTGCCTTCACCTTATCTTGAAGGCTGGCCACCATCTTCTTCACCTCGTCCTTTGCCTCGTCCCTTTCTTTGGCAATGCGGCTCACGGTAGCTGCATGGTGATGGGCATCCCTCTCCAGATCATCGACCTGGTCGACCAATCTTTGTACGACGACCAGGGACCTGTTCACCTCCATAAGACACAAATGACCATTATCACGAGGTGTTTGTGTCTTGACGATTTCATTTAATTCTTTGGTCCAGGAGTGAGGGACCGTCTCGGAGGCGCGTTGGACAAAAGGATCCGGAATTTCGCGGTAGTTGGCGGGCACCTTTGAGCAGGAATATTGGTGCACCATGTTTGATCGCCCCAGATAGTTGTTGGGGTCATAACTGCACAAAAACATGTCAAAGTGTTATAAAAAAAAGAAAGAGAAGAGAAGTTCCCAACAAAGAACTTATGCATCATGGCGACCTTTATCCCAGCCGAGATAGGCCGCATCGTATGGATGATCGGCGTGTGCCTCGGGAGCAGATGCAACTAGGGGCTGCTAGTGATATTGCTCCGAAGAAGGAGCTCGCCCACCTTCAGGCTTAGTTGGGCGAGCAGGAATAGCTACACTCCCATGGGCGACCTTGGCCTTCTTGCCGCCCTTTCAACATCAGAGACGAGAGTGCCGTCTCCTCGAAGAAGTTTCTTCGACTTAGGGGTAGCAGCCGTGGGCGGACTGCTGTCTTTGGCAGGCTGTTTAGCTGAGCTCGATCCACCCCCTTGTTGTGGATCATCTCGGCCCGCCTTCGCCGCTAAGGCGATTATTTTTGTAAGGGGATCGACCTTTTTCTCCCTCTTTTGTTCGGCATCTCCCACACCATTTGACCGAGGATGTGAAATAAAGGATGGATAGCGACCGTGACGAGCTGATCTGCAAAGAAGTAAAAAAGCACTAAGTTAGAAAAATTATGCAAGTTCAAATTGGCGGACAAAGTTGTTCGCCCGGTTTAAAATTTTTACCCTCTGGAACTTGGGCCTGGGCCTCGAGATGGTGAGGTTAGGTAGTCAAGAAGCAACTCTGCGCGTTGACTCCAAGCGAAGATGGCTGATGCTACGATCTGCCTGGCTACGAAGAGCGATCAGGCTGTGAACAGGAACTGATCGCTGATACTGTCCTTGACACTTCGCCACTTGAGGTTTTTGGGACCTGAAACACAAAAAGAAAAAAAATTAAAATTAGTCTTATCACTTCAAATATATAGAAGGGATAAGACTCACGAATCAGGTCCCTAAACTTTGCCGGAGTGTTAATTCGCTCAGGGCCACCATAAGGGCGAGCAGAAGCACGCCAGTCACCACCTATCCAAAACCAGTCGTGCTTCCAATCTCGCACCTTCCCAGAGATATCCTCCACTAGCCTCAAATTTGGCTGCGCCTTGAGGTAATACCAGCCCGCCTCTTCCCCGGTGCAGGCAGTAAGTGTCATGAGGTAGTTAACCTCTTCGGCGGACAACATATTGGGGTAGCCTTCCAGGGCGCACAGTACCATAATGGACATGAGATTCATCCACCCAACAAGAGTTAGTTGGGTGATGGCAAGGTTTGTCCACTCAAGGAAGCTGCCGATCAGGGGGTGTAGTGGAAGAGTAACTCCGACACTCATAATGGCCAAGTTGATCGCCGTAAGTCCACGGGGCGGGCGATCTGCTCTATCGTCAGTAAGGGGAGCGTACATATAAACGTCAAAGGGGATCTTGTAGTCCCTTCTAATCTGGGGCAAATCCTCCTCGGTGATGGCGGACACGATGCATCTCGCCCCATACTTCGTGGCTCTAAGTTTATGCTTTCCGCGAGCTGGTACAGGGAATCGGGTGGAGAGTTCCCTCTCATACTCGTCCCAAACAACTTGGCGAGCTAGAGCGACCGGGATTTGATGCTCGATTGGGTTTGGCATAGGAAACTAAATGTCCTTTAGATATTCCCAGCTCAGTTCGTCCGGGCGGACAGGTTGTACCACCTCGACCTCCTCCTCCTCTTCGTGGAGGTCAGAGCTGGTCTCCTCCTCAACTTGGCGAGCAGGATTTGCTCACGCAACTCTTTCCCCAAATAGACGGGCCCCCAAATCAACGGAGCGGGTTACTGAGGCCGCGGCGGGGTCGGATTCCAAGTTAACCACAAGGACGGGAGGTTCTTCGATTGGCCGTTTCCCAGGGTTACGAGGAGGATATGATCCAGTTTCGGAGTGAGATGACATTTAGAATGGGGAATCTTAAATAAAAATGGAAATGGAGAAGCTTCGGAAGGCGTTAATGGCGGTTTCCGGTGACAAGCAAAGGACGACGGCGGTTTAAAATCCCAGACGGCAGAGTTTAGGGTTTTTTGGGTGTTTCTCAAAACCCCGATTGCAAAAATAAAGAAGAAGAAGAAGAAGAAGGAGGAGGAGGAGGAGGAGGAGGAGGAGGAGGAGGAGGATGGAGGAGAATATATATATTCAGCCAACCAATGAAGATAAAATTATAAGTAATTTTTTTATATCATTACAAAATGTAAAAAACGATTAACATTTTGGATCGAAGCGAACCCAGGATCTTTATCCGGGCTATCATGCAAGAATTTCGTCTCATCTAAAGTTCGAACTTCTAAAGAGTTGTAAAATTAATTCATTTAATTATTTCCCTAACAATATGATCATATCCAATCCGCAATTCTTTTATTTGAGAAAATAATACTCCCTCCGTCCATGAAAATTGGGCTTGTTACTTTTAACACGGTTATTAAGAAAGTTGATATAATATGTAAAACGTAAGAATATTGTGTCAAATTAAGTACAAAATAAATTATTTTTAACATGTTATGTGTGTATATTGAAAAAGTAGATAAAATTTATTATTTCCATTTCGGACAACATGACTATTTTTTGTGGACGGCCCAATAAGGCAACCAAGCGTATATTTTGTGAACAGAGGGAGTATCTATGAGTGTGTCCTGTAAAAAAAAAAAAAAAAAAATATATATATATATATATATATATATATATATATATATATATATGCAACAATAATTGCATAATCATTATTAGCTATTTACTTGTACTTCATTAATAACCATCTCTTCATTTAATCATTTTAAACAACTATCCCTTTATTTAAAAATATTGAACGACATATAGGCATATCCAATATTTTAACCTAAATTCCTATTTAACAAACTTAGTATGTGTAACTCATCAAAATTATAATTGAAGTATCAAGTCACGTCCGGCCCTATAAACATAGGCACATTTTGAAATATTTATTGTTTATGCATAAAAACATATTTTGTAATTATAATAATTTAGAATTAACTAATTATTGGCATATATATATATATCATAGAGTATGTATAAAGTGAAATTGGTTCATACATGAATCATTGAAGGGTATTAGTTGTTTTTATTAAAAAAATATTAGTTGTTTTCACTGAAAAATATTAGTTGTCTATGCTAAAGAATTTTAATTTATTTTCAATAAACAACTAAAATTCTTCAATATAAACGACTAATAGCCTTCAGTAAAAATAATTAATACTCTTTAGTGAAAATAACTAATACCCTTCAATAATTTATGTATAAACCATTTTCACACTATAATTAGTTAATATCATTATAAAGACGTGTCAAGTTGGGTTAGGAATATTTTCTAATTATATATATTATATTTTGACAAAAGGGTATACTTATTATTTGGATGACAGCATGGAGCTGGGGCATTGTTCAATTATTACTTGGCCCATTTTATTATAAGGGCTTCGATGGCATTGGACACATTGTTTGTTTAAGAATGCATTTTATTTAATTATTAACTATTTTTTCGACAAAAATATATAAAACACATACTTTCATTTGCTTTTAATTTGTAATAAATTACTGATGTACGTATAAAACATTTTCTCTCTCTCTCTCTCTTTTTTTTTTTTAAGAAATATAATTGCGGGAAATTTGACCGACCAAAGTTCAAAACAACAGAAGGTAAATCCTCACATGTACACTGAACAAAACTTTCAGCAGCCGAATCTCGAATTTGAATTCCCTGTTTTAACATTGTATTTCATCTATTTCAAATTACAGAGAAAGACATGTGTCCGCTTTTTGAATTTTATGAGAATCTTCACTAAAATATCGCAAGAAAATATTTTCAAAAAATTGGAACAAATCTTATTAAAAATATTTTCAAAAGATTTCAACAAATAAAAATATAGAAAAATTGCAAATCATAAAACTCATAAAATCTGAAATTATGTAAAATGTTTATATTAATTCTATTATATATTTCAGATTTTTTTTAAGAGAATACTATACTATTAATTCAGATTATCAGGCGTGGGAGAGATATAACATAATATTCAGATTTTATTTATAATTTATTTTTAAATTTTGGTTTTTATCTAAATATTATTGTAATTTTTAATTTTGTTTAGATATAGTATTAATATTTACTTGTTGTTTTTAATTAATATATGCAAAAAAATCGTCTTACACTTTCTGATAATCTCTTTTTTTTTTTTTTTTTTTTTTTTTTTTTTTTTTTGTTAATTTCAAAAATTTTAGTACTTAAATTATGAAAATTTCATATTTTATATATTGGAACTTTTCAATTTTCGTTTTTTTTTATTATAATACATATATAATTGCTAGGAGTTTTTAAATAATTTCAGATTTTATGAGTATTGATTTATCTTTTTAATTATTAGTAAATATTTGCGCCAATTTTTTCAAAATATTTCCTTGTGATTTTTAAGGAAAGATTCTTATGAAAAAAAAAAACACATGATATTCATATGTGATATGAAACAGTATATGAAATAAAATACTGAAACATGGGATCCAAGCTGGCTAAATCCACATAAAAAGGCAAAATATTATATGAAAATAGTTCATGATAAGTTTATCATGAAACAATTTTAAAGTATCATTAATCTCATCATGGGTATCATTAGTTTGAGTTCAAGAAAATTTAAAACAAATACAATATAATACCACTGACCCAGATTAGTGATACCCCTGACAGGTTTAATGATACTCCTGATGAGATTAATAATACTCTAAAATTATTTCATGTTAAGCTTATTATGAAGCGTTTTCATATAAAACCTACTCGCATAAAAATGGGCAGTTGTATTTAGAGATGCTCACGGTTCCGGAACCGCCGGTTCCGGTTCCGAACCGGCGGTTCCAAAAATGGTAATGGAGGAACCGGAACCGAACCGGCTGAAAACCGGTTTCGGTTCGGTTCTCGAACCGGCGGTTCCGGTTCCGAACCGCCGGTTCCGGCGGTTTTTAATTAATTTTTTTTTTTTTTTTTTTTTAGTTTTTTAGGGTTTTTACTTGTGTATTTGGGTTTTTTTTAAATGGAAAAAAATTTCATTAGTGATTGAACTATTACAAATTAGTGATTGAACTATTAAAAATTAGCAATTCTAATTTAAAATAAGTATTTAATATCTATTATTACAAACTAATTGAAATATTACAAATTTACATGTTTACAACTTAAAATCTTAATTTATACAAAATAAATTTTGGGGGGAGGAGTTAAAGAAATTGGACTTGAGCTTAATTTAAAAAAATGAACTTAGAAATTCTAAGTTTGAAACTAAAAAATCTAAGTCACTTTTAGTTTTTTTTTTTTAGTTTTTTAGGGTTTCTACTTGTATTTTTTGGTTTTTTAATCTAAATGTAAATGACATATTAAATGAAAAAAAATTCATTAGTAATTGAACTATTACAAATTAGTAATTGAACAATTACAAATTAGTAATTCTAATTTAAAATAAGTATCTAATATATATTATTACAAACTAATTGAAATATTACAAATTTACAAAGTGAATATTGAATTATTCCAAATTACTAATTACAAGTTTACAACTTAAAATCTTAAATTTTACAAAATAAATTTGGGGGAGGGGTTAAAGAAATTGGACTTGAGTTTACAAAATAAATTTGGGGGAGGGGTTAAAAAATAAATTTAAAAATTCTAAGTTTAAAACTAAAAATTAAGAAATAAACTCAAAATTCTAAGTGTAGAACCGCCTCGGAACCGCCTCGGAACCGCCGGAACCGCCTCGGAACCGCCGGAACCGCCTCGGAACCGCCGGTTCCGGTTCGAACCGCCGGTTCCGGTTCCGACTTTTAGTGGAACCGGAACCGAACCGTGTAATTTACGGTTTCGGTTCGGTTCCGGAACCGGAACCGTGGAACCGTGGAACCGGCGGTTCCAAAACCGGCGGTTCCGGTTCGAACCGGCGGTTCCGGTTATTTTTGAGCATGTCTATTGTATTTTGTATTTGTTGCATGATGTATTTATCATTATTCAACCCATTCAAATGAATTCATAAATAATGAATAGTGAAATTTTATTCTTGTAAACTCTCAATATTTGTTCAAAATATAAAATTTTGTGAAGAAATTATTTTTTTCCTTCAAAATATAAAAAAAAAAAAAAAATCACTGTGACCATTAAAAAAAAAAAAAAAACTCTCTTATTCTCTTTCTAAAAACAAAATTGATGCCCGCTTAATGGGCTTTGATTCGCCTAAAAGATTTATTGGGCTCTTATAAGTCCAAATGGAGAGATGTAATACTTTGATATGTATTTATGGTACAAATTAGTGCTGATTAATCCTCCCTCCGTCCCCTTTTAAACTTCACACTTTTCTATTTGTAACGTCCCACAATAAATTTCACACCCCAAATATTGAATAAAACACACTCACAATACCTACTTTAATTCAAAATACTCTTCATTCATTGGTTGAAAAAATCAATAAAACAGTTTTTCTTAAAATTTGTGTCACCCAACCTATGAAGTTTAAGAGTGGACGGAGGGAGTATAGATATATAGAGAGAGAGCAATTTACTATTTTAGGGCGCTTGATTAAGAACTTCTCAATGGTAATGAGAATGAGCTTAAAAATTAATGTAATTATGAGAGTTAATAAAACAAAATCATCATCTCTCCTCCTAAATAGGGTAATCAATACTTCATTTTGATTACCCTATTTTCCTCCTACAATCATCCTCCTCAATCACTCCCTTATTCCTCCACCAACTACCACCAACAAACATTCATTGTCTATTTGTATTCCAAAATTAAGTATGCCACTAGCAATGCAACCACCATTGGAACAATCCTTCCCCCAACATATCATTTTTATTATGAGGGCATAGATGAAAAATAATTTTTTATTCTCATTACCATTGAAGAACTCTTAACCAAGCACTCCCTTGATATGTATCCTATGGTACACCAAAAGAAACCACAATGGTGATTGATTTATAACTCAATAGTACACTTTTTTTTTTCTGCAAAAGAGTTATAACCACCTCCACTTTCAATTTAAGTTCACACTTAAGGGGAAAAAAACAACCGCTGACAATACAATGTGAATGCTCTTTTATATATATATATATATATATATATATATATATTTAATAATTGAATTTTAGTGTTAATATATGTGGATGGTGACACTCACAAAAAGGAGTCATAACTCCCTCACTACCGTGAAAGTTACTATAATTTAGTTATTGTAATGAAAATTGTGATGTGACAATAAAGTGGAGGAGAGATAATGGTCATAACTATAAAATTATTGTAGTTGCTCTGATATGTATCTATGGTGCAATTTAATCTTGATTATCTATATATGACATAGTTTTGTATGCACCATGTGCACCTTAAGTGTATCTTTAAAAAACTGTCCCTAGCTACTATTACTGAAAAGTTACTTCTATTATTATTGAAAAGAACATTTAATAAAAGGTAAAGAAATAATAGGGATACCTTTTCAGTAGTAGTATGAGCAACTATTTTAAAAATATATTTGAACTAGTCACATACCCGCGAAATTTCGCGAATTTAAAATATATATATTTGTCTTAATTATAAATCAATCACCTCAACAAAAACATCATTAATAATAAACAAACATTGTATCATATACAAATAAAATAAGTTTGTTTTATCACACAAACAAAACAATTAATTAAATACCAAATTCACCGTCATGTTCAGAACTAATACCTCATAAATTCCTAAAAACCTCCCTGTAAACAACATTGGTTGTGTACTTCAAAGTCTTTCCTTCCGAATCCAGACTCAAGATCTTCAACCCATCTATCCTTTTAACCCTAGAAACTGCCACGTAAAGCTGACCGTGAGTAAATACTGGTTTGGGTAGATACAATCCAACATTGGAAAGAGACTGGCTCTGACTCTTTTTTTTTTGGTACTCGGTATCCGGCTCATTGGCCGACTAATCCGGGGGCCCATAACCCATCGTCCACTAGCGGGGGGGCCCATTTCAAGCCAGAGCATAGCTCTGTATGGACTGGCCTGGCTCTTGTTTATAGTCATTGCAAAGCAAAGCAAAACAGGAAATTGTCTTCTAGTGAAATTTACTGGCATGGTTACGTCCGAATTACTTAAAGTCACCCTGGGAATGAAAATCTTTTATCCAATATTCCTTCCATATATAATCTCAGCTTCGATTACATGATTTCCTAGCCTAACGACAATTAACCTTGTACCATTACATATACCAAATTTTTTAGCGATATTCCTGAGCAGAACAATCGGAACACCCTCCTTAAGAACCAAATGATGGCAACGCATTCCGGAGCACCTAAGAGAGTTTAAGAAATCTACTGAAACCAATTCCCCTTGACCCCGTGGTCAAAACTCTGTCTTACACACGCTATCCGAACTCAAATAAACTCTTGTTTCACTGGGAATCATATCAATAACCTTATCATTGATGCAATCCACATCCTTGTGCGTGGGTGCAAGAATAGCCCTCTCCTCAAAGAATTTATGTGTCCGAAGATTACGCTCTATCGAAGGATAAATACTCCTAATGATTGCCAAAATAGGATCAATCTCATTTGAAATAAGATTGCTTGGTGGAATCTCAATTTCTGAATAACCATCCATACCTTCTCCAAGGCTGCCATCACCTATCTTGAGAATCCAATCATAAAATTTTGCAATCTCCAAACCCCTGACTGTACCAGCACATCACAATCCAATCGCATATTTTTAGTAAACGTCAGTACCTGAAAATACACAAATAAAGAATTCATCAGCTAATGACATGTGTTCTATTTTTTCAGAAACCCGAAATAATTTATTTCACCTTGCAATATTGCCACAGGTGAGAAGAATTAATCGCAGAATGAACAACATCTTCCCTTCTACCTTTTGGTATAACGGGTAGAATCTGTCGAAAATTCCCGCTGAGAACAACTGTCTTTCCTCCAAATGGAAAATCTTTCACCGATCCATCGGTCATCCTAACAATGTCACGCAGAATTCGATCCAAGGCCTCAAAGCAAAACCTGTTAACCATTGGGGCCTCATCCCATATATTTAGTTTTGCCTTTATAAGCAGCTCAGATAGTTTAGACCCAGGAGCAACATTACAGGTGGAGGACTCGTCGATGTTTATTGGGATAGAAAATCGAGAGTGCGTTGTACGGCCGCCTGGAAGAAGAAGTGTTGCAATCCCACTGGATGCAACATTCAAAATAATATGTCCCTCAGACCGTATAGAAGCAGACAGTGTCTTCCAAATGAATATTTTTCCAGTACCACCGTACCCATAAAGGAAGTAGATTCCACCTTTGTCTAGCAAAACTGCATCATTTATCTCATGAAATACATTGCTTTGCTCAGGCATAAGCATTGCACTCAATTCATTGAATTTATCTCTCAACATCGCACGATCATAGCGCAGTTCCTCACGCAATAATTTATTTACACCACTCGTCACCAAATGTTGAATCGGCTGAGGCATCGAAGGAAACATACCTAAAGTGCTTCCATTCATCTGCAACAACTTTTCAATCTCAATCAAGGTTCAGTTTCTCAACTCCTCGGCAGTTATTAACAAATCTGTTTTAGAACAATTTACAGTATCAGATGTAATTTAATAAAAGTGGAAAATAGAATTAGTTGATTGAACTCAATATGAATACATGGTTGGTTTAACAATTGTCGCTGTCTATATTGAATATCATCCGACAAACAATCCAACGTCATTTCAAATAGAAAAAAAGAATAGTTTACATATACACATTAGTTCACTTATCATGACATTTCAATTTAGAACATTTTGGTATTATAAATTTTTGTCATGCACTAAAATTGTTATACTACTAACATAAATGAGTCCATTTAAAAATAATCCTTTATACAACAAATTGAATACTTAATTTTTCATGAACTTTGATACATAGAGAATCTAAATTTTTGGCCCGGCAGGAAGAAGGGTCCAATAGCGAGTGAAAAAGGACAACTTTTACACGCATGCATTCAAATTTTTTTAACACTAATTATCATAATACATGATAATAGGACTATTATAAAAAAATTTAATAATAATAATAATAAATAGACTATTTTTTAGACATAGCTCATTTTCGTAATATTATAAGTGACTAAACAAATTAGTTGATCACATAGAATATTTTAGGACCTAACTAATACCAAGGTAAGACTTAACATCAGTGAACACTAAATTAGCAAGTAATTATACATTTGTCGAATGGACGCGAAATTATATTAAAGGGACACTAAATTATCAAGAGGCATTAAATTATAACCACACATTGGTGCATTCCTAATAGTAAATAAAAAATAAATACACAAATTAGATGGTCATATCTTATTACAGGAACAATTTGGTATTATATAATTTGCCATGCACTAAAATTGTTATACTACTAACATAAATGAGTCCATTTAAAAAATTGTTATACAACAAATTGAATACTTAATTTTCCAAGACCTTTGATAAAAAGAGAATTTAAATTTTTGGCCCGAGAGGAAGAAGGATCCAATAGCGAGTGAAAAAAGACAACCTTTACACGCATGCATTCAAAATAATTAACAAATTACCATAGAAACAGTGTAACACAGATTACCATAATACATGATAATAGGACTATTTAAAAAAAAAAAAATATATATATATATACACACACACACACACACATACATAGCCCATCTTCGTCAAATTATAAGCAATTGAACAAATTAATTGATCATAGTCCAATCTAGAACCATTTTAGGCATAGAATATTTTAGGACACAACTAATAGTAAGGATAATTTAATATCAAGGGACACTAAATTAGCAAGAGACACTATATTATAACTATACATTTGTCGTATGGACACTAAAATATATTAAAGGGACACTTAATTATCAAGAGGAATTAAATCATAACTACACACTTGTCACACCACCCATCACGCTCCTGCCGCCCATGCCATGGATTAAAATGGGTGCATTCCTAATACATGGCTACATCCCTAATTTTACAACATTGGTCCAATATAAATAAATCTATTTAAAAATAATCCCTTAAACGACACATCAAGTCCCATAAATTTCCAAGATTTTAATCAAAAGATAAATGATTCCTCTTGCGCCGAAGAGGAATAAATAAATATGTATAAAAAATTATTAACATTCCTTATCATAGAAACATTGCAACACAAATCACCAAAACAGAAGTTAATAGGACCATTATCGAATTATTTTTTTTTAAAAAGGGAAAAAATTATATTTTTAAAAGATGAACCATTTTAGACATAGAATATTTTAGGACCTAACTAATACTAATATTTTACAATTATACATGTGTCATATGGATTCTAAATTATATTAGAGTGACACTAAATTATCAAGAGGCACTAAATCATATCCCATTCCAGGAACATTTTTTACATAAGCTATTTCAAGACCTAACCAATACCATACCCTTACCATTTATCCAATATAAATGATTCCATTAAAAAATAATAAACAACAATCATCCCGTAAACATTGTAACACAAATACCGCAACAGGCGACAATAGGACTACCCTTGAAAAAAAAAAGGAAAACCATTTTTTTTATAAATTATTTAGGTAATGAATATAACTGATTACACAAATTAATTCAAGGGACATTCCTGTTATCAAGAGACGTCATCAAGGGAAATTTAATATTAAGCGAACATCGACGAAGTGTCCCACAACTGTACTAAAAATGATTAGCATCAATTATCATATAATCACTGTTTTACAAATCACATCAATATAAGTTATTAGGACCATTCTCAAAACATTAAAAAAAGTGTACAAATTTAAATTTTAAAAGATTAACCAGGCAATGAATAAAAGTAATTAAACTAATTACGTGGTCATAGGACCATTTTCGAATTAGTAAAAAAAAGGGAAAACAAATTATATTTTTTAAAAGATTAACCATTTTAGACATATATTATCTTAGGACCTAACTAATAGTAAGGAGAATTTAATATCAATGGACACTAATTTAATATCAAGGGACACTAAATTAGCAAGAAACATTTAGTATATAATCACACATTTGTCATATGGACAATAAATTATATTAAAGGGACAATAAATTATCAAGAGAAATTAAATCATAAGCACACAATTGTCACAACACCCATCACGCTCCTGTCTCCCATGACATAGACTAAAATTGTTGCATTCCTAATACATGGTTACATCTCTAATAAAAATAATATTAAGGGACACTAAATTATCATGAGGCATTAAATTATATTCACACAATTGTCACAGCACCCATCACGCTCTTGCCGTCCATGCCATAGTCTAAAATTATTGCATCCTTAATACATGGCTAGATACCTCTCACAAAGTCAATTGTTACTTTACAAAATTGGCCCAAAAAGTAAATGATCCCACTAAAAAATAATCCCATAAACAACACATCTAGTCCCATAATTTTCCAAGATATTTGACCAAAAAAGGATTGAAATTTCTGGCGCAAGAGGAATAAGAAAAAGTTGATCACCTGATCCCAGAAGAATGAGCAAATCTGTAGGACTGCATGCGAACCTCGACGAAAAGCCCAATAGTGGATTTTAAAAAATGAATTTTGCACAGCTGTACTAAAAATGATTAGCATCAATTATCCTGGAATCATTGTTACAAAAATCTCATCAATGTAAGTTAACAGGACCATCTTCAAAATATTTTTAAAAAAAATTGTACAAACTTTAATTTTTCGGTTGGTGAATATTTCGTGTAATGAGAATTTAATTTTTAATAATTAGCATTCCTTATCATGGTAACATTGTAACACAAATCACCACAACATAACTTAATAGGACCATTTTCGAATAATTATTTTTTTTAAAAGGGGAAAAATTATATTTTTTAAAAGAATAACCATTTTAGACATACAATATTTTAGGACCTAACCAATACTAAGAATAATTTTAGGACACTAAATTATCAAGAAAAATGATTAGCATTAATTATAAATGATTAAATTTAGAGTTAAAGACAATTCATACGAATTAAATAAAATTTATAGAGCATTGAAATTAATCCCAACAAATGAGAATGTCCAATAAATACCAGACTTAAACACAATTCAATTCAAATTAATACAATTTATGTAGACTTATACACAATTCAATTCAAATTAAAACTATCATCATCCAAAAGAATAATAACCAAAAGTCGAGGTTCGAATGTTTATGGATTTTTAACATTGTATATATGCATACTTGATGAATAACATTATGATATCAAATCAAGTCCTCTATATTTGACAGCCAAAAGTATCTTCATTTGAAAATACATTCCAATACACTGTTACAATGACCGGAACAAACATCGGAAGATGCCACGAACGACCACGCAAATTATAATAAGAAGCCAAAGTCATTCGGTACATTTTTTTAATGAAGATGTCCGATAACACGACAGTAAATAAGTTTATGTTACTCGAAAATCCGATACATGAGAAAATCAAAATTCACTACGGTAAAACATACATCCAAACCACAAATCAAATACAAGAAAAAACTCTATTATAATTAGAAGGAAGGAAAAAATTACATCATGGTATGCCCATCGAAAGATCATCCGTGGAAAGACCATCGCAAATACAATCGCATTACATCAACTATAATTAGAAGGAAGAAAAAAAATTACATCATGGTATGCCCATCAAATGATCATCCGCGGAGAAAACATCGGAAATACACACACTCTATAAATACAAAACGTAGTGATCTCATTACATGTCAACCCAGATTCGATAAGACCGAAGAATAATTGGACGATACAAAAAAAAAGGGAAGAAAATAGGAGAAGAGAACCAAAGATGAAAAAATGAGTATGGCCAATGACCAAATTTATAGGATAAATAATAAAAAACCGACGGTCGAGATTAACCATGAATTAAATCAATGGTCAAGATGTTTGGACACCTATATTCAAAGAGAATGCAAGGATTGAAATGGATAAAAAAGAGGAATGCCACATAGGCAATTTTGGCTTTGCCAATATAAAGTACTAGTCACAGACCCGCGAAATTTAGCGGACTTAAAAAAACTACTTTGATTTAATTCTACACCAATCATTTCTTCAATGTATATGTAATTAATAAACTACAAATGCATCTTGTACAAACGATAAAGAACCTTTCTTTTTATACCATCAACTTTATTAAACAAATGCCACATTCACTGCTTTATTTCGCAAGATGCACTTCACAACACCTTTAATAATAATATTTCTGAAAACATTGTATATTATCAACTATAGAAATTCGAACACACCAAAGTAAATTAACCAAATACGCACACACCTAAACAGCAAACAACACCAAACTATGTAATATAAAATAATATTTCATAAATTTCTAAAAACCTCTTTGTAAACAACATTGGTTGTGTACTTTGAAGCTTTCCTTCGAAATCAAGACAAAAAATCTTCAAGCCATACCTCATCTTAACCCTCAAAACTGCGACGTATAGATAGCCGTGCACAAACATTGGTTTGGGTAGTTACAATCCAACATTGAAAAGAGATTGACCATGTCTCTTGTTAATAGTCATTGCAAAGCAAAGCAAAACAAAACATGAAACTATCTTCTAGTAAAATTTACATGTATGGTTATATCTGAATTAATCAAAGTCATCCTTGGAATGCAAAACCTTGTTCCCAATATTTCAACCAGATATAATTCAGCTTCGATCACATGATTTTCAAGCCTCGCGATAATCAACCTTATACCGTTACACAATCCAGATTTCTGGTCGATATTCCGTAGAAGAACAATTGAACATCTTCCTTAAGAACCAAACGATGACACGACATTCCAGAACACCTTAGGGAGTTTAAAAAACCAACTGAAATCAATTCTCCTTGACCACTTGGACGAAATTCTATCTTACACACGCTGTAAGAATTGAAATAAATTTTTGTATCTCCGGGAATCATGGAAATGATCTTATCATTGATACAATCCACATCCCTGTGTGTAGGTGAAAGAATAACCCTATCTTCAAAGTATTTATGTGATAGCCAAAATAGGACCAACTTCATCACAAATCTACTATTAATGATAGCCAAAACAGGATCAACTTCATCATAAATCAAATTATTCAAAGGAATATCGATTTCAGAAAACCCATCCCTGCCTTCTCCAAGTTTGTCATCGCCTATTTTGAGAATCTAATCGGAAAATTCAGCAATCTCCAAGCCTCTATCCACACCGTGTACCCCACATTCCAACCGCATATTTCTGGTTACCGTAAGTACCTGCAAAATAACCAAATAAAGAATATATCAATGGAATAGTATGTACTATTAATTTTTGCCCAAAATATTGTAATAAACTAATTCACCTTGCAATATTGCCAAAGGTAAGATAAATTAATCGTAGAATGAACAACATCCTCTCTACTCCCTTTTGGTATAAGTGGTAGAATCTGCCTAAAATTCCCACCGAGAACAACTGTCTTTCCTCCAAACGACAAATCATTCATTGAACCGTTAGCCCTCATATCAATATCTCGCAAAGTACGATCCAATGCTTCAAAATATAGATGTTTGAACATACATAGAAAACAAATTTAGATGTTTGAACTCAGTACGAATACTTGACTGATTTAGTAGCTATCGCTGCCTAAACTGAATATCGTCGGATGAACAATCCAATATTCTTTCAAGAAAGTTTTCAGGAGAGGTCATAGACGACGACAACAAAATTGAAAATAAATTTTGGATATAATGGGTCGGTGCCCAGTAACTTGCCTCAACTATCCCATCGATATATTCCCGATCATCTTCTAATAATCCGAGAGAATAACATGCATCCTTGAAAGTAGGGTACACAACACCACTGATGGTTCAGGTGTCTTCATGCGACTAAGCCCCATTGTTGTGCAGTAGCAGGATCCCTAAATAAAAAAAATCGCCAGCACTTGGTGGAACATTATACAATCTCCCCAATGCAAATCTACTGTCACTCCTTTTCACCAAAGAATATTTCTTATTGTCCCAAACGTACTTCAAATGAAACTCCATATACGTTAGACTTTTTGCATTATTATCACCTCTATTACGCTACTTAATGGGACGAAAGAGAGAGCTTATGAGAGATATTCTATATTCTATAACTATCGTGAAATGCGCATTGCCAGTTGATGGGAATAATGCCTCACTCCTTACTTTAGAGTAAGAGGTGCCAACCGCTCTTTACAATAACTGCAGTTGATGGGGAATAAGCCCTAAAGGCTATGTTCAAACAGAGTCAACTCAATATTATGCTTTGAAGAGGACTCGAACCTCCACATTCTTTAGCACGAGATTTTGAGTCTCATCCACGCCAAAAACTTTGATAATCTATGTGTAGTAATGATAATTTAAAATTATATAATTGGACATGGTACAATAAACATAATGATTGCATTGTGATGTACTCATTGTACATTTATAATATATGGCTTAGTTTCACCATGCTTCTATTTATTTTGTCTTTAGGCATACATTACTAATTTAAAATTATATAATTGGGCATCATCCTAAAAATTCCAATTTGTTCATATGGTACATAAAATCTAATAAGTGTAGTAGTTTGATGTAGTTATTCAACATTGGTGTAGTTTGGTACATAAAATCTTATAATTATAGTTGGTTTGTACATTGATATTTCATCCTTACATAAATATAACAATTTAGAATTTTTAGTTTTGACAAATATCAGTTAATTAATTAGTATAACTATAACATTTTTTTAAATAAAATGATTGACCCAAATTGCAATATTATTTTCTACTGGTAGTAGAACATAATTTCTGATTCTACTTTAATAATAATTCTATTTACACACGAAATACTATTCAAACCAAGTACATCATTTATATTTCAACCTTTTATATTCACCATGCAAGAACACACGTACAAAAGAACAGAATAATTATTCAACTCCAACCTTGCAACTCAAAAAACGTATAGCACACCAATAGCGAAGAAAAACAAAGAAATTTATTATCAACTGCACAAAATGATGCATCACAAAAGTATACAAAAAATACAACGGTTGAGAAATAAATATCCACAAGTGCGCCACCGAGAGTATTATAATAAAAAAAAAAAAAGGAAAAAGGGGTATTAATTCAAGACTTCAAGACACAATGTCAATCTTCAGAAAATAAAAGTTATTGCTCACATAAATTAAAAGTTATTGGCCTAAATTCAAATTATTACATTGTTAAAAAAAAATTGGACTAATTATGGTTTATGTAACACAATGTTTTTTAAAAACTAATAGTATTCCGCTTAAAAAACTCGGCCCCTTAACCTGACATAATAGTGAAGAGAATCTATTATCTAATCACAAATCCATAACCAAATCATTCGATATTGGTCCTTCATTTGTTTTATCAATTGAAAAAGCTAGAGGACCAATATAAAAATATGTATAGTATCTTTACTATGGGCGCTAAAATCGACAGTAAAATGCTATCTAAATAGATGCAAATAAATTTCTTCTGAATTTGCCTACTTACAAATAACAGCCATTTTCTATAAATTGAAAGTTAAGAATTTTTTAAAGGACCAACATTAATCTTGACGAATATTTAATTGCAACATATATGATGAATACCTGCAACTACTTCCCTACTTGCAACTCAACGCGACTTGTCTAGAAAAATAAAAAATGGTCCGATATCTTGAACTAAAATATATAAATATAAATTGAACTAAAATATGCACCGATTATTTAGTTGTTGTTTAACCAACACATACATTAGATCATATTATTTAGTGCACACTTTTAAAGTTCAGATTTGATCAAATAAATTGAGTACACTGTAATGAGAATTAATTATTTTCCTATTATTTTCAAATATAAAAAAAATTCTAGTTTATTTATGTAATAGTAGTATTAGTTTAATGCGAATACATATGTAGTATTAGTTCAATTAAAATATATAATAGTAGTACATCGGGTCCTTAATTATAGTAGCTAATAATTATTTGTTAACAAAAATATATTCAGGATGATTTAAAATACTTCCTTCACATTCTTAAAAACCAGTTGACCAAATCCAATATTGCAAGAAGTTACACTTTGATACTTAATTATAATATTAGTTTAATATGTAATAGTAGAGATTAGTTCAATTAAAATATATAATAGTAGTATATTAGGTCCTAAATTATAATACCTGTTAATTATTTAGAGCACATACTTAAAAACCAGTTAACCAAATAAATATATTATACAATATAAAGGTTTGACCCAATTTTTAAATTATATATTTGGTATATTATTATTGCCTAATTACCTAATTTAAATAGATTTGACCCCTTATTCATATTAAAAACGTGTTCACTAACTTGTACGAATATGGAAATTTGCAATGACAGTTAAATATGGATATTAACATGCAATTACTATTTCAACATATGGGAATTTATCAAACTAAAACTAATATGGGTAAATTATCCAATTATAAAAATTATCGGACTAAATCTAATAAGAAATTGTCAACATATATGATGAATGAACGCATTTTCTTGTCTTCTTGCAACTTAAACCCACTTGTCAGGAAAAATAAAAAATAGATGATAATTATTTAGGGCACATTCTTAAAAACCAGTTGACCAAAGAAATATAGAATATAATATAAAGGTGAAGAAAATTTGACTCAATTTTTAAACTATATATTTGGCATATTATTATTGCCTAGTTACCTAATTTAAATAAATTTGACCCCTTATTCATATTAAAAACGTGTACACTAACTTGTATAAATATGGAAAAATGCAATGACAACTAATATGAATATTAACATGCAAGGAGACACTACATATGAGAATTTATTGGACTAAAACTAATATGGGAAAATTATCCAATTATAAAAATTATAGGATTAAAAATAATAAAAAAATTGGCAACATATATGATGAATGCATGCATCTACTTGCCTTATTGCAACTTAAACATACTTGCCAGAAAAAAAATAAAAAAATGGCCCGCTAACTTATCCGAGTTAAAGTATGGTCCTGTAACTTTTTATTAATACCTAAATATGTGCACCGATTTTTTAGCTAATGTTTAAAATTAAAACATTAAACTATCAAAGACATTAGCTCCTTAGACGTGTGATGGATAATTATCTGTTACCATAAATATATTATTGATGATCTAAAATATCTGCTATTATTTAGCACACGCCTGTAAAAAATGGTCCACTATCTTGGATTAAAATATATAAATATAGGTTTAATTAAAATATGAACCGATATTTTAGCTCATGTTTAAAAATGAAGCATTTAACCAACACATACATCATATCATATTATTTAGCGCACAATTTTAAAGATTAACCTTGATCAAATATAAAAATTATCATAATCCAAAAAAACACAAACACCAATAATGCATCAAATTACTATTTCAAAAAATAAGAATGCTCAATAATTTGCCAAGCCTAATAATATGCACACTAAAGTTTAAAAGCCTAATATCATGCACTCTGAACTTGTAAATTAAAAGGCCTAATGTATGCTTTGTATTCAATTGTTGGACTTTCAAGGGTTAAAAATTGGTCGTGGAGTTAAAATATTTAACTATCAGAGTATTTTTTTAATTATCATATAAATTAATGAATTTAAAACTTATTTTATTTTATCAATTTTTTAGCGTGGAGCGAATCTAAATTACAAAGTGTGTAGTTTCAATTTTCTTTTAGTATTACGTAACTTTCTGGAACTAAATTATTTGTGAACTTGTTATTTTATCATAATCCAAAAGAACACAAACACCAATAATGCATCAAATTACCATTTCAAAAAATAAGAATGCCCAATAATTATGAGAATTTAACCATAATTCATTTGAATTAAATACAATTTATGTTGCCTTCAAATTAAATCTAAATAAGAGGAATTAATACAATTTATTTAGCCTTCAACACAATTAATTTGGAATTAATACAATTTATGATGCCTTCAAATAAATCCAAGGATGAAAAGGTGTCTATACGATTGTGAAGGGACCAGACAAGATTATATTCATTCAAATTATCTTCAAGTGACACTTAATAATTAGTGGGCATTAAGTTATAATACAATCCATGTAGGACCATTGTCGATTTTTTTTTTTAATTTGGAAAAACCTATATCTTTAAAAGAGCAATTACAAAAAGTAGTTGGTCATATACTATTTTAAGACCTAACCAACACCAAGGGGATTTTAATATCAAGGGGCACTAAATTATCAAGAGACATTAAATTATAATTACACCTTTAGAATAACAATTATCTTTAAGGAGAATTTAATATCAATAGACAATAGATTATCAATATTGAAGGACCAAAAAAAAAAAAAAAAACTGAAAAGTTAATTGCCCAAATCAATTTTACTACTCCATTATAAAATTAAACAACAACCACGATACGGAGCCTAACAATGAATCGAAATTAACATTCCAAAAAATAAGAATGTCCAATAACTATAAGATTTAATCACATTTAATTCGAAGTAAATACAATTTATATAGCCCTCAAAGTAAATCCAAATAATAGGGGACTATTTTATATAGGCATCATACATATAAATTAATCAAATGAACCAAGTACAAGATGGCCTAAAGCAAAATTCAATGTTAGTAGACACCAACATATAATAACCATTTTGCTATAGCAAAAGAAAAAAATAAATATTAAAAGTAAAAATTAGAGGACCTAAAAAATACTGGATAAATTACACATAAATTTCGTCCAAAATAATATTTTTTAATAAAGAGACTTAAAATAAATTATTTTCTAATAAATTCAATCATTAAATAGTATTAAAATATAAATTGAATTTAACTTTCAGAATTTGGTAACTATGAGCCCCTAAAACAATTCATTGAACTAAATATAATTTATGGAGTATTCTAATCAAATTATTATCATTACCATTCATGTTAAATGTAGAATACATTAATATTAAACACCAATTTATCAAGCATTGACAAACGTACATACTCAACTCATGAAACCAATGTACTTTCCAATATCAAAAGCATTGACAAACGTACATACTCAACTCATGAAACCAATGTACTTTCCAATATCAAGATTGTAAGACCAAAATAATAAAAAGTCGGAAAGTAGCAAAATAATTATTTAGAAATGCCTAATAATTAGCAATTCATTGAATCCATGGAATAAAATATCAATGGAGATTAACAATAGAAAGGTGTAATTTATATAGGGGACAATTTTATATAGACATCACACATATAAATTAATCAAATGAACCAAGTACAAGATGGCTTAAAGAAAAATTCAATGTTAGTAGACACCAACATATAATAACCATATTGTCATAGCAAAAAAAAAATATATATATTAAAAGTAAAAATTAGAGGACAAAAAAAAATCTGGATAAATTACACAAAAATTTCGTCCAAAACAATATTTTTTAATAAAGAGACTTAAAATCAATTATTTACTAATAAATTCAATCATTAAATAGTATTAAAAAATAAATTGAATTTAACTTTCAGAATTTAGCAACTATGAGCCCCTAAAACAATTCATTGAACTAAATATAATTTATGGAGTATTCTAATCAAATTATTATCATTACTATTCATGTTAATTGTAGAAAACATTAATGTTAAACACCAAAATATCAAGTTTGTAGGACCAAAATAATAAAAAGCCGGAAAGTAGCGAAATTCATTAAATCCAATTTATGTAGCATTCAAACTAAATCGAATTTAACACCAAAATTAATAGGAATGCTTATTAATTATTAGACTTTAAAACAATTCAACTACATTTATATGGCACATTTTGTCAAATTAGGAGATTTAAACACAATTAGTTGCACATTTAATAAAATTATATAACATAATAATTTTGGACGAGACAAATTGTATTTACTCTCAATTTTACAATTCACCCATCTTAGTTCCGAGCTTAAGTCCCTTGTTGTGAACATAGACGGCTAAGGCCTTGATGCTAGAAGAAAAAAAAATAGAGGATCAATTTCACAAACATGAAAACGACCACATTCATTCATAGATCCAATTAACAGATTTAAACAAAATTAATTTTTACAATGTAATAATATCACGGGTTTTCGAATAACAGCTTGAGATTCATTTTTAAATAATTTTGGTTATTATCATGTTCTTAAAAATGTTTTATATATAGATTATTATAAATTTTAATAAATCTAATTCACACAAATATTTTATCATTCTACTATTATTGTAATTCATATATTACATATGAAGGAGATAATATGTGATAGCGATTGATGTAAAGAAGTCAAACTTCCAATGCTCTAAAGTCCTGTAATGCCATCCTCGTGGAAGAGCATATTGTAAAATATTCAAGCAAATTATGTTATTGGTAAATATGTAAAATCAAGTATTGCCTTTTAATTTATCCACTCGTTTTTCTCTATAAATTTATATAAATATTTGACTGTTAGGAAATTTTGCATTTCTCTCTCTTTTAATAATATTTGATTGATCTGAATTTCAAAGTCCCCTACTTAAATTTCTATAATTTCGTTGAATATTTGCCGGCTGTAATCTTCCATTAAATTACACTTAAATCTGGTTACAATCTTCCTTTACACATCACATGTACTAAATGTTACACGAAATGAGCCGTTGAAATAGAATATCAAATATGACCCGTTGAAATAAAATATCAAAAATTAGAGGACCACAGAAAAAATAGAATATCAAAAATTAGAGGACCAAAAAAAATTCTGGATACATCACACACAAATATCGTTCAATTTCGTTAAAATAGCGATGATAATAATGAGGAAACTTAAACTCAATTAATTTTTAATAAAATCAGTCATTAAATAGCATTCAAAAGTAAATTGAATTTAACATTCAAAATTTAGTAACTATGAACCTATAAAACAATTCATTGAGCTAAATACAATTTATGGAGCATAATAATTAAATTTTTATCATTATCATTCATGGTAATTGTAGAATACATTAATATTAAACACCAATTTCGCAAGCATGAGTAGCAATATTCGCACAATCCAATGAGTTTCTAATTATGGAGCATTTTAATTAAATATAAAGAAGAAAAAATGTCCATTGGATAAATTATATCATTATCATTAATGTTATTTGTAGAATACACTAAGGTTAAACATCAATTACACAAGCATGAATACGATCACATTTATTAAAAAAAAATACACATTCATGATTATAGGACCAAATTATTAAAAAGCCAAAAAATAGAAAAAATAATTAAATCCGATTTATGAAGCATTCAAATTAAATCGAATTTAACACCACAATTAATAGAAATGATTAGTAATTATTAGACTTTAAAACAATCCATACTTTAATATTGAGGAAACACTCTTTGCCTATGTGGCAATTGTGATACTCTCCCATTTTTTATTCTTTGGGCTCTCCTTCAATCAAGTTTTATAATTTGATCTTGACCATTGTTTTGTAAGCATTAAATCCCAATCGTTGATTTTCTTTACAAATTTTCTATAAATTTGACAATTCTCTCATCATATTCATTCGTGTTCATTTCGGACTTCTTCTCTCATCATAGTTTGGTCTCATATTCCGAGAGAATTTCGAAAGTATTTTTTACTTTATTCCGGTTTGTGATGATTTTTTTGCAGATGTCCTTTTCGGGTGCCTTTTTTTAGATGTATGGGGCTTCTGTCGATCGGAGATTTAGCGTACTGTAGAAAGTCATTTTTTATTTTTTAGTTGTATTATTTTACTAATCATCTACAATTTTGTGTAGATGATTATCTTTATTTTTTTAATTGGGTTATGTAACCGATTCTGCCGACTTTTATGTATATATTTGATGTACTTATTGATTCAATCCTATCCAAGATTGTGACTTTTTGTTTATGATCGTCGAAATTTTTGAATGGATGTTTTGTCTACATTTAATTTAGCTCTTTGATCCAATTAATCATTCTGTGAATTATTTTGATTTATAGGCATGAATCATTTTCCCTCTTGGTTTGTTTGTGAATTATTGCGATTCCTGCAGGATAGAAGAAGATCGATGATTGACATATTGTAAGAAGACTTATAAATTAAATTTGGACAAGTTCATATTAATTAGTCTACTTCTCACGGCCTCCTTCATTTCTATTAATGGTGGTCAATCTGCTTTCTGGTGCATCTATATTTTTGTTGCAGCTCTACAATATGTATTTTCCACCAAAAGGATGGTTTTCCAACTCGGCAACTTTTTTGGCGCATTTATTGTGTTGTTAAATACACCTTAAATTAGTGTTGACTGATTACATAATATTTTAAGTTATATTTTTATACGAGGTTACTAATTTACTTAGTTAGACCATGTTTATTAGTATTTGCAGTTCCCTCTTTTTTAAGTAAAAATGCAATACTATTAATCAGGATAGGGATATATACTTTTGAAGATTTGTACTTCTTAGATTTCAATTCAACTCATTTTTCTCATAGTGTAAAATTACAACTTTTGTAAATATAACTAATACTTCATGAAAATACTTGCTCAATATACAAATTCCAAAAAAAATGCATCAAAAGACTATAATATTCATAAAGACTATAATATTCACAATTGATACTATCCGTAAATTAATAAATGAGATGTGATAATTACATATATTCCAAAAATATAATATCTATCAAAGGACTATAATATAAGGATGTTATCAATATATATGTAATGGATTGATTACCTTAATTGAGTGATTGAGATAGTTATGTTATTTAATCCTTTAATATTGCTATGCCACCAGATTTAGTCCTTTAATATTTCAAGTTAATTTTATAATGCAAATTCAATCCTTTTCTCAATTTATATGCCACCGGATTTCATTCCATCCACGTATTGGTTCTTCCCATCATTGCAACGTGATGACAATCCACATTAATGTTAAATCATAAGTGTCATTAAAGAAAATATAAAGTACTATATTTGAACATCATGTATTACTAAAAGAAATCATCTTAATACTAATTTAAGTCATAATTATTAACGTTTTACCCTAATTTATTAATTGACTGATGATAATAATAATTTTTTTAATTAATGGTTGTCGTCAACAATGTTCTCCCCATTAATCCGTGCATTTCCCTACAATTATCATCCTTGAAATTGACACTAATGTATCAATGGATTGATAATAAATTTTTTAGACAAGCATCATCACATTACTACTCATCCTATCCCACAAAGATAGTTAATGTTTCCATTTTGCTTTGTCTCAAATTATATTCCACTTACTTAGGGTGTGCAAAATGTTCAAAATACCTTTATTTAATGTACTATGAGTGCTCAATATTGTAGAAATTTTTAGCTAAATTTAAAATTACATGCATAATAAATAATATTTTACTGGTTAGTGTGAAATCTCAAATAGGACTATTTTATGGGGTGAGGGAGTATTCGGCTATTTCACAAAATTTAGTAATTTATTTAAATTACTTTCAAATACACCAAAATGTATGAACCCATAGTTTAGTTACAATATTTGTTTAGGGGTGTGCAACGGTCGGTTTGGTCACCAAACCGAACCGTATTAGCCAAACCGAACACCAAACCAAAAAAATTTTACAAACCAAAAATCGAACCATATTTTAAAAAACCGTTCGGTCTCAAACCGAAATATTTCGGTTTGGTTCGGTTCCAAACCGTACAAACCGAAATCTTTTTACACTTTTCTTTTTTAAAATCAGTTTAATTTTTTTAACATCAATACACATATCTCATTCAATTATTTGCAACATGCCAACATCTAAATACTAATTTAAGGAAAGATGCATCAATAAATCTACTACATAATCCAATAAAAATCATCAACATAATAGTTTTCAAAATCTAAGCAACAATTTGAAAAATATAATCAACACAAATCACCACTCCTCAAGTATTTTATGCAAAACACAAATCAACTCAAGTCTTTTATGCATGAATCTTAATTATCTAATATTAATATTATTATATTAGAATATAAGCTACTAAATATTAATATAGTGAATATTATTATTTATATAATATATTATTATTATTACAAAAAAAAATCGGTTTGGTTCGGTTTATATGGTTTTTAATTCGTAAAATCCGTAAACTGAACCGAAATAAAAAAAATTCAAATTTCAAAACCGTAAACCGAACCATAAACCAAAAACCGAACCAAAATTTATATTTCGGTTTGGTTTGATCGGTTTTTTCGGTTCAAACCGTATTTTGCACACCCCTATATTTGTTCATCCAATTCAGATTCACTGAGGTGAATTTGTACAAAATTCTAAAATTTTAAAATTCGATAAATTTAGTAATATTTTATACCAAAACTTGTAATTTAGAGGAATTATCATGAATATGAACATGAACAGGATAAGAATAATGTAATTATACTGCCTTAAGTCAACTATCCAATTACAATATTACCTTAATTTTATCAATTTATTATATTATGATATGTTTCATAATTAAATAAAATTATTGTAATGAAAATAATTTGCAATTTTACAGGAATTATCATTGATTTGTACATGCACATACTTATTTGATAAATTAACAGAATAAGTCTAATATTCAAAGCCGTTAGTCAACTACTCACTTACAATATTCCCTTAACTTTTTATAATTTTAGTAGATTTGAAAATAATTGAAAAAGTATTAATTGTTTTCATTATGGATTATTAGTTATTTTATTAAAGATTATTATTTGTTTTCACTGAACTATCTTAGTTTATTTTCAGTAAACAACTAATACTATTCAGTGAAAGCAACTAATACCCTTTAGTGAATATTTTATTCACCGTAAAGAATGCTTATGAGATTTACAGTATTATTATGGTGTAGTAGAAAATGTAATAAAAAATATTTTTTTTGTAAGTTATAGGACGAAATTCAAAATTTCAAAGTTATCAAGACGAAAACCAAAGTTAACAGAAGTTAAAGGGCAAAAAAGTATATTTTTTTCTATATTTGACAACACATATATTTACATCCATACTTATATTAAATCCACTCACTTTTTTTAGAAACGAGTATATTCATCATTTTTTGTGGGTGTCATTTGTAAATATTTAGGTGTGGGTGTATGTATGATGGGTGGATATATTTTTGGATTTCGAATATAGGATGATATATGTTTAAAAATATGATTATACAAGGTTTAATATTGTGGTACGAGAATAAATAATATGATTATATTGTCTTTAAAATTGTGGCGTTGGGCTAAAAACTAAAATTATATGATCTTTAAGGTGGTATGGACTTAAAATATGGTGATACAAATATAATACAGTGTGGTGCGAGGTAAATTAATGGTGATACATGCTTTAATAAAATTTGGTATGATGTTAATTAATTGTGTTACGGGGTGAATTAATTGTGGTACAAATATTAAAAAAATATAATAAGAGCTTTGTAAAGTGTGGTGAGGGTTAAATAAATGGTGGTACAGACTTAAATAATTAAAAAAATATTAAAATTATTTTTAATAAATTTTATTTAAACCCGTGGAATTCGCGGGAATATAACTATACTTTAATATAGAGGAAACATCTCTTGCCTGTGTGGCATCTTTGATTTTCCTCTATTTTGTAGTCTCTCTTTTCTCCTCTATCCAAGTTTTGGAATTTAATCTTGGCCGTTAATTTTTTAAGCTTTTGATCTCCACCCTAATTTTTTATAATGGTAGATGTCAACCCATTTTATGGTTTTTTCCCCTTTAATTGTTATTATTTATTGTCCGTATTGATTTTTTGCGTTGTTTTGCATGTAAATATAATGTGGGTGTATAATTTTTTGGTATGCATGCATTGATGTTATTGTTGAGTTTTATTAATTTGATTGAATTGGTTATGCCGTTTGTTGATTGGGCGTGAAATTGTCATGATTCGTCACTCGAAATGCCCTAGTTTTGGTTGATTTTGTTGAGTATTTAGAGTCATTTGCGTATCATTTTCATAAACTAATGAATTTGTCTCTTTGATGCTCATAGATGAATAGAGGGCGAAAAGAGAAGTTCGTAGGACTTTGAATCGACTCAAACGGATGCCCGGATGAGAAGATATCGAAGAAATACGAAAAGTACTAGTTCGAGGGAGCAAAAGTATCATTGAAGTGCACAAGCAAGGAGTACTCGTGCAAAGGTGCACGAGTGGTCGTGCAAGGCGCACGAGGAGGTGCAGGTCGTGCACTAGTGCACGAGCACTCGTGCAGAGTGCACGAGCAAACGCTACTCGTGCACTAGTGCACGAGCAAAGGGAGGTCGTGCATTTTTTGCTCTCTGGACGTTTTGAAGTGCTCGAGTGAGATGAGCTCGTGCACGAGCAGTGCACGAGCAAGTGCGTTTTTGGCCCATACGTTCCCGATTCGGCCCGATGCTTATATATATTCGTCCCGAGCACGTTTTGGGGGAGAACCACTTACACCCACTAGATTCAAGAGCGTTTTAGAGAGTTAATTTTTGGAGAAGAAGGAACGAGCAAGTTTACTTTACATTTTTGAGGTTTTTCTTACGAATTCACGTCACGATTTTACTTTTTAGTTTCGTTTCTTCATATCTTTGTTCTTGAACACATTGAGACTCGTTTTATTGATTTAATTTAAGTTATTCCTTTATTTCTTAAAACCCTAATTTATGATTGATCTTTTCATCGTTATAATTATCATGTTCATGTTCGTTACTTATTCAATTGTTCTTGTTTACGTAAAACTCATGTCTAGCTAAAACCCTTGCATGCTTGGGGTAGAATGAACTCGTAGAAGTAGGTTGTGGGTACGTAATTAGGGTAACTTGTGACGTTAGATTTTAATTCTCTTAATTAATGAATTCTTAAAATTAATTTTAACTTTAATTTTGAATTTTGTTCGAAAAGTGTTAGAGAGAGGACGACCGTATCACTCTTTAACAACGAGTAGACTTAACGAGAGGGTTTAGAAAGGGTTAATTCATCTACCAGTTTAGCGAAGGAGGACAACCGAATCACCTTAGTTAAATTAGGGTCTCATTAATTAAGCACAATCTATTAACTTGTTAGTGGATTAGTGAAGTCGAGTGTTAGGGTAAAGTATTAGGGTTTAGAATCTTGAGCTTTCATCTTGCATTCTTTTACTTAGGTTATTTCTTGCACGTCACAGTTATTTTGATTATGTACCTGCTCCGTTAGTATACGTAGGGATTCCTATCCTGAGCATCACCAACTCTTACTTGAACACAAACCTTAGTTAATTCGTTTTCTTTAGTATTTTAGTTTATTTTAGTTTCAATTAATCTTTCCAAAAAAATCCAAAAACATTTCACTCATATTAACTACGACGCGTAGATCTTCAGGGATCTATGTGCATACACTTCATCCTTTGGGTTCGATATACTTGGTCATTATACTTACTCATACTACAGTGAACTTGTACGCTTGCGAGGAATCTACTAGTAGAAGTTAGTATTTTCGCCTCAAGTCATTTGTGTCACATATGTTTATTCTTCAAAGATATGAGGTCAATTAATTAAACTTGAATCATGGATATTGGTTAACACTTAGAGTGTGTATGTACCGTTACAATTTTGGGCTATTGTCTATAAATTCGTTGGTGAATATACAAATGATACACTCTCAATAATATTCATGGATCAAGAATTTGATGTGGGTGTTAGATTAATTATATTTACTTCACGTTTTTTTTGTTTGTTTTATATTTGCATGTTTTTCTATTTTACGATGTTAGCTAGGGATTAGTTAGTTGTAGTATAACATATGTTATATCCTTTTTTATGTTTTATATTATATATTGTATATAATATTTAATGTTATTATTCGTATAATGTGGTGTGAGGTGAACTAATGGTCGTACACACTTAAATAAATTATTGTGAAATGTTAATTAATTGTGGTATGAGGTGAACTGATTGTGGTGCAAATTTAAATAAATTGTAATAAGAGCTTGATAAAATGTGGTACGCGGATGGTCGTACGCCTTAAATAAAGTGTCCTGTAAAAAAAATACTTAGATAAGGTATGGGACGAATGGATTTGTATACAAACTAAATATTTAATTACACATGCTTAAATAAAGTTGTGTACAGATTAAATTAACTATGCTACGTACTAAATCAAAGAACTACCCTTTGGTAAAGAAATCCTAAAGAAATTCCAGGTAAAGTCCATTTATGTTTTAAATCTCGAGTGTAGTGGCTGCTTCCTCACCCAAAGCAAGACTAGTTGCGCTAGCAAGGCATAATGCTGTCTTCGTCTAGCAAAGGCTATGTCTTTCCAAGGCGGAGTCTAACACAGACAGACAGAGTTACAGGTTGCCTAGGCGGAGTGAGGCAAGCGACAGACGCCTCCCTAAAGCTCACTTCGGGACCACGACTCTGACGATGTGTATAATGCATTTTACGCCCCCGAATGTATGGAATGGTTAACCGGGCAACCGTAGAGAGAGCTTATTCAATTTAGTTGAAAAACGTTCTTGAAAAAGACGGGTTTTGATATCGTGAGATAGACTAAATGACATAGGGCATCGGGATGCTAAAAAATGACTTTCTCTAGCCAGAACTTTGGAGGGTTCCCCGCTAGCCTCTCTTTTTCACAGTTGGTGAAATACCTACCGATTTGTGGAGCTACGAGACTTCTTTGCCTATTTGATTTCCCTTATGGAGCTTATGATCTCTATGAAAGGGATCTTGCTCTCTAGTACGCTCACTACAGTAGTCGAGTTAGATCCCTTCCCTGCGTGTATGGCTCCATAATAGCAGTCGGGTAAGCGGGTAAAGTGAAAGCCAGCTCTTACCGAATGATAAGTTTAGCCTTATTTGATTTTCGTTTTAGCGACAAGAGTAGTCCTAAACGAAAACTAAGGAGATTGGCAAACAAATAAGATAGTAGAAGACGATACCTAATCGTTTCTGGATGAAGCCCGCGAAATAACCATAAATAAGTGAATGCACCCAAGCCAGTTCTAAGTACGACAAAAGTCATATCAAAAGCAAGAGATCACACAATTCTCCACTCCCCGAGATGTCACTCCATAAGATTACCAAAGACCCCTTGACCGATAGAATTGGATGAAACCTGGGGAAAATCCTGACTTGCGCCCAACTTCCCTTTCTTTGAGATTAAGACTCAGGTGAGAAGGAAGGAATTAGGTTGCAGGGGAGCCCCATTCCCGATCGTCTTTGTAGGAGAAGCCTTTGACAAATTGTCCTATTACCTGCTGCATGGGGTCAATTTCTTTGTATCGAGGGGCTTTCCTTCCTAGGTCTATTCGGTATGTCCGCCCAGTCGTAAAAGCTTTTCCTTGAGACTGAGAGTAAGCACCCGCAGGGGAATCTTCCTTCGCTTCTTTAGTCATTTCCGGTATCGCTTTTTATGGGGCCATTTCCTTGAAAACGGAATCTTCCTTCATTTTTACTTTTGTAAAAAATATTTGTAAATAAGTAATTTGACTCCTGCAAAGGCTACTAAGCCGCCTAAGCAGTCCAATCCGCAGTACGTAATCCGTCGTAAGCATAAGGTCTAGCATTCTAAGTCGTCGAAGTGGTAGCAAAGCCATTTTCTTGAAACCGATGGGGGTGATCCCTTACAAACAACAAACAAGGGGTATTCTAATTTATCTATTCTAGGGGTCCTCAGCTGATGATTGAACCGGGATGAATTCTTTGCTGTAAAGCTTTGACTTTGAGTGATCGCAGGTTCATTAGCTAGTTGTTAAGTGCTGAGGTAAGAATTGATTCTTTCTCCCTTTCTTTGTGAACCTATTCGAGGTTGAAATAAAATAGATAGAAAAGGTCTTTCGCGAGAAGAGAACCCAGTATCAGAAGATGGAAACCCAGTCCTTGGAAAGTAGTTGGTTGAATTTATATATCATTAAGGCTTGGCTTTGAGGTGACGGAACAAATCGAGAGATATAGATAGTGTTACGTGAGTGTGAAGTGAGTGATCTTTCTAGTCTTTCCTCTTCCGTTAAGAGAGGCGGTTTTCTTTCCTTCACCTTCAGAAAAACCAAATGTCCTAGCTGGAAAGAACACTAATAAATAGGTCATTGCGACTTCCCTTCGAGGGGTTAATATAACGAAATGCAGAGGTTGCAAAGACACATTTTGAGCAGTAGCCCAAGGTATATTGAGTCGGAGAGGAGCTTCCCTATAGATAGGTTTTAAACGAAAGGTCTAAGAGAGACGCAGCTTCCAAATAGGCGTTTTTCCGCTGCTTCAGTCGTATAGGTTGGTCGCTGACGTGAAAGAAAGAATCAATCCAAGAGGAGCAGTTCGGAGAGGACCTATTCGTAGATTGAAGGCAGATGGTGAGATCAACACTTCAGCCAAAGCAAAGGCTAATCCTACTTCGGCATGAACGTGAGAAAGCTAAAGGAGCTGGTGATCCCTAGCTTGACTCTACAATTGGTTCTCTGCTTCTCTTACCAACGCATCACTTCACTACTCTTCTTTCGTCCCAGGGAGAATCTGCTCTAAGATCTAAGAGATTGAAGCTTGGCCGGAGTCAATTCCTTCTATGATCAACTATCCAACCCACGTTCTGGTGAAAGCACAAGCTTACCCTTCTTTTGAACAGTATGCCACGTAGGAAGGAGGTCAATATACTATCGAAGTCGAGAACTAAAACTCAAGGACTGACCTCCTCGCTAGTGCACAGGTTATACGGGGTTGGTTTCCGGTTTGCTTTATTGCCTATATAGTGTTATATATTAGCTTAATTAAAATGGGTACAGGGTGAATTACTGGTGGTACGTGTTCAATTAAATGTGGTACAAGTTAAATATATATACATAATTCATTAAATATGAGGTACAAGCATATAAGACAATGTACAGGGTGAATTAATGATGGTACGAGCCTAAATAACGTGAAGTTGCTTTGGGCAATTAATTTTTTGTACTTTACAGTCCAATTTTTTTTAGTAGGTATTAAGGACATAAAAAAATATAGAGTGGTGCAATCGAAAGAAGTCCATCATTAAGTTGCAATTCACACATCTTTGTACAATTAATATGATTAACCATATTGACGTGAATTATTTTAAATTAACACATTTACAATTAAATTTTTAGTCATAAAATCTACTTATACCTGTTATTTATTTTATTTATATAATGTTTTTTTAGAAATGAATGTATACAACTTGATTAAGTCGCTGAGTAGTTAGAGTAACCGAATCAGATGCAGTGGATGTGGAAGTCATTTCTATCGTGGGGTCTGCAAGGGAATAGAGAGTTATGTGCAAAGGGGATGAAACACACATTTGAAAATAGGGAGAAATCTAAGGTTTAATAGTTTTTTATTTATCTGATACCATATAATATATTTTTTTATCGTTACATAAGGTGAATATCTCACTGATAAAAAAAAAGGTGAATGTCTTATTCACCATGAAGAATGCTTATAAGGCCTACATTATTATTATGGCGTAGCAGATAATAGGATAACACACATAATTTTTGTAAGTTATAGTACGAAATTCAAAATTTCAAAGTTAATAGGATGAAAATCAAAGACAATCAAAATTAAAAGACAAAATATTTGACAACACATATTTTCACATCCTTATACCGAAGGTTTAACTGTATTTTATTTAACTGTGTGAGGCTTACATTAATATTATTAGGTCTAATGGATAATAGGATAAAAAACATAATTTTTTAGTAAGATATAGGATGAAATTTAAAATTTCAAAGTTTATAGGACGAAAATCACAGTCAACCAAAGTTAAAGGACAAAAAAATATATTTTCCCTATATATGACAACACATACATTTACATCCATACTTTTATTAAATTCACTCACTTTTTTTTTAGAAATGAGTGTATTCATAATTTTTGTAGGTGTCATTTGTAGATATTTTGGTGAGGGTGTATGATGGGTGGATGTATATTAAGATATTTAATATAAAGTGATACAAGTTTAAAAATATGAGTATACAAGGTTTAACGCGGTGGTACGAGACAAAAGAATATTATCATATTGTCTTTAAATTTGTGGTGTGAGGAAAAAACTAAAGTTACACGATCTTTAAAATGTATGAATTTAAAATATGGTGGTACAAATTTGAAAAAGTATGATGCGCGATAAACTAATGGTGGTACACACTACGAGGTGAACTGGTTGTGGCACAGATTTAAATAAATTGTAATAAGAACTTAATAAAGTGTGGTACGTGGTGAACATTTTGTGGGACAGACTTATATAAATTGTGGTACAAAATAAATTAATTTTAGTACAAGTTAAATATTTTAGTGTACATGTTTAAATAAAAATTGTGTACGGGTTAAATTAGTGGTACATAATATATATAAATATATATATATATATATATATATAATGGTATAAATGAGCTTAAATAAAGTGGGTACGGGGTGAATTACTGATTCAGAAGAAAAGTCATCCAAGTACACAAAAAAAGTTGTGTACAGTTGTATTTTAAAAAAATTATAATAATTAGTATGATATTGATTATTATTTATATGAAAATTAAATTATTTTTCACTTTAAGACATTTGTAAAAAAAATATGTTGAATCTTACGTATAAACATATAATTTTAATCAATATTTTAATAATAAAATAAAATTATTACATACTTTATTAGTATAAAAAATTATTTTTATTTGTATTACTTAATTATTTTTTTTGAAAATTTAATTTAAACCCGCGAAATTCGCGGGGCTATAACTAGTTCAACTATATTTATATGGCACATTTAGTCAAATTAGAAGGCTTAAATACAATTAATAAAATTAAACAAACTAATAATTTAGGACGAGATAAATTTTATTCAATCTCAATTTTATAATTCACCCATATTAATCATGCTTTAAACGTTTTTATGACACAAAATAGATGTTTATATTAGTTAACTTAAAATAATGTATATTAACCAACACCTCAAATATGAAAACAATAATAAATAAATAAATAAATAATATAGACCCAATTCCCCAAATAGGAAAACGACCACATTCATTCACAGAAGACCAATTCCGCAAATACATCTTAAAGGCACATTTAAAACAATAAAAAGATTTATACAAGATTAATTGCCACATTTAATAAAATTAAATAACATAACTAATTGCCACATTTAATTAAATTAAATTTAAAAGGATTAATTGTCATATTTAATTAAATTAAAATAATGCATATTAATTAGATCATGGATTACTCCGAGCATGAGCCCGTTGTTGAGAACAGAGTCGCACAAGAACTTGATGCAAAAATGGAAAAAAAAATAGAGGATCAATTTCGAAAAACATGGAAACGACCACATTCATTCACAAACATATGTTTCAACTACCTCTATACGGCACATTTAATCCAATTAAGAGGTTTAAACAAAATTAATTGCATATTTAGTCCGATTAGGAGATTTAAACACAATTAATTTTTTATCCAAGATTGCGGCGATAGACTTAGATACGGAAATAATATTGATTGAATAGCACACACACAAAACATAAAAAAATTATTAAACCGGTGCCAACACACAAAGATACGATTGTAGCAACTTCGCAAATACGTTGGAACATGCAATACATTGGCATCGAATATACATGACTATCACGAATACGATGGTGCGCCACGGACAATCCGATTGACATTCATCGAGAGTAGATCCCCAAAATCAAAATATTCGTTTCTAACAATATATTGATACGATGATCAAAATTCAGAAACAAAGGAACGTGGCACGATCGACACGGAAATTACATTATCAAACAATCACGACGGATTGATTTTCCGATTCTTAACCAAGTTAATCGTTGATATACTATGAAAAAAAAGTTGTTGCGCCAAAAACACGTCAAAGGCAATGAGCATCAAACCTCACAGAAATTGGTCCTCAAAGATTCAATAACATGTCTCATAGATGACCTTTGACGAACACCACACACATATTTCTTGTGTACATGGACATCAATTAAATTAATAAGAACACCACACACATATTTCTTATGTACATGGACATCAATTAAATTAAATAAGAATATTTCATTAGAATTTGAAGATAAATACATTATATTACATCCATTTTCGACGGCAATAGATGCACGACAAACAATTACATGGTACAAACGAATATGAAAAATGAGAAAAAAAAAGGAAATACACAGCGACATGATCGATTGACTAATCATCCGAAATCGCCAAAACGGAAACACAATCGTAAGATAAAGAGAAAAGGAGAAATATAAGAGGATGAGAGAATGATCGATCGACTAATCGTCCGAAATCGCCAAGATGGAAACACAATCGCAAGACAAATCGCAAGACAAAGAGAAAAGGAGAAATATAAGAGGATGAGAGCAATGAGATAAAAAAATATGGATGACAAATGAACAAATTTATAGGGAAAGATGGCAAAGATCTACGACCGAGATTAAAAGATAGAATGAATCAATGACCAAGAAAGTTGGACACCTAAATCAATATGGAGCAAATGATGATGTAATTGGTTAAAAAGAGGGATGCCGCATAGGCAAAAATCGCTTTGCAAATATAAAGGATTTGATTGTATGGTGTACTCTATATATAAATGTATTCGAAAAAATAGAGTAAACCGGTCCAAATGCCCTAAAACTATTTTTCAGGTTGAATTGGAAAAAATGGGAATAATTGGGAAATTGTTTGAACTGTTTCATGACCTTTTTTTTTACAGGAAATTTAAAGATATTATAGATTAACGGGTAGTAGGCTCGCGCCTTACATTTTTTAAAATAAAACGATTACAAACATCAGGGATATCACATGTCCAAAACTGCTCGAAAGTATTAAATTTCCATGTCGAGCAAGAGTATGGGCAACCTTGTTGGCATCCCTTCTATTGAATAAAAATTCGTTGCATTAAACATGGTGAACCATACTCCGAATGTCTTCTACAATCATCATAACATAAGCATCATCACTTCTCTCCCCCTGAATTGTTTTAGGAAGGCTCTAGGAGTCCGTCTTGATCTGGTCGATCAACAAGCCTTCCTTGACAGCTGCCTGGATGCCGAAACGAATGGCGAAAGCTTCAGCCAGGTTGTTACTTCCACCGCCATTGGTATGCTTCGAACCCGTCAAAATAACCTGGCCCTGTGTGTTAGGGATCACGAAGCAAATCCCATAGTAGCATCTGCAAAGATTGTGGCATCTATATTCAGAGGGTCCCCATTGAGCAGGTGGGTGGAGGGTTTCTCTACTATTACTTTGGGGTCATCTCGACTGGGTAAACTCGGCTAGCTGATTGAGGCTCTTTTGGACAATATCCATGGGTGAGAGGCACTTATTTTTTAAAATCCTGGCATTGTGAGCTTTCCAAATATTCCAAGCCATGATTGAAAAGAGTGTTGCCCCAAAAGTTCGCCACAAAGAGTACGAAATGAAAGATTGTTGTGAAAGTTGAGATCAAATTTGATAGGACTAAGGCACCAGACTGTTCGCGCGAATTGGCAAGCCACCAAGATGTAATTTAAAGGCTCTCGTTCCTCATTACACAAATTACAAACCGGGTTAACTTGCATTCTCCTCCGATCAATGTTCTGCTTTATGGGGAGGGTATCAGAATGACAGACCTTAGGAGGGACTGGGAGTTTCCAAATTTTCTTCCATAATACTGGGCGAAGGATAATCTTTCAACACTTTGAAAATAAAAAGGCATCCCTATGATAAGCCGAATTAACATCAAATTTTCCTGACTTTGAGTGAAGACAAAAAAATTTGTCACGTGGTTGTCGTGGGCTGGAGGAGAAAGAAGTATTTTACGAGCATCTTCCCTCGAGAGTCATGTGTGGATGACTTCTTCATGCCCCTTCAACTCAATTAGATCAGCCACCATAGAAAGATTTTCTGGTCTCCCTAGGTTCAGGTCTGGGCCGGGCATTTAGGGTGATAAATTCCCACCCATTTTGCTGTAAAACATGAAATTTGCTCCACGTTTCCCACACGCCAAGCCCCTTCATCCTCGATCAATTCTCTTATTTTTAAGATACTTTTCTAGAGTTAGCTAGGTTGATATCCAATTTTTGCAGTTACAGGAAGTACCGAGCTTCAAGAAACTGAGCCAAAGTTGATTGAGCTTGATGAAGAATCTTATTTTCATGAATTCTTTCTTCTTCAGTTCTTGATTGCTTTGAGAAATAGGAGATTAAGAGAGAGAAATAGGAGAATCGAACTGAAGAATTATGTGGCATTGAACACATTGCGTTGATAACTTCATATCCATTTACATATGAGATCAGCGCAATAAAACACACAAATTAGAAAAAATATTTGTTCAATGACATACCTCGATACAAAAATTATGTCCGTTCATTTTCATTTACCTTTAACAAAAATAGAGTCCAATAAATAGAGTTACAAAATACCACTCAACAACACTTATAATTATAAGTTATAACAAAAAAATATATTTATAACTACATATATTTTGCATTCCCATGCATAAAAAAATAGGCCAAGGTTATATACAGTCCTATCTTTTGTTAATACAACCCCACCAAAAAGTGTTCGGAAAAAAATCCGAAAATTTTGACAATTTTCGGAAAAAAAATTATGAAAATACAAAAAAAAAACACTGAACATGTGAATTTTCGGAATTTTTTTCCGAAAATTGATACATTTTTCGGAAAAAAATTTCGAACATTTATTTGGGTGGGGTTGTATTCACCAAACATGGGACTGTATTTAACCTTGGCCAAAAAATATCCATCTATGCATATATACGTGTTCATAAAACTATGTAGTTGGCAGCCACACTTTTTTTTAATAACAACAAAAGGTACTACTACTTCATATTTTGAAAGTTATGGGTAATTGATTCAAAAAAATATTATCATGTATTTTAGTCTATCACATCTGTTGTGGCAGGATTTTGTAAGTGTCTAACCTTGTCATCAGGCGGCGAGGACAAGAGAGTCGGGTAGCAAGGATGAATGAGCAACTCGCCTCCAAAGGGAGCTCCCTATGTCTTAGAGGAGCTCACTACGCCGACCTCGCATAGGTAGCGACCAAATTAGCGAGACTAAGACCTCGTCCGACAAAGGAAGTTAGATCCACTGCAGCGACGATAAAATACACGCCCCGAAAAGAGGCAAATCTCACAAGATAAGCCTAGTTTAGGAAGTAAATTTCCGCGTTGAACCAAAATAAGTCTAATTTACCGCTAATAGGATCTAAATGGCGTAAAGCAGCTAGAATAGGCACAGGGCCCCCCATTTTTTTTTATGTATATATTATACTCCCTCCGTCCACAAGTAAGTTTCCCACTTCTTTTTGTTGAATGGTTTAAGAAAGTGTATTTGTTTATTAATATATGGTGGGCCACATGTTGACTTTTGGGATAAAGTAATGAATAGTATTGAAAAATAAAGTGAATGAGTGGCATTTTTGTAATATTGTGTGAGTTTGAAGGTTAAAGTTTATATATAATAGAGTGTTGTTATTTCCATTTATGGAATGGGAAACTTACTCGTGGACGGCCCGAAAAGGAAAGTGGGAAGTTTACTCATGGACGGAGGGAGTACATAATTACATATATATTTTTTAAGGTTGAAATATGAAAAAAAATAAAAAAAAAAATTGTTGGCAAAGTTGGGTGCCTAATTTTCTTTTAAGCACTGGTTTTTTTTTTTTTTTTTGTCATGAGATCAATTCTCACCTCAATCTTAATTAGCACTTCTTTTACCATAGTAATTCAAACATAAACTTTAACTTAGTTTTTCGATTCTTACTTTTACAAATTGAATATGCACGTAATTTATTTCCCCTAAATTATTCAAATCAAAGATGCCTCTCAATTTCTTTTCTCCTAAATATTGAATTATATTTTTATTGGTTTGAACACTTTTATTTTCTTATAACTCTACTTTCTTATTATTTAACAAATTAATATGCATATAATTTATTCATCTAAATTATTCAAACCAAGCTGTGCCTTGTATTTTTTTCACCCATATCTACAAGCTTTCAAATTAAATTTGGATGTAGTTTTTCTTTTTATTTTTTTATTAAATAGTGATGTATAAATTTTATTTCCTCCGTCCTAAAGTTGTTTGCTACTTTACTGTTTACCACCCTAAACTAAATTGAGTTTAATTAATAAATGTAAATTAGTATGTGCAAAATAATAACATGAGATTTAAGTATACTAGTATAGGGAAGATATTATTCAAAAAATAATATTGTTGTATTATCATTTATAGAAATATCGATTGAGTAAGAAGAGGGATCGTTTCGGCAAGTTGCAAATAAGTTTGGGACAAAGGGAATATTATTTTGAGTTGATGAGTTTGAAAATATTATATTATAATATAACATATTTTATTTTATTTGTACAATAATGAAACTGTCTTTATATTATAAGAAGCATCTAATTTTTATTTTTGGCACAGAGCCCCTAAAATTATAAGACCAGACCCTATTATAGACAAATATCCATATATTAAATTTATAAATTGTCCCCCCAAGTGTAATCAATGTATTGTAAATAGAGTCTCAAGAGCTCAAATGTACAAGATCATCTACACACATTAAGACAGCTGAGCCTAAAAACTCATCAAGCATTTATACTCTACAATATTTATTAGCTTTAAAGTCATATTAATTTCTCGGTCTAAGAGTCACAAACATTCATTGTTCTTGGTCCTTAGATTCTTTTGTTTGGTCCAATCTCAAACCACATCATCTACGACAATGATACTATCGGATTTAAATAGGGTAACAACAGTATATATACACGCTATAATAATGAAATTATTATACAAATCATTTTACAAACTGTGAAGTGTAAGTGGGAAACACCTAATTTAAACACAATTGAAATTTCGAAAATAAATTATTAAATGTTACTAGTTCGATATTTATAATCTATTAACGAATATTTCTCCCCACATCTCTACTTTTCACTTCAAAAAATATCAAACTAAGGTTTAGTTTCAAAGCTTTTTACTATCATGTTCTTTATTGCGGATTTTAGATATACTAAACAAATTTTCGTCCTTAATTCGTGTGAATTCACATGCCACACGTATTATGATGTGTTATGTGAATCAAAACAATGGTATTTCACGTGACTATGCCTCTACTTCTTCCTTTTTCTTTTGTGGAGCCTGAAACACTATACATTATATTGGCTTATATTGAGGACGATCGAATTTTTGCAAGGATGTTTTAGACCATTTACGTAAATGTGTAATTAGGGTTATGTACCTCACTCCCTTGTTATAAATTAAGTTAACCATCGATATACTTGTAATTTTATATGTAAGAGCAATAATTAAATGAAGAATATCTATAGAGAGAAATTCATACATAAATTATTGAAGGATATTAGTTGATTTCACTAAAAAGCATAGTTGTTTCCACTAAAAAATCTTATTTTGTTTTCAGTAAACAACTAATATTCTTCAGTGAAAATAATTAATACCTTTCAATGAAAATAACTAAAACTCTTTAATGAAAATAACATATATCCTTCAATTATTTATGTATTAACTATTTTTACTCTATAATTTGTCTTAAATAATCACATCTCTCTATAAGTTCAAACTTTTAGATGAGATGATTTTTTTTTTTTTTTGGTGATATTAAAGACAAGAAAGCTCACGCTTAAACTTAAAGATCATGGGTTCGATTCCCTGAAAACAACTTCACCCATATGAGTCATTCTCACTTGATAGCATATGTAGTCAAATTCTACGATGAACTAATTTAACAATTTTGTATCTTATATCACTGTTTGATTTTCTTCTAAAAACTGCATTTTTTTCAATAGTTGTTTTTATTTATCTCTAATTTTGTAATTAAAACATTTAAATGATTCAACTTTTAGAGATTACATTGAGAAAGAGAAAAATTTGTCGAAGTATAGATCAAATCTCCTTTGAGGTTTTTTTTTGGTTAATTGTAATGTTAATGTCTTGGCACATCATTTTGCTAGGGTTTCTGGTAGCAAAAAGGCAAAGTCCTCGCTCACAGGACCCCCACCTCCTGGTCCGACAGAAATGGTGGAGGTGGTAAATCATGATTACTCAGCGGCAGATTTTGCAAGAGTTTCTCAATTTTATAAGAATCTTCATTATTTTACTTGAACTTCCAAACTTTGTGGGTGGTAGTTTTTTGTCGTTCTTATCCTTAATTAAGTCAATTTTTGGCTAAAAAAACACATTTAGCAAAGAAGTGAATTTTTGCGGTTATTACCTTATAATATAGTCTGGATCTTTTATTATAACTTGAAAATTTATTTATTCTGGAAAAATGGCCTTTGATAATTTATGTAAAAAAACAGAAAATTGTAACATAAAACACAAGAAACAGCATTTTGGGAATCCAAAGTGATGAAATATCGTTTAATGAAGTCCGAATGTGGTTACAGATGCTATTATTGTTGTATGAATATCATATTTAGAGACATCACGTGTGGTTTGTACACTAATTTATTGTGTTTGATGTGGCGGTAGTAAATGCAATTTAAACCTACACAAGCAGAAAATAAATAATTATTTACAAAATTAATCAATATAATTACAAAATTTCTAGCAATTTTTTTTTTTATGTATGTCTGCATAATTTCAACAAAAAGTTAAGTAGTGGGAATTGCCTACAATTTTTTTAAATTAATTATATTAGATATCTTCATTATTGCCTACAAAGAATTTGTAGGCTAATTTTTAGTGGATAAATTTTTATAGTCAAATTGTTTGTAATTAATTAATTACATTGAAAATTCATTTCGTAGGCAAATTGTTTGTAGGTTGGGGAATGAAGCTAGAGAAGTCGTAAGTAATTCTACTATGAAAATTGTTATCGAAAAATTTAATAGATAATTCTTTATTTTCATGTAGTGATATTGTCTACAAAATTTTAAAATAAAAAAATTTCTTAGTGTGATTCCCTACAACTTTTCTACAAATTTTTTAAATCATGTTAGCATCTTTTTTTTTTTTTTACAATAATCATGCAGACGTTTTCATTCCTCAACTTATATACAATTTCCCTATAAAATCAGTTTGTATACGAAATGAAAATCCTAGGTAATTAATTACCTACAAAAAAATTTAGCTACAAACAATTTGTATATGAAAATACCGTAGACAAATATTTTGTAAATAAGGAATGGAGATGTATATATAGTTTAGAAAATTTATTGGGTAATTTTGTGGGCAATATTCACTATACAATTTTTTTTTGGAAAATTTGTTTTCATATTAATAAATTTTGTAGATAATTTTCTATTTTCTTTTAATATATATTTATATATATAGTATTACATTTCCAACCAAAATAAATTAAAAAAAGATAAAATATTGGCGCAATTACTAATGCTACTCCAAATTATTGAAGGAAAAAAAAAGTATAGTCACAATTAAACAACTTGTATCAGTAAATATATAAATCAAAGAAGTGTGTACCATTTAAATTGGCGAAGTATATGAGCATGACGACAGAAGGTTAGATATTCAAACTATTTGTCAAATTCTTTCGGTTGCATCCATCACACATGGCTTGTTATTAAGGATCCAAGGATAGCCATGTGACAATCAAAAATGGAAATAAGAGAAAATGGAAATGAAAAATCCGGTAATCCATGCACTATCTTTTTCCCCTTCCCATCTGTATCTCCGATGATGATACCATTGAGTTAAAATAATCCTAGCCCAGGTTTTATATGAAAATATTATATAATAAATTTATTATAAAATTATTTTAAAGTATCGAATATTTGATTAGAAGTATTCAAAAATTCATCAAGAGTATTATTAATTTGAATTTAAGAAAATTTACAACAATTACAATATAATACTACCGTCCCACATTAATAATACTTCTGCTGAGATTATCGGTACTCCTAATTAAATAAATAATAGTTTAAAATAGCTTCATGATAAATTTTATCATGAACTAATTTCGTATAATATGTTGTTGCTCTATTCCTTCACTTCTGCTTCTTTTATCTTATTATTATAATTGTTGTTGAATTTATATTTCATCAAATTTTTTTATTTACAATTTTTTTTTTTTTTTTTTGATAATCTTGAGATTTGTTCTAAAATTAAAAAGTAGGTTTTATATGTGAAACGCTTCATAATAAGCTTAACATGAAATAGTTTTAGAGTATCATTAATCTCATCAGGAGTATCATTAAACATGTCAGGGGTATCATTAATCTGGGTCATTGGTATTATATTGTAATTGTTTTAAATTTTCTTGAACTCAGACTAATGATCCCGATGAGATTAATAATACATTAAAATTGTTTATGATAAGCTTATTATGAACTATTTTCATATAATACTTTGCCAAAATTAAATATTTCTCGTTCGTGAATATATTATATAAATAATTATAAGGAAAATATTTGTTCTATTAGGAAATAGGAATAGAATAACTAATGGATCAGTGCACCAATTACATGTACGCATTTTTAGCAATTTTAGTTCAATTTAAATTTATTTTTGACTCATTCTTAAACAGATTAAAAATATTTTAAAAAATTAAATTGTAATTTGATAAAAATCCAATTGCACCGTGTACACCAAGATTTTCACAAAATTACTTGAACTTTGTGTTCACATCCAACATTTCAGTTTCAAGAATCATCAACCCATAATAATATTGAAATTAATTTAGAGTGTATTCAATTGAAATTCTATTTAAAAAATTTGGACTTTAAAATTTTTGTTGATTTAAAAAATTTATAGACTTCATACAGAGTTTGACTGACTATTTTTATTGATTTACTTGGATTTTTATAGACTTTACAGGATTGTGGAATATACTTTTTTTATTGATTTACATGGATTTTTATAGACTCCGGCGCTGAAACCATTGATGCAAATATCAGGGTCGATCCTAGGAATTGTGAAGCCTGAGTCGATTTTAAAACTGGACCCCTTAATTATACTACTTTATATACAATATAAAATTTTAAATGACATGAAATAAAATATTGTACAATACTAAACAAAAAAACGCTAATGCTTAAATTAATATGACGAATATTTTCAAACTAGGTACTTAAATACAATCCGCCTAACAGTTTTAGAGGAAAAAATATTACTCCGTCCATTTCAAAATAAATGTTTTTTTAGGTTTCTTCATACATATTAAGACACCTAATATTTATCATAATTACCCATATAAAAAATTACTTTTTTTAAAAAGAAATTGATTTTATTGGTTCAAAACAATTTATAGACTACTTTATATGCATTGGAAAGTATTTCAAAGGCTAAAATAACATTTATTTTGAAAAAAATGTAAAGTGTTGTTGGGATATGTTTTAGTTTTGATGATTTTCCAAAACAACTTGTAATAGGTTTGAAAGCAGTCAGGATAGTATCTTTAGTTTCAGGTCAGGCTAGGTTATGTCTCAATAGAATAGGATGTCAGTTGAGGAAGCACTCAATTGAGGGGGAACTCAGCAACACAGCTTGAGGAAATCAAGATGACATCAGAAGAAGAACTGACTGAAGCCATGACAGAGACCTGAACCCGAAGAGAAGCCTGAAGGATGTCCCACTGAGTGTAAACCTGGCTGATCTAAGCTAAGTCAAGTAGACCACTCAGCGAAGAGCATGATCAGGAGGATCAGTGCTGCACCAAGTAGGCCCTAAAGGAGTCAGGTTACTGTGGTCAGGGAAGTTTGTCATTCAGCCTTATGACAAACTTCTTGGAGAGATCTTCAAAGAGTCCCTGAAGGACAACATCACTGAAGACAAGTATGTCCACTGAAGATCATCAAGTCAGTGAAGGATGAAGCCACCTAAAGTCAGCGGGACCTAGTCAACCCACTGAGTCAAAGATCCGTTGGATCTAGCCCACGTGGACCAATCAGCACAAGGCAGCAAATCTGACACTGACAAGGCCGCATTCCAAGAAAAGTAGGTGTACCCTATTGATAGTCTGGATTCAAATGTGATTCTCTCCAACGGTAACATTTGAATCCACACTATAAATGCAAGCTCATAGCTGCGGTTTGAAGTGTGTGTGAGGAGAAAATCAACACCTACGAGCTGTGAAGGTTTGAGAGTTGAGTGCAGTTCAAAGGGAGGTATAAGGAGGCACTTCTTACACCTAGGACACTGACCATTTAGGGTCTACACATATATTCTTTGAGTGTCCAGCTTGTAACTCTTAGCTTAGAGATGTTTTCCTAATCTTAGCTTGAGGCTAATATATTGAAAGGGAAAACCTCACATAGTTGGAGAAACCAAACTGAAACCAAAACCCTTTTGTTAGGTTTGTTGGTTGAAGTTAGTTAGTAAGGGGAGGAGAGGCAGCCCAGGGAGTGGCGTGAGTCCAGTGTATCTGTGCACCTTGGCACGTTAAAAACAAGAATCCAAGTTAGTGGATTTCCTGTTAAATTAGGCCGTGGATGTAAGAGCTTGAGTCTCTGAACACTTTAAACTGTGTGTTTCATTGTTTTAAGCATTGACTAAAGTGTTGTGAAAATCTGCTCACTGAGAGCATTGTTAAGAAACTTTGGTTAAGTATTTAGGTCAGGGAGAGTCCATCTCACAGACCGGCTTAAGCAAGCACTCGAGAGTTCAGTCTCTCGAGTCACTGCCTTGTTAAGAGTCTGAGCTCACAAGTCAGTTTGCATTGACTTGAGTGCTCTGACTCTTAGCAATGCAGTGACTGGAGTGTCCCACTCACTGAACTCTTTCAGGGTGCAATGCAGAGTTTAAAAAAATTATCTCCTAAATTCCCATATTTTCTGTGTTTGCGAAAGCAATTCCAGGACCATCAAGTGCTAAAAAGCCATTTATTTTGAAATGGAGGGAGTAATTACATCTGTATAATCAATTTGTTCAACCAAGTCTTTCTCAATGGATAACAAAGTTAATCCATTCAATCTATTTTGAGACATTGTATCAAATTTAAATTACAAAATTATTACTCCCTCCGTCCCATAATTGTTTGCACACTTTCCTTATTCGTCTGTCCCACAATTGTTTGCACACCCATAAAAGGAAACATTTTTATAAATTTCACCCTCACAATATTCACATATTTACAGAAATTGTCATTACTTTTTACCTTATGGGCCCACAATACACTAAATTCAACCACTTTCTTCACTTTATACCCCACAAAACACTATTTATTACACTTTTGTCTTAAAAGTTGTGCCCGAACTATGGTGCAAACACTTGTGGGACGGAGGGAGTATTACTTATTAATCACTAAGTATTTTAATATATTTTTTTTATCATACAAGTATACTAGTAAAAGAAGAAGATAAATCATAATCTCATGAATATAAATTGCTTGTTAGGGTTTTGAAATTTGGAATTTTTCTTTTTTTAGATTCCGTCTGGGTTGTGCCTCCCAATTAATAAATTTATGAGGAATAAAATTCGTATTGTGAATTGTGATTAGGAGGAATTAATGAGTGGATATATACTAATAGATTAATAACGCACTGTAATTAATGGGCTGAAAGAATTAACATTAATTAAGGGGCCCATTAGGAGTAAATCAAAATTTAACAAAAATTTGAGTACCCATCAAGGATCGAACTCAGGACCTCTAGATAGACAAGCAAAAATTTTAGCCGCCAGGACAAATGCTCAATATCTATCAATCTTGTAAAATTATATAAATATATATATATATATATATATATATATATATATATATATAAAATTATGGGCCCCTAAAAATAATAAAATTGTCGGGCCCCGAGTCGACCGACTCGTTGGCCTCCAAATAAGAACGGCCTTGGCAAATATATATGGAACACACTTGTATATAAAAAAACTTATCCAAACTGTTTAGAAACAAAAAAACAAAAATACGTTAGCTAAAAAAATACATTATGTTTCATCATTATTATTCTCATTTTCATTTCCATCAGTGGTATACCTCGCCCTCATTAGAAGTCTCTGGTTGTTAGAAGAGATTTTGGAAAGTGAAATCTATTTATATTTTTTGAAGAGTTGACTTGGCAGCGGGGTGGGGAATTCTAATCCCCGTGGGGATTCGCCCTGAACGGGTCGGAGAATCCCCGAAGGAAACGGGGATGAAATTTTTTTTTGCCCGTAGGCGGGGACCAGGATAGTATTCCCAGCCCCGGGGGATCCCCGTCTCGTTCCCCTTGGGGACCCGGATTATTTTTTATATAATTAATATATATTTTTTTTTTAAATTTAAAAGTAAATTACAAATAAATATTTCATAATTTCCTACTCAATTAAATATTAATTCAAAATTACATCTATATTTAATTTAATATTAAGTTATTAGTTACAAATTATATAATTTTCACTTTAGTATATATGTTAATTAAAAATATTAGAATTAGTGGTTCTTCAAATTATCTAATTAAAGTAATTGTTGTGTATAATTAAATTTTATAATTTAAATATTATTTTATATTTTAAAAATGAGATAAAAAAAAATAATTAGGCAGGGAACGACGAATCCCCACACACGGGAATCCCTGGCGAGGCGGGGATGGAGGGAAAAAAATTCCCCAATTATTTTGTGGGGACGGGGATGAGAAATGACCCACCGTCCCCGCCCCGTTGACATTCTAATGGAAGAGAATCAACAAAAGTCTATTGACTGTTAAATACCTAAATATTTTTTTATGACTTTTTTGAAATCCGTAGAAATCTCTGATTATTAGAAGAGATTTTGGGCAGTGAAATCCATTTATATTTTGGAAGAGAATCAAAGAAAATCAATTAAGTATTAAAATTCATAGATTGTTGAATACTTAAAGATTTTTTAAGACTTTTTAAAATTTGTATTGAATACCTCAGGATTTTTAAAGACTTTTGAAAATCCAGATTGAATACCCTAAAACTTTAAAGATCTAAAAAAAATAATCATGTAGACTCTATAACCAATAGCCTGAAATTATTAAAATGAACCTAATGAAACAATGTGATACTTTCTTACGGGAATTTCTATCATGAGTGGAATAAAATACATACACAAAAAAAAAAAAAAAAAACAAATTGATAAGTGGATAATTCATATTTAATTTTTATACAACCAAAAATTGTTAATATACTTATCACACAAAATTTTATCTTATAAAATCATGAGGTTAATTTTTTTGTCATGGGTAATTACATGTTACGACGTACATCCACAAAACCAAGAGAAAATATTTGAAAATTTTGATATTTGATGAAGAAGACGATATCAAAAAACAACAATCAATATGATTATAACAAAAGTATTATAAAAGTTGTAAGCAAGCATAATATCTTTTTCAAATTTAGTTTACTTAACAATGTAGGTGTTTTCTATATTTTAAGCGCAAAATATTATATATGTTTGACTTGAAAAGAAAAAAAAATATTGAGCATCACATCAAAAGAGAAAAAATAATAATAATGATATATATATACAAATTTTTCGAAAATAAAAAATAAAAAGTACATAGTCTGTAATAGTTATTTCTACTTTATCTAATACAAAAAATAAGCATATAATTTTCTCAATTGAGATAACTATAAACAAAAATATCATTATATTTATTTTATACATACAAACCGTGCGAATGCACGGTGTGATATACTACTTTTTGTAATAATAAATACGTTAAAATTAAATTCACTACACTCAATAATGTTTCCCTAAAATAATAATAATAAAATACAACAATTTTAGATACTATTTTTTTTAATAATATGTGTGGGAGAGTAAGTTTTATATGAAAATAGTTCATGATAAGTTTATTATAAAACTGTTTTAAAGTATCGAATATTTGACCAGGAATATCGATAATCTCACCAGGAGTATCATTAATTTGGGTTCAAGAATATTTATAATAGTTACAATATAAAACCACCGATCCAGATTAGTGATGTACTGGTGAGATATGATACTCCTGAGTAAATATTCGATACTTTAATATAATTTCATAATAAACTTATTATAAACTATTTTCATATAATACTTTTGCCATGTGAGAAATTTAAATTCATTACACACTCACTCTTAATCCCACTCTAAGAAAACATATATTTAACAATAATAATATTTTCCTAAGAAGGAAATATTACAATTTTCAAAAACACTAAAATAGCATTAACTAGATGAGTGCCCACGTATTATGCGGAGTTTTCACAAAAAATAATTATATATGTATTTTATATACTTAAATAAATTTACTCATCGTAAAATAATATAATATAATTATATAATGAATATATATTCTAATAATACGTATGTATAAAATTATGAGTTAATTTTCTTATTAATTCACAAGTTTTAGGCTCAATCTCATTTTAATTACGATTTTCAATATTATTTTAATTTGGTATACACATTTAAATTATGATTTGATTTTCACAATTACACGTCAAATACTTCTCTTTGTCTCTCTCTAGGATGGTTTCCTCGGTCGATTTTCCATCCAAGCACTAATGCACACTCGTGCATCTTTTTTTTGTTGTTGCTAAAAATGCAATTCGTATATCGTATTGAAACAACTAAAACTGTGATGAATTTAAATGTTATGATTATATTGAGATTGAGTCTAAAGATTGTGAATTAATATAGAATTAACCCTAGATTTATTAATATTTTTTATATTATTTTAAAGCTCTATTGTTTTTCAAATATATTAAATTTGTAAATTATTTAAATAATATAATATAAGACATAAATATACAGTTTATTGTACATGCATAAAATAAGCAATTTCCATACATGCATTAAATAAGCAATTTCCATACATACATACATACATACATACATACATACATACATACATATATACATACATATACATACATATGTCATTTAAATTATATAAAATAAAATAATAAGAATTTTAGAATAAAAAATAAAAATAATATTGACAATATAAATTATTGGTGAGCTTTAATACGACTTACTATTTAAAAAAATATAAAAATTATGTTAAATAAAATAGATATTCAAAATATGTGCAAATTTATATGTGTGTTCAATGTTCAAATATTGCATTTCTTTTAATTAGAGATAATATTATTACTAATACATAATGACACATGTTAAACTCAATTAAATCAATAGAAAAATAAAATATCAAATTTGATTTAAAATAAATAAAAAATTAGACAATTATAGTTTTGATTTACTGTGTTTTCTAGATAATTAATAAGATTTTCCAATTAAATGTTAAAATTTAAGATATTTAAAATTTTAAAAAACTTAATTAATTATTTAATTGATAGTATAAATCAAAATTATTTAACATACTTAACTTTTATTTTTAAATTTTTGGCAAATTAAGATTCTCTAAATAGAAAATTCTCAAATATAGTGAGACAATAAAAACAATTCAGTTAAAAACTGAAATTTCACGTAATTAAAATTTTATAAATTTAATAATAATACGTAGAATTAAATATACTTTATTAACAGACTTTTTTTTAAAATATAGAATAAAATGTAAATAACAATCACAACATAAAATTTATAATAAATTTTATAAACTCAAGTTATATAAAATTGAATTTACATTAGGTAGGTATTCATAACATAGCTTAATTGGTAAATATCTTAAACTCTGCTCATGATGTGTAGGGTTCAAATCCATATGAATGCATTTTTTTAATTAGACTCTTATTATATAAAGTCACATATATAACACATAAGATTCATAAATCCACATGTATTAAGCGTAGAAAACTCCCTATTAGTATAATAGGGGATTGTCCATTGCACTCTCTTCAATGACTTATGTAAACATAACTTTTATTTCTTATTATTTATTTATTAATTTATCATTTTCTACATTTTTCCTATTTGTTTTACGACTTTCAATAACACATACTAATTATTACACAATCACCAATCATCATAATTACAATTAACAATAATATAATTGTTAGGATATTTTTGCCCTAAAATCTCTCTTTGTGAATTTGATGATGACAAATTATTTTTTATATTGTATTTTGTGGATACTAACTTTTCAGGTACTAAAGAGGAAGGAAAACTTAGAAATTCTTTTAAATGTGCAACTGAAGAGTTAAAGAAATTCACAGCTGAAGAGTTCAAAAATGAAGCCTACAGTTGAAGAGTTCAAGCCTACAATAGAATCAAAGGCTACAGCTGAAGATTTGCGTTCTTAATAAGCTTAATCAAACCTGTCAGGGTGTAATACTAATTGTACATTCACTCGCAGGGTTTGAAAGCTTCAGAACATTAAGGAAGGTTAATTATAGCCAGTAAATACAAAGTCTATAGTGTTTATTTGACTAAATTAACAGCTAAAACTATAAGACAAATTGTACTAGAGCAAGGTGTAACACCCCGAATCCAAAACACATAAATATCTCATATTCGAGGTGCCACTTGTGACTAAAATACGAACTATAAAAATTTTGATATAAAAAAGGATAATAAAATAAGAGATTAATTATTATGCAGCGGAAGAAATGAGTAGAATAATTTTAATAAGTATTTCACACATGTATATCTATGAATATAAAACTTAGTATTAACAGTAACATTTTATTCAAGCGGGGAACTCTGTGTCGTCTCTATTACTGTCCTTGCTCCACGAAATCATAATCTGCAAGGGTTGTAAAAAGGGGGCGTGAGATTTGAATTCTCACGTATGGGTGATTTGCAACGTCATGGGATTGGTAAATCCGAAATATATTAAATTATACTCATTAATAAAGTATTTAAATCACTTAATCAATTGACATAATAATACGAACATCATATATCATATAAATAACAAGTTCACATAATAATCAGTTGGGCACAACATGTTTCACATCATATAACTGAAATATCACAAGTTGATTCACAGTAAGAGGCAAAGCCCAAAGTCATTTTCAAGTAACGGCTCAATCTGCCAAAATCATTTTCAACACATTGTGAATCTCCCCCAAACCATTTCTCACAAACGAATCATGTGACCATGAATCTGAGTTATTATCACTCATGGTCACCACAAATAATATCAGTAACCATGAATCTGACCTATTGTCACTCATGGTCATACGTGTCAATCCACAAACAAAACTACTACGCATTAGATCAATGATCACTCGATTTCCTCTTTCCCATAAAACTGTCATTTCAAATTGTGGGGAGAATTCACATAATTCACACTTAAGTTGGTTCATGCTCAGATAATGTCCTTAATCATGCAGTTGTGATTAATTTGAATAGAAACAATAGATATTTTCATCATATATAAATATATCACGTAATTCAAACAATTATATAGTAGGTGTACATTTATGTTGGATATTAGATTTTAGATTATTTTAGTGGAGTTCAGTGTATACCAGCACAACGTATTATAAGCAGATCAATCAACCGATCATCACCCACCTCTTAACTTTATAGCTAAGTTACAACTATTTTGAAATTCCTTTGGAAGATAACTTGCGTTGTAGAGACGTCCCGAGAGTGATACGTTAACATACCCCTCGTGCGTATCCCGCTTAGCACAGAGTCCTAGTACGAAATCATTTAATTAATAAAAGGCGTTGGATTATCAAAGGCCTAGAAGTTCGTGTTACGAAAAAAGGAAGTTGTTGTCTTATAAACCTATTGAATAGACCTACTTAAAAACACACACTATCTTGGTAAATACACCACTTCTAAAATGTTGGTGTATTGGGGAAGTGTACTTACTAATTTTCTTGTTGTATAATCATTTCGGATCTTTTGATATTCTTAGGCTTTTATAACTAAAAGTTTTTAATAATTTAAAAGTATATCCATATAATATTTTTCTTGAAAAATAATTAAAAGAATAAGAAAGTTATATAAATAATATTAATATAATTAAATTCCCAATTTAATATTATTCTTTCTAAAATTTATAATTCATTTTAAAAGAACTTTGAATATAAATTATATTTTGTAAATAAAAATCCATTTATTAATACTTATTTTGTTTAAAGAATTTATATAATAAATACTAAAAATAATAATATATATATTTTTCTTTTTTTTTCTTTTTCTAATATTAGTAATACTTTTAAAATCGATTAGTAATACTTTCAAAACAAAGAATACTATTTTCCCAAAAGGTTCTTTCCATTTGTTACTAATATGGGGCATAAACATACATTCCTTTTTTTTTTTTTGTTCTCTTTTCTCATTTCAACTAATACGACAAAATAACACTTTTTAAAACCAACAGTATTAGTCTTTTTCCAAATAATCTGGAACTAAAATTTTAAAGAAAATAAAGTTTTCCTTTGTTCTTAATTTTCGAAGAGTGGCTCAGGGAGAAGACGAATTTCCCTTTGTCACTAACAACTTCAACCAATAATAATAAAAATCAATAATAATAAAAATCAATTTCATCACCATATCATCAGCTAGTCTAACCAATATGATTCATCAATAATACCAACCAGCTAAATCAATAATACTAAACCACTAGAACAAGAATACCAAACTGCTAATTCAAAATACTAACTCAACAATTCCAAAAACACCAACAATACAAAGTTCAATCCTACTGTTTTCTAATGAAATAAACAGTAGGGAGTTTTAATCAACAAACCAAAATTCCTACTGCTTGGACACAACCAGTGTTCCTCTAACTTCATTTTAGAAGAATTTAACCAAAACCATATCATCCCCGACCCGGAAATTACGAAAGAAATGGGGAGAAGAAGGCTAGGAACCTTACGAGTCCTAGTTCGAGGAGGTAAACGGGCAGCCTAACAGCGTAGTTTGGAGACTCATCGGGTTAATTTGGGCAGCCTAACGGCGTCCTTTGATTTCTCCAAAAACTCCGGCAATAGGGGTTCGATTCGGCATCATCTCGGAAGAAGAAAAATAACGAATCGAGTTACGGTTTGAATCGGATTTTGACGAAATTAGAAATTGAAAAAGGGTTTTTAAAACTCACTGGAAAAGATGAGAAAGGGAGGCAGCGGAGCGACGGTGTAGGGAGGTGCTTGGCTTCGATCGGTGCGACGGGCTGTGCTGTAAGGAGGTTGTTCGCTCAGCGACGCTCTGCTTGGAGACGCGACGGCGGTGGTCGATCGGCTGGGAGGAGCGGCGGTTGGGCGGTGCTGGAACACGACGATGCTGTGACGGAGATGGGAGGCGACTGTGTGGCCGAGAAGAGAGGACGAAGGAGGAGGCGCGACTGGCGGAAGAGGCGACGTCGATCGGCGGCGCTGCGATGCGGCGGTGCACGGCGCAGTGAGCGGAGGCTTCAGCGTCGAAGAGGGGGAGAGAGCAGATTTAGGAAAATATTACGCGTCTGAGAGAGAGAAAGGAAAAACTGATTTGGGGATTTCTGGGAGAGAGGGACGCGTTCATTTATAGAAGAAATATCACTATTTTAATTACTTAATTTAAATTAAAAGGAGGGATAATTTATGTGGCTAGGAATTATTCTTATAATTCCTCATATTTTCGTTCTAAATTGATACGGTTCAGGGATTGTTTGGTTCACGAGTTTAATTCCGAATTAAAAATTAATATAGTTTTAAAACTCAATTAATATTTTATTGCATTTTAATTATTCTCAATAAATTATACAGATCAAAATCCTAATTTTTAATCTTGCATATTTAATTTCTCGTAGTCCCTTATCCGTTTGAAATATTCGATTTCTTTCTTCGAACTTGGGAATTTGAAATAGAGTATATTTTTAAATTACACGTTAGCACACAAAAATAATAAAATTAAAAGAAACAAGGATAATAATATAAAATTATATAATTAAGGTTTCTAGCAAAATAAAAGGTATAAAACGGGACGGGGTATTACACAAGGACTAAAGAACAAGATAAGAAACCTTAATTGAGCTGAAGTCAAAGCTTGGAGGTGACTTAAATTCAAATTTTCAAAGTCCCTCCAACAGCTCAGAACCCTCTCATGACTCCTATAAATAGGAGAGTTACCCTAGAGGAAACAACAACAACACTCAAGCATTTAAGCACACTACAAAGCAATCCTGCATCTACCAGAGTCTACAAAAATATATCGTAGAATTTTTATAGGACTAGGTTGCTAGGATAATTTATTAGGTTTATAATTTGTTCCTCACACAATTCTCATTGTAAATCTACCTTTGAGTATATATTTTCTTTGTGAGTGTTAGATGTATCTTAGTGAGTATTGTTTGAATGAATTAGTGTTTTCTTCTAAGTTTAGATCAGTCTGAGTGAAAGTGTAGTTTTTATGGGGAATCATATCTGAGTGAATTGTCTGAGTGCAAGCAACTTTATACCTTGCATAGTATTTTTGGCACCTGAAGGTGTAACAAAGGATGTAGGAGGATTACACCACCTCTGAACCATTATATATCTTGTGTTATTTACTGTTTTTCAATTATATTTATGTCCTGCATATTCTATTCAAGTTACACTCATCATAATTTTCATAAGAGTGCACAAAACTAAAAGTTATAAAATTGAATATAATACAGATGTAGATTAGGGTAATCACCCAGCTGCATACTTCTATTCACATAAATTTTTCATTAACACACACACACGCACATTATTCCGCTGCATAATAAGACTCTCAATACACTTCTAAAAATGTGAGAACCTAACTCTAAAATTTGTCGAGTGTTTTTAATTTTAAAGTCTTTTCAAATTTTGTTTAAGTTTCAAAATTTACAGTTGCATACTTGTAAAAACCTTTAAGTTGTAAAGTCAGTTTTTGTTTGAAAATGTTTTAAAGCTAAACTATTCACCCCCTCCCCTTTAAACCTTTTCCACTTGGGACCAACAATAATTATGCTACATCACACTCTTACACATATTGAGTAAAAACTTACTCTACTTGAATCTCACAACAAATATAGCCATTATTATTTATCAAGATTTTGAAATCCGCTAAATTTTAAAAATCTCAAATCAAACACCTTCTTGTTTTTTTTACCACCCTCAACTAGAAAAGAAAAAGAGAAAGGAAATGTTTTGGTAAATTTATTTTGAGAGTATTAATTATTTTATTATAGAATATCAATTATTCTATAAAGAAATATTAAATGCAAATCAGTTTCGCGATAAATAAATTTCGCACTATACATGCTTGGAGAGAAAAGGAAAGAATGCCACATGCATAGTCACGTGTCTTTCGCTCGAAAGACCCATACCCCCTATTTGACAATAAAAACCATGCATATCGTATTGTTCTATGAACTGTTTGAGAGTGAATGAACACATCAAAATATGCATGCATCCCCCCACTTCCTTGTGTAGAAATCATTCCAACAAAAAAATGCGGTGCAAGTATACTTGAACAAAAATTTTCCTTTCATTGTATAAATATTTCAACCATTCATTATTTTCCATCTTATATTTTTCCAAAAACCCGGTCCACTTCGACTCAAGGTCTGGATGCTAAGACTGTTGCACGCAATCCTTTGAATTCAACAATACATTTGTGATATGTTGGAGTGTGGAGGCTGAATGGACTGTACACTAAGACCAAATACCGCTGAATTTTTAGGCCCATTTTTTTGGCCCAGTCAATCCTGATTTTAGGGTTAGGGTTCATTTCTTATAAATAGATGTTTTCTCCTTGTATCCGGAATAAAAAAATATAGTGAAAATCTCTGGCTTGGAATCGCCCCAGACGTAGTCGTAAGACGAACTAGGTAAATAAATCTTGTGTTCTTATTTTTGTGATTGTGTGTTCGCATTTTTTCTCAACATGATAATCGACAAAACCTCCAAAGTTTTGTGGCAACTTAGACAAAATATACAATACGCAAAACTGATTAGGCGTGAAATTGTCATGATTCGTAGCTAGAAATGCCCAAGTTTTGGTCGATTTTATTGAGTTTTTAGAGATAAATGAGTATTATTTCTTTACATTGATGAATTTGTCTCTTTGATGCTCATAGGTGAATTAAGGGCGAAAAATGGAGTTCGTAGGACTTTGAATCAGCTCAAACGGATGCCCGGATGAGAAGATATCGAAGGAATACGAACGGTATTAAAGAGAAGTGTTAGTTGAAAGGAGAGAAGGGACGCTCGAGCAAGACCACTCGAGCGCCTTCGCTCGACCACCTGTTCCGCTCGACCAGTGCATCTCGAGCGCCTCCACTCGAGCTCAACAGCTCGAGCGCCCCTGACTTACAGAGCATTTCCTTCGCTCGAGCTCACCACCTCGAGCGCCTTCGCTCGACCGCCTACCCCATTCGACCAAACAAGCTCGAGCGCCTTCGCTCGAGCGAGACAGCTCGAGCGCCTTCAAGGCTTAAGTTTCCAAGTTCGTTTTTTCCGGCCCATGAGTTCCTGATTCGGCCCAAAACTTATATATACTCGTCCCGAGCTTGTTTTTAGGATTACCACTTACACCCACTAGATTCAATAGCGTTTTAGAGAGTTAATTTTTGGAGAAGAAGGAACGAGCAAGTTTACTTTACGTTTTTTAGGTTTTTCTTACGAATTCACATCACAATTTTACTTTTTAGTTTCGTTTCTTCATATCTTTGTTCTTGAACACGTTGAGACTCGTTTTATTGATTTAATTTAAGTTATCCCTTATTTCTTGAAACCCTAGTTTATGATTGATCTTTTCATCGTTATAATTATCATGTTCATGTTCGTTACTTATTTAATTGTTCTTGTTTACGTAAAACCCATGTCTAGCTAAAACCCTTGCATGCTTGGGGTAGGATGAACTCGTAGAAGTAGGTTGTGGGTACGTAATTAGGGTAATTCGTGACGTTATGTTTTAATTCTCTTAATTAATGAATTCTTAAAATTAATCTTAACTTTACTTTTGAATTTCGTTCGAAAAGTGTTAGAGAGAGGACGACCGTATCACTCCTTAACAACGAGTAGACTTAACGAGAGGGTTTAGAAAGGGCTAATTCATCTACCAGTTTAGCGAAGAAGGACGACCGCATCACCTTAGTTAAATTAGGGTCTCATTAATTAAGCACAATCTATTAACTTGTTAGTGGATTAGTGAAGTCGAGTGTTAGGGTAAAGTATCAATCTATTAAATTGCAAAGTCTCAGCCGAGAGAGCCTGGCAAGTATCCTTCAATGCCCGAGGATAACCCAAAGAAACATTGCAAGGCTATTGAGTTGAGAAGTGGGACCAAGTATGATGGTCCTGAGATGCCTGCTGATCCTGAGACGCCCAAATGAGAGGTTGAGATAAAAGGAAAAGAGTCTGAGGCAGTGAGAGATGAGATTGAGGAGATGGGAGTTGAGAAAGGGATTGAGAGTGAAGGCATTCAGAAGAGTAAAGATATGGATGAGTCTCATGAGAGCAAAGAGCCTGAAGAGAAGATAGAGGAGATTGAGAGAGTTCCAAAGTGGAAGAAGGCAAATGAAGCAAGGAAGAATGCAAAAGAGACTGAGAAAGATGAATGGGGGGTACCCAAATCTGTGATACCTGTCCCGTATCCACAGCGCTTCATGAAAAAGAAACTTGATGAAAAGTTTGCTAAATTTCTTGATATTTTTAAAAAGCTACATATTAACATTCCTTTTTATGATGCCTTGGAACAGATGCCTAACTACGCCAAGTTCCTGAAGGACTTGATAGCGAAGAGACGGAGAGTAGACGGACCTGAATTAGTGCACTTGAACCACGAGGTGAGTGCTATGGTGCACAAGGCGCTTCCTCCTAAAATGAAGGATCCCGGGAGCTTCACCATTCTTTGTGATATCGGGAACGAGATCAAGAAAGGAGCCTTGTGTGATCTTGGGGCGAGCATTAATTTGATGCCTCTTTCGTTGTTCAAGAAGTTAGAGGTGGGCGAACTTCAACCCACGATGATGACGCTCCAGCTTGCTGATAGATCCATCACGAGACCTCAAGGAGTAGTGGAGGATGTTCTAGTGACGGTGGAGAATCACGTTTTTTCCGCCGACTTCGTTGTACTAGAGAAGGAAGAGGATGAGCATGTGCCGCTAATTTTAGGAAGACCGTTTCTAGCTACAGCCGAGATGGTACTTGATGTAGCGAATGGGAAGATCACGGTCAAGGTTGATGATCAAGAAGTGAAGATAGCTATTTACGAAGCTATTAAATACCCAATGGGAGATGAGAGTTGCCACTTCATTGACATCACGGACACTTGTATTGAAGAGACACTTCTAGACCCTTGCTCTTTCTATGTGCATCAGTTTGATTATCCTATCCTTGACGATCTATCTTATGATTCTTATGATCTTGATTATTTTGACAGCTTGGAAGACAATGAAGATGTCAAGTTCTTGGAGATGAAGAAAGTAGAGGATGAAGACGACTTGGAAGCCGATGAGTCAACTTTTGAGAAGATGTTCGATAAGGCACCACCATTGGAGGCGAAAAAAGAGTTGAAGCCACTTCCCGACCACCTCAAGTACGCCTACTTGGATGAGACCGATAAATATCCGGTAATTGTATCTGCCCTTTATCTGATGATTAGCTTGAGAGACTTTTAGTGGTGCTTCGTAAGCACAAATCTGCTATAGGATGGTCGATCGCGGATATTAAGGGAATTAGCCCTTCGATTTGCATGCATAGGATTAGATTAGAAGAGGGTAGAAAACTGATAGTGCAAAATCAGCGTAGAGTTAATCCGGTAATTCAAGAGGTGATACATAAGGAAGTTTTGAAGTTGTTAGATAGCAACATAATTTTTGCAATTTCTGATAGTCCATGGGTGAGTCTGTTACACGTAGTTGCTAAGAAGGGGGGTATCACGGTGATTAAGACTGAGTCTAATGAATTGGTAGCCACTAGATTAGTGACGGGATGGCGTGTGTGTGTGGATTATAGAGAGTTGAACAAGGCAACGTGTAAGGATCATTTTCCTCTACCGTTCCTTGATTAAATGATTGATAGATTAGGTGGTTTTGAGTATTACTATTTCTTAGATGGGTATTCGGGGTATAATCAGATTATGATAGCCCCCGAGGATCAAGAGAAAACCACCTTCACCTGCTATTATGGAACTTTTGCTCTTAGGAGGATGCCGTTTGGGTTGTGTAATGCACCCGCCACCTTTCAAAGGTGTATGATGGCGATTTTTCATGGTTTGATTGAGAAGATTATGGAGGTTTTCATGGACGACTTCTATGTCTACGGGGAGTCGTTTGATAAATGTCTAATCAATCTTGAAGTTGTGTTGAGCAGGTGTGAAGAGACGAACTTAGTGCTTAATTGGGAGAAGTGTCACTTCATGGTGAGAGAGGGTATTGTTCTTGGACATCATGTGTCCTCGAAAGGTATCCAAGTTGACAAGGCAAAAGTGATTGCTATTGAGAAGCTTCCACCACCTTCGACCGAGAAGGGGATTCAGTCATTTTTAGGACACGCGGGTTTTTATAGACGTTTCATCAAAGACTTTTCACAAATAGCTAAACCACTTTCACGGCTTCTTGAAAAAAAATCACCTTTGAGTTTACTAATGAGTGTTTAGTGGCTTTTAATAGGTTGAAAGAAGCGTTGGTGAATGCCCCAATACTTGTGACACCGGATTGGTCTAGCCCGTTCGTGCTGATGTGTGATGCTAGTGACTATGCGATGGGGGTTGCTTTGGGGAAAATTCGTGAGAAGCATTTTCACGCTATTTACTATGCCTCAAAGATGCTGAATTCTGCTCAAGTGAATTACACTACGACCGAAAAGGAGCTGTTGGCGGTCGTGTATGCCTTTGATAAATTTTGACCCTACCTAGTAGGGACGAAAACAATTGTATATACGGACCACGCAGCGATTCGGTATCTTATGAGTAAGAAGGATGCAAAATCCCATCTCATTTGATGGATTTTGCTACTCCAGGAGTTCGATGTAGAGATTCGAGACAAGAAGGGATGTGAGAATGTGATAGCAGATCACCTTTCAAGATTGGAGCTCACAAAGGAGAACACCGTGGAGGATCGAGAGGTGACCGATGAATTTTCGGATGAGAAGCTCTTTGGCTTAGGAGACATCCCTGTATATCGAGTTGAAGGAAAGACGCCTTGGTTTGCAGATTATGCTAATTATTTAGCAAGTGGAGAGTTGCCCGTTGAGATAGACTCGGTGCATCGGAAGGCATTTTTAAAGAAAGTTCGGGAGTTTATTTGGGTCGATCCCTACTTGTTCAAAAGAGGGATTGATCATGTTTTGAGAAGGTGTGTGCCAGAGGAGAAATGGAGTAATATTATAAGGCATTGTCACGCCTTACCATGTGGAGGACATTTGGGTGGAGAAAAGACCGGAAGGAAGGTGCTTCAATCTGGTTTTTATTGGCCAACTTTGTTGAGAGATTGCATGGAATGGGTTAAGAGGTGTGAGAAGTGCCAACGGTTTGGCTCCATTACTAAGAGGGACGAGATGCCGATGCACGTGTTCATGGAAGTCGAGATATTTGACGTATGGGGGATTGATTTCATGGGTCCATTTCCTCCTAGCAATGGATTCTTGTACATTCTCGTATGCATTGATTACGTCTCGAAGTGGATTGAAGCTGTCCCAACTCGAGTGAATGATTCCCGAGTGGTGATCGAGTTCTTGAGGAAGAACATTTTTGCAAGATATGGAGTTCCAAGAGCTTTGATTAGTGATGGGGGAAGTCACTTCGTGAACAAGTGGATGGAAAAGATGCTGTCAAAATACGAGGTAAGTCATCGAATCTCTACTGCTTATCATCCTCAATCTAACGGTCTTGCAGAGGTTTCGAATCGTCAAATCAAGGAGATCCTTGAGAAGACGGTGAGCATTAGTAGAAAGGATTGGGCGATGAAGCTTGATGATGCACTTTGGGCGTATAGGACAGCTTTCAAAACTCCTCTTGGTATGTCTCCATATCAATTGGTTTTTGGAAAGGCATGTCACTTGCCCGTGGAGTTGGAACATAAGGCATATTGGGCGATCAAGAAATTGAATTTTGATAGTGCCTTGGTTGGTGAGAAGAGATTACTCCAATTGCATGAGTTGGAGGAGTTTCGAGACAGTGCCTACGAGAATGCCCGAATTTTCAAAGAGAAGACTAAGAAATGGCACGATGCACGATTGAGGAAAAAAGAGTTCAAGGTGGGTGATCAAGTCCTCGTATTCAATTCGAGGATGAAGCTGTTTGGTGGAAAGCTCAAGTCCAAGTAGAACGGGCCATATATTGTGAGGGAAGTGCATAAAAGTGGATTCCTTGAAGTTGAGAAGGATGATGGACATAGATTCATGGTGAACGGGCATAGAGTAAAGAAATTCTTTAACTTCTCTTATGAGAATAAGGGAGGTGTTTTAGATTCTAAAGTCCCGTGAGCTCCTTCGAGCTCGGTCCGGCAATAGGACCTTAAAACTAGCGCTTAATGGGAGGCAACCCATTTTTATTTGTTTTTAGGTGTTTCGTTTATTTTCTTGTCTTTGTGAATCGTAAGTATTAACCTCGTGTGTTAGAGTTTATTTGGTGTAGGCTTGTTTAGTGGAGATTGATTGGAGCAAGAGAGCTTAAGGAAGAAATTCAAGATGTTGAGATGATTCAAGCAGTAAAGCATTAGATTTTTTTGGAGTTTGAGGTACAATGGCCCCAAAGAAGAACGAAGATAAGATCTTGAGCATTGCCGAGTTGGAGGCTCTTACCAACGATTTGGCCACTAGGCAGTTGCTGCCCTCTCGATGGGACGACCTTGATTATGCAAGAAGCTGGAGATACACAGCCTACCGATGGAGTCTGGTCACCGGGAAGGTAGTGAAAACCCGAAGGCCGGTGGTGCGTTTTATGCAGGATATCGGGATTGAGGAAGAAATTAGGAGAATTTTCACCCGAAACGACATGACTGAGTTCCTCGAGATATTGCTCACGATGGACACCCAAGCCGATCTGACTGAACAGTTCCTGGCCACCATAGAAAAGAAGAATGAGTACTTGTTCAAGTTCAATTACAGAAACGAGATGCATCATTGTGAGATCAGAGAAGTGAACTTAGCTTTTGGGCTCCCTGCTCTACCAAGGCCCAACTGTGTGTCGAAGTCGTACAGCGCGAACGGATTCTGGAACGACATCACGGGAGGGATGGCCGGTGAGTACAAGGCTCAGAATGTTCGGGCCTCTGCGATCCGAAACCCAGTGATTCGGTATTTGGAGCGGATTTTGGGAAACACCATCTACGCCCATTCTGAGACGGGGACCGTGATGAGTAAGGAACTCTACGGGATTTGGTGTCTTCTGTATGTGAAGGATCACGATTTCGGACGGGACTTCGTGGAGCAACACTACGAGGCGGCATTCAAGTTAGGGGCCAAGACCTCTAAGGTGCGAGGAGGAGGTCTAATCTCGGTGTTCATGAAGCACTTAGGATGTGTGCCCTGTGCAGCTCCTATTCCCGGGAGGGATTTAGACTTTGATCAGTTGAGCCACACTTTGATGTTCGAGCATTGGATGGGGAGTTTTTGTATTCGATACAAGGACGATACTCTCTTCCCTCTCCCAAATGACAAGCTCGTAACGTTGAAGGGGAAGAAGAAGGTAAACCTGGGGATGAACGGAGAGAGGCACTTAGCTTTGAGTGCTAAGTATACTCATGATGTGGATAGTCGAGGGCTCCGAGATGCAAAGCCTTCGAAGAGAAGCCGGGGTGAAGGCACGAGCGGTGCCGGATCAAGTGGAGTAGCAGACCTCTAGGAAGAAGAAGAGCAAGAGTACGAGGAGGGTGAAGTTGCGGCTGAAGCTGTGGGTGAAGAGCAGCGAGAGATGGAGGTTGAGTCACCTGAGGTGCAGTCGCCGAGACCATGGTAACTTACATATGACGATTGGACTCAGATGGGGAACCAAATTCAGACGCTCCAGGCGGACGTGTCACACTTGCGTCAAACACAAGATAGGATGGGAGATCAGTTTTTGGATATGCACCGCTGGATGGAGTCGCTTTTTGTGTCTCGCTTGGGAGCTGATCATCCTAACTATCATCCTCCGCCACCTCCTCCGGACCAGTGATGATGCCCATTTTTCTCTACCCTTGCACCTCTTTTATTTCAGTTTTTTGTTTTATATTTCTTGAGTGATCTATGATGAGTTTATGTTTTAGTGATTTGATTTGTGAAGGGATTGTATTTAAGTTTTTCAAACTTTTGGGGTTGTTTTGTGCTGAACTAATTTGATGATTGATTTACCTTACACTTATTTATTCGTATCATTTACTTATTGTTCATTCTTGAGTATGAAGTGATGAGTAGAGTAGAGTTGTGAAGTTGAGTTATGAATTGTTTTGTGTAAGTAGTGAGCTAGAGTTGATTTGAGAGAGAACTAGTCTGCTTATGAGTCTTCTTTTTTAGTATTAGTGTGATGAAAGGGAGAATTCACTAGGACTAGCATGGATGTGAAAGCCGTGAGATTTGAGCCTTATGAGATTTTGATACATGATTTTATCTCTTCGTTTGTGAGTGGATCGTCACCTTAGAGGATGCTAGAACTTGTGTGTGCTCTTGCTTCTTGATTGTGTCTAGTTTGATATGCCGAATGTGATCTTAGGCCATTTTTGTTTTGAATGAGTCACTTAGCCAGAAATTCTCCTTACCATTGACATTTGTCCCTTGTTAGCCCCTTTGAGCTTTAAGCCTATTTTATTTGCTAGCACATATGAACACTATTCCAATTCATAAGCCTTTTTGTCCAAATTTGAGTGGAGAATAGGAAAAGTGTAAATGTGAAGGGAGTGAATTGAGTTGAAAAAGGAAAATGTTGTTTGGTGAGTGAATATGAGAAGAAGGTGTGATGAAGTTATGAGTTGTGGGAAAAAGAAAAAATTGAGAATGAGCAAAAGAAAATGAGCTCATGTGTTTGTGCGAAAAAAAAAAAAACAAGAGTGAAGTGATTGAGAAAAGTGAAAAAATGAGAAAGAAATTTTTTTGAAGTGTTGAGAGTATGGAATTGAAAGGGTGTTGGTTGAAAATGTTTGAAGTTTTCTGTTCCTAATCTCGAAGTACCGAAGTTTGATTTTCTATTCTCCATTCACTTGAGTCACTTACCCAAATTGATATCCCACATGTCCAGAGAGCCTACATTACAACCTTGAGAAAAGTCCTTTTTTTATTCGACATTGATTTCTAGAGTATGGTCGGAGTTAAGAGTACTTACAAGCCTATGGCTGCCAATATGTGTGATTGATTGTTTGAGTGAGTCCCTTTATCATTAATATACACTTGTGAGGGAGTGAAACACATCGTTGAGTGCACATCCATGTTTGATCTTGGTGATTCTTGCTATTGTTGCATGAGTATGATGTTGGAAGATGAGTGAGCATACGTGTGATTAATCTTTGAAGCTCGAATTCATTTACTTGCATGATTTGATTCTTTGAATCATTCCTAACAATTTCACTTGACTTATTATTTCATTGCTTGAGGACAAGCAATATGGTAAGTTTGGGGGGGTTGATTAGGCGTGAAATTGTCATGATTCGTAGCTAGAAATGCCCAAGTTTTGGTCGATTTTATTGAGTTTTTAGAGACAAATGAGTATTATTTCTTTACATTGATGAATTTGTCTCTTTGATGCTCGTAGGTGAATTAAGGGCGAAAAACGGAGTTCGTAGGACTTTGAATCAGTTCAAACGGATGCCCGGATGAGAAGATATCGAAGAAATACGAACGGTATTAGTGCGTGAGAAGAGATGTGTTAGTTGAAAGGAGAGAAGGGCCGCTCGAGCAAGACCACTCGAGCGCCTTCGCTCGACCACCTGTTCCACTCGACCAGTGCACCTCGAGCGCCTCCGCTCGAGCTCAACAGCTCGAGCGCCCCTGATTTACAGAGCATTTCCTTCGCTCGAGCTCACCACCTCGAGCGCCTTCGCTCGACCGCCTACCCCATTCGACCAAACAAGTTCGAGCGCCTTCGCTCGAGCGCCTTCAAGGCTTAAGTTTCCAAGTTCGTTTTTTCCGGCCCATGAGTTCCCGATTCGGTCCAAAACCTATATATACTCGTCCCGAGCTCGTTTTTAGGATTACCACTTACACCCACTAGATTTAATAGCGTTTTAGAGAGTTAACTTTTGGAGAAGAAGGAACGAGCAAGTTTACTTTACGTTTTTTAGGTTTTTCTTACGAATTCACGTCACGATTTTACTTTTTAGTTTCGTTTCTTCATATCTTTGTTCTTGAACACGTTGAGACTCGTTTTATTGATTTAATTTAAGTTATCCCTTATTTCTTGAAACCCTAGTTTATGATTGATCTTTTCATCGTTATAATTATCATGTTCATGTTCATGTTCATTACTTATTCAATTGTTCTTATTTAGGTAAAACCCATGTCTAGCTAAAACCCTTGCATGCTTGGGGTAGGATGAACTCGTAGAAGTATGTTGTGGGTACGTAATTAGGGTAATTCGTGACGTTAGGTTTTAATTCTCTTAATTAATGAATTCTTAAAATTAATCTTAACTTTACTTTTGAATTTCGTTCGAAAAGTGTTAGAGAGAGGACGACCGTATCACTCCTTAACAACGAGTAGACTTAACGAGAGGGTTTAGAAAGGGCTAATTCATCTACCAGTTTAGCGAAGGAGGACGACCGCATCACCTTAGTTAAATTAGGGTCTCATTAATTAAGCACAATCTATTAACTTGTTAGTGGATTAGTGAAGTCGAGTGTTAGGGTAAAGTATTAGGGTTTAGAATCTTGAGCTTTTATCTTGCATTCTTTTACTTAGGTTACTTAAATAGGACCGTGCGTGCTTAATGGTTACTGCTTTGATTCATGTTAGGTGAGGATCATCGTGACTTCGAACTTTGTGCTTTGGGCAGTAATATTAATCATATGACGGTTGCTAAGATTTAATACGGAGAAATGCGTGTGAGTACGGCTCGTGTGATTAGTCCCCTTGGTGGGCTCAGAAGTTTTATCGTACCAAATCTTGCAAGTGAAGAATTAGTTTCTTCGGTACGGATAATAATATTGAGCCGTCTTTACTCCAAGGTGAAATATATTAATTAATTTAGAGCTATTCAGAAGCTTAATTAATTAATGGACTTGATAATCTTAAACGCGGGAAATAATAATCGGGAGCCCATATTATCGTAAAATGGATTAAGATGGATAGTGCAATATTAATTTATTAGTGGTAATAATTAATATTAATGGATTGAATTATATTGGGGCTCAATATTGAAATTCAGAAGTCCATTAGGAGGTCCAATCTTAATTCTCCTTAAAGGCCCCTCAAGTAGCCCATCAAGTAGCCCAGTAATGATAAGGTGATTAAAATATGAAGATAATATAATGCTGATTTTTCTTGTATTTTTCGAAAATTAGGAAAATAGATTGAAAAAAGATTTTGTTGATTTTCTTGGAAAGATATTATGGAAGATAAGTATTCTTGGAATACAAGATTATCTCATATATTCAAGAAGATCCAAATTTTGGATATTCTCTCTATAATTTTCGATCAATGTGGGCATGAAAATAAGAGTGAGATTTTTGTGGAATATTTTATTATGGAGAAAAGAATATATGAGATATATTCAAGATTTCTTAAAGACTAAGAAAAGATTTTTTCCAAGCTCATATCTCCTCATATTTTCGGCCACTACCTCTATAAATAGGGGGTGATTATTTCATCCCCAAGTACATAATTCCATGTGTTGGAAAAATCAAGAGCATATATATTTTTCTTTTTCCTTAGTTATTAAAATTACTTGAAAGCATCTCCCACCGGTGATCAAGTAAGGCGAAAGGGAAATACTTGAGAAGGCTTTTGGGTTGATAAAGCGTGATCGTGATTGTCCCATTTATTCAAAGGCCAATTCTACAAGAGGTACGTAAGTCACATAAATTCTTGTTTATTCCGCCATAGATTTTATGTGAATTAATTCAACATGCATGATGTTAAATTTGTTGTTGGAATTATTATTTGAATTAATTAGGATTAATTCATGCTAGTAATAATTGAATTTAAATTCATATTTAAATTTCATCCCGAATAGATTCTGGGCACCCCTATTTTCCCAACATAGGCGTAAAATAATAAGATTTTATAGCTCGAAATGCCCGTGTTTTGATTGATTTAGATGAGTATTTAGAGTCAATTGAGTACTATTTTTATGAACTAATGAATTTGCTTCTTTGATGCTCATAGATGGATAGAGGGCGAAAAATAGAGTTCGTAGGACTTTGAATCGACTCAAACGGATGCCCGGATGAGAAAATATGGAATAAATATGAAAAATATTAGTTCGAGGGAGCAATAGTATTACTGGAGTGCTCAAGCAAGAAGAACTCGAGCACTTACTGCTCGAGTGCTCGAGTACTATGCTTGAGTGAAGTTGGGTCGTGCACTCAGTGCTCGAGTACTCTGCTCGAGCTGGGTCAAGTCGAGCACTATGTGCTTGAGCCCGTATGGTCGTGCACTTTTTGAGTTCTGGAAGTTTAGTGCTCTCGAGTTGCATTTGTTCGAGCACTTAGTGCTCGAGCTCTACTCGAGCTGATGCGATTTTGGCCCATTAATTCCCGATTCGACCCGTTGCCTATTTATACTCCTTCCGAACATGTTTTTGGAGACCACTACACACATAGAGTTAGATTTTCGAGAGAGAAGAGCACCAAGAGTTCGAGCAAGCATAATTTACTTTTGATCGAGGTTTTTACGTTACGAATTCGTAGTTTAGTTCTGGATTTGATTATTTTGATCTTTCGTTCTTTGAAACTTGATACTTGAGACTTATTATTTTCCTTTTAATCTGATTTTATTCTTAGACTTCAATTATTTCTTAAACCCTTGTTTATGTTCTTGAGTTTTTCTACTAAATTAATCATATTTTTGTTCGTTGCTTGTTTAATTGCTTTTGTTATCGTTAAAACCATGCTAGGCTAAAACCCTTGTATGCTTAGGGTAGGATGAACTCGTAGAAGTAGGACGTTGGTACGTAATTAGGATAACATGTGATGTTTAGTTTTAATTCTCTTAATTAATGAATGTTTAAAATAAATCCCAGATTTATCTTTGAATTTAATACGAACATTGTTAGAGAGAGGACGATCTTATCACTCTTTAATAACTAATAGGCTTAACGAGAGGGTTTAGAAGGGGTTTATTCACCAACCGGTTTATCTAGGGAGGGCGACCGCATCACCTTAGTTGAATTAGGGTCTCATTAATTAAGCAAAATCCATTAACTTGATAATTGGTTTAGTGAAGTCGATTGATAGGACAACGTATTAGGGTTTAATTCTTGAGATTTTAGTCTTTCAATCTTATACTTAGGATTATTTCTTGCACATCACCATTATTTTGATTATGTACCAGCTCCGTTAGTATACGTAGGAAATCCTATCTTGAGCATCACCTTCTTTTGTTTGAAACCAAACCTTAGATAATTAGTTTTATTCTTTCTTCTGCATACGTAGAGTAATATAGTTTAGATTTAATAATTCTCAAAAAAGCCAATAACATCCACTCATATTAATTACGACGCGTAGATCCCCAGGGCTCTATTCGCATACAACACAACCCGAGGTACGATATACTTGGTCCCTATACTTGCCAATACTACAGTGAACCCGTACTCTTACGGGGTAACTTCTAGTAAAAGCTAGTAAAGTTCGGTTCAAGTCAATGGCGTCGTTGTCGGGGATGGCAATGTATGTCCATTGAGTAGAACTTGGAGATAACTTAGTAGTTAGTAGTGAGTGCTTTATTTTTTCTGTTTAATTCTCATGTGTTCGGCAGTTGCGTTGTGATTATTCTATTAGTGTTTCAGGTTTATGAAAACATGCTCGCAAGGAGATACGAGCGAGGAGAGAACACATCTAGATCCTGAGACAATAGCAAGAAGAAACCGAGCCTTCTTAAGAAGGATGAATACTGCCGGTGGAGACAAAGACAACATGAATTTGGATGGAATAGGGGATTTAGACAAAGCTGCTGCAGAGTACGAAGCTATCGTGGAATGGGTGGATGGAGTTGATGGAAACAATAGTAACCAGTAGATACCCGTAGGGGAAACTCAGAACTAACGCCCGAACCCGCAAAACCAAAACAACACTGCACAAACTCAAACCCAAAACCAAAGCCAGAGTAATAATCCGAACATCCTGTTCAACAACCCTGTCTACCCACAAAACAACCCACCTTATCCTTTACCCATACCCACCATATCATTATCCACCATACCCTTATCCTCTACCTCCTGCTTATAACCAACCTCCAGTTCCGCGAGTACCTCTACCACCCGTCTATCCTCAGCACGTTCCTCAGAATGCTGATCATGATGTAGCAATCTGAGGAAGGTTTGCGGCACAGCCGCAACGGTATTACGATGGATTGACATTGCCTCCGGTAGAGGTAAACAACTTCTCCATTTTCCCAGGAATCCTGAAGTTACTTACTGAGAATCAATTCAAGGGGGAGGTCAGGAAGGAGAATCCTCATACTCATTTGAGGAATTTTCTGATGATTGCCTCAACTTTTAATTATAACGGCATGTCTGAAGATGCCAAGAGGCTCAGGTTGTTACCGTTCTCTTTAACTGGAATAACAAAGGAGTGGTATGATAACACGCTCCCACGGAGAGGTGTAACCACATGGGCCGAGCTCGAGCGTCTGTTCCTCGAGCGATTCTACCCTCCGTCTAGAATGATCAAAGTAAGGATAGAGATCTTGTCTTTCCAGCAGAAGCCAGGAGATGACTTACGTTAGGCTTGAGAGAGATACTCTAATATGTTCATTGAGTGCCCGAAGCACGGGTACAACAAAGGGGACATCATGGCTTTCTTCTACTGTGGAGCCAGCAAGGCAGGTCAAGCCCACCTTGATGCATGTGCTAGTGGAGCATTCTTGAATTATGGTACAACTAGGTGTAGAGAGATCGTTGATAACATTGTCAAGAATGTCGGGCAATGGAACGAGGACCCAGAATTTCAGAGAGCATATCAATTGGAGGAGAGTGGGGGAACGAGGAAGCTGTTGATGGCGATGATGGAAAAGATCAGCAACCTCGAGATTGGGCAAAATCTGGTTGGAGGGAATACGGTAGTGAGTGAGAAAGTGGACCAACCCACAGGTCAGCAAGAGGAGGCCAACTACATGGGAATGCCTAATTATAACCAAGACGGGTATCCACAATGTGACAATCAATTTGGAAGACCTCCCTATAGCCAACCATTTGTACCACCTGGTCCACAACCTCCTCAGAATCAATGGAGGAATAACCAAGGATATCAAGGAGGCCAGCCATCAAACCAAACCCAATGGAGGAAGAAAGAGAATTTCTCATATGCCAATCTGAAGGTCGGAATCACAGTTCCTCCAGGTGTTGATCCAAGTTCAAAGCCCCCAGGTGGTGAAGGCGGTTCCTCGACTGAGGAGATGTTGAGAGCTATACTTCAAAAGGTGGAAGAAGAGAGTAAGAAATTATCTTCATTGGAGTATGACATGAAGGAATTGTATAAGAAAGTTGATCAGCGTGATCAAGAACTCCAAAAGAGAGACATGGACTTGAATAGAGCTCAACAAGAGAACAATCGTAGATTCACTTCTATCGAGTATCAAATTAGTCAAATTGCAAAGTCTCAGACGAGAGAGTCGGGCAAATACCCCTCAATGCCCGAGGCGAACCCGAAAGAAGAATGCAAAGCTATTGAGTTGAGAAGTGGGACCAAATAAGAGGGTCCTGAGATGCCTACTGACTCAGAGACGCCCCAAGGAGAGGTTGAGGGTGAAGGCACTCAAAAGAGCAAAGAGCTTGAAGAGAAAATCATTGAGGAGATAGAGAGAGTTCCAAAGTGGAAGAAAGCAGAGGAAGCAAGGAAGAATATAAAAGAGACTGAGAGAGATGAATGTGGGGTACCCAAATCGGTGATACCCGTTCCATATCCACAACGGTTTATGAAGAAGAAACTAGATGAGAAGTTTGCTAAATTCCTTGATGTATTTAAAAAGCTACATATTAACATTCCTTTTTATGATGCTTTGGAACAGATGCCTAATTATACCAAGTTCCTGAAGGACTTGATAGCTAAGAGGAGGAGAGTTGATGAGCCCAAGTTGGTGCAACTGAACTATGAGGTGAGTGCATTAGTGCACAAAGCACTTCCTGACTTGAACCGAAAATACTAGTTTTCTACTAGTAGTTTCCCCACAAGAGTATGGGTTCACTGTAGTATTGACAAGTATAGCGACCAAGTATATCGTACCCAAGGAAAAGAGTGTATGCGAATAGATCCCTGAAGATCTATGCGTCGTAATTAATATGAGTGTATGTTTTTGGTTTTTTTGAAAATTAATTAAAAGAAACTAAATTATTCTACGAATGCAAAAAAGGAAAATTAAACTAAGAACCTAAGGTGTGTTTTCAAATATGTGATGATGATGCTCAGGATAGGAATCTCTACGTATACTAATGGAGCAGGTACATAATCAAAATAACCATGACGCGCAAGAAATAACCTAAGTAAAAGATTGTAAGATGAAAGCTCAAGAATTAAAACCTTAATACTTTATCCTAACAATTGACTTCACTAATCCACTAACAAGTTAATAAATTGTGCTTAATTAACGAGACCCTAATTTAACTAAGGTGATGCGGTCGTCCTCCCTAGATAAACTGATAGATTAATTAACCCTTTCTAAACCCTCTCATTATGCCTACTCGTTATTAAAGAGTGATAAGATTGTCCTCTCTCTAACACTTTTCGAACGAAATTCAAGAGTAAAGTTAAGATTGATTTTAAGAATTTATTAATTAAGAGAATTAAAACTAAACATCACGAATTACCCTAATTACGTACCCACATCCTACTTCTACGAGTTCATCTTACCCCAAGCATGTAAGGATTTTAGCTAGACATGGTTTTTACAGAAACAAGAACAATTGAAGAAGTAACGAGCATGAGTATAATGATTTTAACTAAGAAATTGTCAAACATAAACTAGGGTTTAAAGAAATACTTGCTAAAAACTAAAATTAAATTAATTAAACGAAGTCTCGATGTATTTAAGAACAAAGATCTAAAAGAAAGAACTAAAAAATCAAAACCGAACAATGAATTCGTAAGTAAAATCTCGAATACATAAAACTAAAGCTTGCTCGTCTCTTCTCCTCTTTCTCTCTCCAAAAACTAACTCTAAAAGTGATGTGGTATCAAGTGGTATGTGGTGGTGTCTGATTATCCTAAGAAAATGAGTTTAGAATGAGTATATATAAGCGTCGGGCCGAATCGGAAACTCATGGGCCGAAAAAATGCATCCGGAGGCAAAAATAGGATAGTGCTCGAGCATGTAGCTCGAATGGTGCAATCGGTCGAGTGCTGACGCTCGAGTGCTCTCGCTCGAGCACTTTTCAGCAGCAGTATACTTGTTCGTAAAATCTTCATATCTCCTCAACTGGGAGTCCGTTTTGGCCGATTCAAAGTCCTACGAACTCCTCTTTTCACCCTCTATCCATCTATGAAATCCAAAGAGACAAATTAATGATTTTATAAAAATTATACCCATTTGACTCCAAACACTCATCGAAAACACTCAAAACATGGGCAAATCGGGCACCAAAACATAACAATTTCACGCCTAATCACTTCCCCCGAAGTTGAAGGATCCCGAGAGTTTCACTATCCTATGTGATATCGGGAATATAATTAAGCGGGGAGCCTTATGTGACCTTGGAGCGAACATCAATCTTATGCCCTTGTCATTATTCAAGAGGCTGGATGACGGAGAACTTCAGCCGACAATGATGAGGCTTCAACTAGCCAACCGGTCTATTACTAGACCTCAAGGTGTGATTGAAGACGTCCTCGTGAAAGTTGGAGATCATATTTTTCTATCTAATTTTATAGTACTCGACATGGAGGAAGATGAGCACGTTCCTTTGATCTTGGGAAGACCGTTCTTAGCGACAACTGGGATGGTGTTAGATGTGGCGAATGGGAAGATCACGGTAAAGGTAGATGATCAAGAGGTGAAAATTTTCCTATATGAGGCCATGAAACACCCGAAGGAGGATGAGAGTTGTTATTACATTGATGCCATTGATCCTTGTGTTGAAGACACACCTCCTATCTCTAACCTTTCTTATATTCATGATTTTGATAGTTCTTCACTTAATGATTTAACCATGAGCATTATGATCTTGATTGTTTTGATAGGGATAAAGGAAAAGAGGAGTTGAGAGATGGAGAGCTGAAAAGTATGGACGTGACCCAGTTGGAGAGGAAATGAGGAGTTGAGGTTAAGAAGAAAAAGTCCAAGAAGTGGGTACATCCGTGAAGAGCGAGAAAGAAGAAAGTGAAACCACCGCCCGCGGTGAAGAAGGAGGATGGGAAGCGAGCAAAAAAATTAGACATCTCCTCTTATGAGAGTAAGAGAGGTAATTTTGAGTATCATGTCCCATAAGCTCCTTTGAGCTCGGTTCGACATTAGGACCTTAAAAATAGCGCTGAGTGAGAGGCAACCCACTTTTATTTGTTTTTGATGTTTTATGTTATTAGGGTGTTGTTTTGAGTCGTATATTTTAACCTCGTATTTGAGTGAGTTGCTTGTAGGATTGTCTCGAGGGAGTAAAGGTATCATGGAGTTATTCAGATTGAAGGGACCAACTCGAGACAAGGGAGTGTGCCAAGTTGTTAAGATAAACTGAATTATTTGGATGAGGTAACCACCACCCCAAATTTAGACCGCTTCACAAGGTCGAAGTTTGGGGGGTGGAGTTTTTATATGTTTTATGGTTACATTGCACAGACGCACACCCTCTCTTTGAGTTGAGTTGGGTTATATATTGAGCCTTGAGATGCTCCTTGAGCTGATATTGATTTGATGTGCTACTACATATTTCATGCCTATCAATTCTCTTATACTTGTTGATTGCTATCTTTGAGTGTGAGTATGAGTTGGTGAGTTGTGAAGTTGAGTTAGGGAGTCTATTGTGTGAGTGTAGAAGTTAGAGTTGATTTGAGAGAAAACACGTAAGCGTACAAATTTTTCTTTTGAGTACTTGTGTAATGAGAGTGAGAATTCACTAGGACTAGCATGTATGTGAAAGCTGTGAGATTTGAGCCTTTGTGAGATTAAGATGCATGAATTGATCTCTTCGTTTGTGAGTGGATCATCACCTTAGAGGATGCTAGAACTTGTGTGTGCTCTCGCTTCTTGATTGTGTCTAGTTTGATATGCCGAAAGCGATTTTAGGTCATCTTTGATTTGATTGAGTCACTTAGCCTAAATTTTCCCTACCCATGACATTTATCCCTTGTTAGCCCGTTTGAGCCTTGACCTATTATTTGACATATATCCAAACTCTTGATAAAATATGTTATAAGATCAACATAAACTAATATTTTTGTATCTGTTCACCATGTATGTTGTGTCAAAACTCACAACATTATGAAATTCTCATATGTAGCTCTGCTTCTTGGATGAAACCACAAAAAACAATTACATAACTTATAATTTGAATCTATATCCATCAAGTAATAGAAGTTTCCGGCTTTCTATTAAGCTCTAGCAAACATGTTCCGAATTGCTTAAACATCTCCCTCGCCTAGTCTCAACCTTCTTCTCTTCTCAATGAAATTTCTACAATCTTTAGGTAGGCTCTCTAGATTTTGAGTCGACCACTTTGTACTTCACATAAACGTACATTTTTACGTGATCTTAGACCTTTAATATCGCTTTGCTTCCAATTGTTGTTTCATGTTCACACTGAAATGCCTATGTACAAACATTAAGAGTGAATAAATCGGATCAATTTCATGATTTTGTTCATTCACTATTGATGTAAAATTTCAACTTCTATGGTCTATTTTTTTTTGCATTTAACTTACATTCTATCCTTTTTAAACACTTGTGTCTTGGAAGTTCCAACCTTTTCACACCATTCGGCCATACCTATGATCCACTGTCTTTTTCAGGACACTAAAACCCTTTAAGTCTTGCATATTCTTGATAAGCACCAAATAAATTATTAGTACTACCAAAATGCATGTCGAGTTGAACTACACTCATTTTTACTTCAACATTATCCTCTACCGTGTTTTCTGTCACTCAAATGGTTAGATTAGACAAAAATTCTAGCGTATTTTTTATCGGTCCAACGGTTGGACTAGACATAATTTCTACTATGTTTTCTATCGGCTCAACGGCTGGACCAAATGTTATTTCACCGTTGCCGGTGTCTTCACTAAATAAATCATGAATTACAATATTGATATGCTTGATATAAATATGAAAGTATTTGGAATGCAACTTGAACATGAACAAGAAGGATATGCAATATCAAGAACTGTGTTCGTTACATCTTGAATATGAACGTTGAAGGTTTGAAAGTGTTAATATAAATATGAACTCTGAATTTTATTAAAAAAAGTAGAATTTGAAAAAAAAGAGGTAAATGATGATGTTCATGGAGGTGGGACTGATAATGATCTTGGAATAATCAAAGAAAAGAAAAGGAAAGGAGTTTTACCCGTCATTATGGTGTAATTAGGAGCCAAAATAAATCAAGGACAATGTGGTAATTTTCTAATTAGTTTTAACTTAATTAATTAATTAAAAAGAATTTGGATGTCCAAATTATGTACATTCATCTTTTTCTTTCAGTAAATACTGTTGTAAATCGAGAGCGTAAAATAGAGACGCGAATTTGTTCACCCAATTCGTCTGGGGCGTACCAAGCCAGGAGTTTCACTAATATGTGTGTGTATGCATATATACAATTCTGAGTACAATGATCTATTTATAATTAGGGATGACAATATTGACCCGCCATGCCCCGAGGCATTTGGGCCAGGTCGGACCCGCCCCGTTTTGAGTATGGGTCGGGCCAGCCCGTCCCGTTTTGAGAATGGGGCGGGTCTGGGTATTATGATGGCCCCGTGGGTACCCGCCCCGTACATATATACATATTAATATATCATTAAATAGATATATTAACGTGTTATATGTGTATATTTTAGTACAATAAAAATAGATTAAGGGGATCAAACTCGATATTTCATCTTTTTTTTTTCTAATTATTTTTTCAATTCATTTTAATCTTTAATTGTGTCAATATTCATTTCTAGTTTTGTATAATAAATCAAATTATTATCTCTCACATGTCTTCAGTCTATGATTTGACCATATGATAATCGAGCCTAACTTTATCATAGTATTGGGTATGGTAGTAGACTATCAAAATAAAAAAAGAAGAAAAAAAAAGTGCAAATTTGAAAACGGGGCGGGGCGGGTCGACCCGGACCCACACGGGGCAGGTCACGGGGCGGCTATTCAGGACCCGTGCGGATCGCGGGGCGAGTCTGGGGCAGGGTAAATAAAAACGGGGCAGGTCTGGGTAATCAACTACCCGCCCCGACCTGGCCCATTGCCATCCCTATTTATAATAGAAAAGACCTAGTCTAAACCTAAAACCCGTTTAGGTTATAAGTTCATTAGTAATGTCCACATAAATTCTTCTAGATTTGGTATAATAAATGTGATAAATTTATAATAAATACAATGTCTTGAATTTCAAATTCCATCTGATTAATATTGTTCTACTTTGTGATTAATTGATTATAGAATCCAAAAATTAAAATTCAACCTTATAAATACTAGAAACACTACAATATCATTTATTTTACATTACACTCACATTAATGACTTATTAATACAAATATTTTTTTAATCTTCTTTTATTTATCAACTTCCACATTTTCCCCTCCGTTTTATGACTCTCAATAACAAATATTAATTATAACACAATCACCAATTATTATAGTTACAATTAACAACAATAATAATACAACATTAACTTTTGCGCATTTAGAGTAAAATTTTACTCTACTTGATCTTAAAACAAGCATACGCATTAATATTTATTAAAATATTAAAATTCACTAAATTTTAAAATTCAGATTTTAAAAATCACAAAACCTCAAATTAAATACCCTCAATTAGAAAAGAATAAGAAAAAGACAAAGTAATGGGTTAATTATTTTATTAAAAAATAATAATTGCTTTAATTAAATAGTATTTTCTTAGTCCCGAAATAAGTTTTCTACTTTTCTTTTCGGGTCACTCCACAATAAATTTCTCATTCTATAAAAAGGTAAAACAACACTCCACTCCACTACATATAATTTTTTATTTTTAAATTCACAAAATACTATCATAATGCCACTTATATTACATTTATCCTTAAAATCAGCATATGATCCATCAAATATAAAAATAAATAAATACAAATTTTAAATAAAATAACAAAAATTTATGAAAAATTTACTCCGAAATAAAAGGAGTATTAATTATTCTACTAAAAAATATAAAATAATACAAATTAATATCATCATAATAAATTTCACATCTACATATCCAAGAAAAAAAAAAGTGAAAAAGGAAAGCACAGTCACGTGCCTTTCTCTAGAAAGACCCACGCCCCCTGTTTGACAATAAAAAACCATGCACTCTTCCAATCCCAACCTCCCACGATTCTTTTCCAGACAAATCACTTTTCTTTGGTTTTCACTCCCTCCTTCCCGTCTGCAAATTCGCTCAAAATTCACGGTATTCCACCCTCTCTCTCTTTGCATGTGTATTTATATGTATGTATTTGTACTTTGCCTGGATCGGATATATTACCTTGCACTAATCAAAGATTCGATTTTTATTTCAAATAATACCAGAAATTTTAGATATGGGTAGCTCAGAATTTTCATGGAAATTGAAAGATCACCCCAAATTGCCCAAGGGAAAACCCGTTGCCGTGGTGGTTTTGGATGGGTGGGGTGAGGCCAACCCTGATAAGTATAATTGCATCCACGTGGCAGAGACCCCTGTTATGGATTCCCTGAAAAATGTAATCTTTTTTCAAATTTAACTGTTTTCTTGATATCTGATTTTGCAAAAACTGATTAGGGATTGAGATTTGTTGTTGTTGTTTTGGTGAAGGGGGCGCCTGAGAGATGGAGATTGGTGAAGGCGCACGGTAAGGCCGTGGGGCTTCCCACAGAGGATGATATGGGCAATAGTGAGGTTGGCCACAATGCTCTTGGGGCTGGAAGGATTTTTGCACAAGGGTGAGATAAATTTGCAAAATTTTATTCTTTTTAATAATGTTAATCAATTTGTTTAAAGAGTTATGATTGATGATTGAATTGAATGGTTACATAATTCTGTCTTAGGTTGTGTTTGGATGGAGGGATTTAGGCTATGCATTTTAAATCCACTACCTAAATCTACTCCACTTGTTTGGGTTATATATTCAAATGAATGGATTTTAAATACATAGCTTTAATTTTAGTTCAAATTGGAGGAATTTCAAATACTTAGTAAAAGTAAAACCATGTCATGTGAAATTCATAGATTTTTTAATCCATTCATTTTCAAGTTCCTTGGATTTCAAATGACTCCATCCAAACGCAACCTTAGTGAAGATTTTGCCTGGTTTTCTATCAAAATGATTTGAATTCTTGAGGTATGATGGTTTTATGCACCAATGGAGCAATGATATACTTGATACTTTTTTTTGTGTTTTGTTCAATATTTATATGTTACCTTTTACCTTATCCATATTTTTGTTTCCGTGAAAGTGAAATCATTATGGTGAAATAGGTGTTGTATTTTGTGGAGAAGAAGCATGTTTTGTACATGTAGATTTTGTAGGCAACTTTTTAGACGAGATTTTATTTGCTTGCTTGGCTTGATGAAACTAATTGTATGTGTTCAACGAAATACAAATTCTGGAATTTAGTTTGATGTGATGATAGATCGGCATAGCAATGAGCGAAAGAATCGTTTGCCTAAACTTTCATGTTTTTAAAGTGTAGCAATTGTTTGAGATTTTCACTTGTACTTGTATCTGATTTTAATTGCAAAGATTGTTAATCTGTTTTTCTATTTCCAAATGATTTGTTGTCTCATCTTTTTAACGACTCGGGGAAAATTACTTATGCATACGAATGGTACAATTTACACATTATTCTGACTGTCCTCAAATTGTCCTTCTCTACATTTCTGAATACAAGGGCAAAGCTTGTTGATATTGCTTTGGAAACGGGTAAAATCTATGATGGAGAAGGATTCAATTACATTAAGGAATCTTTCGAAAAGGGAACTCTGCACCTTATTGGATTATTAAGTGATGGAGGTGTCCACTCCAGGCTCGATCAATTGCAGGTATCTATATTTTCTTAATATCATCAAAATGTTATTCCCATCCATATGAAGCAACGATATCGTTTCCTTCATTTCTTCTCTATTTATGCATTATTTTTCTCAAATATAAATAAAACTAATCGTGCATATTCTACTAATGGGATGCAGTTGCTGCTTAAAGGTGTTAGTGAGCGTGGTGCTAAAAGAATTCGTCTTCATATCCTCACTGATGGGCGTGACGTGTTGGATGGCTCCAGCGTTGGCTTCGTTGAAACCGTTGAAAATGATCTAGCAAAGCTCCGTGAGAAAGGTGTGGATGCCCAGATTGCATCTGGTGGAGGTCGCATGTACGTCACAATGGATCGTTATGAGGTAAAACCTTCGTTTTGTACTTCGAACATATGGTCTCCTTTTGATATGTATATTTTTCCCTATTCCCTATTCCCTATTCATAGAAAGACTCGATTTTTTTGTTGAGTCTCAATTTAGTTCTTGAATTTTGAAATGTCTCAATTTAAGACCTAGTTTTTGAAACAATTCAAGTCGTACAATACTCCGACCGAAAATGGTTTACGCCTCTAATTTTATTTTTATCATCTTGTTTGACTTTAATTTGGAAAATGAATTTTTCATGTGGCCTTGAAGGGACACGATTTTTCAAATCAAGTCTTGAATTGAGAACAAAACTAAATTGAGCCTTGAATTAAGACATTTGTAAGATGAAAATCTATATTGAGACTCAACTTTATAATGTGGCTCTTGTATGAAATTCTTCAATTCAAGAATTGATTAGCATAAGCATGAGTAAATCAAACTTTTCATATCACCAAATATGAACGCTCTGTTATTTTCCTTGTGTGTCTCGTTCCTATCTCAATTGACCCTGATGATCAATATTTTTGGCCTGAGTTGGGGAGGAATAACAAGAGCTAATATGTCTATGCATTTTGATATTCATATATGATTATCTATGCTGCTGCTTCATTGTGATCAAAGTTGAAAACGGTATAATGTAATCAGGAATGCCTCGTGTTGATGTGAAGTCAACGAGGATTACTTCAAATACTTGTGTGAGCATTTATTAGTTTTAGTTTTCTATTTCGAGGAATTCTAACCTTGCTGGATTCTTGCAACCAATACGCATCGCTTTCTCACACAACAGCATGTTCTGATCATTTTTCAGAACGATTGGGACGTTGTAAAAAGAGGTTGGGATGCGCAAGTGCTCGGCGAAGCACCACACAAGTTTAAGAATGCCGTTGAAGCTGTGAAGAAGCTAAGAGAGGCTCCTGGTGCAAACGATCAGTATTTGCCTCCATTTGTTATTGTTGACGATAGCGGGAAGGCTGTAGGGCCCATTGTTGATGGCGATGCTGTTGTAACCGTCAACTTCCGAGCTGATCGTATGGTTATGATAGCCAAGGCACTCGAGTATCAAAACTTTGATAAATTTGATCGAGTTAGAGTTCCTAAAATTAGGTACGCTGGGATGCTTCAATACGACGGGGAACTAAAACTTCCGAGTCATTACCTCGTTTCTCCTCCAGAGATTGATAGAACATCTGGAGAATATTTGGTGCACAATGGTGTCCGGACTTTTGCTTGTAGGTAAGGCCGTGGCACCTTTATTTACAATGATCTATTATTTACGGCTTCTTTTCTAGGTTTTTAATTAAGGTTGAACTTTTTTCTTGCTTGTGTTCCCTGATAATTTGTAGTGAAACTGTTAAATTCGGTCATGTCACGTTTTTCTGGAACGGAAATCGCTCTGGATACTTCAATTCAGAGATGGAAGAATACATCGAAATTCCAAGTGACAGTGGTATTACCTTCAACGTCAAGCCAAAGATGAAGGCCTTAGAGATTGCCGAGAAAACAAGGGATGCCATCCTAAGCCGTAAATTTGACCAGGTTATTCATCATCGACTGTTCTTATGTGGTTAAAAAATATTCTGACATTTCTTTTAACGAGTCTTGTTTGATCTGAAGGTGCGTGTTAACTTACCCAACGGAGACATGGTGGGGCACACCGGTGATATTGAAGCAACGATCGTGGCTTGCAAGGCTGCTGACGATGCTGTCAAGGTAATTTCATTAGTGATCTTACGAGCGTGCCTTTTTTTGTATGCGCGATTCTCTAACTTTCGATATGTACAGATGATTCTTGATGCGATCGAGCAAGTTGGTGGGATATATGTCGTTACTGCTGATCATGGAAACGCCGAGGATATGGTCAAGAGAAACAAGAAAGGGGAACCTCTGCTCGACAAGAATGGCAATATTCAAATACTCACTTCTCACACACTACAACCTGTAAGTTATTCGTTACCCTGCCCATTTTTTCTCGCCATTTTTTTATTCTGATAATCGAAAAATCGTGTGTAGGTTCCTATCGCGATTGGTGGGCCCGGGCTGGCGCCCGGGGTGAGATTCCGCAAAGATGTTCCGGATGGCGGGCTGGCAAATGTGGCTGCAACGGTTATGAACCTACATGGGTTCGAGGCGCCCAGCGACTACGAGCAGACCCTTATCGAGGTTGTCGACTAGATCAATCGAGCGGCTTCAAAATTTTGTGGTGGAGAAAGTGTTGGGAGTAGGCTATATGAACTAGTTTGAATAAACCCTTTACTCATTGCATTGCTGGACACTGATTTGAGCATCATCGCTTGCTGTATTGGGCTCTTTTTACAATTCGAGAATTTTAAAGTAATTTTGTACTGAAATTGATTTGTGAATTTGTTTTGCTGATGGATTCTTTTGTTGCAATTGATGTTTTGGTGATGTTATTTGATAGTATTAAAGCAAAAAAATTGAAATATTATTTTTAAATTGAGTTTTTGTTGTGATTATTTGTCTGGCTATGTATATTTTCATCAGGAATTAATGTTTTACCATGAAAATTCAGTATATACACAGAAAATTCACAAAAAATTCTTTGTGAATTGCACAAAATTTAGCAATTTTAATACTGTAATACTTTTGTAGTTGGCTAAAATTGCTAAAGTTCAATTCTACGCACACTATAATTAATAAGAACCACAAAATTATTTCCCTGTAATTTGTAAATTTCCCAAAATCAATGAGTTTTTATTATTATTTTTAAATAATTTTCTCTTTAACTAAATCATCACTTACAAAATAGGGAATACTGTCAATTTCATTAGAGCAGAGCATTTTTTTTTTTAAACTAAATATAATTTAATAAAAACCATTTTAATTAATCATACATGAAATGAGGGTTGGAAAAAGTATTTCTTAGCCCATTTAAAAATTGGCCTAAATGAACTGGCCGTTTGTGCTGTGGGCTTTGATGGGTTGGAGCCGTGCTTTGGTCGGCAGATCCATGTCCATTTTTTTTAATATTTTTTTTACATTGTTAATCATTATAATTTCATTTTTAGGACTATTTTATAAGGTTTATGTTCCTAGATGATGAATTTAAATTGTAGGAGTCTACTTTTATGGATTATATTACGGTTAATATATTATGAACTTCAATTTGCAAAAAAAAAAAAAAAAATTCTAATTAATGAATGACGAACTTTATTTGTAAGATAAATTTTGTTTTAATATTTTTATAGTGATATTTATTAAGATAAATTGTTTGATTACGAAATTTACGCATTAGAACTTTTAAATAATATTAATTTTTTTAAAATAAAAATATATATTTAGAAATTAAAGGTGGTCCGGCCCATCAAAATCCACGGACCGCCAATAAATGATTGAGTTGGAGGTTTTACGGCCTCCAAATTTTTGGCCCGCCCCATTAAAAGACGATTTTTTGCGGGGCCCAGTTTATACGCACACCTTTTGTTTGTAGTACATACACTAAATGTGTACACTCACCATATGATTAGCACACCCACCTATGATATCCCCAAATTAACCCTCTCTTGATAACCTAATTCCCTACCTCCCTCTTCTCATTTTTTCTGCCTCTTCCTGTCCCAACCCCACCCCTTATTTCCGTTACAAGCCCCATCCCCCATCCCACCCCACCCCCTCTTCTTCCACCTCCCTCGCATAAACGAGATCCAAGAGCCAACCCCCCTCATAGGCTCCTGCCGCCGACCGCCGGCGCCGCACACCCCAGGATTTTTTTTTTCCGGTTAAAAAAAATTGAACTCGTTTCATTTTTTCCTAAAATGGAAATCGATTTTTTTTTTCTTATTTCGATAATTTTTTGCCGAAAATCTTGTTCGAATTTTTTTTTTAATGAAATATACCATTTCTTTTGAAAAAAAATTCCGAAAGAATTGAAACTTTTTGGAAAACTTGTTCGAAAAACACACTATTTTTCATGACTGGTTTTCCAAAAAAAAAAAAAAAATGCCCCTTTTCTTTTACAGTACAAATTTTTTTCAGGGCAGCAAGATGATTTAAAGAAAACACTACAACTCAGCAGATGAGGGTGATGAATAAATGGTGAGAGTTTTATTTATTTAAATTTTTTGTCTGGTCCTTGTATGTATTATTTATGCGAATGATGGAAGTGGGCGCATCAATATTGTACTCCCTCCGTCCATGAAAAATAGTCCTGCTTTTTTGTACGTGGTTTAATGCAAAATGTCGGAGGGTATTACGGGGTTTTCTAAGATTTATTTTTTAATAATATTATCGTTAATGGAAATTTTGTTTCGCATACTTTCCATAAACGATCATTTTATTAAAAAACGGACTTCGGAAAACCGCGTAATACCCTCCGGCATATCACATTAAACCACGTGCAAATGAACAAGCCTATTTTTCGTGGACGGAGGTAGTAATTTTTTAGTGACGAGGAGTATGTGTGTCTTTTTATTTATTATTATTAAGTTTGATAGTATTATTTTAGAGTGTATGCACTATACAAGGATGAAAATATCTGGATGTATATATCCATTTTTCGTGGTCACCAATATCGATATTGAGGGTAACGATACTTCCATAATATCCGTGAAAAAATTAGTAATATTGATAAATATCAGTGTGCAATATCAATTCCAATTATACTTTTATACAATTTGAGCATAATATTGGTAAAATATCGAGGAAATATCGGAAAATATCGAGAAATATCGAAAAAATATCGGAAAATATAAAAAAAATATGGTTAATTTAGATTAATATCACAAATTTAAAATGTACTCTATTTTTATTGTTAAATTTATGTATTAAAAATTTGTTATTAAATTTTCATAATTTATAAATTTACCGATATCAAATAATATCCATCGATATTTCCACAAATTCAAAGTCTCGATACCGATATTTTAAACCTTGGTACTATAAACAAATGAGGATGCATATAACTTGTACCTTTTTGCGGGTTTTGGCGCCGGCTCATTTCGATGACTCTAATATTTATTTACCTATAAAATTTTCATTCGTTTAAAACATGTTCTCATTTTTGGGCTGAAACTAGAAAACATATTTTTTATTCTTTATATAAATAAAATATTTTACCTTCCCTGTTTTACCACTTGTTGTTTCGAATTTGTGCAGCTGCAAAGCAAGAACTTCCCGCTGTAAACCCTAGAAAGCTGAATTGAAGGACATATACGGCGTCATTTCAGTTGTGTAACGAGGACTATGGAGAAGAAGGGTACAGTGACGACGCTATCATCTCTTTATCCCGCGGAGGAAGCACAAAAAGCTTCTAAGCGGGTGCAAGACGCAATCGCTGAGCGCCAACAGCAACTCAATCAACTCAAGAGCTACACTGCTGACAACATTAACCTCATAAACCTCGTCAAAAAACTTCCAGATGAAACGCACCACAATATCATGGTTATAATCCCATTTTGGAAAATCCCCTTTCTGTTACTCCCTGCTTCAATTTAATTAGGAATAAGCCGATTGTTGAGTTTATTCTTGATTTGTAGGTTCCTTTTGGTAAGGCGGCGTTTTTCCCCGGCCGGTTAATTCACACCAATGAGTTTATGGTAATCCCCTTTTCACTGGGATATCTCATTTCTTCATTCTTCAATTATTCTGTATATCATTTGATTTAAACATTGTGGATACTTTGTATTCATGCTATTCGTCTTTGATTGATAGAGGCTGAATGAACCGAATTTTTATTGGAGTATTGGGATTTTGCACAGTAGCAATAAGTGTGATGCTTAATAAACTTACAAATATCGATTATCGTAGCTTGGTTTTTCAGATATTCAGGTGTGAATGCAGGTTCTTCTAGGGGAGGGCTACTATGCTGAAAGAACATCAAAGCAAACGGTTGAGATTTTGAGAAGAAGGGGTAAAAGTTTAGAGACCCAAACTGAATCTTTGAAGGCTATCATGCAGAATTTAATGGCCGAGGCTACGTTTTTTGATGCTACTGCCAACGAGTCAGCTGTAAGCATTTTGATTCTGATTAGAAATCATTATCTTTTTAGGGGAACTTGCACTCTGGTTGTGTTCTTCTGTACATTTTTATTTAACCGTAAACGATAATAAAATGGAATGTGCTGCTTATGCATATGTTCTGGAGCTCCCTCGTAGTCAGTTGTTAACCCAAGATTGCATATTCATGCTACCATTACCAATCAATATTTAAATTTGTTTACCAAATTATAGCTGGGATTGTATTTGCTAATCCTGCATTTATTACTTTGGTTTGTATTTGCCAGGAGGGTCTTGTAGAGATCAGGGAAGATTATGTCGAGGAAGGTTCTTCTGCGACGTCACCAATGGCAGGCTGGTTTCTTCTTAATTGTATTTCTGTCTTTGCTTTATGAGGAAATGATAATACATTCAAAATGACCTTTTCCACGTGTTTGTGTGTGTGAGAATGATCGAGGCATTCCAAATCTTCTAAAGGAGTAATTTTTTACAGGTTTATTTTATCATTTTTAAAAAGATAACCAACAGAAATATTTATAACCGTAGAAATTCCAGTGCTTTTATCAAATATAGTTGTAATATAAACTTAAAAGGGGTAGTGATGTTGGGATCTTGGGTAGAGACTGGTGATATTTTAATTGGGAATTAACACCCAAAGTGCCCCAGCAGATAAGATTTAAATTTGATATTTTTAGTTACTTTGCAAATTTAAAAAAAATGAAGAGTGATGCACTCCTTTTTCATTTTAATCTCCAGATCCTTTGGCTTTATGTTGGCATTTGGTTGCTTGCATTAAGTAATGATCTGATAAATCGAAATGTTGCAGAGGTCATTAAATGGCAACATAAATCCTTTTTTTTTTTCCTTCATGTGGATGTTTGGAAGCTTAAGTTTTCTGTTCTTCTAAACTTGTTATTCATAAAGTGTGGTGTTTCTGGGACCAATTTTTTATTTGTTGTTGAACATAATAGTGTTACAGGAACAGTGGATGATATGTCTCAGACCACAAATATAACTTGGTATTGGTGCTTAAGTAGTGCAGGAAAGCATGTGAAATGTATTTTATTCTAAAATTTGTGCTTTACATCTGAATAATTAGGTGGGTGGAATGTGGAGCTTGATACAGAGACCTCAATTTGCATGTAATATTAAGTCAAAAGACAATTATATTGTAGGCGACATTTAACAGGCATCATTTATAAAAAAATTGTATGCTAATCATAGAATCATCATCACTACATTTGCCCTGGACTGGTAATTTAGGCATGAATATTGCCTTTCATTATTGTATTGGGTTGTGATAATCAGGAGTGGATATATCTCTTTTTTTTTTTTTTGACGGGTAGGAGTGGATATATCTTGAATATGCAGGAAATAGCAAGTCTGTTAACAATCCTCCTCTTGAGGTGGATGATAGAAGAGCTGCAGCGGAAGATGATGAATATGCACGCATATTTAAACGGATGGCTGAACTTGAAAAAGAGGAAGAAGAAGCTGAAAAGGCCGATGAATCTGATGATGATGAGCAATCAGAAAGTCATGTTTCTACTGATCAAGAAATGGAGGAAGAAGCTGAAAAGGCCGATGAATCTGGCGATGATGAGCAGGTACAAAGACAGACTTCTACTGATCGAGAAGATGATGTGCAGACACAAAGACAAATTCCAACTAATCAAGAAGTGAGAAGTACACTGGTATGAGTGATCAATGCTTCAGAGTTTTAGCAATCTCTTATAAGTTGCCTATCAACTTGCCTTAATGAACAACATATGCCAATTTTACGAAGTCCTGTTGATATTTTTTTGGTTACCTTTCATGTTTCAGGTTAAAACTTCAGAGGTGCTAACAGTATCTAAAGGTAATCGCCTTCTGCATAAGGCTGAGTAGTATATAATGTTACACTTCAGTTCATATCTTATATTTTCTCTTTGATCATTGGGTGTCCTAAATATATATGGTATAAATATAGGTCAAATCCTGCAAACTTGCAAGTATATTGTTGGAAATGGCATTTGATGCACTAAAGCCCTAGTAACATGGCGAACTGTTTGCTTTTGCATGTTTTAATATACACATTGCAATTGAGAATATCTATTTTAATAATAACTCATCTCAAGTATCAGAGCTTTGGAGGAAACTTAATTTAGCAATAAACTTAATTTACATGAATTTGATATATGTGCCAAGGATATATGCTTATATCTATTTATCATCCAAATTCTGTTCTCTTCTGACTCCTCTCTGATGTTACTCATCTAGGCGAGGCTTCACATGGGGATTATCCCACACTCAATAACAGTGCGGTGAATAAGGCTTCAGAGCTACCTCAAGAAGAAAATAAGATCCAACCTTCTTTCCCAGCAAGCACAACGGTATACTATGTTTCTTCTCTTTGTCGTTAATTTCTCGCAACTACCCCTGCCAATTCGTATTTAAAGATCACACTTCTTGGGTTGATGTATCGAACTGTACTGTATAGTGCTTGTAGGTAGTCTAATTATTTCTACTATCTGAGAACAACGTACATTATTCAATAACCCTTTTTCCTTCAGGCTAGAATGAACATTTAGTTACTGCATATGTTGATAAGATAATATATTCCACACACTGATGTTGAAGGTTAATTTACTGATAATTGTTCATTTTACGGTTACAGGCCTTCACTGGTTCAATCGTGGAGCGTGCTCATAACATCGGAGCGAATTTGCCCGGGCAGCAGACTGGCACCCGGAGCTCAAAACCCGTCTCACGGTTTAAGATGCAGAGGAAATAGTAAAAAGACTTGAAACATAATATTCGATACTCGATCAGTTTTATGCACAAAAAAAATCCCTGTATGCCATTTGAACCCTTTTTCGGCGTTTTAATGCTCCTAGTTTAGTGCACATGATGGATCATAGTCAACACCTCTCCGGAACTTTTTTTTGTTGCCTAGCTTGGATTAGGATTCTCTCCAGCTGGACAGTTGTAAATTTTGTGATAATTCTACATTCTGAGCAATTTATTACACTAAGATTTTAAGCTGAACTTTCGATTTGCTAACACGAGTTGATTAACTCATTGACTCGGTTAGCTTGCAGCAGCTGGTGTTGTGTCTTATTTACGTAGGAGAATGAAAACCAAATGTCACATAAAACGATAACATGAACATGCGTTTGCGTTTGCCTTTGCAAATAACTCAACGTATCCAATTTTGGGTTGGAAACTTTAAACAAACTGATTGAGCGTAATATTTTATAGATTGAATTACAATTACATGCACATATATATACACATGGCATATATATGATTAAGCAACGCTGAAAGAGGTTGCTGCACTCTCGACGAACTTCTTAGCACCCTTGAACCATCTCTTGTCTCCGGCTTGTGCCTTGCAGATGTAGAGCTTCCCGTCCTTCACTGTGGCGCTAATCAGTTGATGTTTCCCGCCTTCGTCTCCGTCGGCAGTTCTCGTCAACACCGACACGAAGTAGTATTGCTTCCCGTCGATTGTTGGAGTAGACGTCTCTAGTATGTTTGCAGTTGCAACTGCCCCTGAATCAAACCCTCCCTGGTAGGATAAATTGATTTTGCAGTCATGACGATGATCATAATTTATACAATAAGTATAAACACCACAAGTCATTTATGCATCATAAAAGATATGGCGTACCTCTGAATCAGTTTTACCAAAGTAGGCCTGTTTGCCAAGCAGATAATCAACCTGGGATTGTAAATAAACCATTCTTGTGAGCATTATTATATACACACATTAAGCTGTATAATGATGGAGGAAAATATGACACATATGGATGCACATCAGTATAAACTATTTGTACATACTGGGTTTCTTATCAGCCCAACATCGATGTAGAAGCAGTTTATGCAGATGTTGGGCTTCATAAGAAATTCACCATCGAACTCCTCCATATTAAAATTGTATATATATGAACATGGATGATAAAGAGTTACTTGGGAGAGGAAGTTTTCAGGGGAGCCATAGTCGGAGATGGATTTCTTCTCGGTAGGGGTGATGGTGACGGAGACGTTGCTAGTGGCGTCGAAGTTGTCCTCGAACCGTAGGACCTGGCCGGGGAACTCTCGTTCTCTGCTAGGGTTCCACTTTGACGGAATCAACAATTTGAATCCCTCGCCAGTGTATGGCTGGAAATCCGTGTCCTTTTTTGGCTTTCCAAACACGTTTGCTGCAATTCAATCATTCAAATTATTAACTACGTACATGGAATTAACAACATATGGTTTTGGGCTTTCAAAATGTCACTAACACCAACATTGAGATTTGAATCTAAGATACACAATATGTAAAACACTAAGGAATGCCCGCCACAAGTACAAGAATTGCATCAAGTAAATAGAATCACTGTTGGTAAAATGGATTTTATTACTCATTCAATAATACCATACCATTCATTCAGTAATATTATTACGGTTATAAATTGATACCATTACATTTATTCACACGGTTCAACATAGTTGTATGAATAAAATAAAATGTTACGGTATTACAGAGTAAATATTACGGTAATACTAAATGAAGCCGAGTTTGTCGTTAGTCAACAAATTAAAATCACCCACTTTTCTTCATAACATTCACACTTAAAATCTTGAATTCAAGAAATCAAGGGTAAAAGTGTAAATCAAGATGACGATGAAGAAGAAATACCAGCTTCTCCATAAGCAGCATCAGCTGGTGAGACTTTAGAGCCAACAGCTGCAGCGCCAATCAGGACAGTGAGGGCCAACCTCCGGGAGACGACGGCGGCGCCGTCGTCCTCCTGACCGGCGGTGTGTTTCTGGGCCCGGCAGATGAGCTGGGTGGGCTTGGACGGCGGCGCGTACCGCTGAGGGGTGGAGGAAGTTGTTCTTGCAGGGGTGGAGCAGTGCAAGAAGCATGCAGTTGTAGCCATTTTCTGGGAAATTAATGAATCAAAAATGTTTTGGCTGATATTTTTGAAGAGTTTGATGAAGTAGTGAATGGTGGAGTGTTGTATTTTTTGTGAAGTGTAGAATGTTCTGCTGAGGTGGCACGTGTGAAGGTTATTGGTTGGTTTTGGATTTTGGTTTGGATATTATGATGGAGGGATAAGGTTGTGGATTGCTCCAATTGGCCCCTCAAACTCCTTTCTCCACTATTTTCTCATATAATCTCCCACACTATAGCAGTATTTTGGATCATATGAATTAATTATTAGATACTCGATTTAAGGTTTTATTCTAATTTTTTTTTTGTTAAAAAAAGAATTAGATAAATTTAAACATATTTTACCTATTAACAAAGTATTATGTGAATGGTACTGGCGGGTAACCATTTCCGCGAACAACAATGTGTTTATATTAATACTATTTCAACTAATAGTATTCATGAAAACAACTAATACCCTTCAAAGTTGATACCTTTAAGGGTATTTAATAATACTTTTAATATAATTTACTAATACCCTTCAAACAAATTTAACTATAAATATCATTTATACAATACCTTCTCCTTGATAACATAAAGAACTCAAACTCGACCTCAAGCTTCAATTAAAAGTAGTAAAAATGTTAAAACAGTGGTAAATGGGTTTGAACATAAAATAAAAAATCCAAAGTTTTTCAAATAAGTTTGAACAATGGTATATTATCGTTTATAAGAATTAGTAATATTATCGGTAAGTAGTGATCGGGCATAAGACCTTCTTTTATTTTAATCCAGTTTATCAATTATACCAACAAAAATAAAAGGGAACACTTTTTTTTTTTAGGTAAGAACTCAAGCTCAAGTTTCCTTCGTTTGAATCAAGGTTTATTGGTCCAATTTCGAAGCCTATTGAGTTTCTTACTCTACTTTAGGCCCATTTGGGTTCTGGTTTTCAACCAAAGCTACTTGGTCCATCACATACCCATTTATTTAAATCTAATGACACATATTTAGGAACAATAAAAAAAATTAGATTCGAAATATGTCTAAAATTACCAAAAAAAATCAGTGATTTGAAATATTGTCAAATGGTGTCTCAAGTCTCAACCAACCAAAAGTCGGTTTGCCTGATTGAACAATGCAACTATTTTTTTATTTTATTGTATAGTATATATAACTCTTTGCGAAAAATTATTAACATTTGGATCATAAGATCCAAATCCAATGATGAAAATTTAATTTTAGTAAATGAAAATTAACCAATTGTTTCTTGGGATTCATCTTAGCTGGGGCTATACATGAATAGAGTCAAATGCACAATTGTTTATTGGAACATCACCTTGGATGAGAATCAAAATGGTGGAGTGGGAGTTCATTTTTTCTCTAACCTTCTCTAGATGTGCTTATAGGATCTACAGAAAGCCAAATTCTTATTCTAGGACCAAAACTACAGCAGTTGAATTAAATTTAGTTCGATTATATACCTTCCATACTTATTACATACAGTCTTCCAATATATATACTGTTATAATATATTTATCTAATGACTTTCATGCCCTTATTATTTAAAAAATAAATTTTGCTTATTTGATACATCTACCAAGAAATTCAAAAGTCACCACCATACGCGAGAAACTAGGAGAGAGTCGGAGCCGACGTTGCAACATGAGCATTGAAAATCTTCTTGTGGTTGCACACCATTTTATCCTTCTTATGGCAGTTGTTGCAACCTTATAAGCCCAATGATAAGTGTATCATTGTTATTCCCGCATTTTTTGAAAAAAAATTCAGACACTGATTTTTTGAAAAATGGTAAGGATTTCGACAAAAACTTATCGATATGTGGTTAGGGTTTCGACAAAATCTTATCTAAACATAGGTTTTCTAAAATATCTTGTCGATTTTTTTGTCATTTTTCAACAAGTTTTTTTCGAAACCCCAACTATTTTAAAAAATTCAGGTTCGAAAATTTTAAGCCAATTTTTTTCAAAATCATTGTTTGCTGAAATCTCGTCATTGTTGGTGTCTCGCTGCCATGAACTCTGAATCGACACTTCATCTCGTCTCACAGAAGAACTTGGTTCGTGTCGGCGTGCAAAAGGATAGAAAATGAACAAAAAACAAGAGTTTGGTTTGGTTTTGTGGGGCATTGTAGTGGCTCACCGGTCATCGACACTAGAGTGAATGTCAAGCAGTGTAAATACAATGGTAAGGGAAGGGCTTGTGGGGGTGTATCAATGTTTTTAATAAATATGAAAAAAGTAAGAGGGAGATTATTAGTAAGGATAATATACTTATATTAAGGGGGTGTATCTAATAATTATTTAAAATAAGATATGTAGATTAAGTGGGTGGGGGTATCTAATAAGTATGGAGGGGATATAGTCGGACTCTTAAATTGATTTGAAATGTCATCAGACTTCCATATATTTGAGTTAGCTCAAGTATTTTGTAGTTGTTAATAACCAGAGATCGAATTGAAGAAAGAAAACCACAAGTATCACGAAGAACAAAATAAAAGTATAGGACTAAAACAGGAAATCAATGAAGAATGCTCAGTTTGCGTGGTTCGATCGAATGATCTACGTCCACGGGAAGGATATGACTTGTGTATAATGCAATCGAGTTGGAAATTACAGAGATTACACAACAATCGCTCAAAACTCTATTAAGAACCCTAACTGAGAACTCTCTCTAAGTACTCTCGTGAATCATGATAATTGGAACGAATTCATGCCTTTATATATTGCCCATTGTATTCCGTAACTAACTACGTAACCAATTCTGTGCGTCGAAGCCTGAAGAAGAAATCCCCAATTTGAATCAGTTGTGCCATAATTCTGTTATAACTGTTGCGTTAATATTCACTCATTCTTTTACTAAGTGCACACCCCTGATTAACAAGTGATATTGGGAAGACAATTGCACTGACACTTTTTTGCACCAACTTCGCAATTCTACTCCTCATTGCATATTGTCCATTCTCTCCTCCTCAAAGTTGTTCCAATGTTCAATGTACATCCCATGTTACCAAGTTTATCAAGCTCATAAAATGTTGGAACTTTGCACTTGATAAAACTTTGTTAAACATGTTAGTTGCATTTTCTTCAGTTGCTACCTTCTTCACTTTGACCATTCCTCTGTCTACAACATCTCGAATAAAATGGAGTCTAACATCTATGTGTTTTGACCTTTCATGAAACACTTGATGTTTGGCTAAGTGTATAACACTTTGGTTGTCACAAAGAACATCAACTCCTCCTTGAATGATACCAAAATCCCTCAGTATTCCTCTTAACCACATGACCTCTTTCACTGCTTCTGTGAGTGCAATATATTCTGCTTCAGTGGCGGATTCAACTACCACAGATTGTTGCACAACCCTCCACATAATAGCTGTTCCATATAGAGTGAACACATAACCTGAAATTGATCTTCCACTGTCAATATTCCCAGCAAAATCTGAATCCACAAAGCCTTCCAATGGATCAATTTTGACTTCACTCCTCCTGAACACAAGACCAGCATTGATTGAACCTTTCATGTATCTGAGCACCCACTTCAATGCTTCTCAGTGCTCTTTTCCAGAATTTGCCATGTACCTTCTAACAACTGAGGTCCCATGTGTTAAGTCTGGCCTGATGCATATCATAGTGTACATTATGCTTCTTACTCCACTAGCATAAGATATCTTATTCATCTCTTTTAGCTCTTCATCAGTTCTAGGTGCTTGACTAACTGACAACTTGAACTGTTGTCCAAGAGGTATTGATACTGTCCTTGCCTTATGCATGTTGTATCTTTTGAGCACCTTTTGGATGTAGTTCTTCTGTGATAGGAACAATACTCCATCTACCATATTCCTGTAGATATCCATTCCTAGAATCCTCCTTGCATCACCCAAGTCTTTCATTTCAAACTTTGAACTCAGCTTGTGCTTTAGAACTTCAATTCTCTTCATGCTTTTGCTTGCAATGAGCATATCATCCACATAAATCAGTAAGTGACTACATGTCTTCCTTGCCTCTCAAAATATACACAGTTGTCATACTTTGACATCTCAAGCCCTATCTCTGTCATAAAGCTATCAAACTTCTTGTTCCATTGTCTGGAACTTTGTTTAAGGCCATAGAGTGACTTCCTTAGATGGCATACCTTCTGTTCATTCCCAGGGAGCACAAAACCTTCAGGCTGATTCATTTAAATGTCCTCAATTAGGTCACCATTTAACAATGCAGTTTTGACATCTAGCTGCTGCAATTCCAAATCATCCTGAGCTACTCTTGCAAGTAAAATCCTTATTGAACAATGTTTTACTACTGGTGAGAATACTTCATTAAAGTCAACTCTTTCTTCCTGTGTAAAACCCCTAGCAACAAGCCTTGCCTTATACCTTATCTGCTCAGTCTTTCCAACTTCTATCTTTCTCTTGAATATCCATTTGCAGTTGATAATCTTCTTACCATCAGACCTCTTCACCAGTTTCCAAGTGTTGTTGCTTTCAAGAGATTGCAACTCTTCCATCATGGCTTGCATCTAGTGATCTCTATCTCACTTGATACAACCTCCTTGAAACTTCTAGGCTCATGATAATCCACTTCTTCAGTTGTGAAGAGAGCATAAAACACTATACCAGCTTCCCCAAATCTTCTTGGAGGGTGGATATTCCTTCTAACTCTGTCTCTTGTTAAATTGTAATCACTGAGATCTTGGTCTCAATATTGCTTCCATCATGAGTATCAGACTCGTCTTCAGAATCTGGAACCTCTTCCTCATTTAGGTCTTGGCTCTGAACCTGATCTTGAACTTGTTCATCCTTTTCAATCTCAACAGAGGTGCTGTTAAGTAAGATATCTCCATCTATCTTCTGAGTTTCTCATGTGTGTTTATAACCCATTACAGCCTCATTGAAAATGACATCCCTACTTATGATGCATTTCTTATGCCCAGGCTCCAAACACCAGAGTTTATAACTTTTAACCCCCTTTGGATAGCCTATGTAAATACACCTGAGAGCTCTTGGATCCAGCTTATCCTGTCTAACATGCACAAAAGCCTGGCAACCAAATTTTTTTAGATAAAAATAATTTGACAACTTACCATACCAGATCTTATCTGGAGTTTTAAACTCAATGGCTGAGGAAAGCGTTTTGTTTATGAGAAAACATGTTGTGCTCACAGCTTCACCCCAGAAGGCCTTTGACAGTGCTGCACCAGTCAATATACATCTCACTCTCTCATGTATGGTTCTGTTCATTCTCTCTGCAAGCCCATTCTGTTGAGGGTTGGATGGAGATGTCTTGTGCCTCACAATGCCTTTCACTTTGCAGAAATCATTGAATTCTCGTGAAAGATACTCCAAACCATTATCAGTTCTTAGATATTTTACCTTCTTTCCAATTTGATTCTCCTGTCTAGAGATCCAGTCTTTGAACTTTTGGAGGGCCTCATTCTTGTGCTTCATCACATATACCCATACCTTCCTGCTAAAGTCATCAACCAGTGTCATGAAGTACCTTCCTCCTCCATGAGTCTCTATTCTTGCAGGACCCCAAATATCTAAGTGAATATAATCAAGAGTCCATTCTGTTTTATGATTCCTTTTGGATAAGAGTGCTTCCTAGATTTTCCCAGGACACAGTGCTCATAGAACTCCAGTTTAGTGATAGTGTTGTTTCCAAAAACTTTCTTCTTAGCCAGTTCATTAAGACCCTTCTCACCAATATGGCCTAGTCTTTTATGCCGTAACATTGCTTCCTTAGTACTAATTGCACTGTTGACTGACCCTTTCACTGAGTTCCCCATGAGCAGATACAAGCCATTTTTCTTGTTTCCTGTCATGAGAGTCCTTGCACCATTTGTTATGATGATAGTTCCATCCTTGGTGCTAAATTCACAGCCTGAAGCATTCAAAGATACAAGAGAAATCAAGTTTCTCTTGAGGTCAGGCACATATCTGACCTTTGTCAAGATGACAACTGTCCCATTTTCCATTATGATCTTCACAGATCTTATCCCCTCCACCTTACAGGATTGATCATTCCCTAGCAGTACATGACCTCCATCAATTTCCTTCAATTCTTGAAACCAATGCTTATGGGGACACATGTGAAAAGAACATCTAGAATCCAGGACCCATTCATTGTGCATTCTTGACTCAGAAACAGTCAGAACTTCAACACTCTCATAACCTTCTTCAGCCACAGTCACATCTGCTTTCTGTTCTTGCTTCTCCTTTCCTTTATTTGGACAGTTTTTCTTCATATGCCCTATCTTGTGACATGAGAAAAACTTCATTTCTCCACAAAACCAGATCCAGACTTTGTTTCTTCCTTCTGATTCTGCCCCTTCTTGAACTTGTTCTTTTTCTTGTTCTTGAATTTAACATTCAAGCTTTCACCCTCAATGTGAGTCTTCTTATCTGTAGTAGCCTTATCACCAGATATCTGTAGGAACTTGGTCTTGATAGCTGTTTGAATTTGATTAAAGTTCAGTTGATCTTGCCTTCCAAACAGGAGTGCATCCTTGAAGCTATCCAATGATTTGGGAAATGAATTCAATAGCATCAGTGCTTTATCATCATCCTCTAACTTGACTTCCAGATCTTCAAGGTCATCAATACACTTGTTGAATTCATCAAGTTGCTCACACATGTTCTTGTCTTCCTTCATCTTGAAACCATGAAGTTTCTGCCTAGCATATAGCTTGTTCGAAACCGACTTATTTTGATACAAACTATCCAGTTTGTTCATGATCTCAATGGCTGATTTAGCCTTGCAAACCTCCCTTAATGGTTTGTCTCCTAGACACATAATTATGGCACTATGTGCTCTTTCCAGAATCTCAGCCTTGCGATTCAAATTAGGAGCACTAGTCCGTTGCTCATCAGTCAAGAAAGCATTAGCCAAACCATGTTGTGTCAAAAGAGCCCGTACCTTGATCTTTGATTAGTGTGCATATTGTTTGAAATTCGTGCACTTAAATTGCTTATTTTTATTGAGTTTCTTGCAATTATTTGCATTAACGTGACCATTTGTGCTTAATAGTCGAGAAATGTGTGTTTACTATTTTTGCAGGAAAATGTGACATTTTTAGAAGTAAATACGAGCCTTTAATTTATTAAGGTCGATCGAGACATGAATCGAAAAGAAGAAATTGAGATGGGCTCGGGTTTAATTTTTAATCCAATTTCGGCCCATTAGAAAGTTCACGGCCCAAAATAAAAGAAGAGGAAGGCCCATTTGTGCTTAATCCCAACAGCCCATTGCCTATTTTAATTGCTCACAAGTGAAGTAATAGTGCAAGGTGGTCACGTGAATTACTTATGGGAACAAGCTGGTACAGTTGCTGGGCCCCACACCTTTGATTTGGTCAAGCCAAGAGAAACAAGAAAGAGAAAAGAGAGAAGGCCTGAAAGAAACCCACGAGAAAGTAAAATTGAAGAAGAAAGCTTGTTTTTATTCACGCCAAAAATTGCCGTAGTCGCCGGAAAGCTCTCCACCCACGCCGGAGTTCGAAGTTTATGTCGCCGTAAAGCTGCTCATGCCGAGAAAGCCGCGCCGCGATTCAAGACGCCGGGAAATTGCAGAAAAAGCAGAGGAAAGCTTCGCACGATTCCGGAAGAAGAAGAACATCAATTCGCCGGAGAGAAGAGCGCCACTGTAATTGAAGTTCGCACCGGGAAACGCAGAGCACCGGAATCACTGGAGAAGAGGACTTCACGACTTTGCTTTGATTTGATTGGAAAAAGAAGCAGCAGCAAGTCGAGATTGAAGCTCTTGTCGGAAATCGCACCGAAGCCGGAAAGCTTCAGCATCACCAGCCACCGCATCGGAGAAGCCCGTTGCCGCCGCAATCGATGCCGGAATTATTGGACGCGCCCAACGCCGGAATTTCAAGCACCGTCAAAACCACCTGAGCTCGGAAAGCAAGGAAGCCACCACGATCTTAACGCCGAAAAATCGAATCGGAGTAGCATCACCGGAAAGAGTCACAGTCGCATCGCCGGAATTGAAGAAGCCCACACCGGAAAATTACCGCCATCGATTGAGTGAAGTTTCAAAGATAGTTGCAATTCAAGAGAGAGAGTGGCGGGACCCACCATGCAAAAGTTGCTTGAAAGGAAAAAGTGTCAGTGCCAATTTGAAAGTGCTATTTCACTTAACTGTTTCTTCCTCGTGCAAAGTGGCACGACCAAATACCAGCTCGTGCAGGCCAAATTTTTTCTTGGCTACGCAAAATTCTTGAAGGTGCTCGACCGTGCAAGACTGCACGACCATGCCAGGTCGTGCACAGTTCTAATTCAACCCATTTTTTGTATTTTAACCCTATTTTCGACCTATTTCTCTCCAACTCTCATCTCACACTATAAATACACTCCAATTCTCAGATTTTAAGGGGGGATTACACACTTCACCATACACTCCCTTAGATAACACACACCCCACACACTAATTTAGTTAATTTTCACCTTCAATCTTAGATTTTAATTTTCTTTCAATTATTAGAGTCATTTAGCTAGCATTTGAAGAACAAATTTCATTTTCAAGTTGTAATCACTCTATCTAGGTGACTTCTATCATTTATCTTTCAATTAATTAGCATAATTTTCTTATCTAAGGGTTATTGCAATTTTATTATGATGATTCTCATGAGTTTATTGATTTCTTTAGTTTGTTTATCCATTGATTGTGTTAGATTAGCCATGGGCTAATCCCCTAATGCTTTGGGTGTTTGAATTATGATGGAATTAGTGTTATGATGTTAATTGAGCTTTGATTATGTTATTGAATTGGTTCAATTGCTTCTATTGATGTGTTTATCTTGATTAGATTAATTGATTAGGTTTAGTAGCTCTTGTTAGGTTAATTCGTGCTACAACGAGAGTTGGGTGCGGGTTAATCGAACTTGTGGTGAGGAATTTAGTTAATTAATCGGATTCAATTAGTCGTTTATTAACCCGAGAGAGGGTAGATGGCTAGACCACCATTAATAGACACTAGGAACCTTAATCTACGGGTTTAGGGGCTTAGTGAAGGGAGAATACTTTAAGTGCATCGCGTGCTTTAAGCCATTCACTATCTTTTGTGCTTTTGGCAACTAGTTAGGTGCTAATTAGTTCATTTGATCACCCAAGCCTCAAAAGGGATATGTATTCAATATTTTAGCGATAACTCTTAGTAAGAACCAACGAAGTAGCATAAGACAAGCGAAATTAACGAACGTAGCATTGATTCCGTCATAAGGATTTCACCCGAAGCATTACCCTCAACTTGCACTTCTCACGAAGTTTTAATTTGCTTTTTAGTTTAATTTGTTCATTTCAATTCTAGTGCTCATTTCGATTATTGTCTTTTAAATTCAATTAGTCTAAAAACCCCAAAACACGCTTCTACAATTCTATGGAAACTTGTAGTCTTAGGGATTCACCGGTCCACTAGGTCCTTGGATCGATACTACTTGGTCGTTTATTTGCATGCTATAACGAACCCATCCGCTTTTGGGTCGTGTTTAATTGTTTGATTTAAAGTTGCAAAAATACGAAAAAGTCAATCTTCCACATCCCAAAGTTGTTCTTGCCCGTGAACTTATATACTTCAAGCTTCAATGTCGTTGTTGATGACCTTTTCTAACTAAGAAGATTAATGGCTGTTTTTCATCTAATGAAGATCATCAAACAAGAATCAAGATCATGGAATTAAGCTAAGTAATGCTTAAGAAATAATTTGGCAAGAGTTTTGCTAGTTTATTGAATTGTTTTTTTTTTTTTTTTCATGAAAATGAATGGGGTATTTATAGACATACAAAGAGGACATGTGTCACCATCTTGGTGGCTTAACCATTGGATATTTGTCAAGTGTTAGGACACTTGTACAACATCTACACTATTGCTCATTGGATGGATGCCAAGTGTTAAAGACACTTGGACCATATCTAGGCTAGTGACTCTTGGAGTTCCCAATGTTGTACTTGGTCTTTGGCACTACTGAAATGCTCTTGACGGTGACCGGTTGCTCGTTTGCACGTCTTCGTTAGATGTCATGATCCTTTGCATTCCGAGCTGTTCGCTCCTTGCTTGGGATTGTTTTACAATGTTGCTCGCTCCATTACGGACCTGTTCGCCTGAATTGATCTTGGTTTGAGCTGCTCGCACAGCTGTTCTTTGCAAGGCTGCTCGCCTCAATCCTGCTTGCCGCATTAGTTCTTTTCTACAAAGCTGTTCGCCCAACTTGCTTCACATTAGAACTCCTTGCTAGGCTGCTCGCTTAACGAAGTTGTTAGCTCCTTCCGCTTTTATCCTATTATTGGGTTTAATGATAATCTGTTGATTAAATGCAAAGTTGTTCGCCCACCAACAAGTTGTTCGCCCCATGTTTGTGATCTTTGCACGGTTGCTCGCCTGGATGGTCATCATCTTGACCAACTGCTTGTCTTAGCTTCTTGCTCAGCTGCTAGCCTAGGCTTCTCGCCTAGCTGCTAGCCTTGGCTCCTCGCCTAGCTGCTAGCCTTGGCTCCTCGCCTAGCTGCTAGCCTTGGCTCCTCGCACAGCTGCTCGCCTAGGCTCCTCGCACAACTGCTAGCCCTGGCTCCTCGCACAGCTGCTAGCCCTGGCTCCTCGCACAGCTGCTAGCCCTGGCTCCTCGCACAGCTGCTAGCCTTGGCTCCTCGCACAGCTGCTCGCCTAGGCTCCTCGCACAGCTGCTAGCCTTGGCTCCTCGCACAGCTGCTAGCCTAGACTCCTCGCACAGCTGCTAGCCTCGGCTCCTCGCACAGCTGCTAGCCTCGGCTCCTCGCACAGCTGCTCGCCTAGGCTCCTCGCACAGCTGCTAGCCTTGGCTCCTCGCACAGCTGCTAGCCTTGGCTCCTCGCACAGCTGCTAGCCTAGGCTCCTCGCACAGCTGCTAGCCTCGGCTCCTCGCACAGCTGCTAGCCTTGGCTCCTTGCTCAGTTGCTCGCTATTAAGTTTGATGTCTTGATTATCTTTCATTGACCCTTTGCTTAGCTGCTCGCCTACCAACAATTGCCCCCTAGCTTGATCTCATGTTAGGATACAAATTGACTAACTAAGATCAAGCTACGGCTGATATCTTTTTTCACGAAGGGCGAGCAGTCGAGCAGGTGGGATTTGATTTTTCTCGGTGGCGGAAATATCGGGCGAACAACTGGGTGCATCTTTTCGGATGGAGGCGGTTGATTTCCTGAGGCATGGGAGACGAGGCGTCACGTCAGTCACGCGCACTCCCATGTTTGTACATAGGTGGCCTTTGAATTTTTGAGATTTTGCATTTTTGACCCCATCTTTTTTCCTTATAAATAGGTTGAACTTTTGCTTCTTTTCTGTTTTTTGTAACCATCGCCGTGCTTCCGGCCACAAATCATCACTGCGCCGCCGTCGTGTCGCTCGCCATTCTCGTCGCGTTGCTGTCGCTGCCGGTTTTTCCTTGGATATCTTCGATGAGGACGTCAATATTGTGCCCCCTACTTTTGGTGGCCAACCAGAGGAGGTCCCGGCGACGACCAATAATGAAGTTTTTGAGGGTTTGCAATCACTTCCCCTAACTCCAGTAAATGGGGCGAGTACTTCAACTGTTCCCGACGAGCATCCGAGTACTGAGGCGAGCAACACTGCTGGTGCTTCTTTTCCTCCTCCTTGAAGGCTATACATTTTTGTTTACAATAGGACCTATACTCCACTTTCTGTAATCTTATCATTCCTATTGTGATATCTTTTTGACTTTATGAAATGAAGGCCTTTGTTAATTTACAACCTTGTGCACTTATTTCTTTTACTCAGTTGCTCGCCTACTGCTTTGCATACAACTTTGTTGGTTTCTTAAGTGTTCCTTTTATTTTTAAGGTAAACACTTAGTGAAACTTTTAGTCGGTCATTTGGTTCTTATAGAACTTGACCTTTAATTATTTGGGCCCTTGGTCACTTGTGGACTTGACCTTGTATTATGTGGGCTCTTGGTCTCTTGTGGACTTAGCCTCGTAGTGGTTTGTGGGTCCTTGGTCCATTATGGACTTGACCTTATTTTTGCATTTAATGAGCTCAGTTGTTCGTCTTATAACAGACTTGTGCTTTGCAAGTTTTGGGTGAGCAACTGAGTAGTTTAGGACTTAGCCTAGCGGCTCATAGGTTTACATCAATATTCCAAATCCAAATGTGCATGACTGTTCGCCTAGCAATGCACAGCTGTTCGCTCAGCGACGCACAGCTGCTCGCTTATATACATAAATTTGCGCAAAAATTTTAAATTTACAGAAATTTACAAGGACCTACAAAAGATTTTCATTGTAAAACTTCTAAGACTTACAGGACTTTATTGATAGTACTTCTTGAGCAAAGTGGTATTCCAGGAGTATTGGGACGACTTGTCTTCCATGTCTTCAAGGTCGTATGTGCCATTGTGCCACTTATTCGTCACCTTGAATGGGCCCTCCCAAGTCGGGCCGAATACTCCTGGTGGTGTTAAAACTTTTCAAAGTACTAAGTCCCCAACTTCGAATTCTCTTGCTTTTACTTGAGAATTGTAGTACTTTGCTGCTCTTTTCTTGTAAATTGCATTTTTCAATTCTGCTGTTATTCTTTTTTCTTCAAGCAAGTCCAACTCTGCTGCCATTGCGGAGTTGTTTGCTTCTTCGTCGAACGCAGCTGTTCGTTTTGTTGGGACTTTTAACTCAACCGGTATTACTGCTTCTGTCCCGAACGCCATTGTGAACGGTGTTTCGCCTGTGCTTGTTCTGTGAGATACTCGGTATGCCCATAACACCTCTGGTAACTTTTCAGACCACTTCCCCTGTTTGTCGGCTAAGCGGATCTTCAAAATATGTTTAATTATTTTGTTCACTGCTTCTACTTGACCGTTCGATTGGGGGTGGTATGGTGTCGAGAAATGTTTCTTTATTCCCCATTTTTCGCAAAAATCTCTGATCTCTTTTCCTTCAAACTGTCTTCCGTTGTCCGTCACTATCGCCTGAGGGACCCCGAAACGACAAACAATATTTTTCCATATAAAGTTGATCATTTTCTCCTGTGTGATCCGCCCGAGTGCTTCTGCGTCTGCCCACTTCGTGTAGTAGTCAACAGCCACCACTGTGAATCGAACATTTCCTTGCCCTGGGGGAAAGGCCCAATGAGGTCAATTCCCCACTTCGCAAACGGCCATGGACTATTGACTGAAATCAGTTCGTGTGGGGGTTTGTGAATGTTCGGGGCAAACAATTGACATCTATGACAAGTTCGGGCAATCTTGATCGCATCCTGGAGGAGGGTTGGCCAATAATATCCTTGCCTTATTGTTTTATATGCCAAGGCCCATCCTCCGGCATGATTTCCACATACACCCTCATGGATCTCTTTCAGTACTGCTTGTCCTTGCCCCCTAGCCAAGCATTTCAGAAGTGGGAGTGAAATTCCTCTCTTGTACAACTGTCCATCCATCATGGCGTATCTTGCTGCTCTCTTGACCAACTTGTTAGCTTCAGACGGATTGTCTGGCTTTTTGTCGTTTTGTAAATACTCAATGATTGGTATCCTCCAGTCGTCCTCTTCGAAATCTTCGCTGACTTGATACATCTTGTAGTCTTCGGTTGATGGTTTGGACATTTTTGTCAGCGTAACTTCTGTCAACTCTGCTGGTCCCGTGCTTGTTGCTAACCTGGCTAATGCATCTGCTTGAGCATTGTTGTCTCTTGGTATCTGTTCGATGTATATTTGCTCGAACAAGGAGGCCAGGTGAGCAACAATCTTTTGATACAAGGCCATATTCTCGTCCTTTGCCTCGTACTCCCCTCGAACTTGGTTGACAATCAATTGTGAATCCCCGAAAATCTGCAGCTTCCTAACTCCAACTGCTAGTGCTAGGCGTAATCCAGCGATCACAGCTTCGTACTCTGCTTCATTATTTGTCGCCATGAACTCGAACCGGACTGCTGAAGTAAAAACTTGCCTATCTGGGCTTATCAAGACTATACCTACCCCCGATGTTGTATTAGTTGACGATCCGTCAACATACATGTGCCAGGGATGGCTATGTCCTCTCGTTGGATCTTGGGGGAAAGTCAGTTCGACTATAAAGTCTGCCAAGGCTTGTCCCTTGATCGCTGTTCGAGGAGCATATGAAATCCCGAACTGACTGATTTCCAAGGACCACTTTAGGAGCCGACCAGCTGCATCGGGTCTGTGCAGTATTTGCTTGAGTGGGAACGTTGTCAATACTTCCACCTGGTGGTCGAAAAAATATGGACGAAGTTTCCTGACGCTCATCACCAGCGCATATGCTAGTTTTTCTGTTGGTGAATATCTGAGTTCTGCTTCGTGCAAGGCATGACTTACATAGTAAATGGGTAGGTGGAACTTTCCTTCTGCTCGAACGAGCACTGAACTGATTGCCACTTCTGAAGCTGCCAAGTACAAGTATAACTTTTCCCCTGGGATTGGCTTGGCAAGAATTTTCGTGTCACTGAGATACTCTTTCAGCTGCTCGAACGCTTGTTGACAGGCGTCTGTCCATTGAAATTTTCCCTTCTTGATTGCTTCGAAGAACGGTCTGCACTTATCTCCGGATCTTGAAACGAACCTGTTCAGAGCTGCTAGGCATCCGGTTAGCCGTTGGACTTCTTTAACTGATCTGGGTGGTTGCATCTCCATGATCGCTTTCACTTTCACCGGATTTGCTTCAATTCCTCTCTGACTAACCAGATGTCCCAAGAATTTCCCAGAATGGACTCCGAAACTGCTTTTCTTGGGATTCAGCTTCATATTGTAGGTCCGAAGTATCTCAAATGTTTGAGCCAGGTGCTGTAAGTGATCTTCCTTTTTGGAGCTCTTGACAACAATATCATCTACGTATACTTCCATCGTCTTCCCAATGTGATCATCGAACATCTTGTTGACCAATCTCTGATATGTAGCTCCAGCGTTGATTAACCCAAATGGCATCCTCTTCCAGCACAACAAGTTTTTGTTGGTGTAGAACGCCGTATGCTCCTGATCATCGGGATGCATCGCTATTTGATGATATCCTGCGAATGCATCCATGAATGTGAGAAGCTCATGTCCAGCGGTGTTATCAACCAGTTGATCGATGTGAGGCAATGGGAAATTATCTTTTGGGCAGGCGGCGTTGAGATCTGTGAAATCGATGCAGAGTCTCCATGCTCCAGTCGCTTTTCTGACCAACACTGGATTCGCCACCCATTGCGGGCATAACGCTTGTTTGATTAAGTCGTTATCCAGCAGCTTTTTAACCTCCACGTCGAGCGCCTCGTATTTGTCGGGACCGAATTTCCTCCTCTTCTGATGGACTGGCTTCTTCCTCGGGTCGATGTTGAGTCTGTGGCAGGCATGTTCGGGGCTGATGCCCACCATGTCTGCATGCGACCATGCGAACACATCGAGGTTTGCTTTAAGAAACTCAATCATGTTGGTCCTGTACGGCTCTGGTAGCTCGGACCCTATGAAGAGTTCTAAGCCCTTGTGGTTCGGGTCAACTTTTACAGTTTCTAACTCTTCGACCGGGGTAGCCCTTCGTTTCTGGCCTTTCCATCTGGGGTCAATAATGGACCCCTCTGCCTTTAGCTCATCTTCGGTCTCCATCGGTTCTGCCCCCAGTCGTGGCTCGATGTCCTCTGCATCAACGTTCATTGCCGTTGTTTGTTTTCCTTCGGTGTTGATTGCAGTGGCTTCTTTACCTCTTGTTTGGACAAACTGTCCGTCTTCGCATTCCTGCTCGTCTTCGTCTAATTGTGCGCCTATGCACAACTGTTCGTCAATGCGCGGCTGTTCATCTGCACACAGCTGCTCGTCGCTGCGCGGCTGTTCGTCTGCGCATAGCTGCTCGTCGCTGCGTGGCTGTTCGTCTGCGTATAGCTGCTCGTCGCTGCGTGGCTGTTCGTCTGTACATAGCTGCTCGTCGACTTCCATTACTTCAGTGTCGATAGAAGTCATGGCCTCGCTATCGCCTCCGTCCTTGTCTGAGTACCCGTCTGTCATGTTGACTTGGTGATCCTGCAACTGTATCTGCAAAAGACACGCACGAGCCTTCTTCTGGTCTCCTTTGACTGTACATGCACCCTTCTTTGTTGGGAATTTTAAACAATAATAGTACGTTGAAACAGCTGCTTTAAATTCATGCAAGAAAGGACGGCCGAGGAACCCATTATAGGTGGACTGTTGGTCTACAACCAGGAAGTCTACCATTCTATTCATTTTCCTTTTCGGGTCCTCGATTGATACAAGCTCAACTGCCAACGTAACTATTCCTAGCGGGGTGGTTACAGCATTTCCGAATCCTACAATCTTGTGATCACAGTCCTTGATGTACTCAGCGCAATCTCCTAGCTGGTCCACCGTTCTTGAACAGGATGTTCGTATAGGAACCAGTATCGACAAGTAGACGGTGCACTTTTGTCCCCATAATATTGGCGCAAATGACCAACGAGTCATTGTGAGGAGTGAGTACCCCGTCTAAGTCTTTTTCTGAGAAAGTTAGGTCCCCTGTTCGTCTGGTTGATGGATTCACGCCCACTTCCATCACTTGATCCACTGCTCTCAGTTCTGCTTTCCTCTTTCTTTTTGACATAGGTGGTCTCCCATCAGAACAACCACCTACTGGTCCAGTGGGTTCTAGCATTAAGATCTCCGGGATATGCCTTGCTGGGGCTGCTGGGACCTTCCTTCCTTTCTTACCAGTTTTACTTGGTTGTTCATCACTGTCTCCATCATCCGAACTGGACGGTTCTGGTGCCCTTGGCCTTTTACCTGGTTCCCTTTTCACGAATTCGGACAGCTTTCCTTCCTCATAGAACCTCCACAACTGCTTCAATAGATCTCGGCACTCGCTTGTGAAGTGGCCGATGTTCTGATGATATGCGCAGTATTTGTTCGGGTTCAACTTTCCTCTCTCTTGCCTTATCCTCCGTGGCTCTGACAACATTTCTCTGTCTTTAACGTTATTGTACACAGCGTCCACGGACATGGTAAGGACTTGGTTCAGCTTTTCCTTCAACTCAGCTCCCTCATTGAATGACTCCATGTTCTTCGGAGCTTTGTAATCGTTTCCACCAGATTTCTTGCCAAACTTTTTTGGGTCAGCTTTTTCTCCCATTTCTCTGTGTAACGCCTCTTGCATTGACACATGGATCCCTGCTTTGTGTCTGAATTCTGCGTATGTTTTCGGACAAGTCAAGTGCATCTCCTTCCACAGATCAGTTCCTTTCTTCAACCCAGCCATCACTGCAACTATCTTCGTATCTTCACTCACCATTTCGCCCTCCAACAGAACTTTATCAAATCTTTCCAGGAACTGCTTATCTGACTCCTCATCTTCTTGCCTGATATCTGCCAAACGGTGTCTGTGGGTCAAGTAGGACCCGGCAGTTGAGAAGTGGGACATAAACTCTTTGCTTAGTTGGGCAAAAGAGTTGATGGAGCCAGGAGCCAGTGCTGAAAACCATCTGTGCGGGCCATCTCCGAGGGTGAGTGGAAAATTTCGACATTGTGTGGCGTCGGTTGCCCCCATCGAGATCATGAAATCTGAGTACTTCATCACATGAATACGGGGATCCGACGTCCCTTCGTACAAGTTGATGGCTGGGAACTGTATCTTTTTTTGGATCGGTGCATTGAGGACAGATGGAGATAATGGTGAAGAAGGGAGAACCGTCGATCCGACACCTCTCTGAGACTCCAACTGTCTCTGCAATTCTCGATGGCCTTTCTCATTTCTTGCAACTCATTCGGGGGAGTCCTCCCGTTGGAAGGCTGTTCATCATGATTGGGTTCAGCGACCTCTTCACGATGCAGTCCCTTGCCATCGGGACGTTTCTCCTGAGTCGTCTTCCTAGCAGCGTTGCTAGCTCCATTTGGCCCTAGTCGGCCAAAAGCTGACCTCCTGATTCGGTCATGCACTGAAGGGCGAGCAGGATGGCGTGATCGCTCCTCGTTCCTTCGGGATGGTTCCCTCCTATTTACGTTCCTTGTACCCAGTCTCTCCAAAGCACTTGTTCGGGAAGTACTTTTGCTTGACTCCTCTGCTCGACTTGGTGATGACTCTCCTTTGCTTCCCAGACGCCCGCTCAATGGGGCTTTCCTTTATTTCTACGGACTTCCTCGCTGTCAGCCTCGTCCCGACGTACATCTTCTCTCATTTTACTTCTTTGTTCGCCCGTACGTCCCTGCTCGCCTGCTCGATTGGTCGTCACAGGTGCTCTTGACGGTCCTGATGCTTGTCGATTTTGTAATGATTGAAGGACAGCGATTGTTTTTGCTAGCTCCTCCGGGTTCTGAGCAAGTGCTTCTACTTCTGGTGGGATTGTATCAATGGTGACCTGAATGTTTCTTTGCGAAGTTGCTCTCACCGTTCGTGCATGTCCCTCGGTGGACGAAACCCTAGTCCTCGGTTTACGACTCGGAGATACACTCGAATGTCGTTCATCTTGTGATCTAACCATTTTGACTATCAAAATATGGATAATAAGCAAATGAGTGGAGTAAACTGGTTCTTGCAAACACTTTCCCCCAAGGGTTACTAGCCTTGTGTGTGATTATAAAGGTTTGAAAACCCTAGTTCATGCACACATGCATTAAAACCCTCAAAGTGTTGTAAATCTTTGTCCTAAGAATGTGCACTCTTGTTTTCCGGCAGCCTCTCCCCGGATTCCGGCGAAATTATGCAGATTCCGATGGTAGTCTTCAAACTTTCTTCGACTTTTACAAATCGAAGGTTCGAAAACCCTTCTTCTAGCGCCAATTGTTGATGACCTTTTCTAACTAAGAAGATTAATGGCTGTTTTTCATCTAATGAAGATCATCAAACAAGAATCAAGATCATGGAATTAAGCTAAGTAATGCTTAAGAAATAATTTGGCAAGAGTTTTGCTAGTTTATTGAATTGTTTTTTTTTTTTCATGAAAATGAATGGGGTATTTATAGACATACAAAGAGGACATGTGTCACCATCTTGGTGGCTTAACCATTGGATATTTGTCAAGTGTTAGGACACTTGTACAACATCTACACTATTGCTCATTGGATGGATGCCAAGTGTTAAGACACTTGGACCATATCTAGGCTAGTGACTCTTGGAGTTCCCAATGTTGTACTTGGTCTTTGGCACTACTGAAATGCTCTCGACGGTGACCGGTTGCTCGTTTGCACATCTTCGTTAGATGTCATGATCCTTTGCATTCCGAGCTGTTCGCTCCTTGCTTGGGATTGTTTTACAATGTTGCTCGCTCCATTACGGACCTGTTCGCCTGAATTGATCTTGGTTTGAGCTGCTCGCACAGCTGTTCTTTGCAAGGCTGCTCGCCTCAATCCTGCTTGCCGCATTAGTTCTTTTCTACAAAGCTGTTCGCCCAACTTGCTTCACATTAGAACTCCTTGCTAGGCTGCTCGCTTAACGAAGTTGTTAGCTCCTTCCGCTTTTATCCTATTATTGGGTTTAATGATAATCTGTTGATTAAATGCAAAGTTGTTCGCCCACCAACAAGTTGTTCGCCCCATGTTTGTGATCTTTGCACGGTTGCTCACCTGGATGGTCATCATCTTGACCAACTGCTTGTCTTAGCTTCTTGCTCAGCTGCTAGCCTAGGCTTCTCGCCTAGCTGCTAGCCTTGGTTCCTCGCACAGCTGCTAGCCTTGGCTCCTCGCACAGCTGCTAGCCTTGGCTCCTCGCACAGCTGCTCGCCTAGGCTCCTCGCACAGCTGCTAGCCCTGGCTCCTCGCACAGCTGCTAGCCCTGGCTCCTCGCACAGCTGCTAGCCCTGGCTCCTCGCACAGCTGCTAGCCCTGGCTCCTCGCACAGCTGCTCGCCTAGGCTCCTCGCACAGCTGCTCGCCTAGGCTCCTCGCACAGCTGCTAGCCTTGGCTCCTCGCACAGCTGCTAGCCTAGGCTCCTCGCACAGCTGCTAGCCTAGGCTCCTCGCACAGCTGCTAGCCTCGGCTCCTCGCACAGCTGCTAGCCTCGGCTCCTCGCACAGCTGCTAGCCTCGGCTCCTCGCACAGCTGCTCGCCTAGACTCCTCGCACAGCTGCTAGCCTTGGCTCCTCGCACAGCTGCTAGCCTTGGCTCCTCGCACAGCTGCTAGCCTAGGCTCCTCGCACAGCTGCTAGCCTAGGCTCCTCGCACAGCTGCTAGCCTCGGCTCCTCGCACAGCTGCTAGCCTTGGCTCCTTGCTCAGTTGCTCGCTATTAAGTTTGATGTCTTGATTATCTTTCATTGACCCTTTGCTTAGCTGCTCGCCTACCAACAGTCGTCATCTTCAACTCAGGGTGATTCCCACAGACGGTGCCAATTTGTTAATAACCAAAGATCAAATTGAAGAAAGAAAACCGCAAGTCTCACAAAGAACAAAACAAAAATAAAGGACTAAAACAGGAAATCAATGAAGAACACTCAGTTTACGTAGTTCGATCGAATGATCTATATCCACGTGGAGGATAGAACTTGTGTATTATGCAATCGAGTCGAAAATTATAGAGGTTACACAACAATCGTTCAAAACTCTATTAAGAACCAACGAAGTAGCATAAGACAAGCGAAATTAACGAACGTAGCATTGATTCCGTCATAAGGATTTCACCCGAAGCATTACCCTCAACTTGCACTTCTCACGAAGTTTTAAATTGCTTTTTAGTTTAATTTGTTCATTTCAATTCTAGTGCTCATTTCGATTATTGTCTTTTAAATTCAATTAGTCTAAAAACCCCAAAACACGCTTCTACAATTCTATGGAAACTTGTAGTCTTAGGGATTCACCGGTCCACTAGGTCCTTGGATCGATACTACTTGGTCGTTTATTTGCATGCTATAACGAACCCATCCGCTTTTGGGTCGTGTTTAATTGTTTGATTTAAAGTTGCAAAAATACGAAAAAGTCAATCTTCCACATCCCAAAGTTGTTCTTGCCCGTGAACTTATATACTTCAAGCTTCAATGTCGTCATCTTCAACTCAGGGTGATTCCCACAGACGGTGCCAATTTGTTAATAACCAAAGATCAAATTGAAGAAAGAAAACCGCAAGTCTCACAAAGAACAAAACAAAAATAAAGGACTAAAACAGGAAATCAATGAAGAACACTCAGTTTACGTAGTTCGATCGAATGATCTACATCCACGTGGAGGATAGAACTTGTGTATTATGCAATCGAGTCGAAAATTATAGAGGTTACACAACAATCGTTCAAAACTCTATTAAGAACCCTAACTGAGAACTCTCTCTAATTACTCTTGTGAATCATGATAATTGGAACGAATTCACGCCTTTATATATTGCCCATTGTATTCCGTAACTAACTACGTAACCCATTTTGTGCGTCGAAGCCCAAGAAGAAATTCTCAATTTGAATCAGTTGCACCATAATTCTGTTATAACTGTTGCGCTAATATACACTCCTTTTTTTACTAAGTGCATACCCCTGATTAACAAGTGATACTGGGAAGACAATTGTACTGACACTTTTTCGTACCAACTTAACAGTAGTTTAATATTTTTACATTTTCGTTAGATTGTATTTGGATAGAGTCATTTGAAATGCAAGAATTTAAAAATGAATGGATTTCTTAAATCTATGGATTTCAAATGACATGATTTTGCTAAGTATTTGAGATTCCTCCATTTTAGACAAGGATTATAGCCAGAAATTTAAAATCCATCCATTTGAATATTTTAACCAAACAAGTGTAGTGGATTTAGATTGTGAATTTAAGATTTATAGTTCAAATTCCTCCATCTAAACTCAACTTTTTTTTTTACCGGTCAAAATCTAGCAGAGTTTTAGATTTTACAAACATAAAGGCCTCTTTGAATTTGTTTGATACCTTATATCCAACTGAGGAAATAATTAGATGAATTAATTTCACACCTCTTTACAAATTTGGACTTTTAAATGAAATGAAATTCTTTTATTGTAATAACTTCACCCATATTAAATGTTCAGTCGCTGGGCCTCCCAAAAGAGGAAAAATTGAGTTCGGTTCATAAGTGCGAGGGAGTGTAAATTGAAATGCTTTCATCAACCAAGCCTTTATCAAACAATATCAAATAAAATAGTATACATGATTCCAGCCATAATCTCAACGCATCTACTTTATTTTCCATCGCTTTTTATCATGGTGGTGGTTGTATGTGTGTTGTAAATAAATAGTATGTGTGAAACAAAAAATATGAAGAAACTCGAATCCCTGCAAATTCTTAGGAAACACTAAAAATACCAATGGTGTAAATTTGCCAGTTAGTTTCTCTCTTTAAATTCCAACGAGAGATCAAATTAGAAAGAAAAAGAAAGTCGATGGAGCAATGAATCTACCAGAAGACATAATCGTAGATATTCTATCAAGATTGCCAGTTAAATCATTACTTGGATTCAAGTGCGTTTCCAAATCATGGAACTCCATCATCAACAACCCCACATTCATCTCAAAGCACCACCAAACACATCATCACCCCGAGGTTGCATTGATCAGTCGACGCGATAACAACACGAACACGAGAGTAATATCACTCCTAAAACCAAATGACGCTCTCCTCGACCTCAACCTCCCGTCTTTCCTGAACGAAATGTTCGGCCACGTCCGATTGATCGGCCCCTGCAATGGCATCCTCTGTTTGTATGGATACCCAGACAACATCGGATTGTGGAATCCGAGCACTCGAGATTTCAAGAGATTGCCTCAATCTCAAGTGCCGCGGCCCCACAACTCAAAAGTCCGAGGCGCAGACCTCGGACTTGGCTTTGATTCCAAAAGTCGAGACCTCAAGGTACTAAAAAAATTCCGGGGAGTTCAATGAGTGAACAATTTAATATGGGTAGAGTTGTTTTCAGCGGGAATTGAACCAAATCTTTTTATGGGCGTGAGACTTTTGGCTCTGATATTATGAAAAAAATTCCTCATTTAAAAGTCGAACTTATAAAGTGATAATAAGGAATATTATGCAAATTAGAATATTCTAGAGAGTAAGATCAATTAAAATAATTTTGAATTGTTGTAATTTTTTTGTATGTTTTCCTTGTAAATAATCATTGTACAATTATAAATATAGTGGAACAAATCACCAGAGTGAATTCAATTCAATTCCCTCCTTCTTTACAAGTGATATAAATTAATTAATTAATTTAATTATTTTCCTTACAGGTTTTGCAGATATTGTTCTGCGTACCGATTGTTCATGTTGAAATTTACTCGTTGAGATCTGATTCTTGGAGGAAATTTGATGGCAGTGTGCCTGCTAATATAATGTGCTATAATGTATATAGCATGGTGTTCAAGAATGAGAGTTTTTGTTGGTGGGCTCGAGATAGGGACAATGTCGAGGTGATTCTTTCGTTCGATATGAGGAGAGAAGTGTTTCGAACGATGCCATTGCCATTCGGGATTGAGGGTTTAGGCGGGGATCGGAGGATTACTCGAGCTATTGTGCCAAGGAAAGAGGAACTGTGTTTGATTGTTTATGGACAAAGGGATGTAGATAAGGTGTTTGATGTTTGGTGTGTGAGAGAGTTGGGAGGAAATGGGAAAGAGAGGTGTTGGAGAAAGGTAATGTGTATTGGGCCTGTTTTGAGGGTGGAGAAGCCATTGGCATTTTGGGGCATGGATGGAATTTTTATGGAGAATAGTGATGGTGAGATGGTTTTGTTTAATTTTGTTGATGGAAATATCAAGAATTTTGATGTTTATGGGAAGAGAAGTAGGTTGGAAGTAGTAGTTCTTAAGGAGAGCCTATTTTCACCAAGGAGTTGATGGCTCTTGGGGTTTTCAAGTAGGCAAGTGTGTCGATAGAAGATTACGAGTTTGATGAAGTGGTATAGCTCAAATAATTAGAATACCACTACCTATAATCGAGATAATATGAGTTATAGTCATAACTTTTTACCAATAAAAAAAAAGTTACGAGTTCAATTCTCATGCTCACATTTTTTTGGTAGAGTTTATTATAGGGGCGTTCACAAAATAATACAATTGAACACCACTATTTACAAGATAGTACAATGTTAAAAAAATATATACTTATGTTCAACTTTTTTTTGTGCGTCTGTTTAATTATGTTGTACCAATTTGTAAAAAGTGGTTTGGAATTGTATTATCCTGCACTTAATCCTTTATTATATATGAGGTTACCTAATGTGGAATACAACTTATGAAATATTTACACGAAAACAAGATTTATCTAGTGTGCATCTCGATAGCCGTAGTTCATCTATTTTATTTCGGAAAAAAGTTGTGTGAATTTGTTTTATAACATGAAACAACATCAATTAATATTCACTTTTGTTAAAGTGTTAATTTTTCATGTACAATTTATACTCCATCTCACTATTTTATGTCATGAGACAGTTTTACGCAAAAGCGAATCTACGTTATGGCTGCACTGAGCTCTAGCCCAGTGCGTGCAACCTCTCAGGTCCTTTTATATATATATATATATATATATATATATGCCAAAACTTCAGTATACATGCCGTTAATTGTTAATTTATTTTTAAATTTGTTAATTGTTTGAAATTCTAATGAAGTGCTTGGATTAGTAGAGTTGTCACTGAAGCACTAGTATGCGCTATACATATACTAGTTATAGCTCCGAGAGTTTCGCGGATTTTTTTATTAATTTTTTTAAAAAGTTTTGATGTAATAAAAAAATCATTTAAGTTTTTTTATATAAATAAAGTATTTAATAATTTATTCGATCGTTAAAATATTATAGATTCAATTTAAATATTTAACTGTAAGATTTAGTATATATTATTTACAAATATATTAAAATGTAAAATCAACAAATTTTTTTTTTCATTTTTTTGTAATAATTATCAGATTAATTATTACGAATTTTCAAAAACTTCTTTGTAACAATATTTGTTGTGTATTTGGGTGTTTTTCCTTTTGAATCAAGACGCTAAACTTTCAATTCATTCCTACTTTTGACTTAGAATACTGCAATATATTGTCACGGATATTCTTTGTAATAATATTTGTTGTGTATTCTGGTTGATTCTTCATTGTCACGGATATCAGTTTTTCTATCGGGCTGACACCTCGCTCCCCGAATTGAGGGTCGTCGATTTCCCCTGTTAAATTGTTATCGATTTCAATTGGTTCGAAACCGATTCTGGATTCCAACTCGATTTGGGCATCCGTGAAAGTCGAAGTTGTTGTGGCACAAATAATCCCGTATTTGGCCTAGATACTATCTCAGAACCGGGGTATACCGGAACCGGGGTTTAGGCCCCGACAACAGGATTTCGGCATCAAATAGTCCGACAGAATCAAAGGTCAACATCAGTAAAGATATCGAAGTACTGACAAGATATTGTAATAATAGATTTATTATTTTTCATAATTGTTTATTAGATCTACGATTGTAATATATACCCTAAAATAAAGGGTCAGGATGAGGCTCTATAAATAGAGGTCCCAACCCATTGTAAAAGAGAACACATTAGTTTTCTCCTCCCCACGAAATTCTCCCCACATAAATAAAATACTAGGCAAGAGAGACCCATGTTGGGGACTCCCAAAGCCATCTTCAATGGAAGAACCCATCGGTTCTTCCCCCATTCTTGCGTTCTTCGTGTTCATATTATTTTATACTCCCTCCGTCCATGAGTAAACTTCCCACTTTCCTTTTCGGGCCGTCCACGAGTAAGTTTCTCATTCCATAAATGGAAATAACAACACTCTATTATATATAAACTTTAATCTTCAAACTCACACAATATTACAAAAATGTCACTCATTCACTTTACTTTTCAACACTATTCATTACTTAATCCCAAAAGTCAACATGTGGCCCACCATATATTAATAAACAAATACACTTTCTTAAACCATTCAACAAAAAGAAGTGGGAAACTTACTCGTGGACGGAGGGAGTGTGTTTGTTACCCGATAATCGGGACTACCCCTATAGCCACATAAATTCGTCACCTAGACTCGACAAAATCGGTAACAATAAATGGCGTTAGAAGGAGAGTAACACGAAGATCATCAAGACAATCATCAAGAAATCGTCAAAGCTAAGTTTTCATTTATAATAACTTCATTCATTCATCAATGGAAATTTTTTATAGCTCACTGTTATCATGTCTTTACTTCACCAGTTTGCAAACCCAAAACCATATATTTCCTTCCAGAAAAATCCAAAACTAAAAATATACTTATAGCCATCAAAGTTTCCTTTATACAGTTCAAGAAAAGTGCAAATCGGTTCATCAAAAGCTACATTATTCATCCGCTCTCTTTCTCAATATATACATACGCATCCTCCCTATAAACCTTCATCTCCCTCTCTATCTATACAGAGACGTGGAGAGAAAAGAAACAAAAATTTCATATTTACAAAGAACAATACCCATATTTCCATTATTTACGTTCATAGATCAAGAACATTTAGAAACCGTTCCAACAAAAAATGGGACAAACCAATCCAGATTTTCAACTAGGAGAGCAAACCTTCAAACTTCAACCTTCATAAATGACAAAGATCTAACACCCTAATTTGCAGCTTCAAGCTTCATCTTCAACCGGTTTTTTTTTTTTTATGCATCATTTCCGGCGACAGAGTTAAAGGCGGAGAGAGTCGATCATTGGTCCATACGTGTACTGCCATGCTCGATGCCCTGTGAAGAACCACCAGAAAAGAGGCGTTAAAAAAAAATAGAAAAAAGGGGGGGTCTACCGACCTCGGCCTCGCACCGCAACGACCGACCCCGGCCTCGCACCGCAATGACCGACCTCGGTCCGCAATCCCCGAGCATAGCACGACAACTTGCGACCTCTCCGACCTCTGTTCATCCGCCACGCAAGCACAATCTCTCTTGTTGAACATTGAGTGCCGACCCGAGCTTCCCTTTTCGGAGCTCGATTCGCCAATTGCCGACCTCGGCTCCAAGCCGATCTCACCCCCAAACCTACCGACCTCGGCCACAATTGCCCGGCGCCACAACAGCCGACCTGGGCTCACAACCGCCGAGACCATAACGATCTCTTTTGCTAAACTCCGAGTGCCAACTCGGGCTTTCCTTTACCGAGCTCGATACAATGATTGCCGATCTCATAGCATTCCGACCCCTATGAGGCCGAGCTCGTGCGCCAATTGCCGATCTTGATCACCGGTCCCAATTTCCATCCGCCCGGCCTATTAGTTCCGGAGCCCAGCTCCGATCCGGTCACTCTCTCATGCGGTCTCTGAGTCGCTGCCTCAACGAGACCGGATCGTCGCCATAACCGACTGCCATGGTCGAGCAACATGAATCGGTGGTCGGCCCTTGATGGAGACCGAAATCAATTCCATGCCGGCCTTCGATCAGAAATCATCAAACCATGTTCGGTTCTCGGTCAATGATTGGCATCAATCCGAGGTCGGCTCACTTATTATCGTCAATCTGGCACCAAGCACCACCACCAAGGTCCACCAATCTCAATAGGCGCTGAGTCCCGTCGTAACTTACAATGACCATCGCCGCTCGCCAACTGCAATCGCCCACCGCCGCTGAACACGGGCGTGCACAGCCTCCTCGACATCTCTGTTTATCGCCCTTTTGCCGAATTCCGAGCACGAGCAAACACATACCATCGGTCCCCATCAGAGCCACCATGCGCAATCGCGGATCCCAGGAATCTTTGCCCACCTCAGGAATTTCTTTCGATGGAGGATTTCTATTTTGAGGGTCGCGTGAAGCTGCTGGGATATTTTTGGGGGCGTTGACCGAAGATTCTGGGTGATGGCCGATCTAATTGAGCTTTTGCTGGGCCGAGATTATTTCAAAGTTTTGGACTAAATTGGAAAGTCTTGGGCTTTATATTAGTGGAGAGCTATTGGGCCGATTTTTTTATTTCAAATGGTTGGTCCAGTATATTACTCAAGTAGCAAATGGGCTTTATTATTTGTTCGAGACCGATGGTTCAGCTGTGAAGAGAAATAGAGAGTAATTTTCAAAGCTCAGTTCTCGGGATAAAATTTTATTCTTAATAAAATCTCCAAGCTAGTTGTCCGATCGAGACGGAAAAAAATCGTGCACACATGCAAGAGCCACTGCAACAACTCGAAGGAATCTACTGGCAGTCCTTTTGCCCATCTCGTGTCAGGTTTTTCTCCAATTATTTTCTTTTAATATATTGCAACTCGCAAATATTTACAATACATTAAAAGTTGGGGGCATGAGTACCAGTATCTGGAGATAATTTTGGGTAATTAAAACAAATTTTTGAATCTCGAAATTTCCGTATCTTTATCTGCTGGCATTGGCGTCGGATCCGTCCGCCTCTGTGGCGTCGACGTCACGTCCACTTTCTTAGGCGTTGACGTTTGTTATCCGCCTTCATTGGCGTCGATCCGTCCGCCTCCGTGGTGTCGACGTCACGTCCGCCTTCTTAGGCGTTGACGCTTTTTATCCGCCCTCATCGGCGTTGATCCGTCCGCCTCCATGGCGTCGACGCCTCGTCTGCCTTCTTAGGCGTTGACGCTTTTTATCCGTCCTCATCGGTGTCGATCCGTCCACCTCCGTGGCGTCGACGTCTCGTCCGCTTTCTTAGGCGTTGATGCTTTTTATCCGCCCTCATCGACGTTGATCTGTCCGCCTCCGTGGCATCGACGTCTCGTCCGCTTTCTTAGACATTGACGTTTTTTTATCCGCCCTCATCGGCGTTGATCCGTCCGCCTCTGTGGCGTCGACATCTCGTCTGCCTTCTTAGGCGTTGACGTGTTTTATCCACCCTCATCGGCGTTGATCCATCCGCCTCCGTGGCGTCGACATCTCGTCCGCCTTCTTAGGCATTGACATGTTTTATCCGCCCTCATCTGCATTGATCCGTCCGCCTCCGTGGCATCAATATCTCGTCCGCCTTCTTAGACGTTGACGTGTTTTATCCGCCCTCATCGGCGTTGGTCCGTCCGCCTCCATGGCGTCGACGTCTCGTCCGCCTTCTTAGGCGTTGACGTGTTTTATCCGCCCTCATCGGTGTTGATCCGTCCGCCTCCGTGGCATCGACATCTCGTCCGCTTTCTTAGGCATTGACGTGTTTTATCCGCCCTCATCGGCGTTGATCCATCCGCCTCCGTGGCATCGACTTCTCGTCCGCCTTCTTGGGCGTCGACGTTCTTTATCCGCCTTCATCGGCGTAGATTTTCCGCTTTAATTAGCGATGAGTTGTCCGTCTTCACCGGCGTTGACCACCCGATTACAATCGGTCAGGAACAAAATCAAAAGCTAAGTTCAAAAGCGTGTGTCGACCGTATCGAGGTCGACACATCACACTTAGTTCAGATATTTTCGATCCCAAAAAAACCAAAAAATCTAAGTTCAAAAGCGGGGGCCCGTCCCCAAGCGGTCGACCCTCCACACTTAGTACAAAAATGGGCCGGCCCCAAAGCGGTCGGTCCATCGAAAAAATCTATGTTCAAAAGCGGGGGCCCGCCCCCAAGCGGTCGACCCTCCACACTTAGTACAAAAAATAGGTCGGCCCTAAAGCGGTCGACCTATCACATAGGCCATAGTGCCACCAGCTGTGTAAACAGAAAAAGACTCGTACAAAGAGCCTAGCCTCGAGTACGAGCACAGAAAAAGCCTCGTACGAAGAGTCCAGCCTCGAGTACGAGCACAGAAAAAGCCTTGTACGAAGAGCCCAACCTCGAGTACGAGCACAGAAAAAACCTCGTACGAAGAGCCTAGCCTCGAGTACGAGCACAGAAAAAACCTCGTACGAAGAGCCTAGCCTCGAGTACGAGCACAGAAAAAGCCTCGTACGAAGAGCCTAGCCTCGAGTACGAGCACAGAAAAAGCCTCGTACGAAGAGCCTAGCCTCGAGTACGAGCACAAAAAAAAGCCTCGTACGAAGAGCATAGCCCCGAGTACGAGCGTAGAAAAAGCCTCGTACGAAGAGCCTAGCCTCGAGTACGAGCACAGAAAAATCCTTGTACGAATAGCCCCACCTCAAAGTTTGAGCACATAATTACACAGTAAGGAAGTTAGAGCCCCTAAATTACGAGCACCTGAAGACTGGTGACTCGGGGGCACGACAGAAGATCTATTCCCGCCTAACTCAGTCAGATTCAAAATACACCAAGCCACAGATAATACTGAAGATCTTTTCATCAAGGTCTCTACCACCAAAGTCCCATGGGACACCCAAGCTATCTTATCAACAGGCTCGGGGGCATACGTTGGAAACCTCAACTGCAGTAAGGAGAAAAATTTGTTCGGAGCACGAATCAAGATCGAACTCTGACCAAAGTCAAAGCCCGATCTTGGGGGCAATTGTTGTGGCACAAATAATCCTGTATTTGGCCTAAATACTATCTCAGAATCGGGGTATACCGGAACCGGGGTTTAGGCCCCGACAATAGGATTTCGGCATCAAATAGTCCGACAGAATCAAAGGTCAACATCAGTAAAGATATCGAAGTACTGACAAGATATTGTAATAATAGATTTATTGCTTTTCATAGTTGTTTATTAGATCTACGATTGTAATAAATACCCTAAAATAAAGGGTCAGGATGACTTCCTTAGTTAGAAACTTGGGGCTCTATACATAGAGGCCCCAACCCATTGTAAAAGAGAACACATTAGTTTTCTCCTCCCCACAAAATTCTCCCCACATAAATAAAATACTAGGCAAGGGAGACCCTTGTTGGGGACTCCCAAAGCCATCTTCAAGGGAAGAACCCATCGGTTCTTCCCCCATTCTTGTGTTCTTCGTGTTCATATTATTTTATATGTTTGTTACCCGATAATCAGGACTACCCCTATAGCCACATAAATTCGTCACCTAGACTCGATAAAATCGGTAACAACAGAAGTGTCTTCTTCCATTGGGTGAGCATCGGGTAGGTTTCCTCTACTTCCATATCTTCCCCCCTCCCCCCGATTGTACAAATATAATCTAACTTGATAAAATTTAAAGCAAGATCGATATACACCAAACATCCGCATGCCATTTTTTTATTACCCTTAAGAGTTCTCACCTTTCCAGAGGGGGTTGGGAACTTGATACAAGAGTAATATGCTGAGGCGGCGGCTTCGAACTCGTGCTCGAACGGCCTGCGGAGAAAACCATTATTAGTTGACAACTGGTCGATAATTACAAAATCGAGATGTTTCGAAGCCTTAACCTAAACATCTATGCTAGAAACTAACTCTACAGCTAGCCTAACTATTCCATACGGCTTCACTGTGGTGTCCCCGAAACCCTTGATGATCTGGTCGCAGGGCTCCACGTACTTTTCGAAGGAGCTGTCCAGCTGGTCGAAGGCGGCTTTGAAGATGATGTTGCAGTATGCCCCATTATCGACGAGCATGCGGTGGACGGTGACGTCCATGATGTTGACCGACATGACCAGGGCGTCGTGGTTGGGATAGATGACCCTGGTGCGGTCCTCCCCCTTGAAGGCAAGGAGGTCCGATTATTTGGTCGTCATGCTGACCGACATAGTTATCTGGTGGACATTATCCATAGCCCGCAGCTCGCTCTTCTGCCTGCGGTTGGAAAGCGTGGTGGTCGGGGCGAATCCTCCCACTGGGGAGAGCGTGTTGACGGCGTGGAGGGCAGGATTCTCTGGCATTGGCGGGCAGATTAGTGCCGCCTCTTGGTTCCGCTCGACGGGGAGAGCTGCAGGCTGAGCTTCCGGCCTGGCCGCCGGTCTCTTGACAAACTCCTCCAGCTTCTCCTCTTCGAACAACCGCCACAGCTGTTTCAGTAGGTCGCGACACTCGCTGGTGTTGTGCCCGACGGTTTGGTGGTAGTAGCAGTATTTATTGGGGTTGAGTTGTACCCCCGTCTTGTGTACCTACGAGCGGGCCTTGGGGACCATGTTTCTGTCCCAGATTTGGACGTATACATACTCCGGGGTGGCAGACAACTTTTCTGCAAGCTTCACTTCGACAAAGTCGAAAGGTTGAACGGCTGGGGTACCCGATAGGAGAAGTTCCTTCGGCTAGGCGTGTTGCCCGCCTGGGCGTGGGGTTTCTCCTTTTCCGCTCGGGAGGATCTTTCCCCCAGTCGTTGTGCTAAGATTTCGGCGTTGTAAATGATTTTTCTGGCTCGCTGCTGGAATTCTGCATACGACTTGGGATAGTTGACTTGAACCGAATATACTAACTTCTACTAGTAGATTCCTCACAAGCGTACGCGTTCACTGTAGTATGAGTAAGTATAATGACTAAGTATATCGAACCCAAAGGATTAAGTGTATGCAAATAGATCCCTGAAGATATACGCGTCGTAGTTAATATGAATGAAATGTTTTTGGATTTTTGAGAGAATTAATTAAAATAAACTAAACTATCATACGAATGCAAACATAAAATTAAACTAAGAATTTAAGCTGTGTTTTCAAATAAGAGATGGTGATGCTCAGGATAGGAATCCCTACGTATACTAACGGAGCAGGTACATAATCAGAATAACCGTGACGCGCGAGAAATAACCTAAGTAAAAGAATGCAAGATGAAAGCTCAAGATTTTAACCCTAATACTTTATCCTAACAATCAACTTCACTAATCCACTAACAAGTTAATAGATTGTGCTAAATTAATGAGACCCTAATTTAACTAAGGTGATGCGGTCGTCCTCCTTCGCTAAACTGGTAGATGAATTAACCCTCTCTAAACCCTCTCGTTAAGTCTACTAGTTGTTAAAGAGTGATAAGGTCGTCCTCTCTCTAACATTTTTCAAGCGAAATTCAAAGGCAAAGTTAAGATTGATTTTAAGAATTCATTAATTAAGAGAATTAAAACCTAACGTCACGAATTACCCTAATTACGTACCCACAACCTACTTCTACGAGTTCATCCTACCCCAAGCATGCAAGGGTTTTAGCTAGACATGATTTTAATGGAAACTAAAACAATAGAAGAAGTATCTAACATGAACATGATGATTAGAACGAAGAAAAGATCAAACATAAACTAGGGTTTCAAGAAATAAAGGAATAAACTGAAATTGAATCAATAAAACAAAGTCTCAACGTGTTCAAGAATAAAGGTCTAAAGAAACGAAACTAAAAAATAAAACCGTGCTATGAATTCGTAAAGAAAACCTCGAAAACGTAAAAGTAAAGCTTTCTCGTTCCTTCCTCTCCAAAAACTAACTCTAAAAACGATCTCGTATCAAGTGGTGTGTGGTGGTGCTTCCAGTTGTCAAGTTGTATGTAAAAATGTGCTCGGAAGGGGTATATATAGGCAACGGGTCGAGTCGGGAACGTATGGGCCGAAAAATCACGCAAGCTCATGCACTGCTCGTGCACTAGTGCACGAGCTCATTCCACTCGAGCTCCCCAAATCGTCCAGAGAGCAAAAACTGCACGACCCCCTTTGCTCGTGCACTAGTGCACGACCTGTGATTCCTCGTGCACCCTGCACGAGTGCTCGTGCACTACTGCACGAGTTGCACCTTCTCGAGCGCCTTGCACGACTGCTCGTGCACTATGTGCACGAGTGCTCCTTGCTTGTGCACTCCAATGATACTTTTACTCCCTCGAACTAATACTTTTCGTATTTCTTCGATATCTTCTCATCCGGGCGTCCGTTTGAGTCGATTCAAAGTCCTACGAACTCCTCTTTTCGCCCTCTATCCATCTATGAGCATCAAAGAAACAAATTCATCAGTTTATAGAAATGATACTCAAATGACTCTAAATACTCATCTAAATCAACCAAAACACGGGCATTTCGAGTGACGAATCATGACAATTTCACGCCTAATCAACCCCCCCAAACTTACCATGTTGCTTGTCCTCAAGCAACGAAATAATAAGTCAAGTGAAATTGTTAGGAATGAGTCAACGAATCAAATCATGCAAGCAAATGAATTCGAGCTTCAAAGATCAATCACAAGTATACTCACTCACCTTCCTTCATCATACTCATGTGACAACAGCAAGAATCACCAAAATCAAACATGGATGTGCACTCAACGATGTGTTTCACTCCCTCACAAGTGTATATCAATGATAAAGGGACCCACTCAAACAATCAATCACTCATATCGGCAGCCATAGGCTTGTAAGCACTCTTAACTCCGACCATACTCTAGAAATCAATGTCGAATCAAAAAGGACTTTTCTCAAGGTTGTAATGTAGGCTCTTTGGACAGGTGGGATAACAATATGGGTAAGTGACTCAAGTGAATGGAGAATAGAAAATCAAACTTTGACACTTCGAGATTAGGAACAGACTACTTCAAACATTTTCAATCAACACACTTTCAATTCCATACTCTCAACACTTCAATTTTTTTCTAACTCTTTTCACTTTTTTCTTGTTTTTCGCACAAATACATGAGCTTTTTTTTTTTTTTTGCTTATTCTCAATCTTTTTCTTTCCCAAAACTCAAATCTCAATCACACCCTTATTTTATCACCGCTCAACCCTCATAATTCCTTTTCTCAACTCAAATCAATCCCTTCTCATTCACACTTTTCCTATTCTCCACTCAAATTGGGACAAAAAGGCTTAGGAATCGGAATAGTGTTTAAAATGTGCTAGCAAATAAAATAGGCTAAGGCTCAAATGGGCTAACAAGGGATTCAATGTCAATGGTAAGGAAAACTTTAGGCTAAGTGACTCAATCAAAACAAAGATAGCCTAAGATCACATTCGGCATATCAAACTAGACACAATCAAGAAGCAAGAGCACACACACGTTCTAGCATCTTCTAAGGTGACGACTCACTCACAAACGAAGAGATCAAGTAATGCATCAAAATCTCATAAGGCTCAAATCTCACAGCTTTCACATCCATGCTAGTCCTAGTGAATTCTCGCTCTCATCACACAAATACTCAGAAGAAAATTTTTGCAAACATACTAGTTCTTTCTCAAATCAACTATAACTTAAACACTCACACAAGAGAATTCCTAACTCAACTTCACAACTCATCAACTCATCAAATCATACTCAAAGATAGCAATCAACAAGCATAAGCTGATTGATACACATGAAAGATGCAACAGCAAATCAGATCAAAATCACCCCAAGGAGTATCTCAAGGCACCAAATAACCAAACACACTCAAAGATAAGGGGTGCTCCGGTGTAATGTAACAAGAAACATAAAAAACTCCACCCCCCAAACTTCGACCTTGCGAAGAGGTCTAAGTTTGGGGTTGTGGGTTACCTCAACCAAACAATTTAGTTTCTCTCAACAACGTTGCACACTCCCTTGCTTGAGTTCCTTCAATCTCCACTCATTTGGCACCCTTCGAGACAAGCCTACAAAATAAACTCTCAAGTACGAGGTTAAACGTACGACTCAACAACACCCTAATAACATAATAAAACACTAAAAACAAATAAAAGTGGGTTGCCTCCCACGCAGCGCTATTTTTAAGGTCCTCATGCCGGACCAAGCTCAAAGGAGCTTATGGGACATGATACTAAAAAATACCTCCCTTACTCTCATAAGAGAAGTTGTCTAAGTTCTTTGCTCTATTCCCATCTTTCTTTTTCACCTCAGACGGTGGACGTCTCAATTCCTTCTCACTCTTTTCAGGAGGAGTCTTACCAAACAGGTTCTTGAATTTGGACTTTTTTTTTTTTAACTCCTCATTTTCTCTCGAGCTGGACCACGTCCACCTTTTTCACTTCTTCATCCTTCAATTTCTTCTCTTTATCCCTATCAAAATAAGTCAGATCATAATGCTCTTGGGTTAAATCAACAAGTGAAGGATTATCAAACTTATAAAGAAAAGAAGGATTAGGGATAGGAGGTGTGTCTTCAACACTAGAATCAATGGCATCCATGCAATACAAACTCTCATCCTCCTTCGGGTACTTCATGGCCTCATATAGGGAAATCTTCACTTCTTGATCATCAACTTTCAACGTAATCTTCCCATTTGCCACGTCTAGCACCATCCCCGCCGTCGCTAAGAACGGTCTTTCCAAGATCAGGGGCACGCGCTCATCTTCCTCCATTTCGAGCACTACAAAGTTGACTGGAAAAATGTGATCTCCAACTCTCACGAGGACGTCTTCAACCACACCTTGAGGTCGAGTAATAGACCGGTCGGCTAGTTGAAGTGTCATCATTGTCGGCTGAAGTTCACCACCTTCCAACTTCTTGAAAAACGACAAGGGCATAAGATTTATGCTCGCCCCTAAATCACATAGCGCTCCTTTCTTGATCCCGTTCCCAATGTCACATAAGATGGTAAAGCTCCCGGGATCCTTCAGCTTTGGAGGATGCGCCTTGTGCACTAATGCACTCACCTCATGGTTCAACTGCACCAACTTCGGCTCATCCACTCGCCGTCTTTTCACGATCAAGTCCTTCAGAAACTTTGCATAGTTGGGCATCTGTTCCAAAGCATCATAAAAAGGAATGTTAATATGCATCTTTTTAAAAACATCAAGGAATTTAGCGAATTTCTCATCAAGCTTCTTTTTCATGAAGCGTTTTGGATATGGGATGGGTATCACCGATTTGGGTACCCCCCATTCATCTCTCTCGGTCTCTTTCACTCTCTTCCTTGCTTCCTTTGCCTTCTTCCAGTTAGGAACTCTCTCAACCTTCTCAATGTCTTCCTCTTCAAGCTCTTTGCTTGCTTGAGTGCTTTCACCCTCAACCTTCTTCTCAACTCCTACCTCCCCACTCTCATCTCCATCTTTCTTATGTTCTTTCCCCTCTATCTCAACATCTCCTTGGGGCATCTCAGAATCAGCAGGCATTTGGGGACCTTCATAATTGGTCCCACTTCTAAGCTGGATAGCCTTACAATGCTCTTTAGGATTACCCTCAGGCATTGAAGGGTATTTGCCGGGCTCTCTATTCAATGACTTTGCAATCTGGCTCATTTGGAACTCTATAGAAGTGAATCTTCGGTTGTTCTCTTGCTGAATTCGATTCAGCTCTACATCTCTCTTCTGGAGGTCTTGATCACGCTGATCAACTTTCTTATGCAAATCTTTCACATCGTACTCCAAAGATGATAAACATTTGCTTCCTTCCTCTACCTTCTGTAGGATAGCTCTCAACATCTCCTCAGTTGAGGCACCGTCTTCTCCACCCGGAGGTTTCGAACCTGGATCAACACCTGTAGGAACTGTAATACCCGCCTTCGGGTTAGCATATGAAAAATTCTCGTTCTTCCACCATGTATTCTGAGGAGGCTGCTGGCCTCCTTGGTACCCTTGTGTGTTCCTCCATTGATTTTGAGGCGGCTGAGGACCTGGAGGTACAAATGGTTGGCCATAATGTTGGTCCCACTAGTTAGATTAATTGCGGAAGCTTAAGTTAAATGTCTTTCAAAGTCTTTTACAAGATAGCAATAATCAACAAACAATAAGTAAAATAAAGCGATAAAGAACACAAGATGTATAGTGGTTCGGATTGAATATCCTACGTCCACTCTCCCTTATAACCAAGGGGTCTCACTAACAACCAACTCACAAACTTACTTACTGGAATTGGGAAGTACCAGTTCCTTCTTACAGCCTCTTTAGATTTACTTCAATCTAAAGATCAACCGGCCAACAACCTTGTCTAATAGATGAACAGGTTGTGGTTTCAATAACTCCTTTAGAGTAGATAAATATTATGAACAATAAGAGTGCTTGGTATGAATATCAAAAGCTTGGATCACTTATGCGCGTGTAGAGTCTCTAGAGCTTTTTCTTGAACTGCACTCTTGTATATATAGAGGGGATTAGGGCTAGCCGTTGGAGGGCTAATCCAATTAGATCCTCTAAATAAGGAAGCCTCAATCAATCAATTCCCTAATTGATTGATTGGGTTGGTGGGATCCTTGGATTGATTATCTTCAAATACTTTCCAATCCTGATCATGTTGACTTGATTTGAATCACCAACGGTCAATAGCTTCCTCTGCCTAACTCTGATTCTCTCCAGAGAAGGCAGGACCAGACACCAGGCAACCTCGGTGTCTTCTAGTTCTCATCTGGTCAAGAACTAGAATACTCAGTAGAGTTAGGGGATCAAACTGAGCATCTTTTGTTCTACCAGACCCGTCTGGTCCGGACTCGTCTGGTCTGGGGAATGTCTTCTGCCTCTGGTCATATCTCATCTGGTGAAGTCTTCTGGTGGAGTCCTCTGGTGAAGTCCTCTGGTGGGGTCTTCTGGTGACTCTTCTGGTGAAGTCTTCTGGTCTGGCAGTTCCCCCTAGACTAAGTCCTAATCTAGATCATCATCTGGCTAACAGGTCCAGATGGTCCTATTACATCTTCTGGTTTGTTTTAACTCATCTAAACTAACAATTTTTATCCTAACAATTTCCCCCTTTTTGATGGAGTTAAAACACTACCAGAACTGATCAAGAATAATAAACTTAAGCAAGAAAACATTAAAGGATAAGACCTTAGAATAGATCTTATCAGGCAAACAATTAAGACAACAAGAGGTTGTCTTTTGAACAGAGAAGATATGAATTTCATTGATAGAAAGGACAAGGATGATTACAGATTACATTGAAGATCAGATCCTATTCTATGCATATCTTCTGTTGTCTTTGGGCACCAGAAACCAGTCAAGAAACCTGTCTTGAATGGCCTTCAACTCTGCAGAAGATGATGGGGTGAAGTTTGCCAACACCTTGGTCTTGTACAGTCTCTTCAGCTCAGCCCAATCAACCTGGTCTCCTGCCATTGGAGTGTTGAGAAAATGGAACTCAGGAGCAGTGACTTCCAGGTTGAATTCAATAGTTGAATCCATCAACTGCTTGTACAGATCTGCATCATATGCCTGCATCCAAGAATGGAAAGTCCTGTTGATGAGAGCATCATCCTCTGGTGGAGGTCTCTGGATGTAATGTTGAATGAACCAGAGAGTCTTGGCTTCTCTCCATTTTTCTATCAAAGGCACAGGAACAGTTGAATCAAAGGACCCTTCTGTCCTGAGAGGGAGGATGTTCATGACTTCAACATGCCCTTTTCTCTTCTGGCTGGATCCACTAGCACCAGGAGTGATGCCAACTTCTCTGCTCTTCTTATTTTGCCTTCTAACATATCGGAGCCTCTGCTCTTCATCTATGTTCTTCCTTATCCTTGCTTGCCTCTCTTCAGGTGACTCTTCCTTGAATCTCTTCTCTGCTTCTTCAACCACAGATTCAAGGAAGCTCTTCTTCACTTTCCTTATCTTCCTCTTTGCAGGTCCAGAGATGGAAATTGGATCCTGCTCTGCTTCGGACTCCTCTTCTGTAGCAAGCTGCTTAGCCATGGAAAGGGATTTGAGCTCTTCCTTCTTCTTCTTCTGCAACTCAGCCTGGGCCAAAGTATTCTCCAGCAGGTCCAGACGAGCTCCATGGCTGAAGAGAGTTTCATTTGTGGTCTTCGCCAGATCAGTTCTGGCCTTCTCTTCCCCCTTTTTGACTTCATCAAGGAGGGGCTCCACTACCTGCCTTATAAGATCAGGCAAGGCAGTGTTGGAGGAAGAGTGAAGATCACGCAGCTGCTTGGCCTCCTCCAGGTAAGCTTTAGACTCTGCAACAAGTCTCTCTTGCTTCTCCAACATCTCCTGGAGGGAGTCTTTCAGCTTTGCAGTTTGAATCATCTGGCTGGCCATCTCCACTTTGAGCACAGAGACAGGTCTCAACTGCTCCAGCACGTGCTCCTGTAGCTGCTTCTGGCTGTGCATGACATCCAGCTTGACAAATAAGCCATTAGCCTTAAAAGAAGCTTTTACCTCTGCCAGAGAAGACTTTAACTGCTTCAGAAAGATTCTCCTCTCATGCTTGATCTGGTGCTCTATCATAGCAGGGGCCATATGTTGAATAGCTTTTGAAAAGCGCCCAATCTGCATGATTTGCTCATTGAAGAAAGCTTTCATCTTCTGGAGCACGGCAGGAGACATCTCAAAGTCTTCCTCATCTGAATATAGCTCTGGAGGGAAGACAAAATGAGGACCAAACTTGTAAGTGGGGCCCTCTGGAGTGAGCATTACTCCTCTCTGGATGAGCAGGGTGCGAATCAAGACTTTAGCAGCACCAGGAGTCTCCAGCTCTGCTGGGTTCTGAATATTCATTCTCTGCTTTAGCTCAATCTCCCAAGCAGTGAAGTTGGAGGGACCCATTTCCTCAAGCAACAACATTAGGTCCTCCACATCTTCAAGTCTGGCCTTGCTCCAGACCTTGGCATCAGTAAGGTCTGCCAGAAGTGGTAAGTGCTCCAGAAGAACTGGGAAATGCTCTCTAACTTCACGGGGGAGCCATATCTGAGAGAGAGAGAGAGAGAAAAGAAGAACTTTGCAGAGAGAGGTTAGGGTTTGAAAGTATGAAAACGTGAAAAGACAGATTGAAAGAAAATTAGATTTAAATAGGGTAATACGCGTGGCTTGAATAATAAATGAAGTGTGAACGCGTGTAATACCAAAATTAAGTTAGGGAACAAAATCAACATTTGAATTGATTGACATTTTGCACAGTGATTAAATCCGATGGCCACAAAGAAAGGCAAGATACAGAATTAATCTGGTGCGTTGGCATATTCATTGGGACGGGGCATAAAGGGGTTTTGTGGCAGTCAAGAGAAAAAGCGAAATGATTGCCTAGGCCCTATACCCTAGTCTTAAATACACTCCGAAGTTGAAAGGTTTTGAGTGTACTTACTAATTTGAAAAGTGTATCCCAATGATCAGATGCCAGAGAAGTAAAACCATACCTGTCACCTGATATTGTAACCAAATGATACCACAGCTAATCTGATGTTACATCTCCTCTGATGAAACTCATCTGGTCCTGGTCAGAGAAGATTTTGGACATTTGACTCAACACCTCATCTGGGACAAGTGTCACCTGGTGCATACCTCATCTGGTACCTTCTCTGATATGTCTAATATGCAGGTATGTTAGTTTTAAACGAAATAAAGAATATGCAATAAAGTAGAAATAAAGGATACTTCTCTGATGTTCCCCCTAAAACAAATCTGTCTATGAATCCAACAATCCTAACTCAAAAGCTAACTCTCTGAATCTGGTCTCAGCCAAAGGCTTAGTTAAGATATATGCTCTCTGCTTCTCTGTTGCAATCTTTTCCATCCTTATATCTCCCTTCTCAACATGATCTCTGATAAAATGATGCCTTATATCAACATGTTTACACCTGGTATGAAGAACTGGATTCTGGGTGATTGCAATGGCACTATTACTATCACAGAATATAGGAATGTCCTTGGCTGTAATATGGTAATCCCTAAGCTGTTGACTAATCCAGAGTAGTTGAGAACAACAGCTCCCTGCAGCCATGTACTCTGCTTCTGTTGTTGATGTAGCAACTGAAGTCTACTTCTTAGAAAACCAGGATACCAATTTATTCCCTAAAAATTGGCATGTTCCACTTGTAGATTTCCTATCTATTCTGCATCCACCATAGTCTGAATCTGAATAACCACTCAATTCTAAATTGTCATCTGCAGGATACCATAAGCCTAAGTTCACTGTTCCCTTAAGATATTTCAAAATCTTCCTTGCTGCTTCCAAGTGACTTTTCTTGGGATTAGCTTGAAATCTGGCACAAACTCCAACAGCAAAGGTAATATCTGGTCTGCTTGCAGTCAGGTACAGAAGAGAACCAATAAGTGCTCTGTACTGAGTCTGGTCCACACTCTCTCTCCAGACTCATCTGGATCCATGTTGAAATTTGTCATCATAGGGATCTTGGCTGCTTTGCTAGATCCTACTCCAAATTTCTCTAACATGTTTCTGGTGTACTTTGCCTGATTAATGAAGATTCCCTTCTCTGATTGCTTAACCTGCAAACCTAAAAAGTAATTCATCTCACCCATCATGGACATCTCAAACTGACTCTGCATGAGTTCACCAAACTTCTCACACATCTTCTTGTTAGGGGATCCAAATATAATGTCATCAACATATATTTGGACCAGAAGGATGTCCTTTCCTTCTTTTTTCCTAAACAAGGTCCTATCAATCTTACCCTTAGTAAAACCATTGTCCAGAAGAAATTGAGATAGAGTGGCATACCATGCTCTGGGTGCCTGCTTCAGCCCATAAAGAGCTTTCTTAAGCTTGAACACCTTGTCACCTTGTTCAAAACCAGGAGGTTGTTCCACATACACTTCCTCAATGAGAATCCCATTAAGAAAGGCAGATTTCACATCCATCTGGTATACTTTGAACTTCATGTGAGCAGCATATGCTAAGAACAATCTGATGGCTTCTAGTCTGGCAACAGGAGCAAATGTCTCATCATAGTCTATTCCTTCAGACTGAGAATAGCCTTGAGCCACTAGCCTTGCCTTGTTCCTAGTAATAACATCATTCTCATCTTTCTTATTCTTGAAAACCCACTTAGTGCCTATCACCTTTTGATGTCTTGGTCTGTCTACCAGCTCCCAAACATCCTGTCTGGTGAATTGATTCAACTCCTCTTGCATAGCAACAATCCAATTTGAATCTTTCAGTGCCTCCTTGATGTTCTTAGGCTCAATCAAGGACACATAGCAACTGAATAAGGCAGCTAAGTTAAGAGTTCTCCTAGTCTGGACACCCTTAGTTGGATCTCCAAGAATTAGGTCATTGGGGTGATCAACCAGGGTCCTCCTTCCCGTGGTCTTGCCTGGTTGATCATCTTCTGCAGTACCTTGGTGATTATCACCACCTGCAGGAGAGCTTTCCCCTACAGGAGTTCCAACCTCTTCTGGTTCTGCTCCTTGTGAAGGCTTCTGCTTCAGAGAACCAGGAGATGGGTCATCATCTGAATCTGAATCAAGAACAGGTGGATTGACTTTGATAACTCTGGGTGTAGTCTGATTCTGGGTCTCATCAGAAGACTTAGATTCCACCTTGAACTCAAAAGTAGATTCATCAAAAACAACATGAGGTGTTTCCTCCACACAAAGTGAATTCTTATTAAAAACTCTAAAAGCTTTACTGGTGCTGGAATATCCTAAAAATATTCCATCAGCCACTTTAGCATCAAAGGTTCTTAATTTAGATTTCCCATTGTCATGGATGAAACACTTACATCCAAAAACATGAAAATATGAAACAGATGGGGTTTTACCTTTCCATACCTCATATGGAGTCTTATTATGTCTCTGGGCAATCAGGCATCTGTTTTGAGTGTAGCAAGCTGTATTAATGGCCTCTGCCCAAAATCTCTGTGGAGTGCTGTATTCTGCCAGAAGTGTTCTTGCAGCTTCTTTGAGGGTCCTATTCCTCCTTTCTGCTACTCCATTTTGTTGGGGTGTTCTGGCAGCAGATGTCTCATGAAAAATCCCATGGTCCTTGCAGTAATCTGCAATGTGTGAATTCAAAAACTCTGTTCCTTTGTCACTTCTGATTCTGACTATGCTTTGGTTCTGCTCATTCTGAATCTGCTTGAAGAACTCTGGCAGCTTTGTCATAGTTTCATTTTTCTTAAACAAGAACACTACCCAAGTGTATCTTGAAAAGTCATCTACTATCACTAAGGTGTACTTCCTTCCACTGAAACTAAGAGGAGAAACAGGTCCAAACAGGTCCATGTGAAGTAGTTGAAGTACTCTGGTTGTGGTTGTGCTCTGGACATCCTTAAAGGAAGTCTTGGGTTGTTTACCCTTCTGGCAGGAACCACAAACCTGATCCTTCTTAAACACTTCATTAGGAAGACCTCGAATGAGACCTTTTCTGGCAATCTTATTCAGTGTTTTGAAGTTAAGATGACACAATCTCTTGTGCCAAATCCAGCTATTCTCTGCAGATCCTTTTGCAACTAGGCAAGCATTTCTTGGGCAACTGTTAAAATCTGCAAGATAAATGTTACCCTTCCTCAAGCCTATTAGCAAGATATCATTATAATCAGAAGAGAAAACAGTGCATGAATCACTAGAAAACTTCACTGAGTATCCCTTGTCACAGAATTGGGATACTGAAAGCAGATTATGCTTGAGTCCTTCAACATAGTAAACTTCTTCTACAGAGACTCCATTGAAGGTCAACTTTCCAACTCCTCTGGTAACGCCATAGTTGTTGTCACCAAACATCACTCTTGGTCCATTCAATGGCTTGAAATCTTGGAGATTATCTTTCTGGAAGGTCATGTGCTTGGAACATCCACTATCAATGTACCAGACATGGTTGCCTGAAAATCCTTTCTCCAATGGACTCTTATCTACCTGCAGAGAAATCAATTAGGTCCCCTACTAGTGCTGGGTCCTGATTGGTTAGTTGCAGGTTTTGTAGGAATCCATAGATAAAGATCATCCCTTGATGGATGAGGAGATCTTATCTTCCTTCCAAATCTATCTACCAGCACATGTCCTCTGACAATGACATATTGAGCTACTGGTCTGATAAGGACACCTTTCCTATAAACAGGTCTGGTGTACCTTTTCTCAAATTTGGACTTTGGAATGGCCTGCCTCAAAGACATGGTCTTAAAGGTCTGGTTGTAAGGGTACATTCTAGAAGAACCATCTCTGGTGTCATAACTACCCAGATCAGTTGGTTTTCTATAGATGGGTCTGGAAGACCTCCTCTGGTTCTGATAATTAGACTGTCTCTGGTGGTTATAGTTCCTTTGAGTATACCTATTCTGGAATTGATTCCTCTGAGAAAATTGTCTCTGGGGTACCTGGTGCTGTTGAACATTGTTCCTTCTCTGGTAGGTCTTACTCTGATTGGTATTCCCCTTTCTTGAGTGCTTTCCTTGAGGTCCCCTAATCTGGTTAGGTTCCCTTCGAGGGTTACTCTGGGGTCCTCCAACTTGAGTAAGTTCTACTCCTTGGGACTCATTGTTCACAGGACCATTAATCTTTAATGGTTCCCCTTGTTGACTTTTATTCTCTAGAATCTTCTTTTCCAGAATAGTCAACTCTTCTGGACCATATGTTATGTGATTAACAGAGTGATTCCTTTTCCAATCAGGATTGTGAATCACCTTGTAACCATTACCAGTCAAGTCTTTATCATCCCAGATTTCTACCAATTTACCAGCTCTTACAGACTTGTCTTTATTATAAAAGTATTTATGAGTTTTAGAGGAAATTCCAGAATATCCTAAACCACTCTTATCACAGATGCGCTGAGAAGACTCTGATATGATAGATACAACAGATGGTATCTTAGGAGCTTCTCTGGGCATAGATATCTCCTCTATGTTGTGAGCAACTTGTTTTCCCTTGATAAGAGTCTGGTATTTGGCTCTGAGTTCAGTGATCTCATCTTCTTGAGAGTTCTTTTATTTCATGAGTTGATCTACCAGAGTATCTCTTTCTGTGATCTTATCCTGAAGTTCAGAGACTTCTTTGGAATGATCTTTCATGAGTTCTCTGGTGGATTTATGCTCATGAGAGAGAGATTGAACTTCAGCTCTGAGCCTACCATTCTCTTTCTCAAGTTTTTGACAAAATTGGACACAATTTTGGAGATCTGATAGCATTTGTTGCATATCAGACTCTCTGGAGTTACCAGATGAATTAGAGGATTCAGTACATTTGGAATTTGATAAAACTAGAGTAGTTTCATTTACCTCAGTGATGTCTGCCATGAGACACACATCATCATCTGATCCAAAGTCAGAAGAAGAAGAACTGGAACTAGTATCCTCCTCCTCTGCTTCTGCCAGCAATGCTCTCTTATCTGCATATCTCCTGTCTCTCTTGATTCTTTTCTCTTCTCTTTCCCTAGGAGTAAGCTGAGGACAATCATAACTGTAGTGACCAGTCTTGTTGCATGTGTAGCAGGCATTGTCTCCTCTGGGACTAGGACTTGGCTCTCTCCTCCTCTGGTTGTAGTCTGATCTGGCTGGACTACTTTCTCTCCTCTGGTAGTCAGGTCTGCCAGAGCTACCATCCCTCCTTGATAATCTGATCTCCCAGAGTTGCCAGGGTTGTCATCTCTCCTCCTCTCTGGAGTTCTGAATCTGGTCTCCCTTGAGTCTCCAGATGTCTTCTCCTTCTCTGCAGGCTTGAAAGAACTATTCCTGTCTCTGGTAGACTCCTTCCAATGCCTTTTGTACCTGCCATACTTTGAACTCATTTTATCTAATTTACGAGTTAGAAGTGCTACCTGTTCCTTGAGGCTCAAGTCATCTGCAGTATACTCCTTTGGCTTTACATCAGGCTTGAGAGTTGAAGAGAATGCAACTCCTTTCTGGCCAGAAGAGGAAACCTCTTCTGTTTGATCCTCCTCTTGAAGATCATACTCGTAAGCTTTGAGATCAGACAACAGAAGATGGTGATCCAGAGTGTTGAGATCCTTGTTGTCCTTGATCACAGTGACTTTAATTCTCCACCTGCTTGTTAGTGAACGCAAGATTTTGCTATTAATTTCTTTTTCAGAGTAGGTCTTACCTAAGGCACTAGCCTTGTTCAAGAGGTTTGTGAGACGCATATCAAGCTGGTCAATGGTCTCGTCTGGTTTCATTTTGAAGGTGTCAAACGAGTGTTGAACAGCCTGGAGCTTGTTATCCTTAATCTTCTCTGTTCCTTCGCAGAGAAGTGCAAGTTTGTCCCACATCTCCTTCGCAGTGACACAAGTTCTGACCTTCTCTATTACCTCCTTGGTGAGAGTGTTGATGATCTCGGTTCTTGCCACCTGGTCCAGGTTATATAGCTTTCTCTCATCATTATCAAGCTCATCTTTCTTTTTGAGGATTTTCTGCCTGGGGACTCTATCCTCTGCAGTTTTCTGGGCAGCTTCACTAGTTTCTTCTCTGGACTCAGACCTGCCACTATCAATAGGAGTCCAGTAAAATTGGATGGGGCCACTTTCAACCACATCTAACATGCGGTGGTGAATAGCTCCAAGATGATTGCTCATCATGAAACTCCAGTGGCTGTAATCCTCAAAAGAGAATTCTGGGAGCTTACGGCTCTTGTAAGAAGATTTTGCAGACATTTTGATAAGAAATTTAGGGAAATAACAAGAACTTGAACAAAAGCACTAAAGAGCAATGGATCTGCCCGGTGACCACCAAAAGCTTTACAAAGCAGTGGTCGTTGGACACACTGCTCTGATACCACTTGTTGGTCCCACTAGTTAGATTAATTGCGGAAGCTTAAGTTAAATGTCTTTCAAAGTCTTTTACAAGATAGCAATAATCAACAAACAATAAGTAAAATAAAGCGATAAAGAACACAAGATGTATAGTGGTTCGGATTGAATATCCTACGTCCACTCTCCCTTATAACCAAGGGGTCTCACTAACAACCAACTCACAAACTTACTTACTGGAATTGGGAAGTACCAGTTCCATCTTACAGCCTCTTTAGATTTACTTCAATCTAAAGATCAACCAGCCAACAACCTTGTCTAATAGATGAACAGGTTGTGGTTTCAATAACTCCTTTAGAGTAGATAAATATTATGAACAGTAAGAGTGCTTGGTATGAATATCAAAAGCTTGGATCACTTATGCGCGTGTAGAGTCTCTAGAGCTTTTTCTTGAACTGCACTCTTGTATATATAGAGGGGATTAGGGCTAGCCGTTGGAGGGCTAATCCAATCAGATCCTCTATATAAGGAAGCCTCAATCAATCAATTCCCTAATTGATTGATTGGGTTGGTGGGATCCTTGGATTGATTATCTTCAAATACTTTCCAATCCTGATCATGTTGACTTGATTTGAATCACCAACGGTCAATAGCTTCCTCTGCCTAACTCTGATTCTCTCCAGAGAAGGCAGGACCAGACACCAGGCAACCTCGGTGTCTTCTGGTCCTCATCTGGTCAAGAACCAGAATACTCAGTAGAGTCAGGGGATCAAACTGAGCATCTTTTGTTCTACCAGACTCGTCTGGTCCGGACTCGTCTGGTCTGGGAAATGTCTTCTGCCTCTGGTCATATCTCATCTGGTGAAGTCTTCTGGTGGAGTCCTCTGGTGGGGTCTTCTGGTGACTCTTCTGGTGAAGTCTTCTGGTCTGGCAGTTCCCCCTAGACTAAGTCCTAATCTAGATCATCATCTGGCTAACAGGTCCAGATGGTCCTATTACATCTTCTGGTTTGTTTTAACTCATCAAAACTAACAATTTTTATCCTAACACATAAGAAGGCCTTCCTTGAAAATTTCCACCTTGTGGATACCCATTCTGATTGTAATAAGGACCTCCCATATAATTTACTACTTCTTGCTGAATTGTGGGCTTGTCCTCTTGCTCATTCTCTGCCGCATTCCCTCCAATCATATTCTTCCCCAACTCAAGGTTGTTAATCTTTTCCATCATGACCATCAACAGCCTTCTCGTTCCTTCACCTTCCTCAACCTGATGAACTCTCTGGAAATCTGCATCCATATTCAAAGCCCCGACATTCGTGACAATGTTGTCCACGATCTCTCTACACCTCACTATTCCTTGATTCAGGAATGATCCACTAGCACAGGCGTCTAGATGGTCTTACCCAGCCTTGTTGGCACCACTATAGAAAAATGCCATGACATCTCCCTCATTGTACCCGTGCTGCGGGTACTCAATCAACATGTTTGAGTATCTCTCCCACGCTTGGCGTAAATCCTCTCCTTGCTTCTGGCGAAAGGAAGAGATCTCAATCCTTGCTTTAATGGTTCTCGATGGAGGGTAGAATCGCTCGAGGAACAGACGCTCGAGCTCAGCCCATGTGGTTACACCTCCCCGTGGGAGCGTGTTATCGTACCACTCCTTGGCTATTCCCGTCAAAGAGAATGGGAATAGCCTGAGTCTCTTGGTATTTTCAGACATGCCGTTATAATTGAATGTGGAGGATATCATCAGAAAACTCCTCAGGTGAGTATGAGGATTCTCCTTCCTAACCTCCCCCTTGAATTGATTCTCGGTAAGCAGCTTAAGAATTCCAGGGGAAATTGAGATGTTGTTTGCCTCAACAGGAGGTAATGCCACTCCATCATAGTACCGTTGTGGCTGCGCTGCAAATCTTCCTCGAATAGCCATATTCTGATCTGCATTCTGAGGAATGTGCTGCGGATTAGCAGGTGGTACTGGTACTTGTTGGGGTGGTGGTGGTTGATAAACTGGTGGTTGGTTGTAAACAGGAGGTGGAGGATACGGGTATGGTGGATACGGATACGGTGGGTATGGGTAAGGTTGATAAGGTAAGTTGTTTTGTGGTAAGTTAGGATATGGGTAAGCAGGGTTGTTATGATGGTTTTGAACAATGTTATGAGCTGGACTGTTTTGATTCTGTGTCCCTGGGTTTTGGCTCAGGCTTTCCCCTGACGGATCTTGATTCTTACTGGTATTGTCATCAGTGCTGTCAGCCCGGTTCAATGTCTGATTAAACTCATTCTCGACATCATCCAACTCATTAGTGATGTCCATTGATTCTTTCCCTCCGGCCGCGTTCATCCTTCTTAAGAAGGCTCGGTTTCTTCTTGCTATTGTCTCAGGATCCAATGGTAATCTCTCTTCGCTCGTATTGCCTTGTGAGCGTGTTTTTATAAACCTGAAACACTAACAAAAGAATAAAAACGCAACTGCCGAAAATACGAATATAAAACAGAAAAGAAAATCACTCACTACTAACTACTAAGCTATCTACAAGTCCTATTCAAAAGACATACAATGCCATCCCCGACAACGGCGCCATTGACTTGAACCGAATATACTAACTTCTACTAGTATATTCCTCGCAAGCGTACGAGTTCACTGTAGTATGAGTAAGTATAATGACTAAGTATATCGAACCCAAATGATGAAATGTATGCAAATAGATCCCTGAAGATCTACGCGTCGTAGTTAATATGAGTGAAATATTTTTGGATTTTTGAGAGAATTAATTAAAATAAACTAAACTATCCTACGAATGCAAACAGAAAATTAAACTAAGAATTTAAGCTGTGTTTTCAAATAAGAGATGGTGATGCTCAGGATAGGAATCCCTACTATACTAACGGAGCAGGAACATAATCAAAATAACCGTGACGCGCGAGAAATAACCTAAGTAAAAGAATGCAAGATGAAAGCTCAAGATTTTAACCCTAATACTTTATCCTAACAATCAACTTCACTAATCCACTAACAAGTTAATAGATTGTGCTTAATTAATGAGACCCTAATTTAACTAAGGTGATGCGGTCGTCCTCCTTCGCTAAACTGGTAGATGAATTAACCCTCTCTAAACCCTCTCGTTAAGTCTACTAGTTGTTAAAGAGTGATAAGGTCGTCCTCTCTCTAACACTTTTCAAGCGAGATTCAAAGGCAAAGTTAAGATTGATGTTAAGAATTCATTAATTAAGAGAATTAAAACCTAACGTCACGAATTACCCTAATTACGTATCAACAACCTACTTCTACGAGTTCATCCTACTCCAAGCATGCAAGGGTTTTAGCTAGACATGATTTTAATGGAAACTAAAACAATAGAAGAAGTATCTAACATGAACATGATGATTAGAACGAAGAAAAGATCAAACATAAACTAGGGTTTCAAGAAATAAAGGAATAAACTGAAATTGAATCAATAAAACGAAGTCTCAACATGTTCAAGAACAAAGGTCTAAAGAAACGAAACTAAAAAACAAAACCGTGCTATGAATTCGTAAAGAAAACCTCGAAAACGTAAAAGTAAAGCTTGCTCGTTCCTTCCTCTCCAAAAACTAACTCTAAAAACGATCTCGTATCAAGTGGTGTGTGGTGGTGCTTCAAGTTGTCAAGTTGTATGTAAAAACGTGCTCGGAAGGGGTATATATAGGCAACGGGTCGAGTCGAGAACGTATGGGCCGAAAAATCACGCAAGCTCGTGCACTGCTCGTGCACTAGTGCACGAGCTCATTCCACTCGAGCTCCCCATATCGTCCAGAGAGCAAAAACCGCACGACCCCCTTTGCTCGTGCACTAGTGCACGACCTACGATTCCTCGTTCACTAGTGCACGAGTTGCACCTTCTCGAGCGCCTTGCACGACTGCTCGTGCACTATGTGCACGAGTGCTCCTTGCTTGTGCACTCCAATGATACTTTTGCTCCCTCGAACTAATACTTTTCGTATTTCTTCGATATCTTCTCATCCGGGCGTCTGTTTGAGTCGATTCAAAGTCCTACGAACTTCTCTTTTCGCCCTCTATCCATCTATAAACATCAAAGAAACAAATTCATCAGTTTATAGAAATGATACTCAAATGACTCTAAATACTCATCTAAATCAACCAAAACACGGGCATTTCGAGTGACGAATCATGACAATTTCACGCCTAATCAATAGTCCTTGTTCATGGACTTCCACAACTTTATCTTTAGATGGAGGCCATCATTTATCCCGACGAGTTTGACTTCGTCCCCGACGGGTTCGCCCTCCATGATGATGCGGTCGACCCGATCAATGTAGGCCCGGTTCGGCTCGTCTTTTCCCTGGGCCAAGTTGGCCATTCAGTTGTCGCTGGCCAAATGTGGTGCCATCGAGGAGAAGTGTTCTAGGAACAACTCCCCTAGTTGATGGAATGAGACCACCTTCCTCGTGGGAAGCGAGGAGTACCAATGGTGAGCTCTATCACCGAGGGTCAATGGAAACATCCTGTACTGGGTGGTGTCTGTGGCCACCATCGATATTATGTACGTCGAGTACTTGCTCAAGTGGGTGATGGGGTCCGTCTCCCCGTCGTACTGCCCCACAGCGGCCACGTTGATCTTAGGTCGGGCGGGTGCTCGCACCAAGATGTCTGCCAGAGGGGAGTTGGGTATGTGGGCGAAGTGGTGTTGCCCGTCCTATTTTTCGAGCTTTGCTTCCAAGGCAGTCACCTTTTTAAGATTTCGGCCATGACGTTGTTGGCAGTAAGTGGAGATCAGGGTCGAGGATTGTCCCCCAATCGGCCGCGGACCGACGGCCTCGAGGCCGCGTCTGGCGGACCTTTTCTCGCCCCGCTCCCTTGGCCTAGAACTGGTGTTGGATTCACATGGTTGGGCAGCTCCCTGAGCCTGGGATCCCAGTCTGGAGAAGACCGAGCCCACTGGTCGGCGTGATGCTCGATGCGAGTCGGCCTCCTTGTCCAGGCGTCTCTTCAAGTTTTGCGGCCTCATGACGTAGGTGGCCGCCCACCTGGCTAATTCCTGCTCTGGCCGTAGGTTACCTGTGGCCCTAGTTTAGGCCCGCTCCTTCCCAGCCCGATGGGTGCGGATGGGAGCCGCATTGATTTCCACCTGACGGCATTTGATCAACGCCTTGGCCGCCTTCAGATCCTCCGGGGTCCGTATGGTGGAAATAAACTCGAATGGTCCCTGGGGTGTTGTCGCCGTGGCCGGAGCCGGAGTTGCGGCCTCGGCGAGGTCTTCAATCTGTTGCTGGGTTAGGGTAGCCTTGGAAGTGGCCATTTTGGTGAGTTTTGGGGGATTTTTGATGAGTAAAGGGGTGGTTTATTTAGGATAGCTAGATGAACGAAACCGAGTGTACTTCGCTATTAGCTACCCTTTTTCTAGCGCCAAATTGTTGACAACGATTTCGTGAGGAACTCGCCGTCGGATTCCTAGCGGGTAGGAAATATATAAATGAAACGATTGAAAGCAGTAAATGTAATAGTAAATGAGCTCTCAAGTGAGCCTTTGCAATAATTGAGTTGTGTGTTACAAATGGACATCTAAGGCCCTATTTATAGTGTACAAGGTGAGTTCACCCACTTGATCAGATCTGCCCGAGGGCCCCACCGAATCCTAGCTGTTCAGTCATGATTGGCTATGACCTGCCCTACTGAGCAATGGAGCTTGCCACGTGGACCTGTTGACCTCTACTGACTTGACCCTTCCTACTGGCCCTATTCTGACCCTGTCACATCCGTGTTGGAGTTATACGTGAAAGTATGTTTTTACTTTGTATAACTCATGTATTAAACACTTATTTATGAGGATAAATCTTTTACCGCATTTGCTTTAGATATAATTGAATTTTGAATATTTATTGCAACCGGTTCATTATAAGTGGTACATGTTACATTGTAGTTAATGTGGTGATACCCGATCATGGAAGATCACATTAACGGTTTCCTTGTAACTAAACGTACAAATTCATGACCTAGGTGGAATTGAACAATCTGCCGTGAAAGGTCGATGTGTACATCTTAGATTGGCTTGTCTTGACCAAGAGATTGCACTAGCACATTTAGTATGTGTTGAAGAGGACCTACAACGAGGATAAATTCTTCTGTTCTGAAATGTGAAGAATTAGATCTCAGTGGTTATTGATTTCTTAATCTCCGTCACTTAAATAGGACCGTGTGTGCTTAATGGTTACTGCTTTGATTCATGTTGAGCACGAATCATCGTGACTTCAAACCTTGTGCTTTGGGTAGTAATATTAATCATACGACGGTTGCTAAGATTTAATACGGAGAAACGTGTGCGAGTACGGCTCGTGTGATTTATCCCCTTGGTGGGCTCAGAAGTTTTATCGTACCAAATCTTGCAAGTGAAGAATTAGTTTCTTCGGTACGGATAATAATGTTGAGCTGTCTTTACTCCAAGGTGAAATATATTAATTAATTTAGTGTTATTTATAAGCTTAATTAATTAATGGACTTGATAATCTTAAACGCGGGAAATAATAACCGGGAGCCCATATTATCGTAATATGGATTAAGATGGATAATGCAATATTAATTTATTAGTGGTACTAATTAATATTAATGGGCTGAATTATATTGGGGCTCAATATTGAAATTCAGAAGTCCATTGGAGGTCCAATCTTAATTCTCCTAAAGGCCCCTCAAATAGCCCAATAATGATAAGGTGATTAAAATAAAAGAAAATATTATTGCTGATTTTTCTATGCAATTTTCGAAAATAGCTTATTTAGGAGAGAAAAGATTTTGTTGATTTTTTTGAAAAGATATTATGGAAGATAAGTATTCTTGGAATACAAGGTTATCTCATATATTCAAAAAGATCCAAATCTTGGATTCTTTTCTTATATTTTTCGAAAATTACAAGTACTATAAGAAGGGTGAGATTTTTGTGGAATATTTTACTATTGTTGGTCCCGGTACAAGACTGAGGAATACGTGTATGGGGGGGGGGGGGGGGAATACACGTAAACCAATTTTTCAACCTTAAAACTGACTGAGTCCCCTTTACTCAGAGTGGTAAAGAACTAGGAGCTGATAACACACCTACTAACTACACTTGGTGCGGGTCAGTTGACTAACTATCAGTTCAAGTTCAGTGCGGAAATGTTTGAGCCCTGAAAGTTTAAAGTCTTGTTTAGTTTGCTTTCTGAAAAACTTGTTTTACTCAGTTCTAAATAGTGTTTAGTAGGGCAGTGCTCTTTTGAAGATCAGCCTGATTGATTCAGGCCTGATAAACTTGAATGCAATGAATGAACAAGTAATATGGCAAGTATGCACAATATCAAAGCAGAAAGAACACAAGGAGTTTAACGTGGTTCAGAGTCTCAAGCTCCTACGTCCACGGCCTGACTTAACAGGAAATCCACTCAAGGGATTCTTGTTTTTAACGTGCCAAGGTGCACCAAGACCAGCTATCCTCACTGATCTATACAACTCCACTTACTAACACTCTAACTGACTTACTCCCAACAAGCTTAACTTAGGGTTTTGGTTTCAGTTTGGATTCCAACTAAGTTGAGATTATCCTTACAAGGCAAAGCTATGCTAAGGATTGGATAATCTCTCTAAGCTTAAGATAATTCTATTTAGCTCTTGGAATACAGAATAACTCTCGATTGCTAAGAAACACTTGGGAAATTTAGAAGGTTTCGAGTGCTTCTCTTAAGGGTTGAATGCTTTGAATGCTTGAGAGTTTGAGTAATTTCTGGCTTGGAAATTTCCCGTAACCTTGAATGGGTTCAAGGTCTTCTGTATTTATAGGTGATTTGAAAAACTATCCGTTGGAGAGATAGCCTTCGAGTCATCTTTGTAGAGTGGCTTCAAACGGACATATCTTCATGCAGCAGCCGTCCTTGCATGGATTTGGTATTTGCATTAAATGCACATTGAATGCTTGCCCGTTGAATATGCAGTCTGAATTCAGTCTTCATGTCAGGTTCCGTACGTGCGTGTCCTTCTCGGATTGGTCCACGTCATCAGGTTGGTGAGGATGTCAGAACTTATTCCTGAGCTTCAGGTTTGTCTTATTAAGTTCATTTTGTCTTGAGCTCACCAGACTTGTCCTGACGCTGAAATTCCTTTTGCATTGCTTGGCTCTACTCCAAGTTTTCCCATTAACTCAGTGACATCCTGTTCCCTTCAGGACTGAGTTAGTAATGACCTCAGGGTCATACTCTTCATCACTGACACTTACTCAGCCAACTTAGAGGACTGCCATAAGTTCAGGATGGTGCTCTTCGTCTTCAGGCTCTGAGTCTTGATTGTCTCCAGTGTGTTCTCCTCTCACTGAGTACCTGTAAAGTGTAAAATGACTAAGTACTAATCCTAATCAAGACTAGCCTGACAAAGACAGATTAAGGCAGACATCTTTTCAGGGGCTTTGGGATCTTAATCAAAACTGACAATGTCCCAACAATTTCCCCCTTTTTGATGATGCCAAAACACTGAAAAGATCCTCAAAACACTTAGAGGAAATAAGATAAACCTATCTATAAGATAAGACAGTGTTAGAGCAATTCTTGATAAAGTACATAATTTAAACAACCGCAAAAAAGACAATGAGTTTTTGTATGTGGGCAAAAGTAATATATTTCATTGATTGATGTGGAAATGATTACAATGAATCTAATCTATTACAAAGAAGCCTGTGAACACCTAGACTAATCTCATTTCAGGTTTGAGTCCATATCCTGCATAAACTCTTGCCTTCAGCTCGTCAAGTCTTCCAGGTTGGTTCACGTATCCTTCAGCTTTGGCTATCTTCAATACTTCCATCATTATGGCCTTTGTGTCATGCTTTTGAGTTCCAGGAACCAAGGGAGGAGCTCGAATGGTGAACTCAGGAGCCTTCACTTGAACTTGAGCTGCATCAGCCTCCTCCAAGATCTTTTGGAATAGCTCAGGATGATTGTCCATCATGTAGTCAGTGAAGTGAGCATTGATATTCTCAGTGTCGCCCCACTTCTTCACAACATACCACAGTCTAACAAATTCATCCCTTGCATCAGTCCAAAACTCCTTCAATATCTCTGAGACGAACTCATCAACAAAGGCTTCCCTTATTCCTGATTCTGGCCTACTGACTTGAAGAATTGTTGATTTCCTAACTGTTGGCTTCTTCCTGTACTTCCTAGGCTCAGGCTTCGCCTTCTTCCTCCTTAGCAAGCTGATCACTGCATCATCCAGTTCTCGTTGTTGAAACTCAGTGATATCAGTCAGCTTCTCAACCTTTTTCTCTAGGATGCGCATCTTCTCTTTCTGAGCAATTTCAGCTCTGCGCGTAGCCTCAGATTTCTCAGAGTGATCTCCCCATGCTTCAGCACATAACTCCGCCACCAACTCCCCTGAGTAAGTGATGGGATTCTTCCTTGAGCTCATGGGAGACGATCTCTGAACTGGCTCAGGTTGTTGCTTGGAAGGTTCATCAGCCTTTGCCTTTGTTGCCTCCTCCCTCAGCTTGGCAACAACTTTCATTCCTTCCTTCTCCACTGCCGCTAACCTAGCTGACTTCCTCACCCTTAATATATTTCCTTCAGGATTGGCTTCAGGGTCAGCTAGAACGGTCTCACCTTGATTTACTGCCTCCGATGCCTCAGGGCGGGATCTTTTCTTCTTCTTTTCCCCCTTTTTGGCATCATCATTGGCCTCGGATGGGAATGCGTCAGATCCGCTGTTGATTACGAAGGAGGGTAGGGAATGGACATCATTAATTCCCTCCTTCAATAATTCAACTCCCATCGAAATTCCAGTGCCTGCGTAAGAAACCAAACTGATAGCAGCATTGACCTTCTTCTCAAAGACCTCCATAGAGAGTTGGAGACTTTGTTCAGCCTTGGTGATCCTTTCCTCCACCTTCAAGGACACACCACTGACTCTGCTGGCCTCAGTTAGTATCTTTGCAGACTCGTCAGTGGCCTTTGCCAAAATGTCTGCCGCTGACTGAGAGATGCGATCCAACCTCCCTGACTCCAGCTCCAGTTTGGACGCTGAGTCCTTCATGGCCTGAGTGACAATAGCCCCAGTCTGAACTGCAAGCCTGTCAACTGCCTGATTCAACTTCTCATCCCTGATCGCATCCCTCTCATCAAGTTTCTTGAGAGTGTTCCTGAGCATCTTCTTGGTGCGCTTCCTCTCATTCCTCACTGACTTGGCCGTGTCAGTCATCGTTCTCTTTAGCAAAATCAGCTCCCTGTTGGCAAGGGTGTTGTAGGCTGACTTTGTCCACCTGATGTGTTTTGCCAGGGCCTTGGAGTCTTCCTCTTTTTTCAGCTCGTAGCCTCATTACTTCCTCCTGAAGTTCAGCTAGATTTTCTGTGGTTTTCTCCTGCTTGACCTCCACCATGCTTGTGAATTCAGCACGTCCGACCCCAGTTATTATCACATCATCATCATCAACGGCCGCATCAGTGATTGGCTGCTTTCCATTGTCAGCCCCTGCAGCATCAGTCCCTTCGTCAAGGTGCACTGAAGGCAGCTGTGAAGTAGTCAAAGCCGCCTGCTCAGGCTCAGCTAAGCTAACTTGAACCTTAGGAACTTGTCCCTCGGAACTGAGAGTCTCCTTGGATGCCTCAACATCTTCCTCTCTTGTCTCAGGGCAGGGAATCCCTTCATCGACAGATGTCTCATTGGCAGCTGAGATGTTCAAAACATCCTCAGCCACTGGTCCACCCTTGGCACCAGTGTCCTTATCACCTTCCCCCTGAGCCTGAGGCTCAGAGATCATCTCATCAACTTCTCTCGCAGTCTCCTCCACTGCCTTCTCCACATCTCCACCCTGAGCTCCATCATCATCCTCATCATCCCTCTCGTCACCAGACAGGATGTCAGCCTTGCTCTTGGACATCATATCAGCTACTAGCTACTTCAGGTTGTCAAAATTTAGAAGTTGAAGCCAGCTAGTCAGTCCAAAGTAGGAGCAAATCTTGGCTTCTTCAGTCTCCCAATGATCCCAGCCACGAGCGTCCACTAGTAGATGCTGCTCCTGCATGTTTGATTGTTTGAAATCCAACCAAACCTTAAGCTCAATCACATACACTAGCAGCTCAGTGTACTTGTACAGCCCAGGCCAGCACTTTCCTGCCCATTCTGTGGCATTCCCCCTGAGTGTGTTCTCAAGAATCCCACCAGCCATATGCTCATCTAACTCCTCCTCCTCCTCCACTTCAAGGAATTCGTCCTCTTCAGCTGAAATGGATTTGGGACAGTCTTTGGGATTGGGGTATGATGGAAAGTTTATGGGGTTTGGAAGGTTTGGCTCGGCTGACTGGTCAGGCTCATTCGTAGGTGAAGTTGATGGCGCTGACCCAGTAGGATGATTTGGCTCTGAGGTTTGGGGTGGTTGGGGGGTTTGAGGCGTGGGGTCAGGGATGGAAGGTGTTTGGGTTTCAGGGTGTGGGGATGTTTGAGTGGGTACTGTCTCAGGCTGCAATGACTTAGCTGTCTCGACAGTTTTTCTCACTACCTCCAAGTCAGAGGCTCCAGGAGAGCTTGACTTCTCCCCCTCACTGACTTCAGGCAGTTTCTTAGCAGGGGACTTTTTTATTCCCTTCCTAAGCCTCTTCAGGGGCCTCTCTCCCTGATCACCCTCCTTCCTGACGTCATCGTCAGTTCCCTCAGCCTCTGATCCGGCCTTCTTGGGATCAGACTCAGTCCCTGATTTCGTGCTCTTCCCTGACAGCACGATCTTCACCCTCTTCTTCTTCTCAGCCGCGTCCACCTCAGGCTGCTCCACCTCCTCTACTTCCTTACTCTTCTCAAAGAGCTCATCTACTCTTTCAATGAGACTGGTAGCCACTCTCTTGGCCTTACCAGCTGGCTTTTTGGCCTGACCCTTTGCTTTCGCATTGGGATCAGTCAGCCCTAGCACTGAATAGGTATCACTCAGTGAGGAAAACATTACCTTCTTTGAGGAGAGACTGTCCTCAAAATCGAAGGTATACCCATGGCAATCATGACCAATCAGGATGGACATCCTCGTTCCGAATGGCAAGATGGCACTGACAGAAATGTGCTTCTTCTCCTCATCTCGCGTAAGCTTGTCCTACCCGGCCTGATGGAGTTGATCGAGGAAGAACTGCTCCCAGTTCGCTTCCACTCCATCAGCAATTGCTCCCATGAGTCTCAGTTTGGGCAGACTCAGTTGCTCGTGAGAGCCAGTAGCGCCCATCACCATCTTGGACACCAAATCCACCAGAGCCCTGTACTCAGGCTTCAACGTATTCTTGTTCTGACGGGCCTTGAACTCTGATGACCCAGATTTGGTCCATTTCCCAAGGAATTCCCCCTCCGAGTTTTCCTTGTAGGTTTTTGGGTTGATGCCTGAGGATGGCAATTTGAAGACTTCCCTCACCGCCTGCCTGATGTTAATAGTGACCACCTCTGTGTTGTAAAGAGGCTCCCCGTCGCCGTCCTTCTCTCCCGTCAGCTTCAGCGCAGTCACCTTCGTGAAAACTTCCCCTTTCCGCAAGAACAAGTTTAAGTATGCTTCCACAACTGTTCTTGGGAGCACGGAAATGGGGCGGGTGGTGAAGTATGTTTCCAACCCAGCATCGGAAATCCACTTAAATACGGGTTTGATTTCCTCAACTGTGAGACATATACCTTCCATGGAGATGACTTGCTCCATGTGTACTAGCTTGTTCTCGACAACGTCTACGATCTTGTCGGTTGTCCAGTTGGAATCAAGGAATGCCATTGTTTTGAAAAGAAGAGATTTTTTTTCGAAAAGATATCTGTGTGTGAGCAAGAGAAAACTCAGTGTGCAGATTGTGCATTGTGTTTGCGTAAAAACCTCAAATGGCACTCTTGATTGATAAGACTAAGTCAGTTACTCAAACGTGAGGTTGAGATTAATCCTTGAATTCGAAAGGTTTTTGAAATGAGGGGCCAGGATTAATCTCAGCTTCAATCAAAACCCCATGTCAGTCATATTCCGTATAAAACGGACACGTATATGAAAAAGTAACTGAGCATTAAATGCTCCGTGCGCGTGGGTTTTAAATATGAAAAGGTGCACTTTTAATGAAAACGGAATGCATTTAATAAAGATTTTCAGGACGAAAGACTCAGGGAGACGCTTGAACTTCACACGAGTCAGGTTAGAACTCATACCTGTCAGGGAGACATTGTAGCACCCTGATACCTCGCTGAGTCGAGTCTGGCCTGAGTTCCCCCTAGAACCTTACACTGACTGTTCTCCCGGATCTAAGAGTCCTAACTCCACTGACAGTTTCATAAACCTTGCTTCAGCCAAGGGCTTAGTCAAGATGTCATCTCTTTGCCTGTCAGCGTGAATTTTCTCCATCCTAATATCTTTCTTCTCCACATGATCTCGAATGAAGTGATGCCTAATATCCACATGCTTGCACCTTGTGTGAAGCACTGGGTTCTAAGTGATTGCTATTGCACTATTGTTATCACAATAGATTGGAACCTGATTAGCAAATACTTGGTAGTCCCTCAACTGTTGTCTCAACCATAAAATCTGAGCGCAACAACTACCTGCAGCCATATACTCAGCCTCAGTTGTGGATGTAGCCACTGAATTCTGCTTCTTACTAAACCACGAGATCAACTTACTTCCCAAAAACTAACATGCCCCTAAGGTTGATTTCCTATCAATCCTACAACCTCCATAATCTGCATTTGAATAACCTGTCAGTTCTAAGTTGTCATCTGAAGGATACCATAGTCCCATATTGACTGTCCTTTTCAAATACTTAAGTATCCTCTTAGCAGCCTCCAAATGACTTCTCTTGGGATCAGACTGATACCTAGCACACACACCAACTGCAAACGTAATGTCAGGCCTACTTGCAGTTAGGTACAACAAAGAACCTATCAGCCCACGATACTCAGTCTGATTTACTGAAGTCCCATCAGTGTCAGGATCCATCTTCCAATTTGTGTTCATTGGGATCCTGGCTGGATTGCTGTTCTGAACACCAAACTTATGAATCAAGTCTCTTGTGTACTTGGCCTGATTTATGAAGATACCTTGATCAGTCTGCTTGACCTGCAATCCTAAGAAGAAGTTCATCTCTCCCATCATGGACATCTCAAATTTACCAGTCATCAACTTAGAGAATTTCTCACAAAGCTGATGATTTGGTGATCCAAATATTATGTCATCCACATAAATCTGGACCAAAAGAATGTCATCACCTTCAATGATCCTGAACAATGTCCTATCCACAGTTCCCTTCTTGAACCCATGATCTGTCAGGAATTGAGAGAGGGTATCATACCAAGCTCTTGGTGCTTGCTTAAGTCCATAGAGTGCTTTCTTCAAATGGTATACTCTATCTCCAACCTCAAACCCGGGAGGTTGTTCAACATATACCTCTTCATTGAGTACACCATTCATGAAGGCACTCTTGACATCCATTTGATACACCTTGAACTTCTTATATGTTGCATATGCAAGGAACAACCTGATAGCTTCCAACCTAGCCACTGGAGCAAAAGTCTCATCATAGTCTATTCCTTCAGACTGACAATACCCTTTTGCAACCAGTCTAGCCTTGTTCCTTACCACAAAACCATTCTCATCCTTCTTGTTCTTGAAGACCCACTTGGTACCAATCACACCTTGATGCCTAGGTCTATCTACCAGTTCCCAAACCTGATTCCTTGTGAACTGATTCAACTCCTCTTGCATGGCAATGATCCAGTTCGAGTCAGTGAGAGCTTCTTCAATGTTCTGAGGCTCTTACTCAGAGAGAAAGCAACAGAACAATGCACTCTCACCATGGAACCGTCTGGTCCTGACTCCCTCAGTTGGATCACCAATGATTTGATCAATGGGATGATCTTCTAACCATGTTCTCTTGCCAGGAGTTGTTCCTGAAGTACATGCAATGTTAGTGTATACAGGCTCATAAAATTCAGGAAATTGAACAGAAGGGGATGATCCTGAGTCTATACCAAAGGGATTAACAAGCTCAATGTCAGGGACATTGATTCCCCCTTGATTAGGTGACTCAGGAACCGTCTCAGCTGCAACAACATCTTCATAGACGGTGCTTACCTCAGGTTGAGCCTGTTCCTCAGTCTGAGGCTCAACAATCCCTGATGTGCTGGGCTTAGGAGTGGCACCTGATTCATCAACCTGATCGTCATCATCATCCCATCTCGGAATTGGCACTGTCTTGATCTTGGGATCAGGTTGATTCTTCAAGCTTAGCCTTGTCACATTCCTTGTGACCTCCTCAGTGTCAGGATTCAAACCCTTTGCCCTAGACTCATTAGCAGATTCATCAAAGACAATATGGGGTGATTCTTCCACAACAAGGGTCCTACAATTGTAAACCCTAAAGGCTTTACTAACTTCAGAATATCCTAAGAATATTCCTTCATCAGATTTGCTATCAAAGGCTTTCAATTGGGTCTTCCCATTGTTGAGGATGAAGCACTTACAACCAAATACATGAAAATAAGAAATACGAGGTTTCCTTTTGTTCCATGTCTCATATGGTGTTTGTGCATGTTGTTTGTTCAGCATGGATCTGTTCTGCTTGTAGCATGCGGTGTTGATTGCCTCAGCCCAGAATTTCTTGGGCAATCCTGACTCAGCCAGCATGGTCCTTGCAGCTTCCTTCAGTGTCCTGTTCCTCCTTTCAGCGACACCATTCTGTTGTGGGGTTCTAGCTGCAGAAGTCTCATGAGCTATACCAAGTTCATTACAAAAGTCAGAAATATATGAATTTATAAATTCAGTGCACTTGTCAGATCTGATCTTAGTAATGGATTGATTCTTCTCATTGACGAGTCTCCTGAGCAACTCTGTAAGCTTCACCTGTGTTTCCTTCTTATTTAACAAGAAAATAACCCAAGTATATCTAGAATAATCATCAATAACCACAAGGGTATATTTTCTACCATTCATACTCACAGGTGTTATGGGGCCAAATAAATCCATGTGCAAGAGCTGAAGTATCCTGTCAGTGGAATAAGAAGCTTTCTCTTTGAATGATGCTCTGACCTGCTTCCCTTCCTGACAAGCTTTGCACACGTGATCTTTGCTAAAAACTTCATTAGGTAGACCATCAACAAGTGACTGTCTAGAAATTTTGTTAAGAATCTTGAAGTTCAGGTGGCTTAATCTTTTATGCCATAACCAACTGAGCTCTAGAGAGCTTTTAGCAACAAAAAAAGTATTAGGAATAGTGCTGCTCCAGTCAGCGAGATAAACGTTACCTTTCCTAATACCTGATAGAAGCACTTGTGTTGATTTGTCCTTGACTGAACATGTATTCGATGAGAACTCAACACTGAACCCTTTGTCACAGAATTGACTTACTGACAACAGGTTATGCTTCAGTCCTTCCACAAAGGACACATTTTCCACTCTGACTGTACCTATAATTAGAACACCAAAACCTTTAGTAACACCTTTTGAGTTATCACCAAAGGTTACCTGTGGACCATCTTTAGCTCGATATTCTTGGAGAAGACTCTTCATTCCAGTCATGTGCCTTGAGCAACCACTGTCTAGGTACCAAACAGCTTTGATTGAGTCTCCTCTCCTCTTGTTGTGATCCACAGCCGCCTGCAAGCAAATCAGGCTGTAGGTACCCATTGGGTGTTGGGTCCTATCGTGTCAGTTGTACCCTTCGGGATCCAGACTTGCTTCACAACCCTGATTGCCTCAGAGTGGTAAATCTGTCTCCCTGAAACATCAACATACACAACTTTCTTCTTCTTTGCCTGAGAGGAAGATGGTGTATGAGTGCTAGACTTAGGCTTCGCAGGAGCCTGAGTGGGTGCCTTTTGGGCTGGCTTCCTGTTCTTCCTAGGTCTGGGTGCAGCAGGTCTTGGGCCTTGTTCTTGATAAGGACCCTGATTTCTATTCCCCCTAGGCAAGTGAGGGAATGGAAAACAGTTAAAGGCCTCAGGATGCCAAAACCACGGGGGTGTCATCATATTTGGCCTTCCCTGTTGGTATTGCCAAGCATGATGGTACCCTCGCTGACCAGTCTGAGGGCTCTTGGCCTGAGTCTTCCTCTGCTTTCGCTGAGATTTTCCCTGGCCTGAGCTCTCAGGGGCTTCCTTAGGTTGCTTCGCCTTTCCCTTGGGTTTTGGCTTAGCTACCTTAGGAGCAACCCTGACTGTGTCAACGGTTTCCTTGCCCTTATCAGTTTGACGGGCCTGGAGCACAACTTTAGGTGCACTCTGGCCTGTCTGAACAAATACCCTCTCAGTGTTGCTCCCTGAAGCAACATGAGACTGACCTTGTGAGGATTTCTCAGGAACATATCCAAGTCCCTTTTTCTTGTTCCCAAGTATCTGGTTGCTATTTATTTCCTCTCTAGCCACTGAGGATTTATTCATTGCTGCAACTTTTTTCTTGAGAGAGTCCTCACTCTTTTTCAGGATTTCATGTCTGGTAAAGAGGTCATCAAACTTACTCTTAAGTACTTTCAGTTCTTCCTTCCTGACCAGCTCTTCCTCAGCCAGTTCCTTCAGAATCTTCTCTCTTGGAAGACGCTCAGTATTGATTAAATCAATCTCCTGAGTTAGTCTCACAATTTGAGCTGATTCTTTAAGATCAGACTGAGTGAGTTGTTCGTTCAGGTTTTGAACCTCAGTACTCAATTTCTTGTTCTCCTCTACCAAGAAGACATTAGTTTCCTGCAATCTGGAGAAATCAACCATCAATTGATCAAGGCAGATCTGAAGGTTCATTTCTCTGACTGACTCTGAGCTAAGCTCAGGATTTTGACCAGTGTAAGAAGCACAAACATAATTTGATGTTACCTCAGGCTCATCCCTAGCCATCAGACATACATCATCGTACTCGTCATCTGAGAAGAGTTCAGGTGACCGTTCAGCAGGACCGTCAGAATCTGTTGCATCTTCAGCGACCATCGCTCTCCGATCAGCAGATCTTAGATCCTTAGTGGCTCTCATTTCCTCTCTCTCCCTCGCACTCAGCTCCGGGCAGTCGTACTGATAGTGACCAATCTTGTTACAGTTGTAACATGCTACCTGCTCACTAACTCTTTCTTTTCTCGGTTCAGGGTTCCTTCTTGAGCCAGGTTCCTTGGTTCTTGGTGAGCTTTCAACCTTGGTTGGATATCTATCATCGCGAGTACGTCTCTGTTCGTCTCTTCTTTCAGGTTTTGGTTCAGAATATCTTTTTTCATCACCACGTTCTCTCCTCTGGTCAGTATTCCTTCGCTCCTCATATCTCCTTGAGCTTTGGTGGGTTCCTTCAGGTTTCCTGTCACGTGAGTCCTGATAAAACTTTTTATAACGACCAAACCTGGAATTGAGCTTGTCAAATCGTCTGGCCATCAGGCTGTACTCTTCAGCGAGTTCTTCCTTGCTCATCTCCATCAGTGACTTTGATGAAGAGTTTGATGAGGGCTCAACAGGTTCAGACCTGGCCTTGAACGCCACACTTTTCTCAGGAGTTTTCTCCTTTACTTCCTCTTCTGACTGAACTTTCTTCTTTCTTTTGTTAAGATCGAATTCAAGCGCTTTGAGCTCTGAAAAAAGTAAAGCAGAAGTTATGTTACTCATATCCTGAGTGTTCTTAAGCATAATTACACTGTTGTCCCATCTCTCAGGAAGGGCATTCAGGATCTTTGAAGCAACATCTCTCCTTGGGACATCCTTGTCCAGCATCACCAACTCATTCATCAACTTGATGAATCTAGACTCCATTTGATCTATGCTCTCGTCAGGCAGCATCTCGAACGCCTCGAATTTCTGAATGGCAATGTTTCTCTTGTTCTCCTTGATCTTTTCAGACCCCTCACACATCCTTGTCAGCTCATCCCAAACCTCCTTTGCCGTCTTTAAGTTCATCAGCCTAGCTGACTCCTCGAAGGGCACCGTGTGCAAGATGATGTTTCTGGCGACGTTGTCAAGTCCCACCATCTTGATTTCATCGTTGGTCATGTCTTTCCTTTCTTTAGGAACCTGCACGCCAATCGCAAGATCCTCATATCCCAGTCCTCTGACGTTAGGAATAGTGATCTTGATCGGTCCCTCCCTGAGTACACGCGGCATCTGGTCATGGATGGCATCTAGATGTGCTTCTAATCTAAACTTCCAATAGACAAAGTTAGACACAGAGAATTCAGGTAACGAAGCTTCAAGTCTCCTCGAAGTCATGATGATACAAGTTTTATGAAAAGCAAACTCAGATCTGTTCAGTGACCACCAACAGTTTCTCCTCTGAAATTATTAGTATTCAAAGTCAGTGGTCTTTCGAACCACTGCTCTGATACCACTTGTTGGTCCCGGTACAAGACCGAGGAATACGTGTATGGGGGGGGGGGGGGGGAATACACGTATACCAATTTTTCAACCTTAAAACTGACTGAGTCCCCTTTACTCAGAGTAGTAAAGAACTAGGAGCTGATAACACACCTACTGACTACACTTGGTGCGAGTCAGTTGGCTAACTATCAGTTCAAGTTCAGTGCGGAAATGTTTGAGCCCTGAAAGTTTAAAGTCTTGTTTAGTTTTCTTTCTGAAAAACTTTTTTTACTCAGTTCTGAATAGTGTTTAGTAGGGCAGTGCTCTTTTGAAGACCAGCCTGATTGATTCAGGCCTGATAAACTTGAATGCAATGAATGAACAAGTAATATGACAAGTATGCACAATATCAAAGCAGAAAGAACACAAGGAGTTTAACGTGGTTCAGAGTCTCAAGCTCCTACGTCCACGGCCTGACTTAACAGGAAATCCACTCAAGGGATTCTTGTTTTTAACGTGCCAAGGTGCACCAAGACCAGCTATCCTCACTAATCTATACAACTCCACTTACTAACACTCTAACTGACTTACTCCCAACAAGCCTAACTTAGGGTTTTGGTTTCAGTTTAAATTCCAACTAAGTTGAGATTATCCTTACAAGGCAAAGTTATGCTAAGGATTGGATAATCTCTCTAAGCTTAAGATAATTCTATTTAGCTCTTGGAATACAGAATAACTCTCGATTGCTAAGAAACACTTGGGAAATTTAGAAGGTTTCAAGTGCTTCTCTTAAGGGTTGAATGCTTGAGAGTTTGAGTAATTTCTGGCTTGGAAATTTCCCGTAACCTTGAATAGGTTCAAGGTCTTCTGTATTTATAGGTGATTTGAAAAACTATCCGTTGGAGAGATAGCCTTCGAGTCATCTATGTAGAGTGGCTTCAAACAGACATATCTTCATGCAGCAGCCGTCCTTGCATGGATTTGGTATTTGCATTAAATGCACATTGAATGCTTGCCCGTTGAATATGCAGTCTGAATTCAGTCTTCATGTCAGGTTCCGTACGTGCGTGTCCTTCTCGGATTGGTCCACGTCATCAGGTTGGTGAGGATGTCAGAACTTATTCCTGAGCTTCAGGCTTGTCTTATTAAGTTCATTTTGTCTTGAGCTCACCAGACTTATCCTGACGCTGAAATTCCTTTTGCATTGCTTGACTCTACTCCAAGTCTTCCCATTAACTCAGTGACATCCTGTTCCCTTCAGGACTGAGTTAGTAATGACCTCAGGGTCATACTCTTCATCACTGACACTTACTCAGCCAACTTAGAGGACTGCCATAAGTTCAGGATGATGCTCTTCGTCTTCAGGCTCTGAGTCTTGATTGTCTCCAGTGTGTTCTCCTCTCACTGAGTACCTGTGAAGTGTAAAATGACTAAGTACTAATCCTAATCAAGACTAGCCTGACAAAGACAGATTAAGACAGACATCTTTTTAGGGGCTTTGAGATCTTAATCAAAACTGACAATGTCCCAACAACTATGGAGAAAAGAATATATGCGATATATTCAAGATTTCTTAGAGGCTAAGAAAAGATTTTCTCCAAGCCCATTATGCCTACAATTTTCGGCCATCACCTCTTATAAATAGGGGATGATTATTTCATCCCCAAGTACATAATTCCATGTGTTGGAAAAATCAAGAGCAAAAATATTTTTCTTTTTCCTTAGTTATTTAATTGCTTGAAAACACTTCCCACCGGTGATCAAGTGAGGCGAAAGGGAAATACTTGAGAAGGTCTTTTGGTTGGTAGCACGTCCCGTGATAATCAAAGGCCATATCTACAAGAGGTACGTAGTCACATAATCTCTTAGTTTTTCCGCCATAGATTTTATGTGAATTAATTCAACTTGCATGATGATAAAAAATTATTGTTGGAATTATTATTTGAATTAATTAGGATTAATTCATGCTAGTAATAATTGAATTTAAATTCGTATTTAATTATCATCCTGAATAGTTCCCGGGCACCCCTATTTTCTCAACAATCCGCACGTCCGATGGGACAGGACGAACCTAGGAGTTGACGTTGTCCGTAAATGGGTATCCGGGTAGACGGGTAGCCGGATAGGCGAGCAAGTACCTTCGGTTGACGTTTCCCAGAGAGAGATGACGGGTAGCGAGTAGAGTGACGAGCTCTAGGTCGTCGGAACCTTCCTTGCTGCCCGACCGGAGCTCGATAAGCCTCTGCCAGGAACCTTTTTGCTGCCCGCCGGGGGCCATCGTGCGGTTGCCCCTGCTCAATGCCCGACATACCAGTCGAGCTCGTCTGTCTTCGCCCTTTAGCCTCTCTTCTCGTCCCCGCGGGCAGCCTGCTTGGCGGATAGTCGAGCAATTTTATTCGGGTGTAACATTTGTAAAATGAGAATCTATATCAAAACTCAAACTAAAATTGAGGTCTTTTTAATTAAAAACAAATTCTAGCATGCACTTTTTTAAGCTCAATTTTAACTTTAATTTTGAATTTTTTAAAATACAGTAACACGTCGATCTGTAATTTTTTTTTGCAACTAAGGTATTACTAATTACTTCTTGAAATACTATTGATTTCTGTTTAGGTGTTATTTATTTTTTATTTTTAAATCCGAGTGCATAACATTCAAGTGCTCACTAGAATTATTCTTTATTAAAATCTTTTTAATTAAGATTGTGTATTCTCAAAATGGAAAAAGAAAAAGAAGTAAAAATAGAGTAAAGCCTAAATCGTTTCCCTCTCCCACCAAAAACAATGTCCCTTCCCCTTCTCAAGAATATTTGTGCAATCGTGCATTCAAATTTATCAAAGCCCAATATCTCCTCTTCTTCCTTCTGCAAAATGCGAGCAACCACTCTTACATCAGCGAAGAGGGAGATAAACACATCTCCCGAACCAGAAAACCCAGGTCAGAAATTTATAGAAAATGATTTATTTTGTTTTTTTAACCCAATTTTTTTTTTTCAACTTTTGATGTTTATTTCAGGTTCCGAAATTGCAGATGGCAATTCTGCCAAAAAGGGGCGAGTTTATGTTAGGAAGAAGCGAGTCAAGAAAACAGTTCTAACCACTGTTGCTGCGGTAAAACCTGAAATCCTTGATCAAAAGGTAAGATTGATGAAAAAAGCCACTTTTTTTCCTTGATAAAATTGTTTTGATAGAGCTGAAGTTGATTTTTCTTACCTGTAATGGTGAACTAAGTACAATTGGATTCCAACCTTATGGCCCTAAAATGTTGGGATAATGACCTCTAGATATACCCTATACACATTTGGAATGAACGGCTTCTTTGTTTAAATTTGTTTCTTTTATGTGATTGTTATATGAAGTAGCTCTGTCTATATGTTTCACCAAAGGGGTCAATGTGCAATTTCCTTCAATGTTATCCATTTGTAGAATTTTTACCCTATAATACTACATGAAGTATAATTAAACCTTGCCCAAACAATTTTGAGAGTCCTCTTTAAATGTTGTTAAATTCTTCAACTCTCTTAGCATTTAATGTACTGTACGCTCGTCACATGTAATTTGGTCCTAATTGGTATGTAGCTATATTCAGAATTCATAGTCTTGTATGTTTATATATCATTTAGTTTGTACTTAAAGTAGTAACTTAGTATCTTCTTTGCTCTCAACCAGACGCGCATTAAATACATTGTGCAGCTTTGCAGCCTACCTGAAATTGAAGATTTTGCATATGGAAAGGAAAGCGGTTATTCTCGTTTGAGTATGTTTTTAACATAAATTCTTACATTGCTGCCTTTTAATTCTTTTCTCAATAGATGGTTACAAACATTGGTATAAATATCATAGGCTGCATATACTTTCTTGTTGAGGTTGTCTAAAGGAGGCTCGATTACCCGATTATTTACTAATGGAAGACTCTTCAGGATATTTTTGGTTTAAATCATATTTGAATTCTTACACAATCTTCTCTGAAAGAGTAGTTTGACAAACATAAACATAATTTTTATCTTAACCGAATCCAAGTTCTTTAGTTGTTAATGAGAAACAGAGTTTCCACTGTACTTTTAGCGAGTTAAATACGTAGTATTTGATATAATCGTAGTAAATTTTTTATTTTGTATGATAAAGCACAAGCTCCTGCCAACTGGGAAAAGGTCCTCGATGGAATTCGCAAAATGAGGTCTAGTGAAGATGCACCTGTGGATTCAATGGGGTGTGAAAAGGCTGGCGTTTCACTTCCTCCAAAGGTAATTCTTGCTTAATGATTTTAAGTGCAATGTCTTGATCACTGAAATTTGCAGAAATTGTTGTTGTTTGTCGGCCTCTAGTAACTTGAGATAATTCTGTGCACTTTGATCGTATGATGCGCTTCTGATATGACATATAATCGAGGTCTAAATTGCAGAATTGTCATCTTTTGTACCTACCACGTCACTAGAACAAAAACCTTTTGCATTTAAAATGTGAATTTGTAGTGCAGCATTAGCATACTTGGATGATTTTTGTGGTGTGTCGGATCTTGTATTATTGGCTTTTAAATTTGTTGAATTTCTTTAAATTGAGTCGGATTGACCGGTTTTCCCTGGTTTGCTTTTTATCACTTGAAGGGTGTTCCTATTTACTCCTTTGGTTGACTAAGGATAATGTTTAAAAATTAACTTGATTGCGTTTTTATCTCCATGTTATTCATAATACACTTTTTATATTTTCAGGAAAGAAGATTTGCTGTTTTAATATCTTCACTTTTGTCGAGCCAAACAAAGGATCCTGTTACTCATGGCAAGTCCTGATCTTTTAATATCGTCTTCCTTAGGGAGTGTTAATTTGAAATTCTTCAATAGGAATGTGAGAGTATAGCGTAATAGTGGTGCTTAATAAGAATAAATGATGATCAATTCCAATATTCGAGCAAAAGACTAACAACGTAACTACCATTTTCTTTAACTAGCTATTAATGATTCTCATTCTCATTGAATTTTTTAACCAAACGTCCCCTTAATATGTTTTTGTGCTCCTTACGGCAGCCATATGGGATGATAAGGGTGTTAGAACTTGGTGCAAACTAGACTAACACGTGTTTTTATCACACTGCTGTTTCTTTGTTTGTCTTCATAGTTATCTAGTCATCATGAAAAAAAATATATTTTACGTTAACCATTTCCATATATAATACGTCATATGCATCTGTTTAACAGGAGCTATTCAGCGGCTTCTTCAGAATGATTTGCTTACAGCAGAAGCTCTTGACAAAGCTGATGAAGGCACGATCAAGGACCTCATTTACCCGGTATACCCCTGTCTTGGTTAATATATCATCAGTCATGGCCTTTTATTTCTAATGCTTGGTGAAATCTACGTGTTTGACAATTGGTCGTTAACAGGTGGGATTTTATTCAAGAAAAGCAAGCAACATGAAAAAAGTTGCAAATATTTGTCTCTTAAAGTACGATGGAGATATTCCTAGCACGCTTCAGGAGTTGCTCGGGCTTCCAGGGATCGGCCCCAAAATGGCTCATCTGGTGTGAGAAACGATCTATTATATGTAATTGCTCGTATCTCTCTTCTTTATCAAGGATTTTGCACTCTTGTAGGTCATGAATGTTGGGTGGAATAATGTTCAAGGAATATGCGTCGACACTCATGTTCACCGCATCTGTAATCGCCTTGGATGGGTTTCACGTCCAGGCACTAACCAGGTAATACTTTTTCTTTATGAAACGTTACATTTTGGGGAAAAAAATTGGTTATTTTTTCAACTTTGTTCATTGCTTCTGCTCTGTTTTCCTCAGAAAATAAATTTCGAAAAGTCTTAACAAATTAATGATATTGAATTGAATATCGCTGCTTTTTGTAGAAAACGTCTACTCCGGAGCAGACTAGAGAGTCGTTGCAGCTATGGCTTCCAAAGGAGGAATGGGTTCCAATCAACCCTCTACTGGTATGCCTTTTTTCCGTTATAATGAAACACCCAAGTCCAAAGAGATTGTGTCTTTACACATCATCAGCTTTTTATTGAACTCTGTAGAACCCCATTTGTCGGCTCTATTGTGTTAAAGTATCACTTGTATTTCGTAAATAGGTGGGTTTCGGGCAGACTATATGTACTCCTCTTAGACCGCGTTGTAGCTTATGCACGATAAATGGTTTTTGCCCGTCAGCATTTAAAGAGACACCTAGCCCGTCATCCACACCCAAGAGAAACAAGAATTCGTAGAGTAGTTGCTTAAAGGATATAACGAATGCTGTATAGCTCGAGGATTATCATCCCGTCTCCTCTTTTGTTATGGTGCACCTGCCGTTGCAAGTGTCGAAGGTAATGTAAAGTTTCTACATGGTGAAAAGCTAGGTAGCATAGGTTTATCAACTGCAAAACTATGTGTAATTGGTCATAGAATGGTGAAATATTATTAGCTTTAAACTAGTGAATTTTAGAGAGAATGCATTCCATTTATGCTTTTGAATGATTTGGCCAATCCAGATCCTTCCCTGGACCTCTGGGTTCAAAGGCCTAGTCCAATAGAATCCCATCATTGATTAATTGTTATTATTTTACTTCTAAATTGATTCTAAAATATAAAATATCTTTGTTTTGATATTAAATAATTCAAATTAAATCATATTTATGGTTATAATATCATTTAATATTGAGCCACTGAAAATTTTCAAATTAATATTATAACACGCATTACACATTTTATTTTGTGATTTTAGTTTTATAAATATAATGATACCAGTGAGTTCATATAATGATATGTAATATTAATTTTATACTTTGAAAGAGAGTTCGTGTTTAATATTTATCTAATTAGTAAATACTTATAAAAGAACACATGAGACGGTCACAAATGTCCATGATTTTTTTTCCGGAAATCACAGCACTTAGGTAATAGCTACAACAAAATACGAAAAGAAAGGAAACGGGGGAAATGAAAGAAAAAGATATAATCAGCAAGTGGGCAGGTCTGCTCTCTTGCTTTTTGCCTTTTATTATTATCTGTAGGAATAATATTTCACAAAATTTAATATTAAATATTCTTGGAAGAATAATATTCTCAAGTATGTATATACTATACAGAAATGAGAAGTAGACAGTGACCTCTATTTAGCTTCGCCTGAATTTGTTAAGAAAAAGGATTGTAGTCACGTACAACCAATCTCCAGTAGACGTTAAAATATGCACTTCTGAATGACTTCTTCAGTACAAAAGAACCAACAACTCCCCAAAATCCAACTATGAATCCAAATGCCATTGATATACAAAATTCTTGCAAGAAAGATAGGTTAAAAAAACCATGATATTTTCCCCTGCATTGTACAGATTTGAATTCCCACCAAACACAGACGCTCTGCATGGAATTTCGCCCGATAAGTCATTGTTTGCCAAATCGAGAACACTCAGGAAATGCAGTCGTGCCAAGCCGGTGGCCAGAGAGTTGGTTTCGTGGGCATTCTAACATCTCCATTTCACCAATATTTCCTGACAGGTTTCAAATTGGAAAACGCTTTGGGAATGCTGCCAACCAATTTATTGCTTGAAAGATCTATGAGCTTTAGAAGTCCCAGAGTATTTTTGTACTCTGCTTCGACGCCTTTCCACTGAACTATCGCGTAGTCACTGATGCCGAATTGGATGTGGCAGTCGCGCTAAAATTACCGAAGCATTGGGGAATCTTTCCTGATATGTTGTTCCCGGAAAGATCCAACATTTGAATCCGAGTAAACTTCTCGCGGGATGCCACCCTAAAACCGATTTCCACGTAAGCTAAGGTACGTCATATTCACATACTCTCCACCTAACCACGATGTGATATTTCCTCCAATGTCGAAGAGATTATTGCGACCCAAGTGAGAAGGTGGAATTTCGGAAGAAAAATTATTATTATTCATGTTGACAACCAGTAAGTTAGGCATTTTGATTATTGGAGAGATCGATCAACATCAACATCAACATCAGAAACCAATATGTGCAGACGGACGACGAAATGTTTGATCCTGCAAATCTATTTCTATTTCGGCTAAGCAGAGCAAATAAAGGGCCTGAAAACTTAACATCTATTCTACTAAGTACCAATGAGAAGGGATGATAAATCTGGAATGGTGCCACTTATCTGATTATTATGGGAGATATTAGTTCCAAAACCATTCGGGCAATAAGCCACGCGAAGCCATGCAGGGAAAGATGGACCGGTTCGTATTTCTAACAACTCAGAGGGGAAACTCCAATTCGGACAAATCCAAGACCTCCTAGTTTGGCAAAGTGAGCATCAGAGATTGTGCCTTTATGAGAGAGATCCAAAGTTTTAAGGTTGGAAAGGTGTGAGTTTATTGCCAGACGCAATTCAACTAAATTTACTCAGTGATTCCATGGCTTTGCAAGATAGATTCCAAACTGATTCCTCGAGTGACTCTCCCAAACGAAACGAAAGACTTTGGAATACCACCTGTTACCATGAAGATCAAGATACTCGAGATGAATTAAGTTTCCAAAGTCATCTGGAATTGGGGCAGATCACATCAATATGAACGAGCTGAGGCTCAAAATCGAGAAGAAGTGAGGTCACTATCACGCAAACTAAGGATAGAAAGAGACGTAGAAGAAGAAGAAGAAGAAGAATTAGCAGATTGTGGCGTGGCATCCGTAAGCATGCTACTTTCCAAGTGCAATTCTTGCAGTACATGTTGTAGCCACTGCCACTGGGCATCACTTATGTTGGAATTACTCAAGTTAACAACGACAGACGAGGAAGCCAATCGAGACTGTGGGACCAAAGGTGATTGGTTAGCAATTCTTGCAAGTTGGTAAGGTTACCTAACTGAGGAGGGATAATCCCCGAGAAATTGGAGTTGCTAAGATCCAGGTTTTGATGGAACCGATGAATTCTTTTCCCTCCAAAACCATTAAAACTCACCTCCAAATCTATGTATAACATTACTGCTACAGCTCTCAACTGGGCCGGCGGGATTTCGAACCACCTATTTTTTATATATTATTATTATACTTAGATTATATATTACCTCTTTTTTTTTTATAATTTAGTATACAACTTCTACTCATATAATTATAAAAATTGTTTAGTTTGTCAACAATAATTCAATAATATCAAATTAAAACTCAAATTCATAAATAAAATTCAAATAACAATAATTCAACAAATCCTAATAAATTTAAATTCACCAAAATAGATTCAAAAATCCATAATCCAACAGTCCTCAATAAACTAAAAATTCACAAAAATAACATCAGAAAATATAAAGAGCATATAATTTATATTGATGATGGATAAGTACTATTAAAATATAACAACATTTAAAAGATATGTATAATGTATTCTTACTGCAGGAATCTTAACTAATTTCATTCCATAATAATTACATTATCTATTAAAAAATACTTGTATGATTCCCAATAAATATTACTGGTTAGGGTTGTAAACGAATCAAACAATTTTGGTTTGATTTGGTATTTGTATTCGAAATTCGGCATTTGTATTCGAAATTTTATAATTCGAATTCGGGTACAAATAATTTTTTTTGATTCGATTAGTTATCAAATACAAATACAAATACTATGATATTTGATTCATTCGTAAATATTCGGTTAAATATATAATTACACAATTATATATTAATAGTAATAATAAATATAATTATTTATAAATTTAAGTTTATTATAATTATTTTAAGGATATTAACCTTTATAACTTCATCCAACAAGTGGGCTTGTAGGCAATTCTTAATTAAGTATTTTAATTAAAAACATATAATGCAATTTAATTATTAAAAAACTTAACTAATTAAAAAAGAATTGTAGTTCAACACTCTTAATTTGATTATTAAGTTTATAATGAGACTGTGAATTCAAACAATGACAATTTTGAAATGAATATTTGAATATTGACAAAGTATTATGTGAATAATACTCACGGTAACTATTATCGTGAACAACAAATTACTAATATCTGACGAAGTGATATAACTCAAGTCAAATGGTTAAAATCCCACTACCTATGATACAAAGGTCGTGGGTTCGAGCCCCAACTTTATCGATAAAAAATACTAATACCTTATGTTGAAATAACTAACACCTTTAGTGAGAATAACTAATACCACTTCAACTAATAGCTTTAATAAAAAAACTAAATACTATCTGGAGCTGATAATTTTAGTGCAATTCACTGATACTTTAAGTTTAATTTACTAATACTATTCAAACAAGTTTCATTGTGAATATTGTTCACATAATACCTTCTCTTGAATATTATTTGTTAGGAACATGCTTGAGAAAAAAAATCGATTCGAATATTCAACTCAAGTATTCGTATATTTTCTAATAATTCGACATGAGTTTCAAATCAAATATAAATCACATTTACTATTCGAAAAATATTCGATTCGAATTCGATATTCGAAATAATTTTACGAATACAACTTCAAATATTGTGGTATTCGACTCGATTCGATTCGTTTACATCCCTATTACTGGTATTCATAAACAACACAACTGATGTCTTAATCTTAATTAGTACTTGGTGTAAATTAAAGAAGAAACAAATCTTCTAAGATATTTATCAAATAACTCAGGCTCGAAAAAGAAACAGGGAAAATCCGAAAAAGGTCATGAGAATTCACATAAACAAATAAACCTCATGAATATGTGTTCAACAATTCTATAAACTTTAGTCAAATGTCAAAAAAGTAAACTTAAATCAGCGTGAAAAAACAATCTCAAATGACAGTAGAGATGAGTCGATTGTTATCCTAAATCCAAAAAAAAAAAAATTACTGAACCAAATCGGGCCAAGCCCGATCCGAGTCCAAGCAACCCGCCGGGCATACTGCGACGGGCCAAAAAAATCCGATTCTTTTAGGGCCTATTATTTTGAGGCCCAATCCATCCCGTTTTGCCGGCTCTAATTATTGCCCATCATTTACTTCCCTAACAATCAATGAGGCTGGCCGGCCGTATCTCTTCTATCCAATTTTAAGTTTTTTTTAATTAATTATAATTACAGTTAGTTGTAACAGAGCCCTAGTGCAAACTTCTTATTTACTAATTGTTTGTTATATCTAGCTAGATTAGTGTGGCAAAACTTTAATATCATTAATTGTGTTACGATGTTTATATATACATACAACTAGAAATTAATCAACTAAATATATATTAATCATAGTTAATTACTATTAACATCAACATATATTGAGCTAATATGATATCTTCTTTGCCTAATTGCGCCTCCGGTGTCAGGTATATATATATATATATGCTTGCTTTAATTTTTACCATTTTCTTTGCGCATATATTAACCATTTTTTACCTTTTTCTTTTTCCCATTTTCTTTGCCGTAGGCGTATCTCAGTTTGAAACTCTTCCCAATTTATTTTTTTTCTTTTTTTTTTTTTTGCATTATTTACAATTAATTTGGATTATTAAGGTTTTTGCCCAATTTAGAATTCAATTTAATTCCATTTTTTTTAATCAACACACTTCTTTAAGACAATCTCAATCTTTTAATTTTTTCTTTTTTGAATTATGTTTGATTCACATACTAAACTAATTAATCCGAAATTAGAATTACCCCTTCCATCCCATGTTTACTTGCACACTTTTGTTTATCGTCCATATTTAGAGTTGTATTTATACATTGTGATTATCATTTTTTTTTTACTTAAGACATACTACTTGCGACAGACGAAAAATGGAGGTGTGCAAGTAATTCTGAAACAATAATTGATGAATTATTTTTCGTTTTTAATTTATTTATATAAATGTTTCACCATTTTTTTTTATTTTGGAAATTTAATGATTTAGCTAGACTAATAAATTTATAAAATTTTCATATATATGCATTTAATTGTATATGTATTCAAAGTGAGTCATTTTGTTTTAACTTCATCTAATTAATATTTTTTTAATTTTTTTTTATATAAATGTTTTCACCATTTTTTTTTATTTGTAAATATATTGGTTTAAACTATCTATAAATTTATAACTTGTTCCTTTTATGCATTTAATTGTATATGTATTCAAATTTTTTTTTTTAAATACATCTAATTAATTCATTTTTGTTTCTAATTTGTTTATATAAATATTTTTACAAACTCTTTTTTTTACTATGTAAATTTATTTATTTAGTCATATAAATTTATAATTTTTTCATTTTTATGCATTTATTTGTATCCCAATTGAATCATTTAAGAAAAAAATACATCTAATTAATTTATTTTTGTTTATAATATGTTTACATTGCTGTTTTCATCAACTTTATTTGTATATATACTTGCTTTAATTTTTACCATTTTCTTTGCACATATATTTAAATTTTTTACCCTTTCTTCTTTTTCCATTTTCTTTGCCGTAGGCGTATCTCAGTTTGAAAATCTTTCCAACTTTTTTTTTTTTGGTTCCGTGCATTATTTACAATTAGTTTGGATTATTAAGGTTTTTGCCAATTTAGAATTCAATTTAATTCAATTATTTTTATCAACACACTTCTTTAAGACAATGAATTCATTTTTTTTTTTTTTTTATCAGCACATTTGATTTGACAATGAATTTGAAATGTATGGATTTAAAATTACATATATTTTAAGTCCATCAACTTGAAATTCATTGTTGGATTCAAAGGACTTTTCAAATCCGTAGATTTGAAATCCCTTTTTTTAGCAAATGTTAATATAATTCTTTAAGTCATTGTTTTATAAATAATTAATTTGCTTAATTTAATTATGTCAACTTTGATATTGAATTATAAAGAAAAATAATGTACCATATTTTTTTTAAATCTCTCCCCTCTCTTTGATCCAGCAGGTGTGTCAACTTTGGACGTAAATATTTATTGAATGGCATTGAATCAGCCCATGGGCCATACATGTTCTCGAAGCCCTATAAATCTAGTTTCCGAAGCAACAAATTGTGAGTCATTTTGAATTCATAGTTAGTTATAATTGTTTTACTGGAGAGTGGCAACATATTTCAAATGACATACCCTTTTACGCACTAGGTATACCGTACAACTTAAGCATATTTTTATAAAGTTACTTCTACTATTCTTAAAAAGTTATTCCTACTATTACTTAAAAATGCATTTATTAAGGGTAACTTTAAGTAATAACAGATGCAATGTAACGCCCCGAATCCAAAACATATAATTGTCTCAGATTCGAGGTGCCACTTGTGACTAAAATCCGAACTATAAAATTTTTGATATAAAAAGGGATAATAAAATAGAGATGAGTTTTATGTAGCGGAAGAATGAGTAGAATAATTATTATAACATATCTCACACACATATGTAAAATTTAATATCAATAGTATCATTTTATTTAAATGGGGAACTCTGTGTCGTCTCTATTACTGTCATTGCTCCACGAAATCATAATCTGCAAGGGTTGTAAAAAGGGGGCGTGAGATTTGAATTCTCACGTATGGGTGATTTGCAACGTCATGGGATTGGTAAATCCGAAGTACATTAAATTATACTCATTAATAAAGTATTTAATTCCATTAACCAGTTGACATATAAACACAAATATAATATATCACATAAGTAACAAGTCCACAATAATAATTAATTGGGCACAACAGGTTTCACATCGTATAATTGAAATATCACAAGTTGATTCACATTAAGGGGTGAAGCCCAAAGTCATTTTCAAGTAACGGCCTAATCTGCCAAAATCATTTTCCACATATTGTAATTCTTTTCCAAAATACCATAAACAAACCCGTACGACATCGTCTTTCATATTACTGGTGATCATTTATCACTGGTGGTCATTTACCACTGGTAGCCATATACTACTGGTGGTCATTTACCACTGGTAGCCATATACTACTGGTGATCATTTATCACTGGTGGTCATTTACCACTGGTAGCCATATACTACTGGTGTTCCGAAACACTGGCGGTCATTTACTACAAAATAAGTAATCAAGTAATCATCATCAATTCGTATAATCAACAAACACAAGTAATTTATATCAGGCATATATAATTATATCATATAGTTAACACACTTATAATATAGGTTTACATTTATATTGTATATTTGATTTTAGATTGATTTAGTCGAGTTCAGAGTATACCAGCACAACGTATTATGAGCAGATCAATCAACAGATCATCACCCACCTGTTAACTTTATAGCTAAGTCACAACTGTCTTGAAATTCCTTTGGAAGATAACTTGCGTTGTAGAAACGTCCCGAGAGTGATATACAAACAGAATGTCGGATCCCTCGTGCATATTCCGATTAGCATAGAATCCTAGTACGAAACCATTTGATTAAAAGTTGACCTTTGAATCAATAAGAAAACTTGAGAGTTTGAGGTACGAGAATCGAGGGGTCGTTGTCTTTAGAAAACTTATCGAAAGCTAAAACTCCTAAAGGTTGATTTCTAATTGATAAGTACACCCATTTTCAAGAGGAGATGTATTGGGGGGTGTATTTACTAATTTTTGTGGTGTCCTTAACAAAAGCCTTTTATAAAATTAAAAGTATATTCATAAAAATTATTATTCTTGAAAATACTTAAAAGAATAAAAATAATTACTTAAGAGTATTAATAAGAAAGAAAGAAAAGGTTTTTCTTTCTAAGATTTCTATTTCCCATTTTAAAAGAATTCTTGAATATAAGTATTCATATTTTATAAATAAAACTTCTCTTATTAAACTTATTAAAAGACTTTGACTTTTCTAAGAAAATTATATTAATCTTTCCCAAGAAAACTATTTTTAGTTGATGCTAGCTTTGGATATTAAAAGAAAGACTTTATCTTGTGTTTCTAATTTTCTAACAGGGGTACGAGGGGAAGACGAGTTTCCCTTTGTCTTTTAAACTCAACTAATGGTATCAATTCCATCATCAAAACAACCATACTAAAAATACTAGTTTCAAATACTAATTAACTAAAACAATGGCACTATACTACTATAATAATGATACTAAGCCGCTAAAAGAATAATACTAGTCCACCAAGTCAAAATACTACATCATCTCAAAACAACAGTACTCCATGATTCAACTAGTGCTACTAAAATTTCAATCCAAAGTTCGAGAGGGTTACAACTCATCACAACAGTCACTGAAGGAATAAGAATTCAACAGGATAAAGAAATAGGAATTTAACAAATTCATCATCCACTCCGTTTCTTGTTATACGGCTCCGAAATAGTCTCGATTATAATTCCGGAAATTACGAAAGAAGAAAACGAAGGTAGAAACCTTACGTTCTCCGGGTTCGAGGCGGTCAACGGGCGGCCTAACGGCGTCGTTCGGGAATTCGGGAAATAAATTGAACAGCCTAACGGCGTCGATCGGGATTTCCAGAAATTCCGGCAGCAGGGGTTTGGCTCGGCATCATCTCGGAAGAGGAGAAACAAAGAGAGGGGTTACGGTATTAAAATCGAAATTAATCGAAGTTGCAAATTTAATCGAAAATTAAACAGGGATGAAATTGAAAAGGGGATTTAGGCCTTACTGGAAAAATAAGAAGAAAGAGGCGACGGCGACGCTGTGGCTTGAGGAGGCGGCGGCGCTACTTTGGCGGTGGCGTCGCTGCTTCGCGAGCGGGAAGAGCGAGAGCGAGAGAGGAGGAGGCGAGAGGCATTGTGGCTTTGCGGTGGCGCGAGCGTCGCTGCTTCGTGGTGGCGCGACGACGGCGCTGAGCGAGGACTACAGCGGCGCTGTTTCACGGCGTCGCACGGCGGAAGCTGGAGGCGGACGTCGGCCGGAGCGATCGGAGGAGGCGACGGCGCTTGGCAACAGGAGAGAAGCGACGGCCGTTCGACGTCTATAGAGAGCGGCGGTGCGGTGGTGTTCGAAGAGAGAGAAAGTGGAAGCTGAGTTGAATTCGAAGAGATAGAGTGAAATAATTTCGTACATGTATGTGTGAATTGGGGAGAGAGGATAGAAAGCTTGGTGTGAAAATGGAAACTGAATTGAGAGAGACGTGCCTCTTTATAGGAATAATATCTCTATTTAATTAATTAATTTTAATTTAAAAGAAGGGATAATTTATGTGGATAAGATTAATTAATTAATTTATTTAATTAAAAAAGGAAAGTAATTTATGTGGTTTAGGATTAACCCCCTTTAATTCGGATATTTTCGTTCCCAATTGATATGGTTTAGGGATCGTTTGATTCACGAGTTTAATTCCTATTTAATAATTAATACAGTTTTGAGATTCAATTAATACTTTATTGTATTTGAATTATATTGACATATTTTATCAATAAATTATACGGATCGAAATCCTTAATTTAAACTTGAATATTTAATTTCTCGTAGTCCTTTATTCGTTTGAAAGATTCGATTCCTTTCTTCGAATTTAGGAAATTATAAAAGGGTATATATTTAAACTACACAAAAGCACTCAAAATAATAAAATTAAAAGAAACAAAGATAATAATATAAAATAAGGGTTTTAGGAATATAAGAGGTATAAAACGGGACGGGGTGTTACATGCAACTTTTCAATATTCGTTTTAATTAAAAATACACTTGAGTTGCACGGTGCACTTGATACACAAGAGACTTGCTTGTTTCAAATATCTTCCAAGTCAAACTCTTTCAAGTATTTCCTGCAACCTCAGTTTAAATTGTGTTTTCATTGAAATTTGTTGGATTCCAATGATTGTGTTCTAGTTTTATCATGGGTCAAAATATTAATTTTCAAAATATGATGATAATCTTAGTAAATATTGACATAATTATGATATATTATATGTAGTTTAATATGTGACATTATATTTGTGATTAATATGAGTATATATGAAAAAAAGGTTAATTTTTTTTTTTGTTCTTTACTAATTTTGATTTTTAGTTAGCTAAGGCTTCAACTTTAAAGATAATCCCCTAAATTGATCAAATTCAACTTTTCGTCCGTTTCCCGGCTAGAACAGGTAACTATATTTATCTTTGGGAAAATACACTTTTTTGTCCTTTAAGTTTGGTCAATTTTGTTTTTCGTCCTCTAACTTTTGATTTTATTTTTTAGTCCTATAACTTTTAAAAAATTAACATTTTCGTCCTAAAACCGATAATTTTTAGTCCTAAAATTAACATTTTAGTCCGATAACTTATGTTTTAGGATGAAAACGTTAATTTTTTTAAAGTTATCGGACTAAAAAATAAAGTCATAAGTTAAAGGATGAAATACAAAATTGACCAAACTTAAAGGACAAAAAAACCAATTTTCCCTTTATCTTTTTCCATCCTTTTTAAACATGCTAAATGGATGAAAAAGTTGATTCTGGTAAACTTAAGGACGAACTAAGAAGTTGAAAAATTAACTAATTATGTATTTTGAATTATATATTATTTAATACTTATAGTGTTTTATTTTTTAAAAATGGAGTCATATTGATACCCACTAATAATTAACTTTTATAATTATAAAAATACTCACTCTAAAAAACACTCGCTAATTAGCGATGAAAACATGTCTATCGTTAAAACGTCCATAGCTAATATTAGCGATGGAATTTTTACGTCATATCCGTCACTACACTATCGGGTCAAGACCCGAACAGGTCGAAAAAATTGCGACGGATACTGTCCGTCGTTAGATTATTAATATATTTATTAAATACACGATAATTTTGCGACGGAATTATCCGTTGCTACTATATGCGGCACACCTTTTAAAATATATTTATTAAATACACAATAATTTTGCGATGGGATTGTCCGTCGCTACTATATGTGGCCCACCTTCTATATTAGCCTAAATAGGCTTGGAACAATTAATTGCATGCTTGTGCTCAAGGAAAATCGAACTGCCGACCTCTCTTATACATGTGGAGGAGGCGTGATCCGTTCGGGCACGAGCTTCTATTGTTCATTTTTATGCAATTAATTGTATATGTATTCACATTGGTTCTTTTGTTGTTCATAATTCATCAAATTAATTTATTTTCGTTTCTAAATTGTTTATATAAATGTTGGGTACAACTTTTTTTCTTAGATTTGTAAAATGATTTATTTCGACAACGCAAAAATTTATATTTTGTTAATTTTTATGTAATTAATTGTATATGTATCAGAATTAACTCATTTTTTTTTCATAATTCATCAAATTAATTCATGTTCGTTTCTAACTTGTTTATATAAGTGTTGTGCCCAACTTTTTTTTTAATTTGTAAAATTAATTATTTCAACAACGCGTAAATTTATATTTCATTCATTTTTACGCAATTAGTTGTATATGTATACAAACTGATTTTTTTTTCATAATTCATTAAATTAATTACTTTTCGTTTCTAACTTATTTACATATATATTCAAATTTACTTTTTTTTTAAACTATTATTTTTCGACTACTTATAAATTATTTATCTAATAAAATATTATAAAAAACATAAAATTATCCAAAAGTAAAATAAAAAATAACATAAAATTAAAACATAATAAAATTGTATTAAAAAATTAGCATCTAAAAACTCTAGTAATCAGAATGAAATCCGGAACCCTCCTCCTCATCAGGGATCGACTGCGGTGGTGGTGGTGCAGAAGTTTCACCCACCCGGGAGCTGACCTGCTGCATCCACCTAGTGAGAGCCTGCTAGCTGGTTGTTCCTCTCTAGTTCCATTTTCTTCTTCTCTTTCTCCATTCGCTTCTTTTTTTTTTCTCCCGTTGCTTCTTCTGCAGATCCTCCATCTGCTGACGAACAACGTGCAGTTGTACCTCTAGGTCGATGTTGGGATGAGAGTGAATGGAAGATTGAGAGGATGAGCTCGATCCACGAGATTGGAGGATGGACTTAGCGAAACCACCGACCCCAAGGAGCCGCCATTTTTTAGCCTGAACATTCTTGAAATACAACTGGTTCTGAACATCAACCGGAGGCTCTATGAGGGGCATAGAGTTAGACCCAAATGCATCTTCTTGGTCAATAGGAGCCCGAAAATGAGTCTGGGAGGTGAGGTCATCCTGAATCCTCCTCTACAAATTAGTTATACTTTAATTAATAAATGTATTTATAAAATGTGAAATAATACTTTTAATATTAAAATTTAGCCGACTTAGGTGGATCTCGGTGGTGTGGCCATAGTTGGACTTCCCAGCCTCCTCGATGAGCGGGTGAGCAAGCTGAAATCCCTCAAAATGAGAGGGTGGACGTCCACTCTCCCGCTCCCACAAAGAACCAAATATAGTAATTAATATAATGAACTATTAAAAATTTGTAAAAATTAATAAAAATTTAAAAATTAAAACTTACAAATCTAATTCCGTGCACCAAAATAGACCATGAACTGACCCGATGTCTCGCGATGCCTTCTGCATCTGGGTCACCAAGGTGATTCGCTTTGTTCTTCTCAAACTTTTGCTTGAACTCATCGCTATTCCAGTACTCTACGTAGCGGTCCCAAATTGACCATTTTTCGCTGTCCAGTCCCAAATCGGTGGGGGTGCCTTCCGTCAACCACTTATTCCAAATTTTGAATAAAATGTCTCTGTACCGGTCGACACCTTTAATGCAAAAGTTCCTCCATATGTGTTCATCGTGCTATGAGGCCCATATACATTTTCTCAGCAATTACATTTAAGTGTAAATATCAATTTTATATAATTGATATAAATAAGTAATAAATAATAAAGGGTAAATTAATTAAATAAGTAATACCTTAACTCCACAAAGTAGACCCGTTTTTTACGTTTGGACACCACACCTAGTGGAAACCGAAGCTCTCGAATCTACTGGCAGGATGGAATCACTCACAAATCCAGTAGACTTGTGACCCTGTATAATCCTGTGACATTAAAACTTCAAAATATGAAATATAATTAGGTACATAAAATTATTGAGTAAAAAAGATTAAAACTTCTACAAAGAACCCTCTGGCTGAACTGCGAGCCGATTCTCAACAACCGGATGCTGGCGGGAGGAGGATGCATGGACCCCCAGGAGCCTGATGTATGGAGGAGGAGCCCTCGAGAGGCTGTGAAGTGAATTCTGATAGAGACCTCGGCCGGATGATCGGCGCAACCTCAGGTCAGAGTGGAACCTATCGTCTCCTTTGTCGTTGATCCACCTCCTGATCACTCTGGGATTCACTGCCTTGTCCACTCATCTCTAACAAAATTCATTCATACTAAAATCAAACTACTGAACTAAAATCAATAAGACTTATAATAAACTAAAATCGTACAATACTTCTAACATAATAATCATACTAAAAAAGTACTAAAAACCAATCCTACTCAATCATATATTAGTCCAAAATCATACAATACTTCTAACATGATAATCATATTAAAAAAGTACTAAAATTCAATCCTACTAAATCATATATAGTAAAAAATCATACAATTCTCCTAACATAATAATCATACCAAATGTTTAAACCATATAAACGATTCAATAATAAAAAATATATTAAATGATTCTCAATATTATAACAATTCTTCTAAATATAAATGATATTTAGGAGTGATTCAAGACATCCTAACATATAACAAGTCTCCCAACATAAACAATATATATAACAATTCTCCTAAGTATTATATAAATTCTCCTAAATATAAACAAACAATTCAAATGCTCAACATGTAACAACAATCAACATATATAAACAAAAATATAACAATTCTCCCAACAACATTTCTCCTAAATATAACAATTAAATATAAACAACAATCAACATATATACTCAATCATACATATGATAAACATACTCAATCCTACTAAAACGATAACATACTAAATCATAAAAATAATTATACCTAAACTCAATTATACTCAATCATATATATGATAAACATGCTTTAATTAAAATCAAATTTTAAACGGTGAATTTTTTTTTATGGTTAATGTGTAGAGGATGACGAAAAGAGCACTTTAATCGGGATGGATTGACTCTACGGCGACGACATGATCCTTCTCTGACATTATTTCTCTATTTTTTTCTCTTCTTCTTCCATCCAAATGCGTATTAAAAAGGGAAAAATATTAAGGACGAACAATGTCTGTCGCTAATGTTACCACCTTTAGTACCAAAACAACGTCGTTTTGAGGTATTAGAGACGGATAAGCCGTCACAAAATAAACTTTAAAGTTTAGTGACAACCATTTCATTGCTAATTGGTCGGCCACAATCAATGCGCACCGCTTCCCAAAACGTCGCTGTCAAACGGGTCGAATTAGCGACAACTATGTCCGTTGCTAAATTTGGCGGTACAAAGGGGGTGGGGGGGGGGGTGGGGTGGGGTCCCTTCATTAGCACGGTCTTATTTGTCCCTAATGTGAAAGATTAGTGACGACTGGCCCTTTTCGTTGCCAATCCTTCACATTAACGACAAGTGATCTATCTTCGTTGCTAGTTCCGTCACTAATGACATAACTAACGACGAAATTGGTTTCCATTGCTAATTTTCATCGCTGATTCGTAAGTTTTTCGTAGTGACTCTTTTCAACATTTTTAATCCTAAAATACGAATGAATTTATATAATTTATTTTGTAGATGTACTATAAACTACATATTTCTTTTATATAATAAAGTATTTTAATTCATTCGTATTTTTTTCTCTATTTTTATATAATAAACTACATATTTCTTTTATATAATAAAATATTAAGGACGAACAATGTCTGTCGCTAATGTTACCACCTTTAGTACCAAAACAACGTCGTTTTGAGGTATTAGAGACGGATAAGCCGTCACAAAATAAACTTTAAAGTTTAGTGACAACCATTTCATTGCTAATTGGTCGGCCACAATCAATGCGCACCGCTTCCCAAAACGTCGCTGTCAAACGGGTCGAATTAGCGACAACTATGTCCGTTTCTAAATTTGGCGGTACAAAGGGGGTGGGGGGGTGGGGTGGGGTCCCTTCATTAGCACGGTCTTATTTGTCCCTAATGTGAAAGATTAGTGACGACTGGCCCTTTTCGTTGCCAATCCTTCACATTAACGACAAGTGATCTATCTTCGTTGCTAGTTCCGTCACTAATGACATAACTAACGACGAAATTGGTTTCCATTGCTAATTTTCATCGCTGATTCGTAAGTTTTTCGTAGTGACTCTTTTCAACATTTTTAATCCTAAAATACGAATGAATTTATATAATTTATTTTGTAGATGTACTATAAACTACATATTTCTTTTATATAATAAAGTATTTTGAATTTATTATAATTAAATAAACTTGAAAAATTAAGCCTTATAATATATAATATATATATAATTAAACACACTATATATTTTAGTATATTAATTAGGGAAAATTATTGTATAGTACATGATCCAATAATGTATTACTCTCCACTATATGACCAAAAATTATACATATATATTAATTTATATGCATTCAATATATAACATTTGTACATACAATAAGAAATTGTATATCATAGTTTTACATGTACTCATTGAATGTACAATGTAGTGGAGTGTAATTGGCATATTAATTATATTAAAGAGTAACAAAAACATGATATCTTTAGTTTATGCTGATGATGGAAATTGTTCATTAAAGTCCATATAAAAACTGTTTATATATATGTTTAAATATGTTGTCTAGCTAATTAAACATGTACAGCAAAAGTAAACACGCAAATGTGATGGCACGAAAAGAGCATGAATTAGAGAAGCAAGTATTCTACGACACCGTTCGGGTACTCCCTATCCCTAATGCGAATGAAACCAAGGGACTATACATGCTCTCAAACCTGGACCAAACACTTCCCACTCCATTGGAGATTTTATTTTCTTTCCAAACAAACAGTTCCTTAAGAAAAGTTGATGTTGGCCGAACACTGAAGCAGTCTCTGAGCAAAGCCTTGGAGGTGTATTATCCGTTAGCAGGTAGAGTGAAGATGGGATTTGGTGGGAAGGTTGTGGTGGATTGCGACGTTGAGGGAGGCGTCCCATTTGCAGAGTCGTTTACCGACGAGGATATGGCGGCAGCTGTAGGGGACCTCGCCATGATTGATCTTGTGTATAACGATCCCACACCTTATGAGACTGGACTCGATGTACCACCCTTGGCAATTCAGGTAGGTGATTAAGATTCTTGTAAGTTGTAACTAATATCTCAAATGGTACTTTATTTTTCTGGGTTAGTTGCAAAAATAAATAAATTATTTTTGTAGGGGTTAGGGCACTATCTTTAGGGTTGACAAAATTAGGACACATGAATCATATGTACAAGTAAAACTAAGACACTATCTTTTATATAAGTTTGGCAAAATTTGACCAAACGTGGGAGAAATAATATATGTAATTTTATTTTAATAATAATTTTAATGGGGTAAGAATTTTTAACTTAATTTTACAAATTAATGTCATTATCCTATAATGATTTTACATATTTTAATAATATTTAATTTTATGAATAATAATAATTTTTAAATATAAATTTATAATTAATTTCAAATTTGAATAGATTTTTTGTTGATTTGGCTGTGAAAATGATTTTTTTATTGTTTGAGTTTTGACCTGTGTCTTAAAACCAGGTGAACAAATTCAAATGTGGAGGAATAATCCTTGGAATTAGATTCAACCATATGATATTTGATGGGGCGGGATTAATAGATTTCATGAAATCTTGGACTGAAATTGCTAGAGGTGTTTCTTTATCAATTAAGCCACGTTTGGATAGATCCATATTATCTCCAAGAAAACCTCCAAAAATCAATTTCCCTCATCCAGTGTTCTCTAAATTAGAAGGATTACTTACTTCTCCAGTTCCCCATAGCAAAGGAAACATAAAAGTAAAGAAGTCATTCATCTTCACACCGACAATGCTTTCCCGACTCCGAGAATTAGCTATGCTGGATCCTACGACCTCTGAACTAATATTGGCTTTCACTTGGATATGCTGGACCAAGGCCCACAAACTCGGCCCCGATGAGATGAGCCGAATAGGCACGGCCGTAGATGGTCGTTACAAGTTAAAGTCTCTCATACCTAGAGGCTATTTTGGTAACTGCATAGTCGTCCCTTGTGCTCAATCCAAAGTAGGAGATCTGACGAGGCAGCCCTTATCTTACGCGATAGGGATAGTGCATGAAGCCATCAAAGCAGTGACAGGAGACTACATAAGATCAATGATAGACTTTCTTGAAATTACCAGAAAATCTCTGAATCGAGACAATAAAATACTCACCTCCATGTGGACTAGGCTTCCATTTTACGAGATTGATTTTGGATGGGGAGTGGCGTCACAAGTCGCTCCCGGGGCACTGGTATATTCTTTTCCCATGGAAAGGACAACAAAAACATAGTATTATCAGCAACATTGTCTGTTGATGCAATGGAGGTTTTCCAGGAGCTCTTTACATCACAATTAATGAAGGATATATGATTAGCACCTTGAATGATGTATGCATGGGTTTCTGTACAATGTACTCTCTATCTGAAATTCACTAGTTAAAAGCTATATAATGTTACATGAACAATCTTTAGGCTCTCAATTAAGTATTATCGAATAAAAAAAAAAAAAAAATTCTCATAACTCGTTTAGTGTTCAATTTTGATTTCAGAAGAGTTAACCTTTTCAATTTAGTTACAGCTTCCATTGTTAAAAAATGTCAAATTTAGTTACAAAATCACTTCAAAAACTTGAAACGGACTAGAATGCCCAATTTTAGCCCTAATATATCTTCACGTGACACTCATGTGACACCATTTTTAAAATTTTCGGCTATTTTTTGGGGCAGAAATTGAATAATTCTTTTAATGTTGGAACTTATTATTTTTTTTTGTTTTGATAAAAGCCAATGTTATTAAAACATGAGAGAGCAAAAGAGCATCAGTAATGCTCGCTTCCAGAAAGTCCAAATAAAAACAGAGTGAAAAAATGTTGAAAGCATAGTGTATATTTCGAAACACTGGAAGGATAAAAGGAAAAAATCACGAAACGAATTCGTGATATAAACCGAGTCTAGGAATAACCTATTCCCGCAAGACTGAATACGCCCGCATAGTGCTTACGGTATAATGCGTACGAGTCTCCACACTAGTACAAAAAAGGTCAAAGAGAGCGGTTATATTTAAGCTCCGAAAGCGGTTAAAACCGCTTTCTAAGAAACAGCTATGTAAGCCTAAGAGAGCGGTTTGGAAACCGCTGTGCAAAGTTGGACCTAAGACAGCGGTTTTGAACCGCTGTCCAAGAGAAAGAACTAAAAGAGCGGTTTTTAACCGCTCTCCAAGTGCCACACTAAGAGAGCGGTTATAAACCGCTATCCAAGCCTCACTCTTAGACAGCGGTTATTAACCGCTCTCCAAGAGCCTTTTTAATTTTTTTTTTAATTATTTGGACAGTGGTTATTAACCGCTCTCCAAGCTATTTTTTAATTTTTTTTAATTATTGCCGCTTTTTTTCAATTATATATATATATATATATATATATATATATATATTTTAATAAACCTGCTTATATATTCAAAATTACCAAAACACATATACTAATATTTATTCGTAACATCAAATAAATATAATATAATATCCAATAACATGAAATATTAATTCATCACAAATTAATATATAAGTTACATGCTATCAAAAGTTATAATAATGTTTTACAAGAATCGATTGTAAAGATACCCAATCCAATCCATCTTCCATTTCTCCATTCGAGTGTTGTTGTAAAAAGGGATCCGAGGCCTATGCACAAACTGCAAATTACATAGAAAATTTAATTAAATAATAAATATTTTTTATTCAATCAATAATATTTAAAATAAATCGATAATCGACTTACTTCTTCAGGAATGGTGGTCCGAGAAGTCAAGATTATATCTTCAATGTAGCAACACACAAAATGTCCACAGTGATTGCCATCTTGCTGCCTCGGAACCTATTGATTAACAATTACAATCATGTACTATAACTATGATTATTTTCTATTGATTTTATAATTTTCTAAAGTAACTTACCTTAATGTTTTTCCACAGCACTTTACTAATATTGGTGGTATCTGATTTTTTACCTGGAAGGCTAGTCTGATACATTGCCATCACACTATATAATTATTTTAAAAAATAAATATACATTAGATATTTATAATCTTAAAAGTAAAACAAATCATAATATGAGAATATTAAAAATTAACTTACGTACCCTTCCATAAATGCTATAAGATCGGGACGATGTGTATACACCCCATCCGTAGCTGGATCCAAATAATACACAGTAAGACCCCTCATTCTTATGGCCAACATCACCCAATGCTCACTACATTATATTAACAAAATTAAAATTAATCGCTTGTTCGTATAAATAAATTTTTTTATGAAATATTTATTATACTTACCCCACATCTGTTGGCCAAAAAATGAGATGGTCTCTCTCTCTATATTTCAACATATGTTGAATAATGTCGTTCATATACTGTGTCCTATTACCAAAAATGCTACACACTTGTGGGCAGATGAAGGAATAATTTGCACTTGCAACGACATCTACGGTTAAATATACCTCGCCCAAATACCTTTAACCAACATACGCTAATATTAATATTTAATAAGTAAGTTAAACTATAAATGAAGTAAATGTTGAGAATTAAGTAAACACACCTGAGGTAAAAAGTCATGGTAGTTGCACTCAACCACTTGTCACCGAAGACTTCTTCGACATAATCTCGTATGATGAACTCCTCATATCCAACATAGTTAAAGTAAGCATTAATGGGAACTGTGACTGTATTGAAGCTGGAGGACACCATGTAGTGCACCGTACTCATTACAGTGACATCGTGGGGTACGTCTCCGGGCAGGGGGTACCCTAATCGCCGTCTGCGCACACCAACAGTTGGTTCCCCTGGTCTCTCCCTCTGTGTAGTCTTTTGTGGAGTCGGGAGTATCTACAATCAATATTTGTAATATTATTTAAAATAAATTGACTTATTAATTACTTTAATAACATGTATTTTACCTTTTTTGTGAGAGAAACCAAGTTTTGCGGCCATTCGAGGAAGTGCCCGACCGCGTCTCCGACTGTGGTGGCCACATCTTCTGGTTTTGGCAACAGTGAAGTCTCTTGTCCAATTTCAGGTACAGTGAGGGTGACTTTCACAAAACCAGGAGTGATTGGGCGACCATGGATCACTCCACTGGAGCTATCGAACAACATTCCAGTGGCCACCAACCGAAGAGGATAATCCAAATAAAGGTAACAAGGAGTCGTCTGTTCGAAGAGAATATTCAGTTAGAAAATTTATACTAGTATTTAATTAAAATAAATACGAGATACATTTGATACCTCGGAGACGTTTTGAAGTGCATCATGAAAGTCGTCTGAAGCATTGTTTCTAACAGCACTCTCTCTAGCCTCAGCGGAAAACATAGGAGCACTGTTTTCACAGCTAGCACCACTAGATGACATCCCATATCTCATTTGATGGTTTGATATCATCGAAACTTGTTTAGCTAAGTCGGCAACCTGGGCTGAAAGTTGTTCCACCTTAGACATAGCCGCCATACCAGGTGCCATACTCAATGATTTCTTCGTGACGCCAAATCCAAGTCCCCGTATGCGTCCGGGATGCTCCTGACAATTTATTGCCCGTGCAAACAGATCATCAGTCCCCACAGTGCGGGTCTCGTCGGGCGTCATGCTCTGAGATATGCGCTCCTAAATAACAAACAAATATTATTAAATCATTTCAAATTAAATAATAGTTTATAATGTTAAAGATAAAATAATGGATGAACTACCGCTTCATCAATGATACGCTGTGTTTTGGGATTGGGAACATTCCCATCTCGAGTCTTTCTTGTAGTCTAAAATAACTCATAACGGGTAACAACAGGTGCACTCTATCCACCTTTTCTTTTTTCTTCTTTCTACGATAATAATAAACATGTAAAAAATCATTAAAAGTGAATATATATTAATGAAGTGAATGATCATAAAAAAAATTAAAAGTTAGCAAATCTCACCAAATCCTCCCTAATGCGTGCATAACCTCTGGAAGATCCACGATATCGCGCCTCCATATTCTTAGCTTGTATTCTATTTCTGTTACTTTTTACCTACAGTGTAATATAAATACGATAAATACTGAAAAAAAAAGAATAGGTGAAATAACATTAATCAATTTTACCTTGAAATCATCAAGCATAGATCTACGCACAAACTCCTGCCAATAAGGAGCCACCATAGGGGATTCCGCATAGTCTTTAGGCGGCGTAGACGAATACAAACCAGTCTTCGGGTCTCGTGCCTTATTCCTCAGAAAAGTCCGAAATTTTTTGACCTTATTTCCAGCTTGTTTAAGTATATCATGCTTCTTTGTGTGATCAAGGCCGATGAATGTAGTCTGCATAAACATATAGAATATAACAATTTATATTTAGTAATTTCACATATAAAAATAAATTATACAATAATTTTAATATGCACTACAATTAATTAACATACCACGAGCTCATCCCATATCGCTTCCTTGAAAGGAGTCATCTTAGGCTTACGCCAGTCATTGCATGGCAGCACGATAGGGACAACTCTCCTGACTGCAGACCCAATGAAGTACGCCAACTTCGCACTCTATGGTCCTATCGGCTGCCCATACTCATTGAATGATAACTGCAATTCAATGATATCATTAGGTCAACAGACAATTAATTAATATAATAACAATTAAACTGTTCAATTGTATTAAAATTACCTTCAGTAATTTTCTTTGCTACGGTCTTTTTTCAGTGAAGTCATCGTGACTATACCCCTCTTGCGCTTCTCTCCAGAGCTACTAGAGGTGGGAACATCAGTGTTATCCTGTCTTGTGTCATCATCTCCGTCATCTGGATCATCTCCATCATCTGGCTCATCTCCAGCATATGGAAAATAAGCTGGATCATCTCCATCATCTCTATCATAGGGCAAATAATCCATGATCCTGCGAAATAAAATAAAAAATATGTAAGAGTTATAAAGAAACAACATTTAATAAAGCACAAACAATAACATTCAATAAAGTCATACATTTCTTTTTAGCACTGATTTTTCTTTTTCGTTTTTGGTTGACTTTTCTTGTTCATGACCATGAATGTTGATGAGATCCGGATTGATATACTCATCATCACTTGTAAGTTTTCTCTGGTACGGATGGGGATTTGCAGGATCATCGAAAGAGGGTACAGAATGAGTGAAGTTCTGGAAAGGATCATCAATCATGTCAACATCTTCATCGACGTGATCGCTGATCTGGTAACTATGGTTAAATTTGTTTGACAGAAGCACAATTGACCATTTCTTGTTAACTGGGTCGGGGACATAGAAAATTTGTTGAGCTTGACTAGCCATTATGTAAGAGTCATCTCTGTATCCCACATTCTTCAAATCAACGCGTACGAACCCAGAACGTTCAACTTGGACCCCATTTGGGATCCTCACCCAACTACAATCGAAAATTGGCTCACGGTGACCAACATAGTCGAGTTCCCAAATATTGACAATCTGTCCAAAGTAAGTGATATTCGACTGATTCCATGCAGTTGCAGTACACCCCACTATTCTGCATTGTACTTGTGGCATCATGATCTCTGGTACAAAACGTGTATCCATTAATAAGATAACACTTGTATGAATACACATGTCTATCAGGCAATCTGGATAACCACTTAACACTTTCTTTCACCGAGTCTTTATCCTGTGACAACATATTTGCAACATAACCATTGAACTAGTCAACAAACGTGCGATTGTGCTCAATTTCAATCCATGATCTAGCTCTGGTGGGAAAAGACTCAGAAAGTGCCTGCATGTGCAGGTCAATAAAAGGAAGCACGTCGACCGTGTTGTGAAGTACACACAAGTGCATCCGCGTTAGCTCCTTCATACTAACACTTACAGGTTGGCCACCGGTAATGCCTTCACCATCCATTCTATTGGTGTCGGGTACTTGGAAGTCCAATTGCATCGACATTCGGAATAAATTCAGACCAGTACTCGACTGCTTCTTCTACTAAATAGCGTTCTGCAATGCATCCCTCCGGCCTGTACATATTCATCACATACCCTTTTAACACTTTCATATATCTCTCTACACCATACATCCATCGCATACGAGCAGGACCACACATCCTTGTCTCGTGTACCAAATGAACGATTAAGTGAACCATTATATCAAAAAATGAAGGAGGAAAATACATTTCAAGCTCACAAAGCGTCCCCACAATCTGTCTCTGAAAACCAAGCAATTTTCTAGGATCAATAACTTTAATACTCATTGCCTTGAAGAACCAACAAAGCTTTGTTATGGTTATGCACACATTTTCAGGCAAGATAGAACGTATTGCAATGGACAAGAAATTCTCCATGATGACATGATAGTCATGTGATTTCAGATTCATCAACTTCACGCCATCATCTGAAACAAGTCTCTGTATATTGGACGAATAACCCTCTGGTACTTTCACATCCTTTAGTGTTTGAAGAAGATTTTTTCTCTCACTCTTGGACAAGGTGTGTGCAGCAGGAGGTAATTTCGGTGGTTTACCTTCTTCATACACAGGTGCCAGTTCAGCTCTTATACCCATATCAACCATATCCATTCTTGCATTGTAACCATTCTTAGACTTGTTATCATCTAGCAGAGTATTGAGCAAACTAGCACAAACATTCTTCTCAACGTGCATTAGATCAATGAAGTGTCTAACATACAACTCTTTCCAATAGGGCAATTGAAAGAAAATTGATTCCTTCTTCCAGCCTCTAGTTGGGAGACTCTTTGCAAAGTGTTTTCCGTATTGTGTGTTGACATTCTTCATCTCGTTCAATACATCTGTACCTAAAAATAAATGTGGTGCTCCACGTTCCTCGATTGTGCCATCGAATGCATCGGCCATTCTTCTGTACTCTTGTGTTGGCTCCAACCACCTTCTATGCCCCATATAAACAGTCTTCCTACAATGACATAAACGAATGTGATCTGTGTTCGTGGTACACCAAGGACATGCATCGGCCCCCTTCACACTATATCCAAATACATTCCCATAAGCGGGGAAGTCATTGATAGTCCCAAACAACATGGCCTTCAACTTGAAATTCTCCTTTCTATAAGCATCATACACATCGACCCCCTCATTCCACAAGAGCTTCAAGTCCTCTATCAAAGGAGCCAGATATACATCTATGTCGTTACCAGGTTGTTTGGGTCCTGATATCAATATAGACAACATCATATAAGTGCGCTTCATGCACAACTCCGGTGAAAGATTATAAACCATCAGAATCACTGGCCATGTACTGTGGTTGGTACTTTGGATACCGAACGGATTCATTCCGTCAGTTGAGAATGCAAGACGCAAGTGTCGTGGCTCGTCACCAAATTCTGGATGTCTGGCATCGAATGTCTTCCACTGGGGTGAATCAGCAGGGTGTCTTAGCATTCCATCATCGATCCTATCATCATGATGCCAAGTTAAATTTCTAGCGTCCACACCGCTACTATACATTCTCCTGAATCTTGGTATTATTGGGAAGTACCACATCACCTTCGCTGGAGATTTATTCTTCAGATATCTCTTCTTCCCACACTTGGGACATTCATCAAGGTCTTCATACTCCTTCCGAAATAAGATACAATCACCCGGGCAAGCATGAATTTTCTGATGTGTTAACCCGATGGACTTAAGCATTTGCTTAGCCTCATATGCTTTCGTAGGCAGTACATTTCCATCGGGCAATAGACCACTAATTTCTTCCAGCATACTTGAGAAGCACACATCGGATAACTCGTGTGCTGCTTTTAGGTTGAACAATATCAACACAACTGACACTTTTGTTGCCTTCTTACTCCCAGGCCAAAGGGGCAATCCAGCGTCATCCCTTAATTTTTCAGACATATAAGGGTGATCTCGCAGATTTGTGTCATCCCCACTCGATGTATCAACATTCGGCACATCTCTGAAACTATCCTCATCCACTGTATCTTCAAACCTAAAGTCAGTTCTTATGTTGCTAGAGCTACATCCATCTCTTCTCTCACCATGAAATGTCCAAACGGTATATGTTTTATCAATACCGTGACACATCAAGTGGTCAAACAAACTTTCTCGACCACTAACAGTTTTTCCATTCATACATTTCCAACACGGACATAGAATGTATCGATGGTCGGTGCAGTGTCTAATTGCATGATTACAAAACTCTTCCACCCCATTCCAATACTCCTCTGATAATCTATCTGCCCGAACCCACTTTCGATCCATATAGAACTAGAGATGCCTATATAGATTAACCGAAAAGTACACGTGTTGAGTCTAACATATTAATCCTAACATGCACCCTAAAACAATTTCATCTAAAATTTCAACATATGAATCCTAATATGCATTCTAACAATTTCATCTAAAGATATTCCTAAAGCCTTCAATATTTCCCATTTATAAACCTTTTGAAATAAATTCTAACATTTTAATACTAATTAACATGCACTCTAAAACAATTTCATCTAAAATTTCAACATATGAATCATAACATGTGCGCATTCTAACAATTTCATCTAAAAATATTCCTAAAGCCTTCAATATTTCCCATCTATAAACCTCTTGAAACAAATTCTAACATTTTAATACTAATTAACATGCACACTAAAACAATTTTATCTAAAATTCTAACATATATCCTAACATGCATTCTAACAATTCCATTTAAATTATTCCTAAAGCCTTCAATATTATTTCTCATCTATAAACCTCTTGAAATAAAGTCTAACATTTTAATGCTAATTAAGATATATATACATCTAAAATTCTAAAAAATTATAATATGTCCATCTAAAATTCTAACAAATTCTAACAAATTTCATCTAAAATAATTTTAACATATTAAACCTAACTTGCAACAATTTCATCTAAAATTAATCAAAAAGCCTTCAATTAACCAATGTTTCACCAATAACATACATATATATATACATATTCATACATATTCATATATATATATATATATATATATATATATATACATATATATACATATGCATATTCATATACATTACATTTTCATATATATACATATATAAATTCATATATATATATACACATATATATACATACATATACATTTTAATACATTTAAAATACATATTATATACATACCTGTAGAAGACGGCGGAGAGGGCGGCGGTGGAGGGGCGGCGGCGGCGGTGCAATGCCGCGTGGGGAGGCCGAACGGCGGACTAGCAGCGGCGGTGGCTGGGCGGCATCACGGCGGTGCTGGGCGATGGCTGGGCGGCGTCACGGCGGTGGGGTGGGGGGAGGAAGCTCCTTCGCGGCGGTGGGGGTGGAGGACCACGACTCTGATATGGTGGGGGAGGAAAATTGTACGCGTCGAATTAGGGTCAAAAGGGGCTAAATTGGGGTCAAACTCTTAGAGAGCGGTTATAAACCGCTTTCCAAGTAATTCTCTAAGATAGCGGTTAAAAACCGCTTTCCAAGTTCCACTTGGAGAGCGGTTTAAAACCGCTCTGTAAGTTCCTTCTTAGACAGCGGTTTTTTAACCGCTTTCTTGCACATTCCATCTAACACAGCGGTTTTTAACCGCTCTCTTAGACTAACACTTGGAGAGCGGTTAATAACCGCTGTCTTAGCCATTTTTTTTTTAATATAATTATGTTAAACCGCTCTCCAAGCTTTGTTTTGGAGAGCGGTTTTTTTAATAGCTCTCCAAGTATAGCTCTCCAAGTCCAAATGTGTAGTAGTGCCAAAGGTAAAATGGTTTATCAATTTACACCGGTAGCACCACCGTGTATGAATTTTCAGCGAACGAAATCGGAATTATGAGCTTAACGGGTATATGCAGCGAAAGGCTTTCAGAAATTTGGGTTCGTAAAAGTGTGTTCTGAAAGTTGGACGAAATGGGGTATATATAGGCGGAAGTTCGACCCATCTGAAGGTTGCTGGAGTGGAGTATGTGGTGATCATGGATCACCCACGTTCTGTAGTGGAGAGAAACGCAGTTTCTCATTCTTGGGAAGCAAGAACGGAATATTCCAGATACTCTGGAGTGTATTAATCATTTTCGTAGGTGTATTAAACATGTTCGTGGGCCGAACCAATTCTAAATGGACCACCCGATGTGGGCCGACCCAATTCCATAATGGTCACCCGATCCGATTGGATCCAAAAGGTTATTGGGCTATTTTATATTTTTGGTACTCTAAAAATATAGGTAAGACACCAAAGCCCACCCAAAACCCAATTGCCAAGAACCACGAACCCGGGCGCGGGCGCGGGCTCGGACGGGGCGGGGCGCGCGCGTGTGTGGTCCATGGTTAGGGTCCCCATGTCCCAATTTAAAGAACATGAATACTTTCCTACTTATATACAAGACAATCTTGTAATTTTCCAATGTGGGATGGAACTTCATTTCCCATTTCCCATGAAATTATTCAATACAAATGATTAATACTACAACTTCCCAAATTAATTTCTCACTCACCGGAAATCGGTTTTGAGATATTAAATATACCACGCTCATCTACTCCGCGAGTAGAACAACATCGTTAATTTTATTTTCCCAAAAACTAACGTTTTTACTCCTAAAAAAATTAGTCAAAGTCAGGGTATTAAACCTTCATTAAACCAATTTCCAACAATCCCCCACATGAGTGAGAATTGCACCTATACAGAGTCAAGCTTCTTCGTTTAGCCCATTTGAGACCTCATTGCTTCCGGATAAGTAACCAATGGTTTTGAACTTTCCGTAGCTCGGCACCATCGGGTATACCGGCGGCTTAGTGAATACGATGCCTTGAACTAATCCCCCTTAGTGTATACCTTACAGACAGTGCAGACACAAGTCAGTCTCGATTCCGATTTGTTCTTACGTTTTTATCCATTTTGGCCCTGGACGCCCTTTGTATTCATAAATGTTTGGTCGAAGCGGCCCTCACTTCTCATTTATATAGGTGATCTCCTTTCGAGTATCCCGTCATACTCAGTCCCACATGGACTTATAAGAATCATTAAAAGTCAATGACTTATCCTTTACCACAACTCACGTGTTCACTAACACTTGACACAGTGCTGTCAGGAACGGTCATGATTTTCAAGTGTTGTACAACTAACATTCACAGCTTAGTTTTCCCTTTTGAACCAAGTTCTTGAGATCTCCAGTCATCATGGTTGGGTTACCACTGTTTCAGTTTTATTTGTGGATTTCAGACCCATTCCCTCTATCAGCTTATTCATTTGATCTCGGTTCAAGCTCTTCGTGAGCGGATCCGCTATGTTGTCAATTGATCTTACATAATCAATTGTTATAATACCAGTTGAGATCAAATGTCTAACAGAGTTATGTCGATGACGAATATGTCTCGACTTTCCGTTGTACATGCTGCTCAAAGCTCTACCAATAGCAGCTTGACAGTCATAATGTACCATTACAGATGGTACCGGTTTGTTCCAACAAGGAATGTCTTCTAAGAAGTTATGAAGCCATTCAGCTTCTTCACCAGCTTGATCCAGAGCGATGAATTCAGATTCCATTGTGGAACAGGCAATACACGTTTGCTTTGTGGATTTCCACGATACAGCAGCTCCTCCAATAGTGAATACACATCCACTAGTTGAGAACGAGTCTTTACTATCGGATATCCAATTAGCATCACTGTACCCTTCAAGTACAGCTGGATGTCGCGTGTAGTGTAGCCCAAAGTCAAGAGTATACTTCAAGTATCTCAAGACCCTTTTCAGAGCCTTCCAATGTTCATGACTTGGATTGCTCGTGTACCTGCTTAGTTTGTTCACAGAACATGCAAGATCAGGACGTGTGCAATTTGTAATGTACATCACGCTTCGAATGATCCTTGCATATTCTAACTGATTCACAGGTTCACCTCAGTTTTTCTTCAGATGAACATTTTGTTCTAGTGGAGTTTTAGCAGATGGATCATCAAATGCATTAAATTTCTTCAATACTTTCTCAACATAATGAGATTGTGTTAAAGAAATTCCATTTGAAGTTCTTTCAATTTTGATTCCTAGAATCACGTCTGCTAACCCCATATCTTTCATGTCAAAATTTTTCTTTAACATGTTTTTCGTATTAACGATCACATTTGAATTGTTACCTATGATTAACATGTCATCAACATATAAGCATACGATAACAAATCCATTTGGTGTATCTTTCACATACACGCATTTGTCATATTCGTTAATTCGAAATCCATTTGACAACATAATATTGTCAAATTTCAAATGCCATTGTATAGGAGCTTGTTTAAGTCCATACAATGATCGAACGAGTTTACAAACCTTTTTCTCGCTCCCGGGTACAACATAACCCTCTGGTTGATCCATGTATATCTCTGCATCTATCTCTCAATTAAGAAAAGCAGTCTTTACATCCATTTGGTGTATTTCGAGATTATGCAAAGCAGCAATCGCAAAAAGTACACGAATGGATGTAATTCTTGTAATCGGAGAGTAGGTGTCAAAGAAATCATGTCCTTCTCTTTGTTTAAAACCCTTTGCAACCAAACGGGCTTTATACTTGTCAATTGATCCATCTGCTTTGTACTTTCTTTTAAGGATCCACTTACATCCTAAGGTCTTGCAACCTTTAGGGAGGTCAACCAACTCCCATGTATGATTTTGCAGAATTGAATCATATTCATTGTTTATTGCTTCTTTCCAGAGAGGTGCATCTGGTCTGGAAAGAGCTTCTTTGATAGTCCTAGGTTCTTCTTCTAACACATAGGTGATGAAGTCTGGACCATAGGTCTTATCAATTCTAGCTCGTTTACTGCGTCTGGGTTCTTCACTCTGCTGAGTGGAAGGATCTGCAGCTTCACTTGATTCCTCATGAGTTCGTTTATTTGAACTCACTTCTTCTTTGTCCCTACACGGGAACACATTTTCAAAGAAAACAACATTCCTTGATTCAATTGTAGTACCTACTGTCATATCATGTATCTCTGATTTGTGAATCAAGAACCGATAGGCACTACTATTGAAGGCATATCATATAAAGATCCCATCGACCGTCTTAGGTCCGATTTTCACTTGTTTAGGAAGTGGCACTTCAATTTTAGCTAAACACCCCCACACTTTGAGGTATTTGTAAGATGGTTTGCGATTTTTCCACAACTCATAAGGTGTCTTATCTTGAGTCTTTAGTGGAATTTTGTTAAGGATGTGGTTAGCTGACAGAATAGCTTCCCCCACATGTTCTGAGGTAAACCCGAGCTGATTAACATTGCGTTCATCATCTCTTTCAAGGTTCGGTTTTTCCTCTCTGCAATACCATTCGATTGAGGTGAGTAAGGAGCTGTCGTTTGATGTATGATACCTGATTCGACACATAATTGTTCAAACGGAGCCACATACTCTCCACCTCTATCACTACGAATTGCTTTAATTGTAGTATTCATTTGATTCTCTACTTCACTTTTATAATTTTTAAAAGCTTCAATAACTTCATCTTTACTTCGTAGCAAGTAAACGTAGCAAAATCTTGTGCTATCATCAATAAAAGTAATAAAATACTTTTTTCCACCTCTAGTTTGCACAAACTTTAAATCACATACATCAGTGTGAATTAATTCTAGAGGAGTAGTGTTCCTTTCAACTGACTTAAATGGTAATTTAGTCATCTTTGCTTATACACAAATTTCACATCTTTTGGATGTATCAACATTCTCAATTTTAAGTAAATCTAAATTTACTAAACGTTTTATAGATTTTAGATTAACATGTCCTAATCTAAAATGCCATAAAGAGGAACACTCAACGATATAAGCAGAAGTAGAAGCATTCTCATTGATAATAGTGTTTTTGCCATCACGGCTTACAGTCATGACAAACATTTTAAAAAGGCCCTTCTCGAGGTAACTTTTTCCTAGAAAGATACCAAACTTGCTAAGTACAACGCCGTTTGACTCAAACACTAGTTTAAACTGACTACTAACTAAAAGAGACCCCGAAGTTAGATTCTTCCGGATGTTCGGGACATGCAGCACGTCCTTCAGTTTCAGCTCCTTTCCCGAAGTCAGTTTGATTACCACCATTCCTACACCAACCACTTCAGACGAGGCTTGGTTCCCCATGTAGAGCTTTCTCTCCTCAGCAGGAGAATAAGTGAATTGACCCCGGCATTTCCTACGAAAGGATTGCCGCCAACATTTCCCACGAAGGGATTAGCACTTGAACTTCCCACGAAGGGATTAGTGCTAGAGTTTCCTACAAAGGGATTAGCATTTCCCACGAAGGGATTGCCATTGGCTTGGTTCTTCATCCATTCAGCAAAAAAGTTGCAAAAATTCCCAAACTCGAAAGGAGGAATTGTAGTTGGATTACCTGAGGTGATTTCCTTGGCAGGATCAGGATTACCAACCTTATTTGGATTTGTACCCGAAGGTACTGGATTAGTGTCAGATGGATCACCCTTAGTCGGCGAAGACACGTCCATCTTGTTGTCATAGTTATGATTCGATATATCAGTGTATCGAAATAAGAAAAGATATTCAGTCTTGCGATTGTTGAAAGCAGAGTGTATATTTTGAAACACTAGAAGGATAAAAGGAAAAAATCACGAAACAAATTCGTGATATAAACCGAGTCTAGGAATAACCTATTCCCGCAAGACTGAATACGCCCGTATAGTGCTTACGGTATAATGCGTACGAGTCTCCAAAGGTAAAACGGTTTACTAATTCACACCGGTAGCACCACCGTGTATGAATTTTCGGCGAACGAAATCGGAATTATGAGCTTAATGGGTATACGCAGCGAAAGGCTTCGGAAATTTGGATTCGTAAAAGTGTGTTCTGAAAGTTGGACGAAATGAGGTATATATAGGCGGAAGTTCGACCCATCTGAAGGTTGCTGGAGTGGAGTACGTGGTGATCATGGATCACCCACGTTCTGTAGTGGAGAGAAATGCAGTTTCTCATTCTTGGGAAGAAAGAACGGAATATTCCAGATACTCTGGAGTGTATTAATTATTTTCGTAGGTGTATTAAACATGTTCGTGGGCCGAACCAATTCTAAATGGGCCACCCGATGTGGGCCAACCCAATTCCATACGGGTCACCGATCCGATTGGATCCAAAAGGTTATTGGGCTATTTTATATTTTTTGGTACTCTAAAAATATAGGTAAGACACCAAAGCCCACCCAAAGCCCAATTGCCAAGAACCACGAACCCGGGCCCGGGCCCGGGCGCGGGCTCGGGTGGGGCGGGGCGCGCGCGTGTGTGGTCCATGGTTAGGGTCCCCATGTCCCAATTTAAAGAACATGTATACTTTCCTATTTATATACAAGACAATCTTCTTGTAATTTTCCAATGTGGGATGGAACTTCATTTCCCATTTCCCATGAAATTATTCAATACATGATTAATACTACAACTTCCCAAATTAATTTCTCACTCACCGGAAATTGGTTTTGAGATATTAAATATACCACGCTCATCTACTCCGTGAGTAGAACAACATCGTTAATTTTATTTTCCCAAAAACTAACGTTTTTACTCCTAAAAAAATTAGTCAAAGTCAGGGTATTAAACCTTCATTAAACCAATTTCCAACAAAAAATACAAAAAAACAACAATTCCCTCCCAGCTCATGGAGACTTTAATCTTCATAACAACTTTGGTTGATGTAATCTCAACCCCATCGAATACCTTTTTAGTTGGCGCCTTCCATATATGCCACATACACACATGTAGTTTAACTGATCATTGCAGCTATTCATGGAGACAGGTTAATCACCATGTTTTTCTCGTTCGAGAACACTGCGGGAGACATCGGCCAAGCCATGACTACGTCAAAAAATCTTGCATTTTATAAATGCACATTTAGGAGTTATCAAGGCACCATCTACGTGTGCAATTTTACAAAGAGTGTGACATTTTCGGAGCTGCTGCTGCCGTATTTTAGTCTTGCAATGTGTATGCCGACAAGATGAGGACCAGAACTGCACTTTAACTATTACACCTGGGTTCGATTCGCAAAAAGCACGTTTTAAAGTGTTTTTGGGCCGTCCTTGGTCCAACTACTCCACTTTAGTTGTGATGGAGTCATACCTTGACATCATAATACAACCGTCTGGTTGGTACGATTGGTCGTCGATAACCAAGGACGATTTGTTTTATTAGGAAATGAAAAATCGTGGGCCCGGGGTAGCTACAAACAAAAGAGCGATTGGTCGATTGATGTGACCGGTAATCCAAAAAAATGCAGAATTTCACTGTGGGGGAATTCATTAACAAGGATGGTTGCTGGTATTCCATTCAGTAATAACTTCATAGATGTCAAGAATTTGATAGTTTTTTGTTGATAGTTGAAAAGTGCAGGTGTGGTGTACGTAAAATGTGTTTGCTAGAATTTGTAACTTAGTTAACAATAAAAGCATTGTTATATCAAAGTTTTTGATTCAAAAGAAAACTTGTAATCAAGGAATCGATTATGGAACAATGAGCAAGAATATTGAAAATAACAAAACAATAAGAACACCAGACTTTTACATGGTTCGGAGAGAAACTCCTACGTCCACGGGATCGGAGAGATTCGATCTTTCACTATGAGAATTCAAAGGATTACAGTCACTCAATCTCACAAACACTCAAGGAATTTCCTCTACTTGGAATCCTAATATGGTTACAGAGATATTGTACTCACAACTCTAAACTCAGCTTTAAGAATGAAAGTAAAAACTCATCCCATATTTTGAATAATTGTGCATACATCACATATATAGTAGTACTTCCGCAAGTAACTGTCTCAGTAACAGCTTTCAGTTATAACCGCCTTTCCCTTAGCTTAGATTCGCAGTCTCGCTACTAACAGAATGTCAGTTGGCTTCTCCTCAACTGCAGAAGATTTCAAGTCTACTGAACTTCAGCTGACTTTATCCAAGTGAACTGACTAACTCCACTGACTACTGAAACTTCAACTCGACTGAATACATACTTCACATACGACTTCACAATTCTCCACCTCATATTTGAAGTACCAAACCTCTCTTCCTCTCCATCAGGTACCTTTAAGGCTAAGACACCTTCTATGCGTCCATATTTACCAGTTCAACACAGAACTTGAACTTCAGGCTAGGTAATAACTTCGTACACATATCAACAACATTATCATCAGTAGATATCTTCTGAATCTGTACCACCCCTTTGTCTATGATTTCCCTCACAAAATGCAACCTTACATCAATGTGCTTTGATCTCTCATGAAACACTTGATGTTTAACCAAATGAACAACACTTTGGTTATCACAATGAATGACCACATCCTTTTATTGAATTCCAAAATCTCTAATGATGCCTTTCAACCACAAAGCTTCCTTAACTGCTTCAGAGACTGCCACAAACTCTGCTTTAGTGGTGGATAAGACAACTCCACTCTGCAACACAGATCTCCAGCTCCCAACAGTGTTGTAAAGAGTAAATATGTATCCTGTTAAGGACATTCTAGTATCCAAATTAGCAGCAAAATCAGAATCAACAAATCCTATCAGTGGACTCTTTGATCATTCATCTTCTCATACATCAATCCCAATTCAGATGACCCCTTAAGGTATCTGAATATCCACTTCAAAGCATCCCAATGTAATCTGCCTGAGTTGGACATGTACCTACTCACCATACTCAGTGAATAAGCTAAATCAGGCCTACTGCAGACCAATGCATACATCAAACTTCCAACACCACTTGCATAAGGTACTTTCATCATGTACTCCTTTTCTTCTTCAGACTTGGGGCTCCATCTCCTTAGATAACTTGAACTGTTGTCCCAGTGGGGTTGATACAGGTCTACTTTCATGCATGTGAACCTCTTTAGTACCCTTTTAATATACCTCTCCTGAGATAAAAACAACTTCCCAGCTATCCTGTCCCTAAGTATATCCATGCCAAGTATCCTCTTAGCATTTCCCAGATCCTTCATATCAAACCTTGCACTTAGCTTTTGTTTAACATTGTGAATCTCCAGCAAGCTCTTGCTAGCAATTAACATGTCATCTACATAGATCAGTAGATATGTTATCACATCTCTCCCTTGCTTCTCCAGATACACACAAGTGTCATACTTGCTTCTCTCAAAGCCAATGGATAACATAACTTCATTAAATTTCTTATGCTGGCCTTGGACTTTGCTTGAGGCCATACAATGCTTTCTTCAGTAGACATATCTTTCCCTCTGACACTGGTTCCACAAACCCTTCAGGTTGTTGCGTATAAATGTCTTCAATAAGCTCACCATGTAAGAAGTCTGTCTTCACATCAAGTTGCTGTAGCTCCAGGTTATCTTGGACTACTCTACTGAGAAGTAGTCTGATAGAACAATGCTTAACCACATGTGAGAACACCTCATTGTAATATATTCCTTCCCTTTGAGTAAACCCTCTAGCCACTAACCTTGCCTTGAATCTCACATGATCTTTCATTCCAGATTCAAGTTTCCTTTTAAACAACCACTTGCAACTAACAAGCTTCTGCCCAGGTGACTTATTCACAAGAATCCAAGTCTGATTCTTCTTAAGAGATTCCATCTCTTCTGTCATGGCAATAATCCATGACTCTCTATCCTCACTGTCAATGGCTTCTTTATAGTTTCTAGGCTCATGATACTCTATAGCTTCAGTAGTCACAAGTGCATAAGAGACCAGATCAGCCTGACCATACCTCAGTGGAGAATGTACTTGTCTTCTAGTTCTGTCTCTTGTCAAGCTATAATTTCTCAAATCAGCATATGCATTTCCTTCTTCTGCCTCCTGTTCTGGTTCAGGACCAGTTGAGGTAACCTCATCTGAAGGAACATGTTCCACCTCAACTTGAGTATTTGGTTCAGTAATGTCACCATCCACCTCCTCTGATGTAGGATCTCCTCCACCTAACTTGTATCCCATCTGAGACTCATTAAACATAACATCTCTACTGGTAATATACTTTTAGTTTCTAGGTTCCAAACACCACAACTTATACCCCTTGACACCTTTTGGATAGCCAATAAACACACACTTCAATGCTCTAGGCTCCAGCTTATCTTACTTCGGATGAACATAAGCTAAGCATCCAAATACTCTCAGCTTAGAGTAGTTTGAAATCTTTCCATACCATATTTCATCAGGGGTCTTGAAGTCTACTGCGGATGATGGTACTTTGTTAATCAAGTACCCAACTGTGTTAACAACTTCACCCTAGAAACTCTTAGGCAAACATGCATCAGATAAAATACACATAACTCTCTCTAGAATGGTTCTATTCATCCTTTAAGTAAGGCGGCCAGTTTGTTGAGGGTTAGCAGGAACAGTCCTGTGCCTAGTAATACCCTTCAGCCTACAAAACTGTTGAAACTCCTCTGAGAGAAATTCAAGCCCATTGTCAGTTCTAAGATGCTTGATGCTTCTCCCCCTCTTGTTTTCAACTTCAGTCAACCACTCTTTGAACTTAGAGAAATCATCACTCTTATGTTTGAGTATATACACCCAAACCTTCCTGGAATAATCATCAATAAGGGTAAGGAAATACCTGCCTCCACCATGAGTAGACACCCTAGATGGTCCCCATACATCTGAATGAATGTAATCCATAACCTCAGTGGTGGCATGCTTTCCCTTCTGGTATGCCTTCTTCTTTGATTTCCCCAGAACACACCTCTCACAAAACTCCAGCTTACTTATCCTTTTCCCAGGAATTACTTCCCTCTTGGATAACTCCACCAAAACCTTCTCTCCAACATGTGCTAATCTCTTGTGCCACAGATTAGCATCAGTGGACTCCATGGTGACCTCAACTGATCCTGTAACTGTCCTGCCAATCAAAGAATACAAACCATTCTTGATGTTAACCCTCATCACAGTCCTTTCAGACTTAGTGATAGACAAGATACCCTTGGCAGTTTTGAATTCAAACCCCTTAGAATTCAAAGTACCAAGAGAAATCAAATTCCACTTTAGGCCAGATACAAATCTGACCTTAGATAAGATCCTATCAACTCCATCAAACATTTTGATCTTGATAGAACCAGATCCTTGCAGTCTACAACTCTCATCATTACCCAAAAGGACAAGACCTCCATCAAACTTCTCAAGATCTAGGAACCAGCCTTCATGTGGGCACATATGAAAAGTACACCCAGATTTTAAGACCCACTCTTGACTTAGTCACTCATGACTAACCATCAAGACTTCAACACTATCATATCCTTCAACCTCCACCACAGTTGCATCTCCTTCTTGATCACCTTGACTATCTTTCTTCTTTCTTTTAGGACAATTCTTTCTCAGATGACCTTCATTGTGATAAGTGAAACACTTTTTTTTTTCAACAAAACCAGATTTTTCTCACCCTTATTCCCCTTTCCACCATCCTTCTTCTTCTTGGATTGAACATTCAATCCTTCAGCAGGCTTCTTTCTTCAGTCTGGATCTGTAGAAACTTGGTTTTCAGGGCAGTTCGAATATCATCAAACTTCACCTGATCTTGTCTTCCAAATAGCAAGACATCTTTGAAATTCTCCAGAGACTTAGGTAGAGAATTCAACAACATCAATGACTTGTCCTCATCATCAATAGTAACATCCAAACTCTCCAGATCATCCACCAATCTATTGAACTCGTCCAACTAATCACAAAGATTCTTTTCTTCATTCATCTTGAAGACTTGAAGCTTTTGTTTCATGTATAACTTGTTTGTAACAAACTTTGGTCTGGTATAATTGCTCCAGTTTATTCCAGACTTTAAGAGCGGGTTTCTCCTTCGATACTTTCCTCAAAGGTTTATCCCCAAGACACAAGATAATCGCACTATGCGCCTTCCTCTTGTTCTCCTCCACCTTCGCCGGATTAGTTCCAGAAGCCACCTGATCAGGCGGCAATAAGGCATCGTACAAACCGTTGTGTACCAGGAGAGCCTTCATCTTAATCTTCCATAAACTGAAATCGTTCTTCCCCGTGAACTTCTCAATATCGAACTTAATTGTGGCCATAATTAATTGCTTCCCACAGGCGACGCCACTTGTTGAATCAAAGTTTTAGATTCACAAGAAAACTTGTAATCAAGGAATCGATTATGGAACAACGAGCAAGAATATTGAAAATAACAAAATAATAAGAACACCAAACTTTTACGTGGTTTGGAGAGAAACTCCTACGTCCACGGAATCGGAGAGATTCGATCTTTCACTATGAGAATTCAAAGGATTACAGTCACTCAATCTCACAAACACTCAAAGAATTTCCTCTTCTTGGAATCCTAATATGGTTACAGAGATATCGTACTCACAACCCTAAACTCAGCTTTAAGAATGAAAGTAAAAACTCATCTCATCTCTTGAATAATTGTGCATACATCACATATATAGTAGTACTCCCGCAAGTAACCGTCTCAGTAACATCTTTCAGTTATAACCGCCTTTTTCTTAGTTTAGATTCGCAGTCTCGCTACCAACAAAATGTCAGTTGACTTCTCCTCAACTGCAGAAGACTTCAAGTCTACTGAACTAACTGCACTTCAGCTGACTTTATCCAAGTGGACTGACTAACTCCACTGACTACTGAAACTTCAACTCGACTGAATACATACTTCACATATGACTTCACAAGCCTAAATGGATGAATTAATGAAATTTTGGAAATCTGATTGAATAAGAAGATTTTCCAGAGAAATTCATTCCTAAAAAATATTAAGACATCTTATTTTAATTTCTAGTTAGTTAATAGTTAAGATATAAATTATTAAATATTAAAATTTAATATTTTAATTCATTTTCTATTTGAATGTTGCTAAGGTCTTGTTAAAATAAAATGAAGTTATCATTATTTTATGGCCAAACATGTCAAATAACAATTAAGAGATATTTTAAAAATAATATAAGTATTGGATTGAAAATATATAATAATACAAAGTACTATTTAGCAAATGAATTTTCATGTTTCATGCATACATACGAATATCGTTATTTAAATATATGTTTTTTTAAAAAATATTACTAAACAGCCTCCAAAAGTTAATCCCCCATCCCTCTATTTTCTTCTCATTTCATTTGGGCACAAGTATTAAAGTAAGTAGTATAATATAGATATAGTACAAGTGACGTAATTGAAAGAGAAAATAATATATGATATTACAAAAAAATAATATTATTGATGTATAAAAAGGAATAAAATATGAAAATATAATATTATGTTTTATTTCCAAAAAATAAAATATAAATATAGATAGAGGAATGGTGAAAATGACAAAATGGAAAGTGAAAAGATGGAGGGAGGGAGCATATTTATTTTAATTACTAAACAACCATAAAAAAAGTATGTTAAATAAGTCCTATAGTAAATTTCAAGGCTTCTCCTTTTAATTACTACTCTATTCATCTCCTAATAACTTTCACACTTTCTTTTTTTAGACGTCCCACAATAACTTTCATACCCCAAATATAGAAATAAAACACTCTTACAATCCCTACTTTAATTCAAAATACTCTTCATTCATTGGTTCAAAAAGTCAATAAAATAATTTTTCTTAAAATCTGTATACCCCACCTCTGAAAGATAAAAGGGGATGGAGGGAGCACTTTATTATTTTAATATTTATCATTATAAATATAGCAAATTGATTTGACACGTTAACTCAATTAAATAATGGTTGACTGATTTTACTAAAATAATAATTGCAGTTAAAATATGTAACAATCCAAAAGTAATGCTATAAAATATAGTGTCATCAATGCAAATATTACACTCTAAAAAAGTGGTAGATTTATATCATTATTACCATTATTCAAATAATATTCTAATCTCTTGACCCATAATTTGCTCCTAACTATCCACAAATATCGATTAGAACACTTCTTTCATGTTTAATCATATGATTAGCAATGCTTCTAATTAAAGCGAGATCGACCGAATAGAAAAGGTTTATAAAAACTAGGGTGGAGAACCTCTTGTAGGTCGTCTATAATTCAACAGTTTTAAAAAATAACCCGAGTGCTCACCAAATGATAATAGATGCTTTGGCTGCTGCTCCGGCTTTTAGCGACATGAAATATTACATTCATGTGGAGGCGGACGTGTTGAGGTAGGGAAGAACTTGACAAATGTAGTGTTCATTGTTGATGGAGCATCAACGACCAAAGTTCAGTGGACACTACAAAAAAAACACTGTTTTGCGACGGAATTAGCGACGGAAAATCCGTCGCAAACAGTGTTTTGCGACGGTATCTGCGACGGACACGTATCCGTCCCTAAAACAGCCGTAGCTAATTTTTGCGACGGATTTCGACTTCCGTCGCAAATTAACGACGGACAAATCCGTCGCAAAATCGGCGGGTCAGACCCGGCCGGGTCACACAGAATTTGCGACGGACAGTATTCCGTCGCAAATATTTCGGGTCAGACCCGTTCGGGTCAACAACATTTGCGACGGCCACATTCCGTCGCAAATGTTTATATATATTTTTTTTATTTTTTTCTGTTATAATTTGCGACGGGTTGTTTTCCGTCGCAAAATTCAATATTTGCGACGGAATTTGGCCGTCGCAAATTACCGAGCCTATACAAAAAAAAAGTGGCTCGCGTGGTTCGAGCCCGGGCACCCGAGGCGGCCGGGGCGGGCGCGGACCACTGGGCCAACCAGCCCATCTTTTTTTATATGCGGCCCACCTTCTATATTAGTCTTATTAGGCCTTGAACAATTAATCCATTTTTTGCGCCCAAGGGGAATCGAACACGGGACCTCTTGTGCAAGAGGAGGGGGCGCGCGCCACTAGGGCACAAGCTACTTTCGTTTATTTTTATGCAATTAATTGTATATGTATTCAAATTAAGTCATTTTTTTTTATAATTCACCAAATTAATTTCTTTTCGTATCTAAGTTGTTTATTAAAATATTTTGCCCAACTATTTTTTTTATTTTGTAAAATTATTTATTTCGACTCCCGCTTAAATTTATAATTCGTTCATTTGTACGCAATTAATTGTATATGTATCCAAATTGACTCATTTTTTTTCTACAATTCACCAAATTAATTCATTTTCGTTTCTAACTTGTTTTTATAAATATTGGGGCCATTTAATTTTTATTATTTCTGTAAAACTATTTATTTCGACTCCCGCTTAAATTTATAATTCGTTCATTTGTACGCAATTAATTGTATATGTATCCAAATTGACTCATTTTTTTTTCTACAATTCACCAAATTAATTCATTTTCGTTTCTAACTTGTTTTTATAAATATTGGGGCCATTTAATTTTTATTATTTCTGTAAAACTATTTATTTCGACTCCCGCTTAAATTTATAATTCGTTCATTTGTACGCAATTAATTGTATATGTATCCAAATTGACTCATTTTTTTTCTACAATTCACCAAATTAATTCATTTTCGTTTCTAACTTGTTTTTATAAATATTGGGGCCATTTAATTTTTATTATTTCTGTAAAACTATTTATTTCGACTCCCGCTTAAATTTATAATTCGTTCATTTGTACGCAATTAATTGTATATGTATCCAAATTGACTCATTTTTTTTTCTACAATTCACCAAATTAATTCATTTTCGTTTCTAACTTGTTTTTATAAATATTGGGGCCATTTAATTTTTATTATTTCTGTAAAACTATTTATTTCGACTCCCGCTTAAATTTATAATTCGTTCATTTGCTTAAATTTTTTTTTTCATAATTCACCAAATTTATTCATTTTCGTTTTTCACTTGTTTTTATAAATGTTGTGTCCATTAAATAAAAGTAAATTCAAACTAATAAATTCACAAAATTATAAATTAAAGTAACAATTCAAAAATTAAATTAAAGTAACAATTCAAACTAAAAAAAAATTGTACTTCATAGTTATTAAAAATCAAAATTTTTTAACAATCGGAATTAAATCCGTCTTCCTCTTCATCCTCGCCCAGGTTAACAATCGGCGACATCGATGGCTGGGTCGGCGGGATCGGCGGCATCGGTGGCGCAGGCATTTGCGCTCGTGGCATTGAATCAGAGGCGAATATCTGCCACCACGCCTGCATGGCGGCTGTATACTCCTGCACCTCGACCCGATACTGCTCCATCTCGGCTGTATACCGGTCGTGCGCCTCTCGCTGCTGCCTCTCATACTCTTCCTTCTCTCGCTGCTGCCTCTGCATGTTCTTCATCTGCTCCACCACCGTGGCAAGCTGCCTCTCGACCTCACTGGGATGAGAGTCGATGGAAGACTGAGAGGAGGATGAGCCTGAGCCACGAGGTCGGAAAAAGTTCTTTCCGAAGCTGCCCAATCCAGCGAACCGCCCCTTTTTAGCCTTGACGTTCTTGAAGTACAATTCATTTTGAACGTCAACAGAAGGCTGTGTGGGGGGCATCGACCCCGACCCCTCTGCCGTTTCCTCAGGCTGAGGCTGGGAGGCAAGGTCCTCGAGCATCTTTCTCTGCAAATTAATTATACAAAAAATTAAATAAATTGAACACAAAATATAAAATAATACTTTTAATTTTAAAAATTAAAATAATACTATTAATATTGAAATAATACTTACGTGGATCTCGGTAGTACGGCCGTAGGTAGACTTCCCAGTCTCCTCGACGAGTGGGTGGGCGAGCTGCAATCTCTCAAAATGAGAGGGCTCGCGTCCTTGCTCCACCGCCTAATTATAAAAAAAGATAGTAAAAATTAATACCACTCATAAAAAATTAGGAAAAAAATAATATAAATTCAAAAACTACAAAATTAAAGACGAAACTTACAAATCTCAACCCGTGCTCATAAATGGACCGAGAACCGGCCCGATGTCTCGCCATCCCTTCTCTATCAGGGTCACTACGCCGATTCGCCTTGTTTTTCGCCGACTTCTCTTGGAATTCAGGGGAATCCCAGTAGCGGAGGAATTGGTCCCAAATCGGCCGGTTTTCACTGTCAATCCCCAGGTCGGTCGCCTCTCCCTGCTTGTACCACTTCTCCCTCATTCTAAAAAGGAGGTCTTTGTACCTTTCCGCCGCATATTTTTCGAAATTCTTCCACATCTGGTCATCGTGCTCCGGTGCCCAGACACATTCTTTCTGCAATTACAATTTAAATGTAAATATATATTTATATATTTGATATTAATAAACGGTGAATTAATAAATTAAATTAATACCTTAAATTCCTCGAAGTATGTCCTTTTCTTTGCATCAGACACTAGCCTCCAGGTGTAAGCGGTGGGCTCGAATCCACATCCAAGGATGGACCGGGAAACCTGATTAGTAGCCTCATGACCAGGAATCCAACTGTAAAATTAAAACTTCAAAGTTAGTAAAATAATTAGGTTTTAATTAATAAAAAAATTAGTATAAAATATTAAAACTTACGTTGAACCATGTGGCTGAACAGTCATCCGTGGTTCAACAACCGGATGCTGTCTGGAGGAGGATGAGCCCTCAGCAGTCTGCTGTGAGGAGGAGGAGCCCGCACCAGGCTGTGTAGAGGTCTCTGATTGAGACCTCGGTCTGAAAATAGGTGGAACCACGGGTCTCAGTGAGGCCCGTCGTCTCCTCCCTCCTCGCTCTCCTCGACGAGCCTCCTCATCCCTCGGAGGCTCCTGACTGCCACTGCCACTGCCTTGTCCGCTCATCTATAACAAAATTCGAAAAAAAATCAATTCGGCTCTACAATTCAACTATTTCTAAACATGCTTTTAAATTAAGTTAAAATTCGATCAACTAATCTAATTCAACTAAAATCAATTCTAAACTTAACAAATTCAACTATTTCTAAACATGCTTTAAAATTAACTATTATAATTCAAACAATTCAACTAAAATCAATTCTAAACTTAACAAATTCAACTATTTCTAAACATGCTTTAAAATTAACCGTTATAATTCAACTAATTAATTCAACTAAAATCAATTCATTTCTAATATAATTCAAACAATTCAACTAATTCAATTCTAAACTTAACAAAAATTAATTATGCTTTAAAATTAAATTAAAATTCAATCAACTAATTAAATTCGATAAACTAATTCAACTAAAATCAATTCATTTATATATAATATAATTCAAACAATTCAACTAATTCAATTATAAACTTAACAAAAATTAAACATGCTTTAAAATTAAATTAAAATTCGATCTACTAATTAAATTATAATTCAACTAATTCAACTAAAATCAATTCATTTCTAATATAATTCAAACAATTCAACTAATTCAATTCTAAACTTAACAAAAATTAAACATTCTTTAAATTAAAATTCGATCAACTTAAATTATAATTCAACTAATTCAACTAAAATCAATTCATTTCTAATATAATTCAAACAATTCAACTAATTCAATTCTAAACTTAACAAAAATTAAACATGCTTTAAATTAAAATTCGATCAACTAATTAAATTATAATTCAACTAATTCAACTAAAATCAATTCATTTCTAATATAATTCAAACAATTCAACTAATTCAATTCTAAACTTAACAAAAATTAAACATGCTTTAAATTAAAATTCAATCAACTAATTAAATTATAATTCAACTAATTCAACTAAAATCAATTTATTTTTAATATAATTCAAACAATTCAACTAATTCAATTTAATACCACTTAAAAAAAATTAAACATGCTTTAAATTAAAATTCGATCAACTAAATCAACTAAAATCAATTCATTACTAATATAATTCAAATAATTCAACTAAAATCAATTCTCTAAACATGCTTTAAAATTAAATTTTAAACGGTAAAAATGAAGAAAACTTACGGTTTATTTGTAGAAGATGACGAAACGAGAACTCGGTGGGGACGGATTGACTCTACAGCGACGGCACCAGACTTCTCATTCCTTTTCCTCTCTTTTTCCTCTTATTTTCTCTCTTTCTCCGCCTGTAAAGCGGCGGTTCTGTATAAATAAGTGGAAAAAAATTTGCGACGGAAATTTTGCCCGTCAAACGCAAAACGATGCCGTTTTTCACTGATTTGCGACGGCTTTTCCGTCGCAAATCAGTCAACGCAACGTTTCCCAATAAGACGCGTAAAACGGTTCGGATTTGCGACGGAAATTCCGTCGCAAATCAGTCAATGGGCCGTTTCCCGAAAGGTCGCGAATACAAATGTAAGCTTTGCGACAGCTTTTGTCCGTCGCAAATACAAAGTTTAAAATTGCGACGGCCTGTTCCGTCGCAAATCAGTCAAACGGGTCGCTTCCCGAACGGTCACCTTTAAACGGGTATGTTTTGTGACGGAATTGCCCGTCGCAAACTCAAAATTGAAATTTGCGACGACCTTTCCGTCGCAAATGTAGCCGGTTCAAGACGAAGGCGGTGGGCCCTAGTGTTTGCAACGGCTTTTCCGTCGCAAATTACTATCATTTGCGACGGACTTCCTAAGTCGTCGCAAATTGTCGTTTTTTGCGACGACTTACAAAATTCCGTCGCAAATTCACTGAATTTGCGACGGAAATTCTGACCGTCGCAAAAAACCCGTCGCTAATCTCCTTCTTTTTTGTAGTGGGAATCGGCATGCCCCAAATTATAGCACGTCACAAACCGACACAATTGATGAGTATCTATATTCATATTTATTTTACTAGTTCTTATATTTTGATTTTAGTCTTGTTGTCTTTTAAAAATAAAAGCCATCAGTCATACAACTTTCATTTTTCTTTTACGTTTTAGTTATGTACATAACTAGAAAGTGAAAGTTACATCACTATTATACCATATATTTGGGAAAATTATTTTTTTGTTCTATAACTTTACCTCTTTTTTATTTTTGTCCTGCTGGCTTTTAAATTTTGATTTTTTAGTTCTGTAACTTTACCTCTTTTATATTTTTGTCCTGCTGACTTTCAAATTTTAATTTTCGTCCTGTAACTTACATATTTTTTTTATTTTGGTCCTACTACCTACTAGCCCTTATGTGACTAGAATCAAAAAGTGGTAAAGTTATAGGACTAAAATATAAAAAAACAATAAAGGTACAAGACTAAAATCAAAATTTGAAAGTCAGCAGGTCAAAAAAAAGTATGTAAGTAATAGGACTAAAATCAAAATTTGAAAGTTAGTAGGACAAAAATCAAAAGGAGGTAAAGTTACAGGACAAAAAAACAATTTTCCCCTATATTTTTTAAAGTTAATAGAATTATTATGACAAGTTAATCAGGACTTATGAAATGAAGGGAAAATATTTTTTTAGTCCTATAAATTTATCCTTTTTTTAGCTTTTAAGACATTCCACTTTCATGAATTGAATTTCGTCTTGTTAACATCCAAAATTCAACGTATATTCCTTTGACTGATTATTGCGAGTCATATGCATGGTAACAATATTTGATAGTTTACAAGACAAAATTAGTAATGAATATATAAAAAGTTGAAAAATATCACTTCAACACAAAATTGACTGTAGCCGGTTTAAATACTACAATTAATGTTGAGTTAACATGACAAAATACATCTCGAGAAAGTTGAGTTATTTGAAAGCTAAAGTGACTAGCTTTTGAGGAAAAAAAATATGTCTTAAATAATCATTAATCTTCCTTACTCTATTGTAGCTTCAACTCAAATATTGTTTACTCAATCAATCATATATTGTTGGAAAAAACACAAATAATTCGAATACGCACACACACAACGCAACTAAAGGATTGAAGCTAAATTGCACAGAAGATTTTATGTGGTTCGATCTCAAAAGATCTACGTCCACGGGGAGGATCAAAACACTTTATTAATGCAACTTGCAACTCTAATTATAGAATAACACTCACTTTAGAAGCTCTCTTCACCAAGTGATGAATTTCACTCAAGAACCCTAATTCCCTAAATTGAACTGCTCTCGTCGAATTGATGGATGAAAACTGTATGTAAACTCACACACAAGCCTTGTACATATATGACCTATATATATCCGAGTTGTCCTTGAGTTGGTTGTGAATTCCCAACTTCGAATTTGTCAACTCCCGTAATAGATTAACGACTATTCTGTTATAACTGTCAATATTAGATACACTCCTCAAGTTGATATCTGCACACGTTTGATACTCTACAACTATCAAACTCTGCATCTAATATCTGCAACCATCAAACTCTGCATCTGCAGACTTTGCATTCTGCATCCGTTAAACTCTACATCTGTCAACAAATCCTGCAACTTCTTCAACATCACCAAACTCTACAGTTCTCATGAGCCAAACTCAACAATTTTGCTCTATAACCAACTCTACAGTTCAATGGATAAATGCAGTGATGCTTACTTCACAATCTTCCTCCTCAGTGCATATTGTCCATCACTTCCTCCCAGCCTCATGTCCAAATCAATGAACATCCCGTGTCACTAAGTTCATTAAGCTCATACAATGAGTAAACCTCGAGCTAGAAATAACTTTAGTGAACTTGTCTGCTGCATTCTCTTCACTTGCAACTTTCTTGACAATCACAACACCTTTGTCAACCATGTCTCTAACAAAATATAGCCTAACATCAATGTGTTTTGACCTCTCATGAAAAACTTGATACTTAGCAAGATGAATGTTACTTTGATTATCACAAAATACCTCAACACTGCCCTGAATGATGCTAAAATCTTTCAGTATGCCTCTCAGCCATATTGCTTCCTTGATTGCTTCAGTTAATGCAATATACTCTACCTCAGTTGTAGATAAAGCTACTACTGACTGTTGTACTGCTCTCCACACTACTGTTGTTCAATATAGTGTAAAAACATATCCTGAAATTGACCTTCTTGTGTCAATGTTCCCTGCAAAGTCTGAGTCAACATACCCTTCAAGTGGATTTCCTCCAACCTCTGATTTCCTGAACATCAATCCAGTATTTAGTGATCCTCTCAAGTTTCTAAAAGCCCACTTCAATGCTTCCCAGTGGCTCTTACCAGGATCTGCCATAAATATGCTCACCACAGATATTCCATGAGATAAATTAGGCCTACTACATATCATGTCATACATGATACTGCCAACACCACTAGCATATGGTATCTTAGCCATTTCCTTTCTGTCATCATTGGTCCTTGGTGATTGAGTCACTGAAAGTCTAAATTGTTGTCCCAAAGGTACAATTACAGCTCTGGCCTCATGCATATTGAACCTCTTGAGAACTTTGGTTATATAATTCTTCTGAGATAAGAACAAAGTTCTAGCTGCTCTATCTCTATAAATGTCCATTCCCAAAATCCTCTTTGCATCTCCCAGGTCCTTCATCTCAAAATTGGAACTCAATTTTCCTTTCAGTATGTCAATCCTCTTCATTCTCTTACTAGCAATGAGCATGTCATCCACATAAATCAACAGATATGTAACCACATAATTCCCATGTTTCTCAAAGTAAACACAATTATCATATCTGCATCTCTCAAGACCAATCTCATTCATGAAACTATTAAATTTCTTGTTCCACTGTCTTGAACTTTGTTTAAGTCCATATAGAGACTTTCTCAAGTAGCACACCTTGTCTTCATTTCCTGGAAGTACAAAACCTTCAGGCTGTCTCATGTAGATACTTCCACCAAATCTCCATTCAGGAATGCAGTCTTGACATCCAATTGCTGCAATTCCATATCATCTTGGGCCACCTTTGCAAGTAACAATCTAATGGAACAATGTTTAACAATTGGAGATAAAACTTCATTAAAATCAGTACCTTCCTTCTGAGTGAAACCTCTTGCTACCAACCTTGCTTTGTATCTTATATGCTCAGTTTTAGCACATTCAATCTTCTTCTTGAACACTCATTTACAGATGATAACCTTCTTTCCCTTTGGTTTATCCATGAGTTTCCAGGTTCCATTCTTCTCAAGTGATTGTAGTTCCTCCATCATTTCCATCATCCACTGATCCTTCTCCTTGCTTGCAATAGCTTCCTTAAAGCTTTGTGGTTCATGGTACTCTATCTCTTCAGCAGCTACTAGTGCATATGAGACCATATCAACATGACCAAACCTGTTTGTTGGATGTATCCGCCTCTTGACTCTGTCTCTTGTGAGACAATAGTTCCTGAGATCATGATCTTCAATAACATTTTTCCTCTTGATCTTCTTCAGAATCTGAGGCTTGCTCATTTTCCTCTTGATCTTCTTCATGAGGTTGTGCTTGATCTGTGCCAGCCTCATCTAACTCAACTGATGTAGTGACAGTGGTTATGTCTCCATCCAGATCCTGAGCATCCCCTATGTGCTCATAACCCATCACATCTTCATTGAAAATTACATCCCTGCTAACAAGACATCTCTTATGTCCTTGTTCTAAGCACCAGAGTTTATAACCTTTAAATCCCTTAGGATAACCAATGAAGATGCATCTCAAAGCTCTAGGCCCCAGCTTATCTTGCTTGATATGCACAAAAGCTTGGCAACCAAATACCTTGAGATCTATGCAGTTGGACAACTTTCCATACCAGACTTCATCTGGAGTCTTGAAGTCTATAGCTGATGATGGTGTCTTGTTTATTAAGAAACAAGCTGTGCTTACTGCCTCTCCCCAGAATGCCTTTAGCAACTTTGCATCTGATAGCATGCATCTCACTCTTTCAAGTATGGTCCGGTTCATTCTTTCTGCAAGACCATTTTGCTGTTGATTTGAAGGTGCTGTTTGTGCCTTGTGATTCCTCTCTGTCTGCAGTAATCATTGAACTCCTCTGAAAGATACTCAAGTCCATTATCAGTTCTAAGATGTTTTATCTTCTTTCCCCTTTGATTTTCTTGTTTGACAACCCATTCTTTGAACTTCTGAAAGACTTCACTCTTGTGTTTCATGATGTACACCCAGACTTTCCTACTGAAATCATCAATCAAGATCATAAAATATCTGCCACCTCCATGGGTTTGAACTCTAGCTGGCCCCCATACATCAGAATGGATGTAATCCAAGATATCCTGAGTCTTATGTATCCCTTTAGGATATGGGTGCTTGTTGGATTTCCCAAGTACACAGTGATCACAGAACTGCAGACTTACCCCAGTAGCAGTCCCAAACACTTTCCTCTTGGATAGTTTGTTCATCCCCTTTTCACCTATATGGCCCAATCTCCTGTGCCATAGTAGTGCCTCCTTAGGATCCATGGAATAATCAGTGGATCCAGATATAGAATTTCCCATCAATATATACAACCCATTCACTTTCTTTCCTGTCATTACCACCTTTCCTTTCTTGGTAACCATCATAGAACCATTTTGAGTGTTAAACTCACATCCATCAGCATTCAAAGATCCTAGAGATATTAAATTCCTCTTGAGATCTGGTACATACCTGACTTTTGTGATTTGAATATCATTGCCATTTGTCATTCTGATCCTGATGGATCCTATTCCTTCCACCTTGCATGATTGATCATTCCTAAGAAATACATGTCCCCCATCTATCTCCTTCAGGTCTTGAAACCAACTTTGTTGTGGACACATGTGAAAGGAACATCCAGAATCCAATACCCATTCATTTTTCATCTTTGACTCTGAGATTGTCAAGACTTCAGCACTTTCATAACCATCCTCGGCCACTGTCACATCAGCCTTTTGCTCATCCTTCTCCTTCTTATTTGTTGGACAATTCTTCTTTAGATGCCCAACTATATGGCATAAGAAGCACTTTCCCTTTTCAACAAAACTGGTGGATGCCTTTGAATCATCCTTTTGATTATGGAATTTCTTGAACTTGTTACCCTTTTTCTTGTTCTTGAACTTGACATTCAAACTTTCTGCTTCATTCTGGGATTTATTGTCATTTGCACCCCTGTCTCCATTCATCTGCAGAAACTTGGTTTTGATTGCACCTTGAATCTGATCAAAAGATAATTAATCTTGTCTACCAAACAACAATGCATCCTTGAAATGATCCAATGACTTTGGTAATGAGTTAAGCAACATCAGTGCCTTGTCATCTTCCTCCATAATCACCCAGATCTTCAAGATCATCAATGCACTTGTTGAATTCACACAACTACTCATTCAAATTCTTGTCATCCTTCATCTTGAGGGCAAGAAGTTTCTGCCTCATTAATAAATTATACGAAACAGATTTGATTTGATACAAGCTCTGTAGTTTGTTCATTACCTCGATGGCTGATTTTGCCTTGCAAACCTCTCTTAGGGGTTTATCACCAAGACACAGGATTATGGCGCTATGAGCCCTCTCCAACACTTCAGCATTTCGATTCAGGTTAGGTGCATTCGCCCATTGTTCATCTGTAAGGAAAGCATTCCCAAACCATGTTGCACCAATAGAGCCTTCACCTTGATCTTCCACAATCCAAAATCATTCTTACCTGTGAACTTATCCACCTCTAACTTCAGCATCGTAATGCCTCACATATTCCCACAGATGGCGCCAATTTGTTGGGAAAAACATAAATAATTCTAATATGCACACGCACAACACAATTAAAGGATTGAAGCTAAATTGCACATAAGATTTTACGTGGTTCGATCTCAAAAGATCTACGTCCACGGGGAGGATCAAAACACTTTATTAATGCAACTTGCAACTCTAACGATTATAGAATAACACTAAATTTAGAAGCTCTCTTCACCAAGTGATGAATTTCACTCAAGAACCCTAATTCACTAATTGAACTGCTCTCGTTGAATTGATGGATGAAAACTGTATGTAAACTCACACACAAGCCTTGTACATATATGACCTATATATATCCGAGTTGTCCTTGAGTTGGTTGTGAATTCCCAACTTCGAATTTGCCAACTCCCGCAACAGATTAACGGTTATTCTGTTATAACTGTCAATATTAGATACACTCCTTAAGTTGATATCTGCACACGTTTGATACTCTACAGCTATCAAACTCTGCATCTAATATCTGCAGCCATCAAACTCTGCATCTGTAGACTTTGCATTCTACATCCGTTAAACTCTACATCTGTCAACAAATCCTGCAGCTTCTTCAACATCACCAAACTCTACAGTTCTCTTGAGCTAAACTCTATAGTTTTGCTCTATAGCCAACAGTACAGTGCAATGGACAAATGCAGTGATGCTTACTTCACATATATATTGCAGCTGTTCTAGGAAATGGATTCATCGCCATGTTCTTCACATTTGAAAACACTGCCGGTGAATTTGGCAACTAAGCTGCAACCACCGTGACTAGAGAAAACCACATGACGTATTACAAATTTGCATTTATTGGCTATCAAGACACAATCTACACAACATCGGGCATGCAATTTTATCGAGAGTGTGACATTTACCACGATATACGAGGAAGCCAATCGAGGTGGTTGGACCTAAGATGATTGTTCCGGAGATTAAGAGTGTGCAAGTTGGTAAGGTTACCGAACTGAGGAGGAAAAATCCCAGAGAAATTAGAGTTGCTAAGATCCAGGTTTTGTAAGGTTTTGATGGAACCGACGAATTCTAGAATTATATTCCCTCCAAAATCATTAAAACTCATCTCAACCAAATGATGCAGGTCAAAGTAGGGCAGAACTGATGTCAACTCGTATACCTCGAAATCGGAGAGCAGCCACGTGGCGCACTCAACAAAATTCCAGAAGCAACATTCTTTTGTGTAGTCTTCAGTCTCCCATAATGAGAGAAATCCATGTTTGTCAACAAGCCTTTGCTTGATGGTGAGATACACCTAATTCTTTCTGCACCACAACAAACAACTATAAACATTAGTATTAATAACAGAAGAATCTTAATACTTATTCCTTTATCATCAACGTCCATCTTTCCTTTCAATTTGGATTCAAATATATGCATGTATATTTCAAAAGGGGATTAAAGAAGATACTGTGATTATGGAATAATATTAACTATTATTTTAACTTTTATTCCTCAAGTCAAGTCAACTTACGTGTTATTTGTGAATTGTGACAGTCAATTTAAATTTGCCGCAAAGTGTGACCACTTTGCCCATATATATGCAATGACAGTGTGGTGTTAGTAAATTGTATCAAACACAGAAAGCTTCGTTGTAAAGAAAATAAAGGACAAAAGCAAAAAAATAACACACATAAGATTTACGTGGTTCGATCATAAGGATCTACGTCCACGGAGGATCAAGCCTTCATATTAGTAAACTAATATTATTAAACTCAGAGTTTCAATGATTACAAATTCTCCCTCAATCTAAAGGTTCTTCATTCAATTAAGACTATGAACTCAAGAACCCTAATCTCTAAATTGATAACTGCTCTCAATGAATTACAATCAGAAAATTATGATAATATATAGCACCGCATATATATATATATATATATATATGTCCAACAAAGCCCAATGAATAATTAAACTGTATCTGCTTCAGTCTTGATCCAATTGGCCTCGAATACGAATCATGATAAACTTCCGCTAACAACTTCAATTAACAATGGTTATTTCTGTTACGAAAACCAACTAACTCATGAACTTGTAAACCAAACTCATCATATTGTGAAGCACACCCATTTAATACACTCATGAACTAGAATCACAAATCTCCTAATTGCATATTGTCTGTCATCTTCTCAAGCTTTCACTCCAAACTAAGGAACATCCCATGTTACCAGATTCATCAAGTTCATACAATGGTTAAACTTCGAACCTAATAGAACCTTGGTAAACATGTTAGCAACATTATTCTCAGTAGCAACCTTCTTCACACTCACAACACCTCTTTCTACCACATCACGAACAAAATGAAGCTTAACATCTATGTGTTTCAATCTCTCATATAATATTTGGTGCTTGGCTAAATGTATAGTGCTTTGATTATCACATAAGACATCAACATCTCTCTGAGTAATGACAAAATCCTTTAGTATACCTCTTAACCACACAACTTCTTTGATTGCTTCAAGTGCAATATATTTTGCTTTAGTGGTGGATAAAGCTACCACTTACTGTTGTAAAAACCCTCCACACTATAGCAGTTCCATACAAAGTTAAAACATATCCTGACTATGATCTCCATATATTAATATTGCCCGCAAAATCTGAATCAACGTTTCCCTCAAGTGGATCTCCTTTGACCTCATTCCTTTTAAACATTAGACCAGTGTTTAGTGAGCCCTTTAGATACCTCAATATCTACTTCAATGCTTCCTAATAATCTTTTCCAAGATCTACCATAAACATGCTAATTATAGAAACTCCATGAGCTAAGTCAGGCCTGCTGCATATCATGGCATACATAATGCTACCTACACCACTAGCGTATGATATCTTCTTCATTTTCTTTCTATCTCCAGAAGTCCTAGGCGCTTGAGTTATTGACAACCTGAATTGTTGTCAAAGAGGAATGGATACAGTTCTAGCCTCATGCATATTATATATCTTCAGAACCTTCTGAATGTAGTTCTTCTGTGATAGAAACAAAGTTCCAACAATTCTATCTCTATAGATGTCCATCCCCAGAATCCTTCTTAAATTTCCTAAATCCTTCATCTCAAACTTGGAGCCTAGTTTATCTTTCAGGATCTCAATCCTTCTCATGCTTCTTCTTGCAATGAGCATGTCATCCACATAAATTAGTAGATAAGTTACCACATGATTCCCTTATCTTTCAAAATAGACACAATTGTCATACTTAGACCTCTCAAGTCCTATTTCAATCATAAAGCTGTCAAACTTCTTGTTCCATTGCCTGGAACTTTGTTCAAGACCTTAGAGAGATTTCTTCAAGTAACAAACCTTACCATCATTCTCTGGAAGTATGAAACCTTCAAGCTGACTCATGTAGATATCCTCAATAAGATCTCTATTGAGGAATGCAATTTTGACATCCAACTACTGCAATTCCAGATCATCCTGAGCCACTTTTGCAAGTAATATCCTTATAGAGCAATGCTTCACAACTTGAGAAAAAACTTCATCAAAATCAACCCCCTCTTCTTGTGTAAAACCTTTATCCACTAATCTTGCCTTGTATCTGATCTGCTCAGTTTTTCCAAACTCAATCTTTTTTTTTTGAATATCCACTTGCTCCTAATAAGCTTCTTTCCACTTGGTTTATTAACTAGTTTCCATGTTTTATTGCTTTCAAGGGACTGAAGCTCCTCCATCATTGCTCGCATCCACTGATCTTTATCTTTGCTTGCAATGACTTCTTTGATTGTCTAAGGCTCATGGTATTCAATATCCTCAGCTGTCACAAGAGCATATGAAATAATATCAATATGTCCAAATCTGCTAGGAGGTTGAATATCCCTTCTGGCTCTATCTCTTGTCAGACTGTAATTCCTGAGGCTTTGGTTCTCAAAAGTATGATCATTAGAGGAATTTTCTTCATCTTTAGAATCTGGAACCTGTTCTTTAGATGGATCCTGAGGATGAATCTGATCTGATTATTCTTCTTCCTTAACTGATGTGCTAGCAAATGTGATGTCTCCATCCACATCCTGAGCATCCCCAACATGATTGTATCCAATTACCCTCTCATTAAAGATGACATCCCTGCTTATGATGCATTTCTTGTGTCCTTGCTCTAAACACCAAAGTTTGTACCCCTTTACTCCTTTTGGATATCCTATAAAAATGCATTTCAAAGCTCTAGGATCCAATTTGTCTTGTCTCACATGAACAAAAGCCTGACTTTGAGATCTGAGTAATTGGGTAATTTTCCATACCACACTTCATCTGGAGTTTTAAATTCAATGACTGAAGATGGTGTTTTGTTTATCAGAAAACAAGTTGTACTTACTGCTTCTCCCTAAAGGACTTTGGTAATTTTGCATCAGCTAGCATGCATCTTACTCTTTCAAGAATTGTCCTATTCCTTCTTTTTGCAAGTCTATTTTGTTGAGGGTTGGATATGGAGCTGTTTTATGCCTTACAATCCCTCTCTCTTTGCAGAAATCATTGAACTATTCTGAGAGATACTCCAGCCCATTGTCTGTTCTTAAATGTTTTACTTTATTTCCTTTATGATTTTCTTGCTTAGCAACTCATTCTTTAAATTGTAATACCGCTTCATTTTTTTGTTTCATGATATATACCCAAACTTTCCTGCTGTAATCATCTATCAGTGTCATGAAGTACCTTCCTCCTCCATAAATCTCTACTCGGTGTGTTAAATTTATTCATTTATTTAATAGCTTAATACATTTGAACTCCCATTCTTCTTTTTGAATCAATATATACACACACATACATGCAAATGAGATAAAATTCTGAAAAATTGTTATCGATCGGCTTAATTTATTTATAGGCACTTTTGTGAAGATTAAGAATCCAACTTTTTGGAGTGTATGCTTGAAAGAACAAGACTATGCCATAATCTACTACATGACTCTTCTATACAAATAACTTGAACCGAATCTAAAATAACATGAGAAATTATTCATATAATTAGATTGAACAGCACGCTGCCATGAGCTGAAAGTGGGACAGGAAAACAATTTGATTATCTGGTTCACTGCTGTTCCAAACTTAATTGCTACTTATCGAAACTACTCCTCCCCTTGCTCAATCAATAATTCCATACACTACAAGAAAATAAAGAATTGCCTACAAAAATTTTCCAACAAAAAAGTTCGTAGTAAGAATTGCCTACGATTTGCCTACAATATTTCTAATTATGAAAGCTTCTACATTTCTCAACCTAGAACCAACTTGCCTACGGAAATAATTTGCCTACGAAATAAAATCCCTAGGTATAATTACCTACAGGTCATTTGCCTACAAAATCTTACCTACAACACAATTTGCCAACGGAAATTTTTTTGTAGGTGGGGAAGAAAGATGCCTATACAATTAGAAATTTTCGTAGGCAATTCGTAGGTAATTCCCACTACGAATTTCTTTGTTGGAAATTTCGTAGCCATATTGACAATTTCTGTAGGCAATTTTATGTTTTCTTGTAGTGATAAATGACAATATAACAACATTGTTTTTGTAATTATATCATCCCTACACTAATATACTTACATCTTATATTATTACTTTACACATACTAATTCATAATTATTAATTAAACTAAATTTAATTTAGAATGACAAACTGATGTAGAAATAAAGGTTGGGATGGAGGGAGTATTATCTTAGTCCACTAGCCACAACCTTTGGACTAATTAAACACAGTTAGAATTACATAATTAGAAATGGAAAAAAAATATTTAATTGGTCTCTAGGTATACACTTTTTCTTTAAAATAAAGTTCATGATAAGCTTATCATGAAATAGTTTTAAAATATAAAAAATTTGATTAGGAGTATTAAAATCTCATCAGGAGTACTATTAATTTGGATCAATGGTATTAAATTATAATAGTTGTAAATTTTCTTGAACCCACATTAATGATACTCCTGATAAATTTTTTGATACTCCTAATCATATATTCAATACTTTAAAATAATTTTCTGATAAGATTATCATGAACCATTCTCAAATAAAATCACTTTATTTAATATGGGAAATTTGTCACAGGCCAATTATTATATTTCCAATTGTGATGTAATGAGGTCCTGGAAAGTCTCCATTGCATCAACAGGCAAGTTAAGTGATATTACTAGGTTTTTGCTGTCCTTTGCATGGGAAAAGCAATTGACGAGATTTTTATAGACTGCGGCAGGGGCGACCTGCGACGCCACTCCCCATCCAAAATCGACCTCGTAAAATGGAAGCCTAGTCCACGTGGTGATACAAACTGTGTTGTGAATCTCCAGGGGCTTACTTGTCATTTCATGAAAGTCTATCGTTGACCTAACGTAGTCTTCCGTCACTGCGTTAATGGCATCATGCACGATCCCTACCGCGTAAGACAAGGGCTGGCTCGTAATTTCGCGTGCTCTGGATCGAGCGCAAGAGAAGACAAGGACGTTCCCAAAGTAGCCTTTAGGCATACGAGGGTGTAGTTTGCGGCGACCATCAACTGCTGCGAGAATTTGCGTCGTCTCTTCGGGCCCCACGTTTTTGGCCTTGGTCCAGCTTACCCAAACCAATGCCGACATCAGTTCGAAGGTTGTGGGGCCTTGGAAAACGGTGTCGTTTTTGTTCTCCTGCGTGGCTAATTCTCTGAGTCGGGAAAGCATTGCGGGGGTGAAGCAAAATGACTTGGTGACTATGATTTGATTATGAATACGAGTTAGTGGCTTTTCCAATTTAGAGTATTCGTGATGGGGGAATTGGATTTTTGGAGGTTTTCTTGGAGATAATATGGATCTATTCAAATGGGGCTTAATTGATAAAGGAACGCCTCTTGCAATTTCCGACCAAGATTTCATGAAATCCCCCAATCCTCTCCCATCCATAAACACGTGATTCAGCCTCACTCCTAGGATCATTCCTCCACACCTGAATCTAGTCACCTAGCAAAGTTCACGATGAATCAGATTTTTTTTTAACATTTAGTGACAATAATCCTATCATAGTAACATTTCTAACTAAAAGTCTTTAATGACATAAAATAATCTTAAATGACAAGATCCAGCCATTAATAACAGTTTCCTATCATTAAAGAATTTTAATTAGAAAAACTATAATGACAAGACAAGACATGACATGATTACTATCACTAAAAATAAATTTCCTTGTAGTGATGATTCACAAAATAAATTTTGGACTATTTAACTATTCTCTCTATCCCATAAAAGTTTTCACATTTTCTTTTTCATCTGTCCTATAAAAACTTTCATACCTAAATGGGAAAATTCTCCATAAATTCTATCCTCACAAATATCATTTGAAAGCTTTTACGAAACGAATGGAGTACCGTTTTAAGGCAAAAAAATCTGAAAATTTATGTTGTGTGAAAGCTTATATGATATCAAAAAGAAAAATGTGCGGGATGAAAGGAGTACTTACGTACCAAGTAATTTCAAAATTTTATATCAAAATCTTTTGACTTTATAATTTTATTGTACATGCTTGGGTACCGACTATATATATCCGATTACTTAGTTCAAAATTTTCAATAAATGAAAATTTATTTTTCATCTATGCCCCGAGATAAAAATGATATGTTGAAAAAATGATTGTCCCAATGAATGTTCCATTGCTAGTGTTATTCCTCAAATTTGGAATAGATAGTGAACAACAAATGGTTTTTTGTTAAGGAATAAGGGAATGATTTAGGAGGATGATTGTAGGGTGGGAAATAGATACTCAAAATGGAGTAGTACCTTATTTAGGAGAGGATGAAATAATTTTGATCTCATTATTAACCATCATAATTACATTAAATTTTATTTTTAATTTTATTATCATTGAAGAGTTGCTAACCAGAAAAGTAGTGAAAAGTTAATGAGAGTTTTAATTTTTACCTGAATCTCCAAGGCTGGTGCATCTAGCATGGTCTCATAAGGTGTTTGATTAGAATACACAAGCTTTCTTACAAGCTTCTGATCAATCATGGAAATGTCTCCGACGGCCGCGGCCATATCCTCGTCGGAAAAAGCCTCTGCAAAGGGGATGCCACCCTCTTGGTCGTCGCAGTCCACCACCATCTTACCATCAGGGCCCACCTTCAGCCTACCTGCTAAGGGATAATACACCTCCAAGACTTTGCTTAGAGACTGCTTCAGTATTCGACCAACATTAACGTCAATTAAGGAACTGTTTGTTTCGAATGAAAATAAAAGTTCCACGGGGAATTGAATGTATTGATCCAGGTTTGAGAGCATGTATAATCCTTTTGGATTCTTCCCAGTAGGAAGTACTCGAACGGTGTCGTATTTTGCCAATGAAAATGTGGGTTCTGTCACTGAACTTCCATTCCTGTATACAAGCAATTAAAAAACTCTCTTTTTATTTTTAGGCCAGATCAAACACATTTATAATACACCTTTTCTTAAAATAAAGTTGGCTGCATAATAAAATAACAATTTTTTTTCATATTTTTTCAGTTGCAGTAAATTTATTTTTTAAAATTTTCAATTATATTGTACGACAATTGCCCAACAACTAATTATACTGACCTGGCACCATAAAAATCTTTAAAAAAATTGCAAATAAATTCTCGATCAATATTTTTTATTCTTTCAAATTTTAAAGACATACATTGTAATTGAAAAAAGTGAAAATATTGTGATTTATTTTGCAATAAGCTTTTAACTATTTGTCTCTTCAAGTGCTTTTTTTTTTTAACATTAATTAAGTTAAAACAAAGAACATTCATTTTTAAATTCCTAAACTGTTATAATTATATATTATTTAGAAACTTGGGGAATATTGTTTTTAAGCTCTGTAACTATAGGGATAGTAATTTAAGGAGTCTATGTTTGCATTTTGACAAATGTGGGCCATTAACTTTTTTTTTTTTGGCACAAATGCAGGACATAAGTAAATGCATGGATTGGTGCAAAATAGGCCAGTAAAATTTTAAAATTTTGAAAATTTAGGCCCATAAAAATTTAATTTTGCAAATTTAGGCCAATAAAATGGTCTGCATTTGCCAAAAAATAAATTAATGGCCTTGATAGTTGCCTAAAAAAATTATTGGCCCATATTTGACAAAATGCAAACATACTATCTAAATTGCTACCCCCAAGTTACTGCCTTAAAGATATATTCCCTAGAAACTGGTAAAATGTACTATGAAAAATAGTGTTTTGCTGATGAAATAAAAAAAAAAAAAAAGAGGAAGGAAGGAAAACTAACCCGCTGGAGCTTTTATGTTTGGATCTAAGTCTGGATGTTTCGAAATATGTTGACCGAGTGGATCTTAGGTTTTGACCAACTAGTTGCGTTCTCGACCTAAAATAGTGATAGCGATTATTAAGAGCCTAATGGTTAAATGCTTATTTTAAATAGATTACTTTAAAATCTTATAAAATATAATTTTTAATAGCGTATAATTCATTAAAGTGTTTAACTAATAAAATTTATAAGATATTTGGTAATATAAAATAGTTTTTTTTTTTTTAAATTTATAATTAGTCTTAATCTATGATGCACGGATTCTTCTAAAAATATCACAATGCAGTATTGGATTCGCACCCGCCCCCTAAAAGGGGTGAGATTCTTAAATCCGCGAATCGGATTCTCCACGTGGCGAATTCACTAACGGATACTCGAATCCTCCTTGCGTATCCTACTTATTAAGAATTAAATGTGCTATTTCAATTGAATTTTATTACATAATATAATTCAAATTGACAATGTAAACACTTGTTTTATATTGTAATCACTGTTATGACGTATATATTAGGCTAATTGAATTTAAATTAATTTTTGGTTACTTAATTATATTAAATTATTGAATATGTTTAAGTCTTGGGTCAGAGACACATTCGATTTACAAAATTTTAAAATATATTTAATTTTTTAGATTTTATATATAATAAAATATAAATAAATAGGCGTATCCTTGACGAATCGCACCCTAAGTTTTTTAAAAATTCGTATTCCCGAACCTGTGCAACATAGGTCTTAATATAAAATAATTATTTATTTTATTTTTTAGGTTAAGATAGAAGTGGTGAGGGTGGGGCTGGGATAGCGGGGTCCGGGGAGGGGTGGTTGGGTGGAGATGTTTATAGGCATCTAAATAATTTATAAGTTGTTTTAAACGGTTTAAAAGCTGTCAAATGGACTTTCAATCTAATATTGTCACAGAAAAATTTGGTACTTTTCGGGCTGAATCGTTTAGTCGATTAAATTTTACATTTTTTTGCTGTTATAAACACAAAGATAACCGCACCGTTTTGCTGGTGAAATCAAAACTCATAGGGTTGTGCTATATATATATTCTCTGAACGGTTGAATACCCACCGCTTAGTAATATTTTATTAAAATATATAAAACCTATCAAATGACTTTATCCTATAAAATTCCTTATGAATGTATGTAGGTAGGTTTGACAAATTGATTAGTGTGTAAATAAATTGTTGGTGCAAAAGCAGTGTACTTAACGAAATCTAACCTGTCCGACCTTCGTCCTAAGCAATCGAATTTGGTGGATCCATAAATTGGCGACCTAAAACAGTGAGAGAGGCTATTAATAATTGTCATACAGAAAATATATTGTTACACAACACAATAGTGTTGTGAGAATTAGATCGGTTAGTTTAGTCAATATATTCAATTAGAAACGGGTCCGATTCAATTTGTGTCACATACTCAGAATTTTAAATATCGACTCATCCATGTAAAATTTGTAATAAGTAGATGCAGGTGGTGTATTGAAACAAAAAAGAATTAGTGCGAATCCCTTTTTGAGAAGTTGGTGTGACTCAATGTTAAAGGGAAATAATATAAATAAATTGACTTCATAGCGCTCCAAGTTTTGACTTTTAAATGAATGAAATTGTTTAATGATATCAGAGCTAAAATACTCACGTACACATCCAAAGATCTTAAATTCGATTTTCGATGAGAGAAACTCTACCCATATTATATTATTCATTTATTGGGCCCATGAGTGGACTTATGTGGAGGCCAAGAAGGGCATTGGCCCCCACTGAACTTTTGTGAAAAATTAAGGTATATATTAATTAAAGAAATCAAGTTGTAATATAAATAACCAAGCTAGATAGTCTAGTGGTTTTGGAGATGCATTACATTTTGAGAGCTTGTTGGTGCAAGTCTCTTCGATGCTATTATGAGAGCTTAGTTATTTTGTCCAAAAACTTCTCCTACCAATCTCTAGTCCACTAATTTTTAATTTTATCTTTTAATTGAAATGGTATGAAATTTATACAATTATTTACATTCACTGATACCATAATATCTCATTATGATATAAGCAAATACATATAATGGTATTAGTAAATACATGTAATGATATCTATGAAACTGGTTTACAATAAATTTTTCGCACTGTTATTATGCAATAATTTCAAGTTGCGAAATACATAACAAAAGTCTTGATATGTACGTAATTTAAATAATATATTAAGTTTATACATTAATTTAAAATATTTTTAATGTTAAAATTTAATATCATAATACTTTAATTTTATTATATATAGTTGGATCCCAATCATTTAATATCCTGCGTACGTCACTGATTGAGCCTCATCTTCAAAGGGAAAAGTTGAGAAATCCATCAAGTGATAGGGAGTGTTAGAAAAATGCATAATTGAATTGATTCAACACTTCTACATACGTTCGAATGTTTAGATGAGATTGAATTCTTTCCCCACTAAAAAAAAAAAAGTGATTCTCACTATTCTTGTGTTTCAAAACAAGCAGATAGAGGGTTTTAAAAGATGTTATGGTGTTGCATAGTTTTCTATAAAGAATATTGAATTTTGTATTGTAATTTCTTTTGATTTATGGGTTTCTGATCCCATCACGCGCGGCTTTAAGCTGCTAACTGTTATCTTTTGACCGATTAAAAAAAAAAAAATCAGGTCGAGTGGGTGGATTGATTTAATGAAAATAGTAAAAATATTAAAGCTGGCATACCTGATACTGGATGAGCAAATAGCCAACATCATGCATATACCGGTTTAGACAACTTATAATTTGATTTTGGATGCTCAATATTTGGATTTTTTTCGTGCATATATATACAAGCGTTTTAGTTTAAGCGTGTCACCTTGGTTAATTGGGACATTAATTGTATCTATCCTTTGACTTATCGGCACATAGTAATGTTCATATTAGTTTCTTGATATGTAGTGGCGTTCCTTTCAAAGTGAAAATTAATTAATGATAGTAATTGATGCACTAACAGATATTTAATTTGTTTAAAGAAAAAATCTAATTACTTGTTTTGTACGTACTTCCTCTATCCTAAAGTATGTACGTTTCACATTTTTCTTTTTTAACCTTCACTACTACACATTTGGACTTGGAGAGCTATACTTGGAGAGTTTTTATAAAAACCGCTCTCCAAAACAAAGCTAGGAGAGCGGTTTTACATAATTATATTAAAAAAAAAAAAAAAAAGCTAAGACAGCGGTTATTAACCGCTGTCCAAGAGTTAGTTTAAGAGAGCGGTTTAAAACCGCTGTGTAAGAGGTGGGATGCAAGAGAGCGGTTTATAACCGCTATGTAAGTGCTGACTTAGAGAGCGGTTTTGAACCGTTGTCCAAGTGGAACTTGGATAGCGGTTTTTAACCGCTGTCTTAGTGTTTTACTTGGATAGCGGTTATTAACCGCTGTCTTAGCCTTTGACCACTACTTAACCCTCTTTGACCACGAAAATCCCTAATTCAGACGCGATTTTCTTCCTCCATACACCAGACGACGCGGTTCCTCCCCCCACCGCCGCCGTCGAAGCTTCCTCCCCCACTGCCACCACCGTAGCCTTCCTCCCCTGCCGCCGTGACGCCACCCAGCCTCTCTTCCACTCAATCCGCCGCCCAGTCCGCCGCCACCTGCCGCCCAGCCCTCCCTCGACGCGACGAGCCACCGCCGCCCTCCACCGCTGCCTCTCCGCCGCCTCCAGGTATGTATATAATATGTATTTTAAATGTATAAAAATGTATATATATATATATATATATATATGAACATGTATAAATATGTATATATATGTATGTATGTTATTGGTGAAACATATTGGTTAATTGAAGGTTTTGGATTAATTTTAGATGAAATTGTTGCAAGTTAGGTTTAATATGTTAAAATTATTTTAAATGAAATTGTTAGAATTTTAGATGAAATTGTTAGAATTTGTTAGAATTTTAGATGGACATATTATAATTTTTTAGAATTTTAGATGTATGTTAATTAGTATTAAAATGTTAGACTTTATTTCAAGAGGTATAGATGAGAAATATTGAAGGCTTTAGGAATAATTTTAGATGAAATTGTTAGAATGCATGTTAGGATTAATATGTTAGAATTTTAGATGAAATTGTTTTAGTGTGCATGTTAATTAGTATTAAAATGTTAGAATTTGTTTCAAGAGGTTTATAGATTGGGAAATATTGAAGGCTTTAGGAATAATTTTAGATGAAATTGTTAGAATGCATGTTAGGATTCATATGTTAGAATTTTAGATGAAATTGTTTTAGGGTGCATGTTAATTAGTATTAAAATGTTAGAATTAAGGTAAATTACTTTAGAAAATTTTCAAATCAATAGAAAATAATTATAGTTGTAGTACGTGATTGTAATTTGTTAATCAATAGGTTCCGAGACAGAAAGATGGCAATCACTGTGGACATTTTGTGTGTTGCTACATTGAAGATATTATCTTGACTTCTCAAACGACCATTCCTGATGATGTAAGTCGATTTATCGATTTATTTCAAATATTATTGATTGAATAAAGAATTCTTATTATTTAATTAAATTTTCAATGTAAATTGCAGTTTGTGCATAGGCCTCGGATCCCTTTTTACAACCACTCTAGAATGGAGAAATGGAAAATGGATTGGATTGTGTATCTTTACCATCGATTCTTGTAAACATTATTATAATTTTTGGTAGCATGTAACTTATATATTAATTTGTGATGAATATTTCATGTTATTGGATATTATATTATATTTATTTGATGTTATGAATAAATATTAGTATATGTGTTTTGGTAATTTTGAATATATTAGCAGGTTTATTAAAATATATATATATATATATAATTGAAAAGTGGTTAATAACTAAAAAAAAAAAAAAGTTCTTGGAGAGCGGTTAATAACCGCTGTCTAAGAGTGGGGCTTGGATAGCGGTTTATAACCGTTGTCTAAGTGTTGCATTTGGAAAGCGGTTAAAAACCGCTGTCTTAGTTGTTTCTCTTGGACAGCGGTTCAAAACCGCTGTCTTAGTTCCTACTTTGCACAGCGTTTACTAAACCGCTCTCTTAGACTTAGATAGCTATTTCTTAGAGAGCGTTTTTAACCGCTTTCTAAGTTTAAATATAACAGCTCTCTTAGACCACTTTTGTACTAGTGCTTCCCCCAATAAATTTTATTTTCCATAAATAGCAAAAAACAACATTTTATATATTAATAAACAAATACCTTCTTAAACAACTTCTTTTTAACTTTTCATAATTACCCACACTAGTTTTTACAAAAGTCAACATGTTGGTCCACCATATATTAATAAACAAATACTTTTTTAAACAAAACAACAAAATGAAAGGGGAAGCTTACTTTGGTACGTACAAAGGGAGTATATAACAATAATGGGTATTAAACCAAATTCGTCTTCTATCTTTTTACCTTTATTGATATGGTGACTATTTATTTGCTTAATCAATTTTTTTCTATATCCATTCATGTTTAACCTATTAGGTACTAATTTGCCGAAAAAATGCACAAAATGTCACCATTTTGGTCCTCTATTTACTTGCTTTATCAATTTAGTCACGTATCTATTTAAATTTCATCAATTAGGTCCTAATTGGATGAAAAATGTATAAATTGCAACCGTTTTGGCCACACTAGTTTTCCGTTGAAGCCTATGATGTGATTTTTTTTTTTTTTTTTCATATGGCACGTCATGTAGCAATCTTCACAAATTAATAAAATAAACTTTGAAATAAAATACTAAAAATAGCTCATTAATCAACCCAAATAAATATACTTGAAATTATTTTGTAAAAATGTAAAAACCAGCCCCTCCCCCCACCCCCACCCACGTACCCACACCGATCCCCAACCCAAAACATGAAAAACACAAATTCTTGCTTCACACGATTTCGTATTGGATCCCCATTTTGAAGATATTTTGAAAATCTTCTTCACCCCTGATTTTGAAATGCTTAAGAACGCCATTATATTCTTCACCAATGATTTAGAAAACCTTGTTGGAATTATTTGGTTCGAACTTGAGATATTTTCGTCTTCCAATTAAATATTATTTTGCTGCAATTAAATTTTTGACCAAATTGCCAATATAGATTTAGATCTTAAGGTTTTAACTGTTTTGTCCAAGCTATCATATTTTAATATAATGCCAATCGTAACACATGTTTCAAATTCAACAATGGTTTCCAGGTTTGGTGGTTGCACCCGATTTTGTTTTATTTTGGATATGAGAGTGTACATTAATTCTTAAAAAGAATTCTTCAAAGTCAAATTTAACCATTATTTGATTGGATTAGATTGTTTGGATCTAGAATTGCATGAATTGTTGCCACAAGTAAAGAAAATGATTTTTTTTAATCTTTAGTGTAATTTATTTTTTATGTGTTGAAATTTACTTTTTATTTTACATTTTCTAATAGACGAAAATTCTCATTCACCATGTCGGGTGTAAGAAACGAGCCATGTAAGAAGCACCTGCCTGAAAACACAGGCACGTGACAGAAATGATGATATTTTGTGCATTTTTCGGCCAATTAGGATCTAGTTGGCAAAATTTGAATTTATTGGGACTAAATTAATAGAGCAAATTAGTAGAGAACCAAAACAGTGACATTTTCTGCACATTTTTAGCCAATTAGGATCTAATTGGTGACATTTAAATAGATATAGGATTAAATTGCTAAAGCAAGTGTTGGAATGTCTGCTGAGTTTGATTGACTGAAATAATTAGGAGATTTAGTTTCCTTTCTAGAGTTTGCTTGAAAACCAAGATGTTGCCTTCTAGAGAGTTTTTCTTGAGGATCAAGTTATTGTCTTCTAGAGACATTTACTTGCGGGCTATGTTGTTGTTTATTTGAGCAGTCTAATCTTTTAGTATAAATAACCCTTGACATAGGGTCATTCTGTACAATCTGAAATCGATCTCATCAGCATAATATACAGGTTCCTCTCTTCTGTTGTGGACATAACTAACACAACGTTAGTGAATCACGTAAATCTGTGTCGCTTTATTTTACGTTTATATTTCTTTCTCACTTCTCGTTATAACAACAAATAAATAGAAGACCATTTTAATAAATGTGAAAAAATAGAGAACAAATCTGATTTATATCCCTAACAATAATTTGATATTTTTATCCTTTTATTCACATTGATCGTAATTAAACAATTGTTTAATTCATACTATCATAAATAACAAATATAAGAGAAAAATTTAAATATTTTGTAGATGATATAAAATGACAATTATTTTGAAAAAAAAAAAGAATATCTCTAAAAGGACAAACAAAATGGGGGAATAGTAGCTCCAAGCCAAATTAATACTGCCCTTACCAAAATATATATTTAGACAACGTATAGAGTGAATTTGGTTCATATATGAATCATTGAAGGGCATTAGTTATTTTCACTAAAGAGTATTAGTTGTTTACACTGAAGAATATTTCTTATTTACACTGAAGAGTGTTAATTGTTCAGTGAAAACAAACTTAGACTCTTTAGTGAAAGTAACGAATACCCTTCAATGAAAAAACTAATACTCTTTAGTGAAAATAACTAATACCCTTCAATGATTCATGTATGAACCAATTTCACTCTATACATACTCAAATGTTTAATGATAGGGAAAAATTGCAGAAACGGTCCCATAAGAATTGGTCCTCATGAATTTGGTCTTTTTTTATAGCACAAATGGTCCCATACGATTTTTCCGTCAAAACTTAACGGATTAACGAGCGTGAGGCCCACAAGCCCATAAGATTTCTGCCAAAAACCCACGCACATAATTCCCAACTTAAGAAAAAATAAGATTTAATTCCCAACTTCTTAAAACTCTATTGTGGTAGAAAAAACCTAAAATTTCCCAAACCCTACACCATAAAATTACCATTCATAATCTTTCTCGTAATCGCCCTGTTAATCTGCCCCACCCACTTCAACAAGCGCCACCATACGTCCACCACCGTTAACCCGTTGCAACTCTTTCCAAATTAAATTGCAAAATTCTAAATCAAAATCACACCATTTCATCATCTGGAATTTTTCCGCAGATCGAAAATCCTAAAATCTAAGCAATATCACCAAAAATTCAACCGCCTCCAACAAAATTTACACTTGCTAAAAAATGATCCTAAAAATCGCAAATTGGAAATGATCCAGTGATCAAAATTTAAAATTAACAAGGGGCTTTGAGTCCTGGCATTCAGACGAGACTAGAATGGATAACTTCAATGTATTTCATGGTCGGAATCAGAGTCTGTTGATCGGAAGAACTTTGTGTAACGGTGATGCGGTGATGTGCAAGTGTGGTGACTAGGGGTGGAAGTAGGACAGACCAGACCAGACCTTGCACTGAAAAGCTTAGGCCTACTTCGCAAAGGCATTGCCTGAGCCTGGCCTATTACCTATGATAGGCTTTTCCATAGGCTCGGTCTGACCTTTTTAACTAAACAGGTCAAGCCTACGAACCTTTTAGAAGCCTATTAAAATTTAATTTATATTATATTCAATATTTAACATAGTCTTAAATTATTTCTATCTATTTTTACTACTGTCATGTCAAATCGAGATTGTTAGCATCGACTTAAAAAATATAAAATGAAATTTTTAAAAAATAAATATGAAAAATCTTAGCTTTGAAATTATTATCCATCCTTTCATGATTCATATTTAATATGAATTGCCCATATTATACAATAAAATATATAAATAATATATAAAAATAAATATTTAATAACAATAATATATATAGGACATCATTTTAAATAGGTCGGTCTGATAGGCTTTTAAGGCCTTTTACAAAGCCTAAGCCTAGCCTACTTAAATAAATAAGCCTTTTAATAAGCCTTGGCCCGACTCGTTTAATAAATAGGCCAGACCAAATTAGGCCCTTAGTAGGTCAAGTTGTAGGCCCCTGTCGGGTGACCTGTCCTATTTCCACCCCTAGTGGTAACGGATGGTGGAGAGGTGCGAGTGGGTAGGAGATGGGGTGGCAGTACAGATACCAGCGGTGATGTGAAGCTGACGGTGCCGGAGAAAGAGCCGGGAAGGGGAATATGTTGAGAAAATCAGAATTTTTTTTTCAAATATCTTTAGTCATTTAGTTTAGAAAATTTTAAATTATCATCTTCTCACTATAAAAAAAACGCGGATTAGCGACCGATTTTCAGTCACAAAATAGGATTTGCGACCGATTTCTAACCGATAAATGTCGGCCGCTAAAACGTGCGTAGCTAATATTAGTGACCACTTTTTAGGTTGGACGCTAATCAGCGACCGCCACGGCTGTCTCTAATATTAGTGACCGCCTCAGGTCGGTCTCTAATCCGCCCGGGTATGACCCGGTTGAATCGTGTGATTTACGACCGCCTTAGCTGGCGGTCGCTAATCTTATTTTTATTAAAAATAATTTTTTAATTTAAAATTTACGATTAGCAACCGATATGGCGGCGGTCGCTAATCGTCGAACCTGCGAAAAAAAATATGGCTCAGTGTGTTTGAACCCGCGCCCATTAGGGTTCGGGCGGGGCGCGAACCATTGAGCCACTGACCAATTAGCTCATATTAGGTGAGTCATATAGTATACACGCCTATGTAAGGCTTTTAGAAATAAATGAGCATATATGTGCCCATGAGGAATCGAAGCGCCGACCTCCGGGTAACCTGGAGGAGGCGTGGACCACTCGAACATTTGCAATTATTGTTCGTTTTCATGCATTTAATTGTATATAACTTCAAATTGACTCCCGTTTTTTTTAAAATTAATCAAATAAATTCCTTTTTGTTTCTAATTCATTTATATATATATATATATATATATATATATATATAAAATTGACTCTCGTTCTTTTTTAAATTCATAAAATTAATTTCTTTTTGTTTCTAATTCATTTATATGTATATATATTTACTAACTTTTAATTTTATATGGTAAATTTAATATTTTACACTAATATAATTTATTAATTTATACATTTTTATGAATTTAATTGTATATAACTTCAAATTGAGTCTTGTGTTTTTTTAATTCATCAAATTAATTCTTTTTTATTTATTATTTATATATATATATATATATATATATATATATATATATATATATATATATATATTCACTATTTTTTTTTGTTTCGTAAATTTAATATTTTAGACTACTATAAATTATTAATTTATTCGTTTTTATGCATTTAATTGTATATAACTCCAAATTGAGTCCCATTTTTTTTAAATTCATCAAATTAATTTCTTTATGTTTCTAACTCATTTATATATATTTACTAACTTTTTTTTATTTTATAAATTTAATATTTTACACTAATATAAATTACTAATTTATTCATTTTTATGCATTTAATTGTATATAACTTCAAATTGAGTCACTTTTTTTTTAAAAATTTATAAAATTAATTCTTTTTTGTTTCTAATTTATATATATATATATATATATATATATATATATATATATATTCACTAATTTTTTTATTTTATAAATTTAATATTTTAGAATACAATAAATTATTAATTTATTCATTTTTTATGCATTTAATTGTATATAACTCCAAATTGAGTCTTTTTTTTTTAAATTCATTAATTTAGCTCTTTTATGTTTCTAATTCATATATATATATATATATATATATATATATATATATATATACCAACTTTTTATTTTTATTTTGTAAATTTAATATTTTACACAAATATAAATTATTAATTTATTAGTTTTTTTTATGTATTTAATTGTATATAACTTCAAATTGAGTCTCCTTTTTTAAAAAAACATCAAATTAATTTGTTCAATATGTATCAATTTACGAAACAATTCGTATTTTTGGATTTTTTTCCCGGAATTTTTTTTTTAAATTTTTTGTTCATTTTGACCAATTTTAGGATTAGTGACCACCAGAGGCGGTCGCTAATTTTCCGGTTATTAATGAATATAACCCGTTTTTAAAAATGGGGCAAATTTATCGATTTGCGACCGCCACCTGTCGGTCGCTAATTATAAAATTGAAATAATTGGTCCTTTTGACCGACCTTTAGAATTAGTGACCGCCAAGACGGTCTCTAATCGCACAAGATTAGCGACCGATCTGCCTAGGCGGTCGCTAATCAGTCGGTTTTAAGACCGATTTTATAGGCAGTCGCAATTTTGTTTTAGAGACTACCGGTCAAATTCGGTCGCTGATCGGTCGCTAATATATGATTTTGAGACCGATTATTAGGCGGTCGCTAATCCGCATTTTTTTTGTATTGTCTTGTTTAAAATAATTATCGTCTTTCTTTATATCCAAATTTGTGTATATTTTTAATTTTCATATTTTTAATTATTATTTGGTTTGAAACAATTTTTCAAAATTTAAATATCCAAATTCGATATAAAAAACAAAAACAAAAAACAGATTTACATATATTATTATTATTTAAAATATCTGGCTATGAAAATGTGTTTTTTGTATTTCTAATTATATCCGATTTTTATATATAAAATTTTCAAAATCTTCAGATTTTATATAAAAAAAATTGAGAAAAGATATTTTTGTATTTTCAAATATATTTAAATTCTATATTTTTTTTAAGTTTTTTAAATTTCTTTTTAACTTGTTTAAATAATTTTAAATCTAATGTACAATTATAAAACTAATTTATAATTTTAAAATTAATTTGACTAACGGAAACCGTTAACTAGTTAACGGGTTGGGACATTTTCGCAAAAAATGGGACCAAAATAGAATGTGGTACCAAATCTGTCATTGAAAAATTCTCATCAGACCAACATTGCAATTTACCCTTAATGTTATGTCTTGAAACCATGTTACGTTTTGCTGTAACTACATATAACTAGTTATAGATCCAAATGTAATACTTTTTTGTTCTTCTTAATTTAAACCTGAGACTTACTATAAAAATTTGTGTGAGATAGTTTTATGGTAAGGTGGTTCACGGATTAACATCATTTCCAAATTATGCACATTTTGAAATGATCATAAGACCTACTCTTATATTAATTATCTGGCTTTGAATCACATAATGACGTTATATCATATGCATGTTACTTAATTTAGTGAGTCGACACCAATTGTGCAGATCAATCGTTGCAACACAATTTGATCCAATATAATTAAATGGGTCTTAATGGATAAATACTGGACAAATATATAATGCATTTATAGAATTAATTAATTACATTAAGCTAAGATCCGACCGCAACTGATTCATATAATATTTGCCAGCTTAATTCATTGTTGTTATCCTTGCAGGGAAATGAATATGTCCCTTTCAATTAAATATGCTTTCAAAATTATTACGCAAATTTTTAGAAGTTACATTATATCATACCATTGTAATAGAAAAAATTGCACTTTTAATGAGTTAAAAACACTTATGGTACTGATGTACGAAAGTGGTCCAATTTTTGCAGTTTTGGTCGCACCTGTGAATTTTTGTACCAAAAATATAATTTTACCTCATTCTCTTGGGACTAAAACAACCGTTTACGTATTCTCTTGTGGACCAAAACTACACTTTCTTGGGAGGAAAAGTGTTGGAAAAATTATGGAATTAAAAATGTCAAAAAAAAAATTATTATTTTGAAATGAACATATTCTCCAGGGACGAAAATTGCGATTTTGTCCACCAATGCACTTGAGATAAACAACTAATCATCTTCTCATAACCACTCGGAATGCGTTAAGTATTTTCCTAAAAAAATTAAGTTTGTAATAAATGTAAATGTAAACTATGTACGTAATACAAGACGTAACACCTATTGTATGTATACACCTAATATGTGTAGTGTTTTAAAGCACAACGACTTATATGCAATGACAATAGCGCATTGTTGTGGAAATTAACAAGAAAATATAGAAATTAAGTTGTTACAGTAGTCAATTAATCAACCCTATTTATATTATTGACTAATTTGTATCTGATTAATTTATGCCCAAATAAGTAAATATAATTTTAATTTTTAATTTCATATAATTAGATAGACCAGCACACTGCCATAATTTTCAGAAAGTAGGACAAGATTCTTTTTCTTCCTTTTAAAGCAAAGAAAATTTTGAAAAGCAACAGAAAGAAGATATAACGGAAACAGACAACCAAAAAAAAGAAAAAAAAAAAAGAAGAAAAATAGTCCTCAACACCTCTGAAAACAGGACACAAAAACTAGCAGGGAGCAAAAACACTTTTGGTACCAACGTCTGTTAATTTTCAAGACTAAAACAATAAATTTACCACTTTCTCTTGGAATTAAAAGTGCAATCTCTTGGGATCAAAAGTGGCGAAAAAGAATATTGGACTAAGATTGTTGAAAAAAGGATAGTCTTGAAATGAACCCATTTTTTTGAGACCAAAACTGCGATTCACCCCTTAATTTTTTTCCATGCACTCCACCAAATTGTTATCCCAATCGTGAAAGCTTTACGCTAAAGATTTACTGCTTCTCCACTTCATCTATACCCCAATCAAAGACCTCGTCTAAGGTGGTTTTATCGATTGAAAATATTGTATTATTTCTAAAATTCCAAATGCCACATGGAGATGATGTTCGAATAGAGAGATTCGAACTCCGATTACGGGTTTATCATATGCTATAATATATCTAAGTCCATTAACCACAACCTTTGAACGGAAAATATTACAAAAGGCCCTGTAACTTTGACAAAGCGCTTAGATTTGGTCCTTTATCTTCTTATTTCTCAATTATGGTCCTTTTGTAATTAGAGGCCCTTTCCGACAATTTTTTTTAAAAAAGGTCCAAAATTTATACATCCTCCGCCGGTAGTGCTCGCGTGACACTCCTAGTTAATACTTAAGGTCCACGTCACACTCTGTTTGAGTTTAATAGGCTGAAAACGGGCTTTCTCCCCATTGAAGAAGCAACTAACACCGTTGAAAGAGCTCAAGGATTTCTGACGTTGTGTAACGTGGACTTTATTTATTAACTTGGATCGTCATGTGTGGACTACCGCCTGAGTACGCGTAAATTTTGGGCGTTAATAAAAGTTTCCGCCAAAAAGGACCTTCAATTATAGCAAAAAGACCGTAATTGAGAAATTAAAAAGATAAAGACCAAATATTGACTATGACAAAGTTACACAACGATTTGTTAAACGTCTTTGTCTATTTAGGAAAAAACTTGTATGAGACCGTCTCATGACATGAGACAACACAAATTAATACTCACCTCTACAAAAGTGTTAATGAGTCAATGTCCTAGTTATACTCATTCTCATTGTCTCGTGTCATAAGACAGTCTTATACAAGTACTACTCATCTATTTATTATAATTTCAACTGTGATGTAATGAGCTCCTGGAAAGTCTCCATTTCATCAACAGGCAAGTTAAGTGATATAACTAGGTTTTTGTTGTCTTTTCCTTGGAAATATAAATTGATGATATTTTTAAAGATTGCACCGGAGGCCACCTGCTATGCCACTCCCCATCCAAAATCGACCTTGAATTTTTGTGGATGTGCAATTAGCAAGCATCGTGCATACAAATATCACCTTAGAAAACTTATAATTGATTTTAGATGTTTAATATGTAGTTTATTAGTGCATTTAATATAGAAATAAAAGTGTATGAGACTGTCTAGGTGTTATGAGAAATGAAAAAAAGTGAAAGTTTCAAGTGAAAGTTAAAACATTTTCTATTTTGTGAAAATCACATATTTTATTTTTCAACTAAAAATATTATTTTATTTGAAAATGTATGTCACAGAACAAATACAGATGTTTTGAGTGTGCAAATTTGGAAATTCGCAGTGCCTAGGTTTAGATTCCGCTGGGAGTTAAATAAAACGTCTGATTTTTCATTTCAACTGAACCTTTTAATTAATGATAGTAATTTATGTAGTAATTGACATTAAATTTGTTTGAAGAAAAATAATGGGAAATATAATTTGTATTTCTAATGTTTACATTTATTTTAGTTTTGATATCCCTCTTTCATTCACTGTCAAATTTGATCCTATACATATATATTTTTACTCCCCCATTTTCTCCAATGTCGGTTGACTGAAATAAACTATTTTGATGTTAATTCTAATAATCTAAAAGTTATAATTACCTTTTAACACTCCAAATAATTAATTTTGCTAAACAACTGACAGTGAACTAATAGTGGGATCAAATGTTAAAATAAAAGAATTCTTTCAGGACCAAATTTGTTTGTGAGTGGAAGAGGGACCAAAGCTAAAAGAAATAAATATTCAACTTTAATGATCAAAACAATTGAAAAAATGCACTTTTTGTCCTTTAACTTTCCAAAATTTTGATTTTCATCCCACCAACTTTGGAATTTAGAAATTTGTTATATAACTTACAAAAGTTTGATTTTTTTTCTCCTGGGCAATTATCAGGTAACAAAACAAGTGGCACATTTTTTCTTTTGTTATTTTAAAATTTAATTATTGACGTGGCCGAAGTTTTATTTTATTTTATTTAACAACACACACATTATGTGAGCTGATAGTATTTTATTATTAGAGAAAATAGCATTTTTTGTCCTATAAGTTAGGTCACTCTTGGTTTTGGTCCTACTAAGTTTTGATTTTATTTCTTCGTCCGATAACTTTCAAAACATTTACATTTTTGTCCTAAAACCGGCTACAGGAGGTCACATAACCGGTAATGCTGACGTGGCACGATTTTTATTTTTTATTTTTTTTATTATGATATATGTTATATATATATATATATATATATATATATATATATATATATATATATATATATATATATATATATATATATATATATATATATTTAAATTAAATTAAAATTCAAAAAATTAATTAAAAAATCAAAACTCACCCACCAGTGCCACCCCCTCCCTTCTCAGCCACCGCCCACCCCTCCTCCCCAACAGTGCACGTCGGCCGCCGCCGCCCACCCTCCACCTCTCCCACCCCAATTTAATTTTCAATTGCTTAGAAACTCAGGTGTGAATTGCTTCCAATTTCCGGAATTGAAGCACGTGATGCCGGAAATTGCATAGCTCCATTACCGGTATTAATGGAGTTCAAACTAGATTTAAACTCCAGCCGGAGAGCTTCGGCGGTGGAAATGGAGAGCCAATTAATTAAAGCTTCGATCGATGCCGAAAATTGGAAGAAATGCAGCTTTCCGACAAACAAATTTTCAGCAATGAATGAGCCTTCCGATTTGAGTTTCGAAACCCGGCACAATAAATTTTGAAGGAAATCACAAACCTTATCATTTACCAATCCTTGGATCAACACAATTTTTTAAAATTAACACAAAATTTGAAGGAATCTTCATTCATCAATTATTCCGGCGAATTGCTTCAAATTTCCGACGAATGCCTTCCAATTTCCGGCAAATTGCTTTTAGCTTCAAGCTTTTCCGGCGTCGATTGAAGCTTTAAAGCACAAATTTCATTATTTTCATTATTTCCGGCGTCGATTAAAGCTTCTCCGGTGCGAATTGCGGGCAGTGGAGGGTGGGCTTTGGTGGCGTGTTGGGGGAGGGGCAGAAGCGGTGGCGTGTTGGTGGTGGGTGGGCAGCGGTGGCGTGTTGGGGGAGGAGCGGCGGCAGCTGCGGGGTGGGGTTGATTGTTACAGGGGAGGGGTGGAATTTGGCCGTGATTTGGGGTGGGGGTGGGGGTGCGGGTGGAGGGTTTTGATTTTTAAATTAATATTTTATATGAATTTTAATTTAATTTTAATATATATATCAAAATTAAATTTAAAAAAATTAATTTTTGCCACGTCAGCGTCACCAGATGGGTGACCTCTTGTAGTCGGTTTTAAGACGAAAATGTAATTTTTTTTAAAGTTATCGGACGAAGAAATAAAGTCAAAACTTAGTAGGACCAAAACCAAAAGTGACCTAACTTATAGGACAAAAAACTCTATTTTCCATTATTATACTGTTAGCCAATCAAATGCTAGGATCTAGAATATTCTCTCCACAAGGTAAAACACTGCTCATTGCCACTTCCCCCCACCCCACCCTCTCACGGCCAACCATCTCTGCCACTCGCCCCCTCCACTACCGATCACTCTGCCGGAGAATGTCCTCCTCAAGGCCAATTTCGAGCTCTACACAAAGGTCCAACCGTCGTTGCGGTAATGCCTCGTACTGAGAGTTTTGTCTCCACTCTCTAACCATGCATTTCGCATAAATCTATTTACGTTTCTAAGCCTAAAATTGGGATTTTCTGCATTATCAATTCTGTAATTTTAGCTCCTCCTCCGTATTGCTAGAACTCTCGATATATCTATTGTCCCTCTCAATCTTGTGGCCACAAAGAAGCCACCAATTAGCGCAACTGTAGGATCAAGCGCTTGCCACTAGACTAAAAGTCCGGACTTGTAGTGAGGTGCTACTTTATTTCCTTTAACCCTATCTAGCTGCAGCGCCACGGGTCGAATAGCCTCCGCCGGACTTGGCGCACCGGACCTTTATCGCGCCCGACTTGGCTGGGAGATGCTGGACTCCGCGCCCAACAATCCCCCCCCAGTATCTGCCAGCCCTCTTGGCCAACAAATGCCTTCCACTGGATTCGAACCCGTGACCTGTGCTCTGATACCAATTGTAGGATCAAGCGCTTGCCACTAGACTAAAAGCCCGGACTTGTAGTGAGGTGCTACTTTATTTCCTTTAACCCTATCTAGCTGCAGCGCCACGGGTCGAATAGCCTCCGCCGGACTTGGCGCACCGGACCTTTATCGCACCCGACTTGGCTGGGAGATGCTGGACTCCGCGCCCAACAGCAACAAAAATCTTTAGAGCAGAAAATCTAAGAAATACATATAAAAATTGATCCACCATCATTACCGAAAACATAACATACCAAATTTAATTCACAAATAATCAAACAAAAACTGTGGATCCGTTCACGGCGATGGCAGGTCTGGTACCTGCCTCGATGATTGATAGCTGCGCCCTCTCCAGTAGCCATCAAATAGTACCAGAACTCCCACCTCAATTGGAATATACGTGCACAACACGCAGCCGATGTCTGTATCCTCCGCCTGCATCCCTCCACTTTTGTGTGGCGATCCTTGCTCAACGGGATTCAAATTGTGATGGTGTATGACAAGAAACAATGTTGTGGCTACTTAATTTTTTTTGGTTGACTTACAATAGTATGTATACAACACACGGGTGCTCTATAAGTAACAATGAGTGCTATACGTGTGAAGTCATTTGTGAAGTATGTATCATTCGAGTTAGAGTTTCAGTAGTCAGCGGAGTTGGAGTTAGCTGGAGTCGTTACATTTAGAGGAAGTCATATGAAGTTCAATATGTTCATTGGACCTGAAGTCTCCTGATTAGTTGAGGTGAAGTTCACTGACCTATTGCTTCATAATTAGCGAGGTTCTGAATCTAAGCTGAAGGAAAGGCGGTTCCATCCAAAGGCAGTTTATTGAGGCGGTGACAGGCTGGATTACTACTATACATATGATGCCTTGCACAAGAATCCATATATTTTTGCCTTGCTTAGAAAATCTAGGGTTTTATGTACGATATCTCTTTAACCATATTATGGTTTCTTCACATTACTTGTTGAGAAGAAATACCTTGAGAGTTTGTGAGATTGAGCGACTGTAACTTCCCTTGAGTTTACATATTAAGAGATTGAAACTCTCCGATCCCGTGGACGTAGTAGTTTCTCTCTGAACCACGTAAAATCCTGGTGTCCTTTATTGTTCCATTGATTTCAATATTCTTGCTTATTGTGCCATATTCGATTCCTTGATTACAAGTTTTCTTGTGAATCACAAATTCTGATTAACAAGTGGCGCCGTCTGTGGGAAAATAATCATCGCTGCAACCAAGTTCGATATTGAGAAGTTCACGGGGAAGAATGATTTCAGTTTATGGAAGATTAAGATGAAGACTCTTCTGGTACACAACGGTTAGTATGATGTCTTGTTGCCGCCTAATTAGGTGGCGTCTGGTACTAATCCGGCGAAGGTGGAGGAGAACAGAGGAAGGTGCATAGTGCGATTATTTTGTGTCTCGGGGATAAACCGTTGAGGGGAGTATCGAAGCAGAAGACTGCTCTAGATGTCTGGAATAAATTGGAGCAGTTATACCAAACTAAATCTGTTACGAACAAGTTATACATGAAACAAAAACTTCAAGTCTTCAAGTTGAATGAAGACAAGAATCTTGGTGATCAGTTGGATGAGTTCAATAGATTGGTGGATGATCTAGAGAGTTTGGATGTGTCCATCAATGATGAAGATAATTCATTGATGTTGTTGAATTCCCTACCAAAGTCTCTGGAGAATTTCAAGGATGTCTTATTGTTTGGAAGACAAGATCAGGTTACGTTTGATGATGTGCAAGCAGCCCTCAAAACCAAGTTTCTACAGATTAAAATTGAAGGCAAGAAACCTGCTGAAGGTTTGATTGTTCAATCCAAGAAGAAGAATGAGTTTCAAGCCAAGAAGAAGGATGGTGGAAAGGGAAGAAGGGTGATAAAAAATCTGGTTTTGTTGAACGAATGAAGTGTTTCACTTGTCACAAAGAAGGTAATCTGAGAAAGAATTTCCCTGAAAGAAGGAAGAAAGACAATCAAGATGATCAAGATGGAGATGCAGTTGTGGTGGAGGTAAATGGATATGATAGTGTTGAAGTCATGATGGTTAGTCATGAGAGACTAAGTCAAGAATGGGACTTAGACTTTGGGTGTACTTTTCATATGTGTCCACATGAAGGCTGGTTCCTGGATCTTGAGAAGTTTGATGGAGGTCTTGTCCTTTTGGGTAATGATGAGAGTTGTAGGGTGAGGGGATTTGGTTCTATCAAAATCAAGATGTTTGATGGAGTTGATAGAATCTTATCTGAGGTTAGATTGACCTTAAGAGAAATTTGATTTCTCTTGGTACTCTGAATTCTAAGGTATTTGAATTCAGAACAGACAAGGGCACCTTGTCTATCACTAAGTCTGGAAGGACTGTGATGAGGGGTAACATCAAGAATGGTTTCTATTCTTTGATTGACAGAACAGTTATCCTGATCAGCTGATGTTACCATGGAGCCCACTGTTGCTAACCTATGGCATAAGAGATTAGCACATGTTGGTGAGAAGGGTTTGGTGGAGTTATCCAAGAGGGGAGTGATTCATGGAAAGAGGATAAGTAAGCTGGAGTTCTGTGGGATATGTGTGTTCCAGGGAAATCAATGAAGAAGGTATACCAGAAGGGGAAGCATACCACCACTGAGGTGATGGATTACATACACTCAAATGTATAGGGACCAACTAGGGTGACTACTCATGGTGGAGGCAGGCATTTCCTTACCCTTATTGATGATTATTCTAGGAAGGTTTGGGTGTATATACTCAAACAGAAGAGTGATGCTTTCTCTAAGTTCAAAGAGTGGTTGACTGAACTTGAAAATAAGATAGGGAGGAGCATCAAGCATCTTCAGACTGAAAATGGGCTTGAATTCCTCTCAGAATTCTACAGGCTGAAGGGTATTACTAGGCACAAGACTGTTCCTGTTAATCCTCAACAGAATGGACTGACTGAAAGGATGAATAGAACCATTCTGGAGAGAGTTAGGTGTATGTTATCTGATGCAAGTTTGCATAAGAGTTTATGGGGTGAAGATGTTAACACAGTTGTGTACCTGATTAATAAAGTGCCATCATCTGCTATTAACTTTAAGACCCTTGATGAGATATGGTATGGAAAGATATCAAACTATTCTAAGTTGAAAGTGTTTGGATGCTTAGCTTATGTTCATGTGAAGCAAGATAAGCTGGAGCCTAGAGCCTTAAAATTAGTGTTTATTGACTATCCAAAAGGTTATAAGGGGTATAAGTTGTGGTGTCTAGAACCTGGAAACCAGAAGTGTATTACCAGTAGAGATGTTGTATTCAATAAGTCTCAGATGGGTTACAAGTTTGTGGAGGTGATCCTACTTTGGAGGAGGTGGATGGTGTGATTGCTGAACTAAATACTCAAGTTGAGGTGGAACCTATTCTTTCAGATGAGGTTACCATAACCGGCCCTGAACCAGAGGAAGGGCAGGCAACTGAAGAGGATAATGCATCAACTGATGATAACATGTCAGAGGAAGAAGAAGTGTCTGAAGCTGATTTGAGAAATTACATCTTAACAAGAGACAGAACTAAAAGACAAGTACATCCTCCACTGAGGTATGGTCAGGATGATCTGGTCTCTTATGCACTTGTGACAGCTGAAGCCATAGAGTACCATGAACCTAGAAACTATAAAGAAGCCATTGATAGTGAAGATAGAGAGTCATGGATTACTGCCATGACAGAAGAGATTGAATCTCTTAAGAAGAATCATACTTGAATTCTTGTGAATAAGTCACCTGGGCAGAAACTAGTCAGTTGCAAGTGGTTGTTTAAAAGGAATCTTGAATCCGGGATGAAAGATCAGATGAGGTTCAAGGCAAGGTTAGTGGCTAGATGATTTACTCAAAGGGAAGACATATATTACAATGAGGTGTTCTCACATGTGGTCAAGTATTGTTCTATCAGGCTACTTCTCAGTAGAGTAGTCGAAGATAACCTAGAGCTACAACAACTTGATGTGAAGACAGCTTTCTTACATGGTGATCTTATTGAAGACATTTATATACAGCAGCTTGAAGGGTTTGTGGAACCAGGATCAGAGGGGAAGATATGTCTCCTGAAGAAATCTTTGTATGGCCTCAAGCAAAGTCCAAGGCAATGACATAAGAGATTTAATGAAGTAATGTTATCCATTTGTTTTGAGAGAAACAAGTATGACACTTGTGTGTATCTGGAGAAATAAGGGAGTGAAGTGGTAACATATCTTCTGATCTATGGTGATGACATGCTAATTGCTAGCAAGAGCGTGTTGAAGATTAAGAGTATTAAACATAAGCTGAGTGCAAGGTTTGATATGAAGGATTTGGGAAATGCTAAGAGGATACTTGTGATGGATATACTGAGAGACAGGACTGCAGGGAAACTATTCTTATCTTAGAAGTGGTATATTGAAAAGGTCCTGAAAAGGTTCAACATGCATGAGAGTAGACCTGTGTCAACTCCCCTGGGACAACAATTCAAGTTATCTAAGGAGATGGAGCCCAAGTCTGAAGAAGAGAAGAAGTCTATGATGAAATTCCCCTATGCAAGTGGAGTTGGAAGTTTGATGTATGTTTTGGTCTACAGTAGACCTGATTTAGCTTATTCATTGAGTATGGTGAGCAGGTACATGTCCAATCCATGCAGATTACATTGGGATGCTTTGAAGTGGATATTCAGATACCTTAAGGGTCATCTGATTTGGGTTTGATGTTTGAGAAGATGACTGTTCAGAAGAGTCCACTGGTGGGTTTTGTTGATCTGATTTTGCAGCTAATCTGGATACCAGAAGATCCTTGACAGGGTACATATTTACTATTTACAACACTGCTGTGAGTTGGAGATCTGTTTTGCAGAGTGGAGTTGCCTTATCCACCACTGAAGCAGAGTTTGTGGCAGACTCTGAAGCAGTTAAGGAAGATTTGTGGTTGAAAGACATCATTAAGGATTTTGGAATTCAACAAAGACATGTGGTTATTCATTGTGATAATCAAAGTGATGTTCATGTGGTTAAACATCAAGTATTTCATGAGAGATCAAAGCACATTGATGTAAGGTTGCACTTTATGAGGGAAATCATAGAGAAAGGAGTGGTCCAGATCCAGAAGATATCTACTGATGATAATGCTGCTGACATGTGTAAGAAGTCTTTACCTAGCCTGAAGTTCAAATTTTGTGTTGAACTGGTAAAGATGGACACATGGTAGGTGCTTTAGCCTTAAAGGTACCTGATGGAAAGGAAGAGAGGTTTGATAATTCAAATATGAGGTGGAGAATTGTGAAGTCATATGTGAAGTATGTAGTCCGTCAAGTTAGAGTTTCAGTAGTCAGCGGAGTTGGAGTTAGCTGGAGTCAGTACACTTAGAGGAAGTCAGCTGAAGTTCAATATGCTCAGTGGACCTAAAGTCTCCTGATCAGTTGAGGTTAAGTCCACTGACCTATTGCTCCATAATTAGCGAGATTCTGAATCTAAGCTGAAGGAAATGCGGTTCCATCCAAAGACGGTTTATTGAGGCGGTGACAGGCTGGATTGCTACTATATATATGATGCCTTGCACAAGAATCCATATCTTTTTGCCTTGCTTAGAAAATCTAGGGTTTTATGTACGATATCTCTGTAACCATATTAGGGTTTCTTCACATTACTTGCTGAGAAGAAGTACCTTGAGAGTTTGTGAGATTGAGCGACTGTAACTTCCCTTAAGTTTACATAGTGAAAGATTGAACCTCTCCGGTCCCGTGGACGTAGGAGTTTCTCTCAGAACCACGTAAAATTCTGGTGTTCTTTATTATTCCGTTGATTTCAATATTCTTGCTTATTGTACCATATTCGATTCCTTGATTACAAGTTTTCCTGTGAATCACAAATTCTGATTAACAACAAGCAATTTACAAATCAAACTAAAACTCTACATACATTGAAATAATATTACAATTATCTAGCAAAATATTGACTATGTTTGATGTGTATCTTCTGGTGATTTCTTCAAATCATTTGATTTGGTAATGGTAACCATATCTCTAACAGGCCCCTACAAGATGGAGGATCCATGGATACTACAATCTTGGAATGAAAAAACTTAACAATTGACAAAGAAAATACAAACGTGTGAACAACATTTAAGATGGAGAAATACCAAGCAGTTGAATAAGAAGAAATAGAGACACGGTGACGACAATATGCACACAAAGAGAGACAAGACAAGAAAAACACAACGATGATAGATTGAGAAATAACAGCAAGGAGAGGGAGAGAGTGAGATATAATAATTGCACGATATTATCACAAAAGACATCAAGGAAGGATGAAAGAAACACACAAAACTCAAAGTAGCCACACGAGACACAAGACATGCAATGGGAGTGTAGTATCAGAGGTGGACAAGACAGATTGGAAAAGGAACAAGCGTTGCTCATTAGAAGCTTGACTGGGAAGAAAGACGATAAAAGAGGAAAGATAAACAAACATTGCTCTGATATCATGACAAGAAACAATATTGTGGCTACACATTAAGTGCTCTAAAAGAAACAATGAGTGCTCTAAAAGTAGTTTATAAATCAAACAAATTTCTACGCACATTGAAATAATTAATATCAAGAATAATATTAAAATTATCTACTTAAATATTGACTAGTCGGAAGTGTATCTTCTGACGATTTCTTCAAATATTCTAATTTGATAACCATGACTCTAACAATGCAGTTGCTCGGAAGTAGAGGGTCGATGGTGGTGGGTAGGCTGTTGTCTTCATCTTCTTGAGGTATAATATTTTGTTGGTGAGGGAGAATTGATATAGAAACCATATTTTTTCTCAAGAAAGAAAACTCTGGATCCACTTATTTTTTTAAGGGGGAAAGTACAATTTGAATAAAAGGATAACCCCAAACAAAATGAATTGGCCCATGTCAATATTTAGCTAATAAAAATATAAAAAAATTGTGTCACGTTTGATATATTACCTAGAGTATTACCTATAATAATAGCCTGTATCATGACAAAAACAATAAATTTTTGTAAGTTATATCCATTTTTCTAAAAAATAACAAAACACGACTTTGACCATCCTCTCTATCAAAGGTTATTAGTAATAAAAATATATAATTAAATTAAAAATAAATTATATGTGATCAACAAAATTATTTCTACGCTAGGGATAACAATGAGGTGAGTGTTGGAGAAGATGACTAATCTAGTGCTCTAGTTTGGACCCTCAGGGTCCAAACTGCCTCCCCCGGTAAAATCCCTCTGGGTCAAACCCGTCCCATCATTAACTAAAAACCCTCAATTTTCCTATAAATTAACAAAATATGATATTTCTTTTTATCAAGTGTAATTAGCTGAAATCGAGCAACAAAAGCATGACATTAAATTAAAAATGTGCATTAAATATAAATAAGACATGGAATTACATTACACCCGAGTCACTAAGGGTATGTTTGCTTTGCAGGATGAGATTGATAACTATATATAAGATTGTGTAGAATTATATTGTCAGAATTGTAATCCTTAAAAGTAGTTGATTTGTTTGGTTTGATGGATTGATTGATTGTTATTATATAATCTTGACAAGTCGGATTAAAAGTAGTTGATTTGTCCAGTGATGGTGGATTTTCATCCAAAAATAGTTTTGGGCCGGCTTCGAGTTTTGGGTCGTAAACCTACAAACCAAATATTGGTGATCGGTTCTAATTGCGTGGATTAGTGGTTGTTTTTAACCGGTTTTGGGATCACCAAACAAGAACGTGTGATTGATTATCACCGTAAATGATAAATTCGAAAGATCGGGTTATAAAATCATAAATACGTGTATTGAATTCGTATTTATTTTGTGTGTGTGTTTGTTTAGGTGTATGAGTGTTTATTTTTGGAATATTTTTGAATTTGAACTTGTTTTCATTGAAGGAGAGCAACTTATTTATACTAACCACCAAATAGGTGGTGTACATGACTCTTGGACTACCAAGCTTGCATGCTGGACATGTGTCCTTTTGACCATATTTGACCTTATCTATGCTGAAACTTAATTACAAAGTCTTGTACTTGATCCTATCTCGTATCCATAGTTGTTCGTCGTAGTTTGCTTGTTGGTTTAATACTCGATTGTCTTCTGTAGAAGTTGTTCGCTCCTTGGTTGGGAGGGGGGGTCCACAAGTTGTTCGTTTGTGTATATATATAAACATATTATTGGCATGATTCCGGATTCTTAATATTTGTTCGTCAAGTGTCGGGTCGACTTGATAGGCTGATTGGTGTTATACACCCATAAACTGGTAAGTGCACCACCTTTTGGTAATGTTGTTCGTCATCCGTGACCTGGCGTAGGGTTAATATCCAGCCTCGGGTCTTAGGACTTGTTCGCCAGAAAGTTGTTTGCCAAGGAGGTTATTCGTCATATAATACACTTTCTGGATTGAGTTATGCACTTTTTTTTAATTATTCTTGCTAGTCATCCCTGGTTTAAGTATTTTGTTTCACAATCCTTATTTATGCCTTAATTCTTGTTCACCAAGCAATAATTGATGTTCACCCATCAACACTAAACACTAAAACTAAACCGTGTTAAATAGTCAATCAAGGTTTATCCATTAGACCAAATGAGCCCTATATTGATTAGATGAGTGTCGAATGTCTAAAGACTAGAATATCTAAAAACATCTTTGAGTCTTTGATAAGACTAAATTTATGGAAAATAAACTTTTTAAATCGATAGTACTGAATTGAGAGCCTAAAGATTGTCCATGTAACACACATGTAACTTTTGGGATGAAAAGTATCACTGAAATTGTCTTCTGGGTATTACTTTCTAAATAATTGTGTGCATTTACTAAAAACAGGAGTGTATATGTTTGCGACAGTTATAACAGATTTCTGTTACAAGCTCGATTCGATTTGGGCATTTCTTCCAGAGGCCTCGACGCGCAATTTTGGTTATGGTGGTAGTTACAAATTGCAATGGGTAGTATATACTGGTATCAATTAGTTCCAATTGTATCAATTCACTCAAGCTATTAGAGAGGTTTTCTTCATCTAGGGTTCTTGAGAGATTTTGAGTTCAATTCGTGTGTAATTGATTAGGCGTGAAATTGTTATATTTTGGTGCCCGATTTGCCCATGTTATGAGTGTTTTTATGAGTATTTGGAGTCATTTGAGTATTATTTTCATAAACTCGTTAATTTGTCTCTTTGTGTTCATAGTCGGATAGAGGGCGAAAAGAGAAGTTCGTAGCACTTTGAATCGACCAAAACGGACTCCCGGTTGAGAAGTTATGAAGGTTTTACGAACATGTGTACAACCATCGGTCGAGCGCCACCGCTCGACGGGGAAAACCATTCGAGCAGTATAGCTTGAGCGCCACCATTCGAGCTGCACCAGTGCTCGAGCGTTTTCACGTATTTTCGGCCCAAAAACGCCCAAATTCGATCCCAAGCCTATATATACCCCTTCCAAGCATATTTTTACATATCAACACATATCTACACATATTTTACGCTCATTTTTTTAAGGAGAGAGCTTGGGAAGGAGGATTGAAGAGTTTTACACTTTGCAATCAAGGTTTAGGCTTAGGAATTCATAGTTTAATTATTTATTTTGAATCATTTAATTTAATTCTTTCTTTCTTGAATCTTTTAGACTTATAAACCCTAGTTTTTTTCAGATTTATATTGAGATTTTGAGTTATTCTTTTGTTTATGCTTTTCAATTCTTTTGTTAATTCAATTATGCATATGTTCATTGTTTTTATCATTTCTTTTGTTCTTCATACCACCATGTTAGGCTAAAACCCTTGCATGCTTAGGATAGGATGAACTCGTAGAAGTAGGACATTGGTACGTCATTGGGATAACTCGTGATGTTTAGTTTTGATTCTCTTAATTATTGAATTCTTAAAATAAACCCTAGAATTATCTTGGAATTGAGTACGAAAATTGTTAGAGAGAAGACGACAGTATCACTCTTTAATAATGAATAGGCTTAACGAGAGGGATTTAGAAGGGGTTTATCATCTACCGATTTATCTAGGGAGGACGACCGCATCACCTTAGTTAAATTAGGGTCTCATTAATTAATCACAATCCATGAACTTGTTTAGTGGATTCGTGAAGTAGATTGATAGGACGAAGTATTAGGGTTTAATTCTTGAGCTTTTAGTCTTTCAATCTAATACTTAGGATTATTGCTTGCACATCACGATTATTCTAGTTACCGTACCAACTCCGTTAGTATACGTAGGGACTCCTATCCTGAGCATCACCATCTTATATTTGCAAACAACTCTTAGTTAATTAGTTTAATTTGTTCTTTAGTATAATTAGTTTAATTTTAGTTTAGAATTAATTTATTAAAAAGCCAAAAACATACACTCATATTAACTACGACGCGTAGATCTCCAGGGCTCTATTTGCATACACACCTTCCCTTGAGTTCGATACTACGTGGTCCCTATACTTGCCCATACTACTGTGATCTCATACTCTTGTGGGGTAACTACTAGTATAGCTAGTATTTTGCGTTCAAGTCAGTAATCTCTATAATTTCGTCTCGTTTGCATAATAAGAAGTTTTTCCCTCTCCGTGGACGTAGATCATTAGATCGAACCACGTAAATCGAGTGTCATACTTTGATTTCCTATTTTTGGTCCTTTATTTCTTCGATTTTGTTTTTGTTGTGAATTGCTTTGCTGCTTCTGTGTTATTCATCTGGTTATTAACAAATTGGCGCCGTCTGTGGGAATTGCCACGACTTGAAGATGGTGACATTGAAGTTAGAAGTGGATAAGTTCACATGTAAGAACGACTATGGGCTATGGAAGATCAAGGTACGGGCTCTATTGACTCAACATGGTTTAGCCAATGCCTTCTTAACAGATGAACAATGGACTAGTGCTCCTAACTTGAATCGCAAAGATGAGATTCTGGAAAGGGCACTTAGTGCCATAATTCTATGTCTAGGAGACAAACCATTGAGGGAAGTTTGCAAGGCTAATCGGCTATTGAGATCATGGACAAGCTGGATAGTTTGTATCAAATGAAGTCAGTTTCCAATAAGCTATATGCCAGGCAGAGGCTCCATAGTTTCAAGATGAAGGAGGACAAGAACATGAATGAACAACTTGATGAATTCAACAAGTGTATTTATGATCTTGAAGATCTGGAAGTCACGATAGAAGATGATGATAAAGCATTGATGTGTTGAATGCATTGCCAAAATTATTAGAGAACTTCAAGGATGCATTACTATTTGGGAGGCAATATCAGTTGGATTTTGATCAAATACAAACTGCTATCAAGATTAAATTCCTGAAGATGTCTGGAGATAGAGTTGCTACTGACAAGAAAGCCAACAATGAGGGTGAAAGCTTGAATGTAAAGTTCAAGAACAAAAAGAAGAACAATAAGTTCAAGAAAGGACAAGGTCAGAAAGAAGAGTCAAAATCTGGAACTGGTTTTTTGGAGAATAGAAAGTGTTTCTCATGCCATAAGGTAGGACACTTGAAGAAGAATTGTCCAAGCAAAGGAAAGGAGAAGTAAGAACAGAAAATAGATGTGGTAGTGGCTGAAGAAGGGTATGGTAGTGCTGAGGTTTTAACAGTTTTTGAATCCAGAATGCACAATGAATGGGTGTTAGATTCTGGATGTTCTTTTCACATGTGTCCTCACAAACACTGGTTTCAAGACTTGAAGGAAATTGATGGAGACTATGTGCTTCTTGGCAATGATCAGTCATGTAAAGTGGAGGGGATAGGGTCTGTGAAGATCATTATGGAAACTGGAGCAACTGTCATTTTGACTAAGGTTAGATATGTACCTGATCTCAAGAGAAACTTGATTTCTCTTGAATCTTTAAATGTTGTTGGTTGTGAGTTCTGTACCAAAGATGGAACCATCATCATAACAAAGGAATCAAAGATCTTGATGACAGGAAATAAGAAGAATGGTCTATATCTTCTTATGGGGAATTCTTTGAAAGAGTCAGTGAATAGTGTTATAAGTAATGCAGAAGAAATGATGTGGCATAAAAGATTGGGTCATATTGGTGAGAAAGGGCTGATAGAACTGCAAAGAAGAAGGCCTTTGGCCATAATACTATCACAAAAACTGGATTTCTGTGAGCATTGTGTCCTGGGAAAGGCAAAGAAGCACCCTTATCCCAAGGGAATCCACAAGATTGAAGAAATCCTTGATTATGTCCACTCAGACATATGGGACCCTACTAGAACAGAAACTCATAGAGGAGGGAGGTATTTCATAACTCTCATTGATGATTTTAGTAGAAAGGTATGAGTCTATGTGATGAAACACAAGAATGAGGCTCTCCAGAAATTCAAAGATTGGATCATCAAGCAAGAAAACCAAACTGGAAGGAAGGTTAAACATTTGAGGACTGACAATGGCCTGGAATATATATCACAAGAATTCAATGATTTCTACAAGTCAAAGGGCATTGTTAGGCACAAGACAACTCCATCAAATCCACAACAAAATGGACTTGCAGAGAGGATGAATAGGACTATTCTTGAGAGGGTAAGATGTATGTTGGCTGATGCAGTAATGCCAAAGGCATTTTAGGGTAAGGCTGTAAGCGCAACATCCTTTCTTATAAACAGAACCCCATCCTCAGCTATTGAGTTTAAAACTCCAGATGAGATCTGGTATGGTAAGCTGTCAAATTACTTTGATCTTAAGATTTTTGGTTGCCAAGCTTTTGTGCATGTTAGACAGGATAAGCTGGAACCAAGAGCCCTCAAATGTGTGTTCATAGGCTATCCAAGGGGTGTTAAAGGCTACAAGCTCTGGTGTTTGGAACTTGGGTACAAGAAGTGCATCATAAGCAGGGATGTTGTTTTCAATGAAGTTGTGATGGGATACAAGCACATAGGAGAAACTCAGGAAATAGATGGGGATATCTCTTTGGATAGCACAACTGTTGAAATTGAAAATGAGGAACAAGCTCAAGATCAAAATCATGAACAAGATATGAATGGAGAAGAGGATCCAGATTCTGAAAATGAGCAAGATGGTCTTAACCAGGATGTTGCTGAGACTCAAGATCTCAGTAACTATAATCTAACAAGGGATATAGTTAGAAGGAATATCAATCCTCCAAGCAGATTTGCAGAAGCTGATATGGTGTCTTATGATCTCTTCACGGCTGAAGAAGTGGACTATCATGAGCCTAGAAGTTTCAAGGAAGCTATGTCAAGTGAGGATAGAGATCACTGGATGCAGGCTATGGTAGAAGAATTGCAATCTCTGGAAAGCAATAATACCTGAAAACTGGTAAAAAGGCCAAATGGTAAGAAAAATATCAGCTGTAAATGGATATTCAAGAGGAAGATAGAAGTTGGAAAGACTGGGCAAGTGAGGTACAAAGTAAGACTTGTTGCTAGAGGTTTACACAGGAAGAAGGAGTTAATTTTAATGAAGTCTTCTCACCTGTTGTGAAACATTGTTCCATAAGGATCCTGCTCAAGATGATCTGGAATTACAACAGCTAGATGTCAAGACTGCATTCTTAAATGGTGATCTAATTGAGGATATCTACATGAATCAACCTGAAGGATTTGTGTTACCTGGAAATGAACAGAAGGTTTTCCACTTAAGAAAATCACTCTATGGCCTTAAACAAAGTTCCAGACAATGGAACAAGAAGTTTGATAGCTACATGACATAAATGGGGCTTGAGAGGTCAAAGTATGATAATTGTGTATACTTTGAGAGGCAAGGAAGACATGTGGTAACTTATTTACTGATATATGTGGATGATATGCTCATTGCAAGCAAGAGCATGAAGAGGATTGAAGTTTTGAAACATAAGCTGGGAACAAGATTTGAGATGAAAGACTTGGGTGATGCAAGAAGGATTCTGGGAATGGACATCTACAGAAATAGAGTAGATGGGATTCTGTTTCTATCTCAAAAAGGTTATGTCCAGAAGGTGCTAAAGAAGTACAACATGCATGAAGCAAGAACAATGTCTATACCTCTTGGACAACACCTTAAACTAACAGCTGCTCAATCACCAAGAATAGTGGAGGAACTAAAAGAGATGGAGAAAATACCTTATGCCAGTGGAGTAGGCATTATCATGTACATCATGATATGCAGCAGGCCAGATTTTTGTTAGCAGGTACATGGCAAATCCTGGGAAAGAACACTGGGAAGCATTGAAATGGAGGTTCAGATACATGAAGGGATCCATCAATGCTGGTCTTATGTTCAGGAGGAGTGAAGTCAAGACTGATCCATTGGAGGGATTTGTGGATTCAGATTTTGCTGGAAACATTGACACTAGAAGGTCAATTTCAGGTTATGTATTCACTCTATATGGGACAACTGTTGTGTGGAGGGCTGCGCAATAATCTGTGGTTGCATTATCAACTACAGAAGCTGAGTATATTGCACTCACAGAGGCAGTGAAAGAGGCCATGTGGCTAAGGGGGATTCTGAAAGATTTTGTCATTATTCAAGGAGGTGTTGATGTTTTTTGTGATAGCTAAAGTGTTATACATTTAGCTAAGCACCAAGTGTTCCATGAAAGATCTAAACACATAGATGTTAGACTCCATTTCATTTGGGACATTGTGGATAAATGAGTGGTCAAGGTGACGAAGGTAGCAACAGAGGAGAATGCTGCAGACATGTTCACTAAGGTTTTGTCAAGTGCCAAATTCAATCATTGCATGAACTTGATAAACTTAGTGACATGGGATGTGCATTGATGTTTTGGAACAGCTTTGAGGAGGGGAGAATGGACAATATGCATTGGGGAGGAGGATTGTAACTTTTGGGATGAAAAATATCACTGCAATTGTCTTCCGAGTATTACTTTCTAAACCGGGGTGTGCATTTACTTGAAACAGGAGTGTATATGTTTACGATAATTATAACAGATTTCTGTTACAAGCTCGATTCGATTTGGGCGTTTCTTCCAGAGGCCTCGACGTGCGATTTCGGTTATGATGGTAGTTATGAATTGCATGGGTAGTATATACTGGTATCAATTAGTTCCAATTGTATCAATTCATTCAAGCTATTAGTGAGGTTTTCTTCATCTAGGGTTCTTGAGATTTTTTGAGTTCAATTCGTGTGTAATCTGTGTAATTCCGTCTCGTTTGCATAATAAGAAGTTCTTCCCTCTCCGTAGACGTAAATCATTAGATCGAACCACGTAAATCGAGCGTCATACTTTGATTTCCTGCTTTTGGTCCTTTATTTCTTCGGTTTTGTTTCTGCTGCGAATTGCTTTGCTGCTTCTGTGTTATTCATCTGGTTATTAACAACACATACACACATATATATATATTTTAAATAGTGAATTTTAGATAGAGAATACACTTTATAGACAAATCATATATCGTTCATAGTGCTAATGATCATCCTTCAATTGTGATGTAATGAGCTCCTGAAAATCCTCCATTGCATCAACAGACAATGTCACCGATAATACTAAGTTCTTGTTGTCCTTTCCATGGGAAAAGAATATAGCAGAATTTTCAAACATTGCCCCGGGGGCGACTTGTGACGCCACTCCCCATCCAAAATCAATCTCGTAAAATGGAAGCCTAGTCCACATGGAAGTGGGTATTTTATTGTCTAGATTCAGAGGTTTTCTTGTAATTTCAAGAAAGTCTATCATCGATCTTATGTAGTCTCCTGTCACTGCTTTGATGGCTTCATGCACTATCCCTATCGCGTAACACAAGGGTTGGCTCGTCAGGTCTCTTGCTCTGGATTGACCACAAGGCGCGACGACGCAATTCCCGAAGTAGCCTTTAGGTACGAGACGCTTTAAATTGTTGCGACCGTCTACGGCTGTGCCTATTTGACTCGTTTCATCGGGGCCTATTTTCTTGGCCTTGGTCCAGCATATCCAAGTGAATGCCGATATCACTTCGAAGGTCGTAGGAGCCAGTGAAACGGGCACGTTTTCATTGTCATTCTGCATACCTAATTCTCTGAGTCGGGAAAGCATTGTCGGGGTGAAGATGAATGACTTGTTGCCTATGATATTTTCTTGTTTAGTTGATCTTTCCAATTTAGAGAACTCGGGATGAGGGAAATGTATTTTTGGGGGTTTTCTTGGATTTAATATGGATCTATCCAAACTTGGCATAACTGATAAAGGAACACCTCTAGCAATTTCAGACCAAGATTTCATGAAATCAGCTAATCCTATCCCATCGAACATCATATGATTGAATCTCAATCCAAGAATCACTCCTCCACATCTGAATCTACTCACCTAGTTTTAACCCACAATTGTCAAGAGTCGTCTTCATACATAAGAGTAAAATATGTGTACTGCTACAGATTTATTATTACACAATAATGCAACTATTTATTAGCTTATTATTTATATATATATTTTTCATTATATTTACAGTTTTGTCTTTTAAAATTTCTAGTTAGTATATAATAATGTATAAACTTTTTTGGTTTTCTATTGCAATTGAATTATTGTCAGGGTTTACTCTTTATTTTGTTCCATAACTATATATTGTTTTAAACTTAGTCATCATTTTTACAGTTTTATTATAGTCTCTTGATTTTGTATTATTAAAAATATTGTCCTTTTACCAGCTATAATAGATAACTAAGTTAGTCAACTGACCAAAAAGTTGAAAAATAAAAAAATTATTGGAATAAAACAAATAATGAAAATATAGTATCACGACAACAATTACCAGCTAAATTATTTGCGCCAGCCGATCAAGGGACGAAAATTTTAAAATATAAAGTTAGAAGTCACGTGATGTGCATGTGAGAGTTTACAATTGAACTTCTAAATTTTTGTCGGAAAGGATAAAAAATAAATTAAAAAAGGTCAAATAATATATAAACTGAAATTTGAAGGGTATAAATAGGATTTATATATAAAAATAGGTTTAATTGCATAAAATTGTAACCTTTTCACTTTTTGTCATTAAAAAAAATATGTTTTTAAAGTTAACAATTAGATAAATGATCTTTAATTTTTTTAATTATATCACATGATTATACTACAAGTCTACATCAGGCTCTGCTGACGTGGTTGCCAAAAACTTTTTGAAATAATTGCAACTAAGTTCACGATTCTTTAATTTTTTGCAATTTCACACACTAACACTTCAGCAAAATTTGCCGGAACATTGTCACGTGATAAAATTTTAAAGTTTTGAATACATCGAATGTTACAAAGATTTAGAACTTGAATAATGATGAACTAAAATAAAACACGATGATTTTGTCTTTTGTAATATCAAATCCTTTATGGCTTAAACAACGTGTGGTCTTATACTTTAAATTTTTTATTTTATTTTAAAAATATATTTAATTGAAGTAGGAGTCCCTCTGCACCGGCTCCCACAGTTCCACTTCCCATTTAGCCATATCCAACTTAATAATGTTAGTAATATAATAGAGAAAACACTACAACAAAACATAAAATTACCTACGGAAATTGTCAATCACTACAAAAAAGACGGGGTTTAACGAAGGAAATTTTGCGACGGCCAACTATCCGTCGCAAATTTCGTGTATTTGCGATGGATTTTGGTTAGCCGTTGGAAAAAATGACAGTTTGCGACGGTTTTGTAAAGCCATCGCAAAAATTAGTGTTTTGCGACGGGTATGTTCGTCGCAAAATCTAGGGTCCACCACCTTCGTTGTATACCGGCTATATTTGCGACGGATAAGTCGTCGCAAAGTCAAAGTTGAAATTTGCGACGGCCATTTCCGTCGCAAAATCGACCCGTTTAAAAGTGGCCGTTCGGGAAACGGCCCATTTGACTGGTTTGCGACGGAAATGGTCGTCGCAATTTTTAACTTCAATTTTGTGACGGACACGTCTGTCGCAAATCTGGCCTGTTTTTGCGCGTCTTTTCGAGAAACGGTGCGTTGACTGGTTTGCAACGGACTTGCCGTCGCAAATCTGACCTTGCGTGACTTTTCGGGAAACGTCGCGTTTGACCGATTTCCGTTGCAAAATTTTAATTATCAAATTTGCGACGGACAAGCCGTTGCAAATTCGCAAAAACGACGCTGTTTTGGCGTTTGACGGGCACAATTTGCGACGGACGCTTGTCCGTCACAATTTTTTCCCCCTATATAAGCAGGCCGCCATGAAGACGGAGAAAGAGGAGAAGAAGAAGGAGAAGAAGAAGGAGAAGAAGAAGGAGAAGAAGAAGAAGAAGAAGAGGAAGAATAAGAGGAAGAATACGAGGAAGAAGAGGAGGAAGAAGAGGAGGAAGAAGAGGAGGAAGAAGAGGAGGAGGAAGAGGAGGAGGAGGAGGAGGAGGAGGAGGAAGGAAGAGGAGGAGGAGGAAGGAAGAGGAGGAGGAGGAAGAAGGAAGAGGTAGAGGAAGAGGAAGAGGAAGAGGTAGAGGAAGAGGAAGAGGAAGAAGAAGAGGAAGAGGAAGAGGAAGAAGGAGAAGAAGGAGAAGAAGAAGGAGGAGAAGGAGGAGGAGAAGGAGGAGGAGGAGAAGGAGAAGAAGAAGAAGAAGAAGAAGAAGAAGAAGAAGAAGAAGAAGAAGAAGAAGAAGAAGAAGAAGAAGAAGGAGAGGGAAAGGGAGAGGGAGAGGGAGAGGGAGAGGGAGAGGGAGAGGGAGCGGAAGCGGAAGCGGAAGCGGAAGCGGAAGAGGAAGAAGAAGAAGAAGAAGACGAAGACGAAGAAGTCGGTGTCGTCGCTGTAGAGCCAATCCGTCCCCACCGAGTGCTCGTTTCGTCATCTTCTACAAATAAACTGTAAGTTTTCTTCATTTTTACCGTTTAAAATTTAATTTTAAAGCATGTTTAGAATTTGTTAAGTTTAGAATTGATTTTAGTTGAATTGTTTGAATTATATTAGTTGTTTGATTTTAGTTTAATAATTTTTAATAATATTAGTTGATTGATTTTAATTTAGTTGATCGAATTTAGTTGAGTAGCTAGTTTGAATTATATTAGTTGTTTGATTTTAGTTTAATGATTTTAAATGATATTAGTTGATTGATTTTTGTTTAGTTGATCGAATTTAGTTGAGTAGTTTGAATTATATTAGTTGTTTGATTTTAGTTTAATGATTTTTAATAATATTAGTTGATTAATTTTTGTTTAGTTGATCGAATTTAGTTGAGTAGTTTGAATTATATTAGTTGCTTGATTTAAGTTTAATAATTTCAAATAATATTAGTTGATTGATTTTTGTTTAGTTGATCGAATTTAGTTGAGTAGCTAGTTTGAATTATATTAGTTGTTTGATTTTAGTTTAATGATTTTAAATAATATTAGTTGATTGATTTTTATTTAGTTGATCGAATTTAGTTGAGTAGTTTGAATTATATTAGTTGCTTGATTTTAGTTTAATAATTTTAAATAATATTAGTTGATTGATTTTTATTTAGTTGAGTAGTTTGAATTATATTAGTCGTTTGATTTTAGTTTAGTGGAATTGAATAATATTATAAGTTGATCGAATTTAGTTGAGTAGTTTGAATTATATTAGTTGTTTGATTTTAGTTTAGTAATTTTAAATAATATTAGTTGACTTATTTTAGTTGAGTGATTTGAATAATATTATAAGTTGATTGATTTTAGTTGAGTAGTTTGAATAATATTAGTTGTTTGATTTTAGTTTAGTAATGTTAAATAATATTAGTTGATTTATTTTAGTTGAGTGGTTTGAATAATATTATAAGTTGCTTGATTTTAGTTGAGTAGTTTGAATAATATTAGTTGTTTGATTTTAGTTTAGTAATATTAGTTGATTTATTTTAGTTTAATTTAGGATAGTGGTTTGAATATATTATATTTAGAATATTATGTTATGAGTATTTCATTAATTTTAATTTAATATTTCGAATAATATTATAAGTATTTCGAATAATATTCGTGAATTTTGTTATAGATGAGCGGACAAGGCAGTGACAGTGGCAGTCAGCAGTCTCCGAGGGATGAGGAGGCGAGTCGAGGAGGGCGAGGAGGGAGGAGACGACGGGCCTCACTGAGACCCGTGGTTCCACCTATTTTCAGGCCGAGGTTTCTATCAGAGACCTCTTCACAACCTGGTGCGGGCTCCTCCTCCTCACAGCAGACTGCTGAGGGCTCATCTTCCTACCGCCAGCATCCGGTTGTTCAAGCACGGATGCCTGTTCAGCCACATGGTTCAACGTAAGTTTTAATATTTTATACTCAATTTTTTTATTAATTAAAACCTAATTATTTTACTAACTTTGAAGTTTTAATTTTACAGTTGGATTCCGGGTCATGAGGCTAGTAATCAGGTTTCCAAGTCCATTCTTCACGGTGGATTTGTAATACCCCGTCCCGTTTTATACCTTTTATATTCCTAGAACCCTTATTTTATTCTATTATCTTTGTTTCTTTTTATTTTATTATTTTGTGTGCTTTTGTGTAATTTAAATATATACCCTTTTTACAAATTCCTAAATTCGTAGAAAGAATCGAATCTTTCAAACGAATAAAGGATTACGAGAAATTAAATATTCAAGTTTGAAATTAGGATTTCGGTCCGTATAATTTATTGAGAATAATTAAAATACTTTAAAATATTAATCGAGTTTTAAAACTGTATTAATTCTCAAATTGGGATTAAACCATGAACCAAACGATCCCTAAACCGTATCAAGTGGGAACGAAAATATCTGAATTAAAGGGGGTTAAATTCTGGCCACATAAATTACTTTCCTTTTTAATTAATTTTTAATTAGAACATTAAATCACACCCACATGTTTATTATCCCTTTTTAAAATAATTAATTAAGAAATTAAAATCAAATTTATCCTTCTCTTTCCTCTCAAAATAAGAAAAATGCGTACGACTTTTCTCCCTTCCTCTCTCTTCTTCGGCCAGAGTCTTTTCCCTCATCTCTCTCGGCTCCCTCTCTCCTTCACGGCAACCACCGCCGCGCCACCAGTCCGCCTCTTCGAACGGTGCAACACCGTGACCCCTCCCCTCCTCCTTCGACCTCAGCCATCGCGCCAATCGGAGCGCCGCCGCCGCGCTGCAACGCCGACTCCCTCCATCTCCACCGCTCGACCACCGGCGCGCCACCGCCGTCCTCCTCGCAAGCGCCTCCAGTCGCCGCGACGGAGCTGTAACCGTCTCCTCCTTCCCTTTGTCGAAGCCAGGCCGCCGCCGTACGACACCACGAAGCGCCGCCCCTCTCCGCCCGAGCACCGCTGCTGCTGTCTCCGGTCGAAGCGCCGCCGTCGCCCACTCGACGCAGCCGCGTCGCGCCGCTCCTTCAACAGCGACGCCGTCCATCTCGAAGCGCCGCCGCTGTTTTGCCCTCCAGCGCCGCCGCGATGCCGTCGCCTCTTGATTCTCAGTAAGTCTCTTTTTCATTTCAATTTTTCTCCGATTGAAATTCGTTAAATTGAATTCGATTTCAATATTTTTTCCAATTTTCTTAACTTCAATTTCTCTATTTGATTCTTCGTTGAAACTCACGAATTCGTTCTTTCATGTTATTTGATGCCGTTAAACCGGTTGCTGCTGCCGAAATTTCTGGAAATCCCGATCGACGCCGTTAGGCTGTTCGATTCGTTTTTCCGAATTCCCAAACGACGCCGTTAGGCCGCCCGTTTAACACCTCGAACCGAGACTCGTAAGGTCTCTACTTTCATTCTTTCATTCGTAAATTTTAGTTTATGAATGAGTTGTGCGAAAATGATTACGAGGAAGCAAAAGAGAAAGATGAATTCACTGTTGGTTTTGGTTTAATGATTTAGTATTACTAGTTGACTTATTTAGTATAATTGTTTTTGCCCTCTTGTATCATTCTTTGGAATAGGGAGTTGAATATTATTTCCCCTGTTTTCTTTTCTTCACAAACCATGAGATTAGACTTTGGATTAGTGTTTTGGTATTAGTGGTTGAATGATAAAGTATTACTGTTTTGGAAGTTTAGTATCTTTTTGACTTAGTTGAATTTCTTTATGGAATTATGGGTTTTAGTTTAATTGAATGGTGATATCAGCATAGTCCATTAGTATCTTTGAATTAAAGGGTTGGTATTATTGTTGGATGATGATTTTCAATTGTTAACACATTTGTTTTGAATCCGTAGACAAATGGAAATTCGTCTTCTACCTGGTGCGACTTTAAGAAAAATTAGAAACACGAGATAAGTTCTTTAAACATCCAAAGCTAATATCAAAATAGTTTCTTGGAAAAATTAATATAATCCTTTGTTTAAGAAGTATTACAAACCAACTTTAGAAGTATCACTAATATTAGAAAAGAAAAGTACTTTTTATAAACTTCTTAGAAAGTCTAAGTTTATTAATAAGTTTTAATAAAGGGTTTTTATTTATAAAATATGATTAATTATATTCAAGATTTCTTTTAAAATGAGAAATAGATTTCTTAAGAAAGAAAAACCTTTTCTTTAATTTTATTAATATTTTTCTAAGTAATTTCTTATTTTTCTAAGTAATTCCAAGATTAATAATTATATTATTCCTTAAAGGGCCTTTATTAATGACACCACTGAATTTAGTAAATACACCCCCTGTTACACCACTGAATATAGTAAATACACCCACCCTGTTACACCACTGAATTTAGTAAATACACTCCCCTGATACACCTCCTCTTAAAAAGGGGTGTACTTATCAATTAGAAATCAACCTTTGAAAACTTTAGTTTTCAATAGTTTTCTGAAGACAACAATCTACTCAATCCTCGAGTTTCACACTCTTAAGCTTTTCAATTTCAAAAGTCAATCTTTTAATCGGAATACTCCTTATTAGGATTCTGTACTATTCGGGACACGCACGGAGGACTCGACCCTCTGCCTACACATCATTCACGGGACCCGGAGTTAACAGGTGGGTGATGATCTGTTGATTGATCTGCTAATAATAACGTCGTGCCGGTATTTCCTGAACTCGATTAAATCAAATAAAAAATATCTAATCCAACATAAATGTAACACCTATCTATATAACTGTTTGGATTATGTGATATAACTATATATGTTATATATTTTGCCTGTTGTTTTGTGAATCGATCACCACTGCATGAGTAAACACCTTACGTGAGCATGAATCAGTTCTGTTGTCAATCAAGTAATTTTCTCAGTGAAGTTTGTTGTATCAGTTTTATGGAAAGTCAGTAAGTACGGAGTTGTGATGTGGGTATTTATTTCCGACCTCCGGGGACGCTGTCGTTGGACGCCCTCATAATCAAGGTTGTTGATTATTTTCCGGTCTCCGGGGACGCTGTCGTTGGACGCCCTTGAAATCAAGGTTGTTGATTATTTTCCGGTCTCCGGGGACGCTGTCGTTGGACGCCCTCGGAATCAAGGCTGTTGATGGTTGGAGTTGAAAAGGATAACTTTGTGGAAGTGGTGCGTGGCCATGTTTGATAATAGATCAGGTGCATGGTCACGGGAAATTATTTATATTATTTTGAGAAGAGATTTATTATATGTGAAATTGATTGTGGGCTTTGCCCCTTAACGTGAACCAACTTGTGATATTTCAATTATATGATGTGAAACATGTTGTGCCCAACTGATTATTATGTGAACTTGTTATTTGTATGATATATGATGTTTATATTATTATGTCAACTGCTTAAATAAATTAATTACTTTATTAATGAGTATAATTTAATATATTTCGGATTTACCAATCCCATGACGTTGCAAATCACCCATACGTGAGAATTCAAATCTCACGCCCCATTTTCTCAACCCCTTGCAGATTATGATTTCGTGGAGCAAGGACAGTAATAGAGACGACATGGAGTTCCCCACTTAAATAAAACGTTACTAATAATACTATGTTTTATGTACACATATATGTGTATGAGATACTTATTAAATTTATTCTATTCATTTCTTCCGCTGCATAAAAACTCATCATCTCTCATTCCCGTTATATTTCCTTCAAAAAATTTATAGTTCGGACTTTTGATCACAATAACACTTCGAATCCGGTATAATTAATATATATTGGGTTCGGGGCGTTACAGGATTCGAGCCCACCGCTTACAATTGGGGGCTAGTGTCCGATGCAAGAAAACAGACATACTTCGAGGAGTTTAAGGTATTAATTTAATTTATTAATTCACCGTTTATTAATATCAAATATATAAACAGATATTTACATTTAAATTGTAATTGCAGAAAGAATGTGTCTGGGCACCGGAGCACGATGACTAGATGTGGAAGAATTTCGAAAAATATGTGACCGACAGATACAGAGACGTCCTTTATAGAATGAGGGACAGGTGGTACAAGCAGGGAAAGGCCACCGACATGGGGACTGATAGTGAAAAGCGGTCGATTTGGGACCAATTCCTCCAGTACTGGGATTCCCCTGAATTCAAAGAGAAGTCGGAGAAAAACAAGGCGAATCAGCGTAGTGACCCTGATGGAGAAGGGATGGCGAAACATCAGGCCGGTTCTCGGTCCATTTATGAGCACGGGTTGAGATTTGTAAGTTTCGTCTTTAATTTTGTAGTTTTTGAATTTTTATTATTTTTTCCTAATTTTTATGAGTGGTATTAAGTTTTACTATCTTTTTTCTAATTAGGCGGTGGAGCAAGGACGCGAGCCCTCTCATTTTGAGAGATTGCGGCTCGCCCACCCACTCCTCGAGGAGACTGGGAAGTCTACCTACGGCCGTACCACCGAGATCCACGTAAGTATTATTTCAATATTAATAGTATTATTTCAATTTTTAATATTAAAAGTATTATTTTATATTTTTTGTTCAATTTATTTAATTTTTTTGTATAATTAATTTGCAGAGAAAGATGCTCGAGGACCTTGCCTCTCAGCCTCAGCCTGAGGAAACGACAGAGGGGTCGGGGTCGATGCCCCCCACACAGCCTTCTGTTGACGTTCAAAATGAATTGTACTTCAAGAACGTCAAGGCTAAAAAAGGGCGGTTCGCTGGATTAGGCAGCTTCGGAAAGAACTTTTTCCGACTTCGTGGCTCGGGCTCATCCTCCTCTCAGTCTTCCATCGACTCTCATCCCTGTGAGGTCGAGAGGCAGCTTGCCACAGTGGTGGAGCAGATGCAGAACATGCAGAGGCAGCAGCGAGAGAAGGAAGAGTATGAGAGGCAACAACGAGAGGCGCACGACAAGTATACAGCCGAGATGCAGCAGTATACAGCCGAAATGCAGCAGTATACAACCGCCATGCAGGAGTGGTGGTAGTTGTTCGCCTCTGATGTAGTGCCACAAGCGCACATGCCTGTGCCACCGATGCCGCCGATGCAGCAGCCGATTGTTAACCTGGGCGAGGATGAGGAGGAAGAGGAAGTTGGATTTAATTCCGACAAGTAGAAAAATTTGAATTTTAATAAATGTGAAGTACACTTTTTTTTTTAATTGATGTTACTTTTATTTAATTTTTTGTGAAGTACAATTTATTTACTTTTAGTTCGAAATAAATAATTTTACCAAAATAATAAAAATTAAATGGCCACAACATTTATAAAAACAAGTGTGAAACGAAAATGAATTAATTTGGTGAATTATGAAAAAAAAATGAGTAAATTTGGATACATATACAATTAATTGTGTACAAATGAACGAATTATAAAATTACGCGTTGTCGAAATAAATAATTTTACAAAATAAAAAAGTAGTTGGGCACAACATTTATAAAAACAAGTGAAAAACGAAAATGAATTAATTTGGTGAATTATGAAAAAAATGAGTCAATTTGGATACATATACAATTAATTGTGTACAAATGAACGAATTATAAAATTACGCGTTGTCGAAATAAATGATTTTACAAAATAAAAAAATAGTTGGGCACAACATTTATAAAAACAAGTGAAAAACGAAAATGAATTAATTTGGTGAATTATAGAAAGAAAAAAAGAGTCAATTTGGATACATAATTGCGTAAAAATGAACAAATTATAAATTTAGGTGGGAGTCGAAATAAATAATTTTACCAAAAAAAAAATGGCCACAACATTTATAAAAACAAGTGAGAAACGAAAATGAATTAATTTGGTGAATTATAGGAAAAAAATTGAGTTAATTTGGATACATATACAATTAATTGCGTACAAATGAAAGAATTATAAAATTACGCGTTGTCGAAATAAATAATTTTACAAAATAAAAAAATAGTTGGGCACAACATTTATAAAAACAAGTGAGAAACGAAAATGAATTAATTTGGTGAATTATGGAAAAAATGAGTCAATTTGGATACATATACAATTAATTGCGTACAAATGAACGAATTATAAATTTAAGCGGGAGTCAAAATAAATAATTTTACCAAAATAATAAAAATTAAATGGCCACAATATTTATAAAAACAATTGAGAAACGAAAATGAATTAATTTGGTGAATTATGGAAAAAAAATGAATCAATTTGGATACATATACAATTAATTGTGTACAAATGAACGAATTATAAAATTACGCATTGTCGAAATAAATAATTTTACAAAATAAAAAAAATAGTTGGGCAAAATATTTTTATAAACAAGTTAGATACGAAAAGAAATTAATTTGGTGAGTTATAAAAAAATGACTTAATTTGAATACATATACAATTAATTGCGTAAAAATGAACGAAAGTAGCACGTGCCCGAGTGGCGCGCGCCCCCTCCACATGCACGAGAGGTCGCGCGTTCGATTCCCCTTGGGCACAAATTTGGATTAATTGTTCAAGGCCTAATAAGACTAATATAGAAGGTGGACCGCCTATAATAAGCTATGGTCCACGCCCGTCCCGCCAGCCCTGGGTGCCCGGCTCGAACCACACGAGCCACTTTTTTTTGTATAGGCTCGGTATTTGCGACGGCCAAATTCCGTTGCAAATTTTTAATTTGCGACGGAAAAATGTCTGTCGCAAATAATAATAAAAAAAACATTAATAAATATTTGCGACGGACTATTTCCATCGCAAATATTGTTGATCCGATCGGGTCTGACCCAAATAATTTGCGACAAAATATTGTCCGTCGCAAATTTTGTGCGACCCGGTCGGGTCTGACCCGGCTATGTTGCGACGGTTTTGTCCGTCGTTAATTTGCGACGGAAGGCAAAAATCCGTCGCAAAACACTGTTTGCGACGGATTTTCCGTCGCAAATTCCGTCGTTAAACAGTGTTTTTTTTGTAGTGAATATGACTACAAAACTTCCAACAAAAAAATTCGTAGTGGAGATTACCTACGAATTGCCTACAAAAAATTCTAATTGTATTGACATTTTCCTTCCCCACGTACAAAAAAAATTGTCTACGGAAATTTCGTAGGCAAATTGTGATGTAGGTATATTTTTGTAGGCAAATGACTTGTAGGTAATTATACCTAGAGATTTTATTTCGTAGGCAAGTTAATTCCGTAGACAAAGTTATTTCTAGGTTGAGAAATGTAGATGCTTCCATAATTAGAAAATTTTATAGGCAATTCTTACTACGAACTTTTTTGTTGAAATTTTTTTGTAGGCAATTCTTTATTTTCAGTGGTAAAATTCAAAAAATGTTCTAATTTTGTAGGGCAATATTCTTTGCCCTGCTTTCTAAACAACCTTTTTTTTCTAATTTTTTTCAAAAAAAGGAGTTGCTTTTAAAGAAGAGGCCAAAAAATATATGTCCTTTGAAATTTAGGGCAAGAATTTTTTTCTCCCAATATAATAATGGGGAAAATTGCAGAGATGATCCATAAGAATTGGTCCTCATGAATTTGGTCCTTTTTTTAGCACAAAAGGTCTCATACGATTAACGAGCGTGAGGTCCACCCGCCCATTAGTTTTCTGTCAAAAACTCACGCGGATAATTCTCAACTTAAAAAAAAAAAAAATTCCCAACTTCTTAAAACTCTACTAACTAGAAAAAAAAAACCAAAATTTCCCAAACCCCCATCATAAAACCACCTTTCTCAATCGTCCTCATAATCGTCCTGTTAACGAAGAGAAATCAAATTAAATTCACTCAAAAATCATCCCCAAATAGTGGTTCCCTAGAAAGTACACACATATGGTGCAAAGAGGAAATCTGACGGAGAGAAAATCATCCCCAATCGACCAAGTTTGCCGGAGGAATCGAAGAAAATGTGCAGAGAGAAAATACTAAAGTTGAAAAGGATGAAGACATGTGAGTGAGGTTTTTTTTTTTTTTTTACCTTGCTGCAAAGCTGGGATGAAGCTGAAATTTTTGGAGTATTGTGGTTGGGAGAGTAATGGACAGACTATTTAATAGCAAAAGCTGATCCATTTCCCTCCAAAAATCAAGTTGAAATGGTTTTTCCATCCACTTTTCCATAGGAAAATGTTATATATTTAACGAATAAGACATTTTCTACTAAAAATGAGACAAAAAAAAAAAACATGAAACCAAATCTGTCAAGTACGAATTCTCATGGGACCACCCTTACAATTTACCCTGTAATAATGCTATTTGAAAATCCCAACTATTAATTTTTCAACTACGTGGGTACCTGAATTGCCAAGGGTGGTACATCGAGTACGGTCTCTTCAGGTGTCTCATCATTATACACAAACTTCTTTGCAAGTTTCCGATCAATCATGGCGACGTCCCCTACAATCTCCGTCATATCCTCGTCGAAAAACACCTCCGCAAACGGGACACCGCCCTCAGCATCGCAATCCACCACCATCTTCCCATCAAATCCCATCTTCACTCTACCTGCTAAGGGATAATACACCTCCAAGGCTTTGCTCAGAGACTTCTTCAATATTCCACCAGCATCAACTTTAATTAAGGAGCTGTTTGTTTCGAACGCAAATAAAATCTCAAATGGAAAGGGAAGTGTTTGGTCCAAGTTTGAGAGCAGGTATAATCCCTTTGGATTCCTCACAATAGGAAGTACCCGAACGGTGCCGTAGAATACCTGCTCTTTAATTTCTTGCAATCACATGTGGATGTGGGTATTCACTTTTGCTGTGTTTAAGTAAACAACATATTTAAACAACAGTTTTGATGTGGAGTTCAAAGAGAATTTCAAACATCAGCATAAATTAGGGAAAATTGGCAAAAATGTTTTGTATGTTGACAGTATTGATAAAAATATCATTTAAATTTCTCACTTTGTAAAACTGCCCATTATTTTTTCAAAACTAAATAAAAATGTCAGTTACAACCAGTTTATTACCGGTATAAGGTAACGTGGCAGTGTATTTTTTATGAAAATGCCCTTAATGTTTCTAATATTTGATGAAAATGCCCTTTTATATTCTATGATTAATAATTAAGGATAAAAATATTGAAATTATTTAATAAATATTTTTAAGTTGATATTTTTTCAAATAAAACAATCGAATTCAATATTTTAATATAAAAAAAAACATGTATCCTCATTTCCTATTGAAATACCTTACATAATTAAAAGTTAGTCATTTATATATAAAAAAATATTTAATAAATATTAAATATAAATATTTTACAATATACAAAATTATTCTTAAATATTTGACAAAAATACACCAAATTATTTTAAAATATAATATTTTCTGAAGTATAGGAATTAAACATAAAATTGTAATTACAATTAAAAAAATATAAATTAATTTACATATAAAAATCTCAATTGACAAGGATTCATTAGTATTTTTTATAATTAATAATCATCCGATCATTCAGTTTCTCATATACTCCCTCTGTACCCAAACACTTTTCACAGTTACCTTTATCTTCGTATTTTAGTGAACGAGTTGTTTATTAGTATTTGAAATGATAAAATAATTTTTAAAGTAGCGTATGATAGATCTATCTCTTCTCTATTACTCTCTCCGTCCACCAATTTTTTACCCGCTTTCCTTTTTGGTCCGTCCACCAAATTTTTACCCATTCCTCTTTTGGAAATAAACTACACTCACAAACAAAAAATGGGTCCCACAATACCCACCACAATACTCTTACTTTATCTACTTTATTCACTTTTTCAATAAAATACCAATTTTCATTAAAAACTGTGCGCTACAGTAACCGGGTAAAATTTTTGTGGACGGAGGGAGTATAAAGTAATTTCAAAATTATTTTATCATTTTAAATACTAATAAAAAACTCGTTCGCGAAAACACTAAATGAATAGTAACTGTGCAAAGTGTTGTGGGACGGAGGTAGTATAAAGCATGCATAAACCTAATTATACTATTGTTACATAGCATTTTGGGAAGAAGATTCGGATAATATATGTACTTTCTCGTGAATAAAAAATATTTATAAAATATATTTGAATAAAACTAAGATATATTATATTCACTAACATTTTTCACTTATTAAAAGAATTTTTTTTGAAAATATTTATAATAAAATGTTCATATGTTGTTTTTCAAATTTCAAAATAGTTTTACATGTTTTAAATTTATTTTGGTATTTTTAGGGCATTTTATTATTTTGTTTATTATTTTTAATATTTTAATCATTGATTATTTATAAAATACAAAATGACATTTTCATCAAATAACAGTTACATAAAGGACATTTTCATCAAAGAGTATCATCACATTACTGTATATCGGGTACAAACTGGTCGTAGCTGGTTTCGGAGCGTTTTCACCTAGTTTTGAAAATATAATGGGCATTTTCACAAAGTGAAAAATAAAAAAGGTATTTTTATCATTACTGCCAATATACAGGGCATTTTTGTCATTTTTCCTTAAAATAATGATTAAAAAATTGAAAACTATTTTATAAATATGTTTAAATTAAATAATTTTTCTTAAATAAAAAAATCGATTTTAGTATTTCATTATAAAAAAAACATATATCCTCCTTTCCTATTAAAAGACCTTTAAATAATTAAAAGTTAGTCATTTAAATATAAAAAATTATTTAATAAATATTAAATATAAATATTTTATAATATATCAAATTATTTTAAAATATTTTATAATATATCAAATTATTTTAAAATATTTGATAAATATACAACAAATTATTTTAAAATATAATATTTTTGAAATATAATAAATATTAGAAATTCAATTAATATTATACTTATAAAATTAGCAAAAATATAAATAAATTTACATATATAAATGACATTTACTATTTTTAAAAACTAAAAATAATTTAAAATTCAAATTGAAATTATCTGTAACGCCCCGAACCCAATATATATTAATTATATCGAATTCGAAGTGTTATTGTGATCAAAAGTCCGAACTATAAATTTTTTGAAGGAAATATAACGGAAATGAAAGATGATGAGTTTTATATGCAGCGGAAGAAATGGGTAGAATAATTTTAATAAATATCTTACACACATCTATGTGTACATAAAACATAGTATTAACAGTAAGGTTTTATTTAAGTGGGGAACTCCGTGTCGTCTCTATTACTGTCCTTGCTCCACGAAATCATAATCTGCAAGGGGTTAGGAAAATGGGGCGTGAGAATTGAATTCTCACATATGGGTGATTTGCAACATCATGGGATTGGTAAATCCGAAATATATTAAGTTATACTCATTGATAAAGTGTTTATTTTATTTAATGAGTTGACGTATAAAGATTATAAAGTTTAAACGGCATTTAAGCATATTTTGCATAATATAATTGAAATGGCACAAGTTGGTTCACATTAGGGCAAAGCCCAAAATCATATCACATATTATCACAAACTGACAAACCATAAACGTACAATCATTCCACTTCCAACAAAGTTACTCTTTTCAACTCCAACAAATCAACAAAGTTACTCTTTTCAACTCCAACAAAACTTACTTCATCCAACCACACAAGCTCACATCATCCAACCTTATAACATCCCTTAAAATAAGCAAGTATCAATGGCCTTCTTCCCAGTGCGTCAAACGACAGCTGACCGGGGACCAGATCTACTTGATCAACAACCTTGATTCCTAGGGCGTCCCCGACAGCTGCCCCGGAGGTCGGATTTAAAACTCGATCCCGACTCCGTACATACTGACTCTCCACAAAACTGACTCAATAAACCTTACAAAGAAAAGTACTTGACTGACAACCGAACTGATTCATGCTCACGTAAGTTGTTTACTCATGCAGTGATGATCAATTCACAAAACAACAGGCTAATGTATAACATATATAGTTATATCACATAATCCAAACAATTATATAGATAGGTGTTACATTTATGTTGGATTAGATATTTTTGATTTGATTTAATCGAGTTCAAGAAATACCGGCACGACGTTATTATTAGCAGATCAATCAACAGATCATCACCCACCTGTTTGCTCCGGGTCCCGTGAATGATGTACGAACAGATGGTCGGATCCTTCGTGCACGTTCCAACTAGTACCGAATCCTAGTAGGAAAAATATTTAATTAAAAGTTGACCTTTGAAAACGTTTAGGAAAACTTGAGAGTTTGAGGTACGAGAATCGAGGGGGTCGTTGTCGTTAGAAAGCTTATCGAAAGCTAAAACTCCTAAAGGTTGATTTCTAATTGATAAGTACACCCCTTTTCAAGAGGAGGTGTATTGGGGGGTGTATTTACTAAATTCAGTAGTGTAACAGGGGGGTGTATTTACTGAATTCGGTGGTGTAACAGAGGGGTGTATTTACTGAATTCGGTGGTGTTCATGAAAAAGGCCCTTTAAGGAAAAATATAATTATTAAACTTGGAAATACTTAGAAAAATAAGATTATTACTTAGAAAAATTAATAAAATTAAAGAAAAGGTTTTTCTTTCTTAAGAATTCTATTTCTTGTTTTTTAAACGAAAACTTGAATATAAAACTTCTCTCTTCTAAACTTATTAAAAGACTTGGACTTTTTCTAAGAAATTTATATTATAAACTAAAAATAGTTTATAAAAAGGTATTATTCTTTTTCTAATATTAGTAACACTTCTAAAATTGGTTTGTAAAACTTCTAAAACAAATGAATTATACTATTTTCCACCTTTTTATTTGTTATTAATTTGGAATATTAAACGACTAATCTTTTCGTTCCTAATTCTCTAACAGTCGCACAAGGGGAAGACAAGTTTCCCTTTGTCTCCAAAAACTCAACTAATATTACTAACAACTAATTTCATCACCATACAGCTAATTCAATAATACTAATCCATCCATCTAGTAATATTATCCAACTAAAACAATGATACAAAATTGTTATAGGAATGATACTAAACGATTAAAAGACTAGTACTAGTCCATTAAAGTCCAAATACTCCAACAATTCGCAGCATCAAAACTCAATGAAACTCATTTACTGCTAAAGAAATCAATTCAAAACTCAAAGGGTACAACCCAAATCAAGAACATAAATAATTTCGACAGAAGAACGAAAAAGATATCCAAGGTTCAAAGCGTCCTCGTCAATTCTTGTTTATACGGCTCCGAATAGTTCCAATAAAACCAGAATTTACGAAAGGAAGAAAAACGAAGGTAGAACCCTTACGTTTCTTCGGGTTCGAGGTGAAAATTGGGCAGCCTAACGGCGTGTCTTGATTTTTTTCCCAGAAACTCCGGCAACAAAGGTTTGGTTCGGTGTCATCTTGGGAAAAGAAACAACGAATTGGGTTATGTTTTGAAGTCGAATTTAAATATCTGGAATCGAAATTGAGAAGGGGGTTTTCTCTTGAATACTTACTGGAAGGGGAAAAGAGCGGCGGCGTTTCGGCAGGGGCGGCGTCGCAGCGGCGACGGTGCTGGACGGAGGCCGAAGGCGGCGCTCACGAGGCAGGGAGGAGGAAGGGCGATGGCGGCTAGCGATGCTGTGCGAAGAACAGAGGCGCGATTGGCGTCTCTCGGCGGCGCTCTGTGTACGACGGCGTGAAGGAGGGCGCGGCGCAGCGGTGGGCGATCGGCGGTGCTGTGGTGCGACGGGGGTCGCGTCGCGCGGCGGCGTTGATCGGAGAAGGGAGTAGCGACGGCCGCGTCTGGGCTAGCGGCGGTGCGACGCGGCGTCGCACGACGACTAGGGAGGCGCAGCGGTCGCGTCGCGACTTGGCTCGCGGCGGCGATTCGCGGCGGAGGCCCGAGCATGACGGCTCTCGGCTAGAGGCGAGGCCACGGCGCGAGCGAGAGGGAGGAGGAACAGCGTGAGCGATCGGCAAGGGGCGACGTTCGCGATTGGCGGTGGCGTTGCTCGTCGCCGGAAAATAGGGAGGAAGAGAGAAGACGCGTTCTTGTCTTTTGGAGAGAGAAAGAACCGTGTGAAATGAAAATTGGAAAACTGATTCTTGCTGCTAAAGGAGGAGAGAGGAAGATATTTGTTGAAAATTAAATTCTTATTTAATTAATTTTAAAAGAGGGAATAAATATGTGGATGAGATTAATCCTTTTAATTTCAGATATTTTCGATCCCACTTAATACGGTTTAGGGATCGTTTGGCTCACGAGTTAAATCCCGATTTGAGAATTAATACAGTTTTAAAAACTCAATTAATATTTTATTGTATTTTAATTATACTCAATAAATTATACGGATCGAAATCCTTAATTTAATTTGAATATTTAATTTCTCGTAATCCTTTATTCGCTTTGAAAGATTCGATTCTTTCGACGAATTTAGGAATTTGTAAAAAAGGTATATATTTAAATTACACAAAAGCACACAAAATAATAAAATAAAAAGAACCAAAGATAATAAAATAAGGGTTCTAAGAAAATAAAAGGTATAAAACGGGACGGGGTATTACATTATCACTTAAATCCAAAAATAATTTAAAATTTTACATATATAAATTATCATTTAAATAAAAAAAATCTCAATTATCACTTATGTTATTTATTTTTATGAGTTATTCATCAATTACTAAAAATATAACTTGATAGAGATTCATTAGTATTAGTATTATTATACAATTTTTCATTATTAATAATCACCCAATTACACAGTTTCTCATATTTAAAGTAATTTGTATATATACCTAATGACACTATTGTTAAATACCATTTTGGAAGAATATTCGAGTAATATATATATGTACTTCCCAGGGAATGAAAATTAAAAAATATATATTTAAATATTGTATCTCTATATTATATTCACTAACATTTTTCAATTGTTGAAAGAAATTTTTAAATATTTTATAATATTATGTTCTTTTGTTGTTTTTTAAATTTCAAAACAGTTTACATGTTTTAAATATATTTTGATATTTTTAGGTCATGGTATGATTTTGTTTTTTATTTGAAATATTTTAGCCATTAGGTTTAATTATAAAATAAAAAGAACATTTTCATCAAAAAAAAAAAAAAATTGTCACATCAATGTATACTGGTTACAAACAGGTTGTAGCCGGTTACGGGGCATTTTCACCTAGTTTTGAAAACATAATTGATATTTTCACAAATTAAAAAATTTAAAATGTATTTTTATCATTACTATTAACATACAGACATTTTTGCCAAATTTTCCACATAAATTTTTTATATATATATACACACACACACGGTTTTGATATGGAGACCACAATTGAGTTCCTTGTGGAGCCCAATTACTTAGTTAGTCATCCACATCATCAATTTGAATAATTAATGTATTTATCATGAATTATATTAATTAATAAAATAAATTAAGATCCTCTAAATCTCTCCAATCAATCTAACCAATTCATATATCTTTATTGTTCAATTTTTCAACTAAATCTCTCTCCCTCCCCCAATAAAAATTGAAATAATAATAATTATTATTATAATTCAGAAACAAGTTTTTTTTTTTTTTTTTTTTAATTGTTGATTTTGTGTGAGAATTACAAATTAGGATGTACAAATTTTTAATTCATGTATAGATGAAATTATGATCGTACCATTTTAATAAAATTTAGATAATTTTTAATTACAACTAATTTACCATATAATATTAATTTTTTATAATGTTTAATTAAAAAAATATTCACGTTCCAACGACGTTGAACGAGAAAAAAAATATTCTCATTAAATCTAAAAAACATAAGGATGATGTTTTCTTTATTTTTCTTATAAATTAGAATGTTTTTTCTTATCATGCTTAATTAGTTAGAGTTTATAATTATCAATTTTTTTTTTTTTTTTTTTTTTGTGAGTAAAGGTGGGATGATATTTTTTATAAGATGATCATTGCATAAAATTATTTGAACGTATACTTTATTTAATATTTAATATTCATAATAAATAAGCACTGGTATTATGTCACTTTAATATTGGATTTATTTAACTTTCTCTTTCTTTTCAAGGCAAAATTCTATAAAATTATATTTTTAAAACGATTAGTCATAGAGTATTTGCACATTAAATTACATGTCCTACTAATTAGAATAAATCAAACTCACCTAAATCCCTTATGTGCTAATTGCCACAATTTTTATAAAATAAAAAATTTACAAGATAAAGTATTATGTGAATGATACGGTAGATATTAGCGTAAATAATAATTTATTAATATTTTAGGAAGAATTTCATATCAAGACTCAAATTTTAGGTTATGTCTCAATATAAGTATTCATTTTAAAAGTTTCTCAATTCAAGTCTCAGTTTTTTTTCTTTTTTCTCAATTTAAGGTTTGTTTCAATTTTTTCTCTCAATTCAAGACCCAACAAACAATTATTTTTTATTATTAAATAAAAAAAATCGAGACATTCATCATAAATAAAAATAACTTTATTAATTTTTTTTTTAATAATATAAGGTATATTTCTATTTTTTTTAATCATTGTGCATTAATTTAGTTTGAAAATTTAATTTATTGTTTACAAAAAAATGAAAACTAGCATTTTGAAATTAAATTAAAACTAATATTTTATCATATGCGATGTAAATTATATAGATAAATGCTAGTTTTAATTTTTAAATGTTAGTTGCCATATTTTTTTAAACACTAAATTAATACATGATGATAAAAATTAGAAATATATGTTATATTAATAAAAAATGTTAATATATTTTTTTTAGATAAATGATTTTTTTAATAACGAATTTCTCGAAAAAAAATTTCCATATTGTATGAATTTAATTTAAAAAAATAATTGTTTGTTGGATCTTGAATTGAGACACAAGAATTTAAAACAAACCTTAAATTGAGAAAAAAGAAAAAATTGTGACTTAAATTGAGACACTTTTAAAATGAGTACTTATATTGAGATATAATCTAAAATTTGGGCCTTAATATGAAAATTTTCCAATATTTTATGTTGAAATAATTAATACATTTAGTGAAAATAACTAATTACCACTTCAGCTAATATATTTAATAAAAATAATTAATACTCATTAGAGGTAATACCTTTAGTGTAATTCATTGATTCATTTAGTTTTAATTTATTAATATTCTTCAAATCTTAAAAGAATAATGAGCAAGTAAAAGAAGCATTAAAAATAAAGAAAGATCCGTAAAAAAAAAAAAAAAAAGATTAATGGTGTATTAAGGATTTCCTCAAACGAAGAGAAAAAGAAGTGTAATACATTTTCTCTAACAAAAAATAGAGAACGACGTCGTCTAAAAAACACAGCATACCTAGTTGGGTTTAAGGCCCGGTAGGTGATCCTAACCCATAGTTATTATATATAATATACCAAGAGTTATAATTTTTTAAAAAGAAAATTATCAAAAATTATCGGAAATGATCTCATGCCAACGGTGGGCACAATGTAATATACCCACCGCGAATGTGATAACGACACATAAGCAAATAAAATATATCAATTAAAATTATGGGGGTCCACTGCTTATGTGTCATTATCATATTCGTGGTGGGTGTATTATATTGTGCCCACATGTGGGCATATGATCATTTCCGCAAAAAATATTATTATAATTATTTAAAAGAGAGATAAATATATATGGTAGAAAAGAGATGTGCAAATTAAGATTTATTTGAGAGATTTGAGAAAGAAGTTAACCAAATAATATAATTAATATCTAATTTGTAACCTTATAGAGCCCAATTGCTTAGTTGAATATCCATGTAAGCAATTTTAATTATTAATAATTTATTTTATTTATATTAGTGGAATTAAATCCAACAAAATCTCCCAAATAATCTTTCCTTTTTTCAACCAAATCAAATTTTAAAAGATAATCTAATATATAGACAAAATTATATTTTTCACTGTAATCATTATTTAAAAAAACATTCATCGATTTTCATTTAATCAGAAACTATGAATAAAATAAAATAAAAATAATAAAATAATATTAATATTAATCTATTCTTTTGGCCTATTTAGTGTATCTTCTCTGATTTAGAATTTCAATTGCATATTATTGTCACACTCTCAATCTTTGGCACCGATGCAATTCGGCAATTTCCAGAAAAATTGTATGCAACAAACAGTTTCAATTATTTGGAAATAAAAAATCGCAAAAGCTATGAATCAATTTTTTTCTTTACTTTTGAGACTCAATCATGGGAAAAAATTGAGGTTCACTTCTCATTACATATTAAAATATGATGTAATTTTCATGACCTTCAACAACTGATTTAGAAAATACTTTTAAAATGGTGTAATTTTCATTTACAATTGTTGAACAAAGTATTCTGAGATTAAACATTTGCTACACTGTTAGGTAACTATTGTAGATCATGTTTTATGGTTAATTAATGGTTATGAGATAGACTGATAAAAATCATTTGTTTAATATTGAATAAAAGCACACAAATTATCAAATCTTAGGTACTAGATTATAAATAAAATGACTGTTCAACAAAAAATATTTATTGGTATAAGAAAAGAATAAAAATTATTTGAATGCACAATTTGGTTTAATGTAGAATCATTTTACACAATTTAAGCTAAGAGAGGGTAATATATTCAAGATGGAAAAAATAGATAGAAAGGAGATTAGAGTTCCCCCACCCCCACCAATTTTAGCATGCACCCAAGTGCATAGCATACACTTGGATTTAAGCTCAATTTTGAGTTTTTCAAAAGACACATAAACACACCGAACTATGTATTTTTTTGGGGTTGGGGTATTACTGATTTCAGCTTAGAATTTAAAAAAAAAAAATCCAAGTGCACACTACAACTACTTTTTAAAAAAAAATAGATATGATTGGAAAAAAAAACATGCAAATCATATTATTTGACACTACCAAGAATTAGAGAACCAAGCTTCGAATATTAATTGTTTAATTCTTTTTTTTTTATTTAATATGGCGTCTTTGATTCTGTTGCATTAATATGGAGTAATAATTTATAGTTACAATTTGTATCTCCCATAATTTTTTAGCAATGATTTAGAATCTTTTGAGCAATGAATTAGATTTTCTTTTAAAACTTAATTCGTTTGAGAAAAAAGAAAATATTATTTGGGAGATTTTGTTGGATCTCATTCCACTAATGTATAATAAAATATAGGAATAATTACACTAGAATTCATTTATTTGAGTTAAATTACAATGGGCAAAGCCCGAAACACATTGGGGTTCATTAGCTGGCATTAATATGTCCTTTCACACACGTATCTTTATTTCAAAACACCTCACACTCCTCCCATCTCTCCAACTGCCTTTTCTCTCTCCCTTTTTTCTCCCCTTTTTCTCCCCCCACTTTCGTCTCTCTCTATACCCATGGTTGCCACCAACAAAAATTCAAGCAACAGATCCATGGGTTCAAGCAATATCAAAGCAACAGATCCATGGGTTCAAGCAATATCAAACAAATGGAGAGATTCAAGGGTTGACACGAACGAATTGATGCCCTAAAATCGTCCGAATCGATGACCAAGCCTCTGAATCCATAAAAAATATTCCCATTCTCTAAAGCCTCGACGATGCGGCTCCTCCCAGCACCATCGCCGTTTAAGACATGAAGGCAAGACAGCGGCGAAGCAGTTGGATGGGCAAATGGGGAAACCCTCCGACTAAAATCGAAGGCTCTCCCGGAGTCCAATTGTCAAATTGTTTGAGGGGTTTTGTTCTCCCCGTCAAGGGCTTTCAATATATACCGGGGTCCAACCGTGCGATGATGCGACGACGGCATTTTCGGAGAGCCATGAGCCTTTGCCCTTCCGTCATTGTTCATTTGTTAGTGCCTTCTCCGAAGAAAGAAGCCACGAGAACGCGAGGAGGAGGCCATGAGAATGAAGTTAAAGGTTTAAGCCATGAGAATGAAGTTAAAGGTACGTCACATAATAATCTTAAATTTATCTTTGCAAATTAATGCTAAATAATTAAATTTACTACTTCTGCAATTTATTCATTTTTTTTTTCAATTTCATATACTAATTTTTTTATAAATTAATTAACGTATAGGACGGATGTAGTCATCGTTGTTGATGACCTTTTCTAATCGATGATGATTAGTGGCTGTTTTTACTACATAAGATCATCAAACAAGAATTTAAATCATAGATTATACTCAAGAATGAAATTTGCAAGAGTTTGGTTTCTTTTTTCTTATGGAAAAAATCCTCCCCCTTCATGCAAATGAAGGGGTATTTATAGGCATACAAAGAGGCTAGATGTCACCATCTTGATGGCTTAGCCATAGGATTTTTGTCAAGTGTCAAGATACTTGTACAACATCTAAACTATTGCCCAATGAATGGGTGCCAAGTGTTAAGACACATGGACTATTTCTAAAGTTAGTGACTCTTGGAGTTCCCAATGTTGTACTTGGTCTTTGGAACCACTCAGCTGCTCTCCTTGGTGGCCAGCTACTCGTCTGTATGGCTTCGTTGGGTGTTGGAAACCTTTATGACCCAAGTTGCTCGCCTGCTCGCTTGCTCGCCTCTTGTTGAGACTTTGGGTCTTCTTGTTCTTATTGTTCGCTACCTCGTAATGGTCTCTATGACCAGTTGCTCGCCTCCTTCATTAGGACCTTAGTCCCTTCTGCTCGCCTCCTAGGGCATACAGTCCATGTTGCTCGCCTCCTAGGGTATACAGTCCCTGTTGCTCGTCCTCTTCCATATTATTACTTTTGATTTCTTAACCTTATTAGATTAATATTTTTTATGTTAATATCATGTTCCTGTTGGTCGCCTATCAACAATGCCCCCTAGTTTGGCATATAAGGATGAATTTTTATCCTTTTATGTCAAACTATAAGGTAAGATATGTTTTGCAGTGGGAGGCGAGCAACAGGGAACTCGGCCTTTTTCCATTTTGTATGGAGCGAGCAACTGGGTTTTGAATTTCTTTTAGGCGGGAACTTTGGGAAGCGACCAGCGGGGAGCGACTCTTGGACTCGCGTCGTTTCGCTTCCCGAGGCACGAAACACGAAGCGACGTGACGTGGCTGCCCACGCGTGTGCCCCTAAAATTGCATCTATGGGCCTCAACTTTTCAATTTTCTTAATTTCGCCCCCGAATCCATATCTATAAATAGCTCCCTTCTTCCATTTTCTTTCTTTTTCGATTTCTCACAAGCAAACCGCCATTGAAGAGTTCTTAAGCTTTTCTTTTCGTTGTTTTCTTCGATTCTACAGCCAATTTCATTCAAATCAAAGGTGAATCCTTTGATTTTTCTTGTTTACTCTTGTTATTACTTGCATTTTTCTTTCAATTTTGCAAATTTCGTTCTTCTTTTTGTCATTCCGCCATTGCCGCCGCCGCATCGCCACCGCGCCGCCGTCGTATCGCCGCCGTGCTGCCATCTTGATCTTTCGCTTCTTCGTCAAATCTCCTTACTTGATTTGTACGAAGGGTTTTCAAAAATTTCTAAAGATGACGTCACCTTCTTCGAGTAATACGCCATCTGTTGAGTTTGTTGGGAGAAATCCGGGAAAAAGACCCATGGAAGACGAACCCTCAGTCCCTGTTCCTCGCCGCTCGCTCCGGCGAGCAACTGGGCGAAACCCTAGGACTCTGCTCGTTGACGAAGAGACGGGCTCTGAGGCGAGCTCCGTTGCTCGCTCCATTGACTCTTTCTATGCTGTGGAAAGCTCGGGCGAGCAGGACGTCCAAGGCCCCATTGCTCGCTCCTCGGCTCGGGAAAGAACTTCCTCGGATTTGGGTGAAGATTCCGCTGAGGTCGCTGCTGAAATAGAAGAGATGAGTATCCCAGGAGATACGGGAGCGAGCAGCGAGCACCAGGCAAGGAGCGAGCAGCGAGCAACTGGGTCAGGGGGCGAGCAAGTGGGAGTTACATGGGAATTTCTCCGAGAGATAAACTTTCCCGTTTCAAGGCCAATACCCGAGTCTTTTATCCCTAAAGCTGTAGTCCGAAGGCAGGATTGGATTGACTACGCCAATAAGTATCATAAGACTTTTCCTACTCCACCTCGACCCATTATGGAAACTCGTCCATCGATATATACAGCGAGTAAGGTAGCCAGTGCGGTTTTAGAGGAGGATTTAGTTCGGATACGGTCTTGCTATCGTATTCCGTATGATGTTCATTTGTACGCCCCTCAACCAGGAGAGAGAGCTGACGACCCACCTCCAGGCTGTACTGCCATCAACCTTGACATACTCAACACAGGGTTCCCACTTCCCTTACACCCAGTGATCGGGCGATTCTTGAAGGATATAAACCTGGCAATCACCCAGATTACTCATAACGGTTGGAGTAGTCTGTTGGCCTTTATCACCCTTTTCGGGTTGGAGGGATATCGGAATAAGATCAGCACGGCGGAGATACACTACGCACTGACCATCTCTTCGGCCGTTAATGAAGATGGGCTTGGTTGGTATTACATTAAAGCCCGTAGCGGCGTTAAGTTAATTGAAGGGGTGCCTAATAAAGTCAAAGGTTGGCATAGGCAATTTCTTTATATCGGCGGCGATTGGCGGGCGTCCTCCGATTTTTCGGGAGGACCGGGACGTATAGACTCTCCTACGCATTTTGGCGAAATTCGGCGTAGGTCTTAATTCTTAGTTCATCAAACTTTTAGGTGAACTAATTTTAATCTTTTTTCTTGTTTTTGCAGGTCCGCGTATCTTGAGGTGGGGGCATCCGGATTTGAGTGAAGAGTTTTTATACGTCCTTGCGCTGATCTCTCTGCGGGACGCTAAAGATCGGAGTGTTGATCATCTCTCCCAAGCACACTGCCGCAAGCACGCTCAGCTCACCACCAGTGCTCATCACTTGGAAGCACAGGCGGAGATTCTCGAAGGTAACTTCACACAATCTTTGATTTTCTTTGTTGCTTGATTTATACCCGTTGCTCGCTCCCACCCCTGTTGCTCGCCTGATCCCGATTGCTCACCGTTATCATGTCTGTTATTTTAATTCTTTTTGTTTTTGTTTTGTTTTAGCTCAAAGGGTGACGGTTGTTGTTCCTCCTATTCCCGAGAGTTACCACCTGCTTGTGCACCGGGTTAAGCAAATGGCAGCCAATCAACCTTCAAGAAAGAAGAAGTTTGATCCTTGCACTTCCTTGATTAGACTTAGAGCTGAAGCAGACGAGGAGGAAGAAGAAGCTCCTCAGGCTCCTCCCCCTGTTCCTCAGGCTCCTGCCCCCGTTCCCCGCCCACCTGCTCGCTCCTCGCCGCCTCCCCAAGACACGAGGGGCAAGAAAAGACTTGCCAAGGAAACTGCCCCTCGCAAGGGAGATGACCGTGCTAAGCGAACAAAAGGGCAGGGTTCTTCCCAACTGGGTAAATCTACTGCTCGCTCCTCACCGGTGGAGGAGGTGACCGAGCAGCAAGTTATTGGCGCGATGATCGTCGGTCAGGGCAGGAGCTCATCCCCTGACAACTCGTACTTGGGCTACGACCCCGTAAAAATGAGGGAGTGAGTATCTTCCTATTCAATTTGATAGTTTATTCCTTTGACTTAGTTTTCTAACGGTTTTTTTCTTCGAACAGGTACCGGAAAAACGACTATCCTGGTCGCTCAAAAGTGCTTCACCAGTTTAGCTGTGTGAAGTCCCCTCCGGCACCCCATGAGATTAAGGACTCCCACGTCCGTAGAGCCATGGAGTATGTTCCCCGCTCGTGGACCAAGACCGGCGAGGAAATCATTCAGAGCCAGAGCCTTAGTGATAACGCTCGTTTATTGAGCTATAATGCGAGCCATCAATCAATCTCAGCTCAACGAGTCTTGGATCAAGCCATCGAGTTAGAGCGAACAAATTACGGTCTGGGGCGACGGATCGAGCAAGTTGAAGCAGATCGTGATGCTCAACTTGTTCAATTGAAGAAGAAGGATGAGGAGCTGAAGAAGAAAGATGAAGAGTTGGCTAAGATGAAGGCTGACTTTGAGAGAGCCAAGCTCACATGGACGCGGGAGGTAAAGGCTGTTGAGGACCGGGAGATGATAGCGTCTAATGCTTCAGAGAAGCTTAGACTGGAGTTGGGTATCGCTACTGATCGTTTGCAAGTCCTGGAGACCGAGCGGGTGGGTCTGGTGGAAAGAGTGGAGTCTTTGAAGGTCCACGTCGACCAGCTGGAAAAGAAGAATAAGCGTGTCATTTCTTACACCACTTATGTGCAAGACGTAACCGACAATACCAATCTTGGTTACATCATCGCATATGCTGATAGTGTGAGGAATATGAAGTACACTCTGGATAATGGTCTGGATGTGATGACTTCGACCATCAAGGACTTCACGGATTATGTCACTGAAAACCCTCCAGCACCTGGCTTTGAGATCCCGGTAGCCGACCTAGGAGAGATGGGGGTTAACTTAGACATCTTCAAAGACGATGTTCGTGTTGTGGCCCCCAGGGAAAGAGTGGAGGCGGATAGGGACATGACTATCTTTGAAGCTCTGGGTCCCCTTCTCCCGAATCCTCTTGGTGAAGCAAGCTCCTCTGCTGCAGTAGGCGAGCAGCAGGTCTCCGGGGTCACTGTGCAAGATGTTCCACCTCCTCCTTCTTCCCAAGATCCTTCGGTGCCACCTGCTCCGCCAGCTCCCGAGATTTAGGCTTCGTTTCTTTTTTGTTTAGTTGATGTAGTAGGATGATGGTTGTACGCTCATCTTCTGTAATTTTTTTGGTGCTAATGAATGAGGATTGCACTTTTATTTTATTGTTCGCCTCTTATTTGCCCTTTACTTACTTTTTGCTTAAGTATTTCTTTCTTAAGTTGAAAGTAAAATACTTTTCTTTGCAAATTTATACATGTTGTTCATGTATGGGTCTATTTTGTTCTTTAAGAACTTAACCCCTTATCATGCTTCTTTCTATGCCTTGTTGCTCGCCACTTGCTGTGTTTGTACTTAAGTGCATTCAGCTTCGGGACGAGCAATTATGTATTGGCATGTGCCCTGTTGCTCGCCTCCACCATACTTGTGCTTTATGCACTTAGTATCTTTGGCGAGCAACTCTCTGTGAGGGGGCGATCAGGTGGGGCTCCTGAGTCTCCTGGACCCTGCTGTTCGCCTCATCTTGGACTTGTATTTTTTATACTTGTTTGTCTCCGGCAAGCAGTTTTTCTGTTTGGCGAACAGTTGGGTTTTAACACCTTTTGCTTTCTTATGTACATAATTCATTGAACAATCATTTATCTGCTTACAAATTTTGCCCAAAAAAGTGTGAAGATTTCATCGATCTTACACCTTACAAAAATATAAACGACACGATAGTCTATAAAAAACTTTACATTGGTTTCCTAATTATTGATAATATTTCTTCAACAAAGCCGCGTTCCAGGTGTATTGGGCCGAGTTGCCTTCCATGTCTTCGAGATCATACGTGCCGTTGTGCCACTTTTGAGTTATCTTGAATGGGCCCTCCCAAGTCGGTCCAAATACACCTAGAGGCGTTGCTAGGATTTTTCGGAGTACCAGATCCCCGACTTCAAATTTCCTGATTTTTACTTGCGAGTTGTAGTATCTTGCAATCCTTCTTTTGTATATCTCGTTTTTTATTTCTGCTGAGATTCTTTTTTCGTCAATCAGATCCATTTCTGCAGCTAGCGCTTTGTTGTTTTCCTGTTCATTGAACTCGGCTATCCTCTCAGTTGGTATTTTGAGCTCTATAGGTATAACTGCTTCTGTACCGAATGCCATAGCAAATGGTGTTTCTCCAGTGCTTGTTCTATGTGATACTCTATATGCCCAAAGCACCTCGGGCAGTTCTTCCGACCACTTGCCTTTCTTATCCACCAGATGGATTTTGAGGATATGCTTGATTATCTTGTTAACTGCCTCGACTTGACCGTTAGACTGAGGATGGTATGGTGTCGAAAAATACTTCCTGATACCCCACTTTTTACAGAAATCTCTTATCTTTTTTCCTTCGAACTGCTTCCCATTGTCTGTTAATATTGCTTGTGGAACCCCGAACCGGCACACTATACTTTTCCAGATAAAATTGATCATTTCTCTTGTGTTATCGTTACTAGTGCTTCGGCTTCGGCCCATTTCGTGTAATAGTCCACGGCTACCACTGCAAATCTGACATTCCCCTTTCCCGTTGGGAAAGGTCCTATGATGTCTATTCCCCACTTTGCGAACGGCCATGGACTATTTACCGAAATCAGTTCCGTTGGGGGCCTATGTATGTTGGGGGCGAATAGTTGGCATCGGTGACAAGTCTTCGCAACTTTGATTGCGTCTTGCAATAAGGTTGACCAGTAATATCCTTGCCTTACTGTTTTGTATGCCAGTGCCCGCCCCCCCTGCGTGATTTCCGCATACTCCTTCGTGTATTTCTTTCAGAACTTCCTGGCCTTGCCCCCTTGCTAGGCATTTTAATAGGGGCAATGAAAATCCTCTCTTGTAGAGTTGGTTATCCATGATTGTGAACCTTGCTGCTCGCTTGGCTACCTTTGCTGCTTCTTGGGAATCTTCAGGTACTGTGTTATCTTTGAGGTATCTATATATCGGTGTCCTCCAATCATCCTCTGTCAATTCTTCTTCGATCTGATTGATCTTATAGTCACCGGTGGATGGGTTAGAAATTCTTGTGATGGTGACTTCTGAAAGCTTTGTTGGTCCCGTGCTAGTAGCCAAACGAGCAAGTGCATCTGCTTGCGCATTGTTGTCTCTTGGCACTTGTTCGATGTAAATTTGCTCGAAAAGCGAAGCCAGGTGAGCAACGATCTTTTGATATAAGGCCATGTTCTCATCCTTGGCTTCGTATTCTCCACGGACTTGGTTGACTATCAGCTGGGAATCTCCATAAATTTGAACTCTTCGAACTCCCACAGCCAGGGCCAGTCGTAACCCGGCTATCAATGCATCGTACTCAGCCTCGTTGTTTGTTGCCGTGAACTCGAACCTTACTGCTGAGGTGAATACTTGTTCGTCTGGGCTGATCAACACTATCCCGGCTCCTGCTGCTGTGTTATTTGATGATCCGTCTACATACATGTGCCATGGATGATTATGACCTCTCGTCGGGTCTTGAGGGAATGTTAATTCGACAATAAAGTCGGCTAACGCTTGTCCCTTGATCGCTGTTCGAGGTGCATAAGTTATTCCAAATTAGCTTACTTCGAGCGACCACTTGAGAAGGCGACCAGCGGTGTCAGGCCTTTGTAAGATTTGCCTTAACGGAAAAGTTGTTAAGACCTCTACCTGGTGATCGAAGAAGTACGGTCTTAGCTTTCTCACACTCATCACCAGTGCGTAAGCTAACTTTTCCATGGGCGAATACTTAATCTCCGCTTCATGCAAGACCTGACTTACGTAGTAGATTGGCAAGTGAAATTTCCCTTCTGCTCGAACTAGGACCGAGCTGATGGCCACCTCTGATGCGGCTAGATACAGGTACAGTTTTTCTCCAGAGACGGGTTTCGATAGAATCTTGGTATCACTCAGATATTCTTTCAACTGCTCAAATGCTTGTTAGCAATTATTCATCCACTGGAACTGTCCTTTTTTGATGGCGTCAAAGAAGGGTCGGCACTTGTCTCCAGATCTGGAAATGAATCTGTTCAGGGCCGCCAGACATCCGGTTAGTCGTTGAACTTCCTTAACAGACCTTGGCGGTTGCATATCCATAATTGCTTTGACTTTTGATGGATTCGCCTCAATACCCCGTTGACTAACCAGGTGCCCAAGAAATTTTCCTGAGTGTACCCCAAAGCTACTCTTCTTTGGGTTTAGTTTCATGTTATATGCTCGAAGTATCTCAAATATTTGTGCGAGGTGTTCTAAATGATCTTCTTTTCTCGGGCTTTTCACGACGATGTCGTCCACGTACACTTCCATAGTTTTGCCGATGTGTTCATCAAACATCTTGTTAACGAGTCTTTGGTACGTGGCCCCTGCGTTAATCAACCCGAACGACATCTTTTTCCAACATAACAAGTTTTTATTGGTGTAGAATGATGTGTGCTCCTGGTCATCTGGGTGCATTGGTATTTGATGATACCCGGCAAATGCGTCCATGAAGGTAAGGAGCTCGTGTCCCGCCGTGTTGTCCACCAGTTGGTCAATATGAGGCAATGGGAAGTTATCCTTAGGGCAAGCGATATTCAAATCAGTGAAGTCGATACATAACCTCCATGTACCATTTGATTTCTTCACTAACACCGGGTTTGCTACCCATCTAGGACATAAGGCTTCTTTAATAAGATCATTATCGAGTAACTTCTTCACTTCTATGTCCAATGCTTCATATTTATCGGGTCCAAACTTTCTTCTCTTTTGCCTCACCGGTTTCTTAGTTGGATAAATATTTAGCTTATGACAGGCATGCTCAGGGCTGATGCCTACCATATCAGCATGTGACCATGCGAATACATCGAGATTGGACTTGAGAAACTCTTCCATTCTGGATCTGTATGGCTCAGGGAGCTCAAATCCAATGAATAATTCCAAGTCTTCTCGATTTTGGTCAACTCTTATTGCCTCCAACTCCTCTACCGGGGTTGCTCTCTTTTTTTGGTCTTTCCATCGAGGATAAATAATGGGCCCTTCAAAGTTGATCTCATCCTTGATCATTGGTTCTGCCCCCAGTCTTGGCTCCAAGTCTTCAACCTAATTTAGTTCGGGTACGGCCTCTCTTCCCTGTTGCTCGCCCATGCCCTCCTGCTCGTCCACGCCCTGCTGGTCGTTCACCTCCATCACTTCAGTGTCGACGGACTCCATGATTTCATCTAGGATGGAGGGTTCACCTTCGTTCCTGCTGCTCGGCTGCTCGTCCATCATGGATATTCTGTTGTCAGTGGGTTGAAGTTGCAGGAGGCATTCTCGGGCTCTCCTTTGATCACCTTTAACCGTACCCGATCCTTTTGGAGTTGGAAATTTAAGACAGTAGTAGTACGTTGAAACGGCTGCTTTGAATTCATTTATGAAAGGTCGACCGAGAAACCCGTTGTAGGCAGACTGCTGATTTACAACTAAGAATTCTACCATTCTAGTCAGTCTCCTTTCGGGATTTTCGGTCGATACAAGTTCAACCGACAACGTAACTAATCCTAAAGGAACGGTTACAATATTTCCGAATCCTACTATCTTGTGATCACATTCCCTAATATACCCCTCACAATCATCTATCTGATCTAGTGTGCTTTTGAACAAGATGTTTGTGTAGGAGCCTGTGTCCACAAGCAAACGGTGAACTCGGGCCCCCATGATATTAGCACAGATGATTAGTGAGTCATTGTGTGGGGTAAGTATCCCGTCTAAGTCCTTCTCTGAAAACACCAACTCGCCTGTCTTTTTAGTAGCTTGGTTTACCCCAACTTCTCTGACTTGAGCTATCTCCCTCAATTCTGCTTTCCTTTTTCTTTTAGACATCGGTGGCCTACCATCAGAACAGCCTCCTACCGGTCCGGATGGCTCAAGCATTAAGATTTCTCGAACGGGTTCGGCTGGGGCTGTCATCGTTTTCTTCCTTTTTTGATCCCTCCTGCTTGGCTGTTCGTCGCTCTCATCATCTTCCGAGTCGGAGGGTATCGCCACCCTTGGTTTCTTTCCCGGCTGTCTCTTCACAAATTCTGATAACTTTCCTTCTTCGTAAAATCTCCATAACTGCTTCAGGAGATCTCGGCATTCACTCGTGAAATGACCTATGGTCTGATGGTATGCGCAGTATTTGTTGGGGTTCATTTTTCCTTGTTCTTGTCGTATCTTGCGGGGTTCAGACAACATATCCTTATCCTTCACGTTGTTGTATACAGCTTCAATTGATGTGGACATGACATGGTTCAACTTCTCCTTCAGTTCGGACCCTTCACTGAAAGCTTTCATGTTCTTAGGGGCCTTGTATTCCCCTCCTGACTTCTTTCCCGATTTCTTGGTATCAGCTTTGTCTCCCAGCTCTCTCTGTAGAGTTTCTTGTATCGAAATGTATACTCCAGCCTTGTGCCTGAATTCGGAATAAGTTTTAGGGAAAGCTAGGTGCATTTCCTTCCACAGATCTGTCCCCTTCTTAAGCTCTGCCATAACCGCCACTATCTTAGTGTCTTCACTTACTGGTTCTCCTTCCAGTAGGACTTTGTCGAATCTCTCAAGGAAGGCTCTATCAGATTCCTCGTCTCCTTGCCTCAGATCTGCCAACCTATGTCTCTGCGTAAGGTAAGATCCGACCGTGGAGAAGTGTGAGAGGAATTCCTTGCTGAGTTGCACGAACGAACTGATGGAGCCCGGAGCTAGTGCGGAGAACCATCTGTGAGGACCGTCACCAAGAGTTAACGGAAAATTCCGACATTGAGTTGCGTCAGATGCTTTTACCGATATCATGTAATCGGTATACTTGGACAGGTGCACTTTCGGGTCTGAATTTCCCTCGTACAAATTAATGGCCGGGAATTGCACTTTCTTTTGTACCGGCACATTAAGGATATCCGGGGACAGGGGTGATGACGGCAATATCGTCGATCCGACGCCTTTTTTGTCCTCCAACTATTTTTTCATCTCTGCCACCGCTTTCTTCAAAGCTTGCCACTCATCTGGAGACGTTTTTCCACTAGAAGGCTGTTCGTCATGATTGGGTTCAATGACCTCTTCATGACACAGTCCCTTGCTAACGGGACATTTGTCTTGAGTGGCGTGCCTAGCGATGTTACTGGCTCCATTGGGACCTAATCGCCCAAAGGCTGATCTTCTCAGCCTTTCGTGTACTGAGCGGCGAGCAACATGGTGTGTTTGTCCTGGTGCTCGCTCCTCGCCTCTCAGTTGATCCTCCCTATGCGTTCCGTGATAACTTGTCCTTCTTGTGTGATAGTGGCTTATACTCCTTGTGTCCTCGCTGCTCGACTCCTCACCTGTCCCCGGAGTGGACTCTCCTCGACTTCCAAGTCGCTCACTTATTGGCCTTTTGCCCTTAGTTCTTCTTACTTGTTCGCTGTTGACTTCTTCTATCCTTGTGTCTTCTCGCTGTTTTGTTCTTTGCTCCGTTGCCCGGTTGCTCGCCTCTGGGGCCTTGGACAGTCTTTGCCCTATTGCCCGGTTGCTCGCCTCCCGGGCCTTTGATGGTCCCGCAGCCTCCTACCGCCGTTGCAAGGATTGCAGAACGGCTATTGTTTTGGCCAACTCCTCCGGGTTTTGAATGCTTCTACTTCCGGGGGAAGAGTGTCAATGATGACTTGAATATTTTTCTGGGATATCGCTCGTACCGTTCTTGCATGTCCTCCGGTTGACGATACCCTCGTTCGTGACTTGTTTGACGGGTGATTACTCGATTCTTGTGGTCAAATCTCAGTTTCCGGCGACTTGTTGCCGGAATATTGCAATTTCCGATGAGTTTTTGTAGAAACTCCTTCAAATCTTCAACAAACGGAGGTTCGACCCCTTCTTCTAGCGCCAATTGTTAATGACCTTTTCTAATCGATGATGATTAGTGGCTGTTTTTACTACATAAGATCATCAAACAAGAATTTAAATCATAGATTATACTCAAGAATGAAATTTGCAAGAGTTTGGTTTCTTTTTTCTTATGGAAAAAATCCTCCCCCTTCATGCAAATGAAGGGGTATTTATAGGCATACAAAGAGGCTAGATGTCACCATCTTGATGGCTTAGCCATAGGATTTTTGCTAAGTGTCAAGATACTTGTACAACATCTAAACTATTGCCCAATGAATGGGTGCCAAGTGTTAAGACACATGGACTATTTCTAAAGTTAGTGACTCTTGGAGTTCCCAATGTTGTACTTGGTCTTTGGAACCACTCAGCTGCTCTCCTTGGTGGCCAGCTACTCGTCTGTATGGCTTCGTTGGGTGTTGGAAACCTTTATAACCCAAGTTGCTCGCCTGCTCGCTTGCTCGCCTCTTGTTGAGACTTTGGGTCTTCTTGTTCTTATTGTTCGCTACCTCGTAATGGTCTCTATGACCAGTTGCTCGCCTCCTTCATTAGGACCTTAGTCCCTTCTGCTCGTCTCCTAGGGCATACAGTCCCTGTTGCTCGTCCTCTTCCATATTATTACTTTTGATTTCTTAACCTTATTAGATTAATATTTTTTTATGTTAATATCATGTTCCTGTTGGTCGCCTATCAACAATCGTCTTCATAGACGTTGTGGAGGTGGAGGATGATAGGGCAGCTGGGAAGGAGATGGAGAATTTTGGGCGCTGCAGAGTCCCCTAATCACAGAACAAATTTTTTTATGGCGATACTTGATGTATGTGCTATTTGTTTCTTTAATGGTTGGAATTGTAGTAGAAAGATGGTGTTTGTACTGTTTTGGGAGCATAATTTTGCAGTGAAGAGAAGACTGGGTTGGGGGGATTGGTGGTTTGTACCGTTGCAATATAGTAATTTTAGATAATTTTTGTGGTTTGTACTATTGTATATGATGATGTACCATGATATATGATGTTGTACTGTTGTATTATGGTGTACCATGGTATATGATATTTTACTGTTGTATTATGGTGTACCATGGTATATGATGTTGTACTATAGTACTATGATTTGTACCACAAGTATTCACTTCATCCCACCTGTGGAAAAACGTAATATATATTTACACTTTTTATTATACAATAGCTAAAAAAGAAAAGAAAATAGTTGTCCATTCCAACTTTTTTTTTTAAATTGACTGCTAAAAGGTAGAGCTAGCTAGTCATAAAAAGCTGTCCTAAAAATTCATGTCAAATCCCAAGAAGTTGTCTTGTACCAAAGAAGGGTATATTAGTCATAATGTAGTAGAGTGTTATTTATAAAAAAAGACTATTCTTAGTGCTCTTAAGGGGCAGATTTTACACCCTGCTGTAATTGCCCCTAAAATATATTATTAATAATTCAAATTGCTTACATGGATATCCAACTAAACTATTTGGCTCCATAGGAATCTAATTGTAGTCTTCATATCAAAACTGTATATATAAATATATATGTCCACCGGTGGGCTATTATATACCCACCGCGAATGTATTAATGACGCATAAGAAAGTATAAGCAATCAACTAAAATAATAGTGGGCCCCCTACTTATGTGTCATTAACACATTCGCGGTGGTTATATAATATTGTGCCCACTGTTTGATTATATTATATAATAAATATATTAAAATAGTGTGTGTGTATATATATATATATAAATTTATATTTATAAATAATCTAAAATGATATATTATATAATAGAAATAATTTACTGTACATCTAAAAAATCATATGTATTTATTTATATTTTAGGATAAAAAACAAAAATTATGCTTATACTAGTTAACATTACAGGGTGTTAATTAGAGCTGGCAAAACGGGCGGGCCGGACCGGCCCAGCCCATCGGGCCAATCACTATTCGCGGGCCGGGCCGGGCCATTTGCATGTCGGGTCTATAGAATCCCAGCCCGGCCCAATCCTAGCCCGCGGGCTAACGGGCCGGCCCGGCCCGGCCCGTTTCAATTCTTTTTTTCCTAATCTCAAAATAATGTTTGGTAGGGTTTTTTTTATTCCACGGTATTGAAAATTGAGGGGCTTCAAATACAAAATTCCTTATTAGGGCATTAATTATCAAGTCAAGTATGTTTAAAAAAAATTTAAATATGCAACACTAAATATCATTTAAAAACTAAATATACAACACTAAATTTCTTATTATGGCAGTATCAAGTCAAGTATGTCCATATATTTGTAATTACAACACTAAATATCATTTAAAGAAACAACAGTAATTATAATCTTTTAAAAAAATAGATAAAAAAAAAAAAAAATCAACCGGGCCAAACGGGCCGGCCCGTCGGGCCAAGCCCATTTGGCCCGCCGGGCCAGTCGGGCCGGGCCAAAAACGGCCCGGTTTTTTCGGGCCTATATTTTTTGGGCCTAGCCCAGCCCATGGGCCGGGCCCAAATTGCCAGCTCAGTGTTAATACGACTTTGCCTTAAAAAAAACACTATACGTATTAAATAAATAAATATTCAAAATATGTGTAAAATATAGGAGATTTGTCGAATTAATTTGTAAGCATGAGGTGCAAATTGACGCGATTATATTTTTCTAAGGTAAATGTTTATCGTAACCCTTTACTTGCATTAGTTTTTAACTTAATCAACTTTTTTTTTTTTTAAATTTGTCCCTTAAATTTAGAAGAAACAATTTTTTTTATTCATTTAGCAAGCTTAAAACACTAAAAAAACAGTAAAATACCTACTGAAATTACCGATGGACATAATTCAGTTTGTATTTCCGACGAATTACCTATGGATTTGAGGTTTTAAAAATTACCTACGAAATTACGGACCAATTAACTTCCGTCGGATTTTAATTTACTGATGAATACATTTACCGACCACCTACCGACGGAATATTGGTCGTAAATGATTCCATTTTCCTTGCTATGAAATTTACTGACGGATAAGAGGTTGGTCGCAAATTAGCGACGAATTTTACATCGACAATTTGAATAATATATATATATTTTTTTTTGCAATATGAATAAAAAAAATCACAATAGACGGGTTGTCAATATTCATATATTCATAGTTAAAGTGAAGATAATTATTTAAAGTTAAGTTTAATACATTTAGCTAGTGTTTTGATTTTGTATCTTTATTGATAGTAAAATGAATACATTTATAAAACAAATAGTTTGATTGTTATAAGGTTGAATCTGAAAAATATAATTCCTTATTATAGAAAAATAAAATTGTGAAAATCTTTATTATATATATATATATATATATTATAGAGAAAAAAAAAGAATTATGTGATTATATATAATTACAAATAATATTGATTTAATTTATTCAAGTACATAAAAATAATTATAACAATTAAATATAGTAAATAAGTATATATATATATGTATGTATGTATGTATGAAGAGTAAGAAATGTGAACAAGCAGAAATAAAAGTTGCAAAGGCTTCGTGAAATTCTGTTAAGGAAAGATCATATAATTATTTAATTAATAATTTTGTTCTAAAATGTCAAAAAAAAAAAAAAAAAAGGGGGTAGCTGAATAAATTTCTGGTTGAAATGGACAAGCAACTTGGTATTGTTCAGGTCGTTGGGTAAAATTTTATTCTATGAAAGATGTTAAACGGGCTGACCCTAATTCATTAGGGTTGTGGGCCTAAAAGGTCCCGGGTCTTATCGATTCATTTTAATCGGTTCATTTTAATCGGTTCACTAACACTTGAAACCTAATCCTAGCTGTCTGCGGGCTAAACGGGCCACTAACGGGCTCTGGAAAAAAAACTAAAAAAATTAATTTTTAATATAAAATATAGACATGTAATTGTAATACGATGACATTTAAACTTAAAATTCAAATATTGTTAAAAAAATTCATGAAAATTATATTTAAACATTGTTCAACAAGTTATTTTTTCATGAAATAAATTTATAATTTCAATGACGATTTAAAAGCGGGCGGCAACCGACAATGACAATTTGAGAGTCATGGCAACGACCGGTGAACCCTAATTGGAAAGATAATAATGAAGTAGGATGTTGTTGATGCCCTATATTGTTCATAAATTTATAAAAATTACATTCACACATTGTTCATAAAGTTCAAGTATTAATTAAATGGTTAAATTCAATTTCAAGTAATTTAATAAGTTAACTAAATGAAAACATAAATTAACTAAATAAAAACTTGAATATATATATATATATATATATATATATGTGTGTGTGTGTGTGTGTGTGTGTGTGTGTGTGTGTATCAGATAGTTGGACTTCGATCGAAAATTTAATGTTGAAGTAAAATAGGTAGGTTGCATACACGGTTGTAGTTGTAAAAGTAAAATATATAAAAAAAAAAACTGGGTTAAACGGTCCGGGCCAAAAAGGCCCGGTTTTAAACTGGGCACCAAATTCTTTGACCTAACCCTTGTTCGGTTCAGGGCTAAATGGACCAGCCCGCCAGCCTGCGGCCCGTTTAACATCCCTAGGTGAGGGGTTAGAATCTTACCTGCATCATTTCCTTATTTAAAATAATGAACTAATTAATATGTATATTTTTGGTGATATTGTTTAAGAATTTGCCATTGTCCCAGTGGCAGGGCTAAGTCCCAGTTACTAGGGGCTTGTTTGTTTTCAGCTTACGAAGTCCGGATGGGGGATGGGCCTCCCCCCGTCCCGGCCATTTTTTGGATTTGCACATCCCATCCCCCATCCAAATACACATTCATCCCTATTATACACCTACACCCCTATTTTCACATAACTCAATATCTATCAAATCAACTTTATCTTTTCACATTAAATATATATTTTATTAATCTCTATCTTCTACTTTATAATACACCATCAATTAAATTAGTATAATATTTATTTTAAATTATTTAAAAAAAATCCAATGAAAACATATTAATATTAAATATCCATGAAATTAACTGTTATTTTCATTAATTATGCCTATCATATAAATAAATGCATCTTATAAAAAATTGTATTGAATATCTATCCATTAAAACAATGGTTATTTATTTTATTTTATAATTCATTATTAGACACAAAATTTAAAAATGAATAAAAATAATATTATGAATCTTAAAAAAAAAGAATAAAAATGATATTATAAATCTTTCTAAGACGGCAGACAAGTTAAAATGATTTTATAATTCATTATGAATCTTTTATTAATTCAATTGTTTTGTGTTTTAATTCAATTCAAATAATATAATATAATTAAATAATTATATAATTATACATAATAATATTAATTATTTTATATTACAATTCAACACAATTATTCAATCATTACATCTTTAATAAATAATACTCCCTCCGTCCCCTAATAATATTCACACTACCTTTATTCTCGTGTTTTAGCGAGCGAATTGTTTATTAATATTTGAAATGATAAAGTGATTTCAAGAAAGGGGTAAGATAGATTCATCTCTACTCTATTATAAAACACTTTAAAAATTATTTTATCATTTCAAATACTAATAAAAAACTCGCTCGCTAAAACACGAGAAAACAGTAAATGTGAATATTATTAGGGGACGGAGGGAGTAATATAATAATACATCATTATTATTGATTTGACATAAAGCCCCATCCACCCCTACTACATCCAACCCAAAACAAACAAAAGATTACTATTCACAGGATTTCGCCCATCCACTTTTTTTCTCCATCCGGATTTCCCCCATCCACCTCAAGACGAAAACAAACGTGACCTAGTTGATCTTGGTATCACCAAAGTGTTAATAAGTCAATGATATTTTTACATTGTCGGTATTTTAACAATTGATATTTCTGTCGGTAATTATCAACGATATTTATTTTCCGTCGGTAAATTTTGTGATTAGCAAAGTACCGACAAAAATTCAGTCGTTGGTAATTCGTTGATAACCATATTTACCGACTCGTTTAATTTAAGGGACTATTTTTTAAGTCGAAATGTTAGCGAATAAAATAAAATATAGTGAAAGTTAAATGAAATAAAATAAAATGTTCACCCTTTTTTAATTAGGCTCAATATTAATACACAAACCTAATATTGCGTGTTGAACTATGTATAGAATATCAAAAAATTTGTCAATATATAGTTATTATGATAATAATCATCTATTTAAAACTAATATATATATTGACACTTGGACCAATGATAAAACGAGAATAAAATATTATTATCTATCATATTTCAATGAATCTGAAAGCTTTAAATAATAGTTGGAAATACCCAAAAACTTGGAAAGAGTTTGACTTGGATGATATATATATATATATATATATATATATATATATATATATATATATATATATATATATATATATTCAAGTCTTTCAAATGACTCACCGTTTGTTGCATCGGAATTTAAACTTATATGGCTTCGAAAACATGTACGGCCCATGGGTTGATTCAATGCCTTTCAAAACATATTTATGTTCAAAGTTGCCACATCTGCTGAATCAAAGAGAGGAAGATTTTTGCAGTTATATACCCAAAATAGATTTAATCCATGTTTAAATTGTTATCAAATGACTTTTTGACCGAGATATAAAGGACTTTTTACCATATCCTCTATTATACTAATAGGGAGTTGGTCTTGCTTATTTGTCATTATATGGTTGATTTTGCATACGTGTCGTCATGTGGTTGATTCTGCATACGTGGCATATGCTTATGTGTCATATATATCCTACGTGACATGCTTGTGAAAATCCTACGTGTCAATATTATGCTTATGTGTCATTATATAATAAAGAGTCTAATTTAAAAATGAAAATTTATGCAAATTCATGGATTCGAACATAGGACCACTTGAATACAACTTATGACTTTAACCAACTAAACTAAACTATGAATATATACAAATTTGAAATATCTATTGTATATAACTTGAGGCTATAAAAATATACTAAATTGAATTGATCAATTATATTTAAAACTCAAATTATATGAAACTTTAATGTTTAATTATTTTATTTTTATTGTCTCACTATATTTAAGGATTTCCAATTTAGAAATTCATAATTTGTTAAAATAAATTAATATTGGAATTAAATATATTAATTAATTTTGAATTTTTTATCGATTAAATGATTGATTGAATTTTTTAAAAATAAAAAAAATTAACATTTAACTGATAAATTTTTATTGTCTTGAAAACACAGTGCACCAAAATTTAATTATTTAATTTTTTTTTAATCTCAAAACAAATTTAATATATCATTATATTGACTTAAATGTGTTTAACATGTGACATTATTTTGAATATATTTATTATATAATATAACTACATTAATTTTATGGTGAATAAATTTATAATGTTATTGTATATGTAATGCATAATGTATAATCAATTTTTTTACGAATATCCCGCGTAATACGCGGGACACTAATCTAGTAAGTGAATATAGAGGACAGTTTTTTTTTTTTTAAATACACTTCCATCTAAATAGACAAATCCACGATGGAGATACAAATTAAGAAGTAAAGGAAGGTATTAACAATTACGGTTGGCCTTTTAAGTTTTAATTAAAGATGTCGTCTTTATTTGAGAGCTAATGAGTTGATAATAAAGTCGCATTCCTTCCAAATCCCCAAGTTCAGAAAGATGAAATTAAGCCTCGAAAATGGCACATACTCCAATGCCGATATACAAAGAAAAATGGAAAGGTTTTTTTATTTCTTTTTTTTTTTCCATAATTTAAATTATGAAGAGAAAGAGAGGGGAATTGGCTTCATGAAAAGATTCACGAGATGGATAAATATTTGAGGCCATATATGATAAATGCAACGAAAGTATTAAAACATTAAAGGAAGCATATATACCTGAAACTGGATGGGCAAATAGACAACATCATGCATATATCGATCGATCGGTTTAGACAACTTACAATTGAATATAATATTAATTTTTTTGGTGCATATATATATATATAAATGTTTTTTCGTTAAGAGTGCTTGTAGAAGTTTCCATGCATGCAAACACACATACATGTATGCATTGCATACTTTACATGCTCTCATCCATGATCCATCCGTATTCCAGATTCATCTTAATGCAGTTAGTTAGTTAGGATAGCTTGCACACTAAGTAAGTTTGTTAGACGGTTATAGATTCCATTCTATATAAACACGCTTGTACTCCATCTTCATTGATTGATATGAATAACAGATTTCTTCTTCACTCAATGCCTTGTATATCATCTTATTCTTAACAGTGCTACCATGGACTACATATCTACCGCTCGACTCATCCGCGCATAATAATGTTCATATTAATATCTTGATACAGTAAAGTCTCTATAATTTAATAATCTATAAATTAATAAACTTCCTAACATAATAATTTTTTCAGATCCAAACTTGGGCCAGTTCTAATATTGATCAATTTCAATAAAATAATAAGATAATAATTTTTTTTAAATCTCTACATAAATTAGTGGTCCCATCAATATCATAAATTAATAATTTCTTCAAATTACAAATATATTTATAACAATTTAGTAAAATAAAAGTCTACTGTTAATTGTTTCTTAAAATCCAAATCTACTCGAATAGTCCCTCCGTCCACCAAATTTTTACCCGCTTTCCTTTTTGGTCCGTCCACCAAATTTTTACCCATTCCTCTTTTGGAAATAAACTACACTCACAAACAAAAAAAAGGGTCCCACAATTCCCACCACAATACTCTTACTTTATCTACTTTATTCACTTTTTCAATAAAATATCATTTTTTATTAAAAACTGTGCTCAACAGTAACCGGGTAAAATTTTTGTGGACGGAGGGAGTATTTATTAGTTTATGCCGCTCAGGGGCGGAGCTACGTTTGGAGTGGGGGTGGCCTTGCCCCCCCTAATTTTCTTCCCCTAAGTACACATATATCATGTATTTATTATATATAATTGTCGAAATGGTCAAATATGCCTAAATGAAGGAGGAGTAGGGGTGAAAACGGATCGAATATTTCCCGACCGATCCGGAGCCGTATCCGGTCGGTATCGAATTCGGTATAAAAATTAGTATCCGGACGGATACGGAATCGGATATGGATAGTTGACTTCGGATTCGGAATCGGATTCGGAATACATAATATCCGACCGTATTCGACTTTTATCATATTTTATCGGATATTATCCGGATATCAAATCCGGATATCCGGATATCTGGATTTTTTTAATATATTTTATTTTATATTTTATATTAATATATATATTATATATATAATAATATAATATCAGTCCCCTTCTAAATTCTAATATTCTTAGTTTCATGTTATTAGCAGTAGATATAATTTTTATAATTTGCATTAGAACTTCTATGAAATATTGCATAGGTGATTTTTTTTATGTGTTTCAATCACATTTTGATGATTTTCGTATGAAATATATTATCCGATTATAGTTATTCAAATCCGGCCCGTATTCGTCCGATATCCGTCCTGTATCCGTATACCGAATATTCCGAATTCGTATCCGAATCCGGCTTTTCCGTATCCGACTCCGAATTCGAGAAAAAAATATGGTTTAGGATATGGTATAAGCACTATCCGTCCGTATCCGATCCGTTTTCACCCCTAAGGAGGAGTGGGTTAAAATAATTGAGTAATGACATGGGCCTCAAATTGGGTTGGTAAATTTTTCATTAACTTGGCCCGATGTGTAATTAATTAATTAAAAGATTATAAATATATAAAATATTACATACACTTTTTATTATATAATAATTAGCTATTATACATATTAAATACTACCTCCGTCTCACAAACGCTTGCCTTTTTTTTTTTTTTTTTTGCATAGAAATTTAAAAAAGAAAAAGGTGTGATGAGTAAAATATGTAAGGTGGAAATTGTGAAAAATAATTTTATTTTGGGAGTATGCAAATTTTTTTGGGACAAACTATAAAGGGAAATATACAAACTTTTGGGCATTGAAATGCAATGAAGTTAAATTTTCAGTACATGAAATCTTGATCATGACAATTGTTTGATTAAATATTTAGAAAACAATGTTATATAAATGTATGTTGAGTTTGTATTACTTATATGTATAGAAGTTCAACGCATATTATTTGACAAAAACTTATATGAGACAACACAAATTACCACTAATTCCTACACAAGTGTTAATAAGTTATTATGTACATGAGAAGCTTGCATTATCAAGACCTGTTTATACTATTTTATGTACCGGCCCCCTAATCGTAAAGTCTGGCTCTGCCCCTGATGCCACTTGATATTTCCCACAAATATAGCCAAAAAATAGTTAGATGTTGTTGTTACTGTGTTAGACATTGTAGTCAAATGATACTTTTCATTAAGTAACAATACCAAATCTTTAATCCTTCACTGTTGATTTTGAAACACCTTTTAAATGATAATCTTCTGTCTTGTATGATTTTTATTCATCGTGCTGAAAAAATACTCTTTAAATTAATAAATTATTAATTTATAGATAAATAATTAATAAACTATTAATTCATAGATAAATTAATACCTCTTTAAAATTATAAATTTTTTTAGTCCCGAAAATATTAATTTATAGAGTTTTTATTGTATGTAGGGCGTTCCTTTTAAAGTGAAAACATTAAACATTAAATAATGTCTCCAAACTAAATAATTTCGTTACCATTAAATATTGAGTTAATAGCAAATAAAATCACAATCTTTTTATATACTGCAATTTAATCTAAATATTTGAATCGTTGCAAATAAAACTTTAATTTAAAACTTGTTAGCAATTCTAACCAAAAGACAGATTTCAATCTGTCCAAAAATAATAATTAATTATGTGTTGTCTTTGGAAACAATTTACACATATTAATACAATGAATTAGTCATTATCATATAGGTGAAACATCATTTCTGAACAGTAAAAAAAAAATGTTGGTTCGAATTGCAAATAAATTTTAAATTGAGGTTTTGTTTGAAAAATTCAAAAGTTATTAGATTACAATTTGCAAAAAGGTTGTAATTTTATTTGCAATTAAGTTTTAAATATTTAATGTTACGTCTTCAAACCAAGCTATTTCGTGTTTGCTATAACTAGATGCGACTTATAGATCAAGATTTAATACCTTTTTCTCCTTTCTTCGTTAAATAATTTTCTAGGAACGAAACAGTTTTTGCTAGTCAATTAATATTCTACACGTGGTTTAATGTAATCCACATATGTAAAACAAGACGTAGCACCACCTATTGTATGTGACAAATAATTTGTGAGTAGTGATGTTAAAGCACAAGGACTAACTTTTCCCCGACCTATATAGAGTTTTAGAAATTAACAAGAAAACATAGAATGACTTTTCTACGGGTCAGGAAAGCCTTCCTGACGTCAGTAAACCAATAAGAACTTGCCACATCATTTAAGTTCGTCATTTGCGATCTAACTTCGCCCGAAGTAAAAATATATATTTTTAATAGAAAAAAAATATAAAATTACAAAATTATCCTTACAGTAATTTAATTTTAAAAGTAATTATTGCAATCCTTTTTCTTTTTTCTTTCAATGTTAGAAAAATTCGGCGGCCCACTATTCTTAAAAAGGAAACCCATTTCATTTCAGTTTCCAGCAAATAGAGAGAGAAACTTGGCATTATCTTCAAGAAATAAACCATGGGATTTGCGACCAAGAGAAAGTTAGGAACCATGTACATTTCGGCGCCGGAATTCGAAACCGGAAATCCCATTCGGCCGAAATCCAAGAGCAAGACCATGAAAGCCACCATGAACGCCGCCTGAAAGCAGCAAGTTCGCCGGAAATTCAGCACAGCCATGCCACCCTACTCCGGAAATTATGCAGTCGTTCGTCGCCGGAAAAAGCTTGGCCACCTCCTGTGTCGCCGGACGTCACGCGTGAAAGCTCCTCATGGCCGGAAAACTGGGACGCCTGGAATTTCATTGAAGAAAACTCCAAGCCGCCACCACGCCATACCGCCGGAAATCGAAGCTCACAACCATGGAGAAATTGAGCAAAAACGACGTCGCGGCGGAGGACGGAGGGCGGTGCGGCGACGCGGCGGCGGGCCGCGGTGCAGTGTCGCGGCTGAAGCGGAAAGGTTGAATGTGTGATATTGAAGATTTGAAGTGGAAGGGTTGAATGATTATTTTAATTGTAATGACAAATAATTCAATTTAATGGAATATGTTATTTGAATTTTAATGAATTTTAATGGTTGTTATTGAAATATTATTAAATATTAATTAATTAATATTCTAAATTATTTTAAGGTAAAAAGGGTATTTTTGTAATTTTATATTTATTAATTTAATTTATTAGTAGGGCGATGCAGTGCGATTGCAATATGCAGAGTGCAAACGCGTTAATGCAGAGTGCAATCCATTAAAAAAAATATTATACGTTGGATCTTCGATCTAATGGTAATAAGAGGGTTTACTGACGTCAGGAAGGGCGAAAGCCTTACTGACCGTAGAAGAACCCAACATAAAAACTAGTTTCAATAATTCATTAATCAACTTAATTTAAATTGTTGACTAATTTGATTAATCAATCCGTTTATTTATATCCCTAACATCCAACATACCCAACCAATGCCGATATTAGTTCAAAAAATTTGAGGATTTCGGAAACGGGCTCGTCTTTGTTGGTCTGAATGATTAATTCTTTGAGTAGGGAATATTGAGAATGATCCAAAAGATAAATTATTCATTTGACAAAAGAGTATTAAATATATATACAGTGAAAGAAATAATATATGTGAATTCGATGTATACAATAAGTAAATCATATATACAATACTCCTTATACGCTCCCTCAAGTTGGCTGGCGGTTTGCAACGCCAATCATGTCCATAAGTAAGTAGAGTCATTACTGTGAGAGCGGCTTTGTTAAAGCATCTGCAAATTGTTGATTCGACACAACTTGGACGTGATGCATATATAGAGAAGAACATTTTCGAGAACTTGCTTAATATGGTCTTAAGCAGTGACGGACGCAGGATTTTATCTCAGTGGGGTCCAAAATATAGAAATAATACTAAGAAAAAATTACTCTCTAGTCCATGTTTTTTTACAAACATATTAATCTTAAAAAAATATGTTAAATATCAGTTCATTTTGAACATATGAATAGTACACCAAAATGTTCTACAGTATATCGTTCTTTTATTTTTACACGTATATTTGGTTAGGAGATTTAGAATTGGGAAATGAGAATAAAAATCAAAATTAATGTTTGGTGAGAAAGTTTCATTTTTACAAGTGGGGAATGTCTCATTCCTTCAAAAAAAAAAAAAAAAAATATTAGATTTTAGCCTCTTACATAAATTTAAAAACAAAATTAATTTTCTTTTGTAATTAAAAATTAAAATTAATCTTTCTTTTATATATAATACTTCTTTAAAAAAAACTTACCAAACATAATCAATAGTACTAATGATAGTCATTCCTTACTATCTAATAAACAACACATATATTATAAGTTTATAATTATCATTCTTCCCTACTATTATTACCATTCCAATTCGCATTCCTTATCACGAACCAAGCACCTTATTTTTAAAGTGGAGGTAAAAGTAAAAAGTGTATCATTGCCAATTTTTTTTAATAAACTTGAGAATTTAGAATAAAATATAAAAAAGTAAAAAATAATAAAAAAGAGAAAACAACTCCTCATAATATTGATCCCTTAGGTTCGAACACAGGACTTCAATGGAGGCAGTAAAACTTGCATCCACTTAGCTATGCTCAATTATATTTGATAAAATGATCTGAAAATATATATATTCTAATAAAAAAAATTCAAAAGTTCAGTGGGGCCCAGTGCCCCACTTGGCCCTATTGTAGGTCCGTGCCTGGTCTTAAGTATTGAAGAGAAGACTAGAGACACTTCAAAATCTAAAGATGAGTTGAACATTTTGTATTCTCGTGCTTCCCTGCACAAGGATGAGTGTACAAGGATATATACACATTCCTCTTAGACAATTAGTAAAGAAGAGAAGAAGAATTTGGTTAAGTGGGTGACAGAGTTGAGCTTCCCCAAAAAGAGTATGTATAGAGTGAAATTAGTTTATATATGAATCACTGAAGGGTATTAGTTATTTTCAGAGAGTATTAGTTGTTTTTATTGAAGAATATTACTGGTTTACACTGAAGAATTTTAGTTCTTTTTCATTAAAAAATTAAGACTCTTTAGTGTAAATCAGTAATACTCTTCAGTGAAATCAACTAATACCCTTCAGTGAAATCAACTAATACCTTTCAGTGATTCATGTATAAACCAGTTTCACTCTATACTTTGTCCCCTAAAAATTATGTGTCGAATTTGGGTGACATAGTTGATTTCACTCCCAAATAATTTTATTTCAATACAATTAATTGAAGAATATCATACAATATATATATATATATATATATATATATATATATATATATATATATATATATATATATATTTTATTTTATTAACATGATTAATTAATATATACGTATCTAGCTAGCTACACTAATTCTTTATATATACAAACTATATATATACTAAAAAAAATTATATTAAGCAAAAGCATGCATGCAAATTAATTAATTGTAATTAAATTGATTAGCTATAATAATACACATTAACTAACTAATACAAAATAATTAAACAAATTAACTAGTATTTTATACCTACATGCATGTGCGCGCGCACATATATATGTGTGTATGCATGCATGCATGAAATTGCAAATTAATTAACAAATAAATATTTAGCCATTTAAAACAAAAAAAACTTGCCGTATAAATATTCCCGTGAACGTGTAGAACAAAGTCTGATTAGTGGTGACGGAAGTCGGCAGCTGACTTGAACGCAAAATACTAGCTATACTAGTAATTACCCCACAAGAGTATGAGATCACAGTAGTATTGGCAAGTATAGGGACCAAGTATATCGTACCCAAGGGAAGGTATGTATGCGAATAGAGCCCTGAAGATCTACGCATCGTAGTTAATATGAGTGTGTGTTCGGTTTCAAGAATTATTTTAATCTACTCTATATTCTATTACTAATAATGCAAATAATAAAATCAAACAAATAACTAAAGGGTTTAATCAATTATGGGATGGTGATGCTCAGGATAGGAATCCCTACGTATACTAACGGAGCTAGTACGATGACTAAAATAACCGTGATGTGCAAGTATTAATCTTAAGTGTACTAAAACTAGGCAATCAACTTCCCTAATCTAGCACCCGATTGAAAGACTAAAAGCTCAAGAATTAACCCTAATACTTCGTCATATCAACCTACTTCACAACCCACTAAACAAGTTATATGGGTTATACTTAATTAATGAGACCCTTATTTACCCAAGGTGATACGGTCGTCCTCCCTAGATAAACCGGTAGATTATAAACCCCTTCTATAACCATATCGTTAAGTCTACTTGTTATCAAAGAGTGATAAGATCGTCCTCTCTCTAATTATTTTTGTACTCAATTCCAAGATAATTCTAGGGTTTATTTTAAGAATTCAATTAATTAAGAGAACTAGCACTAAACATCACGAGTTATCCTTATTATGTACCAACATCCTACTTCTACGAGTTCATCCTACCCCAAGCATTCAAGGGTTTTAGCCTAACATGATTTTTACGATAAGGAAAGCAATTAAACAAACAACAAACATTGACATGACGAATTTGATTGAAAAATATCTCAAGAACATAAACTAGGTTTTACGGAGGAATCAAAGTCTAAAAACGAATATCAATTAAGAACAAAATCAAAGGTCTTAAGTACCAAGTGTTGAGGAAAGAAAGAAAGAAAATCAAAATCAAACTCTAATCTATGAACTCGTAATGTCAAAACCTCGATTACACGTAGAGTATGCTTTCTCAACTCTCCCGGTGTTCTTCTCTCTCCAAATCTATCTCTAATTGTCAAGTGGTTGTTTAAAACGTACTTAGGATGGGGTATATATAGGCAACGAGTCAATTTGGAAGCTCATGGGCCGACTTGGATAGTGGAGGACTCGACCTCCCTTAGGTCGAGTGCCTAGGACTCGACCTCCTCTAGGTCGAGTGCTTCCCTCTTCCAGCACACACATAGGACTCGAGCTCCTCCTGGTCGAGTCCTTAGGACTCGACCTCTTCATGCTCGAGTGCGTTCTCGCTGTTGTACACATGTTCGTAAAATCTTCATATCTTCTCAATCGGGAGTCCGTTTTGGCCGATTCAAAGTCCTACGAACTACTCTTTTCACTCTCTATCCAACTATGAATACCAAAGAGACAAATTAGTTAGTTTATGAAAATAATGCTCAATTAACTCTATATACTCATCGAAATCACTCAAAACACGGGCAAAACGAGCTATAAATCATAACAATTTCACGCCTAATCAACCCCCCAAACTTACCATATTGCTTGTCCTCAAGAAATGAAATAATAAGTCAAGTGAAATTATTAGGAATTAATTAAAGAGCCCAATCATACAAGTAATAGACCTTCAAGCGTCAAAGATCAATCACTCGTACACGAACTCACCCCCTTCATTATACTCATGCAATAACAATAAGAAATACCAAGATCAAATATGGATGTGCACTCAACGATGTGTTTCACTCTCTCACAAGTGTATATCAATATTAAGGGACTCACTCAATCAATCAATCACACATATCAGCAGCCATAGGCTTGTAAGTACTCTCAACTTCGACCATACTCTAGAATCCATGTCGAATCAAAAAGGACTTTATCAAGGTTGTAACGTAGGCTCTTTGGAAAAGTAGGGTAACTATATAGGATAAGTGACTCAAGTGAATGGAGAATAGAAAATCAAACTTCAATAATTCGAGACAAGGAACAAAATACTTCAAACATTTTCATGCAATACACTTTTCAATTCAACTACTCTCAACACTTCAAAATTTTTTTTAACTCTTTTTACTTTTTCAATCACTTCACTCTTTTTTTTTCTTTTCACCCTCTACATATGAGCTCATATTTCTTTTGCTCTTTCTCAAATTCATTGTTTTTCCCACAACTCAAAGCATTATTACACCTTTTCACATAATCACTCAACCATAAACATTTCTACATTCTCAACTCGATCCCTTCTCATTCACACTTTTCCTATTCTCCACTCAAATTTGGACAAAAAGAGTTTAAGAATTTAGAAAAGTTTGAATGTGCTAGCAAATAAAATATGTTAAGGCTCAAACGGGCTAGCAAGGGATAAATATCATTGGTAGGGAAAATTTGGCTAAGTGACTCAATCAAATCAAGGATGGCCTAAAATCACTTTCGGCATTTCAAACTAGACACAATCAAGAAGTGAGAGCACACACAAGTTCTAGCATCTTCTAAGGTGACGATCCACTCACAAATGAAGAGATCAATATAATGCATTTTAATCTTACAAAGGCTCAAATCTCTCGGTTTTCACATCCATGCTAGTCCTAGTGAATTCTCACTCTCATTACACAAGTACTCAAAAGGAAAAGATTCGTAAGTATACGAGTTCCCTCTCAAATCAACTCTAAACATTACACTAACACAATCTAGCTCCTAACTCAACTTCACAACTCACTAACTCATACTTCACACTCAAAGATAGCAATCAATAAGCATAATGGAAGAGTCAATACACGTGAAATATGCAGTAGCACAAACTTAACTCAAAGAGAGGGTGTGCGCCTGTGCAATGTAACCATAAAACATATAAAAACTCCACCCCCAAACTTCGACCTTGTGAAGCGGTCTAAGTTTGGGTGGTGGTTACCTCATCTAAATAATTCAGTTTCTCTTAACAACTTGACACACTCCTTTGTCTCGAATTGATCCCTTCAATCTCCACTTCTTGGGCACTCCTTCACCCTCATGGCAAGCCTACAAAATAAAACTCTCAAGTACGAGGTTAGAACTTACGACTCAAAATAACACCCTAATAACTAAAAATACTCAAAAGCAAATAAAAATGGGTTGCCTCCCATTCAACGCTATTTTTAAGGTCCTCATGTCGGACCGAGCTCAAAGGAGCTTATGAGACATGATACTCAAATTTACCTCCCTTACTCTCATAAGAGTGGTGACTGAATTCCTTTCTTTGATGCCCCTTCTCCTTCAATCCCCTCTTCCCCACCTCAAGTTGTGGGGGCCTCAACTTCTTCTCACCTTTATCTGGAGGAGTCTTACTAAGCAATTTCTTTAGTTTCGACTTTTTCTTCTCAACTCCTCCTTTCTCTTCTCCTTTGGCCACATCTACCCTTTTCAATTCCAAACTCTTTTCCTCCATAGTTGTTGGGAAAATAGGGTGCCCGGAATCTATTCGGGATGAAATTTAAATACGAATTTAAATACAATTATTACTAGCATGAATTAATCCTAATTAATTCAAATAATAATTCCAACAACCAATTTAACATCATGCATGTTGAATTAATTCACATATAATCTATGGCGGAATAAACAAGAAAATATGTGACTTACGTACCTCTCGTAGAACTTTGCCTTTGAATAAAATGGGACAAACACGTACGTGCTTTATCAACCCAAAAGCCTTCTCAAGTATTTTCCTTTCGCCTTATTCGATCACCGGTGGGAGATGCTTTCGAATAATTTAAATAACTAAGGAAAAAGAAAAATATATATGCTCTTGATTTTTCCAACACATGGAATTATGTACTTGGGGATGAAATAATCACCCCCTATTTATAAGTGAGAGTGGCCGAAAATATCATGTGGATTTGGGCTTGGAGAAAATCTTTTCTTAGTCTCTAAGAAATCTTGAATATATCTCATATATTCTTTTCTCCATAATAAAATATTCCACAAAAATCTCACTCACCTATTTTACTAGTGATTTTCGAAAATTTCAAGTGTAGAAGCCAAGATTTGGATCTTTCTTGAATATATGAGATATACTTGTATTCCAAGAATACATATCTTCCATAATATCTTTTCAAGAAAATCAACAAAATCTTTTCTTTCCTTGATACATAATTTTCGAAAAAACAAAGAAAAATCAGCATAATATTATCTTTTTATTTTAATCATCTTATCATTATTGGGCTACTTAATGGGCTACTTGAGGGGCCTTTAAGGAGAATTAAAATTGGACCTCCTAATGGACTTCTGAATTTCAATATTGAGCCCCAATATAATTCAATCCATTAATATTAATTAATACCACTAATAAATTAATATTGCACTATCCATCTTAATCCATATTACGATAATATGGGCTTCCTGTTATTATTTCCCTCGTTTAAGATTATCAAGTCCATTCATTAATTAAGCTTCTGAATAGCTCTAAATTAATTAATATATTTCACCTTGGAGTAAAGACAGCTCAACATTATTATCCGTACCGAAGAAACTGATTCTTCACTTGCAAGATTTGGTACGATAAAACTTCTGAGCCCACCAAGGGGACTAATCACACGAGCTGTACTCGCACGCGTTTCTCCGTATTAAATCTTAGCAACCGTCGTATGATTAATATTACTGCCCAAGATACAAAGTTCGAAGTCACAATGATTCTCACCCAACATGAATCAAAGCAGTAACCATTAAGCACACACGGTCCTATTTAAGTGACGGAGATTAAGAAATCAACAACCACTGAGGTCAAATTCTTCACATTTCAGAACAGAAGAATTTATCCTCGCTGTAGGTCCTCTTCAACACATACTAAATATGCTAGTGCAATCTCTTAGTCAAGACAGACCAATCTGAGCCTTACACATCTGTTGATAGGCAACCAGGCGAGCAAAAGTGATTGAAGATTAAGAAGTTAATGAACTAAAATCAAGAAACAGGCGACCATCAGAGTTTGGAGAAAGTCAAGTCTTCTGGCGACCAGGAGTGTGGTCAGACACATTTTACGCGACCAGAAAAGCAAAGGACAAAACAAATGAATAACCAAAGCAAAAGGTGAAGACGAAAGGCGGACAGCTTTGCAACAACGCGAACAACTGTGCACCAAGTCCAAACATAAAGCGAACAAAAGGTCCATAACACCCAACGAGAATATACAAGCGAGCAACTAGTCACCAAAGGAAGCAGCAAAGTGGTCTTGAAAACCAAGTACAACATTGAGAACTCCAAGAGTCACTAGTTTAGATATGGTCCAAGTGTCTAAACACTTGGCACCCATCCAAGTGAAGATAGTTTAGATGTTGTACAAGTGTCCCACCACTTGGTAAAAATCTAATGGTTAAACCACTAGAAAGGTGACACATAACCTCCTTGTATATCTATAAATACCCCCTCATTTGCATGAGGGGGGAGGATTTTTTCCATAATTCAAAAAGTAGTTTAACTCTTGCAAATTCATTTCTTGCACTTCATTTACCAAAATTCTATGATCTTAGTATTTGTTTGATGATCTTATTTTGTAGAAACAGCCACTAATCAACATCGATAAGGAAAAGATCATTAACAATTGGCGCTAGAGGAAGGGGAGTTCGAACCTTCGATTTCTAGAAATCGTAGAAAGATTGAAGATATTCATTGGAATCTACAAAAGTTGGCCGGAATCCGGGTGGAGACCGCCGAAAGTCAAGTGTACACGTTCTTCGGAGCAAAGTTACCCACAAATACATCACTTTAAGGGTTTGAATGCATGTGTATATGAACTAGGGTTTTCAAAACCACCATATTCATATATATAAGGCTAGTGACTCTTAAAAAGGTGTTAGAATCAAAACCACCCCAAAATCCTTGTTTATCATCTATATTTTAGCAACCAAGATGATAAGATCACAAGAAGATCGAACCTCAAGTGCATCTCCGAGTCATAGGTCAAGAACTAGGGTTTCGTCCACCGAAGGCCATGCAAGAACGGTTAAAACAACTTCTCGGAAGAATGTCCAGGTTACGATTGATACAATTCCACCAGAAGTGGAAGCCCTTGCTCAAAACCCGGAGGAGCTGGCAAAAACGATTGCTGTCCTTCAGTCATTACAAAATCGGCAAACAGCTGGGCCGTCAAGAGCAACAGCGACGATCAATCGAGCAGGCGAGCAGGGGCGATCAGGTGAGCAACGAAGTAAAATGAGAGAAGATATACGTCGTGATGAAGCTGACAGCGCTGAGGTTCGCAGAAATAAAGGGAAGGCTCCCATAAGCCAGAGTTTAGGGAATCGAGGGGAATCATCACCAAGTCAGGCAAGTGAGTCAAGCAAAAGTACCTCTCGAACAAGTGCATTGGAAAGGCTAGGAACAAGGAATACGGCTAGGAGAGAACAATCTAGGAGGATCAAAGAACGATCACGCCCTGCTGCTCGCCCATCAGTGCATGATCGAATCAGGAGATCAGCTTTCGGCCGGCTAGGGCCGAATGGAGCTAGCAATGTTGCTAGAAAGGCGACCCAGGAGAAACGTCCCATCGGAGAGGGACTGCATCGCGAAGAGGTTGGACCCCATCACGATGAACAGCCCTCCGACGGGAGGACTCCCCCAAACGAATTGCAAGAAATGAGGAAAGCAATTGAGGAATTGCAAAAGAAGTTAGAATCTCAGAAAGGCGTCGGATCAACTGTTCTCCCGTCCTCACCACTATCTCCGTCAATCCTCAATGCACCGATCCAGAAGAAGATACAATTTCCTGCCATCAATCTATACGAAGGAACGTCGGACCCACGAATCCATGTGACAAAATATTCAGACTTCATGATCTCAGTAGGGGCAACGGACGCCACTCAATGTCGAAATTTCCCACTCACCCTGGGAGATGGGCCGCATAGGTGGTTTTCGGCACTGGCTCCTGGTTCCATCAACTCCTTCGCCCAACTGAGCAAGGAGTTTCTGTCTCATTTTTCGACTGATGGGTCCTACTTGACCCATAGGCACCGGTTAGCAGACATAAAGCAGAGAGATGAAGAATCGGACAAACAATTTCTGGAAAGATTTGATAAAGTGCTGCTGGAAGGCGAGATAGTGGGTGAGGATACGAAGATAGTGGCAGTGATGGCTGGACTGAAGAAAGGAACTGAACTGTGGAAGGAGATGCATTTAACTTGTCCAAAAATGTACGCGGAATTCAGACACAAGGCAGGGATCCATGTATCGATGCAAGAAGCTTTGCACAGAGAAATGGGAGATAAAGCTGACCCAAAGAAGTTTGGCAAGAAGACTGGAGGGAATGACTACAAAGCTCCAAAAAACATGAAGTCATTCAACGAATGAGTGGAGATAAAAGAAAAGTTGAATCAAGTCCTCACGATGTCGGTGGACGCTATTTACAATAATGTCAAGGACCAAGAAATGCTGCTCGAGCCTCGGAAGATAAGGTAGAAAAGAGGAAAATTGAACCCGAATAAGTATTGCGCATATCATCAGAGCATCGGCCATTTCACCAGTGAATGCCGAGATTTATTAAAACAATTATGGAGGTTCTACGAGGAAGGAAAGTTATCTGAGTTCGTGAAAAAGGAACCGGGTAAGAGGCCGAGAGCAGCAGCGCCATCCAGTTCGGACGATGATGATAGCGATGAGCAACCGAGCAGAACAGGAAAAAAAATGAAGAAAGGTCCCCGCAACCCCAGCAAGACCAATCCCGGAGATCCTAATGCTAGGACCATTTGGGCCGGTGGGCGGTTGTTCTGATGGGGGACCACCCATGTCAAAAAGAAAAAAGAAAGCAGAATTGAGGACAGTAGCGCAAGTGATGGAGGTCGGTGTAAATCCATCAACCAAACGAACTGGGGACCTCACTTTTTCAGAAAAAGACTTAGATGGGGTGCTCACCCCCCACAACGACTCTTTAGTCATTTGCGCTAACATCATGGGAACGAGAGTACACCGTCTGCTCGTTGACACCGGCTCTTACACAAATATCCTATTCAAAAGCACGGTGGACCAGCTAGGAGAATGCGCTGAATACATTAAGGATTGCGATCATAGAATAGTGGGATTCGGAAATGCTGTGACCGTCCTATTAGGAATGATTACGCTAGCAGTTGAACTTGTATCAGTCGAGGACCCAGAAAAGAGGCTGAGTAGGATGGTAGATTTTCTAGTCGTAGATCAGCAGTCCACTTACAATGGGTTCCTCGGTCGTCCTTTCTTGCATGAATTTAAGGCAGCCGTTTCAACGTATTATTACTGTGTAAAATTTCCCACGTCAAAAGGTACAGGCACGGTCAAGGGTGACCAGAAGAAGGCTCGCGAGTGCCTCTTGCAACTTCAACCCCAGGATCACAGGGTCAACATGATGAATGAACAGCCAAGCGGCGGTGCCGAGAATGAACCATCAGTACTCAATGAAATAATGGAATCTGCTGATACGAAGATGATGGAGATAGACGACCGGCAGGGGGCAAGCGAGCAAGAGGTCCTAGGCGAACAACACAGACCGGAGGTTGCACCCTGCTTAAATGAAGGCGAAGATCTCGAACCACGACTAGGAGCGGAACCAATGATGATTGAAGATGAACTCAACAGTGAAGGACCCCTCATTGATCCTCGATGGAAAAACCAGAAACGGAGGGCTACCCCAGTCGAAGAGTTAGAGCAATAAAAGTCGACCCGAACCAAGAGAGCTTAGAACTCTTCATAGGATCTGAGCTCCCAGAGCCATACAGATCCAAAATGACTGAGTTCCTTAAAGCAAATCTTGATGTGTTCGCATGGTCGCATGCAGATATGGTAGGCATCAGCCCCGAGCATGCCTGCCATAAACTCAACATCGACCCGATGAAAAAGCTAATCCATCAAAAGAGGAGAAAATTTGGGCCCGACGAGTATGAAGCACTCGATGTGGAAGTTAAGAAGCTATTGGACAATGACCTGATCAGACAAGCCTTATGCCCGCAGTGGGTGGCGAACCCGGTGTTGGTCAAAAAAGCAAGCGGAGCATGGAGATTATGCATCGATTTCACCGACTTGAACGCTGCTTGCCCGAAGGATAGCTTCCCATTGCCACATATCGACCAGTTGGTTGATGGCACAGCTGGACATGAGCTCCTCACATTCATGGATGCATTTGCAGGATATCACCAGATTGCAATGCACCCAGACGACCAGGAGAACACAGCATTTTACACCAACAAAAATTTGTTGTGTTGGAAGAGGATGCCATTTGGGTTGATCAATGCAGGGGCCACCTACCAGAGGTTGGTTAACAAAATGTTTGATGACCACATCGGAAAGACAATGGAAGTGTATGTGGACGACATCGTCGTTAAAAGCTCAAGGAAAGAAGATCACTTGCAACACCTAGCCCAAACATTTAAAATACTTCGGGCCTACAACATGAAACTAAACCCCAAGAAGAGCAGTTTCGGAGTCCATTCCAGGAAATTCCTGGGACATCTGGTCAGTCAACGGGGGATTGAAGCAAATCCAGTGAAAGTAAAAGCAATCATAGAGATGCAACAGCCCCGGTCTGTAAGAGAGTTTCAACGGTTGACCGGATGCCTAGCAGCGTTGAATAGGTTCGTCTCAAGATCCGGAGACAAATGTAGGCCATTCTTCGAAGCAATCAAGAAGGGGAAGTTTCAATGGACGGACGTCTGCCAACAAGCGTTCGAGCAATTGAAAGAATATCTCAGCGACACAAAGATTCTTGCTAAACCAATTCCAGGAGAGAAACTGTACTTGTACTTGGCGGCTTCAGAGGTGGCAATCAGCTCGGTACTTGTTCGAGCAGAAGGAAAGTTCCACCTGCCCATCTACTATGTAAGTCAGGCTTTACATGAAGCGGAACTCAAGTACTCGCCGACAGAAAAGCTGGCATACGCGCTAGTGATGAGCGTCAGAAAACTCCGCCCATATTTCTTCGACCACCAGGTGGAAGTGCTAACAACATTCCCGCTCAAACAGATACTGCATAGACCTGACGCAGCCGGTCACCTCCTAAAGTGGTCCTTGGAAATCAGCCAGTTCGGGATATCAAATGCTCCTCGAACAGCGATCAAGGGGCAAGCATTAGCCGACTTCATAGTCGAGCTAACTTTCCCCCAAGATCCGACGAGAGGACATAATCATCCCTGGCACATATACATTGACGGGTCATCCACAAACATAGCATCGGGGGCAGGAATAGTTCTGATAAGTCCTGACAGACATGTCTTCACTTCGGCTGTTCGTTTCGAATTCATGGCAATAAACAATGAAGCCGAATATGAGGCATTGATCGCGGGATTGCGGCTAGCATTAGCGGTGGGAGTAAAAAAGTTACAGATTTTCGGAGATTCTCAGCTAATTGTTAACCAAGTTCGGGGAGAGTACGAAGCAAAAGATGAAAATATGGCTTTGTATCAAAAAATTGTTGCTCACTTGGCCTCCATGTTTGAGCAAATATACATCGAACAGGTACCAAGAGACAACAATGCACAAGCAGATGCGCTCGCTCGATTAGCAACTAGCACCGGACTAGCAGAGTTGTCCGAAGTTACATTAACAAGGATATCCAACCCATCAACCGAGGATTACAAAATATATCAAGTTGATGCAGAAATGGGTGAAGATGATTGGAGAACGCCGATCATTAAATATCTACGAGATGATGAAAAACCGGACAACCCGTTGGAGGCTAGCAAGATGATTAAAAGAGCGGCAAGATACACCATGATGGATGGACAATTGTACAAAAGAGGATTCTCACTCCCGTTGTTGAAATGTTTGACAAGAGAACAAGGCCAAGAAGTTTTGCAAGAAATCCATCAAGGCGTATGTGGAAACCATGCTGGAGGACGCGCGTTGGCCTACAAAACAGTGAGACAAGGGTATTATTGGCCTACATTGCTAAAAGACGCTATCAGAGTTGCGAAAACCTGTCACAGATGTCAGATATTCGCCCCCAATATCCACAAGCCACCAACCGAGATGATAGCGGTCAATAGTCCATGGCCATTCGCGAAATGGGGAATCGACATAATAGGACCTTTCCCAATAGGAAAAGGAAATGTAAAGTTTGCAGTAGTGGCCGTGGATTACTACACAAAGTGGGCCGAAGCAGAAGCACTCGTGACAATTACACAGGAGAAAATGATCAGTTTCATATGGAAGAACATCGTATGTCGGTTTGGAGTGCCACAGGCAATTGTGACTGACAACGGGCGACAATTCGAAGGCAAGAAAATAAGGAGCTTCTGTGAGAAGTGGGGAATAAAAAAAACATTTTTCAACTCCATATCATCCCCAGTCTAACGGCCAGGTCGAAGCGGTTAACAAAATAATAAAACACATACTAAAATCCGACTGGTAGACAAGAAAGGAAAATGGTCGGAGGAGCTACCAGAAGTGCTGTGGGCATATCGAGTATCTCACAGAACAAGTACAGGCGAAACCCCATTCACCATGGCATTCGACATCGAAGCAGTGATACACATAGAGTTGAAGGTCCCAACGGAATGAATAACAATGTTCGACGAACAGACGAATGACCAAGCTTTAGCTACAGAATTGGACTTAATCGAAAAAAAAGGATCTCGGTAGAAATGAAAAATGCAATATATAAAAGAAGAATCGCGGAGTACTACAACTCACAAGTAAAAGTTAGAGAGTTCAAGATTGGAGATCTCGTACTTAAAAAGATTTTGGGATCACCACCAGGAGTATTCGGACCAACTTGGGAAGGCCCATACAGGATAACTCAGAAATGGGACAACGGCACTTATGACTTAGAAGACATGAAAGGAAATTCGGCACAATACTCCTTGAATGCAACCTTGTTAAAAAAGTATTATCAATAGATAAATATTGTATAGTGCATGTAAAAGTTAGTTTAATTTTTTGCATCATTTGTGTAAGGTTGTATGTATATTAAAAATCTCAAAATTTTGTGGGTGTATAAGAAAACTTTTGTTACTTGTTAAGATTGTTCGCTCAATAAAGCAGAGTTGCTCGCTCAAAATAACCCAGCGGGGGGCGAGCAACGGAGCTGAAAACAAACAAATGCAAGGCCAAGTCCACGAAGGGACCATGAGGCCCAATTATCTAAGGCTAAGTCTTTTTAAAGATACTAAAAGCCCATCTAAGCCGATCAGGCGAGCATTAAGGCACAAAAATATTTATCCTAAAAAAGGAAAATGTGCGAACAACGGTACAAAACACGAACAAGCGAGAAACCAGATAAAGAGATAGCAAATATGTCCAAATTTTTCATTCATTAAAGAAACAAGACATTACAACAAAAAGAAGGCAAAAGTACAAGCTGGCCCTAACAAAACTCTAGAAGAAAAACAACGAAGAGTCTTCAAGCTTGGGGGGCCGAGGGAATATCCGTGGTCGCCGGAGTCGTTGATGTCACATCAGGAATGGGGGCAGTTATGGCCGCCGCAGCCGAGGTGTCCGCCCCATCGATAGGGGTCATTGGGAGAGAGTGAAGGCCGTCAAAGATATCCACCTCCTTGCTCGGCTGCTCGCCAGAGGACTGAGGAGGGACAATCTCAACACCTTCCCCAAAGATATCCAAGGGGACCCCCAGCTCCCCAAGATCAGCCACAGGGAGCGCAAACCCAGCACCAATAGGGTTATCCTTAACATAGTCAATGAAATCCTTCTTTGCGGTGGCCAAAACATCTAAGTTATGGTCCAAGGCGAATTTCACTGACCTAATGCTTTCAGCATAAGCACACACATACCCCAGGTTGGTGTTGTCGGCCACGTCTTGAGCGTAAAGGTCATAGGCAACCATACCAACTTTTTCTTGCTGGAGGTGAGCAACCTCAGCCTGGAGCTCTTCAATCTGGGCGACCATGGCCGTCTTCTCTACCTCTAGCGCTTTTGCTCGCTCGTCGGCCACTCCCAGTTCAAGAGATAACTTCTCTGATTGGTTCAGGGCAAGTTGCTCGCTGGCCAAGGAAGCATTGTACATTTGCTCCAAGTTAGCCACCGCCTTAGCATGCTCGGCCTTTTCTTGGACCAGCTCTTCGTCCTTCTTCTTCAAGATGGCAGCCTTCTCCTCCTCGAAGATCTCGATCTTGCGACCAAGACTGCGATTCGTCCTCTTCAGGAGTACGATTTGATCAAGGAGCCTTTGAGCCATCACAGCTTGATGGCTGGCATTGTACGCGATCAAGCGAGCATTGTCACTTGTGGTCTGCCCCTGGACAATATCTTCACAGGTCTTGGTCCAAGAACGGGGAACCATCTCGGTTGCTCGCCGGTCATGGGAGTCTGCGATATCCAAGTAAGGAGGAGGAGTCTTTACACAACTGAGCTGATGGAGCACTTCTGCTCGCCCAGGGTGCTCCTCAGGCTTGTACCTGGGAAAGATGAAAAAGAGAGAAAAAAACTTCAAGAAAAGATCCAATAATGAAGTGATCATCAAAGTAACGTTTAGAAGACTTACTCCCTCAACTTTACGGGGTCATACCCCAGGTATGAGCGATTACTAGACGATCGTGATTTCTTGCCCAGAATGGCAGCAACGGCATGCTGCTCGCTTACAACCTCAAGCGAGGTGTGTTTGGGAGCGGGAGAGCGAGGAGCACGATTGCTCGCCTCCGTGACAGTCTTAGAGCGCTTCGATGCTCGCTCAGCGCCTTCCCCCTCCTCGCGAGAATCGTCCCGCGGAGCTTTCTTTTTCGCCTTTTCCTTCTCCACAGCTTGAGAAGAGGTGACAGTCTTGGGGGCTCCCTTGGAGCCTCCCTTGGATGCTCGCGGACGAGCATGAGCACCTGGCTCTCCTCCTGCCCGTAGACGCATGAGTGACAAAGACGGATCTTGCCTCTTCCTAGTCGGCACCTCGGCGGCCATCTGTTTAACTCTTGCAGCGAGCAGGTGATAGGATCTTGGAATAGTTGGCACAACAACAGTCACTCGTTGATCTATTTAAAAGAAAAGACGAATAAAAGGGTTAATGAAGAAACACGATCAAGCGGGCAAGAGAGTAAAAGTTATGATGATAGTTACCTTCAGGGATCTCTGCCTGAGCCTCTAAGTGATGAGGACTCGTGAAAAGTTGGGCAATCTTACGGCAATGAGCCTTTGAAAGATGATGGATGTCGCGGTCAGCAGGATTCCGAAGTACTATCACAGCCAACGTGTACAGGAACTCCTCGCTAAGGCCGGGATTACCCCACTTCAAAACTCTCGAACCTGCAAAACAACAAGGAAGAAAAAATTAAAATTAGTTCCCAACGCGGTCCTAAGAAGGAAAAAGGAAGGCATACGTTTGATTATGCCAAATCGCTCAGGGGAATTAATGCGCGCTTGGCCGCCGAAGAGGTCCGCTGATGCTCGCCAATCGCCACCAATGAATAAGAATTGGTTATGCCAACACCTAACTTTATTGGGGACTCCTTCAATAAGTTTTACCCCCGTCCTCGCCTTGACGTAATACAGCCTACACCCTCCTCGCTGCAAGCCGAGACAACCAAGGCATACAAAATTTCAGCCGTACTGAGTTTGTTCCTGTATCCTTCAAGGCCGAAGAGGGTCATCAGAGTGAGCAAAATACTCCACCCATTGGGAGTAATTTGGGTGATCGCCAAGTTGATATCTTCCAAAGGCGACCAATGATGGGGTGAAGCAGCAACGGGAACCCCGTGTTGAGTATGTCCAGGTTGATCGCTGTACAACCTGGCGGGGGGCGATCAACAGTTTCTCCTTCTTTGGGGGCGTACAAAAATATATCGTAAGGGATCTTATACTGAGACCTGATGCTGTCTAAGTCGTCCTCCACGACTAAACTCGAAATCTTGCTCGCTATGTAAGTATTCACTTCGGCGGACATAAACTCTCGGGCGCGAACAGGGAAGGTCTCAGAAAAGCGAGCAGAGTAGTCCTCCCATTCATTCTGGCGAACAACACCTTCAGGGATTTGAGACTCGGGAGTTACTCTAGAAGTAGGGAAACCTATCTCCTCGAGAAACTCCCAAGTCACAGCCAATCTTGGTCGCGCAACTTCCTGATGGTCGTTTTCAGCCTCAATCTCAGCGGCCACTTCCTCCGAATCCTCCCCTAAGTCAGAGGAGGTAACATCATCTGCATCCAGGCGACCAGCAGGGTTCCGAACCTCTTCCTCGCCAGAATGTTCCGAGGCATGAGCTTCGAGGGAGCGAACAACAGAGGATGCCTCGAAACCCGTTTCTTCGTCCACCAATAAAGTTCTCGGATTCCGAGCAAATGCTTGGCGAATAGATCGGCGAGGAGCAGGGGAAGAGGCTTCTTCCATAGGACGTTTTCCAGGATTGCGTTCAAAAATTTCGATCGAAACAGTATCACTCGAAGAAGCCATTTGGGAGAAATTCTCAATAAAATGGGAAAAATGACAAAGGATTTTGAAGAAAGGGATGAAGATTAAGAGTACGGCGAAGATGAACAGACACGGCGGCGTTCGAACGGCGGAGGTGGCGGATTTTTGAACGGAAAAGTAAAAATAATGAAATTGAAGAAATAAACAAGATAAAAACAAGATTAAAGACTAAGATCGGCTATTACCTGGAGAAAACACGCAAAATCGGATAGAAATCTCATGGAAATCGAAGTAAAAAAGCTTGAGTGGAAGCTTTAATGGCAGGAGAGGGAAAAAGAATTCAAAAGAATGAGAAAATGAGAGAAGATGAGTATTTATAAGGCTAAAAAATGGGGGCCAAAATGAAATTTTCGCAAAATTTCATAGGCCCCTATACGCAAAAAAAGAAATACGCATGGGCGGTCGATGACGTCATCGCCGCCCACGATGTTTCAGTTCTCGAGGGCCTCGGGAAATCAACCGTCGCTCACGCGTAACACACCCCTTTGCTCGCTTCGATGACCTGATGTTCGCCCGTCTTCCCGCCCAATGAGATTCAAAGAACTCATTGCTCGCGTCATGTGAACCTTCACGCCTGAAATTGTGCCTTGTCCTTCATTAGGCAATAATTTCCCTAACGAAGAACAAGTCAGGGGGCATTGTTGATAGGCGACCAGGCGAGCAAAAGTTATTGAAGATTAAGAAGTTAATGAACTAAAATCAAGAAGCAGGCGACCATAAAAGTTTGGAGAAAGTCAAGTCTTCTGGCGACCAGGAGTGTGGTCAGACACATTTTACGCGACCAGAAAAGCAAAGGACAAAAGAAATGAATAACCAAAGCAAAAGGTGAAGACGAAAGGCGGACAGCTTTGCAACAACGCGAACAACTGTGCACCAAGTCTAAACATAAAGCGAACAAAAGGTCCATAGCACCCAACGAGAATATACAAGCGAGCAACTAGTCACCAAAGGAAGCAGCAAAGTGGTCTTGAAAACCAAGTACAACATTGGGAACTCCAAGAGTCACTAGTTTAGATATGGTCCAAGTGTCTAAACACTTGGCACCCATCTAAGTGAAGATAGTTTAGATGTTGTACAAGTGTCCCACCACTTGGCAAAAATCCAATGGTTAAACCACTAGAAAGGTGACACATAACCTCCTTGTATATCTATAAATACCCCCCCATTTGCATGAGGGGGGAGGATTTTTTCCATAATTCAAAAAGTAGCTTAACTCTTGCAAATTCATTTCTTGCACTTCATTTACCAAAATTCTATGATCTTAGTATTTGTTTGATGATCTTATTTGGTAGAAACAGCCACTAATCAACATCGATAAGGAAAAGATCATCAACAACATCGACCTTTCACGGCGGATTGTTCAATTCCACCTAGGTCGTGAAAATGTACGTTTAGTTACAAGGAAACTGTTAATGTTGTCTTCCGTGATCGGGTATCACCATATTAACTACAATGCAACTAGTACCATATATGGAACGGTTTGCAATCGATATTCAACATTCAATCATATCTAAAGTATATGCGATAAAAGAATTATTCTCATAAACAAGTGTTTGATACACGAGTTATACAAAGTAAAAGCATACTTTCACGTATAACTCCAACACCATAGGGTACTTCATGGCCTCGTATAGGGAAATCTTCACCTCTTGATCATCAACTTTCAACGTGATCTTTCCATTCGCCACATCTAACACCATCCCGACCGTGGCTAAGAAAGTTCTTTCCAAGATCAAAGGCACGTTCTCATCTTTCTCCATATCGAGCACCACTAAATCAACTGGAAAAATGTGATCTCCAACATTCACGAGGACGTCTTCAACCACACCTTGAGGTCTAGTAACAGACCGGTCAGTGAGTTGAAGCGTCATCATCATCGGCTGAAGTTTTCCACCTTCCGACTTCTTAAATAGTGACAACGGCATCAGATTAATGCTCGCTCCAAGGTCGCACAACGCTCCCTTCTTGACTCCATTCCCGATATCACATAAGATTGTGAAACTACCGGGATCTTTCAACTTTGGGGAAAACGCTTTGTGCACTAATGCACTCACCTCATGGTTAAGCTGCACCAACTTGGGCTCATCAACTCTCCTCCTCTTAGCTATCAAGTCCTTCAGGAACTTGGCATAATTAAGCATCTGTTCCAAAGCATCATAAAAGGTATGTTAATATGTGATTTTTAAACACATCAAGGAATTTAGCGAATTTCTCATCTAGTTTCTTTTTCATAAAACGCTGTGGATATGGGACGTGTATCACAGATTTGGGTACCCCCCATTCATCTCGCTTGGTCTCTTTCATGTTCTTCCCCGCTTCTCTTGTCTTTTTTCACTTTGGAACTCTCTCAATCCATTCCTCCTTATGTTCCTTGCTTTTCTGAGTATCTTCTATCTCAACCTCCTTATCAACTTCTACCCCAATATCCTTCTCACCCTTCTCATCCCCATCTTTCTTCTCCTCAACTTCTTTCTCAACCTCTCCATGTAGCTCCTCCGAATCAACATGCATTTGAGGACTGTCATATTTGGTACCACTTCTAAGCTGAATCGCCTTACATTGCTCTTTCGGGTTCCTCTCCGGCATAGAAGGATATTTCCCGAGCTCTCTACCCAATGATTTCACGATCTGACTAATCTGATACTCCATGGAAGTGAACTGCTTATTGTTCTTTTGCTGAATTCTATTCAGCTCCATATCCCTCTTCTGGAGATCTTGATCACACTGATCATTCTTCTTACTCATCTCTTTCACATCATACTCCAAAGAGGATAGCCTCTTGCTACCTTCCTCTACCTTGTGTAGAATGACACGTAACATCTCATCAGTAGTAGCACCTCATTCTCCTCTGGGGAGTTTTGAGCTAGGGTCGACATTTGGAGGTACAGTTATCCCCGCTCTCGGATTACTATAAGAGAAATTTTTATTCTTCCTCCATTGATTCTGAGGAGGCTGCTGGCCTCCTTGATACCCCTGAGTATTCCTCCATTGGTTCTGAGGAGACTATGGACCCGGTGGTACAAACGGTTGACCATAAGTTGGTCGCCCCTGATAATTTCCACCTTGATAGCCATTTTGATTATAATTCGGCCCTCCCATATAGTTGGCCTCCTCATGCTGGCTTGCTGGGTGGTCCACTTTCTCACTCACTATAGTATTCCCTCCACTCAGATTCTGCCAAACCTCTAGATTGCTGATCTTTTCCACCATTGCCATCAACAGCTTTTTAGTACCCTCACTCTCATCCATCTGATAAGCTCGCTGAAACTCTTGTGCCTCATTCCATTGCCCCGCATTCTTGACAATGTTATCAACAATCTCTCTACATCTAGCTGCACCACAATTCAAGAACGCTCCACTAGCACATGCATCAAGGTGGTCTTGCCCTGCCTTGTTGGCTCCACGGTAGAAATAAGCCATTATATCACCTTCGTTGTACCCATGCTGAGGGCACTCAATGAGCATATTATAGTATCTCTCCCAAGCCTGACGTAAGTCCTCTCCTGGCTTCTTCTTGAAAGACGAGATCTCTAGTCTTCCTTTGATCGTTCTAGACGGAGGGTAGAATCGCTCGAGGAACAGACGCTCGAGCGCGGCCCATGTGATTACACCTCCCCTTGGGAGCGTGTTATCGTACCACTCCTTCGCAATTCCAGTTAACAAGAACTGGAACAACCTGAGCCTCTTGGCATCTTCAGACATGCCATTATGGTTGAAAGTTGAGGCAATCATCAGAAAATTCCTCAAGTGAGTATGCGGATTATCTTTCCCTACTTCTCCTCTAAACTGGTTCTCAGTAAGCATCTTTAAAATCCCAGGAGCAATAGAGAAGTTATTTGCTTCCACTGGTGGCAATGCTACCCTATCATAATACCGTTGCGGCTGTGCCGCAAACCTTCCTCTGATTGTCATGCAAATTAATTAATTGTAATTAAATTAATTAGCTATAATACTACACATTAAATAACTAATACAAAATAATTAAACAAATTAACTAGTATTTTATACCTACATGCATGTGCGCGCGCACACACACATATATGTGTGTGTATGCATGCATGCAAATTAATTAACAAATAAATATTTAGCCATTTAAAAAGGAAAAAAACTTACCGTATAAATGTTCCCGTGAACGTGTAGAACAAAGTCCGATTAGTGGTGACGGAAGTCGGCAGCTGACTTAAACGCAAAATACTAGCTATAATAGTAATTATCCCACAAGAGTAGGGATCACAGTAGTATTGACAAGTATAGGGACCAAGTATATCGTACCCAAGGGAAGATATGTATGCGAATAGAGCCCTGAAGATCTACGCGTCGTAGTTAATATGAGTGTGTGTTCGGTTTCAAGAATTATTTTAATTTACTCTATATTCTATTACTAATAATGCAAATAATGAAATCAAACAAATAACTAAGGGTTTAATAAATTATGGGATGGTGATGCTCAGGATAGGAATCCCTACGTATACTAACGGAGCTAATACGATGACTAAAATAACCGCGATGTGCAAGTATTAATCTTAAGTGTACTAAAACTAGGCAATCAACTTCCCTAATCTAGCACCAGATTGAAAGACTAAAAGCTCAAGAATTAACCCTAATACTTCGTCGTATCAACCTACTTCACAACCCACTAAACAAGTTATATGGATTATGCTTAATTAATGAGACCCTTATTTACCCAAGGTGATACGGTCATCCTCCCTAGATAAACCGGTAGATTATAAACCCCCTCTATAACCCTATCGTTAAGTCTACTTGTTATCAAAGAGTGATAAGATCGTCCTCTCTCTAATAATTTTCGTACTCAATTCCAAGATAAGTCTATGGTTTATTTTAAGAATTCAATTAATTAAGAGAACTAGGACTAAACATCACGAGTTGTCCTAATGATGTACCAACATCCTACTTCTACGAGTTCATCCTACCCCAAGCATTCAAGGGTTTTAGCCTAACATAGTTTTTACGATAACGAAAGCAATTAAACAAACAACGAACATTGACATGACGAATTTGATTGAAAAATAACTGAAAAATATAAATTAGGTTTTACGAAGGAATCAAAGTCAAAAAAGGAATATCAATTAAGAACGAAATCAAAGGTCTTAAGTACCAAGTGTTGAGGAAAGAAAGAAAGAAAATTAAAATCAAACTCTAATCTATGAACTCGTAATGTCAAAACCTCAATTACACGTAAAATATGCTTGCTCAACTCTCCCGGTGTTCTTCTCTCTCCAAATCTATCTCTAATTGTCAAGTGGTTGTTTAAAACGTGCTTAGGATGACGGGTCGATTTGGAAGCTCATGGGCCAGCTTGGACCGTGGAGGACTCGACCTCCCTTAGGTCGAGTGCCTAGGACTCGACCTCCTCTAGGTCGAGTGCTTCCCTCTTCCAGCACACACATAGGACTCGAGCTCCTCCTGGTCGAATCCTTAGGACTCGACCTCTTCATGCTCGAGTGTGTTCTCGCTGCTGTACACATGTTCGTAAAATATTCATATCTTCTCAATCGGGAGTCCGTTTTGGCCGATTCAAATTCCTACGAACTCCTCTTTTCACTCTCTATCTAACTATGAACACCAAAGAGATAAATTAGTTAGTTTACGAAAATAATGCTCAATTGACTCTATATACTCATCCAAATCACTCAAAACACGGGCAAAACGAGCTATAAAACCTAACAATTCACGCCTAATCAGCAGCTCTTCGATCACCTCCGCCTCCCTCTCGATTTAGCTGGAAATGGAGGTAGGTGTCCCATAATTAACACACTTGGGCGGGGGATTTTAAGAGGGAAGTATCATCTTCATGCATTAGATTCTCGATGCACCCACGCCTGAAAAAATGCTGATCAAAGCCTGCTTTTTATCAGCAATTCAAATGGCCGAGGAACTGCTCTCTCGTGAATTAGAATCCAAGGTGGACGAGGGAAATTTCCCTCGTAAACTGGCCGAGGGTCCACCTTCCCTCGTGATGTAGTCAGGTCTCCACATGGCCGAGGCTTTAAACCCTTGTGAATTCCGACAATTGATTTCCCTCGTCAATTTGCTTGGCAATTTATCGTGGGGCCAGTTTTTAATCGTGAATTCCCTCGTTTATTTTAAACCCTCGTTTTATCCCTCTTTAAGAACCAAGGCTTATATTCCCTTTTTAAAAACCCTCTTTAAATAAGATTTTTTTTTTGTAGTGAACATCATTTCTAGACAATAAAAATAAATAAAAAATTATTGGTTCGAGTTGCAACCAAATATTAAGTTGAGGTTTTGTTTGAAAATTCTAAAGTTATTAGATTACAATTTTTGAAAAGCTTGTGATTTTATTTGCTTTTAAATATTTAATGTTATGTCTTCAAACCATGCTATTTTGTGTTTGCTATAACTAGATGTGACTTATAGATCAAGATTTAATACCTTTCTCTCCTTTCTCCGTTAAATAATTTTCTAGGAAAGAAACAGTTTGCTAGTACATTTAATATATATATATATATATATTTTTTTTTTTAAAAGAGTACATTTAATATTTTATACATGGTTTAATGTAATCCGTATATGTAAAACAAGACGTAGCACCACCTATTGTATGTAACAACTAATTTGTGTGTAGTAGGTTAAAGCACAACGACTAATTTGTTCCCGACTTATAGTTGTGGAAATTAACTTGTTGCAATAATTCATTAATCAACTTAATTTAAATAATTGACTAATTTGATTAATCATTTCGTTTATTTATATTCCTAACATCCAACATACCCAAACCAATGCCGATATTAGTTCAAAATTTTTGGGGCTTTGGGAAACGGGATCGTTTTTTGTTGGTCTGCATGGTTAATTCTTTGAGTAGGGAATATTGAGAATGGACAAAAGATAATTTATTCATTTGATAAAAGTGTATTAAATACATATATAGTGAAAGAAATAATCTATGTGAATTCAACGTGGGATATAACAATTAAATCATATATACAATATGCCCGCGCAACATGGCGGGTCTTGTCCATGAGTAAGGAGTGTCGATTCCGTGAGAGTGACTTAGTTAGAGCATCTGCAAGTTGCTGATTTGACACAACTTAGACGTGATGTACATAGAGAAAAATGTTTTCGACAACTTGAATTATATGGTCGTAGGTACTGAAGTAAAGACCAAAGACACTTCAAAATCGAGAGATGAGTTGAGCTCCTTCTGTTCTCGTGCTTACCTGCATAAGGATGAGTGGACAAGGATGTATCCACAGGCCTCATAGACAATTAGTAAAGCAGGGAAGAAGAATTTTTGTAAGTGGATGACCGGGTTGAGATTCCCTGAAAATTATGTGTCGAATTTGGGTGACATTAATTGTTGACACGAAAATTGGGAAGGTGTCTGAGATGAAGAATCATGAATATCACATGTTCATGCAACAATTATTACCAATTGCATTTCGATACTCACTTTAAGAATTAAGTCTCTTTTTCAGACACTTAACAACATCAACGAATACAGTCGAGGACATGCAATGTTTGGATGAGGACATCCCTATTATTCAAAGCAAACTTCAACGGATTTTCCACCCAGCTTCTTCGACTCGATGGAGCACTTACCCATTCACTAAAGCGTATTAAGCCTCAATTGTTGACGGCCCTGTATAGTATCGATGGATGTACTTGTAACTACAAATTTCATGGAATTAATATAAAACACAAAAATATTTACAATTTAATTTCTTTCAGATTAAATCGGGAAATTTTGTGGGTTACAAAAACTCTAGATTTGTTCATCTAATTCTTCTCTTTGGTTTGACTTTAACTTCGTTAATTTTTCGGGCGAAATTCTTGTTTTGATCTTATTTCATCTTGGATTTGACGACCTATAAAGTTATTCCGAGGACTCGACGCTTTATTACGAATTATTAATATTTTTAGGACTTGTTATTTAAAGGGTGAATGACATAGAGGCACAATTGGGAGGATGTAATTGCATTAAAGCCCACTACTTTCCCTTCATTTCAAGACACCCCAATTTGTGGGGTCCATACCCCAAAACTCATCCCCCCAACTTTCAGCTGATTTGACATGTGAATCTTGTCAAATTGTACATTCTTCCTTTTTTTTTTTAATATTTCTTTAAATCAAACAAAGTTCATATATCAAAATAAATTAACCCCCCCCCCATTTTCGTCACAGTTTTTAATTTAATTTTCTTTTTAATTATTCTTATTTTTTTTCATGTTGGCAGGAAAATTTTCATCCAGTAATTGAAATGCATCCACTTATTTTGTTTTGTTTTTTCTTTTTCTTTTTTTTAATTTACACATAAAAAAGCACAACATTATCAATAAATATTTTGGATATAAAAAATTGCTAAAATTACATTGAAACAAAACAAATTAAGATACTTCCAGTATCCAAGTAATATTTGCAGAATTGCAAAAAAAAAAAAAAAGTTGCAGAATGCAACAAAATAATTGCAGAAATGCAAAACAAATAAAATTGCAGAATGCAACAAATTAGTTGCATATTGATTTGCATATTTCAGAATGGAACAAATTAGTTGCATATTGAATTGCATATTGCAGAAAGATGCAAAAATAATTTCCCCCAATATGTCATCTTCTCTTCTCTTTGCTCCACCATTTGACAATGTCTCCGTCATGCAAACAAATAACAGTTGAACATTATTATCAACAAAATCGGCCAAAACAATCCAAAAAACTAATAGGCCAAAGCAATTCAGAAACTAATAGGCCTAAAAATCAACAAATCGACAAATAAAATTACAGTACCAATTGCATCTAGTCCTTGCATCTTATCTAATCATCAATACTGAGAAATGATTTTCTTCCAATTAGTCTCCAGTTTCTTCCAATTCATCTCTTTGGCAGTTAAATTTATTTCTGCCTTGGCAGTATATATAATTGTCCAAATCAAAACTCTGCAAAAAATACTTATCTCTACAAGAAATCCCCAAAATAATTTACACACAATAACATCAAATAATTTCTATTTGATCTAACATCAAAAAATTCCCAAATAATTTTCTATTTGATCAAACAAAATCACACAAGCTTCTGCAAAATTAAATCACCCGAGAAAATGAAAAAGAAGAAAAATGGACGAACCCAGATCGGCGTGGGGAAACGCCGTGTGGGGCAGATCGGAGCGGGGGAGCATCGTGGGTGGTGGAACGGAGCGGAGGAGCGGCGTGGGGGACAACGGCGGTGGTCTTTTCCTCTTTGTGTGCGGCAATATCCGTCACAGATCGGGACAACGGCGGTGGTCTTTTCCCAGGCGGTCTTCCTCTTCCTCTTCGTGAGCCTTTTGTTTTCTTTCTCCGTCGGTGGCCGTGGCTGCATCGGGACGGCGGCAGATCGGGATCGGGACGGCGGCCACCTTATCTTGATTTCCCCACTGTCGCAAAACCGCCGTGGATAAATGGAGAAGACAGAGGCGCGATGGGCCGTGATGCGGTGTAGGCGGCGCATGCGGTGTAGGCGGCGCAGTGGTATTGCAGATCGGAGTGGAGAATCGGCATGGGGACGGACGGATCGGGACGGCGGCGCGGAGGCGTAGGGGCGGTGGGGCGGCGTAGGGGCGGTGGGGTGGCGTAGGGGCGGTGGAGGAGTTGGGGCGCCGAAGGAGTGGGGGTCGGTGTGAAGAGAGAAAGAAGAGAGAGATAAATGAAAAATGAATGTGGGGGGTATTTGACCGAGAGGGAGAGAGAAAAAGGAGGAGAGAGAGAGAGAGAAAGGTGGGACCCAGTCAAAAAGTAGAAAATGTGTTTTCTTGAAATATATTGTGGTATTATGAAATGTAGGAAAATTGGTGTGGTTTAAGACAATTAGGGCTCAAAAAAGGGGCTAAAAGCAATTATTCCTTATTTAAACTTCCGGCAAAAATCCCATAAAATCAATTAATTCCGGCAATCGTGGCAATCATCCAATTTGACCAAGGAATGAAATGTTATACTGTCTAAAATGATTTTAAGTTATTAATATTATGGGGTTTAAATTATTATTTAATAATACTAATAATATTATTGTTTATAGCTATTATTTACATTATTAATAATATATTATTTTATTATTGATAGTTTAATAATAATTATTGATAGAAGATTTATTATTAATATATATATATATATATATATGTATTATAATTGAGTATATCATTTTAATTAGTTATAATATAAATATATTTTAAATAAGGATAAATTTCTTTAAAACATGAATAATAAAATTATTTCTACTATTATTTTATTATAAAGTTATTTCTGCTATTATTTTATTATAAAATAATAATACTATTATTTTTTATATTATTACTAATACAATATTGAGGATTATTATATTATTATTTATATTTTAAAAGAGATATTATTGGAAATTATAATATTATGATTCATAATTTTGTTAATAATATTATTCTTGAAAATTGTTACATTATTACTCCTACTAATTATTTTTATAATTATTAATATACATTTTTAATATTTTTAGCAATAATATTATATTATAATTTTATTATATTATTATTTATAATGTTGAAATTATTATATTAATATTATTATTTTTATTACTAAATACTAAAATTGATGTCTCATAGAATGAAATAGCTAAATTGTCATTAGATCGCACATTTTGTATGGTAATTACGCCACTCTTCTGGAGTTCGTATGGGTAGAAAAACTTTGGTGAAATATGTTTCGTCAGGTTTCCCTTGACGTACCCATTACTTATTTGTGAGATGCAAGTTGCGTTGTCTTCAGATATAACGATAGAGGATGTATCATTTTTAGCGATACTACACGAGTCACTAATGTGTTTTACCAATGATCTCAACCAAACATATTCTCGTGAGGCTTCAAACAAAGTTATTATCCCTGAGTGGTTTGAAGATGTGGTAACCATAGTTTGTTTAACCGATCTCTATGGGAAAAACGTAACCAGTCTGGCACGACATTGTGGAGACCAGACAAGTAGCCAGCATCCGCATAACCTACCAAGGTTTTATCTTGGCTCCTAGGGTCAAACAATCCAAGATCTTGAGACCCTTGGAGATGCTGTAGAACGTGCTTAACACCATTCCAATGTCTCCTTGTAGGAGAAGCGCTATATCTCGCAAGCAAATTAACTGCAAATGCAATGTCAGGTCTAGTGCAATTTGCGAGATAGAGTAATGCTCCAACAGCGCTAAGATAAGGAACTTCTGGCCCCAGAATTTCTTCTGAATCTTCTCTTGGTCTAAATGGGTCCTTATCCACTTCTAGGGATCGGACAACCATAGGTGTGCTTAGTGGATGAGAATTATCCATATGAAATCTCTCCAATACCTTTTTCACGTAGGTTGACTGATGTATAAGGATTCTTTCTGGGAGATGCTCGATCTGCAGGCAGAGGCAATACTTGGTTTTACCCAAGACTTTTATTTCAAATTCATCTTTCAAGATTGAACTGGCTTCTTCAATCTCTTTGCATGTTCCGATTATGTTTAGATCGTCAACATAAACGGATATGATGCAAAAACCACTTTGCGATTTCTTAATAAATATGCATGGGAAAGCTATAGCATTTGTGTATCCCTTCTTCTGGAGGAATTCACTAAGTCGGTTGTACCACATTAGACCTGATTGCTTTAGGCTGTACAATGACTTCAGCAGTTTTATGTTATACATACTGCGATTTTCACCATTCCTCATCTGGGGAATCTTAAATCCATCAGGAATTTTCATATAGATGTCGGCGTGTAGTTATCCGTATAAATATGTGATTACAACATCCATCAATCTCAACTTGAGATTTAGTTTAACTGACAAAGACATTAAGTAGCGGAACGTTATTACGTCCATTACAGGAGAATAGGTTTGATCGAAATCAATACCGGGTCTCTGCAAAAATATTGTTTTCATTTCATTTTCGTACAAAAACCCATTAATATCCTATAGGGATAGCGCGCGCGGGTTTACGAACGATAGAGCCAAATACTTTTCTTTTATTTAACAATGCGAGCTCTGCTTCAATTGCCTCTTTCCAGTTTACCCAATCGGAGCACTTCCGACACTCAGCTATTGTGTTGGGTTCTGGATCTAGATCGTTATTTATAACAGAAAGAGCAATTGTCGCTGCAAATGTGTCGTCGACGACAGTAATATTTCTATTATAAGTTTCTCATGTGTCTATGAAATTCATAGAGATTTCAACGTTTATGTCAACCAGACCTTCTTCATTTTCCAGTGTATCTAGGCCTGGTCGTTCTGCAGTCCTAGTATGTTGAATATTTTGGGCACATGCTTCATTACTAGGATGCTCGTCTTCCAGACGAATCTCTTCTAGAGATTTCAAGTTTGACTGATCAGTTTTGCTAGCTTTTCTTTTAGGTGTGTTTGTATCGTTTATAGGCCCTTTACGCTTCTGGCATATGGGGGCATGTATACTTGTTCTTTTTTTGGTCCTCAACCCATTGGGGTGCATTTACTGCAGGTATATGCGATTTAGTCATACCTCTATGGTCAGTAAACGCGTCTGGAAGATTGTTCGCTAAATGTTGGAAGTTTATGATCTTCTAAACTTCCAGTTCAGATTGACTAGTGCGTGGATCTAGATACTGAAGATCACTTACGTTCCACGTAAGTTCCCGGCATTAATTCAATTTTGAATTCGAATCTCCCCCTAATGCCAGGAAGTGATCTTCATCGAACGTGCAGTCAGCGAACCGGACCGTTAATTGATCCCCGGATAAAGGTTCTAGGTATTTCAGGATGGATGGAGAGTATTCGGGTAAAAAATTTTGTAGACCTCAGGAAACCAGTGAAAAAAGAAATAAAACTTGAATTGAGTAACTCTTCTATATGGATCCCTTTCAAATACGAAAGGCTTCCTTCATTTTGTTACATGTGTGGTGTGTTGGGGCATATGAAAAAGGAATGTGATTTGATCGATGGGAGTAGCAAGCTGCTAGATCTGGCTGAGGAGAAACTTCCTTATGGAGAGTGGATGAGAGCTTCACCCATGAAAAAAACCTCTGTATCATCTGAAAAGCACAAGGAAACGAGTGGAGACACCTCTTTGAGAAGAAAATTATTTGAAGCCTTCAAAAAGAAGACACTGATGGAATATATAGATGAAGCAAATGAGGAGAAAGAGGAAGAAAAGAACGGTGGAGGAAAAACAATCGATCTGGAAGAGGTGAGTAAGGTCTTAACTGATGTTAAGGTAATTGAAACACATAGTAATGAAGCGGGTGGGGGACTGAGAGCAAAAATGAGAGAGAATGTAGGGATAGTGAGGGAAGGGAGTGGAGATGTGAGAATGGATAACACAAATCTCAACACAAATACACACAACCAGCCTTTAATGAAACCCACCAACCCCAAGCCACAAAGATACAAACCACACTTGATAAAGGGCCAATAAACCAGCCACAAAATTTAACCCCAACACTGGACCTTATCTAACTCTACCAACCTAACCCACACAACATTAAAGGCCACAACAAAACCATCTCAAACAGTAGACAAATACCCCAACAACCAAATACTGTCATCCCAACCCATCAACTACACATCCCACCTACCATAACCATAAAAACTGAGCCTGCCTTGCGCACCAAACCAGGCCTCCGAACACCACATATCCAAAGGAAAGAAGAGGGAACCGAACTGAAAGCGGGAATGAGGATGACACAACTTGCTAGGAAAAGGAAAGGGGTAGTGTTAGAGAACTTGGAAATCAACACAAAAAAGGCAAATTGAATCAGGGCACACGAATGTGGGCAAAACAGAAAAAACGGTGGAGGCTGCGGAGCAGTCCCACCGATCACAATGATCGTCCTAAGCTGGAACTGTCGCGGGCTTGGGAACCGTGCGGCAGTTAGAGCATTGAAGAAACTCCTACATGTGGAAAATCTGGATATAGTTTTCCTCGTGGAGACCAAAATGTTATGTATCCAAATGCAAAAACTCAACGACAGAATCTTAAAATTTGAGGGGTGTTTTCCTGTGGACTGTGAGGGCATTGGAAATACCAGAAGTGGGGGACTTTGTATGCTATGGAGAGATAGTCAGGCCCTTTCACTCATATCTTTCTCTAAGAATCACATTTTTGTCAATGTGTCGACTAAAGAACGGGATAGAGAGTGGCAACTTACAGGCATATATGGCTGGCCTGAACAACACAACAGACACCAAACATGGCAGCTCATGAGAAATTGCAGCCCTATCAACGCTAGACCATGGCTATGCATCGGAGACATCAACGAAATCTTATGGTCCATGGAGAAAATGGGAGGGAACCCAAGGTCTACAAGTCATATGGAAAATTTCAGAAGAGTGGTAAATGATCTAGGCTTGCAGGACCTAAGATTTAAAGGGTACAAATATACTTGGTCCAACGTAAGAGGGGGAACAAACAATATTCAGGTCCGACTTGACCGGGCACTTGCCAATTCACGTTGGCGGGTACTCTTCCAAGCCCACACCGTGTTCCATCGAACCTGATTCCACTCAGATCATGCTCCAATTGCTCTAGACTGTGACCGCACTATCAACAGTAAGGGGAACAAGAGGCAACGGGTAAAACTCTTTCGATTTGAAAAAATGTGGCTTGAACACAACAACTGCCAAGATGTGGTGGAGATGGGATTGAATTACGGCAGCATCTCAACATCTTTCAAAGAACGGACTGAAGCTTGCGGGCATCAACTCATGGAATGGAACAGAAAGGAATTTGGAAATATCGCCAAGAAAATCAAAGAGGCAAAGGAACGCCTAGAATTCCTACAATCCTGCCCCCAAAAGGAGGTGATCCTTCGAGAAACAAAGAACATCGAAATTACACTTGAAAGCCTAGTGAAGCAAGAGGAAACATTTTTGTATCAAAGATCACGTGCTCTTTGGCTTAAGGATGGTGATCGTAATACCAGCTTTTTCCATAAGAAAGCAACCCAGCGCAAGAGACGCAACAATATTATCCGTATCAGAAATATGATTGGAGAGTGGGTTAAGGAGGAGGAAAAAGTGGGGGAGGTGCTAAGAGAGTACTTTAAAGACCTTTTTGAGTCGGATGGCCAATGCAACATGACTCGGGTGCTTGAGTCCGTGGAGCCAAGAGTCACAGATGAAATGAACCACACCCTCACACGCCCGTACACAGCAGAGGAAGTCAGAAAAACCTTGAAACAAATGCACCCACCAAAGGCACCGGGACCCGATGGTATGCCTCCTCTCTTTTTTCATACATTTTGGCCAACTGTTGGACCCTCCTTTACTGATACATGCTTGAACATTCTAAACAAACAACTTGATCCCACTTCTCTTAATTATACATACATTGTTCTCATCCCAAAAACAGAATCCCCTGAAACTGCAAAAGACTTTAGACCAATAAGTCTGTGTAATGTGATATTTCGTGTGATTACTAAAGTGATTGCTAACATGTTGAAATCTATACTTAATCAGGTTATCTCACCTCAACAAAGCGCCTTTATCCCAAATAGGCTCATAACCGATAACACTATGATTGCGTTCGAGGTTTTCCACTCCATGAAATCAAAGATGCAGGGAAAGAAGGGACATTTGGCAGTAAAACTCGACATGAGCAAAACCTACGATCGTGTTGAATGGAGTTTTCTCCGGGCTATCTATTTTAAATTGGGATTTAGTGAAGATTGGGTACAGCTGGTGATGAAGTGTGTGTCGTCTGTTTCCTATTCGATCCTTGTAAACGGCTAGCCCACAATGTCGTTCTCACCCAATAGGGGCCTCCGCCAGGGAGACCCATTATCTCCATATCTTTTTCTGCTATGTGCCGAAGGATTTTCATCCCTTATCAAACAGGCGGAAAATCATTGTGAACTAACTGGAGTTAAAATGGTGAGACAAGCCCCACCGGTCTCCCACCTCCTTTTTGCCGATGATAGCATTCTGTTCTTCCGAGCAAATCAAGGAGAGGTTAACAAAGTGAAGGATATTATCGCTTCGTATGAAGGAGCATCTGGCCAACGAATCAATCTAGAAAAATCTAAGCTTTTCTCAAGTGGTAACATACCGGCTGAGCGGAGAAGAGAATACGGGGTACAACTCGGGGCAAGAACGGTGGATCGATATTCAAAATATTTGGGGCTTCCTACACTGATCAGGAGGTCTAAGACACAAGTGTTCCAGTCTGTGGTGGAGCGGGTCAAAAACAGAATGAAGGGGTGGAAAGAAAAAACTCTCTCTAAAGCGGGAAGAGAAATTCTACTAAAGTCGATAGCCCAATCAATTCCCACATACGCAATGAGTTGTTTCCTCTTCCCGAAGGGCTTATGCGAAGAAATTGAAGGGGCAATAGCGTACATCTATTGGGGTGCTTCGAAAAATGATAGGAAGATACATTGGGCGAGCTGGGATAAGGTGACTCGATCAAAAGAATTGGGGGGATTGGGTTTCCGAGAAATCTTTTACTTCAACATGGCACTCGTTGCAAAGCAGTATTGGAGAATTCTCCGAAACCCAAACTCTATGGTGAGCAAGATCCTCAAAGAAAAATATTTTCCAAGGGGAAGGTTGGAAACAGCGAATAAGGGATACATGCCTAGCTACCTATGGACTAGCCTCTTGAAGGCTAGAAAACTGATCGATGAGGGTATGGCTTGGAGGGTTGGAAATGATGTGAACATTGCATACTACGATAGTAAGTGGATTGGATTAGATAAATTCGAACAGCCGACCAAAAAGATATCTCGAGACGAAGGGCTGTTGAGGGTAGCTGATTTCATAGACCCCAATGATTGTTCTTGGAAGGTTGAGAGAGTCTGTGCGTGCTTCGTGGAGGAAGAAGCAAACCTAATCCTAGCCATCCCTTTGAGTAAGTGAAAACCACCAGACAAGATGGTGTGGAGCGGAACAAAATCTGGAAAATACACGGTGAAATCTGCTTATCATATGGCGGTTTCGAAATTCTCAAAGTGTGGGGATAACATCCCGTCAGCGAGCTCGCTCGAGAAAACTTGGAAAAAAATCCGGCAAATCAATATTCTTCCTAGAGTTCGACATTTTCTATGGCGAGCGTGCGCAAATGCTATGCCATCAAAGACGGCATTGGCAAAAAGAGGGATTGGGGTTGACACTACTTGTACAATTTGCGGCATGGAGGAGGAAACCGTATCACATATACTCCTTCGCTGCCCGATTGCTGTGAATACGTGGGGACAATTACCTTTCATAATCGATTTTCAAAAAACATCCCAGATGAGTTTCAAAACTTTATGTGGGAACATGCTTGATACATTACCAACAGCCGGGAGAACCTTATTTGCAGCGGCCTCCTGGAATATTTGGAAATCACGTAACTTGTTTTATTTCTAGGAAATTTGGCCGGACCCAAAAATGATTGCTGAAATGGCAATGAGAATTATGGTTGACATGGAGAAGCAGTGTTAGCCAAATTTGTTTAAGCACAAATTTGAACTCACTCGCAAGTGTACGAGATCGTTGTTATAGTAAGGCAATTGACCAAGTAATAAAATTATCGAACCCTAGGGAAGCAAGTGGTTAGCTAAGTCGATTCAAGTTATCATGCAAGGAAAAATTAAAAGACAAGATCGGGGTAATTACGCTACGACAAACAAGGGAATTAAAAACGCGAACTAACAAGCAAATAAAAGAAATCTATCTAACTCCGAGACGAAGTGCAAGGGGATAAGAATGCTTAGGATATCTTCAACCTAGTGAAACTCAAGTAGGATTGTCAAGCCAATTCTATGCATCAATTTGGATTTACTAGGAGACCTCACCAATTACCTAAACAACCATCCAAGCAATTGATGTCTAATGATGGGGTTCTTTGCGATTAACTCTCTCTCGACGAATCAAACGCAAAATAGACGCATTCAATCATAAATCTCACACTCATTCATCTAATCATGCTCATGTAACTCTCGTCTACGCTAAACATGCCTCGAAAAACAAGCTACAAGAGATCAACAATCAAAGCTCAATACAAATCCATCATTAGAAGCAAAATCCAAATATCAACATAGAATAGGCAAAGAGCAATCTCAACTCAAGATTTCACATGGTATCTAACATCCCAAGCATCAAAACAATTAGCTCATGGTTTCAAAATGAAAAACCATAGCTAAACAAGAACAAAATAATAAAAACATAGCTAAATGAAAAAGAAATTGCATTAAAATGGAAAGAAGTCACCTCTATGGAGAGATTTAGCTACAAAAATTGAAATAGAACTTTGATCTTCAAATTCTAAGCTAAATTACTCTAATGATTCAATAAAAACTGGAATTGAAAGTGAAATTAAGCTAATCTAGGGTGTGGGGTGTGTGCCCCCCAAGGGGGTGTGTGGAATCAGTAGCATACCCTAAAAATCTGAGAAATGAGGGTATTTATAGTGTGAGATGAGGGCTTGAGACGAGTGGGTCGAAAATGAGATTAAAAATGGTAAAAACGGGCATAATTCGGACCTTGCACGACCTGGTGTGGTCGTGCAAAACTGCACGACCGTGTGCCTTCGAGAAAAATGCGTAGCTTCCCAAAATTATTGCTGCACGAGTAGCTTCATGGTCGAGCTCGGATTGCACGAGCTAAATAGCGAAAATGAAACCACGACTTTGTAAATTAAAAGGAATTACAGAAACCTTTTCAACACTTTTAACGTGGGCCCCGGTCCTTTTCTTTTTCTTTGCTCCAGACGTGGCACGTGCCCAAGATGTGGGCCCAGCTTCCATCCCTTTCGGCTCTCTCTCTCAGCTATGTGGTGGTTTCCGGCGTCGAGCATTTACGGGCGGTGATGCTACTTCAATTCCGGTACGGCGGGCTTCAGGCGTCCATGGCTGCTGCTCCGGCGAGGTGAGCTTTCCAGTTTCCGGCAATGCTTTATCGTCTTCTGCAAATTCCGGCGGGGCTTTGCTGTGCTTTTCTGGGCGGAGCTTCGTTTCCCGGCGAAAATTGCAGCAGCGGCACGAAGCTCTCGGTTCAATTCCAGATTTTCCGGCGTGCGTGACTTCGTTTTGAGGCTTCGAAGCTTTTCCGGCCCTGTTCGATTTCGGCAACAAAGGTAGCGGCTTCGAATTTCCGTCTGTCTTCTACGGTGGCGAACAACGGCAAGGTGCAGCGGCGGCTTCTTCATTTCCGGCGTGGAAGTGTGCGAGATTCCGGCGATGCGAGCTCTGAATTTCCGGTGGGAGTGACTTTCCAGCTTGAATACTTTCTCTCTCTCTCTCTCTTCGAATATTGCTGGAGGACGTGGGTTTCCAATTCTTATCCCTTGGTCAAAATTGGAACATGGATGGAAAGTGGGCCCCAGCTGCTATTTTCCTCTTCCAATTCACTATCATTCGCGTGGCTGTAGCACATGAATACTTCAATTCTCATATCAAATAGCAATTGGGCCTTGGTATTAATTGTTTCTACTTGGGCTGCAAAACATGGGCTTGAATTATTTCAACATGGGCCACGTCTTCCAAGTTCAATTTCCAATTGGGCCAAAATCACTCTTCACCCATTAATTCTCGGAACACTTTCTCGCTCAATCTCAATAGGCACGTATTTACTCCATATATTCATCATTTTTCTGCAAAATAAATCACAAAATACCTTTCTCGACAATTAAGCACAATCACTTTAATTAATGTAAATAATCACATGAAATCCTATAAAATGAGCAAATTAAAGCACGAATTTCAAGCATTAATCACACTAGTCAAGCAGCCGGAAAAAATTATATCTGGAAACAAATCTGATAGCCAAAACACATGGTCATGCCCAGGAAGGGGGGAAAACAAAATTAATTCTGATGCGGCTGTATTTAGAGATGGAACTGTGGGTTTTGGTTTTGTGGTCAGAAATGACAGAGGAGAAACGCTGGTTGCTGGATCAAAGAGAATACGGGCGGGAGGTAGTAGCACTCTAATTGAAGCGATGGCCCTTAAATATGGGGTACAAACTGCCATCGAATGCGGGATATCGAACTTGGTCTTGGAAACTGATTCTGAGATTCTGGCCAAAGCTTTACGGGAAGAAACTGAGGATGAGGCCTACGTTATGGTTATTGTTGAAGACATCATAAATATTGCTCTTAGCATCCAATGCAATGAGTTCCAGCATGTCAGAAGAAAGGGCAATCAAGTGGCTCATGCTCTAGCCCACTTCGGTGAGATGGAAGGTTTTGAAGAAATTTGGATCGAAGAAGTTCCTAGTAGTTGTATTAGTCTAATTAACAATGATGTAGGGCGAGAGCCCATCATTCCCAATTAATGATAATTTCTTTTCCGTAAAAAAAAAAAGAAGCTAAAGACATGAGTTTTGAAAGGAATTGTTGTAAATTATAAGCGTAAAGTAGAGATACCGGTTTGTTTACCCAGTTCGCCGATAACAGCTACGTGCGTACCAAACAAGGAGCTTTCACTAATATTTATGTGTGTATACAATACTGAGTACAAGGATCTATATATGATAGAGAAACTCTAATCTAAACCTAAAGCCTATTTAGGTTATGAGGCCCATCAGTAATGTCCACATCAAATCTTCTAGATTTGGTATATATTAAATCTACTGGATTTATAACACTCCCCTTGGACATTACGACATAATGTATATGTCTCGTCAGAAAAACTCCACATGCTAGGTAGCGATAAAGATATTTAGCTAGGGAAGAATGCAATTTATTGATCTTCCGGATCTAATCTTCTGGATCACTTCGAGGTTACCACTCCCCCTGAAGACAACAACCCTTTGAACTTACGCATTCCAATACCATGAATGTACTTCTCAAAAGTAGATGTAGGTAGGGACTTAGTGAACAGATCTGCTAGATTGTCACTAGATCGCACCTTTTGTATGGTAATTACGCCACTCTTCTAGAGTTCGTATGGGTAGAAAAACTTTGGTGAAATATATTTCGTCAGGTTTCCCTTGACGTACCCATTACTTATTTGCGATGCAAGCTGCGTTGTCTTCAAATATAACGATAGAGGATGTATCATTTTTAGCGATACTACACGAGTCACTAATGTGTTTTACCAATGATCTCAACCAAACACATTCTCGTGAGGCTTCAAACAAAGTTATTATCCCTGAGTGGTTTGAAGATGTGGTAACCATAGTTTGTTTAACCGATCTCTATGGGAAAAATGTAACAAGTCTGGGACACGACATTGTGGAGATCAGACAAGTAGCCAGCATCCGCGTAACCTACCAAGGTTTTATTTTGGCTCCTAGGGTCAAACAATCCAAGATCTTGAGACCCTTGGAGATGTTGTAGAACGTGCTTAACACCATTCCAATGTCTCCTTGTAGGAGAAGCGCTATATCTCGCAAGCAAATTAACTGCAAATGCAATGTCAGGTCTAGTGCAATTTGCGAGATAGAGTAATGCTCCAACAGCTTTAAGATAAGGAACTTCTGGCCCCAGAATTTCTTCTGAATCTTCTCTTGGTCTAAATGGGTCCTTATCCACTTCGAGGGATCGGACAACCATAGGTGTGCTTAGTGGATGAGAATTATCCATATGAAATCTCTCCAATACTTTTTTCACGTAGGTTGACTGATGTATAAGGATTCCTTCTGGGAGATGCTCGATCTGCGGGCAGAGGCAATACTTTGTTTTACCCAAGACTTTTATTTCAAATTCGTCTTTCAAGATTGAACTGGCTTCTTCAATCTCTTTGCATGTTTCGATTATGTTTAGATCGTCAACATAAATAGATATGATGCAAAAACCACTTTGTGATTTCTTAATAAATATGCATGGGAAAGCTATAGCATTTGTGTATCCCTTCTTCTGGAGGAATTCACTAAGTCGGTTGTACCACATTAGACCTGATTGCTTTAGGCTGTACAATGACTTCTGCAGTTTTAAGTTATACATACTGCGATTTTCACCATTCCTCATCTGGGGAATCTTAAATCCATCCGGAATTTTCATATAGATGTCGGCGTCTAGTTATCCGTATAAATATGCGATTACAACATCCATCAATCTCAATTGGAGATTTAGTTTAACTGCCAAAGACATTAAGTAGCGGAACGTTATTACCTCCATTACAGAAGAATAGGTTTGATCGAAATCAATACCGGGTCTCTGCGAAAACCTTTCAGCTACTAGCCTCGCTTTGTATCACTCCACAATATTGTTTTCATTTCATTTTCGTACAAAAACCCATTAATATCCTACAGGGATAGCACGCGCGGGTGTACGAACGATAGAGCCAAATACTTTTCTTTTATTTAACAATGCGAGCTCTGCTTCAATTGCCTCTTTCTAGTTTACCAAATCGGAGCACTTCCGACACTCATCTATTGTGTTGGGTTCTGGATCCAGATCGTTATTTATAACAAAAAGAGCAATTGTCGCTGCAAATGTGTCGTCGACGACAGTAATATTTCTATTATAAGTTTCTCATGTATCTATGAAATTTATAGAGACTTCAACGTTTCTAGGCCTGGTCGTTCTGCAGTCCTAGTATGTTGAATATTTTGGGCACGTGCTTCATTACTAGGATGCTCGTCTTCCAGACAAATCTCTTCTGGAGATTTCAAGTTTGACTGACCAGTTTTGCTAGCTTTTCTTTTAGGTGTGTTTGTATCGTTTATATGCTTCTGGCGTATGGGGGCATGTATACTTGTTTTTCTTTGGACCTCAACCCATTGGGGTGCATTTACTGCAGGTATATGCGATTTAGTCATACCTCTATGGTCAGTAAACGCGTCTGGAAGATTGTTCGCTAAATGTTGCAAGTTAATGATCTTCTGAACTTCCAGTTCAGATTGACTAGTGCGTGGATCTAGATACTGAAGATCACTTACGTTCCACGTAAGTTCCCGACATTAATTCAATTTTAAATTCGAATCTCCCCCTAATGCCAGGAAGTGATCTTCATCGAACGTGCAGTCAGCGAACCGGACCGTTAATTGATCCCCGGACAAAGGTTCTAGGTATTTCAGGATGGATGGAGAGTTAAATCCAATGTAAATACCTAGCTTCCTTTGTGGCCCATAGTGGTACGTTTCGATAATGTTATCAGAACATACACCGCACATCCAAATATACGCAGATGGGAAATGTTTGGTTCTTTCTCACGCACTAGCTGTAGGGGGGAATGATCATTATATGCAGATGGACGAATTTGTATCACATGTGATGCATGTAGGACTGCATGCCCCCAGTATGAAGTGGGTAATTTAGAGTTTATAAGTAATGGTCTAGCGATAAGTTTGATATGTTATATTAGCGCTTCAACAAGCCCATTTTGGGTGTGGACGTAAGGGACAAAATGCTCCAATTTAATTCCTAGAGCCATACAGTAATCAGTAAAGGCTTTTGAGGTAAACTCAGCAGCATTATCCATACGAATCAATTTTATTGGATAATCTGGGAACTGAGCTTGAAGCTCAATAGTTTTCGCAATAAACTTTGCAAAAGCTTGATTGCTGTTAGACATCAAACATGCATATGTCCACCTAGTGGAGACATCAATTAAGACCATGGAATACAGGAATGGTCCTGATGCTGGGTGTATCGGTCCACAAATGTCTCTTGAATCCGTTCAAGGAAAACTGGAGACTCAAGTCCCACCTTGGTACGCGACGAGCGCATAATTAATTTACCCTTTGAACATGCATCACAGATAAATTCATCGACAGGAGGGATTCTATTATTCAAAATATTATGACCAATGGAATTAGATAGAATCCTACGTATCATTGTTTGTCCTGGATGACCTAACCCCTGATGCCATAATTTAAAAGAGTTCGGGTCGTGAAATTTCATACTCATGGTTAGATGGAGATTAGATGGCCGGATGTAGGAATAGTACAATCCGGAAGAGAATGAGGAAAGTTTTTCAATAACTTTTTTACGGCTACCTCGAGTAATAGTCATCAAAAGTTATTCATTACTCCCTCCGTCCATGAAATTTCTACCCATTTACTGTTGGGTACAATTTTTAATGAAAATTAGTATTTTATTAAAAAAATAGATAAATTAGATAAAGTAAGAGTATTGTGGTGGGTATTATGGGACCCATTTATTTGTTTGTGAGTGGTGTTTATTTCCAAAAAGGGAATGGGTAAAAATTTGGTGGACAACCCAAAAATGAAAGTGGGTAAAAATTTGGTGGACGGAGGGAGTATTATTCTCAGTTTCAGTTTCAATGTGATAGTCATTAGTTCTTATGTCTTTAAAACCTAGAAGGGTACGCTTCAATTGTGGAAACAACAAGGCATTGTTAATTATGAGTTCGGTACCCATAGGGAGGATGATGGAGGCTCTTCCGGAGCCCACTATCATAATATTATCATTGGCTATCGTTGTTACACTCCCCTTTCTTTCTTAAGATTGTGTGTGTGGTAGCGCTATCTACCAAACATAAATCACGATTTGGATCCATCATGCCAGAGAAAAAACCTCAAACCTAATAGTTGATATGTTTACAAGCTATGTATAAGAATAGAAATATCCAAATAAATTTAACGGATAACATATATTAAAGTAAACATATCAATGCTAAATAATAAATGTCATACCAAAGATGAAAATAAATTATCCGATAGACAGGATCCCAATAAAAGGTCTTAACCAAAAAGTAAAGTACTAAGATGATCAAATATTCCAATCACTCATTATCTCCATAGTCTGTGAGCTCTATGCCCAAGAGATCGTTGTTATCATGGTCAAATTCTGCTTCAGGCAGGCTGACATTGTGAGATTTGACTTTAGGGGCCTTCCCCTTGTTGTCCTTCTGCTGCTTTTGATAAGCCTCAACCAAATGCTTGGGAGTGCGACATGTGCGAGACCAATGTCCTTTGCATCCGCATCTGTAGCAGGACTGCTCAACCTTGTCTTGAGAGCCAAATTTTTGTGGAGCGGAATTCGTGTTGGGTACACCCTTTCCACGATTCTGAGCTTGATTGTCTTTCGAGGTACCTGGACCACCGGATATACTATGACCTCGGCCTTTTCCACGAGTTCGTTTACTTCCTCCCCCCTTCCACGCTTGCGACCACTTGTACTTCCTTGAGCTATAGTGTGTGCTTTGGGCACTGCTTGTGAGCAAACCGGTCTAGAGTTATGATTTTTCATAAGGAGTTGGTTGAGTTTTTCTGCCACTAGAAGTGCAGAAATTAGCTCAGAGTGTACAATATTATTTTTGGCCCTATACTGTTGTTGGAGTACAAGGTTGCTAGCGTGGAATATTGACAGAGTTTTCTGTACCAACTCGGCCTCAGTTATAACTTGTTTGCATAGCTTTAACTGGGATACAATACGATGCAAGACTGAGTTGTACTCCGTCATGGACTTAAAGTCCTGGAAATGGAGGTTCAACCAATCGTTTGTGCCTGAGGAGGAGTATATCATTTTGTTGTTGGAAACGGTCCTTCAAGGACTTCCATAATGTTCCGGAGTCTTTTTCAGTGAGATATTCATTTTTCAGGTCCTGATTCAGGTGATGCCTGAGAAAAATCAATGTTTTCGCCTTTTGGGCGTTAGTTGATTTCGAGTCATCGACAATTACTCCGCTCAACTCAGTTAAGGCTAGATGAATCTCAACATCTAGAGCCCATGTCAGGCAATTACTACCATCAAGAGCAAGCTCATCAAATTCTCTTTTGGTAATATCAGACATTCTCACTACAATTTTTAAAGTGACATGGTGAGTATTGTGATCAATTTATTGACAACGGAGAAATAAGGATTTATTCGATCACTTTCAAGCACATAGAAACAAGAATTGGGTGCCGTCTACCCAAAACATAATATACGATCTGTTGGTCCCACTAGATAGATTAATTGCGGAAGCCTTTAGAACCAAAATGTCTTTAGAGAAAATCTTTTCTAAGAGCACAAATAATAAACAACAGGTATTAAAGAAAGCAATAAATAACACCGTATTTATAGTGGTTCGGATCTGAATATCCTACGTCCACTCTCCCTTGATCAAAGGGGTCTCACTATCCAACCAACAAACTCACTAACCACTGGAATTTCCGAAGTACCAGCACCTTCTTACAATCTCTTTAGATCTAACTTCGATCTAAAGACAAACTTACTCCAACCTTGTCTAACAAGATGAACAGGTTGAGTATATAAACTCCTTACGAGTTGGATGAGTAATTAAGAACAAAGTGAGTGCAAATGCGTAGTGATCAAAAAGCTTAGTATGCTATGTGCGCGTGTAGAGTCTCTAGAGCTTTTTCTTGAACTGCACTCTTGTATATATAGAGGGGATTAGGGTTAGCCGTTGGAGGGCTAATCCAATCAGATCCTCTATATAAGGAAGCCTCAATCAATCAATTCCCTAATTGATTGATTGGGTTGGTGGGATCCTTGGATTGATTATCTTCAAATACTTTCCAATCCTGATCTTGTTGACTTGATTTGAATCACCAACGGTCAATAGCTTCCTCTGCCTAACTCTGATTCTCTCCAGAGAAGGCAGGACCAGATACCAGGCAACCTCGGTGTCTTCTGGTCCTTATCTGGTGAACAACCAGAATACTCAGTAGAATAAGGGGATCAAACTGAGCATCTTTTGTTCCACCAGACTCGTCTGGTCCGGACTCGTCTGGTCTGGGGAAGGTCCTCTGCCTCTGGTCAGTCTCATCTGGTGAAGTCTTCTGGTGGAGTCCTCTGGTGAAGTCCTCTGGTGGGGTCTTCTGGTGACTCTTCTGGTGAAGTCTTCTGGTCTGGCAGTTCCCCCTAGACTAAGTCCTAATCTAGATCATCATCTGGCTAACAGGTCCAGATGGTCCTATTACATCTTCTGGTTTGTTTTAACTCATCAAAACTAACAATTTTTATCCTAACAATTTCCCCCTTTTTGATGGAGTTAAAACACTACCAGAACTGATCAAGAATACTAAACTTAAGCAAGAAAACATATAAAGGATAAGACCTTAGAATAGATCTTATCAGGCAAACAATTAAGACAACAAGAGGTTGTCTTTTGAACAGGGAAGATATGAGATTTTCATTGATAATAAGGACAAAGAAGAATACAGATTACAATGCATTTCTGGTCCTATTCTAAGCATATCTTCTGTTGTCTTTGGGCACCAGAAACCAGTCAAGAAACCTGTCTTGAATGGCCTTCAACTCTGCAGAAGATGATGGGGTGAAGTTTGCCAACACCTTGGTCTTGTACAGTTTCTTCAGCTCAGCCCAATCAACCTGGTCTCCTGCCATTGGAGTGTTGAGAAAATGGAACTCAGGAGCAGTGACTTCCAGGTTGAATTCAATAGTTGAATCCATCAACTGCTTGTACAGATCTGCATCATATGTCTGCATCCAAGAATGGAAGGTCCTGTTGATGAGAGCATCATCCTCTGGTGGAGGTCTCTGGATGTAATGTTGAATGAACCAGAGAGTCTTGGCTTCTCTCCATTTTTCTATCAAAGGCACAGGAACAGTTGAGTCAAAGGACCCTTCTGTCCTGAGAGGGAGGATGTTCATAACTTCAACAGGCCCTTTTCTCTTCTGGCTGGATCCACTAGCACCAGGAGTAATGCCAGCTTCTCTGCTCTTCTTATTTTGCCTTCTAACATATCGGAGCCTCTGCTCTTCATCTATGTTTTTCCTTATCCTTGCTTGCCTCTCTTCAGGCGACTCTTCCTTGAATCTCTTCTCTGCTTCTTCAACCACAGATTCAAGGAAGCTCTTCTTTACTTTCCTTATCTTCCTCTTTGCAGGTCCAGAGATGGAAATTGGATCCTGCTATGCCTCGGACTCCTCTTCTGCAGCAAGCTGCTTAGCCATGGAAAGAGATTTGAGCTCTTCCTTCTTCTTCTTCTGCAACTCAGCCTGGGCCAATGTATTCTCCAGCAGGTCCAGACGAGCTCCATGGCTGAAGAGTGTTTCATTTGTGGTCTTTGCCAGATCAGTTCTGGCCTTCTCTTCCTCCTTTTTAACTTCATCAAGGAGGGGCTCCACTACCTGCCTTATGAGATCAGGCAAGGCAGTGTTGGAGGAAGAGTGAAGATCACGCAGCTGCTTGGCCTCCTCCAGGTAAGCTTTAGACTCTGCAACAAGTCTCTCTTGCTTCTCCAACATCTCCTGGAGGGAGTCTTTCAGCTTTGCAGTCTGAATCATCTGGCTGGCCATCTCCACCTTGAGAACAGAGACTGGCCTCAACTGCTCCAGCACGTGCTCCTAGAGCTGCTTCTGGCTGTGCATGACATCTAGCTTGACAAATAGGCCATTAGCCTTGAAGGAAGCTTTTACCTCTGCCAGAGAAGACTTGATCTGGTTCAGGAAGATTCTCCTCTCATGCTTGATCTGATGCTCTATCATAGCAGGGGCCATATGTTGAATTGCTTTGGAAAAGCGCCCTATCTGCATGATCTGCTCGTTGAAGAAAGCCTTCATCTTCTGGAGCACAGCAGGAGACATCTCAAAGTCCTCCTCGTCTGAATATAGCTCAGGAGGGAAAGTGAAATGAGGACCAAAGTTGTAAGAGAAGCCCTCTGGAGTGAGCATAACTCCTCTCTGGATAAGGAGAGTCTTGATGAGGATCTTGGCCGCTTCTGGTGTCTCCAACTCTGCCGGGTTTTGAATATTTAGCTTCTTCTTCAGCTCAATCTCCCAAGCAGTGAAGGTAGATGGAGACATCTCCTCTAGCAGAAGCATGAGATCTTCAACATCCTGGAGTCTAGCCATACTCCAAACCTTGGCATCAGTCAGATCTGCCAGGAGGGGTGAGTGCTCCAACAAAATTGGAAACTGCTCTCTTAGCCAGAGCTGAGCACTCACACTCATACTCTGCCTGATGGGGCCCATCTCATCAGAAGAGAAAAAGAAGGGTTTGGGCCCAGAGGCAGAGGAGGAAGGTGCTAAGTGACCAGGCTCAAGTGAAGCTTCCTCATCTTCACTATCATCGCTTGTTAAACAGGTTGGAGAGGGGGGAGGGCCAACGAATCCCAGAGCCATAGAAATGGTTGGGTCCTGGTCTGTATGGGTTTGGGGAGGGTTAGGATTTTGTGAAGTAGAGGTGGAAGGAATGGGTTGTTCTGCACCAGAAGAAGATGGAATATCTGGTACAGAAGGTGTAGGAGGGATTTGAGAGGTGGAAGTGTTTAGAGGGGGGATTTCTGCACCAGAAGAGGTTGAGGGTACTTCTGGTACAGAAGGTGGGGGAGAGGGGTTTGTGTTTAGAGGTATATGGGAAGATGGGGGAGAAGGTGTTTGGGTATGAATGGTAGAGGGAGTATATACTGGGGTATCTGGTATAATCTGCTCTGGTGGAACAATAGGGGTACCAGAGGCAGATGGGTTTTGGGGAATATTATCTGGGGGAGAGGTAGAGGGGGAGACAAGATTAATTGGGGAAAAAGATGGAAGGGAAGGGTTTACCTCTGCTGGGTCAACACCAGCAGGTACAGCAGACTCTGGAGCATCCTCCATCATCTGGGAGGCATCCTCAATTGCCTTTTCCAAGGCCTCTCCAAGATCAGATCCAGAGTCAGGATCCTGAAGAAGGGCTCTCTTGGCCTTGGATTTCCTCACAAGAGGCTCAATCTCTTCCTCTTCTTCCTCCTCTGACGGCTCATCCACCAGGAGGGATTTCTTGGGAGCTCTTCTGCCAGTCCTTGGCATCTTGACAGATTTCTTCTTGGCCTCCTCTGGCCTCTTCCTCTTTGAAGCTCCTTCCTTCTTGGCAACCTCACTCTTCTTCTTCAGTACATCAAGAAGAGGGATCTGGTCCTCCTCAGAGGAACCAGAGAAAGCAATGGTTGAGGAACCAGTTACTTCAGCAGCTTTCCTCTGGGTCTTCTGCTGCTGCTGCTGCTTCTGCCCCTTAGCAGGTGAGGGAATGGCTTGGAGGGGAGGTGCAGGGATGGCTTGCTCACCATCAGAATCAGGATGGCCATGAAGGGAACCATCCTTGGAGAACATAATCTTGGACTTATGAAAGCCCTTACACCAGGATTGTCTCCATTTCTTCTCTGGAAGAATCGAATCCAGAATTAGGGTGAGTTTTGTACCCAATGATACATTAGCATTGAACACAAATTGTTGCTCTCCTGGCAACTGGGGGCATTCTTCCTTCTGGATTTTCACCTTGTTCTTCCTCAGCACCCCCCAGAAGAACTCAGCCCAGTTACATTGAACACCATCCAGAATGGCCCTCATAACACAGAGCCTGCCAACGAAGATGGCATCTGTGCTATGACTCTCACACATGAGAATCTTTACCACAATGTCAAATAACACCTTATACTTCTGCCTAAGATGCTTGTCCAAGAAGCCCTTAGTAATATTCTGGCATGAATTTCTGGCAAACATCTTGAAGGATTCCAACGCCTCTCCTTCTTTGTACTTCAGTGGGTCCACACCTTCCGCAGAAAGGTTACCAAAAAGACCACAGAAGTCTGCCTTTGAGAAAACAACATCCTCTGAATCAATCTTGGATGAAATATAGTCTTCATGGATCTTCATCCGGATAAGAAACTGAGCAGCATATCCATCCAAGGTACGCAGATCCTTGGGAACCTTTGAGATCAACTCCTCCAGCCCAGAACGTCGGAGAAGTTCCAAAATCTCCAAAGCGGCCGGATTCTTAGTGGAATAGAAGTCCACCACCATTTCTGTCTTGAGTTTCTTGCAGACATAGTCTGGATCGAAATTGCACTTGGGTGCCATTACTGTGAAAGAGAGAAAAAGAGAAAGAGAGAAAATGCTTTGCAGAGAGAGGTTAGGGTTTGAAAGTATGGAAACGTGAAAGGACAGATTGAAAGGAAAATTGATTTAAATAGGGTAATACGCGTGGCTTGATTATTAAATGAAATGTGAATGCGTGTAATTTCAAATTTAATTGAGGAAACAAAATCAATTTTATCATTGATTGACATTTTGCACAGTGATTAAATCTGATGGCCATGATGAAAGGCGAGATGCAGATTTAATCTGGTGCGTTGGCATAGTCATTGGGACGGGGCATAAAGGGGTTTTGTGGCAGTCAAGAGAAAAAGTGAAATGATTGCCTAGGCCCTATACCCTAGTCTTAAATACACTCCGAAGTTGAAACGTTTTTAGTGTACTTACCAATGTGAAAGGTGTATCCCAATGATCAGAGGCCAGAGAAGTAAAACCATACCTGTCACCTGATATTGTAACCAGATGATACCACAGCCAGTCTGGTGCTACATCTCCTCTGATGAAACTCATCTGGTCCTGGTCAGAGAAGATTTTGGACATTTGACTCAGCACCTTATCTGGGACAAGTGTCACCTGATGCATACCTCATCTGGTACATTCTCTGAAATGTCTAATCTGCAGGTATGTTGGTTTAAGAGAATAAATGAATATGCAATAAAGTAGAAATAAAGGATACTTCTCTGATGTTCCCCCTAAAGCAAATCTGTCTCTGGATCCAACAATCCTAATTCAAAGGCTAACTCTCTGAATCTGGTCTCAGCCAAAGGCTTAGTTAAGATATCTGCTCTCTGCTTCTCTGTTGCAATCTTTTCCATCCTTATATCTCCCTTCTCAACATGATCTCTGATAAAATGATGTCTTATATCAACATGTTTGCACCTGGTATGAAGAACTGGATTCTGGGTAATTGCAATGGCACTATTACTATCACAGAATATAGGAATATCCTTGGCTCTAATCTGGTAATCCCTAAGCTGTTGACTAATCCAAAGTAGTTGAGAACAACAGCTCCCTGCAGCCATGTACTCTGCTTCTGTTGTTGATGTAGCAACTGAAGTCTGCTTCTTAGAAAACCAGGATACCAATTTATTCCCTAGAAATTGGCATGTTCCACTTGTAGATTTCCTATCTATTCTGCATCCACCATAGTCTGAATCTGAATAACCACTCAATTCCAAATTGTCATCTGCAGGATACCATAAGCCTAAATTCACTGTTCCCTTAAGGTATTTCAAAATCTTCCTTGCTGCTTCCAAGTGACTTTTCTTGGGATTAGCTTGAAATCTGGCACAAACTCCAACAGCAAAGGTAATATCTGGTCTGCTTGCAGTCAGGTACAGAAGAGAACCAATAAGTGCTCTGTACTGAGTCTGGTCCACACTCTCTCCAGACTCATCTGGATCCATGTTGAAATTTGTCATCATAGGGATCTTGGCTGCTTTGCTAGATCCTACTCCAAATTTCTCTAACATGTTTCTGGTGTACTTTGCCTGATTAATGAAGATTCCCTTCTCTGATTGCTTAACCTGCAAACCTAAAAAGTAATTCATTTCACCCATCATGGACATCTCAAACTGACTCTGCATGAGTTCACCAAACTTCTCACACATCTTCTTGTTAGGGGATCCAAATATAATGTCATCAACATATATTTGGACCAGAAGGATGTCCTTTCCTTCTTCTTTCCTAAACAAGGTCCTATCAATCTTACCCTTAGTAAAACCATTGTCCAGAAGAAATTGAGATAGAGTGTCATACCATGCTCTGGGTGCCTGCTTCAGTCCATAAAGAGCTTTCTTAAGCTTGAACACCTTGTCACCTTGTTCAAAACCAGGAGGTTGTTCCACATACACTTCCTCAATGAGAATCCCATTAAGAAAGGCAGATTTCACATCCATCTGGTATACTTTGAACTTCATGTGAGCAGCATATGCTAAGAACAATCTGATAGCTTCTAGTCTGGCAACAGGAGCAAATGTCTCATCATAGTCTATTCCTTCAGACTGAGAATAGCCCTGAGCCACTAGCCTTGCCTTGTTCCTAGTAATGACATCATTCTCATCTTTCTTATTCTTGAAAACCCACTTAGTGCCTATCATCTTTTGATGTCTTGGTCTGTCTACCAGCTCCCAAACATCCTGTCTGGTGAATTGATTCAACTCCTCTTGCATTGCAATAATCCAATTTGAATCTTTCAGTGCCTCCTTGATGTTCTTAGGCTCAATCAAGGACACATAGCAACTGAATAAGGCAGCTAAGTTAAGAGTTCTCCTAGTCTGGACACCCTTAGTTGGATCTCCAAGGATTAGGTCATTGGGGTGATCAACCAGGGTCCTCTTTCCCGTGGTCTTGCCTGGTTGATCATCTTCTGCAGTACCTTGGTGATTATCACCACCTGCAGAAGAGCTTCCCCCTACAGGAGTTCCAACCTCTTCTGGTTCTGCTCCTTGTGAAGGCTGCTGCTTCAGAGAACCAGGAGATGGGTCATCATCTGAATCTGAATCAAGAACAGGTGGATTGACTTTGATAACTCTGGGTGTAGTCTGATTCTGGGTCGCATCTGAAGACTTAGATTCCACCTTGAACTCAAAAGTAGATTCATCAAAAACAACATGAGGTGTTTCCTCCACACAAAGTGAATTCTTATTAAAAACTCTAAAAGCTTTACTGGTGCTGGAATATCCTAAAAATATTCCATCAGCCACTTTAGCATCAAAGGTTCTTAATTTAGATTTCCCATTGTCATGGATGAAACACTTACATCCAAAAACATGAAAATATGAAACAGATGGAGTTTTACCTTTCCATACCTCATATGGAGTCTTATTATGTCTCTGGGCAATCAGGCATCTGTTCTGAGTGTAGCAAGCTGTATTGATGGCCTCTGCCCAAAATCTCTGTGGAGTGCTGTACTCTGCCAGAAGTGTTCTTGCAGCTTCTTTGAGGGTCCTGTTCCTCCTTTCTGCAACTCCATTTTGTTGGGGTGTTCTAGCAGAAGATGTCTCATGAAAAATCCCATGATCCTTGCAGTAATCTGCAATGTATGAATTCAGAAACTCTGTTCCTTTGTCACTTCTGATTCTGACTATGCTCTGGTTCTGCTCATTCTGAATCTGCTTGAAGAACTCTGGCAGCTTAGTCATAGTTTTATTTTTCTTAAACAAGAACACTACCCAAGTGTATCTTGAAAAGTCATCTACTATCACTAAGGTGTACTTCCTTCCACTGAAACTAAGAGGAGAAACAAGTCCAAACAGGTCCATGTGAAGTAGTTGAAGTACTCTGGTTGTGGTTGTGCTCTGGACATCCTTAAAGGAAGTCTTGGGTTGTTTACCCTTCTGGCATGAACCACAAACCTGATCCTTCTTAAACACTTCATTTGGAAGACCTCGAATGAGACCTTTTCTGGCAATCTTGTTCAATGTTTTGAAGTTAAGATGACACAATCTCTTGTGCCAAATCCAGCTATTCTCTGCAGATCCTTTTGCAACTAGGCAAGCATTTCTTGGGCAACTGTTAAAATCTGCAAGATAAATGTTACCCTTCCTCAAGCCTATTAGCAAAATATCATTATAATCAGAAGAGAAAACAGTGCATGAATCACTAGAAAACTTCACTGAGTATCCCTTGTCACAGAATTGGGATACTGAAAGCAGATTATGCTTGAGTCCTTCTACGTAGTAGACTTCATCTACAGATACTCCATTGAAGGTCAACTTTACAACTCCTCTGGTGACGCCATAGTTGTTGTCACCAAACATCACTCTTGGTCCATTCAATGGCTTGAAATCTTGGAGATTATCTTTCTGGAAGGTCATGTGCTTGAAACATCCACTATCAATGTACCAGACATGATTGCTTGAAAATCCTTTCTCCAATGGACTCTTGTCTACCTGCAGAGAAATCAATTAGGTCCCCTACTAGTGCTGGGTCCTGATTGGTTAGTTGCAGGTTTTGTAGGAATCCATAGATAAAGATCATCCCTTGATGGATGAGGAGATCTTATCTTCCTTCCAAATCTATCTACCAGCATGTGTCCTCTTACAATGACATATTGAGCTACTGGTCTGATAAGGACACCTTTCCTATAAACAGGTCTGGTGTACCTTTTCTCAAATCTGGCCTTTGGAATGGCCTGCCTCAAAGACATGGTCTTAAAGGTCTGGTTGTAAGGGTACATCCTAGAAGAATGATTAGGCGTGAAATTGTCATGATTCGTAGCTAGAAACGCCCTAGTTTTGGTCGAGTTTATAGAGTATTTAGAGTCAAATGAGCATTATTTCTATACATTGATAAATTTGTCTCTTTGATGCTCATAGGTGAATAGAGGACGAAAAACGGAGTTCGTAGGACTTTGAATCGACTCAAACGGATGCCCGGATGAGAAGATATTGAAGAAATACGATTGGTATTAGTGCGGACGAGGAAAAGTATCATTTGGAAGGATTAGAGATCACTCGAGCGCATTGCTCGAGCGCCACCGCTCGAGCGCCTTACTCGAGCACGCAAACGTACAGAACAATTCTTGCGCTCGAGCAGCTCGAGCGCCACCGCTCGAGCGAATTGCTCGAGCGCCCAAAACATACAGAGAAGATTCAGCGCTCGAGCAGCTCGAGCGCGACCGCTCGAGCGAATGCATCATTCGAGCTACACAGCTCGAGCGGGACCGCTCGAGCGTTTTGCTCGAGCGCCCATATACTTTTGCCTCCGGATGCGTATTTTCGGCCCATTAACTCCCGTTTCGACCCGTGCCTATATATACCTCGTCCAAACACGTTTTGAAGGATCCCCAACTTTTAGAAATACTTTTAGACTTAGTTTTTGGAGAAGAAGGAGACGAGCAAGCTTTACTTTTACGTTGTTAAGGTTTTTCATACGAATTCTAGTTTCTTTTCAATTCTTAGTTTCTTTTAATTAGCTCGATTACTTTTAACGCTTTAAACTTCGTTTTAGTTAATTAAATTTCAGTTCTTCGTATTTATTTTCTTTTTAAACCCTAGTTCATGTTTCTTATTTTCTTCGTTCAATTCAATATGTTTATGTTCGTTGTTTCTTTAATTGCTTTTAGTTTTGTTAAAACCATGTCCAGCTAAAACCCTTGCATGCTTAGGTTAGGATGAACTCGTAGAAGTAGGATGTGGGTACATAATTAGGGTAGTTTGTGACGTTAGTTTTAATTCTCTTAGTTAATGAATTCTTATAATTAATCTGAACTTTACCTTTGAATTTAGTACGAAAGTGTTAGAGAGAGGACGACCGCATCACTCAATAACAACTAGTAGTCTTAACGAGAAGGTTTAGGAAAGGTTGATTCATTTACCGGTTTAGCGAGGAGGACGACCGCATCACCTTAGTTAAATTAGGGTCTCATTAATTGAGCACAATCTATTAACTTGTTAGTGGATTAGTGAAGTCGAGTGTTAGGGTAAAGTATTAGGGTTTAGAATCTTGAGCTTTCACCTTGCATTCTTATACTTAGGTTAATTCTTGTTTGTCACGATTACTTTGATTATGTACCTGCTCCGTTAGTATACGTAGGGATTCCTATCTTAAGCATCACCATTTCATACGTGCATACACACCTTAGATACTTAGTTTAATTTTCCTTTTGCATTCGTAGGATAATTTAGTTAGCTTAATTAATCTTTCCAAAAATTCAAAAACAACACACTCATATTAACTACGACGCGTAGATCTTCAGGGATCTATTTGCATATACACTATCCCTTGGGTTCGATAATACTTGGTCCCTATACTTGCCCATACTACAGTGAACCCGTACTCTTGCGGGGTAGCTACTAGTAGAAGCTAGTGTAGTCGCTTCAAGTCAATGGCGCCGTTGCCGGGGATGGCGTTATATGCTCTTTGAATAGGACTTGTCGATAGCTTAGTAGTTAGTAGTGAGTGCCTATTTTCTGTTTTTATTTCTTTTTGTTATTTTTATTTATTCGGCAGTTGCGTTTTGATCCATCTGCTAGTGTGTCAGGTTTATGAGAACACGCTTACAAGGCAATACGAGCGAAGAGAGAATACCGTTGGACCCTGAGACAATAGCTAGAAGGAACCGAGCCTTCTTGAGAAGGATGAACGCTGCCGACTTAGGGAAGGAACCAATGGACATCAATAATGAGTTGGACGATGCTGCCAACGATTTCAATCAGGCAGTAGACCGAGTTGAAGGCACTGGAGTTAGTGGTAGCCAGAATCAAATTCCATTAGGGGATAGCCAGAGCCTAAACCCGGATACACAAAACGTAGGGAATCCAGCTCAGAACCTTGTCCATAATCCTCCTAACAACCCTTCTTACCCACAAAACCCAATTAACCCTTTTAACAACCCGGTATACCAACATTACCCATACCCACCTTATCCTTACCCACCATATCCATATCATCCACCCCCAGTCTACAACCAACCACCTGTTTACCAACCACCACCCCAACAAGTACCAGTACCTGCTGCTAATCCTCAACACGTTTCTCAGAACGTAGATCATAATATGGCGATTAGAGGGAGGTTTGCAGCGCAGCCACAACGGTACTATGATGGTGTGGCTTTGCCTCCTGTTGAGGCGAACAACTTCTCGATATCACCGGGGATTTTAAAGCTGCTGACCGAGAATCAGTTCAAAGGGGTGATCGGGAAGGAGAATCCTCACACTCACTTGAGGAGCTTTCTCATGATAGCCTCAACATTCAATTATAATGGCATGTCTGAAGATGCCAAAAGGCTCAGGTTGTTCCCATTTTCTCTTACGGGAATAGCCAAGGAGTGGTACGATAATACGCTCCCGCGGGGAGGTATTACCACTTGGGCCGAGCTCGAGCGTCTGTTCCTCGAGCGATTCTACCCTCCATCTAGGACGATCAAGGCTAGGATTGAGATCTCGTCCTTTCGCCAGAAGTCTGGAGAGGATTTACGCCAAGCGTGGGAGAGATGCTCAAACATGCTGATTGAGTACCCGCAGCACGGGTACAATGAGGGAGACATTATGGCATTCTTCTATAGTGGTGCCAACAAGGCGGGGCAAGACCATTTAGACGCCTGTGCGGGCGGAGCATTCCTCAATCAAGGCATAGCGAGGTGTAGAGAAATCGTGGACAACATTGTCACGAATGCCGGTGCTTGGAGTGGAGATGCAGATTTTCAGAGAGTGCATCAGGTTGAAGAGGGAGAAGGAACGAGAAGGCTGCTGATGGCCATGATGGAAAAGATTAACAACCTCGAGTTGGGGAAGAGTTTGGGTGGAGAGCATGCAGTAGAGAACGAGAGAGTAGACCAACCAAGTGGACAACAAGAGGTAGCCAATTACATGGGAGGTCCATATTACAATCAGAATGGCTACCAAGGTGGAAACCAGTATGGAAGACCTCCTTATGGTCAACCATTTGCACCTCCAGGCCCTCAGCCACTTCAAAATCAATGGAGGAACACACAAGGGTATCAAGGAGGCCAGCAACCTCCTCAAAACACATGGAGGAAAAATGATAATTTTTCTTATGCTAACCCAAAAGCTGGTGTTACCGTGCCTGCAGGTGTTGATCCGGGGTCTAAACCTCCTAGTGGAGAAGGCGGTGCATCAACCGAGGAGATGTTGAGAGCGATCCTTCAGAAGGTGGAGGAAGGGAGCAAGCGGTTGTCATCCTTGGAGTACGATGTGAAGGAGCTGCACAAGAAAGGTGATCAACGTGATAAAGAGCTCCAGAAGATGAACGTTGAGTGGACTAGAACTCAACAAGAGAACAATCGAAGGTTCACCTCTTTAGAGCTCCAGATGAGCCAGATTGCAAAATCAGTGAATAGAATGCCGGAGGGGAACCCGAAAGAGCAGTGCAAGGCGATCCAGCTAAGAAGTGGAACCAACTACGAAGGTCCTCAGATGCCTGCTGATTCTGAGACGCCCCAAGAAGAGATTGAGCCTAAAGGAGATGAAGTTGAGAAGGGGAAAGACTTTGAGGAGATTGAGAGAGTTCCTAAGTGGAAAAAGGCAAAGGAAGCAAGGGAGAAAGTGAAAGAAACAGAAAGAGATGAATGGGGGGTACCCAAATCTGTGATACCCGTCCCGTATCCACAGCGCTTCATGAAAAAGAAGCTTGATGAAAAGTTTGCTAAATTTCTTGATGTTTTTAAACAACTTCACATTAACATTCCTTTTTATGATGCTTTGGAACAGATGCCGCATTATGCAAAGTTTCTGAAGGACTTGATTGCGAAAAGACGGCGAGTGGATGAGCCGAAGTTGGTGCAGTTGAACCACGAGGTGAGTGCATTAGTGCACAAGGCGCTTCCACCGAAGTTGAAGGATCCCGGGAGTTTCACGATCTTATGTGACATTGGGAACGGGATCAAGAAAGGAGCGTTGTGCGACCTTGGGGCGAGCATTAATTTGATGCCACTGTCGCTTTTCAAGAAGTTGGAAGGTGGTGAACTTCAACCCACAATGATGACGCTTCAACTTGCCGACCGGTCTATTACTAGACCTCAAGGTGTTGTTGAAGACGTCCTAGTGAGAGTTGGAGATCACATTTTTCCAGCCGACTTTGTAGTGCTAGAAATGGAGGAAGATGAGCACGTGCCCTTGATCTTGGGAAGACCGTTCTTAGCTACGGCGGGGATGGTGCTAGATGTGGCAAATGGGAAGATCACATTGAAGGTTGATGATCAAGAAGTGAAGATCTCCCTATATGAAGCCATGAAGCACCCGAAGGAGGATGAGAGCTTGTATTGCATGGATGCCATTGATCCTCGTGTTGAAGACACACCTCCTATCTCTAATCCTTCTCATATTCATGATTTTGTTAGTCCTTCAATTGATAATTTAACCCATGAGAATTATGTTCTTGATTATGTTGATAGGGATAAAGTGAAGAAGTTGAAGGATGAAGAGGTGAAGAAAGTGGATGTGGTCCAGTTAGAAGGGAAAGGAGGAGTTAAGAAGAAAAAGTCCAAACTCAAGAAACTGTTTAGTAAGACTCCTCCAGATAGAGGCAAGAAGGAGTTGAGACCCATAACACTTGGGAATGAGAAAAAAGCAAAAGGGCTCATGATGGTGGGGCATCAAGGAAAGGAGTTCAAACACCACTCTTATGAGAGTGAGGGAGGTAAATTTGAGTATGATGTCCCATAAGCTCCTTTGAGCTCGGTCCGGCATGAGGACCTTAAAAATAGCGCTGAATGGGAGGCAACCCATTTTTATTTGCTTTTGAGTGTTTTTAGTTATTTTCCTTTTATGTTACTAGGATGTTGTTGAGTCGTATGTTTAACCTCGTATTTGAGTAAGTTGCTTGTAGGCTTGTCTCTAAAGGAGTAAAGGTATCATGGAGTTATTCAGATTGGAGGAACCAATTCAAGCAAGGGAGTGTGCAAAGCTATTGAGAGAAACGGAATTATTTGGTTGAGGTAACCCACAACCCCAAACTTAGACCTCTAGCAAGGTCGAAGTTTGGGGGGGTGGAGTTTTTTATGTTTCTTGTTACATTGCACATGCATGCACACCCTTATCTTTGAGTTGAGTTAGTTATTTGGTGCCTTGAGATGCTCCTTGGGCTATTATTAATTTGTTTTGTTACTCAATATTTTATGCCTATCAATCACCTTATGCTTGTTGATTGCTATCTTTGAGTATGATTTGATGAGTAGGTTGAGTTGTAAGGGCTGAGTTAGAAATTCTTTTGTGTGAGTGTTTGAGTTTGAGCTGATTAGGGAGAGAACTTGTATGCTTATGAGTTTTCTTTTGAGTACTTGTGTGATGAGAGTGAGAATGCACTAGGACTAGCATGGATGTGAAAGCCGTGAGAGTTGAGCCTTACGAGATTTAAATGCATGATTTAATCTCTTCGTTTGTGAGTGGATCGTCACCTTAGAGGATGCTAGAACTTGCATGTGCTCTTGCTTCTTGATTGTGTCTAGTTTGATATGCCGAATGTGATCTTAGGCCATCTTTGATTTAATTGAGTCACTTAGCCAAAATTTTCCTTACCAATGACATTGATCCCTTGTTAGCCCCTTTGAGCCTAGAGCCTATTTTATTTGCTAGCACATATGAACACTATTCCAATTCCTAAGCCTTTTTGTCCCAATTTGAGTGGAGAATAGGAAAGTGTGAATGTGAAGGGAGTGAATTGAGTTGAAAAAGGAAAAGGTTGTTTGTTGAGTGAATATGAGAAGAAGGTGTGATGAAGTTTTGAGATGTGGGAAAAAGAGAAAGAAAATTGAGAATGAGCAAAAAGAAAAAAATGAGCTCATGTGTTTGTGTGAAAAAAAAAAGAGAAAAAAAAAGTGATTGAAAAAAAGGTGAAAGAGTGAGAAAGAAAAACATTGAAGTGTTGAGAGTAGTGGAATTAAAGTGTGTTGATTGAAAATGTTTGAAGTATTCTGTTCCTAATCTCAAAGTGCCAAAGTTGATTTTTCTATTCTCCATTCACTTGAGTCACTTACCCCATATTGTTATCCCACCTGTCCAAAGAGCCTACATTACAACCTTGAGAAAAGTCCTTTTTGATTCGGCATTGATTTCTAGAGTATGGTCGGAGTTGAGAGTATTTACAAGCCTATGGCTGCCAATTTGTGTGATTGATTGATTGAGTGAGTCCCTTTATCATTGTTATACACTTGTGAGGGAGTTAAACACATCGTTGAGTGCACATCCATGCTTGATCTTGGTGTTTCTTGTTATTGTTGCATGAGTATGATGAAGGAAAGTGAGTGAGTATACGGGTGATTGACTTTTGAAGCTTGAGTTCATTTGCTTGCACTAGTTGATTTTTTTTTACTCATTCCTAACAATTTCACTTGACTTATTATTTCATTGCTTGGGGACAAGCAATATGGTAAGTTTGGGGGGGTTGATTAGGCGTGAAATTGTCATGATTCGTAGCTAGAAACGCCCTAGTTTTGGTCGAGTTTATAGAGTATTTAGAGTCAAATGAGCATTATTTCTATACATTGATAAATTTGTCTCTTTGATGCTCATAGGTGAATAGAGGACGAAAAACGGAGTTCGTAGGACTTTGAATCGACTCAAACGGATGCCCGGATGAGAAGATATTGAAGAAATACGATTGGTATTAGTGCGGACGAGGAAAAGTATCATTTGGAAGGATTAGAGATCACTCGAGCGCATTGCTCGAGCGCCACCGCTCGAGCGCCTTACTCGAGCGCGCAAACGTACAGAACAATTCTTGCGCTCGAGCAGCTCGAGCGCCACCGCTCGAGCGCCCAAAACATACAGAGAAGATTCAGCGCTCGAGCAGCTCGAGCGCGACCGCTCGAGCGAATGCATCATTCGAGCTACACAGCTCGAGCGGGACCGCTCGAGCGTTTTGCTCGAGCGCCCATATACTTTTGCCTCCGGATGCGTATTTTCGGCCCATTAACTCCCGTTTCGACCCGTGCCTATATATACCTCGTCCAAACACGTTTTGAAGGATCCCCAACTTTTAGAAATACTTTTAGACTTAGTTTTTGGAGAAGAAGGAGACGAGCAAGCTTTACTTTTACGTTGTTAAGGTTTTTCATACGAATTCTAGTTTCTTTTCAATTCTTAGTTTCTTTTAATTAGCTCGATTACTTTTAACGCTTTAAACTTCGTTTTAGTTAATTAAATTTCAGTTCTTCGTATTTATTTTCTTTTTAAACCCTAGTTCATGTTTCTTATTTTCTTCGTTCAATTCAATATGTTTATGTTCGTTGTTTCTTTAATTGCTTTTAGTTTTGTTAAAACCATGTCCAGCTAAAACCCTTGCATGCTTAGGTTAGGATGAACTCGTAGAAGTAGGATGTGGGTACATAATTAGGGTAGTTTGTGACGTTAGTTTTAATTCTCTTAGTTAATGAATTCTTATAATTAATCTGAACTTTACCTTTGAATTTAGTACGAAAGTGTTAGAGAGAGGACGACCGCATCACTCAATAACAACTAGTAGTCTTAACGAGAAGGTTTAGGAAAGGTTGATTCATTTACCGGTTTAGCGAGGAGGACGACCGCATCACCTTAGTTAAATTAGGGTCTCATTAATTGAGCACAATCTATTAACTTGTTAGTGGATTAGTGAAGTCGAGTGTTAGGGTAAAGTATTAGGGTTTAGAATCTTGAGCTTTCACCTTGCATTCTTATACTTAGGTTAATTCTTGTTTGTCACGATTACTTTGATTATGTACCTGCTCCGTTAGTATACGTAGGGATTCCTATCTTAAGCATCACCATTTCATACGTGCATACACACCTTAGATACTTAGTTTAATTTTCCTTTTGCATTCGTAGGATAATTTAGTTAGCTTAATTAATCTTTCCAAAAATTCAAAAACAACACACTCATATTAACTACGACGCGTAGATCTTCAGGGATCTATTTGCATATACACTATCCCTTGGGTTCGATAATACTTGGTCCCTATACTTGCCCATACTACAGTGAACCCGTACTCTTGCGGGGTAGCTACTAGTAGAAGCTAGTGTAGTCGCTTCAAGTCAAAGAACCATCTCTGGTGTCATAACTACCCAGATCAGTTGGTTTTCTATAGATGGGTCTGGAAGACCTCCTCTGGTTCTGATAATTAGACTTGCTCTGGTGATTATAGTTCCTTTGAGTATACCTATTCTGGAATTGATTCCTCTGAGAAAATTGTCTCTGGGGTACCTGGTTCTGTTGAACATTGTTCCTTCTCTGGTAGTTGTTACTCTGATTGGTATTCCCCTTCCTTGAGTGTATCCTTTGAGGTCCCCTAATCTGTTTAGGTTCCCTTTGAGGATTTCTCTGGGGTCCTCCAATTTGAGTAATTCCTACTCCTTGGGACTCATTGTTCACAGAACCATCAATCTTTAATGGTTCCCCTTTTTGACACTTATTCTCCAGCATCTTCTCTTCCAGAATAGCCAACTCTTCTGGACCATTTGTTATGTGATTAACAGAGTGATTCCTTTTCCAATCAGGATTGTGAACCACCTTGTAACCATTACCAGTTAAGTCTTTATCATTCCAGATTTCTACCAATTTACCAGCTCTTACAGACTTGTCTTTATTATAGAGGTATTTATGGGTTTTAGTGGTAATTCCAGAATATCCTAAACCACTCTTATCACAAATGCGCTGAGAAGACTCTGATATGATAGATACAACAGATGGTATCTTAGGAGCTTCTCTGGGCATAGGTATCTCCTCTATGTTGTGAGCAACTTGTTTTCCCTTGATAAGAGTCTGGTATTTGGCTCTGAGTTCATTGATCTCATCTTCTTGAGAGGTCCTTTCTTTCATGAGTTGATCTACCAGAGTATCTCTTTCTGTGATCTTATCCTGAAGTTCAGAGACTTCTTTGGAATGATCTTTCATGAGTTCTCTGGTGGATTTGTGCTCATGAGAGAGTGATTGAACTTCAGCTCTGAGCCTACCATTCTCTTTCTCAAGTTTTTGACAAAGTTGGACACAATTTTGGAGATCTGATAACATTTGTTGCATATCAGACTCTCTGGAGTTACCAGATGAATTAGAGGATTCAGTACATTTGGAATTTGATAAAACTAGAGTAGTTTCATTTACCTCAGTGATGTCTGCCATGAGACACACATCATCATCTGATCCAAAGTCAGAAGAAGAAGAACTGGAACTAGTATCCTCCTCTTCTGCTTCTGCCAGCAATGCCCTCTTATCTGCATATCTCCTATCTCTCTTGATTCTTTTCTATTCTCTTTCCCTAGGAGTAAGCTGAGGACAATCATAACTGTAGTGACCAGTCTTGTTACATGTGTAGCAGGCATTGTCTCCTCTGGGACTAGGACTTGACTCTCTCCTCCTCTGGTTGTAGTCTGATCTGGCTGGACTACTCTCTCTCCTCTGGTAGTCAGGTCTGCCAGAGCTACCATCCCTCCTCTGATAATCTGATCTCCCAGAGTTGCCAGGGTTATCATCTCTCCTCCTCTCTGGAGTTCTGAATCTGGTCTCCCTTGAGTCTCCAGATGCCTTCTCCTTCTCTGCAGGCTTGGAGGAACTCTTCCTGTCTCTGGTAGACTCCTTCCAATGCCTTTTGTACCTGCCATATTTTGAACTCATTTTATCTAATTTACGAGTTAGAAGTGCTACCTGCTCCTTGAGGCTCAAGTCATCTGCAGTAGACTCCTTTGGCTTGACATCAGGCTTGAGAGTTGAAGAGAATGCAACTCCTTTCTGGCCAGAAGAGGAAACCTCTTCTGTTTGATCCTCCTCTTGAAGATCATATTCGTAAGCTTTAAGATCAGACAACAGAAGATGGTGATCCAGAGTGTTGAGATCCTTGTTGTCCTTGATCACAGTGACTTTAATTCTCCACCTGCTTGTTAGTGAACGCAAGATTTTGCTATTAATTTCTTTTTCAGAGTAGGTCTTACCTAAGGCACTAGCCTTGTTTAGAAGATTTGTGAGGCGCATGTCCAGCTGGTCTATGGTCTCGTCTGGTTTCATTTTGAACGTATCAAACGAGTGTTGAACAGCCTGGAGCTTGTTATCTTTAATCTTCTATGTTCCCTCGCAGAGAAGTGCAAGTTTGTCCCACATCTCCTTCGCATTGACACAGGTTCTGACCTTCTGTATTACCTCCTTGGTGAGAGTGTTGATAATCTCGGTTCTTGCCACCTGGTCCAGGTTATGTAGCTTTCTCTCATCGTTGTCAAGTTCTTCTTTCTTTTTGAGGATTCGTTGTCTGGGAACTCTATCCTCTGCAGCGTCGCTAGTTTCTTCTCTGGACTCTGACCTGCCACTATCAATAGGAGTCCAGTAAAATTTAATGGGGCCACTTTCTACCACATCTAACATGCGGTGGTGGATAGCTCCCAGATGATTACTCATCATGAAGCTCCAGTGGCTATAGTCCTCAAATGAGAACTCTGGCAATTTGCGACTCTTATAAGAAGATTTTGCAGACATTTTAAATAAAATTTGGGAAATAACAAGAACTTTAACAAAAGCACTAAGGAGCAATGGATCTGCCCGGTGACCACCAAAAGCTTTACAAAGCAGTGGTCGTTGGACACACAGCTCTGATACCACTTGTTGGTCCCACTAGATAGATTAATTGCGGAAGCCTTTAGAACCAAAATGTCTTTAGAGAAAATCTTTTCTAAGAGCACAAATAATAAACAACAGGTATTAAAGAAAGCAATAAATAACACCGTATTTATAGTGGTTCGGATCTGAATATCCTACGTCCACTCTCCCTTGATCAAAGGGGTCTCACTATCCAACCAACAAACTCACTAACCACTGGAATTTCCGAAGTACCAGCACCTTCTTACAATCTCTTTAGATCTAACTTCGATCTAAAGACAAACTTACTCCAACCTTGTCTAACAAGATGAACAGGTTGAGTATATAAACTCCTTACGAGTTGGATGAGTAATTAAGAACAAAGTGAGTGCAAATGCGTAGTGATCAAAAAGCTTAGTATGCTATGTGCGCGTGTAGAGTCTCTAGAGCTTTTTCTTGAACTGCACTCTTGTATATATAGAGGGGATTAGGGTTAGCCGTTGGAGGGCTAATCCAATCAGATCCTCTATATAAGGAAGCCTCAATCAATCAATTCCCTAATTGATTGATTGGGTTGGTGGGATCCTTGGATTGATTATCTTCAAATACTTTCCAGTCCTGATCTTGTTGACTTGATTTGAATCACCAACGGTCAATAGCTTCCTCTGCCTAACTCTGATTCTCTCCAGAGAAGGCAGGACCAGATACCAGGCAACCTCGGTGTCTTCTGGTCCTTATCTGGTGAACAACCAGAATACTCAGTAGAATAAGGGGATCAAACTGAGCATCTTTTGTTCCACCAGACTCGTCTGGTCCGGACTCGTCTGGTCTGGGGAAGGTCCTCTGCCTCTGGTCAGTCTCATCTGGTGAAGTCTTCTGGTGGAGTCCTCTGGTGAAGTCCTCTGGTGGGGTCTTCTGGTGACTCTTCTGGTGAAGTCTTCTGGTCTGGCAGTTCCCCCTAGACTAAGTCCTAATCTAGATCATCATCTGGCTAACAGGTCCAGATGGTCCTATTACATCTTCTGGTTTGTTTTAACTCATCAAAACTAACAATTTTTATCCTAACACGATCCGACAAGTACTAGGCGCCGCCTACCCAAACAATTTATGCGGACTATAAAATAAGGACTATGTGCAAAAGTAATAATGCATGCAAGAGAATTAATCATAAATAGCTGACTTGAACCGAAAATACTAACTTTCTACTAGTAGTTTTCCCGCAAGAGTACGGGTTCACTGTAGTATTGGCAAGTATAGGGACCAAGAATTATCGAACCCAAGGGAAGTGATGTATGCGAATAGATCCCCGAAGATCTATGCGTCGTAATTAATAAATTACTCTACGAATGCAAAAAGAAAAATTAAACTAAGAACATAGAAGTGTATTTTTGAATATGAGATGGAGATGCTCAGGATAAGAATTCCTGCGTATACTAACGAAGCAGGTACATAATCAAGATAACCGTGACGTGCAAGAAATAACCTAAGTAAAAGATTGTAAGATGAAAGCTCAAGAATTCAACCCTAATACTTTATCCTAACAATCGACTTCACTAATCCACTAACAAGTTAATAGATAATGCTTAATTAACGAGACCCTAATTTAACTAAGGTGATGTGGTCGTCCTCCCTAGATAAACCGGTAGATTAATTAACCCTTTCTAAACCCTCTCATTAAGTCTACTAGTTGTTAAAGAGTGATAAGGTCGTCCTCTCTCGAACACTTTTCGAACGAAATTCAAAGATAAAGTTAAGATCGATTTTAAGAATTCATTAATTAAGAGAATTAAAACTAAACGTCACGAATTACCCTAATTACGTACCCACATCCTACTTCTACGAGTTCATCCTACCCCAAGCATGCAAGGGTTTTAGCTAGACATGGTTTTAACAGTGATAGACACAATTGAAGAAATAACGAACATAAACATGATTATACGAACTAAATTACTATCAAACATAAACTAAGGTTTTAAGAAAATAAATGCTAAGAACTGAAATTAGATTGATAAAAACGAAGTCTCAAGTGTTTAACGTCAACGAGCTAATTAAGAGAAACTAAAAATTGAAAACAAACTAAGAATTCGTAAGAAAACCTCGATTACACGTGAAAATTAAGCTTGCTCGTCTCTTCTCCTCTTTCTCTCTCCAAAAACTAACTCTAAAAGTGATGTGGTATGAAGTGGTGTCCAAAAACGTGTTCGGGACGAGTATATATAAGCATCGGGCCGAATCGGGAACTCATGGGCCGAAAAACGAATCAGGAGGCAAAAATATGAAAGTGCTCGAGCAGCACCCGCTCGAGCGGGGGCACTCGAGCTCAATAGCTCTAATACATCAGGGGCTCGAGCACTCGTGCTCGAGCTGGTCGAGTGGCCAAATCGTTCTGTGAGTTTCGGGCTCGAGTGGCTCGAATGACAAAAGTTCTCTAGACAATTTCGGTGCTCGAGCGGTGGTGCTCGAGTGAAACAGCTCGAGTGGTCCTCCTTCTTCTTCAATTGATACTTTTCTTCTCGCGCACTAATACCAATCGTATTTCTTCGATATCTTCTCATTGGGGCATCCGTTTGAGTCGATTCAAAGTCCTACGAACTCCATTTTTCACCCTCGATTCACCTATGAGCATCAAAGATAAAAATTCATCAATGTATAGAAATAGTACTCAATTGACTCTAATACTCAATAATATCGACCAAAACTTGGGCATTTCTAGCTACGAATCATGACAATTTCACGCCTAATCAATAACATGTGCATATATCAATTAAGCATATAAGATAATAATTTATTGGGAACTAATTTTAAGATTAATTCCAAAAATTTGAGCTTAATTATTATGCAAAGAATTATTACTTTTAATTTTCAAGTATTTTTGGAACTTGATAAGTTAAAATGAGGGCACAAATATACTAGGAAAATTAAAATAATATAAGACCCAAAAAACGGGCTGCAGGCGGCGGCGGCGCGCGCGGTGCCCTGTGGCCCGCGGCGGTGGCCTTTGGCGCCATATTTAATTAATTTTTTTTCCGATCTGATTAAAAACAATTGCAAACAATAATATATATGCAATGTATAAATTAAGTGCACAGTTAATTCATAGCACATATGGATCTAGAAATTGATACGATAATTAATTATCATGCTATAGAAAATTAAATTTAGATTCGTACCGATTAGCTTCGGGCAGAGACTCGTGCTGATAACGTGTTGTAAATTATAAGCGTAAAGTTGAGACATCGGTTTGTTTACCCAGTTTGCTAATAACGACTAGTCTCGGGGCGTACCAAGCCATGAACTTTCACTAATATTTCTGTGTGTATACAATACTGAGTACAAGGATCTATATATAATAGAGAAACCTTAATCTAAACCTAAAACCTATTTAGGTTATGAGGTCCATTAGTAATGTCCACATCAAATCTTCTAGATTTGGTATATTAAATCTACTGGATTTATAACAAGAATGATTATTCTTTATTTTTTCGAATCACCATTCCTTATGAAATCATGATTCCAATTAAAAATTCACACCAATTATAAAATTAGGAATGTATTCATGAATGATATTCCATTCTTAAGCTATTTCATCATACCAATCGAGCCCTTGGACTTTTAAATAAGACGAAATTCTTTCAAGGTATTAAAGTTAAAAGGCACACGTCCAGACAAAGATTATGGGTTCGCTTCCCGCTAAAAGCAATTCAACTCACATTAAATTGTCCACTCATTGAACCCCCAAAGGGAGAATTCAGACTTTTTGATGGGGTATAATTTTTTAAGCACTCAAAACTTTTGACCAACTTTTATTTGCAATAAAAATAATTAAATAACGTTAAAAAATAAAATACCCAATATCATCTTTTTCGAACCCAATTAATCCTATTAAAAAAAAAAATCGAAAGCGAAAACTGCTTCTTCTTCTCCAAATCCCTTTTTCAAGTTTTCTTCAAATCGAAAGAAAGGAAGTTGCTCATACAAACACATTACCTTCTACTAACTTGTCTGCTTTGAGGTTGATAGAGATAGAGAGAGAAATCGCTCACTGATCAAATGAGTAACGGTACTGTTGACAAGAACTTTATTTTCTTTGAACGAGAAACCAATAACTCTTATTACAGTGCTCCTCAAACGAGAAAATTCAAAATTGGCAAGTAGGTTTTTCAAAATTTTGACTAATCTTATTCGTTCAATATTAGGCTTATTTAATTGGAAAATATACTTCTTAGTTGAATACGTGTTCTGGAATTTGGATATTTTTATAGCTTATGTATATTTAAGAGCTAATCAACTGTTAAATCCGAAATGTGAATTAAGGTGACTCTGAGTGACTGGTCTTAGAAAATATGGGGTCTTTAATTTTGATGGGCTTACATTGTATGCGAATATGCTTGGAAGCCACCACCCGTTTGTTTTAATATGCTTATGAAATTCCTATTGCTGTAGAAAGAAGGATATTTCATTAAATTTTGGTGGTAATTGAACAAGGATTGCGCGGCGATGAATGGGGTTAGGAGTAATCTGCTTAATTGGAAAAATGGAATTTGGAATCAGCGAGTAATAGTGTTCACTACTTTGGCTCAAGATTAAAGATTCTTTAGATATATGATGATGATTGAATGCTTTTAAGCGACCCCACTCTGTTTAATAGCCAAGTTTCGAGGATGTTCCTCTAAATTTTGTTCGAATGGTTCAACTTTTTTTTTTTTTTTACATGTGTTAGAAACTTTTAGTTGCCACATTAACCATTCTATAATCTATGAGCGCAGTCATTATTCATAAGATTCATTGAATTCTAATCTTTCTTATAAACCTTTTTCTTTTGATGTAAATGCAACAAAAAATTAGCTTGTTGCATTATACGAAAGGAACAAGCTATGTTTTGGATAATTAACACACTACATAATTGTACCAACCAACCCCTTCTTAACCCCATTTTAAGAACCCTCTAGAAAAAACATCACTCTACTCTATCATAAGCCTTACTCATATCTAACTTAAACGCAAATGACCCTTTAGTAACCTCTTTATTCAACTTCATATGATTAAAATCTCATAAGCTAGGAGAGTGTTATCAGTAATGAGTCGACCAAGAACAAATGCAGACTGACACATATCAATAATAGAAGGAAGAAATGACTTCAGAGGATTAGCAATATTTTTTGTAACAATCTTAAGAGACACATTACACAAACTAATAGGCCTAAAGTCAACAGGAGAAAGGTGTTTTTTTTTTTTTTTGTGGAATCAAAACAATATGTGTGTGATTAATAGCAGCAGGAGACGCACCAGAATTCAAGATATCAAGAGAAGCACCAATAACATCACTACCAACAACATTCCAAAATTTCTGATAAAATAAAGCTGACATACCATCTGGGCCAGGAGATTTAGTAGGATACATCTGCTTAATAGCAGTAGTTACCTCATCTTCTGTAAACGCCATGCCCAGAGCCTATCGCATATCTTCTGTTGCCCTGCACTCCACAGCATCCACAGCCTCATTCATATTGATCAGCTGGTCTTTCGCAGTAAAAGGATTGGTGAAATAACTCTGGAACACCCTCTCGATCTCCTCCTAATCATCTCAAGGCCTCCCCTCGTCATCAGTGATCGAAGCAATATGATTCTGACGCTTCCTCCCGCTAGCAATCTTATGGTAAAAAAAAGGTATTTCTATCACCCTCCACCACCATCCAATTAACCCTCGAATATTGTAACCAATAAAGCTCCTGCGGTCTAAGCAAGGCCGCAACCTTATTCTCCAATGCCCGAGGTGCCAACAAATTTTAATCCAAAGGAGGTAGCTGATGTTACACCTCCCAATCTCTCTTGGCAAATTTCCAAAATTAATATTATCCCACATCTGCAACTCCCTTCCACATGTAGTAACTCGCTGCACAAGCCTTTTTTTAGGAGTATCCATAAGAGGTCATATGCCCCCCGTCCACCGGCCATCACTTCTCGCAACCCTATCTCACTGGACCCAAAACTTCTCAAAATGAAATAGCTTCGAGAGTCTACGATGTCTGCCTCGACCTCCTCCTCTTTTCGTCCACTCCACCAGCAAAGGACAATGATCTGACAACAATCTAGTCAAATGATGCACTCCAAAATGTTGAAAACGTGCCATCCAAGCAGAATTAGCCAGAGCTCGATCCAATCTCTTCTGAATATTATGAGAGCCCCTCCGTTTGTTTGTCCACGTGAAGTTAGCTCCACTAAAGCCCAAGTCAAATAAACCACTGTGGAGTGTCATATGTGAAGTATCTTGTCTGATGTGCTTGATTCAATAAGAAGCTATGTTGTAAATTTGTGAGCCGTAAAAGTTAGTCAAATTTTGAGTACCAGAGGAGGTGCATCAGATGAGGATGACCAGAGTAGTCTGGCAGATGAGCTATCAGATGAGGTCCATCAGATGAGGTATACCAGAGGAGTCCTATCAGAGGAGGTTTGGACCAGAAGTCATCTGATGTGAATGACCAGAATCAGACGAGGTCAAGTCATCTGATCCAAAAGGTTCAAAGAGCGAACTACACCAAATTGAAGCTAGCGCGATGGCGGTTCTAACTGAATCAACTGGAGCGGTTATTGAATTCGTTAGCCAGCTGGATAACTACCTTACATTGAGTTTGTTACAACTGAATCGAATCTAGGGTTCATCTCTATCTCTATAAACTATAAAAAGGGGGCTTCTCACCTGAGAGAAGAAGCATACACAATTTGAGTGAGATCATTATTGATTGAAAACACAGAGAGTTTGTGAGATTGAGCGATTGTAACTTCCATTCTTCTTACTTAGTGAAAAGATATCCTCTCCGAACCCGTGGACGTAGGAGTATTCATCTCCGAACCACGTAATTCTGGTGTTCTTGTGTGATTTCAATTTCGTTCTTATTTTGTTGTCGTAATTCTGATTCCCTGATTACAAGTTTTCTTGTGAATCCAAAATCGATTAACAAGTGGCGCCGTCTGTGGGAAGCAATGATGGCTACAACTAAGTTCGACATTGAGAAGTTCACGGGGAAGAACGATTTCAACTTATGGAAGATTAAGATGAAGGCTCTCCTGGTACACAATGGTTTGTTCGAAGCCTTGTTGCCACCGGATCAGGTGGCTTCTGGAACTAATCCGGCGAAGTTGGAGGAGAACAAGAGGAAAGCACACAGTGCGCTTATCTTGTGTCTTGGGGATAAACCATTGAGGGAAGTATCGAAGGAGAAAACCGCTCTTGAAGTCTGGAATTAGCTGGAGCAGTTATACCAGACCAAATCTGTCACGAACAAGTTATACATGAAACAGAAGCTTCAAGTCTTCAAGATGAGTGAAGACAAGAATCTTGGTGATCAGTTGGACGAGTTCAACAGATTGGTGGATGATCTGGAGAGTTTGGATGTTACAATTGATGATGAAGACAAGTCATTGATGTTGTTGAATTCTCTACCTAAGTCTCTGGAAAATTTCAAAGATGCCTTGCTATTCGGAAGACAAGATCAGGTGATGTTTGATGATATTCAAACTGCCCTAAAAACCAAGTTTCTACAGATCCAGACTGAAGGGAAGAAGCCTGCTGAAGGATTGAATGTGCAATCCAAGAAGAAGAAGGGGTTTCAGTCCAAGAAGAAGGATGGTGGAAAAGGGAATAAGGGTGGGAAAAAATCTGATTTTGTTGAAAAGAGAAAGTGTTTCACTTGCCATAAGGAAGGTCATCTGAGAAAGAATTGCCCTGAAAGGAGGAAGAAAGACAATCAAAATGATCAAGATGGAAATGCAGCTGTGGTGGAGGTTGAAGGATATGATAGTGCAGAGGTTTTGATGGTTAGTCATGAAAGACTAAGTCAAGAGTGGGTCCTGGACTCTGGGTGTACTTTTCATATGTGTCCACATGAAGACTGGTTTCTGAATCTTGAGAAGATTGATGGAGGTCTTGTTCTTTTGGGTAATGATGAGAGTTGTAGAGTGCAAGGATCCGGTTCTATCAAGATCAAGATGTTTGATGGAGTTGATAGGATCTTATCTGATGTCAGGTTTGTTCCTGAGTTGAAGAGAAATTTGGTTTCTTTGGGTACATTGAATTCTAAGGGCTTTGAGTTCAAGACAGAAAAGGGAGTTCCGTCAATAACCAAATCTGGAAGAATTGTTATGAAGGGTATGATTAAGAATGGTTTGTATACTTTGATTGGAAGGACAGTAACGGGATCAGCTGATGTTGCAATGGAGTCTTCTGATGTCAACCTATGGCACAAGAGATTGGCACATGTTGGTGAGAAGGGTCTGGTGGAGTTATCCAAGAAGGGAGTAATCCCAGGGAAGGGGATATGTAAGCTGGAATTCTGTGAGAAGTGTGTTCTGGGGAAATCAAAGAAGCAAGCATACCAGAAGGGGAAGCATACCACCAAGGAGGTTATGGATTACATACATTCTGATGTATGGGGACCAGCAAGGGTATCCACTCATGGTGGAGGCAAGTATTTCCTTACCCTTATTGATGATTATTCCAGAAAGGTTTGGGTTTACATTCTTAAACAGAAGAGTGATGTCTTCTCTAAGTTCAAAGAATGGTTGATTGAACTTGAGAATAAGAGAGGCAGAACTATCAAGCACTTAAGGACTGATAATGGGCTTGAATTCCTATCAGAGGAGTTTCAACAATTTTGTAGGGAGAATGGTATTACTAGGCATAAAATTGTTCCTTCAAACCCTCAGCAGAATGGACTAGCTGAGAGAATGAATAGAACTATTCTGGAAAGGGTTAGGTGTATGTTATCTGATGCTCAATTACCTAAGAGTTTTTGGGGTGAAGCTGTTAACACAGCTTTGTATCTCATTAATAAAGTGTCATCATCTGCTATTGAGTTTAAAACCCCAGATGAGATCTGGTATGGAAAGATATCAGATTACTCAAAGTTGAAAGTATTTGGATGTCTAGCTTATGTTCATGTGAAACAAGACAAACTTGAACCTAGAGCTTTAAAATGTGTTTTCATTGGATATCCAAAGGGTGTTAAAGGGTACAAGTTGTGGTGTCTAGAGCCTGGAAACTAGAAGTGTATTACCAGCAGAGATGTTGTGTTTAATGAATCACAAATGGGGTACAAGTCTGGTGGAGGTGATAGAGAGTCATCAGCTGAAGAGATGGATGGTGTTATTTTTTAGCCAATTACTCAAGTTGAGGTGGAGTCTGATCATGATAAACATGATAGTGCATTTGGTTCTGAACCAGAGCAGGATACAGGAGAGAATGAGTCATCTGATGAGGAAAATGCACCAGCAGAGGAGGAGGCAGGAGTGCAAGAAGCAGACTTGAGAAATTATAGTCTGACAAGAGACAGGACTAGAAGACAAATACATCCTCCAGCAAGGTTTGGTCGAGTTGATCTGGTCTCCTATGCACTTGTTACTGCAGAAGCCATAGAGTACCAAGAACCTAAGAGTTACAAGGAAGCCCTTGAGTGTGATGATAGGGATTCATGGATTACAGCCATGACAGAAGAGATGGAGTCTCTTAAGAAGAATCATACCTGTATTCTTGTTAATAAGCCACCCAAGCAGAAGCTAATCAGTTGTAAATGGCTGTTTAAAATGAAGCTTGAATCTGGTGTGAAGGACCAAGTGAGGTTTAAAGCCAGGTTAGTAGCCAGAGGATTTACTCAAAGGGAAGGAATTGATTACAATGAGGTATTTTCACCTGTAGTCAAGCATTGTTCAATCAGATTACTTCTGAGCAGAGTAGTCCAAGAAGATCTGGAGCTGCTACAACTTGATGTCAAGACAGCTTTTCTGCATGGGGATCTTATTGAGAGTTTATACATGCACCAGCCAGAAGGGTTTGTTGAACCTGGGGGAGAAGGAAAGGTGTGTCTACTCAAGATATCATTGTATGGCCTCAAGCAAAGTCCAAGACAATGGCACAAGAAGTTTAATGAAGTTATGCTATCCATTGGTTTTGTAAGAAGCAAGTATGATACTTGTGTATATCTGGAAAGACAAGGGAGTGATGTGATAGCCTATCTTCTGATCTATGTAGATGATATGCTTATTACTAGTAAGAGTCTGTTGAAAATTCAGAGTATCAAAAGCAAGCTCAGTGCCAGATTTGATATGAAGGACTTAGGGAATGCTAAAAGGATTCTTGGAATGGATATTCTTAGGGACAGAGCAGCTGGAAGACTATTCTTATCCCAGAAGAGTTACATTGAGAAGGTCCTGAATAGGTTCAACATGCATGAGAGTAGGTCTGTATCAACTCCTCTGGGACAACAGTTCAAATTATCTAAGGAGATGGAACCAACGTCTGAAGAAGAAAAAAAGGCTATGATGAAAGTACCTTATGCAAATGGAGTTGGAAGCTTGATGTATGCTCTGGTCTGCAGCAGACCAGACTTAGCTTATTCATTGAGTATGGTAAGCAGATACATGTCTAATCCAGGGAAGTTACATTGGGAAGCTTTGAAATGGATATTCAAATACCTTAAAAGGTCATCTGATCTGGGTTTGATGTTTGAAAAGATGACTGACCAGAAGAGTCCACTGGAAGGATTTGTAGATTCTGATTTTGCTGCTAATCTGGATACCAGAAGATCCTTAACAGGGTATATCTTTACTCTTTACAATACTGTTGTGAGCTGGAGATCTGCTCTGCAGAGTGGAGTTGCATTATCTACTACAAAAGCAGAGTTTGTTGCAGTGTCTAAGGCTGTTAAGGAGGTTTTGTGGTTGAAAGGCATTATCAAGGATTTTGGTATAAACCAAAGGACTGTGGTCATTCATTGTGATAATCAGAGTGCAGTTCATCTGGTTAAACATCAAGTGTTCCATGAGAGATCAAAGCACATTGATGTAAGGTTGCATTTTGTAAGGGAAATCATTGACAAAGGAGTGGTTCTGATCCAGAAGATACCTACAGAGGACAATGCTGCAGATATGTGTACTAAGTCTTTACCATGTACTAAATTCAAGTTATGTGTTGAATTGGTAAAGATGAGTGTATGGGATGTTCCTTAGGCCCAAGCTGGAGCGTGGAGGAGAGGAAGAGAGGATGGATACTTCTCATCTGAGGTGGAGAATTGTGGAGTGTCATATGTGAAGTATCTTGTCTGCTGTGCTTGATTCAATAAGAAGTTATGTTGTAAATGTGTGAGCCGTAAAAGTTAGTCAAATTTTGAGTACCAGAGGAGGTGCATCAGATGAGGATGGCCAGAGGAGTCTGACAAGAGTAGTCTGGCAGATGAGCTATCAGAGGATGTCCATCAGATGAGGTATACCAGAGGAGTCCTATCAGAGGAGGTCTGGACCAGAAGTCATCTGATGTGAATGACCAGAATCAGACGAGGTCAAGTCATCTGATCCAAAAGGTTCAAAGACGCGAACTACACCAAATTGAAGCTAGCGCGATGGCGGTTCTAACTGAATCAACTGGAGCGGTTATTGAATTCGTTAGCCAGCTGGATAACTACCTTACATTGAGTTTGTTACAACTGAATCGAATCTAGGGTTCGTCTCTATCTCTGAAAACTATAAAAAGGGGGCTTCTCAGCTGAGAGAAGAAGCATACACAATTTGAGTGAGATCATTATTGATTGAAAACACAGAGAGTCTGTGAGATTGAGCGATTGTAACTTCCATTCTTCTTACTTAGTGAAAAGCTATCCTCTCCGATCCCGTGGACGTAGGAGTATTCATCTCCGAACCACGTAATTCTGGTGTTCTTGTGTGATTTCAATTTCGTTCTTATTTTGTTGCCGTAATTCCGATCCCCTGATTACAAATTTTCTTGTGAATCCAAAACCGATTAACAACCACAATCCTCCACACAATCCCTAAATTTAAGCATCCTCTGCCTACTATGATTATTACCCCCTATTTTCTCATTATCGAACATTATTTCATTAAAATCGCTCACATACAACTATTATTACCCCCTAACTATCACTAGTTCATTTTCTATTTGAATGTTGTTAAGGTATTAGTTAAAAAAATGAAGTTGTCATTAATTTATGACCAAACATGTCAAATAACAATTAAAAGATATTTTAGAAATAATACAAGTCTATTAGATTGAAAATCTATAATAATACAGAGTACTATTTAGCAAATGAATTTTCATGTTTTATGCATACGTACGAATATCATTATTTAAATATATGTTTTCTTTTAAATTACTAAACAAACTCAAAAGTTATTCCCCGTCCTTCTATTTGCTTCTCTTTTTTTTTTTTTTTTGGACAAAAGTATTAAAATAAGTAGAATAATATAGATATGGTACAAGTGATATAATTGAAAGAGAAAATTAAATAATATATATATATATATGATATTACATAGATAAAATATTATTAATGTGTAGAAAGGAATAAAATATGAAAATATAAATTATGTTTATTTTCAAAAAATGAATGGAAAATAAATAGAGGATCAGATGAAAATGATAAAATAGGAAGTAAAATTAGGGAGGGAGGGGGCGAGCATTTTTTTTAATTATTAAACAGCCATAATAAGTATGTTACATAAATATCAAGTCTTTGCCTTTTAATTACTACTTTATTATTTTAATATTTTTTAGCAAATTGATTTGACATAGGTTGACTGATTTTATTAAAAGGATTATTGCAATTAAAATATGTAACAATCCAAAAGTACGTAATGCTACAAAATCAAGTGTCATCAATGCAAATATTACACTCTGAAAAAGTGGTAGATTTATATCATTATTACCATTGTTCATATAATTTTCTAATCTCTTGACCTGCTAACTATCCACAAATGTCGATTAGAACCCTTCTGTCATGTTTAATCATATGGTTAGCAATAGCTTCTAAAGCGAGATCGACAAAATATGGTGAGAAAGGGGTGGAGAACCTCTTGTCTGTCGTCTATAATTCAACAGTTTCAAAAAATAACCCGAATGCTCACAAAACGATAACGGATGCTTTGGCTGTTGCTCCGGCTCACAGCGCTATGAAATATTACATTCATGTGGAGGCGGGCGTATACGTCGAGCGTGTTGAGGTAGGGAAGAACTTGACAAATATAGTGCTTATTGGCGATGGAGCATCAACGACCAAAGTTCAATGGAATCGGCATGCCCCAAATTATAGCACATCACAAACCGGCACAATTAGTGAGTACCCATATTCATATTTATTTTACTTGTTCTTATTTTTTTATTTTATTCTTTGTTGACTGTTAAAAATGAAAGCCATGAGTCGTACAACTTTCATTTTTCTTTGAAGTTTTAGTTATGTACATAACCAAAACATTAAAAACTGAAGTTATAACATCACTATTATATCATATATTTTTTTAAAGTTAATAGGATTAAAAATTATTATGAAAAATTAATCAGGACTTATGAAATGAGGGAAAATTATTTTTTTGCTTTTAAGACATTCCACTTTCATAAATTGAATTTCGTCTTATTAACATTCAAAATTCAATGTTTATTCATTTGATTGATTATTGCGAGTCTTATGGTAACAAGTTTTGATAGTTAACAAGACAAAAATTAGTAATAAAATATATAAAAAGTTGAAAAATATCACTTCAACTCAAAATTGACGGTAGCCGGTTTAAATACTAAAATTTTAAATTCCAAAAGTTAACATGACGAAATCCAACTCGCGAAAGTTGAGTTATTTGAAAGCTGAAGTGACAAACTTCTGAGGAAAAAAATATGTCTTAATAATCATTTTTCCTTACTCTACATTAATAGTAGCTTCGACTCAAATATTGTTTTCCAAATCAATCATATATATATGGCAGCTATTCTAGGAAATGGATTCATCGCCATGTTTATTACATTTGAAAACACCGCCGGTGAATTTGGCAACCAAGCTGCAGCCGCCGTGACAAGAGCAAACCACGTGGCGTATTACAAATGTGCATTTATTGGCTATCAAGACACAATCTACACAGGATCGGGCTTGCAATTTTACCGAGAGTGTGACATTTACGGCACAGTAGACTTCATCTGCGGAGATGCAGCCATCGTATTTCAATCTTGCAATTTATACGCGAAGAAACATAAGACTGTAACATTCACGGCCCAAAAAAAAGGCACACCTTCTCCCTTAGAACCTTCGGGATTTGTTATCCAGAACTGCACGTTAACCACTGCACCCGGGATCTATTCCCCAAAGGGTAATATTAAAGCATTTTTGGGTCGTCCATGGTCTATTTATTCGACTGTAGTTGTGATGGAGTCGTATCTTGATAGTATTATACAACCGGTTGGATGGAGAGATTGGCACGGATCAAATATCACCGATAAGTTAGTTTATAGGGAGTTTAATAATCGTGGGCCCGGGGCACCTACCAATAAAAGGGTACATTGGTCTGGATATGAAGATGTTACGGGCCATCCTGAAAAAATAAAAGAATTTACGGTTGGAGAATTCATTAATAAAGATGGTTGGCTTAATGGAACTAATATTCCATACTCCAGTGGATTTATGAATGACTTTAATTAATTGGATTAATGGTTAATTTGGACTTGGTCAACCATACAAGTTTATGAAGGAAAATTAGATTAAGATTACAGTAAAATGATTCCTTGATTATCAGATTATGTTGATGTTAATGTTAAGCTCTAATCCATCATAAATGATTAATTCTTGTGGGATATGGATCGCGAGATGCATTTAAAATTATTATTGTCTTTTTATTTTCTCTTCGGATCCCTTAGTTTCACTCTCCTATTTTATCTATTACTGGCTGTAGACCCGCGAATTTCGCGGGTTTCGAGAAAATTTGTTAGAATTTTTTTAAGAACATCATATAAATATGTTTTTATTCATTTGGTTATCTAGTTATTAATTATTTATTCGTGACAAATGTATTAAATTAATAAAAATATATTTATTTCAATAAAAAAACACTAAACACCAATACAATAATCACAAATTCCTAAATCTCCCTGTAAACAACATTTGTTGTATACTTCGTTGGTTTTCCTTCAAAATTAGAACACAAAATTTTCAATCATTTTTTACTCCTTACCTTTGATACTGCAACATACAGTTGGCTATGAGTGAAAATTGGCTTTGAGAGGTATAAACCAACGGTTGAAAATGATTGATCTTGATTTTTATTAATAGTCATTGCAAAACACAGTAAAATGGGAACCTGTTACATGCAAAATCTTTATTATTAAAAAAAAAAAAAAAACCAAAACGATACTCAATAAACTTGAAAGATACAAACCTTCAATTCAACTATACCTAACACAAATATATTAGATTTTCCCATCAATCAAAAATAATTTTAAGCAAAAGCTTGATAACATGTACATAGATCAAATGAAGGACTGGTGAAGTCTTGAGTAATGAAAAAAGATTAGAAAATAATGAGAATATATGGATACTAATATAAAAGACCATGAACTTATGAATAGGTTAACATGATAAAAAATTGTAAGATTCCAGAGACATAATTATGTTATATATATACCTTTTTCCCTGTTTAATAGTTTTACACGGTACATCCTTTGGTAATTATAGGTCAAATAATATTAAAAGAAGTGAAGAGATTCATTTATCGGTAACCGGACAAGATTTTTTTTGTTATATTAATTACTATATCAATATTTTTTAGATTTTGTAGATATTATACATAGAAATACACGTAATGTATACATAATTTATTAACAAAGCTGAAATAAAATTATATTGCTAAAATTTTATGTTAATAAATTATCATCAGTGTTTTGTTTGAAGTGTATTAATTATTTTCACTAAATTCATCAGTTTCACTGATATTATTTATCTCAACTAAAAGTATTAGTAGTTTAACTAAATAGTATTAATAAAAAAAAGATACATTTACAAATATAAGAAACTATCTTTATGGACTTATAAAATTAAAACACTATATTTACAATCTTGCAAAATAAGGACACTATCTTTTATGTTGGACAAATTTAGGCCAAATTGTATAAAATGTGGATCAAATAAATTCCGATTATGATATGCTCATTTGACCGGATTTTATAAAAAAAATTGGTCTAAATTAAAAGATAGTATCCTAGTTTTTCATTTTAAAGATATTATCTCATTTTTGCAAGTTCGTAAAGATAGTGTCCTAATTTTACAAATATTCATAAGGTAGTGTCCTAAAATAACAATTTTTCCCTTATAACCAATATATATATAAGAAAAGCAAGATTGAGAAACAAAAAATAAGGTCAATTTAATGGAGAAAAGTATGGAACTATTTCAAAAATTATATTCTTACAATAACCGCTTCAGAGAAGAGTTGGGAGAATTGACCTGATCTCCAGTGGTTGTATCCTTTTAGAATCAAAACCATAGTTAATTAATCTATTAGACATTATAGTACAATTTATTTTTTTAATAATCTTTTTAATATGTGAAAACTATCTAAAAGTTAACTATCTATGTTATTGTAGAAGTTGTTATTTATGACCACATCTTCCGATTAAATGAAATGTAGGCCAAATTTTATAAAACATGGGTTAAAAAAAAGTCTGATTATGATATGCCGTGTTGGCTGTATTTTATAAAAATAAAAAAAAAATGGACTAAATGATTGGTATTCACGAACACTCACTACAAAAGGATTGGTCTTTAGTTATAATAATTATTTCATTATTGTTTCTCCCGCTAAAAGTCCAAGGATAGGATCATGTCATTAAAGATTATTGTCTGTTAATAAAGAGTTATCCTTAATGATTGTTTCATGTCATTAAAGACTTGTCTTTAAATATTATTTTTGTCATTAAAGGTTTTTAGCTAGAGAAACAATAATTACAGGATATGACAAGATTTGTTGTCATATGTGGGGCAAATTTAGGCAAAAGTTTATAAAATGTGGGTCAAATATAGCCCAATTATGATATGCTCAGTTGACCGTATTTTATAAAATTTGGCCTATATTAGCTAAAATTATAAGATAGTGTCCTAATCTTGCAAGTTTGTGAAAATATTATCCTAATTTTGCAAGTGCGTAAAGATATAGACTCAATTTTGCAAGCCCCAAAAATAGTGTACTAATTCTACAAACACTCATAAGGTAGTGTCATAAAATAATATTTTTTTCCTTATAACCAATCTAGTTAATGGCAGGGAAGAGTATTAATTTTTTATTTAAAGAACATTAATTGGTTAAAGTAAAGTGTATTTATAAAAATAATTATAAAGTGGTTCATATATGAAATAATTTACTTCTAAAACATACTCTCAATAGTAATATTTTATGATTAAAGTATGTGGTACCACATTGAGGTTAATTATGTTTCTAATCTATCAAGAATGTTGTCTTAACTACGAATTATTATGTATACAATAAGTCTTTCTATCACTAAATTAACTCATATTCGCAAGAATTTTAATTTTTTAGGATATTATCTTATGTGTGTTTGCAAAATTTGGATATTATTTTTTAGGGCTTACAAATATAAGAAACTATCTTTATAGGCTTATAAAATTAGAACATTATCTTTACAATCTTGCAAAATAAGGATATTATCTTTTATGTTGAGCAAATATAGGTCAAATTTTAATAAAATGTGGGTCAAATAAAGCTCGATTATGATATGTTCAGTTGCCCGTATTTTATAAAATTTGGTCTAATTAGCCTAAATTAAAAAAGAGTGTCCTAGTTTTGCAAGTTTAAAAAGATAATGTTTTAATTTTGCAAGTTCGTAAAGATATTGTCTCAATTTTGCAAGTCTGTAAAGATATTGTCCTAATTTTATAAACACTCATAAGTTAGTGTCCTAAAATAAAAAATTCCCTTATAACCAATTTATTTAAAAAAAAGCAAGATTGAGAAACAAAAAATAAGGTCAATTTCAATGGAGAAAAGTATGGAACTTTTAAAAAAAAAAAATTCTTATGATAACCGCTTCAGAGAAGAGTTGAGAGAGTTGACTCGATCTTTAGTTGTTGTTTTCTTATAGAATAAAAACCATAATTAATTAATCTATAAGATATTTTAGTACCATTCATATTTTTAAATAAACTTTTTAACATGTGAAAACAATCTTCAAGTTAATTATCTATGTAATTGTAGAAATTGTTAATTATGATCACATCTTCCGCTTAAATGAAAATTAGGCCAAATTTTATAAAATGTGGGTTGAATAAAGTCCTATTATGATATGTCCAGTTGGCTATATTATATAAAATTTTGACTTAATTGACCAAAATTAAAAGATAGTGTCCTAGTCTTGAAAGTCTGTAAAGATCCTAATTTTGCAAGTCGTAAAGATAATTTTACAAATACTCATAAGATAGTGTCTTAAAATAACAAATTTTCCCTTATAACCAATAGTTAATGGTAACAAAGATTATTAATTGTTTATTTAAAGAATATTAATTGGTTAAAAGTAAAGTGTATCTAAAAATAATTTTAAAGTGGTTCATATATGAACCAATTTAATTCTAAAACATACTCTCAATAATAATATTTTATGACTAAATTTTGTAATTTCACATTGAGGTTAATTATGCTTCTAATTTACCGCCAATATAGTCTGTACTACGAATTGATATGTATAAAATAAAGGCATACCTCATAAATTATCAATAAATTAACTCATATACGCAAGGAGAAATTATTTTTTAAGACATTATTTTATGGGTGTTTACAAAATTAGGACACTATCTTTCGGGCTTACAAATTTAGAAAACTATCTTAATGGTCTTATAAAATTAAAACACTATCTTTACAATCTTGCAAAATAAGGACACTATCTTTTATGTTGGGCAAATTTAGGCAAAAGTTTATAAAATGTGGGTCAAATAAAGCCCGATTATGATATGCCCAGTTGACCATATTTTATAAAATTTGGCCTATATTAGCTAAAATTAAAAGATAATGTCCTAGTTTTGCAAGTTTGTGAACATATTGTCCTAATTTTTCAAATTTGTAAAGATATTGACTCAATTTTGTAAGCCCATATAGTATTCTAATTCTACAAACTCTCATAAGATAGTGCTCTAAAATAACAATTTGCCCCTTAGAACCAATTTAGTTAATGATAATGAAGAGTATTAATTGTTTATTTAAAAATATAAGAATATAAGTTAATTTATTCCAATTAAATCGATGATAACTAACATTATATCACAATTTATGTTAGGTAGATATTTAACCAAATAAATTACATTAACAAACAAAGATGGCAGGTAAATCAATCCCAATGAATGAATCAGCATAGGACCAGGAAAGAGTATAAAAATACTCTAGAAATAGCAAGTCAAACCAAGCTAAAAAATAATAATTACCTAAACTATGAAACTAATTTTTTATTATATACCCGATAAAAACGCTAGAAAAACGGATTTGATAGGAAAAATTCGAAAAAAAAAATATCTACATTTATTAGGATGGATATATGCAATACAGATGTATTTGTATAATTCTCAAAAGAAGATATTAATTTTTTGAGAAAATGCACTTTTTTGTCCTTTAACTTTGGTCGATTTTGGTTTTCGTCCTGTTAACTTTAGAATTTTGAATTTCATTCTATAACTTACAAAAATTGTGTTTTTCGTCCTGTTAACTTTGAGATTTTGAATTTCGTCCTATAACTTACAAAAAATTGGTGCCACGTCAGATTTACCGGACAAAAAACATATTTTTTTTGTAAGTTATAGGACAAAAAAACACAATTTTTTGTAAGTTATAGGATGAAATCCAAAATTCCAAAGTTAACAGGACGAAAAACACAAATTTTATAAGTTATAGGATGAAATTCAAAACTCCAAAGTTAACAGGACGAAAACCAAAGTCCACCAAAATTAAAGGACAAAAAAGTGTATTTTCCCTAATTTTTTATTAAGGAATACCTAAACAAAACCAGAATCCTCTCAACTATTAGTTAACAAAGAATTTCCATACTTGATATATATTAACAACATTAACGCTCATGAATAAAACAATATATACCAAGGAAAATTTAAATCAGCATTAACAATACCGAGTCAAACTCTACTAAAAGGCAACAACTAATTAATTAGAAAATCCATATACTTAAAGAGTAAGTCTTGTGTGAGACCGTCTCATAGTATGAGACCAATAATATTTGATCCACTTTTAACTTAAAACGTGTCACTTATTAATTAAAAAGTTGTCACTTTTAAAAAGTGATAAAGTTTAAACAAAAAGTGATAATATATTTGTTAAAAGTGACTTCTCACTTTTCTTTAAAAATACTATCACATTTAATTATAACTCTATCACTTTTTTTAATTTGATCGGTCTCATATTATGAGACGGTCTCATACAAGTTTTTGCCATACTTAAATATCCAATGAAATTGCAAGAAATACGATTGCATTAGGAAAATATAGCAAAAAATTAACGGCATTTTTTTTATAAATTTGATTATGGAATATATATTAACAAAATTAACGCCAATGAATAAAACAATATATACCAAGGAAAATTTAAATCATCATTCAAAAATACCAAGTCAAACTTTACTAAAATGCAACAACTAATTAAATAGAAAGTCAAATTTATAAATAAATATCCAATAAAACCGTAGGAAATACGATTGCATTAATTAGCAAAATATCGCTAAAAATTAATTGCATTTCTTTTTTATAATTTTTTTTGAAAAGATTGCGTTTTTTTTTTATGGAATATCCAAGTCTTTAATTTGATTATCTCCGTAAAGATCGACACATTCCTTCCAACCTTTAATCAACAATGATTTTCAATAGGGTATCTTGGCAATAAATTAGGAATTACCACATTAATGTATATTAAAAATTAGGAGTTATACCTTTTAATTATTTTTAGATTCATTGAAAGTGTATGAATGGATGACTATATTTTAGTATCATTGAACACATTATTAATAAAATTTATTAATTACAATCAATAAAAATTTAAATATTTTATTCAAATATTGAAAATTAGAAAAAGATCTTCAGCAATCAATCCCATTTTCCATAGTCAACAATAATGTTACCTTCATGCCATTAAATTAGTATAAAATGTCAATAAATATGAAATTGAATAACAATTTATACTATAATAAATATCACAACAGTTACTTTATTCTAAATTAGTGGAAAGTGGGTGAAGAAATGACTATAATTTAGGGTCGTTCGTTGATTAAAATCTAGAATCAGTGGTTAATTTTTTTTAATATTTATCTAAAATCCTGATAGTTAGATCAAAGAGGAAAAAAAAGTATAGATTCAAAAGCAAGTCGAACATATATATATGAAGGTTGTCGGATAAAAAACCGAATCTACATAAGAAATCCAAATTTAAAATAATTATAAGAGACAATGAACCAATAAACGAAGAATGTAAAATCGGAGATGATCGGAAATCGCCAAGCACTATCACAAGTTGTTCCATTTTTTTAATACCATGTCAAAACCAATTATATTAAAAATACCATATAGAGATATCAATGGTTATAGGAATTGTGTAAAAAATAGAAAAGTGGGCAATGGTTGCGAACCAATCGAAGGAATTGAAAAAAAAAATGCAGTAACAACCATCGTTGCGAACAATGGACATAACTATGAAGCGACGAAAGAGGAATAACAAATAAAAATATAGGATAGAAATGATAAACGCGGGATCAAGGTAATACACATCTCATTAAAAGGAATCTTATTAATTTTGAATCGAGCAGAATCACCAATAAAATCTAATATTACAACCTATACATACAAAGGTACATACAAAGGAAGAATCTTCGACTAAATCTAACGATGAACTGAAAAGTCAAACATTCCCACCCCGAGGAAGATCGGACCTAGGCGCACAAAAGAAGAGTATGAAGATTTGAGAATTCAACGTACCTACAAAATCGAACATCATTGACAACATTAAATTAGAAATTAGAAAATATAAGATTAGGACAAAAAATGGCAAGAATGTGACGAACCAAAAAAATGAATGACAATTGAATGGAGAAATGAAAGATGGGATATGCAAATTTATAGAGACGAATAAGCAAGAATGGACGAACACGATCAAAAGAAAAAAACAACGGATGAGATCATTAAGCAATAAATGATCAAAGGAGAGTGACTCATTCTTCAAATAGAGGCATAATAGCCATGCCACATAGGCAATGAGAGGTTTGTCTATATAGTAATTATGATTATCCTGTCAAAAAAAAAAAAAAATTATGATTATGATTTCATGCTCTGGATAGATGACATGTTTTCAAATTTAAAATTTCATCCAATTTGATGTTAGCCTTACAATCTTCACCTATTTGAAATCATAATTTTTTCTGGGATACGGATCGTGAGATACATTTAAAATTAAGTGTAGCCATCTAGCCTAGTTTATCGGATCAAGTCATGTTCATAGATTTGGATCAGTCGGTCCCATTTTCATACCAAGCCTACAAAAATAGAGTCCAACCTGCCTAATCTAGTTCAATTTTCTTTTTATTATATATATTAATTATAAAATATTGGTTTTCCATGATAATAAATATAGGTTGACAATCTTAATTTAAAATTTCACATGTCATTTAGTTTCTAGACCACCACATACTCATACAAATGAGTATATCTTTCAAATGAGTAGGTTTTATGAAAATTATTCATGATAAGCTTATCACGAAAATGCATCAAAGTATTGAGTATTTGATGAGAAGTATCAAAAATTTCATCAGGAGTATCATTAAGACTTAATTGCAATTTAAACCACAACTTTTTTTTAAATTGCATTTTAAGCTAAACTTTTAAATCTTGTTAAAAAAAGCTTCAACTTAATTTATTTTGGCAATTAAAACTTATGGGCAGATTTGCCTCTGTCCGTTGCTGATGTGGCGTCTACGTGACAACCGCCCAAATAACTTAAATTAGGTGGCAAAAAACTCTGAGGCTTAGTTGCAATTTAAATCACGACTTTTTCCAAAATTGCATTTTAAGCTAAAATTTTGGATCTTATTAAAAAAATTCAGTTTAACTTTTTTTTTTTTAACAATTGACACTTACGTGAAGATTTGCAGAGGATTGTCATTTATGCGGCATCTACGTGGCAACAGTCCATAAAAAACTTAAATATTGTGGCAAATTTTTTTTTAAATACAAGGGAATATTTAAAACTAAATTATCAATTTCCAAATAATTTTAATTTTTAAAACCCTACGTCTCAATTTCATGGTAAAATTTATTATTGAAATTGTTTTATGGTGAAATGATTGTGTTTATCCTATTTGGATTCATTTATGTTCTTATTAATACAAATATTTTGTATCTTGATTTCATCTTTTCTTTACTTCTTTTCTTTCTATTTGGATTTATTTATTTATGTTATATTTATACAAGCATTTGGAATTTAAAATTTTAATTTCAAGTTATGCCACGTATTTAAATTTTTTTGTCACATTGCCACGTAGACACCATGTCAACAACGGGCCTCTGCAAATCTGCTCGTAAGTCTTAATTACAAAAAAAAAAAAAAAATTGTAGTTTTGTTTAACATGATCCAAAAGTTTATCTTAAAATGCAATTTCGGAAAATATCATGATTTAATATGTAATTAAATCTTAAAATTATTTTTCACCTAATTTAAAAAAAATTTGGGCGGTTGTCACGTAGACGCAGCAATGGGCAGAGGCAAATCTTCACGTAAGTCTTAATTGCCAAAAAAAAAAGTTAAGTTGAAGCTTTTTTTAACAAAATTCAAAAGTTTAGCTTAAATTGCAATTTTGGAAAATGTCTTGATTTAAATTGCAACTAAGCCTATATTAAATTACAACTAATCTGAAAGATTTATTTTCAAATAAATCGGCATTTAATTAGAGTTAATCAATTAATAATATTAATTAATTGATCACTTTCTTGTATTAAATACAAAAATTTAATTTAATGATGAATATATTGATTAATTGAGAAGTATAGAAATAACAAACATTATACTTAAATTGAAAAAAATATTAGATTATGGAGAATTAACAGGATACATTAGCTTAGGTCAGCGAATTTTGCAAGATTTAACTAAAATTTGTGAATTTTAAATAAAACAATTGTAACCCAGTCTGAGAAAAATTTGGGCAGACATATGATCTGAAAATTAATTATAAATACATTGTCATACATTTTTTTTTTTTTTTTTTTGAGGATAGGTAAACACCTATTAAGGAAATTATTTATTTGGATTTTGTAGTACCCCGTCCCGCTTTATGCCTTTTATTTTGCTAGAAACCTTAATTATATAATTTTATATTATTATTATCCTTGTTTCTTTTAATTTTATTATTTTTGTGTGCTACTGTGTAATTTAAATATATACCCTATTTCAAATTCCCGAATTCGAAGAAAGGAAACGAATCTTTCAAACGAATAAAGGACTACGAGAAATTAAATATTTAAAGTTTAAAATTATCTTTTCGATCCGTATAATTTATTGAGAATAATTAAAATACTTTAAAATATTAATTGAGTTTTAAAACTGTATTAATTTTCAATTCGGGATTAATCTCGTGAACCAAACGATCCCTAAACCGTATCAAGTGGGAACTAAAATATCACAGAATTTCACTTTCATTCCTAGCCACATAAACTATTTTCTTTTTTTAATTAATTAGTTAATTAAAGTATTTTTCTTCTATAAATATCTCCCTCCACCTTACGCAGATTTTTTTCCAAAAATCAATCCCCAAAATTTCACTCGGTTCCTTTCTCCCCTTTCTCTCCGGAAGTCGCCGCCCAACTTCCTCCTCCGCCTCACGCCTCTTCTCCTTCCGGCGACGGAGCGCCGGCGTCGCCTCGCGCCCTCCCCTGCCTCACGCCGTGCGCCGCCTCGCGCTGCCGTGCCCAGAAACTGAAGCACCGCGGAGCGCCGCCGTCGCCTCGCCGCCATCGCCGCTGGAGCTCCGCCCAGCCGCGATGCCTCTCTTTCTTTCCTCCGTCCAGCCCCGTCGCATCCTCAGCCGTGACGCCGCGTCGCGCCTCCCTCCTCGCACAGCTCCGCCACCAGCGACGCCGCCGCCGTGCTTCCGCCTAAAGCCGCCGCCTCTTTTTCCTCTTCCGGTAATTGAAAATTCCCCTTTCAATTTCTACTCATTAAAGCTTCAAATTTCAATTTTTGAGTAATTCGAATTGTACCGATTAAACTCGATTTCTAACCGAAGCCTTTTGTCGTTCAATTTTCCGATTTATTTGACGCCGTTGAACCGGTTGATGTTGCCGAATTTCTGGAATTTCAAACCGACGCCGTTAGGCTGCCCAATTCGTTTTTCCGAAATTCCGAACGACGCCGTTAGGCTGCCCAATTTTCCGAACGAATTATCGATTTCCTAATCGACGCCGTTAGGCCGCCCGTTTAACACCTCGAACCGGAATCGTAAGGTTTCTACCTTCGTTTTCTTCTTGGGTAGATTTTGGGTTTTCTGTTAAGTTGTTAAAAAAGCTTGGAACAAGGAAAAGAAATGAAAGAAAACTTATTGTTAATTGGTTAGATGTTTTAGTGTTAGTTGTTGACTTGTTTAGTATTGTTAGTTTAGCCTTTTGTATCACTCTTTAGAAGTAGGATTTGGATAGTTGTTTTCTTTGTTTTTTTTATTCCTTCACAAACAATGAGATTGGATTTTTTAGTTTAGTGTTTTAGTAATAATGTTTGAATGTTGAAGTATTACTGTTTTAGATGTATGGTATTAATGAATTAGTGGCTAGTATCTTTAATTGATTTACGTCGAAGCTTGTTGATTAAACACTTTCGTTTTGAATCCATAGTCAAAGGGAAACTCGTCTTCCCCTTATACGACCGTTAGAAAATTTAAAATAAAAAAAAGATAAGTCTTTTAAAAAAATATCCAAATTTAGTAAAATAGTTTTCTTGGAAAAAATTAATAAATTCTTTTAAAATGAGGAATAGAATTCTTAAGAAAGGAAAACCTTTTCTTTAATTTCATTAATATTTTTCTAAGTAATTTCTTATTTTTCTAAGTAATTCCAAGATAAATTCTTATATTTTCTTCCTTAAAGGGCCTTTGTTAAGGACACCACTGAAATCAGTAAATACACCCCCTGTTACACCACTGCTTCTAGTAAATACACTCCCTCAATACACTCACCTTTTTAGAAGTGGTGTATTTACCAAAATAGAGTGTGACCCTTAAGCAAGTCCTTTTGAGTTTATAAGACCACAACTTTCTCGATTCTCGTAACACAAACTCTCAAGTTTTCCTAAACGTTTTCAAAGGTCAACTTTTAATTAAATATCTTCATACTAGGATTTGGTACTAGTTGGAACGCGCACGAGGTTTCCGACCATATGTTTGTACATCATTCACGGGACCCAGAGTTAACAGGTGGGTGATGATCTGTTGATTGATCTGCTCATAATACGTTGTGCTGGTATACTCTGAACTCGACTAAATCAATCTAAAACAATTAATCCAACATAAACGTAAACCCTATTATATAACTGTTTGAATTACATGATATATTTATATATGATACAAATATCTATTGTTTTATTTAAATCTATCACTATTGCATGATATAAGGGCATTTTGTGAGCATGAATTTATCTAAGTATGAGTTATGTGTACAGTTCGAATTGTCAGCTTTAGTAAGGAAGAGGAAAGTGGATGTGTCCATGTTTGATAATAGATCAGGTGCATGGTCACGGGGATTTGTTCGAAGTGGATGTGGCCATGTTTGATAATAAATCAGGTGCATGGTCACGGGAATTATTTACAGTGGATGTGGCCATGTTTGATAATAGATCAGGTGCATGGTTACGGGGAGTATTGTTTATGGTGTTTTGGAAGAGATTTACTATATGTGAAAAATGATTTTGGCAGATTGGGCCGATACGTGAAAATGGTTTTGGGCTTTGCCCCTTAATGTGAATCAACTTGTGATATTTCAATTATGTGAACGTGAAACCTGCTATGCCCAATTAATTATTACGTGAACTTGTTACTTCTGTGATATATGTTATTTCGTATTTATATGTCAACTGCTTAAATAAATTAAATATTTTATCAATGCGTATAATTTAATATACTTCGGATTTACCAATCCCATGACGTTGCAAATCACCCATACGTGAGAATTCAAATCTCACGCCCCCTTTTTACAACCCTTGCAGATTATGATTTCGTGGAGCAAGGACAGTAATAGAGACGACACGGAGTTCCCCACTTAAATAAAACATTACTGTTGATACTATGTTGTATATACACATATATGTGTGTAAGATACTTATTAAAATTATTCTACCCATTTCTTCCGCTGCATAAAACTCATCTCTGATTTTATTATCCATTTTTATATCAAAAAATTTATAGTTCGTATTTTTAGTCACAAGTGGCACCTCGAATCTGAGATATTTTATGTGTTTCGGATTCGGGGCGTTACAGGTGGTATCAGAGCTTAGGTTCAAAACTTTTGGACCTAAACTCAAATCATTGTTTTCATCAAGCCAAAATTCTTTTTCTTTAATAAATTTTTATCATGTAAGTGTATAGATCACTAATTAAATTACTCGAGGGGAAATGTGTCTCCTATTACCGTCAAAAGCTCCTCGAAGGTATGTTCTTATTTTATTATAAAAAAAAAATCTTATGGTGTACGAACTTGCGATAAGTTGAATTTCATAACAAAACCACAATCAAAAGATCGAGAACTCAAAACAACACCTACGTAGTGTATAAAGAACCCCAAAATATCGTTTATATTCCTATTGAAATATGGATAATTAGTTAATTGCATAAATGAATATATTTGTTTAAAGTTTATAAATCTCATAAATGCCATTATGTGACTATTTGAATTATGCGTTCTAAATTGTTTAAATTATATGTTTTAATTGCTTAATTTATATTTCTGCATAACTAAAATTTTGACTAGGAATCCCTTTCCATGTAAGAATCCACCTAAGATAGTTATATCCCGATAATTAGAAAACTCTTAGCTAACCTTAGAACCTATCAGTGTGTTTATAACTCAGTTCACAAGACTGCGTGCCAAGGGCAAGAGGCACTCCAATATCCCACGACGAGACTTATTTGACAGCCGTGATTCGTTTTGGCAGAAGGGTTACTGAGTTGTTCTCCATCCTATCGCAGTAAGACTACTCGAACGGACGAGAATAGAAGACCCAGTACAAAGGCCCCACATTCACTTGGAGACGTGCCACCCTTTCCTGACATATAGTATTAGTCAGACGTATGACCGTTTTACTTAGACCATAGCAGCATAGCTCTAACCCGCTCCTTTTGTCGCTCGTAGTCCGTACTGATGCAAGGATACGATGTGTTAGAATTATACTTAGAAGCCTTTTGTATTCTATGACGTAATGTAAGGAGACTGACCTCCGTAGTACCAAAACTTTTTAGATATATATATACTTATTACGTGCTCAATGCTTGTCAATGTGTTTTACTTGCTTTATATATTAAATGTCATATTTTATCTGATTATCACTTAATGACACATTACTAGTTCCTAGAATACTGTGCGAATGTGAGCACTGTACCATTGGGGCCCCAATGCGCAGCTGGTGAATTATGTACCACACGTGTTTTCAGTGAACGTTTTGTGTTAATTTTGGTTAGTCCGATTATGTTTTTATAATTTTCTCATACCTATACATATTGTAACAATATTATTCTTTTACGATCAGAACTACCTTTAGAATGGCACCCGGACGTAAACGTGGACGACCCCACGTTAACCCTATCCCTAAACCCATGGATCCGATAGAACAAGACCCACCCCTTCAAGCTGAACCTGAGCCGCCTCAACAAGCCACGCCAGAAAACGATGTCGCGAGAGAAATACTGATCTCTCTTCAGAACTACATTCAGCAGCAAGTTCCACCACCTCCTCCGCCATTGTACGGGCCTATACCTCAGATAGCGCCCAGGGCGAATGACTTTGTCGAACGCTTTCGACGACTACAGCCACCTAGGCTAAATGGAAGGGAGGATCCCTTCGAGATTGAGGAGTGGATATCGGGATTGGAACGTATCTTCAGGCACATGGTACTGGCTGATGCACAGAAAGTCTCCTGTGCCCAGTTCCAACTAATGGAGGATGCAGCCTGTTGATGGGCGAACAATTTTGCATTTAATCAACGAAAGATTATCATTAAACTTGATAACAGGATGACAAATGAAAGAAGCTAACAGCCTTGTGGAGCAAGCAGTTTTGAAGGGCGAGCATCTTAGCAGAGAGCTGACAGCCTTGTGAGGCGAGCAGATTTACAAAACAGCTCTGACATGGTAAGCAAGATATTGTGGCGAACAGCCTTGCAAAGAACAGCTGTGCAAGTGGCTCAAACCAAAATCAACTCAGGCGAACAGCTTCGTAATGAGGCGAGCAACATTGTGAAACAATCCCAAGCGAGGAGCGAACAGCTCAGAACGCAAAGGACCATGACATCTAACAAAGACGTACAAACGAGCAACCGATCACCATCGAAAGCATCTCAGTATTGCCAAAGACCAAGTACAACATGGGGAACTCCAAAAGTCACTAGCTTAGATATGGTCCAAGTGTCTCAACACTTGGCACCCATCCAATGAGCAATAGTGTAGATGTTGTACAAGTGTCCTAACACTTGGCAAAGATCCAATGGTTAAGCCACCAAGATGGTGACACATGTCCTCTTTGTATGTCTATAAATACTCCCTTCATATGCATGAAAAGGGGGAGAACAATTCAATAAACTAGCAAAAACTCTTGCCAAATTATTTCTTAAGCATTACTTATCTCAATTCCATGATCTTGATTCTTGTTTGATGATCTTCATTAGATGAAAAACAGCCATTAATCTTCTTAGTTAGAAAAGGTCATCAACAATTGGCGCTAGAAGAAGGGTTCGAACCTTCGATTTATAAAAATTCGAAGAAAGTTTGAAGACTTCCACCGGAATCTGCATAATTTCGCCGGAATCCGGGAAGAGGCTGCCGGAAAACAAGAGTGCACGTTCTTAAGACAAAGATGTACAACACTTTGAGGGTTTTAATGCATGTGTGCCTGAACTAAGGTTTTCAAACCTTCATAATCACACACAAGGCTAGTAACCCTTGGAAAAGGTGTTTGCAAGAACAAGATTACTTCATCCATTTGCTTATTTACCCATATTTTGATAGCCAAGATGGTCAGATCACAAGACGAACGACATTCGAGTATATCTCCGAGTCGTAAACCGAGGACTAGGGTTTCGTCCACCGAAGGACATGCACGAACGGTGAGAGCAACTTCGCAGAGGAATATACAAGTCACTATTGACACGATTCCACCGGAAGTTGAAGCACTTGCTCAGAACCCGGAGGAGCTAGCAAAAACGATCGCTGTCCTTCAATCATTACAAAATCGACAAGCAGCAGGACCGTCAAGAGCACCTGTGACGACCAATCGAGCAGGCGAGCAGGAACAAACGGGCGAACAACGAAGTAAAAGGAGAGAAGATGCGCGTCGGGACGAGGCCGACAGCGAGGAGGTCCGTAGAAATAAAGGAAAAGCTCCATTGAGCGAGCGTCTGGGAAGTCGAGGGGAATCATCACCAAGTCGAGCAGATGAGTCAAGCAAAAGTACTTCTCGAACAAGTGCTTTGGAAAGACTAGGAACAAGGAATGAAAATAGGAGGGAGCCATCCCGAAGGAACGAGGAGCGATCACGCCATCCTGCTCGCCCTTCAGTGCATGACCGAATCAGGAGGTCAGCTTTTGGCCGACTAGGGCCAAATGGAGCTAGCAATGCTGCTAGGAAGACGACTCAGGAGAAACGTCCCGTTGGCAAGGGACTGCATCGTGAAGAGGCCACTGACCCCAATCGCGATGAACAGTCTTCCATCGGGAGGACTCCCCCAAATGAATTGCAGGAAATGAGAAAGGCCATCGAAGAATTGCAGAGACAGTTGGAGTCTCAGAGAGGTGTCGGATCGATGGTTCTCCCTTCTTCACCATTATCTCCATCTGTCCTCAATGCACCGATCCAAAAAAAGATACAGTTCCCAGCCATCAACTTGTACGAAGGGACGTCGGATCCCCGTATTCATGTAACGAAGTACTCAGATTTCATGATCTCGATGGGGGCAACCGACGCCACACAATGCCGAAATTTTCCACTCACCCTCGGAGATGGCCCGCACAGATGGTTTTCAGCACTGGCTCCTGGCTCCATCAACTCTTTTGCCCAACTAAGCAAAGAGTTTTTGTCTCACTTTTCAACTGCCGGGTCCTACTTGACCCACAGACACCGTCTGGCAGATATTAGGCAGGGAGACGAGGAGTCTGACAAGCAATTTCTGGAAAGATTTGACAAAGTCTTACTGGAGGGCGAAATGGTGAGTGAGGACACGAAAATAGTGGCAGTGATGGCTGGTTTAAAGAAAGGGACGGACCTGTGGAAGGAAATGCATTTGACTTGCCCGAAAACATACACGGAATTCAGACACAAAGCAGGAATCCACGTGTCAATGCAGGAGGCCCTGCACAGGGAGATGGGAGACAAAGCTGATCCAAAAAAGTTTGGCAAGAAGTCGGGGGGAAGTGATTACAAGGCTCCGAAGAACATGAAGTCGTTCAATGAGGGAGCTGAATTGAAAGAAAAGCTGAACCAAGTCCTTACTATGTCCGTGGACGCTGTGTATGACAACGTTAAAGACAGGGAAATGTTGTCAGAGCCACAAAGGATAAGGCAAGAGAGAGGAAAGCTAAACCCGAACAAATACTGTGCTTATCATCAGAACATCGGCCACTTCACGAGCGAATGCCGAGATCTATTGAAGCAGTTGTGGAGGTTCTATGAGGAAGGAAAGCTGTCCGAATTCGTGAAAAGGGAACCAGGTAAAAGACCAAGGGCACCAGTACAATCCAGTTCGGATGACGGAGACAGTGATGAACAACCAAGTAAAACTGGTAAGAAAGGAAGGAAGGTCCCAGCAGCCCCGGCAAGGCATATCCCGGAGATCTTAGTGCTAGAACCCACTGGACCAGTAGGTGGTTGTTCTGATGGGAGACCACCTATGTCAAAAAAAAGAGGAAAGCGGAACTGAGAGCAGTGGATCAAGTGATGGAAGTAGGCGTGAATCCATCAACCAGACGAACAGGGGACCTAACTTTCTCAGAAAAAGACTTAGACGGGGTACTCACTCCTCACAATGACTCGTTGGTCATTTGTGCCAATATTATGGGGACAAAATTGCACCGTCTACTTGTCGATACTGGTTCCTACACGAACATCCTTTTCAAGAGCACGGTGGACCAGCTGGGAGATTGCGCTGAGTACATCAAAGACTGTGATCACAAGATTGTAGGATTCGGAAATGCTGTAACCACCCCGCTAGGAATAGTTACGTTGGCAGTTGAGCTTGTATCGATCGAGGACCCGGAAAGGAAAATGAATAGAATGGTAGACTTCCTGGTTGTAGACCAACAGTCCACCTATAACGGGTTCCTCGGCCGTCCTTTCTTGCATGAATTTAAAGCAGCTGTTTCAACGTACTATTATTGTTTAAAATTCCCAACAAAGAAGGGTGCAGGTACAGTCAAAGGAGACCAGAAGAAGGCTCGTGCGTGTCTTTTGCAGATACAGTTGCAGGATCACCAAGTCAACATGGCGGACAGGTGCTCAGACAAGGACGGAGACGATAGCGAGGCTGTGACTTCTGTCGATACTGAAATAATGGAAGTCGACGAGCAGCCATGCACAGACGAACAGCCGCGCAACAACGAGCAGCCATGCATAGACGAACAGCCGCGCAACAACGAGCAGATGTGCGCAGACGAACAGCCGCGCAAAAACGAGCAGATGTGCACAAGCGCACAGTTAGACGAGGACGAACAAGGACGCGAAGATGGACAGTCAATGGCAATGAACGTTGATGCGGAGGACATCGAGCCACGACTGGGGGCAGAACCGATGGAGACCGAAGATGAGCTAAAAGCAGAAGGGCCCATTATTGACCCCAGATGGAAAGGCCAGAAACGAAGGGCTACCCCGGTCGAAGAGTTGGAAACTGTAAAAGTCGACCCGAACCAAGAGGGCTTAGAACTCTTCATAGGGTCCGAGCTACCAGAGTCGTACAGGACCAACATGATTGAGTTTCTTAAAGCAAACCTCGATGTGTTCGCATGGTCGCATGCAGACATGGTGGGCATCAGCCCCGAACATGCTTGCCACAGACTCAACATCGATCCAAGGAGAAAGCCAGTCCATCAGAAGAGGAGGAAATTCGGGCCCGACAAATACGAGGCGCTTGATGTGGAGGTTAAAAAGCTGCTGGATAACGACCTAATCAAACAAGCGTTAATGCCCGCAATGGGTGGCGAATCCAGTGTTGGTTAGAAAAGCGACTGGAGCATGGAGACTTTGCATCGACTTCACGGATCTTAACGCCGCCTGCCCAAAAGACAACTTCCCGTTGCCTCACATTGACCAGCTAGTTGATAGCACCGCCGGACATGAGCTGCTCACATTCATGGATGCATTCGCAGGATACCATCAAATCGTGATGCATCCCGATGATCAAGAGCACACAGCGTTCTACACTAACAAAAACTTGCTATGCTGGAAGAGAATGCCATTTGGGCTAATCAACGCTGGAGCTACATATCAGAGACTGGTAAACAAGATGTTTGATGATCACATCGGGAAGACGATGGAAGTATATGTGGATGACATTGTTGTCAAGAAAGGAAGAGCTCAAAAAAGGAAGATCACTTACAGCACCTGGCTCAGACATTTGAGATACTTCGGACCTACAATATGAAGCTAAATCCCAAGAAAAGCAGTTTCGGCGTCCATTCTGGGAAATTCTTGGGACATCTGGTTAGTCAGCGAGGAATTGAAGCAAATCCGGTGAAAGTGAAAGCAATCATGGAGATGCAACCGCCCAGATCAGTTAAGGAAGTCCAACGGCTAACCGGATGCCTGGCAGCTTTGAACAGGTTCGTTTCAAGGTCCGGAGATAAGTGCAGACCATTTTTCGAGGCCATCAAGAAAGGAAAGTTTCAATGGACAGAAGTCTGTCAGCGAGCGTTCGAGCAACTGAAAGAATATCTCAGCGATACAAAAATTCTTGCTAAGCCGATTCCAGGTGAGAAGTTGTACTTGTACCTGGCGGCTTCAGAAGTGGCAATCAGTTCAGTGCTCGTTTGAGCAGAAGGAAAGTTCCACTTACCCATTTACTATGTAAGTCATGCCTTGCACGAAGCAGAACTCAGGTATTCACCAACAGAAAAGCTAGTATATGCACTGGTGATGAGTGTCAGAAAACTTCGTCCATATTTTTTCGACCACCAGGTGGAAGTGTTGACAACGTTCCCGCTCAAGCAAATATTGCACAGACCCGATGCAGCTGGCCGCTTCCTAAAATGGTCATTGGAAATCAGTCAATTCGGGATTTCATATGCTCCTCGAACAGCGATCAAGGGGCAAGCCCTAGCAGACTTTATAGTCGAGCTGACTTTCCCCCAAGATCCAACGAGAGGACATAGCCATCCCTGGCACATGTATGTTGACGGTTCGTCAACTAATACAGCATCGGGAGCAGGTATAGTCTTGATAAGCCCGGATAGGCAAGTTTTTACTTCAGCCGTTCGATTCGAGTTCATGGCGACGAACAACGAAGCAGAGTACGAGGCTGTGATCGTTGGGTTACGCCTAGCATTAGCAGTTGGAGTACGAAGGTTGCAAATCTTTGGAGATTCGCAATTGATCGTCAACCAGGTCCGGGGAGAATATGAAGCAAGAGATGAAGACACGACTTTGTATCAAAAAATTGTTGCTCACTTGGCCTCCTTGTTCGAACAAATATACATTGAACAGATACCAAGAAACAATAATGCTCAAGTAGACGCATTAGCCAGGCTAGCAACCAGCACCGGACCAGCAGAATTGTCGGAGGTAATGCTAACAAGAATGTCCAAACCGTCAACCGAAGATTACAAAATCTATCAGATCAATGAAGATTTCGAAGAAGACGACTGGAGGACACCAATCATTGAGTATTTGCAAAACGATAAAAAGCCAGACAACCCGTTTGAAGCTAACAAGTTGGTTAAAAGAGCAGGAAGATACACCGTGATGGACGGACAGTTGTATAAGAGAGGAATTTCGCTCCCACTTCTGAAATGCTTGGCTAGGGGGCAAGGACAAGCAGTACTGAAAGGGATCCATGAGGGTGTATGTGGAAATCATGCCGGAGGACGGGCCTTGGCATATAAAACAATAAGGCAAGGATATTACTGGCCAACCCTCCTCCAGGATGCGATCAAAATTGCCCGAACTTGTCATAGATGTCAATTGTTTGCCCCGAACATTCACAAACCCCCACACGAACTTATTTCAGTCAATAGTCCATGGTCGTTTGCGAAGTGGGGAATTGACCTCATTGGGCCTTTTCCCCCAGGGCAAGGAAATGTTCGATTCGCAGTGGTGGCTGTTGACTACTACACGAAGTGGGCAGAAGCAGAAGCACTCGGGCGGATCACACAGGAGAAAATGATCAACTTTATATGGAAAAACATTGTTTGTCGTTTCGGGGTCCCTCAGGCGATAGTGACGGACAACGGAAGACAGTTTGAAGGAAAAGAGATCAGAGATTTTTGCGAAAAATGGGGAATAAAGAAACATTTCTCGACACCATACCACCCCCAATCGAACGGTCAAGTAGAAGCAGTGAATAAAATAGTCAAGCATATACTGAAGATTCGTTTAGTCGACAAGCAAGGAAAGTGGTCAGAAGAGCTACCAGAGGTGTTGTGGGCATATCGAGTATCCCACAGAACAAGCACAGGTGAAACACCCTTCACAATGGCATTCGAGACGGAAGCAGTAATACCGATTGAGCTAAAAGTCCCAACAAGTCGAACAGCTGCGTTTGATGAAGAGAAAAACAATGCTGCGCTGGCAGCAGAGCTGGACTTGTTCGAGGAAAAAAGAATAACAGCAGAATTGAAAAATGCAATTTACAAGAGAAGAGCAGCGAAGTACTACAATTCTCAAGTAAAAGCAAGAGAATTCGAAATTGGGGACTTAGTACTTCGAAAAGTTTTAATACCACCAGGAGTATTCGGCCCGACTTGGGAGGGCCCATACAAGGTGACGAATAAGTGGCACAACGGCACATACGACCTTGAAGACATGGAAGGCAAGTCGTCCCAATACTCCTGGAATACAACTTTACTCAAGAAGTACTACCAATGAAGTCCTGTAAGTCTTAGAAAGTTTGTAAATAGATCCTTTGTAATTTTTTAAAAAAATTGCGCAAGTTTATAAGCGAGCAGATTTGCATTTATCTTACTAGGCGAGCAGAATTGCATTTATCTTTTATCTTGTTTTATTTTAGTTTTTGAGCCTCAAGTCCAAACTACTTAGTTGCTCGCCCAAAAATTTGCAAAATGCAAGTCTGTTATAAGACGAACAGAAGAGCTTATTAAAAGCAAAAATAAGGCTAAGTCCATAACGGACCAATAACCCACAGTAATGTAAGGCCGAGTCCACAAACGACCAAAAAGGCCCAAGCAATTAAAGGTCGAGTTCTATAAGAACCAAGTGACCAACCTAAAATATTAAGTGTTTACCTTAAGAAAAAAGGAACACTTAGAAATTGTCATAAGTCGAAAAGCAAGAAGCGAGCAATTAAGTAAGACAAACAAAGAGGCACAAATTTGCAAATTAGCAAGAATGTTCATTTCATTGAGTCAAAAATATGTATTACAATAGGGATGAGCTAATAAGTACAAAAAGAAGAAAACATCCTATTGTAAAAGAAACTAAGTCTTCAAGCAGGAGGAGGAGCGTCTGCAGCGCTGGTCGCCTGGGCACTAGTCTGCTCGCCTGGGGTACTTGTACCAGCCCCATCCAGAGGAGTTAAGGGAAGTGAAGGCAACCCCTCAAAGACTTCGTCAGTGGCTGCTGCGCTGGTCGCCACTGGAGTAGGGTCAGGCTGGCCGCCATAAGTAGGGGCAGTGATTAGGCGTGAAATTGTTATGTTTTGGTGCCCGATTTACTCATGTTTTGAGTGTTTTCGATGAGTGCTTGGAGTCAAATGAGTATCATTTTTATAAAATTATTAATTTGTCTCTTTGGTTTTCATAGATGGATAGAGGGCGAAAAGAGGAGTTCGTAGGACTTTGAATCGGCCAAAACGGACTCCCGGTTGAGGAGATATGAAGATTTTACGAACGAGTGCACAGCAGCCAGCGCTCGAGCGTTTTGCTCGAGCGCCGGCGCTCGAGCGAATCACTCGAGCGGCCAAAAACTTACAGAACAGTTTTGGCGCTCGAGCGAATCACTCGAGCGCCACCGCTCGAGCGTTTTGCTCGAGCGCGCACGTATTTTCGCCTCCGGATGCGTATTTTCGGCCCATTAACTCCCGTTTCGACCCGGTGCCTATATATACCTCTTCCAAACACGTTTTGAAGGATCCCCAACTTTAGAAATCACTTTTAGACTTAGTTTTTAGAGAGAGGAAGAGGAGAAGAACGAGCAAGCTTTACTTTTACGTTGTTGAGGTTTTTCATACGAATTCTTAATTTCTTTTCGTTTCTTAATTTCTTTTCATTAGCTTGATTACTTTAAACGCTTTGAACTTCGTTTTAGTTAATTAAATTTCAGTTCTTAGAATTATTTTATTTTAAAACCCTAGTTCATGTTTCTTATTTTCTTCGTTCAATTCATTATGTTTTTGTTCGTTGTTTCTTCTATTGCTTTTATTTTTGTTATAACCATGTCCGGCTAAAACCCTTGCATGCTTGGGTTAGGATGAACTCGTAGAAGTAGGATGTGGGTACGTAATTAAGGTAATTGGTGACGTTAGTTTTAATTCTCTTAATTAATGAATTCATATAATTAATCTTAACTCTACCTTTGAATTTCGTACGAAAGTGTTAGAGAGAGGACGACCGCATCACTCAATAACAATTAGTAGTCTTAACGAGAAGGTTTAGTAAAGGTTAATTCATCTACCAGTTTAGCGAAGGAGGACGACCGCATCACCTTAGTTAAATTAGGGTCTCATTAATTAAGCGCTATCTATTAACTTGTTAGTGGATTAGTGAAGTTGATTGCTAGGATAAAGTATTAGGGTGAGAAATCTTGAGCTTTCATTCTACGATCTTTTACTTAGGTTAATTCTTGTTTGTCACGATTACTTTGATTATGTACCTGCTCCGTTAGTATACGTAGGGATTCCTATCCTAAGCATCACCATCTCTCATTAGAAAACAACCCGTAGTTAATTCGTTCTTTTTCATTCTTTAGTTTACTTAGTTTATTTTAGTCTTTTAATTAATCTTTCAAAAATCCAAAAACATTACACTCATATTAACTACGACGCGTAGATCTTCAGGGATCTATTCGCATATACACTATCCCTTGGGTTCGATACTACTTGGTCCCTATACTTGCCCATACTACAGTGAACCCGTACTCTTGCGGGGTAGCTACTAGTAGAAAGCTAGTATAATCGCTTCAAGTCAATGGAGCCGTTGCCGGGGAAGGCGTTATATGCTCTTTGAATAGGACTTGTCGATAGCTTAGTAGTTAGTAGTGGGTGCTTATTTTCTGTTTTTATTTCTTATTTTTATTTTCATTTATTCGGCAGTTGCGTTTTGATCCATCTGCTAGTGTGTCAGGTTTATGAGAACACGCTCACAAGGGAATACGAGCGAAGAGAGAATACCGTTGGATCCTGAGACAATAGCTAGAAGGAACAGAGCTTTCTTGAGAAGAATGAACGCAGCCGACTTAGGGAAGGGACCAATGGACCTCAATAATGAGTTGGACAATGCTGCTAACGAGTTCAATCAGGCAGTAGACCGGGTTGATGGCTCTGGAGGGAGTGGTGGTCAGAATCAAGACCAGTTCGTAGATAGTAGTAGCCAGAACCCGGGTGCACAAAATGTGAACAATCCAGCTCAGAACCTAGTCCCAAATTCTCTGAACAATCCTGCTTACCCACAAAACCCGAATAACCCGAATAACCCTTTCCACAACCCAGCATACCAACATTACCCATACCCACCTTATCCTTACCCACCATACCCGTATCCTCCACCCCCAGTCTATAATCAACCACCTGTTTACCAACCACCACCCCAACAAGTACCCGTACCAGCTGCTAATCCTCCATACGTTCCTCAGAACGTAGATCATAATATGGCGATTAGAGGGAGGTTTGCAGCGCAGCCACAGCGGTACTATGATGGAGTGACTTTACCTCCTGTTGAGGCGAACAACTTCTCGATATCACCGGGGATTTTAAAGCTGCTGACCGAGAATCAGTTCAAAGGGGTGATCGGGAAGGAGAATCCTCATACACACTTGAGGAGCTTTCTCATGATAGCCTCAACATTCAATTACAATGGCATGTCTGAAGATGCCAAGAGGCTTAGGCTGTTCCCATTCTCACTGACGGGAATAGCTAAGGAGTGGTACGATAATACGCTCCCGCGGGGAGGTATTACCACTTGGGCCGAGCTCGAGCGTCTGTTCCTCGAGCGATTCTACCCTCCATCTAGGACGATCAAGGCTAGAATTGAGATCTCGTCCTTTCGCCAGAAGTCTGGAGAGGATTTACGCCAAGCGTGGGAGAGATACTCAAACATGCTGATTGAGTGCCCGCAGCACGGGTACAATGAGGGGGATATTATGGCATTCTTCTACAGTGGTGCCAACAAGGCGGGGCAAGACCATTTAGACGCCTGTGCGGGCGGAGCATTTTTGAACCAAGGCATAGAGAGGTGTAGGGAGATCGTGGACAACATTGTCACGAATGCCGGTGCTTGGGGTGTGGATGCAGATTTGCAAAGAGTGCATCAGGTTGAGGAGGGAGAAGGGACTAGAAGGCTGCTGATGGCCATGATGGAAAAGATCAACAACCTCGAGTTGGGGAAGAGTTTGGTTGGAGAGCATGCAGTAGAGAATGAGAGAGTAGACCAACCAAGTGGACAGCAAGAGGTAGCCAATTACATGGGAGGTCCGTATTACAATCAGAATGGCTACCAAGGTGGAAATCAGTATGGAAGGCCTTCTTATGGCCAACCATTTGTGCCTCCAGGCCCTCAGCCACTTCAAAATCAATGGAGGAACACACAAGGAGTTCAAGGAGGCCAGCAGCTTCCTCAAAACACATGGAGGAAGAATGATAATTTTTCTTATGCTAACCCAAAAGCTGGTGTTACTGTTCCTGCAGGTGTTGATCCGGGGTCTAAACCTCCTGGTGGAGAAGGCGGTGCATCAACCGAGGAGATGTTGAGAGCTATTCTTCAGAAGGTGGAGGAAGGTAGCAAGCGGTTGTCGTCCTTGGAGTACGATGTGAAGGAGTTGCACAAGAAGGGTGATCAACGTGATCAAGAGCTCCAGAAGATGAACGTTGAGTGGACTAGAACTCAACAAGAGAACAATCGAAGGTTCACCTCTTTAGAGCTCCAGATGAGCCAGATTGCAAAATCAGTGAATAGAATGCCGGAAGGGAACCCGAAAGAGCATTGCAAGGCGATCCAGCTTAGAAGTGGAACCAATTATGAAGGTCCTCAGATGCCTGCTGATTCTGAGACGCCCCAAGTTGAGAAGGGGATTGAAAGTAAAGGGATTGAGAAGCATGAAGATATGGATGAGTCCCAGAAGGGGAAAGACTTTGAGGAGATAGAGAGAGTTCCTAAGTGGAAAAAGGCAAAGGAAGCAAGGGATAAAGTGAAAGAAACAGAAAGAGATGAATGGGGGGTACCCAAATCTGTGATACCCGTCCCGTATCCACAGCGCTTCATGAAAAAGAAGCTTGATGAAAAATTTGCAAAATTTCTTGATGTGTTTAAACAACTTCACATTAACATTCCTTTTTATGATGCTTTGGAACAGATGCCGCATTATGCAAAGTTTCTGAAGGATTTGATCGCGAAAAGGCGGCGAGTGGATGAGCCGAAGTTGGTGCAGCTGAACCACGAGGTGAGTGCATTAGTGCACAAGGCGCTTCCTCCGAAGTTGAAGGATCCCGGGAGCTTCACGATCCTATGTGATATTGGGAACGGGATCAAGAAGGGAGCGTTGTGCGACCTCGGGGCGAGCATTAATTTGATGCCACTGTCGCTTTTCAAGAAGTTGGAAGGTGGGGAACTTCAACCCACAATGATGACGCTTCAACTAGCCGATCGGTCTATTACTCGACCTCAAGGTGTGGTTGAAGACGTTCTAGTGAGAGTTGGAGATCACATTTTTCCAGCTGACTTTGTAGTGCTAGAAATGGAGGAAGATGAGCACGTACCCCTGATCTTGGGAAGACCGTTCTTAGCTACGGCGGGGATGGTGCTAGACGTGGAAAATGAGAAGATTACGTTGAAGGTTGATGATCAAGAAGTGAAGATCTCCCTATATGAAGCCATGAAGCACCCGAAGGAGGATGAGAGCTTGTATTGCATGGATGCAATTGATCCTAGTGTTGAAGACACGCCTTATATCCCTAACTCTTCTCATATTCATGAATTTTATAATTCTTCACTTGATAATTTAACCCATGAGCGTTATGATCTTGATTATTTTGATAGGGATAAAGTGAAGAAGTTGAAGGATGAAGAGGTGAAGAAAGTGGACGTGGTCCAGCTAGAGGGAAAAGGAGGAGTTAAGAAGAAGAAGTCAAAACTCAAGAAATTGTTTAGTAAGACTCCTCCAGATAAAGGTGAGAAGGAGTTGAGACCTATACCACTTGAGGTGGGGAAGGAAGCAAAGGGGCTCATGATGGTGGGGCATCAAGGAAAGAAGTTCAAACACCACTCTTATGAGAGTAAGGGAGGTAAATTTGAGTATGATGTTCCATAAGCTCCTTTGAGCTTGATCCGGCATGAGGACCTTAAAAATAGCGCTAAATGGGAGGCAACCCATTTTTATTTGCTTTTGAGTGTTTTTTAGTTATTTTCCTTTTATGTTACTAGGATGTTGTTGAGTCGTATGTTTAACCTCGTACTCGAGAGTTTTATTTTGTAGGCTTGTCTCTAAAGGAGTAAAGGTATCATGGAGTTATTTAGATTGAAGGAACCAACTTGAGACAAGGGAGTGTGCAAAGCTATTGAGAGAAACTGAATTGTTCGGTTGAGGTAACCCACAACCCCAAACTTAGACCTCTAGCAAGGTCGAAGTTTGGGGGGGGTGGAGTTTTTTATTTGTTTTATTATTACATTGCACCGGAGCACCCCTTATCTTTGAGTTGAGTTAGTTATTTGGTGCCTTGAGATGCTCCTTGGGCTATTATTAATTTGTTTTGTTACTCAATATTTTATGCCTATCAATCACCTTATGCTTGTTGATTGCTATCTTTGAGTATGATTTGATGAGTAGGGTGAATTGTGAGGCTGAGTTAGGAGTTTTCTTGTGTGAGTGTTTGAGTTTGAGCTGATTAGGGAGAGAACCCGTATGCTTATGAGTTTTCTTTTGAGTACTTGTGTGATGAGAGTGAGAATGCACTAGGACTAGCATGGATGTGAAAGCCGTGAGCTTTTGAGCCTTATGAGATTTTTAATGCATGATTTAATCTCTTCGTTTGTGAGTGAATCATCACCTTAGAGGATGCTAGAACTTGCACGTGCTCTTGCTTCTTGATTGTGTCTAGTTTGATATGCCGAATGTGATCTTAGGCCATCTTTGATTTAATTGAGTCACTTAGCCAAAATTTTCCTTACCAATGACATTGATCCCTTGTTAGCCCCTTTGAGCCTAGAGCCTATTTTATTTGCTAGCACATATGAACACTATTCCAATTCCTAAGCCTTTTTGTCCCAATTTGAGTGGAGAATAGGAAAGTGTGAATATGAAGGGAGTGAATTGAGTTGAAAAAGGAAAAGGTTTTTTGTTGAGTGAATATGAGAAGAAGGAGTGATGAGATTTGAGTTGTGGGAAAGAACAAAAAATTTGAGAATGAGCAAAAGAAAAAATGAGCTCATGTGTTTGAGCGAAAAAAAAATAAAAAAATGAAGTGATTGAAAAAAAAAAAAGTGAAAAGAGTTAGAAAAAATTGAAGTGTTGAGAGAATTGAAAGCGAAAGTGTATTGATTGAATACGTTTGAAGTAGTTCGTTCTTAATATCGAAGTACCGAAGTTTTGAATTTCTATTCTCCATTCACTTGAGTCACTTTACCCATATTGTTATCCCACCTGTCCAAAGAGCCTACATTACAACCTTGAGAAAAGTCCTTTTTGATTCGGCATTGATTTCTAGAGTATGGTCGGAGGTGAGAGTGCTTACAAGCCTATGGCTGCCAATATGTGTGATTGATTGATTGAGTGAGTCCCTTAAACACTGTTATACACTTGTGAGGGAGTGAAACACACCGTTGAGTGCACATCCATGCTTGATCTTGGTGTTTCTTGTTATTGTTGCATGAGTACGATAAAAGAAAGTGAGTGAGTATACGGGTGATTGATCTTTGAAGCTCGAGTTCAATTACTTGCATGATTTGATTCTTGATTCATTCCTAACAATTTCACTTGACTTATTATTTCGTTGCTTGAGGACAAGCAACATGGTAAGTTTGGGGGGGTTGATTAGGCGTGAAAATTGTTATGTTTTGGTGCCCGATTTACTCATGTTTTGAGTGTTTTCGATGAGTGCTTGGAGTCAAATGAGTATCATTTTTATAAAATTATTAATTTGTCTCTTTGGTTTTCATAGATGGATAGAGGGCGAAAAGAGGAGTTCGTAGGACTTTGAATCGGCCAAAACGGACTCCCGGTTGAGGAGATATGAAGATTTTACGAACGAGTGCACAGCAGCCAGCGCTCGAGCGATTTGCTCGAGCGCCGGCGCTCGAGCGAATCACTCGAGCGGCCAAAAACTTACAGAACAGTTTTGGCGCTCGAGCGAATCACTCGAGCGCCACCGCTCGAGCGTTTTGCTCGAGCGCGCACGTATTTTCGCCTCCGGATGCGTATTTTCGGCCCATTAACTCCCGTTTCGACCCGGTGCCTATATATACCTCTTCCAAACACGTTTTGAAGGATCCCCAACTTTAGAAATCACTTTTAGACTTAGTTTTTAGAGAGAGGAAGAGGAGAAGAACGAGCAAGCTTTACTTTTACGTTGTTGAGGTTTTTCATACGAATTCTTAATTTCTTTTCGTTTCTTAATTTCTTTTCATTAGCTTGATTACTTTAAACGCTTTGAACTTCGTTTTAGTTAATTAAATTTCAGTTCTTAGAATTATTTTATTTTAAAACCCTAGTTCATGTTTCTTATTTTCTTCGTTCAATTCATTATGTTTTTGTTCGTTGTTTCTTCTATTGCTTTTATTTTTGTTATAACCATGTCCGGCTAAAACCCTTGCATGCTTGGGTTAGTATGAACTCGTAGAAGTAGGATGTGGGTACGTAATTAAGGTAATTGGTGACGTTAGTTTTAATTCTCTTAATTAATGAATTCATATAATTAATCTTAACTCTACCTTTGAATTTCGTACGAAAGTGTTAGAGAGAGGACGACCGCATCACTCAATAACAATTAGTAGTCTTAACGAGAAGGTTTAGTAAAGGTTAATTCATCTACCAGTTTAGCGAAGGAGGACGACCGCATCACCTTAGTTAAATTAGGGTCTCATTAATTAAGCGCTATCTATTAACTTGTTAGTGGATTAGTGAAGTTGATTGCTAGGATAAAGTATTAGGGTGAGAAATCTTGAGCTTTCATTCTACGATCTTTTACTTAGGTTAATTCTTGTTTGTCACGATTACTTTGATTATGTACCTACTCCGTTAGTATACGTAGGGATTCCTATCCTAAGCATCACCATCTCTCATTAGAAAACAACCCGTAGTTAATTCGTTCTTTTTCATTCTTTAGTTTACTTAGTTTATTTTAGTCTTTTAATTAATCTTTCAAAAATCCAAAAACATTACACTCATATTAACTACGACGCGTAGATCTTCAGGGATCTATTCGCATATACACTATCCCTTGGGTTCGATACTACTTGGTCCCTATACTTGCCCATACTACAGTGAACTCGTACTCTTGCGGGGTAGCTACTAGTAGAAAGCTAGTATAATCGCTTCAAGTCAGGCAGCGATGTCAACCTCCTCGCCAAATACATCTAGAGGGAAGCCGAGGTCGGCTAAATCAGAGACGAACAAAGTTGAACCAGGAGCAGGAGGGTAGTTCTTCACGTACTCGATGAAATCCGCCTTCACCGCGCCACGAATATCTTGATTATGATCGTGGGTGAAGTGGACAGACCTCAAACATTCGGCAAAGGCACAAATGTACCCAAAGTTGGTCTTATCCAACACCTCCTGCTCGTGGACTTCATAGTCAATCATGTTCTTGCGCTCTTCCTCCAGCCTCTTGATATGTTCCTCGGCAACTAGCAGGCGAGCAGCTAAGTCTGCTCGCTCCTTTTCAGCCCTTTCGGCTCTCAGATCTGAAGTTTGAACCTCCAACATCATCTTTTGAGCCTTGTCCAAGGCACTCTGCTCGCCGGCCAAGGAGGCCTCCATCTTACTCTCCATCAAAGCCAGCTCCTTAGCATGCTCGGTCTTGCACTCTTTGATGGCAGAGGCTCTCTCTTCATCCATCTTCTCCACGCGACGGCCCAAGTCGCGGTTTGTTCGCTCAAGATCCAGGACTTGGTCGAGCAGCATCTGAGACTGGACCAACTGGTGGCTAGCATTGTACGCCATCAGGCGAACATTATCGCTGGCAGATTGGCCACCAACAAGGGTGTTCGCCGATTTCGTCCAGGCCCTTGAGACCATCTCAGTAGCCCGGCGAACAGGGAGATCCGGGATGTCACGGAGCGAGGAGGGGGCATTTTTAACCACAGAGAGGTGGTGGAGTGTTGTCCCTCGGCCGGGGTAGAGTGTTGGGTTATACCTGACGAACAAAAACAAATGTTAGTGAGCGAGCAACATGGAACTAAGCGGCGAACAATAAGAAAGTCGGGGATGATTAACTTACTCCTTGATTTTCACCGGATCCCAACCCAAGTAAGAAGTGTCCCTGGGATTGTCCCCAGTCTTGGTCGCCACCAAACTGGCGACCACCTGTTGTTCGTCCATTACTTCTAGTGAGGTGGATTTCAGAGTAGGGGATCTTGGAGCAATGTTGCTCGCTTCTCCAACAGTTTTTGACCGCTTTGAGGCGCGATCATCTCCATGAGTGCCGCGAACATCATCGCCCCGCGGCGCTTTTTTCTTCTCCCTCTCCCTCTCCCTCTCCCTCTCCCTTTCCCTCTCCTTCTCCTTCCTTACATCCCGCGGAGAGGAGGTAGTTTTGGCCGCAGGCTTGCGGCGACCAGCTCCGGCGGCTGGGCGACCAGTGGGGTTCTCCCCTGCCCGGAGGCGCATGATGGCAAGGGGAGGGTCCATCTTCCTTCTTGAAGCGTCGGCCATTTGCTTGACTCGTCTGGCGAGCAAGTAATATGACTCGGGCACAGCCGGGATGGCAATGGTGACTCGTTGATCTAACAAGAAAAAGACAAGAATGATTAGCGAGCAAGAATGATTAGCGAGCAAGAGTGATTGGCGAGCAAGAATAAAAAAGTTATCTTCTGGGACGGCGGCTTGAGCTTCAAGGTGGTGAGGACTCGTAATCAAACCAGCAAGTTTGCGACAATGAGCCTTCGATAGATGTTCCAAATCGCGACTAGCAGCGTCGCGAAGAGAAATGATGGCTAGCGTGAAGAGGTATTCATCGCTAATATCGGGATGCCCCCACTTCAAGTTCCTCGGACCTGCAAAACAACGAAAAGGATTAAAATTAGTCCTACTTATGAATTAGCAAGATAAAATTAGCCCTACGTTTGATTTTTCCAAAGCCTTCAGGCGACATGATGCGCGCCTGCCCGCCAGCGAATCCCTCAGTTGCTCGCCAATCTCCACCAATAAAGAAGAATTGGCAATGCCAACCCTTAATCTTATTGGGAACACCTTCGACGAGTTTCAATCCGGTCTTCGCCTTAGCGTAATACCAGCCAGCACCGTCCTCGGAAATGGTCAAGGCGTAAAGGATCTCCGCGGTTGTTATCTTATTCTTATAGCCCTCAAGACCAAAAAGAGTCATGAAGGCTAGAAGAGTACTCCAACCATTTGGGGTGATTTGAGTGATCGTCAGATTCATGTCGGACAAGAACCGGCCAATGAGCGGATGAACGGGGAGCGGGAAACCCGTGTTCAACACATCCAAGTTGATCGCCGTGCAGCCAGGAGGGGGGCGATCAGCAGTCTCTCCTTTCTTCGGCACATACATGAAAATATCGTAGGGGATTTTGTACGTTTCGCGGATGCTCGCCAGATCACTCTCCACACATACACTAGCAACCTTGCTCGCTGCATAGTCCCCATCCTGAGCCTTCATAATTACCCTCGATGTGGGGGCAAAAGTCTTCGAGTAGCGAGCAGAATAGTCCGCCCACTCGTTGTCACAAACAACTCCTTCCGGGATCCGAGATTCAGGTGTAGTTTGAGAGATAGGAAAATTGATTTCCTTTAAAAACTCCCAAGTGAGCGTAGGACCTTTCTGCTCGCCAAATCGCTGCTCGCCAGCAATGTCAGCTTGGTCGCCCTCGAGGTCGATTGAACCCTCTATCTCCGCGGCTACTTCTGCAGAATCTTCGCCAAGGTCGGAAGACGTTTCGGGTTCGCGAGCAAGATGGTGAATCACTTCTTGATCGCCAGAGCGATCAACGGCGCACATCTCTACCGAGCGAACAATGGAGCTCGCATCTGAGTCCGTGCCTTCATCCACTAATAACGTGCGCGGATTGTTCACCAATGCTTGGCGAACAGATCTGCGCGGAGAGGCTATATCTACGGGTCATTTTTCCGGGTTTCGCCCGGGTCCGGATTGGGAGGAACTTGAGGGGGAAAACTCCATTTTGAAATAAGCAATGGAAAAATTTGTCTAAGGTGTAGGATTATATACGGATAATGCTGCCGACGGAAGTGTTACGACGGCGTTGGAATCAACAGAACGGCGGCGCAACGGCGGTCCACGGCCGGAATTACAGTCACAATCGCAAGAAATGCGAAAAAAGTACAGAAATTACGAAATTAAGAGAAGAAAAAGGAAATGCAAGATGAATTACCTTCGAAAACTAAGATCTAAATGGCACAAGAGAAGATTCAGGCACAAGAATTGCAAGGGAAAAGCTTAGAAATGTCTGTCAATGGCGGAAGGCGAATGAATCGAAAGAAGAAGAAAGAAATGAAAGGTGCCACCTATTTATAGAGATAAAGGTGGGTCAAAAACGCAATTTCCTAAAAATACTATAGGCCCCTATGGGCAAATTGGGGGTCGCGCGTGACTGACGCGACGCCTCGCGTTCCGCGCCTTGGGAATCCAACCGTCGCGACACGAAAGGGCGTTCGCTGCTGGTCGCGCACTTAAGTTCCCATTGCTCGTTTGCTCGCCCACGCGGATGCTCGCCCATATAACCAACTATACTCTCTTTCTGCTCGCCCATTGTTCGAAGATGAAATTGTAGCTTGATCTCATTTGATCAATACATATTCAACATGAGGCCAAGCTAGGGGGCAATTGTTGATGGGCGAACAATTTTGCATTTAATCAACGAAAGATTATCATTAAACTTGATAACAGGATGACAAATGAAAGAAGCTAACAGCCTTGTGGAGCAAGCAGTTTTGAAGGGCGAGCATCTTAGCAGAGAGCTGACAGCCTTGTGAGGCGAGCAAATTTGCAAAACAACTCTGACATGGTAAGCAAGATATTGTGGCGAACAGCCTTGCAAAGAACAGCTGTGCAAGTGGCTCAAACCAAAATCAACTCAGGCGAACAGCTTCGTAATGAGGCGAGCAACATTGTGAAACAATCCCAAGCGAGGAGCGAACAGCTCAGAACGCAAAGGACCATGACATCTAACAAAGACGTACAAACGAGCAACCGATCACCATCGAAAGCATCTCAGTATTGCCAAAGACCAAGTACAACATGGGGAACTCCAAAAGTCACTAGCTTAGATATGGTCCAAGTGTCTCAACACTTGGCACCCATCCAATGAGCAATAGTGTAGATGTTGTACAAGTGTCCTAACACTTGGCAAAGATCCAATGGTTAAGCCACCAAGATGGTGACACATGTCCTCTTTGTATGTCTATAAATACTCCCTTCATATGCATGAAAAGGGGGAGAACAATTCAATAAACTAGCAAAAACTCTTGCCAAATTATTTCTTAAGCATTACTTAGCTCAATTCCATGATCTTGATTCTTGTTTGATGATCTTCATTAGATGAAAAACAGCCATTAATCTTCTTAGTTAGAAAAGGTCATCAACACAGCCCAATGGTGGGAGTCTTATGAGCGAACTATGGACGAAGAAGCTAGACAGGTCCTTACTTGGGAGGACTTTAAGAATGCTATATTGGACCGATACTTTCCACGAGTCCTAAGGGATCGGAAGGAGCAAGAATTTGTCAACCTTCGACAAGGAACTCTCTCAGTGATAGAATACGAGAGAAGGTTCAATCAACTGTCTCGTTATGCCCCACATCTGGTGGATGATGATGAAAGGAAAGCTCGCAGGTTCGAGCAGGGTTTGAGGCCCGAGATAGCAGGAATTATAATTAGCCTTCAGATTCCAAACTATGGAGAAGTTTTTCATCGAGCATTGCTGGTCTCGATCAGTCAAAACTTAGAGTACAAACAAACTCCGACTACTATTCCTGTCAATCGGAATTGGCAACCACACTTTAAGAGAAATTCAGTACCACCACCTAGGGGGGACGACTATAATGCTTCTCAAAATGATCCAAATTGTTCAACATGTGGAAAGAGACACTTGGGACGATGCAACCAGGGTAAAGTAACTTGTTTCCGTTGCAACCAACCAGGGCACAAAGTTAGAGAATGCACTCAACCATCAAGTGTCAATCGTCAACCAGTTAACAACATCCAGTACTACCCGCAGCAAGTGGATAACTACCAGACTTATCAGCCACCTACACACAACAACCGTCAGTTAGGGCCACCAGTCAGAGTTCCACCTCACCAAGGTCAGAAGTGGTCAGGCCACGTGAATGCTATCCTAGAAGAAGGGGAAAACAGTGGCGGACAACTCCGATAGAAAGTACCTGAACATTCCATGTAGACACTAAGCAAAAAGGGGCTAAGACTAGTAGAAGAATAAGCTAAAATAGATATTACTTAAAATAAGGGTATAGGGTTTAGCCAAACAATACCTAGAAGCTGAATTTCGGGGACGAAATTCCTGTTAAGGGGGTGAGAATGTAGTACCCCGTCCCGCTTTATGCCTTTTATTTTGCTAGAAACCTTAATTATATAATTTTATATTATCATTATCCTTGTTTCTTTTAATTTTATTATTTTTGTGTGCTACTGTGTAATTTAAATATATACCCTATTTCAAATTCCCGAATTCGAAGAAAGGAATCGAATCTTTCAAACGAATAAAGGACTACGAGAAATTAAATATTCAAAGTTTAAAATTATCTTTTCGATCCGTATAATTTATTGAGAATAATTAAAATACTTTAAAATATTAATTGAGTTTTAAAACTGTATTAATTTTCAATTCGGGATTAATCTCGTGAACCAAACGATCCCTAAACCGTATCAAGTGGGAACTAAAATATCACAGAATTTCACTTTCATTCCTAGCCACATAAACTATTTTCTTTTTTTAATTAATTAGTTAATTAAAGTATTTTTCTTCTATAAATATCTCCCTCCACCTTACGCAGTTTTTTTTTTCCAAAAATCAATCCCCAAAATTTCACTTGGTTCCTTTCTCCCCTTTCTCTCCGGAAGTCGCCGCCCAACTCCCTCCTCCGCCTCACGCCTCTTCTCCTTCCGGCGACGGAGCGCCGCCGCCGCCTGGTCTCGCCCAACCACCGGCTTCGCCTCGCGCCCTCCCCTGCCTCACGTCGTGCGCCGCCTCGCGCTGCCGTGCCCAGAAACTGAAGCACCGCGGAGCGCCGCCGTCGCCTCGCCGCCATCGCCGCTGGAGCTCCGCCCAGCCGCGACGCCTCTCTTTCTTTCCTCCGTCCAGCCCCGTCGCATCCTCAGCCGTGACGCCGCGTCGCGCCTCCCTCCTCGCACAGCTCCGCCACCAGCGACGCCGCCGCCGTGCTTCCGCCTAAAGCCGCCGCCTCTTTTTCCTCTTCCGGTAATTGAAAATTCCCCTTTCAATTTCTACTCATTAAAGCTTCAAATTTCAATTTTTGAGTAATTCGAATTGTACCGATTAAACTCGATTTCTAACCGAAGCCTTTTATCGTTCAATTTTCCGATTGATTTGACGCCGTTGAACCGGTTGATGTTGCCGAATTTCTGGAATTTCAAACCGACGCCGTTAGGCTGCCCAATTCATTTTTCCAAAATTCCGAACGACGCCGTTAGGCTGCCCAATTTTCCGAACGAATTATCGATTTCCTAATCGACGCCGTTAGGCCTCCCGTTTAACACCTCGAACCGGAATCGTAAGGTTTCTACCTTCGTTTTCTTCTTGGGTAGATTTTGGGTTTTCTGTTAAGTTGTTAAAAAAGCTTGGAACAAGGAAAAGAAATGAAAGAAAACTTACTGTTAATTGGTTAGATGTTTTAGTGTTAGTTGTTGACTTGTTTAGTATTGTTAGTTTAGCCTTTTGTATCACTCTTTAGAAGTAGGATTTGGATAGTTGTTTTCTTTGTTTTTTTTATTCCTTCACAAACCATGAGATTGGATTTTTTAGTTTAGTGTTTTAGTAATAATGTTTGAATGTTGAAGTATTACTGTTTTAGATGTATGGTATTAATGAATTAGTGGCTAGTATCTTTAATTGATTTACGTCGAAGCTTGTTGATTAAACACTTTCGTTTTGAATCCATAGTCAAAGGGAAACCCGTCTTCCCCTTGTACGACCGTTAGAAAATTTAAAAAAAAAAAAAAAAGATAAGTCTTTTAAAAAAATATCCAAATTTAGTAAAATAGTTTTCTTGGAAAAAATTAATAAATTCTTTTAAAATGAGGAATATAATTCTTAAGAAAGGAAAACCTTTTCTTTAATTTCATTAATATTTTTCTAAGTAATTTCTTATTTTTCTAAGTAATTCCAAGACAAATTCTTATATTTTCTTCCTTAAAGGGCCTTTGTTAAGGATACCACTGAAATCAGTAAATACACCCCCTGTTACACCACTGCTTTCAGTAAATACACCCCCCTATTACACCACTGCTTCTAGTAAATACACTCACCTTTTTAGAAGTGGTGTATTTACCAAAATAGAGTGTGACCCTTAAGCAAGTCCTTTTGAGTTTATAAGACCACAACTTTCTCGATTCTCGTAACACAAACTCTCAAGTTTTCCTAAACGTTTTCAAAGGTCAACTTTTAATTAAATATCTTCATACTAGGATTCGGTACTAGTTGGAACGCGCACGAGGTTTCCGACCATCTGTTTGTACATCATTCACGGGACCCAGAGTTAACAGGTGGGTGATGATCTGTTGATTGATCTGCTCATAATACGTTGTGCTGGTATACTCTGAACTCGACTAAATCAATCTAAAACAATTAATCCAACATAAACGTAAACCCTATTATATAACTGTTTGAATTACATGATATATTTATATATGATACAAATGTCTATTGTTTTATTTAAATCTATCACTATTGCATGATATAAGGGCATTTTGTGAGCATGAATTTATCTAAGTATGAGTTATGTGTACAGTTCGAATTGCCAGCTTTAGTAAGGAAGAGGAAAGTGGATGTGACCATGTTTGATAATAGATCAGGTGCATGGTCACGGGGATTTGTTCGAAGTGGATGTGGCCATGTTTGATAATAAATCAGGTGCATGGTCACGGGAATTATTTACAGTGGATGTGGCCATGTTTGATAATAGATCAGGTGCATGGTCACGGGGAGTATTGTTTATGGTGTTTTGGAAGAGATTTACTATATGTGAAAAATGATTTTGGTAGATTGGGCCGATACGTGAAAATGGTTTTGGGCTTTGCCCCTTAATGTGAATCAACTTGTGATATTTCAATTATGTGAACTTGAAACATGCTATGCCCAATTAATTATTACGTGAACTTGTTACTTCTGTGATATATGTTATTTCGTATTTATATGTCAACTGCTTAAATAAATTAAATATTTTATCAATGCGTATAATTTAATATACTTCGGATTTACCAATCCCATGACGTTGCAAATCACTCATACGTGAGAATTCAAATCTCATGCCCCCTTTTTACAACCCTTGCAGATTATGATTTTGTGGAGCAAGGACAGTAATAGAGACGACACGGAGTTCCCCACTTAAATAAAACATTACTGTTGATACTATGTTGTATACACACATATATGTGTGTAAGATACTTATTAAAATTATTCTACCCATTTCTTCCGCTGCATAAAACTCATCTCTGATTTTATTATCCATTTTTATATCAAAAAATTTATAGTTCGTATTTTTAGTCACAAGTGACACCTCAAATCTGAGATATTTTATGTGTTTCGGATTCGGGGCGTTACAGATTTTGTCATGTAAATATTTAAAAAAATGAAAAAAAAAAAAAAAAAACCATTCTCCTTAAATTCAGCATTTATTTCGAGGGAATATATATCAATCAATTAATATATACTGATTAGTTGACTCTCATATTTTAATAGGTATATTTGAATTGAAACAATTATGACAAACTTTATAATTAAAATTAAGAGTGAATCTGATCTACATTAAAATTTAATTGAAACTAGGGTGCGCAACGGTTATTTATCGGTCCATGGGCTGACTAAGGATTCAATGTAGTCCTATAGGTGTAATACCCGTTCTGTTTTATACATTTTATTTTGCTAGAAATCTTAATTATATAATTTTATATTATTATTATCTTTGTTTCTTTTAATTTTATTAAATTTGTGTGTTACTGTGTAATTTGAATATACTTTATTTTAAATTCCCAAATTCGAAGAAATAAATCGAATATTTCAAACGGATAAAGGAGTACGAGAAATTAATTATCCAAAGTTTAAAATTATGTTTTCGATCCATATAATTTGTTGAGAATAATTAAAAATACATTAAAATATTAATTAAGTCTTAAAAATGTATTAATTCAATTTCGGAATTTAACACATTAACCAAACAGTCCCTAACAAAATTCTTAGTTTGAGTATGTGAGATATGGGGAAATCTTATGGCCGCGGCTAATAACACCCGAACTTTTGCTCATCACACCCGTTACTCTTCACACCCGAGTCTATTTTTTAATTTTACTCAAAACACCCGTAATGTATTGTCTAATTTACCCCTTAACTTAACTTTCAATATTTTCATACACCCAAATCTTAAACCCTGAAATAAACACACACCCAAATAAAAAAAAAAAAAAAATACTCCACACACCCAAAACTCAGAAAACTCACTCACTCAGAAAACTCACACACTCAGAAACCTCATATTGTTCGGCCAACAGTGGCCGAACGTCATTTATACTGTTTGACCAACATTGACCGAACATTTACTATTGTGTTTGGCCAATCCTGGCCAAACATAATGATAAATGTTCGGCACTGGTTTGCCAAACATGCGCGATTTTCAGAATTTTTAAACCTCAAAATCGCGATCATATGTCCAGTTTACAACTTTTAAACCCTAAATATTTTTCTATGAATAGATTTATACCGTATAGAACAATAAACCAATAGAAAACATACATTAGATGTATTTTCCGAAGTGTATTCTTCCTTCATGGCATCTCTCATGAGTATTGATTTAAGTGGGAGAATAAGAAAGTCACGGTCAAAAACAAAAAATTAGGATTGGGTGTATTGAGCAAAACCTAAATTTTATGTTTTTAATATGTTTTAAGTGATAAAGGGTATAATAGTCTAATTACATTGGGCTATTCTAGTAAAAAAAAAATCGGGTTTAAAGAGCAAAAGTTCGGGTGTTATTAGCCGAGGCCAAATCTTATTCCATTAAATCCTACCCACAAGTAATTCTTTTCCTTTTTACTTAATTAATTAATTAAATTAAAAATAGTTTTTCTATAACATGCTATGACTCCTTCAAAACAGATATCTCAAATCAATTTCCTAGAGAAATTCTCTCTCTCCCCTAAAATACAAAGACGCGTCTCACTCTCTCCTCTTTAGCAAAAGCGTTTTCTTCCTCTCTCCTCAAAGAAGAAGTTGACGCCTCTCTTCTTCCCCAGTCGGCGACCGCCGCTGTCCGCCACGCCTCTGCATCGCCCGCCTCGCTCCGTCCCTTACAGCGGAGCGCCGCCCACCGCTGCGCCTCCTGCGCCGTCGCACGAGCGACGCCGCCCTCCACCGTTGCTCGCTCTCCTTGCCATCGCGCCATCTCGCGACGCCGTCGCCTCCAACGACCGCCGCGGTCCAAGCGCCGCCGCCCTGCTTCGACTCCTCAACCGCCGCCACCAACGCCGCCTCCTTTTCGCTCCTCCTCCCGTGAGTCTTGAAACTAAACCCATCAATTCCTAATTCCAATTCTTAATTTCAATTCCTAATTTCAGATTTTTCACACTCGTTCTGTTTCTTTTCCGACGGAGATGATGCCTCTCCGATTTGCTGCTGCCCGTTTTATTCCTGAAAATCCCGAATGACGCTGTTAGGCTGTCCGAACTAGGACTTGTAAGAATTTTTACCCCTCCTTCCTATTTCCTTTTGAGGATTGGGATGAGGCTACTGTTTTATTTCTTCCATTAAAATCTGTTAATTAAACATAACAAAATGAGAGAAGAAAATGATTATTGTTAGATCGATGGAATTAATCTCTGGACTCTATTCTATTTTATTGAACGAACTGTTATCGTTTTGGTCATTGAGACATGGGAATTCTATTTTGGTTATTGGCTATTGTATCTTATAATGATTAACTATAGATGGGTTAATTTTATTCTCCGCCCTCTGTTTTGTTCTTTTTGGTTAATTAATTTGGGTTAAGAATTAATTTGGTTGGGAATTTAATTAATTTATACACTGTTGTTTCCCTTTGAAAAGGAGAATATTGTTGGCCTCAAAAGCATTATTTTGTGGCATTAGTTGATTTTGGGAAAAGGACCCAAAAAGACAGTCGTTAATGTTCAAAATTAGAAACAAATGAAAAGAGCTTTTTGGGAAAATAGTATTATTATTTTGTTTTGAAAGTGACACAAATCAATTTGATTAGTAATACTAATAATAAGGAAAAATATATATTATATTATTTTTAGTACTTATTATATAAAACTCTTTAAGCAAAATAATTAATAATAAAAGGAGTTTTATTTATAAAATATAAAACTATATGCAATAGTTCTTTTAAAATAAAATATAAATTTTAAAAAGAAAAATATTAATTTGGGGTTTTTATTATATTAATATTATTTAAATAAATATCTTATTTCCTTTAATTATTTTTGAGAAAAATATTATATAGATATACTTTCAAAATTATAAAAAAAAAAGGCTTTTAGTTATAAAACGGCAAAGGAAATTAAAAGATTGTTTTATAAGAGTCGAAATAGTCATACAACAAGGATACTAGTAAATACACCCCTCAATACACCAACCTTTAAGAAGTGGTGTATTTACCAAAATAGAGTGTGACCTTTAAACGAGTTCATTCAATAGATTTATAATTATATATTAAATGTAACCAGCACAAAATGTTGAAACAACATATATTTCGGGTCGTTACAATAGATATGTGTATGTATAATTTTGTAGTTGATTCTTCTTATGTGTTGTCTTTTGGTTAATTTTGTTTAATGATTGTGAAAATCATACATATCACTTCATGATATTTATGTGTCATTTATGTGGCCTAATATAATAAATAGTTTAATTAAATATTTATGCATATATGTACATGGATTTGAATCTTCATAAGCACAATTTATAATGTTCAGTGTTCACCACTTAAACCGAACTATGAATTTATATAAAGTCGAAATATCTATTGCATATAACTTGAGTCTATGAAAGCATATTAAAATTTTTGTTGTGATTGTACCGATTTGCATTTTATTCCAAACATATACACATATTTACTCATATACCATTACTTTATTCAAAAAAGACCTTTTTTTTTTTTTTTTTATAAAAATGTGCAATCTCTTATGTTGCAAATTGATGTCCCTTATAAGTTATTACATTTTATGCATGAGATGTTTGTATACCGATTTGCATTTTATTCCAAACATATACACATATTTACTCATATACCATTACTTTATTCAAAAAAGACCTTTTTTTTTTTTTTTATAAAAATGTGCAATCTCTTATGTTGCAAATTGATGTCCCTTATAAGTTATTACATTTTATGCATGAGATGTTTGTATACCTAACTTCTCTAATAATTATATATTAAATGTAACCAGCACAAAATGTTGAAACAACATATATTTTGGGGGCTTTAGAAAATGTCAATTGTCATTTTTTTTATAGAGTAAAAATTCTATTAGTCAATTGAGTAATTTAGAGTAAAAATAAATTCAAATTTCATAATAGACTATAGCTCTTATATGATGAAATAAATTTTAAATTTGAGTAAAAATAAATTCAAACTGAGATAATAAAGCAAAAATACAATTTTCTAAACATAATAAATTTTATTCATTAATATGTTTGAAAAAGAATATGCAAACATATGTTGTGGAATGGAGAAAATTATAGATAAATTCATTCCACACTATAAAATATTTAAATCGTGCATTTTCATAAAGTGCATATATGTGTGTCAAATTCTTATAAAGTTTGGATGAAGTGTCACATTTTCATAAAGTGCATATATGTGTGATAATGATGTGTCATTTTTCTAATTGATTTTATCTTTAATATGTGGCTTCCATGTGTCATTTTAATGTTTAGTTTTTTAAAAATTACAATAATTAAGGTTTAAACCATACACCTCTTGCATCATTCTTATTTACTTTCCCACTAAGTCATCTATAAATTTGTAAATAATTTTAATATCTTTTGTATTGAACACTTCTTCGTATTAATCTTTATTTCATATCAAATATTTTGTCGTACTTTCATTTTCAAATATAATATTATATTGAACTTAAACATATAAATATGTGTAAAATGTGGTGTGATTGTTTATTGCTTGAACTTGTGTTTTATCTCACTATATTTGAGATATTTATATGCTTTAGAAAATCATTAATTTGTGGTCATGAAAATTAAATATTTAAAATATTGATGAATTTATTAATTAAAAATTTTAAAATTCTGTTATGTGAATATTAATATTTAATTGACTCATTCATATTGTTTACAAAACTCAATAATTATATTTATTTATTTAACCCTATCTTATTAATATACATTAAACTTTTTTACTATTTAAATTTGCATGTGAAAATATGTCAATTTTAAATTTGTTATTTAATAATCAAATATTATAAATATTATAATTTATATAATAATAATTATAATTAAAACATTAAAAAGAATCATGCATAACACGCGAGTGCCACGCTGGTAACGTTATAATATTGAGTAATGTAATAATTTGTTAATAAAATTTTAATTTTTAAACTAATTTTGTGAACAACCCGTAAAAAACGCAGGACACTCATCTAGTTTGGTGAATAAGAGGTTGTCACCTCCTTATATACATGCTTGTATTTTTAATAAAAAGGATGAAGAAGTTCTGATAAATTATATGCTATATTCAAATTGATACCCCAACCTTATTTTACATTAAACTCTCTTTTATCTTAATATGTTTCATCAAACTATCGCACCTAGAAATAAATGCATGTTAGTTTGATGATCTCTAAGAGTTAACGGCCACTAATTAATTAGATCATTAATAGAAGATCCTCAAAACCAGATTTGCAACAGTTGGTTATTCATTAGAATAGATTAATTGGGCATCGTACCTTCTGATTAATTAATTTTAAAAAATAATTTGTATTAATTTAGTCGTACCACTAATTTAGGGGCAAGATTCAAGTAAAGTGAAAAGAATCGTGAATTTTTAATTGAATGGAGAATCATCTAAGGAGAAACTATCCTAGAACTAGAACATTTTTATTTATTTATTTCCTATTATTTATTTTGCATTTTAGTAGTTATGAAACCATCGATCCAACCCCCCGTCACCCATTTAAATTCTTTTACACACATTTATTTAATTAAATTCGGTTATTCTTCGTGAGTTCGACCCCTTAAAAACTTAGTTTACTACATCAGTGGGTTTGTTAAGGTGAATTATTTAACAATACTCATATGTTGTTAATATTTTTTCCCTTAATTTATGTTTGATCCTTGTAAGGATTGGATGCCTCTTATAGAGTTAATATATACTTGTTTTTTTTTTCAAAACTAGTTAAATACCACATGCGTTGCACGTTATTTTTTAAGTTATTTTATATACTATTCAAAAGAATCAAACTGGGTTTTTTTTTTTTATTGTCAGTTCCTTTAAGTTCATGGTAATAAATAGTCTCTTCAATTAAATTTCATGTAAACAACCATATGTATATGCCACAATGGACCTCTCGCAGCGCCCATACCTTACATTCTCATCAAAAATTAAAATGAAAATAAGGTAGAGAAAAGAAAGAAATCCTAAAATTTATGATTTCATCCCCTACTGATTATAATTTATAACAAACAAAATGATGGTCTTTTTTGGGGAAACTACCATGAGCATAACATTATCAACTTTTGGAAAAATTCCAAAAGGTTCCTCCAACATGCTCATATCCCATGAGAATGCCTTCGCAAGTATATCAAATTACCAATATCTATGAGTTATCCCTCCATGCCTCTTACATCACCAAAGATGAATTTCTTGGAAACTTTGCAACCAATTATTGATTAGCATCCCATCCTTAACAGTGGCGGCTCAAAAAATGTTGAAACATTTTTTTATACAACTTGTCTATAATATCCTCAGTGAATGCATAAGCCAACCCAAAGCCTTCCCCAATTTATAAATCTTCAGCCATTAAATAAACATCCTTCCAGCATGTACCTGCACATGCGTTACACGCTATACCATTTTTTTTGTAAGTACTATTAGTATTTGCTTGTTGATCAAGGGTTTTGCCATACAGAAAATAGTTAGTCTGGAGGATAAATAACTGATAAATATTATATACCATAAATCAGAATTTAGCAGGCATAGCTCAAATAATAAATGTAGGGAATAATTAGGTAAATTACTGAGAGTTGGAGCATTAAATACCTAATTCTTTTCACATAAAGTAAAATGATAAACTTCAAAAGAAGCTGCATTACAAAGAGGTGAATTAATTGAAGACAAGCCACCTTCAAACATGGGCATAAACATCTTGAAAACAAATGTTCGTTTAAAGAGTTGCTCCAGTGAACCTACTTTCAGCTCTATATCTACATCTAAACTGATATTCTATTCCTTTTAATTTTTCCAACTCCATCATGTTGACGTGGACTTCACTAATTAGGCCTAGACCTTAGCCCAAAATGAAAGAGATGAAAATAAATTAGGACAACAATAAAAAAGATACGATTGTTTTGCTGCAAACTGTTCAATTTAGCCCTGAAGTTGTTTATCCAACTCTTTTTCTCGCTGAGTGAAGATGTAAATGATGCGTAAGAGTCTGCCACAACTGGTAAAATATTATTCCCACTGCGATAAGTTCTCAAATATTAGAATAAGATACCAATAAAAAGAAAACTCCGCAGGTAGAATTCCAGAACCTTATGCTTCTGTATATGATTTACTTTTCAAGAAATTCTAGGGATGTTTTAGCCCACTGGTTCCAACACTGAATCCACTGATTGGGGAGTGATTGGTTCTTGATCGATAAGAATTAAAAAACTTGTTGATATTTTACAACACATGAGCACATACCAAACTTAGTAAACCATGCTTTATAGCATTCCCCGTAACAAACTTTTTTTTTTTAAATAACGATAGATAGCCTACACAAATATTCTCCAAGTCTTGTTTTATGAAGTATCTAACAATTCCTTAAATTATATGTTCACTCATTTTTACATAATGTGTGTACAGATGCACCCTTCATTGGGTAAAGGGAGGAGCAAAAGCGAGTAATAACTTAATACCAACACCTTTACTTTTTCAACTATGGGTTACATTATTGTAAAAACTCGCTTAATTAGCCAATATAATGTCTCTATTATCTGCTAACTGTTGAGCCTGTTTTTTTTTCCTTGTTGTATCTTACTTGAAGCTAGAACACTGATACCAAAATGTACCAGGAGGTAACAATTAGTGGACAAAGTACCTGAAGGTTGTTTCAATGCATTATTGGACTTTTGTCACTTTTTCTCCATCTCATGAACAATCTCCTCTGTTCCACCCTACAAGTGAATAATAGTATCATCAGTCCAATTAATTAAGTGAGCATAAAATGCAGTAGTTATAGTTGACCATGTAGCAAACCAGTTCCTTTTTCCTGTTCTCCAACTTGGCAGTCAAAATATATTTGGGAACTTCTGAATGTTCTTGGGATTCATTGTCGATTTGGATTCATTGAGTATTTCATTTAATTATCCTAAATGGTTGGAATGTAATGATAATTTTCCTTTTTGCAACTAAGCTTTTAGGTTCTGCTTGATCAAGTAAATTTCCTCTCAAACATACTTGTGCGTCACACTCTTATCATGTCATAAGGATTGCTCCATAAATTAATTTATGCATATTTTAAAGATATATTGGACAGTAGAAGTTTAAATACAACCATAAAGTCAATCAAACAATCAAGGAAAATAAAGACTTAATGCAATGATACATCAAATCACAAATTCTTGATTTGCCTAGAACCCATTGCTCTTGTAAGCAAATTAACAATTTTCACAACCCCATTACAATATATGAAGCAAAAAAAAAACCTGAACTAAAAGGCATTTGAATAAAGAACTCACTATATACCCCACTTAAGAAGTTATCATTCACCATAAATCAGTCATGTAGATGCTTCCATTGCATTCCACCATGTGTGATATCTATAGTCCATTGCACATATACATGGATGAAAGTCGGTCGCTTACCCCCATGAAATTCCATATCCCACGCTCCATCTACATATTTATCACCAATATAAGTAAAAATAATAATTAAAGGGTCAAGCAATAGTAAATTAAGAGATGTCACCCCGTCCTCTGAAAAGGCAGAGGAGAATGGCCCCGTACAAATAGTAAAAACATTATCAATTTAAAATTGCCCTCGATGCAATTTTTCCATCAAAATTACCCGCAAAACTGAAACAAATGATCAAATAAAAAGCCAGTTCACACTCTTTCTTCCAAGGAGTCATTTCAAACAAAATCTATTACCACCAAAAAAAGGATTTGTGTTTGGAATCATCATCCAAGTCAACCCTGATACGACAACGAAATCTAGATAAAGACATAAGGGGTAAAATATGTAAGATTAAATTATATTACTTGAAGTTCGTTTCAAATCAAACATTCAACAATGAAGCAAAACTGGAGCAAAATCTTAATATATTATAAAGACAAAGTTTTGGAAGCCTATGTGGCAAACTCTTAAGCCTTTATTTTAAAAATATTATCCTCTCATTCACCCAATTCATTGACTTTTAAAACTATTCTCAGCCATTGAATCTTAATATCTAATCTAATCTTGACCGTTGATTTTTTCACATCTCCTCTATATATACCATGTATCTCACACAACCAAAAATCAATTACAATAATCTCTCCAAAGAAATAATCCAATTCTTCTTCTTTTTATTTTTTTCAATTTTGCTATGAAGTTCTATATTAATTCTCTTTTCGTCTAAATCTTCATATTTTTCTTTTCTTGCAGGATGTTCATATATTCAATCTTCATATTTCTTTTTTGCAGGATCTTCATCTTAAGGTATTTATTTTTTGTTTTATATTTTTTTTATAGTTTTGGTGTATGAATTTAATCTTCACATTTTGTCTAGTCTCTTCTACCAATGATCCTTTTCTTAAACTCACTTTTTTTTTTGTGATTTGGACGAATACAAATCTCTACGTGTATAAAGGTATTTACTCTATTTACTAATTATATTTTTTTTTATTAATTATTGTTCAATTTTATTTTATTCGTATGAAAATTATTATTGTTTGATTTTTTTTTATTTTTTTTTAGGATTGAACATCAACAATGAAGATGAAGTGGATGAGCAATTTTTTATATGAAGATGAAGTGGAATATCAATTTTATTGTGAAGATGAAGAATCATTGATTATATGTTAAAAATTAGATTATTTTAATTTTTTAACATTGTAATGTATTAATTACAATTCAATGTATTATTTACAATTCTATAAATAATATTCTTTATGAGAAGTTATAATTTTCTTTTATTTAATTCTAAGATGATAAAGAATCGTTCAAATTTGGATGATGGAATATATATTCGTGTAATTAATATTTGACTTATTCGTGTAATTAATATTTATTTAATTCTATCAGAATATATATTCGTGTAATTACAATTCAATATATTATTTACAATTCTATAAATAATATTCTTTATGTGAAGTTATAATTTTTATTTTTATTTAATTAAGATGATGAAGAATCGTTTCGTTAATTTGGATGATGGAATATATATTCGTGTAATTAATATTTGACTTATTCGTGTAATTAATATTTATTTAATTCTATCAGAATATATATTCGTGTAATTAATATTTGACTTATACGCAAAGAAATTAACTTAACATATTTTCTCATATTATTTTAAAAGATTAGATTTAAAATAATTATATTAGGAACAATATATAAATTTATACTAATTATAAACTTTACTTATTTAATCAATTTAAAATTTCAATTTGAATATATTAGGAAAAGTTGACTAATTTTGAATGATACTTTAGTAAGATAATTTATTTGGTAATTTTATATTATCCCACATTCCTAAATCCTAAATTTTTGGTAAGTGGGTATATTTATTTTTTCAACAATCTAATTTTTTATTTATTTAAATAATATTTTTATGTGATTAATTAATTTGGAACAAATTAATTGAAATGGTACTAAGGAACGTATTAATACCAATTTCTTTTGAAAATAATAATTTGGAACATATTACCAACAATTTACTACTCTTTCATTAATTATTTAAAAAAAATTAAAATACTTTATTTTGGAATTTATTAATACCAATAGCTTTAACTTATATTTTTGTATAAGTAAAAATAATATAGATTTTTTATTTTTTATTACTTATTTAATTTGGAACGTAGTGATAACAATTTACTTTGAAAATAATGCATTGGAACATATTAATAACATCTCTACTTAATCATTTAAAAGTAGTATTAGTTATTGTAAGTAAGTAGTACAATTTCGAGTAGAACTTTAATTGGAAACTAATAGTTAGGAGACATCTCTAATATCATTTAATATTATTAACGTACTAGGATTTTTCAATAATTCTAAATAATAATACTCGATTATTTTTCAAAAGTTAATATATTAATTTTGATTTTATAATACAATATTTAAGTATTTAGGAACGATTTTATAGTATATGGGCTTAACATATCTATTGAATATTTGTATAGTTAATAATTGACTTATACGCAAAGATATTAACTTAACATATTTTTTCATATTATTTTAAAAAATTAGATTTGAAATAATTATATTATGAACAATATATGGATTTATACTAATTATAAACTTTACTTATTTAATCAATTTTAAATTTCAATTTGAATATATTAGGAAAAGTTGACTAATTTTGAATGATAATTTAGTAAGATAATTTATTTGGTGATTTTATATTATCCCACATTCCTAAATCCTAAATTTTTTTGTTAGTGGGCATCTTTTAAAAAAAATATAGATATATAATGTATTCTTCAAACTAATATTTTTCAAATAATGTATTCGGTAATGTATATGTATAATGTATACTTCATATAATACCTAAATTTTTTGTTAGTGGGTGTTTAAAAAAAAAAACTAATGTATTCGGTAATAATTTATTTTCATATAATCTTTCAACATAATTTTCTCATATTTTTTGTTGAAAGATTAGATTTGAAATAATTATATTAGGAATAATATATAAATTTATACTAATTATTAACTTTACTTATTTAATTAACTTTAAATTTTAATTTAAACATATTAGGAAAAGTTAACTAATTTTAAATGATAATTTAATTTTATATTATCCCACATTTCTAAATTCTAAATTTTTGGTTAGTGGGTATCTTTTAAAAAATTGTACATGTAATAATTTTTATGAACGATTTTGTTTTTATAAATTTTTACCAAATATTTAAATATTATGTACATACTTAATAAGTTGACGTACGGTTAGTGGATATTTTTCAACTTTACTTATTTTATTGGTTTTAAATTTCAATTTTAATATATTGGAAAAAGTTGACTAATTTTAAATGATAATTTAGTTAGATAATTTATTCGCTGATTTTATATTATCCCAAATTTCTAAATCCTAAATTTTTGGTTAGTGGGTATTTTTTTTAAAAAAAAATATATGTAATTGTATTTATGAACGATTTAGTTTTTATATGATACTTAAAAAAATATTGCATTTGAATCCTATAATTTTATGTTCTATTAATCTAGAACATGTTAGTTTAATTTTTGAAATTTTTGTAATATACAAATTGGCATTCTACGGTTCTACGGAATATGTGATGTATATCATCAATTTAAAGTATATTTGGTACATATTCTATACTAAATTCGTATTCCCTCCGATTCAAAATGTTTGATGTTTTAGGATTTGTTGTGAGAATTAAGAAGTGGTATATAGTGACTATTATACCCTTATGATATAGTGATTGAAAAAGAGATTTATGGAAGGTCAAATAGTTTATTTATAGTATAACATTATTAAAAGGTAAGAAAAAATTATGAGTGGTATTTTAGGGGGATTTAAATAGGGGCATAATAGGAAAATAAGGTGCAAAATACCCTAAAACATCAAATATTTTGAAACAAAAAAAACACCCTGAAAAATCAAACATTTTGAATCGGAGGGAGTATAATTTAATCTATACGAATCAAACTAAGATAATAGTATTTATTTTGGATTTACATACAACTTAATTAGAATGTGTAATACATAACGGTAGTTAATTGTTATAATATTTCTATATCAAGATCAAGTATAATATTAATATATTTACAGAAATTCACATACATCAAAAGATTAATCCCCACAAATCTTTCAATTCTTTCTCCTCTTAATTTAGTGATTTATTTTAGATCTCATTAATTATGTACAATATTGGCAAAAATTATATTTTAATTTGTAGTTTTAATTCTATAAGGATATGTATTGAAAAGATGACGTAGTGTTTTTAGGAATCGGAAATATGATAGTGTCTTATTCATGAGTAAAAATTGTGCTCTAGCCTTATTTAGTTTTTTATTTACTTTCCAAAAAAACAAATAATGTCTTATTAATAAATTAGGATTTTTTTTTAACAAATTATAATGTGCCGGTTTGATATGAACATAGTCATTACAAATTTATTATTCTATTTTTCAATATGTTTTAATCATTTAAATTTTTATAAAGAAAAACAAAGTTGTTCAATCTATTGATCAGTGAAACGACCTATAAAAAGTGTTAATATGTTACTTAGTTAAACACAAATCTTATATTAATTAATATATTAAAAAGATTTATCATTTATTTATTATAGAGTATGTATAGAGTGAAAATGGTTTATACGTGAACCAATTTACAATATTTTTTAGTGTAACCAACTAATAACATTTAGTTAAACACTTAATAATCTACTATCCTTCAACTAATATCTTTAAGTGAAAGCAACTAATATCCTCCAAAATTAATACTACTATTTAGCGAAAACAACTAATACTCTTTAAATAATTCATGAATGAATCATTTTCATTCTATAGTTTGTCTTTATCAAATCTATAAATTCATATATTATATTGTTTTAAAGGATAGTGAAATGTTAAAAAATAAAATAAAATGAAAGAGTGATTTTTTTCCATGTTATAAGGATACACTAGAATGAATATGCAAATCCCCCCATTTTTATCTTAGGAAAAGCTGTTTTCAAAAGAAATTAATTTGTATATTTAGAAAAAAAAATAACAAAATGTATGTGTACGTGAATGGGTGCAAATCTACCTATATGGGGCATGCTACTTTATTTTAGTATTATCTAATATAAAAGAAGAAAAAAAACATTTTATGTAATCATAGGTCTAAATAGCATATGTATTAAGGTACCCTCTCTATTTTTCTCTACATTTTTTTTATTTTTAGTTTATTGAAATTGAAATAAATTTTGGTTGAGATTTAAACAAAAAAGAAAGATTAAAATAAACTTCAGTCAATTCATAAGTAGAAGGAATATAATATTATAATAATAGTAATGAGTGAAACATGAATATGTTATAGTATTATAACTAAATGTGCGATTAACTTCTATTTCGTATTGATTGGATTTCAATTTTTTTTTGTTCATGCTCGAGTTACTGTACATAGTTATTATTATTATTTTTTGTATTATAATGTATTTTTTGATGTGGGATGATGATTTAGCATATATATATTGACTTTTTATTTTTCAGAAACTGAATCATCTGATTCAATTGTTCGTAATTCACTCTCTGGTATGACAAATTGTAAGAATTGCTTGAAAACTAGCTAAAATTACCAGAGAAAAAATAGTTATACTAATTTTATTATTTAACCGTAATATCAATTCAAAATTTTACCGATGGTATTATAAATATATCTCCTCTTACATACACACCAAATACATGTTTTGCATCCCAAGGTTTGTAAGCTTAAATTTAATTATTTAGTATAGTAACTTAAGTAATATTGTTAATATATATATTTATTTTTTATACTAATTTTTTTAAAAAGATTTATTTTCAGTTAGAGGAAAGACTTCAATTATTGATGTTCAGCATAATACTCGAACGTCTGATAATCAAATATCTATGAGTGTTATATCATCTTTAGCACAACAATTACATTTTGAATATGAGAAAAATATTCAATCTTTGTTGATAAAATAAAATGGAGAATGCTATTCTGGCCATGGTATTATATTTTTCTCTTCAGTGTTGCACTTTAAAAAAAAAATTATAAATATAATAATCTATTTTTTCAAATATAAATATTATTAACTTATTAGTCATGATTTTTTAGGAAAAAAGAGGAGAAGTATTGTTGTTGAGGAAATGTTAAAAGGAAAGAATACCAATGGTGAATGTGGTAGAAAATTTACAATTTATTATAATAATATCTTTTTTATTAGAATTTAAAAAAATTATTAATTTTTATTATATTTATAGGGTATGTTGATTTTAGAGATAATACATTTATTTGTGTCTATTGCAATGCGTATAGTTGGTATGAGGAGAGAAGTAATAAAAAGTTGAATGAGACTCCACCAAAATTTCTATCATGTTGTTCAAATGGAAAAGTACAACTTCCAATGTTAAAACCCCTTCCTTCTACATTGACCAATCTTTTATCGGGGGAAAGATGAAATGAGCAAATATTTCATTTAAAAAATTAGAGCTTACAACATGATGTTTAGCTTTACATATGTGGGTGGAAAGGTTGACAATTCAATTATAATAATGAAAGAGCTCCTTATGTGTATAGATTGCATGGTTCTAATTACCATCAAATTGGAAGTCTTTTTTCAATGCCTGAGAATAAGCCTAAATTTTTTAAACTATACATATACGACACTGAAAATGAAGATCAGAATAGAGTTGATGCTCTCGGGTTAGTTCATTAAAAGTCTTATAATTGTCAAATTAGATTTATTTTGCTAATTGAATTTTCCATTATACAATATATATCTTATTATATATTTTATATTATTTTAGTTGTTCAAAATCATATAATATAATAATTTTTAACTATTTTTTAATCACTCCAATTATTTTATTTGAACAAGAGACAACCAAAGGATAAAAATAAAATGTTGAATGATAGTATTGTTGGTGAATTTAAGAAGATGATGGATACTTTCAATCTATTTACAATGCAATTTTGCAGTGTAAGGAAAAGTATTATGTCTAGAGTTGGGTCATCTTTGAGATCGAATTTGCTAGAAATAACGAGTTCGAATGGAAGAGTTCGATGTATGTTTTGGATAAAAAAAATATCAGTGAGAAAAAAGAAAGAACAATATATTTTCTATGGGAAGATTATACAGTGTTCCACCGGGGGTTGTTAAAGAGTATTATTTGTATCTCTTACTGCCTATAGCAAGAGATCAACATCTTATGAGATGATACTGTCTATTATACCTTTAAGGACACTTGCTATTCGATGGGATTGCTGGATAATGATCGTGAGTACATTGATGGGATAGTAGAAGCAAATTATTGTGCAAGTGCTCATTACGAAAGGAATTTATTCTCTATTCTTCTCATATCATCTCAATAAACTCTCCAGAAATCGTATACGAAAAGACATGGGAGTGTCTGTCGGATTATATACTCTATATAAGAAGATGAACATTGAATATTTCAGGTATAAAATTACTTAAAAAAAATTAATTGAATTGGAATATTAAAATATTTTACTATTATATTGTTTACTTTTATTTATTTATTTACAGCTCGACAATGAAGAGTTGAAAAACTTGGCTTTAATTGAAATTGAGAAGCTACTGCAGATGAATGGATCAACTTTGAGTAGATTTGCATCAACGCAAGTACCATGTTTTGGGTTTGAGAGTGATGTAGTAAATAAACTCATTCGTCAAGAATTACATTATGATCGGACTGAATAATGAGAAGAATACGACAAATCAAGTTCAACTCTAACGCAAGAACAAAAACTTGTGGTGAACGAAATACTTGAAGTTGTTTGGTTGCAAGAAGGAATAGTCTTTTTTTATACAGATATGGTGGAGCTGGAAAGACATTCATTTGGAGAACGATCTCCGTAACAGTGCATTCGGAAGGCCATATTGTTCTTAAAGTTGCATCAAGTGGAATAATATCTCTACTCCTGCCCGCCGGACGTAGTGCTCATTCAAGATTTGCTATACCACTTAATATTGATGAGACATCCACGAGTAACATAAAGTCGGGGACACATTTGTCCGAACTATTATTGAAGATAAAACTTATTATATGGGATGAGCCACCAATAATTAACAGATTTAGCTTTGGATAGAAGTTTGAGGGATATTGTTAGATCTCCAGATGGAACCATGAGCGATATGTCTTTTGGTGGTAAAATCATTGTCCTTGGAGGAGATTTCAAACAAATACTTCCTGTTATACCAAAAGGAAGCCGAGAGGATATTGTGCATTCAACTATCAATGCTAAATGCATCTTTTATTATATAATAATATTTTTTAAAAGAAATAATTATTGAAAAACTAAATACATCTCATTTGTTATCAATTTTAAGGTTTTAGGATTGACGAAGAATATGAGATTACAAAGTTCTGATCCCAATACGTCCTCAAATGAAAATGATATTTTTAACTTCTCCAGGTGGATTTTTGAAGTTGGTGATGGGAAAATTGGAAATATGCAAGATGGTTTCGCTGAGATTGAGATTCCGAAAGATAATTTGATTTATGATGTCGGTGATCTAATTGCATATATAGTAGAAAATATTTATTCATCCTTTATTGATAATTTAAGGACACGTAAATACTTTGATGATAGATCAATACTTGCACCTAAACATCGAGATATGGAGTGTATAAATGATAAGATTCAATCTATAATTCTAGGTGATACTAAAGTATACTCGAGCTCAGATTGTGTTTGTGCCTACAATTGATTTTTTTTTTAAATTCTCTTACGTGTTCAGGAATGTCAAATCACGACCTGATCTTGAAAGAAGGAGTGTCTATAGTGTTACTAAGAAATATTGATCACAAATCCGGTTTGTGCAATGGAACAAGATTGATCATCACCAAACTTGACAACCACATTCTCGAGACTGAAATAATATCCGAAAGGAATATTGGAAATAAATCTTCACCCTAAGAATGACATTGAAAAATTCTGATCGTATAATGCGTGAATTTTACGAGGCGACAATTTCCAATTCTACTGTATTTTGTCATGACAATAAATAAAAGTCAAGGGCAATCGATTTCAACTGTTGGACTGCATCTTTCTAAGTTTGTTTTCACTCATGGTCAATTTTATGTTGCAGTATCCAGAGCTAGATCGAGTAGAGGATTGAAAATTTTGTCACTTGAATTTAAAGAAAATTCTTCCAAGTACGCAACAAATGTTGTTTATAGGGAGATTTTTCGCAATTTGTAAGCATTGTTTTATAAATATTTGGTTAATAATAAATGTCATTGGAATAGAATTATTTATTATTAACTAATATTTTTAAAAATACGATAAAAATATTGAATAAATAAAATAATATTAGTAACAACATTTATAAAACTTAAAAAAAAAATTGATTAATAACTTTACCATAAATTTTATGTGCAGCTCCGCGAAAATCGCGGGTTTAGCACTAGTATTATATATTTAAATGGATCAATAACTGAGATTCGATATATCTAGCCATAAATAACACGGGACCAAGAAAAATCACATAAATTTAGGCCAGAAGAATAATTGTTAAAAAGGTCCCGCTATTCACCCACCTCTTTTTTTTTTTTTACAAGAATATATTTAATAATAATATCAATATTCCCTTTATAAAAAAAATAAATATTAAATTTATTAAATACTCATGCTTTCAACACCCACCCAAAATCTCAGAATTTACACAATTTTTTCTACTCTTTCACACACAGTTGCACCATTAAAGAAGAAAAGAAAAAAAAAAGGATATAATCATAAAAGTATAAATTATAAAGATACTCTGTCAAAAAAAAAAATCATAGAGATACTTTTTTTTAATTTCAAATAGGTGGGCGTGTGTGTATATTTAGTGAATGATTTAAATATTATATTAAAGTTATATTGTAACTTTTAAAGGGGTGTATTAAAAAAAATAAAAGAATAAGTAATATATGGTGAATTAACTAAGTAGTGGGTGAATAAAGTAGTATTGTGGGTGTTAATAGCCGCGCCCTTGTTAAAATAGTAAGAACAAAGTAGTTGGATTAATTGAATTGTCAATCCCAATTTAAAGGCATACGTTCTACATGGCTTAGTAATTTATCTAGTTTATATGATTACTTGAATTATGCAAAAGCATTTAATCCAAAAAAGTTTCACGTGATTGATAGTTACTATAACTTTTAAGCACATAATCACCAGTATAAATACAATGACGCAAGTCACGCAAGAACAAAGACAATATTATTGAGCACATAGTGAGTTATTACTGATCAAACGGGTAATTTTTTTAAGGACTGTAACTTTGGGGGGGTGGCAAAACAAGGACCGTAACTTTTCAGACTGGCAAAACAAGGACAGTAACTTAAAAAAGTGGCAATTTAAGGACTGCAACTTTTAAAAATAGGAATTTGAGGACAAATTAGCCCGGATTACTCTCTTTCGGGCTAATTAGATTGATTTCGGGCTCAATAATTATTTATTATTAATACTCAATAATAAAAATATCAATTAAATTATTCTACTTGGTAAAATTATAAGTAGTAATAACCAATTTCAACCATAATAATAATAATAATAATAATATAATGATTTCAATAATAATAATAATATAATAATTTTCAACGAAAATATCTACAGTATATATATTAATTACTACTTATATATTAATAAAAATATAAATAATAAAATTTGATTATAAAAGTTATCTTAAATAACCATAAAAATAAATAATACCAATAATTTTACTATAAATAATACAATTAAAAGAAATATGTAATAATTATAAAAATAAATAATAAATTAATATTAAATAATAATTGCAACAATAATAAAAAAAATATTAATTTAAAAATTATTAAATACTATTAGTATAATGTTATTTTTTATAAGTATAGGTATTATTAAAAATATTTTATTAATTATAATTTGAGGACAAATTAGCCCGGATTACTCACTTTTGGGCTCACATCGATTTTGATTATGTCGCGTTGCTGGGGCGGATGAATTTCGCAGCGTGGATGGGGTTTGTGCCGCTGTGGCACTTGGCAAAATGAATATGAAGATTCGAGATTGAAAATATTGTGTTGTTTAGATAAAATTTGGCTTGTAAAATGTAATGCTTGTAAACTTTTTTTTTGTCTTGGAATGTTAAAGAATTTAATGAATATTCTTTTTTTTTTGGTTTGTTTCATTTTCTGGAAGTGATATATAATGAAAACTTATAAATGTAATTCTTTTACTCAATTGGATGTTAATGAATGTTAATATTTTTGTACAAGTTGTTTGGATAGTTTGTGAACTAATGCACATTTGATTTTGGGATGATTTAGTCGAATGATTGGGGATGAACTAATGAATGAGTTGAAAATTATTTCAAAAAATAAAAGAAAAAAATGAGGTGAATTTTTTTTTAAAATAATTTCATTCAAAATAATATTCATGTTGGCGATTTGATCCCGAAATTAATCTAATTAGCCCGAAAGAGAGTAATCCGGGCTAATTTGTCCTCAAATTGCTATTTTTAAAAGTTGTGATCCTTAAATTGCTACTTTTTAAAGTTATTGTCCTTGTTTTACCACCCCGAAAAGTTACGGTCCTTGTTTTGCCACCCCCCAAAGTTACGGTCCTTAAAAAATAATTTACCCCTGATCAAACCATAAGATACAACATCTATTTATTTCTATACTACACCTATTTTCAATAGGTGATGAAGAGATTCAAAAAATCAACTATTGTGCATCATCTAAAACTATGTACATTTGCCTATATAATAGCTCTTTGCATCACAATAAAATAAGAAAACCCCATAACCAAATGAAATAAATTATATATTAATAAATAGTTCAAGAAAAGAAAAATAAATCTAGGAAAATGTTTAGAAAATTACAATTCCCTCACCTTGTGTTGATCCCATGAGTAAGAAACAATAATGCAGATATCCACGAACAACTTTCCGAAGGATAATCAAAGCACCTAAAAGCAATATAAGATATATTTTCTAGATAAAAAAAAATTGATCATACCTAAAGTTACAAAAATAAAATTTCTACATAGGACACGACTAAAATTGAATTTCAATATCAAGCATATTCAATATTCATCTATTACCCCTAAATTAGCCGTGGTTCACATCTTCATAGAATGTACGGTCTACAACAAAACCATGGTTTGCGTGTTACAATTATTAAAATGAACAACATAGCAAGAATTCCTATAGTCAATTCGATGGGTGATAAATATGTATATATAAATCAAATGAAAACAATAGCAAATCAGTAGAAGATCATAGCAAATCCACCTGATTTCAAGCTCTCCCCTTTTTTCCAGTCCTACGATGTCCTTTCATGGCACAACTTATTCGAGCAATTAGTTGACCCCTGTTAAATCCCAAATGAAAAACACAGGAATCATATTAAATTTAAAAACTCAAAGATCACGTATCAGAAATACATGGATCTCAGATGAGAACGATCTTCATCTTCAAAAGCAAAAGGCTGAAAATTGAGATCGGGGATGTATGAAGAGTAGATGGAGATGATGAAACGTTAAAAAAAATTATGATATAGTGTGATTGAAATGATACCGAAAAGGCATAAGGATGAAAATGTATCAAACAAAAGGTGTGAGGGGTAAAGTGGTCCGAAAATGATTTATCAAGCCAAGACATTTTTATAGATAATAATTATAGATTATAGATATAGATAAGATTTGAGTAAATTATAGAAAATTAAGAGGAAATACTAAATCAGGTCACCGGACATACAAAACATTTAACAATTATTAAGAGGATCAAGAATATTAACATAATTTTTAATAAACTGTTTTATGAGATTGCTACTAAGACTATCTTTATCTACAACCCTTCACAACCCAATCTCTTGATAAATAATTTATTTATCTCTCTTCCACATATACCATCTACAATTCAATCTAATCACATCATTTTTCATACTTTATCAACAAACCTACACAACCTAAACTAATTTTTTTATTATTATGTCATACTCCCTCCGTCCCAACTCTATCTTTATTCTACCTTTTTTATCGTGTTTTAGCGAACGAATTGTTTGTTATTATTTAAAATGATAAAGGAAATTAAAAAAAAAATAATAGATTCATTTCTCCTCTATTATATATTTCTTTAAAAATTACTTTATCATTTCAAATACTAATAAAAAATTTGTTCGCTAAAACACTAGAATAGAGTAAACGTGAAGAAAGATGTGAGACGGAGGTAGTAATTATATTTATAAAGTGATATATTAAATAATTTGATATTCAAAATAAAAATAAATTATGAGATTGTGATTCAAAATATATCAATTTTCTTCTCTATTTATAAATAATAAAAAACATAAAAATTTTAATATAATTATTATCATTATTTTATTATTAACAATATCTTAAAATTAAAATTTTAAAACTTGTTTAATATACGTATCATCAGCATGAGAGAAAATGGATTGCAACAATCCGATCGGCTAGCCATACGGATTGTTAGATAGATATTCTTCCTCCTATTCTTTTATATATATATATATATATATATATATATATATATATTAACAAAATATACCATACTCCCATGGCTCTGATACCATAGTTTTCAAGATCGTATTCGATATATCAGTAGTATCCTGTGGATCTTTTCCAAACACAGATAGGACTGACTGAGAAATTCCATAGTCTATGAGTTAACCTGAAAAAAGCATTACGCCCACAAACGCCTGCGCCTATCCATCGGCATAACGGCTAAAAGGGCACGCCCACATAGTTAACTCATAGATATCACTAGAAAACTCAAACCTACCAGTTAAACCAACTCTACCTTATGATATATCAAATAAAAACTGGAAAAATAAGTTTCCAAATGCACATGATAGTATAGTATACTAAGTTAGGCCATGATTTAATACAGGAATTTAGCCGACCATTGAGGCGGCAATAACAAAATTAAAGATTGAAATACAGAAAATAAAAACAGTATTTAACTACCTTGATGAGCTACCAGAATGAACACATTTTATTGAAAACAAGGCACGAAGCCAATATTACAGAGAGAGTAGAGAGAGAAAAAGAGAGAGCGAGTCAAAACTCAAGCGTACCTCTCAAAAGAAAAAACAACCTATTTATAGATGAAGAGCCGGACATGAAACCCCGGATTCCAAAAAAGAAAAAAGGTGAATAGTAAAAGTCAAAAGTGAATAGTAATTACTATTCATGAACAGAACTTTGTCTGGTGACCTAAGCAATGACGAAATTTGATTCCTCATTTTTTCTTGAATCTCTTCTTGGTTAAATCGCCATAAGAGAAGCTTGCTTTCGAAGAAGACTTAAAGTCTTTTTGCATCTTTCCAAATGTTGGAAATTCCCATGACGTCCATAGTAAGATACTTCAAGGATAGGGATAAAATATTCAAGAACTCTGATTTTCTTTTTGAGTCCTTTAAGATAATTTTTATCATTAATCAAATTTTGATTTTGATCAAAATTAATATGAATAGGAATCTGCCAGATTTCATGCTGCAATCCTACTCTGAAATACCTCCAATCTCCAGGAAATCTTTCCTCCATCAAGGATTCTTCTTTTCTCGAATTTTCTCTTTGAGAGAATTTTTTAACAGATCAAAATTGTCCTGTAAAGAGAGGTCATGGTCCTCTTCAAATGGATCCTGTGCATCTTGCATAGAAGAGCCAGAAATCATAGATGCATCAGATTTTGAATCTGAAAAATCAGCATCTTTTAAAATGTCTTCCTGAATTTGATTCATGAAGAGATCCATAATTTTTTCCTTGGGAAAAACTCCAGCATACTTCTTATAAAAAGAAGAAAAGGATGGCATCACATTGGGATCAGAAATTTGATTCTTTAATCCTTTCTTATATTCTTTGATCTTGGATTTGATCCTATCGATGTTCTCTTGTAGAGGACTCTCATTTGAGTCTTTTGGGATAATATTTAAATTATTCCAAAATCTTGTGGCACAAATTCTCCACAAGCATGGGAGACCCATTTCTGTAGAACCAAATTCTGGCCTCCATTTAACGACCCATGGAATACCTGAGTCATTGAAAAATATACAAATAGTTTTACTACTTGTATTGTGAGTTTTAAGTGAGGAAGTTACCATAGAGTATTCCTCAAGAAGAGATTTGATCTCACTTGGTAAAATATCAGCAACAGTGCCGAAAGTATTCCACCATTCCAAAAACCAGTTAGGAATTTGATTCCTTCCGATATTTTCACAAATTTTTATCAACCAAGTATGAGAATGCTTGGGATTTTGGTAATAAAGAGTTTTATAAAAACTTTCAAGATAGTCCCAGTAATTGTACTAGAAAACCTGATTAGTAACAGGATTAATGACCTGTTTTTCAGCGAAAGGAGAAATACCCCATTCCTGAATGGATATAATCCTTTTAATAATAAACTTTGAGTAGTTATAAGTTTTACTTGGAGGAAAATGCTGAATATCAACACTTCCAAGAGAGATGAGAATACTCTCATAATATCCTCTCGTCTTATAAGACGAAGTAGTGGAAAATTGGTTTGGGACATATTTTCCCATGAGAGTCCATGGAGACTCTTTAAATCTATATATATATATATATATATATATATATATATATATATATATATATATATATATATATATATATATATATATATATATATATTTGTCCTTTGTTTACGAACGATCACCAAAAACACTGATAAACATAGTATAAGATGTATGCCTTAATTTAAGTGCACGTAGGGATGGGAATAGGCCAGGCTACCCGACAGGGGCCTACGGCTCGGCCTACCTAAAGCCTAGCTCGGCTCGGCTCGTTTAACAAACGGGTCAGGCTCAGGCTTTTTTAAAAGTCTATTTATTTAAATAGGCCAGGCTTGAGCTTTTTTGTAAGCCTTTTAAGCCCAACAGGCCGGCCTATTTAACTACACTAATATATATATATATATAATACAATACATATATAATATAATATAATAAATATTTAATATATATATATATATATGTGTGTGTGTGTGTAAGAATATTGCAAAATATAAATTTAAATATTATTTGAATTTGTTATTTTGCTATTATTTAATAATTCTTTGGTAAATTATTTTTATTTTTCATTTTAAAACTTAAAGAGTTAATTATTATGATTTAATAATAAGATAATTATTGAATATAATTTTATAAACATGATTAAAAAGGCCCCCAAAAGGCTTTCAGGCCAGGCCTATTTATTAAAAGGGTCAGGTCAAAGCTCTGAAAAAAGCCTATGACGGATAACAGGCCATACTTAGGCCCAAAGATTAAATAGCAGGCCCAGGCCGTCCAACGAAAAGTCTAGCTCGGCTCGGCCTATTTCCACCTCTAAGTGCACGATACATTTTTATATTAATTTAAGAATTCAACTTTTAAAATCAAAACTACCATATATACCTTGATATAAATGATTAAAGAGAGGGTATTATGTGGACGATATATTCACATTATAACTTGTTTGAATTATATTAGTAAATTATAATAATGATATCAGTGAATTGAACTAAATGTATCAGCTCCAAAGGGCCTTAATAGTTTTCAATAAAGGTATATATTAGTTGAAGTTGTATTAGTTATTATCACTAAAAGTATTAGTTATTTCAACATAAGATATTAGTAAATTATTGTTCACGATAATAAATATAAATATTAATTAATTAATTTATATATATATATATATATGTTTTAAAAAAAATAAAAAATAAAATAGAAATTATGCAAACATGTGTAAAATACATTTATTCAAAATTATAGGGACGGGAAGTACACACGTACACATTTTCTATATACGACCAAGGCAAAACAAATTAATTATAGATTATGTAAACATGTGTAACATACATTACCAAAATTATAGGAAATGCACATATACACGTAGCCATATTTCGATCCACCAAAATTATAGGGATTGTGATTTTTTTTTTAAATTTTCTATATAAAACCAAGTCGACAAATCTTATTTGTTAATTAAGTGATAGTTTAATGATTAATGATCGATATTATTTATATTCTATAAATATTGACATTTATTTAATTTAATATATTTCCAGAGTGTGTTGTATGTGTTAAGTGTAAATATTATAATGAATGTTGTAACAAACACTAAGACAAACTTATCTTTTTTATGTTGAGGTAGATGTAAGTGGGAACAGAGGAGGGGTGGGGTGGTTGCAGGGTGGGGTGGGTGGTTGGGGGTGGAGTTGGTAAAGAAAATAAGTTGGGAAATTCTAATTTATATTTTTACATCTTATAAGTTGTTAAAAACTTATTTTATGATCTTATAAGCGGAAAAATTATCAAAAATGTCATGTATGTTGGCAGTAATGATAAAAATATCATTTATGTTAAACATTTTATTTTGTCAAATATATTAATAGTGCTTATAAGCTCTTAAATAACCTATATAGGAAAAATTGGTAAAAATGTCATGTATGTTGGGAGTAATGATAAAAATGTCATTTATTTTTTTTACTTTGTGAAAATATTCATTATATTTTCAAAACTAGGTGAAAATGTCCCCTAATCAGCTACAACCAGTTTGTAACCAGGATATGCTGACGTGACAGTGTATTTTGATGAAAATGCCCTTTATATTTAAATTATTTGATAAAAATGTCCTTTTGGATTATATAATTAAACTTAATGATTAAAATATTGAAAATAATAAATAAAATCATAAAATGCCCTAAAAATATCAAAATAAACTTAAAACATGTAAAACTATTTTAAATTTTAAAAAACAACATAAGAACATTTTATTATAAAAGAATATTTAAAAATTTCTTTCAACAATTAAAAAATATGAGTGAATAAAATATTGAGATAAAATATGTTTATGTATTATTTAATTTTTTTTTATTTCTGAGAAAGTACACATATTACTCGAATCTTCTTAAAAACATATACAGTACAGTAGTATCATTAGGTATATACACAAATTACTTTAAATATGAGAAGTTGTGTAACCAGATGATTATATAATTTTGATAAATTATATTATCATACTAATGAATCCCTGTCAATTTATGCTTTTAGTAATTGATGAATAATTCATGTAAATATATAATATAAGTGATAAATTGGTTTTTTTTTTTTTTTTTTTGGATTTAAGTGATAATTTTAATTTTTAGATTGTTTTTTGTTTTTAAATATAATAAATTATCATTTATATATGTAAATTAATTTATAGTTTTGCTAATTTTGTAACTACTATATTTTATTGAATTCTAATGGTTAATTCTTATATTTCAGAAAATATTATATTTAAAATAATTTGATGTATTTTTGTCAGTTATTTTAAAATAATTTGGTATATTAAATAATATTTTATATTTAAATGGCTAACTTTTAATTATTTAAAGGTATTTCAATAGGAAAGGAGGATACACAATTTTTTATAATGAAATACTGAATTTGATTGTTTTATTAAAAAAAATTACTTTAATAGTAATATTTATTAATCTTAATTTTTAATCATAAAATATAAAGGGCATTCATCAAATAATAGAAACATAAAGGGTATTTTCATCAAAATACACTGTCACGTCAGCGTATACCGGTTTCAATCTGGTTATAGTTGGTTACAGGACATTTTCACCTAGTTTTGAAAACATAATGGGCATTTTCACAAAGTGAAAAACATAAAGGGCATTTTTGCCAATTTTCCCTAACTTATAAGTTGTTTTATAAAACTTATAAGCTCAGCCAAACACCCTCAAAATCGAGACCCAAGTGATTGTTCATTTAACATATAAATAGCTTTTAACAAGTGAATTTCAGATAGAGAATACATTTTATAGAAAGCCATATATCATTCTACGTGCTATAAATCATCCTTGAATTCTGATGTAATGAGATCCTGGAAAACCTCCATTGCATCAACAGACAATGTCGCAGATAATACTAGGTTTTTGTTGTCCTTTTGATAGAATTGGGGAAGGAAAAAAACGTAATTATCCATCGTTGCGCCTGGGGTGACTTGTGACGCCGTTCCCCATCCAAAATCGATCTCGTGAATTGGAAGCCTAGTCCACTTGATGGTCTGTACTGTGTTGTCTGCATTCAGAGGCTTTCTTGTACTCTCAACAAAGTCTATTGTTGATTTTACGTAGTCACCTGTTACTTGTTTAATGGCCGCATGCACGGTCTGTATCGCGTAAGATAGGGGTTGGCTCGTCAGGTCTCGTGCTCTGGATTGAGCACAAGGAAGGATGAGGCAATTCCCAAAGTATCCTTTAGGTATGCGAGGCTTTAACATGAGCCGACAATCTACGGATATGCCTATTCGGCTCGTCTCATCGGGGCCGAGTTTCTTGGACTTGGCCCAACATATCCAAGTCAATGCCGACATCACTTCAAAGGTAGTAGGAGGAGCTCGTGAAACCGCCTCATTTTTGTTGTTGTTCTGCATACCTAATTCTCTGAGTCGGGTCGGGGTGAAGATGAATGACTTTTTTATTATGATTTTTTCTCGATTATTGGGAAATGGAACAATAAGTGATCTTCCCAATCTAGAGAACTCGGGATGACGAAAATCGATTTTTGGTGGGTTTCTTGGAGATAGTATGGATCTATCTAAATGTGGCTTAATTGATAAAGGCACATCTCTAGCGATTTCAGACCACGATCTCATGAAACCTAGCAATCCTGATCCATCACACATCAAATGGTTGAATCTCAATCCTAAAATCATTCCTCCGCATCTGAATCTGTTCACCTGCTTTTAAGACACCAAAACTCTCATCTTCATTTATACAACAAAAGAATGAGTAAGAGGGTGTTTGGGAGAGCTTACAAACTCTTTAAAACATTTTATAAGATGTTTAAGAGCTTATAAAATGTTAAAATTTGTTTGGAAAAAAAGATGTTCAACACCTTATAAGATCTTGAAATAAGCTAATTAGAGCTTATTATAAGCACCAAAACAAGAAGTAGGACAATCCCAACTTATATTTTTTTAAACTTATAAGATGTAGTTAAATTACTAAAATATCCCTATTAAATATTCTTACTTCCATATTAAATCCATCAAAATATCTTAAAATTAAATCATTAATTATTAGACTAGAAATCACAATCATACGATATCTCCTCTATCCCTGTCTTCTACACCTTTCTCTCTCATCACACATCTCTTCATCTTTCCAATCACGCGATCTCTTCATCGTCCTCTTCTACCCCTTCTCTATCATCACACGATATCTCTGCCTCTTCCCAATCACACGATCTCTTTATTCAACGATTTAGGAGAATTTGGTAAGTTTTCTGTTTTTGGAATGGGTCTCGGATCTAATTCCAGCGTGCCTACAGTAATCAATTTGACATGGATTCTCACGTTTTGATCTCGATTCCTCAGATTTTGGTTTGTGAGACTCTCTGGTTTTGGTGTTCGATAACTGAATTTTTTCCCAATAATTTTAATCAAATTTGGGAGTTTTAGTTCCGGCATCAGTAATTTTAACCGTGATGGTTGCGCCGATTTTGTTTCTGAAATTGATTGTACATTGTTTGGATTGCTGTGTTGGTTTTTTGGTTTTGCATATTTTGGATCGGTACTAAATTTTCGCACATTCATGGTGAATTTCCAGCAGATTGTTCGTATGATTTCTTCGCAAGTGTTCCTTTAACCGATTTTTAGCATCAATTTTGAATCTAATTTACGGTAAATTGAAAAGAAAAAAAAAACAGAGTTAAATTACATTTTAGATTTTAAAGTTTGTTCAGCAGTATTGACAAAAAGTTAAGATAATTAATAATTAAAAAATAGATTTTAAGGATTTTTTTTCCAGCAAGTTTTAAGAAATGTTCTATATAAATTAATCATAATTTCATTATAAAAATCATCCTATATATATTGATTTCATATTATTGCATTATTTTATTATGAGTATAGAAATCTATATATAAAATTGAATGATCATTATTTGCTAGAACTAAAATGATGTCCCTTTTGGTAATTACAATATTAATTATAAAAAGAGCTTATAATGCCAAACACATTACCATCCTATAAGATTATCTAGTCTTATAAGTTTAATTAATTAAACACTTTAATAACTTATAAGCTACTTAAAATAACATCTTATAAGTTCTTAAAACAACTTATAAGATGTTAGAACTTATAAGATGTTAAAGATAAGCTTAGTCAAACGGGCTCTAAGTCTTGTATGAGATTGTCTTATGGCATGAGACAATGGAAATATGTATATCTAGAATATTGGCTCATTAACACTTTGGTAGAGATAGGTGTTAATTTGTATTGTCTCATGCTATGAGACGGTTTCATACAAGTTTTTGTCCAAAAGAATAGTACATAGGAAAATGGCACTTTTGGTCCCAAAAAAATGGGTGCAAAACACTTTTTATACCTATGAGCGAAAGTGATCCTTCTTTTTGCAGTTTTGGTCCCATTCATTAACTTTCAGGATAAAAACTGCAAATTTGACATATTCTCTTGGTTCCAAAATTAAACTTTATTAATTTACTTGGGACGAAAACGGTAATTTATTCAACTCTTTTGGGACCAAAAGTGTCAAAAAAAACTATGGGACTATAAATAGCGAAAAATGGGTCATTTTGAAATGGACGTATTCTCTTGAAACCAAAAAAGCAATTAACCCAATAATATATATATGCGTATTGTTACCGATTTACTGTTCCACATTGATGCAACTATATATTTAATTACTTAATTATTACATTGGTGTATATTTTTTCTTTATTTGCAGTTTTGTCTTTCAGGATTTCTAGTTACTATATAATGATCTATACACATTTTTGGTTTTGTATTACAATTGAACTGTTGTTAGGGATTATTAATATTTTAAGTTAAATTGCATTTATTAAAAAAAATATAAAGGACGATATATATACATTAAATTAAGTTACCGACCTGAATTTCCAAGGGTGGAACATCGAGTACGGTCTCATAAGGTGTCCTATTATTATACACAAGCTTCTTTGCAAGATTCCGATCAATCGCGGTGATGTCTCCTATGGCCGCCGCCATATCCTCGTCGGAAAACACCTCCACAAACGGGACACCGCCCTCGCTGTCGCAATCCACCACAATCTTCCCATCAAATCCCATCTTCACTCTACCTGCAAAGGGATAATACACCTCCAAGGCTTTGCTCAAAGACTGCTTCAATATTTGGCCAACATCAACGTTAATTAAGGAGTTGTTTGTTTGGAACGCAAATAACATATCAAATGGAAAGGGAATTGTGTGGTCTATGTTTGAGAGCATGTATAATCCTTTTGGTTCTTTCGTGTTAGCAAGTGGCCGAACGGTGTCGTACTTTGCGTTAGAGAGTTCCGGCCCCTTTGATTCATGATCTATTCTTGCAATCACATTTGGGTATCCACTTTTGCTATGTTCAACGTCAACAAAAACTATTATGTACATAAGATGAAAAAAGTTGCACTAATGTGTTAAAAAAACAGGGAAAATTGGTTTTTTTGTCCTTTAAGTTTGGTCAATTTTGTTTTTCGTCCTCTTAACTTTTGACTTTATTTTTTAGTCCGATAACTTTCAAAAAATTAATGTTTTCGTCCTAAAACATAAGTTATCGGACTAAAATGTTAATTTTAGGACTAAAAAATTATCGGTTTTAGGACGAAAATGTTAATTTTTTAAAAGTTATAGGACTAAAAAATAAAGTCAAAAGTTAGAGGACGAAAAACAAAATTGACCAAACTTAAAGGACAAAAAAGTGTATTTTCCCAAAAAACATGAAGTTTTGATATGCCAAAATAGTTCTTTATTATGAAATTTTGGTTCCATTCATTAATTTTCAAGACGAAAACTGTAATTTTATCCCATTTTCTTGGGATCAAAACTACAATTTACCCTGTTGGAGCAAAAATTGCAATTCATTGGGGAACAATGTAACAAACCACAAGATTAAAAATATCGGAAAAATGATTGTTTTGAATGGTCTCATTCTCTCTGGACCAAAAGTGCAATTTACTCATATAAGATACTCCCTCCATCCAACTACTACTCCTATATTTTTATTTTATGTTTGAGGGTATTTTAGAGTTTTGTGAGGTCTATTTATAAATAAACTGTTATTCATAAACAATCATTTTTATTCATCGTGTAAAATAATATAATTATATTATATAATAATTATAAATCAAATAGTATATATATATATATAAAGCTTTATTTTTCAAGTATATTTAATTATATATAATAAATTAGTATCATACAATAGAAATATGCAGTTTATTTAGTGCACCTAAAAAATTATTTATACATTTTTTTATTTGAAATTATATAATTATTATCAGTATTTCAGGATAAAAATAAATAAATAACATGCTGGAATTAATAGATTCAGCAATAATACAAGTTAATCATTAGTTGATGTTAAAATGACTCTCCATTAAAAAAAAAAAAACTCACTATAATTATAAAATAAATTGATATATAAAATATTTAAAAATGTATAGATTTGTGTAGTTAATTAATAAGCATGAAGGTGTAAAGTTTAAACCCATGTAATTTTAAATTTTTAAATTTGACTCAATATTAATACACAAACTTGTAACATGTTAAACTATGTACAAATAATTAGTGCAAATAAAGTTTAACTTAATGAACTAAAAATATTTATTTTGTCAATTGTAACTAAGATAATCATCATAATTAAAATTAATATTTTGACTTTTGATCAATGATTATACATGAAAAACATCTTAATATCTGCCATGTTTGAATGCATCTTGATATACAACTTAACTTGTTTTTGGAAATACTAAAAAACATGAAAAGATTTTGACTTAGCAGATTATGAAAGTGAAGCGAGAAAATATAACAAATAGTCATGATTTGGTTCTTTGTATTCTTAATTTCTCAATTATGATCATTTTGTTATAAAAAAAGGCCATTTTCGACTTTTTTTTTTTTTATAAAAACGTCCAAAATGTATACATGCTCTGTCGGTTGTGCAAGCGTGGCACTCCAAGTCAATAAATAAGATTCATGTCACACTCCATTTGGATTAAATAGGCTGGAAATAAGATTTATCCTCATTGATTTGGACCTTATTTAATCCAAATGGAGTGCAACGTGGATCTAATTTATCGACTTGGAACACCACGCGAGCACTATCATCGAAGCAAGTGTAAATTCCAGGAAATTATTTAAAATATCCGTCGAAAAGGCCTTTCCTGATAATAAAAGGACCATAACTGAGAAATTAAGAAGATGTCGGACCCAATTTGGACTCGAGCAAAGTTACAGGACTATTTGTGATATTTTCTCTTAGTAAAATAGTCATAACTCACCATAAAGAATTTCAAAGGACTAACCATTTGTTGCATCGAAAACTAGATTTATAGGTCTTTGAAACCTTGTATGACTCATTGGCTGATTCAATGCCGATCAATATAGATTTATGTTCCACGTTGACAAATCTGCTAGGTCCAAGAGAGATTAATTAGAAAAATATGGTATATTTTATTGTAATAATATAATATCGGAAATAAATCAACTATATGTTTTGATAGTTATTAAACGATAATATAAAAAAATATAATTTTCAAATTTGTGTTAATATTTACTAAATAACGGATTTAAAATTTAGGGATTTGAAAGTCTTTTCATAAATTGACTTTAAATCAAAACTAGAGATTTCAAGTTAATTGATTTGAAATCTATAAATATTTAAATTCATTCTATGAAGTCATATATGAAGTATTACTTGAGTTATGCATTAGTATCATTACTTATTCAGGTTGATAAAAATTGTGGAGGTTAGTATTAGTCTTGCTTCATCAGGGTGTTAGAAATATTTCAAGCAGAAGACTTGGACCAAAAGACTCCTGGTTTGATAAAGTAGAGGCAGAAGACATGTGGCAGAGGCAGAAGACTTATTGTAAAGTCAAGTTACTTCCACCAAATGAGTTAACCTTAGAAGAGCATTAAAGTTCAAATACCAAAAGACTATACCAGAAGAGTTTTAAGTCTTCTGGCCACATGAGCTCATATTTTCTGGTTTGCCAAACTTGACAGGTTTCTTCATTTAATGTGACGGTTTAGGCAGTTTTAATCCTACCAAACGGAATACGGTTACTGGGCGGTGCTAGCTGGGTTACATATATTATATATATGATGATGTCCAACTTGGATTACATATGATTTTATGACTTACACTCTAATTAGATTAGGATTCTCCAAAATTCGTATTATAGGGTTCGTAGCTGAGTTTATCAAGAATATTCTGAGTGAATGTTAGTTTTAAGTGTTTGTTATTTGTCTCTCATCCCTTGTCAGTGAAGATTCGATCTCTCCCATCCCGTGGACGTAAAACTCTAGTATTTTTATTTTTCTCATTGATTTCAATTTTTGCTCGTCATTTATCATGATCCCAGAATCAAGTTTCTTGTGAATTCTGAATTAACAAGTGGCGTCATCTTTGGAAAATGATCAACGACGAAAATAAAGTTTGATATTGAAAAGTTCACAGGGAAGAATGACTTCGGTTTATGGAAACTGAAAATGTACGTGCTTCAGATACAACATGGATTATCTTACGTGATGTTTCTTCCAGATCAAGTAGCATCTGGAACCAATCCAGCCAAGATTGAGAAGAATAAAAGGAAGGCACACAGTGCAATTATTCCTTGTCTTGGGGATAAGCGATTAGGGAGGTATCAAAAGAGAAAACCGCCATTGATGTTTGGATGAAATTGGAGCAGTTATACCAGACTAAATCCGTTCCGAACAAATTATATGTGAAACAGAAGCTTCAAGTCTTCAAAATGAGTGAATACACGAATCTTGGCGATTAATTGGATGAGCTCAACAGATTGGCATGGTGATTTGGAGAGTCTGGATATCAAGATTGATGATGATGATAAATCCCTGATGTTCTTAATTTCTCTGCCTTAATCTCTGGAGAATTTCAAGGATGTCCTACTCTTCGGAAGACAAGATAAGGTGAATTTTGATGATGTGCAAACAGCTCTTAAAACTAAATTTCTGCAACTTCAAGTAGAAGGCAAGAAACTAGCTGAAGGCTTGAATGTTAAATTCAAGAAGAAGAAGGAGTTTCAAACCAAGAAGAAGACTGATGCAAAAGGGGCTAAGGATGATCAAAAATCTAGTTTTGTTGAAAGAAGGAAGTGATTTACATGCCATATGGTGGGTCATCTTAGAAAGAACTGCTCTGGCAGAAGAGGTGAGAAAGATGTCCAAGAAAATCAAGAAGGAGATGTAGCTATTGTGGAGGGGGGATATGATAGTTTTGGTGTCTTGATGGTTAGTAATGAGAGATTAAATCAAGAGTGGTTGTTAGACTCTGGGTGTACTTTTCATATGTGTCCACAAGAAGACTGGTTCCTGGATCTTAAGAATTTTGATGGAGGTCTTGTTCTTTTGGGTAATGATGAGAGTTGCAGTGTAAAATGATCTAGATCTATCAAGATCAAGATGTTTGATGGAGTTGATAGAATATTATTTGATGTTAGATTTGTTGCCGATTTTAAGAAAAAGCTCATCTCTCTTGTCACATTGAATCCAAAGGGATATGAATTCAGAATAGACAAGGGATTATTGTCAATTACTAAGTCAGGAAAGACTATGATGAGGGGTAATATCAAGAATGGTTTTTATTCTTTAATTGGAAGAACAATTACAGGATCAACAGATGTGACCATGTGGCCTTATGAAATAAACTTGGGGCATAAGAGACTGGCACGTGCTGGAGAGAAGTGTTTGATTGAGCTATCCAAGAAGGGAGTTATCCCTGGTTGGAGGATAAGTAAGCTGGATATCTATGAGAGATGTGTTCTTGGGAAGTCAAGGAAGTAATTATACCAGAAGGGTAAGCATACCAACAAGAAAGTTATGGATTACATACATTCTGATGTCTGGGGACCTGCAAGAGTTTCAACTCGTGGTGGAGGCAGATATTTTCAAACCCTTATTGATGATTATTCCAGAAAGGTTTGGGTGTATATTCTTAAACAGAAGAGTGATCCTTTCTCTAAGTTCAAAGAATGGTTGCTTGAACTCGAGAATAAGAGAAGCAGAAGCATCAAGCATCTAAAAACTGATAATGGGCTTAAATTTCTTTTAAAGAACTTCAACAATCTTGTATACAGAAGAGTATTACTAGGCACAATTTTATTCCCTCAAATCCTCATCGGAATGGTCTGGCTAAGAGAATGAATAGGATCACTTTGGAAAAGGTAAGGTGTATGTTATTTGATGCTCATTTGCCTAAGACTTTTTGGGGTGAAGTTGTTAACACGGATGTGTATCTTGTTAATAAGTCACAATCATCTGCTATTAATTTTAAAACCCCAGATGAGATTTGGTATGGGAAGATTTCAGACTATTCAAAGTTGAAAGTGGATGTCAAGCCTATGTCCATATGAAACAAGATAAGTTGGAGCCTATGGCTCTAAAGTGTATTTTTATTGGTTATCCAAAGAGAGTTAAGGGGTATAAGTTGTTGTGTACGAAACATGGGAACCAGAAATGTATTACCAGCAGAGATGTTGTTTTCAATGAGTCTCAAATGGGATATAAGCCTGGTGGAGATTCTACAAAGGTTGATGATGATATTACTGAACCTATTACTCAAGTTGAGGTGGAGCCTGCTCATGGTGAACAAGGTATTTCTTCTAGTACTAAGCAGGTAAATGATGAGGATGATGCATCTGGTGTAAATGACATCTTAGATGATGAGTACGAAAAATTGCAAGAAACTAGTCTAAGAAGTTATCATTTAACAAGTGACAGATCTAGGAGTTAGATACATCCTCCTTTGAGGTTTGGCCAGGCTGATCTGGTATCTTATACACTTGTTACAACTGAAGCATAGAGTGCCATGAGCCAAGAAGCTACAAGAAAGCTCTTATGTTTGATGATAGGGAGTCATGGATTACGGCTATGATAGAAGAGATGGAGTCTTTTAAAAAGAATCAGAATTGGATTCTAGTCAATAAGTCACCTAAGCAGAAGCTAATAAGTGGCAAATGATTGTTTAAGAGGAAGCTTGAATCTAGGGTGAAGGATCAAGTGAGGTTTAATGCAAGGTTAGTGGTATGAGGGTTTACTAAAAAATAAGGGATAGATTATAATGAAGTGTTCTCTCATGTGGTTAAACATTGTTCTAATAGATTACTAATGACTAGAGTAGTCCAACATAACCTTGAGCTACAACAACTTGAAGTGGAAACAACTTTCTTGTATGGTGATCTTATTGAGGAGTTATACATGCATCAACTAGAAGGGTTCATTGAACCTGCAAAAGAAGGGAAGGTATATTTACTCAAGAAATCTTTGTATGGCCTCAAGAAGAGCCCAGGGCAATGACACATAATGTTTAATGAAGTTATGCTATCAACTGGTTTTGTTAGTAGCAAGTATGATACTTGTTTGATCTTGAAAAGTAAGAAAGTGAAGTTGTGGCATATCTTCTGATCTATGTGGATGATATGTTAATTTCCAGTAAGAGCTTGTTGAAGATTCAAATTATTAAACAGAAGTTGAGTACTAATTTTGACATGAAGGATCTTGGGAATGCTAAGAGGGTACTTGGGATGGATATTCTTAGGGATTGAGCAGCTGGAAAATTATTCTTGTCCCAGAAGAGTTATATTGAAAATGTCATGAAGAGGTTTAACATGCATGAGAGTAAACCAGTAACAACTCCTCTAGGTCAACAATTCAAGTTATCCAAAAAAAAAATGGAACCTAAGGAAGAAAAAAAGGTTATGGTGATAAATCATTATAAAAGTGTTCATTAGATCTTTATAAAAATAAATCTCAAAGTCAAAGATAACCCTTATTTGCTTGGATTGGATTGTTTAGATCTAATATAATATGGACTGTTGCAACAATGGTGAAAACGGTTGCACAAGTGAAGATGATTATCTTTCTTTTTTTTTTTTTTAAATTTAGTTTTAGCTTAAGTTGTATTATTTTAATATAATTATATTTATATGTGTTTGAATTTAATTTTTTAATAGACGAAAATTATCATTTAGCATGCCATGTGTAAAAAAATGGGTGTCATGTAATCACCACCCACCAGAAAGCACAAGCACGTGATTGAAATTGCGGCATTTTACAGTCAATTCGGACCTAGTTGGTGAAATTTAAATTGATATGAGACTAAATTGAGGGATTAAAACTATTTTTGTCCTGTAACTTTTTACCTTTTTCTTCTTGGTCCCATATTTATTTACTTTTTCGATTTAGTCCCACAACAATTCAAATTTACCCAAATTAGTCCCAAATGGCTGAAAAACTCGTGAAACAACATCGTTTTGGTCACGTGCTGATATTTTCCAGCGGAATAGGAAAGATTAATACTATTTTCGTCCCGTAACTTTTTACCTTTTTTTATTTTGGTCCCATACTTATTTACTTTTTCGATTTAGTCCCACAATAATTTAAATTTATCCAAATTAGTCCCAAATGGCTGAAAAACTTGTGAAACAACATCGTTTTGGTCACGTGCTAATATTTTCCGGCAGAATAGGATGACAGGTCCCGTTTTGCGGACGTGTCACGCTGACTAAGTAATTTCTCTTATAAAATAAATATAAAACTAAAAAAAAATCTAACTCATTTTTTCACTAAAAAACCTTAAAACTTAAAACACAAAATAAAGCTACCTGCAATTAAAACAAAACAAATCAAAGCTACCTCTAAAATCTTCTTTCTTCTAGACTCTTCATTTCGAGTTAATTGCAGAAAGTGCCGTCATCCAGAGAAATCGAAGAAAATACAGGTGGTCTCCAGAGTCGTAAACTCCTTTAGTGGAAGGTCCCAATTTTGAGATGGAGGACCATGAAGGAAGTAAGAAGGAGAGCTCGTGGGAAGTTATCAGATAATGGTTCGGAATATAGAGGACTGCCCCTGTTGGAAATATTTTTTCTTCATCAATATCATTGTACGGTCTAAACATTTCCCCTGCCAAAATGCAAGATTTGCGGCTTTTGCTCGGCGTGCTGGGCTGCCCGCTTTCCCCAGTTTCAATCACGAACAACCCAATTTTTAGTCTCCATATCATAGACATCCCCCTCGTAAGTAGAAAATAGAATGTTCTGTTTTATTTGGTTCAGGCATTTTCACAAACACCTTAAGGACGCTTATTGTTTCTGCACGGTGTATTATATAATCCAACAGTATTGGGCGGCGAAGGGGTGCTCGAAGCAGCAAAGCTGCGGCAAGAACATGTACACGTCGGATATTAGGATTTTCTCAGATTTTTTTAAAAATTGCTAATCATTTTTATTTGCTTTTGTTTTAATTGCAGGTAGCTTTAGTTTTAGTTTTAAGTTTTAAGGTTTTTTTTATTGAAAAAATGAATTGGATTTTTTTTTTTTAGTTTTATATTTATTTTATAAGAGAATTACTTAGTCAGCGTGTCACGTCTGCAAACATTTTTAATCCCTCCTATTCCGCCGGAAAATATTAGCTTGTGACCGGTACGTGACCAAAACGACGTTGTTTCACGAGTTTTCCGGTCATTTGGGACTAATTTGGGTAAATTTGAATTGTTGTGTGACTAAATCGAAAAAGTAAATAAGTATGGGACCAAAAAGAAAAGGATAAAAAGTTACAGGACGAAAACGATTTTAATCCCCTAATTTGATAAAGTAAATAAATAGGGACCAAAATGGCGGTGTTTTGTGCATATTTTGACTATTTAGGACCTAATTTGTAAAAATTGAATAGATACATGGATAAAATTGATAAAATCAATAAATGAAGGATCATTTTAATAAAGGTGAGAAGATAGAGGATGAATTTGGTTTAAATCCTATGTAAAGTCAATGGCAATTGAATAATTAAGTGATGATGAGGAAGAAAATATAGTGACTGTTTTCATAAAGGTTATGTGAATAGATTTGGTGCACGTAAAAAAAAATTGATTTAGTAGATGGAGGGAGTATTAACTACGGGAAGATTCATAAATTGATAAAAAGGATGGACTAAGAAAAATGTATTGTTTCAATAATATAACAAAAAAAGTATACATATTCATTCTTAATAAATTCTAATTAATGATTAATTCAATAGATAAAAAAGTTATACTAAGTTATAACACTTTGAGCAATAAACTTAAATAAAGTTCCCAAGAAAGTTGAAACATCACGTCTTATATATATATTTTTTTTTTGATAAACAATATTTATTTTCTTATAAAATATGCCAAGTACGTAATATTTGTAAACATAGTAAGTTGCACATATAATATCAGCATAATAAAAAAAATTGAGCAAATGAACACAACACACCACAAAAAACTTGTATTTTAGGGGACGGAAATTTGAGACAGACCGCATTTATATACATCACTAAGTAGAGAAATTAAGGAAGGATTTAAGATGAAAAAGTCCATTGGCCACTTTAATAAATATTAGTGACAGACTACGATTTCGTCGATAATCCGTGGAGATTGGCCATCATTATACAGTGACTTTTCAGATTCGTCTGAACTGCCAAAATTAGAAACAAATTGTATGTCACTAACTTTAAAATTGGGATCAGCAACAAACACGTTGATCGATGTCCCTTGGTAACCATTGTGCATTGAAGTGCACTACAAAAAAGATGGAGATTAGCGACGGGAATTTTGCGACGGCATGAATATCCGTCGCAAATTCCTGAATTTGCGACGGATTTTTGTAAGCCGTCGCAAAAAATGACAATTTGCGACGGCTTAGGAAGTCCGTCGCAAAAGATAGTAATTTGCGACGGATAAGCCGTCGCAAAATCTAGGGCCCACCGACTTCGTCTTGAACCGGCTACATTTGCGACGGAAAGGTCGTCGCAAATTTCAATTTTGAGTTTGCGACGGTCAATTCCGTCGCAAAACATACCCGTTTAAAGGTGACCGTTCGGGAAGCGACCCATTTGACTGATTTGCGACGGAAGAAGCCGTCGCAATTTTAAACTTTGTAATTGCGACGGACGAAAGTCGTCGCAATGCTTACATTTATATTCGCGACTTCTCGGGAAACGGTCCATTGACTGATTTGCGACGGAATGTCCGTCGCAAATTCGAGCCGTTTTACGCGTCTTATCGGGAAACGGTGCGTTGACTGATTTGCGACGGAAAAGCCGTCGCAAATCAGTAAGAAACGGCGTCGTTTTGCGTTTGACGGGCAAAATTTGCGACGGACAGGCGTCCGTCGTAAATTTTTTTCCACTTATTTATACAGGCCCGCCGCGTTGCAGACGGAGAAAGAGAGAAAAGAAGAAGAAGAAGAAGAAGAAGAAGAAGAAGAAGAAGAGGAAAAAGAGAGGAAAAGGAAGGAGAAGTCGGGTGCCGTCGCTGTAGAGCCAATCCGTCCCCACCGAGTTCTCGTTTCGTCATCTTCTACAAATAAACCGTAAGTTTTCTTCATTTTTACCGTTTAAAATTTAATTTTAAAGCATGTTTAGAGAATTGATTTTAGTTGAATTATTTGAATTATATTAGTAATGAATTGATTTTAGTTGATCGAATTTTAATTTAAAGCATGTTTAATTTTTTTTTAAGTTTAGAATTGAATTAGTTGAATTGTTTGAATTATATTAAAAATAAATTGATTTTAGTTGAATTAGTTGAATTATAATTTAATTAGTTGATCGAATTTTAATTTAAAGTATGTTTAATTTTTGTTAAGTTTAGAATTGAATTAGTTGAATTGTTTGAATTATATTAGAAATGAATTGATTTTAGTTGAATTAGTTGAATTATAATTTAATTAGTTGATCGAATTTTAATTTAATTTTAAAGCATGTTTAGAAATAGTTGAATTTGTTAAGTTTAGAATTTATTTTAGCTGAGTTGTTTGATTTTAGTTGAATTGTTTTAGTAATTTGTTAATTTTTAATTGTTAAGCATGTTTAAATAATATTACAAAATAATTTTAGTTGCTTGATTTAAGTTTAATAATTTTACAAAATAATATTAGTTGATGATTGATTTTAATTTAGTTGAATGAATTTAGTTGAGTAGGTTGTTAATTGATTTTAAATAATATTAGTTGTTTGATTTTAAATAATATTAGTTGTTTGATTTTAGTTTAATATATAATTTATAAAATAATATTATTAGTTGCTTGATTTTAATTTAGTTGAATGAATAATTCGTGAAATTTGTTATAGATGAGCGGACAAGGCAGTGGCAACGACAGTCAGCAGCCTCCGAGGGATGAGGAGGCGAGTCGAGGAGGACGAGGAGGGAGGAGACGACGGCCCTCACTAAGACCCGTGGTTCCACCTATTTTCAGGCCGAGGTCTCTATCAGAGACCTCTTCACAGCCTGGTGCGGGCTCCTCCTCCTCCTCACAGCAGACTGCTGAGGGCTCATCCTCCTCCCGCCAGCATCCGGTTGTTGAAGGACGGATGCCTGTTAAGCCATGTGGTCATATGTAAGTTTTAATATTTTATACTCAATTTTTTTATTAATTAAAACATAATTATTTTACTAACTTTGAAATTTTAATTTTACAGTTGGATTCCGGGTCATGAGGCTGCTAATCAGGTTTCCGACTCCATCTTTCGCGGTGGATTCGAGCCCACCGCTTACAGTTGGAGGTTAGTGTCCGATGCAAGAAAAAAGACATACTTCGAGGAGTTTAATGTATTAATTTAATTTATTAATTCACCGTTTATTAATATCAAATATATAAACATATATTTACATTTAAATTGTAATTGCAGAAAGAATGTGTCTGGGCACCGGAGCACGATGACCAGATGTGGAGGAATTTCGATAAATATGGAAAGGAAATGTACAGAGACCTCCTTTACAGAATGAGGGAGAAGTGGTACAAGAAGGGAGAGGCCACCGACTTGGGGCTTGACAGTGAAAGACGGTCGATTTGGGACCAATTCCTCCGCTACTGGGATTCCCCTACATTCCAAGAGAAGTCGGCGAAAAACAAGGCGAATCGGCGTAGTGACCCTGATGGAGAAGGGATGGCAAGACATCGGGCCGGTTCTCGGTCCATTTATGAGCACGGGTTGAGATTTGTAAGTTTCGTCTTCAATTTTGTAGTTTTTGAATTTATATTATTTTTTTCCTAATTTTTATGAGTGTTATTAATTTTTACTATCTTTTTTTCTAATTAGGCGGCGGAGCAAGGACGCGAGCCCTCTCATTTTGAGAGATTGCAGCTCGCCCACCCATTCGTCGAGGAGACTGGGAAGTCTACCTACGGCCGTACCACCGAGATCCACGTAAGTATTATTTCAATATTAATAGTATTATTTAAATTTTTAATATTAAAAGTATTTTTTATATTTTGTGTTCAATTTATTTAATTTTTTGTATAATTAATTTGCAGAGAAAGATGCTCGAGGATCTTGCCTCTCAGCCTCAGCCTGAGGAAACGGCAGAGGGGTCGGGGTCGGGGTCGATGCCCCCCACACAGCCTTCTGTTGACGTTCAAAATGAATTGTACTTCAAGAACGTCAAGGCTAAAAAGGGGCGGTTCGCTAGATTGGGCAGCTTCGGAAAGAACTTTTTCCGACCTCGTGGCTCAGGCTCATCCTCCTCTCAGTCTTCCATCGACTCTCATCCCAGTGAGGTCGAGGGGCAGCTTGCCACGGTGGTGGAGCAGATGAAGAACATGCAGAGGCAGCAGCGAGAGAAGGAAGAGTATGAGAGGCAGCAGCGAGAGGCGCACGACCGGTATACAGCTGAGGTGGAGCGGTATCGGGCCGAGCTGCAGGAGTATACAGCCGCCATGCAGGCGTGGTGGCAGATATTCGCCTCTGATTCAATGCCACGAGCGCAAATGCCTGCGCCACCGATGCCGCCGATCCCGCCGACCCAGCCATCGATGTCGCCGATTGTTAACCTGGGCGAGGATGAAGAGGAAGACGGATTTAATTCCGGTTGTTAAAAAAATTTGATTTTTAATAACTATGAAGTACAATTTTTTTTTAGTTTGAATTGTTACTTTAATTTAATTTTTGAATTGTTACTTTAATTTATAATTTTGTGAATTTATTAGTTTGAATTTACTTTTATTTATTGGACACAACATTTATAAAAACAAGTGAAAAACGAAAATGAATTAATTTGGTGAATTATGAAAAAAAGAATTTAAGCAAATGAACGAATTATAAATTTAGGCGGGAGTCGAAATAAATAATTTTACAGAAATAATAAAAATTAAATGGCCCCAATATTTATAAAAACAAGTTAGAAACGAAAATGAATTAATTTGGTGAATTGTAGAAAAAAAATGAGTCAAGTTGGATACATATACAATTAATTGCGTACAAATGAACGAATTATAAATTTAAGCGGGAGTCGAAATAAATAATTTTACAGAAATAATAAAAATTAAATGGCCCCAATATTTATAAAAACAAATTAGAAACGAAAATGAATTAATTTGGTGAATTGTAGAAAAAAAATGAGTCAATTTGGATACATATACAATTAATTGCGTACAAATGAACGAATTATAAATTTAAGCGGGAGTCGAAATAAATAATTTTACAGAAATAATAAAAATTAAATGGCCCCAATATTTATAAAAACAAGTTAGAAACGAAAATGAATTAATTTGGTGAATTGTAGAAAAAAAATGAGTCAATTTGGATACATATACAATTAATTGCGTACAAATGAACGAATTATAAATTTAAGCGGGAGTCGAAATAAATAGTTTTACAGAAATAATAAAAATTAAATGGCCCCAATATTTATAAAAACAAGTTAGAAACGAAAATGAATTAATTTGGTGAATTGTAGAAAAAAAAAATGAGTCAATTTGGATACATATACAATTAATTGCGTGCAAATGAACGAATTATAAATTTAAGCGGGAGTCGAAATAAATAATTTTACAGAAATAATAAAAATTAAATGGCCTCAATATTTATAAAAACAAGTTAGAAACGAAAATGAATTAATTTGGTGAATTGTAGAAAAAAAATGAGTCAATTTGGATACATATACAATTAATTGCGTACAAATGAATGAATTATAAATTTAAGCGGGAGTCGAAATAAATAGTTTTACAGAAATAATAAAAATTAAATGGCCCCAATATTTATAAAAACAAGTTAGAAACGAAAATGAATTAATTTGGTGAATTGTAGAAAAAAAATGAGTCAATTTGGATACATATACAATTAATTGCGTACAAATGAACGAATTATAAATTTAAGCGGGAGTCGAAATAAATAGTTTTACAGAAATAATAAAAATTAAATGGCCCCAATATTTATAAAAACAAGTTAAAAACGAAAATGAATTAATTTGGTGAATTGTAGAAAAAAAATGAGTCAATTTGGATACATATACAATTAATTGCGCAAATGAACGAATTATAAATTTAAGCGGGAGTCGAAATAAATAGTTTTACAGAATTAATAAAAATTAAATGGCCCCAATATTTATAAAAACAAGTTAGAAACGAAAATGAATTAATTTGGTGAATTGTAGAAAAAAAAATGAGTCAATTTGGATACATATACAATTAATTGCGTACAAATGAACGAATTATAAATTTAAGCGGGAGTCGAAATAAATAGTTTTACAGAAATAATAAAAATTAAATGGCCCCAATATTTATAAAAACAAGTTAGAAACGAAAATGAATTAATTTGGTGAATTGTAGAAAAAAAAATGAGTCAATTTGGATACATATACAATTAATTGCGTACAAATGAACGAATTATAAATTTAAGCGGGAGTCGAAATAAATAATTTTACAAAATAAAAAAAAATAGTTGGGCAAAATATTTTAATAAACAACTTAGATACGAAAAGAAATTAATTTGGTGAATTATAAAAAAAATGACTTAATTTGAATACATATACAATTAATTGCAAAAAAATAAACGAAAGTAGCTTGTGCCCTAGTGGCGCGCGCCCTCTCCTCTTGCACAAAAGGTCCCGTGTTCGATTCCCCTTGGACGCAAAAAATAGATTAATTGTTCCAGGCCTAATAAGACTAATATAGAAGGTGGGCTGCATATAACAAGGAATGGGCCGGTTGGCCCAGTGGTCCGCGCCCGCCCCGGCCGCCTCGGGTGCCCGGGCTCGAACCACGCGAGCCACTTTTTTTTTTGTATAGGCTCGGTAATTTGCGACGGACATATTCCGTCGCAAATATTTAATTTTGCGACGGAAAACAGCCCGTCGCAAATTATAACACAAAAAAGTATAAAAATATATAAAAATATTTGCGACGGAATTTAGCCGTCGCAAATGTTGTTGACCCGATCGGGTCTGACCCGAAAAGTTTGCGATGGACTACTGTCCGTCGCAAATTCTGTGTGACCCGGCCGGATCTGACCCGCCGATTTTGCGACGGATTTGTCCGTCGTTAATTTGCGACGGATGGCTGAATCCGTCGCAAAAATTTGCTACGGCTGTTTTAGGTACGGATACGTGTCCGTCGCAGATCCCGTCGCAAAACACTGTTTGCGACGGATTTTCCGTCGCTAATTCCGTCGCAAAACAGTGTTTTTTTTGTAGTGGTGGTCGACAAGATTAACGACGGATCGTCCATCATAAATTTTAAAATTATATTTTCCGGTTGTCATTTGTTGCTAATCTTGAAAAATGGTAAAATGATTTGGTCGTTTAAGCGGCAAGATTGTATACATGTTCCTTTTTTTTTTGCCATGCAAGGCAACAAACAGCCATACGAAACCTGAGGAGAATAAGACAAGAGAAAAGAGAGATCCTCGGAGAACCACCACACCACCGCTGAAGAATCGTCCTTTCCTGATTAAAATGTTCACAACTCGATCCTCTATACATTAATCGAAGATTTTTTTTCATTAATAATCGTTTAAAATTTTTTATGAAGCATGTTTATCATATGATTGAGTATTAGTATAAATATTAGTATGATTTAGTATTATATTGATTGAGTATTAGTACCAATTTAGTGTGATTGAGTACGAGACTGCATAATTATGACTGGGTATTAGTTTCGTTTTAGTATGATTGAGTATTTGTACCGTTTTAATATGATTGAGTATTAGTATGGTTAAGTAATATCACAAATTCAAGCATGCACATAGATTTTAAACTCAATTTTGACTTCAATTTTGATTTTTTTTTTTAAAACACACTCTAACACGCCGAATTGTGTTTCCGTTTGTTTTTTTTTTTTTTTCATTTGGGATATTACTGATTACTTCTTGGGTTATTACTGATTTCTGTTTGTGATTTTTTTTGTTTTTTCAAAATCCAAGTGCGCGCATACCATGCACTCAAGCACACACTAGATCTACTCAACTATGATTGAATATTAGTGAAACCTTAGTATGATTAAGTGTGCGTCCTAATTTCGATGACAAGTCCGTGAAGAACAAGGCAAATCGCAGGAGTGACCCTACTAGGGACGGAGTCACTGTACGCCGGGATAGTTTGTAATCTATTTTCGAGCATGAACTCGACTTTATAAGTTAAAATTATTTAAAATGTAGTAATATTTTGTAAAAAAATTATTAAATTACAGGGATTTAAACCAAAATCGTCCTGTAACTTTTTACCTTTATTAAAATGGTCCTCTATCTATTTGCTTTATTGGTTTAGTCCTGTATGTTTTTAAAATTCGTCAATTTTCCTAATTTGCCGAAAAAAGCATAAAATTTTATCATTTCTGTCACGTGCCGGCCACGTGATCGCGTTTTCCGACTAGAATGTATGATGAGGCATTGTTTTACGACGTGCCCGGAATAGTTAGTGTTGGAAAGTGGAAACACTTGCAACAAATTTTAAATTAAATTAAACTACATCTAATCTAAACAACTAAACATACTTAAAAGAAAGAGTCAAAACTCATGTCAGGATACAAAAAACCATATTCTCAAATCCACGAACCATAAAGAAAAAAAAATCCCAAATTAAACCCCACATAAAACCCCTCAATTCTTCCGTAAAAAAATAAACTGTTCAATTCGAAGAACTCTCATCGCATCCATGGTGTTTCTGCTACGCAAAGCTAACGACAATGGCTTTTCTATGGCAACAACATCTAATTGGATCTTGGGTCTCATTACAATGAGCCATCTTCTCAATTTCGTACACCAGTTTCGTATGAATTTTGTGGAAATCAATTTTTTTTTCCTAGAGTTCTTGGGTTTGAGCAAATTTGATTTGTGCGTTGATAAGTTGATATCCCAATTCCCATCTTTAATTTAAGAACCTGAGTATTTTCATTTTAATTTTCTTTATCTTTTTATTTTTATTTTAAAGGTCTTTTATATTTATTTTTATTCAAATAAATGAGTTGGAATTTTTAACTTATTATTATTATTTTAATTGGCAAAATTTTCCACTCAGTGTGCCATGTTGTAAAACAACGCCACATCATACGTTCTCGCCGAAAAACGTGATCACGTGACCGTTACGTGACCAAAACGACACTGTTTTATGTTTTTTTCCGCCAATTAGGACGAAATTGGCGAATTTTAAAAACATACAGGACTAAATCAATAAAGCAAATAGATAGAGGACCATTTCAACAAATGTAAAAAGTTACAGGACGATTTTGATTTAAATCCCTTAAATTACATATTTGGTTAGTAATAGGAGCGGTAGCATGAGCATGCACCCACTCATTTTGAAAGGATGAAGACCTATGACCGCACCACCCACACGTAAGTATACTTACAGCATCTCAATACTAAGATTATTTTTTCAAATTTCCAAGTATATATATTAATTAAATTATAATTTATTTACCTAGAAGAATGAACAAGGCGATAAATGAGGCGCAGACGCTGCAGATGCCTGATAATAGTTGAGCTGTGGCATCTAGGTAAAACCCGATCCCTGCCCCCGTTGTGATTAACGAGGACCTAATTATATTTGAAGATCGTCGATGTCAAAAAGGTGCGGCTCATTTGATTAGGCGATTATGGTAAAATGGTCCTACGAAACTGTCGCTCTACTTTGTCCTCCCAGTCTTCCATTAACTCCCATCCCGTCTATGAGCTAGAGCAACAACTACGGAAAGTGAAGAAGCAGGTGGAGGAAATGACGAAAACTGCCAAGAGGGAGAGGCGGGAGAGGGAAAGGAAGAGACAGAAGATGGACCGAATGAGGCAATGGATGTTGATGGTTGGGTGTACCGACAATACCTGATATCATAGGCTCTAACAGTACTCAGGCTGGAGAGGGTTTCAAACTGAGCCCCGGGAGGCCAAATACGCCTATGGCATATATATGCTTGCGATTGGGTTAAAAATATTAACGAATTCTTATTATACCTATTAAAAATTCTAGCATGCATTAAAGTGTATAGCAGCATACATTTTTATTTTAAACTCAACTTTAACTTCAATTTTGATTTCTTACAGAACACACACAAACACACCGAATTATGTGTGTTTTTTCAATTGGAATATTATTTATTATTTCTTGGGATATTACTGATTTCTACTTGGTTTCAAAATTGAGATTTAAATTAAATTCGTCCTCTATCTTTTTACCTTTATTAAAATGGTCATCTATTTATTTGCTTTATCAATTTAGTCCCGTATCTATTCAATTTTTGCCAAAATGATCCTAATTGGCCTAAAAATGTACAAAACCTCACCGTTTTGGTCTTATATTTATTTTCTTTACCAATTTAGTCCCGTATCAATTCACATTTCTCCAATTAGGTCCTAATTGAACGTATAAAGCACAAAATTCCACCTTTTTAGTCATGCGCGCTAGTTTTTTCGGGGGAAGCCTATGATGTGGTTTTTTTTTTCAATGTGGCACGCTAGGTGACCATCTTTGCCAAATAAAAAAAAAACTTGAAATAAAATACAAAAAATCAATTTGGACCATTTTTCACCAAATTAGGATCATTTTGGCAAAACTTGAAAAAATACAGGACTAAATTAATAAAGCAAATAAATAGAGGACCATTTAGATAAAGGTGAAAAGATAGAGGACGAATTTGGTTTAAATCCCTTTCAAAATTCAAATGCATACCATGCACTCAAATGCACACTTAAACAACTCCCCACATATATTGGTGCAAAGAAAATGGTAAATATTTAAGCAAGCATTTATATACGTACCTGACACTGGAAGCGCAAATAGGGAGAGAGGATATCATATTAGCTCAATATATGTTGATATGTTAATAGTAATTAATATTTTAGTAAATTAGTTTCTTGGTGCATGTATATATAAACACCATATGCAACACAATTAATGATATCAAAGTTTAGCCACACTAATCTAGCTAGATATTACAAACAATTAAATAAGAAGTTTGCACTTGGCCTCTATTTCAACAAATTGTAATTATATACTTGAGGAAAAATTGACAAAAATGCCCTGTATGTTGGCTGTAATGGTAAAAATGTCCTTTATGTTTTTCATTTTATGAAAATGCCCCTTATGTTTTCAAAACTAGGTGAAAATGTCCTGTTACCGGCTAAAACCAGTTTCTAACCGGTATACGCTGACCTGGCAGTGTATTTTTGATGAAAATGCTCTTTATATTACATTTTTACATATTATTTTAATATATTAAATTACATATTTTTTTAACATATTAAATTACATATTTTTTTAAATAAAACAACTGAATTCAGTATTTTATTATAAAAAATTTGTATCCACATTTCCTATTGAAATACCTTTAAATAATTAAAAGTTAGTCATTTAAATATAATTTTTTTAAATAAATATTAAATATAAATTTATAATATATCAAATTATTTTAAAATATTTGATAAAAATACACCAAAGATAAGAATTAAATAGAAATTCAATAAAAATTGTAGTTACAAAATTAGAAAAAATATAAATCAATTTACATATAAAAATGACAAATTTATTATTTTTAAAAACTAAAAATAATTTAAAAATTGAAATTATCACTTAAATACAAAGATGTTTTAAAATTCAAAATAGTTTTACATGTTTTATATATTTTAATTTCCTAAAAATATCAAAAAAATATAAAACATGTAAAACTATTTTGAATTTTAAAAAACAACATAAGAACAGTTTATTATGAAAAATTATTTAAAAATTTCTTTCAATAATTGAAAAATATTAGAGAATAAAATATGTTTTAGTTTAGTACTAATGAATCCCTGTCAATTTATAATTTTAGTAATTCATAAATAATTTATGTAAATATATAATATAAGTGATTATTGAGATTTTTATTAATATTGGATTTAAGTGATAATTTATATATGTAAAATTTTAAATCATCTTTGTATTTAAGTGATAATTTTAATTTTTAAATTATTTTTAGTTTTTAAAAATAATAAAATTTTCATTTATATATGTAAATTGATTTATATTTTTGCTAATTTTGTAATTGCACTTTTTATTGAATTTCTATTTAATTATTATACTTGGTGTATTTTTGTCAAATTTCTTAAAATAATTTGGTATATTATAAAATATTTATATTTAATATTTATTAAAAAAAATTATATTTAAATGACTAACTTTTAATTATTTAAAGGTATTTCAATAGAAAATGAGGATACATATTTTTTTATAATGAAATAATGAATTCGGTTGTTTTATTAAAAGAAAATATGTAATTTAATATGTTAAAAAAATATGTAATATAATATGTTAAAAATAATATGTAAAAAATATAATATAAAGGGCATTTTCATCAAAATTGCACTGCCACGTCAGCGTGTACCGGTTAGAAACTGATTTTAGCCGGTAACAGGGCATTTTCACCTAGTTTTGAAAACATAAGGGGCATTTTCACAAAATAAAAAACATAAAGGGCATTTTTACCATTACTGGCAACATACAGGGCATTTTTGACAATTTTCCTTATACTTGGAGCAAAACTTGAAGTTGGAGAGAGAGATACGCCCACCCTCTTTCATTGCTAGGGAAGTAATTGATGTGTAGTACTGCAACATATGTATATCATACGTACGTAATGTTATGTAGCAGACCTAGCTTGAATAATAAATTAGTAATAAATTTGATGGACGTTGAATTCAACAAATAATAAAAATATGCTTCAATAAATGTGAAATACAATAGTGGTAAGCAGGATCGTATCCACAAAGATCGTAAATAAACTTATCCTTCTAATATAAATATAATTACAACTATAAAAATAAAGATGGGGTGATTAAAAAAAATATAAATAACAAGTAAATTAAATTTAGAAAATTCAATAAATTAAAATCTTTAGCAAAAGATAACTTCAGAAATGATTCATATATAATTTGATCACCGATGCAAATATCAATTTTCACCTCTAACACTAAATTAAATATAATTGTTGGTACCATCTAACAACTATTTTTTCCTTACTTTTTTTTATAATAAAAATATCATTGATTATTACTCCTCTAGCCCGTAAACAATTCTAGATACTAGCTTAAACTTTAAGTCACCAGTAGCATTCATAGGAATATTAATATTTACAGCTATATCTAAGATTCAATCATAAATTGGTACTACTAATTACTTGGGTTACTATTTCATGCAATTAGCATGCTAATATGTCATTTTTATCCTTTTGTAATTAGTTTTGTAATGGCCATGTTTTTATGAAAAATCATGTGTATTAGTACTATGTTGAAAAGCAATAAATTAATGGCGTGATACTTTCACCAAATTATCATATTTTTTGCCAAAGCTTTCATGGTGTTTTGTTGCTGATATTAGAGTTGGATAGATTATTGATTATTGCTCTAATCGTGATCTGAATGCTTTGAAAAAAAAAAAAAAACAAATCTAAAAAAAAAAATCTCTGATGATATATATGTCATTAATTTCAACTGATGAATTGAGGATGAAGGAAATTAGTGTGTGCTATCAAAGGCGGTGGCTTCCTAAGTACATAAGATGAATTTCAAATGAAAATGAACTACATTAAGGTAAAAGGAATAGAGTGCTCAGAAGTTCCACCTAGGAGAGAGTAGCTGGCCGAAGAATTCTATTTAGGTAATTACTAAGTACTCCTCCATTTCATACTTGTTTGCAACATTGTAAAAACAGTTTGTCTCTTACTTGTTTGTATTCATTTTTGGTAAAAAAAACAACAATATTTTTTAATATTATATTCTCCATACACTCCTAACCAAAATTATTTATCTTATCACTTTATCATTTTTAATACTAGTAAACAATTTTTTTAAAACATGTGCAAACAGTAGCAAACAAGCTATATGGACGGAGGGAGTATGTTTCAATGTTTGGAATTATTTTTGGTTATTAGAGAGAAAGTAGAAGAATATTATTAAAAGGAGGGTGTTCTTGCTTTTAATATTTATACTGTTGATTATTTGTATCCATGGGAGTTTAGAAATTCAGTTTCAAATTTTCTTTAGTTTTCTCTTGCTACAGTATGATTCTAATTAAAATTAAGGGAAAGAGCATGTAAGTATTTGATTAAATTGGATAAGTGGGCGATGTAATTCCTTTGAATATGACCTTGTAGTTTATGAAGAATGAGATTAATTGAAGAAATTTTCTAGGATAAAATTGATGAGTGGATTAACTTATTTATGCTTTCAATAGAATTTTAATTATGAAGGTGAGATTAAGTTGGATTTTGATAATTATTTTCTAGAGTATTTAAGTGATTGAAATGAAGTGAGATGAATGATTTTATATTGATATTTTAATAATTTAAGTTAATTTGATTAATTAATAGTATTGCCAATGAAACTGATCGAGTTAGAGATCTTGTTTAGTATTAGTATGGAAATGTCATTCTTTCTGATAATGCTTATATTTTAATTAAGGTGGATACGAAAATGAAATTTTTTTATAAAGATAATTAATATAGTTAAATTGTACTTCCTACTTGTTTGCTACATTGCCAAAAAATTTATTTCCATACTTGTTTGTTATATCATTTTTTATAAAAAAGTAACAATATTTTTTAATATTATATTCTACATACACTCCTAACAAAAAGCATTTGCTTATCACTTTATCCCTTTAAATACTAATAAACAACTATTTTCTTAAAACTTGTGCAAATAGTAAAGTAGCAAACAAGTACGGGACAGAGGGAGTAGTTATTATTTTAGATTGTTCATCATCCGTATATATTGACACAAAGGAAGTAAATGTCAGTTACGTGTGGAATTAAAAATTGAATTACTGGTCTATGAATAAAAAGTCTTGAATAACTGATACCATGAGTCAAGGTGAGTAGAAATTCATTTCCCCCTACAATACATAAATATAGTATTTTGTGAATTATTTATATTTAAGTGGCGATACGTGGATATTGGGTGGATTATGTTATTTGATTGATGTTCAATGATTTTTGTGAAAGGAGTCTATGTGCTCTACATTTGATGTGGATTGATGTGAAATGAACTTGTGATTCAGTTATTGTGAAATGAACATGGGAGTTCAGTTATTGTAAAGTGAACAATTAAGTTCTGTGATTATTGTAGAAATGGATAGAGTAATTGAACCTGTGAGTTCATTAATACGTGAATTCTTTTGAAATATTATTTGTTTCATTGCATCAAGCATATCATGCATTATCATGAGAGTGCATGCGTATCACATGTTGTGTTTGACCACTGATTATGCACCGAGGGTGGAAGAGGCGACCTGAGAGTTAAGGCGGTAGGGGAGAACCCTGGCGTATGCTATCCAGAGTGGGTCAACGTATTATTTGGCTATGTTCTAGCGGAAGGGGGCAACTTGGGAGTAAAGGCGACATTGGAGAGCCCTAGCGTATGCTACCTAGAGTGGGTCACCATCTCGTATGATGATGTTGTGGGTGTTTCCGTGAAGGGACTTCTTGAGCGGACAGGGGGTCATGTTTGGTGATGAATCTCGTTGGATCGCTAGAGGGTAGATCCCTGGATTCACTGTCAAGGGTCGGAGTGGTGGAATTACTTCTTGGTGGACATGAGGAGGGTACGTGCGAGGTGAACCCTTGATGGGCCACAAGAGGATGGGGCACCTCATGCCGAGACAATATTTATTGTAGTCACTTGATTATATATTGATATTGAGCTTTATGCGTATGTGGTGCATAATAGTTAGTTGGGGGCCCAAGGAGTCTCTAAAATGGATTAGGCATATAGAAATGGATTAGGTGATTTCAAAAGAGAGTGCATGCGCAGGATTTTAGTAATTCACATTAACAAGTATCGTTTCTGCTTACTGAAATTTATAAATCTCACTATATAGTTTATGCATTGTAGGTAATCCTAATGATCTGTGATATATGATTCTACTGGACAAGTTGTGGAGCTCCTGTGGAATTTTGAGTGACCGTGTACATAGATGACTGCGTGTTGTGCCATACAATGGGCTTTTATATATATATATATATATATATATATATATATATATATATATATATATAGTCTTGTATATTATATTATGAGTCATTGTTGTCATTTTTGAAGTGTTCAACTAGTTCGTGCTTCGGTTTAAGTATTTAAAAAAAAAAAAAAAAAGTCGCACGTGTGCAAAAGTTAATTTTCTTGTTAAATTATTTTTAACCGGTTATTCTTGTTGAGTTATGTGAGAGTGGTCGTGTCAGAACTTGTATGACACTACACAAATTAACAACCACCTCTGTCAAAGTATTTATGCACCATGCTCAATTTATACTTCATCCCACCATCTCATGGCATGAGACGGTCTCACACAGGACCTACTCAATTAATTCATTCATTCATCATCTCTCTATGAATTTAGACTTTTAGATGAGGCAAAAAAAAAAATTATGTTATCACTGTAGACATCTGGTTATGTGAGTGTATGTGTGGATCTAAGAGTCTACCGTGAACAGAGGATCCATGTTCTGGAAAACAGTCCGATCTGATTCACAAATGAAGTCCCACAAGACTTCAAAATCGACCATAAATTTAGCAAAGTAAGCAAACAAATGAGCAACAAAATTGATAAATGACTAATGCCTGAATCTATAATTTAAGAATGATTAAAATTGTCTTATCACATCCTCTGGGGAGCTTGAGATAGTTGAAATGTCATCTCGTGGTTGATTTTAACTGTGAACTGAATATTGAACAATTTCAAGTTTATATAGCATGATGTGACATAATTGTAAAGTCATAAATAACAACTTATGAATCATATGTGTCATCAATATTGTCTTATATCACTACAAAAAAAACATTGTTTTGCGACGGGAAACTTGCAACGGACAATTATTCGTCGCAAATTTCATGAATTTGCGACGGATATTGGAGACCCGTCGGAAAAAAAAGATAATTTGCGACGGAAATAAAAAACCGTCGCAAACTGCACTGTTTTGCGACGGCTACTCCGTCGCAAAGTGTGGGGTCCATTAACTTCGTTGCATACCGACAAATTTTGCGACGGATTAGCTGTCGCAAATTTCAATTTTGCGACGGACGTGTCCGTCGCAAACCGACCCGTTAAAAAATACCCGTTGGGGAAACGGTCCACTTGACTATTTTGCGACGGATATTTCTGTCGCAATTTTTAACTTCGAATTTACAACGGCCTATTTCGTCGCAAATATTGACCCGGTTTTGCGCAACCTTTCGGGAAACGTCGCGTTGACTGATTTGCGACGGATTGTCCGTCGCAAAATTTTAAATTTCACATTTGCGACGGCTTGGCCGTCGCAAATACTAAAAAACGACGTCGTTCAGGTGTTTGGCGGTCGCAAATTTTTTCGCCTTATATAAAGGACAGCGCAGGCGGCGAGAAGAATAAGAGGAAGAAGAGGAAAAAGAGAGGAAGAGGAGGGAGAAGTCGGGTGCAGTCGTTGTAGAGCCAATCCGTCCCAACCGAGTGCTCGTTTCTTCATTAATTCGTAAGTTTTCTTCATTTTTACCGTTTAAAATTTAATTTCCAAGCATGTTTAGAATTTTTTAAGTTTAGAATTGAATTTAGTTGAATTGTTAAGTTTATATTATATTTTTTATTTTAGTAATTTTAGTTGTTTGATTTTAGTTGAATTGTTTTAGAAATTTGTTAATTTTTAATTGTTAAGCATGTTTAAATAATATTACAAAATAATTTTAGTTGATTGATTTTAGTTGAATTGTTTAATAATTTTACAAAATAATATTAGTTGCTTGATTTAAGTTTAATAATTTTACAAAATAATATTATTAGTTGATTGATTTTAATTTAGTTGAATGAATTTAGTTGAGTAGGTAGTTTGAATAATATTAGTTGCTTGATTTAAGTTTAGTAATTTTATAAAATAATATTATTAGTTGATTGATTTTAGTTTAGTTGATTGAATAATTCGTGATATTTGTTATAGATGAGCGGACAGTGCAGTGGCAACGACAGTCAGCAGCCTCCGAGGGATGAGGGGGCGAGTCGAGGAGGACGATGAGGGAGGAGACGACGGGCCTCACTAAGACCCGTGGTTCCACCTATTTTCAGGTCGAGGTCTCTATCAGAGACCTCTTCACAGCCTGGTGCGGGCTCCTCCTCCTCCTCCTCACAGCAGACTGCTGAGGGCTCATCCTCCTCCCGCCAGCATTCGGTTGTTCAAGCACGGATGCCTGTTCAGCCATGTGGTCATACGTAAGTTTTAATATTTTATACTCAATTTTTTATTAATTAAAACCTAATTATTTTACTAACTTTGAAGTTTTAATTTTACAGTTGGATTCCGGGTCATGAGGCTGCTAATCAGGTTTCCAAGTTCATCTTTCGCGGTGGATTCGAGCCCACCGCTTACAGTTGGGGGTTAGTGTCCGATGCAAGAAAAAAGACATACTTCGAGGAGTTTAAGGTATTAATTTAATTTATTAATTCACCGTTTATTAATATCAAATATATAAACAAATATTTACATTTAAATTGTAATTGCAGAAAGAATGTGTCTGGGCACCGGAGCACGATGACCAAATGTTGAGGAATTTTGAAAAATATACGACAGAAAGATACAGGGACCTCCTTTACAGAATGAGGGACAAGTGGTACAAGGATGGAGTGGCCACCGACATGGGGACTGACAGTGAAAGGCGGCCGATTTGGGACCAATTCCTCCGGTACTGGGATTCTCCTGCATTCAAAGAGAAGTCGGCGAAAAACAAGGCGAATCGGCGTAGTGACCCTGATGGAGAAGGGATGGCGAGACATCGGGCCGGTTCTCGGTCCATTTATGAGCACGGGTTGAGATTTGTAAGTTTCGTCTTTAATTTTGTAGTTTTTGAATTTTTATTATTATTTTTCCTAATTTTTATGAGTGGTATTAATTTTTACTATCTTTTTTTCTAATTAGGCGGCGGAGCAAGGACGCGAGCCCTCTCATTTTGAGAGATTGCAGCTCGCCTACCCATTCGTCGAGGAGACTGGGAAGTCCACCTACGGTCGTACCACCGAGATCCACGTAAGTATTATTTCAATATTAATAGTATTATTTAAATTTTTAATATTAAAAGTATTTTTTATATTTTGTGTTCAATTTAGTTAATTTTTTGTATAATTAATTTGCAGAGAAAGATGCTCGAGGACCTTGCCTCTCAGCCTCAGCCTGAGGAAACGGCAGAGGGGTCGGGGCCGATGCCCCCCACACAGCCTTCTGTTGACGTTCAAAATGAATTGTACTTCAAGAACGTCAAGTCTAAAATGTAACACCCCGAACCCAATATATATTAATTATATCGAATTCGAAGTGTTATTGTGATCAAAAGTCCGAACTATAAAGTTTTTTAAGGAAATATAACGGAAATTAGAGATGATGAGTTTTTATGCAGCGGAAGAAAAGGGGTAGAATAATTTTAATAAGTATCTTACACACATATATGTGTACATAAAACATAGTATCAACAGTAATGTTTTATTTAAGTGGGGAACTCCGTGTCGTCTCTATTACTGTCATTGCTCCACGAAATCATAATCTACAAGGGTTGTAAAAAGGGGGCGTGAGATTTGAATTCTCACGTATGAGTGATTTGCAACGTTATGGGATTGGTAAATCCGAAGTATATTAAATTATACTCATTGAGAAAGTATATAATTTATTTAAGCAGTTGACATATAAATATGAATAACATATATCACAGAAGTAACAAGTTCACGTAATAATTAATTGGGCATGACAGGTTTCACATTCACATAATTGATACATCACAAATTGATTCACAGTAAGGGGCAAAGCCCAAAGTCATTTTCAAGTAACGACTGAATCTGCCAAAATCATTTCCAACACATTGTGAATCTCCCCCAAACTGTTTCTCACCAACAAGTCATGTGACCATGAATCTGAATAATTATTATCAATCATGGTCACCACAAATAATATCAGCGACCATGAATCTGATCTATTATCACTCATGGCCGTACGTGTCAATCCACAAACATAACTGCTCAATGATTACTCGCTTTCCTCTTTCTCATAAAAACTGTCATTTCAAATTGTGGGGAGAATTCACATAATTCGTACTTGAATAAATTCATGCTCACAAAATGCCCTTTATCATGCAATGGTGCTTGATTTAAATAAACAAAAGACATTTGTATCATATATAAATATATCACGTAATTCAAACAGTTATATAATAGGGTTTACGTTTATGTTGGATTAATTGTTTTAGATTGATTTAGTCGAGTTCAGAGTATACCAGCACCACGTATTATGAGCAGATCAATCAACAGATCATCACCCACCTGATTGTTTCGAGTCCCGAGAATGATGTGTAGGCAGAGGGTCGAGTCCTCGATGTGTGTCCCGAAAAGTACAGAATCCTAATAAGGAGTATTCTGATTAAAAGATTGACTTTTGAATTTGAAAAAGCTTTAGAGTGTGAAACACGAGGATTGAGTAGATTGTTGTCTTTAGAAAACTATTGAAAACTAAAGTTTTCAAAGGTTGATTTCTAATTGATAAGTACACCCCTTTTTAAGAGGAGGTGTATCAGGGGGGTGTATTTAATAAATTCAGTGGTGTAACATGGGGGTGTATTTACTAATTTCTGTTGTGTCCTTAACAAAAGCCTTTTATAAAATTAAAAGTATAAGAATTTATATCTTAAAAAAAAACCTCTTATTAAAACTTATTAAAAACTTGATTTTTCTAAGAAATTTATATTATAACTAATATAGTTTATAAAAAGTATTTTTCTTTTCTAACTTTAGTAACACTTCTAAAATTGATTAGTGACATTTTCTAAACAAAAGAATCATACTATTTTCCACCTTTTCATTTGTTTACTAAATTTTGAATATTAAACGACTTATCTTTTCGTTCCTAATTTTCTAAGAGTTGCACAAGGGGAAGACGAGTTTCCCTTTGTCTCCAAAAACTCAACTAATATTACTAACAACTAACTAATTTCATCGCCATATCATCAGCTAACCAAACCAAACTAATTCATTCATTCAATAACACCAACCAGCTTAACCGATAATACCAACCATTAATCCAACAATACTAATCAGCTATTTCCAACAAGGTCCGTAGGAATTTAAATAATAACAAAGTCCATCTACAAGATTAATAACAAAGTCTATCTACAAGCTCACAGGCTCTAATCCAAAAATAAGTATCTTAATTTTACAAGGTCTCAACATCACGGGAAATAACAATTCGATTTCTATCCAAACAACTACGAGAATTAGAGAGGGGTTAGCGATTCTTACGAGTCCCAAAACGGGCAGCCTAACGGTGTTCGATTAAGGATTCGTTGATAATTTCGGCGGCCTAACGGCGTAGTTTCGGCGCTCGAAGGTGAGACGCGGCGGCGCACGGTTTCTGGAAAAAAAAAGGCGTTGCGGCTGGGTTCTTCGATCGGAGGAACGGCGTGGCTGGCGGTGTCCGACGAAGAGAACGGTGGCACTTCGAGGGGAAGACGGCGGCGATTAGGAGGAGGACAGAGGTGTGCTCGCGCGATAGCTGATAGGTGCGCGAGGCGGAGGACTGGGCGTCGCACGGCGTTGCTCCGATCAATAGAGAGAGAGAAAGAGGCGAGAGGCGCGATGACTTCGTGGTGGCGCTACGGCGGCGTCTGTTCGCCGGGAAGAGAAGGAGGCGGGCGGAGAGGCGGGCGGCGGCGCTTCGTCGCGGCCGAAGGGAGGACGAAGGAGGAGGCGAAGGCTGGTGGAGCGGCGGTGGCCGTTCGCCGGAAAAAGAAGAAGGGAGGCGGTCGCGGCTCGCCGATTTTAGAGAGAGGCGAGAGCAATCTTGAGAGAGAGAACTGAGATGTGAAATTTTGGGAAATTTTGGGAATGAGTTGTACGCATCTTCTGTTTTGATAGGAAAGAGAAAAATATTTATTTCTTAATTACTTAATTTTAAAGGATGGAAAAGAATATGTGGATGGAAATTAATTCCCTAATTAATTTAATTCAAAAAAAGAAAAGTAATTTATGTGGTTAAGGATTAACCCCTTTAATTCTGATATTTTCGTTCCTACTTGATACGGTTAGGGATCGTTTGGTTCACGAGTTTAATCCCGATTTGAAAATTAATACAGTTTTAAAATTCAATTAATATTTTATTGCATTTGAATTATACTCAATAAATTAAACGGATCGAAATCCTAATTTTTAATCTTGAATATTTGATTTCTCGTAGCCCTTTATTCGTTTGAAAGGTTCGATTCTTTCTACGAATTTAGGAATTTGTAAAAAGGGTATATATTTAAATTACACAAAAGCACACAAAATAATAAAATAAAAAGAAACAAAGATAATAATATAAAATAAGGGTTCTAGGAAAATAAAAGGTATAAAACGGGACGGGGTATTACATAAAAAGGGGCGGTTCGCTGGATTGGTCAGCTTCGGAAAGAACTTTTTCTGATCTCGTGGCTCAGGCTCATCCTCCTCTCAGTCTTCCATCGACTCTCATCCCAGTGAGGTCGAGAGGCAGCTTGCCACGGTGGTGGAGCAGATGAAGAACATGCAGAGGCAGCAGCGAGAGAAGGAAGAGTATGAGAGGCAGCAGCGAGAGGCGCACGACCGGTATACAGCCGAGATGGAGCGGTATCGGATCGAGATGCAGGAGTATATAGCTGCCATGCAGGCGTGGTGGCAGATATTCGCCTCTGATTCAATGCCACGAGCGCAAATGCCTGAACCACCGATGCCGCCGATCCCGCCGACCCAGCCATCGATGCCGCCGATTGTTAACCTGGGCGAGGATGAGGAGGAAGAGGAAGACGGATTTAATTCTGATGGTTAAAAAATTTTGATTTTTAATAACTATGAAGTACAATTTTTTTTTAGTTTGAATTGTTACTTTAATTTAATTTTTGAATTGTTACTTTAATTTATAATTTTGTGAATTTATTTTAGTTTGAATTTACTTTTATTTAATGGACGCAACATTTATAAAAACAAGTGAGAAATGAAAATGAATTAATTTGGTGAATTATGGAAAAAAATGAGTCAATTTGGATACATATACAATTAATTGCATACAAATGAACGAATTATAATTTTAAGCGGGAGTCGAAATAAATAATTTTATAGAAATAATAAAAATTAAATGGCCCCAATATTTATAAAAACAAGTGAGAAACAAAAATGAATTAATTTGGTGAATTATAGAAAAAAAAATGAGTCAATTTGGATACATATACAATTAATTGCGTACAAATGAATGAATATATAAATTTAAGCGGGAGTCGAAATAAATAATTTTACATAAATAATAAAAATTAAATGGCCCCAATATTTATAAAAACAAGTTAGAAACGAAAATGAATTAATTTGGTGAATTATAGAAAAAAATGAGTCAATTTGGATACATATACAATTAATTGCGTACAAATGAACGAATTATAAATTTAAGCGGGAGTCGAAATAAATAATTTTACAGAAATAATAAAAATTAAATGTCCCCAATATTTATAAAAACAAGTTAGAAACGAAAATGAATTAATTTGGTGAATTATAGAAAAAAATGAGTCAATTTGGATACATATACAATTAATTGCGTACAAATAAACGAATTATAAAATTATGCATTGTCGAAATAAATAATTTTACAAAATAAAAAAAATTGTTGGGCAAAATATTTTAATAAACAACTTAGATACGAAAAGAAATTAATTTGGTGAATTATAAAAAAAATGACTTAATTTGAATACATATACAATTAATTGCATAAAAATGAACGAAAGTAGCTTGTGCCCTAGTGGCGCGCGCCCCCTCCTCTTGCACAAGAGGTCCCATGTTCGATTCCCCTTGGACGCAAAAAATGGATTAATTGTTCAAGGCCTAATAAGACTAATATAGAACGTGTGCCGCATATAACAAGGAATGGGCCGGTTGGCCCAGTGGTCCGCGCCCGCTCCGGCCGCCCCAGGTGCCCGGGCTCGAACCACGCGAGCCACTTTTTTTTTGTATAGGCTCGGTAATTTGCAACGGTCATATTCCGTCGCAAATATTGAATTTTGCGACGGAAAACAGCCCGTCGCAAATTATAACAGGAAAAAATAAAAAAAAATATATAAACATTTGCGACGGAATGTGGCCGTCGCAAATGTTGTTGACCCGATCGGGTCTGACCCGAAAGGTTTGCGACGGACTACTGTCCGTCGCAAATTCTGTGTGACCCGGCCGGGTCTGACCCGCCAATTTTGCGACGGATTTGTCCGTCGTTAATTTGCGACGGAGGGCGAAATCCGTCGCAAAAATTAGCTACGGATGTTTTAGGGACGGATACGTGTCTGTCGCAGATGCCATCGCAAAACACTGTTTGCGACGGATTTTCCGTCGCTAATTCCATCGCAAAACATTGTTTTTTTTGTAGTGTATAATAAAGAGTCTAATAAAAAAATTATTTACATAAATTTGAATTTAGTACCTCATTTACAATTTTTATGATGTTTATTAATTTTATTTTATTTTTATCGGCAAAGAAAGTATATTAAAAGATAGAGTACTAGATGTACCCTAAATTATCCAAACAATTACAAGTAAATTACCAGCAAAGCTGGAGGCTATTAACTATGATGTTTATTAATTAAGAAAAACTATGATATGATCTTTATAAATTTTGAATAGCTATAACTAGTACTCTCTCCGTCCCAGTTTTGTTTTCCCATTTGACTGTGCGCGGAGTTTAATGTAAGAGTTGAATTTTAGTATTTAAATGAATAAAGTAGTATTAGGAATGATGAATGGTGAATAAAGTAGTATTGTGAATGGTGAATGGTGGATAAAGTATTATTTAAATGAATAAAGTAGTTTTCATTTTAGGGATAGGAAAACAAAATTGGGACGGACCTTTTTGGCAAATAGGAAAATAAAACTGGGACGGAGGGAGTATGTACCCCGCGAATTTCGCGGACAGGAAAAAAAATTGTTATTATTATAAAAAATTATAAATATTATTTTTTTTAAAAATATCTTGTAATTTCGATATAATCTAAAAACTGTAATTATAATTCAACAAATAATAAAAATTACTAAACATGAATAAATAGAAAATTTGAAAAATATTAACTAATTCGCAATTTTTTTTAAAACAACTAATTCACACATTCAATTTCAAATTAGTATAACACAATATTACTTAAAATTACATTGTATACTATGTCAGTTTTCCCCCATGGTATGAAGATACAATAACAATCGAACGCAAAAGATTAACTCTAAAGATAGAATCACACATTTCAGATCTAAAGGTAACATTTGACAAAAAAGATGTCATAATTAAAATGAAATATTATGTAGATGTTTGTGTGGGAACAATTGATTAATGTGTTGAAATTTATAATACACAATTCAACAATAAGAATTGACCTTTAGGCGCCAATCTTAGTTTTTTTTTTTTTAAATAAATTTTCCTCCTGGACATTTCACATTTACAGATATTTTGCACAAAAAAAAAAGAGTTAAAAATCGAAATTGTTAAAAAAAATCGAAATCATACTCTACAAAACAATATCTATATTTTACAGTTTCAAATTTTATTTTGCAGGTAGAATTTTATCAAAAAAGAAAAAATTGTGTTACAGTCTATTATTGATGGTAAGATATTATATTTGATGACAAAAAAATTTGGGAATCATATATTATTTAGGTGACAATATCTTTTAAAAAATAGTTCAATTCCTTGTTACAAATTTCACATCTATCAATATTTAGCAAAAAGAAATTCTAAAAATATCAAAGAAAAGAAATCGGTCAACCATGAAAAAAGATATGCTTGCATTAATTTAATATTTAAAATAATATTCTTCATTATACGTAAATATTATGTTTTCATTGATTAAAATATATTCAGATTTATTGTATTTTAGAGTAAGATATTTTTTGAAGTTATAATACTTAAGTAGTTAGTAAAGAAATTTAATTTTTTTTTTTTTTTTTTTTGCGTTTTGACCAACACTGTGTTTTTTTATCCATAAAAAACTTATTCCACATATTAAATATATATATATATATATATATATATATATATTATTTACATAAATATAACAACTTTTTACTTATTTATCATTTACAATACTATTTTAATATTTATATAGTAAAATAATATAAAAGAAAAATCGAAATTCTAATCTATGAAGGAATATATGTACCTTGCAGTTTAATAGCCTATTTTTGCGGCATAATTTTATCCAAAAATAAACTTTTGTATTATAATCTATTATTGAAGGTAATATATTATATTTGGTGGCAAGATTTTTTTGGTATCATATACTATTTTGGTGACAACATCTTTTCTTAAATATTTTAATTACCTTCAACGAATTTAACATCTACCAATATTTTATAAAAATAACTTCCAAAAATACCTTAGAAGAGAAATCGTTCAACCGTAAAAAAAGATTTGCTTGCATTAATATAATATTTAAAATAATATTCAATATTTTACGTAAATTTTTTATTTTCCCATTGATAATGATATATTCAGATTTATTATATTTTAGAGTAAGATATTTTTTAAAGTTATAATACTTAAATTTTTAGTAAAGAAACTTAATGTCCTTTTTTTTTGCCAATAATATAATTTTCTATCAATAAAAAATTTATTCCACTTATTTTAAGAAAAAATATATACATTAATTATATAAGATATAACAATTTTTTACTTATTTATAAATTACAATACTCTTTTAATATTTGTATGTTGAAATTAATATAAAATAAAAATCAAAATCCTAGTCTAGAAAAGAATATATGTATTATGCAGTTTAATAGTCTATTTTGGACGCATAATTTTATCCAAAAATAAACTTTTATATTACAATCTATTATTGAAGGCAATATATATTATATTTGATGGCAAAAAATTATTGGTATCATACACTATTTTGGTGACAATATCTTTTTTAAAATATTTCAGTTCCCTCATACAAAAATTTCACATATATCAATATTTTGTAAAAATAACTTCAAAAAATATCTAAGAAGAGAAATAGTTCAACCATGAAAAAAAATGGCTTCTACATCACCTTTAGGTTACCTGCAATAGAAACGAAGAAACATAAAATTTAATCAGGTTTCACCAATGAAACAAACCTTATTCAGAAAAGGCATACAGTGGGAGAATCTTCTTATTGAAAGAGAAAAAAGTTATTAATGGTGGATTCTAAAAAAACACGAATGTAATGATATGAACATGAATATACTTTATAAACTTACAAAAAAACTTTGGATACGCTCGAATGATCTTCAACTCAGATTGATGCACATATAATTTTCTCTTAATGTGCGCCTAATCATCTACATGTGCATAATAAATTAGTTTACCTACAAAATAAAAAATAGGGATATGATCTATACAAAAAATTATAGAAATAATCCAAATAAATGAACAAAAAATAAAATAATATTTCTTCACATAGTAGACAACAAATGAGAATATGAAGAAAAGAGATGATGATTAGGGTTGAGAATCAGAATGAAAACTGAAGAGGGATTTAACATTTATAGAAAATACAAAAAGAAATATATGGTTGAGATTAAAAGTTTAAAATATATGGTGTAGATTAAGTTTTAATAAGATTTAAAACATGCCTAAAATAACTTTTAAGGAGAATGCAGGATTTTGAAATGAAATAATTTGAGAGGTGTCACACATAAGCCTAAAAATAAGGTGGTGCTAACACATTATTTTGGAGAAGTTTGGAAATAAAGTATAATAAGATATATAACTTGAGTTTATAGTAGTGTATTGGAAATTTTATTGTAATTGCACATATTTACATTTTATTTAGCTATATTTGAGAACATTCTATATTGCTATTATTGAATTGGATAATTAAATTTAAAAAATTCTAATAAAGTGAAATTTTAATTTTAATATTTATTTGGTTTATTTTTATGGTCTCATTATATTTGAGGATCTCCTATAAAAAAAATGGAATTAAGTATATTAAATAACTTTAATTTATTTTATTAATTAAATAATTAATTTTTTAAAATCTAAATATTTAAAATTTTAATATTTAATTAAAGAATTCTTATCGTCTAGAAAACACAATAAACTGAAATTCTAATTATTTGAATTTCTTTTATCTCAAACCAAATTTGATATGTCATTTTTTCTATTGATTTAGTTGTATGTATGATATTATGTTTGTGTGGTAATATGGTCTCTAAATAAAAGAAATACAATCACATGAATTTGAACTTTTTACGCACCTATAATTTTTTTTATATATTTTGCATATCTATTTTATTTACTATTTATATATATTTTTTTATATAGAAAGAAATATTAACACCCACTGATGATTAACTTATATAGTCAATGTTGGAAAAGTTGGATTAGATGTGGTGTGTGTAGATGAAGATGACTTATGCAAGGACCAACACAATATGAAAGTTAAGGCACGAGTTTGACTCACTCTCCGTAAGACATTATTGCCCAAAATACTAGTGCAATACGGCTCATGGCAACCGTCCCCAAGATACGACGACTTTAAAGTCTTACGTCCGCTGCACTACGAAACAGAAGCTATTGGCGAATTGCAAATGAGTATCTGAAACTTTCAGACTCGACTCTAGTGCAAAACCACAAATGTTTGTTATGCACTTGACAACTCACTCAAATTTCAATGAATGAAAATAATTTTCCAAATGAATGCAAATAACAAATGTGGGGAGTCTATTTATAAACTTTCAAGCGTCGTTAGTAATAGTTGCGACTTTTCACTATAAACATTATTTTTTCAAAAGTCATAACTCTTGAAAATAAACAACTATTCACCCAAAATGCATAATCTCTCAAAGACACAACCTTTGGAATTGATTTATCAAAAGATATGTTACTTCATGCCTATAAGTCACAATCCATCACTTTTGTCATTATAAATACATTTATCAATATAATTATCCACATTTTAAATGACATTAATTTCTCAGTCAACCAATTTTAGTTTTGAGAAATTGAATCAACCAAATTCATTTATGCAAAATTAGATGTGGTGCGGTGTGTAGACAAAGACATATGGCTTATGCAGGGACCGAATTTCAAATGTATTATCCACATATTAATTGACATTAATTTCTCATTCACCCAATTTTTATTGAATCAACCAAATCCATTTATGCAAAATAAGATGTAGTGTGGTGTGTGTTGATGAAGATGACTCATGTAAGGAATGACACAATACGAAAGTCTAGGCATGAATTTGACTCGCTCTTTGGAAGAAGTTATTTTGTGCGTATACAAAGATGTATCCCAGCACCGTTCACTGTTCTTGCAGGCATCTGTTCATGCGGATTCGATTTCACACTATGGCAAGAGAAGTTGCTTTAGTTAGGGAAGTACAATCCTAGGATTCTTTATGAAAGAAATTATTGTGTGCTACGTACTATATCATGAAATTGCATCAGCATTAAGGATTTGTATCTTATTTTTATATTTGTTCATGATTTCTCTTTTTAAAAGAAGAAGCGAGAAATGGTATTAACAATGTGAATTGTTTTTTGCAGTAATATTCATTAGTGCATATGATATATTTGTTTTGTGAGAGGATTCAAGTCAAGGTGGAGATTTGTTGGGATGTCTTGACTCCCCTGCGCAGAGCTAGTTGGGGGCCTCGTTGATGGGGCTTGGGGGCAATGCCGCTAATTTTCACGGTGTATGTTATGTATGGGCACATTCTGAATTTTGGGCTTATTTTCGAGGTCCAATTTGTTAGGGGTTTATAAGTATCTTTATTATTTATCCTAGGTTATTCTGTACTCTGCAAATGTTGAGATCTCATAATAATATATGGATCTTATCTTCTGGCCGTGGATGTAGCTAAGACAACGTTAGTGAACCACATAAATTTGTATCGTTTGCTTTACGTTTGTATTTCTTTCTTAGATCTTATTATAACAGTGTCCTATGTTCACAAGCCCGTAAATTTGTAAATGTAGGACAACCTTGTCATGCGACATTTCGGGTGGATTTGGGATTATTGGATCTTGGTTATCCTACTTTACGGATTTTAAAACTTATATAGTGTCATACATCCACATGCTCATGTAATTATTATATTTAAATTAAAACACAACCTTCCTAAATTATGTGCTTAGAAAACATTTTAGTGTAATGAATAGATGAGGGATAGAGAGAGAGAGAGAAATTAATAGATGCAACCAATTGGGCGATAATACTAAATTGAGAATGAAGATTTTTCACAAAACATTTTTTGTTGTGGATGGTGTTTCGGAAGTCCCGTCTCATGGGTTATTTAATACACCATGTACTTGCTTTCAAAAAAGAAAACAAAAGGACGTAGTGAATTGTAGGTTAGAATACATTCCATAGAAAACCATATGCATATATATCATTCAATGTGCTAATCATATATCCTTCAATTCAATTGTGATGTAATGAGCTCCTGGAAAACCTCCATTGCATCAATAGACAATGTCGCTGATAATACTAGGTTTTTGTTGTCCCTTCCTTGGGGGAGGACATAAGTGCAATTTTCAAAAATTGGGCCTGGGGCGACTTGTGACGCCGTCCCCCATCCAAAATCAATCTCGTAAAACGGAAGCCTGGTCAACTTGGAGAACCATACTACGTTGTTCTGATCCAGGGGTTTTCTTGTCATTTCAAGAAAGTCTATTGCTGATCTAATGTAGTCTCCTGTCACTTGTTTGGCCGCGTCATGCACAGTCCCTACCGCGTAAGATAAGGGTTGGCTAGTAAGCTCTCGTGCTCGGGATTGAGCACAATGCATGATGATGCAATTCCCAAAGTAGCCTGCTTTAGGAATGAGAGGTTGTAACTTGTGTCGGCCATCTACGGCCATGCCTATTCGGCTCGTCTCATCAGCACCCAGTTTGTTGGCCTTGGTCCAACATATCCAAGTCAATGCCGATATCATTTCAAAGGTCGTAGGAGCTCGTGAGATGGGCTTCTTTATGTTGTTTTTTTGCAAAGCTAATTCTCTCAGTCGGGAAAGCATTCTCGGCGTGAACATAAATGACTTGTTTACTGTGAATTTTTCTCGTTCATGGGGATAAGGAGGAGCAAGTGATTTTTTCCAATGTAGACAACTCAGGATGAGTGAAATGGATTTTAGAGGTTCCCTTGGAGATAATAGGGATCTATCCAAATGTGGTTTAACTGATAAAGGTACACCTCTTGCAATTTCTGACCATAATTTCATGAAATCTGTAAATCCTATTCCATCAAATATCATATGATTGAATGTCACTCCTAGGATCATTCCTCCACATCTGAATATATTCACCTGCAGGGTACACAAAAGGAATAAGTCCTGTGTAATGTTACAAATTTCTTGTTCTATTTCATATATTGATTATGAGTAAATTACACTTTTAGTTCCAACAAAATAAGTCCATTTCAAAATGGTCTTTTTCTGGCATTTTTAGTTTCATAGTTTTTTTCGACACTTTGGTCCCAAGAGAATGGGTAAATTGTAGTTTTGCTCCAAAGAGAATCTTGTAAAGTTGCAGTTTTGGTCCTAATATTAAAGACTGCAACAAAAAAAAAGGATCACTGTCTCATGTAGTTGCCCAAAGTATTTTGGACTTATTCTCTTAGGATCAAAATGTGCAATTTTTCCTATTGCTTATTGACGAAATAGGATAGCGAAAGTGGTTAGATCACCACTACCTAAGCCACTATCTTTATGAAATTGCAATACTAGGATACTATGTATCTTTTAAGTTGGGCAAAATTTATGCCAAAATTCACCAAATGTAGAATAAATCTCACGTGCGGGCTCAAATCAGGCATGGCTTCTAGCCTTGGATTTGGGCTGCATTTGGTGAAATTTAACTTAAATATACACAACTTAAAAGATTGTGGGCTAGTTTTGCAAGACCATAACAAAACATTCTAGTTTTGATAATCCCATAAGATAGTGTCAAAAAAAAAAAAAAAAAATAGGAAAATATTATTTTTTTTGTCCTTTAATTTTGATTGACTTTGTTTTTCATCCTGGTAACTTTGGATTTTTAAATTTCGTCTTATAACTTATAAATTTTTATTTTTTGTCATGTTACTTGCTATATTAAGTAACTCTTCCAGTAAATCTGACGTAGCATTCTGAATTTCATCCATTAACTTACAAAAACTTGTGTCACATTAGATTTCCCGATAAAGTTACCTAGTGTAGCAAGTAACGAGACAAAAAAATACATTTTTTTGTAAGTTATAGGATGAAATTCAAAATTTCAAAATTAACAGGACGAAAACCAAAGTCAACCAAAATTGAAGGACAAACAATGTATTTTTCCCAAAAAAATTTAACCTCCCCAAAAACTAACATTATAATGGCCAAAGTGAAAAAAATAAGGTAGTATTAAAATCGGATTCGAGAAAAGATGAAGGACTTTTTGTGATATTAATGCGCACAGAATATATACTCAAATAAAGAGTTTAAATTACAAATTGTCTCATAATTTTTAAACAAAAAAAATTTAGTCCCAAAATTAATTTTTTTTTTATCAAATTTAATCTCAAATTCTATTGCAAAGTTCAATTTTGGTTCCAAATCGGTTGGAGAAGTCAATACGACATCGGTTTGAAGTCCAAAATTGGTGATTTATGGCAAGGGAGTTGGTGTGACGTCCATATCTACAAACTATATTTGATGTTTCCTTCACTTTTAGAATTTTTAAATGTGCATGAATAAAATTGTAAAAGAAAAGAGAAAATTAGATATAAGTAGCAGACATAAACGTCACATTAGCACCCTTGCCAGAAATCATCAATTTTAGACTTTAAAGATCGGTTCACTTTTTACCGCCGATTTGAAACCAAATTTGAATTCTATGGAACTTAATCTAATAAAATGTTAATTTTTAGATTAAATCTATTTTGTCAAAAAAAGTTATGTAACGATTTGTAATTTAAACTCCTCGAACAACCAAATTACCTACCTGAATTGCCAAGGGTGGTACATCGAGTCCAGTCACAATAGGTATTTGATTATCATACACAAGCTTCATTGCGAGTTTCCGATCAATCATGGTGATGTCCCCTACGGCCGCCGCCATATCCTCATCGGAAAATGCCTCGGCAAATGGGACGCCGCCCTCGACGTCGCAATCCACAACAATCCTCCCACCAAATCCCTCCTTCACTCTGCCTGCTAAAGGATAATACGCCTCCAAGGCTTTGCTCAGAGACTGCTTCAATATTCCACCAGCATCAACTTTTGTCAAGGACTTGTTTGTTTGGAATGCAAATAAAACCACTTGAGCAAAGGGCAACGTTTGGTCTATGTTTGAGAGCGTGTATAATCCCTTTGGAATATTCTTCGCATTAGGATGTACCAGAACGGCGTCGTAATTTGGGTGAACACTTTTGCTGTGTTTAATTAGAGCATATTTCATATATTAAATTTTAAAAAACAAACATAAGTAAAAAATGGAGTCTTATATCATGTTTCTATTACACGCTTGTAGTTGCAAACTGACTGTGACGGAACGGAAAAAAAAACTCTATCCCCTCAACTATAACTCCAAAAATGTAGAAAAATATGGTACTCCCTCCGTCCCAGAGGAATTTGCACCTCTGGGATGGCACACATATTAAGAAAAGTGATAAAGTAGTGGCATATGGGTAAATATGTGTATATTTATGTGAGTGTGCACGCAAATCGATGTTTCCTTTTTAGGTAGTGTGCAAATTCGTTTGGGACATCCAAAAAAGGAAAGTGTGCAAATTCGTCTGGGACGGAGGGAGTATTAATCTATTTATATTTGTGTCTACTTTAAAGAAATTGCAAAATTTATATTATATCTATTTGTTTATGGTAGTCTCATATGAATCAGTTTTTTGATGAAGTCTCGTAATTTTAAAATTGTCACCATTTTAGTCCAGAATCGTTAGGTCCACTCATATGCTTTTCAAAACAATTTATAATTAAATTGTCTAGAAACTTATAAATATTTAGTAAAATAAAATATTAAATAGATATAAGATATTAAAATAAATTATTTACAATTTATAATAAAAAAGAAATGGATAACCAACTTTTTTTTCTAAAATCTATTAAGCGACACTTATATTAAAAAAAAAAAAAATACATACCACCCCATCCCCCAACCCTTTCACCAACCCAAACCCCACTCCACCACCCCTCACACACACCTAGAGTCATTAAACGAAACGAGATGCTCATGAGCTCGGTTCGACTCGTTTATATATGTTTGTAAGGAAAATATTAAATGAATTAATTCTAAATCTCTCTATAAGTTTGGACTTTTAGATGAGATGAAATTCTTTCATGGTATCAGAGACACAAGGCTCACGCCCGTACAAAGATCTTTTATTCGATTCCCACTGAGAGCAACTCCACTCATATTAAATTGTCTACTAATTTGGTCTCCCCAAACAGGGAAGTTGAGAGATCGGCCAATGAGTGAGGAGGACTGTAAGGAAAATAATAAATGCATTAATTCAAAAGCTCTCCACAAGTTCGGACATTTAGATGTTTTCATTGTTAAACGAGCCGAACTCGAGCTCGTGAGATACTCTTTTACTAGCGAGTCGGCTCGAGCTCGACTCGTTAAGCTTGATGTTGGGGGATTTTCCTAACACTTGATAGTTAAAAAAAATCTTATAATTCCATTAGGCTCGTTAGGTTCACCTCGATTCGTTAACGAGTCGAACCAAGCTCTATTTTCAGCTCGTTGATACTCCATTATAAAAATAAGCTGATTTAAAGAGGGTTTTGGAGAGGGTTTTAACGAGGGAATTGAAGATAAAGAGGGTATTGAAGAGGGATTTATTCCCTCTCCAAAATGCTCGTCGCCAATCTGTGCACGAGGGAAAAACGAATCCCTCGAAAAATGGAGAGGGTTTTAACGAGGGAATGAAACCCTCGGGAACGGGGCACGAGGGAAATATCCCTCTTTAATGCCCTCGGGAACAGAGCGCGAGGGAATTAAATCCCTCTTCAACCCTGACGTGACAGGCGGGCATTGGCGAGGGAATTTTCCCTCGGCTGACGTGGCGAGGGAAATTCCCTCGTATTGTTCCCTCCGAAAAAAATTGAAATTTCATGGGTTTCGAACCCACGACCTCAAGCACAACCCCTCCCCCGCGGATCCGCTAGGCTAGCACCCTTCCATCTCACTCTCAACTTTAATTTGGCGAAATTCACCCCCCTCAAGTTTCGAACACGCGACCTCCATGTATGCGAAGGCCTTACATGTTTCGCCGTGCCGCTTGGACAAGGCAATTTACTTGTTATATTTTAGGGTGTAATATATATATTTCATATATATTTGTGTTATATATTTTAAATATCATACTAATTAATATTAATTGTTTGTTATACTTTATATGTAAATTATTATTACATATAAAATTAAACTATCACTTGTATATATTATTTTTATTATTTATAATATTAAAATATTTTTAATGAACACATCAATAAATTCTTTTTCACTACTTACTAATATGTGTACATTTATATTTAGCTTTTTAAATTCTTTTTCACTAATTACTAATATGTGTATATATATATATAAATGATCATTTTTTTTAAATCAATGAAATTATAAAATACATATTTTTTAAATTACTTTTCACTACTTACTAATATGTGTACATATATACACATATATTGATCGTTTTAATTTTAAAAAAAATCAATAAAAATATAAAATAAATACTTTTTATATTCTATTTCACTATTTACTAACATAAATCAATATATACTCATATGATTGTTTTATTAAAATATATTCAATAAAGTTGTAAAATAATTTTTAATTTTTTTTTTCACTATGTATCAGTATAAACACTTATATTCGTCTTTTTTTTATTATAAAATTCAATAAAACTATAAAATAAATATCTTTTTATAATCTTTTTCACTATTTACTAACATGTATTTGTTAAATACAGATGAAAACATCTTCTTCCACTAGGGCTCGGGGTCGGTGAAACCTATGGGGTGGCCGTTCGTAAATATTTTACAACACATATTCTACAACAAACAACAATTATTCATCATCGATCACCACTCCTTCCACTCAACATGTATAATTCTTTTCATCAAAATAAATCAAATTCATTTCCATAATTAATATAATATATATATATATATATATATATTAATCAACTATATATATATATATATTAACAAAATTAATCATTTAATTAATGTCCACTAATGATCTAATTATAATACTACACAAGTATAACAACTATTTACTTAGACAAATTAATTAATTAATCGATCTTATACCTTCATGCATGTATGTATTATAATAAAATTAATTAATTTTCACTAATTAATTATCTAATATATAATAATAATACACAAATATATATATATATATATATATATATATATATCTATATACGTACACTTAATTATACATATATACGTACACTTAATATATATATATATATATATATATATATATATATGTATATATATATATAAATGCATGCATAATAATTAACAAATAGTTTAAAATGGTGAGGGAATGAAAACCCTCATGAAGAGGAACTCAAAGTTGGAGAGGGAAATTTCCCTCGGGAAATGGAATCCAAAATTGGTGAGGGAAATTTCCCTCGGGAAATGGAATCCAAAATTGGTGAGGGAAATTTCCCTCGTGAACCGGTCGTGTCAGACCTGGACGAGGGATAAATCCCTCGTGAATTTGCAGAGGGTGTTTCCCTCGTTAAATCCCTCGTCTTATGTTCGTGGGACCACACTTTACTCGCTAGTTCCCTCTTTGTAGGCGAGGGAAATTGTACCCTCGTGAATTCCCTTGTTCAAAATATTTGCTCGGGAATGCCCTCTTTAATGTCGAGGGCTTCATTTCCCTCTTTAAATTTCTTCGGCAAATAAAGATTTTTTTGTAGTGCTCTATTTTCAGCTTGTTCAAATACTCGAGCTCGTTCAACTCAAATAACAACTTTACACGCACCTACCCCACACCCAAACCTCAAACTCACCCCACCCTCACCAAACCTCCCCACCCCCAACCCCAACCCCAACATAAAAATTAAAATATAATTATTTTATATTAAAATTAAAACAATAAAAATATTTCTATGAAATTATTTAAAAGTTTATTATCTTTATTCGCCAAATATTTTAACAACTTATAAACTATTTTAAAAAATTATGAAGTATTTTATAATTAAATTTTTAAAAGAATTAATAAAATGTTTAAAATAAATTTAGTCATAATAACAAATCAACTTTTGCTAATAAATTTATAATTTAAAAAAAAATGGTAATTTTTTAGTTAGTAATAATATCTTTTTCAAAAATTGGCACGTGTTACTAATATTTTATTATGTAATTTATTGTGGGACTGAGAAATTATAACGGTTACTATAATATTTTAAGATTAATGAAGAGAAAATACACAAAATTATCCAAAAATTAAGGGGATACTTTTTTTTTACCCCCTTTTGTAAAAAAAAAAAATGTATCCTAAAAAGGTTGGCAAACGGTTGGCACCATATCAACCTGTGTGCCAACTATTTGTTAACTTTTTTTAGGGCAATAAACATTTTTTTTGAAAAATTGGGCAAAAAATATTTTGCCCGGGCCATTTTATTTTTCTCCCATTAATAAAACTAGTCTAACCTGTAGAATCTCGGGATTCCCAAAAATCTTGATAAAGTTGGTCCCCTTATTAGACTTTGACAAGCTTTTCTTGCTTTCAACCTGAAACAAATAGAGAACGATTTATTTATATAACTAGAGTGTACCCACGCGAATTTCGCGTACTGAAAAAATATATTATATTTATTTTATGTAGACATTTAATATAAGAGTATTTTTGTTTAAAAAATTTCGAGGTATATACAATAAATTATGGAGTTTGTTTAGCTGTGGCCCGTGCCCTTCACTAAACCCTATAGGTATATCCTACAAACTAAATAATTAAAAAAAAAATTAAAATTCACATAAATTAATAACAATTATGGAATAACATTACTTAGACTAATAATTTAATAATAATCACTTTCCATTTCAATATTGAATAATTTATAAATTAATCAACATTATTAGTTATTGAGAGTATACGGTAAGAAATTAATTTATATAAAAAACAATACAAAATTTGAAATAAACTTTAACGTTACAAATACCTGTTCATCGATCAAAATGAGTTCCAAGTAGAACTTGTCTCTATTAAAATCATTAAAAAATATTGTCCAACTTTTTCAATCCTAACTTTAACGGTCAATTTTTTGTTCTCACTCTTGATATTAGAAATCAGAGAAAATTGAGGTGTCATACTCTTGAAATCTAAAATGAGATTTAAATTACAACAATTAAACCATCATAATTATTCAGATAAAAATATATGGTATAGTTAAATCTATTATTTTTACACATGAAGAATATTTAAACTGAACGATGTAGAGCATAAATCAACAATCATTATTACATTCATATTGATATTGATATTTAAATCTAATCAAATTGTGAGCACTTAAAATGATGAATTTAATTATAAAATAAATATACTAATAAAATTAGATATATAACTAACCAACAATTGATGGGAGAAATCTCAGCAAAAGAGTGGAACAAATGAAACTTTAATGTGAAAAATGAAATACAATATGCTCTTATTTATAATAAAAAAAATGCATGCAATATTATATCTTATCCATAATAAGAATATATCACATAAGAATATTATTTGGAATATATAACTATAATCGAACATTATATTATACTATATATACTAAGTCAAACTTAGAAATGATAAATTTAGATTCATTCAATAAATAGATTATATTTAATTACATTAAAGTTTGGAAAAAATATGATTTATAATAAATTCTAAAAATAACTAAATAAGAAAATGAAAAAAAATATATATTTGCATTAATTATGCAGATATAAATTAATGGTTTAGATTTAATGATATAGAACGAAGGGTCGAGATTAAAAGTTTAACCAACTTTTAATGAGACTGCAGTATTTCAAAATGGAGAGATTTGAGACATGCCACATCAGCCTAAGAATAAGGTAGTGTTGACACATCATTTTGGAGAGGTTTGAAAATATATTATTATAAGATTTAAAGCTGATACAATATCATAGAGAGAATTGTTAAAACGCCGCTAAATCAACTTTTTTTTAGGATATGTGTTCAACTGGGGACCAACTCTCGATCCGTTTACGCGACATAATCGGATTTTTAATTAAACTCATTATGCAAATCAAAAAAATAAAATGGAAAAGAACTCTATAAAACCATATAGAGTTAGGGAATTAATATAAATTAATTGATTTTACACCTGTTCATAAATCCAAACTTGTAAATGATATTAATTTTTTTTATGATATCAAAGTCTGGCTCACACCATTGTATAATTTTTTCTTAAGAACGGTAACTTTAAAAAGTTGCAAATTAAGATCATATATGGGTTGATTCAAGTTGTTTTGGCCTAATTTGCTGACTTTTTAAAAGCTATTGTTCTTTGCCAATCTAATCCTCATTTTGTCAACTTGAAAAATGGCGATCCTCGTTTTTGTTAACTCCCATAAGTTATGGTTCTTAAAAAATATTATTCCCACTCATCGCCATCTCACAAGAACCAACACCACCCATATTAAATTATTCACTCTATCGATCTCCTCATTAGAGGGTAGAGTCAAGAATTCAGCCCTCGAGTGAAGAGGGGTATCAAAGAATCAATATAAATGAATTGATTTCACACCTCTTCACAAATCCGTAATTTTAGGTAAGATAAAATTCTTTCCGGAGAGGACATATATATGTGAAGAATGAAGCGAACTATAACATGAAAGTATAGAGGTGATGATCGTAAAAGTGTGTGAAGAAGGGAAGAGTTTGCTTAATGGCAACTTTCGTGTCCCCTGCCGCCACCGGCTGCAGTGTTTATACGGAGGATGACATCCAAAATCGCAGCTTTAAAGTTATATATGCTTAATAAGGAATACTCTCTTTATCCCACAAATCTATTCTTGTTTTCTTTTTAGAAATTATTACTTAATTAGTACTCTCACAAATAAACACTTTATTCATATATAAACCCAACAATACCCTTACTTTAACTGTTTTCTTTTATTTTTCTTAAAATTCATATCCTTTCAATGAAAATAAATTTGGACAACGGACTAATTTAGTCAAGAGTCAATATTTATGAGTCTCTGAAAATTGTGAAGTCAAGCCGTCAATAATTACTTACATTATAAAGAATCATGTAATGTCTCCTATATATGAACATAACTGAATTTTAATAAAAGCTTAACAATCCAAATTAATTACAATAATACACATTAATTACAAAAAAATTGGAAAGAGTCAAATTGGCTCTTGCTCCGGGGTGGCCAAGATACACCCACGGCGTATATATAATTGTGATTGGGTTATAAATATTAACGAATTCTTATTCCATGATTTTCATATGCAACCAAGTGCATGAATACATTTGAATTTTAAAAAAATACCACAAGTAATAATTAGTAATACCACAAAAAATAATCAGTAATACCTCGAGTGTAAAAAAACATATAGTTCAGCGTGTACTGTGTGTTTTAACAGTAACACCCCAAGAAGTAATCAGCAATACCTCAACCTTTTTTATTATATATTTTTAATTGAAAAAGTCAAAATTAAGTTTAAACTCCAAATGCATATCATACAATCGAGTGAATACAAGAATTTGTGATCCAATATACATGTGCAACGAAAATGGTAAATGTTAAAGCAAGCATATATATACCTGACTCTGGAAGCGCAAATAGGCAAGAAGGATATCATATTAGCTCAATATATATGTTGATGTTAGTGATTAGTTTCATGGTGCATGTATATATAAACACCATACGCAGCGCAATTAATGATATCCAAGTTAGCCACACTAATCTAGCTTAGATATTACAAACAATTAAATAAAAAGTCTGCACGTGGGCTCTGTTACAAATAACTGTATTTATAATTAATTAAAGGGAAAAGGTAGGATTAGAACCTGAACTATTGCTCAGGGTGCATATAAGTCCTTAATGTATTTTTGTCTACAAATAGACCCTTCACCTTTAATGACTAACGTTCCATTCCCATCCTCTAATTCATCTGCAAAAACTATTTTTTAAAAATTAAAAATAAAAATCATCCGCAATAACTTTGAAATTGTCATTCCACGTCGCTGATAGTCTCTCCTCCGGATGCATTTCTTCCACTTAGTTCAAAGGATAGCTCCCTTTAATCCTTTTTCAGTACTTATTGAATGATATTTCAAAATTGGGGAAAGCATTTGTTCAAATTCACTACTCAATTTCTAGTCAAAAGCTTTGAGTATCAAGAGGCATATTAGATAATTGATAAAACTTTATTCACAGACAAATACACAAATAGTTGATGTGCGTACAAATGAACTCACAAATCTTAAATAACAAAATATCAACGAGGCACCGATTGAGTTTGGAACGCAAAAAAGGAAAATAGGGAAGAGAGTACAGGAGAGAGAAGGAATCTATAAGATGAGAGTTTGACATTTCTACATGTTATTGCCAATTTGATTAAAAAATAATTTTGTGGATTTGTTTTTATATTTTCATCATCTACCAACGATTTTGGAAGGTACTATGGTTGCAATGAACTCATATTTTTCAGGGGAAATCAAATTCTAATAAAATTATTAGGGATTATTCAAAAAATTTGGTTGGATTAACAGAAGGGTTTGTTTGTTCTCATTATTAAAGTTGAAGCGCCTATTTTTACCAAAAATACATTAAGGGCTTATATGCACCCTGAGCAATAGTTCAGAATCATAAACGTAAATTAAAACTTGAAATTGGATAGAAGAGATTCGGCCACCCTCATGGATGGCTAGGGAAGTAATTGATGTGATTGCTAGGGAAGTAATTGATATGTAGTACTACAATATATGTAAACTACACCTTCCACCAAGGCGTGCCCACTTTCACACGATACTTTACCCTATAAAATTAGGCTATGTAGATAGTCTCACTATCTATGATTCAAAGGTCATGAGTTCGAGTCACAATTATATCATGAGTTCGGACAAATGTAATTATGATTCCAACTCATGAAAAGGCACTGAGACTATGTGCACTGTGTAACTAAAGTACATTTTTGAAAAGTTATTCCACTATTTGCACTGAAACTTACTTCTCTTCATGAGATGAATGTTTGTATATTTATAATTTAATTATATCGATTAATGTGTTTGAAAGAATTATGTCTTATCGAAAAGTTGAAATTTGTAGATAGGTATGAAATTAATTTATTTAAATATTTCCCTACACTTCCCCTCTTTCATGGACAGAACTCAATTTTTCTATTTTTTGGGAGGTCCAATGAGTGGACAATTTAATATGGGTGGAGTTTCTCTTCAAGCGAAAATCGAACCCAAGAAATTTGTCTCAGCGTGAGCCTTTTGACTCTGATACCATGAAAGAATTCCGTCTTATCTAAAATCTTAAACTTGTAAAGAGGTGTGGAATTAATTTATTTAATTATTTTTCATATGGGCCTGAATTATATTTATAATTATGTTGTGTGTATATATGAGAAAGTCTTATTATCTACATATTTGAACGGTGAGCATTATACCATAACCTTATATACATACATTCAAGGAATTAGGAGCAATATTATAGCAAGCAATATACACTACAAAAAATTCGCGTTTTTGCGACCGGGATTAGCGACCGCCTAGAAATCGGTCGCTAATTTGATTGATTAGCGACCGATTAGCGATCGAAGGACCGAAGTGGTCAAGTTGACTGAAATTAGCGACCGACTGATGCGTCGGTTGCTAATCTAAGACCGATTTTAGCGACCGCTTTGACCGTTTGATCGGGCGACATCGTATTATGGAGATTAGCGACCGATATCGGTCGCTTATTTGGAGGTAAATTTAGCAACCGTCACTGGCGGTCGCTAATTGCGAATCCCGAAGTTGGCAGGTGGGCAATAATGACCCAGTTTCGGTCCGTTGTTTAGCGACCACCCCGTAAAGGCGGTCGCTAAATGTTTATTACAAAATAAATTCTGCTCGTTTTTATTCATAAATTTTTACGTAAAAAAACTTTTTAAAACTCGTTTTTCATCAGTTTAATCTACGACGAAGGTCGTTTTGAAGTGGTGGTAGGAATCGACTGGTTCTATATCACATTGTGCTCGTTGCTTCAACTTCGCCGTACGTTTTTCACACTTTTACCGTTTAATTTCTTTGTTGTATATATTTTTATTTTTTGTAAGTTTTTAGTATGCATGCTTAACTATATAGTTGTGATATAGTATATATGATTGTTATGTTGAATTTATGTGAAAAATAAATATGAATATGTCTATTTATAGTCAAAACTCTGCCCAAATTTTTGGAATTAATTAATATGTTATGTTTGGTTAATTTATTATGTTAATTTGATGGATATATGTTTGTTTACAGTCGAAATTCTGCCCTTTTTTATAATTAACTTGTTATTTACTATTAATTTGAAACAGATGAAATTTTCGGATCGTGGTTGGATGTACTCAATGCCTCGTATGATAGGAGGGGGCATGAATCTTCAATTTTACCGTAAAATTGAAGAATTTATTGAGTTTGCATATAGTCATCCACATTGTCTTGATCGCTTCCATAGGCTTAGATGCCCGTGTAATGGAAAAAATGTAGGAATATGCAATACTTGAGCATTGATGAGGTTAAAGCTCATATTTTTAGGGTTGGTTTTGTTTTCCGCTATTACAATTGGACCAGTCACGGTGAAGAGCGTTGGAATATTGATATCGACGCACTTGAAAACTTTTACACTCAGTGGAATATTGGTGAACGATTTGAGATTGGTGGTTCAAGTCATGATCTGTATACTCAGGAGGAACCACCCATGGAGGAGGCCCGTGTTCCATTTACTCATCAGTTCGGACCTTTGGAGGAGGTGGATGAAGCATATAGGTACCACATGATGGTTAATGAATCTGTGTTGGGTGGTCACACATCTATGGAAGAGGAACCAAATCATCGGTCGAAGAAGTTTTTTGAGATGCTAACAACCGTTGATCAAAAGTTGTTTCCTGACTGTGATACCGAGACGTAATTGTCATTCAATTCGCATATATTGTCCATCAAATCAGAAGGCAAAGTCAGTCAAAAAGTCTTCAATCAATTTGCAAAATTGTTCAAAAAGACCCTACCTAAAGAGAACACTGCGCCTGAAAATTTCTATCAAAGCAAAAGGTTGTTGAAGGAGATGTGTCTACCGTTTGAGAAGATTGATTGTTGTACAAACGGTTGCATATTGTTTTGGGAACAGGATGAGAGTATTGATCAGTGCAGGATGTGCGGTCACCCCAGGTACAAACCATCTGGTCGTAAAAAGGACAAAAAGAAAGAAAAGTTGAAGGCATTTAAGTCGATGTATTACCTTCCTATCACTCCTCGTTTGGAGAGATTGTATCATTCTAGTGTCACTGCTAAAGACATGATATGGCACGTTGATGAGTGTTCTGATCCAGAATCTGGAGATATGCGACATCCGGCAGACTCGGAGGCATGGAGACACTTTAACAGAGAGTTTCCAGATTTTGCGAGAGAGAAGAGAAATGTAAGGCTAGGTTTGTGCACCGACGGTTTTGCTCCATTCGGAATGCACGAAAAGAAGTATTCGTTGTGGCCTGTGCTGTTGACTCCGTACAATCTACCGTCTTGGTTGTGCATGAAGCCACAACATATCTTTTTTACTATCTTGGTGTCTGGTCCACAGAACCCTAAGCATAAGTTGGATGTCTATCTTCAGCCACTGATTAAAGAGCTCTTATCTCTGTGGCATACGGGAGTGGAGACCTACGATGTGCATCGGAAGTAGGACTTCACGATGTGTGCTGCTGTGTTGTGGACCATTAGCGACTTTCTAGGATTTTCTATGTTGTCTGGTTGGTCAGCTGCTGGAAAACAAGCATGCCCGTACTATATGGATGGATCTGATGCGTTCTATTTTCCGTTAAGTAAAAAGGTGTCATGGTTCGACGACCATCGGAAGTTTCTACCCGTTGATCATCCCTTTCGAAAGGACAAAGTAAACTTCCTTAAGGGTAAACATGCAGTAGGTAGACCAAAACCACGGATTTGAAAAGGTATGCGTCTGAAACAGTACTTAATCAGTGATCTATCTGTCTCATATAATTATGACTAACCATATATAAAATATTTCAGGTGAGTCGTTGTTGTATGAGCTTACAGTCACTAATTTGATGAAGACCACTGGGGTGGGTGCAATGGAGCACAACAAACTTATCAAGGGTGGATGAAAAAAAGGAGTATCTTTTGGGATTTGCCTTACTGGAGCAAATTGTTGATTCGACACAACTTGGACGTGATGCATATAGAGAAGAATGTGTTTGATAACTTGTTCTACACGATCTTGAATACAAAAGGCAAGACCAAAGACACTTCAAAATTCAGAGAAGAGTTGTGTATGTTCTGTTCTCGTTCTGGCCTGTCTAAAGATCCACAGACAAGAGTGTATCCACAAGCCAGTTACACAATCACCAAAGCACTGAAAAAGATATTATTTAAGTGGGTGGCAGAGTTGAGCTTTCCAGACAATTAAGTTTTAAATTTGGGTCGGTTGTTTGAGTCAGATACAAGAAAGGTGAATCCGATGAAGAGTCATGACTGTCATGTGATCATGCAGCAGTTGTTACCGTTGCCTTTCGATATTCACTTCCGAAGGCTGTATGGAGTGCCATCACAGGGTTAAGTCTTTTTTTAGAGATTTAACCGCTTCAATGATTACTGTCGAAGACATGCAGCGTTTGGATAGGGACATCTCTGTTATACTGTGCAAACTAGAGCGGATTTTTCTGTTAGTGTTAGTGTCCTAGAGACAATCCTTTATGAAGACATGATACTAAAATGATATTCAGTTTATGGTTTAATATTATTGTTTGGTTTAATATTAAATGTATGACTTTACACTAGTCTGAATATTATGTTTTATTGTTTGCATTATTCATATCTGTGTTCCCTTGAATCGATACTGTCATTGAGTGAGTGAGAACTCAGATGACCAAAGTACGATTCTCAAATAGCCCCGATCAAGGATCATCAAGAATGGGATATTAATGATGCAATAGAGATTGGTGTGCGATCTGCATTATACTCTATGGTGAAAGTGTAGTAAGATCTCACTTACTATGAGATACTAGGTATCTCATAATGGATGCACAAATACCTTAGAGGGTATTGGTATACCCATCCGAGAAATCGTTTGATGTAATTCTACATAATGTGTCTACGGGTGTCTCGGTTAGTGGGAGCGATGTGATACTCCTCAGACTTGAGGTCAATACGCACGACATGTACGGAGTGATGAACTTTGACCATGACCGACGCTTTCACCCTCCAATGGTAGATATGGCATGGATTGGGTTCATCACGAAGTTCATGTGCGTGGTAGTTGAGCCAAGAATAGGATTCATTCCTCAATGTGGAATTAAGAGAGAATACTCGTCTTCTCATCATAATTGGATCTAAGACATCGGCCGATGTAAGTCGACTTGGACTTTGTTGCCAAGTGCGACGCGAGCGATCAATTAGTGATTTGAGATAATATGATTAAGTTATTTGAATAGACACTTCATCATGTTCAAGACTTAATCGAGTATTCGCGAATGAAATGAAGATATCACAATAGCCTACAGTATTACAGGTAGTTGCAGATTTCCTCGCAACGTACCTCGTATATTGAGAATATCTGATTTATTGTCTAGGGTTCAATTAAGACCGTTAGTTTGACTAATCGTTCGATATACGAGGGCCTATGGGTCACACAACAAGCAATGGCAGTTCGCCGATTATAGTTGGTTGATTAAGTATTATATTGGATATAATATTTAATTTATGGAGAATATAATAATAATTATATTTGGAATTAATTATTATTATTATTTAATTAAATTAGATTTAATTAAATATGAAATCCCAATAATAATATTTGGAATATTATTATACAAGAATAATAGATATGGTAAATATATTATTCGTAGGAACATATCTAGGGAGATATAATCCGTAGAGATTATATTATGCGTATCTAGCATATTATCTTTCTTAGAAATTAAGCTAAGGTAATCCCTATAAATATGTGTCATATGGGAATTCAGAAATTAAACAAGAAATATAATTTCTCCATAAAATCTCTTGTTCGAGTTTTTCTAGCAAGTTTGTCTCGAGATTCAACGTTGGCATCCCGGTGCAGATCGGTGAATAGCTGTTGCGTGGATACCGTAGTTGAGGATTCCGCGTATGAAGCTCTGTATGATCTCTTGTTTAAGATATCTCGTATTTAATTATGCAATTAAATTGTTCGTTGTTGGAGAACGTTAATTTCCGCTGCGCATGTTTACGTGTTTACGTGCCTCTAAATTCCAACATTTTCTACCCAACTTCTTTGACTCGATGGAGCACTTACCCGTTCACTTAGCGTATGAAGCATTAATTGGTGGTCCGGTGCAGTACAGATGGATGTATCCCTTTGAGAGGTAAACATATTTTATACTTAGATATCTAATATTTTTCTGTTTATCTTGAAACCGTATAATTAACAGTAGGATGAATGCTTTTATATTTAGGTATCTACACAATTTAAAACAAAATATTGGAAATACGGCTCACATTGAAGCATCCATTGTGAATGCATATCTTACCGAAGAGGTTGGAACATTTTGTTCCTATTACCTCGGCGACCAAGTTCAAACCAAGATCAGAAATGAGCCTCGCAACTACGATGGTCGCGGAGTAGAACATCCCCTTCGTGAATTTGAAGGTATGTTATCCGTATTCTTGTACGCGGGTTGACCACTGGGTAAGGGAGTCATACGGTGGTTTAAGAGCAACTTGGAAGAGGAGACGATACAATCATACGTTTTGATAAATACTCCTGAAGTGCAACCTTACATCCAGTAAGTACTTTATTTTTAGATATGTGTTGTTATACTCAATACTTTGTTAAATTGTGATTTTTTTCTTCATGTAAGGATGTTTTGTGACCACACTCGACAAGAAGTACCTGGCATCACGGATGAAGCAGTCTATCAGTTGGTTTCCAAACAATTCCTATATTGGTTCCAATCCTACGTGAGTTAAAATTAATATATACAATTATATGATTATTATTTAATTCAACCACTGATCATGTTATATAATGCATTATATATTTACAGGGTCTAAATAACCAACTTCACAACTCATATCTGGATGCTCTCAGCAAAAAACCACTACGACAGTTGACATCATACAAAGGGTATTACGTAAATGGATACAAATTCCATACAGATGCGTATGCTTCAACGAAAAGAACAACAAACAGTGGTATTTGTGTTTCAAGTGGGAGTGGCAACGAAGCACCGATTGATTAATACGGAGTGTTGTAGGAAGTGATTGAAATAGAATATCTGGGGTGACCATCGAGGAAAATAGTTTTGTTCTTGTGTGAGTGGTTTAATCCAGGGCCTGCAGGAAAGAGAGTCGACCCAAACTACAAGATTGTTGATATTCATGTCAACAGGAAGTACGCTGCTGCATATGAACCCTACGTCTTTGCAACTCAAGCGTCTCAGGTATATTATTGCAAATACCGGAAGTCAGGTAGACCACACTTAAGGACAGTTTGTAAAGTCAAGGCTCGGTCTTTAGTGGAATTTTTTAATTCATCCAAGGAAGACACTGCACAACCTGAAAATGCATTTCAGACTGAGGTCCAAGAAGCGCAAACAGTGGTCCTTGAAGAAGGTGTCAATTCCGTAGTTGACTTGGTAGCAGCAAATCTAGAAATGATTATGATTGGGAGCGACGATGGGGACAAAGAAGAAGAAGAGGAAGAAGAGGAAGAAGAAGAGGAAGAGGAAGAAGAAGAGGAAGAGGAAGAGGAAGAAGAGGAAGAGGAAGAAGAGGAGGAAGAGGAGGAAGAGGAAGAGGAGGAGGAGGAGGAGGAGGAAGAAGATGAGGAAGAAGAAGATGAAGAGGAAGTAGAAGATGAAGAGGAAGAAGAAGAAGAGCAAGAGGAAGAAGAAGGGGAAGATGGTGAAGAAGATGAAGAGAATGATGATTAAATTCATTATTTAATCTTTTTGTAGTTCGTGACAATCATTAATTTGATGAATTTACAAAAAAAATGAGACTCACATTGAAATATGAAAACAAAAAATAATTAACTTGATGGATTTAAAAAAAAATGGGAGTCAATTTGGAATTATATACAATTAAATGAATAAAAACGAATGAATTAATAATTTAGAATAGTCTAAAATATTAAATTTATAAAATTAATAAAAAAAGTTAGTAAATATATATATATATAAAAAAGAATTAGAAACAAAAATAAATTAATTTGATGAATTTAAAAAAAAAAATGGGAGTCAATTTGGAATTATATACAATTAAATGAATAAAAATGAATGAATTAATAATTTAGAATAGTCTAAAATACTAAATTTATAAAATTAATAAAAAAGTTAGTAAATACATATATATAAACAAATTAGAAACAAAAAGGATTGAATTTAATGATTTAAAAAAAAAAATGGGAGTCAATTTGGAATTATATACAATTAAATAAATAAAAACGAATAAATTAATAATTTAGAATAGTCTAAAATATTAAATTTATAAAATTAATAAAAAAAGTTAGTAAATACATATATATAAACGAATTAGGAAAAAACGAGGATTGAAGGAGATGAATTTTAAAAGAAACGAGAGTCAATTTGAGGTTATATACAATTAAATGCAAATAAATGAACAAGAATAGCATGTGTCCTAGTGGTTCACACCTCTTCCGGTCTACCCGGAGGTCGTGAGTTCTATTCCCCTTGGGCGCATATTTGTCCATTTATTTATTTCTACAAGCCTCACAAGGGCTTATATACTACATGAGTCGCCTAATATGAGCTAGTGGGGTCTGTGGCTCAGTGGTTCGTACCCCGCCCAGACCCTAAGGCTATGTTCTTTTTGGGTTTTAAGTGGTTTTTAAAAACCGATTTTTGAAAACCAATGGTTTTTGTAATCCATTGGGTTTTTAAAATCCTTGTTCTTTTTGGGTTTTGAGTAGGGTAGGTTTTAACTTTATTATGTAAAAAGTAAAGGAGTGTTGTATAGATTATTTATAGGATTGTAGGATTAGAATTTCGAAAACCTAATTTTAAAACTCAAACTAGAATGGATTTTGGATTTCAAAATCCAAATCCAGGTTTTTAAAACCCAAAAAGAACATAGCCTAAGGGGCGGGGGTTCGAACCCAATGAGCCACTTTTTTTTTACGCTGGATCGTTGATTAGCGACCGACTGGAGGCGGTCGCTAATCAGAAAATAAAATTAAAAAGATTAATTTTATTTCAAAAATTAAATTAGCGACCGACATTCGAAAATTAAATTAGCGACCGCCTGATGTCGGTCGCTAAATGTTGACCCGGCCGGGTCGGACCCGATTGATTCAGCGACCGAATGAAGGCGGTCGCTGATGTTAGCGACCGCCTTGACGGTCGCAGATTAGCGATCGATTTAAAAAAGCGGTCGCTAATATTAGCTACCCGCTTTTTAAAGACCGATTTTTTTTGTCAAAAATCGGTCGCTAATCACGTTTTGCGACCGGAAATCGGTCGTTAAATCGATCGCTAAAACCCGTTTTTTTGTAGTGATACCGCTGTGTCTTCTTATTTATTTCGGTGCATGATATGTCATTTTGATGTGTATATATGAAAAATAATCTTATCATCTACAAATTTGCACCTTGTATATCCAAAATAAGCAAAGTAAAATATTCATGGGCAAGTCATTTCTAATTCGATCGTGAAAAGAAAAATTAGCTGAGTGAGGGTTGATGCCCGCGCGGTAAATTTAATTACACAAAATAGTGTGTAAATATATATAAATGTACCTAAAAAATAAATGTAGTAATTAGCCCATGTGAACTTGATTATTAATGAATTCAGAGTAGGATGTTGGTAATTGAATATGTTCGACAAAGTATAGATGGGTAATTAAGATTAAACTTCTATGGCCGGAAAACAAGAAATTAATTTTAATAACTTGAAAAATTAAAATATTTATAGTGCGAACATTTTTATAATTTTCTACCATCCGGAAGATTCGTCTTATTTCTAAAGGATTGCACTTTATTAGAGCAATTGCATTGTGCATATTGCAATCGCACCTGCATCGCCCTACAAATAAATTAAATTAATAAATAATTTCATTTATCTCAAAGTTAATTAATATTTTATTGGTTGTCACCCTAAACTAAATTGAATTTAATAAATAAATATGAATTAGTAAGTGTAATAATAACATAAGATGCAAGTAAGGGTCGCGTTGTCGAGGAAAGTAGAAATTAATGTGTGTGTCTCGGGTAGATTAATGGGACACTAAACAAAAAGGGGAGTTTTGATTAATTTTTCTAACACTACTAAAACAATAAAATAATGCTAAAATAATATATAATCACAAAATAAAATTCAATAAATTAAAATGATTCCAATTCGCAGATTCATTCACCACTTGGTCTTAACTGACCGTCGATAAACAACACGCTTTGTTCACCGATTTTATCCCTTAATATTATTCTGTTGAAATAAGCTCTCCAAAGAATATTTCTAACCAAACAGTTTAGGTACGATCTAAATTTAATTTAGTAGAAGTATTAAGTTCTAGGATAAAGGTCAAACAAATTCAACAAAAATGTCTAAAATTTAATAATATTCTATAACAACTCACGAAAAGATGACAAATATTCTTAAAAAAAAAAACTCGAACAACGGGGGGGGGGGGGTTTGTAAATATTTGTACTCTAATTCTTGTTACTTAAGCTTCTATCTCGTGGCTGACTTAAGAGGAAAGTTGTTGCATATCTTTTCCTTAAATTACTTAGGGGGGCTTGTTTGTTTCGAGATTTAGGTGAGTGTGTGAAGTCATGACTTTACATCTAATAAAAGTATGTGTTTGTTTTGGAATTTTAGTAGGGTAAGATTTTATTTTATGTCAAATCATGTGTAAGAGTAAAGTAGGATGTGTAAGAGAAAAATAGGAAATAGAATGTAAGTGAGAGAAAAGTGATATTGTAGAGTAATAATATTTTTAAATTGTATAAAGTGAATTGCATTGGGATAAGTAATAATAAGTATTTATAGGTGTGGATGAAGAATGAGATGTAAAAACTGGATGTTACATCGCTAACTAGAATGAAGCGGGAGCCGGAAAATCCTAATTATGTCCGTGTGAATCCCAAAACAAACAAGTCCTTTGTTTTGTGGGCATTCTCAATTCATGCTTTGAAATGTCTGCTAATGAAAATAGAGCTGGGCCGAAATTATGGAGATTGGGTTGCAAGTCTTGGGCCTCATTTTCGCTCAAATTCGCGCATGTATTTTTTTTTGGTGTGCACCGATTTTGTTTCGTTCATTTTTTATTTCTCGAATTTTAATTGACTTGATTCTTTTTCTTGGTTTTTTTTATTTTTTTATTTTTTATTTTTATTTTTTGCGATTTTGGTTTTAAGACCTTCACATGGTTCAAATCTATTCTCCATTGCTCATTTGTATCAGCCTCACTTAATTTTATTCCTCTCACTCAAAAAATTCCAAAATATCTTAAAATTAATAGAAAAATATAAAATCAAAGCATCAAAACCATAATAACATAAGTCGCACAATTAATAGCAAAATATAAAATTATTGCTATAAAAAAATCAATTAAAGCACAAATTCCGACTGATCAACTAGTGTTGGGAAGATATTGTTGTAAAAAAACAATATTGTCCTTTTGTCATTCATTTATGAAAATATTGATTGAGTAATTTCTGTAACTAACAATTAAGTTTCGAAGGGCAATTCGAATTTTCTATTACACAATGGTGTAACATATTTAGTTGGATTTTCGCCACATGCACATTAATCAAAATGCACCAATGCGTGCAAAACACCATAACATGGTCATAATTTAGGAAATAATGTTAATTTAAAAAAACAAATATGATTTCAAATTATATATCTTTTTGAACAAAAAGAAGATTGATTAAAAAAAAAGGTTGGGAACATTTTATTTTAACTCTATTTAACGATTTTATTAGATAATTAATTCATATGCAACCAATTAATAATTAAAAACTCAATTAATACTATAACAAAAGTCTAAATATATTCCCTCCGTCCCACCATTATTTGCACACTTTCTTTTTTCGTCTGTCCCAAGATTATTTGCACACTCTAAAAAATGAAACATTGATTTTCGTGCACATTCACAATAATATACACATATTTACCCATATACCACTACTTTACTCAAAAAGTAATTTTTTCTTAATATGTGTGCCGTCTCAACTATGCAAATAATGCTGGGACGGAGGGAGTATTACGTAATAATAGAATTCAGTAATTATATTTTTTTAAGAGATTCCCTATAAATAATTGCACATGTTAATAAATGTATATGTAATTAATAACGGTAAAAAAAATCATAATTTTTATTTATTTTTAATTCAAATTTAATAAAATTTTATGACTTTTTTACCATTACTAATTACATACATATTTGATATTAGATTTGTGCAATTATTTATTGGCAATCTCTTAAAAAAATTAATTTATTTATTTTTTACAAAAATAAATTATTATGTAATATATTTGGATTTTTTGTGATAAGTATTAATTGAGTTTTTTAATCATTAATTTTTGAAATATGAACTTAAAAAAATTGAAATCGTTAAACAATATTTATAAAATTTTCCAACTTTAATTTATCATTTTTTTTATTTGAAAGAGATATTTAATGAATAATCCAATAATTATAGGAATTTGTTTTCTTAAATTATAGTCATTTCCTAAATTAATTAAATGATTATGTTATGGTCTTTTGCACATATTGTAACATTTTGATAGATGTATATATGTCGCAAATGTAGTTGGTGTAAGGCCTAGTTTGGTGTTACCGATTGAGCCACGATTGAGATGTTATCACACTCAATCGGTAGTTTGGTGCATACAATTGAGGCCTAAGATTATCTCTAGGCCCGCGCCTATTCACTGTTTCGCTTGGTCTATTCATCGTGTAAAATTGGTCGGATTTGCAATCTTATCTCAACAGTGTTTTACATAAAGGACTAAATTGCCCCCACATTTAAAATCTCGACATTATTTGACCGTCTCTTTTTCGATCTGCTGATGCACAAAGGGGACATCAATGGAGGAAAATAAAATATTTTGAAAATATCAATGAATTTTTTGGAGGCAATTTAAATTATTGGATCTGATATTTCCTATACGGACCCAACCATTGCAATATGGAGCAGAAAGGAAATTTTGTTAAGTTTTCTTCTCCAAACCTGTGTTGAGTTCTTCCTGCTATTATATTGTCTTTTCAATTTCTGGAAGAATGGGCATTATATCCGGATTGGGTAGAGATATTTGGGTAAGATCGTTGCAAATGCGAATGTTGCACTGACAAAGATGAAGGGCGTCTACAAAATACCTTCGAATACAGATGAAAATAATGAAGACGAATTCAACTTTTTTACATCGCAGCTCTAAGGGTCATTTTAGAAATTACATATTTTGATGATGATAAAATTGTAAAATGTGCACAATACACACTATTCAGTCCCACGCACATCCTTCTTATCGCACCGTCAACTGTGTGTGAACCAAATCTATTTTTTATTAGTGATGGATGAATAATCTAGGCCGATTAGAGATTTAGTTAATCTGGGCAATTAATTAGTAAGAGCTACCAAACTGGGCCTAATAGGAGATGATATCACTGAAGATCCTGACCGTTGGACTGGAGGCAGTATCTTATAAGATAGATTGGGCTTGTATAAGTGATAACTTGGGCTTGTATGGGCCTTTTCGGCCCAAAATGTGTACATATAGCCCACCTATTGAAAACAATATTAACTAGGCCACGGTTATTTGCACTACCCTTTTTGTTAAATACACTACTCTCGATTTTTTTTCCGGAAATTTGTAAAATTTTCGAAAAAAAATTCCGATTCTTTTTTCAATTTCACTGTGTTCGAATTTTTTTTCAAGAAAGTGAAAAAAATTCGAAATAAATTTTCGAACACCGAGTAGTGTATTCATCCTGGTAGTGTATTTAACAGAGAGGCTAGAGCAAATATACTAAGGCTCTGTTCAATATTTTATTAATACACTATATTCGAAAAATGTTCAAAAAAAGTAGCAATTTTCGGAAAAAAATTCGAACGTTTAGTGTATTTTTTTTTTTAAATTGTCAAATTTTTTGTTTTTTCTAATTATCATTTTTTGGATGGAGTATATTAACAAAAGATAAGATGGTATCTAACATAAGTTATATACTAATCCTTTCGTGCATTTAGAAATGAGTTGTGAGTATTACATCCACTTGCAATCTGTTCACATATTAGCATGTGAATATGTGATACTAATGTACGCATAAAAAATACTTTATACTAAAAGTAATAATGCTTAACTGTTTCAAAAAAAAAAAAAAAGATTTTCTTAACATGTATATTTACTTTATCCCTCATATTTTTTATTCTCAATTGAGGATGGGCATGCTCATTTCAGCTGCCAACTCATTGCAATACAAATTATAATTAAATAGAATCTTAAAAAAAAAAAAAAACTTTTATATAAAATTTAAAAAAAAACATATAAAAGAGTTATCCAGAAGATCATTCTTATAACTTAAAGTCGGATCCTAACTCCCTAGCAAAATGAATAGCCAAATTATTGACATTTTTACGAACAAGAAGAATCTCGTAATCACAATATTGTTGGAAAATAGTCATTGCAGTCGCATCTTTATAAAAGTCAAGTGATATTTTTTGCTGATTCACTTCTCATTACGTAGCCGACGCTTTTCTTGAGATTTAATTTTTTTTTATTATATACGTTGAATATTTTTATATGTATGCTTTGAATTTATAAAATTTCGTCATTTCATTTTTAGTAGATTAATTTTTTTTTACCGTTTTATACATTTCATCCCCTTGGATTGAAATCCTGGATTCATTCCTGTATACAGGAGGCTTTGCCAAAATATTAAGAATGAGAGTTACATTTTTTTTTTTTTTTACAGGAAGAATGAGAGTTACATTTAATTTGTTGGATAAGTAAAGAAAACAATAAAACTAAATAAATTGAGAGATTTTATACTAAAATCATAAAAAAAAATTCACGAAGCCACTGCACTCTAGACACAAGTTTTGAAAACTATACTTTATCCATACCATGTAAAAACAAATGATATTTATTTTTCTTAGAGCCGCTAAAATGGGTTGAGTTTGTTAGATCGGTCAGCTCTTCTATACATAAAAAGAGGATTGAGTCAAATATTCTGTAGCCCACTTAGAGGAGGGTCTAAACAGACTGGCCTATTTTGGCCGCGGGCTTTGGCGAGCCAGCCTATCTCATTTTTTTTATTATATTTTTACATTGTTAACAACCATAATATCATTTTAGGGATATTTTGTAAAGTTTATGTTTATAGATGATGAATTTAAATTGGAAGAGACTGTTTTTATGAATTACTATGATTAATATATTGTGAACTTCAATTTGTAGAAGATTAATTTTCTACTAATGAATGATAACTTTATTTGTAAGATAATTTTTTTTAAATACTTTTATAATGATAGTTATCAAGATAACTTGTTTGATTACATTTAATTTTGATGAAATTTATGTATTAAAACTTTTAAATTATACATTTTTTAAAATTTAAAAACAAAAATAAAGATGGTTCGGCCCACCTGAACCCTCAACCTGCCAATAAGTAGATTGAGTTAAGAATTTTCTAAATTTTTGGCTCTTCCCGTTCTGCTCCGTTTCGATAGCTCTCGACTTTTTCTTAAATTTGTCGGAACTCTCAATTAAATAAAACTCAATGCTCTTAATAGTACGAGTAAGTATATGCTTTTTTTTTTTTTTAAGAAGTATGCTCTGAAACTTTACTGCAAAATTAAAAGAGGATAATGTTTTGAAATAAAGTGATTTTTAATATGGGAGTGTCTGCAAAAAAAAAAAAAAAAAAAAAAAATTCAATTGAGGGGTATAATTTTTTTCATTGCTCCACTAAAAATCAATTTTTAGAATCCAAAAGAGTTTTTTTTTTTTTATTCTTTTAAAATAGATTTTAAGGTATTTAAGAAGTGGTGAAGACAAATAATTTGGAATTGATTTTTTATTTTTTTTCAAAGTATATGATTTTGACGTAGAACTATCCCATAAATCAAGATTTAAAAAGCTTTAGAAAAACCTCAATAAAACAAAATCAATTTATATCAAAATGATTAAATAATTATGCCTCGGGGCTTAGATACTCTTGACAAATCAAAACAATTATTGCATTAAAAGCAGGATCATTTAAATTTTCAGGGGTCTAAAAGTAATAATTATAAAATAAAGAGAAAATTTTGTAAACCTACCGCCATTCCCATAAGCTCGAATGCATTTAACATGTGAAGGAAATCTCACTGTACAAAGAGGTGAAATCCATTCAAACTTGGAAACAAGAATGCAATAATTGATTATACTTTCCCAAATTATCTCTCTTTCTCTCTCTAAAACATTTAAAAAGAAAAGGGGAAAAGGAAAGTTTATTAAAGATCTGAAGCTCAATTTAGCTCCACACAGAGATATAGTGAGCGAGAGAGAGAGAGAGATCTTTAATAAAACATTCTTGTTCTCTCTCAATAGTTCACAAAAGCTACTCATTATTTTCTTCCTATTTGCTTTTCTTCACTCATTAACTTTAGCTCATTTATTCCTCGGACCGGTCTTCTTATCTTTCTTATTTAGGGTTTTTGCAATTAACTGTAAAAACTTCAAGATCTGCTACACTTTACACTTCCCTTAAAGCCCTTGTTTGGTTTGTAGTTGCAATTTGCTCCATTTCTTGCTCTATTTTCATTTTTAACTTAAAAGGGGTTGTAAATTGAGGGGTATGTGTGAAATAGGATGAAAAAATTGGTACTTTTGGTTGGGCTAGGGGGGGTGGGGGAAGGGGGGTTTGAGTGTTTAGGCTTTTTCTTGAAACCCTTTTAGTTTTAGCGTTTGTATACTTGTTTTCTTGTAGAAAGATTGTAACTTGTGTGGAATATGAGGCTATCTTCTTCTTCTAGTTCTACTGGTTCTGGGTTTAATGCTCAAATGGAGGAAGGTGGGTGTTCGTATTTCTAATGTGAATATTTGTATTTTTCATCTCTATTTGTTGTGTTTTTATAATATTATGTAAAAGATTGTGCATTTTTTTTTTGGGTTGGCAGGGGAAAAGAAATGCTTGAATTCAGAGCTCTGGCATGCTTGTGCTGGCCCGCTGGTCTCACTTCCCCAAATGGGAAGTCGAGTTGTGTATTTTCCCCAAGGCCACAGCGAGCAGGTTCAAAACCTTGACTTTAAAGATCCATGATTCAGTTGTGTATATAGTGATTGATATTCGTTAGTCGAATAGTGCATTGTTGTTACACTTTAAGGGACGAATGCGTGCAGTGTTGCGTTTTCAGTTAATTTTATATACTTCTATGCAGTGATTGATATTCGTTAGTCGAATAGAGCATTGCTGTTACACTTACGGGACGAATTTTGTGCAGTGTTGCGTTTTTCAGTTGACCTTTTACACTTGTATGTCAGTGATTAATCAATGATGCATATGGTTTCCCTTTCGGCTATTGTTTCCTAATATGTTTTAGCAAACGGTTTGTCCTACAGAAGTAGAATTGTAATTAATGCTGCCATTAGTGCAGAGTATAAGCCAGTAGATCTGTGAATTGATGATCTGTCGTCTTTATCTTGAATAGTTATGTTCCACTTTTGAAAAGACTAAACTACCCGCCGATGACATCACATGACACGTATGATATTTTGCATCCAGGTTGCTGCCTCTACCAACAAGGAAGTAGAAGGTGCTATTCCTAGCTATCCCGGCTTGCAGCCACAGTTAATTTGCCAACTTCACAATATTACAATGCACGTAAGTTGTAGCTTCGTTCAAAGTTTTGGCGACTCTAAATCTTCTCTTTGGGGATACTATTTTAAAGACCGAAATTTTCTGAATTGCAGGCTGATGTTGAAACAGATGAAGTTTATGCTCAGATGACTTTGCAACCGCTCACCCCTGTAAGAATTATTTGAATATGTGATTTCGATCTGGTAATCGTTGCTCGTTAACTAATTCTTTGTTATTGCGAATAGCAAGAGCAAAAGGATATATGCCTGCTACCATCAGAACTTGGCACCCCAAGCAAACAACCGATGAATTACTTCTGTAAAACATTAACTGCTAGTGACACCAGCACTCATGGAGGATTTTCTGTCCCTCGTCGAGCTGCTGAGAAAGTCTTTCCTCCTCTTGTAAGTGGAACCAACACTTCCATATGACCGTGGAATTCTTTATTACTCCATCCGTTCCATTTTAACTGTCATTTTAGAGGGAAAACATTGTTCCAAAATATCTGTCCTTTTTCGTTTTCCAAGAGAAACTAATTTATGTTTTTCCAAATTTGCAATTATCTTAATTTTTGTGATATGTCTCATTTATTGAGATACAAGAATCTATGTGAAACATTCAAAATGATATATTGGTCATTTTATACCAATTATTATGGGTATCAAAATGCTTTTTTAATCTATGTAAAACACCCAAAAATGATTCTTAAATTGGAACAGGTTATAATAATGAATTTCTATATTTATTTAAATTATGTGTGTTCACTTCTTCAGGATTACTCTCTAACTCCACCTGCTCAAGAATTAATGGCGAAGGATCTTCATGGTAATGAATGGAAGTTCAGGCATATCTTTCGAGGCAAGTTCTCTAGAAGTTGCATAACATGAAGCTCTCTGTTTTGTTTTGAAATTTAAGCATGAGTATTTACAGGCCTTCATTGTCTAATGTAGCAACGAAAAAGTTGTAGACGGACTTTGATAACAAGAAAGTATGAACGAATTGCAGTTGTTAGAATAACTGAAATAATATAAGGAAGAATTCAAACGATGGTTAGGACTAATACTGAATCAGGCAGGAGGCGCTCAAAGGGCCGAACTATTAAGATTTCAGAACACTATTGGTGGACATTATGCATAGGTGCATCATGTTAGATTAATTGTTTGAAGTAAATAAACAACAAAATACAAAACCACAAGTGTAGTTGATCAGTTGATGTGAAAAGAATAACAAAATTTGCATCTCGATCTAGTTGTCATGGGCTTGATATTTATTGCACCAGATATGCTTATCAACATTCAGATCTTCCAAGGTGTTGGTGTTTAATTGATACTCTCTCGTTTTGGCACTTTCAGAGAAAGATGTTTGTATATTATTTTTGTAGGGGCTTAGTATGTATGATTACGGCAATCTCAATCTCATTCTGGATGTGCTAATAGAAGATTTGTTTTATTCAGGTCAGCCGAAGAGGCATCTCCTTACAACTGGTTGGAGTGTTTTTGTGAGTGCAAAGAGATTAGTTGCTGGAGATAGTGTTATTTTCATCTGGTATGCAAAACTCCGTTATTTTTTAATGTATAAGCTCATGTATCTTTCTTGTAGTACTGTGTGAAATGGATATATAATTACTTGCCTTTTCCATTCTTCTACTTTATTGTGCCGGATGGTAATGTTAGTATGACTCTTTTTTACACTCTATTAGGAATGAAAACAATCAGTTGCTCTTGGGGATTCGGCGTGCTAATCGACCGCAAACTGTAATGCCCTCGTCAGTGTTATCAAGTGACAGCATGCACATCGGGCTTCTTGCTGCTGCTGCCCATGCTGCCGCAACAAATAGCCGTTTCACTATATTCTACAATCCAAGGTGAAGTTTTGTTTATTGGTTATATTGGAGTATAGTCATTTAATTTTATTTTTTTTTTGTGTGTAATTATTATTATTATGTTTTCGGAGTGAACTAGTGAACACATTCTTAATTTTCACAAATTTCAGGGCAAGTCCATCGGAGTTTGTGATACCTCTGGCCAAATATGCCAAAGCAGCTTATCATACAAGAGTTTCTGTTGGTATGCGCTTTCGGATGCTCTTTGAGACAGAAGAATCGAGTGTCCGAAGGTAAGTCCAATTTCATTTCTCTCTACAAATTCCCATATATGCTTAAAAAATGAGAGGAAGTCTCCATTTTTCTTCTTCATGCTTAAAATTAGCTTTATATGGGGGACCAGACATATTACCAAAAACACTTCAAACAAGAAAGATACTTCAGCATTTACAGAATTTTGATGTCTAGTAATGAAAATTTCTGTCTTTCGCTGAAGTTCGTAGTAGTGTAGAACTTTTCATTTATAGGTCTCGATCTTATTTCTTTCATTTTTTCCTATTTCTTCCATTTTGCCATCTTTCTTGTATTTTAAATCTGCTTATTCTTGCACTCATTTGGTATTCAGGTATATGGGTACAATTACGGGCATAAGTGATTTGGATCCTGTCCGTTGGCCGAATTCACATTGGCGCTCAGTGAAGGTAGAAGCATAGCTGCATAGCTAATATTATATGATATATTATTAATTTGATCGGAGAACTATTGTTTTGTAACTTGTACATCTTTTTTCGTCTCATGAACATTCTGCATTTCTTACTATGTTGTATTTAGACGACAATTTTCGCATTTCTTATTCAGGTTGGATGGGACGAATCAACTGCAGGAGAGAGGCAACCAAGAGTTTCCTTGTGGGAGATCGAACCTTTGACGACTTTTCCAATGTACCCATCTCCATTCTCCCTGAGATTAAAGAGACCGTGGCCATCTGGATTGCCCTCATTTCCTGGTCTGTTTAACAACACCATCTTACAATTTCTTTATTTTCAAATTTTCCTCTCACTAAATCCATTTTATGCGTTATTCAGGTCTTAAAGACGGTGATATGGGTATGACGTCTCCAATTTCGTGGCTTCGTGGTGGCATTGGAGATCAAGGTATGCAGTCATTAAATTTCCAGGGACTTGGTGGGTCCCCCTGGATGCAACCGAGACTGGATGCTTCCATGTTCTGTATGCAACCCGATGCTTACCAAGTAATGGCGGCTGCTGCCCTCCAAGAAACGGGACAGTTAGATCCCACCAGACTTGCTAATCAGTCCCTCTTGCAGTTCCAGCAAAATGTCCCGAATGTTTCTGCATCACTGATGCAAAATCAGATGCTGCAACAGCCCCATTCTCAACAGAGCTTCCTCCAGAACATTCCTGAAAACAGAGCCGTTTCCCACTCTCAGCTTTTGCAGCAACAGCTGCAGACTCGTCAGCCGTTTATCAATCAGCAGCAGCTACATCATCAATTTCAGGATCAGCTGATCAAGAAAACCATTCCCACTAGCACCGAGTCTCAGTTTACACCTGTATCATCAACGAGCCAGCTACAGAACTTCTCTGACCTCATCGGGAATCATATGGCTTCGTCTAATAATTCCTCCATGCAAAGTCTTCTAAGTTCGTTTTCCCACGAAGGAGCATCTCACTTAGCTAACTTGAATGAGTCCCACCCTCTAAAACGTGTAGCGTTAGACCCCCAACTTCCTTCCCGAGTTTCTCAGTTCGGCGTGCCCCACCCTGAAGAGCTGTTGACGTCAACTTCCAAGGTTTCGGACCTTTCGGCTTTGTTGCCACAGTTTCCTGGTAAAGAGTTCTCAGAGTTTCAACGCGGAACACATTCACATGACAATTTGTTGTTCGGAACTACTGCGAATTCGTCAGCTAATATGCTGAACAACACATCAACCATTAGAAACAGTGGCAATCAAAGTGAATCTTTATCGATGCCATTTGCAACTCCCACATTTGCAAGTGGTTCAGGCACTGAATTTCCTCTTAACTCCGACATGACTACCTCGAGTTGTGTAGACGAATCGGGTTACATGCAGTCCTCGGAAAATGTGGACCAAACAAACCCCACCCCAGGAGCCTTTGTAAAGGTGAATTAGCACAATATTTCATTTTTAAGGCCTTCTGAATAGTATCATTTAGACTTTAATTTTTTTATAAATCATGGTATTCAGCCTCTGCTTTTCCTATGCAAGATAATTTCTCCAAACCTAAATTTCTTTGACATGTTCTTTTTCTCTGTTAATAATTTCGGAACGTGCTTATCAAGTCTTGTGTGGAAAGCTGATCAAATTTTACTTTGGATACAGGTTCATAAGTCAGGGTCCTTCGGGCGGTCGCTCGATATCTCCAAATTCAGCAGTTATCCGGAGCTGCGGAGCGAGCTTGCCCGTTTGTTTGGGCTTGAAGGGCTGTTGGAGGACCCTCAGAGATCAGGCTGGCAGCTTGTATTTGTCGACCGAGAGAACGACGTTCTTCTCCTCGGTGACGATCCTTGGCAGTAAGTACCTAACGACCCTGATTTCCCTTACGACTTAGTTCATTGTAGTATATTTATGACCCTTTCTCCTCTTTATAGTCTTTCTTGTTAGGTTAAATTACCAAAACCTCCTCGAGGTTTATCCAAATTACTATAAGAGCCCAATCGTTATATATCAAAGTTTGGTTGATCCGAAAATGCAAAATCATTTCCTAAGGTTATGTGTGGATTTCAAAATCTCTTTGTTTTGAGATTTAAGTAGGTTGTATTCAACTTTAGGCGAAATACATCTTTAGGTCCCTAAGCTATTAACTTTTCTTTGGATAGGTCCTTAAACTATTGGTATATTTTAAAAAGTCGTTGAACTATTGATTCTTATTTCAAGAGGTCCTTGAACTATTTAACTTTTATCTCGAAAGGTCCCTAAATTATTTGTTTGTTTTTAAAAGTCCGTGAATTATCAATTCTTGTTTCACGATGTCCCTCGAGATAAATATTGACGGAATTTGTTGACTCATCCTAACAAAACCGTTAAGTAATATACACTTTGTTCTTTATTATTTGTATTAATATTTATACATGATGAATTTCAATCTTTTAAAATGTAATTCTCAATTCCCCTATTTCAAAAGGTAAGCTTCATCCCGAGGGACCTCGTGAAGCAAGAATCAATAGTTCAAGAACTTTTTAAAACAAATAAATAGTTTAAGGACCATTCAAAATAAAAGGTAATAGTTTAGGGACCTCGTGAAACAAGAATCAATAGTTTAGGGACTTTTTAAAACAAACAAATAGTTTAAGGACCTTTTAAAACAAAAGTTAAATAGTTTAAGAACCTAAAGATGTATTTTGCCTTTAACTTTATGTTAAAAGTGGGTGATGTAGTGTTACATTATTAATTGTAACTATAATGAATTGATGATTGTGTAATGATTAGCATGTTTTATTGGATATTGCAAGTGTAAGAAAATAAGATTGATTAGTGATAGATAAAAGAAGAGTGAGAATAAAAAAAATCATATATGCATTTATTACTTATTAGAGAGATGATGGAGACAAATTATATTAGTAGTGTTAGTAAGATTTTAAGAAAACCGGAGTAGAACAGGATTTAGATTTTGATAATCTTTGAATCCTATTAATTGGCTTTGAAAAGTCAAAATGATTTGAAATTTGACTCAAAATCCAAATACATGCTATGTACTTAGGTGCATATAAGAATTTTGTGTCCTTATTGTGTTTTCTTGTGAGTCATTGATCAATTGTTTCGTAATTTTGCATTACTCGTCAATCTTGCAGGGAATTTGTCAACAATGTATGGTACATCAAGATTTTATCTCCTGCTGAAGTGCAGCACATGGGCAAAGAAGGCCTCGACGCCCAAACGAACCGTCTCTCCACGAGCAGCAATAGTTGCGACGACTACATGAATCGCAAAGACTCGAGGAGTAACTTAAACGGGATACCATCCGTGGGATCACTCGACTACTGATAACAAATTCTAGGTTTCGTCTTGTAAAATTACTCGTCTCATTGGCCATTAATCGACTTTTTTACACATTCTACGAAAGGCGAACGTTCTGTAATATCTGTTCTATCTTACTGGGTCTTTACAATTGAAACCTTGTATGTATATTTATGATGAGTCCTTGTCTTATTAGAACTACTATTCAATGTTGGATCGCAGGCCTTATCTTTGTACAAGTATTAAGTATTATATGCATTAGTATTGTGAAAGTATTGTAGATTTTTAGCATTCGTACTTTTTTCCCTTCTTAATTTATATATATGTATGGATATATAAGTTTGCTTAAAAAGACAGTAAATTTTCGTATTATAAATATTTATTTAAAATTTGTTTGAGACCGTACATATCTTGTTTTGTTCATTCAACTTTTATGACTCAATTAGTATTAAGAGAGTTCCACCAATTAGTTGAGAATTGAAAAGTGAAAAGTGAAAAGTGATAGATTTCTAGTTCAAAATTCGGAGTTACACCAATTATTGGAGAAGTTATAATGTTCGAGTGAAAACTCACAAATTTCTAGTTTAAAATTATATACCATTATCGTCAATTAAAAGTGTGCTGTTTTTGTTTTTCACAATAATCTTTTTTCTTTATCAAGCAATTATTATTTAATTATTTCATATATCATTCTCGATATAATTACAAGCAACTGAATAACATAATAGTTGATACCCAAAATATATTTACTTTATCTATTTTTTATGTTTTCTTAAACTCTGTTAAAAACAAAATGTGCCAGGTGGAATATTTTAGAAAGTGTAATGCATAAAAATGATATACAATAAATGATCATTTTTCACGTTAAAAGTTATGCTCCTTTCGTCCACCAATTATTTATCCACTTTTTTTTTTTTTGGGTTGTTCATCAAATTTTTACTCATTCTCTTTGTAAAAAAAACACCACTCTCAAACAAATAAATGAGTCCTACAATACCCCTCTACAATTCACTAATTTTATCTACTTTTTCAATAAAATACTATTTTTTATTAAATTTTGTGTTCAACAGTAATGAGAGTATACATTTCGTAGACGGAAGGAGTATCTGAACATCTAATTTAGAAGTGAGAGTTTTTAATTGAAAATTAATTTTGTTTAATTAAAATTATAAGTGATTTTTTTATTTGAAAAGTAGTTTTCATTTTGAACATGACTATCTAATAAAAGACGAAAGTTAGGATCTTATTCAAGAATTTTTACCTTTATTTATTGTTTTTAACATGAGTTTTCCGGATTTGAATTGTGAGAAAACAAAAAGCTCTTGAGAGAAATCGGGAGTTCTCAACTAATGAGATAAATCAGGGGCCGCACAATCTAATTATTCTTTACGAGTAGGCTTCACAAAATGTTATCCAAATGTTACAAATCGAGTTAATTCTCACAATTTGAAACCCGGCCAGGCCCACTAATGCTAATTGACAAACTAATTTGAAGCTTTCGTTTATGATTTTCTGCAGCGAGAGATTTTCTCATTCGACAGGATGTTGAATGGGGTGGATTGGGTCAGTGAAAATACTATTAAGATGGCTTGTAAAGTTTTATTAAGGCAACATAGTAATTTTTTTATTATTCTTGTTAGTAAAAAAAAAAAAAAAAACAATATTTTGGATCTAGTCTCCAGCTGCAGTGGATGATCTTCTCGATATTTATTGGTCTCTCACTTTTAAGCAAGGACGAAAATATCCGGAAATTTCCATGATATATCCCCGATATATCCATTTTTCGTGGTCACCGATATCGATATTGAGGGGTAACGATATTTCCATAGTATTCGTTAAAAAATCGATAAATATCAGTATATAAAATCAATTTCGACTATATTTTTGTGCAAATTGAACATAAAATCGGTCAAATATCGGTAAATATCGAAAAATATCGGTAAATATAAAAAAAGTATCGAGAAATATCGAGAAAATATTCATAATTTTGTTAAATATCACAAATGTAAAATATGGTAAAATTCTATTGTAAATTTTATGTATTTAAAGTTTGTTATTAAATTTTTATAATTTTTTAAATTTACCGATATCGAATATCGATATCGATATTTCCACCGATATTTCCACAAATTTAAGGTCTCGATATATCCATCGATACCGATATTTTCAACCTTGCTTTTAAGTTATACTTCATCCGTCTCGCCCCCCCTCTCTCTATCTCTCCCTCTCTCTTTTAAAGGTTGAATTCTCCATAAAATCCTAATATTTTCTCATTGTCTCTCCTTCTCTCTCGATGCATCTCTTGATTTCTCTCACAATTGTTTTTCCGATTCAAAGCCATCTGGTTCCGTGGCTGATTCATTTGATGATATAATTGTACCAGAAAGCCAAATACTTGAGTTTTCCAATCGAATCCGATGTGCTTTTGCCACCCATTTCGACGACAATACCGTCGTACCAGAAAGTTTGTTGTCTGGTGATGAAACGGTACCCCACAACCTAGGGTTTGAGTCTGGATCTAGTTTCGTCGGCGAATCTGAAGGTTGGATCCTCTAACCTTGGGTTGGGATAGGAAAATGGATATGTCGCCGATTCCGAAGAGAAAATGGAACCCTCTGACCTCGGGTTTGGATTGAAAAATGCAATCGTCCCCGATTCTGAAGATAGCGAGTCGATGCCCTCTAACCAAGGGTTGGGGTCGGCATCTGCTTCTGGCATGGATGAGTTGATACCCTCTGACCTCAAATTGGGGCCGGCATCTGCCTTGTGTGATTGTGATTATATTGAGGATGATATGCATATATTGTTTTTAATATAGGTATTATTAAATCGTTTAAATTTGATTTGGGGTTAAAGCTCCATGTTATGTGGTTTATATGTGTGGCTTTGAGGGTTTAATATAACCTGTGATGTGGTTTATATGTGTGTCTTTGAGGATAAATGGTTGCATGTTGCTCGATTGCACTAATTTTTTGTTAATATGATGAAATTATGGGTTCTTTCTTGTTTGCTTGTGGATATCTTGATAATAATAGTCCCCGTGATGGTTGTTCATTTTGTTTAGTTGCAGGAAATAGTGAGTTGGTTGATTATTTGTGGATATCTTGATAAAATATAATCCCTGTGATGGTTGTTCATTGTGTATTCTGAGAGAATGATGAGTTGGTTGATTGTTTGTGGATGTCCTGATACTTAATTTGGTCTCTTTGATGTGGGTTTTTTTTTTTTTTTTTTTGTTATTCGATGGATTGTGGAGATGTTGGTTGATTGTTTATTACCACTAGGTTGTTCTTAGTTTGGAGACTTGTATATGTACAATAGTCACCATAAGGTTTTTTTCCATCAATTGGAGACTAATGCATGTCCAATAGTCACCACTAGGGTGTTCCTAGTTTGTAGACTTGTACCCTATGATGAAAATAATTTCTGAGGATATTTATGCATATATGACAACTAATGAATAATAGAAAAAGATGAAAATAAATATGATTGCATTTCACTTAAATACATTGATATTCACAGCATAAACAACTCCTTACATGTAAAAAAGAAACATATTTGGTTCTAAGTTTATGTTGTAAACATTCCAAAAGTGTTTACCTTAGCTAGCAGCCTTCAATATCATAATTTAATTCATCCCATTATTTATCTAACCTACATTAGTCTATCTCATTATCTCATTACTTATTCAAAAGTGCTTACCTTAGCTAGCTGCCTTGAATATCCTAACCACAACATTAGGTTGTTTATATCATACATTAGCTCATCCACTTGCACAGATTCAATGGTAAACTGGATACTTTCTCCCCCAAGTTCTTCATCAACTTGTAGGGTAAGTGGTAGTCTATCTTCCCTTATAAGCATCTCCTTGTGCATATGATGCAACTTGTACTTGTTGTAACCCTTATGCCTCATGATCTCAATTAAACAATATTTTAGACTTAAGAAGACTTTATTTAGTGTAAATGTTGTTAATGTTTCAAACAACAGCATCACATTGAAGACCAATTCATCCACATTGTAAGAAGATGTGTGTGAACTTGAAGTGATTGTATTGCCCTAAATCAACCTAAACCTAAAATATTTGTATTTGGTGAATTTGGGGGCTGACATATAAGCACAATATTGAACTCATCTAAGCTTATAACTGCTCTGAAGTCTAGATCATTGTTGTTTATATGTGGTCTTGCATTATATTGTTGTGTGAAAATGGTTTTGCTTGCATTAGGAGGCCACTTTGCGTTAATAGCTGGTATAACCTGTTAAAAATGAATGAATTAGCTTGATTAAAGTCATCAATAAGATGTTTAGCCCCTATTTTGGAGAATTAAACATTGCTGTCTACTGGATGATGATAAAATTTCTGAAATAAATATATTACCTTATTCACCAAACAATCTTTAATCACTGCTTTTGTAGTTGCAATGGGCTTGGTCTTCAAAGTACCTCTAACCCTGTTCTTTGAGTTTCTTTGAGCTGGTACTTTATGTGTAAATGGCCAAAGACTAATTTTTCCATCAAACATCATTTGCCCATTTTCATATTGTGGTCTAGAAGCATCACCCATAAACATTACCTTAGGAATGAAACCTCTTGCTTTGACATGATCTATATAGATCTTCCTCTTCATGCAGCTAGAGGTGGCAAAACGGACCGCCCGGCCCGTCGGGCCAATGTGTGTTCTTGGGCCGGACAATTTGCAATCGGGCCTCTATAATTTGAGCCCAGCTCAACACACTCTAGCCCAGGGGCTAATGGGCCGGCCTGACCCATCTTTTTTTATTCTTTATATATAATAATGTGTTATGGGCTCATGGCCTTATTATGGCAGTATCAACTATCAAGTATGTGTGCACGCAGAGAGCTGGGAGTCTGGGACTAAAAAAATTGGCAGGAGAACTCCAAAATCAAACAAGTAATTGCGGATCAATTTTGCGATTCAAAACTACAAAATTGAAAACCCTAGAACTCAAAAATCACTAACCTTTTAACCAAATTAAAGAGAATTCCCGAGGTGAGGAGTTTTGAATAGGTAATATATACCTCGGTATATCTTTGTTTCTCTAAAACAATTCTTTGATTTTCACTAGGGTTTTCTTCCTTTGCTTGGTGAAAATTAAATTTGAACTTTGCTTGTGGCCGTGATCGCGGGGCACCGGCGCCGGTGCCACGTGGTGTGCGTGAGCGAGCCGGACGCGAGGGAGACAGAGAGAGAGAGAGGTGAACGCTGTGAGGTGAAAACCCTAACTAGCGCGACTTCATTTTGTTCTGGCCTGGGTTCTTCAATTTAGGTTAGTTCAATTTTTATTTTTTTAATAATTAATATGGACCTGGTCCTTTAAAAAAAATTATATGGTCGGGCCAGCTGGACGGCCGGTGGCCCGTCGGGCCAAAACGGTCCGATTTTTTGGGGGCATCATATTTCTGGCCCAGGCCGGGCCCACATTGTCGGCTCTACATGCAACTTATACATCCTCACACATTCTTTAGTCATAAAAAATTATTTTTTTTATCAATGTGCACTACATTATGCATAGTTGAAAATTTAATTTCATTGGTATTTTCATTTATGACCAATGCATTTAAACTGAAATTTACCCTTTCTAACTTGTTGTGATATGACAATTTATGCTTAATAGCATTTGTATGTGGTATGATCAACTCATCTTTCACCCATCTTCCAACTTTATTTTTGCTCACATCTAACTCCTTAGCTAGCTTTCTTATGAGTGTTCTTTTTTGCCATGCAACTCTCCTCATTCTCTCTGTATCCAAGAATACATGTATTTTTGTGTAGTATCTTTATATTGTTAGTGAAGAAGATTGACATACCTTGAGTAAACTGACTTTTTGCTGTGGTCCAAATTGAACAGATTGTTCTTCTTGAGATCCCGAATGCATTTGCTGCCTCCTTTACCTTTTCATTTTGTACAACACAATTGATTTTGTTGTTAGCAAGTAAGAATTGAGCCACCATGTTCCTTTCATTAATGATAAGATTTGATTTTTTGGTTTTATTTATGGCTGGTTGAGTTTACACTAAAAGATGGTTTTTTTTTTTTTTTTTTATTGAATGTAGGTAAATGCATTCAATGAATGAGTTGGAGTATTCATTGCTTGAAGTTAAGAGGACAACTAAAAGGAAAAAGGTGTTTTGAGGGGAAAGTTGGCCATTAACACTGATTAGCCAGTGTACTTTTGGGGGGAAATGGATTTGCAGTGGTTCTAATTTTATTTAGTTGCAAATTTTGTGATTTTAAATTCTAGACTTCATATTTTAAATTTGCAGACTTTGTAATTTAGACAAACATGAAAATTTCAGTTTTAATGTTGTGGGTATATTAAGCGGCATTTTTTTAAATAATTGTGCACTTTTTCATATATGTTCAATTATCTAAATCAGCAGCCTTAAATTCCCTCCATAACTTCAAAAAAGGTGGAAAAAAATTAACTTTAATCATAAAAATTAATCTCACCTTTTTTTCCAAGTCTAAAAAGCAAAATGTCTCATCAAACAGTGTTTTCTTAATAATTGTACATATTTTACATATGAAAGAAAGATTTGGGATGGAGGGAGTAAAAATAATTTTGTTATAAATACAAATAAAAAAAAAGCACGAGTCAACTTTAACTTGAAATGAGTTCCATTATAAGGGTGTCGATAAAATTTTGGTTAGAAAAGACTTTAATTCTGCCTGACACTATGTGCATTATATTAGTTAATCTAAAATACAATGTCCATAAACATTCAAAAATTGGATTTAAGAGAAAAAAAAATCACAGGGCATGAGCTTCTTCTACCACATGATGCTTATGCTGATCATCTCTGCTAATATTCACAAATTCATTTGGTTTATCTTCAAATACATCTGCATCATCATCATCGACAACTTCATCGCCTTCAACAACATTCACGAGCTGATTGCAAGACAAATCGTCTATGAGTTGCTTACATTCGCTTTGTTCTTCCTCCGTTTTCGCCAAAGACAAGAGAATGTTCTTGGCTTTCTGATCGGGAGAAACGCCACTCGATACCATCTCATTGAACCAAATCACGGCGCTCCCAAAATCCTTGTTCCTTCCATAGGCATCCATAATCGTAGTGAATATGGTGGCATTAGCCTTGATTCCATCAACACGCATGTTCTCGTACTTCTCCATCATTTTCTCGAGATTGTCTGCTTTTGCGTACCCATTGATGAGCGTTCCGTGAGTGATGACATTCGGTTCAAATCCGTCCTGCTTTATCCGTTTGAAAAACATTTCCGCACCATCCATATCTAATGCATTAACGTACGCTGATAACATAGTTGTGTACGTGCAAAGATCTGGGGTGCATCTGAGGCAAAGAAAACGAGAATCATAAATTGAATATCTTATACTGCACGCACCTGTAGTCACACGAATGTTCCTTTTTCGGAAAGTTAGTTCAGGCGGGAAAATCTCAACTTTCTTTTTTTTGGAAAGTTAGTTTGGACGTGAACTCTTTTTTTTCAAAGTAATATTGTTTAGTATACGAAGTAATACTGAATAGCATATGGAGTAGTAACAACTTTTAAAAGAATACTTGATTATACGTGTTATTCTTCTCAAAATCATTACGCTGAACAGTATTATTTCATATACTAAACAGTATTATGAAGTTAACCCAAGAAAAAAGTTTGTAGAATTTTTAGTCTTTTATCTAGAAAGGAGAATTCTACCTGTCTCTTCGCATGCTCTTGAAAACGACGCGTGCTTGCTCAACCATTCCAGAGATCGCAAATGCATCAAGCAAGATGTTATACGCTTTGTGTGTCGGCCTGCATCAAAATGTGTTTGTGGGTCATGTAGTACTTTTCAGAGATGATGCAGCTAATATGAGCTCGATACAACCATGCATACATAGCTTAAAATCGAAAAAAGCTTAGGGAATCGTACCTTACACCAGCATCAAGCATCTCCTCAAACACAGCTAAAGCCTCTTCTTCTCTTCTAGCCTTTCCGTACGCATTAACAAGAAGCGCATAACTCACAACATCAGGCCGAACACCCGCCCTTTGCATCTAGAGTTACAAATTCAACCCATAAGTTTTCAATGAATTCATCTTAGTTGACTTTTCACGCAAGTTAACCAATGTAATCATCAGTGATATCAAAAGTAAATACACCAAGAGTACGCAATACTTTCAACATCCAAATATAACACCATACAAATTTGGCAAATTGAAAAAAATAAAAAGTCATCAATAAACTGGTTTCGAGCGTACTTGGTCGAATACATTGGCCACTTCTTTGTAGTTTGTTTCAAATGACATCAAGCTATTAAAGGTGACTGCATTTTGCTGAACTCCTCTCTCGTGCATCACGGCAAGTATTTTACGAGCTTTGTCAAAAGATCCCGCCTTCTTGTACATATAAATCATCATGTGGAACATTTTCTGATCGGGTTTTAGGGGTGAATTTTTTTCATCTAGTAGCGTTTTGAACACTTCTTCAGCTTCTGTAAACTTGTCTCCCTGATATAGCACCAAGAGCAAAAGAAATTCACTATCGTAACCCATAAAAGATCCAGAATATAAATAGGCTAATAATATAATAAATTGTGACAAAGAATTAGGAATGATTGGGACTCATTACCTCCACAAATATTTTAAGAGCTATTTGATATGTGATAGCGGATGGTTCAGGGCCAGAAGATTGCATTCTACGAAAAATTGCTTCTGCCTGATTGTATTGGCCTGCTTTTCCATATGCTTCCATAAGAGCAGTGTAGGATCCAACGTGAGGTGGATAACCGTTTTTATTCATGTAATTTAAAATTCGCTCGGCTTTAGTGAAGTCTCCTTGTTTTCCATAGGCTGTAATAAGCATCAGAAAATCCATCTCCTTAAAATTCCACCAATGCTGAGTACGCAGCCATTCAAGTACCTTGAGTCAAAGTGAAGAACGAATAAGGCTATTTTATTCCGGAAACATTACTTAGGAAACCATCGACTCCCAGATGCAAGGTATACAAATTAGAGTAGTGATATGGCGCCAGCACAAGCATAAAATATCACATCATCGTTTGGGAAAAACCATACAAATTAGTCATCACATCATCTTTTGGGAAATACTACCGTGTATGAACGAACTCAAACTAATGCTTCCAATGCCCGAGATTAGGCAATATCGATGCATACGAGCTTCCAAATCAAATAGCATCAAATATAGAGTAAAACAATAAAAGCATGACCAAAAAAACGAGTGAAAAATAGAGGATTTGGATACCTCACCGACTAGGTTCCACTTCTTGAGCTGCTTAAATCGAATTAGGGTCCCGACAACCATGTCTTTGGGCAAAGGCTGGTTCTTGACCCTCCGGCTCTTGAGCACTTCAATGGCAGAATCGGCTTCCTCTATTTCGAGCATTAATTTCCTCCACTCCTTCTGATCAGCTTCATCAGCAGCGTCCTTAAAAAACTCGACTTTCTTCCTCTTCTGCATGAACTTTCTTGGTGCTAGCATACCAAGACATACCACCTCTGTCCTTCTACTTATCTTAATGTTGCCATTTACGGCATTCTTGCAACCGAATGATTCGCTGGGAATACATACAACAATCTCAGATTTTAATTAAAAAATCCTAAATTTCCATCAATGGCATTCTTGCAACCAAATGATTCACTGGGAACACATATTGAAGAAAATTACACCCCCCCCCCCCCAAAAAAAAAAAAATCCAAAGACACACAGAGATAAACACACATTTTCACTTAGAAATCCCAGAACCTTATAGTGCCATCAACTGCAATCTTACAACCATATGATTAACTGTGAACCCATACAACAAATTAGAGATAAGGCCGTGTAACGGTGAGATTATTCACAAAATTAATAATCATCCCTTCTAAAGTGTTGAAGTGTCGTTCCCAAATTATGCAGTGTCCTACGATGAGACAGTCAGTCCCACACTAGAACAAAACACGGAGAGGGAGATAGATAAACACACAGCTCATACAATTTCACATAGAAATTCCAGGACTACCCATATAAATTAATTCATTCTCATTTTTAACAAGCAAACTACTGTGACGTGACAGTTTATGTCAACAAACTGGGGCAAAATGCCCTAAAAACTGATTGCTAAAGCCCGTAACAATCGAAGAAAAAAGGAACTAAAAATCAAACAGATTACGGAAAGAGCGAACATACCTCAAGAAAGAAGTGGATGGAGCAGAAATGAAGGGTTTCAAGAACATTACTGAAGCTTGAGGCATTTTTCTCAGCTTTCTCTCTCTCTCTCTCTCTCCAGCAGTCGGCTTCACACAGACAAATTCCTTCTCCAGCGGGACTGCCGCTGTGTTTTTCAGCAACAACTGATTTTTAGATATTTGCTGTGCCTGTGGATAATTTGCTTCTTTTGGAAAATTACTTTGCAGGTTGGCCCTTTCTCTTTTTAATAATTGCTAAATTAGTCCTTCAATTTTAGTTGTTAGCGAATGTAGGTTGTTTCGTTCAGAGTTGCAATTCGGTTTGTTACGTTTTCATGACAAATTTATGAAAATATGGTAAATTGCAATTGGAATGGTGAAAATAGGACGGTTAGAAATGGATTTTCGAAAATTGGGTAGCGATCAACACGCGATGCCGCCACATCGTAGATCGCTCTTACCAGAGGCGATCTACCCGACAATTTCTGCCAAGATTCTCGCTTCGTGACTCGTGTTTTGTCTTTTTCATGCCACTAAGATTCCCGTCTCGTGACTCGTGTTTTGTCTTCTTAATTAGCTTGTACTCCCTCCGTCCTACTTTAATTTGCACGTTTACTGTTTTCGCGTGTTCTTTATTAGTATTTTAAATGATAAAGTAATTCTTAAGTCACTTTATAATAGAGGAAATATAGATTTATCAAACTCTACCTTAAAAGCCACTTTATCATTTCAAATATTAATAAACAACTTGTTCGCAAAAACACAAAAATAAAGGTAGTGTGCAAATTTAAATGGGACATAGGAAGTAGCACTTTGTATTTCCACTGCACTATTCAAACACTTCTAAAATACATCTCATTCCACTCTATGTTTTAAAGTACGGGTCCGACCGGCCGGTCCGACCGTGAAGTGGTAAGGGCGCCGTACGGCCCGAATACGTTGGGCCGGCTATCTATCGAACCGCCAGTGAAACAGCAAAAAAGGGTGAAAACCGGGTCGGACCGGGGACCGGTTCGACCTTTAAAGCGGCGGTCCGACACCTTTAGTAAGAATTTTTTTTTAAGGATTCTTTTGTAATTTTAATTTTTTTACTAAAGCCCTAATTGAGTAAAAAAACTCCCTAAACAAAAAAAACTCTCACGACTGCTATTCTGCGATGAACGGCTACGCTTAAATCCCAACTTCAAGCCCTAGTTGTCTCTGCGCTCTCACTCTCAGGCGCCGCCTCCCTCCGGCGCATCCCAGCGGCACCTCCGGCGAAGAGGCAGCCCAAGCGCGACAGCGCCACCAATCCTCACGCGCAACAGCAGCCCAAGCGACCACCCCGACATCGAATTCACGGTATTTTTCGATCCTTTCCTCTTTGTGTACGAATTTGACTTCGATTATGAGAGGTGTGATGATCTAGGTATTTTCATAAAAATTAGGGAAAAATATTTATCTTTTCATGGTTGCTTCCTTATATGTTTATGAGCTTGGTTCTAGTTAATTAGTTGTTGAATTATTGGTTTTGGGGTGCTATTGAAGTATTGGTTTTGTTTTGAAAATTAGTTGAAGTATTTTGCAGATTGAAAATGAATATTAGGCAGCAGGCAGAAAGCTCGTTTGGTCTAGGAGGAGGGTTGTTTCCATACACATTAGTCCACTCACTCACAATGTCGGTTGATTTGTATTGAAAGCTGAAATATCTATGGTTATCTCTCTGGTTAAGAATAGTATTAATTCGAATATAGTATACCATATCTATGATTTCTATAATTTATATATTTAATTATATATTATATAATTATGACGTCGTTATGACGTCATACCGGCTCAACCGCTTTAAAGTACGGTTCGACCAATTAAACCCGGTCCGACCAAAAGCGCTAGGGGTGTCCGGTCCGACTTCCGCTTCCGCTTTTTAAAACATAGATTCCACTAATAATTATATAAAAATATCTTTATTTTGTTTCATGCACTTAAACTGAATAACACATTATCATGAAAAAACTATTTTATTCATTTAAATACTAAATTAAGTCTTATTCTAAAGTTAAAAAAGTCAAATGGAAAAATAAAATTGAGACGGAGGGAGTATTATTTTAAAAATTGTTCCATGATGATGTGTTATTCAATTTTTCCATTTGACTTTTTTTAAATAATACTCCACCCGTCTCAATTTTATTTTTCAATTTGACTTTTTTTTTTACTTTAAAATAAGACTTAATTTAGCATTTAAATGCATAAAATAGTTTTTTCATGATGATGTGTTATTCAATTTAAGTGCATGAAATAAAATAAAAATATTTTTATATAATTATTAGTGGAATGTGATGTATTTTAGTAGTGTATGAATAGTGTAGTGCAAATACAAAGTGCTACTACAAGCTAATTAAGAAGACAAAACACAAGTCACGAGGTGAGAGTCTTAGTGGCATGAAGAAGACAAAACACGAGTTACGAAGTGGGAATCTTGGCAGAAATTATCGGGTAGATCGCCACTGGTAAGAGCGATCTACGATGTGGCGGCATTGCGTGTTGATCGCTACTCTGGGGGGCGATCTACCTAGTAGATCGTTCTCCCCAGAGGCGATCAACCCTATTTTCGTAAATCCATTTCTGACTGTCTTATTTTCACCATTCCAATTGCAATTTACCATATTTGCATAAATTTGCCCATTTTCATCTATGTTCTAATTTTAGATATAAACTAGAAAATAACTATTTATCCTTCCTTCTTCAATTATAAAGATATACGTCAAATTATGATATATCAGTTTTTTTTATTTAAGAGTAATTCTAGTGTGCATTTGAGTGCATTGTATGCCGAAAAAAATATCTCAAGTAAAAATCAGTAATACATCAAGAAGTAATCAGTAATACTTCAATTGCAAAGAAGAAACATACACAATTTTTAGTATATGTTTTTAAAATAATCAAAATTGAAATTGAACTTAAAATTCAAATGTGTGCTAAAATTTGTGTCTTTAATATTGGTGGATGAATTATATTAAATAATACTTCATCAATCCCTCGTCTTTATTCCAACCTTTTTTTTTTGCTTTGCATCTGTCTCTCAAATATGAATATTTCCTTTTTAAAAATTATAATTTTATTATTACACTTACAAATAATTACTTATTTATTAATAAATTTCACAATATTCTTACATATTTATTTTATCTTATTTTTTCTTAAAATCATCCAAAAGCCGATCCATCCAAAACTAGCTACTAGAAAATGTGTACGCTAGCTGCACAAGATTTTCTTTGTTTGGGGCTGCAAATCTCGGGGATAAAAATAGTTTTAGTCTCATAACTTTTTACCTTTTTCGAAATGGTCCCAATAAAGATAAATGTACAAATTCAGTCCCAATTTTTTCTGCATTGTACAATTTACATCCCAAATTTCGTCAAATTGATAAAATATAATCGTTTTTTTGACATTAGCCCGGCACATACATGTTCAATTTGAAGATTTTCGGTGAATATTCATTTTAAGAATGTAAGTCAAACTTGAATAACCCTATAAATCCTTTCCCAATTTTTTTTACCATAACGTTAAAATCCTTCCTAAATGCAATTTTCCAAAACATAAAAATTATTTATTAATAACCTAATCAATATGTTTGTCTAAGTTGAATGTTCACGCGCACGACACATGTCAAAAAACGATGATTTTTTGTCGTTTCCAGCAAATTTGGAATGTAAATTGTACAATTTGCAAAAACTTGGGACTAAACTTGTACATTTATCTTTTTTTGGACCATTTCAAAAAAGGTAAAAAGTTATGGGACTAAAAATATTTCTATCCCGCAAATCTCGTGTTCTTCGCCCAATACTCTTCATACTCTATATCAATGACGTCACAAGGCTCGCCATAAAACCATGGCGTTATTTATACGCGAAACAAAAAATTCGAAATAGGATATGAACAAATATAAAAATACTAATATTTTCAAAAATCATACAATTCAAAATGTACAGCAAATCCTAAAAAATGGTAACAAAAACAAAAGGCAAAGTTACTATAAATCAGTTTCACCAATAAAACTTGTTTGCATTTTTGTGTATTCTTTAATAAGTATTTTTTTTTATTAAAATGTATTAATTTGATAGTAATATTATATAATGAAAACAATTAATACCGTTTTACTTGATAAAATTCATTTACAAGATACTTATTCTAAACAAAATATAGAAAATTAAAAATATATTACATTAATTATTATAAATAACTTTTTTATATCTTATGTGAAATATACATATTTTAATACCAAAATTTAGTATAAATGTTATATATATAAAATTATATGGCAAAATTGTATGCAATGCCCATATGCATCCGCCCCTAATATATTATACACTGCTTTATTCTTTTAAACATAAATTGCACCAAATAATTAACATACATATTACAACCTAAAATATAGTATTGTTCATAAAATAGTTAATTGTAAACTCTAACTCGCCAAGCATTTGGTGGTAATACTCTGGGTGGTACCATCCATCTGGAGTAAAAATGTCGAAGTCGAAAACTCTGTGCAAGCCATGTAAAGTCCACCCTATCCAACTCTCTTTCCCCAAAAAGTTGTACAAGTCCACTGAATAAAGGTTCTCCATGCAACCTCAAATGCCTTTCATATTCATTTTCCTGTTAAAATAAATTACCCCAAATTAAAAAATATATGAAGCACAAAACAATACTGTGCATGTTACAATTTACAACGATGCAAAAAAAAAAAAAAAATCACCTCATCTAAAAATTTAAACATATAAATTGTTTTTATCTAAAAGTTCGAATTGTAGGGAGATATACGAAATTAATTATTAAGTATGTATAAGGTGAAATTGGTTCATACATGTATTATTTATTTTCACTAAAGAGTATAACTTGTTTTCACTGAAAAATACTACTCCTCCATCCAACTTTACTAGGCATTTATTTTTTATCATATGTTGGAGGATATTATGGGTATTGTAAAGTCCATTTATGAACAAAGTCATTGTTTATAGTTTTATTTTCTATAAACAATCACTTTACTCATAAATGAATCTCATAATACCCTCCAACATTAGTAAAATTGAAGTTTTTTTCCACTGAAGGGTTTTAGTTTGTATTCACTATACCTCTTCAGTGAAAACAACTAATACTCTTCAGTGAAAATAACTAATACTTTTCATTGAAAAGAATTAACATCTTTCAATAATTTATGTATGAACTATTTTCACTCTATACTAATTCTCTCACAGAACGGGTGGTTTTACTCACCTGAAATATGTGTCTTCCTATATGATCAAAGTATTGATTTGAAACTTGGACGGTATTCGTGGGAGCATCGTATTCTACGCCCGGAAGGGCAATGTACCAAATAAACCGTTGGTACCTTTCCATTAGGCATTGAACCTCACCCACAACATTCGCGGGAGAAATGTACCCGAACCTAGAAGAGAGTGACCAACTTATTCTTGCCATTATCCTACGCATTACGCGCACGTTAGTAACATCAACCAATTCAGTTCTTTGGAGCAATAAGTCTACCAACTTGGCTTCCTCCTCCACGCTCCAATTCCTCAATCCTACGTTATTGTGATTCACAAACCTCATCATTTCACCAATTACGTACCTGCAATTTCGATAATTATAAATTTGAATTTCTATATATAATAATTATTAATTGATGATCATTTCTAGTGAAATATAGGAATTCTTCGTTTTAAGTTGATTGAGAGGCTTGCTGCATTTCTTCATCCTCCTTGTTTTCTCCCTCTGCCATTTTATCTCACCTTTACAAGATTTTTTTTTTTTTTTTAAATAAATGAAGTAGAGAATTGTTCTCCCCCTCTCTTTTTTCTTTTTTATGTGAACATGATTTTTTCCCACACTAAATGGCGCACCATTGGATATTTAAGGTTGACCAATAAAGTTTTCCATGGCCTTTTATATGTTACTAGCATTAGTTTCAGCGAGATTTTTTTTTTATTAATTTATTGCATACTCTCTCCGTCCATGAAAATTGGACTTATTACTTATATCGTGGTTATTAAAAAAGTTAATATAATATATAAAATAATAAGCATATTGTGTCAAATTAAGTATAAAATATATTATTTTAAATATGTTATGTGTGTAAATTGAATAACATAGATAAAATTTATTATTTTCATTTTAGGAAACATGATTATTTTTTGTAGACGGATAAATAAAGTGGAGTATTAAATATTTCAAATATTTAATAGACCCCCAATACACATGATATAAATATTAATTTTGGCAAAGTGAAAAACTACGTAAATATAAGCGAATGATCGATCACAAATTTTTGGTCATCACAAGAATACGGAATATTGTACATAATGTGGACTGCACTGTTGAGGTGCACCAAATTAAAATAAATAATTATTTTCGCTACTAACTCGTAGTACTGATAAGTAAGATGTCGATCCACGGTTAATATGAAAATTAAATTATGCAGTACAAATGATTTTACAAAGACACTAAATAAATAAACACAAAGGGAGGGATTGGAGTGATTTTGTTTCTACTAAAGTAGAAAAATAAAATTTAAATTAAAAATAAACAAATAGATTTCACACAGCTAAAATTCAAGTAATTAAATTATTCTAATTCACGGTTTAATTACCACTTGGTTTTGACTATGCTATTCAAACGTATTATTTGTTCAACTTATCTCATGGATTACTGAGCCTCGACAAACAACACACCCTGTTTATCGATTTTATCCCTTAATATTATACTATTGAAATACGTTCCCCAAAGGACCTTTTTAACCAAATACGATCTAAATTTAATTTGGTAGAAGAATTAAGTCCTAGAACAAAGGACAAATAGATTCTCAAACACGCTAGTTCGGTTCGAAAGAATCCAATCTATATCATAGTTGTTACTTATTGACATAGAATTGTAACAATTACGGATTACAATTTATACTCTAGCAAACATGCATTAATAAATTAACCTAGCTAGGTGACCAAACCAAACTAATTAATCACACAAGTAAACAGTAAAAAGGGTTCAAAATTAAAAATACAAATATCAAAATTCTGGGAAATCGAAATACGGGTCTGAGCTTTAGGCATAATCAAAACAACAGTAACTGTTTACGGGATGATGGACTTCAGGCTGCTCCTCGTGCATGCATGTATGAAAGAGCGTGATTGATGGGTTTGGGTATTATCGCGTCAACTGCTAGCTTTCTATATAAATTATGAATAGAAAAATTATGAAAATTGAGAGGAGCGGACAAGTATATAAATTCCCTTGGCTATGGGCCTGCCCTTTTCTTGAATATCTGTCAATGATTCCGTAAATCATATCTTTACATGCCAGCTCCATAATTACTAAATTAACTCACAATCAAATCTTTGATCAAAATAATCTCGTCATCCTCCAAATCTCAACAAATTGCCTCCAACCTCAATTTTAACTGCTCTAAAATTATTATTTAAAATCATAAACTAATTTTTAAGGAGAAATATAATAGAGAAGATATATATTTATCATATCCTTTCTTCAAAGACACTTTAACATTTCAAATACTTGTAGTAAAGGCGAAACCCTCGTCCCCAGGCCCCCAACTCCTGGCCCGACAGGAATGGTGGTAACATTTCAAATACTGATAAACAATTCGCTTTTTAAAATACAAGAAAAAAAGTAGTGTGAAAGTAATCGCGGGCCGAAGGGAGTAATATATAATGGGTCACATGTTAACTTTTGTATAAAGTAATGAGGAGTTGTGAACAAATAAAGGGTAGTTGTTTAAAAAATATTTGTTTATTAATATATAGAAAGTTGTTTTTGCTTTTTATGGAATGAGAAACTTATAGTGAGACATTCAAAAAAGGAAAGTTTGAAACTTGTAGTGGGACAGAGTAAGTATTTGTTTATTAATATATTGAGTGTTGTTTTAGCTTTTTATGAAGAGTATGTATATCGAGTGAAATTGGTTTATATATGAACCACTGAAGGGTATTAGTTGTTTTCACTGAAGAGTATTAGTTGTTTTTACTGAAGAGTATTATTGGTTTACACTGAAGAGTCTTAGTTCATTTTTACTTAACAACTAAGACTCTTTAGTGTAAATTAGTAATACACTTCAGTAAATACAACTAATACCCTTCAATGAAAATAACTAATATTCTTTCGCGATTCATGTATAAATCAGTTTTACTCTATACTTTGTCTTTTATGAATTATGAAATTTATAGTGGGACATTAAAAAAAAAAAAAAAAAAACTTATAGCGGGATAGAGGAGCAATATATAAAGTAAAAAAAGGTGATATGTTGTATATTAATTGGCAACTTTTAGCATTATTTTGGAAAGGTGATATCATGTGAACCACTCAATCAGAAATTCTCATTGACTAAATAAAATTAAAAGTTGAACGAATTTAATACATATATATACCAGAACAATGTGAAACTTTTAGCTTCATATATGTTATAAATCTAGTAAATTTATTATATTAAATCTAGAAAATTTGATGTGGACATTACTAATGGGCTTATAACCTAAACGGGCTTTAGGTTTAGATTAGGTCATCTCTATTATAAATAGATCATTGTACGCAGAATTGTATATACACATACACAAGAATATTAGTAAAACTCCTGGCTTGGTAAGCCCCCAGACGTAGTCGTTATCGACGAATTGGGTGAACAAATTTGTGTCTCTATTTTACGCTCTCGATTTACAACACGTTATCAGCACGAGACTCTGCCCGAGGCTAATCGGTACGATCTAAATTAATTTTATTTATTATTAATTATCGTACCGAATTATTTGATCCATGCATATTATGATTTATGTGTACTTCGGATCAAATCGAATTAATCGAAATGAAAAAAGAGGTTTAACCGAACGCCGCCACACGGCTGCCGCCCACGGTGCATGTCGCCCGGCGCCCGCAACGCCCGTCGGCCAGGTGCCCGTCGCCCGGCGCCCATCGCACGCGGCTCGGTGCCAGTAGCTCCCGCGAACCAGCGCCCGACACCCACGGCGCCCGCGTGCTCGCGCACCCGTCGCGCACGTCGCACGGCTGTCGCCCGACAGCGCTAGCACGCCCGCGCGCCTGTCACGCACATCACACGGTTGTCACCCGTCCGCACGCCCGACGTCGGCTGCGTGCCTCCGGATGCCGTGCAACCCTAGCTACTTTTGGGTGTTGGGAAAAAAATAGGGGTGTCCGGAATCTATTCGGGATGAATTTTAAATACGAATTTAAATACAATTATTACTAGCATGAATTAATCCTGATTAATTCAAATAATAATTCCAACAACTAATTATCATCATGCATGTTGAATTAATTTCACATATTTAATTAAGCGGAATAAACAATTAAATATGCGATTAACGTACCTCTTGTAGAATTGACCTTTGAATATACGGGACAATTAAAATCTCGCTTTATCAACCCAAAGCCTTCTCAAGTATTTCCCTTTTCACCTCACTTGATCGCCGGTGGGAGACGCTTTCAAGTAATTTAATAACTAAGGAAAAAGAAATATATATGCTTCTTGATTTTTCCAACACATGGAATTATGTACATGGAGATGAAATAATCATCTCCTATTTATAAGGGGTATTGGACGAAAATTTAGAGATTAATGGGCTTGGAGAAAATCTTTTCTTAATCTCTAAGAAGTCTTGAATATATCTCATATATTCTTTTCTCCAAAATAAAATATTCCACAAAAATCTCACACCCCTAAATAAATATGCAATTTTCGAAAACTTCATAGATGAAATCTAAGATTTGGATCTTCTTGAATATATGAGATATTCTTGTATTCCTAGAATACATATCTTCCATAATATCTTTTCAAGAAAATCAACAAAATCTAATTTCTCCTACACATGCATTTTTCGAAAATTAAGAGAGAAAAATCAGCAATATTATTTTCTTTTTATTTTAATCACCTTATCATTATTGGGCTACTTAATGGGCTACTTGAGGGGCCTTAAGGAGAATTAAGATTGGACCTCCTAATGGACTTCTGAATTTCAATATTGAGCCCCAATATAATTCAGCCCATTAATATTAATTATTACCACTAATAAATTAATATTGCACTATCCATCTTAATCCATATTACGATAATATGGGCTCCCGGTTATTATTTCCCGCGTTTAAGATTATCAAGTCCATTAATTAATTAAGCTTCTGAATAACTCTAAATTAATTAACATCTTTCACCTTGGAGTAAAGACAGCTCAACATTATTATTCGTACCGAAGAAACTAATTCTTCACTTGCAAGATTTGGTACAATAAAACTTCTGAGCCCACCAAGGGGACTAATCACACGAGCCGTACTCGCACGCGTTTCTCCGTATTAAATCTTAGCAACCGTCGTATGATTAATATTACTGCCCAAGACACAAAGTTCGAAGTCACAATGATTCTCACCCAACATGAATCAAAGCAGTAACTACTAAGCACACACGGTCCTATTTAAGTGACGGAGATTAAGAAATCAACAACCACTGAGGTCTAATTCTTCACCTTTCAGAACAGAAGAATTTCTCCTCGCTGTAGGACCTCTTCAACACATACTAAATGTGCTAGTGCAATCTCTTGGTCAAGACAGACCAATCTGAGCCTTACACATCGACCTTTCACGGCGGATTGTTCAATTCCACCTGGGTCGTGAAAATGTACGTTTAGTTACAAGTAAATTGTTAATGTCGTCTTCCGTGATCGGGTATCACCACATTAACTACAATGTAACACGTACTATATATTGAACGGTTTGCAATAGAAATTCAACATTCAATCATAACTAAAGCAAATGCGATAAAAGAATTATTCTCATAAAACGAGTGTTTGATACACGAGTTATACAAAGTAAAAGCATACTTTCACGTATAACTCCAACAATCTCCCACTTATACTTAAAGTCTGCTTTTAGTATACATCACGCATGTCTTAGTGTAGTAGCTCTACGTGACATCTCATGTCAACCTACACTAACCTAATAATTCCTCCCACTTATACTTAAAGCAGATTGGCAATAGTCTTGACTCCCATTCCATCCACATGTCTCTCGAATGTAGTCTGAGGCAGACCCTTTGTGAATGGATCCGCTAGGTTGTCACCCGACGCTATCTTTGCCACCTCTATATCTCCTCTCTTAACGATTTCTCGTATCAGATGGTATTTTCTTTCTATGTGTTTGCTGGCCTTGTGAGCTCTCGGTTCCTTTGAATTTGCAACTGCTCCGGCATTGTCACAAAAGACAGTTATCTTGTCGGGCAAATTCGGAACAACGTCCAAGTCCACTAAGAAGTTCTTGAGCCAAACTGCCTCTTTCGCTGCTTCACAAGCAGCTACATACTCGGCTTCCATGGTCGAATCGGCGATGCATTTCTGCTTAACGCTTCTCCATGAAATGGCTCCTCCTCCCATGCAAAACACACTACCCAAGGTTGACTTTCTTGAGTCTATGTCTGATTGGAAATCCGAGTCCGTGTATCCTACGGGAACTAGACTATCCGACTGGTAAATCAGCATCCGCTCCCGAGTTCTTTTCAGATACCTCAAGATGCACTTTACGGCAGTCCAATGGTCTTTTCCGGGATTACTTTGATATCTTGCCACCATGTCCACGGCAAAGCAGATATCCGGTCTCGTACACAGCATTGCATATATAAGGCTTCCTACGGCCGAAGCGTACGGAACACCTTTCATGTCATCTATCGCTGCTTGCGTCTTAGGGCTCATTTCTTTCGATAGATGGATTCCGTGCCTAAAAGGTACAAAACCTTTCTTGGAATCTTGCATGCTGAAACGCTTCAAAACAGTGTCAATGTATGAAGCTTGCGATAAGCCCAACATCCTCTTCTTGCGATCGCGAGTGATTTTGATCCCAAGGATGTGACCGGCTTCCCCTAAGTCCTTCATATCAAATTGTTTTGACAGCCATACCTTTACGTCTGACAATACCTTTACATTGTTTCCAATGAGCAGAATATCGTCTACGTATAATACTAAGAATACCACCGCAGTTCCGTCACGCTTCTTATACACACAACTTTCGAACTCGTTTTGATCAAACCCATAAGACTTTATCACTTGATCAAAACACTGGTTCCAAGTACGCGATGCTTGCTTAAGTCCGTAAATGGATCTCTTGAGCTTGCATACGAGATTCTCTTGGCCTTTTTCAATGAAACCTTTGGGCTGTTGCATATAGATATCTATGCCGTCAAGACTTCCGTTAAGGAAAGCCGTCTTGACATCCATTTGCCAGATCTCGTAATCTAGATGCGCAGCGATCGACAAGAGAATACGGATGGACTTAAGCATAGCTACAGGCGAAAAGGTTTCCTCATAATCGATCCCTTCTTTCTGAGTATACCCTTTGGCCACAAGCCTTGCTTTAAAGGTTTCAACCCTTCCGTCCGGTCCTTTTTTCCTCTTGTACACCCACTTGCATCCAATGGGTTCTACCCCACTGGGTGGCTCGACCAACTCCCACACTTGATTATGATCCATCGAACCCATCTCGGCTTCCATTGCCGTTTGCCATGACTCCGCGTCTTTGTCTTGGATTGCCTCATCGTACGTCCATGGGTCTGATTCAACACCGGGAACCAAATCCGAAGATTCTCCTATCCCCATGAATCTCTCGGGTTGTCTAGGAACCCTCCCACTACGACGGGGTTCCGGTTGTGAAGATGTGACGTGTGGTACATCATCTTGTATACTTGGTATCGAGGTTTGACCTCTCAATTCTTCTAAGGTAATTTCACTTTTAGGTTTCCGATTGTTCATATAGTCTTCCTCCAAGAATTTAAAGTGTGTACTAATCACGGTCTTTTGATCCTTGGGACTATAGAACATGCACCCTTTCGTTCTTGCCGGGTATCCTATAAATAGCCTTAATTCCGAACGTGGATCCAACTTACCGGCTTCCTTGTCTAGCACGTATGCCGGACAACCCCAAATCCGCAAATGTCTTAGACTGGGCTTGCGCCCGGTCCACAATTCCATTGGGGTTTTAGGAACCGATTTGGATGGCACCAAGTTTAGAATATAAGCCGCCGTTTCCAAGGCATTACCCCAAAACGACTTGGGTAAATCTGAATAACTCATCATGGATCTGACCATCTCTAAAAGAGTCCGGTTCCTTCGTTCCGCCACACCGTTCTGTTGAGGGGTTCCCGGTGCGGTCAACTGGGATACAATCCCTTCGTCCGATAGGTAGTTCAAGAATTCATCGCTGAGGTATTCGCCTCCACGATCTGATCGTAGAAACTTGATACTCTTTTCCCTATGTTTCTCGGCTTCGGCCTTAAACTCTTTAAACTTTTCAAAAGTTTCAGACTTATGCCGCATAAGGTAAATGTACCCATATCTTGAGTAATCGTCAATGAAGGTAACGAAATACTCATACCCCATTCTCGCTTTGATCGTCATTGGACCACACACATCGGTATGAACGAGTTCTAACACTTCCATGGCTCTATTCCCCTTGGCTCCAAATGCCCTCTTGGTCATCTTACCCTCTAAACAGGATTCACAAGTTGGAAACGGCTCGACTTGGAGCGATTCCAAGGATCCGTCTTTCACCAATCTCTCTATCCGCTTTAGATTAATATGACCTAGTCTAAGATGCCATAGAAGTGTTTCGTTCATCTCCGAAGAACGCTTTCTTTTATTGCTCGAAATGATCGACGTGTTATTAGATTCATTATTTGAGTGGTGTGCACACTTAATCGTATAGAGATTGTTTACCAACGTTCCATGACAGATAATTTCATTCTTAAAAGAAACAGTAACAACTTTATTAAAAGTAACTGAATATCCATCAAAAAACAACTTAGAAACCGAAATTAAATTCTTTCTAAAGTTCGGAACGTATAAAACATCTCTTAAAATTAAAACTCTATCTTCAAAAGATAGGTGCACGACTCCCACTGCTTCGGCTGCCACTCTCGTAGCATCGCCCAAAGTGATGGTGATCTCATTCTTGCTAAGTCGTCGGGTTAGCAGGAACCCCTGAAGAGTGAAACAAATATGATCAGTTGCCCCGGTATCCACTACCCAAACGTGGGCAGCATACGCCGCAACATATGTTTCAACGACTAAAGCATGAGACTTACCTTTCTTTACCGCCTTCTTAGGCTTAGAACAGGTAGACCTCCAATGTCCTCTTTCCCCGCAATTGAAGCACTTACTCTTACCGGGTATCTTCACGCCGTACGGCTTGAAAGCTCTTTTCTTGCCTCCCAAAGTGAGTCTACTGGTTTGGTTCCGATCAACTACCTCCTTCTCAATCTCACCTTCCATTGGCCTAGATTTCGAGAAAAGGCTCTTGATCACCAAAGCCTCGTTCCTACTCCCCAAGTATGACTCTACCGTTATCAGAGCTTTGAGCAGGGTTTCCAAAGTGAACTTGTGTTCAGATAACACGTATTCCCAAAAGAACCCATCAAAACTACTCGATAGCTTTAGGAGTATGGAATCGATTTGACTTTCTTCACTTTGTCCGGCACCAAGAAACTCGAGTTTCTCAAACTCGCGCCTAAAATTGAGAACATGATCCCTTACGGGTGTTCCCTTCACCATTTCCTTCGTGAGCTTCTCACGAATGGTGAACAGATTCGCCATGGGGTTCTGATGTTGAAACATCTCTTCAAGGCTATTCATGATATCAACAGCCGCTTCAATGCCTTCATGAATGCGCCTCAAATCCTCAGACATAAATGTCAAGATGATGTGCTTCATGTGCTCATTGGAATGCTTCCAATCATCGAATATCGTCTTTTCCCCATTACTTGACTTATCATTAGGTTTCTTGGGTACGTCAATGCTAAATATCCAATAGTGTTCTTGCGCAGGAAGGACCATGTTTATATTACGTTTCCAATCAACATAGTTTTCACCAACAAGTTTGTTATCTTTAAGTATACTAAACAGTGGATTAAAAGGTTGCGACATGATGAACTGAGAATAAAACATACATTCATATCAATATCTAGAAAAATACGAAATTATCACATAAATTTGATCACATCAATTATATTGAAACCTTAAAACAATATAACCATGCATCAGCCAACATCTCGAAACAATTTAAATGCGCCACGAGGGGTGGTCTATACATTTAAATACATTCAAGCGGATCACAAACTTAAAAGTTACAAATCCTTAATTCATAATTAATAGTTGGCTCCCACTTTGACCACATAGAAATTGACAGGGACTCCGAGGGGAGTAAGTTAATATCAATTTCCTATGCCTAAGTAACAACCATAATTAAATACAGGATTATTATTTCGCTTTGAGCAAGCCACTCGTGGTGAGGGTCAATACCGCCACTAGTAATAATCCACAATCATCCTTTCGGAATTTATTCATGTGAAATCCGTTCTTTTGGCCGATCCGAGGGGGAAATGTATTCCAAAAGAACTTCACAAATAAATAAATTATGGAGGCCAAAATAATCCAATTTTAATATCCGGAATAAAATTGCGATTATAAAAACATACTTAGTAATTTTCGAAAGTAAGGTTTTTCTTGGACAATTAAATTCATGCAAACACATATTAACAAATAATAATAAGTGCACGAAATAAAACATCCATCAAAACAAAATTTAAACACATTGGAGCACTCGAATCCAATTGTCACGGTTTAATTTCTTCACGTCTTGATGCGAAAAAATCGTCCTTGTTGCTTTCCGACGTTCGTCTCGACGTGCTCCCACTCGAACAGCAACACTTCTTCAAAAACAGCATCGTTTGGGGTTCGGGATGACGTTTAAAATCACACGAAAAAAAACACGAACCGAAAAATTCCACGGCCTGAGATACAGCGCGCGTCGGCCCACGAAGTGGGCCCGCGCGCTTCCCGGCCCGAGAAGCGCTGGAAAAGCGCCCGAGGCGCGCCGAAGCGCGGCCCCGAGGCGCACCCGAGGCGCTGCACAGAAGCGCGCCGAGGCACTGCCGACCCCAGCTGAGGCGCGCGCGCGCCGTGCGCGCGGCGCCGTGCGTCCGTTGCGCACGGTGTGCGCCGTGCACCCCCGTGCGCCGTTTTTTTGCCGTTCGTCCTCGTTTTCTTCACCCCTTGCATGATTTTACCTCCATACACGCGCCACGCATGTATGCGTCGTTCGGGTACGCCGTTTTTAATTCTTCGTTCTTCGTCACGATCCGGTTACAATTTATTTTTACAAAAAAATAAATACTAGATCTAGACTAGTCTATTACAATGATCGAATCAAAATAAAAACAACTAATCTACTCGTGGATTTTCTCACGAGAAAAACGAATTCGAACGAATCGAATTAAAAATAATTAATTTACACGCATGAAATTAACAACATTAAAAACCATGACAATTGGATACCTGCAAAAAAGATCTAACAATTCTACTATCCAATTTCAAATTTAATGTTCAACAATTTAAATTCCAATTTAAAATTCAGAGCCCGAAACCGTGGCTCTGATACCAGTTGTTGGGAAAAAAATAGGGGTGCCCGGAATCTATTCGGGATGAATTTTAAATACGAATTTAAATACAATTATTACTAGCATGAATTAATCCTGATTAATTCAAATAATAATTCCAACAACTAATTATCATCATGCATGTTGAATTAATTTCACATATTTAATTAAGCGGAATAAACAATTAAATATGCGATTAACGTACCTCTTGTAGAATTGGCCTTTGAATATACGGGACAATTAAAATCTCGCTTTATCAACCCAAAGCCTTCTCAAGTATTTCCCTTTTCACCTCACTTGATCGCCGGTGGGAGACGCTTTCAAGTAATTTAATAACTAAGGAAAAAGAAATATATATGCTTCTTGATTTTTCCAACACATGGAATTATGTACATGGAGATGAAATAATCATCTCCTATTTATAAGGGGTATTGGACGAAAATTTAGAGATTAATGGGCTTGGAGAAAATCTTTTCTTAATCTCTAAGAAATCTTGAATATATCTCATGTATTCTTTTCTCCAAAATAAAATATTCCACAAAAATCTCACACCCCTAAATAAATATGCAATTTTCGAAAACTTCATAGATGAAATCCAAGATTTGGATCTTCTTGAATATATGAGATATTCTTTTATTCCTAGAATACATATCTTCCATAATATCTTTTCAAGAAAATCAACAAAATCTAATTTCTCCTACACATGCATTTTTCGAAAATTAAGAGAGAAAAATCAGCAATATTATTTTCTTTTTATTTTAATCACCTTATCATTATTGGGCTACTTAATGGGCTACTTGAGGGGCCTTAAGGAGAATTAAGATTGGACCTCCTAATGGACTTCTGAATTTCAATATTGAGCCCCAATATAATTCAGCCCATTAATATTAATTATTACCACTAATAAATTAATATTGCACTATCCATCTTAATCCATATTACGATAATATGGGCTCCCGGTTATTATTTCCCGCGTTTAAGATTATCAAGTCCATTAATTAATTAAGCTTCTGAATAGCTCTAAATTAATTAACATCTTTCACCTTGGAGTAAAGACAGCTCAACATTATTATTCGTACCGAAGAAACTAATTCTTCACTTGCAAGATTTGGTACAATAAAACTTCTGAGCCCACCAAGGGGACTAATCACACGAGCCGTACTCGCACGCGTTTCTCCGTATTAAATCTTAGCAACCGTCGTATGATTAATATTACTGCCCAAGACACAAAGTTCGAAGTCACAATGATTCTCACCCAACATGAATCAAAGCAGTAACTACTAAGCACACACGGTCCTATTTAAGTGACGGAGATTAAGAAATCAACAACCACTGAGGTCTAATTCTTCACCTTTCAGAACAGAAGAATTTCTCCTCGCTGTAGGACCTCTTCAACACATACTAAATGTGCTAGTGCAATCTCTTGGTCAAGACAGACCAATCTGAGCCTTACACATCGACCTTTCACGGCGGATTGTTCAATTCCACCTGGGTCGTGAAAATGTACGTTTAGTTACAAGTAAACTGTTAATGTCGTCTTCCGTGATCGGGTATCACCACATTAACTACAATGTAACACGTACTATATATTGAACGGTTTGCAATAGAAATTCAACATTCAATCATAACTAAAGCAAATGCGATAAAAGAATTATTCTCATAAAACGAGTGTTTGATACACGAGTTATACAAAGTAAAAGCATACTTTCACGTATAACTCCAACATTGGGTCAAATCAAGCCCAATGCAACTTGGACCATATTTTATTCTTTGGGCCTCATATAATTTTAATATTTTTGTGCCCTCAAATTAACTTATCAAATTTTTCGAATAATACTTGAAAAATTGAAAAGTAATATTTTCTTACATATGAATTAAGCCCGAAAATTTTAGAATTAATTTCAATATTAGTTCTCAATAAATTGTCTTATATGCTTAATTGATATATGTGCATCCCTTTTATGATTTAATTATCTTGCATGCATTATTACTTTTGCACATAGACTACTTATTATAGTCTGCATATATTGCCCGGGTAGACGGCGCTCGGTACTTGTCGGACCGTAAATTATGTTTTGGATAGACGGCGCCCAATTCTTTCTTCTATGTGCTCTAGAATAATCAAATAAATTCTTATTTCTCCATTGTCAATAAATTGGTCACAAGTGATCACAACTCTTACCATGTCACTTTAAAATTATAGTGTATAATGTCTGATAGTACCAAAAGAGAATTCGCTGATCTTGCTCTTGATGGTAGTAATTACCTTACATGGGCACTAGATGTTGAGATCCATCTAGCCTCAACTGAGTTAAGCGAGGCTATTGTTGATGATTCGGAATCAACTAACGCCTAGAAGGCGAAAGCATTGATTTTCCTTAGACATCATCTTAATAAGAACCTGAAAAATGAATATCTCACTGAGAAAGATCCCGGAACATTGTGGAAGTCCCTGAAGGACCGTTTCCAACAACAAAACGATATACTCCTCCCTCAGGCTCAATACGATTGGTTGAACCTCCATTTTCAGGATTTTAAGTCTGTGACGGAGTACAACTCAGCTCTACATCGTATTGTATCTCAGTTAAAGTTATGCAATCAAACTGTAACTGAGGACGAGTTAATCCAGAAGACTCTATCAACTTTCCACGCTAGCAACCTTGTACTCCAGCAGCAATACAGGGCTAAAAGCTACATTGTACACTCTGAGCTAATTTCTGCACTTCTAGTGGTAGAAAAGCACAACCAACTCCTTATGCAAAATTATAACTCGAGACCGGTTGGCTCATAAGCAGTGCCCGAAGCACATGCTATAGCTCATGGCAGTACAAGTGGTTGCAAGCGTGGAAGGGTGAGAGGGAGTAAACGAACTCGTAGGAAAGGCCGAGGTCGTAGTAAATCTGGTGGTCCAGGTACCTCGAATGACAATCAAGCTCAAGCTCGTGGAAAGGTTGCACCTAACACGAACCTCGCTTCTAAAAAATCTGGCACTCAAGATCAGGTTGAGCAGTCCTGCTACAGATGCGGATGCAAAGGCCATTTGTCTCGCACGTGTCACTCCCAAGCACTTGGTTGAGGCTTATCAAAAGCAGCAGAAGGACGATAAGGGGAAGGCTCCTAAAGTCGAATCTCACCATGCCAGCCTGCCTGAAGCAGACTTTGACCATGACAACGACGATCTTTTGAGCATAGAGCTCAAAGACTATGGAGATAATGAGTGATTTTGTGTATTTGATTATTTTAGCACTTTGTTTTTTGGTTAAAACAATTTATTTTTTGGATCCTATCTTTCGGATACTTTATTTCATTCTATGGATGATATGATATTTATGTTTTAGCTTTGATGTGTTGTCCTCAACGTTGTCCATTAAATTTACTTGGATATTGTTATTCTTATACATGACTTGTAAACATATCAGCTATTAGGATTGAGCTATTTCCTCTGGCATGATAGATGCAAATAGTGATTTATGTTTGGTAGATAACGCCACCACACATACAATCCTAAGAGATATGAAGTATTTTCATAACTTGATAGAATGTAAGGGGAGTGTAACTACGATAGCTAATGATAATATTATGATAGTGGGCTCCGGAAGACCTTCAATTGTCCTCCTCATGGGTACCGAACTCATAATTGATAATGCGTTACTGTTTCCACAATCTAAGCGTACCCTGCTCAGTTTTAAAGATATTAGATCTAATGGCTATCACATTGAAACAGAAACTGAGAATAATAACGAATACCTTTTGATGACTATTACTCGAGGTAGTCGTAAACAAGTTATAGAAAAGCTTCATTCCTTCTCTTCGGATTGTACTATTCCGACATTCGGCCATCCAATCTCCATCAAGTTGTGAGTATGAAATTTCATGACCCGAACTCTTTTAAATTATGGCATCAGCGGTTAGGTCATCCAGGACAAACTATGATATGTAGGATTCTACCTAATTCCATTGTTCATAATATTTCGAATAATAGAATCCCTCCTGTTGATGAATTTATATGTGATGCATGTTCTAAGGGTAAATTAATAGTGCGCCCGTCGCGCACCAAGGTGGGACTAGAGTCTCCGGTTTTCCTTGAACGAATTCAGGGAGACATTTGTGGACCGATTCACCCAGCATCAGGACCATTTCGGTATTTCATTGTCCTAATTGATGCCTCCACTAGGTGGACATATGCCTGTTTGCTGTCTACCCGCAATCAAGCTTTTGCAAAGCTCATTACGAAAACTATCGAGCTTAGAGCTAAATTCCCAAATTATCCAATTAAATCGATTCACATGGATAATGTTTTTGAGTTGACCTCAAAGGTCTTCACAGATTACTGTATTACCCTGGGAATTAAAGTGGAGCATTCAGTCCCCTACGTCCACACCCAAAATGATTTTGCTGAAGCACTAATAAAATGTATCAAACTTATCGCTAGACCATTACTTATGAACTCTAAGTTACCCACTTCATGTTGGGGGCATGCAGTCCTACACGCATCATACCTGATACAAATTCGTCCAACTGCATATAATGATTATTCCCCCCTACAACTAGTGCGTGGGAAAGAATCAAGTATTTCCCATCTGCGTATTTTTGGATATGCGGTATATGTACCGATAACATTACCAAAGCGGACCTCAATGGGCCCACAAAGGAAGCTAGGTATTTATGTTGGATTTGACTCTCCATCCATTGTGAAGTACCTAAAACCTTTTGTTAGTGTTAGTGTCCTAGAGACAATCCATCGAAAGGACATAATACTAAGATAATATTCATATTTGATTTAATATTATTATTGATTTAATATTAAATGTATGGCGTTACATTTATCTGAATATGATGTTTGATTGTTTGCATATATTCTTATTTGTGTTCCCATGAATCACTACTGTCATTGAGTGAGTGAGAACTCAGATGACTTAAGTATGATTCTCAAATAGCCCCGATCAAGGATCATCAAGAATGAGATATTGATGATGCAATTGAGATTGGTGTGCGATCTGCATCATACTCTTAGAGAGTGTAGTAAGATCTCACTTACTACGAGATACCGGGTATCTCATGATGGATGCACATATACCTTAGAGGGTATTGGTATACCCATCCGAGAAATCGTTTGATGTAATTCCACATAATGTGTCTGCGGGTGTCTCAGTTAGTGGGAGCGATGTGATACTCCTCTGACTTGAGGTCAATACGCACGACATGTGTGGAGTGGTTAACTTTGACCATGACCGACGAGTGCACCCTTCCACGGGTAGATATGACATGGATTGAGTTCATCACGAAATGCATGTGCGTGGTAGTTGAGCCAAGAATAGGATTCATTCCTCAATGTGCATTTAGAGAGAATACTCGTCTTCTCATCATAATTGGATCTAAGTCGTCGGCCGACGTCCATCAACTTAGACTTTGTGGCTAAGTGTGATATACTTGATCAATTAGTGATTGGAGATAATATGATTAAGTTATTTGAATAGACACTTCATCATGTTCAAGACTTAATAGGGTATTCGTAAATGAAAGGAAGATATCACAATAGCCTACAGTATTACAGGTAGTTGCAGATTTCCTCGCAACGTACCTCGTATATTGAGAATGTCTGATTTATTGTCTAGGGTTCAATTAAGACCGTTAGTTTGACTAATCGCTCGATATGCGAGGGCCTATGGGTCACACAACAAGTAATGTCAATTTACCGATTATAGTTGGTTGATTAAATATTGTATTGGATATAATATTTAATTTATGGAGAATATAATAATAATTATATTTGAAATTAATTATTATTATTATTTAATTAAATTGGATTTAATTAAATATAAAATCCCAATAATAATATTTGGAATATTATTATACAAGAATAATAGATATGGTAAATATATTATTCGTAGGAACATATCTAGGGAGATATAATCTGTAGAGATTATATTATGCGGGTCAAGCATATTATCTTGCTTAGAAGTTAAGCTAAGATAATCCCTATAAATATGTGTCCTATGGGAAATTAGAAAGGGATACAAGAAATATAATTTCTCCATAAAATTTCCAGTCGGATTTTTCTTAGCAAATTCGTCTTGAGATTCAACGCTGGCATATCGGTGCGGGTTGGTAGAAAGTCTTTACGTGGATACCATAGTTGATGATTCAGCGTACAAATCGCTGTAATGATTTATATATCGTTATTTATTCTTTATGTTTTATATTATACAACCATGTTTCAAATTCGTTGTTGGTGAATCGTGTTCTTCCGCTGCGCCAAACATGGTGTTCGTACCTCTAAAACCTTATAGTGGTATCAGAGCTTCAGGCTCGATTGTATACATAATATTGTGTAAATTTGTAAGTAAAATATATGAATAATTTTTATTTTATTTTGCCTGTATAACAATTAATGTTATGTTCAGAAATAGAATTTGATAACTTGGAGTTATCAATTTTTATTGATATGTTGATTTTAGAAATCAAAATAATTTCCTTGGTCAATAGTTAAGTTTGACTCTATTTCCTAGGAAACTGAATATCACGTTAGGTTCTTCTCCACGGAGATCGTCAATCTTCATTGCTCATTGCTCATTGCTGGAGATGGATCTCGCTGGCAGTAGCTAGTGTTTGAGAATTCCAGTCTTGATGCTCTAATTGAGCGTGAATGCCCATACTAATCTTTGGAAATTTGATTTCCTCCAAGACTTTTATGCAATTAAGTGAATTATGGAAATTAGCAATTTGATCCTTGGATTTTTCTACAATTTTTGGATTTTCTGAAAATTGTAATTTTGGGCCTTGGGCCTTTCTGAAATTTCTGATCTTTTGGAAAATTACAATTTGTTCCCTAGAGTGTATTTGTAAATTCTGAAATTTAGTAAGAGAATGTTTGGTTAGATAAGAACTTTATTTTGAATTCTAGAAATTGAGATAAGGGTTGGTTGGTTTGACGAATTTTAGAAATTCTAAAAACAAAATAAGGGCCTGTTTGGTTAGACCATAATAATAATTAAATTTCTGGAAATTAAAATAATATCATGTTTGGTTAGACCAAATACTAAATTTTGAGCAAAATAATTTTTGAAAAATGACTTTAGAAATTGACCAAGAGCTTGGAGCTTGTTGATATTTCTAATTTTAGCAATATTTTACCTACAAATAATTAATTGTCAAGCACGTTTATTTGATTTACGTGTTATTAAATATTATGCATGTTTATTTGATTTATGTGCTAAATATTTAATAAATGCTTTATTTATGCAAATTTAATTTTTTTGAAATAAAGAATGAGAACTTGATTAGTTGCTCCCCACTTGTGTAACTGCTTATGTGAATTGATATTTACATTTTTAGTTATATAGCCCGCATTAAATTGTTTGGGTAGGCGGCACCCAATATTTGTCGGACCATATTAAATGTTTGGGTAGACGTCGCCCTATATATGTTTGTCCGCAAATGTCATGTTTGGGTAGGCGGCGCCCAATAATTGCTCAAATGTGACGTAGTTATCATTGGATCTCGATTAAGCAATTAATACCCCGCCTTTAAAATGTTCCTCATTAAAATATGGTTTTTCATTAGATTGAAAGATGTCTTCCATTAAAATTAAAAGTAAACTGGAGATTTCGTTCCAATGAATATTTAAGACCCTAGTCTTTTGCTCGAATCTACATCTAACGGGATGTTTATAGGGACACGTTTGTCACCGCTTAATGGTTGTAAACCAACTTAATTCTGTTTCACCAGCCCTAGCAGGGAAATGAGAATTAGGTGACATCCGATTGAACTGGGTTCAATCAACTAGGAATTGCGTGAGACAATTGGTTTAGAGACCTACCAGTTCTGCTGTTGCAGTGTTCAGCCCTAGCAGTCAATATAATAGTTGTGGATCCTAGTCCATTACAATTTATATTAGATATAAATTCGTACTCTTCCGATGAGGTCGTTGAGTATGTGAAAATAATGGAGACAAAATAAATTCAAAGGCCACGTTTATTTTGATTGCTGAATATTGATCATAGGAATTATGTGTTTTATTCCCGTTTTAATTTATTTCTCTAGAATTGTTGAAATGAATAACTTGTCATTGATAAATGTTCTGGAAATGAACAAATTGGCTGGGCCAAATTTTCTGGACTGGCACTAAAATGTGTGTTTGGTGCTAAGGCAAGAAGAGATTGAGTACGTGTTGGACACGACAATCCCTTTACCCCGAGACTGGTTCAGTTGAGGTTGCAGCGTTTGACGTTACAGCTCAAAGAAGCATCAAGATGATATTTCCCAGACTCTATGTTATGATTGCTCGGCATGACTCCCGAATTGCAAAGGCAACATGAGAAAATAGATCCCTTCGATATGCTTAAGCGTCTGAAGGATCTCTTTGATTCTATATCTCATTTGAGATTTATGAAGTGATGGGAGATCTGTTCAGATGTCGATTAGCGAAAGAAGGGAAGATTTCACCTCATGTGCTATCCTCAAGTCGCTCCCCGATTCATATTCTAGTTTCACAGTAAATTTAATATGAAGAAGACGGAAGCGACGATATCGGAGCCTCATAACATGCTTAAGACTTTTGAGTCTTCCACTGCTAAGGAAAAATCTGTGCTCATGGTGAGTGCTTCTACTTCTTCTGACCCGAATGGCGAGAAGAAGCGAATGAGTAAGGCTAAAAGGGCTCCAAGCCCAACTTCCTGAATGCAAAAGGTGGAGTTCAAAAATAAGAGCGGGTTGATAAGGATGTGTGCCCCACTGCAATTGAAAGGGGTATTGGAAGAAGGACTAGGTTCTAGCAACCGAGAAGAAAACACAAGGTGTTTTAGCTGCTAGAACAAGTATGGTTGTTGTTAAGATAAACATGGTCACTAATAGTTCAAACTGCTAGGCATTTGTTAAGTTATGGACATGATGTTCTTAATATACAAAGTACAGAAACAACTTGGTAAAAGTATCAAGACTCTTCGATTGGATCGAGGAGGTGAGTACCTTAACCATGAATTTATGGGATCCAGTCACAATGGACTCCTCCCGGAACACCTCAGGTGGACGGAGTGTCCAAAAGGAGAAACGGAACCGTGTTAGACATGGTGAGGTCCATGATGAGTTCTTCCTCTCTTCCAACATTCTTATGGGAATACCCATTACAAACCTCAATCTACATTCTGAATAGGATTCTAAATCAGTTGAGCAGACTCCATACGAGCTATGGCATGGCAAGAAGTCATTCTTTTTCTACACATTAGAACTGGGGTTGCCCCGCAGTTGTGAAAAAATGTTAACTGATAAGTTGGAATTCAAAAGGTGAAAATGGTTATTTTGTGGGATATCCTAAGGAAACAAGAGGATATCACTTCTATCTACCGGAGAAACAAACAATGATTGTTTCTAGGCAAGCTAAGTTCCTAGAAGATGAGTACGTCTTTAAGGAATAAAGCCGTAAGAAGATAGAACTTGAAGAGATTCAAGAACTACGAATTAACATAGAGACTGGTGATTTGTCAAAGCAACATGACAAAGAATCAGTGGGAGCATTCAGCGAATCTCATGGTGAAAGTTTATCACTAGGTGATCCTCTTTCAGCCATTGGGAGCGTAATTGGAGTTGCATTGCCTTCGCAACAACCTCCAAGTGGGCTGAATGAGAATAACATAGTTCAAATTGCCGCCCAAGAGGCATATGAAAAATGCCGCTCTTGAGGACTCTCCGGTCAACGATGAAGTCGCTGCACCACAAAATTTTCACGATCAGAATGCACAGCCTGCACAACCACAACTCCGTAAGTCGACTAGGATTCATAATCCAACCACTAGGTATTATGGGTTCCTCGTAGAGGACTATGATGACGTGGAGATCCCGATAAAGATGAACCTAGAACTTATACTGAAGCAACATTAGATGTTGACTCAGAGAAGTGGCATGAAGCCATGAAATCCAAGATGGACTCGATGTACACCAATTAAGTCTAAGACTTAATTGAGTTGCCAGAAAGGGGTTAGACCCATAGGTTGCAAGTGAGTTTTCAGGGGTAAGACCGATGCAAATGGCAAAGTACAAACCTATAAAGATAGGTTGGTGGCGAAAGGTTATAGTCGACACGAGGTATTGACTATGATGACACTTTCTCGCCAGTTGCTGAGATCAAATCCATTCAAATTTTACTTGCGATAGCAGCACACCGCGATTATGAGTTTTGGTAGATGGACGTCAAAACAGCTTTCCTCAATGGTAACATTGACGAGGAAGTGTTTGTGACTCAACTGTTGGGAAAATAACTCCAACATCAACCGGAGGGTTTTATATCTAAGCCAAAATCTAATCTTGTATGCAAGCTTAAACGATCCATCTATGGATTGAAGCAAGCTTCTAGGAGTTGGAATATCCAATTTGATGAAGCTGTCAAATCCTTTGACTTCATTTGAAATTTGGAAGATCCCTGTGTTTATCATAAACGCAGCGGGAAGAGTATTGTCCTTATAGTCGTATATGTCAATGCCATATTGATTATAGGAAATAACATCCCACCAATGCAGTCCGTGAAAGATTGGTTATCAAAGACCTTCATGATGAAGGATCTTGGTGAGGCATGCTACATCTTAGGGATCAAGATCCATCGGGATAGATCCAAGAAGATGGTAGGGCTGTCACAATCCACCTACGTAGATAAGGTGTTGAAGCGTTTTGCGATAAAGAACTCTAAGAGAGGGTCTCTACCGGCAAATCATGGGATAATGTTGTCGAAGAAGTATCGTCCTTCTAGCGAAACAGATATCGAGCACATGAAGGACATTCCATATGCATTTTGCATTTGGATCCATCATGTACGCCATGACTTGCACCATGCCAGAAGTGGCCTACGCTGTCAACATCACTGGTGCATACCAGCGGAATCCAGGTGAGCCTCACCGGATTGCTGTCAAGAATGTTATGAAGTATCTCAGGCGTACTAAAGAACATGTTCTTGTCTACGGTAGACAGTCAGAGCTAGTCGTTACGGGCTACGCTGATGCGAGTTTCCAGTCAGACTGTGAAGATTACAAATCACAGTCAAATTATATTTTCAATCTCAATGATGAGGCGGTAAGTTGCAATAGTTCCAAGCAAGATCTGACCGCAGATTCAACAACCGAAGCTAAGTACATTGCTGTATCAGAAGCCTTTGAGGCATTCTAGATTTTAAGGTTCTTGAGAGAACTAGGGGTAGTTCCGAGTGCCAGTTGTCAAATAGAGTCGTATTGTGACAACATTGGTGCGATTGCATGAGCAAAGGAACCGAGATCTGATAACAGAAATAAGCATGTACGGAGGCGTTATCATTTGACCCGAGAGATCATATCGATAGGAGAAATGAAATTAAAACATTTCCCATAAAGGATAATCTTTCAAATCCTTTTCAATGTTCATGTACACACTAGACATTTGATGGTCTAGGTGTTAGACATGTAGGTGATTGGCTCTAGTCTAAGTGGGAGATTGTTAGTGTTAGTGTTAGTGTCCTAGAGACAATCCATCGAAAGGACATAATACTAAGATAATATTCATAATTGATTTAATATTATTATTGGTTTAATATTAAATGTATGGTGTTACACTTATCTGAATGTGATGTTTGATTGTTTGCATATATTCTTATTTGTGTTCCCATGAATCACTACTGTCATTGAGTGAGTGAGAACTCAGATGACTTAACTATGATTCTCAAATAGCCCCGATCAAGGATCATCAAGAATGGGATATTGATGATGCAATTGAGATTGGTGTGCGATCTACATCATACTCTTAGAGAGTGTAGTAAGATCTCACTTACTACGAGATACCGGGTATCTCATGATGGATGCACAGATACCTTAGAGGGTATTGGTATACCCATCCAAGAAACTGTTTGATGTAATTCCACATAATGTGTCTACGGGTGTCTCGGTTGGTGGGAGCAATGTGATACTCCTCTGACTTGAGGTCAATACGCACGACATCTGTGGAGTGGTGAACTTTGACCATGACCGACGCTTGCACCCTTCCAAGGGTAGATATGACATGGATTGAGTTCATCACGAAATGCATGTGCGTGGTAGTTGAGCCAAGAATATGATTAATTCCTCAATGTGGATTTAGAGAGAATACTCGTCTTCTCATCATAATTGAATCTAAGTCGTCGGTTGACGCGCATCAACTTAGACTTTGTGGCTAAGTGTGATATACTTGATCAATTAGTGATTGGAGATTAGATGATTAAGTTATTTGAATAGACACTTCATCATGTTCAAGACTTAATTGAGTATTCGTGAATGAAAGGAAGATATCACAATAGCCTACAGTATTACAGGTAGTTGCAGATTTCCTCGCAACGTACCTCGTATATTGAGAATATCTGATTTATTATCTAGGATTCAATTAAGACCGTTAGTTTGACTAATCGCTAGATATGCGAGGGCCTATGGGTCACACAACAAGTAATGACAATTTACTGATTATAGTTGGTTGATTAAATATTGTATTGGATATAATATTTAATTTATGGAGAATATAATAATAATTATATTTGAAATTAATTATTATTATTATTTAATTAAATTGGATTTAATTAAATATGAAATCCCAATAATAATATTTGGAATATTATTATACAAGAATAATAGATATGATAAATATATTATTCGTAGGAACATATCTAGGGAGATATAATCTGTAGAGATTATATTATGCGGGCCAAGCATATTATCTTGCTTAGAAATTAAGATAAGATAATCCCTATAAATATGTGTCCTATGGGAATTCAGAAAGGGATACAAGAAATATAATTTCTCCATAAAATTTACAGTCGGAATTTTCCTAGCAAATTCGTCTCGAGATTCAACGCTGGCATATCGGTGCGCGTTGGTAGAAAGCCGTTACATGGATACCATAGTTGAGGATTCCGCGTACAAATCGTTGTAAGGATTTATATATCGTTATTTATCCTTTCTGTTTTATGTTATACAACCATGTTTTAAATTTGTTGTTGGTGAATCGTGTTCTTCCGCTGCGCCGAACATGGCGTTCGTGCCTCTAAAACCCAACACCTTTATCTGGGGATCAATTAACGGCCCGGTTCACTGACTGCACGTTCGATGAAGATCACTTTCCGGCATTAAGGAGAGATCTGAATTCAAAATTGAATGAATGCCGGGAGCTTACGTGGAATGTAAGTAATCTTCAGTATCTAGATCTACGCACTAGTCAATCGGAACTGGAAGTTCAGAAGATCATTAACTTGCAAAATTTAGCAAACAATCTGTCAGACGCGTTCACTGACCATAGAGGTGTAACTAAATCGCATATATCTGCAGTAAATGCTCCCTCAAAGGGTTGAGGTCCCAAACAAATCAAGTATACATGCCCCCACACGCCAGAAGCGTAAAGGACCTACAACCGATACAAATACACCTAAAAGAAAAGCTAGCAAAACTGGTCAGTCGAGGATAAAATCTCTAGAAGAGATTCGTCTAGATAACTTAAAGTCTCTAGAAGAGACTCGTCCAGAAGACGAGCATCCTAGTAATGAAGCACGTGCACAAAATATTCAATGCACTAGTACCGTGGAACGACCAGACCTAGATACACTGGGAAATGAGGAAGGTCTGGTTGACATAAACGTTGAAGTCTCTATGAATTTCATAGATACGGGAGAAACCTATAATAGAAATATTATTGTCGTCGATGATACATTTGCAGCGATAATTGCTCTTTCCGTTATAAATAACGATCTAGATCCAGAACCCAAAACTATCACTGAGTGCCGGAAGCGCTCCGATTGGGTAAAATGGAAAGAGGCGATTGAAGCAGAGCTCGCATCGCTAAACAAAATAAAAGTATTTGGTTATATCGTTTGTACATCCGCGCGCACTATCCCTGTAGGATATAAATGGGTTTTTGTACGAAAACGAAATGAGAACAATACTGTGGAGAGGTATAAAGCGAGGCTGGTAGCTCAAGGGTTTTCGCAGAGACCCGACATTGATTTCGATCAAACCTATTCTCCCGTAATGGACGCAATAACATTCCGCTACTTAATATCTTTGGCAGTTAATTGATGTAGTAACCGCATATTTATACGGATCACTAGATGCCGACATCTATATGAAAATCCCCGATGGATTCGACATTCCCAGATGAGGAATGGAGAAAATTGCAGTATGTATAGCATAAAACTGCAGAAGTCATTGTACGGCCTAAAGCAATCAGGTCTCATGTGGTACAACCGACTTAGTAAATTCCTCCAGAAGAAGGGATACACAATTGATATAGCTTTCCCATGCGTATTCACGAAGAAATCGCAAAGTGGTTTTTGCATCATATCCGTATATGTTGATGATCTAAACATAATCGGAACATGCAAAGAGATTGAAGAAGTCAGTTCAATCTTGAAAGCTGAATTTGAAATGAAAGTTTTGGGTAAAATCAGGTATTGCCTCGGCCTGCGGATCGAGCATCTCCCAGAAGGAATTCTTATACATCAGTCAACCTACGTAAAGAAGGTATTGGAGAGATTTCATATGGATAAATCTCATCCACCTAGCACACCTGTGGTTGTCCAATCCCTTGAAGTGGATAAGGATCCATTTAGACCAAGAGAAGATTCAGAAGAGATTTTGGGGCCAGAATTTCCTTATCTTAGCGTTGTTGGAGCATTACTCTATCTCGCAAATTGCACTAGACCAGACATTGCATTTGCGGTTAATTTGCTTGCGAGATATAGCGTTTCTCCTATAAGGAGACATTAGAATGGTGTTAAGTATGTTCTATGGTACCTCCAAGGGTCTCAAGATCTTGAACTGTTTTACCGTAAGAACCAAGATAAAACCTTGGTAGGTTATGCGGATGCTGGCTATTTGTCTGATCCCCACAATGCCATATCCCAGACTGATTATGTTTTTCTCTGTGGTGGTACCACGATCTCATGGAGATCGGTTAAACAAACCATGGTTACCACGTCTTCAAACCACTCAGAGATAATAGATTTGTTTGAAGCCGCATGAGAATGTGTTTAGTTAAGATCCTTGGTAAAACACACACTGTTATATTCAAAGACAACGAAGCTTGCATCGCACAAATGAGTAATGGGTACGTCAAAGGAAATTTGACGAAACATATTTCACCTAAGTTTTTCTACCCATACGAACTCCAGAAGAGTGGCGTGATTACCATTCAAAAGGTGCAATCTAATGACAATCTAGCAGATCTGTTCACTAAGTACTTACCTACATCTACTTTTGAAATGTACGTTCATGGTATTATGATGCGAAAGCTCAAAGGGTGTTGTCTTCAGGAGGAGCGGTAACCCCGAAATAAATCCAGAAGATTAGATCTGAAAGATCAATTAAATTACATTCCTCCCTAACTAAATATTTGGTCGCTACCTAGCACGTGGAGTTTTTATGACAAGACATAAATGTTATGTCGTAATGTCCAAGGGGGAGTGTTATAAATCTAGCAGATTTATTATATCAAATCTAGAAGATTTGATGTGGACATTACTAATGGGCTTATAACCTAAACAAGCTTTAGGTTTAGATTAGGTCATCTCTATTATAAATAGATCATTGTACTCAGAATTGTATATACGCATACACAGGAATATTAGTAATACTCCAGGCTTGGTACGCCCTCAGACGTAGTCGTTATCGACGAATTGGGTGAATAAATTCGCGTTTCTATTTTACGCTCTCGATTTACAACAATATAATCAAATTCCATAGTTCTCCAAAGTATGTAATTAAATTTATAACTCGATTTGTTAATTACCTTTTCAGCTATGTAGATTTTTAGGCATAAAATAGAAAAAAATTATTTTTTACTTCTTAAATCTCAATTATCAAAGTATAAATACACCAAACCCTTTATATATACAATTACTGGTATATTTAATATTTCTTTATACTAGTTGATTAATACATTTATGTTTCCCGTCCAAAAAAACATTTCTTAATACTAGTGGATGGACTTTATTTAATAGTCATATTTAGAAAGTGTAATAAAATGGGTAAATTGTTCTAAACCCCCTTGTAGTTTGGAAAATCGGTATGAAGCCCCCTTATGCTTTAAAAATTGCGCCAAACCCCCTTATAGTTTTATAAATAAAGCACAAGATCCCTTTTTTTTCTTAAAAAATTAATAGCGTTAATTTTTAACCCATATGACCTATTATATACTTCTGATCTGTTGACGTTCTTTCATAAAACACCTTAGCGCAAACTAGGGTTTATCTCCAAGCAAAATTTCAAAATTTATAATTTTTTTTTTTTAAATATATGTGGATTTCTTGAAAAAACTTGCTTATTGTGAACATACAAAGACTTGAACAGGAAGGAATTTGTTGTTGCTGATTTTCTTTAGGTAGGTTCCAATTTCTTTTATTTTTTATTTGTACTTTTCTTAATATTTCTAACTACAAATTATTTACTAAATGCTATGTTAAAATATAATTAGATATAAAGAGAACTTTTTAAAAGTATTTTCACTTCTTGTCTATTTATAATATTTTATAGACAATAATTATTAAATAAATTAACTATATAAAAGCATGTGATTATAAAAAATAAAAATAAAAAACTTAAAAAAATTCATAATAGAAGGAGCATTTTATTCGGATTTGATATAATGCCCACCGGTGGGCATAACTTATATGCCCACTGCGAATGTGATAATGACACGTAAGCAAATTTAAATAGGGGCCCCACTATTATTTTAATTGATTACTTAAATTTGCTTACGTGTCATTATCACATTCGCGGTGGGCATATAAGTTTATGCCCACCGGTGAGCATTATATCAAATCCGACATTTAATTTAGTTAATGGAGGGATAATTGTGTCAATATATTAAAAAAAATAAAAAACCACAAAAATTTACATGAAGTGTGCGTGAATTGCACACTATTGTTAATTTTAACAGAGTATGGGGTTTAATGCTATATTTATATACCACAGTGGGATTTCATGTTATATTTATAAACCATAAGGAATTTTCATGCTATATTTATAAAACTATAAGGGAATTTGACGCAATTTTTAAAGCACGGGAGAGTTTCATGCTGATATTTCAAACCACGAGGAGGTTTGACGCAATTTACCCGTAATAAAATATCATTTATTAGTGTCTTTTTTTTTTTGGATTTTACTAATAAGTTCTTGATATACCATTATTCATTAACAAAAATAATAATAACAAAATAAAAAGAGATATTAAACATAAACATTTTGAATATTTTACACACTTTATATCATAAAAATATTATAACTTAGGACGATAAAAAAAACGAAATATGATATTCTTTGGATGGGAGTATTTGTTTTGAAGGAGAAAATCCATTAACTATTCATACATTGTATATATACGAAAATGGAGAGAAATCATCCTCTACATGAAGAGTATTATTATATGTGTTGGACCTCCAATCTTGAGGCTAAATAAAGAGCAAAAAGTTGATCATCAAAATGAGAAGCATAATCAATGACCATCTGAGAATGCATGGAATCACAAACCTCATCATGGCTCATTTCACCAATTACCTGCAATTTCAACAATTAATTTGATGTTTTTAATATAATCATTAATTAATTATGGAGTATTAATCTTCTAATATAAACTTTTGAAACAAAATGATTTTAATCCAGCTTAATCTAAAATGTAATTATTTAGGGGGCGCTTGGTTAACAATTCTTCAATGGTATTGGGAATGAAATTTTATTTCCATCTATGCCCTCATAAGAAAAATGATGTGTTAGGGGAAGAAGTGTTCAAATGGTGACACCATTGCTAGTGTCATGCCCCAATTTTGGAATAAAAGTTGACAACAAATGGTTGTTGGTGGAAGAATGGGGGAGTGATTGAGGAGGATGATTGTAGGAAGAGAATAGAGTAATCAAAATGGAGTAGTGATTACCTTATTTAGGAGGAGTGGTAGTGATTTTGTTCTCATGATCCATGCTAATTACACTAATTTTCAATCTCATTCTCATTACCATTCAAGAGTTGTTAACCAAGCGCCCCCTAGTCTTTCATATTTCAAACCTCTTCTTCGTTGTTTGTTGTTTGACAGGCATCCTGCATTTGTTCATCCACGTTTTCTTCCTCTGCCATTTTCTCTCACCTTTACTAGATTTTTTTTTTTTTAATGAACTGAGAAAATTGTCCTTTGGAAAGAAAATGTGAACATGATTTATTTTATTTTCCATAATAAATGGCGCACCATTGGATATTTGAGGTTGTCCATTAAGGTTTCCCCTAGGCTCAGGTTATGTACATTTCTACATTTTGTAAATACACTCCACCCAAAATATCTTCAAAAAAATTCCAAAAAATGTAAAAAAAATTGAAAATGCATATGTTTAGTGTTTTTTTTTTCATTTTCAAAAAAAAAAAAATCCTAAAATTACAGCCTTTTTTGGATTATTTTTTTCGAACATTATTTAGGTGGAGTGTATTAACAAAATATACTCCCTCCGATTCATTTTTTATTATCCGTATTACCATAAAAGGAAGGTTTTTTTCCACTTATCCAAAATAGCAAAAAGCAAACACTACCCCTTAAAAACATCATTTATTTACACTTATGCCACTACTTTATCAACTTTATACCCACAAATACTAATAAACAATTGTTATCTCTTTTAAAAATCTACTTTATACCCACAAATAGAGCTGACAAAACCGCCCGGCCCGGCCCGGCCAATCACTATTCGGGGGCCGGGCCGAGCCGGCCCATTTGCACGTCGGGCCTGTAAAATCCTAGTCCGCGGGCTAATGGGCCTGCCCGGCCCGTTTCAACTTTTTATTTTTATTTTTTTTCCTAATCTCAAAATAATATTTAGTAGAGTTTTTTTATTCCACGATACTGAAAATTGAGGGGCTTCATTTACAAAATTCCTTATTATGACATCAACTATCAAGTCAAGTATGTTTAAAAAAAAAAACTAAATATACTACACTAAATATCATTTCAAAACTAAATATACAACACTAAATTCCTTATTATGGCAGTATCAAGTCAAGTATGTCCATATATTTGTAATTACAACACTAATTATAATCTTTTAAAAATAAAATAGATAAAAAAATAAAAAATAAATCAACCGGGCCAAACGGGCCGGACCAAAAACGGCCCGGTTTTTTCGGGTCTCTATTTTTTGGGCACAGCCCGGCCCATATGTTCGGCGGGTCGGGCCGGGCCCAAATTGCCGGTTCTACCAACAAATACTAATAAACAACTCTTTTATTAAAATCCGTGCCACTTTGAAAGTGGAAATCAAAATCGTATCGGAGGAAGTATAAGATTGTATATAACCTTGGCCTTTCCCATGGGCTTTTATATGTTACATGACACTTTGGGCCTAGACCATTGGATCTTTATTAAAGCCCACTATTCCCAACCCATTCGCCTAGTTTTTCACCAAGCTTGTTTTTCTTTCTTTCTTTTTAGTTTTATTTTTAAGTAACACGATTGTTTAATTTTTTTTTTTTAAATGGTTCAATTACATAAACTATATACAAAACTATCATTGACAAATAAAACATCACCAAGTTGCCATTTTCATTTTCACATAATAAAAATACCGCAGAAAAGAAAGAAGATGGTCGAAACATTAAAACTTGCATCATACCCCCGGTCATAAAACAATATTCACAGTTGGGAGGAGAGACAAATTTTAAAAAAAATGAAAAATGAATAGGAATTTAAAGAGTGATTTAGTAAACATAAAGGTAAATAAATAAGTTGAATTGTGTGTATGTGTGAGTACAAAAGTAATGACAACTTGTGAAAAGTTGATGAATATTGTGAAGATGAAGTTTATTGAAGATTTTCAATTTTAGGGGTATGAAGTTTGCTATAAAAAAAAAAGTGTGGAGTTAGTATATCTTTTCATTATTTTCTATCACATTATTCTTATTTTGTCACTTTAGTTTAAAAGTAATAACAGGATCAATTAATTCACAAATAAAATCAAGATCAATGGTGATATTTTGACTATAATGTACCATTTTATTCAATATTTGAAGCATGTAATATAGTACTCTCTCCGTTCCACAACTAATTTTACATTTGTTTTATTTAATCGTTCCATAACTATTTTTATTTTAAAAATGAAATAATTTTATTTTATAAAAGTCAATAAAATAACTGTATTTTATTAAAAACTTTTTTTTTTTTTGAAATGTATATTTTCAAAGTAGTTTTCGAACGGAGTAGATAATATTTTAGGTAAAGCCCCATACTAAAATGTGACTTTGCAACTGACCATTGTACAGTAATAATGATCACATGATTATTAGTATTATTTGGAAAACTCACATGATTGTTATTCAACATCATTATTATTATGTCCCAAGATTTTAAATTTAGATATTTAGTTTTGTGTGGGGGATTTGGTGAATGAATAGTTATAGCCACGCGTCCATATGGGGGCCAATTATATCACATGCGTTGTTGGTTGGCTACCAAGTAAAGTCGGTTTTAACGACCGTTTCATTTCCCCCCATGAAAATGACGCTTTTGGTTCATCTTTGTAGTCGGTGCCTTCTTTTTTTCCTTTCACGCTTTCTATTTCTAACCCATCATTTTTCCTTTTAAGTTCCCTGATTTTCCACATAAGTGTAATTTTTTTGTTTATTTTACAAAGAAACTCACTCTTGCTATTGAACATGTGCGCAAAATAAATTTAGTTGATTATGTGTAGAGTGAAATTGATTCATACATGAACTATTGAAGGATATTAATCGTTTTCACTAAAAAATATTAATTGTTTACAATGAAAGATATTAGTTGTTTTTATTGAAAAGTCTTAGTTGTTCAATAATACTTTTTAGTAAAATCAACTAATATCCTTCAATGATCATGTATAAATCAATATTGCTCTATACTTTGTCAATTTACTTTTATGCATTAGATAGATCACATTCAATAAATCATGAATGAAATGTGACAATTGAAAAGGGGCCAACAATAATACGACTTCAATATTTTTAATATTTACAAAATACTTCTATAGTCTTTTTTTAGATTGTTCAAAATTACAAAAAAAAAAAAAATTATTCTTTAAAATTAATCACTAACAAAACCATTATTAACATCTCATGTAACTCCAATATACCGTTAAACAATAAACTAAACTCACTTAAATCAATATGCCCACTATTTTACCCCTTTTAATACTCCCTCCGTCCCCAAAAATTCTTCAAACTCTAAGGGACACACTTCTTAAGAAAAATGTGTAAGGAGTGGAGTATTGAGAGTGATGCGTAAATTTTTATTATTAAAGTAATACAATTGGTTGGATAGAGTTTCTTTACATCCCATAAATTTTCACCTTTTCTAAAAAATGTACCAAAAAAATTAATTTCTTCAATTACGTCCCAATTTTTTGTTAAATGTACAATTTACATCCCCAAAAAGTTAATTTCTCCAACTACGTCCCAATTTTTTACTATGTGTACAATTTACGTCCCAAATTTTTTTTTTTATCCAATTATGTCCCATTTTTTGTTAAGTGTACAATTTACATTTCAAAGTTGCCGGAATTGAAACTAGTAACTCTTTTAAAAAATTAACAAAACAAAACAAAAAAATCTACTACCTCCGTCCCGGAGGAACTTGCACACCTCCGGGGGCACACTTTTTAAGAAAAAGATACTTTTTGAATAAAGTAGTGGCATATGGGTAAATATGTATATATTTGTGTGAGTGTGCACGCAAATCAATGTTTCCTTTTAAAGGGTGTGCAAGTTCCTTTGGGACGGACTAAAAAGGAAAGTGGACAAGTTCCTCCGGGACGGAGGGAGTACTAATTAAAATTAAAATTATAGAATATTTAAATTAAATGAAAGAGTTCCCACATATCTCACCCACTCCCCGAAATAAAACGTGGTCATTTTCCTCACCGCCACCCACTCCACCCTCAAAAAATAGTTTAAAAATAAATTTAATATCCACATAATAATTTATATTTGCCCCAAAAAACTAAATTTACCAAGCATGTGTGCGGAACATGAGGTAAAATGACCGTGTCTTGTCAATTTCAACAACTTTGAGACGTAGATTGTACACTTAGCCAATAATTATGGCGTAATTGAAGAAATTAACTTTTTTGGGACGTAGATTGTACACTTAACCAAAAATTGGGATGTCATTAGAGAAATTGACTTTTTTGGGACATTTTTGGAAAAGGTAAAAAGTTATAGGACTTAAAAAAACTATATCCCTACAATTGGTTGAAGTGCGTGTAAAAAGTAATGATATTTGTGTAATTATGTGAATATTGTGAAAATAAAGTTAAGTTGAGATTTCATTTATAGGGTGTGCAATGTTTAGGAACGGAGAGAGTACTAATATATAAAATTTTCAATAAAACCTGTATTATTCCTTTTGATCCATCTAAAATTACACCGAGGAGTGGTTCATTAGAGCATCTCCAACGGTTCACTCTACTCTATCGCAGAGTTTCGCGCTACACTGTCGCAAAGTTTGCGCTACATTAAATTCATCTTCAACCGTTCGCGCTACATTCTGCGCTACATGTATTTTTTATTTTAGAGTTAAATTTATATAATTTTAAATATAATACTTACGTAATTTTTGATTTTATTTTATATCAATTATCAACTAATATTAAATATTTTTTAATTTGAAAAAAATATATATACAATTATATATATTTATATACGCACTAAAAAAATATAGAAAAATATTAAATAAAATAACTTGATACAATCATACATATTAAATCAAATTTCATAATGCAATAATACAATCTTACATAATAAAAAAATACATAATAAAACAAAACATACACGAAACAAGCAAATTAATAACAACAATAACAGTCGTCTAGATCTCGGAATTAGAAAACTCATCCCACATATGATCAATCAATGCATTACGAAGTGCCATGTGTGCGTCTTTGTCTCTAATTTGTCTAAATCAAGGAACAAATGCTTGAAAGGATGAAAATTCATTGCCCACAATTTATGTAATTTATGCATTTCAATTTGTTTTGTGAAATTTAAATATGATTTGAAATATTGCAGCATATTATTTATATTTAAGTTTGATACTTTTTATATGTTCAAAAGATAAATATAATTTGAAATATGATAACATATTATTTAAATTTTATTTCACTAAAAAAAATTATACATATAACAATAAAAGAAATAGAAAAAAAAATGCTCAGCGCCGTGAACAGTGCAGCGCCCAATTAAGCGCTGACTGTTCACATATGTAGTTTGGCGCAGAAAAGGGCAGCTGGGTTGGAGCATGATTTTAGCTTCAAAGTGGTGTTTGGCGCTGGAGTGGAGACCCGTTGGAGATGGTCTTAGCTAAAATTCTATAAAAGTTGAGACAAATCTGTTTCTGTTTTCTTATTGATAATTGAATTATTGGTTATTATTACAATTAAGAACATTTACTATCGAATCCTAGTATACTACATATAGTTCATAGAATTTTTAAAGATATAGTATGCTTATATAATTGACCACAAAATCGTGTAAAAATACAGCATTGTTTTCAAATCGAGGGCATAATTCCGTATTAGCCTGATGTCAATTGGGACCATAGTCTTAAATTTTTTATTTGGTCGTGCGGAAAAGATTACTTTTGTTTTCTTTTTTAATAAAAATGAAATTGAAATTAAAAAGAAAAGATTTCGTACTTGATTATTTTCTTAAATTGCAATATGAAAGGGAAAAAGGTGAGGTTGTGTTTGGATGGAAGAATTTGATCTATGATATTTAAATATATAACTTAAATTTACTCTACTTGTTTGAGTATGATATTCAAATGGATGAATTTCAAACATTTAGCTTATGTAAATTTTTTCCAAATATATTTTATCTATTTAAACACTAGTACAAGTTAACTCCCATACTAAAATTCCTGAAAATTCAATTGTGTAAATTGCCTGGAGGCGGATGAACTATACAACTATCACTATTATATATACACACTATTATTATTTAAAACATAAAATATTATAATAATACTTGATATACATAACAATGATATTAAAAAAAAAATTCACGTAAATCTAGTGATAAAACTCTATACATTATCTCTTTTGATTAACATATTTAAAATTTCAAAGTGAAAAATAATATTTTAAAAATCGCAAATTCTTGTATACACTCATATGCATAGTATATACTTGGATTTTGAGTGGAATTTCAGGGGGCGCTTGGTTTACAATTCTTCAATGGTAATGAGAATGCAAATTTATTTTCATCTATGCCCTTATAAGAAAAATGATATGTTAGGGGAATAAGTGTTCCAATTGTGACATCATTGCTAGTGTCATGCCCCAATTTTGGAATAGAAGTTAACAACAAAAGGTTGTTGGTGGAGGAATGGGGGAGTAATTGAGGAGGATGATTGTAGGAAGAGAATATGATAATCAAAATGAAGTAGTGATTACCTTATTTAGGAGGAGAGGTAGTGATTTTGTTCTCATGAATCATGCTAATTACACTAATTTTCAATCTCATTCTCATTACCATTGAAGAGTTGTTAACCAAACGCCCCCTCAAAATAATTTTGACTTTTCAAAGCTCATTAAGTAAATTGAGTTTTGAAAAGTCAAAATTGATTTGAAATTGAACTCAAAATCCAAATGCATTCTATGCACTTGAGTGCACACAAGAATCACTCTTTACAAATAGAGTAAGTTTTATATGAAAATGGTTGATGATAAGCTTATCATGAAATTGTGTTAAAATATTGAATATTTGACCAGAAGTATCGAAAATTTCACCAGGAGTATCATTAATCTGGGTTTAAGAAAATTTACAATAATTACAATATAATACCATCGACCCAGATTATTGATACTCTTGGTGAGATTAATAATACTCTTGATCAAATATTAAATACTTTAATATTATTTCATGATAAGATTATCATGAACTATTTTCATACAATACTCCCCTTTATAAATATATATACAATGACAAATTGTTACATGAAATATTCTACGGATATAGGATCCGTTGAATAACCCATATTTAAAAAATTTGCGAATCCTGGCCGGGCCAGGTTGAATTTGGTACATTTTTTTTCAAAATATCGCGCAAGTCAAATCTCATAATTTTCGCTCTCAGTTTGTATTACTATATGGGCAAATGCATGTTACTAAAGGGCACAATATTTGTATTACTAAAGGGCACAATATGTGTTACTAACATGCATCTGCACATATAGTAACACAAATTGGAAGCGAAATTTCTGAAAGTTTACTTGCACGGGATTTTGGGAAAAAAATATCAAATCCAACACGACCCTACCAAAATCCGTGAATTTTGACCTAAAGCGATCCTACCCATAAATTTTTTAATATTTATTTATTTTAGAGAGAGTTCCATGTATACAATTACATAATTTAACTTTTTTTTTTTTTGAACGGACATAATTTTAAAAATTCATTCTGTCACATATGCCTTATGAGAAGGATTCCACAGGCTATAAATGTGACACCACCCCACCCACCATCTTTCGTTGCCAAACAGGATTCGTCTTTTCTCTCTCCACTTTCCTTTTCTCTCTCTCTCTAGACAATTCCAATACCAATTTTGGAAATCCCTGAGATTTTTGTTCCATATTCTAGAGCGTCAGCGGATTAGCGCAGTGATTTTGAGACTTCACCCTGCTTTTATAGTGAAATCTCAAATCTCGATTGGAATTCACTCCGTCCGTTGGAATTCTGGGTTTAATCGATCGATCGGTGAGTGGGTAGATTGGAAGACGCATGAGCGGGTTGGGGAAGCTGGATATTTCTTCGAATTCCGACCATTTTATTACTTCCATTCTCCGTTTCAAGGAAACCATTACTTTTTTGCTGTTCCTCCTGTTATTGAGATTATCCAAGCTGTTATCGAGATTAAGGTTAATACATTTATCAAGTAATTTTAGTAGTTGTAACTGTATCGCGGCCTCCGATCTCTGTTGAATTATGAATTCAAGGAACAACAAAAGTAATCGCCAATTGCAACCAGGTGAGTCTCTGTTTTGGTTATAATTAGTATTGGCTTGTATTATACTGATTTGGTCTCTTTTGGGGAAAGACTTTTAAGTGTTCTGGATTAGTTCTCTGCGCGATTGGTTTTTCCATGAATAAAGTTGGTTAAATTTTGTGCAATTTTATCTATATATTCTTGATCTAGGAGGACTGTTGTGAAACTTAACTAATATCTGGTATTTGTTAGGCGTATGATGTTGACTTCAAGCACCTTTTTGTCATCAAACAACTTGGTTTGGTTAACTTTGTTAAGTCTGATAATCTTTAGAGATTGTATTCCTGCCTTAGGCTTGCCTGTAAAGCTCGTTGAAATGTAAAAAAATTATAACCTTCATATGGTAGGAGTTCAAAAAAATAATTATGTGGGTACACTATAAGGAGTAATACACTTGTTACACTTCATGCTAGGCAGACTTGCAATCTGGACAAAGGTTTTAAGCTTTTTATGAGAAGGTCTCTGTTGACTAATACTACCTGATGAGTCCATGATGCTATTTTATTGCATTCATTCTGTCTCCTGCAACTGGCAGTATTATTCACCTTTTTAGATGTCACATATTGAAACCAGAATTTCTCCATATATGAGAAGAAAAATACAAAGCTGAGAGAAAAGCGGTTCACGTTTATTTACTTGACATGATGAAATGATTCTAAGCTAAACCTTTATTTATAGACAAAAGAGAAACGGCTACTAACTAATCTGGAACCCTGATCACTTTCTGTTATGGAAACGACGTCGCTTGAGCTCCTTTATTTGCTGAATAATTGATGAAATCGCACTCACGCTTTTATAAGTGATATAGTACTCTTCCTGTTGTCATCCGTCTTCTGCGTGGTCATTAAATTATTGTGGTATGCCCGATTGAATATTGCACCAGAAACCCTTGCTCATGCATGCATTCCTCCATACTCTATACTCCAAAATCAGAAGATACGTAGCATTCAACCAGACTTATAACTTTTTTCCTTTTGACATAAATCTCTGATGGAATTAGTTCAACCTAGTTAAAATATCAAGCTGGAAATTAAAAAAAAATGTGTATATTGGAATTAAATTTTATATAGAACAAACAGTCCAAGTCATTATTGCAGCAAAAGGATGGGTTGTTCGACTGGTTCTGTTGATCTAAATAGAACGGAACAAAAGGTTTCATTATGCTGATAAACTTGAAACCAGAAAAATTCTGTAAAATGAATGATAAACAAGTTTTGATTTTATTTGTTGATGAATGCCTGTCTTATATTGGAACTTAAACAAATATTACCCTATTAAATTTATTTTTCCTTCTGCCAAGAAACCTGACCTTTGTGGTATGGAGTATAAATATGTTGAAAGTCTTTCAAAAGTTATATCTGAGTGAGTTTTCACTTGTAGGCCTTTGCTACTCAACCTTGGAGAGGAAATCAACAACCTCTCCATCTGTTATCGTCATCGGTGCTGGTTTTGCTGGTATTTCAGCTGCACGAGCTCTTCATGATGCTTCATTTCAGGTAAATTGTAGATCCAATTCTTCTATTATGGCATTCCTGACCAAGGATATTGGTTTTGAGGAAAGTGATTTTGCAGGTTACCTTGTTGGAATCACGGGAAAGAATCGGTGGCCGTGTTCACACAGACTATTCATTTGGTTTTCCTGTTGACTTGGGTGCATCATGGTAATTGGTCTTTTGTTGTGCAGAGAATGTGTTCTATTCTTGTTGGAGTTATTGATGCTCCCTCAATCCTAATTATTATCTCATTCATGTTCAGGCTACATGGTGTTTGCAAGGAGAACCCATTGGCTTCGCTTATTGGAAGATTGGGACTACCACTCTACCGCACTAGTGGGGACAACTCAGTTTTATACGATCATGATCTAGAAAGGTTCTCCTTTTGCCTACTCTGTCTCCAGTATGCTCATTACGAAAATATAATCCATCATATAATCCATCATATAATCACATCAGTTTCTAATTTTTGGATCATATGGAAGCATTGGCTTGAATTGCTGAAATCTGATTTGGAAATAAATAAAAGACACCATTCATGAACGAGGTGCTCCATTCACTAGCTTGCAAACTTTGTTAATTGGTTTAAAACATGATCTATAGCTGAGAGTCAGCCCATTTTATGCCTTTTATAGCTAGAGTTGTTTGTGTTCTGTTTGGAAAATCAAATCGATTCAGTTGCTATCAATTTCCTGGGTTTAATAGAGTTTTTCTTGCACCAACTCTACTTGAGATGTAATTGGTACCCTTGTATCCTTTTCAGTTATGCCCTGTATGATATGGAAGGAAATCAAGTTCCTCAAGAACTAGTCACAAAGATTGGAGAAACATTTGAGAGCATTTTGAAAGAGGTACTACTCTCCCTTTTGTTTCCCCACTCAAAATGTTATAGAAAAATATAGTACTTATTGATTGGCCAAGTGAGAGAATTGTATTCCCCTCCAAGGTATTGGTTGTTCTTGTATCTGATTAAGTTTGTACCTTCCACAGACAGATCTTGTAAGGCAGGAATTTAGCAAGGACATGTCTATTAAGCAGGCTATCTCAATTATTTTTGAAAGGAGGCCTGATTTAAGGTTGTTTATGTGTAAATTATTGTAGTATTTTTATTTATATAAGATCTTATGACATTTATTAAGAAGTTAATGCCTTTGTAGGTTGGAGGGGCTTGATCATAAGGTGTTACAATGGTACCTCTGCAGAATGGAGGGTTGGTTTGCTGCGGATGCTGAGACTATATCACTTAAAGGCTGGGACCAGGTACTCCTTATATCTCAAAATCTTTGGTCTACTGTATGATTAATCTGTGATGAAACTAGTTCCTGAAAATATTTTCTTAAATGATGTTTCTCATTTCCTAGTAACACGTAAAGACTTTCTAACCTAGAAAATTCTTGCCTTAGTGTAGTCTATAACTACCTACAATTCGTTTGATCAAGTGTTATGTCCTAAATGGAACCTGAGAGTTAAAAAAACCACTTTGTAATTTTGACTGTCACCAGCTTTTGATTGTAAGATTTATTATTTTTGCTTTATAGGAAGAGTTGCTTCCTGGTGGTCATGGGCTCATGGTCCGGGGCTATCTTCCTGTTATTAACACTCTTGCCAAAGGTCTTGACATCCGCTTGGGCCACAGGTAGAAGATGATCTTATTACCTCCATGGATCAGCCACCTCTAATATATGATCAACTCTGAGCTTGTTTTTTGTTTTTTGTTTTTTGTTTTTATGTATTTACTTTCAGAGTGACACAAATAGTTAGACGTCATAATGGAGTAAAAGTAACTGTAGAAGATGGAAAAACATTTATAGCAGATGCTGCTGTTATTGCTGTTCCTCTTGGTGTTCTAAAATCAAATACCATCAAATTTGAGCCAAGATTACCCGAATGGAAGGAAGAAGCAATTAATGACATTGGAGTTGGGATCGAGAACAAGATAGTTTTGCACTTTGACAACGTATTCTGGCCAAATGTTGAGTTCTTGGGAGTTGTTGCTGAAACTTCTTATGAATGCAGTTATTTTCTTAATTTGCACAAAGCCACAGGTCATTCGGTACTTGTCTACATGCCCGCAGGGAAACTGGCCCGTGAAATTGAGAAAAAGTCCGATGAGGCTGCTGCTAATTTTGCTTTTACACAACTTAAACGGATACTTCCAAATGCTTCTAAACCGGTATATTTGCATCATTTAATTTTTTATCAAATGTTCTATTTGTGGATATGTATCAGCATATGTTTAAGCTATCCTAAGAACACACTTGTTTTAAAAAACAGGATTGTTGATATAACGATTCTTCCATGAATCTTGCAGATCCACTACCTGGTTTCACATTGGGGCACAGACAAAAACTCTTTGGGCTCGTATAGCTATGATACGGTAGGGAAATCCCATGATCTGTATGAAAGGCTAAGGATCCCTGTCGACAACCTATTTTTTGCGGGGGAAGCTACGAGCATGGATTATCCAGGGTCCGTCCACGGTGCCTACTCCACTGGTTTAATGGCTGCTGAGGACTGCAGGATGCGTGTGTTGGAGCGTTACGGAGAGTTGGATCTCTTCCAATCAGTTCTGGGCGAGGATGTTCCAGTTTGGGTTCCCCTATTGATCTCCCGACTCTAATTCTAGCTTTGATGTTATTTGCTACAAGGTACTACTGATTGCTTTGTGATAAATTGTGGAAAACCAATAGATTTCCCGATTGAATGATCAGAGCATCGGTCTGTGACCTTTTACTTGGCTTGTGTCTCGTTAATAAAATGGAAAACTCGACTTTCGTAGAGTGTCTCTACGCTATATATTTATGGATGATGCTTCAAACTTGATATATATATTGTTCTCAATGACTTCTGGGTGCATATTTTCTGTGAAATTATTTGTGGGCTCTTGCATCTTTCTGTTATACCTTGTAGCCAAATTTTACATATCATGATATCAATTCTTGAGTTCTATAAACTATCCTTCATAGGTATAGGTGGCTTAAAAACACCGATTTCCCAAGATCCTGTTACACAAAATATATGCAAGAGGTGTAATTAATCACACTTGACATTTAAGTGGTGAATACAATTTAAATTTTTATCTGTCTTGAATCTCATATCCATGTGGATAATATATAGTAGAAGAAATCACATGTCTTGACTGTTAAACAGCCATCGTCTAGGATAATGTCGATTCCAAAGCGACGCCTCTCACCCGACGGGTCCATTTCCGTTTCCACGTGGTGCGGATACCTCGTTCTGTTGACCGAAGTTGAACATGTTGGTTGGCTGCTATGCAGTAGCACAACGATTAGGAACAGCAGCTAATGCATTGAAATAGAAGATGGAATATCATTAGCAGTAGAGAGAAAGAACACACCTGTGAAGTATTTGGGAATCCCATGAAGTTAGCATATTGTTGTTGAAAGCTCGAGTTCTGCATCTGATTCTGGTAATTTACTTGACCGACTGGAGTTAGATTGGTGGTCGGAGTCATGGTCATAGGTTGATCGACGAGTGGAAATTTTGATAGTCGCATTAGGTTTTGGATTGCCGGAAGCATTGGCGGGCCAATTCCCATTCCAATGCGCGACATGTACTGCTGCATTCCCGGTAACATCATTGGAGTCATTCCCCTACCCATCCACATCAACTGAAAACATACAAAACATTGGAACTATATCTAAGTATCTAGCTAATAGTTTTGGAACACTTCCAAAAGTTAGTGAGAGGCTTATAAAAAAACTATTTGTTACTTGGTTCTAGTACCTGAATTTGTAATTGTAGGGATTTCATGTACTCGATCGCCTCGTCTAACATAGATGCTTTGTCCGACTGAAAAGAGAGGAAATAGAATGATTACACAAGTGTTTTTAGCAAAATTAGGGTTCTTAATCATGATACTGTATACTGTACTTATAGAAAATATCTCGGTATATAAAAAAATTCAGTGTTTTGGGTAGGCTAAGTACAATATATTAGCTACTCCTAGTCTTGATAGCTTGCTTACCTTGTTGGAGTGAGGGATAAGCTCCTGCAACGCCTTCATCTTCTCGTTGATCCGGTCTCTTCGTCTCTGAAGAGTTACGCGTGTCTTGTATTAAAAGCAGACGAAAAATGAAAATGGAAATGGAACAGAAGCTCCGTGTTTTTTTCTTACCCTCTCGGACATGTTATGCACTTCAGCTACGCGGCTCCTACGTGCCGTTCCAGATTTCTGGGATCCCTTATTCCCTGAAGCTGATTCCAATTCGTTTGCCTGCATTATCAAAACATCAAATGTCTGAAACAAGAATCACTAGTAAAGCAAGAATGGAAGCGAGCGAGCGAGCATACATCACTCGGGCATTCGTACTCTTCCACGTCCCGACTCTTCCTCTTATGCCCACTGCTATCGTTGGATTGACTGTTGGCTTTCCAGAAACTGCTCCCAGATCCTCCGGAACAAGATGTTCTAGCTTGTTCAACGGCCTCTCTGTCGTTCACTTTAGAACCCCAGCTCACATCCACTTGATTGCTCGCACAATGGCTCGATCCCCGTGGAATCTGACGAGATGCGTCGGATGCCTGAAATCTTGGAGGTGGTGGACCAAAATCTTGCCTCTTCCCAACGTTCTTGCTGGATTCGACAGGCTCAAAAGCCGGGATCTCCGACAAGAAATTGGAACAGAACTCTTTCTCGAAGGATTCGTCGATAGGACAATCGATCCATGATGCCGTGTCAACATCTTCAATCGGATTGTTTGGATCATGTCTGACAACTTGCCTCGATCTAGAGTCATCATAGCTTTGTTTTCTGTTGTTTTGGCTATGCAACACAACCTCCCCATTTTGCCATAAAAGCTCAACAAGTTCATTCTCTAATCTGCACAATTTCACGACTTCTCATCAACCATGAATCAATTGATTCTCTTCTTGGCGATATGAGGAGTGGCTTCATTTTCGTCTGATAATTCGATATACTAATGAACAAACTAGTTGGTGATACAAGGAGTGATTCACTAGGCTTCATTTCTCTGATAATTCGATATACTAACAAACAAACAAACTAGTTGGTGATATCATATGATATGAGGAGTGACTCACTAGGTTCTTTCGTCTAGTCTAATAAACGTGACTGACGTATTCAATAATAATAGTAAGAAAACTCACCCAAAGGGCTTTCTTTGAGGGAATTCTTCTCCGGTCTCTGTATTCCAATATGGGAGGCAAGAATCCATACTTGAAATTAGCGCCTTAAAAAAAGATGAGAATAAAAGGATCATTAATCATTGCAAAGTAGTTCAATTATTATAAACATAAACATCATTAAGAGTGGTTACAACCATCATTAACAGTAAACACTCCCATCATCAACAGTACGCATTCTCTTCTTTTACCAAAAAAGGAAATTGATATGATCACATCACACAATTAAACTTTAATCAATAAACTAATGCTGGTTTACCCAACAAAGATTCCATCCTCTCCCTCTCTCATACAAAGAGACGGATCATTTACCTGGTGAAGGAATGGAGAAATCAAGAAAGTTCAGCAAAATCACCTGCAAAAAAGAGCCAATTTCCTTCAAAACAAGATCAATTCAAAATAAAGCCCAGAAATCATAAAAAAATCATCAAAAACCCTCCAAGAAAAAAAGATGGAACAGAACAAGAAACAGTTTTTCTCCACAATTAAAAAAAAGAAGAAAAACGAATAAGAATCTTGATTCTTGGCTATCAAAAAATAAATAAAGAACCCACGCCCACAAACTTTACAATTAATTCTTCAATTTCACTCTAACAAAACATCACTTGCCCAGTTGGGGCTGGAAGTGACATGCACTGACAGAGAAATAGGCGCTGGTTCTCTACGGTTGCTGTTGCTACAGTGCTCTCAAGTTAGATTCCAGTCAGCATTAGCTATCCACGTGGCGCGGGGATATTGGGTGGATTGGATATCGTTGGGCCCACCTGGGGGAATCAAGATCTACATCTTCGCTCTCGATAGAGTTGTAATCTGAAAACGAAGGTTCAACTTGCCACGTGGACTCTGTCCATTTGTGGTATTCACAGATTCGCTGTAAAGTTGGTGGCTTTATTAATTCTTATTATTATTATTATTATTATTATTTTTTTTTATCGGCTTATTATTATTATTTATTCTATGTTATGCCTTATCTCTAAGCGATATATTGATTTTATATTGTTTTAATCATTGGAGCATTAAATTTATACTAGTAGGGTGCACCTCATGTTGAGGTGGTAACTCAGGTTTAAATGTTAATTTGAGTGACATTATTAAAATAAAAGTAGAAACATTTTAGGTAACAATTTTTTTTTAAAAGAAAAGAAATAGAAGTTTCGAATATTCGTATTCAAAACTATATAACAAGGCTTGAAATTCTATATTTACATGTTCCATCATAGTGTTCTCATTTAAAGGGGTCAAATGATTTTCAAGGCAAATATTGTACATGATTCTTGATTTCCTATTTCCACAAAAGGAGCAAGCGAGTTGGAACTGCTCTCAAATACCTTTATCCTTGCCATATTTAAATCCAACAAATATCATAAATATATAATAGGAACAATTTTTCCTTAAATAGTTTTGGAGGGAAAGTATTGTAGCCGTTGATCATCATTTTATATGTTAATCACCACCGTCCATTGTTGTTTTGTATAGAAGCATGTAATTAGTGTGTGATTGACTATTAATTAATTATCCGTTACAATTTGTGGCTATATATATTGATTATTGTAAGTGTGTTAATCATAATTTTCAGATACGTAAATATTGATTAGTAGATATAAATTCGTTTTATATAAAACGAATATTAATGTATCGTCGGATATTTCACGAAGTGAACAAAGACGCCACCCAACACTGTCAACAATCTTATCTCGCCGTCGGAAATCCCCATCTCGGATTCGCATATGATAACGACATCATCACTGCGTGCAGGCCTTCGCATCTTACCACGGCACTACCACTGGGCACAAGTCTTCTCGCCATTGAACCGACAACGCCGAATCTCATCCATGCCTCTATGTTCTACCTTTCAGCGACGCCTTCTCGAGGTTGAAATTCCTACCTCTACAACGGCCACTTTTGCCCGATCCTCATCATAGATTTTAAGATGTGTATCATAGGTTTTTTTTTTTTTTTTTTTTTTTGTTGAGGAAATCATTGAGATGATTTGAAGCAAAAATTGTATTTATTTGTGTAAACAACAATAAAAAAAAATTGAGATTGATTCTTCTGAGTCTTTTTATTTTTTAATCCAAGTTTTTTGATCACTGTAATCTATTTTAATTTTTTTCATTTATTTTACTAAAATATCAAATTTACGTAGTATTTTTTTTTACTAAATAGCGGGCTTATGAAAAATATACAGTTTACGTAGTATTTTTTATTTTAGTTTATTTCCGAACATTAAAAATATCTTACAATAAATTTTAGTCTTAAAATTCTCATCTTACATGTTTTAAATATTATTTTCCTAATAACATGTAGTATTAAATTAAGAGTAATTGCGAAAATTTAGGCATATATATGTAAAATTAATGTCATATTTTTTTTGTTTTTTGTTTTCATAAGAGGGAGTTCTAAACGTTAATTTTGCTATTATAGTATCTATATTATTTTCATATTTTAATGTCAATTTAAATTGAATGTAAATGAGTGATGAGTGTTAACTGTTAAGTTATGAAATTAAAATTTTAATAATGGAATGTCAATTCAACAGATTGAATGTTTAAATATTAATGACAGATTTGAATGTGTTTAGTATTATAAGTGATTAAAAGAATTCCATAAATTATGGTAACTATATTTTGTCATATCTTCTCTATTAATTATTTTTTATTTAATGTAAATTATTTTTTATTTAGTCAATGTAAATCTTAGTTTAATTCTATCATTAGTTGTATACATACGTTGTGTACATTTTGTAATCAAAATATACTTTACACCACTATATTTAGCTCTAATATTATAGAAGTCAATAAGTATTTATAAAAAAATTGCAGTTAAATAAACTCTCAGTTTAACTATGAATGCTTACAATTCACACCTCATTTAAAATATTATTTCTTTTAATTATACAGGAGGTCCTTTAAATATATATATATATATATATATATATATATATAGAAGATACATGAATACAATATAAATTAATATTTAATCTTTATATGGTTAGTATAATCACGATAATTAATTTTTTTTTTTTTTTTTACAATGTGTATGGAGTTTTTCCATGGTCTCATAAGATAATCCATTTTCTATCTCCAAATATATATACATAATACTAACAAATTAGGTCCACAATAATATAATTGTTAAGTTGAAATAAGTTTTCTATGTATTAAGGTGAGTGTTTTTAATTTGATTTGATAATATTATTTGCCAAAACAATATGATGATTTCCCTAATATGCAGCCATATTTTTAGTTCTAATAACTAATTTGAAGATTTCCACCAAGTTTGTGGTAATATCTAATTTCCTAAGTTTATGCATTGATTTTTATATTAAAAGTAGTCTTCACAATTTACACATATTTCATTATATTCATCAAATTAATCTTCAGGAAATTATAAATGTATATCATTAAATAATAATTTTCTAATAATTTATATTTGATTATAATAATTAAATATATCTTATTTTAAAATTTTAAGAATTAAATATATCCAAGATTAAATATTTAAAACATATTAATCGTATACTCCTGCGGATAAGAATTTTTATGCACTAAAGAATATTCATTAACAATGGATAAGAATTTCAATGTGCCCAAATATGAAAAAACTCAACTAAAGTGGCCAACCAATTTGTTCCACAAAATTTAACAGGTGAAAAAGTTGGTGAAAAATTATTTCTGTTAATTATTAATGAAAATTTATCCCTTATTAAATTCATTTTTCAGTAGTAGCAGGGGCAACTTTTCAAAAATATACTTAAGTTACACGGTGCACCTGATGCATACAAGACTCTGTCATTTATTATTATGAAGATTTTTGTTCTCATACATAAATGTCAGTTATATATTCTAATATAAGTATATAATATGAAAGGCATAGTCTTTGTGCACCTGGTGCACCGTACAACTCAAGTGTATTTTTAAAAAGTTATTTATATTATTACTAAATTGTTACCCCTGCTATTACTGAAATGTGCATTTTATAAAGAGTAACTTTTAAGTAATAGAAGGATACTTTTCAATAATACACTTAAATTGCACTATGTACCTGCTGTATAAGAGGCTTACTCAATATGAAAATTGTAAGTTATACTGAAGTATATTGTCATCTTTATATAGTATTAGTTGTTTTTAGTAGAGTATCGTAGGTTAATATGGCTAATTTATAACACACTATTCCATCGGATTTATCATTCATATTTGAATTTCATTTTTGTTTTTCATGTTCGTATTCCTGAATTTTGGATCCAAACTTTTTTTTAACGTAATAAGATGTTTTTAGATTAGAGAAAAATGAGACGATGAAATTATATCCATGGCTAATTACTTGCAACATTTCCTTTGAATTCAAATCTTTCAACATAATATTATGTAACAATTATCTTTTGGGTTGCCTTTAAAGAAAAGAAATTAAGATAAAAAAAATTATGTAAACGTCTTGATTTTTTTAAATGATTTAAAATGCTATCTACGAAATTAAATGTATAATTGTCTACCTATATTTTTAACACAAATTAAAAATTCAATTTTAATTTCATTAAAATTCCATTTAATATTAAATATTCAATGATTATTTAACGTTTGTAAAAAAAAAAAAAAGAATTGATTAATATAACCTATTTCCACTGTCTCAATCACAATTTTCTCGTTTCTTTTGGCATGAATTTTAATATGTGAGCATTTTATTAATATTTAAAAGTGATAAAATTATTCTTTTAGTGTCATTGTGATAATTAAATGATATAAAAAAGGGGAATAAAAATATTTTTGTGACATTTTGATAAATAAAAATTGACTATTTATAGAAAGAGACAATCGAAAAAAAGGTGGACCTTTTTAAGCAAAGAACAATCGACATTAGGATGGATAAAATAATTAATACAATTTTTAATTAGGTATGCCAGTGGTAACATCTATTTTGAATGACTATCTTTATGGAATATTTCTTTCTAAAGTTTTAGCACTAAATTGAAGTATAAATATATATTTTTCGAAAATAATAAATATTATATTATTTTGTAATTCCTATAACAATTTTATATTCTATGCATTTATTCTTTTTTAGAGACTTAAGTTTTTAACCGGTGACATTTGCTAGAATTTTGATTTCACAAACCAGCTCTATATAGCTCAATGATCTCTCTCCACCTAACAACCTTTTACCAAGAATCCAATATTAGCTTCCAACTCTCTTCTTAATGTTTATAATCAATTTATAATTTTCTGATCAAACCCTGTAAGCTATATCGACAATTTGAAAATATTTCTCAATAAAAGTACATCAAAAAAAAAAAAAGGGAGTAGGTCTTATGTGAAACCGTCTCATGCCTTGAGACGGTGGGATAGAGTATAAATTGGGCATGACGCATTAACACTTTGACAAGTGTGTGTGTTAATTTGTATTGTCTCATGCCATGAGACTGTCTCACGTAAATTTTCTCCAAATCAGAATACTGCTTTCAATCAATTAACGATAAGAATGTGAAACCAAAATTCCAAAAAAGAGAAAAAAAAATTGTTGAGGCGTGGTAACAAAATGAGAATGATAACTCTCTTGGTAGACAATTTAAGGAAAATAAGGTTTAAAAGTTGTAAATTGGGGCCAAAACACAAATTGAGCTAATTTTCCGAACTTCGTCTGAAATAGGGTTTATTAGCCTGATTTGGACTGAAGTCGGGTTATATTGGCCTCGATTTGGATTGATTCGGGATGATATGGTCTAAATTCATGACTTTTAAATGTTATTACTCTTATTGTTAGCCCGAAGAGTTATGGTTCTCATTTTTTCAGCCTAAAGAGTTATGTTCCTTATTTTTCAAGCCCGAAGAGTTACAATCCCCATTTTGTCATCCCCAAGTCACAATCCTTAAATAAAATGATTCATGTACCTACTATTGATCTTTTTAATTAAGTCACTTTATTGATTCTTTTATTTGTATGTCTAAATCCATGACTTTTAAAAGCTATCGCCTTTATTGCAGTCCAAAGATTTGTGGTCCTCATTTTTTCAGCTCGAAGAGTTACAATTCTCATTTCATCACCTTCATACTTATGATCCTTAAAAAAAGTCTTATTCACGTTTTTATATTGATATTTCTCATTGAGTCACTTAGTTAATTTTTTTATTTGTATTTCTCAAATCAACGATGCCATAAATTTTTGTTATTGTATTGCAAATGTGGATGTTAAAATTAGAGACAATTCACGGTCTTTTTACGAATATTTAAGTAATATAATAATATTTATTATGAACTGCTTACTTCATTTTTCTTTATTTGACTTAAATTATTTGTCATTTAATTTTGTTTGTGGGTTTGTTATTGTTATTAATTTATGTTGATATATTGAAAAGTTTTAAAAAATAATTGACATTATTATGTAGAAAACAATCAGGTTTTTTTTATTATTAAAAAATAAAATAAAATATTGAAACTATTGATTCTTAATCATATTAAATATGAAATTGCTTATACATAAATGTATTAAAGGACATATCTATCTACACCCACTATTTACAAAGTTCACCCACTTTATTTTATAATTTTCATTAAATATAGCCACTAAAAAACCATAATTTTAATCAACATAAATACTTAGAAATTTTTTTTTTTTTAATTACTCATCCATCAATCTCATAAATTTTAATACAACCACCAAGCATACTCATTCTCTCACCCTCTAATTACGCGGTAAAAATTATGAATCACTTTTTTACAGTACAAGAGTTTCTATTGGACAGATGAATTAGGAATCGGGTGTGAAAGAAATCACAATTTATAGGTACAATCTTATTTGCGATGGATGAAAAATGGGGGTGACAGGTAATTTTGGGACGGAGGGGGTATGTTCTTTTTAATGTTAATCTGATAGTTTTTTTTTATTAGTATTATATTATATACTTTTATTATTTTATGTTTGAAAAATGTTGGAAAATGGTAAAGGACCATACATATGCAATTTAAGTTTTCCGTCAAATGTTTCGGCCAAAAGACTAATTGATCATTTTAAAGACGATGTTAAGAAAAATTACAGTGAATATTGGTGAAATCATCGAATTTTCTGTGAAATGCAATAATGTTTAACTTAAATGTTGTTAGATGAGGTTTATAGATGCAATTTTTTTTAATTTCTTACTGTAAATATAATATGTTTTTAACCTTTATTTATCACATATCAGTGTTGGGTGTAAATTATTTTGAAGAAAAATCGTGTTTTATTATATTGAATAAGAATTGTTCCCAACTTATTTCGACTCCATGTTCAATGGTGACATATATTGTCTCATGCTTTGTCCCACTAAAGTTTGATATAAATTGGTTAAAAAGATTTGAGTTTTGTTATTTGTATTATGATCCGAAATACTTATTTTTTATATAATTTTCTTAAATAACTTCTTTCATGTTTGTTACTGTTATTAATATGAAGTTGATTTTTAAAAAAATTTAATATTAGTATTGACTTTATTATTATATAACTATTTTAAAAATAAATAATTTTTTATTTATTAAAAATCAAATATATAAGTTATTAGTTTCTTAATCAAATTAAATACAATTTTTTTTTTATAAATGGAATTATTGTCGGAAATAGTTATGTACATCCACTATTTTACCATGTTCACCCACCTCATATTTATTTAATATAGCCACTATAAAATCATAATTTTATCCCACGTAATACTTACAACCACATCCCCAAAGATACTCATCCAAAAATTCCATTAAATTTCAATACAATCACCAAACATACACACTCCCCCACTTCTCTAATTTAGCGATGAAACACATGATTATCATTTTTTGCACAAGAATGTCTATAAGGCATAAGAGATGGGAATTTAGTGTAAAAGAAACCAACAAATCAAGGTACTTGATTAATATTTACTATGATTTTTTTTAAATGTTGATATGATTTTTTTTGTTCGTATTATATTGTACTATAGTTTTTTATTATTGTCTATTTGAAGAATGATGAAAAATGTTATTGGACAATGTATATATAAAATATTTAAGTTTTTCTCCAAATATTTTGGCTGAATGTCAAAGTGTTTTGAAGACCATTAAAGGAAAACTAGAACTAACAAATGTTGGTGAAACAATTGATCTTTTTGTGAAATGCAATAATACAAAATTTAAACATCTTTTGTTGAAATTGTTACTATAATATGGTCTTAATGAAACTGTTAATATAATATGGTTTTTTAGCACATACCTGTGCATGGTGTAATTTTTTTGGAGAAGAATCGTGCTTTATTATTTTGAAATATGTCAGAACTGAAGAATTATTTTTGGTTTATTATAAATCCAGGTTTATGGTGACATGTATCATCCCATGCTTCGTCTCACTAACATCTGGTATATATTTATTATAAAGTGTTGTATTGAGTAAAAATGATAAATTTGTAATGGTATTGAAGCTAGGACAAGAATAGTTTTAATTGTGTGTTGAGTACTTCATAGAAAATAATTTTTAAACAAGTTTTTTTATTTTGTTCAAATATAAAAAATATTAAAAAAATTAAATTAAATAAGAAATTATTAAAGATAAATTTATAATTCGAATGCAACTATCTACACCCACTATTTTACTAAGTTCACACACTTCTAAATTCACCCACCTTTTTTTTCCCGAAATTCACACACATCAAAATTCACCCACCCCATTTTATAATTTTTTACTAAATATACCCACTATAAAATTATTATTTTATTCAACATATAATACTAATATGTTGCATCATAATGAAAACCTTGAATGCAATATTAAAAAAAAATGTATCACTCCCCCCTCCGCCCAAAATTATTATGCTCACTTTCCTTTTTGGGCAATCCAACTTCATTATGCTCATTTTTTTTTTTTGGAAACAATATTATTTACAATAGTTTATCTCCACCTTCTAACTGTCACTTATTTAAAATGAATTGATGGTTAGAATTGTAAAATAATTAGATATTCTTACCGCTTAGAGGACCAAACTTTTGACTTTTACAGGGCAAATATATATTTAACTATCAAAGTGTTGCAAAAAAAGGGGGGGGGGGGGGGGGGGGACCTCGGACAATTTTAAAGATAAACTAAAGGAGAAAAGATATTTTTTGGTACTATAACTTATCTAATGTCCAATTTTCACCATAAAAAGTTTAACAATTTCATTACATCCCATAACTTACTCAAATTTTGTTCATATTTTACAAAAAAAAAAAAAGACGTCGTTTTGAATCACATGAAATCTAGCGTTGATCGAATTTGAGGCTTTTCAGCGAGCTGCTGGCATGGAGTACATGTGTATATTTTTAATTTATTCTTCTTTTATTTTAACCATTAAAAAATAAAATAAAAACATTAATATCATCAACTTTAATTCTATAAAAGAAAATTTTAAAAATTATGAAATTCCAAATTTAAAATTAAAATATTTAAAATTTTAATTAATAATTATTAAATTTTGAAGTCAAATAAAAATTATTGAAATAACAAAAAAAAAATATAGGGGTAATTGGTGTCCAAGAGTTTTGGGGAAGATGACCAGGGTGGGATGGGGGATGTTAATTAAATGAGTAAATAGAAAAAATGAATGACGTGAATTTTTAAATTCAAAATAAGTGAAACAACATTCAAAATAAGACATGGGTGTCATCTAAGAAAAGTAGTCGGAAATTCATAAATTCGGCCGGCACGTGACTTTTATGTGATTCAAAACAATATCGTTTTTATTTTTGAAGCGAAAATGAGATTAAAATTGGACTATCAATTCAATTAAGAATGTATTTAAAAATTTTAAAAATTTCGGGACAAAACCGTACACTGGATAAGGTATGGGATCAAAAAAAATATTTTTTGTCCCAATTTTGTCTTTAAATTTGCCCAAAGATTTTTTTTTTTTCAACAAGTTAATAGTTTGATACCTATCCTACAAAAATCGAAAGTTCGGTCCTCAAACTGCTATACGTGGCAAAAATGAGTCCTATTTTTTACAATTTGTTCTATATATACACATATATATTATGATTAAAAAACTATTCTTTTCATGATACACTTACATGTAATTAAGATAAGTTATATAAAAAAATTATGACAAATTATTGTGTGAAGAAATTATGACATGTGTAAAATGTATTTTATTTCTAGGTTAAACTTGTGTGAAACCGTCTCATATGATTAGAAACAAATTATAAAGGTATTTAAAAATTTGACTAAGAGTATCAAAAAATTAATCTGGAATATTATTAATTCGTGTTCAAAAAAAACTTCAATTATATATTTTTTTAAAAAATTAGTAAGTATTATAGTTAAAAAAAATTTGTAACAAATTCCGTCCGTGCGAAGCACGGGATGTACTATCACTAGTATTAGTCATATGACCTGTTCTCAAATACCTTTATCCTTGCCATATTTAAATCCAACAAATGTATTAGTCATATGACCGATATAAGCTATGTATAGATACAGATAACTGTGGAAGAGCCGAAGGAACACACTGCTGTACATCTTTGTTGGACTCCATGGTAACAAAAGCAAATCCACGAAACTCTATACTATTGAGGATCTTTGACCAAATGAGAGTCAAGAACCTGAGATAAATGAAAATAATATGTAAAAATCTAGTATAATTAAGTAAAAATAGATAAATCAAACAAAATCCTTATCTATTTCACTTGATTAATTTTCCACTTACTTAATACAACTCATGTGCTTTGACCATAAACACGAATTAAACACTACTTAATAACAATTATTCCAAAGAATCCCGAAATAAATTACAAATCAAATGCAGATAGGCGGTTCACTGCAAACAAACCTCCATCCATTTAATACAAGAACTACAACAAAAAGTAGAGGTAAAGTATCAACCAAAACAAGACCCCAACTACTGATTAACCATCTACATGTAAATTAAGCGAGCTTAGTAATTCATTAATCACCCAAATAAAAATTAGCAAAATACGTTGAAAATCTCTCTTTTATTTATTTATCAATAATATCACCCCCCCCCCCCCTCTCCTGATAAGAAGTTGTCATCATCAACCTGGACCTAACCAAAATGAACTCTGTTCCATTGAGATTGGTTCATCCACTGATAAATTAATTTCTTTTGTGATGTAAAAAACTAAAAAAAGTCCAGTTTAGTTAACACAATGGCCTAATTATTATTTATAAATTCCTCACAACTTAAATACCTATGTGACTGAATCATTAACCTTTTCAAGTGGAGGAAATCCTTCAGGATATTGACATGTACGGTTAAGAAAAATGGTAAACATTGCTATAGGAGCCTAAAATGTCATAATATGCATATGCATCAACACCCTTCTTATTTTGTTTATTAAGTAAAGCAGATTATAATTGGAAGGTCGAAATAAGGTTTACCGTATCCCATCAAAGTGGTGTGATTGTCAAAATTACAGATGCATTAATATTTTGTCCAAAAATTGATTAGTCTAGCCTGCAATCAATCATGTAATCTAAGATGCTTTGATGTATATACTGAAAAAGTCATGATTCTAAGGAATGTAAGCAAATTGTGTTGGGGCTAATTAACATTGCAAGCTTACTTTTGCTCACAGTCTCGGAATATATGATAGGAAAGGTGCAACACTAAACATAGAAAAAAAGCGTACATATTTAACACGTGGCTCAAAGGACATGGCCTCACTTTCAAACCTATGCACCTTTCACAATAGAATTTTGTATCCACAACAAGAACATTGCAGATGACATTAATAGTATTAAATTTTGGGATGCAGTTGAGATTCATGTTACAGGAAGTGACAAACATGCCTAAGCAATGTTTTGGGGCTGTCAAAATTAAAAAATCTGCCTTAACTATTTTGTTCTTTATTTCATGAACATGATCTAATATTTAGGTTGTTCAAGCTATTTGACTGTGATTGTGCTATCTTAAGGCAATTTCATTCATCATAAACAAGAAATTTACAGAAAAAGACTTGGTTTCCTATCTCGAACATCACATTTTATTACTGTTTTTTTTTTTTATGGATCTCAGGATCTGCAACCATAGGACTATACCAAAAGTGATCAAAATCCTAGACATGCCAATCTATTGAATGAATTAACGGAGGAACATTTACACTTCATAGTCACAAAATTTTACCAAAAATAAAGAACTAATGAAGTTAACAGGATACTAAAAAATGGTATAAATTATAAAAGTATTTGATCAACACTTAAAAGACCACAAGGCTTGAGTGGTAGAGATCATGTTTTTTTATAAGCATGGCAGAATTTCGATGGTAGAGATTATGTTTTTTGTTCTTACACCTAATTATTGATGTTGAGTTTAAGTATTTTATGATAATATTTAGTTAAAAAAAAAATGTCTCAGTTAGTTAAGTCTAAGCCATTGTATTTTGCTATAATTGCTAAGACTATTTGCTATTTGATTCATGCTAATTAGGCTCGATTTTAATTAGATGTGGTTTAATTAATTCAAGAATTTGCAGTTTTGTGAACATATGTGCAGTGTGATTAAGCTACTTATGTGGGCCCTCTCACTAAAGGGAACAACTCATACGTACATGGAAGGGAAAAAAATTGACTTTGTATTCACTGGCAAAATCCTAGTTAGCTTGGTAATCTATTGAATGAAGATAATTTTTCTCAAAATACCATCTAGTTTTAACGTTTATCTCATAAACACTACGGGTATAACAATATTATCATCTAATGCACTTCTATGACAAAATAAGAAGCAATAGAGAGTCAGCACAATGTAAACTTCTGAGAGAATTACTTCCATATTTTGTGCAAGGAGCCCCAGAAACACAATTCATTAGAAGTTCTATTCAAGATGTAACATATGGTCTTGCAAAAAATATCCATTCATCAATGAATTATAGAAGAGAAGACTACATTTTGTAGATTAAATTTACAGGCTGGAATCAAACATTTGTAGATGAGAAGACATTTCATCAAACACCTTATGGGCAGAGTCTAACCTTTGTATGAAATAAAGAAAAAAATAGATTAAGTTTTTGTTGAATTAGAGAATTGTGCGCAGAGAGAATGGAAAACACATCATTGACACAACAATATCCATAGTACATTAAAGCCCCCAATTACATATATCTATAAGAAGTTGGTGGAATACACTTTGAAAATCTCACAATTGGGGCGGAAAAACAGAAGTATTACATTGAAACAATCTAATTTGTAACAATTTGGAGAGGATAAGATGCAATACCTGAGATGAGAATCCAGTTGAGAAGCGAGAACCGGTGGCAGGAATATACAGGGACTCGGTGTGCGGCAAATATACAGGGATGCGGCAGTAAAATTAAGAAGAAATGCTCGTCGGCGTTGTTGGGAGGGAAACAGAGAAAGTAGGCTAGAATTGCTGAAAGATGAGGTAAAATGAAAAATAAGATAATAGAGAAAGGGAGAAATGACACGTATCTCATATCTTGACTTCTGTTAAAACTGTGACTTGGTACCGGAGGGAAACTGGTCATTTTAGGCGGATTCCCTCTTTTATACTAGTACTAGTATAGATGTCGATATGTAGTGCACGATTTCCTGATTTATGGGAGTAGAAAAGTAGGAGTAATTTTTTTTTATCACTTGCTAGTAGAGCTGTCAAAACGAGCCCGGCCGGAAAAGCCTGGTTTTAAGGGCGAGCTGGACCCTAAAAATATAGGTCCGAAAAGAACCGGACTTTTTTTTGGCCCGGCCCAGTAGGCTCGGCGGGCCTCCGGGCTTGGGCCGGGCTTAACCCGGTTTTCTGGGCTGGCCCGGTTGTTTTTTCCTTTTTTTTTTTTTAATTTTATTTCAATAAAATTGAAAAACTAAAATACTAAAAAAGAGCAACAGTAAGATAGGAAATAAGCAGCAGTAGCGCAGGATTAAAAAAAAATTGTTCCAAAAGTATACAACAGGGGAAAATTAATATTATTCCAAGTAAAGTATTATGTAATGATTAATAGGGATTAGTATTGAAGATAGAGGTAGCATGTATGCTACTTAATGCATGTATTTGGTTATATGTAAGTTACATGAAAAATCTAACCTCGTGCAATACCCTTGAATAATATGGTTTGATGTAATTAATATTTATTACTTTTAATAAAAGTTAACTAGAATTATTTTTATTAATTTTAATAAAAACTAGTTTAAGATTGACGGTATTATGGACTTTTCAATTTATTTTGATGAATTTAAATTTATTATGATTGTTGAATTATTATTTTTTAAATTTATTTAAGAATTTGAGTTTTAATTTAATAATTGAATTGTTGTTGACAAACTAAATAATTTTTATAACTATATGAGTATAATTTGTATGTTAAATTATAAATTAATGAGGTAAATATATAAATCAAGTAGAATAATAATATTAAAAAATAAAAAATTGGGTCGGTTTGGCCCGGTGGCTCGAGACGGGCCAGGACGGGCCTGGAAATAGATAGCCCGGTAGCAACCGGGCCGGGCTGGCTCGGCCCAGAAAAAACTCAAAGCCCAATGGGCCTGGGCCGGGCCGGCTTGGCCCGGCCCATTTGACAGCTCTACTTGCTAGGTTAGCAATTTGAATGGTAATTTCTTCACTATATTAATTGGATGATGTGCTTTGATGCTTGTGATGGTTTTAAAAGAAGAGTTTGTATAGGGTGAAATTGGATTATACATAAATTATTAAATGATATTAGTTATTTTCACTAAATAGTATTAGTTGTTTTCATCGTAGAGTATTAGTCATCTATACTAAAGAGTCTTAGTTTATTTTCAGCAAACAACTAAGATTCTTCAATGTAAACAACTAATACTTTTCAGTGAAAACAACTAGTACTTTTTAGTGGAAATAACTAATACCCTTCAATAATTCATGTATGAACCATTTTAACTCTATACTTTGCCTTAAAAGAAACTAGACATGAGATGAAATGAAACATCAAATTATATGGGATTTAATATAAAACATCAAATTGAAATAGTTTCACAAGAAATTGGAATAGATGACTTGCTTTTATATGATTATTAATATAGACATGGAAAACTATAAAATTGTTCAAAAAATGGACCTTAATTATTAATTGGCTCAAAATAATTTGTATAGATACATATTTTATGTTTTTGTACAAATGCTTTGAATCAATTTGCAATTAGAATGTCTTGTTTAAACTAATGCTCCATATAGAAATTATGTGATACACGAGATTTTAATAAAATATAGTAGTATGTTATAATATTAAATACTAATATTATTCACAAATAATACTCACCATTATTTAATTTTATTTGGAAAAAAGTTACGAACAAAAATCGACGATCAAATGCCCTTCAAAGAGTAGACGAGCAGATATTCGAGAAAAAAAAAAAGAAAACTAAAATCAAATAAGAGAGAAAATTTTATGAAAGAAGAGGACAAAAGGAAAAAGAAATCTAACATCTAATTTTTAACAATTAAAATTAGGATGGAATAAATTAAATTGATAGTGATTTTATATGTTCATGTCTAATCAAATATGTACTAAGAGAGTAAGAGATTAATTATACTCCCTCCGTCCCCTCTTAACTTTCATACTTTCCTATTTTGGATGTACCACAATAACTTTCACACCCTATTTTTGGAAATAATTTATCATCTAAATCTTCCACTTTATCCATCTAATTTAAAATTAACCCACCCTCAATTAGCCTAATTAAAAACCCAGCCCAATACACATACTCAGCCCAATACATACACATAATAATCCAATACATACACATGATAATTCATCTATTCCTTATACGTATTCTAGATTATTCTACACTCATCTTTACTCTTCTCGATCTCTCTCTCTCTCTCGTTTCTCCCAAACCCTAGCCGTCGACTCCTCATCTCTCCCTCTCCACATCTTCCACCCTCTCTCTCTTTCACGATGAATGCAAACTTTCGCTTGATTCCCTCCGATTATTCGGAGCTGGAATCCATGGTTGTCGCAGATACCGAATCCGACGACGACGACATCGTTGTTCCGGATACTTTTTTTGGAACAAATCCCCTTTTATGAGTTCGATTGTGAGACTCCTATGTCCGATTTGGTGAATTTGGAGGCCGATTTGGAGCCCCCATGTCCGATTTGGTGATTTTGGAGGCCAATTTGGAGCCCCCCATGTCCGATTTGGTGATTTTGGAGGCTGATTTGGAGCCCCCCATGTCCGATTTGTTGATTTTGGAGGCTGATTTGGAGCCCCCCATGTCTGATTTGGTGATTTCTCAGTTCGATTTGGACGCCGATGATGTCCAATCTGTGATTTCTCAGTTCGATTTTGGAACACCCCCCTTCGATTCAGAGCCACCCATCAATGATTTGGTGATTTTGGAGGCCGATTCGAAGCCACCCATGTTCAATTTGGTGATTTCTCAGTCCGATTCGGAGCCCATGGCTTGCATGTCTGATTTTCCCTGTTATAAGAATTCAAACTTTGAATTCCCCGATTCCTCTGAGATCCCTTACTTTGATGCCCCACCATCTAGAATTATATGGCTTGATGTGCTCGGTTCCGAGTTCCAGATGCCTTACTATGGCCCTTTTTATAAAGGGCCAGAAGAAAAAAGTGATGATTGCAAGGCGTTGATCCATTCTATGGTGAAAATATATTGTCCCAGCTTTGAGGTAGTTCTCTTTCAAATTTACAGTTTATGCAGTGCAAAATTGCATGATTATTTGGTCTGAACCAGTCTCTTTTGTGATTATTTGGTCCGAACCAGTCTCGGTTGTGATTATTTGGTCCGAACCATTCTCGGTTGTGATTATTTGGTCCGAACCAGTCTCGGTATGATGCATTATATGTGCAGTGGTATCATGTTTGATTGATCTTGTACACATTTGTGGTGATTTGAGTTGGGATAATGACGGTTTATAATGTGCAGCCCCTTATATGATGAATTCAATGAATATATCTGATTATTTGGTCCATATCAGTCCATATTTGCCAAGTATATTTGCATTAGAGTCACCACTAGGTATTGTTCCTAGTTTAGGAGACCTTGTGCAATGGTATGATGCATTATATGTGCAGTGGTATCATGTTTGATTGATCTTGTACACATTTGTGGTGATTTTAGTGATAGTTTATAATGTGCAGCCCCATGTATGATGAATTCAATGAATATATCTGATTATTTGGTCCATATCAGTCCATATTTGCCAAGTATATTTGCATTAGAGTCACCACTAGGTATTGTTCCTAGTTTAGGAGACCTTGTGCAATGGCATGATGCATTAAAGACACCACTAGGCATTTAACCTAGTTTAGAAGACCTTGTGCAATTCTATGATGCATTAGAGTCACCACTAGGTTAACATTCCTAGTTTAGGAGTCTTTTTGCCCTATGATGAAATTACTCTGAGGGCTTGTGGGGTTAAAGATAAACTACCAATCATGTTTGATTGATCTTGTACACATTTGTGTTAATTTGAGTTGGTCTAAACAGCCCCTTGTATGATGAATTCAATGAATATTTGTGATTATTTGGTCCATATCAGTCCATATTTGCCAAGTATATTTGCATTAGAGTCACCACTAGGTATTGTTCCTAGTTTAGGAGACCTTGTGCAATGGCATGATGCATTAAAGACACCACTAGGCATTTAACCTAGTTTAGGAGACCTTGTGCAATTCTATAATGCATTAGAGTCCCCAATAGGTTAAGAACCTAGTTTAGGAGTCTCTTTGCCCTATGATGAAATTTTTCTGAGGGTTTGTGGGGTTAAAGATAAAACATCCATCTATTAATATGATTGATCTTGTACACAAAAAGTTTGTTTACAACATAAACACCTCCTACTTTGTTAAAAAAACTTACATATCTGAATATGTTTAAGTTGTAAACTTCAAAAAGTTAAGAAACACTAGCTTGCATAATCTGAGATCAATATCCTAGACCTGACATTAGAGCACCTATTTCATATGTTAGTCCATTCACCTCTCCAGCTTCAATCAAGAACTGTATGCAACCCCTTACCAGATCTTCATCAACCTCTAGGCTTATTGGCAGTCTACCTTCTCTTATGAGTCTTTCTTTGTTCATATGTGGCACTTTGTATTTGTTGTGTCCCTTAGTTTTCATAATTTCCACTAGGCAACTCTGTAGGCTAAGGAAAACATTGTTAAGTGAAACTGCTGTCATTTTCTCAAATGACTGCAACACATTTGTAACTAACTCATCAATAGTGTAAATCGCAGTGTCCACTTGTAGTGACTGAATTGCCCTAAACCAACCCAAATCTAAAATATTTGTATCTGGTGAGTTTGGGGGTTGGCATGCAATGACGATGTTAAATCCATCTGAGCTAGCAGCTGCCCTAAAATCTGGATCATTGTTGCTTATATGTGGTTTGGCATTATCTTGTTGAATGATGATGTTTTTGCTTGCATTAGGAGGCCATTTGGCCTTAATTGCTGGTATAACCTGAAAATGAAAAGCAATATGCATGTTAATGTCACCAATAAGAGTATACAGCTTGTTATGGAGACTTAACTATGTTTAATTATACTGTATGATGATATTTGCAATCTGACAGTGCTAAATATGATGAGTTTCTTGATCAAACATGATATTTGTGAAAATAATATGCATGTTAATGTCACCAATAAGAGTATACAGCTTGTTATGGAGACTGAACTATGTTTAATTATACTGTATGGTGATATTTGCAATCTGACAGTGCTAAATATGATGAGTTTCTTGATCAAACATGATATTTGTGCAAACAATATGCATGTTAATGTCACCAATAAGAGTATACAGCTTGTTATGGAGACTTAACTATGTTGATTATGCTGTATGATGATATTTGCAATCTGAAAGTGCTAAATATGATGAGTTTCTTGATCAAACATGATATTTGTGCAAACAATATGCATGTTAATGTCACCAATAAGAGTATACAACTTGTTATGGAGACTTAACTATGTTTGATTATGCTGTATGATGATATTTGCAATCTGAAAGTGCTAAATATGATGAGTTTCTTGATCAAACATGATATTTGTGCAAACAATATGCATGTTAATGTCACCAATAAGAGTATACAACTTGTTATGGAGACTTAACTATGTTTAATTATAATGTATGATGATATTTGCAATCTGAAAGTGCTAAATATGATGAGTTTCTTGATCAAACATGATATTTGTGCAAACAATATGCATGTTAATGTCACCAATAAGAGTATACAGCTTGTTATGGAGACTTAACTATGTTTAATTATACTGTATGATGATATTTGCAATCTGACAGTGCTAAATATGATGAGTTTCTTGATCAAACATGATATTTGTGCAAACAATATGCATGTTAATGTCACCAATAAGAGTATACATCTTGTTATGGAGACTTAACTATGTTTAATTTTGCTGTATGATGATATTTGCAATCTGACAGTGCTAAATATGATGAGTTTCTTGATCAAACATGATATTTGTGCAAACAATATGCATGTTAATGTCACCAATAAGAGTATACAGCTTGTTATGGAGACTTAACTATGTTTGATTATACTGTATGATGATATTTGCAATCTGACAGTGTTAAATATGATGAGTTTCTTGATCAAACATGATATTTGTGCACACAATATGCATGTTAAATGACAAAAAATTTGGCATTTAAATACCTGAATCAATAGGCATGCTTTTGTGACTTCCTTTGTGATTGAATCTATTGGTTTAGTAACCAATGTCCCCCTTACTCTATTCTTTGAGTTTCTTTGTGCTGGTTCTAGCCTTGTGAAAGGCCAAATGCCTATTTTCCCATCAAATGCTTGTTGTTCTGTAGTTGCATTTTGTGGCCTAGAAACAACACACATGAACATAACCTTGGGAATATACCTCTTTGATTTGCATGACCTATAAGGTTCTTTCTCTCCTTCAGCAATGTAATAATTCTCAGTTGTTCTTGACATGTAGAACCATTTTTCATCTATGTGAACTACATGGAACATACCTGAAAATTTGATTGTATTGGCATCCCTATCAAGTACCAATGCATTCAAACTGAACTTGATCCTTTCTATCTTGTTCTTCTCTGTAAGAGTTGGTTTGATTGCATTGGAGTGTTTTCTGATCATCCCTGCTTTTATCCATCTACAAACTTGTGTTTTGCTAACACCCAGCTCCCTAGCAAGACTTCTTAATGTGCTTCTCTTTTCAAATTTTATGGCCTTGAATCTTTCAAGATCAAAATGTAAGTGCTTCTTCTTTGGCATTCTCTTCTTGTTGTCTTTCATTTGGATTGGAAGTCCTTCTAACAGCTGTTGTCTTGCAACTTTCCAAATGTATTGCACAGTCCTTCTTGTAACCCCAAACATTTCAGCAGCTTCCCTGATCTTTCCATGAAGCACAATCCCATTTTTAGAGTTTGCAATGAGAAACTGTGCAGCTCTATTTTTCTCATCTAAGGTGAGATCTTTTCTTGGACCTGTCATTTTATATGTGGTTGGTGTTTATGTATTGAATGTTGCATTCAATACACTAATGAGGGTATTTATTGTGTTTCAATAGGAGGGAAATGCTGAGTTTTGAGTATTTGGGAGTAGTTAATGCAGATTTGACACTTGATGTGGTAAAAAAAAATGGTGGGAAGTTAAAAAATTTCAACTTTTGGGGGAATTTAGCAGCTCAATTTGGTGATTTCTGTATTTGGAGAATTATTTTGGGATGCAGTCGCTTGGTGGATGTGATTGGAGAATCTGCAGGCTCAATTACTCTGACATGAACAATGCAATCGTTGTAATGGGACGTGAATGGGGATGTGTGTTTCCCCAAACAATTCCGAATTTTGCGCAATTTTTTTCCTATGTAAATCATTTGTCATAATTATGAAATTGTTACACCCGGTATTGCTACCCGACCAATCGATCGGCCGGGTTAACCTTTCCAAGGCAAGAGCAGAGGGAGCCGGTCAGCGAGCCCGACCAAGCCGTCGGGGAGAGGGCCAGATGTGCTACGTCGACGACCACCGAGAGGATAGCGGGTAAAAGTCTTAGCTAGAGGACTAAATCTGGTCGGGTAGCGGCGAGCATCGGGCCACCCCGGAAGTTCTCTGCCCGACTCCGAGGACGTGACCCCCTGGGTGCCTGCCACCTATTCGTTACCCGGATACCCGTCTACCCGGCTACCCGTCCTCAGGCAATGACAACAACCTAACACGTCCAGTCCCATCAGACGTGCGGATGTGACAGGGTCAGAGTAGGGCCAGCATGAGAATACCATCAATTGGAGTCAACAGTGCCAGGTGGCGCCCCCTCATTGGCCCGTAGAGGGGGCCATAGCCACTCATGGCTATCCAGCTAGGATTAGGTGGGGCCCACGGGCGTATCAGCTCAAGTGGATGAGCCCACCATGAACACTATAAATAGAGCCTTAAATGCTCATTGTAACAACAACATATTTATTACAAATACTCCACTTGAGAGCACATTTTACTCTTGCATTTATTGCTCTAAGTTTATATAATTCATAAATCCTACCCGTTAGGAGTCAGACGGCGAGTTCCTCACTTCGCTGTCAACAATTTGGCGCTAGAAGAAGGGTGAAAGCCCGAAAATCACTCAAAAATCTTGAAGAAATCTTCAAATCTTCAAGTGTTCTTGAAGAACACCTTCAAATCTTCAAGTGTTCTTCAAGAACACCTTCAAATCTTCAAAGAAATTTCCTTCACATCTTCAAATCTTCATCTTCAAATCTTCAAGTCTTCAAACTTGAATCTTCAAATCTTCAAGTCTCCATCTTCAAATCTTCAAGTCTTCAAACTTGAATCTTCAAATCTCCAAACCCAATCTTTATATCTTCAAACATTCACCAAAAACATCTTCAAATGTTCATATCAAATCATCAAATATTCATCCATAAATCCAAAAAAAATTATATTTTCATGTATACTTTCCACACTCAAACTTCTATCAAGAAATAAAAAAAAAAAATTTCATCTTCGATCCAAAAAATTAAAAACCTAAAAACATATCAAAAGTTTCCCCCAATTCCTACATGATGCATACCTACTGTTCCTCTCTTTCTATACACACAAGTCCTTACAAATATTAATATATTGGATACATATATATTGATTCCCGTAAGCAGCTGCGGCCTTCGGGCACCGGACCACCACCCGGTCTAGCCCCCTCGCCGCCTCACAGCCTAGCCGCTCACCGACACTACTCCCCGCATCGGTGGGCACGGCCAGTTCAATACCCAACCCGCTGCCAGCCTACCAGCTCAACCGCCCTCGCACCCAGCCCGCTCGCCGCTTACCGTATGGTCTGCCCGCGGCCAGGCCTCCACATGGCAGCCCTCGTCGCCTACCCGTGCGGCCTCCGACCAACCCGTGGGGATCCCCACCTCCCTTCCCGCACGGCAACCTGGCCACCTCCTGCGGCCTTCCCGGCTCCCCGCACAATCGACGCACCTTCCTAGCGCAGCACGCGGACGCCCGCATATCCTCCCCGCGGGGCATGCCCGACCGCCATCTACAACTCCTACCCGTGCCGCCCTAGCGGCTAGGCCTCATCGGGCCACCATTCTCGTGGCCTCCCCGTGCCGCCGAGAGGCGGCAAGGCCTCACTGCTCGACCTCTCCCTGCACCGTCGACCTCACCGCTACGCCTATCTGAGCGGCCTTCCCGCACCGAATCGCAGCCTCCCCGCGCCGAATCGCCACCTACCCGCCAGTTACCAACTCGCCGACACCGCGAAGCCGACACACCCACCGCCTTCGCGAGCTCCCCCCCGCGCCGCCTATCACGGGCTCCTCCTCGCGGCGCCGCCCATCTCGACCTCCTCCTCGGGGCGCCATCACGCGTCGCCACCACGCAAACCGACTTCGCGGCCTGGCCTTAGTCACCGCCTTTCCAAACGCGACCTTCGATCTCTTCTGTTTCACGGTTGATGCCAAGCCCAATCATATTTCCTCGCAGGTTATAGTATGGTCCAAAATTCTAATACTTGGGCCCAATCATATTTCCTCTGTTGGGCCAAGCCTCAAAGTGAAATAGTTAGGCCAAGACCCTATGATTTATTCAGCTGGGCCTTTTTCTCAGGCTGATACTTGTGGGCCTGGAATATGAGGCCCAAAAAAAAACAGCTTGCGAGACGAGTAGTCGGGACCTCTTCATCAACGAAAAATCTACGGGCAATCCTTTGCCCACTCGCATCAGGTTTATTTCAATAATTTCCTTTTAATATAGGGTTAATTGCAAATAAAATCACAACTTTTTCGCAAATTGCAATGTAATCTAAACTTTTGAATCTTTGCAAATAAAACTCTAAGTTAACATTTGGTTGCAATTCAAACCAACAAATAAATTTTTTATTGTTCGAAAATGACATTTCACTTACTCGACAATGAATAATTAATTGTATTAATATGTTTAGATTGGTTCGGATGAGAAAATATAATTAATCATCATTTTCGGTCGGATTGAAATCTGTCATTTGGTTAAAATTGCTAACAAATTTAAAGTTAAAGTTTTATTTGCAACGATTCAAAAGTTTAGATTAAATTGCAATTAGCGAAAAGGTCGTGATTTTATTTGTAATTAACCCTTTAATGTATATCGTAACCCGTAAGTTTTCATATATATTAAAAGCGGGAGCATATATTCATATTTCAAAAATTCAAAGCGGGGGAAATTTTTGAAATGCAATTCTCGTTTGATACTTCCTTTTAATATATATCGTAACTCATAAGTTTTCATATATATTAAAAGCGGAAGCATATATTCATATTTCGAAAATTCAAAGCGGGGGCAATTTTTTGAAATGCAATTTCCGTTTAATATTTCCTTTTAATATATATTGCAACTCGTTAGTTTTCATATACATTAAAAGCGGGGGCGTGGATATACACATTCTATGCTCATTTTGTGATCTCAAAAACAAATTATTTGACACTAAGTATTATTAAAAACAGTGAGTTATTTAAAACTTCGAATATAATTTCGACAAATCATTAAGGTTGCTCACTGAGTACATAACTCAATATTTAAAAATGATCACACCTTTCGACTATAAACATTTGTCCACCTTTTAGGCGTTGACGTTCCGCCTGGAGTGGCGAAGTAATCCATCTTTTAGGTGTTGATTAGTCCGTTTTTTTAGGCGTTGATGTTTTAATTAGTTCGCCTTCACCGGTGTCAACTAATCTACTTCTCGAGTTAATCCGCCTTTCTGGCGTTGATTAGTCCGCCTTTTAGGTATTGACGTTCTGTCTGGAGTGGCGAAGTTATCTGTCTTTTGGGCATTGATTAGTCCGCCTTTTTAGGCATTGACGTTTTGATTAGTTCGTCTTCACCGGCGTCAACTAATCTACTTCTCGAGTTAATCCGCCTTCCTGGCATTGATTAGTCCGCCTTTTAGGCGTTGACGTTCCGTCTGGAGTGGCGAAGTAATTCATCTTTTGGGAGTTGATTAGTCCGCCTTTTTAGGCGTTGATGTTTTGATTAGTTCGCCTTTACCGGCGTCAACTAATCCACTTCTCGAGTTAATCCGCCTTCCTGGCGTTGATTAGTCCGCCTTTTAGGCATTGACGTTCCGCCTGGAGTGGTGAAGTAATCCATCTTTTGGGCGTTGGTTAGTCCGCCTTTTTAGGCGTTGACATTTTGATTAGTTTGCCTTCACCGGCGTCAACTAATCTACTTCTCGAGTTAATCTGCCTTTTAGGCATTGACGTTCCACCTGGAGTGGCAAAGTAATCCGCATGCTCGGCGTTGATTAATCCGTCTTTTAGGCGTCGACATTCCGCCTGGATTGGCGAAGTAATCCGCCTGCTCGGCGTTGATTAATCCGTCTTTTAGGCGTCGACATTCGGCCTGGATTGGCGAAGTAATCCGCCTACTCGACATTGATTAATCCATCTTTTAGGCATCGACATTCCGCCTAGATTGGCGAAGTAATCCACCTGCTCGATCGGCATTGATTAATCCGCCTTTTAGGCGTCGACATTCCGCCTGGATTGGCGAAGTAATCCGCCTGCTCGGCGTTGATTAATCCGCCTTTTAGGCGTCGACATTCGGCCTGGATTGGCGAAGTAATCCGCCTACTCGGCGTTGATTAATCCGTCTTTTAGGCGTCGACATTCCGCCTAGATTGGCGAAGTAATCCACCTGCTCGATCGGCATTGATTAATCCGCCTTTTAGGCATCGACATTCCGCCTGGATTGGCGAAGTAATCCGCCTGCTCGACATTGATTAATCCGCCTGCTCGGCGTTGATTAATCTGCCTGCTCGGCATCGATATTATGCCTAGATTGGCGAAGTAATCCGCCTGCTCGACGTCGATTAATCCGCCTTTTAGGCATTGATATTCCACTTGGATTGGCGAAGTAATCTGCCTGCTCGGCATCGATTAATCCGCCTTTTAGGCATCGACATTCCGTCTGGATTGGCAAAGTAATCCATCTTCTCGACGTTGATTAGTCCGTCTTCTTAGGCGTTGATGTATTGATTAGTTCGCCTTCACCGACATCAACTAATCCATCTTCCGAGTTAATCCGCCTTCTCGGTGTTGATTAGTCCATCTTTTAGGCGTTGAAGTATCGTTTAGTTCGCCTTCACCGGCATTAACTAATCTATTTCTCAAGTCAATCCGCCACTCGGCCTTGATTAGTTCGTCTTCACCGGCGTTAACTAATCCGCCTCTCGGCGTGGATCCAGTCCGCATTTTAAGTGTTGACTTTCCGTCTTAATGGGCGAGGTTTTGTTTAGTTTGCCTTCACCGGCGTCAACTAATCTGTTCTCTGCTTTGGTTTATCTATGTTTACAGCATCGACCAGTCCACCTTCACTGGCATCGACTGACCCGCATCGCTTTTTGCCCACTTGTGGCCATAATACATCACGTCTTAGGCGCTTTGTTTAATCAACAAATCGATTGTTAATACAATCTTGTATTCGTGAAGTCGCTGCCCGTCAACCGGCTAAAGCACTTCACTCATTAATCATTTGATTAATCTTTTAATCGATTGTTAATTCAATCTTGTATTTGTGAAGTCGCTGCCCGTTAATCGGCTAAAGCACTTTACTCATTAGTCATTTGATTAATCTTTTAATTGATTGTTAATTCAATCTTGTATTCGTGAAGTCGCTGTTCGCTAATCGGCTAAAGCACTTCACTCATTAATCATTTGATTAATCTTTTAATCGATTGTTAATTCAATCTTGTATTCGTGAAGTCGCTGCCCGTGAATCGGCTAAAGCACTTCACTCATTAATCATCTAATTAATCTTTTAATCGATTGTTAATTCAATCTTGTATTCGTGAAATCACTGCCCGTCATCGGCCGAAGCACTTCACCAGTTTTTCATTTGTTAAGTCAATTAAAATTGGTTGTTAAATCAATCCCTTGTTCGTAAAGTCATTGTCCGCAAGAGGCTAAAACACTTCATTAATTTATCATCGCGATCCTTACCGCCATATTATTAAAGTCGCTGCCCCATGTGGCTATAGTACTTTATTAATTAATCATCTCAGCTTTTATCGCCAAGTTATTTAAATCAACGCCGGCCAGCGGCAAAAACTCTTTATTAATTGAACATCACTACTCTCGACTGGGGGGCACGACAGAAAATCGTACCCCACCTAACTCGACTAGTTTCAAAAGTTTGACAATTCGAAGATGACTCAAAAGATTCGCCAATCAAGGATCTTTTCGTCGACGATTCCCCCGGGGCATCCGAGCTATCCTATTTTTAGGCTCGGGGGCAAAACCTATTTGAAGCACAGATCAAGATCGATCTCTGGCCACAATCAGAGTCCAATCTTGGGGGCAATTGTTACAGTAGAAAATATCCTCACCTGACAGGATGTCAGATTCCTGAAGATACACTGACCCGACAGGATCGAGAGTCTACATTAGAAAAGAACATTTAATGTACTATAGATCTACTATTGATCGTTAGATTAATAATTGTAATAAATCCCTAAATAAAAGGTTAAGATGAGTTTAGGACCACTTTTGGGCCTTTGGGGGTAAACCTCTATAAATAGAAGTTCACCCCCTCATTGTAAAGGTTCACATTTTTCCTATCTGTAACCATATACACAAAAAGCTCTCATTCAAAGTTCTTCCCCTATCGTTCGTGTTCATTTTACATTGATTGTTTGACGGGCATAATCCAAATAGCCATATACATCTATCCATACGAAAATGTCTGTCAACTCGAAAATCAAAATCAGAGAATTCAGGGCCGGGGACCTAGTCTTACGATGGACGGTCGGACAGCCCAAGGGAGCATTTGGCCCGAATTGGGAGGGACCCCTAAAGATCTCCAAGCGCTTGGCCAAAGGGGCCTACGATCTCGAGAGCCTTGAGGGCAATCCGGCCCAATACCCTTGGAACGCCTCCCTACTCAAGAAATACTACCAGTAGCTGATAATCGGTTTTGTAACGGGGGTAACCCACATCACTTCTTTGCCCGTCGGGGGCCACAATGTAATTGCATCTCGAACGCATTTTGCAATCAATAAAATCGATTGTTAATTCAATCTTGTGTTCGTGAAGTCGCTGCCCGTCAATCGGCTAAAGCACTTCACGATTGTTAATTCAATCTTGTGTTCGTGAAGTTATTGCCCGTCAATCGGCTAAAACACTTCACTCATTAATCATATGGTTAATCTTTTTCACGATTGTTAATTCAATCTTGTGTTCGTGAAGTCGCTGCCCGTCAATCGGCTAAAGCACTTTACTCATTAATCATATGGTTAATCTTTTAATCGATTGTTAATTCAATCTTGTGGTTGTAAAGTCGCTGCCCGTCAATCGGCTAAAGCATAATCGATTGTTAATTCAATCTTGTGTTCGTGAAGTCGCTGCACGTCAATCGGCTAAAGCACTTCACTCATTAATCATATGGTTAATCTTTTAATCGATTGTTAATTCAATTTTGTGTTTGTGAAGTCGCTGCCCGTCAATCGGCTAAAACACTTCACTCATTAATCATTTGGTTAATTTTTTAATCGATTGTTAACTCAACCCGGTGTTCATGAAGTTGCTGCCCGTCAATTGAAAACAACGCTTAAATAAAAAGAACATTTCATTAAGATGAAAAGGACATTTCATTAAAGTGAAAAGAAAACAGAAGTCTGGATTACAAAAGCCCATGACCGGCAAAGGAAAAAGATAAAATATAACCCTCAAGGGGCAACCCCATCAACCACCGCCGGCTCCTCGACCGCCTCGTCGTCAGTTAAGGGGTAGATAAAAGTCTCCACGTCGCCAAGGAAGGACAGGTCCACCCCGCGGTCGGAAAGGTCCTTTAGAGTGATATCGTACTCCGCCGACGGGGGGGTTGGCCTCCACATAACTCTTCAGATCCTCCAGGGGACCAGTGAGATCGGCCTCAGGATTTCGGAGGAGAAGAGAGCGGATCGAGTCGGCGTATGCGTTGATGTAGATCATAGAGCCGGCCGACTCGCTTTCCCTCTTGAGGCGGGCACGCTCTGCGGCCACGCGCTCCTCGGTCTCCGCGGCGAGGGCCTCGCGGACCTTCCTGACCTCCTCAGTCGTGTTTGCATCGGCATCAGCGTGGGCCTTCTTCTCGACCTCGAGGTTGCCCTCCACCTCCATGTAGTGGGTACGGGTGACCTCCAGCTCTTCCTCAAGCTTCTTGTTCTTCTCTTCCAGACGTGCATCCTCGTCCTTCTTCGTCTGGAAGGCCGCCTTGTAAGCAGCCTCGTCCTTCAGCGTAGTCGATCAGGATACCCTCCATCGCAATGGCATCGCGGGAGGAACAGATGGCCGAGGACCTCATCCGGTCAGCCAGAGAAACGGTGCGCGAAGCCTTCTGGCAGTTGAGGATCTAAGACTGGGGAAGATTCACCACAACGCGGCGAAGGTCTTCCGGCCAAGTCTCGGGGACGGCCTCCGAGTACGGGGGATCCTGCGAGTGCAGAAACTGAAGAACCTCTGGCGGGGGCAGGGGGTCAGGCCTACAAAACATCGGGGCAAAAAGTTAACTAAAAGAAAGGATCACGAAACGACCACGAAACTCAGAGAAAATACGAGGGCACTTACGTGAGATGGTTACCCCAGCCTAGGAACGAGAAGTCGCTCCGATCGCGAGTGGAGGAAGTCGGGCTCCCAGCGGTGGCTTCAGATGTGCCCGTGATCACGCCCCCGGTGGTCGGGTCCACGTCAACCATCACCATGGCGGGCTCGATGGAGGTCTGGGTGTCCTCCCGGGCTTTCTTGGCAGGCGGTTGGTCGCCAGTGGGCGCCGAAGGGGCAGCCGACAGCAGAGTCTGGAGGTGAGCCCGGGTAGTCGGTCCCGAAGCCCTGACCGCTCCCCGTTTTGCCAGTTTGGCGACGGTGTTCTTCTTGGGCGCCATGTCGACCGTCTCCTCGGAGGTTTCGCAGTTGACGATGGGGATTTGGCAGGCGTCGAGAAGGTGCTGGGAAGGAAAAGCCGGAGAAACAGACAGCGCGGCCTCACTCTCCGCCGGGAAGCATTGCTCTGAGGACAAGAGGCGAAACGTCGAGTAAGAAATCCATCAAGTAAAGAGTGAATAAAAAGACATCGGACAGAGAAGTTCTTACCACCAAAGTTCAGATACCGGGAAAAGGTTTGGAGGCCAGAGAGTCTCCGCTGCTCATTGCTATTCAGCTGGTCGATGTCGTGGTTGACGTCGCTTTCCTCCTTAACAAGGGCAATGGCCTGCCTGAAGTCGCCGAACAGGTCACTCAAATTTGGCGTCAAGTTTCCTGTAAAATGAAATAAAAATTAGATCAGTACGGAGGAGATAGGAGTAATGTGAGTGTATACCTCGTCGGTTGCGGATACGATATTCACGGAGAACCGGAATAACCGATCCATCGGGATCCACGCTCTCTCAGGCACCGCCGACCCACCACCATTTCTGGTGCTAGCCCGTGACTTTCGACGAGATGCCGAAGACGGTAGAGTCCCCACCCCGGGGCTTTACAGAGTAGTACCCCGCATTCACTGGTCTGGTGGAGGCCACAATGTAGTATAAATGGTTGATCTCGTCGGGGGACGGCATCCGATGAAGCCCCCGACACCCAAGAGCGACCATAGCACCCAAAAGATAACTCCACCCATTGGGCGTAATCTGGGTGATAGATAAATTCCAAGAGGCGAGCAGCCTGGAAATCGCCGGGTGGAGCGGGAAGCGGAGACCCGCGTGCAGGGTGCTCGCATTAATGGCAATCAATCCCTCGGGGGGCTGGTCGGTGCACTCATTAGCTTGAGGGGCATAGAAATAAACATCCGCGGGGACCTCGAAGGTCCAGTAGAGATCCGAGAGGTCCGCGTTCGAAGGCAAGCAGCTGGAGCATCAAGAGGTACCAAAATCGGACTCCCGGGATTCGCAGTAAGACTGGGCTGGGCGACTTTGTTGATGCTCACTAATGTATTTGGCGTAATCGAACCCGATTAGCCATCTATCCGCATAGGCGATGTTCTCGGGCATGGCTTCTTGCTCGAAGAGAAAATTCTCGGCCCGGGGAGGGTAGGCGGATACCGAAGTAGCACTGAGAACGGGTACCTCGCATTGAGGACTCATCCTCTACAAGCCATCGGCAAAGGCATCCACGTCCGTAGAGGTGTCTTCGCCTTCCCGGGCTGCGGCGGCACGAGACGTTCCCTCTCTGACTTGGCGGAACTGGAAGACGTCGGCGGCATCGACACTCTCTACCGAGTCACTCATTTTGAAGAAGAAAAGAGAGAACATGAAGAGGGATTACCTTGGAAGAGAAAGACTGCCGGAATCTGGGGGGAATGGAGGAGGAGTCGCCGGAAAATTAAAATTTTTACAGAGGGGAAGCGTGAGGAAAAAGAGTGAAAGTGAAAATGAGGGCTGAAGCCCCCTATTTATAGAAGGATTGGGGGAGGGACTAAAGTGCAAAAAGACGGGGTTGAAATCGGAATTAGACCAAAGTATGGAGGGCGCGTGTGGGGCACGCGCCTGGCTATTGGACAGCAGGATCAGTAGACGTGACGCCTGGGATCCTGCGTATCAGGCACGCCAGCCGATGACATCATCAGGCACAGAATTCGAAGCGGTGCCTCGGAAGACAGAATGACACCTAAAATTCAAAATCATGGATTAACCAGCCCGCCACCCGACGACGATACCTCCCCGATGACGGGCTGGTGGGGCAATTGTTACACCCGATATTGCTACCCGACCAATCGGTCGGCCGGGTTAACCTTTTGTTGGTCCCACTAAGTAGATTAATTACGGAAGCTTTAAAGGTTATGTCTTTTAACAAAACCTTTTATAAGAGCACTAAATAAATTAAGACAAAATTGAAGAAAGCAGTAAATGGACCAGATTTATAGTGGTTCGGATTTCAATATCCTACGTCCACTCTCCCTTTGATCAAAAGGGGTCTCACTAACCAACCAACAAACCACTTACGTACTGGAATTGTGAAGTACCAGTTCCTTCTTACAATCACTTTAGATCTAGCTTAGATCTAAAGTCTACAACTTTCAACCTTTTCTTAGAGATAAACAGGTTGAGATCCAACAACTCTTTTAAGAGTATATATGTAAAATAAGAACAATAAGAGTGCTTAAGAGTGATAAGATAAAGGATTGGAATGTGACTTCTTGCACGTGAGGATCTAGAGCCTTTCTTTGAATCTGCACTCTTGTATTTATAGAGGTGATTAGGGTATAGCCGTTGGAGAGCTAATCTAATCAGATCCTCTATTTAGGGAAGCTTTCAATCAATCAATTCCCTAATTGATTGATTGGGTTGGTGGGATCCTTGGATTGATTGACTTCAAAACTTTCTAATCCTGATCTTGTTGACTTGATTTAAATCACCAACGGTCAAGTGCTTCCAATGCCTAACTCTGATTCTCTCCAGAGAAGGCAGGACCAGGTACCAGTTAACCTCAGTGTCTTCTGGTCTGGATCTGGTCAGGAACCAGAATACTCAGTAGAATAAAGAGATGATTCTGAGCATTTTTTGGTTCACTAGACTCGTCTGGTCTGGACTCGTCTGGTCTGGGGAAGTTTCTCTGCCTCTGGTCAGTCTCATCTAGTGAAGTCTTCTGGTGGAGTCCTCTGGTGGGTCTTCTGGTGAAGTCTTCTGGTCTGGCAGTTCCCCTAGACTAAGTCCTAATCTAGTTCCTCATCTGGCCAACAGGTCTAGATGGTCCTATTACATTCTCTGGTTTGTTTTAACTCATCAAAACTAACAACTTTTATCCTAACAATTTCCCCCTTTTTGATGGAGTTAAAACACAACCAGAACTGATAAAAAACATAAACAATTAAGCATAAAAACAATAAAAGATAAGACCTTAGAATAGATCTTATCAGGCAAACAAGAAGACAACAAGGTGTTGTCTTTAAGACAGAGAAGATGTGATATTTCATTAATAATAGGAACAAAGAAGATTACAGATTACAATTCAATTCTGGTCCTATTCTAAGCATATCTTCTGTTCTCCTTAGGTACCAGGAACCAGTCGAAGAACCTGTCTTGAATGGCCTTGAGCTCTGTAGAAGATGTTGGAGTGAAGTTTGCCAACACCTTGGTCTTGTATAGCTTCTTCAGTTCTGCCCAATCCACCTGGTCCCCTATCATGGGAGTGTTGAGATAATGAAATTCAGGGGCAGTGACTTCCAGGTTGAATTTAATAGTTGAGTCCATCAGCTGCTTGTAGAGCCCTGCATCGTATGCCTTCATCCAAGAGTGGAAAGTCTTGTTGATGAGCGCATCATCCTCTGGTGGAGGCCTTTGGATGTAGTGCTGGATGAACCACAAAGTCTTTGCCTTTCTCCATCTTTCAATCAAGGGCACAGGCACAGTAGAGTCAAAAGACCCTTCTGTCCTGAGAGACAATATCTCTATCACTTCCACAGGAGCCTTCCTTCTTTGGTTGGATCCACTGGCACCAGAAGAAATGCCAGCTTCTCTGGTCTTCTTGGTCTGGCTCCTAACATATCGGAGCCTCTACTCTTCATCTATGTTCTTCCTAATCCTGGTTTGCCTTTCTTCAGGCGTCTTTTCCTTGAACATCTTCTCTGCCTCTTCAACGACAGATTCAAGAAAGCTCTTCTTGACTTTCCTAATCTTCCTCTTGGCAGGTCCAGACACAGAAATAGGATCCTGCTCTGTATCAATGGACTCTTCCTCTGCCACCAGCTGCTTAGCCATGGTAAGAGATTTCAACTCTTCCTTCTTCTTCTTCTGCAGCTCCGCCTGGGCCAAAGTGTTCTCCAGCAGGTCCAGACGAGCCCCATGGCTAAAAAGAGTCTCCAGGGTGGTCTTCGCCAGATCAGTTCCGGCCTGCTCTTCCCCCTTTTTAACTTCATCAAATAGGGGCTGCACTACCTGCCTTATGAGATCAGGCAAGGCAGTGGAGGAGGAAGAGTGAAGATCACGGAGTTGTTTGGCTTCTTCCAGGTAGGCCTTGGATTCAGCAACCAACTTCTCTTGCTTCTCGAGCATCTCCTGGAGAGAATCCATGAGCTTGACTGTCTGCAGCATTTGTGAGGCCATCTCTACCTTCAGGACTGAGACGGGTCTCACCTGGTCCAGTACATACTGCTGGATCTGCCTCTGGCTTTCATGCACATCCATCTTCAAGTATAGGCAGTCAGACTTGAAAGCTGCTTTGGCAGAGGCAAAGACATCCTTAATCTGCTTCAAAAACCTCATTCTCTCATCTTTGATCTGGTACTCTACCAGAGCCGGCGCCAGGTGCTGCATCAATCAGGCTAAGTACATCAGAAACATGTTAGAGAAATTTGGAATAGGATCTAGCAAAGCAGCCAAGATCCCTATGATGACAAATTTCAACATGGATCCAGATGAGTCTGGAGAGAGTGTGGACCAGACTCAGTACAGAACACTTATTGGTTCTCTTCTGTACTTGACAGCAAGCAGACCAGATATAACCTTTGCAGTTGGTGTGTGTACAAGATTTCAAGATAATCCTAAGAAAAGTCATTTGGAAGCAGGTAGGAAGATATTGAAATACCTTAAAGGGACAGTAAACTTGGGGTTATGGTACCCTGCAGATGACAATTTAGAGTTAAGTGGTTATTCGGATTCAGACTATGGTGAGTGCAGAATAGATAGAAAGTCTACAAGTGGAACATGCCAATTTTTAGGAAATAAATTGGTATCTTGGTTTTCTAAGATGTAGACTTCAGTTGCTACATCAACAACAGAAGCAGAGTATATGGCCGCAGACAGCTATTGTTCACAACTACTCTGGATTAGTCAACAGTTAAGGGACTACCAGATTAGAGCTAAGAATATTCTAATCTTCTGTGATAGTAATAATGCAATAGCAATCACCCAGAATCCAGTTCTTCATACCAGATGCAAACATGTTGATATAAGGCATCACTTTATCAGAGACCGTGTTGAGAAGGGAGATATAAGGATGGAAAAGATTGCAACAGAGAAGCAGAGAGCAGATATTTTGACTAAGCCTTTGGCTGAAACCAGATTCAGAGAGTTAGCATTTGAGTTAGGACTTTTGGATCCAGAGACAGATTTAGTTTAGGGGGAACATCAGAGAAGTATCCTTTGTTTTATTTTGTTACATAACTTTTATGTATTCAAGCTAACATACCTACAGGTTAGATATACCAGGGGAGTTACATCTCCAGATGAGATATGCACCAGATGAGGCGTGTACCAGGTGAGGTACATCCCAAATGCGGTTCATAAACCGATTCCAGAACCAGATGAGGTCTTATCAGATGAGATGTAACACCAGACTAACCGTGGTATCATCTGGTTACAATATCAGGTGACAGGTATGTATTTACTTCTCTGGCCTCTGATCATTGGGATACACTTTTAAAATTAGTAAATACACTCAAAACGTTTCATCATCGGGGTGTATTTAAGACTAGGGTAGAAGGACTAGGCAATCATTTCGCTTTTTCTCTTGACTGCCACAAAACCCCCTCGATCCCAGTCCCAATGACCATGCCCACGCACTATATTAAATTTGTAACTTGCCTTTAATCGTGGCCGTCAAATTTAACAACAGTGCAATATGTCAATCAATTCAAAAATTGATTTTGTTCCCTAATTTAAATTTAGATTTACACGCGTTCACATTTCATTAATTGTTCAAGCCACGCGTCTTGCCCTATTTAAATCAAACTTTTCTTCAATCTGTCCTTTCACGTTTCCTTACTCTCAAATCCCTAACCTCTCTCTCTGCAAGTTCTCTCTCTCTCTATCTATCTATCTCAGAAATGGCACCTAAATGCAATTTCGACCCTGATCACGTGTGCAAAAAGCTCAAATCTGAGATGGTGGTTGACTTTTATTCCACCAAGAATCCGGCAGCGCTGGAGATTCTGGAGTTACTTAGGAAGTCTGGAGTGGAGGAGTTGATCTCCAAGGTTCCCAAAGATCTGCGCACCTTGGATGGGTACGCTGCCCAGTTTTTGGTCAGGATGAAGATCCACGATGACCACATCTCCTCCAAGCTTGACAAGGAGGATGTCGTTTTCTCGAAGCACGATTTCTGCAGATTGTTTGGAAACATTTCTTCGGAAGGTGTGGACCCCTTGAAGTATAAGGAAGGAGAAGCAGTTGATTCGTTCAAGATCTTTGCCAGATCTTCATGCCAGAACCTGACGAAGGGTTTTTTGGATAAGCATCTCAGGCAAAAGTACAAGGTACTTTTTGATATTGTGGTGAAAGTGCTAATGTGTGAGAGCCATAACACAGATGTCATCTTCACAGGCAGACTCTGTATTATGAGGGCTATTTTTTATGGAGCCAAGTGTAATTGGGCCGATTTCTTCTGGGGCGTGTTGAGGAAGAACAAGTTGAAAGTGCAGAAGGAGGAGTGTCCCAGCTTGCCAGGAGAGCAGCAGTACTTCTTCAATGCCAACATGTCTCTTGGCACCAAGCTTACTCTGATCTTGGACTCCATCTTCCCAGAGAAGAAGTGGAAGGACTCTTGGTGCAAGGGCTTCCAAAAATCCAAGATCCTTTTCTCCAAGGATGGTCCTCTGCATGGCCATCCTGATTCTGATGGAGAGCAAGCCATCCCTGCCCCTCCTCTCCAAGCGGTGCCCTCACCTGCTAAGGGGCAGAAGCAGCAGAAGAGCAAGAAGATACCTGTTGAAGCTACTGGTTTTTCAACCATAGCTTTCTCTGGTTCCTCAGAGGAGGACCAGATTCCCCTTCATTCTATCCTGAAGAAGAAGGGTGATGGTGAAGAAGCTGCTAAGCAGACAGGAGCAGCTAAGAGGAAGAGGCCAGAAGATGCCAGGAAAACCTCTGCAAAGAAGCCCAGAACAAGTAGAAGGGCTAAGAAGACACTTCTGGTGGATGAGCCATCAGAAGAGGAGGAAGAAATTGAAGAGGTTGAGCCTCTCAAGAAGAAGAAGTCCAAGGCCAAGAGGGCTATTCTACAAGAGTCAGATTCTGGTTCTGATCTTGGAGATGCACTGGAGTAGGCGATTGATGAAGCAGCCAGAATCATGCAAGAATCAAATGCTCCAGTCTCTTCTGTTGAGGTAAACCCTCCTATCCCATCCTCTGGCCCTATTAACCTTGTATCCCCCACTACTTCTCCCCCAGAAACCCATACCCAAACTACCTCCCCTGCTCCTGGTGCCCCCATTTCTTCACCAGGGAAAACCTTACCTGATACACCTCAATACACTCCCTCCACCATCCCTACACAAACACCCTCTCCACCTTCCTCACATATCCCTCTCCCCACAAATCCTTCTCCCCCAGCCCCTGTACCAGAGGTGCCATCAACCTCTGGTGCAGAACAACCCATTCCAGCCTCTGTACCAGAAGTTCCCTCTACTTTCTCTGGTGCAGAGCAGCCCCTCCCCACACCCTCTACCCAAATTCCTACCCTCCCCAATCTCACACAGAACAAAATCCTTCCATGGCTTTGGGATTTGTTGCTCCCCCTCCCTCTCCCACATGCCTCTCTAGCGATGATAGTGAAGATGAGGATGCTTCACTTGAGCCTGCTGGCTTAGCCCCATCCTCCTCTGCCTCTGGGCCCAAACCCTTTTCATTCCCATCTGATGATATGGGTCCCATTAGGCAGAGTATGAGTGTAAGTGCTCAGCTCTGGCTAAGAGAGCACTTCCCTGTCCTTCTTGAGCACTTACCCCTTCTGGCGGATCTGACTGACGCCAAGGTTTGGAGCAAGGCCAGACTTGAGGATGTGGAGGACCTGATGCTGCTGCTTGAAGAGATGAGTCCTCCTAATTTCACTGCCTGGGAGATTGACATCTAGAAGAAGCTGAATCTCCAGAATCCTGTGGAGCTTGAGACTCCAGAGGCAGCCAAGGTGGTGATTCGCACCTTGTTAATCCAGCAGGGAGTCATGATCTCCCCTGAAGGCCCCTCTTACCAGTTTGGCCCCCACTTCTCTTTTCCTCCAGAGCTCTACTCTGATGAAGAGGATTTTGATGTCACTCCTGCAGTCCTCCAGAAGATGAAACTGTGCTTTAATGAACAAATCTTGCAGATTGGCAGATTCTCTAAGGCCAATTCCCTTCTCTGTTTGCTTTACCGGCAAACCTAAAAAATAATTCATCTCACCCATCATAGGCATTTCAAACTGGCTCTGCATGAGTTCACCAAACTTCTCACACAGCTTCTTGTTAGGGGATCCAAATATAATGTCATCAACATATATTTGGACCAGAAGGATGTCCTTTCCTTCTTCTTTCCTAAACAAGGTCCTAACAATCTTACCCTTAGTAAAACCATTGTCCAGAAGAAATTAAGAAAGAGTGTCATACCATGCTCTGGGTGTCTGCTTCAGCACATAAAGAGCTTTCTTAAGCTTAAACACTTTGTCACCTTGTTTAAAACCAGGAGGTTGTTCCACATACACTTTCTCAATGAGAATCCCATTAAGAAAGACAGATTTCACATCCATCTGGTATACTTTGAACTTCATGTGAGCAGCATATGCTAAGAACAATCTAATGGCTTCTAGTCTGGTAACATGAGAAAATGTCTCATCATAGTCTATTCCTTCAGACTGAGAATAGCCCTGAGCCACTAGCCTTGCCTTGTTCCCAGTAATGACATCATTCTCATCTTTCTTATTCTTGAAAACCCACTTAGTGCCTATCACCTTTTGATGTCTTGGTCTGTCTACCAGCTCCCAAACATCCTGTCTGGTGAATTGATTCAACTCCTCTTGCATAGCAACAATCCAATTTGAATCTTTCAGTGCCTCCTTGATGTTCTTGGGCTCAATCAAGGACACATAGCAACTGAATAAGGCAGCTAAGTTAAGAGTTCTCCTAGTCTGGACACCCTTAGTTGGATCTCCAATTATCAGGTCATTGGGGTGATCAACCAGGGTCCTCCTTCCCGGGGCCTTGCCTGGTTGACCATCTACTGCAGACTGCAGTACCTTGGTGATTATCACCAACTGCAGGAGAGCTTCTTCCTACATGAGTTCCAACCTCTTCTGGTTCTGCTCCTTGTGAAGACTTCTTCTTCAGAGAACCAGAAGATGGGTCATCATCTGAATCTGAATCAAGAATAAGTGGATTGACCTTAATTACTCTGGGAGTAGTCTGATTCTGTGTCTCTTCAGAAGACTTTAAGTCCACATTGCACTCAAAAGCAGATTCATAAAAAACAACATGAGGTGTTTCCTCCACACAAAGTGAATTCTTATTAGAAACTCTAAATGCTTTACTAGTTTTGGAATATCCTAAAAATATTCCATCTGCTACTTTAGCATCAAAAGTTTTTAATTTTGATTTTCCATTGTCATGGATGAAACATTTGCAACCAAAGATGTGAAAATATGAAACAGGTGGGGTTTTACCTTTCCATACCTCATATGGAGTTTTACTATGTCTCTGGGCAATTAGGCATCTGTTCTGAGTATAACATGCTGTGTTGATAGCTTCTGCCCAAAACCTCTGTGGTGTGTTGTACTCTGCTAGAAGAGTCCTTGCAGCTTCCTTAAGGGTTCTATTCCTCCTTTCTGCTACTCCATTTTGTTGGGGTGTTCTGGCAGCAGATGTCTCATGAAAAATTCCATGTTCCTTGCAATACTCTGCAATGTGTGAATTCAGAAACTCTATCCCTTTGTCACTTCTGATCCTGACTATGCTCTGGTTCTGCTAATTCTGAATCTGCTTGAAGAATTCTGGCAGCTTAGTGATAATTTCATTTTTCTTAAACAAGAACACTACCCAAGTGTATCTTGAAAAGTCATCTATTATCACCAAGGTGTACTTCCTTCCACTGAAACTAAGAGGAGAAACAGGTCCAAACAGGTCCATGTGAAGTAGTTGAAGTACTCTGGTTGTGGTTGTGCTCTGGACATCCTTAAAGGAGGTCTTGGGTTGTTTATGTTGGGTTTTAGAGGCACGAACACCATGTTCGGCGCAGCGGAAAAATACGATTCACCAACAACGAATCTAAAACATGGTTGTATAACATAAAACATAAAGGATAAATAACGATATATAAATCCTTACAGCAATTTGTACGCGGAATCCTCAACTATGGTATCCACGTAACGGCTTTCTACCAACACGCACCGATATGCCAGCGTTGAATCTCGAGACGAATTTGCTAGGAAAATTCAAACTGAGATTCTATGGAGAAATTATATTTCTTATGTCACTTTCTGAATTCCCATAAGACTCATATTTATAGGGATTAACTTGGCTTAATTCCTAAGCAAGATATCGGGCCTAGCCCGTAATATAATCTCTACATATTATATTTCCCTAGATATGTTTCTACGAATAATATCTTTACCATATCTATTATTCTTGTATAATAATATTCCAAATATTATTATTGGGATTTCATATTTAATTAAATCTAATTTAATTAAATAATAATAATAATTAATTCCAAATATAATTATTATTATATTCTCCATAAATTAAATATTATATCCAATACAATATTTAATCAACCAACTATAATTGGTAAATTGCCATTACTTGTTGTGTGACCCATAGGCCCTAGTATATCGAGCGATTAGTCAAACTAACGGTCTTAATTGAACCCTAGACAATAAATCAGACATTCTCAATATACGAGGTACGTTGCGAGGAAATCTGCAACTACCTGTAATACTGTAGGCTATTGTGATACCTTCCTTTCATTCACGAATACTCGATTATCTCCAATCACTAATTGATCAAGTATATCACACTTAGCCACAAAGTCTAAGTTGATGTGCGTCGGCCGACGACTTAGATCCAATTATGATGAGAAGACGAGTATTCTCTCTAAATCCACATTGAGGAATGAATCTTATTCTTGGCTCAACTACCACGCACATGCATTTCGTGATGAACCCAATCCATGCCATATCTACCCGTGGAAGGGTGCAAGCGTCGGTCATGGTCAAAGTTCACCACTCCACACATGTCGTGCGTATTGACCTCAAGTCAGAGGAGTATCACATCGCTCCCACTAACCGAGACACCCGTAGACACATTATGTGGAATTACATCAAACGGTTTCTCGGATGGGTATACCAATACCCTCTAAGGTATCTGTGCATCCATCATGAGATACCCGGTATCTCGTAGTAAGTGAGATCTTACTACACTCTCTAAGAGTATGATGCAGATCGCACACCAATCTCAATTGCATCATCAATATCTCATTCTTGATGATCCTTGATCGGGGCTATTTAAGAATCATACTTAAGTCATCTGAGTTCTCACTCACTCAATGACAGTAGTGATTCATGGGAACACAAATAAGAATATATGAAAACAATCAAACATCATATTCAGATAAGTGTAACGCCATACATTTAATATTAAACCAATAATAATATTAAACCAAATCTGAATATTATCTTAGTATTATGTCCTTTCGATGGATTGTCTCTAGGACACTAACACTAACAATCTCCCACTTGGACTAGAGCCAATCACATACATGTCTAACCCCTAGACCATCAAATGTCTAGTGTGTACATGAACAGTGAAAAGGATTTGCAAGATTATCCTTTATGGGAAATGTTTTAATTCCATTTCTCCTATCGATATGATCTCTCAGATCAAATGATAACGCCTCCGTACATGCTTATTTCTGTTATCATATCTCGGTTCCTTTGCTTATGCAATCGCACCAATGTTGTCACAATACGACTCTATTTGACAACTGGCACTTGGAACTACCCCTAGTTCTCTCAAGAACCTTAAAATCCAGAAAGCCTCAAAGACTTCTGATACAACAATGTACTTAGCTTCGGTTGTTGAATCTGCGGTGAGATCTTGCTTGGAACTATTCCAACTTACCGCCTCATCGTTGAGATTGAAAATATGATTTGACTGTGATTTGTAATCTTCACAGTCTGACTGGAAACTCGCATCAGCATAGCCCATAACGACTAGCTGTAGCTGTCTACCGTAGACAAGAAAATGTTCTTTAGTACGCCTGAGGTACTTCATAACATTCTTGATAGCAATCCGGTGAGGCTCACCTGGATTCCGCTGGTAAGTACCAGTGATGTTGACAGTGTAGGCCACATCTGGCCTCGTGCAAGTCATGGCGTACATGATGGAGCCCAACTGCAGATGCATATGGAACGTCCTTCATGTGCTTGACATCAGCTTCGCTAGAAGGACCATCCTTCTTCGACAGCTTTATCCCATAATTTGCCGGTAGAGATCCTCTCTTAGAGTTCTCTATCGCAAAACGCTTCAACACCTTATCTACGTAGGTGGATTGTAACAATCCTACCATCTTCTTGGATCTATCCCTATGGATCTTGATCCCTAAGATGTAGCATGTCTCACCAAGATCCTTCATCATGAAGGTCTTTGATAACCAATCTTTCTCGGACTGCATTGGCGGGATGTTATTTCCTATAATCAATATGTCATTGACATATACGACTATAAAGACAATACTCTTCCCGCTGCGTTTACGATAAACGCAAGGATCTTCCAAATTTCAGATGAAGTCAAAGGATTTGACAGCTTCATCAAATTGGATATTCCAACTCCTAGAAGCTTGCTTCAATCCATAGATGGATCGTTTAAGCTTGCACACAAGATTAGATTTTGGCTTAGGTATAAAACCCTCCGGTTGAGTCACAAACACTTCCTTATCAATGTTACCATTGAGGAGAGTTGTTTTGACGTCCATATACCAAAACTCATAATCGTGGTGTGCTACTATCGCAAGTAAAATTCGGATGGACTTGATCTTAGCAACTGGCGAGAAGGTCTCATCATAGTCAATGCCTTTGCGTTGACTATACCCTTTTGCCACCAACCTATCTTTCTAGGTTTGTACTTTGCCATTAGCATCGGTCTTACGCCTGAAGACTTACTTGCAACCTATGGGTCTAACCCCTTTTTGGCAACTCAATTAAGTCCTAGACTTAAATGGTGTACATCTAGTCCATCTCGGATTTCATGGCTTCATGCCACTTCTCTGAGTCAACATCTAATGTTGCTTCAGTATAAGTTCTAGATTCGTCTTTATCCGGAACCTCCACGTCATCATGTTCCTCCACGAGGAACCATAATCCCTTGTGGGTAGATTACGAATCATAGTCTACTTACGGAGTTGTGGTTGTGCAGGCTGTACATTCTGATCGTGAAAACTTTGTGGTGCAGCGACTTCATCGTTGACCGGAGAGTCCTCAAGAGCGACACTTTCAAATGTCTCTTGGGCGGGAGTTTGAACTATGTTATTCTCATTCAGCCCACTTGGAGGTTGTTGCGAAGGCAATGCAACTCCAATTACGCTCCCACTGGCTGAAAGAGGATCACCTAGTGATAAACTTCCACCATGAGAGTCGCTGAATGCTCCCACTGATTCTTTGTCATGTTGCTATTGACAAATTATCAGTCTCTATGTTAATTCGTGGTTCTTGAATCTCTTCAAGTTCTATCTTCTTATGGCTTTGTTCCTTAAAGATTTACTCGTCTTTTAGGAACTTAGCTTGCCTAGAAACAATCACTGTTTGTTTCTCCGGTAGATAGAAGTGATATCCTCTTGTCTCCTTAGGATATCCCACAAAATAACTATTTTCACCTTCGAATTCCAATTTATCAGTTAGCATTTTCTTCACAACTGCGGGGCAACCCCACGTTCTAATGTGTAGAAAAGATGGCTTGTTGCCATGCCATAGCTCGTATGGGGTCTGCTCAACTGATTTGGACGGAATCCTATTCAGAATGTAGATTGAGGTTTGTAATGCGTATCCCCATAAGAATGTTGGAAGAGAGAAAAAACTCATCATGGACCTTACCATGTCTAACAAGGTTCGGTTTCTCCTTTCGGACACACCGTCCATCTGAGGTGTTCCGGGAGGAGTCCATTAAGTAATCCATGAATTCATGGTTAAGGTACTCACCCCTTCGATCCAATCGAAGAGTCTTGATACTCTTACCAAGTTGTTTCTCTACTTTGTATATTAAGAACATCATGTCCATAACTCAACAAATGCCTAGCAGTTTGAACTATCAGTGAACATGCTCATCTTAACAACAACCATACTTGTTCTAGCAGCTAAAACACCTTGTGTTTTCTTCTCGCTTGCTAGAACCTTATAGTCTTTCTTCCAATGCCCATTTCTATTGCAGTGGGGCACACATCCTTGTCTACCCGCTCTTACTTTTGAACTCCACCTTTTGCCTTCAGGAAGTTGGGCTTGGAGCCCTCTTAGCCTTACTCCTTCGCTTCTTCTTGCCTTTCGGGTCAGAAGAAGTAGAAACACTCACCATGAGCACAGGCTTTTCCTTAGCAGTAGAAGACTCAAAAGTCTTAAGCATGTTATGAGGCTCCGGCATTGTCGCTTCCGTCTTCTTCATATTAAATTTACTACGAAACTAGAATATGAATCAGGAAGCGACTTGAGGATAACACATGAGGTGAAATCTTCCCTCCTTTCGCTAATCGACATCTGAACAGATCTCTCATCACTTCATAAATCTCAAACGAGATCTAGAATCAAAGAGATCCTTCAAACGCTTAAGCATCTCGAAGGGATCCATTTTCTCATGTTGCCTTTACAATTCGGGAGTCATGCCGAACAATCATAACATAGAGCTGGGAAGCATCATCTTGAAGCTTCTTTGAGTTGTAACGTCAAACGTTGCAGCCTCAACTGAACCAGCCTCATGGGTAAAGGGATTGTCGTGTCTAACACGTACTCAATCTCTTCTTGCCTTAGCACCAAACACACGTTTCAGTGTCAGTCCAGAAAATTTGGCCCAGCCAATCTGTTCGTTTCCAAAACATTTCTCAATGACAAGTTATTAATTTCAACAATTATAGAGAAATAAACTAAAACGGGAATTAAACACATAATTCCTACGATCAATATTCAGCAATCAAAATAAACATGGCCTTTTAATTTATTTTGTCTCCATTATTTTTACATACTCAACGACCTCATCGGAAGAGTACAAATTTATATCTAATATAAATTGTAATGGACTAGGATCCACATTCCTACTATTGCAATGACTGCTTGGGCTGAACAATGCAACAACAGAACTGGTAGGTCTCTAAACCAATTGCCTCACGCAATTCCTAGTTGATTGAACCTAGTTCAATCGGATGTCACCTAATTCTCGTTTCCCTGCTTGGGCTGGTGAAACAGAATTAAGTTGGTTTACAACCATTAAGCGGCGACAAATATGTCCCTATAAAAGTCCCGTTAGATGTAGATCCGAGCAAAAGACTTGGGCCTTAAATACTCATTGGAACGAAATCTCCGGTTTACTTTTAATTTTAATGGAAGACATCATTCAATTTAATGAAAAACCATATTTTAGTGAGGAACATTTTAAAGGCGGGGTATTATTTGCTTAATCGAGATCCAACATGATAATTATGTCACATTTGAGCAATCATTGGGCGCCGCCTACCCAAATATGACATGTGCGGACAAACATATATTGGGCGCCGTCTACCCAAACATATAATACGGTCCGACAAATATTGGGCGCCGCCTACCCAAACAATTTAATGCGGACTATATAACTAACAATGTAAATATCAATTCACACAAACAGTTATACAAGTGGGGAGCAACTAATCAAGTTCTCATGCTTTATTTCAAAATTTAAATTTGCATAAATAAAGCATCTAATAAATATTTAGCACATAAATCAAATAAACATGCAAAATATTTTAATATTTATAAATAATCAACATTTATAAATAACACGTAAATCAAATAAACGTGCTTAACAATAATTATTCGTATGTAAATATTGCTAAAATTAGAAATACCGACAAACTCCAAGCTTTCGGTCAATTTCTAAAGTCATTTTCAAAAATTATTTTGCCCAAAAATTTCAATTTATCAAAACTTGGTCCAACCAAATATGACTTGTTTTACATTTTCCAAAAATGAAAGAATTTGGTCCAACCAAACAGCCCCTATTTTAATTTTCAATTTTTTTTTTTTTTAGAATTTCAGTTAAAAACAAACAGGCCCTTAGCCAATTTTCCGTTTTTAGTAAATTCATTTTGCCAAACATGGCCTTAAAAAATTCAGATTTTATTTTGATTTTAATTTTAGGGGCTTATTTTCAATTTATCATATAATTGCACAAAGGGGCCTGGGGAGAATCAAATTCTCAACCCAGCCCCATCCTTCTCTTCGATGGTGATATGGAGCAGCGCTCCCTTTGAGCAGTTGGACCATGGAGGAGAGATCGAACCGCCCTCCGTCCGCCTCAATCGTCGCCCAGCGACATCGACTCAGCCTTGGACCACCACCGTTCGCTGACCGCCTCTGCCATAGACCCACTCGCAGCGGATGGCGTCGCCTCCAGCGATCAGCCTTGGCCGCGACCGATCTGGAGCGCCGACATCTGGTCCGATCGAGAAGCAACAGCCGATTCGAACGAGAAGCCACAATTGACCTCTCGATATGATATTAGTTTTTAGCAGTAAATCCAGCACCGGTCATGATTCTGGTTATCGATCATGTTTTGTTTTGCAACGTAGCAAAAAATCCGGTGCTCGCTTTGTAATAGCAAATAGCATACAGTTCAGGCATGGTACTAGGTGGCGGTTTGGCAATACCTATTCCTTGGTCAAAGGTCCAAGAATAGATGTGTACGGGTTAAAGAGGAATCCAATTCCTCCTCCTTTTTTTTTAAAACTAATTTCTTTGGTCGAAAGGGGAAAGATGGATGCGCAAGCGGTCAAAGCAGAAAATACAGAAAATTAAATCCAATTAAAAAAACTTCCGCATACCACTACAATCAGTGGTATTTTATTTTCAAAATCAAATTTTGATTTATCACACCCAACTATTGAATTTTCAATTACACTTAATAAAATCTAATTTTATTAAGCAATCAAGGCAAAATAAAAATTGAAAATATGCACATATGTTTATCAATGAATAATAACAGTTATTATACAACCAATAAAAGAGCCTGAGCTCTGATACCACTGTTGGGTTTTAGAGGCACGAACACCATGTTCGGCGCAGCGGAAAAATACGATTCACCAACAACGAATCTAAAACATGGTTGTATAACATAAAACATAAATGATAAATAACGATATATAAATCCTTACAGCGATTTGTACGCGGAATCCTCAACTATGGTATCCACGTAACGACTTTCTACCAACACGCACCGATATGCCAGCGTTGAATCTCGAGACGAATTTGCTAGGAAAATTCAAACTGAGATTTTATGGAGAAATTATATTTCTTATGTCACTTTCTGAATTCCCATAAAACTCATATTTATAGGGATTAACTTGGCTTAATTCCTAAGCAAGATATCGGGCCTAGCCCGTAATATAATCTCTACAGATTATATTTCCCTAGATATGTTTCTACGAATAATATCTTTACCATATCTATTATTCTTGTATAATAATATTCCAAATATTATTATTGGGATTTCATATTTAATTAAATCTAATTTAATTAAATAATAATAATAATTAATTCCAAATATAATTATTATTATATTCTCCATAAATTAAATATTATATCCAATACAATATTTAATCAACCAACTATAATTGGTAAATTGCCATTACTTGTTGTGTGACCAATAGGCCCTCGTATATCGAGCGATTAGTCAAACTAACGGTCTTAATTGAACCCTAGACAATAAATCAGACATTCTCAATATACGAGGTACGTTGCGAGGAAATCTGCAACTACCTGTAATACTGTAGGCTATTGTGATACCTTCCTTTCATTCACGAATACTCGATTAAGCCTTGAACATGATGAAGTGTCTATTCAAATAACTTAATCATATTATCTCCAATCACTAATTGATCAAGTATATCACACTTAGCCACAAAGTCTAAGTTGATGTGCGTCGGCCGACGACTTAGATCCAATTATGATGAGAAGACGAGTATTCTCTCTAAATCCACATTGAGGAATGAATCCTATTCTTGGCTCAACTACCACGCACATGCATTTCGTGATGAACCCAATACATGCCATATCTACCCGTGGAAGGGTGCAAGCGTCGGTCATGGTCAAAGTTCACCACTCCACACATGTCGTGCGTATTGACCTCAAGTCAGAGGAGTATCACATCGCTCCCACTAACCGAGACACCCGTAGACACATTATGTGGAATTACATCAAACGGTTTCTCGGATGGGTATACCAATACCCTCTAAGGTATCTGTGCATCCATCATGAGATACCCGGTATCTCGTAGTAAGTGAGATCTTACTACACTCTCTAAGAGTATGATGCAGATCGCACACCAATCTCAATTGCATCATCAATATCCCATTCTTGATGATCCTTGATCGGGGCTATTTAAGAATCATACTTAAGTCATCTGAGTTCTCACTCACTCAATGACAGTAGTGATTCATGGGAACACAAATAAGAATATATGCAAACAATCAAACATCATATTCAGATAAGTGTAACGCCATACATTTAATATTAAACCAATAATAATATTAAACCAAATCTGAATATTATCTTAGTATTATGTCCTTTCGATGGATTGTCTCTAGGACACTAACACTAACAGTTTACCCTTCTGGCATGAACCACAAACCTGATCCTTCTTAAACACTTCATTAGGAAGACCTCGAATGAGACCATTTCTGGCAATCTTATTCAGTGTTTTGAAGTTAAGGTGACTCAATCTCTTATGCCATAACCAGCTATCTTCTGCAGATCCTTTAGCAACTAGGCAAGCATTTCTTGGGCAACTGCTAAAATCTGCAAGATAGATGTTACCCTTCCTCAAGCCTATAAGCAAAATATCATTATAATCAGAAGAAAAGACAGTGCATGAATCACTAGAAAACTTCACTGAGTATCCCTTGTCACAAAATTGGGATACAGAAAGCAGATTATGCTTAAGTCCTTCAACATAGTAGACTTCATCTACAGATACGCCATTAAAGGTCAACTTTCCAACACCTCTGGTGACTCCATAGTTGTTGTCACCAAACATCACTCTTGGCCCATTCATTGGCTTGAAATCCTGGAGATGATATTTCTGGAATGTCATGTGCTTGGAACATCCACTATCAATGTACCACACATGTTTGCTTGAAAGTCCTTTCTCCAATGGGCTCTTATCCTCCTGCAGAGAAATCAATTAGGCCCCCTACTAGAGCTGGGTCCTAATTGGTTAGTTGTAGATTTTGTAGGAATCCAAAGATAAAGATCATCCCTTGCTGGATGAGGAGATCTTATCTTCCTTCCAAATCTATCTACCAGCACATGTCCTCTCACAATGACATATTGAGCTACTGGCCTGATCAGAACACTTTTCCTATAAACAGGTCTGGTGTATCTTTTCTCAAATCTGGCCTTTGGAATGGCCTGCCTTAAAGACATGGTCTTAAAGGTCTGGTTGTAAGGGTACATCCTAGAAGAACCATCTCTGGTGTCATAACTACCCAGATCAGTTGGTTTTCTATAGATGGGTCTCTGGTCTTGATGAAAACTGGACCTTTTCTGGTGGTTATAGTTCCTCTGAGTGTATCTGTTCAGGAATTGATTCCTCTAAGAAAACCGTCTCTGGGGTACCTGGTTCTGTTGAACATTATTCCATCTCTGATAGTTCCTATTCTGATTGGAATTTCCCCTTCTTGAGTGTCTCCTCTGAGGTCCCCTAATTTGGTTAAGTTCCACTCTTTGAGGATTCTTCTGGGGTCCTCCAATCTGAGTAAGTTCTACTCTTTGAGATTTATTGTTAACAGATCCATCAACCTTCAATGGTTCCCCTTGTTGACGTTTAATCTCTAGGATTCTTTCTTCCAGGACAGTCAACTTTTCTGGACTATATTCTATGAGATTAGCAGAGTGGTTCCTTTTCCAACCAGGATTGTGAACCACTTTGTAACCATTACCAGTTGAGTCTTTTTCATCCCAGATTTCTACCAATTTACCAGATCTTACAGACTTATCTTTGTTGCAAAGATATTTATGAGATTTGGTAGTAACTCCAAAATATCCTAAACTACTCTGATACCACTTGTTGGTCCCACTAAGTAGCCTTGTTAAGGAGATTTGTAAGGCGCATATCCAGCTGGTCAATGGTCTCGTCTGGTTTCATCTTAAATGTGTCAAACGAGTGTTGAACAACTTGGAGTTTGTTGTCTTTAATCTTCTCTGTTCCTTCACAGAGCAAGGCAAGTTTATCCCACATTTTCTTGGCAGTGGCACAAGTTCTGACTTTCTCTATCACCTCCTTGGTGAGTGTGTTTATGATTTCAGTTCTGGCCACCTGGTCTAGGTTATATAGCTTACTTTCATCATTGTCTAGCTCGTCTTTCTTCTTGAGGATCTTCTGTCTGGGAACTCTGTCCTCAGTAGCTTTCTGGGCAGTTTCTTCTCTGGACTCTGACCTGCCACTATCAATAGGAGTCCAGTAAAATTGAATTGGGCCACTCTCTACCACATCTAACATGCGATGATGGATAGCTCCAAGATGATTACTCATCATGAAGCTCCAGTGGCTGTAATCCTCAAAGGAGAATTCTGGTAACTTGCGACTCTTATATGAAGATTTTGAAGACATTTTTACTAAATAATTTTAACAAGAAATTTGACCAAACACAATAAAGAGCAATGGATCTGCCTGGTGACCACCAAAAAGCTTTACAAAGCAGTGGTCTTTGGACACACTGCTCTGAAACCACTTGTTGGTCCCACTAAGTAGATTAATTGCGGAAGCTTTAAAGGTTATGTCTTTTAACAAAACCTTTTATAAGAGCACTAAATAAATTAAGATAAAATTGAAGAAAAGCAGTAAATGGACCAGATTTATAGTGGTTCGGATTTCAATATCCTACATCCACTCTCCCTTTGATCAAAAGGGGTCTCACTAACCAACCAACAAACCACTTACGTACTGGAATTGTGAAGTACCAGTTCCTTCTTACAATCACTTTAGATCTAGCTTAGATCTAAAGTCTACAACCTTCAACCTTTTCTTAGAGATAAACAGGTTGAGATCCAACAACTCCTTTAAGAGTATATATGTAAAATAAGAACAATAAGAGTGCTTAAGAGTGATAAGATAAAGGCTTGGAATGTGACTTCTTGCACGTGAGGATCTAGAGCCTTTCTTTGAATCTGCACTCTTGTATTTATAGAGGTGATTAGGGTATAGCCGTTGGAGAGCTAATCTAATCAGATCCTCTATTTAGGGAAGCTTTCAATCAATCAATTCCCTAATTGATTGATTGGGTTGGTGGGATCCTTGGATTGATTGACTTCAAAACTTTCCAATCCTGATCTTGTTGACTTGATTTAAATCACCAACGGTCAAGTGCTTCCAATGCCTAACTTTGATTCTCTCCAGAGAAGGCAGGACCAGGTACCAGTTAACCTCAGTGTCTTCTGGTCTGGATCTGGTCAGGAACCAGAATACTCAGTAGAATAAAGAGATGATTCTGAGCATCTTTTGGTTCACCAGACTCGTCTGGTCTGGGGAAGTTTCTCTGCCTCTGGTCAGTCTCATATGGTGAAGTCTTCTGGTGGAGTCCTCTGGTGAAGTCCTCTGGTGGGGGTGACTCTTCTGGTGAAGTCTTCTGGTCTGGCAGTTCCCCTAGACTAAGTCCTAATCTAGTTCCTCATCTGGCTAACAGGTCCAGATGGTCCTATTACATTCTCTGGTTTGTTTTAACTCATCAAAACTAACAATTTTTATCCTAACACCTTTCCAAGCCAAGAGCAGAGGGAGCCGGTAAGCGAGCCCGACCAAGCCGTTGGGGAGAGGGCCAGATGTGCTACATCGACAACCACTGAGAGGATAACGGGTAAAAGCCTTAGCCAGAGGACTAAATCTGGTCGGGTAGCGGCGAGCGTCGGGCCACCCCAGACGTTCTCTGCCCGACTCCCGAGGACGTGACCCCCTGAGTGCCCACCACCTATTCGTTACCCGTCTACCCGGCCACCCGTCCTCAGGCAATGACAGCAACCTAACACGTCCAGTCCCATCAGACGTGCGGATATGACCGGGTTAGAGTAGGGCCGGCAGAAGGAATCTCATCAATATGAGTCAACAGTGCCAGGTGGCGCCCCCTCATTGGCCCGTAGAGGAGGCCATAGCCACTCATGGCTATCCAGCTAGGATTAGGTAGGGCCCACGGGCGTATCAGCTCAAGTGGATGAGCCCACCATGAACACTATAAATAGAATTTTAAATGCTCATTGTAACAACACCATATTTATTACAAAGACTCCACTTGAGAGCACATTTTACTCTTGCATTTATTACTTTTAGTTTATATAATCCATAAATCCTACCCGCTAGGAGTCGGACGGCGAGTTCCTCACGAAATCGCTGTCAACAAAAATTATGATGTTTTCAATAATAAGCTAATTGGTTTTAATAATAAGATAATATTGCGATGATTAGTAAGTATTTTGCATTTGGTTATATTGAGTTTATATTTTTTTGAACTAATATTTATTACATGTTATAATAGGTGACAGATGATGGGGCTTTCAAGTTCAGGAGTCAAAGAAGACTTTACTCAGTTGTGCAAAAATAGTCTCCTTATAACCAAGATGAGATGTTTGGAACTTTTACACAAATGCCTCATGCATAAAATGATATATAATTTACAAAATACACTAATAAATTTAATGAGTTTATATTTTTTAAACAATATCTCATTTATTACAAATGAATGCAACGTGTGACCGATGCATCTAGACCAAGGTGAACACATGAAAATACTTATGCACATCAGTTGGGCCTTCTTCGTGCGCATCTTATCATGAAAATGGTATGTAATTTACAAAATTACACAAGTAAATTTAATTAACAATGTTATATTTTTTATTATATATTATTGTAATGTGTGACAAATGTTTCTACCTCAATACAACCAGAGAGAAATTATTATGCATCTAAGTTTGGGAATAACACACACCTTATCCTGGAAATGGTGTGTACTTTACCAATTTATAAAAGTAATTGTTATTAGTAGTTTTAGTGTGCACTTGAGTACATAAAATACACTTAGATTAAAAAAAATCCAAGCAAAAATCAGTAATACCCCTATTGCAAAAAAAAAAAAACAACACACGCACAGAGACATACACAGTTCAACGTGTTAGCGTATTTTAAAAAAAAATTAAAATTGAAGTAAAAATTGAGCTTATAATCCAAGTGCATGTCATGCACTTGAGTACATGCTAGAATTTGTGAATCGTTATTTATTTATTATTGATTTAAATTTACTAAATATGTGACATATGTTTTTACATCATGGCAATCAACTACACTGAATTGGTGACTGCGCCTCTTGGTATGAATGCCTATGAAAGAGGTGCTTGAACAACATTTGAGCGACCAAATTTTCATACATCGTCTATTCCTTTTCTGAGCACTGGTGAATTCAGTGGGCCAAGTGAATGAGTATAAGAAGATCAAGGTCAAGATGAAGAAATTCAGATTGATATACCTCGTGGATGTTTTAGAAATAGACATTCGCCTCGGTGACAATGATTGTATGAAATAATGAACTAATTTATTAGTAAATTTAGTTGGTATATATTTTGAGCATGAACTTTTAATTTTTACATGCATGCAAATCAATTGAACTTTAAATTAAAAAAATATTTAAGAAAGAATATATTTCAAAATGCATAAAACATCAATGTAACCAAATGCAAAATATTTACAAAACATCACATCGTTATCTCATTATTAAAGTCAATCATCTTATTATTGAAAACATCATTATTTCATAATTATGAAAAATGATTTGTATGGAAAAAAAAGTTCCGAAATTGCACGAAACTCGGAATTGTTTGGGGAAACGCACAAATTCCTCAATTGCGTCCACCAACGTCAGAGTAGTGGGGCCTACACATTTCGCAATTGCATTTACCAAAAGAGACTGCACTGTTTGTGTTAGAGTTAGTCGGACCCTTCCAATCACAACATCGTGGCACAATTGCACTTATTTTTTATAAATATTTTAAAAATACTTCTCCCTCCGATTCATTTTTTTATTATTCGTATTACCATAAAAGGAAGTTTTTTTTTCCACCCACCTAAAATAGCAAAAAACAAACACTACCCCTTTTAACTTATCCCTTAAAAACATCATTTATTTACACTTTATACCACTACTTTATCAACTTTATACCCACAAATATTAATAAACAGCTCTTACACCTTTTAAAAATGTACTTTATACCCACAAATACTAATAAACAACTCTTTTTATTTAAATTCGTGCCACTTTAAAAATAAAAAACAAAAATGAATAGAAGGGAGTATTATTTTGTAATCCGTTTTGAAAAAGACAACATTTTAAAAATAGCCATATAACACCCGTCTTTCAATTATTTTATTCTCTTCTAGAAACACAAAATTTATTTTAATTATTATGGCAAAATATTGTTGCAAGTAAATAGTTGTAGCCACCAATTGAGACTTTGTTGGAATATTACCTATCTGTTGATGCTGCACGCCTGTACCACTTGTTTTTTTTTAGATTCTGAAAATCGAATTCTTCTATGATACACAGTACTGTCGTGTAGCATGTGACATTACATACCACCAAATTAGTCTTTTGAGTATCCATTACATTGTGCAATAGGATGTAAAAATAAAATGTAGTACTCCCTCCGTCCCGCTATAATGTTCTCCTTTTGTCATTTTGGTCCGTCCCAATATAAATTTCTTATACCTTATTTGGAAATCAAATAATATTATTATATTCATCTACTTTATTCATATCCAATCATTTAACCACATTCCACTTTATTCTCTTCTCTCTCCATCACATCATTTGTACTATATCTATATTTTATTATCTATCTTAAATCTTGTGCCAAAAAGTAACAGGAACGTTATACCGGGACGGAGGGAGTACTTCTTTTTTCAATTCCACCATTATTTTTACATTTATTTTATTTGAATATTTTATAATTATTTTTGCACTTCAAAAAAATAAAATAATAACTCACTTATGAAAGTGAATAACGCGTAAAGTTGTCATTATTTTATTTAACCCCACATTCACATATTTTTTTTTTAAATGTGTAACCTTTAAATGCAAAAGAAAAGTTGAGATTGAGGAAGTAATACTTAGATTTGATTGAAATGTGTTAATAATTTTAAGTGAAACACAACATTAGATTTGATTGAAAATATAACTCTAATTTCGTAATACTAGCTTTAACTGAAACTCGACAAGCGGCCGTCCATGTGCTGCAACTTCTCTTTCTTGATATATAAGACTTGGGTTCTCTTTCTTTTTTCATATCCTTTAAATTAGTATGTATAGAGTGAAATTAACTCATAATGAATTATTAAACAATATTAATTGTTTCACTAAAGAGTATAAGTTGTTCTAATTGAAGGGTCTTAATTTATTTTCAGTAAATAACTAATATTTTTCAATAAAAACAATTAATACCCTTTAGTGATAAGAACTAATAAGTTTTAATGATAACAACTAATACTTACGTATGAACCACTCTCACTCCATACTTTGTCCCTTTAAATACACCTTCTTTAAGAAAATACATCACGAATAAATGTCTTTATTACGAACACAACAATACATCCTAATAATGCCAAAATCAATGATAATTTTAATAGATTTTTATATATTAACAACTCACACACTACATATTCAAAACATTAATCTTGAAAGAACTTACTAAAAAAAGAAAAAAAAAAGATCAAATATATGCAAGCAAAGTTCATAATTTCTCAACTGGGAAACCAATAACAGGTTTTATTTCCGAAGCCATGGACCGAAGCTCTTCAACTTCTTGTTTGGTTAGCAGCCATCCAACTGCACCACCAAACTCCTTAGCCTGCTCTGCATTTTTTGCTCCGGGAATCGGGACGACATTTCCTTGTGCGATTAGCCAGTTCAGGACAACCTGTTCGATACACGCAACAAACAAAATTCCAAGTTATGATCAAGTCCGATGAAATTCAAACATCGTATAATCTTGATTTAAGAAGATTGAACTAGTCGACCACGACTAGTTCAATAGTTGTATGGTGCAACTGTACACAATTAATATTTTTTTCGATAAAAACAGTTGGAACTAACAAACTAATACTTTTTAATACAACAACTAATACTATTTACAAAACACTTGATGCACCAGTTCAGACATAGTCGTTATCGCTCGATTGCGATTGATTTATCATGTTACGAAGAGTCATTAGCAAAAATCATCTACCGCATTGTGAAGCTGAAGAACATAAGGCAGCAGAAGAAAAGGACGAACCTGCGTTGGGGTTTTATCGTAGCTCTCGCCTATTTCCTTGATTCGATTTACTAGAGGTTGTAGCTGCAGATACATAAGTAATCTGAGGAATTTGGTAGCAAATATCTGGAAAAATATATCTTTAAAATGAAATGCACTTACTTTTGTCATGAATTCAGGGGTGTAAATCCGCCCTCTCGGACCAGATGGAGTGTTAGTCGGGCTATATTTTCCGGTAAGCGCACCTAAGATGTCCCATTCTCAAATTAAAATAATGGTCATTGAAGTTTTAAAGAATCACATTGGCCAAAAAAAAAAAAAAAAAAAAAGAACTGAGGAGATGAGTTTAAACAATGTTGAATTTTTTTCAAGAATCATTATTCATTTGTATTCTACATTTTATGTTACCTTGAGCAAGCGGAGAATATGCGATTAAGGTGACTCCAAGTTCATCACAGGCGGATTTCACGCCGTTTTCCTCAGGAAATCGGTATATAAGGCTGTAGTTAACTTGGTTTGAAGCCAGAGGTATGCCTCTCTTTTTGAGTTGCTCGTACGCAGCTCGAAGACGCTTCTCTGAAATGAGAATCAGTTCGTATAATAAACAAACATCTATACGCATTCATAAATTCAATTGAGACAAATGAGAAATGCGCGTCGCCTAAAGAAACACAATGAAGCCATATTCCGCGAAATTTAGGACCAAATTGCACGTAATAATCTGTTCTTTCCAAGAAAACGTACCACTGTAGTTTGATACTCCGACAGCTTTCACTAGACCTTGCTCGACAGCATCCGCTAGACCATCAATGTATCCTGGAAAAAACGAAATTCACAACAATAAGCACATCCGACCCCAATATCTTAACCAGCAATCGTACTACAACCTTCGTTTCCCCAAAGTCCTGGCCTGAAACGTTAACACGAAGATAACCCGGTCAATGTGATTGTATATATGCAAAACAAAGTCACACGAAAAACTGATATCTCGAGACCTAATCTTTCTAACATACCAATGAAGCTGATAGAGTTCCACACTTGACATTTCTAAACGAGCCAGAGAATCCTTAAGAGTAGAAATAACACTCTCTCGACCAAGCCTCCACGGTAAAGCAGCATACTTGGTAGCAACAGCTACCTCCACTTCTGGATCCCTTTGTTTCCTTTCTTTGATGAATCTTAAAATATATTGAATTTTTTTAAGAAAAAGGGAAGATATATGAGTTAGAAGTATGTTGATAGCTGCTTATATACCTTCCAAGTAGTGTTTCTGAGCTGATAGCACCAAATGACGCCTGCAAGAAATCGAGATAGCAGAAGTTTACGTTGGGTTGATTGAATCGGGATTTAAGCATGTAGTAAAATTGGACGATTTTCTCACCTTTGAGCCGTAAACCTCTGCAGTATCGAAGAATGTTATACCACAATCTACGCTGGTGTCGAATGCAGCCTTAGCAGCCTTTAGTTTCCTGTCTGACATTATAACATAAGGGAAACATTTTACAATCCCAAAATTACTTCATTTTCTCAATCAGAGTTGGATATTATTCAGAAGTCCAAAAATTCTTCAAGAAAAGATATTTAAACCCTAGCAAATTCAAGACAAACAGAGAAGAGAAATCAAGAATTTCAAAAATGGCAAGAAAACTCAAGAAAATGCTACACATTGTGTTTCCCTTTCCATTAATCAGTAACAGAAAAATCACAACTATATTGAGTACAGATTACAACTTTGTAAGATTAGAACACATAAAATAAATAAAAATCATGTGACATTATAACTTAAGGGTAACATGACAAACCCCATATTTCTTCATTATCTCAACCAAATTATGAAATTTTCAGATTTTTTTTTTTAATTACTGAGAAAAGGCAAGATAAATCAAGAATTCCAAAAATTGCAAGAAATGCTAAGTTACACAGTATATAATCTCCCTTTCCATTAATCATAAACACTAAAAGCACAACTTTGTCAATAAAGATTACAACCTTGTAACAATTAAACACAATTTCTTTTTAAAAAAATAATAATCAAGAACTGCAATAACACAAGCAAGTTGCACATTATATTTCCCTTCCCATTAACAAGAAACAGCAAAATCACAACTATTTTCAACAAAGATTACAACTTTGCAAGATTAAAACACAAAAATAAAAAATTTACCATCCCATTCAAAGTTATTCCAATAGCTGGTGTCACCCCATGACCAAGCTCCAATTCCAAGCTTGGTTACCTCCAATTCGGAACCCCCAAGTTTCACTTTTTCCACCTCAGCTGTCTTAACAGAAACACTGCTCTGCTCAGCCCTAACTGCAGGAACTTTACTCCGGCTAAATGTAGAAAAGCAACCACTGCTGAAATGCAAAGCCATAGATGCCTAATCTCACTGCAAATTTGAGAGCTCTTATGGGTTTTTGATTTTATTATCGTCCATAAAAATGATTTTGCAAATGTAAATATTTATGGTAGTCGTTTAGAACACGTGGTTGTATTTATATCTTGCCCTGATGGACAAAAACTTTAGAATAATGACGGGATTAATATGATAAACTCTCCTTTTTCTTGAAAGAACAATTATATATAAATAAATAAAAATTTATCAAATGTAGTTATTTTTTATAATTATTCCAGTAAATCTAAGATGGAAAAAAATAAATAAAGAACAATCTTTTTTAATGAAGTGTAACTATAAATCATTTTCTTTTTATGTAAATATATTCTCCCTCAAATGTATTGATTAAATATGTACATCTTTATTTAATTTTAAAATACAATAAAGGACGGGTCTTATGTGAACCATTTTTGTACCATTTATAGTAATTTATAATAAAATAATTAATATTCTTTAAAAATAATTTTATTTTCAAGTAAATACATTTTCCCTCAAATGTGGAGTATGATTAGGTATGTGCATCTTTATTTAATTTGCAAATGCAATAAAAAGTTGATCTATGTAAATCTGTTTTACCAAATACATATCATACACACCAGAATCATTAAAAAACAGTCATTACCCTACAAATCAATTTTAGTATAGAATTTTTTCACACGAAATTTTGACATCAATTATAATAATGTTAAGAGATGTGAAAAGATTTATCCGATTATAAGGATGGAAAACTACATAAAGAAATTCACTCTGACAATCCCAAACTGGAATCAATAATTGAAGTTGAATTTAAAAGAAGAAGGTGCTCCCACTTACTCCCCTGTCACTGAAATAAAAAAATTAAAAGCATAAACATAAAAAATAAAAATAAAATGATAGCTTTCAAGTTTCAACAGAAGTACTATGATCTGTAAATACTCAATTTATTTTCCTTTCAGTTGCAAATATATGAATGTTGCAATATGATTCCTAACCACATATTTAAAACACATAAGCGCATGTTACATAATAATGTCTCTACACATGTAATCAATCATCTCTCGTAATTCTTTTGTTGTATAAAAAATAAGATCGATCAAAATTTGTTAATCGTCATATCCACTTCTATGTTCCTTCTGCCATCTCCAAGCCACAGCCAAACTCTCTTCAAGATTAGTGTACTTTGCTTTCCAATTTAGCTCATTCCAAATCTTGGAAGGATCACTATAAACTTCGGCATAGTCCCCAGGCCGTCGACTAAGATAATCGACTTTTATGTTCACACCCGTCGCCTTCTTACACGCCTCCACAAACTCCTTCACCGAGCTACCTGCATTTCAACCTATCAGAGTCTAGTCGATAAAATGTAATCACAAGCGAGCTTTTGCTCAAAAAACTGACCTTTTCCCGTGCCAACATTGTAGATGCCGACTTTGCGTGGCGTAGCATGGGCTAATGCTTTCACATGTGCATCTATTAGGTCAGTTACATCAATGTAGTCTCTTACACATGTTCCATCTGCAGTGTTGTAATCTGTTCCCCTAATCTGTCATGTAAACGGCATCTAATCAACGTGTGTTTCGTATCTCAAGATATGAGTAAAAATATGTACCTTTAGGCCTGGGATTATTCCTCTGGCTGCATCAAAACACGCCCCGGAGATCCTTCCCTGCTCTCGTAATTCTGGACGTGGCGCTTCGCCTAATCGTCCCTCTGGATCAGACCCGATCACGTTGAAGTACCTGATCACGCGACACGTGTTTTTTTTTTAAAAACAACTAATACTACCCATACATTTGTAAATTAGTTTACATAAGACTCTCTTTACAAATATATCCCATCATTTATAGAATTAACTATTCTATCCAAACTAATCAAAACAAACTACAATTATATGTATATCCCAACAATGAAAAAAGTAGTAACCTTAAGATCATTACAGCCATGTCTGTTGTTTTGGCAAAGTCCCTGATCATGTCCTCTGCCATTTTCTTGGCTTTTCCATATGGATTAATCGGCACCTAAAACATCGAAAGGACGGTCGTTGCAATCAATCAAAATGAGGTAATGGGGAAGCAATGTAGGTGGAATGACTCACTTGAGGAGTGGTTTCTGTGATAGGCATCTTGTCCGGTTCGCCATACGTTGCACACGTGCTCGAATATATCAACGTCTTTACACCGTGTTTTGCCATCGCCTTCACGACCAAAAGCGTGTTCGATGTGATGTTATGATAGTACCTGCATAGATCAGACACTTTTAACTAATGTCACACAGATTCTCCTGCCCCCTCAGCTGTCAACAGAGTTTGCAAATGTATCAATTATGTAATAGGAAATCTCATCCGAATGAGAGGGTACCTAAGGGGCTCAGCAGTACTTTCACCAACATAAGCAACAGCGGCAAAATGCATAACAGCATCAAAAGCATTCTCTGAAAATATCTTATCTACCTAAAACCAAAGCTAAGAAAATCTTGCAATTTTTTAAAACCATTTTTCAAGATTTCGTGTTATTATATAATAGTTACTCTAGCTAATGACAGAATATGAGTGATTTTGTTGGGATACAGATGAAGCATCACCAAGATCAGCATATATAAACTGAAGGCTTCCAGGCTCTGGATAGAGTTGTTGAAGGAGTTTAACAGCCCCCATGTTTCCACGAGATAGGTTGTCCTATATATATATAAAAGTACACACCATTACCATATGAATCTATGCATACCATATGAAACTTAAACAACACGTACGTACCACAATGGTCACACGGTACGCATCCTTCAACAGACGAAGAACCGCATGAGAGCCTATGTACCCTGCCCCTCCGGTTACTAGCACGTGCGTCACGCCGGCCTCGTGCTGGGAGAACTGAATTTTTTCAATTCTTCACAACTTAGTTCGGAGATAAAAATTCTTTCACCAAGGAAATGGATCAATTTTGAATAACAAAATTATACCTTGATGGATTTACGAGGGCCAGATGACCAATTTATAAAGCAAATAACAAGTAGAGTGAGGGCAGCCACAAAAATGATTTTCCTACTCAAGTTGCTTCGTCTTCTTGTCTCGATGAAATCCATGCCACCCTAAAAATTCACAAATATGATGATTAAATTGCAGAATTCGAGTGATTTATTAATAAGATTAGGTATATATGAATACCGGATGATGTTAATTTTTATAGAATCACACTTGAAATTTGTGAGATCAAAGAATCTAATCGTACAATAAAATTTCCCTCTATTGCAAAGATTGGAATACAATCTAATATCAAGAGGAATGAATCCAAATTTAAAAACAAAATTCAAAATCAATTTAGGAGAGAGAGAGAGGTACCAGTGATCGAAAAGCTAAAATCTTGGAAAGGTTTGCATGAAAACAGAGCACCTAATTTGTTTGAATTTTAAAGGTCAAAGGCTGGCTGCTAGAAACGGAACAGTCTCTTTCGTTCTCTCTCTCTCTCTCTCTATATGTATATGTGTGTGTATTATATATGTGGAGAAATATGCGTAGATAGAGAGGTTGACAAAAATGAATAGAGTGTGAAAGGAAAAGATTAAGAAAATGGTGTGAGTTTTGCAATAGAAGAAAAGCGGACCATGTTGATTGATGAGTATAAGAAACGATGAACAAATTAAAAGCCATGAAATTAGGACATACATCCCTATATTACTAATAGGGAGTTTTTTTGCTGATGTGTCGAATTCTGGTGCATTTCGCTTATGTGTCGACTTCTGGTGCATTTTGCTTATGTGTCAATCTTACGTGGCATGATTGTGTGTCACTTTATCTTATGTGTCATTCATGTGGCATTGTGACCTTTCATAAGAAAAAGTCTAATAAAAAAATATAATTTTAGTTGGATTTGAACCCAAGACCTCATGAGTTTTTTTTACTACATTTACCAATTAAGCTAAGTATGAATCGTTATAAAATTTGAATATTTATTATATATAACTTGATTTACAAATATATATATATATATATATCTTTCTTTTAAAATACTCTTGGTTATTTGCACTTTAATTATCTCAAACTCTATATTTTTTCTTATTCTTTCTCTTCTTTTTTTCACAATATTTTAGGGTTGTTCCTTGATTATTTGTCAACATATAAATGTCTAATTGCTAATATTTGGAGTTTAGTTTATTTTTATTGATATTTTTTTCTTCATATAAATTCTACTTTCTTTCTCTCTTCTTCTATCTTGACGATAATTTTTTATTTTCTTTGTATTGCAAATTGACGGGTGAAAATATTTAAGGAGAATTTTAAGGTCATCAATGGTGTTTTTTTTTTTTTTTTCGACTGAATCATATTTTTTAAATAAATTGTATTATATACATTATATTATTGAATAATGTGATGATGTGTTAATAAAATATAAAATTTTAAATTAATTTTGAGAACAATCCCGCATATTTATGCGGGGTACTCATCTAGTATGACAATAATAAACACGCTAATATTGCCCATGCATTCATCTTCACTGTGTGTGTATGTGTGAGAGAGAGAGATTAAAACTTGAAATTAGACCAATTCTTCGTAGATCTTCGAATTATGTTTTTTTATTTTTTATTAATATGTTGCAACTTTAGACTTCATTTTTAGGATAGGTTTTATATAAAAATTATTCATAATAAATTTATCATAAAAGAATATTTGATTAGGGGTATTAAAAAATTTATCAGGTGCAATATCATTAATCTAGATTAAAAAATATTTACAACAATTACAATATAATATCACCGACCCATATTAATGATACTTCTGGTGAAATTATTAATACTCATAATTAAATAAATAATATTTTAAAATTGTTTTATATTACCATAAACTATTTTTATAAGATATTTTTGGCTAAATAGAGTGTTCTATCCACCCACTCCAAGAAATGGAATCTATTTCACAAGCATTAATTCTATCTAATTAATATTGATATCACAGCAAAATATTCAAAATTAATAGGAGTATGCAATATCTTTATTTATTTACTTTTTTATTTTTGTGTGGAGGGTTGTTCAGAATAAGGGAAAGCATGGAGTGAAATTTATTCATGCATGAATCATTTTGAAGAGTATGAGTTGTTTCATTAAAAAGTAGTAGTTGTTTTAACTAAAGTGTATTAAATCTGAAGGTACACGTTGTTTTTACGAAAGAGTATGAATTAAAGGGTTTGAGTTGTTCTACTAAAAAGTAATAGAAAATTATTTATGTATGAACAAGTTCCATACTAATACTCTCTGAAAAATGGATTTGATACTTCCTCATGAACAAGTTTCACACTATACACAGTTACACACTCTCAGAGAAAAACGTATTTGATACTTCCTCATTCCCATAAAAGCTTTCACACTTTCATTTTTGTTCCTTCCATAAAAGTTCACTCCGAAAATAAAAAAAAATCTCAAAAAGTGAAATCCTCACAATATCATTTGAAATTTTTTATGGGACGAGAAAGTATCATTTTAAGGCAAAAGAAATTCTTAAAATTTTATAAGGTGTGAAAGCTTTTAATTGGAACAAATTAAACTCAAATTTATATGGGATGAATGAAAAAAAAGAAATTGTGAAAGTTTTTATTAAACCGAGGAAGTACTAATTTTTTATGCTTATTTGAAAAGATATTACTACCATATATGATAATATGTAGTAATCCTGGAAATTTGAAATGCTAAACTTTTCTGCATCAAGTTACACCATATATTGTAAAAATTTGTTTGGATAAAGGGATTTGGATTATAAATTTTAAATTTACAATATATTCAATTTGTTTGGGTAAGTATTTAAATTGATGGATTTCAAATTTTTTATTTTTATTTTAGTTTAAATTGGAAAAATATTAAATATCTAAGTAAAACATGACATTTGAAAAAAAACGCTTTAAATTTTCAATTTTACTTGATGAAATCTTCTGATTTGGATAATTCAAATACGACGTCTTCGTTCTAATATTATCAATATCATTACTGAAATGCTTTCAAAAGAAAAAAAAGATTGTTACTTAAATATATTATTAGTCTTTCTAACCAAATTTATATTAATAAACCAAAGAGTAGGTGTTGTATCATGACATAAGATAATAAGGATGAGTATAACTAGGGCATTGACTCATTATCACTTTGATAGAGATGAATGTTAATTTATATCTTATGTTATGATACAGTTTCATACAAATTTTTGCCTAAACTGAAACACATTATTTTGGAAGATATTAATAATGAGTTAAAAACGTTAGAATATAGACAAATGAAAACTGCAATAATATGAATAGTTGACTTAGACTAATAACTGTTAAACTGAAGCAATTTTCGCTGTATTCTTTTTATTTTTAATTAATTTTGAGCGGAATTTTGGGTGTAGGCTAATTTGCTTGAAGAGGACACTAACGTGGAAACGTGCAAGTCTTGACGGACGACTTCTTCTCACGTTGCTTTAAATATCAATCTATTATAATTATTATTATTATTATTATTTTAAGAGTTAGGTTGTATTTTTATTTATTATTATTTTCATTGTTGTCCTTTTATTAATTTGGAAACGTCAAAGATTTTGGTTGGTCACTTTTTTTTGTAAAAGCATAAGTAACATATCATACAAACACATACACATATATGCACCTTTGTTAACATATTGTCATTATGTCTTCTGCAAGAATAAATAAAATAATACTCTCCAGTTCCTTAAAATTTTCACAAATTTGTTCTTTTAAAAGATGTGACGGTAGGGCGGTGAGGGATATTTTTGTAAAATTATATTATTAAAGTAATGGAATTAGTTTGATTAGTGTAAAAAGTAATGATATATTATATTTTACTATTGTGAGGTTGAGGTTTAACTAGGAAAATTCCTTTCAACATGTTCAAAGTGTTGGACAACATATCAAAGAAGAAAATGTGTAGAGTGCTAAGGGTATGTTTGTTTTGGGACTCACACGGATGGACTTTGGACTTTGCAATCCACGCCCCATACGAGTTCGGGATTTAAAATCGGGTTTTCAAATCCCAAACTCAATCCCTACCTATAAACCTATTACTAATTTTCATATAATTAAATACAATCACATCATCACTTTTTTATCATCCACTCAACTTCTCTCCTACTTTTCTCTTACACAATATAATAAAATAATACAACATCAATCACTAAAAGACATTGATTTGACATAAAGCAAAATCTCACCCTACTAAAATCCCAAAACAAACACATACTCATATTATTCATCAAGATTTTCACATCCTAAGATTTCAAAGTCATGACTTTCCCCGCACACTTAAATCCCAAAACAAACATACCCTAAGGGACAAAGATTTTATATTGACATGTTGTTATGAAATATATTCATACTAATGCTAAACCCGCGGTTTCGCGGGCTTGTAATTATTTTAATTATTATCTTTTAATTTTTAATATTTGAACGTATAATTTATATTTGAAATGCATCATCTTATCAAAGTTTATGAGTGTGATAGTTTTACTTCAGGTTACATATTAAAAATTCATTGCCTTTAGAAAAAAATAAAAACCAATGCAGATTGAGACTCCATTGATCTCTAGTTCAATAAAATAAAAAACTCATTACACGTTTGTTTAATTGCACTATAACTTAGTCGAAAGAATAGAACCAACATAATAACTGGAAACTTTGCTTATTTATAATTCAATTCAAATGAAAAAAAATTACACATTACGGAATATTTCTCTATAAACCACATTGTTGTGCTTTTTGATGGTTTACCGTCTGAATCCAAACACTGGATTTTTAAACCGCTCCTGCTCGTAACTCTAGACACTGCAACATAAAACTGCCCATGTGTAAACACCGACTTGGAAAGATAGAGTCCAACCGTAGACAAAAACTGCCCCTGACTCTTATTTATCGTCATAGCAAAACAGAGAAGAACTGGAAATTGTCTTCTTGTAAAATTCACAGGCATTGTGTTGTCCGAATTAGTCAAATTCATCCTAGAAATGTACACTTTGTTCCCAATATTTCTACATGATCAATTATTTAAAACCATAATTAATTAATCTATTAGACATTATGGAACCATTTGATTTTATTTCAAATATACTTTTTAATATGTGAAAACTATTTTCAAATACACTATCTTTTAATTGTAGAAGTTGAGACTTATCACCACATCAAATTTAAGTAAAATTTTATAAAACGTGGGACAAAGAAACCCCAATTATGATATGCTCAGTTGACCATATTTTATACAATTTGGACTAAATTGACCAAAATTAAAAGATAGTGTCCTAGTTTTGAAAGTTTGTAAAGATCATAATTTTGCAAGTTCATAAAGATATTGACTCAATTTTGCAAGTCCGTAAATATAATTTTACTAACACTCATAAGGTAGTGTCCTAAAAAAAAAAATCCTTTATAACAAATTTAGTTAATGGTAACAAAGTGTATTAATTGTTTATTTAAAGAACATTAATTGGTTAAATTAAAGTACATCTAAAAATAATAATAAAGTGGCTCATATATGAAACAATTTAATTCTATAACATACTCTCAATAGTAATATTTTATGATTAAAATATATAATACTATATTGAGGTTAATTATGTTTCTAATCTATCACCAATATTGTCTGAACTACGAATTGATATGTATATAATAAGTCATAAATTATAATTTTTATAATTTTCAGGACATTATCTTATGGGTGTTTGCAAAATTAGAACATTATCTTTTCGGGCTTAAAAATTTAGAAAACTATCTTTATGGGTTTATAAAATTAGAACACTAAGTAATCTTGCAAAATAAGGACACTATCTCGTATGTTGGGCAAATTTAGGCCAAATTTTATACAATGTGGGTTAAATAAAGCCCAATTATAACATGCTTAGTTGACCATATTTTATAAATTTTGGTCAAAATTTAAAGATAGTGTCATAACTTTGCAAGTTATAAAGATATTGTCCTAATTTTGCAAGTTCGTAAAGGTATTGTCTCAACTTTGCAAGCCCGTAAAGAAAGTGGCCTAATTTTACAAACCCTCATAAGGTAGTGTTCTAACATTACAATTTTTCCTTATAACCAATATATTTAAGAAAAGCAAGATTGAGAAACCAAAAAATAAAGTCAAATTTAATGGAAAAAAGTGTGAAATATTTTCAAAAAATACATTCTATTCATAACCGCTTCAGAGAAGAGTTGAGAGAGTTGACTTAATCTCTAGTTGTTGTTTTCTTGTAGAATCAAAACCATAATTAATTTCTATTAGACATTATAGAACCATTTGGTTTTATTTCAAATAAACTTTTTAGTATGTGAAAACTATTTTCAAGCACATTATCTTTTAATTGTAGAACTTGCTAATTATCACCATCTTCCGTTAAATGAAATTTAGATCAAACTTTATAAAACGTGGGACAAAGAAAGCCCGGTTATGATATGCTTAGTTTGTTGTATTTTATACAATTTGGACTAACTTGGCCAAAATTAAAAGATAGTGTCCGAGTTTTGAATACGAATAATTAAATGTTGAAAGCAATTCTAGGAATGAATAATGAAAGTTAAAAAACTTAACTAAGAAGAATGTTGAAATTGTATTAACAAAGTAATACAAATTGTATTAACTAAATCACAACTTAAACGTACTAATTTCTCATTATTCATATCCAAACACAATAAAAATATGACATACAATGAACTATAAAAGGAGTTAATTTATTAATTTAAAATACAAGGTCTTTTTTACATCATTATAACTTATAAGTGAATGAGCCAATTTACAACAATTATAAGTGAATGGGCTAATGACCGCAACTTGGGATCATTAACAACAATTTTAATAAGATTTACATATAATATTTTAAAATCGGTCATTAAAAATTAATAAGTTTATTAAGATTTTGGATATTTAGATTAAAAAATATCTCACTTTATATATTCTACCGAAGATCCAAAATTTATTAAAAAAATCGAAGCAATAACAAAAAAAGCACTGCAGTGGCAATCAAAAAATGATACACCTACGTAAATTAATATTATTAACAACGCGTGCAACAATAGAAAATTAGAAGCACAAGTCGAAGGCTATTGACAACCCATAAAATGAAAATTTTATAATCTTCAATGGATAACAACAAATTATAGCATAAGAATATACACTAATAATCCAAGCATGGACGAATCAATCATTGCAACTGTGTACCAAAAAAAAAAAAAAAAAAACCGACAAAGCAAATAAAATTGTGAAAATAATTATTAGGAATTACATTATGCAAATTAACTGTTTTAAAAAATTATGATAAAATTTTGAATTGTGGAAATAAAGGACAATAACTTATGACGTTACAAAAACAATACACAATTCCTTTGGAATTCACACTTCCTAAATCTTAACTTCAAATTGCATATATCTTAACTTCACGTTGAGTTGTAATACATATCTTACTTTAACACCGAAATAATATATCCCAAAAAATAAACTATGGTGTAAAATACATTTGAACGATGTAACCATTTAAACCCTATGCCAACTTTCAGGACTTATTATTTGCCCTATTTCTTCATACCGGAACCTCCAAACGACCCTTTTTTGTTGATCATTTGACTCAAAAAATAATTAGTAGACAAAACAAACAAATATTAGAACTACTATTTAATTCTTCTTCACCATACATTCATGCAACAAAAGAAAAAAAAAGACTAACAAAGATCGATATAAGTAGGAAATGCTTCAACACTTTCAAATTTCCAACAAAAAATTGCAAATACCAATGCATACAATTCAAATTCAAATATTGATCCATGAAAACAATCGTATTTATTAAATTAAACGATTCTTCAAAAATCTATTACATCAAACTTCCAGTACAACTCAAACATAATTTGAAATGGGCAAAAAAAAAATCGATTATTAGTATTTTAGTAGAAGAGAACTTCTACTAAGTCAATTTCAATTCCCTTAATTAGCAAATTTTGGCCACATTGTCAAACTTAAAACTAAACCCCTTGTAATTATGCAAACCACAAGGTCCACAACCGATAAAGTAAACAAAGGCAATAGTGACCTATAAATGTTAAGTTATTAAAAAAAACTCATGTCCAGTCTTTCAAATGTAGTACTAATTTACATTATTCTCATAATTACGTTTCTACTTTTATGATGATCACCAGCATAAGTAGTTGAAATAGTACCTTGTAAAAGGCACCCACACCCTCATTTTAAGCATGTTCTTGGTCACATCAGCAACTAATCCTTGGCCCGATTGTTTTCTGATCTGAAATTAAGAAATAAACCTCATAGATTATAATCAATAATGCTCTTCAAATAATAAATATAATCAGAAGCTAATGTTCCAACTTACATACAATATATTGTATTTACAAGATCCCATTAATTTGACTTGCAAAAAGTTGAGTGTTTAGATTGCAATTCCTGAGGTTGGAATAGACAAATATTAATTAGCTAAATAATATAATCTCATGGATTTAGCACAGAGCCTGATTCAAGCGAGACACACATTAGGATGAGGAAATCTATAATCTATAACTAAAAAAAAAAAAAATTCGAAGAAATAATAGTGATTATCCCAAACTACTATGCACAGAGGGACCATAATCCACTCCAATCGAACCACACTCCAAGTAAGAGATAACACCCATGATGCTATCTCTGCATCTATTTTATGCTCAACACAAAAATAACGACAACAATTGTATCTATTTCTTACGAAACCCATCCATTCATCAAGAAAATCTAAGAATAGAAACATCATGAATTTTTTAAATTATATCTAGAGTAAAAAAAAATCAGTGGGGTCATTAATTTGATGGGCAAGAAGCAGCAAAGAAAGTATAAAATGACTGCATACAATTATTCACCACCTTTATCTCATCAATTTTAAATTTTAAATTTCTCAACATAATTCCTTTTAGTTGGAAAACTTACAAAGAATAAACTACAAATACATATAATTTTGTTTGCTAAAAGTAAGATCCTATTTCTAATCCTAATCCAAGTCCACAGGTTCGGCTTAGAAGGATCCCCTCGTTTAAATTTTTTTTCCATTAGAATTTTTTTCCTATAATATTGTTTTAGTCTCCACGCCCAAACTAATTAACTAACTGAAGGAGTAGGCCTGTATATATATTAATAAAAAAAAGTCTTATAAGTTGTCAAAAAAGAATTGTTGAAATATCTTGATAAATTGCTAAGAAAATGATTAAAGGTGTGCAACTGAAATTGATGAAAGTTTATGATAAGTTATCACAAAGAAATGATAAAACAATCTTGATAAATTGTAAAAAAAAATAAAAAAAATTGATCAAATGTGTGTATAATTGGTATTATTGTTGAAAAAATTGATGAAAATCTTAGTATGTTGTTAATATTGAATAAATGAAAAGTCTTGCTAATATATATTTTTTTTTATGAAAAGTGTTTCAACAAGTATTGTTATCGTTAAAAATTGAAGAAAATTCTTCTTAAGTTGTTAAAAAAATAAATAGGTGGAAAATGTTAATAAGTTGTCATAAAAGAAAAAAAAAATCACTGAAAAATCTTCAATATGTTGTAAAAAAAAATTGATGACAAATGCATATAAAAGTGATGAAGATTCTTGCCTTTCGTGGGGGACAAGAAAAAATCACAGACAAATTTTGTGACTTTCAATTGAAATGAAGATTGATTACAGAATAAAATTAAACATTGGTACATTCATATCAAGATAACTATCATTCATCAACTATGACAACTAAACTAAAATATCAGTTAAATTTTATAAAAGCACAAAACAAAGGTATTTAATGAGTATTTGTCTTATATTTTGAAAAGATAAAATATTATTTTAGAATAGAAAAAAAACTATGAAATTACACAATCTGAAAAGTGAAATAATTCAATCCTACAACTTTCGAAATGCTTGCAATTAATGGATGATGTTACAAGAACAAGATGGTTATAATAAATTATATATGCAAATATTATTGATGAATTATTTTTCTGAACATTGAAATTCTTTAATGTGTGATATTTTTAGATATAAACTCGACTAATTTATTTTCTAAACTCAAAATATTATAGGTAACTTTATCGGTAAAACAACACTTGGAATTATTTATAGTTTGTAATTTTTTGTTATACTAACGTCTTAATTGCACCATTGAATATTTTCCCGATTGAGGATCTAAAGGGAAAAAAATTAAACTAAAATTGTTATATATGTACTTTGTTGATAAGCGAACAACTAAGCAATGATTAAAACAAAAAAAAAATTGGTTATGGCAAGGGAGAGGATAAAAAGGCGAAAAGTTGAGTAGTCGAGGGACAGCTGGCAAAGGTAATATGTTAAACAAGTGTCTTAACACTTTTCATAAGATAAAATAGGATGATTAAGGTGATAGCACCTCATGCTTGCTTAATGTGTATAAATACCCCAATTATTGAATAAAAATATAAGTCCATTATTACAATTCATACACTTATGCTGCCAAACTCTTTCCAAAATATTAATATACACATTCTTGATTTTTTATCTTTGTTTGATGATCTTAATTGATAGCAACAACCACTAAATCATTTGATTAAGAAAATGTCATCAACATACTTATGAATTAACTATGTCGCAAGAAATGTTAAATAATTTAGTAATTATATGTACCGAAAAAGACACGTTAAAACAAATTGATTGTGAATATGTTTCTCAAATACTTAGATAGAGTCATTTTACAATATATATTTTCTTTTATTTTTTGAAATATTATGTTGGTAGTTTTTTTTTTTTTCCGAAAAGGCACATTATTCAATTTCACCCCAGGCCAAGGCCAACATTGAAATGATATGTGCGGTCTCTAGTAAAACCACACATGTTTTGATATATTATATTGAGATCGGGTATATGACGGTTTAATGGAGTATGGTGTGACCTGAATCCAATCCCTCCAACGTCAAAGTCAATGAACTTGCAGAAATGCAATGTTGTTAAGAGATCGTTAGTAAAAGCAGTTGTCCAATATCCGCATCTCCTGCATTGTATTATAATCCTAATTCCAGTAAATCAGTCCAGTATGCTTGTTACACTCAAACAAACATATGTTAGCGATACTAACATAGAAGGAGGAGTGGGTTGTAGGCCGATTGTTTTTTGTCTTACCATGGAGAAGCAGTTATGGAGTAATATGTAAGTAGCTACACAAAGTCGACAAATACCGGAATCAGTTCTATCTGAAGATCAATTAAGTGAACTGAAATATTAGTTTCAATCCTATTATTTTCCAGGGTTAATTGCAAATAAAATCACAACCTTTTCGCAAATTGCAATATAATCTAAACTTTTGAATCTTTGCAAACAAAACTTCAATTTAATGTTTGGTTGCAATTTAAACCAACAACCAATTTTTTTACAGTCCAAAATAATGTTCCACCTATCTGACAATGAATAAATAATAGTATTAATATGTTTAGATTGGTTCGGATGACAACGCATAATTAATCATTACGTTTGAGCATATTGAAATCGGTCTTTTAGTTGGAATTTCTAACAAATTATAAATTGAGGTTTTGTTTGCAACTATTCAAAAGTTTAGATTAAATTGTGATTTGCGAAAAGATTGTGATTCTATTTGCAATTAACACTATTTTACATAATAAGTATCTACTGCATATCTAAGTCACAAGGAAATAAATGATAATGTTAAAATAACATTGCATTGGCATGGAAACATACTTTATATAACAATCTAAAATATGTATATGCTTGTCTACAAGAAATCGTGTACCACTTTAATGTAATTGAAGGCAACAAGTAAAAAGGGGTGAACCGGATACAATCCTACTCTATATACATATATAAAAAGCCTAATTTATCATGAAACTAAAAGCCATTTACCAGATTAAAATATCACTCCCAAAATTTAGTTATTATGCTTAAACAAGCATAAAAGAACCCATAAACAAAAAAATAAGATTTCGACTCACATAGAGAACCAGGCTTATCAAGGTGAAATTCTAGGCTCGGGGTGCAACAGTGCTCTTTCTTTCTTTCTCCCTTTTTTCATGCTCTACTGCTCTCTTTGTCTCTCTTGCACGGAACATGAAGAATTGAATACAACCCTTGTAGAGAAGATTAGATGGAATTTTTTAAAATTTGATTTTAAAAAAGGAACAGTGTGCAATTTCCTTTATCCCAATAATAATGTTGTAAGATTGTTAAGTTGAAATCAATTACCGTGATGATTACATTACCAATTAAAAGTTCAAATTAACATTTTTTTTATAGAAAATAAAATTTCTATAGGTGATAGTAATAACTTAAACTCAAACCCTATGTTGTAGGGGTGTGGGGATGCGAGTGATGGGTGATATGATACAAGTTATAATATGAATTTAAAAAAAAAATAAGAGTACGATATGTTAATGATAAGTCCGCTTATTTATATTTTATTATATATAATACATAAAAAATGAGAAGTTATTGATATTAGTAAATTACACTAAATGTATCTGTTTTGAAAGGGTATAAGTTATTTTTTATTAAAGGTATTAGTTGAAGTCATAGTATTAGTTAATTTCACAAAAGGTTTTAGTTGATTCATCATAAAGTATTAATAAATTATTATTCACGGTAATAGTTTACCGTGAATATCGTTACAATAATAATTTGCCATAAAAAATATTAGTATGTATAGAGTGAAATTGGTTCATACATGAATCATTGAAGGGTGTTAGTTTTTTTCACGAAAAAGTATGAGTTATTTTCACGGAAGAGTATTAGTTGTTTACATTGGAGAGTCTTTGTTTGTTTTCACTTGACAACTAAGGGGGCGCTTGGTTAACAACTCTTCAATGGTAATGGGAATGAGATTGAAAATTAGTGTAATTAGCATGATTCATGTGAACAAAATGACTACCTCTCCTCCTAAATAAGGTAATCACTACTCCATTTTGATTACCTTATTCTCTTCCTACAATCATCCTCCTCAATCACACCCCCATTCCTCCACCAACAACCATTTGTTGTCAACTTCTATTTTAAAATTGGGGCATGACACTAGCAATTGTGTCACCATTGAAACACTTCTTCCCCTAACATATCATTTTTCTTATGAGGGCATAGATGGAAATTAATTTTCATTCCCATTACCATTGAAGAATTGTTAACCAAGCGCCCCCTAAGACTTTCTACTTTTCTTTCACCTAATTATTATCCCACTAACTAACAATAATAAAATAATACATCATCATCACTCAAAATTATTCATTTGACATAAAACTTCATCCACCCCTACCACATCCAACACAAAGTAAGATTATCTACATCCATAACCTTCTCTCAACCCAACCTAAAATAAAATATTAATTTCTATCTCATCCACATACACAATCTACAATTCAACCTAATTTTATATTTTTTTATACCCACATTCACAACCCAACACAACCTATGATAATTTATATCTTTTATTATATATTAATTACACATTCATATTTAAAATGTGTCAAAAATATATAAAAAAATAATTTGATATTCAAAATTTATTATAATAAAGAAAATAATTTATCATACATTTAAAATAAATTATGATAATAAAATTATAATTACAAGAGTTTAAAAAAGAAATTGAAAAGAAATAAATCTAGCTACAAATAGATGCATGAAATAAAAAAAAAATTATAAATACAAACTAATAAAAAAAATAGAGATTTTCAACTTGTGTTCTAAAATATATCAATATTGATCTCTATTGATAGAGAATTAAAAAAAAATACAAAATTTGATATAATTTTTAGGACTAATTGCACTAAACCCACCTAACTATCGATGATTTTTTTACACCTAAACCATCAAACTATATTTTCTTGACACTAATACATACAAACTATCAAATTTTGGTACATAAACCACTAAACCCTAATTTTCAGCCAAAAAAATTGATTTTAACATATAAGAGATATTTTTGTAAAAAAAAAAAGACAATTAACGAAAAACGATGCAAGAAAGTGGCACATGGGACGAAGAACGATATCAAGGGGCGAATGCACGAGACTGTGTATGGCGGAATGAAGATGCAAAACGGTAGATGATGAAAGTGGTGATGAATGTTGTGTATTCCTCGTTCCAATTGGAATGAAATTGTGAAGAGTTTTGAGAAAAATGTCATTTTCCGAAGCACATGCGCCATAATATATATGTTTTTGGGAAAAAAATGATCAGAAATTATGTTTAATGATTTATGTGTCAAAATTTGATAGGTTGTATGCATTAGTGTCAAGAAATATAGCTTGATGGTTTAAGTGCAAAATCGTCGATAGTTTGATGAGTTTGTTGGAAATTGGTTATATATATTAACTAATTTTTTGAGAAATGAAAATGTTGTTTTTTGGGAAAACAAAAATAACGAGATTGTTCTACTCTCGGAGTAGATGAACGTGGTATATTTAATATCTCAAAATCGATTTCCGGTGAGTGAGAAATTAATTTGGGAAGTTGGATAATTATTCATGTGTGTTAAATGGATGATGGGAATGGAAAGTGTGTTCCATCCCACATTGGAAACTTGCAAGAAGATTTTCTTGGATATAAGAAGGAAAATGTTCATGTTCTTCAACTTGGTACATGGGGATCCTAACCATGGACCACACACGCGCGCGCGTGCGCCCCGCCCCGCCGCGCCCGAGCCCGGGACCGGGTCCGGGTCCGTGGTACGTGGTTCTTGGCAATTGGGCTTTGAGGCCTACCTATATTTTTAGAGTACCAAAAATATGAAAAGGCCCAATACCTTTTTGGGCCGAACCGGTTTGGGAGGCCCATCGGATTTGAGTCGGCCCACGAACATGATTAATACACTCGCAGAATGATTAATACACTCTAGATTTCGAATTTGATTTAAAATTGAAATATTCGGAGGAATATTCTGTTCTTGCTTCCCAAGAAAGAGATAACGTCTCTATCTGTTGATTTCGTAGTTATCCCACGATTTTTTCACTCGATAATCCTCATCTGCAGTGCAGATTTCCGCCTATATATACCCCTTCGTATCCAGACTTTCAAACCACCTTTCAGCCTACGAATCTTAGAGTTTAGAAAGCCTTTCACATATACTTATTTTGTTCAGTTCGAAATTTTGATTTCGTTCGCCGAGAGTTTATACACGGTGGTGCTGTCGGTATAAATTGATAAACTGTTTTATCTTTGGAGACTCGTACGCACGATACCGTAAGCACTATACGGGGCGTATTCAGTCTTGCGGGAAAAGGATTTTCCTTGACTCGGTTTTTCATACGAATTCGTTTCGTATTTACTTTGTTCGTGCAGTGATCGAGACGCACCCCATACATCACACACAACAATCACAAGACTGAATATTTTCTGTTTCGAATCACTGCCATGTCGAACCACAATTCCGACAACGAGATGAATATAAGTTCACTGCAAGCTACTCCTACCAAAGATGCATGTAATACATCTAACTCTCCTACGGGTAAGTCTGATCCCTCTTCTGCTTTTCAATTGGGAAACTTTGGAAGCATTCTTAATGAGTGGTTCAAAGCCAATCCCTTCATGGGAAACTCTAGCACTAATCCCTGTGTGGGAAACTCAAGTGCCAATCCTTTAGGGGGAAACTTCGGCGGCAATCCTTTCGTAGGAAATGTAGGGGCCAATCCCTTCTTGCCAACCAATCAGGCCTCCCTCCCGGGGACTGTTAGGCCGGTTGTGGTGAAAGGAGAGAAACCCGACAAGTTTTCGGGTAATGACTTCAAGAGGTGGCAAAAGAAGATGCATTTCTACTTGACCGCCATCTCCTTGGTGAAATATGTCAAGGAGGATTGCCCGAGCGTACCCGCAGAAGATGCTGATCGGGAAACAAGGATCGCCTACGATACTTGGATCCATGATGATTATCTGTGTAGGAACTACATCCTAAATGGGCTGTCTGATGCCCTCAATGATGTATATGATGAATACCCAACTTCCAAGGCTTTGTGGGAGTCTTTGGAGAAGAAGTACAAAACTGAAGACGCAGGAACTAGCAAGTTCGTTGTCTCCACTTTGTACGAGTTCAAAATGGAGGACAATAAATCCGTTGTCGAACAAGTCCAAAAGCTGCAAGTGATCTTCCACAACATTGCAGTACAAGGGATGGAGCTGCCTGAAGCCTTTCAGGTTGCCACTGTGATTGACAAACTGCCTTCATCTTGGAAGGAGTTTAAGTCCTACCTCAAGCACAAGCGAAAGCAAGTGACCATGGAGGATCTTGTTACCCGATTCCGGATCGAGGAAGATAACAAGAAAAGAGAGAAGAAGGGCTCGATTGCTTCAATCGAGGCAAAGGCGAACCTGGTGGAGAAAAGTCAACCATCGAAGAAGAGGAAGCGTCAAGACGATAAAGACAAAGGCAAGGCTGTTGCTGCTGCTCCTACCCCGAAGAAATTCAATGGGAAGTGCTACAATTGTGGCAAACCCAATCATCGGGCCGCTGATTGTCGTCAGCCCAAGAAGGAAGACAAGGGAAAGAAGAACTCTGTGAACATTGCAGAACGAGAGCTCACGGAGATGGATATGTCTGTTGTAGTGACCGAGGTCAACATGGTGGACAACAAGAAAGAATGGTTCGTGGACACTGGTGCTACTTGCCATGTTTGCTCGGAGAAGTCTGCCTTCTCCACTTATACTCGTGCTGAGGGGAGAAAGCTCTACATGGGAAACCAAGCCTCGTCTGAAGTGGCTGGTGTCGGAATGGTGGTGATCAAACTGACTTTGGGAAAGGAGCTGAAACTGAAGGACATGCTGCATGTCCCGGACATCCGGAAGAATCTGATTTCGGGGTCTCTTTTAGTTAGTAATCAGTTTAAACAAGTGTTTGAGTCAAATGGCGTTGTACTTAGCAAGTTTGGCATCTTCCTAGGAAAGGGTTACCTCGAGAAGGGCCTTTTCAAGATGTCTGTCATGACTGTAAGCCGTGATGGCAAAAACACTATTATCAATGAGAATGCTTCTACTTCTGCTTATATCGTTGAGTGTTCCTCTTTATGGCATTTTAGATTAGGACATGTTAATCTAAAATCTATAAAACGTTTAGTAAACTTAGATTTACTAAAAATTGAGAATGTTGATACATCCAAAAGATGTGAAATTTGTGTAGAAGCAAAGATGACTAAATTACCATTTAAGTCAGTTGAAAGGAACACTACTCCTCTAGAATTAATTCACACTGATGTATGTGATTTAAAGTTTGTGCAAACTAGAGGTGGAAAAAAGTATTTTATTACTTTTATTGATGATAGCACAAGATTCTGCTACGTTTACTTGCTTCGAAGTAAAGATGAAGCTATTGAAGCTTTTACAATTTATAAAAGTGAAGTAGAGAATCAAATGAACACTACAATTAAAGCAATTCGTAGTGATAGAGGTGGAGAGTATGTGGCTCCGTTTGAACAATTATGTGCCGAATTCGGCATCATACATCAAACGACAGCTCCCTACTCACCTCAATCAAGGAAAAACCGAACTTTGAAAGAGATGATGAACGCAATGTTAATCAGCTCGGGTTTACCTCAGAACATGTGGGGGGAAGCTATACTGTCAGCTAACCACATTCTGAATAAAATTCCACTTAAGACTCTAGATAAGACACTTTATGAGTTGTGGAAAAATCGCAAACCATCTTACAAATACCTCAAAGTGTGGGGGTGTTTGGCTAAGGTTGAAGTGCCGCTTCCTAAACAAGTGAAAATCGGACCTAAGACGGTTGATGGGATCTTTATAGGATACGCCTTCAATAGTAGTGCATATCGGTTCTTGATTCACAAATCAGAAATACCCGATATGACTGTAGGCACTACAATTGAATCAAGGAATGCTATTTTCTTTGAAAATGTGTTCTCGTGTAGGGACAAAGAAGAAGTGAGTTCAAATAAATGAACTCATGAAGAATCAAGTGAAGCTGCAGGTCCTTCCACTTAGCAGAGTGAAGAACTAAGATGCAGTAAACGAGCTAGAATTGATAAGACCTATGGTCCAGACTTCATCACGTATGTGTTAGAAGAAGAACCTAGGACTATCAAAGAAGCTCTTTCCAGACCAGATGCATCTCTCTGGAAAGAAGCAATAAACAGTGAATATGATTCAATTCTGCAAAATCATACATGGGAGTTGGTTGACCTCCCTAAAGGTTGCAAGACCTTAGGATGCAAGTGGATCCTTAAAAGAAAGTACAAAGCAGATGGATCAATTGACAAGTATAAAGCCCGTTTGGTTGCAAAGGGTTTTAAACAAAGAGAATGACATGATTTCTTTGACACATACTCTCCGGTTACAAGGATTACATCCATTCGTGTACTTATCGCGATTGCTGCTGTGCATAATCTCGAAATACACCAAATTGATGTAAAGACTGCTTTTCTGAATGGAGAGATGGATGCTGAGATGTACTCGGGAGCGAGAAAAAGGTTTGTAAACTCGTTCGGCCGTTGTATGGACTTAAACAAGCTCCTGTACAATAGCATTTGAAATTTGACAATATTATGTTGTCAAATGGATTTCGAATTAACGAATGTGACAAATGTGTGTATGTGAAAGATACACCAAATGGATTTGTTATCGTATGCTTATATGTTGATGACATGTTAATCATAGGTAACAATTCAAATGTGATCGTTTATACGAAGAACATGTTAAAAAGAAATTTTGACATGAAAGATACGGGTTTAGCAGACGTGATTCTAGGAATCAAGATAGAGAGAACTTCAAATGGAATTTCTTTAACACAATCTCATTATGTTGAGAAAGTCTTGAAGAAATTCAAAGCATTTGATGATCCACCTGCTAAAACACCATTAGAACAAAATGTTCATCTGAAGAAAAACAGAGGTGAACCTGTGAATCAGTTGGAATATGCAAGGATCATTGGAAGCGTGATGTACATTACAAATTGCACACGTCCTGATCTTGTGTGTTCTGTGAACAAACTAAGCAGGTACACGAGCAATCCAAGTCATGAACATTGGAAGGCTTTGAAAAGGGTCTTGAGATACTTGAAGTATACTCTTGATTTTGGGCTACACTACACGCGACATCCAGCTGTACTTGAAGGGTACAGTGATGCTAATTGGATATCCGATAGTAAAGACTCGTTCTCAACTAGTGGATACGTATTCATTATTGGAGAAGCAACTGTATCGTGGAAATCCACAAAGCAGACGTGTATTGCCCGTTCCACTATGGAATCTGAATTCATCGCTTTGGATCAAGCTGGTGAAGAAGCCGAATGGCTTCATAACTTCTTAGAAGACATTCCTTGTTGGAACAAACCAGTACCATCTGTAATGGTACATTGTGACTATCAAGCTGCTATTGGTAGAGCTTTGAGCAGTATGTACAATGGAAAGTCGAGACATATCCGTCGTCGACATAACTCCGTTAGACATTTGATCTCAACTGGTATTATAACAATTGATTATGTAAGATCAATTGATAGCATAGCGGATCCGCTCACGAAGAGCTTGAATCGAGATCAAATGAATAAGCTGATAGAGGGAATGGGTCTAAAATCCACAAATAAAACTGAAGCAGTGGTAACCCAACCATGATGACTGGAGATCCCAAGAACTTGATTCAAAAGGGAAAACTAAGCTGTGAATGTTAGTTGTACAACACTTGAAAATCGTGACCATTCCTGACAGCACTGTGTCAAGTGTTAGTAAACCCGTGAGTTGTGGTAAAGGATAAGTCTTTGACTTTTAATGATTCCTATAAGTCCATGTGGGACTGAGTATGACGGGATACTCGAAAGGAGATCGCCTATATAAATGAGAAGTGTGGGCCGCTTCGACCAAACATTTATGAATACAAAGGGCGTCCAGGGCCAAAATGGATAAAAACGTGAGAACAAATCGGAATCGAGACTGACTTGTGTCTGCATTGTCTGTAAGGTATACACTAAGGAGGATTAGTTCAAGGCATCGTGTCCACTAAGCCACCGGTATACCCGATAGTGCCGGGCTACGGAAAGTTCAAAGCCATTGGCTACTTATCCGGAAGCAATGAGGTCTCAATCGAGCTGAACGAACAAGCCTGACTCTGTATAGGTGCAATTCTCACTCATGTGGGGGATTGTTGGAAATTGGTTATATATATTAACTAATTTTTTTAGAAATGAAAATGTTGTTTTTTGGGGAAACAAAAATAACGAGATTTTTCTACTCTCGGAGTAGATGAACGTGGTATATTTAATATCTCAAAACCGATTTCCGATGAGTGAGAAATTAATTTGGGAAGTTGGATAATTATTCATGTGTGTTAAATGGATGATGGGAATGGAAAGTGTGTTCCATCCCACATTGGAAACTTGCAAGAAGATTTCGTTGGATATAAGAAGGAAAATGTTCATGTTCTTCAACTTGGTACATGGGGACCCTAACTATGGACCACACACGCGCGCGCGCCCCGCCCCGCCAGAGCCCGCACCCGGGCCCGGGACCGGGTCCGTGGGTCGTGGTTCTTGGTTCTTGGCAATTGGGCTTTGGGGCCTACCTATATTTTTAGAGTACCAAAAATATGAAAAGGCCCAATACCTTTTTGGGCCGAACCGGTTTGGGAGGCCCATCGGATTTGGGTAGGCCCACGAACATGATTAATACACTCGCAGAATGATTAATACACTCCAGATTTCGAATTTGATTTAAAATTGAAATATTCGGAGGAATACTCTGTTCTTGCTTCCCAAGAAAGAGATAACGTTTCTATCTGCTGATTTCGTAGTTATCCCACGATTTTCTCACTTGATAATCCTCATCTGCAGTGCAGATTTCCGCCTATATATACCCCTTCGTATCCAGACTTTCAAACCACCTTTCAGCCTACGAATCTTAGAGTTTAGAAAGCCTTTCGCATACACTTATTTCGTTCAGTTCGAAATTTCGATTTCGTTCGCCGAGAGTTTATACACGGTGGTGCTGCCGGTATAAATTGATAAACTGTTTTACCTTTGGAGACTCATACGCACGATACCGTAAGCACTATACGGGGCGTATTCAGTCTTGCAGGAAAATGATTTTTCTTGACTCGGTTTTTCATAGGAATTCGTTTCGTATTTACTTTGTTCGTGCAGTGATCGAGACGCTCCCCATACATCACACACAACAGGGTTTAGTGCAATTAGGCCTAAATTTTATTCTTTTTAAATACATATTATCATAATATTTACACAATATATTTTATCTATACAAAATTTAATTCAACTAATCATATGATTAACACATGTTATATTGTAATTGGCACAATTTGAGTTGTCTTGGGGTGTGTGATGTTTGCAATCCGCCCCAAAGTCTCAACCAGTTGGTAAACTTCAATTCTTTTCTATTTTTTTCCTTTTCTTCATTTGAGGCCCTCGTAAATACTACCTAAATGGATAATAAGAATGAAAATTGATAGTCCATTTGGTGAAATTTTTTGTTTTCAATTTTCCTATATAATTGTAAATTGAAAAGTGAATGTTCTTTAAATATTTGTAGATTTTTTTTTTTTGGGGGGGTGTGTTTATTAAATGTTTCATTTGTATAGTGAATTGTAAAATATTTTAGAGAATATTCTCAACTATTAAATTAAAGTGGTCTCCACGTTCATTTAAGATGTGAATTTCTACAAATAATACTATATATTTCATTAATAACTCATCTAATAAGTATCTTAGTGGTATAACTAAAAATAATGGTTGAAACTAAAAAAAATAAAATATTTTCATTAATTAGAAGTTATAATTTATTTTATATTGTATTCTTCAAGTTTGTGTCTTAACTGACAAAATGTGAATGACGAAAAGAAAATCTTGCACTTTGAGGCATACAATTTAGGTCAAATGTGAATGTTATTTGAAAACGTCTATTTTTTCTCTCTCCACATTTAGGGTTAAAGGGCTTTTTTACGCTCTGTTCTCAACGACACACCACCAATTTAACATTATATATAAATTGAGCTTACCATAGCAGAGAAGCGACGTTATACACCAAAATACCTAGTAAGGGAAGATAAATCCACAATTAGAATTGTTAATAAATGCCTAGTAAAATTATAAATATTTTGATATGTTATATTGAGATCGAGTATTTGAAAATTAAATAGAGTATGTCATGACCTGAATCCAATCCCTCTAAGGTCAAAATTAATTAAGTTACTAGAATACGATATTCCAAATATTGTAAGAAAAATCATAAGTTATTCAATGCCCGCATCTCCAAAACCGAAATGTAATCTCAATTCTGGTAAATCAGTCCAGTATGCCTGTTATAATCAAACAATACATATGTTACTGATATTATTTACAAGAGCGTGGAAGGAAGAGAGGTTTGTAGCTTACCATAGCAGTTGAAAGAGCATAGCAAAGACCACAAAAGTAACTACACATAGTCACAAATGTTGAAGAACAACACGAATTTATTTTGTGTATATTGATCTTAATTTTGCATACACTGGATATGTTCTATTTATACAAGTTTGGAGTGTCGAAGCTTCTTAGAGCTTTTAAAAATGGTTTCTAACTAATGAGAGTAATTAGCACTAACTATGTAACTAATTGAAAATTAACTTCCTAACTAATTTGCTGAGCAATGAATGTGACTGTAAAACCGGCTTCTAGTTAATATATTCAATAACAAACAAAGTCAACAAATGCTACATACTACATATCTAAGCCACAAGGAAATAAATGACAATTGTATTTGAAATCACATTGTGCCGGCATGAAAGCCACTTCAAAGAACAATTTAAAATATATAAAAGAACTCTCGATATCATCTTAACCTAATTGAACCAAAGACAACAAGTGAAATAAAGAATATGATATGATGTAATTCTTGATTTTATAATAGTTGCATTTCTTTCTGTAAGAAAAGATTTAATTACCAATAATTTGGTGATTAAGTTTTCTACTTATAAACTCTCTGTGAACAAAATTGGAATTTCGAATTGAACGAAAAATATTGCGAAAGGCTTTCTAAACTCTAAGATTCGTAGGCTGAAAAGATGAGTACGAAAGTCAGGATATGAAGGGGTATATATAGGCGGAAATCTGCATTGCAGATGAGGATGATCGGTTGAGAAAATCGTGGATTGGCCACGAAATCAGTGGATAGAGACGTTATCTCTTTCTTGGGAAGCAAGAACAGAATATTCCACCGAATATTTCAATTTAAAATCAAATTCAAATTCTGGAGTGTATTAATCATTACTTGAGTGTATTAATCATGTTTGTGGGCCGACCCAAATCCGATGGGCCACCCAAACTGGTTCGGCCCAAAAAGTTATTGGACATTTTCATATTTTTGGTATTCTAAAAATATAGGTAGACCCCAAAACCCAATTGCCACGACCCACGGGCTCGGGCAGGGCGGGGTGCGTGCGTGTGTGGTCCATGGTTAGGGTCCCCATGTACCAAGTTGAAGAACATGAACGTTTTCCTTCTTATATACAAGGAACACTTCTTGTAATTATTCTATGTGGGATGAAACTCAATTGTTCCTGCCCATGATATTATTCAACACATTTGAATAATTATCCAACTTCCCAAATTAATTTCTCACTCACCGGAAATTAGTTTTGGAATATTAAATATACCACATTCATCTACTCCACGAGTAGAACAACCTCGTTATTTTTGTTTTCCTAAAAACTAACATTTTCATTCCTAAAAAAATTAATCAAAGTCAGGGTATAAAAAACCAATTTCCAACAATCATAGCATCGACCGGGTCGAGTTGTATGGCTCAGTCAAGCGGGACCATTTGTTAAGAGATGTTTGTTAGCTGCGAAATTTGAAGGAAAAAAAAAACGAAAAATAGGTATTGCTCATTTTTAAAGGCAAACAAAGTACAAGATGAGATTGGGTGTTGCCTTAAAAGCCTTGGAGAGAAGATTTGGGGATATTAACCACAAATTGAAGAAATCTACACACACTTTCACACTTAGATGTGTTCTTCGTCCTTTACTAGTGAAACGGGGATACAAACTAGTATAATATTTCCTTAGGTTTATTTGAATTTGACTCGTCACTTAAACCTCTATCTATTTAGTGATCCATCCTGCTTGTGTTGGTAATCTAGATTTAGCTTAAGCATTTCGCACTCTTGATTAAGTGTTTGATCTAGAAAGAACAAGACTATCTTATAATACTTTGTTTTTACACTAACCCTTCTCCAAGGGTTCGACCCATATTTGCCTTCATAAAATAGTCATTGTACACACTTGCGGTAGAACTTATGGAACAAGCAACTGTTAATGAATGAGCTAAGAAAAATGAGGAACACTTATTCGCAGAGTGAATTCTATTTGAATAAAGGGAGAAATTGGACCCACTATCAAATAAGCCGCAAATCATTTTTATTTATTTTTTTTACATCCGAGCTCTTCATCTTCTCAATAGGATCAAATAAGCTCTATCTTCTAAAAATTACACATAAACTCCGAGATCAATATTCGTGACACGAAATCAAAAAGGTTGATGGACCCCACTATCCAATTCCATTATATCTAATTTACGGAGGGGATCTCCTGTTACATAATGGTGTAACATTTTCTGTGATATTATTTAGATTATTGCCACGTGTCATAATAGATAGAAATTAACTTAACCAGATTAACTATGAGTTGGAGAAAATCCATATATTCTCTATCAAATCTTACCATTTATTCTCCTTTCCAAACATAAACAATATGCTGTTAGATTATAATTTGTAATTTCATAAGTCATGAATGTCTTTCAAATTCCATAGTCAAGTCAAAACTCTGACTTTATGTTTTCAAGAACAATAATTCTGTAATTTTTTAGATGCATGTACCCGTCTACTATATAAACATATGTACGATCATATGATTCAATCAATCAGAAAAAATCAATAAAAAAAACAAGAGCAGCAGCTTTGCAATTCATATCCAATTCTCAAATTATTTCATCCTTATTTTCTAACAATTTTGGCATCAGAGCACGGGTTAATCTAAAATGTCTGCAAGTACAAATTCCATTTTCTCATATACCACAAACCAAATTCCAATCTTCAATGGCGAGCACTATGATTACTGGAGTTCTCAAATGGAAACCATATTTCTTTCACAAGATCTATGGGACATGATTGAGGAAGGCTACGAAGAACGCCCAAATCCACTCGACGATTCGTGGACCGAAGAAAACGAGAAGGAATACAAGGAGAATGTGAAGAAAAATGCTACTGCCTTAAGAATTATTCAGCAAAACCATATACCCCAGGATTTACGGTGTCAAGAAAGCAAAAGATGCATGGGAAACTCTAAAAACAGAGTTTCAAGGATCTGAAAAAGTGATCTCGATCAAATTACAAACTTTATGGAGTGAATTTGACAAACTGTCCATGAAAGAGAGTGAGCTTGTCAAAGATTTTTTTTCCAGAGTTGCTGAAATTACCAATCAAATTAAAAGCTGCGGAGATGAAGTTCCAGAGAAGAAGGTGGTCGAGAAGATGTTGAGAAGCCTTCCGCAAAAGTTCGAGCATATTGTAGCGGTGATCACGGAAACTAAAGACCTTGCGAAGCTCACGCAATATGAACTCATGGGTTCCTTAGAAGCCCACGAGCAAAGAGTAACTAAATATAACAGTCAACCATTAGAGCAAGCTTTCCAAGCAAAGGTGAATGTTTCAAAAGGATCGCAAGGAAGAGGAGGACAATCTCGTGGGCAGTCTTATAATAGAGGTGGTGGAAGAAATTCTCAAGGAAGAGGTAGAGGACGTGAAAGAAGTGATTCCTCTTGGCAGCAAAAATCTGGTAATCCTAATTTCGAATGCATCATTTGCAAAATTGGTAATCATGAATCAAAAGATTGTTGGTACAAATGTCCAAGATGTAAAATTCCTAACCATTCTGATAGAGATTGTTGGTTTAAGAAAAAGGCCTTTCATTTTTCAACTATGGATGATGAAAATAAATTGTTCGTGTCCATTGCAAATAAAAAGGAAACAGGAGAAACCTGGTATCTTGACAGTGGTTGCAGCAATCATTTGTCCGGAAATCAAAAGGAATTTGTTGAGTTGGACAAAAATTACTCCTCTCATGTGGAGCTTGGTGATGGCAAGCATATAAAGATTGAAGGGAAAGGAGTCATCGGAGTCCATACAGAAAAAGGTAACAAAAGATTCATTCATGATGTTCATTACTCTCCTAACATTACTCAAAATCTCTTGAGTGTCGGACAAATGATGAGAAGAGGCTATAAATTGATTTTTAATGGCGATACATGTGAGATTTTTGATAAATCTGGAGAACATGTTACCACTGTGAAAATGACTCCTAATAATCTTTTTCCACTCAACCTAAAATCTTATGCTGCCTTTGGAAGTGGAGTTTCTAATGATACTTACTTGTGGCATTTGAGATAGGGTCATTTGAATTATAATGGCCTGCAGCTTTTGAAGCAGAAAAATATGGTTGTTGGTCTCCCAGAAATTACAAAAAATGACGGTGTATGTGAAGGTTGTATTTTCGGTAAGATGCATCGTCTCCCTTTTCCCAAAACAGCTTGGAGAGCTCATACACCACTCGAGCTAGTGCGTGCGGACATTTGTGGACCAACTAGAACACCATCACTTGGCAACAAAAGGTATTTTCTTTTGTTTGTTGATGATTTTACAAGAATGACTTGGGTGTATATCATTGAGCAGAAATCTGAAGCTTTTACCAAGTTCATGTATTTCAAAGCCTTTGTTGAGAAGCAAAGTGGATGCACATTGAAGTGTCTTAGAATGGATCGAGGAGGGGAGTTCATTTACAAGCCTTTTCTGAATTATTTCCATGATCAAGGAATCAAGAGACAGCTTACAATAAGATACACACCACAACAAAATGGTGTGGCCGAAAGGAAAAACCGCACTATCGAAGAAATGGCCAGAAGCATGTTGAAGGGCAAAGGACTTCCAAATAAATTTTGGGCCGAAGCTGTAAATACAGCCGTACACATTTTAAATCGATCGCCTACAAAAGCCGTTCGAAATAAGACACCATTTGAAGCATGGCATGGGAGGAAAACTGTAGTAAATCAATTTAAAGTTTTTTGTTGCATTGCTTATGCACTGATTCCCTCTCAAAGCAGAGAAAAATTTGATGGCAAAGGTGAAAAACTCATTTTTATTGGATATAGTGATGAGTCAAAAGGTTATCGTCTTTTTAATCCAATATCTAATGAGTTAGTGCTTTCTAGAGATGTTATATTTGATGAAGGTGCAGAATGGAGATGGGAGGAAGAAGAAGTAGTGGAGCAAATACCATTTACTCCTCTTGAACCAAAGCAATCACCCCAAACCGTTGCTGGTCCATCAAATAATAATGAAAGAAAATCAGATTCAGACTCGAAAGATCGTCCAAGAAAATATCGTTCATTGGCCGAAATTTATGAGTCTTGCAATATCGCCCTTTTTGCAGGTGAACCAAAAAGCTTCGAGGAAGCAGTTCGGGAAGAAGTTTGGAGAAAAGCAATGAATGAAGAAATGGAAAGCATTACAAAAAATAAGACTTGGCAATTGGTAGATCTTCCAAAAGGAAAAGAAGATATAGGGCTTAAATGGGTCTTTAAGACCAAGTTTAATGAAGATGGCAGTGTACAAAAGCACAAAGCTCGCCTAGTTGCAAAAGGCTACTCTCAACAACCTGGAGTAGATTTCACGGAGACGTTTGCCCCAGTTGCAAGGATGGAGACGATTAGAACTGTTCTTGCTCTTGCGGCTCAATTGGAGTTGGAAGTTTTTCAGCTTGACGTTAAATCGGCCTTCTTACATGGAGAGTTGGAAGAAGAGGTTTATGTTAAATCGGCCTTCTTACATGGAGAGTTGGAAGAAGAGGTTTATGTTAAACAACCTCAAGGTTTTGAAGTAAAAGGAAAACAAGAAAAAGTTTACAGATTGCATAGAGCTCTTTATGGCTTGAAACAGTCGCCGAGAGCTTGGAACCAAAAGATTGATGGATATTTTCAGAAAAATGGATTCATTAAAAGTCCATCAGAACCATCACTTTATGTGAAAACAAAAGGAAGTGATTTTCTAATGGTTTGTATTTATGTTGATGATTTGATTTATGCAGGAACAAGTGATGAAATGTTGTTGTCATTCAAGAAGGCAATGATGAAAGAATATGAAATGACTGATCTTGGACTATTGAAATATTTCCTTGGTATCCAAGTGAAGCAAGCCAAAGGAGAGATTTTTATCTCACAAGAGAAGTATGTAGCTGATTTGTTGAAGAAGTTTCGGATGGAAAATTGCAAACCTGCAATAACTCCTATGGGGCTAAACGAAAAATTGCAACATGATGATAAGGCGGAAAAGACAGATCCAAGTGTTTATAGAAGTCTTGTTGGCTCATTGATCTATCTCACAAATACAAGGCCGGATATTGTGCACTCGGTAAGCTTAATTTCCAGGTTCATGAATGAACCAAGTAAACTACATTTTGCAGTCGCCAAGAGAATTCTCCGTTATCTTCAAGGAACAAGGAAGCTTGGAATTAAATATGTGAAAGAAGAAAGTTGCAACCTAGTTGGTTTTACTGACAGTGATTGGGCTGGAAGTTTGGATGATAGGAAGAGTACTTCAGCCTACATTTTTTGCTTGGGATCCAAGGCAATTTCGTGGAGTTCTAAGAAGCAAAATTCTATAGCCTTGTCATCAGCAGAAGCTGAATATATTTCAGCAAACGAGGCTGCACGTGAAGCAATATGGTTGAGAAGAATCTTGTCCGACTTGCAACATAAAGTTGAAGAACCTACTCTGATCTTTTGCGATAATAAGTCAACAATTTCTATGACCAAGAATCCAGTTTTTCATGGAAGATCAAAGCACATCGAGTTGCGGCACAACTACATTCGTGATATGGTACAAAAGAAAGAAATCTTCTTGGAGTTTATAAAAACTAAGGAGCAACCGACTGACGTTCTTACCAAAGCTGTATCAATGGAGAAACTTCAAAACTTCAAGGATGTGATGAAAATTACAAATTAAGAGGGGGTGTTAAATTTTAATTTGTAATTTCATAAGTCATGAATGTCTTTCAAATTCTATAGTCAAGTCAAAACTCTGACTTTATGTTTTCAAGAACAATAATTATGTAATTCTTTAGATGCATGTACCCGTCTATTATATAAACATATGTACGATCATATGATTCAATCAATCAGAAAAAATCAATAAAAAAAACAAGAGCAGCAGCTTTGCAATTCATATCCAATTCTCAAATTATTTCATCCTTATTTTCTAACATATGCTACATTTAAATTATTTCCACATTATATATTTTTCTAAATCACCAAGATGTTTAATATTTAATATAATCATTAGAACAAATTCAAATTAATTATGAAAATTGAAAATAAAACATACGAATTAATTATATACATATCAAAAATAAGTATTGATTAGTCAATATAAATATTTATTTTGGAAGAGGAGAAAATAAAAATGTATTTAGTTAGTTTTTGATAAATTAAAACATTTATATTGTAATTAATTTTATACTTTAATTATATTTTTAGTGATATTTTGTATGTAAATAAGAGCGTGTATAGAATGAAAATGATATACATGAACTACTTTGCAATGATTTTTAATGTAATCAACCAATACCCTTTAGTGTAACCAATTAATACTCTTTGCATCTTTCAAATAATACCCTTAAATGAAAAACAATTAATATCTTCCAAAACTAATACCTTTAGTTAAAACAATTAATATTTTTCAGAATGGTTCATGTACGAATGGTTTTCACTTTATACTATGCCTTTAAATAATTGGTTCCATACTAATTAGTAATAATAAAAAAATTTAATATTTTTTTACAGATTAGATCTTTTAAATTTGATTAATCATTTATTTAAGATTTTTAAAACAATGATAGTTTAATTTATAAAAATGTATGTTCTTTATAAATTTTTACCTTAGTTGTTAATTTGGTTTGCTAATAATTTTTATATTATTTTTTAAAATATTACCTAAAGAAAATTCAATATATTTGATCAAAACTTTAATTTGAAATAAATTTAAAATAATTATTCTTAAAATATGTGTTTGACCATTTTATTTAAGATTTTGAAAAGAGTTAATAGTTTAAATATAAAAATTTATTTTTCCTTTATATATATATATAGTCATTAATTTAGTTGTTAAGTTGTCGATCATATAAGTTCTACATAAAACTTTAATTTATATTTTGGTATACTTCATCTTAACTATTTTTATGAAATAAATATAATAATATATAAAGGACCAATTAAAATCAATTAGAAATAATATAAAACACATAATTTATCCTTAAATTTGTATGTTCGATATATATATATATATTTCTAGTTAATTTAATTTTTACATTCTCTTTCAAACTTATTACTACCACTAGAGGGGAATTTGCGGAGGAGTGGCGGGTTAAGGAATTACTGTTACCAGATAAATCTGGTTGGGATGAGCCGAAGATTATCGAGGTATTTGTGCCGGCCGGTATTTTACAGATTCCAGTGGCTATAACGTCATCTTTGGACTATGTCTGGTGGAGCAGTTCAAGAAATGGTATTTACGGGTACAAATGGGTGATGGGGAGATGGACAAAATTATGGGCATTAGACGTTTCACCAAAAGTCAGAGTGTTTCTGTGGAGATGTTTGAGTGGGGTCTATTAACTTGACTTGCAAGATGGTGGATGTTGATCCTATTTGTAGAAGGTGCGGGATGGAGGTGGAGACAGAACTTCATGTGCTACGTGATTGTGTCGTCACAGAATCACCGATTAAGCTTAATAATGTGGACTAGTGGCTTGGTTTGTAGCTATCTCAACCACTCTCACTGAGGAGGAGGAGGAGGAGCAGAAGCTAGCTAGTGTTCTGTTATGGGGTGTTTGGTACAATTCTATTCTATTTTGAAGAGAAGAATTTATTTGCAACATGGCCGTGGCACATTACAATTTACAACGGGTACAAGTCGGCAATGGAGGCCGCCAGGTGCAGGGTGGATGAAGCTTAATATTGACGCCTCGATTAAACCGGAAATAGGAGGGGTGTTGAGGGATGAAACAGGGGCTGTGGTATGGAGTTTTATGCAGGGTCTGGTTGGGTCGTTGGATGTAGAAAGGGAGTTGAATTGGCGGTGGAACATGGATGTTCGTGGAAACAGATTGTCAATTGCTGTCATCCACGTTACAGAATGTCATACTTTGGGGCTATTGTACAACAGCTGGGTTCGCTTGAACGGGCAGAAGTCCGGTGGGTTAGTCCAAGTGCAAACAAGGTTGCACATTTGTTACCAAAATTAGCTTTTGATTTTCAATCCTTTAAGTTTTTGGTGGGTTTGGTTCCTGAAACACTACTCCAGTGTGTTGTAGCCGACATGGCTGTGATTGTTTAATCAAAGTTTGCTTGGTTTTCAAAAAACTTATTAAGAATTTTTTTTTAAATCGTTATACTCTAGATTATATCATAAGCATTATTATATTTTAATCATTGATCCTAAAATGTTATACGTGGTGTAAGATTAAAAAAAAAAAGTGATTTTTTTTTTTTTTAAATATAGTTAATTTGAATTAATTGTTAGTAAAATTTGGTAAGATTTAATAGAGAAAAGATAGTGGTTTTCTATAAACCATAGTTAATTTGGTTAAGTTAATCTCAATTAAATTATGACACGTGGCAGTTATTTAACAGTGTAACAGGAAATGTTACACCATTATATTACAGGAGATCCCGTCCGTCTAATTTACACCCTTTCATCTTCACATGAAATTATCAATTACTCCCTTCAATCTTCATCCCTCATTAATTTTCTGTTTTAATATGTTCCACTATATATCATTTATTGTTTTCAAAATCTTTCTAAATTTTATATCACTATCTTCACCCTTATTTACACAACTATTATCACTTGTAGTACAATTATTATTTTAACATTTTATCATAGTATGTGTGCCCAAATTTCTATAAGAATGTTTTGAATCTAATAGTCAATTCAAGAAGCTCATAATCAAGAGGCGAGCTAGTTAAATTTCCAAACACTACTACAAATTCGAACTAAGATAGCTGTACTTGGACAGCCATTAAAAAAACCGCTCTCCAAGAGATAGATTAGAGAGCGGTTTTACAAAATTTATTTAAAAAAAAAAAAAAACAACTAAGACAGCGGTTATAAACCGCTGTCCAAGATTTGAACTAAGAAAGCGGTTTTAAACCGCTGTGCAAGAGGTGAAAGCTAAGACAGCGGTTACAAACCGCTGTCTAAGGGTTAAAGAGCGGTTCAAAACCGCTATCTAAGTGGTTCTTGGATAGCGGTTAAGAACCGCTGTCTTAGATAATTACTTGGAGAGTGGTTATTAACCGCTTTCTAGGTGTTTGACTTCTTTTACCCCCTTTGACCCACATTCAGATCCCTAATTTCACCACGCTCTCGCTCTCTCCTTTCTTCTTCCTCTTCCCACGCCGCGCCATCTCCTCCGCCGCCTCTTCCCACGCCAGCCATTCCCTGCGACGCCACCTCGCGACGCAGCCCGCCGCCGAGGCTCCTCTGCGACGCCGTCCCAGCCGCCGCCGAGCCTCCGCCGTCCCAGCCCGCCGCCTCGCCGCCGCCAGGTAAATTTCTCATTCTATTTTTTTCTAGTTTTAGTTATTAGATAATTATTAGGTGTATAATCTAATTGATGAATTTGTATTAGATAATTGTGTTTAAATTATTTCTAGTTAATTAACTTATATTTGTATTAGATAATTGTGTTTAAATTATTTCTAGTTAATTAACTTATATCTACAAGTTATAAAAATAGCTAAATGTGTGTACGCAATTAATTAGTCGACTTTTGGCTAATTAATATGACTCCATTTTGGAATGACGTATTGTCTTAATTTGTTTGACAACAAAATAAAAAAAATGGAATATGTTTAGTGGAAGGAGAGGTAATAGTTATTATTTTGAGATTGACGGCCAAGAATTATGTTTGTATTTGACTTCATGAGTTAGGGTATGAATTCAAAATAAGTTTGACAATGAGTAATTGATTATGATATATATATATACTTGATTATGGTATTGGTGAGTAATAAATATGATCCTAGTATATACTTAATTGAGCTCATAAGATGATTCTTATGAAGCATTGTTAGGGTTAGAATTGTTAATTAATTGAAGGCTTTAGAATTAATTTTAGATGAAATTGTTAGAATGCATGTTAGGATTAATATGTTATAATTTTATTTGAAATTGTTAGAATGCTTGTTAGAATTTTAGAATGTCTTGTGACTTATAGCATGTTAGAATTTTAGAATGTCTTGGGACTTATAACATGCCTAGCTAGAGGTTAATAAGTTTTACAAAACAGTAGTAGTTGTAAATAGAGTTGGATTATTAATTATATATAGACTCAACACGTGTGCTTTTCGATTAATCTATATAGGCATCTCTAGTTCTATATGGATCGAAAGTGGGTTCGGGCAGATAGATTATCAGAGGAGTATAGGAATGGGGTGGAAGAGTTTTGTAATCATGCAATTAGACACTGCACCGACCATCGATACATTCTATGTCCGTGTTGGAAATGTATGAATGGAAAAACTGTTAGTGGTCGAGAAAGTTTGTTTGACCACTTGATGTGTCACGGTATTGATAAAATATATACCATTTGGACATTTCATGGTGAGAGAAGAGATGGATGTAGCTCTAGCAACATAAGAACTGACTCTAGGTTTGAAGATACAGTGGATGTGGATAGTTTCAGAGATGTACCGAATGTTGATACATCGAGTGGGGATGACACAAATCTGCGAGATCACCCTTATATGTCTGAAAAATTAAGGGATGACACAAATCTGCGAGATCGCCCTTATTTAACCATAGTTACCAGATCAGCGATCACGTCGATGAAGATGTTGACATGATTGATGATCCTTTCCAGAACTTCACTCATTCTGTACCCTCTTTCGATGATCCTGCAAATCCCCGTCCGTACCAGAGAAAACTTACAAGTGATGATGAGTATATCAATCCGGATCTCGTCAACATTCATGGTCATGAACAAGAAAAGTCAACCAAAAAACGAAAAAGAAAAATCAGTGCTAAAAAGAAATGTATGACTATATTGAATGTTATTGTTTGTGCTTTATTAAATGTTGTTTCTTTATAATTCTTACATATTTTTTATTTTATTTCTCAGGATCATGGATTATTTGCCCTATGATAGAGATGATGGAGATGATCCAACTTATTTTCCATATGCTAGAGATGAGCCAGATGATGGAGATGATCCAGATGACGGAGATGATGACACAAGACAGGATAACACTGATGCTCCCACCTCTAGTAGCTCTGGAGAGAAGCGCAAGAGGGGTATAGTCACGATGACTTCACTGAAAAAAGACCGTAGCAAAGGAAAATTACTGAAGGTAATTTTAATACAATTGAACAATTTAATTGATATTATATTAATTAATTGTCTGTTGACCTAATGATATCATTGAATTGCAGTTATCATTCAATGAGTATGGGCAGCCGATAGGACCAGAGAGTGCGAAGTTGGCGTACTTCATTGGGTCTGCAGTCAGGAGAGTTGTCCCTATCGTACTGCCATGCAATGACTGGCGTAAGCCTGAGATGACTCCTTTCAAGGAAGCGATATGGGATGAGCTCGTGGTATGTTAATTAATTGTAGTGCATATTAAAATTGTTGTATAATTTATTTTTTATATGTGAAATTACTAAATATAAATTGTTATATTCTATATGTATATGCAGTCAACATTCATCGGCCTTGATCACACAAAGAAGCATGATATACTTAAACAAGCTGGAAGTAAGGTAAAAAAAATTTGGACTTTTCTGAGGAATAAGGCACGAGACCCGAAGACTGGTTTGTATTCGCCTACGCCGCCTAAAGACTATGCGGAATCCCCTATGGTGGCTCCTTATTGGCAGGAGTTTGTGCGTAGATCTATGCTTGATGATTTCAAGGTAAAATTGATTAATGTTATTTCACCTATTCTTTTTTTTCCAGTATTTATCGTATTTATATTACACTGTAGAAAAAAAGTAACAGAAATAGCATACAAGCTAAGAATATGGAGGCGCGATATCGTGGATCTTCCAGAGGTTATGCACGCATTAGGGAAGATTTGGTGAGATTTGCTAACTTTTAATTTTTTTTATGATCATTCACTTCATTAATATATATTCACTTTTAATGATTTTTTACATGTTTATTATTATCGTAGAAAGAAGAAAAAAGGAAAGGTGGAGAGAGTGCACCTGTTGTTACCCGTTATGAGTTATTTCAGACTACAAGAAAGACTCGAGATGAGAATGTTCCCGATCCCAAAACACAGCATATCATTGATGAAGCGGTAATTCATCCATTATTTTTATCTTTAACATTATAAACTATTATTTAATTTGAAATGATTTAATAATATTTGTTTGTTATTTAGGAGCGCATATCTCAGAGCATGACGCCCGACGAGACCCGCACTGTGGGGACTGATGATCTGTTTGCACGGGCAATAAATTGTCAGGAGCATCCCGGATGAATACGGGGACTTGGATTTGGCGTCACGAAGAAATCATTGAGTATGGCACCTGGTATGGCGGCTATGTCTAAGGTGGAACAACTTTCAGCCCAGGTTGCCGACTTAGCTAAACAAGTTTCGATGATATCAAACCATCAAATGAGATACGGGATGTCATCTAGTGGTGCTAGCTGTGAAAACAGTGCTCCTATGTTTTCCGCTGAGGCTAGAGAGAGTGTTGTTAGAAACAATGCTTCAGACGACTTCCATGATGCACTTCAAAACGTCTCCAAGGTATCAGATATATCTCGTATTTGTTTTAATTAAATACTAGTATAAATTTTCTAACTGAATATCCTCTTCGAACAGACGACTCCTTGTTGCCTTTATTTGGATTATCCTCTTCGGTTGGTGGCCACTGGAATGTTGTTCGATAGCTCCAGTGGAGTGATCCATGGTCGCCCAATCACTCCTGATTTTGTGAAAGTCACCCTCACTGTACCTGAAATTGGACAAGAGACTTCACTGTTGCCAAAACCAGAAGATGTGGCCACCACAGTCGGAGACGCGGTCGGGCATTTCCTCGAATGGCCGCAAAACTTGGTTTCTCTCACAAAAAAGGTAAAATACATGTTATTAAATTAATTAATAAGTCAATTTATTTTAAATAATATTACAAATATTGATTGTAGATACTCCCGAATCCACAAAAGACTACACAGAGGGAGAGATCAGGGGAACCAACTGTTGGTGTGCGCAGACGGCGATTAGGGTACCCCCTGCCCGGAGACGTACCCCACGATGTCACTGTAATGAGTACGGTGCACTACATGGTGTCCTCCAGCTTCAATACAGTCACAGTGCCCATTAATGCTTACTATGTTGGATATGAGGAGTTCATCATACGAGATTATGTCGAAGAAGTCTTCGGTGACAAGTGGTTGAGTGCAACTACCATGACTTTTTACCTCAGGTGTGTTTACTTAATTCTCAACATTTACTTCATTTATAGTTTAACTTACTTATTAAATATTAATATTAGCATATGTTGGTTAAAGGTATTTGGGCGAGGTATATTTAACCGTAGATGTCGCTGCAAGTGCAAAATATTCCTTCATCTGCCCCCAAGTGTGTAGCATTTTTGGTAATAGGACACAGTATATGAACGACATTGTTCAACATATGTTGAAATATAGAGAGAGAAACCATCTCATTTTTTGGCCAAACAATGTGGGGTAAGTATAATAAATATTTCATAAAAAATTTATTTATACGAACAAGCGATTAATTTTAATTTTGTTAATATAATGTAGTGATCATTGGGTGATGTTGGCCATAAGAATGAAGGATCTTACTGTGTATTATTTGGATCCAACTACGGATGTGGTGCATACACATCGTCCCGATCTTATAGCATTTATGGAAGGGTACGTAAGTTAATTTTTAATATTCTCATATTATGATTTGTTTTACTTTTAAGATTATACATATCTAATGTATATTTATTTTTTAAAATAATTATATATTGTGATGGCAATGTATCAGACTAGCCTTCCAGGTAAAAAATCAGATACCACCAATATTGGTAAAGTGCTGTGGAAAAACATTAAGGTAAGTTACTTTAGAAAATTGTAAAATCAATAGAAAATAATCATAGTTATAGTACATGATTGTAATTGTTAATCAATAGGTTCCGAGGCAGCAAGATGGCAATCACTGTGGACATTTTGTGTGTTGCTACATTGAAGATATAATCTTGACTTCTCGGACCACCATTCCTGAAGAAGTAAGTCGATTATCGATTTATTTTAAATATTATTGATTGAATAAAAAATGTTTATTATTTAATTAAATTTTCTATGTAATTTGCAGTTTGTGCATAGGCCTCGGATCCCTTTTTACAACAACGCTCGAATGGAGAAATGGAAGATGGATTGGATTGGGTATCTTTACAATCGATTCTTGTAAAACATTATTATAACTTTTCATAGCATGTAACTTATATATTAATTTGTGATGTACTAATATTTCATGTTATTAGATATTATATAATATTTATTTGATGTTACAAATAAATATTAGTATATGTGTTTTGGTAATTTTGAATATATAAGCAGGTTTATTAAAATATATATATATATATATATATATATATATAATTGAAAAAAAACCGGTTAAAACCAAATAATTAAAAAAAATTAAAAAATAGCTTGGAGAGCGGTTAATAACCGTTGTCCAAATAATTAAAAAAAAAGCTCTTGGAGAGCGGTTAATAACCGCTGTCTAAGAGAGAGGCTTGGATAGCGGTTTATAACCGCTCTCTTAGTGTGGCACTTGGAGAGCGGTTAAAAACCGCTCTTTTAGATCTTCCTCTTGGACAGCGGTTTAAAACCGCTGTCTTAGTACCAACTTTGCACAGCGGTTACCAAACCGCTCTCTTAGACTAACATAGCTGTTTCTTAGAAAGCGGTTTTAACCGCTTTCTTAGCTTAAATATAACCGCTCTCTTAGACCTTTTTTGTACTAGTGAGAGTAGGACTATTTTGCCTGTTTATTGAAACCCGGTTTCAATTACGATGGAATGAGATCTAGAGAGTAATTATAATTGATACTCTCCTTTACACTATAAATTTTTTGGCAAAAACTTGTGTGAGACCGTCTCATAATATGAGACCTATCAAATTAAAAAAAGTGATAGGATTATCATAAAATGTGATAATATTTTTAAAGAAAAGTGATAAGTCACTTTTAACAAAAATATTATCACTTTTTGTTTAAACTTTATCACTTTTTAAAAGTGACAACTTTTTAATTAATAAGTGACACAATTTAAATTAAAAGTGGATCAAATATTATTGGTCTCATACAAGAATTACTCAAATTTTTTATATTAATTCGGTCAAAAAAAATTTATTAACATATAATAGGTCACATGCTGACTTTTGGGTAACGTAATAAAAAACTGTGAAAAATAAAGATTGAATGTTTACAAAAATATTGTTTATTAGTATATAAAGTGTTATATTTATTTTGTATGAAATGGAAAACTTATTGTGTGACATCCACAAAAAAAAAGTGTAAAATTTATAGTGGAACTGGTAGTAAACCCTACATCCCTTTTTAATTGTTTTATTTTATCCATTCACGCAAACCAATTTTATCATTTATTAGGGTATTAATAGACATGTACGTCCTTATTTATTATTCATATTTATTGTAAAATGATGATTAGTTTTACTATTTAAAAAAATATATCATTTTAAATAAAATAGAATAACTAAAAAGGGAGTTTTTTAACACCGTTTCTCTAACAATGAAAGAGGGTTCGTGAGAAATTTTGAGAAGATGGAATCGAATTGAATAGATGAGGGTTCTGGATGAATAATAAAATAAATTAAGGATTAGTGTGATCTTGTGAAACAAAATAGGAAAAGCGTTAATTGTAAATAAAATTCTAATCTAAATTTTTAAATTTTTGTAAACAAAACAGATTTCAATAAGCCAAAAAATTAATTATGTTTTGTCACCCGAACATATCTAAACATATTAATACAATTAATTATTTATTGTCAGGTAAATGAAACATCATTTCCGAACAATAAAAATATATTTGTTGGTTCCACTAGCAAGTAAATGTTGAATTGAAATTTTGTTTGCAAAGATTCAAAAGTTTAGATTAGATTACAATTTGTAAAAATATTGTGATTTATTTTGCAATTAACCCTAAAGAAAAATACAAATTCTAGTATTCACTTGGATTTCAAAATAAATTTTAACTTCAATTTAGATTTTTTTTTATACACACACTAACATCCCGAATTTTATATTTTTTCCTTTTGCAATTGAGATAATATTGATTACTTATTGGGGTATTACTAATTTTTACTTAAATTTTTTTTTTTAATTCAAAAGCATACCTTGTACTCGAGCGTTTACTAAAACTACTCAAACAAAAATAGTTGCACTTCACAAACTTTATATGGTCTATTTTGGGAATATTTGGTAATTCGGCTATAGGCGAGATGTATAAAACTAGACCTACCAAACCATTTATTCTCACATTCCTATAGTACAGTGTACCTATATTCAATTAAAATGTTAGGTTGACCGTAATAGAAATTAAAATAAATATAGAATAATTATAGTGATAACGAAAACGAATGATGATTCACAACATTATTTATCCTCCTAAATAAGTAATCATTGTCCAATTGATTATTTTTCTATCTTCTTATAATCATCATTCTCAATCATTTCTCATGCAATATCCAACAACCTCTATTTCTCAACTATTTTAAAACTTGAGCACAATAGTAATGCAGGCAACATAAATACAATCATTCATCTAATATATTCAAGGACGGAAAAGAAAAAAAAAAATTCTTATTCCCATAGAAGGATTCGAAACAAACACCCCTAAAAAGTGCAACAATGTGAATTTAATTATCATTCAAATTCGGGTGTCAATGTCAAACCCATCTAAAACACTACCAAAATTTGAGCTATGAATCTAAAATCTATTTCAATCCACACGAGGGTTCATTGATTTACTCCTATAAACTTCAAAATCATCCTTAAATCCTATGGACTAAAACCAAACTCAATCCAAATTCAACCTTAAAAGAATACAAAACCAACAAAGAAGATGAATTATCTATATCTTACCCAAGTATAATCTCTCTATGACTCTATCCATAGGTTCCCAAACAAACTCAAAACACACGCGCAGATCCATTATAAAACACAAAACAGAGACAATGAGAGCAAGGGGAAAAGTAGAATATGATGACCAGAAATCTACAGAGCCTGTAAAAAGGGGCTAGTAGAACGCACCCAGAATATTCAACATACAAGAATATTTGTAGCAATTATAAGTGGCTTCCTCTTCAACACCCGTCTCGAAACCTGCAAGATTACCCCTATCTGTAGACCAATGAGTTTCTAATTCCTATGAGGAAGAAGCCAAGTGAGCAACGAAACACCAGAATTTGTCGTCTGCCTTACCTGTACATTTCACCCTTACAGTCAAAAGGTTCAACCCAAAGTTACAAAAGACTTGTCTAAATAAAGCTCTCTAGATTAAAACGCATACAAGAGCTTTACACATGAACTCACAGTCATGTAAGAAGATACTATAATCAACAAAAAAAAAAAAAAAAAGCAGAAAGCAAGCCAAAAGGGACGGGGAAACCTTTGGCAACGGGTGGTACTAAACGTACAGCTTTGGGCACTAAAACTCTGCCCAAAGTATACACATGATGTTCTTCCATCTTCGCTTCAACAGACCACAGCATATACCGCCTCAGCCCCTCACAGTCTCGGGATTTATTTGTCCATTCCTGCCACCATGAGCATTAAAAGAAGTAACAGGCATGGATCGCTGAGCAAAATTCAGTAACTGTTTTTTCTGACTCTCATCAGTGTGTGGTAAACTAGCACGTAGAAGTTCCACAGGCAGCTCTTTACTTACAGCTTTTGCAGCTTCTGGACCAATTGCCTCTATGTTGGGCACATTCTGAGTATCTAATGATTGAACTATACTAGCATACTTGCATTCACAGTACTTTGTGAGGAGACCAAAGAAGGCATCAAAAGAAGCCTGCCAAAGGGCAGGATTAGGGATGCTGTAATTCGTGGTGAACTGAGGATCTAGTAATAGGTTAGTTGCTCTTTCCAAAACAGATTTCAAAATTACCGAGGCACCATCTCCAGCAGGGCTTCCTACTGGACGAAGAGGAGGCTGTTCTGAGGAACAAACGACAGCAGCAAGACAAGCACTGAGTGAATTAAGATCCATCCCACCAACAGATAGTGACACTGTTGTCGCAAGATTGTTAATGCTAGTAGCTGCTTCGGGATCAGATGGTAAGCCACCAAACAAGAATCTTAAATGGCGGAAAATGGCCATGCAAGCTATACGAGCCAGCTCACTGCCAGGTAAAAGAAGCTGAAGAAACTTTGAGATGAGTTTCCGGCCTTTTGAAAGGGAAACTATACGTAAAAACACTATATCATCTTTGGGGGAGAGCCCGACAGAGTTTCCACTTTTCCCTAGGGGGTCAACCAGCTGAAGAGATGCAGCTAAGCCTTCTAATAGAACATGGCGCTTCCGCCTAAGCTGGCTTCCACCATCTTGAGGTTGAGCAAACTGTAAGAGCCGATCGATGTCATCCACATCAAGAAGAAGACTAAGCCCATCTTCGACTGTTATTCTAGCAGCAAGCATTGGCTCCTGTTCCAAAGACCTCTCAGATAATTTCTGTTCAGCATTAACATCTCCACAAGCTGAGGGAGGAGGGTCAACTTCAAGAAGTGGACTAGGCCTGCGAATTGAAGAAAAACAAACCCTCCCAAGAGAATCAACCTGGAGATGGGGTTGTGATTCAGTACTGTTACGGGATCGAGAAGATTGTTCCTTCTGCTGAGATGGGCAAAAGCGATACCTTGACCTTGTTTCAGCTGATTTCTTAGCAAGAGAGGCTTGGTGGTAATAGTCATCTATATATGGATCGTTCCCATGGGTTGCATTATGCTGCATCTTAAGAATGCTCTCAATTTCTTCAGCAGTCATGTACTTTGATCTGATTTGTGGCAAATTACTCTCACTCCTGTGGATGCTAGCATCAGATCCATGATTGGAAAACCGAACAGATCTGCCCTTTTGTGCTGATTTAGGTTTTGATTCTCTCTTATCTGTTAATCCATACTTACTCAGATGTGCGGGTGATGGAAAGGTACTATACATTTGGGACTGAAATGATGGAAAATGCGCCAATGATGGCTGGAATGAGATGTGTCCTCGCTGATGCTGTGGGGACATTAACTGTGGCGGTAGTAACCCGTTTTGATACTGATGCTGCAAGATATTGTTTAAGAGAATAGATTGATCCCCATGCAGTACACCAGCACAGCTCGTCCACTGGTTTTGAAGTTGATTGTGACGAGAGATACTAGGTGAGTTTACCCGTGACATGTTTGTATTATATTGGAATCCACGAGGCAAGCCAGATAAAAGAAGAGCAGAATTAGATAACGCAGAGTTGCTTGATGGAGAATAAGGCAACTGATGTCCAGCAGAAAGAGAGGACATATTCAGATGGAGAGTATTATTATGTGAAGATTGTGGTGATCCTGGTGGGGGGAAGGAAGTGAAGGATGACTTTGGGACTAAAATAGGCTCACTAGAACAGTGTTGCAGGGGTTGCTGCTGCTCAGGGTAAGACGAAGTTCTGTATATTGGCTTTGAATCCCGAAGATACATTGAAGAGAGATGTGGTTGTGATGACCATCTCTTATTTTCCTCATAGCATTCCGAATCAGACATGTGATTATCAACCCAATCAGGAAAATCTGCTTCTCGTGCCCATTCTGTAGCTGATGAACCTGAAGTAATTTGAAATTAATAATGGAGCTTTTGCGGAATCATATAAGCAAAAGGACAGAGGAGAAATGGAGAGGAAGAAATTATCTGAAAATCAGGTACAAGCTTGCAGATAAATTAAAGAATTTCAACATATATTTCTAATCCTCATAAAATATTGCAACACTATTAGGTATCATTCACTATCTATATAGTAAAGAGAAGTAATGAATGAGAACTTAGAGGTCAATCTTCAAATTTGGGAAACAAAATCCTACCATGATAATTCACATAGAACGGAACAAGATCACACCAAATCCTAGACATGCCATACATTTATACATTAAAGAGAAACATGCACTCTTGTGACATAGCCTCATTATAGATAAACTGAAATGCTTGCAGAAATTGGCATCAAATTTAGCAATTAGTAAATCTATTTTAAGCTGTAACAAAAAATACCCTTGATTCACAATCCGTAATCAGCAGAACTGAAGTAGTTATTTGCACAAACAAACATGCAAATGTTGCTCAATCTTTCATGGGCTGATACCAATATGATTTCAGTATAGACAGCAAAACAAATAGATCCCAATTACATCACCTAAGACAACTTAATTCTCCACCAAAAACTCTTCCACAAGCAACAGCAAGTACATAAAACCAAAAAAGCTCATAAAATATATATAACTAGCAAGATAACACATATAAGATAATAAAAAAGCGTATGATGATTCGGAAGTAAACTAAATATCAAGAACTCACTCTCCCTTGAAAAAGATCCGGATCCTCGATCACCAATTACTCCAGGATGTCTAGGTCCAGAAACAACTTTGTTCAACTGTAAAAATAAAATAAACACACTATGTGAATAAACGAATACAACATGAGTAAATCGGGAACAAAATTTTCAAAACATGCAAGATTTCCAGGTGGAATGTAGCTCACCTTTGCAAATGTAGTAGCCAGATCATCTATATCAGATAATGATCCTAATCCTGATCCCTAGAAAAAGAACAAAAGGAAGAAATCAATAGATAGTAACTACGCGCTCATAGTATTCGAAGAAAGTTAGGGTAAATACAACTAAAAATAAGCTAAATTTCCATAAACTACTAAAGAACATTGCAGAAGACACAATCAACCAGTATAAAATTCTTTTACTTTCAAAAATAGTACTCCCTCCGTCCCAAAGTTAATTTCCACTTTATTGTTTTTCACTCTAAACTAAATTGAGTTTAATTAATAAATGTGAATTAATATGTGTAAAGTAATAACATAAGATGTAAGTATACTAGTGTAGGGAAGATATAATTGCAAAAAAAAAAAAAAAAATTTACATTGTCATTTATGGAAATATCGATTGATATAAACACCCATAACTCAAATATTCTTTATATTAGACAGAGAATATGATGAAAGACCAACAACTCAGTATAAGGATAAGTTTTCTTTTTGAAAAGAATCATTAAGATAAATTTCTATATCTTTTCACCTCACACTTGTAAATCATATCAATTAGTTAAGGAAGACCTGAAACCATCATAAGTAAAAACTAAATTCAATAAGCTTACAATTCTCTACAATTTATAATGGAGTACAAGGACAATATGTTGATATAGTATACCTCCTCTTTGTCAAACAAATGATATTCATTCAACTCATCTTCCCCACCAAATCTGCCTTCAATTACAGGAGCGCCCTCATCTTCTTCTTCAAAGCCCCCCAATTCCACTTCATCCACTGAACCTTTCCCGAAAAATGAATATTGAGAGGCATCAAACAGCGCGCCATCTGCGTCAACGAATTCACAAATTAACAAACGCAATTCACTGCCCAAGACACTCATACTAACAAACAATAAATTACGCAAGAAACAGAACATGTTAAATGAAATCAAAGCCAAAATAGAAACAACACAACAATAAATCTAGGGCAGTAGAGCTGCGAACCAGAAATTGAGCTGCTGAAGTCACTCGAATCTCTTCCATTAGATCTATCCATAATAAATTGATCAACTGATTGTACGAACCACAAGGGAAAACCTAACTAGAATCACAAAACGATAAATCCCCTTACCCCCAACCCACCCTAACCACCCCTCCCCTTGATAACTAGGGTTTTTTGAAGCTGACGGAGAAAGGCTCACTGTAGTGAGCGGTTACCCTTATACATATTAATGACTATGCGGGGAAGAGAGAGGGGGAGGAGAGAGAGGCATCTGTACGTATACAATTGCGTTGTATGTATATTTGCGTCCAGAAAAATGGAAGTGAGATTAGAGAGAGAAAGTGCGTGTCTGTGTGAGAGAGAGGGGAAGCGATTATCTGTTAATTTATTCTTTTATTTATTTGCGTGTAATTAATTGACAGACGTAATAAGTAAGAATATAGCATTGACTTTTCTCGTCTATGTTGGGATCTGAGTGATACCTTGATAATAAATTAACAATATCTTTTTAGGATTATCATAAAAAGTAACACAATTTTTTGTTTGGATTTTTTTTTATTTTTTGATCAATAAAAACTTTTTTATTCCATAAAAAAAACACATAAAATACATAGGCATGAGTGATACCTTACATCCTTTCCTTTTTTAGTTCTATATTCAATTTTGATTTTTTTAATTAAAAATATATATAAAAAAATTGGAGTATTATTAATTGTTTTTTTAGAGTATTACTGATTGTGGTATTATTGTTAAAACATACAATACTTACCAAACTGTTTGATTTTTTGCTATTGCAATATTATTGATTACTTTTTATGGTATTACTATTTGGGATATTACTGATTCAACACACATAGTGCTCACCGAACTGTATATTTTTTGCAATTGATTTTCAAAATCCAAGTGCATACACGTGTCACATAATAATCACTCAAAATATTTATACATTTAATTCAAAAAAGTAGAGAGAAAAAATAGCAATAGAGGGGGAGATAGTTTTTTTTTTTTTTTTGTCTTATTTAAAAATCCCTTAATTATCTAAAAAAAATTAAAAAGACAATTAAAATCATCTAAAACATAGGAGTATTATGAAAAATAGCATGTACAATATGCATTTGTATTACTCAAAGGAATATAAATAGGACCACTTATTTTGCTTCACAATTTAATTGCTTTGCACTTTATTGATAAAGACAACCATTTAATCATACACATGCTGTGTTTTTTCTTAACAATATCCTTGTCAATTAAATAACTCACATCATTATCAAATTTAGCTCTATAACCTAAGTATTAGATATATAATAAATAAATAAAACAATAATTGAAATATCCTTTTGCTATATTTCGAGTTGAAATTTGTTAGTTTGAACCGCATCATCTACTACCTTTTTTCACCCAATCAATGTTTACCACTTTTTAAGGTTACTTGAATGCTTTGATTTATTTTTAATAATGGTCTTAGTTGGAACCATATTCAATCTTCAATAATCTTTGACATTATGATAAATAAAACGACAAATATGAGATTAGAGCAATCAAGTTACATGTTTTTAGTAAATATATATAATAGATTTGACTCAAATTATTTCAAATTTAACATTTAAATGAATCACTAATACTATATTTATATACATAGTCCGAGTAAGTTTCGAACTAAATTTAAGAGTAAATCTCATATGAGATCAAATCGATGAAATACAAATTGAACATGAAGCATTAACATTTTAATATGGATAAATGTAAATTTGTAATGTCTCATTTTATGAAACGATCTCACCCAAATTTTTATCATGATTCAATATTAAATTTATGAGATCCACATTCGATCCGCCTCCTTTATCATTTGATGGATTGCAAACCGACCCGTCTTAAAGTGCAATCCACAAAATGAAATTCTTGACCTAACTTGAATTTTTTTTCTAGACTCCGGGAGTAAATAAGAAATAATGCATATTTTTTTTAATAAATTAAACAAAACAAGAAAAGGGGAAATATAAAAATAAACAGCTATGGAACGAGTCAAACTAATAGGGTGTTTGGCTTTAAAACAGCTTATAAATTGTTTAAGAACATATAAACACTATCAATGTGTTTGGCAAAATAAAATGTTTAACAATTTACAAAATCATAAAATAACCACCTCTACTACCAACCAACCACCCACCCCACCCCTCCTCCACCCACCTACCCCTACCTCAACATTATATTAAAATTAAAATTTTAAAAATATTTATTATAAATTCACAAAGATCTTATAAATTGTATCAGCCAAATACTTTAACAACTTATAAGCTACTTACAAATTACATTTTATAAGCTCTTAAACAACTTATTAGAGCTTATAAAATGTTTCAAATAATCTTAGTCAAATGGGCTCCGATTAACATCTTTCCGATTAACATCAAAGACTCAGAAATTCAAATATAATATCATATGTAGATTTGGGATGAACAATCTGATTGATGACGAAAGTGGTGTGGTAACTATAAACAAATTTACATTAACACATATAAATATGCTGAAAAATATATATATTTCAAGACAATGAACTTAGAAGATCCAATGCTTCTTCCTCTGTTTTCTTGTAGGAACCTCTGGAAATTTTTGACAAACAATTAGTCCAAAAACCTTGGATTTTGTGAAAAGAAAAGGGAGATAATATGTGATGTATAAAGGAAAATTGCAGTTTTGGTCCCAACAGAATGAGTGCAAAATACTCTTGGGACCAAAAGTGTGACAACAAACTAAGGGACTGAAAAAAGGAGCGTTATGAAATGGACTTATTCTCTTGGAACAAAAAATGCAATTAAAGTATAATGAAGCTTGTTTACCTCCAGTTTGATACAAGGAATTATAATGAACTTCACTCCAAAAGCTCAGCCACAGCTCTTGAATAAACAGCAGGAAAAACGATAAGTCCAATGTTCGTCTCATTAATATAATATGTAATAGACAAAGGCATATAGTACCTCTGCACGGAGTTGCATCCTTAGGAAGGATTTCAATGTAACAGGTGTCTCTAAAAGAGGTGACCAAACAGATTTTGGCTTCAAACTGCACATAATCCAGATAAAATAATATTGCAAGCGTATATGTAACGGACGTGGCTGTTAACACCCACTAGTACCAACAAGAACAGTTATAGAGCGGGTGGATTTAGTAAAATGATGCATTGCTCATAAAAACATCAAATGATCCCCAAATCCCAATAATGAGAAAATGATTGAAAATAAACCACCAGTACTTCGATGAAAGGAGTATATAACAAAGTGTTTATAGCAATAGATTCATCCTATAATGAAATGTTTATACATGGATAAAGTATCATAGCTTACTCGATCGGCAGCTGCTTGTAGAGTAACATGATCTCCCCATTCTCCCAACCTAGTATTCGAGTGATATTATGTTAAAAGATATGATTATTTTGATATTGACCTAAAATCCACATCTCTGACCTTTTCATCTTCTTCACATAATGTTTGTACCTCATGGGAACATAACTTTCATATAGTTTTCTATGACGTTTAAGCTGAAAACAAGCAAGAGCCTAAGATAAGAAAAACACATAATAATAATTCATAAGGTGAGCGTAACGTAATAACTTTACAAGTTCATTTCGATTCAAACAATCTCGTATATTTTCCATGTAAATAATTTTGGCATAATACATCAAAAGGCCCTTTAAACTATCAAATTTTGTTTCTAAAGACCCGTAAGCTAATTTTCGTTTTAAAAAGCCCTCAAACTATTTATTTTTTATTTCATTAGGTCCCTGAACTACTTTTTTTTATTTTAAAGACCCACAAAGTTTATAATATTTGTTTCATAAAACCCTTTTTTGACAATCCGTTAGAGACACATTTTTGTAGAAATTCGATTTGAATGGCATTGATTGGTTGATTCGTCATATTTTAATACAAAGCATTAATCTAACTCACTCAGGAAATTCCGTGAATTTCCATGGTCAGGGGCTTCGTGAAACAAGAATTCAAAGTCCAAGGCTTTTTTAAACAAAAAATAATTTAGGGGTCTTTCAAAACATCGAGTTAATAGTTCAGAGGCCTTTTAATGCATTATGCCAAGAATACTTTTTACAAAAACTGAAGAGAAAAGACAACTTATTGCATAAAGCAACATTTGAAAAAGAGTATTTTTGTTGTATGTTTCTAGTTCTTATCATTTAACGAGAGGAAGAAAGAAATATCAACAAGCTGAAGTGTACCTGTTTGACGACATGCTTTCTTACATACTTGTGGTAGTCTGGATTCTGAAATAATTGATCTGCAAGGGCTCGAAACTGAAAATAGCAACTAATTAAAGATATGCGCACAAATGATAAATTGATTTAAAAATTGGTTTAAAAACCGACCAATGTAAGATGGGTTGATTCAGTAAGCCAACCTGGCAATTCCCGTCTCCCTCGATTTGCATTTCAGCTAAGCCATATGTCGATAACCTGATGACAGCTAAATGTATGAACGACATGCCATAATGAATAAAAATCGGGGGAAACAAAACCACCAATAAAAAGATACAAAATGAAGGAAATCCAAGAACGAACACACACTGTATTTATTTTAAAATTGTTTGTCGTACTAAATTCACATTGAGAATATATAGCATTAGCATTTGTAAGATGACTTCTCGAAAATAATCCTACTTACCAAAAACATTGTTTTTTTGTTTTTTTTTTTTTTCAGATTCTCTGGAAGGACCAATAAGGTACAACGAAATAAAGCACATGTAGGATACAGAGTGGAGATAAAGTACAACCTCTCAGCTAGTCTCTCGTGGTCAAAGGTCGCATCATTTGCATCAGGTATATTCTCAATGACCCGAGGAGTGTGCTGCCAAAACGATAAACGTGTAAGAAATCCCAATCAAAGTAAATACCAACACATGCTTCATTCTTACGAGTTCTTCTCGACACAAGTACAGTTAAACGAACTAAACTATGAGCAATTACAATGATTTCAAGAATTGAAATTCAGAACGTTTAAAACCAGGGCCTATTTGCTTTTCCAAGAAACTACATATCCGTATTCAAATACCTAAATATCGATTCCCATATAGGATCCATCACTATCGTGATAACTTTGGTGATCAAAATTGCAAGTAAATACGAAACGAACAACAATTAGTCAGATCATCATAAACAACCAAATCAAGATTGCAGTCTCCTACACAACACAAATGAGTAAAATGCATCCCTTAAATAACAAAATACAAAAGAAACGATAAATGTGTAGGGCATCCTAATCAAAGTATATACCAACACATGCTTCATTCTTACGAGTTCTTCTCTTTTACAATGATTTCAAGAATCGGAATTCAGGACACTTAAAAGTTAAAACCAGCGCCTATTCGCTTTTCCAAGAAACTATATATCCGTATTCAACTACCTAAATCTGGATTCCCATATAGGATCCATCACTATCATGATAACTTTGGTGTAAATACAAAATAAACAACAATTAGTCAGATAGTCATAAACAACCAAATCAAGATTGCATCCCTTAAATAACAAAATACAAAAGAAAGCTTCATTGATGATCAAACATATATACCGGGATGGAGTCAAGATGAGAAAGCCTCTTCCCGAGCTTGCCATCATATCTTAATCTTTCATCCTCTGCTAACATAGCAGCAATGGTGTGATCATCCTCTGTATCGTGTGAACTACTATTCAAACTCGAGCTCGAGCTCGAACTTGAATTTGCATTTGCATTTGCATTTCCATACATATCAGACATGCTATTCTAATTCACCCTAATCTCCACAATAAACCTACTGTATACATCAACAAACACAAATCAACTAATTAATTCACAGAATTGCACATAAATCACAACATATTATTCTTGATCTGTAATTTGGCAACAAAATAATCTCCAAAAGGCAGCATCTTTTACAATTGAGAGTAAAACATCATAATCCAAAAAAACCCACTTAAAACGCTTGATTTTATAATCAAAGGAAAACAGATGCTTAGCGCTGAAATTGAGCAAGAAAGCGACAAAGATGTGAACTTTAATTTCAAGAAAAGAGGAAAAAAAAAAAAAAAACTAACAAAGCAGCATATTTGAACAAAGAGCTAAAGAATCATTACCCAGAGAAAGTAAGATTGAGATTAGGGTTTAACCGAAGCATACCTAGTAAATATGGAAACCCAAAAATCTCTTTAAATAAAAAAAAAAAAATCTGTATTTTTTGTAAAGATTGAGTGAAGGGAAGGATGGCAAGTTGTTTTGGGTTTTGCGGTTTAGCCTGACGTTATGACTCACGACAACAAGAAGCCAACGCGCGCTTTCCTTAACAAACAACCCACACCCGACCCGACCCGACCCGAGTTCCAAACTCCATACGCGCGTTGTGGCCCCGACTTGCCCGTGTCAAACTAGTCCAATTGATATTTGGGTCCAACTATATAATCCGTCGTACTTATAGTTTATGTATTATTATAATATATTTATTAAATGACTCTCATTTTTTTATCATTCAAAAACAAAATACTGCATATTTAATACATCCACCAAAAAACTCAAGAGTCACGACCAAACGCAAGAAGCTATAGAAGAGTTGGAGTCGGCGTTGCAACACCGGGGTTGGAAACCTTCTTGTGGTTGCATCACCACTTTATCATCCTTACGGTGGTGCTGCAACCTTACAAGTTCGATTATAAGTGTGTTATTGTTATTCTTGCACTTTTTGAAAAAAAATCCCGACACTGAATTTTTAACCTAGTTTTTCGAAAAATGGTTAGGGTTTCGGCAAAAACTTGTCAAAATATGGTTAGAGTTTCGACAAAATCTTGTCGAAACAGAGATTTTCGAAAATATTTTGCCGAAATATTTGTCATTTTTCCACAAGTTTTTTTCGAAACTCTTATAATTTTTAGAAAAACCAGGTTCGGAAGTTTTAAGCAAATTTTTTTCCGAAACCATTGTTTGTCGAAATTTTATCTATCACAACGGCTCACCACGCCTTGGTCGACACTTCATAGGTAATGACCGCATTCGTGAGGCCTATAGTCACAACGTCTGGGGTAGTGCCGTTCGCGAGGCCGCTGGCGATCGTGAAGCCGTTGACGGTCTTGGCGCCGGGACTATGTCGTTTCGTGAAAGAAGTAGGGAAGGAGCAAGGAAGAATGTAGAACATGGGGAAGGAGAAGGAGAATGGGAAGTGGTTTTTGTGAGTGTATCAAAATTTTGAAATAATATTTAAGGTAAGAGTAATGTAGGTATATTATGGAAGTTGTATCTAATAATTAATTAAAATATGATGGATATATTAAATGGGTGGGGGTATCAAATAAATATGGAGGGGTATATAGTCGGACCCTTGATATTTTATTACTGATAAATAATGTTTTGTTTTATTTTATAATTAAACGAAAAACTAATGACAAAGTGTAGAGTGAAAATGGTTCACATATGAATTATTAAAGGGTATTAGTTGTACTCTTTACTAAAAGTTATTAATTATTTTAATAGAAGAGTATTAGTTGTTTTCACTGAAAATTATTTTTCAATAAAAACAAATACTCTTAAATGAAAACAATTAATATTTTTCAATGATTCATGTATGAACTAATTTCACTTTATACATACTCAAAACTCCTATTTTCACTCTATACATACTCTATACATACCCAAAACTAAAATTTATACTCATGTATACAACAATAATGACAACCTATTTTTTTTAGGCAAAATCTCATATGCACTAAGTGCACGGTGCACTTACTCAACAGTTGATATTGTTTACACTGAAAAGTTGATTTCAATTACACTGAAAAGTTGGTCCCAATTACACTGAAAAGTTTACACTAAAATTAATTTCAATGTATTTGGGACCAACTTTCATTATAAACGATATCAATTGTTGAGTGGGTGCACCATACACCAAGTGTACAAGAGAGTTACTTTTTTTTTAATGTATATACATTATTAATTATTTGATACTGAAATGTGCATCGAATATCAGGTTGAGCGTCATCATATACTACTTCCTCCTGTCTAACAATTTTTTACTCACTCTTTTTTGGAATTGTCCACCAATCTTTTAATCATTCTCTTTTTAAAAATAAATATCATTTATAAATAAATAGTTGGATCTCACAATACTCTTAATTATTTTATCTATTTTTTCAATAAAATACTATTTTTTATTAAATCGCGTGTCCAATAATAAAGGGATAAAAATTCATAGACAGAGTGAGTACTATTAATGTTAAAAAAATAATAAAATGAATTAATTTTACACCGTTCTATAATTTTAAAATTTTAAATGATGCAGAATTTTTTATGATATTAGACCAAAAACTCTCACGAAAACAATACTTTTTCAACTATGTATCAACTCTTTTAATATATTTACATTCGTGAAACGCGAGTTTCTACTTTCTAGAAGGATATAATACAAAACCAATTTTGTTCTATAAAAGGTTGTTTTTTATAACCCTATCATTACACGGTAGGTGTTAATTTTTCAACTTAAATTTATTTGTGCTACGAATTAGGTTTACTAGTTAACTATAGGTTTATCATTTCAACAACATCATTTGACTTTGTTCTTCAATATTTTGTGTTATAAAGTATTGAGGTCTAGTCTAGCCTCTCAAAATTGCGTAATCTATTGAGGTTTCGTCAACAAAATTACATTTGAAAGATGAATATTCATTTTCTTGACAAGTCTAGCTTCTATTCAAATTGTTATATTTTATATTAATAATTAATCTAAAATTAGTTGTTAAGGATATTATTATTTTTTAAATAATTTTTTATTTTCTTATAGTATCTTTTTATTTTTTATTTGTTCATTTGAAGAAATATAATCTATATATTAATGCTACAATTGGACCATCTTATCAAAATAATTAAAAAAAAAATCTTGCGACCATCCCATTAGGTAAAGGAGATCAAGTTCCCATTAAAAGTCCACATTCAACAAATTAGTAAATTAGCTTAAGTGAAAATAATTAATTCCTTAAAATGTACATTATATATGCATAAATTAATATCATGAGCATTAATGACATTCATTTACCAATATCCTTAATGAATGTCGATAAATTAGTCATTGCTTTAGAGTTCCCTTCCTTTCCAAATAATTTATCATTCAACCTCTCAATTCTCTGCCTCATTTCTTCGTTTTCCATAACTTCCCTGATCTCATCTTGGACCTCCTTAATTCCAAAATTCTCAATCTTCACCCCGATCTTCCATACATTCACAATATACTCGCAATTCAAATATTGATCACCCGCAATCGGATAACACAAAAGTGGCTTGTTACACTGTATAGCCTCGACAGTTGAGTTCCATCCACAGTGCGTGAGGTAACAACCCACTGCCTGGTGTTGCAACACCTCTAGTTGTGGTGCCCAAGGGACAACCCTTCCATAAGCAGACACTCTCTTATCAAACCCGTCTGGCAATCCCCGACGCCAGACGGGCCCCAATACCCAAATGAATGGCCTCCTCAATGTCTCAAGAGTCAATGCTAAATTATTTAATTTTCCTTCTCCAATAGGACTCACCCAACTTCCAAAAGATATGTACATCACTGAACCCACATTTTGCTTGTCTAGCCAATCCAAGCAACTCACATCTTCTTCCCAAAATGTGGCACTATTAATTGTTGCAGCTTGCATAATTAGGGGCCCGATTTCGAGAACTTGAGGCGACTCGTAGGTGTTACCTTTGGTCGATTGTTGTGTCTTGCAATCTGATTCCTCTATAAATGAGTTCGTCAGAAGGTATCGGAGCGTTTTGGCTCGTTGTAGGGTTCGGGTCCAAAACTTGAATCTTGAAACCCTAGCCTGTGAAGAACCAATAAGCCATGGTAGGTCTTTTGCAGTCAAAATTGGTTCATTGGAAGACAAGTAAATGGGATCACTTAGATTTCTTGGACACCCTGTAAATTAAGTATAGTAGAAAACATGTTTAATTAATATTCCATCAAAGTAGTATATGCATAAAGAAATATGAACAAGTACTCTCAAGATCTGTCCTTAATTTATCGTTTTCGTTATGTTTTTTTACCGTGTAAATTATAATAATGTTAGAGGTTTAACGAGAAGGATTAAGTAATTATTATAATGTAAAATTTTACATATGAGATGCATGCAATGATTAAATAATTAGGCAAAACTGACATGCGTAGAGAAGTACAAAAAAAGTAGTACCACTTGGCTAATCATATATACAATTAAATGACGTCGGAAAAGTCGACAAAAATGCAAAAAGAATAATTTGTCGTGCTCCCGTACTTTTCTGGTGAACTCATTTATTCTAATCAATTAATATGATTTCAGTTCTCTGAAAAAAAAAAAGTAAAAAAAAAAAAAAAAAACAGAACCACATGACTACATTTAATTTTCCTTAAATTAATCATAAAAATAATTTAAAACAGCAAACATTGATAACAATGTAAGGGCGATCTCCATTCTAATTTGCAAGCTCATATATTTCATAAATTTTAAAAGCACAACCATGAATTAACTAATGATATTATTTATTACTCATTTTGCATATTTATCTGCGGGGTTAGGTTGAAAAATAAGATTGGAACTAGAAAGAGGGTAGATTTTTTTTTTTTTTAAAGGGTAGAATTGAAACTTTTAATTCTTTCCGAGCTAGTATATATAATATGAGTAATTAATGGTCTACGCCGCCACATATATATTAATCAAGTTGACCAGTAGTTAAATATCTATACGTATCAATTAAAAGATTACATTTTTTTATTTAAACACTATAATAATTAATATGTCGGCACACGATTAAATTTCTTTTAAAGTCAATTGTTGATGCATGTAAAAATAACTTTGTCAATGCGCACAATTCGCCTCGAATTTGGTGGTTATATACCTAATAAATAAGCAATTACGGATCAAATTTTGTACCTTTAATTGATAATTCTTTTATCTATTGTATCACTTTTAATACACCATAATATGCATGCATTATATAACATGTGCAAGGATCTTTTTAAAGCTGTATTCTTCTAGGATCATGTCGGTGACATACAGCTGCACCACTAGATCTACTACATACGGTCTTCATATAATTATTTAAATATGTATAAATAACTATACTCCTCAATTCTGACTTACGTACTATATGTATAATACAAACATTGAGTTCAATTTAAAATTTAATTTTTGTCTTTTCAAGGCACATTAAGTAAATTGGGCTTTAAAAAATTTATATTAATTTAAAATTAAACTCAAAATCAAAGTGTATGATTGTACAGAAAAATCACTCTTCCTTAAAATTATTCTAGACATGCATATTGATATTTTTCTTTAAAAAGTATTCTAGACATGCATATTGATTTTTTTTTCTTTTAAACATATAGTCTAAATAATACAAAAAAAAAAACTTGCAGAGTGCAAAAAATTAATAATGCAATAGAGCAAATAATAATAATTTACATTAAAAATATATATACTCTATCACAAGAAATAGTGCTTCTAAAAGTTAATTTTAAAACTCCATTAGTTTCTTTTTTAATATTATCGTGACAAACATATTATAAACATAATTTAATAATTGATATAATTAAACAAGGTTGAAAACCTATTATACCATCGATCATCATATTTCAAATAGACAAAATGATTAATATATAAATTATTGAAAGATATTAGTTGTTTTCATTAAAATTATATTAATTATTTTTATTAGAAGACATTAATTATTTTCACTGAAAAGTATTAATTGTATACTGAAAATAAATTAAAAGTCTTCAGAAAACAAAAATTTCAATGATGAATCAATTTTACTCTATACATATACGTCATAATTATTTAATTAGATGAAATGATAGGAAATTTAAATACGATAGAAACTAGAAAATACGTAGTACTAAATACAAATAATAATGGACAAAATTAATTAACGTATTTTTGTTACCATTTTCCGAGATGACACCATTTCGTAGAAGCTGAGGAATGGCGGCAACAAGGCGATAAGTAGCGTTCACCGCCGGCCAAAAGCCCGCGGCCTGGACGCCGCAGCGGCGCGCCACGTCGACGGCCCAGGATGCCAGCAAATCCGCGACCACACAAGCAACTCCGCCACCGTTTTCATCCTGGATCATCTTTCGGATATATTCTTCGAGGACACGTGGCATGTAGTCCTCCATGGCTGTCTGGATGGCGAAGAAATCGCGCGGCGCGCCCTCGGCTAAGCCGTCGGGGATGGAGTGGCAGAGAATCCCGTCGACGTCGGGGTTGATCCGGGGGGAAATGCGGCGGTGGATGAACTCCGGCGTGATGAGGACCGGCTGGAAGGCGGCGAGGTTGGAGAGGACGGCCGCGAATTTGAGCATGGGGGTGACGTGGCCTTGTGCCGGGTAGGGGATTAGGATTATCTTCTTCTTCATTCTCATTTTCATCGCATCAACAGATGGTGGTGGGGGTGGGGGAGGTTGAGGTAGAGGTAGAGGTAGAGGTAGCTCTTACAACATACATTGCTCTCTATATATATAGATAAACAGATGATAGATAACAAGATTGGTTAGAGCTCCATTACCTATAAATATTATGGGTTTGAGTCATAATTTTATGATAAAATAAAATATATGATAGATATGTGACTTTAATGATGATTTGATTTATTTGAATTAATATGAATGATTGAATCTTAGTGTATTATTATTGTTGCAATATCTTCAACTCTATGTTTAGCTGATCCGAGTTTTTTTATGTCTTGAACAAACCCAATTTTTAAGGTGTATATGTTTTGGCTTGAATCAAATTTCAGAACCAAGTTGCTATTTTAAAATTTGGATTTTGGAATGTCTTCAACTCTATGTTTAGCTGATCAGGGTATGTTCTTTTTTTGTTTTAAAATTTTGGATTTAGATTTTGTATTTTAAAACTCATTTTAGTTTGAGTTTTAAAATTAAAATTTTGAAATCATAATCTTACGACTATATAAATAACTTATACAACATCATTTACTTTTACATCATAAAGGTAAAACTCACCCTACTCAAAATAAAAAAAAGAACACAAATTTTAAAATCTCATGGATTTCAAAAACCACTGATTTTCAAAAATTATCTTTAAAAAACACTTAAAACCAAAAAAAGAACACCACTTAGGGATTATAAATTACTTTATTATTTAATTTAATGTCGGTCTATATTATGTAATCAGTCTGTTCAACATAATAATACGAGATCTTCTCTTCTACATCAGAACATGTATAGCTAACAAAATGTTAGTGAACCGTATAAATCTGTATTCTCTATTTATCGTTTTCAATAATAGTTATAAATGATGGTGCATATTTTTTAATAAAAGTAATAATGATTTTCTTTTTTTAAAATTTAAAAGAATGGAGCCACATTTGTGTGGACCAGTTGCACTGTGCAATTTGTTTCCAAGTAATATCATTCAGTGAAATTAATACTATTATTTAGTAAAATGGGTAACATCATTCAATTGATGTGTATAGTATTATTAATTTTCAAATAATATCATTTAGTAAAATAAATAATACTACTATTTAGTGCAACAACTATTAGCGTTCAAAAGAATGGTCCAAATGGTGTATGATTGGAGATGAACAATGATTAAATTAAGATATCTTGATCACTTCTCCCATAGAAAGAAAAGGGAGGTTATACATGACACATGTACAAATTTTGTGAGAGTAAATTATTATTAATATTTATTAATTATATAAAATTGTTGTAATAAAAGCGTACACTGATCACTTTAGTGACTTTACTAGATAATTAAGCTAAGGACCACGTTGGACCAATTAAGAGTTAGGGATCCCGATGTATAATGTCAATTTTTATATAATGATGATACAAATTTAATACTTGGATTATTATTATCATGAATATGTCTAGTTTAAATATTTTATTTTTTTTATCCAAAATAGATAATTTAATAAATAAATTTGCACATTTTTGTTGCTTTTAAGTACATCAATTAAGTTAAAATGAACTAACCTCTAATCGATAAATGATAAAGAAAGACAAGAAAAGAAAAATAACCAATTGTTCCTCGCGACATATTCAATTACGCTCATGGTGGCCTGGTGGGTAGGCAAGGGTTCCTATCAATACCAAATTATGACTTTAAGAAGGAATGATATGTCAGTATTTAAGTTGCCAAAGTAATATTTTAAAATACATCACATGTTACATATCTAATTACATAACAATTTAATCTCATCTAAAAGTTCAAATTTATAAAAAAAAAGTATAAAATTAATTCATTTTAGATCCAATAAGTGAACAATTTAATATAGGTGGAGTTGTTCTCAGCAGGAATCGAACCCATGATCTTTGTTCGGGCGTGAGCCTTTTTGGCTCACATACCATAAAAGAATTCCGCCATATATAGAGGTGTGAAATAAATTCATTTAATTATTTTCCTAACAAATACACTATAAATTAAACACAAATTCTAGCATGCACTTGGATTTTAAACTCAATTTTGACTTTAATTTTATTTTTTTAAAAAATAAAATAATAATACACACACACACACACCGAACTGTGTATTTTTTAAGTTGGGGTATTACTGATTACTTCTTGAATTATTAGTGATTACTTTTTAGGTATTACTAATTTATGTTGAAGTATTTTTTTTTAAAATTCAAATGCATAGCATGCACTCAAGTACACATTAAAACTGCTCTAAATTAAAATCCCCTTTTCTCGTAGGTTCACTCATATTGTACTTAAAATGCTTTTATGTGAGATTTCATTCATTTCATTATATTTGTTGCTTTTAGATTTATATTTTGTTTTAAAAAAGTTGTCGTTTTAGCTATTGTTATTCTTCATACTTTATCCCTATATGAATATATAAAATATATCCATAATTTTTTATTGCCTAGATTTTATTTTTATTTTTTTTTGCATAATTTTGCAATCATAAATCTTATCTCATCCTCTCTATATAATGGACACAAACATTCACATTTTCCTTTCTTTTTCCTCATTCAAATGTTCCACTAGTCAATAGAAAAGTGTGAATTTATTTTAAAGGAAAGATTTTTAATTCTATACAAAGTCGCAGATGGGACAATGTTGTTAACCTAAAATTGGGGCTGGATTTAGGAAGAGTATGTGGAAGGATTTAGGCTAAAACATCAAATGATAACATAATAAATGAAGTGTTGAATGCATAAATGTAGATGTGAATGATCTTCATGATGAGTTGATGATGAAGAAATAAATGCAAGAAATCAATTAAGAAGAGAGGACTTGCCAGAGAATTTATGCACTGGACTTAATGTGTGTGTGTTTTTAGATTGATGAGAGTTGTGTTTTCGTACATGGGGTTCCCTATTTATCAATGATGCAAAAGACGGCCTGGGCGGCCACCCCGATTTACCCAAATCGGATCGAGAAAATATTTTAGCAGTCCAGGTGCCGCTTAGACGGCCTAGGCGCCGCCTTGGCGACTAAATTGGGACTAAAACAGTAAATCCCTAAATCAAACCGAGAGAGAAGAGACAGAGAGAGGGGCTAAATTCGGCGGCGCTGTGAAGAGCGCAGCAATACTGTGAGGAGGGCGACAACGTCGGTGGCGTCACGACGGGGGAGAGGAGCGAATGGAGGTACCGTGAGGAGGGCGAGCAGCGATGGTGATTGGCACTATGAGGAGGGTGATACGGCGACCAAACGTCACCAGAAAAATATGGATGAGAGAGGTCGAGAAGAGAGGAAAAAAGAGAGAGAGTTGATTTTTTAAAAGGAATTTTGATGATTTGGGAAAGTAAAATGACCTGATATTTGGGAAACTAAAAGTCTAAAACCGTGTATTATTTTTTGGGAAGTTAATATTGTGGAATGTGGGAAGCGGTTTCAAAATTAAAACAAAAAAAAAAGAAAAAAAAAAGTACCTAGGCGGATTTCTAGGCGGCGCCTAGGCGGCCCAGAAATGCCCGCCTAGCGTTTTTCGACTTCTGCACCCTTGCTATTTATAGGGTTTACATTGGGGGGTAAAGAGGTCATTTCCGACCTCGGAGGGGACCATGTCCCTAAATGTCTGATATACTCTAGTTTAACGCGGGTACCCGATCGTCCTTTGTTTCAGGTGCTGGACCAATATTATTTCGCCACGTGTCTCTGGGAGGAGATTTTCTGAGCGTTTTTCATATTTTTGGGGAATATTCTCTTCATCCTTGCGTACGGGGGCGACCCTTTACCTTATTTGGATCGATCTTGTCTGATCTTGTCACGTGCTCGTGGAGTACTTAACGACCTAGTGGTAGGAGAATCCAGAATGAGGCTTTTGGCTTTAGGTGGAGAAGCCCGACCTCTCTGATTGATGGGAGGTCGGCTGTGGGCATGCTGAGGCTGAGCCGACCTTAACGGTAGATGCGAGATCGGCCATGTATTTCAAGAAGGCCGAGCCGACCTCTGTAGTAGGGGAGAGGTCGGTCGTGGAGGATAGAAAGTTGTGCCGACCTCCGCGGCCTTCGTTGAGGTCGGTGGTGGGCCCAAGGGTTCGACCGATTCTCCATGACTAGGGCTTAGACCGGCCTTCTAGTGTCTACCACCATTGCCGACCTCTCTTGTATTCTCAAGAGGTTGGTTGATAACCCCTGGAGCTCTTTCAGTGACTCCCTTTGAGCTTGGAATATTATGGTCACAACAGACAAATATAATGAAATGAAGTGAGTAGTACTATAAAAGGCATATACATTCATTCATACATGATCAAGGTACAAGTATTTTTGATAGAATGTGAAGCGCATTTTTTATTTAAAAGTTATATTTTGGTCTTTAAAAATTGGGATTTTTTTTTTTTTTTTTGTATAATTCCCAATATGTAAAATGTTTTTTTTTTTTAGGTAACCTTATGTAACACATGTATGACGATATTGAATGCAATTTCATGAAAAGGTGTACACATATAAATTTTGGTGTGAATTGAAGCCCAACAATGAATTGTTTAAAGGTTCAATTGCAATAATTAATTGACTACATGACATAAGTACATATCTTTATTTCGATTAAATAATAGTTAGATTGGTAAAGGGGGAAACTTGGTCACTTTTAGGTTCATACCAACTAACATAAAGTTTAATTTAAGTGTAGTAATTAATTCATTAGTAATTGCTTTTTTAATTTGGCGTTGCCAAACTAACTAAAGATATCATAAGTTCCAAGTTCCAACTATTACTATTATTTTTCCGTGACGCGATAGAATAATTAAAGAGGCAAGAAAGGCAAATATTTAAAAAAATAATAATAATTTAAGCATGGCTTATTGCCATTGATAAATAGAGAGAGAGAAACATGAATGTATTTTTATGGTACATGCAATTCACATTGTCACGTATAGATAATTAAAGATAAGATTATAAATGGTCCCCAACTAGCCTCCAATTGTTGCAATTAATTTGATGTTTTCATACCAGACATGATAGAAAGAATTTATGTATATCTTTTATTGATTTGATGTTTTCATACCATACATGTTAGAAAGAATTTATGTATATCTTTTTTTGAGAATGTTTTATATGAAAATGGTTAATGACAATTCTATTGTAAAACTATTTTAAAGTATCGAATAAATGATTAGGAGAATAAAAAAAAATTCATTATACGTATTATTAATTTGAGTTCAAGAAAATTTACAACAATTACAATATAATACTCCCTCCGTCCCAGTTTTGTTTTCTCAATTGCCAAAAAGGTTCGTCCCAATTTTGTTTTCCCACCCCTAAAATGGAAACTACTTTATTCATTTGAATACTACTTTATTCAACATTCATCATTCTTAATACTACTCTATTAATTTAAATACTAAAATTCAACTCTAGCATTAAACTCCGCGCACAGTCAAACGAGAAAACAAAACTGGGACGGAGGGAGTACCATTGACCAGACTAATAATATTTCTGATGAAATTATTAATACTTCTGATTAAATATTTGATACTTTAAAATTATATTATAATAAATTTAGCACAAGCTATTCTCATATAATATTTGTAACTTTTATAATGGTGGAATTCGGCATACATGATGTGGAATGAACACACGCGCGTTAACACCAATTTAAACAAAGTTAACATCAAGCTAAATTTCTTTATAAATTTTAATAATTTAACCCTTTAAAAATTTATAGTTATCACAACTTTTTTCAGACTCTTTTTTTTTTTAAAGGTAATCAATTACAATAGTTTCCTAACATAATCAATTACAATAGTTCCTTCGACCACCGGGTACATGGCAACATCTTTTCATCTCGCTGTAGACCGGAACCGCAATCACCACAAGAGGGGGACCACCCGAACCCGCAACTCCGAACCACAACCGCACTGCAGCCTGGAACCGCAACCACCACAAGAGGGGAACACCACCCCACCACAAAAGGGAAATAAATTCCCTCTCCGTGTCTCGAACCCAAGACCTCTGGGTCTTAGGTGGTGGCCTCAACCACTTGAGCTACCAACACTTGAAACTAGTCTAACTCTGATCATGTGCATCATTGTACACCATTAATATTATTATTTTGTAAGAACTAATATTATTGTTTTTTTTATCAGTTAAATAAATTTTCCATTAATCAAGTACGAGACATATCCATATTACAACATTTCTTCACCTAGACCCACTTCCAGAGAAACTGACTATTACAAATCCAGAATACACTCAAACACTTTAACCACTCCTTAAAATTCATAGTACTCAATTTCAAATCTTTTGCTCTCAACTAACTTCAAGTCCTACAATTTAACTCCATAAGTAACTCATCCTCCTTAGCGTGTGCATTATTGAGAACAATTTCATTTTTTTTCTTCCAAATGAGTCATACCAAGCATCCTCATGCACATGCAAGCACAAATTTACCATTGTTCCTCTTCACTAGTTCTAAAATGTTGGAGATCAGTTACGGGATTTATCGATAGTATCGTCGCCACCCACTTACCAATCACAACATTCATCCACAACTTATAGGCAAAATCACATTAAAAAACATATGACTGGCCGTTTCCTCTTTATCCTTGCAAAAAGCGCACTTCATTTTTGAATCTGTTGGAATAATATTGCACCTTTGGAGTCTTGATTTTGTCGGAAGTCGTTCCCATAACACTCACCAAGCATGTATCTTTACCTTTGAAGGAGACCAACTTTTCCAAATCAAATTAAACTCTTCTTTTATTCCAGTTGCGTATGCCACTTTTTGTTTGAATAGTCAAGTATACACCTTCTTTTGTCTTTACATCCCATTCGCACTCAGGTTCCATCTCCAGAAATCCTCCTCGTTTGCTTTCCGCTAGTACCTATTAAGAACATTCAATAACAAATTTAGAGTATCATTCTCCCTCTCTAAAAGTTGTCTTTTCCATTCCAATCCTCATTTCTCCACTCTTCTAACGGCCCCATTTTCACCGTTTTGTTCGCGGACAGCCTATATATAGAGCCTAGGAAAATGCTCCCTCAAAGTATTTTTCCTGGCTCAAGGCTCGTTTCAGAACAAGGTTTTCTTCCCATCTCCCACCACCTTCCCCAAGTTATTGAAAAACCAATCCCCGATCTCCTCATTAATGATCATATTGTTTGTAATTAAAGAACTAATATTCTGGTTTAATATATAGTGTACAATGCATAGGATGTACCCCATGCATTCTCCCTTTCACTACAAAAAAAGGGGTTTTAGCGACCAATTTTCGATCGCAAAACGTGATTAGCGACCGATTTCTGACCGAAAAAATCGGTCGTTAAAAAGCGGGTAGCTAATATTAGCGACCGCTTTTTGAAATCGGTCGCTAATCTGAGACCGTCAAGGCAGTCGTTAATATCAGCGACCGCCTTCAGTCGGTCGCTGAATCAATCGGGTCCGACCCGGTCGGGTCATGATTTAGCGACCGACTTCTAGCGGTCGCCTATTTATTTTTCAAAATAAAATTAATCTTTTTTATTTTATTTTCTGATTAGCGACCGACCTATAGGCGGCCGCTAATCAGCGATCCACCGTAAAAAAAAAAGTGGCTCATTGGGTTCGAACCCGCGCCCCTTGGGGTCCGGGCGGGGTGCGAACCACTGAGCCACTAGCTCATATTAGACGACCCATGTAGTATATAAGCCCTTGTGAGGCTTGTAGAAATAAATGGGCAAATATGCGTCCAAGGGGTATCGAACCCACGACCTCCGGGTAGACCGGAAGAGGTGTGAACCACTAGGACACATGTTATTCTTGTTCATTTATTTGCATTTAATTGTATATAACCTCAAATTAACTCCTTTTTTTTTAATTCATCAAATTCAATCATTTTTGTTTCTAATTCGTTTATATATATGTATTTACTAACTTTTTTTTATTAATTTTATAAATTTAATATTTTAGACTATTCTAAATTATTAATTCATTCGTTTTTATTCATTTAATTGTATATAATTCGAAATTGACTCCCATTTTTCTTTTAAATTCATCAAATTAATTTATTTTTGCTTCTAATTCGTTTATATATATTTATTTACTAACTTTTTTTTATTAATTTTATAAATTTAATATTTTAGACTATTCTAAATTATTAATTTCATTCGTTTTTATTCATTTAATTGTATATAATTTGAAATTGACTCCCATTTTTTTTTAAATTCATCAAATTAAATCTTTTTTGTTTCTAATTCGTTTATATATATATATACTAACTTTTTTATTCAATAAAAAATATATGTAAATCTCTAATATTCAATAAAAAATATAAAATATTCAACAAATAAAATAAAATATTCAACAAAAAATGAAAAAAATTCATCTCTCTCTCGTCACTCCTCTCTAGAGAGGAACTCGTTGATATCAATATCAACATCCCCACCATCGCCCTCGCCCTCACCACCTCCATGTCCGCTCCCCCCGGCACCGCTCACCCCGGCATCAAAATGTGGTGGGAGTGGGGGTTGGACGTTAATGCCCATCTGCTGAGTGATGCTGGTGAACCAATCCCGAAGACTCACGTTGTAGCTCGTGAGGACCTCCATCTGCTTCCGGACGGCTCTAAGCTCACGCTATACCTGAGAGGGAGCGGAGTCGATCGAGGACGATCCACTGCTTTGGCGGTATGTCTGCAGGATGGCCTTACTGTGACCGCCCTGCCCCACGACCTTCCCCTTCTTGACTCCGACCACATCTAAATAGATGTGGTCCTCGTCAATCCGTGGAGGAGTGGGGTTCTCCCCGTTGTCGTCTCCGGGGGCCACCTGTTGCGAGGCCTGGGCGAGCCGATCCTTAAATTGGTTCTGAAATTAAAATTATAATAATTAAACTACAATTATAATAATTAAATTAAAATTAATAAAAATTAAAAAATACTTATGTGGATCTCGGTGGTGCGGGCGTAGGTAGACGTCCCAGTCTCCGAGTTCACTAGGTGGAAGATCTCCATCTGCTCATAGAGAGTGGGCTTTCGTCCGTGCTCCCTCTCCTGTTGCGAACCAAATTCAATAGATTTTAAATATTAAACATTTAAATGTTTATTAATATTCAAATGTAAATAAAAGTATAATACTTACAAAGGCGAGGAAGTGCTCGTAGATGGACCGGGACCAGCCCGATGTCTGGCGACGCCTTGCCCGGTGGGGTCCTTCAACCAATTCTCCCTTGACTTCTCGGACTTGGCTTTGAATTGCTCACTATTCCAGTGAGCAACCAAAGTGTCCCAGACGGAACGTCCGTCTGGCCCTGTGCCCAGCTCCAGTTGCGCCCCACTATTGAACTTATTCCTCAGCCCGTAGATAATATTTTTGTACCGCTCATGCGCTTTCGCGCAGAACAAGCCGTACATAACACTATCATGGGCAGGATCCCAGACGCACAGCTTCTGCAATTAAATAAAAAAATAAAATATTAACAAATAAATTCAATATAAAATATTAAAATATACCTTGAACTCCTCGAAGTACTCCCTCCTCTTTCGCTCGGGCACCATGGACCATGAGTGGGCACCAACCTCGAACAGGAGCTTCTTAATGGCATCTGAGACCTTACCGCTAGTCTCATGGCCTGGAAGCATACTGTAACATAAAAAAAATTCAAGTTAATATTAATGAATACAATTAAAATTATTTAATTAATTATCTAAAAATACTTACATGTTGTCGCTAGGGACAACAGTGAGACGACTATCCAACTAGGGATGTTGCCGTGAAGCCGTAGATCCGGCAACAGAAGTAGAGCCAGCAGCACTGGACTGCTGGGAGGAGGATGGTGTCATCTCCGGGGCCCGTCGAACCTCCGGGAGCACCGGTCTCAACGACCCCGACCTCCTCTTCCCCCGACCCTAACCCCGACCCTGTGACCCACTCTGATCGGGGTTATCATGAGAGCTCATCTGTAATAAATTTAAATTCAAAAGATTAACAAAACATAATATATTTATACACAACTTCGAAAATTCCTAAACTAAATTCACAACTACAAGAATTCCTAAACTAAATTCACAACTACGAATATAATTAATCAACAAAAATCACAACTACGAATATCCCTAAACGAAATTCACAACTACGAATATAATTAATCAACAAAATTCACAACTACGAATATCCCTAAACGAAATTCACAACTACGAATATAATTAATCAACATAATTCACAACTATGAATATAATTAATCAACAAAATTTACAACTACGAATATAATTAATCAATAAAATTCACAACTACGAATATCCCTAAACGAAATTCACAACTATGAATATAAATCAACAAAATTCACAACTACGGAAATTCCTAAACTAAATTCACAACTACAAATATCCCTAAACAAAATTCACAACTACGAATATAAGTAATCAACAAAATTCACAACTACGAATATAAATCACTAAATTCACAACTACGAATATCTCTAAACGAAATTCACAACTACGAATATAAATCAACAAATTAAATCTACAACTATGAATATAAATTACTAAATTCACAACTACGAATATAAATCAATTAAATTCATATATATACGTGTATATATATATATATATATATTATTCAAATATACAAAGATATATAATAAACGACTAAAGTTTGAAAAACTTATGTTTACTAGATAGACGTAGAAGTTAGGAGGGTATTGACCGGAACGGAAAGCTCGACGGACGGCGGTGTCAGAGTTTTTTTTAGCATAGGTCGAAAGTGAGTACGGCCTGTGACTAAAAAGGGAAAAAAAATTAGCGACCGTCTTTGGTGGTCGTTAATCCCCCAGCATTAAATGACCCTTGCCCATTTCCAAGAATGGGTTAACTGACCGATTTGCGACCGCATAATGGCGGTCGCTAATCAAAAATTGAATATAGAAACTGCCTTTGTGGTCGCTAAACCGGCGGTAAATAGTTTGGCTGACCTTTGAGTTATCGCGACCGCCGAGGCTGTCGTAAGTGGTCGCTAATCCTTAGATTCAGCGACCGCTTACCTCATCGGTCGCAAATTTTTTTGCTTTGAGACCGATGGTCTACGGCGGTTGCTAATCGGTCGTTAATTCAATATATAGAGACCGAATTTTAGGCGGTCACTAAAATGCGAGTATAAGTTGATGACCTGAACATAATCGGAACATGCAAAGAGATTGAAGAAGCCAGTTCAATCTTGAGAGATGAATTCGAAATGAAGTCCTTGGATAAAACCAAGTACTGCCTCGGCTTACAGATCGAGCACCTTCCAGAAGGAGTTCTTGTTCATCAGTCGACCTACGTGAAGAAGGTATTGGAGAGATTTCACATGGATAAATCTCATCCACTTAGCAACCCGATGGTTGTCCAATCCCTCGAAGTGGATAAGGACCCATTTAGGCCAAGAGAAGATTCAGAAGAAATTCTGGGACTAGAAGTTCCTTATCTTAGCGCTGTTGGAGCTTTGCTCTATCTTGCAAATTGCACCCGGCCGGACATTGCATTTTCTGTCAACTTGCTTGCGAGACATAGCGCTTCTCCTACAAAGAGACATTGGAATGGTGTTAAGCACATTCTACGATACCTCCAAGGATCCCAATATCTTGGACTGTTATATCGTAAGAACTAAGACAAAACCTTAGTAGGTTATGCAGATGCTGGCTATTTGTCTGATCCCCACAACGCCGTTTCCCAGACTGGTTATATTTTTCTCTATGGTGGAACCGCGACCTCATGGAGATCGGTTAAACAATCCATGGTTACCACGTCTTCAAACCACTCAGAGATCATAGCTTTATTTGAAGCCGCACGAGAATGTGTTTGGTTAAGGTCCTTGGTAAAACACATTGGTGACTCGTGTGGTATCGCCAAAGGCGATACACCTCCCACCGTTATATTTGAAGACAATGCTGCTTGCATCGCACAAATGTGTAATGGGTACGTCAAGGAAAACCTGACGAAACATATTTCACCTAAGTTTTTCTACCCATACGAACTCTAGAAGAGTGACGTGATTACCATTCAAAAGGTGCAATCTAATAAAAATCTAGCAGATATGTTTACTAAGTCCTTACCTACATCTACTTTTGAAAAGTACGTTCGTGGTATTGGGATGCAAAGACTTAAAGTGTTGTTATCTTCAGGGGGAGCGGTAACCTCGAAATAAATATGGAAGATTTAGATCTAGAAGATCGATGACATTCCTCCCTACTTATTATTTGGCAGATCCCTAGCACGTGGAGTTTTTATGACAAGATATTTATGTTATGTCATAATGTCCAAGGGGGAGTGTTATAAATCTAGAAGATTTAATATTCCAAATCTAGGAGATTTGGTGTGGACATTACTTAAGGACCAAGAAACATATTGGGCTTTATCAATTAGACTAGGGTTTTACTATTATATATATCCCTTTCTACTCATAAATTATGTACTCTCATACACAAGAATATTAGTGGAACTCCTGGCTTGGATCGCCCCCAGACGTAGTCGTTCCCGACGAACTGGGTCAACAAATCGTGTCTCTTTATTTACGCACTTATTTACAACACTTTTCATGACCTAAAATATTCATGTTTTCTCCTTCTAAAAAAACCTTCAAAATAAACGTTGGTACACCCACCACAAATCTGAGGGTTTCATCGCATCCGCCATTCCTGGCCATCGTAATCGTATCGCCGTCTTGACCGCATCGTCGCTCCTCTACATTGCGCCTGCACCGTCATTCGGTGTGTCGTTCCTGCCATCCGATGTTCATCTCGTCGTGCACGCCTCCACCTTTATTGCGCCTTGTGTCATCGCCGTTCGCCTTAGTCACTGCCTGACCGCTGCCGATTGGCTCCGTGCTGCATCCGTTGGGCATTAATTTTGAAATTTAGATTAGTTTTTTTTATTTAATTTAGAAATTCACCCACCATATCACAGTTAGATTAGTTTGTTGTGTTCTGAATTGAATTCAATGTTAATTTCGTATGGTTACAAGTACTGTGGAAGTATTGGTTTAATGATTTCACCTTTTGTCCGCTAAATTGTTGAAACTTTAAGCTCTATGTGAAGGAAAACTGGAAATAAACTTTTTCCAAAAACTGCACTAAGAACATGTCTCCTGGTACTAACAGGGGTAGAATTTCTTCTTGTTTCTGATTAGGCGTGAAATTGTTAGATTTTAGAGCTCGAAATGCCCGTGTTTTGATTGATCTTGTTGAGTATTTAGAGTCAATTGAGTACTATTTTCATAAACTAATGAATTTGCCTCTTTGATGCTCATAGATGGATAGAGGGCGAAAAATAAAATTCGTAGGACTTTGAATCGACTCAAACGGATGTCCGTGTGAGAAGATGTGGAAAAAATAAGAAAAGTACTAGTTCGAGGGAGCAAAAGTATTACTGGAGTACACAAGCAAGAAGAACTCGTGCACTCAATGCACGAGTGCTCATGTACTGTGCTCGAGTGGCGCTTAGTCGTGCATTTAGTGCACGAGTACTCGAGTACACTGCACGAGCTATGTCAAGTCGAGCACAATGTGCTCGAGCAGCCTTGGTCGTGCACTTTTTGGGTTTTGGAAGTTTTGGTGCGCTCGAGTTGCACGAGCTCGTGCACTAAGTGCTCGAGCTCTACTCGAGCTTACGTGATTTTGGCCCATTAATTCCCAATTCGACCCGTTGTCTATTTATACCCCTTCCGAACACGTTTTTGGATACCACTTCACGCATAGAGATAGATTTTAGAGAGAAAATAGCACCGAGAGTTCTAGCAAGCATAGTTTACTTTTGATAGAGGTTTTTACGTTACGAATTCGTAGTTTAGTTCTGGATTTGATTATTTTGATCTTTCGTTATTTGAAACTTGATACTTGAGACTTATTATTTTCCTTTTAATCTGATTTTATTCTTAGACTTCGATTATTTCTTAAACCCTTGTTTATGTTCTTGAGTTATTTAATTAGATTAATTATGTTTTCGTTCGTTGCTTGCTTATTTACTTTTGTTATCGTTAAAACCATGCTAGACTAAAACCCTTGTATGCTTGGGGTAGGATGAACTCGTAGAAGTAGGACGTTGGTACATAATTAGGGTAACATGTGATGTTTAGTTTTAATTCTCTTAATTAATGAACGCTTAAAATAAATACCGGATTTACCTTTGAATTTCGTACGAAAATTGTTAGAGAGAGGACGACCTTATCACTCTTTAACAACTAGTAGGCTTGACAAGAGGGTTTAGAAGGGGTTAATTCATCTACCGGTTTATCTAAGGAGGACGACCGCATCACCTTAGTTAAATTAGGGTCTCTTTAATTAAGCACAATCTATTAACTTGTTTTGTGGATTAGTGAAGTCGATTGATAGGATAAAGTATTAGGGTTTAATTCTTGAGTTTTTCATCTTACAATCTTACACTTAGGTTATTTCTTGCACATCACGATTATTTTGATTATGTACCGGCTCAGTTAGTATATGTAGGGATTCCTATCCTGAGCATCACCCTTTTATATTTGAGACAAAATCCTTAGATAATTAACTCATTTCTTTCTTTTGCATTAGTAGAGGAAAATAGTTTAGATTTAATCATTCTTATAACCCAGAAACATAAACTCATATTAATTACGACGCATAGATCTTCAGGAATCTATTCGCATACATTCCTTCCCTTAGGTACGATATACTTGGTCCATATACTTGCTGATAGTACAGTGAACATACTTCCTGATAGTACAGTGAACTCGTACGCTTGCGGAGTAACTTCTAGTAAAAGCTAGTAAAATTTGGTTCAAGTCAATTTCCCATCAAACATTGAACCATTTTCTTTGATATTTTCTGAGAATTGGATGTTAATAAGGAATTTGCTATGGTGGTGATTGGAAAAAATACCAGTTGTTTGGATTTCCAAAAATTCTGAGCAAGAGGGAAGATTACGATGGGTGTACTTATAATATATTTTAACTTAAATATAAAAAAGAGTACTTTGAACATTCCATAATTATTTTAATTTAATTTAAAATGAGATGAGTGTACTTTTATTAAAATGAGGTCTAAATAACCGGCCCCTATTTTCTTCTCTTTTTTACTTATTATTGGGCTTGAGCGATTGGGCTTCAAATCTACCGCAACTATCAGTTTTTCTTTTTTAATTGGGTCTGGCTATATACCCCTCCACTATTTATGGATACACCTCCCATAACAATAAATTAGTCATCCTACCCTTCCTAAAAAAACCTAATTTTTTAAGTTCTTCCCCCTTTTATTCATACGACTCTCCCTCTGCAACAGCCGCTCACCGTCTCCCTCTCATCCCTCTGCAGCACGGCCTCACCGACCACCGTGCTTCCACCGACATCCACCACCACGCTTCACGTCTTGCTATCCTCACTCACTTCTAACACAGATCTTGAGGGGAAATAGAATAAAAGATGAAATAATAGTTTATTTTTTTATTATCATATCCTCCAATTCTTTTCTTTGGTTAAGGTAATTGATATGAAAAAATACAGAAATCAGTTATGATTCTGCACATATTTATTTCTTTAAGATAATTTTTTTTTTTGAAAAATATGGGGATATATGAATAAGAAAGTAAATATTGTGAAGGAAAAAGATTAAAAAAAAAAGTAGAAAGAAACGATGGGAGAGAACGACGGTAGACAAGTTTGATGGCTGTTGTTGGTCCAAATTAAGGGCTTCAGATGTTTAATATTTAAAAAGTTAAAATAACAAAGGGTAGTATTGAATTTACAATTAAAAAAATTAATTCAGGAGGTGTATCTTCTAATGATATAGGGGTATATAGCGGGACACTTTTTAATATTTTATTTTCTTTTCCATTAACTTTCCTACCTAGCTAGGTCCTGCGGAGTTCATCACTTATTTTGATGAAAAAGTCAAATATTACTTCTACTACTGGATTAGTTTTAATGTGCACTTGTATGTATAATATACATTTGAATTTTGAAAAAAATACCCAAATTAGAAATCAATAATATCCCAAAAAATAATAATAATACTCCAAAAAATAATAGTCATACTCCAAAAAATAATCAATAATACTTCAATTGCAACAAAAAAAAAAAAAAATACCGTTCAACATGTTGGTGTGTATTAAAAAAATCTATATTGACCTTAAAATTCAAGTGCATGTCATGCATTTGAGTGCATGATAGAATTTGTGCTAATAGTTAGATTGAATAATGACGAACCTCATATACATAAAAGTTATAGACTAGGTTTCAAGTATCACTATTATTATATACATTATCACTGTTGCATATATCAACTATCACTATTTAAAACAAATTTAATTTTTAAATAGTGATAATATGTATAAATAGCAATGATAATAAATATGCATGATAACGATAGTGTGTAAAAACACGTGAACTCGAGTTCACACAAATTTTTTTCAAAAGTTATAATAGTAATTAATTCATTAATTACTTTTTTAATTTAGTATTGTCAAACTAACATAGGATATCTCATAAGTCATAAGTTCCGATAGGTTTCTTTACGCGTCGAAAGAGGCAAAAAACGTCAAAGAAAAGACATATTCGTGCATGCATCAACTATACCGTGCAATTTAAATATATTTTTGAAAATTATTTCTATAAAAAATTATCACTACTATACTTAAAACTGCGTTTAATAAAAGGTAAATTTTTAATAATAATATAAATAACTTTTCAATTATAGTAAAATTATTATTTTTTAAATACATTTAAATTGTACGATGCACCCGATGCACGGAAGACTTACCTCTAAAAAAAATTATAGTTGATTAACAAATATTTTAGAAGTTTGTTAAGCGTGGACATTAATATAAGAAAAAGGAAGAAACACACTACTAAAATATATGGGGAAAATAACATATTTGTCAAAAAATAATTGTTTCTTGTTCTATTTTTTGTTAAAAAAAATACTATTTTTTTACCAAACTCACAACAATTGGCAACTGGTTTGTCAAATTTTTTAGAACAACTTAAAAAAAAAAAGACAAAAAAAAAAATTGTGTAATAAATTTGAGGCTTCTGTGGGTTTACACAAATATCTTCTTTAGTTTCGAATATGGATTTTATGATTTTAAATCCAAAATTCAATAAAGTAATTGTTTAAATTTCAATCATAAATATAGAGTATCTTATTCTTAACATTGGAAGTTTACATACTAAATAATGACCAGTTAATACAATTTCTTTTCCGATTTTATCTATTATAATATCTTGTGATACATTATTAACGTGTGTAAATAAACATATAATGCGTACGTAAAAACCACAAAACATTCACATACATGTGGATCAAGAAATAAGGTACACATACGGTTTGTGCATAAAATTTGTACAAAATGTGTATGTACGAATCGTGCACAAAAATATACACATATATAATTTGCATTTATCCGAATATAATATCTACTCATATTTATTACATGTAAAATATAAAAAATAATGCGCAATACATTTTGTTATAGTATTTCAAGAATTAATACCATTATAAATTATTTCTTGTTTTTGAAAATTTAAACATAAACTATTGATATTATTGTATTATTATTATTGCTAAACTTGTTTTCTTAAGATGCTTTAAATAGTCATTTTAGACAACATATTTTATTCTTTTGTTCATATTTGTTATGCTCAAGTATAATATGTTGACACTGTAAGAAAATAAAGAAATTGCCTACGATATTAAGTTTACCTAGAAAAAAATTCAATACAGCTACGAAATGTTCAACAAAAAATTTTGTAGTAAAGATTACCTACAATTTACCTGTAAATTTTTGTAATCATGTAGTCATCTTCATTCTTTAATCTAAAAATAATTTGCATAAGAAATTAGTTTGCCTACAAAATTAAATTTGTAGGTAATATTACATACAAACAACTTGCCTACAAAAAATTACCAACAAACAATTTTGCCTTACGAAAATTTTCATAGACAAATTGTTTGTAGTTATGGAATGAAGATACCTATATAATTAGAATTTTTTATGGACAAGTTGTAGGCAATTTCCACCACAAAATTATCTGTTGAAAATATCATACGCATATTACAAAAATTCATAAACAAGTATTTATTTTCTCAGTAATGTGATTTACTATTTGTATTAATGTTATTTTAATGGGACTAAAAATTAACTTGGTAGAATCGCTTTTACATAAATTTTCGCATGCACTTGGATTTTAAGCCCAATTTTAACTTCAATTTTAATTTTTTTCAAAACACACACTAATATGTTGAATTGTTGTTTTTTTTTAATTGTTGTATTACTGATTAGTTTTTGGGATATTACTGATACTTTCTTGAGGCATTACTGACTTTTTCGTGTTTTTGCACAATTTTAACAAATAAATAATCACGGCCCAAAAGCGATGGGATCGATGTAAGTGCAAACAAACGACCAAGTATTTATCGAACCATGGATTTAGGAGATCGGTGGAGCCCTAAAATTACGTGTTGTCATAGAGTTATAGTCACGTGTTTTGGGGTTTTTAAGCTAATACTAAATAAAACACAAGACAAACAAAATAATAAACTAGAAATAAACATGCAAGCAAATAAAACTTCGTGAACAAAGTACAAGTGGAGCGGGTGTCGTCCTAATAATGAAATCGATGCTACGTATTTGTTACACCCGGTAATATCTAGCGTCATACGGCCGTACGAGTAGCGGCTAGCCCGCCAATGGGCTAGCACGAAGAGATGAGGCTAGGACCGATTCGGTAGGCGGTCGGCTCCCGAGGAGGAGAGATGGACGGTACGACCCAAGATCAATGGCGAGAAGAGACATTCAGACTGACCCGGACAATGTCGGGTAGCGGGCACAACTAAGAGGCCCTTGAGGCTGCCTTTACCCGCTACCCGCAACATTCCGGTTGGCAGAGGCTAAGCCGCATGGGCCCCTACCCGACTACTCTCCTGGTCGTTGTAGCCGAGCCAGCCATTAGGCCAATGTTGTCCCATCGAACGTGCAGATGTGACTGGGTCAGAGTAGGGCCAGAGATAGAGGTCTTATCAACAGAAGTCAGTAGAGACATGTGGTAGACTCCCATTGGCTGGTAGAGGGGGTCATAGCCAATCATGACTGACGCAGCTATGATTTGGCGGGACCCACGGGGAGGCCAGGTCCAGTGGGAAGCCCAAACTTGTAATCTATAAATAAAGTCTTACATGCTCATTGTAACACACAACTCATTTAATAGAAAAGACTCCACAAGAGAGCTCATTCATTACACCATTTATTGTATTCAGCTACTTATATTTATTATCTCTACCCGCTAGAAACACTTGAACGAACTCTACCCAAAATTGTTATCAACAATTAGGCGCTAGAAGGAGTGTAGCTATTAGCAAAAATATACTTGATTTTGTTCATTTAGCTACCCCAGAACCACCTTTTCCACTAAAAAACCTCAGAAATCCTTACAAAATGACCACATCGACGGCTACTCGAACCCAACATCAGGCCGATGATGTGGCCGAAGCAACAACTCCAGCCCCGACCGCGGTGGAAACGGCCCAAGGGCTATTCGAGTTCATCTCCGCCATGAAGACCCCGGTGTTGGAGATAACACCCGGAGGACCTACAAGCGGCGTTGGCCCTAATGTACCACTAGATGAAGAAAGATGAAGTCCAGGTTGGAAAGGAAGAGCAAATAGCTTGCAACTGTCTAAACCAATATCATAAATTAAGTCTTGAATGTATTTGTGTTGAGATTGATAAGTCCCATCACTCCCCGTGCTATCTTAACACCAAGAAAGTACTTAACAAATCCAAGATCCTTGATAGTGAAGACAGAATGAAGATGAGCTTCAGGAGATTGATCTGATCAAGGGAAGAACCAGTAATTAAGACATCATCCACATACACAAGTAAGCCCAAAAAGAAGTCATCAGTGTGAAGTGTGAAAAGGCAATGATCAGAAGCTGACTGAGAAAAACCATAAGCAATCAAGGTTTTACAGAATTCAGTATTCCATTCCCTTGAAGCCTGTTTGAGACCATACAAACTTTTCTTTAGCTTACACATTTGGTCTGGTAAAGCCTTGGAATAGCCAAGAGGTGGTTCCATATAAACCTCATCATTTAAGTAACCATGTAAGAAGGCATTGTTAATATCAAGTTGGCAAAGAGGTCAACCCTTTCCAGTAGCAAAAACAATCATGAATCTAATAGTGACCAGTTTAGCAACTGGGGAAAAATTATCCTCATAATCAATTCCATACACTTGATGATATCCATTTGCCACTAACCTGGCCTCGTCTATCCACAGATCCATCAGGCTTCAATTTGAGCTTAAAAACCCACTTACAACCAATATGCTTCTTATGACTGGGACAATCCACTAAATCCCAGGTTTCATTAGCCTCAAGTGCTGTCAATTCATCAAGCATAGCTTGTTCCCAATGAGGATTTCCCAGTGCTTGATAATATGTATCAGGTTCCTTAGATAAATGAACATTAGCTAGAAAGTAATGATATTCAGTGGAGTAGGAAGAAGGTACAGTGTATAGAGAATCAGGAAATAAGTGAGGTAGGGTAGGAGAAGTACCTAAGTCATGTTGTATGACATCTGGAGAAGAACTTGAAAGTGTACATACTGAGACATAGTCATTCAACCAAGATGGTGGTGTAATAGTTCTAGTAGTTTGTACAGGAGTATATGTGTTATGGACAGAAGAGGAAGGATTAACAGAAGTGTGTGAAGCAGGAGAATCTGAATGAGATGAATTAGAGTCAAGAAAGGATGAATCAAGGGGTGTATTTTGATCATGTAGAAAAGGGAAAATGTGCTCAAAGAAATGAACATCCCTTGATACAAAAATAGAATGATCAGAAAGATTATATAGCTTATAACCTTTATGACCAACAACATAACCAAGAAACACAAATTTTATTGCTCTTTGTGCAAACTTTGATTTGGAAGGGAATGTGTCAGTGGCAAAAGCAAGACAGCCAAATGTCCTCAAAGTATCATAAGTGGAAGTTTTTTTATGTAGAATAGTGTAAGGCGTGGACCAATCTAATAGAGGATACGGTAATTTGTTTATGATGTAAGCTGCATGCAGAATAGCATAAGGTTAGAAATTCAAGGGTAGTTTTGATTCAAACATAAGAGCTCTTGCTATATTGAGAAGTTGTCTATGCTTTCTTTCCATAACCCCATTTTGTTGTGGTGTATATATGCAGGACTTTTGGTGAATCATTCCAAATTGCTGGAATAAGGTTTGGTTTTCATTGCTCAAGAATTCAGAACCATTATTAGTTTGAATGGCTTTTGGTTTCACTTTATACTGGGTATTTACCAGAGTAAGGAATGTCTTTGGAACATATGTGGCTTTTCCTTTATATGTTAAAAGAAATACCCAAATTGCTCTTGTGTAATCATCAACTATGGTTAGGAAATAAGGTGTTGTTAAAGAAGGGTGATTATAAGGTCCCCAAATGTCTGCATGGATAAGATCAAAGATTAATTTTGTTTGTATAGTATGAATTGGAAAGGATAGTCTAGTTTGCTTTGCTTCATGACACACAGTACAAGGAGAAAGAACAGATGTATCTGTCAATTTATTTGCAGAGATAGAATCAATATGTTTGAGTACATCAAATGAGGCATGGCCTAATCTTTTGTGCCAGGTACCAATAGTAACTGCACCAGTAAGACTAGAATTACATGAAGAAAAGGAAGCATCAATAGGTTGAAGGATGTACAACCTTCCAAGTAACTTCTCAGTTGCCAAGACAACATCACTCTTAGGGTCCTGTAAGAAGCAAGATGTGGCATTAAAGGTAAATTTCATGTTAGTGTTGGCTAGAAGATATGACACTGATAGAAGGTTATACTTGAAAGTAGGGATATACAGAACATCTACAAGTGTCAATGTAATGTTTAGGTGTATGGTTCCAGATTGAAGAACTAGTTGTTTGCTTCCATCAGGAAGTAACACGGATATAGGTATTTTCAAGGTTAATAAAGGTTGTTAAAAAAGATTTTGTTCAAAACTCATATGCCTGCTAGCTCCTGTATCAAATATCCAGGTTCCTTTTACCAAATTATCAACCATAGTAGATCCAGATAGGTTAGTAACAGAAGTACCTGCATACTCCACAAAGTGTGCATGAGAGTAATCCACAGTTTTGTTAAGATACTTTGCTACCTCTTGTTGGATTATAGCTGCTATGTTGGATGAAGTATTCTGAGAAGATGTACTTGATGTAGATTCTTCCATACTGCATTGTGCCATTGCTCGTCTTCTTAGTAAACCATTCAGGATAACCATGTAGATTAAAACATGATGAAACATCGTGCCTTTTCTTTCCACAGTGAGAACATACTAGCATATCTTTCTCCTCCTTAGTCTTGTAATCAATTATCTTCTGATAATCTCTGGTATCATATGACTTTGACTTAGAATACATAACAGATTGTACACTGCTTAGAGTATCTCCTTCAACATTCCCAGATTGCATAAGTCTTTACTGTTCTATCCTTATCACAATAGAGTAATCTTTGTTCAAAGGGGGCAATGGATCCATCATCATAGTTTGATTTATGGTGTTCTCATAGTTATCACTCAATCCTATAAGGAACTGAGTAAGTCTCAATCTGATATCCTTTGTGTGCAGTTGTCCTTCTACATCACAGGCACAATTTCCACAAGTACAACCTACAATCTGATCCAAATCATCCAGCTCATCCCATATTTCCTTCATCTTTCCAAAGAACACGGCGATAGAATCATGTCCTTGTTTGAGTGTGTTGATTCTTCTCTGTAATTGAATTTTTTTGTTCCATTTATAGTGCTAAATCTCTCACATATATCATTCCACAATATTTGTGCAGATTTAGCAGATACAAACGTGTTATAAAGCTCTAGACTGATCGAGCTCAAGAGCTAGCCTACAACTAGACAATCCACCTTTTTCCACATTGCATACTCAGGTGAATTTCGTGCTGGTACTCCAATGCTACCATCAATAAATCCTAACTTTGATTTTGCTCCTAAAGCTATCAGCATGGATTTCTGTCATGATACAAAGTTTGTTCCATTTAAAGGTTGAGAAACTAATAGCAGACTTGGATGTTCCGATCCATGAACAACATAGGTTTGAGGAACCGTTCAATCTCTTCCAATCTATTCTCCTTCCCTATCCGAATGTGTTTTGCCATATATTCGGCAGCGCCGCCGCCGAATTATTTCTCCCTCTTGCCATGGATCAGAATAGCTCAAATACCATGTAGAAATTAACAACATGAAATGCAATGAAAAATATAAGAGTCATTTTGAGCAAAAGAAGCTATCTTATTGATAGAGAATTCGTATGTATTGTACACTTTACAAATGAAGCTTCAATTGATATTTATACTAAACAAGACAATCTAGTAGCTTCCTATCTAAGCCAGTTGTAGGCAGTTACAACCGTCGACTCATGTGTGCATGCCAATTCAAGGAGCAAAGTTTGTTACACCTTAGCCGTTATAACCGTCGTGTGCATGTGACATGCATTGCATGCATGCACATGCATGGCACAATTTTAACATGGCGTCGCTGCTTTGCTCGAGACTTTCTGGCGTCGAGCTTTCATTCCGGCATGAGCTTCTCACAGTTTCCGGCCATGGTAGAATCCTACTAGCAAACATCACTTCTTTCTAGGAAATTAATTGGAGCTCAACTAAATTTTCCCAAGAATCACTAGAAAGTGGCATGAAAAAGTTTTGGACTTGGTCAAAGTGCTTTCCAACAACTTCTCATTACCTTTTCTACCAACTCACGTGACCATCATACCAAGACCATTTCATATTTAATTTGCAAATACTTGATTTGGTTGCTTGGAAGTGCACGATTTGGGCCTTCGAATCTGGGCTGCCACATTTAATTTATTGGCCCGAAAAATATTGAATTAAAATGAGCCCAATTCATTACTCCTTTGCTCGACTTCATTAAATCAAATGCTAGTTGTATTTTATCTTCAATTTTCCTACAAAATAAACACAAACACCTTTTTCGACAATTTAAAACAAACAATCAACTTAATGTAAATAAATGCAAGAAATCCAATTAAATTAGGCAAATTAAGTATACGAATTTCAAGCAAAAACAACACTAATCAATTACTGATTACGTCTTTGAATATTATTGATTTCTATTTGGGGTATTTTTTTTTTTCAAAATTCAAGTGCACATCATGCACTCAAGTGAACACTAGAACTAATCTTGATTTTATTCTTCATTCGGTCTAGATTCAATAACAAAAGAATTCAAAGGTAAAAAAAAAGATATCCCGAAATATCTTACCCTCATGCAAGATACCTCTTATCCATGTCATGTGAAGTAAACGCACATTACGTAAATGATATAATTCAATATTGAAGTGGTTCTCCTATTCCCATTGATCTTGGGAACACACTGCATTATGTGATTTGTGTTGTAATTGTTCAACTTATATCAACGATGACTATTTACAACTTAATTTGTGTTTGAATATTTTTTTATGAATTTTAACAATTTAACCATTGATCTTTTGTTTTACACTAAAAGAATTAATCTTTAATTACAACAATATTATTATATCTCGTTATTATTGTTTCTATGGTTAAAAATCATTAATGACAAAATATAATTTTGAATTATTGAATTATGTCATTAAATATAGTTGTGTCATTAAAAATATTTAACTAGAAATGTTATAATGACATAATTGTTGTCATTAAATGTTAATTTTTTTATAGTGCTACATGATGTAGGTACGTCAGTGATGCCAAATTAAATCGAGTGGCTTGTTCTTTGCAGTACGTTAACAATACTTTTGTATCTCTTTTTGTGTAATATTTGGGAGAAGTACTATCTAGATGGACGATTCCTACTTCCCATGACGATGGTTGTTGTGGTAGTACGGTCCTACTAATGATATAATAATATGTATATGTGTGAGGAGTGTAGCTCACAATCAAGTAGAGCTTGACATGGTAGAGTGTGAGTGTCAATAGTGTTAGAGGAGTGCTAAAAATTAAGGTGAAAGAGCTGAAAGCTAGAGTTAATTAAATAACTAATGATAAGTGGTTTCAAAGTTTCAATTTTAGCAAGGTATAACTTGCACATGGATAATCGATCGGTTTCAACTGATTTTTGTTGCAACTTTCCCAGCCGACTCAGCAGGTAATCAAGAACATCAATAAGCAATTCAGATCATGGTTTTGGAGCTCTACATATAAAGCTTCAAAAGTTCGAAGAAAGTGACTTCAATACTTAGCTTGTTCTTAGGTGTTTCAAGAGTGATGTGAGGTGTATCACATTGTATCTCCAGTGAGTGATATTGTAAGTCTTGAATAATCTGATACCCATGAGTAATAAGTTGATGGACTAAAATTTATTTTGGCTAATTTGAATGGGTGTGTTGTTATCCGGGTTTAATGGTATTATATAAATTATGTTTATAATTTATAAATATTATACATAATAAAATATTATAAATAAATAGATGGCGGATGACATCCTATAATTTTCAAAAATCAGTATTCATGTACCCGTAATATATCGTTCCTGCACCTGCACCCCGTACCCGTGCAACATAGAATTCAATTTAGTGCGATCCTCAAAAAGTAAATCCTTAAGTGTTGGCCTGAGTTACATAACAATATGTACATTAATTTAAAACGTGTAGTGTTGGAGTTCTAATATTTCCCAGTACTAATGTTATTGTATTAACGGATTTGACAAATGTGACCGTTTTCCAATACTAAAACAGAAGTTATTGTACAATTTTGATTTTTACATACTTTAGCTGTTGAGATTGTTTCTTTGGAGTCTAAAACTGTTGAGATTGTTTCTTTGGAGTCTAAAACTATTGTAATTGAGTGCGTAAAATAAAAGGCGAGATTTGTTCACCTAGTTCGTCGGGAACGACTACGTCTGGGGGCGAGCCAAGTCAGGAGTTTCACTAATATTCTTGTGTATGAGTGTATACAATTTCGAGTACAATGATATATTTATAAGAATAAAACCCTAGTCTAAGATATGAAACCTATTGGGTTATTGATCCATTAGTAATGTCCACATCAAATCTTCTAGATTTGGAATAATAAATCTTCTAGATTTACAACACTCTCCCTTGGACATTACGACATAACATAAATGTCTTGTCATAAAAACTCCACGTGCTAGGTATCGGCCAAATAATAAGTTAGGGAGGAATGTATTCGATCTTCTAGATCAAATTTTCTAGATTTATTTCAGGGTTACCGCTCCCCCTGAAGACAACAACACTTTGAGCCTTTGCATCCCAATACCACGAACGTACTTTTCAAAAGTAGACGTAGGTAAGGACTTAGTGAACAGATATGCTAGATTGTCACTAGATTGTACCTTTTGAATGGTAATCACGTCACTCTTCTGGAGTTCGTATGGGTAGAAAAACTTAGGTGAAATATGTTTTGTCAGGTTTCCCTTGACATACCCATTACTCATTTGTGTGATGCAAGCTGCGTTGTCTTCAAATATAACGGTGGGAGGTGTATCGCCTTTAGCGATACCACACGAGTCACCAATGTGTTTTACCAAGGACCTTAACCAAACACATTCTCGTGCGGCTTCAAATAAAGCTATTATCTCTGAGTGGTTTGAAGACGTGGTAACCATAGTTTGTTTAACAGATCTCCATGAGATCGCACAACAGAGAAAAACGTAACCAGTCTGGGATATGGAGTTGTGGGGATCAGACAAATAGCCAGTATCCGCATAACCTACTAAGGTTTTGTCTTGGCTCTTACGGTAAAATAGTCCAAGATCTTGAGACCCTTGGAGGTACCGTAGAACATGCTTAACACCATTTCAATGTCTCCTTGTAGGAGAAGCGCTATGTCCCGCAAGCAAATTGACAGCAAATGCAATGTCCGGCCAAGTGCAATTTGCGAGATAGAGCAATGCTCCAATAGCACTAAGATAAGGAACTTCTGGCCCCAGAATTTCTTTTAAATCTTCTCTTGGCCTAAATGGGTCCTTATCCACTTCGAGGGATCGGACAACCACAGAGGTGCTAAGTGGATGAGATTTATCCATGTGAAATCTCTTCAATACCTTCTTCACGTAGGTTGACTGATGTATAGGAATTCCTTCTGGGAGATGCTCGATCTGCAGGCCGAGACAGTACTTGGTTTTACCCAAGACTTTCATTTCGAATTCAGCTTTCAAGATTGAACTGGTTTCTTCAATCTCTTTGCATGTTCTGATTATGTTTAGGTCATCAACATAAACGGATATGATGCAAAAACCATTTTGTGATTTTTTTTCGTGAATACGCATGGGAAAGCTTTATCGAATGTGTATTCCTTCTTCTGAAGGAACTCACTAAGTCGGAGGCCCGATTGCTTTAGGCCATACAACGACTTCTACAGTTTTATGCTATACAAACTGCGATTTTCACCATCCCTCATCTGAGGAATGTCAAATCCATAGGGGATTTTCATATAAATGTCGGCATCTAGTGATCCGTATAAGTATGCGGTTACTACGTCCATTAATCTCATTTGGAGATTCATTTTAACTGCCAAAGATATCAAGTAACGGAACGTTATTGAGTCCATGACGGGAGAATAGGTTTGATCGAAATCAATCTCGGGTCTCTGCGAAAACCCTTGAGCTACAAGCCTCGCTTTATACCTCTCCACAGTATTGTTCTCATTTTGTTTTCGTACAAAAACCCATTTATATCCTACGGGGATAGTGCGCGGGTGTACGGACAAAATAGTCAAATACTTGTCTTTTGTTAAGCGATGCGAGCTCTGCTTCAATTGCCTCTTTCCATTTTATCCAACCGGAGTGCTTCCGGCACTCAACGATAGTTTTGGGTTCTAGATCCAGATCGTTAATGGAAAGAGCAAATGTCGCTGCAAATGTGTCATCGACGACAGTAATATTTATATTATATGTTTCTCCCGTATCTATGAAATTCATAGAGACTTTAACATTTTACGTCAACCAGACCTTCCTCATTTCCCAGTGTATCTGGGTCTGGTCGTTCCGTGGTCCTAGTGCATTAAATATTTTGTGCACGTGCTTCATCACTAGGACGCTCGTCTTCTAGAGACTTTGAGTTATCTAGACGAATCTCTTCTAGAGATTTTACATTCGACTGACCAGTTTTGCCAGCTTTTCGTTTAGGTGTACTAGTATCTCTTGAGAGTCCTTTACGCTTCTGGTGTGTGGGGGCATGAGTACTTGTTTTTCTTGGGACCTAAACCCTTTGGGGAGCATTTACTGCAGGTATATGCGATTTAGTTACACCTCTATGGTCAGTGAACGCGTCTGGCAGATTGTTTGCTAAATTTTGCAAGTTAATGATCTTCTTAACTTCCAGTTCATATTGACTAGTGCGTGGATCTAGTTACTAAAGATCACTTAGGTTCCACGTAAGCTCCCAGCATTCATTCAATTTTGAATTCGGATCTCTCCCTAATGTCGGGAAGTGATCTTCATCGAATGTACAATCAGCGAACCGGGCCGTCAATTGATCCCCGTACAAAGGCTCAAGGTATTTCACGATGGATGGAGAGTCAAATTCGACGTAAATACTGAGTTTCCTTTGTGGGCCCATAGAGGTCCGCTTCGGTAATGTTATCGGAACATATACCGCACATCCGAAAATACGCAGATGGGAAATGTTAGGTTCTTTCACACGCACTAGCTGTAGGGGGAATGATCATTATATGCAGTTGGACGGATTTGTATCAAGTGCAATGCATGTAGGACTGCATGCCCCCAGCATGAAGTGGGTAGTTTGGAGTTCATAAGTAATGGTCTCGCGATAAGTTTGATACGTTTTATTAGCGCCTCAGCAAGACCATTTTGGGTATGGACATAGGGGACCGAATGCTCCACTTTAATTCTCAGGGCCATACAGTAATCTGTAAAGGCCTTTTAGCTGAACTCAGCAGCATTATCCATGTGAATCGACTTAATTGGATAATCTGGGAATTGAGCTCTAAGCTCGATAGTTTTCGCAATGAGCTTCGCAAAAGCTTGATTGCGGGTGGACAACAAACAGGCATATGTCCACCTAGTGGAGGCATCAATAAGGATCATGAAATAACAAAATGATCCTGATGCTGGGTGAATCGGTCCCCAAATATCTCCTTGAATTCGCTCAAGGAAAATCGGAGACTCTAGTCCAACCTTAGTGCGCGACGGGCGCACTATTAGCTTACCCTTAGAACATGCATCACAAATAAATTCATCAACAGGAAGGATTCTATTATTCGAAATATTATAACTAATTGAATTAGATAGAATCCTATGTATCATAGATTGTCCTGGATGACTTAACCGCTGATGCCATAATTTAAAGAAGTTCGGGTCATGAAGTTTCATACTCATGGTTAGATAGAGATTGGACGGCCGGATGTAGGAATAATGCAATCCGGAGGAGAAGGAAGGAAGTTTTTCTATAACTTGTTTACGGCTATCTCGAGTAATAGTCATCAAAAAGTATTCGTTATTGTTCTCAGTTTCAGTTTCAATATGATATCCATTTATCCTAATGTCTCTAAAACTGAGGAGGGTACGCTTAGATTGTGGAAACAATAAAGCATTATCGATTATGAGTTCGGTACCCATGGGGAGGACAATGGAAGCTCTTCCGGAGCCCACTATCAACGTATTATCATTGGCTATTGTAGTTATACTCCCCTAACGTTCTACCAAGTTATGAAAATACTTCTTATCTCTTAAGATTGTATGAGTGGTGACGCTATCTACCAAACATAAATCACAATCTCAATCCATCATGCCAGAGGAAATAACCCAAACCTAATAGCTGATATGTTTACAAGCCATGTATAATAATAGCAATATCCAAGTAAAATTAATGGACAGTGTTGAGGTAAACACATTGAAGCTAAAACATAATATCATCCATAAAATAAAGTATCCGAAAGAATGGATCCAATAACATAAATTGTTTTATCCAAAAATAAATTACTAAAACAATCAAATACACAAATCACTCATCGTCTCCAAAGTCCTTGAGCTCGATGCCCAAAGGATCGACATTGTCTTGGTCAAAGTCTGCTTCAGGCAGGCTGGTATGGTGAGATTCGACTCTAGGGGCCTTCCCCTTGTCGTCCTTCTGCTGCTTTTAATAAGCCTCAACCAAGTGCTTGGGAGTGCGACATGTGCGAGACCAATGGTCTCTGCATCCGTATCTGTAGTAGGACTGCTCAACCATATCTTGATTGCCAGATTTTTGAAGAGCGAAATTCGAAGTTCTGTGACCACCGGATGTACTACGACCTCGGCCTTTAACCCAGATCATCTTACTCTCTCTCCCCCTTCCACGCTTGCAGCCAATCATATAATTATTCCTATACTGCTGCTGGAGTATAAGGTTGCTAGCGTGAAATGTCGACAGAGTGTTCTGCATCAACAGGGTTATAATACGTTGCAAAGTAGAGTTGTACTCCGTTATAGACTTAAGGTCTTGGAAACGGAGTCTCAACCAATCGTATTGTACCGGAGGGAGGAGTATATAGTTTTGTTGTTGGAAACGGTCCTTCAGGGAGTTCCACAACATTTCGGGGTCCCTGAATGAGGATCTGAAATATGAATTCCTCACTCAGGTGGTTCGTTAGAAAAATCAACACTTTCGCCTTTTGGGCGTTAGTGGATTTCGAACTTTCGATATTTGTTTCGCTCAACTCATTTGAGGCTAGATGGATCTCGACATCTAGCGCACATGTCAGGTAGTTATTACCATCGAGAGCAAGCTCATCGAATTCTTTCATGGTAATATCAGACATAATTCACTACAATTATTAAAGTGACATGGTATGGAGCGTGACCAAATTAATTGACAACAGAGGAATAAGGATTTATTTGTTTATTCTAGAGCACATAGGAGCAAGAATTGGGCGCCGTCTATCCAAAACATAAATTACGGTCCGACAAGTACCGGACGCTGCCTATCCGGGCATGATATGCGGACTATAAATAATAAACTATGTGCGGGAGTAATAATGCATGTAAGATAATTAAATCATAAAGACATGCATGCGTACCAAATAAGCATATAAGATTATATCTTGAGAACTAGCACGTGAAAATAATTCCAAAAAAAATTACGGGCTTAATAAACATGCATATTTATTACTCTAAATTTTTCATGTATATTAGTGAAATTTAATGAAATATTTTCACGGCTTTTAAATAAAATTAAATTAACCGGTAATTATGTGATGCCAAAAAACGAGCAAAAAAGTGGGCTAGGGTTTCACAAGGTACGCGGCCATGTGTGACTGCGGGTGTGACGATGGGTGCGCGGGGATGCACGTTAACGCTCGTGGCAAGCAGAGGAGGGAGCGCGTAAAAAGTGAAAATTGCCGGCCAGTTGCGACCTACAGGCGCGACTGCCGTGGGTGATCGTGCTCTGTAGGCGCGACTGCTTCTGGTGATCGCATCCTACAGGCGCGATCAACACCCTTCGCGGCGCTGCCCTGATTTTGCACAGAGAGGTCGTGCGCGGAGGCGGCGCCAGCCTCAACGCGACGCACGGAGGCGTGTGGAGGTGGCACCGGCCACAAGCGGCGTACGGCGCCGGGCCCACGGTAGCGCGCGATGGTGGCACTCGACGGCCTGGGGCCGCTGGCGCTTCGTCGGCGCACCTGGGCATCCTCCGCGAACAGACGACCATCAACGGCGACGCTGCTGGGTGGCGGTCGATGTCGGCGCTGCTGCCACACGGTGGCGCGGTGGCCGTGCGGTGGCTGTCGTAAAATCTGTTTTAATATTTTTTTTTTCTTTCAATTCAATTTGTAAGATAATTTGATCCAATTATCGCAAATATGAAAATAAAATCAAAGCAATAATTCTAGTGCATATAAAGCATATAACGCATGGATCAAAAGAATTCGATACGACAATTAATTCTCATGATTTGTAGAAAATTAATTTTAGGACGTACCGTTTAGAAGAATTTTGGGAAATTCACCGATTAATTAAACAACTCCAAGCATATGAGTGCACTTATACAATAATTAACCATAAATTACATATATGTATGCACCATATACATAGTGTTGGTGATCGACTTTAATCGTGAGGATTAGTGGCTATTTAGTTCGGTTTAGGATCACCAAACAAGAACGTATGATTGATTACCACCGTAAATGGTAAATCGAGGGTTCGGGTTATGAAACCGTAAATACGGAAGTCAAAATCGCATTAATTTCATATGTGTGCACGTTTAGGTGTATTAGTGTGTGTTTTGAGAGTATTTGTCTATTTTAACTTGTACTCCCTCCGTCCATGAGTAAACTTCCCACTTTCCTTTTCGGGCCGTCCACAAGTAAGTTTTCCATTCCATAAATGGAAAAAACAACACTCTACTATATATAAACTTTAACCTTCAAACTTACACAATATTACCAAAAATGTCACTCATTCAATTTACTTTTCAACACTATTCATTACTTTATCCCAAAAGTCAACATGTGGCCCACCATATATTAATAAACAAATACACTTTCTTAAATCATTCAACAAAAAGAAGTGGGAAACTTACTCGTGGACGGAGGGTGTATTTCTTAGCTGGAAAACAAGTATTTATAGTGACTAACAAGCAGGAGGTGTCCAAGACTCCTGGACTTCCTAGCTTGCATGCTAGACAAGTGTCATTTGACCTTGTTTGACCTTATCTAAGTTGAATCTTAGTTATAAAGTCTTTTTTTATCTTATCTCGGACTCATTGTTGTTCGTCCAGGTCGGTTTGATTTGTCCAGAAGGATCTTTCAATAAAAGTTGTTCGCTTTATGAGAGTATAGCATCAAAGTTGTTCGCCTATATTTCTTGCTATGATGAGCTTTTGAATCTTGGTTCCTTGTTCGTCTACATGCACCTCTTAGACTAGTAGATACACCACATTTTGGTAAAGTTGCTCGTCACCAGAGATCAGGCAGAATATTCATCTGGTCCCAGGTCTTAAAACATGTTAGTCGACGGAGTTGTTCGCCACTTCACACACCTTTCGGATTACTGTATGCACCTCAATCTTGTTTTTCTTTGTTAAGCGCTCGTCTTTGTTCGCGCCATAGTGATTGATGTTCGCCTATCAACACATAGCACCGTGCATAAAGGATTTTCATGTTCAAGTATATATGTACCAATCCAAAACATCTTCAAGACGTGCATACAAAATCAAATCATGCGTGCGGAGATAATTATAATGTAGTTAGAAGGAGAATATGGGAAACTTGAAACTAAATTCAAGAGTGGCCTATTTTTCATACCTGGAAATCATAAAATCATTAAAACGTCGACTTATTCCTGGGGATGAAACATGGACAAAATTCCCCTGGATATTTATTTTGATCGTACAACTTGGAAAGCTCGCTTACTCATAGACAGGTTACGGCTTTCAATTCCGAATTTATGGATAGAGACTCATGTTGAACACGTGTTGTAATTGAGTGCGTAAACTAAAAGGGGAGATTTGTTCACCCAGTTCGCCGGGAACGACTACGTCTGGGGGCGAGCTAAGCCAGGAGTTTTACTAATATTCTTGTGTATGAGTGTATACAATTTTGAGTACAATGATATATTTATAAGAATAAAACCCTAGTCTAAGATATGAAGCTCATTGAGTTATTGGTCCATTAGTAATGTCCACATCAAATCTTCTAGATTTGGAATAATAAATCTTCTAGATTTACAACAAAAACAAAAATTTCTTACTCTAAAGTTGTGGAACATAAATAGTTTACTTGGGCCTTGTCTCCATGGCCCATTTACTGATTAGGCTTTCACTTTAAGTGAAGAAAAGTAACTTTGGGCCTACTCCATTGAATCTGTTATTAAGTAAAATAGGCCCCATCCAATAACCTAATATTTCACTAAGCATGTTAGTATCATGATTAGGTGGAGTGTATTAACAAAAGATAGAGCGGTATTTCGATTTTTATTTTTTTTTGTTGGAATGTATTAACAAAATATGGGACTATATTTAACTTGGGTCTTATGATTATTGTGTTTTATTTTTAAAGGAAGATGCTTGTAATTTTGCACAAATAATTAGCACAAGCAACCTCTTACCATTTAACATTCACACCCCTCTGAAAGTGTTAATGTGTCATACTCAATTATGTAGGGGCGGAGCTAGCATTGTTCAACGAGAGGGACCAAATATAAATAATTACTAACTAATAGATATAGCAGAATAAAAATCGAACAAACCAAATATTTTCACTCATATACATATTATAGAAATCAATAAACAATGACAAATTTTAAAAAATAATATTCTAATAAAGCTTTTAAAAAATTATGCGAAACACTACATAATCGTACAAAAATGCATTTAGAACACCAAAAATAGACCATCATGAAATTTTTTACGACTTATTGGGATTTAATTTACAAAATGAATAGTATCTCTTTTTGAATTTTGATATTTCGTCAAACAATTGAGAGATGTTCATTAATTTATTTTATTATGCATAGCAATTTCACGTTCTCTACACTATAAAATATACGTGTTGGACGAATTTTTTTGTTTGAACCATATTTAAATAATTTGTTAGACTAAAACGTATTGATGATTTTTTTTCATGCTATTCTGTTGGGTAGTGTATATCAGGACATTAACATGTTGTACCACACATCATAATACATGGTACAATATGCTAAAGCTCTACTAGACACTATCCAACAGGGTTGCATAGATATAAAACATATTGAGGGAGCATACTTTTTTTTTTTTTCTTTCTTTCATAAGTAGAGATGGGTAAAAAATCCTCTTTAAATTTGAGAAATAAACATCACTGTAAAAAAAGTTAATCGAATGTTTTAAAACATCAAAAAGAAAAACTAATTAAAAAAAAAAAGTTAAAAAAGAACTCAAGTGAAAATAAAATGTAAATTAGAAAATCAAGTCACAAAAACTAAGACTTAAAATTAATAATATATGATATACTATATATATCTTATTTAATAATAATCATAAGGATTATATCTTAATCATATATGTATATATTTTTTTATATCTTTCACAACTATTTGTAGATCCCCTACTGACTATACCACCTTGTAAGTATCATCGTATATATGTAATCAAAACGCTCAGTCACCTTATTTAATGGTGGTACAATTATTTCCCTCTTAGTTATATACATACATACAATTACATATATACTTGGCTGAAAAAAAAAATGAGGGGGCAAGGGCAGCCCCACCCCTAAGATGGCTCCGCTCGTGCCATTATGTTACGTCTCACCGTGAGACGGTCTCTTGCAAGATCTACATAAATAATTCATACAAGATACACTTGAATTATACTTTACAACTGATATATAAAATATTTATATAAAGACAATATAATTATACCAAGTCTTAATTTTTTTCTTACAATAGAAAAAATATAATTAATCTACACATATATTTTCTATTATTTATTATCTTTTAACTTCCAAGACTTCAAAGTATCAACTTCTGACATACCTAACTATTTCAAACATATCTTGAACGACAAAATCATGACGACTCCTTTTACTTTTTATAAGCTAGCTTCGTTGTTCGAATCATGCATATGCATCAATAATTGTATGACACTTGGTATTAATTAGTTCAATATAAAATTTGATTTAATCGTGTAATCTTGGCTACTTTCCAACCAATAGCATCAATTTGTATAGCCATAATTATATACGGTCTTAACTTACACCGACGTACCAAAACGGCAAACCTAATAATAGTAACATGAAATTGAATTGAATTTGGGTGTGTCTATTTTGCAAGAAGACAATAAAATTAGATGACAAAATTTTCCACAATAAGTCAAGTATTTTAACATGTAACATGTCTTAATGACTCGATTGATTTGCAATTTCATATACTTTTGAACTCCAATTAATAATTAGACAATGAATTGAAAATATTAATAATTATCTTGTTAATATATTGTATTTAGTTAGACAATGAATCGGGTAAATGTAGTAGTCGAATTCCTCTTCTCAATCCTCTTCTTTTGACTAATCAAAATACATTTTTAATTCTGATAAGTTTTCATGTGTATCTTGAAGATGTGACCTTCATATTTTTGTTTACAATTTGAGAAGGATAATATATTTCAGGCTTGAAAAATATTGAGAAACCATAAAACTTGTTAAGACAGATAAGCATAAAAAATATTATTTTGTGTACCTGTTTATAAAGATTGTGTTAATCCTTCCTATGATTATTGCAAGTGTGGAAATAACATCATAAGAATTGACTTTTGCAACGCATATACAAAATACCATTGGAGATCATTTTTTAAATGAGTGTTTAGTTACTTTTATTTAGAGATAATGCGTTTTTTTTTTAAAGCAAGTTTGAACTATTTACAAAATATGAGAATCCGTCGAGAGAGCAACTGTAATATTTCTTTATATAAAAAAATATTTGTAGTTTTTAATATTATTTGTAATATTCTTGTTTGTGTTACTCATTTTTATAGGAATTTCTTTCTATTTTGAATTGTATGATTTTGATTTTTTAAAATATATTCATAATATTATGCATATTATATTTAGAATTTCCGTAGGCTATTAGCCTATTAGCTTACGTATCGATAAAATGCACTTCTTTAATATGACGCGTGAGCCGTGAATTACTATCATAAAAAAAAAAAAAAGATTTATTATTTTATAAAATATCGAAAATCTATCTATCTATCTAACTGTGTTTGTATTTATGGTTACACGTATAAAATTTAGAAAGAAAAATCAACAAAATGGTCCAATAATGGGATAACACCGTCACCGAGGCCACGTGTAACGAATCCGATTCCTATATGCCAATAATTTGTAGTATAATGTCACGATTTTCATACATTAGTATTAATTTGGGCATTTGTTGAATTCTCCACCCACCTAGCCTTTTCACGCGGTGTCGCCGCCCTACGATACCCTACGTAACCACCCCACCATCACCCTATATATACATGCACATCTTAATTATTCTCTATCATCATATATTTCCTTTTCTTAAAAAAATAAAAATCTCTCTAGCTTGAAATCCTTGTTCACGTCATCATGAGTCAGAATCAAGGTACGCAATTTCGATCCATTTAAGTCCAATTAATTTTTGAAATTAGTATAGATACTTATTAGTTTGTGGTGCAGCAACATATCCGGCAGCAGCCACCGCGGAGCCCCAGGGTGGTCAGATGGATCCACCGGCGCCGGCAGGTTATCCGGTCAAAGATGGGCAACAGGGTGAACCTGTGCCCGTCACCACCCAATCAAGAGGCGATGGCTTCTGGAAAGGATGGTTAGTTACTTACTGCTCTTCTTTCCAATTTTGTTAATTTAAATACTCCCTCCATCTTAAAAAATTTGCGCACTTTTCTTATTTGCACTAATTTTACATCATCAAAACTAAAAATATTACCACTCATACAAATATATACATATTTATCTATATATCACTATTTTTAATATTTTCTTAATTCACGTGTAAGCGGGCGCAAATTCCCCTTAATGGAGGGAGTAATATTTAATTATGATAATTGATTTTTGGACCGAGTACCCATTATAAAGAAAATATTTAACTGTGATCATTTTTGTAAGATGGTGATAATAATAGTAACAATAAGGGTTGAGTAATTTTTTTGTGCACTTGATGCATGGTGCACTTATTTAACAGTTGACTTTGTTTACACTGAAAAGTTTGTTCCAAAAAATTGAGAAGTTTACATTGAAAATCAGTTTTTAGTGTAAATTTTTCAGTGTAATTTGAACAAACTTTTCAGTATAAACATGGACAACTGTTGAGTGAGTCATTGTGCACTTGGTGCATATGAGAGTTTGTCATAAAGGTTAGTTGCAAATAAAATTACAATTTTTTCATAAGTTGCAATTTAATCAAATCTTTTGAATTTTTTTTAAATAAAACTCAATCTAATATTTAGTTGTAATTTGAATATATAAATACATTTTTTTAGAATTGTTAGTAAAGTTTAAATTGAGAAATATTTTTTAACGCTTCAAAAGTTTAGATTAAATTATAATTTGTAAAAAGATGGTGATTTTATTGGCAATTTAACTAATGTAATAGTAATAATAAATTGATTTAACTGTTTTCTTGAAGAATATATATCAAGTACTAAAACTAGTGGGCCAGGTGCCAAATTGCATTTGGATAAAGATGAAGAATATTAATTCAAATTGCATTTTGCCAGCACTTTAAATAATAGTATTAATTTTTTATTTAAAAATATTATTTTAATAGAATTAGTTATTTATTAAAAAATAGTGGTTTTAATTGTAAAGTTATAGTTGTATTGCACGATAAATGTAGCACCAGCACTAAAATTATAAAAATGATGGATATTAATAAAAATAAAGACCTTTTGCGTGTTTGGTCATCTAAATTGACGATAATATATAATTTTGTACTGACCATGAATATTTATATTTGTTTTGGTTGCAGTTGTGCTGCCATTTGTTGTTGCTGTGTTTTGGACGCTTGTTTCTAAGAAATTTATATATGTAATTTCACATTTCCAATTTATATTGTGTATATTGGATTTTATTTTTGTGTACGCATTAAATTGTATTGAATTTTATCGTTGTTCTTGATTTGTTTATACTCCCTTTGTAATAAGATAGTTGACGCTCGCGCTTTGGATTATTCTCATTCTTGTGTAGTTGTATTTCAACTACTATTATTTCTTGACCTCTGTCCAAATATTTTACTTTTTGTCCTTTTTATGATAAAAATAATGGGCAGATCGATTAAAGTGTGTATATTTTAAGTAAGTTTTGTATGACATCGTCTAATGACATGAACAATGAGATGAGTTATAATTTGGGCATTGACACATTAACACTTTAGTTGGGGTGAGTGTTAATTTGTATTGTCTCAGGTCATAAGACGGTTTCATACAAAAATTTTCATAATTTTCTTTTACTCGTATATATTTTTGGATAAAAGTTACAAGGTCTTTTAGAATAAGACAAATTATAAAGTGAAAATGATTCATACATGAATTACTAAAGAGTATTAATTATTTTTTACTAAAAAGTATTAATTGTTTTCATTGAAAGGTTAGTTGTTTAATTGAAAAGTATTAGTTGTTTGGTGAAAACAAACTAAAACTCTCGAGTGAAAACAACTAATACTCTTCAATATAAATAATTAATACTTTTCAATTATTCATGTATGAACTAATTTCACTTTATACTTACTCCTAGAATAAAGCGTAAATGGGAAAAACAGATTTATGAGAATTTAAAAAAAAAAAAAATTTAGTCATCCCTCATAATTTTCTTATTATCAAATGTTTCTTGTGATTTTAATAAATTAAGGGGGCGCTTGGTTAACAATTCTTCAATGGTAATGGGAATACAAATTTATTTTCATCTATGCCCTCATAAGAAAAATGATATTTTAGGGAAAGAAGTGTTCCAATGGTGACATCATTGTTAGTGTCATGCCCCAATTTTGGAATAGAAGTTGACAACAAATGGTTGTTGGTGGAGGAATGGAGGAGTGATTGAGGAGGATGATTGTAAGAAGAGAATAGTGTAATCAAAATGGAGTAGTGATTATCTTATTTTGGAGGAGAGGTGGTTATTTTGTTATCATGAACCATGCTAATTACATTAATTTTCAATCGCATTCTCATTACAATTGAAAAGTTATTAACCAAGCGCCCTCTAAAATCATCCCTGAGATTTGTGAAAATTTACTTTAACGAATCCTTTGTTTCAAAATAATTTACCAAAATGACCTCGAGCGGTATACCGTATAGAGTAAGTCTTTTTTAAACTAATTTAATTGTGCTACTTATAACGGCATTAATTATTTTATTAAATGCATTACTATTAAAAACTAATATATCTTAATAAAATATTTAAAACTATTTAAAATTACACCTAAAATGCAAACAAATTTTACCATAAAAGTTATATACAATATACGTCGTCTTATTGTATGTTAGTATGTCATGAATAAAATCTATTGAACTGATATTCGATCTCCTCGTTAGGGTTCTAATTAAAGACATGTTGACCAAGAAAAGTTCTCATAGATATGATACGAAATTAGTTTTAGATTAATTGTTTATAAGTGAAATTTAGAAGATTTTTTTTTTTTTTTTTTAAGACTTAGATGATTCTTTGATCTACTGATATTTAGTTGTTCGCTTTAAAATTAAATGATCAACTAGACATACATATTTTGGATAAAGTTTCTTTCAAAAAAAAAAAAACATATTTTGGATAAAGTAATATGCAGTTGTTATCACAAAATTATTTGTGACAATAAATTTTTTCCCAAATGTTAGTTTGTCCAAATTTGAATAAGTTGGGTCCCTTGAGATAGACATGTGTGGAAGAGGATAAGTTCGTGCTATTATGTTAGCTTTCTCGATTAATTTGATAAGAGCGTGTACAAGATACTACCAACAAAAACTCGCTAATTAGCAATGAAATTGAAAATTTATCATAAAACATGAATTTTGCAATGGATAAAAGTCCGTAGTTAAAATGGCCGTAACTAATATTAACGATAGAATTTTTGCGTCATATTCATCGCAATACTGTCGGATCAAGACCCAATTGAATAAAAAAAAAATTCAACAGATACGATCCGTCGCTAAATTATTAATATATTATTTTAAATATTTGATGGAAAAAACCAATTGCTAATCATGAGCTTATAACAAAAAAGGTGGCTCGCGTGGTTGAGCCCGAGCCCTCTGGATGGGCGTGAACCACCGGATCACCGACCTCATGTTTGTTTCGGGATTCACCCAGACAAAATTAAGACTTTTCTGCCCCCGTCTCATTTTAGTTAGAGATGTAACATCCAGTTTTTACATCTCATTTTTCATTTACACTTATAAATTCCTATAAAATCTATTACTCCCAATACAACAATTTTAAAATATTATTTTTCTCACTCAACTATTACTAATATATCATTTTTCTTTCACTCAATCTTACTCGCATATCACTTTCTCTCTCACACTCTCTTTCCTATTTTTCTCTTACACATCTCACTTTACTCTTACACATAATTTGACATAAAAGTAAAATCTCACACTACAAAAATCTCAAAATAAACACATACTTTTATTATTCATTAGGATTTTACATCTTGTGAATGTATAGTCATGATCTCACACGCACACCTAAATCCCAAAACAAACATGCCCTTAAGTTATTGACAAAGTATAGAGTGAAACTGGTTTATACATAAATCACTGAAGGGTATTAGTTGTTTTTATTGAAGAGTATTAGTTATATTTACTGAAGAGTATTACTGATTTACACTAAAGAGTCTTAGTTGTTCAGTGAAAATGAACTAAGACTCTTCAGTGTAAACCAGTAATACTCTGCAGTAAAAACACTAATACTCTTCAGTGAAAACAACTAATATCCTTTAGTGATTCATATATAAACCAATTTCACTTTATACATACTCTAAGTTATTATATGTGGTACACCTTTTATATCAGTCTAATTAAACTTGGAACAATTAATATCGAACCATCGACCTCTCTTGCATGTGGATGAAGTGTGTTCCGCTCGGGTACGAGCTTCAATTGTTTATTTTTATGCAATTAATTGTATATGTATCCAAATTAACTATTTTTTTTTCATAATTTATCAAATTAATTCATTTTCGTTTCTAACTTGTTTATATAAATGTTGTGCCCAACCTTTTTCTAATTTGCAAAATTATTTATTTCGACACGCCTAAAATTATATTTTGTTTATTTTTACGCAATAAATTGTATATGTATCTAAATTGACCTTTTATTTATAATTCATCAAATTAATTCATTTTCATTTCTAACTTGTTTATATAAATGTTGTGCCTAATTTTTTTTATTTGTATAATTATTTATTTCGACAACGCGTAAATTTATATTTCGTTCATTTTTACGCAATTAATTATATATGTATCCAAATTAACTAAATTTTTTTCATAATTCATCAAATTTATTTCTTTTCGTTTCTAACTTCTTTATATAAATGTTATGCCCATTTTTTTATACTTTGTAAAATTATTTATTCCAAAAATGCGTAAATTTATATTTCGTTAATTTTTACGCAGTTAATTATATATGTATTCAAATTGATCCATTTTTTTCCATAATTCATCAAATTAATTCATTTTCATTTCTAACTTGTTTATATAAGTATTTAAATTGACTCTTTTTTGTTTTTTTGTAAAATTATTATTTTTCGACCACTTATCGCTAAGGCGATTCGCTTTATTTTTCATCATCCGGGTCACTAAGACGATTCGCTTGTTCTTTTCAGACTTTTACTTGAACCCATCGTTATTCCAGTACTCCACGTATCAGTCCCAAATCGGTGGGGGTGCCTTCCATCAACCACTTCTTCTTCATTTAGAACAAAATGTATCTATACCGTTTGACACATTTAATGCAGAAATTCCTCCATATCTGTTCATCGTGCTCTGGTGCTCAGACACACTCTTTGTGCAATTACATTTATATGTAAATATTAATTTTATATAATTGATATAAATAAGTAATAAATAATAAACGATAAATTAATTAAATAAATAATATCTTAAACTCCTCAAGTAGGCCCCCCTTTTACGCTCGGACACTACACCCCGGTGAAAATCGGTGCTCTCGAATCCATAGGGCAGGATGTAATCGCTCACAAATCCAGTAGACTCATGAGCCGAAATAATCCTGTGACATTAAAACTTCAAAATAAGTAAAATAATTAGGTATTAAAAATTATTGAGAAAAAAAAGATTAAAACTCCTACAAAGAACCCTCGGGCTGAACTGCGAGCCAGTTGTCAACAACCGTATGCTGGAGGGGGGGGGGGATAAGCCCTCAAGAGCCTGTTGTGAGGAGGAGGAGCCCTCGAGAGGCTATGAAAAGTACTCTGATAGAGACCTCGGCCGGACAACCGGCAAAACCTCGGGTCGGAGTGGAACCCGTCTGTCTCCTCTGTCGTTGATCCGCCTCCTTATCCCTCAGGGGCTTACTGCCTTGTCCACTCACTACTTTTGTAAAGACATTACCCGGATGAATACACTATTTGTTGTTCGGAAAAAATCAAAATTATGTCAGTTTTTTGGACTTTTTTTCCGAACAGAATAGAATGCATAACATTTCGGGAAAAAAAAAAATCATTTTTTATGTTTATTTATGGAATTTCATTTTTGAAAATATTTCAAGTTTTTTAAACAATAGGTAGTGTATTTCATCCGGGTGGTCTTGTGCAAATAATTGTAACCATAAAAAATTACTACTGCATGATTATATCGATCTTCTGATCTTGAAATGTTGTTATCATAGAATTGTTGTCTATTGCTTAATAAGAAAATAATAACATCCACTTGACGAGTGTTTAATTTAATTTTAATATTAAGATTAATTTGAAATAACTAACAAGAAAAAAAAATCCCTCCACACACAAGGCCAAATACCAGTAGGCCCATTTGGGTTTCGAATTTTTATTAATGGGCTTGATCAGTTGGTCGGCCCGCATAAATCTTAAAAATTGGTGATTGAGTCTATTTTGAGTTAAATTCACCTTTGGTCCCACCTGCCACGCTCGAATTTGATTTTAGTCCCATTAAAAAGAATTTGGTCCCTATACGACAGAAATTACCAATTTTAATCCCATTAATTCCCGATGTGGCACATTTGGTCCCACGGTAGTCAAACTGTTAGTCACCGTTAGAACCTTTATCACTTTTGGTCCCAAACATAATTTGAGCTTGTTTTCTGTTGGAGTTATACGTGAAAGTATGCTTTTACTTTGTATAACTCGTGTATCAAACACTCGTTTTATGAGAATAATTCTTTTATCACATTTGCTTTAGTTATGATTGAATGTTGAATTTCTATTGCAAACCGTTCAATATATAATACATGTTACATTGTAGTTAATGTGGTGATACCCGATCACGGAAGACAACATTAACAGTTTACTTGTAACTAAACGTACATTTTCACGACCTAGGTGGAATTGAACAATCCGCCGTGAAAGGTCGATGTGTAAGGCTCAAATTGGTCTGTCTTGACTAAGAGATTGCACTAGCACATTTAGTATGTGTTGAAGAGGACCTACAGCGAGGATAAATTCTTCTGTTCTGAAAGGTGAAGAATTAGACCTCAGTGGTTGTTGATTTCTTAATCTCCGTCACTTAAATAGGACCGTGTGTGCTTAATGGTTACTGCTTTGATTCATGTTGGGTGAGAATCATTGCGACTTCGAACTTTGTGTCTTGGGCAGTAATATTAATCATACGACGGTTGCTAAGATTTAATACGGAGAAAACGCGTGCGAGTACGGCTCGTGTGATTAGTCCCCTTGGTGGGCTCAGAAGTTTTATTGTACCAAATCTTGCAAGTGAAGAATTAGTTTCTTCGGTACGAATAATAATGTTGAGCTGTCTTTACTCCAAGGTGAAATATATTAATTAATTTAGAGCTATTCAGAAGCTTGATTAATTAATGGACTTGATAATCTTAAACGCGGGAAATAATAACCGGGAGCCCATATTATCGTAATATGGATTAAGATGGATAGTGCAATATTAATTTATTAGTGGTAATAATTAATATTAATGGGCTGAATTATATTGGGGCTCAATATTGAAATTCAGAAGTCCATTAGGAGGTCCAATCTTAATTCTCCTTAAAGGCCCCTCAAGTAGCCCATTAAGTAGTCCAATAATGATAAGGTGATTAAAATAAAGAATATATTAATGCTGATTTTTCAAGTAATTTTCAAAAATAAGAGAATAAAAAAGAAATAAGATTTTGTTGATTTTCTTGAAAATATATTATGGAAGATATGTATTCTAGAAATACAAGAATATCTCATATATTCAAGAAGATCCAAATCTTTGGATTTCTTATTGTAATTTTCAAAAATTAACCCCTTAATATGAAGGGTGAGATTTTTGTGGAATATTTTATTTTGGAGAAAAGAATATATGGGATATATTCAAGATTTCTTAGAAGCTAAGAAAAGATTTTCTCCAAGCCCAAATATCCCTTAAAATTTCGGCCCCTACATGTTATAAATAGGGGATGATTTTTTCATCCCCGGGTACGTAATTCCATGTGTTGGAAAAATCAAGAAGCATAGATATTTTTCTTTTTCCTTAGTTTATTAAATTACTTGAAAGCATCTCCCACCGGTGATCAAGTGAGGTGAAAAGGGAAATACTTGAGAAGGTTTTTGGGTCGATAGAGCGAGATCGTAATTGTCCCGTTAATCCAAAGGCCAATTCTACAAGAGGTACGTTAATCACATATTTACTTGTTTATTCCGTCATAGTTAATATGTGAAATTAATTCAACATGCATGATGAAAGTTCGTTGTTGGAATTATTATTTGAATTAATTAGGATTAATTCATGCTAGTAATAATTGTATTTAAATTCGTATTTAAATTTCATCCCGAATAGATTCCGGGCACCCCTATTTTCCCAAGAACTGGTATCAGAGCCACGGTTTCGGGCTCTGATCTTTAAATTGGAATTTAAATTGTTGAACATTAAATTGAAATTGGATAGTAGAATTGCTAGATCTTTTTTGCAGGTATCCAATTGTCATGGTTTTAATGTTGTTAATTTCATGCGTGTGAATTAATTGTTTTTAATTCGATTCGTTCGAATTCGTTTTTCTCGTGAGAAAATCCACGAGTAGATTAGTTGTTTTTATTTTGATTCGATCATTGTAATAGACTAGTCTAGATCTAGTATTTATTTTTTTGTAAAATAAATTGTAACCGGATCGTGACGAAGAACGAAGAATTAAAAACGGCGTACCCGGACGACGCATACAAGCGTGGCGCGTGTATGGACGTAAAATCATGCAAGGGGTGAAGAAAACGAGAACGAACGGCAAAAAATGGCGCACGGGGTGCACGGCGCACGCCCGCGCGCGACGGGAGGCCGGTGACGCGCGCACGCGCGCGCGCACCTCGGGCGCGGCCTGCGGCCCCTCGGGGCTCTCCGTGCGGCGCCTCGGCGCGCCTCCGTGCAGCGCCTCGGGTGCGCCTCTGTGCTGCGCCTCGGCGCGCCTCCTGCAGCGCTTCGGCGCTTCTGGCCGAGAGGCGCGAGGGCCCACTTCGTGGGCCGACGCCTGCCGTATCTCGGGTCGTGGAATTTTTTGGTTCGTGTTTTTTTTTCGTGTGACTTTAAACGTCGTCCCGAACCCCAAACGATGCTGTTTTTGATGAAGTGTTGTTGTTCGAGTGGGAGCGTGTCGAGACGAACGTCGGAAAGCAACAAGGACGATTTTTTGCATCAAGACGTGAAGAAATTAAACCGAGACAATTGGATTTGAGTGCTCCAATGTGTTTAATTTTGTTTTGATGGATGTTTTATTTCGTGCACTTATTATTATTTGTTAATATGTGTTTGCATGAATTTAATTGTCCAAGAAAAACCTTACTTTCGAAAATTACTAAGTATGTTTTTATAATCGCAATTTTATTCCGGATATTAAAATTGGATTATTTTGGCCTCCATAATTTATTTATTTGTGAAGTTCTTTTGGAATACATTTTCCCCTCGGATCGGCCAAAAGAACGGATTTCACATGAATAAATTCCGAAAAGGTGATTGTGGATTATTACTAGTGGCGGTATTGACCCTCACCCCGAGTGGCTTTCTCAAAGCGAAATAATAATCCTGTATTTAATTATGGTTATTACTTAGGCATAGGAAATTGATATTAACTTACTCCCCTCGGAGTCCCTGTCAATTTCTATGTGGTCAAAGTGAGAGCCAACTATTAATTTTGAATTAAGGATTTGTAACTTTTAAGTTTGTGATCCGCTTGAATGTATTTAAATGTATAGACCACCCCTCGTGGCGCATTTAAATTGTTTCGAGATGTTGGCTGATGCATGATTATATTGTTTTAAGGTTTCAATATAATTGATGTGATCGAATTATGTGATAATTTCGTATTTTTCTAGATATTGATATGAATGTATGTTTTATTCTCAGTTCATCATGTCGCAACCTTTTAATCCACTGTTTAGTATACTTAAAGATAACAAACTTGTTGGTGAGAACCTATGTTGCACAGGTGCGGGAGCGTGGGGGCGATACGATACGGGTACGGGGATACGATTTTTCAAAAAACTTAGGGTGCGATTCGTCAAGGATACGTCTGATTATTTATATATTATTATATATAATACTTAAAAAAATAAATATATTTTGAAATTTTGTAAATTGAATGTGTATAACTCATATTATCTCTGACCCAACATTTAAACATATTCAATAATTTAATATAATTAAGTAATCAAAAATCAATTAAAGTTCCATTAGCCTAATTTATACGTCATAAGAGTGATTTCAATATAAAACAAGTGTCACATTGTCAATTTAAATTATCTTATATAATAAATTTCAATTGAAAAATGCTTAATAAATAGGATTCGCGAGAAGGATTCGAGTATCCGTTAGTGGATTCGCCACGTGGCAGCTGAATTCGCCACGTGGAGAATCCGATTCGCGGATTCAAGAATCGCACCCCTTTTAGGGGGCGGGTGCGAATCCGATACTGCATAGTTATAATTTTAGAAGAATCCGTGCATCATAGGTGAGAACTATGTTGATTGGAAACGTAACCTTGATATTGTCCTAACCGCTCAACACCACAAGTGGGTACTTACTACTCCTAAGCCCCAAGAGCCTGCCGAAGACGCCACGAAAGCGGTCAAGAAAGAGCATAAGAGTTGGTTTGACTCCGATGAGATGGCTAGGTGTACTATTCTGGCTTCAATGTCAGATGTGTTGCAACACCAACACCAGCACATGGAGACCGCCTCTGAGATAATGCAAAATCTTGAAGCGATGTTTCAACATCAGAACCGTACGGCTAGGCAAATCACCATGCGAAAGATGCTTTCATTGAAAATGGTGGAAGGTACGCCCGTAAGGGATCACGTATTCGAGATGATGGGTTATCTCAACAAGTTGGAAGTACTTGGTGCGGAATTTGACCTCCCTACTAAGGTCGATTTCGTTCTCCATTCTCTGCCAAAGAGCTTTGAGCAGTTTCAGTTGAACTATCAAATGAATGACCGGGCAAATAGTTTGCCCGAGCTCTTGCAAGCCTTGGTATTGGCGGAGACTCTAATGGATCACCAAACCGTTACTATGGTGGCAAACGGTCCGTCTTCCTCTTCGGGTCCCAAGGGAGGGAAGAAGAGGAAGAGGACGAAAGGCCAGACCCAAGCAAATCCAACCGTTGCGAAACCCAAGGTAAAGGGAGAAGGAGGTGGAAAGAAAGCTGCTAAGGGTAAGTGCTTTAATTGTGGTGAAAAGGGACATTGGAGGGCGACCTGTTCTAAGCCTAAGAAGGCGGGAAAGAAAGGTAAGTCTCATGCTTTAGTCGTTGAAACATATGTTGCGGCGTATGCTGCCCACGTTTGGGTAGTGGATACCGGGGCAACTGATCATATTTGTTTCACTCTTCAGGGGTTCCAGCTAACCCGGCGACTTAGCAAGAATGAGATCACCATCACTTTGGGGGATGCTACGAGAGTGGCAGCCGAAGCAGTGGGAGTCGTGCACCTATCTTTTGAAGATAGAGTTTTAATTTTAAGAGATGTTTTATACGTTCCGAACTTTAGGAAGAATTTAATTTCAGTTTCTAAGTTGTTTTTTGATGGATATTCAGTTACTTTTAATAAAGTTGTTACTGTTTTTTTTAAGAATGATGTTATCTGTCATGGAACGTTGGTAAACAATCTCTATACGATTAAGTGTGCACACCACTCAAATAATGAATCTAATAACACGTCGATCATTTCGAGTAATAAAAGAAAGTCTTTTTCGGAGATGAACAAAACACTTCTATGGCATCTTAGACTAGGTCATATTAATCTGAAGCGGATAGAGAGATTGGTGAAAGACGGATCCTTGGAATCGCTCCAAGTCGAGCCGTTTCCAACTTGTGAATCCTGTTTAGAGGGTAAGATGACCAAGAGGGCATTTGGAGCCAAGGGGAATAGAGCCACGGAAGTGTTGGAACTCGTTCATACCGATGTGAGTGGTCCAATGACGATCAAAGCGAGAATGGGGTATGAGTATTTCGTCACCTTCATTGACGATTACTCAAGATATGGGTACATTTACCTTATGCGGCATAAGTCTGAAACTTTTGATAAGTTCAAGGAGTTTAAGGCCGAAGCCGAGAAACATAGGGAAAAGAGTATCAAGTTTCTACGATCAGATCGTGGAGGCGAATACCTCAGCGATGAATTCTTGAACTACCTATCGGACGAAGGGATCGTATCCCAGTTGACTGCACCGGGAACCCCTCAACAGAACGGTGTGGCGGAACGAAGGAACCTGACTCTTTTAGAGATGGTCAGATCCATGATGAGTTATTCGGATTTACCCAAGTCATTTTGGGGTAACGCCTTGGAAACGGCGGCTTATATTCTAAACTTGGTGCCATCCAAATCGGTTCCTAAAACCCCAATGGAATTGTGGACCGGGCGCAAGCACAGTCTAAGACATTTGCGGATTTGGGGTTGTCCGGCATACGTGCTAGACAAGGAAGCCGATAAGTTGGATCCACATTCGGAATTAAGGCTGTTTATAGGATACCCCGCGGGAACGAAAGGGTGTATATTCTATAGTCCCAAGGATCAAAAGACCGTGATTAGTACACACTTTAAATTCTTGGAGGAAGACTATATGAACAATCGGAAACCTAAAAGTGAAATTACCTTAGAAGAATTGAGAGGTCAAACCTCGATACCAAGTATACAAGATGATGTACCACACGTCACATCTTCACAACCGGAACCCCGTCGTAGTGGGAGGGTTCTTAGGCAACCCGAGAGATTCATGGGGATAGGAGAATCTTCGGATTTGGTTCCCGGTGTTGAATCAGACCCATGGACATACGACGAGGCAATCCAAGACAAAGACGCGGAGTCGTGGCAAACGGCAATGGAAGCCGAGATGGGTTCGATGGATCATAATCAAGTGTGAGAGTTGGTCGAGCCACCCAGTGGGGTAGAACCCATTGGATGCAAGTGGGTGTACAAGAGGAAAAGTGGACCGGACGGAAGGGTTGAAACCTTCAAAGCGAGGCTTGTGGCCAAAGGGTATACTCAAAAGAAGGAATCGATTATGAGGAAACTTTTTCGCCTGTAGCTATGTTTAAGTCCATCCGTATTCTCTTGTCGATCGCTGCGCACCTAGATTACGAGATCTGGCAAATGGATATCAAGACGGCTTTTCTTAACGGAAGTCTTGATGGGATAGATATCTATATGCAACAGCCCAAAGGTTTCATTGAAAAAGGCCAAGAGAATCTCGTATGCAAGCTCAAGAGATCCATTTACGGACTTAAGCAAGCATCGCGTACTTGGAACCAGTGTTTTGATCAAGTGATTAAGTCTTATGGGTTTGATCAAAACGAGTTCGAAAGTTGTGTGTATAAGAAGCGTGACGGAACTGCGGTGGTATTCTTAGTATTATACGTAGACGATATTCTGCTCATTGGAAACAATGTAAAGGTGTTGTCAGACGTAAAGGTATGGTTGTCAAAATAATTTGATATGAAGGACTTAGGGGAAGCCGGTCACATCCTTGGGATCAAGATCACTCGCGATCGCAAGAAGAGGATGTTGGGCTTATCGCAAGCTTCATACATTGACACTGTTTTGAAGCGTTTCAGCATGCAAGATTCCAAGAAAGGTTTTGTACCTTTTAGACACGGAATCCATCTATCGAAAGAAATGAGCCCTAAGACGCAAGCGGAGATAGATGACATGAAAGGTGTTCCGTACGCTTCGGCCGTAGGAAGCCTTATGTATGCAATGCTGTGTACGAGACCGGATATCTGCTTTGCTGTGGGCATGGTGGCAAGATATCAAAGTAGTCCCGGGAAAGACCATTGGACTGCTGTAAAGTGCATCTTGAGGTATCTGAAAAGAACTCGTGAGCGGATGCTGATTTACCAGTCAGATAGTCTAGTTCCCGTAGGATACACGGACTCGGATTTCCAATCAGACATAGACTCAAGAAAGTCAATCTCGGGTAGTGTGTTTTGCATGGGAGGAGGAGCCATTTCATGGAGAAGCGTAAAGCAGAAATGCATCGCCGATTCGACCATGGAAGCCGAGTATGTAGCTGCTTGTGAAGCAGCGAAAGAGGCAGTTTGGCTCAAGAACTTCTTAGTGGACTTGGACGTTGTTCCGAATTTGCCCGACAAGATAACTGTCTTTTGTGACAATGCCGGAGCAGTTGCAAATTCAAATGAACCGAGAGCCCACAAGGCCAGCAAACATATCGAAAGAAAATACCATCTTATACGAGAAATCGTTAAGAGAGGAGATATAGAGGTGGCAAAGATAGCGTCGGGTGACAACCTAGCGGATCCATTCACAAAGGGTCTGCCTCAGAGTACATTAGAGAGACATGTGGATGGAATGGGAGTCAAGACTATTGCCAATCTGCTTTAAGTATAAGTTGGAGGAATTATTAGGTTAGTGTAGGTTGACATGAGATGTCACGTAGAGCTACTACACTAAGACATGCATGATGTATACTAAAAGCAGACTTTAAGTATAAGTGGGAGATTGTTGGAGTTATACGTGAAAATATGCTTTTACTTTGTATAACTCGTGTATCAAACACTCGTTTTATGAGAATAATTCTTTTATCACATTTGCTTTAGTTATGATTGAATGTTGAATTTCTATTGCAAACCGTTCAATATATAGTACATGTTACATTGTAGTTAATGTGGTGATACCCGATCACGGAAGACAACATTAACAGTTTACTTGTAACTAAACGTACATTTTCACGACCTAGGTGGAATTGAACAATCCGCCGTGAAAGGTCGATGTGTAAGGCTCAGATTGGTCTGTCTTGACTAAGAGATTGCACTAGCACATTTAGTATGTGTTGAAGAGGACCTACAGCGAGGATAAATTCTTCTGTTCTGAAAGGTGAAGAATTAGACCTCAGTGGTTGTTGATTTCTTAATCTCCGTCACTTAAATAGGACCGTGTGTGCTTAATGGTTACTGCTTTGATTCATGTTGGGTGAGAATCATTGCGACTTCGAACTTTGTGTCTTGGGCAGTAATATTAATCATACGACGGTTGCTAAGATTTAATACGGAGAAACGCGTGCGAGTACGACTCGTGTGATTAGTACCCTTGGTGGGCTCAGAAGTTTTATTGTACCAAATCTTGCAAGTGAAGAATTAGTTTCTTCGGTACGAATAATAATGTTGAGCTGTCTTTACTCCAAGGTGAAATATATTAATTAATTTAGAGCTATTCAGAAGCTTGATTAATTAATGGACTTGATAATCTTAAACGAGGGAAATAATAACCGGGAGCCCATATTATCGTAATATGGATTAAAATGGATAGTGCAATATTAATTTATTAGTGGTAATAATTAATATTAATGGACTGAATTATATTGAGGCTCAATATTGAAATTCAGAAGTCCATTAGGAGGTCCAATCTTAATTCTCCTTAAAGGCCCCTCAAGTAGCCCAATAATGATAAGGTGATTAAAATAAAGAATATATTAATGCTGCTTTTTCAAGTAATTTTTGAAAATAAGAGAATAAAAAAGAAATAAGATTTTGTTGATTTTCTTGGAAAGATATTATGGAAGATATGTATTCTAGAAATACAAGAATATCTCATATATTCAAGAAGATCCAAATCTTTGGATTTCTTATTGTAATTTTCGAAAATTAACCCCTTAATATGAAGGGTGAGATTTTTGTGGAATATTTTATTTTGGAGAAAAGAATATATGGGATATATTCAAGATTTCTTAGAAGCTAAGAAAAGATTTTCTCCAAGCCCAAATATCCCTTAAAATTTCGGCCCCTACATGTTATAAATAGGGGATGATTTTTTCATCCCCAAGTACGTAATTCCATGTGTTGGAAAAATCAAGAAGCATAGATATTTTTCCTTTTTCTTAGTTTATTAAATTACTTGAAAGCATCTCCCACCGGTGATCAAGTGAGGTGAAAAGGGAAATACTTGAGAAGGTTTTTGGGTCGATAGAGCGAGATCGTAATTGTCCCGTTAATCCAAAGGTCAATTCTACAAGAGGTACGTTAATCACATATTTACTTGTTTATTCCGCCATAGTTAATATGTGAAATTAATTCAACATGCATGATGAAAGTTCGTTGTTGGAATTATTATTTGAATTAATTAGGATTAATTCATGCTAGTAATAATTGTATTTAAATTTGTATTTAAATTTCATCCCGAATAGATTCCGGGCACCCCTATTTTTCCAAGATTTTCTTCATAAGTTGAGCTCCCGAACTACAATTGACTTAAAATTTTTTTTGTTACAACTCTTTTTTCAACGTCCTTCACATGGTTTCATCATTCAATTGACTTCAATTAATCATAAAATCGTTTTTTTGCTTCTAAAACTCCTCAATTTGCTACAAAATAAACAACGTATACACCACCTTTCTCGATAATTAAACACAATTAGTCAATTTACAATTAATAAATGCATGCAATCCTATTAAATTGAACAAATTATACACATAAATTTCTAGTAATTATCACACTAATCATTTTTTGCACACAAATTGTCTCATAATGTCATATCTTCATTTCCTCATTCATACACACACAAAAATATTAATTAACTTAATTTAATTGTATTTGGAACAAATAATTTTTTATAATTTTATTAAGAAAATCTAAATAAATTATGATTATTTTTTCTAAACCTACAATAAATATTTACGCATAAATATTATAAAATTACTCTCAATTTATTTCTTGTGATAATACTTTTATTTTTTTAGTTGTTTGCTCCAAATATATTTGAAATAACTTAATTAGCATTTTTATATGTTTTTTTAATGAGGAAATTAAAATATTAGGGTTATTGTTGGTTTAGAGGAAATTAAAATACTAGACATTGTGAGGCAATTTGCGTGCAAAAATTGATTAGTGTGATAATTGCTAGAAATTTATGTGTATAATTTGTTCAATTTAATAGGATTGCATGCATTTGTTTATAGTAAATCGACTAATTATGTTTAAATATCGAGAAATATGGTGTGTATGTTGTTTATTTTATAGCATATTGAGAAGTTTTAGAAGCAAAATACGATTTTATGATTAATTGAAGTCAATTGAATGATGAAACCATGTGAAGGACGTTGAAAAAAGAGTTGTAACGAAAAAAGAATCAAGTCAATCGGAGTTCGGGAGCTCAAATTATGAAGAAAACAAGCTCAAATTATATTTGGGACCAAAAGTGATAACGGTTCTAACGATTGACTAACGATTTGACTGACCGTGGGACCAAATGTGTCAAATCGTGAATTAATGGGATCAAAATTGGTAATTTATGTCGTATAGGGACCAAATTCTTTTTAATGATACCAAAATCAAATTCGAGCGTGGAAGGTGGGACCAAAAGTGAATTTAACTCAGACGATTTTTTATATTCCCCCCGTCTCAATCTAGATTGTCTCCTGCTTTAAAGGTCCATCTCAATCTCAATTAACACTTTTTTATAAATAGACAATTTATAAGGAAATGCCCATATTTAGTCAATTCTAATTGTAAAAGTAATATTTAAACAAAAATTTTAATTTTATTCCTTTTTAACCAAAAGAATATAATGTTTACCAATTTTACACTTATCTCTCTTTTTTAATTTTGATTAAAATTCTTTTTTTTTTTTTTTTTTTCCTACTCTTACTTTTTTCCTTCATCTTTTTCTGCGTTTTTTTTATCCTTTTTGTGTGTCACTTTCCTAATCTCCCCCTTTCTTTTCCAATTTCTCACATGTATGTTACTGCCAACCGTTCTTTCTCCTAATTTCTCCTTCTCCACCATCAGGTGTCTTCATCTTCATTCAATCTTAAAACAAAATTTTAGGGTTTAGAATATATGTTGGTACGGGTTTAGTAATAGAGAGTTTAATATGGTGGTACGGGGTTAAAGATTATGAATACGTGTCGTCGTCCAAATTGTTGTATGAGGTTAACCACTAAAATTATATGGTCTTTAAAATGGTGGTACAAACTTAAAATATGGTGGTACGTGCATAATAAAGTGTGGTACGGGGTGAATTTATGGTGGTACATACTTAATAAAGTATGGTACGATTGTTGTACGAGGTGAATTAATAGTGGTACAGACATAATAAAATGTGGCACAGTGCGAATCAGTACGTGGTGTATTAGTGGTGGTACCAGATAAATTATAGTGTGGTACATGGATGAATTAGTTGTGATAAATACTAAATATGTGGTGGTATGGTGTGAATAAATGTGGTATGAACTTAAATAAATTGTTCTACAAATTTAATAAAAGGTGATATAATGTGAATATGTTCAGTTGTATAAGACTGGTAGATGTATTAATTGTGGTACATACTTAAATGAATTGTGGTACAGCCTTAATAAAGTGTGGTACGATAATGATGGTGCGGGTTTAAACAAAGTGTGATACGATGTGATTTATTATGATACATACTAAATATATGGTGGTACGGACAAAAAATAAAATATGGTATAGACAGACTGAACGAATGGCGTTATGGGCTTAAATAACAAATGGTACGAGGTGAACAAATGGTGGTACAAACTCAATTAAAAGAGTTAATTCATTAAGAATATAATGAGTCAAATAATTATTCTCCTGGCTAAAAAAAATAATTTAAAAATTCATGATATTAAAGAATATTATTTTTGACATTAGGCTATTAATAATTCTACCCCACAATTTTTACTTACTAAAATACCACCAAAATCAACTTTATTTCCTTTTATTCACCACAATGTCGCTAAAACAACTTTATCACTATAACTACTAATAAACAATTACCACATTAAAATTCGTGTAAAAAAACAAAGGACAATCAAGATGGAGGCAGAGGTAGTAACTCGTTCATTTTTTAAAATATCTTTTTTCATAAATCTAACATTCTTTCTGAAGAAAAAATTACAATTGCAAATCGAATCACACATATTATTATACTCCCTTCGTCCACGAAAAATATGTTCACTTATTTGTACGTAATTTATTGCAATAAGTCGGAGGGTATTATGGGGTATTGTGAGATCCATTTATGAATAAAGTAATTGTGTATGGAAAGTATGTCACACATATTTTACATAAATAATTACTTAATTTATAAACAGACTTCACAATACCCTATAATACCCTTCGACATATTGCATTAAACCACGTGCAAGTGAATATACTTTTCGTGGAGGGAGTAATAAACACTATTTAACCTAAAATTAAAAGACTAGGTGACTAGAAGACATCTACAAGACAAATCGGCACTTTTATAACCACTTGTTTTTTATTCGCTCAAACATTAATTATTTCAAGAAGAAAATAAATGAAGAAATTCCTTTCATATTGACAAAAACTTGTATGAAACCGTCTCATAATATAAGACAACACAAATTAATACTTACGCCTATCTTTACAAGATCTACTATTTTATATTTATATAGAGTAGTTGGAAATTTTCTAATCCCAATCCGAAAGGCATCCCGATTCCCAAGTACAAAGGTAAGAACCACGTCAAGCATAAATGCAGACAAAGTATGGAAAGAAACTATTGTGACATTACTATTATTGTATGTAAATTATTAACAATAAATCTCATTGTACAAACGAGTTGGGAGAACCTCTTAGGACATTCCTTTTCCTTTCATTTAGCTTAAGAGCTCAACTCTAACTAAACTTTGAACTCCACCTGTTAATATTTCTATAAACAAATCTAAATGCGTGCTCGTGGAATACTCAATTTATTAATATATCAATTTAAGTTTAACTTGTTAAATTTGTGGAATCATATTCTTTGATAAAAGGCTTCAATCTTTAAAATAGTTCATGATAAACTTATCATAATATTGTTTTAAAATATTAAATAATTAATCAAAAGTATTAAAAAATAAAAATCTCATTAGAAGTATTAAAAATTGTGATCATACGAAATCAATAACAATTACTCCCTCCATCCAATATTAGTAGTCTTATTTTTTGGGCGGTTATTTTTTGTCAAATGTTGGAGGGTATTATGAGGTATTGTGAGGTCTATTTATCAATAAAGTTATTGTTTATGAAAATATAAGTATCATATTTTTCATAAACAATCACTTTATTCATAAATGAACCTCACAATACCTCATAATAACAACCAACTTATGACAAAATATAACAGCCCAAAAAATTGGACTACTAATATTGAACGGAGAGAGTACAATATAATACCACCAACTTCTATTTTTATACTCTTGATGAATTTTTTTGTACACTCAATCAAATATTTGATACTTTAAAATAATTGTATCAATTGTTTAAAAGAAATCAACTCAAAAGAATGATTTCAACTACATGACTTTGACCATGAGATACTTACAAATATCGGTCTAATTTTAAAAGAGTAACATTAATTTATTAAATCAAATACAACTTATGATCCATCGTTAAATAATTTAAGACATATATGATGCGGGGTGGTTCTTGGTGTTCCGACCTTTCTATAGACGGCAATAAGAAAATGCACTATTTTAATAATTTCGAACTAACCATTAAATAAATATAGATAATTTAGAGTGGTATCAATTTCATATATCCAATAATTTATAACTAAAATTGTAAAAAACAAGACAAAACAGCAGCCACGAAACCCAATGTAGACCCAAATCAGACAACATTTAACTGATAACCACAAGATGATCCAAATTTGTGTGTTTTAGCTTAGACTGCGTTTGGTTGGATATAAAATTCAAATTTTAATCAATATTCCAAACTTTATTGTGTTTTTATTTTGAAATTTAAATGGGGTAAAATTTCACTTTATAGGTAAAAGTTAATGATATTATATTACGATGATAAAGTATAGAGTAAAAATGGTTAAAATATGATTTATTAAAGAGAATTAGTTGTTTTCACTAAAGAGTATTAATTTTTTTTTAAAAGTATTAGTTATATAATGTCAAAATCTAGAATTCAAACCTCAAATCAAGTATCCCCTAAATGAAATTATGAGGTGAAAGAATTATTTTTTTTATTCAAAAAAATCATATTTATGTAAGAACATATATTTTACATATATTCTTTGTAAATGATGAATTGATAATTATTCCCATCAAGCATAAATATTTTTTTTGTAGCAAAAGGCGAAGCCCTCTCCCCTATGGCCCCCACCCTAAATCATGGTAACTCAGCGGCCAATTAGGTGGGGGAACTAGTGTTTGGTGCCCACAAGGAGCTATCCCCACATTGGAGGGATAAAACTCCCACATTGCGGCTGTCAGGGCTCAATCCTGCGTCCTTGTAGCAATTTGCCACCCAGGAACTAACAGAGCTACGCCCATGCGGGCATATAAATATTTCTTTACTTTTCATAAAAATGGTTGAATGGACTTTTATGTAAAAACCAATGTCTCATATGTACCTGGTATATGGTGCATTCACTCAAAACTTGAGACTATTTACATTAAAAAGTGTGGGCTGATTGTATTGAAAAAATTTCAGTATTATCGATTTTTAATGCAAATCCACATTTTTCAATGTAACATGCCCACATTTTTCATTGTAAACAATCTCAATTGTTGAGTGAGTACATTGTACATCATGTGCATAAGAGACTTATTCTATGTAGAATCGTTTATACATATAAACTTTTCATGTGTCCAAACGACCCTATTTCATAATTTACTTTTATTATATAAATACTTTATTACAAAATTAGAAAACAATAATTCCATACTCTCACATGCACTCAACACTACAAACAAGCCTCTCTCACATAGTCCCACCTTCTGTCGATGCCTCCAAAATACCCCCCACATTATTGTTATTGTTATTGATTCATCATCAAAATTTTACTCGTCCCCTACCTCATAGTTTTAACACTCATTTCTCTATTATGTTTTAGAAAAAGTCTCGTATGACAAGATTTTTTAATTTAGTATTCAAATTATATTTACGTTTAATCGGATAAGATACAAATTCAGGGATATGTCCAAGTGACAGACACCTGTGTGAGAGCTAACAAAATTCAATCACAGGACAAACCTCCACAATATTTCAATAGAAATTTGTTCCATGAATGATTCGTACCTGCATTGCTGAGGAATCTCTCACTGCATCACTACAAACCTTACCAAATCGGCTATCCCCATATAGAAACTATTTTTCTTATTCTGAATTGTAAGGTTTTGGTGTAATACTCTTGTGTAAAGGATTAGAGTATCACCTTTACTCAATTTGGTTCCAAATTTGGTAGTGTTTTTTTTTTTTTTTTTCCTATTATAAAGAAACTTTGGCTATATGTACTACTCCGTTTGGAGTAGTGTACAATAATAAAGTATGTATACATGCATAGACAGACACAATAAAGTATACGAAATTTAAACCCCCACCCCAAACACATAATAATAATAATAATAAATTAATAATTGCTTCATCATTAAATTCTTGATAAAAAAGAAAGAAATTCACCCCTTCAATCATTTTCTGTCGCTCTGCAACTTTTTGTCAATTTGTGATTTCAACTCTTTCCCTCAAAAGTAGACGCCCTTTTGATTCCCCCCTCCCCTCCACCATGCTCCACTCCCTCCTCCACAACCACCCCCTCTCCACCACCATGGCCTCCGCCGGCAAACGCCCCGTTGACCTTTCCCCCGCCACCTCCTCTGACCCCATCAAGCGCCGCCGCTCCAATCTCGAAGACGACGACGAAGAACCTCATCCGCCGCCACCCCCGCCGCCGTCGCACCACCACCACCACCCCGCCCCTGTCTCCGAGGAAGACTCCGACTCCACCGGCCTGCGCCTCCTCGGGCTCCTCCTACAATGCGCCGAGTGCGTCGCCGTCGACAACCTCGACGACGCCGGCCAGCTACTCCCGGAAATCGCGGAGCTCTCCTCCCCCTTCGGCTCCTCCGCCCAGCGCGTCGGCGCGTACTTCGCAGACGCCCTATCCGCGCGTGTGATATCCTCGTACCTCGGCACCTACTCCCCCCTCTCCCCCCCTTCGAAATCGCACCACCAGAAACTCCTGGCCGCCCTCCAAATCTACAATTCCGTCACTCCCCTAATCAAATTCTCCCATTTCACGGCGAACCAAGCCATCCAGCAGGCCCTGGACGGCGCCGATCACGTCCACGTCATCGATCTCGACATTATGCAGGGGCTCCAATGGCCAGGATTGTTCCACATCCTCGCCTCCAAAACGCGGAAACTGAAGTCGTTCCGAATAACCGGGCTCGGCCCCTCCGCCGAGCTCCTCGGCTCGACCGGCAAACGGCTGGCCGAATTCGCGGCGGCGCTGAACATCCCGTTCCAATTCCAGGCCTTGGTGGGGAAAATCGGAAACCTAAGTGACCTAAATGAATTGGACATAAAATTGGGGGAAACGGTGGTGGTCCACTGGATGCACCACTGCCTGTACGACATCACCGGGAGCGACATCGGCGCTCTCCGATTGCTGAGGCTGATCCGGCCGAAACTGATCACCGTGGTGGAGCAGGACCTGAGCCACGGGGGAAGCTTCCTGGGGCGATTCGTGGAGGCGCTGCACTATTACTCGGCGGTGTTCGACGCATTGGGCGATGGATTGGGGGCGGAGAGCATGGAGAGGCATACGGTGGAGCAGCAGTTGTTGGGGGCGGAGATAAGGAACATTGTGGCGGTGGGAGGGCCGAAAAGGACGGGGGAGGTGAAGGTGGATAGGTGGGGGGAGGAGCTTGTTCGGGTGGGGTTTAGGCCGGTTTCGTTGGCGGGTAACCCGGCGGCGCAGGCGAGTTTGTTGTTGGGGATGTTTCCGTGGCAGGGGTATACGTTGGTGGAGGAGAATGGGTGGTTGAAACTCGGGTGGAAGGATTTGTCATTGCTCACCGCCTCCGCTTGGCAGCCCTTGGACTAACGATTTGGGATGGATGGATGGATGGAAATTAATGTTGAGAATATGAATATGAATATGAATCTGAATCTGAATCAATTGAGGAAAACTTATGCTCCCTCCAACACTCATTGCGAGCAATCTCGATCGAGGTGAATTTGGATTTTGTATACATTTTATTTGTTCATTTTGATACTTTCATCATGAAATAAGAAATACAAGCAATTCATGATCTTTAATTTGGTAATCTTATAATTTTGTGTTTGATTTAACAAGGAGATGTTGCTAGATTTTGTTTTCGTATTTTATGACTACTATAATACACGTCAAATGTATATTTACAAATAAGTAGTAAGATAAAAAAATAAAAAATGGAGTGCTAGGTAAATTAGAGATTTTGGTTTGTTGATTTCAAGACTTTTGGAGGGAATTTCCCGGGATTAGTACTCCTTTAATAAAGGCCCTATTTTATTTGGTGAATTGGAAACACTAGCATCAACGTAAAATCTCAGATTTTCATGGTCTTGTTGCATTTTCATGAGTCTAACTACATGTTACTTGTATATATCTATAACAATACAAAGTACAGAACTTCCTCCTATTTAATTTTGATTATCCATAAAAAATGGCACATATTTTAATAAAAGATTTGTTTATTAGTATTTGTGGGTATAAAGTAAATTTCTAAAAGGGTAAGAGCTGTTTATTAATATTTGTGTGTATAAAGTTAATAAAATGGTGACATAAGTGTAAATAAGTGATATTTTTAAGGGGTAAATTAAAAATGATGGTGTTTGTTTTTTACTATTTTGGGTAAGAGGAAAAAAACTTTCTTTTATGGTAAAATGGATAATAAAAAATTGAATCGGAGGGAGTATATGAATTATTTAAGGATATTAATTGTTTTTACCGAACAATATCAGTTATTTTTACTGAAGGGCATTAGTTGTTTTAACTTAGAGTATTAGTTGTTCAATAAAAATAAACTAAAATTCTTAAGTGAAAACAATTACTCCCTCCGTCCCCTAGTAATATTCACATTTACTGTTTTCTCGTGTTTTTGCGAACGAGTTTTTTATTAGTATTTAAAATGATAAAATAATTTTTAAAGTGTTTTATAATAGAGTAGAGATGGATCTATCGTACCCCTTTCTTGAAATCACTTTATCATTTCAAATATTAATAAACAATTTGCTCGCTAAAACACGAGAATAAAGGTAGTGTGAATATTATTAGGGGACGGAGGGAGTAATACTTTTTAATGAAAATAACTAATGCCCTTCAGTGATTCATGTGTGCACCAATTTCACTTTTCACATACTCCTATAACAATTGATATAAGTGATACGTGAGAATTTTTTTTACAGCAATGAAACACTATCTTCGTCCCGAATCAATTTCCGCGCTTGTATGAACATACTTTTTAAGATTTTTTATTAAAAATAAAATAGTGTTATATGCGTAAATATATCTAGTTTGTCAAATTCATCAAGACTGGGCTTATGTCCCACCCACCACATCAACGTAATCATATCATCTTTGTATAATTGCATTGCTCAATCGATATAGCCAATTAATGGTTGAAAATATTAGTATCTCACTTTAGCCTCTTGTGGACATCATTGGTAAAACTGATGGTGGAAATCCACTATTTATTTATTATATATTACTATATATAATATGATTAAATTTTATAATTGGATTGATGAAACAAAAATTGGCGATTTAGTATAAAAAATGTTTGTGGGGTTGTAGTTAGAAGGTAAACGTGAAAATGTGTTTTTTTGTTCAGCATTTGCCATGAAAATATGGTATTATATTATCCAAAAATGTTATTTACTTCTTATTTGCAGAGTGTTATAAATTTTAATCTAATTTGCACGTCCATTTCCTATTACTTTTAATACACGCAACATTATCTAATAATATCAGCAAATTATAACGTACTAAGTGATGTGTATTAAAGAGAATGAAATTTAATCAAATCATAATTATTTTTCTGCCTCATTTACCTACTATATATAGTATTAGATGAGAATATATCAATAATATTATAAATCAAGTGAATTAAATTAACCTTTAAAAAAAGGATCTACTTATTGTTACCCACGCCACATTTAATAATATTGGATTGGAATGAGTCTCCAATTGTACTTTGTCACAGCATCTATAATTAAAAACCGAACAAGTAAACTTAAAAAAGAAAAAGAAAAAGAAAAAAAGAAGTTAAATACAGACAGACCAGATTACAGAAAGAACAATATCATTCTTGTTTTTGATTCCCTTCTATGATTAGACGTCAGGATTCAAATAAAACCAACCTTCTTGACTATTAAACACCAAAGCCCAAACCAAAACTGCAATACCAACAAAGCTTTCCATTCGCTTTGTACAAATAACAAACTAATAAATTTGCAAATAAAATAAAAATAAAATCTTCAATTGGGAGCTTAACTTAAATCCAAGCCTCCACACCTCAATACCTTTTCCCAAGAATAATGCCAAGAATAACTGAAACAAGAGCCACACCTAAAATGAATTTAAAGTTCAAAGCTGGAGATGCATCAGCAGCATGAACCTGTGTATCTGGGGCAACACCTTCGGCAGATGTTCCCTCCGACTTCTTCTTGCTCCTTCTTTTCGAAGTAGAAGAGAATTCGACCTCCCGTGATTTTATTGTTTCGTCCTTGTGTTCAGAAGTAGCACCTCCAATGTCCTGCATCATAGTTAAAGAATTAAAGATTATAATGTGTTAACTGAGCTTAACTGTATGCTCCTTATGAGCAATCAAGAATAATCCATTTATAGCTGCATGAGAAACTGCTAATCTTTCAAGTGCAGTCAGATAATCTATTAAGAGGGACATAAAGATATTGGAAAGGTTCTACTCCAATATAATAGAGCTAATGATTTTGGAAGGAATGAGAATTCTGCAAAAATTGAAATATCCAATCTAGATCACATAATCTTTTACACAAAACAATTGTTTGTTATGTCATTTGTAAGTCATACTTGTTTATAATTGCTGGAGACATTATAGCTTTATGCATATACTAGAAATATACAATAAATTCTTCATTGAAAATGTTAGCAAGAAAAAGAAATCATTTGATATTACACTTTAGCAAGCACAGTAAAATTGCAGTGTGTAAAACACAAATATGTTATTGTTAACACAAAAGTTTAAGAGTAGATACACTGATAATTCATGGAGTTAATTTGCATAATTTTTCAATTTATTATTTATTATTCATATATTTGCGGGAGTAGTGAATCAGGAACACATGTGCAAGTCGATGTAAAGAATAAAGCGAACCTTTTCTTTGGATTTAGAATCAGCTAGTTGCAACTTTTGTTCTAGATCTTTCACTTGTTTCGCCAAGAGAAGGACTTCATTTTTCTTAGCTTCGAGTTCTTCATTTGAATGTCTCAAAGCAGCTTCTTGTTCCAAGTCCTTTTGGGGGACCAACTCTTTCTGTTGTCAAGCAAACATAAAGGACAAGTCAAGACTCGGAACTAAATTCAGAATTTTTTAAGGCAAATTTTGACGACAACAGTACGCTAAAAGAAAATTTGTCAACTGCATTTTATGTGTTTCAAGCTTATAAGGGCGGAGTGCTACATCAAACAAGTTATAATAATTGACGGTTTAACAGTCTGAATAGTATGGCATACCTCTTCTTTAAGCTGAGCTTCTGCAGTTGCTAACTGTTGTTCAATCGCCTTCAGATGATTTTGCAACTCAGATTTTTCACCAACTTCAGAGTTGAGTGCTTCCAACTTAGCTTTCAAGGCATCTTCGTTCGACTTTTGTTCTTTCAATTGCTCTTCAAGATGTACAATCATTGCTTGAAGATCCTTTTTAGAACTTTGAAACGTCTCATTAAGCGTAGTGTTCTCTTCCATTACAGAAGATATCTGAAAGATAAAGATGATCAAATATATCAACATTTGAGTTAAACAAGGAAAGAGAACTCGTAATAAGGAAATATAGATTTGTGAACTACTGACCTGGGATTGTAGCTTTTCGCCTTCGGAAGCAAGCCGCTGAGTCAGCTCCTCTATTTCTTTTCTGGCAGCACTTAATTCTTTAACTGTTTCATCTTTCTCTGATGAAACAGTGGACCATTTCATCTGTAAATCATTGAACTCAGATTTATACAAAGCCAGATCCTCAGTGAGTTTTGAGTTTGCTTCAGCTAGTGCTTCATTCTCCCTCTTAAACTGGCTAGATTTGCCGTCCAATTTGCTCTCAAGATCCTTAGATCTTGACAAAATACTTTCAAGATCTAGTTCACGGGTTTTCAGATTCGTTGATGCTTCCAGAGCCTGCTCTTCATAAGTTTTCACTTGTGTTTCGTATGCTTTTAGCTTCTCATACAAGTCCTTGGCTTCCGACTCTTTCAGGCTCGATTTTTGTATAGCTTCCTCCAACTGTGCTTCTGCTTTCTTAGCGCGGGCTTCAGCTTCTGAATGAAGACTAGAGACATTGGAGTGCTTCTCTGTTAGTTCCGCAATGGAGTTCATGTGGGACCCGAGTTGCTCTGCAGTCATTTCCTTCTCAAAAGCCATCTTTTCTTCAAGATCTTTAACCTTCTCAGTGAGCTGTGCATTAGTTTCAGATAAGACCTTATTCTCAGAGAACTGTGCATCAGCTTTGCCTTCAACTTCAACGATCTTTCTTTTCAGGTCTTCATTGATCTCCTCAGAAGAAGCCAGCTTCACCAAAATCTGATCAAGCTCTTTGGTTACAGCTTCATGCTTTTCTGCTGCTTCTACAATCTGTGCTTGATAACTTTTGATTTGATTTTCAAGATCCTGTACTTTCTCATGCAAAGTTTTTGCCTCAGAATCCCTGCTGCTGAAATTCGCAATTGCCTCCTGAAGTTTAAAATCTGTGTCCCTTGTTAGCGTCTCGTGTGATGCTTCGAGTTCTGCACTCCTTGCAGTCACTTTCTCCAAGACTATGTTCTGTTGCTCCAGCTGTTCCTCAGCCAACTTAAGCTTCTCAATAACTTCACTCTCCCTCAATCCAGTAGCTTTGAGGTCATCTCCGATGCTCTCCAACCTCTTCTGTGAATCACTGAGTTCGTTTTGCAGGACGCTGAGTAGATTTTCTGCCTCAGATAGCTTTTCATTGTAGGTTCTCGATGCTTCTTTTAAGCTGTTGTTTTCATCAGTTGCTAAATTCAAGGATTCAGTCAATTCCTTTTCCTTTTCAGTGGAGGCCTGGAGTGCAGCCTCTAGACTTGATGCTTTTAACTGAAGAACCTCAATTTCTGCTTCAAGTTCAGAAGCTTTTTTACTGCTTTTCGAGGATTCTGCTTCCCCAGTCTCACATTTTTTCTCTAGCAAGCTTATTTGCTCTTCAAGCTCCTTAATCCTGTACTTCTCTGTTTCGAGCAGTAAATCCAACTCGCTTGCCTTTTTGCTGGCTTCTGCTGCTTTGGAATCTGATGTCTGCATAAAACTCTCGAGCTCCAGGCTGCGTTGATGAATCGTGTTGGCCCGTTCCTCGTGCTCACCACATTTGTCCATCACATTCTTTAGTTCAATCTCGAGCTCAGAATTACGGGCTGTTGACTTGCTCAATTCAGACTCAATTTGAGCAACTTTAGCCTGGAATTCCTGCAACTGGGCTTCTAACTGTTGCTTCTCTTCCACCTCCTTCTTCAGCTCAGACACTTTTTCAGATAAGTCTCTCACGTCTCTTAAATACTCATGGCTTTTAAGCTCTTCCAAATTCACCAACTGCTCAAGTTCAACTGTCCTCTGTTCTGCTGCTAAACAGCGAGTTTCGTGTTCTTTCAGCTGCGACTTTGCTTCTTCTGCTGCTGCATTCAAGGCCTCCAACGAGCCCTCAAGCTCTACGTTTTTCTGGCTAGCAGTTGCATAAGCATGCCCAGACTCATTGTGAGAGTCTTCAAGGGTCTTCAATTTCTGTTCAAGCTCTTTGCTGTTGGCTAATGCTTCTGATAAAAGAGAATCAGCTTTGCTGAAATTCTCATCGGATTTCTGCAACTTAGCCTCCAGGTCATTGCACAGCTCCTTCATTTGCATACTATTATTGCTTAGATCAGAAACAGCTTCTTCCAGCTCTTGTTTCTCTTTCTTTACTTTTTCCAGATCTTCCTCGATGGTTTTCGTCTTCGTTTCGTGGCTTCTCAACGCCTCCTCGACCCCTTCCTTCAAACTCACCTCCTCCTTCAGCTTCAACTTCAAATCTTCAAGATTGGAAGCATTTTGTTGAAGATTCTCCTTAGTTTCAGCTAGCAAGTTCTCAAGTGACGCGATATCTTCTTTGGCCTTAGATTCGGAAGCTTTTGCTAGCTCCAATTCTTGCTTAAGTTCATCTGTAAGGGCTTCTTTAGAAGCTAGCCTCTTCTCCACATCTTGAACCAATGATTTTGATGCCTCCAATTCGCCATTAACGGCAGTAAGCTCAGCAGTAACGCTCTTCAGTGCCTCTTCTACCTTCTGATTCTCATCGATCTTTCCGTTCAAGCTTTTCACCTCTTCCTTCAAAGAAACTATCTGATCTTCCGTCTCTTTTGCAGTAGCTTTTGCCAACTCAAGCAACCTCTCCAATTCCACGACCTTCTTTGACTCCGTCTCAGCATGCAAACCACTTTCTTTATGCAAATCCTCAAACTTTCGGGCTTCTAGGGACGAGTTCTGCAGCTCCGCCTCGAGCTCTTCTATCTTCTTCCTCGACGTCTCTATCTCAAGACTGAGACGGTCAAACGCCTCCTTAACATCGGTCAACTCCTTGTTCTTTTCATCTTGAGCTTCTAATGCCTCCTGCAAAGTTTTAACCTCTGCCTTGTATCTCTCCTCTCCTTCAGAGCTCTTCTCGAGAAGCTTCTTGTGGTTGAGTTCAAGTTCTTCGTGTTTCGTCGCGCCTTCTTCGAGCTTTTCTTTCGTCTGCAGGAGTTCATCCTTTAGATGGACGTTTTCAGCTTCAGCTTCCTTTACAACGCTAGAAACCCTCTTCAATTCGCTTTCGAGCTCTTTGACTTTCTCTTGAACTTCGAGCAATTCCCGAGGCGCCTCTTGATTGACAGATGGTTTTCCGTCTGCGGAAAGATTTGTCTCGGTAGTGTGGGAACGATCCTTCGTATCGAATGACTCTTTCTCCACCTTGACGAATTCTCCTTCAAGTGTGGCTTCTTCTTCTTTCTTTCCTTCATTGGTAACTGGTTTTTCTTCTATTATCTGAAATTAAATGAAGAATGACATCATCAAAATGAGCTTACAGTTTTTAGGCTACCATGATCACTACATAAAAGTAGAAATTTTACCTTTGCTGGTATTTCCTGAATTGCAACTGTCTCATCTGCCATTTCTGAATGAGTTGCACTTTAATCTGCGTCCTTAGGATCTGTATTAAAAACAAGATGTAAAATGAAAACTTTTGATCTTCTCTAAACGGTCATAACGTAAGTATAAAGTTTTGAATGCAAAATTCAGCTTCTTAAATAGTTTTGGGGGGTTAAAGCTTCCCTAACCCACTTTAATGTTTCAATTGCCTTTCATACCCGCCTTGTGTTAATTTATGATGTCATTTAATACATGTAACGTATATTGAAACCAATAGAACACAAAATGAAACAAACGCAAAGCAAGAAATCTCGTTAAACTTGGGTGTCGCGGTTTGAGCACCACATCCCCTATTCCAATTTCATGTTCGACAAAAACTTGTGTGAACCTGAGTTTACGTGAACTCGGTTTCTTCAAAATATCACAATTATGGATACAAACTCATTGTTATACACATTTACTATCACCGTTGTTCGTACACAATATCGTTGGCTAAAAAATCAGACATCTTTTTAAAACAATGATAGTTGATATGCATAACAGTGATAGTGCATATACATAACTATGATATATTTTAAAAAAAATTCACATAAACTCGGGTTCACAAGAGAGTTGTCTAAAAATTTAGTGATTTTTGAAAACAATGATAGTTGATATACATAACAGTGATAATGTGTATACATAAATTGTGATATATACTCTAAAAAAAAGTTCACATAAACTCAGGTTCACAATAGATCTACTTTTTGGATGTTTATGTACATCGCGTGTATTAATGACATTATAAACCAACGTTTATTAAAACAAATGGAATACAGATTAAAATACAACATTAGAATAGAGCTTCATGGGAATGGATTTTGCAGAGGAATACAGAAATTACTTTTATTACTATCACAAAAATTCTTGAACAAAACAATAATATGCATATATTTTCCTAAAAAAAACAATAATATGCATATGGCCAAGGTTAAATACAGTCTCATGTTTGGTGAATACCCCACCCAAAAAATTGTTCGGAAATTTTTTCCGAAAAATGTAACAATTTTCGGAAATTTTTTCCGAAAAATCATAAATTCAGTGTTTTTTTTTTTATTTTCGGAATTTTCGGATTTTTTTTTCAGAACATTTTTTGGTGGGGTGGTATTAACAAAAGATAGGACTGTATATAACCTTGGCCTATGCATATATTGTGCAGAATATAAAGGGCCCATAAGCCCAATAAATGAAAGCCATAAAATATTGGGCCATAATTAGGTCCTATATCCATCCATGATAGCATGCCAATTTCAAAATGAGCCCACAAGGATCCTTTTCTTTCTACTCGTTATCCCCCAACTACTTTAGTCCTTGGAGGGTCCTAAATTCCATATAATCCCAAAATATTGGTTAATTATAGGCCGAATGTCAAAATCGACACCTCAATTCCAATCTAAACAATGGATATCAAAGCAACTAATTGTTGAGACATATTATTCCAATATATTAATAATAAATGGACCACTTAATTTTATGTATTGCTTGTATCATCTATTAATTGGGACCACTCGAGCATTTGCTAGATATATGTAAAATTTAATTCTCTTTTAATTCATGTTTCCAATATTCGGCAAGACACCATATCATTGATAATTCTTTCTTTATTTTCTATATTTGGTGAGAATGTTATTTTTTAACGAAACTCCTGGTTCATGAAATGATGACGATCTCCGTATTTCATTCAATCTAGTCTTTCACGACAAAAATGAAGCGATACATACAAAAACTAATTTAAATTTTAAGAAAGGATGTTGAAGAATGGTTTCATTGCTGTTCATATATGAACCACTTTGAAGGATATGAATTGTTTTAATAAAAATGTATTAGTTTTACAGAGTACATGTTTTCACAATATAAATATTACATTATTTTACAGATTCCGAATAATACTCACTCCGTCCCAATTTTATTTTCTCATTCCACTATTCATCCACCTTCATGTACTTCTAAATTACATCTCATTTCACTAATAATTACATAAAAAAAAATATCTTCATTTTGGTTCATTCACTTAAATTGAGTAATACGCCATCATCAAAAAACTATTTTATCCATTTAAATATTACAAATCAAGTTTCACATTAAAAGTAAAAAAAAAAAAATGAAAGAACAAAGTTGGGACTTAATTAACGTGCTACTTGTATTAATAGTAATTTAATTTAATATACTAATACAAAATCCCATTAGTTTCGTGCAGACAACTGGGATATGATAGTATAAACAATCCAGAAATGTAAAAATTAAAATTAAAAAGTTAAAAAAGTCCAAATCATATGAAGTCATATACTCCTGTTCGCTTTTAGTTATTAGAAACAATTAAGTATACAAATTTTGAATTTAATTAATTGCATAATTCTTTGAATTAATATCAACATTTTTAATAAATACTTTTCCTCTCGAGACGTAAGGTCTAGTTTCCGGGAAAAGAGAAACAATACTAACTTAGGAAATTCTTGACAAATGAAAACTAGATAGATTTGTTGTCTACTTTATTTTATTTCATGAATAATTTTTATAGTACAGACATGGCCCACAAAAAAGTAAACCACGTCATATCACCAAATGATGAACCTAAGGACCAACTTCGAAAGAGATTCTAGTTTTTATTCCTACTATATTAAAGTTTTTTACCACGAAAAATTAATTTAGGAAAGAAAAATTAAATTCAAAGAATAAAAGTAAGCTGCATATAATACAAAAATATTTTTGAGAAAAGCAAATGGAGCCCACAAAAGTACCGTGGGGTCACGCTCACTCCTTTTTTTAAAAGAAAAATTAATCCTTTTTCTCTTTCAAGCTGTTTTTCAGTGACAAATCCAATTATAAGAAATAAAAATTGAATTGGCAACTGGCAAATCAATGGGCTACTGATTTCCGGTTGCAACTTGCAGGAATAGATGATTAAATATCAATAATTTTACCCCTATCTAATCGAATACTCCAAATTTAAATTGACTCCACGTGTAAAAAATTTGAATGGATGTATTTCAAATTTTTAGTTATAATCCTAGTTTTAAATTAACTTTTTTTAAATATTTAGTAAAATCATGTCATTTAAAATCTATGAATTTAAAAATTCATTCATTTTCAAATGTGCATTTCAAGTGGCTCCATCCAAATACAACCTAAAAATAAATAATTCATCCGTATACAAAAAATTAGCTTATTGTTTTTTTATGTTTATTAGAAAATTAGATATAATAGGTAAAAAGAAAAAATAGTGTATTAAATTAAGTATAAAATAAATTGTTGTAAAAATATTATGTGTGTATGTTAAAAAAATGAAGGGAAGAATTTCATATCAAGACCCAAATTTTAGTTTATGTCTCAATTTAAGTACTCATTTTAAAAGTGTCTCAAATCAAGTCTCAATTTTTACTTTTTTCTCAATTTAAGGCTTGTTTTGAATTCTTGTGTCACAATTCAAGACCCAACAAACAATTAAATTCATTCAATACAAAATAATATATTAGAGACATTCAAAAAAAAATATTAGAGACATTCGTCTTAAATTATAAAAAACTTTAATTAATTATAAAAAAATTATTTTTTTATTAATATAATATATATTTATAATTTTTATTTATTATCACCATGTATTAATTTAGTATTTTTAAAAATATGACAACTAGCATTTTCCCATATAATCTTTTCCCGTCGTATATGAAAAATGTTAATTTTATTTTTTAATTTCAAAATGCTAGTTATCAATTTTTAACAATAAATTAAAATGTTAAATTAAATTAACACGATGATATAAAAAAAATTAGAAATATTCATTATATTAATAAAAGGTTAATATTTTTTAGAATTAATTAAGTTTTTTTTTTATAACGGATGTCTCTAATTTTTTTTTTTTCATATGAAATGAATTTAATTTAAAAAATAATTGTTTGTTGGGACTTGAATTGGGACACAAGAATTCAAAACAAACCTTAAATAGAGAAAAAAGTAAAAATTGAGACTTGATTTGAGACACTTTTAAAATGAGTACTTAAATTGAGACATAACCTAAAATTTGGGTCTTGATATGAAATTCTTCCAAAAAAGGAAGATAAAATTTATTATTTCCATTTTAGAAAATGTGACAATTTTTTGTGGAGCAACTAGGACTATTTTTCGTGGACGTGCAAATAAAGAAACCAAGAGTGAATATTTCATTTATATTTTATCCTTTATTTATATATATTTTTTTTTTAAAGTTTGTTCCCAAATAAATTAGTATACTCTTTGGTGAATGAAAGAAGTACACTGTTTTATTTAATTAAATTTTCATATATATATATATATATGTAAAAGTAATTACAGATAATCAAGCAGTAAAAGTAGAGTAAACGACAGGGAGACCAAATTTACTTAAAGGGGCATCTTCGCTAATTATGCTAAACGTCAGGCTTAGCGCTGGTGGATCAATGTTTCTTTTATTAATCTGACGTTACAGCTTAGCTGCATATTCTATCAAAAAGCAAATTAATGCCACACCTAAAATTGTAATTTAATCAGGTAAAAGAAAAGGAAAAATAATAATATAATAATTAAACTAAATTTTTCCGATCATCAGTAATTTAAAAAAAAAAAAAAAAAACTCAGGGGAAAACAGAGATGTACAGTTGATGTTCATATGTATATCATCAATCAAGTCGAAATCAACGTGATTCAGTTACATATAGCTCGATCGGTGATAACAAATTGAGATTTCAGGTAACAGCAATCGTATATCAGATCAGAATAACAGAATCGAACGCAGCAAATCACCAAAAAAAACAAAGATAGACAGAGTCACGAAGCTCAAACGAAACAGATTGATAGATCGAATGGAGAGAAGAGGAGGCTTGCCTGGGAGAATTGATGAGCTGATCTTCGTCCGCTGGGTTTTTTGATTTGTTTTAGAGAGAGAAATGGAGGAGAGGGGATTAGTGGAGTTTTAGTTTTAGAGAGATGAAACGATTGAAAATTTGGAATTAATAGTGAAGGAAGCAGTGTGGGGGTGGGTAGGGGAAGGGCCCTGCCGTTTTAAAACCACCCACCCCCTTTTCCCCCTTCCACTTTTGTTTTTAGATGTGCACATCTATGGCTTAATTACTTTTTGTATTTCTACTTTCGATTTTCACATTATGTTTTAATTAATTTTTTTTTGGATTAGGAAAGAAACACTTTTATTAAATTCGATTTTCACATTAACTTATGTGGGCATAAATTTTTATATGGAAATGGATGATAATAAATTTATTATGGAGTTGTTTTTAAAAGTTTAAAGTGTTAAATACATGATTATGAGTATTAATAATCTAATAAATAGTATCATATTATTATTCAAAATTATCAATAACAATTAATTTTTTTTACTATTTTAATTATTCATATTTAATATAAAAAATAATATTGTACTTCATGCATTACGAGGTAAGTTTTACATGATTTTTAAGAAAATTAATATTTAGTGTAGAGTTGAAGGTTGAAATTGATAGAAAAGTAAAGAGGTAAAGAGTGAATATGTAAAAAGTAGACAAGATATATTTTTCCGTCCAAACACTATCTTCACACTTTTCGTTTTGGTTTGTTTCAATTTTATCTTCACATTCTTAAAAAAAAAAAATCAATATAAATATTCATATTTAACCACTTTACATGCTAAAAAACAAAAATATTCACTCTTATTGGTTGAATACTCAATAAATAAGTTTTTTTTTATATGTCTCTTCACTCAAGTATGAAGATAGAGTTGAGACGAGGGAATATGACTTTTAATATTACTTGAATGTATAAAATAAGGAATGTAAAACTTACCTTGAAACACTTTAAATGACAAAATGTAAAGTTTACCTTGAGAAATTAGTAATGTTTATTTTTAGGCTTATATGCAATTTAAATCACGATTTTTTTTTTTTTCAAAATTGCATTTTAAGCTAAATCATTTGATCTTGTTAAAAAAAACTTCAATTTAATTTTTTTTGGCAATTAAAACTTATAGGTAGATTTGACTATGTCCGTCATTGATGTGACGTCTACATGACAACTGCAAAAAAAAAAAATTAGGTGGCAAAAAACTTTAAGATTTAGTTGCAATTTAAATCACAATCTTTTCCAAATTGCATTTTAAGCTAAAATTTTGGATCTTGTTAAAAAAACTCGATTTTTTTTTTTAAATTAAAACTTACAGGTAGATTTGCAGAGGCATGTCGTTGATGCTGCGTTTACGTGGCAACATCCTAGATTAAACTGAAATATTGTGGGAAAAAAAATTAAATACATGACAAATTTTGAAATTAAATTCTCAATTTTCAAATAATTTTTCAAAACTCTACATCCCAATTTCATGATAAAATGATTGTGTTTATCCTATTTGAATTCATTTATGTTCTTATTAATGCAAGTATTATTGTATCTTGATTTTATTTTTTATTTACTTTTTTTTCTTTCTATTAGTATTTATTTATTTATCTTCTTATTAATACAAGCATTTGAAATTTAAAATTTTAATTTTAAATTATGTCACGAATTTAATTTGCTACATTGCCACATAGACGTCATGTTAACAACAGGTCTCTGCAAATCTGTCGTAAGTCTTAATTGCCAAAGAAAAATTAAATTGGACTTTTATATATGATCCAAAAGTTTAACTTAAAATGCAATTTCGGAAAAGGTCATGATTTAAATTGCGATTGAATCTTAAATTTATTTTCCACCTAATTTAAGATTTTTTGGGCAGTTGTCGGCTTGCCGTGAAGACATCGCATCAGAAACGGGCAGAGACAAATCTGCCCGTAAGTCTTAATTGCCAAAAAAAGTTAAGTTGAAGTTTTTTTTCTTTAACAAGATCCAAAAGTTTAGCTTAAATGCAATTTTGAAAAAGGTCGTGATTTGAATTGCAATTAAATCTTATTTTTAAAGTATTACTCCCTCCATCCCTCTATTTACTTTCCATTTTGTCATTTTCGCTCGTCCCACTATTTATTTTTATTTTTTTAAATAAAAATAATCTTATATTTCCACATTTTACTATTTACGCATCAATAATGTTTTATCTATATAATATCATAAATACAAAAATTTGTGTGAGACCGTCATATAGTATGAGACCGACAAAATAAAAAAAATGATAGGATTATAGTAAAATGTGATAATATTTTCAAAGAAAAGTGATAAGTCGCTTTTAACAAAAATATTATCATTATTTCTTTAAACTTTATCACTTTTTTAAAGTGTCAATTTTTTAATTAATAAGTGACACTTTTAAATTAAAAGTGGATCAAATAATATTGATCTCATACTATGAGCCAGTCCCACAAAACTTACTCTATCATATAATTATATTCTTCCTCCATCACATAGAAAACAAATAGAAGGTCGGAGTAAGTCTTAAAAAAAAATTAATATCAAACCTTTCATCAAGTCACCGGGAGTATCAGATATTTAATACAAAGTATCAAAACTTTCATATAAAATATATTTTTCAGTAAAATATAATGCACATTTACTCCTACCAAATTTAATATAATCACATTGGTACTTTCTCTCACTTATTAAATAAGAGAAAATATCAAAACTAGTCCTACAATTTAGGTTGATTCCAATTTTAGTCCTACAACTTTTTATTTTCTCAATTTTAGTCCTGGGGTTGTCAATTTTAGTCCTGTAACTTTTTCATTTTCTCAATTATGGTTTTAGAGTTATCAATTCTAATCCTGTAACTTTTCATTTTTACAATTTTAGTCATGTATTGTAGTTGTTAATTTAGTCCTTATATGGCCTCAAAATTAAAAACTCAATGGAGGAATTGGAGGTATATAATTTTTTGGTGAATTGTGCACGTGGACTATCACGTAATCAAAAAAATTAACTTTCACATAATCAAAATGGATTTATGTGAAATTGGGGGCGGATTGGGTTTGGTTTGGGCCGGGGCTGTTTTTGTTTCCACACAGGTCGATTAATTTTTTTGATTATGTGGTAGTTCACGTGTACAATTTGCCGGAAACTTAAAAACCCCTAATTTCTTCAGTGAGTATTTAAATTTTTATACCAAAAAGAACTAAGATTGAGGAAAAAAAAGGTTACAGGACTAAAATTGGTAACTCTAGGACTAAAATTGAGAAAATAAAAAGTTGTAGGACTAAAATTGAAATCAACCTAAGTTGCAGGACTAGTTTTGATATTTTCCCTATTAAATAATGCAATATACTTTTAATTTGAAATAACTCCATCCGCTATTTTTTTTTTCATCGATAACTAAACATACTGTCATCGACCAAATTCACATTCCATCCACCTAAAGTCGATGCAATATAATACAAAAATACTTTAGTTCATAAAAATAATACCACGAGATGTAATACTAATTTAATTTGATTTCAAAAGTAGGAATGACAAAACGGTCCGCCCTGAGACTGCTCCGCCCCGATTGGGGCAAGTCAGCCCCGCTCCGTCCTGAAAATGGGGCAGGTCCACCCCGCACGTGGGGCAGATCGTGTATGGGTATGTATATTACCCTGCCCCGCCCTGCACCGCAATCTATTTTTATATATCTACTATATATATATATATATATATATATATAGTAAATATATAAAAAGATCTCTCATAAATATATCAACAAACGTGCATATTAATTATTGGCTCAATTGATTCAATTCTATTATTCAAATTAACATAATCACGTCCATATATTAATATATATTAAACCCTAGGCTTACAATTAATTATGTCATTCACATATATTTTTTGTTAGTATCTTGAATTTGTTGATTAGATTTATTGTCATTTTTGACATGAGATTTTGATGAATTTGTGGTTTGATGGTTATGTTTATTGTTTAATTTAATTGTGAATTTAATTTTATAATATACATGTGCTTATATTAAAATATGTATATTTTTCTTGTGATATGAATGGGGCGGACCTGCCCCGTGCAGGGCGGGCATGAGGCACAAAATGCCGTCCCGCAGTGGGGAGCGGGGCGGGTCAACGGGGATAGGCGCGGGGCGGGTTTGGATAATTAGGTATCCGCCCTGCCCCGGCCCATTACCATCCCTATTCAAAAGACCTATGCATTTTGGATGTATCAAATTATAGATTTTTTTTATTGTCATTAATTATATTTCAATGGACCATGCACTATTTAATAAAATTCATTTTAATTTGGGTTAATATCACTTCTAGCCACTAAACTTTACCTAAATTTTAATTTTAGTTGTCAAATTTTATTCGTCAACAAATTAGTCACTAAACTTCCATTTTTAATATTTTTTGTCAAAAAGTCAGTTGACCACTAGGGGGTACTTGGTAAAATTGTAAGGAATAAAAAAGATATAGGAATGAAAAAGTATGGAATCAAGGTTATACTTCTTAATTAGGTGAACTTTGATAGATTCATTTGTTTTTTATAATCAAAGTTCTAGTAGAGTCATTTCAAATACACACTATGACTTTGATTATTCCTTATCTCCCAAAGGCCTCAAGTAGGGGTGTGCAAAAATACGGTCAAAACCGAAAAAATCGACCAAATCAAATCGAAATATAAATTTTGGTTCAGTTTTCGGTTACGGCTCGGTTTACGATTTTGAAATTTGAATCTTTTTATATCGTTTCGGTTTACGGTTATTACGAATTAAAAACCATATAAACTGAACCAAATCAAAATATTTTTATTAGTAACGATATTATATATATATATATATATATATATTAATAATCACTAAATTAATATGTAATAACTTATATTATAATATAATATAATAATATCAATATTATATAATTTAGACTCACGCATAAAAGATTTGAGTTGATTTGTGTTTTGCATAAAATACTTGAGGAGTGATGTGCTTGTGCTGATTATGTTTTTCAAATTGTTGCTTAACTTTTGAAAATTATTGTGTTGATATTTTTATTAGATTATGTAGTAGAGTTATTGATGTATTTTTGCTTAAATTAATATTTAGATGTGAACATGTTGTAAATAATTGAATAAAACAAATGTGTTGATGCTAAAAAAAAATTAAGCTGAATTAAAAAAGAAGATTGTAAAAAAATTGGTTTGTTCGATTTGGGACTCAACAATTTTTCAAAATATGGTTCGAATTTTTACTTGTAAAAAAATTTCGATTTGATATTTACAATTTGGTTCGATGACCGAACTGACCGTTACAAAACCTAGAATCAACCAATCACCCCTTAGTCAACCAACGCAATATATCTTTTAGGATATAAAATATAATTTTTCGAAACAATTTATTTAATAAATAAAACCTAAAATCTAAAACTAGTTTAACAATAAATAGTTAAGCTTTAAAAAATTATAATTTTAAGATGGAGTACAAAATTACAATATATATATATATTACATGAACAGGGGTTGAAGTTTTTTCTTCAATTCTATTTTGTTTTTTTATTATTAATCTTTTTAAGCAAGATTTCAAAATTTTAAACAATTTATTAAATATAAAATATTTTTCGAAAAGCATTAAATATATTTTTTAAATCTACATAAATCCTAAGTTTTAAACATTAAATATTTTAAATGCCTTTTTTAAGTGATTTTGGGTTTAATTTAAAATTATAGAATAAGCATTTTAAATAAAGAAAATATTTCTATAATTAATTTAGAAATTTGAGGATTTATATTGATTTAAAACAATGTTTACATCTTTAATGTTTTTGTTAACTTATATATTTAGCTTTTATTAATAAATATTAAAAAAAAAACCAATATTTGTAGATATATATTTCATTTAAACTATTTTTTTACTAAAATAGTAATTAAATTAATAATTAATTTATTAAAATTAGGTAGTTATAAAATAATTAAAATTCAAAAACTCTTAAAGCTTGTCTATTTAATGTTTAAACTGTTATAAGATTTTAAGTTTCATTTATTAAAAAAATTAGTTTAAAAAATAACATTTTGCGCTATAAATGACTTATTCTATTGGTTGATTAATAAAAAATGGTTAAAAAGAGTAGTTTAGTGACTATTTTCAACAATGAAAGAATTTTAATAATTAAAACTGAAATTGAGATAAAGTTTACAAACCTAACACTAACCCTTTTAATTTCAATGAACATTTAATTTTCATGTTATCTCCTTTTGTATGTATTAAAGAAAGGGAAAACTATTAAATATGTTTTTTATGTGTCAAAAATGAAACAAGACTATTTTAATGGTATTCGTAGGGGTGAATACTCCTTGATTAGGTTTTATATGAAAATGGTTCATTATAAGTTTATCATGTAATTATTTTAAAGTATCGAATATTTAATTAGAAGTATCAAAAAGTTCATCAATAGTATCATTAATCAGGATTCAAAAAAATTTGCAACATTACAATATAATATTACTGATCCAGATTAACGATACTCCTGATTAGATTATTTATACTTTAAAAATGTTTCATAATAAACTTATCATAACTATTTTTACATAAACTTTGCCATATTTTGTTAGACACATCATACTTTTTTCGTCATCCTAATTTAGTAAATCTCGCTTGGCATAGTTATATAATTCACCAAAAATATGAGTATTTTATGTATCATGTTATAGATTTCATTAAAAATTATTCATAATTTACTTTACAGATAATCTAATTCTTCAGTAAATTAGTAAATATATAATATAAATAAACCATTGACTCAAATTTTTAGTAAGTCGGATATTTTTCAAATCTTTATAATTTGTTAAAAAGGTAGATTTTGTGTGTGAGACCGTTGTTTAGACATTCAAATTTATTGAATACATATTTGTTATTTGTGCAATCTGTCTAATATGTGTCGAAGTATAAATTTAGCTTGTGTACAGTTTACTTATATAGATAAAGTATAAAGTGAAATTAGTTCATATACAAATTATTGAAAGATATTAATTATTTTCACTAAGGAATATTAGTTATTTTCACTGAAAAATATTACTTATTTACACTAAAGAGTCTTAGTTGTTCAGTGAAAACAAACTAAGACTCTTAATTGAAAACAACTAATACTCTTTAGTGAAAACAATTAACACTCTTTAGTGAAAACAACTAAAACCCTTCAATAATTCATGTACGAACCAAATTCACTCTATACAAATTATTACTTATAAACTACTTTCTCCTAGAGAAATTTGCACATTTACATTACTTGGACGTCTCACACTACCTAAAGAGGAAACGTTGAATTGTGTGCACGCTCACAAATATATACATATATTTATCCAATATTCATAGATCACTAATTTACCCATTTTTTATCCATGTGCAATCTCAAGGGGAAAAATACAACTGAGACGGAGAAAGTAATACTTTAGCATTTATTCACACCGTGCGGTGTACATGTTTTATAGTGTAAAAATATTATGATATCAAGTTGTTTACGAGTATTTAATATAATGATGATAATGAACTAATACAATTTTCTAGGGTGAATAAGTTTTACGGGAGAATTTATCTTGAACTATTGATTAAGGAATGAATATATATAGAATGAAATTGATTCATATATAAATCGTTGAAGAGTATTAGTTATTTTTACTAAAGAGTATTAATTATTTTAACTGATGGGTATGCGTTGTTTATCCTAAAGAGTGTTAGTTTGTTTTAATTCACTAAACAACTAATTATACTCTTTAACAAAAACAACTAATATATTCTTCTATAAAAATAATTAATACCTTTTAATAATTCATGTATAAATATTTTCACCTATTTTATCTAGAGGGATACTTGAGTACCTCTATTTGTGTGTGATAGTTCATATATCAATTCTACATTGAGTTTGATGTCAAAATATAATGTCTTACCTATAGTCAAATTAAAAATAAAAATTAAATAACTTATTAATTTGGCTACATTCGGTTTATGTTTTATTTACGTAAAACTTAAACATTACGTTTGGTAAAGTATATTAATTAAATTAATCAATAATTTTCAAAAGTTCCTTTTGGGTTAATTTAAAAATTATACTTTAATGAGTCAAATTATAAATAATTTCATATCTAATTTTTATTAATAATCATAACTCAATAAAGTATTGAAATATTATTATATATGTAATAAAATTTTGGAGTTATGAAAAGTTAACTTTATTAGATTTTTTCTAATATTTTAAAATATGATTTACCTTTTAATTTATTGAAGTACTATATACTATATATATATATGTTGTGGGATCATTTAGTGTTGGTCTAAAAAAATTGTTCATGGGCATCTTGGTTAATTAATGAATATCACTACAAAAAAAACTCGCTGGCTAGCGACGGAAATTTGCGACAGACACCTTATCCGTCGCTAATTTTAGTATTTTTCGATGGATTAGCGACGAGTTTTGACAATTAGTCGTAAATTCTAAAAATTTGTGACGGACTTATCCATCCGTCGCTAATTCTTGGGTTTTGCGACGGAAAGTCCGTCTCAAATTTCAAAGTTAAAATTAAAATAAAAAAATTAAATAATTTGCGACGGACATTTGCGCCGGAATGTCCGTCACTAATTTCAAGGTTGAAATTTAAAAAATTAATTAAATAGTTTGTGACGGACACGTGTCCGTCGCAAATTTTGGAGATCCAACCGGGTCTTGACCCGACTTATTTGCGACGGAAAGTCTGTAGCAAATTTGAAATTTGAAATTAGCGACAGACATTTGCGACGGAATGTCCGTCTCAAATTTCAAAGTTGAAATTTAAAAAATTAATTAAATAATTTACGACGGACACGTGCATCGCAAATACAATTAATTGTGTATAAATGAACAAATTATAAATTTACGCATTGCCAACATAAATAAAAGGAACAAATTTGTTGAATTATGAAAAAGGAATGAGTCAATTTGGATACATATACAATTAATTGCGTACAAATGGACGAATTATAAATTTATGTATTGTCGAAATAAATAATTTTACAAAATAAAAGTCTGGGCACACCATTTATATAAACAAGTTATAGTGAAAATAAATTATTTTGGTGAATTGTGAAAAAAAAGACTCAATTTGGATACATATACAATTAATTGTGTACAAATGAACGAATTATAAATCTACACGTTGTTGAAATAAATAATTTTACAAAAAAAAAGGTTGGCCACATCATTTATATAAACAAGTTAGAAACGAAAAGAAATTAATTTGGTGAATTATGAAAAAAAAAACTCAATTTGGGTATATATACAATTAATTGTGTACAAATGGACGAATTATAAATTTATGTGTTGTCGAAATAAATAAAATTACAAAATAAAAGTTTGGGCACACCATTTATATAAACAAGTTATAAAAAAAGGAATTAATTTGGTGAATTATGAAAAAAAAAAGACTCAATTTGGATACATATACAATTAATTGTGTACAAATGAACGAATTATAAATCTACATGTTGTTGAAATAAATAATTTTACAAAAAAAAAAAAAATTGGGCCCACCATTTATATAAACAAATTAGAAACGAAAAGGAATTAATTTGGTGAATTATGAAAAAAAAAATCAATTTGGATACATATACAATTAATTGCGTACAAATGAAATAATTATAAATTTACGCTTTGTTGAAATAAATAATTTTACAAAAAAAATGTTGGGCACAACATTTATATAAATAGGTTAAAAACGAAAAGGAATTAATTTGATGAATTATTAAAAAAATGACTTAATTTGAATACATTACAATTAATTGCGTAAAAATGAACGAAAGAAGCTCATGGCCTAGCGGCGCGCCTCCTTTCCATGCACAAGAGGTCGTGTGTTTGATTCATCTAAGGCGCAAACTTTGATTTAATTGTTCAGGGCCCTATCTGAGGGTCTGGGTTCGAACCATGCGAGCCACTTTTTTTTAATGTAGGCTCAGGATTTGCGACGGACGCGTGTCCGTCGCAAATAAATTTGAGTATAATTAATTTAATAAATTAAATAAATAATTAACGACGGACACGTGTCCGTCGCAAATTTTGGTGACCCGATCGGGTCTTGACCCGACTAATTTGCGATGGATTTATCCGTCGTTAATTAGCAACGGACGCCAAAATTTGCGACGGATTTATCCGTCGTTAATTAGCGACGGACGCCAAAATCCGTCGCAAATATTAGCTACGGCTGTTTTAGCGACGGCCACGTGTCCGTCGCAAACAGTATTTTGAGACGGATTTTCCGTCGCAAATTCCGTCGTTAATCTGCGTATTTGTGTATATCATGTTTTTTATTTGGTTTGGAAATGTGAACGTTTTCATAAGAATATAAGTTAAGAGCTCAAGCTCACTTAAGCACGCTCTAGATTTATTTTGAAACATCTAAAGACAATTAAAACTAATAAATACAGTATTACTCATTAATTTACATTAAAAAAGCAACGAAGGTCTTCACAATGATCTTATCTATATTTTCCTCGAAAGACAAAACACGAATAGAAGTAAAATTGCATTGTCCTCCTATTAAGCTTTCGTCTGTTTATTTATTTTCAAGGTGTACAAATCAAGCTCCAGAAAAATTATGAATTCTTATTCCAACGGACACTAAAAAAAATCTACGAAATTAGAGCTGTCTACAAAATTTTCCTACAAAAAATCTCCATAGTGAAATTGTATACAATTTTTTTAATCATGTAGACATCTTTATTTCATTTCTCTACAAAATGATATTCTCAAAAATTAATTACCTACAGAACAAACAATTTTTCTGTAAAAAATTACCCGCAAACTATTTACCTACAAAAATTCTGTATACAAATTTATTTGTAGGTAGAGAATGAAAATACATATATAATTAGAAATTTTTTTAGACAATTTTATAAGCAATCTCCACTACGAAATTTTTGGTTGAAAATTTTATAATAATATTACAATTTTCTTAGACAGTTTTATATTTTCTTAAAGTGAAAATTAGATATTCAATCAACAAAACAAAATTTGCCACTATCCATGAATGAAAATTAGGGGAGGATAACACAAATCACTATAAGAAAAACATTAATTTGCCTACATAAATTGATAATATGGCGAAATAATTTTTAACAAAAAAAATGTATAGTGAAGATTGTCTACGAAATTGCCTACAATTTTTTTTAATTATATAGATATTTTCATTCTCTTGTGGTGGGGTGGTGTTCCCCTCTTGTGGTGGTTGCGGTTCCGGTTGCAGTGCGGTTGTGGTTCGGAGTTGCGGGTTCGGGTGGTCCCCCTCTTATGGTTATTGCGGTTCCGGTCTAGAGCGAGATGAAAAGACGTTGCCATGTACCCGGTGGTCGAAGGAACTATTGTAATTGATTATGTTAGGAAACTATTGTGATTGATTATCTTTAAAAAAAAAATTTGCCTATTGAATTTTCGTAGACAAATTGTTTGTGGGTAAATTTTTATAGGCAAATTGTTTGTAGGTAATTAATGCCTAGAAAGTTCATTTCACAGGCAAATTGTTTATAGATTGAGGGGGTGAAGGTGTCTATATAATTGAAAAATATTGTTAAATAATTATAAATAATTCTACTACAAAATATTTTTGTAGAAAATTTTTGTAGGTAATTTTAATTTCATAAGCGATTGTTTATTTTTTTTATAGTAAATTTTGCCGAGTGCGCCAAATTGTTCTTAATTCTAGGTGTCTGAAAAACTCCTCTCACTAAAATAAGGTGTATCAAAAAACAAAAGTTTTTTTTTCTTTTTTAATCATTTAGGGTTTAAAAAAATAAAAGTCTATATAAGAAATATAAAAAGGGATGTTGTTTTGGTCAAGTGGAAAAAAATAAAAAGAAAAATTGAAAAACGTTGAATTGTGTATAAAAGTTGGAAAGGGTAAGGGTGGTGGCGGCCACATTCGACCGACCAGACCGTCCTAGTCTTATATACTCCCACTGCCTTGTCCCCATCTGATAAAGACATGAAACCTCATTATTTTTTAATTTTATTTTGTAAAATTTAATGAATCAATATTATTATTGGATATGCATCGATAAAACTTCAATTTATTTCGATTTGATAAGTATAATTTCATGGCAATGTATACGGTGAATCTAGTTTATACATGATTATGAACCATTTTAAAAGTATGATTCATTAAAACATATTTTACTTGTTCTTACTAACAAGTATCAATTTTAAAAGATATAAGTTGTTTCCAATAAAGAGTATATGAGTTATAGGATACAAAGAGTATGAATTATTTCAATAAAAAGAATATGTATAAAGTGAAATTGGTTCATACATGAATAGTTAACGAATATTAATTGTTTTTATTGAAACATATTAGTTATTTTTACTGAAGAGCCTTTAGTTTATTTTCAGTAAACAACTAATACTCTTCAGTTGAAAAAAAACTAATACTCTTCGATCAAAACAACCGATACTCTTTAGTGAAAAATTCTAATACGTACCATTTATTAATTCATATATAAATCATTTTCACTATATACTTTGTCCACTATAAGTATATGTTATTTACATTAAAGAGTATAAATCATTTCACTAAATATAATAATATATTACAAATTGATTTATATATAAATAGGGGTGTGCATTCGATTAACCAAAACCGAAACCGAACCGAATAACAAAAATTGAAATAACCAAATTAATTTTAGTCATAACTGAAATCGAACCGAATAAGTATAAAACCAAATGAAATCGATCCGAAATTTTCGGGATCGGTTTCGGTTAATTAATCGAAAAACCGAAATTTTAATATATATATATATGTATATTATTTTAATTATTATATTAATTAGGGTTACCGTATATAGAGGTGTGTAAAATAATATATTATTATATTTATATTATATAATAGTATATTATTATATTTATATTTATATTATATAATGATATATAATGTTTATACAACGGTCCTAATATAATGGTATATTATTATAAAATATTATAATTATATTTTATTAATGAATGTTACTTCGGTTCGGTTGGTTTTTCGGTAATTTTATTTTTAAAAGTTGAAATCGAAAACCAAAATTTTCAAAATATACTACAAAAATCGAACCAACTATCAAATTAACCAAACCGAAATTTTATTTCAGTTTGGTTCGATTCGGTTATCGGTTAATATCAAATAGTACTTGCCCCTATATTTAAATACGTTTTATACTTAATAAATATCCTAATTTCAAATAGAGTAAGTCTCTTGTGCATTTGATGTATGATGCACTCACTCAACAGTTGATACTGTATACATTGAAAAGTTAGTCTCAATCACACTGAAAAGTTAGTCTCAATTACACTGAAAAGTTTACACTGAAAATCAATTTTTAATGTAAATTTTTCAGTGTAATTAAGACTAAATTTTCAGTGAAATTGTGACTAACTTTTTAGTGTATACAATATCAACTGTAAAGTGAGTGCACCGTGCACTTGGTGCATATGAGACTTTGCCTTTCAAATATTCATTATGTAAGATGTAAAGCTCATTTCCAAATAACGTAAGATCGGATTTAATTCTTTCGATTAGCTAAAATTTATTTCGATAGTGTAATAACTCTAGCAAATACAATTCTTACAGCAATACAACTTACATGAGACATAGAGACCCGACAAGCTAGGAAGGAAAATTATATGACTGATTTTTGTTGCGATATGACCAAATTATTGCATAAAATTCTAAAATTATAAGAATCTATAAAATACTATTATATGTAAATAAATAGCTATATAGCATAACTGCATGTTCAATTCCACTATATTTTACTTTATTTTATTTATGTCTTTGTAGGATGCTGCACGCATCCCAAGTTCATCCATCATGTGATTGGTGGAGAGAGGAATGTTATAATAATGAAATAAATTAGAGTATCCAAATTAAAATAAAATAATTTATTACTTTGACTGTATTATTTTCTTTAGTTTTTTGAATTCTGATTTTACAAATATTTTGACATTTTCAAGTTTTATTATTATTTGGATTTGGATAGTACAATTGTAACATTAATTATTTTAAACATTTTTATTTTTAAATCTGATTCTATAATTACTTGATTTAAATTTTTTTTTTTTTTTATAATCTTGATTTCCAAAATTTATACAGAACTATTAATTATTTTACATATTTTTTCAATCTATTATACATAATTTAAATCAATTTGGAATTAATTTTATAGCAAATTAGGTGTTTAAATATTATTCTAAACTTATTTAAAGTTATTTAGAATTTAAAATTAATTTTATACTTAATTACTTGAGTTACTTGAGGTGGCGATGACGTGGTGGTCATGCCAGCAGTTAAGGCGCGTGCTTTTCACATGATTTTTAACCCGAATAAAGTCGAATTTGGTAAAAAAAAAAAGACTCATTTTAAAACATACTACGACTCATTTTTTATTATCTGTATAGGAAGATTTTTTTTGTTTTCCACTTACCTAAAATAACAAAAATCAAACACTACCCCTTTTAACTTATCCCTTAAAAACATCATTTATTTACACTTATGTCACTACTTTATCAACTTTATACCCACAAATACTAATAAACAACTCTTACACCTTTTAAAAATCTACTTTATATCCACAAATATTAATAAACAACTCTTTTTATTAAAACCCGTGCCACTTTGAAAGTGGAAAACAAAAATAAATCGAAGGGAGTACTACTTTTCTATATATATGGGAGTTTAAAAAAAGGTGTCATGTTTTTCTTAGCACCAAAATATGTTAGAAAAGGGGTGTGAATATTTCGAAACACTGAAGTATGGAAGAAGGGAAAACACGAAACGAATTCGTGAAAAACCGAGTCTAGGAATAACCTATTCCCGCAAGATCAAATACGCCCGTACAGTGCTTACGGTATAATGCGTACGGATCCCCAAAGGTAAAACGGTTTATCTATTCACACCGGTAGCACTACCGAGTATGAATTTTCGGCGAACTAAATCGGAATTATGAGCTAAACGAGATTTTCTGCAGAGAAAGGATTTCGGGAAAATCTGGGTTCGTTCGTGATTCTGGAAAAACTGGACGAAAGGGGGTATATATAGGCGGAAATCCGACCCATTTGAGGGCTGTTGGAGTGGAGTACGTGGTGATCATGGATCAAACGCAGTTTCTCAGTCTTGTGAAGCAAAACGGAATATTCCAGATCCTCTGGAGTGTATTAATCAAAATTGTAGTGTATTAAACATGTTCGTGGGCCGACCCAATTCTAAATGGGCCAACCGAAATGCGCCGACCCAATTCCATACGGGTCACCCGATCCGATTGGATCCAAAAAGGTATTGGGCCATTTTATATTTTTGGTACTCTAAAAATATAGGTATGACACCAAAGCCCACCCAAAGCCCAATTGCCAAGAACCAAGAACCCGGGCCCGGGCTCGGGCGGGGCGCGCGCGCATGTGTGGTCCATGGTTAGGGTCCCCATGTCCCAATTTAGAGAACATGAATAATTTCCTACTTATATACAAGACAAACTTCTTGTAATTTTCCAATGTGGGATGAAACTTCATTTTCCATTTCCCATGGAATTATTCAACACACATGATTAATACTACAACTTTCCAAATTAATTTCTCACTCATCGGAAATCGGTTTTGAGATATTAAATATACCACGCTCATCTACTCCGCGAGTAGAACAACATCGTTAATTTTATTTTCCAAAAAACTAACGTTTTTACTCCTCAAAAAATTGATCAAAGTAAGGGTATGAAACCTTTACAAAACCAATTTCCAACAATCCCCCACATGAGTGAGAATTGCACCTATACAGAGTCAAGCTTCTTCATTCAGCTCATGTGAGACCTCATTGCTTCCAGATAAGTAACCAATAGTTTTGAACTTTCCGTAGCCCGGTACCATCGGGTATACTGGCGGCTTAGTGGATACGATGCCTTGAACTAATCCTCCTTAGTGTATACCTTACAGATAGTGCAGACACAAGTCAGTCTCGATTCCGATTTGTTCTCACGTTTTTGTCCATTTTGGCCCTGGACGCCCTTTGTATTCATAAATGTTTGGTCGAAGCGGCCCTCACTTCTCATTTATATAGGTGATCTCTTTTCGAGTATCCCGTCATACTCAGTCCCACATGGACTCATAGGAATCATTAAAAGTCAAAGACTTATCCTTTACCACAACTCACGGGTTCACTAACACTTGACACAGTGCTGTCAGGAACGGTCATGATTTTCAAGTGTTGTACAACTAACATTCACAGCTTAGTTTTCCCTTTTGAACCAAGTTCTTTGGATCTCCAGTCATCATGGTTGGGTTACCACTGTTTCAGTTTTATTTGTGGATTTCAGACCCATTCCCTATATCAGCTTATTCATTTGATCTCGGTTCAAGCTCTCCGTGAGCGGATCCACTATGTTGTCAACTGATCTTACATAATCAATTGTTATTATACCAGTTGAGATCAAATGTCTAACGGAGTTATGTCAACGACGAATATGTCTCGACTTTCCGTTGTACATACTGTTCAAAGCTCTACCAATAGCAGCTTGACAGTCACAATGTATCATTACAGATGATACTGGTTTGTTCCAACAAGGAATATCTTCTAAGAAATTGTGAAGCCATTCAGCTTCTTCACCAGATTGATCCAAAGCGATGAATTCAGATTCCATTGTGGAACGGGCAATACACGTCTGTTTTGTGGATTTCCACGATACTGCAGCTCCTCCAATAGTGAATACATATCCACTAGTCGAGAATGAGTCTTTACTATCGGATATCCAATTAGCATCACTGTACCCTTCAAGTACAGCTGGATGTCGCGTGTAGTGTAGCCCGAAGTCAAGAGTATACTTCAAGTATCTCAAGACCCTTTTCAGAGCTTTCCAATGTTCATGACTTGGATTGCTCGTGTACCTGCTTAGTTTGTTCACAGAACACGCAAGATCTGGACGTGTGCAATTTGTAATGTACATCACGCTTCCAATTATCCTTGCATATTCCAACTGATTCACAGGTTCACCTCTGTTTTTCTTCAGATGAACATTTTGTTCAAGTGGAGTTTTAGTAGGTGGATCATCAAATGCATTAAATTTCTTCAAGACTTTCTCAACATATTGAGATTGTGTTAAATAAATTCCATTTGAAGTTCTTTCGATCTTGATTCCTAGAATCACGTCTGCTAAACCCATATCTTTCATGTCAAAATTTCTCTTTAACATGTTTTTCGTATTAACTATCACATTTGAATTGTTACCTATGATTAACATGTCATCAACATATAAGCATACGATAACAAATCCATTTGATGTATCTTTCACATACACACACTTGTCACATTCGTTAATTCGAAATCCATTTGACAACATAATATTGTCAAATTTCAAATGCCATTGTACAGGAGCTTGTTTAAGTCCATACAACGACCGAACGAGTTTACAAACCTTTTTCTCGCTCCCGGGTACAACATAACCCTCTGGTTGATCCATGTATATTTCAACATCCATCTCTCCATTAAGAAAAGCAGTCTTTACATCCATTTGATGTATTTCGAGATTATGCAAAGCAGCAATCGCGACAAGTACACGAATGGATGTAATCCTTGTTACCGGAGAGTAGGTGTCAAAGAAATCATGTCCTTCTCTTTGTTTAAAACCCTTTGCAACCAAACGGGCTTTATACTTTTCAATAGATCCATCTGCTTTGTACTTTCTTTTAAGGATCCACTTACATCCTAAGGTCTTGCAACCTTTAGGGAGGTCAACCAACTCCCATGTATGATTTTGCAGAATTGAATCATATTCACTGTTTATTGCTTCTTTCCAGAGAGATGCATCTGGTCTGGAAAGAGCTTCTTTGATAGTCCTAGGTTCATCTTCTAACACATACGTGATGAAGTCTGGACCATAGGTCTTATCAATTCTAGCTCATTTACTGCGTCTTGGTGCTTCACTCTGCTGAGTGGAAGGACCTGCAGCTCCACTTGATTCTTCATGAGTTCGTTTATTTGAACTCACTTCTTCTTTGTCCCTACACGGGAACACATTTTCAAAGAACACAATATTCCTTGATTCTATGGTAGTACCTACTGTCATATCGGGTATCTCTGATTTATGAATCAAGAACCGATAGGCACTACTGTTGAAGGCGTATCCTATAAAGATCCCATCGACTGTCTTAGGTCCGATTTTCACTTGTTTAGGAAGTGGCACTTCAACTTTAGCCAAATACCCCCACACTTTGAGGTATTTGTATGATGGTTTGCGATTTTTCCACAACTCATAAGGTGTCTTATCTTGAGTCTTAAGTGGAATTTTATTTAAAATGTGGTTAGCTGACAGAATAGCTTCCCCCCACATGTTCTGAGGTAAACCTGAGCTGATTAACATTGCGTTCATCATCTCTTTCAAAGTTCGGTTTTTCCTCTCCGCAATACCATTTGATTGTGGTGAGTAGGGAGCTGTCGTTTGATGTATGATGCCGAATTCGGCACATAATTGTTCAAATGGAGCCACATACTCTCCATCTCTATCACTACGAATTGCTTTAATTGTAGTGTTCATTTGATTCTCTACTTCACTTTTATTGTTTTTAAAAGCTTCAATAGCTTCATCTTTACTTCGAAGTAAGTAAACATAGCAGAATCTTGTGCTATCATCAATAAAAGTAATAAAATACTTTTTTCCACCTCTAGTTTGCACAAATTTTAAATCACATACATCAGTGTGAATTAATTCTAGAGGAGTAGTGTTCCTTTCAACTGACTTAAATGGTAATTTAGTCATCTTTGCTTCTACACAAATTTCACATCTTTTGGATGTATCAACATTCTCAATTTTAAGTAAATATAAATTTACTAATCGTTTTATAGATTTTAGATTAACATGTCCTAATCTAAAATGTCATAAAGAGGAACACTCAACAATATAAGCAGAAGTAGAAGCATTCTCATTAATAATAGTGTTTTTACCATCACGGCTTACAGTCGTCACAGATATCTTGAAAAGGCCCTTCTCGAGGCAACCATTTCCTAGGAAGATGCCAAACTTGCTAAGTACAACACCATTTGACTCAAACACTAACTTAAACTGACTACTAACTAAAAGTGACCCCGAAATCAGATTCTTCCGGATGTCCGGGACATGCAGCACGTCCTTCAGTTTCAGCTCATTTCCCGAAGTCAGTTTGATTACCACCATCCCTACACCAGCCACTTCAGACGAGGCTTGGTTCCCCATGTAGAGCTTTCTCCCTTCAGCAGGAGAATAAGTGGAGAAGGCAGACTTCTCCAAGCAAACGTGGCAAGTGGCACCAGTGTCCACGAACCAACTCTTCTTGTTGTCCACTATGTTGACCTCGGTCACCACAGCGGACATGTCCATCTCCGTAAGCTCACGTTCAGCAACGTTCACGGAGTTCTTCTTCCCTTTGTCTTCTTTCTTGGGCTGACGACAATCAGCTGCCCGATGGTTGGGTTTGCCACAGTTGTAGCACTTCTCGCTGAACTTCTTCGGGGCAGGAGCAGCAGCAACAACCTTGTCTTTGCCCTTGTCGTCTTGTCGCTTCCTTTTCTTTGATGGTTCACCTTTCTCCATCAGGTTAGCTTTGCCCTCGATGGAAGCAATCGAGCCCCTCTCCCTCTTGTCCCTCTTCTTGTTATCCTCCTCGATCCGGAGTCGAGTAACAAGGTCCTCCATCGTCACTTGCTTTCGCTTGTGCTTGAGGTAGGACTTGAACTCCTTTCAAGATGGAGGGAGTCTGTCAATCACAGTTGCTACCTGAAAGGCTTCAGGCAGCTCCATCCCTTGCACTGCAATATTGTGGAAGATCACTTGCAGCTTCTGCACTTGCTCGACAACAGATTTGTTGTCCTCCATCTTGAAGTCATACAAGGTGGAGACGACGAACTTGCTAGTTCCCGCGTCTTCAGTCTTGTACTTCTTCTCCAAGGACTCCCATAGAGCTTTGGAAGTCGGGTACTCATCGTACACATCACAGAGGGCATCAGACAGCCCATTCAGAATGTAGTTCCTGCAGAGATAGTCATCGTGGATCTAAGTGTCATAAGCGATCCTTGTCTCACGAGTAGCATCATCAGCAGGAGCACTCGGACTATCCTCTTTGATGAATTTCACCAAAGAGATGGTGGTCAAATAGAAGTGCATCTTCTTTTGCCACCTTTTAAAGTCACTACCCGAAAACTTTTCGGGTTTTTCTCCTTTCACTACCACCGGCCTAACAGCCCCTTGAAGGGAGGCCTGGTTGGTAGCCAAAAGTGGATTGACTCCGGCATTTCCTACAAAAGGATTGCCGCCAACATTTCCCACGAAGGGATTATCACTAGAGCTTCCCACAAAGGGATTAGTGCTAGAGGTTCCCACAAAGGGATTGGCATTTCCCACGAAGGGATTGCCATTGGTTTGGTTCTTCAACCATTCAGCAAAGTAGTTGCCAAAGTTTCCGAACTCAAAAGGAGGAATCGAATTCGGATTACCTGAGGTGAGTTCCTTGGAAGGATCAGGATTACCAACCTTAGAAGGATCAGAATGATCATCCTTAGTCGGTGAAGACAGGTCCATTTCGTTATCGGAGTTATGGTTCGACATGTCAATGTTTCGAAAAAAACTATTCGATCTTGCGATTGTTAGAAAAGGGGTGTGAATATTTCGAAACACTGAAGTATGGAAGAAGGGAAAACACGAAATGAATTCGTGAAAAACCGAGTCTAGGAATAACCTATTCCCGCAAGATCGAAGACGCCCGTACAATGCTTATGATATAATGCGTACGGATCCCCAAAGGTAAAACGGTTTATCTATTCACACCGGTAGCACTACCGAGTATGAATTTTCGGCGAACTAAATCAGAATTATGAGCTAAACGGGATTTTCTGCAGAGAAAGGATTTCGGGAAAATCTGGGTTCGTTCGTGATTCTGGAAAAACTGGACGAAAAGGGGTATATATAGGCAGAAATCCGACCCATTTGAGGGCTGCTGGAGTGGAGTACGTGGTGATCATGGATCACCCACGTTCTGTCGTGGAGAGAAACGCAGTTTCTCAGTCTTGTGAAGCAAAACGGAATATTCCAAATCCTCTGGAGTGTATTAATCAAAATTGTAGTGTATTAAACATGTTCGTGGGCCGACCCAATTCTAAATGGGCCAACTGAAATGGGCCGACCCAATTCCATACGGGTCACCCGATCCGATTGGATCCAAAAAGGTATTGGGCCATTTTATATTTTTGGTACTCTAAAAATATAGGTATGGCACCAAAGCCCAATTGCCAAGAACCAAGAACCAAGAACCAAGAACCAAGAACCTGGGCGGGGCGGGGCGCGCGCGCGCGCGTGTGTGGTCCATGGTTAGGGTCCCCATGTCCCAATTTAGAGAACATGAATAATTTTCTACTTATATACAAGACAAACTTCTTGTAATTTTCCAATGTGGGATGAAACTTCATTTTCCATTTCCCATGGAATTATTCAAAACACATGATTAATACTACAACTTCCCAAATTAATTTCCCACTCACCGGAAATCGGTTTTGAGATATTAAATATACCACGCTCATCTACTCCACGAGTAGAACAACATCGTTAATTTTATTTTCCAAAAAATTAACGTTTTTACTCCTCAAAAAATTGATCAAAGTAAGGGTATGAAACCTTTACAAAACCAATTTCCAACAAAATAATCAAGAGTTACATGAAGAAGAGTCTTTTTTCAGGCAAAACAGTCAAGTAGCTTCAACACGAACTAGGGAATCAAATCACTCAACAAAATAATGTCCTAATAAAAATAATTTTATCCCATCATATGAGTGAATCAAATCATTTAATATTGCTATTAAATAATTCAAGACTTGAATTCTTGTTAGTATGATAAATTCTCATCAAGTATAATGTTCCTGTAACCTCTGTTCTATGGTGCAATATCATCTCACAATTTTTGGTTCACTTGCCCCTTTACAAATTTGTAAATTGAAATCTTATATTTTTTTACTAACAAAAAATTGGCAATCACTTTGAGAATAAAAGTTTAATAGTGTTGTCATCATATAATGGGATATAGACTTAATATTTTTAGTTTTTTTTTTTTTAATGGAAAAAAGATTTATTATAAAAATTAAGAATAAAGGATGCTCCAATCCTTACAATAGATCAAAAAGTTTTGGCTTTGGTCCTAATACAATACGTTATCATAAACAAGGTTTATGATCTCTACTCCAATTTGAGAAAGAGTTAGACCTGAGGATATTATTTTTAACACCTAAACATGCCCAAATCTTGGCTTTGATGTCCGAAAATATTCTAAAGGCATTCGCTTTTCTCCATTAAAGGCCATTTCATTTCTTACCTTCCACAAACTCTAAACGATTGCTACCCAAAGCGTTGCGGAAATCTTTGAAGTCTTTGCAATGCCGAACAAATCACCATGTTGTAAGAAGTGATCAACCGGAATAGAGCGTGGAGCCAAAGTCATCGACGTTCATTCGTAGCACCTTATCCATACCTTCCTTGCAAAGTCGCATGTGAAGAAAATGTGGGTTACACTCTCCTCTTCCTTTTCACATAGTACACTGTTTACATCGTCAGGCGCCGAAATAATTCCTCGAGCTTGAAGGTATGGCTTTAACGGTAGTCTTTGTCTTAGTACTTTCCACACGATTGTTTAAACTCTTCTTGGTGCGTGGCTTTTCCATAGTCTTCTAAATGCCTTGTCTTCTGGTTTTGGTTGAAGGTTGCTCTTTGTCAAATTTTTGTAAGCTAAACTTGTTGAATTTGCGCCATCAGTAGAATGACACCATCTCCAATAATCCTTAGCTTCCTTTTCCAATGTATACCTGTTAATGCAAGTAAACAACAGATTAAGAAATTCAATATTTTTAAAATGATTAATTAAGAGTGGTATTGCAAGTAATTCAAACAACGATTAATTGGTGCGCAGATTGATACTTTTGCCAATAAAATTCACTACCTTTAGACAATTGTTTCTTTAAGGCTCATCCTGCAATTTACATTTTATCATAGTAATCAAAGTAAATTCAGGGTAAACAAATATAGGGAAAAAATATTACAAGCCCCCGTCTCATTTAATTTGTATTTCTAGAAAAGAAATTTGTTCCCAAAATAATTTATCACCTGCACTAATTTAATTTTAGATATCGTATTCTACTTTTATCCTTTTATTTATTTTCTTGTAAGTACGCATTAATTAAGTAAAATTTCTCAGTAGATTAAAAGACAATGTAAAAAATATTACGTTGCACATAAAGTATGTATCGAGTGAAATTGATTCATTACTTAATCATTGAAGAATATTAACTGTTTTCATTAAAAAAAATTACTTGTTTTTATTGAAGGGTATGAGTTGTTTATACTAAAAAATATTAGTTTATTTTCACTAAATACTCTATAGTGAAAATAACTAATATTTTTCGGTGAAAACAACTAATGTCTTCATTGTTCATGTATGAACCATTTTCACTCCATATTTTATCTTGCACATATATTTATTGTTTTTTTTTTCCTCATAAATTCTAGCATGCATCCAAGTGCATACTATGCACTGAAATTTTAAGCTCAATTCTAAATTTAATTTTAAAAATTTCAATTAGAAATATATAATTAAAAAAATATTGGGTATTGTTAATTATAATTTGGAGTATTGTTGATTATTGCTTGAGGTGTTGTTGATTACTACTGAGATAAATTATTACTCATGATATTGCCGATTATTGCTTGAGGTATTGTTGATTACTATTTGGAGTATTGTTGATAATTGTTTAAGGTATTGTGGATTGAAAAAATACAGTTCACACTGGAATGTGTGTTTTTCATATTTTTTGGAATTGAGTTTTTAAATTCAAATACATTGTTAGAATTTGAATGCACATTAAAATCACTTTTTTTTTTTTTTTTTAAATTCTTAAAAATTAAATACAGTAAAAAATTATCTAATTTTGGGGAAGCAATTAATGCAATGAACTGTGATCCATATGAGGAGAGGGGGCAGGCCCCTCAGGGGGAGGGAATTAAATGGAAGGAGTTAGCCCCCTAAACTGCTAAACATGAGTAAACATAGCCGGCACAAGGATTTGACTTGTTGCTTAATTTTTGTTTTCTTTCAGTAGATGTATGTACAATCAATTTTTTTTTTTTATAATAATTTATCTCCTGCACCATTCAATCATACAAGAACGGTGGTTGACTTTTACCTTCACAATTAATTTATAAAAGTAAATGTATATATACTTTTACTGTAAAAGAGAGTAATATTTTTCCAAAAAATTTAATTAATACACTTAAATTACAGTGTTCCAATTAGTGAATAGAAATATTTGCTTTTTGAAAGAGGTCAATTAATCTCATTACTTCATTCAACGAATTCAAACGCCAAACCCAAACTCCTCCCATCTAGAATATTCATCTATGGAATGTTATTGGTATGAAAATTTCTCATCTACTAGATCTAGTTGTTAAATTATATATAGTATAATTGACCCGACCTAACTTGTCATTCGTCAATTCTGATCAACCAATTAATATAAGGTAGATTTCTATTTATTATAATTAAAATAATTTATATTTTCTAGCATAAAAAATATCACATTTCAAAATATATTTGATTTTTCATAAATTATTCATCTCGAAATTATTAAAACAAAATACGTTGTATATTAAAAAAAGTAAATTATTTTGCATGCTAAAGTATTATAACTCACCACATGCAAAAAAAATTGTGAACTTTGTTCACATATAATTCTGTCATTAATATATATATTTTCAAATTAATTTTTTTATAATTTCATTATATAATCAATTATCATCTTATCATATATTTTTAAGCATTTATTATACATAAAGTAGTTTAACAAGTCCATATTATAAATATTTATATGCATACAACTATTTGATAAAGTATATCTTACATTATACATACGTATATTTATAAAATTGATGTATAAAACTGAGAACATACCTTTTATTTTACATATATATGCAATAAACTATGCATTTATTTTATAAAATATTAAATTTAATTTGACAAAGTATAGAATGAAAATGGTTCATACATGAATCATTGAAGGGTATTAGTTGTTTTCACTAAATAATATTAGTTGTTTTCACCGAAAGATATTAATTATTTTCATTGAAAAGTATTAGTTATTCAGTGAAATCAAAATAAAATTTTTCAGTGTAAACAACTAATACTCTTCAATATAAATAGCTAATATCCTTCATTTATTCATGTATAAACCAATTCCACACTATACATACTCATTTAATTTATCATAGGTACCGACTCCAATTGTTATTTTTAATGACCAATGTAGAAATTTTCCTAGTGTCACATGAAATGGTGTTTGAAGAAAATATTATATGTGTATTTTTTTGTAATATTTTATTTTTTAATTGATCGTAATCCAACTTATAAGCATTGTATTTTTTAGATAGAGTAGGTTTTATATGAAAACGCTTCATAATAAGGTTAACATGAAATATTTTTAGAGTATCATTAATCTCATCAGGAGTATCATTAAACCTGTCAGATATATCATTAGTCTGAGTTCAAGAAAATTTAAAACAATTTTTTTGAACTCAGACTAATAATACCCCTGATGAGACTAATGATACTCCCGATGAGATTAATGATACTTTAAAATATTTTCATGATAAGCTTATCATAAACTATTTTCATATAATACTTTTGCCTTTTAGATAACCTTTTTTGTAGTTTTAAAAATATTAAAAAGTGCTTCTTCAAACTAGAAAGTCGGAAATCGTTTCGTAACAACCATCGACCGAGGTCAACTATTAGACCAGAAAATTTCTTCCAATAAAATATATTTTATGAATATTCAAGAATGAAGGGCGTGCTGTTAGAAGTTAATTTATTAGTATTAAATTATTTTGTAATATAATTGCCCAAATTCCTTCGACCTAACTCCACTATACCTAATTTATATCACATTAAAAAACCTTTTGTATCATGTGTGTGTACATTGGAGTATCACAGATCATTTGATCATATTCAATTTTTATTCCTGACTTTTACTTTTTATTTATTTGGAAATTTTAATTTCTAATATGTCGAAAGTTGTGTCTTTTATTAAGCTATTTGTTTTGTTCCAATTTCTCAATGACAACTCTGAAAATTTCAATTTTTTAATGAATCACTGTTCAATTTGTCTGGAGAGCATATAAATCCACAAATCAAATTGGAGATTCTTTTTTTTTTAAATTTTCTGGTAATAAGAATTAAAAATTGACACAAAAAATATTAAAATTGAAAAAGTAAAATATACCGAATCAAATTGGGCACGATTAAAGTTACAAGATGATATGTAGTATTATATTTTATAGGGTGTATGTGGGAAAAATATTTTTTTAGGCCCATAATTTAGGGGTATTTGTGTCTTAAGAACAATATATTTTCAGGCTTGTAAAGTAGGACAATATATTTTCGGGCATATAAAAGAAGGACAATATGTTATCGAGCTCGTAAAAGTAGGATAAAAACTTTTTCAGGCTTGTAAAAGTTGGGTAATATATTTTAAAACTTGTAAATGTAGGACAATTGAGCCCGTGAGGGTGTATTTCGGGCTTCTAAATAAGGCTCTATTGTCCTACATTTACTGATTTTTGAAGCATCTTGTCCTACTTTTACAAGTTCTGAAATATGTTGTTCTATTTTTCCAAATACAAAAATATATTGTCCTACTTTTACGAGCCCAAAAATATATTGTTCTTAAAACACAATTATTGGATCTAAAAAACATTATTCCCGGGTGTATATATATGACGACATTAATTTACATAATTAATTGATGCAGTATGTTAAATCGATTGGTCCTATTGGCTTCAAGATAGCTTTGATGATCATACTAATTAGACTTTATGCTAAACATATCAGTTTAAACGGACCATGAATACATTTGGTGAATTAAAAGATTGAATTTTCATTCATACTAATAAATCAAAATGTGAAATTTGAAATATAGTACATATATAGCATGTAACCCCTTATCTATAAGGAGAAAATATAGGGTAAAAGTGGTTTATACATGAACCATAGAAGAATATGTGGGAAATTGGTTTTGGAATTTGGGTAATTGACCCAAGTTTGACCAATTTTAATCTGATGTTTAATTTATGAAAAATGGAAATAAATTGCAAATTCATAATCTACGTTCGGAGTAGATGAATTTGGTGTATTAATTTGCTCAAAACCAATTTCGGGTGAATGAAATTTTAATACATGAAGTTAGAAATTTATCATGGGAATTCCTAAAAATTGAAGAGGAAAAGTGAAGAAGTAAGGAAAGGATCCTTGTCCCACATTGGAAAATTGGAAGAAGTGGACTTTCCATATAAGTAGACTTATGTTATAGAAATGTAATATTAACTAAGTTTGAGTGGTGGTGCTATGGTTAGCCCATCGGTCTAACCCAAAGACTTGGGACTCATACCTGCACGGGCACGCGCACGTCGCACTCAGATCTAAGGGCTCAGATTGAGAGGTCCAAAAGGTGACACCCATTAACAAATAAACCCCCAAAATTCATTTCCATGACTCCAACATCAAATCAACCTTCTAGCCTTCAAAACACCCAAAGCATTCTAGTGTTCTAAGATTGCATTAGAGTCGAGTCGAAAGTTCCGGATACCTTTTTGCGATTCACCGATAACTTTCGATTTGCAGTGCAGCAGTCGAAAGTTTTAAAGTCATTGTATCTTGGGGACGATTGCCATCGATCTGTATTGCACCTGTGTACGGGGCAATAACGTCTTACGGAGAGCGAGTCTAACTCGTGCCTCGACTTTCTGTTCAAGTCCGTGTCTGCATTTCCTTCATCTTCGTATACACACACATCACTTTTCTAACAGAATATTAGTTGATTTTTCTAAATAGTATTAGTTGTTCCACTGAAAAGTATTACTATTTTACACTGAAGAGTCTTAGTTTTTCAGTAAAAACAAACTAAAACTTTTAAGTGAAAATAGCTAATACCCTTCAACGAAAACACATAATACTTTTTAGTGATAATAACCAATATCTTTCCATAATTCATGTATAAACCAATATCCTTCCATAATTCATGTATGAACCAATTTGACTCTATATATACTCATTTATGAGTGATTTTGGTACTCCTACCATAAAATCTTCTCTCTCTTTTTCCGATTTAAAGAAAGTACGTATATAACATGGAAATATTCCAACTTAACAAGTCTAAGTTAAATGGTAGATCATTGAATCAAAATACATCAATTAAAATCTAAAACTTCAAGCATTCAATCAGAGATAAATATCTCAAGTAAACTCATACAATTCAATGAGCACTCAACATTCTACCCCTTTAAATAAATAAAAGGGTTAATTGTAAATTAAATTATAGTTTTTTTTAAATTGTAATTTAATTTAAATTTTTGAATTTTTACAAATAAAACTTCAATTTAACATTTAGTTGTAATTCGAACTTACAAATAAAATTTGTATTGTCAAAAAATGATGTTTTACTTACCTAATAATGAATAATTAATTGTATTAATATGTTAAATTGGTTCGGGTGACAACACATAATTAATCATCATTTTTGGATTGATTGAAATCTACATTTTGGTAGAATTGAAACCAAATGTTAAGTTGGAGTTTTATTTGCAAAAATTCAAAAGTTTATATTAGATTGCAATTTGTGTAAAAGTTATAATTTTATTTACTATTAATCCCAAATAAAACTATCTTTAACTACATTTGATCATTCTTCGAACAATATTATCTTTAATTCATTTTCATCTTAACTATATATAATACCAATCAATTGTTAATAAGTAGATTATATAATTATAATGAAATTAAATTGTTATATGCAAATAGGGTTTTAAACTAATCAAACAATTTTGGTTCGATTTGGTATTTATATTCGAAATTCGGTATTTGTATTTGAAATTTTATAATTCGAATTCGAGTATAATTTTTTTTATTCGACTAGTTATCAAATACAGATACAAAAACTATGATATTCGATTCGATATTCGTAAATATTCGGTTAAATATATAGTTACATAATTATATAATAAAAGTAATTATATATAAATTTAAGTCCATTATAATTATTTTAAGGATATTAACCCTTTATAACTTCATGCAACAAGTGGGCTTTTAGGCAATCTTTAATTTAATAATTTAATTAAAAAATATTTAACATAATTTAGTTATTAAAAACCTAACAAATTAAAAAAGAATTGTAGATCTACACTTTTAATTTGATTATTAAAATGTTTTTGCATGAATTTGATAATTAATTCTTTTTCATTTACTTACTTGATTATGTTATACAAAATATTAAGTTTTTATTTTGTTTGTGAATTCAAACAATGACAAATTTGAAATGAATATTTGATTATTGACAAAGTATTATGGGAGTAATACCCACGGTAACTATTACCGTGAACAATAATTTATAAATATCTGACGAAGTAGTATAACTCAAGTGGTTAAAGTCCCACAACCTATGATACAAAGGTTACGGATTCGAGTCACAACTATACTGATAGAAAACACTAATACTTTATGTTGAAACAACTAATACTATTAGTGAGATTAAGTAATACCACTTCAAGAAATATCTTTAGTGAAAACAACTAAATACCCTTTGGAGTTGATACCTTTAGTGCAATTCACTGATACTTTTAGTTTAATTTATCAATACACTTCAAACAAGTTTCATTGTGTATATTATTCATATAATACTTTCTCTTGAATATTATTTGTTTGGAACATGCTTGAGAAAAAAATTGATTCGAATATTTGACTCGAGTATTTGTATATTTTCTAATAATTCGATATGAATTTCAAATCAAATATAAATCACATTTACAATTAAAAAAATATTCGATTCGAGTTCGATATTCGAAATAATTTCATAAATACAAATTCAAATACAATGGTATTTGACTCGATTAGTTTACATCCCTGTAGACAAACCATAAAATATTACCATCCTTAAAACTAGAAATATCAAACGTATTGACCAAATCATTTAGATTGACATAAAGATTTTGCTTTCCTCCTAAAATTTACAAACATCACCTTTATATTAGATTGGGCCACGTTTCAAGACTCTGTCCATATGGGCTCGATTGCCAAGGCCCAGATTATATACAGACCTTTTTTTTTTTTAAATACAGCACACTAAAAAAATGTTCGAAATAAAAATTCGAAAAATATAACCATTTTTGGAATTTTTTCTGAAAATACATATCTTTAATGTGTTTTTTTTGGCATTTTTGGAAAAAACTTCTAAAAATTGTCAAATATTACGAATTTTTTTCCCATTTTTTAGGTGGAGTGTATTGATTAAGTAGAGTACTTTATTTAACCTGAGCCACTGCAAAAGGCTTGAGCCCAAACGGGTGGGTTCGTAATTTTGGATTAAAATTTCTATCAAGCTATTTGGACATAGTATTCAAAAATAAAAATTGTATTTTGAAGCCACACCATAAAAATTGTATTATGGAAGAAATTAAATGCTACTTCACCAAACATGAATGACAAAATTTTAATATAAGTCATAACCAATTTTTACCTTGAAACTATTTTGAAAAATTTAAAATATTTAATCAAAAGTATAAGAATTTTATCAAAAATCAAGATTAGTGATACCATATTTACTCTTTAAAAAAAATGCATCATCAAACTTTTAACCAATAATATAAAAAATTAGAGTATGTTTTATATGAAAATGGTTCATGATAAACTTATCATGAAACTATTTTAAATATAAAATATTTGATCAGAAGTATAAAAAAAATACATCAGGAGTATCAATTAATTTGAATTAAATTTTTTTTACAACAATTACAACATAATACCACTGACCCAAATTAATAAGACCCCTAATAAAATTATTGATACTCCTCACTAAATATTTAATATTTCAAAACTATTTCATGATAATTTATTATGAACTATTTCCATATCATTATACCGTGGTTCATAAAATTGGGGTAGTAAAAAACCACATGCACACAAAACCTTATCCATTTGAAAAGGAAAAAGGGATAATGAATAGACATGTTTACCCCCCACACAAAACCATATCCATTAATTGGAAGTGTGGTCTATCCATTTGGAAAGGCAAAAGCTGAATGGATGGACTTCAGCAGATAGGCGTTCCGGTGTTGGGCATTCTTGCGGTGGCTGCTCTTACCTTTTATGTTGTTAGTTTTGCCGAGATTAGAGAGGTTCTCTCCCTTTCTCTCTCTCTCTGAACGTATTTATATAAAAATGGTGCACGTAAACTTATCATAAAACTATTTTAAAGTATTGAATATTTGATCAGAAGTATCAGTAATTCTACTAGAATTATCATAATTTGGATCAGTGATATTATACTGTAATTGTTCCTGGTGAGGTTATTAATACTTCGGGTCAAATATTCTATAGTATAATATAGTTATAACGATGAGCTTATCATGAAATATTTTTCATATAATATTTTTGAATGGAGGAATTTGAGCTATAAATTTTAAATTCACCCCACTTATTTAAGAAAGATATTTAATTTGAAGCTTTATTCTTTGTTCAAAAGAAATTTCAAATTATTAGGAAAACCATGAATTCTCATTTCAATTTATTTTCAATTTCCTTGCATTTGAAATTCTAAATGTTTTTTCAGTTGTGTATCAGAAATCTTTTAGAGATGCAGATGAGGGAGAAGATTCTAATGGTGGATTCAAGTCATCTCTGAGTTCTAGAGAGAGAAGGGCCAGAAGAAAGGCTGAAAAGCGATTCAAATAAAATTCTGTGTGGTTTAGTTTTTGCAATTTATGCATATTTTCTTGGAGTCAATTTGGCATCTTATTCAAGCATTTTGATGGCCGATTTATGGTTTTTATATATTAATTAATATACATACTAATTCTCTTGGAAACTGTCATGGTATTTGGAATGGGATTTGAAAAATTCACTCATTTGATGACGCCCTTCAAACTGCATTGTCTAAATATTTGAGTAGACATGCGTTTTATTCTGTTATATTTATTAAACCAAATGTGGAACGCACCTAGTATTAAACTTATCTAATTGGAGAAGGCCTTTTGTTTTGAAAAGTAAATTAGTATTCAAAAAGCAATTAAATAATTAATTTAAACCATTACTTCACCTGAATCATTAATAATCCCTCCACCCCCTTTTATTTTTTATGGGATGACACATTTAAAAAAAAAAAAAATTAGTTTTATTTTTGAGGTGTAAAAGTGATTGTGAAACGTCCCAAAAAGATAAATGTAAAAATTATTAGGGAACAAAATGAATACATTTTAATTGATCGTTTAAATAGCACTAGCTCAAAACAAAATAGCACGTGTATGATGTAAGAAATAACATCCTCCTAACCTTTCGCTATTAAGCGCCACTCATGTAATTCCATATGTACACACAAAATAATACTCCCTCCGCTTCCCATTATTTTTCATATATTGCGTCACACTTTTTAAGAAAAGTTATTTTATTGATTTTTTGAACAATGAATAAAGAATATTTTGAAATAAAATATATATTGTAAGAGTGCTTTATTTCCATATTTAGAGTGTTAAAATTGTGAGATGTCCCAAAAAGATAAATATGAAGATTATTAAGGGACGAAGAGAATACCAATTAATGAAGGTGAATTTTTTGTGGAATTAAAGTTCCAAATTTCAGGCAAATATTGACTTGAAGCCGAAAATACTAGCTTTCTACTAGTAGTTTCCCCACAAGAGTATGAGTTCACTGCAGTATGGGCAAGTATAGGGACCAAGTATTATCGAACCCAAGGGAAGGTATGTATGCGAATAGATCCCTGAAGATCTACGCGTCGTAGTTAATATGAGTGTATGTTTTTGGTTTTTTAGAAGAAAATATAATCTAAACTAAATTACTCTAATAATGCAAAAAAAAAAAAAAAAAAAAAAAAAAAAAAAAAAAAAAAAAACTTAACTACGAACGTAAGAGAGTGTTTGCAAATATGAGATGATGATGCTCAGGATAGGAATTCCTACGTATATTAACGGAGCAGGTACATAATCAAGATAACCGTGACGCGCAAGATATAAACTAAGTGAAAGATTGCAAGATGAAAGCTCAAGAATTAAAACCCTAATACTTTATCCTAACAATCGACTTCACTAATCCACTAACAAGTTAATAGATTGTGCTTAATTAACGAGACCCTAATTTAACTAAGGTGATGCGGTCGTCCTCCCTAGATAAACCGGTAGATTAATTAACCCTTTCTAAACCCTCTCATTAAGTCTACTAGTTGTTAAAGAGTGATAAGATCGTCCTCTCTCGAACACTTTTCGAACGAAATTCAAAGGCAAAGTTAAGATTGATTTTAAGAATTCATTAATTAAGAGAATTAAAACTAAGCGTCACGAATTACCCTAATTACGTACCCACATCCTACTTCTACGAGTTCATCCTACCCCAAACATGGGCAAATTTATGTATATGGGGCAAAAACCAATTTAAATGGTGTAAATAGAGGAGTAAGAAAAGAGTTTTTGAATATAGGGTTGATCGCCTTTGGGGAGAGCGATCAACCAAGTAGATCGCCTCCCCTAGTAGCGATCAACCAAATATACTACCAGGCTTTCTTGCGTGCTGTGGGAGACGGGAGCCGTGTTGCAAGCGGCAGACTGCGGTAGTTGGCGGAAGGTTGTGGGCTGTCGGAGGCGGTGGGAGATGGGAGCGGCGGACTTAGAAGTAGAGCTTGGAATTGGGCAAATTTGGAGGAAAAAGAAATACAGATTTGAGATATGCACGATCTAATCCTATATTCCTCTTTGCTGCCTGCTGTCCTACAAATAAGGAAATGGAGTTTGAAGCAAGCACGTGAGACTTCAATGCTTAAAAACCTACAAAAGTTGAACAAAAATAGCAATTGAGACGCAACGGTTCTTTTTTTTTTAAACGAGATGATTCCGCCATGGATCCTCTGCAATAAAATTAGGGTAAAATTTCTCTCCAAACATCTAGAAATTGAAAATTGGATCTATACCTGTATTCACCGAGACACCTGCGTAGCGGCGGATCTGCGCACCGGCTTTTACGTCCGCCGCTCTGCCGTCCAACAGCCGCCCACAGCGTGTCGTCCACGTCAAACCTAGATCGCCTCTGATAGTAGCGGTCGAGGACATGGCAGCGTTTTCTGTTGATCGCTACTCCCAAGCGCGATCCACCCTATATATGAAATACCTTTTCTAAATTCCCTATTTTCACCATTCGATTTCCTTTTTGGCATATATATATAAATTTGTCTCAAACATGCAAGAGTTTTAGCTAGACATGGATTTTACGGAAACAAAAACAATCGAAGGAATAACGAACATGAACATAATGATTTTAACGAATAAATTATCAAACATTAACTAGGGTTTAAAGAAATAAATGCTAAGAACTCAAATTAAATTAATAAATCGAAGTCTCAAGTATTAAAAAACAAAGGTCTAAAAGAAAAGAACGAAAGATCAAAATCGAACTATGAATTCGTAAGATAAACCTCAAAAACGTAAAACTAAAGCTTGCTCGTCTCTTCTTCTCTTTCTCTCTCCAAAAACTAACTCTAAAAGCGATATCGTATCAAGTAGTATGTCGTGGTGTGTAAAAACGTGTTCGGGACGAGTATATATAAGCATCGGGCCGAATCAGGAACTTATGGGCCGAAAAACGAACTCGGAAGCCGGAACTTGAAAGCGCTCGAGCTGCTCCCGCTCGAGCGGGCACGCTTGAGCATGTAGCTCGAATGATGCAATCGGTCGAGCGCCCTTGCTCGAGCTGCTCGAGTGACGAAATTATTCTACATGTTTAGGGGCGCTCGAGCCCTATGCTCGAGCGGTGGTGCTCGAGCTGGTCGAGCACTCGAAATCTTCTGGACAAATTGGGCGCTCGAGCCCAATGCTCGAGTTGCTCGAATGCTAGAAATTTTCTGGAGGATTTGGGTGCTCGAGTGGCATGCTCGAGCGGTGGTGCTGAGTGGAACCACTCGAATGGATCCTTCTTCTTCTTCAACTGATACTTTTCTTCTTGCGCACTAATACCAATCGTATTTCTTCGATATCTTCTCATCCGGGCATCCGTTTGAGTCGATTCAAAGTCCTACGAACTCCATTTTTCGCCCTCGATTTACCTATGAGCATCAAAGAGACAAATTCATCAATGTGTAGAAATCATACTCAATTGACTCTAAATACTCAATAAAATCGACCAAAACTGGGGCATTTCTAACGACGAATCATGACAATTTCACGCCTAATTCGAGTGAATTCGTGAGCAACAGTGAAAATTCGTTCGAAAGCACTGAAATTCACCCCAATTCGCCCCTTGAGTGTGTGTGTAGGTGTGTGTGTAAGTGTGGGGGAGGGGTATTTATAGGGGGCTCAAAATAAGGCAGAAAATCGACGGGCGCTCGAGCTGCACCCGCTCAAGCGGGCGCGCTCGAGCATATAGCTCGAATGATACAGTCGGTCGAGCGCCAACGCTCGAGCTGCTCGAGCGGTGAAAACTCTCTGTACAACTCGAGCATTCGAGCACATAGCTCGAGCGGAGGCGCTCGAGTGGTGCCACTCGAGCAGTACCTCCTTTCAACATGAATTTTTGACGTCCCCAAAACCCGAAATTTGCATACGAACCAAGATAAAAACAATCATCAAACTTATCTAAACGAGAACTAACCGTGAGAACTCCTTGATTTAAGCCAGGTCGCTCATTCGATCGAGGAGTTGGGGTCTCTTCCAAACGTGCACTTCACCAAGCCAATTCAAGTCGAACTTAAGCACTCACACTTAATTCGATTTTGACTACCTTCATGCATCGATATTTTCAAAAAAAATTGACCAATTTTTTAGTAGAATTTCGTGTACGAACTCGAAGTACGAATACACACCCCCCAAACTTTGTTCTTGCTACGCAATAATAAAGTTTGAAAAAGAATGAGTACGAACGAGTTGTGCACTAAGTTCTCATGAACTTAAATCACTATCAATGCAAAGTAATAAACGAAACAAAACATCACCCCCCAAACTTCGACTACGCAAAGAGGTCTACGTTTGGGGTTCGGGTTACCTCAAACTCCATCAATCGAATGCTTTCCTACTCGAAATCTCAACATCTTCATGAATTTCTTCACCTTAAGCTCACATACTCGAATCAATCACCACGAAACAAGCCTACACCAAAAAATTCTCAACAAACGATGTTAACATCTACGATTCACAGAATGACAAAAACGAACAAAACACATAAAAATAAGTAAAAATGGGTTGTCTCCCATTAAGCGCTAGTTTTAAGGTCCTAATGCCGGACCGAGCTCGAAGGAGCTCACAGGACTTTAGAATCTAAAATACCTCCCTTATTCTCATAAGAGAAGTTGAAGAATTTCTTTACTCGATGTCCATTCACCATGAATCTATGTCCATCTTCCTTCTCGACTTCAAGGAATCCACTCTTATGCACTTTCCTCACAATATACGGCCCGTTCCACTTGGACTTGAGCTTTCCACCAAACAACTTCATCCTTGAATTGAATATGAGGACTTGATCACCCACTTTGAACTCCTTTTTCCTCAATCATGCATCATGCCACTTCTTGGTCTTCTCCTTGAAAATTCGGGCATTCTCATAGGCACTATCTCAAAACTCCTCCAACTCATGCAACTGGAGTAATCTCTTCTCACCAACCAAAACACTATCAAAATTCAGCTTCTTGATCGCCCAATATACCTTGTGCTCCAACTCCACGGGCAAGTGACATGCCTTTCCAAAAACCAATTGGTAAGGAGACATACCAAGAGGAGTTTTAAAGGCTGTCCTATACGCCCAAAGTGCATCATCAAGCTTCATTGCCCAATCCTTCCTACTAATGCTCACCGTTTTTTCAAGGATCTCCTTGATTTGACGATTCGATACCTCTGCAAGACCGTTAGATTGAGGATGATAAGTAGTAGAGACTCGATGACTTACCTCATATTTTGACAGCATCTTTTCCATCCACTTGTTCACAAAGTGACTTCCCCCATCACTAATCAAAGCTCTGGGAACTCCATATCTCGCAAAAATGTTCTTCCTCAAGAACTCAATCACCACTTGGAAATTATTCACTCTAGTCGGGACAACTTCAATCCACTTCGAGACGTAATCGACACACACAAAAATGTACAAGAATCCATTGCTAGGAGGAAATGGACCCATGAAATCAATCCCCCATACGTCAAATACCTCAACTTCCATGAACACGTGCAGCGACATCTCGTCCCACTTAGTAATGGAGCCAAATCGTTGGCACTTATCACACCTCTTAACCCATTCCATGCAATCTCTCAAGAGAGTTTGCCAATAAAAACCAGATTGAAGCACCTTCCTTCCGGTCTTCTCTCCACCCAATTGTCCTCCACATGGAAAGGCGTGACAATGCCTGATGATATTACTACACTCCTCCTCTGGCACATACCTTCTCAACACATGATCAATCCCTCTTTTGAACAAGTAGGGATCGTCCCAAATAAATTCCCGAACCTTCTTCAAAAATGCCTTCCGGTGCACCGAGTCCATCTCCGCCGGTAACTCTCCACTTGCTAAATAATTAGCATAATCTGCAAACCACGACGCTTTCCCTTCGACTCGATATACCGGAATGTCTCCTAAACCAAACAACTTCTCGTCCAGAAACTCATCGTTCACCTCTCGATCTTCCACAGTGTTTTCCTTTGTAAGCTCCAACCTCGAAAGGTGATCGGCTATCACATTCTCATACCCCTTCTTATCTCGAATCTCTACATCGAACTCCTGGAGTAACAAGATCCAACGAATGAGACGGGGCTTTGCATCCTTCTTACTCATAAGGTACCGAATCGCTGCGTGGTCCGTATATACGATTGTTTTCGTCCCTACTAGGTAGGGTCGAAATTTGTCAAAAGCATACACGACCGCTAACAACTCCTTTTCGGTTGTCGTGTAATTCACTTGAGCAGAATTCAGCATCTTCGAGGCATAGTATATAGCGTGAAAACGCTTCTCATGAATCTGCCCCAAAGCAACCCCCATCGCAAAGTCACTCGCATCACACATCAGCACAAACGGGCTAGACCAATCTGGGGTCACAAGTATTGGGGCATTCACCAACGCTTCTTTCAACCTGTTAAAAGCCACTAAACACTCATTAGTAAACTCAAAGACGACTTCTTTTTTAAGAAGCCGCGAAAGAGGTTTAGCAATTTGTGAAAAGTCTTTTATGTAACGTCTATAGAATCCCGCATGTCCTAAAAATCACCGAATCTCCTTCTCGGTCGAAGGTGGTGGAAGCTTCTCAATAGCAATCACTTTAACCTTGTCAACTTGGATACCTTTCGAGGACACATGATGTCCAAGAACAATACCCTCTCTCACCATGAAGTGGCACTTCTCCCAATTAAGCACCAAGTCCGTCTCTTCACACCTGCTCAACACAACTTCAAGATTGATTAGACATTTATCAAACGACTCCCCGTAGATGGAGAAGTCGTCCATGAAAACCTCCATAATATTCTCAATCAAACCATGAAAAATAGCCATCATACACCTTTGAAAGGTGGCGGGTGCATTACACAACCCAAACGGCGCCATTGACTTAAAGCCGAAAATACTAGCTTTCTACTAGTAGTTTCCCCACAAGAGTATGGGTTCACTGGAGTATGGGCAAGTATATGGACCAAGTATTATCGAACCCAAAGGAAGGTATGTATGCGAATAGATCCCTGAAGATCTAAGCGTCGTAGTTAATATGAGTGTATATTTTTGGTTTTTTAGAAGAAAATATAATCTAAACTAAATTACTCTAATAATGCAAAAAAAAAAAAAAAAAAAAAACTTAACTACGAACGTAAGAGTGTGTTTACAAATATGAGATGATGATGCTCAGGATAGGAATTCCTACGTATACTAACGGAGCAGGTACATAATCAAGATAACCGTGACGCGCAAGAAATAACCTAAGTAAAAGATTGCAAGATGAAAGCTCAAGAATTAAAACCCTAGACTGTGCTTAATTAACGAGACCCTAATTTAACTAAGGTGATGCGGTCGTCCTCCCTAGATAAACTGGTAGATTAATTAACCCTTTCTAAACCCTCTCATTAAGTCTACTAGTTGTTAAAGAGTGATAAAATCGTCCTCTCTCGAATACTTTTCGAACAAAATTCAAAGGCAAAGTTAAGATTGATTTTAAGAATTCATTAATTAACAGAATTAAAACTAAACGTCACGAATTACCCTAATTACGTACCCATATCCTACTTCTCGAGTTCATCCTACCCCAAACATGCACGGGTTTTAGCTAGACATGGATTTTACGGAACAAAAACAATCGAAGGAATAATGAACATGAACATAATGATTTTAACGAATAAATTATCAAACATTAACTAGGGTTTAAAGAAATAAATGCTAAGAACTCAAATTAAATTAATAAATCGAAGTCTCAAGTATTCAAAAACAAAGGTCTAAAAGAAAAGAACGAAAGATCAAAACCGAACTATGAATTTGTAAAAAAAACCTCGAAAACGTAAAACTAAAGCTTGCTCGTCTCTTCTTCTCTTTCTCTCTCCAAAAACTAACTCTAAAAGCGATATCGTATCAAGTAGTATGTCGTGGTGTGTAAAAACGTGTTCGGGACGAGTATATATAAGCATCGGGCCAAATCGGGAACTCATGGGCCGAAAAACGAACTCAGAAGCTGGAACTTGAAAGCGCTCGAGCTGCTCCCGCTCGAGCGGGCACGCTCGAGCATGTAGCTCAAATGATGCAATCGGTCGAGCGCCCTTACTCGAGTTGCTCGAGTGATAAAATTATTCTGCATATTTAGGGGCGCTCGAGCCCTATGCTCGAGCGGTGGTGCTCGAGCTGGTCGAGCACTCGAAATCTTCTGGACAAATTGGGAGCTCGAGCCCAATGCTCGAGCGTTGATGCTCGAGTTGCTCGAATGCTAGAAACCTTCTGGAGGATTTGGGTGCTCGAGTGGCATGCTCGAGCGGTGGTGCTAGAGTGGAACCACTCGAATGGATCCTCCTTCTTCTTCTTCAACTGATACTTTTCTTCTTGTGCACTAATACCAATCGTATTTCTTCGATATCTTCTCATCCGGGCATCCGTTTGAATCTATTCAAAGTCCAATGAACTCCGTTTTTCGCCCTCAATTCACCTATAAGCATCAAAGAGACAAATTCATCAATGTGTAGAAATCATACGCAATTGACTCTAAATACTAAATAAAATCGACCAAACCTGGGGCATTTCTAACGACGAATCATGACAATTTCACGCCTAATCAAATATATACGTTTTTCACATTGATTTGCAGGGGTTTCATGTATAACTAATTTTTTCCCTACTTCACATAAATATTTGCTATCTGCATAAGTATTTAATCATAAACACTGATTAATAACATACCCAAATATCTAATGAAATTACCACATCAATTATAGCTAGACTCAACAATCTTTAACTCCATAGCTACGACATGTAGAACAACAACTTCTTAATGCATTAAATACTTTTTCAGCCTCGACGAACTCATGACATTTTCCTCGGGATGAATTCATGTTTCAGATTCAGATTAGTGTGAACTACAATAATGAAAACTCTTTATCCACCACATTACATAGTAGAAGGCTCAAAGGTAGAAGAAAAGGTTTTGAGAATACCCTTCTGAATCAATTCATTAAAATTTCATGTCACATTTTAATGTGCAATAAAGCGGTAAAGACTTTGCCTTCTGCTTTTTCTAAGAGAAGACATTAAAAGCAAGGTTGCTTCTATAGGTAAATGAGTACAACCAATATTATCTAGATATATTGTAGAGTTCTTGTAAGGAGTGTATGGAAAGCCCTGTAATTTAAATCAAGAATAATGATCAAGTAACAAAAAGATATTCATGATGCAGGGCACAACAAATCATCCAATTCTAAGATGCAAATTTATATGAATGTTTTGTCCACTTTAGCTTAGTAGGCACAAATAAATAGATAAATAAGAATGAGATAATAGATGTCTTAAATGGTTTTAATCTTGTTTAAATTCATACTCATATCCATAATTTCTTATGTAATGCCCCATCAATTGTTATATAACTTTAGAATCTGGGTACAAGGTATTTTGTGATATGTGTTTGTCTCAAACCACAAAGATTATTTGTTTGAAGAAAATGTAAACACGAGAATATTTGATAAATAATGAAACCTGACAGTCATCTTTAAACTCTAAACTTGAAACACCAACAAAGCCAATGAAGACGACATAGTCCAATGTTGTAATATATCCCATATAAATAGGATATGGGATATCCTATTTATGTACTCATGAAGTTGACATAGACTAATGTTGTAATGTATTTTATATGCGCAATTGGATCCACTAAATAGGATATTCTTGAAGGGATTAAAGCATTGCTTTTCTCATTTTTATATATTTTTTGTTGGGAATGGCTTCTGCGAGTACAATATATGAATTACCATAATATACATACCACTACCAGCATTGGTTCTATACTTACAGGAAGTAGACCGCCCATATCAAACCTTTCTCGTTGCGAAAACAATAGACTGGTTGGCCAATATCTGAAGAATTTATGAACCTTTCATTCAGGCATTTCATCGAACAGTTTAATCGCACATATTAATTCCACATGCGATGCTATCAGTGCATGCGCGTTCATACTATGTAGATATAACAAATGTAGAGTAACACAATACACCTTTCAACAGAGAGAGAATGTTGACGTAAAGATCAAATTTTATAACTATAAATGGAAAGGAAAGGAGAATCATATCAGAGATACCTAAGGCGATAATTTGATTTGTAGATGGCTACTTGAGTGAGTTATGTTCCACTAAATGATGATCCGTGGAGCAATTAAGCATTTGTACAATTAATTTGCCAATTAAGATGAGGTGGAAATATATGGAAGATAACACGTGTCAACCTTTAGAGTTAGAGGCGATTCAAAAAATGACGAAGTGGACAAAAAAGGTATACTCACGAACTCTTCACTTTTTTTTAACAGGTTTTATAAAACCCTTCAGTTTTTCTTCACAAGTAAAAAACATTACTATATACTCTCTCTATTCTGAAATTAACTTCCTGTTGCTTTTGACACAACATTTAAAAATTATAAGCTCAGTCAAATGGGCTCTAAATCTAACTCTTATATAACAAGGGATGAGAGTTTTTACCATATTTTTTTTTAACATTTTGTATGTATTTTTTAACAATATCAGTTTTTCCATTAAAAAGTATTAATTTAATAATACTATCGAATAATGAAAACAACTAATATAGTTATGAATCACACGTTTTACCCATTTACAAGAGATTTACTCTAGTAATTTTAGGTTTTAATATATGATAGAACCGAAATTTCAAAAGATCAAACATGAAATAAATTTCATAAGCTAAAGACAAATGTGAAACAACGAGCCAAGCTTTCAAAAATGGTGGTTTCCGATTGATGGTTAAAAGAGAGAAAAAAAATAAGATTTTATTAATTTCAAAATATCAATTACGCAATATGCAGTACGAATGAATTTAATGAGACACTAAATAAATAAACACGGAGGGGGATACATAATACCGTCGATTAATCTACTAATTTGTAATAGGAACAAGCAAGAGGTCAATTCGCGAGAAACGTAGAAATTAAAATCATGTCTCTTGAAATGATTATTGAGACAACAAACAGGGTGGGGGTGGGGGGATTTGAACTTTTAATCTAATTAACTAATGAAATATAAATTAAATAAACTAAGCAAACAAATAACACAATATAAATTCAATTAATTAAGGATTTCAATTTGTAGTTCATTCATCACTTAATCTGACTTTGCTAATTAAATGTATTATTCACTCAACTTATCTCACGCATTGACCCTTGACAAACAAAATGCTCTGTTTATCGATGTTATCCTTTAATAATAATATTCTATTGAATTACGCTCTCCAAAGAACCTTTCTAATCAAAGAGTCTAGATACGGTCTAAATTTAATTTGGTAGAAGAATTAAGTCATAGCCAAACAAATTCTCAAACTCACTAGCTCGGTTCAAAAGAATTCGATCTATTGACACCCTAGTAAATTTACTAGTTACTACTTATTGACATAAAATTCAACAATTACGAATTACAATTTATGATCTAGCAAACATGCATGAATAAATTAACCTAGGTGGCCAAACCAAATTAATTACTCTAACAATTAAACAGTGAAAACAGATGATATAAGTAATGTAATAAATCTCACGAATAAAGCAAAGTTCAATTAGCAGTCATAAAAAACATAAGTTTAGTAATTCCCAGAATTGGAATATGAGTTATAGTCTTCCATAAGCATAATAAAAATACAAGAGTTTAAACGAGAAAGCATAAAAATAAACACAAACTCAAAGACTATGTTTTTTTTGGGTTTTAAGTGGTTTTTAAAAATTGGTTTTGAAAACCATGGTTTTTATAATCAATGGGATTTTTAAAATCTGTGTTTTTTTTGGGTTTTGAGTAGGGTATGTTTTAACTTTATTATGTAAAAGTAAAAGAGTATTGTATATGTTATTTATAGGGTTATAGGATTAGGATTTCAAAAACCTAATTTTAAAACCCAACTAAAATGAGTTTTAGATTTCAAAATTCAAATCCAATTTTTTAAAACCCAAAAAGAATATAGCCAAAAGCTTTTCACGATCACTGGGCACGTCCTTCCTTCAATCCTCGGTGGTTGCACACTGTCCACGTAGAATAGCCTCTGGTAATTAAAATCCAACCATTAATCATGCACCCGCCAATTTCCTTGTTTACTTGATATTTTATTCATCTTTCCTTATGAGGAGATCATGGATTGATCACCAAGTAACCATGTATATTTTCCTTTCACAATTCTTGCTGGGCCACTGTGAATGAGACAATATGGGCCTCATCTTGAAATTAAATTATTTTAAAATTAATCCTGATAAATGCTCATATTAACAACAAAAAGATTAAGATGAAATATATCAAGTCTACTACACATAAGTAGAAAAATACATAGTTCCGATATAATTGAGTGCAATAAATCACGCTCTAACAAATTAAAATTATGCATAAATTCCTACTTATCATGAAATCCTTCCACGTTGCTTCCTCGTCTGGCAAATGAGCCCAACAGATCAATACTTCTGCCGCCGCTGAGTTAACCCTTTTAACCATCCGACGAACAAGAACAACCACCAAAACTAATGTAACTCGACCCTCATTGTCAAATCCAGGTAATGTATGACTAACTTCTTTTGCATTTCCCGCTTTCCTCTTAAGTAGTGATACATGAAAAATATGGTGAATTTTAGCTGATGGTGGTAGAGCTAGAGTGTAAGCCACTGCACCCACTTTCTTCACAGTTTGAAATGGACATGCAGACTTAGGGCTTAATTTCCATACACGACTCTTGTGAATTGTTAGTTGATGATATGGTTTCTGTTGGGAAAATATAGGGATGCCCGGAATCTATTCGGGATGAATTTTAAATACTAATTTAAATACAATTATTACTAGCATGAATTAATCCTAATTAATTCAAATAATAATTCCAACAACTAATTATCATCATGCATGTTGAATTAATTTCACATATTTAACTAGGCGGAATTAAACAAGTAAATATGCGATTAACGTACCTCTCGTAGTAATGGCCTTTGGATATACGGGACACTTGTAATCACGTTCTATCAACCCAAAGCCTTCTCAAGTATTTCCCTTTTCACCTCACTTGATCGCCGGTGGGAGACGCTTTCAAGTAATTTAATAACTAAGGAAAAAGAAAAATATCTATGCTTCTTGATTTTTCCAACACATGAAATTATGTACTTGGGGATGAAATAATCATCCCCTATTTATAGATGGAGGTGGCCGAAAATCTTAAGGAATATGGGCCTTGGAAAAAAATCTTTTCTTAGACTCTAAGAAATCTTGAATATATCTCATATATTCTTTTCTCCAAGATAAAATATTCCACAAAAATCTCACCCTCCACAATGGGTGTAATTTTCGAAAATTTCAAGTTGAAATCCAAAGATTTGGATCTTCTTGAATATATGAGATATTCTTGTACTTCTAGAATACATATCTTCCATAATATCTTTCCAAGAAAATCAACAAAATCTTATTTCTCCTTGATTCTCATATTTTCGAATTTTACTTGAAAAATCAGCATTAATATATTCTTTATTTTAATCACCTTATCATTATTGGGCTACTTAATGGGCTACTTGAGGGGCCTTAAGGAGAATTAAGATTGGACCTCCTAATGGACTTCTGAATTTCAATATTGAGCCCCAATATAATTCAGCCCATTAATATTAATTATTACCACTAATAAATTAATATTGCACTATCCATCTTAATCCATATTACGATAATATGGGCTCCCGGTTATTATTTCCCGCGTTTAAGATTATCAAGTCCATTAATTAATCAAGCTTCCGAATAGCTCTAAATTAATTAACATCTTTCACCTTGGAGTAAAGACAGCTCAACATTATTATTCGTACCGAAGAAACTAATTCTTCACTTGCAAGATTTGGTACAATAAAACTTCTGAGCCCACCAAGGGGACTAATCACACGAGCCGTACTCGCACGCGTTTCTCCATATTAAATCTTAGCAACCGTCGTATGATTAATATTACTGCCCAAGACACAAAGTTCGAAGTCACAATGATTCTCACCCAACATGAATCAAAGCAGTAACTACTAAGCACACACGGTCCTATTTAAGTGACGAAGATTAAGAAATCAACAACCACTGAGGTCTAATTCTTCACCTTTCAGAACAGAAGAATTTATCCTCGCTGTAGGTCCTCTTCAACACATACTAAATGTGCTAGTGTAATCTCTTGGTCAAGACAGACCAATCTGAGCCTTACACATCGACCTTTCACGGCGGATTGTTCAATTCCACCTGGGTCGTGAAAATGTACGTTTAGTTACAAGTAAACTGTTAATGTTGTCTTCCGTGATCGGGTATCACCACATTAACTACAATGTAACACGTACTATGTATTGAACGGTTTGCAATAGAAATTCAACATTCAATCATAACTAAAGCAAATGCGATAAAAGAATTATTCTCATAAAACGAGTGTTTGATACACGAGTTATACAAAGTAAAAGCATACTTTCACGTATAACTCCAACAATCTCCCACTTATACTTAAAGTCTGCTTTTTAGTATACATCATGCATGTCTTAGTGTAGTAGCTCTTCGTGACATCTCATGTCAACCTACACTAACCTAATAATTCCTCTCACTTATACTTAAAGCAGATTTGCAATAGTCTTGACTCCCATTCCATCCACATGTCTCTCGAATGTATTCAGAGGCAGACCCTTTGTGAATGGATTTACTAGGTTGTCCCCGACGCATATCTTTGCCACCTCTTCATCTCCTCTCTTAACGATTTCTCGTGTAAGATGGTGTTTTCTTTCAATGTGTTTGCTGGCCTTGTGGACTCTCGGTTCCCTTGAATTTGCAACTGCTCCGGCATTGTCACAAAAGACAGTTATCTTGTCGGGCAAATTCGGAACAACGTCCAAGTCCACTAAGAAGTACTTGAGCCAAACCGCTTCTTTCGCTACTTCACAAGCAACTACTTATTCGGCTTCCATGGTCGAATCTGCGATGCATTTCTGCAAATCGCTTCTCCATGTCATGGCTCCTTCTCCCATGCAAAAAACACTACCCGAGGTAGGTATTTTGGAGTCTATGTCTGATTGGAAATTTGAGTCCGTGTATCCCATGGGAATTAGATTGTCTGATTGTTAAATCAGCATTCCATACTAAGTTCTTTTCAGAAACTAAAGAACGCATTTAATTGCAATCTAATGTGTTTTCCCGGGGTTACTTTGATATCTTGCCATCATGCACACGACAAAGCAGATATCCGGTCTCGTACACAACATTGCATACATAAGACTTCCTACGTCCGAAACGTACGGAACGTCTTTCATGTCATCTATCTCCACTTGCGTCTTAGGGCATATTTCTTTAGATAGATGGATTCCGTGCCTAAAAGGTACAAAACCTTTCTTGGAATCTTGCATGCTAAAATGCTTCAAAACAGTGGCTTTGTATGAAACTTGCGATAAACCCAACACCCTCCTCTTGGATCTCGAGTGAACTTGATCCCAAGGATGTGACCGGCTTTCCCTAAGTCCTTCATATCAAACTGATTTGACAGCCATACCCTTACGTCTGACAATACCTTTACATTGTTTCCAATGAGCAGAATATCATCTACGTATAATACTAAGAATACCACCGCAGTTCCGTCACACCTTTTATACACACAACATTCGAACTTGTTTTGATCACAAACCCATAAGACTTAATAACTTGATCAAAACACTGGTTCCAAGTACGCGACGCTTGCTTAAGTCCATAAGATGGATCTCTTAAACTTGCATACGAAGTGCTCTTGGCCTTTTTCAACGAAACCTTTGGGTTGTTGCATATAGATCCCATCAAGACTTCCGTTAAGGAAAGTTGTCTTGACATCCATTTGCCAGATCTCGTAATCTAAGTGCGCAGCGATCGACAAGAGAATACGGATGGACTTAAGCATAGCTATAGGCCACAGGCCACAAGCCTTGCTTTGAAGGTCTCTACCCTTCCGTCCGGTCCTCTTTTCCTCTTGTACACCCACTTGCATCCAATGGGCTCTACCCCATTAGGTGGATCAACCAACTCCCACACTTGATTATAATCCATCGAACCCACCTCGGTTTCCATTGCGGTTTGCCACACTTCCGCGTCTTTGTCTTGGATTGCCTCGTCGTACGTTCATGGGTCTGATTCATCGCCGGGAATCAAATCCGAAGAATCTCCAATTCCCATGAATCTCTCGGGTTGCCTTGCAATCCTCCCACTACGACGGGGTTCCGGTTGTGAAGGTATGACGTGTGGTATATCATCTTGTATGCTTGGTATAGGAGTTTGCCCTCTTAACTCGTCTAAGGTAATCTCACTTCTGGGCTTTCTTTTGTTCATATAGTCTTCCTCCAAAAATTTAAAGTGCGAACTAATCACAGTCTTTTAATCCTTGAAACTATAGAACATACACCCTTTCGTTCCCATGGGATATCCTATAAACAACCTTAATTCCGAACATGGATCCAATTTACCGGCTTCCTTGTCTAGCACGTATGCCGGACAACCCCAAATCCGCAAATGTCTTAGACTGGGCTTGCGCCCGGTCCACAATTCCATTGGGGTTTTAGGAACCGATTTGGATGGCACCAAGTTTAGAATGTAAGTCATTGTTTCCAAGGCGTTACCCCAAAACGACTTGGGTAAATCCGAATAACTCATCATGGGTCTGACTATTTCTAAAAGAGTCTGGCTCCTTCGTTCCGCCACACCGTTCTATTGAGGGGTTCCCGGTGCGGTCAACTGGGATACAATCCCTTCGTCCGATAGGTAGTTCAAGAATTCATCGCTGAGGTATTCGCCTCCACGATCTGATCGTAGAAACTTGATACTCTTTTCCCTATGTTTCTCGGCTTCGGCCTTAAACTCTTTAAACTTTTCAAAAGTTTCAGACTTATGCCGCATAAGGTAAATGTACCCATATCTTGAGTAATCGTCAATGAAGGTAACGAAATACTCATACCCCATTCTCGCTTTGATCGTCATTGGACCACACACATCGGTATGAACGAGTTCTAACACTTCCATGGCTCTATTCCCCTTGGCTCCAAATGCCCTCTTGGTCATCTTACCCTCTAAACAGGATTCACAAGTTGGAAACGGCTCGACTTGGAGCGATTCCAAGGATCCGTCTTTCACCAATCTCTCTATCCGCTTTAGATTAATATGACCTAGTCTAAGATGCCATAGAAGTGTTTCGTTCATCTCCGAAGAACGTTTTCTTTTATTGCTCGAAATGATCGACGTGTTATTAGATTCATTATTTGAGTGGTGTGCACACTTAATCGTATAGAGATTGTTTACCAACGTTCCATGACAGATAATATCATTCTTAAAAGAAACAGTAACAACTTTATTAAAAGTAACTGAATATCCATCAAAGAACAACTTAGAAACCGAAATTAAATTCTTTCTAAAGTTCGGAACGTATAAAACATCTCTTAAAATTAAAACTCTATCTTCAAAAGATAGGTGCACGACTCCCACTGCTTCGGCTGCCACTCTCGTAGCATCGCCTAAAGTGATGGTGATCTCATTCTTGCTAAGTCGTCGGGTTAGCTGGAACCCCTGAAGAGTGAAACAAATATGATCAGTTGCCCCGGTATCCACTACCCAAACGTGGGCAGCATACGCCGCAACATATGTTTCAACGACTAAAGCATGAGACTTACCTTTCTTTACCGCCTTCTTAGGCTTAGAACAGGTAGACCTCCAATGTCCTCTTTCCCCGCAATTGAAGCACTTACTCTTACCGGGTATCCTCACGCCGTACGGCTTGAAAGCTCTTTTCTTGCCTCCCAAAGTGAGTCTACTGGTTTGGTTCCGATCAACTACCTCCTTCTCAATCTTACCTTCCATTGGCCTAGATTTCGAGAAAAGGTTCTTGATCACCAAAGCCTCGTCCTTACTCCCCAAGTATGACTCTACCGTTATCAGAGCTTTGAGCAGGGTATCCAAAGTGAACTTGTGTTCAGATAACACGTATTCCCAAAAGAACCCATCAAAACTACTCGATAGCTTTAGGAGTATGGAATCGATTTGACTTTCTTCACTTTGTTCGGCACCAAGAAACTCGAGTTTCTCAAACTCGCGCCTAAAATTGAGAACATGATCCCTTACGGGTGTTCCCTTCACCATTTCCTTCGTGAGCTTCTCACGAATGGTGAACAGATTCGCCATGGGGTTCTGATGTTGAAACATCTCTTCAAGGCTATTCATGATGTCAACAGCCGCTTCAATGCCTTCATGAATGCGCCTCAAATCCTCAGACATAAATGTCAAGATGATGTGCTTCATGTGCTCATTGGAATGCTTCCAATCATCGAATATCGCCTTTTCCCCATTACTTGACTTATCATTAGGTTTCTTGGGTACGTCAACGCTAAATATCCAATAGTGTTCTTGCGCAGGAAGGACCATGTTTATATTACGTTTCCAATCAACATAGTTTTCACCAACAAGTTTGTTATCTTTAAGTATACTAAACAGTGGATTAAAAGGTTGCGACATGATGAACTGAGAATAAAACATACATTCATATCAATACGAAATTATCACATAAATTTGATCACATCAATTATATTGAAACCTTAAAACAATATAATCATGCATCAGCCAACATCTCGAAACAATTTAAGTGCGCCACGAGGGGTGGTCTATACATTTAAATACATTCAAGCGGATCACAAACTTAAAAGTTACAAATCCTTAATTCAGAATTAATAGTTGGCTCCCACTTTGACCACATAGAAACTGACAGTGACTCCGAGGGGAGTAAGTTAATATCAATTTCCTATGCCTAAGTAATAACCATAATTAAATACAGGATTATTATTTCGCTTTGAGCAAGCCACTCGTGGTGAGGGTCAATACCGCCACTAGTAATAATCCACAATCATCCTTTCGGAATTTATTCATGTGAAATCCGTTCTTTTGGCCGATCCGAGGGGGAAATGTATTCCAAAAGAACTTCACAAATAAATAAATTATGGAGGCCAAAATAATCCAATTTTAATATCCGGAATAAAATTGCGATTATAAAAACATACTTAGTAATTTTCGAAAGTAAGGTTTTTCTTGGACAATTAAATTCATGCAAACACATATTAACAAATAATAATAAGTGCACGAAATAAAACATCCATCAAAACAAAATTAAACACATTGGAGCACTCGAATTCAATTGTCACGGTTTAATTTCTTCACGTCTTGATGCGAAAAAATCGTCCTTGTTGCTTTCCGACGTTCGTCTCGACGTGCTCCCACTCGAACAGCAACACTTCTTCAAAAACATCATCGTTTGGGGTTCGGGACGACGTTTAAAATCACACGAAAAAAAAAACACGAACCGAAAAAATTCCACGGCCCGAGATACAGCGCGCGTCGGCCCACGAAGTGGGCTCGCGCGCTTCCCGGCCTGAGAAGCGCTGGAAAAGCACCCGAGGCGCGCCGAAGCGCGGCCCCGAGGCGCGCCCGAGGCGCTGCACAGAAGCGCGCCGAGGCGCTGCCTGGGGCGCCCCGAGGCGCTGCAGCGGCCTGCCGAGGCGCGCGCGCGCCGTGCGCGCGGCGCCGTGCACCCCCGTGCGCCGTTTTTTCGCCGTTCGTCCTCGTTTTCTTCACCCCTTGCATGATTTTACCTCCATACACGTGCCACGCATGTATGCGTCGTCCGGGTGCGCCGTTTTTAATTCTTCGTTCTTCGTCACGATCCGGTTACAATTTATTTTTACAAAAAAATAAATACTAGATCTAGACTAGTCTATTACAATGATCGAATCAAAATAAAAACAACTAATCTACTCGTAGATTTTCTCACGAGAAAAACGAATTCGAACGAATCGAATTAAAAACAATTAATTTATACGCATGAAATTAACAACATTAAAAACCATGACAATTGGATACCTGCAAAAAAGATCTAACAATTCTACTATCCAATTTCAAATTTAATGTTCAACAATTTAAATTCCAATTTAAAATTCAGAGCCCGAAACCGTGGCTCTGATACCAGTTGTTGGGAAAATATAGGGATGCCCGGAATCTATTCGGGATGAATTTTAAATACTAATTTAAATACAATTATTACTAGCATGAATTAATCCTAATTAATTCAAATAATAATTCCAACAACTAATTATCATCATGCATGTTGAATTAATTTCACATATTTAACTAGGCGGAATTAAACAAGTAAATATGCGATTAACGTACCTCTCGTAGTAATGGCCTTTGGATATACGGGACACTTGTAATCATGTTCTATCAACCCAAAGCCTTCTCAAGTATTTCCCTTTTCACCTCACTTGATCGCCGGTGGGAGACGCTTTCAAGTAATTTAATAACTAAGGAAAAAGAAAAATATCTATGCTTCTTGATTTTTCCAACACATGGAATTATGTACTTGGGGATGAAATAATCATCCCCTATTTATAGATGGAGGTGGCCGAAAATCTTAAGGAATATGGGCCTTGGAAAAAAATCTTTTCTTAGACTCTAAGAAATCTTGAATATATCTCATATATTCTTTTCTCCAAGATAAAATATTCCACAAAAATCTCACCCTCCACAATGGGTGTAATTTTCGAAAATTTCAAGTTGAAATCCAAAGATTTGGATCTTCTTGAATATATGAGATATTCTTGTACTTCTAGAATACATATCTTCCATAATATCTTTCCAAGAAAATCAACAAAATCTTATTTCTCCTTGATTCTCATATTTTCGAATTTTACTTGAAAAATCAGCATTAATATATTCTTTATTTTAATCACCTTATCATTATTGGGCTACTTAATGGGCTACTTGAGGGGCCTTAAGGAGAATTAAGATTGGACCTCCTAATGGACTTCTGAATTTCAATATTGAGCCCCAATATAATTCAGCCCATTAATATTAATTATTACCACTAATAAATTAATATTGCACTATCCATCTTAATCCATATTACGATAATATGGGCTCCCGGTTATTATTTCCCGCGTTTAAGATTATCAAGTCCATTAATTAATCAAGCTTCCGAATAGCTCTAAATTAATTAACATCTTTCACCTTGGAGTAAAGACAGCTCAACATTATTATTCGTACCGAAGAAACTAATTCTTCACTTGCAAGATTTGGTACAATAAAACTTCTGAGCCCACCAAGGGGACTAATCACACGAGCCGTACTCGCACGCGTTTCTCCATATTAAATCTTAGCAACCGTCGTATGATTAATATTACTGCCCAAGACACAAAGTTCGAAGTCACAATGATTCTCACCCAACATGAATCAAAGCAGTAACTACTAAGCACACACGGTCCTATTTAAGTGACGAAGATTAAGAAATCAACAACCACTGAGGTCTAATTCTTCACCTTTCAGAACAGAAGAATTTATCCTCGCTGTAGGTCCTCTTCAACACATACTAAATGTGCTAGTGTAATCTCTTGGTCAAGATAGACCAATCTGAGCCTTACACATCGACCTTTCACGGCGGATTGTTCAATTCCACCTGGGTCGTGAAAATGTACGTTTAGTTACAAGTAAACTGTTAATGTCGTCTTCCGTGATCGGGTATCACCACATTAACTACAATGTAACACGTACTATGTATTGAACGGTTTGCAATAGAAATTCAACATTCAATCATAACTAAAGCAAATGCGATAAAAGAATTATTCTCATAAAACGAGTGTTTGATACACGAGTTATACAAAGTAAAAGCATACTTTCACGTATAACTCCAACAGTTTCAACTTCAAATGGGCACAATCCCCTATAGAAAACTCTATCTCTGTACGATTCCGGTTGGCAAATTGAGTTATTCAGTTCCTTGCCTTTTGGAGCAGTAATTTCAATTTTTGGGTAACATGCTTTTTTTCTTCTATGGTTTCAGTTACCCCTTGCACCGAGCATTGTAGATGTGGAACAAAGGAAATTAGTGTAGGTTTGTACCCATAAAATGCTTCAAATGGAGATATATTCACTATAGTGTGAAAATTGGTATTATACCAGAATTTAGCTAAGAGAAGCCAATTCATCCACTTCTTAGGACTTTTCCCACATATACACCTCAGCTAAGATTCCAAACATTGATTCATCCTCTCAGTCTGACCATGCGTTTGAGGGTGATAAGCAGTGCTCAACAATGGTTGGACTCATTAACTTGAATAATTGTTGCTAAAAAGTTACTTGTACATTTTTTTATCCCTATCTGACACAATAGTAGACGGAAGTCCATGAATACTTGAGCCAATTGAGAAGCTGAGTAAGGATGTGAAATACGAATGAAATGACTATACTTGGTGAATCTATCAACAATGACCCAAATCGTGTCATACCCCTGAGATTTAGGGAGTTGCTTCATGAAATCCATGGTGATATCACTCCAAGCCTGCTTTGGAATAGGCAGGGGCTGTAGAAGACCTGGTGATTTTAACAATTCATGCTTACGCAACTGGCATGTGTGGCATTAAGAAACACACAAATACACATCTTCCCTTTAGGCAGACTACCAAAATAATAATTTGATCCTGTTAAGAGTACCAGCCTCTCCTGAATGGCTACCCATAAAAGAAGTGTGCATACAATGCACTGTCTTCTGCCTCAAATCAGACTTAGGCCCAACATAAATCTTGCCTTTACCTCATAATTCCAATTGAGTATTGATACTAAAAAAGATTATAGGGAAAGGCTAAACTTTCTGTCACAATGAGAGGTACCAAAGGATCCCCATCATAGTTCTCTTGTAATTTTTCTAGCCAAGCAAGTTTGTGCAAGGTGATAGAAGACACACTAGCTTGATTTTCTTCTCTTCTAGATAAAACATCAACTACTATGTTTTCTTTTCCACTTTTGTATTCAATGGTGTAATCATACCCCAATAAATTGGTTAAATATTTGTGCTGAAGCGGTGTTGAAATCTTCTGCGGTAACAAATATTTAAGACTTTGCTGGTCAGTTCTTATAGTGAAAGGGGCATGTAATAAGTAACTTCTCCATTTCTCCACTGCCAGAGTGATGACCAAGAATTATTTCTCATATATTGAAAGTCACAAGTTCTTTACCCCCAAAGTCTTATTGATAAAAGCCAAAGAGTGCCCACCTTGAATAAGTACAACCCTTAATCCGGAGTAGCAATCATCAGTTTCCACTATGAATTTCTTTGAGAAATCAAGTAGGTTGAGTATAGGTGAAGTAATCATAGCCTTTTTAAGTGTCATAAATGCTTCCTTGGCTATTTCATTTCAACTAAATTGACCTTTCTTGGTTAAGAAAGTCAAAGGTTTAGCAATAATGCCATAGTGCCTAATGAACTTCCTATAATAACTTGTAAATTCTAGGAAGCCTCTTAGAGCCTTTACTGATGATGGTGCAGACCACTCCTTCATCACATTAATTTTCTTAGGATCTGCTCTTACACCATTTTAAGATATTATGTGGCTCAAACACTCAACCTGATCCCTGCCAAATATACACTTGGAAGTCTTAGATTTGAGTTGGTTATCCTGCAGTACTTGAAATACTGTTCTTAGATGCACTTGATGATCCATCATATTAGTGTTGTAGACTAGTATGTCAACAAAGAATACCAGATAAAATCCCCGAGGGAAGGTGTAAAAACATTGTTCATGCCAACAAATAGCCTGTAAAGTGGCAGGAGCATTTGTTAGGCCAAAGCACATAAGAGTGAATTCATAGAGCCCTGACATAGTCACAAAGGCAATTTTCTAAATTTCCTTAGGATGAACCCATATCTGATGGTAATCTGCCCTCAAGTCTATCTTGGAGTATACTTGAGCTTTTCCTAACTCATCCAATAAGTCATCTATGAGAGGTATAGATAGTTATCCTTTATTATGATTACATTTTTAACTTCCTGTAATCAACACAGAACCTCCAACTTCCATCCTTCTTCTTTACTATTAGCACAAGAGAATAGTATAGACTGTTAATTGGTTGAATCACTCCAGATTCTAACATCTCCTTCATTAATTTCTCAATTTCCTATATTTGTATGTGAAAGTATCTATATGGTTATTGCTTAATTGGTTTCTCCCCTTCTTTTATTGGAATTTATTGATTAAACACCCTCTGTGGTTGTAGCTTAGTAGGAACTCAGAGATGGAATCAAACTCTATTTGTAAGGGTTTGAGTCCAGGCACTACATCATATTTACCTAGCTCTGAACTTCCCTTCAGGATACATAAGTACCCTTGGCCCTCACACTTCCCATTTCTAATCATTTTCTTAAGCCGTTTATCAGTGATCATACTTATCTTACCATTTTTTGTACTACCTTGCAAGGTAACAAAATTTCCTTTTCTCTGAGAGGTAGAAGTGTGCTTTTTAAAGTCCAAAGTCATAGGCCCAAGTTGACTCACCAGATTAACCCCTAGGCCTATATTGATTCCACGAGTATTGGTATATCCTCCACAACAAAAAGAAGTTGGGTACAATAATTGAGGGAATTTCGACTATAATTGTCAAATGCAACAATTTCCCCCATATTACCAAGATTCAGGACTCAGTGAAAAGTTGTCTACTTTTAATGGTACATTAGCGGCCTACATGAAGTGGAATCAACAAGCCGATGAAGGGTGAGAAAGTTAAAAGAGGCAAGATCATCTGTTATTGTCCTTGATATTGCGAAACAAATGCATGGTTTGCAATGTTTAGTTGGTCAGATTGACTCCGGTGTGAATTATGAAATCGAACAAAGTGGATTTCCATCTGAATCACAAATTGACCGGGAAGAGTTATATCACGACATTGTTAGAAGTTGCATTAAAGAAGAGGAGGAAGAAGAGAAAAATAGAAGAAGAAGCTGGAGATGAAGATAAAGAGAAAGGTGAGAAAATAGAAGTAGCAGATAAAGAGAAAGAAGGGGAAGAGTTCGACTATGACTCTGATTAGAATTTACTTGAAGAAGAAGATGCAGATGAAGATTATATTCACATTTTGAGATTCCTTCAAGGAAAACATAATGAAGAAGAAAAATATGTTGAGGAAGAAAAGGATGAACAAGAAGAGGATAAAGAGGAAGTCAGAAAAGAAGATGGTCCAAGTGATAAGAAAGATGGAGCAAAAAATTATTTGGTTGAAAGTTATGAAGAAGAATGTCCCTTGCTGGACAAGAGCGACACTGAGTAAGAAAATAAAAAAGAATTAGAGGACGAATTGAAGACCGAAATGAGCATTTCTAAACCTTTAATCTCTTCATTTTTACTTTACATGATATTGCTTCTACTGATTTCATTTTACCTCGAGAACTTTGACCAAAAGATTGAAATGATGAAGGTCTTGGGCACCCTTGGGAAAGAAGAAAATGATAGTGAAAGAAGGAGAGAAAAGTACAAAGAGAAAAATATGCAAGAGGAAGATGGATGATCGGTCAACATTTTATGAGAGCCTCCTTGATTTAGAAGCTCAAAGGATGAAATACAATGGCAAGGAGGATCAATATCCTTGGCTATTTTGATAGGGAAGTGTGAAATCAATCAATAAGTCTGGCATAGGACACTAAACCTAGCGCTAAATAGGAGACAACCTATTATTTTATCATTTTTAATCATTGTTCGTTTCTTTTTATATCATTTTGTCTTGTTTTGTAGGGTACACGTTGATGAAAGTTGGAGGTATTTCGAGCTTACTTTCAAAAGGAGAAAGAGCTTAAAAGGAGAAGATGAGCTAGAAACGGAAGTGAGCTTGGTGCAAATTATTAGGTATATTAGACCTCGGGTTTGAACTTAGACTTGCTTGACAATGTCTAAGTTTGAGGGGATATTTATCTTTTGTTACAATGTACCGGCGTACTAATTATGGAGAATTTCATGTTGAATGCATTGGGATATATAGAGTACTTGGTAGCACAGTTTGTTGATCGTATGATAGGCCCAAACTTCGAATTGCTTAGCAATGTCGAAGTTTAGGGGAAGTTTTTTTTTTTTGTTATTTATAGTTCATTTTGTACCAAAATGTTCTTGGAAATTGCATGAGTTTTAGATTTAATTGATTGAGTTGTATGGCTACTTATGTTGAAAAGTGTTTATGGGGGTGATTGCTCTTAAATGTATGTTGATGAGGTGAATAATTTGGTGTGATTCTTGTTTTGATTGTGAATGTGAATAAATAGATTGGTGTTGAACTTGTTGATTGACTAATAAGGGTGCAAAAGAACAAGATAGGAAATGATCCATGATCAAAATGAACCCGTGATCTTTTGTTCCAAAATCGAATTTTCAAAAATGGTTGTTCATTAGTTGTGTGGTCATTTGTAGTCATTATGCTCTAGAACTTACCTATAGTCTAGCTCTAGGCCTCTACTTGCATAAGATGCTAAAAATAATTTTAGACCATCTTTATTTTGAATTGTCACTATGTCTAATTTTCCATACCAAATGAAAATTTCCTAGAGTTAGTCTCTTTGAGCCTTTTGACTTATTTCTTAACAACTTACAAGCTTAACCTATTTATCCTTCATTTGTTTTTTTTTAGCTAAAATGTCACTATGAACTAATGGAGCTTGAATGTGGATAGTGAGGTTAAATTGAGTTTGAATGTGAATTGGGTGGATGATTTTGTGTAAAAGTGAAAAGAGTGGAAAAAGGGAAAAAGATGGTGTTGAGAAGTTGTACAAAAAAGAAAAGAAAAAAAGATCGAGTTGGAAAAAAAATTGAAAAATGAAAAGAAACTCTCTTACGTACAAGATTTTGGTAGAGCTTAAAAGTCAAAAGTGCTTAATATGATGTAGTGAAGAGGATTGTGTTCGAGAAAAAAAAAAGATGATAAATAGTAAATTGTTAGAGTATGAGTTTTTTGAGTTGCAATCTGTACAATTGTAACTTTATCTTGAGATTTTTTAGAGATGTGTCTATGTGTCTTTATTTCTCGCTCCACTAGTTTACAAGTCACTTTATCCAAAGTTCCCACCCTTGACCAAAGAGCCAAGATTACAACCAAATGAAAAGTCCTTTTAGATTAGTACTAAATACAAGTTTGATGTAAGATACTTAGATAAGTGGGAAAGTGGTGGCGCATGTCTATATATTGACATTGAGTGTGTAATTTTCCATACCCTTTTGAGTGATGAACTATACACTTTCCGTGAGGATCATGGTGATTTGATTGTCTTATTTCTTGTGAATCCCTATTTGATAATAGATTTGTGAAACACTAGCACTGAGTTTACCTTCATAAAAAAGAGCAAGACTTGCATTTCAATTATTTTACTTTTTTGACACTCATTTCTTCGCAATCCCCCCACTTGTTCTTTATATTCTTTCGTTGCTCGGAGACAAACAACACTTTAAGTTTGGGGGAGTTGATTAGTGTGAAAATTGCTCAAAATTCGTGCATTTATTTGCTTATTTTATTGATTTTTCTTGCAATTATTTACATTAATTTGACTATTTGTGCTTAATTATCGAAAAATGTGTGTTTTGTTTATTTTGTAGGAAAATGAGAATTTTAGAAGCAAACATGCCATTTATTTGGAAAGTAGATTGAAGAAGTTGGTCGATAAACAGATTTAAATCGAGAAGAATATTAAAATTTAAGAAGAAGAAATAAATGGGCTTGAGAAAATACAAAGAAATGAAGGCTTGGAATTTCTATTCATCAATTAATTAATTCATGGCCCAATTAATTTTTATATTTGGCCCCTTTTCTATTACTTGCATTGGAATTTAATACTTGAATTAATTCAGATGCTCACGTGAATGAAGAAGATGCAAATAGCTGTTGGGCCCCCACTATTTTTAAATGAAGAAAGTTTGCAACATTCCACATTGACGAGGGCCCCACTTCCATATTTTTGGAGAGAAAAGAAAAATGGTAAAGCTGACTTCCAATTGAGAACTCACACCAGCATATTCGAAAATGGAGAAAGGAGAGCAGCTCCATGCCATAAATGACAGCTTTAAGCTCACAACACTAAGGTTCACGCATTTCGCTGGAATTCATGCGAATTTACTTCCATATTAGCGTGAATCTTGGTGTCATGAGCTTACATCTTTCATCAATGGCGTGGAACTGCTCTCCTTTCTCCCTCTTCGAATATGCTGGAGTGAGTGTTCTCAATTGGAAGCCAGTTTTACCATTTTTCTTTTCTCTAAAAAAATATGGAAGTGGGGCCTTTGTCAATGACTGCAAACTTCCTTCATTTAAAAATGGTGGGCGCAACAACTATTTGCATTTTCTTCATTCACGCGAGCATCTGAATCAATTCAAGTATTAAATTCCAATGCAAGTACTAGAAAATGGACCAAATATAAAAATTAATTGGGCTATGAATTAATTAATTGATGAATAGAAATCTCGAGCCTTCATTTCTTTGTTTATTCTCAAGCCCATTTATTTCTTCTTCTTCTTCAATTTTAATTTCCTTCTCGATTTAAATCTCTTTCTCGCCCCACTTCTTCAATTAACTTTCCAAATAAATGGAATGTTTGCTTCTAAAATTCTCATTTTCCTACAAAATAAACAAAACACACCTTTCTAAAAAATTAATCATAAATAGTCAAATTAATGTAAATAATTGCAAGAAAATCCAATAAAATAAGCAAATAAAATGCATGAATTTCGAGCAATTTTCACACCAATCACATATCACACCCCCTAACTGTAGAAGCGTTATTGGAGCACCAAACTTGTGCTTTGCCATTTTCCATCCCAAATTTGGGCATTTGGAATTACATTCCTCTTTACTCCATTGGCTATAGTAGCAAAAAAGGATTAGTTTTTTCCATTACACAGCCCAGTCTCTTGGTAGTGTTAGGATATAAGAAACCGAGGGTACTTCCTGAATCCAACAATATTGAAATTATTTGTTTGCCTACCTTACCAGTGATCCTTATAGTGTCAGGATTCTGTAAACCATTTAGTGAATTCAACTTCATGATTTCTCCTTGTTCTTCCTCTTCTATTACCAATTCATCCTCCCCTTATGTCATCATCCACCCATATTAAAAAATTTCTTTCACACTTATAACCACTGTGATAAGTTTCATCACAATTAAAACATAAATTCTGGCTCTTCCTGGCTTCCATTTCAGCTGGAGTTAACCATTTAGGAGGTAGAAACTTGCTATTGGCCTTCCCTTGGTTATTACCGAATTCTTATCTTTGTTCTTATTATCTGAAGTCCAAACATTCTTTTAAGAATTTCATTTGCCTTTGAATCCTGTTTTATGCTCCTTATCTCTCCCCATAATCAAGTGTTCTTGCCTTATAGCTATCTGAATAGCTTTGGACAGCTTAGTAGGTGCCATAATCAGTAACATATCCTCTATCTCTTCCTTCAACCCACTGATAAAACTTTTAATGAAGTAGTATTCAGTAAGATAGGGATTGTTACTGAGCATAAAGGTCTTTAAACCATCAAACTCTTTAATGTACTCCTTTACATAATTCACCTATTTTAATTTTTTGAATTTTCTAATGAGGTTATCATCATCTGTGTTAGTAAACCTCTCCATCACAATATCTACAAACCCATCCCAAGTTAAATCCTCCATTCCATCAACATAGTCCAGATACCAATTGTTCGCCCCGTCTTCCATGTTCATAGCGGCTAGGTTGATCTTATATTCGTCCAGAAGAGGATTAAACATGAAGTATTTGTAGCATTTTTTAAGCCACGCCCTTGGTTTTCACCTCTAAAAGTAGAAAAATCAACTCTCGTTTTTTTTATAGTTTCTACAGTTGTTTCAATACCTTCCATTATTCGGATAATCATAGTATCTATGTGGCTGGTATATGCCCACATCCTCATCCCTATTAATCGTTATATGGATCTGGTTCAAAACTTCCATTTGAGAGATACCTCAAACCTTTTGGAGGATATAAACCTTCTCTGGACATGTGAGGATGCTAGCATCCTCTTGTTATAGACCTGGTTACTATTTTGACAAATTTAGATTTGTCCATAAACGCGTATTGAGCACCAATTTGTGGTCGCAAAGGCGAACCTGGAATGTGCATAGGCGTAGTCAAGAGATTTGCTTCATTCCAGCCACTAGAATTACACGTAGCTCCTCTAGGTACATAATCTTCGATATCCATGGCCGATTTAACATACTTGCCATAAGAGCCTTGCGCCGGCGCCTTACCTTTGTCTATGTTGTTCACTCCTAGTTGCCTAACCAATTCTAACATTTGTTGAAGAAAAACTTTGGATTCCTTTTTCTGTTATTCAAAGTGCTTTAGCAATTCATTCTGCATTAAATTTTATTTGCTCCGAAGCTATATCTTCATCTCGGACGTGAGATTCCAAAGTGGAGAATGATTCTCCAGTGAATTAATCCAGTCTGTTTTACTAACCATTATTCCATTGTGATTTGTGCAACTAGATGTGAGGATCGTTAGCCTCATTGAAACAGCGAGCAAAGCTTTTGAAAATGGCGATTTTCGATCGGCGGTTGAAAGAGAGGATTTTATTGATTTCAAAATATCAATTACACAATGGGACAGTTCTGAGATATTTTGGGTTATATATACCCAGCTCAGCCTAAAAAAGAAGTCGCGTATGCGACATCATATAGAAAGTGCGATGTTGCAAGTAAAAGACGAATGGTAAAATCATAAAAATATTAATAAATATACCCACTTATTATAATACTAACACTCCCCTTCGTACATGTATCCCGCGTAAATCGTAGCAAAATAAAATTTATTTTATTTATTAATTTTAGATGTGGGTTTCATATATCTTCATGTCATGAAGGCAAGAACAATTGTGCTACCGTTTTCACCATCAGCAATAATCCACTGAAGTAGTTATTTGTGCTGAGCCTTGAGCTCGGTAATCCTTTCTTCTGTACCCTTCAGAGCCTTTCCATATTTTTCAATTAGCTGAAACATGCATGCATTAATTCAGAATCTCCCATTACAATTTCACTACTCTCCAAATAGATCAAACTACATTCATCGAAATCAAATTTCAAAACAACCCTGTAAAAAAGAGCCCCTCGACCAAATAAAGTACCAATCAATCAAGAACGTCTAATGACATCACATGTATTAAATTACCTCATCAACTTCTTCAGACGTTATGATAAATGGAGGAGCCATAATTGCAGTGTCTTGTAAAGCGCGTACTAGCATTCCGTACTTCTTACACTGAGCTCCAAAATAATCTCCAATGCCTGAGATTAGACGTAAAATACCATCATACAACACTTCAATTTTTTTTTTAATTTTAAAGAATGTTATAGGTATTGTGTGTACCCCATTCAGGAGGAAAGGGATCATTCGGTGATTTGTTATTTGCGAATTCTGTACCAATAACCAAGCCCGTTCCACGTATCTTCAGGATTTAAGGGACGAGTCAAATGTTATGAACAAAATAAAATGTTCGCTTACAAATATTGATTCATTAAACAAATGCATAATTTTACCTCTCCGATAATGGGACTACTGGAAAATGCTCTGATACCTTCCTGAAATTTTAGGGATATTTTGTTTACATGCGCAACAAAATTTATGTCCCTGTAAAAAACAATATTTTCAGACTTTCTAACGAATAATTATTTTTCAAGGCAAAGTCTTATATACAACAGTTTCACGTACAACTACTATTAGTTATTTTACTTAAGAGTGGTGGTTGGGCATCGTTGGTACCATGTAATTGGTGCACATGACCAACTCTTTTTTTAACATTTTCTGAACTGAATCTTCTATCCCAAAATGATTTTTCCAACTATTTATATGATATCAATATATGAATTCTAAATGTAACTGGAAAAGATTATGAAAAACTTATATACTTGTAGATCTTGAGTGCTTCCAATGCAACAGCGCACGATACAGGATGTCCGGAATAAGTAAATCCGTGGACGAAAGAACCTTAAAAAGAAGACAAATTAGGAGAAGAAAAGGACGTAAGATGGATTCAAATAAAGAATTTTCAATAAATCTAGTCGAAATGTTAGCACCAACCGAGCGCGTTGCTCTGGGAATGAATAACGTCGGAGATTTCTTTGCTCATGAGAACCGCTCCAATAGGCATATAAGCAGAAGAAAGAGCCTGTATGAAATCAATAAGCAAATGTAGGACTTAGCAATTGTTTTATTTATTTTGTAAGGTAAAGAGTTAAATAAATTAATTTTACACATCTCTAAAAGTTCGAACTTTTAGATAAGATGAAATTCTTTTATGGTATCAGAGCCAAAAGGCTCAAACTCTGATAAAGGTCTTGTGTTGAATTCCCATTGGGAGCAACTCCACCCATGCCATATTAAAATGCTCACTCATTAGGTCTCCCAAAAGAGGGAAAAATTGAGTTCAAGATAACATATAGAGAAATAATTAAATAAATAAATTTCATAATTGATTTTTATGTGGAGAATTTACCTTTGCTAAAGAGACGAGATCGGGTTTGATGCCGTACTTATCACAACCAAACATGGTTCCCAACCTTCCAAACCCACATATTACCTCATCAGCAATGAAAAGGATGTCGTATTTTTTTAGAATCGGTTGAATCTGCATATTTGTATTTAAAACATCAAAGTTCGATCAATATATAAAGTCGAGAAAAAAATTAATTAAATATTGAAAGTTTACCTTGTCAAAGTAGGTTGCTGGTGGAGGTATCACGCCACCGGCCCCCATAACTGGTTCCGCAATGAAGGCAGCAATCTGAAGCACTTCCAATTGTTAGTTACAAGGACTCTAATATAGTCAAACACGAAATGGAAAATTATATGGATGGTAAATTTTTTTTTTTTTTTTTTTTTGTAGTGAATGGAAAATTATGGAAATAATAAAATCCAGTTACCGTGTCAGGTCCCTCTTTGAGAATAAGATTTTCCAAGTTGTTAGCTAGCCTGGTAGAGAATTCCTCTTCCGATTCACCTGGAAATTTCTACTTTAATTAGGAATCCATTATTATTATTATTATTATTATTATTATATTAGTGTAAACGAAAACCTGGTTGATGGAAGCGCCAATAATGAGGGCAGTCGGTATGTAATACAAATGGAAATGGAAGATCGAAGTTTTGGTGCACTGGAGGAATACTGTTGTAAATTAAAGATGCGGTTAATAATTTATTTTTCTTAATATAAAATGATGGTTATATTCTGAAAGTTGACGAGCATACCCCGAAAGACTGGCTGATATAAGTGTTACACCATGATATCTGCCATAAGAAATGGAACCGTGAGTATATATATATATATATATACATATATATATTATATATATAATATATATATATATATATATATATATATATTATATATATATATTAGCTGAAATATGCTCCCTGTATTATTCGCATGTTCAAACGACACCCATTTTAAGAAAAATTAAATTTTTAAGTAAAGTAATGACATATGAGTAACTATGTACATATTATTTTAAATGTGTACACAAATCTATATTTCTTTTTTTAAAGTATGCAAATAATTTTGGGCCAGACGGATAAAGAAAGTGTGTAAATAATAATAAAACTGAGGAAGTACTAAAAATTAAGAAAAAAGCCTTACGATTTTGAATGAGCAATGAACTTCTTCTTGTTTGGTCGTCCAAGGGCATTATTGTAATACCAAACAAGCTTCACCTGGAAGCACAAAAATGTTAATATAGTTTAGAGAAATGAAACCAGTAGTTATGTTGATCATTTTAAATTTAGAGAGTCTATTTGAGTAAACTTATTTGAAACATCTTAAAAGTTGTTTTAAGAGCCAATAAAATGTAATTTTTTAAATAATTTATAAGTTGCTAAAATCTTTGATTAATGGTAGAGATGAGTGAGAAAATTCCAACTTATTCTTACTGTTTATGAGCTGTTAGAAGTTTATTTTATAATTTTATAAACTATTAAATATCTTATTTTGTCAAACACATTGATAATGCTTATAAACACTTAAACAAAATGTTATAAAGAGCTTTTAAGTTCAACACCCCTTTAGACGATATCAAATTGGGTGTTTCATAAAGAGGATGAAATTAACCTGTGTATCATTAGCTTCTGAACCGCTATTCGTGAAGAAGACCTTGGCCATTTTGTTAGCAGAGAACATTTTCAAAAGTTCGGTAGCTAGATCCTGCATTCACAATAAAACTACATTTTAAGTGATTTTAAAAATCCATTTCTGAAAACTAGTTGTTTATAAAATTCAGAAAATTATGAATATGCGCTCTTTTTGAATAGTTAGGATAGATTTTAAATTTATGATTTAAGAATTGAATTATTATATTATTTGTTTAGTGTGATTTTATAATTAGAGGAGTGTTCTTATATTAAAATATGAGAGATAATGTGTAAATTGATATTGAATGGAGTAAGTAATTGATAGACTTTATATGTTATGTATAGAGGTGTAGTATTAGGTTCTAAAAAACCAAATTTAAACATCCATACTAAAATGAATTTTAAATTCCAAAATCCAAATTCAAGTTATTAAAACAAAAAAATAACATCACCTAAATTCCTAATAAACTTAATATCATAATACCAAAGTCGGTTTGGTGGTACTGTTAAAGAATGAGTGGTAAAATGGCAACGTGTTTAGTTGCTTAATTGCAGCTTCAATGAGACGGGGTTCGTTTCCACCTGCAAACCAACATGAAAAACGATAACTTTAAAAATATAACTTTTAAATCATGTTTGCAGAGTTTAAATCACAAATCGATCCATATCTTTCTGGCATAATATATTTAGTTCTTAAATTATCTTTTTATCAGATTTAGTCACAATTTCTTAGATATGATCCAATTTTGATCCATAATCGATCGAAAAGGTCAATACGACGTCATTTTGAAATCCAAATCGTTGATTTCCAGCAAGGGAGCTGATGTGGCGTCCAAATGTGCTAATTGTATATTTTTTTTTACAATTTTATTACACAGCATGTGCGTTTAATTTCAACAAATAAATGACAGCCACATCAACTTCATCACAAGTAATCCTCAATTTTAATTTGTCCGTTAAGTCCCACTTTATGAGAAAAAACAACGTCGTTTTGCCTTTTCGGGCGATTTGAAATTAAAATTGGACATTTTTAGAGAAATTGAGACTAAATCTATTTTATTAAAAAATTATGGGATGGTCTGTGATTTAAACTCCATAAATGCATAAGTTGATCAAATTAAGATCACAATTAGGAGCCCCCGTTCATCAATCCAGCATGATAACTTCATATATTGTCATATCAACCGGTTAGTAATTCAACCAAATGTTATCTTGCACTTGTATCATAAATAAGGCCAAGTGATATAATAATCACTAATATGACACAAAAAAAAAAAAGTGGATATAGAGTGTGAATACCAAGAGCAGTACACCATAAGCCAGCAAGAGCGTCAAGGTACTTTTTGCCGTTAGTATCATACACGTAGCAGCCCTAAAACAAAACATGAATCGATATTCACGTTAGAAAAAGGGAATACATTATAATAAACTGAGAAATTGTCTATCAGGTACACACATTTTTCATTTTTCGTGGAACAATCATCAACTTTTAAATATTTCATTTTGAGGTAAAAATGTTCAATTTTTCTATTGACATTTAAAAATTTGAATTTTTCCTTCCTAACAATATTTGGTTCAATTTTATATCCTTCAACAACAAAACCTAATAAATTCAAAACGTAAAAACATGGGTACCTCGGACTTGTCGATTACTAGAGGGTTCACATCTGTAGTCTGCCATCCGGCCGTAAAGGGTGCCAACATATCATGCCCCTTGTAGCTAAAGATATATATGCCAACAGTTAGTAGTCATAAAACCAGTTCGACTGCATTTGTTTTGGAATTATTTGGATAGGATTAGAACTTTTCGAGATCCTATCTCATACGAGTTAGGGATTTAAAATTCAGTTTTTACGTTTTATTTTTCATCCACACTTATAAAATACCTATAAAATCTATTATTGCTCTTCTTAATACAATTTATTTTATACAATTTTAAAATATTATTACTCTTCCCAATATAATTTACTTTATTACTCATACTTTATCTTTCCTAATTTACTCTTACATATGATTTGACATAAAACAAAATTTTACTCTACTAAGACATACATTAAAAGACTCCTATACAATCACATTTTGTTTCGAAAAATCCCTAAACTATTTTATTTATTTTTATTTCAAGAAGCCCCTAAACTATTAATTTTTGTTTCACGAGGCCCTTGGTAACGAAAATTCATGAATTTTGCTGAGTAATTTTAATATTTTTTTATTAAAAGACGTCAAATCAACCAAAATCAATGCTATTATGATCGATTTCCAACAAAAAATGTGTTTTAAACGGATTTTCATTAGGGTCTTAAGAAATAATTATATAATTTAATGTGTCTCTAACGGATTTTCATTAGGCTCTTATGAAACAATTATATACATGGGATGATAAGATTGTTGTCAGTTAAAAATCTTGTTTATGATAAATTATCTTCGTACTTGGAATTAGAAAACCGAGGAGAATAGTAGAAAAGAAAGGTGCATACTCTCTAACATCGGTTGATGAAACATCCTTTGCATCTGTGCTATAGGAACCAGCCTGAAAGCAAAAAGGTGATTTTTTTAAATCCAAATATTGGAAGGAAAGAGAGTAAAATACTACTCCATATAGAAGCACATTGAGGCCTTTGCCACAATCCCATCTTTCAAAATAAAGACAAACAAAATCCCAGAAAAAATCAAATAAGTAGAACATAAACTATATACTCGTGAATAAAGATCTTTTCAAGAATCAAGAAACGGAAAAAAAAAAAAAAAAAAAAAAATCAAACCCCATAAAGGGTTCTTTACAAGTTTACAGAGATCACAAGTATGAAAAAAAAAAAATCATCTATTGTACGTATAGATACAAAAAACCACACATTAACACACACAAGAATGAGACGGTATAATTTAAATGATTAGAGTTTCACTACTCATGACTCAAAGGTTATGGTTCACAACTTTACTAATTTAAATAACACACCCACAAGAATGAATATGTGTGCAAAATATGCATATCGCCATTTACCATTTTTTTTTACAGGAAAACGGTACTATTCTTGACAAAGTGTGTTTGAGGGAGAGAGGAGGGTGGTTTAATAGTAGTGGATGAGTGGCAAAATGAACATCAAATAATATAATTGTAGCGATAAGTCAATAAATCCATCCATAATCTATAATTTATAGTAGGACAATAAATCTATCCATTATCTATAATTTATAGTAGGAGTAGTATTTATATGAAATGATTAGTTTATTATGAAATTATTTAAGAATATTATTAAATATATAAATAAGAGTATAAACACTACAAAATACTGTCCAAATAAAGAGGGATTTAAAGAGGGGCAAAGGGTTAAAGAGGGATTTAAAGAGGGGGAGAGACCCTCGACAAAACAGGCCTCGCCAAACTACCCCTCGTCTCGCCCCTCGCCAACTAATGAGGGGAGAGCGCCCTCGTCTCGGGTGGCTGAAGCTTAGCGAGCACCACGGCCCTCGTCTACTAAAGCCCTCGTCTCGCCCCTCGTTAGTTAACGAGGGGAGGCACCCTCGTCAGCCTAATTTAAAAAAAAAAATCGCAGGCCGCACCCGTGGGCGGGCAAGACCCGACCCGACCCGCGCGCGACCCGCGTGCAAGCAAGCTCGAACCTGTGACCTCCCAAGAGGGAGAGACCTATCCCTTTCTCCTTACCGTTTGGGAAAGACTTATCATTCGAAATATTTTATATTGTAATAGTATATGTATTATTTCTTATTTTGATTTTTTTTTTTGTAAAAACATTTAATTAACTCCTATTTTGTTTATACCTTTAATTAATATTATTATAAATCATTTTATTTATGATAACACCATCAAAATTAATTATATTAATATTATCATTTTAAATTACATTATTTTCATATTTTGATTTATTTGTTAAAACTTTGAATTATTCTAATAATTTATTAATTTCTATTATGATTACACTTTTAATTAATTATTATATATCTTTACATTTATGGTAACAATTTCAAAATGAAATTTATATTTATTCTCACATATAAAATGAAATTAACACTTGCAAAATTACATTTCACTTATGTACATAATCTTTTTTAATATAAAAAAAAAATTAACGCCCCCTTGTGCATACATGCATATATATATATATATATATATATATATATATATATATATATATATATATATATACATATATATATATATATATAATTTTTTAAATTAAAATATTTTGAATATATTATGGATAAATTAATCAGATATTAATTATAATTACAGCACATACACAAATTAACCTAAATAATTCATTAAAAATCTTACTAATTAAAATATTTAAAATAAAATTAATATATCACTCGTAAAAAAAATTAGTTGTATATTAAGACATATATATTTATTTAAAATTAAATAAATTATCACTTTTATATTCAACATATATATTTGTTCATTTAAATTAAAATATTTAGAATAAAATCAAAATATCATGTATATTTATTTTAAATATATATTAACACATAAATATTTATTTTAATTAAAATGAAATTAAATATTACTTAATGAGGGCTTTAAGAAGGATAATAATTAACAAAGAGTAGTTATCCCTCATAATATTGTAATGGAGTCTACCAAGGGCATTGCCCCTTGCTAATTAACAAGGGCAAGCATTGCCCTCGTTAACTTTATAATTTGAAATTGCCGAGGGGGACGGCCCTCGTTACCTACCGAGGGGATCCACGCCCTCGTTAAGTTGCTGCAATTTGACCGAGGCGAGGGAAAAACCCTCGTTAATTGACGAGGGGGCCCACACCCTCGTTAATTTTGCTAACGTGTGACCGAGACGAGGGGACCACCCTCTTTAACTAACGAGGGGGCCCACACCCTCGTTAATGCCCTCGTTAATTTAAAAATGTGTATCCCTCGCCCCTCTTTAATAACGAGGGTTATAAAAGCCCTCTTTAAGTCCCCTCTTTATTTGAGCATTTTTTTGTAGTGAAAAAATTTCATCAATAATATTAGAAGTTAGAGGTAAAAAAATCTACAACTATTACAATATAATAGCACTGATCCAGATTTTTTATACTCAATCTTGATGAGATTTTTGATATTCCTGTTCAAATATTTAATACTTTAAAATTGTTTTAGATAAGCTTATCATTAACTATTTTCATACAATACTTTGACATTACATGATTTTATAATCAATCTATCTATAATCTATAATAAGAGTATGTATAAAGTGAAACTGGTTAATACATGAATCATTATAGCATATTAGTTGTTTTTACTATACATGAATCATTATAGCATATTAATTGTTTTTACTAAAAAATATTAGTTGGTTTCATTGGAGAATTTTAATTAATTTTCAGTAATAATAATAATAATTAACAATATTTGACATATATATTATGAGTAATTCTCTTGTGCACTTGGTGTATGGTGCACTCACTTAATAGTTGACCATGTTTACACTGAAAAGTTTGTTCCAATTACACTGCAAAGTGTGGTTGGATTACACTGAAAATCAGTTATAGTGTAAATTTTTCAGTGTAATCCAACCACACTTTTCAGTATAATTGAAATAAACTTTTCAGTATAAATATGTACAACTGTTGAGTGAGTGCACCGTGCACTTGGTGTATATGAGAGTTTGCCATATATTATAGATTATAAATTGAATTTGACTATGAAGACCCCAAATTTATGAATTTGACATATTTTTATAAGCCAATATAATTATTTTAGTAATCCAATTTAATTAAATATTATTTAAACCTATCAGTGAATTAAATATTATTAATTTTTTTTAAAAAAAAATTAAACAATTTTAGATTTACGAAAAACAATTATATATGTTTTTTGTAACTAAAATCTAATTTATTGAATAATTTTTGTAATATTAGTTTATAACGATAAGTTTATCCTAAATAAATTTTAGTGTTAATTAGTTGATTTGACGTTGAGGTGGAAGACACATCATATAATCGAGTTTTATTTGGCTTGCATTTTATAAAATTTGGCTTAAATTTGCTAAACTTAAAAGATAGTATCTTGGGTTTGCAAGTTTATTTTTTATTTGTAAATGTGTTGATTTAGACTACTTATAAATATATAATTTATTCATTTTTACGCATTTAATTCTATATGTGTCCAAGTTGAGTCTTTAAAAAAAATATCTAATTAATTATTTTTTATGTCTAAATTGTTTATATAAATGTAGTGTCCATTTTTTTTATTGAATAAAACTACTTATAAATTATAATTGATTTATTTTTATGCAATTAATTGTATATCTTTTTAAATTAATAAAAAAATCCAAATAAAAACATAAAATTTTCCAAATTAAAATAAAATTCTACATCCAAAGAAAAAAAATTGTATTTCAATGTCCGTCTTGGAAAGAAAATTCCTCCTCTTCATTCTCCTAAGAAGGATTTATATTTAAATCCTCAACCCATCTTGGACGAGGCCTACGCTTTCCACCTTGACGTTTCCTCTACTTCTCTCTTTGCCTAGTCATTTTCTCCATCTGCTTATGTACAACATCACCATTCAACTGTCGCTCTAGGTTGGTGGTGAGGTGAGAGTCGATGGAAGAGAATGGGAGGACGAGCTTGATCCACAAGATCGTAAGATGGTTTTACCGAAACCGCCTAACACAGTGAACTGTCCCTTTTTAGGCTCAACATTTTAAAGATATAACTGATTCTCATCAACCAGGGTGGGCATTGGGTTCGACCCAGACACCTCAACCTGCTGATCAGCAGGAGGCTGAGATATTGTCTAGGCATTAATAATTGCATCGTTGACTTGAACCGAAAATACTAACTTTCTACTAGTAGTTTCCCCGCAAGCGTACAGGTTCACTGTAGTATAAGCAAGTATAGGGACCAAGTAGTATCGAACCCAAGGGAAGGGATGTATGCGAATAGATCCCTGAAGATCTACGCGTCGTAATTAATATGAGTGTATGTTTTGAGTTTTTTTAGAAGAAAATATTGTTGATGGTCTTTTTATGATCAATATGATTAGTGGCTGTTTTAGCTAAGAAAGATCATCAAACAAGAATCAAAATCATGGAATTTAGATAAGTGATGCTCAAGAAATAATTTTGCAAGAGTTTGGACTTGTATTGAATTGTTCTCCCTTTTTCATGAAAATGAATGGGGTATTTATAGACATACAAAGAGGACATGTGTCACCATCTTGGTGGCTTAACCATTGGATCTTTGCCAAGTGTTAGGACACTTGTACAACATCTACACTATTTCTCATTGGATGGGTGCCAAGTGTTGAGACACTTGGACCATATCTAAGCTAGTGACTCTTGGAGTTCCCCATGTTGTACTTGGTCTTTGGCAACACTGAGATGCTCTCGATGGTGACCGGTTGCTCGTTTGTACGTCTTCGTTAGATGTCATGGTCCTTTGCGTTCCGAGCTGTTCGCTCCTCGCTTAGGATTGTTTTACAATGTTGCTCGCTCCATTACGGAGTTGTTCGCCCAAATTGATCCTGGTTTGCGCCGCTTGCACAGCTGTTCTTTGCAAGGCTGCTCGCCACAATCCTGCTTGCCGCATTAGTACTTTTCTACAAAACTGTTCGCTCAACGAAGCTGCTAGCTCCTTTACAAAGCTGTTCGCTCCACGAAGCTGCTAGCTCCTTTCGTTTATTATCCTGTTACCAAGTCTAATAATCTCTTCTGTTTATTAATTACTTACTTGTTCGCCACCCAACAATTGCCCCCTAGCTTGGTCTCGCGTTGGGCATGGTTTGATCAATTGAGACCAAGCTATAATCTCTTTGAAAATTGGGCGAGCAAGAAGGAAAAAATGGCTATTCATTTGGGCGAACATTCGAGCGGTCGAGCGAACAAACGAGCATGGGAACATGCATGCGCGGCCAGCAGCGAACGCCCTTTCGTGTCGCGACGGTTGGATTCCCGAGGCACGGAATGCGAGGCGTCGCGTCAGTCATGCGCGTCTCCCAATTTGCCTATAGGGGCCTATAGTACTTTGCAAATATTGCATTTTCGCCCCCATTTTATTCTTATAAATAGGCGGTTCCTTCTTCATTTCTTTCTTTTCGGACTTCCGTCATTGATACCTTCTCGAGCTTTTCCCTCTTGCAATTCTTGCATTCAGATTTCTTCGTGTTTGCTCTAGATTTTGGTTCTCCGAAGGTAATCCATCTTATATTTCTTTTTCTTTCTTTAATTTCGTAAATTTTTTTCTATTTTCCCGCATTTCTCGCAACTGTGACTGTAATTCCGGCCGTGGACCACCGTAGCGCCGCCGTCTTGTTGACGCCGTCGCCGCCATCGTAACTTCGTAACTTCTCCGGTGGCATCATTATTCGTATATTACCCCATACTTAGCCAAATTTCTTCATTACTTATTTCAAATGGAGTTTTCCCCCTCAAGCTCCTCTCAATCCGGACCCGGGCGAAACCCGGAGAAAAGACCCGTAGACCCATCTCCTCCGCGCAGATCTGTTCGCCAAGCGCTAGCGAACAACCCGCACACATTATTGGTGGATGAAGGCGTGGACTCAGACGCGAGCTCCGTTGTTCGCTCGGTAGAGATGTTCGCCGCTGACCGCTCTGGCGATCAAGAAGAGATTCACTCTCTTGCTCGCGAACCTGAAACATCTTCTGACCTTGGAGAAGATTCTGCAGCAGTGGCCGCGGAGATAGAGGGTTCAATTGACCTTGAGGGCGATCAAGCTGACACTGCTGGCGAGCAGCGAGGTGGCGAGCAGGGAGGTCACACGCTCACTTGGAAGTTTTTAAGGGAAATCAATTTTCCCATCTCTCAAACTACACCAGAATCTCGGATCCCGGAAGGAGTTGTTCGTGACAACGGGTGGGCGGACTATTCTGCTCGCTACTCGAAGACTTTTGCCCCCACATCGAGGGTAATTATGAAGGCTCAGGATGGAGACTATGCAGCGAGCAAGGTTGCTAGTGTATGTGTGGAGAGTGATCTGGCGAGCATCCGTGAAACGTACAAAATCCCCTACGATATTTTCATGTATGTGCCGAAGAAAGGAGAGACTGCTGATCGCCCCCCTCCTGGCTGTACGGCGATTAACTTGGATGTGTTAAACATGGGTTTTCCGCTCCCCGTCCATCCGCTCATTGGCCGCTTCTTATCTGACATGAATCTGGCGATCACTCAAATCACCCCAAATGGTTGGAGTACTCTTCTAGCCTCCATGACTCTTTTTGGTCTTGAGGGCTATAAGAATAAGATAACAACCGCGGAGATCCTTTACGCCTTGACCATTTCCGAGGACGGTGCTGGCTGGTATTACGCTAAGGCGAAGACCGGATTGAAACTCGTTGAAGGTGTTCCCAATAAGATTAAGGGTTGGCATTGCCAATTCTTCTTTATTGGTGGAGATTGGTGAGCAACTGAGGGATTCGCTGGCGGGCAGGCGCGTATCATGTCGCCTGAAGGATTTGGAAAAATCAAACGTAGGGCTAATTTTGTCTTGCTAATTCATAAGTAGGACTAATTTTAATCCTTTTCTTTGTTTTGCAGGTCCGAGAAATTTGAAGTGGGGGCATCCCGATATCAGCGACGAATACCTCTTCACGTTAGCCATCATTTCTCTTCGTGACGCTGCTAGTCGCGATTTGGAACATCTTTCAAAAGCTCATTGCCGCAAGCTTGCTGGCTTGATTACGAGTCCCCACCACCTTGAAGCTCAGGCTGCTATCCCCGAAGGTAACTTTCTTGCCCGCCTGTTATTCCTGCTCGCCACTTTTCTTACTCGCCTAACCCTTGTCTTTTTCTTGACAGATCAACGAGTCATCGTTGCTATCCCGGCTGTGCCTGAATCATATTACCTGCTCACCAGACGAGTTAAACAAATGGCCGAAGCTTCAAGAAGAAAGATGGATCCTCCCCTTGCCATCATGCGCCTCCGGGCAGGAGAGAACCCTTCTGGTCGCCCAGCCGCCGGAGCTGGTCGCCCTAAACCTGCGGCCAAAACTACTTCCTCTCCGCGGGATGCAAGGAAGGAAAAGGAGAGGGAACGGGATAGGGATAAAAGGAAAGCGCCACGAGGCGACGATGCTCGCGGCACTCGCGATGATGATCGTGCCTCGAAGCGATCAAAAGCTGCGGTGGAGGTGAGCAGCATTGTTCCCAGATCTCCTGCATCTAAGTCCACCTCCTTGGAAGTGGTGGACGAACAACAAGTGGTCGCTGGTCTGGTGGCGACCAAGAGAGGCGACAATCCCAAAGATACTTCTTATTTGGGTTGGGACCCCGTCAAAATTAAGGAGTAAGTTAACTGTCTTGGACTTTTTTGTTGTTCGTCGCTTGGCGCAATGTTGCTCGCTTACTGACATGTTTTTGTTTTAGGTATAACCCCGCTCACTATCCTGGTCGCGGGACTACTCTTCACCATTTCTCCGTGGTGAAGAATGCTCCTTCTTCGTTTTCTGATATTCCTGATGTCCCTGTTCGCCGAGCAGCCGAGACAGTTCCCAGGGCCTGGACGAAGTCGGCGAACACCCTTGTTGCTAGCCAATCTGCTAGTGACAATGTTCGTTTGATGGCGTACAATGCTAGCCATCAATTGATCCAGTCCCAGATGCTGCTCGACCAAGTCACGGAGCTCGAGCGGACAAACCGTGATTTGGGTCTTCGTATGGAGAGGATGGACGAAGAAAGAATCTCCGCCATCAAAGAGTGCAAGGCCGAGCATGCTAAGGAACTGGCCTTGATGGAGAGTAAGATGGAGGCCTCCTTGGCCGGCGAGAAGAGTGCCTTGGACAAGGCTCAAAAGATGATGCTGGAGGTAAAAACTTCAGATCTGAGAGCCGAAAGGGCTGAAAAGGAGCGAGCAGACTTAGCTTCTCGCCTGCTAGCTGCCGAGGAGCACATCAAGAGATTGGAGGAGGAGCGTAAGAACATGATCGACTATGAAGTCCATGAGCAGGATGTGTTGGATAAGACCAACTTCGGGTATATCTGTGCATTTGCTGAATGTTTGAGGTCTGTTCACTTCGCCCATAATCACAACCAAGATATTCATGGCGCGGTGAAAGCGGACTTCATTGAATATGTCAAGAATTACCCCCCTGCTCCTGGCTCTACCTTGTTCGTCTCTGATCTGGCCGATCTTGGCTTCCCCTTGGATGTCTTCGGCGAGGAGGTCGACATTGCTGCCCCCACTTATGGCGGCCAGCCTGACCCTGCTCCAGCGACGACCAGCACGGTGGCCACTGATGAGGTCTTTGAAGGGTTGGCGTCTCTTCCTTTAACGCCAATAGATGGGGCTGGCACAAGTGCCTCAGGCGAGCAGCCGAGTGTTCAGGCGACCAGAACTGCAGATGCTCCTCCTCCACCTCCCTCTTGAAGACTTAGTTTTTTATTTACAATAGGATGTACACTCTTTCTGTATTTCTTATTTCTATTGTAAACATCTTTTGACTTAAAGAAATGAAAATTTTTGCTCATCTACAAATTTGTGCCTCTTTGTTTGTCTTACTTAATTGCTCGCCTCTTTCTTTTGCTTATGACTTAGTTTCTAAGTGTTCCTTTTTTCTTAAGGTAAACACTTAGTCAAATTTTAAGTTGGTCACTTGGTTCTTATAGAACTTGACCTTTAGTTGTTTGGGCCATTTTGGTCGCTTGTGGACTTGGCCTTGCATTAATGTGGGCTATTGGTCCGTTATGGACTTAGCCTTGTTTTTGCTTTTAATAAGCTCTATGGTTCGTCTTATAACAGACTTGCACTTTTCAAATTTTTTTTTTTTTTTTTTTTGGGCGAGCAACTAAGTAATTTGGACTTAAGGCTCAAAATCCAAAAGAAAGCAAGACAAAAGATAAATACGATTCTGCTCGCCTAGTAACTGCACAACTGCTCGCTTTTATATATAAACTTGCGCAAAAATCAAATAATTACAAGGATCTATTTATAAAACTTCTAAGACTTACAGGACTTCATTGATAGTACTTCTTGAGCAAAGTGGTATTCCAAGAGTATTGGGACGACTTGCCTTCCATGTCTTCAAGGTCGTATGTGCCATTGTGCCACTTATTCGTCACCTTGTATGGGCCCTCCCAAGTCGGGCCGAATACTCCTGGTGGTATTAAAACTTTTCGAAGTACTAAGTCCCCAACATCGAATTCCCTTGCTTTTACTTGAGAATTGTAGTACTTCACCGCTCTTTTCTTATAAATCGCATTTTTCAATTCTGCTGTTATTCTTTTTTCTTCAAGCAAGTCCAACTCTGCTGCCATTGCGGAATTGTTTGCTTCTTCGTCGAACGCAGCTGTTCGTTTTGTTGGAACTTTTAACTCAACCGGTATTACTGCTTCCGTCCCGAATGCCATTGTAAATGGTGTTTCGCCTGTGCTTGTTCTGTGAGATACTCGGTATGCCCACAACACCTCTGGTAGCTCTTCAGACCACTTCCCCTGTTTATCGGCTAAGCGAATTTTCAAAATATGTTTTATTATTTTGTTCACTGCTTCTACTTGGCCGTTTGACTGGGGATGGTACAGTGTTGAAAAATGTTTCTTCATTCCCCACTTTTCACAAAAATCTCGTATCTTTTTTCCTTCAAACTGTTTTCCGTTATCCGTCACGATCGCTTGAGGCACCCCAAAGCGGCAAACAATGTTTCTCCATATAAAGTTAATCATTTTCTCCTGTGTAATTCGCACAAGCGCTTCCGCCTCAGCCCACTTCGTGTAATAGTCTACTGCCACCACTGCGAATCGAACATTCCCTTTTCCTGGTGGAAAGGGCCCGATGAGGTCAATTCCCCATTTCGCAAACGGCCACGGACTATTGACAGAGATTAGTTCGTGTGGGGGCTTGTGGATGTTTGGGGCGAACAATTGACACCTATGACAAGTTCGGGCAACTTTGATTGCGTCCTGGAGGAGGGTCGGCCAATAATATCCTTGTCTTACGGTCTTGTATGCTAATGCTCGTCCTCCAGCGTGATTTCTGCATATACCTTCATGAATTTCCTTCAGTACTGCTTGTCCTTGCCCCCTAGCCAAGCATTTCAGAAGTGGGAGCGAAATTCCTCTCTTGTACAACTGTCCGTCCATCATGGTGTATCTTGCTGCTCTCTTGACTAACTTGTTAGCTTCAGACGGGTTGTCTGGCTTTTTGTCGTTTTGCAAATACTCAACGATTGGTATTCTCCAGTCGTCTTCTTCGAAATCTTCGCTGACTTGATACATCTTGTAGTCTTCGGTTGATGGTTTGGACATTTTTGTCAGCGTAACTCCCGTCAACTCTGCTGGTCCCGTGCTCGTTGCTAACCTGGCTAATGCACCTGCTTGAGCATTGTTGTCTCTTGGTATCTGTTCGATGTATATTTGCTCGAACAAGGAGGCCAGGTGAGCAACAATCTTTTGATACAAGGCCATATTCTCGTCCTTTGCCTCGTACTCCCCTCGAACTTGGTTGACAATCAATTGTGAATCCCCGAAAATCTGCAGCTTTCTAACTCCAACTGCTAGTGCTAGGCGTAATCCAGCGATCACAGCTTCGTACTCTGCTTCATTATTTGTCGCCATGAAATCGAACCAGACTGCTGAAGTAAAAACTTGCCTATCTGGGCTTATCAGGACTATACCTACCCCCGATGCTGTATTAGTTGACGATCCGTCAACATACATGTGCCATGGATGGCTATGTCCTCTCGTTGGATCTTGGGGGAAAGTCAGTTCGACTATAAAGTCTGCCAAGGCTTGCCCCTTGATCGCTGTTCGAGGAGCATATGAAATCCCGAACTGACTGATTTCCAAGGACCACTTTAGGAGTCGACCAGCTGCATCGGGTCTGTGCAGTATTTGCTTGAGCGGGAACGTTGTCAACACTTCCACTTGGTGGTCGAAAAAATATGAACGAAGTTTCCTGACGCTCATCACCAGCGCATATGCTAGCTTTTCTGTTGGTGAATATCTGAGTTCTGCTTCGTGTAAAGCTTGGCTCACATAGTAGATGGGCAGGTGGAACTTTCCTTCTGCTCGAACGAGCACTGAGCTGATTGCTACTTCTGAAGCTGCCAGGTACAAGTATAACTTCTCCCCTGGGATCGGCTTGGCAAGAATTTTCGTGTCACTGAGGTACTCTTTCAGCTGCTCGAACGCTTGTTGATAGGCGTCTGTCCATTGAAACGTTCCCTTCTTGATTGCCTCGAAGAACGGCCTGCACTTGTCTCCGGATCTTGAGACGAACCTGCTCAAAGCTGCTAGACATCCGGTTAGCCGTTGGACCTCTTTAACTGATCTGGGTGGCTGCATTTCCATGATCGCTTTCACTTTTACGGGATTTGCTTTGATTCCTCTTTGACTGACTAGATGTCCCAAGAACTTCCCAGAATGGACTCCAAAACTGCTTTTCTTAGGGTTCAGTTTCATGTTGTATGTTCGAAGTATCCCAAACGTTTGAGCTAGATGCTGCAAGCGATCTTCCTTTTTGGAGCTCTTGACAACAATATCATCTACGTACACTTCCATTGTCTTCCTGATGTGATCATCAAACATCTTATTGACCAATCTCTGGTATGTAGCTCCAGCATTGATTAACCCAAATGGCATTCTCTTCCAGCACAATAAGTTTTTGTTGGTGTAGAACGCCGTATGCTCTTGATCATCGGGATGCATCGCTATTTGATGATATCCTGCGAATGCATCCATGAACGTGAGAAGTTCATGTCCAGCGGTGCTATCAACTAGTTGATCGATGTGAGGCAATGGGAAATTATCTTTTGGGCAGGCGGCGTTGAGATCTGTGAAGTCGATGCAGAGTCTCCACGCTCCAGTCGCTTTTCTGACCAATACTGGATTCGCCACCCATTGCGGGCATAACGCTTGTTTGATTAAGTCATTATCCAGCAGCTTTTTAACCTCCACATCGAGCGCCTCGTATTTGTCGGGCCCAAATTTTCTCCTCTTCTGATGGATTGGCTTCTTCCTCGGGTCGATGTTGAGTTTGTGGCAGGCATGTTCGGGGCTGATGCCCACCATGTCTGCATGCGACCATGCGAACACATCGAGGTTTGCTTTAAGAAACTCAATCATGTTGGTCCTGTACGGCTCTGGTAGCTCGGACCCTATGAAGAGTTCTAAGCCCTCTTGGTTCGGGTCGACTTTTACAGTTTCCAACTCTTCGACCGGGGTAGCCCTTCGTTTCTGGCCTTTCCATCTAGGGTCAATAATGGGCCCCTCTGTCTTAAGCTCATCTTCGATTTCTATTGGTTCTGCCCCCAGTCGTGGCTCGATGTCCTCTGCGTCGACGTCCATTGCCGTTGTCTGTTTTTCTTCGGTGTTGGTTGCAGCAGCTTCTTTTCCTCTTGTTTGGACAAACTGTTCGTCTTTGCGTTCTTGCTCGTCCCCGCCCAACTGTGCGCCTACGCACATGTGCTCGTCGATGCGCGGCTGTTCGTCTGCGCATAGTTGCTCGTCGCTGTGCGGCTATTCGTCTGTGCATAGCTGCTCGTCGACTTCCATTATTTCAGTGTCGATAGAAGTCGTGGCCTCGCTATCGCCTCCGTCCTTGTCTGAGCACCCGTCTGTCATGTTGACTTGGTGATCCTGCAACTGTATCTGCAAAAGACACGCACGAGCCTTCTTCTGGTCTCCTTTGACTGTACCTGCACCCTTCTTTGTTGGGAATTTTAAACAATAATAGTACGTTGAAACAACTGCTTTAAATTCATGCAAGAAAGGACGGCCGAGGAACCCGTTATAGGTGGACTGTTGTTCTACAACCAGGAAGTCTACCATTCTATTCATTTTCCTTTCCGGGTCCTCGATTGATACAAGCTCAACTGCCAACGTAACTATTCCTAGCGGGGTGGTTACAGCATTTCCGAATCCTACAATCTTGTGATCACAGTCTTTGATGTACTCGGCGCAATCTCCTAGCTGGTCCACCGTGCTCTTGAACAGGATGTTCGTATAGGAACCAGTATCGACAAGTAGACGGTGCACTTTTGTCCCCATAATATTGGCGCAGATGACCAACGAGTCATTGTGAGGAGTGAGTACCCCGTCTAAGTCTTTTTCTGAGAAAGTTAGGTCCCCTGTTCGTCTGGTTGATGGATTCACACCCACTTCCATCACTTGATCCACTGCTCTCAGTTCTGCTTTCCTCTTTCTTTTTGACATAGGTGGTCTCCCATCAGAACAACCACCTACTGGTCCAGTGGGTTCTAGCATTAAGATCTCCGGGATATGCCTTGCTAGGGCTGCTGGGACCTTCCTTCCTTTCTTACCAGTTTTACTTGGTTGTTCATCACTGTCTCCATCATCCGAACTGGACGGTTCTGGTGCCCTTGGCCTTTTACCTGGTTCCCTCTTCACGAATTCGGACAACTTTCCTTCCTCATAGAACCTCCACAACTGCTTCAATAGATCTCGGCACTCGCTTGTGAAGTGGCCGATGTTCTGATGATATGCGCAGTATTTGTTCGGGTTCAACTTTCCTCTCTCTTGCCTTATCCTCCGTGGCTCTGACAACATTTCCCTGTCTTTAACGTTGTTGTACACAGCGTCCACGGACATGGTAAGGACTTGGTTCAGCTTTTCTTTCAACTCAGCTCCCTCATTGAACGACTTCATGTTCTTCGGAGCCTTGTAATCACTTCCTCCCGACTTCTTGCCAAACTTTTTTGGATCAGCTTTGTCTTCCATCTCCCTGTGCAGGGCCTCCTGCATTGACACGTGGATTCCTGCTTTGTGTCTGAATTCCGCGTATGTTTTCGGGCAAGTCAAATGCATTTCCTTCCACAAATCAGTTCCTTTCTTTAACCCAGTCATCACTGCCACTATCTTTGTGTCCTCACTCACCATCTCGCCCTCCAGTAAGACTTTATCAAATCTTTCCAGGAATTGCTTGTCAGACTCCTCGTTTCCCTGCCTAATATCTGCCAGACGGTGTCTGTGGGTCAAGTAGGACCCGACAGTTGAGAAGTGAGACAGAAACTCTTTGCTTAGTTGGGCAAAAGAGTTGATGGAGCCAGGAGCCAGTGCTGAAAACCATCTGTGCGGGCCATCTCCAAGGGTGAGTGGAAAATTTCGGCATTGTGTGGCGTCGGTTGCCCCCATCGAAATCATAAAATCCGAATATTTCGTCGCATCAATGCGAGGGTCCGACGTTCCTTCATACAGGCTGATGGCCGGAAATTGTATCTTCTTCTGGATTGGTGCATTGAGGATGGATGGAGATAACAGTGAAGAAGGGAGAATAGTCGATCCGACACCTCTCTGAGATTCCAACTGTCTTTGTAATTCCTCGATCGCCTTTCTCATTTCCTGCAATTCATTTGGGGGAGTCCTCCCGATGGAAGGCTGTTCATCGTGATTGGGTTCAGTGACCTCTTCACGACGCAGTCCCTTGCCAACGGGACGTTTCTCCTGAGTTATCTTCCTAGCAGCGTTGCTAGCTCCATTTGGCCCTAGTCGGCCAAAAGCTGATCTCCTGATTCGGTCATGCACCGATGGGCGAGCAGGATGGCGTGATCGCTCCTCGTTCCTTCGGGATGGCTCCCTCCTATTTTCATTCCTTGTTCCTAGTCTTTCCAAAGCACTTGTTCGAGAAGTACTTTTGCTTGACTCATCTGCTCGACTTGGTGATGATTCCCCTCGACTTCCCAGACGCTCGCTCAATGGAGCTTTTCCTTTGTTTCTACGGACTTCAGCACTGTCAGCCTCATCACGGCGCACATCCTCTCTCCTTTTACTTCGCTGTTCGCCCGTTCGTTCCTGCTCGCCTGCTCGATTGGTCGTCACAGGTGCTCTTGACGGTCCTGCTGCTTGTCGATTTTGTAATGATTGAAGGACAGCGATCGTTTTTGCTAGCTCCTCCGGGTTCTGAGCAAGTGCTTCCACTTCTGGTGGGATTGTATCAATGGTGACCTGAATGTTTCTTTGCGAAGTTGCTCTCACCGTTCGTGCATGTCCCTCGGTGGACGAAACCCTAGTCCTCGGTTTACGACTCGGAGATACACTCGAATGTCGTTCATCTTGTGATCTGACCATCTTGGTTGCCAAAATGTATGAGATAAACAAAGGAGTGAAGTAATCTTGTTCTTGCAAACACTTTTCCCAAGGGTTACTAGCCTTGTGTGTGAATATGAAGATTCAAAAACCCTAGTTCATGCACACATGCATTAAAACCCTCAAAGTATTATATGTCTTTGTCCTAAAAATGTGCGTTCTTATTTTCCGGCAGCTGCTTCCCGGATTCCGGCGAGATTTTGCAGATTCCGGTGGGAGTCTTCAACCTTTCTTCGAATTTTTCATAAACGAAGGTTCGAACCCTCCTTCTAGTGCCAATTGTTGATGGTCTTTTTATGATCAATATGATTAGTGGCTGTTTTAGCTAAGAAAGATCATCAAACAAGAATCAAAATCATGGAATTTAGATAAGTGATGCTCAAGAAATAATTTTGCAAGAGTTTGGACTTGTATTGAATTGTTCTCCTTTTTTTCATGAAAATGAATGGGGTATTTATAGACATACAAAGAGGACATGTGTCACCATCTTGGTGGCTTAACCATTGGATCTTTGCCAAGTGTTAGGACACTTGTACAACATCTACACTATTGCTCATTGGATGGGTGCCAAGTGTTGAGACACTTGGACCATATCTAAGCTAGTGACTCTTGGAGTTCCCCATGTTGTACTTGGTCTTTGGCAACACTGAGATGCTCTCGATGGTGACCGGTTGCTCGTTTGTACGTCTTCGTTAGATGTCATGGTCCTTTGCGTTCCGAGCTGTTTGCTCCTCGCTTAAGATTGTTTTACAATGTTGCTCGCTCCATTACGGAGTTGTTCGCCCAAATTGATCCTGGTTTGCGCCGCTTGCACAGCTGTTCTTTGCAAGGCTGCTCGCCACAATCCTGCTTGCCGCATTAGTACTTTTCTACAAAACTGTTCGCTCAACGAAGCTGCTAGCTCCTTTACAAAGCTGTTCGCTCCACGAAGCTGCTAGCTCCTTTCGTTTATTATCCTGTTACCAAGTCTAATAATCTCTTCTGTTTATTAATTACTTACTTGTTCGCCACCCAACAAATATAATCTAAACTAAATTACTCTATGAATGCAAAAAAGGAAAATTAAACTAAGAACGTAAAAGTGTGTTTTCAAATATGAGATGATGATGCTCAGGATAAGAACTCCTACGTATACTAACGGAGCAGGTACATAATCAGAATAACCGTGACACGCAAGAAATAACCTAAGTAAAAGATTGTAAGATGAAAGCTCAAGAATTCAAACCCTAATACTTTATCCTAACAATCGACTTCACTAATCCACTAACAAGTTAATAGATTGTGCTTAACTAACGAAACCCTAATTTAACTAAGGTGATGCGGTCGTCCTCCCTAGATAAACCAATAGATTAATTAACCCTTTCTAAACCCTCTCATTAAGTCTACTAGTTGTTAAAGAGTGATAAGATCGTCCTCTCTCGAACACTTTTCAAACAAAATTTAAAGGTACAGTTAAGATTGATTTTAAAAATTCATTAATTAAGAGAATTAAAACTAAACGTCATGAATTACCCTAATTACGTACCCACATCCTACTTCTACGAGTTCATCCTACCCCAAGCATGCAAGGGTTTTAGCTAGACAAGATTTTTACGGAAACAAAAACAATCAAAAAAGTAACGAACATGAACATAATGATTTTAACTAAGAAATTATCAAACATAAACTAGGGTTTAAAGAAATAAATGCTAAGAACTGAAATTAAATTAATAAAACGAAGTCTCGAGTATTCAAGAACAAAGAACTAAAGGAAAGAAACTAAAAATCAAAACCGAACTATGAATTCGTTAGTAAACCTCAATTACACGTGAAAATTAAGCTTGCTCGTCTCTTCTCCTCTTTCTCTCTCCAAAAACTAACTCTAAAAGTGATGTGGTATCAAGTGGTGTGTAAAAACGTATTCGGGACGAGTATATATAAGCGTCGGACCGAATCGGGAACTCATGGGCCGAAAAACACGAATAGCTCGAGTAGAGCTCGAGTAAATTCTACTCGAGCAAGTCCCCACTCGAGTATTGAAATCCTCCAGAATACAAAAACTACTCGAGCTCCTTAGTTCGAGTAGACACTACTCGACCACTACCAACTCGAGTGCTCGAATAGTAGCTACTCGACCAGGCATGGCTCGAGTGCTCTACTCGAGTGCTTGAGTAGTGTTTACTCGAGCACCTTCAGCTTGCGTACTTCAGTGACACTTTTGCTCACTCGAACTAATACTTTTCGTATTTCTTCTGTATCTTCTCATCCGGACATCCATTTGAGTCGATTCAAAGTCCTACGAACTCCGTTTTTCGCCCGCAATTCACTTATGAGCATCAAAGAGATAAATTCATCAATGTATAGAAATAATACTCAATTGACGCTAAATACTCAACAAAATCGACCAAAACTGATGCATTTTTAGCTACGAATCATGACAATTTCACGCCTAATCAATCGTTCATCATTCTTTGCAAATTAATTATAATTTAATTAATATATATTTAGAAATTTGAAATAATAATTTTAGTATTGATATTTAGTTAGTAGACTTACGTAGATCTTGGTGGTGCAGTCGTAGGTGGACTTCCTAGTTGCCTCGCTAAGAGGGTGCACGACCTTCAATCTTTCAAAATGAGAGGGTTCGCACCCATGCTCCCGCTTCTATGACAAACCAAATATATAAATTAATATATTATATGGAATAAATAACACAAATGATTTCATTTGAGAAACTAAAGTCAGTTATCTATATTTTGGAACATGTACATAAATGATACTTCCTTTGTTCCACCTTTATTTTCACATATAGAAGTTGCACATTTTTTTAAAGAAAAAATAGAATATGTGAGTGTAGGTTTAAATAAAATAATAATAATTTTATACTTTATTAATTTGTGTGAGAGATGGTTTTTTTTTTCTTTTAGATGTGAAAGTAATTGTGGAATATCCAAATAAAACTGTAAGAAACGGAGGGAGTACGAAATAGCTTGTGTATTGTGGATAATAAGAATATCTTTGATGCAACAATTTTTTTGCTTGCCACAATTTGCGGCGGGCAATTTTTTTTTTGTATTTAAATAAATAAAAGAAGGTATTGTATTTTTTTTCCCACTAAGTTGGCCCATTTTTGAAAATGGTACAATTCTTTTCATGTTTTTGTTTTCGTCCACTAAATTGTCCTTTTTTTTTCATTTTTTATTCAAAAACAAGTTGTAGCTTTTAGCCTTACACGACAATCACTATAAGAAAATATAAATTTGCCTACAGAAATTGTTAATATGGCTACTAATTTTCCAACAAAAAAATTCGTAGTGAAGATTACCTACAAAATTGCCTACAAAAATTTCTAAGTATATAGGCATTTTCATTCTCTACCTATATAGGAATTTGCCTACAGATTTTTCGTAGGTAAATTGTTTGTGGGTAAATTTTTGTAGGCAAATTGTTTGTAGTTAATTAATGCCTAGGATTTTCATTCTGTAGGCAAATTGATTTTATAGGCAATTTGCTTGTAAGTTGAGGAATGAAGGTTCTTACATAATTAGAAAAATCTATAGGAAAGTTGTAGACAGTTCTATTATGAATATTTTTTTTTAGGAAAATTCCTTAGGCAATTGTAAATTTGTAGGCAATTTTTAATTTTTTTTATAGTGAATGATTATTTGACATTTGTTCGACTTTTTATCCACGTGGCAAGTCCATGATGAAATCTCTTATATATGTGGCATTATTTATTTCAACAATTAATTAAAATAAATAGAAAAATATCAAGAAAAATTGATAAAAATAATTATGTTAGTATCCTTAAAAATATAATTTTAAAAAGTAAATTCTGAAAAATATTCAAAATAATAAATAAAATCTGGTAATATCTAAAAATAAAAATTTATTATAAATTAAAAAAGTGATCTAATATAAAAAAATTGTTAATTTTAAAAATCTCCATACAATTAAAAAAATCAATTTAACTCAATATAATTAATAATAGAAAAAGTCAAAACATAATTTTTGTATAGTAATTATAGTAAGATCATGAGTTTGAGTCGACTTTAATAAAAAAAAGGAGTAGAATTGATGACTGGGGTGGAGAACAAATTGGGAATGATAGAAAAAAATAATTACTTTTTATATATTTTTAATATTTATTCAAAAAAATTCATTATTTTAAGTTCAAAAATCTCTCTAACTAATTTCACATAGCAAAAATTGCCACCTAATGTTGAAAAAAAAAAAAAAACAAAGAAAATATCAATGAAGTAACTGGTAAGTATCCAGTTTTTGGACCAAAATAAAAACCGTTGATAACTTAGCCGGCTGAAATAAAAAAAGTGAAACCTAGTGTATAATTTTAAAAAATGGGTCAACTTAGTGGAAAGAAAAATATAACCCCAAGAAATAATTTGCGCTGTCACAAGTGTGCATAATTTTTCGACACAAAGATCTATCGCCGGTTTTTTTTTTTTTTTTGTCCATGAATCATGATTTCCTATGGATAACAAATGCAAAATTATTTTTATTTAATAGTCTTATCAAGTCGAGTTTTTATCAAACAATGTCAAATAAAATAATTTGATTTCAAATAACTCATCTACTCTTATGGTGGTTGTAGGTGTCTTGTAAATATAATGTGTGACCTAAAAATATTTAGAGTTTAAAAAATGGTCAAAATGCCTGGAAAACGATCTCGATTAGCGAACGAATTTAAGAGCGTGATATAGTGCTTTCCCGAACTATTTACGGTAGCTTTCCGCGAATTAGAGGACAAACTCTATATAAAAATGACGAGAGGCGAATAATATGATATATAATTTGACATTTGACTCTCATGGAAAATGACCAAGAAGTCGGAGGTCCTAAATTGACGTGACTCAAATTTTAATATACGAATGAGCTATTGGAGTTACCATATGTTAACGCCAACGGGACAACAATATGCATATATCATTTGTCCTTTGATTCGCGGGAAATGGCGGCCAGCAGCATAATTAATGTGATAGATTTAAAATTTCCGAACAAAATTGGACATAATCGCAACAATTGGTAATTTGTGAAAGAATTTCGCTTCATTTAAAAGTTCGAACTTGTAGAAGAGTTGAAATTAATTCATTTGTACAGTTTCCAATATTCCCCCTTACTGCAAGATTGATCTCAGGAAGTGTGGGCGGGTGTGGGTGTTTTGACTTTAATACCATAAAATAATTTCACTTTATTCAAAAGTTCGAACTTATAGAAGGGTATACATTTAATTCATTTGTATGGTTCCCATTAACTTTGACTTATAAATTTTGAGTAAATAATACTTTAAATATACTATGCATATGATATTGTTTAGAAATAAAAATAACAAATTATTTTAAATTAATAAAATAAAAGTTGATAAAAAAGTATGGTCTATTTATCTAAATTAAAGAGATTTAAAGGTTTGAAAACAAAAATCGTTTGTCACTAAGTTTGGCATCGATTTTTTTTTTAAAAATGATTATTTTTGTTTAAATATCTTGAAAAAATTAAAATATATTTAATTAATCGATTAAATTTAATTATAATATTTAATGAAATTAATATGTTAATAAACATATATAAAGTATAAAAAAAATCGAATTTGATTAGATGACAAATTGAAAAAGGCGGCATAATAATAAGAAATATAAATTAAAATTAACCCACTTATGACCAATAAATATCTGTTATTTATGTTATTATCTTCGATCTATTTTGTTAAATTTTTTTATTTAAAAATCAATTCTTAAATTTTCTCTTCATGAAGCATCCAAAAAATATACAAAACATTTCTTTTAATAATCAATATAATATGCATGAAATATTTAAAATATTATTTACTCGAATTTTAAAAATAAAGAATCGAGAAAAATAGCCTACATATTGAATTTAAGAAGAAGAAGATTCTATTTAATCCAAAGTGAAAAGAAAATGGATTTGGATGATTAATAGAATAGATCAAAGGCTTATTTGAGATGTTTAGGATTAGAGACTTATTTGTTTCAAGTTGAAAAGAAAAGGGGGTTGGACGAATCCAACGAATTCCAGCGAATTAATTCGCGTTGTTGTGAGCTTACAACTTTTATTAATAGCGTGGAGCTGCTCTCCTTTCTCCCTCTTCGAATATTAAGGCGTGAGTTCTCATTAGAAGCCAACTTTACCATTTTTCTTTTCTCTCCAAAAATATGGAAGTGGGGCCCTCGTCAAGGTGGAACGTTGCTGCAAACTTTCTTCATTAAATATTGGTGGGGCCCAATAGCTATCTGCATCTTCTTCATTCACGTGAGCATGTGAATCAATTAGGGGCCGTTTGGTTCGAGGGATTGCCTGGAATTATCTTTATAATCCCAGGTAATCTCATATTTGGTTTGAGGGATTATATAGGATCATAACCCTGGATGGACTAGAACGACTATCTTGTGTATAATCTAGTCCAAATTTTATGGTTCTAGTCTATCCGTTTTCCGATAATCGTTCTAATCCAATCCTACCCAATCCAATCATATCCCGTAAACCAAACGACCCTTTAAAGTATTAAATTTCAATGCAAGTACTAGAAAATGGGCCAAATATAAAAATTAATTGGCCCATGAATTAATTAAGGCCCAGATTAAATATAGTCCCATATTTTGTTAATACACTCCATCCAAAAAAATGTTCAGATTTTTTTTTCCGAAATATGTAATAATATTTGGAAATAAATTACGAAAATTTTTATGTTTAGTTTTTTTTTTTTTTTTTTTTGTATTTCCGGAATTTTTTCCCCAAAAATTGTTAAAATTTTCGAATTTTTTTTGGGTGGGCTGTATTAACAAAATATAGGACTGTATATAACCTTGGCCTTAATAAATTGATGAATAGAAATCCCGAGCCTTCATTTCTTTGTATTTTCTCAAGCCCATTTCTTTCTTCTTCTTCTTCAATTTTAATTCTCTTCTGGATTTAAATCTCTTTCTCGACTCACTTCTTCAATTGATTTTCCAAATAAGTGAAATGTTTAAAATTTTAATTTTCCTACAAAATAAACAAAACACATCTTTTCTCGATAATTAAGCACAAATAGTCAAATTAATGTAAATAATTGCAAAAAAATTCAATAAAATAAGCAAATAAAATGCATGAATTTCGAACAATTTTCACACTAATCACATATCACACACCCCTAACTGTAGAAGCCTGATTGGAGTACCAAACTTGTCTTTGCCATTTCCCATTCCAAATTTGGGCATTTGGAATTATATTCCTCTTTACTCCCATGGGCTATAATAGCCAACAAATGATTAGTTTCTTCCATTACACAGTCCAGTCTCTTGGCAGTGTTAGATCTAAGAAACCGTGGGTAATTCCTAAATCCAACAATATTGAAATAATTTGTTTGCCCACCTTTCCAGTGATCCTTATAGTGTTAGGCACTACAAAAAAAACACTGTTTTGCGACGGAATTAGCGACGGAAAATCCGTCGCAAACAGTGTTTTGCGGCGTTATCTGCGACGGACACGTATCCGTCCCTAAAACAGCCGTAACTAATTTTTGCGACGGATTTCGCCTTCCGTCGCAAATTAACGACGGACAAATCCGTCGCAAAATCGACGGGTCAGACCCGGCCGGGTCACACAGAATTTGCGACGGACAGTATTCCGTCGCAAATATTTCGGGTCAGACCCGTTCGGGTCAACAACATTTGCGGCGGCCACATTCCGTCGCAAATGTTTATATATATTTTTTTTATTTTTTTCTGTTATAATTTGCGATGGGTTGTTTTCCGTCGCAAAATTCAATATTTGCGACGGAATTTGGCCGTCGCAAAATACCGAGCCTATACAAAAAAAAAAGTGGCTCGCGTGGTTCGAGCCCGGGCACTCGAGGCGGCCGGGGCGGGCGCGGACCACTGGGCCAACCGGCCCATCTCTTTTTATATGCGGCCCACCTTCTATATTAGTTTTATTAGGCCTTAAACAATTAATCCATTTTTTGCGTCCAAGGGGAATCGAACACGGGACCTCTTGTGCAAGAGGAGGGGGCGCGCGCCACAAGGGCACAAGCTACTTTCGTTTATTTTTATGCAATTAATTGTATATGTATTCAAATTAAGTCATTTTTTTTTATAATTCACCAAATTAATTTCTTTTCGTATCTAAGTTGTTTATTAAAATATTTTGCCCAACTATTTTTTTTATTTTGTAAAATTATTTATTTCGACTCCCGCTTAAATTTATAATTCGTTCATTTGTACGCAATTAATTGTATATGTATCCAAATTGACTCTTTTTTTTTCTACAATTCACCAAATTAATTCATTTTCGTTTCTAACTTGTTTTTATAAATATTGGGGCCATTTAATTTTTATTATTTCTGTAAAATTATTTATTTCGACTCCCGCTTAAATTTATAATTCGTTCATTTGTACGCAATTAATTGTATATGTATCCAAATTGACTCATTTTTTTTTCTATAATTCACCAAATTAATTCATTTTCGTTTCTAACTTGTTTTTATAAATATTGGGGCCATTTAATTTTTATTATTTCTGTAAAATTATTTATTTCGACTCCCGCTTAAATTTATAATTCGTTCATTTGTACGCAATTAATTGTATATGTATCCAAATTGACTCATTTTTTTTCTATAATTCACCAAATTAATTCATTTTCGTTTCTAACTTGTTTTTATAAATATTGGGGCCATTTAATTTTTATTATTTCTGTAAAATTATTTATTTCGACTCCCGCTTAAATTTATAATTCGTTCATTTGTACGCAATTAATTGTGTATGTATCCAAATTGACTCGTTTTTTTTCATAATTCACCAAATTAATTCATTTTCATTTCTAACTTATTTTTATAAATATTGGGGCCATTTATTTTTTATTATTTCTGTAAAATTATTTATTTCGACTCTCGCTTAAATTTATAATTCGTTCATTTGTACGCAATTAATTGTGTATGTATCCAAATTGATTCGTTTTTTTTTCATAATTCACCAAATTAATTCATTTTCGTTTTTCACTTGTTTTTATAAATGTTGTGTCCATTAAATAAAAGTAAATTCAAACTAATAAATTCACAAAATTATAAATTAAAGTAACAATTCAAAAATTAAATTAAAGTAACAATTCAAACTAAAAAAAAATTGTACTTCATAGTTATTAAAAATCAAATTTTTTTAACAATCGGAATTAAATCCGTCTTCCTCGTCATCCTCGCCCAGGTTAACAATCGGCGACATCGATGGCTGGGTCGGCGGCATCGATGGCTGGGTCGGCGGGAGCGGCGGCATCGGTGGCGCAGGCATTTGCGCTCGTGGCATTGAATCAGAGGCGAATATCTGCCACCACGCCTGCATGGCGGCTGTATACGCCTGCACCTCGACCCGATACCGCTCCACCTCTGCTGTATACCGGTCGTGCGCCTCTCGCTGCTGTCTCTCATACTCTTCCTTCTCTCGCTGCTGCCTCTGCATGTTCTTCATCTGCTCCACCACCGTGGCAAGCTGCCTCTCGACCTCACTGGGATGAGAGTCGATGGAAGACTGAGAGGAGGATGAGCCTGAACCACGAGGTCGGAAAAAGTTCTTTCCGAAGCTGCCCAATCCAGCGAACCGCCCCTTTTTAGCCTTGACGTTCTTGAAGTACAATTCATTTTGAACGTCAACAGAAGGCTGTGTGGGGGGCATCGACCCCGACCCCTCTGCCGTTTCCTCAGGCTGAGGCTGGGAGGCAAGGTCCTCGAGCATCTTTCTCTGCAAATTAATTATACAAAAAATTAAATAAATTGAACACAAAATATAAAATAATACTTTAAATTTTAAAAATTAAAATAATACTATTAATATTGAAATAATACTTACGTGGATCTCGGTAGTACGGCCGTAGGTAGACTTCCCAGTCTCCTCGACGAGTGGGTGGGCGAGCTGCAATCTCTCAAAATGAGAGGGCTCGCGTCCTTGCTCCGCCGCCTAATTATAAAAAAAGATAGTAAAAATTAATACCACTCATAAAAAATTAGGAAAAAAATAATATAAATTCAAAAACTACAAAATTAAAGACGAAACTTACAAATCTCAACCCGTGCTCATAAATGGACCGAGAACCGGCCCGATGTCTCGCCATCCCTTCTCCATCAGGGTCACTACGCCGATTCGCCTTGTTTTTCGCCGACTTCTCTTGGAATTCAGGGGAATCCCAGTAGCGGAGGAATTGGTCCCAAATCGGCCGGTTTTCACTGTCAGTCCCCCGGTCGGTCGCCTCTCCCTTCTTGTACCACTTCTCCCTCATTCTAAAAAGGAGGTCTTTGTACCTTTCCGCCGCATATTTTTCGAAATTCTTCCACATCTGGTCATCGTGCTCCGGTGCCCAGACACATTCTTTCTGCAATTACAATTTAAATGTAAATATATGTTTATATATTTGATATTAATAAACGGTGAATTAATAAATTAAATTAATACCTTAAATTCCTCGAAGTATGTCCTTTTCTTTGCATCAGACACTAGCCTCCAGGTGTAAGCGGTGGGCTCGAATCCACATCCAAGGATGGACCGGGAAACCTGATTAGTAGCCTCATGACCAGGAATCCAACTGTAAAATTAAAACTTCAAAGTTAGTAAAATAATTAGGTTTTAATTAGTAAAAAATTTAGTATAAAATATTAAAACTTACGTTGAACCATGTGGCTGAACAGTCATCCGTGGTTCAACAACCGGATGCTGTCTGGAGGAGGATGAGCCCTCAGCAGTCTGCTGTGAGGAGGAGGAGCCCGCACCAGGCTGTGTAGAGGTCTCTGATTGAGACCTCGGTCTGAAAATAGGTGGAACCACGGGTCTCAGTGAGGCCCGTCGTCTCCTCCCTCCTCGCTCTCCTCGACGAGCCTCCTCATCCCTCGGAGGCTCCTGACTGCCACTGCCACTGCCTTGTCCGCTCATCTATAACAAAATTCGAAAAAAAATCAATTCGGCTCTACAATTCAACTATTTCTAAACATGCTTTTAAATTAAATTAAAATTCGATCAACTAATCTAATTCAACTAAAATCAATTCTAAACTTAACAAATTCAACTATTTCTAAACATGCTTTAAAATTAACTATTATAATTCAAACAATTCAACTAAAATCAATTCTAAACTTAACAAATTCAACTATTTCTAAACATGCTTTAAAATTAACCGTTATAATTCAACTAATTAATTCAACTAAAATCAATTCATTTCTAATATAATTCAAACAATTCAACTAATTCAATTCTAAACTTAACAAAAATTAATTATGCTTTAAAATTAAATTAAAATTCAATCAACTAATTAAATTCGATCAACTAATTCAACTAAAATCAATTCATTTATATATAATATAATTCAAACAATTCAACTAATTCAATTATAAACTTAACAAAAATTAAACATGCTTTAAAATTAAATTAAAATTCGATCTACTAATTAAATTATAATTCAACTAATTCAACTAAAATCAATTCATTTCTAATATAATTCAAACAATTCAACTAATTCAATTCTAAACTTAACAAAAATTAAACATGCTTTAAATTAAAATTCGATCAACTTAAATTATAATTCAACTAATTCAACTAAAATCAATTCATTTCTAATATAATTCAAACAATTCAACTAATTCAATTCTAAACTTAACAAAAATTAAACATGCTTTAAATTAAAATTCGATCAACTAATTAAATTATAATTCAACTAATTCAACTAAAATCAATTCATTTCTAATATAATTCAAACAATTCAACTAATTCAATTCTAAACTTAACAAAAATTAAACATGCTTTAAATTAAAATTCGATCAACTAATTAAATTATAATTCAACTAATTCAACTAAAATCAATTCATTTCTAATATAATTCAAACAATTCAACTAATTCAATTCTAAACTTAACAAAAATTAAACATGCTTTAAATTAAAATTCGATCAACTAATTAAATTATAATTCAACTAATTCAACTAAAATCAATTTATTTTTAATATAATTCAAACAATTCAACTAATTCAATTTAATACCACTTAAAAAAAATTAAACATGCTTTAAATTAAAATTCGATCAACTAAATCAACTAAAATCAATTCATTACTAATATAATTCAAATAATTCAACTAAAATCAATTCTCTAAACATGCTTTAAAATTAAATTTTAAACGGTAAAAATGAAGAAAACTTACGGTTTATTTGTAGAAGATGACGAAACGAAAACTCGGTGGGGACGGATTGGCTCTACAGCGACAGCACCCGACTTCTCCTTCCTTTTCCTCTCTTTTTCCTCTTCTTTTCTCTCTTTCTCCGCCTGTAAAGCGGCGGTTCTGTATAAATAAGTGGAAAAAAATTTGCGACGGACGCCTGTCCGTCGCAAATTTTGCCCGTCAAACGCAAAACGACGCCGTTTTTCACTGATTTGCGACGGCTTTTCCGTCGCAAATCAGTCAACGCAACGTTTCCCAATAAGACGCGTAAAACGGTTCGGATTTGCGACGGAAATTCCGTCGCAAATCAGTCAATGGGCCGTTTCCCGAAAGGTCGCGAATACAAATGTAAGCTTTGCGACGGCTTTTGTCCGTCGCAAATACAAAGTTTAAAATTGCGACGGCCTGTTCCGTCGCAAATCAGTCAAACGGGTCGCTTCCCGAACGGCCACCTTTAAACGGGTATGTTTTGCGATGGAATTGCCCGTCGCAAACTCAAAATTAAAATTTGCGACGAGCTTTCCGTCGCAAATGTAGCCGGTTCAAGACGAAGGCGGTGGGCCCTAGTGTTTGCAATGGCTTTTCCGTCGCAAATTACTATCATTTGCGACGGACTTCCTAAGTCGTCGCAAATTGTCGTTTTTTGCGACGGCTTACAAAAATCCGTCGCAAATTCACTGAATTTGCGACGGAAATTCTGACCGTCGCAAAAAACCCGTCGCTAATCTCCTTCTTTTTTGTAGTGAGGAATCTGTAAACTATTTAGTGAATTCAACTTCATGATTTCTCCTTGTTCTTTCTCTTCTATTACCAACTCATCCTCCCATTCTGTAGCATCATCCACCTATATTAAAAAAGTTCTTTCACACTTATGATCAATGTGATAAGTTTCATCATAATTAAAGCATAGATTCTGGCTCTTTCTGAGTTTCATTTCAGCTGGAGTTAACCATTTAGGAGGTAGAAACTTGGTATTGGTCTTGCCTTGGTTATTACTCGAATTCTTATCTTTGTTCTTATTATCAGAAGTTCAAACGTTCTTCTCAGAATTTCATTTTCCTTTGAATCCTATTTTATGCTCCTTATCTCTCCCCATAATCAAGTGTTCTTGCCTTATAACTATTTGAATAGTTGTGGACAAACTTAGTAGGTTTTATAATCAGTAACATATTCCCTCTTTTTTCCTTCAACCCACTGATAAAACTTTTAATGAAGTGGTATTCAGTAAGATAGGGATTGTTACTGAGCATAAAGATCTCTAACCCATCAAACTCTTTGATGTACTCCTTTACAGAATAATTTTTTGAATTTGCTAATGAGGTTATCATCATCATCTGTGTTAGTACACCTCTCCATTACCATTTCTGCAAACCCATCCCAAGTTAAATCCTGCATTCCATCAACATAGTCTAGATATCAATTATCTTCCCCATCTTCCATGTTCATAGCGGCTAGGTTGATCTTATCTTCGTCCAAAAGAGGATTAAACTTGAAGTATTTATAGCATTTTTTTAAGCCAAACCCTTGGTTTTTCACCTCTAAAAGTAGAAAAATCAACTCTCTGTTTTTATAGTTTATACAGTTATTTCAATACCTTCCATTATTCGAATAGTCATAGTACCATGGATCTGGTTCAAATCTTCCATTTGAGAGATACTTGAAAGCATTAGGAAGATATAAACCTTCTCTGGACATGTGAGGATGTTGGCGTCCTCTTGGTATAGCTGTGGGTTCGATTATGCCAAATTTAGATCTGTTCGTATCCGCGTATTGAGCACCAAATTGTGGTCGCAAAGGCGAACCTGGAATGCTCGGTAGGAGTTTGGCGGCAAGTAGCTTATCTAGATACACCATCTTCGATGTCCATGGCCGATTTAATATGCTCGTCAGCGCCTTATCTTTGTCTATGTTGTTCACTCCTATTTGCCTGATCAATTCTAACATTTGTTGACGGAAAACTTTGGATTCATTTTTTTTGTTATTCACACTGCTGTAGCAATTCACTCTTCATTAAATTTTACCCGCTCTGATATATCTTCATATTGTCGACGTGCAATTCCAAAGTAGAGTGAATTAATCCGGTCTATATTATTAACCATTGTTTCGTCGTGATTTGTGCAACTATATAAGATGTAAGGATCGTTAGCTCTGAGGCCATTTAAACAATGAACAAAGCTTTCGAAAATGGCGATTTTCAACCGACAGTTGAAAAGGAGAGAGAAAGAGCAAAATCTCAATAACATAATGGGGCGATTCTGAGCAATTTCAGGTTATAGAAGTTGTGTATGCGACTTCTCATACAAAGTGCCATTTTGTAGTAAAAGACGAATGGTAAAATGCATACAAAATATTAATAAATTCACCCACTTATTATAATACTAACACTCCCTTTCGTACTTGTATTCCGCGTAAATCGTAGAAAAACGCAATTTGTTTTATTTTTTAATTTAATATATGTGAGTTTCATATATCTTCATGCCATGAAGGCAAGAACAATTGTGCTACAGTTTTCACCTCAGCAACAATCCACTGAAGTAGTTATTTGTGCTGAGCCTTGAGCTCTGCAATCCTTTCTTCTGTACCCTTTAGAGCCTTTCCATATTTTTCAATTAGCTGAAACATGTATGCATTAGTTCAGAATCTCTCGTTATAATTTCACTACTCTCCAAATAGATCAAACTATATTCATCGAAATCAAATTTCAAAACAATCGTGTAAAATTGAGCCCCTCGATAAAATAAAGTACCAACCAATCAAGAGCGTCTCATGACATTAAATGTTGTATTAAATTTTACCTCGTCAACTTCTTCATGCGTCATGATAAATGGAGGAGACATAATTACAGTGTCACGGGAAAAGCGTACTAGCATTCCGTACTTCTTACACTGTGCTCCAAAATAACCTCCAATGTCTGAGATTACACGTAAACTACCATCATACAACACTCCAAGTTTTTTTTAGACTTTAAAGAAAGGTATAGTTATTGTGTGTACCCCATTCAGGAGGAAAGGGATCATTCGGTGATTTGTTATTTGCGAATTCTGTCCCAATAACCAGGCCCGTTCCACGTATCTTAAGGATATAAGGGACAAGTAAAATCTATGAACAAAAAAAAAAAAAAGGTTGCATACAAATATTAATTTCAATAAAAAAATGCATAATTTTACCTCTCCGATAATAGGACTGTTGGAAAATGCTCTCACACCTTCCTGAAATTTCAGGGATATTTTGTTTACGTGCGCAACAAAATTTATGTCCCTGCAAAAAAAACAATATTTTTAGACTTTCTAACGAATAATTATTTTTCAAGGCTAAGTTTTGCATACAACAGTTTCATATACAACTAGTATTAGTTATTTTATTTAAGAGTGGTGGTTGGGCATTGTTGGTACATGCAATTGGAGCACATGACCAACTATTTTTTCAATATTTTTTTTAAACTGAATCTTCTATCCCAAAATAATTTTTCCAACTATTTATGTGATATCAATATATGAATTCTAAATTAAGTGGAAAAGATTATGAAAAACATATATACTTGTAGATCTTGAGTGCTTCCAATGCAACAGCGCAAGATACAGGATGTCCGGAATAAGTAAATCCATGGGCAAAAGAACCTTAATAAATTAGGAGAAGAAAACGATGTAAGCTGGATTCAAATAAAGAATTTTCGAAAATTCGAGTCGAAATGTTAGCACCAACCGAGCGCGTTGCTCTGGGAGTAAATAACATCGGAGATTTCTTTGCTCACTAGAACTGCTCCAATAGGCATATAAGCTGAAGACAGAGCCTGTATGAAATCAATAAGCAAATATAGGACTAAGCAATTGCTTTATTTATTTTGTAAGGTAAATAATTAAATGTATAGATTTTACACCTCTCTAAATGTTCAGACTTTTAGATAAGATAAAATTCTTTCATGGTATAAGAGCCAAAAGGCTCATGCTCAGACAAAGATCTTGTTTTTTATTTCCACTGTGAGCAAAAGTCCACTTATATTAAAATGCTCACTTGTTAGGTTTCCTCAAAAAGAAAAAAAGTTGAGTTAAGGTTGTATAAAGAGAAATAATTAAATAAATTAATTTTATATCCTTCTATTTATTGATTTTCGTCCGGAGAATTTACCTTTGCTAAAGAGACGAGATCGGGTTTGATGCCGTACTTATCACAACCAAACATCGTTCCCAACCTTCCAAATGCACATACTACCTCATCAGCAATGAAAAGGATGTCGTACTTTTTTAGAACCGCTTGAATCTGCATATTTGTATTTAAAACATCAAACACCGATCAATAAAGTCGAGAATAAAATTAATTAAGGGGGCGTTTGGTTAGCAACTCTTCAATGGTAATAGGAGTGAAAATTTATTTTTCATCTATATCCCTATAATAAAAATGATATGTTGGGGGTAGAATTGTTTCAGTGGTGACTCAATTGCTAGTGTCATGTCCAATTTTGGAATGAGGAAGATGATCGTAGGAAGTGAATATGGTAATCTAAATGGAATAGTGATTACTTTATTTAGGAGAAGAGAGGATAATTTTGTTCTCATGAACCATCATATATAATTACACTAATTTTCAATCTCAATCTCATTACCATTGAAGAATTATTAACCAAGCGTCCTCTAAATATTCAAAGTTTACCTTCTCAAAATAGGTTGCTGGTGGAGGTATACCACCACCGGCCCCGATAAATGGTTCCGCAATGAAGGCAGCAATCTGAAGTACTTCCGATCGTTAATTAGTTGCACTCTAATATAATGAACAAAGAAAATATGAAATCCAGAGTTTAGATTACAAATAATTCCATAACTCTCTGACAAAATATATTTAGTCCCAAAATTAAATTCTTATCAGATTTAGTCCCAAATTTTTTAACAAAGTGCAATTTTTGTACCAAAATGGCTGAAAAAGTCAACACAACGTTGTTTTGAAGTCTAAAATTGGGGATTTAGAGCAAGAGTGTTGATGTGGCGTTCAAATGTGTTAATTATATATTTTAAATTTTTCTTTTCTTTTAGGATTTCTAAACATACATGATGTGTAATAAAATACTAAAAGGAAAAAAAAATCAAATATAAATAGCAGACATAAACGCCACATCACAACCCTTTTTGTAAATCACCAAATTCGAACTTTAAAGTAACATTTTGTTTTTTACCACCGATTTTGGGCCAAAATTGGACCCTGTCAGAGACATTGAGACTAAATTTGATAATAAATTAATTTTAGGACCAAATCTATTTTGTCAGAATGTTACGAGTCGATTTGTAATTTAAACTCCAAAATCCAATTACCGTGTCCGGTCCCTCTTTGAGAATAAGATTTTCCAAGTTGTTAGCCAGCCTGGTGGAGAACTCCTCTTCCGATTCACCTGGAAATTTCTACTTTAATTAGGAATTCTATATTATTATTATTATTATTATTATTATTATTATTATTATTATTATTATTATTATAATAATAATAATATTAGTGTAAACAAAAACCTGGTAGATGAAAGCGCCAATAATGAGGGCAGTCGGTATGTAATACAAATGGAAATGGAAGATCAAATTTTTGGTGTAGTGAAGGAAGACTGTTGAAAAAATGCATTGTCTGGTTAATAATTTATTTTTTCTTAATTAAGTAATATAAATGAGGGTTATATTCTGAAAGTTGACGAGCATACCCCGAAAGACTGGCTGATATAAGTGTTACACCATGATATCTACCATAAGAAATGGAACCGTAAGTATATATACTTCATCCGTATCGGTGTTATTCACATGTTTAAACAGCACACATTTTAAGAAAAAATTATTTTTTGAGTAAAATATTGATTATGAATAAATATGTGTATATTATTGTGAATTCACAATAATCAATATTACTTTTTTTTAAAGTGTGCAAATAATTTTAGGATAGACGAACAACAAATTACTAAAAATTCAAAAGAAAGCCTTACGATTTTGAATGAGCAATGAACTTCTTCTTGTTTGGTCGTCCAAGGGCATTATTGTAATACCAAACCAGCTTCACCTGGAAGCACAAAAATGTTAATATTGTTTAGAGAAATTAAACCGGTATTTAAGTTGATCATTTCAAATTTATAAAATGTAATTTTTAAATAATTTATAAGTTGCTAAATTATTTGAATAATGGTAGAGATGAGTGAGGGAGAGGGAGAGGGAGAGGGAGGGAAAGGGGGAGGGGTGGTTAGGAAAATAAGTTGGAAAATCCCAACTTTTTTTTTTTTACAGTTTATAAACTTACTTTATGATCTTATAAATTATTAAATATCTAATTTTGTCAAATAGATTGATAATGTTTATAAACAAATAAACAAGCAGTTCTAAAAAACTTATAAGTTCAGTCAAACACCCTCCAAGACAATATCAAATTGGGTGTTTCCCAAAGAGGATCAAATTAACCTGTGTATCATTAGCTTCTGAACCGCTACTTGTGAAGAAGGCCTTGGCCATTTTGTTAGCAGTGAACATTTCCAAAAGTTCGGTAGCTAGATCCTACATTCACAAAGAAACTACATTTTAAATTACTGTTAAAAATCGATTTTTGAAATTAGTTGTTTATAAAATTCAGGGAATTTTAAAATAAATGTTCTTTTTTAGTTTTAATTAGGATAGATTTTAACTTTATAATGTAAGAATTGTATTATTTATATCGTGTGATTTTAATAATTAGATGATTGTTCTTGTATTAAAATATGACATAGAGAGTGTAAATTGATATTGGATGAATTAAAGGTAATTGATAGACTTTATATGTTATATATAAAGGTGTAATATTATGTTTTTAAAAATCAGATTTAAAAATCCAAAATAAAATGGATTTTAAATTCCAAAATCCAAATTCAAATTCAAATTTTTAAAACCCAAAAATAACATCATCTAAATTCCTAATAAACTTAATATCATAATACCAAAGTTGGTTTGGTGGTACTGTTAAAAAATGAGTGGTAAAACGGCAAGGTGTTTAGTTGCTTCGTTGCAGCTTCAATGAGACGGGATTCGTTTCCACCTGCAACCCAATATGAAAAACGATAACTATAAAAATATAACTTTTAAATCATGTCTATAGAGTTTAAATCACAAATCTTTCTATAATTTTCTGACAGAATAAATTTAGTTCTTAATTTATCTCTTTATCAGATTTAGTCTTAATTTCTCTGATATAGTCCAATTTTGATCCCTAATCGATCGGAAAAGTCAATACGATGTTATTTTGAAGTCCAAATCGTTGATTTCCGGCAAGGGAGCTAATGTAGTGTCTAAATGTGCTAATTGTATTTTTTTTTCTTTTACAATTTTATTATACGTCTTATGTATTTAATTTCAACAAATAAATAGCAGCCACATCAACTTCATCACTGGAAATTCCTAATTTTGTCCGTCATGTGCCACTTTATGAGAAAAACGACGTTATTTTGCTATTTCCGGTCGATTTATAATCAAAATTGGACATTGTTAGAGAAATTGAGACTAAATCTATTTTATTAAAAAGTTATAGGATGGTTTGTGATTTAAACTCCATGTTTTTATATGTTGATCAAATTGAGATCACATTAGGAGCCCCCTTATATAAATCCAACATGATAACTTCATCAATTATGATATCAACAGATTAGTAACTCAACCAAATGTCACCTTGTCTTGTACTTTTATCAGAAATAAGGCCATGTGATATAATAATCACTAATTTGACAAAAAAGTGTGAATAGAGTGTGAATACCAAGAGCAGTACACCATAAGCCAGCAAGAGCGTCAAGGTATTTTTTTCCATTAGTATCATACACGTAGCAGCCCTAAAACAAAACATGAATCGATATTCACTTTAGAAAACGGGAATACATTATAATAATTACCTATCACTATCAGGTACACATCTTTTTTTTTTTTTTTGAACAATTATCAACTTTTATATAATTTATTTGAGGTACAAAAATTCAATTTTTTTTTATTGAACTTATATTGTATTAAAGTTGAACTTATGTGTGTTATTATTGCACTTTTTACCCTAGAGTAATAAAAAATTTGAACTTCTCCGTTCAAATAATATTTAATTCAATTTTGTAACTTTTTAACAACTCACCCTATTAAATTCAAAACGTGAGAACATGTATACCTCTGATTTGTCGATTACAAAAGGGTTCACATCTGTAGTCTGCCATCCGGCCGTAAAGGGTGCCAGCATATCATGCCCCTTGTAGCTAAGGATATATATGCACTTAGTAGTCATAACAACATATAGACTCGTTTGTTTTGGAATTTATCCGGACAAGATTAGAACTTTTCGGCCCCATTTTATTTGAATTAGAGATTTAAAATTCAGTTTTCACATCCAATTTTCCATCAACACCTATAAAATACTTATAAAATTTATTATTTATCTTCTCAATACAATTCATTTTATACAATTTAAAAATATTACTCCCTCTGTCCCACAAGTGTTTGCACCATAGTTTGGGCACATCTTTTAAGACAAAAGTGTAATGAGTAGTGTTTTGTGGGGTATAAAGTGAAGAAAATGGTTGAATTGAGTGTATTGTGGGCCCAAAAGGTAAAAAGTAATGACAATTTCTGTAAATATGTGAATATTGTGAGAGTGGAGTTTATAAAAATGTTTCATTTTATGGGTGTGCAAACAATTGTGGGACGGACGAATAAGGAAAGTGTGCAAACAATTATGGGACGGATGGAGTATTACTCTTCCCAATACAATTTACTTTATTACTCATACTTTCTCTTTCCTAGTTTACTTCTACACATCATACTCTACTCTTACATATAATTTAACATAAAATAAAATTACATTCTACTGAATTCCAAAACAAACACATACTCTATTGTCTTCACATGCACACCAACATTCCGAAACAAACGTAGCCTTAAGAAACATTGTAAGATAATTGATTTTTTAGTGACAGTAATTATGTAATTACTAATTATTATTTTTCTAACTAAAAGTCTTTAATGATAGGATTTTGCCACAAAAGACTATTTTCTATTATTAAAAAATTTTAGCTAGAGAAACGATAATGACATGGGGATGCCAGTATTGTCAGTTATTAAAAATCTATTTTCTTGCCGTGAAAATCATGTTCATGAAGAATTATCTTCGTACTTGGAATTAGAAAACTGAGAAGAATAGATGAAAAGAAAGGTGCATACTATCTATCATCGATTGATGAGACATCCTTTGCATCTGTGCTATAGGAACCAGCCTGAAAGCAATAAGTGATTTTTTTTAATCCAAATATTGGAAGGAAATAGAATAAAATACTACTCCATATAGAAGCACATTGAGGCCTTTGCCACAATCCCATCTTCCAAAATAAAGACAAACAAAATCCCAGAAAAAATCAAACAAGTAGAACATAAACTATATACTCATGAAACAAGAACTTCCATTTATTTCAAGAATCAAGAAACGGAAAAAAAAAAAAAAAACTCAAACCCCATAAAGGGTTCTTTACAGAGATAAAAAAATATGAAAAAAGAAGAAAGAAATCGTCTATTGTACTGGGTTGTACATATATATACCAAAAAAACACACACACATTAACACACACAGGAATGAGACGAAGTGGTATGGTTTAAGTGGTTAGAGCTCCACTACCCACGATTCAAAGGTCATAAATTCGAATCACAACTTTACTAATAAAAATACACACACAAGAATGAATATGTGTGCAAAATATGCATATCACCATTTACCATTTTTTTACAGGAAAACGGTACTATTCTTGTCTGAGGGAGAGAGAGGGGAGGGTTTAATAGTAGTGGATGAGTGTGAGAGTGGCAAGTTGAACATTAAATAATATAATTGTAGATATAATTAAGTCGATAATCTATCTATCTATAATCTATAATAATCTATAATTTAAGCAGCGTGATATAGAGTTTAGTGCTTTCCTGAACAATTTATGGTTGCTTTCCGCAAATTAAAGGACAAACTCTACATAAAAATAACGTGCGTGGTGAGACGAACAATATGATATATAATTTGACATTTGACTCTCATGGAAAATGACCAAGAAGTCGGAGGTCCTAAATTGACGTGACTCAAATTTTAATATACGAATGAGCTATTGGAGTTACCATATGTTAACGCCAACGGGACAACAATATGCATATATCATTTGTCCTTTGATTCGCGGGAAATGGCGGCCAGCAGCATAATTAATGTGATAGATTTAAAATTTCCGAACAAAATTGGACATAATCGCAACAATTGGTAATTTGCGAAAGAATTTCGCTTCATCTAAAATTTCGAAGTTATAGAAGATTATGAAATTAATTCATTTGTATAATCTCAATATTCCCCCTTACTGTAGGTGCGAGTGTTTTAACTTTGATACCATAAAAAAAAATTGCATCATCTAAAAATTCAAACTTATAGAAAGGTATGGATTTAGTTCATTTGTATAATTCCCAATTAACTTGAGACATAAATTTTCACCTGTCCTCCATAAGTATCTTTTGCAATTTTCCTGTACTAGAAGCTACTCCCTCCCTTTTTTTATTAGATGTCATTTTAGTTTTTACACTAATTTTTTAATACATGTTATTTTGATGATTTTTCATTAAATATTCCAGTTTTATCCTTATTCTTCTTTTACTTGATTTCTATTTTCCACAAATCTTTCCATTTATTTTTCCCATGATTTAAGGATTTTAAGGGCAATATTAGCAAAATTTTACCACCTTAATTTATTGTTTTATGCCAAAAAGACATTTATTAAAAAAGGGAGGGAGTAATTAACAAGCAGATTAATTAATCAAAGGTGCTGAAGTAAGTAGGCAAGTGCAATTTCCTTGTGACCAATCTGAATATTAAATTAGGCGTAGAATATTGTAGTGGCATAGGTTGTAATATAGCTAATTAATATTTGAAAAGTTAAATGGATTTCAGCCCTCCTAAAAGTTCAAAATTTTAAATAAAAAATTATTTTATGATATCAGAGCTAAAATTATCATGCCCATACGTTTTTAGTTTGGTTCCCGCTAAAAGCCGTTCCACCCATATTAAATTGTTCACTCATTTGGTCTCCTCTTCGAAGAAGAAGGTTGACAAATTCAGCCAAAGATTGAGTTCGAGAAATAAATAAGGTTGTGTTTGGATGGAGGGATCAGAGGCAATGGATTTAAAATCCACAACCTAAATCTACTCAACTTGTTTAGATAAAATATTCAAATGGATTAATTTCAAATGCTTAGTTAGAGCAAATTAGGGGAATTTCAAATGCTTAGCAAAACCATGTCATTTGAAATTTATGAATTTTAAAATTCTTTTATGTTCCAATCCTTTGGATTTCAAATGACTCTATTCAAATGCAACTTTTTTTTTAAATAATCCAAATACAACCTAAATGAATTAATTTCGCATATTTCAAAAAATTCAGGTTTAATGGATTTCTTTTACTAAGCTCATTTCTAGAAGTCTCTAATATCGGTTAATCTACCGATCTTTGCCAGGAGGTGGGGGTCTTGGGGGCGAGAGCTTCGCCTTTTGCTATAAAGAGATAATAGAGTGAGAGAATCATTAATAAAAATATTGCCGTGCGTATCACGCTACAATGATCTCCTATTTAACGCACTTAATAATTCTCTCTAATTAAATACAAGCAACAATAATAAGGGGAGATGCATGATAAACGAGTAATTTTATAGCTTTTTTCAATGGCTGCGGCTAAACAAACCCCTGACTCTCCTATATATACCCCAATTACTATTCAAACCCTATTAAAAATATGATTATTTTAAAAAATTACTAAATATACCCTAAATTTAGACAATTATGTCATTTTAAAAAAATTAACCTAAATTTAAAACACCAAAGGAAAAGTGAATAATTATACTCACAATTTTATTCACTTAAACGTATACACGATCAAAACAAAAGTGAAGAGTTCCCAAATTTTAAAGGAAGAACAACAAATTTGACCTCCGAAATCATTCAAACACAATAAAAAAAAAGGTGATTTTCTTAATCTAAAAAAAAAAATTAATTTGCAAGAAAAAAATCTACAAAAGTAAAAAATAAAAAAAAATGCAGCGCATGCTAACAAAGTGTGTTTAAATTTTATTCCAAGTACGCTGGATATTTTGTCTTTACAAAGCGAACTATAATTTAACTTTTATTAATTTTACTCACTGGTGCTACAAAAAAAAAAACGCGAACAAAATCCCACACAAAATAATACTGATGCACTACGGATACATATTAACTTGTCATTCAGGGTAAGAAAAAATACTTACAATAATGTGATCCTTTGTGTCGTTTGACTCCATTAATTAGACACTATAAATTTGGATTATCTTGTGTTATTTTAAGAATTTAATGAAAATAATCCAAAAACTTGATTTTTCGAAATTTCAAAATGTTAATTTTACGATGCTGGGAATGAATAAAATGTGAGTGAAAAACTAAAGGAAATTTACTTCATAATTAAAATAATATTTATGAATGGGTAATCTTGACTTTTAACTTAAAACTATTTTTGGCAAAAATAAATTGAGGTATATATAGAAAAATCGGGGGTTTGTTTAGCCGGAGCCTTTTTCAATTAGTGCCCCAAAATGAAAATATGTCAATTATTTATAGGTGAATCGAAACAATTTAAGATGTTATATTCAATTGAGGTTCAAATAGCATGTATACTGTGAAATTGGTTTATGACAAAATTGATTTACGATTAATATTTTTTAGTGAAACAACTAATTAATATATTTTAGTAAAATAAATAATATTTTTCAGTGAAAACAACTACTTTTGTTATAAGTTAATTATCAAAATTAAATTTTGTAAGTAGATTTAATGGGAGAAGGAAATTTTGAAATAGAGGGATGTGATATTGACATATAAACTTTAAAGTGTTAAGATTAAGAATTAATTCCATAGTGTTTTTTTGTAATCAACAAAATTTAAAATTTTCATAATATTAATATATTCATTAGTAGAATGAATTACAAAAATTAATTTTCTTAATTCTCATTATTGAGATTTTTCCCACAAATTAGAATTCCTAAGTATAGATTTATTCATTATTCAAATAAATTTTAAAAGTTAATGTACTAAATTCTTATTGTTGAGATTGTCCACAAATTAGAATTTCTTAGTATAGAATTTCCTCAAATATAACGAGATATGAGAAAAAAAAAAAATTGATGCAATTACAAATCAATGTGTAATACATTTTTATATGATAATTTTTTTTTTTTAGCAAAGATAGATCACCAATGTGGGATAAATATATGAGTGAGAGAGATATATAGAAGGTATTATGATAGAATCATTAATGGTTAAGATTTAATTTTATATTTAACTTTTAATGACTAAGATTAATTTAAAGGAGCATTTAATGAGTGAATGAGAGGAGAGGATTTTGAAGATAAAAGGATGTGAGTTTGCCACATAGATTTTCTCTATCCTTGTCTTTATAGTATATTAAGATTAAGATTGCCCACATGGGCGTAGCTCAGCTGGTTCCTGGGTGACAGATTGCTACAAGGACGCAGGATCGAGCCCTGGCAGCCGCAGTGTGGGAGTTTTATCCCTCCAATGTGGGGGATAGCTCCTTGTGGGCACCAGACACTGGTCCTCCCACCTAATGGGCCGCTGTGTCACCATGATTTACTTCCTCCACCCAATCCTGTCGGGCCAGGGGGTGGGGGCCCTGGGGGCGAGGGCTTCGCCTTTTGCTACAACAACAAAGATTAAGATTAAGATGAGTAGTTCTAGGTGCACTTGAGTGCATGCTAAGTGCCCCAAGCATAAATCAGTAATACCCGACTGTTGTTTACCAAATAAAGTATGCTGGGAATTTATGGCTATTTAATGGAGCTTTGGTAAAAACATCAAATGAACAATATCATAAATTCTTCATGAATGATTATGTTTATGAATGATGAAGATGATGAAGATATAAGTGTAAGAACACCAAGAATTGTCAGGAGTTTTGAGTCTCTGGGCTTAAATGCGTATATATTGCTATTGATTGTAAGTGATGAACTCTACTTTTTTTATACAAGAGTGGGACTATATATAGTTTCCTCTATACAAGGGTAAAAAGGTCTTTTCCGTTCTCCTAGGGGACAGGAGCCATTAATGACTCCAGTCTCTGAGGACGCGCGGGCGTCCTTACGCTATAGTCTGCAGACGGTCGACCACTAGCTAGTTGACACGTGTCCACAAAAGGACAATTCTCTAAGATTTTTCCTCATTTGGGTGGAATATTCCCTCTGTCACTGAGTACGGAGGCTGCTCTTTACCTCTTATGGGAAGATCTCGTCAGATTCTATCACGTGTTCTTCTTTCCGTTCGTAGGTCGGAAGCCTTTTGAGATCGGAGATCGGTCTCCGACAAGTCACGAGGTCGGGAGCTCCTCTTGGGCTTTGGCCATGCTGAGGAGACCTCTGGTCGTTTCATTCGATCCGGTCCGGCCTCGGCTCATTGGTAATGTATCTAAGACGCGGTGGATATGCTCTAGAGCTTGATGCCGATCTCGATGTGAAGGTCGGAAGGTCGGGATCGGAGCCCATGGCAGTCGGAAGGCATTTAGCTAGACCGGATCGTCGTGGCCGTGTCTCTTCGTCGTTTTTGGACGGATCAAGGTCGGTGCCGACCTGTGGTGTGAAATAACCACAACAATTGCCCCCCAGCTCGGCTCTCAAGGTTGGTGGAAGGCGAGATGGTTGTCTGTTCTTGATTGTCGGTGCCGACCTCGTCTGGCTTGGAGTGGCCGTAGGTCGGTCCTTTTGTAACTGACGCTTGATTGGACGTGCGTGGGTAAGTGCACCTAAAAAGGCGTGCATGACGTCATGTGACGCCTCAAATCCCGCACATTAATTATTGGCGTGCACAACCATTTTGGTGTGGGGTCCCCGGCGTTTCGACTTCTTGCACTTAGGCCCCTAGGTCTAGAAGCTTATTTGCGAAGTAGACCCTCCCCATTTCTTATAAATAGATGAGTTATCTGTCATTTTGAGTTTTTTACTTTCGCGCCTTTAAACTTTCCATAGCAAATTTGAGATTCTCCGGCGATTACTCCGGCGAGACTTCTGAAGTGGCGTTTGGATTCATACGGCGGCGACTAGGCAGTTTAGAGAGGTAATCTGCGTTTAAATTTTGAAAAACTTTCTGCTTCTTTTTCTTTTTTCAAAATGGTACGGCGGTGGATTGGTCCTCCGCCAGGGCAAAGAGACGGCGCCTCCTCGAGCGGCGGTGGCGGAACCAGCCGGAGGCTATTTGACGAAGGGGGGAGTTCTAGCGGCGGAGGTGGTGCCTCTCCGTCGCGCCTGAGTGCGAGCTCTATCTGGGCCCGCGATGATGATGGTCTAGATGCACTCTTCCCGAGCCCGGACCGGTCACTTTTGGGCGAGGGCGCCAGAGGGAGTGGCCCAGCTGTGACCGAGAGTTCGAGACCCGATCCGATGGCCCATCCGGTCGAGAGCTGGGAACCGCTGGATGACCTCCTTGAAGAAGAAGATGACGATGGCGGACGCGACGAGGGTGATGACTTAGCTAATAACTTATTACAACAAATCAAGGAGAGGCTCGGGATGGCGAATGAGGCCTCGGGGTCGAAAGCCGAAGAGGTCGGGGGGTCGCCTGCTGCGGCCCGAAGTGCAGGTCAGGATCGTCGGGACCAAATCAGAAGAGCCTTCCGTTTATGGTCGGAGTATGTGGAAGAGAAGGATGAGATCGAATCTCTCTCCTTCGATTTCGACGGGTACCAAGAGCGCTATCCCCGGGGCCCGACCGTTCGTGATCCGAGGACCATTTGGATAGCCGACCTGGAGAGATCAAAGAAGTGGACGGTCGGCCAGATACAAAGTAAGGTGACCCAGAGTTTTCTTGATGAAGCTCGGGTCGACTGGGATATTCCTTACGATGTCCAGCTTTTCGCCCCCGAGCCTAATGAACGGGCGGATCAACCCCCTCCAGGGATGGTGGCTGTTACTCAGGAATTTGTTACGATTTTTTATTTTTTCGAATATTTTTTGAATAGAATGTATTAACAAAACATAGGACAATATATAAGAGGGCGGATTAAAATTTCTATCAAGTCATTTGGCCATATATATATCCAAAAATAAAAATTGCAAATTTGAAGACACGCCATAATATTGTATTCTGAGAAGAAATAAAATGCTACTCCACGAAAAATGAATGACAAAATTTTATAAGTCATCAACTATGTTTACAATGAAATTATTTTGAAATTTTAAAATATTAATATTTAATTAAAAATATGAAAAATTTATTACAAATATCAAAAATCAAGATTAATGATACCATATTTACCGTTGAGGAAAAAAAACATCATCGAGTATTTAACCAATCTATACATATATAATAGCCAAATGAGATCGGTTCTTTCAACATTCTATGAAGCAACATCGTGTTTGGAGTGTATCGACTACCCGCATATGAAAACACAATTCATAAAAACTTGGAACGTGGTTGATCTATAAGGATGTATTTTCAATAATTCATAGGTATGTTTGTTTTTATATTTCAACTTTTGTAGTGATATTAGTGTAAATAATTTGCAAGAATGCTTCAAATTAATTGTTCAACTATTTTCTAATTAAGTTCTTAATCCAACAAGTTGAAAATCTTACGAACTCATTATCATTATTTCTTTCAGGTTCTCATGATAACAGAAGTAATACAAATCTCAGCATCACACTACAAAAAAGATGGAGTTTAGCGACGGGAATTTTGCGACGGCAAGAATATCCGTCGCAAATTACTATCATTTGCGACGGATTTTTGTAAATTGTCGCAAAAAATGAAAATTTGCGACGACTTAGGAAGTCCGTCGCAAATGATAGTAATTTGCGACGGATAAGCCGTCGCAAAATCTAGGGCCCACCGACTTGGTCTTGAACCGGCTACATTTGCGACGGAAAGGTCGTCGCAACTTTCAATTTTGAGTTTGCGACGGTCAATTCCGTCGCAAAACATACCCGTTTAAAGGTGACCGTTCGGGAAGCGACCCGTTTGACTGATTTGCGACGGAAGAAGCCGTCGCAATTTTAAACTTTGTAATTGCGACGGACGAAAGTCGTCGCAATGCTTACATTTATATTCGCGACCTCTCGGGAAACGGCCCATTGACTGATTTGCGACGGAATGTCCATCGCAAATTCGAGCCGTTTTACGCGTCTTATCGGGAAACGATGCGTTGACTGATTTGCGACGGCTTTTCCGTCGCAAATCAGAAGAAACGGCGTCATTTTGCGTTTGACGGGCAAAATTTGCGACGGACAGGCGTCCGTCGCAAATTTTTTTCCACTTATTTATACAGGCCCGCCGCGTTGCAGACGGAGAAAGAGAGAAAAGAAGAAGAAGAAGAGGAAAAAGAGAGGAAAAGGAAGGAGAAGTCGGGTGCCGTCGCTGTAGAGCCAATCCGTCCCCACCGAGTTCTCGTTTCGTCATCTTCTACAAATAAACCGTAAGTTTTCTTCATTTTTACCGTTTAAAATTTAATTTTAAAGCATGTTTAGAGAATTGATTTTAGTTGAGAATTGATTTTAGTTGAATTGTTTGAATTATATTAGTAATGAATTGATTTTAGTTGAATTAGTTGATCGAATTTTAATTTAAAGCATTTTTAATTTTTTGTTAATTAAGTTTAGAATTGAATTAGTTGAATTGTTTGAATTATATTAGAAATGAATTGATTTTAGTTGAATTAGTTGATCGAATTTAATTAGTTGATTGAATTTTAATTTAATTTTAAAGCATAATTAATTTTTGTTAAGTTTAGAATTGAATTAGTTGAATTGTTTGAATTATATTAGAAATGAATTGATTTTAGTTGAATTAGTTGATCTAATTTAATTAGTAGATCGAATTTTAATATAATTTTAAAGCATGTTTAATTTTTGTTAAGTTTATAATTGAATTAGTTGAATTGTTTGAATTATATTAGAAATGAATTGATTTTAGTTGAATTAGTTGATCTAATTTAATTAGTAGATCGAATTTTAATTTAATTTTAAAGCATGTTTAATTTTTGTTAAGTTTATAATTGAATTAGTTGAATTTATAATTATTACAGATGAACCCAGGTCAAGATAATTTTCTCAGTGTCATCATAGTCGACAACAAGTAAGTATTTTTTAATGAATTATGTATACTTTTAATTATATATATATATTAATATAATTAACTTGATTTTTTAATTTTGTTGTCACAGACTGCTTCCAACCCATGAGACTAGCTTAATCGTCTCACAAATCATTAGGATGAGACAATTTGAGTATGGTGCCCACTCGTGGAGTCAAGTGTCCGAGCAAAAGAGGATGAAGTACTTTGATGACTTCAAGGTATAAAAAATTTATTTATTATGATTTTAATTTAACTTTTAATTTTTTAATTTATTCGTTAATATTCTATTTTTAATTTATTTGCAGAGGCAGTGCGTTTGGGACCCTGCCAACGATAGTATTATGTACCAATTGTTCTGTGAGAAAGCGCAAGAACGGTACAAATATATTATCTACGGCCTGAAGAAGCGGTGGGAGCGTGGGGATCGGGTGGAGTTGGGTCGAGCACCAGACGGACGATCGATATGGGATGGTTTGGTGGATCACTGGAACAGTGAACCATCATTCTGAAGAAGATCATGAAGGGAGAGAGATAGAGAGAGAGAGATAGAGGGGAGAGGGAGAGAAGAGAGAGTCAGTTTGAACAATTTATTTATGTTTTTTGAACAATTTATTTATGTTTTTTGAACAATTTTTGGTAAAGACATTCCCGGTTACAAGGTTTCCGCCATTATTACAGAGATAATGAGGGATAATTTAGAGTAGAACACAATGAAGTTCAAACTCGTCTCGTCGCAGCGGAAGCAGTACTACTTGGATGGGTTTTGGGTATATATATGCAAATATTTATAAACAATTAGTTGGTTAAAAATATTGCATATATATACTCGAAACTCATCCAAGTAGTACTGCTTCCGCTGCGACGAGACGAGTTTGAACTTCATTGCGTTCTCCTCTAGATTATCCCTCAATATCTCTGTAATAATGGCGGAAACCTTGTGACCGGGAATGATGCTACAAATAATATTTTAACAAAGATATTACTAATTCAGTGTTAATTAACTAATTACTTGTAGCAAACATATACATGATCTTAGATGAATTAATTTGGTGAATTTTGAAAAAAAATGAGTCAATTTGGATACATATACAATTAATTGCGTACAAATGAACGAATTATAAATTTAAGCGGGAGTCGAAATAAATAATTTTACCAAAATAATAAAAATTAAATGGCCCCAATATTTATAAAAACAAGTTAGAAACGAAAATGAATTAATTTGGTGAATTGTAGAAAAAAAAATGAGTCAATTTGGATACATATACAATTAATTGCGTACAAATGAACGAATTATAAATTTAAGCGGGAGTCGAAATAAATAGTTTTACAGAAATAATAAAAATTAAATGGCCCCAATATTTATAAAAACAAGTTAGAAACGAAAATGAATTAATTTGGTGAATTGTAGAAAAAAAAAAGAGTCAATTTGGATACATATACAATTAATTGCGTACAAATGAACGAATTATAAATTTAAGCGGGAGTCGAAATAAATAATTTTACCAAAATAGTAAAAATTAAATGGCCCCAATATTTATAAAAACAAGTTAGAAACGAAAATGAATTAATTTGGTGAATTGTAGAAAAAAAATGAGTCAATTTGGATACATATACAATTAATTGCGTACAAATGAACGAATTATAAATTTAAGCGGGAGTCGAAATAAATAGTTTTACAGAAATAATAAAAATTAAATGGCCCCAATATTTATAAAAACAAGTTAGAAACGAAAATGAATTAATTTGGTGAATTGTAGAAAAAAAATGAGTCAATTTGGATACATATACAATTAATTGCGTACAAATGAACGAATTATAAATTTAAGCGGGAGTCAAAATAAATAATTTTACCAAAATAATAAAAATTAAATGGCCCCAATATTTATAAAAACAAGTTAGAAACGAAAATGAATTAATTTGGTGAATTGTAGAAAAAAAATGGGTCAATTTGGATACATATACAATTAATTGCGTACAGATGAACGAATTATAAATTTAAGCGGGAGTCGAAATAAATAGTTTTACAGAAATAATAAAAATTAAATGGCCCCAATATTTATAAAAATAAGTTAGAAACGAAAATGAATTAATTTGGTGAATTGTAGAAAAAAAATGAGTCAATTTGGATACATATACAATTAATTGCGTACAAATGAACGAATTATAAATTTAAGCGGGAGTCGAAATAAATAGTTTTACAGAAATAATAAAAATTAAATGACCCCAATATTTATAAAAACAAGTTAGAAACGAAAATGAATTAATTTGGTGAATTGTAGAAAAAAAATGAGTCAATTTGAATACATATACAATTAATTGCGTACAAATGAACGAATTATAAATTTAAGCGGGAGTCGAAATAAATAGTTTTACAGAAATAATAAAAATTAAATGGCCCCAATATTTATAAAAACAAGTTAGAAACGAAAATGAATTAATTTGGTGAATTGTATAAAAAAAATGAGTCAATTTGGATACATATACAATTAATTGCGTACAAATGAACGAATTATAAATTTAAGCGGGAGTCGAAATAAATAGTTTTACAGAAATAATAAAAATTAAATGGCCCCAATATTTATAAAAACAAGTTAGAAACGAAAATGAATTAATTTGGTGAATTGTAGAAAAAAAATGAGTCAATTTGGATACATATACAATTAATTGCGTACAAATGAACGAATTATAAATTTAAGCGAGAGTCGAAATAAATAGTTTTACAGAAATAATAAAAATTAAATGGCCCCAATATTTATAAAAACAAGTTAGAAACGAAAATGAATTAATTTGGTGAATTGTAGAAAAAAAATGAATCAATTTGGATACATATACAATTAATTGCGTACAGATGAACGAATTATAAATTTAAGCGGGAGTCGAAATAAATAGTTTTACAGAAATAATAAAAATTAAATGGCCCCAATATTTATAAAAACAAGTTAGAAACGAAAATGAATTAATTTGGTGAATTGTAGAAAAAAAATGAGTCAATTTGGATACATATACAATTAATTGCGTACAAATGAACGAATTATAAATTTAAGCGGGAGTCGAAATAAATAGTTTTACAGAAATAATAAAAATTAAATGACCCCAATATTTATAAAAACAAGTTAGAAACGAAAATGAATTAATTTGGTGAATTGTAGAAAAAAAATGAGTCAATTTGGATACATATACAATTAATTGCGTACAAATGAACGAATTATAAATTTAAGCGGGAGTCGAAATAAATAGTTTTACAGAAATAATAAAAATTAAATGGCCCCAATATTTATAAAAACAAGTTAGAAACGAAAATGAATTAATTTGGTGAATTGTAGAAAAAAAATGAGTCAATTTGGATACATATACAATTAATTGCGTACAAATGAACGAATTATAAATTTAAGCGAGAGTCGAAATAAATAGTTTTACAGAAATAATAAAAATTAAATGGCCCCAATATTTATAAAAACAAGTTAGAAACGAAAATGAATTAATTTGGTGAATTGTAGAAAAAAAATGAATCAATTTGGATACATATACAATTAATTGCGTACAGATGAACGAATTATAAATTTAAGCGGGAGTCGAAATAAATAGTTTTACAGAAATAATAAAAATTAAATGGCCCAATATTTATAAAAACAAGTTAGAAACGAAAATGAATTAATTTGGTGAATTGTAGAAAAAAAATGAGTCAATTTGGATACATATACAATTAATTGCGTACAAATGAACGAATTATAAATTTAAGCGGGAGTCGAAATAAATAGTTTTACAGAAATAATAAAAATTAAATGACCCCAATATTTATAAAAACAAGTTAGAAACGAAAATGAATTAATTTGGTGAATTGTAGAAAAAAAATGAGTCAATTTGGATACATATACAATTAATTGCGTACAAATGAACGAATTATAAATTTAAGCGGGAGTCGAAATAAATAGTTTTACAGAAATAATAAAAATTAAATGGCCCCAATATTTATAAAAACAAGTTAGAAACGAAAATGAATTAATTTGGTGAATTGTAGAAAAAAAATGAGTCAATTTGGATACATATACAATTAATTGCGTACAATGAACGAATTATAAATTTAAGCGGGAGTCGAAATAAATAGTTTTACAGAAATAATAAAAATTAAATGGCCCCAATATTTATTAAAACAAGTTAGAAACGAAAATGATTTAATTTGGTGAATTGTAGAAAAAAAAAAGAGTCAATTTGGATACATATACAATTAATTGTGTACAAATGAACGAATTATAAATTTAAGCGGGAGTCGAAATAAATAGTTTTACAGAAATAATAAAAATTAAATGGCCCCAATATTTATAAAAACAAGTTAGAAACGAAAATGAATTAATTTGGTGAATTGTAGAAAAAAATGAGTTAATTTGGATACATATACAATTAATTGCGTACAAATGAACGAATTATAAATTTAAGCGGAAGTCGAAATAAATAGTTTTACAGAAAAATAAAAATTAAATGGCCCCAATATTTATAAAAACAAGTTAGAAACGAAAATGAATTAATTTGGTGAATTGTAGAAACAAAAAAGAGTCAATTTGGATACATATACAATTAATTGCGTACAAATGAACGAATTATAAATTTAAGCGGGAGTCGAAATAAATAATTTTACAAAATAAAAAAAATAGTTGGGCAAAATATTTTAATAAACAACTTAGAAACGAAAAGAAATTAATTTGGTGAATTATAAAAAAAATGACTTAATTTGAATACATATACAATTAATTGCGAAAAAATAAACGAAAGTATCTTGTGCCCTAGTGGCGCGCGCTCTCTTCTCTTGCACAAAAGGTCCCGTGTTCGATTCCCCTTGGACGCAAAAAATGGATTAATTGTTCCAGGCCTAATAAGACTAATATAGAAGGTGGGCTGCATATAACAAGGAATGAGCCGGTTGGCCCAGTGGTCCGCGCCCGCCCCGGCCGCCTCGGGTGCCCGGTCTCGAACCACGCGAGCCACTTTTTTTTTTGTATAGGCTCGGTAATTTGCGACGGCCATATTCCGTCGCAAATATTTAATTTTGCGACGGAAAACAGCCCGTCGCAAATTATAACACAAAAAAGAATAAAAAATATATAAAAACATTTGCGACGGAATTTAGCCGTCGCAAATGTTGTTGACCCGATCGGGTCTGACCCGAAAAGTTTGCGACGGACTACTGTCCGTCGCAAATTCTGTGTGACCCGGCCGGATCTGACCCGCCGATTTTGCGACGGATTTGTCCGTCGTTAATTTGCGACGGATGGCTGAATCCGTCGCAAAAATTTGCTACGGCTGTTTTAGGTACGGATACGTGTCCGTCGCAGATCCCGTCGCAAAACACTGTTTGCGACGGATTTTCCGTCGCTAATTCCGTCGCAAAACAGTGTTTTTTTTTGTAGTGTCACCACAAAACCGTCAGGTAATACTTCAATTGATTATGTATTTTTTTCCTAATTAACATTAGTATTAGAAATACTAATAGAACACTAATGTTTTTTCTTTTCTTTTTTTTAAGTCAGAGAATAAAAAAATAAAAAATAGATCATCAAATATTGTTTGAATTAATCAACCAATAATGGAGCTTTTTTTTTTTAACAGATCTAAGAGCACAGCTTATTAGCAATAGCAATTAAGATTTAATTAAGTGAAAACAAAATGTAACTTATATAAAACGTAAATGTGGATTAGAACTTAACTTTTGTAGCATCAATCTTTTGCGAAGAGTCATTTTGATTGGTCACGCCGGTCACAATCGACGCTTTACACATCAAAATTTTGAGGAATATGTAATCAGAAAATTAAGATTACAGGAAAAAGATGATATGAACCTGAAGAAATGGATGGAGCATGGATGTGCGGAATATTCATCTTTGGTTTTCATAGTCATTAGGTTTTTTTGTATGTTTTCACGTGTGTGAGGTGGTGAGATATGTTAAACTAGAGCCTGCCTTTTAATTATAGTGTGTACTAATTAAGTTCTGTAATTTTGAAATTATCCAACCATTTGTTTTAATTATTATGTAATTTAGGCTTAGAGGGGTGTATTGGTTATAGAGTCTGTAGGATTTTTTTAGACTTTTAAAGTCTGGGGGTATTCAATCTAGATTTTCAAAAGTCTTTAAAAATCTTGAGGTATTCAATACGGATTTTAAAAAGTCTTAAAAAAATTTTAGGTATTCAACAGTCTATGGATTTTAATACTCCGCGGATTTTCTTAGATTTCCCTTCTAAAATATGAATAGATTTCATTCTTCAAAATCTCTTCTAATAACAAGAGATTTCTACGGATTTTGAAAAGTCTTAAAAAATCTTTAGGTATTCAACAGTCTATGGACTTTCTTTGATTCTTTTCCATTGAGATGTTAACGGGGCGGGGACGGGGGGTCATTCCCCATCTCCGTCCCTGCAAAATAATTGGGAAATTTTTTTCCCCCATCCCCGTCTCACCGGCGATTCTCCGTTCCCCGCCTACTTATTTTTTTATCTCATTTTTAAAATATAAAAAAATATATAAATTAAAAACTTTAAATATACACAACAATTACTTTAAGTTGTTGTTAAAAAAAATTAATTTAAACAATTTGAAGAACCTCTAATTCTAATATATTTAATTAACATATATACTAAAGTGAAAATAATTTAATTTGGAACTAATAACATTACATTAAATAAAAAAATGTAATGTTTAATAAATAGTTAATTGAATAGGAAACTATGAAATATTTATTTGTAATTTAGTTTAACATTAAAATTATATATAAATATATTAATTATATAAAAAATAATGCGGCTCCCCTCGGGGAACGAGACGGGGATCTCCCGGGCTGAGAATACTATCCCGGTCCCCGCCTACGGGGCAAAAAAATTTCTCGTCCCTGTTTGCTTTGGGGATTACCCGCCCCGTTGTCAAGTCTACTCTTCAAAAAATATAAATAAATTTTACTCTAAAAAATCTCTTCTAACAACTTGAGACTTCTAATGAGGGCGAGGTATAACGGTGATGGAAATGAAGATGAAATAATAATGTATTTTTTTTAAAATAATTTGGATAATTTTTTTTTATATACAAGTGTGTCCCATATATATTTGCATCAATGGTTCAAGCGCTGGAGTCCATGTAAATCAATAAAAAAAATGTATTCCACAATCCTGTAAAGTCTATGAAAATCCAAATAAATCAATAAAAAAAGTCAGTCAAACTCTGCACGGAGTCTATAGATTTTCTAAATCCACAGACTTTTTAAAGTCCAAAAAAATCCGATAGAATCCCAATTGAATACACCCCTCTTAGTTTTAATGGTGTTTGGGCCGATTTTTTCTGGCCCAAAAATTTAGTATTGACCTAATACATGAAATGTTATATTTGTTGGGATTATTTTTCCCGAATTTTATTTATTAATTTTAATGTGCCACGTTTAATAAGTATTTAGGGTTAAGATTTCTCTCATTTAATGTGTTGAGATTAGAAATAGGTTTAAAACTTTGGGTGCATGTGTTGCAAATGTATATATCTTTGAAACGAAAATTGAATAACGATAGTTATAATTAATATAGATTGAGAAAGTATTGCGTGAAATCATCTCATTCACGGGATAGAGTTTCATTTGGTATCTGAAAATCAACTACTATTTTTTTTTTAAACATGATGGGGTTGGACTCAATCAGATCAGGTATATGTAATGGGAATTTGTTTCATATATAATATCATCTCATGCACTTTTTTTTTATCACAAATAATATATATTCTCTATAAAATAAATAATGTGTATTTTTTTATCTCATAGCAATGGATAAATACACTTTATGTGTATGTATTTCACTTTATGTAAATTATTTGTATTTCATATTGCACACATTTATATATTTTGTGTATAATATATAACATTTTACTATTCCTATATTTATATTTAAGCATTATAGACACTAGTATTTTCGCCCGTGCGATGCATGGATTTAAAATTATATAAATGAATATTTAAATTTATTTTATTACTATGTGGTTTTACAATATATATATATATATGTATATAACTTTGTAATTATAATGTCGTGCAGTTGTAATATAGTGAAACTTACAAATTTATTTATCGGTTTTTGGGTACATGATACATCCCATTAACCAACATAAAGTATCGACGTGTTGTAAATAATATGATAGTAACTTTTTTTGTTGGTGCTAAATATTGGTTAAGATATATTCATCACATGTGCAAAGTAAACACACGAAATACTTAGACATAGACACATTACAAATGTTGGTCCATTGATACGTGCGGATCAATTAACTCAGTTGAAAAATTAATTAGAAAATTAACTATTTTGGATACAAAACAATTACCTATAGACACAATATCTAAACCAGATAATTACATTTTATAAAAAATGAAAATTCCGTCCTCGGATGCATAATTTTTTTTTCTAGTTTGTTTCTCTCAGTTATCCGAAATATATTTGAACATTCATCATTTCAATACGTCATTTAATGCTAGAAAATCGTATAATTAAGTGCATATATCTAAAATCACTTTTTTTTTTTAAATAAAATAAAATAAAATTAAGGACATCAATGTGTAGAGTAAGTAATAATAATTAATAATAATAAAATCAAAAAAGAACTACAAACTTAAGTACTCTGGCCCGAGACCCTTTTACATCCATGGCCCAAACATTTAATGGGTTGAGAGGGAAATCTTAACCCGATGTTTATTTTCAGGTTTTCTTATGAAAAAATTCACAGCATACAATCTTCCATCATTCAATGTTGATTGTAACTTGCCTGCTTGCTCACAATTGGTTGTAGAGGACTAACACTTCAATGAGTAGTAAATCTATGAATTGTTCGTATAGGGATACAAATAGTATTACCTCTTTAGCGTGGAACACGATATCTAAGCTATATATATGTGTGTGTGATTATTTGATCCCAATGTAGGTGATTGGTGAGTACAGATCAATAGCAGTTTCCTGCCCGACTGGATTTTGGAAGAGTTAATATCATTTGCCAACTTGAAGCCATTGTAGATTACTCCTTTGTATCTGAAAAAGAATCAGTAGAGCTATTTAAACTGCAAAAAAATAGCATTACATATATTTATATATATCAAATGATAGTAAAAATAAACAACCTAAATAATATTGTAAGATGAAATGAAATGGTGAGATGGATAGAATGAGCTCCATTTTTTTATTTATGAGTACTGAGAGGAAGATGAAGGGTCTCTCGGGTGTCTTTTTATGTAGATTTCATTTTTTTAGTTTCACATGCTTGCATTGCTTTATCACATAATCCGAAGTGATTTGGTCTTTTTGATTGAAACTTAAATAAAATTAATTTTATTTTTCTGAAGGAAAAGTGGTATTAGCAGCTTTCATGCTGACATCGTGTTTTGTGCAATTGTGTGGCAGAAAATAAAAGGCTTAGCAATAAATTACTACTATCACTGCAATTCGAATTCATGCCCCGACAGATGAATTTTTTTTATAATATTTTCAAATTGCTATTCACTTGTATTGATAGAGCGTGAAACTCACTGTTTCACCATTGAGCAAGTATTTTTCACGTCCACAGTAGAGCTGCTTGAAGTTTTGCTAAAGACTTCTGTTTTTATATTTTATAGATATGTTAAATCTACATGTATTATATGATCGGGTGAATGTGTATAGGGTGATTTGAAGTAAAGAGTAAGGAAAGTGGGTTGTTGTATTTGATATTTATCATAATATGGTTTATAAGTATTTTTAGGAGTAATGTTGGATAGAATATGACGTAGGTAGAATATAACATCACATATTTGATCGAGTAAATCCTGAAACAAGCACGGTCATAATTGCAAGTCACACTAAGAATAACAATGGGCTGGCCAGACTGAGGTGGACACTTGCATTCCAGACGTGCACAATTCTTTGAAGGGTCCAGATATATACCCCTCCAACTTTGATAGATACACCTCCATCCACATTAAACTGCCAATTATACCCTCTTCACCCTTTTACCTTATTTTTCTCTCTTTTCTCTATTTCTTTTTCGTCTTCTCCCCTGCAGATTTGACAGCGGATGGCGGGGTGTAGGGCGGTGGCACCGCATATTACTCCCACCGCAAGCAGAAAACGATCTTGGCTCATCCTTCTTTTAAGATCGCGCCTCCTTTTGCAACAGAAATCGTGGGTGAATTTTTTCTCTCTTAAAGAATTGCGCCCTGCTGATGTATTTGATGGGGTTACTTTTGATTTGGCTCTATTTTTTGTTCCTAATGATTCTTCTTTCACCGTCTATCTCAAATCCATTTTATTTTATTATTTTTGCAGTCAAATTCTGCTAATGGTTAGTTTCCCACTTCCTTAGCTTTTCTTAAAGGAAATTTCTTAATCCAACTTGTAAGAAACTGGAAAGCCATTAATTCTCATATTTAATATATATGCATATATACTTAAGAGTGTTTATTATTACATATTGAAGGAAGAAAATGATATAGCCATGTGTGCACAGTGGTGGGGTGGCAGAGGAGGGTTGGTAGCTGATTGGCTGTTCGTGGACATTCAAATTAGTATTAGGGTTTGGTTATTAAATTTTGGAATACTGAGGGTAATTTTGGATTTTTATAAATAAAATAAAAAATTAGAGGTGTATCTATTATAGTTGGAGGGGTATATAGTCGGACCCTTCTTTGAACGGAGTGGGGCGGACCGATGACTTGAAGCGAATATACTAACTTCTACTAATCCCTCACCCGCAAGCGGACGGGTTCACTGTAGTAAGAGTAAGTATAATGGCCAAGTATTATCGAACCCACGAGATGGAGTGTATGCGAACAGATCCCTGCAGATCTACGCGTTGTAGCTAATATGAGTGTAATGTTCTTTTTTGGTTTTTTAGAGATTAATTAAAAGACTGAAATAAACTAATTAAACTAAAGAATTTAAGAAGACGAATTAATTACGGGTTGTTTTCAAATAAGAGGTGGCGATGCTTAGGATAGGAATCCCTACGTATACTAACGGAGCAGGTACATAATCTAAATAACTGTGACGCGCAAGAAATAACCTAAGTAAAAGAATGCAAGGTGAAAGCTCATGATTCTAAACCCTAATACTTTACCCTAACACTCGACTTCACTAATCCACTAACAAGTTAATAGATTGTGCTTAATTAATGAGACCATAATTTAACTAAGGTGATGCGGTCGTCCTCCTTCGCTAAACTGGTAGATGAATTAACCCTTCCTAAACCCTCTAGTTAAGTCTACTCGTTGTTAAAGAGTGATACCGTCGTCCTCTCTCTAACACTTTTCGAACGAAATTTAAAAGTAAAGTTAAGATTAATTTTAAGCATTCATTAATCAAGAGAATTAAAACCTAACGTCACAAGTTACCCTAATTACGTACCCACAACCTACTTCTACGAGTTCATCCTACCCCAAGCATGCGAGGGTTTTAGCTAGACATGGTTTTAACGTAAACAAAAGCAGTAGAAGAAACAACGAACATAAACATGATTAATTCAACAAAGAAAATATGAAACATGAACTAGGGTTTTAAAGAATTAAAAATACTAAGAACTGAAATTTAATTGATAAAAACGAAGTTTAAAGCGTTAAAAGTTACCAAGCTAACGAAAAGAAACTAAGAAACGAAAATAAATGAAGAATTCGTATGAAAAACCTCAACCAAACGTAAAGTAAACTTGCTCGTTCCTTCTCCTCTTTCTCTCTCTAAAAACTAAGTCTAAAAGTGATGTATTTCGTGGATTCTCCCAAAAAACGTGCTAGGAAGAATATATATAAGGATCTGGCTGAAACGGGAGTCAATGGGCCGAAAAAACGAATTTTGAGATTTTGCTCTCGGAGGCGCTCAAGCATAGGTGGTCGAGCGGAGGCACTCGAGCATAGGTGGTCGAGCGGAGACGCTCGAGCAGTGGTGCTCGAGCACTTTTCAGCAGCAGTACACTTGTTCGTAAAATCTTCATATCTCCTCAACCGGGAGTCCATTTTGGCCGATTCAAAGTCCTACGAACTCCTATTTTCGCCCTCTTTCCATCTATGAAAACCAAAGAGACAAATTCATTAGTTTATGAAAATGATACTCATTTGACTCCAAACACTAATAAAAAACACTCAAAACTAGGGCATTTGGAGTGACGAATCATGACAATTTCACGCCTAATCAACCGACAATATGTGGGTCCCATGGTGGGAAAAATTCGACCCATTTTAAATAGGAATTTATTATTAAAAAATAATGGATAATATATTTATATAGCATAAAATTAAACTCTTAATTGAAACAAATAAATAATATTAGAAGCATGCATGATTATGAATAATTAAGATGTCTATATCTATAGAAAAATATTTATATAGTTGAATTATTGTTATTTATATAATATATATTAATAAAAAAATATAAGAATATTATATACTCTCCATTGTCCACCAAAAGCGTGCCCACTTTCTTTATTTATTTGTCCACCAAAATTGAGTCCATTTATCTGTAAAATTTAGTATTTTATTAAAAAATTAGGTAAAGTAAGGGTATTGTGGGTCTATTATAGGACTCGTCTATTTGTTTTTTAGCATTGTTTATTTTCAAAAAAGAAATGTGTAAAAGATTGGTGGACAATCAAAAGAAACATGACTGAAAGATTGAAAGATGGATGTAGTATATATTAAATTAAAATAAACTAAAAATCGTGCATCGCACAGTGATATACTAGTAATATTAAGAATTGAATAGTGGCTCATGAAATTGGATGGTAAAAAACCATATTCACACAAACCATATCCATTTTAAAGGCAGAAAGGGATAAAGAATATACATGTTTACCCCTAGCGTATCTCGTGTGCGTCCATTAATTCGAAGTGTGGTTTATCCATTTGAAAAGCAAAAGCTAAAGCAAGTTTGAAGGACGATTAATCATTTTCATAGTTTGATATACATACTATTTTCTTGGAAAAGGTCATACAGGCTTGGCATGGGGGAGGAATCCCTGTTCCCCACGGGGATTCGTCCCGAATGGGTCGGAGAATTCCAAACAGTCATAGAATCTATGTAGCTGGTACATGTCCACATCCCCATCCTTATACTGATCGTTATATGGATCTGGTTCGAATCTTCCATTTGAGTAATACCTTGAACCTTTAGTAGGATATAAACCTCCTCTGGACATATGAGGATGTTGGCGTCCTCTTGGTATAACTCCAACTAAGATTTTACTAAATTTAGATCCGTCCGCAACCGCGTATTGGGTACCAAATTATGGTCGCAAAGGCAAAATTGGAATTCGCATAGGTGTAGGTAGGAGTCTAGCTTCGTTTTGGCCACTAGAATTGCATGTAGCTCCTCTAGATACATCATCTCCAATGTCCATGACCGAGTTCACGTGCTCGACATAAGAGCCTTGAGTCGGTGCCTTACCTTTGTCTATATTTTTCACTCCTAATTGTCTGACCAATTCTAACACGGAAAACTTTGGATTCCTTTTTTTATTGTTCAAACTATTGTAACAATTCATTCTTCATTGAATTTTGTTCCCTCTGAAGCTCCATCTTCATCTCGTTGATGCGCAATTCCAAAGTGGAGAAATGATTCTCCAATGAATTAATTCGATATGTATTACAAACCATTATTTTGTCGTGATTTATTGTTGAGATGTGAAGATTGTTGGCTCTGAGGCATCTGAAACAACTGAGAATGGCGGTTTCCGATTGGTGGTTGAGAGAGAGAAAAGGGATTTTATTGATTTCAAAATATCAATTACACAATGGGGCGGTGTTGACAGCAATTTTGTGAGGATTTCACCGTCGGGTTCTTAGCAGGTAGGATTTATGTATTTATGATAACTGAAAGTAATGAATGCAAGTATAAATGATCTCTCAAGTGGAGGCTTTGCAATAAATGAGTTGTGTGTTACATTGGGCATTTAAGACCCTATTTATAGTGTACATGGTGGGTTTCCCCACCTTGGGTTGGTATGCCCGTGGGCCCCTCCTATTCCTAGTTGGGGGGTAATGAGTGGCTACAACCTCCCTCTATGGACTAATGGGGAAGCGCCACCTGGCACTGTTGCCCTTTACTGATGGGACCTGACCCAACTGCCCTGCTCTGACACTGCTGCATCCCCTGGTCTGATGGCATTGGACGTACTTTCATAGCTGGCGATGCCTGGGATCGGGCAGATGGGTATCCGGGTATCGGGTAGGCGGTGGGCATCCTAGGGATCATTTCACCGGGAAGCGGGTAGAGACTGCCCCAGAGCTCGCCGCTGGCCGATCGGCCCCAACCCATAGGTGAAGTCCCCTTCCTGATTATTCCTGGAGGTCGTAGTCGGGCAGCCAAATTGGGCTGCCGGTCGATTTGGTCGGGCTCGGCTACAGGATTTTCCCGCCAAGATCGCTCTTCGATCTGGTATGTGATCCTAGCAACCTGATTAGGCGGGTAGCGATATTGGGTGTAACAATTGCCCCACCAGCCCGGCATCGGGGGGCCATTGCCATCGGGTGGCGGGCTGGTCAACCTGTGGATTTGAATTTGAATTTGAATTTTGGGGTGACGCCCGCCTTCCGAGGTGACGCTTTGTATTCCGTACCTGCTGACGTCACGAGCTTGCGTGACTGACGTGCGAGATCCCAGGCGTCACGTCTGCCGATCTTATCTCCCAACCGTTACGCGCGTGCCCCTCACGCGCCCCCCATGACTTTCGCTTAATTATATTTTCGACCCCGTTTTTTGCACTTTAGTTCTTCCCCATTTCTTCTATAAATAGGGGACATTTCCCCTCATTCTCACTTTCACTTCCCCTCTCTCACAATCCCTCTTGCAAGCTTTGAGTTTTCCGGCGTACGTTCCCAGAATCCGGCCACTTTCGTCTTCAAAGGTAACTTCTTCTTTCCATTCTCTTCACATCTCTCCCATGAGCGTTTCAGTAGAGAGCGTCAGCTCCACCGACGCTTTCCAGTTCCGCTGCCGCTGATGTCGAGAGACCACTCCACCACACCGGGGAGGGTACATCTCGCGCCGCCGCCGCCCGAGAAGGCGAGGGTACCTCCACAGACGTGGATGCCTTCACCGATGACCTAGAAAGGATGAGCCCTCAACGGGAGGGCCCCCTCCTCAGTGTCGCCCCAGTGTCCTCCTACCTGCCTCGGGCAGAGAACTTCATGTTCGAGCAGGAGGCCATGCCCGAAGATGTTGACTAGGCGGACAACGAGATGATCGACTTTGATTACGCCAAGTATCTAAGCGGGTACAAACGACGCTGCCCAACCCGTTCTTACCCCGAGGCCCATGAGTCAGAGTTTGGGGTCTCTCGTCGCCCTAGCTGCCTGCCGCCGAACGCGGATCTCTCCGAGCTCTATTGAACCTTTGAGGTCCCTACAGACGTATACTTCTACGCCCTTCAAGCTAACGAGCGTGCCGACCAGCCCCCTGACGAGATGATAATTGTCAACGCGGATACCCTGCATGCGGGCCTTTGCTTCCCGCTCCACCCGGCAATCTCCAGGTTGCTCACCTTCTGGAACTTGTCGATCACCCAAATTACTCCCAACGGGTGGAGTTAATTGCTGGGTGCCATGGTCGCGCTCGGGCATCGGGGACTTCACCGCATGCCGTTCCCCGACGAGATCAAGCATCTTTACTACACCGTGACATCCACTGGACCGTTGAACGCGAGGTACTACTCCGTGAAGCCCCAGGGCGGCAATGCTATTGTATTCTACATCTCGTCGAAGGTTACACACTGGCACGAAAGATGGTGGTGGGTCGGCGGAGCCTGGAAGAGTGTGGGCGTTGATGGCTCAGTCATCCTGGTTTCCCGGGAGTATTGCATCCACAATCGTCGAGGTAAATCCTTGTACACCCTCTACCTCCTCAGTACTGATCTAATTTTTGTTTCACTGTGTAGGAAACTCGGCGCCCAACCAGAGTAAACTAACCGATGATTTTAGGCTAGCACTCGCTCACGTGAAGGTGGAGAGTGACGTCAACCGTGACGTCGATCAGCTTAACTGCAACGAGCAGCGATGGTTGTCCGGCCTCCAGACCTTCCCCCGCTATTTAAACTTTGGTGGTAAGGCCATTTCTGCCCGATACTTTCCTCTTCGTTCTTTCTACCTGATCGATTTCTTACTCGACGTTTCACCCCTCTCTTCAGAACAATGCTTCCCGGTGGAGAGCTCCACGCCGTCTGCCTCTCCAGCCCCTTCCCCTCATCCTCAACCCGACACCGATCAGACCCATGCTGTCCCCATCGTGAATATCGAAAGTTCCGAGGAGATGGTCGATATGGCACCGAAGAAAAGTGTCATCGCCAAACTGGCTAAACGGGGGGCGGTCAGGGCTTCGGGACCGACTACCCGGGCTCACCACCAGACTCCTCTGCCCGCCGCCCCTTCGGTGCCCTCCGGCGACCAGCTGCCCGCTAAAAAAGCTCGGGTGGACGCCCAGACTCCCGTCCAGCCCGCCATGGTGACTGTCGACATGGATCCGGCCACCGAGGGCCTGATCACAGACACATCCGAGGCCGCCGCTGGAAGCCCGGCCTCCTCCGCCTGCGACCGGAGCGACTTCTTGTTCCTGGGTTGGGGCAACCATCTCACGTAAGTGCATTTGAACCTTACTCGTGTTTTCTAGTCGTTTCTCCTTCTTGCTCTTCTTCTTGCTTTCACTAATTGTTCGCCTCGATAATTTGTAGGCTTGACCCTCTGCCCCCACCTGAGGTTCTCCAATTCCTGCGCTCGCAGGATCCCCCCTACTCGGAGGCCATCCCCGAGTCCTGGCCGGAAGAACTCCGTCGGGCGGTGGTGAACCTTCTGCGATCTTGGACCTTAAACTGCAAGAAGGCTAACCGCACTACCTCCCTTGCCGACCGCATGAGGTCCTCTGCCATCCACGCTTCCCGCGATGCCATCGTGATGGAGAGCATCCTGCTCAATTATAAGCGAGAGACGCGGACCTTTTCCGCGTACAAGGCTACCTTCCAAACCAAGAAGGACGAGGCCGCCCGCTTGGAGGAGGAAAACAAGAAGCTCAAGAAAGAGCTGGAGGCTGCCCGCAAAAGCTACGCGGAGCTGGAGGGCCACTGTGAGGCGGAGAAGAAGGCGCGTGCCGACGCCCAGGCAAAGGCGGCCGAGGAGGTTAACAAGGTCCGCGAGGCCCTCGCCGCAGAGGTCGAGGAACGTGTGGCCGCTGAACGGGCCCATCTTGAGGGGGAGAGCGAGTCGGCCGGATCTATGATTTATATTAATGCTTACACCGATTCGATCCGGTCCTTGCTCCGCCGAAACCCTGAGGCCGATCTCACCGGCCCCCTAGAGGATCTCAAGAGCTACGTGGAGGCCAACCCCCCCGTCTATGGAGTATGATATAACTCTGAAGGACCTAACTGACCGCGAGGTGGATTTGTCTTTCATTGGCGACGTGGCGACCTTCATCTACCCTCTGGCGGATGAGGAGGCGGTCGAGGAGCCAGGCGTGGTGGACGAGGCGGGCCCTTGAAGACTCTCTCTGCTTTTTCTTTTTACTAAGTTTGTTAACCGCGGGCCCTTGTAATTCTCGACCTTCCCAGTTTAATGGAACAATTTTCTTTCATTAGTGGTCTTTTCGTTTTCATTTTCCCAGTTTTATCGAATCGACAACTGAATTAATAATAGGATTGAATTAACAGTCGATTAAAAATTAACCATATGATTAATGAGTGAAGGGCATTAGCCGATAGACGGGCAGTGACTTCACAAACATAGGATTGAATTAACAATCGATTAAAAGTTAATCATATGATTAATGAGTGAAGTGCTTTAGCCGATAGACAGGCAACGACTTCACGAACACAGGATTTAATTAACAATTGATTAAAAGTTAACCATATGATTAATGAGTGAAGTGCTTTAGCCGATATACGGGCAGCGACTTCATGAACATAGGATTGAATTAACAATCGATTAAAAGTTAACCATATGATTAATGAGTGAAGTGCTTTAGCCGATAGACGAACAATGACTTTACGAACACATGATTGAATTAACAATCGATTTTATTGATTGGAATTTTACGCTCGAGACGCGATTACATTGAGGCCCCCGTCGGGCAATGGAATGTCGCGGGCTAAACTAACTAGCCGCTACTGGTAGTACTTTTTGAGTAGGGAGGCATTCCAAGGGTATTGGGCCGGATTGCCCTCAAGGCTCTCTAATTCATAGGCCCCATTGGCCAGGCGCCTGGAGATCTTTAGGGGTCCCTCCCAATTCGGGCCAAATGCCCCCTTGGGCTGCCCGACCGTCCGTCGTAGGACCAGGTCCCCGGTTTTGAATTCTCTGATCTTGATTTTCAAGTTGAAGTATTTCTCCGCCCGACGCTTGTAAGCCATGTTTCTCTGCTTGGCGGATAACCTCCTTTCTTCCAGCAGATCCAACTCGTTCAGCATGGCTTCGTTGTTCTCGGTCCCCACGAGTTATGAGGTGCAGAAGCTCGGGATGATGACCTCCGCCGAGATGACCGCTTCAGTTCCGAAGGCTAGAGTGAAGGGGGTCTCCCCGGTGGCCGTTCGACTGGTCGTTTTGTATGACCATAATACTTCGGGCAGTTTGCTAGCCCATGTTCCCTTACTTTCCTCCAACCTTGCCTTCAGCGTGTGTTTGATTATTTTGTTTACCGCCTCGACCTGCCCATTCGACTGTGGATGGTAGGGTTTCGAGAACAGCCTATTGATCTTATGCTTCTGGCAGAATCTCTCCATCTCCAACTCGTTGAATTGCTTCCCGTTGTCCGAAATGATCATCTGTAGGAGGCCGAATAGGCAAATTATGTCACGCCAGATGAATTTAATGACATGTTCCTAGTCGATTGTCTTTAGCGACTCTGCCTCTGCCCACTTGGTGAAGTAATCCACAACGACGATTGCATATTTGACGCTGCCCAGGGCTGTGGGCAAAGGACCAATGAGATCGATCCCTCACTTTGCAAATGGCCAAGGGCTCAAGATCGAAGTGAGCTCGGTTGGAGCTTGGTGGATTGTTGGTGAATAAATTTGGCATTTGTGGCATGCCCTTGCATAGCTGATCGCATCCTTCTTCAAGGTGGGCCAGAAATACCCCTGGCGGATAACCTTCTGGGCGAGCACCTGACCGCCGGCGTGGTTCCCGCAACGCCCCTCGTGGATTTCTACCAAGATCTTCTTTCCATGCTCCGGAGTTATGCATCTTAGGAGAGGTAGGATGAATCCTCGCTTGTACAACTTGTTGGTCCCGAAACGAGCAAACAGGTGTATGGGGGGGAATACACCTGTGATTACAACTTAAAACTTCTTGTAAAACTTATCAGGTTACTTAAGACAGTAACTCGTCAGTGGACTTGAAGGTCTGCTGAGAGTTACTTAGAGAAAGCCTACTGAGATAATACCTCCACTGAAAGCTCAAGACTTTCAGTTGAACTACTATCTAATTAGCTTTCAGATGCGGATTAGTGAGCCCTTAAAAAACTCGTTTTACTTTGATAAACTTTGAGAATAACACACACTTAGGAAAGCAGATAATAAGAACACAAGGTATAAAGTGGTTCAGAGATGAATCTCCTACGTCCACTGTCCTGATCAAACAGGAGAATTCCTTTCACTTGGAATTCCTTGTGTTATAGTGCCAAGGTGCACTGATCAACTAATCCTCTCTTAGGATGATTGATCACTAGGAAATTCCAGGTCCTAGTTCCCAAAACAAACCAGCTTTCAGACTGATACAACAATCAGCTTACTAACACCACTTAACACTAGCTCTCAACCTAAACACTGAGTAGGGTTTTGAGTAGGGTTTTGGTTCCAACTATTTTGAGATAATCCTTACAAGTTTAGCTCAAGGCTTAGGATTGGATTATCTCTTTCTAAGATTTGGATATAGCTTTTAAGCTTGGTTATAGAAGGTTTGTTAGGCTCTCTACAAATGTGAAACACTTGGGAAACAAAGGTAATTTCGAGTGCTTCTTAGTTGTTATGAATGTAGAGATAGCTTTGATCTTGTGAGTTTCCCGTGTTTGGAAATGTGCACGTCCTTCTGTATTTATAGGCTTCCTTGAAAATCTTCCCGTTGGATTTGAATCTTCTCAAGTAAGTCTTCTTGTATCTGATTGGCTCAAACGGCTCTATTTGAAGCTTTAAGCCTTGTCAAGAAATGGCTGAAAGACCATGCCTGTTCACCAACTTTCTGTAGATTGCTAGAGAAGGACTTTTGGTACTTGTCAGGCTGGGGCAGGTCGGCTGTCAGTAAGTACACTGACGTGTCATCTTCTCATTGGACCTTTAGTCTGCATGCCCAAATTCTTGTCTTGCTTTAAGGTGGAACTCCTCTGAGAGAACCTTCTTATTCCTTCATTTATTGTAAGCTTCACTGAAATTTATTTTGCCTTGTTCCAACCAGATTAACTAACAGCTTTTAATATGTTTTAGCATTGTTAGTTCTTTATCAGTGGACCTTCGTCCTCTCCTGGTAGATTTAGTCTTAGTGAGAATGCACTTAGAAAACATTCAAGACTTAGACTCCCTTCTCAGATCACTTAGTCTTCAGCGGACTTCACTCCAGCGGACTTCATCTTCAGCAGACTTCAATCTTAAATACACTCATGTAATTACTAACTGTACTCAGTTCTTAACACTTTGAACTGTTTGACTAAGTACTAACTCTACTGAATAATTTACTTACAAAACAACTTAGGAGGAACATTTTGGCATCTAATCAAAACATAAGTCTTATACATTTTCCCAACAATTTCCCCCTTTTTGATTATGCCGGAACCTATCTTAATACATATCTTCTTTCAGATGAGGTTCTCCAGATGACATTCAAAGTTCACAGATTTTGTAAGTAAAACATTCAAGTGCATAAGCCTAAATGATAATGAGATATTATCTTGGGCAAAACATCAGTAGAGTTCATTTCATTGAAAAATGATGAAGTACAAATTACATGAAGTCAACTCTAAAAAAGTTTCAAATTTAAACACACCTGGGACTTATAAACAAATGCCGGGAAAAATGGTTTTTTTGTCCTTTAAGTTTGGTCAATTTTGTTTTTCGTCCTCTAACTTTTGACTTTATTTTTTAGTCCGATAACTTTAAAAAAATTAACATTTTCGTCCTAAAACATAAGTTATCGGACTAAAATGTTAATTTTAGGACTAAAAAATTATCGGTTTTAGGACGAAAATGTTAATTTTTTAAAAGTTATAGGACTAAAAAATAAAGTCAAAAGTTAGAGGACGAAAAACAAAATTGACCAAACTTAAAGGACAAAAAAGTGTATTTTCCCAACAAATGCCCATCAAAAGATACAACCTTCTCAGATGGACTCGAAAATAGGTTCAAGTCCATATTGCTTGAAAACTCTAATCTTCAGCTCGTTCTTCCTCTCCATTATCTCCTTCGAATGTCCTCTGAGTCCAAGATGCTCACACAAGGATGTCCACTCTTCAGTGATCCTTTCTCTATCAACAGCACCTGTTGCATCTTGAGGAGGCCAGTAGGTGATTGGCTCAGGGGCCTTCAGAGCTTGATCAGGGAAGGCATCATTCCAAGCATTACTGATCTCGGGATAGAGTTTGGGATAGGCATCAAACAAGCATGAGTTGAAGACTTCTTGTGCATTGTCCCTTCCTAACTCTCCACTGACATAGAAGGAATACACAAATTCCCTTTTTGCAGTCTCCCAAGCATCACTGAGCTTCTTAGGAACCCAGACATCATGATGAGGAAATCTGTTCCGAGATGGTGTGATCTTGTCTTTCTTCAGCTTAGCAGCCCACTTTAGATAACCACTCCTGAATTTCTTAGAAGTAGTTTTGTCAAAAGTGGCTAGCCTCTCCTTTCTTTTTCTCTCAGCAAGCTCTGCAATGGTTTCCATCTTACCAACCACCTTATCTCTTCTTTCTTGTTGTTGAGCTGTCAGCTTCCTTGCTCTTTCATTCATACCTCCAGCCTCTTTAATTAGCTCAGCGAGCTCTGTGACTTTTGTGGGTGCAGACTTGGGAGGTTCGGAAGATAAGGGTTCAGGATTGAGAATAGGAAGTACCTGAACTTCATCAGTAGAGGTTGTGGACTTAGCTGCCAACCTCCCTGAGGTTCTTGTCTTTTTGGCAACCTCTGCTGAGAGAGCATCAGATGCCTTTCTCTTTGCAGTTTCTCCCTTCTTCGCAGCTCTCTCCTCCTTCTCCTTTAGATGCTCCTCTTTAAACTTTGAAAGATCAGCTGAGGAGGTCTCCTTGCCTTTCTTGGATCCTGCTATTTTCTGAGCTTCAGCTTCGACTCTCTTCAAGGTGCTCTTCACCTGTTGGCCTTTCTCGAAGTCAGGGGTTTCAAGGATAATGTTCATTTTGTTCTTAGGATCAGCCTTCATGTCCTTAGCACTTATCCTCTTTTCCCCCTTTCCGGCATTAATCATACATTCAGCTACAGTGATGTTGAGCTTCAGTTGATCATGGGCCAATGCCTTCAGCTCAGTTGAGCAATGGTCTACCTCATCTTCAAGCCTTTCTAAAGTAGCTCCAGCAGTCTGCCCAAATTGAACAAACTGCGCAAGCTTTTCAGCACATCAGTTTTCTCTTGTGTTGGGAAGTCTTCAGCTGCCTTCTTCAGTACCTCTCCCAGTTTGGCTCCTAGCTCAGCATGCTTGGCCTCAAATTCAGACATCTTAGAGTTCCATAGCCCTTCAACCTTTCCAAGTAGGTCAGTTGAGAAGGCCTCTACTGACGACTTCAGGTTGATGGAGACGTTCTCTACTGAGTCTTTGAGAAATTTGGTTCTGGCCTCTTCTTCAGTCTCCTCCAGCTTCTTCAGGGCTTCAATGATTAACACACTTTGTCCCTCAACTACATCAATCACCATCTGCTGAGAGTCTTCAACTTTAAGTGTGAGATTCTGAAGTGATGTAGTTGTGGACTCCATGAGTTCATCAATGTGGTCTGAGAGAATAACCATCTCATCTACCTCCTCTTGTACAATCTCCTGGACCTCCCTTAGCTGAGTTTGAAGAGTTGGAAGGCTTTCTTCTTTGATAGAGTGAACAGCATCACTCAGTGGAGTTAGGTTGACCTCAGCTGAGGGAACTTCAATGGTTTGAGTACCTGCATTGCAAGAAGTGTTAGTTCTAACTCCCTCAACATCACCACCTAGATCTCCTGATGCCTCTATCTCCATGGGGACTCCCTCCTCCTCACTCTTCTTACTTTTCTCTTCCTCACTTTCTTTTTCAACTGCTATTTTTTCAGCCAATTCACCCTTTACAGGGATGATTGCTCTAATCTCTCCACTCTTCACAGCAGTGATTTCCACCTCTTTTTCTTTTTCACTCTCTTTTTCAACTTCTCCAGTTCCAGACACCTCAGTTGACTCTAAAGCCACCACTGAGGGCTGTTGTGGGAGAGCTTCAGTAGACACCTCTACTGAGCCCTCCTTTGGCAAGTTTTGAGTCTCAGTATCCCTTGCCATGGATACATCCTTGGCTGCTTCACCACCACCTTGCTTAGGTGAAGCACCTCCTTCTAATTCAGACTCCACTGCCTTCTCTTCTGCACTCTTCTCCTTTTCCACCTCCTTCTCAGCTGTGGGTTCAGTTGGCTTTTCTACATCAACATTCTTTTCTCCCTCCTTCTTTGCCTCTGCAATCTTCTCCAAGACCAGGCTTTCAAAAATCTTCTCATCACAGAGAAGTCTGGTCTTGTGCATCCCAGCGAATTGCAGCACTCCAGCTTCCTCCTTCTTCCACTCCTCTGCATCGCTGCCTCTTACAGCTAGAAGAATTTCACCAAGTCTTCTATCCTTGAGCTGGACAATGAGTCTAAGTCTCAAGAACAAGGCTTTGAGTGTGGGGAATTGATCAAGTTCAGGGTATTTAGACTCTAAAGAGTAAGCTACCTCATCCTTGAGAGTATCTAGGAATGAGTACTCTTCTTCATCGTCTGAAGGAAGGGAAGGGGTAGAGGATCTGCTCTCTGTTGGCTCTTCTGGGATAGACTCCAGTTGAGTTGAATGAATTTTAGGAGGGTTTGGTTCAGATGAGGTTTGAGGTTGGGTATCAGGGGAGGTTGGGTTTTGGTCAGTAGGGGTTGATGATGTGGGTTCATATGGGGTTGAGGGGATGGGTTCAGTAGGGTTTGATGGGGTGGTTTCAGTAGGGGTGGAGATGGGTTCAGTGGGGGTTGTTTGGGATCCACTTACTGGCTGTTGAGAGCCATCAGTGGGGGTTTTGGTTATTTTGGAGATACGTTTGGTTTTGGCAGGGGTGCGAGGTTTTGTTGTTTTGGGTTTGATGGGGGTAGGTGCAGGGACATCTGAGTCAGACTCAGTTGAGATGATGTTTGGAGATGAGTCAGGGTTACCTGATGAAGACTCATCAGTAGAGTCTGTGACTCTGACTTTCTTTGAGGCACTCTCCTTCTCTGCCTCAGAGGACCTCCTGCTTTCCTTCCTAGAGGCTTTCACTGCCTCGGCCTCTTTGTGCTGGGCCATCTTGTCACTTAGTTTAACCAGCCTCCTCTTGAGCTTGGTTTTCTTCCCTTCAGTAGGGTTGGCCTCATCTTCCTCAACTGCCTCTGGGCTTTCCTCAGCAGGCTTGAGCATCCTTGTTTCCAGAGTTTTTCCAGACTTGAATAGGGTCTTCAGGTTACTCCACTTCCTATCCTTTAACCAGTCTACTCCCACATCCACATTCTCAATTAAGTAAGAAATTTTAGTGGCAAAATTTAGCTTACTTGCCAACTGGGGAGTTTTGTCAGCCTGGAATTTTGAGTGTTCCCTGTTCAAGGCTCTAAAAAAGAACTGCTGCCAGTTGTATGGCTTCTCCTTGCTCTCCACTATAGCCTTCATCAACCTGAGCTTCGGCTTGCTCACTTGCTCAGTGCTTCCTTGGTTTCCCAAGATACATTTACCAACAATCTCGCAGAGGACATTGTATGCTGGTAATAGTAGGCTTCTGTTCATCGTGGGACTATACTTCACCTTCTTCTCCATGATGGTGTAGACCCATTCCTCCTCCTTATCCAAGATACAAGTATCTGGATTTGGGCCTTCAGATGGAAGTTCAAATAACTCCTTCAAATCATCTCCGCTTATCCGAATCTCCTTTCGAATTTTCTGGTGCTCAACGACCTCCATATCGTCTCTCATCACCTTCTTCTTTCTTTGCACAAATAGACACAATTTGATTTTTGAGTCTGAGTTGGAGATGTTGTAGAAAAATTCAAGAACTTGCCTATCATAACAGTACTCTGGATGTACTGATAGAAATTTCTCTAAACCAGCAGCTTTGACCATTTCCAAAGCCTCCTTAATGTGAGAGAACTCGGGTCTTGATTCAATTTCTGGGTTGTTGAAAAGGATTATAGGTTCATACCAGAAATTTTCTTTGTTGTTCAGAAACCCTAGGTTAATTTTGGTCATGATTGTAAGTGGGATTTGAGAACAAATGAATTCGCAGAAAAAAAAGTTGGAGAGATAGTAAGTGTTTGCTTGGAAGTGTATTCGAAAAGGTTTACAAGTGAACATTTGGGGTTTTTATATGAGTGAAGAACGGTGAGATTGAACAAAGAAATCAACGTCTGAGATTGATCGGGTTTGAGATCGTGGATAGTTGCAAGGTTTAGTGGGGAGTTTTTAAGAAATCTTAACGGTTAGAAAAGAACCGCCTAAAAATGGATGGCATGGATTGAAAAAGTTGGTAGCCGGAAGGTCACATCATCCGGCTTTTAGGGCGCGTGAGATAGGTAATTGAAAAAGCATGTCTGACTTGTACCACGCGCATTAAATGCTTGCCATACCAAAATCTCTTCGGAACAGTGGAAAAAGATTTATTTTCCCAGAAAACACTCATTAGTAAGTTTTGAACCCAAATATAATATATATAAAACTAAGAGGCTTTAACTTTGAAAAGCACTAAGTATAATCTTTGACCTCCACTGAGGTTCGACCTCGTCTGATATTCAGACCTCTTCTGAGATGAGGAGCTTCTTCTGAGAAAGATCCTCTTCTAAATATGAACCTCCACTGAGTTGAAGGTTACTCTTCTGAGATTAAATCCTTTCTTTACTCTCCTGGATCTAGGAGTCCAAGCTCCACTGACAACTCTTGGAACCTTGCTTCAGCCAAAGGTTTTGTGAAGATATCTGCCTTCTGTTTGTCAGTGTGGATTTTGAGCATTTTGATGTCCTTCTTCTCCACATGATCTCTGATGAAATGATGCCTTATGTCCACATGTTTGCATCTTGTGTGGAGAACTGGATTTTCTGAAATAGCAATTGCACTATTGTTGTCACAGAAAATAGGGACTTCATTGGCAAAGATGTTGTAATCTCTCAGTTGTTGTCTTAGCCAAAGAATTTGAGCGCAACAACTTCCAGCTGCCATATACTCAGCTTCAGTAGTGCTTGTGGCTACTGAGTTTTGTTTCTTGGAGAACCAAGAAATCATCTTACTTCCCAAGAATTGACAAGTGCCTGAGGTTGATTTCCTGTCAATTCTACATCCTCCATAATCAGCATCTGAGTATCCTGTGAGTTCCAGATTGTCATCTGAGGGATACCACAATCCCATATTCACATTACCTTTAAGATATTTGAGAATCCTCTTAGCAGCTTCCAGATGACTTTTCTTGGGGTTGGCTTGATATCTTGCACAAATCCCAACTGCAAAAGTGATATCAGGCCTGCTTGCTGTGAGATACAGTAGAGATCCAATGATGGCTCTGTAATGAGTCTGGTCTACTGATTCACCATCTTCATCTGGTTCCATCTTGGTGTTGGTGTTGAGTGGAACTCTTGCTACTTTGCTGGTTTGGCATCCAAACTTGTTGATCAGCTCCCTTGTATATTTGGCTTGATTGATGAAGATTCCTTCAGGGGACTGTTTAACTTGAAGTCCTAGGAAGAAATTCATTTCTCCCATCATAGACATCTCAAATTTTCCCTTCATCAGTTGAGAAAACTTCTCACAGAGGACCTGGTTAGGACAACCAAAGATGATATCATCCACATAAATTTGAACCAGCAATGTGTCCTCTCCTTTTGTGATTCTGAAAAGTGTTCTATCAACTCTCCCTTTGATAAAACCATGATCCAAAAGGAACTGTGACAAAGTATCATACCAAGCTCTTGGAGCCTGTTTTAGTCCATATAGAGCTTTCCTCAGTCTATATACTTTGTGACTTTCTTCAAAACCTGGGGGTTGCTCCACATAGACTTCTTCATTGAGTACTCCATTCAAGAAGGCACTTTTAACATCCATCTGGTATACCTTGAATTTCTTGTGAGCAGCATATGCAAGAAATAACCTTATTGCCTCCAATCTGGCTACTGGAGCAAATGTTTCATCATAGTCAAATCCTTCAACTTGAGAGTAGCCCTTTGAAACTAGCCTGGCTTTATTTCTGACTATGATATCATTCTCATCCTTCTTGTTCTTGAATACCCACTTGGTTCCTATCACATTGCAGTGATATGGTCTGTCCACCAACTCCCATACTTGATTCCTTGTGAACTGGTTGAGCTCTTCTTGCATGGCAATAATCCAGTTGGAATCTTGAAGTGCTTCTGCTATGGAACTTGGTTCCTGGTTTGATAAGAAACAACAAAACAAAGCACTTTCTCCATGAAAACTTCTAGTTTTGACTCCTGAGGAAGGATCACCTAGGATTTGCTCAACAGTGTGATCTGAGAGCCAAATCCTCCTAGGCTGATGCCCTTCAGTAGATTTTAACTCTTCTGAAGTTGAGTCACTAGTTATTGGAATGAAATCGAATTCAGGAAATAAGACAGAGGGTTGAAGTCCCGAGTCATCATTCAAGGTATTTTCATTCTCAATGGTAATTTCATTGGTTCCCCCTTGAATGATGGGTTCAGTGAATGTCTCAGATGTGACCACATCTTCATTGACATTTGTTACCTCTTGAACTGGGATAGTGTTCACCAGTTCAGTTACATCTTCAGGAGAGCTCTCAGGTAAGCTTTGAGGAGTGGTCTGATTTTGAGTGTCCTCTTTGAATTGTTGATCATTGAGGTTGTCCCAGGTTGGGATGAATGTATCAACACAATTATCAGGATAGCCTTTAGACTTGATACTCAGTCTGGTTAGTCTTTTGCTAATCACATCCTCATTCTCCTTACTTCTGGACTCAAAAGTATATTCATCAAACACCACATGAGGTGTTTCTTCCACAACAAGGGTTCTACAGTTGTAAACTCTGAAAGCTCTACTGATTTGGGAATATCCTAAGAAAATTCCTTCATCAGCTTTGCTATCAAAAGCTTTCAGTTGTGTTTTCCCATTGCTGTGAATGAAACACTTGCAACCAAAAATATGAAAGTAAGATACCTGTGGCTTTCTGTTATTCCATAACTCATATGGAGTTTTTCCTTGATGTTTGGTTACCATGGATCTGTTTTGAGTGTGGCAGACAGTATTAATAGCTTCAGCCCAGAATCTTTTAGGAACTTGAGCTTCAGCTAACATTGTCCTTGCTGCCTCCTTGAGAGTCCTATTTCTTCTTTCAGCTACTCCATTTTGTTGTGGAGTTCTTGCAGCTGATGTCTCATGTGAAATACCTAATTCTTTGCAGTAATCAGATATAATAGAATTTATGAATTCAGTGCCCTTATCTGATCTTATCTTTACAATGTTCAGGCTCTTTTCATTGCTAACTTTCTTCAGGAGCTCTGGCAGTCTCAGTTGAGTCTCCTTTTTGCTTGCAAGGAATATCACCCATGTGTACCTGGAGAAGTCATCAACAACAACAAGTGTATACTTTCTCCCATTGATACTTACAGGGGTTACTGGACCAAAGAGATCCATATGTAACAGTTGAAGTACTCTGTCAGTAGAGGTTGCTACTTTGCTTTTGAAAGATGCCTTTACTTGCTTTCCCTCCTGACAGGCTTTACAGATATGTTCTTTGTTGTATACTTCATTTGGCATTCCTTCTACCAGTCCATGTCTTGCTATCCTGTTCATCATCTTGAAGTTCAGATGACTTAGCCTTTTGTGCCATAGCCAATTAGTGTCAGTTGAGCTCTTAGCAATAAGACATGCATTTGGTGTGCAAGACTTCCAATCTGCAAGATAGACATTTCCCTTTCTTGACCCAGTTAGTAGTACCTGTTGTGAAGATATATTCTTAACAAAACACAGGTTACATGAAAATTCAACATTGTATCCCTTATCACAGAATTGACTTATGGACAGAAGATTATGCTTAAGTCCACTGACCAAGGATACATTGCTTACCCTTACTGAGCCAATGATTAAAGTACTATAACCTTTAGTGGCTCCTTGTGAGTTGTCACCAAAGGTGACTTGTGGACCTTCTTTCTCAACAAATTCTGTCAGGAGATCTTTGTTGCCAGTCATGTGCCTAGAACATCCACTGTCCAAGTACCAGACTGATGTTTTAAGAGCTTCTCCTTTGTTGAGGTCCACTGAGCCCTGCAATTACATATCAAGCTTTAGGTACCCATTTGGTGTTGGGTCCTACCAGGTTAGCTGTACCTTTCGGAATCCAAATTTACCTCACAGTTCTAATCACTTTAGATTGGCTAATTTGTCTTCCATAAACATCTACATAGATTGTTATCTCCCTAGGTGCCTTGGGAGAAAACTTTCTATGGGTGTCAGCCTTTGAGGGAACATGAACCTTCTTCACATTCTTTCTCTTTGGCTTGGGTGCACCTGGTCTTGGTTTCTGTTGATAAAGGTATGAAGGGCCTTTTCCTTTAGGCACAAAAGGAATAGGTCTTCCATATGAGTCATTCCTTGAGGACTGCTCATGCCTGGGTGCTCTCAGCTGAGGTTGCTTCATCTGTGAAGACCTCGGCTGATAGTACCTCTGCTGAGATCTAGTTTGATAAGTCACCTGAGCCTTTCCATTTGGTTTTGGCTTAGATTGACTTTTCTTTTGAGTGATCTCAGCTGGTCTTTTTCCTTTATCCATAGTCTGTGATTGAAATGTCACAGACTTGACAAAAACTCTCTTTGTGTCACTTGAAGAAGCAACACTCAGAGGACCTTCTGAAGGTTTAGGAATAAAGCCTATCCCACACTTGTTATTAGGATTGATTTGAAATTTTTTAATCTCCTCTATGGCAAGAGAGGGTTTGTTTAGAGCATCAATCCTTTTTAACAAGGTCTCTTCAGATTTTTGTAAGACATCAATTTTCAGGAGAAAATCCTTTATTTGGCTTACCAATTTTAAGTTCTCTTCAGTTAACTTTGTCTTAGATTCATTGAGATCTTTTATCAGTTGATCTATACCATTTCCTTGACTCCTGAGGGTTTCCACCTCTTTTGTCAGTTCAATGGTAGCTTTGGCTGAGTTTAGATCTGCTTGATTCCCAGACTCAATTAACTTGGAGTTTTCACTCAAGAGTTGTTTGTTCTCATCTTGAAGACAGAAACTTGCTTCTTGCAACCTTGAGAAATCAATCATCAATTGTTCCAAAGCGGACTGAAGATTGAGTTCCTCAGTTGACTCTGAGCTTGGCTCAGGTGTGTGTTCTAGAGAAATGGATGGTTTAGATTGTACCTCTGGTTCTTCTCTTGCCATAAGGCACATGTCATCTTCACTGCTATCTGAGAACAGTTCATCAGGTGACTCCAGATTTTCATCAACATCCCCAGCCATCATGGCTTTCCTTTCTCCATATCTTCTGTCTCTTTTGGCTTGCCTTTCCTTTCTTTCTTTAGTGCTCAGTTGAGGACAATCATATTGAAAGTGCCCAATCTTCTTGCACTGAAAACACCTGTTGGCATCATCATTCTTTTCCTCAGTGGACTCTCTGGTCTTTGATGATGATCCTTCAGCCTTGGTGTAATTCTTGTAATCCTTCTTCTTTTCCAGCTCAGATGAGCTTTTCTCTCCTTCTCTGGTAGTCTTTTGTGGATAACTTCTACCTTCCCTATTATCCCTGTAAAATCTCTTATATTTGCCAAAGCGGATGTTAAGTTGTTCAAACCTCCTAGCCATCAGGCTGAGTTCCTCCTGCATCTCAGCCTTGCTTTGTGACTTGCTTGCCTTTGTACTCTTATGAGGCTTTGGGGATTTTGGCTCAGACTCCTTGGCTTTGAAGGCTACTCCCTTCTCAGCTGAGGTCTCATCAGGAGCCCTTTTCCTGTTCAGATCAAACTCATAAGCCTTGAGTTCAGAGAATACCTGTTGTATAGACATGCTGGATAGATCCTTGGTATTCTGTATCATCACAGAGTACACATCCCATCTTGAGGTTAGACCTCTCAGGATCTTTAAGGCAACCTCTCTCTTGGTATAGACTTTTCCCAGAGAATTTATCTCATTCATGATGTCTGTGAACCTCCCATCAAGCTGGTCAATGGTCTCAGTGGACTCCATGGTGAACTGCTCATACTTTTGAACAGCTACTGAAAGCTTGTTCTCCTTTATCTTGTCAGTTCCTTCACACATGAGAGCTAGAGTGTCCCATAGTTCCTTTGCAGTCTTGCAGTGGATCACTCTTCCCATTACAGAATCTGGAATAGTGGTGTAGAGAATGTTCATGGATATGAAGTTGAGGTTATTTCTCCTCCTCTCATCTGCAGTGAAGTTATCTTCATCTTTGGGCCATTCTTCTCTAGGATCTACAATAGTTTCAGCCGTAGTTTCTAGGGTTAGGTGTCATAAAAACAAATGGACCTTTAGTGATAACCCTCAACATTTCATCATGCACACAGGCAAGATGAGCTCTCATTCTGATCTTCCAGAAGTCATAGTTTTCCACTGAGAATTGTGGAAGCTTGTGATGAGACATATGGTTCAAGGGATTAACTCCCATGTTGTTCTCTGCTGGTGGTGCTACCCTAGCTGCATTGTCAGCCATAGTATAAAAACAAGTTTATCAAAAGATCAATTCAGGTGACCTTGAAAAATACCTTTAAGCACAAGGTATACTTAGAACAATGGTCTTTTGAACCACTGCTCTGATACCAATTGTTGGTCCCGAAACGAGCAAACAGGTGTATAGGGGGGCGGGAATACACCTGTGATTACAACTTAAAACTTCTTGTAAAACTTATCAGGTTACTTAAGACAGTAACTCGTCAGTGGACTTGAAGGTCTGGTGAGAGTTACTTAGAGAAAGCCTACTGAGATAATACCTCCACTGAAAGCTCAAGACTTTCAGTTGAACTACTATCTAATTAGCTTTTAGATGCGGATTAGTGAGCCCTTAGAAAACTCGTTTTACTTTGATAAACTTTGAGAGTAACACACACTTAGAAAAGCAGATAATAAGAACACAAGGTATAAAGTGGTTCATAGATGAATCTCCTACGTCCACTGTCCTGATCAAACATGAGAATTCCTTTCACTTGGAATTCCTTGTGTTATAGTGCCAAGGTGCACTGATCAACTAATCCTCTCTTAGGATGATTGATCACTAGAAAATTACAGGTCCTAGTTCCCAAAACAAACCAGCTTTTAGACTGATACAACAATCAGCTTACTAACACCACTTAACACTAGCTCTCAACCTAAACACTGAGTAGGGTTTTGAGTAGGGTTTTGGTTCCAACTATTTTGAGATAATCCTTACAAGTTTAGCTCAAGGCTTAGGATTGGATTATCTCTTTCTAAGATTTGGATATAGCTTTTAAGCTTGGTTATAGAAGGTTTGTTAGGCTCTCTACAAATGTGAAACACTTGGGAAACAAAGGTAATTTCGAGTGCTTCTTAGTTGTTATGAATGTAGAGATAGCTTTGATCTTGTGAGTTTCCCGTGTTTGGAAATATGCACGTCCTTCTGTATTTATAGGCTTCCTTGAAAATCTTCCCGTTGGATTTGAATCTTCTCAAGTAAGTCTTCTTGTATCTGATTGGCTCAAACAACTCTATTTGAAGCTTTAAGTCTTGTCAAGAAATGGCTGAAAGACCATGCCTGTTCACCAACTTTCTGTAGATTGCTAGAGAAGGACTTTTGGTACTTGTCAGGCTGGGGCAGGTCGGCTGTCAATAAGTACACTGACGTGTCATCTTCTCATTGGACCTTTAGTCTGCATGCCCAGATTCTTGTCTTGCTTTAAGGTGGAACTCCTCTGAGAGAACCTTCTTATTCCTTCATTTATTGTAAGCTTCACTGAAATTTATTTTGCCTTGTTCCAACCAGATTAACTAACAGTTTTGAATATGTTTTAGCATTGTTAGTTCTTTATCAGTGGACCTTCGTCCTCTCCTGATAGATTTAGTCTTAGTGAGAATGCACTTAGAAAACATTCAAGATTTAGACTCCCTTCTCAGATCACTTAGTCTTCAGCGGACTTCACTCCAGCGGACTTCACTCCAGCGGACTTCATCTTCAGCAAACTTCAATCTTAAATACACTCATGTAATTACTAACTGTACTCAGTTCTTAACACTTTGAACTGTTTGACTAAGTACTAACTCTACTGAATAATTTACTTACAAAACAACTTAGGAGGAACATTTTGGCATCTAATCAAAACATAAGTCTTATACATTTTCCCAACACAACTGCTCCCCTATGATCGTGTATCGGGCTGCCCGAAGTTGCAACTGTCTCGCCGCTACCCGATCGTCTGGGAGTTTACCGTTGCGAAGGTAATTCAGAATGGGGGTCATCCAGCTATCCTCCTCCTGCCCCAGATTGGCCACCCGCTGGTTCGAGCTTGAAGGAGCGGGCAGGTAAATGACTGTGATTTGCGACATGTCGGCCGCCCCCTCCGATGTTGCAAGGCGGGCAAGGGCGTCTGCTTGAGTATTATCGAGTCGGGGTACCACCTCTACGTGGACCTGGTCGAACTTCCCTAGGAGGTTCTTGGCTAATCCTTGATAGGCCAACATTCTGTCGATGCGCGCCTCGTACTCCCCCAAAATCTGGCATGTCACGAGCTGTGAGTCGCTGTAGACCTGTAGCCTTTTTACTCCCATGGTCATGGCCATTTCCAGGCCGTTGATTAGTGCTTCGTATTTGGCCTCGTTGTGGGTTGCGTGGAAGCCGAACCTGATGGCCGTCATGTATGATTGGCTGGACGGGCTGAGTAGGACAATTCCCGCGCCAGCCCGCGAGGTCGTGGAGGATTCGTCAACGTACATCTTCCATGGTGGCTGCTCGACCTTGGACATTGCCTCCGAGTAAGTGAGTTCAACTATAAAGTCGGCCATCGCCTGGCCTTTGATGGATGTTCGGGGAGCGTATGTGACACCGAACTGCCCGATCTCCACTGCCCACTTGAGGCATCTACCCACCGTGTCTGGTCGATGCAACACTTGTCGGAGTGACATTGTGATCAGGACTTCTACCTGATGGTCGAAGAAGTATGGGCGTAACTTACACACGCTTATCACTAGTGCGTAAGCCAATTTTTCTAAAGGCGGGTACCGTAGCTCGGCGGCGTGGAGTGTCTGGCTGATGTAGTAGATCGGCAGATGTGCCTGCCCCTCAGCCCGCACTAGCACAGCGCTGAGAGCTGATTCCGAAGCCGCCAAGTACAGGTAGAGCTTCTCACCCAGTATGGGCTTGGCTAATATCTGGGCATTCGAGAGATATGCCTTCAAATTATCGAACGCGAGCTGGCTCTGGGGTGTCCAGTTTAGTTTCCCCTTCCGCATGCTATCGAACAGAGGTTTGCACCGGTCCCCCATACGGGAGATGAAACGGCTGAGGGCGGCCAAGCTGCCCATCACTCCATGTACCTCCTTTACTGTACGGGGAGCACCCATGTCGAGAATTGCCTGAACCTTGGTCGGATTTGCCTCGATGCCCCGTTGGCTGACCATGTGCCCCAAGAACTTGTCCGACTCGACGTCGAAGCTGCATTTCTTCGGGTTGAGCCTCATCCGATATTTCCTCAGAATCTCGAATGCCTCGGCCAGGTGGGTGAGGTGGTCTTCTTTCTTTTCGCTCTTGATGACGATGTCATCGATATACACCTCCATGGTCGCCCCGATCTGGTCGTGAAACATGTGATTGACCAACCTTTGATAAGTTGCCCCTGTGTTCATCAGTCCGAACGGTATTCACTTCCAGAAATACATGTTTTTCTCCGTGAGGAAGGTGGTGTGCTTCTGGTCGTCAGCAGATATCGGGATCTGGTGATAGCCGGCGAATGCGTCCATGAAAGTGAGCATCTCGTGCCCGGCCGTACTATCCACCAGATGGTCGATGTGTGGCATCGGGATGTGATCTTTGGGGCATGCCTTGTTCAGGTCTATGAAGTCAATGCATAGCCGCCAGGTGTTGTTGCTCTTTTTGACGAGTACGGTGTTGGATACCCACTGGGGTTTGTCGTCGGGGTCGACCATTCCGATAAGCTTGTTGTCCAGTAGCTTCTTGACCTCTGTAGCTATGACAGTGTACTTGTCCGGGCCGAATTTTCTTCTCTTCTGTGAGACCGGCTTGCGGGCTGGGTCGATGTGCAACTGGTGGGAACATATTGCCGGATTGATCCCGACCATGTCCTCATGGGACCAAAAATGTCGTCATCGCAGCCCGCATCTCGTCTGACATCTTTGACCCTAGCTGGACGCACACCTCTGACCGATTTTTCATTGTGACCGAAATTAGTTTTTCAATGGGACTGGCACCTCGCTCCCCGTAGCGAGGATCATCTATTTCTCCTGACAGTGTGCTATCGATTTCCATAGGCTCGAAGCCGACCCTTGGTTCCAGCTCGATTTGAGCATCTACTAAAGTTTGATAGTTTTTTTCCATAGGGTGGGCAGTGGGTGGGTTTTCTTCGTCTACATCCATGTCTTCCTCCCCGATAGTACAAATGAAATATGGTTTTGTGGAATTTAAAGTAAGATCGATATACGCCAAACATCTGCGTACCATTTTTTGATTACCCTTATGAGTTCCCACCTTCCCGGAGGGGGTAGGGAATACAATAGTAGAAAGCTGAGGTGGCGGCTTCGAACTCGTGCTTGAATGGCCTGCCGAGAAAACCATTATAGGTTGACGGCTGGTCGATTATTATAAAATTGAGCTGTTTCGAAGCCTTAACCTCAGCACCTAAGCTAGAAACTAACTCTACAGCTAGCCTAACTATTACATATGGCTTCACGATGGCGTCCCCGAAGCCCTTGATGACCTGGTCGCATGGCTCCATGTATTTCTCGAAGGAGCTGTCCAGCTGGTCGAAGGCGGCTTTGAAGATGATGTTGCAGTATGCCCCATTGTCGACCAGCATGCGGTGGACGGTGATGCCCATGATGTTGACCGACACGATCAGGGCGTCGTGGTTGGGGTAGATAACCCCCGTGCGGTCCTCCTCTCTGAAAGCGAGGAGATCGGACTCCTTGTCCGTCATGTTGATCGGCATCGTGATTTGGTGGACATTGTCCATGGCTCGCAGCTCGCTCTTCTGCCGGCGGTTGGAGAGCGAGGTGGTAGGTGCAAATTCTCCCACCGGGAAAAGCATGTTGACGGCGTGGCGAGCCTGATGTTCCGGCATCGGGGGGGCAGATGAGGGCTGCCTCCCGGTTTTGCTCTACGGGGTGGGCAGCGGCTTGCATCTCCGGCCTGGCCGCCGGTCTCTTCACGAACTCTTCCAGCTTCCCCTCCTCAAAGAGCCGCCAAAGCTACTTCAAGAGGTCACGGCACTCGCTCGTGTTGTGCCCGACGGTTTGGTGATAGTGGCATTATTTGTTAGGGTTGAGTTGCACCCCCGGCTTGTGGACCCATGGGTGTGCCTTGGGCACCATGTTCTTGTCCCAGATCTGTACGTACACGTACTCCGGGGTGGCTGACTTGAAGAGATTGTACTAACTTCTACTAGTCGCTACCCCGCAAGCGAACGGGTTCACTGTAGTAAGAGTAAGTATAATGGCCAAGTATATCGAACCCACGAGATGGGGTGTATGCGAACAGATCCCTGAAGATCTACGCGTCGTGTCGTTTTTCTCTGTGTGTGTTCTCCCAAAAAACGTGCTTGAAACGAATATATATATGCACGGGCCGAATCGTGAACTCGTGGGCTGAAAAACGCCTTTGAAAATGCGAAAATAGAAGGCGCTCGAGCAGGCCTGCTCGAGCGGTTGCATTCGAGCGTATAGCTCGAATGATACACGGGCTCGAGCGCTCGCGCTCGAGATGCTCGAATGTCGAAACTTCTCTGCATAAAATGGGGCGCTCGAGTAACACGCTCGAGCGGTGGTGCTCGAGCTCTAGTGCTCGAGTGCTTTACTCGAATGCTCCCCAAAATTCCTCCAAATAGCACTTTTCTTCTTCAACACTAACACCATTCGTATTTCTTCGATATCTTCTCATCCGGGCATCCGTTTGAGACGATTCAAAGTCCTACGAACTCCGTTCTTCGCCCTCGATTCTTCTACGAGCATCAAAGAGACAAATTCATCAATTTAGAGAAATAATGCCAAGTGAATCCAAATACTCGACAAAATCGGCCAAAATAAGGGTATTTCAAGTGACGAATCATGACAATTTCACGCCTAATCAATCCCCCCAAAGTTACCATGTTGCTTGTCCTCAAGCAACGAAAGAATAAGTCAAGTGAAATTGTTAGGAATGAGTCAAAAGATCAATCATGCAAGCAAATGAACTCGAGCTTCAAAGATCAAACACACGTATACTCACTCACTTTCTTTTCATCATACTCATGCAACATTAACAAGAAACACCAAGATCGAGCATGGATGTGCACTCAACGATGTGTTTCGCTCCCTCACAAGTGTATATCAATGATCAAGGGACTCACTCAAACAATCAATCACTCAAATTGGCAGCCATAGGCTTGTAAGTGCTCTTAACTACGACCATACTCTAGAAATCAATGTCGAATCAAAAAGGACTTTTCTCAAGGTTGTAATGTAGGCTCTTTGGACAGGTGGGATAACAATATGGTAAAGTGACTCAAGTGAATGGAGAATAGAAAATCAAACTTCGGTACTTCGAGATTAGGAACAGACTACTTCAAACATATTCAATCAACACACTTTCAATTCCAATTCTCTCAACACTTCAATTTTTTTCTTTCTCACTCTTTCACTTTTTTTTTCAATCACTTCACTTTTTTTTTCTTTTTTCGCACAAACACATGAGCTCATTTTTTCTTTTGCTCATTCTCAATTTTTTTCTCTTTTTTTCCACATCTCATAACTTCATCACACCTTCTTCTCATATTCACTCAACAAACAACCTTTTCCTTTTTCAACTCAATTTAATCCCTTCACATTCACACTTTCCTATTCTCCACTCAAATTGGGACAAAAAGGCTTAGGCATTGGAATAGTGTTCATATGTGCTAGCAAATAAAATAGGCTTTCGGCTCAAATGTGCTAACAAGGGATTCAATGTCATTGGTAGGGAAAATTTTGGCTAAGTGACTCAATAAAACCAAAGATGGCCTAAGATCCTATTCGGCATATCAAACTAGACACAATCAAGAAGCAAGAGCTCACACAAGTTCTAGCATCCTCTAAGGTGATGATTCACTCACAAACGAAGAGATTCATTCATATATCGAAATCTCATTAGGCTCAAGTCTCTCGGCTTTCACATCCATGCTAGTCCTAGTGAATTCTCACTCTTATCACACAAGCACTCAAAAAGAAAACTCGTAAGTATACTAGTTCTCTCTCAAATCAGCTCTCATTCAAACACTCACACAAAACAATTCTTAACTCAACCTCACAATTCTACTCTACTCATCAAACATGCTAAAAAATAACAACTAATAAGCAGAAGGGGTCAATAAACACGAAATAAATCAGGCATGTCACTGAATTCAACAATCAAGCACAACTCAAAATTCTGAATACAATTCATCACACCCCTCAATCAATTTAAATCACTCAAACACTTAAGCTCACACAAGCAAAAAGAATAGAAGGAAATAAAATAAAGGAAAAGAAAAACAAAAGAGCAGAAACTGGGGGATCTCCCCGTAACCCTCAAGCATCAGGAGGCGGTGGTGGGCGATAGCTTGGGTGGTCCGATCCTAAATGGGAGACAAAGAGTGCCTCCATCCATCTTCTCAAATCTGAAACCTCCGATCGAACCTCCTGGAATTCCCCTCATACACTCATCGCTTCCGTGTACCACTGGTTTTGAGTGGTACGAAGATCTGTGACTTCGGTTCGCAGGTCCCGAAGGTCGGTCCTCATACCATCCCACTCGCTCTGGGTCGGGTTCCACGGCTCTGGAGTAGCTACATGAGGTGGCTCCATCTCCATCTCGTGTGGGCCTTCACCCGCTGCTTCTTCCTCCTCAGTCGGTCCCGCTTCGTACTCTTGTTCCTCCTCTTCTTGCAGATCAGCAACTCCGCTTGCTCCCGCTCCGCTCGTGCCGGCTCCACTGCTTTCTTCGCTTCGATTCCTCTTCACCGGCCTCACCTCTCGAAGTCCTCGGCTGTCAACCTCCGCCGTAAACTTACCATTAATGGCGAGGTGTTGTTCTCCATTCATGCCTATGTTGCTCTTCTTCTTCCCAACCAGAGTCACCAGCTTTTTGTTCGGCAACGGGAAGAGGTTGTCATCCTTGAATCTAATGCAGTAGCTGCCAAGCCAATATTCGAACATAAGAGTGTTGTTCATATGCTCGAACACTAAGTCCATGCCTGGCAAAGGACCCAAACAGGGCTCAAAACCAAGGCTCTTCATGAATACTGAAATCAGCCCTCCTCCTTGAACCTTAGAAGTCCTAGAGCCGAGCTTGAAGGGAGCCTCGTAGTGATGCTCTAGGAAGTCTCTCCTGAAATCATGATCCTTGGTGTACAAGAGACACCAGATCCCATAGAGTTGCTTGCTCGTCACGGTTCCCATCTTAGAGTAGGCGTAGATCGTGTTCCCAAGGATTCGCTCGAGGTACCTTATGACTGGATTTCGGATCGCTGATGCTCGTGCATGCTGGCCTCTATAATCCCCCGCCATTCCTCCCGTGATGTCCTTCCAAAAGCCATTTGCACTGTACGACTTTGACACCCGGTTCGGTCGAGGTAACGCTGGGAGCCCAAATGCGAGGTTGACAGCTCCAACCTCACAGTATTGCCAGTCATTCTGATACTTGAATTTGAACGAGTTCTCGTCCGTCTTCTCGACAGTGGCGAGAAACTGTTCAACCAAGTCTGCGTTTGTCTCCATATATAGCAGCATGTCGAAGAATTCAGCCATGTTGTTCCTCATAAAAATCCTCCTTATCTCTTCCTCTATCCCCAACTCTCTCATGAAACTAACACTCGGTCTCCGAGTCTTTTCTACCTTTCCTGTGATTAAGTTCCATCTGTAGGCGATGTACCTCCAACTACCTTGGTAGTTAAGGTTGTTCCACCTTGAAGGCAACAAACTCTTTCTCCTCAGATCATTCGTGAGCTCTTCCAACTCGGCCATGCTCAAAATTCTGTCCTCGTTCTTTTTCGGTGCCATAGTACCTGAGACAACATAGAGCATTTTCACTTCATTCATATCATTCAATCCCACACATCTCAAGTAGTACTCTCAAATCCCTTTTCTCATAATCTCAACTTGAGTTAACTCACTCAATTTAAATCACATGCCTACATCTCAAAATTCTCAAGTAAATTCCAAATAATTCATCATTCACACTCAACAATGCCAATAATCGAGTCTATCATGAAGTAACATTACCCCAAAATTGTGGAATTCACATGCTCAAGACTCAATTCCTACCTATTCATGCTCAAACAATCTCAATTCACAACGATTTCATCTCAAGATGCAAAACCCATCTCATTTCCTCAAATTCCTACTTTCTCACTCTAGAAATTCACCAATTCTACACATTCAATCACGAAATTGAAAGCAAAAATGGCAAACCCATAGCATATTATCCATATTCATGAACAAGGAATCAAGAATCAATGAATACTTGCAAAATCCCCAAAAATTCGTCACTCAAGAACCCTAGTTCTTCAATTCATGCCTAAATCATGCTTCAAACTATGAATTGAAAGATAAAAGTTAGAAAGCACATACCTTGATTGAGGGAATTCGTGAAATACGTGAATAATTCGAATGAATTTGAGAGTAATTCGTTGGAATAGCTCGAAATCGCTCAAATCCGCCCAAAATCGCACCTCCGAGTGTGTGAATGTGTGTGATTTCGTGTGAAAGGGGTATTTATAGAGTTAGCAAATCCTGGGCCGAAACCCGCAACCCGCTCGAGCAGACCCGCTCGAGCGGTCGCGCTCGAGCATGTAGCTCGAATGGCGCAAGTGCTCGAGCGCTCGCGCTCGAGCTGCTGGAGCGCGCGGATTCTTCTGTACAATTTTGGGCGCTCGAGCGCAACCAAAATTCAACTTCCAAATCCGTCGCTCAAGACTCGAGAATTCCCAACGAATCACACTCGAACAACCAAAACACTTTTCCAAATCATGAACTAACCTGAGAACTCCTCGATTTAAGCCAGGTCGCTCATTTGACCGAGGAGTTGGGGTCTCTTCCAAACGTGCAATTCACCAATCCAATTCACGCCGAACTTAAGTGATCATACTCAATTCGATCCATTCTCACTCAAACATTGGTATTTTCGAAAAATTTGACTAATTTTTTATTAGAATTTCGTGTACGAACCCGAAGTACGAGTACACACCCCCCCAAACTTTGTTCTTGCTACGCGATAACAAAGTTTGGAAAGAATGAGTACGTACGAGTAAGTATACCAAATTCTATGAACTCGGCTCACTATCAATGCAAAGTAACGAACGAAAAGAAACATCACCCCCCCAAACTTCGACTTCGCAAAGAGGTCTATGTTTGGGGCTCGGCTTACCTCAACTCCAACAATCGAATGCTTTCCTACTCGAAATGTGTTCCACTTCATGACTTTCTTCCTTAAGCTCTCTTGCTCTGATCAATTTCCATTAAGCAAGTCTACATCAAATAAACTCTAGCACACGAGGTTAACACTTACGATTCCCAAAAACTATGAAAAATACGAAAACACATAAAAACAAGTAAAAATGGGTTGCCTCCCATTAAGCGCTAGTTTTATGGTCCTACTGTCGGACCGAGCTCAAAGGAGCTCAGGGGACTTGATTATCTAAAATACCTCCCTTATTCTCATAAGAGAAGTTAAAGAATTTCTTCACTCGATGCCCGTTCACCATGAATTTCTGTCCGTCGTCCTTCTCGACTTCAAGGAATCCACTTTTATGCACTCCCCTCACAATATACGGCCCGTTCCACTTGAACTTAAGCTTTCCACCAAACAACTTCATCCTCGAATTGAATACGAGGACTTGATCACCTACTTTGAACTCCTTTTTCCGCAATCGTGCATCATGCCACTTCTTAGTCTTCTCCTTGAAAATTCGGGCATTCTCGTAGGCACTGTCTCGAAACTCCTCCAACTCATGCAATTGAAGTAATCTCTTCTCACCAACCAAGGCACTATCAAAATTCAGCTTCTTTATCGCCCAATATGCCTTATGTTCCAACTCCACAGGCAAGTGACATGCCTTTCCAAAAACCAATTGATATGGTGACATACCAAGAGGAGTTTTGAAAGCTGTCCTATATGCCCAAAGTGCATCATCCAACTTCATTGCCCAATCTTTCCTACTTATGCTCACCGTCTTCTCAAGGATCTCCTTGATTTGACGGTTAGAAACCTCTGCAAGTCCGTTAGATTGAGGATGATAAGCAGTAGAGATTCGATGACTTACCTCGTATTTGGACAGCAGCTTTTCCATCCATTTGTTCACGAAATGACTTCCCCCATCGCTTACCAAAGCTCTTGGAACTCCATACCTTGCAAAGATGTTCTTCCTCAAGAACTCGATGACCACTCGGGAATTATTCACTCGAGTCGGGACAGCTTCAATCCACTTTGAGACGTAATCAACGCATACGAGAATGTACAAGAATCCATTGCTAGGAGAAAATGGACCCATGAAATCAATCCCCCATACGTCGAATATCTCGACTTCCATGAACACGTGCATCGGCATCTCGTCCCTCTTAGTAATGGAGCCAAAACGTTGGCACTTCTCACACCTCTTAACCCATTCCATGCAATCTCTTAAAAGTATTGGCCAATAAAAACCAGATTGAAGCACCTTCCTTCCGGTATTTTCTCCACCCAAATGTCCTCTACATGGCAAGGCGTGGCAATGCCTTATGATGTTACTCCACTCCTCTTCGGGTACACACCTTCTCAACACATGATCAATCCCTCTTTTGAACAAGTAGGGATCATCCCAAATAAACTCCCGAACTTTCTTCAAAAATGCCTTCCGATGCACCGAGTCTATCTCAATGGGCAACTCTCCACTTGCTAAATAGTTAGCACAGTCTGCAAACCAAGGTGCCTTCCCTTCAACTCGGTACACAGGTCTGTCTCCTAAGCCAAAGAGCTTCTCATCCGGAAATTCATCGTTCACCTCTCGATCCTCCACGGTGTTCTCCTTGGTGAGCTCCAATCTCGAGAAGTGATCTGCTATCATATTCTTGCATCCCTTCTTGTCTCGAATCTCTACATCAAACTCCTGGAGTAGCAAAATCCATCGAATGAGATGGGGTTTTGCATCCTTCTTGCTCATAAGATACCGAATCGCTGCGTGGTCCGTATATACAATTGTTTTCGTCCCTACTAGGTAGGGTCGAAATTTATCAAAGGCATACACGACCGCCAACAGCTCTTTTTCGGTCGTAGTGTAATTCACTTGAGCAGAATTCAGCATCTTCGAGGCATAGTAAATAATGTGAAAACGCTTCTCACAAATTTGCCCCAAAGTAACCCCCATCGCATAATCACTCGCATCACACATCAGCACGAACGGGCTAGACCAATCCGGAATCACAAGTATTGGGGCATTCACCAACGCTTCTTTCAACCTATTAAAAGCCACTAAACACTCATTAGTAAACTCAAAAGCGACTTCTTTTTCAAGAAGCCGCGAAAGTGGTTTAGCTATTTGTGAAAAGTCTTTGATAAAGCGTCTATAAAAACCCGCGTGTCCTAAAAACGACCGAATTCCCTTCTCGATTGAAGGTGGTGGAAGCTTCTCAATAGCAATCACTTTCGCCTTGTCAACTTGGATACCTTTCGAGGACACATGATGTCCAAGAACAATACCCTCTCTCACCATGAAGTGGCACTTCTCCCAATTAAGCACTAAGTCTGTTTCTTCACACCTGTTCAACACAACTTCAAGATTGATTAGACATTTATCAAATGACTCCCCGTATACGGAGAAGTCGTCCATGAAAACCTCCATAATCCTCTCAATCAAACCATGAAAAATCGCCATCATACACCTTTGAAAGGTGGCGGGTGCATTACACAACCCAAACGGCATCCTCCTAAAAGCAAAAGTCCCATAGTAGCATGTGAAGGTAGTTTTCTCTTGATCCTCGGGGGCTATCATGATCTGATTATACCCCGAGTACCCATCTAAGAAACAGTAAACTCAAAACCACCTAATCTATCAATCATTTGATCAAGAAACGGTAAAGGAAAGTGATCCTTACACGTTGCCTTGTTCAATTCCCTATAATCTACACAAACACGCCAACCCGTCACTAATCTAGTGGCTACCAATTCATTAGACTCCGTCTTAATCACAGTGGTACCCCCCTTCTTAGCAACTACGTGTAACGGACTCACCCATGGACTATCAGAAATAGCAAAGATCATGTTGCTATCTAACAACTTCAAAACTTCCTTATGAATCACCTCTTGAATTACCGGATTAACTCTATTCTGATTTTGCACTATCGGTTTTCTACCCTCTTCTAATCTAATCCTATGCATGCAAATCGAGGGGCTAATCCCCTTAATATCCGCGATCGACCATCCTATAGCAGATTTATGCTTACGAAGCACCACTAAAAGTCTCTCTAGCTGATCATCAGATAAAAGGGCGGATACAATTACCGAATATTTGTCGGTCTCATCCAAGTAAGCGTACTTGAGGTGATCGGGAAGTGGCTTCAACTCATTTTTCGCTTCCAATGGTGGTGCTTTATCGAACATCTTCTCGAAGGTTGACTCCTCGGCCTCCAAGTCGTCCTCATCCTCTACTTTCTTCAGCTCCAAAAACTTGACATCTTCATTGTCTTCCAAGCTGTCAAAATAATCAAGATCATAAGAATAATAAGATAGATCATCAAGGACAGGATAATCAAACTGATGCACATAGAAAGAGCAAGGGTCTAAGAGTGTGTCTTCAACACAAGTGTCTGTGATGTCAATGAAGTGGCAACTCTCATCTCCCATGGGGTATTTCATAGCCTCGTAAATAGCTATCTTCACTTCTTGATCATCAACTTTGACCGTGATCTTCCCATTCGCTACGTCAAGTACCATCCCGACAGTAACTAGAAACGGCCTCCCTAAAATCAGCGGGACATGCTCATCCTCTTCCATCTCGAGTACTACGAAGTCGGCGGGAAAAACGTGATTATCCACCGTCACTAGAACATCCTCCACTACTCCTTGAGGTCTCGTGATGGACCTATCAGCAAGCTGGAGCGTCATCATCGTGGGTTGGAGTTCGCCCACCTCTAACTTCTTGAACAACGAAAGAGGCATCAAATTGATGCTCGCCCCGAGATCACACAATGCTCCTTTCTTGATCCCGTTCCCGATATCACATAGAATGGTGAAGCTCCCGGGATCCTTCATCTTTGGAGGAAGCGCCTTGTGCACCATCGCACTCACCTCGTGGTTCAAGTGCACTAACTCAGGTCCGTCTACTCTCCATCTCTTCGCTATCAAGTCCTTCAGGAACTTGGCGTAATTAGGCATCTGTTCCAAAGATTCATAAAAAGGAATGCTAATATGTAGCTTTTTAAAAACATCAAGGAATTTAGCAAACTTCTCATCAAGCTTCTTTTTCATGAAGCGTTGTGGATACGGGACGGGTATCACAGATTTGGGTACCCCCCATTCATCTTTCTCCGTCTCTTTTGCATTCTTCCTTGCTTCCTTTGCCTTCTTCCACTTTGGAATTCTCTCGATCTCCTCTATCTCCTCTTCAGGCTCTTTGCTCTCATGGGACTCATCCACATCTTTCCTCTTCTCAATCCCTTCACTTTCAATCCCCTTCTCAACTCCTACCTCCTCAATCTCATCTCTAACTGTCTCAGGCTCTTTTCCTTCTATCTCAACCTCTCCCTTGGGCGTCTCAGAATCAACAGGCATCTCAGGACCATCATATCTGGTCCCACTTCTCAACTCAATAGTCTTGCAATGTTCCTTTGGGTTATCCTCGGGCATTGAAGGATACTTGTCAGGCTCTCTCGGCTGAGACTTTGCAATCTGACTAATTTGGTACTCGATAGAATTGAACCTTCTGTTGTTCTCTTGCTGAACTCGATTCCACTCTATGTCTCTCTTTTGGAGTTCTTGATCTCGACGATCGTCTTTCTTATGCAACTCCTTCACATCGTACTCCAAGGAGGACAATCGCTTGCTACCTTCCTCCACCTTTTGAAGGATCGCTCTCAACATCTCCTCGATTGATGCACCGCCTTCTCCACCAGGAGGTTTAGACCCCGGATCAACACCTGCAGGAACAATAATACCAGCTTTTGGGTTAGCATATGAAAAATTCTCATTTTTCCTCCATGTGTGTTGAGGAGGCTGCTGGCCTCCTTGATACCCTTGTGTGTTCCTCCATTGATTTTGAGGTGGCTGTGGGCCTGGAGGTACAAATGGTTGGCCATAAGGAGGCCTTCCATACTGATTTCCACCTTGTGGATACCAGCCTTGTGGATAATTAGGCCTTCCCATATAGTTAGCCTCTTCTTGCTGACTCTTAGGTGGGTCCACATTCTCACTCACCGCTACATTCCCTCCAACCAGATTCTGCCCCATCTCAAGGTTGCTGATCTTCTCCATCATTGCCATCAACAGCTTCCTAGTGCCCTCATTTTCCTCCAACTTGCAAACTCTCTGAAACTTAGGATCCTCGTTCCAAGCACCGGCATTCGTGACAATGTTGTCCACGACCTCTCTACATCTCGCTATCCCTTGGTTCAGAAAAGCTCCACTCGCACATGCATCTAAATGGGCTTGGCCAGCCTTGCTGGCTCCACTGTAGAAGAACGCCATAATATCTCCCTCGTTGTACCCGTGCTGCGGGCACTCGATCAATATGTTTGAGTATCTCTCCCACGCTTGACGTAGATCCTCTCCAGACTTCTGGCGAAAGGAAGAGATCTCCATTCTCGCTTTAATCATTCTCGATGGAGGGTAGAATTGCTCGAGGAACAGACGCTCGAGCTCGGCCCATGTGGTTACACCTCCCCTTGGGAGCGTGTTGTCATACCACTCTTTAGCTATTCCCGTAAGTGAGAATGGGAACAGCCTAAGCCTCTTGGCATCTTCAGACATGCCGTTATAATTGAACGTGGAGGCTATCATGAGAAAACTCCTCAAGTGAGTGTGAGGATTCTCCTTCCCAACTTCCGCTTTGAACTGGTTCTCGGTAAGTAGCTTAAGAATTCCCGGCAAAATCGAGAAGTTATTTGCCTCAACAGGAGGCAACACCACTCCATCATAGTACCGTTGTGGCTATGCTGCAAACCTCCCTCGAATAGCCAGATTTTGATCTACGTTCTGCGGGACGTGTTGAGGATTAGCAGCTGGTACCGGTACTTGTTGGGGTGGTGGTTGGTACACAGGTGGTTGATTGAAAACTGGAGGTGGAGGATACGGGTATGGTGGGTAAGGGTAAGGTGGGTATGGGTAGGGTGGATAGGGTAAGTTGTTTTGTGGTACGTTAGGATGTGGGTAAGCAGGGTTGTTGTGAGGATTCTGGACCATGTGATGAGTTGGGCTGTTTTGGTTCTGAGTACCCGGGTTCTGGCTCTGGCTCTCTCCTAACGGATCTTGATTCTTGCTGGTGTTGCCATCAGTGTCGTCAACCCGGTTCAATGCCTGATTGAACTCATTCTCGACATCGTCCAACTCATTAGTGATGTCCATCGGTTCTTTCCCTCCGGCAGCGTTCATCCTTCGTAAGAAGGTTCGGTTTCTTCTTGCTATTGTCTCAGGATCTACAGGTTGTTGGGAAAATAGGGGTGCCCGGAATCTATTCGGGATGAATTTTAAATACGAATTTAAATACAATTATTACTAGCATGAATTAATCCTAATTAATTCAAATAATAATTCCAACAACTAATTATCATCATGCATGCTAAATTAATTTCACATATTTAACTAGGCAGAATTAAACAAGTAAATATGCGATTAACGTACCTCTCGTAGTAATGGCCTTTGGATATACGGGACACTCGTAATCACGTTCTATCAACCCAAAGCCTTCTCAAGTATTTCCCTTTTCACCTCACTTGATCGCCGGTGGGAGACGTTTTCAAGCAATTTAATAACTAAGGAAAAAGAAAAATATCTATGCTTCTTGATTTTTCCAACACATGGAATTATGTACTTGGGGATGAAATAATCATCCTCTATTTATAGAGGGTAGGGCCGAAAATTTGAGGAGATATGGGCTTGGAAAAAATCTTTTCTTAGTCTCTAAGAAATCTTGAATATATCTCATATATTCTTTTCTCCATAATAAAATATTCCACAAAAATCTCACTCTTATTTTCAAGCTTATAATTTTCGAAAACTTCAAGGATAAAATCTAAGATTTGGATCTTCTTGAATATATGAGATATTCTTGTATTCCTAGAATACATATCTTGCATAATATCTTTCCAAGAAAATCAACAAAATCTTATTTCTTTTTTATTCCTAATTTTCGAAAATTATCATGAAAAAATCAACATTGATATATTCTTTATTTTAATCACCTTATCATTATTGGGCTACTTAATTGGGCTACTTGAGGGGCCTTAAGGAGAATTAAGATTGGACCTCCTAATGGACTTCTGAATTTCAATATTGAGCCCCAATATAATTCAGCCCATTAATATTAATTATTACCACTAATAAATTAATATTGCACTATCCATCTTAATCCATATTACGATAATATGGGCTCCCGGTTATTATTTCCCGCGTTTAAGATTATCAAGTCCATTAATTAATTGAGCTTCTGAATAACTCTAAATTAATTAATATATTTCACCTTGGAGTAAAGACAGCTCAACATTATTATTCGTACCGAAGAAACTAATTCTTCACTTGCAAGATTTGGTACAATAAAACTTCTGAGCCCACCAAGGGGACTAATCACACGAGCCGTACTCGCACGCGTTTCTCCGTATTAAATCTTAGCAACCGTCGTATGATTAATATTACTGCCCAAGACACAAAGTTCGAAGTCACAATGATTCTCACCCAACATGAATCAAAGCAGTAACTACTAAGCACACACGGTCCTATTTAAGTGACGGAGATTAAGAAATCAACAACCACTGAGGTCTAATTCTTCACCTTTCAGAACAGAAGAATTTCTCCTCGCTGTAGGACCTCTTCAACACATACTAAATGTGCTAGTGCAATCTCTTGGTCAAGACAGACCAATCTGAGCCTTACACATCGACCTTTCACGGCGGATTGTTCAATTCCACCTGGGTCGTGAAAATGTACGTTTAGTTACAAGTAAACTGTTAATGTCGTCTTCCGTGATCGGGTATCACCACATTAACTACTATGTAACACGTACTATATATTGAACGGTTTGCAATAGAAATTCAACATTCAATCATAACTAAAGCAAATGCGATAAAAGAATTATTCTCATAAACGAGTGTTTGACACACAAGTTATACAAAGTAAAAGCATACTTTCACGTATAACTCCAACAATCTCCCACTTATACTTAAAGTCTGCTTTTAGTATACATCACGCATGTCTTAGTGTAGTAGCTCTACGTGACATCTCATGTCAACCTACACTAACCTAATAATTCCTCCCACTTATACTTAAAGCAGATTGGCAATAGTCTTGACTCCCATTCCATCCACATGTCTCTCGAATGTACTCAGAGGCAGACCCTTTGTGAATGGATATACTAGGTTGTCCTCCGACGTTTATCTTTGCCACCTCTTTATCTCCTCTCTTAACGATTTCTCGCATAAGATGGTGTTTTCTTTCAATGTGTTTGCTGGCCTTGTGGGCTCTCGGTTCCCTTGAATTTGCAACTGCTCCGGCATTGTCACAAAAGACAGTTATCTTGTCGGGCAAATTCGGAACAACGTCCAAGTCCACTAAGAAGTACTTGAGCCAAACCGCTTCTTTCGCTACTTCACAAGCAACTACTTATTCGGCTTCCATGGTCGAATCTGCGATGCATTTCTGCAAATCGCTTCTCCATGTCATGGCTCCTTCTCCCATGCAAAACACACTACCCGAGGTAGGTATTTTGGAGTCTATGTCTGATTGGAAATTTGAGTCCGTGTATCCCATGGGAATTAGATTGTCTGATTGTTAAATCAGCATTCCATACCAAGTTCTTTTCAGAAACTAAAGAACGCATTTAATTGCAATCTAATGTGCTTTCCCGGGGTTACTTTGATATCTTGCCATCATGCCCACGGCAAAGCAGATATCCGGTCTCGTACACAACGTTGCATACATAAGACTTCCTACGTCCGAAACGTACGGAACGTCTTTCATGTCATCTATCTCCACTTGCGTCTTAGGGCATATTTTTTTTTTTGGATAGATGGATTCCGTGCCTACAAGGTACAAAACCTTTCTTGGAATCTTGCACGCTGATATGCTTCAAAACAGTGGCTTTGTATGAAACTTGTGATAAGCCCAACATCTTCCTCTTGCGATCTCGAGTGAACTTGATCCCAAGGATGTGACCGGCTTTTCCCTAAGTCCTTCATATCAAACTGATTTGACAGCCATACCCTTACGTCTGACAATACCTTTACATTGTTTCCAATGAGCAGAATATCGTCTACGTATAATACTAAGAATACCACCGCAGTTCCGTCACATCTTTTGTACACACAACTTTCGAACTTGTTTTGATCATAAACCCATAAGACTTAATTAATTGATCAAACACTAGTTCCAAGTACGCGATGCTTGCTTAAGTCCATAAATGGATCTCTTAAGCTTGCATACGAGGTGCTCTTGGCCTTTTTCAACGAAACCTTTGGGCTGTTGCATATAGATCCCATCAAGACTTCCGTTAAGGAAAACTGTCTTGACATCCATTTACCAGATCTCGTAATCTAAGTGCGCAGCGATCGACAAGAGAATACGGATGGACTTAAGCATAGCCACAGGCCACAGGCCTTGCTTTGAAGGTCTCTACCCTTCCGTCCGGTCCTCTTTTCCTCTTGTACACCCACTTGCATCCAATGGGCTCTACCCCATTAGGTGGATCAACCAACTCCCACACTTGATTATAATCCATCGAACCCACCTCGGTTTCCATTGCGGTTTGCCACACTTCCGCGTCTTTGTCTTGGATTGCCTCGTCGTACGTTCATGGGTCTGATTCATCGCTGGGAATCAAATCCGAAGATTCTCCAATTCCCATGAATCTCTCGGGTTGCCTTGCAATCCTCCCACTACGACGGGGTTCCGGTTGTGAAGGTATGACATGTGGTATATCATCTTGTATACTTGGTATAGGAGTTTGCCCTCTTAACTCGTCTAAGGTAATCTCACTTCTGGGCTTTCTTTTGTTCATATAGTCTTTCTCCAAGAATTTAAAGTGCGAACTAATCACGGTCTTTTAATCCTTGAGACTATAGAACATACACTCTTTCGTTCCCATGGGATATCCTATAAACAACCTTAATTCCGAACATGGATCCAATTTACCGGCTTCCTTGTCTAGCACGTATGCCGGACAACCCCAAATCTGCAAGTGTCTTAGACTGGGCTTGCGCCCCGGTCCATAATTCCATTTGGGGTTTTAGGAACCGATTTGGATGGCACCAAGTTCAGAATATAAGTCATTGTTTCCAAGGCGTTACCCCATAACGACTTGGGTAAATCTGAATAACTCATCATGGATCTGACTATTTCTAAAAGAGTCTGGCTCCTTCGTTCCGCCACACCGTTCTATTGAGGGGTTCCCGATGTGATCAACAGGGATACAATCCCTTCTTCCGATAGGTAGTTCAAGAATTCATTGCTAAGGTATTCGCCTCCACGAACAAATCGTAGAGACTTGATACTTCTTACCCTATGCATCATAAGGTAGATGTATCCGTATCTTGAGTAATCATCAAATTACTCATACCTCTTCTTGCTATGATCGTCATTGAACCACACATATCGGTATGAACGAGTTCTAACACTTCCGTAGTTCTATTCCCCTTGGCTCCAAATGCCCTCTTGGTCATTTTACCCTCTAAACAGGATTCACAAGTTGGAAACGGTTCGACTTGGAATAATTCTAAGGATCCGTCTTTCACCAATCTCTCTATCCACTTTAGATTAATATGACCTAGTCTAAGATGCCATAGAAGTGTTTCGTTCATCTCCGAAGAACGCTTTCTTTTATTACTCGAAATAATCGATGTGTTATTAGATTCAATTTTGTGAGTGGTGTGCCCAAAAAATGGTATAAAGATCATCCATTAAAGTTCCGGAACGGATAAACTCATTGTTTCAAGCAATAATAACATCCTCATTAAAAGAAACTGAGTATCTATTCAAACAGTTTAGAAACTGAAGGTTGAGTTCTTTCTAAACTAGGAACATGAGGAATGTCTCTCAAGACCATAACTCTATCTTCACAAGATAGGCGCACTTCTCCCACTGCTTCAGCTGCCACTCTCGTAGCATTGCCCGATGTGATGGGGATCTCACTTCCGTTAAGTCGTCGGGTTAGCTTAAACCCATGAAACAAATGTGATCAGTAGCTCTCGTATCCACTATCCACGAATAGACAGCATACGCCACTTCACAAGTTTCGACGACTAAGGTGTGTGAATTACCTAACTTTCCTAGCCTCTTAGGCTTGGAACAGGCAGACCTCCATTGTCCTCTCTCACCGCAACTAAAACACTTCCCCTTCGATGCTTGCCTTTGTATTTGCCTTTCGCAACAATTGGATTTGCTTGGATCCGGCCTTTGGTTCTCTTCCTCTTTTTCCCTCCCTTGGGACCAAAAGAGGTAGACGAACCATTAGCCACCATAGCACTAGACTGGTGCTCCATTATCACCTCCACCGAAACTAAAGCTTGCAAGAGCTCGGGCAAACGACTTGTCCGTTCATTCATCTGACAGTTCAGATGAAACTACTCAAAGCTTCTCGGTAGGGAATGGTATATGAAATCAATCAAAATCCGCACCAAGTACTTCCAACTTGTTAAGGTATGCCATTATCTCGAGAACGTGCTCCCTCACGGGCGTTCCTTCCACCACTTCCAACTTGACCGAGTCATGTTTGGTGAACTGATTAGTCATGGGATTCTGATGTGAAAACATCTCTTCAAGGTGTTCCATGATTTCAACAGCGGATACAATGTCTTCATGAACGCGCCTCAAATCCTCAGACAGAAATGTCAAGATGATGCACTTCATTCATTGTCACGCTTCCGATCATAAACTGCCTCTTCCCATTGCTTGACTTATCATTAGGCTTGCCGGGTATATTAACATAAATAACCCAATTGTGTTTTCGTGCAGTAAGGACAATTTAAAAAAAAAACATTTCCAATCGATATAATTCTCTCCAAAAAGTTTATTAACTTTAAGTATATTAAACAGTGGATTAAAAGGTTGCGACATGATGAAATGAGAATAAAACATACATTCGTATCAATATCTAGAAAAATACGAAATTATCACATAAATTTGATCACATCAATTATATTGAAACCTTAAAACAATATAATCATGCATCAGCCAACATCTCGAAACAATTTAAATGCGCCACGAGGGGTGGTCTATACATTTAAATACATTCAAGCGGATCACAAACTTAAAAGTTACAAATCCTTAATTCATAATTAATAGTTGGCTCCCACTTTGACCACATAGAAATTGACAGGGACTCCGAGGGGAGTAAGTTAATATCAATTTCCTATGCCTAAGTAATAACCATAATTAAATACAGGATTATTATTTCGCTTTGAGCAAGCCACTCGTGGTGAGGGTCAATACCGCCACTAGTAATAATCCACAATCATCCTTTCGGAATTTATTCATGTGAAATCCGTTCTTTTGGCCGATCCGAGGGGGAAATGTATTCCAAAAGAACTTCACAAATAAATAAATTATGGAGGCCAAAATAATCCAATTTTAATATCCGGAATAAAATTGCGATTATAAAAACATACTTAGTAATTTTCGAAAGTAAGGTTTTTCTTGGACAATTAAATTCATGCAAACACATATTAACAAATAATAATAAGTGCACGAAATAAAACATCCATCAAAACAAAATTAAACACATTGGAGCACTCGAATCCAATTGTCACGGTTTAATTTCTTCACGTCTTGATGCGAAAAAATCGTCCTTGTTGCTTTCCGACGTTCGTCTCGACGTGCTCCCACTCGAACAGCAACACTTCTTCAAAAACAGCATCGTTTGGGGTTCGGGACGACGTTTAAAATCACACGGAAAAAAAACACGAACTGAAAAAATTCCACGGCCTGAGATACAGCGCGCGTCGGCCCACGAAGTGGGCCCGCGCGCTTCCCGGCCCGAGAAGCGCTGGAAAAGCGCCCGAGGCGCGCCGAAGCGCAGCCCCGAGGCGCACCCGAGGCGCGCCCGAAGCGCTGCACGGAGGCGCGCCGAGGCGCACCCGAGGCGCCCCGAGGCGCTGCAGGGAGCTGCCGAGGCGCGCGCGCGCCGTGCGCGCGGCGCCGTGCGCCCGTTGCGCCGTTTTTTTCGCCGTTCGTCCTCGTTTTCTTCACCCCTTGCATGATTTTACCTCCATACACGCTCCACGCTTGCATGCGTCGTCCGGGTACGCCGTTTTTAATTCTTCGTTCTTCGTCACGATCCGGTTACAATTTATTTTTACAAAAAAATAAATACTAGATCTAGACTAGTCTATTACAATGATCGAATCAAAATAAAAACAACTAATCTACTCGTGGATTTTCTCACGAGAAAAACGAATTCGAACGAATCGAATTAAAAACCAAATTAATTCACACGCATGAAATTAACAACATTAAAAACCATGACAATTGGATACCTGCAAAAAAGATCTAACAATTCTACTATCCAATTTCAAATTTAATGTTTAACAATTTAAATTCCAATTTAAAATTCAAAGCCCGAAACCGTGGCTCTGATACCAGTTGTTGGGAAAATAGGGGTGCCCGGAATCTATTCGGGATGAATTTTAAATACGAATTTAAATACAATTATTACTAGCATGAATTAATCCTAATTAATTCAAATAATAATTCCAACAACTAATTATCATCATGCATGCTAAATTAATTTCACATATTTAACTAGGCGGAATTAAACAAGTAAATATGCGATTAACGTACCTCTCGTAGTAATGGCCTTTGGATATACGGGACACTCGTAATCACGTTCTATCAACCCAAAGCCTTCTCAAGTATTTCCCTTTTCACCTCACTTGATCGCCGGTGGGAGACGTTTTCAAGCAATTTAATAACTAAGGAAAAAGAAAAATATCTATGCTTCTTGATTTTTCCAACACATGGAATTATGTACTTGGGGATGAAATAATCATCCCCTATTTATAGAGGGTAGGGCCGAAAATTTGAGGAGATATGGGCTTGGAAAAAATCTTTTCTTAGTCTCTAAGAAATCTTGAATATATCTCATATATTCTTTTCTCCATAATAAAATATTCCACAAAAATCTCACTCTTATTTTCAAGCTTATAATTTTCGAAAACTTCAAGGATAAAATCTAAGATTTGGATCTTCTTGAATATATGAGATATTCTTGTATTCCTAGAATACATATCTTGCATAATATCTTTCCAAGAAAATCAACAAAATCTTATTTCTTTTTTATTCCTAATTTTCGAAAATTATCATGAAAAAATCAGCATTGATATATTCTTTATTTTAATCACCTTATCATTATTGGGCTACTTAATTGGGCTACTTGAGGGGCCTTAAGGAGAATTAAGATTGGACCTCCTAATGGACTTCTGAATTTCAATATTGAGCCCCAATATAATTCAGCCCATTAATATTAATTATTACCACTAATAAATTAATATTGCACTATCCATCTTAATCCATATTACGATAATATGGGCTCCCGGTTATTATTTCCCGCGTTTAAGATTATCAAGTCCATTAATTAATTGAGCTTCTGAATAGCTCTAAATTAATTAATATATTTCACCTTGGAGTAAAGACAGCTCAACATTATTATTCGTACCGAAGAAACTAATTCTTCACTTGCAAGATTTGGTACAATAAAACTTCTGAGCCCACCAAGGGGACTAATCACACGAGCCGTACTCGCACGCGTTTCTCCGTATTAAATCTTAGCAACCGTCGTATGATTAATATTACTGCCCAAGACACAAAGTTCGAAGTCACAATGATTCTCACCCAACATGAATCAAAGCAGTAACTACTAAGCACACACGGTCCTATTTAAGTGACGGAGATTAAGAAATCAACAACCACTGAGGTCTAATTCTTCACCTTTCAGAACAGAAGAATTTCTCCTCGCTGTAGGACCTCTTCAACACATACTAAATGTGCTAGTGCAATCTCTTGGTCAAGACAGACCAATCTGAGCCTTACACATCGACCTTTCACGGCGGATTGTTCAATTCCACCTGGGTCGTGAAAATGTACGTTTAGTTACAAGTAAACTGTTAATGTCGTCTTCCGTGATCGGGTATCACCACATTAACTATTATGTAACACGTACTATATATTGAACGGTTTGCAATAGAAATTCAACATTCAATCATAACTAAAGCAAATGCGATAAAAGAATTATTCTCATAAACGAGTGTTTGACACACGAGTTATACAAAGTAAAAGCATACTTTCACGTATAACTCCAACACAGGTAACCTATCTTCACTCGTATTTTCTTGTGAGCGTGTTCTCATAAACCTGAAACACTAACAGAAGAATCAAAACGCAACTGCCGAATATGTACGAATTAATTAAAAAAAATAGAAAAGTAAAATCACTCACTACTAACTACTAAGCTATCGACAAGTCCTATTCAAAAAGCATACAACGCCATCCCCGGCAACGGTGCCATTGACTTGAAGCAATTGTACTAACTTCTACTAGTCGCTACCCCGCAAGCGAACGGGTTCACTGTAGTAAGAGTAAGTATAACGGCCAAGTATATCGAACCCACGAGATGGGGTGTATGCGAACAGATCCTTGAAGATCTACGCGTCGTAGCTAATATGAGTGTAATGTTTTTTTGGTTTTTGAAAGATTAATTAAAAGACTGAAATAAACTAATTATACTAAAATACTAAAGAAGGCAAATTAACTAAGGGTTGTTTTCAAGTAAGAGGTAGTGATGCTTAGGATAGGAATTCCTACGTATACTAACGAAGCGGGTACATAATCAAAATAACTGTGACGCGCAAGAAATAACCTAAGTAAAAGAATGCAAGGTGAAAGCTCAAGATTCTAAACCCTAATACTTTACCCTAACACTCGACTTCACTAATCCACTAACAAGTTAATAGATTGTGCTGAATTAATGAGACCCTAATTTAACTAAGGTGATGCGGTCGTCCTCCTTCGCTAAACCGGCAGATGAATTAACCCTTTCTAAACCCTCTCGTTAAGTCTACTCGTTGTTAAAGAGTGATACGGTCGTCCTCTCTCTAACACCTTTCAAATGAAATTCAAAAGTAAAGTCTAGATTAATTTTAAGAATTCCTTAACCAAGAGAATTAAAACCTAACGTCACAAGTTACCCTAATTACGTACCCACAACCTACTTCTACGAGTTCATCCTACCCCAAGCATTCAAGGGTTTTAGCTAGACATAGGTTTAACGTAAATAAGAGCAATTAAATAAGCAACAAACATAAACATGGTAATCAAGACGAAGAAGAGATCAAACATAAACTAGGGTTTTCAGAAGTAAAAGAAGAACTAAAATTAACTCAATAAAAGAAGTCTCAACATGCTCAAAAATGAAAATCTGAAGAAACGAAACTAAAAACAAGGTTGTAGTATGAATTCGTAATAAAAACCTCAAAAACCGTAAACGTAAACTTGCTTCTCTTCTTCCTCTCCCAAAACGAATTCTAAAACTCTCTCGTGTCGTTTTTCTCTGTGTGTGTTCTCCCAAAAACGTGCTTGAAACGAATATATATATGCACGGGCCGAATCGTGAACTCGTGGGCCGAAAAACGCCTTTGAAAATGCGAAAATAGAAGGCGTTCGAGCAGGCCTGCTCGAGCGGTTGCGCTCGAGCGTATAGCTCGAATGATACACGGGCTCGAGCGCTCGCGCTCGAGATGCTCGAATGTCGAAACTTCTCTGCATAAAATGGGGCGCTCGAGTAACACGCTCGAGCGGTGGTGCTCGAGCTGCTCGAGCGCTAGAAATCTTCTGTATGTTTTGGGCGCTCGAGCAATGTGCTCGAGCTCTAGTGCTTTACTCGAATGCTCCCCAAAATTCCTCCAAATAGCACTTTTCTTCTTCAACACTAACACTATTCGTATTTCTTCGATATCTTCTCTTCCGGGCATCCGTTTGACACGATTCAAAGTCCTACGAACTCCGTTCTTCGCCCTCGATTCATCTACGAGCATCAAAGAGACAAATTCATCAATTTAGAGAAATAATGCTCAAGTGACTCCAAATACTCGACAAAATCGGCCAAAATAAGGGTATTTCAAGTGACGAATCATGACAATTTCACGCCTAATCAGTTGCCGCCAGTTTTTCGGCCAACTTCACCTCGATAGAGTCGAAGGGCTTGAATGGTTGGGGATCACGGTAGGAAAAGTTCCTCCGGTTTGGCGTAGTGCCCACCTGAGCACGGGGCTTCTCCTTCTCTGCTGGGGCGCTCTCTCCTAGCCATTGCGCCAGTATGTCTGCGTTGTATATGATCTTTCCGGCTCGCTGCCGGAACTCCACGTAGGACTTGGGATAGTCCTTGTTCATGGACTTCCACAGTTTCATCTTTAGGCGGAGCCCGCCTATAATACCGATGAGCTTGACCTCGTCCCCGACAGGCTCGCCCTCCATGATGATCCGGTCTACCCAATCGATGTAAGCTCGGTCTATCTCATCCTTTCCCTGAGCCAGGTTGGTCATTCGATTGGCGCCGGCCAGATGTGGTGCCATCAAGGAGAAGTGCTCCAGAAACAACTCCCCCAGCTGGTGGAACGAGACCACCTTCCCCGCGGGTAGCGAGGAGTACCAACGGTGAGCTCTATCACCGAGGGTCAATAGAAACATCCAGCACTGGGTGGCATCTGTGGCCCCCATGGAGATCATGTAAGTAGAATACTTACTCAAGTGAGTGATGGGGTCCGTTTCCCCATCGTACTGACCTACATCGGCCACGTTGATCTTCGGCTGGGCGGGAGCTCGCACAAGGATATCTGTGAGAGGCGAGTTAGGCATATGGGCAAAGTGATGTTGCCCGTCCCGCTTCTCGAGTTTGGCCTCCAGATCCGACACTTTCTTCAGGATCTCGGCCATGGCGTTGTCAGCCGCGGGGGGAGATCGGGGATGCGGATTGTCTCCCAGACGATCACGGACCGACGACCTCGGGGCTGCATCGTTGTGATGTCGAGAAGAACGTCCCCTTTCTCATTCCCATGGCTTGGAACTTGTGTTCGATTCGCAGGGTCGGGCAGCTCCCCGAGCTTGGGACCCTAGTCGTGAGAAGACTGAACCCGCCGGTCGACGAGATGCTCGATGAGAGTCGGCCTCCTCATCGAGGTACCTTTTCAGGTTCTGTGGTTGGGCCACGTAAGTGGTGGCCCTTTCGGTTGCTCCTCGTTCCGGCCGAGGGGGGCTGGTGGCCCTTGTATGGGCTGGCTCCTTTTCGGCCCGATAGGTACGGATAGGAGCAGCATCGATCTCGGCTTGGCGATGTTCGATCATCGCCTTCGCCGCCTGGAGATCCTCCAGAGTCCTTATGGCGGATAAGAACTCGAATGGTCCCTGGAGTGTGGCCGCTGTGGCCCGAGCCGGAGTAGCAGCCTCACCGACGTCTTCAACTTGCTGCTGGGTACGGGTAGCCTTTGAAGTGGTCATTTCAATGCGGGTAAGTGGGTTTTTTTGAGAAAAAATGGATGTGGTTCGGTTTAGGTAAATAGATAAACGAAACAGAGTGAACTTCGCTATTAGTCGCCCTCCTTCTAGCGCCAAAATGTTGACAGCGATTTTGTGAGGATTTCGCCATCGGGTTCCTAGTGGGTAGGATTTATGTATTTATGATAACTGAAAGTAATGAATGCAAGTATAAATGAGCTCTCGAGTGGAGGCTTTGCAATAAATGAGTTGTGTGTTACATTGGGCATTTAAGGCCCTATTTATAATGTACATGGTGGGTTTCCCCACCTTGGGTTGGTATGCCCGTGGGCCCCTCCTATTCCTAGCTGGGGGGTAATGAGTGGCTACAGCCTCCCTCTATGGACTAATGGGGAAGCGCCACCTAGCACTGTTGCCCTTTACTGATGGGACCTGGCCCAACTGCCCTCCTCTGACACTGCTGCATCCCCTGGTCTGATGGCATTGGACGTACTTTCATAGCTGGCGATGTCTTGGATCGGGCAGATGGGTACACGGGTATCCGGGTATCGGGTAGGCGGTGGGCATCCTGGGGATCATTTCACCGGGAAGCGGGTAGAGACTGCCCCAGAGCTCGCCGCTGGCCGATCGCCCCCAACACATAGGTGAAGTCCCCTTCCCGATTATTCCTAGAGGTCGTAGTCGGGCAGCCAAATCGCGCTGCCGGTCGATTTGGTCGGGCTCGGCTACAGGATTTTCCCGCCAAGATCGCTCTTCGATTTGGTATGTGAACCTGGCTACCCGATTAGGCGGTTAGCGATATTGGGTGTAAGAGGCAGATTCGAGCAATTTCAGGTTATATATACCCGCTCAGCCTGAAGAAGAAGTCGCATATGCGATTTCACATACAAAGCGTGATTTTACAAGTAAAAGACAAATAAATACACACAATATTAAGAAATACACCCATTTATTTTAATACTAACACTCCCATTCGTACATGTATCTCGTGTAAATCCTAACAAAATGAAATTTATTTTTATTTATTAATTTTATATATGAGTATCATATATCTTTATGCCATAAAGGTAAGAACAGTTGCGCTGTAGTTTTTCACCATCAGCAACAATCCACTGAAGCAGTTATTTGTGCTGAGCCTTGAGCTCTGCAACCCTTTCTTCTGTAATCTTCAGAGCCTTTCCATATTTTTCAATTAACTGAAACATGCAAACATTAATTCAGAATCTCCATTACAGTTTCACTACTGGCCATACAGATCAAATTCCATTCATCAAAACCAAATTTAAAAAAAAAATCGGTAAAAATGATCCCCTAGACAAAATAAAGTACCGATCAATAAAGAACGTTTCATGATATCAAATTTTATATTAAATTTTACCTCATCAACTTCTTTAGATGTCATGATTAATGGAGGAGCCATCATTACAACATTACGAGAAGCACGCACTAGCATTCTGTTCTTCTGACATTGTGCTCGAAAAAATTCTCCAATGCCTGAGATTAAATGTAAAATACCATCCTACAATGCGTCAATTTTTTTTTATTAGATTTTAAAGAAAGGTATAGGTCCTGTGTGTACCACATTCAGAAGGAAAACGATCATTCGGTGATTTGCTAACTGCGAATTTTGTCCCAAGAATCAAGCCCGTTCCACGTATCTTCAGGATATATAGGACGAGTCAATTGAATGAAAAGAAAAATATTTCACATACAAATAAAAATATTGATATCAATAAAGAAATGCATAATTTTTACCTCTCCGATTATGGAACTGCTGGAAAATGCTTTCACACCTTCCTGAAATTTCGGGGCTATTTTGTTTACATGCTCGACAATATTTCTCTCCCTGTAGAAAAACAAGATTTCAGACTTTCTAATGAATATTATTTTTAAGGCAATGTCATGTATAAACCAATTTCACGTACAACTACTGTTAGTTATATTACTTAATTAAGAGTGGTGGTTGGGCATTGTTGGTACCATGCAAGTGGTGCACATGACTAACTTTTTTTTCAGCATTTTCTAAATTGAATCTTCTATCCCAATATGATTTTTCCAACTATTTATATGATATCAATATATGAATTCTGAATATAATTGGAAAGATTATGAAAAACTTATATACTTGTAGATCTTGAGTGCTTCCAATGCAACAGCGCACGATACTGGGTGTCCGGAATAAGTAAATCCATGGGCGAAAGAACCCTAAAAAGACAAATTAGGAGAAAAAAAACAATGTAATTAGTTGGATTCAAATAAAGAATTTGTTGTATATCCCCAACAAAATTTTCCAAAATTCGAGTCGAAATATTTGCACCAACCGAGCGCGTTGCTCTGGGAATTAATGACATCAGAGATTTCTTTGCTCACGAGAACTGCTCCAATAGGCATATAAGCAGAAGAAAGAGCCTGTATAAAATCAATAAGTGTGCAAGAAAATAATTAAATGAATTAATTTCACACGTGTCTATAGGTTCAGACTTTTAGATAAGACGATTTTTTTTTTATTGTATAAGATCCATGAAGGCTCACGCCCAGACAAAGATTTTGGTTTCGATTCTCGTTGAGAGTAATTTCACTCATGTTAAATTGTCCGCTCATTAATTAGGTCTCCCCAACAAGGGAAAATTGAGTTCAATTTCATAATTCTCTACAAGTTGAGACTTTTAGATAAAGTAGAATTCTTTCAATAAAATTGTTTTATTTATTTTTATTCGGGGAATTTTACCTTTGCTAAAGAGACGAGATCGGGTTTGATGCCGTACTTATCACAACCAAACATCGTTCCCAGCCTTCCAAACGCACATACTACCTCATCAACAATGAAAAGGATGTCGTACTTTTTTAGAATCGGTTGAATCTGCATATTTGTATTTAAAACATCAAAGATCGATCAATAAAGTCGAGAAAAAAATTAATTAATACCTAGTCAAAGTAAGTTGCTGGTGGAGGTATCACGCCACCGGCCCCCAAAACTGGTTCCGCAATGAAGGCAGCAATCTGAAGTACTTCCAATTGTTAGTTAACAAAATACGAAATCACTATAAGAAAATAAAAGAATTACCTACGAATTTTATCAATATGGCTAAGAAATTTTCAACAGCAAATTTTATAGTGAAAATTGCTTACGAATTATCTACAAAAAATTCTAATTATACATGTATCTTCCTTCTTCACCTACGATTTAATGTGTAAACCAACAAAATTGCCCTCAAACTTATAGGGTACTTGTTTTTTCCTACTTTTTTTTTTTATTATTTTAAAGACGTTTCCCCCCAAAAAGTTGACAGCAAAAGGTTGACACTCACCTATTTGCCAATTGTTTTGTTAATTTTGTTTTGGCAGAAAACTTTTTTTTTTTTTTTTAAGTAGGGAAAAAACATTTGTTCTATAAATTTTTGAGTAATGAAAATGTTTACATGATTAGAAAAGCAAATTATAAACAATTCCTACTATAAGTATTTTTGTTAAAAAAATTATAGATAATTCTTTATTTTCTTGTAGTAAATGGAAAATTATCGAGATAATAAAATCCAGTTACCGGCCCCTCTTTGAGAATAAGATTTTCCAAGTTGTTAGCCAGCCTGGAAGAGAACTCCTCTTCCGATTCACCTGAGATTTCTACCTTGATTAGGAATCCATCATCATCATTATTATTATTATTATCATTATTATTATTATTATTATTATTATTATTATTATTATATTAGTGTAAACGAAAACCTGGTAGATGAAAGCGCCAGTAATGAGGGCAGTCGGTATGTAATACAAATGGAAATGGAAGATCGAAGTTTCGGTGTAGTCGAGGAAGACTGATTGAAAATAGATGGTTAATAATTTATTCTTCTTAATATAAAATAATGGTTATATTCTGAAAGTTGACGAGCATACCCCGAAAGACTGGCTGATATAAGTGTTGCACCATGATATCTGCCGACATAAGAAATGGAACCATGAGTATATATGTTGCCAATATATACTAAAAATTCAAAAGAAGGTCGGCCTTACGATTTTGACTGAGCAATGAACTTCTTCTTATTTGGTCGTCCATGGGCATTATTGTAATACCAAACCAGTTTCACCTGGAACCACAAAAATGTTAATGTAGTTTAGATAAATTAAACCGGTATTTGAGTTGATCATTTAAATTTAGAGTAAATTTAATTAAGTTTATTTGGAAATATCTTATAATCTCTAATATCTTATAAGTTGTTTTAAAATCTTATAAGATGTTACTTTTAAGTAACTTATAAGTTGCTAAAGTGTTTAACTAATATAACTTATAAGATTATTGAAAATTTATAATAAATATTTTTTTAATTTTTATATAAAATAATGTTTTTTTTTTTTTTTGAGGTAGGGATGGGTGGGGACAGGAGAGCGAAGGGGTGGAGTGGTTCCTGAGTGGAGTTTTATAAGTTTTTAACAATTTATTTTGTGATCTTATAAACTATTAAACATTTTATGTTGTCAAATATATTGATAGTACTTATAAATTGTTTTAAGAGTTTATACGCTCAATCAAACACCCTCTTAAACGATATCAAATTGGGCGTTTCCTAAAGAGGGTGAAATTAACCTGTGTATCACTAGCTTCTGAACCACTACTTGTGAAGAAGACCTTGGCCATTTTGTTAGCAGTGAACATTTCCAAAAGTTCGGTAGCTAGATCCTGCATTCACAAAGAAGTCGTAAGGTTTTGTTGGGATAAAATCATTTGAAATTCAAAGGATTAGAAAATAAATGAATTTAAGAATTTATAAATTTTAAATGACATGTTTTTGTTAAACATTTGAAATTCCCCCAATTTGCATTTGAGTTAAAGTTAAGTATTCAAAATCCATCAATTTGATTATTTTATCCAAACAAGTTGAGAGTAAATTTAGGTGTAAATTTAAAATCTATGGCCCCAATTCTCTCCATTCAAACACAACCTAAGGTAACATATATATTTAGATGGAGGATGGACTTCCCCCCATTCCAATCACTTTTCGGATTTGCACATTTCATCCTCCATCCTAATACCCATTTACCCCGATTATACACTCACACCCCTAAAACTATCACATCACAACTATTTTTACACCAATTAATTTCATCTCCTACTTTTCTTATACCAACACATTATATCTCCTACTTTTCTTACACTTAATCATTATCCTACTAACTAATAATTATAAAATAATATATCATCATTACTCAAAAGTATTGATTTGACATAAACTTCATTCATCTCTATCATATCCAACACAAAGTAAACACAATTTTACTATTAACAGAATTTGCCTCATCTATTTTTTTTTTTTTTTCCGAACGTGTTCCATCCATCTCAATACTACCTAAATTCCTAACAGACTTAATAATATCATAATACCAGGGTCGGTTTGGTGGTACTGTTAAAGAATGAGTGGTAAAATGGCAACGTGTTTAGTTGCTTCGCTGCAGCTTCAATGAGACGGGGTTCGCTTCCACCTGCAAACCAACATGAAAAATTATACCACCATAACTATAACTTTCAAATCATGTTAGCATAAGTTGATCTACTATTATTATAGGCATAATCTGAACTATCACATTTTGCTTTGAAAGACCCATAAATTATTTTTTATTAAAAAATCATAAATTATTAATTTTTGTTTCACAAGGCCCCTGGTAATGAAAATTCACAATTTTACTAAGTTATTTTAATGTTTTTCACTAAAATATAACAAATCAATCAAATTCAATGCTATTAAGTTCGAATTCCAACAAAAAATGTGTCTCTAACGTATTTTCAGTAGGAACTTATGAGATAAGAATTATATACTTTAAAGCATTTTTGAAAAAAAAATAGTTTAGGAGTTTAATGAAATAAAAATGTATAGATTAAGGGCTTTTAAAGTGAAAATTAGTTTAGATGTCTTTCAAAACAAAATTTGATATTTTGGGGGTCTTTTCATATATTATGTCATTATTACCTCAAGAACTTAGTAATTCAACCAAATGTGACCCTATCTTGTACATAAATAAAAAATAAGTTACTCTCTCCGTCCAATGATTATTTGTACACTTTCATTTGGCATTCTTTACATATAGGATTGTATTTATACATTGTGATTATTATTATTTTTATATAAAATATACTACTTGCAACGTTAAATATCAACGTTGCAAGTAATATATTTTATATAAAAAATAATGAACACAATATAGAAATACAACTTTATTTGCAAAGGACAAAAAGTGTAGGTGTGCAATTAATTTTGGGAAGGAGAGAGTACTAATTTGAGAAAAAAGTGGGTGTAGAGTGTGAATACCAAGAGCAGTAGACCATAAGCCAGCAAAAGCGTCAAGATACTTTTTGTCATTAGTATCATATACGTAGCAGCCCTAAAACAAACATGCAAATAAAGGCTAATTTTAGCAAAAAAATAATTAAATAAATAGGTTTTTTAAGGGACTCATAAAATACATGCAAATAAACATCGCTTAACCCGGGGCTAAGGGTGCAAATGAAGGTTTTAAAGGGACTCATAAAATACAACGATTAAAAGCCCCCCCGGAGAAAACGGACGGAGGCATTAAAGAGACCCAAATAAACCTCTAATAATAAAGTACAAGCCAACTATTAACCTGGCCTATAGTTCCTCCCTAAATTGTAGGGACTAGTTACTACTTCATCTGTCGACAAAAAATATGTTCACTTGTTTTATTTGTTCGTCCACTAAAAATATGTATATTCCATTTATGGAAACAATCATTTTATTATCACTCTCCAACCATCACTTATCAATTTCACACTCATATACAATTACTTTATTCATAAAAATCCACAATGCTCCAATAATACTAATATTTTATCTACTTTTTCCTTAAAACTTGTGTCCATTAATATGAGCATATTTTTCGTGGACGAAGATAGTACATGAATTCGATACTTTACATTAGAAAACGGGAATCCTTCTAATAAATAAAAAACGTGGGGATACCTCTGACTTGTGGACTACTAGAGGGTTCACATCTGTAGTCTGCGATCCAGTCGTAAAGGGTGCCAACATATCATGCCCCTTGTAGCTGCGGATTATCATGCCTCAACAATTAGTAGTGATTAAAGCATTCAAGAAAACTTTTAGAAGAATTTGTTGGAAGTCTCCAATATATTTGAGTTTTCACGTGTTAAATTAATGTATATAGTTGTCTTAAAAAAAACTCAATTAAAATGATCCACTAAAATTTAAGTTACGAGCTTATATAAGTATTAAATGATCATGAATTTTATGTGTAAATACCATTAGGAATTTTTAATTCGTTGTGGGACCAAATTAAAAATAAAGGATAATTTGTTGTTATAATTAAGTAGGGCTATGGTCCCCAAATATCAGTTTATGTATTCTCTCTACAGAATATTAAAGAAAATGTGATACTGGTTGTTTGGTATAGGACTTTTCACGGTTCGGACCAAAATAGTTATTTGAAAATATGTGTGTCCGTACCGAAGTTCGGTTATTTTAAAAATTGAGTGTCTGTGTCTGTACTAAAATTTCGGTATGGTACGATACGGATATTTATTTTTCGGTACGGATCGAAACAGATTTTCGGTTACAAGCAGATCGAATCGGACCGGTACAAAACGGAGCGAAGAAATGATTTTTTTTATTATTCGCTCCTTTAAAAAAAGATATATTGATGCATACTCACACGAATACTGCACATCTTCAACCACAACTAAACATATACGCTTCAAGCTCAAATATAACACATTATATGATAATGGATGATTAAAAAAATAACACAAATCACAACAAATAGAGTATCTAAAATATGAGTATGTATAAAATGAAAGGTATTAGTTGTTTTCATTGTTTTGACTGACGAGTGTTAGTTGTTTTCACTGAAGTGTCTTAGTTTATTTTTAGTAAACAACTAATACTCTTTAGTGAAAACTACGGACACCCTTAATGAAAAACAGCTAATACTCTTTAATGAAAATAACTAATATCTTTCAATGGTTCGTGTTTGAACCATTTTCACTCTATACTTGGTCATAAATATAGGATAGATTTTATATTAAAATGGTTCATGATAAACTTATCATGAAACTGTTTTAAAGTATTGAATATTTGATCAGGAGTATCATTAAATTGAGTTCAAGAAAATTTACAACAATTACAATATAATACTATTGACCAAGTTAACGATACTCCTGATTAAATATTTGATACTTTAGAATTGTTTCATAATAAACTTATCATGAACTATTTTCATATAATACTTTGTCTAAACTATATATTTACACAATCCTTTTGGAATATCTTGTGAATAGAAATTACAATATTGAAATCACATTGATCGTGATTCCTAACACGAGGTACACCATATCCAAATTTTTGTTAAGAAATAAATATAGTACATTTAGAAAGAAATTAAAAGATGAAACAAATAAAATTTAAATTATTTTGATATACAACTAAACATGAGTTAACATTTTAAGAACTTAATATGATAAATAAAATAGTATTTGTATTTTGAAAACTGAGATAAATTATGATATTTTATAGTTGTACTTGAATTCAATAACATTATAATACAATTTGATGAATACAAAATAAATAATAATTAAATTTTAATACATATTTTATTTGGTTATTTGGTTCGATTCAGTTCGCTACGGTTCTGTACGGTCTCATTCGGTTCAGTTCAATCGGTACGGGTTTAGTAGTCTCCGAACACTGTGAATAGCCCTAGTTTGGTGGATTAAGGTATGCTTTCTCTATTACAGTTAAAGTTTTGTTTAATTTCAGTTAATTGTGATAAATCTCTAAATTAATTGATTATTTGTATTGAAGTTATGTGTATATGTCTTTGTAAGGCATGCTACTTGAATCAATTGAAATAATTATCTTTGTACTTGTAATTAAAAAAGGGAGAAGAATAGTAAAAAAGAAAGGTGCATACTCTCTAACATCGGTCGAGGAAACATCCTTCTGCAAAGATGCATCTGTGCTATAGGAACCAGCCTGAAACACAATTTACAACCCCAGAATAATGTTCAATTGGAATGAAATTATTTCTCCAAATGATATAACTAATTGTAAATATCAGAAGGAAAATGTTATAACAGTGTTCATTAACTTAAATAATCCCATCTTTCAAAATATAGGGAAACAAAATCCCAGAAAAAATCAAACAAGTAGAACATAAACTATATACACATGAATCAAGAACATCCATTTATTTCAAGAATCAGGAAAAGCAAAAAAAAAAAAAACTTAAAAAACTCAAACCCCATAAAGGGTTTTTTACGAGATCAGAAACATGAATGAAAATAAAAAAAACCATCTATTATAAATATCTTTTTTGGTATTCGTTATCTGGTCTAAGGACTAATTAATTTGGGGACCTATAATTCATTGTCCATTAACGGAGGTCTCATTTCAAAAATCGCACCTTGTGGGTTTCGAACTTGAAACTTATAGAGCATTACACTCTCAAATCTCAAGTCCTCACCACTTATTCAGCCCCTAGTCATAGGTTCGAGACACAACTTTACTTATTTAAAAAAAAAAACGCGCACACAAAAATGGATATATGTGCAAAATATGCGTCACCACTTACCATTTTTTTACAAGGAAAAAGGTACGTTTGAGGGAGAGAGGGGGGAGAGAGGGTTTAATAGTAGTGGGTGAGGAGTGGCAAGTTGAACAATAATAATATAATTGTAGGGATTAGTCGATAAATCTATCTATAATCTATAATATTTTATTTATATTCTATAATAATCTATATAGAAGTGATCAATTTGAATATTAAATTAGGCTTAGAATATTAAAGTGGCATAGGTTGTAATATAGCTATATTAGAAAAATAAATTGGGTTCATACCTCTGTTCAAATATTTAGATGATATGAAAAATTTTCATTGTATTAGAGCCAGAACGATTACGCCCACACGTCTTTTATTTGATTCCCGTTAAAAACAGCACCATTCATATTAAATTATTCAATTATTGGGCGGGCCTCCTCTTCGATGGTAAAAGTTGAGAATTCAACTAAAAATTGAGTTCGGAGTATTTAGAAAGCAAAAAGAAATTAATTTCACACTTTTTTAAAAGTTCGGATGTTAATGAATTTCTTTAATAAGCTCATTGCAAGTAGGAGATCGGAAGTTAATGGATTTCTTTAATAAGCTCATTGTAAGTAGGAGAGAGTAGAGAGTAGCGACCTAGCATTAGTGAGAGAAGCATTAATAAAAGTATTGCCGTACGTATCACGCTCATATCTTTTGGTCAACACAAATAATTCGAGCTTTGCATCTCAACTTTTATCAATGTGTTCAAGTTCATCTAAATTATGAATCATTTATATTTATTACAAGAAATTGACAATATGATTTTTTGTGATCTACAACACACCATATATATTTGTCTACCATGTAAAGTATTTGAACGTTTATACAATAAATAAATGAAATTCATAATATTTAAAGCAAACAATGATGAAATATTCATTCTCATTAACTAAAAACTGCATATGTACAAAGTATCACTAAAATCATATTTTTCAGTATATCCCCAACAGGAGGTCATTCCCCATTCACGTCCCCGCGAAATCGACGTCCCCGCGAAATCGGAGATTCCCCGTCCTTGCGAAACAAACGTGGAAATTTTTTCCCCCTCCCCGTCCCGCCAGGATTCCTCATTCGCCGCCTCATTTTTTTTTATCTCAGTTTTAAAATATAGAAAAATATAAAATAATATCTAAATTAAAATTTTAAATCATACACAACAATTAATTTAAGTTGGTGATAAAATAAAAACTAATTTAAGCAAGAGTCTCACTACTCAAACCCCAAAATTCTCTAGAAATACTCAATAATTATAAAGACAATAATAGACATATATAAAATAACTATTATCCTTATATATAGGAAAATTATCTTCTAAGTTTTGTTGACTTTAAATTTAGTTTTTTAAATTATTTAATTCAAAATTAGTACATTTAGTTTAAATTGATAATTTTTTTATTTTCCTTTGAATATTTGAAAAGTCTATAAAAATTAGAATTAAAATTTGAAAAATATTTTTAAAAATTGGCTAAATAATTAAAGGGAAAAGGTAAAATTTGGACCCTGAACTAGTGTCATGGTACAAATTGGACTCTAAACTTTTTTTTTTTTTTATACAAATTGGACCCTAAACTAATGTCTCAGGTACAAATTAGACCTCAAACTAGTGTTTTTGGTATAAATTGGATTATAAACTATTTTTTAGTACAAATTAGACCCTGAACTAATGTTTCAAGTACAAATTGGACCTCAAACTATTTTTTTTATACAAATAAGCAATAACATTTAAAATCAAATAAATAAAGTCCAACTAATAAAAAATATAAGGATTGGTATATAACATTTGACTATAAATTTATGATAATTCTATGAATTCGTATTTCAATTTAATATTATTTATCGATAGTGTTTATTTTTAACTCATAATTTGTATTGTGCTCTCAAATTATTTATCAAAAATTTTGGGTGGCGATCGATGGATGAATTAGTACACCGGGATCGAAGACACCACATTGTACCTTTTCCCTAAATTGAAATACTGAGAAGGTCGTTGTCAAGAAAAAAAAAATACTGAGAAAGAATTGAAAACGGACGAAGCATAGATAAAAACAGCGGATTTCCAGGTGATTTTCTTGATATCGTATTTCATTCCTGCATTCATTAGCTGATTTACCTTTGAATTCATAATTTGTATTGTGCTCCCAAATTATATATCTATCAGAAATTCTAAGTGGTGATCGACGGAATAATCAATTTTATGTTAGAAAATGTGAGGTGTGTGTATACGAAGATGACGAAAATACAGACACGGATTTAAACAGTAAGTCAAGGCACGAGTTGAACTCGCTCTCTATAAGACGTTGTTGCCCCGTACTCAGGTGCAATACGGATCGTTGGCAACCGTCCCCAAGATACAACGACTTTGGAACTTTCGACTGCTACACTACAAGTCGAAAGTTATCGGCGAATCGCAAATAGGTATCCGAAACTTTCGACTCGACTCGACTCTAATGCAATCTTATAATGCTAGGATGTTTTGGGTGTGTTTTGAAGGTTAGAAGGTTGATTTGATGTTGGAGTGAGTGAAATGTATTCTGGAGGGGGGGTGTATTTATACTAATTGAAGAGGTGTGGTGTCTTTTCCATGAAGTGGTGCAACCTTCTGGGCATTCAATCTAGGCCCTTGGATCTGGGATTCGAATTTTGAACCAAATGGACGCGTCCGTACGGGTTTGGGCGGCCATTCTGGCCCCGAACCGCGTGCTACCCCACGAGCCACGCTTGGTTCGAATTGCCTCGAAAAATTTAAGGCTCCTCAGGATGATGCGAAGTGCAAAGTGCGCCTCTAAAGCGCCCAATGCAACGTGCGCGTGTGAGTCCAAGTCTTTTGGGTTACCATAGCACCACCACTTAGAAGACTTAGTCAAAATTATATTTCTATGACATAAGTCTAATTATATGGAAGATTCATTTCTTCCAATTTTTCAATGTGGGACAAGGAACTCCTTTTTCCTTCCCCTTTTTTCCTCTTCAATTTTTAGGAATTTCCCATGATAAATTCTCAACTTTGTGTATTAATATCTCATTCACCCGAAATTAGTTTTGAGCAAATTAATACACCAAATACATCTACTCCGAACGTAGATTATGAATTTGCAATTTATTTCCATTTTTCATAAATGGAACACCAAATTAAAATTGGTCAAACTTGGGTCAATCACACAAATTCCAAAACCAATTTCCAACATTTTATAATATGAGTTAAAAATAACTATTATCGATTAATAATGTTGGATTGAAATATCAATTTATAGAATTTATCATAAAATTTCTAGTCAAATGTTATACATCAATTCTTAATTTTTTATTAGTTGGAGTTTATTTTTTTATTTTAAGGGTACAATATGTACCCAAGACACTACTTTGAGGTGCAATTTGTAATTGAGATATTGGTTTAGGATTCAATTTGTACAAAAAAAAAATATTTTAGGTCCAATTTGTACCCATGACACTAGTTCAGGGTCCAAATTGACCTTTTCTCATATTTAAATAATCAAAATTATATGAAATTTAGAAATTCACTTAAAAAAAGTCTTTAAAATCTAAAATTTTAATTTTTTTTTTTTAAAATTAACTATATCTTCCAAATAATTCAATCAAAAATAAAATCCAATTTTAAGAAAATAAAATAAAAATATTTTTAAAAAAATAACTAAATCAAAAAAATAACTAAATAAAAAAAACCATCAAAACTAAATAAAAATTAATTAATTTTAAGTTATTTGTTTAGGATGGTTGAATTGACTTTTATAAAATGTTTTTATTTTATTTTATTTGGCTTTAACCTTTTCCTTTTGAATTTTTTTTTTGAAGATTAATTTTATTTTCTTAATTATTTACAAATTTGTGTAGTTTTTTATTTTCAAATTTATATTTTTATTTTTATTTATTTTTTAAAATATTATTTATATTTAATTTATTTTTTAAAATATTTTCTAAGATTTTTATTTTATTAATTAATTTTCGTAATTTGTATATTTTTAAAAAATTTGCTGAATTTTTATTAAAAATATTTAATTTATTAAGATTTTTTTTTTAAAATTCAATCAAAAGTTAAGGATTAAGAAGAAATTTATTTTTTCTTGAGAAGAGAGACATTCATAAGAATATGAAATGGTAAGAAAGTGTTATTATTTATTTTGATGGGGTACAGATATTATAGGACTAATATTGGGTATGTTTATTAATACATGTTGATTTTAAATTTTATTGGGGTATTTTGAATAAGTGGGGTGAGTTTAGAAGATATTGGGGTATTTTGAATAAGTGGGGTGAGTTTAGAAAATATTGGGGTTGGAGTAGTGGGACTCTTTAAGCAATTTGAAGAACCTCTAATTCTAATATATTTAGTTAACATATATACTAAATTGAATTATATAATTTGAAACTAACAACATAACATTGAATATCATATAGATGTAATTTTGAATAAATAGTCAAATGGGTAGGAAATTATAAAATATTTATTTGTAATTTACTTCTAAATTTACATATTATATCAGCATATCTCAAATTGATAGCGTAATCTCCAATTGATCTCAATCTTCTTCATGATTGATGTTGAAAATTTGGCTTGTTTGGCTATAAATATTTGGGGATTGTTATTGTTTGAAGTGTGGCGATCAAAACGATCATAGTGAGTAGTCCCATTAGTGTTATTAGTGGGAGGGAGAGGGAGGGAAGGGGTTTGACTCGTGTGCCTACACCGCCAGACAGAACGAGAAAACCTGAGCCCACTAAAATCCTCACTCTCACGGTGGAGAAGACGGCAGCATCGATCCCCAATAGTGGTATCAAGAGCCAGCTTTGATTATTGTCCACCGCGTTGCCCCCAGATTCGGGTCGTTCGCCTCTATGAGTGTAGCACGATTCCGATTGTTATCCACCGCATTGTCGCCCTTGTCAGTGGTGCCGCCCTGAGTTTCGCGCTCGCCGCCGCTTTATGCATCGTGTTGGATCTAAATCCGCTACAACTGCTCTGTGTCGTCGCTATCTCTATAACTCTGTGATTTCGACCGCCAAACCAAGCTCTGCGTCCACCGCCTCCTGTGTGTAGCGCCACCATGAGCACGGCCAATTCCACCGTCACCTTCGCTACACACCTGTTCGAGGACCAGGTAAGGCCTGAATTTAATTTTTTAGTTGTCAAATTTATTTGAGTGCAGAGAATAATTTGTTTAGTGTGAAAAATTGAGTTGCTCTTTTTGGGAAATTGGAGTTGCTCATCTCTAGAGATGTTAAACGGACTAGCTCTAACCCTATAGGGCCGGCCCTAACGGGCTTCAGACTAAACGGGTTAGGGCCTTATCCAGTTCACTCTTAATGGGTCTCTGATAATTAGGACCTAACCCTAACCCTAGCTGGCCTCGGGCTAAACGGGCCACAAACGGGTTATGTCGAAAAAAATAAAATTCAACACAAAATTTAAAATAGTGGTAAAATATTAATGAATTTAAACATTGTTCATAAATTCATTAAAATTACATAAAAACAGTTCAACATAATTATAAAAATTCAAACATCAATACTTAAAAAGTACAAAACACGTAATAGTTCAAAACATCAATATATAACTCATAAACTGATAAATTCCTTCACTCTTCAGCATTCGGTCCTTCCTTAGACAAAGACAACACATCATCTTCCAACTCATCCTCCTCCTCATCATCCGAAACATTTACAAAAATATTATTCGGTTATTGATTAAAAAATCTAATAATATGTAAAAAAATCACATAAAAAAATCATTAAAATATTACCAACATCAAAGCCTTGCAGCCAATTGCGAGTACACATGATGGCTTCAACATTTTTTCCAAGAAGTCGACTTTTGTACTTGTTGATAACACGAGCCCAAATGCTAAAAGCAGATTCATAAGCTACAGTGGTGATTGGGATGCTAAGAATATCGCAAGCCAGAACAGATAATGTTGGATACTTGAGTCTATTTTCTTTCCAAAATGCCAACACATTTAAATTTTTGTTGAATTTCACTTCCATGGCCGGATCATCCAAATAACTATCCAATTCTGACTTTTCAGTGTGAATATTCATTGCTTTACTCTGTCAAGCTTCCACCTAAAATATAATTATATGAATTAACAAGTATACTATACAATAAGAAAAATAAATAATTAAGTAACATGTTTAAGTGTAAAAAATAAAGTCTTACATAAGCTGCATTTACGTGTTATGTTGTTTTCCCTTTCCCCCAAGTGTTGATGTGAAAGATGAACTTGAAGAACTTTGTTGAAAACATCCACTTGGTTCAACCACAGACTTCCATTTCTTATAATCATCAAAAAGTGCTTGTAATTTACTTCTTGTGAGGTCAACCTTCCCTTGAGTTGTAGTAGGATCAAGTTCAGAGTAGTAATACTTGATCATTCCTAATTTATTTCGAGGGTCGAGCACAGCCCCAAATGCAAGAACAATACTATAATCACTCAAATACTTCTCAAACTTGACTTGCGTTTTCAAAGTCATATCCTTAATGACTTCATCTTCACTCACCAGATTGATTTTAAAAAACTCTCTATCTTTCATACTTGCGTAAAATACAAATTGGAAGTGGGATAAGATGAACCATAAATCAGTGTTGTGATCGTGAAAAATGGACGCAAGAAATCACACATTTTCTCCCCCACTTGCCCACTCTTCATTTGTTGGAGCGAATGTAAACCCTTGATCATTCAACTGAAGAAAACTAAAAGCACGCCTATATCGAATTGCACTTTCAAGCATAATGTAGGTAGAATTTCATCGGGTGCATACATCCATTCGCAAACCACATTTAGTATCAATGCCACCAACTTGAGTCACACGTTCTATAAAAGTTTTCATTCTTCCCTCTGAACTCTTGACATAGTTGATACTTTGCCTAATCTTTTTTAAAGCATCATGAGCCACTTTCAAAACCTCTTGAACAATAAGATTTAAAATGTGAGCACAACATCTCACATGAAAAAACTTACCACTGCATACAAGACTATTTTGCAAAGAAAGTCTTTCTTTCAAATTATCTTGCATGTTACCATTGGCAGAAGCATTATCCAAAGTAAGATAAAACATTTTTTTCTCAATTCCCCATTCTTTCAAACAATCAAACACCTTATTTGTCAATTCAAACCCAGTATGTGGGGGCTCCATTCTACAAAAATTAAGTATCTTACTATTCAACTTCCAGTCACAATCAACAAAATGTGCCCGTCAAAGAAATGTAACCATGACCAGTACAAGCAGTCCAACAATCAGATGTCAAACAAATTCTACCACGACAATCAATCATCACACGTTTCAATTTTTCCTTTTCAACATGATACAACTTCAAGACATCAGTAGTAGCGGTTAATCTACCAAAACTCTTGACATCAGGATTACAATACTTAATCAATTCTCTGACCCATTTATATTCAACAAAGGAGAGCGGAAGATCATGTGAAATAATTGACATACTAATCAGATGACGCACATGATTTTGATCAATTTTTTCTAGGTCTCAGGTTTCCTGCACCATCTAACATTAAATCCACATCTTCATACTTTAGATTATTCTTACACACATTTAGATGACGTTTAAGTGTAGCAGTCCCATAACTCGAGCTAGTCCAAGCATATTCTTTATCACACTTATTGCATTTCACCTTACCATTAACGGGCTTAGAGAAAATACTTCATACCTCAGATGAGGCTGTTCTACACCTTTTTTAAGCTTTTTCAGGATCACCACCACCGACCGTCTCACTAGGAGCTCCAGAATCCAAGATCTCCACATCATCATCATCATCATCATCATCATCATCATCATCATCATTTTCAAAGGTTTGACTTTTAAAATCCATGTTGCAATATACATTCAAAATACATAATCTCAGAATATATACTAATACGTACACTCATAAGTCACAATAAATACAATGCAAAATTGATCAAAATGAGTAGCAGTAGCATGGTCAAAATTGAAATAAGAATTAATTTCTCCCAAACATCTTCATCCATCAGTAAAATCACTATGTAAGCTTAAGCATTAATTCTTGAAAATTGGCATTTCATATAACAATTTTTAAAAAAATCAATTTTTTTGGTATATAATTACCCGAAAGAAGCAATTAAAAATCCTCTCCAGAGAACGGAGAATGATAAGGGGGGTTGGGTCGCTTTGACTAGCTAAGTGTTGACTCCAAATTACATGAATAAATTTTAGGTACAAACAGAGTATTAGAGAAAAAGAGGCAAATGAAAAAGTAAAGGAAAAATTATAGTTGTACATGTTGAAGAGAAAGGCAGAAGACTCAGAATTGCTCCTAGGTCTCGCCGGTGCCGTGTTGCACGGGTCTGTTTAGCGGCCACTCCCACGACCGAAGGTGAGAAGATTCAGAATTGTGGACTGCAGCGCTGAGCGAGAAATACACTATTAGGGCTAGATGTTGAATTGCAAAAATACTTTAATAGTAATAAATAATTAATACACTAATTTTAAAAAAAATCGAGCGGGCTAGCCCGTTTAGCCCGTGGGCTAATAGGGTGGGGTAAAAAAACCCCAGATTTAAACGAGCCTCTTAAACCATGGCTCTAACCCTGCATTTTTTAGGGTTAAACGGGCCGGCCCATTTAGCCCGGCCCGGATTAACATCTCTACTCATCTCGTCTATAATGGTGTTAGTGAAAGGTAAAACTGGTGATTTTTTTTTCCTTTAATTATTCTATTTATTTGAATAAGTATCCCAGTAATTGGAGGCGAGTGTGAGATGAGCCAAGTCTACATTTGGAATTTTAGATTCTAAACGTAGAATTCGTTCCGATAATACATCTAAACCCTTATTTTGTTACTGCTTTAATAGCGTAATCGTTTGTCGCAAATTGAATGATTGGGTTTTGTGTGTTGTAGATTTTAGGTTTATTTGTTGAAACTGCTCTTTGTGGATTTATTGTTATTAGTTTGTGCTATTGCTTCCACTTAATTATTTTAAAATGACTTCTTCGTTCAATTATGACTTGACCCCTTTTGATAGAAAATCGACTTTGCTATGTGGAAATAGTAAATAAAGTGTGTTTTGATTCAACAACGTGTTTATAAAACAGTTGATCTTTCCTTTTCTGCTGGCATGATTGATGATAAAAAGATTGAGATGAATGAACTTGCTCTGTGTGCTATTTTTCTTAATTTATCTAACAGTGTAATAAGGAAGGTTGGTACTGTTACACCCGATATTTTACTACCCGACCCATCGGGTATCGGGTACAGGCCCACTGCTGTAGCGGGCTCGGAGGAGAACAATCCTCCGATCGGTCAGACAGACGGGCGGGGACCCAGACGCTGCCCGACATGAGCCTCTGGGATCGGCCGGGAAGGATACTTATAATCCATATGCCCGGATATCGGGCGGCCAGCGACGAGCCCCTGTGCAGGTACTCTACCCGCCTGCCCGCAAATGGCAAACCGGGGCATTTTCGTCTGGGCTCGCTTCCCGGTACCCGAGTACCCGTCTACCCGACCCCAGGCCGCGCCAGCTGTGAGAGGACGTCGAGTGCCATCAATCCAGAGGATGTGACAGGGTCAAAGAGGGTCGTTGGGGCCAAGTCCAATCACCTCAGGGGTGACAGTGCCACGTGGCGTCTCCTCATTGGCTCGTAGGGGAGGCTGTAGCCACTTATTACCTTACAGCTAGGAGTAGGAGGGACCCACGAGTCCACCTACCAAGCATGGGGAACCCCCACCTTGTACATTATAAATAGGGCCTTAAATGCCCATTTGTAACACACATCACATTTATTGCAAATACACACTTGAGAGCTCAGTTACTCTCACATTTGTTACTCCTTGTCATCATTAATATAAAATCCTACCCGCTAGGAACCCGGCAGCGAGACCAGTCATAAATCGCTGTCAACATTTTGGCGCTAGAAGAGGACATCGGCGAAACCGCCACTCCGGCTCCGGCCACGGCGGAGACCCTTCAGGGTCCTTTCGAGTTCTCGTCGGCCATAAGAACTCCGGAGGACCTCCAGGCCGCAAGGGCCATGATCGAGCGCCGTCAAGCCGAGATCGACGTCGCTCCTATCCGCACTCACCGACCTGGAAAGGAGCCAGCCCGGAGCAGGGCCACCTGCCAGCCCCGGCAGGAGCAAGAGGTGACCAGGAGGGCCGCCAGCAACCCCCGGCCTCAGAATCTAAAGAGGCGCCTCGACGAGGAGGCCGACTCGCAGCGGGTTTCTCGCCGACCTGCGGGATCGGTCTTCTCCCGGTTGGGAACCCAGGCTCGGGGAGCTGCCCGACCTTGTGAGTCCAACGCCAGCTCCAGGCCCCGGGAGCGAGAACAGGCACGATCTCCCAGGCGTCACAACGACGCGGCCCCGAGGCCGTCGGTCCGTGACCGCTTGGGGGACAACCCTCGTCCCCGTTCTCCCCCCGCGGCCGACAACGCCATGGCCGCCATCCTAAAGAAGGTCTCGGACCTTGAGGCCAAGCTCGAGAGGCGGGACGGGCAACATCATGTCCCCTACATGCCCAACTCGCCCCTCGCAGACATCTTGGTGCGGGCCCCGGCCCAACCAAAAATCAACGTGGCCGCCGTGGGCCAATATGACGGGGAGACAGACCCCGTCACCCATCTCAGCAAATACTCCACCTACATGATCTCCATGGGGGCAACAGATGCCACCCAGTGCAGGATGTTCCCGCTAACCTTGGGGGACAGGGCTCACCGATGGTACTCCTCGCTTCCCGCGGGGAAGGTGGTTTCATTCCACCAGCTAGGGGAACTGTTCTTGGAGCACTTCTCCTCGATGGCACCACGAATGGCCGGCGCCAACCGCATGGCCAACTTGGCCCAAGGGAAAGACGAGACGGACCGGGCGTACATCGACCGGGTAGATCGCATCATCATGGAGGGCGAGCCCGTCGGGGACGAGGTCAAGCTCGTCAGGATCATAGGCGGACTCCGCCTAAGAACTAAACTATGGAAGTCGATGAACAAGGACTACCCCAAGTCCTACGCGGAGTTCCGGCAGCGAGCCGGAAAAATCATCTACAATGCGGACATCCTGGCACAGCGGCTGGGCGAGAGCACCCCTGCCGAGAAGGAGAAAACACGCGCCTCGGCAGGCACCACATCAAGCCGGAGGAACTTTTCCTACCGGGCTCCCCAGCCTTTCAAGCCCTTCGATTCCGTCGAAGTGAAGCTGGCCGAAAAATTGTCGGCCACCCCGGAGTACGTCTATGTGCAGATCCGGGACAAAAATATGATGCCCAAGGCGCGGCCGTGGGTCCACAAGCCGGGGGTACAGCTCAACCCCAACAAGTACTGCCACTACCATCAAACCGTCGGGCACAACACGAGTGAGTGCCGCGACCTCCTGAAGCAACTCTGGCGACTCTTCGAGGAGGGGAGGCTGGAAGAGTTCGTGAAGAGGCCGGTGGCTAGACCGGAGGCTCGGGCCGCTGCCCACCCCGTGGAGCCAAACCGGGAGGCGGCCCTCATATGCCCACCAATGCCGGAACATCAGGCCCGACGGGCAGTCAACATGCTCTCCCCGGTGGGAGGCTTCGCACCTACCACCTCGCTCTCCAACCGCAGACAGAAGAGCGAGCTGCGAGCTATGGACAATGTCCATCAAATCGCCCTGCCGATCAACACGACGGCAAAGGAATCAAACCTCCTCGCCTTCAAGGAGGAGGATCGCACCGGGGTCATCTACCCGAACCACGACGCCCTAGTCGTGTCCGTCAACATCATGGGCGTCACCGTCCATCGCATGCTCGTCGACAACGGGGCCTACTGCAACATCCTCTTCAAAGCCGCATTCGACCAGCTGGACAGCTCCTTTGAGAAGTATGTGGAGCCATGCGACCAGGTTATCAAAGGCTTCGGCGACGCCACGGTGAAACCCTACGGGATAGTTAGGCTAGCCGTAGAATTAGTTTCTAGCATAGACGCTGAGGTTAAGGCTTCGAAATAGCTCGATTTTATCATTGTCGACCAGCCGTCAACCTATAACGGGTTTCTCGGCAGGCCATTCGAGCACGAGTTCGAAGCCGCCGCCTCAGCATTCTATTATTGTATCAAGTTCCCAACCCCCTCCGGGAAGGTTGGGACTCTTAAGGGAAATCAGAAAATGGCACGCGGATGTTTGGCGTATATCGATGTTATTTCAAATTTTGCAAATCTAGATTATGTCTGCACAATCGGGGAGGTAGACATGGAAATAGACGAAGAAATCCCACCCGCTGCCCACCCAATGGAAGAAGATTTGCAAACTTTTGAGAACATCCAAGTCGACCTGGAGCCAAGGCTCGGGTTCGAACCCATGGAGATTGACAAAAACCTAACAGGGCAGATCGACGATCCACGCTACGGCGAACGGGGAGCCAGCCCGATCGAGGAATTAATTTCGGTCACAATGATAAATCGGCCAGAAGTAAGTGTTCAACTCGGTTCGTCAATATCCGGCGAGATGCGGGCAAAAATGACCGCATTTTTAGAAGAGAACTTAGACGTGTTCGCCTGGTCCCATGAGGACATGGTCGGGATCGATCCAGCCGTATGCTCACACCAACTGCACATTGATCCATCCCGCAAGCCGATCTCACAGAAAAGAAGGAAATTCGGCCCAGACAAATACGCGATCATTGCCACCGAAGTCAAAAAGCTACTCGACAACAAACTCATCGGGATGGTCGACCCCGACGACAAGCCTCAATGGGTATCCAACGTCGTACTCGTCAAGAAGAGCAACAACACATGGCGACTGTGCATCGATTTCACGGACCTAAACAAAGCTTGCCCAAAAGATCACTTCCCGATGCCACACATCGACCACCTGGTGGACAGCACGACCGGGCACGAGATGCTCACTTTCATGGACGCATTTGCCGGCTATCACCAGATCCCGATGGCCGCAGACGACCAGAAACACACAACTTTCCTCACCGAGAAAAACATGTATTTTTGGAAGCGGATGCCATTCGGGCTCATGAACGCTGGGGCAACCTACCAGAGGCTGGTCAACCACATGTTCCACGATCAAATCGGGGCGACCATGGAGGTATATATCGACGACATCGTCGTCAAGAGCGAGAAGAAAGAAGACCACCTCACACACCTAGCCGAAACATTCGAGATCTTGAGAAAGTATCGGATGAGGCTCAACCCGAAAAAGTGCAGTTTCGGCGTCGAGTCGGGCAAATTCTTGGGGCACATGGTCAGCCAGCGGGGAATCGAGGCAAACCCGACCAAGGTACAGGCGATCCTCGACATGAGCCCTCCCCGCACGGTGAAGGAGGTGCAGAAGGTGACGGGCAGTCTGGCCGCTCTCAGCCGTTTCATCTCCCGCATGGGGGACCGATGCAAGCCTTTATTCGACAGCATGCGGAAGGGGAAACTAAACTGGACTCCCCAGAGTCAGCTCGCTTTCAATAACTTGAAAGCATACCTATCAAACGCCCAGGTGTTGGCCAAACCCGTCCCCAGCGAGAAGCTTTTCTTATACTTGGCGGCGTCGGACTCAGCTCTCAGCGCCGTGCTAGTGCGGGCTGAGGGGCAGGCACATCTGCCAATCTACTATGTCAGCCAGACACTTCACGACGCCGAGCTACGGTACCCGCCCTTGGAAAAATTAGCATACGCCCTAGTAATGAGCGTACGCAAGTTACGACCATACTTTTTCGATCACCAAGTAGAAGTACTGACAACAATGCCACTTCGCCAAGTACTACATCGGCCAGACACGGCGGGCAGGTGCCTCAAGTGGGCTATTGAGATCGGGCAATTCGGAGTCACATACGCTCCCTGAACATCCATCAAAGGCCAAGCCATGGCCGACTTCATAGTCGAGCTCACTTACCCGGAGGCGATGTCCAAGATCGAGCAGCCACCTTGGAAAATGTACGTTGACGGATCTTCCACAACTACGCGGGCAGGCGCGGGAATTGTCCTTCTCAGCCCGTCCGGCCAGTCGTTCACGACAGCCATAAGATTCGGTTTCCACGCGACCAACAATGAGGCCAAGTACGAAGCATTAATTAACGGCCTGGAAATGGCCATGGCCATGGGAGTGAAGAGACTCCAGGTCTACAGCGACTCACAGCTCGTTACATGTCAAATCTCAGGAGAATACGAGGCGCGCAGCGATAGGATGTTGGCCTACCAGGGATTAGCCAAGAACCTGCTCGAAAAATTCGATCAAGTTCGCATAGAGGTGGTACCCCGACTCGACAATACTCAAGCAGACGCACTTGCCCGCCTCGCAACATCCGAGGGGGCAGCCGACATGACCCAGATCACAGTCACTTACCTGACCGCCCCCACGAGCTCGAACCAGCGGGTGACCAACCTGGGACAGGAGGAGGACAGTTGGATGACCCCCATCCTGAAGTATCTCCATGACGGCCAACTCCCAGTCGATCGGGTAGCGGCAAGACAGTTGCAGCTCCGGGCGGCCCGATACACGATCATCGGGGACCAGTTGTACAAACGAGGCTTCGCCCTGCCCCTCCTAAAGTGCGTAACGCCGGGGCAGGGAAGGAAGATCTTGGTCGAAGTCCACGAAGGACGCTGCGGGAACCACGCCGGCGGCCAGGTGCTCGCCCAGAAGGTTATCCGACAGGGATATTTCTGGCCCACCCTAAAGAAGGACGCAATCAACTACGCACGGGCATGCCACAAGTGTCAAATCTATTCACCGGCAATCCATCAGGCCCCAACCGAGCTCATCTCAATCCTGAGCCCGTGGCCGTTCGCAAAGTGGGGGATCGATCTCATTGGCCCTTTGCCTACGGCCCCGGGCAGCGTCAAGTACGCAATTGTCGCCGTGGATTACTTCACCAAATGGGCGGAGGCGGAATCACTGAAAACGATCGACCAGGAACACGTGATCAGGTTCATCTGGCGCAACATAATCTGTCGATTCGGCCTCCCACAGATAATCATTTCGGACAACGGGAAACAATTCGACGGGCTAGAGATGGAAAGATTCTGCCAAAAGCACAAGATCAAGAGGTTATTCTCGTCGCCCTACCACCCCCAGTCGAACGGACAGGTCGAGGCGGTAAACAAGATAATCAAACACACGTTGAAGACAAGGTTGGAGGAGAGCAAGGGAACATGGGCGAGCAAGCTACCCGAAGTGTTATGGTCATACAGAACGACATGTCGTACCGCAACCGGGGAGACTCCTTTTGCTCTAGCCTTCGGAACAGAGGTAGTCATCCCGGCTGAAGTCGTCATCCCGAGCCTCCGCACCTCACAACCCGTGGGGACCGAGAACGACCAGGCCATGCTAAACGAGTTGGACCTGCTGGAGGAGAGAAGGCTGTCCGCAGAACAAAGAAACATAGCTTACAAACGCCGGGCTGAAAAATACTTCAACTCGAAGATCAAGATCAGGGAGTTCGAAACCGGGGACCTGGTACTCCGACGGACGGTCGGGCAGCCCAAGGGGGCATTTGGTCCGAATTGGGAGGGACCCCTAAAGGTCTCCAGCCGCCTCGCCAATGGAGCCTACGAGTTGGAAAGCCTTGAGGGCAACCCGGCCCAATACCCTTGGAACGCCTCCCTACTCAAAAAATACTACCAGTAGGAGCTCATTGTAATCGCTACTCGAAGCGCAAATTTGTAAAAATTAATAAGCGGTTGTTAAATCAATCCCATCTTCGTGAAGTCGCTGCCCGACATTCGGCTATAGCACTTCATTAATTAATCTGTTGGTTAATTCTTTAAGCGGTTGTTAAATCAATCCCATCTTCGTGAAGTCGCTGCCCGACATTCGGCTATAGCACTTCATTAATTAATCTGTTGGTTAATTCTTTAAGCGGTTGTTAAATCAATCCCATCTTCGTGAAGTCGCTGCCTGACATTCGGCTATAGCACTTCATTAATTAATCTGTTGGTTAATTCTTTAAGCGGTTGTTAAATCAATCCCATCTTCGTGAAGTCGCTGCCCGACATTCGGCTATAGCACTTCATTAATTAATCCGTTGATTAATTCTTTTGGGCGATTATTTATTATCCGATTACGTTATTTACCCGGCCGATAAAACTAAAAGTTCAAGGAGACAAAACGAAATGAAGGGCAAAAGTAATTTCATTAAGGAGGTCCGGAAAAGAGAAAATACAAAACGGCCAGCGGCCAACAAACTTAACAAAACAACAAAAGAAAAGAAAAATCACGGGTGCGCCTCGTCCACCACTCCCGGGTCCTCATTCGCCTCCTCGTCGGCAAGCGGGTAAAGGAAGGTCGCCGGGTCGCCAAGGAACAACAGATCCAGCCCGCGATCGACCAAGTCCTTCAGCGTGATATCATAGTCCGGGGAGGGAGGATTGGACTCGACATAACTCCTCAGATCGGCCAGAGGCCCGGAGTAATCGGCCTGGGGATTCTGACGGAGTAGGGAGCGAATCAAGTCGGCGTAAGCATTAATGTACACCATGGACCCAGCCGACTCGCTCTCAGCGGCCAATCGGGAACGCTCGGACTCCAGGCGCCTTTCCGCCTCCGCCGCGAGAGCCTCCTTGGCTTGGCGGACTTCTTCAGCCGTTCTCGCCTCGGCCTCGGCGCGCGCCCTCCTCTCCTCCTCGAGGACCCCCTCTAGTTCAGCCCGACTCGCTCGGCCGGCCTCCAGCTCCTCCCGGAGCTTTTTGTTCTCCTCTTCCAGGCGGGTAGCTTCGTCCCGCTTCGACTGGAAGGCTGCCCTGTAGGAGGAGGCAGTCCGCATCTCCCGCTCGTATTCGAGCATAATGCCCTCCATGGCAATAGCGTTGCGGGAGGTACGGATGGCCGCCGCCCTCATCCGGTCGGCGAGCGAGACGGTCCTCGTGGCCTTCTGGCAGTTGAGGGTCCAAGACCGGGGAAGATTCAGCACGGCGCGGCGTAGTTCTTCCGGCCAAGATTCCGGCACGGCCTCCGAGTACGGAGGATCCTGCGAGCGCAGGAATTGAAGGACCTCGGGCGGGGGCAGAGGCTCAGGCCTGCGTGAACACGGGAAAAAAAGTTGTGTTAAAAATCCTACATCGCAAAATCGACTAGAAAACTTAGAAAAGAAAACGTAATACTTACGTGAGGTTATTGCCCCAACCCAGGAAAGAGAAGTCGCTGCGATCGCGGGCAGGGGAGGCCGGGCCCCCTAAAGTCGCCTCGACGGTGCCGGCCACAAGCCCGCCGGTCGCCGGGTCCAGGTTGACCGTTACCATGGCCGGGTCGACAGATGTCTGGCCTTCAACCCGGGCCCGCTTGTATGGGCGCTGCCCGTCTGCCGGGGAGGAGGATGTCGGGGGCACCTGGGTCGCGGGCGGGCTGCGGATCGCCACCCCTGCGGCACGGACGGCTCCCCGTTTCGCCAGCTTGGCCAGGGCGTTCTTCTTAGGCGCCATGTCAACGGTCTCCTCGGATGATTCAACGTTTACGACCGGGATGGCTGCCTGGCCGGCCTCGGTTGCGGTCCTTGGGGAGGCTGCCGGGGAGGTCGATGGCGTGGAGGATTCGGCCGGGAAACGTTGCGCTGCGAGAAAAGTGACAAGATTAGAAATCGAGAAGCGAGAACGAGGATAAGGAGAGTCGGGCAGGAAAGAGTCTTACCACCGAAATCCAAGTGGCGCGGGAAAGTCTGAAGTCCGGAGAGCCTTCTGTACTCGTCGTCGTTGAGAAGGTCGACGTCGCGATTGTCCACGCTCTCAGATCTCACCAAGGCAAGCGCCTGCCTGAAGTCGTCGGTCAGGTCGGCCTGATTTGGTACCGCGCAACCTGCACAATGAAAGAAGAATTAGATCAGTACAAATATCTTCAAGAAAAATTCAGTATTTACCTCGACGATCGCGCTCCTGATATTCCCGTGGAACCGGGATGGTGTGCCCGTCTATACCAACGCTCTCCCAGGCACCGCCGACCCACCACCACCTTTCCTGCCAGTGCGTCACCTTCGGCGAGATGCCGAAGACAATGGCATCTCCACCCCGGGGCTTCACGGAGTAATACCCAAGGTTCATCCTCCCGATCGAGGCCACGGTGTAGTACAGATAGTTGAGCTCGGACGGAGTGGGCATACGATGCAGCCCGCGCCGACCGAGAGCAACCATTGCCCCCAGGATGTAGCTCCACCCATTCGGGGTGATCTGGGTGATCGACAGATTCCAGGCTGCGAGTAGCTTGGAGATGGCCGGGTGAAGCGGGAAACGGAGCCCGGCATGAAGGGTGTCCGCATTTATGGCGATTAGGCCTTCCGGAGGTTGGTCGGCCCGTTCATTCTCCCGGGGAGCGTAGAAGAAGACGTCGGAGGGCGCCTAGAATGTCTAGTACAACTCCTTCACGTCGGCGTCCGGGGGAAGGCAGCTGGGGCGGCGAGAGGCCCCAAAGTCAGTGTCCCGGGCCTCGAGATATGCGCGGGGAGGGCGCTTTTGTTGTTTTCCCAACAGCTTTCACACGAACCGGCTCATATATTTCGAGTAGTCGAACCCGATTAGCCGGCTGTCCGCGTAGTCTATTTGGTCGGGCACAGCTTCCCGCTCGAACAAATAATCTTCGGCCCGGGGCGGGTAGGCGGAGACCGGGGAAACGCTTAGGGCTTCCCCCTCTCGTTGGGGGCTCATCCCCTCCAAATCTTCCGCAAAGGCATCCACATCCGTGGAATTGCCCTTGCCCTCTCTGGCAGCGGCGCGGGACGTTCCTTCCCCGGCCGGTTGAAAAGGCCTCTCGGCATCGGCGGCGGCACGGCGGCGGAAGTGATAAACATCGGCGGTGCCAATGCTCTCGACGGAGTCGCTCATAACGGAAAGAGAATAAGAAGAAGAAGTGTCGATGAAAAAAGCAAGAAATTACCTTGGGACTCGAGAAAGATCGCCGGAATCTGGGAAATTCGCCGGAAAATTTGAATCTCCTTAAGGGGGGCACGAGTTTGCAAGAGAGTGAAAATGAGAAAATGGGCTGGAAGCCCATATTTATAGAAGAAGTAGGAGGGACTAAACAGCAAAAAACGGGGTCAGAAATGAAATAAAACAAAGTTCTGGGGGGCGCGTGAGGGTCACGCGCGCAACGGTTGGGGAGCAGGTTCGGCGGACGTGACCCCTGGATTTCTGCGCATCAGTCACGCCATCCCGTGACGTCAGCAGGCGCGGCAGATGAGGCGTCGTCTTGGAAACCGAAACGTCACCCCCAAAATTCAAATTCGAAATCAAAATGGTCTGCAGCTCGACCAGCCCGCCACCCGACGGCTGCGGCCCCCCGATGTCGGGCTGGTGGGGCAATTGTTACACCCGATATTTTACTACCCGACCCATCGGGTATCGGATACAGGCCCACTGCTGTAGCGGGCTCGGAGGAGAACAATCCTCCGACCGGTCAGACAGACGGGCGGGGACCCAGACGCTGCCCGACATGAGCCTCTGGGATCGGCCGGGAAGGATACTTATAATCCACATGCCTGGATATCGGGCGGCCAGCGATGAGCCCCTGTGCAGGTACTCTACCCGTCTACCCGCAAATGGCCAACCGGGGCATTTTCGTCCGGGCTCGCTTCCCGGTACCCGAGTACCCGTCTACCCGACCCCAGGCCGCGCCAGCTGTGAGAGGACGTCGAGTGTCATCAATCCAGAGGATGTGACAGGGTCAAAGAGGGCCGTTGGGGCCAAGTCCAATCACCTCAGGGGTGACAGTGCCACGTGGCGTCTCCTCATTGGCTCGTAGGGGAGGCTGTAGCCACTTATTACCTTACAGCTAGGAGTAGGAGGGACCCACGAGTCCACCTACCAAGCATGGGGAACCCCCACCTTGTACATTATAAATAGGGCCTTAAATGCCCATTTGTAACACACATCACATTTATTGCAAATACACACTTGAGAGCTCAGTTACTCTCACATTTGTTACTCCTTGTCATCATTAATATAAAATCCTACCCGCTAGGAACCCGGCAGCGAGACCAGTCATAAATCGATGTCAACAGGTACTATAGATGATGCTAGTAAACTTTGGATAAGTTGCATGAATTATATACTGAAACCTCCTTGCCTAGTAAACTTTTTTTGCTCGAAAAATTTTGTAGCTTCAAGTTAGACTTGAACAAAGACATAAATGCGAATTTAAATGAGTTTACTAAACTTATTCAGGATATTAAGCAGACTGGAGACAAGCATATTGATAAGTATACCCCTATTATTTTGTTCAATGTCAATCCTGATTCATATAGTAATGTGAAATCAGCGATCAAATATGGTTGGGATAATATTACTCTTGATGTGGTAGTAAATAGCTTGAAGAGTAAGGAAATAGATTTAAAACAAACTGGGGGACAAGTGTAACAATCCTATCAACCATAAAAGCCTTCTCAAGTATTCCCTCTTCGCCTTATTCGTTCGCCGGTGGGAAGCACTCATGAACAATTTAATAAAATAAGGGAGAAAGAAAATATAGGATCAAGTGCTTGCCACTAGACTAAAAGTCCGGACTTGTCGTAAGGTGCTACTTTATTTCCTTTAACCCATATCTAGATGCAGCGCCACGGGCGGCACCCAACTATGCCTTTAATCGAGCGAGCGGGCAGGACTTGAGTGCTCAAGCCTGGAAGGCAGGAGACTGCTAGGATATTTCCCAACAACCCCCCACCCCCAGCAGTATCCTGACTTTTTCGCCAAAAATACCACTATTTGCGCCATGGGGGACTCGAACCCGTGACCTGTGCTCTGATACCACTTGTAGGATCAAACGCTGTTAGGAATGAATCAAGAACCAAATCATGCAAGTAATCGAGCTCAAGTTTCAAAGATCGTTCACACGTATACAAAACTCACCCCATTCATCATACCTATGCAATAATAGCAGGAACCACCAAAATCAAACATGGATGTGCACTCAACGATGTGTTTCACTCCCTCATAAGTGTATATCAATGATAAGGGACTCTCTCAATCAATCAATCACTCATATCAGCAGCCATAGGCTTGTAAGCACTCTCAACTTCGACCATACTCTAGAAATCAATGCCGAATCAAAAAAGACTTTTCTCAAGGTTATAATGTAGGCTCTTTGGACAGGTGGGGTAACTATATGGGGTAAGTGACTCAAGTGAATGGAGAATGGAAAATCAAATTTCAATACTTCAAGACGAGGAACAAAATAATTCAAACATCTTCATTCAATACACTTTTCAATTCCTCTACTTTCAACACTTCAATATTTTTTTTCACTTTTTCAATCACCACACTTTTCTTTTTCACACATACATATGAGCTCATTTTTTCTTTTGCTCATTCTCAATTTTTGTTTGGTCTTTCCTACAACTCAAAACTTCATCACACCCTTCTTTTATCACATCTCAACCATCATAATTCCCTTTCTCAACTTAACTCAATCCCTCCTCATTCACACTTTTCCTATTCTCCACTCAAATTGGGACAAAAGGATTTAGGAGTTTGGATAAGTGTTACAATATGCTAGCAAATAAAATAGGCTAAGGCTCAAACGAGCTAACAAGGGATAAATGTCATAGGTAGGGAAAATTTGGCTAAGTGACTCAATCAAATCAAAGATGGCCTAAGATTACATTTGGCATATCAAACTAGACACAATCAAGAAAAGAGAGTACACACAAGTTCTAGTATCCTCTATGGTGATGATCCACTCACAAACGAAGAGATCATTATAATGCATTTTAATCTCTAAAAGGCTCAAATCTCACGGCTTTCACATCCATGCTAGTCCTAGTGAATTCTCACTATCATCACACAAGTATTCAAAAGGAAAATTCGTAAGCATACGTGTTTTCTCTCAAATCAACTCTAACTCATACACTCACACAATAGACTTCCTAACTCAACTTCACAACTCACCAACTCATACTCACACTCAAAGATAGCAATCAACAAGTATAAGAGAATTGATAGGCTCAAGGAGCATCTCAAAGCTCAATATATAACCAAACTCACTCAAAGAAAGGGTGTGCTCCTGTGCAATGTAACCATAAAACATATAAAAAGTCCACCCCCCAAACTTCGACCTTGTGAAGCGGTCTAAGTTTGGGGTTGTGGTTACCTCATCCAAATAATTCACTTTCTCTCAAAAACTTGACACACTCCCTTGTCTCGAGTTGGTCCCTTCAATCTGAATAACTCCATGATACCTTTACTCCCTCGAGACAATCCTACAAGACACTCACTCAATAACGAGGTTAAAACATACGACTCAAAACAACACCCTAATAACATAGAACACTTAAAAGCAAATAAAAAAATGGGTTGCCTCCCATTCAGCGCTATTTTTAAGGTCCTAATGTCGGACCGAGCTCAAAGGAGCTTATTGGACATGATATTCAAAATTACCTCCCTTACTCTCATAAGAGAAGATGTCTAAGTTTTTCGCTCGATTCTCATCCTCCTTCTTCACCACGGGCGGTGATTTCACTTTCTTCTTTCTCGCTCTCCACAGATGTACCCACTTCTTGGACTTTTTCTTCTTAACCTCAACTCCTCCTTTCCTCTCCAACTGGGTCACGTCCACACTTTTCAGCTCTCCATCCCTCAACTCCTCTTTTCCTTTATCCCTATCAAAACAATCAAGATTATAATGCTCATGGGTTAAATAATTAAGTGAATGACTATCAAAATCATGAATATAAGAAAGGTTAGAGATAGGAGGTGTGTCTTCAACACAAGGATCAATTGTATAAATGGAATGACATCTCTTATCCTCCTTCGGGTGTTTCATGGCCTCATATAGGGAAATCTTCACCTCTTGATCATCAACTTTCAACGTGATCTTCTCATTCGCCACATCTAACACCATCCCGACTGTAGCTAAGAAAGGTCTTCCCAAAATCAGAGGTACATGCGCATCTTCCTCCATGTCAAGCACTACAAAATTTGCTGGGAAAATATGATCTTCAACTTTAACAAGGACGTCTTCAACCACACCTTGAGGTCGAGTAATAGACTGGTCGGCTAGTTGAAGCGTCATCATTGTCGGCTGAAGTTCTCCACCTTCCAACTTCTTGAATACCGACAAGGGCATAAGATTGATGCTCGCTCCAAGGTCGCACAACGCTCCCTTCTTGACTCCATTCCCGATGTCACATAAGATAGTGAAACTCCCGGGATCTTTCAACTCTGGGGGAAGCGCTTTGTGCACTAATGCGCTCACCTCATGGTTCAGCTGCACCAACTTGGGTTCATCTACTCGTCGTATCTTCACTATCAAGTCCTTCAGGAACTTGGCATAATTAGGCATCTGTTCAAAAGCATCATAAAAAGGAATGTTAATATGTAACTTTTTAAACACATCAAGGAATTTAGCAAATTTCTCATCTAGCTTCTTTTTCATAAAGCGTTGCGGATATGGGACGGGTATTACCGATTTGGGTACCCCCCATTCATCTCGCTCGGTCTCCTTCACATTCTTCCTTACTTCCTTTGCCTTCTTCCACTTTGGGACTCTCTCAATCTCTTCAATGCCTTCCTCTTCAGGTTCTTTGCTCTTTTGAGTGCCTTCACCCTCAACCCTTTTTCTCAATTCCTATCTCTTCAATCTCATCTCTAACTTCCCCAGGCTCTTTTCCTTCTATCTCAACCTCTCACTCGATTGTCTTCGAGTCAGCAGGCATCTAAGGACCATCATATTTGGTTCCACTTCTTAGCTGGATCGTCTTGCATTGCTCTTTCGGGTTCCCCTCCGGCATAGAAGGATATTTACCCGGCTCTCTACCCAATGATTTTGTGATCTGACTAATCTGATACTCCATCAAAGTGAACCGCCTATTGTTCTCTTGTTGAATTCTATTCAGCTCCACATCTCTCTACTGGAGTTCTTGATCACACTGATCGTCTTTCTTGTGTAACTCCTTCACATCATACTCCAATAAAGACAATCTCTTGCTTCCTTCCTCCACCTTCTGAAGTATAGCTCTCAACATCTCTTCGGTTGAGGAACCGCCTTCACCACCTAGGGGCTTTGAACCTGAATCTCTTGCTGGCCTGTGGGCTGGTCCACTTTCTCACTCACTACCGTATTCCCTCTAACCAAATTTTGTCCAACCTCAATCTTGCTTATCTTTTCCATCATCGTCATCAACAGCTTCCTCGTTCCCTCACTCTCCTCCAACTGATATGCTCTCTGAAATTCTGGGTTCTCGTTCCATTGCCCGGCATTCTTGACAATATTATCAACGATCTCTCTACACCTAGTTGTACCACTGTTCAGGAATGCTCCACTAGCACATGCATCAAGGTGATCTTGACCCACCTTGTTGGCTCCACAGTAGAAGAAAGCCATGATATCCCCCTCGTTGTACCCGTGCTGCGAGCACTCAATGAGCATGTTGGTCCCACTCGATAGATTAATTGCGGAAGCTTATGTAATAATGTCTTTCCAAAATCTTTTATAAGAGATCAATAAACAATATTTAAAATAAAGCGATAAAAGACACAAGATATATAGTGGTTCGGATAAATATCCTACGTCCACTCTCCCTTATCACCAAGGGGTCTCACTAACAACCAACTCACAAACTTACTCACTGGAATTTTTGAAGTACCAGCACCTTCTTACAAACTCTTTAGATCTAACTTCGATCTAAAGATAGACTCACTCCAACCTTGTCTAACAAGATGAACAGGTTGAGTGTATAAACTCCTTACGAGTAGATGAGTAAATAAGAACAAAATGTGAGTGCAATATGTGTAGTGATCACAAGCTTAGTGTGGCTATATGCGCGTGAATACTTCTAGAGCTTTTTCTTGATCTGCACTCAAGTATATATAGAGGGGATTAGGGACATAGCCGTTGGGAGGCTAATCCAATCAGATCCTCTATATATGGAAGCTTCAATCAATCAATTCCCTAATTGATTGATTGGGTTGGTGAGATCTTGATTGATTGTCTTCATATCTTCTCAATCCAATCTTGTTTGACTTGATTTGAATCACCAACGGTCAATGCTTCCAATTGCCTAACTCTGATTCTCTCCAGAGAAGGCAGGACCAGACACCAGGCAACCTCGGTGTCTTCTGGTCCTTATCTGGTGAACAACCAGAATACTCAGTAGAATAAGGGGATCAAACTGAGCATCTTTTGTTCCACCAGACTTCGTCTGGTCCGGACTCGTCTGGTCTGGGGAAGGTCCTCTGCCTCTGGTCTGATCTTCTCTGGTGAAGTCCTCTGGTGGAGTCCTCTGGTGAAGTCCTCTGGTGGGGTCTTCTGGTGACTCTTCTGGTGAGGTCTTCTGGTCTGGCAGTTCCCCCTAGACTAAGTCCTAATCTAGATCATCATCTGGCTAACAGGTCCAGATGGTCCTATTACATCTTCTGGTTTGTTTTAACTCATCAAAACTAACAAATTTTTATCCTAACAGAGCATGTTGGAGTATCTCTCCCAAGCCTGACGTAATTCCTTTCCTGGCTTCTGTTGGAAAGATGAGATCTCTATCCTTGCTCTCATCGTTCTAGACGGAGGGTAGAATCGCTCGAGGAATAGATGCTCGAGCTCGGCCCATGCGGTTACACCTCCCCGTGGAAGCGTGTTATCATACCACTCCTTGGCGATTCCAGTTAAAGAGAATGGGAACAACCTGAGCCTCTTGGCATCTTCAGTCATGCCTTTATAATTGAAAGTTGAAGCAATCATCATAAAACTTCTCAAATGAGTATGAGGATTCTCTTTCCCGACCTCCCCCTTGAATTGATTCTCAGTAAGTAGCTTCAGGATTCCTAGGGAGATAGAGAAGTTATTTGTCTCTACCGGAAGCAATGCCACTCCATCGTAATATCGTTGCGGCTGTGCCGCAAACCTTCCTCGGATTGCTACATCACGGTCAACATTTTGAAGAACGTGCCGAGGATAGACGGGTGGTATAGGTACTTGCGGAACTGGTGGTTGGTTATAAGCAGGAGGTGGAGGATACGGGTATGGTGGATAAGGATATGGTGGGTAAGGGTAAGGATAAGGTGGGTTGTTTTGTGGGTAGACAGGGTTGTTTTGAGGATATTGAGCAAGGTTGTGAGCTGGATTGTTTTGATTATGTGTAGCTAGGTTTTGGCTCTGGCTTTCCCCTGACGGGACTTGATTCTGACTGCTATTCCCTCCAGTGCCCTCAACCCGTTCTACTTCCTGATTATACTTTGCCGCAGCATCATCCAACTCATTACTGATGTTCATGTTATCGTTCTCTCCACCGGCAGTGTTCATCCTTCTTAAAAAGGCTTGGTTTCTTCTTGCTATTGTCTCAGGGTCTAGCTGTGTTCTCTCTTCGCTCGTATCTCCTTGCGAACGTGTTTTCATAAACCTGAAACACTAACAGAAGAATCAAAACGCAACTGCCGAATACGTAAGAATTAAACAGAAAAATAAAGCACTCACTACTAACTATTAAGCTATCTCCAAGTCCTACTCAATGGACATACATCGCCATCCCCGGCAACAGCGTCATTGACTTAAACCGAACTTTACTAGCTATACTAGAAGTTACCCCACAAGAGTATGGGTTCACTGTAGTATTGGCAAGTATAGGGAACAAGTATTATCGAACCCAATGGAAGGAATGTATGTGAATAGATCCCCAAAGATCTACGCATCGTAGTTAATATGAGTGTATGTTTGGGGATTGAAAATTATAATAAACTACTCTATATTCTAATAACTGAATTAAACGGAATAAATAACTAAGTGTATGCAAATATGAGATGGTGATGCTCAGGATAGAAATTCTTACGTATACTAACAGAGCTGGTACATAATCAAAATAACCGTGATGTACAAGTATTAATCCTATGTGTACTAAAACTAGACAATCAACTTCCCTAATCTAGCACCAGATTGAAAAACTAAAAGCTCAAGAATTAACCCTAATACTTCGTCATATCAAACTACTTCACTAATCCACTAAATAAGTTATATGGATTGTGCTTAATTAATGAGACTCTAATTTAACTAAGGTGATGCGGTCATCCTCCCTAGAAAAATTGGTAGATGAATTAGCCCCTTCTAAACCCTCTCGTTAAGCCTATTAGTTATTAAAGAGTGATAAGATTGTCCTCTCTCTAACAATTTTCGTACGAAATTCAAAGGTAAATCCGGAATTTATTTTAAGTGTTCATTAATTAAGAGAATTAAAACTAAACATCACATGTTATCCTAATTATGTACCAACGTACTACTTCTACGAGTTCATCCTATCCTAAGCATGCAAGAGTTATAGCCTAACATGGTGGTTTGAATAATAAAAGCAATAACAAGAACAATAAACATATGCATAATTGAATTAACAAATAAAATCAAGAACATAAACGAAAGAACAAATTAAAGTCTCCAAAGAAATCTATATAAATCTGAAAAACTAGGGTTTATCGACTCAAAGAGTAAAGAAAGAAAGAATTAATCTAATACGTTCAAAAGAAATACTAAAACTAAGAATTCGTAAATTAAAACCTCGATTACAACGTATAAAATTCTTCAAAACTCCTTCCCAAGCTCTTCTCCTTTGAAAACTATGTCAAAATATGTGTTTGTATCTGTTGATATGCTTGGAAAGGGATATAAATAGGCTTGGGATCGAATTTGGGCATTTTTGGGCCAAAAATACGCATCTACTCGAGTACAGCTCGAGCACTAAGTGCTCGAGCAAGTTCAACTCGAGTACACCAAACTTCCAGAACTCAAAAAGTGCACGATCAGAGGAGCTCGTACACTGAGTGCACGACCTGATTCCACTCGTGCACAGTACACGGCCACTCGTGCACTGAGTGCACGACCAATTGAGCTCGAGCACTTTTCGGCAGCAGTACACATGTTCGTAAAATCTTCATATCTCCTCAACCGGGAGTCCGTTTTGACCGATTCAAAGTCCTACGAACTTCTCTTTTCGCCCTCTATCTATATATGAAAACTAAAGAGACAAATTGATGAGTTTATAAAAATGGTACTCAATTGACTCCAAACACTCATAAAAAAACACTCAAAATATGGGCAAATCGGGCACCAAAACATAACAATTTCACGCCTAATCATGCTTGCCATTAGACTAGAAGCTCGAACTTGTAGTAAGGTGCTACTTTATTTTCTTTAACTCATATCTAGCTGCAGCGCCACGGGCGGCACCCAACTATACCTTTAATCGAGCGAGCGGGCAAGACTTGGGCGCTCAAGCCTGGAAGGCAGGAGACTGCTAGGATATTTTCCAACAGAAAATATTTATTGCTCTCGATTTTTTCAACTCATGGAACTATGGAACTGTGTAAACTGGAGATGAAATAATCATCCCCTATATATAGGACTAGGGTGACCGATTTTTTCATGGAATTAGGGGAGATAAAAAAAATTCTTGACCTCCAAGAAATCTTGAATATATCACATATATTCTTTTCTCCATAATAAAATATTTAAAAATTTAGAGATTTAAATTGCTAGATTTAAATTTTCTTGAATTTATGAGATAATCTTGTATTCCAAGAATACATATCTTCTATAATATCTTTTCAAGAGAATCAACAAAATCTTTTTCTCTCTCCACACATAATTTTCGAAATTTATGGATAAAAATCAGCAATAGTAATTTTCTTTTATTTTAATCACCTTATTATTATCGGGCTACTTATTGGGCTACTTGAGGGGCCTTTAGGAGAATTAAAATTGGACCTCCAATGGGCTTCTAAATTTCAATATTGAGCTCCCACTAGTACAAATTAGACCTTAGAAAGCGGTTAAAACCGCTTTCTAAGAAACAGCTATGTTAGTCTAAGAGAGCGGTTAAGAAACCGCTGTGCAAGGTAGGAGCTAAGAGAGCGGTTCTGAACCGCTCTCCAAGAGGAAGAACTAAAAGAGCGGTTAAAAACCGCTCTCCAAGTGCCACACTAAGAGAGCGATTAATAACCGCTATCCAAGCCTCACTCTTAGATAGCGGTTAATAACCGCTCTCCAAGAGCCTTTTCTATTTTTTTTATTTGTTTAGACAGCGGTTATTAACCGCTCTCCAAGATCTTTTTTAATTTTTTTTATTTATATATATATAAATAAACCTGCTTTTTTAACCATTTTTTTTCAATTATATATATATTTTATTCAATTATATATATTTTTTTGAATTAAATAATAAACCTGCTAATATATACAAAGTTACCAAAACACATATACTAATAATTTATTCGTAACATCAAATAAATATAATATAAGATCCAATAACATGAAATATTAATTCATCACAAATTAATATATAAGTTATATGATGCTATCAAAAGTTACAATAATGTTACAAGAATCGATTGTAAAGATACCCAATCCAATTCATCTTCCATTTCTCCATTCGAGCGTTGTTGTAAAAAGGGATCCTAGGCCTATGCACAAACTGCAAATTACATAGAAAATTTAATTAAATAATAAACATTTTTTATTCAATCATATTTAAAATAAATCAATAATCGACTTACTTCTTCAGGAATGGTCGTCCGAGAAGTCAAGATTATATCTTCAATGTAGCAACACACAAAATATCCACAGTGATTGCCATCTTGCTGCCTCGGAACCTATTGATTAACAATTACAATCATATACTATAACTATGATTATTTTCTATAGATTTGCTAATTTTCTAAAGTAACTTACCTTAATGTTTTTCCACAGCACTTTACTAATATTGGTGGTATCTGATTTTTTACCTGGAAGACTAGTCTGATACATTGCCATCACACTATATAATTATTTTAAAAAATAAATATACATTAGATATGTATAATCTTAAAAGTAAAACAAATCATAATATGAGAATATTAAAAATTAACTTACGTACCCTTCCATAAATGCTATAAGATCGGGACGATTTGTATACACCCCATCCGTAGCTGGATCCAAATAATACACAGTAAGATCCCTCATTCTTATGGCCAACATCACCCAATGATTACTACATTATATTAACAAAATTAAAATTAATCCACTGTATCTTCAAACCTAAAGTCAGTTCTTATGTTGCTAGAGCTACATCCATCTCTTCCCTCACCATGAAATGTCCAAACGGTATATGTTTTATCAATACCGTGACACATCAAGTGGTCAAACAAACTTTCTAGACCACTAACAGTTTTTCCATTCATACATTTCCAACACGGACATAGAATGTATCGATGGTCGGTGCAGTGTCTAATTGCATGATTACAAAACTCTTCCACCCCATTCCTATACTCCTCTGATAATCTATCTGCCCGAACCCACTTTCGATCCATATAGAACTAGAGATGCCTATATAGATTAATCGAAAAACACACGTGTTGAGTCTAACATATTAATCCTAACATGCACCCTAAAACAATTTCATCTAAAATTTCAACATATGAATCCTAACATGCATTCTAACAATTTCATCTAAAAATATTCTTAAAGCCTTCAATATTTCCCATCTATAAACCTCTTGAAATAAATTCTAACATTTTAATACTATAATTAGCATGCACACTAAAATAATTTCATCTAAAATTCTAACATATTAATCCTAACATTCATTCTAACAATTCCATCTAAAATTATTCCTAAAGCCTTCAATATTTCTCATCTATAAACCTCTTGAAATAAAGTCTAACATTTTAATACTAATTAACATGCATCTAAAATTCTAAAAAATTATAATATGTCCATAAAAAATTCTAACAAATTATAACAATTTCATCTAAAATTCTAACAATATATTTCATCTAAAATAATTTAACATATTAAACCTAACTTGCAACAATTTCATCTAAAATTAATCCTAAAGCCTTCAATTAACCAATGTTTCACCAATACATGCATATACATTTTCATACATATATATTTTCATACATGTTCATATATATATACATATACTCATTTCATCATTTCTACATAATTTATTGTCCAATATAAGCATTAATCTCATTCACAAATATATTTTCATTAATTTGAGGTTAACAATTCATACATTCATATATATATACAATTTATTTCATTTAAAATATGTATTATATACATACCTGAAAGAGAACGGCGGAGAGGCGGCGGTGGAGGGGCGGCGCGCGATGGGTCGTCGCGTCGGTGGAGGGGCGGCGCACGGTAGCTCGTCGCTGGCGGCAGAATGGGCCGCGGACTGGGCTCGCGCGGGGGAGGGGCGGCGCACGGTGGCTCTTCGCGGGGGAGGAATGCTACGGTGGTGGTGGTGGTGGCAGTGGGGGAGGATGCTTCGACGGCGACGGGAGGGGAGGAAATATGGTGAAAACGCGTCTGAAAATTAGGGATTTACGCTGGTCAATTGGGGATAAAGGGTCAAAGGCTAAGACAGCGGTAAAAATCCGCTATCCAAGGGATACACTAAGACAGCGGTTAAAAACCGCTATCCAAGACCCACTTAGACAGCGGTTTAAAACCGCTCTGCAAGTCCTCACTTAGAAAGCGGTTATAAACCGCTCTCTTGCATTTTTCCTCTTACACAGCGCTTATAAACCGCTCTCTTAGCCTAGAACTTGGACAGCGGTTAATAACTGCTGTCTTAGCCTTTTTTTTTTTTATATATAATTATGTTAAACCGCTCTCCAAGCTATGTCTTGGAGAGCGGTTTTTTTAACAGCTCTCCAAGTATAGCTCTCCAAGTCCAAATGTGTAGTAGTGTCCAATATTATTTAGCCCATTAATATTAATTAATACCACTATCAAATTAATATTGCACTATCCATCTTAATCCATATTACGATAATATGGGCTCCCGGTTATTATTTTCTGTGTTTAAGATTGTCTAGTCCATTAATTAATTGAGCTTCTGAATAGCTCTAAATTAATTAATATCTTATACCTTGGAGTAAACAACTCAACATTATTATCCATACCGAAGAAACTAATTCTTCACTTGTAAGATTTGGTACGATAAAACATCTGAGCCCACTAAGGGGACAAATCACACGAGTCGTACTCACACACGTTTCTCTGTATTAAATCTTAGCAACCGCCGTATGATTAATATTACTGCCCAAAACACAAGGTTCGAAGTCACGATGATTCTCACCCAACATGAATCAAAGCAATAACTATTAACCACACACGGTCCTATTTAAGTGACAGAGATTAAGAAACCACTGAGGTCTAATTTTTCACAATTCAGAACAAAAGAATGTATCCTCGTTGTAGGCCATCTTCAGCACATACTAAATATCCTAATGCAATCTCTTAGTCAAGACAGGTCAATTTGAGAAATACATATCGACCTTTTACGACGGATTTGTTCAATTCCACCTAGGTCGTGAATTATACGTTTAGTTACAAGTAACCGTCAATGTGATCTTCCGTGATCTGGTATCACCACATTAACTACAATATAACACATACTATATATTGAATGGGTTGCAATAAACATTTAACATTCATTCATATCTAAAGCAAATATGATAAAAAAAATTATTCTCATAAACAAGTGTTTAATACATGAATTATACAAAATAAAAATATACTTTTACATATAACTTCAACATGTGGTATTTTTGTTGGCAATAGTTTATCTAATCTAATGGATATTGGGTGTAATCATGAATGTTGTGTTAATTCGAAAATTAGAAACAAGAAAGGACAAATAGTGAGGCTAAAGTTGGATATCGATTTATCAGAAAAAAGATCTGACTTTAACCTCCCATCGACACCTTTTTTCCTATGTTATATCCTTAAAATGAAAGAATTATTACCTTTTCTTGAGTAATAAATATTAAGAAAGTTGTTGACTTGGACATAATTCTACTTTGCATGCAATATTTCACCAACTTTACATACTTTTGGAAAAAAAAAATCCAACCTTTGAAATAAAAATTTACATCTTTGTATTCTTAAACAATTGTATAAATGATCTTTAAGTTTAAAAGACGACGTACAGATAAATGCAAAATGAATTCTTCCATGTATATAAACTATAGGATCAATCGCTTGCCACTAGACTAAAAGCCCGGACTTGTAGTGAGGTGCTACTTTATTTCCTTTAACCACATCTAGATGCAGCGCCACGGGTCGAATAGTCTCCGCCGAACATGGTGCACTAGGCCGTTATCGCAACCGACTAGGCTGGGAGATGTTGGACTCTGCGCCCAACATAAACTTATAAACATTTAAAAAAGGATAAGTTACAATGAACGTTTACAAACATATTAGTATGATTACTATAGATCAAGAAATACAACCTGCAAATCAAAAATAAGATTATTAGTTAAATCATCACATATAAACATCATAAAAATGAATTGTTCTAGTGTGCACTTGAGTGCATAGTATGCACTAGGGTTGTAAACGAATCAAATAGTTTTGATTCGATTCGGTATTCGTATTCGAATTTTGCTATTCGTATTCGAATTTTTTTATTCGAATTCGAATAAAAATATTTGATTCGATTCGATTAGTAATCAAATACGAATACAAAATTACGATATTTGATTCGATATTCGTAAATATTCAATTAAGTATTCGATTAATTATATATATATATATATATATATATATATAATATTCTCAAGACAATTAAATTAGGACTTGGTCCATAATATACAAAAGAAAGAGAAAAGTTGGGCCCAATGTTAAATTATTTATATGGCCCAAATATATTAGTTAAATTATTGGCCCGTAGATGATGGCCCAAAATATAAAACAAATATATAATGGAAGTTAGCAACCCTAGTTTTGAAATTAGAATACGCTCGTACCCTTTCTCATTCCGCCGCACAAACCCTAGTCGCCCCTTCGCTTCCCCCTTTCATCTGACGCCCTCTCCCGTCGTGTGACTTGCCCTCCTCTCGTCTTCCGGCTCGCCCTCTCCCTGTCTTCTGGCTCGCCGTGTCGCCCGAATTTTTCAGGTTCTAGTGCCTATTTTGCTTAAACATTTAATGAAAAGCTCCCTGTTTGTTTAAATTATTAGATTTTCTCTTTATTGATAAGATCGCGTGGTAATATTTAATTTTCAAGATGTGGGAGTATATTTTCTTGTTGGAATGCTGAACTGGTCCAGTTTATCTCCTCAATAATAGTTCATTGGGGAATAAAACGAAAAAAAAAATTCATACATCCCAATCCCATGATTAAATTTTGACTTGTTACATATGAGATTATTTTGTTATTATTATTTGGGGGAATGCCAATATGATAGAAAGATAAATAATTTGCAGTTAATATTCATGTTTTCATATAAAAATTGATTCGTGGTTTCTTTTCAGGAACAACAAGCGGATTTTTATTTCGTGATGCGAACTACCTAATTTGCAAGCTGGTGGTGGAAGATTGGTTTGAAAATATCATGGTGGAAGATTGATTTGAAAATATCATGTCAATGAAGTGTTTTATTTTTATTTTTATAATTATTGTATTTTGTAGTTAATGAATTGTATTGGGGGAGTTGAACATTTATTATTTAGTATTTTCTTGGTAATTTTATTGAATATTGCCCATTATTATTTAAAATATTACTTTACAGATTTTCTCAAAGAAAATCGAATCGAATAGTTTCGAATCGGAGTGAATAGTTAAAAATCGAATCGAATATCTTCTAATCGAATCGATTAATGCACTGCTGAATATGTAAAAAAAAATAAACGAATCGAATACTCGAATAATTTCGAATAATTCGAATATCGAATTCGAATCGAATTCGAATCACATTTACTATTCGAATAATTTTCGAATACGAATACGAATATTCGAATAGTTTCACGAATACGAATCGAATACAGTAGTATTCGCTTCGATTCGATTACAAGCCTACCCCTCATCCACAACATAAATAAAAGTGGATGAGGGGTAGGCTTGTAATTGAATCGAATCGAAGCGAATACTACTGTATTCGATTCGTATTCGTGAAACTATTCGAATATTCGTATTCGAAAATTATTCGAATAGTAAATGTGATTCGAATTCGATTCGAATTCGATATTCGAATTATTCGAAACTATTCGAGTATTCGATTCGTTTATTTTTTTTACATATTCAGCAGTGCATTAATCGATTCGATTAGAAGATATTCGATTCGATTTTTAACTATTCGATTCGATTTTCTTTGAGAAAATCTGTAAAGTAATATTTTAAATAATAATGGGCAATATTCAATAAAATTACCAAGTAAATACTAAATAATAAATGTTCAACTCCCCCAATACAATTCATTAACTACAAAATACAATAATTATAAAAATAAAAATAAAACACTTCATTGACATGATATTTTCAAATCAATCTTCCACCATGATATTTTCAAACCAATCTTCCACCACCAGCTTGCAAATTAGGTAGTTCGCAGCACGAAATAAAAATCCGCTTGTTGTTCCTGAAAAGAAACCACGAATCAATTTTTATATGAAAACATGAATATTAACTGCAAATTATTTATCTTTCTATCATATTGGCATTCCCCCAAATAATAATAACAAAATAATCTCATATGTAACAAGTCAAAATTTAATCATGGGATGTATGAATTTTTTTTTTCGTTTTATTCCCCAATGAACTATTATTGAGGAGATAAACTGGACCAGTTCAGCATTCCAACAAGAAAATATACTCCCACATCTTGAAAATTAAATATTACCACGCGATCTTATCAATAAAGAGAAAATCTAATAATTTAAACAAACAGGGAGTTTTTCATTAAATGTTTAAGCAAAATAGGCACTAGAACCTGAAAAATTCGGGCGACACGGCGAGCCAGAAGACAGGGAGAGGGCGAGCCGGAAGACGAGAGGAGGGCAAGTCACACGACGGGAGAGGGCGTCGGACGAAAGGGGGAAGCGAAGGGGCGACGAGGGTTTGAGCGGCGGAATGAGAAAGGTTACGAGCGTATTCTAATTTCAAAACTAGGGTTGCTAACTTCCATTATATATTTGTTTTATATTTTGGGCCATCATCTACGGGCCAATAATTTAACTAATATATTTGGGCCATATAAATAATTTAACATTGGGCCCAACTTTTCTTTTTCTTTTGTATATTATGGACCAAGTCCTAATTTAATTGTCTTGAGAAAATATTATATATATATATATATATATATATATAATTAATCGAATACTTAATTGAATATTTACGAATATCGAATCAAATATCGTAATTTTGTATTCGTATTTGATTACTAATCGAATCGAATATTTTTATTCGAATAAAAAAATTCGAATACGAATAGCAAAATACGAATACCGAATCGAATCAAAACTATTTGATTCGTTTACAACCCTAATGAGGGGTGATGGCGTTCAGGGTAAAGTGAAGGTGTTTATAAACATAAGTTGGAAAATTCTAACATGAATGTTTGTAAGTTTCTAAACAACTTATAAGTTTTAAAAAACATATAAGCTCAGTCAAAAGTGCTCTAAGGGAATGAGAGTTTTAAAAAACGTATGAAAGGGAATGAGAGTTTTCATCATAAAATTTAGTTGCATTTCGTGTATATTATTTAACAGTAAATATTAATTTAATAGTAATATCATATAACGAAAACAACTAATACTATTTTGAATTCAACGAAACACCTTTTAATAAGAGATTGACTCCAGTGAATTTTAGGTTTTTATCATATGATAGGATGGAAATTTGAAAAAAGAAAGCTAAACATGATTGAGTTTAAGCTGTGATTCAATCACATTCAAAGAAGTAGTACTGAAATAAATTTCATAAAATAAAGACCAATGAAATTTGTTTTTATTTATTAATATTAGATCATATCAGTTTTATATATGTTGATGCCATGAAGGCAAGAACAGTTTTTCACCATCATCAACAATCCAGTTACTTGTGCTGAGACTTGAGTTCTGCAACCCTTTCTTCTGTACTCTTCAAAGCCTTTCCATATTTTTCAATTAACTGAAACATGCAAACATTAATTCAGAATCTCGAAACAAAATTTCAACGAGCCCCTCGACAAAATAAAGTAGCGATCAATCAAGAACGTCTCGCATCAAATGTTACATAAAATTTTACCTCGTCAACTTCTTCAGACGTCATGATAAATGGAGGAGACATCATTATAGTGTCACCAGAAACGCGTACTAGCATTCCGTTCTTCTCACACTGTGCTCCAAAATAAGCTCCAATGCCTGAGATTAGACGTAAAATACCATCATACAATGCTCCGACATTTTATTTATTTTTAGATATTAAAGAAAGGTATAGGTATTGTATGTACCCCATTCAGGAGGAAAGGGATCATTCGGTGATTTGTTATCTGCGAATTCTGTCCCAAGAATCAAGCCCGTTCCACGTATCTTCAGGATATAAGGGACGAGCCAAATGAATGAACAAAAAACTGTTAACATACAAATACAAATATTGACTTCAATAAAAAATGCATATTTTTTACCTCTCCGATTATGGGACTGCTGGAAAATGCTTTCACGCCTTCCTGAAATTTCGGGGCTATTTTGTTTACTTGGTCGACAATATTTCTCTCCCTGCAGAAAAGCAAGATTTTCAGACTTTCTAATGAATAATCAATTTTTCAAGGCAAAGTCTTGTATACACCAGTTTCACGTTCAACTACTGTTGGTTGTTTTACTTAAGAGTGGTGGTTGGGCATCATTGGTACCATGCAACTGGTGCACATGACCAACTCTTTTTTCAACGTTTTCTGAACTGAATCTTCTACCAATATGATTTTTCCAACTAGTTATATGATATCAATATATGAATTCTGAATTTAAATGGAAAAGATTATGAAAAACTTATATACTTGTAGATCTTGAGTGCTTCCAATGCAACAGCGCACGATACAGGATGTCCGGAATAAGTAAATCCATGGGAGAAAGAACCTTAAAAGACAAATTAGGAGAAGAAAACGACGTAAGCTGGATTCAAATAAAGAATTTTCGGAAGTTAGAGTCACCAACCGAGCGAGCTGCTCTGGGAATGAATGACATCAGAGATTTCTGGGCTCACGAGAACCGCTCCAATAGGCATATAAGCAGATGAAAGAGCCTGTATGAAATCAAAAGCAAATGTAGGACTAAACAATTGTTTTATTTATTGATTTATTTATTTATTTTTCTACAGGGCATTACCTTTGCTAAAGAGACGAGATCGGGTTTGATGCCATACTTATCACAACCAAACATTGTTCCCAGCCTTCCAAACGCACATATTACCTCATCAGCAATGAAAAGGATGTCGTACTTTTTTACGACCGCTTGAATCTGCATATATGTATTTAAAACATCAAAGATCGATCAATAAAGTCGAGAATAAAATTAATTAAATATTGAAAGTTTACCTTGTCAAAGTAGGTTGCAGGTGGAGGTATCACACCACCGGCCCCCATAACTGGTTCTGCAATGAAGGCAGCAATCTGAAGTACTTCATATTGTTAGTTGGACTCTAATATAGTGTACGAAGAAAATACGAAATTGAAAATTATCCAGATAATAAAATTCAGTTACCGTATCCGGTCCCTCTTTGAGAATAAGATTTTCCAAGTTGTTAGCCAGCCTGGTAGAGAACTCCTCTTCCGATTCACCTGGAAATTTCTACTTTAGGAATTCTAAATGAAATGAAAACATGTATTATTATTATTACTATAGTTTTAAAAGACTGTCTGAAAACCTGGTAGATGAAAGCGCCAATAATGAGGGCAGTCGGTATGTAACACAAATGGAGCTGGAAGATCGAATTTTTGGTGTAGTGGAGGAAGACTGTTGAAGAAAGATGCATTGTCTGGTTAATTTTTTCTTAATATAAATGGTGGTTATATTCTGAACTTTTGAAAGCTGACGAGCATACCCCGAAAGACTGGCTGATATAAGTGTTGAACCATGATATCTGCCATAAGAAAAAATGGAACCATGATATAAGTGCTTAAACAGAGTTTATATGTTTCTAATACTAAAAATTCAAAAGAAGGCCTCACGATTTTGATCGAGCAATGAACTTCTTCTTGTTTGGTCGTCCAAGGGCATTATTGTAATACCAAACCAGCTTCACCTGGAAAGCAGAAAAATGTTAATATAGTTTAGAAACCCCGGTATCGGTATTTAAGTTGATCATTTCAAATTAAGACGAATACATGAAATAAAATTCGGTGTTTCCTAAAGAGGATCAAACCTGTGTATCATTAGCTTCTGAACCACTATTCGTGAAGAAGGCCTTGGCCATTTTGTTAGCAGTGAACATTTCCAAAAGTTCGGTAGCTAGATCCTGCATTCACAAAGAAATCGATAAGAGAACATACCCAAATCCCTAACTTTGCAGCTTCCTAATAAACTTGATATCATAATACCAAAGACGGTTTGGTGGTTCTGTTCCAGAATGAATGGTAAAACGGCAACGTGTTTAGTTGCTTTGTTGCAGCTTCAACGAGACGGGGTTCGTTTCCACCTGCAAACCAACATGAAAAATAATAACACGATAAATTTAAAAATATAACTATATAATTATGTTTGCATAAGTTGATCAAAGATCTCAATTAAGACTGGTATGAGAAAGTCACGTTTATAAATCCAGCCCGATAACTTCATCTATTATTATATCAACAGCTTAGTAATTCAACCAAATGTCACCCTATCTTCTACATATATCAGAAATAAGTCACTAATTTGACAAAAAAGTGGGCATAGAGTGTGAATACCAAGAGCAGTGCACCATAAGCCAGCAAGAGAGTCGAGATACTTTTTCCCGTTAGTATCATACACGTACGAGCCCTAAAACAAACATGAATGGATACTGTACATTAGAAAACGGGAATACTTATAACAATTTCAAAACGTAAAAACGTGGATACCTCTGACTTCTCGATTACTAGAGGGTTCAAATCTGTAGTCTGCCATCCGGCTGTAAAGGGTGCCAGCATATCATGCCCCTTGTAGCTAAGGATATATATGCCAACAGTTAGTAGTCATAAAAACATTCAAGAAAATCTTGTTTATGACTATTTTGAAGAATTATCTTCGTACTTGGAATTGAAAAACGAAGAACAATATTAGAAAAGAAAGGTGCATACTCTCTAACATCGGTCGATGAAACATCCTTCTGCAAAGATGCATCTGTGCTATATGATTTTGCAAGTATAGATGCCTGAACTAATGATTTCTGCAAACATTTTCCTGCATTCATATCCTTTAAATGGGAACCAGCCTGAAAGCAAAAAGGAAAGAAAGTAAAATACTACTCCATATAAAAGCACATTGAGGCCTTTGCAGCACATCCTTTAATATCTCGTTAAGAAAAGCCATAAATTTTATGGACAAGACTAGTAAGAGATGGACTTTAAATTAATGGCACAAATAGCCTGTAAACTAATGCATCGATGACCTAGAAAACGAGCAAGTACAAGCTTGATCATAGCTAAGTACGATCTTAAGAGGCCCAAAAGATTTACAACAAATTCTGTCTTTGTCCACATTTGTACTTAGCTATGATCATTTGGGCAAAATCTGCACATAAGTTTGTCCACAATGAGGTGCTAATAGTTTAAATTTCATTTGGCTAACTATTCGGATTGTGGTTTAAACTCCTGATTACAATTTACAACCCCGGAATAATGTTCAATTGGAATGAAATCATTTCTCCAATTATATACTCCCTCCGTCCAACAAAAATAGGCAAGATTGTCATTTTGAGATGTCTCACAATATGGACTTGTTTTGCATTCCAATGAGTATTAATTACTCCCTCCGTCCCACAATTGTTTGCACACTTTCCTTATTCATCCGTCTCACAATTGTTTGCACACCCAAAAATGGAAACACTTTTATCAACTCCACCCTCATACAGTTCACATATTTACAGGAATTGACATTACTTTTTGCCCTTTGGACCTACAATACACTCGATTCAACCAACTTTTTCACTTTATACTCCCACAAAACATTTTTCCTAAAGTTTCCCTGTTTTAAGTTCAAAAGGTATCTCCTATTTAATTTCATAGATGTGAATAAGGGTAAAATAGAAAATTTAGTGTGGATTACATGAGTTGATTACATACCTTAATCTATGTCAGAATAGTGTTCATCAACTTAAACAATTCCATCTTTCAAAATAAAGACAAACAAAATCCCAGAACAAATCAAACAAATAGAACATAAACTATTTACTCATGAATCAAGAACTTCCATTTATTTCAAGAATTAAGAAACGAAATAAAAAAACTCAAACCTCATAAAGGGTTCTTCACAGAGATCACAAATATGCAAAAAAGAAATCATCTATTGTACATATAGACACACAAGAATGAATATGTATTCAAAAATTGAAGTGGGGCTTGAACCTGGGTGCCATGTCTGAGTGCCAATCGAAGAAAACGATGCATCACTAATTTTTTCAATGTAATAACTTTGCAAGAATTCAACTGTAAAACCGTAGGATTCTTGAGGAAGAGGGGGGGAGGGTTTAGTAGTGGATGAGTTTGAGGAATGGCAACTTGAACATTAAATAATTGTAGCGATAAGTCAATAATGATACATACATTTAGGCTCCATCTAGGACTAGGACTAGGACTAGTATAGACAAGACATCAAACGACTGTCTACATTCACGATTCATTATGTCATGCTCACAAGTAACTTTTTTCAAGATTTTCACTCCACTCCAACAAAATCGGCATATTAAGATCTTGATTTGGAGGAAATATATAAAAAAAGAAAAACAAATATTATATAAAAATAGTTCATGATAAATTTATTATGAAATCATTTTAAAATATCACATACTCCTTCCGTCCCGCTGTCCGTCCCATTATTCTCTTCTCATACATTATTTGGAAATCAACTAATAATATTATATTCATCTACATTATTCACATTCACTCATTTTAGCCACATTACACTTTATTCGTTTCTCTCTCCATCACATCACATGTACTGTATCTATATTTTAATATCTGCCTTAAATGTTGTGCCCAAAAGTAGGGGGAACAGAATAGCGGGACGAAGGGAGTATTTAATTATAAATATTAAAAAATTTATTAGGAGTATCATTAATTTGGTTGGGTAATATTATATTGTAATGTTGTAAAAAAAATTGAACTCAAATTAATAATACTCCTAATGAACTTTTTGATACTCCTAGTCAAATATTCGATATTTTAAAACAGTTTCATAATAAATATATCATTAACTATTTTCATATAAAACCTACTCAAAAACAAATTTTTTTAATTACCGATATTGATATTGAAAAATACGATATTAATATTTTTTTAAAATATCGAGAAACTATTGATAGTTCACAAAAAATTGTCCTACTTTTTGCGCGTGATTTAATGCGATATATTGGAGGATATTACGGGGTATTCTGAGGTCCACTTTTTAATAAAATAATCGTTTATGAAAAGTTTGCAACTTATATTTTCCATAAACTTTCATTTTACTAAAAATACAGATCTCACAATACCCCGTAATACCCTCCAACATATCGCATTAAATCACGTAAAAAAAATAGAACTGTTTTTTTGTGGACGGGGGGAGTATATTGTAATGAATTCGAGAAACATTCATAAAAACAGACAATAATAAGTCAACAAAATCTTGTGAGCATGTACAAAGTGAAAGTGATTTATATATAGATTTTTTTTAAGGGTATTGCTTATTTTCTCACTAAAGGGTATTAGTTTTTTTCAATGAAAAGTAGTAGTTGTTTTCACTGAAGAGTTTTAGTTGAGTCTTAGTTTGCATTAAGTAAACAACTAATACTCTTCAGTTAAAATAACTAATACTTTATACAGTAAAAATAACTAATACCCTTTAATGGTAATGATTCATATTTTTTTATGTTCGTAGATAAAAAAATTAAAAATAGAGGGGAATCTAACATGCACTTGGATTTTGAATTCAATTTCAAATCAATTTTGACTTTTCAAAGTTCATTAAATATATATGGATTTTTTAAGGGTATTACTTATTTTTTCACTAAAGGATATTAGTTTTTTTCAATGAAAAGTAGTACTCCCTCCGTCCACAAAATATAGTCCTGGTTGTCTTATTGGGCCGTCCATGAAAAATAGTCATGTTGCTTAAAATGGTAAGAATAAACTTTATCTACTTTTTCAACACACACATAACATTTTTAAAATAATTTATTTTGTACTTGATTTGACACAATATTCTTACTTTTTACATATTATATCAATTTTCTTAATAACCGTGATAAAAGTAACAAGCCCATTTTTCGTGGACGGATGGAGTAGTTGTTTTCACTGAAGAGTTTAGTTGAGTCTTAGTTTGCATTAGGTAAACAACTAATACTCTTCAGTTAAAATATCTAATATTTTATACAGTAAAAATAACTAATACCCTTTAATGGTTTATATTTTTTTGTGTTCGTAGATAACAAATTAAAAATAAAGGGGAATCTAACATGTGCTTAGATTTTGAATTCAATTTCAAATCAATTTTGACTTTTCAAAGCTCATTAAGTATAATGGTTTTGCCCAAAATTCAAATTCAGTCCAAAAATATACGGCGTAACGAGCCTAGAGTCGAGACTAAGGCATTCCAACTATAACATTATAGGTAAAACATTGTTTAATACGGTCTTACAATGAAATGGTTCACAATTAAGACAAATATACACGCATCTCTTTTAAAATGTTAATGCACTATATTCAATTTATATTTTGTTTCATCATGAAAAAATCTTTCGCAAAACCTACTCAATATTATGTTTTATTAAAAGACACTTACATCATGTTATAAAATAATAATTAAATTTACAATTTATTAGGGACATTATTGGAAAAAGTATGTAAAAAATGTATTGATATTAATGGTGTGACAAACTCTATTCTGGATAAAATGTGATAAAATGTGACTATTAAACAGGGATAGAAATTATCGTATTAAAGTATACTAGTATAATACCCGTGTGTACACACGGTCTGTAAGTATTAATTAAATATGACATTCTTTTTGTTATAATTATCTCGACTGAGGAAAAATGTATGCTTATTTTTTTGTGTGTGTTAAATGAATAAGAAATAGTTATTATCTATAATTTTTAATTCATTTTCTTTTTACATTTAATGTGTTGTTGATTTTCTATTTTCGAATTTTTTTTTGTGATATACCACAAATCATTATTATTTGATGTGATGCTCTACTTGTCAAGCCTTTTTTTTATTCTTCAAATCAATCGCATAAAATATTTTGCGCTAAAAATATGAAAACCATTTACCGTGTTAGGTAGACCTAATATAAAAGATATTATATTTGCTTATAAATTTTGAAATAATTAATCGCAAATCATGTTAATTTTTGTTTTTTATTATTGGCATCACTGTCGCATATTAGGATTTTCAAATTTTCTCACTCGATTCCCTGGACAAAAGTGTAATTGTCCACAACTGAAAACTGACCTCCCCTCCTTAAAAAAGGTCCGACAATTTTTAGCGATTAACTCTAACTCTTATTAAATGTTATTCAAATTATTACTCGAATTGTAATTAAAAGAGTTACTAAGCTATAACTTTGCAATTTATATATAATGAGATACCCACTTATGAAACAGTCTTGAGTAGATAATCATAATTCACTAATTAATAAAAAAAATATGTAGGATTAGTGAGTAAATGGGTAAGGGATAAAACTACACTCAATTTAGATGTATCTCACACACCACTGTCTCCACAATGATTGTCCATATTTAATTTTTGGAGCACTATATATATTTTCTAAATTTTCACAAAAAAATTTAAAAAATACCAATTGTTAATTTTTTATTTTCTATTTGACTAAAATTTTGTAATATTATAATTAGAATGGTAAAGTTATTTTAAATATTAGTGGATTTTTTTAATTAATATTTATGCATTTTTTAGCAAAAAAATTTTTATGCATAATTTAGTTACTATTCTTGATATATACACAAACATGCACTCACCCATGACCCACCCACCCACACACACACACAGTTTATTTTAGTTTTTAATATGTTATAATATACTGCCAGAAAAAATCTACATATATAAATATAAGTAAATTGATTTAGATTTTAAATCACATCAATTTATATTATACAACTCCGTTAAATTATGCTTATTCGATCATTTTTTAAATAATGCATACTAATTTTAAAAAATTGTCGGGAGTTTTGACTTGTACATATAACCTGTCGATTATAGGTAGTGGAGTTCTAACCATTTGAGCTAAACAAATTATGCATTTTAATTCCTATAATCACATATTATTTTAACATAAATATTTAATTTAATATCAATTTTATGCATATATATATGCTTCAATTCAGATTACAAAATCTTTGTCAGCCTTGCACCGAACTAACTTTTGGCTGTTATATAATTTTTAGTCACACAAAAAATTAGCTCCATGTATCGAATTAATGCTACAATTAATTAGTTCATATATTGAATTACAAATTTAAAAGACATGTTGTAATTGGTAAACACTCAAAATATTGTGAATTTTAATTAATCCTAAATATATTTATCATGATGATAAAATTTCAAATACATAAAATATTTATATATTAATTAGAATGAAAAATTAAGTGAATGAAATATGCATTTTAATTAATTAGAACAATAAAAGAATATCAAAAGTTTTTAACCAAATAAAAAGTCTCTAAGAAAAATATCACACTTTTTTAATATACATATTAATTGATATTTATTATATAAATTAATATGAACTCATGTCAAAAATAGCAATAGACTTTTGGTTTCAAAATTTTCTTTCTAATTTTAGTATAAGTTTTTGTTATTATATATGTATAGATTAATTACTTTGCTACAGGGTATCATTACCATACGATATCAACCCCGTACCATATTTAGTACCTTATACGTCTTTCTTCCTTTTCATTAATTAAGTCTATCTACTACTTTTATAATCAGTCAATCTTTCCTTTTAAGGAAATTTTAAACGTGACTAAAATTAGAACAAAGTAAAATTTTGGAGCAATAATTAATTAATTTATCTACAGATCGTTATGTAAAAGTCTTTTATAGGGATGAATTATGAGCCTTGATTAATTATGACATAAATAAAATCGTACTATCCCGGGAAATATCAAATACGTGAGAGTCTAAAATATGGTGCGACCAATGAGGTGTTCAAATTTTATTTGTCTATTGTTATAGAAAAAATGGGTAATTTTGTCCATTTATTGCTTTATACTGTTTGTTAATATTATTTAATATTGGATAAGAATCTTTTTTCAGGAATTTTGGATAAGATTTTAATGTCAAGAGATTGCAAATTTTGGCTTTTGCTCCTCCAGCACTCTAATATACACAAAGGTGTTTTGGTACATTCAGTAAATAGACGAAATTGTTTGCAATGAAAAATGTAAATTGATTATACTGAAAATCAATTTTTCAGTGTAATTAAATCACATTTTTTTATTGTAATCAATATGAACTGTTGAATGTGTGCACCATGCTCTACATGCAGGGAAAAAAAAAATCTTTGGTTTTTTGTTATAGAAATACATGAACGCTTATAATCGATGGGTTGGGACATGAGACCATATTATTAGGATAGCGTGAACAATCACCTTGTTCTTGGTCGCTATTATTTGAGTTTAACATATACTCTATCCTTCCTAGTTTTTATTATTTTATTTGTCTGTCCATAATAATCTTATTTTTTAAAAATAAAAATAATAAAAGCTTGGTTGCAATTTAAATCACGATATTTTTTAAAATTATATTTTAAGTTGAACTTTTGAATCTTATTAAGAAAAGGCTCCGATTTAACCATTTTTGGTAATTAACAATTACGGACTCGCTGACGTAGCGTCTACGTGGCAACCCATGAAAAAATTTAAATTAGGTGTCAAATTTTTTTATTACTTAATTACAATTTAAATCATAACATTTTTCAAAATTGCATTTTAAACTAAAGTACTTTTGGATCTTGTTAAAAAATTCTTCAGTCTAACATTCACTACAAAAAAGACGCGGTTTAACGACGGAAAATTTGCGACGGCCAAATATCCGTCGCAAATTTCGTGTATTTGCGACGGATTTGGGCAAGCCGTCGTAAAAAATGTCGGTTTGCGACGGATATGAAATTCCGTCGCAACAGTTAGTGTTTTGCGACGGAAATGTCCGTCGCAAATCCTAGGGCCCACCACCTTCGTTGTTCTCCTGCTCATTTGCGACGGATATGTCGTCGCAAAGTCAAAATTGAAATTTGCGACGGAATTTTCCGTCGCAAAATGACCCGTTTAAAAGTAGCCACCCGGAAAATGACCCATTTGCCTGTTTTGCGACGGAATGGCCGTCGCAAATTTTAAATTCATATTTGCGACGACCACTTTTCCGTCGCAAAATTGAGTAGTTGAAGCTCGTCAGAGGGGTTGGTGACCAATAATTGACCTGGGTCGTCGCAAAGCGTATTTGCGACGGAATTGCCGTCGCAAAATATAGAATTTGCGACGGAAAATCAGTCCGTCGCAAATTTGTGCAGATTTATAACAATCCCCTTCCTTTTCCTTCCCTTTCACTTTCACTCTTCTTTCCCTTTCACTTTCACTCACGAAAAAAATAAGAAATGATGCGGTTTTCATATGTTCTTCACGTATAATTGGTGTATTTGTCATTGCCTTCAACCTCACCGTACGTATTTGTCATTGCCTTCTACTTCACCGTACGTTTTCACATTTTTAACCGTTTAAATGTCATATTTTTATTGTTTCAATTTTTTAGTACACTATTAGGTAATGAGCATGATATATGTTTATTTGATGGGTTTAGGTATTATTGATGATATATGTTTATTTGATGGGTACGTTAATTTTAGTTTGTGTGATATTTATACCTATTTTTAGTCGAAACTCTGCTCAATTTTTATGTACACTATTAGATAAATTGTGTGATATTTGTTTATTTGTTTGGTTTACTATGATTGATATATATGGTTGTGTTGGATTGATTTTTGTGAAGGAAATTTTTGTATATCCTTATTTTTAGGCAAACTCTGCCCAATTTTTTATAACTCACGTGATATTTACTTTTAATCTGTAACAGATGCAATTTCCAGATCGTGGTTGGATGTACTCAATACCTAGAATGATAGGAGGCATTAACTCTGCCTTTTGCAATAAAATTGATGAGTTTATTGAATTTGCACTACAACATCCATGCAGTATGGATTGTATGGGTAATATTAGGTGTCCGTGTAAAGACAGAAGATGCAGAAATATGAGATTCTTGAGTGTTGATGAGGTTAGAACTCATCTTGTGATTTCTGGTTTTGTTCCCCGTTATTACAACTGGACCAGTCACGGTGAACAACGGTGGAATGTTGACATCGAAACCGTAGAATACTGGTATACTGGGTGGAGCGGTGGTGGAAATTTTGATGTTGGTGGTTCAAGTTATGTTCCGTATACTCAATTTGAACCACAAATAGAGGATGAACCTGATAGATATCGGATGATGATTGCAGAATCTGTTTTGGGTGGTCAACCACAATTCAATGAAACACTTATGGAGGAGGAACCAAATCATCGGTCAAAGAAGTTTTTTGATATGCTTAAAACCGTTGATCAAAAGTTGTTTCCTGGTTGTGAGACTGAGACGCAATTGTCATTCAATGCTCAAATGTTGAACATCAAAACTGAAGGCAAGGTCAGTCAAAAAGTGTTCAATCAATTTGCTAAATTGTTCAAACGAGCTCTACCTGAAGACAACACGGCGCCTGATAATTTCTATCAGAGCAAGAGGCTCTTGAAGGATATGGGTCTACCCTTTGAGAAGATTGATTGTTGTACAAACGGTTGCATGTTGTTTTGGGATGAGGATGAGGATCATTGCAAGATGTGTGGTCACCCACGGTACAAACCATCTGGTCGTAAAAAAAGTAAGAAGAAAGTGCAGTTGAAGGCTTATAAGGCAATGTATTACCTTCCCATCACTCCTCGTCTAGAGAGGTTGTATCAGTCCAGTGCCACGGCTAAAGACATGACATGGCATGCTGAGGAGTGTTCTGGTGAGAATTCTGGAGAGATGCGGCATCCTGCAGACTCAGAGGCATGGAAACATCTTGATAGGGAGTTCCCAGATTTTGCAAGGGAGACGAGAAATGTGAGGTTAGGCTTGTGCACGGATGGTTTTGCCCCATTTGGAATGCACGGAAAAAAGTATTCATTATGGCCTGTGTTGTTGACCCCGTACAATCTACCTCCTTGGTTGTGCATGAAGCCTCAACATATATTTCTTAGTATCTTGGTGCCTGGACCACACAACCCCAAGCATAAATTGGATGTATATCTCCAGCCATTGATTAAAGAGTTGAAATCTTTGTGGTCTACGGGGGTGGAGGCCTACGACGTTCATAGGAAGCAGAACTTCACGATGCGAGCTGCACTTTTGTGGACCATTAGTGACTTTCCAGCATTTTCTATGTTGTCTGGGTGGTCAACAGCAGGAAAACTAGCATGCCCGTATTGCATGGACGGTTCTGATGCATTCTATCTTCCGTTGAGTAGAAAAGTGTCATGGTTCGACAACCATCGCAAGTTTCTTCCTCCTGATCATCCCTTTCGGAGGAACAAAACAGACTTTCTAAAGGGTAAAAATGCAGTAGGCCGCCCAAGACCACGGATTCGATCAGGTATGTGTCTGGGTACTGAATCACTACTGATGTCTATGTGTCTCATATATATAAGTTAACCATATATAAATTAATTATTTCAGGTGATTCGTTGTTGTATGAGGTTACAGTCACTGATTTGATGAAGACAACTGAGGCGGGTGCAATGGAGCACAATAAACGTATCCAGGGTGGTTGGAAGAAGAGAAGTATCTTTTGGGACTTACCTTATTGGAGCAAGTTGTTGATTCGACACAATTTGGATGTGATGCATATAGAGAAGAATGTTTTCGACAACTTGTTTCATACGGTCGTGGGTACTGAAGGGAAGACCAAAGACACTTCAAAATCCAGAGATGAGTTGAGGCTCTTCTGTTCTCGTGCTTCCCTACACAAGGATGAGCAGACAAGAACATATTCTCAGGCCTCTTACACAATTAGTAAAGCAGAAAGGAAGAATTTGTGTAAGTGGGTGAAAGAGTTGAGTTTCCCTGACAATTATGTGTCGAATTTGGGAGATAGAGTTGACACGGAAACCGGAAAGGTGTCTGGAATGAAGAGTCATGATTGTCACGTGTTCATGCAACGACTCTTACCTATTGCATTTCGGTACTCACTTCCCAAGAATGTATGGAGTGTCATCACGGAATTAAGTCTCTTTTTCAGACACTTAACGGCACCAACGATTACAGTTGAGGACATGAGGCGTTTGGATGAGGAGATCCCTGTTATTCTATGCAAACTTGAGCGGATTTTTCCACCCAGCTTCTTCGACTCGATGGAGCACTTACCCGTACACTTAGCGTATGAAGCCTCAATTGCTGGTCCCGTACAGTATCGATGGATGTACCCTTTTGAGAGGTAATTCTATACCATTTTTTAAATCGACTTTTAAGATCAATACTGAATAAATTTTCTAACACAAGAATGTTTTAGGTATTTGCACAATTTAAAGCTCAATATTGGAAATGCAGCCCACATCGAAGCATCAATTGTTAATGCATACCTTACTGAAGAGGTTGGAGCATTTTGTTCTTACTACTTCGGCGATCAAGTTCAAACCAGAATCAGAAATGTGCCTCGCAACTACGATGGTCGTGGAGTAGACCATCCCCTTCGTGATGTTGAAGGTATGTTATCTGTATTTTTGCATCCGGGTCGACCAATGGGTAAGGGCACCAAACGACCGTTCAGGGGCAGTATTGAAGAGGAAACAATACATTCATATGTTTTGATGAATTGTCCTGAAGTCCAACCGTATATAGAGTAAGTAATTTAATTTTATAGTTGAGTTTTTTACAATATGTATACTGTTGATATCTGAAAAGTAATTAATTTCTTTTTTCTGATATATAAGCATGTTCTGTGAGTATAAGCGTCAAGTAGAACCAGACATCACAGATGCAACAGTTTTTCAATCCATCCGCAATGATTTTATGTTTTGGTTCCAACGTTACGTGAGTACCACATAATTATATGATTTTTACCTTATAACAAATATGTTATTATTTTTATACATGATAATTTAATATTTACAGGGACAAAATGGCCTAATTAATAACAACCCACATCTTGAAGCTCTGAGCAAAAGACCACTACGTAGTGTGGTATCATACCACGGATATTACGCAAATGGATACAAATTTCATACTGAAGCGTATGCTTCAACGAAATAGACTACAAACAGTGGTGTTTGCGTTATCGGTGCAAACTACAACGAAGAACCCATCGATTACTATGGAGTGCTGCAATAAGTAGTTGAAATAGAATATCCGGGTTGGCCGAGCAGGACGATAGTGTTGTTCTTGTGTGAATGGTATGATCCAGGGAACCAAGGAACAAGAGTCGACAAAAACTACAAGATTGTTGATATCAACACCGGAAAGAAGTTTCCGGCGGCATACGATCCTTATATTTTTGCAACGCAAGCATCTCAGGTATATTATTGCAAATACCCCGGATCAAGTAGGCCCAACTTGAGGACAGTTTGCAAAGTAAAGGCAAGATCACTGGTTGAAGTTTCTAATCCGTCAAACAAAGACGGTGTAGAACCAACAGATCCATTTCAAACAGAGATACAAGAGGCTCAAACAGAGGTTGATCAAGCAGGTGTGAATATTTTTGTCGACTTACTTGCTGCAAATCCAGAAATGATAATGATTGAAAGTGATCATGAGGGTGATGGACAAGAGCGCGGTGGGGAGGAAGAGGAAGAGGAAGAGGAAGAGGATGAAGATGAGGAAGAGGATGAAGATGATGATGAGGATGACGAGGAAGAAGACGACGATTAGAATTACTAAATTATTGTATATATAACAAGTGAAAAACAAAAATGAATTAATTTGGTGAATTATGAAAAAAAACGAGTCAATTTGGATACATACACAATTAATTGCGTACAAATGAACGAATTATAAATTTAAGCGGGAGTCGAAATAAATAAATTTACAGAAATAATAAAAATTAAATGGCCCCAATATTTATAAAAACAAGTTAGAAACGAAAATGAATTAATTTGGTGAATTGTAGAAAAAAAATGAGTCAATTTAGATATATACACAATTAATTGCGTACAAATGAACGAATTATAAATTTAAGCGGGAGTCGAAATAAATAAATTTACAGAAATAATAAAAATTAAATGGCCCCAATATTTATAAAAACAAGTTAGAAACAAAAATGAATTAATTTGGTGAATTGTAGAAAAAAAAATGAGTCAATTTGGATACATACACAATTAATTGCGTACAAATGAACGAATTATAAATTTAAGCGGGAGTCGAAATAAATAGTTTTACAGAAATAATAAAAATTAAATGGCCCCAATATTTATAAAAACAAGTTAGAAACGAAAATGAATTAATTTGGTGAATTGTAGAAAAAAAAAACGAGTCAATTTGGATACATATACAATTAATTGCGTACAAATGAACGAATTATAAATTTAAGCGGGAGTCGAAATAAATAATTCTACAAAATAAAAAAATAGTTGGGCAAAATATTTTAATAAACAACTTAGATACGAAAAGAAATTAATTTGGTGAATTATAAAAAAAAATGACTTAATTTGAATACATATACAATTAATTGCATAAAAATAAACGAAAGTAGCTTGTGCCCTAGTGGCGCGCGCCCCCTCCTCTTGCACAAGAGGTCCCGTGTTCGATTCCCCTTGGACGCAAAAAATGGATTAATTGTTCAAGGCCTAATAAGACTAATATAGAAGGTGGACCGCATATAAAAAGAGATGGGTCGGTTGGCCCAGTGGTCCGCGCCCGCCCCGGCCGCCTCGGTGCCCGGGCTCGAACCACGCGAGCCACTTTTTTTTTTGTATAGGCTCGGTAATTTGCGACGGCCAAATTCCGTCGCAAATATTGAATTTTGCGACGGAAAACAACCCGTCGCAAATTATAACAGAAAAAAATAAAAAAAATATATATAAACATTTGCGACGGAATGTGGCCGTCGCAAATGTTGTTGACCCGAACGGGTCTGACCCGAAATATTTGCGACGGAATACTGTCCATCGCAAATTCTGTGTGACCCGGCCGGGTCTGACCCGCCGATTTTGCGACGGATTTGTCCGTCGTTAATTTGCGACGGAAGTCGAAATCCATCGCAAAAATTAGCTACGGCTGTTTTAGGGACGGATACGTGTCCGTCGCAGATACCGTCGCAAAACACTGTTTGCGACGGATTTTCCGTCGCAAAACAGTGTTTTTATTTTGTAGTGATTTTTTTGTCAATTAAGACTTATGGACAAATTTGCAGAGGTCACTGACAAGACATCTATGAGGCATCGGCCCATAAAAAACATAAATATTGTGACAAAAAAATTTAAGCACACGACAAAATTTAAAATTAAGTTCTCAAAATTTTAAATAATTTTCAAAGCACTACATCTCAATTTTATGGTTAAATGGATTATTAATATTGTTTTAAGGTAAAACAGATTATTAAAATTGTTTAATGGTAAACTGTTGTATTTATCCTATTTGAATTTATTTATGTTCTGCAAGTATTTTGTATCATTATTTCATCTTTTCTTTACTACTTTTCTTTATATTTGGTTTCATTTATTTATGTTTTTATTAATGCAAGCATTTGGAATCAGAGAATTTAATTTTTAGTTTTGCACATATTTAAAAAAGATTGCCACATAATTTAATTTGTTTCTGTGGGTTGTTGTCACGTCAATGATGGACCTTTATATATCTATTCATAAGTCTTAATTGCCAAAAAAAAACAAAATTGAAGTTTTCTTTTAACAAGATAAAAGAAATTAGCCTGAAATGCAACATTTAAAAAGGTCGTGATTTAAATTGCAATTAAATCTAAAAAAAATTCTCACCTAATTTATATTTTTTTGTGGGCAGTTGCCACGTAGATGCAACGTCAGCAACAAATAGAGATAAAACAGCCCGCAAATCTTAATTGTAAAAAAAAAAAAAATTATGTTTGAGTTTTTTGTTTAAAAAGATCCTAAAGTTTAGGTTAAAATGTTATTTCGAAAAGACCATTTAAATTACAATTAAGTCAACATACACTCATAACATTTTTAAAATAATTTATTTTGTAATTGATTTGATACAATATTCTTATTTTTTATATATTATATTTACTTTCTTAAAAAACAAGTATTTTTTTTACACGGGGAATAGTTGATGTGTTGAGTATTAGGATATAGGCATGAAAAATCATTGGGCTCTTTATCGCTATTTGTCTTATCTTGAGTGTAGAAGAGAAGAATTAAAAGGCATGAAAAAGAGAGAGAGAAAAAAAAAAAAGAGTTGCACATACGTATTCTAAATATGTCCATTGTTCTTGTTATGGAAGAGATATGAATAGTTTCTACTTTCTACCATGGATTCACGTTCGCATTCACTATAGCTATGGTTGTTTTGAGATCCATTTGCGTGGAGAAAGTCATGATTTCATAATTCAAATTCTTGTTGAACAATAGAAGTATATGTTTATTTTGGGATTTTGATATAACTAGTGATCGTAAAACCCGTGCTTCGCACGGCTAAAATTGTTACATTGTTTAAATTATAATAATTAATAAATTTTAATTATAAATTTGAAAATTTACAAAAAAAATATTTTTTAAAAAAATATAACTAAATTTCTTCTTGAACTAAAATTAAAGTGATGTTATATCACTGGATGTTACATTTGATACTTACCTTCAAATCACTGTCCTACAAATAACGTCTTCCATAAAAAGATTTTTCCAATACCATCAGATATATATATATATATATATATATATATATATATATATATATAAATTTCATCAATATTCGACATTACTAATTATCTAATTATTGTATCATAAACAACACGATGTTTATAATTTAAGTTTTTTTAGCAAAACTTTATATTCAATTCTCAATTCAGACCTATTATATGATAAATCTTGTGAAATCATTCTAATACGGAATGTTAAATTGTTATCAACAACTACTACAAATATCCCATCAAAATCATGCAGACTCTATCAAGAAACAAAAGATATTATCGATTTAAAAAAGACAATAATTTTTAATCTCATCAATTGTCATTCTCAATTACATAAACATAAAAGAAAAATCATTAAGAAACATATATAAACTAATAAACTATTTATTTAGTTAGATATTAATCAATTACACACAAAATATAACATAAAAAATTATATCCATACTAAGAAAAAATAATAATGATTTCAAACACAGTGATAACATAAATATACAATTATGCTTGATTTAAAAAAAAAAAAACCCTAAACATTAAATTACGAAACAACTATAAATTTAAAATATTTGAAAAAATATAAATACATATATACATATTAGTATAAATTTTGTCAATATCTATAAAGCTGACCATGACTAAAAAATAGATTTTTTAAGAAATACTCCAACATGTTAAAATGATTGACCTTGAGTTTTATTTATTTACATAACATACGAAACAATCAAAATTGCAACATGTAATCAAAATGAGGCAATGACAATCTTGCTATTAATGTTAGTTCACCAACGTTGCTACCAATAAGAACCTTGACCTCAATTAGTCTATCACTCAACCTAGTGATAACCAACCTATATAATAAAAACAAAATTATAAAAAATATTATATGGTCATTGAAATTTAGAAAACCAAATAAAATATCAAAATGACTTTATAAAAAATATTAATATAGAGTACTCAATTTTGATACACAAACAACATAAATTAATCTTGCTCAAACATCATTATCGTTACTCTTTTTTAAAATAATTCTAAACTTTTTACACCAACATTTCTAAAAAATTTACACCAAGTTTTAGTGAGACAAAGCATGTGATAACTCATGTCACCAATAAACCTTAATTCAGAATGAATCGAGAATAAATTTTCAATTTTGACATACTTCAATATAATAAAACCTGATTCTTCTCCAAAAAAGAAAAAATAAAATCACAACACAGTGTTATATGCTAAAAAAAAGATGAAAAACAAATAGATTTACAGTATCAATAAAAAATTAATGAAAATAGATATGCATCCAAATAAATATAAATCTCACAAACGGATATTTAAATTCAGCATTATTGCATTTCTAAAAAGTTCAATGATTTCATCAATATTTGTTGGTTCAAATTTTTCTTCAAAATGATCAATTTGACTTTTTGTTGAAACATTAGTAGGATAACTTACAATATCTATAAATGGTCCTATAACATTTCTCATCACTGTTCAAACAGATTATTTAATATTATATAATAAATCAAAAAATGGCTATTACATTTTCAATTAATAAAAAGCATATTAATATTCAAACAAATTATCTTGTTTGATTGGCTTCTTTCAAACTCAATTTTAACCCCTCTGCCTAATAGACACTTTTGTACAAAAGTGTTAATCATATTTTTCACTTTTAGATTAGAGAGGTAGGTGAGTGGATATGCTTGATGATTTTAATAAAATTATATGAGATTGATAAGTGGTATGTGTAAATATTATATATAGAATAGAATCTTAATTTTAAAGCGAGTAAATCTAGTAAAAATTCTAAATAAGGTGGTTAAACATATTAAAATAGCAGATGTCGATACTTACATCTTATTATTTTTTGGAGACTCGATATTCAGTCCAAGGACCAACTAATCCAAGGTACAAAATTTTGCGGTCTATAATATATTTATCTACAAACAATTTCACATTTAATTAGATCACCAATTAATAATTTTAATATTTTTTTATTAAAAAATAAAAACAAACTTGTTTATTGTTTTTAATAGTTACATAATACTAAAGTCATTGTTATTTTCAAACTTTTTTGAAAAAATGTATTTTACATTAATAAAGGTAATAAACCCACAAACAAAACTAAATATAAATTGACCTAACCAAAATATAACAAAAATATGTACCTCAAATCATAATCAAAATCACCAAACTCGAACCTTCGTAACTCGACAGTGAATTTTTTATACACCTTAACATCCACTTAAAATAATAAATCGTTGTTAAAATATTACAATATAAATAAAAGAATCGATAAAGGAACTTAGTTAATAAGATCAATATAAAGTACTATCCATTGGAACATATATAATGAAAATAATTCTCGCTCCGAAATCAATGCCATTATACTTCTTAATAATAATTATTTTTATTATCTTTTTGCAATCTAACATTTTTAACATTATTTTAACAATGAAATGAATATTGCTACATAAACATTAAGGAAAACATAATAAATTGGAACAGATTACTTTTTTCTCTTTCTTTCACAACCAATTTCAAGTCATTCTACCTAATAGACCTCTTGTACAAAATGTTAATCGTGTTTCACTATGTTGGATAAAACAGAAAAGGAGGGGTGAGTATGTTTGGTAGTTGTATGGAAATTAAATGATATTGATAGGTAAATATTTTTAGAAATGTGTATATAAGCATTATACTTAGTAAAAACTATAAATGGGGTGGGTGTAATTAGTAAAATATTGGGTGTGGATAGTTCCTCTATAATATATTATTTATAAAAATTTCACATTTAATTTTATTACAATTTAAACTTGTTTTTAATAAAAATAAAGGAACAAAAGAAGTTTTTTATTTTTAAATAGGTACATAATAACAAAGTCATTGTTCTTTTCAAACTTTTCGAAAATCAACTTTATATTAATAAAGGAACAAACACACAAATAAAATTAATTATCAAATGACTTAAGTAAAATTAACAAAAATAAGTACCTCAAATCATAATAAAAATAACTAAATTCAAATCTCTGTAACCCGAAAGTCAACTGTTTCTAAACCTTAAAATCCACATAAAATAATTATTGTTAAAATATTACAATACAAATAAAAGAACCTACAAATGAACTCAATTAAAGGGCCAGTATAAAGTATTCAACACTGGTTCACAAACAATGAAAATCAATCTTGCTCCAACATCAATACTATTATATTTCTTCGAAACGATTTTATCATCATTACACAATTCAACATTTCTAAAAAATTAAAATCTAGCTTTTGCTAGACAAAGAATTTAATAATCCATGTCATCAATAAACCTGATTTCATTATAAATTGGGAATAAATCTCCAATCATAATAACCCAAGCCCATTTAACTTTTCATTTGACACTTGTATGTTTTACTAAAAAGATGAAACCATATTAAGCTCACAGTTTCAATAAAAAATTAAAATAATGCATCCAAAGAAATATAACTCTCACCAGATAATGTATAAATGCAGCATTATTGAATTTTACCAAAAGCTCAATTACTTCACAAACCTTCACTGGTTCTAATTTTCTTTAGAAATATCTTCAAACTGATCAACTTTACTTCTAGCTGATACATTTGGAGGAAAACTTAAATTGCTTATAAATGACCAAATAACATTCTTCACCAATGAAACCAAAAGTAATAAAATATAATATAATAAAATAAAAGATAATTTCATTAACTTCAAAAAAACACATAATACGTCTAAATAAATTACTTTTCATTGTTGGTTTATTTCACACCCATTGTACTATGACACTAATTATGTTTCTCATCACTGGTTTGAAGAGGTAGGGGAGTCGATATGTTTGATGGTATTGAAATTGGATGGGATTGATTTCAGCAAAAACATTTAGAGAAAAACTTAAATTGCGTATACATGATCCAATATAATTTTTTATCACTATTCAAATAAAAGTAATATAAAAGTCACGAACCGAGGCCAAACCAGTGTAAGTTAACTCAAATCGAGATATGTTACATGGCCCGGTTTGGGCTGAACTCGATCTGAAACTTAGGCTGATTGACCTAATTTGCACTGAATGTGGATTAAATTTGAGCCAAATTTGGGTTTGTTACGATTGATTGTGGCTAAATTCACAACTTTTAAAAATTACAGTCCTTAAATTGGCAGCCCAAAAAAGTAGTGGTCCTTATTTTATATTAATAAAGTAACAATTACACAAATAAAATAAATAATTAAATATTTAAGTAATAGACAGTCTTGTGCAAAGACGTGTAAGTATATTTAGTAGTTGTATTGAAATTAAAGAGGATTGGCGAGTGAGTATCTTTAGAGACGTGGGTGCAAATATTATATGTTGGATAAAATTATAATTTTAAAGTTGTATATTTAGAAAAAAAAAATAGGGTGAGTGAGTTAAGAAGTGGACGAACTTATTAAAATAGTATGGGAAGATAGTTACATTATATAATATATATATATATCGTATTTAATTTGATTAATAATTAATAATTTTAATATTTGATTTTTGATACATAAAACAATTTTTTTTAAACATTTAAATAATAATAAATTTAATATTATTTATAAGCAAAAATTACGATATAATAGTAAAATAACAGAGAAACAAAGTTAAAAGAAATAAATTATTAAGATAAATAGAACAAAAATAAGTATATTAGGTCGATGGGAATTTTTTTTTTTAAGGGTTGTAACTTAATGAGTGACAAAATTTGGAACATAAATTTTGAGATTGTAATTAAGGAAAATAATTTTGGAAGTCGCAAATTGAGGTCAAACCATCACAAATACACACAAATCGAACTATGTTACATGGCCGGATTTGGTTCTAATCGACCCGATTCGACCTGACTGGGGGACTATATTCGGGCCCAATTTGGGTTTATTAGGGCTAATTGTGCATAAATTCGTTACTCTTTAAAATTACAGTCCGTAAAATGCTAACCCCAAAGTTATGGTCCATAAAAAATATTTTCAAAATATTAACTCTCGAGTATGTATAGAGTGAAATTGTTCTATACATGAATCATTGAAGGGTATTAGTTGTTTTCACTAAAGAGTATTAGTTATTTTTACTGAAGAGTATTAGTGCTTTCCACTAAAGAGTCTTAGTTTGTTTTCACTGAACAACTAAAACTCCTCAGTGAAAATAACTAATATTCTTCAGTGAAAACAACTAATCTCTTTCAATGATTCATATATAAATCTTTTTCACTCTATACTTTGTCTTAATTCTCACCTTGAGAATTGATTGATAGACATTTTACTCTTGGGGCTTATATTTATTTAGTTGGGGGGAAGGGACAAAATGAAGATTGTAACTCTTTCGGCTGGGAAAATAAGGATCTTAACTCAACGAACAAACAATTTAAGGACAATAACTTTTAAAAGTAGCGAATGAGACATAAGATATAACACACCATCTAGAATTTTGGACAGCCTTAAATCACCATTAAATTATCATAAATGGAGGTCAAGCCTTTCGAAATGTTAATCATACTTTGGATATAAAATAAAAATAAAAATTACTAAAAAATATAGACTAAAGTTGAAAAAAAATATTAATTTATAATTGAAAATCTATATATCTATTTGTGAATCACCCCCCACCCTCTCAAAAGCCTCTATTTTGAAATACTTTGATTATATGCATTTGTGCTATATATGATATTATATTTATCTTAATTTATATCTCAATTATTTATGTTCTCTAATTTTAATCTATTTCTGAATCACTTCCTACTTTTCTAGATCCTCTATTTTGAAATCTTGAGTTTGTATTAGTTCGATTTATAATTTTTTTTTTAATTACGAAATATCTTTTTTAGTTTTTTTAATTACAATTGATTAATGAATTGTGTCTTATTCTTTGATAAATTACAAAGGAATAAAAAAGATCGATTTTTATCATTCACTCTAAATATAATATCTATTTTTTTTAGTTAGCCTATTCTTTAAAATTATAATCATACATTTAATTAAAACAATAATAAATTAATGGTCACAAATTTTAATTTAAAAATAATAATTAATTAAGAGGATAAACATAACTCTAACTGGATTTAATTTTTAAAACATTTAATTTAAAACTAATAACATAATATTTATAAATCCGCGTAATAAGCGAGGTTCAAGGGCTAGTACAATAGTAATTCATGAAAAAACCATAACTAAATCTCAAGCAAGACCTCCCTCGAAATCCTCGTCCACCATATTTTCCATAATTGTTGTGCATTTAATAAACAACTTCATAATATCATAGTCAAATCATGTTTATAGATTGAAAATATTTAAAATTGATTATAAAAAATGAAAAAAAAAATTATTGGGTATCATGACTACAATAGGAACTATACTAAATTAATAATCATATGTGGGTTATACATATTGAGATGTCATAATATTGAGTTTAAAATTCAAGTGCATGACATGCACTTGAATGAATGCTAGAATTTGTGAAGATTCAAATAAATTCTAGTATAATTTTTTTTATTTGCTAGTTATATTCAAAATACAGTAATTTGATATATGATGATTTAAAAATTAACATTTTATAATTTAGAAAACATAAGAAGGCTATCATTAAATACAATTAATTATGAATTGACATCTTTATAATATATATACAAAATTGAGCCATGATAGTCGATAATTTGATCAAATCTTACCGGAAATCATTCTACCAAATCTTAACAAATATTATTAAGCACCTACAGTTTATGAATAGGAAAAAAAAGATTTATTTGATTATTTTGGCTTCGCCTTATTAAAATTTGTAATTTCCAATATTTTTCTAGTATAAAAATTTCATAGAAATACGAAAGTTATATTGGTAAATATAATGTTAATAAAACCTTATTTTTAAAAGCATAATGTATTCATGGAGTATATATAGTGTGAAACTCATTAATGCATAATTAATTTGCAATACTTTTTAATAGAACAACTCATACTGCTTAATGTAATCAACTCATACCCTTCATATCTTCCAACTCATACCTTTTAGTGAAACAACTCACACCCTTCATACCTCTCGACTCATACTCTTTAGTGAAAATAATTTGTACCTTCGAACGAATACTCTTTAGTTCATATATCTATTGATTGATTTCACTCTATATTTTGCCTTTATGATTTATGTAATTATTCAATTTTATTTATATTGGATCGAAAAAACTCTTTAATTATAAATGTATGCGTACTGCAATCAACCTTAAAATAATGGGGGTTAGTGTATCATACTTTGTTATGAAGTCAACTTTAAATCCTTCGTTATTGATGGACAAATGATTAAATTAAATTACTCTTTGTATGCATTTTTTAAATTATAAAAAAACAATATATAAACTATTAATATTTAGAGATCACAACTTGATTAAAAAAATACATCCTCAATACGATTCGTTTTTTTATAAAGAGAGTTTGTTTTTTATTATCATATTTTATTAAAAAAATATAAATGATTTATTCTATGGTATACTCTCTTTCTTCTTTATTCATCACATCTCTATAATTAAGGGCTTTGATGGATTACATTAATTTTTATTTGGGTTTCATAAACTTTAAATATTTTTATGTTAATTTTAAAATTAATTCGTGTAAAATATAGTGGGACATCACACTTAATATGATGGAAAGAGAAAAACATGTTGGAGTAAAAAATAAAAAAGTGAGATAATATCTTAATTAATATTACATATAAATCTCCAAAAATTAGATCACAGCCCAGACTAATCTTAACCAAATATATATACTACTACCCAATATATATAGGAGGAAGTGGGTAACTGAATTAAAGGAGATGCTTGAGCAAATTAATAAATGCATGAAATAAAAAAAAAAAATCTTAAAAACCTTCTCAAAGTTAACTAATTCGTTTGAATATCGGGTATATTTTTCAGAGTATAAGATTTACATGGATATTGTTAGTTGTATATAATACACGCACTTAAACATTAATCTTCTTCCTCGTTGTGTTCTTCACTCATCCCACAACTTTTCATTTATCCGATCAACTACTATATCCCGTGCCAAATCGGCAGCAGTAAATCAGGGGCTTCACTTTGCAAATCATATATTAAAACTACGAACTACTATAATTTTCAATACTAAAATTCAGAGATGATAACGAGGAAGAAGAAAATGAAGAATATATATAGGGAAAAAAATAGAGTAACGGTTCCTAAATTACAGAAATCAATTTAATGGATAACAATGAATGATAAAAAATCAAAGTACATAATTTAGCTGCAATTCCTAAATTACTAAATAAAAAAATACAAACACAACTTTCTTTTTAATAATAAAAACAATTCCATACATAATATACAACAAATTGAACGGCCATGATATATAACTGAAAAAAAAATCAAAGGTTGATAATCTCTCCCTCCAAAACTATTTAAGGAAATCATTTTGCTATTATATATTTATGATGAGATTTTGCTTATACCAAATCAATATTTAATAATGGTGTTCCCCTCTTGTGGTGGGGTGGTGTTCCCTTCTTGTGGTGATTGCGGTTCCAGCTGCAGTGCGGTTGTGGTTCGAAGTTGTGGGTTCGGGTGGTCCCCCTCTTGTGGTGATTGCGGTTCTGATCTACAGCGAGATGAAAAGATGTTGTTATGTACCCGATGGTCTGGGATGCACGGATTCGTCAAATTTATGACCTATGCGGTATCGGATACGCACTGGGGGCGGGTGCGGGTGCGATTCGCCTCGGATTCGCACCCGATTCGCCACCTGGCGTATCAATCCATTTTTAAAAAAGAAATAAACCGGATACACGAATCGGAGAGCACGGATTCGCGAATCCAGGCTTTTTACTAAGAAGCTCCTGTGTTGCTTACGTGTTTGTATAGTCGATTTGTGAGTTAGAATCCGACGGTGGCACTCTACGATGACCGATATCACTTTTTCCGGCAACTTTTCTGTAGGAGATTTGGCATCACTTCGTCGTGCAGATCTGTACCGTATAGGGCGGATGTACCGCCGCTTCAAAATAATCGAATCGCCGTTTGAAAATAATCAAGTCGCCGCTTGAAAATAATTGAACCGCCGCATCTGTGCCTGGTTATCTCTCCGCCTCTGTGTGAGTTGAATCTGCGGCGTCAATCCTCTTTTCTTTGTTAACTAATACTTGGGCTTAGGGCATGGTAAATAGATGGGTCGACCAATATGATAATTATTAATTTGAGTGGGTTGGGCTTATGAGTGATTTGGGCTTATGAGTGATTGAATTTTATTTTGCTGTTTAATTAAATAAAAAAAATATATGGATATTATATATAATAAAATATAAATAAGTAGACGTATCCTCGCCGTATCGCATCCTAACATTTTCAAAAATCCGTATCCCCGCACCCGTATCTGCCCGCACCCGCCCCCGCTCCCCCGCACCTGTGCAACATAGCCGGTGGTCAAATGAACTATTATAATTGATTATGTTAGAAAACTATTGTAATTGATTATCTTAAAAAAAAAAAACCAATATTTAATAATGATTGATGTTGTATTATTTTTATTTATTGTGTTAAGAGTAAGACAAAGTTTTAATAATGATTGATAAATGGTACTCCCTCCGTCCCAAACTCGTTTGCTACATTGCCAAAAAGGTCCGTCTCATACTCATTTGTTATATCTATTTTTGGCAAAAAAGTAACAATACTTTTTAATATTATATTCTCCATATACTAATAACCAAAACATCTACTTTATCACATTATCACTTTATCATCACTTTATCACTTTAAATACTAATAAACAATTCTTTTCTTAATAACCGTGTAAACAGTAAACGGGAATTTGAGTTTGGGACGGAGGGAGTATTTGTTATTTTCCGTAAAAGGTATTAATTGTTTTCATTTAGAGTATTAGTTGAAGGGTACAAAGAGTACAAATTGTTTAACTAAAGATTATTAGTTGGTTACACTAAGAGGTATTAATTGGTTACATTAAAAAGTATTGCAAAGTGATTCATGTATGAACAAGTTTCACTCTATATATACTCTAAGGCCTCATTTGGTAGAGTCTACAAAATTAGTAGATAGTTAAAAAAAATTGTATCAAAATAGTGAGATTTGTTTTATTTAACCGTGTTTGGTATAATATATTGAAATTTATATTATTTTAATATGTGCATTTGATAGAGTATAGTTAAACTGATATAATTTTTATTTAATTGTGTGATAGGAGATATATACCATGAGAAAAGATATAAAAGAATTAAAGCCTTTATAATTAAAATTTAAGTTTAATTAATTTCCATCATTATTTATAGGATGATGGGTCTCTTTCTTGATCAATTTATGTTTAATTATCCTTCTCTTTCATCATCTCTTTCTTTCTTTGTTTAATCTCCCTCTCTTTCTTCAAAATTGTAGTCTTCATTCATAAAAAATCAAGTAATTTAATAGATTTTCATTGTGATGGAAGTTGTTCAATCACGATCGTCGATCTATTCAAAACTTTAATTACGATTGTCGATCTACTTGACGTCACTAGCGTGCCCTTAGCGTGGCGACACCAAGAAAATCGAAGAGTGTCGAGCAAATTGAGGGTTATTGCTGGTGACAATATAGCGGGAGTGATTGAAGCTATTCACGCTGCCGGAAATTAAAAAGAAAAAAAAGTCTCAACCACCTCCTCCATCTCTGAAATCCCTTCACATGTGAAATTTGTTCTTAATTTTTATTTTAGATTCATGAGTGGCCAATTGAAGCAGCCCCGCGTCAAGAAAAATAGAACCACCGCCACCACCTATGTAATTCCTTATTCATAATGATTTTTTTTTTTGACGGGATTATTCATAATGATTTTAAGATACATATTATGTTGTTAATTTAGGTATTTTTAAATGAAAAATGGGTATTATGGAGTTTTTCCTTTTGCTATCTTCTGCGCGGTTGGAGAAGAGATATGGAATCACACTTCCTAATGTTTTGAGGGATGGATGCTAGAACAGTGTTCTAGTGAGATATGGAGCTACTCAGAGAAACGGGGCGGTGAAAGTATCGAGTACAGGAGACGACCTTTAACCTCTACCAAGCCGCGAGATCATGGGTGAGTTGGTTTATTTCTCACCCAACTCACCCATACCAAACACGGCCTAAGAGTAAAATAGAAAATAAAATGAATGGGTGAGATAAATGTGATGATAAAAATAATAATATGTTTGAAATTAAATGAATGAGTGAGATAAATGTGATGATAAAAATAATGATTGTATTGGGCAGAGTAATAATAGGCTTATAGGTATTTTAGATCTGGATTGAGAATGAGATTTGAAAACATAATTTAAAATCTCTATTTCGAATGGAACGTGATACGGAAAGTTCTAATCTCATTTGGGAGAATTTCGAAACAAACATAGCCTATGTGTTGGTGTCGATCAACAAGCTCAGGTCTTTTCTTTTTAATTTTTTAATTTGGTGATATTAGGGAAGGGGAAAATCCTGAAACTATCGGTATACTGTGGTTACCGTGCCGAAAAAATATCGAATTTACTAGAATTTTCAGTATACCGATATTTTTGATACGGTACCAGGAATTTTCGGTATACCAATATTTTCGTTATGGTATCGTACCGAAAATTTTGGTACGACAACAGTATGAAAATTATACCGCAGTATTTTATTATATATCGAAATATCAATTTTTAAAAATTATGTTATAATATTTTATTATTTATCAAACTCATTGCCCAAAATGTACCCATTCTTAGCAGCCCAAATAAAATTTTAGACTTGCTTTCCAACCCATCTATTTCAATTAAATTGAAATGAACCCACCCCCACGATTTAGGACACTACAAGCTTCATTCTTCATTTTCTCACACTCTTCCTTCTTTCTCCACGAAACACTGCTGAAAAATTGGATGGTCGGATTCGTCTCCCACTCCACCACCATAACAACCTTGCGTTTGGGGAAGAGGTTAAGGCCGTTGCCCGCGGTTTAGGTGGTGCTAATGGACGCAATTCACCGGTAAAAAAACATTATTCATTTTATGTTCCTTCTGACTCTTATTTAGTTTTGAATGCTAATAATATTTTTTTGTATTAGCATATGTCAAAATTTGTTCTTCTATATTTATGTATTTTTCTAGTTTCGAATGTGATAATACTACAATCTTGATTAAGATTTTGTTCTTCTATATGTGTTTTGTTATTCACAAATAGTTTGAAAGATCTATTATATTCTTTTACAGATCCATATCATTGTACAATGAATATCCCAATAGCTTTTTTTTATATAAAAATTAAGATTATTTCATTAAAAAAATTGTGAAAAAACTAATTTGCTATAATTCGGTAATATTGGTACGTATGATACCAATTTTTTCTGTATACTAAATTTTTGGGTACAATATCGATATACATTTTTTAAATATCGAAAATTTCGATACATTATGGGCTTAGAATTTTTTATATATCGTATCGAACTACCCCGTGTGATATAGGTACACAACCATCTCTGCACCTTTTAATTCTTTCTTTGTCTTCTACAAAGATATTGTCCCACAAAGAATCAATCAACTTTAAATACCTTCTCAAGGATAATTACCACATGCATACATATCAAAATTCGACATAATTCTGGCTTCTCCACCAGAAATCAAGGATGTAGAAAATGGTGAAGCAACTCAAGGTGGAGGCAAGGTACTAGGGTTGTAGAGTATGAGAGGAAGGAAACCAACAAAATGAGCTTTAGAATAACTTAAGTTGGGTTAAGCTAATAAACCAGCACCACATAGACCCAACAATTCTCCACATATTTGGTCCAATGCAATTGTATTGTTAATTCAATTAGAAGCACAATGACTGTTTGGTTAGGATGGCCGTAGATGAGTTGGACATGGAAAAATGTGGATTAGGTAATCCAGTGAATAGTAAATCTTTGTTTGTTCAAGGATGGAGAAGTGGGGTTGGATGAAACTTTATTTCAAATCAATAATAATGTTGTATTATTTTATTATTATTAATTAGTGTGATAATGATTTAGATAATAAGTGATGTATTATTTATTACTAGTGTTTTGCCTAACCGTGAGTTACACGGAAGTCATGTTTTTCCTAAGATTTTTAAGATATACTTTTTTATTCTATATTTTAAAGACATGACAATTTTTACTCACATTGATGCAACACAATATTTTTTAATACACAAATTTTCTAATTACACATAACTATCTATGTCAAATTATTTCTTTGATTTAAATTATACAAATTAAAACTATTTACAACTATATTACGCTCACTACTTCATTTTTTTTTTTTACATGAATTAAAATCTTGCATTAAACAAGAGCGAAATAGGCTCACGCCTTTACATCTTCATTGACAAAATGAAACAACAATTGATATTTCATTTTTCTAGATTTGTTCAAACCCTACCCTATCTCCAAAGTGTGATAGAGTGTGCGTGACTTGGTTTGCCATGCGGCGAGCAGAGGAGACAAAACAGATCCCCTATTCATTCTTCAAAGCCACATATCCTCAATGATCATCATAGTACATGTGTCCACCACAGTCTTTCCCTGAAGGGCAGAGATCAAAGAACTTGAATCCACCTCCAAGATCGAAATTGAAAGACCGCCATCGATAGCAGATTATACACCAACACGAAGAGCCATAACTTCAATGAGAGTGATGTTGGTCGCAGTGATGCATCATTTTGTTCCAGCCAAAAAAGGAACTCCCTCTCCATCACGAACCACAAAACCAAAATCGGTTGAACCATCCGGGAATACCACAGCGTCTGAGTTGAGCTTGAGTTCACCCAAAGGCGGACTGTTCCATCGGGTTTTCTCAGGTATTGGACAGTCCTGAATCCTTACCCGAGTATTTGTTCGATTAAACTCCTCTACTAGGCCGAGAGAACAAGCGATAATGAGAGCAGGATCCTGAGGAATTTTCTCAAAATAGAAAGAATTTCTTGCCTTTCAAAGGTTCCAAGTGATAAATGCGAACATGTAACACCATAATCGGTGAGACTCTCCAAAAGATCCCATAGAAGGAGTTTGAAGGATTGAATTTGGGCTTGTAAAGCAAAAAATAGGGGGTTGTGACCCCAGGTATGAACAACTATAGGACATCGAAGTAGAATATGGGTGGTAGACTCCCTTTCGATACCACATGATTTACAAATCGGGTCAATTAGGATTCCTCTATGCTGGATCGCAGAATGCGTAGGGAGAGAGTCAAGAGAAGCTCTCCAGAGGAAATGACCAATTTTTGGAGGAATTTTGCTCTTCCAGAGCTACTTCCAGAAAGAAACTTGAGCACTAGATGAAAGAATATCATGGCCGCAGTTTGAGAATTTGTTAACAACAAGGTGGTAAGCAGACCGGACCGTGAAAGCTCCACTCTTCGTGTGATTCCAAATTCTAGTGTCATTTGTCTTCGTGTGATTCCAAATTCTAGTGTCATTTGTTCTTCTTGAGCTTAGGGGAATTTTTTAAATTTCTTGTGCCTCCTTAGCTACAAATGAGGCCCTAATAATCTCATGTTTCCAAGATAAATTTTGGGTATCAATGAGGTCTGAAACCTTTGTGATTATACAACCTCGAGTTCCCACATATGAAGGTCTTCTTCGTTCCTCCGTTCCACTCCAGCGGTCCATTGAGCAATCAATCAGGGAGTCACTGCCCACTTGCCAGGTAATACCTTAGATGACCAAACTCCGAGCATTCATGATGCTCCGCCAAAGAAAACTTGGCTGGTATCCCATGGTTGCCGACTCAATATTGCCTCTAGGGAAATAACGTGCCTTGAGAATTTTGCAGCCAAAGAATCCTCGTTATGTAAGAGTCTCCAATATTGCTTTGCAACCATAACCAGATTGAAGTAGTACATCTCTCGAAAACCCAGTCCCCCCTTTCTTTCGAACGTGAAATCCTTTCCCAACTAAGCCAATGCGTCTTTCATTCTTGAGGTGTCGAGCCCCAATAGAAACATGCTACAACTTTCTCTATATCTTCACATAATAATTTTGGGAAGAGGAAGCAACTCATGTTGTAGTTAGGTATCACCTGAATCACATATTTGAGAAGTACCTCTCTTCCCGCCTTTGTAAGGGACTTCTCTTTCCAACCTTTGAGTTTACTGATTATTTTATCAACCACGGCCTGAAAAACAATCTTTTTCCCTCTTCCAATGACTATGGGCAGCCCAATATATTTAGAGTATTGGAGCACAATTCGAGCTCCCATTTGATGGCCCAGATCTCTTCTTCGATCCTCCTCGATGTTGCCACTCGTGATTCTCTATCTGGAAACTGATTCATAGATGCTAATAGTTCCCATGACCCGATTAACGTTTGACTGAATTGTCCGAAAGAAGAGAATGTTGTCATCAGCAAAAAAAAGATGTAAAACTGGAGGAGTCTAGCGTGCCACTTTTATACCCACTATTTCTCCTCTGATCTCAGCTTGTCGAATGAGAGAAGAAAATCCTTCTGCGCATAAGAGTAACAAATAAGGCGACAGAGGATCTCCTTGATGGAGACCCTGACTAGGGGTAATCTCTTAGATTGCTTATTACCAAGGAAAAATAATTTTACTCTCCTAAACAAACCACTTCCACACACATGTCAATATATCCTTTAATAATAAAATAATATGTCTTTAATAATGTGGAACAAATCAATACATCATCAACTTTAAACCTTTTAATATGATGCTTTTTTTTTTTAATTTAAACTTACACTATTTCATAGGAATAACCTATTTTTTATGGAATGACTAATAGATAACCATCGAGAATGTTACAACACATCCTTTCAACAGTCAATAATTAAAATTTACATTAATGAAAAAAAACTCACACACATAGTTATTAAAAAATATCGCAATTATTTATCAAACAAATTAATACACATTCAACATTTTAAATTAAATTAAGAATCCATCCAATAAACCTATAATAATAATAAGAAAAATTACAATGAGACACATTTTCTAAGAAAAAGGCACATTTTGATACAATTACAATAAGGTACGATTGTATTTGTTGGGATATGTTTTTAGTTTTGATGATTTTCCAAAACAACATGTAATAGGTTTGAAAGCAGTCAGGATAGTATCCTTTGTTTCAGGTCAGGCTAGGTTAGCTCTCAGTAGAATAGGCTGTCAGTTGAGAAGAACTCAGTTGAGGGAACACTCAGTTGAGGGGGAACTCAGCGAGGGGGAACTCAACAACACAGCCTGAGGAAATCAAGTTGACATCAAGAAGAACAGACTGAAGCCAAGTCAGAAACCTGAACCAGAAGAGAAGTCTGAAGGATGTCCCACTGAGTGTAAATCAGGCTGATCTAAGCTAAGTCAGGTGGACCACTCAGTGAAGAGCATGATCAGGAGGATCGGTGCTGTACCAAGTAAGCCCTGAAGGAGTCAGGCTACTATGGTCAGAGAACTTTGTCATTCAGCCTTATGACAAAGTTCTTGGAATGATCTTCAAACAGTCTCTGAAGGACAACTACACTGAAGACGTTCAGTCCACTGAAGATCATCAGTCAGTGAAGGAGGAAGCTACCTAAAGTCAGTCGGGTCCTGGTCAACCCACTGAGTTAAAGATCCGTTGAATCCAGCCCACGTGGACCAATCAGCACGAGGCAGCAACTCTAACACTGACAAGACCGCATTCCAAGAAAAGCGGTTGAAACCATTAAATGTTGGATTCAAATGTATCTTCCCTCCAACGGATACATTTGAATCCCCATTATAAATACAAGCTCATAGCTTCTTTGTAAAGTGTGTGTGTAGAGAGTAAAATCAACACCTACAAGCTGTGAGGGTGTGTGAGTTGTTAGGGAGTTATAAGGAAGTGTTCCACACCCACGACACTGACCACTTGAAATCTTCACATATATTCATTGAGTGTCAAAGCTTGTAACTCGTAGCTTAGAGAGGTTTTCCCAATCTTAGCTTGTGGCTAACACATTGTAAGGGAAAACCTCACCTAGTTGGAGAAAACCAAACCAAAACCAAAACCCTCTAGTTAGGTTTATTGGTGGAAGTTAGTCAGAAAGGAGAGGCAGCCCAGGGAGTGGCGTGAGTCCAGTTGTAAGTGCACCTTGGCACGTTAAAAACAAGAATCCCAGTTAGTGGATTTCCTGTTAAATCAGGCCGTGGATGTAAGAGCTTGAGTCTCCGAACCATGTTAAACTAAACATTGTTTATTGATTAAGCATTTGCTAATTATTTGTAGTGTATGCTCACTGAGAGTACTTGGAAAGGTTGAAAAGAAAATTAGCTAAGTATTTTAGTCAGGGAGAATCAATCTCACTGACAAGCTTAAGCGAGCACTCGAGAGTTCAGTCTCTCGAGTCACTGCCTTGTTAAGAGCCTGAGCTCGCAAGTCAGTTGCACTGACTTGAGTGCTCTGACTCATAGCAATGCAGTGACTTGAGTATTCCTTCACTGAACTCTTTCAGAGCGCAACACAAGTTTAAAAAAAAAAATTTGCTCCTGAATTCCCATTTTTGCTTTTCGAAACGGGACCAACAGTATTATGCACAAATCTGTTGCACTTTAGTTATAAATTAAGGTTGTACTATTCATTAGGGATGACAATGGACCGGGTTCAAACCGGTACCTTCCACGGACCCGCCCCATATGGGCCGGGTAAAAACCCGGTCAAACGGGTCCTGGGGCGGGTCTGGACCCGTTTGACCGAAACTCTATCGAGTCTGGGACGGTCCTGGTATTAGGGGGGAAAAAGAAAAAAAAAATTAAAGTACATATGCATGGCGAGGCAGGGCCGGTAAAACCCGTCAGGTTTACGAGGCGGGGTGGGTCCATGTAAAAATTTCAGCAGGGAGGGTCGGGTCTTGGGACAGTCCAAACCTGTCCCAAACCCACTGATTAGGCATGAAATTGTCATGATTCGTCGTTAGAAATGCCCCAGTTTTGGTCGATTTTAATGAGTATTTAGAGTCAATTGAGTATTATTTCTACACATTGATGAATTTGTCTCTTTGATGCTCATAGGTGAATCGAGGGCAAAAAACGGAGTTCGTAGGACTTTGAATCGACTCAAACGGATGCCCGGATGAGAAGATATCGAAGAAATACGATTGGTATTAGTGCGGAAGAAGAAAAGTATCAGTTGAAGAAGAGAAGAGTCATTCGAGTGGATGCACTCGAGCACCACCGCTCGAGCATGCCACTCGAGCGCCCAAGTTGTCCAGAGAAGTTTTGCCACTCGAGCTACTCGAGCACCAACGCTCGAGCATGTGGCTCGAGCACCTAAAACTTACAGAGAAATTCTAGCACTTGAGCAACTCGAGCGCCACCGCTCGAGGGCCCCAAAATATACAAAAGAATTTTGCCACTCGACCAGCTCGAGCTGGACCGCTCGACCCATTGCATCATTCGAGCGCCACCGCTCGAGCGGGTCTGCTCGAGCACGTCCAAGTTTTTGGCTTCCGGGTTCATTTTTCGGCCCATAAATTCCCGATTCGGCCCGATGCTTATATATACTCGTCCGAACACATTTTTACACACCACTTATATCATATCACTTTTAGAGTTAGTTTTTGGAGAAAGGAAGAGAAGAAGAGACGAGCAAGCTTTAGTTTTACGTATTCGAGGTTTTACTTACGAATTCATAGTTCGGTTTTGATTTTTAGTTTCTTTACTTTAGATCTTTGTTCTTGAATACATTGAGACTTTGTTTTATTAATTTTATTTCAGTTCTTAGCATTTATTTCTTTAAACCCTAGTTAATGTTTGATAATTTCTTAGTTAAAATTATTATGTTCATGTTCGTTACTTCTTCGATTGTTTTTGTTTCCGTAAAAACCATGTCTAGCTAAAACCCTTGCATGTTTGGGGTAGGATGAACTCGTAGAAGTAGGATATGGGTACGTAATTAGGGTAATTCGTGACGTTTAGTTTTAATTCTCTTAATTAATGAATTCTTAAAATCAATCTTAACTTTACCTTTGAATTTAGTTCGAAAAGTATTCGAGAGAGGACGATCTTATCACTCTTTAACAATTAGTAGACTTAATGAGAGAGTTTAGAAAGGGTTAATTAATCTACCGGTTTATCTAAGGAGGACGACCGCATCACCTTAGTTTAAATTAGAGTCTTGTTAATTAAGCACTATCTATTAACTTGTTAGTGGATTAGTGAAGTCGATTGTTAGGATAAAGTATTAGGGTTTTAATTCTTGAGCTTTCATCTTACAATCTTTTACTTAGGTTATTTCTTGCACGTCACGGTTATGTTGATTATCTACCTGCTCCGTTAGTATACGTAGGAATTCCTACCCTGAGCATCATCATCTCCTATTTGGAAACACACTTTTTCGTAACTTAATTTTCCATTTTGCATTCATAAAGTAATTTAGTTTAGATTATAATTTTTTTTTTCAAAAACCCAAAAACATACACTCATATTAATTACAATGCGTAGATCTTCAGGGATCTGTTCGCATACATCCCTTCCCTTGGGTTCGATAATACTTGGTCGCTATACTTACTTATACTAGTAGAAAGTTAGTATTTTCGGCTTCAAGTCAATGACGCCGTTGCCGGGGATGGCGTTGTATGTCTTTTGAATAGGACTTGTAGATAGCTTAGTAGTTAGTAGTGAGTATTTTACTTTTCTGTTTTATTCGTACGTGTTCGGCAGTTGCATTTTTATTCTTTTGTTAGTGTTTCAAGTTTATAAAAACACGCTCGCAAGGTGAATCGAGCAAAGAGAGACTACAACTAGATCCTGAGACAATAGCAAGAAGAAACATAGCCTTTTTAAGAAGGATGAATGCTGCCGGAGGAGAGAACGAGAACATGGACATCAGTAATGAGTTGGATGATGCTGCAAATGAGTTTAATCAGGTAGTGGACCGGGTTGAGGGCACTGGAGGGAATGGAAGTCAGAATCAAGTCCCGTTAGGGGAGAGCCAGAGCCAAAACCCGGGTACACAGAACGTAAACAATCCAGCTCATAACCTTGTCCAACACCCTCAGAACAACCCTGCATTTCCACTAAACAACTTCCCACAAAATAGTTTACCTTACCTTTACCCATACCCACCATATCCATATCCACCATACCCGTACCCTCCACCTCCTGTTTACAACCATCCACCAGTCTATCACCCACCACCAGCCCAACAAGTACCCGTACCACCTGCTAATCCTCAGCACGTTCCTCAGAACGCCGATCAGAACATGGCTATTCGAGGAAGGTTTGCTGCACAACCGCAACAGTATTATGATGGAGTGGCATTGCCCCCTGTAAGGGCAAACAACTTCTCAATTTCCCCTGAAATTCTAAAGCTGCTTACAGAGAATCAATTCAAGGGGGAGGTTGGGAAGGAGAATCCTCATACTCATCTGAGGAGTTTTCTGATGATTGCATCCACGTTCAATTATAACGGCATGTCTGAAGATGCCAAGAGGCTCAGGTTGTTCCCATTCTCTTTGACGGGAATAGCAAAGTAGTGGTATGATAACACGCTCCCACGGGGAGGTGTAACCACATGGGCCGAGCTTGAGCGTCTGTTCCTCGAGCGATTCTACCCTCCATCTAGAACAATTAAAGCAAAGATAGAGATCTCTTCCTTCCGCCAGAAGCAAGGAGAAGATTTACATCAAGCGTGGGAGAGATACTCTAACATGTTAATTGAGTGCCCGCAGCACGGGTACAATATGGGGGATATCATAGCGTTCTTCTATAGTGGAGCCAGCAAGGCTGGTCAAGCCCATCTTGACGCGTGTGCTAGTGGAGCATTTCTGAACCAAGGTATAGCGAGGTGTAGAGAATTCGTTGACAATATTGTCACGAATGCCGGGGCATGGAACGAGGACCCAGAATTTCAGAGAGCTTGTAAGTTGGAGGAGAATGAGGGAACGAGAAGCTATTGATGGCGATGATGGAGAAAACACACAAGGGTATCAAGGAGGCCAGCAGCCTCCTCAGAACACATGGAGGAAGAATGAGAATTTTTCATATGCTAATCTGAAGGCCGGTATTACAGTTCCTCCAGGTGTTGATCCAGGTTTGAAACCCCCGGGTGGAGAAGGCGGTGCCTCAACTGAGGAGATGTTGAGAGCTATCCTTCAAAAAGTGGAGGAAGGAAGCAAAAGATTATCTTCTTTGGAGTATGATGTTAAAGAGTTGCATAAGAAAGGTGGTCAGTGTGATCAAGAACTCCAGAAGAGAGATATGGAGCTGAATCAAATTCAGCAAGAGAACATTAGGCGGTTCACTTCTATTGAGTATCAAATAAGTCAAATTGCAAAATCATTGGGAAGAGAGCCGGGTAACTATCCTTCTATGCCGGAGGGAAACCCGAAAGAGCATTGGAAGACGGTCCAGCTTAGAAGTGGAACCAACTATGATGGTCCCCTGATGCCTGCTGATTCTGAGACGCCCCAAGAAGAGGTTGAGTTAGAAGGGAAAGAGCATAAGGATGATAGAGATGAAGTTGAGGAGGTAGGAGTTGAGAAGAAGATAGAGGGTGAAGGAACTCAAGAGAGCAAAGAGCCTGAAGAGGAAGGCAGTGAGAAGAGTGAGAGAGTTCCTAAGTGGAAGAAGGCAAAGGAAGCAAGGGAGAAAGTGAAAGAGACAGAGCGTGATGAATGAGGGGTACCCAAATCGGTGATACTCGTCCCATATCCACAGCGCTTCATGAAAATGAAGCTTGATGAGAAATTCACTAAATTCCTTGATGTTTTTAAGAAATTGCATATTAACATTCTTTTTTATGATGCTTTGGAATAGATGCCGAATTATGCCAAGTTCCTAAAGGACTTGATAGCGAAAAGAAGGAGAATTGATGAGCCCAAATTGGTGCAGCTGAACCATGAGGTGGGTACATTAGTGCATAAGGCGCTTCCCCCGAAGTTGAAGGATCCCGGGAGTTTCACTATCTTATGTGATATCGGGAATGGAGTTAAGAAGGGAGCATTGTGCGATCTTGGAGCAAGCATTAATCTTATGCCATTATCATTTTTCGAGAAGTTGGAAGGTGGAGAACTTCAGCCGACAATGATGACGCTTCAACTTGCCGACCAGTCTATTACTCGACCTCAAGGTGTAGTTGAAGGCGTCCTCGTGAAAGTTGGGGATCACATTTTTCAGCCGACTTTGTGGTGCTCGACATGGAGAAAGATGAGCACGTTCCTTTGATCTTGGGAAGACCGTTTTTGGCAATGGCGGGGATGGTGCTAGATGTGGCAAATGGGAAGATCACATTGAAAGTTGATGATCAAGAGGTGAAAATTTCCCTTTATAAGGCCATGAAGTACCCGAAGGAGGATGAGAGATGTTATTGCATAGATGTCATTGATCCTTGTATTGAAGACACACCTCCTCTCCCTAATCTTTCTATTAAGCATGATTTTAATAGTCCTTCACTTGATAATTTGACCCAGGAGCATAATGATCTTGATTATTTTGATAGGGATAAAGGGAAGAAGTTGAAGGATGAAGAAGCGAAAAGAGTGGACGTGGTCCAGTAGGAAGGGAAAGGAGGAGTTAAGAAGAAAAAGTCCAAAATCAAGAAGTTGCTTAGTCAAATTTCTTCATATAAAGGTGGGAAGAAGTTGAGACCCCCACCACTAGGGAACGAGAAGGAGGATGAACATAGATCCATGGTGAACGGGCATTAAGAAATTCTTCAACTTCCCTTATGAGAATAAGTAAGGTATTCTAGATTCTCAAGTCCCGTGAGCTCCTTTGAGCTCGGTCTGGCATGAGGACCTTAAAAATAGCGCTGAATGGAAGGCAACCCATTTTTTATTTGCTTTAATTTTGAGAGTTTTATGTTATTAGGGTGTTGTTGAATCGTAAGTTTTAACCTCGTACTTGAGAGTTTATTTTGTAGGCTTGCCTTGAGATGAAGGAATGCCAAAGAAGTGGAGATTGAAGGGACCAACTCGAGACAAGGGAGTGTGCCAAGTTGTTAGGAGAAACTGAATTATTTGGATGAGGTAACCCACAACCCCAAACTTAGACCGCTTCACAAGGTCGAAGTTTGGGGGGGTGGAGTTTTTATATGTTTCATGGTTATATTGCACAGGTGCACACCCTCTCTTTGGGTTGAGTAGGTTATATATTGGGTCTTGAGATGCTCCATGAGCTGTTATTGCTTTGATGTGCTACTATATTTCTTGTCTATCAATCATCTTGTGCTTGTTGATTGCTATCTTTGAGTATGATTTGATGAGTAGGGTGAATTGTGAAGTTGAGTTAGGGATTTTCTTGTGTGAGTATAGGATTTAGAGTTGATTTGAGAGAGAACTAGTGTACTTACGAGTCTTCCTTTTGAGTGCTTGTGTGATCAGAGTGAGAATTCACTAGGACTAGCATGGATGTGAAAGCCGTGAGATTTTGAGCCTTTTGAGATTAAGATACATGAATTGATCTCTTCGTTTGTGAGTGAGTCGTCACCTTAGAGGATGCTAGAACTTGTGTGTGCTCTTGCTTCTTGATTGTGTCTAGTTTGATATACCGAATGTGATCTTAGGCCATCTTTATTTTGATTGAGTCACTTAGCCAAAATTTTCCTTACCATTGACATTTGTCCCTTGTTAGCCCCTTTGAGCCTTAAGCCTATTTTATTTGCTAGCACATTTAAACACTATTCCAAGTTCCTAAGCCTTTTTGTCCCAATTTGAGTGGAGAATAGGAAAAGTGTGAATGTGAAAGGATTGATTTGAGTTGAAAAAGGAGAATTGTGATTGCTTGAGTGATTATGAGAAGAAGGTGTGATGAGGAATATGAGTTGTGGGAAAGACAAAAAATTGAGAATGAGCAAAAGAAAAAAATGAGCTCATGTGTTTGTGCGAAAAAGAGAAAAGAAAAAAAAATTGAAGTGTTGAGAGTATTGGAATTGAAAGTGTGTTGATTGAAAATGTTTGAAGTATTCTGTTCCTAATCTCGAAGTACTAAGGTTTGAGTTTCAATTCTCCATTCACTTAAGTCACTTACCCATTTTGTTATCACACCTGTCCAAAGAGCCTACATTACAACCTTGAGAAAAGTCCTTTTTGATTCGGCATTGATTTCTAGAGTATGGTCGGAGTTGAGATTGCTTACAAGCATATGGCTGCTGATATGTGTGATTGATTGATTGATTGATTGATTGAGTGAGTGAGTGAGTGAGTGAGTCCCTTATTATTGATATACACTTGTGAGGGAGTGAAACACATCGTTAAGTGCACATCCATGTTTGATCTTGGTGTTTCTTGTTGTTATTGCATGAGTATGAAGAAGGGAGATGAGTGAGTATACGTGTGATTGATCCTTGAAGCTCGAGTTCATTTACTTGCATGATTTGATTCTTTGACTCATTCCTAACAATTTCACTTGACTTATTATTTCATTGCTTGAGGATAAGCAATATGGTAAGTTTGGGGGGGTTGATTAGGCGTGAAATTGTCATGATTCGTCGTTAGAAATGCCCCAGTTTTGGTCGATTTTATTGAGTATTTAGAGTCAATTGAGTATTATTTCTACACATTTATGAATTTGTCTCTTTGATGCTCATAGGTGAATCGAGGGCAAAAAATGGAGTTCGTAGGACTTTGAATCGACTCAAACGGATACCCGGATGAGAAGATATCGAAGAAATATGATTGGTATTAGTGCGGAAGAAGAAAAGTATCAGTTGAAGAAGAGAGGAGTCATTCGAGTGGATCCACTCGAGCACCACCGCTCGAGCATGCCACTCGAGCGCCCAAGTTGTCTAGAGAAGTTTTGCCACTTGACCTACTCGAGCACCAACGCTCGAGCATGTAGCTCGATCATCTAAAACTTACAGAGAAATTCCAGTACTCGAGCAACTCGAGCGCCACCACTCGAGCGTGTTGCTCGAGCGCCCCAAAACATACATAAGAATTTTGCCACTCGACCAGCTCGAGCGGGACCGCTCGACCCATTGCATCATTCGAGCTACATAGCTCGAGCGCCACCGCTCGAGCGGGTCTGCTCGAGCACGTCCAAGTTTTTGGCTTCCGGGTTCGTTTTTCAGCCCATGAATTCCCGATTCGGCCCGATGCTTATATATACTCGTCCGAACATGTTTTTACACACCACTTATACCATATCGCTTTTAGAGTTAGTTTTTGGAGAAAGGAAGAGAAGAAGAGACGAGCAAGTTTTAGTTTTACGTATTCGAGGTTTTACTTACGAATTCATAGTTCGGTTTTGATTTTTAGTTTCTTTACTTTAGATCTTTGTTCTTGAATACATTGAGACTTTGTTTTATTAATTTTATTTCAGTTCTTAGCATTTATTTCTTTAAACCCTAGTTAATGTTTGATAATTTCTTAGTTAAAATTATTATGTTCATGTTCGTTACTTCTTCGATTGTTTTTGTTTCCGTAAAAACCATGTCTAGCTAAAACCCTTGCATGCTTGGGGTAGGATGAACTCGTAGAAGTAGGATGTGGGTACGTAATTAGGGTAATTCGTGACGTTTAGTTTCAATTCTCTTAATTAATAAATTCTTAAAATCAATCTTAACTTTACCTTTGAATTTAGTTCGAAAACTGTTCGAGAGAGGACGATCCTATCACTCTTTAACAATTATCGTAGAAGTAGGATGTGGCTACGTAATTAGGGTAATTCGTGACGTTTAGTTTTAATTCTCTTAATTAATGAATTCTTAAAATCAATCTTAACTTTACCTTTGAATTTAGTTCGAAAAGTGTTCGAGAGAGGACGATCTTATCACTCTTTAACAATTAGTAGACTTAATGAGAGAGTTTAGAAAGGGTTAATTAATCTACCGGTTTATGTAAGGAGGACGACCGCATCACCTTAGTTTAAATTAGGGTCTTGTTAATTAAGCAGTATCTATTAACTTGTTAGTGGATTAGTGAAGTCGATTGTTAGGATAAAGTATTAGGGTTTTAATTCTTGAGCTTTCATCTTACAATCTTTTACTTACGTTATTTCTTGCACGTCACAATTATCTTGCTAATGTACCTGCTCAGTTAGTATACGTAGAAATTCCTACCCTGAGCATCATCATCTCCTATTTGAAAACACACTTTTTCGTAACTTAATTTTCCGTTTTGCATTCATAAAGTAATTTAGTTTAGATTATAATTTATTTTCTTTTCAAAAACCGAAAAACATACACTCATATTAATTACGACGCATAGATCTTCAGGGATCTGTTCGCATACATCCCTTCCCTTGGGTTCGATAATATTTGGTCGCTATACTTACTTATACTACAGTGAACCCGTACGCTTGCGGGGAAACTACTAGTAGAAAGTTAGTATTTTCGGCTTCAAGTCACCCGCCCCATTGTCATCCCTACTATTCATCAGTTTACTGTACTATGACAACATTGTATCTGAATGTGCCTTTATCCAAAAAAAATTGTCTCTATGTAACTAACTCTTAATAATAATAATAATAATAATAACAATAATAATAATAATAAAATGAGAAATATTTTCAGTTATGATACACTTAAATATAACAAAACTTGATTATTATTTAAAAAAATTACTGACACTGGTATTCATCCAAATAAACATAAATCTTGATAAACGACATATAATTTCAGAAAAATAAGATTTCACAGAAAGTTCAATCATTTCACCAACATTCGCTGGATTTTATTTTCATCAACATAATCTCTAAAATGATCAATATGGCTTCAACATGGTCCAAAAGGACTACACATTGACATTTAAAAAACATAGTATATATCAACAAATACCTTGCTTTGTTGGTTTCATTTACACTCAATTTTTAATCATTTTGCGTAATAGATACTCTTGCACAAATATATTAACTATGTTTTTCACTGGTGGATTAAAGAGGTGGGAGAATGGATATATTTTGTGGTTGTATTGAAATTGACTGAGATTTAGAGGGTGTATATTTTAAGGGATGCGAGTGTAAGGTTTTTTTTCTTTTTTTTTTTTGTGAGTGTAAATATTATACGTTGAATAAAATTATAATGTTATAAGGATATATTTAGTATATTGTTGTTATCCAAAATATATATGGATTAAAGATTGGATGTGGTTTTTGATGACTAACAAGTAACAACTAATAAATGATGGGTTTAGTAAGAATGTATTGGAGTGATGAAGATGATAATAAATTAAGAACAAGAACAATAGATGCAAAGAGATTTGTCAAGTCTATGTGTAGCCTTGGACATTAATGTTTGTGATCTTTTATTAAATGTCAAGATGATTGTATATATAGCCCAAGAACATGTCTTTGGGCTGTCCTAATTTTCTCGGGCAACCCAAGCATTAAATGTTTGGATTAGCTAAGTTTCGAGGTTTGGCCGAATCCCCTTGGGTTGGTGGACTCGGTCCATTACAAAGATGACATATGTAAAGTTTGGTGTACTTTCTCCCCAAATCCAGGAATTTAGTACCTAAAATATCGTCTGCTGATTGGAGTTGGTGCTTATTTACTGTTCCTTGTCCTTAAGATGAATGATTGCCTGACGAGGCGTCTGACACTGATTTCATCGGATAAGATCGAATATGTGGTCTTCTCCTCGTCTTCTCTTTCGAAATGATATGATACCAGCCCCGATATTATCCTGAGACTAGCTCCTTCCTTGGGATGCTGAGGTCCGGAGCCTGACAAGGTACCATAATGGTCATAACTATGACGAGACAAATAAACTTGTCGAGGCATGGAATGGACCTCGACCTGGTCCTGGTTCCTCAGCAAGGTTTGGGTTTTAAAGGTGGAGAGTTGGGATGATGAGGTCCAAGCCCGATGAGGTCGAGCTTGTGGAACTTTGAGCTCGTCATTCGGCCTCGACTAGGTCCTCGTCCGACTGGAAGTAAATGCTCCACAACCTATATAATATAAGATAATGTGGGCAAATTTAGAAGTGAGTGAACTTAGTAAAATAGTTCATGAAGATAGTTGTACCCTATAATAAGTTTTGTTGTTACTCAAAATATGTATCTTAATACGATTTATGTGGCTTTTGTGTGAGTAACTAACTTAATAATTTAAGTAGATTTGAGAATTAATTGCTTGAGGCTTTTAGGTAATAAATGAATACAAGAAAGCAATAAATGCAAAGAAATTTGCCAAGTCTTTATGTAGACTTGGGCTTAAAGTAGTTGGTGTGTATTAAATGCTAATGAGCATGTATTTATAGCCCAAGGGTATGCCCCTGGGCTGACCTAAATTTATTCGGGCAGCCCAGCATTTAATGTTTGGGTTGGCCCTAGTTTCAAGTAATGGGCCGAGGTCACTTGTGTAGGTAAGTTCGGCCCAGTACGAGTTGGCCACGTGGAAAGTGGTATGTACTTGTTCCTGATATCGTGGGATTTCCTGCCATAAGTATGGTCTGTCCCTCTGGAGTTGGCACCGATTCACTATTCCTCGTACTAAAAATGGAATGATTGCCTGATAGCGTATAGATTTGGCCTTATCTTGGATAAGACCAAGCACGTGGCATCCTCGTCTTGAAGGCCGCCGAGGTAGCCTCTTTTCTTCCTTGATTTTAGACTTAGTCTTTCTTCTTGAACTTCACGTTGTCCCTTTGGGATGGATGTCCTCGTCTATCACATGGAGTGGAGAGCCGAGGCCGACCCATCTCTCGCTGCGGATCCCGTCACGTCGCCTTGGACATACATTGTATATGATGAGGTTAGAGCCAGGCTCGCCAACCGTCTTCTTCGTCTTACTAACCTTTCTCCTTGCTGAGGTCGAGCCTCCTTGGCCCTGAGATAGAATCTCCTTTGCTTCGTCTTTCATCCAAAGAGACCGAGTCTCGTCTAGTCGGGAGTGTCTTGGCATCGTTATTGCTGGATTATTCGTCACACAACAAGTTTATTTATAAACTACTTCGTATTTGATTCGATTAAGAATTGAAATTTATTATATTTGATTTTGAATAAAAAAAAAAACTTGTTTATTCTTAAAATAATTATATAACTGTAAAATTAATGTTATGTTTAAGCGTTTCATAAAATGAAATTTATATTAATAATAGTGACAAACATATAAACAAAATTAAATAGTAAATTATATAAGACAAATATAACAAAAATAAGTACCTCAAATCTTAATAAAAATTATCAAACTAAAATCTTTGTAGCGTGAGAGAGGACTGTTACTACTCATTAATATCCACATAAAATAATAATAATAATTTGATATGATATGATAACAAAATGTTATATCGTCATTGTAATTTAGCTGTACAAATGAAACAATCAATAAAAATACTTAATTGAAAAGATCAACAACTTTAGTATATAACTAATAAAAATAATTCTTGCTCCAATATCAATATCATTATACTTTTTAAAAATAATTTTATCATTTTTCACAATCAAAATTTCTAACAAATTTTTACCAAGATTTAGTGAGACTAATCATGCAACAATCAATATCACTGGTAAACCTGCCAAAAATAAATCTTCAATTATCACATATTTCAATATAATAAAATTCGATTCTTCTAAAAATAAAAATAAATTTTTTTTCTCCCGACATTGGTATATGCTAATTAAACTTATAGTTTCGGTGAAAAATTAAAAAAAATGCATCCACATAAATATAAATCTCACCGAACAATATTTCAATTCAGCATTGTCGTATTTCACGAAAAGCTCATTCATATCACCAACATTCATTAGTTCAAATTCTCTCTTAAGTAAAACTTTAAGGAATAGTTCTAGTGTTCACTTAAATATATATTATGCACTTAGATTTTGAAGAAAAATACTCCAAGAAGTAATCAGTGATACTCCAAGAAGTAATCAGTGATACCCCAAGAAGTAATCAGTGATACCCCAAGGAGTAATCAGTAATATCCTAAGATATAATCAGTAATACCCCAATTGCAAAAACATACACAGTTCAATGTGTTAGTATGTGTGTTTTGAAAAAAAAAATCAAATTAAAGTCAAAAGTGAGCCTAAAATCCAAGTCCACGTTATGGACTTGAGTGCATCTCAGAATTTGTGAACTTTAAAACGACCAATTTGACTTTCAGTTGAAACATTTTAAGAAAAACTTAAATTACATACACATGGTTCAATAGCAATTTCCATCACTATTCAAATAGAAAATAAAAAATTGTAAAATAATAATGCAAAAAAAAAAAGAGTCTTTTACATTAAGATAAAAAAATATAATGCACATTAAAAAATTATCATTTAATTGTTAACAAAAAATTATAAGATGTTTCAAATTGCAAAACTTAAAAAGGTGGTGTATTAAATTGCGAAAAAAAAAAGGTTCATGTTGTAATTGATAAAAACTATAAAATTCATGTATTTTTGCAATTAACCCAAAATTAATTAATTAGTATTATATATATATATGTGTGTGTGTGTGTGTGAGATATTAACCGACCTAGAATTGAAAACTATTTAATTTTTCGCCAAAATTATTTCTAAATTGGGAAACACTTGTTTTAAATCTTCAATATAAATATATATATATATATATATTATAAATATTAGCAAATAATTAATTATAAAATATATTTGAGATATCTTTAATACATATTATGATAGATCCTTATACTTTTAGCATAAAAGATATTTTATTGGCCTATCTATCATTGAATAAGTTTGGAATATATCTTTGGACAATTTAACAATGCATAAAAATAACTAGAGCATGTATAGAGTGAAATTGGTTCATACATAAATCGTTGAAGGGTATTAGTTGTTTTCACTGAAGAGTATTACTTGTTTTAATTGAAGAGTCTTAGTTGTTTACATAAAATAAACTAAGACTCTTCAGTTAAAACAACTAATACCCTTCAACAGAAACAACTAATACTCTTCAGTGAAAACTACTAATACCCTTTATTGATTAATGTATGAACCATTTTCACTCTATACTTTGTCAAATAACTAGCACTAATTTCATATTCTGGTACATATTACAATTCAATAATGCATAAATTAATGAACTTTGTCGTAAACAATGAAAGATTAAGATCTCCTACTGACTTCATATTTCCAAATATGTTTTCCTATAGATTTGAGATGATTTTACGAGATAATAATATGAACAATATTTTTTATGACTCGACATGCAGGGGACCAATCCCACTATCTACTTGGGGGGGGGGCAATTGAAGTGTTGATGGACGACCAGGCGAGCAATAGTGTTTAGAGGATTAAGAGACTAATAATACGATTTAGAAGTCGGCAACTAGCAGAGCTTAAGAAGGTCTTAAACACCAGGCGACCAGGAGTGACGTCAGACGAATGTCAGGCGATCAACACAGCAAAGGAGCAAGACGAACAAATAATTAAAATAAAAACAAGAACAAGATACTCACTATCTAGGCGACCAAGCGAGAAAGATTGAGCCACGAAGGACAGCTCAAAATTCCACTAGTTTAAACATTGCATTAGGAGCAAAAAAGTGTACTAAACACTTGTCATTGTATAAAATGTAATATTTTAGGAATAAGACAAGTGGCTAAACACTTGTCAAAGCCAAAATCAAAGGGCTAAGAGGGTGACACCTCCTACTTGCTTGTAAGCCTATAAACACCCCTTCATGAAAGGGTCAAAATAAGAAAAATATTAAGAAAAAGACTAAACTCTTGCAATTTTACTTCTCATCTTTCATTAAACACAAAGTCATCACTTGTAATCTTGTTTGTGACCTTCTTAGTGTTAAAACAACCACTAATCATCAAATTCGAATCAAGGTCATCAACAATTGGCGCTAGAGGAAGGGTCCGAACCTCTGGTCGATTAAAGATCTGAAGAAACTGATAAGAAGTCCACCGAAATCTGCAAAATTATCACCGGAATCCGGCCAAAAGTCACCGGAAACTGGTAAAAGTCACCGGAAAGCTGGGTATAAGAGGGGTAATTTAACATTTGTGAAGGATTTGTTCATATTTAAGAATTTGAATGTATGCATGTGTGAATTAGGGTTTGTTAAATAACCAAGTTCACACATACAAGGCTAGTTATTCTTAAATTGGCAAAGACAAACACAAAATCTTCATCACCGAAATATAAAAAATAATGGCGGGATCACAAGAATTACAATCTTCGAGTGCACATCCGTCATATAGGTCACGGACTCGGATATCATCTACGGGTGACCATGCACGTACTGTACGAGCCACATCCAACAGAAATGTGCAAATCACTATCGACACTCTTCCCCCGGAGGTGGAAGCCCTGGCCAGAAACCCGGAAGAGCTTGCAAAAATGATTGTCGTTTTGCAATTAATACAAAGATGTCAAGAGAGAGCAGAGCCGTCAAGAGCGCTAGAGATGACCAGGTGATCAGTCGAGCAGAAAAGTAAGAGACAAGAAAAAGTACGGAATGATGAGGGGGACAGCGCTCAGGCTCGACGGAACAAGGGCAAAACCCCGATCAGCAAGAGATTGGGAAGCAGGGGGGAGTCTACACCGGGAGAAGAGGTAGAGCCAAGCAAAGGTGCAACAAAGAGCACTAGACATAATTACGAAGGAAGATCAGAATGCAGGAAAGGGATCAAAGAAGTTTCACCACCATAGAGCGAGCAGCGACCACGCACTGATGCTCGCCCGTCAGTTCATGATCGATTACGGCGATCAGCTTTTGGGCGGCTAGGCCCTAACGGGGCCAGTAATGTTGCCAGGCAACCAACTCAGGAGAAATGTCCCGTTGGTGAGAGACTGAATCAGGATGAGGTCACAGAACTAAATCATGATAAACAGCCTTCCAATAGTGGAGCGTCTCCAGGTGAGTTACAAGCCCTCAAGAAGGCGATCAAGGAGATGCAAAAGCAGTTAGACTCTCAGAAAGGCATTAGCTCGACAATCTTACCATCATCACCGCTATCGCCAGCAATCCTGAATGCGCCTGTACAAAAGAAAATACAGTTCCTGTCCATCAGTTTGTACGAAGAAAATTCGGATCCCAGAGTTCACCTGACGAAGTACTCTGACTTCATGATATCCATGAGAGCATCTGATGCTACACAATGCCGTAACTTCCCGCTTACACTCGGTGATGGCCCCCATCGTTGGTTTTCGGCACTTGCTCTCGGATCTATCAACTTCTTTGCACAGCTAGGCAAAGAGTTTTTGGCGTATTTTTCTACAGCCGGGTCATATTTAACTCAGAGACACCGGCTGGCTGACATCAAGCAAGGGGAGGACGAGTCAGACAGAAAGTTCTTGGAAAGATTCGACAAGATACTTCTAGAAGGTGAAATGGTCAGCGAGGACACTAAGATGGTGGCGGTGATGGCGGGCTTGAAGAAAGGAACTGATTTGTGGAAAGAGATACACCTTGCTTGCCCTAAGACATACGCAGAGTTCAGACATCGGGCAGGCATACATGTATCTATGCAAGAAGCACTGCAGAAAGAGTTGGGTGATAAAGTTGATCCCAAGAAAGCTGGAAAGAAGTCCGCGGGAAATTATTACAAGGCCCCCAAGAACATGAAAGCCTTCAATGAGGGAGCAGAATTGAAAGAAAAACTCAATCAGGTGTTCGCCACATCGATAGAGGCTGTGTATAACAACGTCAAAAACCGGAACATGCTATCAGAACCAAGGAAGATCCGGCAAGAGCGTGGAAAGCTAAATCCAAACAAATATTGCGCTTACCATCAGAACATCGGACATTTCACTATTGAATGTCGCGATTTATTGAAACAAATGTGGAGGTTCTATAAAGAGGGCAAATTATCTGAATTTGTGAAGAAGGAACCCGGGAAGAGACCCAGAGTGGTTGGTTCACCCAGCTCGAACGACGAAGATAGTGATGACCAGCAGAGCAAGATGACCAAGAAGGTCCCGACGGCCCCAGCAGAACCAACGCGGGAGATTTTTATGCTCGAGACAAGCGGGCCTGTTGGAGGTTGTTCAGATGGAAGACCCTCAATCTCGAAAAGGAAGAGGAAGGCAGAACTAAGAGCAGTGGCTCAGGTTAAAGAAGTAGGAGTTAACCAGGCCACCAAGAAGACGGGAGACTTAGTGTTTTCAGAAAAGGATTTGGATGGAGTGCTCACCCCGCACAACGACTCGTTGATCATATGTGCTAACATCATGGGAACCCGAGTCCACATATTGCTCATTGACACCGGATCATACACGAACATTCTGTTCAAAGGCACATTAGATCAGATGGGAGATTGTGCAGAATATGTAAAAGATTGTAATCATAAGATAGTGGGATTCGAAGATGTTGTAACCGTTCCCTTAGGAGTAGTTACGTTGCCAATTGAACTTGTATCGATCGAGAATCCTGATAGGAGGTTAACTAGAATGGTAGAATTCATAGTGGTAGACCAACAATCCTCCTATAATGGATTACTCGGCCAACCTTTTATTAATGAATTCAAAGCAGCTGTTTCAACGTACTATTATTGTGTCAAATTTCCAACACCAAAAGGGCCAAGTACAGTGAAAGGCGATAAAAAAAGAGCTCGTGAGTGCCTCCTGTAACTGCTACCCAAAGACAACCAAATATCAGTGATAAACGAACAGTCGAGCAGCGGTGCTAAAGATGAACCATCCATACTTGATGAAATCATGGAATCCATTGATACGGAGATGATGGAGGTAGACGACCAGCAGTGGGGCGAGCAAGAAATTCAAAACGACCAACAAAGAGAAGAGACTGAACCTTGCCCAAATAAGGTGGAAGACCTTGAACAACGGCTAGGAGCAGAGCAATGGTGGTGGAAGATGAACTCAACTTGGAAGGGCCCATCATTGATCCTCGATGGAAAAATAAAAAAAGGAGAGCAACGCCGGTCGAAGAGTTGGAAGCAATGAAAGTTGACCTGAACCGAGAAGACTTAGAACTTTTTATTGGGTCTGAGCTCCCGGAGCCTTACAGATCCAGAATGAAGAATTCTTAAAGTCTAATCTCGATGTATTCGCATGGACACACAGTGACATGGTAGGCTTTAACCCTGAGCATGCCTGCCATAAGCTAAATATTGACCCAACAAGGAAACCGGTGAAACAAAAAATGAGGAAGTTTGGGCCTGACAAGTACGAAGCATTGGATGTAGAAGTTAAGAAGCTATTGGACAATGACCTTATTAAAGAGGCATTGTGCCCTAGATGGGTGGCAAATCCGGTGTTGGTAAAAAAAACCAAATGGCACGTGGAGATTATGTATCGACTTCAAGGACTTGAATGCTGCGTGCCCCAAGAATAACTTTCCATTGCCACACATTGACCAGTTGGTGAACAACACAACTGGACATGAACTCCTCACATTCATGGATGCATTCGCTGGCTACCATCAGATACCAATGCATCCAGACTACCAGGAAAGCACAACTTTTTACACCAACAAAAATTTGCTATGTTGGAAGAGGATGACATTCGGGTTAATTAACGCGGGAGCCACATATCAGCGACTCGTCAATAAAATGTTTGATGAACACATTGGCAAAACAATGGAAGTGTACGTGGACGACATAGTCGTAAAAAGCCCGAGAAAGGAAGATCACTTGGAGCACCTGACACAGGCATTCGAAATACTCCAAACATACAACATGAAGTTAAATCCAAAGAAAAGCAGCTTCGGAGTCCATTCAGGCAAGTTCCTCCAAACATATGCACTGGTGATGAGCGTCAGGAAACTTCGTCCATACTTCTTCGATCACCAGGTAGAATTCCTGACAACCTTCCCGCTAAGGCAAATCTTACAGAGGCCAGACACTGCTGGTCGCCTCCTCAAGTGGTCTCTTGAAATAAGCCAGTTTGGAATATCATATGCACCTCGAACAACGATCAAAGGACAAGCGTTGGCCAACTTTATAGTCGAGCTGACCTTTCCTCAAGATCCGCCGAGAGGTCATAATCATCCATGGCATATGTACATCGATAGATCATCCACCAACGCAGCGTCAAGAGCCGGAATAGTACTAATCAGCCCAGATAGACAAATCTTCACCTCGGCGGTACGATTTGAGTTCATGGCAACAAACAATGAAGCCGAGTATGAGGCGTTGATAGCCGGACTCCGTCTAGCATTGGCAGTCGGGGTTAGAAGGCTACAAATATATGGGGACTCACATCTGATAGTCAACCAAGTCTGAGGAGAGTATGAAACGAAAGACGAAAATATGGCGATATATCAGAAAATTGTAGCCCACTTGGCTTCCATGTTTGAACAAATTTACATCGAACAGGTACCCAGAGAGAACAATGCCCAAGCAGATGCACTTGCTCGCCTGGCTACCGGCACGGGCCCGACAGAGGTTTCAGAAATCACCATCACGAAAATATGTCAACCATCAACGCATGACTACAAGATCAATCAAGTGGATGAAGAATATGAAGAAGGTGACTGGAGAACACCCATTATCAAATATCTTCATAATGGTGAAGTCCCAGAAGATCCTCAAGAAGTGACCAAGACGACCAGACGAGCAGCAAGGTTTACAATCATGGATGGTCAGCTCTACAAAAGAGGATTCTCACTTCCGTTACTGAAATGCCTGACAAGAGGGCAAGGCCAAGAGGTTTTACAAGAAATTCATCAAGGCGTCTGTGGAAATCACGCTGGAGGGCGTGCATTGGCCTACAAAACAGTAAGACAAGGGTACAACTGGCCTACACTACTGCAAGATGCTATCAAAATTGCGAAAACATGTCATAGATGCCAGATAATTGCATCCAGCATTCATAAGCCACCAACCGAGATGATAGCAGTTAATAATCCATGGCTATTCGCAAAATGGGGAATCGACATCATAGGGCCTTTCCCGACTGGAAAGGGAAATATAAGATTTGCAGTGGTTGTCGTGGATTACTACACGAAATGGGCTGAGGCAGAGGCGCTTGTGACAATTACACAGGAAAAGATGATCAGTTTCATATGGAAGAATATCGTATGGCGATTTGGTGTCCCACAGGCAATTCTGACAGATAACGGACGACAGTTCGAAGGCAAGAAAATAAGAAACTTCTGCGAGAAATGGGAAATCAAGAAACATTTTTCAACCCCATATCATCCACAGTCCAACTGCCAAGTAGAAGCAGTCAACAAAATAATCAAACACATATTAAAGATCCGGTTGGTGGACAAGAAAGGAAAATGGTCAGAAGAGCTACCAGAAGTGTTATGGGCATATCGAGTATCTTATAGAACAAGTACAGGAGAAACTCCATTCACCATGGCATTCGGCGTGGAAGCAGTAATACCCGTAGAGTTGAAGGTGCCAACAGAGCAAACAACAACGTTCGACGAGCAGACGAACAACAAGGCTCTAGCTGCAGAGATGGATTTGGTTGATGAAAAGAGAATTTCGGCAGAAATGAAGAATGCAATATACAAGAAAAGGATCACAAAGTATTACAATTCACAAGTAAAAATTAGGGAATTCAAGATCGGAGAACTCGTACTTAAAAAAGTTTTGGGACCACCACCAGGAGTATTCGGACCGACTTGGGAGGGCCCATACAGGATAACTCAGAAGTGGCACAATGGCACTTATGACTTAGAAGACATGGAGGGCAACTCGACCTAGAGATGCTCACGGTTCCGGAACCGCCGGTTCCGATTCCGAACCGGCGGTTCCAAAAGTGGTAATGGAGGAACCGGAACCGAACCGGCTGAAAACCCGTTTCGGTTCAGTTCCCGAACCGGCGGTTCCTGTTCCGAACCGCCGGTTCCGGCGGTTTTTAATTAATTTTTTTTTTTTTTTTAGTTTTTTAGGGTTTTTACTTGTTTATTTGGGTTTTTTTAAATGGAAAAAAATTTCATTTGTGATTGAACTATTACAAATTAGTGATTGAACTATTAAAAATTAGCAATTCTAATTTAAAATAAGTATTTAATATCTATTATTACAAACTAATTGAAATATTACAAATTTACAAGTTTACAACTTAAAATCTTAATTTATACAAAATAAATTTTTGGGGGAGGAGTTAAAGAAATTGGACTTGAGCTTAATTTAAAAAAAATGAACTTAGAAATTCAAAGTTTGAAACTAAAAAATCTAAGTCACTTTTAGTTTTTTTTTTTTTAGTTTTTTAGGGTTTCTACTTGTATTTTTTGGTTTTTTAATCTAAATGTAGATGACATATTAAATGAAAAAAAATTCATTAGTAATTAAACTATTACAAATTAGTAATTGAACAATTACAAATTAGTAATTCTAATTTAAAATAAGTATCTAATATATATTATTACAAACTAATTGAAATATTACAAATTTACAAAGTGAATATTGAATTATTCCAAATTACTAATTACAAGTTTACAACTTAAAATCTTAAATTTTACAAAATAAATTTGGGGGAGGGGTTAAAGAAATTGGACTTGAGTTTACAAAATAAATTTGGGGGAGGGGTTAAAAAATAAATTTAAAAATTCTAAGTTTAAAACTAAAAATTAAGAAATAAACTCAAAACTCAAAATAAACTCAAACTCAAAACCATAATGCAGAGGAAGGTACCATACACTCCAACAATGAACAGAAGTGAACTCCTGCCAGTTTACAATGTTCTCTGTGAAATTGTGAGTAAGTGTATTTTGGGAAACCAAGGGAGTACTGAGCAAGTGAGCAAGCCAAAGCTCAGGCTGATGAAGGCGATTGTTGAGAGCAAGGAAAGGCCATACAACTGGCAGCAGTTCTTTCTGAGAGCCTTGAATAAGGAGCACTCAAAGTTTCAACCCGACAAATCTCCCCAACTATCAAGTAAGCTGAACTATGCAACAAAGATCTCTTACTTGATAGAGAATGTAGACTTGGGCGTAGATTGGATCCCTGACAGGAAATGGAGCACTCTAAAAATTTTATTCAAGTCTGGAAAGACTCTGGAGGCTAGGATGATTAAGCCTGCTGTGGAAAGCCCAGAGGCAGTAGAGGAAGAGGACGATACCCCAGCTGAGGGGAAGAAAACTAAACTGAAGAGGAGGCTGGTAAAGATGAGCGACAAAATGGCTCAACATAAGGAGGCTGTGGCAGAGAAGGCCTCAAGGAAGGAGAAGAAGAGGTCTTCTGAAGCAGAGAAGGAGGCTGCTTCGAAGAAAGTCAGAGTCACAGACTCTACTGATGAGTCTTCATCAGGTAACCCTACCTCTTCCCCCAACACTATCTCAACTGAGTCTGACTCAGATGTTCCTGCTCCTACTCCTATTAAACCCAAGACCAAACCTCGCACCCCTGTAGCCAAAACCAAACGCATCTCCAAAATAACTCACACTCAAACCCCCACTGATGGCTCTCAAAAGCCAGCCAGTGGATCTCAAACTCAAACCCCCACTGAACTCATCTCCACCCCAACTGAAACCACCCCATCAAATCCTACTGAACCCATTCCCTCAACCCCCACTGACCAAAACCCAACCTCACCTGACACTCAAACCTCTTCTGAAACTATCCCTAACCCTCCTGAAACCCAAACCTCAACTCACCTGGAATCTATTCCAGAAGAACCCACTGATATCAGATCCCCTACCCCTTCCCTTCCTTCAGACGATGAAGAAGAGTACTCATTCTTAGACACCCTTAAGGATGAGGTTGCTTACTCTTTGGAGTCTAAGTACCCTGAACTTGACAACTTCCCCACTCTCAAGGCTTTATTCTTGAGGCTGAGACTCCTTGTCCAGCTCAAAGATAGGAGGCTAGGAGAAATTCTATTGGCAGTCAGAGGCAGCAATGCCGATGATTGGAAGAAGGAGGAGATGGAGGTGTTGCAGTTTGCAGGGATGACCAAATCCAGACTTCTCTGTGATGAGAAAATTTTTGAGAGTCTGGTGATGGAGAAGATAGCTGAGGCTAAGAAGTCAGCTGATGTGGTTGCTGAAGCAGAGGAGGAGAAGGAGAAAGAGATGGAGGAAAGTGTACAAGGAGGAGGGACCTCACCAAGGCAAGGTGATGGTGAGGTAGCCAAGGATGTATCCAAGGCAAGGGATACTGAGGCTCAAAATTTGCCACAGGAGAGTCCAGTAGAGGTGTCTACTGAGATTCTCCCACAACAGCCCTCAGTGGTGGCTTCAGAGTCAACTGAGGTGACTGGATCAGAAGGAGTTGAAAAGACTGAGGGTGTTGAAAAGGAAGTTGAAATCACCGGAGTTGTGAGTGGCCAGATAAAAGCAATCATTCCTGTAAAGGATGAATTGGCTGAAAAGAAATTAGTTGAAACTGATGGTGATGAGAGAAGTAAGCCGAGTGAGGAGGAGGGAGTTCCAATGGAGTTAGAAACCTCAGGAGATATAGGTCGTGAGATTGAGGGAGCAAGAACTAACATTGTTTTAAATGCAGGCACTCAAACTGATGAGATCCCCTCAGTCCAGGTCAACCTAACTCCCCTGAAGGATGAAGTGCTTAAACTTCAAGAAGAAAGGCTCCCTGCCCTTGAAGCTCAACTGAAAGAAGTCCAAGAAATTGTCCAAAAGGAGGTAGACGAAATGATCATCCTCTCAGATCACATTGACGAACTCATGGAGTCCACAACTACATCACTTCAAAATCTCACACTGAAGATTGAAGATTCACAGCAGATGGTTATTGATGTAGTTGAGGGACAAAGTGTGCTAGTCATTGAGGCTCTGAAAGATCTGGAGAAGAAGGAGGAAGAAGCCAGAGCTCAATTCCTGAAGGACTCAGTGGAGAACGTGTCCATCAACCTAAAGTCTTCTGTTGAAGCTTTCTCAGCTGACCTTGTTGGGAAAGTTGAAGGGTTGTGGAACCAGAAGATACAGGAATTCGAGGCAAAGCATGAAGAACTCGGAGCCAAGCTTGGTGAAGTACTCAAAAAGGCTGCTGAGGACTTCCCAACTCAAGAAAAGACCAACGTGCTTATTAATGAGAAATTGGCACAATTTGTGCAATTTGGTCAAACTGCTGGAGCTGCACTGGAAAGGATGGAAGATGAGGTTGACCACTGCTCGACTGAACTTAAGGCCATCGCTCACGATCAGATGAAGTTAAACATCACTGTGGCTGAGTGCATGATTAATGCCGGAAAGGGGGAAAGATTGATATCTTCTAAAGAGCTGAAGGCTGATCCAAGGAACAAAATGCAAATCATCTTTGAAACCCCGGAGTTCGAGAAAGGTCAACAAATCAAAAGCACCATAAAGAAAGTTGATGCTGAGGCCCAGAAGCTGGCTGAGGAAAAGAAGGGAAAGGAGACCGCATCAGTGGACCTCTCAAAGTTCAAGGAAGCTCATCTGAAGGAGAAGGAAGAGAGAGCTGCAAAGAAGGGGGAACCTGCCAAGAGGAAGGCAACTGATGCACTCTCAGCAGAGGTTGCTAAAAAGACAAGAACCTCAGGGAGGTTGACTGCTAAGTCCACAACCTCTACTGACGATGTTGAGGTACTTCCCATTCTTAACCCTGATCCCTTATCTTCTGAAATTCCCAAGTCTGCACCCACACGAGTTACGGAGCTCACTGAGCTAATCAAGGAGGCTGGGGGAATGAACGAGAGAGCAAGGAAGCTATCTGCCCAGCAGCAGGAGAGGAAGGATAAGGTGGTTGGGAAGATAGAGACCATTGCAGAATTGGCTGAGAGGAAAAGGAAGGAGAGGTTAGCCACATTTGATAAAACTACTTCTAAGAAATTCAGAAGTGGTTATCTCAAGTGGGCTGCCAAACTAAAGAAGGACAAGATCACACCTTCTCAGAACAGATTCCCTCACCATGATGCTTGGGTTCCCAAAAAGCTCAATGATGTCTGGGAGACTGCAAAAAGGGAATTCGTTTATTCTTTTTATGTCAGTGGAGAGTTAGGCAGGGACAATGCTCAAGAAGTCTTCAACTCATGGTTGTTTGATGCCTATCCCAAACTCTATCCCGATATCAGTGGAGCTTGGAATGATGCCTTCCCTGATCAAGCTTTGAAGGCCCCTGAGCCAATCACATACTGGCCCCCTCAAGATGCAACTGGTGCAGTTGATAGAGAAAGGATCACTGAAGAGTGGATATCCTTATGTGAACACCTTGGTCTCAGAGGACACTCGAAGGAGGTGATGGAAAGGAAGAATGAGCTGAAGATCAGAGTCTTCAAACAATATGGACTTGAACCTTTGTCTGAGTCCATCTGAGAAAGATGTATCTTTTGCTGGGCATTTGTTTATAAGTCCCAGATGTTTTTAAGTTTGAAACTTCTTAAGAGTTGACTTCATGTAATTTGTACTTCATTTTTTTTCAATGAAAGGAACTCTGCTGATGTTTGCCCAAGATAATATCTCATTATCATTTAGGCTTATGTACTTGAATGTTTTACTTACAAAAACTGTGAACTTTGAATGTCATCTGAAGAACCTCATCTAGAAGAAGATATGTAATAAGATAGGTTCCGGCATAATCAAAAAGGGGGAAATTGTTGGGAAAATGTATAAGACTTGTTTTGATTAGATGCCAACATGTCCCTCCCTAAGTTGTTTGTAAGTAAATTATTCAGTAGAGTTAGAGTTTAAATTAAACAGTTCTAAGTGTTAAGAACTGAAGTGCAGTTAGTAAAAACTAGAGTGTATTTTAGTATGAAGTCCGCTGAAGTAAAGTCCGCTGAAGACTAAGTGATCTGAGAAAGAAGTCTAAGTCTTGAATGTTTTCTAAGTACATTCTCACTAAGACTAAATCTATCAGTAGAGGACGAAGGTCCACTGATGGGAACTAACAAAGTACATTTAATGCTAAACATATTTAAAGCTGTTAGTTAATCTGGTTGGAACAAGGCAAAATGAATTTCAGTGAAGCTTACAATAAATGAAGGAATAAGAAGGTTCTCATCAGAGGAGTTCCACCTAAAGCAAGACAAGAATCTGGGCATGCAGACTTAAGGTCCAATGAGAAGATGACACGTCAGTGTACCTTACTGACAGCCGACCTGTCCCAGCCTGACAAGTACCAAAAGTCTTTCACCTAACAATCTACAGAAAGTTGGTGAACAAGCATGGTTTTGCAGCCGTTTCTTGACAAGACTTAAAGCTTCAAATAGAGCCGTTTGAACCAATCAGATACAAGAAGACTTACTTGAGAAGATTCAAATCCAACGGGAAGATTTTCAAGGAAGCCTATAAATACAGAAGGACGTGCACATTTTACAAGCACGGGAAACTCACAAGATCAAAGCTATCTCTACATTCATAACTATCTAGAAACACTCGAAATTATCATTGTTTCCCAAGTGTTTCACAATTGTAGAGAAACTAACAAACCTTCTGTAACCAAGCTTAAAGCTATATCCAAACCTTAGAAAGAGATAATCCAATCCTAAGCCCTGAGCTAAACTTGTAAGGATTATCTCAAAATAGTTGGAACCAAAACCCTACTCAAAACCCTACTCAGTGTTTAGGTTGAGAGCTAGTGTTAAGTGGTGTTAGTAAGCTGATTGTTGTATCAGTCTGAAAGCTGGTTTGTTTTGGGAACTAGGACCTGGAATTTCCTAGTGATCAATCATCCTGAGAGAGGAAAAGTTGATCAGTGCACCTTGGCACTATAACACAAGGAATTCCAAGTGAAAGGAATTCTCCTGTTTGATCAGGCCAGTGGACGTAGGAGATTTATCTCTGAACCACTTTACATCTTGTGTACTTACTTTCTGCTTTCTCATAAGTGTGTGTTAATCTCAAAGTTTATCAAAGTAAAACGAGTTTTCTAAAAGGGCTCACTAATCCGCATCTGAAAGCTAATTAGATAGTAGTTCAACTGAAAGTCTTGTGCTTTCAGTGGAGGTATTATCTCAGTAAGCTTTCACAGAGTAACTCTCAGCAGACCTCAAGTCCACTGACGAGCTACTGTCTTAAGTAACCTGATAAGTTTTAAAGAAGTTTAAATTTGTAAAAACAGGTGTATTCCCCCCCCCCCCCCCCCCATACACCTGTTTACTCGTTTCGGGACCATCAATTTTGCTAGTGTTACTAATTGTTTTAAAAAGTATTACCAATTTATTTTGCTAATATTACTAATTATTTTAAAAAGTATTACAACCAAACACAATTAGTAGTACAACCAAAAACTATTAATATTTCTAACAAAATCCTTAAACCCTAAACCTTACCAATTTTCATAATTTTGCTAGTAATTATTTTTTTCATAATTTATTTTTTAGCACATCAAAAAGTCATATTCCACATTTGAGTTTTTCATTAATTTCTTTTTTTAGCACATCAAAAAGTCATCTTCCACATTTGAATTTTTCATTAATTATTTTTTTAGCACATCAAAAAGTCATCTTCCACATTTCAAATCTCAACACAAAACACTAATTCCTCTCATTAAATTTTTAGAATATTAAAATTTAAACAAAACCTAATTCTTTCTCCCTTAAATACCGTCTACAACCCTTGGCATCACAACACCTGAAATACCTTTGTCTTCTTCTTCCACAATACCAATGGTATTCAACATTCCTTCTTTCACATGTGTTTGAAATTTCATTTTAATGGGTATTAACTGTTTAAAACGTAATTTTTATGTAGGAAGCTTTGATGGTGAAGTTCTTCGTGTTACTAACACAACAAAAAGGGAAATATCGGTCATGGCAGCAGAGCACGAGGTTGGTTCCATTTTTTTTTGTACATAATTTTCTATATTTCTTGCACTATTAACAATGAATCCTAATGAAATTTCAAAATTTATTGCAGAGTGAAAGAAATTCGTTGAAAATAGAGCTTGAAAAAGTGTTCATTTATCTTGAAAAAATGCACAATTGAGAGCAGGATTAGGGCACTGGAGATGGAACTGGATGATGCTACTGGAGATGAGAAAAATAAGACTCGATAACCTCTTGATTCACAAAAAAGAAGAACTCGAAGAGGTTGATACTGTGTACAAGACACAACTCTTGTTCTTATATGGCTAAGCAAAGGCTGAACCAAAGTCCTTATTTTGTTATGGATGTTTATTATCTATCTATATATCTATCATAATTTATATTTGTAATGGACTCTTTGATCCATCTATCTATCAAATGTTCTTATATTAATTTGTTATTTTTTCATCTTGAAAGTTGTTTGTCATGATTACTGTACAAGATAATAATACCCTACTGCACATGGACAAACAAGACTTAAATTTTATGGTTTCCAATGTAGTTGTATGTCTTAAAATGAATTTAATTATATTTGAATAGAATAAAAGAAATTGTAATTATATTTGAATAGAATAAAAGAAATTTTAATTTATGGTTTCCAATTTGTCTTGAAAGAAATTTTAATTATATTTGAATAGAATAAAAAGTTTACAAATTTTAAGATTTGAAATAAAAAAAAAATATCAATTTCCATTAAAATTTAAAACACAATACATCAAACTAATCTTGTGCATGAATGACAAGTATCAAATAATTCATCATCCACCTCATAAACCGCACCAGATTTTCCACTATATATGCACCAACCTTTTTCCTCAATTATCATCATCATTTATACATCTCCCTCGCTTTTTTCCTCCTCTCCAAGCCTACAAGAAAATTCCTCCTTTCCAGGGGAACTATTGGTTTCTTAAAAGATGGTAAAGTCATCTCTCTCTAATAATTTCAAATATTTATTTTTTAATATTTTTTTCCAATTTGTTAGGATGATATATACAAGAGAACAATGGGTATTGGTAGACAAAAAAGTGATGTACTTTAAAAGTGATATAATTTTTTTAATATTTTTTTCCAAATTAATTATTAAATGTCAAACATGATTAGCTGTAACGCCCCGAACCCAATATATATTAATTATATCGAATTCGAAGTGTTATTATGATCAAAAGTCCGAACTATAAAATTTTTGAAGGAAAATAACGGGAATGAGAGATGATGAGTTTTTATGCAGCAGAAGAAAATGAATAGAATAATATTAGTAAGTATCTTATACACATTTATGTGTACATAAAACATAGTATCAACAGTAATGTTTTATTTAAGTGGGGAACTCCGTGTCGTCTCTATTACTGTCCTTGCTCCACGAAATCATAATCTGCAAGGGGTTTAGGGAAATGGGGCGTGAGAATTGAATTCTCACATATGGGTGATTTGCAACATCATGGGATTGGTAAATCCGAAATATATATTAAATTATACTCATTAATAAAGTGTTTATTTTATTTAAGCAGTTGACATATATAAGATTATAAAGTTTAAACGGCATTAAGCATATTTCACATAATATAATTGAAGTAACACAAGTTGATTCACATTAAGGCAAAGCCCAAAGTCATATCACGTATTATCACAACTATCAAACCATAAACGTACAACCATTCCACTTCCACCAAAGTTACTCTTTTCAACTCCAACCATCAACAGCCTTGATTCCGAGGGCGTCAAACGACAGCTGTCCCCGGAGACCGGAAAAATAATCAACGACCTTGATTCCGAGGGCGTCCAACGACAGCTGTCCCCGGAGGCCGGAAAAACAATCAACGACCTTGATTCCGAGGGCGTCCAACGACAGCTGTCCCCGGAGGCCGGAAAAACAATCAACGACCTTGATTCCGAGGGCGTCAAACGACAGCTGTCCCCGGAGGCCGGAAAAACAATACCCAAATCACAACTCCGTACTTACTGACTTTCCATAAAACTGATACAACAACTTCACTGAGAAAATACTTGACTGATAACTGAACTGATTCATGCTCACGTAAGGTGTTTACTCATGCAGTGGTGATCGATTCACAAAACAACAGGCAGTATATAACACATATAGTAATATCACATAATCCAAACAGTTATATAGATAGGTGTTACATTTATGTTGGATTAGATACTTTTGATTTGATTTAGTCGAGTTCAGAAAATACCGGCACGACGTTATTATTAGCAGATCAATCAACAAATCATCACCCACCTGATTGTTTCGAGTCCCGAGAATGATGTGTAGGCAGAGGGTCGAAAACCTCGTGCGCGTTCCAACTAGTACCGAATCCTAGTAGGAAGATATTTAATTAAAAGTTGACCTTTGAAAACGTTTAGGAAAACTTGAGAGTTTGTGTTACGAGAATCGAGAAAGTTGTGGTCTTATAAACTCAAAAAGGACTTGCTTAAGGGTCACACCCTATTTTGGTAAGTACACTACTTCTAAAAAGGTGAGTGTATTTACTAGTATACTTGTGGTATGACTATCTCGATTACTACAAAAACAATCTTTTGATAAGTACACCCCTTTTTAAGAGGAGGTGTATTAGGGGGGTGTATTTACTAAAAGCAGTAGTGTAACAGGGGGTGTATTTACTGAAAGCAGTAGTGTAACAGGGGAAGTGTATTTACTGAAAGCAGTGGTGTAACAGGACGGTGTATTTACTGATTTCTGTGGTGTAACAGGGGGGTGTATTTACTGAATTTAGGGGTGTCCTTAATAAAGGCCCTTTAAGGAAGAAAATAATTATTAACCTTGGAATTATTTAGAAAAATAAGAAATTACTTAGAAAAATATTAATAAAATTAAAGAAAATGTTTTTCTTTCTTAAGAATTCTATTTCTCATTTTAAAAGAAATCTTGAAAATAATTAATCATACTTTATAAATAAATTTCCTTCATTAAAACTTATTAAAGACTTTGGCTTTTCTAAGACAAATTATAAAAAGTACTTTTCTTTTCTAATATTAATAACACTTCTAAAATTGATTAGTGACACTTTCTAAACAAAAGAATAATACTATTTTCCATCTTTTCATTTGTTACTAATTTGGATGTAATTCGACTTATCTTTTTCGTTCCTTTTTTCTAGATTCAACTAATAATAATTTTGAGAACCAAAGGTATTACTTTTATAATCTAACGGTACTAGTCTTTTTCTCAAACAATAAGAACAAGATTTTAAATAAGATAAAGTTTCCCTTTACTCCTAATTCGAACAGTAGCAGGGGAACTAAACAAAACTAATAGTATTATACACAACTAACATCATCACCACTCAGCTAAAACAATAATACTACTCCAAAAATACTCTTAAACTAAAACAGCAATACTAAATTCATCAATCTAATAATATCAACTAGCTAAAACAACAATACTAATCTATCCATTCAATAACACTAAACAACTATTTCAACACCACCAATTCAAAGGTACTACACAACAAAGAATACTATACTTCTAAATAACTAATACGAAACCGTTAAAACAGTAATACTAAACTATATCCACTGCTCGAAATCTTATTCCCAAACCAGAATTTACAAGAGGAAAAATAGGGAGAAAACTAGAAATCTTACGAGTCCAAACCGAGCAGTCTAACGACGTAGTTCGGTGACTCGTCGGGTAAAATCGAGCAGCGTAACGGCATGATTTTGAATTTTCCAAAATCAAAACGGGCAGCAGTTCGACTGGGCTTCATCGGAAAGGGCGAAGGATCGATTAAAAGCGAAAGGAAATGAAATTTGTGAGATTAAATTGAAAGGAGTGTTTAAATTGAAACGAATCGAAACGAACAAGATTCGAGACTCACTCAAACATTGAGGCGGACGGCGGCGGCGTTCCGATTTCTGGAAAAAAAAGAAAGGCGTCGCGGCTCACGCGACGAGAGGCGCGACGGCTGGAGCGAGAGGCGCTGCGTCTGTGCGAGGCGGGGACAGCGGCGCTTCGCCGAAACCGAAAGCGGAGGCGTGATGGCTGCGCGACGCGAGGGCGGCGATGGACGGAGCTGGGCGGCGCGTCGCGCGGCTGCATCTGGGGGAAGGAGAGAACGCGCTCGGTTGGGGATGAGAGGCGTCGCGGCTGGAGGATGAGCGGCGACTGCGTCGGTGCTAGGTGGAGCTTCGGCTGAGCGGTGGCGTCGCGCCTGGGCCACGGCGGCACGGGAGCGGCGGAGAGAGAGAGCGAGAGACGACGGTGGAGGAGGGAGAAGGCGACGGCGGTTGGTCGCTGGTGGTGAGGCGGTGGTCGCCGGCGGTTCTTCGCCGTGAGTGAAGGAGGAGAGGCCGAGAGAGAATTGGAAATTGGGAAATTGGGAAATGAAAGGAAAACGTGTCTTCGTACAGAGGAAAAGGATATTTGATATAATTAAATTTCTTTATTAATTAATTTTAAAAGGATGGAAATAATTTGTGGGTGGAAATAATCCTCTAATTAATTTAATTCAAAAAGAAAAGTAATTTATGTGGCCAGAAATTAATCCCCTTTAATTCGGATATTTTCGTTCCCACTTGATACGGTTAGGGATCGTTTGGTTCACGAGATTAATCCCGAATTGAGAATTAATACAGTTTTAAGATTCGAATAATATTTTATTGTATTTTAATTATTCTCAATAAATTAAACGGATCGAAATCCTAATTTTAATCTTTGAATATTTAATTTCTCGTAGTCCTTTATTCGCTTTGAAAGATTCGATTCTTTCGACGAATTTAGGAATTTGTAAAAAGGGTATATATTTAAATTACACAAATAGCACTCAAAATAATAAAATAAAAAGAAACAAAGATAATAAAATAAAATAAGGGTTCTAGGAAATTTAAAAGGCATAAAACGGGACGGGGTATTACATTAGCAGACAAAAAAGAGATATACTTTAGTGGGTATTGGTAGTTGTGATGGATGTCATCATTGAGTAAATGAGGTTAGATAGATTATTTTAATCAATAATTTGAAAAGATAAATTAGGGTTTTTGACGGTTTGCATCCCAAAACCCTAATACTACTAGTAAACAACACCCTAATACAATTCAGACAAACCCTATTGCTAGTAAGCAACACTTGGTATTAATTACCTTGAACTTCATTCTCCAAACTTTAATAATAGACTCAATAAAATATGTAAAATACTTAACATGAGACTAATTAACTAGAATACTCAAAATACTTAGAACACAAAATAACTTCTCATCACTTCAACAACACATCCACTAAGGAAGAAAACATCCAAAAAAACATGTCCACAAATATCATTTCCTCACATCATTTGAGCATCCACATGATGAATGCAACAAACATCCCAGACACACAACCTACAAAGAACAATGTTGCAATTGAATCAACTTTATGAACAAGTATCACTTCATTTCCTTTTCTCTCGGTTTCCTTCAAGAAATTTGAGCACGTTCATTTTAGTTTCCTTGTCTTTGTATATTTCTCCGACTTTCCTTCCAATGCAATCATTAAATTCTTCATTTTCATTGTGCAAGTTCATCCGAAAATACAAAGTATATGCATCAATAGCTTCTTCCTCGGTATGAAAAGCTCGGTAAACGCTACCTTTGAATCCAATAACGTGTTGTGAGCATTCAGGTCAGCTGCCATATATACCAACCCGTGCACCTACAAATACAACATAGTATTTTTTAGGCTTTTTCTTTCCAATAGACATTTTTGAAATTTTGTAGAAAGAATTAAGGTAAAAATGGAGAAGAGAGATAAGAAAGTAATGAAGAATATAAGGTAAAAATGGAGAAGAGGGAGAATAAAGTAGTGGAATATAAGGTAAGAATGGAGAAGAGGGAGAAGAAAGTATTGGAGAATATAAGGTAAGAATTGAGAAGAGGGATAAAAAACTTAAGGTTGTGTATTTGAGTGGAAATAATGATGCAGTTCTTTGAAAGTTGTTTACATTGGAAGTAGCACAAAGAGAGAGAAATATGAATTCAAATTCAAATTAGGAATGATGAGCATGTTCGAAAATTTCATTTTTTTGGCACAAGGGTGCATTAGTCATTTTAATTGTTGATCTGTTGGTAATTACAAAAATGTCATTTTCTGGATATCCAAATTTTAGGTGTTTAACACCACCCTTTTCAAAATATATAGTCCTTTACAATTTTATCTACAAAATTTTATATAAAACATAAACATCTTAATATATTTATTATATAAAATATTAAAATAAAATAAATTAAACAGGCCAACGGAGTAGCTTGAACCCTTTATGGCACAATCTTTAGTGTTGTAAATGAGTTGAGCCGAGTCGAACGCACTGATGTTCAAGTTTATTTGAAATGGTATCGAGGTTTAATATTCATGTTTGAGCTTATTTGATAATTTATCGAGCCGAACACGAATAATTTAACTTTTTTTACACTGATTTGAATTTTTTTTTTTAATTATCGAACTCGAATTCAAGTCAAACTTTAAATTATTCCGAACATAAAATTACGTTCATGTTTATTTGAAATCAATTTCAAATCGAGCTCAACCAAGATTTCGAATTGTATAAATTAATTTGATTTTCAGCTTTAACGATCTTAGGACTTCGAGTTAACAAGTCAGTGCCAAAAGCTACCCGAATTTAAATAGGCTTGAAAAAACTAGCTATAATCCTTTTTTAATATTTCAAATTTATTTATTATTTCTTTAAAATATATAAAGGCATTAAAAAAAAAAAGGTGGGCGTGGTTGGGGATTTGCAGAGAGAGAGTCACGCGCTAGAGAGAGAAAGTGTTAGAGCGAGTGAGAGAGAGTGTTGAAACACAGCGAGTGGCAATCAAATCTCGAGAACCCTAATCTCCCAAATTGGGGGAAAATCGTCGACTCGCTCAAACCCTCGCGTGGATTTGCAGTTCTGAAGATCCAACTACAAAACTATAAAAATTTACAGGTAATAACCCCCTCCATAACTCCTCATCCTTATTCCTCCCCTTTCTTTCTTTACTCAATAATTCGTTCTAGCTTTTCTGAATTGATCGTCTACAGAAAAACGCCTTTCTTTCTGCTCAGAGAATCAAGCTGCTTTTTCTTTTTTTTTTCTTTTTTTGTTGTTGTAATTTTATTCCCTATGTGAAAACTGGTTTGCCTGATCCTGGGGGATTTTCACGCATGCCTTTTCTTGTTTACTGTATCTTTTTTTCTTTTGTGTTTCGATATCATCTGTGTTTATGTAACCTAATCATGTTATGTTTATATGTAGACTTTTTGTGAACGCGGTTTCTTTCTTCTTTTGCTTTGTGTTTAGATGCGCTTAAGGTTAAATTGTACGTACTTGATTTGATTTGCTTGTAACAATTGTGCTATAATTATGAACTGTTGGACGATTTCTGTTTCATTGGGTGGGGTGGAAGGGAAATGTATATATGGAGAGGCTACTTAGCCAAGACTGTCTGTTTGGGATTACACAATTACTGATGGTGTCATACTTTTAGTTGCTGCAACCCTTCAAATATCCATGATAAATTGATGCATCATGAGTAACTAGCTGTTAGATGTCTTATTTTTCGTCTAACTTCAAATACGCGAGGAAACCAGAGAATCTGAATATGTTTTGCAGTGGTTAGATGACAAGCTTTGCCTGCATATTTGTTAGTCTGGGTCCTGTGCTGTGATCTCCTCTAGGAATGCACAACTTACTATAGAGCTGTTGGTAGATTTAAAGTTAATTTAGTTAGGCCACTTCTATACATTGCTTGTTCTGTATGTTGGTTTGAGGTCCTTGAGGATGTATATTGGTCCATGCAATTTTCAAACAATTGAGATCAGGAAAAGATATCGTTTAAAAAAAAAAAAAATCATGGTATCACCCTTTTTCCATTTTTAAGCATTAAGGTGGATTATTTAAAACCGATAATCTAGATAATTTCTGGGGAGGCTGCTGAGATTAACACTTTATAGCCTAGTACTTTACAGTGGTTTAACTTCTAGAGTAAATGTGTTAAACTTGATGGCCTTGTGGAGATTACCAGTATACTGCTCAGTCTGCTCCTAACTTCCGACTCTGTCACCACTTTGGTTTTTTGTGCTGTCTTCTTTTTTATTTGGTTGTTATGTGACAACTGACCAACAGAAGTATCCTATATTAAAAGACCTCTTTATTGCTATATAGGAGCTCAAAATTTATGCCCACTTTTCCAGTTTACCGGACAAGGGACTTAACTTAAAGAAAACAGGTTGTAGTCATGGATATAGATCTTAGTTTGCCTTCTGGAGAACATGATAAAGAAATAGAAGAGCCCAACGGAATTGTTAGTATGCTAGATGAGGAAGAGAAGCCCCTTAGTGTTGATGGAGTCGGTGGAAGCTTGGGAGATGTTGAGGAGAAGTTGCATATTGAAGATGGAGAGGATGTGAATTCTCCCTTGCAAGATATAGATTTTAAAGATGTGACGATTCTTGAGCCACTTCCTGGTATGGAATTCGGGTCGCATGGGGATGCCTATGCTTTCTATCAAGAATATGCTAGATCTGTAGGATTTAATACTGCGATTCAGAATAGCCGTCGTTCAAAAACATCAAGGGAATTCATTGATGCCAAATTTGCTTGTTCTAGATATGGCACAAAGCGCGAATATGAGAAATCTTTAAACCGTCCACGCAGTAGACAAGGAAGCAATCAAGATTCAGACAATGCTACAGGTCGTCGAGCATGTGCAAAGACAGATTGTAAAGCAAGTATGCATGTTAAGAGAAGGTCTGATGGGAAATGGATAATACATAGATTTGAGAAAGAGCATAACCATGAACTTTTACCTGCCCAAGCTGTAAGTGAGCAAACCAGAAGGATGTATGCTGCAATGGCTAGACAATTTGCGGAGTATAAAAGTGCAGTTGGGCTTAAACATGACTCAAAAAGTCAATTTGAGAAGGGTAGGAATATGGCAATGGATGCAGGGGAGGCAAATACAATGCTCGAGTTTTTTGTTCAGATGCAGTGTCTGAATTCCAACTTCTTTTATGCAGTAGATGTTGGTGAAGATCAACGGTTGAGGAGTGTTTTGTGGATTGATGCCAAAAGCAGGCACGATTACCCCAGCTTTTGTGATGTGGTGTCTTTCGATACTACCTATATAAGAAACAAATATAGAATGCCTTTAGCTATTTTCGTTGGGGTTAATCAACACTATCAGTTCATGCTACTTGGATGTGCTTTGGTGTCTGATGAAAATGAAGCTACGTATTCGTGGGTCATGCAAACGTGGTTGAAAGCAATGGGTGGTCAGGCTCCAAAAATTATACTCACCGATCAGGACTATGTTATGAAGTCTGTTGTTTCAGATGTTTTTCCAGCCGCCCTTCAATTTTTCACTTTGTGGCATGTAATGGGAAAAGTTTCAGAAACATTGAATATAGTAATCAAACAGAACGAGAATTTCATGCCTAAATTTGAAAAATGCGTTTATAGGTCATGGACAGATGAGGAGTTTGAAAAGCGGTGGCATAAACTGGTCGACAGATTTGAACTCAAAGAGAACGAGTTGATCCAATCATTATATGAAGATCGTAAAAGATGGGTGCCTAACTTAATGACAGATGGATTTTTTGCTGGGATGTCTACTGGCCAACGATCAGAGAGTGTGAACTCTTTCTTTGACAAGTACGTACATAAGAAGACAACTGTACAAGAGTTCATTAAACAATATGAAGCAATTCTACAAGATAGATACGAGGAGGAAACAAAGGCATCTTCTGATACATGGAACAAACAGCCTTCTTTGAAATCCCCCTCACCATTTGAGAAGCATGTGGCTGGTTTGTATACTCATTCTGTATTTAGGAAATTTCAGCTTGAAGTATTGGGTGCAGTAGCTTGTATTCCTAAGCGAGAGGGACTAGTTGATGCAACCGTTACTTTTAAAGTTCAAGATTTCGAAAGGAATCAAGAATTCGTCGTCACTTTGAATGAAATGAAATCTGAGGTGTCCTGCATATGCCGCTTATTTGAATTAAAAGGCTTTTTGTGTAGGCATGCCATGATTGTTCTTCAAATCTCTGGCATTTCGTCAATACCTTCCCAATATATTTTGAAACGATGGACTAAAGATGCTAAAAGCAGATACGTAATGGGGGAAGGGAATGAGCATGTGCAATCGAGATTGCAACGGTATAATGACCTCTGTCAAAGGGCAATAAAATTGGGTGAAGAAGGATCATTGTCACAAGAGAGTTATCATTTGACACTTCGTGCACTTGATGATGCTTTTGAAAACTGTTTGAATGCTAACAACTCCAATCGGAATCTTCTGGAAGGCGGTCCTTCAGCCTCACCTGGTATTCTGTGCATCGAAGAAGACATTCAAAGTGGAAGTTTGAGTAAGACGAATAAGAAGAAAAATTCAACAAAGAAAAGAAAGGTTTGTCGTACATAAAAGTTAATGTCTGTTGTTTTTATGTTGTCAATGTTGTTAAATATTATGTCGTCTTTTTTGCAGGTAAACATGGAGCCAGATGTTTTAACTGCAGGCACACCAGACAGCCTGCAACAAATGGTTAGTCCTTTGAAAGTTCAGCATTATCTTATGCATTTAAGTAAGTGATATCAATTTAGTCAACCAATGCTGTTATACATAATCCGAATGGAGTCTTAGCTAAAGTTCTTCTGAAATTTGATTTCCTTTTTTCTTGCTTAATTAGATGTACATTGCAAGTGAACATTTTCTGCAAAAGTAAAACTACAATTGCTTTCGGTCTGAATCTTAAATGGCAGTATGTTGTAGCTGCTAATTTGTCTGCAATGGAAACAATACTAGTGTCGTTTCACCTAATTTGTCCTAATTAATTGATGTATTTTTTTATTTATTTTTTTGAAAAATGAAATTAATTGATGCATTAATGCTTCAGGAGAAACTGAGTTCTCGACCAGTCAACCTGGATTTTTATGGACCTCAACAGGGTGTGCCTGGGATGGTAAGAAATTTAATTCAAGTCATTTGGGAAGAGTGAAATTTACACTTCTATCCTCCTTTTGTGACTTACTGTTGGTGTTTAGGTGCAATTGAACTTAATGGCTCCCACACGCGATAATTACTATGGGAACCAGCAGACCATTCAGGGGCTAGTATGTCATCTAATCCTGACTACTAGAATAAAATGATCGATTATTATTATTTGGTAGTTCTATAATAATGAAGCCCTGCTGTTATGATCTTCTGTAGGGCCAGCTGAACTCCATCGCACCCACCCATGAAGGTTATTATGGCACTCAACCAGCCATGCACGGATTGGTATTTTCTTTTCTCATTGCTCTTTTATTTTTATGGTACTTTTTTTCCTTTAGTGTGAATCAAGATTAACTTTTGCGAATTTCCACGGTTTAATTTTTGAAGGGGCAAATGGAGTTTTATCGCAATCAAAGTAGTTTCTTTGGTATCCGGGTTAGTTTTTCAGATTGACTGAGGTTGATTTTTATCTTTATTATTTAAAAAAAGTTGTTACTAATTTATTTTCTTCTCATCACGTAAGGACGATCCCAATGTGAGATCTGCTCAATTGCATGATGATGCACCTAGACATGCTTGAAAAGTCTTTCCACTCATCGGTAGGTAGCTATATATACCTGAATTTTCATATTTTGCTTATATCAGTTAACATTTGTAGATTTCATCGTGCAGAGATGTGGCTTTGGAAGATATGTGCACGCTTCGATGTTAAGTACAAAATTAATATATCAAGAATGGTTGACAGAAAAGTGCATCTCTGTGTTAACTGTATAGCAAGAAAACATAATTTGAGCAGCCTCTGCCTCATTGTATCAGGGGGCGACGAACCCTGTATTATGTTGTAGTTGATTGTAGCAAGCGTATCATTAGCTAATTTTACTGTAATTAGGACCCTAAAATGGGCATAATTAGTTGTATCCATTGATCCTGTTTGTTGTGTACTAGATTAAATTATGTGCTGGAAATAGGAAGAATGCTGAGCATTCCTTGTTTGTTAAGTTCTTATGGTCTTTTACCCTCTTGTCCCTGTGTAATTCTAATACCTACTGTTTGTTTACCGGCACATACTTCTTTCGTTTTTTTTTTATCTGTCTTATTTTATTCAAAATGATGTTCCTTTTTAATTGTCACTCTACTAATACCAATGTATATTTTAGCTAATTTTTTTAACAATGCTCATAATAAATAGTAAGCAGGGATTTTCTTAGGTTAAACACTCATTAAAGTTGTCTGATATCAGGTATGCTTTATAAACCATCATATTTAAAACTAATGGTTTAAATTTGATTAATCATCTAATTTTCTATTGAGTTGCATCAAATACTATCGAGTTAAGTCATATTATCTCATTATTATATTAAATTTAGTAATTTTAAAATACAATTATGAATTTACAAAATTAACCTTATTTAATATAGTTTAAAACTGGAATAAGGTACAATTTGAACTTTAAATTATTGTCTTGCGTACAAATTGAACCTTATACTATTTTTATTTTTTTACAAATAAACCCTCAATTTCTTAAAATCAAACAAATATGCCCTCCAATTAATAAATATGTGTGCCCTTCTATCAAGTAAATATGAAACGCCATTTATTCTCACCATTCTTCCTTCTTCTTCTTCATATGAAAATCCTAGTTCTTGGCCATCAATTTCTGAGTGATTATTGAGTTGAAAATTAGAACATATGTATGAGTCAAAAGATTTCAGTTAAAGGAGTAATCATTCTAGTTAGGAATTCAAGATCATGAGGCTGTGTTCTTTAACATTTTAAATTTTTAGGCTTTACTTTCTGGAAATTGATTGTATAATCCACCTCATATTAATAAAAAAACTTGTTTTATTGCAAATCAATACATACCTGAGCAGACGTTCAAAAAAATACATACCTGAGCAGAACACTAATATTATGTAATGCTCATCACCTGCTCGATCATATGCCAGAATGCTTTAATATTTTTTTCTTAAATAAGATTGGAATTCGCCATTATTGTTCCAGTTTTTTTTTTTTTTTTTTTTTTTTTATAAGAGTAAAAGGCATTCGACTTTATTAATTAATGATTAATGGGCTCACACCTTACATCATCATCAGTGAGTGAATGATAAAAACAAATAGGAATTTCTTCAAGCCACACATGTTTGAAACCATCAAATTTTTCCATGGGACTGGCGGTATTGGGAGCGACAAGGAGAGGCGGCCTGTGAAACTAGAGACAATAGGAGTCGGGGGAGCGACGGCGGACCAAAGAGTGACGTGGGACCAAATTTTTCAGTTGGCTTCGTTTTCCTGCTGTCTTTGTTTGATTTAAAGAATTAGAACGAGAGTTCTATTTCAATTAAAAGAATAGTTTTCCTAAATTTAAATTAATATAGGGATAATATTAAATTATGTAATTTAATTGCAAAGGGTATAAGAGTAAATAAAAAATTACAATTTTAAAAATGATATTAACTCAACAAGTACTAGATAAGTATGATACAATGCAATGACACATGACACAATTATAAACCATACTTAATATTAGACAACTCGATAAGGTGTCTGATTTAAGAAAAACCCTAGTAAGTTATCAATATTTTGTAATGCATAAGAATGTAAATGTCTTTTGATACCTTAATAACTGAGAAAATTATTGTGTATGAATGAATAAAATAAGACAGATAATGTACGGATGGAGTGAATAGATTAATCATTTCTTGAAATTTCTTCTATAATTCAGAATCAATCATAAGTTTCTTACCATCATATTATTAGTAATACAAAACCATCTGCTTTTCTAATATTGATCATTTGATGCTCGAATTTCGTACTAGATGAAAATTTGTAGTTTTATATAAAAAAAGATGAAATAATGATTAAATCCAGTAGAACAAAATTACAACAAATGTGATCAATCAACATTCGATGATGACCTCTTCTTAAGTTGGCACCACAGTCCATTCTTGGTATGAATGGTTGCTCCTGTAACTAATTCTACAGATTCTGGCGATCCTCTCAGATTAACGTCGAACTTCTGCAATAACAATGCCAGAGCAATAGTCGACTCCATGAGGGCGAATTGGTCCCCGACACATTTCCTAGGCCCTCCTCCGAAAGGCAAGAAGGCGAAATCCGAGATGATCTGATCACACCAAACAATCAACACATTACCGGATGCTCATACAATATATTTCAAGTCGAAACAAGGCAAACACTTATGTGCACCCTTTGTATTTTAAAATGGTATTAGTTGTTCTATTAAAAAATATTAGTTGTTTTAACTGAATAGAATTAGTTGTTTTCATTGAACGGTAGTAGTTGTGCATCAGTTGCATGGTGCAACTGGTGCACCCAAGTATTACTCCTAAAACAAAGGTACCACACCTTACGTGGATTTGACAATAATTTATGGTTTTGTAAAACTATCTTACAAGAACATATTCGGTATTGAGTACTAGGTTAGTTACCTCATTCGGATACAGTGCTCCTGGGCTACGAGACGGATCAAAACCAGCCCAGCCTTCAATTTGGCTCGACTTTTGCACTTTAAACCTCTCTGGCGCAAACTCGTCTGGGTTGTCCCAGAAATACGGAGATCTATGGAGATTATACACCTGTTGGGATGTACGATTGGTGAGATTGGAGTCACTTTTTAACTAATATTTCAGTTTATTCACCAGCATGAAATTGTATGCTGATTTTGTCTTTAAATAAAACAAAGTGCACAGAAGAAGACGTACAGAAACGAAAATATCAGTCCCAGTTGGGATTTCGTATCCATCTTTGTCGCCATTATAACCACCTGCAGGAGAATCGAGAAACTTACTAAGAGTACCATTGATGATTGAAGATATATTCAACTTCAAATACCAGTTTGATGGAGTAATTAATTTATCACAAATTCAAGCATGCACTTGGATTTTAAGCACAATTTTGATTTTTTCAAAACACACCGAACTATGTGTTTTTTTGCAATTGGGGTATTACTGATGCCTTCTTGGGGTATTACTGATTACTTTTTGGGGTATTACTGATTTCTGCTTGGGCTATTTTTTTATTTTTTTTTCATAATCCAAGTGCATACCATGCACTCAAGTGCACACTAGAACTACTTTTAATTTATCTTCGATAATTTTATCAAATGGAAAAGATACCTGGTAATTTATCTGGTTTCAGGGACCGTCTAATAAGCAAAGGAGGCTGAGGGTACAAGCGTAGCGATTCCACAACAATAAGTCGCAGGTACCTGAGTAGAAGTGGACAATTTAATCAAAGTGACTGCTAAACTGGTGGGCGTTTACAATGCTTCCAAATTCAAAGGAAAATCAATCAAACATAACAAATGAATGTTGGAAGAAATGAATCAAGCAGAAGAGACATAGCACTATTTCAAAATTGGATCTTAAAACAAATGAAAGAATTATTTAGCTTCAATAGTTGACATTTTTAGGAGCTCTTACTCTAATTTTTTCACTGCTTCAAACGTCATTTTCTCCTGCCCAAGCACTGAATCAATCTCCGCCTGTGCTTTTTTCATTTTGGAAGGATGCTGAATAGCATAAAAAAGGATTTGTCGTTACAAATCAATAATTTGTGGAAATGATATCCATGATTTACAATAACAATTTTGAGTAAACTTAGGATTCAAAACTACCATACTTTTGCTAGAAGGAAAATAGCCCATGTAAGGACAGCAGCAGTCGTCTCATGTCCAGCTATAAGCATAGTCATCAGGTCATCTCTCAGCTATTCAACAGGGTAATAAAAGATCAAACAACATCCCATAACGACAAATGCTAACTTTTTTATAGAACCAAACAGGGCATAGGGATATTGAGTTCTTTACCTGACGATCATCAGCGTCTACTCCTCTCATGTCAACTAAAAAACGCAAGAGACTAGCATCCTGCAAACTTTTCAGTTATAGTGCCAAAATGAACTTCTCTGATCATCAATGTCAAAAAATAGATAGTATTTTCAGGCATTGGATGTAGCACACCTTGATACTTGAATAATCTCTTTGTTGCAATTTCTCAACATCAGCTTCCTGTGACAGAATGCAAAGAATATAGCACTCTAAGAGATGAAAATCTCAGATCAAACACTAAATGAATCATTGCATGAAGGAGAAATTTTGTTTAATACTGATATTTAACAGAACTTAATGGTAGGAGACTGGAGGTGTGCGTGTATATTTCTTGATCATAACTTTTAATTTTGTATGAAAATTTGGGTGAAACATCAAATTTATGAGAAAAAAATAACTATTGAAATACATCGGCTGCTACCACTTTTAAAGAGCAAATACATTTGAGGGTGCTTAAATGATGGATAAGCAGGAGTTAACATTACATCAAATTTGATTATGATATTCCTCTTTGCTGCATATTTGCATACCTCTCTGGTCTCTTTTGCATTTTTAATGAGCTCATCAAGACAATCGTTTATGACTTTAAGGTCCTTCTGGAACTTCAATTGCCGAGGAACAAGCCAATTTGCCAAAGGGATTTTCCAGTAAGGTATGTAGAACGTTGAACGATGCTCAGCTTCAAATAGAGTACCATATACAGCCTACGAATGAAACATATTGCGTCAGATAGGTAAAAGAATTATATGGTGCCTGAAATTTAAAAGAATAATATCCAAACATACCTTAATCACCGGAGATTCCTTTGTAACAGAACCAAAGTCATAATTAAAGACACCAAGTCCAATAATATCCAGCGCCAAACTAGAAAATTCAGCTTCAAGGTCCAACTCTATTTTTTGCTTTCCTCTTGAATCTTCCAAATCTAAAAGCTTATCAATTTTTGTCGTCATTCTCACAGAGCAGTCAGTGAACACTTTGGCCATAGCTTCCAAGTAAAGTGAATGGAAACCAGGAGCAATAACTGCAATGAACATACAGTAAATTTGAACCACAATTAAGAAAAAGGACTGTTGTAATTCCATACTATTGCAACAAAGGCCATAATTAATAGCAGTGTTACAAGAACTCTTAACGAATTTGCGAATGCACATTAAAACACTGTAAGGGATTTATACGTAAAACGAAAAGAATTATGCAAGTGGTAATAACTAATTAGTTACCTCTTCTTCTCTGCTTCCAGGTGTCAAGGTCAGCAGGTATGAGTCCTTTTCCCATTATTGGTTCCAATATATCAGCAAGGACACCCTAGATAATGTTATTGGAATTAATAATCAGAAAATAAGAATATAAACCAATATAAAAGTAACAATTCCTCCTAATTCTGGTCAATGAGTTCCAGTATCATAATGAAACAAGTTAATTCTACTTTTAAGGTAATGAGAGAATAACGATCAATTGGCATAATCGAATTCATAATCATAAATCACCACCAAAAAAACAAGACTTGTGGCAAAATAACTTCAAAAGGAGAGAACACTACCAAAAAAATTCATACCTTGTCATAGGAAAATGCATTTTCACGAAGAATGTGTCTTGCGACGATGGGATCTGACACTACGACAAATGCTTTTGGCCCAAAGGCAAGTTTATATACAGAGCCATGCTGCAAAGTAAAACAAAAATAACCAGTTAATAGAGTGAGAAATGAAATTACTCATGAAGAAAAGTTACATTTATGGGACCGAAGAGAGCCAAAAACAGGATAAGTAGCTGCTTCTACAACCAAATGCATATTACAGTTCTTTCTTTCGTTGCATATTAAAGTGTTACATAACAGCTACTTTAAGAAATTGAAGTAGCAAAGGTATTATTCAGCAACCATACCAAATTCAACCAATACGCAACACAATTGAATGACGTACCTCAATGAACCAATCATACAAGGAGAAGAAAAGGGGTTTGCCAAAAAGATCTGAGACTGCACCTTCAGCAGTGGGCATATTTTTTATCTTTCCTCCACTCAAGAAATTCGTAAGGAGGTTGCTTGCATTGTCTAAAAAGTTCATTTGTTTCGATGTTTTGGCTTCATCGGTACTCGTAGATGACTCACACCTGCATTCAAAGTAACCAAACAGGCCTATTTATAATATAGTCCCCCAATTTAGTCTCATTACGTCCACAGTTTCCATCAACAGATAAGTTCATTTGGATAGAGTTATTTAAAATACAAGGGATTCAAAAATCTATGGCTTTCAAATGACATAATTTTGCTAAATACTTGTTCCATTTTGAACTAGAATTAAAGCTATGTATTCAAAATCCATTCATTTTACTATCTTACCCAAGCAAATGGAGTGGATTTAATCAACTGCCCAAATCCCTCCATCCAAATACAACCTAAAAGTCTATTAACCTTTCCTTTCTTTTCCTTTTTCCTTTTCCACAAAGGCACAAATGTAAAATTTCATCATTTCATTTGAGAACTACATATATGGATAACATTAGACAACTATTATGATGCTGAAGAAATGAACTAATGAACTTAAAAATCAGCACCCGGTAATTATTGTTACTAGATTCATAAACACTTCCATTAAGCTGTAATTGCCGATTCAAAAACCTAGAACTCCATGAATTAAACACAAAATGACTTCCAAATTCAAAGCTAAACCCATTGCACAATTTATACCTGATTGAAGAGCCCTTGAGCTTACAGCCAAAGAGTGGAGTAACTGAGGAAGAAGGGAACCGCGAGGAGGAAAAGTGAGTGGGACGATGGCATGGGTAATTGGTAGTGTTAATCAAAACAGACGCCATTGTTGGGTGGGAAAGAAAATGAGGAGATCCCACTCCCACTCCCACAAAATGAAATTTATAGGAGGATAATCCATAATTTAAGTTTCCCACTCAGGATTTTGTCTTCTATCCATATATAGGCGAGGCGAGGCGAGGCGAGGCGAGGCGCACTCACTTTCATACCATCTTTCACTCTATTTTAATGAGTTGAGTTGAGAAATTTTTAAATTAATTAATTGAAAACGAAATCAAAATATATGGTGGAGGAATGAACAAAATGGCAAATTTGTTTAATGTGTATGTTACACAAATTCTTATATAACATAAATCTGAATTTTAATTTTTTTCAATTAAAAATTTATAATAAAAAAAAAGTTGGGATCCTATAATTAATTACTGCTTGGGATATTGTATCAAAATAAACAGTACACACTGAACTGTGCATTTTTTTTACAATTGGGGAATTACTGATTCAAAACACATAGTACACACCAAATAATGTGTGTTTTGCAATTAATTTTCAAAATTCAAGTGCGTACATGCATTTGGATGCATACAAAAATCACTATATTTGTTAACTCCTTCGGTTCCACAATTGTTTGCACATTTAGCTTATTGATCCGTCTAACAATTGTTTGCACATCCAAAAAAGAAATATTTTCACAAACTCCATCCTCACAATATTCACATATTTATAAAAAGAGTTTCAATGTTCAAACCCCAAAATCCTCTAAATATACTCCATTAGTTTAAAGACAATAATAGACATATATAAAATGACTAAGTTATCCTTATATAAATATAGATAAATTTGTCTTCTAAGTTTTGGTGACTTTGACTTTAGTTTTTTAAGTTATTTAACTTTAAAATTAGTATATCAAATTTAAATTTTTCAATTTTTTATTTTCTTTTAAATATTTGAAAAATCTAAAAAAAATTGAATTAAAATCTGATTTAAAAAAAAAAAATCGGATAAATATTTAAATAATATAAAATTTAGAAATTCAATTAAAAATTCTTTAAAATCTGAAAATTTGATTTTAAAAAAATTAATTATATCCACCAAATAACTCAATCAAAAAATAAATTTTGATTTTAAAAAATATATTAGAAAACTAACTAAATAAAAAAACCTTCAAACCTAAATAAAAATTAATTAATTTTAAGTTAATTATTTACGATGATTGAATTGACTTTTATAAAGTATTTTTCTGATTTTATTTGGCTTTAAACTTTTTCTTTTGAAGTATTTTGTTTTTTATTTGATTTTTGAAAATTCATTTTTTTTAATTATTTACAAATTTATCTAGTTTTTTTTATTTTTCATATTTTTTAATTATTTTTTTCAGTTTATATATTTTTTAGTATTTGGTTAAATTTTTTTATAATATTTTTCAAAATATATTTAATTTTTTAAAGATTTCTTTTCAAATTTCGATCAAAAATTAAAAATAAGAAGTAATAATTTATTTATTTTATTGATAAGAGAGACAATTATGAGAACATGAAATATGAAAGTGTTATTTTTTGCTTTTATAGCGTAAAGATATTTATAGGAATAAAAATGGGGTATGTTTAGTAATTCATGTTAATTTTTAAATTTTATTGAGGTATATTTGGTAAATGGGGTGAATTTAGAGGATTTTGGGGTTTGAGTAGTGGAACTCTTATAAAATTGTCATTATTTTCTTACCTTTTGGATCCATAATACACTCAATCAAACCAATTTCTTCATTTTATATCCCTAAAAATTCTACTCATTACTTTTTTTTTTAGAACGTTGTATCTAGGGCTGTTCACGGAGTTCGGAGATTACCGAACACGTACCGAAATCCGCACCAAAAAAGAACCGTACCGAAAAAATCGTGGACTCTTTTATTTTAACCGTAGCGAAAGCGAAACGAATATTTTTTTGGTACGAATCTGGATATTACCAAATTAACTATACCGAAAAACCGAATGTGACCGAACCGAACCGTACCGAACCGAATTACCAAATTAAATATGTATTAAATTTTAATTATTATATATCAAACATTATTATAATGTTATTGAATTCAAGTACAAGTAAACGATGTCATATTTTTTCCTCCTTTTCAGAATACAAACACTATATTATTTGTCTTATTAAGTTCTTAAAGTTAACATATGTTTAAGTGTATATCAAAATGATTTAAATTTAATTTCTTATTCTTTTAATTTTATTGTTCATCTATATTCATTCCTTACAAAAATTTGAATATGGTATACCCTATGTCGGTCAACATGATTTTAATATTACACTTTCCATTCACAAGATATTTAAATATATATATATATATATATATTATGTATTGTATTTTAAATACTCTATTGGTGGTGATTTACGTGAATTTGTTAACCATCCATTATCATATAATGTGTTATATTTAAGCTTGTAATGATATATGTTTGATTGTAGTTGAAGTTGTGTAGTATTCGTGTAAGTATGCATGCATCGATTTTTTTAAATGATTTAGAAAAGGAGAGAACGATAAAGAAAAAGGTAAAACATCAGTTTCTTCGCTTCGTTCCGTACCAATCCGATCCATTTGTAACCGAAAATTCGCTCCGATTCCATACCGAAAAATAAAATATACGTACCGTACCGTACCAAAATTTCGGTACGGACACGGACACTCAAATTTTAAAATAACCGAATTTTGGTACGGACATAGATATTTTCAAATATCCATTTTAGTCCGCAGCATTAATACCCCTAGTTGTATCCACTTCATGGTGCAAATATTAGTGGGGGTGAGTGTATAATTTTATATGATTTGTCCCATAATAAATTTCACTCTTATTTTTGCGACATTCTACAATAAATTTCACATCCCAAAATTAAAAATTAAACGTTACCACAATACTCACTTACTTCAAAATAGTCTTCATTTATTGATTAACAAAGTTAATAAATTAATTTTTCTTTAAAAAAAAACTGTGTACACTCTCTTATGAAATTTATTAGGGGGACGTAAGGAATATTAAAAAAATGCTATAAATATGTATACGTGTGTATATATATATGTTTGTGTATTGAACAAAATATTTCAAATGTACATAGTTGTGTCCTTAATGAAATTTAGGTGGTTTTCCGATGGTTATTTACACTATCTCATGCAAGAAATATTAATGAATTTTGACTGTTTTTTTTTTTTTAGAGAGTCTAACATTCGTTGAATTTGTTTACAAAGAATGAGATTTTATAAAGTCGATTTTGACTAAGTCAATCAACTTTAATATTTGATGGCGTAAACATGTTTCGGGAATTAGTCGACATTTCGTATAGCATATTATGAGAATTATAAAGTACCAATATAATCACGATATTATTATATAATAGGGTAGGTATAGTGTGAAAATGATTCATACATAAATTATTAAAAGATACTAGTTATTATTACTAAAGAGTATTAGTTGTTTTTACTGAAGAGTGTCAGTTGTATTCACTGAAAAGTTTTAGTTTTTTTTTTTCACTATACAATTAATATTTTTCAGTGAAAACAATTAATATCCTTCTATACTATTTAGTGAAAAACAACTAATAACCTTTAATAGTTTATATATGAATTATTTTTACACTATATTTTCTCTATAAGAAATGACTTTATTCATTTAGTAACCCTAAAGTTTAACATAATAAAAACATGATAAACACGACGCAAACAAAATTATTCCGATAATAAATATTGTTATTTATTTACCTCTTCGTCCATTCAAAATAATATCATTTTTAGAGATTAAGTTTTATTTCAATTCATGTGTTGTTTGCTACTTTTTATTATTTTTTAATATTTAATTTGCCCCAAACTTTAATTCAAAATATAAAAGTCTTTTTAGTAATTTATTAAAATATAATAGATATTTTAAAATCATCGAAATATAATAAAAATTTAAGAAGTTGAGTAGCATTTACCTTTTACAGATTTGGATTTTATCAGGGGCTATATTCTGTTGAATTGAGTTGTTTGCATACATGGCAGGTGATTGCTTACATAAATTTAGTTGGGAATGCTGTCAAGTTCTCAAATACGTGTTGGGGTTTTTTTTTTTTTTTTTTTTTTTTTGATCGATTTCAGTGTAGGAGCTCAAATAAGTGTTGGGGGTATGTTTTTAGGAAATTGAGTTTCATGTAGAAAAAAATAAGGGGCTGAAATTTTTATTTGGTGTGCATATGGCGTGTATGTATATTAATTCCCTACTGAACAATCATTGGATTGAGGTTTATGGCAATTATACTTTAATGAAACTAGAATTCATATTAATTGTATACTATCTAAACTAAAGCTTATTCATGTGTAACTAAACTTATTTGTGATCTAATTTTCTCAACTACTTTAATGTAAAAACTCCATTTAAAGAGTGGTTTTAATCTGGGATGGCTTTAACAATATTTCATAAACTGAAAACTATCATTAACTTAACAAAATGCAAGATGATTCTCAAATAAATTACATTGGCACCACTACATTACAAAGTTCTCAAATACATTACACACATCCTAATAAATAATAAACTACATGAGTGCCAAATAATCAGACTTGCTTCCATTTTTATAGAAAAAAAAGAAATGTTGTCACAACAAACACCGTCACATATGTGCTAAATGAAAACATTTGTTTCTTCTTCAAGATATTCAATTCCCACTACAAAATAATGTTGAAATAAAGAGGGATATAGGGAGGGATTTAAAGAGGGGGAGAGGGTTAAAGAGGGGGGGAGACCCTCGACAAAATAGGCCTCGTTAGGGTCCCCCTCGGCTCGCCCCTCTTTAACTAACGAGGGGAGAGAGCCCTCGGCTACTAACGAGGGGGCTGCCCTCGTCTGGTTCAAAAATCGGGCCCTCGTGTAAGCCCTCGTTTGTTCACGAGGGGGAAGCCCTCGCCTCAGTTCCCGTGGGCCTTGCCCTCGCCTCGCGGTGCTGGAGTTTGGCGAGCACGGCCGCCCTCGCCTGGAAGCCCCCTCGTCTCGCCCCTCGTCCATGCACGAGGGGGCCTGCCCTCGTCTACCAGGGCCCTCGTCTCGCCCCTCGTTTGTTCACGAGGGGGAGGCCCTCGTCCAACACAATTTAAAAAAAAAATCGCGGGCCGCACCAGCGGGGCGGGCGCAACCCGACCCGACCCGCGAGCGACCCGCGCGCGACCCGCGAGAGACCAGTTTCGAACCCGTGACCTCCCACGCATGGAAGATCTATTGTCCTTCTCCTTACCGTTTGGGCAAGGCTTATCATTCGAAATGTTTTCTATTGTAATAGTATATATATTATTTCTTATTTTGTTTTCTTTGTTACTTAACACTCCTATTTTATTTATACCTTTAATTAATTAATATTATTATAAATCATTTTATTTACTATAACACCTTAAAAAATTAATTAAATTAATATATCATTTTAAATTACATACATTTAATAATTTCTATTATGATTACACTATTAATTAATTATTATATATCATTACAATTATGGTAAATAACTTAAAAATGAAATTTATATTATTCTCACATATAAAATGAAATTAACACTTGCAAAATTATATTTTCACTTATGTATATATCTTTTTAAATATAAAAAATTAACCCCTTTGTGCATATATATATATATAATATATATATTATTTTAATTAAAATATTTTGAATATATTATGATTAAATTAATCAAATATTACTTATAACTAAAACACATACACATATTAACCTAAATAATTAATTAAAAATCTTACTAAACACGATATATAGCTCCGAATTTCACAAACATTAATGAAAATAAACATCACAAGCATAATAAAGACGATGCACAATAATTCATACTCTAAGAAACATTCATCAAACATTCATGAAAATAGTTAATTCATACTCCAAGCAATACTCTCAAACATCAGGATCTCGGTCCTTTGCCACGGCTCGAACCCGGTCCTCGGGGTGGGGTATACTCATCGGATGGAGGCGGGGGTGGTGGTCCTCCAGATCCCTGTTGTGATGCCCGCATCCACTCGGTAAACTGGTTTTGGAAGTTTTGGGTCATCTCATCACGCAGTTGCCGTTGTCTCTCTTCCACTTGCTCCAGCAATCGTCGATTCTCATCAGCCGCCTCTCTGCGCGTTCTCTCACGCTCCTCAGCGAGTAGTCGGTCCACATCAATTTGGCTATAGGCTCCAATATGAGTCCCAGCTGATGTCCCGCCTGGGCCGGAGACTATGCGTCTGGACTTTCCCAATTGTCCGAGCCCACGAACTTTACCGTGCTTTTTCCCCACAGTCTTGACGTACATCTGAGATAACTCTGGAAGACTGGGCTCAGGAGGTTGCTCGTCAGAGTCAGAGGTAGCATGCAGTTGGGAGACTCTCGCTTGTACATCAGCCTGCACATTTTTTTAGAGAATTATTTTTCTAGATATATAAATATTCTTAAATATTCATATTATTTTAAAATGTAACAAGAATACTTACCAATGTATAAGATATAAGGCCGTATGTATACTGTCCTGGACCACGGTAGTGGAAGTGCTCCACAATTTCCCAATCTGTGGCGGGGCGTCCCTTCTTCCTCTCCTATAATTTAGAACATGATGATTAAAACTTAAAATATGTATACATGCATATTATAAAACTTTACCGAATTTGGTATCAACAAATGACTTACAATATCCAGAGCAACCTCGACGGCACCACGAGATCCACCTTTATGGGTGGAGATGCCAGTACCCGGGCCAGCAGGCTCAGATAGTCTGTTCCGTCTACATTGTGCGGATTTGGCTTTCACGTCATCTCTGTCCCAGTACGCGAGCAAGGCCTTCCACACTTTCGTATCCCACTGTGGCTTCTTACCCTTCAACTCCCATTTTCTTTTCACAGAGTTCAAAAGATCTACATATCTTTCAGCAGCCCTTTTCAGGAACAAGTGATGAACATACTGTGTTGAAGTGACAGTAGGATCCCATCTAGCCTCTTTCTGATAAACAAAGATGTTATTATGTTATATTATATCATTATAAATCAAATGAATATATACCTGAAATGTCTCCCAGTACTCCTGCAGCCTTTCTTCAGATATCATCCTGAAGGTGAAGGCGCCCAACTCCATATGTCCAGCCATGATACGTCTGATCAGCTTGGAGACCGGATTCGAAGGCATCAAGCTGCAAAACAAATTTGTAATACATAATTAATATTCACGAATATATATTCCTCAAAATACCTGAAAATAGTAAGTCTAACATACGTATCGTAGGCAATATACACATCTAGTCTCTGTCCGACCATTTGTGAATCCGACTGTTCTTCAGAATCCGAGTCGGTATACTGCTCAGCTTCCTCGTCATCAGTCGTGGGGATCAACGGAACTGGCACTGGTATGTGTGGTATAGGCACTGTGTTCCGCGCCCCACTAGATCGGCCTCGACCCCCGCGACCTGTACTCTGTCGCCGTCCCCCGCTAGAGCTACGATCGGATCCGCTCATCTGTAAAATTTTAAACACCGAGATATAAATGAGCAAATAGTCAAAGTTTAGGTGTACACATTATAATTTATAACACCGAGATATAAATGATCAATCAATCAAAGTTTAGGTGTGCACATTAAATAATTTCTAACATCGATATAGCAATTACTAAACTACTTAATCATCATCATCATCATCGTCTTATTCCTCCTCTTCTTCTTCTTCTTCTTCTTCTTCTTCTTCTTCTTCTTCTTCTTCTTCTTCTTCTTCTTCTTCTTCTTCTTCTTCTTCTTCTTCTTCTTCTTCTTCTTCTTCTTCTTCGTCAACATCATCATTCTCAATTTGAATTAGTGCACCACTGACATCTGCCAACACGATAGGATCACTGTCTATTTGCACATTATTCATTTGTGAATTAATCTCATCGTCTTGGAACGGGGGTAGCTCTTGTTCATTCCTTTTATCAATTTCCACTAAGGATCTCGGTTTAACTTTGCAAACCGCAAGCCATTCATGATTTCGCACCCCCGGGTATTCACAATAGTAAACTTGAGTGGCTTGATTTGCTAATACAAAAGGATCATAACGGCCATATACTCTTCTCCGATTAACATCCACAAGTTTGTAGTTAGGATGTATTCTTGTTCCATTTGGCACGGTAGGATCATACCACTCGCACTTGAACAGAACCACTTTTTTCTCAAATCGTCCAGGGTATTCCAACTGTAATACTTCTTCAAGGATCCCATAGAAATCATTCTCATCTGAATCATAGTTTGTCCCCTTGATACAAACTCCACTGTTCACAGTCGATTTTGATTCACCATAAGTGCGTGTGTGAAATTTGTATCCATTTACGTAATACCCAGGATATGTGGTAACACAACTTACAGGACCGCTGGAGAGATCACGTATCCACCGGTTTTGAATATTGTTTACCTTGACCTATAGTTGACAAAATATTTAATCTTGAGTCTATGTATATATTTTATTATTTATATAATTTTATCAACTTGACTTACAACTTGTTCAAACCATAACGCAAACTGATGTTGAAGTTTATCGTCTTGTTCAGTCCTAGAGAGATTCGGTTGAACACTTTGAAGTTGATGCATGAACATACTACAAGAGGAAAGATGTACAATATTATCATTATAATGATGTTTTGTAATAATTATAGATGGACGATGTTGAATATTAACTTACTCAACATACGGTTGCACCTCGTTACAATTCAGTAACACGTAGGTGTGAGCTGTATTTTTCTCTTCGTCTACAATATATCTTGTATTCTTCCATCCAAGTGGTCGTCCAGGAGGTATAAAAATTGACGGAGTACCAGGTTGGGGTTCTTCGGCGCCACGACCATCGTAATTACGAGGTACATTATGACGCCTCGTCAGAACATGATCCTCAAAGTAGTGGGAACAGAAAATTGATGCTTCTTTTGTTAGATATGCATTTGCGATCGAAGCTTCAACATGAGCTTTGTTACCTACACTGAGTTTTAAATTATGAAGATACCTAACCAGAAGCATCAATAGTGAGTATAATAACCGCTAATTGTTCAAATATTTGAAAGTTGTAGATTACCTCTCAAATGGATACATCCATCTGTATTGTACAGGACCAGCCACTCGTGCTTCGTATGCAAGGTGTACAGGTAGATGCTCCATCGAATTAAAGAAGCTGGGTGGAAATATACGTTCCAACTTGCACAAGATCAGCGGAATATCTACTTCCAACCGAGTCATGTTCTCAACTGTAATCGTCGTAGAAGTCAACTCCTTGAAGAATAAACAAACTTCAGTTATAGCTTTCCACACGTTCTGTGGAAGAATTTCACGGAAAGCAATCGGGAGTAGCCTCTGCATAAACACATGACAATCATGACTCTTCAACCCAAACATTTTCAATTTTGTCCAGTCAATAGTTCGAGACAGGTTGGACACATAGTTATCAGGAAACTTTAGCTCATCTACCCATCTGCACACAACATCTTTTTGTCTCTTATCAAGTGAATAACAAGCTTTGGGGTACTTTCCTGTACGTGGACATTTCACAAGTGATGGACGACGACAATATTCATTAAGTTCATCTCTGGACTTATTCGTGTCCTTTGTTTTCCCTTCCACATTCATTACAGTGTAGAACAAATTATCAAAGAAGTTTTTTTCAATGTGCATCACGTCCAGATTATGACGGATCAACAAGGTACTCCAATACGGCAAATCCCAGAAAATACTTTTCTTCTTCCAACCAGTTTCCAATCTCTTGTTGTGGGCCTCGGCACCATCTTCTGTCACTTTTCGATATCCCACCCAATTGATTTTATTTAGGAGTGATTCACCTGATCGAATGGGTGGTGGTGGGTCATCCACTATCACATTCTTTCTGAATGCAATCTTGTTTCTCCGATACGGATGATGTCTAGGTAAGAATTTACGATGGTTATCGAACCACGACTGTTTACGACTGAGCCTCAGAGTGAAAGCATCAGTGTATTCTCCACAGTAAGGACAAGTTGTCCGTCCAGCAGTGCTCCATCCAGACAACATTGAGTAAGCTGGAAAGTCACTGATGGTCCAAATTAGTGCAGCTCGCATCAGAGAATTTTGCTTTGTAGCAACATCGTACGTTTCCACCCCAATTTCCCACAAATACATCAAATCACGGATCAACGGCTGTAAAAAAATATCCAATTTATCCTTAGGATTTTTACGACCAGGCACTAATACCGTAAGAAACATGAATTGATCTTTCATACACAACCACGGAGGTAGATTGTACGGTGTCACTATCACTGGCCATGAAGAATATTGTTTCCCAGACTGTCCGAATGGTTGAAAACCATCGGTGCTTAGGCCCAACCTTATGTTCCGAATCTCGAAAGCAAATTCAGGATACGAATTATCCAGGTGTTTCCAAGCTAATGAGTCTGCAGGGTGACGCATAACACCAGAATCATCGTTAGAGCAACTTGCATGCCACGTCATATCTTTTGCAGTAGCAACAGACTAATACAATCTTTGCAGTCGAGGAATGATAGGAAAGTAGAACATCTCCTTGTAAGGTTTTTTCTTTTTCCATTGACCATCAACACCACGCTTACGGGGTTTAAACCGTGGATGACCACAAACCTTACAATGTTCAAGTTCACTATCATTACCCCAATATATCATACAATTCTGTGCACAACAATCAATCCTCTCTACTGGAAGACCCATCCCACTCATTAGTTGTTTGCTATCAGAAAATTTCCTGGGCACTAGATTTTCAGGAGGAACAATTTCTCGAATCAAATCAACAACTTGATTATAACCCCTCTCAGACAGTCTATTTTCAGTTTTAATGTTCAACAGTCGGGCGTTGAATGACAATTGTGAGTGTGTTTCGCAACCAGGATACAAATCCTGGTTTGCTGCACGAAGCATGTCATAAAATTGAGCAGCATGCTCATTTGGGGGCTCCTCATTAACGGGTTCATCTTCCACATTTTCAAAATGAAGGTTAGGACCAGTTAGATCTGTGATCATGTCATGGTACGAGGTAGACCCTGCAGTATCATCTACTCCGTACGAAGTCGACTGATCATAGTTTTGGTGTGGTAGATGACCCCAATTTTGTTCACCGTGTAAAATCCAATTGTGATAATTGGGCATAAACCCATTTATATACAAATGTGTTTTCACGTCAATTGGTGCTCTAAACCTTTGGTTCCTACATCTAGATTTCGAGCAGGGACACCTAATATCTCCTTCACTCATCCAATCAGGATTGCTAGTTGCGAATTGTATAAACGATTCAAGACCACTAAGAAAGTCGGGAGCTATCATTCCATTAATTGTTCTTGGACCATACATCCAATTACGACTTGAATAACTCATATTATAATCTGTTTCAAATTAAAGAATATTCAAAATTTAATAAAAAATTAATATATAAATCCATTATATTTATCATATTGTTAATTTAATATACTTAATCTAAAATTTTTGACAGAGTTTCGTTTATTTTTATTGTATTCTCCAGCTAACTAAGATCCTATAGTGCATCCATTTCCGACTTAATTAAAATTAATCAAGTCGGAACGCACATTCTACAACTAGCAAACGACCAACAATTAATGTATTCATCAACTCCCTCCACTCCAACATATTTGAATATATAAACTTTGAACATATATAACTAATTAACTAATTTATATATTCATCAAACTAATAATTATGAAAATAAATGTAAATAATTGAACATAAATATTTATCACATGATTATATATATAATTAAATATATATTATGCAAATTAATTTAATTAAATACAACAAATATACATTAGCTAGTAATTATTTCTAATTAATTAACATAAATACATTATCAAATAATTAATTAAATACCCACTAATTATAAAAATAATTAAATAACATGCTAAAAAATATATAATTAGCGACTAATTAATTAACACCTATACATGCATATATACATACATATAAACATATATATACATGAAACTAATTTGTATTTTACAAATTATTTAACGGATAAAAACAAAAAATATTACCGTAGAAATGTTCACGAGGACGAGTAGGCGAAAATTTGACCGGTGGAGTGTTGTTTCCGGCGACGGCGGCGCAGCAGTGAAGGCGGCGGCGGCAGCAGCAACTTTGGGTGGAGGAGGAGAGGGTTTTCTGCAGAAAATGGGGAAGTTGGGGTATTTATATCTAATATTTAACGAGGGGGTTAAAGAGGGCTAACCCCCTCAGTAAAAGCTTAGTTTTTACCGTGGGCGAGGGCGGAAGTGCTCGGCAAGTTCGCGAGGGGGAGGAGCCCTCGGCTCGCGTCGGATCCCAGCTAGGCGAGGGGTGCGCCCTCGTTAATTCTCGAGGGGACGCGCCCTCTTTAACTCACGAGGGTTGAGTGCTCGCCCGTCCCAAATTCAAATTTTGCCGAGGGCGGAACGCTCGTTAACTAAAGAGGGGGCCCTGCCCCTCATCTCGGCCCTCGTCCGATTTAAATTTTTTTGGCCCTCGTCTCGCCCCTCTTTAGGGACGAGGGCAAACTTTCCCCTCTTTAACTCCCCTCTTTATTTCTGCTTTTTTTTGTAGTGTCCCGTGTATGCTTGTTCTTTAAATCCATTACTTCCAAATTCAAAGATCTTTTCATACCATCGGCTTTCCTCAACTCAGCTTCTAGTTGTTTTTCTTTAATCTTGAGAGCATTTATTTCATCTTCAAGCCTATCAAACTTTTTCAGGAATCGAGGGATAAGCACTTTCGACCTTGGACACATTTCAGGATCAAGCCATCTAAAAAATCCACAACATCCAGCTCACTATAAATAATAAAAGAATGAAATTAATTTACACATCATTAATGAAAAAAAAAGGAATAATTATAATAATTAAAAAAAACAAAGAATACATTGTATTTAGGGCATGACCACAATCTTCTTCCTGGATTTTCTGGAGTCCAAGAATTTTTCAATTGGAGCTCAATACCACAGTTACAAAACACACGTTGACATCGAAATTCAGAGTTTGTGAACTCTGCCGATTGACTCGAATGCATTTCTTGAAGGAATAAAATAATTAATAACAACTTGAAGTATGATAATTAATATTAAGAGAGTTAATATCTAATTATCAAAAGCAAAACATACCTTAGATTGAAGAATTGAAGCTTGATTGAAAAGGAATTAGGGAAATTAAGATTTAGAAAAGGGGGAAAAAGGCCGGATGAATTGGAGAAGAAAACCTAAGAACCCTAATTCTAATTCCCACTGATTTTTGGAAGAACCCGCTTCTTTTAGTTGGCCCCGTTAGTTTTTGACGGTCAAATAACGTCATTATCAAATTTGATTATAAAAGTATACTTTAGCGACCATTTTTTATGAAGGCTAAACGTGGGTGACCAAAAATGAAATTGGGGTAAAGTTTGGTGATCAGAAGTGAAATTAACCTTTATATAATTTTTCACCTAACCCAAAGGGCCCACACTATGAGAGCATGCCCAAGTTCAATAACGATGTGGAATAACTATGGGTATGCTTATTTCTAGCCCACACTTTTTTTTTTCTCTCTCTCTCTCTCAAATCTATATTCATGTTTGTTTTTCTGGATTTCATTGTAAGATAATATTTCAAAAATTTTAAGGGGTAGTTAATATTTGATACAATCCTAAAGCCTAAATTGCAAAATGAGGGGCAAGAAATCCTAAAACCCAATTTCATACAATTTGGTGGTCCCAACTGTTGATGACCTTTTCTAACTAAGAAGATTAGTGGCTGTTTTTCATCTAATGAAGATCACCAAACAAGAATCAAGATCATAGAATTTGGCTAAGTAAAGCTCAAGAAATAATTTGACAAGAGTTTGGACTTGTATTGAATTGTTCTCCTTTTTTCATGTACAAGAAGGGAGTATTTATAGACATACAAAGTGGCCATGTGTCACCATCTTGATGGCTTAGCCATTGGATCTTTGCCAAGTGTTAGGACACTTGTACAACATCTACACTATTACTCATTGGATGGGTGCCAAGTGTCAGGACACTTGGACCATATCTAAGCTAGTGACTCTTGGGATTCCCCATGTTGTACTTGATCTTTGGCACTTCTGAGATGCTCTCGACGGTGACCGGCTGCTCGATTGTACGTCTCTGTTAGATGTCATGGTCCTTTGCGTTCAGAGCTGTTCGCTCCTCGCTTGGGATCATTTTACGATTCTGCTCGTTCTATTACGTCCTTGTTCGCCCATATTGACTGGCTTGAACCGCTGGCACAGCTGTTCTTTGCAAGGCTGCTCGCCACAATTCTGATTGCCGCATTAGTGCTTTTCTACAAAGATGTTCGCCCTACGAATCTGCTAGCTCCTGCTACGAAGCTGTTCGCTCCCACGAAACTGCTAGCTCCTTTGATTTGTTATCCTGTTACTTAGTCTAATAATCTCCTTTTTATTAATTACTTAATTGTTCGCCACCCAACAATTGCCCCCTAGCTTGGTCTCATGTTGGGCATGGATTGATCAATTGGGACCAAGCTATAATTTCTTTAAAAATTGGGGTGAGCAAGAATGGAACGTGGATATTTACATGGGCGAGCATCTGAGCAGTTGGGCGAACAGTCGAGCATGAGAGTTTATGTGCGCGACCAGTAGCGAACGCCTTTTCGTGTCGCGACGGTTGGATTCCCGAGACACGGAGTGCGAGGCGTCGCGTCAGTCATGCGCATCTCCCAATTTGCCCATAGGGGCCTATAATATTTTGCAAATATTGCATTTTCGCCCCAGTCTCACCCTTATAAATAGGCGTCAGTTTCTCCTTCATTCTTCTTTTCGAAGAATCACAATTCATCCGCCATTGATACGCATTTTGAAGCTTTGTCTTTCAATCTTTTGTGTTCGAATCTCCTTGTGTCTCTTAGATTCTTGTTCTCTGAAGGTAATTTGTCCCGTATCCTCTCTTTCTTCCTTCAATTTTCGTGAATTTTTTCTCTTTTCTGTATTTTCTTTAATCGTCACTGTTACTCCGGCCGTGAGCCGCCATTGCGCCGTCGTCTCGAATTAACGTTGCCGCTGTGATTTTGATTTCGGACCCATTGTACTTAAAATCTTTCTCAAACTGGTTAAATTCCCGCCTCGTTATTTCGAATGGAGTTTACCCCCTCAAATTCATCTCAATCCGGATCCGGGCGAAACCCGGAAAAGAGACCCGTAGATTTGGATTCTCCGCGCAGATCTGTTCGCCAAATATTGGCGAGAAACCCGCGTACGCTGTTGGTGGACGAAGACACGGACTCCGATGCGAATTCTGTTGTTCGCTCGATAGAGTCGTGCGCTGTTGATCGCTCAGGCGAGCAAGAAAAGATGCAACCTCTCGCTCGTGAACCTGAAACTTCTTCCAATTTGGGGGAAGATTCCGCAGAAGTGGCCGCGGAGATAGATGATTCCGTTGGTCAAGAAGGCGACCAACGTGTTGGCGAGCATAAATGTCCCACTCTCACTTGGGAGTTTTTAAGGGAGATCAACTTCCCCATTGCTCAAACTACACCAGAATCCCGGATCCCCGAAGGAGTTGTTCGTGACACCGAGTGGGCGGACTACTCTGCTCGCTATTCGAAGACCTTTGCCCCCACATCGAGGGTAATCATGAAAGCTCAGGATGGAGATTATGCGGCGAGCAGAGTTGCCAGTGTTGTTGTTGAGGACGATTTGGCGAGCATCCGTGAGACATACAAGATCCCCTACGATATTTTCATGTATGTGCCGAAGAAAGGAGAGACTGCTGATCGCCCCCCTCCTGGCTGCACGGCGATCAACTTGGATGTGTTGAACACGGGTTTCCCGCTCCCCGTTCATCCGCTCATCGGCCGTTTCCTATCCGACATGAACCTGGCGATCACTCAAATTACTCCAAATGGTTGGAGTAGTCTTCTAGCCTTCATGACTCTCTTTGGTCTTGAAGGCTACAAAAATAAGATAACAACCGCGGAGATCCTTTACGCCTTGACCATTTCCGAGGATGGTGCTGGATGGTATTACGCCAAGGCGAAAACCGGATTGAAACTCGTTGAGGGAGTTCCCAATAAGATTAAGGGTTGGCATTGCCAATTCTTCTTCATTGGTGGAGATTGGCGAGCAACTGAGGGATTTGCTGGCGGGCAGGCGCGCATCATGTCGCCTGAAGGCTTTGGAAAAATCAAACGTAGGGCTAACTTTGTCTTGCTAGTTCATAAGTAGGACTAATTTTAATCCTTTTCGTTGTTTTGCAGGTCCGAGGAACTTGAAGTGGGGGCACCCCGACATCAGTGACGAGTTCCTCTTTACCTTAGCCATCATCTCTCTTCGCGACGTTGCTAGTCGCGACATACATCATCTCTCGAAGGCTCATTGTCGCAAACTTGCTGGCTTGATCACGAGTCCTCACCATCTTGAAGCCCAAGCCGCCGTCCCAGAAGGTAACTTTTTGCTCGCTATTCATTTTTGCTCGTCCAATATTCTTGCTTGCCTAACGTCTTTTTCTTGTTAGATCAACAAGTCACTGTTGCTATCCCGGCCGTGCCCGAATCGTACTATTTGCTCGTCGGGCGAGTTAAGCAAATGGCGGACGCTTCAAGGAGAAAGATGGATCCTCCCCTTGCCATCATGCGTCTCCGGGCCGGAGAGAACCCTTCTGGTCGCCCAGCCGCCGGAGCTGGTCGCCGCAAACCTGCGGCTAAATCCACTCCCTCTCCACGGGATGTGAGGAAGGAAAAGGAGAGGGAGCGAGAGAGAGAGAAAAAGAAAGTGCCGCGGGACGATGATGCTCGCGCCACACGCGGTGATGATCGCGCCTCCAAGCGATCAAAGACTATGGTGGAGGCGAGCAGTGCTGCTCCCCGGTCTCCAGCCTCTAAATCCACCTCTCTGGAAGTGGTGGATGAACGACAGGTGGTCGCCGGCCTGGTGGCGGCCAAGAAAGGGGACAATCCCAAAGATACCTCTTATCTAGGTTGGGACCCCGTCAAAATCAAAGAGTAAGTTCGTTGTCTTCGCCTTGTTTTTTGTTCGCCGTTTGGCGCAATGTTGCTTGACCACTGACTTCTGTTCTTTCTATTTCAGGTATAATCCAGCACTTTACCCTGGCCGCGGGAATACCCTTCACTATCTTTCAGTGGTGAAGAATGCACCTCCCTCATTCTCCGACATACCTGATGCCCCCGTTCGCCGAGCAGCCGAGATGGTTCCAAGGGCTTGGACAAAATCGGCGAACACCCTTGTCACTGGCCAATCTGCTAGTGATAATGTTCGTCTGATGGCCTACAATACTAGCCATCAACTGGTCCAGTCCCAAATGCTGCTCGACCAAGTCATGGAGCTCGAGCGAACGAACCGCGATTTGGGCCGTCGCGTGGAGAGGATGGACGAGGAAAGAGCCTCCGCCATCAAAGAATGTAAGGCCGAGCATGCTAAGATGCTGGCTTTGATGGAGAGGAAGATGGAGGCCTCGTTGACTGGCGAGAAGAGCGCCTTGGAGAAGGCGGAGAAGATGCTGCTGGAGGTGAAGTCCTCAGACTTGAGAGCTGAGAGAGCTGAGAAGGAGCGAGCAGACTTATTTGCTCGTCTACTCGCTGCCGAGGAGCATGTCAAGAGGCTGGAGGAAGAGCGCCAGAACTTGATCGAATACGAAGTCCATGAGCAGGAAGTGATGGACAAGACCAATTTTGGGTACATTTGTGCCTTCGCAGAATGTTTACGGTCTGTCCACTTCGCTCACGATCATAACCAAGATATTCGTGATGCGGTGAAGGCGGACTTCGTTGAATACGTGAAAAATTATCCTCCTCCTCCTGGCTCGACTTTGTTCGTCTCCGATTTGGCCGACCTCGGCTTTCCTTTGGAAGTTTTCGGCGAGGACGTCGACATTGCTGCTCCTACTTACGGCGGTCAGCCTGACCCTGCTCCAGCGGCGACCAACGCGGCAGCCGCTGATGAGGTTTTTGAAGGGTTGCCTTCGCTTCCCCTGACCCCCATAGACGGGGCTGGTACAAGTGCCCAGGGCGAGCAGCAGAGCGCGCCGGCGACCAGAATTGAAGATGCTCCTCCTCTTTCTTAAGACTAGTTTCTTTTTTTTTTTTTTTTTTTTTTTTTTTTACAATAGGATGTATAACACTTCTGTATTTCTCAACCCTATTGTAACTTTTTTGATCTAATGATATGAACACTTTTGCTAATCTATAAATTTGTGCTTCTCTGTTTGTCTTACTTAATTGCTCGCCTCTTTGTTTGTCTTACTTAGTTGCTCGCCTATTGCTTTTTGCTTATGACATCTCCTTAGTGTTCCTTTTTCTTAAGGTAAACACTTAGTCAAATTTTCAGTTGGTCATCTGGTTCTTATAGAACTTGACCTTTAGTTGTTTGGGCCATTTTGGTCGCTTATGGACTTGGCCTTAGTTGTTTGGGCCATTTTGGTCGCTTATGGACTTGGCCTTACTTTTGCTTTTAATAAGCTTTTCTGTTCGTCTTATAACAGACTCGTATTTTGCTAATTTTTTGGGCGAGCAACTAAGTAATTTGGACTCAAGGCTCAAAAACTGAAATTCAGCAAGACAAAAGATAAAAACAATTCTACTCGCCTAGTAAGATAAATGCAAATCTGCTCGCTTATAAACTTGCGCAAAAATTTCAAAAATTTACAAAGGATCTATTTACAAACTTTCTAAGACTTACAGGACTTCATTGGTAGTACTTCTTGAGTAAAGTTGTATTCCAGGAGTATTGGGACGACTTGCCTTCCATGTCTTCAAGGTCGTATGTGCCATTGTGCCACTTATTCGTCACCTTGTATGGGCCCTCCCAAGTCGGGCCGAATACTCCTGGTGATATTAAAACTTTTCGAAGTACCAATTCCCCAATTTCGAATTCTCTTGCTTTTACTTGAGAATTGTAGTACTTTGCTGCTCTTCTTTTGTAAATTGCATTTTTCAATTCTGCTGTTATTCTTTTTTCTTCAAGCAAGTCCAACTCTGCTGCCATTGCAGAGTTGTTTGTTTCTTCGTCGAACGCAGCTGTTCGTTTTGTTGGGACTTTTAACTCAATCGGAATTACTGCTTCTGTCCCGAATGCCATTGTGAACGGTGTTTCGCCTGTACTTGTTCTGTGGGATACTCGGTATGCCCACAACACCTCTGGTAGCTCTTCTGACCATTTTCCTTGCTTGTCAACCAAACGAATCTTCAGTATATGCTTGATTATTTTATTCACTGCTTCCACTTGACCGTTTGATTGGGGGTGGTATGGTGTCGAGAAATGTTTCTTTATTCCCCATTTTTCGCAAAAATCTCTGATCTCTTTTCCCTCAAACTGCTTTCCGTTGTCCGTCACTATCGCCTGAGGGACCCCGAAACGACAAACAATGTTTTTCCAGATAAAGTTGATCATTTTCTCCTGTGTGATTCGCCCGAGTGCTTCTGCTTCCGCCCATTTCGTGTAGTAGTCAACAGCCACTACCGCGTATCGAACATTTCCTTGTCCTGGGGGAAAAGGCCCGATAAGGTCAATTCCCCATTTCGCGAACGGCCATGGACTATTGACTGAAATCAATTCATGTGGGGGTTTGTGAATGTTTGGGGCGAACAATTGACATCTATGACAGGTTCGGGCAATCTTGATTGCATCTTGGAGGAGAGTTGGCCAGTAATATCCTTGCCTTATTGTTTTATGTGCTAAAGCCCGTCCTCCGGCATGATTTCCGCATACACCTTCATGGATCTCTTTCAGCACTGTTTGTCCTTGCCCCCTAGCCAAACATTTCAGAAGTGGGAGCGAAATTCCTCTCTTGTACAACTGCCCGTCCATCATGGTGTACCTTGCCGCTCTTTTAACCAACTTGTTAGCTTCGAATGGGTTGTCCGGTTTTTTATCGTTTTGCAAATATTCAACGATCGGCATCCTCCAGTCATCTTCTTCGAAATCTTCATCGATCTGATAGATCTTGTAATCTTCGGTTGATGGTTTGGACATTCTTGTTAGCGTCACTTCCGACAATTCTGCTGGTCCGGTGCTGGTTGCTAGCCTGGCTAATGCATCTGCTTGAGCATTATTGTCTCTTGGTATTTGTTCAATGTATATTTGTTCGAACAAAGAGGCCAAGTGAGCAACAATCTTTTGATACAAAGCCATGTCTTCATCTCTTGCTTCATATTCTCCTCGGACCTGGTTGACGATCAATTGTGAATCTCCAAAGATTTGCAACCTCCGTACTCCAACTGCTAATGCTAGGCGCAACCCAACGATCACAGCCTCGTACTCTGCTTCGTTGTTCGTCGCCATGAACTCGAATCGAACAGCTGAAGTAAAAACTTGCCTGTCCGGACTTATCAAGACTATACCTGCTCCCGATGCTGTATTCGTTGATGAACCATCAACATACATGTGCCAGGGATGGCTATGCCCTCTCGTTGGATCTTGGGGGAAAGTCAGTTCGACTATAAAGTCTGCTAAAGCTTGCCCCTTGATCGCTGTTCGAGGAACATACGAAATCCCGAACTGACTAATTTCCAAGGACCACTTTAGGAGGCGACCAGCCGCATCGGGTCTGTGCAGTATTTGCTTGAGTGGGAACGTTGTCAACACTTCCACCTGGTGGTCGAAAAAATATGGACGAAGTTTCCTGACACTCATTACCAGCGCATATGCTAGTTTTTCTGTTGGTGAATATCTGAGCTCTGCTTCGTGCAAGGCATGACTTACATAGTAGATGGGCAGGTGGAACTTTCCTTCTGCTCGAACGAGCACTGAACTGATTGCTACCTCTGAGGCCGCCAAGTACAAGTATAACTTTTCCCCTGGGATTGGCTTGGCAAGAATTTTTGTATCACTGAGGTAATCTTTCAGCTGCTCGAACGCTTGTTGACAGGCGTCTGTCCATTGAAACTTTCCTTTCTTGATGGCCTCGAAGAATGGCCTGCACTTATCTCCGGATCTTGAGACGAACCTGTTCAAAGCTGCTAGACATCCAGTTAGTCGTTGGACTTCTTTTACCGATCTAGGTGGTTGCATTTCCATGATTGCTTTCACTTTCACTGGATTTGCTTCAATTCCACGCTGACTAACCAGATGTCCCAAGAATTTCCCAGAATGGACTCCGAAACTGCTTTTCTTGGGGTTCAACTTCATATTGTAAGTCCGAAGTATCTCAAATGTTTGAGCCAGGTGCTGCAAGTGATCTTCCTTTTTTGAGCTCTTGACAACAATGTCGTCCACATATACTTCCATCGTCTTCCCGATGTGATCATCAAACATCTTGTTGACCAGCCTCTGATATGTAGCTCCAGCATTGATTAGCCCAAATGGCATTCTCTTCCAGCATAGCAAGTTCTTGTTGGTATAGAACGCAGTGTGTTCTTGATCATCGGGATGCATCGCGATTTGATGATATCCTGCGAATGCATCCATGAACGTTAGCAGCTCATGTCCGGCTGTGCTATCAACTAGCTGGTCAATGTGAGGCAATGGGAAGTTGTCTTTCGGGCAGGCGGCGTTAAGATCTGTGAAATCGATGCAGAGTCTCCATGCTCCAGTTGCTTTCCTGACCAAAACTGGATTTGCCACCCATTGCGGGCATAACGCTTGTTTGATTAAGTCGTTATCCAGCAGCTTTTTGACTTCCACGTCGAGCGCCTCGTATTTGTCGGGTCCAAATTTTCTCCTTTTCTGATGGACTGGCCTCTTCCCCGGGTCGATGTTGAGTCTGTGACAGGCATGTTCGGGGCTGATGCCCACCATGTCTGCATGCGACCATGCGAACACATCGAGGTTTGCTTTAAGAAACTCAATCATGTTGGTCCTGTACGGCTCTGGTAGCTCGGACCCTATGAAGAGTTCTAAGCCCTCTTGGTTCGGGTCGACTTTTACAGTTTCCAACTCTTCGACCGGGGTAGCCCTTCGTTTTTGGCCTTTCCATCTGGGGTCAATAATGGGCCCTTCTATCTTTGGCTCATCTTCGATTTCCATCGGTTCTGCCCCCAGTCGTGGCTCTATGTCCTCTGCATCAACGTTCATTGCCCTTGTTTGTTCTTCCTCGTTGCTAGTAGTAGCAGCTTCTGTTCCTCCTGTTTGGGCGAGCTGTTCATCTTCGCGTTCCTGCTCGTCCTCGTCCAACTGTGCGTCTACGCATATTTGCTCGCCAATGCGCAGCTGTTCGTCTGCGCACAGTTGCTCGTCGCTGCGTGGTTGTTCGTCTGTGCAAAGCTGCTCGTCGACTTCCATTATTTCAGTGTCAACGGAAGTCATGGCCTCGCTATCGTCTCCGTCCTTGTCTGAGCACCTGTCCGCCATGTTGACTTGGTGATCCTGCAACTGTATTTGCAACAGACACGCACGAGCTTTCTTCTGGTCTCCTTTGACTGTACCTGCACCCTTCTTTGTTGGGAATTTTAAACAATAATAGTACGTTGAAACAGCTGCTTTAAATTCATGCAAGAAAGGACGGCCGAGGAACCCGTTATAGGTGGACTGTTGGTCTACAACCAGGAAGTCTACCATTCTATTCATCTTCCTTTCCGGGTCCTCGATTGATACAAGCTCAACTGTCAACGTAACTATTCCTAGCGGGGTGGTTACAGCATTTCCAAAACCCACAATCTTGTGATTACAATCTTTGATGTACTCAGCACAATCTCCTAGCTGGTCCACCGTGCTCTTGAACAGGATATTTGTGTAGGAACCAGTGTCGACAAGTAGACGATGCACCTTTGTCCCCATGATATTGGCGCAAATGACCAATGAGTCGTTGTGGGGAGTAAGTATCCCGTCTAAGTCTTTTTCTGAGAAAGTCAGGTCCCCTGTTTGCTTGGTCGATGGATTTACCCCCACTTCCATTACCTGATCTACTGCTCTCAGCTCTGCTTTCCTCTTTCTTTTTGACATAGGTGGTCTCCCATCAGAACAACCACCTACTGGCCCAGTGGGTTCCAGCATCAGGATTTCTGGGATATGCCTTGCTGGAGCTGCTGGGACCTTCCTTCCCCTCTTACCAACTTTGCTTGGTTGGTCATCACTATCTTCATCATCCGAACTGGATTGCACTGGCGCCCTTGGTCTTTTACCTGGTTCCCTCTTCACGAATTCGGACAGCTTCCCTTCCTCATAGAACCTCCACAACTGCTTCAATAGATCTCGGCACTCGCTCGTGAAGTGGCCGATGTTCTGATGATAAGCACAGTATTTGTTCGGGTTCAGCTTTCCTCTCTCTTGCCTTATCTTCCGCGGCTCTGACAACATTTCCCTGTCCTTAACGTTGTTGTACACAGCATCCACGGACATAGTAAGGACTTGACTCAACTTTTCTTTCAACTCAGCTCCATCATTGAATGACTTCATGTTCTTCGGAGCTTTGTAATCACTTCCTCCCGACTTCTTGTTAGACTTTTTTGGATCAGTCTTGTCTCCCATCTCTCGGTGTAAGGCCTCCTGCATTGAAACGTGAATTCCCGCTTTGTGTCTGAACTCTGTGTATGTTTTCGGGCAAGTCAGATGCATTTCCTTCCACAAATCAGTTCCTTTCTTTAAACCAGCCATCACTGCCACAATTTTCGTGTCCTCACTCACCATCTCGCCCTCCAGTAAGACTTTATCAAATCTTTCCAGAAATTGCTTGTCAGACTCCTCGTCTCCTTGCCTAATATCTGCCAGACGGTGTCTGTGGGTCAAGTAGGACCCGGCAGTTGAGAAGTGAGACAGAAACTCTTTGCTTAGCTGGGCAAAAGAGTTGATGGAGCCGGGAGCCAGTGCCGAAAACCATCTGTGCGGGCCATCTCCCAGGGTGAGTGGAAAATTTCGGCATTGCGTGGCGTCGGTCGCCCCTATTGAGATCATAAAACCCGAATACTTCGTCACATGAATACGGGGGTCCGACGTTCCCTCGTACAGATTGATGGCTGGGAACTGTGTCTTCTTCTGGATCGGTGCACTGAGGATAGACGGAGATAATGGTGAAGATGGGAGAATGGTTGATCCGACACCTCTCTGAGACTCCAACTGTTTCTGCAATTCTTCAATTGCCTTTCTCATTTCCTGCAACTCATTCGGGGGAGTTTTCCCGATGGAAGGCTGTTCATCGTGATTGGGTTCAGTGACCTCTTCACGATGCAGTCCCTTGCCAACGGGACGTTTTTCCTGAGTTGTCTTTCTAGCAGCGTTGCTAGCTCCGTTTGGTCCTAGTCGGCCAAAAGCCGACCTCCGGATTCGGTCCTGCACTGATGGGCGAGCAGGATGGTGTGATCGCTCCTCATGCCTCCGGGATGATTCCCTCCTATTTGCATTCCTTGTTCCTAATCTCTCCAATGCACTGGTTCGAGACGTACTCTTGCTTGATTCATCTGCTCGACTCGGTGATGATTCTCCTCTGCTTCCTAGACGTTCGCTCAGTGGAGCCTTTCCTTTATTTCTGCGAACTTCCTCGCTGTCGGCTTCGTCCCGACGTGCATCTTCTCTCATTTTACTCCTTTGTTCGCCAGTACGCTCCTGCTCGCCTGTTCGTCTGGTCGTCACAGGTGCTCTTGACGGTCCTGCTATATGTCGATTTTGCAAGGATTGAAGAACAGCAATGGTTTTTGCTAGCTCTTCGGGATTTTGAGCAAGAGCTTCAACTTCTGGTGGAATCGTGTCAATAGTGACTTGTATATTCCTCTGCGAAGTTGCTCTCACTGTCCGTGCATGTCCTTCGGTGGAAGAAACCCTAGTTCTTGGTCTACGACTTGGAGATATACTTGAATGTCGTTCTTCTTGCGATCTAACCATCTTGGCTATCGAAATGTGGGTAAATAAGCAAATGGATGAAGTAATCTTGTACTTACAGACACCTTTTCCAAGGATTACTAGCCTTGTGTATGATTGTAAAGGTTTGAAAACCCTAGTTCATGCACACATGCATTGAAATCCTTAAAGTGTTGTAAATCTTTGTCCTCTTCGATTTTTTCTACAATCGGAGGTTCGACCCTTCTTCTAGCGCCAATTGTTGATGACCTTTTCTAACTAAGAAGATTAGTGGCTGTTTTTCATCTAATGAAGATCACCAAACAAGAATCAAGATCATAGAATTTGGCTAAGTAAAGCTCAAGAAATAATTTGACAAGAGTTTGGACTTGTATTGAATTGTTCTCCTTTTTTCATGTACAAGAAGGGAGTATTTATAGACATACAAAGTGGCCATGTGTCACCATCTTGATGGCTTAGCCATTGGATCTTTGCCAAGTGTTAGGACACTTGTACAACATCTACACTATTACTCATTGGATGGGTGCCAAGTGTCAGGACACTTGGACCATATCTAAGCTAGTGACTCTTGGGATTCCCCATGTTGTACTTGATCTTTGGCACTTCTGAGATGCTCTCGACGGTGACCGGCTGCTCGATTGTACGTCTCTGTTAGATGTCATGGTCCTTTGCGTTCAGAGCTGTTCGCTCCTCGCTTGGGATCATTTTACGATTCTGCTCGTTCTATTACGTCCTTGTTCGCCCATATTGACTGGCTTGAACCGCTGGCACAGCTGTTCTTTGCAAGGCTGCTCGCCACAATTCTGATTGCCGCATTAGTGCTTTTCTACAAAGATGTTCGCCCTACGAATCTGCTAGCTCCTGCTACGAAGCTGTTCGCTCCCACGAAACTGCTAGCTCCTTTGATTTGTTATCCTGTTACTTAGTCTAATAATCTCCTTTTTATTAATTACTTAATTGTTCGCCACCCAACACCAACCATTCACCAAAACCACAAGTTCATATAATTTGGTGGGCCCGTATTCAAATTTGAGTCTTACAAAATCTGACACACTTTTGACTGATTGACACCTTTTGCACACTTCCCGAGGTAAATATTTAACCAGTAATATATGTTATTTTCGGGTATTTGTTAATTTTGAACATAAACATAAATTTTATGAACACAAGTATAAAATAATTTTTGAATATAGATATAAATATTTGAGAATCAAGCAAATTCAAATTCAAAATTATTTCTTTCATTATTAACTGGAGAATTACATATAAAAAATTTCAAAAGTATTACATATGCAAAATTGAACATATAGAACCAAAAAATTTATGAACAGACTGCTAAAAAAATGTGCACAAACGCACAAAAATTAATGAACAAACACTCTAGAATTATGAACAAACGCTCTCACAAATGAGAAAAAATATGAACATTCGCTAAAAAAATTGAACAATTGCTAAAATATTATGATCAGAGAGTCTTTTTTGTGTTTGAGACTCCAAAAATCTTCAATTCTACTTCTATTTGGAATTTTGGATGCCTGCAAATCAACATAACAAAAATTATGATCTCACTATATGTACAACACTCATTCACATGTGAAACAAATTTTAATAAATACTAAAAAAATCACAATAAAACATAATAACAATTTTTAAGTGATTCTACAATCTATATAATTAAAAACAAATCATCAATTTATTTTTCATCATCTTCCCCATATAAACACTCACAGATCCCCCTCCCCCAAGTCCCCAACTCATGCACACCTCTCACGCCAACCTTTACCTCACCCCCCCAACTCACGCACACCTCTCACGCCAACCTCCCTACTCCCACAAACACTCACAGATCCCCCTCTATACAATCCCTTCCCCACACAAGTCAACCCCCCACCCTCAACGCTCACGCAGACTCCAGATCCCCCTTCCCCAACTCACGCACGCACACCACCCCACCCCACACACTCACGCGCACACACCACATCTTCCTTCCACCACGCGTGCATACACCCACAAAAATAGATACAGATCGAGAGACAGGCCTATGGAGTTCGATAAAGACCAACCTGGTGCATAGATCGGAGGCGCTGGTGTACAGATCGGGAAGGATTTCATTGAATTTTTTGGCGCTGGAGCTTCCGTGGAAGGATTTCGTCAGTTTTTTTTTTCATCGGAGCTTTCGTGCACCACCACCGCACCGTAAATTTGGTGGTCGCAGGCGGTGGGAGTTTAGTGGTGGTGCCGGCTATAGTTGCCGAAAATCCCGCCGCCGTCGTTCAAAAATCCTCACCCCCTACCCGCATTTCTGCCGCCGTCTTGGTTTCACCCCACCCGCTTCATCTTCTCTTCTTCGGCGGCGCTAGATACAGAGGGATAATGGTATGTCGATCATTAGAGAGATGGGGGATGAGGAGGGGTGTGGTCGCCGATTGTGTGTGTGTGTGAGAGAGTGAGAGAGATAGAGAAGTGTGGATATTTGAATCTCAGATTTGAAAGAGAGAGATGAGACGTGTGTACATGGAAGAGAGAAGAGAGAGAAACTGACGAGTGGAGAGAGAGAGAGTCTTGAAAAGTAAAAAATTACAAAATAAAATTTAATTGTATCAATTTGGGTTTTGTGATTTTTCATGTTTTATATTGTATTTAGGGCTTTAAAATTGTAGTATGCTGCACTTATTTCAAATTTTAAATTCTACTATACAATACGATATGATACACTTATTTGTTGTTTTATAAAGGCAAAGCATGGAGTAACTAACATCCACAATGAACTTATTTAAAGAGTATAAATTATTTTATTAAATAATATTAGTTGTTTTTAATTTGGTGATGTTTGGTTTAAGATTTGAGGGATTTTGAATTTTAAAATTAAGTGAATTTAAAAACCAAAATTTTATTTTGAGATTTAAGTAGATTAAGGTTTAACTTTATGTATAAAAGTGAATAATTATTGACAAAAACTTGTATGAGACCGTCTAATGGCATGAGACAACACAAATTAACACCTACCTCTACCATAGTGTTAATGAGCTAATGCCCTATATTACACCAATTTCCATTGTCTCATGCTATGAGACGGTCTCATACAAGACCTACTCATAATTATTATATTATTGTGGAAGAATGGTTCTAATGATTGAATAATTGTGTAATGATTAATGTGTTTTTGGTGTTTATAGTGGAGGATGTGAAAATAAAGTATTAAAAATCTCAAAGTAGAACAATATTTAGATTTTGAAATCTCAAATATGATTTTCACATCTCAAATCAAACATGTTCCGAAAGTTATTAGTTGTTTTCACTAAAGAAATTAGTTGAGGTATTAGTTTTTTCGTTAAGAATATTTGTTGTTTCACTATAAGATATTAATAAATTGTTCACAGTAGTCGTTGCCGTAAATATCATTCACATAATATATTCCCCTTTTAAAATACAATTTCAAATACATAATAAATAAACTCTCCTACTTTCTTATTATTATCTATCCACTTTTTAAAAGCATATACATGCACAAATTCTAGCATGCACTCAAGTGCATAGTAATTTGGATTTTAAACTCAATTTTGATTATTTTTCAAAACACACATAAACATATCAGAGTGTTTATGTTTTTTGCAGTTGAAGTATTACTGATTACTTCTTTGAGTATTACTGACTATTTCTTTGTGTATCACTAATTACTTCTTGGGTAGTTGGGTTATTACTAATTTTTATTTGGATATAATTTTTTTAATTTAAGTACGCATTTAAATATATACTAAAACTATTCACATATATGTTCGCACATGTTTGACTAATAAATATATATCACGACAAATGAGCACGCTCCTAACATTGTCACGAAGTTCTTTTGTTGATGTCATATTCGTATATATCTAACAAAGTGAGGTTCTGGGTTCTTTCCATGTAATAATATACTCCCTCCACCCATAATTATTTAGGCATCGTTTTATTCATCCATTTTACAATTATTTGTATATTAAAAAGAGAAAATATTTTTATAACCTCCACCAATACACTATTCACCTATTTACATAAATTGGTACTCTCTCCGTTGCAATTCTATTTTTCTATTTAATTTTTTTATTTTTAATGTAAAACTTGATTTGTAGTATTAAATGTATAAAACAGTTCTTTGATAATGACGTATTGTTCAATTTAAATGAATGAAAAAAATGAAGATTTTTTTATATAATTAATTGTTAGTAGAATGAGATGTAATTTAAAAGTGTTTGAAGGGCGGTGTATAGTGAAATGAGAAAATAAAAGTGGAATAAAATGAGTAATATTTTTCGCCTTTTAGACCCATATTACACTCAATCGAACCAATTTTTTTTTTTACTTTATAACTCTCAAAACTATATTTATTACATTTTTTTTTAAGTATACCCACTTTATGGTGCAAACACTAGTGGAATGGATGCAGTAGAAATATTCAAAGTTCAAACACGAACATATACAAACATATTAATGAGATATTTGATGTGACTACTAACAAGTATATATGCTTAAAAAAAAAAAAAAATCAAACACGTGTTGTGAGTTGCGACCATCTAACGTTACATTTGATCAAAACTCATGAATTAATTTGATTAAAAAAATTATGTAGATAAACTGACATTTCGTAATTTGCTAAATACTAAACCATCTCATACAATACGACTAATGTTTATAAGCAAAAAATAGTTAAGAATAAAATACAAAACTAACCAATTCTTTATACAATCCAGTCAAAATATGTTCAAGGTTAAATGCTCGACTGCCCGTTTTTGGGCACGAGAGCTACGTATTAGAGTTAGACGGTGAAAATATTTTTAAATCATATTTTAATACAGAGCTCATATCTAAATTCAGTGTAAAGTTGACAACGCCAATTTTAGCAATAAATATAATTAATTATTCGACCTAATATTATTGGTTAGTCCAAGTATCATCAACACTCGAACTCGATCACACGCTAGTTATTTTAAATTGTTTAACAGTACTAAATTCTAGCCCACGTGTACATTCGATCACTAATCCAACTTAATCAAATTCAGAAACCAATAGCACTACGAACGTCTGTAATATGAACAAATATTTACTTTATCAATATTATCTTTAATAATAGTATCATTTCATTAATTAAAACGTAAACAAATAATATTAAAACAAAGGAAAAATATTATATGTAGATAGTTCATGTAGAGAGACTGAGAGAGAGGAGAAGATTTTCTGAATGCGTGGCCAGGCAAATGCATGAGGACGCTATTTATAGGCGAACCTCCACTCAATGCAGAAGGAAAAACCGCGTGGGCATTAAATGCGGACGCGTTTTCTTTGGTGGCAAGTCTGTAACAGAAGTTGACCCAGAACGCGTTTCCTTAAATCACGCTGGTAACGTCCCACGAATTTAGCACACGTGATTTATGTGCTCTTATGAAGTATTCGACGATCCGGTTGACCTCTCTAACCAGGTGGGTCCTGAACCGAATCGACTCAAAATCCGTGGACCCGATATCCTAATTTTTGTTCTCCAAAAAATTAGATATCCACTGGGCCCAAGGCCCAAAGTCGAATTGTCAAGACCAAGACCAAGTCCACGGGCGCGGCTCGGCGCGCACGCGTGACAACTTTGATTGACTAGAAATCAACTATAATTTATTATACTTCATAGTTCCCATACTAATATCATATATATTAGTATTTCAAAAATCCAATGTGGGATGGTAAATTAAATGACTCATTTAATTCCTTCATTTAATATCATATTTAGGTGTTGAGCCTTTCGATTTCCGATTCAATTTCTCACTCACCAAAAATCGGTTTTGCGAGTATAAATACATCATTCTCATCTACTCCAAGAGTAGAACGCACTTGTAACAATTAATTTTCGAGAAATTAATTTCAACACCCAAAATTAATTAGTCAACTATTAAAATCTCAAATAAACTTTAACACCAATTAATTATAAATTAATACTCCCTCCGTCCCAAACGAATTTGCACACTTTCTTTTTTTGGATGTCCCAAACCAATTTGCACACTACTTAAAAAGGAAACTTCGATTTGCGTGCACACTCACATAAATATACACATATTTACTCATATGCCACTACTTTATCACTTTTCTTAATATGTGTGTCACCCAAGGGGTGCAAATTCCCTTGGGACGGAGGGAGTACCACTTAACCAATTTTCTCTAACAATTGTAAGGATAAAAGAATAAATCAATCTAATTTCCGGATACAGTGGATGAGTTACGTCCAATGAAATAACAAAGAGATGGCGTGTCAATAAGGTGACGTCATTGCTTTCTTCTTCAATTGGATTGGTTGCTTCCGGGAAGCAACACGCCCACTTTAGCTTCCAGAAACCACACCAAACATTTCACAAAAATTGAACTTAGCTTTGACTTGTTTTTGTTGAACCAAAATATTTTTCTACCTTCATTCCCCAAATACACATATTTAATCAATATCTACTAAATTTAATCTCTTTCAAAACGTAATTTAATCCGCTAATAATATATTGGTGTACGTAATCTCTCTTAAACTAGATTTTAAACTCGGTTGGAATTTCTTAAATTCTAATTGCGAGTGGGACGGGTCTAGTGGCGACGCGCCTCTAATCCGGAGTTTCAGGACAATGCACTCAACCTTTATGGTATACGTTTCTCAATTGGTTTGTTCCGGTAATATAAACAATTTCACTATTGTGGTGGTTTTAAATTGCAACTTATAATAATTTAAAATTCTCTCGTATGTCCATAAATATAGCTAACACATTGTTACTGAAACATGTAAATATGTGTTATTATCCGACGATTTTGTTTTTCATAAGTTATAACAAATTAGACTATCCATTACTTAAAATTAAATGACAAAAATTTGCGTGAAACCATCTGATGGCATGAGACAGCATAAATTAACATTCACTCATGTCAACGTGTTAATACGTCATGCCCAATTTTTATCGAGTAGGTCTTGTATGAGACAATAGGAAAATGTATAATTAGAGTATTTTGGCTCATTAACACTTTGGTAGGGATAAATGTTAATTTGTGTGGTCTCATGCTATGAGACGGTTTCATACAAGTTTTTGTCATTTTTATCTCATTCAACTGTTTAATAGCATGAGACGATCTTATTACAAGATTTAGTCAAATTAAATATAGTAATAGTAAAAGAAGATAAGTTCATATTGGACTCCATGAAGATAAGTCTTTGTGTGTACCTTTGGTCTATCCTAGTACATATAAATTTAAATACTTTATCAATTGATAAAATATTAAACAATTAAAAGACCAAGACTTATAACAACTCCTCCACTATATAAATACTTCAATCCAATGCCATTACACACCTTTAATTCTTCCCTCTTCACTGGTTCATCTTCAACATAGGGTCAAAATTACAAGAAAGCCCCTCTATGGCTATTAGCCAAACCATGTCCAACCCTAGTGATTGGATGTTCCAACCTTACCAAAATGACTTTTCCCACTCCGAAGCCTCTCCGGCGAACGCCTTCGCCGCCGCCTCCTCCTCCGTCTCAAGAAACAACCACCTGAGCCCGGAGCAAGGCCGCGTGTCGAAGCCGATCCGGCGGCGGTCGAGGGCGTCGCGGCGGACCCCCACCACCCTACTCAACACGGACACCACCAACTTCAGGGCCATGGTGCAACACTTCACCGGAGGCCCCGCCGCCCCCTTCGCCGGCGGGACTCAGATGCCGAACCGAGGCGGCGCCACCATCAACTACATGGATCATGCGGCGGCGGCTCCGGCGAGTGGGTTCCAGGTGCAGTATCCGAACCAAGTTCAGGCGCAGCACGTGTTTATGAACATGCAACGCGGCGGAGGTGGGGCGGCGATCGGAAATGGGAGTTATGATGACTTCATACTTTAGGAGGATTTGGTGCTGAGCTGAGCTGACTTTTGGTTTGTTGGGTGTAAATTCTTTCTTCTTTTCACACTTGACTTTCACCAATGTTAGGTGGTAGGAATATTGCTTTTCGATTTTCCTTTTTATTTTTAATCAAGATCGCCATCTTTATTGGACTTTTTGGACCTTTACTATAATGAAAGGGATCATTTATGTTGTATTTTTAGGAAAGACAAGATAATTATATATTTTATATATGTTGGCGATCGGTACGTGTTTATCAAGGGTTTTTGTGAATTATTTTATTTGTAGTATGGAATGATTAATCAATCTTTTCACTTTGTTACGATTTCCAACAAGTAACCTTGATATATCCACTATAAGGAAAATGATGCACCCTTTGTGATTTTTTTTTTTTTTTTTAAATATGACATGAATCAATATCATTCACCTTGCTCGGTTTAATTTTTTAAGGGTGAAATTAGTTGATGCATGAATTATCGAGGGGTATTAGTTATTTTTAATAAAGAATATTAATTATTTTTATTGAAGAATATTAGTTGTTTAAATTAAAGAGTTTTAGTTTATTTTCAATAAACAACTAACGTTTTTTAGTGAAAACAACTAATACTTTTTAATACACTTCAATAGTTCATGTATGAACCATTTTCACTTCAATTATCAAAAAAAATTATGTGCGAATTAGTTTAAAGGTAGCAAATTCATGGAGTGGTTTTTTTTTTTTTAAACGAATTAATTCAAAAAGATTTCGATGAAGGTCTTTACAAACATGTCTAAACCAACCATTTATAATATATAATGTGCTTTTACAAAAATGATAGCAATAATAAGAGCAGATAATTATTTTATATAATGTGCTTTTGTGTATTTTCACTTATTTTAAGGTAATTTACAAAATAGAACGGTGTTCCCAACTCCCAAGGCAATATTTAATTACTGATTATTTCCTTCATCGACACTATATCACTACAAAAAAGACGGAGTTTAGCGACGGCCAAATATCCGTCGCAAATTTCGTGAATTTGCGACGGATTTTGGTAAGCCGTCGGAAAAAATGACACTTTGCGACGACATAGGAAGACCGTCGCAAAAGTTAGTGTTTTGCGACGGAAGTGTCCGTCGCAACAACTAGGGTCCACCGTCTTCGTCTTAAACCGGCTACATTTGCGACGGATAGGTCGTCGCAAATTTCAACTTTGAGTTTGCGACGGTCAATTCCGTCGCAAAACATACCCGTTTAAAGGTGACCGTTCGGGAAGCGACCCGTTTGACTGATTTGCGACGGACCAAAGCCGTCGCAAATCTTACATTTATATTCGCAACCTTTCGGGAAACGGTCCATTGACTGATTTGCGACGGAATGTCCGTCGCAAATCCAACCCGGTTTTATGCGTCTTTTCGGAAAACGGTGCGTTGACTGATTTGCGACGGAAAAACCGTCGCAAATCAATAAAAACGACGTCGTTTTGGCTTTGACAGGCAAAATTTGCGACGGATAGGCATCCGTCGTAAAATTTTTTACACTTATAAAACTCTCCTTGCGAAAACAGACGGAGAGTGCGAGAAAAAAAAAAGAGGAGGAGGAAAACAAAAGGAAAAGGAAGGAGAAGTCGGGTTTAGTTGATTGTAGAGCCGTCCGTCCCCACCGAGTTCTCGTTTCGATATTTTCTACAAATAAACCGTAAGTTTTCTTCATTTTTACCGTTTAAAATTTAATTTTAAAGCATGTTTAGAGAATTGATTTTAGTTGAGAATTGATTTTAGTTGAATTATTTGAATTATATTAGTAATGAATTGATTTTAGTTGATCGAATTTTAATTTAAAGCATGTTTAATTTTTGTTAAGTTTAGAATTGAATTAGTTGAATTGTTTGAATTATATTAGAAATGAATTGCTTTTAGTTGAGTTATAATTTAATTAGTTGATCGAATTTTAATTTAATTTTAAAGCATGTTTAGAATTTCTTAAGCTTATAATTGAATTAGTTGAATTGTTTGAATTATATTAGAAATGAATTAATTTTAGTTGAATTAGCTTAGTTGATCAAATTTTAATTTAATTTTAAAGCATATTTAGAAATAGTTGAATTTGTTAAGTTTAGAATTGATTTTAGTTGAATTGTTTGAATTATAATTTAATTTTAAAGCATGTTTAGAATTTGTTAAGTTTAGAATTGATTTTAGTTGAATTAGATTAGTTGATCGAATTTTAATTTAATTTTAAAGCATGTTTAGAAATAGTTGAATTTGTTAAGTTTAAAATTGATTTTAGTTGAATTGTTTGAATTATAATTCAATTTTAAAGCATGTTTAGAATTTGTTAAGTTTAGAATTGATTTTAGTTGAATTAGATTAGTTGATCGAATTTTAATTTAATTTTAAAGCATGTTTAGAAATAGTTGAATTTGTTAAGTTTAGAATTGATTTTAGTTGAATTGTTTGAATTATAATTTAATTTTAAAGCATGTTTAGAATTTGTTAAGTTTAGAATTGATTTTAGTTGAATTAGATTAGTTGATCGAATTTTAATTTAATTTTAAAGCATATTTAGAAATAGTTGAATTTGTTAAGTTTAGAATTGATTTTAGTTGAATTGTTTGAATTATAATTTAATTTTAAAGCATGTTTAGAATTTTTTTCGAATTATGTTATAGATTTTTAAAGCATGTTTAATTTCATTAATTTTAATTTAATATTTCAAATTTTGTTATAGATGAGCGGACAAGGCAGTGGCAGTCAGCAGCCTCCGAGGGATGAGGAGGCGAGTCGAGGAGGGCGAGGAGGGAGGAGACGACGGGCCTCACTGAGACCCGTGGTTCCGCCTATTTTCTGACCGAGGTCTCAATCAGAGACCTCTTCACAGCGTGACTCCTCCTCACAGCAGACTGCTGAGGGCTCATCCTCCTCCCGACAACATCCGGTTGTTCAAGCACGGATGACTGTTCAGCCACATGGTTCAACGTAAGTTTTAATATTTTATACAAATTTTTTTTATTAATTAAAACCTAATTATTTTACTAACTTTGAAGTTTTAATTTTACAGTTGGATTCCTGGTCATGAGGCTAGTAATCAGGTTTCCCGGTCTATACTTGGATGTGGATTCGAGCCCACCGCTTACAGTTGGGGGCTAGTGTCTGATGCAAAGAAACAAACATACTTCGAGGAGTTTAAGGTATTAATTTAATTTATTAATTCACCGTTTATTAATATCAAATATATAAACAGATATTTACATTTAAATTGTAATTGCAGAAAGAATGTGTCTGGGCACTGGAGCACGATGACCAGATGTGGAGGAATTTCAAAAAATATGCGGCGGAAAGGTACAGAGACCTCCTTTACAGAATGAGGGATAAGTGGTACAAGGATGGAGTGGCCACCGACATGGGGACTGACAGTGAAAGGCGGCCGATTTGGGACCAATTCCTCCGGTACTGGGATTCTCCTGAATTCAAAGAGAAGTCGGCGAAAAACAAGACGAATCGGCGTAGTGACCCTGATGGAGAAGGGATGGCGAGACATCGGGCCGGTTCTCGGTCTATTTATGAGCACGGGTTGAGATTTGTAAGTTTCGTCTTTAATTTTGTAGTTTTTGAATTTATATTATTTTTTTCCTAATTTTTATGAGTGTTATTAATTTTTACTATCTTTTTTTCTAATTAGTCGGCGGAGCAAGGACGCGAGCCCTCTCATTTTGAGAGATTGCAGCTCGCCCACCCACTCGCTGAGGAGACTGAGAAGTCTACCTACGGCCGTACCACCGAGATCCACGTAAGTATTATTTCAATATTAATAGTATTATTTCAATTTTTAAAATTAAAAGTATTATTTTATATTTTGTGTTCAATTTATTTAATTTTTTGTATAATTAATTTGCAGAGAAAGATGCTCGAGGACTTTGCCTCTCAGCCTCAGCCTGAGGAAATGGCAGAGGGGTCGGGGTCGGGGTCGATGCCCCCCACACAGCCTTCTGTTGACGTTCAAAATGAATTGTACTTCAAGAACATCAAGGCTAAAAAGGGGCGGTTCCCTGGATTGGGCAGCTTCGGAAAGAACTTTTTCCGACCTCGTGGCTCGGGCTCATCCTCCTCTCAGTCTTCCATCGACTCTCGTCCCAGTGAGGTCGAGAGGCAGCTTGCCACGGTGGTGGAGCAGATGAAGAACATGCAGAGGCAGCAGCGAGAGAAGGAAGAGTATGAGAGGCGGCAACGAGAGGCGCACGGCCGGTATACAGCCGAGATGGAGCGGTATCGAGTCGAGGTGCAGGAGTATACAGCCGCCATGTAGGCGTGGTGGCAGATATTCACCTCTGATTCAGTGCCACGAGCGCAAATGCCTGCACCACCGATACCGCCGATTCCGCCGACCCAGCCATCGATGCCGCCGATCCCGCCGACCCAGCCATCGATGTCGCCGATTGTTAACTTGGGCGAGGATGAGGAGGAAGAGGAAGACATATTTAATTCCGACGGTTAAAAAAATTTGATTTTTAATAAATATGAAGTACAATTTTTTTTTAGTTTGAATTGTTACTTTAATTTAATTTTTGAATTGTTACTTTAATTTATAATTTTGTGAATTTATTTTAGTTTGAATTTACTTTTATTTAATGTCAAAATAAATAATTTTAGCAAAAAAATAAAAATAAAATGGACACAACATTTATAAAAACAAGTGAGAAACGAAAATGAATTAATTTGGTGAATTATGGAAAAAAAAATGAATCAATTTGGATACATATACAATTAATTGCGTACAAATGAACGAATTATAAAATTATGCATTGTCGAAATAAATAATTTTACAAAATAAAAAAAATAGTTGGGAAAAATATTTTAATAAACAACTTAGATACGAAAAGAAATTAATTTGGTGAATTATGGAAAAAAATGAATCAATTTGGATACATATACAATTAATTGCATACAAATGAACGAATTATAAATCTAAGCGGGAGTCGAAATAAATAATTTTACCAAACTAATAAAAATTAAATGGCCACAACATTTATAAAAACAAGTGAGAAACGAAAATGAATTAATTTGGTGAATTATAGAAAAAAATGAGTCAATTTGGATACATATACAATTAATTGCGTACAAATGAACGAATTATAAAATTATGCATTGTCGAAATAAATAATTTTACAAAATAAAAAAAATAGTTGGCCAAAATATTTTAATAAACAACTTAGATACGAAAAGAAATTAATTTGGTGAATTATAAAAAAATGACTTAATTTGAATACATATACAATTAATTGCATAAAAATGAACGAAAATAGCTTGTGCCCTAATGGCGCGCGCCCCCTCTTCTTGCACAAGAGGTCCCGTGTTCGATTCCCCTTGGGCGCAAAATTAGATTAATTGTTCAAGGCCTAATAAGAATAATATAGAAGGTGAGCAACATATAATAAGCAATGGACCGGGTGGCCCAGTGGTCCGCGCCCGCCCGCCCCGGGTGCCCGGGCTCGAACCACGCGAGCCACTTTTTTTTTGTATATGCTCGGTAATTTGCGACGGCTAATTCCGTGGCAAATTTTGAATTTTGCGACGGAAAACAGCCCGTCGCAAATTATAACAGAAAAAAATAAAAAAATATATGTAAACATTTGTGACGGAATTTGGCCGTCGCAAATGTTGTTGACCCGATCTGTTGATAGGCGAACATCATCTAAATATGGAGCGAACAATTATTGAAGTCTATAACAAAGAAAATCACTATTTGGGCGCATTAACCAACCTGGGAGGTGTATGAAGTGACGAACAACTCTCCCGACGAACAACTAATGGGCGAACAGGTATTAAGGCCCGGGACCAAGAATGAGCCAACTGTGGAGTCATCCATGACGAACAACTTGGTCAGAATATGATACAACAAATAGCCAAGGAGGTGTGTACAAGTGAACAAAGGACAAAGATCCCAAAGTCAAGCTAAACAAAGGCATAAGGCGAACAACTTCCCAAGTACAACCTCAAGAGGCGAACAACTTTCGGTTGGAGAATCAACAAGATCCATCAAGCCGACCTAGGCGAACAACAATGAGTCCGAGATAAGACCAAAGAAGACTTTGTAACTAAGATTTAGCTTAGATAAGGTCAAACTAGAGTCAAAGGACACATGTCAAGCATGCAGGCTAGGGAGACCAAGAGTCAGAGACACCTCCTGCTTGCTCGTCTCTATAAATAGTTGCTCTCCAGCTTATGAAATACAAGAAAAAAATTCATAAACACTCCCAAACACACACAAGTACACCTTAACGCGCACGCATACGAAATTATTTCAATTTCGATTTTCATATATCCGAATTCGATAACTTAAACCCCGATTTACCATTTACGGTGGTAATCAATCACACGTTATTGATTGGTGACGTAAAAACGGATTAAAACAGCCACTAATCCTCACGATTAGATTCGTTCACCAACAATTTGGCGCTAGAAGAAGGGTTCGAACCTCCGGTTTAGTGTGATTACTCAAGAACTTCAAGTTGAAAACTTGAAGATTCAAAGGAAGTCTCAAGAAATATTTGAAGATATAAACAAAAGTGTTCTTGGTGTTCTTGGTGTTCTTCAATTTTAAGATTAAGAAACAATTTAAATTGAAATGCCTCAATCTAAAGAGACCCAAGGATCACGTTTGTCGAAAAGAGCATCTCAGACCCGAGCCACGTCGGCCGACCACCAGGACCGTGACCCGAGACATGCGAACAGGTCACAACATACAGCCATAACACATAACCTCCCCCCTGAGATGGAGGCTTTGGCGAACAACCCCAACGAGTTAGCCAAAACCATTGCTGCTCTCCAGGCCCTCCAGAGGCAACAAGAGCAAGTTAGGCCAACACAAGCAAGGCCAAGGGACAAGTCCCCAGAAGTTAGACCCAGGACCACTAGGGGCGAACAGCGAGAGGTTGATAGTGCCCAAGTCAGACGGAACAAGGGAAAGGCCAAGGTGGACGACCAACAAGAAGTACAGGCTGAGTCTGGTCGCGGACGAACAACTATGTCTAGCCATGGGACAACACGTTCCAGTGCCCAAGACAGGCTTAGCCAACCCCAACGGGAAGCTGCTCGCCGGGGAGCAGAAGACGGGCGAGCAACTTTTGAACAGCCTCGCCCATCAGTCCATGAAAGGATCACCCTGTCAGCCTTCAGGCGCCTAGGGCCAAATGCGGCGAACAACATTAGGAGGCAAGCCCAGGAAGTGCCCACTCCAAGCGAGGGACTGCGACGAGCAGAAAGGTTAATGCCTTTGCTCGCCGAACAGCCTCCAAGTCAGGGGGCACCTCTTGATGAATTATCAAGCCTAAGGAGGGCTGTGGAGAACATGCAAGGGCAACTAGACCAACAGAGGGGGATGGGAGCGATCAGCATGCCATCCTCACCTTTGGCAGCTCACATTTTGAAAGCCCCGATCCAGAAAAAGGTTCAATTTCCAGCAAGCATTCAATATGAGGGCATCACTGACCCCCGGGTCCACTTAACAAAATATACGGACTACATGGTCTCCGTGGGGGCCAGCGACGCCACCCAATGCCGGAATTTTCCATTAACATTAGGTGATCGGGTTCACAAGTGGTTTTCATCAATGCCGCCGGCATCAATCCACTCGTTCATTCAGCTAAGTCGAGAATTTCTCTCTCACTTTTCAACGGCGGGGTCGTATCTTTCCCAAAAACACCGGCTATCAGATTTAAGACAAAATGATGATGAAACTGACCGGGCGTTTATGGAAAGATTCGATAAAGTTTTGCTAGAAGGAGAACCGGTGAGCGAAGATACAAAGATCGTCGCTGTGATGGCCGGATTGAAAAAAGGGTCGAAGTTATGGAAGGAGGTACGTCTGAAGTGCCCAAAGACTTATGCCGAGTTCAGAAACCAAGCTGGCATTTTCATTTCCATGCACGAGGCCCTACAAACAAATTTAGGGGAAAACAAAGTTGATCCTAAGGAGAATAACAAAAAGCCCGTCGGGACAAGCTACAGGGTCCCAAAAAATATGAAAGCATTCACCGAAGGATCGGATTTGAAAGAAAAATTGAACCAAGTATTGACAGCATCAGTTGATACTGTGTATGAGAGCGTAAAGGAGAAAGAGTTGCTTTCCCCACCACGTAAAATCCGTCAGGATACTGGCAAACTCAACCCGAACAAGTATTGTGCCTACCATCAAAGTGTGGGGCATTTTACGAGTGAGTGTAGAGATTTGCTTAAGCAACTCTGGCGATTTTATGAGGAGGGAAAGCTCTCCGATTTCGTTAAGAGACAACCTGGGAAAAGAGCTCGGGAAAACAACTCAGAAGATGAAGAGGATGGTCAACCTCAGAGAAACAACAAACCCGGGCGACCAGTTCCCAGTATGCCAGCTCAACCTTTAGAAGACCTGTTCATGATGGAACCCGCAGGTCCCGCAGGAGGGTGTTTTGATGGACAACCACCTGACTCTAACCGGAAGAGGAAAGCGGAGCTACGAGCGATTGGCCAAGTACAAGAGATGGGAGTTAAGCCGTCTATCATGCAAACGGCAGAATTAACTTTCACCGAAAAAGACCTTGAAGACGTCTTAACTCCGCACAATGATTCGCTCGTAATCTGTGCCAAGATTATGGGGACCAGAGTCCACAGACTGTTGGTGGACACCGGAGCCTACACGAACATCTTATTCAAGAAGACCCTCGATAACCTGGGAGATTATTCGGGTTATGTTCGGAATACAACACATAGAATTGTAGGCTTCGGAAATGCTGTGACGACGCCGTTGGGAATTGTAACATTAGCTGTACAACTTGTAACGGCCAATGAACCCGAAAGAAATATAACAAGAATGGTAGATTTCTTGGTTGTAGACCAGGAGTCGACCTATAACGGGTTTCTTGGCCGACCTTTTCTTAATGAATTTAAAGCTGCGTGTTCCACTTACCACTATTGTTTGAAATTTCCAACAGCTAGTGGAACAGGCACAATTAAGGGAGACCAACGGAGAGCACGAGAATGCGTTCAACAGCTACGAGCAAAATTTGTACAAATATCCATGATGGAAGCAGCAAGTTATCCCATCGACGAACCATCAATACTGAACAATATGATGGACATAGACGACCACATGGATGCGGACGAACAGCACTTGAACGAGCAAGTGTTGGACGAACAACTCGTTACCACCCGGGAGGAGTATCCATCTGACGAACAACGAGGGGGTGATGACGAACAATCTTCAGTAGAAGACTTGGAGGGCCAAATACAAACGAACAACAATGGGACGGAGCCAACTGATGATCTTGAACCCCGCCTGGGGGCAGAGCCAATGGACATCGAAAATGATTCCAACCCTGAGGAACCCATACTTGATCCCCGTTGGAAGGGACAAAAACGACGAGCAACTCCAGTCGAAGAGCTGGAGGCGTTCAAAGTTAATCCCAACAACGAGGATCTTGAATTATTCATAGGATCTGAGCTCCCAGAGCCTTACAGATCCCGAATGAAAGAGTTCCTCACCAAGAATCTAGATGTTTTCGCTTGGTCTCATGCAGATATGGTGGGGATAGACCCGAAACATGCTTGTCATAAGCTGAACATAAATCAAGCAAAAAAGCCCGTCCATCAAAAGCGAAGGAAGTACGGCCCAGACAAATATCAAGCGTTGAATGAAGAAGTTAAAAAGCTGCTAGACAACGATCTGATCCGTCAAGCACTTTGTCCACAATGGGTAGCAAACCCTGTGCTGGTGAGAAAATCGAACGGAACCTGGAGGCTATGCATAGACTTTACAGATTTGAATGCAGCATGCCCGAAGGACAACTTTCCTCTCCCGCACATCGATCAATTGGTGGACAGCACTGCGGGTCACGAGATGCTAACATTCATGGATGCTTTTGCAGGGTATCATCAAATCCCAATGCATCCTGACGATCAAGAAAGCACAGCTTTTTATACTAACAAAAACTTGCTGTGCTGGAAGAGAATGCCATTTGGCCTCATAAATGCTGGAGCAACATATCAAAGACTGGTGAACAAGATGTTTGATCAACAAATTGGAGACACGGTTGAAGTCTATGTAGACGATATCGTGGTCAAAAGTCCCAAGAAGGAAGACCATCTTCAACATCTGACTCAAGTGTTCGAAATTCTTCGACACTATAACATGAAGTTAAATCCAAAGAAAAGTAGCTTTGGAGTCCATTCAGGGAAATTCTTGGGTCATCTTGTTAGCCAGCGGGGAATTGAGGCCAACCCTTCAAAAGTTAAAGCCATCCTGGATATGCAGCCACCACGTTCAGTGAAAGAAGTGCAAAGACTCACCGGGTGCCTAGCAGCGTTGAACCGGTTCATATCCAGGTCGGGGGACAAGTGCCGTCCATTCTTCGAGGCCGTCAAAAAAGGAAAGTTTGCATGGACTAACAACTGCCAGGCGGCCTTCGATCAACTTAAAGACTACCTGGGAGATGTCAAAATCTTATCAAAACCAGTCCCAGGAGAAAAGCTCTTTCTATACTTAGCCGCATCAGAAGTTGCCATCAGCTCTGTCTTGGTGCGCGAAGACGGCAAATTCCACCAACCTATATATTACGTCAGCCAGGCTTTGCATGAAGCAGAGATCAAATATGCCCCAACCGAAAAGCTAGCGTATGCTTTGGTTATGAGCGTGAGAAAGTTACGACCATACTTCTTTGACCATCAAGTCGAAGTTCTAACAACTTTCCCGCTCAGGCAAATTCTCCATCGCCCCGACACTGCAGGTCGTCTTTTAAGATGGTCACTGGAAATTAGCCAATTCGGGGTGACCTATGCTCCTCGAACGGCGATCAAAGGGCAAGCATTAGCCGACTTTATAGTCGAACTAACTTTCCCACCAGATCCGACGAGAGGACTTGATCATCCTTGGCATCTCTATGTGGACGGATCATCAACCAACATAGCCTCGGGGGCAGGAGTAGTATTAATAAGTCCAAACAGACAAGTATTCACCTCGGCAATCAGATTTGGCTTCATGGCAACCAACAACGAAGCTGAGTATGAAGCTCTTATCGCTGGTCTCCACCTATCCCTCGCAGTTGGTGTCAGACGCTTGCAAATATTTGGCGATTCACAATTGATCGTGAACCAAGTCCGAGGTGAATACGAAGCAAAAGATGATCACATGATCGAGTATCAACGGATTGTTGCTCACCTGATGTCCATGTTGCAGCAAGTTTTCATACAGCAAATTCCAAGGACGAGCAACACTCAAGCAGACGCGCTTGCCCGACTAGCAACGAGTGAAGGCCCCATAGAGTTGGCAGATATTATAGTTACAAAGATGAAAGATCCATCAACAGTAAGTTATAATGTCAATCAACTCGACGATCAAACCAGCGAAGAAGAAGACTGGAGAACAAGTATAGTCAAATACTTGAGAAATGGGGAAAAACCAAACAACCCTTTTGAAGCTGCCAAGCTAATAAAGCGGGCCGCCAGATATACTCTGGTGGGTGAGCAACTTTACAAAAGGGGAATATCAATCCCACTTCTCAAGTGTTTGCCTAGGGGACAAGGGCAAGCGGTACTTGAAGAGATACATGCTGGAGTATGTGGAAATCATACTGGGGGGCAAGCTTTGGCATACAAGACAATCAGACAAGGCTATTATTGGCCGACCTTACGTCAAGACGCAATCAAAAAAGCCAAAACTTGCCATCAATGTCAGATTTTTGCCCCAGGCATCCATACCCCGGCTCAGGAACTTGTGTCAGTATACAGCCCATGGCCTTTTGCAAGATGGGGGATGGACATCATTGGTCCTTTCCCGGCTGGAGTTGGAAATGTTCGATTCGCCGTCGTGGCAGTCGATTATTACACAAAGTGGGCGGAAGCAGAGGCTATGGTGAATATAACACAGCAGAAGATGATCAACTTTATTTGGAAGAACATTGTCTGTCGTTTCGGAGTTCCACAGGCAATTGTGACAGACAATGGTCCACAGTTTGATGGACAAGAGTTGAGAGAATTCTGTACGAAGTGGGGGATCAAGAAACATTACTCCACACCTTATCACCCCCAGTCGAATGGACAAGTTGAAGCCGTAAATAAAATCATAAAGCATACATTAAAAATGCGACTGGCGGAGAGTAAAAGCAGTTGGTCTACAGAACTTCCGGAAGTCTTATGGGCATACAGAGTTTCTCCCAGGTCGAGCACCGGAGAAACACCCTTTGCAATGGCTTTCGGAACAGAGGCTGTAATACCAATTGAGTTAGAGGCCACTACATTCAGGACGACCAACTTTGATGAACAGGCGAACAACTCTGCTCTAAATGCTGAATTGGATTTGCTCGAAGAAAAAAGATTGAATGCCGAGCTAAAGAATGCCACATACAAGCAGCGAGCAGAACGTTACTATAATTCCCATGTAAAAGTTAGGGAATTCAGAGTTGGAGATTTGGTTCTAAGAAAGTTGCTCGCCCAACCTCCAGGCGTATTGGGACCAACTTGGGAGGGCCCGTATCGTATAACAGAAAAATACGTCAATGGCGTGTACGATATTGAAGACATGGAAGGCAAGCTGGCCCAATACTCCTGGAATGCTGTGCATCTAAAGAAGTACTATCAATAAAGTTGGGCGAACAAATGTCTTGGGGGGCAAGGGATGCGTATGAGTTGAAGGAAGGCCAAGAAGGCAGCTAAAAACTTGCCTAATTTTTTAAAATTTTCTTAAGTATAGATTCAAAAGTTGCTCGGCACGTTGTATAGTCTGGTGCTAGTGCTTTTAATTTTATAGATAGAGTTGCTCGGCAAAATATTATAAGCGAGCAAGTTTTAGTTTGTGTTTAAAGTTGTTCGTCAGATTGTATATGATAGTGATGGACAGTCTTATAACACTTGTAATTATTTTGCAATGTAAATATAATAGTTGTTCGCCAAAAGAGGAAAAATCCAAAAGCTCGAGGTACAAGTCCATTCAAAGGTTGTTCGTTTTACAAATGAACAGAACCTAAGGACCAAAGCCACTTAAAGGTTGTTTGTTTTTTAAAATGAACAGAACCTAAGGCTAAACCCTGATTCCACTAAAGGCAATGTTCAATTCGAACAAAAGCCCAATACTATATGTCATAATTGTAAAAGCATTGACAGAAATGTAAAGGCAATTGACATATATAAGAAAATGAGCGAACATGAGAAAGACATTTTCCATTAAAGAAAGGCATTAAGCCCCAAAAATAGTACAAGCTGGAAGCAGCCATTACAAGTACTACAAAAAAGGAGCGAGCAACTACTACAAAAGAAGAAAAGAAAAAAGCTAAGTCCTAAAAACTACTGCTGTTCGGCGGGAAGAGGATCTTGAGGTTGCTCGGCAGAGGGGTCGACAATCATGTCCCGAGCAAGGTCTTCAGCCGCCTTATCCTCCGCTTCTTTAGCACTTTGCTCGTCCGCGGCAGCCGGTTCATCTTCTTGCTCGCCATCATCAACAATTGGTGGAGGATGAGTGATGGTGATGCTGGGGTCGAGTTTATCCAGTTTAACCCCCAGCACAGCCAAATCCGCCAATTGGATTTTGACGTTGTTCGGCGGAGGATAGTTCTCGAGGAACTCATTCAAATCCTTAGCCATCTCCTCCACCATCTCCTTGTAGTCATAGGCATCAGCCGTACGGATGCTGTCCGCGTAGGCACAAATATATCCAAGGTTGGAGATGGGGCCGGTGCGAGTTTGAACCTCCTCTTCAAGTTGCTCACGGGTAAAGAGGTTGGCTTCTGCTTCCCGGAGTCGAGCATTCTCCGCCTCAAGCTCAGCAATTCTTTGTTCGGCCGAAGTCAATCTCTTCTCCCCTTCACCGAGCAAATTCTCCTTATCCTTCAGCTCTTTGGACATGGCCTGAATCTCTTCAAGGCGCTTGTGCTCAGCATCAATGTAAACATTGATCTGGTTGTTAAGGCGAGCAATCTTGGCCTCATATTGGCTCACCAGGCCATCTTTTTCTTCAGAGAGTTGCCGAGCTGTACTAGCATAGTGGCGAGCAGACTCTTCCTGCTCGGCAACTTGGGCGATTGCCCTTTGGGCAGTGACGAGGCCGTTGGCGACGAGCATCATCGAGAGATGGAGATTGTCCATCTGCCCCTGCTGAAGGATGGCCTTGTCCAGAGGACGCGTCCAGGCCCGGGCGACCAACTCCGTCGCCTTGCGAACATGTTCGCCGGGAATCTCCCTTATGTTTACGGGAGTCTTCGAGCAAGCGTACTGATGTACAACACTTGCTCGGCCGGGATAATCATCGGCACGGTATCTGCAAACAAAAAAGCAATTGATACTTAGAAAAATAAAAATGGATGAAAGTTGTTCGGCAAGAGAGGATAGATACTTACTCGGCAAACTTCCGATCGTCCCATCCAAGGAACGTAAGATCTTCTAGGCCACGGAGCGAGCCTACATCTTTGCTCGCCTTCCCCGACCTTTCCGTGGGCTCCCCAGAACGCCTTATAGCATCCTCTTCGTGGCGAGCATGGCTTTCGCCCACCTTTTCTTTCCCCTTGCCGGGGACATCTCCGGCCAGTGGGGTCCCATCAGCCTTCTTAAGGCGCTTGCCACCACGAGGTGGGGAGACGGGAGGAGACCGAATCTGAACTGGGGGGGCAGCCGGTCTTGGAACTTTAGCCCCCTCAGGCCTGTTCGACATGGCGAGCACGGCTTGTGGAGGGTCCCCTCTCCTTTTCTTCCCTCTTGGTGGCCCCATTTCAAGGACCCTCTGTTCAAGAAGAGCGTAGCTTGGGGGAACGGCGACTGTTACTTGCTCGGCTAAAAAAAAAAAAAAAAAAAAAAGAGGCGAATTAGGAAGTTAAAATTAGACGAGCAAGTTAAACATGTAAACGACGAACAAAACTTGAGCAGAGAGTTAGGAATTTCCATACCAGGGGGCACCTCAGCTTGAGCCTCCAAATGATGTGGGTAAGTCAAAAGGCGAGCAGCTTTTTGACACCTTGATCGGCAGAGATAGTCTATAGTTCTATCTGCTTTATTGCGGAGGCCGACCAAGCACGAAGTAAACAGGAACTCGGAGTTCAACTCCTCTTCTTTCGAATCCCACTTGGGTAGACGAGGGCCTGCGAACAAACAAAAAAAGTTAAATTAGAACAACTGTCCAAAGGCGAGCAAGAATTGAACTTACGTTTCAGTTTTCCATAGGCTGCTGGAGAATTTATTCGTCCAGGGCCGCCGTGTGGACCAGAAGATGCTCGCCAGTCACCCCCAATCCAGAAGAAGTGCTGTTTCCAATCACGAATCTTGTTCGGCACCTCTTCCACCATTTTCAACCCAGTCCTGGCCTTGAGGTAGTGATAGCCATCTTCTCCTCGGGGGCAACTTGTGATTGTCATCAGGTAGTTGATCTCTTCCGCAGTGATCCGATCAACGTACCCCTCCAAAGCGAACAGGCACATGGAGCCCAAAAGGTTCATCCACCCAATTGGAGTAATTTGGGTGATGGCCAAGTTGGTCGCCTCCAGGAATCGACCAACAACAGGTGGAAGAGGTAACTTCAACCCAGCAATCAAGGTGTGGATGTTGATCGCCGTGCATCCGGGAGGTGGGCGATCAGCTCTTTCCTTTCTCCGAGGAGCCCACATGTAGATATCATATGGGATCTTATAGTCTTTCCGGATGGAGTCCAGTTCATCTTCGCGAACAACACTCTTGATCTTGCTCGCCTGGTAATCAGTCTTCACCTTGTCCATTATTTGTCTTTGTGGACGAGGAAAGCTGTTCGCATACCTTTCAGCATATGCTCGCCATTCGAATAGGCGAGCAACCCCAGCCGGGATCTCACTTTCCCGCATCCTTGGGGATGGAAAATTGATACCCTCCAAAAATTCACGAGTGAGCTCGTTGAGATCTGGATCTTCAGATTCGGCAGAAGACGAAGAATTTTCGTCCCGATTTTTGTTCGCCACAACCGTTAGTTCTCTCCCAGATGGGCCCACACCGGTGTCCTCCACAGAGCGAACCACAGAATCCACGTGAAGATCCGACGCCGAGGAAATCTCGAAGGGAGGTTGATCGACGGGGATCGCGACTGGAAAGAGTGGGTCTAAGGTCTCCTCAGTCTTATTGCTCGAGTGCGAAGACATAGAAGAGGAAGAAAATTCCAGGCGGCGGTAGAAAGAGTTGCAGACGGCGGCGTTGTCCCGGAGAAGACGATGGCGCTCTAACCCACACGGCGGCGATGGCGTTTTCAAGAGAAAAAGTAAAGAAAAGAAAAGAAATAAGAGGATAACTACCTTGTTTCAAAGATTGGAGGCCAAACACTGGAAGAATAGATGCCGGAGAAGCTTGGAATCGCCGGAGGAAGGAAGGATTCGCCGGAGCACTGTTGCAAGAGGGGGAAAAGTGGGAAAAATTTCAGTTTTCCCACTATTTAAACCCCAAGCAAAAACGGGGTCCCAGGCGTAATTTTCCGAAAGTTCTGGGGCTCAACTGGAAGAAGGCGGGGTAAATTCCGAGCTAAACTAGAAGATGAAGGACCTATAAACAATTATAGGGGCGCGTCGCCTTGGGGCTGCTCGCGCGTGAGCGGCGCGCAATCATTGCGCTGGCGTCATCTTCGTGATCTCCCCAGATCATGGGAAGACGAAACGGTTATTCCAACATTGCTCGTCACAGAGATGTTGTTCGTCCAAATCTTGGCCAAGACGATATCCTAACTACAGTTGCTCGCCGCAAAATTACTCGTCTGGTGCAACATCTAGTCAGGATAGGGGGCAATTGTTGATAGGCGAACATCATCTAAATATGGAGCGAACAATTATTGAAGTCTATAACAAAGAAAATCACTATTTGGGCGCATTAACCAACCTGGGAGGTGTATGAAGTGACGAACAACTCTCCCGACGAACAACTAATGGGCGAACAGGTATTAAGGCCCGGGACCAAGAATGAGCCAACTGTGGAGTCATCCATGACGAACAACTTGGTCAGAATATGATACAACAAATAGCCAAGGAGGTGTGTACAAGTGAACAAAGGACAAAGATCCCAAAGTCAAGCTAAACAAAGGCATAAGGCGAACAACTTCCCAAGTACAACCTCAAGAGGCGAACAACTTTCGGTTGGAGAATCAACAAGATCCATCAAGCCGACCTAGGCGAACAACAATGAGTCCGAGATAAGACCAAAGAAGACTTTGTAACTAAGATTTAGCTTAGATAAGGTCAAACTAGAGTCAAAGGACACATGTCAAGCATGCAGGCTAGGGAGACCAAGAGTCAGAGACACCTCCTGCTTGCTCGTCTCTATAAATAGTTGCTCTCCAGCTTATGAAATACAAGAAAAAAATTCATAAACACTCCCAAACACACACAAGTACACCTTAACGCGCACGCATACGAAATTATTTCAATTTCGATTTTCATATATCCGAATTCGATAACTTAAACCCCGATTTACCATTTACGGTGGTAATCAATCACACGTTATTGATTGGTGACGTAAAAACGGATTAAAACAGCCACTAATCCTCACGATTAGATTCGTTCACCAACACGATCGGGTCTAACCCGAAAGATTTGCGACGGACTACTGTCCGTCGCAAATTCTGTGCGGCCCGGCCGGGTCAGACCCGCCAATTTTGCGACGGATTTGTCCGTCGTTAATTTGCGACGGAGGGCAAAATCCGTCACAAAAATTAGCTACGGCTGTTTTAGGAACGGATACGTGTCCGTCACATAATCCATCGCAAAACACAGTTTATCCGTCGCAAAACAGTGTTTTTTTTGTAGTGTATATTAACATGACTATAGTATCAATCTTTTAAGATATTTAAGACATGATTATAAACAATTTATTTTAGTGTAGTCAAATTTTCCCTACTTACCTGAGACACAATTTTTTTAACTTAAATGATACTACCTCCGTCCCCCAAAAGTATGGCTTTTAGTTTTTTTCCACAATTTTGTTTTCTTCACCATTTAATCGTCACTTAATATTTTCACATGTCATCAGTTTTAATTCACAAACAACATCTTAACTCATAAATGGATCATGCAATACATAAAAATATTCTTATTTTATCTATTTTATTTACGTTTTCTTAGGACCTGACAAAAACAAACGACCATACTTTTGGGGGACGGAGGGAGTATTAAAGTTGAACTATGTTATTATTGCATTTTGTCAACAACTTACCCTATAAACAATTAATTAGTTATATTATACTCCTATATAAATAAACACGTGCTTCAATAACCTAGATTGATGCAAGAATATGTTATAAAATTAATACAGATTGATATTTACATAAAATTAGTATCCGTACCGTACGTATCTCGTTATTGAAGCGGATTAATATTTACATAAATTAATTATTTTTTATATTTCTCGTAAACACCTTTCTGAGTTGGTCTCCGTACCAGCATTCTTATTGTTGAAACTTTTAAGAAGAATAAATATATGTTTTCAAAAAAAAAAAAAGATGAATAAACATATATATATATATATATATATATATATATATATATATATATATATATAGAGAGTGAAACTGGTTTATACATAAATCACCGAAGGGTATTAGTTGTTTTCAATGAAGAGTATTAGTTATATTTAATGAAGAGTATTACTGATTTACACTAAAGAGTCTTAGTTGTTCGGTGAAAATTAACTAAGACTCTTCAGTGTAAACTAGTAATACTCTTCAGTAAAAACAACTAATACTTTTCAGTGAAAACAACTAATACCCTTCAATAATTCATATATAAACCAATTTCACTCTATACATACTCATATATATATATATATTTATTCATTTATTCAAGAAATGGATTAGCGGTCAGCCAGATATGTGGAACTATGTTAGGCCCACAGGCCATGGTCAAGCCCAATAAGAAATACTTATGTCTTTCAAATACCAAGTTATAGATTATGACTGGATGGGCCTAAGAGTTTGAAAAAAAAATCCATTCAATTTGTAGCTTCGAAATTTGGATGAATAATTAAAAAAAAAAAGGATGATATTAAGGATTATTTAATGGAACATTTTGTGAGATGTCACAACAGTAATGAAAAAGTAATTGAATTTTGTAAGAAAATATTATAGTAAAACATTGTGAAATAGTGTTAAAATACAATGATGATAGTTGAACTTTAGAATGTTAAATAAAACTCTCGATAGAGATATATTTTGAAGTATGGATATTATATAAATTTGTAAAAGTATTACGTCTCTATTATAAGACAATAATATACTTAGACATGTTCAATCAACTATAAGTCGTAATATTCTAAATGTACACACATATATATGGATACAAAAAGTTGTCCAAATCTTTTATTTCTCTCATGTAATAGGGTAGAGTAGTTTATACATTAAACCCATTTTATTGATGCAAATATTCTAAGCATGTAATTGGCCCATAATCCCCTAAAAGCTAATTACTATGCATTAAATGTTGTCACAAATACCCCACCAAACATTAAATTAAGATACATAAATTTCCGATTACTTGATTTTCTTTGAATTTAACAATTGGCTAGCTTATAAAGAATGAGATTTCTTCCGTTGAATTTAATAATTGATTATTTTATTGAGAACGTCTTTTCATAAGTTATTTCTATATTATTATATTATCCAAAACATGGCTAGATGTGATCTAAGGAGCCCGGATCCAGCTGTGTGGCTAAATTTGAAAATGTCCACATTTTTATTTGATTATTATTATATTTTCCCATTTGAACCAATGATTGTGTTCGAATTATTGCGATATGTCTAGCCGGAGCTTTGTCTCAAAATTAGGGTTGAACGACAATACTCTCCTCTTCTCAAATTTCACGGTGCACCGTAAAATTTATAAATTACATCACATCTCACTGGTAAGTAATAATTATGTATAAAAATATATTTGCTTGGTTTAATTCATTTAAATTGAATAATATTCATCATCAAAAAACTATTTTATTTATTTAAATACTACAAATCAACTATTATATTAAAGTTTAAAAAAATCAACTGTTAAAATTAATTTCGAACAGAGGTAGTATTATTTTATTTTTTCAGCAATAAATTTGGGTGTAAATTTATAATATTTGGTCGGTAGAATTTGTACCCACACATTTAGATAATAGAGACACAACTTCTTTGAGATAGTTTGTATTCACACATTTAGATTTAGATTCAAAACTTTCTCTATCAATCAGTACGGCCGACTTCAACATTCATAATATATTGTTATATTCTTTTTAAAATACTACCAAAATTTGCATATATCTATTTAGGGTATGTATAGTGTGAAATTGGTTCATATCTTTGAAGACATTAGTTGTTTTCATTAAAAAATATTAGTTATTTTTTCTGAAGAGTATTTAGTTGTTGTCACTAAAAAATACTAGTTGTTTTCACTAAACAATAAAAATAAACTAATACTTTTCATTATAAATGTTACACCCGATAATACCAGGTGACGGTCAGCGGGTTGGGGACCCGCCACGAAGATACATGGTCTGACTTAATCAAGGCCGCACCCACAACTGGGGTAACCCGAGTTATGAAGAACAAGGAACACCGGACAAAAGGTAAGCCAGCGGGCTCGAAAGCCCCATAGGGGAGGAGCTTTAAGGCGAAGAGGTTTTTATCCTAGCTGCCCGACGTGACTTCCCATTGGGAAATCGTCGGGATTCAGGCTGCTCCTCGCCCCGTCTGGAGGCATCAAGGGAAAGTCAACCACTTGGTTTGAGTTGTCCCATCGAACGTGCGAATGTGACAGAGACAGGGTAGGGCCAGAAGGTGAAGTCAAGTCAACTAGGGTCAACAGAGACACGTGACATGTCATGATTGACCCATAAAAGGGGCAATAACCAATCATTACTGACCACCTAGAATTCAGCGGGGCCCACAGGAAGACAGGTCCAGTGGGCATCCTAGATTTGTAACTATAAATAAGGCATTTAAGGCCCATTTATAAGGGACACTATTAATGAGAAAAAACTCCTCTAGAGAGCATTAGACACTATAACATTCATTGACATTCATAATTATTTTTATCATTCTTTCCCGGTTAAGAGCTTTTCACTAATCTCTATCTAGAAATTGCTATCAACAATAAACAACTCATACCCTTCAGTAAAAACAACTAATATTTTTTAGTGAAAACAATTAACATTCTTTAATGTTTTATACATGAACCAATTTCAATCTATATTTTGTAGTCTATTTATATATTCGTCTTAATTCCTATTTGCTTTGCTTTCAATTTTTTAGTATATATACATACAAATTAAGAAATTATATAAATGAATTAATTTTATATTTGTTGACGATCAATTCTAATCTTGAAGATTAATGACTGTTTTAAGCTGTTTTAGGTGGTTAATTGATCATCAAACAATTACGTGTGATTGATCACTAACGTAATTAGTGAATACGAATTTTCGGGTTTAGATGGATTAGAATCGTACAAAAGCTCACGTGTTTAAGTTCGATCGTAGGTTAATCGAGCTGCTTTAGATTCGTAATCGAAGTTTGGACGTGTATAATAATTTGTGCTTGTTTTATTTGCTGAAAAAATCCAAGTATTTATAGACTTTTGCCCAGCAGGAGGTGGCACGACCTTTGGCCGACCAAGCCTGCATGCTCGACACCTGTCCTTTGACTAATTTGACCTTATCTTAACTAAATTCTATCCTTATCTACTGGACTTGCTCGCAGTTAGGAGCTGTTCGTCACTTTGGACTTGTCCTTGAAGAGTCTTTAGTCTAATTCTGATGGTCTTTCATCTTGTTTAATTGTTATTTCGGCGCTGTGGTGGGATCTGATCGGCAGGACGCCGTTTGAGCTCGTCATGTGGCTTTTGATTTGATTTTGTTCGCCTATGTGTCTTGATCGTATGTAGGTTTTGCTCGCCGGATATCTTGGGTAAATCATGTGTTAACTCCAGTTTAATTTTTGTGTGATTTGCGCTAATCCTGGTCGCCCAAATGTTGCTCCTGCTCGCCTATCAACAATTGCCCCCTTGCCGATCAATAAATTGTGAAGATGGTGAATGAGTACTTTTTGGGTTGGCAACTTTTAAGTGTCACTAGTGCGAGCAAGAATGTCCCTGGGGCGAGCAGTTTTTCACGGGCTGACAACATTGGTCGAGCAGACTCGGGTTGGGGACGGTTGGAATCCCAAGGTCTGGGCACGGCTCGAGGTGTGACGTGGGCGGAATGATTACTGCCGCCCACGCGCACACGATCCTGAGGCAACGCGCCTTCCCGCTTTGTCGGACAGGTGCTGCACGCGCCCAGAATTTGCAATTTGGTCCTTCCATTTTCGACTTTGTTCGCCCGGTACCCCGTTTTTCCAGAAGTATATAAGGAAATTTTTCTTCATTTTTTTCATTTTCACACTGTTTCTTAAGCGCGAATTCCTCTTTCTTCATTCTTTCAAATTTCCGGCGATCGTTTCCAGCTTCCGGCGATCTTCAAACAACGTCAAGGTAGTTTTTTCTCTGCTTTTTTCTTCTCTTTCTTCTTTTCTTGCGTCGTGTGCGTTCTAGACTCACCGAAAATTCCTACTCCGCCGTGGAAAATTCCGAGCCGCCGTGTTCTTCCCTTGCCGGAATCTGCAAAACCCTAGCATCTTTCCCTTAACTTATTGGATGGCGTCGCACTCTGAGACCGGTTCTTTTCCTCCCCGGAATCCTGAAAAATGGCCCATCGAAGAGAATCCTCCTATAGTCAATTTGGAATCCGATCCCGAGGTGGCTTCGGTTGCACGCTCGGTCAATTCTGGAGCTCATCCCTCCGGGGAAAGAGAGGAGCGAGCAAATCCTGCTCGCCAGCTCTTAGAAGAGACGAGCTCGGACCTCCACGAAAACGAGGACGAAGAGGTCGAGGTACTTCAGCCGGTGAACCTTGACGAACTAACCTGGGCCTATCTCAAAGACATCAACTTCCCTGCGCCCAGACTGATCGAGCATCGGGTTCCAGTAGCAGTTGCTCGCCGTGTGAACTGGAATGAATACGAAAAGGAGCACTCCAACCGCTTCGTTATTCCTGCTCGCGGAGTACGGAAGCTAAAGGCGACCGAGTTCGCAGCGAGTTGTATCGTGTCCGCCATCACCGAGGAGAACTTGACCGAGATTCGGAGGGATTACAAGATTCCCTTTGACATCCCGATGTATGCTCCTTTGGTGGACGACAGAGCTGACGGCCCACCACGCGGATTGACGGCGATCAACCTCGCCACCCTAAATGCTGGAGTTTCTTTGCCGTTGTACCCTTTGGTCGGCCAATTCCTACATGACGTGAACTTGGCTATCACCCAACTTACTCCCGTTGGGTGGATAAATCTGATGGCCCTGATGGTGATGTTCGCCCTGGAGGGGTATCCCAACAGGCTGTCCACCGAGGAAGTTAGCTACCTGATGACGATGACCGGCTGCACTGGGGAAGAGGCGGGCTGGTACTATCTGAAGGCGCGACCAGGCCAAAAACTTGTCGAGGATATTCCTGGGAAAGTGCGAGATTGGAAGCATGACTGGTTCTGGATCGGAGGCGACTGGCGTGCTTCTGCTCGCTCTTCAGGGGGTTCTGAACGAATCGAGACCCCGGCGGAGTTTAGGGAATTAAAGCGTGAGTCTTACCTCTTTGAAGTGGTTGGACTAATTTTAATTCTCTTTTTCCTTTGTTTCAGGTCCCAAGAACTTGGGGTGGCGAACTGTGAAGAATAGCATAAGCGATCAATTCCTGTTCGTTGCGTGTTTGATCGCCCTTCGTCGCCGAGAGGATCGAAGTATTGGCTATCTCTTCTCCGAGGATACACTGCGAGTTGCTCATCTCACGACCTACCCTCACCATCTCGAGGCTCTAGCTCGTATCCCAGAGGGTAAGTATCTTCATATTGGGCGAACAGATCTGGTCGGTCTTACACTTAGTATTAATTTGTTTTTCATGTCCTTTACAGATCAGCTCGCCTCAGTTGCGCTCCACCCTTCCTTCCTAGAGCTCGATAACCGTGTCTGGGAGATACCGACCAAAAAAGGACGCAAGAAGTCGGATCCTCTCTCGAAGAACATCGCCCTTGCGGCCAAGGGTGGTAAAGGCGACCCTAGGCAAGCCGGGGGGTCGAGCTCAGCACAGCCTCCTGCCCCAGTGGCGAGTCCGCCCAAGACACTAGTCCCGAGGACGAAGAGACTTCTTTGCGGAGATGGCACTCCCGTCTCTGAGGCTGAAAAGGCAGCCAAATGACTTGATGCGATTTTACTAGCTTTTACTCGTAGCTTCCCCGCAAGAGTACGGGTTCACAGTAGTATGGGCAAGTATAGGGACCAAGTAGTATCGAACCCAAGGGAAGGTATGTATGCGAATAGATCCCTGAAGATCTACGCGTCGTAGTTAATATGAGTGTATTGTTTTTGGATTTTTGGAAAGATTAATTAAACTAAACTAAAATTATCCTACGAATGCAAAAGGAAAATTAAACGAAGTATCAAAATGTGTGTTTTCAAATATGAGATGGTGATGCTTAAGATAGGAATCCCTACGTATACTAACGGAGCAGGTACATAATCAAAATAATTGTGACACACAAGAATTAACCTAAGTCTGAGAATGCAAGGTGAAAGCTCAAGATTCTAAACCCTAATACTTTACCCTAACACTCGACTTCACGAATCTACTAACGAGTTACTAGATTGTGCTTAATTAATGAGACCTTAATTTAACTAAGGTGATGCGGTCGTCCTCCTTCGCTAAACCGGTAGATGAATTAACCTTTCCTAAACTCTCTCGTTAAGTCTACTCGTTGTTAAAGAGTGATACGGTCGTCCTCTCTCTAGCACCTTTCGAACGAAATTCAAGAGCGAAGTCTAGATTAATTTTAAGAATTCATTAACCAAGAGAATTAAAACCTAACATCACAAGTTACCCTAATTACGTACCCACAACCTACTTCTACGAGTTCATCCTACCCTAAGCATGCAAGGGTTTTAGCTAGACATAGATTTAACGTAAACAATAACAATTAGACTAGTGACGAATATGAACATGGTAATTAAATCAACGAAAAGATCGTACATAAACTAGGGTTTTAAGATATAAAGAAATAAACTGAAATTAATTAGCAAAACGAGGTATCAACGTATTAAAGAACAAAAGATATTAAGAAACGAAACTAAAACGTGAAATCGTAATGTGAATTCGTAAGCAAAAACCTAAAAAACGTAAAATTAAACTTGCTCGTCTCTTCTCTTCCTTCTCTCTCTAAAAATTCTCTGTAAAAGTGATGTGGTATGTTCGGGGGTCCTTCAAAACGTGTTTGGAAGAGATATATATAGGCAACGGGCCGATTCGTGAACTCGTGGGCAGAAAAACGTAAGTTGGTGAAAATGCCTTGGAAGGGCTCGAGCAGACCCGCTCGAGCGGGTCGCTCGAGCTCTTTTGGTCGAGCGGTTCTGGTGCTCGAGCGGGGCGCTCGAGCTCTCTTGGTCGAGCGGTTCTGGTGCTCGAGCGGGGCGCTCGAGCTATCTCCCTCGAGCGGCCCAAACTTTCTGTATGTTTTTAGGCACTCGATCTACTTCACTCGAGCGGGGCGCTCGAGTGACGATGCTCGAATGGGTCTTCCTTCCTTTGCAACTAACACTTTTCTTCACACGTACTAATACCAATCGTATTTCTTCGATATCTTCTCATCCGGGCATCCGTTTGAGTCGATTCAAAGTCCTACGAACTCCATTTTTCATCCTCGATTCACCTATGAGTATCAAAGAGACAAATTCATCAATGTATAGAAATAGTACTCATTTGGCTCTAAAAACTCAATAAATTCGACCAAAACTAGGGCGTTTCTAGCTATGAATCATGACAATTTCACGCCTAATCAACCCCCCCAAACTTACCATATTGCTTGTCCCCAAGCAATGAAATAATAAGTCAAGTGAAATTGTTAGGAATGAGTAAAAAAAATCAATCATGCAAGCTAATGAACTCAAGCTTCAAAAGTCAATCACCCGTATACTCACTCACTTTCTTTTATCATACTCATGCAACAATTACAAGAAACACCAAGATCAAGCATGGATGTGCACTCAACGATGTGTTTCGCTCCCTCACAAGTGTATAACAATGATCAAGGGACTCACTCAAACAATCAATCACACAAATTGGCAGCCATAGGCTTGTAAGTGCTCTTAACTTCGACCGTACTCTAGAAATCAATGCCGAATCAAAAAGGACTTTTCTCAAGGTTGTAATGTAGGCTCTTTGGACAGGTGGGATAACAATATAAGGTAAAGTGACTAAAGTGAATGGATAATAGAAAATCAAACTTTGGCACTTCGAGATTAGGAACAGACTACTTCAAACATATTCAATCAACACTCTTTCAATTCCACTTTTCTCAACACTTCAATTTCTTTTTTTCTAACTCTTTTCACTTTTTTTTTTCAATCACTTCACTTTTTTTTTCTTTTTCGCACAAACACATGAGCTCATGTTTCTTTTGCTCATTCTCAATTTTTTTCTCTTTTCCCACAACTCAAAACTTCATTACACCTTCTTCTCATATTCACTCAACAAACAACCTTTTCCTTTTTCAACTCAATTCACTCCCTTCACATTCACACTTTCCTATTCTCCACTCAAATTGGGACAAAAAGGCTTAGGAACTTGGAATAGTGTTTATATGTGCTAGCAAATAAAATAGGCTTTAGGCTCAAAGGGGCTAACAAGGGACGAATGTCAATGGTAAGGAAATTTTTTTGCTAAGTGACTCAATAAAATCAAAGATGGCCTAAGATCACATTCGGCATATCAAACTAGACACAATCAAGAAGCAAGAGCACACACAAGTTCTAGCATCCTCTAAGGTGATGATTCACTCACAAACGAAGAGATTAAATCATGCATTTAAATCTCGTAAGGCTCAACTCTCACGGCTTTCACATACATGCTAGTCCTAGTGAATTCTCACTCTCATCACACAAGCACTCAAAAGAAAACTCATAAGCATACAAGTTATTTTCCAAATCAGCTCAAACTCAAACACTCACACAAAAGAATTTCTAACTCACCCTTACAACTCACTCTACTCATCAAATCATACTCAAAGATAGCAATCAACAAGCATAAGATGTTTGATAGGCATGAAATATGCAATAGCGAGTCAAATCAAAATCACTCCAAGGAGTATCTCAACAAACCAATAATCAATCAAACTCAACTCAAAGATAAGGGCGTGCATGCATGTGCAATGTAACAAGAAACATAAAAAAAACTCCACCCCCCCAAACTCCGACCTTGCTAGAGGTCTAAGTTTGGGGTTGTGGGTTACCTCAACCAAATAATTCTGTTTCTCTCACTAGCTTTGCACACTCCCTTGCTTGAGTTGGTCCCTTCAATCTAAATAACTCCATGATACCTTTACTCCTTTAGAGACAAGCCTACAAGCAACTCACTCAAATACGAGGTTAAACATACGACTCAAAATAACTCCCTAATATCTAAAAAAAAACTCAAAGCAAATAAAAAATAAATAATGGGTTGCCTCCCATTCAATGCTATTTTTAAGGTCCTCATGTCGGACCGAGCTCAAAGGAGCTTATGGGACATCATACTCAAAGTTACCTCCCTTACTCTCATAAGAGTGGTGTTTGAACTCCTTTCCTTGATGTCCCTCCATCATGAGTTCCTTTCCTCTTTTCTCATTCCCAAGTGTTATGGGTCTCAACTCCTTCTTTCCTTTATCTGGAGGAGTCTTACCAAACAAGTTCTTGAATTTTGACTTCTTCTTCTTAACTCCTCATTTTCCCTCTAGCTGGACCACATCCACTTTCTTCACCTCTTCATCCTTCAACTTCTTCACTTTATCCCTATCAGAATAATCAAGATCATAATGCTCATGGGTTAAATAGTCAAGTGAAGGACTAACAAAATCATAAATATGAGAAGGATTAGGGATAGAAGGTGTGTCTTCAACACTAGGATCAATGGCATCCATGCAATACAAGCTCTCATCCTCCTTCGGGTGCTTCATGGCTTCATATAGGGAGATCTTCACTTCTTGATCATCAACCTTCAACGTAATCTTCCCATTTGCCACGTCTAGCACCATCCTCGCTGTAGCTAAGAACGGTCTTCCCAATATCAGGGGCACGTGCTCATCTTCCTCCATCTCAAGCACTACAAAGTCGACTGGAAAAATGTGATCTCCAACTCTCACGAGGACGTCTTCAACCACACCTTGAGGTCTAGTAATAGACCGATCGACAAGTTGAAGCGTCATCATTGTGGGTTGAAGTTCACCACCTTCCAACTTCTTGAAAAGCGACAGTGGCATAAAATTAATGCTCGCTCCGAGGTCGCACAACGCTCCCTTCTTGATCCCGTTCCCAAAGTCACATAAGATCGTGAAGCTCCCGGGATCCTTCAGCTTTGGTGGAAGCGCCTTGTGTATTAATGCACTCACCTCGTGATTCAGCTGCACCAACTTCGGCTCATCCACTCGCCGTCTTTTCGCGATCAAGTCATTCAAAAACTTTGCATAATGCGGCATCTGTTCCAAAGCATCATAAAAAGGAATGTTAATGTGAAGTTGTTTAAAAACATCAAGAAATTTAGCAAACTTTTCATCAAGCTTCTTTTTCATGAAGCGCTGTGGATACGGGACGGGTATCACAGATTTGGGTACCCCATATTCATCTCTTTCTGTTTCTTTCACTTTATCCCTTGCTTCCTTTGCCTTCTTCCACTTAGGAACTCTCTCACCCTTCTCAATGCCTTCTTCTTCAAGCTCCTTGCTTGCTTGAGTGCTCTCATCCTCAACCTTCTTCTCAATTCCTTCACTTTCAATCCCCTCAACTTGGGGCGTCTCAGAATCAGCAAGCATCTGAGGACCTTCATAGTTGGTTCCACTTCTAAGCTGAATCGCCTTGCAATGCTCTTTCGGGTTCCCCTCCGGCACGGAAGGATATTTCCCGGCTCTCTATTCACCATCTTTGCAATCTGGCTCATCTGGAACTCTATAGAAGTGAACCACCTATTGTTCTCTTGTTGAGTTCTAGTCCACTCAACGTTCATCTTCTGGAGGTCTTGATCACGTTGATCACCCTTTTTATTCAACTCCTTCACATCGTACTGCCAAAGATGACAACCTCTTACTACCTTCCTCCACCTTCTGAAGGATAGCTCTCAACATCTCCTCGGTTGATGCACCCCCTTCTCCACCGGGAGGTTTAGACCCCGGATCAACACCTGCAGGAACAGTAATACCAGCTTTTGGGTTAGCATAAGAAAAGTTCTCATTCTTCCTCCATGTGTTTTGAGGAGGCTGCTGGCCTCCTTGAACTCCTTGTGTGTTCCTCCATTGATTTTGAGGTGGCTGTGGGCCTGGAGGTACAAATGGTTGACCATAAGAAGGTCTTCCAAACTGATTTCCACCTTGGTAGCCATTCTGATTGTAATACGGACCTCCCATGTAATTGGCTACCTCTTGTTGTCCACTTGGCTGGTCTACTCTCTCATTCTCTACTGCATGCTCTCCAACCATATTCTTCCCCATCTCGAGGTTGTTGATCTTCTCCATCATAGCCATCAATAGCCTTCCCGTTCCTTCACCCTCTTCAACCTGATGAACTCTCTGAAAATCTGGATCTCCATTCCAAACCCCGGCATTCGTGACAATGTTATCAACGATCTCTTTACACCTCTCTATGCCTTGATTCAGGAATGCTCCTCCCGCACAGGCGTCTAAATGGTCTTGCCCCGCCTTGTTGGCACCACTGTAGAAGAATGCCATCACATCTCCCTCATTGTACCCATGCTGCGGGCACTCTATCAGCATGTTTGAGTATCTCTCCCACGCTTGACGTAAGTCCTCTCCTTGCTTCTGGCGGAAGGAAGAGATCTCAATCCTAGCCTTGATCGTCCTAGATGGAGGGTAGAATCGCTCGAGGAACAGACGCTCGAGCTCGGCCCAAGTGGTAATACCTCCCCGCGGAAGCGTATTATCGTACCACTCCTTGGCTATTCCCGTCAATGAGAATGAGAACAGCCTAAGCCTCTTGGCATCTTCAGACATGCCATTGTAATTGAAAGTAGATGCTATCATGAGAAAACTCCTCAGATGTGTATGAGGATTCTCCTTCCCGATCACCCCCTTGAACTGATTCTCGGTAAGCAGCTTTAAAATCCCCGGGGATATCGAGAAGTTGTTCGCCTCAACAGGAGGCAACGCCACTCCATCATAGTCCCGTTGTGGCTGCGCTGCAAACCTCCCTCGAATAGCCATATTGTGATCTACGTTCTGAGGAAAGTGTTGAGGATTAGCAGCAGGTACTGGTACTTGTTGGGGTGGTGGTGGGTAAACAGGTGGTTGATTATAGACTGGGGGTGTAGGATACGGGTATGGTGGGTAAGGATAAGGTGGGTATGGGTAATATTGGTACACTGGGTTGTTGAAAGGGTTATTTGGGTTTTGTGGGTAAGCAGGGTTTTGGTTCTGGCTTTGGGGTTGTGTTTGTGCAGAGTTGATTGTGTCTTGTGGGTTTGGGTGTGGGCTCTCAGTTCCCCCTATGGGTATCTGCTGATTACTGCTGTTTCCATTGGCACCCTCTGCCCGTTCCACAAGAGCAGTATACTCTGCAGCTATTTTGTCTAACTCCCCAAGTTCATCAGAAATCCTGTCTTTGTTTCCCGCGGCAGTAGTCATTCTTCTCAGGAAGGCTCGGTTCCTTCTAGCTATTGTCTCAGGATCTGCAGGTAACCTCTCTTCGCTCGTATTGCCTTGTGAACTTGTTTTCATAAACCTGAAACACTAGCAGAAGGATCAAAACGCAACTGCCGAATAAATAAAAATAAAAATATAACAGAAAAGAAAGCACTCACTACTAACTACTAAGCTATCGACAAGTCATATTCAAAAAACATACAGCGCCATCCCCGGCAACGACGCCATTGACTTGATGCGATTTTACTAGCTTTTACTCGTAGCTTCCCCGCAATAGTACGGGTTCACAGTAGTATGGGCAAGTATAGGGACCAAGTAGTATCGAACCCAAGGGAAGGTATGTATGCGAATAGATCCCTGAAGATCTACGCGTCGTAGTTAATATGAGTGTATTGTTTTTGGATTTTTGGAAAGATTAATTAAACTAAACTAAAATTATCCTACGAATGCAAAAGGAAAATTAAACGAAGTATCAAAAGGTGTGTTTTCAAATATGAGATGGTGATGCTTAAGATAGGAATCCCTACGTATACTAACGGAGCATGTACATAATCAAAATAAATGTGACACACAAGAATTAACCTAAGTCTGAGAATGCAAGGTGAAAGCTCAAGATTCTAAACCCTAATACTTTACCCTAACACTCGACTTCACGAATCTACTAACGAGTTACTAGATTGTGCTTAATTAATGAGACCCTAATTTAACTAAGGTGATGCGGTCGTCCTCCTTCACTAAACCGGTAGATGAATTAGCCTTTCCTAAACTCTCTCGTTAAGTCTATTCGTTGTTAAAGAGTGATACGGTCATCCTCTCTCTAGCACCTTTCGAACGAAATTCAAGAGCGAAGTCTAGATTAATTTTAAGAATTCATTAACCAAGAGAATTAAAACCTAACGTCACAAGTTACCCTAATTACGTACCCACAACCTACTTCTACGAGCTCATCCTACCCTAAGCATGCAAGGGTTTTAGCTAGACATAGATTTATCGTAAACAATAACAATTAGACTAGTGACAAATATGAACATGGTAATTAAATCAACGAAAAGATCGTACATAAACTAGGGTTTTAAGATATAAAGAAATAAACTGAAATTAATTAGCAAATCAAGGTCTCAACGTATTAAAGAACAAAAGATATTAAGAAACGAAACTAAAACGTGAAATCGTAATGTGAATTCGTAAGCAAAAACCTCAAAAACGTAAAATTAAACTTGCTCGTCTCTTCTCTTCCTTCTCTCTCTAAAAATTCTCTGTAAAAGTGATGTGGTATGTTCGGGGGTCCTTCAAAACGTGTTTGGAAGAGATATATATAGGCAACGGGCCGATTCGTGAACTCGTGGGCCGAAAAACGTAAGTTGGTGAAAATGCCTTGGAAGCGCTCGAGCAGACCCGCTCGAGCTCTTTTGGTCGAGCGGTTCTGGTGCTCGAGCGGGGCGCTCGAGCTCTCTTGGTCGAGCGGTTCTGGTGCTCGAGCGGGGTGCTCGAGCTATCTCCCTCGAGCGGCCTAAACGTTCTGTATGTTTTTAGGCGCTCGATCTACTTCACTCGAGCGGGGCGCTCGAGTGATGATGCTCGAATGGGTCTTCCTTCCTTTGCAACTAACACTTTTCTCCACACGTACTAATACCAATCGTATTTCTTCGATATCTTCTCATCCGGGCATCCGTTTGAGTCGATTCAAAGTCCTACGAACTCCATTTTTCGTCCTCGATTCACCTATGAGTATCAAAGAGATAAATTCATCAATGTATAGAAATAGTACTCATTTGGCTCTAAAAACTCAATAAATTCGACCAAAACTAGGGCGTTTCTAGCTACGAATCATGACAATTTCACGCCTAATCAACCCCCCCAAACTTACCATATTGCTTGTCCCCAAGCAATGAAATAATAAGTCAAGTGAAATTGTTAGGAATGAGTAAAAAAAATCAATCATGCAAGCTAATGAACTCAAGCTTCAAAAGTCAATCACCCGTATACTCACTCACTTTCTTTTATCATACTCATGCAACAATTACAAGAAACACCAAGATCAAGCATGGATGTGCACTCAACGATGTGTTTCGCTCCCTCACAAGTGTATAACAATGATCAAGGGACTCACTCAAATAATCAATCACACAAATTGGCAGCCATAGGCTTGTAAGTGCTCTTAACTTCGACCGTACTCTAGAAATCAATGCCGAATCAAAAAGGACTTTTCTCAAGGTTGAAATGTAGGCTCTTTGGACAGATGGGATAACAATATAAGGTAAAGTGACTAAAGTGAATGGATAATAGAAAATCAAACTTTGGCACTTCGAGATTAGGAACATACTACTTCAAACATATTCAATCAACACTCTTTCAATTCCACTTTTCTCAACACTTCAATTTCTTTTTTTCTAACTATTTTCACTTTTTTTTTTCAATCACTTCACTTTTTTTTTCTTTTTCGCACAAACACATGAGCTCATGTTTCTTTTGCTCATTCTCAATTTTTTTCTCTTTTCCCACAACTCAAAACTTCATTACACCTTCTTCTCATATTCACTCAACAAACAACCTTTTCCTTTTTCAACTCAATTCACTCCCTTCACATTCACACTTTCCTATTCTCCACTCAAATTGGGACAAAAAGGCTTAGGAACTTGGAATAGTGTTTATATGTGCTAGCAAATAAAATAGGCTTTAGGCTCAAAGGGGCTAACAAGGGACGAATGTCAATGGTAAGGAAATTTTTTTGCTAAGTGACTCAATAAAATCAAAGATGGCCTAAGATCACATTCGGCATATCAAACTAAACACAATCAAGAAGCAAGAGCACACACAAGTTCTAGCATCCTCTAAGGTGATGATTCACTCACAAACGAAGAGATTAAATCATGCATTTAAATCTCGTAAGGCTCAACTCTCACGGCTTTCACATCCATGCTAGTCCTAGTGAATTCTCACTCTCATCACACAAGCACTCAAAAGAAAACTCATAAGCATACAAGTTATTTTCCAAATCAGCTTAAACTCAAACACTCACACAAAAGAATTTCTAACTCACCCTTACAACTCACTCTACTCATCAAATCATACTCAAAGATAGCAATCAACAAGCATAAGATGATTGATAGGCATGAAATATGCAATAACGAGTCAAATCAAAATCACCCCAAGGAGTATCTCAACAAACCAATAATCAATCAAACTCAACTCAAAGATAAGGGCGTGCATGCATGTGCAATGTAACAAGAAACATAAAAAAAACTCCACCCCCCAAACTTCGACCTTGCTAGAGGTCTAAGTTTGGGGTTGTGGGTTACCTCAACCAAATAATTCTGTTTCTCTCACTAGCTTTGCACACTCCCTTGCTTGAGTTGGTCCCTTCAATCTAAATAACTCCATGATACCTTTACTCCTTTAGAGACAAGCCTACAAGCAACTCACTCAAATACGAGGTTAAACATACGACTCAAAATAACTCCCTAATATCTAAAAAAAAAACTCAAAGCAAATAAAAAATAATAATGGGTTGCCTCCCATTCAGCGCTATTTTTAAGGTCCTCATGCCGGACCGAGCTCAAAGGAGCTTATGGGACATCATACTCAAAGTTACCTCCCTTACTCTCATAAGAGTGGTGTTTGAACTCCTTTCCTTGATGTCCCTCCATCATGAGTTCCTTTCCTCTTTTCTCATTCCCAAGTGTTATGGGTCTCAACTCCTTCTTTCCTTTATCTGGAGGAGTCTTACCAAACAAGTTCTTGAATTTTGACTTCTTCTTCTTAACTCCTCCTTTTCCCTCTAGCTGGACCACGTCCACTTTCTTCACCTCTTCATCCTTCAACTTCTTCACTTTTATCCCTATCAGAATAATCAAGATCATAATGCTCATGGGTTAAATAGTCAAGTGAAGGACTAACAAAATCATAAATATGAGAAGGATTAGGGATAGAAGGTGTGTCTTCAACACTAGGATCAATGGCATCCATGCAATACAAGCTCTCATCCTCCTTCGGGTGCTTCATGGCTTCATATAGGGAGATCTTCACTTCTTGATCATCAACCTTCAACGTAATCTTCCCATTTGCCACGTCTAGAACCATCCCCGCTGTAGCTAAGAACGGTCTTCCCAATATCAGGGGCACGTGCTCATCTTCCTCCATCTCAAGCACTACAAAGTCAGCTGGAAAAATGTGATCTCCAACTCTCACGAGGACGTCTTCAACCACACCTTGAGGTCTAGTAATAGACCGATCGGCAAGTTGAAGCGTCATCATTGTGGGTTGAAGTTCACCACCTTCCAACTTCTTGAAAAGCGACAGTGGCATCAAATTAATGCTCGCTCCGAGGTCGCACAACGCTCCCTTCTTGATCCCGTTCCCAATGTCACATAAGATCATGAAGCTCCCGGGATCCTTCAGCTTTGGTGGAAGCGCCTTGTGCACTAATGCACTCACCTCGTGATTCAGCTGCACCAACTTCGGCTCATCCACTCGCCGTCTTTTCACGATCAAGTCCTTCAAAAACTTTGCATAATGCGGCATCTGTTCCAAAGAATCATAAAAAGGAATGTTAAAGTGAAGTTGTTTAAAAACATCAAGAAATTTAGCAAACTTTTCATCAAGCTTCTTTTTCATGAAGCACTGTGGATACGGGACGGGTATCACAGATTTGGGTACCCCCAATTCATCTCTTTCTGTTTCTTTCACTTTATCCCTTGCTTCCTTTGCCTTCTTCCACTTAGGAACTCTCTCACCCTTCTCAATGCCTTCTTCTTCAAGCTCCTTGCTTGCTTGAGTGCTCTCATCCTCAACCTTATTCTCAATTCCTTCACTTTCAATCCCCTTCTCAACTTGGGGCGTCTCAGAATCAGCAAGCATCTGAGGACCTTCATAGTTGGTTCCACTTCTAAGCTGAATCGCCTTGCAATGCTCTTTCGGGTTCCCCTCCGGCATGGAAGGATATTTTCCCGGCTCTCTATTCACCATCTTTGCAATCTGGCTCATCTGGAACTCTATAGAAGTGAACCGCCTATTGTTCTCTTGTTGAGTTCTAGTCCACTCAACGTTCATCTTCTGGAGGTCTTGATCACGTTGATCACCCTTTTTATGCAACTCCTTCACATCGTACTGCCAAAGATGACAACCTCTTACTACCTTCCTCCACCTTCTGAAGGATAGCTCTCAACATTTCCTCGGTTGATGCACCCCCTTCTCCACCGGGAGGTTTAGACCCCGGATCAACACCTGCAGGAACAGTAATACCAGCTTTTGGGTTAGCATAAGAAAAGTTCTCATTCTTCCTCCATGTGTTTTGAGGAGGCTGCTGGCCTCCTTGAACTCCTTGTGTGTTCCTCCATTGATTTTGAGGTGGCTGTGGGCCTGGAGGTACAAATGGTTGACCATAAGAAGGTCTTCCAAACTGATTTCCACCTTGGTAGCCATTCTGATTGTAATACGGACCTCCCATGTAATTGGCTACCTCTTGTTGTCCACTTGGCTGGTCTACTCTCTCATTCTCTACTGCATGCTCTCCAACCATATTCTTCCCCATCTCGAGGTTGTTGATCTTCTCCATCATAGCCATCAATAGCCTTCTCGTTCCTTCACCCTCTTCAACCTAATGAACTCTCTGAAAATCTGGATCTCTATTCCAAGCCCCGGCATTCGTGACAATGTTGTCAACGATCTCTCTACACCTCTCTAAGCCTTGATTCAGGAATGCTCCTCCCGCACAGGCGTCTAAATGGTCTTGCCCCGCCTTGTTGGCACCACTGTAGAAGAATGCCATCACATCTCCCTCATTGTACCCATGCTGCGGGCACTCTATCAGCATATTTGAGTATCTCTCCTACGCTTGACGTAGGTCCTCTCCTTGCTTCTGGCGGAAGGAAGAGATCTCAATCCTAGCCTTCATCGTCCTAGATGGAGGGTAGAATCGCTCGAGGAACAGACGCTCGAGCTCGGCCCAAGTGGTAATACCTCCCCGCGGAAGCGTATTATCGTACCACTCCTTGGCTATTCCCGTCAATGAGAATGGGAACAGCCTAAGCCTCTTGGCATCTTCAGACATGCCATTGTAATTGAAAGTAGATGCTATCATGAGAAAACTCCTCAGATGTGTATGATGATTCTCCTTCCCGATCACCCCCTTAAACTGATTCTCGGTAAGCAGCTTTAAAATCCTCGGGGATATCGAGAAGTTGTTCGCCTCAACAGGAGGCAACGCCACTCCATCATAGTACCGCTGTGGCTGCGCTGCAAACCTCCCTTGAATAGCCATATTGTGATCTACGTTCTGAGGAACGTGTTGAGGATTAGCAGCAGGTACTGGTACTTGTTGGGGCGGTGGTGGGTAAACAGGTGGTTGATTATAGACTGGGGGTGGAGGATACGGGTATGGTGGGTAAGGATAAGGTGGGTATGGGTAATATTGGTACACTGGGTTGTTGAAAGGGTTATTTGGGTTTTGTGGGTAAGCAGGGTTTTGGTTCTGGCTTTGGGGTTGTGTTTGTGCAGAGTTGATTGTGTCTTGTGGGTTCGGGTGTGGGCTCTCAGTTCCTCCTATGGGTATCTGCTGATTACTGCTGTTTCCATTGGCACCCTCTGCCCGTTCCACAAGAGCAGTATACTCTGCAGCTATTTTGTCTAACTCCCCAAGTTCATCAGAAATCCTGTCTTTGTTTCCCGCAGCAGTAGTCATTCTTCTCAGGAAGGCTCGGTTCCTTCTAGCTATTGTCTCAGGATCTGCAGGTAACCTCTCTTCGCTCGTATTGCCTTGTGAGCGTGTTTTCATAAACCTGAAACACTAGCAGAAGGATCAAAACGCAACTGCCGAATAAATAAAAATAAAAATAAAACAGAAAAGAAAGCACTCACTACTAACTACTAAGCTATCGACAAGTCCTATTCAAAAAGCATACAACGCCATCCCGGGCAACGGCGCCATTGACTTGATGCGATTTTACTAGCTTTTACTCGTATCTTCCCCGCAAGAGTACGGGTTCACAGTAGTATGGGCAAGTATAGGGACCAAGTAGTATCGAACCCAAGGGAAGGTATGTATGCGAATAGATCCCTGAAGATCTACACGTCGTAGTTAATATGAGTGTATTGTTTTTGGATTTTTGGAAAGATTAATTAAACTAAACTAAAATTATCCTACGAATGCAAAAGGAAAATTAAACGAAGTATCAAAATGTGTGTTTTCAAATATGAGATGGTGATGCTTAAGATAGGAATCCCTACGTATACTAATGGAGCAGGTACATAATCAAAATAACTGTGACACACAAGAATTAACCTAAGTCTGAGAATGCAAGGTGAAAGCTCAAGATTCTAAACCCTAATACTTTACCCTAACACTCGACTTCACGAATCTACTAACGAGTTACTAGATTGTGCTTAATTAATGAGACCCTAATTTAACTAAGGTGATGCGGTCGTCCTCCTTCGCTAAACCGGTAGATGAATTAATCTTTTCTAAACTCTCTCGTTAAGTCTACTCGTTGTTAAAGAGTGATACGGTCGTCCTCTCTCTAGCACCTTTCGAACGAAATTCAAGAGCGAAGTCTAGATTAATTTTAAGAATTCATTAACCAAGAGAATTAAAACCTAACGTCACAAGTTACCCTAATTACGTACCCACAACCTACTTCTACGAGCTCATGCCTTGGAAGCGCTCGAGAAGACCCGCTCGAGCGGGTCGCTCGAGCTCTTTTGGTCGAGCGGTTCTGGTGCTCGAGCGGGGCGCTCGAGCTCTCTTGGTCAAGCGGTTCTGGTGCTCGAGCGGGGCGCTCGAGCTATCTTCCTCGAGCGGCCCAAACGTTCTGTATGTTTTTAGGCTCTCGATCTACTTCACTCGAGCGGGGCGCTCGAGTGACAATGCTCGAATGGGTCTTCCTTCCTTTGCAACTAACACTTTTCTTCACATGTACTAATATCAATCGTATTTCTTCGATATCTTCTCATCCGGGCATCCGTTTGAGTCGATTCAAAGTCCTACGAACTCCGTTTTTCGTCCTCGATTCACCTATGAGTATCAAAGAGACAAATTCATCAATGTATAGAAATAGTACTCATTTGGCTCTAAAAACTCAATAAATTCGACCAAAACTAGGGCGTTTCTAGCTACGAATCATGACAATTTCACGCCTAATCACCAAACGAGCAAAGAGTGCTCAAGAAAAAGTAACCGTGGCTGTCCGACCATCCGAAGGCGACAGCGAGCAAACTCCTTCTGTGGAGCGCCCCGGCGAGCAAGCTTTGGTTGTCACTACCCGTGAAGGTTCTGGCCCTTCATCCGACCCCACCTACCTCGACTGGGATAAGGGTCGTCTTGACAGGTACAACCCTGCTCGCCCAGGACACTTTAGCATTTTTTCTCATCTTATTCTTTACTAACTGAAAAATTTCTTTTCAGCTATTCGCCCGAGCAGTACCCAGGGCGATCTAACTTGGTGCATCGTTTTGCCTGCTCGAAGGTGCCAACCAACCTTCGTGAGATCCCGGACTCTTTTGTCCGCCGCGCCTCCGAGGTCGTTGCTCGTAGCTGGACCAAGGAGCTAAATGAGACCGTCAAGACACAGGTGCCTCGTGATAATGGCCGTCTGTGTCTTGTTGAGGCAGGCAACACCTTGGCGGCTGTGCAGCGTTTGGTCGACCAGGTTGAGGACCTTGAGAAAGACTCACGTCAGCATTCGGCCACCGTCAGCCGTATTGCTAAAGAGCGCGATGACGCTAAGGCTGAGGCGAAGAAGATTATCGCCGATCTTGAGAACAAAGCCAAAGCTCATCAGGTTAGCGAGCAGCGTGCCTTGGACCTGCACGTCAAAGTCTCCGAGGAGCTGAAAATCAAGATGGCCGAGGTCGAGTAAATGCGCGCAGAACTTGCTCGCGCACAACAGCAGAAGGAGGTTGCCGAGAAATTCGCGACTGAGGCGACGGCCAAAATTGCGGACCTTGAAATCCAGCTGCCAACTCCATTACCCAAGAGGAACTTATTCCTAAAATGGAGGTGAGCTCGATTCTTGGTTACGTAACTGGTTATGCGGAGAGCATCCGTATTGCCCATGAATTCAAGGCTGCCGCAGTTGTTGAGGAGATCGGCAAGGAGTTGTGCAACTTCGTCAAATCGAACCCTCCAGCCCCGGGCACAACTCTCCAAATTGGCGACCTGCCTGATTATGGAGTCAAACTTGACTTCCTTGGTCCTGAAATAATTATCACAAGTCCTCCCGAGGACGAGGAAGAAGATGAGGGCGATGCTGCGGAGGGCGAGCAAATCCTTCCTGCCGATCAAAGTGAAAGAGCTCTAAAAGAGCGTGCTGATGCTGAGGGATTAATCGCCGAGCTAACCCAGGTGGTCCCAGTTGATCCTGCCCTTGAAGGTTCTCCTCTTGAAGACCCCAAAGATGACAACATATCTCCTCCTGCCGGGCAAGGATCTTAGCGGACAGGATTAGCTAGGGACTTGTACTTTTTTTTTGTTGTAGTTGTTCGTCTTTTTTGTAATTTTTTGGGCGATCAAGCCTTGTGTTCAATGAATATATTTTGCTTAATTGCTCGTCTTTTATCTTACATTAATTGTTCTTTGCATCTTTATCTGTGCTTCAACAATCTTAATGTAACTGGGCCTTGTTCCTTAAGAACTTTTTTGGCCTTAGGATTTAACGGGCTTTTGGCCTTAGGCTATGTTCATCTAAAAACGAACAGCCTTCAAAGGGCCTGGTTGTATAATCAACTTGCGCCTTGAGCTTACATTTTTGCTTAAACGAACAACTTAATATTGAAAAGATCTTAAAAAATTACAAGTGCTGAAAGCGACCAAAAAAGTAATCCTGTACTAGCTAGGTTGGATCTGCTCGACCAAGATAATGTTAAGCCTCCAACCAATAAAAAACATTATTTACACCAGGAGTCAAAGTTGCTCGACTACTATACAATTTGTCAAGGCATCCTTTAGACTTCTTAAAAAGAAATAAAACCATATAAGATAGTGGCCTTCTAGCCCGCGACCGGACTTGACCCAATTCAACTCTGTTCGACCACTTATACTTGGTGAAAATTTAAAAAATTAGGCAAGTTTTTGGACCCATCTTGTATCTTTGCCATTCCAGCTCGTCCAGTTGTCTTAGTAGCTCGCCCATCTCAACTTTACTTTCTCATGAGGCAGAACTGGTCGCCTACTGAAAGTATTTTCTTAGATTAGCTGCATTCCAGGAATATTGGGCCGAGTTACCATCTAAGTCCTCTATGTCATATGCTCCATTGGGTAACCTATCTGTTACCCTGTACGGGCCCTCCCAAGTTGGGCCAAACATGCCGGGAGGTGGGGCAAGCTTCTTTCTTAGAACGAGGTCACCAACTTCGAATTTTCTTATCTTGACTTGAGAATTATAGTAACGCTCTGCTCTTTGCTTGTACGTGGCATTCTTTAGCTCAGCATGTAATCTTCTTTCTTCGAGCAAATCTGCTTCTGTGGCCAGAGCAGAATGATTTGCTTGTTCATCAAAGCTGGTTGTCCTGACTGTGTTAGTCTTTAATTCAATTGGTATTACCGCCTCTGTTCTGAAAGCCATTGCAAAAGGTGTTTCTCCGGTGCTTGACCTGGGAGAAACCCTATATGCCCACAAGACTTCCGGGAGTTTTTCTGACCAGCTACTTTTGCTTTCTGCCAGACGTATTTTCAATGTATGTTTGATGATCTTATTTATAGCTTCAACTTGCCCGTTTGACTGGGGTTGGTAGGGAGTCGAATAGTATTTCCTGATCCCCCATTTTGCACAGAAGTCTCTCAACTCCTTTCCGTCAAACTGTGGGCCATTATCTGTCACAATTGTTCGTGGAATTCCAAAGCGACATATGATGTTCTGCCATATGAAGTTGATCATGTTTTGCTGTGTAATTTTCACCATGGCCTTCGCTTCTGCCCACTTCGTATAATAGTCGACTGCTATGACGGCAAATCGAACACTTCCCACTCCTGCCGGGAAAGGACCAATAATGTCAATTCCCCATCTTGCAAATGGCCATGGGCTGTAAACCGATACAAGCTCCTGGGCTGGGGCATGGATGCTTGGAGCAAAAACCTGACACTGGTGGCAAGCCTTGGCTAATTAGATTGCATCTTTCCGTAAGGTTGGCCAATAGTAACCTTGCCTTATAGTTTTGTAAGCCAAAGCTTGCCCCCCAGTGTGATTTCCACAAACTCCAGAATGTATATCCTCCAGGACTGTCCTTCCTTGCCTCCTAATCAAACACTTGAGTAGCGGGAGTGAAAAACCTCTTTTGTAAAGCTGTTCGTCTACCAGAGTATATCTGGTCGCCTGTTTTTTAATCCTTTCAGCTTCAAATGAGTTGCTTGGTAACTCCCTGTCTTTCAAGTATTTGGTTATAGGAGTTCTCCAATCTTCATCGTTGTCGTGCTTAACTACTTGGTTTACCTCGTAGTCCATTGTTGATGGTTGAACTTTTCTGGTAATGACAATATCCGTCAGGTCTGCTGGTCCATCGCTTGTTGCTAATCTTGCTAGGGCGTCAGCTTGTGTGTTGCTCGTTCATGGTATCTGTTGGATAAACACTTGGTCTAAAAGAGATATCAAGTGAGCCACTATTCGTTGATACTCGATCATTTGCTCGTCTCTGGCTTCATATTCACCTCGTACTTGGCTTACAATGAGTTGGGAGTCTCCGAAAATCTGGAGTTGTTTTACTCCAACTGCTAGTGACAAGTGAAGACCTGCAATGAGGGCCTCGTACTCAGCTTCATTGTTGGTGGCCATGAATTCAAATCTGACTGTTGAAGTGAATACTTGTCGGTCGGGACTGATGAGCACTATTCCTGCCCCCGAGGCCAGATTCGTTGACGAACCATCAACGTAAAGATATCATGGGTGATCCAGCCCTCTCGTTGGATTTTGAGGGAAGGTTAGTTAAACTATAAAGTCGGCTAACGCTTGCCCCTTAATCGCGGTTCGAGGTGCATAAGTCACGCCAAACTGGCTGATCTCTATAGACCATTTCAAAAGACGGCCAACGGTGTCAGGACGATGTAATATTTGTCTGAGTGGGAAAGTTGTCAAGACTTCGACTTGATGATCGAAAAAGTATGGTCTTAATTTCCTGACACTCATGACAAGAGCATAGGCCAGCTTTTCAGTTGGTGAATATTTTACCTCAGCATCATGCAGGGCCTGGCTGACATAGTAGATTGGCAGGTGAAACTTGCCATCCGCCCGAACTAGTACCGAACTTATGGCCGTGTCAGACGCTGCTAGGTACAAATATAACTTCTCAACGGGAATTGGTTTTGACAAAATTTTTACATCTCCCAGATATTCTTTCAATTGATCAAAGGCTTTCTGGCAGTTTTCTGTCCAGGCAAAGTTGCCCTTTTTTATGGCCTCAAAAAATGGACGGCACTTGTCTCCTGATCGTGATATGAATCTGTTTAAAGCTACTAGGCAACCGGTCAACCTTTGCACTTCTTTAACAGAGCGTGGTGGTTTCATATCGACGATCGCCTTTACTTTTGCTGGATTAGCTTCGATTCCGCGTTTGCTGACCAGATGGCCCAAGAACTTCCCAGAATGTACTCCAAAACTATTTTTTTTAGGATTTAACTTCATATTGTATTTTCGGAGTATGTCAAATACTTGGGAAAGATGATGGAGGTGATCTTCCTTCTGTGTACTCTTGACGACTATGTCGTCGACGTACACTTCCACTGTTTCCCCTATAAATTCGTCAAACATCTTGTTGACCAGCCTCTGGTAGGTTGCTCCAGCATTGATTAGACCAAACGGCATCCTCTTCCAGCATAACAAATTTTTATTTGTATAAAAGGCCGTATTTTCTTGGTCGTCCGGGTGCATTGGAATCTGGTGGTATCCTGCGAAATCATCCATGAATGTGAACATTTCGTGACCGGCAGTACTGTCCACCAGTTGATCGATGTGCGGGAGCGGAAAGTTATCTTTCGGGCATGCTGCATTAAGATCTGTAAAATCTATGCATAGCCTCCAGGTTCCGTTCGGCTTCCGTACCAGGACAGGATTCACAACCCATTGTGGACATAATGCTTGTTTAATTAGATCGTTGTCTAACAGCTTTTTGACTTCTTCGTTTAAAGCTTGATACTTATCTGGTCCATATTTTCGCCGTTTCTGGTGGACAGGTTTTCGGTCTGGGTTGATATTCAACCTGTGACAGGCATCCTTCGGGCTGATTCCCACCATATCAGCATGAGACCACGCAAAGACGCCCAAGTTAGCCTTCAGAAAGTCCGTCATGCGCGTTCTGTAAGGCTCAGGGAGTTCAGACCCAATGTAAAGTTCAAGACTGTCACGCTCAGGATTAATCTTGATGGCCTCCAATTCTTCAACGGGAGTTGCCCGTCGTTTTTGCCCTTTCCATCGAGGGTCAACTATTGGTCCTTCCGGACTTAGTTCATCCTCGATGTCCATGGGTTCAACACCCAATCGGGGGTCAAAATCATCTGCGGGCTTTGGGTGAGACTCGGCCACCAAAGTTGGACTCCCCTGGTTATCATTTGGGCACGAACGGTTGGCTACGGGGGGTAACACTGCTTTTGGCTGGTTTTGCCTGTCGCCCTGCTGTGCCTGATCGCCCGTAGGCGAAGGTTGGTCGTCAATGTCCATCTTATCGTTTTGGGCTCCAAGGATGTCTTCCAAAATTGAGGGTTCATTTTCGAGTTGACTAGTTGATGCTTCCATCATAGATACTTGTCCCTGTCTTGACTGAATTTGCAGTAGACATTCCCGAGCTTTTCTCTGGTCTCCTTTTACCGTGCCAACTCCACTTGCTGTTGGGAATTTTATGCAATAATGGTAAGTTGAACACGCGGCCCTGAATTCATTTAAGAAAGGTCGACCTAGGAATCCATTGTATGACGATTCTTGATCGACGACCAGGAAATCCACCATTCTTGCGATATTCTTCTCAGGCTCTTTGACCGTCACAAGTTGCATAGCAAAAATTACTATTCCCAACGGGATTGTCACATCATTTCCGAATCCCAGGATACGGTGATTTGTGTCTCTGATGTAGCCTGCATAATCTCCCATTTGATCAAGTGTCTTTTTGAAAAGGACATTAGTGTAGGCTCCAGTATCCACCAGCAATCTATGCACCCTCGTTTCCATAATCTTGACACATATCACAAGCGAATCATTGTGAGGGGTCAGTATTCCTTCCAAATCTCTGTCGGTAAAAGTTAATTCCGGTGTTTGCATAGTAGGTGGAATGACCCTCATTTCTTGTACATGTCCGATCGCTCATAATTATGCCTTTCTTTTCCGATTAGAAATTGGTGATCGTCCATCGGAATAACCGCCTATGGGTCCTGCAGGTTCCATCATCTGCATGTCTGGAACTGATCCCCCGGCAGGCGCCTGAACTGGTCGTCCAGCTCGATTCCGATGAGGTGTCTGGTCCTGGTCTTCTTCATCAGAATCTTCGTCTCTGGTTCTTTTGCCGGGCTGTCTCTTCACGAACTCTGATAGCTTTCCCTCTTCGTAAAAACGCCACAACTGCTTTAGCAAGTCACGACATTTGCTTGTAAAGTGTCCTACACTCTGGTGGTAGGCACAATATTTATTCTGGTTCAACTTGCTCGTTTCCTGACGTATCTTACGGGGAGGTGTTAGCAATTCTTTATCTTGGACACTATTATAAACTGTATCGATTGATACGGTAAGAATGTGGTTCAGTTTGTCTTTCAGCTCCGTTCCTTCGGTAAATGCCTTCATGTTTTTGGGAGCTCGATAACCAGTTCCAGGCTTCTTCGCACCCTCTTTCTGCTCTCCTTTGTCTCCCATATCCTTCTGCAGGGCTTCATGCATGGAGACAAAAACACCTGCCCGATCCCGAAACTCGGCGTATGTCTTCGGGCATCTTAAGTGCACATCTTTCCAGAGTTCAGTGCCTTTCTTGAGTCCAGCTAGGACGGCTACAATCTTTGTATCTTCACTGACAGATTCTCCCTCTAACAAGACCTTGTCGAATCTTTCCAAATACGATCGGTCCGACTCGTCATCAGTTTGCTTCAAGTCGGATAACCGATGTCTTTGGGATAGATAAGACCCGGCCGTAGAGAAATGGGATAAGAATTCTTTGCCCAGCTTGGCAAACAAATGAATTGAAGCTGGTGGCAAGGCCGAAAACCACTTATGGACACGATCCCCGAGAGTTAAAGGAAAGTTTCGACATTGCGTTGCGTCACTTGCCCCCATTGATACCATATAATTGGTATACTTCATCAGATGCACTCGGGGATCCGCCGTGCCCTCATATTGGATACTTGCTGGAAATTGGATCTTTTGTTGAATTGGAGCCTTCAAAATTACCACTGATAAGGGTGAGACCGGAAGAGTCGTGTTCCCATATCCTCTCTGTTGATCCAGTTGGCCCTGCATGCTTTCGATGGCCTTTCTCATAGAGGCGAGCTCCTCTAAGGATCCCCCCTGACTCTGAGGCTGTTCGGCGAGCAGAGGCGCACAACCGTCTGTTCGCTCCAGTCCCACATTGGGAGCGGGAACCCCCTGGATTAGCCTCCTGGGATTGGGCTCTGCATTTGGGCCAAGGCGACCAAAAGCTGACCTAGTCAGCCGGTCAAGGACTGATTGACGAGCAGGTACTGCGGCTGGGCGAGCTGCTCCAGCAGGGGGATGGACCTCCAGGATTCCCCGGCCACGTCGACCCAATCTTTCAAGAGCACTTTGGCGTGTGCCCTGACTTGCCGCCATGGCCGGGTTCTGAGTCGAACCTCCCTGACTGGCGGCCTCAATGTTCAATTTTTCTTTGCCTTTGGCCTTACGAGCTTGGGCGCTATCAGCCTCATTCAAATGATCCCCTCTAGCCTTATCATGTTCGCGAGTCTTTGTGGGGCTACCCCTTGCTCGCACATATGATGGGCCAGGTTGGGCTTGTTGTCTTTGTAAAGCCTGGAGCATGGCAATTGTACGCGCCAGTTCGTCGGGGTTGCGGGCAATGGCGTCCAACTCTGGTGGTATTAACTGGCGAGCAACATTAGTTTGATTTTCTTGGTTGTTTCTGCTCGCCCTTGCTCGCCCACCAGCTTGGGACATTCGGGAGTGTGAATCCCGGGTTATATGTTGAGAACATTGTGTCTCCCTTGATTGAGTCATTTTCACAGAAGATATCAAGTGTTGTTCTTAGTGTTCTTGAGTTTTTTCTTCAAAAACTCAAACTTGTTCTTCAATTCTGGGGTAATCTTCTTGTATTCAATGACTCGAAGGTTCGAACCCTCCTTCTAGTGCCAATTTGTTGACGATCAATTCTAATCTTGAAGATTAATGGCTGTTTTAAGCTGTTTTAGGTGGTTAATTGATCATCAAACAATTACGTGTGATTGATCACTAACGTAATTAGTGAATACGAATTTTCGGGTTTAGATGGATTAGAATCGTACAAAAGCTCACGTGTTTAAGTTCGATCGTAGGTTAATCGAGCTGCTTTAGATTCGTAATCGAAGTTTGGACGTGTATAATAATTTGTGCTTGTTTTATTTGCTGAAAAAATCCAAGTATTTATAGACTTTTGCCCAGCAGGAGGTGGCACGACCTTTGGCCGACCAAGCCTGCATGCTCGACACTTGTTCTTTGACTAATTTGACCTTATCTTAACTAAATTATATCCTTATCTACTGGACTTGCTCGCAGTTAGGAGCTGTTCGTCACTTTGGACTTGTCCTTGAAGAGTCTTTAGTCTAATTCAGATGGTCTTTCATCTTGTTTAATTGTTATTTCGGCGCTGTGGTTGGATCTGATCGGCAGGACGCCGTTTGAGCTCGTCATGTGGCTTTTGATTTGATTTTGTTCACCTATGTGTCTTGATCGTATGTAGGTTTTGCTCGCCGGATATCTTGGGTAAATCATGTGTTAACTCCAGTTTAATTTTTGTGTGATTTGCGCTAATCCTGGTCGCCCAAATGTTGCTCCTGCTCGCCTATCAACAATATCCCTAAAAAAAATTCATCCCCTAATTTTTAAAATTGTGAATATAATCAAATAACACATGTGTACATATCTATATTTATATGCACATATATAGGTGGATTCCCATTGTTTAAAAGTGTATAGGCAAACTAAAAGGTATTTATGTAATTATGTGTTTTGTTAATACGGATAATAGAATTAATTTTCTACTCAATTTGGGATATTCTAATGCATGTCATATTCTTTAAAGGTAAAAGTGAATTTTATCAGATTGAGCACAATGAGAATGAATACTCAAAGCCCATGGAGAAAAAAACAAACTTACAACAATAACAACATAGAAACAAGATTACAATTTAGATGGTATGCAATTCTCCATAACACTACAAGGCTATGTTTACTTTGGGTGTTAAACCCAAATAACTCAAATAGTAGGTGTTTGGCAGCCATTTACTTTCCCGGTTTAAAAGTGTGGGTTAACAGCCTGCCCCGGGTTAAAGGCCTGCAATTTGAAGAAAATAAACTTGTGCTGGTTGGGCTGATAATTTTAACTCATGTTATGAATTAAGGAGAATGTCTATTTTACCCCTAATTTATACACGAATTACAGTCCACAAAATGCAGTTTTATGACTTTGGGGAGAAACCCTAGCCACTTCACGCACACGAGCGCGGCGCTGAGACACTTCACGGTGGAGTTTTTGGAATGGTTTATCTTGAATTTTATGTCGATTTATCTTCAGCCCGATTTTAATACGTCGTTGTTGCAGCGTTTTCAGGCCTAAACGTTACAAGTTTCAGATCGAGCGAAGAACGTGTCCACGATTGTATAGGTATGTGTTGGGCTTTTGGTATCTTGTTTAATCGATTCAATTTACAAACTCAAATGTACCGATCTTAATTTGGAAGATTTATAAATACCTCTGGGTTCCATAATTTTATTTCGATCTGGAACATTTGTTGTTCGAGCATTGGTCGATTTTGGATTTTCAATTAAAGAGATGGCATGGATTTATCTTTCTTATTTGATACATAGCCAAGAAGAGAATGAATTGTAAAGTGCAATTCTAGGAAATGGCCGTAATCTGAAAATGGTTGTACTCTGTACATTTGTTGATATAGCTTTATAGAGTAGATGTTATTTAGTTCTGTGATTTATTGGCCCTTCTCCTTAACAAGAAATTTGTCTCTTTTAATGAGTGTATTAAGTGAAAATAATTTTGATATCAAAGCTAGTTGGAGTTACAGGTTCTAAATTCATGGGGTTTTTAGGATTCTCATCATAGGTGTTAGATGTTGATATCAAAGCTAGTTGAACAATTTGTGTAATTGTTAAACTTGGTTAATAAAGTAGTTATACTTGTTGTAGACTTGTAGTTATGCTTGAATTCATAAAGTAGCTACTGTTAAACCTGCTTGAGATTACCTATATTTCCACATTACATCATAGTTTGCCTAGCTTAGACGCGGAGAACCGTATTGCAGTTGCGAAAATTCTTATCAGTAATGATAAGGACCTGAATTGTTCTTCAGTCTCCCACCCGATGAGAAAGCACTAATGGTGGGGATGGTGATTAAAGGACCTATCTAATAGAAAAGGTATGAATGCACACATATTTTTGCATTAGTCACGTTTCTGTTATTGATATTGAATTTCTTCCATTTTGATTGTAGGTTAACTTTTTTTTTTTTGTTCTATCTTTGTTGGAAAGTTGCAGCTTGGGGATTACTTTTGACTGGAAATTATTTTGCAATTAGCCAATGAAGGACGTATCTAAAAAGTAGTAGTACTTTTGATTAATATTGGTGTTTGATTGTAATTGATTGTGTATTATGTGGAACCGAATTTGGCTCTTATTTTGTGATATTATTGTAAAATATCAGTGCACCAGATGTTTATGTCTTTAGGTTTTGGGAACTCATATTTTGTGAATATTTTGCCCTAATCTCCCCCGTGTAATGTGAAGTTTCTGTGACTTTGCTATTAATATGAAATGATTAATGATTTTTGGTTGATCCATTTTCGATATATTGTGTATTAAAAGAACTTAATCATTAGTTTTGCTAATATTAAAAAATCTCAATTCTGCACAATTTGTGTTTTCATGATAAGTCAAGGGTACATTAGTAATTTTACTTTTTTTTATCTTATCTAACCACTAAAGTAAACACCTAATAAAAGTTAACTCTATTTCAATTCTTTCTAAGTAAACATCTGATAACTTGAGTTAACTTAATCATCCTACAAAATTAACTTTAACTATACTATCTTGACCTCCAAAGTAAACGCAGCCCAATAGTAATAGAGAATTGAGACTTCGAATTAATGAATCCTATACCTACCCTAGTTCATAATGGTGGTAGTGGTACTAAAATCTTAAGAAAGACTTTACTGCACACACTTCAATGACCTCTAGGCACACTTGTCAATAAAAAGTAAAAGAAAAAATACTCCAAAGAAAAAATGAATTAAAATTAAAGCCATCGGCATACATTATTTGATCAAAAAAATATTATATGGGGTGGAGAAGAAATACATGTGTTATTCGAGTAATTTTAGTGTGTATTTGAGTATATGACATGCACTTAAATTTTGAAAAAAAATACTCCATACAAAAATTAGTATTACTTCAAGAAATAATCAGTAATACAAAAAAAAAAAAAAAAAATCAATAATATTCTAATTGCAAAAACACATAAACACACAGAGTTCAGCATGTTAGTGCATGTTCTAAAAAATTGAAATTGAAATTAAAATTTAAGTGCGTGTTAATTTATGATAGTATTTTATATTTCGTTCAAAGCGCTGAAAAGGAAAACACTTAATATGGGGGATATGCTAATATACTTTGAAATGATATATTTTGACTATAATTTTAAATGAGCAATACTTGTATGCTAATTAGAAAATGTACATGTACACAACTACTCAATAAAATGTACATTAAGAGTACGTTTGTTTTGGGATTTAAGTGTGTGGGGGAAGTCATGACTTTGAAATCTTAGGATGTGAAAATCTTGATGAATAATATAAGTATGTGTTTGTTTTGAAATTTTAGTAGGGTGAGATTTTACTTTATGTCAAATTAATGTTTATTAGTGATTGATGTTGTATTATTTTATTATATTGTGTAAGAGAAAAGTATGAGAGAGGTTGAGTGAATGATAAAAAAGTAATGATGTGATTGTATTTAATTATATGAAAAATAGTAATAGGTTTATAGGTAGAGATTGAGTTTGAGATTTGAAAATCCAATTTTAAATCCCGAATTCGTATGAGGCGTGGATTGCAAAGTCCAAAGTCCATCCGTGTGAGTCTCAAAACAAACATACCCTAAAAGATTTAACTCGTTGAATAATTTTAAAGTATAATACTCGATGCATTCAAACTTAACCTCTAATTTATTATTTGCTATTTTGAACTAAATTGAATTTAATTAATATATATATATATATATAAAGTAATAATATAATATGTAAGTATATTAATGTAAAAAAAGAAGTTATTATATTGTCATTTATGATAATATTGATTAAAAAAAGAAAATTCTTTTAAGTAACAGTTAAATTTGAAATAAATGGAGTAATTTTGTATTGGGCTGCATTTGGTCAAAGGAGAGCATAATATTTCCCGAAGTTACTTTAGTTTAATAATACTATTATACATAAATAAATAAATACTCTTTTAGCCCAAAAAAATATGTTGCTTTTTTTATGGTTATTAAGAAGTAAATATAATAGGTAAAAAATAAGAATACTGAATAAAATAAATTATTTAAAAATATTATGTGCGAAATAATTTATTATTTTTATTTTAAAAAATATGATTATTTTTGTAACAAACAAATAAGGTAATCAAAACTAACTATTTTTTTTGACGGACAAATAAAGCAAGTGTGACTAATTTTTGTGGGCAGGGGAGTAAAAAACAATGTATTGGCATCAAGGAATATTCATATTCTTCGTTTCGTTTCGTTTCCTTAAAACCAGAAGGAAAACTGCAGAAAAATAAAAGAGAACGCCGACGGTTGCGATGGTCGAGAGCGCTGCCGCCGTTGCAGAGGAGCAGAGGCAAACCGCCGTTGACAAGGCTGAGAGCAACAAGAACGACGCCGTTTGCAACTCTTCCATCCCTTCTGACCGCCCAATTCGTGTTTACGCCGATGGGATCTACGATCTCTTCCACTTCGGTCACGCTCGCTCCCTTGAACAAGCCAAAAAGTCGTAGGGTTTATTCTTTACTCTGGATCCTCTCTGGGTTTATCTCCTTCAACTTAATTATCCGTGCTGATACAATTCCCCTGTTATGAAGTCATAGTGTGATTAATTCTTTGTTAATTGTCTTACAACTGTTTGATGTTATGCCCCTGAGATGAAATTCTGTGGGATCGTGTCTAATTTCCAATTTTCGTTTCGATTTCTCTCCTTGTGATCATCTTTTGATTTAATGTCAGTGGAGATTTTTCCCCCTCTTATTGACTAGGGCCTGATACGTTAACGTTTCAGTTTGCTCTTTCCTTGCCCGCTCTATTGAGTTTCTATGTGCTGAAAAACATTTAATGAACTCAAGTTTCCTTTTAAGAATTGTGTTGATTATGTAGATTAGTAGGTTATTATGTGAATTATCTTTGTTGTATTTTAGGAATTGCTGTTATTGTAATTTATGATGCCACATAATTGCGTAGGTTCCCAAATACATACTTGATAGTTGGCTGCTGCAACGATGAAGTTACACACAAGTTCAAAGGCAAGACCGTTATGACAGCAGCGGAGCGCTATGAATCCCTTCGCCATTGCAAGTTTGTTTTCTTTCCTATGCTCCGTGTGTGTTGTCAAATCTGCTCTTTATTGTCACCTAATGCTAGTGTAGCCTCTGTAGTTAGTGTTCGAGTTTGTTTGTGTTATTTGTGGCTAAAATAAGAATAATAACTGATGTCTATATGTGAAGTTATGATTATTTGTGGGATGAATTCTTTTTGTGAAGCTGATTGTTAAGTATGGGATGGTTGAATAACTGGAATCTAGCTTCTTTCCTTTTGCAGGTGGGTTGATGAAGTTATTCCTGATGCCCCATGGGTTATTGATCAAGAATTCTTGGACAAGCACAACATAGATTATGTCGCTCATGATTCTCTTCCGTAAGCATGTCTTATCTAGTGACAATCCTTTGCCCCCAAAATTTTCAACGGCAGTGATTTAAGGGCTGTTATTCCATTCCTTGTTTTTAGATAAATAAAATGGCCAAATGCTTTATTTTCTATCCATTAAAATTTGACTGCCCATAACTCCATATATTTTTTTCATTTATGAAAAAAAAAAGACTGAGTGTCCCAAACATATTCAGTACACTCTTGGAACCCAAGTATTGTTTCATCATCACTTGTGCTGGCAAAGCCAATTTTTTTATTCTGAAATTGTTTTCGAAAAATAGCCTGTCACTTAAACTTATTTTAGTTCATTTAAGTGTTTAATACACTAAAGTGGTCTATTTTAGCCCCTAGGCTGTATCACCCCGTAAAAATTGAAAGTAAATGTAGACTATGTGTAGTCTTACCTACTTTTTACCAATTCCTGTAATTCCATGATAGTATCCAATTTTTCATCTCTCCATGTTCTTTTAGTTAGCGTTTTTTTTAACCCACAAGTTTTTGTATCAACTACTATAGTTAGCTGCCCAAATTTTGGTACCATATGCAGTTTTATGGTTATAATGATTGAATTGAAGCATTTATATATCTTGAAAATGATAAGGTTGGAATCTATAACTCTTTGGATATATCTGACAGGCCAGCTTTTCTGATGCAGGTATGCCGATGCAAGTGGAGCTGGCAATGATGTTTATGAATTCGTAAGCATGATTTTATTTTCCATTATGTTTTTTCTTTTGTGATCTTACTCTACGTCTCTACCTTTTCTATGCATGTAATTAGTGGCCTTCAATTTTTGTTGATTATCATATCTTATCGATTTTGAATGTAGGTCAAAGCTGTGGGAAGGTTTAAAGAAACTAAAAGGACTGATGGGATTTCAACATCTGACATCATTATGAGGATAGTAAAAGATTATAATCAATATGTGATGCGCAATTTGGATCGTGGATATTCAAGGAAGGAGCTCAATCTCAGCTATGTCAAGGCATGAGTTTTTCTGTTATAAATTATCTTTATGTACCTAAATTAATCCATTGAAATAATAACTAGTAGCTTTATTTGTGATGTATGTTTTCGCTGAGGCTGGAGATCTAAGACTTTTTTTTTTTTTTTTCACATTGGCAGGAAAAGCGACTAAGGGTAAATATGAGACTAAAGAAGCTGCAGGAGAAAGTTAAAGAGCATCAAGAGAAGGTTGGGGAGAAGGTATACCTCATCGTTCTCTCTCTCTCTATCCAATTTCATTGTAGTATTTTAACTCTGCACAAATGTTCAGTAAAACTTACTTTTTTTACCTCCATAAAATTGAGAGCTCTTTCTGATACAAAATGATACAAGTACTTAAAGTGAAGCAATTATGCTATGCTATGCTATTCCTCTTTGAAATTAATGTGATGACTTGTATTAACCTTTCTGGCAGCCAAAATATTATTGTTTCAACATTCATAATACATTCTCATAGATGATCTTAGCAGAAAGCTTTCCTGTGACATTTATCTGCTACTAGCGTAGTTTGACGAGGTTTTCAGGACCCACAATTGTTTAAGAAGTGCCACATATATTGAAGATTTGATGTTACTTGCCTTTTGAGGCCCTGGCTTAGTGTAAATAGTATGCCATGTGATTATGCTAAATGATTCATAAGGGGTAAAAGCATTCCTGGTTTACGAATGGTTCTGCTTATTTGTTAATTTTACTTTAATCCTTTTTGGTTTATCATTCATGCAGTGAATAATTAATTTTTGGCATCTATCATGTTTCAATGAATTCATTCATTTCTAACTATCCATCTTTCAGATTCAAACTGTTGCAAAAACAGCTAGCATCCACCATAATATGTGGGTTGAAAATGCTGATCGTTGGGTTGCTGGATTTCTTGAAATGTTTGAGGAAGCTTGTCATAAGACAGTGAGCAACACACATCTTGGATACTTTAGGTTGTGTATATACATTACCTGCAATTCTTACAGTTTGAGCTTCTGTATCTCAGGGGACGGCCATTAGGGATCGAATTCAAGAGAGTTTAAGAGGACAGCCAGGAAGAGGGTTTCTGGAATATGGGGACGAGAGTGATGGTGATGAGTACTATTATGATTCAGAAGATGAATACTATGATGATGGTGATTATGACAGTGATGAGAAATGAATGCGCTGTATATTAAGGTATTTGTAATCGTACCATGTACTCACTCTTAATCGTGTCGTGTAAGATATGATTTCGTAGAATAGACAGTGTGGATTCTGTTTGCGCGTTTGCTGACTTTCGATATTTTTGGTTTCATGTTTGCTATCCTATAAAGCTGTCTTTTGGTTCATTTGATTTTGTTTGACATCAAATAGTAAATTAGTTGCATTTAGAGCAGCAATGGATGGAAATGTACCATGCTGACAGTGGAGAATTATTTGATTTTTAGAATATTTTTATAGTATCTTGTGCTCGTATTCAAGTTATACGTTTCTTGATAATCCACCATACCATATCCCATGTTACTTGAATGCAAAATTATGATCTGATGACATGTTTTAAATGAATTGATGATGAATTATTTGGAATTTTATTTATAACTCAATTAGGTACCCCTGGTGATTTGCCTAGTCACTACAAATTTGTATGTGTGGGAAGGAGGGAGAGAGAGTTGGGTAATTTATTTGTGCAAGTCTTGTGTGAGACTTTCATCTTGAGATTGATTCTTCCTTGTCCAGGAAAAGTTTGTATAATTTCATTATCAGTTTGTTCCTAAAATGAAAATGTTCATAAATCGAATCACTTTTCAAAATATATATGTAAATTATATCATTTTAAAGTTAAAAAAAAAAAAACGATATGCTTTATTACATTGTAAAATAAAAATGGTATTACATTGGTCTCACGGTGAAATGGTTCCATATAAATTTTTGCCTTGTAATTCACGGTGAGATGGTCCAATTTCAAATTTTGCCTTGTAATTCACTAGTTGCAGAGTGAAATGAATCTAAGCTTGAGTTTCTAATTGCTTGATCCAATTATACTATTTGATGGGGGTTTTATTTTGGAAAATAATGAGCTGACAAAGTTTTGTATGCATTAAGTGTAATATATAATTTATATATACATTTGAACTGTATGATAAATCTTGTGACCTAGAGACCTACTCTAATGTTTTGCACCAAATACGTACTCTAATGAGTTTTTTGCGTTGAAATTATATTTTGCTCAAAACTATAACTTTGGCAAACTAAATAAAAAAAAATTATTATTGCAAAATCTCATTAATAAATTTGATACGAAAATAAGCTATTTGCACAACTTTTTAAAGTTAACAATCTCTAGCTCAAAAAAAAAAAAAAAAAAGGGTAGTAATCTCCAACATATCACGTTACACTATGAATTATGAAATAAGCATTACACTACAATAAACTTCATATTACACTTAAATCCATTTTAAGTTTTCAACACTACATTATGTACTACATATATTTTTTTTTTATAGAATTAAATATATACAAATTTAAATTATAGGAATGTCGAGCGAATACCATCAGGCTCGAGTTCGACTCGATTGTTTTTTTAGGCTCAAGCTCGACTCGAACTTTTATAGTTGAGCTCGGCTCGTGAAATATTCGATATCGAAGTAAACTAGTCTGACTTGAACTCGGATTAAAAAAGCTTCTTTGCAAACTAATTAAATATAGTTTGAGCTTGAGTTTGAAAAACTCGTTAAAAATTTAAATGAGCTCAACTCGATAAGCTCGTTAAAATTTTTAAAAATACACAAAATAGCATAACATCGCATCAACATCTAATTGAAAAGGTAACTAATCGAGTCTAACTTGAGCTCGTATTGAGCCTACTCACGAATATGTTCACGAGCCTGTTCACATTTCTACTCACGGGCTTATTCTCTATAACCTATTCGCGAGCTCGACTCGATAAAATAGTAGAGCTCGAATTCGGGCTCGAGCTAGACTCCAGTAATTTGACGAACAAACTTGAACGAATATTTTTCGAGTCGAAACCCAATAGTTTACGAATGGTTTGATTTATTTACATCCCAATTAAATTAATAATTATATATTTTCTTTATATTGATTATTAAATATAGTTATTTAAAACTATATACTTATAAAAAGACAAATTATAGAACAATATTAAATTTTATTTCATTATACAATGAAACAACCATACATATTAAAAAAATAAAATTAACATATCACAATAGTTTTCAATGAAAAGTTTAAGGAGGAAGAACTGCACTTTTCAGAACCATATCTGTTAAAAAATGCACTTTAGTTGCAGGTGTCCACCTAGCACAATAGATCTACTCTATATGTATATGTAAATGTATGTTCACAACTTACATCTTCTCTTTCCTCTGGTGGGAGTGGTTCATTCAGGTCAAAGCTAAAGAAAGTGCTCAGATTAGTTTTTGTCTCCATGTCTCCCCTCCAGATATAGTGAGATGTATGACTATTCAATGCCTGATAAATCTACATACAACTTTCTTTTCAGTTCTAATTTTATTTTCTGATACATAGCTAGAAGAACATCCAACCTCCAATCGACACTTTTTCTTTTGGAGATTTTATTTTATTGTCTCCACCGATGCTTTCCCTTGGGGGCGGCGCCTCAGCATCCTCTCCGCCCCTTCCGATGTCTGCACAACGGAGGCCACCGCCAAGGCAACCTGGTTATCGCTATTTCTTATGCCAGATGGCAGAGCTGGAGTCGGAGCTATCATTCCCCTCCATGGCCAATCCCTGTGTTTTCTCATGTGGTCATAAAGGGACTTCAATGAAGTCCCATGATTGTTTGCAAATAGGGCATCCAAATGTATTCTGTCATTTAGGCCCTCCTCCGTACGGGCTATTAAAAGTATAACAGAGTTGAATGAATTGCGGATATTTTATTGTTACCGATACCGCCCAAACCAAGCAAATCTAAAAAACAAATAGTTAATATTTTAAAATAAAATTGATTTTAAAATGAACATCAAACATGAATGTATTGATCAAATTAATAGGGTAGATTTGCCAAGCTTCAGATTTGCCACATTGAACTCAATGCAAAACTAAATATTTAGCATTTTCTACGACTAGATCTAATCACAATAAATAATAATTTTTGCAAATAAGGTATATATGGCATACCAATTCTTCACCTTCCTTATTGTTCTTCACCGAATACTCTATTATGTGATGTCGATTTTTGAATTTTGAGGAGAAAAAATTACTACCCTTCTCCAGAGTTTTCTGGTATCCAAAAGAATCTTGCAAGAGATCTTTGAATTTTGAGCACATTCTAACAAAGATCACCTTGAGATGATTTCAAATAACTACTGTGGTGGAATGAAAAATAGATCTGAAAATATGACTGAAGAAACAAAAGTGAGGTGGAGACGAGATGTAGGGAGACGGCCGTAAGATGATGATTTTTTTGGATATATAGGGTTAGAGCAACACACACGTATATTTATACTATTTAGTGGGCGGAGCGGCACAATGCGGGTTGATGCATTATCGAAACCTAATTTCTTTGGTGAAGAGGTTGGGGCGGGTTTATTAAGGTGCAACAATGGGCTCTAGCCCCATGCAAAGCCCAAATAACCCCTTATATATATAGATGCCCGAATTATTTCTGACTGAGTACATCCCAAATTTATAATCTTTATTCTCTAATTATTAAAAACTTACAAAAGCCCACCTGTCAATTAATACATGGCCTCAACTAATTAAATGTTCATATCTTTGAGAAGGGAATAACAAAATACTCACTCCGTCCCAAAATTACTTTCGAAGCAAGGAATACCATCTTTTTTAAGAATAATGAGTAAGTAAATGTGAGATTGAATATTTTTTAATAAAGTAAAGTTACTTTATTAATTTTTGCGAGAGAATGTTTCTCCCTCCGTTCCAATTGCCTCTTTGCTTTGGGCACAAGTTTTAATGTGAGATTTGTTTATTAGTATTGTAGTGATAAAAATTTTTAGTGGCACTGTGGTAAATTAAAAATGTAAAAAAGAAAATAAAGTTGTTTTTGTTGATATTTTGATAAACAAAAATTGACTATTTATAGAAAATAGAAATCTAGATTGGGACGGACTTTTAAGGCAATGGGGCAATCAAGATTGAGACGGAGGGAGTATTTTAAAGTGTGAAAGTAATTGTAGAACATTAAAAAAAAGTGTGAAAATAATTGTGGAACAAAGGTGTTTGCAAACACAATTAAAAGGGCAGAAATACCTCTAACTTAAAAAAAAAAAAAAAAAATTTAAGCTGTCAACAAGGTATAACACGTCCAAAACTCCAAACTACCTCACGTCATATCATCTTCTCTCCTTTTGATAGGTTGTCGAGTTGCTGCTGCCTCGGGTCCTCAAATTTCTCCCTTTATTTTTTATTTCAATGATTAAAGAATAAATTATTGAAATTCTGGAAGAAAGGTCTTAATTTTATATGAGGTTTCCTTAAAATGTCACACCACATAGTTTTTTAAATTCATTTAGTGTGTGTATATATATTGGTTCTTATTACACGTTGAGATGAACTTTGTAACTTATTTATAAACACAAAGATATGTATCCAATATTGCACAGATACAGATCCGTGCAATATATTTTAGTTTGACTCATATTCACTTCAAATGGATTTTCTTTTTTTTTTTCTTCTGCGCTTCCATGACGGTTTCTTCACGTAGTTTTTCTTCCTCTTTCTTGCCCTCATGGTGTTTCCACTCAAATCTAGTTTCTTTTTCACTCTTGCGAAGTTCCATTACAAGTTTACCCATATTTTCACTGTCTTCATCCATTTTCATCACTGTTGGGTTTTTTGCGTCACGTACTCTGTTTTTCATACTGCTGAAAATTGTGTTATTGTATTAATAAACGAGTATTATTGCATGAACATAAGTGTACTACTACTTCATATCATAACACTATCTTGTTTTTTTAGTAACACTCATTTGTTCATGTAGCAACACTTGAATTACTTAATCATATAGTATTTTTATTGTTTAGATTATTTCATTTTTATATAGTAACACATGAATCAATAATTATAATATGATTATCTAATAAATTTAATTTTTTTTTGGTGTTTTTTAAGTTTTTCTTCTTCATAATTTAAACCTCAGTTTTTTTATTTTTTGTTTTGCGGTCTTACACTATTTTTGATATAGTAACCCATACTAGCCCTTGAAGTAACACAGACCTGTGAGCGAGATTTTCTATTTTCTTTTGCACGATTTTTTTGGAAGATCCATTTGAACCGACATGACCCGCGAAGAATCCACAATTTTTTCCCATTCTTTTATGTTCATAGTGCATGTGCCATATTACACAAGAGACCATCTCTTTAATAAATCCGTCTTTCTTATTTTGATGAATATTTATGAATAATTTATTTTTTATTTGGTATATATAATTTATGTTTGATTGATAATTTGTTTGTCAACATCCTCAAAAAATAATGATTTAATTAATGACTATAAGAAATTATGAAATTTAATATATGAAATATTTACACTTTTTGAATTGATCCTCACTATTTAATATTGAAATTTAATTTACCCAGTACAATTGAATGAAAAATTTAAAAAATGAAGCAGGTGAAGAACCGATGAAAACAACATTTCGTGAAAAGATGAGAATAATTTATTATATTTATATATAGTGAAATAGATTTTGTTAAAAGATAAAAATTTATTATGACAAATTTTAAGGTGCATTCAAGTGTATAGTATACACTTAAATTTTAATTTATTTGAATCCAAAATTATCCAATTAAATATTTGAGCCAAGATCCGTATTCAAATTACGGTCATAGCAATGAATCCTCAATCATTACTTTTTATCTCTCTATCAGTGATGGACGAGATTTGTCTACAATAACATATCATATCTATTTTTGCGGATCTCAAAATCCATGAAAACACAGCAAAAACTCAGTCACCCTAGATTTATTCGCATCTCATAATGATCTCTCCGATACATCATTATTCACTAAAATCAATCAATAAGAAAAATCGGTTTGGTTGCAACCAAATGGAGTAGAGTATGGAAACAGAATCATAGACCTGAAAGTAGGGTGGGAGATCGGGTTGGTACTGAGATCGAAGCTTTTGCAGATTACAAAGCTTTGTTCTCTCTCTCTCTCTCTCTCTCTCCCCTCCCTCCCTTCCCCCCCCCCCCCCCCCCCTCTCTCTCTTAGTGTGATGTATTGATGATTATAACTTGAGCATTGTTGAGTAATTCTCGGGATAAGTCTTGGGGTAAGGCTGAATAATTATTTGGAATATCACTGTTCAATGAATTATTGAGTAATTTTTGGGGGTGTTGGTGATTACAATAATTAAGTATTGGTGTACTACTGAATAATTATTTGGGATATCACAACTTGAGGTATTGGTGATTAAGTCTTGAGATATTGATGATTATAATTTGGGGCATTGTTGAGTAATTGTTGGTCCCACTAGATAGATTAATTGCGGAAGCTTTTTAAACAAAATGTCTTTAGAGGAAATCTTTTGTAAGAGCACAAATGATAAACAACAGGTATTAAAGAAAGCAATAAATAACACCGTATTTATAGTGGTTCGGATCTGAATATCCTACGTCCACTCTCCCTTGATCAAAGGGGTCTCACTATCCAACCAACAAACTCACTACTTACTGGAATTTCTGAAGTACCAACACCTTCTTACAATCTCTTTAGATCTAACTTCGATCTAAAGGCAAACTTACTCCAACCTTGTCTAACAAGATGAACAGGTTGAGTATATAAACTCCTTACGAGTAGATGAGTAATTAAGAACAAAGTGAGTGCAAATGCGTAGTGATCAAAAGCTTAGTATGCTATGTGCGCGTGAGAGACTTCTAGAGCTTTTTCTGAACTGCACTCTTTGTATTTATAGAGGGGATTAGGAAATAGCTGTTGAGGGCTAATCCAATCAGATCCTCTATTTAAGGAAGCCTCAATCAATCAATTCCCTAATTGATTGATTGGGTTGGTGGGATCCTTGGATTGATTATCTTCAAATACTTTCCAATCCTGATCTTGTTGACTTGATTTGAATCACCAACGGTCAAATGCTTCCTCTGCCTAACTCTGATTCTCCACAGAGAAGGCAAGACCAGACACCAGGCAACCTCGGTGTCTTCTGGTCCTAATCTGGTGAACAACCAGAATACTCAGTAGACTCAGGGGATCAAACTGAGCATCTTTTGTTCCACCAGACTCGTCTGGTCCGGACTTGTCTGGTCTGGGGAAGGTCCTCTGCCTCTGGTCATATCTCATCTGGTGAAGTCTTCTGGTGGAGTCCTCTGGTGGGTCTTCTGGTGACTCTTCTGGTGAAGTCTTCTGGTCTGGCAGTTCCCCCTAGACTAAGTCCTAATCTAGATCATCATCTGGCTAACAGGTCCAGATGGTCCTATTACATCTTCTGGTTTGTTTTAACTCATCAAAACTAACAATTTTTATCCTAACAATTTCCCCCTTTTTGATGGAGTTAAAACACAACCAGAACTGATCACAAAGAAGACTTAAGCAAGAAAACATATAAAGGATAAGACCTTAGAGTAGATCTTATCAGGCAAACAATTAAGACAACAAGAGGTTGTCTTTTGAACAGAGAAGATAAGATATTTTCATTGATAATAAGGACAAGGAAGAATACAGATTACAATGCATTTCTGGTCCTATTCTAAGCATATCTTCTGTTGTCTTTAGGCACCAGAAACCAGTCAAGAAACCTGTCTTGAATGGCCTTCAATTCTGCAGAAGATGTTGGAGTGAAGTTCACCAACACCTTGGTCTTGAATAACTTCTTCAACTCTAGCCAATCAACCTGGTCCCCTATCATGGGAGTGTTGAGATAATGAAACTCAGGGGCAGTAACTTCCAGGTTGAACTCTATAGTTGAGTCCATCAGCTGCTTGTAAAGCTCTGCATCGTAACTCTTCATCCACGAATGGAAGGTCCTGTTGATAAGTGCTTCATCTTCTGGTGGTGGTCTCTGGATGTAGTGTTGAATAAACCAGAGAGTCTTGGCTTCTCTCTATTTTTCAATCAGGGGCACAGGCACAGTAGAGTCAAAGGACCCTTCTGTCCTGAGAGGCAAGATATTCAACACTTCAGTGGGAGCTTTCCTCCTCTGGCTCGATCCACCAGCACAGGAAGAAGCACCGACTTCTCTGCTCTTCTTGCTTTGCCTCCTAACATATTTGAGCCTCTGCTCTTCATCTATGTTTTTCCTTATTCTGGCTTGTTTCTCCTCTGGAGTTTCTTCTTTGTATCTCTTCTCTGCTTCTTCAACGACCTCTTCCAAGAAGCTCTTCTTAACTTTCCTGATCGCTTTCTTTGCAGGTCCAGAGATGGAAATAGGATCCTGCTCTGCTTCAGACTCTTCTTCTGCGGCAACCTGCTTAGCCATGGAAAGAGATTTGAGTTCCTCTTTCTTCTTCTTCTACAACTCTGCCTGGGCCAAAGTGTTCTCCAACAGGTCCAGACGAGCTCCATGGCTGAAGAGGGTTTCATTTGTGGTCTTCGCCAGATCAGTTCTGGACTTCTCTTCCCCCTTTTTAACTTCATCAAGGAGGGGTTCCACTACCTGCCGAATGAGATCAGGCAAGGCAGTGTTGGAGGAAGAGTGAAGGTCACGCAGCTGCTTCGCTTCCTCCAGGTAGGCTTTCGACTCTGCAACAAGTCTCTCTTGCTTCTCAAACATCTCCTGGAGGGAGTCCTTTAGCTTTGCAGTTTCCAGCATTTGAGTGGCCAACTCCACTTTAAGCACCGAAACTGGCCTCATCTGGTCTAGAACATATTGCCGAAGCTGCTTCTGGCTCTCATGCACATCCATCTTCAAGAAGAGGCAGTCAGATTTGAAGGCAGCTTTGGCAGAGGCAAAAACATCCTTGATCTGCTTCAAACACTTCCTTCGCTCATCCTTAATTTGATGTTCAACAAGAGCCGGTGCCAAGTGCTGCATAGCCTTTGAAAATCTGCCAATCTGCTGGATTTGTTCATTGAAGAACAACTTCATCTTCTGGAGGATAGCAGGAGTGACTTCAAAGTCTTCTTCGTCGGAATACAACTCTGAGGGGAAGACGAAGTGAGGACCAAACTTGTAAGAGGGGCCCTCTGGAGAGATCATCACTCCCTGCTGGATGAGAAGAGTTCGAATCACCACCTTCGCTGCCTCTGGTGACTCTAGCTCTGCAGGATTTTGAAGATTTAGCTTCTGCTTCAGCTCGATCTCCCAGGCAGTGAAGTTGGAGGGACCCATTTCCTCAAGCAACATCATAAGGTCCTCCACATCCTCCAGTCTGGCCTTGCTCCAAACCTTAGCATCAGTAAGGTCCGCCAGAAGGGGTAAGTGCTCCAGAAGAACTGGGAAAAGCTCTCTTAGCCAGAGCTGAGCACTTACACTCATACTCTGCCTAATGGGACCCATTTCTGCAGATGCGAAAGTGAAGGGTTTGGGCCCAGAGGCAGAGGAGGAAGGTGCTATGTTAGAAGGCTCAAGTGAAGCTTCCTCATCTTCACTATCATTGCTGGTTGAACAGGCGGGAGAAGAGGGAGGGGCAGAGAATCCCAGAGCCATAGAAATGGTTGGGTCCTGTTCTGTATGGGTTTGTGGAGGGGTAGGATTTTGTGAGGTAGAAGTGGAGGGGATGGGTTGTTCTGCACCAGAAGAGGATGGAATTTCTGGTACAGAAGGTGGGATGGGAATGTGAGATGTGGAAGTGGTTGGGAGGGAAAAGTCTATACCAGAAGAGGTTGATGGCACCTCTGGTACAGAAATTGGGGGAGAGGAGTGTGTGTTTAGAGGAATATGGGAAGATGGAGGAGAAGGTGTTTGAGGAATGGTTGAGGTAGAGAATGTAGGTGTGTATGGGAGTGTCTGCTCTGGTGAGAATGAAGGAGCACCAGGAGCAGATGAGATGGGATGAGTTTGAGTATCTGGTGGGGAGGTAGAGGGGGAGACAAGATCAATGGAAGGAGAGAAAGGGAAGAAAGGGTTTACCTCTGCTGGGTCAACACCAGCAGGCACAACGAGCTCTGGAGTATCGTCCATCAACTGGGAAGCTTCATCAATAGCTTTCTCCAGGGCCTCTCCAAGATCAGATCCAGAGTCAGGATCCTGTAGAATTGCCCTCTTGGCCCTGGGCTTCCTCACAAGAGGCTCAACCTCTTCCTCTTCTTCCTCTGATGGCTCATCCACCAGAAGGGTTTTCTTCGGAACTCTTCTGCTATTTCTAGGCTTCTTAGCAGATTTCTTCTTGGCCTCCTCTGGCCTCTTCCTCTTGGCTGCTCCAGCCTTCTTGGCAACCTCACTCTTCTTCTTCAGAACATCAAGAAGAGGGATCTGGTCCTCCTCTGAGGAACCAGAGAAAGCAATGGTTGAGGAACCAGTTGCTTCAGCAGCTTTCTTCTGGGTCTTCTGCTGCTGCTGTCTCTTCTGCCCCTTTACAGGAGAGGGTACTGCCTGAAGAGGAGGGGCAGGGATGGCTTCTTCTCCATCAGAATCAGGATGGCCATGAAGGGGACCATCCTTTGAGAATAACACCTTAGACTTGTGAAATCCTTTGCACCAAGTATCCTTCCATCTCTTCTCTGGAAGCAAGGAGTCCAAAATCAAGGTTAGTTTCGTACCCAACGAAACATTAGCAGTGAAATAAAACTGCATCTCCCCTGGCTGGGAAGGACAAGCTTCCTTGTTAACTTTCGCTTTATTCTTCCTCAAGACGCCCCAAAAGAACTCTGCCCAATTGCATTGGACGCCGTCATACAAAGCCCTCATCACACACATTCTTCCATTAAAGATCGCATCTGTGCTGTGATTTTCACACATCAACACTTTTACAACTATGTCAAAAAGTACCTTGTACTTTTGCCTCAGATGCTTATCCAGAAATCCCTTCGTGATATTCTGGCAAGAGGAACGAGCAAACAGTTTGAAGGAACCCACAATATCATCCTCCTTGTAGGTTAAAAGATTCACTCCTTCCGCCGAAATGTTCCCAAACAGGGCACATAAATCATGCTTGGAAAACACCAAATCTTCCTTGTCAATTTTTGTAGAAATATGGTCTTCGTTGATCTTCATTCGAACCAAAAACTGGGCCGCATAACCGTCAAGAGTACGAAAATCTCTGGGAATGGTGGAGATCAACTTCTCAACTCCGGATCTCCTCAATAGTTCCAGAATAGCAAATGCAGACGAGTTCTTGGTGGTGTAGAAGTCAACCACCATCTCCGTTTTCAGTTTCTTCATCATTAATTCATGGTCAAAATTACACGGGGGAGCCATATCTGTGAGAGAGAGAGAGAAAGGAAGAACTTTGCAGAGAGAGGTTAGGGTTTGAAAGTATGAAAACGTGAAAGGACAGATTGAAAGGAAATGTGATGTAAATAGGGTAATACGCGTGGCTTGAGTAATAAATGAAGTGTGAACGCGTGTAATTTCAAATTTAATTGAGGAAACAAAATCAATTTAAGCATTGATTGACATTTTGCACGGTGATTAAATTCGATGGCCACGATGAAAGGCGAGATACAGATTTAATCTGGTGCGTTGGCATAGTCATTGGGACTGGGCATAAAGGGGTTTTTGTGGTAGTCAAGAGAAAAAGCGAAATGATTGCCTAGGCCCTATACCCTAGTTATAAATACACTCCGAAGTTGAAAGGTTTTGAGTGTACTTACTAATTTGAAAAGTGTATCCCAATGATCAGAGGCCAGAGAAGTAAACGCATACCTGTCACCTGATATTGTAACCGGATGATACCACAGCTAGTCTGCTGTTACATCTCCTCTGAAGGAACTTATCTGGTCCTGGTCAGAGAAGATTTTGGATATCTGACTCAGCACCTCTTCTGGGACAAGTGTCACCTGGTGCATATCTCATCTGGTACCTTCTCTGATATGTCTAATCTGCAGGTATGTTAGTTTTAAACGAAATAAAGAATATGCAATAAAGTATAAATAAAGGATACTTCTCTGATGTTCCCCCTAAAACAAATCTGTCTCTGGATCCAACAATCCTAACTCAAAAGCTAACTCTCTGAATCTGGTCTCAGCCAAAGGCTTAGTTAATATATCTGCTCTCTGCTTCTATGTTGCAATCTTTTTCATCCTTATATCTCCCTTCTCAACATGATCTCTGATAAAATGATGCCTTATATCAACATGTTTACACCTGGTATGAAGAACTGAATTCTGGGTAATTGCAATGGCACTATTGCTATCACAGAAAATAGGAATATCCTTTGCTCTAATCTGGTAATCCCTAAGCTGTTGACTAATCCAAAGTAGTTGTGAACAACAACTCCCTGCAGCCATGTACTCTGCTTCTGTTGTTGATGTAGCAACTGAAGTCTGCTTCTTAGAAAACCAGGATACCAATTTATTCCCTAAAAATTGACATGTTCCACTTGTAGACTTCCTATCTATTCTGCATCCACCATAGTCTGAATCTGAATAACCACTCAATTCCAAATTGTCATCTGCAGGATACCACAATCCTAAATTCACCGTTCCCTTAAGATACTTCAATATCTTCCTAGCTGCTTCCAAGTGACTTTTCTTGGGATTAGCTTGAAATCTGGCACAAACTCCTACAGCAAAAGTAATATCTGGTCTGCTTGCAGTCAGGTACAGGAGAGAACCAATAAGTGCTCTGTACTGAGTCTGGTCCACATTCTCTCCAGACTCATCTGGATCCATGTTAAAATTTGTCATCATAGGAATCTTGGCTGCTTTGCTAGATCCTACTCCAAATTTCTCTAACATGTTTCTGATGTACTTTGCCTGATTTATGAAAATTCCCTTCTCTGATTGCTTTACCTGCAAACCTAAAAAGTAATTCATTTCTCCCATCATGGACATCTCAAACTGACTCTGCATGAGTTCACCAAACTTCTCACACAGCTTCTTATTAGGGGATCCAAATATAATGTCATCAACATATATTTGGACCAGAAGGATGTCCTTTCCTTTTTCTTTCCTAAACAAGGTCCTATCAATCTTACCCTTAGAAAAACCATTGTCCAGAAGAAACTGAGATAGAGTGTCATACCATGCTCTGGGTGCCTGCTTCAGCCCATAAAGAGCTTTCTTAAGCTTAAACACCTTGTCACCTTGTTCAAAACCAGGAGGTTGTTCCACATACACTTCCTCAATGAGAATCCCATTAAGAAAGACAGATTTCACATCCATCTGGTATACTTTGAACTTCATGTGAGCAGCATATGCTAAGAACAATCTGATGGCTTCTAGTCTGGCAACAGGAGCAAATGTCTCATCATAGTCTATTCCTTCAGACTGAGAATAGCCCTGAGCCACTAGCCTTGCCTTGTTCCTAGTAATGACATCATTCTCATCTTTCTTATTCTTGAAAACCCACTTAGTGCCTATCACCTTTTGATGTCTTGGTCTGTCTACCAGCTCCCAAACATCCTGTCTGGTGAATTGATTCAACTCCTCTTGCATCGCAATAATCCAATTTGAATCTTTCAGTGCCTCCTTGATGTTCTTGGGCTCAATCAAGGACACATAGCAACTGAATAAGACAGCTAAGGTAAGAGTTCTCCTAGTCTGGACACCCTTAGTTGGATCTCCTAAGATCAGGTCATTGGGGTGATCAACCAGGGTCCTCCTTCCCGTGGTCTTGCCTGGGTGATCATCTTCTGCAGTACCTTGGTGATTATTACCACCTGCAGAAGAGCTTCCCCCTACAGGAGTTCCAACCTCTTCTGGTTCTGCTCCTTGTGAAGGCTTCTGCTTCAGAGAACCAGGAGATGGGTCATCATCTGAATCTGAATCTGAATCAACAATAGGTGAGTTGACTTTGATTACTCTGGGCGTAGTCTGATTCTTGGTCTCATCAGAAGACTTAGATTCCACCTTGCACTCAAAAGTAGATTCATCAAAAACAACATGAGGTGTTTCCTCCACACAAAGTGAATTCTTATTAAAAACTCTAAAAGCCTTACTGGTGCTGGAATATCCTAAAAATATTCCATCAGCCACTTTGGCATCAAAGGTTCTTAATTTAGATTTCCCATTGTCATGGATGAAACACTTACATCCAAAAACATGAAAATATGAAACAGATGGGGTTTTACCTTTCCATACCTCATATGGAGTCTTATTATGTCTCTGGGCAACTAGGCACCTGTTTTGAGTATAGCAAGCTGTATTGATGGCCTCAGCCCAAAATCTCTGTGGAGTGTTGTACTCTGCCAGAAGAGTTCTGGCAGCCTCTTTCAGGGTTCTATTCCTCCGTTCTGCTACTCCATTTTGTTGGGGTGTTCTGGCAGCAGATGTCTCATGAAAAATTCCATGGTCCTTACAGTAATCTGCAATGTGTGAATTCAAGAACTCTGTTCCCTTGTCACTTCTGATTCTGACTATGCTCTGGTTCTGCTCATTCTGAATCTGCTTGAAGAACTCTGGCAGCTTAGTGATAGTTTCATTTTTCTTAAACAAGAACACTACCCAAGTGTATCTTGAAAAGTCATCTACTATCACCAAGGTGTACTTCCTTCCACTGAAACTGAGAGGAGAAACAGGTCCAAACAGGTCCATGTGAAGTAGTTGAAGTACTCTGGTTGTGGTTGTGCTCTGGACATCTTTAAAAGAAGTCTTGGGTTGTTTACCCTTCTGGCAGGAACCACAAACCTGATCCTTCTTAAACACTTCATTTGGAAGACCTCGAATGAGACCTTTTCTGGCAATCTTATTCAGTGTCTTGAAGTTAAGATGACACAATCTCTTGTGCCAAATCCAGCTGTTCTCTGCAGATCCTTTAGCTACCAGACAAGCATTTCTTGGGCAACTGTTAAAATCTGCAAGATAAATGTTACCTTTCCTCAAGCCTATTAGCAAGATATCATTATAATCAGAAGAGAAAACAATACAAGAATCACTAGAAAACTTCACTGAGTATCCCCTGTCACAGAATTGGGATACTGAAAGCAGATTATGCTTGAGTCCTTCAACATAGTAGACTTCTTCTACAGATACGCCATTAACGGTCAACGTTCCAACTCCTCTGGTGACTCCATAGTTGTTGTCACCAAACATCACTCTTGGCCCATTTAATGGCTTGAAATCTTGGAGATTATCTTTCTGGAAGGTCATGTGCTTGGAACATCCACTATCAATGTACCAGACATGATTGCTTGAAAATCCTTTCTCCAATGGACTCTTATCTACCTGCAGAGAAATCAATTAGGTCCCCTACTAGTGCTGGGTCCTGATTGGTTAGTTGCAGGTTTTGTAGGAATCCATAGATAAAGATCATCTCTTGTTGGATGAGGAGATCTTATCTTCCTTCCAAATCTATCTACCAGAACATGTCCTCTTACGATGACATATTGAGTTACTGGTCTGATAAGGACACCTTTCCTATAAACAGGTCTGGTGTACCTTTTCTCAAATCTGGTCTTTGAAATGGCCTGCCTCAAAGACATGGTCTTAAAGGTCTGGTTGTAAGGGTACATCCTAGAAGAACCATCTCTGGTGTCATAACTTCCCAGATCAGTTGGTTTTCTATAGATGGGTCTGGAGGACCACCTCTGGTTCTGAAAAGTAGACTTGGTCTGGTGGTTATAGTTCCTTTGAGTATACCTATTCTGGAATTGATTCCTCTGAGAGAATTGTCTCTGGGGTACCTGGTGCTGTTGAACATTGTTCCTTCTCTGGTAGTTCTTACTCTGATTGGTATTCCCCTTTCTTGAGTGTTTCCCTTGAGGTCCCCTAACCTGGTTAGGTTCCCTTTGAGGATTTCTCTGGGGTCCTCCAACTTGAGTAAGTTCTACTCTTTGGGACTCATTGTTCACAGGACCATCAATCTTCAGTGGTTCCCCTTGTTGACTTTTATTCTCTAGGATCTTCTCTTCCAGGACAGTCAACTCCTCTGGACCATTTGTTATGTGATTAGCAGAGTGATTCCTTTTCCAATCAGGATTGTGAATCACCTTGTAACCATTACCAGTTAAGTCTTTTTCATCCCAGATTTCTACCAATTTACCAGCTCTTACAGACTTGTCTTTATTATACATGTATTTATGAGTTTTAGAGGTCATTCCAGAATATCCTAAACCACTCTTATCACAAATGCGCTAAGAAGATTCTGATATGATAGATACAACAGATGGTATCTTAGGAGCTTCTCTGAGCATAGGTATCTCCTCTATGTTGTGAGCAACTTGTTTTCCCTTGATAAGAGTCTGGTATTTGGCTCTGAGTTCATTGAACTCATCTTCTTGAGAGTTCTTTTCTTTCATGAGTTGATCTACCAGAGTATCTCTTTCTGTGATCTTATCCTGAAGTTCAGAGACTTCTTTGGAATGATCTTTCATGAGTTCTCTGGTGGATTTATGCTCATGAGAGAGAGATTGAACTTCAGCTCTGAGCCTACCATTCTCTTTCTCAAGTTTTTGACACAGTTGGACACAGTTTTGGAGATATGATAGCATTTGTTGCATATCAGACTCTCTGGAGTTACCAGATGAATTAGAGGATTCAGTATATTTGGAATTTGATAAGACTAGAGTAGTTTCGTTTACCTCAGTGATGTCTGCCATTAGACATACATCATCATCTGATCCAAAGTCAGAAGAAGAAGAATTGGAACTAGTATCTTCCTCCTCTGCTTCTGGTAGCAATGCTCTCTTATCTGCATATCTCCTGTCTCTCTTGATTCTCTTCTCTTCTCTTTCCCTAGGAGTAAGTTGAGGACAATCATAACTGTAGTGACCAGTCTTGTTGCATGTGTAGCAGACATTGTCTCCTCTGGGACTAGGACTAGGTTCTCTTCTCCTCTGGTTGTAGTCTGGTCTGGCTGGACTACTTTCTCTCCTCTGGTAGTCAGGTCTGCCAGAGCCACCATCCCTCCTTTGATAATCTGATCTCCCTGAGCTGCCAGGGTTGTCATCTCTCCTCCTCTCTGGAGTTCTGAATCTGGTCTCCCTTGAGTCTCCAGATGCCTTCTCCTTCTCTGCAGGCTTGAAAGAACTCTTCCTGTCTCTGGTAGACTCATTCCAATGCCTTTTGTACCTGCCATACTTTGAACTCATTTTATCTAATTTACGAGTTAGAAGTGCTACCTGCTCCTTGAGGCTCAAGTCATCTGCAGTAGACTCCTTTGGCTTGACATCAGGCTTGATGGTTGAAGAGAATGCAACACCTTTCTGGCCAGAAGAGGGAACCTCTTCTGTTTGATCCTCCTCTTGAAGATCATACTCGTAAGCTTTGAGATCAGACAACAGAAGATGGTGATCCAGAGTGTTGACGTCCTTGTTGTCCTTGATCACAGTGACTTTAATTCTCCACCTGCTTGTTAGTGAGCGCAAGATTTTATTATTAATTTCTTTTTCAGAATAGGTCTTACCTAAGGCACTAGCCTTGTTCAAGAGGTTTGTGAGACGCATATCCAGCTGGTCAATGGTCTCGTCTGGTTTCATTTTGAAGGTGTCAAACAAGTGTTGAACAGCCTGGAGCTTGTTATCCTTAATCTTCTCTGTTCCTTCGCAGAGAAGTGCAAGTTTGTCCCACATCTCCTTCGCAGTGACACAGGTTCTGACCTTCTCTATTACCTCCTTGGTGAGAGTGTTGATAATCTCGGTTCTTGCCACCTGGTCCAGGTTATATAACTTTCTTTCATCATTATCAAGTTCATCTTTCTTTTTGAGGATTTTCTGCCTGGGAACTCTATCCTCAGCAGTTTTCTGGGCAGCTTCACTAGTTTCTTCTCTGGACTCTGACCTGCCACTATCAATAGGAGTCCAGTAAAATTGTATGGGGCCACTTTCAACCACATCTAGCATGCGGTGGTGAATAGCTCCAAGATGATTGCTCATCATGAAACTCCAGTGGCTGTAATCCTCAAATGAGAACTCTGACAATTTGCGACTCTTATAAGAAGATTTTGCAGACATTTTAGATAATATTTGGGATGTAACAAGAACTTTAACAAAAGCACTAAGGAGCAATGGATCTGCCCGGTGACCACCAAAAGCTTTGCAAAGCAGTGGTCGTTGGACACACTGCTCTGATACCACTTGTTGGTCCCACTAGATAGATTAATTGCGGAAGCTTTTTAAACAAAATGTCTTTAGAGGAAATCTTTTGTAAGAGCACAAATGATAAACAACAGGTATTAAAGAAAGCAATAAATAACACCGTATTTATAGTGGTTCGGATCTGAATATCCTACGTCCACTCTCCCTTGATCAAAGGGGTCTCACTATCCAACCAACAAACTCACTACTTACTGGAATTTCCGAAGTACCAGCACCTTCTTACAATCTCTTTAGATCTAACTTCGATCTAAAGGCAAACTTACTCCAACCTTGTCTAACAAGATGAACAGGTTGAGTATATAAACTCCTTACGAGTAGATGAGTAATTAAGAACAAAGTGAGTGCAAATGCGTAGTGATCAAAAGCTTAGTATGCTATGTGCGCGTGAGAGACTTCTAGAGCTTTTTCTGAACTGCACTCTTTGTATTTATAGAGGGGATTAGAAAATAGCTGTTGAGGGCTAATCCAATCAGATCCTCTATTTAAGGAAGCCTCAATCAATCAATTCCCTAATTGATTGATTGGGTTGGTGGGATCCTTGGATTGATTATCTTCAAATACTTTCCAATCCTGATCTTGTTGACTTGATTTGAATCACCAACGGTCAAATGCTTCCTCTGCCTAACTCTGATTCTCCACAGAGAAGGCAAGACCAGACACCAGGCAACCTCGGTGTCTTCTGGTCCTAATCTGGTGAACAACCAGAATACTCAGTAGACTCAGGGGATCAAACTGAGCATCTTTTGTTCCACCAGACTCGTCTGGTCCGGACTTGTCTGGTCTGGGGAAGGTCCTCTGCCTCTGGTCATATCTCATCTGGTGAAGTCTTCTGGTGGAGTCCTCTGGTGAAGTCCTCTGGTGGGTCTTCTGGTGACTCTTCTGGTCTGGCAGTTCCCCCTAGACTAAGTCCTAATCTAGATCATCATCTGGCTAACAGGTCCAGATGGTCCTATTACATCTTCTGGTTTGTTTTAACTCATCAAAACTAACAATTTTTATCCTAACAGTAATTCTTGGGATATTGGTGGTTATAACTTGGAGTATTGATGTTTATCACTTGGGGTATTGTTGAGTAATTTTTAGGGTATTAGTGATTATAACTTGGGATTTGATGATTATAACTTGGAGTATTGATATGAAGTGTGCGCAACCCGATTTGAATTTTATATGAATAATCAACGGACTCGTGAAAAAGTCAAATTAATTTCAAATTGAGACCAAATTTCAAATGCATAGTATGCACTTGCATTCACATATAATTACTCATTTATTATTGATGAATTTTATATTTTGAAGTGTCATGTGATACTATGTGATCATCAAAATATTTTCTTACTAGTGCTAGGCCCGCGGTTGCGCGAGCTTGTAACTATTTTGCTTTTGAAATTTAATTTTTATAATTTAAACTTATACACTTTTTTATAATGCACACACAATGTCCAAAAAAAAAAATGAGTGTGTTAGCTTTGTTTCAATTTTCATGTTAAACACATGACTTAAAAGAAAAAGAAAAAAAAAATAGAAATATCGTATAATTCCTATTTCAATAATAGGGAAAAATCACAACATTATTACAAATTTCGAAATATTTCCGTCTCGAGTATATGATTTTCAAGTATGGTGACAATCAATCTTGTCTCATTGCACAATTCTGATTTCTGGTCAATATTTCTCATAAGAACTTTTGGGACACATTCTTTCAGTATTATATGGTGATTTGGCATTCCCGAACACATAACAAAATTTAGAAAATCAACATATACCATTTCTTCATTACGTCTGTGTCTAAACTCCGACCTATAGATGCTGTCAGAACTCAAGTACACTTTTATATCTCCAGGAATAATTGAAAGAATCTCTTCATTTATCGATTCTACATCACGATGTGTAGGTGCAAGTATCACAAAATATTTCCCTAGACACTGCAACATATAATTGTCCATGCATGAACATTGGTTGTGAAGATACAATCACACAGTTGATAGAGACTAACCTTGAGTTTTATTTATTGTATTAGCAAAACAAAGTAAAATTGGAAATGACCTCCTAGTGAAATTCACAGGCATCGTGTGATTCGAATTAGTTAAGGCCATTCTTGGAATGTAAACATTACTTTCAATATTTCTTATAAAGTCTCACTAAACACGGTGATGGAAAATATTATAATAAATAAGCATCATTATAAGTTGAATTTTATTTGAATAAGAAATATTTAAATACAAAGATTTATCTTCCTTATATATGGAGAATTCTCAAGAACAATATCTTATACATTCTAGTGTAAATAGCGTCAAACAAAATTATTAAATGAGATTATTATATATGCTATAAATATTTTTTATTTACTAATTGTTGCAAATGTTCTGTAAGAAAAAAAATATTTTTTCTCAATACAATCAACAATGTCAAACAAAAAATCCAATTTTTGAATTCGAAACACCCATAAATCCTAAAACACCCACTTAATACCAGAAGTTTTAATAACCAAAACCCAAAAAATCTCAATCATTAAGAAAGTAAATAACAATATTCCATCTGCAAAAAAATTAAATCCTCCCTCCGAAATGAAATATGCATATCATCTTCTTCCCGAAATAAAATTGATCCTTTATTATCTTCACAAATAAATAAAAAATCCAATCCCTGTATTGTCTTAGCAAAACAAAATTTTGCAGGAAATCTCAAATCAACACAAAACTTGGAGATTAACACAAACTTTGAAAGAATCCTCAATCGCTATTCATCGATCATCCCGTGAAAAAAAAAACCAACTCGCAAATGTAAAGAAAATTCTGAAAACGGGCATCAACTCAAAATTTGAAAGAATCATCAAATCCCTATCATCATTGATCATTGATTAGGCGTGAAATTGTCATGATTCGTCACTCAAAATGTCCGTGTTTTGGTTGATTTATATGAGTATTTAGAGTCATTTGAGTATCATTTTCATAAACTAATGAATTTGTCTCTTTGATGCTCATAGATGGATAGAGGACGAAAAGAGGAGTTCATAGGACTTTGAATCGACTCAAACGGACACCCGGATGAGAAGATATCGAAGAAATACGAAAAGTATTAGTTCGGGGGAGCAAAAGTATCATTGGAGTGCACAAGCAAGGAGTACTCGTGCACCCTTGCACGAGCAGTCGTGTATAGCGCTCGAGGAAGTGAAGGTCGTGCACTAGTGCACAAGCACTCGTGCACTGTGCACGAGCAGTCGCAGGTCGTGCACTAGTGCATGAGCAAAGGTGGTCGTGCAGTTTTTGCTCTCTGGACGAATTGGGGTGCTCGAGTGTGATGAGCTCGTGCACTAGTGCACGAGTAGTGCACGAGCATACGTGATTTTTGGCCCATTAACTCCCGATTTGACCCGTTGCCTATTTATACCCCTTTGGAGCACGTTTTTAGGGACCACCACTTACCACTTGATAAATTTTGACTTTTAGAGTTCATTTTTGGAGAGAAGGAGAGGAGCAAGCTTTACTTTACGTTTAAATCGAGGTTTTAGCACGAATTCTTAGTTTATTCTCGTTTTTTCAGATTCTTTTCATTAGTTTGATTACGTTAAACACTTTAAACTTCGTTTTCATTAATTAAATTTCAATTCTTTGCAAGGTATTTATTTAAACCCTAGTTTATGTTTGATCTTTTATTCGTTCTAATCATCATGTTTATTTTCGTCACTTCTTCTATTGTTTTCGTTATTGTCAAAACCATGTCTAGCTAGAACCCTTGCATGCTTAGGGTATGATGAACTCGTAGAAGTAGGTTGTGGGTACGTAATTAGGGTAATTCGTGACATTAGGGTTTTAATTCTCTTAATTAATGAATTCTTAAAATTAGTCTTAACTTTATTCTTGAATTTCGTTCGAAAAGTGTTAGAGAGAGGACGATCTTATCACTCTTTAACAACGAGTAGGCTTAATGAAAGGGTTTAGAAAGGGTTAATTAATCTACCGGTTTTTCTAAGGAGGACGACCGCATCACCTTAGTTTAAATTAGGGTCTCGTTAATTAAGCACAATCTATTAACTTGTTAGTGGATTAGTGAAGTCGATTGCTAGGATAAAGCATTAGGGTATTAAGTCTTGAGCTTTCATCTTACAATCTTTAACTTAGGTTATTTCTTGCGCGTCACAATTATTTTGATTATTTACCTGCTCCGTTAGTATACGTAGGGATTCCTATCCTAAGCATCACCATCTCTTACTTGAACACAAACCTTAGTTAATTCGTCTTCTTCAGTACTTTAGTTTAATTAGTTTATTTTAGTTATAATTAATTCTTCTAAAAAAAATCCAAAAATATTTCACTCATATTAACTACGACGCGTAGATCTTCAGGGATCTATTCGCATATACACTTTCCCTTGGGTTCGATATACTTGGTCATTATACTTACTCATATTATAGTGAACCCGTACGCTTGCGGGGAATCTACTAGTAGAAGTTAGTATTATCGCTTCAAGTCAATCATCCCGAAAACAAAAATTATCAATTTTAAAATACCCAAAATCGCAAACAGAAAAATCGTAGAGAAAAAAAATCAGAGCATTGTGATCATGGCTCGATCCTCTCCCTCGAATCCGCACCCTGTCTACCCCCCCATCTCTCTAATTGTTGAGATTAGTTACTGAGTAAAAGAAGTAAATTACGTGAAAAATTAATTGTAGGATTTTGATACTGATTAAGAGGGTCGACGGTTAGGGCTTCTCCCTTGTAAAAATCAATCCTTCTGGTTCCCAATTTCTGATTCGAAAATTGTTCTCATGTTGTAATTCAAATGAAAATTTCCCCCAAAAATCTTCTTTCTACAATGATATCTCCATCATTGATGTTGTTTTCTTTTATTGAAATTCTTCTTTAATTGCAGTTGCAATTGGTTATGATTATTGGACCGGAGAAGAGGACATGGTGGGTACAGGGTGGATGGCTAAAGACTGAGTTATATATTTAATAATTAGTCAAAGTTGAATTATAAATCTATACTAATATAATAACAAAATGTTCTAGAAATAGTAAATAGGTATACCAATAGTCTTTCTAATTTTGATTAATATCACATTTATTATTTGAACATATTAATATTATATACACAATTAAAAAAGTCTTTTCATTATTTCTTTAAAAAGAGTATAACAACTAATATGCATCAAAAGGCTTAATCCACTAAAATAGATTAATATATAAAAATTTACTATTAGATTTTATTTGGTTGTCTTTTTTTTATCTATTAAATCTATTATTTTCTTTAATTATTTTAACTTATCATAATCTAATTTTAATTAATATTTTTTAATAGTAAAAATATAATATTGATTAATTAAAAATCATAAAGTATAAAGTTTGATAAAAATGAAAATTTCTAACAAATAACTAATAATATGTATTTTAGATTTAATTCACTCCATAAAAAAAAATGATCCCCTAAAATATACCACGTACAAAAAAATGTACTATTAGATTTTATTTGATTAATTCTTTTATTATTTATTCAATCTAATTTTATATGATTATTGAAACTTATTATATTTTAATATTGATTAGTTAAAAATCATAATTAAAGTGTCAATTGTGGTAGCAATAGAAATTTTTACGGTATTTCATTTAAATATTTGGGTCATCTTCTCTTTTAAAATATAGTTGGTTGGGGCTCCGTAAATTTATGAGTCATATAATATAGTAAATGACATTTGTTTCATGTTTTATATATCATTATAAAAGTCTTGATACATATATTTTGATAGAAATATAAAATTTATATTGAACTTTTTTTAAATGAACTTTTGTGTGAGACAGTTTGTCTTTTACATATGAGATGATGCTCCACTTAAACATTTTAATCATACTCTTCTATTAAGTTGAGTTGGAGCCCAATGAACACATAGGTCATATAGTAAATGAGATTTATTTCATATGTTAGTGTAACGCCCCGAACCCAGAATATATTAATTATATCGGATTCGAAGTGTTATTGTGATCAAAAGTCCGAATTATAAAATTTTTGAAAGGAATATAACTGAATTGAGAGAGAGGAGTTTCATGCAGCGGATAAGTGGGAAGGAATATTATAACGTAAGTGTGTTTGTACATATATGTATATAAAGATGGATAGAGGATTCTGTATCTTCAGAATAATACACACTGAGTTTGGATAATTTAAACACACGGAAAGAGTATCGTCTTGCGTAGCAGTAGCGATAACATTTATTGGGAAATAGAAATGATAGGCATCATTGTATTAGTAATAATATATTTTAAGCAAAAGGGAGACTTTGTGTCTTCTGTGTCACTGTCCTTGCTCCCCATAATTGTAATCTGCAAGGGGGTTAAGAAAAAAAGGGCGTGAGAATTGAATTCTCACTTATGGGTGATTGCAACATCATGAGATTGGTAAATCCGAAATATATTAAGTTATACCTATTAATAAAAAGTTTATTTTATTTAAACAGTTGACGTATATAAAAGATTATAAAATTTAAACGGTACTTAAGCGTATTTCACATAGTATAATTGAAATAGCACAAGTTGATTCACATTAGGGCAAGGCCCAAAGTCATATCACGTATTATCACAAACTGACAACCATAAACTTATGACAATTCCACTTCCAACAAAGTTACTCTTTTCAACTCCAACAAATCAACAAAGTTATCCTTTTCAACTCCAACCAAAACTTACTTCATCCAACCACACAAGCTCACATCATCCAACCTTATAACATCCTTCAAAATAAGCAAGTATCAATGGCCTTCTTCCCAGTGCGTCAAATGACAGCTGACCGGGGACCAGATCTACTTGATCAACAACCTTGATTCCGAGGGCGTCCCCGACAGCAGCCCCGGAGGTCGGATTTAAAACTCGATCCCGACTCCGTACATACTGACTTTCCACAAAACTGACTCAATAAACTTTACAAAGAATAATACTTGACTGATAACTGAACTGATTCATGCTCACGTAAGGTGTTTACTCATGCAGTGGTGATCGATTCACCAAACAACAGACAATATATAACATATATAGTTATATCACATAATCCAAACAGTTATATAGATAGGTGTTACATTTATGTTGGATTAGGTATTTTTGATTTAATTTAGTCGAGTTCAGAAAATACCGGCACGACGTTATTATTAGCAGATCAATCAACAGATCATCACCCACCTGATTGTTCTGAATTCCGGGAATATTGGGTAAGCAGACAGCCGAGTCCTTCGTGCGTGTTCCGAAAAGTACAGAATCCTAATAAGGAGTATTTCGGTTAAAAGGTTGACTTTTGAATTTGAAAAGCTTAAGAGTGCGAAACTCGAGGATTGAGTAGGTCGTTGTCTTCAGAAAACTATTGAAAACTAAAGTTTTCAAAGGTTGATTTCAAATTGATAAGTACACCTCTTTTAAAGGGAAGGTGTATTAGGGAAGTGTATTTACTAAATTCAGTGCTGCAACAGGGGGTGTATTTACTGAATTTAGTGCTGTAACAGGAGGGTGTATTTACTGAATTTGGTGGTGTAACAGGGGGTGTATTTACTGAATTTGGTGGTGTTCTCAAAAAGGTGTTCTCAAAAAGGTCTTTTAAGGAAAAAAAATCATTATTAAGCTTGGAAAAATACTTAGAAAAATAAGATTATTATTTAATGAAATTAAAGAAAAGGTTATTCTTTCTTAAGAGTTCTATTTCTCGTTTTTAAACGAAAACTTGAATATAAAACTTTTCTTTTCTAAACTTATTAAAAGACTTTATTTTTTGCGTTTTCTAAAATTCTAATAGGGGTACGAGGTGAAGACGAGTTTCCCTTTGATTACGAAATTTATTCAAACGTGTTTTTAATCCTTGAAAAACATCAAAACAAGGATACTATAGGATTTTGCTAATATCATCATAATACTAAAAACAATGATACTAAACATTCATAAGAAAAATACTAGTCCTCTAAGTCATTACTACCATTCATCTAAAACAATAATATTTCAACATTCAACTACTAATACTAAATACTAAACTAAGAATCCAATCTCATGGTTTGGGAAAGAAATAAAACAAAGAAACAATCTATCCAAAAACTCACTTCTAAAGAGTGATACAAGTGAAACAAAACAATAATACTAAATAAGTCAATAACTAATACTAATTCATCTAACCAACTAACAGTAAGTTTTCTTTCATTTCTTTTCTTGTTCTAAGCTTCTAACAATTTACAATCTAACCCAAAAATTTACCCAAGATAAAACGAAGATAGAAACCTTACGAGCTTCAGTTTGAGGCGTTAAACGGGCGGCCTAACGGCGTCGTTTCGAAACCCGGAAATTGTTCACGAAAATTGGGCAGCCTTACGGCGTTGTTCGGGAATTCGGAAAAACGATTTGGGCAGCCTAACGGCGTCGGTTTAAAATTCCAGAAATTTTGCAAAAGCAACCGGTTCAACGACGTCAAAAATCGATCGGAAATTAATGAAAAGAAAGCTATGGTTAGAAATTGAAATAGTTCGGTAATCGAAATCGAATTAAACGGAAATGAATTTCGAAGTAAGGAGAAGAATTCCATCTTACTGGAGATGGAGGAGGAGACGGCGGCGGCGTGCGGCGGAGCTACGGCTTCGGCGGCGTGCGACGGCTTCAACGGAGAGAGAGAGAGAGAGAGCGACGGGAGCAGGGGAGCTCAGAACGCGACGGCGGCGGCCTGGGCTTCGGCGGCGCTCGTCGATCGCGCGGCGGCGTCGTTCGCCGGAGGACAGAGGACAGCGGCGTTCGGCGGGAGAAGGGAGGAGACGTGAGGCGTGCGGCTGGGCGAGAGGTGGGCGGCGGCGAGACGTCGGAGGGGGAGAAGACAGCGGCAGAGGCGGAAGGAGGGAGGCGGAAGCCGAAGGAGGAGAAAGGGATTTTAGAGAGAGAAAATTTTTGTGTGCGTGAGAAAATGAAAGAAAGAAATGAGAGGATTTTGGCTTTTTTTTTCCTTTTTATACTAATCCCTTTTAAAACTTATCTACTCCTCAATTCTTATCCAAATAATTTCGATATTTTCGTTCCCAATTGATACGGTTCAGGGATCGTTTGGTTCACGAGTGTAATCCCGATTCAGAAAATAATACAGTTTTTAAACTCAAGTAATATTTTATTGTATTTTGATTTTTCTCAATAAATTAAACGGATCGAAATCCTTAATTTAATTTGAATAATTAATTTCTCGTAGTCCTTTATTCGTTTGAAAGAATTCGTTTTCTTTCTTCGAATTTAGGAGTTTTATAAAAAGGGTATGTATATTTAAATACACAAATAGCACACAAAAATAATTAAAATAAAAGAAACAAAGAAGAGAAAATAAAATAAAATAAAAAGGTTTCTAATTAAGAAAAGGGTACAGAACGGGACGGGGTATTACAGTTAGAATGTCTCATAACTATTATAATAAAATCATAATTTGAAACACAAAAAATATACGGAAAAATATCAATAATGCAAATATTGAAACGCTAAACAAAACACATATGTGTATAATTTTTTTTAATTAAAGTACTATATATCAGTATATTTAAAATACAATATATATATGTGTTTTATTGTATCTCAAAAAGATATTATTACTACTATATATTTATAAAATACATTGGGAATTTTAGTTTTGTTATATAAGTTATTTAAAATATATGTGCAAGACATATATAAAGTGTAACTGTGTAAGTAATGCAATAATATTAAAGGTGTATGACGATGATAAGGACCGAAAACGATAATACAAATTATTTTATTCATGTTGTGAAATTTGTTGTTTAAACTTTATGATTTTTTTTTGTTTTAATATGAATTTGTCATCATTACAATTTTTTTTTTGAGAAAGTAGAACACGCAAAAATATGTAAACTAAAAACTTATATGAGGCACTCTCATACGTGACATGAATTTTATTTGTCATGTTTTAAAGGTGAGTAAAATGTAAATACGAAAATAAAATTTTATCCCACAGTGTATATATGCCGATCGTGCATCGCACGGGTAACATACTAGTAAATAAAATAGAAAAAAATTCCACATAATATAGTAAATAAAAAAAGTGTCACGTTTGTTATTACCTGTTATGTAAGATCTGGTAACAGGTTATATGATAATTTTCTAAATTAAAAAATTAGGAGGACGAAAACCAAAATCAACAAAACTTAAAGAATAAAAAAATGTATTTTCCCTACATTTGATTTGTAGACCACCAAATACACATAGGATTAAGTATATCTTTTAAAAGATTCTCAAGATTCTACTGCATTTAAATATATTATATTGGATGCACGGTAGTATTAATAAGATATCAAGAAAAAAAATTAAAAAACTTGGAACATAAGAATTATGTAAAACACACTTTTTTATTCTTTAACTTTGGTTGAATTTGGTTTTCGTCCTTTTAACTTTGGACTTTCAAATTTTATCTAACAACTTACAAAATTTGTGTTTTTTGTCCTATTACCTTCTATACCAAGCAACTCTTTCAGTAAATCTGACATCTCATTTTGAATTTTATCATATACATTACCAAAATTTGGTGTCGCTTTACATGATGTAGTAGGTAACAGGATAAAAAAAAATATCAATTTTCGTAAGTTATAGGATGAAATTCAAAATTCTAAAATAAACAGGATGAAAACCAAAATCAACCATAGTTAAAGGTAAAAAAAATGTAATTTACCTAATATTATAGTTTTGCCGTGATGCTAAGCATATCGTTTGGCGAGAGAATATATATATTACTCTAGTCCTTATTATTAGGTTGATCATTCGTTTTATGTGGATTCCCTTCTCAATGTTTCTTGTTCTTGTTTTGGAACTTGTTTTAGTTATAAAAAAAGGTTAGTTGCAAATAAAATAACTGACATTTTTGCAAATTGCAATCTAAACTAAATTTTTGACTCGTTGCAAATAAAATCTCAACTTAATTTTTTTAGAAATTCTAACCAAATAGCAGATTTTAATCTGCCCGAAAATGATGATTAATTATGTGTTATCATCCAAACCAATCTAAACATATTAATACAATTAATTATTCATTGTCAGGTAAGTGAAACATCATTCCTGGCAATAAAAAAAATTATTTGTTGGTTCTAATTGCAACCAAATATTAAATTGGTATTTTATTTGCAAATATTAAAAAATTTGATTAAATTTCAATCTACAAAAAAGTCATGACTTTATTTGCAATTAACCCTTAAAAAATTCATCAAAGTTTAGCCAAGGGATACAAATTACTACTTAGTGGAGAAAATTTATCAAAATTTATGTATCGCTATATAATTTTTTTATTGTATGCATACATTAATAATGAATATGTAAAAAAAGATGACGATACAATCATAGAATATTTTTCTTTTGATGAATTTCTTAATTTGTACAAAATATATTCTTAATACGCAAATTAATATGAACTGATGGAAGATTTAAATTGGGTATGCTGCGACAAGATGTGAGCAAGACACAGTTTAAGGCCATATCATATATGAAAAAAAAACTAAAAATGAAGAAAAGATATGAAATTGCATCACAAAAGTGTATATGAAAAAAAATGAAAATTAAGAAAAGATATGAAATTGCATCACAAAAGTTATAGAATTAAAACGTGTTAGAAAAGACGAAGATATTATGAAACTGCACCACAAATAAATTAGTAAGATAATTTATTTTATGTTAAAAATCTAAGTAAGATATTGTGAGAACCTTTGCATTCAATTTTATTTATGTAAAGATATTATGGGGGATTTCATAAAGAATTATAAATTTATTTTCAAGTAAATATTCCATAAAATAATATGTATAAGACAAAGTATAAATCGAAAATGGTTCATACATAAACTTGAAGAGTATTAGTTATATTCACTAAAGAGTATTAGTTATTTTCATTGAAGAGTATTATATATAAACTAATTTCACATACTCTGTTTATATTAAGAATTATTATGCAAAAAAAAAAAAATTATAATAAGAATTGAATCTCCACAAGTTTAACTTAATCATTCATGGAATATCAGATAAAGGTATCATTCATGATGAGTTCTTGGAAAGGGTAACTCTCTTGTGCACTTGGTGTATGGTGCACTCAGTCAACAATTGATCATGTTTATACTGAAAAGTTTGTTTCAATTACATTGAAAAGTGTGGTTGAATTATACTGAAAAGTTTACACTGAAAATCAGTTTCTAGTGTAAACTTTTCAGTAAAATCCAATCATATTTTTCAGTGTAATTGAAACTAACTTTTAAGTGTAAACAGAATAAACTGTTGAGTGAGTGCACCGTACACTTGGTGCATACGAGAGTTTGCCTCTTGGAAAATAATTAGGCTTAAAAACTAAATTGATGCATGTAAATAGAGGTCAACTGCAATTCCGGTTATTTCCGCAAATTCAGTGGAGAGATAACTACACCATAAATCACATATCCAACCGTTATTTTTCAACATACCACGATTTCAAAACACCCACCATTATAGAAATACAGTATATTTGGAAAATTAATTACCCAAAAAAAAAAAGCACACGTTATCGATCATTATGTATATATTTTTATTAAAAAAACCTGCACAATAACTATAACTTGTTTTAAATATGCATGCTAGATTTGTGTCTATATATTAGGTAGTTGGTTATAAATAAGGACTTGTTAATTAATTCCTATAATCTCGATTTCAAATAAAAAATTGAGTAATTAATTTAAGGTTAGTTTCTTTTTTCTTTTTCTTTTTTTCTCAATCATTAATGTTGCTCAATTATTTTAAATCGGTCAACAATATAATCGCAAATTTTACAATAGCAAAAAATAAGAACATATGTATATGCTACCTTGTTTAATCTGCAAATTAATGACAAATAAAAAATGTAATAATATATCTAAAAGACAACATTTGGAGAGTTGATGTGGAGAGAAAATGGCTAGAGAGAGAAATTTTGTGAGAGAGGGTGAGTGGGTGAGACTTGGGGTAGGTCGTAGGAAACCCCTTCCCGAGTGCAATCCGGTGAGGCAAAAAATTTACCCTGTGAGGTGGACTGGTAGTGTTCAGAATCCGAGCTCTAGGCACCGCGTTACGACAAAATGGGTCGATCTCCAAACGAGAGGTTCTTTTACATGTTTCGTTCAAAACTTTCCGGAAAGTTGCAGTTGGGAGATGCTACGAGATACGTTTAGCAGAGTGGAAAGAGTCATTGATGTCTTCTGTTCTAAGAAAAAAGACAAGAGGGGAAAACCGTTCGGTTTCGTTAGATTCGCTGATCGATCGGAATCAGAGAAAGCAAGGTGGATTTATGCATTGAATAATCTATGGATAGGCAGTTACAAGATTCGAGTGTCAATCTCTCGTTTCGGCAGAGATCAAGCGAGGAGTATAGAATCTAAAAGATATCTCCTTGGAGCAGAGAGGAATGCAAGAGTCCCTGAGAAGTCTTTTAGAGAGGCTATGGTAGTTGGACCAGGTATGGGCAAGAAGGATGAACCTATCAAGAAATCTAATGAGACGGTGGTGGCGAGGAGTGTGGTGAAATTCGAGCCATCCGTTGAAGAGAAAAAATGCCTTATTGGATGTTTTGTGGGTCTTTTAAAAGAGGAACATCCCTGGGAAGATTTTGAGGAAGAGTTACGCAGTGAATGTGGGAAAACAATTTCAATCTTTTATGTTGGAGATAATGCCGTTATTCTAAAAAATAATTCGGGGAAGAGCATGGAAGAATGGGTGAAGGATTTTGACGAATGGATAATTCACTGGTTTGAGTGGTGTCGACCATGGAAGGATAAAGATGTGAGTCAGAAAAAGAAGATATGGACGAGATGGTACGACGTTCCAGCCCATGCATGGTCCGTTAGATTCTTCAAACTTACAAGTGCAAAAATTGGATCTTTTGTTAAATTGGACCCGTTAACGGAAAACAGGGATAGAATGGATGTGGCAAGAGTACTAATTTCGGCATCAGTTTACAATGAGGCTTATCAAATTTTAGAGTTAGAAATAGATGGGAAGTTATTCAAACTAAAGGTGGTGGAGGAATTTGAATGGACTCAAACCTTGTCTAATGAAGGTGGTTATAACCTCAAGCTTTCAGATGAGGATGATTCATGTTGGTCAGAAGAGTCTGTGGATCCGTTCATCATGTCCTTAGCTAATGCTACTGCCCATGGGTTCGATGTGGAGGATGCAGAGGAGGGGGACGAGTTCCAACCATCGCCGATAGCAGGGGAAAACAGCGGCCACAATCGTATTAATTACGGCGGGTTACCTGAGACAATTGAAGGCGGCGCATTAATGGTTGAGCCCACGCCCCAAGAAAAGAGGATTCATAATTGCTGCATGGATTGGAAACTGACAAGTCGGGGCACGAGGCGGGCATTTCCCAAGTTGGATGCCGCCCTTCTTTGGAGCCGTCCAATGCACAAGTAATGGGCCTTCAAGAAGTTTCCCTTGGGCCGATCCAGCCTTTGTCCAGGCAAACTAGCAGGCCCATTGAAACTATTGTGATGGTCCGTGGTAATACTAATCCCAAAGAAAACAAAGCCCAAAAAGTAATTAAAGAAAAGGCCCCAAGAATTTGCTCGAACAAGAATAAATCCATCAGGCAAATTCAGGATGCAAATTAGAAATCCTCTTGGGGCAGATCTGAACGCAACGACCAGGAAGCACCCCATCGTGAGGTCGTCGAGAATCGCCAATCGCTTACTGGAGGTATCGATTCGAAGGGAGTTGAGACCTTTAAAGGCAAGATTTCTGGTAATTGCAAGATAATTAAAAGAAACCGTGCTGCAGACTCTGTGGCATGGAAAGAGTTTATGGAGGATCTTCCATCAGGGGATGAATGAGAAAAGTGGGAAAAGGAAAAAAGTCAAGCACTGGCAAAGGGTAAACGAAAACAAAAAGTAAAGAGAGCCAAGTCTTTAGCCGAATCAATGGAAATTGGAAAAAGGTTGGGTCTTTCGAAAAGGGCTTAAGACGAGGAAATGATCGAAGCTCTGGGAAGAATTGAGGTAAGGCAAATACGGATGGATGCTCAGAAGGAAAGGGAGACTGAGGTGGTAAACAAATGAAGATACTCTCCTACAACATAAGAGGGCTGGGTAGCGAGGTGAAGAGGAGGGAGATCCGAGAATTACGAATGAGGTACAATTTTGATTTTTGCTGTATCCAAGAGTCAAAATTGGAGTCAGTTGATATGTTTGTGTGTAGAGCTATTTGGGGCCAGGGTAATTTTAACTACTCTTTCAAACCTTCTATTGGAAGAGCAGGAGAGAGAGGACTTGTGGGACAGAGTATTATGCATCATCAATCAGTTTCAACACTCAAAAATCTGTGTTGTGGGCGATTTTAATTCGGTCAGAGTGGCCACTGAGAGAATGGGGAGAAGCTCAGTTACACATAGGAGGGATGAGGAAAGTTTTGACAATTTTATTCGGTCTTCAGGGCTAGTTGATCTCCCCCTTCATGGCAGATCATACTCTTGGTATAGGCCTGATGGAACCTGCAAAAACAGGTTAGATAGAATTCTGGTCAGCAATACCTGGCTGAACTGCTGGCCTCTATCATACCTAAGGGGACTTAATAGATCTATTTTAGATCATTGTCCGATCCTTTTGGAGATAAAGGGCAAGGATTGGGGGCCTAAACCGTTCCGGTGTATCAATGCTTGGATGAGACACAAGGATTTCAAAGAGTTCGTGAAGGAAAGGTGGTCGAATTATTTGATAGAAGGTAGGAGGGGCTTCATCTTGAAAGATAAACTGAAGAGGCTGAAAGAAGATCTCAAGACATGGAATAAGGAAAAATTCGGCAACATTGATAGAAGGATTAATGAGTTCAAAGAGGAAATTTGGAAATTCGATGTGGTCGATGACATTTTCGGGCTTAACGAACAGGAAATTATTTTACGAAATAAGGCTAGAGCCTCCCTCCTTTTGGAATTGAAGAACAAGGACAGTCTCCTCCATCAAAAGGCTAGAGTCAAGTGGCTAAGGGAGGGAGATGAAAACACAAAATATTTTCATGGTTGCATCAACAAGCGGAGGAAACAAAATGAGATACAAGGTATCACGGTTGATGGAACTTGGGTAGAAGAGGTTCAAGAAGTGAAGGATGGAGTTTTTAATTTTTTTAAACTTCATTTTAACTGTGGCAACACGAGAAGACCAGCCTTGGAGGACGCTTTATTTGCCAAAAAGGTTTCTAGAGAAGACAACACCGAGCTTATCAAAGAGTTTACGGAAGAAGAGGTTAAGGAAGCGGTGTGGGCATATGGAAGTTCTAAAAGCCCGGGGCCTGATGGTTTCAATTTCCAATTTTTTTAAGGAAGAAGTGATCAAAGATGAGCTCATGCTCTTTACGAAGGAATTCCATGAAAATGGCAGATTGGTTAAGGGACTTAATCCTTCTTTTTTGGTTCTAATACCAAAGAAGGAGATGGCAGTAGAGATGAATGATTATCGTCCAATCTCCTTAATAGGAGGAGTTTACAAGATTGTGTCAAAAGTGTTGTCCAATAGACTGTGCAGGGTAGTGGATAATCTTATTTCTCCACAACATAGCGCTTTTGTGGGTGGAAGACAAATTTTGTATAACATCGTAGTCCTAAACGAGGCGATCGAGGATGCAAAGGCAAGAAAGAAGGGCATAATTTTTTACAAAATTGATTTCGCAAAGGCTTATGACTCGATCGATTGGAGATTCTTGAAGATGATGTTAAAGGGGTTCGGATTCCATTATAAATGGATTAAGTGGATCATGGAGTGTGTATCCTCGGCTTGTGCATCGATCCTTGTTAATGGTAGCTCCACAAATGAATTTAAATTGGAAAAAGGTCTACGCCAAGGCGATCCGTTATCGCTATTTCTTTTCATACTAGCGGCTGAAGAGATTAGATTGTTATTAAACAGAGCAGTGGAAGCAGGCCTTTATGTTCCCGCATTAATCGGAAGGAGAAATGTGAGTGTGTCTCACTTGCAATTTGCCGACGACACGGTTTTCATAGGGGCTGCTACTATGGAAAATATTCTTTTCCTCAAGCATTTCATCAATTTATGGGAACTTGTTTCGGGAATGGGAGTGAACATGAATAAATGTTCCCTTTATGGAGTTAATCTATCAGACTCCTTATTGGAGGAAATGGCCTTTTTAGTGGGTTGTAAACGTGGAAAATTACCATTCACTTATTTGGGGGTAATGGTTGGCAGCAGTTCGAACAAGTTAGCTGCTTGGGATCTTGTGGTTCAAAAGATACGGAACTTTCTCAAGAGGTGGGAAAAACCTGAAACTCTCTATTGGAGGGAGATTGGTTTTGATCAACGCGGTTCTGAACTCAAATCCAATATACTACCTATCCACTTTTAGAATTCCAAAAAGAATTGTGAGTGAAATTGTTAAACTTTAGAATTTTTTTTTCTGGGGGGTGGTGAGAGTGTGAGAAAAATAGCTTGGGTTAGGTGGGGTCATATTTGTAATTCAAGATTGAAGGGGGGCCTTGGGGTGAGGGAGTTGGATTGTTTCAATAGAGTTCTATTATGTAAGTGGGTTTGGAGATTTATTAATGATAAGAGAAGCTTGTGGGCTAGAGTCATTGAGTCAAGATTTGGAGTGGCATGGGGAAAGGGGCTGCTAGGGAGCAGGTTAGAAGGAAGGAAAACTATTAGTGGGTGGTGGGGGGAAGTAGTGAAGGCGGCGAGTGGAGGAAACGGGGGCTGATTTTTTAATGGGGTAAGAAAATCTTTAGGGAACGGGGTGAATACGGCGTTTTGGGAGGAGGAGTGGGCGGGTGAGGGGGGGGGGGGGGGGGGGGGGAGTCTCAAAAGTAGGTTTAATAGGTTGTTTAATTTGAGTAGCTCTAAAGAGTGTAAGGTGAGTGAGATGGGTGAATGGGTAGAAGGAGAGTGGCAGTGGAGGTTGCCATGGAGGAGAGAGCTCTTTGATCGAGAAAAACTTATGCTTGATGAATTTTTGTTGGTGATCAACAGGTTCACCCCGAAAGCTGGAGTGGAAGACAAATGGGAGTGGAAAAGAGGGTCGGATGGCGCCTTCAAAGTTGGAGAAACCTAAAAATGTCTACGAAATGAGGAGACATGGGAGCAGCAAGAAGAGGAGGAAGAGAACGACTTTAAGTTGATTTGGAACAAATTCATACCAAAGAAAGTTAGCATCCATGCTTGGAGAGTGATTAGAAGAAGACTTCCAACTAAGATAAAGCTAAGAAGGAAAGGCATAATCGGTCCAAATGAAGATGTGAAGTGTGTTATGTGCAACGAAAAACCGGAAACGGTAAAGCACATTTTATTTGAATGTAAAGTTTCTTTTGAAGTATGGATGTCAACGCTAAATTGGTGAGGAGTAAGGATCATTCTATCCTCAAAGGGAGGAGAGGGAAAACGGTTGTGGTTTATTTATGGGTGGGCATAGTATGACTAATTTGGAAAGGGAGAAATGCGAAGATCTTCCAACAAAAGGAGTTTTTAGTGAGCGAAATAGTGGAGGAGCTGAAAGTGCAAACTTGGAGTTGACTTGTGGAAAAGGAAAAAAAAAGTAATTTTATTAATTTCCATGGGTGGGTGTTAAAACCGAATGTAATTCTTGAAGATTAGAATAGAAAATTATGTAAAGTCGCTGAGAGGCGGGGAGTAACCTTTTCTTATAGGTATTTCTTATACCTCTGTATAAACTTTGAGTGTGGAGGAATAAAAGTTTGAATTTTATTGATAAAAAAAAAATATATCTAAAAGACATTAATCCATTATTGACTAATATAAACGAAAATCAATGAATTATTAATCAATGATTTATGTAATCATTTAATTTTGTTTTTATATTGGACTGAAAATACTGCTTAATTATGAAAGTCGGATTATAAAATTTCATGTACGAATTTTAAAATAATAGAAATTAGTGTGTTATAAAGTCAACATTAAATTCTTATTTAGTGGTATTCATAAATGTAAAATTTTAATGTTAAATAGTGGTATTTATAAATGAAAATTTTGTTAAAGTTAACATTAAATCCTCTCACCGAATACTTAAACTTCCGAAATTGATAAGCGTCTAGCTAAATCAATTCTTGAATTTGACTAAGTCAATGCTCATTCCATGGAATTAAAGAATAACAAAGTTAGTCACGTGTTAATTATTTCACCAAATTAATATTTGTTATATATTACCACAATTTAAGATGATTATATAAACCTTAGATAATAATTAAAATAAATAGTCAAACATATTAATTATATAGAAACTACACATTTAAAGCTAATATTAGTGCTAGAAATATGGAAACGGCAAATTTAAAGCTAATATAAGAACTGTTAAATTAATATATTAAATTATATTTCATCTTTAAACACAAACGAAAATGGTAGGTAAGGAAACACTAATTTATAGCAATAAAAAGAAAAATTCATCATTGAATGACTCATATTTACAAGAAATAAATGTGTACACAATAAAAAAAATTGTAAACCATAACAGATGTAATACAATTTCATTTGAATATTAAACAAAAGAAAGGTACATGAATAACTAAACAAAATATAGCTACATAAACATGAGTAGACTACTAAACGCTGATAGAGTCCTCATCAACGGTCAAATTGAATAAATAAAAAAAGTTCACTAGGCATAGAGCGATCACGATCACAATCTGCAAAAAACAACAAAAATATATTAGAATATAAATGGTATATCACTATGAAATAATAACATTTGAACGAAAACTTATCTAATTGAACAATGATGTAGGCTTAAACCTCAATTTTCAATACAATTAAATGAAATACATGTAAGACAACATCCTTGTCGGAACGAAGGATGCAAAGATACACAACAATGGGAAAAAAATCCTACGCTACACGAATAACGAACGACGACAAAATCAAGCGGACGTCGAACGTGGCACAAACTAACTACTCCGACGATCAAAGTCGGCTAGAAAGAAGAAGGGTGAAACCATGATAACGGTAGAGCAAACGAAAGGAGGATGAAAGAATGAAGAGACCAAAAACTGCTTTATATAGAAGGAGATAACACAAAACCTACGGTCAAGATTTGATAAAAAAAATGGAAGGATGACATAAGTTTAAAAATATTGTAAGACACAATAAACGGTCACGATTAGATAAAAAAAAAAAAAACGGAAGGCTATCAAAGACCCAAGAAGCATAGATTAAGGAGAATTTTTTTTTTTCAAGGCATATAGCTTCGCCACATATGCAAAAACAACCTTTGCTTTATAGTATGATAGGATATACGAAATTTAATATGCCAAAATATTTACTTTTCAGCCCACCCTACTATTCGATTTTGGATCCGCCTTTATGAATAGTGCAGAACAAAACTTGACCGGTTTGATTTGCCCCAGATGTCTCGGGTCAAAACAGGTATATTCTGGATAGATATTCAAATTGTCATTCCTACAAACGCAATCTTGGTATAAATCAGTTTTACTATGTAATTGATTTACATTTTGTGTTTATTTTATATAAAATTAGTTATTTCATTAAAATTTATTATAATTTGATAGTATTAATTATTTCATTAATAAATATTAACTATTTTATATTAAATTATTGCAAAATAGTTACTCGATAAAACTGATTTACACCAGACTAACTCTAAAAAAAAATAAAAAAATAATGAACATGCATTAATTCTCAATTTGTTGAAATCCAAAAGTTGGAATTACTCCTTGTTACCAGTAGAAGAATAAAAATGCACATGTTGATGAACTTAAAGTCTTAGCAAAATAGTGCTGAACGAATTGAATACACAATCACCGATGAAAGTTATACTCTCTTCGTTCTTAATATGAAATTAGTTTTATTAAAAGGTTTATCCCCAAATTATTACCATTAGTTCAAATCAAGATTTTTTTTTTTTTTAAATTGTTAATATTTTTCTATAAAATAATTTAAAATGGGGTAGATTTAATGTTGCTAAGCTTCCCAACTACCTTGAACCCAATGTAAAAATTTCATTAGCATCTTTTAATATTAGATTTGATTATAATAAAAGTAACTTCTATAATAAGGCATGACATACCAATTATTCAGCTTCCTCTTTGTTTTACACTAATGTTTCATTATGTGATGTCAATTGTTGGCTTCAAGAAGTAGAAACTACTAATTGTATATTTTACTTAGTGCTATATTAAGGTGGTGATTTATTATGTTAACGTATTATGCTCAATAATATAACATATACATATCCTCATTACGACTTAATTAAAAAAGAGATCACAAGAAACGACTAAGCTTTTTTATGGGGGTTCATAATGGACGAGAGTGTTGATGTGCATGTTTAGAAGATAATTTTTTTTATTAATTTGATTTGAATTATTAAAAAAGACAATACAAGGTTAACATGACCCTTTTCCTTTTAATTATTTTAATGCTTATATTTGTGTCATATCGAGCAAATTTTGGAGTTTGCAAGGACCTAGAATATAAATCTATATATATATATATATATATATATATATATATATATATATATATATATATATATATATAATAATGTTAATCGGCTACATTTGAAAACCAATGAATTTTCCCGCCAAAATTATTACAAAATTGAGTATTAAATCTTTTGTACATATCTTCAAAATATATATTACTATAAATATTGACAAATAATTATTTACAAAATATATTGGATATATTTTTGAAATGTGATTTGTGATAAATATTGAGAAATAATATAAAAATATGTTGAATATATCTTTGAAATATATATTATGATAACTTCATGTATTTTGTAGTATAAAAAATATTTCAACTATATTATTATATTTATATATATAATAACACTAACTGCCCTACAGTTGGAAATCATTGAATTTTTCCATCAAAATTATTGCTCAATTGAGTAATATTTATTTTAAATTATTTTAAATTATTTTAAATTTTTGGTATATATCTTTCATATATATTTTACTATAAATATTGACAAATAATTATTTTCAAAATATATTGAATATTTTTTTTGAATATAAATTATAATACATATTGAGAAATAATATAAAAAATATGAGTATGTATAGAGTGAAATAGGTTTATATATGAATCACTGAAGGGTATTAGTTGTTTTCACTGAAAAGTATTAGTTATTTTTATAAAGAGTATTACTGGTTTACACTGAAGAGTCTTAGTTCATTTTCACTGAACAACTAAGACTCTTTAGTGTAAATCGGTAATACACTTCAGTAAATACAACTAAAACTTTTCAATGAAAACAACTAATACCCTTCAGTAATTCATGTATAAACCAGTTTCACTCTATACTTTGTCAAAAAATATTGAATATATCTTTGAAATATACATTATGATAAATTCGTCTGTTTTGTGGTATAAAAATATTTTATTTAAAATTTATATAATAATTATTAAATATTTTTGTGAATGATCAATGTATAAAAATAATTTGATATATAGTTTGTAGAAGTTATTTTTTTTTTAGAATTTATTAAAATAAATTTATTTTAATCTAAAAAAAAAAGATTAAGACAACTCTTTAATTTTTAGCAAAGTATAGAGTGAAAATTGTTCATACATGAACCATTTGAAGCGTATTAATTATTTTCACTAAAATGTATTAGTTGTTTTCACTAAAGGTTATTAGTTATTTCAACTGAAAAGTATTAGTTTTGGAGGGTATTTGTTGTTTTCACTAAAATGTATTAGTTGAAAGGTACAAAGAGTATTAATTGTTTAGTTAAAGTATTAGTGGTTATTCTAAAAAGTATTAAAAAGTGGTTTATGAATGAACCAATTTCACTCTATACATACTCTTAGTCATGTGTAGTATAGAGATTGTCAAGATGACAAAATATAAAGTGAAAATGGTTCATACTTGAACAATTTGAAGTGTATTAGTTGTTTTAACTGAAGAATATTAGTTCTGGAGGGTATTAGTTGATTTCACTGAAGATTATTAGTTACGGAGGGTATTATTTATTTTTATTGAAGTGTATTAGTTAAAGGGTACTAAAAATATTAGTTGTTTAACTAAAGGGCATTAGTTGATTACACTAAAGGGTATTAGTGGTTATACTAAAAAGTATTACATAATGGTGTATATATGAATTAATTTCACTCTATACATACTCTTAATTTTCAATAAAAGAGATATCATCTAGATTAATTACTTTGGAGAAAGATTATAGTAGACATATAACAATTAATATATCAATATATTATATTAGGCAAACCATCAAATACATATGAACATTAAACGATTAAAGGGTATTAATGTTTATACGAAAAAGTATTGCAAAGTGGTTTATGCATGAACCTATATCACGCTATACATATTCTTTATTTTTTGTTGAAGAGGGAGATTATCTAGATTAATTACTTCGCTGAAAGATTATAGTAGACATATAACAATTAAAAGTGGGTCTTGTATGAGATTGTCTCATGCCATAAGACGGTGAAATGAGGTATAAATTGGGCATGACACATTAATACTTTGACGGAGTGGATGTTAATTTGTGATGTCTCATGCCACAAGAAGATCTCACACAAATTTTTACAACAATTAATATGTAAAATTATAAATGTATTCTATTGAGCAAACCAACAAATAAATATGAGTATATATATCATATTGAAATAAGTTTGAAGATACCTTTGGATTAATTAATTAACATAAACAATGCATAAGTTAATGTGTAAATGAACGTTCATCTGAAATTGAAAAAATAATGTAATTTTGGGAGAGGTGTTTCAAAATATATAGTCCTTTCGATTTTTTTTACACCCTGTTTAATATGAAGTCCTAGGTATTACTAAAATTTCTTATTGAGTAAATCGTAAAAATTTATATGTTTAAATACAAATAGTATTAAGAGTGTCTTTTATAAATAAAATATACTCCCTAAGTCTCATATTTACTTTCATAAATGGAAGTTGCACATTTTTTAAGGAAAAAAATAGCACGTGAGTGTGAAGTTGAATAAAATAATGGTAACTTTATGTTTTATAGAGAGATTTATTTCCTTTTCTTGACATATGCATTACATTTTCTTTAAAAAAATCCTTCAAATAAAAGAATAATAATATTATCTATTTGAAATGAAAAAATATTTGAATAGAAATATTAGTAAACACTCCTTAAGCCTAAACTAACAGACTACAATATAAATTGAGGATCAATAATTTAATTGTACAATTATGTTCGTGCATTGCACGAGTTTAGTTACTTGTTAATGAGAGCATCCACACTCTACACTATCTTAAGTTTAATTTTTTTACTCTTTTAATATATAACAAGCATAGAGATATATATTAGTAATTTAGTTATTTAAATATTTCTCTCAATTAAATTTATTGAAATTATGAACAATATACATATATTGTTTAAAAAAGTAGTAAAAAGGAAAAAAAAAGGTTTTTTTACCTTTCATCAAACTTTGGACATAAATGCGATAAAACAGAAAAAATTAATTAATTATGTCAAGCTAGTTGTACGAAAAATTTCATATAATTAGCAATTCATTATTCCAAATTCCAAACTCTACCTTAATAAAGAGAAATTATGATATGCATATTTCCCCTTTTCACTTTTGATTTTTTTTTTTATCATTTGACAAACCAAATAACAAAAAATAGTATTGCAAACTATAAAAACTAAAAATTGATATGAAAATATGTTGTTTACATGACTTTTAGAGTTCATAATTTCCCATAAACAATTTCAGGAAGATAACAAATTCATAAATAAAATCCGGGGCACATTTTAAACTACACTTTTCTATGCAAATAACTATAATTATTTAAAAATACACTTGAGTTGCAGGTTGCACTTGATGCACAAGAGACCTACTCTATATGTATATGTATGTTCACCAACTTACACCTCTTTTTTCCTCTGGTGGTGGGAGCTGGTTTAGGAACTGATTCATGTCTCCCCTCCGGGCATGGTGAAATGTATGACAACCCAATGCTGATAGTTCTTAAAATTATTTATCGCAGATGTTGCATACAAAATTTCTTCTCAGGTTTGATTTTATTTCGAGATACATAACTAGAAGAACTTCTAACTTCCAATAATCGCTTCTTTTTTCTTTCTATTTATACAGGGATCATCTCCATCATGCTTTCCCCTGTGGGCAGCGATGTAACTTCGTCTCCGCCCCTTTCGATGTCTGCACATCGGAGGCTACCACCAAGGCCAACAGGTTATCGCCATTTTGATGGCAAGTGGCAGAGCTGGAGTCGGAGCTACCATTCCCCTCCATGGCCGATCCCTGTGTTTTCTCATGTGGCCATAAAGGGACTTCAATGAAGGTCATGAATGGTCCAATGAGTCTAATAGATTTTGGCAGTCCGAGCACAAGAGCCGAATGAACTGCAAATGTTACATTATTACCGATACCGCCCAAACCAAGCAAATCTGAAAAAAAGGATTAATATTTTAAAAGAAATCAAATTTAAAAAAATGAACATTAATTGATCAAATTGATAGAGGTAGATTTGATGTTGCCAAGCTTCACACTTGCCACATTGAACTCGATGCAAAACTAAATACTTAGCCTTTTCTACGATTAGATCTAATAGATCTAATCACAATAAAAACAACTTTTGCAAATAAGGTATATATGACATACCAATTCTTCAGCTTCCTTGTTGTTTTTCACCGAATGCTCCACCATGTGATAACGATTTTTGAATTTTGAGGAGAAAAAATTAATACTCATCTTCGGAGTTTTCCGTTATCCAAACAGATCTTGAAAGAGATCTTTGGAGTTTGAACACATTCGAACAACAAACACCTTGAGATGATTTCAAATCACTAATGTGAAGGAATGAAAAATAGATCTGAAAATATGACTGGAGAGACAAAAGTGAGGTGGAGACGAAATGTGGGAAGCGGCCGTAAGATGAGAATATTTTGTTTCTTGAATATGGGGTTAGGACAACACACACACATATTTATACTAATTAGTGGGCGGCGCAGTGCAGGGTTGATGCATTATCTAAACCTAATTTCTTTTGTGAACAGGTAGGGCCAATTTATTAAGGGGCAACATTGGGCTCTAGCCCTTGCAAAGCCCAAATAGCCCTATATATATATATATATATATATATATATATATATATATATATATAGATGCCCGAATTATTTTCTATTGAGTCCATCCCAAATTTTATTATCCTTATTCTCTAATTATTAAAACTTTCAAAAGCCCACCTCCCAATTAATATAGGGCCTCAATTAATTAACGTGTTTCACGTGTTTGGGAAAGGCATAATAGAATACTCACCCATCCCAGAATTACTTTCAAAGCAGAGAATTACATATTTTTTAAAGAATAATGAGTAAGTGATTGTGAGATTGAATATTTTTTAATAAAGTAAAATTACTTTATTAATTTTTGTGAGAGAATGTTTCTCCCTCCGTTCCAATCTCGATTGCCCGCTTTAGACATGAGTTTTAACGCAAGAGTTGTTTATTAGTATTTATAGTAATAATTTTTTTAGTGGCCTTGTGGTAAATAAAATATGTAAAAGGGAATAAAATTGTTTTTTATGGCATTTCGGTAAATAAAATTGACTATTTATAGAAAGGGGTAATCTAGATTGGACGAACCTTTAAGGCAAGGGGGCAATCAAGTTTGGAACGGAGGGAGTATTTCATTTTTAGAAGTGTGAAAATAGCTGGAGGACGTCCAAATAAAATAAGTGTAAATGTAGTTGTGGGACGGAGGTGTTTGCAAACACTTTTTAAGGAGGAGAAAGTACCTTTAACTTTTCAAAAGTATTTTTAAACATAAAACCGGATTTGCAAACACGCCCAAACTGGTTGTCAGAGTCCTCAAAATTTCTTCCTTTATTTTTTAAACCAATGATTAAAGTGCAAATTCTTGAAATTTTATTCTCCCTCCATCCCAATTCTTTTTTCACATTTTTCTTTTTGGGACGTCCCAACTCTTTTTTCACATTCTTAAAATAAAAATAATTCATACTCACAAAAGTCAATAAAACACATTTTATTATTTTATTTTACACTCACACACTCCACTCTTCTTAAAAGTTGTGCATGTATAACTATGAAAAAAGATTCGGGCGGAGGTAGTATGAGATTTCCTTAAAATCTCACACCACATGGTTTTTTATATTCATTTAGTGTGTGTATATATATATTGGTTCTTATTACATGTTGAGATGAAATTTGTAACTTATTTATAAATTCGTCTGTTTTCTTTTGATGAATAATTTCTATTATTGCATTAATATGAAGGGTTATTTTTTTATTCACAACGGCCTTACAAAACGTTGGACCGCCTCTAGTATACATGATATTGATATGTTATGTTAGATTGTTTAGTTAGAAACAATATTAAAAGAGCTACTCGATCTAGGATTATGAAAGCATTTAATAAAGTTCGGTCACAAACATTAAAAATTGTCTTATCATAATTTCAACCCCTATCGGTTAACAATTTAATATAATAATTTTGGAAATATAATAGATGTTTACTATTAACATCACAATTTTGATAATATAATATATGCTACAATAGAAATTAATTGGAAAATTGATATTTATTTTTTAAAAGTAGTAGTGTGGATTAATACATGATACTAATATTTAGTGTGACCATTAGTAAAAAATGTATTATTCAAACAACATCAATTAATCCAAATGTTCAGAGGCGTCCCCACTAATTCAACGCAGATATCATACATCTAACAATCTGGACCCTAATAATATTTAAAACATCTTAATTGATCACCCTGCCACATGGGGCATAATATTATATAAACACTGCGAATGTGTTAATGACACACGAACAAGGTAACAACTAATATTATAATTAATGAGTTTATATCTGCTTATGTGTCATTATCACATCACGGGTGGATATATTTCAGTATGTCAAGTTGTCATCTGTTGGGCATGTGTCCTATTCCGATGTTTTGAAAATCCGATCCGTTTGTAATTTTTTTTTTATTTTTTATCTTAGAGTAGGGTTTATAAGAAAACATTTCATAATGAGTTTAACATAAAATAGTTTTAGAGTATCAATAATCTCATCGTTAGCATGAGTTCAAGAAAATTGTTGTAATATATTGCTAAAAACCTACATATGATTGGCTTTTAGTTACTATTTTTTGTATATACACATATCGTCGCATGCGCGAGCGCGCGCGCACACACACATATATAATTTGTTATAATTTTTTAAAATATTGTTAAAATGTATATATTGCTAAAATCTTACATATAACCTCCAGAGATTAGTCTAGTAGTGAGGGTTTGAGACTTAGGAATTTACTCTTCTCTAAATTTCAAGTTTGAAATCCACATGTGTGATCAAGAACACCAGTTAATATAGAGCTCTGCTCTGGCTTGAAGTGTGTCCCCTGCTAATGGACGACATGTTATGGATTCAAGTTTTGTTCTGACTTAAAATGGATGTTCCACTAATGGACGGTGGATTATGGGCACTTGGGCCGGATACCGAGTCATAAAAAAATTCTACGTATATAAATATAAGTAAAATGATATAAATTTTAAATCACATCAAAATGCATTATATAACCCATTCAAATTATGCTTATTCAATTATCTTTTATATAAATTCCTACCAATTAAAACAAAAATATTTAGATTGTAAAATTATATATTATTATAATAAAAAGATGATGCTCCAATCCAAATCACATTTTTTAGCCATAATTTTTTTTAATTAGAATGAAAAATTAAGAAAATGAAATATAGGTATATAGTTATATACATTATATTTTTCAATTAATTAAAATAGTAAAAGAAGATTAGAAGTGTTATATCTCCAAATAAAAAGTTTTTATTAAAATATGGCATTTATTTTGCTAATACATAATGTTCATTCGTATTTATTATATTTATTTATGAGTAATTTTATTAAATATTATAACAAATTTAGTAATAGTCTTTTGATGTTCAAATTTTATTTCTATTAATAGTATACGTTTTTGTTATTATATAGATATATAGATGCTACACTATATCATAATATTGAATGTAATATAACACATGCTACAAGAATATAAATGAATTTACAGTGTTCAAGATTCAAGTTATTTATTTGTTATTTTTAATACAATAATTTATTGGTTAATATAACTTGTCACGATCTAACATTAATATTATTTTTGAGCTACTTTGGTAACTCTATAAACTTAATGTTAAATTGGTGATACATATAACTTAGAAATGATTTGATCTGCGCACAATTTTTATATTTATAATTAAATTTTACTAAGCACTTTCACATTTTATAGTTATTCTTTGTGGCATTATTCATGGGAAGATTATCCAAACTTGGAAACCTAGGAAATACATTTTACACTTGTTGATTAAGTGAGTAAACATAAGAAAGACATTTTACACATGAGTAATAATAATAAGAGAAAAATAGTTTTTTGGTCCCACAATTTTTCTAGTGTCCAATTTTGGTCCAATAAAAAAACTAACTTTACAATTTTGGTCCCATAACTTATTGAATCGTCCAATTTTGGAGTTGATTCAGTAAGTTATGGGACCAAAATTGAAAAGTTAATTTTCTTGGGGCCAAAATTGGACACTAGATAAATTACGGGACCAAAATACACTTTCATGCACCTTCTTAATTAATATTGTACTCTAGGATAATAGTCGATACAACAAATATATGATACAATGTGTCAATTCCATTGATATAAATACAAATATTTGAAAAAAACATCTAAAACGTGAAAAAGAAAAACCCAATATTTTTCAATTCGAATAATTATAATTTAAGATGAATTACAAAGCTCTCATAAAATACTAATAATAAAATTTTAATTACTAACTAAGAATTTAAATCGCGAATCTACATATATAATTAATTAAATAGTGTTTGATATATGTGTGTATATATATATACATATATATATATATATATATATATATATATATATATATATATGGTGATAAAAGAAAAAAAATTAATGAATACGAAAAAATAATTTTTTGTCTCTAACTTGTTTGGTGTCCAATTTTGGTCCCAAAAAATTTAATTATTCAATTTTGGTCCCGTAACTTATTAAATTGTCCAATTTTGGTCCCATTTGAGACCAAATTTGGACGATTCAATAAGTTATGGGACCAAATTTGAAAAGTTAATTTTTTTGGGACCAAAATTGGACACTAGACAAGTTGCGGGACCAAAAAACTATTTGTCTCTAATAATAACTCACGGATATCACATGCATGTTAATTAACCTTTTTTTGTTGGTATAAACCTTCCTATTGTTGGATTTCAGCAAATAGAAATTTAGTCAAGTTTCATAGGATACTACTTAGGCATGACAATTTGGAGGAGCACGGATATTTGGACCGTCTTTTAATGATAGTGCACCCATTTAATTTTTTAAGTAAAAAAGTTAGTTAAATTAAAGTAAATATTCCAAAATACCCTTCTTTTTTTTTTTATAATATAAGTACATTGTAAGTAGACTTACAAAATTATAATTTTTGTACGAACCCTTTAATACAAAATAATAGAAGAGAAAAGTGAAAAAAATGTTTGGCAAATTAGCAAGAAAAGAGCAGTGAATGGGAAAAAGGTAGAGACCCTCGCCTCCAACTCCTTTATTCCCTTGTTTTACAATCCCTCCACACTCGGTGTCTCTTAGTTTTATTTCTTTATCACATCATGCTCTCTTATTAATTGACAACAACTGATCATATGTATATGGCTATGGGTTAGGTTTGAATCCTTCGAACATGTATTCATTAAGGTATTTGAGAGTGATAGAGTTGAATACATTAGTTTAATGTATTCACGTAAAATGCATACAACTAGTAGATTGCAGGAAAAAAAGGGCATCGTAGAAGCACACCAAGTGGTAGAGATGGAAATGAAGCACGTAAAATGAGAGTTCCAAACTAGCCTTTGCCATGGCGACACAGCGGAGATGGGTGCGACACAACGTTGCGGTTGCAGAGAAGAGGGACACTGGCGCGGTCTCCACGAAGAGAAACACCGGCGGTGTCGCAATTAGTGCGAACAAATCTTAGATTTTTGGATGAGTGTACCTATTATGTAATGTTCTTTTAGAGAGAAAAAATTAAGGGTATTTTAGGAAATTAATTTGGATGTGCACTCATCTTAAATGGGCTTTAAAATTAGATGGATGTACTATCATTAAAATAATGTCCAAATAATCGCGCCCAATTTGGATTCGTCTTAACAAACCCGATTTGCCCAGAAAAGTTTAAGGCATGTCAGGCCTAATTTTTTTTGGGCCGCCTCATTTTCAAAAAAAATATTAGGGGTTGAGTAATACATCAATTCTACATTGTGCCGCTCCGCACACAAACAAGTATATGTGTGTGTGTTGCCCTAACCCAATATATATATATATATAAATCTCATTCCTCATCTTATTCCGCCTCCTTCCGTCTCCAGCTCACCCCTGTCTAATTAACCACTTTTCCAGATTTTTTTTTTTTTGTTAATTGCAAATTAAATCACAATTTTTTTTGCAAATTGCAATCTAATCTAAACTTTTGAATCTTGGCAAACAAAACTTCAACTTAATATTTGTTTGCAATTCGAACCAACAAATAAATTTTTTGTTGTCCGAAAATGATGTTTCACTTACCTGATAATGAATAATCAATAGTATTAATATGTTTATATTGGTTGGAATTACAACACATAATTTATCATCATTTTCGGGCTGATTGAAATCTACGATTTGGTTAAAATTGCAACCAAATGTTAAGTTGGAGTTTTGTTTGCAAAGATTAGAGAATTTAGATTAGATTCAATTTGTGAAAAAAAATATGATTTTATTTGCAATTAACTTTTATTTATTTATTCACTATAGTAATTTGAAATAATCTCAAGGTGTCCATTGTTAGAATGTGCTCAAATTCCAAGGATCTCTTTCGAGATCTTTTTGGATACCGAAAAACTCAAAAGTTGACTAGTAATTTTTTCTCATCGAAGTTTAGAAATCGGCATTATATGATGGAGCATTCAGTGAAAGACAACGAAAAAGTTGAAGAATTGGTATGTAATATATATCTTATTGCAGAAGTTGTTTTAATTGCGAGATCTAGTCGTATAAAAATAAAATTATTTGAATTAGATTCAATATGGCAAGTGTGGAGTTTTGGAAGTGCCTATTAATTTGATCAATATGTTCATATTTAATTTTTATTTTTAAAATTAATTAGTATAAAAATATTATAATTTTTTCAGGTTTTGGTTGGTTTGGGCGGTATCGATACTTTCTTTGAGCTGGAATTGTGGACATACTCCAAAACGATGAGCACAGTCAGCTGATTTTTCAATCTTGCAAAGGTGAACATGGCGATAGAAAAGAATAATTAACGTCATATTGGCTGTTTCAAAAAAAAAAAAAAAAATCGTCATTATTGGTTTTCCACAAAAGACTGGTTATGCAGTAGTCATCATGGTTGGTTTTCCTTGTGCCACACATATACTAACGGATTCATAATTACTTGTTAGGAAAAATATTGTTAGTTTTGATGAGTTAAACAAACCAGAAGATGTAATAGGACCATCTGGACCTGTTAGCCAGATGAGGAACTAGATTAGGACTTAGTCTAGGGGGAACTGCCAGACCAGAAGACTTCACAAGAAGAGTCACCAGAAGACTTCTCCAGAAGACTTCACCAGAGGACTCCACCAGAAGACTTCACCAGAGAAGATTGATTAGGCGTGAAATTGTCATGATTCGTCACTCGAAATGCCCTAGTTTTGGTTGATTTTGTTGAGTATTTAGAGTCATTTGCGTATCATTTTCATAAACTAATGAATTTGTCTCTTTGATGCTCATAGATGGATAGAGGGTGAAAAAAGGAGTTCGTAGGACTTTGAATCGACTCAAACAGATGCCCGGATGAGAAGATATCGAAGAAATACGAAAAGTACTAGTTCGAGGGAGCAAAAGTATCATTGGAGTGCACAAGCTAGAGGAGCTCGAGCACTAGCGCTCGAGCAGTCGTGCATAGCGCACGAGAGGATGCAACTCGTGCACAAGTGCACGAGTACTCGTGCATAGCGCACGAGCAAGAGCCGGTCGTGCACTAGTGCACGAGCTAGGCTGGTCGTGCAGTTCTGGCTCTCTGATGATTTAGTGTGCTCGAGTTGAAGGAGCTCGTGCACTAGTGCACGAGCAGTGCACGAGCAAGCGCGAATTTTCGGCCCATACGATCCCGACTCGACCCGTTGCTTATATATACCTCCCTGAACACGTTTTGAGGGAGAATGCACGACATAATCACATTCCAAATTACTTTTAGACTTAGTTTTGAGAGAGAGAAAGAGGAGCAAGCTTTACGAATTCACATAACGGTTTTACTTTTTAGTTTAGTTTCTTCATACCTTTGTTATTGAACACGTTTAAATTTCGTCTTATTAATTTAATTTCAGTTCTTAAATTTATTTTCTTTCAAAACCCTAGTTCATGCTTTCTAATTTTTCAATTCAATTCATCATGTTTATGTTCTTTACTTCGTCAATTGCTTTTGTTATCGTTATAACCATGTTCGGCTAAAACCCTTGCATGCTTGGGGTAGGATGAACTCGTAGAAGTAGGTTGTGGGTACGTAATTAGAATAACTCGTGACGTTAGGATTTTAATTCTCTTAATTAATGAATTCTTAAAATTAATCTTAACTTTACTTTTGAATTTTGTTCGAAAAGTGTTAGAGAGAGGACGACCGTATCACTCTTTAACAACGAGTAGACTTAACGAGAGGGTTTAGAAAGGGTTAATTCATCTACCAGTTTAGCGAAGGAGGACGACCGCATCATCTTAGTTAAATTAGGGTCTCATTAATTAAGCACAATCTATTAGCTTGTTAGTGGATTAGTGAAGTCGAGTGTTAGGGTAAAGTAATAGGATTTAGAATCTTGAGCTTTAATCTTGCATTCTTTTACTTAGGTTATTTCTTGCGCGTCACAGTTATTTTGATTATGTACCTGCTCCGTTAGTATACGTAGGGATTCCTATCCTGAGCATCACCATCTCTTACTTGAACACAACCCTTAGTTAATTCGTCCTCTTTAGTATTTTAGTTTAATTAATTTATTTTAGTTTCAATTAATCTTTCCAAAAAAATCCAAAAACATTTCACTCATATTAACTACGACGCGTAGATCTTCAGGGATCTATTTGCATACACTTCATCCCTTGGGTTCGATATACTTGGTCATTATACTTACTCATACTACAGTGAACTCGTACTCTTGCGGGAAAGCTACTAGTAGAAAGCTAGTATATTCGCTTCAAGTCAAAGATCAAGACCAGAGGCAGAAGACCTTTCTCTAGACCAGACGAGTCCAGACCAGACGAGTCTGGTGAAACAAAAGATGCTCAAAATCATCTCTAGATTCTACAGAATAATCTGTTTCTTAACCGACTCTGGACCAGAGGACCTCTGGGTCATCTGGTGTCTGGTTCAACCTACTCTAGAAGAATCAGAGTTGTGCAAAGGAAGCATTTGACCGTTGGTAATTCAAATAAAGTCAACCATGATCGGATTGGAAAGTCTTTGAAGAAATCAATCCAAGGATCTCACCAACCCAATCAATCAATTAGGAAATTGATTGATTGAAGCTTCCTTAAGTAGATATCTGATTAGATTAGCTCTCCAACGGCTAAACCCTAATCATCTCTATAAATACAAGAGTGCCAGTATGAAGAAAGACTCTAGTTACGCGCACGAAGATCATACTCAAGCCTTAGTATTCTCAAGCAATTAACACTCTTATAGTTCTTAATTCATATATACTCTTAAGGAGTTTTATTGTTGGATTATACTCAACCTATTCATCTTGATAGATAAGGTTGAAGTAAACTGTACTTTAGATCGAAGTTAGATCTAAAGTGTGTAACAAGGTGCTGGTACTTGACAATTCCAGTGGTTGTGAGTAAGTTGGTTAGTAAGGCCCCTTGCAAAAGGGAGAGTGGACGTAGGATCGTTATATCCGAACCACTATACATCCGGTCTTATTTATTGCTTTCCAGTTTATTGTTTTGCTTATTATGATCTCATAAAAGATTTTTACAAAAGATTAATATTCTAGCTTCCGCATATTCTGTAATACTGACTTGTGGGACCAACAAGTGGTATCAGAGCAGTGTGTCCTAGACCACTGCTTTGAAGAGCTTTTGGTGGTCACCGGGCAGATCCATTGCTTTGAAAAACTTTTGCATAAAATCTTTTATCTCTTCTAAAGATGTCTTCAAAATCTGCTTACAAGAGCCGTAAATTGCCTGAATTTTATTTCGATGATTATAGCCACTGGAGCTTTATGATGAGTAATCATCTTGGAGCTATTCATCACTGCATGCTTGATGTGGTTGAGAGTGACCCCATTCAATTTTACTGGACTCCCATTGATGATGGCAGATCAGAGTCCAGAGTAGAGACTAGTGTTACTGGAGAAGAAAGAACTGAAGGCAGAGTTCCCAGGCAGAGAATCCTCAAGAAGAGAGATGAACTGAATAATGATGAGAGGAAGTTGTACAGCCTGGACCAGGTGGCAAGGACTGAAATAATCAATACCCTCACCAAGGAAGTGATTGAGAAAGTAAGAACCTGTGGCACTGCAAAAGAAATGTGGGACAAATTGGCTCTGCTCTGCGAAGGAACAGAGAAGATCAAAGACAACAAGCTTCAGGCTGTTCAACACTCATTTGACACATTTAAAATGAAGCCAGATGAGACTATTGACCAGCTGGACATGTGTTGGGACATTGTCAGTTTTGATTCAGATCCCAAAAGCCCCTGAAAAGATGATTGCCTTAATCTGTCTTTGTCAGGCTAGTCTTGGTTAGGATTAGTACTTAGTCATTTTACACTTCACAGGTACTCAGTGAGAGGAGAACTCACTGGAGACAATCAAGACTCAGAGCCTGAAGACGAAGAGCACCATCCTGAACTTATGGCAGTCTTCTAAGCTGGCTGAGTAAGTGTCAGTGATGAAGAGTATGACCCTGAGGTCATTACTAACTCAGTCCTGAAGGGAACAGGTTGTCACTGAGTAAATGGGAAGACTTGGAGTAGAGCCAAGCAATGCAAAAGGAATTTCAGCGTCAGGACAAGACCGGTGAGCTCAAGACAAAATGAACTTAATAAGACAAGCCTGAAGCTCTGGAATAAGTTCTGACATTCTCACCAACCTGATGACGTGGACCAATCCGAGGAGGACACGCACGTACGGAACCTGACACATAGACTGAATTCAGACTGCATATTCAACGGGCAAGCATTTAATGTGCATTAAATGCAAATACCAAATCCATGCAAAGGCGGCTGCTGCATAGAGATATGTCCGTTTGAAGCCCCTCTACATAGATGGCTAGAAGGCTATCTCTCCAACGGATAGTTTTTCAAACCACCTATAAATACAGAAGGCCTTGAACCCATTCAAGGTTACGGGAAATTTCCAAGCCAGAAATTACTCAAAACTCTCAAGCAATCAAAGCATTCAGCCTTTAAGAGAAACACTCGAAACCTTCTAAATTTCCCAAGTGTTTCTTAGCAACTGAGAGCTATTCTGTATTCCAAGAGCTAATTAGAATTATCTTAAGCTTAGAGAGATTATCCAATCCTTAGCACAGCTTTGCCTTGTAAGGATAATCTCAACTTAGTTGGAATCCAAACTGAAACCAAAACCCTAAGTTAGGCTTGTTGGGAGTAAGTCGGTTAGTGTGATAGTAAGAGGAGTTTGTATAGATCAGTGAGGTAACTGGTCTTGGTGCACCTTGGCACGTTAAAAACAAGAATCCCTTGAGTGGATTTCCTGTTAAGTCAGGCCGTGGACGTAGGAGCTTGAGACTCTGAACCACGTTAAACTCCTTGTGTTCTTACTGCTTTGACATTGTGCATACCTGCCATATTACTTGTTCATTCATTGCATTCAAGCTTATCAGGTCTGAATCAATCAACCTGACCTTCAAAAGAACACTGCCTTACTAAACACTTCTAAGTTTTGAGTAAAACAAGTTTTCAGAAAGCAAACTAAACAGGACTTTAAACTATCAGGGCTCAAACATTTCCGCACTGAACTTGAACTGATAGTTAGCCAACTGACCCGCACCAAGTGTAGTCAGTGGGTGTATTATCAGCTCCTAGTTCTTTACCACTCTGAGTGAAGGGGACTCAGTCAGTTTAAGTTTAAAAATTGGTATACGTGTTTTCCCCCCCCCCCCCCATACACGTATTCCTCAGTCTTGTACCGGGACCAACAAGTGGTATCAGAGCAGTGGTTCGAAAGACCACTGACTTTGAATACTAATAGTTTCAGAGGAGAAACTGTTGGTGGTCACTGAACAGATCTGAGTTTGCTTTTCACAAAACTTGCATCATCATCATGACTTCAAGGAGACTTGAAGCTTCGTTACCTGAATTCTCTGTATCTAACTTTGTCTATTGGAAGTTCAGACTAGAGGCACATCTAGATGCCATCCATGACCAGATGCCGCGTGTGCTCAGGGAAGGACCGATCAAGATCACTATTCCTAACGTCAGAGGACTGGGATACGATGATCTTGCGATTGGTGTGCAGGTTCCTAAGGAGAGAAAAGACATGACCAACGATGAAATCAAGATGGTGGGGCTTGACAACGTCGCCAGAAACATCATCTTGCATACGGTGCCTTTCGAGGAGTCAGCCAGGCTGATGAACCTAAAAACGGCAAAGGAGGTCTGGGATGAGCTGACCAGGATGTGCGAAGGGTCAGAAAAGATAAAGGAGAACAAGAGGAATATTGCCATTCAGAAATTCGAAGCGTTCGAGATGCTGCCTGATGAGAGCATAGATCAGATGGAGTCTAGATTCATCAAGTTGATGAATGAGTTGGTGATGTTGGACAAGGATGTCCCAAGGAGAGATGTTGCTTCAAAAATCCTGAATGCCCTTCCTGAGAGATGGGACAACAGTGTAATTATGCTTAAGAACACTCAGGATATGAGTAACATAACTTCTGCTTTACTTTTTTCAGAGCTAAAAGCGCTTGAATTTGATCTTAACAAAAGGAAGAAGAAAGTTCAGTCAGAAGAGGAAGGGAAGGAGAAAACTCCTGAGAAAAGTGTGGCGTTCAAGGCCAGGTCTGAACCTGTTGAGCCCTCATCAAATTCTTCATCAAAGTCACTGATGGAGATGAGCAGGGAAGAACTCGCTGAGGAGTACAGCCTGATGGCCAGACGATTTGACAAGCTCAATTCCAGGTTTGGTCGCTATAAAAAGTTTTATCAGGACTCACGTGACAGGAAACCTGAAGGAACCCACCAAAGCTCGAGGAGATATGAGGAGCGAAGGAACACTGACCAGAGGAGAGAACGTGGTGATGAAAGGAGATATTCTGAACCAAAAACTGAAAGAAGAGACGAACAGAGACGTACTCGCGATGATAGATATCCAACCAAGGCTGAAAGCTCACCAAGAACCAGGGAACCTGACTCAAGGAGGAACCCTGAACCGAGAAAAGAAAGAATAAGTGAGCAGGTAGCATGTTACAACTGTAACAAGATTGGTCACTATCAGTACGATTGCCCGGAGCTGAGTGCTAGGGAGAGAGAGGAAAGGAGAGCCACGAGGGATCTAAGATCTGCTGATCGGAGGGCTATGGTGGCTGAGGATGCAACAGACTCTGATGGCCCCACTGAAAGGTCACCTGAACTCTTCTCGGACGATGAGTACGATGATGTCTGCCTAATGGCTAGGGATGAGCCTGAGGTAACATCAAACTCTGTTTGTGCTTCTTACACTGGTCAAAATCCTGAGCTCAGCTCAGAGTCAGTTAGAGAAATGAACCTTCAGATCTGTCTTGATCAATTGATGGTTGATTTCTCCAGACTGCAGGAAACTAATGTCTTCTTGGTAGAGGAGAACAAGAAATTGAGTACTGAAGTTCAAAACCTGAATGAACAACTCACTCAGTCTGATCTCAAAGAATCAGCTCAGATTGTGAGACTAACTCAGGAAATTGACATGATCAATTCTGAGCGTCTCCCAAGAGAGAAAATTCTGAAGGAACTGGCTGAGGAAGAGCTGGTCAGAAAGGAAGAGCTGAAAGCACTTAAGAGTAAGTTTGATGACCTCTTTACCAGACATGAAATCCTGAAAAAGAGTGAGGACTCTCTCAAGAAAAAGGTTGCAGCAATGAATAAATCCTCAGTGGCTAGAGAGGAAATAAATAGCAACCAGATACTTGGGAACAAGAAAAAGGGACTTGGATATGTTCCTGAGAAATCCTCACAAGGTCAGTCTCATGTTGCTTCAGGGAGCAACACTGAGAGGGTATTTGTTCAGACAGGCCAGAGTGCACCTAAGGTTGTGCTCCAGGCCCGTCAAACTGATAAGGGCAAGGAAACCATTGACACAGTCAGGGTTGCTCCTAAGGTAGCTAAGCCAAAACCCAAGGGAAAGGCAAAGCAACCTGCGGAAGCCCCTGAGAGCTCAGGCCAGGGAAAACCTCAGCGAAAGCAGAGAAAGACTCAGGCCAAGAGCCCTCAGACTGGTCAGCGAGGGTACCATCATGCTTGGCAATACAATCAGGGAAGGCCAAATATGATGACACCCCCGTGGTTTTGGCATCCTGAGGCCTTTAACTGTTTTCCATTCCTTCACTTGCCTAGGGGGAATAGAAATCAGGGTCCTTATCAAAAACAAGGCCCAAGACCTGCTGCACCCAGACCTAGGAAGAACAGGAGGCCAGCCCAAAAGGCATCCACTCAGGCTCCTGCGAAGCCTAAGTCTAGCACCCATACACCATCTTCCTCTCAGGCTAAGAAGAAGAAAGTTGTGTATGTCGATGTTTCAGGGAGACAGATTCACCACTCTGAGGCAATCAGGGTTGTGAAGCAAGTCTGGATCCCGAAAGGTACAGCTGACACAATAGGACCCAACACCCAATGGGTACCTAAAGCCTGATTTGCTTACAGGCGGCTGTGGATCACAACAAGAGGAGAGAAGACTTAATCAAAGTTGTTTGGTACCTAGACAGTGGTTGCTCAAGGCACATGACTGGAATGAAGAGTCTTCTCCAAGAATATCAGGCTAAAGATGGTCCACATGTAACCTTTGGTGATAACTCAAAAGGTGTTACTAAGGGTTTTGGTGTTCTAATTATAGGTACAGTAAGAGTGGAAAATGTGTCCTTTGTGGAAGGACTAAAGCATAACCTGCTGTCAGTAAGTCAATTCTGTGACAAAGGGTTCAGTGTTGAGTTCTCATCTAATAAATGTTCAGTCAAGGACAAATCAACACAAGTGCTTCTATCAGGTATAAGGAAAGGTAACGTTTACCTCGCTGATTGGAGCAGCACTATTCCTAATACTTGTCTTGTTGCTAAAAGCTCTCTAGAGCTCAGTTGGTTATGGCATAAAAGATTAAGCCACCTGAACTTCAAGATTCTTAACAAAATTTCTAGACAGTCACTTGTTGATGGTCTCCCTAATGAAGTTTTTAGCAAAGATCACGTGTGCAAAGCCTGTCAGGAAGGGAAGCAAGTCAGAGCGTCATTCAAAGAAAAGGCTTCTTACTCCACTGACAGGATACTTCAGCTTCTGCACATGGATCTATTTGGTCCCATAACACCTGTGAGTATGAATGGTAGAAAATATACCCTTGTGGTTATTGATGATTATTCTAGATATACTTGGGTTATTTTCCTGTTAAATAAGAAGGAAACACAGGTGAAGCTTCCAGAGTTGCTCAGAAGACTCAGCAATGAGAAAAATCAGTCCATTACCAAGATCAGATCTGACAAGGGCACTGAGTTTATAAATTCATATATTTCTGACTTTTGTAATGAACTTGGTATAGCTCATGAGACTTCTGCAGCTAGAACCCCACAACAGAATGGTGTCGCTGAAAGGAGGAATCGGACACTGAAGGAAGCTGCAAGGACCATGCTGGCTGAGTCAGGATTGCCCAAGAAGTTTTGGGCTGAGGCAATCAACACTGCATGCTACACTCAGAACAGATCCATGCTGAACAAGCAACATGCTCAGACCCCATATGAGACATGGAACAAAAGAAAACCTCGTATTTCTTACTTTCATGTGTTTGGTTGTAAGTGCTTCATCCTCAACAATGGGAAAACCCAGTTGAAAGCTTTTGATAGCAAATCTGATGAAGGAATATTCTTGGGATATTCTGAAATTAGCAAAGCCTTCAGGGTTTACAATTGTAGGACCCTTGTTGTGGAAGAATCACCTCATGTTGTCTTTGATGAATCTGCTAATGAGTCTAGGGCAAAGGTGCTGAATCCTGACACTGAGGAGGTCACGAGGAGTGTGACAAGGCTGAGCTTGAAGAGTCAACCTGATTCCAAGATCAAGACTGTGCCAATTCCCAGATGGGATGATGATGACGATCAGGATAATGAACCAAGTGCCACTCCTAAACCCAGCACATCAGGGATGGTTGAGCCTCAGACAGAGGAACAGGCTCAACCTGAGGTAAGTACCGTCTATGAAGATGCTGTTGCAGCTGAGACGGCTCCTGAGTCACCTCATCAAGGGGGAATCAATGTCCCTGACATTGAGCTTGTTAATCCCTTCGGCATAGACTCAGGATCATCCCCTTCTGTTCAATTTCCTGAATTTTATGAGCATATAGACACTAACATTGCAGGTACTTCAGGAACAACTCCTGGCAAAAGAACATGGTTAGAAGATCATCCCATTGATCAAATTATTGGTGATCCAACTGAGGGAGTCAGGACCAGACGGTTTCATGGTGAGAGTGCATTGTTCTGTTGCTTTCTCTCTGAGCAAGAGCCTCGGAACATTGAAGAAGCTCTCACTGACTCGAACTGGATCATTGCCATGCAAGAGGAGTTGAATCAGTTCACAAGGAATCAGGTTTGGGAACTGGTAGATAGACCTAGGCATCAAGGTGTGATTGGTACCAAGTGGGTCTTTAAGAACAAGAAGGATGAGAATGGTGTTGTGGTAAGGAACAAGGCTAGACTGGTTGCAAAAGGGTATTGTCAGTCTGAAGGAATAGACTATGATGAGACTTTTGCTCCAGTGGCTAGATTGGAAGCTATCAGGTTGTTCCTTGCCTATGCGACATATAAGAAGTTCAAGGTGTATCAAATGGATGTCAAGAGTGCATTCCTGAATGGTGTACTCAATGAAGAGGTATATGTTGAACAACCTCCCGGGTTTGAGGTTGGAGATAGAGTATACCATTTGAAGAAAGCACTCTATGGACTTAAGCAAGCACCAAGAGCTTGGTATGATACCCTCTCTCAATTCCTGACTGATCATGGGTTCAAGAAGGGAACAGTGGATAGAACTTTGTTCAGGATCACTGAAGGTGATGACATTCTCCTGGTCCAAATTTATGTGGATGACATAATATTTGGATCACCAAATCAGCAGTTATGTGAGAAATTCTCTAAACTGATGACTGGTAAATTTGAGATGTCAATGATGGGAGAGATGAACTTTTTCTTAGGATTGCAGGTCAAGCAGACTGATCAAGGTATATTCATTAATCAGGCCAAGTATACAAGAGACTTGATTCATAAGTTTGGTGTTCAAAACAGCAATCCAGCCAGGATCCCAATGAACACCAATTGGAAGATGGATCCTGACATTGAAGGGACTTCAGTGAATCAGACTGAGTATCGTGGGCTGATAGGTTCTTTACTGTACCTGACTGCAAGTAGGCCTGACATTACATTTGCAGTTGGTGTGTGTGCTAGGTATCAGTCTGATCCCAAGAGAAGTCATTTGGAGGCTGCTAAGAGGATACTTAAGTATTTGAAAAGGACAGTTAATATGGGACTATGGTATCCTTCAGATGACAACCTTGAACTGACAGGGTATTCAGATGCAGATTATGGAGGTTGTAGGATTGATAGGAAATCAACCTCAGGGACATGTCAGTTTTTGGGAAGTAAGTTGATCTCGTGGTTTAGTAAGAAGCAGAATTCAGTGGCAACATCCACAACTGAAGCTGAGTATATGGCTGCAGGGAGTTGTTGTGCTCAGATCCTATGGTTGAAGCAACAGTTGAGGGACTACCAAGTATTTGCTAATCAGGTTCCAATCTATTGTGATAACAATAGTGCAATAGCAATCACTCAGAACCCAGTGCTTCACACAAGGTGCAAGCATGTGGATATTAGACACCACTTCATTCGAGATCATGTGGAAAAGAAAGATATTAGGATGGAAAAGATTCACACTGATAGGCAAAGAGCTGACATCTTGACTAAGCCCTTGGCTGAAGCAAGGTTTATGGAACTATCAGTGGAATTGGGACTTTTAGATCCGGGAGAGCAGTCAGTGTAGGGTTCTAAGGGAACTCAGGCCAGACTCGACTCAGCGAGGTATCAGGGTGCTACAATGTCTCCCTGACAGGTATGGGTTCTAACCTGACTCTTGTGAATCTCAAGCGTCTCCCTGAGTCATTCGTCCTGAAAATCTCTATTAAATGCATTCCGTTATCATTAAAAGCGCGCCTTTTTATATTTAAACCCACGCGCATGGAGCATTTAATGTCAAAGTTACTTTTTCATATACGTGTCCGTGTTATACGGAATGTGACTGACTTGGGGTTTCAATTAAAACTGAGATTAATCCTGGCCTCTCATTTTAAAACCTTTCGAATTCAGGAATCAATCTCAACCCCACGTTTGAGTAACTGACTTAGTCTTATCAATCAAGGGTGTCATTTGAGGTCTTTACGCAAACACAACGCACAATTTGCACACTGAGTTTTCTCTCGCTCAAACACAGAATTTCTAAAACCTCTTTCTCAAAACACAATGGCATTCCTTGATTCCGACTGGACAACCGACAAGATCGTCGATGTTGTTGAAAAGAGGCTGGTACACATGGAGCAAGTCATCTCCATGGAAGGTATCTGTCTAACGGTTAAGGAAATCAAACCCGTTTTTAAATGGATTTCCGACGCCGGGTTGGAAACATACTTCACCACCCGCCCCTCTTCTGTGCTCCCAAGAACAGTGGTGGAAGCTTATTTGAACATGTTCTTGCGGAAGGGTGAAGTCTGCACCAAGGTGACTGCGCTAAAGCCGACGGGAGAAAAGAATAGCGACGGAGAGCCTCTCTACGACTCGGAGGTGGTCACCATTGATCTCAGGCAGGCGGTGAGGGAAGTCTTCAAGCTGCCATTCTCTGGCATCAACCCCAGGACTTACAAGGAAAACTCGGAGGGAGAATTCCTTGGGAAATGGACCAAGTCAGGGTCTTCGGAGTTCAGGGCCCGTCAGAACAAGAGCACTCTGAAGCCGGAGTACAGGGCTCTGGTGGACTTGGTGTCCAAGATGGTGATGGGAGCAACTGGCTCTCACGAGCAGTTGAGTCTGCCCAAGTTGAGGCTCATGGGAGCAATCGCTGATGGAGTGGAAGCGAACTGGGAGCAGTTCTTCCTCGATCAACTCCATCAGGCAGGATTGGACAAGATCACGCGTGACGAGGAGAAAAAGCACATATCTGTCAGTGCCATCTTGCCATTTGGCACAAGATTGTCCATGCTGATTGCTCATGCGTGCCATGGGTACACTTTTGACTTTGAGGACAACCTTTCCTCAAAGAAGGTCATGTTTTCATCACTGAGTGACACCTATTCAGTGCTAGGGCTGACTGATCCCAATGCGAAAGCAAAGGGTCAGGCCAGAAAGCCAGCTGGGACGGCCAAGAGAGTGGCAACCAGCCTCATTGAAAAGGTGGATGAGCTCCTTGAGAGGAGTAAGGAGGCTGAGAAGGCTGTTGCTGCGGAGGTGGAGCATCCTGATGTGGGCGCGGCTGAGAAGAAGGAGAGGAGGGTGAAAATCGTGCTGTCAGGGAAGAGCACGAAGACAGGGACTGAGTCAGATCCCAAGAAGGCCGGGACTGAGGCTGAGGGAACTGATGATGACGTCAGTATAGAGGGCGCTCAGGGAAAGAGGCCCCTGAAGAGACTTAGGAGGGGAGTAAAGAAGTCTCCTGCTAAGAAACTCCCTGAATTGAGTGAGAGGGAGAAGTCAAGCTCTCCTGGAGCCTCTGACTTAGAGGAGGTGAGAAAGACTGTCGAGACGGCTGAGTCATTGCAGCCTGAGACAGCATCCACACAAACACCCCCGCATCCTGAAACCCAAACACCTTCCATCCCTGACCCCACACCTCAAACTCCCCAACTCCCCCAACCTTCAGAGCCAAATTACCCTACTGAGTCAGTGCCATCAACCTCACTTACAATTGAGCCTGACCAGTTAGCCGAGCCAAACCTTCCCAACCCTTCAGTTTTTCCCTCATACCCCAATCCCAAAGACTGTCCCAAATCTATTTCAACAGAAGAGGATGTGTTCCTTGAAATAGAGAAGGAGGAGCTGGATGAGCACATGGCGGGAGGTATACTGGAGAATACACTCAGGGGGAATGCCACGGAGTGGGCAGGGAAGTGCTGGCCTGGGCTGTACAAATACACTGAATTACTGGCATATGTGGTGGAGCTCAAAGTTTGGTTGGACTTTAAACAATCAAACATGCAGGAGCAACATATGCTAGTAGACGCACGCGGCTGGGAACATTGGGAGACGGAGGAGGCCAAGATCTGCTCATTCTTTGGCCTGACAAGCTGGCTTCAACTTTTGAACTTCGACAACCTGAAGAAGCTTGTGGCTGAAATGATGGCCAAAAGCAAGGCTGATCTTCTCTCCGTTGAAGAGAAGGAGGATGATGAGGAGGATGATGACGCTCAAGGTGGAGCTGTGGAAAAGGCAGTAGAAGAGACTGCAAGGGAAGTAGATGAGATGGACTCTGAGCCTCAGGCTCAGGGGGAAGGTGACAAGAACACTGGTGCCAAGGGTGGACCAGTGGCTGAGGATGTTGTGAACATCTCAGCTGCCAATGAGACATCTGTCGATGAAGGGATTCCCTACCCTGAGACACGAGAGGATGATGTTGAGGCATTCAAGAAGACTCTCAGTTCCGAAGGACAAGTTCCTAAGGTTCAAGTTAGCTTAGCTGAGCCTGAGGAGGCGGCTATGACTACTTCACAACTGCCTTCAGTGTACCTTGAAGAAGGGACTGATGCTGCAGGGGCTGACAAGGGAAAGCAGCCAATCACTGATGAGGCCGCTGATGATGAAGATGTGGTCATAACCGGGGTCGGCCGTGCTGAGTTTACAAGCATAGTGGAGGTCAAACAGGAGAAAACCTCGGAAAATCTAGCTGAACTTCAGGAGGAAGTAATGAGGCTACGTGCTGAAAAAGATGAAGACTCCAAGGCCCTGGCGAAACACATCAGGTGGACAAAGTCAGCTTACAACACCCTTGCCAACAGGGAGCTGATCTTGTTAAAGCGCACAATGACTGACACGGCCAAGTCAGTGAGGAATGAGAGGAAGCGCACAAAGAAGATGCTCAGGGACACTCTCAAGAAACTTGAAGAGAGAGATGCGATCAGGGACGAAAAGATGAATCAGGCAGTGGACAGGCTTGCAGTTCAGACTGGAGCTATTGTCACTCAGGCCTTGGAGGACTCAGCGTCCAAGTTGGAGCTGGAGTCAGGGAAGCTGGATCGCACATCTCAATCAGTGGCGGACATTTTGGCTAAAGCCACTGAGGAGTCTGTGAAGATACTGACTGAGGTTAGCAGAGTCAGCGGTGAGTCCTCGAAGGTGGAAGAAAAGATCACCAAGGCTGAACAAAGTCTCCAACTCTCTATGGAGGTCTTTGAGAAGAAAGTCAATGCTGCCATCAGTTCCGTATCCTTTGCAGGGACTGGGATTTCAATGGGAGTTGAGTTATTGAAGGAGGGAATCAATGATGTCCATTCCCTAGCTTCCTTCGTAGTCAACAGCGGATCTGACGCATTCCCATCTGAGACCAATGATGATGCCAAAAAGGGGGAAAAGAAGAAAAGATCCCGCCCTGAGGCATCTGAGGCAGTTAGTCAAGTAGAGACCGTCCTAGCTGATCCTGAAGCCAATCCTGATGGAAATATTCTAAGGATAAGGAAGTCAGCTAGGTTAGCGGCAGTGGAGAAGGAAGGAGAACAATTAGTTGCCAAGCTGAGGGAGGAGGCAACAAAGGCAAAGGCTAATGAACCTTCAAAGCAACAACCTGAGCCAGTCCAAAGATCATCACCCATGAGCTCAAGGAAGAATCCCATCACTTACTCAGGTGAGTTAGTTGCGGAGCTATGTGCTGAAGCATGGGGAGATCAACCTGGAAAGACTGAGGCTATGCGCAGAGCTGAAATTGCTCAGAAGGAGAAGATGCGCATTTTGGAGAAGAAGGTTGAAAAGCTGACGGATATCACTGAGCTTCAACAACGTGAACTAGATGATGCAGTGATCAGCTTGCTAAGGAGGAAGAAGGCGAAGCCTGAGCCAAGGAAGTACAGAAAGAAGCCAACAGTTAGGAAGGCAACAATTCTTCAAGTCAGTAGGCCAGAATCAGGAGCAAGGGAAGCTTTTGTTGATGAGTTCGTCTCAGAGACTTTAAAGGAGTTTTGGACTGATGCAAGGGATGAATTTGTCAGGCTATGGTTTGTTGTGAAGAAGTGGGGCGACACTGACGATATTGATGCCCACTTCACTGACTATATGATGGACAATCATCCTGAGCTATTTCAGAAGATCTTGGAGGAGGCTGAGGCAGCTAAAGTCCAAGTGAAGGCTCCTGAGTTCATCATTCGAGCTCCTCCCTTGATTCCTGGAACTCTAAAGCATGACACTAAGGCCATAATGATGGAAGTCTTGAAGATAGCTAGAACTGAAGGATATGTGAACCAACCTGGAAGACTTGACGAGCTAAAGGCAAGAGTTTATGCAGGATATGGACTCAAGCCTGAAATGAGATTAGTCTAGGTGTTCACAGGCTTCTTTGTAATAGATTAGATTCATTGTAATCGTTTCCACATCTATCAAGAAATCTATTACTTTTGCCCACAGACAAAAACTCATTGTCTTTTTGGCTTGTTTAAATTCTGTACTTTATCAAGAATTGCTCTAACACTGTCTTATCTTATAGATAGGATTGTCCTATTTCCTCTAAGTGTTTTGAGGATCTTTTCAGTGTTTTGGCATCATCAAAAAGGGGGAAATTGTTGGGACATTGTCAGTTTTGATTCAGATCCCAAAAGCCCCTGAAAAGATGATTGCCTTAATCTGTCTTTGTCAGGCTAGTCTTGGTTAGGATTAGTACTTAGTCATTTTACACTTCACAGGTACTCAGTGAGAGGAGAACTCACTGGAGACAATCAAGACTCAGAGCCTGAAGACGAAGAGCACCATCCTGAACTTATGGCAGTCTTCTAAGCTGGCTGAGTAAGTGTCAGTGATGAAGAGTATGACCCTGAGGTCATTACTAACTCAGTCCTGAAGGGAACAGGTTGTCACTGAGTAAATGGGAAGACTTGGAGTAGAGCCAAGCAATGCAAAAGGAATTTCAGCGTCAGGACAAGACCGGTGAGCTCAAGACAAAATGAACTTAATAAGACAAGCCTGAAGCTCTGGAATAAGTTCTGACATTCTCACCAACCTGATGACGTGGACCAATCCGAGGAGGACACGCACGTACGGAACCTGACACATAGACTGAATTCAGACTGCATATTCAACGGGCAAGCATTTAATGTGCATTAAATGCAAATACCAAATCCATGCAAAGGCGGCTGCTGCATAGAGATATGTCCGTTTGAAGCCCCTCTACATAGATGGCTAGAAGGCTATCTCTCCAACGGATAGTTTTTCAAACCACCTATAAATACAGAAGGCCTTGAACCCATTCAAGGTTACGGGAAATTTCCAAGCCAGAAATTACTCAAAACTCTCAAGCAATCAAAGCATTCAGCCTTTAAGAGAAACACTCGAAACCTTCTAAATTTCCCAAGTGTTTCTTAGCAACTGAGAGCTATTCTGTATTCCAAGAGCTAATTAGAATTATCTTAAGCTTAGAGAGATTATCCAATCCTTAGCACAGCTTTGCCTTGTAAGGATAATCTCAACTTAGTTGGAATCCAAACTGAAACCAAAACCCTAAGTTAGGCTTGTTGGGAGTAAGTCGGTTAGTGTGATAGTAAGAGGAGTTTGTATAGATCAGTGAGGTAACTGGTCTTGGTGCACCTTGGCACGTTAAAAACAAGAATCCCTTGAGTGGATTTCCTGTTAAGTCAGGCCGTGGACGTAGGAGCTTGAGACTCTGAACCACGTTAAACTCCTTGTGTTCTTACTGCTTTGACATTGTGCATACCTGCCATATTACTTGTTCATTCATTGCATTCAAGCTTATCAGGTCTGAATCAATCAACCTGACCTTCAAAAGAACACTGCCTTACTAAACACTTCTAAGTTTTGAGTAAAACAAGTTTTCAGAAAGCAAACTAAACAGGACTTTAAACTATCAGGGCTCAAACATTTCCGCACTGAACTTGAACTGATAGTTAGCCAACTGACCCGCACCAAGTGTAGTCAGTGGGTGTATTATCAGCTCCTAGTTCTTTACCACTCTGAGTGAAGGGGACTCAGTCAGTTTAAGTTTAAAAATTGGTATACGTGTTTTCCCCCCCCCATACACGTATTCCTCAGTCTTGTACCGGGACCAACAACATGCGTCTCACAAATCTCCTCAACAAGGCTAGTGCCTTAGGTAAAACTTATTCTGAGAAAGAAATTAATAGTAAAATATTAAGATCACTAACCAACAAGTGGAGGATTAAAGTCACAGTCATCAAGGACAACAAGGATGTCAACACTCTTGACCATCATCTTCTTCTATCTGATTTGAAAGCCTACGAGTATGACTAGGAGATATCTTCTTCTGGTCAGAAAGGAGTTGCTTTCTCTTCAACCATCAAGACTGGAGACAAAATGAAGGAGTCTTCTGCAGATGACATGAGCCTAAAGGAGCAGGTAGCACTTCTAACTAGAAAAATTGATAAAATGAGCTCCAAGTATGGCAAGTACAAAAGACACTGGGAGCAATCTACCAGAGACAGAGACATGAAGAGTTCCTTCAAGTCTGCAGATAAAGAGAAGTCATCTGGAGACTCAAGGGAGACCAGATTCAAGTCACCAGAAAAGAGGAGAGATGGCAGTTCTGGCAGATCAGACTACCAGAGGAGAGAGTGTAGTCCAGCCAGACCAGAGTACAACCCAAGAAGAAGAGATCCAAGTCCCAGTCCTAGAGGAGACAACACCTGTTACACTTGCAACAAGCCAGGTCACTACAGCTATGATTGTCCTCAACTTACTCCAAGAGAAAGAGAAGAGAAAAGACTCAAGAGAGATAGGAGATATGCAGACAAGAGAGCATTGCTGGCAGAAGCAGAGGAGGAGGATACTAGTTCAAGTTCTTCTTCTTCTTCTTCTTCTTCTTCTTCTTCTTCTTCTTCTTCTTCTTCTTCTTCTTCTTCTTCTTCTTCTTCTTCTTCTTCTTCTTCTTCTTCTTCTTCTTCTTCTTCTTCTTCTTCTTCTTCTTCTTCTTCTTCTTCTTCTTCTTCTTCTTCTTCTTCTTCTTCTTCTTCTTCTTCTTCTTCTTCTTCTTCTTCTTCTTCTTCTTCTTCTTCTTCTTCTTCTTCTTCTTCTTCTTCTTCTTCTTCTTCTTCTTCTTCTTCTTCTTCTTCTTCTTCTTATTCTTCTTCTTCTTCTTCTTCTTATTCTTCTTCTTCTTCTTCTTCTTCTTCTTCTTCTTCTTCTTCTTCTTCTTCTTCTTCTTCTTCTTCTTCTTCTTCTTCTTCTTCTTCTTCTTCTTCTTCTTCTGACTTTGGATCTGATGATGATGTATGTCTTATGGCAGACATCACTGAGGTACAAGAATCTACCTTGTGTTTATCTAATTCCAAATATACTGAATCCTCTCACTCATGTGGTACTTCCAGAGAGTCTGATATACAGCAAATGCTATCAGATCTCCAGAATTGTGTACAACTTTGCCAGAAACTTGAAAAGGAGAATTGTAGGCTCAGAGCAGAAGTTCAATCTTTATTCATGAGCAGAAATCCACCAGAGAACTCATGAAAGATCATTCCAAAGAAGTCTCTGAACTTCAAGATAAGATCACAGAAAGAGATACTCTAGTAGATCAACTCATAAGAGAAAGAGACTCTAAGGAAGATGAGTTCAATGAACTTAGAGCCAAATACCAATCTCTTATCAAGGGAAAGCAAGTTGAACAAACTATTGAGGAAATACCTATTCCCAGAGAAGCGCTCCAAAGATACCAACTATTGTATCTATTATATCAGAGTCTTCTCAGCGCATTAATGATAAGAGTGGTTTAGGATATTCTGGAATTACCACAAGATCTCATAAATTTCACTATAACAAAAACAAGTCTGTAAGATCTGGTGAATTGGTAGAAATCTGGGATGAAAAAGACCCTAATGGTAATGGTTACAAAGTAGTTCACAAACCTAGATGAAAAAAGAACTACTCTGCTAATAATGTAGAATGTAGTCCAGAAGAGTTAACTGTACTGGAAGAGAAAATCTTAGAGACTAAACTTCAAAATGGGGAACCAATGACAATTGATAGTTCTATTCACATTAAACCTCAAAGAGTAAGACCTAATCATATTGGAGGACCTCAGAGGAATCCTCAAAGAGTGGAACCTAAGTAGATTAGGGGACCTCAGAGGAGACACTCAAGAAGGGGAAATTCCAATCAGAATAGGAATTCTCAGAGAAGGAACAATGGTCAACAGAACTATCATCAGAACCAGGGACCCCAAAGAAGGTTCTCTCAGGGGAATCAATTCCAGAACAGATACACTCAAAGGAACTATAATCACCAGAAAAGGTCTAGCTTTCATCAGAACTAGAGACCCATCTATAGAAAACCAACTGATCTGGGTAGTTATGACACCAGAGATGGTTCTTCTAGGATGTACCCTTACAACCAGACCTTTAAGACCATGTCTTTGAGGCAGGCCATTCCAAAGACCAGATTTGAAGTGAGATACACCAGACCAGTGTATAGGAAATATGTTCTCATCAGACCAGCAACTCAATTTGTTATTGTCAGAGGACATGTGGTGATAGATAGATTTGGAAGAAAGATAAGATCTCCTCATCCAACAAGGGATGATCTTTATCTTTGGATTCCTACATGACCTGCAACTAACCAATCAGGACCCAGCACTAGTAGGGGACATAATTGATTTCTCTGCAGGAGGACAAGAGCCCATTGGAGAAAGGACTTTCAAGCAACAGTGTCTGGTACATTGATAGTAGATGTTCCAAGCACATGACATTTGAGAAAGATCATCTCCAGGATTTCAAGCCACTGAATGGGCCAAGAGTAATGTTTAGAGACAACAATTTTGGAGTCACCTAGAAGCAGCTAGGAAGATTTTGAAATATCTTAAGGGAACAATTAATTTGGGTTTATGGTATCCTGCAGATGACAATATAGAGTTAAGTGGATACTCAGATTCAGATTATGGTAGGTGCAGAATAGATAGAAAGTCTACAGGTGGAACATGCCAATTTTTAGGGAATAAGTTGGTATCTTGGTTCTCTAAGAAACAGACTTCAATTGCTACATCAACTACAGAAGCAGAGTACATGGCTGCAGGTAGTTGTTGTTCACAACTACTCTGGATTAGTCAACAACTTAGGGACTACCAGATTAGGACTAAGGATATTCCAATCTTCTGTGATAGCAACAGTGTAATAGCCATTACCCAGAATCCAGTTCTTCACACCAGATGCAAACATGTTGATATAAGGGACCATTTCATCAGAGACCGTGTAGAGAAGAGAGATATAAGGATGGAAAAGATTGCAACAGAGAAGCAGAGAGCAGATATTCTCACAAAGCCGTTGGCAGAGACCAGTTTCAGAGAACTAGCCTTTGACTTAGGGTTATTGGATCCAGAGACAAATTAGTTTTAAGGGGAACACCAGAAGAGTATCCTTGATTTCATTAATTCTTCTTTTTACTATTTATCCTTATCACTAACACTTATGCATATAGGATATTACAGAGAAGTTACATCTCCAGATGAGTTATGTACCAGATGAATTACATTACCAGACTCCAGATAAGTTCCATTAGATGAGATGTAACATCAGAATACTTGTGGTATCGTCTGGTTCCAATACCAGATGACAGGTAATAATTTACTTTTCTGCCTCTGATCATTGGGACACACCTTTTAAATTACTAAATACACCCAAAAAGTTTCATATTCATAGTGTATTTAGAACTAGGGTCGTGGGCCTAGGCAATCATTTCACTTTTCTCTTGACTGCCACAAAACCCCCTCGAACCCAGTCCCAATGACCATGCCACGCACACAATTAATGTTGGAGTTATACGTGAAAGTATGCTTTTACTTTGTATAACTCGTGTATCAAACACTCGTTTTATGAGAATAATTCTTTTATCACATTTGCTTTAGTTATGATTGAATGTTGAATTTATATTGCAAACCGTTCAATATATAGTACATGTTACATTGTAGTTAATGTGGTGATACCCGATCACAGAAGACAACATTAACAGTTTACTTGTAACTAAACGTACATTTTCACGACCTAGGTGGAATTGAACAATCCGCCGTGAAAGGTCGATGTGTAAGGCTCAGATTAGTCTGTCTTGACTAAGAGATTGCACTAGCACATTTAGTATGTGTTGAAGAGGTCCTACAGCGAGGATAAATTCTTCTGTTCTGAAAGGTGAAGAATTAGACCTCAGTGGTTGTTGATTTCTTAATCTCCGTCACTTAAATAGGACCGTGTGTGCTTAATGGTTACTGCTTTGATTCATGTTGGGTGAGAATTATTGTGACTTCGAACTTTGTGTCTTGGGCAGTAATATTAATTTTACGACGGTTGCTAAGATTTAATACGGAGAAACGCGTGCGAGTACGGCTCGTGTGATTAGTCCCCTTGGTGGGCTCAGAAGTTTTATTGTACAAAATGTTGCAAGTGAAGAATTAGTTTCTTCGGTACGAATAATAATGTTGAGCTATCTTTACTCCAAGGTGAAATATATTAATTAATTTAGAGCTATTCAGAAGCTTAATTAATTAATGGACTTGATAATCTTAAACGCGGGAAATAATAACCGGGAGCCCATATTATCGTAATATGAATTAAGATGGATAGTGCAATATTAATTTATTAGTGGTAATAATTAATATTAATGGGCTGAATTATATTGGGGCTCAATATTGAAATTCAGAAGTCCATTAGGAGGTCCAATCTTAATTCTCCTTAAGGCCCCTCAAGTAGCCCATTAAGTAGCCCAATAATGATAAGGTGATTAAAATAAAAAGATTATATTATGCTGATTTTTTCATTTAATTTTCGAAAATAGTGATTCAAGGAGAGAGAAGATTTTGTTGATTTTCTTGGAAAGATATTATGGAAGATATGTATTCTTGGAATACAAGAATATCTCATATATTCAAGAATATCCAAATCTTGAGATCTCTTCATGTATTTTTCGAAAATTACCCTATTTTGAGGAGGGTGAGATTTTTGTGGAATATTTTATTTTGGAGAAAAGAATATATGAGATATATTAAAGATTTCTTAGAGTCTAAGAAAAGATTTTCTCCAAGGCCCATATATCCTCTAAATTTCAGTCACCCCACTCTATAAATAGGGGATGATTATTTCATCCCCAAGTACATAATTCCATGTGTTGGAAAAATCAAGTATATATATATTTTCTTTTTCTTTAGTTTATTAAATTACTTGAAAGCATCTCCCACCAGTGATCAAGTGAGGTGAAAAGGGAAATACGTGAGAAGGCTTTGGGTTGATAGAGAGAGATCGTAATTGTCCCGTATATCCAAAGGCCAATTCTACAAGAGGTACGCTAATCGCATATTTACTTGTTTATTCCGCCTAGTTAATATGTGAAATTAATTCAACATGCATGATGAAAATTAGTTGTTGGAATTATTATTTGAGTTAATTAGGATTAATTCATGCTAGTAATAATTGTATTTAAATTCGTATTTAAATTTCATCCCGAATAGATTCCGGACACCCCTATTTTCCCAACAACTGGTATCAGAGCCACGGTTTCGGGCTCTGATCTTTAAATTGGAATTTAAATTGTTAAACATTACATTGAAATTGAATAGTAGAATTGCTAGATCTTTTTTGCAGGTATCCAATTGTCATGGTTTTAATGTTGTTAATTTCATGCGTGTGAATTAATTGTTTTTAATTCGATTCGTTCGAATTCGTTTTTCTCGTGAGAAAATCCACGAGTAGATTAGTTGTTTTTATTTTGATTCGATCATTTTAATAGACTTGTCTAGATCTAGTATTTATTTTTTTGTAAAATAAATTGTAACCAGATCGTGACGAAGAACGAAGAATTAAAAACGGCGTACCCGGACGACGCATACAAGCGTGGCGCGTGTATGGACGTAAAATCATGCAAGAGGTGAAGAAAACGGAGACGAACGGCGAAAAACAGCGCACGGGGTGCACGACGCACGACCCGGGCGCGACGGGAGGCCGGCGCCGTGCGCGCGCGCGTGCCTCGGGCACGGCCTGGTGCGCCTCGGGTGCGCCTCCGTGCAGCGCCTCGGGTGCGCCTCGGGGCTGCGCTTCCAACAGTACTTCGGCGCTTTTTGGGTCGGGAGGCGCGCGGCCCACTTCGTGGGCCGACGCGCGCCGTATCTCGGGCCGTGGAATTTTTTCGGTTCTTGTTTTTTTTTTCCGTGTGATTTTAAACGTCGTCCCGAACCCCAAACGATGCTATTTTTGATGATGTGTTGTTGTTCGAGTGGGAGCACGTCGAGATGAACGTCGGAAAGCAACAAGGACGATTTTTTGCATCAAGACGTGAAGAAATTAAACCGTGACAATTGGATTTAAGTGCTCCAATGCGTTTAATTTTGTTTTGATGGATGTTTTATTTCGTGCACTTATTATTATTTGTTAATATGTGTTTGCATGAATTTAATTGTCCAAGAAAAACCTTACTTTCGAAAATTACTAAGTATGTTTTTATAATCGCAATTTTATTCCGGATATTAAAATTGGATTATTTTGACCTCCATAATTTATTTATTTGTGAAGTTCTTTTGGAATACATTTCCCCCTCGGATCGGCCAAAAGAACGGATTTCACATGAATGAATTCCGAAAGGATGATTGTGGATTATTACTAGTGGCGGTATTGACCCTCACCACGAGTGGCTTGCTCAAAGCGAAATAATAATCCTGTATTTAATTATGGTTATTATTTAGGCATAGGAAATTGATATTAACTTACTCCCCTCGGAGTCCCTGTCAGTTTCTATGTGGTCAAAGTGGGAGCCAACTATTAATTTTGAATTAAGGATTTGTAACTTTTAAGTCTGTAATCCGCTTGAATGTGTTTAAATGTATAGACCACCCCTCGTGGCGCATTTAAATTGTTTCGAGATGTTGGCTGATGCATGATTATATTGTTTTAAGGTTTCAATATAATTGATGTGATCGAATTATGTGATAATTTCATATTTTTCTAGATATTGATATGAATGTATGTTTTATTCTCATTTCATCATGTCGCAACCTTTTAATCCACTGTTTAATATACTTAAAGTTAATGAACTTTTTGGAGTGATTTATATCGATTGGAAATGTTTTTTTTTAAATTTGTCCTTACTGCACGAAAACACAAATTGGGTTATTTATGTTAATATACCCGGCAAGCCTAATGATAAGTCAAGCAATGGGTAGAGGCAGTTTATGATTGGAAGCGTGACAATGAACACATGAAGTGCATCATCTTGACATCTCTGTCTGAGGATTAGAGGCGCGTTCATGGAGACATTGTATCCGCTGTTGAAAGCATGGAACACCTTGAAGAGATGTCTTCACATCAAACCCATGACTAATCAGTTCACTAGACATGACTCGGTCAAGTTGGAAATGGTGGAGGGAACGCCCGTGAGGGAGCACGTTATCAAGATAATGGCATACCTTAACAAGTTGGAAGTACTTGGTGCGGATTTTGATTGATTTCATATACCATTCTCTACCGAGAAGCTTTGAGCAGTTTCCTCTGAACTGTCAGATGAATGAACGGACAAATCGTTTGCCCGAGCTCTTGCAAGCTTTAGTTTCGGTAGAGGTGAAAATGGAGCACCAGTCTAGTGCTATGGTGGCTAATGGTCCGTCTACCTCTTTTTGTCCCAAGGGAGGGAAAAAGGGGAAGAGAACCAAAGGGCCGGATCCAAGCAAATCTAATTGTTGCGAAAGGCAAATGCAAAGGCTAGCATCGAAGGGGAAGTGTTTTAGTTGCGGTGAGAGAGGACAATGGTGGTCTGCCTGTTCCAAGCCTAAGAGGCTAGGAAAGTTAGGTAATTCACACACCTTAGTCGTCGAAACTTATGAAGTGGCGTATGCTGTCTATTCGTGGATAGTGGATACGAGAGCTACTGATCACATTTGTTTCATGGGTTTAAGCTAACCCGACGACTTAACGGAAGTAAGATCCCCATCACCTTGGGCAATGCTACAAGAGTGGCAGCTGAAGCAGTGGGAGAAGTGCGCCTATCTTGTGAAGATAGAGTTATGGTCTTGAGAGACGTTCCTAGTTTAGAAAGAACTCAACCTTCAGTTTCTAAACTGTTTGAATAGATACTCAGTTTCTTTTAATAAGGATGTTATTATTGCTTGAAACGATGAGTTTATCTGTTCCGGAACTTCAATGGATGATCTTTATACCATTTTTTTGGGCACACCACTCACAAAATTGAATCTAATAACACATCGATTATTTCGAGAAATAAAAGAAAGCGTTCTTCGGAGATGAACGAAACACTTCTATGGCATCTTAGACTAGGTCATATTAATCTAAAGCGGATGGAGAGATTGGTGAAAGACTAATCCTTGGAATCATTCCAAGTCGAACCGTTTCCAACTTGTGAATCCTGTTTAGAGGGTAAAATGACCAAGAGGGCATTTGGAGCCGAGGGGAATAGAATCACGGAAGTGTTAGAACTCGTTCATACCGATATGTGTGGTTCAATGACGATCATAGCAAGAAGGGGTATGAGTAAATTGTCTTTTTCAATGATTACTCGAGATATGGATACATCTACCTTAAGATGCATAGGGAAAGAAGTATCAAGTTTCTACGATTTGATCGTATAGGCGAATACCTTAGCGATGAATTCTTGAACTAGCTATCAGACGAAGGGATTGTATCCCTGTTGACCGCACCGGAAACCCCTCAATAGAACGGTGTGGCGGAACGAAGGAGCCAGACTCTTTTAGAAATAGTCAGATCCATGATGAGTTATTCGGATTTACCCAAGTCGTTTTGGGGTAACGCCTTGGAAGCAACGACTTACATTCTAAACTTGGTGCCATCCAAATCGGTTCCTAAAACCCCAATGGAATTGTGGACCGGGCGCAAGCCCAGTCTAAGACACTTGCGGATTTGGGGTTGTCCGGCATACGTGCTAGACGAGGAAGCCGGTAAATTGGATCCACGTTCGGAATTAAGGTTGTTTATAGGATATCCCATGGGAACGAAAGGGTGTATGTTCTATAGTCTCAAGGATTAAAAGACCGTGATTAGTTCGCACTTTAAATTCTTGGAGGAAGACTATATGAACAAAAGAAAGCCCAGAAGTGAGATTACCTTAGACGAGTTAAGAGGGCAAACTCCTATACCAAGTATACAAGATGATATACCACACGTCACACCTTCACAACCTAAACCCCGTCGTAGTGGGAGGATTGCAAGGCAACCCGAGAGATTCATGGGAATTGGAGAATCTTCGGATTTGATTCCCGGCGATGAATCAGACCCATGAACGTACGACGAGGCAATCCAAGACAAAGACGCGGAGGCGTGGCAAACCGCAATAGAAACCGAGGTGGGTTCGATGGATTATAATCAAGTGTGGGAGTTGGTTGATCCACCTAGTGGGGTAAAGCCCATTGGATGCAAGTGGGTGTACAAGAGGAAAAGAGGACCGGACGGAAGGGTAGAGACCTTCAAAGCAAGGCTTGTGGCCTGTGGCCTGTAGCTATGCTTAAGTCCATCCGTATTCTCTTGTCGATCGCTGCGCACTTAGATTACGAGATCTGGCAAATGGATGTCAAGGCAGCTTTCCTTAACGGAAGTCTTGATGGGATCTATATGCAACAGCCCAAAGGTTTCGTTGAAAAAGGCCAAGAGCACATCGTATGCAAGCTTAAGAGATCAATTTATGGACTTAAGCAAGCATCGCGTACATGGAACCAGTGTTTTGATCAATTAATTAAGTCTTATGGGTTTGTGATCAAAACAAGTTCGAAAGTTGTGTGTATAAAAGATGTGACGGAACTGCGGTGGTATTCTTAGTATTATACGTAGACGATATTCTGCTCATTGGAAACAATGTAAAGGTATTGTCAGACGTAAGGGTATGGCTGTCAAATCAGTTTGATATGAAGGACTTAGGGAAAGCCGGTCACATCCTTGGGATCAAGTTCACTCGAGATTGCAAGAGGAGGATGTTGGGTTTATCGCAAGTTTCATACAAAGCCATTGTTTTGAAGCATTTCAGCATGCAAGATTCCAAGAAAGGTTTTGTACCTTTTAGGAACGGAATCCATCTATCTAAAGAAATATGCCCTAAGACGCAAGTGAAGATAGATGACATGAAAGACGTTCCATACGTTTTGGACGTAGGAAGTCTTATGTATGCAATGTTGTGTACGAGACCGGATATCTGTTTTGTCGTGGGCATAATGGCAAGATATCAAAGTAACCCCGGGAAAGCACATTAGATTGCAATTAAATGCGTTCTTTAGTTTCTGAAAAAAACTTGGTATGGAATGCTGATTTAACAATCAGACAATCTAATTCCCATGGGATACACAGACTCAAATTTCCAATCAGACATAGATTCCAAAATAACTACCTCGGGTAGTGTGTTTTGCATGGGAGAAGGAGCCATGACATGGAGAAGCGATTTGCAGAAATGCATCGCCGATTCGACCATGAAAGCCGAATAAGTAACTGCTTGTGAAGCAGCGAAAGAAGCGGTTTGGCTCAAGTACTTCTTAGTGGACTTGGACGTTGTTCCGAATTTGCCCGACAAGATAAACTGTCTTTTGTGACAATGTCGGAGCAGTTGCAAATTCAAGGGAACCGAGAGCCCACAAGGCCAGCAAACACATTGAAAGAAAACACCATCTTATACGAGAAATTGTTAAGAGAGGAGATAAAGAGGTGGCAAAGATAAATGTCGGGTGACAACCTAGTACATCCATTCACAAAGGGTCTGCCTCAGAGTACATTCGAGAGACATGTGGATGGAATGGGAGTCAAGACTATTGCCAATCTGCTTTAAGTATAAGTGGGAGGAATTATTAGGTTAGTGTAGGTTGACATGAGATGTCACGTAGAGCTACTACACTAAGACATGTGTGATGTATACTAAAAGCAGACTTTGAGTATAAGTGGGAGATTGTTGGAGTTATACGTGAAAGTATGCTTTTACTTTGTATAACTCGTGTATCAAACACTCGTTTTATGAGAATAATTCTTTTATCACATTTGCTTTAGTTATGATTGAATGTTGAATTTCTATTGCAAACCGTTCAATATATAGTACATGTTACATTGTAGTTAATGTGGTGATACCCGATCACGGAAGACAACATTAACAGTTTACTTGTAACTAAACGTACATTTTCACGACCTAGGTGGAATTGAACAATCCGCCGTGAAAGGTCGATGTGTAAGGCTCAGATTGGTCTGTCTTGACTAAGAGATTGCACTAGCACATTTAGTATGTGTTGAAGAGGTCCTACAGCGAGGATAAATTCTTCTGTTCTGAAAGGTGAAGAATTAGACCTCAGTGGTTGTTGATTTCTTAATCTCCGTCACTTAAATGGGACCGTGTGTGCTTAATGGTTACTGCTTTGATTCATGTTGGGTGAGAATCATTGTGACTTCGAACTTTGTGTCTTGGGCAGTAATATTAATCATACGACAGTTGCTAAGATTTAATACGGAGAAACGCGTGCGAGTACGGCTCGTGTGGTGGGCTCAGAAGTTTTATTGTACCAAATCTTGCAAGTGAAGAATTAGTTTCTTTGGTACGAATAATAATGTTGAGCTATCTTTACTCCAAGGTGAAATATATTAATTAATTTAGAGCTATTCAGAAGCTTAATTAATTAATGGACTTGATAATCTTAAACGCGGGAAATAATAACCGGGAGCCCATATTATCGTAATATGGATTAAGATGGATAGTGCAATATTAATTTATTAGTGGTAATAATTAATATTAATGGGCTGAATTATATTGGGGCTCAATATTGAAATTCAGAAGTCCATTAGGAGGTCCAATCTTAATTCTCCTTAAGGCCCCTCAAGTAGCCCATTAAGTAGCCCAATAATGATAAGGTGATTAAAATAAAAAGATTATATTATGCTGATTTTTTCATTTAATTTTCGAAAATAGTGATTCAAGGAGAGAGAAGATTTTGTTGATTTTCTTGGAAAGATATTATGGAAGATATGTATTCTTGGAATACAAGAATATCTCATATATTCAAGAAGATCCAAATCTTGAGATCTCTTCATGTATTTTTCGAAAATTACCCTATTTTGAGGAGGGTGAGATTTTTGTGGAATATTTTATTTTGGAGAAAAGAATATATGAGATATATTAAAGATTTCTTAGAGTCTAAGAAAAGATTTTCTCCAAGGCCCATATATCCTCTAAATTTCGGTCACCCCACTCTATAAATAGGGGATGATTATTTCATCCCCAAGTACATAATTCCATGTGTTGGAAAAATCAAGCATAGATATTTTTCTTTTTCCTTAGTTTATTAAACCAAGCATCTCCCACCGGTGATCAAGTGAGGTGAAAAGGAAAATACTTGAGAAGGCTTTGGGTTGATAGAGAGAGATCGTAATTGTCCCGTATATCCAAAGACCAATTCTACATGAGGTACGTTAATCGCATATTTACTTGTTTATTCCGCCTAGTTAATATGTGAAATTAATTCAACATGCATGATGAAAATTAGTTGTTGGAATTATTATTTGAGTTAATTAGGATTAATTCATGCTAGTAATAATTGTATTTAAATTCGTATTTAAATTTCATCACGAATAGATTCCGGGCACCCCTATTTTCCCAACAATTAAATCTGTAACTTGCCTACTTCAATCCTGGCCGTCAGATTTAATTAAAGTGCAAAATGTCAATCAATTGACAAATTGATCTTGTCCCTTCAATTTAATTTAATTTCCACGCGTCTACACTTCAATTAATTACAATTACACGCGTACATTTCCTTATAAACCAAATCTTGCCTCATTTTTTTGTCTCTTCACTTTTTCAAATTCTCAAACCCTAACTTTTCTCTGCAAACAGTTTCTGTTCTATCTTTCTATCTTCTTCACAGAATGGCTCCCAAATGTAACTTCGACCCAGATTATGTGTGCAAGAAGTTGAAGACGGAGATGGCCGTCGACTTCTACTCCACTCGCAACCCTGTCGCGTTGGAGATCCTGGAGTTATTGCGAAAGTCTGGAGTTGAAGACTTTATCTCTGCTGTCCCCAAAGGTCTTCGCACTTTGGATGGTTATGTCGCGCAATTTCTGGTGAGGATGAAGATTCTCGATGGAGAAATTGTATCCAAAATTGATGGTGAGGAGGTTGTCTTCACTAAGCATGACTTTTGCAAGCTATTTGGCAATATTTCTTCTACTATTGTTGATCCACTGAAGTATAAGGAGGGAGAAACCATATAATCGTTCAAGATCTTCGCTAGATCTTCATGCCAGGACTTGACGAAGGGATTTCTGGATAAACATCTTCGTCAGAAGTACAAGGTACTGTTTGATCTTGTTGTGAAAGTGCTGATGTGCGAGAATCACAGTACATATGCCATCTTCACTGGTCGTCTGTGTGTGATGCGAGCCATTTATGATGGTGTGCAATGTGATTGGGCCGAGTTTTTTCTGGAACGTCATGAGGAAGAATAAGACAAAGGTTCAGAGGAAAGATTGTCCAAGCAAGCCAGAGGAGGCGCGATTCATTTATAATGCGAATGTTTCCGTGGGAACAAAGCTTACTCTAATTCTGGACTATTTATTTCCGCACAAGGTATGGAAGGATACATGGTGCAAAGGTTTCCACAGGTCCAAGATTCTGTTTCACAAGGATGGGCCACTACATGGTCACTCAGACTCAGATGGTGAAGGGGTCATCCCTGCTCAACCTTTGCAAGTTGTTCCTTCCCCTGCTAAGGGTAAGAAGACTCAGGGTAAGAAGGCTGGAGCCCTGCTCCTTCTAATATTGTTATCTTTGGTTCATCAGAGGATGAATAGATTCCATTAACTGCTGCTTTAAAGAAGCAGAAGGCCAGTGGTGAAGAGTCTTTTGCTTCACCAAAAGCAAAGAAAGGAGGTCCTACGAAGAAAAGGACCAGGCAAGATCAAGGTGGTGTGAGCAAGAAGCCCATAACAATGAAGAGGGCAGAGAAGAAGAAAACACTCCTTCTAGATGAGCCTACTGAAGAGGAAAATACTGAAGAAGAGGAGGAAGTTCCTTTGAGGAGGAAGCCTAGGGCCAAGAGGTCCATCTTGCAAAATGATCCAAAATCCAGCTCTTCTCTGGATGTAGCTCTGGATCAAGCCATTGATGAGGCTGCTCAAATGGTGGAGGATGCTGTGTCCTCACCTGCAGCTCCAGAGGCCCATGTGTCTGCCTTTGCCAGTGTTCCAGCTGATGTTGACTCGGCTGAGGTAAATTCCTCTTCCCCCTCTCCTGTAAATCTTGTTTCCCCATCCCCATCTCCTCCAGATACCCATTCTCAACCCTTACCCTCCGTTTCTGGTACACAATCCTCTCTACCAGAACCCACTATACCAAACACTCCCTTTTCCCCTCAAACCCAACCTCAAACACCTAATCCCTCACCTCCAGCAACGTCCCCTGTACCAGAGGTGCACTTGCCTTCTTCTGGTACAGATCAACCCTCATTCTCTACCCAAATACATCATCCTACTCAACCTGACCAGAATCCTCCTTCCATGACCTTGGGATTCTCTGGTCCTCCTTCCTCTCCCACAGATATACCTAGCAATAATAGTGAAGATGAGGATGCTTCACTTGAGCCTCCCAACTTAGCCTCATCCTCCTCTGCCTCTGGGCCCAAACCCTTTATCTTTAATGACACAGATATGGGTCCCATTAGGCAGAGTATGAGTGTAAGTGCTCAGCTCTGGCTAAGAGAGCAATTTCCAATCCTCATGGAGCACTTACCCCTCCTAGCAGGTCTGACCGATGGGAAGGTCCGGAGCAAGGCCAGACTGGAAGATGTGGAAGACATGTTGATGCTGCTAGAGGAGATAACCACGGCTGGCTTTACCAACTGGGAGATTACCATTAAGAAGAAGTTAAATGTGCAAAATCCGGCAGAGCTCGAGTCTATTGCCTCTGCCAAGGTTGTTGTGAGGACTCTTCTCATCCAGAGGGGAGTGATGTTTTCCCCAGAGGGCCCCTCATACACCTTTGGTCCTCACTTCTACTTTCCTCCAGAGCTGTACTCAGATGAGGAGGATTTTGATGTCTCTCCAGCCGTTCTGTAGAAGATGAAGTTGTTCTTCAATGAACAAATTCAAGAATTTGGCAGATTTTCAAAGGCCATGCAACATCTGGGACCAGCCATGATAGAGCACCAAATTAAGGAAGAACGGAAGCATTTCTTGAAGCAGATCAAGGCGACCTTCGCCTCTACCAAGGCCTCGTTCAAGTCTGACTGCCTCTTTCTCAAGATGGATGTTCATGAGAGCCAAAAGCAACTTCAACAACATGTTCTGGACAAGTTGTGCCCAGTCTCTATACTCAAAGTAGAGATGGCCTCTCAGATGCTAGAAACTGCCAGAATGAAAGACTATTTGCAAGAGATGATGCTGAAGCAAGAGCGCCTGGTGGCTGAAGCGCATGCCTATCTGGATGAAGCCAAAAAGCTCAGGGATCTGCATTCTTCCTCCAACACAGAGTTGCTTGATCTGATAAGGCAGGTTGTTGAGCCCCTCATTGATGAAGTCAAAAAAGGGGAAGAAAAGGCCAGAACTGAATAGGCAAAGAGCACAAATGAAACTCTCTTCAACCACTCTGGTCGCCTGGACCTGTTGGAGAACACTCTTGCTCAGGCTGAGCTGCAGAAGAAGAAGAAGGAAGAGCTGAAGTCTCTGGCTATGGCCAAGCAACTCTCTGCTGAAGAAGAAGCTCTGGACTCTGAGCATGACCCAATTTCTATCCCTGGTCCTGCAAAGAGGAAGATCAGAAGAGTGAAGAAGAGCTTCTTGGAAGAGGTTGTTGAAGAAGCTGAGAAGAGATTTAAGGAAGAGACAGAAGAAGAGAGATTGGCCAGAATAAGGAAAAACATTGATGAAGAACAGAGAAGGAGATTCGAGAGAAGGCAAGTTAAGAAGGCTCCCAGTGCAAGTGCAAGGAAGAAGAAGGCTGCTGTGGAAGTAATGAAGATTCTGCCTCTTAGGACAGAAGGGTCTTTTGACTCTACTGTGCCTGTGCCCCTGATTGAGAAATGGAAAGAGGCCAAAACTCTCTGGTTTATCCAACACTATATCCACAGGCCACCTCCAGAAGATGAAGCTTTGATCAACATAACCTTTCACTCATGGATGAAGGCATACGACTCTGACTTGTACAAGAAACTGATGGACTCTACCATTGAGTTCAATCTGGAAGTTACTGCCCCTGAGTTTCACTATCTCAACACTCCGATGATTGGGGACCAGATTGACTGGGCAGAGCTCAAGAAACTTTACAAGACCAAGGTGTTGGTGAACTTCACTCCTGCAAATTCTTCAAAGCTCAAGGCTGTTCAAGACCGTTTTCTGGATTGGTTCCTAGTGCCAAAGGAAAACATAAGATATGCTTAAATAGGAACTGCCTTGTAATATGTAATCTTTTCTGTTCTTATTATTAATGAATATCATATCTCTTCTGTCTCAAAGACAACTTCTTGTTGTCTCATTGTTTGCCTGATAAGATCTATTCTAAGGTCTTATCTTAAGTGTTTTCTTGCTTATTCTGTTTTTGATCAGTTCTGGTTAGTGTTTTAACTTCATCAAAAATTGGGAAATTGTTAGGAAAAATATTGTTAGTTTTGATGAGTTAAACAAACCAGAAGATGTAATATGATCATCTAGACCTGTTAGCCAGATGAGGACTAGATTAGGACTTAGTCTAGGGGGAACTGCCAGACCAAAAGACTTCACCAGAAGAGTCACCAGAAGACTTCACCAGAGGACTCCACCAGAAGACTTCACCAGAGAAGATCAAGACCAGAGGCAGAAGACCTTTCCCTAGACCAGACGAGTCTGGTGAAACAAAAGATGCTCAGAATCATCTCCAGATTCTACAGAATAATATGTTTCTTAACTGACTCTGAACCAGAGGACCTCTGGGTCATCTGGTGTCTGGTTCAACCTACTCTGGAAGAATCAGAGTTGTGCAAAGGAAGCATTTGCCCGTTGGTAATTAAAATAAAGTCAACCATGATCGGATTGTAAAGTCTTTGAAGAAATCAATCAAAGGATCTCACCAACACAATCAATCAATTAGGAAATTGATTGATTGAAGCTTCCTTAAATAGATATCTGATTAGATTAGCTCTCCAACGGCTAAACCCTAATCATCTCTATAAATACAAGAGTGCCAGTATGAAGAAAGGCTCTAGTTACACGCACGAAGATTATACTCAAGCCTTAGTATTCTCAAGCAATTAGCACTCTTATAGTTCTTAATTCATATATACTCTTAAAGAGTTTTATAGTTGGATTATACTCAACCTATTCATCTTGATAGATAAGGTTGGAGTAGACTGTACTTTAGATCGAAGTTAGATCTAAAGTGTGTAACAAGGTGCTGGTACTTGACAATTCCAGTGGTTGTGAGTAAGTTGGTTGGTTAGTAAGGCCCCTTGCAAAAGGGAGAGTGGACGTAGGATCGTTATATCCGAACCACTATACATCCGGTCTTATTTATTGCTTTCCAGTTTATTGTTTTGCTTATTATGATCTCATAAAAGGTTTTTACAAAAGATTAATATTCTAGCTTTTGCATATTCTGTAATACTGACTAATGGGACCAACATTACTCTTCCTACCCTTAACACCCAAATTCATTACTATCGTCGAACAATTCATATTTTGTTGGTCATTCTCACTAGTTTCTACAAATGATTTTTTTCCCGTACACCGAATAATAGTGTTAGTGTTGTGACTTTAGTTTTTTCATCAATGCCCAGTAGTGATTGCGGTAAATTTGTGCTAGTTGTTTAAGCCTTAGGTGAGAAATTTGGAGTTGGACAACGCGACATCGATTTCAGATCCATCAATGCTGATTCATCAGACGAAAATAATCAGTTGTGCGTCTTGGTGGCACAACAAAAAAGTGGCGGAGTCTGAAATTCAATAAAGAGTGAAGGGATATAATGAAGATTTTGCCAATATGTAATGTGATGTTTTTCCTTTAAGAAAAAAGTTTTGACTCTATATGTAAGAATTAAAAAAAAAAACTTATAAACAATATACATAAGAAATTTTGATTGTATAAATAATAAAACTTTTAGTTTATAAGGGTTCGCCCTTTTAGATTTTAACTATGCATACTATTATAATACAATGAGTTTCACTCCTCTTGAAATAAAATTGTGACATGTTCCTATCAATGAAATAGTTCTACATTTAATTCATATAAGGTCTGAATCAATTCAACTTATTTAAAAAAAAAAAACATACATCATGATTAGTTAGTAGATAATTTGTCACGGTCTAACATTATTGATGGTTTATTTTATTTTTTTGACTAGTTTTGTAGTTCGTATAAACTTACTACTATTAAATTATTTTTTTCAAACACTTTGATAGTACAGTACAACACCTCATTTGGTAAAATTTGGCCTAGTGACTATTCAAATAAAAGATGGACTTTTATCACTTTCAAAAATCTTAAACAAAATGTAGTATCAAACGAGACAATGGGTGATGATAGGCGAGCAGAAACACCATCCGAGCGAACAAAATTACATAAAGTAAGTACGCACAATACAAGTTTAAGTGAACTAAGCCAGATTAAGCTGGAATAGTCAGACGAGCTATTCCAGCTCGGCGAGCTACAACACTTGTGCTAGCATTTTTAAAACAAGGACCATATGAACCCAAAAGATACCCTGGCGAGAAGTTCCTGCCAACTGGCGAACAGATCTAACCAGAGAATCATGATATTAAGCTAGCAAAAATGACCAGTGAAATAAGGCTAATGACTCCTCAAGGACAAGTCCAAAAGGACGAGCAGCCCTCAAATACGAGCAATTCCAGCATTAAAGGATAAGAATTAGTTTAGATAAGGTCAAATAGTCAACTCTCCAAGTGTCACACATGCACACTTGGGAGACCAAAGGTTTTGTACACCTCCTGCTAGGAAAACTTGTATAAATACTTCAATTTTCAGTTAATAAAGTAAGCACAAATTGATATATACGTCCAAACTTCGATTATTCACCTAAAGCACCTCGATTATCAAACATACGAATTAAATACGAAATCAACCTATGTATTTATTTCTAATCTATCCAATTTTCATATTCACTAATTACGTTAGTGATCAATCACACGTAATTGTTTGGTGATCTAATCAGTAAACAAAAACAGCCACTAATCCTTGCGATTAGAAATGATTACCAATAAATTGGCGCTAGAAGGAGGGTGGTTCGAACCTCCGGTTAAGGATAATCAAACAAGAACTTCAAGCTTAAAACTTGAAGATTTGAAGAATATTACGAAAGAGTTCTTGGTGTTCTCGGTGTTCTTCATATGAAGATTTGAACACTTGAAGATTTATACCGAAACTTTGGCTAAAAGATGCCTCAATCACATGAAACGTAGCATTCACAACATTTTACAAGAGATTCACGTTCAAGGATGTCCCAGGCTGGTCGGCGAGCAGAAATAGCTCGACATGAGCAAGAAAACCATCCAACAGCTGCAAATCAATTAATGTCACCTGAGCTGGAAGCATTTGCTCGCAACCCTGACGATCTAGATAGGACAATCGTGATGCTTCAGGCCCTACAAAAGCAACAAGTACAACCTAGCTCGTCTCATATCCGAACAAGGCATAGCCCAATAAAAGCTCGCGTATATGAGAGGACCAGGGATGAACATCAAAATAAAGCCGATAATGCCCAGGTTCGAAATATGAAGGGTAAGGAGAAACAACTCGTCGAGGCAACCAGCCATGGAGAATCAACCCCTGGCCAAGCCGTGGGGGTTAGCCAGGGTACACGCCAGAGTGCACTAAACAGATTAGGTCGCCCTGGCTGGGGAGGAACGGAGATTTGCCCTAGAGCTGAAGTAGCTCGCCCAGCCCGCGTACCAGCTCGCCAGTCAGTACACGAAAGGCTGACCAAGTCAGCTTTCGGTCGCCTAGGCCTAGATGGGGCACCCAATCCCAGGAAGCCAGTCCAGGAGGTTCCCATACCAAGTGAGGGACTACAGCGAACTGATGGTCATGCACCACTGTTTGTCGAACAACCTCCAAGTCAAGGGGGATCATTGGAAGAACTGGTATCCATGAGAAAAGCAATTGAAAGCATTCAGGGCCAGTTAGACATGAAGAGAGGGTATGGGAACACTTCCCTTCCAACCTCTCCACTATCTTCGGTGATTTTAAAAGCTCCAATCCAGAAAAAGATTCAATTCCCTGCAAGTATACAATATGAAGGCACGACCAATCCCCGGGTGCATTTGATGAAGTATTCTGATTATATGATATCAATGGGGGCAATTGATGCTACCCAATGCCGAAACTTCCCATTAACCCTAGGGGATCGTGTTCACAAATAGTTTTTGGCTCTGCCGCCGGCTTCCATTTATTCGTTTGCCCAGTTAGGCAAGGAGTTTCTATCCCATTTTTCCACGGCCGGGTCTTATCTATCCCAAAGGCATCGGTTATCCGACTTGAAACAAGCTGATGACGAGTCGGACCGATCGTATTTGGAAAGGTTTGACAAGGTCTTGTTGGAAGGGGAATCTGTTAGCGAAGACACAAAAATTGTGGCTGTCCTAGCTGGTTTAAAGAAAGGCACCGATCTTTGGAAAGATGTACATCTCAAATGCCCGAAAACTTATATTGAATTCCGCGACCTGGCAGGAGTCTTTGTCTCAATTCATGAAGCCCCACAGAAAGATTTGGGAGATAAAAGAGAACATAAAGAAAATATTAAAAAGACCGGTAGTGGAGGTTATCGGGCCCCTAAGAACATGATAACATTCAATGAAGGGGCGGAACTGAAGGATAAGCTGAATCAAGTACACACTATATCGATCGATGCGGTGTACAATAATGTTCGGGAAAAGGAGTTACTTACCCCTCCGAGAAAGATACGTCAAGACGCTAGCAAGTTAGACCAAAATAAGTATTGTGCTTACCATCAGAGCGTGGGGCATTTTACAAGTGAATGTCGTGACTTGCTAAAGCAATTGTGGCGATTCTATGAGGAGGGTAAGCTATCCGAATTTGTGAAGAGACAACCCGGCAAGAGAGGAAGAGAAGACGATTCAGGGGAAGAAGACATGGAACAAGTCCCCCAAAGGAATCATGCTGGGCGACCAGTTCGAGCACCAACAGGAGGTCCGGTTCCCGAAATTCAAATGATGGAGCCTGCTGGACTTGTTGGTGGTTGCTCTGATGGGCGACCTCCAATATCGAATCGGAAGAGGAAAGCTGAGCTACGTGCAGTAGCTCTATGTAATCGCCCTGTCTGACGTCAGGTAACCAATAAAAATTTGACAAATCATTTTGTTTCGCTTAGGGCGACATAGTTTCGCCATGGATAAATTAATTAATTTTCTAAAATAATACACTTAAGATTACCAAAATATTCTTATAGTTTTCCACATCTTTATTAATAAAAAAAATTGTGGAAATGAATTAATAAATTCTACATGTTTATTAAAAAGAATTCTTGTAAACTCAAAAATAAAAAATCCACTAAAATGAGGATGAAAAAAAAAAAGAAATACGGATGACTTGAGAGTGTGTTCTTGAGGGGGGAAAAATCCCCCATAACTAAACCCTAATCTTTGTTTTTCCCATAAATTTGGGTTGTTCGTCCCAACAATGTTAAATTGAACTTCACGATGGCTCGAGGCAGTGAGAGGCCACAGGAGGGTTGGGTAAGGCGGCACGATGGCACACGAGGGCAGCGCAGACTGCGTGCGGTGGTCCGATGGCGAATTCCTAATATATCAAATATGTTGATCAATGATTTGGATTTTCAATTTTAGAATTAGTTGTAATCTGTCCAAATTAGGTTAGGAAATTTTGCTATTAAATATCGATGTTTTTCATTAAAATCCGTTCAAATATGTTCAAAGTTGAATATCCATTGATGTTTTTCATTAATTCCTGCAAGAGGTAGCTGGTAAAAAAAAATTATGATTAGTTTTCTATTTCTTAATTTTTTTTATATTTATTTGTTATTTTTAAATTCATTTACATATTTTTCAAAGTGAATTTACTTCAAGGTTTACAATTTTGTTGGTATTTAATATTTATAACTTTCAGATCTATCTATAACGGATTTGATATAATGCCCACCGGTGGGCATAAACTTATATGCCCACCGCGAATGTGATAATGACACGTAAGCAAATTTAAGTAATCAATTAAAATAATAGTGGAACCCCTATTTAAATTTGCTTACGTGTCATTATCACATTCGCGATGGGCATATAAGTTATGCCCACCGGTGGGCATTATATCAAATCACTACAAAAATTAGCTGATTTAAAGAGGGTTTTGGAGAGGGTTTTAAAGAGGGAATCAAAGATAGAGAGGGTATTAAAGAGGGATTTATTCCCTCTCCAAAATGCTCGTCGCCAACCTGTACACGAGGGAAAAAGAATCCCTCGAAAAATGGAGAGGGTTTTGAAGAGGGATTTCGTATGGGATAAGACGAGGGAAATTCCCTCGTGTATTCCCTCGTGTAAGTCCTTTCCGAAAAAAAATGTAATTCGCGTGTTTCGAACCCACGACCTCGAGCCCAACGAACCCACGACCTCGAGCCCAATCCCTCCCCGCGAATCCACTAGGCTAGCACCCTCCCACCTCACTCTAAGCTTAATTTGGGCGAAATTCGCCCCCCTCAAGTTTCGAACACGCGACCTCCATGTATGCGGAGGCCTTACGTGTTTCGCCGTGCCGCTTGGACAAGGCTATTTAGTTGTTATGTTTTAGGATGTAATATATATGTTTAATATATTTTCTGTTATATATTTTAAATATAATACTACTTAATATTAATTGTTTTTTATATTTTATATGAAAATTATTATTACATATAAAATTAAACTATCACTTGTATATATTATTAAAAATCAATATAACTTTAAAATAAATATCTTTTTATTATTTTTCACTATTACACATATTGATTGTTTTTGTTTTTAAAAATAAATATTTTTTTAATTTATTTTTACTATTTACTAATGTGTGTACACATATATACATATATTGATCGTTATTTTATTTAAAAATCAATAAAATAAAATAAAGTACTTTTTAAATTCATTTTCACTATTTACTATTATGTGTACACTAATACACTAATACACATATATTTATTTTCACTATTTACTAATATATATGTGTACACATATACACATATAAAGTCTATTTTTTTATTAAATCAATAAAATTTTAAAATAAATATTTTTGAATTTTTTTTTCACTAAAATCAATAATAATAAATAATAACAAACCAACATATATAGTTCCAATTATATCCAGACATAACAATTAAAATATCCACACATGCTCAAATATCCAGAAAATTAAATCTAAATAAACAGTAAAATCTTAAACCAACATATATAGTTCAAAAACACGATCAAATATTCATGACATCTATCTCACATCATCATCATCATCATCATCATCATCATCATCATCATCATCATCACCACCTCTTTCATTTCCAGAATAATTACCCCTCGGAGGGTAACCAGAATATGCACCTCTTTCAAGTAGGTCTATAAATCCAGTTGGAGATATGGAATTACGACGAGATGGGGAAGGACCAGAAGATGGAGGACGAGCAGGAGAGACCTGAGGATAAGGGGCGGCGGGAAAACCACTAGGAGGAACGGGAGGAACACCACTAGAAGGACCGATGGGAGGACAAGGGGCGTAACCAGGGGCGGGAAGATAAGAAGGATAAGCTGGGTAAGGAGGATATGAAGTAGCTGGTTGGGAAAACCCACTAGGTAGGTTTCCCTGATGTCCTTGCATCCACGCCATCATCTGGCTGTGCACTTCCTGACGCAAATTTTCGTTATACTGTCTTTGTTGCTCCGCCAGCATTCTTTCATATCTCGCGCGCTCTTCAGCCAACAAGCGATCAACATCTCTTTGGTCATAGCCGCCAACGTGTGTGCCAGATGATGTCCCGCCTGGGCCAGATTGTATGCGCATCGTCTTCATTTGACCGAGACCCCTAACTTTTCCGTGTTCTGGCCTCACTGTCTCAGCATACGCTTGACTCAATCAGTTCAAGCGCTCATCTTCGTCCGCTGAAGGCGGTAATTGCGAGACTCGTTCCTCCACGGAGCCCTAGACATACAAAATTATGTAAATAAAAAAGTATATAAACGTGTTATTTATATTATTAATGTTAATGTAAAACACTTACAATTATTTCAGCAATTCCCCCATACGTGTACTCCCCTTCCCCACAGTTGTGGAAATGTTGCACAATTTCCCATTCAGTTGGGAGCCGGTTATATTTCTTCTCCTGTATTCCAAAAAATTCGGGTTATGTATAATAAAGTAATTAAAATCTCCCTATGTTGTAGTGCAAGATTAATTACTTACGTATTCCTCAGTCCATTGTGCAGCTCCTTTTGCCCCCCCTTTGTGTTTTGATGGGCCTCTTCCTCCGACTGAAGATAAGCGGTTTGTCCTACACTGGTTGCTTTTGGCAATGACTTCGGGCAATTGCCAATACTCGAGTAGTGCAGTCCAGAATGTCGGCTCCCACGGTGGGTTTTTTCCTTCACGTCGATGGATCCTTTTCCAAAGACTGAGGAGATCCGAGAATCGTTCTCTACACCTCAGGATGAACAACTTTTTAATTACCACCGTATTTTCTGTCGTCGGATCCCAGTAGGTCTCCCTCTGAAGAAAATATATACAATCACGTTTATTTTAATTAAGTAAAAATGTAGACATATATATAATACTACATACTTAACAAAATTAACAATTACCTGGAATGTCTCCCACCACTCTTTCCTCCTTCCTTCTGACACCAGCTTATAAGTGAAACCGCCCATCTCCATTCGACGGGACATGATGTTCCGAATCAACCTCGAAACAGCATTCGAGGGCATCAATCTGTAGAAACTTTGTTTCATACATTGATATATATATTTTAATAAAATTAAATAAAAAAGACAAAGTTATATTTAACATACACATTGTGATATGTATAGATGCGTAGCCGGTTCGGACGAGGTGCATGATTGGTGAGCTCTTCCGCAGTTTCCGGAACGACAGGGTCATCCTCAACCATATCTGGTTCTTCATTCTGATTCTGCAAATCAGGAACCGGTACTCTTCCGGTTTGGGAGGAGGATCCCCAAAAGCTGCGCCGACCTGTATTTGTTTCCGATGTTTCCATCTGTATTTAACAATTACGTACAGTTATAACATGTGTACAATATATTTTGGTTGGGACATCGTCTTAAGAGTTGTACCGGTTCTCTCTCTTGGTCCGACTCTGGTGTACGAGAGGACGATCGCCGGCCACCGAACAAGTTACGGATACTTCTACCTCCAGCCATCTATATACATAGCAATTAATACATTAAGTAACAATATAATGTAAAATTAAAATATGTATGTATATAACAATTAAAACAAGCAAACACATCAATACATCAAACAAACACAACAAATACAGAATTCATCAACTTCTTCTTCATCATCATCTTCTTCATCATTTTCATCATCTTCTTCATCATTTTCAACATCTTCTTCACCTTCTTCCTCTTCTTCATTCTCTACCTCAATTAGTGCAGCGTCAAAATCAGCCAAAATGACAGGATCATCATCTATTTGCACATTCATCTGAGATATTATATCGTCCTCTTGAAATGGGGGAAGCTCTGGTTCACTCTTTCTATCGACTTCCACTAAGGATCGCGCCTTGGTGGTGCAAACTGCCCACCACTCTCGACCCGGTTGGACAGATGCACCGGGATACTTACAATAGTAAACCTGAGTAGCTTGACTTGCAAGCACGAATGGATCATAACGACCGTACCGTCCTCTTGGATTAATGTCCACGAGTTTATACTGAGGATGTATTCTTGTTCCCCTCGGTACAGTAGGATCAAACCACTGACATTTGAACAGAACAACTTTTTTTTTCAGTAAGTCCAGGGTATTCCAAAACCACTAATTCCTCGAGTATCCCATAGAAATCGTTTTCATTGGAATCATAGTTTGTTCCTTTAATGCAAACTCCACTGTTCATGGTTGCTTTAGAGGCACCATAATCTCGTGTGTGAAATTTGAAACCATTCACGTAATACCCAGGGTACGTGGTGACAGTACTGCTAGGACCGCCCGCGAGAGCACGTATAAACTGATCCTGAATACGATTTCTCTCCACCTATATTTTAAAATTTTACGATATATTTCATTATATATAAAAATTAATAATAACAAGTTACTTATACATATATATCACTTACAAGTTGTTCAAACCACGACGCAAATTCCATTTGAAGCACATAGTCTTTTTCAGCACCTGATAGATTCGGTTGAACAAGCAGTAGTTGCTCGAAAAATACACTACATATGATTGAGGTACAAATTAGAAGATCAAAAATAACTTAAGTTTCCACTAAGACGTAGGTTAACTTACGCAATATACGGTTGCACCTCATTGCAATTTAGTAACACGTACGTGTGGGCAACTTGCTTCCCTAAGTCTACAATCCATCTTTTACCCTTCTTTCCAAGATGTGTACCAGAAGGCACAAATATCGAAAGATTACCTTCAACTGCTTCGGGGACTTCACGACCGCTGAAATTGCGAGGTACATTGTGTCGCCTCGTCAGCACATGGTCCTCAAAATAATGGGAACAAAACATTGATGCTTCTTTTGTTAAATAAGCATTTGCAATTGAAGCTTCCACATGCGCCTTGTTACCCACACTTAACTTTAAATTGTGAAGATACCTAATTCAAGGTCCACGGATGAGCTACTGTAATTCCTGAACGAGATTATATTAAAAATAAATAGGTAAATTAATAGATTACCTCTCAAATGGGTACATCCATCTGTATTGTACTGGACCAGCGATCTTTGCCTCATATGCAAGATGGACAGGTAGATGCTCCATTGAATTAAAGAAGTTGGGTGGAAATATTCGTTCCAACTTGCATAAGATGTCCGGGATATCATGGTCCAACCTAGTCATGTTTTCCACTGTAATGGTCCTAGATGTTAACTCCTTGAAAAACAAACTAATTTCAGTGATAGCTTTCCAAATGTTGGCCGGCAGTAATTCACGAAAAGCAATTGGAAGCAGTCTCTGCATAAACACGTGACAATCATGACTCTTCATCCCAAACATCTTCAATTTGCTCCAGTCTACGCAACGAGACAGGTTGGACACATAATCATCAGGGAATTTCAATTCATCTACCCACTTGCAAACAATATCTCTCTGTCTCTTATCAAGTGAATAAGCAGCTTTGGGGTACTTTCCTGTATCTAGACATCTCTGCAACGAGGGTCGACGACAATATTCATTGAGCTCATCCCTAGATTTATTTGTGTCCTTCGTTTTCCCTTCCACATTCATCACCGTGTAGAAGAGATTATCAAACACATTTTTTTCGATGTACATCACATCCAAATTGTGTCGGATCAACAATGTACTCCAGTACGGCAAATCCCAGAAAATGCTCTTCTTCTTCCAACCCCCATCTAGAACTTTGTTGTGAGCATCAGCACCCTCTTCCGTAACTTTTATAAATCCAATCCAATTAATTTCCTCAAGGATCGAAACACCTGTACGGATGGGCGGTGAATCATCATCAACTGTTTTGTTCTTTCTGAATGCAGTCTTGTTCCTTCGATACGGATGATATCTGGGTAAGAACTTACGATGGTTGTCAAACCACGACTGCTTTCGACTGAGCCTCAAAGTGAAAGCATCCGTGTATTCTGCACAATATGGACACGCAAGCCTTCCAGATGTACTCCATCCAGACAACATCGAGTAGGCTGGAAAGTCACTTATGGTCCAGATTAGTGCAGCCCGCATCAAAAAATTCTGCTTTGTAGCAATATCATACGTTACCACTCCATATTCCCATAAAATTATCAAATCACGGATTAATGGTTGTAAAAATACATCCAATTTATCGATTTTTTGGACCAGGCACCAGAACCGTAAGAAACATGAATTGATCCTTCATGCACATCCATGGCGGTAGATTGTACGGCGTTAGTATCACGGGCCATGAGGAGTATTGTTTCCCCGACTGCCCAAACGGCTGAAAACCGTCGGTGCTCAAGCCCAACCTCATGTTCCGAATTTCTGATGCAAATTCAGGATACGACTGGTCCAAGTGTTTCCAAGCCTGCGAGTCTGCAGGATGACGCATAACACCAGACTGATCATTATTAGAGCAACTTGCATGCCATGTCATATCCTTCGCAGTTGCATTGGACTGATACAATCTTTGCAGTCTAGGGATGATGGGAAAGTAGAACATCTCCTTGAAATGGCTCTTCTTTTTCAGTCGACCATTCACATCGCGTCTAGCGGGTTTGAACCGTGGCCGACCGCAAAACTTACAATATTCAAGATCGCTGTCTGCACCCCAATATAACATACAATTCCCTGCACAACAGTCGATCCTCTCCACAGGAAGCCCCATCTCACCCATCAACTGTTTGCTATCGGAAAACTTTCTGGGTACCAAATTATCCGGAGGATATATCTCACGAACCAGGTCAACGATTTGATTATAACCCCTTTCAGATAGTCTATTTTCAGTTTTAATGTTCAGCATGCGGGCATTGAATGACAGTTGCGAGTGTGATTCGCATCCAGGATACAAATCCCGATCCGCTGCACGAAGCATATCATAAAACTGTGCAGCATACTGATTAGGGGGTTCCTCAACAGGCGGCTCATCATCCACATTTCCAAAGTGGGGACCGGAAGTTAAGTCCGTGATCATATCGTGGTACGAGCTAGATCCTGCTGTCTCATCAACCGGCCCGTAAGAAGACGACGCCTGATCATTGTATTGATGTGGAATTTGACCCCAATTTTCCTCACCGTGAAAAACCCAATTGTAATAATTTGGCATAAAACCATTTCTATACAAATGAGCTTTCACGTCATCGGGGTACTGAAACGTCTTGTTCCTGCATCTAAATTTGTTGCAGGGACACCTAATCTTTCCTCGATTCATCCAATTCGGGTTACTAGTGGCGAAGTCTATTGTAACGCCCCGAATCCGAAACACATTAAATATCTCAGATTCGAGGTGCCACTTGTGACTAAATTACGAATTATAAAATTTTTGATATATAAAAAAAAAGAATAATAAAATGAAAGACGAGTTTTATGCAGCGGAAGAATGAGTAGAATAATTTTTATAATATATCTCACACACATATATAAAGCTTATTATCAATAGTATCATTTTATTTAAGTGGGGAACTCCGTGTCGTCTCTATTACTGTCCTTGCTCCACGAACTCATAATCTGCAAGGGTTGTAAAAAGGGGGGGACGTGAGATTTGAATTCTCACGTATGGGTGATTTGCAACGTCATGGGATTGGTAAATCCGAAGTATATTAAATTTTACTCATTAATAAAATATATAATTTATTTAAGCAGTTGACATAATAATACAAACATCATATATCATACAAATAACAAATTCACATAATAATCAGTTGGGCACAACAGGTTTCACATCATATAATTGAAATATCACAAGTTGGTTCACGTTAAGGGGCAAAGCCCATAATCAATTTCACATATAGTAAATCTCTTCACAAAATAATATAAACAATTCCCCGTGACCATGCACCTGATCTATTATCAAACATGGCCACATCCACTTTAAACAATTCCCGTGACCATGCACCTGATCTATTATCAAACATGGCCACATCCACTGTAAACAAAATCCCGTGACCATGCACCTGATTTATTATCAAACATGGCCACATCCACTTCCTTTTCCGTACAACAACTGTCCATTCGAAATATGCACATAACTCATACTCAAATAGATTCATGCTCACAAAATGCTCTTATATCATGCAATAGTGATAGATTTAAATAAAACAATAGACATTTGTATCATATATAAATATATCACGTAATTCAAACAGTTATATATAGGGTTTACGTTTATGTTGGATTAATTGTTTTAGATTGATTTAGTCGAGTTCAGAGTATACCAGCACAACGTATTATGAGCAGATCAATCAACCGATCATCACCCACCTGATTGCTTCGAGTCCCGAGAATATTGTGTATGCAGACGGTCGAGTCCTTCGTGCGTGTCCCGAAAAGTACAGAATCCTAATAAGGAGTATTCCGATAAAAAGATCGACTTTTGAATTTGAAAAGCTTAAGAGTGTGAAACTCGAGGATTGAGTAGATCGTTGTCTTTAGAAAACTATTGAAAACTAAAATTTTCAAAGGTTGATTTCAAATTGATAAGTACACCCCTTTTTAAGAGGAGGTGTATTAGGGGGTGTATTTACTAATTTCAGTGGTGTAACAGGGGGGTGTATTTGCTGAAAGCAGTGGTGTAACAAGGGGGGTGTATTTACTGAATTCAGGGGTGTCCTTAACAAAGGCCCTTTAAGAAAGAAAATATAAGAATTCATATTTTATAAAAACCTCTTATTAAAACTTATTAAAGACTTTGGCTTTTCTAAGACAAGTTATATTATAAACTAATATAGTTTATAAAAAGTATTTTTCTTTTCTAATATTAATAACACTTCTAAAATTGATTTGTACTACTTCTAAAACAAAGGGATTATATTAATTTTCCCAAAAATACTCTTTTCATTTGTTTACTAAATTTTGGATATTAAACGACTTATCTTTTCGTTCCTAATTCTCTAACAGTCGCACAAGGGGAAGGGGAAGGCGAGTTTCCCTTTGTCTCAACTAACACTAAAACGAACTGATTTCATCACCATATCATAAGCTAACTAAACCAAACTAATTCATTCCTTCAATAATACCCTCCAACTAAAACAATAATACTAAACAGCTAAACCAACAATACTAAACAACTAAACAACCAATACTAAACACCTAAAATTGATAATATTAACCAACTAATTTAACAATACTTAACTTAAAATACCAACACTCCATCTTACATAACCAATAAATTCTTAACAGTACTCAACAACTCAACGGGGAATTAACTCAAATCCTAATCCACTATTACGAGAATTAGAGAGAATTAAGCAATTCTTACGAGTCCGGTTCGCGGTGGTAAACGGACGGCCTAACGGCGTTGATTAGGAAATCGATAATTCGTTCGGAAAATTTGGGCAGCCTAACGGCGTTGTTCGGGAATTCGGAAAAACGATTTGGGCAGCCTAACGGCGTCGGTTTGAAATTCCAGAAATTTTGCAAAAGCAACCGGTTCAAACGGCGTCAATTTCGATCGGAAATTACGAAGAGGAATTATTGTGAGTCTTTAATCGGGATTGAGAAATTGGAGGAAAATTGAAATCAAAGGATCGAATTAGTGAATGAATCGGGAGGACGAGACTCACCAAAAGGCAACAAGCGAACGGACGGCTTCGTCGGCTGAAGGAGGTGGCGGCGCTCGACGGGAAGAGCGGCGGCAGTGGGAGGCGGGTTGCGGCGTGGCGACGGCTGGAGCGAGAGGCGTACGGCGGCGATGGCTGAGCACGGCGCTTCGGTGGTGGCGGACGGCGCGGCTGAGAACGGCGGTGGGGGCGACGGCTAGACGGAGACGGCGGCGTTGTTCGCCGGAAAAGAAGAGAGGCGGGGGAGAAAAGGATGAACCGAGAGTGAAAATTTGGGGAAATGAAAACTGATAGTGAAAGCTATGCGTGCCTATTTATAGAAAGAAAAATATTTATTTAATTAATTAATTTTAAAGGAAGGGAAAAATATGTGGATAAGAATTATCCCCTTTAATTTGTGATATTTTCGGTCCCACTTGATACGGTTTAGGGATCGTTTGGTTCACGAGTTTAATTCCGAATTGGAAATTAATACAGTTTTAATTAATATTTTATTGTACTTTAATTATTCTCAACAAATTAAACGGATCAAAAACCCAATTTTTAAACTTTAATATTTAATTTCTCGTAGTCCCTTGTCCGTTTGAAAGTTTCGATTTCTTTCTTCGAACTTGAGAATTTGAAATAGAGTATATATTTAAATTACATAGTAGCACACAAAATAATAAAATTAAAAGAAACAAAGATAAGAAAATAAAATAAGGGTTCTAGGAGTATAAAAGGTATAAAATGGGATGGGGTATTACATCCTCACCCCCTTAACGGGAATTTCGTCCCCGAAATTCAGCTTCTAGGTATTGTTTGGCTAAACCCTATACCCTTATTTTAAGTAATATCTATTTTAGTTTATTCCTCTGCTGTAACGCCCTTTTTTTTTTTTTTTGCTTAGTGTCTACATGGAATGTTCAGGTACTTTCTATCGGAGTTGTCCGCCACTGTTTTCCCCTTCTTCTAGGATAGCATTCACGTGGCCTGACCACTTCTGACCTTGGTGAGGTGGAACTCTGACTGGTGGCCCTAACTGACGGTTGTTGTGTGTAGGTGGCTGATAAGTGTGGTAGTTATCCACTTGCTGCGGGTAGTACTGGATGTTGTTAACTGGTTGACGATTGACACTTGATGGTTGAGTGCATTCTCTAACTTTGTGCCCTGGTTGGTTGCAACGGAAACAAGTTACTTTACCCTGGTTGCATCGTCCCAAGTGTCTCTTTCCACATGTTGAACAGTTTGGATCATTTTGAGAAGCATTATAGTTGTTTCCCCCAGGTGGTGGTACTGAATTTCTCTTAAAGTTTGGCTGCCAATTACGATTGACGGGGATAGTCGTCGGAGTCTGTTTGTACTCCAAGTTTTGACTGATCGAAACCATCAATGCTCGATGGAAAACTTCTCCATAATTTGGCACCTGAAGGCCAATTATAATTCCTGCTATCTCGGGCCTCAAACCCTGCTCGAATCTGCGAGCTTTCCTTTCATCGTCACCCACCAGATGTGGGGCATAACGAGACAGTTGGTTGAACCTTCTCTCGTACTCTATCACTGAGAGAGTTCCCTGTCGAAGGTTGACAAATTCCTGTTCTTTCCGATCCCTCAGGACTCGTGGAAAGTATCGATCCAGTATAGCTTTCTTAAAGTCCTCCCAAGTAAGGACCTGTCTAGCTTCTTCGTCCATGGTTCGTTCATAAGATTCCCACCATTGGGCTGCATCTTCCATCAGTTGGAACTGGGCACAGGAGACCTTCTGTGCATCAGCCAGTGCCATGTGTCTGAAGATATGTTCCAATCCCGATATCCACTCCTCGACTTCAAAGGGATCCTCTTTCCCATCCAGCCTAGGTGGCTGCAGTCGTCGAAAGCGTTCGACAAAGTCATTCGCCCTGGGCGCTATCTGAGGTATAGGCCCGTACAACGGCGGAGGAGGTGGTGGAACTTGTTGCTGAATGTAGTTCTGAAGAGAGATCAGTATTTCTCTCGCGATATCGTTTTCTGGCGCGGCTTGTTGAGGCGGCTCGGGTTCAGCCTGAAGGGGTGGTTCTTGTTCTATCGGATCCACGGGTTCAGGGATAGGGTTAATGCGGGGTCGTCCACGTTTACGTCCGGGTGTCATTCTAAAGGTAGTTCTGATCGAAAAGAATAATATTATTACGATACGTATAGGTGTGAAAAAGTTATAAAAACATAACCGGATTAACCAAATCAACACAACGCTAGCACTGAAACACGTGTGGTACGTAATTCACCAGCTGCGCATTGGGGCCCTCAATGGTACAGTGCTCACATTCGCACAGTATTCTAGGAACCAGTGATGTGTCATTAAGCGATAATCAGATAAAATATATGACAGTCAATATATAAAGCAAATAAAACACATTGACAAGTAGTGAGCACATAATAAGTATATATATATATATCTAAAAAGTTTTTGGTTCTACGGAGTCAGTCTCCTTACATTCGTCAAGGAAAGCAAAAGGGTTCTAGGAAATGCTATAGTATTGTGTCCTCATATCAATATGGACCACGAGCGACAAAAGGAGTGGGTTAAAGCTATGATGCTATGGTCTAAGTAAAACGGTCATACATCTGACTACTACTATATGTCAGGAAAGGGTGGCATATCTATGTTGTACGTATTTGTGACTACATCAAAAGGATAACTGCTTAAAAGGATTTGATCACTCTGACTGATCACTACTATCATACGGAAATCTCCATCGTCGACTTCTTCTAGGTATGTCTCCAAGTGAATTTGGGGCCGTTGAACTGAGTCTTCTATTCTCGTCCATTCGAGTAGTCTTACAGCGATAGGACGGAGAACAACTCAGTAACCCTTCTGGCAAAATGAATCACGGCTGTCAAACATGTCTCGTCTGGGGATATTGGAGTGACTCTTGCCTTTACACGCAGTCTCGTGAACTGGGTTATAAACACACCGATAGATTCTAAGGGTCGCTAAGTGTCTTCTAATAATCGGGATATAACTATCTTAGGTGGATTCTTATATGGAAAGGGATTCCTAGTCAAAATTTTAGTTATGCAGAAACATAATTTAAACAATTAAGGCACATAGTTCAAATAATCATATAACATCATTTATGAAGTTTATAAATTTACACAAATATATTTATTTATATCATCTACTAATTATCTGCATTTCAATAGTAATATAAACGACATTTCGTGGTTCTTTCTACACCTCGTAGGTGATGTTTCGAGTTCGCGATTTTTTTGATTGGGGTTTTGTTATGAAAGTCAAGTTGTCGCTATCATAAACTTTTAGGCAATAAAATAAGAACATACCTTCGAGGAGCTTTTGACGGTAATAGGAGACACATTTCCCCTCAAGTTATTTAATTAGTGATCTATACTTACATGATAAGAAAATTTTAATTAAAGAAAAAGAATTTTGGTTTGATGAAGACAATGATTTGGGTTTTGGTCCGAAAGTTTTGAACATAAGCTCTGATACCACCTGTAACGCCCCGAATCTGAAACACATTAAATATCTCAGATTCGAGGTGCCACTTGTGACTAAATTACGAATTATAAAATTTTTGATATATAAAAAAAAAAGAATAATAAAATGAAAGACGAGTTTTATGCAGCGGAAGAATGAGTAGAATAATTTTTATAATATATCTCACACACATATATAAAGCTTATTATCAATAGTATCATTTTATTTAAGTGGGGAACTCCGTGTCGTCTCTATTACTGTCCTTGCTCCACAAACTCATAATCTGCAAGGGTTGTAAAAAGGGGGGGACGTGAGATTTGAATTCTCACGTATGGGTGATTTGCAACGTCATGGGATTGGTAAATCCGAAGTATATTAAATTGTACTCATTAATAAAATATATAATTTATTTAAGCAGTTGACATAATAATACAAACATCATATATCATACAAATAACAAATTCACATAATAATCAGTTGGGCACAACAGGTTTCACATCATATAATTGAAATATCACAAGTTGGTTCACGTTAAGGGGCAAAGCCCATAATCAATTTCACATATAGTAAATCTCTTCACAAAATAATATAAACAATTCCCCGTGACCATGCACCTGATCTATTATCAAACATGGCCACATCCACTTTAAACAATTCCCGTGACCATGCACCTGATCTATTATCAAACATGGCCACATCCACTGTAAACAAAATCCCGTGACCATGCACCTGATTTATTATCAAACATGGCCACATCCACTTCCTTTTCCGTACAACAACTGTCCATTCGAAATATGCACATAACTCATACTCAAATAGATTCATGCTCACAAAATGCTCTTATATCATGCAATAGTGATAGATTTAAATAAAACAATAGACATTTGTATCATATATAAATATATCACGTAATTCAAACAGTTATATATAGGGTTTACGTTTATGTTGGATTAATTGTTTTAGATTGATTTAGTCGAGTTCAGAGTATACCAGCACAACGTATTATGAGCAGATCAATCAACCGATCATCACCCACCTGATTGTTTCGAGTCCCGAGAATATTGTGTATGCAGACGGTCGAGTCCTTCGTGCGTGTCCCGAAAAGTACAGAATCCTAATAAGGAGTATTCCGATTAAAAGATCGACTTTTGAATTTGAAAAGCTTAAGAGTGTGAAACTCGAGGATTGAGTAGATCATTGTCTTTAGAAAACTATTGAAAACTAAAATTTTCAAAGGTTGATTTCAAATTGATAAGTACACCCCTTTTTAAGAGGAGGTGTATTAGGGGGTGTATTTACTAATTTCAGTGGTGTAACAGGGGGGTGTATTTGCTGAAAGCAGTGGTGTAACAAGGGGGGTGTATTTACTGAATTCAGGGGTGTCCTTAACAAAGGCCCTTTAAGAAAGAAAATATAAGAATTCATATTTTATAAAAACCTCTTATTAAAACTTATTAAAGACTTTGGCTTTTCTAAGACAAGTTATATTATAAACTAATATAGTTTATAAAAAGTATTTTTCTTTTCTAATATTAATAACACTTCTAAAATTGTTTTGTACTACTTCTAAAACAAAGGGATTATATTAATTTTCCCAAAAATACTCTTTTCATTTGTTTACTAAATTTTGGATATTAAACGACTTATCTTTTCGTTCCTAATTCTCTAACAGTCGCACAAGGGGAAGGGGAAGGCGAGTTTCCCTTTGTCTCAACTAACACTAAAACGAACTGATTTCATCACCATATCATAAGCTAACTAAACCAAACTAATTCATTCCTTCAATAATACCCTCCAACTAAAACAATAATACTAAACAGCTAAACCAACAATACTAAACAACTAAACAACCAATACTAAACAGCTAAAATTGATAATATTAACCAACTAATTTAACAATACTTAACTTAAAATACCAACACTCCATCTTACATAACCAATAAATTCTTAACAGTACTCAACAACTCAACGGGGAATTAACTCAAATCCTAATCCACTATTACGAGAATTAGAGAGAATTAAGCAATTCTTACGAGTCCGGTTCGCGGTGGTAAACGGACGGCCTAACGGCGTTGATTAGGAAATCGATAATTCGTTCGGAAAATTTGGGCAGCCTAACGGCGTTGTTCGGGAATTCGGAAAAACGATTTGGGCAGCCTAACGGCGTCGGTTTGAAATTCCAGAAATTTTGCAAAAGCAACCGGTTCAAACGGCGTCAATTTCGATCGGAAATTACGAAGAGGAATTATTGTGAGTCTTTAATCGGGATTGAGAAATTGGAGGAAAATTGAAATCAAAGGATCGAATTAGTGAATGAATCGGGAGGACGAGACTCACCAAAAGGCAACAAGCGAACGGACGGCTTCGTCGGCTGAAGGAGGCGGCGGCGCTCGACGGGAAGAGCGGCGGCAGTGGGAGGCGGGTTGCGGCGTGGCGACGGCTGGAGCGAGAGGCGTACGGCGGCGATGGCTGAGCACGGCGCTTCGGTGGTGGCGGACGGCGCGGCTGAGAACGGCGGTGGGGGCGACGGCTAGACGGAGACGGCGGCGTTGTTCGCCGGAAAAGAAGAGAGGCGGGGGAGAAAAGGATGAACCGAGAGTGAAAATTTGGGGAAATGAAAACTGATAGTGAAAGCTATGCGTGCCTATTTATAGAAAGAAAAATATTTATTTAATTAATTAATTTTAAAGGAAGGGAAAAATATGTGGATAAGAATTATCCCCTTTAATTTGTGATATTTTCGGTCCCACTTGATACGGTTTAGGGATCGTTTGGTTCACGAGTTTAATTCCAAATTGGAAATTAATACAGTTTTAATTAATATTTTATTGTACTTTAATTATTCTCAACAAATTAAACGGATCAAAAACCCAATTTTTAAACTTTAATATTTAATTTCTCGTAGTCCCTTGTCCGTTTGAAAGTTTCGATTTCTTTCTTCGAACTTGAGAATTTGAAATAGAGTATATATTTAAATTACATAGTAGCACACAAAATAATAAAATTAAAAGAAACAAAGATAAGAAAATAAAATAAGGGTTCTAGGAGTATAAAAGGTATAAAACGGGACGGGGTATTACATCTATGAATGAATCGAGTCCACTAATAAATTCAGGAGCTATCATGCCATTAATCGATCTTGGACCATACATCCAACGTAAACGACTTGAATAATCCATATCAATCTGTTTCATATTAATGAATTAATACTCAAAACCCTACAATTAATCATTTGTATTCTCCTATTAATTAATTTATTATTAGATTATAATTAATTAATTAATTAATATTTTCTAAAAATTTCGGCAGAGTTTCTTTTTGTTTTTTCGTATTCCCCAGTTAATCAAAATTCCTACGTGCATCCATTTCCGACTTAATTATAATTAATCAAGTCGGAACGCACATATTCTACAACAAACAATATATCAATAACCCCTCCTTCAACTTCAACATGTATATATATATATATATATATATATATATATATATATATATATATATATATATAATTAGTTAATTAATAAATATATATATACATCATGAATAATAATACATACATGAATATATACACACATTAACAAATCAATTAGCACCTAAATTAACAACTAAATATATATATCAAATTAAATTCTACTAAATAATTATTTATATTAACTACACAAATATTTATATTATAATTACTAATCAACAAATTAAATATACCTATATATGCATGCATAATATATTAACAACTAATACTAAATAAATTAATTATATGACTAATTACCTATATACATATATATTTGAGTACATACACACACATATATATACATGAAATATATATATATATATATATATATATTATGCAATAATATTTATATATCAATTATAACCGTTTTAAAATTAAAAAAAAAATACCGTATAAACGTTTTTGCAAGTGTGTAGCAACCGGAGACAAGTTTTTTACGTCGGTGGTGGTGGAAAACGGGCGACCGGAGCTCCTCTTCTTTCTTCTTCTCCTCTCCTGTCTTCTTCTCCTCTCTTCTGTTTAATTGTTTCTGTCGAAATGGGTAGGAATAATGCTGAAACTAATTTAACTTGGACGAGGGCTTTGAAGAGGGATTAACCCCCGCCTAATAAATTCAAACCTGCGTAAAGCCTGCATGCATATTCAGAATCTCTGCAAAGTTCTCGAGGGAATTTAACCCTCGTGAAGGGTATCCTATGACGGGAAGAGGGTTATTTCCCTCGTGAAATTGCCGAGGGAACCCTAAACCCTCGTCTACCTGCATGCGTCAGAATTTGTCGAGGGAAGAATCCCTCGTGACACTGCAGAGGGCAGAACCCTCGTCCATTCCCTCGTCTGACGTTTGTGGGCCCCATTTTTGCTCGGCAATTCCCTCGTGAAAGATGAGGGAAAGGAAACCCTCGTCAAATCACTTGTTGAGCCAAAGTCCTCGTTAAAACCCTCTTCAATGTTGAGGGTTTGATTTCCCTCGAGAAATTCCCTAGTCTAAGAAGGTGTTTTTTGTAGTGAATCCGCTATCTATAATTTGTATAATTATTGAAATTAATTTTAAATTTATTACTATTTTAAAATTTATTTATACGCATATGTTATATTAAAATTTTGTTTGTAAATTTTTCAAATTGAAAATAATTTTTTAAAAAAAAATTATTTTTCATATATTTTTGTTTAAATCATAACTTTAACAAATACCAGGTTTCAACTTTAATAAATCCCCCTTTTTTTTCTCAATTCTTTCATTTTTGAATTTTAATTATCATAATGCTTAAAAGAGTTTTAATGGTGTAGAATCAATTAGTGATTAATATCGTGGAAAAAGCATATCGTTTTTTTTTCTTCAAAAATTGGGCAGACGTTTAAATTAAAATTTTGGTCTATTTCTAGAACTTTTAAAATTTTGGCACCTAATTGGTGAATTTAAATATATATGAAACTAAATCAATAAAATAAATAATTATGAGACCATTTCAATTAAGATAAAAAGTTATAGGGCAAGAATGATTCAATTTCTAGTTTATGCAATTTGAATATACATGACTAAATTCGAAAAACTAATAATTATTGGACCATTTTAATATAATTGAAAAGTTATGGATGAAAACAGTTTTAATCTTATAAAATGTTAGTAAGAATATATCTGTAATTTTATAATTAAAACTTTAAAATATTTTAGTTTTAAAAGGGTATTTTTGTCATTTTAAATTTATTAATTTTATTTATTAATAAGGCGATGCAGTGCAATCGCTTTAATGCAAAGTGCAATCATTAGAAATAAGAGTCATACATTGGATCAAGGATCTAACGGTACTGAAGGGATTTACTGACGTCAAGAATGACGAAATCTTCCCAACCGTAGAAAGAACCTAGTGAGTTTATACAAACTTCAAAACTACCCTAAAAAAACTCCATCAATAATGTTAGACAGTAATAAATTATCTACCAACTAATCGTGGCGTTTTTTTTATTTGTTTATCATATTTTTTTAATTGAGAGGAAGCTCCATTTAATTGATATCATATTTTTTTAATTGAGAGGAAGCTCCATTTAATTGATATCATATTTTTTTAAAATGAGTTGAATTGATTTGGACCTTATATGAATTAAATGTAGAACTGTCTCATTGATGGGACATATCTACAATTTTATTTCAAAGGGGCGAGCTCATTGCATTATAATATTATGCATAGTTAAAATCTAAACGGATGAGCCCTTATAAATTAAAAAATATTCTTACATATACAATGAACATTTCTTACGTATATTTTTTAAAGGGAGTTGTGGGAGAAAATTTAAAATACCCACTTTCAACTTCCACAAATTTATTTTGCCCACTTCAAACATAAAAAATCTTTTCTACCCATTTTGACATAAAAATACCATATTACTCTTATTAAAAAAACTTATTTTACCCACATGGCCCACCAACACAAGAAAAAGTTAAATGTACCCTCTCCTCCCAAATAATTTAGTAAATTAAAGTTACATTTTAATGGAAAATTGATTATTAGTGTTTAATAAATTAATAAATGATTATTATTTATAGTTTTAGTTTTTCAGGCATTACTGGGTGATAATCACGGTTTTGTTAATTATTAATAATTGTAAGCTATTAATTTTCTATAATAATTATTAATTAATTTGTTGGCGATTATATGATTGATTTTTGGAGGCTTAAAGTTTTAATAGTCATCGTTTTAATTTTTTAACAAAAAATTATTTTTATTTTATTTTTTTATTTTTCCAGATTAAATTTTTTTATTACTTAACTTTTTTTACTGTGTTAATATGATAGTTTAATTAAAATTTGATAATTGTTAAAATAAATTGTGGGAGGGTGAAGTGGGGACCATTTTAATACTTTCAATCTTTTCTACCCACTTTGAAGGGGTATTTAGGTCTCAATTTTTTAAATGGGTATAATTTTTTTTTTTTTAAGTTGAAGTGGACAAAATAAATTTTAACAAGTTCAAAATGGACATTTTGAGGTATTCCCACTTGTTTAAAAGTTTAAATAATTTTTTTTACATATATAGTCAAAACCTTTTTTTGAAAGGAAAAACATCACATTACATATTTTCAAAACCTTCATTATATCTCGTCACCCTTTATTGAATTTCAGACTAATCCACATTTTCGTTGTGCCAGCAAGAACCACAACCGCTTCCTTCCACTTGTTGAATCTGCATTGATGGATCTGAAATTGATGTCATGCTGTCCAACTTCGAATTCCTCACCCAAACCGAAGTCCTCAATCATCGACTTAAACGACTGACACAAATTTACCGCGATTACTACTGGACGTTGTTGTAAAAACTCAAATATATTCATTGTAGGAAAAACCTGTTCGTAGAAGCTAGTGAGAATGACCAACGAATATGAATTGTTCGACGACAATAATGAATTTGGGGGTTAGGGTCGGAAGAGTAATGATGACTCCGGAAGTATACGTGTAGCCTAAAGGAAACCAACAATGGCATCTACTGCAGATCCAACCTTTCGTGGAAAACAAAAAAAAATGACATCATTTGTTCATCTCTATCACCTTGTTCACCTTAACCAGACTGAAAACCAGCTGTCTGTGCTCATCCTTTAAAGTATGTCCACAATTCCAACTCAAGAAAAGTACCGATACCGCCCAAACTAACCAAAACTTGAAAAAAAGAAATTATAATATTTTGATAATAATTAATTTTAAAAATGAAAATTCAATAGGAATATATTAATCAAATTAACTGGTATAGATTTGATATTGACAAACATCACACTTCCAATATTGAATCTAATGAAATATAAATAAAAATATATCATCTTCTATAACTAGAGCCAATCACAATTAAAACTACTTCTGCAATAAGGTATATATAACATACCAATTCTTTGGTTTCCTTGTTGCCTTTCACTAAATGCTCCATCATGTGATGTCAATTTTTGAATTCGACGAGAAAAATTACTAGTCAACTTTTGAATTTTTTGGTATCCAAACAGATTTTGAAAGAGATCCTTGGAGTTTGAGCATGTTCAAACAAAAAGACACCTTGAGATTATTTCAAATTACTATAGTGAATGAATAAAAAATAGATCTGAAAAAGTGGCAAATTAGGGAGGGGTGAGGTGGAGAAGAAAGAAGGCGAAGTAAGATGAGAAATGAGATTTTTTTTTTTTTTTTTTTTAAATATATGGGGTTAGTGCAACACAAAACATACACACACATACATACTTGTTAGTGGGCTGAGTAGTGCAATAATGTAGAATTGATGTATTACTGAAAGGCCCAAAACAAGTTGGGCTTGATCTGCCACGAACTTCCTTGTACAAGATAGGTTTTGTTAGGACGAAATCAAATTATCATGCCTAAGTAGTATCCAATGAAATTTGACTAGATCTCAATTTGTTGAAATCCAATGATATATGTGAGTTTTATTATTACTCACTTAATCACCATGTGTAAAATGTCATTCCTAGGTTTCCAACTTTAGATATTCCTCACATTAATAATGCTACAAAGAATAACTATAAAATGTGAATGTTCTTAGTAAAATTTAATTATAATTATAAAAAATAGTTCATAATTTTTTTAGTACAGGTCAAATCATTACTATGTTATACGTATTACCAAATTAACATTTTTTAATTTTCTTTATTTATTAATATTATGTTTTTAGAGCTACCAAACAAGCTCTAATAATAATAAGAGAAATCACAGGATAATACAATATCGAATTATTTTTTTACAAATTAATATGAAATAATTGAACAGATGCACAAAAAAAGTAGAACATAAGTATATTTTTTTTAACATTATACTATCTTTTAAATATAGATTTGGTATTGTATCATTTTGTAAACGCCCCTAATAATAATCTATACTAATATAATAACAAAATAGTCTAAAAATAGAAACTAATTATAAAATCATACAAAAATTTTGATATTTAATATTTTGACATAATTAATGTGCAATTAATTAATAAAGTATTTTTTTTATTTTTTATTTAAAAAAGACTCCAGAAAAATGTACTATTAAATTTTGTTTGATTATTTTTTTTATATCCTTTCTTTTTTCTCTCTAATGATTGTAACTTATTATATTTTAATATTGATGTTAGCAATAAAAATTTTCTAGCAAAATATTTTATTTATGAGAGACTTGTGTATGAGATGAACTCATATATGAGACGGTGTTTCACCAAAAAATTTGGGTCATTGTTTTCTTTAAAGAATAGTTGGCTCGAGAATCATAAACATATGAGTCATATAGTATAATAAATGAAGTTTGTTTCATGTAAACGATCATCTATCTATCTTAATAAAAGTCTTCAAGCATTTATTTTGATAACAATTTGTAATTGAACTTTTCTTTTATGAGAGACTCTTATATAAGACAATTTATCCCATACACATGAGATGATGTTCCACTTAAATATTTATGTCATACTCTTCTTTAAACCAACTATTGAATCCCCATAAACTCGTAAGCATATAGTAAATGATATTCATTTCATGTATAAGAATGTATCATAACTATCATAATAAAATATTATTTTGAGACATGAAAAGTTTAAAAAAAATTCTTATTTGAGGTGGGATAAGAGTAGGGGATACATATTTAGTAGTGATTAGGTATATTACACTGCTCGATAGATTGTATTAGGAAGTTTATTTCTTTTCAGTCCATAATAAATCTTTAGGGGTAGAAAGCCAAGACAATTTATTATTGATTTGAACATAAAAAAACTCATTTGTATTAATACAGGGGTAATAAATTCGAATCAATTTTAAATAGTATACCCTATCAAGCAACTTAAAAGAGAAAATAAGATCATAATATATATGGGCAACCCATATGTTTATGGAAAACTTAATAAAATAATATTTATAAGTGTATTTCAAATATAATATAGTGATATTTTAAACTATTCAAAAAAAAAAAATTATTACTACTATATATTTATAAAATCCATTGGGACTATTAATTTTGTTGTATAAGTTATATGTAAGACTATACATAAAGTTGTAGGGGTAGGAAGTCGAGCCGATCTATTGTTGATTTGAGCATATAAAAATTCATTTTGTACCATTATAGGGGTAATAAATTTGAATCAAATTTAAATAGTATGCCCTATCAAGTAACTTATAAAGAGAAAATAAGTTCATAATATATATGAACAACATATAGGTTTATGGAACACTTATTAAAATAATATTTATAAGTGTATTTCAAATATAATATAGGGATGTTTTAAACTATTAAAAAAAATTATTACTAATATATATTTATAAAATTCATTGAGACTTTTAATTTTGTTGTATAAGTTATATGTAAGACTATATATAAAAGTGTAGGGTCATCTTAGATGTAAAAAGAAAAAAAAGCATCCTAAGTGTCAATTTGCATGATTAATGTCATGGTTAATAAAAATATTACAAAATTTCTATATTACATAAGTTTTAAAAAGTTTAGGAGGTACACAAATATGTAGACAAAACTTATATGAGACGATGTGCATGAGACGAATCAAATTTATCATGTTTTAAAGTGATCGTATAACGTAAATACGAAAATAAAAATGCATCTCATATATGAAATTGTCTCACATGTGAAGAGTCAAGACTCCCTCAAATATATATCAACTATTTAAATTAAAAAATATATATATAATACACACTATATGTATACTAATAATTGTGTATCGCACGGCTAACATACTTGTAACAATAATAATAAATTATTATTATTATTATTATTATTATTATTATTATTATTATTATTATTATTATTATTATTATTATTATTATTATTATTATTATTAGACCGTGACAATTTACAATTAACCAACGAATATTGTATTAAAAATAACAAATAAATAACTTGAATCTTCAACATTATATGTTATGTTATTTTCAAAATTATAATGTTAATATTAACTTGTGTTATATTTCCAAAATTATGATGTTAAATTGTTAATCAATAGAGGTTGAAACTATGATAAGACAATTTTTAATGTTTGTGAGCGACCTTTATTAAATGTTTTCATAATCATAGGTTAGCTAGTGCCCAAGTAGCTCTTTTAACATTAATTGTTTCTACCTTAAAAACATCTAAAGGTCCAACTTTTGTAGGCTCGTTGTAAAAAAAATCCTTCATATTAATGCAATGAATAGAAATTAATATTGGCGATATAATATTTTTACCCACAATACTAGCTTCTAAGCAAGTAATTAAGCATCGAACCACCACAATCATTATTGACTAATTTAACATTATAATATCATTTGGTTTGAAGTAAAATATGTACTACATCCTTCCAATAATAATGGACAATATTGTCATTTTGAGATATCTCACTACATAGGCTTGTTTTGCATTTCAATTAGTATTAATTACATTTTTTTTCCTAAAATGCCCCTATTTAAGTTCGTAATATATCTCTATTTAATTTCATAGTTTAATGTGAATAACGGTAAAATAGAAAGTTTACTATGAATTAAATTAGTTGATCACAAATTTTATACTTACCTTAATCTCCGTGTAACAAGAAACTTGTCTATTAATATTGGACGGAGGGAGTCTTACGCTAATGAGTGATGAGTTAGTCAGTCATTGGGCCGGATATCGCGTAAAAAAATATAGTAAACTATTTTATATTTATTAAGTTTGTTAAGTAATTAAATTAGAATGAAGAAACAAGGGAAAAAGGAAGCAATTGTGGAGATTTTAAAAATAAAAATAAAAAGAAGTTGAGAAACGAAATACTATCAGAGAATCAACCACGAGACTAGAACTCGTTAAAATTTTAACATTCTCTTTGGTATATGCATTCTTCTCCTTCAATATACAATATTTTAAATATATTATCGTTTCATTAATATCTTAAAAAAAAAAAAATTGTCTAACTACGAGGGGTCTTTAGCGAAACAGACCACATCTGATCGTATGCACCACTAGACAATATTGGGCCTTGATGGGGGTGATACTATAAGCTCATATTTCTTTTAAGGCCTATGTTATTTACACTCATATTTTTAATAAACATGCTCACAAACAATTACATTAAAAAGATTAAATTACCCCTAAGATTAAACTTTCAGAAAAAAATCATTTTCTAAATTCGATTATGTTTGTTAATGATAATGTTTTTTTTTTTTACACTGAAAAGAGAAGGGATAAAATAGGTAACAAACTCTAAAATAAAAATAAAAATGTTCATTATGTAACTGAAGCTACTTTAGTTAATTTCCCTTGAAATTTTGTTAAAAACCACACAAAAAGGGTGTTGCGAAAAAAAGAGGTAACTTTGGAAAAAAATAATTATTGAAGTTGTTTTAGAGTTCTGTAACACATCCATGCTAGCCTGATAAGGTTTTGAGCCTTACTAGTATGTTCTTATCTACGTTTTAGGTTCAGGGAATACCTACAATTTTCCTACAAACTTTTCTAATCAACTAAAATATTAATTTGTCTATAAAATAAATTTCTTAAGCAATTATTTACTTATAAGCAATTTACCTACAAAAATTTACTTATAAACAATTTGCCAACGAATTAAATTCCATAGATAAATTGTTCGTAGATAAGGAATAAATTTTTTTATATAATTAAAAAAATTTGTAGGTAAATTATATACCATCTCCACTATGAAATTTAACTTCATGGTCATATTACCAAATTTCGTAAATATTTTTTATTTTCTTATAGTGCGAGTCATTAAAAAAAAAAAAACACCCCAAATGTACAAGCTTCTGAAATTACTAATACGTTTAAAAATAAATGTAATTCTTTTCATTTCATTATAATTGTCGTTTTTATGTTTTATTATATAAAATAAAGAAACCTAATTTTTTGACAAATTTACCCTCCATCAATCTTTCACTCTCCTCTTTTTATCTTTCCTCTCCATTCAAATGGGACTTCAACTCTTCAACGTTACTTATATGGAAAGGGTGTTAATTGAAACTTGAAAGCTGCAACCATCGAAATTCTCTAGGGAATAGACAACGTACCAACTATGCTTGCTTCTTCTTTTGATGTTTGTGGATATGTTTTGGTCTCCGGTCTATTCTTCTCCACGATATAGGGAATCTTTCATGGCATCAAGTTATAGCTCACGCTCACGTTCACCTTTGTAGGTTAAAATTTGGCTGAAAAATAACTCTACTCAAATTTAATTGTTTATTCATTGAACATTGCTTTAAAATAAAGGTGGGAATTCAGTCTATAAGTGAGGGGAGTCTTGAGAAATATGAACACTATTAGACAAGTTGAAATTCTTTCATTCAAATTTATAAATAAAATAAATTAAGGCATAATTTGATGGTTTTTGTAATTAAAAACATTTCTCATTTTTTTTAGTAATTTTATTTTTATTTTATTGAAATGGGGAAGCGTTTTATAGATAAAAAGGAAAAATATCAAAGAATGCAATTGAAAATACATATCTTAAAACAAATTCTAGTATTCACTCAAGTGCATAGTATAACACTTGAATTTTAAGTTCAATTTTAATTTTTTCAAAATATACTAACACAGCGAATTATGTGTATTTTTGCAATTGAAGTATTACTAAATGTAACGCCCCAAAATTTATATTTTTGAATAATGATGCTTTAGTGTTGACGCGCTACTAAATACAATCATAAAAACTAATTTTTCAGAGTTAGCAAAACAAAATTCATATATTGTAAGCGAAAACTATAACCAGTTTAAAAACAATAACTCCAACTCAACCAGAACTCAACGATATGTATGTAAAAAAAATGAACTAACAAACTTCGCTCACGGGCGATAATTATACATAGAAAGTGGTAAGAGCAAAATTTGGTGTTTTGTTACAAACGATTCAACTAGTATACTTCTAATTAAAAAAAAACACGACTTGTTCTGTATTCAAGTAGCAAAAACTAAGAATATTAATTTATTTCACAACATATCCACAAAGTACAGTACTGCATCTTCATCATTCTTCCACATCAGACTCGGAATCTGTAACAATGTATATGGGGGTTGAGTGTCTCAAATACACTCAGTGAAACAATCTCAATGATCGCAATACCCGGCTTGCAAATAGTACGAGCCATAACCTGGCTTGCACATAGTACGGGCCATAACCCGGCTTGCACAGTGCATTTCACACTGAGGTGGCATGATTTCCACTCTTAACCGAGTTTAACATTCAATGCTATGATTGTTATGTTAAAATATGATATGTGAGTGATATTTGTCATGACTATGTGTGAAATTTCTGTGCAAGCCGGGTAATGACCCGTACTATGTGCAAGCTGGGACTATAAGCAAGTTGGGCAATGACACATACTATGTGAACATGAGTTACATTTTCACGATATGTGTTACCTGCATATACATTTTAACAGTGCAATCATTGAGATTGTTCCACTGAGTGTATATGAGACACTCACCCCCCCCCCCCCCCCATATACGTTGTTACAGATTCTGAGTCTGGTTTAAAAGAATGATGAAGATGCACTACCGTACTTTTTGGATATGTTGTGAAATATATAAATGTTCTTAGTTTTTGTTACTTGAATAAAGAACAAGCCGTGTTTTTGTTTAATTAGAAGTATACTGGTTGAATCATTTGTAACAAAATATTGAATTTACTCTTACCACTTTCTGTGTATAATTATCGTCCGAGAGCGAAGTTTGTTAGTTTGTTTTTCCTACATATGCATCGTCGAGTTTTGATTGCTTTGGAGAAACTGGTTATAGCTTCCGCTTACAAAATATGGATTTTGATTCGCTAACTCTGGAAATGAGTTCTTATGATTGTATTTAGTAGCACATCATTATTATTAGCTACTTTTTGGGGTATTAATGAGTACTTCTTGGGGTATTGATGATTACTTTTTTGGGGTATTAATGATTTCTGCTTGAAGTATTTTATTCAAAATCCAAGTGTTATCATACACTCAAGTGTACTTTAGAATTACTTATATTTTAATGATTCACGGATTTTAATTGGAAAATAAAACACTTAGATTAATTTATATAATTTCTCGGTTTTATTCAATAACTTTTATTTACTTGTATTTTTAAGACATTAAGACACTGATAGGTCAAAGGGATACTTTAAGGGATATTTTAGTAGAATTAGACTAATACTTCTCAGCATGCTAATACTTATTGTTTGTTGAGAAGTATTAGTCTAATTCTACTAGGGATCGTTTGGTTTGAGGGATTGCCTGGGATTGTCTTTATAATCTCAGGTAATCTCGTGTTTGATTTGAGGAATTGTACAAAACCATGATCCTGGATAGACTAGAACGACTATCTCGTGTACAATTCGATCCAGAAAATTTGGTAATTTGGTTCTAACCCAAATTTTCTAGTTCTAGTCTATCCGATTTCCGATAGTCGTTCTAATTCAATCCTATCCCGTAAACCAAACGGCACCCTAAAGCATCTCTTTTGACTTGATTCTCTTCACATAACATTTAGCATATCAAATTTGATAACTTTTAGATTCATTTGTTTTCTATGGTCATGAATTTCGAAGCTATGTACATCGATCAAGAGCCCTTCTATCCCTTCTCTTTCAAATTTCTTTTTGGCTTCTTTGCAAAAGGTAATTATGAGTTGTTACACCCGATATTTACTGCCCGACCCATCGGGTATTTGACATAAACCCACTCACAAAAGCGGGCTCGGATAAGAGTAGTCCGCCGTCCAGGCTGACAGACGGGCGGGGACCTGAAGGCTACCCGACGCGAGCCTCTGGGAGCTGCCGGGTAGGATACTTATAATCCACAGGCCCGGATATCGGGCGGCCAGCGACGAGCTCCGGTGTAGGCGCTCTGCCCGCCTACCCGTAAATGGATAACCAAGGCACTCTCATCCGGACTCATCTCGCGGTACCCGAGTACCCGTCTGCCCGACCCCATGCTGCGCCAGCTGTGAAGGGACGTCGGGTGCCATCAGTCCAGAGGATGGGACAGGGTTAAAGAGGGCAGTTGGGGCTACGTCCAATCACCTCAGGGGTGACAGCGCCACGTGGCGTCTCCTCATTGGCTCGTAGGGGAGGCTGTAGCCACTCATTACCTTCCAGCTAGGAGTAGGGGGGGACCCACAGGTCCACCAACCCAGCATGGGAAAGCCCATCTTGTACTCTATAAATAGGGCTTTTAATGCCCAAATGTAACACACATCACATTTATTGCAAATACACTCTTGAGAGCTCATTTACTCACACATTAATTGCTTCTTGTTATCATTAATATCAAATCCTACCCGCTAGGAACCCGGCATCGAGATCCGTTATAAATCGCTGCCAATATTTTGGCGCTAGAAGGAGGGTGACTAATATCGAAGTACACTCGGTTTCATTTTTCTAGTCACCTCGAACAAAACCCCATCCACTTTCATTCAAAGAAAAAATGACCACTTCAAAGGCCACACGAACCCAGCACCAAGCCGAGGACATCGGCGAAACCGCCACCCCGGCTCCAGCCACGGCGGAAACCCTCCAGGGTCTATTCGAGTTCTTGTCAGCCATAAGAACTCCGGAAGACCTCCAGGCCGCCAAGGCCATGATCGAACGCCGTCAGGCCGAGATCAACGCCGCTCCTATCCGCACTCATAGACCCGGAAAGGAGCCAGCCCGGTCCAGGGCCACCGGCCAGCCACAGCAGGAGCAGGAAACGGCCAGGAGGGCCGCCAGTAACCCACGGCCTCAGAACCTGAAGAGGCGCCTCGACGAGGAGGCCGACTCGCAACGGGTTTCACGCCGACCTGCGGGGTCAGTTTTCTCTCGGTTGGGTTCCCAGGCTCGGGGAGCTGCCCGACCCTGTGAGTCCAACGCCAGCTCCAGACCCCGGGAGCGAGAGCGGGCACGATCCCCCAGGCGTCACAACGACACGGCCCCGAGGCCATCGGTCCGTGACCGCTTGGGGGACAACCCTCGTCCCCGCTCTCCACCCGCGGCCGACAGCGCTATGGCCGCTATCTTAAAGAAGGTCACGGACCTCGAGGCCAAGCTCGAGAGGCGGGACGGGCAACATCATGTTCCCTACATGCCCAACTCGCCCCTCGCAGACATCCTGGTGCGGGCCCCAGCCCAACCAAAAATCAACGTGGCTGATGTGGGCCAATATGACGGGGAGACGGACCCCGTCACCCACCTGAGCAAGTACTTTACTTACATGATCTCCATGGGAGCTACAGACGCAACCCAGTGCCGGATGTTTTCATTAACCCTCGGTGACCGGGCACACCGTTGGTACTCATCGCTGCCCGCGGGGAAGGTGGTTTCATTCCACCAATTGGGAGAGTTGTTCCTGGAACATTTCTCCTCGATGGCGCCACGACTGGCCGGCGCCAATCGCATGGCCAACTTGGCTCAGGGGAAGGACAAGACGGACCGGGCGTACATCGACCGGGTCGACCAGATCATCATGGAAGGCGAGCCCGTCGGGGACGAGGTCAAGCTCGTCGGCGTCATAGGCGGGCTCCGCCTAAGAACAAAATTATGGAGGTCCATGAACAAGGACTATCCAAAGTCCTACTCGGAGTTCAGGCAGCGGGCAGGGAAGATCATCTACAACGCCGACATTCTGGCGCAGCGGTTGGGCGAAAGCACGCCGACGGAGAAGGAGAAGCCTCGCGGCGCGCCGTCCCGAAGGAGCTTTTCCTATCGGGCCTCCCAACCATTCAAACCCTTCGACTCTGTCGAAGTGAAACTGGCCGAAAGATTGTCGGCCACCCCGGAGTACGTCTATGTACAGATCCGGGATAAAAATATGATGCCCAAGGCACGGCCGTGGGTCCACAAACCGGGGGTACAGATCAACCCCAACAAGTACTGCCACTACCACCAAACCGCCGGGCACAACACAAGCGAATGCCGCGACCTCCTGAAACAACTCTGGCGACTCTTCGAGGAGGGGAAGCTGGAGGAGTTCGTGAAGAGACCGGCGGCCAGACCGGAAGCTCAAGCCGCTGCCCGCCCCGCAGAGCCAAACTGGAAGGCAGCCCTCGTATGCCCGCCGATTCCGGAAAACCATGCCCGTCAGGCCGTCAACATGCTCTCCCCGGTGGGGGGCTTTGCGCCCACCACCTCGCTGTCCAACCGCAGGCAGAAGAGCGAGCTGCGGGCAATGGACAACGTCCACCAGATCACAATGCCGGTCAACATGACGGCAAGGGAGACAGACCTCCTCGCCTTCAAGGAGGAGGATCGCACCGGGGTCATCTACCCGAACCACGACGCCCTGGTCGTATCCGTCAACATCATGGGCGTCACCGTCCATCGCATGCTTGTCGACAACGGAGCCTACTGCAACATCCTCTTCAAAGCCGCATTCGACCAGCTGGACAGCTCCTTTGAGAAGTATGTGGAGCCATGCGACCAGGTTATCAAAGGTTTCGGCGACGCCACGGTGAAACCCTACGGGATAGTTAGGCTAGCCGTAGAATTAGTTTCTAGCATAGACGCTGAGGTTAAGGCTTCGAAACAGCTCGACTTTATCATTGTCGACCAGCCGTCAACCTATAACGGGTTTCTCGGCAGGCCATTCGAGCACGAGTTCGAAGCCGCCGCCTCAGCATTCTATTATTGTATCAAGTTCCCAACCCCCTCCGGGAAGGTTGGGACTCTTAAGGGAAATCAGAAAATGGCACGCGGATGTTTGGCGTATATCGATGTTATTTCAAATTTTGCAAATCTAGATTATGTCTGCACAATCGGGGAGGGAGACATGGAAATAGACGAAGAAATCCCACCCACTGCCCACCCAACGGAAGAAGATTCACAAACTTTTGAGAACATCCAAGTCGACCTGGAGCCAAGGCTCGGGTACGAACCCATGGAGATTGACAAAACCCTAAAAGGGCAGATCGACGATCCGCGCTACGGCGAGCGGGGAGCCAGTCCGATCGAGGAATTAATTTCAGTCACAATGAAGAATCGGCCAGAAGTAAGTGTTCAACTCGGTTCATCAATGTCCGGTGAGATGCGGGCAAAGATGACCGCATTTTTAGAAGAGAACTTAGACGTATTCGCCTGGTCCCACGAAGACATGGTCGGGATCGATCCAGCCGTATGTTCACACCAACTGCACATCGATCCATCCCGCAAGCCAATCTCACAGAAAAGAAGGAAATTCGGCCCAGACAAATACGCGGTCATTGCCACTGAAGTCAAAAAGCTGCTCGACAACAGACTCATCGGAATGGTTGACCCCGACGACAAGCCTCAATGGGTATCCAACGCTGTACTCGTCAAAAAGAGCAACAACACCTGGCGGCTATGCATCGACTTCACAGACCTGAACAAAGCTTGCCCGAAAGATCACTTTCCGATGCTACACATCGACCACCTGGTGGACAGCACGGCCGGGCACGAGATGCTCACTTTCATGGACGCATTTGCCGGCTACCACCAGATTCCGATGGCCGCAGACGACCAGAAACACACCACTTTCCTCACCGAGAAGAACATGTATTTCTGGAAGCGGATGCCATTCGGGCTCATGAATGCGGGGGCAACCTACCAGAGGCTGGTCAACCACATGTTTCACGACCAAATCGGGGCGACCATGGAAGTATATATCGACGACATCGTCGTCAAGAGCGAGAAGAAAGAAGACCACCTCGCACACCTAGCCGAAACGTTCGAAATCTTGAGAAAATATCGGATGAGGCTCAACCCGAAAAAGTGCAGTTTCGGCGTCGAGTCGGGTAAGTTCTTGGGGCACATGGTTAGCCGACGAGGAATCGAGGCAAAACCGATCAAGGTACAGGCGATCCTCGACATGAGCCCTCCCCGCACGGTGAAGGAGGTACAAAGGATGACGGGCAGCCTGGCCGCTCTCAGCCGTTTCATCTCCCGCATGGGGGACCGATGCAAGCCTTTATTCGACAGCATGCGGAAGGGGAAACTAAACTGGACTCCCCAGAGTCAGCTCGCTTTCGATAACTTGAAAGCATACCTGTCAAACGCCCAGGTGCTGGCCAAACCCGTCCCCGGCGAGAAGCTTTTCCTATACCTGGCGGCTTCGGACTCAGCTCTCAGCGCCGTGCTAGTGCGGGCTGAGGGGCAGGCACATCTGCCAATCTACTATGTCAGCCAGACACTTCACGACGCCGAGCTACGGTACCCACCCCTGGAAAAATTAGCATACGCTCTAGTAATGAGCGTACGTAAGTTACGCCCATACTTTTTCGATCACCAAGTAGAGGTACTGACAACAATGCCACTTCGCCAAGTACTACATCGGCCAGACACGGCGGGCAGATGCCTCAAGTGGGCTGTTGAGATCGGGCAATTTGGAGTCACATACGCTCCCCAAACATCCATCAAAGGCCAAGCCATGGCCGACTTCATAGTCGAGCTCACTTACCCGGAGGCGATGTCCAAGATCGAGCGGCCACCGTGGAAAATGTACGTTGACAGGTCCTCCACAACTACGCGGGCAGGCGCGGGAATTGTCCTTCTCAGCCCGTCCGGCCAGTCGTTCACGACGGCCATAAGATTCGGTTTCCACGCGACCAACAATGAGGCCGAGTACGAAGCATTAATTAACGGCCTGGAAATGGCCATGGCCATGGGAGTGAAGAGACTCCAGGTCTACAGCGACTCACAACTCGTTGCATGTCAAATCTCAGGAGAATACGAGGCGCGCAGCGATAGGATGTTGGCCTACCAGGGATTAGCCAAGAACCTGCTCGAAAAATTCGATCACGTTTGCATAGAGGTGGTACCCCGACTCGACAATACTCAAGCAGACGCACTTGCCCGCTTCGCAACATCCGAGGGGGCAGCCGACATGTCGCAGATAACAGTCACTTACCTGACCGCCCCTTCGAGCTCGAACCAACGGGTGACCAATCTGGGGCAAGAGGAGGACAGTTGGATGACTCCCATCCTGAAGTACCTCCGCGACGGCCAACTCCCAGACGATCGGGTAGCGGCAAGGCAGTTGCAGCTTCGGGCGGCCCGGTACACGATCATCAGGGACCAGTTGTACAAGCGAGGCTTCACCCTGCCCCTCCTAAAATGCGTAACACCGGGGCAGGGAAGGAAGATTTTGGTCGAAGTCCACGAAGGACGCTGCGGGAACCACGCCAGCGGCCAGGTGCTCGCCCAGAAGGTTATCCGACAGGGATATTTCTGGCCCACCCTAAAGAAGGACGCAATCAACTACGCACGGGCATGCCACAAGTGTCAAGTCTATTCGCCGGCAATCCACCAGGCTCCAACCGAGCTCACCTCGATCCTGAGCCCGTGGCCATTCGCAAAGTGGGGGATCGATCTCATTGGCCCTTTACCTACGGCCCCGGGCAGCGTCAAGTACGCAATTGTCGCCGTGGATTACTTCACCAAATGGGCGGAGGCGGAATCACTGAAAATGATCGATCAGGAACATGTCATCAGGTTCATCTGGCGCAACATAATCTGTCGATTCGGCCTCCCTCAGATAATCATTTCGGACAACGGGAAATAATTCGACGGGCTAGAGATGGAAAGATTCTGCCAGAAGCACAAGATCAAGAGGCTGTTCTCGTCACCCTACCACCCCCAGTCGAACGGGCAGATCGAGGCAGTAAACAAGATAATCAAACACACGTTGAAGGCAAGGTTGGAGGAAAGTAAGGGAACATGTGTTGGGAAAAACGGGGTGCCCAGGAACTTTTCAGGATGAAATTTAAATACGAATTTAAATACAATTATTACTAGCATGAATTAATCCTAATTAATTCAAATAATAATTCCAACAATAATTTTTATCATCATGCATGTTGAATTAATTCACATAAAATCTATGGCGGAATAAACAAGAAATTATGTGACTTACGTACCTCTCGTAGAACTGGCCTTTGAATAAAACGGGACAAACACGAACACGCTTTATCAACCCAAAAGTCTTCTCAAGTATTTCCCTTTCGCCTTACTTGATCACCGGTGGGAGATGCTTTCAAGTAATTTAAATAACTAAGGAAAAAGAAAAATATTGTTGCTGATTTTTTTTTTTCAACACTGTGAAACTGTAAACTGGAGATGAAATAATCATCCCCTACTTATAGGACAAGGGATTTTCGAAATTTTCATATATTTTAGAGGTGGAGAAAATCTTTTCTTAGCCTCTAAGAAATCTTGAATATATCCAATATATTCTTTTCTCCATAATAAAATATTCCACAAAAATCTCAACCTCCTCCTAATAAGCATATTTTCGAAAATATTAAAGAAAGAATCCAAGATTTGGATCTTCTTGAATATATGAGATAATCTTGTATTCCAAGAATACTTATCTTCCATAATATATTTCCAAGAAAATCAACAAGATCTTTTCTTTCTCCTAATATATCTTTTTCGAAATATCATGAAAAAATCAGCAAATATATTTTCTTTTATTTTAATCACCTTATCATTATTGGGCTACTTAATTGGGCTACTTGAGGGGCCTTAAGGAGAATTAAGATTGGACCTCCTAATGGACTTCTGAATTTCAATATTGAGCCCCAATATAATTCAGCCCATTAATATTAATTAGTACCACTAATAAATTAATATTGCACTATCCATCTTAATCCATATTACAATAATATGGGCTCCCGGTTATTATTTCCCGCGTTTAAGATTATCAAGTCCATTAATTAATTAAGCTTCTGAATAGCTCTAAATTAATTAACATCTTTCACCTTGGAGTAAAGACAGCTCAACATTATTATTCGTACCGAAGAAACTAATTCTTCACTTGCAAGATTTGGTACAATAAAACTTCTGAGCCCACCAAGGGGACTAATCACACGAGCCGTACTCGCACGCGTTTCTCCGTATTAAATCTTAGCAACCGTCATATGATTAATATTACTGCCCAAGACACAAAGTTCGAAGTCACAATGATTCTCACCCAACATGAATCAAAGCAGTAACTATTAAACACACACGGTCCTATTTAAGTGACGGAGATTAAGAAATCAACAACCACTGAGGTCTAATTCTTCACCTTTCAGAACAGAAGAATTTATCCTCGCTGTAGGACCTCTTCAACACATACTAAATGTGCTAGTGCAATCTCTTAGTCAAGACAGACCAATCTGAGCCTTACACATCGACCTTTCACGACGGATTGTTCAATTCCACCTAGGTCGTGAAAATGTACGTTTAGTTACAAGTAAACTGTTAATGTCGTCTTCCGTGATCGGGTATCACCACATTAACTACAATGTAACATGTACTATATATTGAACTGTTTGCAATAGAAATTCAACATTCAATCATAACTAAAGCAAATGCGATAAAAGAATTATTCTCATAAAACGAGTGTTTGATACACGAGTTATACAAAGTAAAAGCATACTTTCACGTATAACTCCAACAACATGGGCAAGAAAACTGCCCAAAGTGTTATGGTCGTACAGAACAACCTGTCGAACAGCAACTGGAGAGACTCATTTCGCTCTAGCTTTTGGAATAGAGGCAGTCATCCCGGCCGAGGTCATTATCCCAAGCCTCCGCACCTCACAACCCGTGGGGACCGAGAACGACCAAGCCATGCTAAACGAGTTGGACCTGCTGGAGGAGAGAAGGCTATCCGTCGAGCAAAGAAACATTGCTTACAAACGCCGGGCTGAAAAATACTTCAATACGAAAATCAAAGTCAGGGAATTCGAAGCCGGGGACCTAGTGCTTCGACGGACGGTCGGACAACCCAAAGGGGCATTTGGCCCAAATTGGGAGGGACCCCTAAGGATATCTAAGCGCCTAGCCAACGGTGCCTACGAGCTAGAAAGCCTTGAGGGCAACCCGGCCCAATACCCTTGGAACGCCTCCCTACTCAAAAAATACTACCAGTAGGGGCTCATTGTAATCGCTACTCGAAGCGCAAATTTGTAAAAATTAATAAGCGGTTGTTAAATCAATCCCATCTTTATGGAGTCGCTGCCCGACATTCGGCTATAGCACTTCATTAATTAATCTGTTGGTTAATTCTTTAAGCGGTTGTTAATTCAATCCCATCTTCGTGAAGTCGCTGCCCGACATTCGGCTATAGCACTTCATTAATTAATATGTTGGTTAATTCTTTTAAGCGGTTGTTAAATCAATCCCATCTTCGTGAAGTCGCTGCCCGACATTCGGCTATAGCACTTCATTAATTAATCTGTTGGTTAATTATTTTAAGCGGTTGTTAAATCAATCCCATCTTCGTGAAGTCGCTGCCCGACATTCGGCTATAGCACTTCATTAATTAATCTGTTGGTTAATTCTTTTAAGCGGTTGTTAAATCAATCCCATCTTCGTGAAGTCGCTGCCCGACATTCGGCTATAGCACTTCATTAATTAATCTGTTGGTTAATTCTTTTAAGCGGTTGTTAAATCAATCCCATCTTCGTGAAGTCGCTGCCCGACATTCGGCTATAACACTTCATCTTTTATTATCCAATTACGTTATTAACCCAATCGTCGGGCTAAGTGCAAAGAAACGAGAATGAAAGCAAAATAAAGAGCAAAGGGGATTTCATTAACAAGGATTAGCAAAAGGAAAAGTACAAAGGCCTGCGGCCAACAAACTTAATAAAATAAAAAGAAAAGAAAAGAGTTCACGGGCCCGCCGCGTCCACCACGCCCGGATCCTCGGCCGCCTCATCGTCGGCCAGAGGGTAGATGAAGGTCGCCGGGTCCCCAAGGAACGAAAGGTCCAGCCCGCGATCGACCAGATCCTTCAGGGTAATGTCGTAGTCCGGGGAGGGAGGATTGGACTCGACATAACTCTTCAAATCCGCCAAGGGCCCGGAGTAGTCGGCCTCAGGATTCCGACGGAGAAGGGAGCGGATCGAATCGACGTAGGCGTTGATGTACACCATGGACCCGGCAGACTCACTCTCGGCGGCCAGTCGGGCACGCTCAGCCCCCAGGCGCGTTTCGGCCTCGGCCGCAAGAGCCTCCTGGGCTTGGCGGACTTCTTCAGCCATTCTCGCCTCGGCTTCGGCGAGCAACCTCCTCTTCTCCTCCTCCAGCTCCGCCCGGCTCTTGCGGGCAGCCTCCAGCTCCTCCCGGAGCTTCTGGTTCTCCTCTTCCAGGCGGATGGCTTCGTCCTTCTTCGTCTGGAAGGCTGCCCTGTAGGAGGAGGCAGTCCGCATCTCCCGATCGAACTCGAGCATGATGCCCTCCATGGCAATGTCGTTGCGGGAGGAGCGAATGGCAGCCGCCCTCATCCGGTCGGCGAGCGAGACGGTCCTCGTGGCCTTCTGGCAGTTCAGGGTCCAGGACCGAGGAAGATTCAGCACGACGCGGCGAAGGTCCTCCGGCCAAGACTCCGGCACGGCCTCCGAGTACGGAGGATCCTGCGAGCGCAGGAATTGAAGGACCTCGGGCGGGGGCAGAGGATCAGGCCTGCAAAACGACGGCAAGAAAAGTGTTAAACGAGCTACATGCGAAGTCGACCAGGAAACTTGGAAAAAGAAACAAAAATACTTACGTGAGGTGATTGCCCCAGCCCAGGAAGGAGAAGTCGCTGCGATCGCGAGCAGGGGAGGCAGGGCTCCCTATAGTCGCCTCGACGGTGCCGGCCACAAGCCCACCCGTCGCCGGGTCCAAGTGGACCGTCACCATGGCCGGTTCGACAGACGTCTGGCCTTCAACCCGTGCCTGTTTCGATGGACGCTGGCCGTCCGTCGGGGAGGAGGATGTCGGTGTTGTTTCCCAACAGTCGGGGGCACCGAGGTCGCAGGTGGACCGCAGATCGTCACACCGACAGCGCGAATGGCTCCCCGCTTCGCCAACTTCGCCAGTGCACTCTTTTTAGGAGCCATATCAACGGTCTCCTCTGAGGATTCTACGTTGACGACCGGGATGGCTGCCTGACCGGCCTCGGGTACTGCCCTCGGGGAGGCTGCCGGGGAAGTAGACGGCGTGGAGGATTCGGCCGGGAAGCGCTGCGCTGCAAGAGGAATAACGTATTAAAAATCGGAGAGGCTTGAGCGAGCATGAAAAAGTAATAGTCGGGGAAAGTCTTACCGCCAAAATCCAGATGGCGCGGGAAGGTTTGGAGCCCGGACAACCTTCTGTACTCGTTGTCGTTGAGGAGGTCGACGTCACGATTATCCGCGCTCTCAGACTTCACCAACTCAAGTGCCTGCTTGAAGTCGTCGGTCAGGTCGGCCTGGTTTGGAGCCGCGCAGCCTGCACAATGAAAGAAGAATTAGATCAGTACTAAGGAATGAATGAGGAATTTAGTATTTACCTCGGCGATTGCGATCCCGATACTCCCGGGGAACCGGGATGATTTGCCCGTCGATGCCGACACTCTCCCATGCGCCGCCGACCCACCACCACTTCTCTTGCCAGTGCGTCACCTTCGATGAAATGCCGAAGACGATGGCATCGCCGCCCCGGGGCTTCACAGCGTAGTACCCATGGTTCATCCGATCGACCGAGGCTACGGTATAATACAAGTAGTTGATCTCGGTCGGGGTCGGCATCCGGTGCAGCCCGCGGCGACCGAGAGCAACCATCGCTCCCAGAATGTAGCTCCACCCGTTTGGAGTGATCTGGGTGATCGATAGATTCCACGCAGCAAGCAGCTTAGAAACAGCTGGGTGGAGTGGGAAGCGGAGCCCGGCATGGAGCGTATCCGAGTTGATGGCAATGAGGCCCTCCGGAGGTTGGTCAGCCCGTTCGTCCTCCCGGGGGGCATAGAAGAAGACGTCGGAGGGCGCCTGGAAGGTCCAATAGAGCTCCTTCAGATCGGCATCCGGAGGCAGGCAGCTAGGGCGACGAGAAGCCCCAAATTCGGTTTCCTGGGCCTCAAGGTACGCGCGGGCGGAGCGCTTCCGCACAAACCGGCTCATATATTTCGAGTGGTCGAACCCGATTAGCCGGCTGTCCGCGTAGTCTATTTGGTCGGGCACAGCTTCCTGCTCGAACAAGAAGTCTTCGGCTCTGGGCGGGTAGGCTGAGACCGGGGAAACACTTAGGGCTTCCCCCTCTCGTCGGGGGCTCATCCCCTCCAAATCTTCAGCGAAGGCATCCACATCCGTGGAATTGCCCTCGCCCTCCCTGGCGGCGGCGGCACGGGAAGTCCCTTCCCCGGCCGGATGGAGAGGCCTCTCGGCGTCGGCGGCGGCGCGGCGATGGAAGTGGTAGGCATCGGCTGCCCCAAAGCTTTCGACGGAATCACTCATGGCGAATGGGGGGTAGGGAGAAGAGAGTTTTGAAGAAGAAAACAAGAAAATTACCTCGGAAGTCGAAAAAGTCGCCGGAATCTGGGAAACTCGCCGGAAAACTTGAATCTTGCTCAAGGGGGCGCGAGATTGCAAAAGAGTGAAAATGGTATAGTGGGCCGAGAGCCCCTATTTATAGGAGAAATGAGAGGGACCAAATTGCAAAAAACGGGGTCAAAAATGGAATAAAATAAAATTCTTGGGGGCGCGTGGGGGCCACGCGCGCAACGGTTGGGGAGCAGGTTCGGCGGACGTGACCCCTGGACTTCTGCGCATCAGTCACGCCATCACGTGACGTCAGCAGGCGCAGCATACGAGGCGCCATCTCGGAAACCAAAACGTCACCCCAAAATTCAAATTCAAATCCAAAGTCTGCAGTTCAACCAGCCCGCCACCCGACGACTACGGCCCCCCGGTGTCGGGCTGGTGGGGCAATTGTTACACCCGATATTTACTGCCCGACCCATCGGGCATCTGACATAAACCCACTCACAAAAGCGGGCTCGGATAAGAGTAGTCCGCCGTCCAGGCTGACAGACGGGCGGGGACCTGAAGGCTACCCGACGCGAGCCTCTGGGAGCTGCCGGGCAGGATACTTATAATCCACAGGCCCGGATATCGGGCGGCCAGCGACGAGCTCCGGTGTAGGCGCTCTGCCCGCCTACCCGTAAATGGACAACCAAGGCACTCTCGTCCGGACTCATCTCGCGGTACCCGAGTACCCGTCTGCCCGACCCCATGCTGCGCCAGCTGTGAAGGGACGTCGGGTGCCATCAGTCCAGAGGATGGGACAGGGTCAAAGAGGACAGTTGGGGCTACGTCCAATCACCTCAGGGGTGACAGCGCCACGTGGCGTCTCCTCATTGGCTCGTAGGGGAGGCTGTAGCCACTCATTACCTTCCAGCTAGGAGTAGGGGGGACCCACAGGTCCACCAACCCAGCATGGGAAAGCCCATCTTGTACTCTATAAATAGGGCTTTTAATGCCCAAATGTAACACACATCACATTTATTGCAAATACACTCTTGAGAGCTCATTTACTCACACATTAATTGCTTCTAGTTATCATTAATATCAAATCCTACCCGCTAGGAACCCGGCAGCGAGATCCGTTATAAATCGCTGCCAACATGAGTCTACACCCTAGCGCATTGAAACTGAAGTATGATCAACAGTTTCCATTTTCAATTATACAATTATGCGAATGATACCAGCTATAAATTATTATCGTGAACAATAATGATTAATATTTTATATTAAAATAATTAATATTTTTAGTGAAAATAACTAATACGATTGCAATTAATACCTTTTATGAAAATAACTAATACTTTTTGAAGTAAATATCTTTAGTACAATTCAGTGATACCTTTAGTGTAGTTTACTAATACCCTTCAAATAAATTTCATCGTGAATATCATTCATATAATACGTTCTCTTTGAATTATAACTGAACCTATATGTGTATTTTCAAACTCTACAAAATAAATTTCACAAAATTTTTTTTAACTGTGAAAGATTGGGGGTGTTTGCAAACGAGATAACAGATCCAGAATCATTAGAGAAAAAGATATTATGTGGATAATATTTATGGTGAAACTTTTTTTAAGGGTATTAGTAAATTACATTAAAGGTACAAATTGCATTAAAAGTATCAGATGCGAATGAAATTAGTTGTTTTCACTAAAAGTATTAGTTGAAGTGATAGTAGTTATTTTATTAAAAATATTAATTATATCAACATAAAATATTATTAATAAATTTTTGTTCACGATAATAGATAATAGTTATTATGAGTACCATTCACATAATACTTTGTCTATAGAAAAAATACAAGGCCGAGTTTACCAATTATTGAAACACATTAAGGTCCGATTCTAAATTCTAATTACATAATAACACGTATAGTTGTATAAAAGTAATCGACGATCACTTAACTCATCAATTAATAGGTGGGATTTCTCATTTGATTTTTTAAAATAAATTTGAATATAGTTTAAGTACAATATGATCTACATCATAATTTTACAAAGTTTGATTTCAAGATCAACGAATATGCATGGAATTTGTGGTTACACGCTAATCCAATATAAAAGCCAGATAAACCCACAAAAGATATTTGAAAATTCTAGATCCAACAAACACCCAGTAATTTGGATTGACTTTTTTTTTTTTTTTTCCCTTTCTATTGGTACTTGCTAACATTGTCTATTTAATCATAATTCTATGTAAAATAGAAAAGTTTGTTGATTATTTAATCATGTCGAAATCAAGTTGCGCCTGTGCTAGTTTGTTTCGATGGATAGAGAGATTGATACTTTTATCTTATTTATCATGTGTTTAATTCATTTGATATTGACTCGTCAATTCAGCTTGTTAAAATAATTCTATTTATCCTATGAAGGATGAATAATTACTAGTTGATTTCGAGATTAAGAAAAACACATATCGAGCTTAACTATTTCTTCATAAAATTAGAGCACAAAACTATCTATGTAGTCACTATCACTACAAAAAAAATACTGTTTTGCGACGGAATTAGCGACGGAAAATCCGTCGCAAACAGTGTTTTGCGACGGGATCTGCGACGGACACGTATCCGTACCTAAAACAGCCGTAGCAAATTTTTGCGACGGATTCGGCCATCCGTCGCAAATTAACGACGAAAAAATCCGTCGCAAAATCAGCGGGTCAGATCCGGCCGGGTCACACAGAATTTGCGACGGACAGTAATCCGTCGCAAACTTTTCGGGTCAGACCCGATCGGGTCAACAACATTTGCGACGGCTAAATTCCGTCGCAAATGTTTTTATATATTTTTTATACTTTTTTGTGTTATAATTTGCGACGGGCTGTTTTCCGTCGCAAAATTCAATATTTGCGACGGAATATGGCCGTCGCAAATTACCGAGCCTATACAAAAAAAAAAGTGGTTCGCGTGGTTCGATCCCGGGAACCCGAGGCGGCCGGGGCGGGCGCGGACCACTGGGCCAACCGGCCCATTCCTTATTATATGCAGCTCACCTTCTATATTAGTCTTATTAGGCCTGGAACAATTAATCCATTTTTTGCGTCCAAGGGGAATCGAACACGGGACCTTTTGTGCAAGAGGAGAGGGCGCGCGCCACTAGGGCACAATCTACTTTCGTTTATTTTTTTGCAATTAATTGTATATGTATTCAAATTAAGTCATTTTTTTTATAATTCACCAAATTAATTTCTTTTCGTATCTAAGTTGTTTATTAAAATATTTTGCCCAACTATTTTTTTTATTTTGTAAAATTATTTATTTCGACTCCCGCTTAAATTTATAATTCGTTCATTTGTACGCAATTAATTGTATATGTATCCAAATTGACTCATTTTTTTTCTACAATTCACCAAATTAATTCATTTTCGTTTCTAACTTGTTTTTATAAATATTGGGGCCATTTAATTTTTATTATTTCTGTAAAACTATTTATTTCGACTCCCGCTTAAATTTATAATTCGTTCATTTGTACGCAATTAATTGTATATGTATCCAAATTGACTCATTTTTTTTTCTACAATTCACCAAATTAATTCATTTTTGTTTCTAACTTGTTTTTATAAATATTGGGGCCATTTAATTTTTATTATTTCTGTAAAACTATTTATTTCAACTCCCGCTTAAATTTATAATTCGTTCATTTGTACGCAATTAATTGTATATGTATCCAAATTGACTCATTTTTTTTTTCTATAATTCACCAAATTAATTCATTTTCGTTTCTAACTTGTTTTTATAAATATTGGGGTCATTTAATTTTTATTATTTCTGTAAAACTATTTATTTCGACTCCCGCTTAAATTTATAATTCGTTCATTTGTACGCAATTAATTGTATATGTATCCAAATTGACTCATTTTTTTTTCTACAATTCACCAAATTAATTCATTTTCGTTTCTAACTTGTTTTTATAAATATTGGGGCCATTTAATTTTTATTATTTCTGTAAAACTATTTATTTCGACTCCCGCTTAAATTTATAATTCGTTCATTTGTACGCAATTAATTGTATATGTATCCAAATTGACTCATTTTTTTTCTACAATTCACCAAATTAATTCATTTTCGTTTCTAACTTGTTTTTATAAATATTGGGGCCATTTAATTTTTATTATTTCTGTAAATTTATTTATTTCGACTCCCGCTTAAATTTATAATTCGTTCATTTGTACGCAATTAATTGTGTATGTATCTAAATTGACTCATTTTTTTTTTCTACAATTCACCAAATTAATTCATTTTCGTTTCTAACTTGTTTTTATAAATATTGGGGCCATTTAATTTTTATTATTTCTGTAAATTTATTTATTTCGACTCCCGCTTAAATTTATAATTCGTTCATTTGTACGCAATTAATTGTGTATGTATCCAAATTGACTCGTTTTTTTTTCATAATTCATCAAATTAATTCATTTTCGTTTTTCACTTGTTATATATACAATAATTTAGTAATTCTAATCGTCGTCTTCTTCCTCGTCATCCTCATCATCATCTTCATCCTCTTCCTCATCTTCATCCTCTTTCTCTTCCTCTTCCTCTTCCTCTTCCTCTTCCTCTTCCTCTTCCTCTTCTTCTTCCTCCCCAACGCGCTCTTGTCCATCACCCTCATGATCACTTTCAATCATTATCATTTCTGGATTTGCAGCAAGTAAGTCGACAAAAATATTCACACCTGCTTGATCAACCTCTGTTTGAGCCTCTTGTATCTCTGTTTGAAATGGATCTGTTGGTTCTACACCGTCTTTGTTTGACGGATTAGAAACTTTAACCAATTATCTTGCCTTTACTTTGCAAACTGTCCTCAAGTTGGGCCTACTTGATCCGGGGTATTTGCAATAATATACCTGAGATGCTTGCGTTGCAAAAATATAAGGATCGTATGCCGCCGGAAACTTCTTTCCGGTGTTGATATCAACAATCTTGTAGTTTTTGTCGACTCTTGTTCCTGGGTTCCCTGGATCATACCATTCACACAAGAACAACACTATCGTCCTGCTCGGCCAACCCGGATATTCTATTTCAACTACTTCTTGCAGCACTCCATAGTAATCGATAGGTTCTTCGTTGTAGTTTGCACCGATAACGCAAACACCACTGTTTGTAGTCGATTTCGTTGAAGCATACGCTTCAGTATGAAATTTGTATCCATTTGCGTAATATCCGTGGTATGATACCACACTACGTAGTGGTCTTTTGCTCAGAGCTTCAAGATGTGGGTTGTTATTAAGTAGACCATTTTGTCCCTGTAAATATTAAATTATCATGTATAAAAATAATAACATATTTGTTATAAGGTAAAAATCATATAATTATGTGGTACTCACGTAACGTTGGAACCAAAACATAAAATCATTGCGGATGGATTGAAAAACTGTTGCATCTGTGATGTCTGGTTCTACTTGACGCTTATACTCACAGAACATGCTTATATATCAGAAAAAAGAAATTAATTACTTTTCAGATATCAACAGTATACATATTGTAAAAAACTCAACTATAAAATTAAATTACTTATTCTATATACGGTTGGACTTCAGGACAATTCATCAAAACATATAAATGTATTGTTTCCTCTTCAATACTGCCCCTGAACGGTCGTTTGGTGCCCTTACCCATTGGTCGACCCGGATGCAAAAATACAGATAACATACCTTCAACATCACGAAGGGGATGGTCTACTCCACGACCATCGTAGTTGCGAGGCACATTTCTGATTCTGGTTTGAACTTGATCACCGAAGTAGTAAGAACAAAATGCTCCAACCTCTTCAGTAAGGTATGCATTAACAATTGATGCTTCGATGTGGGCCGCATTTCCAATATTGAGCTTTAAATTGTGCAAATACCTAAAACATTCTTGTGTTAGAAAATTTATTCAGTATTGATCTTAAAAGTCGATTTAAAAAATGGTATAGAATTACCTCTCAAAAGGGTACATCCATCGATACTGTACGGGACCAGCAATTGAGGCTTCATACGCTAAGTGTACGGGTAAGTGCTCCATCGAGTCGAAGAAGTTGGGTGGAAAAATCCGCTCAAGTTTGCATAGAATAACAGGGATCTCCTCATCCAAACGCCTCATGTCCTCAACTGTAATCGTTGATGTCGTTAAGTGTCTGAAAAAGAGACTTAATTCCGTGATGACACTCCATACATTCTTGGGAAGTGAGTACCGAAATGCAATAGGTAAGAGTCGTTGCATGAACACGTGACAATCATGACTCTTCATTCCAGACACCTTTCTGGTTTCCGTGTCAACTCTGTCTCCCAAATTCGACACATAATTGTCAGGGAAGCTCAACTCTTTCACCCACTTACACAAATTCTTCCTTTCTGCTTTACTAATTGTGTAAGAGGCCTGGGGATATGTTCTTGTCTGCTCATCCTTGTGTAGGGAAGCACGAGAACAGAAGAGCCTCAACTCATCTCTGGATTTTGAAGTGTCTTTGGTCTTCCCTTCAGTACCCACGACCGTATGAAACAAGTTGTCGAAAACATTCTTCTCTATATGCATCACATCCAAATTGTGTCGAATCAACAACTTGCTCCAATAAGGTAAGTCCCAAAAGATACTTCTCTTCTTCCAACCACCCTGGATACGTTTATTGTGCTCCATTGCACCCGCCTCAGTTGTCTTCATCAAATCAGTGACTGTAACCTCATACAACAACGAATCACCTGAAATAATTAATTTATATATGGTTAACTTATATATATGAGACACATAGACATCGGTAGTGATTCAGTACCCAGACACATACCTGATCGAATCCGTGGTCTTGGGCGGCCTACTGCATTTTTACCCTTTAGAAAGTCTATTTTGTTCCTCCGAAAGGGATGATCAGGAGGAAGAAACTTGCGATGGTTGTCGAACCATGACACTTTTCTACTCAAAGGAAGATAGAATGCATCAGAACCGTCCATGCAATACGGGCATGCTAGTTTTCCTGCTGTTGACCACCCAGACAACATAGAAAATGCTGGAAAGTCACTAATGGTCCACAAAAGTGCAGCTCGCATCGTGAAGTTCTGCTTCCTATGAACGTCGTAGGCCTCCACCCCCGTAGACCACAAAGATTTCAACTCTTTAATCAATGGCTGGAGATATACATCCAATTTATGCTTGGGGTTGTGTGGTCCAGGCACCAAGATACTAAGAAATATATGTTGAGGCTTCATGCACAACCAAGGAGGTAGATTGTACGGGGTCAACAGTACAGGCCATAATGAATACTTTTTTCCGTGCATTCCAAATGGGGCAAAACCATCCGTGCACAAGCCTAACCTCACATTTCTCGCCTCCCTTGCAAAATCTGGGAACTCCCTATCAAGATGTTTCCATGCCTCCGAGTCTGCAGGATGCCGCATCTCTCCAGAATTCTCACCAGAACACTCCTCAGCATGCCATGTCATGTCTTTAGCCGTGGCACTGGACTGATACAACCTCTCTAGACGAGGAGTGATGGGAAGGTAATACATTGCCTTATAAGCCTTCAACTGCACTTTCTTCTTACTTTTTGTACGACCAGATGGTTTGTACCGTGGGTGACCACACATCTTGCAATGATCCTGATCCTCATCCTCATCCCAAAACAATATGCAACCGTTTGTACAACAATCAATCTTCTCAAAGGGTAGACCCATATGTTTCAAGAGCCTCTTGCTCTGATAGAAATTATCAGGCGTCGTGTTGTCTTCAGGTAGAGCTCGTTTGAACAATTTAGCAAATTGATTGAACACTTTTTGACTGACCTTGCCTTCAGTTTTGATGTTCAACATTTGAGCATTGAATGACAATTGCGTCTCAGTCTCACAACCAGGAAACAACTTTTGATCAACGGTTTTAAGCATATCAAAAAACTTCTTTGACCGATGATTTGGTTCCTCCTCCATAGGTGTTTCATTGAATTGTGGTTGACCACCCAAAACAGATTCTGCAATCATCATCCGATATCTATCAGGTTCATCCTCTATTTGTGGTTCAAATTGAGTATACGGAACATAACTTGAACCACCAACATCAGAACTTCCACCACCGCTCCACCCAGTATACCAGTATTCTACGGTTTCGATGTCAACATTCCACCGTTGTTCACCGTGACTGGTCCAGTTGTAATAACGGGGAACAAAACCGAAAATCACAAGATGAGTTCTAACCTCATCAACACTCAAGAATCTCATATTTCTGCATCTTCTGTCTTTACACGGACACCTAATATTACCCATACAATCCATATTGCATGGATGTTGTAGTGCAAACTCAATAAACTCATCAATTTTATTGCAAAAGACAGAGTTAATGCCTCCTCCTATCATTCTAGGTATTGAGTACATCCAACCACGATCTGGAAATTGCATCTGTTACAAATTAAAAGTAAATATCACATGAGTTGTAAAAAATTGGGCAGAGTTTGCCTAAAAATAAGGATATACACAATTTTTCTTCACAAAAATCAATCCAACGCAACCATATATATCAATCATAGTAAACCAATCAAATAAACAAACATCACACAATTTATCTAATAGTGTACAGAAAAATTGAGCAGAGTTTCGACTAAAAATAGGTATAAAATATCACACAAACTAAAATTAACCTAAACCCATCAAATAAACATATATCATCAATCATACTAAAACCCATCAAATAAACATATATCATGCTCATTACCTAATAGTGTACTAAAAAATTGAAACAATAAAAATATGACAATTAAACGGTTAAAAATGTGAAAACGTACGGTGAAGTTGAAGGCAATGACAAATACGTACGCTGAGGTTGAAGGCAATGACAAATACACCAATTATACGTGAAGAACATATTAAAACCGTATCATTTCTTATTTTTTTTCGTGAGTGAAAGTGAAAGGGAAGGAAAAGGAAGGAGACTGGTATAAAACTGCGTAAATTTGCGACGGCCTAAATTTCCGTCGCAAATTGCATAATTTGCGACGGCTATTCCGTCGCAGAGCTCTTTTGCGACGACAAGGGTCAATTATTGGCCACCAACCCGCCTGAAAAATTTCAACCGCTCACATTTGCGACGGCTTTAGTCCGTCGCAATTACAAAGTTTAAAATTGCGACGGCCTCTTCCGTCGCAAATCAGTCAAACGGGTCGCTTCCCGAACGGTCACCTTTAAACGGGTATGTTTTGCGACGGAATTGACCGTCGCAAACTCAAAATTGAAATTTGCGACGACCTTTCCGTCGCAAATGTAGCCGGTTCAAGACGAAGTCGGTGGGCCCTAGATTTTGCGACGGCTTATCCGTCGCAAATTACTATTTTTGGCGACGGACTTCCTAAGCCGTCGCAAATTGTCATTTTTTGCGACGGCTTACAAAAATCCATCGCAAATTCAGAAATTTGCGACGGATATTCTTGCCGTCGCAAAATTCCCGTCGCTAATCTCCATCTTTTTTGTAGTGTATTGACACAAAACTCTTCCCACGACATATGTCTTTCTTCACGAGGTATTTGAGAAAAATAAATTTTCATTATTAATCATATTGAATAATTTGAACTAAACGTTTATTTGATTCTAAATATCAATTAAAATTTTAAACTTTCTGACAATTTTTAAATTACCAACTGAAAGAATATTATTTCATTTAAAAGTTTGGGTTTGTACAAATGTATAAAACTAAATTATTTATTTATTTCCCTAACATCTCCCTTACTCATGAAGTGAATTTTCAATTTTCTTCTTTGGGAAGGTCTCCTAATGAGGGACAATTTAATATAGGTGAAGCTGTTTTATGAGGAAATCGAACTCAGGACGTGTAGACGTGCGGACATGTAGACTTTTGAGTTAGTGAGTGTTTGCAATCTCATCTAGTAACTTAAAAGCACTATTTCTGTAACTTAATCTCCTATGAAGGAGAGGTTGCGGAAGCTGACATTACAAGCTCTCACCTATCCATTTCATCACTCTCTTCTCTCCGCAGTCAATCTTAGCTGTCCGATTATCTCAGTGAATCTTGAACATTCTTTTTCCATTATTTTATCTATATAGCATCCATAATCTCTCCGTTAATCTTCATTGCACACGTTTTTTATGTGCAGTTCTTATTATGTTCTGTTTATCCACGAAATCCAATTTGTTGCGGCAATTCTATCAACTTGGATGTCTAAGGAATTGGTTATGCAGTCGACCATGAATATTAAGCAACTGATTTTGTAATATTGTGGTTTTGGTTCTATATATTTTTGGAGCGTTGTTTGTGGACGAAATCAAATTTATTATCCATCGATTCTGTAATTCTTCCACCCATTGATGTTGCTCGATTAGATGTTAATATGTAACTTTTTTGTAATCATCCACTGGATTTCGAAAGAGCGTCGTACATGTTGATTTTTGGATGGAGAATTTTTCATCATTTTGTCTCTTGATCTCTGAGGAGTTGTGAATGCGTTCAGCCGTGAATATTAAGCAACAATTTTTGTAATATCGGAGTTTTGATTCTATTTATTTTTAGAAGGAGAGACGAGGGTCGTTTCATCTTTAAGTTCAAAGTGTACGTCCAATATGTAATGTTTAATGTGTGTCAATGAATTCGTTTTTCTCCCTCCTGTTTAGCATTCTCATTCAGTAGGTATTGAGTTGTTGAATATAGATTATTGCGATTTAGTTTTGTATGTGAAAAATGTTTTAGAACTTGCAAAGTACCAAGTTACTGTTGAATATTTCTTATTCGATGGATTATGTGTATTGATGTCCATTATTTTAGCTACCTTCTATTTGCAATTTTACTTATTTGACACAAACCATGGTGTATTATGTTTTGATTGTGTTTTTTTATTGACTTCAATCTTTATTAAATTGTTAGGTCGACTATCATAATTGTGTTCTTCAAGGACAACTACTATAGAACTCAAGTACATCGGCTTCATCCATCTATCATATCTGATTTTTTTATTTATCAATAAAATATGAACTTTGCACACTACCTATATATAAATATTGATTTACATGTACACTCACACAAATATACACATATATATCTATATATTATTACTTTATTCATTTTTTTAATCCACGTGCAAATCTACTTATCACCATATTTACCAACTTACTAACTTTTTGAAAAATCTCTGTAAGTGTCATTTCCGAATAAGTGTCCTTAATAGAAACTACAAAGTATATATTCTGATGGTATAGAAGATAGTATGTGTGTTGCTTGAAATTTTACTAAAATATTTATTCATATTATACTCAAATAATTTATGACGGTTATTCATAATTATTTACTTTTATTTTTTCCCATATTTTAAGAAAAGAAATAATTTATGAACAAAAATCAGAGCTTCAAAGAAAAGACGAAGAGATCGATATTCACGAAAGAAAGAAGGAAACTAAAACAAAAAAAAGGAGAAATTTTTATGAAAAGAGATGTTTGATTTTCAACTTTTGTGATTTTATATTATGTCACATGATATGACCAATTAAAAAAATAAGTAACTCTTTTATGCACTTGGTGTATGGTGAACCCATTTAACAATTGAAGTTGTTTACACTAAAAAAATGTAGACTAATTATACTGAAAGGTATGATTAGATTACACTCAAAAGTATACATTGAAAACTGATTTTCAGTGTAAACTTTTCAGAGTAATCTAACCATATTTTTCAGTGTAATCAAATCACACTTTTCAGTATAAGCAGACTCAACTGTTAAGTGAGTGCAACGTGCACCTGGTGCATATGAGAATACGCGTAAAAAAAATTATATAACGACACATCACTATTATCAATATGTTATTTACTGTTCTTTGTCCCTCTGTTTACTTCTCATTTTGTCATTTTCGTTTGTTCCTTTATTTACTTTCCTTTCCTTTTTTGGAAATGAAACAATATAATATTCCCTCCGCCCCACATCTTTCTTCACGTTTACTATTTTCACGTGTTTTAACGAACGAATTTTTATATTAGTATTTGAAATTATAAATTAATTTTTAAGTCAATTTATAATAAAGGAGAGATAGATCAATCATACTATTTCTTAAAAATCACTTTATCATTTCAAATATTAATAAACAGTTCGCTCGCTAAAACACGAAAATAAAGATAGTGCGAAGAAAGTCTTGGGACGGAGGTAGTATTATATTCACACATTTTACTTCTTCTTACACATCAATAATATTTTATCTATATAATATTATATATTTTCTTCTCTTCCAGTTACTTCACTTGTATTATATTCATATTATAGTTACATCACTTGTATTATATCCATATTATATTATTATACTACTAACTTTTATACGTTTGCCAAAAGTTGTGGAAAGCATATGGGAGGATGATATTGTAACTTAATTGTCTAGTTTTGACTTCTCATTGTCTCTGTGAGAATGAATATTTTGTTCATCGTGAATAATTGGTGATGCGATTTTCACTATATATAAAATTGTTTATAACAAAATTTGAGATTTACAAGTTAAAATATCTACAAAGATATATACATCAATTTAAACAAGTTTAAATTGATTTGCTCTTATTTATTCTAAGAGTATCTTGTAATTCTCTAGAATATTCCCTATTACCCCCCTCAAGCGAAGTGTGGGATGTTCATCAACACGAAGCTTGGAACGTAGAAACTTGAATATGGGCCGAGGAAGACTCTTGATGAATATATCAACAACCTGGAGATTAGATGGCACAAATTGCGTATTTAGTTTCCGAATAAAGACAAGCTCTTTAATGAAATGACAGTCGATATCAATGTGGTTGGCACGTTTATGAGCAATGGGATTTTGACTCAGAAATAATGCACTCCTGTTGTCGCAAAGAAGTAGAGGTCGCAATGGGGGTAATGCACGAAGCTCACGGAGAAGGTGAGTTAGCCAAATCATCTCTTCAGCAGTCTTGGCTAGTGCACGATATTCGGACTCACAGCTTGAACGAGCTACAGTAGACTGTTTCTTGGCACTCCAGAAGACAAGATTGCCACCTAAAAATATGGAGTAACCATATGTGGAACGACGTGTTTCCACATAGCGGGCCCAATCTGCATCAGAATATGCAAGAATGTTGTAGTCAGTTGGAGGTGTAAAAGTGAGACCAATTTGATGAATCTGTTTTGCCTTTCTCTGATGTTAAAAGTTCATCGTCTTCTAATAATTTGGATGTCTCTAGGTTTGTTGAATCACAGGAATTGCCCTCGTCGATTCTCACTTGTCAGGATCCATCTCCCTTGGTCTCGACTTCATCAGGGCCGATATCGCATGTCTCTTCTGGCTCAAAGCCCGTTACTGGCCCAAACATTGCTGCTCCAGGCTCCATCAGCCCATGTGCTCTTTGCCCATCATCCATGCAATCCATGCAAGACACACCTCCTATACATGATGTCGCACATTCATCTCCCATACACAACACGCTCGTTGACCCTGTGCACAATGAACAACCCATTCAGCAGCCCCCTACTAATCATGGACCTGTCCTGTGATGCCAGTCGAACCCCCTGCTCCGATTCCAATGCCACCTGCTCCAGTACCAGTGCCACAAAATCAACATTCCATGCAGACTTGTTCGAAATCTGGTATTGTTAAGCCAAAGAATTCAATTGATATTGCTTCAACAGCTCTTTTGTCTGCTTTGTCTGTTTCGCAGAAACCTAAAGGTTTCAAGTCAGCCCTTAAGCAACCTCATTGGCTTACGGCCATGGGTGAAGAAATGGATGCCCTTCACTCCAATGACACGTGGGACTTAGTCCCGTGGCCTCCAAATGTGAATATTGTTGGATCTAAGTGGGTGCTCCGCACAAAGTATAAGTCTGATGGTTCGATATAACACTATAAGGCTCGACTTGTGGCTCAAGGTTTTACTCAAATCCCTGGGTTTGACTTTTCACACACATTCAGTCTGGTTATTCGTGCTGCCACTGTTCATGTGATATTAGCCATTGATGTACATCGACGATGGCCCTTACATCAACTTGATGTCAAGAACGCCTTCTTACATAGTGTTCTAAAGAAGCTCGTTTTAATGGCTCAGCCTCCTGGTTTTATCGATCCCCGTTTTTCAAATCACGTGTGTCGTCTAAAAAAGGCACTTTATGGTCTTCGGCAAGCTCCACGTGCCTGGTTTATCGATTTAGTGCTTTTCTCACTAGTTTGGGTTTTACACGAACCAGGGCAGATACTTCCTTATTCTTTTTACATCGATTTGATTATACCATATTTCTATTATTATACGTTGATGATATGATTATCACTAGTAGTAACACCTCTATTTTGTAGAAAATTCATTGCTCGTGTGCATTCCGAATTTGTTGTGAAGGATCTGGGTAGTCTCAACTACTTCCTTGGACTTGAAATCACTCATTCAGATAAAGGCCTGTTCTTGGGACAGGCGAATTATGCTCATGACATACTGACTCGGGCAACTTTGCTTGACTCAAAGCCGATTTCCACACCCCTAGCTATTGGGGAATCACTAGTCAGTATGGTGAATCGTTCAAGGATCCCACGCTCTGATACCATGTGAGAATGAATATTCTGTTCACCGTGAATAATTGGTGATGCGATTTTCACTATATATAAAATTGTTTACAACAGAATTTGAGATTTATAAGGTAAAATATCTACAATGATATATACATCAATTTAAAAAAAATTAAATTGATTTGCTCTTATCTATTTTAGGAGTATCCTATAATTCTATAGAATATTCCCTATTAGTCTCAATTAGACAACATAAACATCAGGAGTATATTTAGAGATTTATATTTAAAAGTTCAATTGGAATACACTACTTTTTTTCCTCATACCTTTAATTATTCCCCCCCCCAAAAAAAAAAGAACATGTATATCATATATATCACATTTTTATTTTTTAAATATAATATATTCTCATAATATGGTTAACAAATTAGCATACCCTTAATAATTACAACTATTTAAAAATAAAATGTGTTAGTGTTGTACCTTTATGATGATATATTAATTTATTATCGTTAAGTCGTATATCCAATTTTATTACTAACAGTCATGAGAACACAAATGGTGCAATTTAGGCATTTTAACTATATTGGTTAATTAGAAATTGCAAATTAACTCTTCCCTGATGATTTTTTTCCATCTGTCACTATCGAATATATTTATATATTATAATATGCTAATTTTACTTATTTGTTCAACGCGTACCAACGCAATACAGTGATTGATGCGATCTCTTATTAATTTGGGAAAATTTTCAATCCCGTCTAGAAATTTAGAAAAAATAATTTGCTCAAAGTAAGGAATCTTTCTCTATTCTAACTCACGAGGAAATTTATGATATTTGGTCCATAGTTTGAGTTGACATTCGACAAAGACTTCTTAAGTTCTTATTTATCGAGTGGGCCTCAATTTTCTCCATCAAACAAAGAATACACAAAAATATTATTTTCTTTAATTGCTAAAAGACAATCTTTCGTTGTAAAAAAAAAAAAAGACAATCTTTCAATTATTTGAAGGGGAAAAATAAAATGAAGCGACATGGTACATTCACACATGTATATGCTAAATAATTTAGCTATTATACGAGTGTCTTCTATTATTGATTTAATTGATTATATATATGCTATGACAGCTAATAATGTACTCAATAATTATTGTGGTTGGATTTTATTTATATGAGCAATTTTTGTGTGAGTTACATGGAAAAAGAATAGTATCAATTTTTTACTAGAAAATGGTAATTTTGAGATACAGAATGTACGTACTTCAAAACTAATGAAAAAAAAAAACACTATAAAATATTTCATCCGTCCAACAATAATAAACAACTAGCCCAGATCCCCGCGTATTACGCGGGTTGATATTATATATATATATATATATATATATATATATATATATAAAGTGTTAAAATGAAATATTTTAAATATTAATTCAATTAAAGTATAGTATTTTTTTAATTTAATTAAAATATCAATTTGTAATTAAAAACATAATAAATTATTCTAACTAACTCATGCAAATTAAAAAATGTGATTTATATAGTAAACATAAGTGAATAGGGGGTATGAATTTAAATATAGGATATATAATATTACCAAAAATATTATAAAGTTATAGAATTGTAGAATTTTGAAATAAAGGATTGAAAGAGGTGGAGAGATTCACAAAAAATATATATATATATGCGTGCATTATAGATAAATGTGGAGTTTTTCGGAGATATAAAAAAAATAGGAGTGAGTGAGAGTGGATTAATTTAAAGGTGGTAGTTTTTAATTTAATTTAAGTAATTTAGAATTTTTAAAATAGAAGTTAATAGAATTAATAAAATAGGAAGTTAATATAGGAAGTTAACGGAATAGGAAGTTAAGAAGAGAAGCCATGTGATTGCAGGATTTTGAAATAATTAATGATGGGACATGCCACATAGGAGAGAGAAGATTCACAAATAGAGGAGGTAATGATGTTAATTTGAGATGTTTCATTATATAGACTTTTTTTGCATTTCAATTAGCATTAACTATATTTTTTTCTCTCCTAAAATGCCCCTTTATTTAATCTTAAAAAGTGCCTCTATTTAATTTTTATAGTTTTATGTGAATAAAAATAAAAGCGGAAATTTACTATGAATTAAATGAGTTGATCATAAAATTTATACATATATTAATCTATATGTAAAATGAAGTTTGTTTATTATTGATGGATTAAGGGAGTAGCAAAGAAAACAGATAAGTGATATTTTTACTTTTAATGTGATAAAATTTCTACTAAAAATTGATATCTTTCATTTTTCCATCACAAGTTTTGATCACATTAAAATAAAGATTTTTTTTAATATATTAATATTCAACCAAAAAACACACTTAAACTAGAGTCACTAGGAACATGCTTACGTACTCAATGCAGCAAGAATCAATATTATAGCCAACCTCAACTCATAATAATAGAGTTACCGATCGCACAACCCCGCATACTATATATATATATATATATATATATATATATATATATATATATATATATATATATGTGTGTGTGTGTGTGTGTGTGAAGTATTTAAATTAAGTATTTTAAATATTAAATCAATCAAAATATAGTTTTTTTTTTTAATATTGTATATGTGTGCATTTATATATTTATTTTTAAATATATTAAAGCATGTTGAATATTAATTATATAATTTAATTTGTTGGAAACTTTATTTCAAATTTGATTAGAGATGCAAATTTTACTACGTAGAGGTTTATAACTCATGTCATTCCAATAATTATAAATGAATAATTAATTAATTCTGCTAATTAAATAATTAAGTATAAATATATATAGTTTATTTTTTATTTGGTTAATTCTTTTTAATAAAATACATATGTTTTCTTCAGTTATCTTTTACAAAAATATCACACACACACACACACACATATATATATATATATATATATATATATATATATATATATATATATATATATATATATATAGTAATATGAATGAGAATGTATAAGTATAAGAGTATGTATAGAGTGAAATTGGTTTATATATGAATCACCGAAGAGTATTAGTTGCTTTCACTGAAGAATATTAGTTGTTTTTACTGAAGAGTATTATTGGTTTACACTGAAGAGTCTTAGTTCATTTTCACTGAACAACTAAGACTCTTTAGTGTAAATCAGTAATACTCTTCAGTAAATACAACTAATACTCTTCAATGAAAACAACTAATACCTTAAGTGATTTATGTATAAACCAGTTTCACTCGACAAAGTATAATGAGCAATAAATTTATTTTCAAAATAATTTTAAAAATTCACACTTGTGTTTGATTTTTTTTTTTTATTTACTAATATAGTAACGAGGACTTATTATGTTTTTAAGTTATGAATTCCGATCAATTTTAATTAAAAATATTTAAAATTATCTAGATATGTATGGTCAATTAACCTATTGCAATTATAATGATAATTACAAATCAATTTCAAATACTATTTTTTCAATTGCCTAAAATTCAAATGGTCAATCCATTATTATTAAAAAAAAATTAAACGTCGATTTGCAATTAGAAAAGACATTATAGATTATTACTCTAGAATGAAATTGGTTTATACATGAATCACTGAATGATATTAGCTTTTCCAACTAAAGAGTATTAGTTGTTTTTACTGAAGAGTATTTGTTGTTTTTACTGAAGAGTATTTGTTGTTTTCACCAAAGAGTCTTAGTTTATTTTCATTAAACAACTAATATTCTTCAGTGATAAAATTAATACACTTCAGTTAAAATAACTAATACACAATAGTGAAAACAACTAATACCCTTCAATTATTCATATATGAACAATTTTCACTCTATACTTTGTTATTATTCTAACTAACTCATACAATTTCAAAAAGGTGGCTTATAAAGTTATTTGGAGAATAAAAAATTGTATGAAAATATATTTTATAATATATTTACAGATAAAGAAATATTGATTTTAATTAAAATCTAAATACTCAATGATGTACTTATATGTTATTTGCTTCAGTATTATATAAATTATGTAAAACAATAATAAAACTACAATATTTATCTTTACTTAAAAAATACTAATTACAAATTTTGAAAAATTATTTATATAAAGCTTTCGTTGCGTACTTGGAAATGGAGAAACTAACTTAATATATGTATCAATAATCTCACGTCTTAAAAATAAGTTAACCACACATGAAAGATTTACATTATAAACTCATAGTTGTAAAACATTAGTTTTCCATGATAATAAATATAGGTTGAAAAGCATGATCTAAAATTTCAAACGTCGTTTGATTTGCAGACCACTACGTACTCATAGGAATAAGTATATTTTTCAAAAGAATTATCTGTCACAACTCTAGTAAACCTAATTTCATTATACTGGATGCACTATACTATTAGTTAAGAAAACATATATAGTTAATTGAAAAATCTTCGAACATAAAAATTCATATAATTATCTATAATAATTAAAGCATTCAACACTAAAACATCGTCAAACAAAAAGCTCTCACTACAATAAAAGCAAGTGCTCACATTTCACATTTTTCATAAACCACTATTTTGTCAAAAGTAGAATGTAACATTTAATTAAAAAATAACAATTTCAATTATGATAAATTGTTCTTACATGAGTCTTCCTATAGAGTCTTACTAAACACGGAGATACAAAATATTATAATAAATAAGCATTATTATAAGTTGAATTTAATTTAGAATAAAAATATTTAAATAAAAAGATTAATCCTTCTTATATATGGAGAATTTTAAAGACCAGTATCTTAAATATTTTAGTGTAAATAGCGTTAAACACGATTACTGAATGAGATTATTATATATGTTGTAGTTTTTTTAATAACTAATTGCTCAAAATGTTCGGTAAGAGAAAATAATTTTTCTAAATACATTCAACAATGGCACTTTAGAAAAAACACATATAGTAAGAATATTGTGAACCTGACTTAATATATGTATTTGTAGCTTCATATGAGGCCTCAAACATTAGAAACTTTATTTTATTTTTATTTTATATGTATCATATCAAGAATTTGATCACGTATTACGAATAAGTCAACCACAAATAAAATATATAAACTATAAACTCTTAAATGTAAAATATTAATTTTCAATGATAATAAATATAGGTTAGAAATCGCTATGTAAAAATTTCACATGACATTTGGTTTGTAGACCACCAAATATACATAAGATTGAGTATATCTTTTAAAAGAGTTCTATGTCATGACTTTGTTCACTTAAATTTTATTATACTGGATGCATTGTATTAATAAGAAATTAAGAAAAAATAATTAATTAAAAAAAACTTGCAACATAAGAATTAGGGAAAATGCACTTTTTTATCCTTTACTTTGGTTATCTTTGTTTTTGTCCTGTTAACTTTGAGTTGTTGAATTTCATCCTACATATTACAAAATTTATATTTTTGTCCTATTACCTGCTATACATGATACCTCTTTCGGTAAATATGACGTGAGATTTTGAGTTTCATCCTATAAATTATAAAATAAAAATTGATGTCATGTGAGATTTATCGTAATAGTTAATTGGTGTAGCAGGTAACAAGATAAAAAAAAACACATTTTTATAAGTTACAGGATACATTTCAAAATCTCAAAGTGAACAGGATGAAAAAAGAAGTCAATCAAAGTTAAAGGACAAAAAAGTATATTATCCCTAAGAATTACATACAATTATCTATAAAAATTAAGACATTTCACTAATGAAATATTGACAAACTAAATTAACGCATATACAGTTGCAAAATTAGGACACTATCTTTGCAGGCTTACAAATTTAAGAAACCATCTTTATGTGTTTATAACACTATCTTTAAAATCTTGCAAAATAAGGATACTGTCTTTTATTTTGGGCAAATTTAGGCCAAATATTATAAAATGTGAGTCAAATAAAGCCAGATTACAATATTCCCAATTGGTTGTATTATATAAAATTTGGCCTAAATTGGCTAAAATTAAAAGAGAGTTGTTTTGCAAGTTTTCAAATATACTTTCAGAATTTGGAAAGTTCGTAAAGATATTGTCCCAATTTTGCAAGTCCGTAAAGATAGTGTCCTAATTTTACAAACACACATAAGGTAGTGCCCTAAAATAACATTTTTCCCTTTTCCCTTATAACCAATTTAGTAAATGGTAACGAAGCGTATTAATTGTTTATTTAAAGAACATTAATTGGTTTTTTTTAGTGCGAACATTAATTGGTTAAAGTAAATTATATCTAAAAGTAATTATAAAGTGGTACATATATGAAACAATTTAGTTTTAAAACATGCTCTGAATAATAATATTTTATGATTAAAGTATGTATTACCACATTGAGGTTAATTATATTTTTAATCTATGACCAACGTTGTCTTAACTACGAATTGATATGTATACAATGAGTCATACCTTATAATTTGTTACTAAATTAACGCATACACGCAAGAAAATATTAATTATCTTATGAATGTTTGCAAAATTAGGACACTATCTTTTTGGGCTTAGAAATTTAAGAAACTATGTTTATGAGCTTATAAAATTAGAACATTATCTTTACAACCTTGCAAAATAAAGACACTACCTTTTATTTGGGCAAATTTAAGCCAATTTTAATAAGATGTGGGTCTAACAATGCCCAATTACAATATGTCCAGTTGACCGTATTTTATAAAATTTGGCCTAAATTGCCCAAAATTAAAAGAGAGTGTCCTAGTTTTACAAGTTTGTAAAGATATTGTTCTAATTTTTCAAGTTCCTGAAGATATTGTCTCAATTTTGCATGCCCGTAAATATAGTGTCTTAAATTTTCAAACACTTATAAGGTAGTGCCCTAAAAAAATCTCTTATAACCAATATATTTAAGAAAAGCATGTTGAGAAACCAAATAAATAAGGTCAATTTTATTGGAGAAAAGTATGAAACTTTTTCGAAAGATAAGTTCTCACGATAACTACTTCAGAGAATAGTTGAGAGCTAGTTGTTCTTTCCTTGTCGAATTAGAACCATAGTTAATTAATCTATTGGACATTATAGCAGCATTTGTTTAAAAATAAATTTTCTAATATATGAAAACTATCTTCATGCTAATTATCTACGTAATTATAGAAGTTGTTATTTATGACCACATCTTTCGATTAAAAGAAATTAAGGCCAAATTTTATGAAATGTGGATTAAATAAAACTCGTTTATGATATGTCCAGTTTGCAATATTTTATAATTTTTGGCCTAAATTGGCTAAAATTAAAAGATAGTGTTCTAGTTTTGCAAATTTGTAAAGATATTTTCCTAATTTTGCAAATTCTTAAAGATATTATCTCAATTTTGCAATCCCGTAAAGTTAATTTTACAAACACTCATAAGGTAGTGTTAAAATTTTAATTTCGATATAATTTTAAAATTGTAATTATAATTCAACAAACAATAAAAAATATTAAACATGAATAAATAGGAAATTTGAAAAATATTAACTTATTAGTATAACATAGTATTACTTAAAATTACATTTGATGTATAATTGCATGCCCAATTTTCCCCCATGGTAAGAAGATGCAATAACAATTGAACGCAAAAGTTTTACTCTAAAGATGGAACCACACATTTCAAATCTAAAGGTAACATTTGACAAAAAAAAAATGTCATAATTAAAAAAGAAATATTGTGTAGATGTTTGTGTAGGAACAATTGACTAATGTGTTGGTATTTATAATACACAATTCAACAATAAGAATTGATGTTTAAGCGCCAATCTTAATTTTTATTTTTTAAATTGAATTTTCCTCCTAGAAATTTCACATATACAGATTTTTCGAAAGAAAAAAAAGTTAAAAAAATCAAAATCCTACTCTAAAAAAAATATCTATATTTTAAAGTTTCAAATTTTATTTTGTAGGTGGTTTTTCATAAAAAAAAAAAGTGTTAAAATCTATTATTGATGGTAAAATATTATATTTGGTGGCAATATTTATTGGATATCATATGTTATTTCAGTGACAATATCTTTTTCGAATTATTTCAATTGCCTCCAACAAATTTTACATCTATCAATATTTTACAAAAATAAATTCCAAGAATATCTAAGAAAAGAACTGTAAAAAAATATATGGTTGCATAAATTTAATGTTTAAAATAATTTCATATTATACATAAATATTTTATTTTAATTGATTAAAATAAATTCAGATTTATTGTACTTCAGAGTAAGGTACTTTTTAAATTTATAACACTTAAATTGTTAGTAAAGAAACTTAATGTCTATTTTTTTTTTTTCATTTTGGCCAACACTATAATTTTTTAACCATAAAAAATTTATTCCACATATTTAAATATATATATATATATTTACATTAAGTATATAACATATAATAATCTTTTACTTATTTATCATTTAAAATACTATTTTAATATTTATATGTTAAAAAATACTATAAAAGAAATATTGAATTCCTTGTCTAGAAAAAAAATATTTGTACTTTACAGTTTAATAGTCTATTTTGGCGATATAATTTTATCCAAAAATAAACTTTTGTATTACAATCTATTATTGAAGGTAAAATATTATATTTAGAATCCAAAAACTACTGCAATTACTCCTCCAATATCCAAATTTAAAATGCCACAATGGTTTGTAGGTTAACGGATCATCTCTTCTTTGATTAACCGAATAAGGAAACTGTTATAACGAGATGTAAAAAAGAATTATCGTAAAAAAAATGACACAGATTTACGTGGTTCATCAACATTGTGTTGGCTACGTCCGCGGGCAAAAGAGAGGATACGTAAATAATAAAGGTGTTGTTAGACTAAAAACTAGTGCTGGATTTATAAGAGGATGTGGAAGATCTAGGCTAAAACATCAATAAATTGAGTGATAATTAACTCCGTAAATGCTCGAAAGTTCATCATGGATCAATGATGAAGAAGAAGTAAAATAAGCAATAAATGAGCCAAGATTTGCTAGGGGTTTCTACTCCCTGGACTTAAATAAGTGTGTATTTTTTGTATTGATGAATATTTATTTTTCTTGTACAAAGGGGGAACCTATTTATAGGTTTCACATATGGGGGGTATTTTGGTCTTTTCCGACCTCTCAGGAAACTGTTGCATTAAATGTCTGTAGTCCCTGAATGCGCGGGTGCCCGTCTGTCCTTGCTCTCAGGTGTCCGACCACTCTGGCGTTGCCACGTGTCTTCAAAGGACGATTCTCCGAACAATTACCCTTGTGAAGAATATTTCCTTTGTAGGTGGCACTTTGCTATATTTGGGGTGATCTTGTTTGATTCTACCACTTGCTCTAGGGATCTTCAGCCATTTTGGCATAAAAAGAGGTCGGAGATCGGTTGGATGCCGGTCTCTTACTCGTGTACGGAGATTGGGTCTGGGCCATATCTCCTGGGGCTTATTTTGATGCCGCTTTGCTCTTATGCTTTGTCCTACGGAGATCGGGGCCGGCCTTTGGGTGGGACCCGAGAGATCGAATCGGGCTGGTGAAATCGGACTACATCTAAGGTCGGACATAGTCGGCGAAGCCAAATTGGGCCGAAGTGATCGGTTGGGACCGGTGGGGTCGGAGGTCGTTTGGGCGTCGGTCTCAAGCCCGAATGAGGAATGTCATTGGCACCTTTGTCTTGTTTGGAGGTCGGTTACCGACCTCTAATTATTGTGGTCACAACAAAAGGTATTTATAAATTCCTAAAAGCCTGTGCTTCAAAAATAGGTCCAAAACTTCAAACGAACCCGAACATAATATACTCCAAGTCTCCAAGCGAGATCTCCAACCAGCTCAGCAGTGGTTTAAGACATATCAACAAAAGTTGGTTCCTATTGTTGGTCAAGAAAAGGTGAGGAGACAAAATTGAAGAATTAAAATTTGAAGTGTAAAAAGAAAAATAAAGGATATTATTAATAAAAATAATTATGAGATCTAAAAAACATAAATTAGGAGACAAAGCATAAAGTGAAAATGATTCATACATGAATCATTGAATCATTGAAAGGTATTAATTATTTTTATTAAAAAATATTAAGTGTTTTTACTTAAAAAAAAATATAAATTATATAAAAGTAAATAAATATTTTTCAATAAAAGCTGATAACCCATGAATCAATTTCACTCCAATCAGAACGGACCCCTCACCAACTGTGCGGAGGATTTAAGACATTCCAACGTGTTGCAATTTACTTCAAACATTCCTGCTGGTTGACTTTGGTGCCTTTTTCCCTTATTGAGCTGGAGAATTTGCAGGTCTTTTTCTCCTTTTTTTTTTTTTTTTAATAATAATTAATTTTTAACTCCGCTGCTAACTCTGTTTGCCTTTTTTTTTTTTTCCTTATTTTATCTTCTAATTTTCTCTCTCTTTCTATTTATTTATTTTACATACAGCTAACGCTTTGCTTGCCTCTCTTTTTTTATTATTTATTTTCACTTTTAACTTTTCCTCTCATAAATTGACTGCAATCTCTATTTTTTTTCCCCTTATTTAATGAAATAAGATCAATTTTTATAGTTAATTTTGCAGATTTTTTTTATTCATTCTAAATATTGATGAGTTTTACTTTTGTTCATGAGTTTGAAAATAACTATTTTAAAATACAACATATTTTATTACTATGTATCTCATTTTATTTATATAGTTAGTAAAATTATCTATTTATGAATAATTATAATTTTTTTTTATTTATACATATTTTTTATGGTTAAAAAAAAAACACCCATGTGTTTTATGTTAAATGCACAAAACACCCCTACATTTCATTAATTGAATAAATTTCTCATATGTTTAATAAAAGTAAGCACAAAATTAGAACTGAAAATCAAATCAAGTTATTCGATACTTGAGTCGAGATCGTTCGATAAAAGCTCGTTTGAGCTCGGTTTGAAATAGAAATCAAACAACCTTGAACATAAATTTATATTTGAAAACGCCTAAAACTCAGCTCGAACTCGAGCTCGACAAAAAAAAAAAAAGATAAATATATGTGTAAGAATGTCAAGATACTCGAGCTCGACTCGTGTTCGGCTCGATTAAAACTCGTTTGAGCTCGACTCAATTAATTATTAAACAAGCTTAAACATAAATATCAAAGCTCGATTATTTTTCAAACAAGTTTGAATACCAGTGCGTTCGACTCGGCTCGACTCATATACAACCCTACACAAAACCCTCTTATGTTTTCACTAAATGCATAAAATTTTCTTATGTTTAATAAAAGTATGCACAAGAATCCGACATATGTTTCATTAAATACATAAAAACCTCTATGTTTAATAAAATTATGCATGAAATTCCCATGGTTCTCTTTTTGATACCTTTAATATATACTCTGTTCGTCCCTTATTATCTGTCTCATTTTATCAATTCAGACAATCCACTTTTCTTATTAATTAAGATATCAAAATACACTTACACTCTTATTTATTATTTATATTATTACAAACTGGTGATTAATTTTACAATTTATTAGGGGCATTGTTGGAAAAAAATAGATAAAAATGCATTGATATTAATGGAGTAACATTTTAAAAAGAGACACTATTTTGGATAAAATTGGATAGTTAAAAAGGAAGGGAGGGAATACATATTCTACAGCTATTTATTTTCATCTAAGTTTGTGTGAGTGTTTTTGTTTAAACATATAACAATTATATAAATTCACGCTTCAATTTTATGCCGTTAGTATTTTTTGAACGAAAATGTGGTTAATGGTGTTTATATACGTACATTTATCAAGCATAGAGAAATTTTATGCAATCAATAAAATATAAGGATATTTTGTGCATTTATCATCCATTAAAATGATATTATTCGATGTTTACCCAATATTTAACTTTCCTGTGTAAATTATTTGGTTAGTATGTCATCATATTCGACACATAACGTGTCTACAGGATAGGGAAGAAGACCTTGATTACGCATATTGTCTTTGACTTGATAAAAGAATTAAAAAGTATACTAAATAATACATACGATATTTATAAATCTCGAAGACTTCGTCCCTTATTTAAGGCCTGCCCTATGTCGACATTTTAATTCCTATCATACTTAAATTTCTTACTATTTTAGGCTCACTCCACTCGTTTTTTCTCACAAATGTTGTCACAATGTCTACACTTACGTAACTTGTAAAATCTCCTTCCAAATTTCCCACACTAAATTCAACTAATTATAAATACCTCAAAAGAAGTCCAAATAAACAAAACAACCCATTTTTCAAATTCATTATGGAAAATTTTCCGATCAGAAATTTCTTCTTCGCCGCGCTAATTTTTCTTCCGGCGGCGGTTTCCGGCGAGTGCACGTGCGAGCCGGAAGAGGAGGACAGAGACAAGAGCCTCTCTCTCAAGTACAAAGGGGCGGCGATCGCGTCCATACTGGTGGCGAGCGCCATCGGCGTGTGCCTCCCGTCGGCGGGGAAGCGGTTTCCGGCGTTGAGCCCGGAGAGGGGGTTTTTCTTCATTGTGAAGGCGTTCGCCGCCGGGGTGATTCTGTCGACGGGGTTTATCCACGTGCTGCCGGATGCGTTTGAGAGCTTGACGTCGCCGTGCCTGCCGGAAAAGCCGTGGGGGGATTTTCCCTTCACCGGCTTCGTTGCCATGCTGGCGGCCATCGGCACGCTCATGGTGGATACTTATGCGACGTCGTATTACGCCCGGCGGTCGAGGGTGAAGGCGGCCGAGGGGAAGGAGGTTTCCGATGTAGAAACGGCGGTTCCGGTTCATACTCACGCCACCCACGGCCATGCTCATGGCTCCGTTTCGCTTTCTGACGAAACTGAGCTCCTCCGTCATCGTGTTATCTCGCAGGTATAAATAAATAAATGTATTAATTTCACACTTTCCTATAATTTTATATTTATTAAATTTTATCTAATATCCAACTTAAAAAATAATAGTAATTCAATGTATTAATTATTACCGTTCAATGTGAGCTACCTTCACTTAAATTTTGAGTTTAATTTCAAATCAATCTTAATTATTTAATTTTAAATTAATTTTAATTTTTCAAAGCTGGAAATTAAACTTAAAATTTAACGTACACTTGAGTATATTCTATATTTAAAATTTCGTGGAATATTTATGATGAGTTGTTATGACATTTTTTTTTATTCTTTTGATTTTGAAGGTGTTGGAGCTTGGAATTATAGTTCATTCAGTTATTATTGGGATTGCTTTAGGTGCTTCAGAAAGTCCGAAGACCATAAGACCCTTAATTGCTGCCTTAACATTTCATCAGTTCTTTGAAGGCATAGGTCTTGGAGGATGCATAACACAGGTATTTATTTCTCCGACCATCCATTTTATTTGTCTTTTTTAAAAAAAGAACTCAAAATAATTTCATTTTACTTATTTAAGAAAATGAAATATCACGTCCTAATTCCCCCCCCCCCCCCTTTTTTTAAATATTAGTATGCATTAATGACCATGTAAGCAACATAGTGGTAAAATAATCGCATTAAATGTCTACTTAATTACACTTTTTCACATTTTAGTTTGTTAAAAAATATAGAAAATTTGTTTTACATTTTGAAAATCACCTGCAAACCTCCCTTATTTTACAATTTCATGTGCATATATTTTTTAATACACTCTTATAGACAATAAAGTAAACAAGTTTACCATTAATTATTATAAAAATGGATGTAGTTTGAGTTACTAGTGTTTATCATTAACTCTGAAGTTTGTTTATGTTACTCGAGTCAAGTCCCACACGCGGACACATGTATAATTAGTTTTTTTGAATTGGTCAAACTTCATTTCTTTTCGCCGTATCTAGCCAAATTGTTACTATATTCAAAAGTAGATGCATATGCAACTTGTACACTGTCACTATCATACTTTGTATCATAGTATGGTGACAAACTTGTGGACTTTTAATGAAAAAAATATTTAAATTTTAACTCATTTTAATGGATCATAAAAAAAATGAAAAGTTTAGTTTCTATAAAAAAAAAAAAAAAATTAATTTGTATGTTGAATATTATTAGTAATTTTTTATTGCAAAAATTATTTCGTTAATCTGCTTACATTAACATAGTCTCAAATTTGCAATTTACTAAAGTATTTACTCAATTCAATTTTGATTCAGGCAAAGTTCAATACTCGGACTGTAGTATTAATGGCACTATTCTTCTCAATTACAACTCCAAGTGGAATAGCTATTGGTATCGGAATAACAAATGCTTATAGCGAAACAAGTTCAACTACTCTCATTATACAAGGAATTTTTAATGCTGCATCAGCAGGCATACTTATATACATGGCTCTAGTTGATCTTCTTTCTGCGGATTTTATGAGTCCCAAATTACAAAATAATGGAAAGCTTCAATTAGGGGCAAATGTGTCACTTCTTATTGGTGCTGGCTGCATGTCTCTCTTGGCCAAGTGGGCTTGATCACTTTGTGTTTTATTATGCCTATTTTTGTACATGTAATACTTCAAATAGGAATATATACATTTTGTAGCCACTTTATTACTGTCCTTCAACTCCATTCATGCGTTGAATCTTAAAATAAAAGAGGATAAAATGGAATTAAGAAAAGGATATTAGTATTTTCACCCTCAAAGTTCTCACCAAATGTCTTTGGATTCTAAAAATAAACTTATCTTCTCATAATGAATATTTCATTCATGCATGTTTTTCTTTTAATTATTTATCTTAAAAATAATATCAGAAGTTGAATTTTATTTATTGCATTTTCTAAATTGTAATTTGAAATAACGCACACTCTCATATACACCAATTACACGGTGCACTCACTCAACAATTGAAGTTGTTTACACTGTAAATGTAAGCTGATTATATTGAAAAGTATGGTTAGATTACACTTAAAAGTTTACACTGATGCCAACTGTTAAACTTTTCAGTGTACTCTAACCATACTTTTCATTGTAACCAAATCATATTTTCCAGCGTAAACAATTTCAACTATTGAGTGAGTGCATCATGCATTAAATGCACAAGAGAGTTACTCTTAAAATAATAGTATGCTTAAAATGAACGAGTTATAACTAATTAAAAGTACAAAAGAACACTAATAAAAAAAATTAATTCCTCCATCCCAAATGAACTTGCAAACTTATCATATCGGTCTGTTCCACACGAACTTATAAGTCCAAAAATGACATCAACTTTGCCCTTAAGTTTGCATCAACTTGGCATGACATAAATTTTCTTATTTATATCCAAAATTTAGTGTAAATTCGTTTGGGATGGAGAGATCATTGAATATTGCCGAAAATTAAAGCAACCCCAACCCGACCCGGTGGGTCCTTAGGTGGGGCGGGTTCTTGTATTTCTGGCAGTGCAAAATCTAAGACATAGTATTAGGAAATTATTTAAATTAATTTCACAATTTTCTAAATATTTGAAATTTTGGATGAGATAAATTCCTTTCGTTATATCAAATTCTCAGGCTTATGCCCATGTCCTGGGTTTAAAAAATTACTGACAATAACTCCATTAATATTAAATTATACAATTATTGTGTCTTATCAATCTTCTGCATGGTGGAGTTGACAACCACAGATTATAATCCAACCCACGTTGTGAGGGACAATATTAAGGAACTATATATATAAAATTATTTTATACTGTTGGGAAAATTTATAGGGGTGCCCGGAATCTATTCGGGATGAATTTTAAATACGAATTTAAATACAATTATTACTATCATGAATTAATCCTAATTAATTCAAATAATAATTCCAACAACTAATTATCATCATGCATGCTAAATTAATTTCACATATTTAACTAGGCGGAATTAAACAAGTAAATATGCGATTAACGTACCTCTCGTAGTAATGGCCTTTGGATATACGGGACACTCGTAATCACGTTCTATCAACCCAAAGCCTTCTCAAGTATTTCCCTTTTCACCTCACTTGATCGCCGGTGGGAGACGCTTTCAAGTAATTTAATAACTAAGGAAAAAGAAAAATATCTATGCTTCTTGATTTTTCCAACACATGGAATTATGTACTTGGGGATGAAAATATCACCCCCTATATATAGAGGTAATGGCCGAAAATTAGAGGCTTCATGGGCTTGGAGAAAATCTTTTCTTAATCTCTAAGAAATCTTGAATATATCTCATATATTCTTTTCTCCATAATAAAATATTCCACAAAAATCTCACACTTATTTTCAAAGCCATAAATTTCGAAAATAATGAGAATAAGAATCCAAGATTTGGATCTTCTTGAATATATGAGATAATCTTGTATTCCAAGAATACTTATCCTCCATAATATCTTTTCAAGAAAATCAACAAAATCTTTTCTTATTCTACACATGCAATTTTCGAATTAATCATGAAAAAATCAGCATAATATATTCTTTTTATTTTAATCACCTTATCATTATTGGGCTACTTAATGGGCTACTTGAGGGGCCTTAAGGAGAATTAAGATTGGACCTCCTAATGGACTTCTGAATTTCAATATTGAGCCCCAATATAATTCAGCCCATTAATATTAATTATTACCACTAATAAATTAATATTGCACTATCCATCTTAATCCATATTACGATAATATGGGCTCCCGGTTATTATTTCCCGCGTTTAAGATTATCAAGTCCATTAATTAATTGAGCTTCTGAATAGCTCTAAATTAATTAATATATTTCACCTTGGAGTAAAGACAGCTCAACATTATTATTCGTACCGAAGAAACTAATTCTTCACTTGCAAGATTTGGTACAATAAAACTTCTGAGCCCACCAAGGGGACTAATCACACGAGCCGTACTCGCACGCGTTTCTCCGTATTAAATCTTAGCAACCGTCGTATGATTAATATTACTGCCCAAGACACAAAGTTCGAAGTCACAATGATTCTCACCCAACATGAATCAAAGCAGTAACTACTAAGCACACACGGTCCTATTTAAGTGACGGAGATTAAGAAATCAACAACCACTGAGGTCTAATTCTTCACCTTTCAGAACAGAAGAATTTATCCTCGCTGTAGGACCTCTTCAACACATACTAAATGTGCTAGTGCAATCTCTTGGTCAAGACAGACCAATCTGAGCCTTACACATCGACCTTTCACGGCGGATTGTTCAATTCCACCTGGGTCGTGAATTGTACGTTTAGTTACAAGTAAACTGTTAATGTTGTCTTCCGTGATCGGGTATCACCACATTAACTACAATGTAACACGTACTATATATTGAACGGTTTGCAATAGAAATTCAACATTCAATTATATCTAAAGCAAATGTGATAAAAGAATTATTCTCATAAATCGAGTGTTTGATACACGAGTTATACAAAGTAAAAGCATACTTTCACGTATAACTCCAACAATCTCCCACTTATACTTAAAGTCTGCTTTTAGTATACATCACGCATGTCTTAGTGTAGTAGCTCTACGTGACATCATATGTCAACCTACACTAACCTAATAATTCCTCCCACTTATACTTAAAGCAGATTGGCAATCGTCTTGACTCCCATTCCATCCACATGTCTCTCGAATGTACTCAGAGGCAGACCCTTTGTGAATGGATTTACTAGGTTGTCCCCGACGCATATCTTTGCCACCTCTTTATCTCCTCTCTTAACGATTTCTCGTATAAGATGGTGTTTTCTTTCAATGTGTTTGCTGGCCTTGTGGGCTCTCGGTTCCCTTGAATTTGCAACTGCTCCGGCACAATGATTGTGATGGGCAAATTCGGAACAACGTCCAAGTCCACTAAGAAGTACTTGAGCCAAACCGCTTCTTTCGCTACTTCACAAGCAACTACTTATTCGGCTTCCATGGTCGAATCTGCGATGCATTTCTGCAAATCGCTTCTCCATGTCATGGCTCCTTCTCCCATGCGAAACACACTACCCGAGGTTGACTTTCTTGAGTCTATGTCTGATTGGAAATCCGAGTCCGTGTATCCTACGAGAACTAGACTATCCGACTGGTAAATCAGCATCTGCTCCCGAGTTCTTTTCAGATACCTCAAGATGCACTTTACGGCAGTCCAATGGTCTTTCCCGGGATTACTTTGATATCTTGCTACCATGCCTACGGCAAAACAAATATCCGGTCTCGCACACAGCATTGCATACATAAGGCTTCCTACGGCCGAAGCGTACGGAACACCTTTCATGTCATCTATCGCCGCTTGCGTCTTAGGGCTTATTTCTTTCGATAGATGGATTCCGTGCCTAAAAGGTACAAAACCTTTCTTGGAATCTTGCATGCTGAAATGCTTCAAAACAGTGTCAATGTATGAAGCTTGCGATAAGCCCAACATCCTCTTCTTGCGATCGCGAGTGATTTTGATCTCAAGGATGTGACCGGCTTCCCCTAAGTCCTTCATATCAATTTGTTTTGACAGCCATACCTTTACGTCTGACAATACCTTTACATTGTTTCCAATGAGCAGAGTATCGTCTACGTATAATACTAAGAATACCACCGCAGTTTCGTCACGCTTCTTATACACACAACTTTCGAACTCGTTTTGATCAAACCCATAAGACTTAATTACTTGATCAAAACACTGGTTGCAAGTACGCGATGCTTGCTTGAGTCCGTAAATGGATCTCTTGAGCTTACATACGAGATTCTCTTGGCCTTTTCCAATGAAACCTTTGGGCAGTTGCATATAGATCCCATCAAGACTTTCGTTAAGGAAAACTGTCTTGACATCCATTTGCCAGATCTCGTAATCTAAGTGCGCAGCGATCGACAAGAGAATACGGATGGACTTAAGCATAGCTACAGGCCACGGGCCACAAGCATTGCTTTGAAGGTTTCAACCCTTCCGTCCGGTCCTCTTTTCCTCTTGTAAACCCACTTGCATCCAATGGGTTCTACCCCACTGGGTGGCTCGACCAACTCCCACACTTGATTATGATCCATCGAACCCATCTCGGCTTCCATTGCCGTTTGCCATGACTCCGCGTCTTTGTCTTGGATTGCCTCGTCATATGTCCATGGGTCTGATTCAACACCGGGAACCAAATCCGAAGATTCTCCTATTCCCATGAATCTCTCGGGTTGCCTAAGAACCCTCCCACTACGACGGGGTTCCGGTTGTGAAGATGTGACATGTGTTTGACCTCTCAATTCTTCTAAGGTAATTTCACTTTTAGGTTTCCGATTGTTCATATAGTCTTCCTCCAAGAATTTAAAGTGTGTACTAATCACGGTCTTTTGATCCTTGGGACTATAGAACATACACCCTTTCGTTCCCGCAGGGTATCCTATAAACAGCCTTAATTCCGAACGTGGATCCAACTTACCGGCTTCCTTGTCTAGCATGTATGCCGGACAACCCCAAATCCGCAAATGTCTTAGACTAGGCTTGCGCCCGGTCCACAATTCCATTGGGGTTTTAGGAACCGATTTGGATGGCGCCAAGTTTAGAATATAAGCCGCCGTTTCCAAGGCGTTACCCCAAAACGACTTGGGTAAATCCGAATAACTCATCATGGATCTGACCATCTCTAAAAGAATCCGGTTCCTTCGTTCCGCCACACCGTTCTTTTTAGGGGTTCCCGGTGCGGTCAACTGGGATACGATCCCTTCGTCCGATAGGTAGTTTAAGAATTCATCGCTGAGGTATTCGCCTCCACGATCTGATCGTAGAAACTTGATACTCTTTTCCCTATGTTTCTCGGCTTCGGCCTTAAACTCTTTAAACTTTTCAAAAGTTTCAGACTTATGCCGCATAAGGTAAATGTACCCATATCTTGAGTAATCGTCAATGGAGGTAACGAAATACTCATACCCCATTCTTGCTTTGATCGTCATTGGACCACACACATCGGTATGAACGAGTTCTAACACTTCCATGGCTCTATTCCCCTTGGCTCCAAATGCCCTCTTGGTCATTTTACCATCTAAACAGGATTCACAAGTTGGAAACGGCTCAACTTGGAGCGATTCCAAGGATCCGTCTTTCACCAATCTCTCTATCCACTTTAGATTAAAATGACCTAGTCTAAGATGCCATAAAAGTGTTTCGTCCATCTCCGAAGAACGCTTTCTTTTATTGCTCGAAATGATCGACGTGTTATTAGATTCATTTTGAGTGGTGTGCACACTTAATCGTATAGAGATTGTTTACCAACGTTCCATGACAGATAACATCATTCTTAAAAGAAAACAGTAACAACTTTATTAAAAGTAACTGAATATCCATCAAAAAACAACTTAGAAACCGAAAATAAATTCTTCCTAAAGTTTGGAACGTATAAAACATCTCTTAAAATTAAAACTCTATCTTCAAAAGATAGGTGCACGACTCCCACTGCTTCGGCTGCCACTCTCGTAGCATCCCCCAAAGCGATTGTGATCTCATTCTTGCTAAGTCGTCGGGTTAGCTGGAACCCCTGAAGAGTGAAACAAATATGATCAGTTGCCCCGGTATCCACTACCCAAACATGGGCAGCATACGCCACAACAAATGTTTCAACGACTAAAGCATGAGACTTACCTTTCTTTCCACCCTTCTTAGGCTTAGAACAGGTCGCCCTCCAATGTCCCTTCTCACCACAATTAAAGCACTTACCCTTAGCAGCTTTCTTTCCACCTCCTTCTCCCTTTGCCTTGGGTTTCGCAACGGTTGGATTTGCTAGGGTCTGGCCCTTCGTCCTCTTCCTCTTCTTCCCTCCCTTGGGACCTGAAGAGGAAGACGGACCGTTTGCCACCATAGCAACGGTTTGGTGATCCATTAGAGTCTCCGCCGATACCAAAGCTTGCAAGAGCTCGGGCAAGCTATTTGCCCGGTCATTCATTTGATAGTTCAATTGAAACTGCTCAAAGCTCTTCGGCAGAGAATGGAGAACGAAATCGACCTTAGTAGGGAGGTCAAATTCCGCACCAAGTACTTCCAACTTGTTGAGATAACCCATCATCTCGATTACGTGATCCCTTACGGGCGTACCTTCCACCATTTTCAACGAAAGCATCTTTCGCATGGTGATTTGCCTAGCCGTACGGTTCTGATGTTGAAACATCGCTTCAAGATTTTGCATTATCTCAGAGGCGGTCTCCATGTGTTGGTGTTGGTGTTGCAACACATCTGACATTGAAGCCAGAATAGTACACCTAGCCATCTCATCGGAGTCTAACCATCTCTTATGCTCTTTCTTGTCCGCTTTGGTGGCATCTTCGGCAAGCTCTTGGGGTTTAGGAGTGGTAAGTACCCACTTGTGGTGTTGTGCGGTTAGGACAATGTCAAGGTTACATTTCCAATCAACATAGTTCTCACCGACAAGTTTGTTATCTTTAAGTATACTAAACAGTGGATTAAAAGGTTGCGACATGATGAACTGAGAATAAAACATACATTCATATCAATATCTAGAAAAATATGAAATTATCACATAATTCGATCACATCAATTATATTGAAACCTTAAAACAATATAATCATGCATCAGCCAACATCTCGAAACAATTTAAATGCGCCACGAGGGGTGGTCTATACATTTAAACACATTCAAGCGGATTACAAACTTAAAAGTTACAAATCCTTAATTCAAAATTAATAGTTGGCTCCCACTTTGACCACATAGAAACTGACAGGGACTCCGAGGGGAGTAAGTTAATATCAATTTCCTATGCCTAAGTAATAACCATAATTAAATACAGGATTATTATTTCGCTTTGAGCAAGCCACTCGTGGTGAGGGTCAATACCGCCACTAGTAATAATCCACAATCATCCTTTCGGAATTTATTCATGTGAAATCCGTTCTTTTGGCCGATCCGAGGGGGAAATGTATTCCAAAAGAACTTCACAAATAAATAAATTATGGAGGCCAAAATAATCCAATTTTAATATCCGGAATAAAATTGCGATTATAAAAACATACTTAGTAATTTTCGAAAGTAAGGTTTTTCTTGGACAATTAAATTCATGCAAACACATATTAACAAATAATAATAAGTGCACGAAATAAAACATCCATCAAAACAAAATTAAACACATTGGAGCACTCGAATCCAATTGTCACGGTTTAATTTCTTCACGTCTTGATGCGAAAAAATCGTCCTTGTTGCTTTCCGACGTTCGTCTCGACGTGCTCCCACTCGAACAACAACACTTCTTCAAAAACAGCATCGTTTGGGGTTCGGGACGACGTTTAAAATCTCACAGAAAAAAAACACGAACCGAAAAAATTCCACGGCCTGAGATACAGAACGCGTCGGCCCACGAAGTGGGCCCGCGCGCTTCCCGGCCCGAGAGGCGCTGGAAAAGCGCCCGAGGCGCGCCGAAGCGCAGCCCCGAGGCGCACCCGAGGCGCGCCCGAGGCGCTGCACGGAGGCGCGCCGAGGCGCGCCCGAGGCGCCCCGAGGCGCTGCAGTGCGCTGCCGAGGCGCGCGCGCGCCGTGCGCGCGGCGCCGTGCGTCCGTTGCGCACGGTGTGCGCCGTGCACCCCCGTGCGCCGTTTTTTTCGCCGTTCGTCCTCGTTTTCTTCACCCCTTGCATGATTTTACCTCCATACACGTGCCACGCATGTATGCGTCGTCCGGGTACGCCGTTTTTAATTCTTCGTTCTTCGTCACGATCCGGTTACAATTTATTTTTACAAAAAAAATAAATACTAGATCTAGACTAGTCTATTACAATGATCGAATCAAAATAAAAACAACTAATCTACTCGTGGATTTTCTCACGAGAAAAACGAATTCGAACGAATCGAATTAAAAACCAAATTAATTCACACGCATGAAATTAACAACATTAAAAACCATGACAATTGGATACCTGCAAAAAAGATCTAACAATTCTACTATCCAATTTCAATTTTAATGTTCAACAATTTAAATTCCAATTTAAAATTCAGAGCCCGAAACCGTGGCTCTGATACCAGTTGTTGGGAAAATTTATAGGGGTGCCCGGAATCTATTCGGGATGAATTTTAAATACGAATTTAAATACAATTATTACTATCATGAATTAATCCTAATTAATTCAAATAATAATTCCAACAACTAATTATCATCATGCATGCTAAATTAATTTCACATATTTAACTAGGCGGAATTAAACAAGTAAATATGCGATTAACGTACCTCTCGTAGTAATGGCCTTTGGATATACGGGACACTCGTAATCACGTTCTATCAACCCAAAGCCTTCTCAAGTATTTCCCTTTTCAACTCACTTGATCGCCGGTGGGAGACGCTTTCAAGTAATTTAATAACTAAGGAAAAAGAAAAATATCTATGCTTCTTGATTTTTCCAACACATTGAATTATGTACTTGGGGATGAAAATATCACCCCCTATATATAGAGGTAATGGCCGAAAATTAGAGGCTTCATGGGCTTGGAGAAAATCTTTTCTTAATCTCTAAGAAATCTTGAATATATCTCATATATTCTTTTCTCCATAATAAAATATTCCACAAAAATCTCACACTTATTTTCAAAGCCATAAATTTCGAAAATAATGAGAATAAGAATCCAAGATTTGGATCTTCTTGAATATATGAGATAATCTTGTATTCCAAGAATACTTATCCTCCATAATATCTTTTCAAGAAAATCAACAAAATCTTTTCTTATTCTACACATGCAATTTTCGAATTAATCATGAAAAAATCAGCATAATATATTCTTTTTATTTTAATCACCTTATCATTATTGGGCTACTTAATGGGCTACTTGAGGGGCCTTAAGGAGAATTAAGATTGGACCTCCTAATGGACTTCTGAATTTCAATATTGAGCCCCAATATAATTCAGCCCATTAATATTAATTATTACCACTAATAAATTAATATTGCACTATCCATCTTAATCCATATTACGATAATATGGGCTCCCGGTTATTATTTCCCGCGTTTAAGATTATCAAGTCCATTAATTAATTGAGCTTCTGAATAGCTCTAAATTAATTAATATATTTCACCTTGGAGTAAAGACAGCTCAACATTATTATTCGTACCGAAGAAACTAATTCTTCACTTGCAAGATTTGGTACAATAAAACTTCTGAGCCCACCAAGGGGACTAATCACACGAGCCGTACTCGCACGCGTTTCTCCGTATTAAATCTTAGCAACCGTCGTATGATTAATATTACTGCCCAAGACACAAAGTTCGAAGTCACAATGATTCTCACCCAACATGAATCAAAGCAGTAACTACTAAGCACACACGGTCCTATTTAAGTGACGGAGATTAAGAAATCAACAACCACTGAGGTCTAATTCTTCACCTTTCAGAACAGAAGAATTTATCCTCGCTGTAGGACCTCTTCAACACATACTAAATGTGCTAGTGCAATCTCTTGGTCAAGACAGACCAATCTGAGCCTTACACATCGACCTTTCACGGCGGATTGTTCAATTCCACCTGGGTCGTGAATTGTACGTTTAGTTACAAGTAAACTGTTAATGTTGTCTTCCGTGATCGGGTATCACCACATTAACTACAATGTAACACGTACTATATATTGAACGGTTTGCAATAGAAATTCAACATTCAATTATATCTAAAGCAAATGTGATAAAAGAATTATTCTCATAAATCGAGTGTTTGATACACGAGTTATACAAAGTAAAAGCATACTTTCACGTATAACTCCAACATATACCACTTTAAAAGTTTGGACATTTAAATGAGATGAAATTTAAAAATAAATTGTATTTTTAGTTGAGATGGAATTCTTTCATGGTATTAGAACCAAAAGACTCATGCCCACACGTTTAGAGTTTGATTCCCGCCGAAAGCAACTTCACTCGTTAATTCATTTATCTCCTTTCAAAGGGAAAAGTTGATAAGCCAATTCATAACATAAGTGAGGAGAGTGTTATAAGAATAAATAAATTAAATTTATATTTCTATACAAAATCCTAATTTTTAGATGAAATACAATTCTTTCAAGTGACAAGCTCATCTCAAACTTGGCCGTTGTCATTCTAAATTTGACATAAATTAAGTCTTTGAACTAAAGTCTAAAATGACGTTTAGTTTGAAAATTCTTCAAAATAGTAATTAGAATTAGAATAAATATGAGTAATTATAATAGTTAATGAAAACAAAAGATGATTCATAACACTATTTTTCCTTTTAAATAAGGTAATAATCATTATCCCATTTGATTACCTTTATATATTCTTACAATCACCATCCTCAATAATTTCCTCGTACTACAACCAACAATCTCTTATTTTGTCAATTCTTTTTAAAATTAGGATAAAAGACTAGTGGTATAAACCACCATAAAACAATCAATCATCCCATGTATCTCAAGGGCGGATGGAAAATCTCAATTTTAAATCAAGAATTCAAAACAAGCGGATTAAATAATGGTTTACCTTGAAGTCAATGTTTTCAAGCAAAGAAAAAAAAAAGGGGGTTTACTTTGAAGTCAATGTTGTCAAGCTATATAATAAATATGGCCACACAACTATGGCTGACTTTATTCTGTTCTTTTGTGCAAGTATCGGCACTTTCCTGTTGAATGACTTCAATACGAGGAAATCGGAAAAGAGTTATTCCAGCGCACTGGTTGGTCTGTGAGACCATTTCATCTTTGCCAAAAAGTAAATATAAAATAAAAACTTTTTATTATAATTATAATGTTATTTTCAAAATTATCACTATAATTAACTGCCTATATTTCAAACTCCTTCCACCCACAATTTTTTTTTACCTTTTACTGTTGGTTATAAAATTTAATAAAAATTAACATTCTTTTCAAAATATAGATAAAATAAAAAAAATAAAAATATTGTAAAGGGTATTATGAGACTCATTTATTTATTTGTGTATTTATTTCTAAAAAGAAAATGTGTAAAAGGTTGGTGGATAATCAAAAAATAAATGTGGGTAAAAGATTGATGGGTATAAAATGCATAGTATGAAGTTTGTTTACAGTGAAATTGATTTGCAGTATTTTTTATTAGACAATTTATATATTTTAGTGAAATATTGTCGGGCGTGAGCTTTTTGACTCTAATACCATGAAAGAATTCCGTCTCATCTAAAAGTCCGAACTTATAGAAAGTTGTAGAATTAATTCATTTAATTATTTTTCTAACAAACTTGTATTTCGCCATCACTTGTTTTTCCACAATCCGAGTTGTTAACTTTTCATAAATAATCACAAGAAGTTAGGAACAATGAAGTATATACAGAATCATAAGCTCAAACTAGGACTCTTGTATTTTGTTAACGATTCATTGAAGTTTAAAATTAGGACAAAAATGTAAGAATGAGAAAATTAGGGTATGATTAATATATTTGAATGGAATAACAGTTGAATGAAATGAACTCATTAATGGAATGAAAGTTTGAATAGAATGATTTAAGAATGATAATTCCTATGATTGGTATGGATTAGGGATGAAATGTAATTATTGTGTGTAACTATTTAAAATTAGTATTTTTATTGGTTGTTGAAATAATTATTTAATGACAATATTAATAATGATTGTTAGAATTTTATATATATTCGTAATAACAATATTTTTAATAAAAAATATTATTATTATTAAAATATATTTTTAATAATACTTATAATTATAAAAACTAACATTATACTACTATTATTTAATAATTTTTAATTTAATAACTTTTTTATTATTGTTGGAATTATTATTTAATATTAATTTATTTATTTTTTTGTAATTATTACATAATTCTTTTAAATGTATTATTATTATTTTAGTAAAATTATTAGTATTATATATTTTATGGTTATTTAAAATACTCTCTCCGTCCCAAACTCGTTTGCTACATTGCCAAAAAGGTCCGTCCCATACTCATTTGCTACATCTACTTTTGGCAAAAAAAAAATAACAATACTTTTTAATATTATATTCTCCATACACTAATAACCAAAAACATCTACTTTATCACGTTATCACTTTAAACACTATAAACAACTCTTTTCTTAATAACCGTGCAAACAGTAAATGGGAAGTTGAGTTTGGGACGGAGGGAGTAACTTTTGTAATCAGATATTTTCATTTATATTTTTATTAATATATAAGTAGTAATAACTATATATACTGTAGAAAAAATAATATTATCGTTGAAAATTATTATATTATTTTTATTGAAATTATATTAATATTATTATTATGGTTGAAATTGGTTATTATTATTTTTAATACTACTTATAATTTTACCAAGTATAATTATTTTATTGATATTTTTATTATTGAGTATTAATAATAATATTATTATTATTGACATGTTGGAATTATAAGATAATATTATATAAATGAAAATGTGTGATGATATTTTTGAAAAATAATCATTTCTTAATTTGTGGAATACATAAACTCATGTATTGTGGAAGGAACCACTATTCCACATTATTGGGAATCATTATTCATTGTGGAATCACTATTTCATTTTTTAAAACATACCAAATATAATATTTGAAATAGATTAAAAAATTATCCTTTCATATCATATTTATTCCATCGTACCAAGCATACCCTTATAACTTCAAGGTATACAAATTAAAGAAATAAGTGTAATCATAATATACTATAAAAGGAGAGGCTGTAGAAGCTGACATGTCAAGCCCACACCTCTCCATTTTAAAAATCTCTTCTCTCACTCACTCTATTAGAATTTAATCTCGACCGTCAATTGCTTGGATTAATCTTGAACGTTCATTTACACAATTTTTTTCTATATAATTCCTTGATTTCTCCCAAATCCTTCATTCCACACAATTCTCTCCAGATCATTTAGGTTCGAATCCTTTCATCTAGATTTTACTTATGTTTAAATTTCAATTTAATTTCAGTATATCAATCTTAATATGTATGTGTCACTTTTTGTTATTTGTTCCTCAAATCTTCTTATTCTTTCTATTGTAAATAAGCTTTAACGATTTTTCACTTCGTGTTTTAGCCAGGATTCAATTTAGGGTTTACTAGATAGAGGTTAATGATTTTTTTTTTACAGGATGTGTTCTTACCGCGGACGGTATGTATACCATGTATTTTTCACCTATTTAAATTTAACCATTTTTGGTAGTTTCACATGTGGTTTCATCTTTTTCTATCTCTATTATAGCTTTTTTGATGTTTTCTTTTTTTTAATGTAAATTTTCTCATATTCTTGATATGTGTATATTAAAAAAAAAAAAAACTAATGACGAATCCATGATTCCATGTGCAGATGGATTATGCTTCAAAAACTAATCCATATTCTCTACTTTGATAATTTCATTCCCAATTAATGCTTATGGTATCACGGGATAATTTGGATTGGAAAGAGTACTTTCACTTTGCTGGAATTGTCGAAGGATGAAGAAGCTTTTGGATTTATGTAGTCATAGGTAGATAATTTTCAATAATTTTTTATTGTGAAAAAGGCTACCATTTTAGGTAGTAAAAAAAAGGTATAATTCCATATCATATGGGATTTTGATTTTGTTTTTTAATATTTTAGTTACTAATACATATGGACGTCTTAGTGATATTGTACACTATTATTTTTAATTAATATATATTTCATTTGAGTTGTGCATAATTCTATCTTATTATTTTATCAATTGCTTTAAAGTTTGGAATCGTGCTGTTTTGCATAATAAATGCATTATTTATTGAATTTAATGCCTAAATTTGTTATAATCATAACCCAAAAATTTATGGGGCGTAAATTAGTTTGAGTTGCCGTTTTATTATTCCTTAAATATAGTAACTGATAAATACTCCATTAATTTACCTTTAAAAAAAAGACATAAATACTCCATTAATTAATTATAAAAAAGTTCATTTTTGTCAAGTAATTATGAATGTTTCAACTTTCAAATAATTATATTTTTATTTAGTCATTTAGTAATTAAAGTAGAGTATAATATAATTTGTTGTTCATTTAATTTGTTACAAATTAGGATTAGTTACACTTTGACTATTTATCCTCTTACCCTGTCAACGTCTTAAATACTAATTTGCAAAGTGGTTTTATTTTTATTTTTAAATTAAAAGGAGGCATGATTTTGGAGCTGTGATTTTAGATTAGACACGATTATTATAGTTGGGTCAAATTAAGTAAATTTATAAATATAAAGTTGTAATAAAATTGACAAACAAAAATATCATTGATTGTCTGAATAATCCTAAAAAAAACTTAAATTGCATGATTATGTACATTAAATTGACATAATTAATTTATTAAAGTCAATTAATTTCTTTAATTTAAAGTAGGAAAGTTTTTCTTTATAGGAAAAAATTTAAGTTCAATAGTAAAATATTAATTTATTACAAATATAAAAACATAAATAAAGTGTATTACTAAATTACTATTGACATTGAATTATAAAAATAATACATTTAACGTGGCCACATATTTTTAGTATAACAGTTAATAGTCATTAGTGTAACCAAATAATATTTCTAAGTTAGGTATTTAAAAAAAATCATCTCCATCAACAATTCTCAAGATGTTCTCCACTTATTCCTTTTTCTCATGTGTTATCATTAATATTGTTATTTTTTTATTATTTTACTAATATTAACATTATCTAATTGCACTAATTCCACCACCAATTTTTTTTTACACCAATATAAATAAAGTGATAAATTTTAGTACATAAACCACTATACTTAATTATCGATCAATTTTATTTTATTTATTATAGTTATAATTTGGATTTATATATTTTGAAATATTATGATAAAATTGAAATTAACGTATTTCAATAAAAGTTATTGTCAATCTGAGATCTCAATATTTCAACTTGAAATTTTGCATATAATGATTATGGTAGAAAATGAGTTTAATTCTTCTTTCTCCCCCCAAAGTATATTAATATTATATATATTCAATAAATATTGGGATTAAAATTAGAAGTTTTTATAATTGGTATTAGATCAACCAATTAGACCATGGGGGTAATACCAATATTCGTCGATTTGAATTAAATGTAGAGTAAATGGGATGGTTGAGATTGATAATGAAAATAGAATAGTTGATCAAATCAATATTTTTTTAATTAATTGTTAATTGACGTTACATGTCCATTTTTATAACTATATATATATTTAAAAATTTATTTATGTTGATGAGTTAAGTGATCAATTACACATGTTTGCCAAAAAAGTATTGCATAAATTTAGGTAGTCTAATTATTTGTCCTCCAATAAAAACTCATAAAAACACACATTTAATAGCATGCATGTTAACTAATTATAATAGGAATAACGTATAGTTTGTGAGAATTAGTTGACATACATAATAATGTATATTGAATAATTGATAAAATGAAATTAATAAATTCTGGTGTGATCAGATAAGAATAGATAGTGACTAAATGTGCATATTGTTTGATTGGCTGACTAAATAATTATTTATTTGACATAATGTAATTAATCATATAATCGGTGCACGATCATGTAAATTGAGCAGTGTCAAAATTTTGAATGCTGAATGCATGTTAAAATATTGGTATATGATCCGGTAATTATTGGAAACTAATATATAATGTATTAAATTACCTCCAACATTATATTCATCACACAATAATTCGTATTTACACAAAAATAATGATCACACAAGCAACAGTTGTAGCACACCTTCGTTCAATTACTGCACAAAGGAAACTTCATGTACATGATCGAAAGTAATATGAGCATCGAGAACAAAGATTAGTGTTTGTATAATTAAGATATTGTCTTTGCGAATTTGTAAAATTGAGACCATATCTTTACGAACCTTCAAAATTATGACAGTATATTTACACTATTGCGATGGAATTTACACTCCTTTATGAATATTTTGAGATTTCGCACTTTCTAATATTGTGATTTTGCATTGGTTATCGATATTTTTTTTACCTTGGTTGAATCAATTTCTCCTTTAATAGGGTGTTTATTCTTTTAGCAGTAGCTTTAAATGCATTTATAATTTTCATGATTGTGCATGATTGCTCCTTTGATCCTTATCGTCCACTGCCGCGACAGTGTGTATAAATTTGGTGTGCCTTGAGGTGCAATTCACTTTCGGCTGGTTATTTGTGATTTTTTTTTAAAAAAATTGTATTAGTTTTATAATTTTTTAAGATATGTACCAACATGTGTTAGTTGTTAATTTGAAGTCAATTCTTTGTAAGTTGATTATGAAGTTAGGTTATGTGTCGGCTGAGTATGAGACCCTTGATGTTGGTACCGAGTTTGTTCCCATGTTCAAATCTATTGTCTATATTCGTGACGTTTGTGGAGTTCACGATGTCCATGGTGATTTTTTCGATTCCTCTGAGGAAGCGGAATATGATGTTGCTTATCGTGGAATTAATTATTTAAAAGAATTGTATTCTATTAAGATCATAGATGTTACCTCTTATTAGTATTGTGTATGTTGAGCGTTCCAGATATATCGATAATAAGAATAATTTTGCTATTATCCTCAATAATGGATAACATTGTGTGTTCCTAGATTGATGTTGCGTGTATTTTTTTCTTTTAAAAATAGATAACACACTTTGTTGATACGGTTTACTACTCTTTGATTGGTATTATGAATATAAATTATTGAAAACATCTGGTGCTCTTTGGTGTAGTCGCCTAATGCTCTATGTAAATGAGAGTTCATTTAGTTGTGGGTTGGTTAATTGTCTTCGATTTAATATTGTATGAATTTGGTACGATGTCGCAAGAACTCATTTAAAGACTCCGATCTCCTGTTTTTTGGTATGTTGTCGGATTATCGAATAAAATTCCACAATTTATGTAATTGTAACTACCCTTTGTAGTTGTTAATATAAAAAATTTATAGGGGTAGGATAAAATTTAAGTCACTTATCTTTACCCAATTTTGGTTTCAACCAATTAACTTTGCCACTTAAAATTATTTCTTTAAGTGCACAATTATTTTGATTTTGGTCCTTATTACTTGCTCAGAGGTAACAATACAACACAAATTACTTTTTGATTGATTGGTGATAAGGATGTCAATATATATATATATATATATATGTGTGTGTGTGTGTGTGTGTGTGAATAAATAATTTCTAATTAATTGAAGATACGACGCATGTTAGGGATATAAATTATATTCACCATTCTTGATGATATATATATATATATATATATATATATATATATATATATATATATATATTATAAATGCAAGATAAAATTTAAGTCTCTTATCTTTACCCAAATTTAGTTTCAATCCCTCGATTTTGCTGTTTTGAGATTCATCCTTTAAGTGCACAATTATTTAGATTTTGGTCCTTATTACTTGCTCATAGGTAATCATACAACGCAAAATATTTTTTGATTAATTGAAGATACTCATACCAATATATATATGTGAATAGATTATTTTTAATTAATTAAAGATATAACAAAAATTTGGGACGTGACTTACACTCACAACTTTCGAGATAGAAAATATCAGCCACATAATTAATAAACCAAACAATAAGATTAAATTGTCGAATTATCAAAAAAAAAATCCGCAATTTATATAGTTATAACTTCTCTTTGTAGTTGTTGATATAAACAAATTTGTAAGGGTAAGATTAAATTTAAGTCATTTATCTTTACCCAATTTTGGTTTCAATCGCTTGACTTTGCCACTTTAAAATTAGTCCTTTAAGTGCACAATTATTGTGATTTCAGACCTTATTATTTGCTCGCAGGTAGCCATACAACACAATTTTTTTATTAGTTAAAGATATTAATGTCGTTATATATATGTGAATAATTGATTTCCAATTAGTCGAAGATATAACGCAGGTTAGGGATGTAACTTTCATTCACAATTCTTGAGAATTTTTTTTTGTAAATGTATGATAAAATTTAAGTCCCTTATCTTTACACAATTTTGGTTTCAATCCCTCTACTTTGTTATTTTTAGATTAGTCCATTAAGTGCACAATTATTTAGATTTTGGTCCTTATTACTTGCTCACATGTGACCTTGCAACGCAAATTGTTTTTTGATTAATTGAAGATATAAATACCAATATATATATGTGAATAAATTATTTTTAATTAATTAATGATATAACTTAATTTGGGGATGTGGTTACACTAACAACTTTTGAGAAAGAACATAACAGCTATAAATTATGTAATTGTAATTACCATTGGTAGTTGTTTATATAAAAAAAATTGTAGGGGTAGGATAAATTTAAGTCCCTTATCTTTGCCCAATTTTGGTTTCTATCAATTATCTTTGATGCTTTAAAATTAGTCCTTTAAGTGCACATTTATTTCGATTTTGGTCCTTGCTTGCTCACATGTAATATGCAATGCAAATTATTTTTTGTTTGATTGATGATAAGGATCGATGTTGATATATATATATATATATATATATATGTTAGTAATTAATTGAAGATATAACGCATGTTAGTTATGTAACTTACATTCACAATTCTTGATGATTTTTTTTTTTTGTAAATGTAAGATAATTTAATTCCTTATCTTAACTCAATTTAGGTTTCAATCCCTCTACTTTGTTATTTTGAGATTTGTCCTTTAAGTGCACAATTATTTAGATTTTGGTCCTTATTATTTGCTCACAGGTAACTATGCAGCACAAATTATTTTTTGATTAAATTGAAGATATAAATACCAATATATATATAATTATATTTAATTAATTAAAATTTAACTCAAATTTGAGACGTGACATACACTCACAATTTTTTAGAAAGAAAATAACAATCATACAATTGATATACCAAAGAATAAGGTTAAAATTTGTGATAAATCAAATTGTCGAATTATCAATAAAAAAATAATTTGCAATTAATATAATTATAAATACTTTTCATAGTTGTTGATATAAAAAATTGTAAGGGTGAGATAAAATTTAAGTCACCTATCTTTACCGAATTTTGGTTTCAATCGCTTGACTTTGCCACTTTAAAATTAATCCTTTAAGTGCACACCTATTGTGTTTTTGTTCCTTATTATTCACTCGCAGGTAGTCATACAACACAAATTATTTTTTGATTAGTTAAAGATATAAATGCCGATATATATATGTGAATAATTGATTTTCAATTAGTTGAAGATATAACGCAGGTTAGGGATGTAACTAACATTCACAATTCTTGAGGAAAAAATTGTAAATCTAGGATAAAATTTAAGTCTCTTATCTTTAACCAATTTTGGTTTCAATCCCTATACTTTGTTGTTTTGAGATTAGTCCTTTAAGTGCACAATTATTTAGATTTTGGTTTTTATTACTTGCTCACAGGTAACCATATAGATCAAATTATTTTTTTGACTAATTGAAGATATAAATATCAATATGTATATATGAATATATTATTTTTAATTAATTAAAGATATAACCTAAATTGGGGACGTGACTTACACTCACAACTTTTGAGAAAAAAAAAATAACAGTTATACAATTAATATACCAAAGAATAAGATTAAAATTTGGGATAAATCAAATTGTCGAATTATAAAAAAAAATAAAAATCCGCAATTTATATAATTATAAGTACTCTTCGTAGTTGTTGATATAAAAAAAATGTAAAGGTAAGATAAAGTTTAAGTCCCTTATCTTTATCCAATTTTGGTTTCAATCGCTTGACTTTGCTACTTTAAAATTAGTCCTTTAAGTGCACAATTATTGTGATTTTGGTCCTTATTTTTTGCTCATAGGTAGCCATACGACATAAATTATTTGTTTATTAATTAAAGATAAAAATGTCGATATATATATACATATATATATATGTGTGTGTGTGTTTGTGAGTGTGAGTAATTAATTTCCAATTAGTTGAAAATATAGCCAAATTAGGGATACAACTTATTGCGTCGAAATTAGGGATATAACTTATTTGAAAGTTCTAAGTCTTGATGTTGAGGGCAAGCCGTTGAAATATACAACAAATATTGTGTATAAAGAGATTTTTAGAAATTTGTAATACTTTTGAGGTGAGACTCAATATTTATAATCTATGGGTGGACGAATCTCATATATTTTTTCCATCATTCATAATTTAACGATATGTTGTTGCTATGGAATAAAATGTAAATCTTATTGAGAAAAACAACTTTTTAGAAACGGGTGAAAATGTCGTGATGATTTATAAACCCGCGACACTCGCGGGTCTAACACTAGTTAATTATATACACCTAACATCAATTCATTTTTTAAATCTTTAATAGGTCATGGAACCTATAAAAAAGCGGGATGATGAGTATCAATACATGAAAAAAAAATCATAAATGAAAATATAAATTTTTATACTGAATAATATTTTCTCCATCGGTCCCCATTTGTTTTCGTGTAAGGAGGCTTTATACGAATTAAGAAAATCAGTATAAGTATACATGTGTAATGTGACATTGTTGTCCTTTTATTTATTTATTATGCGATAATTTATTCATTCATTTAATGCATATTATCGCAAAAAATAAGTGGAGGTACAAAATTGTAACAAGATATTTAAATTTTCTCATATTAGTACAAATGACAATTATTTTGAGAAAAAAAAAAATTAGAAAGACCAAAAAAAGAGATGGTGGAATATTATATATATAATTTCAATCTGCGGTTACTATTACACTTGTTATATTTGAAATTTTCAGAATTACACACCCTAAAAATAAAATGACATTTTTCTACAAAAAATCAATAAAGTATTATAAAATTATTTTTCTGACTTTTTGCCCATGACTTGACATAAGGCTTAAACTACACCTCCTAAAGAATGGTTTACTTTGAAGTTTGAAGTCGAATTCATCGCACCAACAAAATCTGTCCATAGAAATTGATTTCCTACAGTTGTATTTATTATTCTGTCCTTTGTATAGAGGACTGATCCCTTTCTCTTGATTCATTTTTTTTATTTTATTAAATTGTCACAATTATGTGGGGTGATGCTTTGTTAGTATTTTGGTGGATGAGAGATGAGATGAAAAAAGTTAGATAATAGAAAATTAAAGGAGCACTAAATATTTATTTGGTTATGGAAAGGGATAACATTTTCTTTTAAATAAAATACAAATTATATATCTTTTCTTCATTTTATATCGAGATAAGATTATATATATTTATATATAGACAAACTCTCATATGCATCAAATGCACGGTGCAATTACTCAACAATTGACAATGTTTACACTAAAAAATGTGGTTGAATTACACTGAAAACTGATTTTTAATGTAAACTTTTCAGTGTAATCCAACCACATTTTTTAGTGTAATTGGAACAAATTTTTCAGTGTAAACAATGTCAATTGTTGAGTGAGTGCACCACCATACACCAAGTGCACAAGGAAATTACTCTTATATATATACTCACACCGACACGCGGATTCTAGTATGCATTTAAAAATTAACACTAATATGTTATATTGTGTTTTTTTTTTTTTTTTGGCAATTAGGTATTATTGATTATTTTTTGAGGTATTTTTTTCAAAATCTAAGTATATATCATGCATTCAAGTGCACATTAAAACTACTTTTATATATATATATGTGTGTGTATATATATAAAAAATAATTAATAATTTTTCTTGCAGTTAAATAATACCATGCACTTGGATGTATATAAAAAGTTGTGAAAAAAGAATGGAACTTCATCATAACTTCTTGCTTATCCAAAATATTTTAATTAATCTGGAGATTTAGTCAGTGGTTTATCATCAACAGGGACTAAGAATTAGGAGTGCATGACTGAATTAGTGATTGGATGATCTGTACTAGTTTTATTTAATTTATAAATATATATTTAATATGTCACATAAATATAAATATTGTGGGAATCAATAAAAAAAAAAACTTTTACAATTATAATTTTAGGGTATGTTTGTTTTGAGACTTATTTTATTAGTTTTTGGACTTTGCGATTCACACTTCATATGAATTTGAGATTTAAAATCAAGTTTTCAAACTAAAATCAAGATTTAAAATCAAGTTTTCAAATCTCAAACTAAATCTAAACTTAAAAATATACCTATAAACCTATTACTACTTTTCACAAAATTCAATACAATCACACCATTATTTTTTTTATCACCCACTCAATCTCTCTCCTATTTTTCTCTCACACAATACAGTAAAATAATAGTACAAAATATATCACTATTAAATATTGATTTGATATAAAGTAAAATTTCACTCTATCAAAATCTCAAAACAAACACATACTTATACTCCCTCAAATTTTGTTTCTCCGTTGACTTTACATGGAGTTTAATGCAAGAGTTGAAATTTAGTATTTAAATGAATAAAATAGTTTTGGGAATGATGAATGGTGAATAAATTAATATTTAAATGAATAAAGCAGTTGAATGGTAGGGGTGAAGTTTAAGAAGATAAATCACTTAATTTCTATTTTGGAGATGTGAAAATAAAATTGGAATGAATCATTTTAACAAATAGGAAAACAAAACTGAGATGGAGAGAATATTATTCATTAAAATTTTCACGTACAAACATACTCTTACAGAATCATATTTTAATGAGAAGTAAAATTTAATTTGAAAGTGGAGCATTATCTCATACGAGTTTGTTTCATATGCAAGACCATCTCAGCATTCTCAAATAGTTAATGCCCGAATTAAGTATCCAAATTAAAAATAAAAAAGAGGCCCAAATAAAAAATTAAATGAAAAATAAGGCCCAAAATATAAGATACTGCAAGAAGGAACAATAAGGTCCAAAACTAGAACGGATGCCCAAGAAAATTAAGCTAAGGCATAAGGGCTTGTTTGTTTTCAGCTTACGAAGTTCGGATGGGGGATGGACCTCCCCCCATCCCGGCCATTTTTCGAATTTGCACATCCCATCCCCCATCCATATGTTGGAGTTATACGTGAAAGTATGTTTTTACTTTGTATAACTCGTGTATCGAACATTTGTTTATGAGAATAATTCTTTTATCGCCTTTGCTTTAGATATGATTGAATGTTGAATATTTATTGCAAACAGTTCATAATAGTACTAGTTACATTGTAGTTAATGTGGTGATGCCCGATCACGGAAGACAACATTAACAGTTTCCTTGTAACTAAACGTACATTTTCACGACCTAGGTGGAATTGAACAATCCGCCGTGAAAGGTCGATGTGTAAGGCTCAGATTGGTCTGTCTTGACTAAGAGATTGCACTAACACATTTAGTATGTGTTGAAGAGGACCTACAACGAGGATAAATTCTTCTGCTCTGAAATGTGAAGAATTAGACCTCAGTGGTTGTTGATTTCTTAATCTCCGTCACTTAAATAGGACCGTGTGTGCTTCATGGTTACTGCTTTGATTCATGTTGGGTGAGAATCATTGTGACTTCGAACCTTGTGATTTGGGCAGTAATATTAATCATACGACGGTTGCTAAGATTTAATACGGAGAAACGCGTGCGAGTACGGCTCGTGTGATTAGTCCCCTTGGTGGGCTCAGAAGTTTTATCGTACCAAATCTTGCAAGTGAAGAATAAGTTTCTTCGGTACGGGTAATAATGTTGAGCTGTCTTTACTCCAAGGTGGAATATATTAATTAATTTAGAGCTATTCAGAAGCTTAATTAATTAATGGACTTGATAATCTTAAACGCGAGAAATAATAACCGGGAGCCCATATTATTGTAATATGGATTAAGATGGATAGTCCAATATTAATTTATTAGTGATAATAATTAATATTAATGGATTGAATTATATTGTGGCTCAATATTGAAATTCAGAAGTCCATTAGGAGGTCCAATCTTAATTCTCCTTAAAGGCCCCTCAAGTAGCCCAATAATGATAAGGTGATTAAAATAAAAGATAATATTATGCTGATTTTTCTTCTTTATTTTCGAAAAAGGCAATATTTTGTTGATTTTCTTGGAAAGATATTATGGAAGATATGTATTCTTGGAATGCAAGTATATCTCATATATTCAAGAAGATCCAAATCTTGGTCCTTGATCCTATATTTTTCGAAAATTGGCTTATAATAAGGAAGCCCAAATAAGCCTAAAAAATTCGGCCACTACCTATTATAAATAGGGGGTGATTATTTCATCCCCAAGTACATAATTCCATGTGTTGGAAAAATTAAGATCATAGATATTTTTCTTTTTTCTTAGTTATTTAAATTATTCGAAAGCATCTCCCACCGGTGATCGAATAAGGCGAAAGGGAAATACTTGAGAAGGCTTTTGGGTTGATAAAGCGCGTACGTGTTTATCCCGTTTTATTTAAAGACCAAGTTCTACGAGAGGTACGTAAGTCACATATTTTCTTGTTTATTCCGCCATAGATTATATGTGAATTAATTCAACATGCATGATGTTAAATTGGTTGTTGGAATTATTATTTGAATTAATTAGGATTAATTCATGCTAGTAATAATTGTATTTAAATTTCATCCCGAATAGATTCCGGGCACCCTTATTTTCCCAACAACTGGTATCAGATCCACGATTTCGGGCTCTGATCTTTAAATTGGAATTTAAATTGTTAGACATTAAATTGAAATTGGATAGTAGAATTGCTTGATCTTTTTTGCAGGTATCCAATTGTCATGGTTTTAATGTTGTTAATTTTTCATGCGTGTGAATTAATTATTTTTAATTCGATTCATTCGAATTCGTTTTTCTCGTGAGAAAATCCACGAGTAGATTAGTTGGTTGTATTTTGATTTGATCATTGTAATAGACTAGTCTAGATCTAGTATTTATTTTTTTGTAAAATAAATTGTAACCGGATCGAGACGAAGAACGAAGAATTAAAGACGGCGTACCCGGACGATGCATGCATGCGTGGCGCGTGCATGGACGTAAAATCATGCATGGGGTGAGGAAAATGAGAACGAACGGCGAAACCCGGCGCACGGGGTGCGTAAGGCGCACGACCCGCACACGATGGGTGCCCGATGCCGCATGGGCGCGCGCGAGAGGCTCGGCCTCTCGATGCTCGGCGCCCTGGCGCTCGGCAATCAGCGCTTCGGCTGCTTGGCCGAGAGGCGCGCGGGCCCACTCCGTGGGCCGACGCGCGCCGTATCTCGGGCCGTGGAATTTTTTTCGGTTCTGTTTTTTTCGTGTGATTTTAAACGTCATCCCGAACCCCAAACGATGCTGTTTTTTATGAAGTGTTGCTGTTCGAGTGTGAGCGTGTCGAGACGAACGACGGAAAGCAACAAGGACGATTTTTCGCATCAAGACGTGAAGAAATTAAACCGTGACAATTGGATTTGAGTGCTCCAATGTGTTTAATTTTGTTTTGATGGATGTTTTATTTCGTGCACTTATTATTAATTGTTAATATGTGTTTGCATGAATTTAATTGTCCAAGAAAAACCTTACTTTCGAAAATTACTAAGTATGTTTATTTAATCGCAATTTTATTCCGGATATTAAAATTGGATTAATTTGGCCTCCATAATTTATTTATTAGTGAAGTTCTTTTGGAATACATTTCCCCCTCGGATCGGCCAAAAGAACGGATTTCACATGAATAAATTCCGAAAGGATGATTGTGGATTATTACTAGTGGCGGTATTGACCCTCACCACGAGTGGCTTGTTCAAAGCGAAATAATAATCCTGTATTTAATTATGGTTATTACTTAGGCATAGGAAATTGATATTAACTTACTTCCCTCGGAGTCCCTGTCAATTTCTATGTGGTCAAAGTGGGAGCCAACTATTAATTTTGAATTAAGGATTTGTAACTTTTAAGTTCGTGATCCGCTTGAATGTATTTAAATGTATAGACCACCCCTTGTGGCACATTTAAATTGTTTCGAGATGTTGGCTGATGCATGATTATATTGTTTTAAGGTTTCAATATAATTGATGTGATCGAATTATGTGATAATTTCGTATTTTTCTAGATATTGATATGAATGTATGTTTTATTCTCAGTTCATCATGTCGCAACCTTTTAATCCACTGTTTAGTATACTTAAAGATAACAAACTTGTTGGTGAGAACTATGTTGATTGGAAACGTAATCTTGATATTGTCCTAACCGCTCAACACCACAAATGGGTACTTACTACTCCTAAGCCCCAAGAGCCTGCCGAAGATGCGAGCAAGTCGGTCAAGAAAGAGCATAAGAGTTGGTTAGACTCCGATGAGATGGCTAGGTGTACTATTCTGGCTTCAATGTCAGATGTGTTGCAACACCAACACCAACACATGGAGACCGCCTCTGAGATAATGCTATATCTTGAAGCAATGTTTAAACATCAGAACCGTACAGCTAGACAAATCACCATGCGAAAGATGCTTTCGTTGAAGATGGTGGAAGGTACGCCCGTAAGAGATCACGTTATCGAGATGATGGGTTATCTCAACAAGTTGGAAGTACTTGGTGCGGAATTTGATCTCCCTACTAAGGTCGATTTCGTTCTCCATTCTCTGCCGAAGTGCTTTGAGCAGTTTCAGTTAAACTATCAAATGAATGACCGGGCAAATAGTTTGCCCGAGCTCTTGCAAGCTTTGGTATCGGCGGAGACGTTAATGGATCATCAAACTGTTGCTATGGTGGCAAACGGTCCGTCTGCCTCTTCGGGTCCCAAGGGAGGGAAGAAGAGAAAGAGGATGAAAGGCCAGACCCAAGCAAATTCAACCGTTGTGAAACCCAAGGCAAAGGGAGAAGGAGGTGGAAAAAAAGCTGCTAAGGGTAAGCGCTTCAATTGTGGTGAAAAGGGACATTGGAGGGCGACATATTCTAAGCCTAAGAAGGCGGTAAAGAAAGGTAAATCTCATGCTTTAGTCGTTGAAACATATGTTGCGGCGTATGCTGCCCACGTTTGGGTCTTGGATACCGGGGCAACTGATCATATTTGTTTCACTCTTCAGGGGTTCAAGCAAATCCGGCGACTTAGCAAGAATGAGATCACCATCACTTTGGGCGATGCTACGAGAGTGGCAGCCGAAGCAGTGGGAGTCGTGCACCTATCTTTTGAAGATAGAGTTTTAATCTTAAGAGATGTTTTATACGTTCCGAACTTTATGAAGAATTTAATTTCAGTTTCTAAGTTGTTTTTTGATGGATATCCAGTTACTTTTAATAAAGTTGTTACTGTTTTTTTTAAGAATGATACTATCTGTCATGGAACGTTGGTAAACAATCTCTATACGATTAAGTGTGCACACCACTCAAATAATGAATCTAATAACACGTCGATCATTTCGAGTAATAAAAGAAAGTGTTCTTCGGAGATGAACGAAACACTTCTATGACATCTTAGACTAGGTCATATTAATCTAAAGTGGATAGAGAGATTGGTGAAAGACGGATCCTTGGAATCATTCCAAGTCGAGCCGTTTCCAACTTGTGAATCCTGTTTAGAGGGTAAAATGACCAAAAGGGCATTTGGAGCCAAGGGGAATAGAGCCACAGAAGTGTTAGAACTCGTTCATATCGATGTGTGTGGTCCAATGACGATCAAAGCGAGAATGGGGTATGATTATTTCGTCACCTTCATTGACGATTACTTGAGATATGGGTACATTTACCTTATGAGGCATAAGTCTGAAACTTTTGATAAGTTCAAGGAGTTTAAGGCCGAAGCCGAGAAACATAGGGAAAAGAGTATCAAGTTTCTACGATCAGATCGTGGAGGCGAATACCTCAGCGATGAATTCTTGAACTACTTATCGGACGAAGGGATCGTATCCCAGTTAACCGCACCGGGAACCCCTCAACAGAACGGTGTGGCGGAACGAAGAAACCGGACTCTTTTAGAGATGGTTAGATCCATGATGAGTTATTCGGATTTACCCAAGTCATTTTGGGGTAACGCCTTGGAAACGGCGGCTTACATTCTGAACTTGGTGCCATCCAAATCGGTTCCTAAAACCCCAATGGAATTGTGGACCGGGCGCAAGCCCAGTCTAAGACATTTGCGGATTTGGAGTTATCCGGCATACGTGCTAGACAAGGAAGCTGGTAAGTTGGATCCACGTTCGGAATTAAGGCTGTCTATAGGATACCCTGCGGGAACGAAAGGGTGTATGTTCTATAGTCCCAAGGATCAAAAGACCGTGATTAGTACACACTTTAAATTCTTGGAGGAAGACTATATGAACAATCAGAAGCCTAAAAGTGAAATTACCTTAGAAGAAGAGGTCAAACCTCGATACCAAGTATACAAGATGATGTACCACACGTCACATCTTCACAACCGGAACCCCGTCGTAGTGGGAGGATTTCTAGGCAACCCGAGAGATTCATGGGGATAGGAGAATTTTCGGATTTGGTTCCCAGTAATGAATCAGACCCATGGACATACGACGAGGCAATCCAAGATAAAGACGCGGAGTCATGGCAAATGGTAATGGAAACCGAGATGGGTTCGATGGATCATAATCAAGTGTGGGAGTTGGTCGAACCATCCAATGGGGTAGAACCCATTGGATGCAAGTGGGTGTACAAGAGGAAAAGAGGACCGGACGGAATGGTAGAGACCTTCAAAGCGAGGCTTGTGGCCAAAGGGTATACTAAAAAAGAAGGGATCGATTATGAGGAAACCTTTTCGCCTGTAGCTATGCTTAAGTCCATCCGTATTATCTTGTCGATCGCTGCGCACCTAGATTACGAGATCTGGCAAATGGATGTCAAGACGGCTTTCCTTAACGGAAGTCTTGACGGAATAGATATCTATATGCAACAGCCCAAAGGTTTCATTGAAAAAGGCCAAGAGAATCTCGTATGCAAGCTTAAGAGATCCATCTATGGACTTAAGCAAGCATCGCGTACTTGGAACTAGTGTTTTGATCAAGTGATTAAGTCTTATGGGTTTGATCAAAACGAGTTCGAAAGTTGTGTGTATAAGAAGCGTGATGGAACTGCGGTGGTATTCTTAGTATTATACGTAGACGATATTCTGCTCATTGGAAACAATGTAAAGGTATTGTCAGACGTAAAGGTATGACTGTCGAAACAATTTGATATGAAGGACTTAGGGGAAGCCGGTCACATCCTTGGGATCAAGATCACTCGCGATCCCAAGAAGAGGATGTTGGGCTTATCGCAAGTTTCATACATTGACACTGTTTTGAAGCGTTTCAGCATGCAAGATTCCAAGAAAGGTTTTGTACCTTTTAGGCACGGAATCCATCTATCGAAAGAAATGAGCCCTAAGACGCAAGCGGAGATAGATGACATGAAAGGTGTTCCGTACGCTTCGGCCGTAGGGAGCCTTATGTATGCAATGCTGTGTACGAGACCGGATATCTGCTTTGCCGTGGGCATGGTGGTAAGATATCAAAGTAATCCCGGGAAAGACCATTGGACTGCCGTAAAGTGCATCTTGAGGTATCTGAAAAGAACTCGTGAGTGGATGCTGATTTACCAGTCAGATAGTCTTGTTCCCGTGGGATACACGGACTCGAATTTCCAATCAGACATAGACTCAAGAAAGTCAACCTCGGGTAGTGTGTTTTGCATGGGAGGAGGAGCCATTTCATGGAGAAGCGTTAAGCAGAAATGCATCGTCGATTCGACCATGGAAGCCGAGTATGTAGCTGCTTGTGAAGCAGCGAAAGAGGCAGTTTGGCTCAAGAACTTCTTAGTGGACTTGGACGTTGTTTCGAATTTGCCCGGCAAGATAACTGTCTTTAGTGACAATGCCGGAGCAGTTGCAAATTCAAAGGAACCGAGAGCCCACAAGGCCAGCAAACACATAGAAAGAAAATACCATCTTATACGAGAAATCGTTAAGAGAGGAGATATAGAGGTGGCAAAGATAGCGTCAGGTGACAACCTAGCGGATCCATTCACAAAGGGTCTGCCTCAGAGTACATTCGAGAGACATGTGGATGGAATGTGAGTCAAGACTATTGCCAATCTGCTTTAAGTATAAGTGGGAGGAATTATTAGGTTAGTGTAGGTTGACATGAGATGTCACGTAGAGCTACTACACTAAGACATGCATGATGTATACTAAAAAACAGACTTTAAGTATAAGTGAGAGATTGTTGGAGTTATACGTGAAAGTATGCTTTTACTTTGTATAACTCGTGTATCGAACACTTGTTTATGAGAATAATTCTTTTATCGCATTTGCTTTAGATATGATTGACTGTTGAATACTTATTGCAAACAGTTCATAATAGTACTAGTTACATTGTAGTTAATGTGGTGATGTCCGATCACGGAAGACAACATTAACAGTTTCCTTGTAACTAAACGTACATTTTCACGACCTAGGTGGAATTGAACAATCCGCCGTGAAAGGTCGATGTGTAAGGCTCAGATTGGTCTGTCTTGACTAAGAGATTGCACTAGCACATTTAGTATGTGTTGAAGAGGACCTACAACGAGGATAAATTCTTCTGCTCTGAAATGTGAAGAATTAGACCTCAGTGGTTGTTGATTTCTTAATCTCCGTCACTTAAATAGGACCGTGTGTGCTTCATGGTTACTGCTTTGATTCATGTTGGGTGAGAATCATTGTGACTTCGAACCTTGTGCTTTGGGCAGTAATATTAATCATACGACGGTTGCTAAGATTTAATACGGAGAAACGCGTGCGAGTACGGCTCGTGTGATTAGTCCCCTTGGTGGGCTCAGAAGTTTTATCGTACCAAATCTTGCAAGTGAAGAATCAGTTTCTTCGGTACGGATAATAATGTTGAGCTGTCTTTACTCCAGGGTGAAATATATTAATTAATTTAGAGCTATTTAGAAGCTTAATTATTTAATGGACTTGATAATCTTAAACGCGGGAAATAATAACCGGGAGCCCATATTATCGTAACATGGATTAAGATGGATAGTGCAATATTAATTTATTAGTGGTAATAATTAATATTAATGGATTGAATTATATTGGGGCTCAATATTGAAATTCAGGAGTCCATTAGGAGGTCCAATCTTAATTCTCCTTAAAGGCCCCTCAAGTAGCCCATTAAGTAGCCCAATAATGATAAAGTGATTAAAATAAAATATAATATTATGCTGATTTTTCTTCTTTATTTTCGAAAAAGGCAATATTAGGAGAGAAAATATTTTGTTGATTTTCTTGGAAAGATATTATGGAAGATATGTATTCTTGGAATGCAAGTATATCTCATATATTCAAGAAGATCCAAATCTTGGTCCTTGATCTTATATTTTTCGAAAATTGGCTTATAATAAGGAGTATGAGATTTTTGTGGAATATTTTATTGTGGAGAAAAGAATATATGAGATATATTCAAGATTTCTTAGAGCCTAAGAAAAGATTTTCTCCAAGCCCAAATAAGCCTAAAAAAATCGGCCACTACCTATTATAAATAGGGGGTGATTATTTCATCCCCAAGTACATAATTCCATGTGTTGGAAAAATCAAGAGCATAGATATTTTTCTTTTTCCTTAGTTATTTAAATTATTTGAAAGCATCTCCCACCGGTGATCGAATAAGGCGAAAGGGAAATACTTGAGAAGGCTTTTGAGTTGATAAAACGCGTACGTGTTTGTCCCGTTTTATTCAAAGGCCAAGTTCTACGAGAGGTACGTAAGTCACATATTTTCTTGTTTATTCCGCCATAGATTATATGTGAATTAATTCAACATGCATGATGTTAAATTGGTTGTTGGAATTATTATTTGAATTAATTAGGATTAATTCATGCTAGTAATAATTGTATTTAAATTCGTATTTAAATTTCATCCCGAATAGATTCCGGGCACCCTTATTTTCCCAACACCATATACACATTCATCCCTATTATACACCTACATCCCTATTTTCACATAACTCAATATCTATCAAATCAACTTTATTTTTTCACATTATATATATATTTAATTAATCTCTATCTTCTACTTTATAATACACCATCAATTAAATTAATACAATATTTATTTTAAATTGTTTACAAAAAATTCAATGAAAACATATTAATATTAAATATCCATGAAATTAATTGCTATTTTCATTAATTATGCCTACCTATTAAATAAATGCATCTTATAAAAGAAATTGTATTGAATATATATCCATTAAAACATTGGTTATTTATTTTATTTTATAATTCATTTTTAGACATAAAATTTAAAAATAAATAAAAATAATATTATGAATCTTTAAAAAAAAAGAATAAAAAAGATATTATGAATCTTTCTAAGACGGCAAACAAGTTAAAATGATTTTATAATTCATTATAATCTTTTATTAATTCAATTGTTTTGTATTTTAATTCAATTCAATTCAAATAATATAATATGATTAAATAATTATATAATTATACATAATAATATTAATTATTTTATATTACAATTCAACACAATCATTCAATCATTACCTCTTTAATAAATAATAATATAATAATATATCATCATTATTGATTTGACATAAAGCCCCATCCATCCCTACTATATCCAACCCAAAACAAACAAAGGATTACTATTCACAAGATTTCGTCCATCCACTTTTTTTTCCCATCCGAATTTCCCCCATCCACCTCAAGACGAAAACAAACGTGACCTAAGGGAAGTCCAAAATAGGTCCCAAAACTGAAAGATCCCAATACTAAAAAAAAATAACTAGGCTAAAATAGGACAAAAATTAAAAAAAGCAGCCCAAACAAAAAAATACTAAGGCGGCCCAAAACCAGAAGAAATCAATGCTTGAAAAGTAAAAGAATACTGATCTAGGTTATATGATATACAATCCTATGGTTTGTAAATAACTAAATATTTTCCACCTTTAAAAAAAAATATGAAAAATACAATATTACTCTTTTCTAATTTAATCAATTTTAATTCATTTAAACCCTTTTAAACGTGCCATCAAATTGTCCACCAAGTCACCGCTTAACCGAGTCACCATTTAATAATTAAAAAAAATAAGAAATTTTAAAAATAATAATTCGGTTGTAATTCGATGACAGCTTGGCGATAGCTCGGCCACAACTTACTGGCGCGTGTAAAAGTGTTTTAATGAATTACTTTTGTTTAATTAGAATATGTTAATAATATATATTTTTCAAATAACAAATGAAAAGGAGGGGGAGGGGCGAGTTGTATTTAAAAAGAAATAGAGAATTAGCGTTTTTCTTAAGAGAAGTGAAATTGATAAGTTAGGGGGTGTATTTATTATTATTAAGTAAGAGAATTGAGTAAGTGTAATAACATACCCAAAAGAAAAAGACACAAACTAAACTAAGAAGGCTACTAACAAGGCCGACATATGCACAGTTTGAACCTTTGAAGAGGGGAATTGGAATGAAATCAAAATTTATTTGTTCGGTTTAGGGATGTTAAACGGGTTGACCCTAATCCATTAGTGTCAGCCCTATAGGGATGCGGGCATAAACGGTTCCGTGCCTTATCGGTTCAATTTAATCGGTTTACTAACACTCGAAACCTAACCCTAACCCTAGCGGTTCGCAGGCTAAACGGGCCACTAACGGGCTCCGGAAAAACAACTAAAAAAATTATTTTTTAATATAAAATATCCCCGACAATATAGACATGTAATTGTAATATGATGTCATGTAAACTTAAAATTCAAACATCGTTAAAAAATCCGTTAAAATTACATTTAAACATTGTTCAACATTTCACTTTTTCATGAAATAAATTTATAACGTCAATGACGATTTAAGAGCGGGCGGTGTTACATTTCTCATGTTCATGCAGCAGCATGCACACCATCATTCAATCATGCATAGATAATACACATACACACACAAGGATCACGCACTCACTCTCATTCGGTTATAACTAACTTCATGCATTCGTTCATAACTTGTAACAAACTGCATTTAGTCTCTCATGATTACAGCTCATAGAGTAGCAGTTATAACAAACTTTGGAAGCATCTAGAAGAGCTCTCTACTTGTATAAATAAGATACATTGTATCCATCTTAAAGCTGTAACATTGAATACAATTCAGTTTTAGCAAATATCAATGCTTTCGATGGCTTTCTTTACAATTCAGTACATTCATGGAGTTAATTTCTACATGGTATCAGAGCTTTACTGATCCATGGCTCGAGGAAGGAACAATCCGGCAGCAGCGCCGCCTAACATATGGCAGAATGCATTCATGAATGAACGGGAAGAAGAAACAGAGAGAGAACGAATTCCTCCAGAATATGTTGTGCATGGCTCAGAACATTCTGGTCTGGTTCTGGTGCCGCAATTACTCAATGGAGCTAACTTTGTTTCCTGGCAAAAATCGATGTTGATTGCCTTAGGTGCAAAGTCTAAAATCGGATTCATTGATGGAAGCATTAATGTACCAGCTAGGAACTCTCCGGAGTATGGAATGTGGAAGAAGGTTGATTGCTTAGTTGTTGGATGGTTGTTAAGTTCTATCACCAAAGAACTATACAACACTTTTGTCTCAGCTAAGTCAGCAAGGTTACTGTGGGAGGATATATGTGATAGATTCAACTCAGCAAATGGAACAAAAAAATTTCAGATGCACAGAAAGAAAAACACTCTCAAGCAAGGACATGATTCTATATCTGTGTTTTATGGGAAGATGAAGGAAATCTGGGATGAATTGGACGATCTAGATCAGATTGTGGGTTGTACTTGTGGAAGTTGCACATGCGATGTGGAAAGCCAATTGAATGCTAAGGATGCTAGGCTAAGACTCACACAATTCCTTATGGGGCTGAATGATTCTTATGAGACCACAGTAAATCAGATCATGATGATGGATCCACTTCCTACTCTAAACAAAGCCTACTCTATGATTATAAGGATTGAGCAGCAGAGACAGATGCAAGCTGGAATTACAGAAGGTGATACTCTTGGTACAGCTCATAATCAATCTGCTATGTACTCAAAAGTTAAGACATTTGATAGAGGTTTTCAGAAGAGAAATGACTATAGATCAAGAGAGGAGAAAGAACAATTGACCTGCTCACACTGTGGAAGGAAGAGGCATGATATCACCACTTGTTTTAAGCTACATGGATATCCAGACTGGTACACAAAGAAACGTGAAGGGAAGAAGGCTATGGCTCACTGTAGCACTGAGGATTCATCTATAGGAAACACTGATATAGCAGCTATAATCCAACAAGAAGTGGCAAAATACATTGGAAGAAATGTGGAGCAAGCTCACTTTGTTGAGTATGCAGGTAGCTCTTTCACTGAAATAACAGGTTCCACTTTACTTGATAATGATATGCATGGTACTTGGATATTTGACACAAGTGCTAGTAGACATATGTGCTTTGATTTGAAACTCTTTAAACACCCTCTATCAACATTGAGCACCCCTGTATCTGTTATACCCCCTGATGGAAGTAAACAATGTGTTTCACAATCTGGAACCATTAAACTAAATACATCACTGACCCTTTTTGATGTCCTATACATACCTAATTTCAAATACAACTTGTTATCCATACCTTTCATCCTAAACAATACTAACCTTCAATGTATCTTTACTGCTTCTTCTTGCACCTTACAGGACCCAATGAGTAAAGTAGTATTGGCAGCTGGAAAGCTAACTGGAAGATTGTACACCTTTGATTCTATTGATTCTTCTTCCAATTCACTCTGTAATACAGCACTTACTTGTTCAGTTTCTGTTGACACTTGGCATAAACGTTTAGGTCATGCTTCACTTGATGTACTCAAGAATATTGAGATTCCTATCCTTAATAAGATGAATAACATTTCTTCTCTATCTCCCTGTACCATATGTCATGAGGCAAAACAAACCAGATTATCATTTGCACATCACACCATTCAAACCAAGTCACCTTTTGAAATACTCCATACTGATATATGGGGACCCTACAACCATCCTTCCTTAACCAATACACCTTATTTCTTGACTGTGGTAGATGATTTCTCAAGAGCTGATTGGGTCTTTCTTCTGCCACAAAAAGGAAAAGCTATTCCTACTCTTAAAACCTTTCTCACCATGATACAAACACAATACAGTTACAAACCAAAAATCTTGCAAACAGACAATGGGTCTGAATTCTTGAGCAATGAATGCCAGCTCATGCTTGATCAGTTAGGCATGGTTCATCATAAATCTTGTACGTATACCCCACAACAGAATGGGGTAGTTGAGAGAAAACACAGACAATTGTTGAATATAGCAAGGGCTCTTATGTTTGAGTCCAAACTGCCTTTAACCTTTTGGCCTTGTTCAATTTTACATGCTGCACATATAATCAATAAATTGCCATCTGCATTACTTAAATGGTCCACTCCTTTCACCATTCTACACAAACAGCCAACCTCCTATGACACCTTGAGAACTTTTGGATGCCTTGCCTTTGCCACTGAAAATTACCCCACAAAATCAAAATTCTCACCAAGAGCTGTGAAATCTATTTTTCTTGGCTTTGCCTCAGGACACAAGGGTTACAGGTTGTATAGCCTAGTTGACCATACTATTTTTATCTCAAGAGATGTTAGATTCTTTGAACACATCTTCCCGTTCCATATTGTTCACTCTACTCCTCTTGTTTCTGATGATCTTCCTGTCACAAACACACCATCTTCACCTACATCCTCATTTCCTGCTTCAGTTTCTGCTCCCATATCTTCTAATACAGACTCTCCTGAGACTTCATGTCCTAAGAGATCCAAAACAAGAATCATTACACCACCTTCTTGGCTCAATGATTTTGTTTCAACATGTACTATCACCAGTGCTTCTCCAGTTTCCAAGCTACTTAACTCAGGTACATCTTCTTCCTTACCTCATCAATTAACTGATAACTCACCTTCTGTACCCTTTACTTTCTCTTCTGAGTACAAATGTTTTCTATCTACTGTGCACCTATCTAAAGAACCAAGTACTTATTATCAAGCTATTGGGGATCCTAATTGGGAAAAGGCTATGACTGATGAACTATCAGCCCTTGAACTGAATGAGACATGGGATTTGGTGGATTGTCCCTCTCATAAGAGTCCCATTGGTTGCAAATGGGTATTCAAACTCAAGTTGAATCCAGATGGTACTGTGGATAGGTATAAGGCCAGATTGGTGGCCAAAGGATATCATCAAGTCTTTGGTATTGACTATGAGGATAACTTTTCTCCTGTGGCTAAGTTGGTGACTATAAGATTCTTGATTGCTTTTGCTACTGGTAAAGGTTGGCCCTTGTGTCAATTGGACATTAACAATGCCTTCCTTCATGGCTTCTTACATGATGAGGTATATATGCAGCCTCCTCCTGGTTACACTAAAGCTTCTCCAGGACAGGTCTGTAGGCTAAGGAAAAGCCTCTATGGTTTGAAACAAGCTTCCAGAGAGTGGAACAATGAATTCTGCAAGACTTTGCTTCAATATGGTTTCTCTCAATCAGCTTATGATCACTGCCTTTTCACTTATCACACTGATTCTTTTTTCTTGGCTCTACTGGTGTATGTTGATGATGTTCTCATCACTGGTTCTTCTATGGATCAGATAAATCTTTTAAAGTCTCACCTACATTCCATCTTCACAATCAAGGACTTGGGGTTATGCAAAGTACTTTCTTGGTGTTGAGATAGCTAGGGGGGCCTCTGGCACTTATCTATCTCAACACAAGTATTTCATGGATTTAGTTTCTGACACAGGACTTGATGGTTGTAAGGCTCCTCACCTTCCTTTTCAACCTGGCCTGCATCTTTCATCAACCAATGGAACACCTCTTCAGGATCCTGAGAAGTATAGGAGAATAGTTGGGAGATTGCAATATTTGAACTTCACAAGACCTGATATCACATACTCAGTCCAGCAACTAAGCCAATTTGTGAATAATCCAAGAAGCACACACTGGGATGCTGCTCTTCATCTGGTGAAATACCTCAGTGGGACTCAAGATTTGAAACTTTTCTATTCATCTCAATCACCCTTCACAATCCATGCATATAGTGATGCAGCCTGGGGTTCCTGTTTGGATACTAGAAGATCACTCACTGGTTATTGTGTGTACCTTGGCTCTTCACTCATCTCATGGAAAACAAAGAAGCAAAATACTGTGTCTAGATCATCAGCTGAAGCAGAATACAGAGCTTTAGCAACCACTGCACTTGAACTTCAACGGATCTCGTACCTAGCTACTGACTTCTTACTCTCACCTATCCTACCTCTACAGCTCTGGTGTGACAGTAGATCAGCTAAACACATTGCAGAAAATCCTGTCTTTCATGAGAGAACCAAACATATTGACATTGATTGCCATATCGTAAGAGACCTCTACAAGCAAGGCCTTCTAAGTCTTGAACATGTGCCTTCTCATCTCCAGCTAGCGGATGTCTTCACTAAAGCTCTACGTGGTCCTGCATTAAATGGTTTTCTATCCAAGTTGAAGCTTGTATCTTGCACAGACGCTCCAACTTGAGGAGGGGATGTTACATTTCTCATGTTCATGCAACAGCATGCACACCATCATTCATGCATGCATAGATAATACACATACATACACAAGGATCACGCACTCACTCTCACTCGGTTATAACTAACTTCATGCATTCGTTCATAACTTGTAACAAACTGCATTTAGTCTCTCATGATTACAACTCATAGAGTAGCAGTTATAACAAACTTTGGAAGCATCTAGAAGAGCTTTCTACTTGTATAAATAAGATACATTGTATCCATCTTAAAGCTGTAACATTGAATACAATTCAGTTTTAGCAAATATCAATGCTTTCGATGACTTTCTTTACAATTCAGTACATTCATGGAGTTAATTTCTACATGGTATCAGAGCTTTACTGATCCATGGCTCGAGGAAGGAACAATCCGGCAGCAGCGCCGCCTAACATATGGCAGAATGCATTCATGAATGAACGGGAAGAAGAAACAGAGAGAGAACGAATTCCTCCAGAATATGTTGTGCATGGCTCAGAACATTCTGGTCTGGTTCTGGTGCCGCAATTACTCAATGGAGCTAACTTTGTTTCCTGGCAAAAATCGATGTTGATTGCCTTAGGTGCAAAGTCTAAAATCGGATTCATTGATGGAAGCATTAATGTACCAGCTAGGAACTCTCCGGAGTATGGAATGTGGAAGAAGGTTGATTGCTTAGTTGTTGGATGGTTGTTAAGTTCTATCACCAAAGAACTATACAACACTTTTGTCTCAGCTAAGTCAGCAAGGTTACTGTGGGAGGATATATGTGATAGATTCAGCTCATCAAATGGAACAATTTTTTTTTCAGATGCACAGAAAGATAAACACTCTCAAGCAAGGACATGAGAGTCATGGCGACGACCGATGAACCCTAATTGGAAAAGATAATAATGAAGAAGGGATGTTGAAGCCCGGTATTGTTCATAAATATATTAAAATTACATTCACACATTGTTCACAAAGTTCAAGTATTAATAAAATAGTTAAGTTCAATTACGAGTAATTTAATAAATTAACTAAATGAAAATATAAATTAACTAAATAAAAACTTTAATATATCGAACAATTGAACTTGGATTGGGAATTTGAAGTTGAAGTAAAATAGGTAGGTTGCATACACGATTGTAGTTGTACAAATAAAATATATAAAAATAAAAATAAAAGAATCGGGCTAAGCGGTCCGGGCCAAAAAGGCCCGGTTTTAAACAGACGACCAAATACTTGGACCTAACCCTTGTTCGGTTTAGGGCTAAACGGGCCAGCCCGCCAGTCCGCGGCCCGTTTAATATCCCTAGTTCGGTTGAGAGGTATGAAATCAAATCTGGGGAATCACCATTCCACATCCTTTTAGGAAGTATACCTTTCATTCCTTTCCTTATAATCAATATCCATATTTATTTTATTTTTGGTGCTCCAAATTATTATATTTTAATATTAGATTATACATAAGCTTCATTCCATTACAATTTTTTTTAACAATTTTAAGTTAATGATAAAATTCTTATTAAATAAAATTTTCAATGAAATTAGTCAACATTTATAATAATAATATAGTATAGGGTGAAACTAGTTTATATATAAACTATATATTTTGAAAGATATGCATTATTTCACTAAAGAGTATTAATTGTTTCACCTTGAAGTATTAGTTTTTTATGGAACAAGTTATTTTCACTAAAGATTATGAACTGTTTCACTTAAAGGTAGTATTAGTTCTTTTGATGATTCATTTAAAAGTAGTATGAAGTGTATGAGTTATTTCACTGAAAAGTAATATTAGTTGTTTCACTAAAATGTATAACTTTCCGGGTAAAAAGTATTGTAAACTAGTTTATATATATATAAACAAATTTTATACTATATACACTCAAACTAAAATAACCCCAAATCTTAAACTCAAAATTAAAATATAATGCCCAGTAAAACAAAAACAAAAAACTAATCCATCCGTTCAAATTATGGAACTTATCTATGCTACATAGTATATTAAAGTAGATGATACAATATTATGCAGCAGTGTCGAACACTATATAGTGTGTAGCATATAAATAACCAAATTATGCCTCTTGAGGTGTGTTTACTAGGGGTGGGGAAAAATATCGAAATACCGAAATACCGCACATATCGTACCGAAAAAATATTGAAAATACCGGAAATTTCGGTATACCGATAATTTCGGTACGGTATGATACCGTACCGAACATATTCGGTACGGTAACGGTATAATTATCTTGAATTTTTGGTATTTCGGTATATACCGAAATACCGAACATATACCGAAATACCGCACATATACCGAAATACCGCACATATACCGAAATACCGTACATATACCGAAAAATTATTAACATACCGTATGAATACCGAATACTCAATAGTGTTGTTGAAAAGGCATGTATTTTTTTTATATGAAGGCATGATTTTTGTTTAAAATTGCTTAATTTCGGTATGGTCGGTATAAATCGGTAAGTCGGTATTTCGGCATGGTCAAAATATCGGTATAAATCGGTATATTTCGGTATTTCGGTATGAAACGGTATATATCGATACCGTATTAAGATTCGGTATACCGAATAACATTCGGTACGGTACGGTATACATAATTAGGCATACCGATTTTTCGGTATACCGAAAAGTTCGGTACGGTATCGGTATGGTAAAATGCCATACCGAATTTTTCGGTACGGTATACGGTATACGATTTTCGGTACGGTATACCGTACCGACCCAGCCCTAGTGTTTACTTTGAGTGATAGTGTTGGATAATAAGTAATTATTTCATCTTATCACTTATTTACTTTTAGTGATGGAAGTTTTTTTATTATCCCATGATCCGGGGATAACCCGGATTTTTTCAGTTTTTCATAGATATGAAATCCCTCCAAAATAGGTGTGATAATTAATTTTGATTGAAGGATATGGTAAGTAGTTACTAAATTACCCTTTTCACCGCTAAATCTGAAAAATACCAAGGTCTTCTTCTTCTCCCATGATTTTTGGCGGCAGTTACCAAAATTATCCATAACAGCTTCCCCACAAAGCTTATGCAGAATTACGAATTCAAATAAAATTGAAAATTCACGAGGCTAATTAAATGATTATCAATTCAATACCGATTGAATTTTCTTAGTTCATACCTTCATCAATCCAAGGTATTTTGGGTGACGTTGCAACTAATTATCTTTTTAAGGTGGCCCCTGAATTTAATATTTTTTTTTTTTTGAAGATTAGTTGAAAAAAACCACTTCTCTTTTGATGATTTTCAGAATAAATATTTTACTCCTCCGTCGATCAGTAGTTTTTATATTTGATGGAGAGTTTTGGTTCGATAGGATTTAAACCAATTAAATATTTTTTAATTCTATGGATATGGATCTTCGATTCCTGTTTCAAGATATTTTTTTTTAAACAGACAATCTATTTTTGCTTGGTGGAGTTATTCTTAATTAATTTTGCTAAAATTTAAATTTGTAGATTAAACTTTTCAACTTGAACAAGCAAGAGAAAAAAAATTAGATCGTATGTTAAAAATAGTTATATATGAGTTAATATAGATGATTAATTTAAGGATATTTTAGTAAAATCTTTACTTTTAGTATTTTCAATTAATTTTAAATAAAAAGAAATTTTAAATTTAATTTTATTAAATACATTAAAGTAAACACATGATAAGATAAATAATTTAATTTTAACCTCCTATTTCATCTCACCTAATCATGCATTTTTAAAGCAAACACACCCTTGGAGTTTTGTTGGGGCCGGGAAGACCTAGCACATGAAATGTACGTTGACTAACAAATGTCAAAATAACCGAATAGAAAATAACAATCACTTATATATCACAGTCTGATTTGCACGTATATGTCTTGAAAATTTCATCGTTCACTAACTCTGGAAAATGACGACATTCTTGCTCCATCGAACTTAAAATTTTATTTGTTTCTCAACTTAATTAGGTCATAACTTGAATCACGAATTCCCCAAAAATATTACTAATGATATGTCGAGTTGATAGAATACGTGTTTGATGTTTTATAAATGAATGAATGATCGATCAAACTCCACAAAATGTAAAAGTGGGTCGGATTGATCGGTCGGGTCGCTACTCAGCAACTATAATGAATTGATTCGGAACATAATACCGCTCAACTTTCGAACCGTCCATGAACAACTCAAAAGTGGCACGACTTGGTAACCGGCATTAACTTCGATTCGACTTAGTTTGTAAAATAAAATAAAAAAATTCAGGGGGTATTTGCAATATTTGATTACATTCATAGGCTTATTTCTCATTTCTATATTCAATATATATATTACTGACTTGAAGCGATTTTACTAACTTCTACTAGTCGCTCACCCGCAAGCGGACGGGTTCACTGTAGTAAGAGTAAGTATAATGACCAAGTAGTATCGAACCCAAGGGATGGTGTATATGCGAATAGATCCCTGAAGATCTACGCGTCGTAGTTAATATGAGTGTGTGTTTTTGGGTTTTTTGGAAATATTAATTAAACTAAACTCAATTATCCTACGAATGCAAAAGGAAAATTAAACTAAGTATCTAAGGTGTATATGCAAGTATGAGATGGTGATGCTCAGGATAGGAATCCCTACGTATACTAACGGAGCAGGTACATAATCAAAATAACTGTGACACACAAGAATTAACCTAAGTCTAAGAATGCAAGGTGAAAGCTCAAGATTCTAAACCCTAATACTTTACCCTAACACTCGACCTTCACGAATCTACTAACAAGTTACTAGATTGTGCTTAATTAATGAGACCCTAATTTAACTAAGGTGATGCGGTCGTCCTCCTTCGCTAAACCGGTAGATGAATTAACCTTTCCTAAACCTTCTCGTTAAGACTACTAATTGTTATTGAGTGATGCGGTCGTCCTCTCTCTAACACTTTCGTACTAAATTCAAAGGTAAAGTTCAGATTAATTATAAGAATTCATTAATCAAGAGAATTAAAACTAACGTCACAAATTACCCTAATTACGTACCCACATCCTACTTCTACGAGTTCATCCTACCCTAAGCATGCAAGGGTTTTAGCCGGACATGGTTTTAACAAAAATAAAAGCAATAGAAGAAACAACGAACATAAACATAATGAATTGAACTAAGAAAATAAGAAACATGAACTAGGGTTTTAAAAGAAAATAATTCTAAGAACTGAAATTTCATTACTTAAAACGAAGTTTCAAAGTGTTTAAAGAAATCAAACTAACGTAAAGAACTAATAAACGAAAATAAACTAAGAATTCGTATGAAAAACCTCAACAAAATGTAAATAAAGCTTGCACGTCTCCTTCCTCTCCAAAAACTAAGTCTAAAATTATTTCTAACGTTCGGGGGTCCTTCAAAACATGTTTGGAAGAGGTATATATAGGCACGGGTCGAAACGGGAGTTAATGGGCCGAAAATACGCATCCGGAGGTAAAAATCCAAGGTTGCTCGAGCAAAACGCTCGAGCGGTCCCGCTCGAGCAGTGTAGCTCGAATGACACAATCGCTCGAGCGGTTCCGCTCGAGCCGGTCGAGCGCTGAAATCACACTGTATGTTTTGGGCGCTCGAGCAATTCGCTCGAGCGGTGGCGCTCGAGCTGCTCGAGCGCAAGAAAAGTTCTGTACGTTTAGGCGCTCGAGCAATGCGCTCGAGCGGTGGCGCTCGACCTAGTCACTCGAGTGACTTCCAACTCATCCAACTAATACTTTTCCTCGTCCGCACTAATACCAATCGTATTTCTTCGATATCTTCTCATCCGGGCATCCGTTTGAGTCGATTCAAAGTCCTACGAACTCCATTTTTCGTCCTCTATTCACCTATGAGCATCAAAGAGACAAATTCATCAATGTGTAGAAATAATGCTTAATTGACTCTAAATACTCGATAAACTCGACCAAGATTGGGTATTTCAAGCTACGAATCATGACAATTTCACGCCTAATCAACCCCCCCAAACTTACCATGTTGCTTGTCCTCAAGCAACGAAAGAATAAGTCAAGTGAAATTGTTAGGAATGAGTCAACGAATCAAATCATGCAAACAAATGAACTCGAGCTTCAAAAGTCAATCACCCATATACTCACTCACTTTCTTTTATCGTACTCATGCAACAACAACAAGACCCACCAAGATCAAACATGGATGTGCACTCAACGATGTGTTTCACTCCCTCACAAGTGTATATCAATGATAAAGGACTCACTCAACAATCAATCACACATATCGGCAGCCATAGGCTTGTAAGCACTCTCAACTCCGACCATACTCTAGAAATCAATGCCGAATCAAAAAGGACTTTTCTCAAGGTTGTAATGTAGGCTCTTTGGACAGGTGGGATAACAATATAAGGTAAAGTGACTAAAGTGAATGGAGAATAGAAAATCAAACTTTGGCACTTCGAGATTAGGAACAGACTACTTCAAACATTTTCAATCAACACCCTTTCAACTCCATACTCTCAACACTTCAAATTTTTTTCTTTCTCACTCTTTCACTTTTTTTTTTCAATCACTTTTTTTTTTCTCTTTTTTTTTCCGCACAAACACATGAGCTCATTTTTTTCTTTTTGCTCATTCTCAATTTTCTTTCTCTTTTTCCCACATCTCAAAACTTCATCACACCTTCTTCTCATATTCACTCAACAAACAACCTTTTCCTTTTTTCACTCAATTCACTCCCTTCACATTCACACTTTCCTATTCTCCACTCAAATTGGGATAAAAAGGCTTAGGAATTGGAATAGTGTTCATATGTGCTAGCAAATAAAATAGGCTTTAGGCTCAAAGGGGCTAACAAGGGATTCAATGTCATTGGTAAGGAAATTTTTTGGCTAAGTGACTCAATAAAAACAAAGATGGCCTTAGATCACATTCGGCATATCAAACTGGACACAATCAAGAAGCAAGAGCACACACAAGTTCTGGCATCCTCTAAGGTGACGATTCACTCACAAACGAAGAGATTGATTAATGCATCAAAATCTCATAAGGCTCAAATCTCACGGCTTTCACATCCATGCTAGTCCTAGTGCATTCTCACTCTCATCACACAAGTACTCAAAAGAAAAACTCATAAGCATACAAGTTCTCTCTCTAATCAGCTCAAACTCAAACACTCACACAAAAGAATTTCTAACTCACCCTTACAACTCACTCTACTCATCAAATCATACTCAAAGATAGCAATCAACAAGCATAAGATGATTGATAGGCATGAAATATGCAATCACGAGTCAAATCAAAATCACCCCAAGGAGTATCTCAACTAACCAATAACCAATCAAACTCAACTCAAAGATAAGGGCGTGCATGCATGTGCAATGTAATCATAAAACAAATAAAAAACTCCACTCCCCCAAACTTCGACCTTGCTAGAGGTCTAAGTTTGGGGTTGTGGGTTACCTCAACCAAATAATTCAATTTCTCTCAATAGCTTTGCACATTCCCTTGTCTCAAGTTGGTTCCTTCAATCTCCACTTCTTTGATACCTTTACTCCTTTAGAGACAAGCCTACAAGCAACTTACTCAAATACGAGGTTAAACATACGACTCAACAACATCCTAGTAACATAAAAGGAAAATAACTAAAAACACTCAAAAGCAAATAAAAAATGGGTTGCCTCCCATTCAGCGCTATTTTTAAGGTCCTCATGCCGGACCTAGCTCAAAGGAGCTTATGGGACATCATACTCAAATTTACCTCCCTTACTCTCATAAGAGTGGTGTTTGAACTCCTTTCCTTGATGCCCTTCCATCATGAGTTCCTTTGCTTCCTCCCCCACCTCAAGTGGTATAGGTCTCAACTCCTTCTCACCTTTATCTGGAGGAGTCTTACCAAACAATTTCTTGAGTTTGGACTTTTCCTTCTTAACTCCTCCTTTTCCCTCTAACTGGACCACGTCCACTTTCTTCACCTCTTCATCCTTCAACTTCTTCACTTCATCCCTATCAAAAGAGTAAAGATCATAATGCCCATGGGTTAAATAATCACGTGAAGGACTAACAAAATCATGAATATCAGAAGGATTAGGGATAGAAGGCGTGTCTTCAACACGAGGATCAATTGCATCCATGCAATACAAGCTCTCATCCTCCCTCGGGTGTTTCATGGCTTCATATAGGGAGATCTTCACTTCTTGATCATCAACCTTCAACGTAATCTTTCCGTTTGCCACATCTAGCACCATCCCCGCCGTAGCTAAGAACGGTCTTCCCAAGATCAGGGGCACGTGCTCATCTTCCTCCATCTCTAGCACTACAAAGTCGGCTGGAAAAATGTGATCTTCAACTCTCACTAGGACGTCTTCAACCACACCTTGAGGTCTAGTAATAGACCGGTCGGCAAGTTGAAGCGTCATCATTGTGGGTTGAAGTTCAACACCTTCCAACTTCTTGAAAAGCGACAGTGGCATCAAATTAATGCTCGCCCCGAGGTCGCACAACGCTCCCTTCTTGATCCCGTTCCCGATATCACATAGGATCGTGAAACTACCGGGATCCTTCAGCTTTGGTGGAAGCGCCTTGTGCACTAATGCACTCACCTCGTGGTTCAGCTGCACCAACTTCGGCTCATCCACTCGCCGTCTCTTCGCGATCAAGTCCTTCAGAAACTTGGCATAGTGCGGCATCTGTTCCAAAGCATCATAAAAAGGAATATTAATATGCAATTGTTTAAAAACATCAAGGAACTTAGCAAATTTTTCATCAAGCTTATTTTTCATGAAGCGCTGTGGATACGGGACGGGTATCACAGATTTGGGTACCCCCCATTCATCTCTTTCTGTTTCTTTCACTTTCTCCCTTGCTTCCTTTGCTTTCTTCCACTTTGGAACTCTCTCAACCTCCTCACTTTCCTTGCCCTTCTGGGACTCATCCATATCTTCATGCTTCTCAATTCCTTCACTTTCAATCCCCTTCTCAACTTGGGGCGTCTCAGAATCAGCAGGCATCTGAGGACCTTCATAGTTGGTTCCACTTCTTAGCTGGATCGCCTTGCACTGCTCTTTCGAGTTCCCCTCCGGCATTCTATTCACTGACTTTGCAATCTGGCTCATCTGGAACTCTAAATAAGTGAACCTTCGATTGTTCTCTTGTTGAGTTCTAGTCCACTCAACATTCATCTTCTGGAGCTCTTGATCACGTTGATCACCCTTCTTATGCAACTCCTTCACATCATACTCCAAGGATGACAACTGCTTGCTCCCTTCCTCCACCTTCTGAAGGATCGCTCTCAACATCTCCTCGGTTGATGCACCGCCTTCTCCACCAGGAGGTTTAGACCCCGGATCAACACCTGCAGGAACAGTAACACCAGCTTTTGGGTTAGCATAAGAAAAGTTCTCATTCTTCCTCCATGTGTTTTGAGGAGGCTGCTGGCCTCCTTGAACTCCTTGTGTATTCCTCCATTGATTTTGAAGTGGCTGTGGGCCTGGAGGTACAAATGGTTGGCCATAAGAAGGCCTTCCATACTGGTTTCCACCTTGGTAGCCATTCTGATTGTAATACGGACCTCCCATGTAATTGGCTACCTCTTGCTGTCCACTTGGTTGGTCTACTCTCTCATTCTCTACTGCATGCTCTCCACTCAAACTCTTTCCCAACTCGAGGTTGTTGATCTTTTCCATCATGGCCATCAGCAGCCTTCTCGTTCCTTCTCCCCCTTCAACCTGATGCACTCTCTGCAAATCTGCATCTCCACTCCAAGCACCGGCATTCGTGACAATGTTGTCCACGATCTCCCTACACCTCTCTATGCCTTGGTTCAAGAATGCTCCGCCCGCACAAGCGTCTAAATGGTCTTGCCCCGCCTTGTTGGCACCACTATAGAAGAACGCCATAATGTCTCCCTCATTGTACCCGTGCTGCGGGCACTCAATCAGCATGTTTGAGTATCTCTCCCACGCTTGACGTAGGTCCTCTCCTTGCTTCTGGCGAAAGGATGAGATCTCAATTCTAGCCTTGATCGTCCTAGATGGAGGGTAGAATCGCTCGAGGAACAGACGCTCGAGCTCGGCCCAAGTGGTAATACCTCCCCGCGGGAGCGTATTATCGTACCACTCCTTAGCTATTCCCGTCAATGAGAATGGGAACAGCCTAAGCCTCTTGGCATCTTCAGACATGCCATTGTAATTAAATGTTGAGGCTATCATGAGAAAACTCCTCAGATGTGTATGAGGATTCTCCTTCCCTATCACCCCTTTGAATTGATTCTCGGTAAGCAGTTTTAAAATCCCCGGGGATATCGAGAAGTTGTTTGCCTCAACAGGAGGCAAAGCCACTCCATCATAGTACCGCTGTGGCTGTGCTGCAAACCTCCCTCGAATAGCCATATTGTGATCTACGTTCTGATGAACGTGTTGAGGATTAGCAGCTGGTACGGGTACTTGTTGGGGTGGTGGTGGGTAAACAGGTGGTTGATTATAGACTGGTGGTGGATGATATGGATATGGTGGGTAAGGATAAGGTGGGTATGGGTAATGTTGGTATACTGGGTTGTTAAAAGGGTTATTTGGGTTTTGTGGGTAAGCAGGGTTGTTATGAGGATTATGGACAAGGTTCTGAGCTGGATTCCCTACGTTTTGTGTATCCGGGTTTAGGCTCTGGCTATCCCCTAATGGAATTTGATTCTGGCTACCACTAACTCCAGTGCCTTCAACTCGGTCTACTGCCTGATTGAAATCGTTGGCAGCATCGTCCAACTCATTATTGATATCCATTGGTTCCTTTCCTAAGTCGGCAGCGTTCATCCTTCTCAAGAAGGCTCGGTTCCTTCTGGCTATTGTCTCAGGGTCCAACGGTATTCTCTCTTCGCTCGTATTGCCTTGTGAGTGTGTTTTCATAAACCTGACACACTAGCAGAAGGATCAAAACGCAACTGCCCAATGAATGGAAATAAAATTAAAAACAGAAAATAAATCACCCACTACTAACTACTAAGCTATCTGCAAGTCCTATTCAAAAAGCATACAACGCCATCCCCGGCAACGACGCCATTGACTTGAAGCGATTTTACTAACTTCTACTAGTCGCTCACCCGCAAGCGGACGGGTTCACTGTAGTAAGAGTAAGTATAATGACCAAGTAGTATCGAACCCAAGGGATGGTGTATATGCGAATAGATCCCTGAAGATCTACACGTCGTAGTTAATATGAGTGTGTGTTTTTGGGTTTTTTGGAAAGATTAATTAAACTAAACTCAATTATCCTACGAATGCAAAAGGAAAATTAAACTAAGTATCTAAGGTGTATATGCAAGTATGAGATGGTGATGCTCAGGATAGGAATCCCTACGTATACTAACGGAGCAGGTACATAATCAAAATAACTGTGACACACAAGAATTAACCTAAGTCTAAGAATGCAAGCTGAAAGCTCAAGATTCTAAACCCTAATACTTTACCCTAACACTCGACTTCACGAATCTACTAACAAGTTACTAGATTATGCTTAATTAATGAGACCCTAATTTAACTAAGGTGATGCGGTCGTCCTCCTTCACTAAACCGGTAGATGAATTAACCTTTCCTAAACCTTCTCGTTAAGACTACTAATTGTTATTGAGTGATGCGGTCGTCCTCTCTCTAACACTTTCGTACTAAATTCAAAGGTAAAGTTCAGATTAATTATAAGAATTCATTAATCAAGAGAATTAAAACTAACGTCACAAATCACCCTAATTACGTACCCACATCCTACTTCTACGAGTTCATCCTACCCTAAGCATGCAAGGGTTTTAGCCGGACATGGTTTTAACAAAAATAAAAGCAATAGAAGAAACAACGAACATAAACATAATGAATTGAACTAAGAAAATAAGAAACATGAACTAGGGTTTTAAAAGAAAATAATTCTAAGAACTAAAATTTAATTACTTAAAACGAAGTTTCAAAGTGTTTAAAGAAATCAAACTAACATAAAGAACTAATAAACGAAAATAAACTAAGAATTCGTATGAAAAACCTCAACAAAATGTAAATAAAGCTTGCACGTCTCCTTCCTCTCCAAAAACTAAGTCTAAAATTATTTCTAACGTTCGGGGGTCCTTCAAAACATGTTTGGAAGAGGTATATATAGGCACGGGTCGAAACGGGAGTTAATGGGCCGAAAATACGCATCCGGAGGTAAAAATCCAAGGTTGCTCGAGCAAAACGCTCGAGCGGTCCCGCTCGAGCAGTGTAGCTCGAATGACACAATCGCTCGAGCGGTTCCGCTCGAGCCGGTCGAGCGCTGAAATCACACTGTATGTTTTGGGCGCTCGAGCAATTCGCTCGAGCGGTGGCGCTCGAGCTGCTCGAGCGCAAGAAAAGTTATGTACGTTTAGGCGCTCGAGCAATGCGCTCGAGCGGTGGCGCTCGACCTAGTCACTCGAGTGACTTCCAACTCATCCAACTAATACTTTTCCTCGTCCGCACTAATACCAATCGTATTTCTTCGATATCTTCTCATCCGGGCATCCGTTTGAGTCGATTCAAAGTCCTACGAACTCCGTTTTTCGTCCTCTATTCACCTATGAGCATCAAAGAGACAAATTCATCAATGTGTAGAAATAATGCTTAATTGACTCTAAATACTCGATAAACTCGACCAAGATTGGGTATTTCAAGCTACGAATCATGACAATTTCACGCCTAATCAATTACTAAGAGAAAAAAAATTGCGAATAGTGATCTATAATTAATACATCAGCTTATACCCTTTTATAAACATTGCTCCGATAAAGTCCACCCCAAAGAGCTAATTTATATAGCGTGCTTTACTCTTACTTGTTTGTCATTCCTTGTAAAATGAGTAAAATAAAAAAATTGTTATGAAATAATATATTTATTTGGTGGATGTCCTTTTATTATCCCAAATAATTATATGAATAATGAGGTGTCCTTTTATTTTCATTTGAATAAATGTATGCATAATTATGGACTCCTAGAAGGATCCATACATGAGTATAAATAGGTGGTGTCACCTTCATTTGTAAGCATAAAAAAATTGATCAATATAATACAACTTCTCCCTACAATATTTCTCTCTACATTGACATCTTGTTTTCTCTTCTTATTTTATTATTTGTTTCACAACACGTTATCAGCACGAGCGCTCTACACCCTCCCCTTGAATTCTTTCCTCAATATCAGGTTTAACTTTTACTGAATGCTCATAATATTTTTTTTCTTCGGCACAATATTTATGCCATTTTAATGCGTACCCTTATTATGTTATAGATGTGTATTTCTTGAGATTAACTTTGTGGAATCTAAAGTTTTTCAGGATAGATACTTTTATATTGTTCATAATTATTTAGCTAAGAATATGATTATAAGGCTTATGCATAAACTCTATAAAAATTTGAGTCACTTCCTCGGCTATACCTATTTGATTATTGTTTTATATGTAGATTTGTATGAGTAGTTTATTTGAATTTCATGGTGTAATAGCTTTTTAATTGATGATATGCTTGAGAAGACTACTTTCATATCTAGAATATGCTTCTGCAACAGCAATATCGAGATCAATGTTTTAGAAAATATTTAGAATAAATTGTTTTGTCTTCTCCAAGCCAAGCAAAATAATGAATTATTGATGAAAAATAATGAGTCCCGGCCTATTAGTGTTAGTCCATTCCCTGAAGCGAATGTGACTCAATCTCAAAATTTTGGACATGGGTCATGGGTGTGTATGAAGCCATGGGTGTGACCATAATAATTATAGATATGGTCGTGATAGATATATCTCATATAATCATGATCGTCACAATAAATAAATTGTCTCCCAGAAGATAGACTGTGGAAAAAAGAAAAAGTATGAATAACAATGTTACTAATGTGGCACGGAAGGTCATTGATCTCGTATATATCGGATACTGAATTATCTTGTTAAATATTATTAAGCATCCCTGAAAAGAAGGATGGATCACGTTTGATAATATAATGTTTGTGTGGTGAATGGTGATGATGAAGGTATGTTTCATCTTGATATTTTTTTTCTTTGAAGATATCAAATAAATATATAATGAACCCCTTATACATATTTCATATTTTCATTATGAAATTTATGAATTATGAATTTTACATTTTTTTATTTGTCTAATTGACTGTGTTTCTACATATCATGCTTAAATATAGAAAATGTTTCTCATTTGAAAGAGGGGGAGACAAATAATATTAATATCAGTAGTAGTGCAAATTAACTTGATTGAAGGCTCCAGAAGAGCTACTATATTTTTCCTTGAAGGAACTAAACTTGTTATAAAGAACGCATTATTGTCTCCCAAGTTTAAAAGAAATTCTTTGAGTTTTAAAGATCAACTGAAAAGGAAATCATTTGGAAAATAACATTGAATTTTCTTAATCCTTGAAATGTGAACTAAAAGTTCAAAGGATTGTATATTTGTAACAAATTGCAAATCAATTATTAGATGTATTTAGTGACTTCAGAAGAGTTACTAAATCACGTATTCATACAGAAAATATTTCAATGAAGATTGATGTCCCTGAAGAACAAATAACAAATATGAACCTGAAACACGCCTGAAGCGTGGGAGACCTCTTTGTCAAAAGATAAAAATCCTCAAAGGAAAAGAGAATTAAATAAAAGTAATGAGTCAAAAGGTAAAAGACTTCAAATTATGTGCAATAATAATGTTCAGCCTCCTGCAGAGGTTGTCTCTAGAAAAAAAAATGTTGCTCCCGAAGAGCTAGTTTTTAAAAAAAAAAGAAAAATGACTACTCTCCGTTATAACTAGTGTGTGGGAAATAACCATCATTTCCCATCTGTGAATATTTGATTGTGCAGTATATATTCTTATATCACCACCAAAACGTATCTCAATTCTCAAAAGCCCTGCAGGCTGACTGCACATCCGATAAAGATCATTTCCCGGCATTAGGGGGAGATAAGAATTCAAAATTAAATGAATGCCGAGAAATTTTTCTAAAGGAAAAAGATCTTCAATATTTAAATCCACACACTAGTCAAACTGAACCAGAAGTTCAAAGGATAAGTAATTTGCAATATTCAGTAAATAATCTGCCAGAAGTTTATATCAATCATAAATGAGTGACTACATAGCATAAACCTGCAGTATATGCTCTACAGAGTATAGAGGTTCCTAGAGAAATCAAGTATATCTATTTATACGCCAACAACGTAAATGACCTCTAAACATGAAAGTTATAAATTCGCGGTAAATCAAAGCTAGCTAAATATTAAGTCACTCCCGAAATCTCCTGAAGAGATATGTCCTGAAGACGAAAATCCTAGTAATGAAGCATGTGCACAAAATAAATCAAAATACTAGGATTGCGGAACGGCCAAATCAAAATATATTGGGAAATAATGATGATCTGGTTTAAATGAATTTTATAAATACTGGAGAAACTTACAATACAATATTATCGTTGTCGACAACATATTCGTGTCCACTATTGCTTTTACTATCATAAATAAAATCTGGATCCAGTACCTATGTTGGGTGCCAAAAGCACTTTGACTAGGTGAAGTAGTCAGAAGCAAATTGTGGCAGAACTAGACTCGCTAAACAAAACAAAGTGTTGATAAGCTGTACACCCGGAAGTGTGTATTTGTATAAAAACAAATGAGAATAACAAGGTGGTGAAATATAAAGCGAGATTAGTAGCTCAAGGGTTTTCACAGAGACCCAATAAATCAAACATATCTCCTATTATGTATGGAATAATGTTCCACTATTTAATATTTCTAGCAGTAAATATGAAAATTTGGGAATGAGTCAAATGATGTAACCGCTGTATATTTATACAGTTATCTTGAAAATGATATCTATATGAAAATCCCTGAAGGATTTAGCATGCCTGAAGCATGTAAATCAAATCCAAGAGAAGTTTATTCTATCAAATTGCAAAGGTCTTTATATTGGCTCAAACAGTCTGGACTCATGTGGTATAATCGACTTACTAAATGCCTAGTTAAAGAAGGTTATACCAATGACCCAATATGCCCATGTGTTTTCATAAAGAAAAAAGGGTCAAATTTTATAATAATTGCAGTATATGTTGATGATCTCAATTTAATTGGGACTCCTGAAGAGCTCCAAAGTGCAGTTTCATATTTGAAGAAAGAACTTGAGATCAAAGATTTTGGACAAACTAAATTTTGTCTTGGTTTGCAAATTGAGCACTTAGAAGGTGGAATTTTTGTCCACCAAACTGCTTATACCCAGAAGGTATTAAAGCGGTTCTACATGGAGAATGCACATCCATTAAGTACCCGAAGTAAATTCTTGGTCCCAAAGTACCATATCTCAGTGATATTGGTGCATTTATGTCTCTTTCTAATTTTACAAGACCAGATATATCATTTGCAGTAAATTTATTAGCAAGATTTAGTTCATCTCCTACACGACGATATTGGAATGGTATAAAACACATTTTTCGCTATCTCCAAGACCCATATAAAATAAGGTCTCAAACTGGATATACATGTGGTGGTATCGCAATTTCATGGCGGTCTATGAAATAGTCGCTTGCTGCTACCTCTTCGAATCATGCAGAAATCATAGCAATACATGAGACCAGTCGAGAATGTGTTTGACTAAGATCAATGACCAATTATATCCGAAAAAATTGTGGGTTGTCACATGATAATGAAAATCCTCCAATTGTGTTATTTGAAGATAATGCAGCTTGTATATCCCAGCTAAAAATGGGATATATTAAAGGAGATAGAACGAAACATATTTCACCAAAATTCTTCTTTACTCACGAATTACAAAAGAATGGTGAAATTGATGTGCAATAAATCCGATCGAGTGACAATTTAGCAGATTTATTTACCAAAGCATTACCGACGGCAACATTTGAAAAATTGGTGAAGCGTCTTGGAATGCGACGGTTAAAAGATTTTAGGTGATATTTAAATCAGGGGGAGAATTGTTCTAATAAGTAATATATACTCTTTTTTCCTTCACTAGGGTTTTTGTCCCAATGAGTTTGTTTTCCCTAGTAAGGTTTTTAACGAGAAATATTATTTGTGTGACAATGGACATCCAAGGGGGAGTGTTATGAAATAATATGTCCTTTTATTTTCCCAAATAATTACATGAATAATGAGGTGTCATTTTATTTTCATTTGAATAAATGTATGCATTATGGACTCCTAGAAGGATCCATACATAAGTATAAATAGGTGGTGTCACCTTCATTTGTAAGCATAAAAAAATTGATCAATATAATACAATTTCTCCCTACAATATTTCTCTCTACATTGACATCTTGTTTTCTCTTCTTATTTTATTATTTGTTTCTCAATAAAAATGATAATACTAATTAGGTCTATATATATATGTTGCAATTATGTTCACATTCTTTTATACAATAGATAGTACAGCTTGTTTGAGATTGAATAATTAACTAAACAAATCATCACATAAAACCCATTGACTTTATAGATTCGTTTATCAAATTTTTTTCGGATTCTATCATCACAATCAACATCATGGACAAATCAATTGCTATTATGAGAAATATTTTCTTGATCACAATTTTGTCTCTTCTTCCAAACGTCTTTGGGGAATGCACATGTGACCCCGAAGACGAGGAGCGAGACAAAAGCCTGGCCCTCAGGTACAAGATTGCGGCACTGGCCGCCATCTTCTTGGCCTTGAGCCCGGAGAGGAATCTTTTCTTCATCGTGAAAGCATTCGCGACCGGAGTTATTCTGGCGACCGGGTTTATTCATATCCTACCGGAAGCTTTCGAGCGCCTGACCTCGCCGTGTATTAAGGAGAGCCCGTGGGGGGAATTCCCGTTCACGGGCTTCATTGCGATGGTTGCTGCCATCGGAACGCTTATGGTTGATACGTACGCGACGTCGTATTACGGAAGGCGGTCGACGGGAAGGGTGGAGAGCGACGGCGACCAAGAGAATGCAGTTCCTCTTCATAGCCATGCACATGGCTCTATGTCGGGTGCCCAAAATGATATCCTTCGCCATCGTGTAATTTCACAGGTAATGTATTTATACTTAAAGAGGTTTTAAATGTTTATAATTTATCGACTAAAAATGCATATACATATTATGTTTCGTTAATTCAAAAATTGAATTTTTATTTAAATTTCTATAATTGTACTCTTTCGATCCATCCCTCATTTCCCTCTATTTACTTTCCATTTTGTCTTTTTCGTTCATCACTTTTTTTTTTTATCGGTAAAATTGTGACTCAAACTCATTATCTCCCGGCCATAGGTAGTGGAGCTCTAACTGTTATACCACTTTGTCTTAATATTATATTCAATATTTGGGGGACGGGAGGAGTATAAACTAAAAAAAAAAAAAAAATTGTTTGCATGTAAACTCATTTAAATAAATTCATTGAATTATATCGAAATTATAGGATTAATTGCAAAAAGTATAATTAAAAATTGTTAGGTTGTTAATTAATTACTTCCTCCGTCTCATAATAAACTTTCCATTTTTTTTTTCCGTTCGTCTCAAAATACTCCACAATCCAAAATTAAAAATAATATTCAATGATAACACCCTCTTATTCAAATGGAACACTAAATATATATATTTTTTTTTTTACTTTTCAGCAATTTTTTCTTAAAAATTATGTCATATTATGTGTGAAGATTAATGTGGAAGGGATGGAGTATAAGATATATATTTTTTTTCTTTGTAATTTGATACAACATCTTTTAAGTTTTGATCCGTTTTCCGGTCTAACTTAAATCGACATATGAGAGTACATGTGAGAGACACCATCTATCTATTTTCATTCTGATTTAATGCAATTTTTTTGGTACATGTGTGTTCCTTCGCAGGAAATAGACGACTATTCATTTTTAGTGATTATTTTTAATTTTAATTTTATTGGGTTTACTTGCTTGCGATTCTGGACTTGAGATTTTGGTGATGACTTGCGATTTTTTGTGCAAAGTCGATCATTTTGTGGAATAAAATTTTGAAAAACGTAAACGCGCGTGGATTACATTTTTAAAAAGTGATTTTAATCTTGAAGATGGTGGTTCTGATGGATACATATGATTAAGTTAATGGATCTTTGATACAGATTGTATAACTAATAAAACAGTTCGCGTATCGAATTGGAAAGTAAATATATATATACTAGTACAGTACCCGCGAATTTCGCGGACTTTTCATAAAATATTCGGCCAATCCTTTTCAAAAAATTTACATGCATTCGGAATAATTGTATAACATTTTACGAATGTTTCATGGCTCTCTTTTTTTAATTTTATTTTCATGTATACATAACTCTCACCATGATTGCAAACCTAATCCATACAACTAAGTACATCACTCAAGAAATATACAATGAAAAATTAGATAATTTTTTAAAAACACTTTCAACTAATAGAAAATAAATACTTAATTTTATTCGAACGATATTACAGATTTCTAAAAATTTCTCTGTACACAATATTCGTTGTATACTTTGACGACTTAATAAGCCGATTATTTGGAAAAACACCAAAATATCTGACATAATATTTGTTGCCCTCTAAAACAAATTCATTGAATCCCCCAACCAAATCAAGCGGAACATAGCAAAAGATCCCCGTTCCCTGAATTCAACATAAATTGAAAAAAAAATTAATAATACCATAATAAATACAAACAAACTCCATGAAAATATTTAACACATTACTATCAACAATAAAAGCTCAATACCAAAATCAAGAGCACAAATAACCTGAGAATCTATCATCAATATATTCATGCTTTCACAACCATTTGTCACCCATGTTTGCAGAATTCTCACATGGACGACCAAAGAACACATGCCACAAAGAAATAACATAAGCAATGGTGTGAACATGTTGCCAAAACACAAGTGTATGGTAATAGACAACTAATCTTGAAACCAACTAAAAATGCATAGTCATATATATATATATATATATATATATATATATAATACATTCCAATTAAAGAGAATAATAAATAAATACAATAATTTATAAATGATATATAGTAGATAATCAATGTATCATCAAAGGCAAAAAAAATAGTCACACATTGAATACATGGCAAAAATTATTAATGCATAGCAACGATGATAAAGAACAATTATTTAAATATAAAAAAAATTACATAGTCAAATTAGTTCACTAATCAAGACATATCAATTTAGAACAATTTGGTATTATAAATCTTTGCGAACCAACACCTATATAATTTGTCATGAACTAAAATAATTATACTACTAACATAAATGAGTCCATTTAAAAATAATCCCTTATACGGCAAATTGAATACTTAATTTTCCAAGGCCTTTGATAAAAAGAGATTTTAATTTGTTGGCTCGAGAGAAAGAAGGGTCCAATAGCGAGTGAAAAAAGGACAACTTTTACACGCATGCATTCAAAATAATTAACACTAAGTACCATAATACATGATAATAGGACTATTATCAAAATAATAATAATAATAAATAGACTATTTTTCTTAGACATAGCCCATTTTTGTCATATTATAAGTGATTAAAAATATTATTTGATCACATAGAATATTTTAGAACCTAACTAATACTAAGGTAAAATTTAATATCAACGAACACTAAATAAGCAAGAGACATTATATTATAATTACACATTTGTCGCATGGACACTAAATTATACTAAGGGGTGGATACCTCTTACAAAGTCAATTATAATTTTACAAAATTGGTCCAATAAAAAATGACCCCATTAAAAAAATAATCCCCTAAACAACACATATAGTCCCATATTTTCCAAGATCTTTGACCAAAAAATGATATAATTTTTTGGCGCAAGAGGAATAAATAAGGTTGATTACATGATCCCAGAAGAATGGGTAAATTTGTATGACTGCCCGCGAACCTCGACGAAGGGTCCAATAGTGGGCTTAAAAAATGAATTTTGTACAGCTGTACTAAAAACAGTTAGCATCAATTATCCTGGAATCATTGTTACACAAATCACATCAAAATAAGTTGATAGGGCCATTTTCAAAATATATAAAAAAAATGGGCAAACTTTAATTTTAACAGATTGATCAGGTAATGAGTAGTAGTAATTAAACTAATTACATGGTCATAGTAAATTGAATAATTAATTTTCAAAGACCGTTGATAAAAAGAGAATTTAATTTTTAATGATTAGCATTCCTTATCATGGTAACATTGCAACACAAATTACCACAACAGAACTTAATAGGACCATTCTCGAATTATTAAAAAAAAAAAACAAATAATATTTTTTTAAAGATTAACCATTTTAGACATATAATATTTTAGGACCTAACCAATAATAAGGATAATTTAATATCAAGGGACATTAAATAAGCAAGGGACGTTATATTTATAATCATACATTTATCATATGGACAATAAATTATATTAAAGGGATAGTAAATTGTCAAGAGGAATTAAATCATAATCACACACTTGTTACAGCACCCATCACGCTCCTGCCGCCCATGCCATGGACTAAAATTGATGCATTCTTAATACATGGCTACATCCCTAATTTTACAACATTGGTCCAATAAAAATAATTCCATTAAAAATAATTCCACTAAACGGCACATCAAGTCCCACAATTTTCCAAGATTTTTATCAAAAGATAGATGAAATATTTGGCCGAAGATGAATAATTAAATTTGTACTAAAAATGATTAGCATTAATTAACATAGAAACATTGCAACACAAATCACCAATACAGAAGTTAAAAGGACCATTTTCGAATTATTTAAAAAAGAAAAGAAAAAGGAAACGGTTAAATTTTTAAAAGATTAACCATTTTAGACATAGAATATTTTATGGTCTAACTAATACTAAGGAGAATTTAATATCAAGGGACGTTAAATTAGCAAGAGACATCATATTATAATTATACATTTGTCATATGGACACTAAATTATATTAAAGGGACACTAAATTATCAAAAGACATTAAATCATAATCACACACTTGTCAAAGCACCCATCACGCTCCTGTCGTACATGACATGGACTAAAATTGTTGCATTCCTAATACACGGCTACATCACTAATTTTACAACATTGGTCCAATATAAATAATTCCATTTAAAAATAATCCCTCAAACGACACATAAAGTCACATAATTTTCCAAGATTTTTATCAAAAGATAAACGAAATATTTGGACGCGGAGAAATAAATAAATTTGTACAAAAAATAATTAGCAAATTATCATGAAAACATTGCAACACATATCACCAAGACAAAAGTTAATAGGACCATTTTCAAATTATTATTTTTAAATAAAAAAAAGGGAAAATTATATTTATAAGAGATTAACCATTCTAGACATAGAATATTTTAGGACCTAACTAATACTAAGGAGAATTTAATATTAGATGGACAGTAAACTAGCAAGAGACATTATGTTATAATTATACATTTGTCATGTGGACACTAAATTATATTAAAGTGACACTAAATTATAAAGAGGCATTAAATCATATCCCATTCTAGGAACATTTTTTACATAAGCTATTTCAAGACCTAACCAATACCATATCCCTACCATTCTTTCATGGACCAAAATTGTTGTCTCACTAAAACATGGTTACATAGACCATATAATGCAAATTTGAATTTTATATTTATACATTTATCCAATATAAACTATTCCATTAAAAAATAATAAACACTAATCATCTTGGAAACATTGCAACACAAATACCGAAACATGCGATAATAGGACTACTTCTGGAAAAAAAACAAAGGAAAAACATTTTTTTTAAAAATTACTCAGGTAATGAATATAAGTGATTAGACCCGCGTGTTTCGCGGGTTTATATACTACCGTAAAATGTTTACACCGTTCCACACTAAGTAATATTTTCTAGCATATTTGATATTATAACACATGAAAATAGTTTATTACTCTTTTAGTAATACATTTTGAAATTGCATACGGGTAATCATGTTTAAAATCTCCAAGAAGTTTTAATTTTGAACAAAGTCGCATGAAATTCACCAAAGGAAAAAGTCATAATTGTAACAATAGGTCTAACATGTTTAAAAAACTGAAATCCAAAAATTATCCACCAAACCCATAGTATAAGGCACCAAAATCTATCAGCGAATTTATATAAATTAAATACTTAAATTCACACTATGAATTCAAGAATAAGCGGCTAATGCTGGAGGATCTTAACTCGAAGAACTGTACCAACACCGAGTTCCAAGTCCCTTGCGATTTTGACGAAACCAGATGACATTAGACGACGACTACACTCATCTTTAAAAAAATAACATTCCAACTCATACCTCGACTTTTAACTTGAGTATAATGAAATTCTTCATAATTCTCCTTCATATGGTCCTCCCAGAATTGTAATGGTATTGGCTGCAACACAAACACACTTACATATATGTACATATAAATCAACAAACTAAGGAAAATGACAGTCTTAAAACACAGAAACACACTAAAAAAATTAAGATATTCTGACCCACCAGTCTGCCCTTATTCATGTAAGAAGAAGTAATACACCGCACAAAATCTTGAACAATACTTTCACTCACCGCCGAAACACCCTACATTTAAGCAAAAAATTAAATATCAATTAACACACTGATATATACATGCGATCCAATCACCAACTTGTCACACCTAATAACCCACCAATCAATGATTGTTCCAATTTCATATTCTACAAAGAACAACAGAAGAAAATCAAACTAAATGCATTTAACTAAATAGGTCCCTTAAATATGTATAATACATTAATTAATATTGTTGTAAATATCAATAAAAGTACCTTAGATGGAATTTGTTGACCCAACACTCGACAGTCTTCTACTTGAATCAAAATCTGATACAGAGTTGTGATACAAAATAAATAAAAATAAATTAATAAAAAAGTAAATAAAATTAGTTCTAAAAATACAAAATAATATATAACACAAATGCATACATGCTACAAAAGAATCACACATAGTTCAAATATAAAGGGTGTATATTAATGTACTATCACCATCATTAGGCGTAGATGATCCAAGTTCGCAACCATCATTGATAAGAGACTTAAAATTTATCCCACCACTACATCTTTTGTCCTTAAATCAACATATACCAATAGTTTACAATTATATTGTAAACTCAGAACATTTTTTTTTCCGCCGGACAATTATTCACCAAAATTGTAGATTCAAGTCACGACCGTTATCTTTCATACACAAAAATTGTAATTTCAAGTCACATATCCTCAAAATTTGATTAATTATTCATTCTCCATACACACATTTATATTGGTATCCATACACGTATATATATTAGCACTTATATCATATGCCTTCCAAGAAATTAAAAACAAAAACAAAATAAAGTTGCAACTGATGGACAAAACTAAAAACAGAAACGGTTGCTAGTTTATTTCTCAAAATTGTAAATGTAAGTTGTATCCCTATTCCACATCATACTTTTTAACTTAGCAAAAATTAATTAGTCACACGGATATATCGATATTTATAACACTAAGGAAAAAATAAAATTTATTGAATGACACGTCCTTATTCTTTGATTAATTAAAAAGTATATATTCAAATGTAAACATTGGTACTGATAATATGTATTATATAGATACATAAAATAATATGTATTAAGATCCAAATATAAAATAATATATAGTACACTTGAAAACTAATTTTAAAGCACAAAGCTCGAGGGATTGACACTAATATTAGTTAAAGATAAAGGAACTAAACTTTATCCTAAACCCACAATTATTTTAATTAAATTAATTAAATACCAATAGCAACTATAATTATACAAAATTGTGCAACCTTTTCCTAGGGCATTTAAACCGAAATTGGAAAACATAAGGGACTTAAATTTTGAGCTACATTTATAATCTTTATTTCTCAAAAATCTGCGAATGCAAGTTACATCAATAACATGTATGGCTACATGGGAGGAAGCGATAAAGGACAAAATAAAAAAAAAATGCACAACCAAATAACCAATTTTAAAGTAGCAAAGTCGATGGACTGACAATAATACTATGCCAATAGTTTAAAATTACATAAATCTCGCAATATTTTTTTTTTAGCCGGTCAACTATTCACCAAAATTGTAGATTCAAGTCACGGCCGTTATGTTTCATACACAAAAATTGTAAAATTGTAATTTCAAGTCACATATCCTCTGATAATTATTAATTATCCATACACACATTATATATTGGTATATATTGGTATCCATACACGTATATACACGGCCGTTATTAATTATATATTGGTATCCATACACGTATATATATTAACACTTATACCATCTGTCCGACAAGAAATAAAAATAAAAATAAAAATGTTGCAGCCGTTGGACCAAACAAAAAACAGAAAATTAATGGACTGAAACAAAATTTTGATAAAAATATGGGAATTAAATTTTATCCAACCCTGATATATTTTTTTTAATTAACAACTAAAAAAAGTAATCACCACTGCACACACTGCAGAATTTTATTATTAATGATAATTCGACTATTGCATTTAATACAAAATTTAATATCATTCAAACATAAGTCACTTTAAATTTCAAACATCATGAAAGTCCACATAAAACAACAACACAACCAAGCAAAATTCCAAGAGAAGAATCAACCACCAATATCTAATATATAAAAACAGTAGAAGCTAGCCCAGCCATCGTCTGGTAATAGTAAAATACTAATCATCGTAGCTAAACAATTATCGGCGAAGGCATTGGCAAAATAATAATAATAATAATAACAATAAAAAAGGACTAATTCTGCAAAATCATGAAAGGAATCGAATTCATCCAAACACATACGTTACAATTAGAATAGTTAGGATACATGTTACACTTATTCAAAATAGGTCATTTAAGCAAAAATAATTACGCATTTAATAAAGTTAAATAACATATTAATTTATATTTCACCCACCTCAATCACAGTTTCCATGTATGAGAGTTTATTCCTAGTATTAACCTTTTGGGTCATATTAACCTTTAGAGTATGATTGAGATATGTGAATTATAGATTATTATGTTATTTATTCTTATTAAATATATAATTAAGTATGCTTAAATATCCCAATAAATGTGATTGAAGAGATCAATGACCTTGAATCCAACATAGGTAAAATTTAACTCAATTCAAAATTAAGGCCTTGATGCCATAATTTAAAAAAAATAATAATAATAAATAAATGAAGGATCAATTTCCAAATCATGAAAGCAACCACATTGATTGAAAGACACACGTATTTGATTACAAATTTAATTAAATTAGGTTATATGATATTGATTACACGTTTAATTAAATTAAATATCCTATTAATTCATAATCAAGAAATTCCATGCATGAGAGTATATTCTTAGATTAATTCCATTAAATGTGTAATTAAGTATGCTTAAATATCCTACTAAATGTAGTTGAAGAGATAAATATCCTTGAATCCAATTTATGCAAAATTCAACTCAAATTGAATTTAAGACCAATGACGTGAACACGACAGGCAAAGGCCTTGATGCCACAATTTAAAAATAAAAAATTAAAGGACCAATTTCTAAAACATGAGAGTAGCCACATTTATTCAAATACATACGTTACAATTAGGACAAGTAGGTTATATGGCAAGTTTTGTCGGTCCATGCACATTTAATTAAAAAATTAATTAAACATTTAATCAAAAGTAATTACACATTAAATTAAATTAAACGCTTGGAAATTGAATTCATCATTTCAACTAATGTGCTGCTTTTATGCTGTGAATTCTAATCGATCTCCGGGTTTTAATTTTTTGGTTTGCTAGAAGAAAAATTAATTATATTAATCAACATTAATTAACCCGAATTGATGTAATCTTTTTCCCTTAGCACGATTAGAACCCAGCATTCCTTCGGGTCAAATACACACGTTACAATTAGGACAAATAGGTTATATGGCAAATTTAGTAGGTCCATGCACATTTAATTAAAAAATTAATTACACATTTAATAAAAAATAAATACACATTAAATTAAATTAAATAAAGTATTAATTTGTAATTAACAAATTCCATGCATTATAGTATATTTTTAGATTACCATGCACATTTAATTAAAAAATTAATTACACATTTAATAAAAAATAATTATACATTAAATTAAATTAAATATAGTATTAATTTATAATTAACAAATTCCATGCATTATAGTATATTTTTAGATTCATCACCTTGTTGCGAACACAGGACTCCATGGAACGAAGCCACAAACGAAAAAAAAAAAAAAACATTGCCTACCTCATAAAAGAACTCAAAGCCATTTGCTGAAGATATTAACCACATGTGATATACCCATTTTAAAGCCATTGTTGTGAACGCATTTGACCAACAGGTTAAATACCCAAATCAAGTGCGTCGAACTGATCATAGTCGGCCAAATACTCAATGAAAGAGAAGAAAAAAATTCTACAGAACCTATTTCGCACGGCAAAATGAATCGGACCAAAATAGTAGAACGAAATTCAAACTGACATAATGGGCGATGTTTCGACATAGGAACATGAATTACATTTTGTGCTGAATATACATGAAAGCCAATGGTACGCTACCAATATCAACATACAATATACACGGACAAAATTTAAATAAGAATATTTCATTAAATTTCGAATAGAAATACAATATATTACATCCATGTTCGACGTCAATATATGCACAACAAACAATGTCACGATACAAAGGAATAAGAACAATGGAAAAAAAGTGAAAAACAAAACGACACGACCGATCAACATATGATCACCCAACATCACCGAGACGGAATAACAACCGCACGACAAAGAGAAAAAACGTAGATAAAAGAGGAGAATAGAGTCGAGGGTGGAAAAACAGGAATGACAAATGAACAAATTTATAGGAAAAAAAATACAATGATCTACGGCCAAGATTAATCATAAAATGAATCAATGGCCACAAAACTTTGATACCTAAAATGAACATGAAGCAAAGGATGTTGGAATGAGTGAAAATGAAGGGTGCCACATAGACAATTTATGCTTTGCAAATATAAAGGATTTGATATAATTGATAAATCACTAAAAAGTTGATTTTTTATTTTACAATTAACCCAACATAATATTTATCATCAAGAGTAATTTTATACTTTCTCCATCCGCTAAAAGTATGCTCATATTGTGGGCACCAGACACTAGTCCTCCCACCTAATGGGCCGCTGAGTCACCATGATTTACCTCTTCCACCCAATCCTGTTGGGTCAGGGGATGGGGGCGAGGGCTTCGCCTTTTGCTACAAAAATATGCTCATTATATCTTTTACAATCTTCTTTCTTTTACCATTCAATCATCATTTAATTATTTCACAAGTCGTCAAATTTATATTCACAAACAACTTAATTCGTAAATCGATCACACAATACACTAAAATACTCTTATTTTACATACTTTTTTTTAAAACCTGTCAAAAGTCAATGAACATACTTTTAATGGGCAAATGTAATATTATAATACTCCCTCCGTCCCATAATTATATGCATACTTTCCTTATTCGTTCGTCCCACAATTGTTTGCACACTTTCCTTATTCGTTCATCTCACAATTGTTTGCACACCCATAAAAGGAAACATTTTTATAAACTTTACCCTCACAATATTCACATATTTACAGAAATTGTCATTATTTTTTACCTTTTGAACCTACAATACACTCAATTCAATCAATTTCTTCACTTTATACCCCACAAAATACTATTTATTACACTTTTTTCTTAAAAGTTGTGCCCAAACTATGGTGCAAACATTTGTGAAAAGGAAGGAGTAATATTTTCCTAGGAACAGCAGATTTATTTTGTTATAATAAATGGAAATCGTGTTTTATTTATTAATGACGAAACTTCTCCAATCTCAAATTCATGTGACCATTTTCTTTAAGTATTAATGTTATTTAATTTTGAGATAAACAATATATAAAATTAAATATTTTTAAATAGTAATATCATACACATAGAGATATTTTGTATGCATGACAATAACATGCGAAGAAAAAAGATTCACATGAATACAAATTTACAGGAGACTCAAGCTAATTATAAAATGAATCTTGTTATTGATGAAGGTGAGGATGTAACAACTAATAAGAAAATGATCACATGTCTATTTATAGACAAAAATATTATATAGAGTTATATATTTTCTTGCAGCATTAATGGATAAACACAAACAATCAATTACTCTTAATGATGTGACATTCAATAAATTAAAATTTTATGGTTTAAAAAAAGTATCAGTTCATCATGAAACCGGTTTAAAGTATTAAATATTTAATTTGGAGTATCAATAATTTTATCAGGAGTATTATTAATGTGGTCAGTGGTTATTATACTGTAATTGTTGTAAATTTTCTTGAACCCAAATTAATGATACTCTGGATAAACTTTTTGATACTTCTGATCAAAATAATCAATATTTTAAAACAGTTTCATGATGAGCTTATCATGAACTATTTTCGTATAAAACCTACTTATTATTTTATTAGCTAATTGAATTAATTTATTATTATTTTAATGACCGGATCAGTATTATAATTATATAGTACACGTCGATCATTAATTAATCCAACATTAATAATTTTATTCAAATATTGCGACGTTACTTATACCGAATTAATTAATGACCGACGTGCACTATATCTTCAAATTATCTATTAATTTGGCTAATTCCACCTATAACTATATATATATATATATATATATATATATATATATATATATATATATATATAATATTACTTGAAAAATCAAATTAGATAAAATACATTAATTAATCTGGTAAGCACATTTTTTTTATTTTTTTTACTATGCATATACTATGCAATTGACTCTATTCATTTGTACCCCCACCTAAATGTAATAATATTTATTTATTTTTAAATAACTCTCACTATTTATGATTTATTGAAGGTGCTGGAATTGGGAATTATAGTCCATTCTGTGATAATTGGAATTGCTTTAGGTGCTTCAGAAAGCCCCAAGACTATAAAACCTTTAATTGCTGCTTTGTCATTTTATCAACTCTTTGAAGGAATGGGTCTTGGAGGATGTATAACTCAGGTACATATTATCCTTATATATATAACGTTAATTATTAATTCATTATTATCAAGCATGAAACAAAAAAATAGGGAAAATATTATAAATGGTCATGTAACTTTGTCCGAGCTCATAAATAGTCCTTTCAATTTTTATTTTATTGATTTTGATCCCTTTGATATCAATTTTGGTCATTTTCGCCAAAAAATTTAAATTTCGTTTGAAAAATTGCCCTTATATTTTATTTTGGTCACATTGACGATTGTCATTACTCTCATTTGAATCGTCTCGCATCCAAGAAGAAAAACCCTCAAGTAATTTCATGTTTACACCTACCCCAAAAATTGCGACTTCAAATTAAAATCGTAAATTTTGTCCATTCGTGTGGCTAATTCGGAGCGCTTTAATTTGCAGTGAGTTGTGGTTCAAGACATATATTATTATCTTCTTCTCATTGAGCTCGTCATTTCGATACTCTTTTTGTGTCATTATGTATGCTACAATTAATTCCGGGTAACTTTTCCAGCTTAAATTTTAATATTCCGGTGAAAATGACCAATATTAATAAAGTAAAAATTTACAGGATTGTTTATGAATTTGGGCAAAGTTACAAAACCACTTGTAATATTTTTCAGTAAAAACAAGTATACATGATACGAAAGTGATGAACAATTAAAATTTCCAATGAATAGTCACAATAATATGTGTAATTAATAAAATCAAAGAACGTACAAATATGCATTTACTTGTCAAAGTATGAAAATAGTTCATTATAAGCTTATCATAAAACTGTTTTAAAGTATCGAATATTTGGCCAAAAGTATTATTAATTTAGGTCAGTAATATTATATTGTAATTGTTGTAAATTTTCTTGAACCCAAATTTACGATACTCCAAGTCAAATATTGTACACTTTAAAACAGTTTGATGATAAGTTTATTATATAACAATTTTCATATATAACCTTCACCCTTCACTTAATTAATGTGCATTCTAATATGTATTTTAATTTCATGGTAGGCAAAATTTAATTCATGGACTTCGACAATCATGGTACTTTTCTTCTCAATTACAACTCCCGTGGGCATCGCGATTGGTATCGGAATAAGCAACGTCTACAGCGAGACGAGCCCGACCGTCGAAGGAGTTTTCGATTCGGCAGCAGCTGGAATATTAATATACATGGCCCTCGTTCATCTCCTTTCTGCTGATTTTATGAGTCCCAAATTGCAAAATAATGGAAAGCTTATGCTCGGGGCAAATGCTTCACTGCTTCTATGTCTCTATTGGCCAAGTGGGTTATTGAATTTGTTTATTGTGAAGGAAAGTTCATGAATTATTGGATTTATTTGTTATTGAAATGAATAATTTGTTTCTTGTAAACGAAAGTACATGGATTTGTAATTTATTCATTTAAAAATTATTGCGGGTAAGCAATGACTCGGTTGTTATCGAATTGTGAAATCATGTCCAGTTTGATTGTGATTTTCAAAACTATTTCATCGGAAAAGGAAGAATTGCATTAAGGTGCAAGACTTTGAATATTAATATTTTTAATAATTATGTACCGCATCCTTAAGTTTAAAATTCTAAAACCCCCATTATTTATACCATTAAATATGTATATCATGATCCCTATATACTAATCATAAAATATAGATTGATCACGCGCAGTCTCAATATTAAAAATATAGAGGGAGTCAGGCAATATGGAGGGAATGTTTATCGAAAAGATCCAGGGATGCGCTGGACTTAGTACATGGTAGGACTAGAGGAGAGATGCTTCAGACTTTAGCTAGACCTTTCACTGCACAAGAGATTGTTGCTTCCATCACTCAAATGCATCCAACTAATGCCCCTGGGCCTGATAGTATGTCTGTAATTTTTTTTCCAAAATTCCTAGGATATTGGGGAAGAGGGGGGATGTTATAAAGTTTGTTCTTTGGGAAGGGATGTCCTTCGTCTATCAATCATTATAATATTGCTTTAATCCCTAAAAAAAGAAACCACACCGTCCGTCTGATTTTCGTTCAATTAGTCTTTGCAATGTATCCTACAAAGACTAAACACTACAAAAAAGACGGAGATTAGCGACGGATTTTTCTAAGCCGTCGAAAATAATGACAATTTGCGACGACTAAGGATGTCCGTCGCAACTTTTAGTAATTTGCGACGGAAGGACCGTCTTTAAACGGTAAAAATGAAGAAAACTTACGGTTTATTTGTAGAAAATGTCGAAACGAAAACTCGGTGGGGACGGACGCCTTCCTTTTCCCGACTTCTCCTTTCTTTTCCTTTCGTTTTCCTCCTTTTCTTCTTTTTTCTCGCAGGATCCGTCTGCTTCGCGAGGAGAGTATTTATAATTGTAAAAAAAATTGCGACGGACGCCTATCCGTCGCAAATTTCGCCTGTCAAAGACAAAACGACGTCGTTTTTACTGATTTGCGACGGCTTTTCCGTCGCAAATCAGTCAACGCACCGTTTCCCGAGAAGACGCGTAGAAACGGTTAGTATTTGCGACAGAATTTCCGTCGCAAATCAGTCAAATGACTGTTTCCCGAAAGGTCGCGAATATAAATGTAAGATTTGCGACGGCTTTGGTCCGTCGCAAATACAAAGTTAAAAATTGCGACGGCAAATTCCGTCGCAAATCAGTCAAACGGGTCGCTTCATGAACGGTCACCTTTAAACGGGTATATTTTGCGACGGAATGGACCGTCGCAAACTCAAAGTTGAAATTTGCGACGACCTTTCCGTCGCAAATGTAGTCGTTTCAAGACGAAGGCGGTGGGCCCTAGTGTTTGCACTACAAGAAATTCACGTTTTATCAACGGATTTTATCAACGGATGCAAATCCGTTGCTAAATAACAACGGATTTGCAACGGATCTTTCTGAATTATTATACCAACACTTTACAAACGGATTATCTACACATTTTTCCAACCATCACTATTCCGTTGGTAATCCGTTGACATTTTTCCAACCAAAACTATTTCGTTAGTAAATAGTTGATATGTAATTTGGTCAGAATTTATTATGCATTTTAGCAACAGATTAGTTACGAAAATTTTATACCAACAGAAAAATTCCGTTGGTAAATGATTTACTTTTTACGCAAAATTTTCACCCGGACAATTAACCCAGCCCGAAATGCCTTCGCTAAGAAAAGTTTTCACAAAGAAAAGGTTCGTCCTCTCCGGCGTAACCCACGAAGAGCAGTTCATCTTCTCAATGAATAGCCCTAGCCCGTGTTGATTTGGCCAAAAATGCTTCTCCAAAAAACCCCTAGAAATTGTCATATCTGGCGCTTACTCGTGAATTAGCCTACCTCATTATCTCGAACTCCGGCGATTTAAGGAATCGTTTACCTCCTCCTTCAGCCTAGCGCATTGCTCCGAAGTGAATTGGTGTTGTAAGTGATTCCTTCTGATTCCACACATCAAGGTACAAATCGGACTTAGCATTCTGAAAATTATTAGAATGAGAGGTGCAATTTTAGTTATCTTCTGTCATATTCTATAAATTTTTCTCACAATTAGGTATTGAAAATCATGTAGGGTTCGACTTTTGCCCAACGCTCTGGTCTTCTTCCAGGATTTTAAAATTTTGCCGCTAGATTTGGTAATAATTTGGTTCGACTCCTCATCTCTCTTCGGTCTCTTTGAATCGAAGATCTTTTTTGGTTGACTGTTGCATAGTGTTGGTGTAATTATTATATTTACCAACTTTCATAGCTTTCATCATATCTTTGTTAAATTGCATTCAAAAATGTGTTTTGATTTTTATTGTGTGTTCGGTTTGGATCACGTGTGTTCATTTGTTCTAATTTGTAATTAGGTCTATTTAGAAGCATCCGAATCAGATCTTTCATCTAAAAAAAAATTGTGATTTCCTGAGGTTTAAAATAGGGGATTCGATGTTTACATCATTGGTTGATTATATTATCTTTGTTTTGGTATATGTTCTCTTTGATTGGCGTTACTTTAATCAACTTTCTATTTATGTGCATCCAATTCATTTATGTTTGCTCAGACTTTTGAAAACGATTTCATAAGCCAATACGAAGCAACCAGCAGTAACTTATTTTATAGTAAATATCTTTTAAGTATATGATTGTTTTCCTTGAAAAATATGTGCACAAAATGATTAGTAAAAGGGGGGAGGAGGTGATTTCTTTTCTTAGAATGACGAAATGAAGTTATCTACATAGACTTTCGAAGTTGATCAGATCATTTCATAGGATTCTCTAAGAAATCTAGCAGAAAATACTGTTGAGATTTATGGAAAGCTAGATGTACTTCTATGAGAGTGGTATCAAGATACAGAATATCTTTTTGAATGTGAAACTTACAACTCTCTAAAGTGATGTTAGTATTTTCTAGTTCATTAAATAGACATTGGAGGAACTCCTCGGCTTTCTCTCGTCTCCTTCTCCACCTGTATTCCTTTCTTCTGTATCAGTTCCTTATTCCGTTTGCTAATTTCATATATAATCAAATTAAGCGGTCAAGGGTATTTGCACTTGTTTAGTTCTTTTTGTTGGTGATTAGATGTTTATTATTGTTAATTTATTCGATGTTTTATACCACATAGATAAAAAAAAAGGCTGCTGTAAATATTGTTCAGGATTATACGGGGTCAGAGGATGGCCTACAGTCTCTGGGGAAATACTCGGGTGTTGCCATTCCATCGTTATCTCACCTTCTTGCTGAGAAAAAGGTGTGTTTTCTTAGCTTATAATTGACTTCGGAGTGCTCTATGGTGTGAATGAGCTTGATTTTTGAGTTATTCTCTAATCCCAATTATATGCATATATGCAATTTGGCAGAGGCTTAAGATATCAAATAAAGTTATTAGTTCAGGAAGTATCCAATCCTGCAGCGGAAGCCCTTGTCAATTTATCACAAGTTTCCAGTATAGCAGAAGAGATGGTTAAGATAAGATGGGTATCATCAAAACGGTGATGGATATACTTTACAAACTAGACTGTGACATTAAACACTTGCTGGTCATGCTTCTTGATAGTATATCTTATTTGTATGTTTGTTGCAGTTTTACCAACTAGATCTTTTTCTTCTAAACAGAAGTCACAGTTGAAATCTGATCGTGAGAAGGAGATACGGGAAAATCTTGCTCAAATAAAAAATTACTCGAAACTTCAGGTAGCTGAAGCAGAATTTAGTTGTAAAAATAATGTGCTTGCCAAGAATCGGAGCAAAGTTTTCGTGAACAAATTATTGGCTGAAAGTTTCAGTTCTAGTTGTGAGGATCTCTGTTGGCTTCAAGGAATTCAGCAAGGTATACCATATATGCTCAAATTATTATGTTAAGCGGTGGGGCGGGGTTGTAAGATTAAAATTCTATTTTAAAGCACTAGGAGCATGATATTGCTGAGTAACTTATGTTGCATCAGATCACAAGTGTTCCACTGATTTTAGATAAATAAATTTTGCCCTTTTGTAGTCATTTGTTTAGCTCGTGCTTGTTATATACTATTGAAGCAACTTTTCTTCTTGTGCCATATTCCGACTTTTTGACCTTCTTGACTTCCATGAGCTGAAGTCGATTTGCTACTCAGTGACCAGAGCTTAAGTTTTGAATTATTTGTTTTATACTGGTATTTGTATGATAATGCTCTTATAAATTTTCTAAGATAGTGTTTGAATAATGCTGGTGTTTTTAATGCAGCTGCTCCATCCAATACCATGCAATACTTCCAGCATTAAACATTGCGGCTTTTGGTGAGGCCCTCTCAAAATTTCTCTGATGCAATTTTGGAGAGGATTTATGATTGTTTTACAATTTCTCAGAATGCATTTATTTGTGGTTGAGCCTCACCTGATTCATTCCTACCCCCACCCCAAACATAGGAGAAAGAAATCGTTTTTTTTTTCTAATCCAATTCGATGATAAGATTAATCAATCTTAAATTTTGTCATGTAAAATGCAGCTGTTATTAAACTTTCCTATGCAAACGGATAAAGCAGCTCTGCTTGATGAATTCATGGATTATGTGAAGTTCTTAAGACTTCAAGTGAAGGTATGCCAAACAAATCCCTTTCTTTATTAGTTAACATGATGGAAACTAAAAAATCGAGGACTGAATCTTAGAATTGAATTAAAAAGGCTTACTCCCCAATAATTATGCAATGGCTGCTACATGAAAATAATTGATGTATGGCACTGAGGATATTGTGAATATAACAAATACTGAGATTATTGTTATAAGTTGCTTTAGAACATTTATGAGTTTTTTCATTTATAATAAATATTTTTGACCTCTAATAAAATGAAGAGTAGTCAATGATCATGCAATATTCTCTAATCGCCCGTCTCCGCCTATTGCAGAGCTCCGCCTCAACTCGCCTCGGATTCCAACTTACCAAGAGCCTCTTGATTCCAATTATATTAGTATTAGGGTGTGTTTGACGTTGAATTATATTCGAAATTATGACATATTGGTGGAGAAAAGTGATGAACTATTCAAAACGATGGAATTTGAATTTGAAGTTTATGCTATTATGAGTTTTTGGATTATATTGATTCTTAGTAAATTTTAATTTATTATACTTATTGAATAACAAAATAAGAAACTTATAATAGGGACAAAAATATTATAAAATTATAAATTAAAAAATAGCAACGGATTACCAACGGAAATAGTAGTTGTTACCTTTGTCCAACTTTTGTAATAAATTAGCAACGGCGTAGTAACAAATTTTACCAACGGATTACCAACAGATTTAATTATCAACGGATTACCAACGGAATTTATCAACGGATTACCACACTAATTTAGCAACGGATTACGTTTACTAACCGATTTACCAACAAATTACCAACAGATTAGTCATATAAACTAATATTTCATTTTCCGTTGGTAATCCGTTGATAATCTGTCGGTATTTTTTACTAACGGATTACTATTCCGTTGGCAAATTTAGCAACGAGCAGAATAACAACAGAAAATATCCGTTGTAAATCCGTTGCTAGTCCGTTACTAAATGCGAATTTTTTTATTACCAACGGAATTTTTCCGTTGCTAAAACGCAAAAATCTTGTAGTGTAATTAGCTAAAGAAACTTTTACATGTTGAAAGCGAATATATTAGGGTATTCTCCTTGTTGGGAAATTAATCCCCTTGGGGCAAGCAAAAGATAAACAAGAACTAAAATACATGATTTAATGTGGAAACTCTAATATTGAAAAAAAAATTACGGGCCATGGAGACTGCATTACTGTATCTACACTATTACAAATCTACATCATTTTCATATTTTTTATTAAATTTTTTTGCCTAGAATCAAATATAAGACTAAAAAAATATTGACAGGCCACAATGCACTTATAACCAAAACACCTAAATTTCTTAAATAATCTTACAAAGTATTTTCCATTTTATCTCCAACCATGTGGGACAATTACATTCTTTTATTTTAACACAATGCTAAAGTGCAACACTCCTTTTTGAGAAAGCTGAATATGTGATGTTGATTGTGAAACTAAAGGTATCCATGCAAATGCAACAATCGCTTTTATTCAATTGAATTAAAAAGAAGAGGAAGAAATTCTTTCTTCGGCAATACAACTAATGCAGGTACAATTATGGGCGTCCATTATGGATGACATCTTCAATGAATAGACTCATAGCATTATAGGATGACCCACCTTCCAGCAAGGCCGATCTCGCCTTATCCTGCATTTCCTTCACCTTCTCCCTCACCCCCCTTCCCCCCTCCTCCGCCATCAGCCGCCGTATCGCCGCCTCTATCTCCGCCGCTCCCACGACCTCCTCCGCCTTCACTTCCCACAATTCTCTACGGGAGTCTAATCTGATCATCTCCGCCATCCCAAGTTCCTTGACTAGCAGAAACGCATTCATCTGCTGCTCCGTAAACAACGGAAGCGTGGCAATCGGCACTCCGAACCATACGCTCTCCAGAACCGAGTTCCATCCGCAGTGCGACACGAACCCTCCCACCGCAGGGTGGGCCAGCACCGCCTTCTGCGGGGCCCACTCCACAACCTTCCCTACCCCCTCCACCCGCTCAATAAACCCCTTCGGCACTACTTCATCAAAATTCCCAAATCGCAACGCCCATAAAAACCTCAGTTTACTCTGTTCCAAGGCCAGAGCAATCTCCTTCACCTGCTCCGCATCAAAATTCCCAAGGCTACCGAAGCTAAGAAACACCACCGACGAATCGGGCTGCTCGTCCAGCCACCCAAGGATGTCGCTCTGTTCCTCCGTCTCGTCTCCGAATAACGGCCCAATGGGGTAAATTCGCGGGATTTGCTGATTACCAGAGACGGACCTAATCGCGTGCTGCTCCAATTCAAGAAACGTGTTAACCATAATCCCTTTAATCTCTTTAAACCTCCTGATAAAAGGTTCGGGAAAAGTTGTCTCCTTTATGAAAGTGCAAGCCGGCCATACTTTTGCCGGAACAGGGTTAACAAAAGTAGAAACAGAGATTGAGGCATTGGATTCCTTGAACACCGTTAGATCCTGATCGTGGTCGTCTTTGAGGTTCTGGAAATCGACCATGAACCCAACAGAAGCGGCGCTGCAAATGTAGAAAGCATACGTGGGAGCTCCGAAATGGTTGGCCACGTCGGTCATGGAAAAGCAGAGCATATCGATTACTAAACCTGATATCCTTTTCAGTTTCTGGGACTTGATTATTTCGGCGACGGCCTCCGTGACGGCTGGCTTCTGGCTCTCGATGATTTCGAAAACGTCTTTAGATTCGGATGCCGTTGCCATCCCTGGCAGATGGATGAAGTTCACTGGAGATTGTGGTGAGTTGTGAATGGGGAGATGTGAAATGGAGCTGGCCTTTGTGTCGCCGGGCAGCTTCATTATCAGGACTGTGACGGCGAGGCGCTCGTCTCGATCGGCAAGGAGCTTCGCCGCCGCCACAGTGGCCGACAGGTGGCTCACTATTGGGAAAGGGATGAACACAAGGCTTGCTTTTTCTTCTGCCGACATTTCCTATTTTTCTTTTCTTTTTTCCTTTTTTTGAGGGAAACGCTCGCTCAAGTGAAGGAGAGTAATGTTGGAATGAAGACATCACTATTTATTTATCACATTTGTTAACCGAAAGAATTTTCTTTTATTTAAAAGTCCAAAATTTGCTCTGGTGGGGTTTGGGCGTTGTGTTACTATTAAAAAAATGTGCGTCTCATTTAAAAAATTTAACTTGTTAAAGAAGTGTAAAATTAATTCATTTAATTATTTCTCTTACATTAACATTGTGTAGTTTGAGATAAGTTGTATAATTAAATATATTAAAATTGAGCATGTATATATAGAGTAAAATTGGTTCATATATAAATCTTTGAAATGTATTAGTTATTTTCACTGAAGTGTATTAGTTGTTTTCACTAAAGAGTATTAGTTGTTTTCATTGAATAGTCTTAATTTATTTTCGTAATTGAATTTATACTTTTCAGGGAAAACAACTAATTTATACTCTTCAATGGTTCATGGATGAATCATTTTTGACTTTATACTTTCCATAAAAGATTATATTACAGTTAAAACAATTACAGTAACACCTCTATATATTAATAATGTTGGGACCAGATGATTTTATTAATTTATAGAGATATTATTATATCGATAAATTAATAATTTATTAATTTAAAGAGGTTTTAACGTATATGCACAGTTGATCTTCAAAGTTCCAAATTCTTTGAATAAATTTAAGTATACATGCATAGTTATTGATGAAAATTAAGTTAAAATACAAATGTACTAGTAGAATTCCATGAACACAAACTCACGTGAAAGTTGGAATGGCTTGTTTAAATTAATTGGTTTTGGAAAATACAAAAATATGGTTCATTGGACTAACATTCGTGAGCTTGAGAATTTGATCACCGGTATGCAATATCACCACAAAATGGATGTAAATCAGTTGCTCGACTTTCCGGGTGAAAATAATCAATGTCACGAAGTTCAGAGTCTAGAAGAGATAGTGACCGATGCCATTCATAATCCGGAAGATGATGAAGCAGAGGATGATTCAATAGTTTTGCAACCGGTCACTCTAAGAGAAGCATTGCAAGCATCACCAACTCTTCATAATTTTTTGTTGCAGTACGAGAAGACAACGCCACAACTATTGGGTGCAGTAAGGAGATTTAAAGATGAGATCAACATAGATTTGAAGTTCAAGAAAAAGCAAGTTACAGTAGATTCTTATTTTACTAAATTGTTTTAAGAATATTCAAGTGCATCATATATATATATGGATTATTTTTAATAATTATTAATTTATAGTTTCGTCGGGACCAATATATATACACTGGGATCTCAAAAAAAATTTATCTTATAATTTTATTGATTGGGTCCCAAATTTATACTGGTCCCAACTTGGGACCGAACAAATTATTAGTTTTAGCGAGGTTATTAATTTATCGAGTATTAATTTAACGAGGTTTTACTGGACTATTACGTAACATTTTTTTTTCTGGGAGTATGCAATCAAACAGTTAATCTATCATAAGAAATTAACAAACATGAATTTTAAATATGAGTTGGGTAATCAATTTAAACATTCTACTGTTATTTGACTATGTGTGACTTGAAGACTCTGAAAAGGAGGGAACAGAACGATTTTTACTGGAATAAAATTTTCGGTCTAAAGGAGGGAACAAAACGATTTTTAATGGAATAAAATTTTCGTTGATAAAGAGGTGGTAGACATTAAAACAAACTTTTGGAGTTAGTTTTCTATGAAAAGCCTAGATTGCTTTAATTTTTTTTTAATGATTGGTTATTTAATCTGCATTTGGTACGTACTTGGTTGTTAATTTTGTGTTCTTTATAAACGATGTGGGTAATACTTTATACTCCATCCGTCCACCAAAATTCTTACCCGCTTTCCTTTTTTTATCTATCCACCAAATTTTTACACATTCCTTATTTGAAAATAAATTATATTCACAAACAAATAAATGGGTCCTACAATATCCACCACAATACTCTTATTTTATCTATTTTATTCATTTTTTCAATAAAATATCAATTTTTATTAAAAACTGCGCCAAACAGTAAACGTGTAAAATCTCGTGGACAAAGGGGGTACTAGTTGTTTGAATGAATATTCTTGTACCGATAAAAGAAATTCTAAACATGCAGTAGCATATTATTCATATCTACTATCTTGAAATAACTCTTGCTAAAGTCCACGCAACATAAAATATCTCATTCAACTTTGTCTTTACGTACTTAACTTCATTCTCATGCACACAGTACTACACCATGTGTGTTTAATAAGTAGGTGCTTGGTAGGAATTAATATACGCACGTGAATGCCAATATCTAGACCTACTACGTACGTGTGCTTGTTATCACATTGCTAAGCTTGATATTGGGAATTTATTTTTTAAATACCCACTTTTTATAAATTTGAAATTTATATTGCACATCTTTGTAAAAAAAATCTTTTATATCCATTTTAATATCACAATCACACACTCGCATATGCATCAAATATACGATGCACATACTTAATAGTTAAATTTCAATATCAAAATCACGCACTCTCATTTGGTGTGGCGTCCCGAAGGCGATGTGGCCGCTGGCTGCTGAGCAACAAGTGAACGTGTGCGTTCGAGTTTATAAAGAAGTTGGAAATAGCGGTTGGGATTAAGATGGATTTTAAGAAAAATAGTGATGTGATTGTCGGGCTAAGAAGATCGAAAAAAAACAATTAGGATTCTTATAGATTGAGGGAATGGGATTCGAGAAAACGTGAAGGTTGTAATGAAAGGAGGGTCATCGTTTTTACTTTATTTGGTAGTTTAATCAATGATATCATAAATGGTATTTCTTGAATGCCACAAAATTTTCAATAATTGTGTCATTTGAGTACATGATATGCACTTGAACTTTACAAAAAATACTCAAACATAAATCAGTAATATTCCAGAAATAATCAATAATAACTCAATTGCAAAAAGAAAAAAAAAACACACATCGACGTGTTAGTATGTGATCTAAAAAATCAAAATTGAAGTCAACATTGAGTTTAAAATCTAAGTGCATGTTAGAATTTATGATAATATTAAAGTTGAAACATATATATATCAAAATTGATAATTCTTGATAATTATTTTAATTTTAATTATAAAATAACAAAATTATGTATTCCTGCATCCAATAGATTTGTAAATTAAATTTATATTTAAATTGTAAATTAGTTAATAAATAATTTATAATATTTTGAATGTTAATAGCATCGTTATACATTTATTTCGATTTTCACTAGTTTTTTTAATTTTTTAAAATCAAATACTTACTTTTATATTTATATTAATAAATGTTACTCCTATGATAGTGGATTTTTAAATAATTAAGATTAATTATTGGATTAAATTTTTTTATAACTCGTGTGTACAAATTTAGTTATTGCATACATACTCATTTCCCCCTATTTCAATTCTTTTTATCCTGTCAAAAAAAAAAAAAAATCTAATTAAAAATGTAATTAGAAGTTTTAAAAAAACTGAAAATCGTGTATGCAAGTTTGGTTTTTAAAGGATATAAAAATAAAAAAATCATAATCAACAATAAAATTTGATGTGTTTTATTAATGTAAAAAATAAATAAATAAATAAAAGTTATATTTGCTTTTAAAAAATAGTGAGAGAGCATAACAATACATTTAAACTAAAAAAATTATTGACTGAAGCCTATTTTTGGTATATATATGTTCCAACATTTTTTTGGGAATTTTTTATTATCTAATTAATTTAATTTTTATTAATGGGATATTTGTCACTGGTCTAAATTATAAAACAGTAGATAAAACACGGGAGTGAAACAAAAAATTTGAACCGATATAGCAAAAAATTAAGTTAATGTATAACATACACAAGAAACGAACATTAATTCAAGTGAAGGGCTCATATATACTACTAGAAATATGTGTACTTTCGATGGATTTATTCCGACGGCTTGTAGTTAATAGGAAATAAAATAAATTACCGACCAACTATTTGACGAAAAAAGGCATGTCACATAATTGCATACACCTCCACTAACAATTCCGACCATTTCTAAAATTTGTCGAGAAATATTATAATTTCGACTAATAGTTGTTAGGAAATAAGAGACAAACACCACAAGAAAAAAGAAATGCTAATATATATATATTTTTATCACTATTACCGACTAAGAATTCTTCAGTGATTATTTACATAAAAAAAAATGTCAATTTGATAAATTAAATAAAATATAAAATTAATTTATATTTCATAAGTGAGAAGAAACATTAGTTCCCACCAGAGATGTTAAACGAATCACGGGCTAACCCCTTGAACAGTACAGAGTTAGGTCTGAGCATATAGTGACCCGTTTAAAATCGAATAATTTTGGCCCGATCCAGACCGCTTAGCCTGGAAGTCTTTTTTTTTAATTAATTCCTTAATCCTTGTTGATAGGCGAACATCAATCAATGTTGGGCGAACAAGAATTAAGATCTTAATGAAAATTACGAAGAATCAACTCCAAATCAAAGATGATTAATAAAGAAAATCAAGTTGGAGTGCCTAAATCAATCCAGGAGGTGTATAAAGTGCCGAACAACTACCGCGACGAACAAGATACTGACGGACAGGTACTTTGACCCGGGACCAGATATGAATATTCCATCGGATCACTGGTGACGAACAACATAATCAAAAGGTGGTGAATCTATCAATCTAAAAAGTGTATTCTGACGAACAAAGGACCAAGATTCCAAAGCTTATCTTAATAAGATAGGCCGGCGAACAACTTCCGAGTCATAACCACAAAAGGCGAACAACTTTTATTTGAAGGCCATTTTGAACCAATCAAGCCCACCATGACGAACAACAATGAGTCCGAGATAAGACCAAAGAAGACTTTGTAACTAAGATTCAGCTTAGATAAGGTCAAACAAGGTCAAAGGACACTGTTGGTCTCGGTACAAGACTGAGGAATACGTGTATGGGGGGGGGGGGGAATACACGTATACCAATTTTTCAAACTTAAAACCTGACTGAGTCCCCTTTACTCAGAGTGGTAAAGAACTAAGAGCTGATACCACACCTACTGACTACACTTGGTGCGGGTCAGTTGGCTAACTATCAATTCAAGTTCAGTGCGGAAATGTGTGAGCCCTGATAGTTTAAAGTCTTGTTTAGTTTGCTTTCTGAAAAACTTGTTTTACTCAAAACTGAATGGTGATTAGTAAGGCAGTGCTCTTTTTAAGGATCAGGATGATTGATTCAAGCCTGATAAAATGAATGCAATGAATGAACAAGTAATATAGCAAGCATGCACAATATCAAAGCAATAAGAACACAGGTAGTTTAACGTGGTTCAGAGACTCAAGCTCCTACGTCCACGGCCTGATTTAACAGGAAATCCACTCAAGGGATTCTTGTTTTTAACGTGCCAAGGTGCACCAAGACCAGCTAACCTCACTGATCTATACAACTCCACTTACTAACTCACTAACTGACTTACTCCCAACAAACCTAACTTAGGGTTTTGGTTTCAGTTTGGATTCCAACTTGGTTGAGATTATCCTTACAAGACAAAGCTGTGCTAAGGATTGGATAATCTCTCTAAGCTTAAGATAATACTAGTTCGCTCTTGGAATACAAAATAACTCTCAGTAACTAAGAAATACTTGGGAAATTTAGATGGTTTCGAGTGCTTCTTCTAAGGCTGAATGCTTTTGAATGCTTGAGAGTTTGAGTAATTTCTGGCTTGGAAATTTCCCGTAACCTTGAATGGGTTCAAGGTCTTCTGTATTTATAGATGATTTGAAAAAACTATCCGTTGGAGAGATAGCCTTTCTTGTCAACTATGTAGAGAGGTTTCAAACGGACATATCTTCATGCAGCAGCCGTCCTTGCATGGATTTGGTAGTTGTATTAAATGCACATTAAATGCTTGCCCGTTGAATATGCAGTCTGAATTCAGTCTTCTTGTCAGGTTCCGTACGTGCGTGTCCTTCCCGGATTGGTCCACGTCATCAGGTTGGTGAGAATGTCAGAACTTATTCCTGGGCTTCAGGCTTGTCTTATTAAGTTCATTTTGTCTTGAGCTCACCGGTCTTGTCCTAACGCTGACATTCCTTTTGCATTGCTTGGCTCTACTCCAAGTCTTTCCCATAAACTCAGTGTCATCCTGTTCCCTTCAGGACTGAGTTAGTGATGACCTCAGGGTCATACTCTTCATCACTGAGACTTACTCAGCCAGCTTAGGAGACTGCCATAAGTTCAGGATGGTAAACTTCGTCTTCAGGCTCTGAGTCTTGATTGTCATCAGTAAGTGCTCCTCTTGCTGAGTACCTGTGAAGTGTAAAATGACTAAGTACAAATCCTAACCAAGACTAGCCTGATAAACAAATGCAAACATCTTTTCAGGGGCTTTGTGATCTCAATCAAAACTGACAGTGTCCCAACAGACACTTGTCTAGCATGCAAGCTAGGAAGTCCAAGAGTCTTGTACACCTCCTACTTGCTAGTCTCTATAAATAGTTGTTCTCCAGCTGAGAAATACAAGTACAAATTCACAAATGCAACCTTACTCTGCTCACACATACTAAAACACCTTAATCTACACACATACATACCAAATATGTATTCAATACACGTATCTATCTTTTTTCTACCCGAATAATCGAATTCACTATTTACGGTAGTGATCAATCACACGTAATTGTTTGATGATCTAATTAGCAACTAAACATAACCACTAATCCACGTGATTAGAATCGATCGTCAACAAATTGGCGCTAGAAGGAGGGCTCGAACCTTCGGTTAAGTGTGATTAATCGAGAACTTCGAGTTTAAAAACTTGAAGATTTGAAGAAATCCTCAAGAAATTCTTGAAGATTCAAACAAAAGTGTTTTGGTGTTCTTCAATATTAAATTTGAAGACTCAAAGATTGAGAATATAATTCAAATCAGGATGCCTCAATCCAAGGAAACACAAGGTTCACGTTTATCAAGGAGAGCATCTCCCACTCGAGCTTCATCAGCAGGCCATCAAGATCGTGAACCTAGACATGCAAACAGATCACGACATACTACCATAACTCATAGCATCCCACCAGAATTGGAGGCCCTGGCGAACAACCTCAACGAACTGGTTAAAATCATTGCTGCTTTCCAAGCTATTCAAAGACAGCAGGAACAAGATAGACCTTCGCAAGCAAGGTCTAGGGCTAAACCCGTGGAGGTTGTTAGAGCCAGGTCTGTTAGGGACGAGCAACATGAGGTGAACAGTGCCCAAGTCAGGCGGGATAAGGGCAAAGTTAAGGTGGCCGACCCAAGAGAGGATCAGGCTGGGTCTGCTCGTGGGCGAACAACAATGTCAAGTCAGGGAACAACTCGTTCCAGTGCACAGGACAGACTTGGTCAACCCCAACATCAGAAAGAAGCTGCTCGCCAAGGAGCAGGAGATGGGCTAGCAACATTTGAGCAGCCTCGCCCATCAGTTCATGAAAGACTGTCCCAGACTGCATTCAGTCGCCTAGGGCCAAACGCGGTGAACAACCCTAGGAAACAGCTCCAGGATATGCCCGCTCCAAGTAAGGGACTGCGACGAGCAGAAAGGTCTGTGCCTTTGCTCGCCGAAAAAGCCTCCAAGCCAGAGGGCATCTTTGGATGAGTTGTCAAGCCTGAGAAAGGCTGTGGAGAGCATGCAGGGGCAACTGGATCAACAAAGAGGGATGGGGACGACCAGCATGCCATCCTCACCATTATCATCCATCATATTGAAGGCCCCAATCCAAAAAAAGATTCAGTTTCCGGCAAGCATACAATATGAAGGCATTGCTGATCCCCGGGTCCATTTAGCGAAGTATTCAGATTACATGGTTTCTGTGGGAGCCAGTGATGCCACCCAATGCCGGAATTTCCCCTTGACTTTGGGGGACCGAGTACACAAGTGGTTTTCAGCAATGCCACCAGCATCAATCCACTCGTTTGTTCAACTGAGTCGAGAGTTCCTCTCCCATTTCTCAACTGCTGGGTCGTATCTATCCCAAAAACACCGGTTGTCGAACTTAAAGCAAAACAACGACGAGTCAGATCGGGCGTTTATGGAAAGATTCAACAAAGTGTTGTTGGAAGGGGAACCAGTAAGCGAAGATACGAAAATCGTTGTTGTTATGGCCGGGTTAAAGAAAGGGTCGAAGTTGTGGAAAGAGGTACGTCTGAAGTGCCCAAAAAGCTATGCCGAGTTCAGAAATCAAGCCGGCATATTTGTTTCCATGCACGAGGCCCTGCAAGCAAACTTGAGAGAAAATAAAGCTGATCCCAAGGAGAACAGCAAAAAACCCAGCGGAACAGGCTACAGGGTCCCGAAGAACATGAAGGCATTTACCGAAGGGACAGAGCTGAAAGAAAAGATGAATCAAGTGCTAACAGTATCAATCGATACTGTGTATGAAAAAGTAAAGGAGAAAGAGTTGCTCTCCCCTCCCCGTAGGATTCGCCAAGAGACTGACAAACTCAACCCTAACAAGTATTGTGCCTACCATCAAAGCATGGGGCACTTTACTAGTGAGTGTAGAGATTTGCTCAAGCAACTTTGGCGGTTCTACAAGGAGGGAAAACTCTCCGACTTCGTCAAAAGGCAACCTGGAAAGAGAGCCCGGGAGAACATTTCGGAGGATGAGGAGAATGATCCACCTCAAAGGAATAATAAGCCCGGACGACCAGTTCCAGTCGTTGCTGCTCATCCATTAGAGGATCTGTACATGATGGAACCCGCGGGACCTGCGAGGGGATGTTCTGATGGATGGCCAACAATCTCCAACCGAAAAAGAAAAGCCGAATTACGAGCGATCGACCAAGTACAAGAAATGGGGGTTAAACCGTCCATCATGTAGACAGCAGAGTTAACCTTCACTAAAAAAGACCTGGAAGGAATATTGACCCCCCACAACTATTCGCTCGTAATCTGCGCAAAGATCATGGGGACCAGAGTACATAGATTGTTGGTGGACACCAGAGCCTACACCAACATCCTTTTCAAAAAGACGCTCGATCAACTTGGAGATTATTCGGGCTACATATGAGATTCAAATCATAGAATCTTAGGCTTCGGAAATGCTACAACAGTCCCGTTAGAGGAGATTAGGTTGTCCGTTCAGCTTGTAACGGTCGAGGAACCCGAGAAAAATATAACAAGAATGGTAGATTTTTTGGTTGTAGATCAGGAATCGACCTACAACGGGTTTCTTGGTCGACCTTTTTTTAATAAATTTAAAGTTGCATGTTCAACTTATCACTATTGTATCAAGTTCCCAACAGCAAGTGGAGCAGGCTCAATCAAAGGAGACCAAAGAAAAGCTCGTGAATGTCTCCTGCAATTGCAAGCAAGACATGCACAAGTATCCATGATGGAATCCACCACAAGCTACCCTGTCGATGAGCCATCAATACTGGAGAACATGATGGACGCAGAGGAGGACCATATGGATACGGACGAACAACACTCTGACGAGCAAGTGTTGGGCGAACAACTTATCACCACCCCTAGGGAACTTCCACTTGACGAACAACATAGTGGTGGTGACGAGTAACATACCCTAGGTGACTCAGAGGGCCGGATGTTGACTAACAATAATGGGTTAGAGCCAGCAGATGACCTAGAACCCCTCTTGGGAGCAGAGCCCATGAACATCTAAAATGATTTCAACCCTGAGGGACCAATACTTGATCCTCGTTGGAATGGACAAAAACGACGAGCAACTCCAGCCGATGAACTGGAGACGTTCAAAGTTAATCCTGAAAATGAAGATCTCGAATTATACATAGGATCTGAGCTCCCTGAGCCTTACAGATCCCGAATGAAAGAGTTCCTCAGCAAGAATGTAGATGTTTTTGCTTGGTCTCATGCAGACATGGTGGGAATAGATTCGAAGCATGCTTGTCACAAGCTCAACATCAACCAAGCAAAAAGGTCCGTCCATCAAAAACGAAGAAAATATGGCCCAGACAAATACCAAGCTTTGAATGAAGAGGTGAAGAAGTTGTTAGACAACGACCTAATCCGACAAGCACTCTGTCCACAGTGGGTGGCAAATCCAGTCTTAGTGCGGAAACCGAACGGGACCTGGAGGCTATGCATAGATTTTACGGATCTGAGTGCAGCATGCCCGAAGGACAACTTTCCTCTCCCCCATATTGATCAATTGGTGGACAGCACTGCGGGTCACGAGATGGTAACATTCATGGATGCCTTTGCCGGGTACCATCAAATCCCAATGCATCCAGACGATCAAGAAAACACAGCATTTTACACGAACAAAAACTTGTTGTATTGGAAAAGAATGCCATTCGGCCTCATCAACGCCGGAGCAACATATCAGAGGTTGGTGAACAAGATGTTCGATGAACAAATTGGAGATACGGTAGAAGTCTATGTAGACGATATCGTGGTCAAGAGTCCCAAGAAAGAAGACCATCTCTAACATTTGACCCAGGTGTTCGAAATTCTTCGACACTACAACATGAAGTTGAATCCAAAGAAGAGCAGCTTTGGAGTTCATTCAGGAAAATTCTTGGGCCATCTTGTTAGTCAACGAGGGATTGAGGCCAATCCAACAAAAGTTAAAGCTATCGTGGATATGCAACCACCACGTTTAGTAAAAGAGGTGCAAAGGCTCACGGGATGCCTAGCAGCTTTGAACCGGTTCATATCCAGATCAGGAGACAAATGTCATCCATTCTTCGAGGCCATCAAAAAAGGAAAGTTCACGTGGACTAGCAACTGCCAAAGGGCGTTCGACCAACTTAAAGACTACCTGGGAGATGTTAAAATTCTATCAAAGCCAATCCCAGGAGAAAAACTTTATTTATATCTAGCAGCATCAGAAGTGGCGATCAACTCTGTTCTAGTACGGGAGGACGGCAAATTTCATCAACCTATTTACTACGTCGGTCAAGCTTTACACGAGGCGGAGGTCAAATATTCCCCAACAGAAAAGCTGGCGTATGCACTTGTTATAAGTGTGAGAAAGTTACGACCATATTTCTTTGACCATCAAGTTGAGGTACTAACAACTTTCCCACTCAGATAAATTCTCCATCGCCCTGACACGGCTGGTCGTTTATTAAGATGGTCACTAGAGATTAGACAGTTTGGGGTAACCTATGCTCCTCGAACAACGATCAAAGGGCAAGCTCTAGCCGACTTTATAGTCGAACTAACTTTCCCACCAGATCCGACAAGAGGACTTGATCACCCCTGACATCTTTACGTTGACGGATCTTCAACTAGTATAGCCTCGGGGTAGGAGTAGTTCTGATAAGCCCTGACAGATAAGTATTCACCTCGGCGATCAGATTTGGTTTCATGACAACCAACAACGAAGCTGAGTATGAAGCTCTCATTGCTGGTCTCCACCTCTCCCTTGCAGTAGGTGTCAGACAGTTACAAATATGCGACGACTCACAACTGATTGTGAACCAAGTCCGGGGCGAATACGAGGCAAAGGACGATCACATGATCGAGTATCAGCGGATTGTTTCTCATCTAATGTCCTTGTTAGATCAAGTTGAACAAATTCCAAGGACAAACAACACCCAAGCAGATGCGTTGGCCCGACTAGCAACAAGCGAAGGGCCTGCAGAGTTGGCAGACATTGTAATCACAAAGATGAACGACCCGTCAACAAGGAGTTATAATGTCAACCAACTTGACGAACAAGCAAGTGAAGAAGAGGATTGGAGAACAAACATAGCCAAATATTTGAAAAGTGGAGAAAAACCAAACAACTCTTTTGAAGCTGCCAAGCTAACAAAGCAAGCCGCCAGATATACTCTAGTAGGCGAGCAGCTTTACAAAAGGGGAATATCAATTCCACTTCTCAAATGTTTGCCTAGGGGGCAAGGACGAGCAATACTCGAAGAAATACATGTTGGAGTGTGTGGAAATCACACTGGGGGGCAAGCCTTGGCATACAAAACTATCAGACAAGGTTATTACTGGCCGACTTTACGCAGGACGCAATCAAGAAAGCAAAAACTTGTAATCAATGTCAGATTTTTGCCCCAAACATTCACACCCCAGCTCAAGAGCTCGTATCAGTTTACAACCCATGGTCATTTGCAAGATGAGGGATGGACATTATTGGTCCCTTCCCAGCAGGAGTTGGAAATGTTCGATTTGCCATCGTAGCAGTCGATTATTATACGAAATGGGCAGAAGCAGAGGCCATGGTAAAGATTACGCAACAAAAAATGATCAACTTTATATGGAAGAACATTGTCTGTCGTTTTGGGGTTCCACAAACCATTGTGACAGACAATGGTCCGCAATTTGATGGGAAAGAGTTGAGAGACTTCTACATGAAGTGGAGGATCAAGAAACATTATTCTACTCCCTATCATCCCCAGTCAAATGGACAAGTCGAAGCTGTGAACAAGATTATCAAGCATACGTTAAAAGTAGGGTTAGCAGAGAGCAAAAGTAGTTGGTCTGAAGAACTTCCGGAAGTCTTGTGGGCATATAGAGTTTCTCCCAGGTCAAGCACCGGAGAAACACCTTTTGCAATGGCTTTCTGAACAGAAGCTGTGATACCAATTGAATTAAAGACCAACACAATCAGGAGGACCAACTTTGATGAGCAGGCGAACAACTCTGCTCTAGCTACTGAAATGGATTTGCTCGAAGAAAAAAGATTAAGTGTCGAGCTAAAAAATGCTACCTATAAGCAGCGAGCAGAAAACTACTATAATTCCCATGTTAAGATCAGGGAATTCAGAGTTGGAGATTTGGTTCTAAAAAAGTTGCTCGCCCAACCTCCAAGTGTATTGGGACCAACTTGGGAGGGCCCGTATCGTATAACAGATAAATTTCTTAACGGTGTATACGATATCGAAGATATGGAAGGCAAGCCGGCCCAATACTCCTGGAACTCTGTACATCTAAAGAAGTACTATCAGTAAGTCGAGTAAGTTCAATTCACAATTGTTAGGCGAACAAATGTCTTGGGGGGCAAGTGAACCAAGTAAGGCAAACCAAAAACTTGCCTAATTTTTTGAAAATTTTGCTGAGTATAGGATGAAAGGTTGTTCGGCACATTGTATAGTCTGGTGCTGGTTCATCTTTTTTAATTTTAGATAAAGTTGCTTGGCAAAAAAAATATTATAAGCGAGCATGTTTTGGTTAGTGTTCAAAGTTGTTCGTGAGATTGTATATGTTAGTGATGAACAGTCTTACAACACTTGTAATTCTTTACAATGTAAATATAGTTGTTCGTTGAAAAGAAAAGTCCAAAGCTCGAGGTATAGGTCCACTCTGACCAAGGCCAATTAAAGGTTGTTCGTCTTTTAAGATGAGCAGAACCTAAGGCTAAACTCATATTCTATTAAAAGGCAAAGTTCAAATCGAACAAAGCCCAACATTATATGTTATAATTGCAAAAGCATTGAATAGAAATGTAAAGGCAATTAACATATAAGAAGAAGATGAGCGAACAAAAAAGACATTCATTGATAAAAGGCTTTGAGCCTAAAAAATAGTACAAGTGTAAAGTACTACAAAAGTCGAACAACTATTACAAAATAAAGACAAAAAAGTCCAAGTCCTAGATCTATTGCTGCTCGCTAGGGGGAAGATCAGAAGCTTGATCGACAGCAGGTTCGACGATCATGTCCCGTGCCAAGTTTTCAGCTGCCTTCTGCTCTTGTTCTTGGGCAGTTTGCTCAGCAGCAGCATCTTGCTCGCCCTGGGCGGCGTCATCTTGCTCGTCCTCAGCCGGGGGTGGGGGACGGGTAACCACAATACTGGGGTCAAGATGATCAATCTTAACCCCATAATCTATCATATCCCCCAGTTGGAGCTCAATGTTGTTCGGCGGGGGGTAGTGCTCAACAAACTCGGCCAAGTCCTTTCCCATCTCGCCGACCAGTTTAGGTTGTTCGTATGCATATGCAAGACGAATACAGTCGGCGTAGGCACAGATGTACCCAAGATTTGTGATGGGTCTGGATTAGGGATGTAAACGAGCCGAGCCTAGCCGAATACCATCAAGCTCGAGCTCGGCTCGTTTGGGTTTTTATAGGCTCGAGCTCGGCTCGAGCTCGGTTCGAGCTCTATTAGTTGAGCTCGAGCTCGGCTCGTTTGCAAATTTTTAGGCTCGTGAATAGCTCGAGCTCGGCTCGTGAAATATTCGTTAACCAAGTAAATGAGCTTGGCTCGAGCTCGGCTCGAAAAAAGCTCGTTTGCAAATTTTTAGACTCGGTTCAAAAAGCTCGGCTCGAAAGGCTCGGCTCGAAAAGCTAATTAAAGTTTTTAAAAAAATATACAAAGAAAAAATTATATTTTTTTATGGCTACATTACATTCTAATGGATATATTTTTTTAAATATTTATATTATATAAAAAGAAAAAATTAATTAAATGAGCCTACTCGCGAGCCTGTTCACGAGCTCAGAAACGAGCCTATTTGCGAGCTCAGAAACGAGCCTATTCGCGAGCCTATTCGCGAACCTGTTCGCGAGCTTAGTAAACGAGCCTGCTCGCGAGCCTGTTCACGAGCCTGTTCGCGAGCTCAGTAAACGAGCCTATTCGCGAGCTTTCAAGCCGAACACCGTCAGGCTCGAGCTCATCTCGATAAAATAATCGAGCTCGAAATCGGGCTCGAGCTCGGCTCGTGAAATTTAACAAACGAACTCGAACAAATTTTTTTCGAGCCGAGTCCCAAATAGCTCGCGAACGGCTTGGTTTGATTACATCCCTAGTCTGGATCGACTTTACAGCTCTATTTCGAGTTGCTCTTGAGTGAGCATTCCCCCCATTACCTCGTTGAACCGAGCAACTTCCCCCTCAGCAACCTCTGCTCGGCAGCAGCCACCCTTTTCTTTTGCTCCTCGAGCTCAGCATCCTTGCTCTTGAGCTCGGCCGACAACAGTTGATAATCCTCAACATGTTTCTTTTCGATGTCATCGGCGTGCTTAAGCTGGTTGTTGAGGCGAGCAACTTTTGCCTCATATTGGTTGACCAGACCATCCTTTTCTTCGGTCAGCTGCCGAGCAGTGCTGGCATATCGGCGAATAGCATCCTCTAGCTCGGCGAGCTGGGCCATCCCTTTTTGGGAAGTAATGAGGCCATTAGCGTGCTGCATCATGGAGAAGTGGAAGTTGTCCGCTATCCCTTGTGCAGAGATAGTCGTCTCCAGGGGCCGGGTCCATGATCAGGCGATCAGTTTAGTGGCCCTACGAACATGTTCGCCCGGAATCTCCCGGATGTTCACCGGAGTCTTGGAGCAGGCATATTGGTGAACCGAGGCTGCTCATCCGGGATGATCTTCGGCCCGGTATCTGCGAACAAAAAATATTAGTACACAAGATATTTTCTAAGTCAATAAGAGCTGTTCGGCAAAGACAATATGAGATGCACTTACTCCTGGAACTTCCACTCATCCCAACCCAGAAGAGTTATGTCCTCGGGACCATGGACGGGAGTGGAGTCTTTGCCCGCCTTGACCGTCCTCTCCGCCGGCTCGATGGAAGTGTGGCGAGCAACTTTCTCTTCAGTATGGGGACGAGCATGGCTCTTCCCCACTTTCTCCTTGCCTTTGTTCCCGGCAGGAGCAGTCTGGGCCACAAAAGACCCATCCCCCTTCTTTAAGCGCTTGGCTCCTCGGGGTGATGGGGCAGGAGGAGGAGAGGGTGGAAGATTGGAAGGGGGCACAGCCTGGCGAGCAACTTTTGCCTCCTCAGCTTTGTTCGTCATCGCCAACACTTTGGATGGCAGGTCACCCTTCATTTTTCGTCCTTTCGGGGGTGGCATTTCGTGGACCCTTTGTTCAAGAAGTCCAAAGCAAGGGGGAACAGCGACAATGACTTGCTCGGCTAAAAAAAAGAATAATAAGATTAGACGAGCAAGTTTGGAGAGCTAATGACGAACAAGTTTTTGATGGAAAGTTAGAAATTTCTATACCTGGGGGCACCTCAGCTTGAGCTTCCAGGTGGTGGGGGTACGTGAATAGACGAGCAACTTGTTTGCACTTTACTCGATTCACGTACTCGATTTTCCTCTCAGCTCAATCTCGGAGGGCGACCAGACACGATGTGAAAAGGAACTCAGAGCCGATCTCTTCTTCTTCTGAGTTCCACTTGAGCAATCGGGGACCTGCAAGCAAACAAAAAAAGTTAAATTAGAACTTGAAGAAAAGACGAGCAAATATGGCCTTACGTTTAATTTTTCCATAAGTAGTGGGAGAGTATATGCGCCCAGCACCACCGTGTGGGTCAGAAGATGCTCGTCAGTCGCCCCCAATGAAGAAGAAATGCTCCTTCCAATTCCGGATCTTGTTCGGCACCCCCTCTACAAGTTTCAGTCCAGTCCGGACCTTTAAATAATAATATCCTTCCTCGCCCCTGGGACATTTGGTGATCGTCATTAGGTAGTTGACCTCCTCAGCAGTAATGCGGTCAACGTACCCCTCCAGGGTGAACAAACCCATGATACCGAGCAGGTTCATCCACCCTATGGGAGTTATCTGGGTGATGGCCAAATTGGTCGACTCCAGAAAATGACCAACAACCAGGGGCAACGGCAGCCTCAACCCGACGATTAAAGTGTCAATATTGATCGTCGTACACCCAGGCGGAGGTCGATCAACCCTCTTATTTCTCCTTGGAGCCCACATATATATGTCGTGGGGGATTTGATACGCCTCCCGGATGAGAGAGAGTTCATCCTTGCGAATGACAATTCGAATCCTGCTCGCTTGATAGTCAGTCCTCACCAAGTCCAAAACTTGACGCTGGGGGCAAGGAAAATTGTTCGCATGCTCGGCAGAGTATGCTCGCCAGTTGAATAGACGAGCAATGCCCGTAGGAATCTCGTTTTTTAGCATCTTGGGGCCTGGGAACCCTATCCCTTCCAGAAATTCAGGGGTGAGCTCGTCAAACTCCGGATCTTCCTCAGATTCAGAGTTGGAGGAAGATTGTTCGTCGGAGGTGCTGCTCGCGGCCTCCCCAACCTCTTCGCCGGACTGGCGAGCACCAGTGTCCTCCGTTGATCGGACCACAGAATCCACGCCGGGATGCGTTTCTTAGGAAACCTCAAACGGCGGTTGCTCGACGAACGGCACAATTGGGAAGAGAGGGTCTAATCTCTCCTCTGAGCCTTGATTGCTCGAGTGAAAGGACATTAGTTTAGTGGAGAAGTTTTTTAAGGTTAGAAATGAGGTTTTTGGATCACCGATGGCGGTTCTGGGTAGACGGCGGCGGCACAAATCCCCCCCCCCCCCCCCACACGGTGGCGATGGGGCAAATAGAGAAAGGAAAGAGAGAAAAAGAGAAGAGATAAGAGAATAACTACCTGGGGGTTAAAATTTGGAGTCAAATGCTGGAGAAATGAACGCCGAAAAGCTTGGAGTCGCCGGAAATGGTAGGAGGTCGCCGGAGTACTGTAGCAGAGAGTGAAGAAGTGGGAAAAATTTCAGTTCCCACTCGTATTTACACCCATAGAAAAAATGGGGTCAAACCTGTAATTTCCTTGAAGTTTATGGGCCAAAGTGACAAAAAACGGGGGTAAATTCGAGCAAAGTTAAAAACGAAGGACCTATGTGCAAACCAGAGAGCGCGTGGCCTAGGGAATACTCGCGCGTAGGCGGCGCACAATCATGCCGCCCACGTCATCCTCGTACATCCCCCAGATCGTGGGAAGCCGAAACGGTGGACCAGAGTTGCTCGCCAATTCAATGATGTTCGTCCAAATCTTTACCAGGATAGTATCCTAACTACAGTTGCTCGCCACAAAGTTGCTCGTCTGAAGCAACATCTAGTCAGGATAGGGGGCAATTGTTGATAGGCGAACAACAATCAATGTTGGGCTGACAAGGATTAAAGACCTTAATGAAAATTACGAAGAATCAACTCCAAATCAAAGATGATTAATAAAGAAAATCAAGTTGGAGTGCCTAAATCAATCCAGGAGGTGTATAAAGTGACGAACAACTCCCGCGACGAACAAGATACTGGCGAACAGGTACTTTGACCCGGGACCAGATATGAATATTCCATCGGATCACTGGTGACGAACAACATAATCAAAAGGTGGTGAATCTATCAATCTAAGAGGTGCATTCTGACGAACAAAGGACCAAGATTCCAAAGCTTATCTTAATAAGATAGGCCGGCAAACAGCTTCCGAGCCATAACCACAAAAGGCGAACAACTTTTATTTGAAGGCCATTTTGAACCAATCAAGCCCACCATGACGAACAACAATGAGTCCGAGATAAGACCAAAGAAGACTTTGTAACTAAGATTCAGCTTAGATAAGGTCAAACAAGGTCAAATGACACTTGTCTAGCATGCAAGCTAGGAAGTCCAAGAGTCTTGGACACCCCCTACTTGCTAGTTTTTATAAATAGTTGTTCTCCAGCTGAGAAATACAAGTACAAATTCACAAATACAACCTTACTCTGCTCACACATACTAAAACACCTTAATCTACACACATACGAACCAAATACGTATTCAATACACGCATCTATCTTTTTTTACCCGAATAATCGAATTCACTATTTACGGTGGTGATCAATCACACGTAATTGTTTAATGATCTAATTAGCAACTAAAAACAGTCACTAATCCACATGATTAGAATCGATCGTCAACATTCCTTACATAATCACCTTACAGGGTTTACGCGAAGATAGGATAGAAGTTGGAAGAGAACAACCACTTCATTTGTAGTATTTCCATTTGAGAACAAAAGTGAAAAAGAACAACCACCTCATTTGAGAACTTAAGTAATTTTTTAATTATTTTATAAATAATTTGTTTACATAATTAATAGTTAATTTACATTTTTATATATGTTTTAAATGATGGTGATGATGATTTGGAAGATGATGTTTTATCATTGTCCAAGAAAGGATCTAATATAAAAAATTGAAGATTTTTGTGACATTTATATTAAATTTTAAATTAACTGTTAATGCTTGAACTTTATGAATAATATTTAAATGTAATTTTAATGAAATTTTGAACAATGTTCAAATTTAAATGGTATCTTATTACAATTACAAATCTATATTCTATATTAAAATATATAAAAAAAATCGAAACTTGTTAATGACTCATTTAGAATTAGTGTTAGGTTTCGAATATTAATAGACCAATAAAAATGAACCGATAAGGCTCAAAATCGTTTAGGTCTGGAGCCCTATAGAATTGGATTAACCCTAATATCGAATATAAAAATGAACCGATAACATCCCTAGGTCCCACGCAGGGAAATACTCTGATCTAATCTTGTTTTATTTAGGACTTTAATTAACGATGCGATCATTTTAGCATACACGATGGCCAATAATCGAAATATAAGATCTTAAACATCGAAAACAAGAGAGTTTCTTTTGGATGGTAGAAAATCTATAACAAATTCTTTTAAAGCACATTCAAGATAGAGCCCGTCTGAAAAGGTTTGAGTTAAGGCTTGTAGTGAGTTTAGAAACATCTCTCCCGCTCCAAGGCACCCAAGTAACACCTAGTGAATTTAGAACAATAATATAAATAAATGGTTAATATATCAAAAATAGCATCTACAAAAATTGTATCATATATATATACCACTGAATATGTCCAGCATAGTAAGAGCAAGACAATTTTCAAGATCCATCATAATTGTCATTTGCTAATACAAATTAAAACTCTATCATTAAAATTGTTTAGGTAGAGTTTATAAGGTGTATATGCTTTGTTCATTAAAAAAAATATATGGACCAAATTATATTAGTTTAATAAGTTGTGTACATACTTTGTTCATTCAAAGTCTCATTCTCAAACATCATGCAGCACAACACGCAAAATGACGAACAATAAAATAAAATAACAATTAGATTATCTCTGACATCACTTGATCTGAAATGAAACAACTCAAAATTTTAATGTACATCTCCAATTCCTGAGAATTTTTGTCCCACTTCAAAATGAATTTATATCCCTCTTCAAAAGATTCAGCTTTACATAATAATATTATATTGCTCAATATTACACAAAGTTAAAAATCAAGCATATATTACCTGGAAATGAAGCCAAGTTCCTGATCCAATTCCATATGAGGTGACAAGTCTTCTGCTATAAAATGTAATCAGTTTTTGCAAATTAATTGTGTGCCAATAAAGATTTTAGGTGGAATCTTAAGATACATGTAATGTGTTCCTTAAGTTCAAATTCTAAATCAAGAGGTACAGATAGATAGGCCAAGTTTCTAAAGGCGGTCGTTTCATGCCAATTACACAAAATAGTTGTTATATTATATGATAACATGCCAGCCTGATCAACAAAATGTTCCTTCTGATTGAGGATTTCAAACCTAATCATACTCCAGTTCATCTGGAGTAATTGGTCGTTTGAGAGGAATAACAGACTTCTTTTCAACATCCCTTGATAAAGCCTTCCTCATATCTAAAACGAGAAGAGAGAGAGAGAGAGAAGACAAGAAAATATATTAGTTTAAAATCAGGATAAAGTGACGAAACAATCAGCTTTCTGAGAGTCATGCATAGCAACTCACCCAACCCATCCTCCTCTCCAGAGTAATATCGAAGTACACGTCTATAAACGACATAGCCCAGCTGAACCAAAACAAACAAAGGATAGTGATTTCAACTGTTAGTGTAATACCAATAACACCACATGCAAAGTCAACCCACATGTCAAAGCACTATAAAGGAAATATTAGTTTCAATACCTTCTCATACATCTTGATGGCAGGTGTATTTGAAGCTCTCACAAAAAGATCCACAAAATAAGCCTTGTCACTAGAAAAAAGAAGCTGACTTCAATATAGAGAGTCATACTATGCTGCAAGTCTAATAAAAATTTATTTAAGAAAAACATCACCAACTTATATGAAAATTTCAGTTTGATCTGAGATAGACATATATGATAGCACATGAACAGCTTAAGTAGAAAGGAAAAAGACAAGCTCCATCTTCACCAGCTTAACTTACAGCAAACATAACACTCCCATTGTATAACCCTAACTAGTTGAGTCAAAGAGTGAGGAAATCAGGGACAAGTTCTCAGTGCTGCAATATTCGTTCTTCAGTTTCATGCAACATATAAAGTGATGGTGTCATACTCTCCTATTCCCCAACAAATATTAGGACATAAAACAGAGAAACGGGTGAATAAATGCTTTGAATGTCATTCATGACCTAGAATGCAGTTCTAACACAAAATTTTAATTTGATTTGCAAAATGAAAATAAAAATTAAGGAAACCCATTCAAAGGGAAGATAGAGGGGTAAAGAGTTCAAGATGAGTATCTTGGAAGGAAACACCAAGACTAAGGTTTGAAAGACACAAATGGATATTATCTTACAATTTGTTAAATTTTATTTATCACAACATAACAACCTATCTAAAATATCATATCATATGTAGCATCTTATAAGCTCTAGGAGCTTATAACATGTCAAATAAGGCTAGTCAAACACATGTTCAAGCCCTAAGAATTGATAGATGAGCCCTTACATCTTGTCACTAATGTCCTCAAGTAGATCCATCAGTTTCTTGGCCAATTGTTGCCTTCGATATTCAGGATCTACTGTTATTGCAGTGACATGGCCATGCCATGACTCTCCTTGTCCCTCGACTTTTCCCATAACTGTAAACATTATGCTCACATGTTAAAAGGGGGTGGGGGGGATATGATGACAAGAACAGAAAATTCACAGAGACGGATTTATCAGCACTTCAAATTTCGAGTGTTCAGCCTAGCTTCATTCTATAAATTTATCGACCTATGTAGAACTGCGAATCATCAATTCAAGAATCAGGCAGCGGTGACTCTTTCTCTCGTCGTGACCTGCTTCAGTTTTTCTTACATATTTAAAAATATATTTAGTCAATAGAAACCAGCATACGCTAATTCTCACATCATAGCATATTATAAATCAGAATAAAAATAGCTACCACACGAAATTTGGCATTTTGAACTCAAAAATCAGCATGAACAATCACCACACTTATACAAAGTGTTATATTTTTATTATAATCATGCTTCCAAAAGTAGAACATCTCACCATAAATCAACAGAAACAAGAAAAAACTGGGGCGACAATAATACGCCGATAAATTCATCAAACAAACAGTAACACTATGAACAAATTGAATGCTATGAACCAAAGCAAGTGCAACTCACTATAGCCCATAATTCGGTTTCCAGGAGCTTCAGCCACGTGAAAGTAATCGGGCCACCGCGCCAAATAGGTCATATAGAATGACATGTTGAACTGCAATTAGTAGTTGATAATTAGAAATAATGTTGATTGCCATGGAATATCACACCAAACCCTAGTAACGACCCCGACCAAAAGAACTAACCGTTTCGGTGAGGTGGTCGAGATTCACAGAAGCAAACCGGAGGAGATCGTCGCAGTTAAACCTTCGAATCGTCGTCATTGCTCAGTCGCTCCAAAGGATGGTGTTTCGCCGTTTCCGCCTCTACAGATATATGATCCGATTTGTCTACAAAAATATTCGGGTTGGGTGGCACAAACCGGGTCGATGAAAAAAAAGTGGGAGAGAGGATAGGCGGTTTGTGTGTGGAGGAGTGGTACTGGTTGCATATAACCTGGGCCGTCAGCGCTGAGATTCTTAAAGGGCGCCCATGGTTCAGCAATATCTTGGCCCAACTAGCATTTTTAGGCCCATTAATTAATTTTTATAAATTCTAAATTTCATTAAAATTTGAATAAAACAAATCTATAATCTATAATACATTTAAAAGTGGCTTAACAATGTAAATCATTTTTGGACTATTCTACCCCTGCCTTATTTTTTTTTTCATTTCTCACCCTTCTCTTCTTTATTTCTTTCCGTTCATTTTCTTTCCATCCCAATCGTCCCTTATTCTCCTCACCCACTCTTACCCGGTCGCTTCTCCGGATAGATAATCTATCTCCAAATCTATGAATGTAATTGGTCAATTTTATGATTCCATGGCTTCGAATCGAAAATCGTTGATGGCGTATCAGAGTCGTTTCTCCGGCTAGGGATGCGAATTTAAATGGTAAGTTCGAAATCAACGGTCGTCTTCGCACTCTGATCTGGCGGTGGCGTTATCTGTTGCCGCCGTCCCCGCCGTGTTGCCACTCTGCTGAGGACGGCGGTCGAATGTCTTGCCATGGACGACGCCGTCATCCGGAAGACTGGAACTGTATTGCCATATGTTGGTGTTGCGTGTTTGGGGGCCATTCTGTTTGGATATCATTGGTATGCACTTTTTACACCCATTTTTCCTGTTTGGTAAATGGTCTTCGCGAGTACTTTATCCTTATAGATAATGGAACATCGGTCATTTTCTTAACCTTATGAATACTAATTGGTTGTAGTTTATTCATTGCTTAGATAATTTAAAGTTCGTTAAATCACGCTCTGTTGTCACACATCTCTTATACAGGGTAGTAAATGGAGCTTTAGAGTACCTTGCCAAAGATCTTGGGATTGCAGAGAACATCGTGTTACAAGGCAAGTTGTTACCGAAGTAGTCTAAGGAACTTGACATTTAATATAAAATACACTGCACATATGAAATTCTTAAGATTTTATTAAATAAAGGAATGCACCAGTTTATTTAGGGAATTCAAACTTTTTGCTGCCTATTTTTTACTCAGGTTGGGCTGTTAGTGCACTTCTTGCTGGTGCCACTGTTGGTTCTTGCTATGGACTACGCCGACCCTGTAGTGGTTGGTTGCGTATCATCCTTGTAAGTGAATTTAATTTTCATTTGGATTTCATTGAATGAGTTTTACAGCTTTGGTTCTCGATTTAATAATATATGAATGCAATTCAAAGACTAGAAAGTTACAGTTTAATTTCTCCGACAATATGAATTTAAACTATGATTTTGCACATAAATTAATCAGAGGTTTCATGGCAGCGAAGGAGGAATCCCCAATGTACTTGCAATTATGTTTAACTACGTGTATTGGCAAACTAACCTTTATTCCAAATTTTGTCTTTGCATATGGATTGACACACTGTTCTTTTCCCCAGAAATCGCACATTGTTTTTATCTACATCACCACCACACCACACCAATCGCTGGACAAACTCCTCTGCGATTTTTCCTCCTACATCCATCGGTTGATCTTCCCGTCTCGGCCTACCAGTCATGGTATACAAATCCTCTGTTAATTTCATTTTCTTTTGGTGATTTAGGTATGCAATTAATTCTCTCTTTAATGTCTTCGTGCAACATTTCAACAACCTAATTGCAACTTTGTAAATGATTTGGTTTGTTCCTAGAAATTTGTTTCTTTGGGTCGAATTTGAAGCCCTGAATTCAAGTTATATTTTTTTGTAGGAATAGGCTGATCTTGCGGGATTAGATTGACTTCAGCCCCTGCTTGGGTCGGATAAGTAGGCTTGATCCTTTTTTTTTTCTTTTTCTTTTTTTGAATTTAAGGATATAAGACACTTTGGTATTCAGAATTTTATGGTTTATGATTTAAGAGTGGCAGAAGTAGGAGACCATTTGAAAATCTCTCTTTTAAGAAATTGAATCAATTGAGTGCATGAGATTCTTGAAGTGCAAGAATGATCATAATGGGTGTCTGTGGAGATAAACAATTATTATCTAAAAGTATTTCCATATCTAATCTATATGTTCCTACTAAATGATGGATTGGTGCTACAACTGAATTTGTTTGTTGAGGGACTAAGGCAAAAGCAAACAGTTTCCGACAACAGGTAGTTTCTACATTACAGATTATGAGGTCTCGACATGATTGAAACATCTATTCAAATTTATAGTTTGTTGATTTATTTTATGACAACTTTAATTTCATTTCTTATATTATATTTCAAAATAATGTCTACATCATCCCCTTCAAGTGCAAATTCCTCCTCAGATCTTCTCGAGCAGGTATTTTTCAAATTATTATACTACCTACGGTATGAGAATATTAGATGTACTCGTGAATCAGGTTTTCTTTTCTTTTCTTTTATAAACATAAGAAAGGTAATAAATTGTATGTATGTGTTTGTGTGTTTTTACCGTGACTCTTAATCTGTATCTGCCCATATAAATGGTTTTTATATTATTCTATATAAATTGTTTGATGAATAGATCATATTTAATAGATTTGCTTGGGTGTGAGGAATTAGGGTGTGTATAAATATTTGTGTTTTTTTGCTTTTTGAATAGATTCTTATCATGATATATAATTTATATCTCTCAAATGAGAAGAGTGTGCTTTTTTAATTGTTAATTTGTTCTTCTATGCAGACTATGCACAATGTTAAAAAGATAAGGATGTCTTCATGATTTGGAAATAAAGTTGAATCCACGCAAGTCATTTGCTACAAATTTAGGCAACATAATATGCTCAAAATTTATAGTGATGTTGCGTAAATTGAAAGGAACTTAAAATTAACTGAAGTTGATGGATGTTATAGAAGTTCGAGAAGTTAGGAATTCTATGTCCACTGGCCATCCACTGTAATGATCTTTAGGATTAATTAAGTCCAGGAATCTAAGGGTCCGCTTAGTTGGGGGTGATGATTATAGGGTAAGGTATTATCAATACATTGTAACAAGATTGAAAATGAGTTATAATTTACCTATCAAATGACTCCTCATTCATTACCCTCTACTTGAATAACTCTTCAATCAATTTAATTCTCATTACCCTATAATCATCACCCCCAACCAAGCGGACCCTAAATTTAATTTATGTATGATATGTTATGTGAGCTTCTAATTGATATGTTTGTTATTGATCTGTTACTTATCCTGGATAGAAAAAGAACTTGCTTGAAAAACATTATGCCTTTAGTAATTTTTAGTAATATATTTTTGGCTTGTGAACAAAAATATAGTAAATTCACTTATTATTTTTTGGTTTGTAAAGGAAGAAATTCTAATCTTGCCAAAATTGTAAGCATGGATCATGATCCCAGCAGACTTTATACAATTATACTCTTGACCAATGGCCTTAATGATATCAACCTTCTGAATGTTGCATTTTTAAGTGGAGTAAAAATTAATTGTATTCCTCTGGTTGAACCTTTGTCCTTCTCAATTAGAAAATACAAAGACTATGAATCTAGCATGCAGCTTTTTGTACATAATGGCTTCTAGGGGGATTTTGCGTGTGAAAGGAAATTATTATTTTGACTTGATTAACATATTTCTTTGATCCATTTTCCCCAAAATTTGGAATTTCTAAATTGTGACGTTATACAGGTCGTTATATTGTCCATCAAAATGATGTCCTTCGTTGATATGTTTGACTATTAATAGTCTTTATTTGATGTCAGATTACTAATATTACCATTTGTTTTCATGGATGCATCTCATTTATTTTGTCTTTGTAATATTTTATATTTATGACTAATATTAATTCACATATGTTGATTTTGGTATTTTGTCAAACTTGATTTTATTTGCCTGAAACCTCCATTCGAATGATAGGACTTTGACACTCTACAATTGGGCTATTATCAGTGCCGCCATATTTGTAGCAGTGTCTCTTGGATGGATAAGGAGACCATGCCAAAAGGTGCAACCACAACTATTAGTATATTTAGGACATGATTTTTTTATTAATGATGATATGCTAATGAGATGCTAAAAAAAGACAATACACAACGAGGTTCTAAAAATAAACCTCTTCCAAATTTCAATATCATGTCAATTATTCTTGCAAATTCATGGACAACGTGCAACACACGTGTTAACAACTAGTAAGTCCTAAAATCACAACATTGTTGTGATTATTTAAAATTTTGATATTTAAGATGAAAAAAGCATAAAAATATTTTAAGTAGGTTTTTAATACTTATTTATTAAAAATGTCCAGCTTGAGCCTATTAAGAATAATATAAAAATAATTTCATTAACAAACAGATAAATTATATAATAATAAAAATGTTATATAAAATACTCAATGTGTCTAGTTGATATATCATTAACATAATAGTTAAAGTGAAAGATAAACTTTTAAAAAAAATTAGGAATTTTATAGAAGTGTCGTTCAAGATTTGAAATAGTGGATCTACTCACGAAAAGAGCTAGCTGAGATCAAATAAAGTGCTAGAAAGAATGGGTCTAAAATCCACAAAATAAAAACTGAAGTAGTGGTAACCCAATCATGATGACTGGAGATCCCAAGAACTTGGTTCAATGGGAAAACTAAGCTGTGGATGTTTGTTGTTAAGAACACTTGGTAATTTGATCATTCTTTATAAGATCACAACACCAAGTGTTGGAACCCATGAGTTGTGGTATAGGTTAAGTCTTTGACTTTAATGATTCCTAGAGTATAACGTGATACTCAAGATAGGAGATCACCTATATAAGCGTGAGGTGAGATGCCGCCTCAAATATCACTGGATATTAAACACTTATGAATCCAAATGGTGTCCATGACCGAAACGGACAAAAATGTGAGAACAAGAGAAGAGCGTAGAGATTTTATTGTGTCAACATTACTGTCTTAGTGCACACCAAGGTGGAATGGTTCAAGACATTATGTCCACTAGGCCGCCGGTGTACTCGGTAATGTCTTACTATGGAAGGTTCAAAGCTCTAAACTACCTATCCAGATGCAATAACGTCTCGTTTGAACTGGACTGTGAGTCTGCATATTATAGGCTCTAATTTCTACTCATGTGGGGGATTGTTGAGATTATTAGTGTTTACCAATAATAATATGTGAGTGAAAATTAAAAGGGAATTTAATTGAGACTGGGCTGAAGACCATGGACCTTAAACTTTGATTAATGGTCCTTGACATTTGAACTTTGGACTGCATTTGGATCTTAGAAGAGTTTTCTAAGTTTGTTGAGCCCAAAAGTTTGGACTTAGCCCAGAAATCTAGAGTGTCCAGATTCGTTGAAGTGGACATGAATAATGCATGATAGAAATGCAATACATGTGATGGAATTCTAAAGTTGACAATCCTTCCATGCATGTGTGGGTCTTGAAGGCCTATAAATAGGTGTCCTCATGCATAGTTTCTGGCGCCACACAGAATTCTCTCTCACTCTCTCCCTCAACACTACAAAAAAACGAGGATTAGCGATCGATTTTCGGTCGCAAAACGTGATTAGCGACCGATTTCTGACAAAAAAAAATTGGTTGTTAAAAAGCGGGTAGCTAATATTAGCGATCGTCTTTTGACATCGGTCGCTAATCTGCGACCGTCGTCAGTCGGTCGCTGAATCAATCGGTTCCGACCCGGTCGGATCATGATTTAGCGACCGACATCAAGGGGTCGCCACTTTATTTTTTTAATTAAATCAATTTTTTATTTTATTTTGTGATTAGCGACCGACCTTAAAGCGGTCGCTAATCAGTGAACCTGCATAAAAAAAAGGGTTCATTGGGTTCGAACCCGCGTCCGTTGGGGTCCAAGCGAGGCGCGAACCACTGACCCACTAGCTTATATTAGGCGAGTCATGTTGTATATAAGCCCTTGTGAGGCTTGTAGAAATAAATGGACAAATATGCGCCCAATGGGAATCGAACCCACGACCTCCGGATAACCCGGAAGAGGTGTGAATCACTAGGACACATGTTATTGTTGTTCGTTTATTTGCATTTAATTGTATATTAGCTCAAATTGACTCCCGTTTTTTTTAAATTCATCAAATTCAATATTTTTTTTTCTAATTCGTTTATATATATATATATACTAACTTTTTTTATAAATTTAATATTTTAGACTATTCTAAATTATTAATTCATTCGTTTTTATTCATTTAATTGTATATAATTTCAAATTGACTCCCGTTTTTTTTAAATTCATCAAATTCAATCCTTTTTGTTTCTAATTCGTTTATATGTATATATTTACTAACTTTTTTTTATAAATTTAATATTTTTAGACTATTCTAAATTATTAATTCATTCATTTTTATTCATTTAAGCGGTTGCTAATCAGCGAACCTGCATAAAAAAAATGGTTCATTGGGTTCGAACCCACGCCCGTTGGGGTCCAAGCGAGGCGCGAACCACTGACCCACTGACCCACTAGCTTATATTAGGCGAGTCATGTTGTATATAAGCCCTTGTGAGGCTTGTAGAAATAAATGGACGAATATGCGCCCAATGGGAATCGAACCCACGACCTCCGGGTAACCCGGAAGAGGTGTGAATCACTAGGACACATGTTATTATTGTTCGTTTATTTGCATTTAATTGTATATTAGCTCAAATTGACTCCCGTTTTTTTTAAATTCATCAAATTCAATCTTTTTTTTTCTAATTCGTTTATATATATATATACTAACTTTTTTTATAAATTTAATATTTTAGACTATTCTAAATTATTAATTCATTCATTTTTATTCATTTAATTGTATATAATTTCAAATTGACTCCCGTTTTTTTTAAATTCATCAAATTCAATCCTTTTTGTTTCTAATTCGTTTATATGTATATATTTACTAACTTTTTTATAAATTTAATATTTTAGATTATTCTAAATTATTAATTCATTCGTTTTTATTCATTTAATTATATATAATTCCAAATTGACTCCCGTTTTTTTTTTAATTTATCAAATTAATTCCTTTTTGTTTCTAATTCGTTTATATATATATATATTTTTACCAATTTTTTATTTTATTTTGTAAATTTAATATTTTAGACTATATTATAAATTATTAACTCATTCGTTTTTATGCATTTAATTGTATATAACTTCAAATTTACTCCCATTTTTTTTAAATCCATCCAGTTAATTAGTTTTTGTTTTCATATTTCAATGTGAGTCTCATTTTTTTTTGTAAATTCATCAAATTAATGATTGTTACGAACTACAAAAAAATTAAATAATTTTAATCATAATCCTCTTCATCTTTGTCTTTATCTTCTTCCCCTTCTTCCTCTTCTTCACCATCTTCCTCTTCTTCTTCCTCTTGCTCTTCTTCTTCTTCTTCCTCTTCATCTTCCTCTTCATCCTCTTCATCATCTTCTTCTTGTTCGTCCCCCTCGTCGCTCCCAACCATAATTATTTCTGGATTTGCTGCTACCAAGTCCACTACGAGATTGACACCTTCTTCAAGGACCACTGTTTGAGCTTCTTGGACCTTAGTTTGAAATGTGTTTTATTGTGCAGTGTCTTCCTTGGATGAATTAGAAAGTTCCACCAAAGACCGAGTCTTGACTTTACAAATTGTCTTTAAGTGTGGTCTACCTAACTCCGGGTATTTGCAATAATATATTTGAGACGCTTGAGTTGCAAAGACGTAGGGTTCGTATGCGGCAGCATACTTTCTATTGACATGAATATCAACAATCTTGTAGTTTGGGTCGACTCTTTTTCCTGCAGGCCCTGGATTAAACCACACACATAAGAACCAAACTATTTTCCTCGATGGCCACCCCGGATATTCTATTTCAATCACTTCCTGCAACACTCCGTAGTAATCAATCGGTGCTTCGTTGCCACTCCCACTTGAAACACAAATACCATTGTTTGTAGTTCTTTTCGTTGAAGCATACACATCTGTATGAAATTTGTATCCATTTACGTAATACCCTTTGTATGACGTCACTTGTCGTAGTGGCTTTTTGATGAAAGCATTCTGATGTGGGTTGTGAAGTTGGTTATTTAGACCCTGTAAATATATAATGCATTTTATATAATGATCAGTTGTATTTAAATAATAGTCATATATATAATTAATTTTAACTCACGTAGGATTGGAACCAATATAGGAATTGTTTGCAAACCAACTAATAGACTACTTCATCCGTGATGCCTGGTACTTCTTGTCGAGTGTGGTCACAAAACATCCTTACATAAAAAAAAATTACAATTATACAAAGTATTGAGTATAACAACACATATCTAAAAATAAAGTATTTACTGGATGTAAGATTGCACTTCAGGAGTATTCATCAAAACGTATGATTGTATCGTCTCCTCTTCCAAGTTGCTCTTAAACCACCGTTTGACTCTCTTACCCAGTGGTCGACCTGCGTGCAAGAATACGGATAACATACCTTCAAACTCACGAAGGGGATGTTCTACTCCGCGACCATCGTAGTTGCGAGACTAATTTCTGATCTTGGTTTGAACTTGGTCGCCGAAGTAATAGGAAAAAAATGTTCCAACCTCTACGGTAAGATATGCATTCACAGTGGATGCTTCAATGTGAGCCGTATTTTCAATATTCTATTTCAAATTGTGTAGATACCTAAATATAAAAGCATTCAATTAAAGTTAAATATACGGTTTCAAGATAAACAGAAAAATATTAGATATCTAAATTTAAAATATGTTTACCTCTCAAAGGGATACATCCATCTGTACTGCACTGGACCACCAATTAAGGCTGCATACGCTAAGTGAACGGGTAAGTGCTCCATCGAGTCAAAGAAGCTAGGTGGAAAAATATGCTCTAGTTTGCACAGTATAACAGAGATGTCTATATCCAAATGCGGCATGTCTTCGACAGTAATCATTTAAATGGTTAAATCTCTAAAAAAAGACTTAACTCTGTGATGACACTCCATACAGCCTTCAGAAGTGAATATCGAAAGGCAATCGGTAACAACCGCTGCATAATCACATGATAGTCATGACTCTTCATCGGATTCACCTTTCCTGTATCTGACTCAAACAAACGACCCAAATTTGAAACGTAATTGTCTGAAAAGCTCAACTCCGTCACCCACTTAAATAATATCTTTTTCTCTGCTTTGGTGATTGTGTAACTGGCTTGTGGATACTTATTTGTCTGTGGATCCTTAGACAGGACAGGACAGAACGAGAACAGAACAGACACAAGTCTTCTCTGGATTTTGAAGTGTCTTTGGTCTTGCCTTATTACATGCATTTTGCAGTGATCCAATCAGTCCAAAGTCTGAAGATGGTGGCATTGTGGAAAGCAGTTCTTTGAACAAAAAACAACAGTGCAGTCACTATTCCGCCATGATTTTCTTAATCAATTCCGAATTACCTCATTGGAAGTGTACAGAACAGAGGAGTTCTTATGATTATTCATCTGCTGGCAATGATTCTGCAGAGATGGAAAGGAGGCCATTATCGAGAACTTATTTGATACATTACCAGTAGTCGGGAGAACCTTATTTGCAGCAGCCTCCTGGAATATTGGGAAAGCACGTAACTTGTTTTATTTCGAGGAAATTTGGCCGGACCCAAAAACGATTGCTGAAATGGCAATGAGAATCATGGTAGACATGGAGAAGCAGCCGGAAAAAAGCATACCTGGAAACAAATCTGATAGCCAAAACACATGGTCATGCCCAGGAAGGGGGGAAAACAAAATTAATTCTGATGCGGCTCCAAGCGAGGCGCGAACCACTGACCCACTAGCTTATATTAGGCGAGTCATGTTGTATATAAGCCCTTGTGAGGCTTGTAGAAATAAATGGACAAATATGCGCCCAATGGGAATCGAACCCACGACCTCCGGATAACCCGGAAGAGGTGTGAATCACTAGGACACATGTTATTGTTGTTCGTTTATTTGCATTTAATTGTATATTAGCTCAAATTGACTCCCGTTTTTTTTAAATTCATCAAATTCAATATTTTTTTTTCTAATTCGTTTATATATATATATATACTAACTTTTTTTATAAATTTAATATTTTAGACTATTCTAAATTATTAATTCATTCGTTTTTATTCATTTAATTGTATATAATTTCAAATTGACTCCCGTTTTTTTTAAATTCATCAAATTCAATCCTTTTTGTTTCTAATTCGTTTATATGTATATATTTACTAACTTTTTTTTATAAATTTAATATTTTTAGACTATTCTAAATTATTAATTCATTCATTTTTATTCATTTAAGCGGTTGCTAATCAGCGAACCTGCATAAAAAAAATGGTTCATTGGGTTCGAACCCACGCCCGTTGGGGTCCAAGCGAGGCGCGAACCACTGACCCACTGACCCACTAGCTTATATTAGGCGAGTCATGTTGTATATAAGCCCTTGTGAGGCTTGTAGAAATAAATGGACGAATATGCGCCCAATGGGAATCGAACCCACGACCTCCGGGTAACCCGGAAGAGGTGTGAATCACTAGGACACATGTTATTATTGTTCGTTTATTTGCATTTAATTGTATATTAGCTCAAATTGACTCCCGTTTTTTTTAAATTCATCAAATTCAATCTTTTTTTTTCTAATTCGTTTATATATATATATACTAACTTTTTTTATAAATTTAATATTTTAGACTATTCTAAATTATTAATTCATTCATTTTTATTCATTTAATTGTATATAATTTCAAATTGACTCCCGTTTTTTTTAAATTCATCAAATTCAATCCTTTTTGTTTCTAATTCGTTTATATGTATATATTTACTAACTTTTTTATAAATTTAATATTTTAGATTATTCTAAATTATTAATTCATTCGTTTTTATTCATTTAATTATATATAATTCCAAATTGACTCCCGTTTTTTTTTTAATTTATCAAATTAATTCCTTTTTGTTTCTAATTCGTTTATATATATATATATTTTTACCAATTTTTTATTTTATTTTGTAAATTTAATATTTTAGACTATATTATAAATTATTAACTCATTCGTTTTTATGCATTTAATTGTATATAACTTCAAATTTACTCCCATTTTTTTTAAATCCATCCAGTTAATTAGTTTTTGTTTTCATATTTCAATGTGAGTCTCATTTTTTTTTGTAAATTCATCAAATTAATGATTGTTACGAACTACAAAAAAATTAAATAATTTTAATCATAATCCTCTTCATCTTTGTCTTTATCTTCTTCCCCTTCTTCCTCTTCTTCACCATCTTCCTCTTCTTCTTCCTCTTGCTCTTCTTCTTCTTCTTCCTCTTCATCTTCCTCTTCATCCTCTTCATCATCTTCTTCTTGTTCGTCCCCCTCGTCGCTCCCAACCATAATTATTTCTGGATTTGCTGCTACCAAGTCCACTACGAGATTGACACCTTCTTCAAGGACCACTGTTTGAGCTTCTTGGACCTTAGTTTGAAATGTGTTTTATTGTGCAGTGTCTTCCTTGGATGAATTAGAAAGTTCCACCAAAGACCGAGTCTTGACTTTACAAATTGTCTTTAAGTGTGGTCTACCTAACTCCGGGTATTTGCAATAATATATTTGAGACGCTTGAGTTGCAAAGACGTAGGGTTCGTATGCGGCAGCATACTTTCTATTGACATGAATATCAACAATCTTGTAGTTTGGGTCGACTCTTTTTCCTGCAGGCCCTGGATTAAACCACACACATAAGAACCAAACTATTTTCCTCGATGGCCACCCCGGATATTCTATTTCAATCACTTCCTGCAACACTCCGTAGTAATCAATCGGTGCTTCGTTGCCACTCCCACTTGAAACACAAATACCATTGTTTGTAGTTCTTTTCGTTGAAGCATACACATCTGTATGAAATTTGTATCCATTTACGTAATACCCTTTGTATGACGTCACTTGTCGTAGTGGCTTTTTGATGAAAGCATTCTGATGTGGGTTGTGAAGTTGGTTATTTAGACCCTGTAAATATATAATGCATTTTATATAATGATCAGTTGTATTTAAATAATAGTCATATATATAATTAATTTTAACTCACGTAGGATTGGAACCAATATAGGAATTGTTTGCAAACCAACTAATAGACTACTTCATCCGTGATGCCTGGTACTTCTTGTCGAGTGTGGTCACAAAACATCCTTACATAAAAAAAAATTACAATTATACAAAGTATTGAGTATAACAACACATATCTAAAAATAAAGTATTTACTGGATGTAAGATTGCACTTCAGGAGTATTCATCAAAACGTATGATTGTATCGTCTCCTCTTCCAAGTTGCTCTTAAACCACCGTTTGACTCTCTTACCCAGTGGTCGACCTGCGTGCAAGAATACGGATAACATACCTTCAAACTCACGAAGGGGATGTTCTACTCCGCGACCATCGTAGTTGCGAGACTAATTTCTGATCTTGGTTTGAACTTGGTCGCCGAAGTAATAGGAAAAAAATGTTCCAACCTCTACGGTAAGATATGCATTCACAGTGGATGCTTCAATGTGAGCCGTATTTTCAATATTCTATTTCAAATTGTGTAGATACCTAAATATAAAAGCATTCAATTAAAGTTAAATATACGGTTTCAAGATAAACAGAAAAATATTAGATATCTAAATTTAAAATATGTTTACCTCTCAAAGGGATACATCCATCTGTACTGCACTGGACCACCAATTAAGGCTGCATACGCTAAGTGAACGGGTAAGTGCTCCATCGAGTCAAAGAAGCTAGGTGGAAAAATATGCTCTAGTTTGCACAGTATAACAGAGATGTCTATATCCAAATGCGGCATGTCTTCGACAGTAATCATTTAAATGGTTAAATCTCTAAAAAAAGACTTAACTCTGTGATGACACTCCATACAGCCTTCAGAAGTGAATATCGAAAGGCAATCGGTAACAACCGCTGCATAATCACATGATAGTCATGACTCTTCATCGGATTCACCTTTCCTGTATCTGACTCAAACAAACGACCCAAATTTGAAACGTAATTGTCTGAAAAGCTCAACTCCGTCACCCACTTAAATAATATCTTTTTCTCTGCTTTGGTGATTGTGTAACTGGCTTGTGGATACTTATTTGTCTGTGGATCCTTAGACAGGACAGGACAGAACGAGAACAGAACAGACACAAGTCTTCTCTGGATTTTGAAGTGTCTTTGGTCTTGCCTTCTGTATTCAAGATCGTGTGGAACAAGTTATCAAACATATTCTTCTCTATATGCATCACGTCCAAGTTGTGTCGAATTAACAATTTGCTCCAGTAATGCAAATTCCAAAAGATACTTTTTTTTCATCCACACTTGATACGTTTGTTGTGCTCCATTGCACCCTCCTCAATTGTCTTCTTCAAATCAGTGACTGCAACCTCATACAACAACGACTCACCTGAAATAATTTATATATGGTTAGTCATATTTATATTAGACAGATAGATAACATAAGTACTGTTTCAGACGCATACCTTTTCGAATCCGTGGTTTTGGTCGACCTACTGCATATTTACCCTTAAGGAAGTTTACTTTGTCCTTTCGGAAGGGATGATTAGTAGATAGAAACTTCTGATGGTTGTCGAACCATGACACCTTTTTACTTAATGGAAGAGAGAACGCATCAGATACATCCATACAGTACGGGCATGCTTGTTTTCCAGTAGTTGACCAACCAGACAACATAGAAAATGCTGGAAAGTCGCTAATGGTCCACAAAACAGCAGCACGCATCGTGAAGTTCTTCTTCCGATGAACATCGTACGTCTCCACTCACGTATGCCACAAAGATAAGAGCTCTTTAATCAGTGGCTGAAGATAGACATTCAACTTATGCTTAGGGTTCTGTGGACCAAGCACCAAGATAGTCAAAAAGATATGTTGTGGCTTCATGCACAACCAAGGCGGTAGATTGTACGGAGTCAACAACACAGGTCACAACGAATACTTCTTTTCGTGCATTCCGAATGGAGCAAAACCGTCGGTGCACAAACCCAGCCTCACATTTCTCTTCTCTCTCGCAAAATCTGGAAACTCTCTATCAAAATGTCTCCATGTCTTCGAGTCTATTGGATGCCGCATCTCTCCAGATTCTGGATCAGAACACTCATTAGCGTGCCATGTTATGTCTTTAGCATTGGCACTAGACTGATACAATCTCTCCAAACGAGGAGTGATAGGAAGGTAATACATCGACTTAAATGCCTTCGACTTTTGTTTCTTCTTGTCCTTCTTACGACCAGATGGTTTGTACCTGGGGTGGCCGCACATCCTACACTGGTCAATACCCTCATCCTGGTCCCAAAACAACATGCAACCGTTTGTACAACAATCAATCTTCTCAAACGGTAGCCCCATCTTCTTCAACAACCTTTTGCTTTGATAGAAATTTTCAGGCGTAGTATTCTCTTTAGGTAAGGTCTTTTTGAACAATTTTGCAAATTGATTGAAGACTTTTTTACTGACTTTGCCTTCGGATTTGATGGACAACATTTCTGCATTGAATGACAACTGTGTCTCGGTATCACAGTCAGGAAATAACTTTTGATCAACAGTTGTTAGCATCTCAAAAAACTTCTTTGACCGATGATTTGGTTCCTTCTCCATAGCTGCGTGACCACCCAACACAGATTCATTAACCATCATGTGGTACCTATAGGCTTCATCCACCACCTCCAAAGGTGGTCCTAACTGAGTAAATGGAACATGGGCCTCCTCCATGGATGGTTCCTCCTGAGTATACGGATCATGACTTGAACCACCAATCTCAAATTGTTTACCAATATTCCACTGAGTATAAAAATTTTCAAGTGTGTCGATATCAATATTCCAATGCTCTTCACAGTGACTGGTCCAATTGTAGTAGCGGGAAACAAAACCAATCCTAAAAAAATGAGCTTTAACCTCATCAATGCTCAAATATTTGCATATTCCTGCATTTTCTTCCATTACACGGGCATCTAAGCCGATTGAAATGATCAAGACAGTGTGGATGACTATATGCAAACTCAACAAATTCTTCAATTTTACGGTAAAATTGAAGATTCATGCCCCCTCCTATCATACGAGGCATTGAGTAAGTCCAACCACGATCTGGAAATTCCATCTGTTTCAAATTTAGTAGTAAATAACAAGTTAATTATATAAAAAAAGGCAGAATTTCGACTGTAAACAAACATATATCCATCAAACATAATAAACTAACCAAATACAACACATTAATTAATTCCAAAAATTTGGGCAGAGCTTTGACTATAAATAGACATATCCATATTTATTTTTCACATAAATCCAACATAACAATCATATATACTAAATCACTACTATACATTTAAGCATGCATACTAAAAACTTACCAAAAACTAAAATATATACAACAAAGGAATTAAATGGTAAAAGTGTGAAAACGTACGGTGAAGTTGAAGCAACGAGCACAATGTGATATAGAACCAGTCGATTGCTACCACCACTTCAAAAAGACCTTCGTCGTAGATTAAACGGACGAAAAATAAATTTACAAAAGTTTTTTTCCTAAAAAAATATGGAAGAAGAACATAATCTGTTCTGTAATAAACATTTAGCGACCGCCTAAAAGGTATTAGCGACCGCCACAGGCGGTTGCTAAACAACGGACCGAAACCGGGTCATTATTGCCCACCTGCTCACATCGGGATTCGAGATTTGCGACCGCCTAGAGCGGTCACTAAATTTGGTTCCAATTTTGCGATCGATATCGGTCGCTAATCTCCAAAATACGACGTCGTCGTACAATAACGGTCAAGTGGTTGCTAAATTCGGTCTCAGATTAGCGACCGATTTACCTGGCGGTAACTAATCCTAAAACTTTTGACCATTTTGGTTCGTCGATCGTAAATTGATTGCTAATTACACTTTTTAGCGACCGTCTTCCAAGCGATCGCAAAAGTCGGTCGCTAAAATCCGACTTTTTTGTAGTGCAGTATTCTAGCATATAGAGTCTTTAAGAAATCAGTCCAGTTCATACGTTCTTCCTATTCGGAGCTTCAAGTCCTACAGTGATGTACACTTGAAGACAAAGTGTCGTTTTACCTTTGGGGGCGTATTTCCAGAACCAAAGAGCACTACCGGGGAAATTTCGTCTTGCGGGAAGAGGTCTTCCTCGACTCGACATACTGCTTTCTTCTCTTTTCTGTTTCTGTGTAAATTTAAGTTTCGAGTTGTAACTTTATTTTTATTTTTTTATTTTTGTAATAGAATTATTATTTCCACAGTCTCTAAGAACAACAAAAATTCATCAAACGAACAGTAACACTATGAAACCCCAATGAACAAATTCTATAGCCCATAATTCGGTTTCCAAGAGCTTCAACCACGTGAAAGTAATTGGGCTACCGCACCAAATAGGTCATATATAACGACATGTTGAACTGTAATTAGTAGTTGATAATTACAAATAATGTTGATTGTCATGGGAATCTTCACGCCAAACCCTAGAATTACTTCTCCAGTAACGACCCCGATCAAAAGAAAACGTGAATGAAAGAACTAACCATTTCGATTGAGATTCACATAAGAAAATCGGAGGAGATCGTCGCAGTTAAACCTTCGAATCATTGACGTCATTTCTCTGTCGCTCCAAAGGAAGGCATTTCGCCATTTCCACCACTATGGTTTATATGATTCTATTTATCTACAACAATATTCAGGTTGGGTTGCACAATCCGGGTCGATGAAAGAAGAAATCTATATGTATAGGTTCTTCTAAAAATATTATAATGTAAAATTGGATTCACTCTTCCTCCTAAAGCAGTAAGATTCTTGAATCCGTTAATTTAATTTTCTACATGACAGATTCGGCTGTCACATGACTAATCTAACTAACGAATACTCAAATCTACCTCGTGAATTCTATTTATTAAACATTAAATATGTTATTTTAATTGAATTTTATTATGTAATATAAATATAAATTGACAAATGCAACATTAATTCTGGATTGAATTCACTAATATTACTAATGTATTTGGCTAATAAAACTTGAGTTAATGTTTACTTACTTAATTATATTAAATTATTGAATATACTTATATTTTGGATTAAAGAAAATGTGAATTTGGGTAGAGTGTACAAATAAAAGATATATAGGATAGTAGGCAACCTTGACCTTCTTTATAAGCTCTTGCCTTTAATTTTGGGTGATGAAACCGAATTTGGACATATGGGTTGGAGCATTTGATAATAAAATGGGCGGAATAATTTGGACATATGGGCTAGAGCATCGATAATAAAATGAGCCCACGAGTTCTTTATCAATTAAATTTAGGGTGTGTCGGCTGAATTAATATAAGCATGATGACCATCTATAAATCTATATATCTATACTTATATAATAACAAAAACTAATTCCATTTTTAGTAACTTTTATTGTCTCCAAAACTTCATTACTAAATTTGTAAATAAACTAGGTGTACTAATAAATATCACATATATATATATTAATAATACTAAACTATTCAACTTCCCCACCGAAATATAAAGCATGCCTAAAACAATAAGTACTTATCATCTAAATCATTCAACTTCCCCACTACAATAGTAAAAATCGTTAACAATTATTACAATTTACTAATAAATAGAACTGCAATTAGCACTTCAATGGATAAAACCTAGAGATTTTGTATTAACCTAACATCCGAAATACAATAAATAAATATATCATCTTTCATACTAAAGCCTTCATATTCTCCCCAAAACTTTTTTATACCTTTCATCTAATGAATTTCAATTGGAGCGTACTATCCATTTGGTTTACAGCGACACTCTCTCATCTCCATAACTCATTAAGTTGAATAAGTTAATACTTTTTTTTTTTTTTTTGCAAACTGATAATTACAATGCAATTATATGTAAGCACAAATATCTACAACAACTCTACAATGATATCAACTCATCCAAACACAACCGGGCATAAAGATACGATTAATCCGGGCGTACAAAGTACCTGCATATGGAAATCAAAAGGTTAGCCAATACTTATATTATGCCCAGTGTCATATTAGCTGAGTCGAGCTGACCTCATCATTTTTACTAACTTTTGTTATTTGGTGTATGATTTCTCTCATTAGGTCCAAATTACACAAATGCATTGTCTATGTATAAAGTTTAGGTTTGAGAGTAAGATATCACCAATAACACAATACTATTTTTTATTGTATGACCAACACTGTGTAGATTTGATTGAAAATAATATGACACGGGTCTTAGAAGATGAACATAATAGATAATGTTTTACTGTCTAATGCATCAAAAGTATCATGGTTGATTAATAGGTTATTTTCAAGATTGAGGTAAATCGAAAACATATTACAAAATACACTGGAGCCTATTGATCAATATCCTTACTTCTACTGAAAATCAAGTAATTATGTAAATTTAGTTCATAATTAATATATAATCAACAGAGTCTACCTCAATATATTGTTATACTGATTCTTCATATTCACACATTGGTAATTGCAGCCATTAGATTACATAAGCAGGTGGAGAATTCACGGCAACAAAGTAAACTGATTACATTAAAGAGTCGAAACATGAATGTACGTATATCCAAAAAAAGGTATCTCCAAACTTACATCAAGAGTTCCAAAATATTTAAATTGTTCAATTGCATCATTAATTGAGATAATATTTTGTGTCATCTCAGATAACATTACAATAAAAGAATAATAATATATTTATTTAAAAAAAAAGGCAATGCATTAATATAAAAATGTTATTTGTTAAATATGAATTTGTCACTATTAAAAAAACTGTATATTACATAAAAAAATTAGTGACATAATTTTTTTTATCTATTTAAATATAAAAAAAAATTTGTATGCCGATCGTGCATCGCACGGGTATCATACTAGCTTATATAAAAACACAAAAGTCTGCTAAAAATAGAGGTCTTCATTTCCCCGCCTATTTTACTTTTTATATTTAAGTATATATTATATTTTATAGTGATAGTATTATAATAATAATTTTTTGCATCGGACCTATGTAGAAGAACTACTTTTGGCATGTTTTTTGCAGTACTCGAAATAAGTTTTACTCTATATTTGTTGTGTCTTTTCGGTTTCTGTTAGCTTCAAGGTGAAGATTATGGAGTATGTTTTTCATTTTCTATGGTACTCACACAACCTAAAAATATTTATTGTATGTTATTTGTAAAATATTCATTCACTGAAATATGTATTGTGAGTTGGATTCAATTAAATTTATTTATAAAAAAAAAAAAAGTACTCCCTCCGATCCAACTCTATTTTCATACTTGTGTAGACACTTTATTGAGTATTCAACTAATGAAAGTGGGTATTTTTGCTTTTTAGTGTATGAAGTGGTAAACTATAAATATTTATATTGAGTTTTATTTCCTTTTTAAGGGTGTGAAAATAAAGTTGAAATGAACTAAAATGGAAAATGTCAAGATAGAATTGGGAAGGAGAGAGTAATTAATAAGAACATTCGTAAAAAAAATTAAAATCAATAAAGATCTAATTATTCAATATGCAGATAAACAAAATAAATATAATATATATTTCAGCCACAATATTTTCACACCAAAATTTATTAGATAAAGTATAGAGTGAAATTGGTTCATACATGAATCATTGAAGGGTATTAGTTGTTTTCACTAAAGAGTATTAATTGTTTTCACTGACGAGTATTACTTACTTACACTAAAGAGTTTTAGTTGTTCTAGTGAAAACAAACTAAGACTTTTCAGTGAAAACAACTAATACCCTTCAATAAAAACAATTAATACTCTTTAGTGAAAATAACTAATATATATCCTTCAATAATTCATATACGAACCAATTTCACTCTATACATACTCAATTTATTAATATTCATATCGTGCATCGCACGGGAGAAATGCTAGTATCTTTAAGGCGAAAACTTGCATGTAACTGTTTAATGGTATGAGACAACACAAATTAACACCCACCCCTATTAAAGTGTAAATGTGTCATGCCCAATTTATATCCCATCCCACTGTCTCATGACATGGGGCGATCTCACACAAAATCTACTCTATCTTTAACTATTGGCAGCTTACTCTCTTTTAACTCCATTCCAATTTGTTGTATAAGTTTTTTAAGCAAATGGACAGCAGCATTTTAAATTGCAAATAGGCCTCAAATGGGTTGCTCTTGTTTATCCATTTGGGTTTAAAATTCCAACACCTTTTGTCCACTTTTGATTTTGCTCGTCTCTTGATTGACTTCTTGGATTCACTCCAAAAATATTGAGCTTGTGTTTTGCTTCAAAAAATGCTCAAGTTCCTATAAAATAAACAAAATACTGCCCTTTTCGATAATTAAACTCAATTAGTAATTTAATGTAAAAAAAATGCATGAAATATTTATCAAATTAAGTAAATTAAACACATGAATCTCAAATAATTTCATACTAATCAACCTCTCCAAAGTTAAAATGTTGCTCTCCCCGAGCAAAGAAATAAAATAGGACATGTGCTCCCATTGTGGAGAAATTCACACAAAAACAAAATATGTGGTTGTCAAGTTCTTCAATCTAAAAAAATCATTAGGTATACAAAAAATCAACAAGCAAGTTCACAAGTTATACCCAAATCAATACAAGATTAAGTGTTCAAATTACAGTTCCTCTTACGTAAGTATATCACTCTTCACTCGAAAGTGTAACAAAGACTTGTATGTGCTCACAAACAAATTCACGCAAATGCACTACCATAAGCTTGTAAATTATCTACATTCTCCCACCACACGTCAAGTATTTCAGTTAATGAATCAATAAAGACTTAACATTTGGTTGTAGTGTAGGCTCTTTGGTTAAGATAGGAAAGATTTGGATGACATAACTTATAAACTAGTGGAGAGGGAGGTCAAAACGTCTCTAAAACACTCAAAAGAAAAGTCACAAGTGATTAAGTAGCAACTAATCTCAAACTCCAACAATTTATTTGCTTACTATTTAAGCACATTCTTCTTCACCAAAACGTTTGAACACCATAAAAATTTAAGTTATACCCAATAACTATACAAGAGAAAGTTTCTTTCTTATTTTTCATTTCTTTTGCAACTCAACTCAATCTATTCCTTGTACAAGTTTCAATACAATTTTTTTCAACTTTGAGTATTTTCACTTTCAAACAAAAATTATCCACCAAATTTACTTTAAGGCTCAATTCAACCTCATTATCAGTATTGAAGCTCCACTAGTTCATAGAGAAGCACGAGTTCATAAAAAGGGACAAATAAGTTAAATTTGTAGGTTGTGAAAGAATATAGTTTATTAGGCTCCAAGTGACTAACTATGAATAAAATTTCATTTGGTAAAATTTGGCCAAACGACTATTCAAATAAAAGATGACCTCATATCACTTAAAAAAATCTCAAACAAAATGTAGCCTTAAATGAGACAATGAGCAAATTCTAGAGCACATAAGCATGAATTATACTCACAAGAAGGAAACTAGACCAATATATATGAAAGTCTAAAAGCTTTAAAGCTCGCAGACTTGTCTAATCATGAATAAGAGCACACTCCAAATACAATCTTCACATAAACAAGTAAACAAGTCTAAATCAATATCATCAACTCAACCAAATATAAAAAACCAACAACTACCAACATTTAAGCCTCAAACATCATCCAACCAAAAGATATATCAACCAACAAATCTAAGAAAGAGGAACAACGGTGCAATACATAAAGGTAAACACACAAAAATAACCAACCCAAACTTAAATAAGGTTATCTAGTTGAAATGCAAAGTTTGGATGTTACCTAAGAAAATGACCACCAAGTAAGCTCACAAAAATGCAAGCCACTACACCCGAGTTGTTCCTACTAAACTAAGAGAAAAGTATAAACTGAAAACAAATAAAGAAAGCAAGATCAAAATAAGTTGTCTCCCATTAAACATTAAGTTTAACATCATTTGCTGGACGTTTAGGGAATTAAAACTTAAATTAAGAGAAATGAAAGTGAGCAATTGATAGTTTCTTAAGGCTATGTTGACCTCTAAATCTAAAGGTTCAAAGGTACCTGATTCTTTGACCGCTTGTTATCGAATACCTACAAAAAAATGCTCCAAAGAACATCAAGATTCCCACACCAAAAAAAAAAAAAAAAAACAAATAACATGCAACTAACAATATAACTCAACGAACATTAAGTCACACATAGAGTACTCAACTAAAAGTCCCTAGCAATGATGCAATTGATTTGGTATGATTTTTCCTAACTAAGCAAAATTTTCTTGTTACTCCCCTTGAAAGTGCATGGCATCGTCAGTTTAACCAGGGTCAAATGTCTCGAGGCAGGTGTCCAAATGACTATTCCTAAGAAATATTAAGTAAAACTTGAATTATATCCCAATTTGTTATAATCTTTGTTACCATTAGAAGTATTAACATGAATGTAATATATGTGTGTTATTATTTTTACTCACTTAACGAACAAGTGCAAAATGCATTTCCAAATCTGAATATTCCACACATGAACAATGCAACAAAGAAAAAATGTAAAATGTGAAACTGCATAATTAAATTAAACAATACTAGGGTTAGAAAAATAGTGTGAAACATGAAACTTAATACAACATCATTGATCAAAGCTAGAGAGAAAAAGTTTTTCGGTCCATAACTTTGGGCTCTCCAATTTTAATACCAAAATCAAAAGGATTTAAGAAATAGCCAAAAAATTCAAATTTTTGTTTGATTTTAGTCCATTTATGTCGGAAATTTTGAAACAATGTTATTTCGGCTACGTGAGAGTCACATGATACATGTTTTTTGCTGCAAATGTCATTTTCAATTAAACCTTTTTTTAATTACTAATAGATTCCACATAATTACTAAAAGTTGTATTTTAAAATGTAGACTGTGAAGTAATTTGAAAATGCATATTAAACGGTTTTGTATTTACGTTTTAAGGTTTGGAAGATTGCAAATTTTGGGGGACCTCAAGAACAATTCATATTAGGGTTTTAAGAATTGATGATATTTCAGAATCTAGTTGTTAACGAATGGGGGAGCCCATTTTTTATTAATGATTTTTGGTTCTGGTTTTATTTCTTAGAATTTAAATTTCCTTTTTAATATCTTGTCAACAAATCCATCGGATGAGCCAATAATGTGTGACCCAAGTTGGTCGAAATGACGTAAAATAGATTATTCTAACAAAAATGGGATCAAAATCGAGCAAACTTTGGAAATTTGAGACTACTTTTGGAATATTTCAATTTTGGGATCAAAAATGGAAAGTTGATTAGTTATGGGACGTTCTTTTTCTTATCTAAGTTATATATTTTAGGGATAGAGTTATAAATAGCCAATTATTAAAAAAAAGATTCTTTTATGTTCCTGATTTTTAAAATGTTCTTTTTTAGCCAAGAGAGTAATTATTTGGACAAGTATACCCTTACTAAACTAAATAAAATGAATAAAATAAAATAAAGAAGCTCTTTAATATATATTAAATAAATAGAAGGTTAAAAAAAAAAGAAAAGAGATCGGTTCTTCCACGCTCGCCGCTGCGAAAATTTCTGCTGCTCGCCGTAAGGTTTCTGCTGCTCACTCCACCGCTGCTGCTGCTCCACCGCTGCGGTGCTGCTGCTCCACCACCGCGCTGTTGCGCTCCTCTTCGAATCGCACTCCCCAACCTGTAATTCCTTCTCTCTTTCACGGTTAGAATACCTAAATCCCCAAATTAATTTTCTGTTTTTCTAATGTACATATGTTATCTATTCAAATGTTTCTTTCATGATTACAATAATTGTGAACTTAGGAATGTATAATAAGATTTTTGAGTTGTTTGAAATATGAATAATTATGCATGATAGGTGTTTGATAATATGCCTGAGAGAATTTGGTTTTAGGAATGTATAATAAGATTTTTGAGTTGTTTGAAATTATGAATAATTATGCATGGTAGGTATTTGAAAAGCTAATTACGACACACAACCCTGGACTTCTTGAGATAGTTTGACAAGCAAAGCTAGTCCCTCGTTGGAAGAGTACATAGAATGCTTAATTTTAACACCTTGGAAAGCATAGAAAGCAACCTAAATACGGATCCCTCATTATGATATCAACAGTACCATATATAATTGTAAACTTAATTACAAAACCTCTAGCATATTTAATTCGTAAGCATAGATAATAACCCAAATATTGTAAAGATATTTATTATTTCAAAAAAGCTAATTACAATACACAACCCAGATTTTTTTGAGATATTATGACAAGCAAAGCTTGCCCCTCGTCCTTCGTCATGCTAATCAAAAGGTAGCAAAAATTGTACTCACCAATATATCAATTAATGGTTTTAAAAATTTATGATTCTATATATATACTCACCAAAAATCTTCATAGTGCCCTGTACCAAATTATCAATAGGGAAATTAGATTCTCGATCGATCTATCAGCTAAATGTAATTTTTATAAGGTAAAATTTTGTATAAAAATAGTTTATTAATTGTAATGCTTAGGAATAATCTGTTTTAAAGTAATCTGTTTGTTTATACCACCAATATCATCACTACCACCGTAGTCTTCATTTTCTTCGACGTGAAGATGCTCAGGAGATTGATCCAATCTAGATACGTCACTTTCTTGGCAATTATACTCTGGATATTGTTCCACAATAGGACTACCACCAGAGTGGAACAAATCTCCATCTGCATCATTATCAAGATCCTCGACATGTTGTTCAGTGCATGGGTCATCCATCTCAACATCAAGCTGTGTATTATTCAATTGGAACAAATCACCATCTGAATCATCCTCGCTACTTTGCTCTGTATGTTGTTCATCTAGTCCCTCAAAGCTAGAAGGAAATGATTTTTCTTGAAAATCACGAGAACATCCTTCTACAGTCCTCTCTGCTATGGAAGATGGCTGATGAATATCAGTTGTAGGAGAAGTAAGACTACTTTGCTGATTTATTAACTCAACAAAACTTTGATTCATTGAGTGAAGATGTGAATTACTTGACTGAGCTATGCATGGAGGTGGGAAAGGTGTATGACTCGGATAGGAACTCTGGTAAGAATGTGTTGGGTAAGTTGTTTGAGCTTGATAGGAAAACGTTGGGCAAACTACTGGTGCAACAAATGATTGATTTGAATGTTGTTGATCCATACTCACAAAAATGTTAACCTCTTCACCGTCTGGGTTTATACTTAACAAATGCTTCCATTCTCTTTCACTTGTAAGAGGAAATCTAACATTTTTCCCGCTCTTGGTTACAATTAAACTTCTCAACTCAAATTTGACATTATCTGCATCTCTCTTACCAATTATCCCACTAACCAAACTTACTAAGTCATCATAAGTGAAAGTCGATGACAATAAAATATAATCTGTCATACCACCTCGATATACATCTCCTTCCCAATACCCACCAGTCCGAATAATCATACCCTTATTTTCCATATCTGCAAAAATTAAAGAACGTGTGAGAAAATATTAAATATCAACTCACACACACATACTCATATATATCTCGTACCACAATTTAATTAATTTTGTACCATCTTATTTAAACTAAAATCGTCATTTAATTGACTCAATACCACCATTAAATCACCTCATAGCACAATTAATTCACACTAAATAACACTTTATTAACTTCCGATTACAATTTATTTAAACTCGTACTACAATTTATTTACCCCATACCACTACATATATTAACCTTTACCACAAGGAAATCACCCATGTATCAAACTTTATTTAATCTCGCACCACAATTAATTCACACAATACCATGTCGCATTATAATTTATTTAAGCTCGTACTACCATTAATTTTTCATATACCACAATAAATTCACACCGTACCACATTTTATTATATTCTTATCACCACTAATTCACACCGTACCACCAGATATTTAGTCTTTACCACAATTAAATCATCTTAGTACCCCAACTCTTTATTTAATCACGTACCACAATTAATTCACATAATACACATGCCCGAACCACAACTTCTTTAAGGTCGTACCACCATTAACTCCCCATATACCACAATTAACCCAAATGACGTCCAATACTTTATCACTTGTATATCACCATTGATTCACTTGTACCACCATATATTTAGTCTTTACCACAATTAAATCATCTCGGTACCCTCACTGCGTACCACAATTAATTCACATAATACACATGCCTGAACCACAATTTCTTTAAGCCCGTGCCACCATTAATTCACCATGTACCACCATTAATTCACTACATACCACAATTAATTCATACCGTACCACAATTAATTCTCCAAATACAAAATTTATTTCATACCGTACCACAGTTAATTCACACCGTACCATACTTTATTACTTCTGTATCACCGTTGGTTCAAAAAACCGTATAATCTTAGTGTAAAGTTTCATACAACGATCTAGAAAATGTATAATCATAACTTTTAATCCTATACCATTATGTTAAACTCTGCATAATTATATTTTAAACTACTTTTACCCTATATTATAAACCCTAAAATTATTTAAAAAAAAACAAAGAATGAATATAAGATGAAGGAAAGAAGACACACCTGATGTTGGATATGAAAAAATTGAAAGAGGATCCAATAACAAACGTTCGAAGAAATTGAAAAAGATAGAGGGGAAGAAGATAGCGTACAAGAATTAGCAGAAAAAAAAAACTGAACGAGAAAAAAGAAAGAAAAAAACGTTGAAAGAAAAGAAAAAAAAAGATAAGAAAAAAAGTATTGTTAAATTTAAAAAAAATAAGAATAGGGGTAGAGTTGGTAAAAAATATATTCTCTTGGCTAAAAAAGAACAAAAGTTAAAACCCTGACAAAATAGATCTTTTTTAAATAGATTTGGCTAAATATGGGGGTTTCCACTATATTTTATCTATCATGCTGTTTGGTAGATATTTAAAAAATAAACACTGATGTTTGGTAGATAATATAATTCTTATGAAAACAATTATTTAGAACAAACCCAAATTTCTGCAACAATAGCCATGAACAAATCCAAATTTATGCAACAATAGCCAAGAACAAACCCAAATTTCTACAACAATAGCCAAGAACAATACCACCAAATTTCTGCAACAGTATCTATAAATAATATTCAAATTTTTGCAACAATAGCCATGAACAATACCAACAAATTTCTGCAACAATATCCATGAACAATACCAAAATTGGAAACTCCAATAAATCAAATGGGTCTTAATGGAATCAATTAAAAACCCAAACTTAGTTATTGAATCTTAAAGTTTTTCAAACTTTGTTCTGTTGTGTTGCTTGGATGTAATAGGTGGGAGAAATACACCGTGGAACTTTATTGACCAAAAAAAAAATTACAGGATACCATGGGCGGTGGGGAGGAGGCGGCGACGACAGCCTAAGGAGGAGAGCAGCGACGGTGGCCCGAGGAGGAGGGCGGCGATGCAGCGTGAGGAGGACCGAGGCAACAGCGGTGCGAGGAGGAAGACTACGACTGCGGAGGAGGGCGGCGGCGGCGTGAGAGGAAGGGGGTGGCGGTGGCGTTAGGGGCAGGGGGCGGCGCGGGGAGCAGGGGGCGGCGGCGGCGGCGGCGTTGAAGAATAGAGGATAGAGAGATGTTAAGGTATTGAAATTGTGATTATTTTTCAGTTTTCGCCCTTACAACAACCATGAAATTGTATCGCGTGGGGGGAGGCGAGATGTGGTAGCCACAGAGCTACAGTAATCTTCGCGAAATGGTTTCTCGGGCCGGTTGCAAACAGTATCTGGGCTATCAAACACGATTAATAGACAGAAACTGTTCTTCGCAAAATGGTTTCTCGGGCCGGTTGCAAACAGTATCTGGGCTATCAAACACGATTAATAGACAGAAACTGTTCTTTTCATGTGCCTATCTGACCTACCAAACAGGCCTTAAGGCTCAAATAAAAATTATGGATGGCCCGAAAATGATAAAGTCTAAAAATAAGGGCGAAAATATAAAGGCCTAAGAGATGATTTTATTTTTTTCCTATTTAAAAAATAAGGCTGAAAAAATAGAAAAATTATTTGCAGACAAAAGAAACTAAGAATTATATTTAAGTATAAGGCCCAGAAAATAAAAGACTTAGAAAAGTCCAAAATTAAATAACTGGGCCTGTAAAATAGCAGAAAAAGGGCAAAATTAAGGACCAATTAATTGAAGGCCCAGGTTAAATACAGCCCATGTTTTGTGAATACACCCCACCCAAAAAAATGTTCGGATTTTTTTTTTCGAAAATTGGTATGTTTTTCGGATTTTTTTTTTCGAAAATTCATATGTTTAGTGTTTCTTTTTGCATTTTCGGAATTTTTTTCCGAAAATTGTCAAAATTTTCGGAAACTTTTTCCGAACACTTTTTCGTGGGATTGTATTAACTAAAGATAGGAATGTATATAACCTTGGCCTTAATTGAAGGCCCAAAAACTAAAGAAAAGCCTAAAGTTCAAAGACTAAATAAAACACAAAGGCCATGGTTACTTGCACTACCTTTTTATTAAATACACTACCCTTGACTTTTTTTTTATCGAAATTTAAAAAAAAATCAAAAAAGATTTTCAATATTTTTCAATTTCACTATGTTCGATTTTTTTTTTACGAACACAAAGTAATGTATTCATCTTGGTAGTGTATCTAACAGTGAGGCTAGTGCAAATAACCTGTGCCAAACACAAATTTAAAAATAAGGCCATAAAAAGGCCCAAGAAATGAAAGACCAATAGAAGCCTAAAAAAAAAAAACAAGGCCCCAACATGTTGCAGAATAAAGTTTGAACCAAATTAAAAAACAGGACTTATCTTTATCATTTATTGCAATTTAAGGATCAAATTTTCTATTTTTGCAGGGCAGATAAGGGTGAGCATTCTATTATTCGGTCACTGAATCGAAAGCCTCTCACCGATAACTGAAACCGGCCGAATTAGCACTAAAATTGAATTTCAACCAAATTAAAATATTTCGACTCAGTTTGGTATTAACTGAAATAATCGAGATGTATTGTGAGTATTTTTTTTTTTTTGACTTTTTGGGCCGAAATAATAAATAAAAAAAACCTGCTAAAAATTCATATAATAACAACTACTATTCCTAAATCATTTACAAAAGTATATTAACACCTTAATAAACTAAGAGTCCATAAATTTTTTTTAAAAAAAATCCAAGAATTAGTCATATACTAAAATAACAGTTAAATAATATTTCATAATAGTCATAATAACATTTGAATGTCCATATTCGAAAATAGATTAATAGTCCATAATAACTGTCTATAATAATGCGCACAATCACTGCTAAGTTAATTATACTAACCGTCTATCATCATACTCTAACACTAGCATAATAGTAAGAGGCACAACTCCTCGTAAACCAAAATGGATATAGTTCAAAGTTCAAAAGGCAAAAACTCTTATATATACTTTTAGATTGAAATGACAAGATTCTTGTATCAACTTTGACATTTGAATTGATGATGCTTGAACTTGGTGATGCTTCTCCCAGTATTTGACAAATCTAAAATTAAAATACAAACCAAGTAATTAAATATGGAAATTATTATTGAACTATAAGAGTTTGGGAGGTGGTGGTGGGTTGAGGTTTGTAAGTTTCACTTTTAAATTTTTATCATAAATTTTTAATTTTTTATTAATTTTTGCTAATATTAATTACTATATTTTTTCTTTGTAGGCACAGGACCATGGATGCGAGTTCTCTCATTTTGTGAGATTGCAGTTTTCCCACCCATTCGTCGAGGAGACTTAGAAGTCCACCTACGACCGCACCACCGAGATCCACGTAAGTATTTTTTTCAATATTATAAGCATTATTTTAAATTATTTAAGTATATTTATTAATTAAAGTATAATTAATTTGTAGAGGAAGATGTTCGATGACCTCGCCTCCCCGACTCAGTCTCAGGAAGCGGTGTATGAGTCGAACCCTATGCCCCCATAGAGTCTTCTGTGGACGTTCAAAACTAGTTTGACTTCAAGAACGTTAAAGTTAAAAAGGGATGGCTCCCTGGGTTGGGTGGTTTCGGAAAAAACATCCTCCATGGATCAAGCTCACCCTCCTCTCAGACTTCCATCGACTCTCATCCCAGCGAGATCGAGGGACAACTTGCGGTTGTACGTAAGCAGATGGAGGACCTACAGAGGAAGCAGCAGGACAAAGAGAGGAGGATGCGGGAGCACATGGAGGCGCATCGGAAGCATATATAGACACTTAGCTCGTGGATACATAATATCTCATCAACGATGTATGGGTCGTCTATACCACCACCACTAGAGCCATTGCCGCCACTAATCCACCTATGCCGATCCATGACGAGGAAGAGAGGAATGGTCTCAGAATTTCTATCTGATGATTAGGGGGATGATTAAACTTAATTTTTAAGTACATTTTTATTCTAATTTATGCTTAGACGATGTTATTTTTTATGGATAATTTATGTTTTTTTATAATATTTTATTAGATAATTAATTTATAAATCATAAAAAAATTACAAAATAAATGAAAATGAATTAAATTGATGAATTATGATAAAAAAAAATGAGTCAAGCTGGATACAAATATAATTAATTGTGTAAAAATGAATGAATTATAAATATACGTGTTCACAAAATAAATAATTTTACAAAATAAAAAAAATAACTGGTCACAATATTTTATTTAAACAAGTTAGAAACGAAAATGAATTAATTTGATGAATTATGAAAAAAAATGAGTCAATTAAATACATATATAATTAATTGGGTAAAAATGAACGAATTATAAATTCACCCATTGTCGAAATAAATAATTTTACAAAATAAAAAAAATAGTTGGTCACAACATTTATTTAAACAAGTTAGAAACAAAAATGAATTAATTTGATGAATTACGAAAAAAAAAGATTCAATTTGGATAAATATAAATTAATTGAGAACAAATGAACGAATTATAAATTTACGCATTGTCGAAATAAATAATTTTACAAAATAAAAACAATAGTTGGTCACAACGTTTATTTAAACAATTTAGAAACGAAAAGGAAAAAATTGATGAATTATGAAAAAAATGACTCAATTTAGATATATATACAATTAATTGAAAAAAAAACAATAGAAGCTCGTGCCTAAACGACACCCAAATGCTCGGGGGCTTGAGTTCGAACCACGCAAGCTACTTTTTTTTTTTTTTTTTATGTAGATTTAAAATTTGCGACGGACAATATCCGTAGGCAAGTTTTAGATTTACGATGGACATTGGCTTATTTTGTATGGAAACCTTAGAATCAATATATATATACATATATATATATATATATATATATATATATATATATATATATATATATATATATATATGGGAAATTGCAAAAATGGTCCCATAAGAATTGGTCCTCATGAATTTGGTCTTTTTTTTAGCGCAAATAGTCCCATACGATTTTTCCGTCAAAAAATAACGGATTAACGAGCATGAGGCCCACACGCCCGTTAGTTTTCTGCCAAAAACTATTGCGTATAATTTCAAACTTAAAAATAATTAATTTTCAACTTCTTAAAACTCTACGAACTAAAGTTGCAGAATCGCCTACATGCTTGCATTTTACATTGAAATGATTGTTAATAGCAAAAGCTGGCCTATTTCCCTAAAAAAATCAAGTTGAACAGGTTTTTTCATTCAGTATTTCATAGAAAACTGTAAAATATTTAACGGATGTGACATTTTCTGCTAAAAATGGGACAAAAAAAGAACATGAGACCAAATCTGTCAAGTACAAATTCTCATGGGACAAAATCTGTCAAGTACAAATTCTCATGGGACAAAATCTGTCAAGTACAAATTCTCATGGGACCATCCTTGCAATTTACCCTATATATGTATCGTCTTATTTTGTTATGGAAACCTCAAAATCAATTTAATTTGGCTTCCAAATTTCAATTAGGAGCCCCTGTTTTGTTTTAGCGTTTTATCAATTTATTCAAGATGGCATTCCTCATGCGTTTAGTTGACTTAAGACCTAGCTAGCACATGAAAATTACGTTGACTTTTATATGTTAAAATAAAACAACCACTTTCTGATTTGCACGTATATATCTTGAAAGTGTCATCAATCATTAAAAACCACTGGAAATGACAACATTCTTTTTCCATCGAACTCAAAAATTTATTTGTTTCCCAACTTAAATCATAACTTGGTAGAAGAATTTCCTCAAATATTACAAATGATAATATCTCGAAAAGGTGTTCAAATTAATTAGAGTATATGAGTGTTGAAAGAATTCCATAAGCTAAAAATTTAATACCGTGAAATTTTTCATCTCATCTAAATATCTGAAATTATAAAAATAAATGATAAGCAGAGTCACAAATGATCAAACACTACACCCAGTGTCCACCAAAAAAAAAAAACTTATCTAGCGCAGTTTAGTTTTGTTGTGTCCTTTGTAAAGTAAAGTAAAATAAATTAATAATAATAATAATTAACCATAGGATCAGTATGTTGTAATTATGTTCACATTCCTTTATAAAATAGATAGTACGGATAGCGTGATCGAGATTCAATAAATAAAAAATTTGCATACCCCATTGACTTTTTTGATTCGTTTTGTGAAATAAATGGCGCCCTAATTTTTTCAATTCCTATCATCAAAACCTAGATGATGGATAAATCAATTGGTACGATGAGAAATATTTTGTTGCTCACAATTTTGTGTCTTGTCCCAAATGTGTTTGGGGAATGCACCTGCGACCCCGAAGACGAGGACCGAGACAAAAGCTCGGCCCTCAGGTACAAGATGGCGGCTCTGGTCGCCATCTTTGTGGCAGGCGCTTTTGGCGTCCTGCTCCCAATGGCCGGAAGATGGTTTCCAGCCCTGAGCCCCGAGAAGAACGCTTTTTTCATCGTGAAAGCGTTTGCGGCCGGGGTTATTCTGGCGACCGGGTTTATTCACATTCTGCCTGATGCTTTTGAGCGCTTGACGTCGCCGTGTATTAGCGCGACTCCGTGGGGGGAGTTCCCGTTCACCGGGTTCATTGCCATGGTTGCTGCTATTGGAACGCTTATGGTCGATTCGTATGCGACGTCGTACTATAAGCGGAGGTCGGTGAAGGTAGAGGAGGGCGGCGATCAAGAGAATGCGGTTCCTCTTCACAGTCATGCCACACATGGCCACGCGCATGGCTCTTCCTCGGGTGGCGGAAGTGATATCCTTCGTCATCGTGTAATTTCACAGGTATTCATCATCATTTCTATCTAGTGTAATAGTTATTTTGATCAAGACATAAATTTGTATACTACACCCTGAAATTGCTTATCAAAATTGTCAATATAGCTATAAATTTTCTACAAATAAACGCCTAAGCAAATTTCTAATTATATAAGCGTTTTCATTTTATACCTACAAAAATATTTGTTTACCAATTTTTCTTAAGCAAATTGTTTGGAAGTAAATTTTTGTTGAAGGCAAATTGCTTGTAGGTAATAATTGTCTATGAATTTTATTTCGTAGACAAATTATTTGTAAGTTGAGGAATGAAGGTGCCTACGTGATAAGAAAATTATGTAGGGAGGTAGTAGGTAATTCCATTACGAAAATTTTGTGTTGGAAATTTTCATAGACAATTCTAATTTCGTATAATTTTTTTTTTTTATAATGACGGTATTATAAATGAGACAAGTCTAAGGGGCGTCTGGTTCAAATTCTACATTGATAATGGTAATGATTTTTTTTTTTAATAGATGCCCTGTAATAAAAATTATATGTTAGGGGAATGATTGTTACAATGGTGGTTATATTTCTAGTACTATGCCCCAAATTAAAAATAATAGTGGGCAATAAATAATTGTTGATTGAGAAATTGAAGAGTGATCGAGGAGAATGCTTATAAAATGAAAAAGGTAATTAAAATGACGTAGTGATTATCTTATTTATAAGATGTGATAATGATTTTGTCCTTATTAACTAGCATACCTATTCTAATTTTTAACCTCATTTTTAAGTCAGTGCAGCCTAATATGCATATTCTATTACTATAACTCATGGTTCATGGATCTAATCGCATTTTAAGATAAAGCAGGACCTAAATATTGTTGCGTAGATGCATATGATGTATGAGATCATTTCACTAATTAGGAGGTTTTAAATGTTTATAAATTATGAAAACTGAATTTTAGTTAATTTGTAAAATTGTCAACAATAAATATTGTTGTTCAATTAAATTAATCCATTGAATTATATCGAAAACGATATTTTTGGAGATTATTTTTATATTATAAGGATTTTTAATTAGGAACAGCAAAACTTATTTGCTATAATAAGGAACAAGATTTATGATAAATTTATGCGAACTTCTTTATAAGTATTATTGTTGTATACGAACTATCATTATAATGTAATTTTGAGATGAATAACGTAACAAAATCAAATAATTTTTAAATAATAAAATGACACTTTTTATACACGATATTGATATTTTATATGCAAAACAATAGCACTGACAAAATACGTATGAACACTATTTCACTAAATACCTACTCTAATTATAAAATGAATCATACACTAACGAAATACTTATGAACACTATTTCACTAAATACCTACTCTAATTATAAAATGAATCTCGTTGGTGATGAAGTTGAAGATGGAGGGATATTATTTAGTTATTTTATTTGTTGCATTAATGGATAAACACAAATTAATTAACTACACTCATCAATGACGTGAAATTCAAAAAATTGAAATTTTATGGGGTAAAAAAAAGGCATGAATAGAGTGAAATTGGTTTATATATGAATTTTTGAAATATATTAGTTATTTTTATTAATGAGTATTAGTTATTTTCACTAAAGAGTATTACACTAAAGGGTCTTAGTTTGTTTTCAGTAAACAACTAATATTTTTTAGTGAAAATAACTAATACCCTTCAATGATTCATGTATGAACCATTTTCATTCTATACTTTGTTATCATCTTAAGCAAAATAGGAAAATAGTTCATAATAAGTTTATCATAAAATATCAAATATTTAATCAGGAGTATCATTAATCTGGTCAGTGGTATTATATTATAATTGTTGTAAAAAAAATGTGAACCCAAATTAATGATACTCTTGATGAACTTTTTGATATTCCTGGTCAAATATTCGATACTTTAAAACAGTTTCATGATAAACTTATCATGAATCATTTTCATATAAAACATACTCATTAGCTTATTATCCAAACAAATTCATTATTTTTATTCTATTGAGTCATGACAGGTAGGTGTGGGAATATGCCGAGCCGAACTAGACTTTTCGTTGAACGGTTTGAATTTAATTTTTTTCCCCCAAGTCTGACCTATTATCTATAATAGACATTTTCGAAAGGCTTGACATTACCTTATTAAAAAACAAAGTATAGAGTAAAGATGGTTTATACATGAACCATTTGAAGGGTATTAATTGTTTTTATTAAAAAGTAGTATTAGTTATTTTCACTAAAGAGTATTAATTGAGGGTACAAAGAGTATTAGTTGTTTAACTAAAGGGTATTAGTTGTTATATATATTAAAAATATTGTATAGTTGTTCATTTTCGAAATAATTTCACTCTATACAAAATACTTTTAATAAATATACCTCACACAAAAGCATTTTAAGAGTGTTTTTAGTCATGTTTAGCAATTCTATTTTCATTAAATCATACCAGCTAAGTCTTTAAATCTTAAAATGAAAATTAAGAACAATTTACAAAAGGCATAGTTTTGTACGTGCCAACTGTACCGTGTAACTTAATTGTATTTTTAAAAAGTTATTCCTATTATTACTGAAAAGTAACCCCTGCTATTGTTGAAAAATACATTTAATAAACAGTAACTTTTAAGTAATAACAGGTGTATATTTTCAATAATAGTAAGGGTAACTTTTAAAAAATATACTTGAATTGTAAGACACATTTAATTCACATGAGACTTACTCTTTACCAAAATAGTACTCCTTTCATTCCCTCTTAACTTTCAGAGGTAGGGTGTCACATATTTTAAGAAAAACTGTTTTATTGACTTTTTCAACATGAAAAATATTTTGAATTAAAGTAGATATTGTGAGGGTGTTTTATTTTCATATTTGGGGTGTAAAGTATGAAAGTTATTAGAGGACAGAGGTAGCATCAAATAATTGCCCAATTACAAATTTATTAAATAATATTTTAGTATATATTTAATAATATTCAAATATTTTATCTATTATATTATAATTTATGCATTATATTTTATGTATATTGCATTTTTATGCATTATATATTACATAATATATATTTATACATTTACTTAACAGTTAAATAGACCAGCATATTGGACTTAAAGACTTAAAAAAAGCTCAAGTTTGACCTATTTAAGTATTGCCAAAAATTTGTGTGAGATTGTCTCATGACACGAGACAACACAAATTAACACTTATTCATGTCAAAGTGTTAATGAATCATGCCCAATTTGTAACCCGGTTACATGAATGAGACAGTCTCACACAAGACATACTTTTAAATAATTGAGCTTTTAAAAAAGTTTTAGTCTGACTCGTTTATAACTAAATGAGCCGAGCTAGACTTTAATATGCCGAGCTTTAGGCCCTTATCGTGTAGCCTGGTCTAATCTCACTTTTAATGACCGAAGCATTATTACATAGTACATGTCACATTAGTTAATAATCAATATTAATCATTTTATACCTTGTTAAAAAAAATTTAATCATTTTATATAATATTTTAATGTTTATGCAAAAGTCTTGTGTGAATCAGTTTCACTGTAAAATTAATTTTGAAAATATTAAATATTTTATTAAAGAATATTAGTTAATTTCACTCATAAATAATTATATATTTAATTATTTGAAAGATCAAATTAGATCGAATTAATAAACTCATCAGATTTTTAACTATGATATTATGCAATTGACTCAATTTAAATTATGTTTCGATATTTATGTATTTATAAGTAACTAGTTCTATTTATGATTTACTGAAGGTGCTAGAATTGGGAATCATAGTCCACTCCGTGATAATTGGAATCGCTTTAGGAGCTTCAGAAAGCCCCAAGACTATAAAACCTTTAATTGCTGCTTTGTCATTTCATCAACTCTTTGAAGGAATGGGTCTTGGAGGATGCATAACTCAGGTACATATTATTATTGAGATCGTTCCTAGATTGTAGAATTCAACCGTATTTTTATTAGTATCAATTCTTTTTATTTAGAATGTAGTATTTCCTCCATCTAATTTTACTAGTCTTGTTTTTTTTTAAAGTTACTTTTATCATATATTTAAGGGTAATATATAAGGGGTATTGTGACTTTATTCATAAATGGCTTCACAATACCCCATAATATCTTCCAATATATGATAAAAAAAAGTACTGCCCAAAATAACAGGACTAATAAAATTGGACGGAGAGTAGTTGTTTTCACTTGAACTTTTCAGTGTAAATAGTATTTTACTGTAAAAACTGAAACAATTGATATTGTTAAAAAATGCATTGAGTTACATGCTGCACCTTATATATAAGATTTTGTCATTGTCATTGTCATTATATAATGTTAATTTTTTTATTCATTATAAACAAGCATGAAACTAAAAATAGACTATAACATGTGAGACGGTTTATAAATTAACACTCACTCCTTTTAAAATATTATGCTCCGTGTCACGTATTGAGAGACCATGTCCTATGAGACGTTCTCTCACAAAAACATACTACTATTAAATAAATTCATATGATCATATGGAAATTATGAAAAATTAAAATTTCCAATGAATAATCACAAAGACAAAGTATAGAGTGAAAATGGTTCATACATGAATCGTTGAAGAGTATTAGTTGTTTTCACTAAAGAGTATTATTTATTTTCAATGAAGGGTATTAATTGTCTTCATTAAAGAGTCTTAGTTTATTTTCAGTAAACAACTAAGACTCTTTAGTGAAGATAATTAATACTCTTCAGTGAAATTAACTAATACACTCCAGTGAAAATAACTAATATTCTTCAATAATTCATATATGAACCAATTTCACTCTATACATACCCAATCACAAAATGTACATAATTAATATATAAAAGAACGTACATGTATACCTTCACTTAGTTTATGGGTGTTGTCAAAATTAGACACTATTGTTACATGTTTGTAAAATTAGGACATTATCTTTACAAACGTTCAAAATTAAGACACTATATATCTTTTATGTCATGCAAATTACTAAAAATTGTACCAAATAAAGCCCGATTTATTTGGCCAAGTCAGTGCTAAGGTAGAGGACACAATATAATCGGACTTTATTTGACCCGCATTTTATAAAATTTGAACTAAATTTACCAAATTTAAAAGATAGTGTCCTAATTTTATAAATTTGTAAATTTTATGTTCTAATTTTAAAAGCAGGTAAAAAAAGTGTCCTTATTTTGAAAACACACCTATAATAGTGTCCCAAAATAATAAATTTCCCTTATTCAATGTGCATTCTAAAACAACTACCATCCATTTTTTGTGGTAGGCAAAATTCAATTCATGGACTTCGACAATGATGGTCCTTTTCTTCTCAATTACAACTCCGGTTGGCATCGCGATCGGAATCGGAATAAGCAACATCTACGACGAGTCAAGCCCGACGGCTCTTATCGTCGAAGGAGTTTTCGATTCAGCAGCAGCTGGAATACTAATATACATGGCCCTCGTTGATCTTCTTTCGGCTGATTTTATGAGTTCCAGATTGCAAAATAATGGAAAGCTTATGCTGGGAGCAAATGCTTCACTTCTCATTGGTGCTGGTTGTATGTCTCTTTTGGCCAAGTGGGCTTGATCAATTTGTGTTTAATATTTGGTTTAATTATTTCATTTATTTGTTAATGAATTTGATTTGGTAATTGTGGGCAAGAGTTCATCACAATTCTTGCTACATGTGTGTATAATTGTTTTTATTTTTATTTTAATTAAGATGGATTGTAATTTATTCATTTCAAAATTGGTGCGGGTAAACAATTACTGGAATTGCAATCATGATTGAGTTTTGTGGATGACTGTGGAATATATATTCCTTTTGATATTGTGACTTTCTAAATTATTTTATCGGTTTGCGTTGGGTTGTAAGATAAGACTTTGAATATTAAATGTTTCCTCCATTTCAATACTATCTTCATACTTTTGTAAAAATTCATTGCAATTTTCAAAAAATGTTATGATAAATTGATAATGATGAGACGGAGGGAGTAGTAGTTTTATGAGACATTTACAATTTTGTTCAAAAAATGGATCTTAATTAAAAATTGGTTCAAAATTTTTGAACAAATTTGCATAGACACATAAAAACTTTACACATAAACATATATATATATATATATATATTTAACTAATTTGTAATTATGATCAATTTTTGAACAATTTTTTTTTTCTAGTTTTAATAATTATCTAAAATATTCCTAAATTTAAATATAATATGTAGACATGTAAAGGAAATAATTAAAATGAGTTAGGACTTTTATGTGAGGCAAAAATCTTTTATTAGAGCCAAAAAGGCTCATGCCCAGACAAAGTTACATGGTTCGATTCCCGTTGAGAGCAACTCCACCCATTAAATTGTCCGCAGAACCGGAATTCTTTCAAGACCTTCCCTATATAATTAATATATGATGGAACCGCCATAATTTCATATATACAATTAATATGTAGATCTCCTGTATACTACTAGAACGTTGCATGCTTGCTTATACATTTTATTTTGAAATCAAGTAAATCACTTCGTGTTGTTTTTTTTTGTTTTTCGTTTTTCGTACATTATTATGTTCTTGAGCTGATTAGGCAGCTGGTTGCTTAAAATCTTGTTAATTGAGATTTATGATAACAAGAATTTTATTAAATTCAATCTCCTAATCATAAAACATTATTCCACATGCCAAATTTGTCCGAGCCCGTTAGACCCACGGATAACATGGATCGGTCAGTTAGGTCCAAATTTTTTTTAAACTGTATTTTTTAACTTAACCATATACTCTCTCCATTCTTTTATATATTTTGCTTATATTCAATAGTGTAGATTTTAATGAAAAAAATTGTATATTAATATTAAATGGAGTAAAGCTGAGAGTATATTGATCATTTCTACTTTCTTTAGATGAATTTAGTTTATTGTTTGACAGTACATTGCAAAATGGAGTGACTTGAAGTATAAATAAAAATATTTGTTAATGGTTAATTTTAGATGGTATAATAGTTGTTCCGTAGTTTTGAGCAATGGATTTAGATTGCTCATACGCAATAGTGCAGATTTTAATGAAAAAAAAAAATTGTATATTAGTATTAAATGGAGTAAAGTTAAGAGTATATTGGTCATTTCAACTTTATATAGCTGAATTTAGTTTATATTTTAATGGTATATTGCAAAATGGAGTGACATGAAGTATAAATAAAAATGTTTGTAAGTGGTTAATTTTAGATGATATAATATTTGTTCCGTAGTTTTGAGCAATGGAATTAGATTAGATTATTCATATGCAATAGTGCAGATTTTAATGAAAAAAAGTTGCATATTAGTATTAAATGGAGTTGAGAATATATTGGTCATTTCTACTTTATTTAAGTGAATTTAGTTTATTTTTTGACGGTATACTGCAAAATTGAGTGGCATGAGGTGTAAATAAAAATGTTTGTAAATGATTAATTTTATATGGTATAATAGTTTTTACATAATTTTGAGCAATTTAGATTGCTCATATGTAATAGTGCAAATTTTAATAAAAAAAATTTACATTAGTATTAAATGGAGTAAATTTGAGAGTATATTGATCATTTCTACTTTAGTTTATTTTTAAAGTGGCATGATGTATAGATAAGGGAATGTTTGTAAGTAGTTAATTTTAAATGGTATAATTGTTTTTACCGTAATTTTTGAGCCATTAAATTTTTTTTTTTTGGAAAGAGTATTATTTACTTTCGAGTTGAATGGGATGCTCGCATAAAACTGGGTTCGAATGGCTCTGTGTGAGTTTAGGTAGAAAAAGTAAAGATGGGTCACATTAAAGAGCAAGGAAAGGGAAGTGTAGTTGAATACTTGAATTTGACTTGAGAGTCCTACTTTTAATGAAATTATAATCAATATGAAAACAATTGGATTATTCAAACACGTTTATCAACGTAGGATGACTTCCATTGTGTTTGAAAGACTTGAGGTGGTGTTTACTCTGCGCAGAACACATTCTAATGGGGATCACTTTTTTGATTTGCACATCTCATCCTCCATCCAAATACACATTCACCCCTATTATACACCTACACCCCTAAAACTATCACTTCACAACTTTTTCTTACACCAACTCATCATTTCTCCTACTTTTCTTACATCAACTCATTATCTCTCATACTTTGCTTACACCTAATTATTATCTCTCATACTTTTCTTATACGAAATCATTATTCCACTAACTAACAATAATAAAATAATACATCATCATTACTCAAAAGTATTGATTTGACATAAAGTTCTATCCAGCCCCACCACATCCAACACAAAGTAAACACAAATTTACTATTCACGGGATTTGCTCCATCCACTTTTTTTCTCCATCCTGATGTGTTTCATCCACCTCCATTCTTAAGTAAACATGTTAGTTTTGGGATTCACCCGTATAAACTTTGAACTCTGCGATCTACGCTCCATACGAATTTAGGATTTAAAACTAGGTTTTCAAATCTCAAACTCAATTTATATCTATAAACCTATTACTACTTTTCACATAATTAAATACAATCAAATCATCATTTTTTTATCATTCACTCAATCCCTCTCCTACTTTTCTCTTACACAATATAATAAAATAATACAACATATATCACTAATAAACATTGATTTGATATAAAGCAAAATCTCACCCTACTAAATTCCAAAAGAAACACATATATATATTATTCATCAAAATTTTCACATTCTAAAATTCCAAAATCGTAACTTCCCCAGAACAAACATAACCTAGTAGATTTTCTGACAAAAAAATGTCCCGTAAAGCAAGTCGCATTAAAAATAAAGTATACGTGACAAACTCGTTTGATAAAGCGTAAATAAAAGTTGAATGTAATTACTTAGAAATTTCAAGTCTAGGATGAAATGAAAATCTCATTATTTACGCCACTAATTTGGAAAGAAAGCGTACATAATACTTCAAATAACTGTAATAGGGTAGGACTACATTATTGGACAACATCAAACTCAAACTAAACACATCAATTTCGTAAGAAAATAGCAAGCAAACGACCCAAGAAGTCATGGGACGACCCTCCTTTTCCCATTACTTTTCTACTCTTTTCTTTCAACTGGTCCACCCTAACCCGAATCTTATTATCCGGATCCATCAACTCTCGGATCGCCTTGTCGATTTTTTGACGGGATACAATCGCATCACTATTTTTTCTATAATCCATTTTAATCTCGACGGCTATTTCAAAATCCTTCACCAATTGGAAGGCATTCATCTGTTGCTCCGCAGCCAAGGGCCAGACGGCCATCGGGACCCCGCACCATACACTCTCCAGAACCGAATTCCACCCGCAATGGGACACGAACCCACCCACCGCACGGTGAGACAACACCGCCATTTGTGGGGCCCACCCGATCACCTTCCCGATCCCCGCCGTACGGTCGAGGAACCCTTCCGGCAATACTCCGGAGGGATTCTCGTATTCCCCGTTCGGCTTCCTCAGCGACCACAAAAACCGACTTCCGCTACTCTCCAATGCCGCCGCGATTTCCCTCACCTGATCATCGCCGAAAAACCCGCCGGTGCCAAAACAGAGAAACACGACGGAATCGTCGGGCTGCCCATCGAGCCACGTGACGATCCCGTCCCGTTCCCCGTCGCTGTCGTCCGGAACGATCGGCCCGACGGGGTAAATCGGCGGGATTTTCTCGTCGGACGAGAGGGATTCGAGCGCGTGGCGCTCGAATTCGAAAAACGTGTTCACGATTATTCCATCTGCGTCCCTCAACTTTCTTGAAAGATACAAGAAGGCCCCTTCATTATCAAACACTTGAGAAGGCCACACTTTCCCAGGAACAGGGTTAACATAAGTAGGAACAAAAATCTCAGCATCCGAGTCTTTATACTTAGATAAATCCTCATTTTCTTCATCAGAAAACCTCTGCAATCGGAACATAAGGCCAAGCGAGGCCGCACCGCTAGTGAAGAACAGAAAAGCAGGGGATCCGAGCTCCTTCGCAAGATCAATCAAGGAAACACAGAAAATATCAACGACGAAAAACAGAGGATCGTGGGGCCCGATTATTTGGGCGACGGCGTCTTTGATGGGGCCCTTTTGGGCGGCGATTAATCGGGGAATCAAATTGATGGGCGATTTCATGAGCTCTGTTACATCGGATTTGTTTTCCGGGAGTTGTAGGAAGTTTAAGCGAGAGTAGGAGGAATCGTTGGTGAAAGAAGAGAGGTTTATGTTGGAAATTGGGAGGTTCATGATGAGGATGTATATGCGAAGGCGGTCATCGCGATCGGCGAGGATCTTCGCCGCCCTCACCGCCGCCGTGAGGTGGCTCGACATCGAAAAGGGGATGAACACTAGGGTAGATTTTTGTAGAGCCATTTTTTCTTTTGCTGCAAAAGGGAAAGGGAAGGTCAGCAAGTGCAAGAGAAGGGTGCAAGTGTAATAGAAGATTGATTATAGAAGCGCTAGAGCCTTATTATATACACATACATACACGTGTCACGCTATGTCTTGTTGACTTCAAGTACTTGGTTTCCTTTTCTTCTAGAACGTCGCGACTTGCTATTGTGTGTTTTTTTTTTTTAAGAGTAAAAATCATTCCAACTGTTATAAAATAATTGTGGATAACTTTTTATTTTCTCAAATAATTACATGAATATAGAGATATCCTTTTATTTTTACAATATAAATATATGTATTTTTTTGGACTTCAAAAATTCTAGAAAGATTCATACATGCATACAAATAGATGGTATATCATATATGCAAAATTAAATATAACAAGACTATCAGGTACCCTAACAAAATCTTTCTAATTTTACACTTTATAGAATCCACACGTGTACTATTCTTCTGTTTCAAGAACACCCAAAAGGTTGCGGCTGCTATTCCATCTTCTGCAACTCATAAGTCCAATAAACGTGTGAAGTGTCATATGTGAAGTATGAAGTCTACTGAGCTTAATCCAATGAAGGAGCTATGTTGATGAAGTGTTAGCCGTAGGTGTTAGTCACATTTGGATATCAGTGGAGTTGCATAAGGAGAGGTTCATCAGATGAGGTCTGACAGTGGAGTTCTCTCAGAGGAGGTTCAGACTGGAGGTCATCTGTTGCTGTGTTAAGGTCACCTGATACAAAGTGAAAGGCGCGAACTATACCAATTTTAGCTAATGCGTAGGCGGTTTCAACTGAATCAACTGAAGCAGTTATTGAAGTTTGTTAGCCAGCTGGATAACTACTTTACTTATGAGTTTGTTACAACTGAATCAAGTCTAGATTCATCTAAATCTCTGTATCTATAAAAGAGGGCTTCTCAGCTGAGAGAAGTAACTTAGACGTGTGAGATCATCTTTGAGAGCAAACACTGTGAGATTGAGTGCTCTTTTTTTTTTATCAGAAAAGGTAATGTATTGATGTGGGGTATAAGAGATACCCACTAAAAAGTTACCGATAGTTCACCTCAGCTTTTACAAGAATAAAACAGTAGGCACCAAGACAAGATTTAACACTCTAGTCTAATGAATTCTGCAGAGTATTAAAATTACAGCAGTAGTTCAACGCCTAGGTTCTGTATGGAATGGTATGAAACATCAGCTTCTTTGCTTGTACCCAGTTCCACACTCTAGATTTCAGTTCCTCCAATATTTCTCTAACTTGTGAGATCTTGTTTTGATAAAGTTTCATGTTTCTTGCCTTCCATAGCAGCCACACTCCACATTCCCAAATGCACACTCCAAGAGCTTTACCCTCCTTTCCTTTAAGTAGTCTACTAAAAAGGAGCAGGCTACTCGTTGGATTGGATGGTAAAGCCGAATTAACCCCAACCAGAAATTATAAGCAAAAGAGCACTCCAACCAGAAATTATAAGCAAAAGAGCACGAAAAAAGGATATGACTCACAGATTCTGGTTCTTCGCCACAAAAGGTGCATTGGTGATTGTCTTGATCAACTCGAACGTTCCTTCGTATAAGTTTTGTGTAGGTTGGAATCCTTTCCCAAATAACTCTCCATGCATGAATTTGAATTTTTAGCGGAGTTGCTTTGTTCCACAATATCTTGAAGATGTCCTTCTCCTCCATATCACTCTGTCTACCGATCTCTAGCAGCTTTTCGTACGCCTCCTTCGTAGAGTGGGATTGGTTGTTCGACCATCTCCATCTCCACTCGTCCGCAACTCCTCTAGCTAAGGGGTACCTGTTAATCAAGTTCAACATATCATTAAGTAAAGGCAATTCTCTCTCAAATAAAGGCCGTCTCCAATCCCACTCCCAAGACCAAACTCCCTCTCTCCACTCCCCCATCTCACTCACTTTCACCAACTTCTCTCTACTCAACCGATAAAGTCTTGGGAAAGCAGCTTTAAGTGGTAAATTTCCGGCCCAACATTCCTCCCAGAAAAACGTTTCCCTCCCCTCCCCTATTTCCTTCACAAGACCTGAATTAAACCACTCCGACCCTCCCTCCCCCGCTGCCTTTAACACCTCCCCCCACCACCCCGTTGGTTTTCTAACCCTTCCCCTACTCCCTCCACTCAAACCCAATCCCCAACTGAGACCCCACCTAGACTCAATTACCCTGCACCAAATACTATCCCTCTCTTTATAAAACCTCCACACCCATTTCCCCAATAGTGCATTATTAAAACATTCTAGGTCCTTTACCCCCAAGCCCCCCCTAGATTTTGAATCACATATGGTTTTCCATTTTATCCAAGAAATTTTTTTATCACTCACTCTCCCACCCCAAAGGAAGCATCTCTGTAATTTTGCTATTTCTCTCAAAGCTGTGATAGGAGCTCTGTAAGTGGACAAGTAATAGACAGGAATAGACGAAAGAACTGCGTTGATCAAGGTCAGACGTCCTCCGATCGAAAGGTTCAAGCTTTCCCATTTCCTCAACCGATTTTTCACTTTACGGACGACATATTCCCAATCCGTAACCAATCTATGTGAACAACCCACCTTAACTCCAAGATAATCAAAAGGTAGATAACCTATTCTGCACTCCAATATATTAGCAAATCTGCCCATCTCCTCCTCATTAATATTAAGGCCAAATAAACTGCATTTCTCTTTATTAATCTTCAAACCCGAAACTTTCTCCAAGTTGTGTAAGAATCGTTTCAAAAAATAGACATTTTCTAAAGATCCTTTCCCCAAGAATATCGTGTCATCTGCGTATTGAAGATGTGAAAGAGTTACCTTTTGTCGGCCCACATGAATCGGAGTAAAGATTCCGCCCTCCACCGCCTTATTGAGCATAATACTAAGGCCCTCCGCAGCTAAAAGGAAAAGAAAAGGTGATAGAGGATCACCTTGCCTTAGCCCTTTTTCCAATTGAAACTCTTCCGTTGGGCTTCCGTTGACGAGCACGGATGCGCGGGCTGAAGTGACACACTCCATTATCCACTTAATCCACTTCTTGTGAAAATTGAACCGCTGCATTAACACCTCGAGGAAGCCCCATTCCACTGAGTCATAAGCTTTGGCGAAGTCGATTTTATATAGAAGACTTTTAACTTTCCTGCATTTCATATCTTCAATTGCCTCATTCAAGATAACTACCGAATCGAGAATCTGTCTTCCCCCAATAAAGGCACTTTGTTGATCCGAAATTATGGAGCCCAAAACTTTACTCAGTCTGATTGAGAGAACCTTTGCTATGATCTTGTAAGGCCCACCAATTAGAGAAATCGGTCTGAAATCGGATAAATCACAAGCCTCCTCCTTCTTTGGTATGAGCACAATGAAAGACGGGTTAAGGCCTCGAACCAGCTTTCCATGCATATAGAAATCCGCCATCATCTTCATGAAATCTTCCTTGTACACATCCCAAAATTCTTTAAAAAAGCCGAAGTTGAAACCATCGGGGCCCGGGCTTTTGTTACTTTCACAGGAATCAATTGCCTCTTTGACTTCATCCGGCGAGAATTCGGCGGTCAGAAACTGATTATCCTCGTCTGAAATTTTACGAGAGCAAAAATCACGAGCCAGGCTAATTTTTGGTAGTGTTGCAGCTTTATAGTGGGACTTGAAAAATTCAGCTACCCCCTTCTTCACATCACTTACTTCCTCTTTCCACTCACCATCCACTTGAATCCCTTGAATTTCGTTTCTTTTCCTCCTATGGTTAATGAACGTATGGAAAAATCTTGTGTTTGCATCCCCCTCCTTCACCCATTTAAATCTGGCCTTTTGCTGTAACAAGCTGCCTTTGAGTTTCAAATCTCTGAATAGTAGTGCTCTTTCTTCGTTCCTCTTCATCACCTCCATGTCCTCCAATCCGAACGCCTCATCTATAATATCAAGCCTCTGAATTTCCTTCTTCCTTTGCTCAATCTTGGAGTCCATGTTACCAAAGATGTCCTTGTTCCACTTTTTTAGATCAGTCTTGAGATTTTTAAACTTCTCTTTTAAGATGTAGCTCCCCCACCCTTGTATGTCATAACTCCTCCATTTGTCGATCACAAACTCACGGAAACCGTGATGAGACCTCCAAGCGTTGAGAAACCTAAACGGTTTTGGGCCCCAATCTTTGACTCTTACTTCCAACACAATAGGGCAATGATCTGAGAGTGTTCGACTTAGGGCTTTGATTGACGCGTTTGGCCACTGCATAAGCCAATTTGCGTTAATTAGAGCTCGGTCAATGTGGCTTTTACACGTGCCATCTGATCTGTACCATGTATAGAAGCGTCCCTGAAGAGGTAAGTCGATGGAGCCTGTATCCCTGATAAAATCGTCAAAGGATTTAATATCCCTCCTGCATACTGAGTTGTTTCTGCCCACTCTTTCTGACTGCCTGCGGATGGAGTTAAAATCTCCTATGATGCAAATACAGCAATCTGGATACTAGTCAATCAACTGGCTAATCCTTTCCCATAACTCAATTCTTTCCGTAAGCGGACATGGAGCATATACATTAATTATACAGCACTCAAAACGATCCCTTCCCCATACTCCATTAATAACCACTGCTCCTCTCGTATGCCAAAAGCTCCTAGCTATGAATAAATCAGCATTCCACAAAGAAACAATTCCCCCACCTCTACCTTCTGACTCTCTAAAAGCCCACCCACAATTTCCTCTACCCCATAACGCTCTAGCCATAAACTGATCTATTTCCTCTTTTTTCGTTTCCTGAATGCAAGCAAAATCCACCTTATTCTTTTTTATCAGCTCCCTAACTTCATCACTTTTTGCCTTACACCCCAAGCCCCTTACATTATAACTAAGAATTCTCATTGATAACATACCTTTCTTTCCCCTTGTCTGTTGTCTCTGCTGCCTCATGTGTACCTTGAACACTCGTCTGCTTTTCCACCATCGGTGTCCCGTCTTCATCAAAACACATTCCCATCAGTTTACCCTCCTCCCAAGTTTTCTCCGCCTCTTCAACCTGGTTCCGGACTGAATTTGAAAATATAGCGGGCTTCACTTTAATCCTGTTCTCCATTGTTGCGACTCTTCGATCCTCTGATGAGATAATGTCCGCAAGGAATTCCCCCAATTGTTTCTTCTCCACCTTTTTCTTCGCTCTCTTCGACGGACCCTCCGCCTTTCTCCTCCATTGCTTTCTTGAATTTTCAGTAATTACAGGCCCCTGTTGCTTCTCCATGTTCGGTTCTTGAGGATAAGATGAAACCAGGGTTTTTCTTATTGAAGTTTTTGGCTGCGCTTGGATGACGGGTGAAGTGTTTTCGCCATCCACCGGCTTTGACTTAGGGGTCTTCGATTTTGGGCCAGGCATCGAAGAGGAACCCGACACAAAACTAGAGTCCCTTTTATTTCTGTCTGTTGGGCTGTCTGCAAGATTCATTATAGTCTCATTTACCAAAATGGGCTTTTCCACCGGTAAATTCTGATTGGGCCTCACATCCATATTCAGGCCCACGAAAGATTCATTCTTTTGCTGCTGCAAATTTGAACTAGGCCCACCAGGAGAATTAACACTCTCATTACGTACATTACTGGATAATAAAACATGGGATCCACTTTTTTCGGCACTATTATTTTAAACCTGCATTGAAATATCAACCGACTCCTCGTGCGCCGTCTTCTCTGCCAGGCCGTTGGTATCTTCCAAGACTTTGAAACCATTCCTAATAATGATCCCATTACACGTTGTCTCGGGTTTTGAAATTCTTTTCAAATTTTTCCGATGGGATTCCCACTCCTCTCCATCAGAACCCTCATCGCCGCTATCACCGTGTAGCGATGCCATCTCAGGATTGAGATTCTCCGGAAAACCCACATCGCTAAGCCATGACGAGACATCATCTGAAACCCGGGATGGAGGTCGTCGAAATGGTTCGATCACCGACGCCGGACTCTCCTCTATGACCTTAATTCTGAATTGTTTGTTATCGACCTTAACTATGAATGAACAGTTAATATCATTCATAGATGGAACCGAAATGAGTACCCTCGCTTCCTCCAAACATTCTTTACGTTCGGAGATTGGGTCCAATTTGATTAAGACCCCGAACTTTGCACAGGCAAGTGAAAAGAACCTCCGACTCCATGCATGGAGCGGAACACCCAACCAACGTGTCCAAACTTTCTGCCTATGATTGACGTCCTCCGCCTTCCATGGACGAATCCATTCGAACCAATAGTTGAACCACTCTCCCAACTTGTCCTCTATCACCTGTAAGGATTTTTCGCTATTATTCTGGATTAAAACGTCGTTATCACCCATGTGTATCAGTTTCAAACTCACCCCACATTCACTACATATCTCCTCCTTATTGTCTTCCCAGTTGAAGTCTTTACGAAGCATACCTGTCCAACATCTTTCAAGCCATTACCTCTCCTCCAGTGTGGGGTAAAACTCAAAATAGACATCCTATCTTTTTTCCGATGTTGACTGTGTAGGTTTTCTCCTGTCTTCCGAATGTACTGCTTCTCTGTAAGACTTATTCGGTGACTTCACCCCCAGGTTTGCGTTGAAAGAGAACCTCTGCATTGGTGTCTCCTTTTGATGTCTTTCGAATCTGGGCAGGTAAACCCTAAGTTTGAAGCTGTCAATCCATAAATTGTTCAACCTTTCTAATGCCTTGGATGTATCATACACTTGTTCCAATTTAAACCTCACGAAACCAAACTTTTTTCCCGCCTTATCTCTCTTCCTCGGACAGAAGATATCCAACACTTCCCCCACTTCACTAAATTTCGACTTTAGAAAGTCCAACCCACACTCCTCTGGAAAGTTCCTAAACAAGAAAGACTTTGAGTCATTTCCACCGAACTCCGCCGTTTCATGACCAACGCGACCTCTGAATCTACCCATCTGACCATTATTCGTCCACTTACCAGAAAATTTCTGCCTCACCGGATTGCGCTCGGAAAGGGTTAGCCTAGGATCTACCCAATACCTCACCCTCTCACCCCTCTCTCTAGAATTTCTCTCTCTACCCATCTCTTATACTATCATATGTGAGATTGAGTGCTCTGTAACTTGTAACTTCCATTTCTTGCTTAGTGAAAAGTCTATCCTCTCGGATCCCGTGGACGTAGGAGTTCATCTCCGAACCACGTAAACTGGTGTTCTTGTTGATTTTCAATTTCGTTCTTACTGCTTTCATATTCCGATTCCCGGAAATAAGTTTTCTTGTGAATCCAAAATCCGATTAACAAGTGGCGCCGTCTGTGGGAAAGGAAGCAATCATAGATGCAACTAAGTTCGACATTGAGAAGTTCACGGGGAAGAACGATTTCAGCTTATGGAAGATCAAGATGAAGGCTCTCCTGGTACACAATAGTTTGTACGAAGCGTTGTTGCCACCGGCTCAGGTGGCTTCTGGAACAAATCCGGCGAAGGTGGAGGAGAACAAGAGGAAGGCACACAGTGCGCTTATCTTGTGTCTTGGGGACAAGCCATTGAGGGAAGTATCGAAGGAGGAAACCGCTCTTGGGATCTGGAATAAGCTGGAGCAGTTATACCAGACCAAGTCTGTTACGAACAAGTTATACATGAAACAGAAGCTTCAAGTCTTCAAAATGAGTGAAGATAAGAATCTTGGTGATCAGTTGGACGAGTTCAACAAATTGGTGGATGATCTGGAGAGTTTGGATGTTACAATTGATGATGAGGACAAGTCATTAATGTTGTTGAATTCTCTACCTAAGTCTCTGGAAAATTTCAAGGATGCCTTGCTATTTGGAAGACAAGATCAGGTGATGTTTGATGATATTCAAACTGCCCTGAAAACCAAGTTTCTACAGATCCAAACTGAAGGGAAGAAGCCTGCTGAAGGATTGAATGTGCAATCCAAGAAGAAGAAGGGGTTTCAGTCCAAGAAGAAGGATGGTGGAAAAGGGAATAAGGGTGGGAAGAAAACTGATTTTGTTGAGAAGAGGAAGTGTTTCACTTGCCATAAGGAAGATCATCTGAGAAAGAATTGTCCTGAAAGAAAGAAGAAACACAATCAAGGTGATCAAGATGGGGATGCAGCTGTTGTGGAGGTTGATGGATATGATAGTGCAGAGGTCTTGATGGTTAGTCATTAGAGACTAAGTCAAGAGTGGGTCCTGGACTCAGGGTGTACTTTTCATATGTGTCCACATGAAGACTGGTTTCTGGATCTTGAGAAAATTGATGGAGGTCTTGTTCTTTTGGGTAATGATGAGAGTTGTAGAGTACAGAGATCTGGTTCTATCAAGATCAAGATGTTTGATGGAGTTGATAGGATCTTATCTGATGTCAGGTTTGTTCCTGAGTTGAAGAGAAATCTGGTTTCTCTTGGTACATTGAATTCAAAATGTTTTGAATTCAAGACAGAAAAAGGAGTTCTGTCAATAACCAAATCTGGAAGAATTGTTATGAGGGGTATGATTAAGAATGGTTTGTATACTTTGATTGGAAGAACTGTAACAGGATCAGCTGATGTTACCATGAAGTCTTCTGAGGTCAACCTGTGGCACAAGAGATTGGCACATGTTGGTGAGAAGGGTCTGGTGGAGTTATCCAAGAAGGGAGCAATCCCAGGGAATAGGATATGTAAGCTGGAATTCTGTGAGAGGTGTGTTCTTGGTAAATCAAAGAAGCAAGCATACCAGAAGGGGAAGCATACCACCAAGGAGGTTATGGATTACATACATTCTGATGTATGGAGACCAGCAAGGGTATCCACTCATGGTGGAGGCAGGTATTTCCTTACCCTTATTGATGATTATTCCAGAAAGGTTTGGGTTTACATTCTTAAACAGAAGAGTGATGCCTTCTCTAAGTTCAAAGAATGGTTGATTGAACTTGAGAATAAGAGGGGCAGGACTATCAAACACTTAAGGACTGATAATGGGCTTGAATTCCTATCAGAGGAGTTTCAACAATTTTGTAGGGAGAAGGGTATTACTAGGCATAAAATTGTTCCTTCAAACCCCCATCAGAATGGTCTAGCAGAGAGGATGGATAGAACTATTCTGGAAAGGGTTAGGTGTATGTTATAAGATGCTCATTTACCTAAGAGTTTTTTGGGTGAAGCTGTTAACACAACTGTGTACCTCATTAATAAAGTGCCATCATCTGCTATTGAGTTTAAAACCCCAGATGAGATCTGGTATGGAAAGATATCAGATTACTCAAAGTTGAGAGTGTTTGGATGCCTAGCTTATGTTCATGTGAGGCAAGACAAACTTGAACCTAGAGCTTTAAAATGTGTCTTCATTGGGTATCAAAAGGGGGTTAAAGGGTATAAGTTGTGGTGTTTAGAGCCTGGGAACCAGAAGTGTATTACCAGTAGAGATGTTGTGTTTAATGAATCACAGATGGGTTACAAGTCTGGTGGAGGTAATGGAGAGCCATCAGCTGAAGAGATGGATGGTGTTATTTCTGAGCCAATTACTCAAGTTGAGGTGGAGCCTGATCATGACAATCATGAGAGTGCATCTGGTTCTGAACCAGAGCAGGGAGCAGGAGAGAATGAGTCATCAGATGGGGATAGTGCACCTGCAGAGGAGGAAGAAGGAGTGCCAGAAGCAGACTTGAGAAATTATAGTCTGACAAGAGACAGATCCAGAAGACAAATACATCCTCCAGCAAGGTTTGGCCGTGTGGATCTGGTCTCCTATGCACTTGTTACAGCAGAAGCCATAGAGTACCAAGAACCTAGAAGCTACAAGGAAGCCCTTGAGTGTGATGATAGGGAGTCATGGATTACAGCCATGACAGAAGAGATGGAGTCTCTTAAGAAGAATCAAACTTGGATTCTTGTTGATAAGCCACCTAGGCAGAAGCTAATCAGTTGTAAATGGCTGTTTAAAAGGAAGCTTGAATCTGGTATGAAGGATCAGGTGAGGTTTAAAGCCATGTTAGTTGCCAGAGGATTTACTCAGAGGGAAGGAATTGATTACAATGAGGTTTTCTCACCTGTTGTTAAGCATTGTTCAATCAGGCTACTTCTCAGTAGAGTTGTCCAAGAGGATCTGGAGCTACAACAACTAGATGTAAAGACAGCTTTTCTGCATGGTGATCTTATTGAGGATCTGTACATGCACCAGCCAGAAGGGTTTGTTGAACCAGGGGGAGAAAGAAAGGTGTGTCTACTCAAGAAATCATTGTATGGCCTCAAGCAAAGTCCAAGACAGTGGCACAAGAAGTTCAATGAAGTGATGCTATCCATTGGGTTTGTAAGAAGCAAGTATGATACTTGTGTATACCTGGAAAGGCAAGGCAGTGATGTGATAGCCTATCTTCTGATTTATGTGGATGACATGCTTATTGCCAGTAAGAGTCTTCTGAAGATTCAGAGTATCAAAAGGAAGCTAAGTGCTAGATTTGATATAAAGGACTTGGGAAATGCTAAAAGGATTCTTGGAATGGATATTCTTAGGGACAGAAAATCTGGAAGACTATTCTTGTCTCAGAAGAGTTACATTGAGAAGGTCCTGAAGAGGTTTAACATGCATGAGAGTAGAGCTGTGGCAACTCCTCTGGGACAACAGTTCAAATTATCTAAGGAAATGGAACCAAAGTCTGATGAAGAGAAGAAGACTATGATGAAAGTACCTTATGCAAGTGGGGTTGGAAGCCTAATGTATGCTCTGGTCTGCAGCAGACCAGACTTAGCTCATTCATTGAGTATGGTGAGCAGATACATGGCTAATCCTGGAATATTACATTGGGAAGCTTTGAAATTGATCTTCAGATACCTTAAAGGGTCATCTGATTTGGGTTTGATGTTTGAGAGGATGACTGACCTGAAGAGTCCACTGGAAGGTTTTGTTGATTCTGATTTTGCTGCGAATCTGGATACCAGAAGATCCTTAACAGGGTATATCTTTACTCTTTACAATACTGCTGTGAGCTGGAGATCTGTTCTGCAGAGTGGAGTTGTTTTATCTACTACAGAAGCAAAGTTTGTTGCAGTGTCAGAGGCTGTTAAGGAGGCTTTGTGGTTGAAAGGCATTATCAAGGATTTTGGGATAAATCAAAGGGCTGTGGTCATTCATTGTGATAATCAGAGTGTTGTTCATCTGGTTAAACATCAAGTGTTCCATGAGAGGTCAAAGCATATTGATGTAAGGTTGCATTTTGTAAGGGAAATCATTGATAAAGGAGTGGTTCTCATCCAGAAGATATCTACAGAGGACAATGCTGCAGATATGTGTACAAAGTCTTTACCAGGTGCTAAATTCAAATTTTGTGTTGAATTGGTAAAGATGAGTGTATGGGATGTTCCTTAGGCCCAAGCTGGAGTGCATGGAGGAGAGGAAGAGAGGATTGATACTTCTCATCTGAGGTGGAGAATTGTGAAGTGTCATATGTGAAGTATGAAGTCTACTGAGCTTAATCCAATGAAGGAGCTATGTTGATGAAGTGTTAGCCGTAGGTGTTAGTCACATTTGGATATCAGTGGAGTTGCATCAGGAGAGGTTCATCAGATGAGGTCTGACAGTGGAGTTCTCTCAGAGGAGGTTCAGACTGGAGGTCATCTGTTGCTGTGTTAAGGTCACCTGATACAAAGTGAAAGGCGCAAACTATACCAATTTGAGCTAATGCGTAGGCGGTTTCAACTGAATCAACTGAAGCAGTTATTGAAGTTTGTTAGCCAGCTGGATAACTACTTTACTTATGAGTTTGTTACAACTGAATCAAGTCTAGATTCATCTAAATCTCTGTATCTATAAAAGAGGGCTTCTCAGCTGAGAGAAGTAACTTAGACGTGTGAGATCATCTTTGAGAGCAAACACTGTGAGATTGAGTGCTCTGTAACTTGTAACTTCCATTTCTTGCTTAGTGAAAAGTCTATCCTCTCGGATCCCGTGGACGTAGGAGTTCATCTCCGAACCACGTAAACTGGTGTTCTTGTTGATTTTCAATTTCGTTCTTACTGCTTTCATATTCCGATTCCCGGAAACAAGTTTTCTTGTGAATCCAAAATCCGATTAACAAAACGAAAGTAATATTTTACAAACTCAATTTTCAACTAAACCTTAGGCATCAATACAAACAAACAAACCTACAAGTGACGAAGACCATCAGGCATCGGCGAACTTGCAACACATATCAATTAATTTACATTGTAATTCCTTTCCATTCTCCAACATAGTATAGTATCAACACTAGCATCAGTCGAATGGTAAAATAGGGTAGAATCAAAATTGGATGCAAAGAGGGGAAGACAGATCGGGCAGGGAACAAGGGGAAGATCAGATCTGGACTAATGAATTGTGAAAATACAAGTAGAACTAAAGTGTACAAAATAAAAATTGCATGCGTAAAATCATCTAAAAAAGATTTACCATTCCAAGCCACTTTTATATATATTATAGATATAATTCTCTCTATATTGTCTTCTTTTCTCTACAAATTTTATTAGTTTCACAATACATTATCAACATGAGTATTCTAAGTTTCAGAATTTGGCACACTCTCTTTTGATCATTTCGCTCGAATCGGTTCAAATTATACTGCATCAATTAAGGTTCTATTCACACTTGTTATTCTGCATTGAGAAGTTGTTGGTAATTAATATCCCTACATATTCATAATATATTTAGATGCATACATTGGGTTGACATTTTTTCCCTTATAAACGGAATCTAGTATTTTATAGAAGTTCTGCAATATTTGGTAGTTATATAAATTGGAATGTGAGCATGGAATAATTTCAAGGAAAAGGTTTAAGTACTTTTGGATTTTGAACCAATGTCAAAAGAATTTTTATAATAAGGTATGAACTATTTGTGTTAAACACTTATTTGTGCCCACGCTTTCAATATTTATTAAATGATTAGTTGATGATTTATGCATAATGAGTTACTTATTCACATTAATTTTACTCACTAAGAAGTTGCTTGAATTTGCTTATGCATTGTCATGGATGATCTAAAACATATGATTTATATATATCAATAACTGTATCAATATATAATGATGGTCTATCATGTGTATCTGAATCATAAGGAATTTTTCTACAAATTCATGCCTACATAGGTTGGTCCTTTAATATTTTACAATTAGTTGGCATACTTGCATAGATTAGAATTCATCATTTTGCATTTATAATTAAATTGAAAAAATATGACACCGTTGTACTCCTTCGTAAACTGATGATATTTCATGAAATGACATCAAAATTATCAAATGTAACTTCCATAAAATTTTAAACATATAGATTAACTCATGGGTTTATTTGGAGTAATATGTATATATATATATATATATATATATATATATATATATATATATATATATATATATAGTTGTTTTTCCTAATTGCTTGTCTTCTTTTAGTCGAGTAAAATAATGAATTATTATATATTATTAAAAAATTATGTATCCCGATCCACTGGTTCTAATCTATTCCCTTAAGCAAATGCGACTCAAGATGAAGATGTGGAGGAAGTCGTGAACATGGAGAAAAGAAAACGGAAGAAAAAAATCAACTTGAATAAAATATTCTCCCTCTACATTGTTTTCTATCTCTCCATATTTCTATTAGTTTTACATCATAAATCATATTTGGATTTTGAAGTGCAGAAAATATTAAAAAAGAATTCGACAATGTTCCTATCATTTCATGTTTGATAAGGAATATAATTTGTTTTGTTCCAAGCATGACTCATACTTGTTTAGGAATTTGTACATTTATGTTTAGATCATTTAAATCTATATGCTAGAATCATTAAAAAAATTTAATGCATGCATTATAGTTCTAACTTTAAAAAATGACATGCTTGAACAAGAAATAATTTTGATCATTTTAAGTGCACCTAGAAATATGTTTAAATAATTTTACATTTATGGTTTAATTCTTCCAAAAATCATGTTAACGTGCTTGAAAATAATCATGTTCTAATTAGACTTAACTTGCGAAAATCGTACATACTAGAGATAAGTAGAAGTTAATCTTAAACCAAACATGATTTGGATTTATTTCTATTAAGTATGTACTGACAAAACTTGGTTTAAATGGTTAGAAGTAGAATATAAATGCATTATTTAGTTAGAAATCTTGACTAGTACTTAAATTTTTGTGTCATTCTTTCTGAAGAAAAATAAATGCTAAACATTTGAGATTAAATAATGATGGTGATATTTATCTGATTGGCAGTGCTACTAAAAACACTATATTAAAAGATATATAGTAAATATTTTTCTCATTAAAAAAAGGGTGCTAACTTGATTGGTGACTCCGGAAGAGTCGTTATATTTATCCCCAGGAGGAACTAAACTTGTTATAAATAATGGATTGTTGTCTCCCAAGCTACAAACAAATCTGTTGAGCTTCAATGATTAACTAAATAAAAAGGAAAGCAATTGGATACAATATTGGATTTTCTTTTATCCTCGAACAAATCAATGCGAACTTGAAGTTCAAAGGATCATACATTTATAACTAATTGCAAATCAATTAGCTATTACATTTAGTGACTCCAGAAGAGTTAATAGATCACATTTCATGCAGAAAATATTCCAATAAAGATTGATGTCCCTAAAGGACAAATACCAAGTGATAATGAATCTGAAGCATGCTTGAAATGTAGGAGACATCTTGGTCGAAAGATAAAAATCCTCGAAAAAAGGGATTAGATTAAAGTAATGAGTCAAAAGGTACAAAAACTTCATATTATATGTAATAATAATGTTCGGCCTCCTGAAGAGGTTTCTAAGGATGATGCTCCTGAAGAGCTATATTCTAAAGATAATGCCTACTTCCCTTTATAACTAGTGCGTGGAAAATAACAATCATTTCTCATATGCGAATATTTGATTGTGTAGTATATATTCTTATATCACCACCACAATGTATTTCAACAGTCCAACAGACTAATTGCACATTTGATAAAGATTATTTCTCGATAAAAATCCAAAATTAAATGAATACCACAGTTCGGTATGTTTGTATGTGTTCTAAAAAAACTCAAAATTAAGCTTAAAATCCAAATGTATACTATGCACTTGAATGAATGTTATAATTTGTGCATGTTAAATTATTAAAAAGGAGAATTTGGATTCTACCCACAATCCAGGCCGGCAAACCAATGCAGTTGTGTTTTTTTTTTTTTTTTTGTCGTTTCTTATAATCTATGAAATAATTACAAATAGTTTCTAAGTTCACCCCTAAAATTAAGGTTTGGTTCAAAACCTCTTTAAAATTGTCTTTTGGTTCAAAATTTTACACAACCCCACGCTAACCCCCCCAAGTCGGTAACCCCCACTCACCCCCCACAAATATCTATTTCTCTCAACCTCACCCACTCACACGCATATCCCTCTCTCTCAAATTGCGTCTCTCTCTCAACCTACAAAAGTCACACGCACACGGCGCCGCCCACCACCATCGTCCCCGTCACCGCCTCCGCCTCTAAGACCACCGAACCGTCACCACTCGAGCGACTCCGCCTCCAAGCTCCGAGTGCCGCCGACGCTGCTCACACTAGAAGCGACGCCGCGCTCAGCCCATAGGTGACGCCGCCCACCGCCTCGCGATCGGTCCAGATCTGATGCTGCCCACCGCCACCGCTTCATCTGAGATCTAGTAGTTGCGGCACTAGATCTAGGGTTTACGCCATCCGTCATCTATTCATCGGAGCACACAGTTTCCGCCACCGTACATATTGCTGCTCGCCTGTTCGATCCAAGAAATAGGGCGCCGACACAGACCTCGGGATGCCTTGTAATACCCCAAACCAAATTAGTATTACTATTATGAGTATTATTATTATATTACTTATGATATCCTCTTTAAAATGGAAATATTTCATGAAATTTTTTGAAAATGAAGCGCTTTGCGATTTAAGGCCAATATTTTAACTATGGGCGGACGAATCGAAATCGGCAGCACACCTAGCACTGTAACATCAAAGAGAATCCGTATAGACTGATAAAATAAGCAAAATAAAATCATAGAATAGTAAATTTGAGGCCTATAACTTAATGGAAAATTCTCGAACAAAATTATACTTTTGTCGCCAAAAGTCGAACGAAAAACCCTAAAACTTCCGAATTTCAAATTCGATGATAAATACGAACCCAACACAAGACATAATTGATAAAATGAAGATAAATATTAGTTTTAATAAAGTAAATAAAAAAACTAAACTTTCGGGTAACAAAACGAGCAAAAACGTTGAGTTTCGGAGCCCAAAACTTAGCCGAAAAACACCCAATTTCAACACCGAAAATTACACCGCGTTCAAAAATACAGAGAGGACTCAAAAGTCCTCCCTGGGGCCCACTAATTTCGACCAGCAGCTGCTGGGATCAGCCAAGGGATAGCCTCTCTTCCTTTCCCCCTAAATCAAGCTACTTGTCCCCACTTTTTAATTCAAGAGAAGCCCATACCTTTCTTACACAATTTGACCACTCCCTCACCTCTATGATCAGCTAACACACTTCTCTCACTCTATAAATACCCCCATAATCCCCCTTGGGTTCACTTTGCAGTCCCCCAGCAAGATAAAGAAAGAAAATTTCCCCTCCCTCTCATACTCCCTCAAGTTTTGGCCATTCTCACTTCAAGGGAGGAGAAAGTTTTCTTCTCCCATTTTCAACCATAGAGGGACTTCAAATTCAAGTTCCAAGCTTCCCTAGGTGTTGGTGTGAAGGTTTGAAGCCATCTTCAAGCAAGAAATGAGTCATTCTTCTCCTCTCTCTTTCAAATTCATGAAATCTTACATCTCCAACTTCTAACTTTAACTCTTGTTTTGTTTTAGCTCAAAACAAGGAAGTTCATTCAAGGGGCCCTCAAACACATTAATAACTAAAGGATTGAAGAGCTAATAAGGCCCTCTAGCTTAAGAAGACAAGTCTACAAAGGTTGTAAAACCCTTCAACTCAAAACATAACTAATATGAAATGTTTTCCTTGAAATGTTACTGTTTTTGTTGCTACTTAGAAACCATGAAACCTTAGAGAAATCTTGTTTTTGAATGTTCAAATACATGCTAAATGGATTCTTGAATGATGTGTATTAAGGTGTTAAAATGTCAATGGCATGAAAGTTGTGAAATAGGAGATACAAGAGAAAGTATGCACAACAAACACACTGTGAACAGTGTCATTAAGTTTCTGTACAAAATTTCGAACTCGAAATGTTACGTATTTTGGAAAATTGTTTATACTAAATGAAAGTAGATCAAGTTAGCTTTCATTTGCCACTGGTTTGAGTCAATTCGGATTTTTCTTTGATATGTTATGAATTTTTAAAGAAAGTGTGATGAAACTGCTAGATTTTTCACTTTCATGGGCTAAAATGTACCTTTCGAATCAAGTTTGGATTTTATAAGAATTTTGATAAAATACTATATGAAGTTATATATCTCTATGTATTTTTCTATGATTTTTGAATAAGTATAAATATTTTTACTAAAATTATTTTTAACACTGTTCACACACTGTAAGTTTCTAGAAGAAACTGTCACATTTTGAAAATGAACCTAGAACTCATATTTTCTTAAATCAAATGACATGAAACAAATTTTATATGTGTATTACACTCAAAAAGGTACCTACTGTATAAATTTCATGATGATCGGATATATTTTAGTATTTTTCAAAAGTGGTTAAAGTTAGGGGACGAACATCCGAAGGAGCAAACTGCACACCTTCGGATGTGGCTTCCTCAAACTGTTTTTCTCATCTATGGCTTAAGAATGGACTGTTTTATTACTTAAATTGATGAATATGATAGGGATTGACTTATTTCACTTGAATATTATGTGAATTACACGTGAATGGTGTGTTGTTTAGTGTTAGCTTTAGGGTAAGGACTATATGTTTCTATGTGTGTCCTTAAAAGAGAAAAGAATAATGGAAAACCGTATGAAAACCCTAAAATACTTAAATATACTAAACATGCATAGATGAGGATTCATATTCTCCGTAAACACTAGTCACGTTAAAAGCTTTTGGTAAAAAATCGATAAGCGATAAGACATTAAGTAAGATACAAGTCCTTATCGAACCAACGTGTATAAACCTTAAGAAGAATTTCTAAGACATCGATAACTGAAGTAAATAAGAATGTGCTAGGTTGTGTACAGCCACGGTGACGAGGATTGACGGGTGAGCGAACGGGGAAATAAGTTTTACGAAAGAAAAGCGGTTAAGGTGGGTGATTCTTATGCATTGCCTGGAATATTATACGATTATTGGTGTATGCGAATGTTTTGATCTTCGGGTCACATGGTTATTACATGATATATGGTATCTCAAACGATACGTAATGGTCTGACTTTTATAGCTAGGCGCCATGGTGGAAAAGAGCTCTCGAGCTAAATTATCTCAAATGATATGTAATAGTCTGGCTTATGTAGCTAGGCGCCGTGGTGGACAGAGCCTGTGGGCTATATGATGAATGGTATCTCAAATGATACGTAATGGTCTGGCTTTTGTAGCTAGGCGCCATGATGACGGAACGCATGAAAGGAAAAATGTTTTATTTTTTAATGTTATGATTTGCGTACTTCCGTTTTCGTGTAATAGCATGCAGACCATCCACACTGAGAATTCAAATCTCACCTGTTGGTGATCAATTTTTATCGGATGGATTAGTGACTGTTTAAGTTCGGTTTAATGATCATCAATCAATTACGTGTGATTGGTTACCACCGTAAATGGTAAATCGAGGTTCGGGTTATGAAATCGGATATACGAAAGTCGAAATCGAAATAATTTCGTATGTGTGCCCGTTTAGGTGTATTGGTGTGTGTTTTTTGGAGTGTTTATGAATTTGAACTTGTATTTCTTAAGCTGGAGAACAACTATTTATAGAGACTAGCAAGCATGAGGTGTTCCTGACTCTTGGTCTCCCTAGCCTGCATGCTTGACATGTGTCCTTTGACTCTAGTTTGACCTTATCCAAGCTAAATCTTAGTTACAAAGTCTTCTTTGGTCTTATCTCGGACTTCATTGTTGTTCGTCTAGGTCGTCTTAGTTGATCCAGGATGGTTCTTTCATAAAAGTTGTTCGCCGTTTGGGTGTATGGCTTACAAGTTGTTCGCCTTTGTGTCTTGCACAGTTTGGCTTTGGGATCATGGTCCTTTGTTCGTCAACATACACCTCTTTGGCTGATAACTGTCACTTTTACCAGTTCTGTTCGTCATTATTGACTTGGTGGTGGGTCCATATTTGTTCTTGGGTCTTTAATCCTGTTCATCAATATCTTGTTCGCCAAATAGTTGTTCGTCATTTTATGTACTCCCCAGATTCGGCTTATGCACCCCGACTTGATTTTCTTTGTTGATCATCCTTGATTTGAGGTTGGCTCTTCATAATCCTTGATATGGCTTTAATTCTTGTTCGCCATTTATTAATTTATGTTCGCCTATCAACAATTGCCCCCTATCCTGGCTATATGTTGCCCCAGACGAGCAACTTCGTGGCGAGAAACTATAGTTAGGATATCACAATGATGAGGGTTGGGGCGAACATCATTGGCCTGGGCGAGCAACATATGGTCTGTCGTTTCGTTTCCCCAAGGTCTGGGGGTTGTACGAAGATGACGTGGGCGGCATGGCTGTGCGCCGCCCACGCGCGAGCAATCCCGAGGCCATGCGCCCCTATATTTGCATGTAGGCCCTTCGATTTTTATACTTGCTCGGAAATTACCCCGTTTTCTTTCAATTTGGCCCGTATTTTGTTGAAAATTGCACACTGTACCCCATTTTTTGCTTGGGGTATAAATTGAAGGGGAAACAAATATTTTCCCATTTTTTCACTCTTTGCTACAGTACTCCGGCGATATCGAGCTCCTCCGGCGTCCGTTTCTCTGGCAATCGGTTTCTAATCTCAAGATAAGGTAGTTACTTTCTTTCTTCACCTCATTTCTTTTGTTTTTCTTCAAAAATCCCAATCGCCGCCGTATGGGGCTTTGCTCCGCCGTCTTCTCCGACGAAACGCCGCCGTCTGGTTCTTCTTCTCCTTCCATGTCTTCGCACTCGAGCAACAAATCCGAGGAAACTCTTGAAACCCTCTTCCCCATTGTGGTACACGAGAATTAACCTCCCTTCGAGATCTCCTCGGCGTCAAATCCCCACGTTGATTCAGTTGTTCGTTCAGTTGAAGATACCGGTGCTCGTCCATCGGGGAAGGAAGTGGCGGTTGCCGCGAGCAGAGATTCCGGCGAAGACTCCTCGTCCGGCGCTGAATCAGAGGATCCCCAATTCGACGAGTTGACTCACGAATTTTTGGAAGTGATAGGGTTCCCATTTCCTAGGATGATGGAAAACGAGATCCCCACTGGAATTGCTCGGCCTTTCGAATGGCGAGCATATACTGAGGAGTATGCGAACCATTTTGCTCGCCCAGAGAGACAAAAAATGGACTTAGTAAAAACTGATTTTCAGGCGAGCAGAATCAAAAGTATCGTCCTCGAAGAGGATCTTGATCTGATCCGAGAGACCTACAAAATCCCTTTCGACATTCATATGTGGGCTCCTAAAAGGAAAGAAAGAGCTGATCGTCCACCTCCCGGATGCACTGCGATCAATATTGACACACTGATCGCTGGTCTAAGGCTGCCACTACCTCCCGTTGTTGGCCACTTCCTCGAGGCGACCAATCTTGCTATTACACAGATCACACCAATAGGGTGGATGAATTTGCTCGGCGCCATGGCCCTGTTCGCCTTAGAGGGATATGTTGATCGTCTTACCGCGGAGGAGATCAACTATCTGATGACAATCACCAAATGTCCCATTGGTGAAGAAGGCTACTACTACCTCAAGGCCAGGACTGGACTTAAGATGGTAGAAGGGGTGCCGAACAAGATTAGGGACTGGAAAGAGCACTTTTTCTTCATTGGTGGTGACTGGCGAGCATCTTCCGGTCCACACGGTGGTATTGGGCGAATAAATTCTCCCGCAGCTTATGGAATAATTAAGCGTAAGTTTATCTTTGCTCGCCTTCGAATTGTGTTGTTCTAATTTAACTTTTATTGTTTGCTTGCAGGTCCTCGACTGCTCAAGTGGAACTCGGAAGGAGAAGAGATCGGGGACGAGTTCTTGTTCACCTCTTGTTTGGTCGGCTTGCGTAATAGAGCGGACAGGACCATCCAGTACCTAAACGACGAGAAGCGTCAAAGAGCTGCTCGTTTGCTTACTTATCCCCATCATCTGGAAGCGCAGGCTGAGGTGCCCCCAGGTATGAGAAATTTCTAACTCCTCGAACCAACTTTATTCGTCATTTGACCCTCACAACTTGCTCGTCTAATTCTCTTTCTTTTTTTTTTTTAGCCGAGCAAGTCACCGTTGCTATCCCTCCTATTTTGCTCTCCTAGAACAGAGGGTATTTGAAATGGCGCCACCCAGAGGACGAAAGAAGAAAGGTGATCCGCCTTCTAAGGTGTTGGCGATGACCAACAAGGCCTCCGCCGCCGAGCACACCCCCCGGACGTCCGTTCCGCCGAGCACATCGCCTAAACCGGCCCCCGCCTCTCCTCATGGTCTAAAAAGACTGAAAAAGAGTGATGGTACATACGTCACCCAGGCGCCCATCACCACTGATAAGGGAAAATCCAAGGTGGGAGGATCTGGTCGCCTGCCTTCCTCTGAAGCTGCTCGCCCTCCTTCAACCGATGAAAGAGGAAAGGCGAGCAAAGATAGACATACACCTCCTCGTGTGCCCGACGACATCACCTATTGTTGGTCCCAAAAATATCCAGCGGAAAGCGTTTTGAGTTTATTTTTAATGAAAACCCTTTTAAAGAAATGCTAAAAATAAATGCAGAAATCTAAAAAGCATAAAGTAGAGAACACCGGAATTTATAGTGGTTCGGACAACATGTCCTACGTCCACTCTCCCTTTCTCCAAAGGGGACTTTCTCTCCAACCAACGTACTCACGAACACTGGAATTTGGAAGTACCAGCTCCTTCGTACAACTGCTTACAACAACCTTTCTATATAGATGAACAGGTTGAGTAAAGCTCCAACTAGAACTCCTAAAGAGTATATAATACTTGAATGAACAAGGTGAGTGTTTGGAAGAGTTCGTGTGTTCTTGTTGTGTGCTCTCGCGCGACTCTTCTATATTGAACTAATCCAAGCACTCCTATTTATAGTTGTAGGAATTAACTAGCCGTTGGGAACTAGCAATTCAAACAACCATAATTGGAGGAATATAATCAATCAAAGATTGATTATATGATTGATTAGTTGACTTCAATCAATCAATCAAACAATCAGATCCTCCATCAGTTGACTTCCAGATTGCCTTCTTCTCCATCAACAATTTCCAAAGTCTTCTTGTCTCCAGATTACTAAGATGCTTCTGGTAGGTGAACTAATCCGTCTCTCTCATCTGGTCTGGTCTCGTCTGGTCTGGGGTCTTCTGGTCCTCATCTGGGAGAGGTCTTCTGGGGAGTCCTCTGGTGAAGTCCTCTGGTGGGGTCTTCTGGTGACTCCTCTGGTCAGACACCTCTGGTCCAAGCTCATCTGGTCAGACTCCTCTGGACCTCATCTGCTCTGGCGACACTTCTGCTCTGGTGACTCCTCTGCTCTGGACATCTCATCTGGTCACCTCACCTGGTACCTTCTCTGGTCACCTTCTCTGGTACCTCATCTGGTCTGCACAGATTTCTTCCCCCTTAACCAAAGACCTATTTCTAGACCAAGACTAATCTGTAGCTGACTAACAGGTTCAACTAGTCCTATTACAAGTTCTTGTTTTAACATCTTCAAAACATCTAATCTATATCCTAACACCTATCTAGGGTGGGACGGAGCCAAATTTGCCGAGTAAGGATTCCTCCTTGAACTCTTTCAATAATTGAGTAAGTTGAAAATTTTGCAAAGTGTTAAAACTTCTTTGTTCGCAGGTATCGGCCTAATGACCATCCGGGGCGGATAGACATTCTTCACCAGTATGCCTGCTCAAAGACCCCGGCGAACATCCGTGACATCTCGGATGACCATGTTCGTCGGGCAACTGAAATTGTTGCTCGCGCCTGGTCAAAACCGCTGAATAAGGCCGTGCTCGCCCAAGGGCCTGTTGATAACTTTCACTTGTCAATGGTACAAGCTGCCAACTCCCTTGTGTCCGCTCAAAGGGGAATGGCTCAAGTGGTGGAGCTGGAAGAAGCTGCTCGCCAACATGCTGCCACTGTCTGCCGCCTGTCAGAGGAGAAGGACTCAATGGCGAACAGTTTGAACGGCCAGATTGCCCGGCTTAACAACCAGACCTCCCTCTACCTTGACAATGAGCAAAAACACCTTGAAGAAATTCAAGGTTTATCCAGAGAATTGGGAGGCAAAGAAGCCATGCTCGGCGAGGAGAAGAGCAAACTGTCAGCGGCCGAGCAGAAAATTACCGATCTTGAGGCGGAGGTTTCTCGTCTCCGGGAGTCAGAAACCAACCTCTTCACACGCGAGCAACTTGAAGAGGAAATTCAGGCTCGGACCGCTCCCATTTCCAACCTTGGATATATCTGTGCCTATGCGGACAGCATCCGCACGGCCGACGCTTACGATTACAAAGACTTGGTTGAAGAAATGGGAAAGGACCTGTCTGAATTCATCGAACACTATCCGCCGCCGAACAACATTGAAATCCAGCTGGCGGACCTGGTTGAATTGGGGGTCAAGATTGATAAGCTTGACTCTAGCATTACTATTATCCACCCTCCTCACCATGCTATTGAAGACGAGCAAGAGGGAGAGTCGGCCGCTGCTGACGAGCAAACTGCTAAAGAAGCGGAGGATAAGGCAGCTGAAGACCTTGCCCGAGACATGATTGTCGACCCTTCTGCCGAACAAACTCAAGACCCTCCTCCTGCCGAGCAGCAGTAGTTTTAGGACTTAGCCTTTTTTCTCTTCATCTTTTTTGTAATAGTTGTTCGCTCCTTTTGTAGTACTCGACTTCTTGAATCATTGTACTATTTTTTAGGCTCAATGCCTTTTGATTAATGGAATGTCTTTCTCATGTTCGCTCATTTTCTTTATATGTTAATTGCCTTTACATTCTTATCAATGCCTTTGCAATTATAACATATAGTGTTGGACTTTTGTTCGAATTGAACTTTGCCTTTAGTGGAATTAGGGTTCAGCCTTAGGTTCTGTTCATTTTAAAAAATGAACAACCTTTAAGTGGCTTTGGTCCTTAGGTTCTGTTCATTTCAAAAACGAACAACCTTTAAATGGACTTGTACCTCGAGCTTTGGACTTTTCCTCTTTGACGAACAACTATTATATTTACATTCGTAAAAAATTACAAGTGTTGTAAGACTGCTCGTCACTAACATATACAAATCGACGAACAACTTTAAACACTAATCAAAACATGCTCGCTTATAATATTTTTGCCAAGCAACTTTATCTAAAAAACAAAAGATGAAACCGCACCAGACTATACAATGTGCCGAACAACTTTACATTCTATACTTAGCGAAATTTTCAAAAAATTAGGCAAGTTTTTAGTTTGCCTTATTTGGTTCACTGGCCCCCCAAGACATTTTTTCGCCCAATCAAGAACTTGTTCGTCTTATTGATAGTATTTTTTCAGATGTACGACGTTCCAGGAGTTATGGGCCGGCTTGCCTTCCATATCTTCAATATCGTATACGCCATTAACGAATTTTTCCGTTATACGATACGGGCCCTCCCAAGTTGGTCCCAATACACCTGGAGGTTGGGCGAGCAACTTTCTTAGAACCAAATCTCCAACTCTGAATTCCCTAAGTTTAACATGGGAATTATAGTAGCGTTCTGCTCGCTGCTTATAGGTAGCATTTTTTAGCTCGGCACTCAGTCTTTTTTCCTCGAGCAAATCTATTTCAGCAGCCAGAGCATAGTTGTTCGCTTGCTCATCAAAGTTGGTCGTCCTGATTGTGTTGGTCTTTAATTCAATTGGTACAACAGCTTCTGTTCCGAAAGCCATTGCAAAGGGTGTTTCTCCGGTGCTTGACCTGGGAGAAACTCTGTATGCCCATAGGACTTCCGGAAGTTCTGTAGACCAACTATTTTTGCTTTCTGCTAGCCGTACTTTTAACGTATGCTTGATAATTTTGTTTACGGCTTCAACCTGTCCATTTGATTGGGGATGATAGGGTGTAGAGTAATGTTTCTTGATCCCCCATTTAGTACAGAAATCTCTCAACTCCTTCCCATCAAACTGTGGACCGTTGTCTGTCACGATGGTTTGTGGAACTCCGAAACGACAGACAATGTTCTTCCAAATGAAGTTGATCATTTTCTTTTGCGTTATTTTCAACATGGCCTCTGCTTCTGCCCATTTCGTATAATAGTCGACTGCCACAACGGCAAATCGAACTCCTCCAACTCCTGCTGGGAAGGGACCAATAATGTTCATTCCCCATCTAGCAAAAGGCCACAGGATATAAACTGATACGAGCTGTTGAGCCGGGGTATGAATGTTTGGTGCAAAAATTTGACATTGGTGGCAAGTCTTTGCTTTTTTTATTGCATCCTGGCGTAAAGTCGGCCAGTAATAGACTTGTCTGATAGTTTTGTATGCCAAAGCTTGCCCCCCAGCGTGATTTCCACATACTCCGGCATGTATTTCTTCGAGTATTGCTCGTCCTTGCCCCCTAGGCAAACATTTGAGAAGTGGGAGTGATATTCCTCTTTTGTAAAGTTGCTCGCCTACCAGAGTATATCTGGCGGCTTGCTTTATTAGCTTGGCAGCTTCAAAAGAGTTGTTTGGTTTTTCCCCACTTTTCAAGTATTTGACTATACTTGTTCTCCAGTCTTCCTCTTCACTGGCTTGATCATTTAGTTGGTTGACATTATAACTTGTTGTTGATGGGTCATTCATCTTCGTAATTATAATGTCTGCCAACTCTGCAGGTCCTTCGCTTGTTGCTAGTCGGGCCAATGCATCTGCTTGAGTGTTGCTCGTCATTGGGATTTGTTCAATGAATACTTGGTCTAACAAGGACATCAAGTGAGCAACAATTCGTTGATATTCGATCATATGTCCGTCCTTCGCCTCATATTCACCTCGGACCTGGTTCACAATCAATTGTGAATCGCCGAATATTTGCAATCGTCTGACACCTACTGCAAGGGATAGATGGAGACCAGCAATGAGAGCTTCATACTCGGCCTCGTTGTTGGTTGCCATAAAACCAAATCTGATTGCCGAAGTGAATACTTGTCTGCTTGGACTGATTAGAACCACTCCTGCCCCCGAGGCTACGTTAGTCGAAGATCCGTCAACATAAAGATGCCAGGGGTGATCAAGTCCTCTCGTCTGATCTGGTTGGAAGGTTAGTTCGACTATAAAGTCGGCCAACGCTTACCCTTTGATCGCTTTTCGAGGAGCATAAGTCACCCCGAATTGGCTAATCTCTAGTGACCATTTTAATAGACGACCAGCTGTGTCGGGGCGATGGCGAATTTGTCTGAGTGGGAAACTTGTTAGCACTTCAACTTGATGATAAAAAAAGTATGGCCGTAACTTCCTCACACTCATAACTAGTGCATACGCCAGCTTCTCGGCTGGGGAGTATTTGATCTCCGCCTCATGCAAAGCTTGGCTGACGTAGTAAATAGGTTGATGGAATTTGCCGTCTTCTCGTACCAGAACGGAGCTGATGGCCACCTCCGACGTTGCCAAGTATAAATATAGCTTTTCTCCTGGGACGGGTTTTGATAGGATTTTTACATCTTCCAGGTAGTCTTTGAGTTGGTCGAATGCCTTTTGACAGTTGTTAGTCCACGTGAACTGTCCTTTCTTGATGGCTTCAAAGAATGGACGACATTAGTCCCCCGATCTGGATATGAACCGGTTTAGTGCCGCTAGACATCCTGTGAGTCTTTGCACTTCTTTTATTGAACGTGGTGGTTACATATCCACTATGGCTTTGACTTTTGTTGGATTAGCCTCAATTCCTCGTTGACTAACAAGATGACCCAAGAATTTGCCTGAATGGACTCCAAAGCTGCTCTTCTTTGGATTCAGCTTCATGTTGTAGTGTCGAAGAATTTTGAACACTTGGGTCAAGTGTTGGAGATGGTCCTCTTTACGAGGACTTTTAACTATGATGTCATCGACGTAGACTTCCACTGTATCTCCAATTTGTTGGTCGAACATTTTGTTCACCAGCCTTTGGTAAGTTGCTCCGGTGTTGATGAGGCCAAAGGGCATTCTCTTCCAACACAGCAAGTTTTTGTTAGTATAAAATGTTGTGTTCTCTTGATCATCTGGATGCATCGGGATTTGATGGTACCCGGCAAAGGCATCCATGAATGTTAGCATTTCATGACCTGCAGTGCTGTCCACCAATTGGTCAATTGGGGAAGTGGAAAGTTGTCCTTCGGGCATGCTGCATTCAGATCTGTAAAGTCTATGCATAGCCTCCAGGTCCCGTTTGGTTTCCTCACAAGGACTGGGTTTGCTACCCATTGTGGACAGAGTGCTTGTCGGATTAGGTCGTTGTCTAACAACTTCTTTACTTCTTCGTTCAAAGCTTGATATTTGTCTGGGCCATATTTTCTTCGTTTTTGATGGATTGGTCTTTTTGCTTGATTGATATTGAGCTTGTGACAAGCATGTTTTGGATCTATCCGAGACCAAGCAAAAACATCTAGATTTTTGCTGAGGAACTCTTTCATCCAGGATCTGTAAGGCTCAGGGAGCTCAGATCCTATGTATAATTCAAGATCCAGGTTTTCAGGATTAACTTTGAACGTCTCCAGCTCTTCAACTGGAGTTGCTCGTCGTTTTTGTCCTTTCCATCGAGGATCGAGTATTGGTCCCTCAGAGTTGAAATCATTTTCGATGTTCATCGGCTCTGCCCCCAGGCGGGGATCAAGATCATCTGTTGGCCCTGATTCGTTGTTGTTAGTCAACACCTGGCCCTCCATGCCTTCAGATGAATGTTGCTCGTCACCTCCCCTTTGTTGTTCGTCAGGATGATGTTTCTTATGGGTGGTGAGGAGTTGTTCGTCCAACACCTGTTCGTCATGATGTTGTTCGTCAGTATCCATGTGGTCTTCCTCTATGTCCATCATGTTCTTCAGTATTGATGGTTCTTCAGCAGGATAGCTTGTTGTGGCCTCCATCATGGATACTTACGCATGCTTTGCTTGCATTTGTAAGAGGCATTCCCGAGCATTTCTTTGATCTCCTCTAACTGTGCCTGCTCCACTTGCTGTTGGAAACTTCAAGCAATAATGGTAAGTTGAACAGGCAGCTTTAAATTCATTCAAAAAAGGTCGACCAAGAAACCCATTATAGGTTGATTCCTGGTCTACGACCAAGAAATCTACCATTCTTGTAATATTCTTTTCGGGTTCTTCGATCGTTACAAGTTGTACAAGCAAAGAAATTTCTCCCAACGGGACTGTTACTGCATTTCCGAAGCCTAGGATTCGATGGTTTGAGTCCCGGATATGGGCTGAAAAGTCCCCAAGTTTATCAAGTGTGCTTTTGAACAAGATGTTGGTATAGGCTCCAGTGTCTACCAACAATCTATGGACTCGAGTCCCCATGATCTTTACGCAAATTACGAGCGAATCGTTATGTGGAGTCAAAATTCCTTCTAAGTCCTTTTCGGTGAAGGTCAGTTCTGCTGTCTGCATGATAGATGGTTTGACCCCCATTTCTTGAACTTGATCGATTGCTCATAATTCGGCCTTTCTTTTTCGATTAGAGATTGGCGGCCGTCCATCAGAACATCCTCCTGCGGGACCTGCAGGTTCCATCATATACAAATCTTCCAATGGACGGGTAGGAATGGCAGGAACTGGTCGTGCCGGCTTATTGTTCTTCTGGGGTTGATCATCTTCGTCCTCAGAGTTGTTCTCCCGGACTCTTTTTCCGGGTTGTCTCTTGACAAAATCGGAGAGCTTTCCATCCTCGTAGAAACGCCATAGCTGCCTGAGCAAATCTCTACATTCACTTGTAAAGTGCCCCACGCTTTGATGGTAGGCACAATACTTGTTAGGATTGAGTTTGCCAGTGTCTTGGCGAATTTTCCGGGGAGGGGAAAGCAACTCCTTATCCTTCACATTCTCATAAACAGTATCGACTGACACTGTTAGCACCTGATTCAACTTTTCTTTGAGTTCTGTCCCTTCAGTGAATGCTTTCATGTTTTTAGGGACTCGATAGCTTGTTGCACCAGGTTTTTTGTTGTTCTCCTTGGGGTCGGCTTTGTTCTCCCCCAAGTTTGACTGCAGGGCTTCATGCATAGAAACGAATATGCCGGCTTGATTTCTGAACTCGGCGTAGATTCTTGGGCACTTCAGATGTACCTCTTTCCATAGCTTTGACCCTTTCTTCAGTCCTGCCATAATAGCAACAATTTTTGTGTCCTCGCTGACGAGCTCACCCTCCAATAGCACCTTGTCAAAATTTTCCATGAATGCTCGATCTGACTCGTCATCATTTTGTTTTAGGTCTGACAATCGGTATTTCTGGGACAAGTATGATCCCGCCGTTGAGAAATGAGACAGGAACTCCCGACTCAGCTGAGTGAATGAATGGATGGATGCTGGTGGCAATGCTGAGAACCATTTGTGCACCCGATCTCCCAAGGTTAACGGGAAGTTTCGGCATTGAGTGGCATCGCTAGCTCCCACCGAGACCATATAATCTGAGTATTTTGTTAGATGAACTCGGGGATCAGCAAGGCCGTCATATTGTATGCTTGCAGGGAATTGGACTTTCTTCTGAATCGGGGCTTTCAGAATGTAGGTTGATAATGGTGAAGATGGCAAGCTGGTCGTCCCTACACCTCTTTGCTGGTCCAATTGTCCCTGCATACTTTCTATCGCCCTTCTCAAGCTTGATAGCTCATCCAGAGATGCCCCCTGACTTGGAGGCTGTTCGGCGAACAAAGGTACAAACCTTTCTGTTCGTCGCAGTCCCTCGCTTGGAGAAGGAAAATCCTGGAGCTGCTTTTTAGGGTTGCTCGCCGCATTAGGTCCCAAGCGTCTAAAGGCAGACTGGGAAAGTCTTTCATGGACCGAAGGGCGAGGCTGTTCAAAAGTTGCTCGCCCATGTCCTTCTTCCTGGCGAGCAACTTTCTCCTATTGCTGGGGTTGGCCAAGTCTATCCTGGGCACTGGAACGGGTTGTTCCGTGGCTCGACATTGTTGTTCGCCCACGAGCAGACTCTGCTTGGCCTTCCCTTGGCTCGACCATCTTAGCCTTGCCCTTATCCCGCCTGACCTGGGCGCTACTCACCTCACGTTGTTCGCCCCTTGTTGACCTGGCCCTAACAACCTCCAAGGGTCTATCCTTAGGCCTTGCTTGTGAAGGCTTATTTTGTTCTTGCTGTCTCTGGAGAGCTTGGAGAGCAGCAATGGTTCTAGATAATTCGTTGGGGTTGTTCGCCAGGGCCTCCATTTCAGGGGGGAGATTATGTGTTATGGTTGTATGTTGCGACCTGTTCACATGTCTAGGATTTCGATCCTGGTGGTCGGCTGACGAGTCTCGGGTGGGAGATGCTCTCCTTGACAAACGTGATGCTTGGGGTTTCCTTTGATTGAGGCATTTCAATATAAATTGTTTCTTCAATTTTAATATTGAAGAACACCAAGAACACCAAGAACACCTTTGCTTGAATCTTCAAATATTTCTTGAGGTTTTCTTTGAATCTCCAAGTTTTCAACTTGAAGTTCTTGAGTAATCACACTAACCGAAGGTTCGAACCCTCCTTCTAGCGCCAAAATTGTTGGTGATCAATTTTTATCGGATGGATTAGTGACTGTTTAAGTTCGGTTTAATGATCATCAATCAATTACGTGTGATTGGTTACCACCGTAAATGGTAAATCGAGGTTCGGGTTATGAAATCGGATATACGAAAGTCGAAATCGAAATAATTTCGTATGTGTGCCCGTTAAGGTGTATTAGTGTGTGTTTTTGGGAGTGTTTATGAATTTGAACTTGTATTTCTTAAGCTGGAGAACAACTATTTATAGAGACTAGCAAGCATGAGGTGTTCCTGACTCTTGGTCTCCCTAGCCTGCATGCTTGACATGTGTCCTTTGACTCTAGTTTGACCTTATACAAGCTAAATCTTAGTTACAAAGTCTTCTTTGGTCTTATCTCGGACTTCATTGTTGTTCGTCTAGGTCGTCTTAGTTGATCCAGGATGGTTCTTTCATAAAAGTTGTTACCCGTTTGGGTGTATGGCTTACAAGTTGTTCGCCTTTGTGTCTTGCACAGTTTGGCTTTGGGATCATGGTCCTTTGTTCGTCAACATACACCTCTTTGGCTGATAACTGTCACTTTTACCAGTGCTGTTCGTCATTATCGACTTGGTGGTGGGTCCATATTTGTTCTTGGGTCTTTAATCCTGTTCGTCAATATCTTGTTCGCCAAATAGTTGTTCGTCATTTTATGTACTCCCCAGATTCGGCTTATGCACCCCGACTTGATTTTCTTTGTTGATCATCCTTGATTTGAGGTTGGCTCTTCATAATCCTTGATATGGCTTTAATTCTTGTTCGCCATTTATTAATTTATGTTCGCCTATCAACATTACCCCCTTATTTTTAAAACATTTTAGGTTATGTGGAGGAATGATACGTGTTCTGTCGTTTTTCTGTGTTACTTAAGTATGACTTTAAGCGATGATGTTTATGTTGACTTGTGTGTGTGCCGAGGTGACAAACAGTTGCATAGTCTCTCGATGGTAGAATGTATAATGTTCAAGCTAATTATCTATTTTGTGCCAAATCTTTTAAAAAGATCCTTGCGGGTCCTCTTTTCGAAAAAGAAAACATAACTACGTTTTTCATAACGAAAATCATAATCTTCCGCTGTCTATGAGATGTTATCATTGGTATTCTTAAACAAAAAAAAATTTTAGTTCGGTTTTTGGGTCACTAAGTGACGACTTGGATTTCTAGAGTGTCGAATCCTCACTTTGGAAATCTGGGGCGTTACAGGTGGTATCAGAGCGCGGTTAAAATTTTCGGCAAAAAACTTATCCTTCCTTCAAAATTTCGAAAATTTTTAAAGAGAGCTTTGAATTTTTTCTTTTCCAAGAAAATATCTAGTAAAGTATATATATATATATATATATATATATATATATATATATGTGTGTGTGTGATGTTTAAACGACCATCAGAAACGTATCCTCCGCTGCAGACGAGCACCTCGAGGTATGACTTTACGTGTTTACAAAATTTGCGAATGTTTAAACATGAAGAATTTTTTTTTGAAATATTATACCCCTCCTTAGCACGTTGAAAACTTAGCCTTCATATATAAAATAATTAACATATTTTCTTTATCCCCCTAGACCTAGATGGACATCTACCTAGGACAACCTCAGCGTGCCGGGGAAAGTATGGCCGAGTTTTTAGACCATTTCAATCGAGTCCGAAACCGTACGACCCTTGGCATGCACCCTCAAAGCGACTACCAGGAAGCACAACATTTCACAAAGATCGTGCTACCCAAATGGCAAAAATTGGCCGAGGGAGCCTTTCACGAGCACACGACGTACGATTCCGAGAAAGGAGCTCGGACACGCTTCGGTGCCTTCGTAGACGACCTCATAAATAGGATCAAAGCGGCAGAGCATGCTAAATTTATGGGGATGGATGCAGCAGGGGGTGCTAGGAACAAGCAGAAGTATGCAGATTTCCACCAATCAATAGTCGATGAACTGCGAGCGGAAGTGGCACAATGGAACTTAAAGATCCGGAAGCTACAGGAAAAGAACAAAGAAGTGGAAGCAGAACTTGCAAAGAGAGAGGGATGGGTGAAGGATTTAGCAAAAGAAGCTCGCGAGGGACGAGATATTGCTAGGATGTTCTATGAGGCAAGTGGTTTCCCAGGGGCACCCGAGGAGACCGACCCATCCGAGGAAAAATCTAGAAGTGACGATGAGAGCGCGTCTTAACACCCCTATGGACCACCCGGACCGAGCCATTTTCCCTTAGTGCTTATGCCCTCTTTTGCGATATGTATTAGACAAAGTTAACTTGTCTTAGAACTTAGTAGCTTATGTCTTGTTACTTTGATGTATAATATGTTGTAAGGAGGAAATTATTTCCCCCAAACCTTTTAACTTATGCAATATGTATATTAAGAAATTCCATGCTACTTATTCTATCTGCTACTTTTATCCGATTAATTGTTTGATCACATATGTGTGTAGTTCCCGACTACCATGTTTGAGCTAATTGTCGGCCATTGACTGCAGCAGCTTGCGCCCACTTTTTGTTGCCCCTATTATATGATTGGTGCTACACATAATGTTGTCATATTAATTGGATTCTGTTTTTGTTTTCATATCTATAGTAAGTAATATTCTCCTCCCTTCTTCCAGTTTTGCGACATGGCTAGGCGCGGAAGGCCCCGTATGAATCAGAGAGAACCGTCACAGGAATCCGTAGGACAGGACCCACCAAATGCTGGATCTGGAGCCGATATGGCATGTGAATTTTTCAACTCACTGCAGAACTACCTCCAGCAACAAGCTCCACCGCCCCCACCTCCACCTCATGCTCATCACTACGTGCCCCGACCAAACGAGTACGTTGAGCAGTTTCGACGACTCCAACCACCTAGACTTACTGGGAAAGAGGGTCCTACCCAGACTGAGGAATGGATTACTGATACGGAAAGGATCTTTAACCATATGACCCTGACTGAAGCACAGAAAGTCTCGTGCGCCAAGTTCCAGTTAGCTGAAGATGCAGCCCAGTGGTGGGAATCCTATGAGAGGACTTTAACTGAGGTCGCTCGGGCAGCGACTACATGGGAAGAATTTAAGGAAGCAATTCTGAAGAGGTACTTTCCCCAAGTGTTGAGGGATCAGAAGGAGACGGAATTTGTCAACCTTAAGCAGGGAACCCTCTCAGTGACTGAATACGAGAGGCATTTTAATAGGTTATCCTACTATGCTACGTACTTGGTGGGAAATGATGAGAGGAAGGCTCGCCGATTCGAAAGGGGTCTACGTCCCGAAGTGGCAGGAGTAGTAGCTGGATTGAGACTTCCGAGCTACAGTGAGGTCTTTGATCGAGCCTTAAGCATCTCAATTGGATTGCGACTAGAGTTTAAGACCACCACGCCTGCCCTGGCCGTAAACAAGAACTGGCAGCCCAATTTCAAGCGCCAGCAGAACCCACCCCCGAGAGGGAACACATCATCTGCCCCAGTAGCTGAGAGAGCTTTGGCCCCACTTTGCAATGTCTGTAGAAAGAGACACCATGGACGATGTCTGGTGGGGACACCCAACTGTTTCCGTTGTCATCAGCCAGGCCACAGGGCAAGCGAGTGTCCGCAGGTGCCAGGAGCCAACCAGGTCCCACTAGGGAATCCCCGGCTTGTCCAGAACATGAACGCTCAGTTTCGACCACCTCCTGCTCGAAACTTCCAGGCTGGACAGCAGCCCCGAGCCAACCATCCTCCTGGGAGAAATGGCCCAGCTCAGGGACAGGGAGGAAGAGCTCATGTGAATGCCATCTACAATGGCGAGGAGGAACATGATTATCCAGCAGAGGATAGAACCTTGTCAGGTATAATATCAATACTTGATACTCCAACTTATGTGTTATTTGATACGGGAGCATCGCATTCTTTTATTTCTGAAAAGTTTAGGAAGCAAAAGAATATTAAGTTCTCCAAAGGCGAAGGCCTTGAAGTAAATTTTCCTTCGGGAGAATCAACAAAGATAAATGCCTTAGTCAAAGGATTTAAGTTCAAACTAGGGGACCACCCAGTAGAAGCTGACCTTCACGTCTTAGCAATGAAAGAGTTTGACCTTATCCTAGGATTAGATTGGCTAATCCAAAAAAGGCAATAATTCGATGTGCAGACAGAGAGATCGATTTTGTAACTCCCGGAGGCCTACAATTTACTTTCCGTGGAATCAAGTCCAAGCCAGGAATACAGATCATCTCCGTTGTTAAAGCTGCAAAACTGCTACGAAAAAAGGAGTGTCAGGGGTATCTGGTTAACATTTCCAAGGTCGTGAAAGATAAAGCATCTCCAGCCTCAGTGCCAACTGTAAGGGACTATCCAGATGTCTTTCCCGATGAGTTGTCAGGATTACCCCTAGATCGACAAGTGGAATTCTCTATTGATCTTGTACCCGGAGCAACACCAGTATCCAAGGCCCCATACCGGATGGCACCCAAAGAATTGCAAGAGTTGAAAGAACAGCTACAAGACATATTGGATAAGAAATTCATCCAACCTAGTGTCTCACCTTGGGGAGCACCGGTATTGTTCGTCAAGAAGAAGGATGGATCCCTCAGGATGTGCATTGACTACAGAGGGTTGAATCAATTGACCATCAAGAACAAGTACCCTCTCCCACGAATTGAAGATTTATTTGACCAACTAAAGGGTGCTTGCGTGTTCTCAAAGATCGACCTAAGGTCGGGATATCATCAGTTGACGGTTAAAAAGAGTGACATTCCGAAGACAGTCTTTCGAACATGGTATGGACACTACGAGTTTACGGTGATGCCATTTGGAGTGACAAATACACCCGTAATATTCATGGACCTGATGAATAGAGTGTTTCATGAGTACTTGGACCACTTCGTCATTGTGTTCATCGATGATGTACTCGTGTACTCCAAGAGTAAGGAGCAATATGAGGAACACCTCAGAACTGTCTTGGAAGTAATGAGACGAGAAAAACTCTATGCAAAATTCAGCAAATGCGAATTCTGGCTAGACCGAGTTATGTTCTTAGGACACATCATCTCGGCAAAGGGGATAGAGATGGATCCGGCCAAAGTGGAAGCCATAATGGGCTGGAAAAGACCGTCCAATGCCAATGAAATTCGCAGTTTCCTTGGTTTGGCGGGCTACTATCGGAGGTTCATTCAAGATTTCTCCCGCATTGCAAAACCTTTAACACATTTGACGAGGAAGATGGAGAAATTTATTTGGACTCCCGCATGCGAAGAAAGTTTCCAAGAGTTAAAGAAGCGGTTGACCACAGCACCGGTGTTGACTATTCCTGATGGGTCTGAAGGATTTGTCATTTACACCGATGCATCCTTATCAGGACTGGGATGTGTGTTAATGCAACATGGGAAGGTTGTAGCGTACGCATCACGACAGTTGAAAACACACGAACAAAACTATCCCACCCACGATTTGGAGTTGGCAGCAGTGGTCCATGCATTGAAAATCTGGAGGCACTATCTCTACGGGGGAAAGTGTGAGATCTACACGGATCACAAGAGCCTAAAGTACTTCTTCACGCAAAAAGAATTGAACATGCGACAGAGAAGGTGGCTTGAACTGGTGAAAGACTATGACTGCACGGTCCATTACCACCCAGGGAAAGCGAATGTAGTAGCCGATGCTCTGAGCAGAAAGGGAACTGTGAAGCTCAGTTCCATGTTCACCACACAGAAATCCTTAATCGAAGACTTTTCACGTCTAAGTCTGGAAGTGGTGAACCCATGTTGCGCCTCTGCAACATTGTTCGCACTCACAGTACAGCCCACTCTAAAAGGGAGGATTCGAGAGATGCAAGAGAGTGACAAGTTCCTCAAAAAGATAAAAATGCGGGTAAAGGCTGGAACTACCAGAGGCTTCTACATCGACAATGAAGGGACATTATTGTTTGTGAATAGAGTATGTGTACCAAAGGATGAAGGATTGAGAAATGATATTCTCAAGGAGGTACACAACACTCCTTATACAGTACACCCCGGAGAGACCAAAATGTACAGGAACCTGCGGGAGAACTTTTGGTGGAGAGGCATGAAACGAACGATCGCTCAATTCGTGAGGAAATGCCTAACTTGTCAGCAAGTGAAAGTAGATCATCAAAGGCCATCTGGGCTACTACACCCTCTGGAAATGCCCGAATGGAAATGGGAGAATGTGACCATGGATTTCGTCACCGGATTTCCAAGGACTGTCAGAAATCACGATGCTATTTGGGTCATTGTTGATAGGCTCACAAAATCTGCTCACTTCATATCCATCCAGATGACGTACCCGATGGACAAACTTGTCCAGTTGTACATTGGTGAAGTAGTCAGGCTACATGGAGTCCCAGTCTCGATAGTCTCAGACCGAGACCCTCATTTCACGTCAAACTTTTGGAGAAGTTTGCAACGAGCCCTAGGGACGACTTTGAATTTCAGTACAGCTTATCACCCCCAGACGGATGGACAGTCTGAAAGAACCATCCAGACCCTAGAAGACATGTTGCGGGCATGTGCTTTAGACTTCGAAGGGAACTGGGAAACACACCTCCCACTGGTGGAATTTGCGTTCAACAACAGTTACATGGCCACCATCCAGATGGCTCCCTATGAAGCACTTTATGGAAGAAGGTGCAGATCTCCAATCTGTTGGGACGAAGTTGGAGTCCGCAAAGTCTTGGGGCCAGAACTAGTAGAGAAGTCTGCGGAAGTAGTCTCGAAAATCAAGGAAAGGATCAAGGCAGCTCAAGACCGGCAGAAGTCTTATGCAGACACTCGTAGAAAGGATATTCATTTTGAAGTCGGGGAGAAAGTTTTTCTACGAGTTGCACCAATGAAAGGATTGATCCGTTTTGGAAAGAGAGGAAAGTTGAACCCTCGTTTCATCGGACCTTTTGACATTCTGGAGAAAATTGGGGACGTAGCCTATCGCTTAGCCCTACCACCTGAACTATCCCAAGTACACAATATTTTTCACGTCTCGTCTATCCGCAAGTATGTCGGGGACTCAGACCACGCAGTCAATTTCCAAGACTTGGAGATAAGCCGCGATTTGACGTATCCAGAAGTGCCTGTGTCTATACTGGGAAGGAAAATACACACCTTGAGGAATTGAGTAGTTCCACTAGTACTAGTGCAATGGAGCCGAAACGGCAAGGAAGAAGCCACGTGGGAACGAGAAGATGAAATCCTCGCCAAGTATCCGCAAGCCTTCGAAAATCTAAGTAAGTCAAATTTCGAGGACGAAATTTCTTTTAAGAAGGGTAGGATGTAATACCCCGAACCAAATTAGTATTACTATTATGAGTATTATTATTATATTACTTATGATATCCTCTTTAAAATGGAAATATTTCATGAAAGTTTTTGAAAATGAAGCGCTTTGCGATTTAAGGCCAATATCTTAACTATGGGCGGACGAATCGAAATCGGCAGCACACCTAGCACTGTAACATCAAAGTGAATCTGTATAGACTGATAAAATAAGCAAAATGAAATCATAGAATAGTAAATTTGAGGCCTATAACTTAATGGAAAATTCTCGAACAAAATTATACTTTTGTCGCCAAAAGTCGAACGAAAAACCCTAAAACTTCCGAATTTCGAATTCGATGAATAAATATGAACCCAACACAAGACATAACTGATAAAATGAAGATAAATATTAGTTTTAATAAATTAAATATAAAAACTAAACTTTCGGGTAACAAAACGAGCAAAAACGTAGAGTTTCGGAGCCCAAAACTTAGCCGGAAAACACCCGATTTCAACACCGAAAATTACACCGCGTTCAAAAATACAGAGAGAACTCAAAAGTCCTCCCTGGGGCCCACTAATTTCGACCAGCAGCTGCTGGGATCAGCCAAGGGATGGCCTCTCTTCCTTTCCCCCTAAATCAAGCTACTTGTCCCCACTTTTTAATTCAAGAAAAGCCCATACCTTTCTTACACAATTTGACCACTCTCTCACCTCTATGATCAGCTAACACACTTCTCTCCCTCTATAAATACCCCCATAATCCCCCTTGGGTTCACTTTGCAGCCCCCAACAAGATAAAGAAAGAAAATTTCCCCTCCCTCTCATACTCCCTCAAGTTTTGGCCATTCTCACTTCAAGGGAGGAGAAAGTTTTCTTCTCCCATTTCCAACCATAGAGGGACTTCAAATTCAAGTTCCAAGCTTCCCTAGGTGTTGGTGTGAAGGTTTGAAGCCATCTTCAAGCAAGAAATGAGCCATTCTTCTCCTCTCTCTTTCAAATTCATGAAATCTTACATCTCCAACTTCTAACTTTAACTCTTGTTTTGTTTTAGCTCAAAACAAGGAAGTTCATTCAAGGAGCCCTCAAACACATCAAGAACTAAAGGATTGAAGAGCTAATAAGGCCCTCTAGCTTAAGAAGACAAGTCTACAAAGGTTGTAAAACCCTTCAACTCAAAACATAACTAATATGAAATGTTTTCCTTGAAATGTTACTGTTTTTGTTGCTACTTAGAAACCATGAAACCTTAGGGAAATATTGTCTTTGAATGTTCAAATACATGCTAAATGGAATCTTGAATGATGTGTATTAAGGTGTTAAAATTTTAGTGGCATGAAAGTTGTAAAACAGGAGATACAAGAGAAAGTATGCACAACAAACACACTGTGAACAGTGTCATTAAGTTTCTGTACAAAATTTCGAACTCGAAATGTTACGTATTTTGGAAAATTGTTTATACTAAATGAAAGTAGATCAAGTTAGCTTTCATTTGCCACTGGTTTGAGTCAATTCGGAATTTTCTTTGATAAGTTATGAATTTTTAAAGAAAGTGTGACGAAACTGCTAGATTTTTCACTTTCATGGGCTAAAATGTACCTTTCAAATCAAGTTTGGATTTTATAAAAATTTTGATAAAATACTATATGAATTTATCTATCTCTATGTATTTTTCTATGATTTTTGAATAAGTATAAATATTTTTACTAAAATTATTTTTAACACTGCGCACACACTGTAAGTTTCTGGAAGAAACTGTCACATTTTGAAAATGAACCTAGAACTCATATTTTCTTAAACCAAATGACATGAAAAAATTTTTATATGTGTATTACACTCTAAAAGGTACCTACTGTATAAATTTCATGATGATCGGATATATTTTAGTATTTTTCAAAAGTGGTTAAACTTAGGGGACGAACATCCAAAGGAGCAAACTGCACACCTTCGGATGTGGTTTCCTCAAACTGTTTTTCTCATCTATGGCTTAAGAATGGACTTTTTTATTACTTAAATTGATGAATATGATAGGGATTGACTTATTTCACTTGAATATTATGTGAATTACATGTGAATGATGTGTTCTTTAGTGTTAGCTTTAGGGTAAGGACTATATGTTTCTATGTGCGTCCTTAAAAGAGAAAAGAATAAAGGAAAACCGTATGAAAACCCTAAAATACTTAAATATACTAAACATGCATAGATGAGGATTCATATTCTCCGTAAACACTAGTCACGTTAAAAGCTTTTGGTAAAAAATCGATAAGCGATAAGACATTAAGTAAGATACAAGTCCTTATCGAACCAACGTGTATAAACCTTAAGAAGAATTTCTAAGACATCGATAACTTAAGTAAATAAGAATGTGCTAGGTTGTGTACAGCCACGATGACGAGGATTGACGGGTGAGCGAACGGGGGAATAAGTTTTACGAAAGAAAAGCGGTTAAGGTGGGTGGTTCTTATGCATTGCCTGGAATATTATACGATTATTGGTGTATGCGAATGTTTTGATCTTCGGGTCACATGGTTATTACATGATATATGGTATCTCAAACGATACGTAATGGTCTGGCTTTTGTAGCTAGGCGCCATGGTGGAAAAGAGCTCTCGAGCTAAATTATCTCAAATGATATGTAACGGTCTGACTTATGTAGCTAGGCGCCATGGTGGACAGAGCCTGCGGGCTATATGATGAATGGTATCTCAAATGATACGTAATGGTCTGGTTTTTGTAGCTAGGCGCCATGATGACGGAACGCATGAAAGGAAAAATGTTTTTTTTAATGTTATGATTTGCGTACTGCCGTTTTCGTGTAATAGCATGCAGACCATCCACACTGAGAATTCAAATCTCACCCCCTTATTTTTAAAACATTTTCAGGTTAGGGTGTTGGGGAGTTCATACCTGTGGAGGAGTGATACGTGTTATGTCTCTTTTCTGTGTTACTTAAGTATGACTTATGGTTTTTGCGCTAATTAAGTATGACTTTAAGTGATGATGTTTATGTTGACTTGTGTGTGTGCCGAGGTGACAAACAGTTGCATAGTCTCTCGATGGTAGAATGTATAATGTTCAAGCTAATTATCTATTTTGTGCCAAATCTTTTAAAAAGATCCTTGCGGGTCCTCTTTTCGAAAAAGAAAACATAACTACATTTTTCATAACGAAAATCATAATCTTCCGCTGTCTATGAGATGTTATCATTGGTATTCTTAAACAAAAAAAAAATTTAGTTCGGTTTTTGGGTCACTAAGTGACGACTTGGATTTCTAGAGTGTCGAATCCTCACTTTGGAAATCTGGGGCGTTACATGCCTCCTGTCGGATTCTTCTCAGGTAGGTAATTTATTTGGGCCGATACCCTGTATTTTCTTGTCTTCCAAAATAAATGGGTATGTTTGTGGGGTGTAATTGTATGTAAGAAGAATATGTATGATAATGACAAAAAACGAGTATGATTCTGTATGAATATGAAAATTATGTATTGTAATAGAAAAAACCGAGTTTAAATGAGTGCAAATTTTACTAAGATTGAATTTGTATGAATATGAACTGGGTATTGTATTTGAAGGTGTTTTTGTGATGTGTGTGCAGGTGTTTTATTTGTTTTGTGTGTGGTTTATGTGTTCTATGGTTGTGGTTGTGTGTGTTTTATGTGTGCAGTGGTGTGTGTGTGTTTGCGTGTGGTGGTGTGTGTGGTGGAATGTGTATTGTGTTTGTGTGTTGTGTGAGTGCATAATTTGTTTGTGTTTGAGTAATCAGACGATGTATTTTTCAGGTTGGACTTGGAGAAGATAGAATAAGAAGAAGATTTGAAGATGTAGGAGAAGAAGATTTGAAGATACTCTATGTGTGCAATTTTTTTAATTTTTTGCACGTAAGCATAATCATGTAATTTTAGTTATATTTTTGTTAATTTCAAATTTAAATATGTAATTGTAGAAGTTTTAAATAATAACAATTCAATTTAGATTGAAATTCTAAATTTTAGATTCTGTGCAAATTATTATTGAAAATGCACACTCAATAAAAGTTTAATAAATATGAATAATTATGGCTGTGCAAAGAATTACTGGAATTGCACCTGATAAAATTTGAAATTATCAATAGTGAATTTCTATGCCAAAAAAGATTAAAATTGCACCATCGAGAAAAAATCTGAGCTGAATACATTAAACAATTTTTTTGATAAATTTTGGACAAAAAAATTGACTGTTAAGATTTGAAAATCATTAAAAAAAATAAAAAGTACTCATTTTAAAAAGTAAAAAGCAAATGGAACTTTTTTTTTTTTTTTACAGAAAAAGCAAATGGAACTTTCTTTTTATACAAAATAAAATTAAAACTTAATAAAGGCATACTATTTGAACCTATTAATAAAGGAAACGATAATTCTCATGAATTTGATTTAGACAAAACAAAAATAGAAGTGATCAAGCTCTCACATTTGATTCACAGTACACCACTTGATGGCTGAGATTTTTACACTAAAAAAAAAAAAGTGAGTTAATTATACTAAGTTTTAGTGAACACACAACCACAATTAATAAATAAGACACCATGCAACATGTGCACTGTGAAAGTATTTGCTGCATAATATTGTGGGTCCGTGAATTGAAATCAAAATGCACTATTAATTTCGAAACGACAAACGAAAAATATTCCACAAAATTACAACCCCCTTTCCAAAAAAGCAGAAGAAAAAAAATGTCGGTACAGAAAAATGCTACCGTGGTATTTATTCCATTCCCTGTGGCGAGCCACCTGGCGGCGGCCGTAAAGGCGGCGCAGCTCCTCTCCGGCCGAGACGACCGCCTCTCCGTCACAGTCCTCATCTTGAACGTCCCATTTACAGACGCCTCAACCATCACTTCCTACATCAACAATTATCCCACTCTTAATTTTCTGCAACTTCCAATTAAGGTGCCGGATTCTTCACCGGAGATTAGATCGCCGGAGGGTTTGGCTCTTCGATGGGTCGAGTGCCAAAAGGGTATCGTCAGGGACGCCCTCATTGAGTTAAAGCCCGCCGGAATCGTCGTTGACTTATTCTGCGCCACCATGATTGACCTGGCAAAGGACGCCGGAATCCCCGGCTATGTCTTCTTCACTGCCGGCGCGGCGTTTCTCGGCCTCCTGTTCCGTCTCCAGAGCCTCAGAGACGACGATAGTCGCGACCCGTCGGAGTACGAGGAGGATTCCGACGCCGCCGTCTCTGTTCCGGCGTTTGTTCATCCGGTTCCGGCGAGGGTTTGGCCCTCGCCGGTATTCGACAACGGAAATGGCTTCCTCGATATTGCGAGGAAGTTTAGGGAGGCCAAAGGGATTATTGTGAACACCTTTCTTGAATTGGAGCCTCATGCTATTGGGTCCCTCTCCGGTGATGAGAAAATCCCACCGGTTTATCCAGTGGGGCCCATCATCCAAGATGAGGAGAGAGAAGAAAAGCGCCACGGAATCATGGGGTGGCTTGACCAGCAACCCGATGATTCTGTGGTGTTTCTCTGTTTTGGCACCGGCGGGTGTTTCGAGGAGGATCAGGTGAGGCAGATCGCGGCGGCGCTGGAAAATAGTGGGCATCGGTTTTTGTGGTCGTTGAGAAAGCCGCCTCCGAAAGGGGAGCTCGCGTTTCCCGGGGAATTTGAAAATCCGGATGAAATACTGCCGGAAGGGTTCCTCGACCGCACGATAGGCGTCGGGAAAGTGATCGGGTGGGCCCCGCAGATGGCGGTGTTATCCCACCCTGCCGTGGGAGGGTTCGTCTCACACTGCGGATGGAACTCGATTCTGGAGAGCGTTTGGTGCGGCGTCCCCATGGCAGCGTGGCCGCTGGCCGCGGAGCAACAAGTGAATGCGTTCGAGCTCCTAAAGGAAATGGAAATAGCGGTTGAGATTAAGATGGATTTCAGAAAACATAGTGATGTGATTGTCGGGGCAGACAAGATCGAGAAAGCAATTGGAGTTGTTATGGATCGAGAGAATGGGATTCGAGTAAAGGTAAAGGAGTTGAAGGAGCGTAGCAGAAAGGTTGTAATGGAAGGAGGGTCGTCCTTTAATTTCTTTGGTAATTTGATTGATGATATCATAGACGCCATTCCTTGAAGGTCACAAAGTTTTCAATAGTCTCATATGATGATTGTGCCGCTTTATGTATATACATGGATTTGAGTCTCGATTTATTTAGATTAATAATATTAGGGTGCGTTTTCCTAAAAGGATTATATGAGATATAATTGTGTAGGATGAAATAAGAGAGTTACAATTAATTTTTATTATCTTATTCATAATTTACCTTCATGTTTTTGAGCACATAACCACATGATTGTGGGGGAACCATGTGTGCAATAAATTAGAGGGTCGTGTTTCTTATAACAAATTAATGGTTGTGTAGTTGTATAATTAAATTCAGGAAAAGAAAAAAAAAATTACCCGTATTTTAGGAATTATTGTATTTAAAGGACATTATATTTTCTGACTTATTAAAGAAGGATAATATGTTTTCAGGTTTGTAAAAGTAGAATAATATGTTTTCCGAACAATATTTTTATAAGCTTGTAAAAAAAGGATAATATGATTCAAAAATCTACATATACTTGCTAAAAATTAGAATATTGTCCTACTTTTACAAACTAAAAAATATATATATTGTCCTAATTTTACAAGCTTGAAATATGTTGTTCTATCTTAACAAGCCCGAAAATATATTATCCCTAAAACACAACCACCCCTAAATTACGGACCTAAAAAAATAATATTCCCATTAAATACACAAAAATTAAGACAAAAATTAGGACAATACATGATAAATATCTACTCCGTTTAAATATGTTTCAAAATAACAGATACTTCTTTCGTCCAATATTAGTAGTTCTATTTTTTTGCTGTTATTTTTTGTCATAAGTTGCAGGATATTATGAGGTATTGTGATATTCATTTATGAATAAAGTGACTGTTTATGAAAAATATGATATTTATATTTTTTTTATAAACAATAATTTTATTGATAAATAGACCTTGCAATATCTTATAATATTCTTCAATTTATAATAAAAAAATAACAGAAAAGAAATAGTACCATTGGACGATGTAGTATAACTTTTTCTTGCTAACGTCTACATAAAACATGTAAGGCAAAAACTTGTATGAGACCGTCTCATAATATGAGACCGATCAAATTAAAAAAAGTGATAGGGTTATAATTAAATGTGATAGTATTTTTAAAGAAAAGTGATAAGTCACTTTTAACAAATATATTATCACTTTTTGTTTAAACTTTATCACTTTTTAAAAGTGACAACTTTTTAATTAATAAGTGACACGTTTTAAATTAAAAGTGGATCAAATATTATTGGTCTCATACTATGAGACGGTCTCACACAAGACTTACTCAACATGTAATATCTCAATTTAACTTTATGTTAATCTATTTTAATTCATATTCGCACAAAACATCTCCCACCCACGCACCACATATGTGTTTTATAAGTAGATGTTTGGTACGTAATTCATCAGTCCCAAATACTTTGCACATTATATTTTTTAGTTTGTCCCTAAATACGTTGCACATTTTATAAATAAAAATTTATATTTAATTTTATTTTTATAATATTTATATATTTACACAAAATGTCAGTAATTTTTAAACTTACTCCAATCAAATTTATTAATTTAATAATAAAACTATAGACATCACTCCTAATACTCTATTTATTATATAAAAAATTAAATATATTCTAAATGTGTAAGGAGTGTTTGGAGACAATATTATATTTAATGATAAAACTATAGACATCACTCCTAATACTCTATTTATTATAAAAAAAAACATTAAATATATTCAAAATGTGTAATTAAGGAGTGTTTGGAGACAAATAGAGTATTATATGTGCGCATGTGAGTGTTAATTATAGACCTGTTGTAGTATGTATTGTGCTGTAAGTCGATAGCGTAAAATAAAGACGCGATGTTTATTCACCCAATTCGCCGATAACGACTACGTTTGGGAGCGTACCAAGCCACTAGTTTCACTAACATGTGTGTGTATACGTGTATACAATTCTGAGTACAGTGATCTATTTATAAGAGATAAAACCTAGTCTAAACCTAAAGCCCGTTTAGGTTATAAGTCCATTAGTAATGTCCACATCAAATCTTCTAAATTTGGTATAATAAATCTGCTGGATTTATAACACTCCCCCTTGGACATTACGACATAACATATATGTCTTGTCATAAAAACTCCACATGCTAGGTAGCGACCAAAATATTTAGTTAGGGAGGAATGTAATTTATTGATCTTCCGGATCTATTTCGGGGTTACCGCTCCCCCTGAAGATAACAGCCCTTTGAGCTTTCGCATCCCGATACCATGAACGTACTTTTCAAAAGTAGATGTAGGTAAGGACTTAGTGAGCAGATCTGCTAGATTGTCACTAGATTGCACCTTTTGAATGATAATCACGCCACTCTTCTAGAGTTCGTATGGGTAGAAAAACTGAGGTGAAATATGTTTCGTCAAGTTTCCTTTGACGTACCCATTACTCATTTGTGCGATGCAAGCTGTGTTGTCTTCAAATATAACAGTGGGGGACGTATGGCCTTTAGCGATACCACACGAGTCACCAATGTGGTTTACCAAGGACCTTAACCAAACATATTCTCGTGCGGCTTCAAACAAAGCTATTATCTCTGAGTGGTTTGAAGACGTGGCAAACATGGTTTGTTTAACCGATCACCATGAGATCGTGGTACCACCACAGAGAAAAACATAACCAGTCTGGGATATGGCATTGTGGGGATCAGAAAAATAGCCAACATCCGCATAACCTACCAAGGTTTTGTCTTGGTTCTTACGGTAAAACAATCCAAGGTCTTGAGATCCTTGGAGGTACCGTAGAACATGCTTAACACCATTCCAATGTCTCCTCGTAGGAGAAAAGCTATATCTCGCAAGCAAATTAACTGCAAATGCAATGTCCGGTCTAGTGCAATTTGCGAGATAAAGTAATGCTCCAACAACGCTAAGATAAGGAACTTCTGGCCCCAGAATTTCTTCTAAATCTTCTCTTGGTCTAAATGGGTCCTTATCCACTTCGAGGAATCGGACAACCATAGGTGTGCTTAGTGGATGAGATATATCCATATGAAATCTCTCCAATACCTTCTTCACGTAGGTTGACTGGTGTATAAGAATTCCTTCTGGGAGATGCTCGATCTGCAGGCCGAGACAATACTTGGTTTTACCCAAGACGTTCATTTCGAATTCAGCTTTCAAGATTGAACTGGCTTCTTCAATCTCTTTGCATGTTCCGATTATGTTTAGATCATCAATATATATGGATATGATGCAAAAACCACTTTGCGATTTCTTCGTGAATATGCATGGGAAAGCTATATCAATTGTACATCCCTTCTTCTGGAGGAATTTCACTAAGTCGGTTGTACCACATGAGACCTGATTGCTTTAGGCCGTACAACGACTTCTGCAGTTTTATGCTATACATACTGCGATTTTCTCCATTCCTCATCTGGGGAATCTCAAATCCATCGGGAATTTTCATATAGATGTCGGCATCTAGTGATTCGTATAAATATGCAGTTACTACATCCACCAATCTCTTCTAGAGATTTAATTTAACTGTCAAAGATATTAAGTAGTGGAACGTTAGTGCATCCATTACGGGAGAATAGGTTTGATCGAAATCAATACCGGGTCTCTGCGAAAACCCTTGAGCTACTAGTCTCGCTTTGCATCTCTCCACAGTATTGTTCTCATTTCGTTTTCGTACAAAACCCCATTTATATCCTACAGGGATAGAGCGCACGGGTGTACGAATGATAGAGCCAAGTACTTTTCTTTTATCTAGCGATGCGAGATCTACTTCAATTGTTTATTTCCATTTTACCCAATCGGAGCGCTTTCGGCACTAAGCGATAGTTTAGGATTTTGGATCTAGATCGTTATTTATAACGGAAAGAGCAATTGTCGCTGCAAATGTGTCATCGACGACAGTAATATTTCTATTATATATTTCTCCCGTATCTATAAAATTCATAGAGACTTCAATGTTTATGTCAACCAGGCCTTCTTAATTTCCCAGTGTATCTGGGTCTGGTCGTTCTGCGGTCCTAGTGCGTTGAATATTTTGTACACGTGCTTCATTATTAGGACGCTCGTCATCTAGACGAGTCTCTTCTAGAGACTTTAAGTTATTTAGACGAATCTCTTCTAGAGATTTTACGTTCGGCTAACCAGTTTTGCTAGCCTTTCTTTTAGGCGTACTTGTATCTTTTGGAGGTCCTTTACGCTTCTGGCGTGTGGGAGCATGTATACTTTATTTACATGGGACCTCAACCCTTTGTCGAGCATTTACTGCAGGTATATGCGATTTAGTTACACCTCTATGGTCAGTGAACACGTCTGGCAGATTGTTTGCTAAATTTTGCAAGTTAATGATCTTCTGGACTTCTAGTTCAAATTGACTAGTGCGTGGATCTAGATACTGAAGATTACTTACGTTCCACGTAAGCTCCCGGTATTCATTCAATTTTGAATTCAGATCTCCCCCTAATGCCGGGAAGTGATCTTCATCGAACGTGCAGTCAACGAACCGAGCCGTTAATAGATCCCCGGACAAAGGTTCTAGTATTTCACGATGGATGGAGAGTCAAATCCAATGTAAATACCTAGCTTCCTTTGTGGGCCCATAGAAGTCCGTTTTGGTAATGTTATCAGAACATACACCACACATCCAAAAATACGCCGATGAAAAATGCTTGGTTCTTTCCCACGCACTAACTGTAGGGGGAATTGATCATTATATGCAGTTGGACGGATTTGTCTAAGGTGTGATGCATGTAGGACTGCATACCCCCAGCATGAAGTGGGTAATTTAGAGTTCATAAGCAATGGTCTAGCGATATGTTTGATACGTTTTATTAGCGCTTCAACAAGCCCATTTTGGGTGTGGACGTAGGGGACCGAATGCTCCACCTTAATTCCCAGATCCATATAGTAATCTGTAAAGGCTTTTGAGGTAAACTCAATAGCATTATCCATTTGAATAGATTTTATTGGATAATCTGGGAACTGAGCTCGAAGCTCGATAGTTTTCGCAATGAGCTTTGCAAAAGCTTGATTGCGGGTAGACAACAAACAGGCATATGTCCACCTAGTGGAGGCACCAATTAGGACCATGAAATATCGAAATGGTCCTGGTGCTGGGTGAATCGGTCCATAAATATCTCCCTAAATCCGTTCAAGGAAAACCGGAGACTCTAGTCTTACCTTGGTGCGCGGCGGGTGCACTAATAACTTACCCTTAGGACATGCATCACATATAAATTTATCAACATGAGGGATTCTATTATTCGAAATATTATGACCAATGGAATTAGATAGAATCCTACGTATCATATTTTGTCTTGGATGACCTAAGCGCTGATGCCATAATTTAAAAGAGTTCTGGTCATAAAATTTCATACTCATAGCAAGATGGATATTGGACGGCCTGATGTAGGAATAGTACAATCCGGAAGAGAAGGAAGGAAGCTTTTCTATAACTTATTTACGGCTACCTCGAGTAATAGTCATCAAAAGGTATTTGCTATTATTCTTAGTTTCAGTTTCAATGTGATAGCCATTAGATCTTATATCCTTAAAACTGAGCAGGGTACGCTTATATTGTGGAAACAATAAAACATTGTCGATTATGAGTTCGGTACCCATGGGGAGGACAATGGAAGCTCTTTCGGAGCCCACTATCATAATATTTTCATTGGCTGTTAGGATATATGTTGGTGAACAAATCTAATCGTAAGGATTAGTGGCTGTTTTAATCCGTTTTTACGTCACCAATCAATATCGTGTGATTGATTACCACCGTAAATGGTAAATCGGGGTGTGAATTTATCGAATTTAAAGTTGGACTTATTTCGTGTATGTGTAGGTTAGGGTGTGTTTATGTGTGTATTTTTGTCTGAAATTCAAAATTATATCAATAAGCTGGAGAACAACTATTTATAGAGGCTAGCAAGCATGAGGTGCTACTGACTCTTGGTCTCCCTAGCTTGCATGCCTGACATGTGTCCTTTGACCTTAGTTTGACCTTATCTAAGCTGAATCTTAGTTACAAAGTCTTCTTTTGGGCCTTATCTCGGACTCATTGTTGTTCGCCTAGGTCGGCTTGACTGATCTTGATGACCCTTCAACTGAAAGTTGTTCCCCTCTTGAGGTTGTACTTTGGAAGTTGTTCGCCTTATGGCTTCGTTCAGCTTGGCTTTGAGATCTTAGTCCTTTGTTCATGTGCACACCTCTTTGGCTGATTGTTGTATCATATTTTGACTAAGTTGCTCGTCATTGGTGACTTCACGGTTGGCTCATCCTTGGTCTCGGGTCTTAAAACATGTTCGCATATTAGTTGTTCGTCGGGGGAGTTGTTCGTCACTTTATACACCTCCCAGATTGGTTAATGCACCCAAATCGTGATTTTTTTTGTTTAGACCTTAATTGTTGTTCGCTCCATATTAGATGATGTTCGCCTATCAACAATTGCCCCCTATCCTGACTAGATGTTGCATCAGACGAGCAACTTTGTGGCGAGCAACTGTAGTTAGGATATTGTCTTGGCCAAGATTTGGACGAACAACATCTTTGTGACGAGCAACATTGGGGTAACCGTTTCGTCTTCCCATGATCTGGGGAGATCACGAAGATGACGCCAGCGCAATGATTGTGCGTCGTTCACGCGCGAGCAACCCCGAGGCCACGCGCCCCTATAATTGCTTATAGGCCCTTCAACTTGTGGTTTAGCTCGGAATTAACCCCATCTTCTTTCAATTTAGTCCCTGCGCTTTTGGGAAATTACGTTCGGGACCCCGTTTTTGCTTGGGGTATAAATAGTGGGAAAACTGAAATTTTCCCCACTTTTCCCCCTCTTGCTACAGTGCTCCGGCGATTTCCACCTCCCTCCGGCTATGTCAAGCTTTCCGGCGTCCGTCCTTCAGCATTTGACTTCAAATTTCAATTCCCAGGTAGTTACTCTCTTTTTTTCCATCTTTTTCTCTCGAAAATTCTATCACCGCCGTGTGGATCCGAGCGCCACCGTCTTCTCCGGGAAAGCGCCGCCGTCTGCAACACTATTCGTCACCACCCAGATTTTTCCTCTCCCTCCTATGTCTTCGCATTCGAGCAATAAAACTGAGGAGACCTTAGATCCCCTTTTTCCAACTGTTGCTTACGATCCACAACCCGTTGGAGTTTCTTCAGCATCGAACGCTCACGTGGATTCAGTTGTTCGCTCTGTGGAGGACACCGGTGCGGGCCTATCTGGGAGAGAACTAACAGTTGTGGCGAACAACAATTTGGACGAAAGCTCTTCGTCTTCTGCTGAATCTGAAGATCCAGATCTTAACGAACTCACCCGCGAGTTCTTGGAGGGTATTAATTTCCCATCCCCAAAGATGTTGGAAAATGAGATTCCAACGGGAGTTGCTCGGCCATTCGAATGGCGAGCATATGCTGAGGAATACGCGAACAGCTTTCCTCGCCCACAGAGACAAATAATGGACAAGGTGAAAACCGGATACCAGGCGAGCAAGATTAAAAGTGTTGTTCGCGAAGATGAACTGGACTCTATCCGGAAGGACTACAAGATCCCATATGATATTCATATGTGGGCTCCCCGGAGAAAGGAAAGAGCTGATCGCCCACCGCCAGGGTGTACGGCGATCAACATTCACACCTTAATTGCCGGACTAAAGTTGCCTCTTCCACCCATTGTTGGTCGATTCCTGGAGGCGACCAACTTGGCCATCACCCAAATTACTCCAATTGGGTGGATGAATCTTTTAGGCTCCATGTGCTTGTTCGCCTTGGAGGGGTATGTTGATCGGATCACTGCGGAAGAAATCAATTACTTGATGACAATTACAAACTGCCCCTTAGGAGAAGAAGGCTATCACTATCTCAAGGCCAGGACTGGGTTGAAAATGGTGGAAGAGGTGCCGAACAAGATTCGTGACTGGAAGCAACACTTCTTCTGGATTGGGGGTGATTGGCGAGCATCTTCTGGTCCACACGGCGGTCCTGGACGAATAAATTCTCCTGCAGCCTATGGAAAACTGAAACGTAAGTTCAATTCTTGCTCGCCTTTGGGCTAAGTTGTTTTAATTTAACTTTTCTTGTCTGTTCGCAGGCCCTCGTCTACCCAAGTGGGATTCGGAAGAGGAGTTGAGCTCCGAGTTTCTATTTACTTCGTGCTTGGTTGGCCTCCGCAATAGGGCAGATAGGACTATTGACTATCTTTGCCGAGCAAGGTGTCAAAGAGCTGCTCGCCTTTTGACTTACCCTCATCACCTGGAGGCTCAAGCTGAGGTGCCCCCAGGTATAAAAATTTCTAACTTCTGGTTCAAGTCTTGTTCGTTGTTGACTTGTTTAACTTGCTCGTCTAATTCTAACTTTTTTTTTTAGCCGAGCAAGTAACAGTTGTCGTTCCCCTTTGCTACGCCCTCCTTGAGCAAAGGGTCCTTGAAATGGCGCCCCCAAAGGGGAAGAAAAGGAGAGGTGACCCCCCTCAAAAGGTGCTCGCCATGACGAACAGGCCTGAGGGGGCCAAAGTTCCACGGCCTGCTGCCCCTCCTGCTCCTGCCCAGCCATCTTCACCAATTTCTCATCCCCGCGCGGGGAAACGCTTAAAGAAGGCGGATGGGACTCCGTTGGCCCACGAAGTCCCCGTTGCTGGTAAGGGGAAGGAGAAAGTAGGCCCCAGTCATCCTCGCCCGGAGGGGGATGCTGTTCGTCGCTCTATTGAGCCTGTGGAAAGAACAGGCAAAGCGAGCAAGGATTCTACCTCTGGTCGCGGCCCTAAGGATCTCACCCATCTGGGTTGGGATGAGCGAAAATTCAAGGAGTAAGTCCACATTAGTTTCTGCCGAGCAAGTTCCATCATCATCTTTTATTATCCTTCTAAGTATCCTTTCATTTCTTGTTCGCAGATATCGTGCTGACGATTATCCCGGTCGAGCAAGTGTTGTACATCAGTACGCTTGCTCGAAGACTCCAGTTAACATAAGGGAGATTCCTGGCGAGCATGTTCGCAAGGCGGCGGAGTTGATCGCCCGAGCCTGGACGCGTCCTTTGGACAAAGCCATTCTTCAACAAGGGCTAGTGGACAATCTCCACCTCTCAATGATGCTCGTTGCCAACGGCCTCGTCACAGCCCAAAAGGCCATTGCTCAAGTTGCCGAGCAAGAAGAGTCTGCTCGTCATTATGCCAGCACTGCTCGGCAGCTTACTGAAGAAAAGGATGGCCTGGTCGGCCAATACGAGGCTAAAATTGCTCGCCTCAACAACCAGATCAATGTTTACATTGATGCTGAGCACAAGCGCCTCGAAGAAATTCAAGTCTTGTCCAAATAGCTGAAGGACAAGGAGGCCCTGCTCGGGGACAAGGAGGTTTTGCTCGGCGAGGGGGAAAAGAAATTGACTGCGGCTGAACAAGAGATTGCCGAGCTCAAAGCTAAAAATGCTCGCCTTCGGGAGGCGGAAGCCAACCTCTTCACCCGCGAGCAACTTGAAGAGGAGGTTCAAGCTCGCACCGGCCCCATCTCCAACCTTGGATATATTTGTGCCTACGCGGACAGCATCCGCACGGCTGATGCCTATGATTACAAGGACATGGTGGAGAAGATGAGCAAGGATTTGAACGAGTTCCTTGAGAACTATCCTCCGCCGAACAACGTTGAAATCCAGTTGGCGGACTTGGCCGTGCTAGGGGTTAAACTTGATAAACTTGACCCCAGCATCACCATCACTCAACCTCCACCAATTGTTGATGACGACGAGCAGGAAGAGGAGCCGGCTGCCGCGGGCGAGCAGAATGCCGAAGAGATTGAGCGGAAGGCTGCGGAGGACTTGGCCAAAGATTTGATTGTTGACCCTCCTGCCGAGCAAACTCAAGATCCTCCCCTCGCCGAGCAACAATAGTTTAGGTGTTAGTCTTTTCCAGACTACTTTTTGTAATAGCTGTTCGTTCTTTTTTTTTTTGTAGTACTTGTAATGGCTGCTTCCAGCTTGTACTATCTTTTGGGCTTAAAAGCCTTTGATTTAATGGAATGTCTTTCTCATGTTCGCTCATTTTCTTTATACGGTAATTGCCTTTACATTTTTTGTCAATGCCTTTGCAATTATAACATATAGTATTGGGCTTTTGTTCGAATTGAACTTTGCCTTTAGTGGAATCAGGGTTCAGCCTTAGGTTCTGTTCATTTTAAAAAATGAACAACCTTTAGGTGGCTTTGGTCCTTAGGTTCTGTTCATTGTAGAAAACGAACAACCTTTAGGTGGACTTGTACCTCGAGCTTTGGACTTTTTCTCTTTGACAAACAACTATTATATTTACATTCATAAAAAATTACAAGTGTTGTAAGACTGCTCGTCACTAACATATACAAATCGACGAACAACTTTAAACACTAATCAAAACATGCTCGCTTATAAGATTTTTGCCGAGCAACCTTATCTAAAATTTAAAAAAGATGAAACAGCACTAAACTATACAATGTGCCGAACAACTTTAAATTCTATACCTAGCAAAATTTAAAAAAATTAGGCAAGTTTTTGGCATGCCTTACTTGGTTTCTCTGCCCCCCAAGACAGTTGTTCGTCCAACTAAGAACTTGTTCGCCTTATTGATAATACTTCTTTAGATGTATGGCATTCCAGGAGTATTGGGCTGGCTTGCCTTCCATATCTTCGATATCATATACGCCATTAACGAATTTTTCCGTTATACGATACGGGCCCTCCCAAGTTGGTCCCAATACACCTGGAGGTTGGGCGAGCAAATTTCTTAGAACCAAATCTCCAACTCTGAATTCCCTAAGCTTAACATGGGAATTATAGTAGCGTTCTGCTCGCTGCTTATAGGTAGCATTTTTTAGCTCGGCACTCAGTCTTTTTTCCTCGAACAAATCTATTTCAGCAGCCAGAGCATAGTTGTTCGCCTGCTCATCAAAGTTGGTCGTCCTGATTGTGTTGGTCTTTAATTCAATTGGTATCACAGCTTCTGTTCTGAAAGCCATTGCAAAAGGTGTTTCTCCGGTGCTTGACCTGGGAGAAACTCTGTATGCCCATAAGACTTCCGGAAGCTCTGTTGACCAACTGTTTTTGCTTTCCGCTAGCCGTACTTTTAACGTATGCTTGATGATTTTGTTTACGGCTTCGACTTGTCCATTTGACTGGGGATGATAGGGCGTAGAGTAATGTTTCTTGATCCTCCATTTTGTACAGAAATCTCTCAACTCTTTTCCATCAAACTGCGGACCATTGTCTGTCACGATGGTCTGCGGAATTCCAAAACGACAGACAATGTTCTTCCAAATGAAATAGATCATTTTTTGTTGCGTGATCCTCAACATGGCCTCTGCTTCTGCCCATTTTGTGTAATAATCGTCTTCCACAACGGCAAATCGAACTCCTCCAACTCCTGCTGGGAAGGGACCAATAATGTCCATTCCCCATCTAGCAAAAGGCCATGGGCTATAAACCGATACGAGCTGTTGAGCCGGGGTATGAATGTTTGGTGCAAAAATTTGGCATTGGTGGCAAGTATTTACTTTTTTGATTGCATCTTGGCGTAAAGTTGGCCAGTAATAGCCTTGTCTGATAGTTTTGTATGCCAAGGCTTGCCCCCCAGTGTGATTTCCACATACTCCGGCATGTATTTCTTCGAGTATTGCTCGTCCTTGCCCCCTAGGCAAACATTTGAGAAGTGGGAGTGATATTCCTCTTTTGTAAAGTTGCTCGCCTACCAGAGTATATCTGGCGGCTTGCTTTATTAGCTTGGCAGCTTCAAAAGAGTTGTTTGGTTTTTCCCCACTTTTCAAGTATTTGACTATACTTGTTCTCCAGTCTTCTTCTTCACTGGCTTGATCACTTAGTTGGTTGACATTATAACTTGTTGTTGATGGGTCATTCATTTTCGTAATTATAATGTCTGCCAACTCTGCAGGTCCTTCGCTTGTTGCTAGTCGGGCCAATGCATCTGCTTGAGTGTTGCTCGTCCTTGGGATTTGTTCAATGAATACTTGATCTAACAAGGACATCAGGTGAGCAACAATCTGTTGATATTCGATCATATGGCCATCCTTCGCCTCGTATTCACCTTGGACTTGGTTCACAATCAATTGTGAATCGCCGAATATTTGCAAGACACCTACTGCAAGGGATAGATGGAGACCAGCAATGAGAGCCTCATACTCGGCTTCGTTGTTGGTTGCCATAAAGCCAAATCTGATTGCCAAAGTGAATACTTGTCTGCCTGGACTGATTAGAACCACTCCCACCCCCGAGGCTACGTTAGTCGAAGATCCGTCAACATAAAGATGCCAGGGGTGATCAAGTCCTCTCGTCGGATCTGGTGGGAAGGTTAGTTCGACTATAAAGTCGGCCAAGGCTTGCCCTTTGATCGCTGTTCGAGGAGCATAAGTCACCCCGAATTGGCTAATCTCTAGTGACCATTTTAATAGACGACCAGCTGTGTCGGGGCAATGGAGAATTTGTCTGAGTGGGAAAGTTGTTAGCACTTCAACTTGATGATCAAAAAAGTATGGTTGTAACTTCCTCACACTCATAACTAGTGCATACGCCAGCTTTTCGGTTGGGGAGTATTTGATCTCTGCCTCATGCAAAGCTTGGCTGACGTAGTAGATAGGTTGATGGAATTTGCCGTCCTCCCGTACCAGAACGGAACTGATGGCCACTTCCGACGCTGCCAAGTATAAATATAGCTTTTCTCCTGGGACGGGTTTTGATAGGATTTTCACATCTTCTAGGTAGTCCTTGAGTTGGTCGAACGCCTTTTGACAGTTGTTAGTCCACGTGAACTGTCCTTTTTTGATGGCTTCGAAGAATGGACGGCATTTGTCCCCCGATCTGGATATGAACCGGTTCAGTGCTGCTAGACATCCTGTGAGTCTTTGCACTTCTTTTATTGAACGTGGTGGTTGCATATCCACTATGGCTTTGACTTTTGTTGGATTAGCCTCAATTCCTCGTTGACTAACAAGATGACCCAAGAACTTGCCTGAATGAACTCCAAAGCTACTCTTCTTTGGATTCAGCTTCATGTTGTAGTGTCGAAGAATTTCGAACACTTGGGTCAAGTGTTGGAGATGGTCTTCCTTACGGGGACTTTTGACTACGATGTCATCAACGTAGACCTCTACTGTATCTCCAATTTGCTGGTCGAACATTTTGTTCACCAGCCTTTGATAAGTTGCCCCGGCGTTGATGAGGCCGAAGGGCATTCTCTTCCAGCATTGCAAGTTTTTATTAGTGTAAAAAGTTGTGCTTTCTTGATCGTCAGGATGCATTGGGATTTGATGATACCCTGCAAAAGTATCCATGAATGTTAGCATTTTGTGACCCGCAGTGCTGTCCACCAATTGATCGATGTGCGGGAGAGGAAAGTTGTCCTTCGGGCATGCTGCATTCAGATCTGTAAAGTCTATGCATAGCCTCCAGGTTCCGTTTGACTTCCTCACCAGCACGGGGTTTGCTACCCATTGTGGACAAACTGCTTGACGGATCAGATCGTTGTCTAACAGCTTTTTAACTTCTTCATTCAGGGCTTGATACTTGTCTGGGCCATACTTCCGTCGTTTCTGATGGATGGGCCTCTTTGCATGGTTAATGTTTAGCTTGTGGCAAGCATGTTTCAGATCTATCCCCACCATGTCTGCATGAGACCAAGCAAAAACATCTTGATTTTTGCTGAGGAACCCTTTCATTCGGAACCTGTAAGGCTCAGGGAGCTCAGATCCTATGTATAATTCGAGATCCGGGTTTTCAGGATTAACTTTGAACGCCTCCAGCTCTTCGACTGGAGTTGCTCATCGTTTTTGTCCTTTCCACCGAGGATCAAGTATTGGCCCCTCAGAGTTGAAATCATTCTCGATGTTCATTGGTTATGCCCCCAGGCGGGGATCTAGATCTTTCGTTGGCCCTGATTCGTTGTTGGTAGTCAACACCTGGCCCTCCATGCCTTCGGAAGAATGTTGCTCGTCACCACCCCTTAGTTGTTCGTCAGGATGATGTTCCTCATGGGTGGTGAGGAGTTGTTCGTCCAACACCTGCTCGTCATGATGTTGTTCGTCCGTATCCATGTGGTCGTCCATGTCCATCATGTTCTCCAATATTGATGGTTCATCAACTGGATAACTGGTTGTGGCCTCCATCATGGATACTTGCGCATGTTTTGCTTGCATTTGTAAGAGGCATTCCCGAGCCTTTCTTTGATCTCCTTTAACTGTGCCTGCTCCACTTGCTGTTGGGAATTTCAAACAATAATGGTAAGTTGAACAGGCAGCTTTAAATTCATTCAAAAAAGGTTGACCAAGGAACCCGTTGTAAGTTGATTCCTGATTTACGACCAAGAAATCAATCATTCTAGTAATATTCTTTTCGGGTTCCTCGATCGTTACAAGTTATACAAGCAAAGAAATTTCTCCCAACGGGACTGTCACTGTATTTCCGAAGCCTAGAATTCTATGGTTTGAGTCCCGGATATGGGCTGAAAAGTCTCCCAGTTTATCGAGTGTGCTTTTGAACAAGATGTTGGTATATGCTCCAGTGTCGACCAACAATCTATGGACTCGAGTCCCCATGATCTTTGCGCAAATTACAAGTGAATCGTTGTGTGGGGTCAAAACTCCTTCTAGATCTTTTTCCGTGAAGGTCAGTTCTGCCGTCTGCATGATAGATGGTTTGACTCCCATTTCCTGGACTTGGTCGATCGCTCGTAATTCAGCCTTTTTTTTCCTGTTGGAGATTGGCGGTCGTCCATCAGAACATCCTCCTGCGGGACCTGCAGGTTCCATCATGTATAAATCTTCCAACGGACGAGTAGGGATGGCAGGAACTGGTCGCGCCGGTTTATTGTTCTGAGGTTGATCATCTTCATCCTCAGAGTTGTTCTCCCGGATTCTCTTCCCGGGTTGTCTTTTGACAAAATCGGAGAGCTTTCCGTCCTCGTAGAAACGCCAGAGCTGTCTGAGCAAATCTCTACATTCACTTGTAAAGTGCCCCACGCTTTGATGGTAGGCATAATACTTGTTAGGATTGAGTTTGCCAGTGTCTTGGCGAATTTTCCGGGGAGGGGAGAGCAACTCCTTATCCTTCACATTCTCATAAACAGTATTGACTGACACTGTTAGCACCTAATTCAACTTTTCTTTGAGTTCTGTCCCTTCAGTGAATGCTTTCATGTTTTTAGGGACTCGATAGCTTGTTGCACCAGGTTTTTTGTTGTTTTCCTTGGGGTCGACTTTGTTCTCCCCCAAGTTTGATTGCAGGGCTTCATGCATAGAAACGAATATGCCGGCCTGATTTCTGAACTCGGCGTAGCTTCTTGGGCATTTCAGATGTACCTCTTTCCATAACTTTGACCCTTTCTTCAATCCTGCCATTATAGCAACAATTTTTGTATCCTCGCTGACGGGCTCACCCTCCAATAGCACTTTGTCAAACCTTTCCATGAATGCCCGATCTGATTCGTCTTCATTTTGTTTTAGGTCTGACAACCGGTGTTTCTGGGACAAATATGATCCCGCCGTTGAGAAATGAGACAGGAACTCCCGACTCAGCTGAGTGAATGAATGGATGGATGCTGGTGGCAATGCTGAGAACCATTTGTGCACCCGATCTCCCAAGGTTAACGGGAAATTTTGGCATTGAGTGGCATCGCTAGCTCCCACCGAGACCATATAGTCCGAGTATTTTGTTAGATGAACTCTGGGATCAGCAAGGCCGTCATATTGAATGCTTGCAGGGAATTGGACTTTCTTTTGAATCGGGGCTTTCAGAATGTAGGTTGATAATGGTGAAGATGGCAAGCTGGTCGTCCCTACACCTCTTTGCTGGTCCAATTGTCCTTGCATATTTTCTATCGCCCTCCTCAAGCTTGATAGCTCATCCAGAGATGCCCCCTGACTTGGAGGCTGTTCGGCGAACAAAGGTACAAACCTTTCTGTTCGTCGCAGTCCCTCACTTGGAGAAGGCAAATCCTGGAGCTTCTTTTTAGGGTTGCTCGCCGCATTAGGTCCCAAACGCCTAAAGGCAGATTGAGAAAGTCTTTCATGGACCGAAGGGCGTGGCTGTTCAAATGTTGCTCGCCCATGTCCCTCTTCCTGGCGAGCAACTTTCTCTTGTTGTTGGGGTTGGCCAAGTCTGTCCTGGGCACTGGAGCGTGTTGTTCCGTGGCTCGACATTGTTGTTCGCCCGCGAGCAGACTCTGCTTGGCCCTCCCTTGGCTCGTCCATCTTAGCCTTGCCCTTGTCCCGTCTGATCTGGGCACTGTTTACCTCGTGTTGCTCGCCCCTTGTTAATCTGGCCCTAACAACCTCCAAGGGTCTATCTTTAGGCCTTGCCTGTGAAGGCTTATTCTGTTCTTGCTGTCTCTGAAGAGCCTGGAGAGCAGCAATGGTTTTAGCCAGTTCACTAGGGTTGTTCGCCAGGGCCTCCATTTCAGGCGGGAAATTATGGGTTATGGCCGTGTGCTGTGATCTATTCACATGTCTGGGATTTTGATCCTGGTGGTCGGCCGACGAGGCTCGGGTGGGAGATGCTCTCCTTGACAAACGTGATGCTTGGGTTTCCTTTGATTGAGGCATTTGAATTAGATTGTTCTTTAATTTTAATATTGAAGAACACCAAGAACACCTTTGCTTGAATCTTCAAGTATTTCTTGAGGTTTTCTTTGAATCTTCAAGTTTTCAACTTGAAGTTCTTGAGTAATTATACTAACCGGAGGTTCGACTCCCTTCTTCTAGCGCCAAATTGTTGGTGAACGAATCTAATCGTAAGGATTAGTGGCTGTTTTAATCCGTTTTTACGTCACCAATCAATATCGTGTGATTGATTACCACCGTAAATGGTAAATCGGGGTGTGAATTTATCGAATTTAAAGTTAGACTTATTTCGTGTATGTGTAGGTTAGGGTGTGTTTATGTGTGTATTTTTGTCTGAAATTCGAAATTATATCAATAAGCTGGAGAACAACTATTTATAGAGGCTAGCAAGCATGAGGTGCTACTGACTCTTGGTCTCCCTAGCTTGTATGTCTGACATGTGTCCTTTGACCTTAGTTTGACCTTATCTAAGCTGAATCTTAGTTACAAAGTCTTCTTTTGGGCCTTATCTCGGACTCATTGTTGTTCGCCTAGGTCGGCTTGACTGATCTTGATGACCCTTCAACTGAAAGTTGTTCGCCTCTTGAGGTTGTACTTTGGAAGTTGTTCGCCTTATGGCTTCGTTCAGCTTGGCTTTGAGATCTTAGTCCTTTGTTCATGTGCACACCTCTTTGGCTGATTGTTGTATCATATTTTGACTAAGTTGCTCGTCATTGGTGACTTCACGGTTGGCTCATCCTTGGTCTCGGGTCTTAAAACCTGTTCGTCTATTAGTTGTTCGTCGGGGGAGTTGTTCGTCACTTTATACACCTCCCAGATTGGTTAATGCACCCAAATCGTGATTTTCTTTGTTTAGACCTTAATTGTTGTTCGCTCCATATTAGATGATGTTCGCCTATCAACAATATAGATTAGATGTTTTGAAGATGTTAAAACAAGAACTTGTAATAGGACTAGCTGAACCTGTTAGTCAGCTACAGATTAGTCTAGGTCTAGAATAGGTCTTTGGTTAAGGGGGAAGAAATCTGTGCAGATCAGATGAGGTGACCAGATGAGATGTCCAGATCAGAGTAGAGGAGTCTGACCAGAGGAGTCTGCCAGAGGAGTCTGACCAGAGGAGTCTGCCAGAGGAGTCTGACCAGAGGAGTCTGACCAGAGGAGTCTTACCAGAGGAGTATGCCAGAAGACCTCTCCTAGATGAGGTTCAGTGCAGAAATGTCACCAGACCAGACCAGAAGACCCCAGACCAGACGAGTCCTGATCAGATGAGGGAGACGGATTAGTTCACCCACATGTAGGGGTGAGCATCGGTCGGTTCGGTCACCGAACCGAACAGTGATAACCGAAATAACCGAATTTTCATAATTAGTAATCGAAACCGAGCGAAATAATGTAAAACCGATATGTAACCGAACCGAAAATTTCGGTTCGGTTACGGTTATTAACCGAATAACCGAAATATTATCACTTTTTTTTCTTTTTCTTTTTTTTCTTTTTAAACCATAAATATCTAACTTATTCAGCCTAAACAAATTAATAAAAAAATTATTAGCCCAATCTGCAATTCTATTGATTAATAATTATGCAATTCATTAAAATATAATCAAGCTTTTATAACAATATATAATCTACCATGCATCAAAAAAATAAAAATAAAATTTCAAACTTCAATTTATATCAAATAAATTAAGACTAGTGATGTAAGAGATAAGAAAATATAAAAATATTTGGAGTAATATTAAATATTTAATAATTTAGTATTATAAATTATATAATTTATATTATATCGGTTTTCGGTTATTATTCGGTTGTAACTGTAAAATAACCGAAACCGAACCGAAAACCGAAATTTCTAATATTGAAAACCATAACCAAACCGATAACCGAATAACCGAACCGAATTTTAAATTTCGGTTTGGTTCGGTCGGTTAATTCGGTTTTATCCGAATACTGCAAACCCCTACCCACATGGAGGCTGCGTGTAATCTGGAGACAAGGAGATCTTGGAGTTTCAGTGATGGAGAAGAAGCAATCTAGAGAGTCAACTGATAGGAGGATTGATTGATTGATTGATTGATTGGTATCAATCTTGGAAGATCCAATCAATGGAGGAGATCAATCAATCAATATAATCAATCTGTGATTGATTATATTCCTCCAATTATGATTGTTTGAATTTCTAGCTTCCAACGGCTAGTTGATTCTTACAACTATAAATAGGAGTGTTTTGGATGAGTTCATTAGAAAAACAAGAGTCGGGCAAGAGCACAAAGACACACGAACTCTCCCATCACTCAACTTTGTTCATTCACATATATACACTCTTTAGGAGTTTTTTAGTTGGAGATTTACTCAACCTATTCACTACTTAGAAAGGTTGTTGTAAGCAAGTTGTACGAAGGAGCTGGTACTTCCCAATTCCAGTGGTTCGTGAGTAAGTTGGTTGGAGAGAAAGTCCCCTTTGGAGAAAGAGAGAGTGGATGTAGGACCTGTTGTCCGAACCACTATAAATCCTGGTGTTATTTATTTTCTGCACTTTAGATCTGCATTTCTTTTAGCACTTACCTTAAAATTTGGTTTTTCATTAAAATAAAACTAAAAACGCTTTCCGTTGGATAACATTTTTGGGACCAACAAGTGGTATCAGAGCAGTGTGTCCTAGACCACTGCTTTGAAAAGATTTTGGTGGTCACCAGGACAGATCCAATTTTTTGAAAAACCCAAATATTTTTTTGTGCTAACAATTTCTTGCAGAAATGGGTTCGAAGAAAAGTAGTAAAAGATACACTAGGAGTCACTCCAAAAAAAGCTTCACAACCGAGGAAGAAGAGGTATCCACTTCTGGTTCATCATCAAATTTTGGACCAAGCGAAGAGATATGTCTTGTGACAAATGAGGTATGTAATCGAACTCCCTCTTCTTCTTATTCTTCTTTTTCTGAACAATCAGAGGAGTCTTATACGCAAAATTTGCTATTAGATCTCCAAAAATCTGTACAACTTTGTCAAAAGTTGGAAGATGAGAACACAAAGCTGAAAGCAGAAAATCAGAAGCTTTCACAATGTTTAGGCAACCCAACTGATCTACCAGCTGAACAGGTTCAAACACTGGTAGAAGAGTCCACTGACTTGAAAACCAGATGTGATGAACAAACTAAGCTGATAGAAAAGTTGATTGTTGAAAATATTGAGAAAGATAATGAATATACTCTGCTAAAAGCTAAGTTCGATGAACTCTTCCATCAAAACAAAATTGTAAAAGATAGTGAGGATAAGCTCAAGCTGAGACTGGAGCAGCTGACTACAGCACACAATGATGTGTCACACATAGCTGCCTCATCTCAAAGAGAGCATGATAAAATAGGCCTTGGTTATTCCAACCCTGAATCCTCACATGTTTAGGAAGAAGAACATCCTAGAAATTTTATTGATAAAGGTAAGAGGTCAGCTGACCAGGCAACTCAGCCTAATGGGCAGATGACTACTGAAACTCAAAAAACCAAAAGGCAGAAGAGGAAATTTAAGAAGGGTTATACCCAGAATAAAAGACCTCAGTCTGGCCAGCAGAGTAGAAGACAGTCTGGATCTTCTCAAAAGAGGCAGAACCAGATGACTCCTACTCACCTGCAGAAGACTTTCAAGTCATCTGCCAGACCAGCTGGAACCTTTGATGGTTCTAGTAAAACTTATCCTTATCAAAAGAATTTCAAGACTGTTGATTTAAGACAAGTTTCTTCTTCTACTGGACAAGCTCATAAGAGAAGAAGAGCCTCTAGAAGAAATAACCATGTCAAAGGTTCTTTTATTGAGTGTGTTTTTGTGGATATGTATGGAAGAAAGATAAGATCACCTGATTCAAAAAGGGATGATCTATTCTTGTGGCTTCCTAAAAATTGTGCTAACCCCCCTGGACCCAGAAGGGTACTAAAAACTTGGTTGCCTGCAGATACACAAAAAGACCAGCTGATGTTTTGCCCCAATATCAGCAGAGCATACTTTGAGGGGGAAGATCAGTTGACCCAGCCTGCTAGATTCTTTATCTTGATAATTTCAAATATTTTGATGGTCCCGTTTTCGAAGGGCAAAATGGGAATTCAGGAGCAAATATTTTTTTTTAAACCTTTGCGTCGCACCCTGACTGAGTTCAGTGACGGAATACTCAAGTCACTGCATTGCTGAGAGTCAGAGCTATCAAGTCAGTGATGAGACTTGAAAGCTCAGGCTCTCAACAAGGCAGTGACTCGAGAGACTGAACTCTCGAGTGCCTTGCCTGATTTAGTCAGTGAGATGGAATCTCCCTGACCTGAATGCTTAACTAAAGTTCCTTTTTAAACAATGCTCTCAGTGAGCAGATTTTCGCAATACTTTAGAAGAAAAGACATTCCAAATAATAACACTTGGTTTAACGTGGTTCGGAGACTCAAGCTCTTACATCCACGGCCTGATTTAACAGGAAATCCACTCCTTTGGATTCTTGTTTTTAACGTGCCAAGGTGCACTTACAACCGGACTCATGCCACTCCCTGGGCTGCCTCTCTCCTTTTAACAACTTACTCCCAACAAGCCTGACAAGAGGGTTTTGGTTTCGGTTAGGGTTTTCTCCAACTAGGTGAGGTTTTCCCTTTACAATGTGTTAGCCAATAGCTAAGATAGGGAAAACCTCTCTAAGCCTAGAGTTACAAGCTGAGCACTCTTATGTATATATTTGTGAACTCTCAGTGTATAGATATGAGTAGAACCTCCTTATATCTCCCATGCACGTATGCTACTACTCACACTCTCAGCTCGTAGGTGTTTGTTTTTCTTACAAGATACAACAATACAACTCTCAAACAAAACACAACACACTCTAACAACAAGCTATGAGCTTGTATTTATAATGGGGATTCAAATGTATCCGTTGGAGAGGAAATACATTTGAATCCAGCATTAAATGGTTTCAACCACTTTTCTTGGAATGCGGCCTTGTCAGTGTCAGATTCACTGCCTTGTGTTGATTGGTCCACGTGGCCTGGATTCACGGATCTTTGATTCAGTGGGTTTGACTAAGACCCACTGACTTTAGGTAGCTTTCTCCTTCACTGACATGATGATCTTCAGTTGGACTGACTCGTCCTCAGTGTAGTTGTCCTTCAGGGACTATTTGAAGATCTTTCCAGGAAGTTTGTCATAAGGCTGAATGACAAACTTCCCTGACCACAGTAGCCTGACTCCTTCAGGGCCTACTTGGTGCAGCACTGATCCACCTGATCAGGCTCTTCACTGAGTGGTCCACCAGACTTGGCTTAGATCAGCCTGACTTACACTCAGTGGGACTTCCTTCAGGCTTCTCTTCAGGTTCAGGTCTTTCTTCATTGGCTTCAGTCAGTTCTTCTTGAGATGTCATCTTGACTTTCTCAGGCTGTCAGTGAGTTCCCCCTTGCTGAGTTCCCCCTCAACTGAGTGCTTCCTCAGCTAAGTTTTTCTCATATTACAACCTGTCTAACTGAATAAACAAACTATCCTGACCTGATTCTAAAGATACTATCCTGACTGCTTTCAAACCTATTACATGTTGTTTTGGAAAATCATCAAAACTAAACATATCCCAACAATTTCCCCCTTTTTGATGATTCCAAAACTTCTAACCAAATGATTTTCTATTACAAGAATATTGTCAGAGTACAGGTAATAATTTGAAATATGCAGGAATTCCCATAGTTTAAAACATTTAAGATCTGTTCGGTTGACCATTTTTCTTAACAAAACTGGATCAGTGGTCATGTGAACAACCCGCTCTGATACCAATTGATGGTCCCGTTTTCGAAGGGCAAAATGGGAATTCAGGAGCAAATATTTTTTTTTAAACCTTTGCATCGCACCCTGACTGAGTTCAGTGACGGAATACTCAAGTCACTGCGTTGCTGAGAGTCAGAGCTATCAAGTCAGTGATGAGACTTGAAAGCTCAGGCTCTCAACAAGGCAGTGACTCGAGAGACTGAACTCTCGAGTGCCTTGCCTGATTTAGTCAGTGAGATGGAATCTCCCTGACCTGAATGCTTAACTAAAGTTCCTTTTTAAACAATGCTCTCAGTGAGCAGATTTTCGCAATACTTTAGAAGAAAAGACATTCCAAATAATAACACTTGGTTTAACGTGGTTCGGAGACTCAAGCTCTTACATCCACGGCCTGATTTAACAGGAAATCCACTCCTTTGGATTCTTGTTTTTAACGTGCCAAGGTGCACTTACAACCGGACTCACGCCACTCCCTGGGCTGCCTCTCTCCTTTTAACAACTTACTCCCAACAAGCCTGACAAGAGGGTTTTGGTTTCGGTTAGGGTTTTCTCCAACTAGGTGAGGTTTTCCCTTTACAATGTGTTAGCCAATAGCTAAGATAGGGAAAACCTCTCTAAGCCTAGAGTTACAAGCTGAGCACTCTTATGTATATATTTGTGAACTCTCAGTGTATAGATATGAGTAGAACCTCCTTATATCTCCCATGCACGTATGCTACTACTCACACTCTCAGCTCGTAGGTGTTTGTTTTTCTTACAAGATACAATAATACAACTCTCAAACAAAACACAACACACTCTAACAACAAGCTATGAGCTTGTATTTATAATGGGGATTCAAATGTATCCGTTGGAGAGGAAATACATTTGAATCCAGCATTAAATGGTTTCAACCACTTTTCTTGGAATGCGGCCTTGTCAGTGTCAGATTCACTGCCTTGTGTTGATTGGTCCACGTGGCCTAGATTCACGGATCTTTGATTCAGTGGGTTTGACTAAGACCCACTGACTTTAGGTAGCTTTCTCCTTCACTGACATGATGATCTTCAGTTGGACTGACTCGTCCTCAGTGTAGTTGTCCTTCAGGGACTATTTGAAGATCTTTCCAGGAAGTTTGTCATAAGGCTGAATGACAAACTTCCCTGACCACAGTAGCCTGACTCCTTCAGGGCCTACTTGGTGCAGCACTGATCCACCTGATCAGGCTCTTCACTGAGTGGTCCACCAGACTTGGCTTAGATCAGCCTGACTTACACTCAGTGGGACTTCCTTCAGGCTTCTCTTCAGGTTCAGGTCTTTCTTCATTGGCTTCAGTCAGTTCTTCTTGAGATGTCATCTTGACTTTCTCAGGCTGTCAGTGAGTTCCCCCTTGCTGAGTTCCCCCTCAACTGAGTGCTTCCTCAGCTAAGTTCTTCTCATATTACAACCTGTCTAACTGAATAAACAAACTATCCTGACCTGATTCTAAAGATACTATCCTGACTGCTTTCAAACCTATTACATGTTGTTTTGGAAAATCATCAAAACTAAACATATCCCAACATATTTCTTGTCTTGCTTTATTTAAGTTCTTTCAGTTTTAACATCATCAAAAAGGGGGAAATTGTTAGGATATAGATTAGATGTTTTGAAGATGTTAAAATAAGAACTTGTAATAGGACTACCTGAACCTGTTAGTCAGCTACAGATTAGTCTAGGTCTAGAATAGGTCTTTGGTTAAGGGGGAAGAAATCTGTGCAGATCAGATGAGGTGACTAGATGAGATGTCCAGATCAGAGCAGAGGAGTCTGACCAGAGGAGTCTTACCAGAGGAGTATGCTAGAAGACCTCTCCCAGATGAGGTTCAGTGCAGAAATGTCACCAGACCAGACGAGTCCTGACCAGATGAGGGAGACGGATTAGTTCACCCACATGGAGGCTGCGTGTAATCTGGAGACAAGGAGATCTTGGAGTTTCAATGATAGAGAAGAAGCAATATAGAGAGTCAACTGATAAGAGGATTGATTGATTGATTGGTATCAATCTTGGAAGATCCAATCAATGGAGGAGATCAATCAATCAATATAATCAATCTGTGATTGATTATATTCCTCCAATTATGGTTGTTTGAATTTCTAGCTTCCAACGGCTAGTTGATTCTTACAACTATAAATAGGAGTGTTTTGGATGAGTTCATTAGAAAAACAAGAGTCGGGCAAGAGCACAAAGACACACGAACTCTCCCATCACTCAACTTTGTTCATTCACGTATATACACTCTTTAGGAGTTTTTTAGTTGGAGATTTACTCAACCTATTCACTACTTAGAAAGGTTGTTGTAAGCAAGTTGTACAAAGGAGCTGGTACTTCCCAATTCCAGTGGTTCGTGAGTAAGTTGGTTGGAGAGAAAGTCCCTTTTGGAGAAAGGGAGAGTGGACGTAGGACCTGTTGTCCGAACCACTATAAATCCTGGTGTTATTTATTTTCTGCACTTTAGATCTGCATTTCTTTTAGCACTTACCTTAAAATTTGGTTTTTCATTAAAATAAACTCAAAACGCTTTCCGTTGGATAACCTTTTTGGGACCAACATTGGCTATTGTAGTTACACTCCCCTTACGTTCTACCAAGTTATGAAAATGCTTCCTATCTCTTAAGATTGTATGTGTGGTGGCGCTATCTACCAAACATAAATCACTATTTGCATCCATCATGCTAGAGGAAAAGGCTCAAACCTAATAGCTGATATGTTTACAAGCTTGTTGGTGATCAAATTTAATCGGATGGATTATTGGCTATCTAGTTCGGTTTAGGACCACCAAATAAGAACGTGTGATTGATTACCACCGTAAATGGTAAATCGAGGGTTCGGGTTATGAAATCGTAAATACGAAAGTCAAAATCGCATTAATTTCGTATGTGTGCACGTTTAGGTGTGTTTGTGTGTGTTTTGGGAGTATTTGTGAATTTGAACTTGTATTTCTTAGCTGGAGAACAAGTATTTATAGAGACTAACAAGCAGGAGGTGTCCAAGACTCTTGGACTTCCTAGCTTGCATGCTAGACAAGTGTCCTTTGACCTTGTTTGACCTTATCTAAGCTGAATCTTAGTTACAAAGTCTTCTTTGGTCTTATCTCGGATTCATTGTTGTTCGTCCAGGTCGGCTTGATTTGTCCAGGAGGAAACAACATGATAAAAGTTGTTCGCTTTATGAGAGTACGGTATCATAGTTGTTCGCATGTATTTCTTGCTATGATGAGCTTAGGAATCCTGGTTCCTTGCTCGTCTATATGCACCTCTTAGGCTAGTAGATACACCATCTTTTGGTAGAGTTGCTCGTCACCAGAGATCAGGCAGAATATTCTTCTGGTCCTGGGTCTTAAAACCTGTTCGTCAATAAGTTATTCGTCGATGGAGTTGCTTGCCTCTTCATACACCTCTCGGATTGATGTATGCACCCTAATCTTGATTTTCTTTGTTAAGTGCTCGTTCTTGTTTGCACCATAGTGATTGATGTTCGTCTATCAACAATTGCCCCCTATCCTGACCAGGTGTTGCTACAGACGAGCATCTTTGGGCGAGCAACAGTAGTTAGGATATCAAACTGATGAAGATTTGGATGAACATCATTGATCTTGGCGAACAACAATAGGTTCGTCGTTTCGCCTCCCCAAGATCCGGGGGATGCACGAGGATGACGTGGACGGCATGATTGCATGCCGCCCACACGCGATCAGTCCCGAGGCCACGCGCCCCTACATTTATTTGTAGGTCCTCCACCTTTTCTTGATTTTGCAAATGACCCCCGTCTTTTGTCGCTTTAACCCCCAATTTTTGGGAAAATTGCGGGTTTTACCCTGTTTTTCCTTAGGGTATAAATAGAAGTGGAAAATGAAAATTTTCCCACTCCTTTCCTTCTTGGTACAGTACTTCATCGTCTCCAAGCTTCCTCCGGCGATTTCAAGCTTTTCTCCGGCGATTACTCCGATTTTGTGTCTTCAATTCGATTCCCAGGTAGTACTTTTGTTTTTATCACTTAATTCTCTCTTTTTATTCTTTTTTCCTTAAAAAAAACCCCATCGCCACCGTGTGGAGGTTAGTGCCACCGTCTTCTTCAAAAATCGCCGCCGTCTGTAAATAATTCCGCTGCTGTCCTAATTTTTGCCCCCATTTTTCTCCTCAATTCCCTATGTCTTCACAGTCGAGCAATAAATCTGAAGAAACCCTTTATCCCCTTTTTCCCATTGTGACATATGAAAACCAACCCCCATTTGAGATTTCTTCGGCATCAACCCCCAACATTGACTCAGTTGTTCGATCGTTGGAGGATACTTGTGCTCGCCCATCTGGGAGGGAAGTGGTTACTGTTGCGAGCAGGGATTCCGACGAGGGCTCTTCGTCCAGCTCTGAATTGGAGGAAGATCCTGAATTCGACGAGCATACTCATGAGTTCTTGGAGGGGATAGGCTTTCCGCATCCCAAAATGTTGGAAAATGAGATCCCGTCTGGAGTTGCTCGCCCCTTCGAATAGCGAACATATGCGGAGGATTATGCGAACAACTTTTCCCATTCAGAGCGACAAGTTATGGACTTGGTGAAAACTGATTTCCAGGCGAGCAAGATCAAAAGTGTTGTTCTCAAGGAAGATCTGGACTCGATCCGAGAAATGTATAAAATCCCCTTTGATATTCATATGTGGGCTCCTAAGAGGAAGGAGAGAGTTGATCGCCCACCCCCAGGATGTACTGCAATCAACATCCATACACTGATGCCCGGGCTGAGGCTGTCGTTGCCCCCAGTTGTTGGTCATTTTCTAGAGGCGACCAACCTTGCTATTACTCAGATCACGCCAATTGGGTGGATGAACCTGCTCGGCTCGATGTGCCTGTTCGCCCTGGAAGGATATGTTGATCGCATCACTGCGGAGGAGATCAACTATCTCATAACGATCACCAAGTACCCCATAGGCGAGGAAGGATACTACTACCTCAAGGCCCGGACTGGGCTTAAGATAGTAGAAGGGGTGCCGAATAAGATTCGGGACTGGAAGCAACACTTCTTTTTCATTGAGGGTGATTGGTGAGCATCTTCTGGTCCACACGATGGCATTGGGCGAATAAACTCTCCCGCTTCTTATGGACCAATTAGACGTAAGTTTATCTCTGTTCATTTTTGAACTGTATTGTTCTAATTTAACTCTTCTTGTTTGCTCGCAGGCCCTCGATTGCTCAAGTGGAACACAGAGGGAGAGGAGATTGGTTCAGAGTTTCTTTTCACTTCCTGTTTGGTCGGCTTGCGAAATAGAGCAGATAGGACCATTCAATACTTGAGCGAGGAGAAGTGCCAAAAAGTTGCTTGCCTTCTCACATACCCTCATCACCTCGAGGCCATAGTTGAGGTGCCCCCAGGTATGGATTTTTACCAACTCTCGTAAGTTTATTTGTTCGCTCAGGAGGGGTTTAGTGAAAACTTGTTCGCCCACTTCATAATCTAACTTTTCTTCTTTTTTTTTTAGCCGAGCAAGTTACGGTAGCAGTTCCCTCCTGTTTTGGTCTCCTTGAACAGAGAGTGCACGAGATGCCTCCGCCCAAAGAGAGGAAGATAAAGGGGGACCCCCCTTCCAAAGTACTTGCGATGACGAACAAGCCCGAGGGGGCCAAGGTTCCTCGGCAGGCGGCCCCTTCTGGTCATGCTCGCCAACACCTCCTTTCCCGACCCCCCCTCACGGGGGAAAACGTTTAAAACGGGCTGACGGGACCCACGTGGCACAAGACATCCCAGCTGGCACTAAGGGGAAGGAGAAAGTGGGCAAGAATCTTGCTCGCCCCAAAGAAGAAGTTGCTCGTCGCTCCTCAGTCGAGCCTGCTGAGAGGACGGGCAAAGCTGGAAAGGATGCCACCCCATCCGTGGCCTAGAGGACATCACTCTCCTCAGTTGGGATGATCGCAAATTTACTGAGTAAGTATTCTTCTATGCCGAGCAGGATCCATTTTTCTTTTTCTTTTTTTAAATTTCTAAGTGTAGTGTACTTTCTTGTTCGCAGATACTGGCCCGAAGACCATCCTGGGTGAGCAAATGATGTCCATCAGTATGCTTGTTTCAAGACTCCCGTTAACATAAGGGAGATCCCAGTCGACCATGTTCGCAGGGCGACAGAGTTGATCGCCCGGGCCTGGACGAGACCCATGGAGAAGACTATCTCCATGCAAGGACTGGCTAATAATTTCCATCTCTCGATGATGCATCACGCCAATGGCTTTGTTACCGCTCAAAAGGCGATGGCCCAGCTGGCCGAGCAAGAAGAAGCTGTTCGCCGGTATGCCAGCACTGCTCGTCAGCTTACTGAGGAAAAGGACAACATTGTCAATAATTACGAGGCAAAACTTGCTCGCTTGAACACCCAGCTCTCTCTCACCCTCGACTCGGAGAAGAAACATCTCGACGACATTCAGAGTTTGTCCGCCGAGCTAAAATGCAAAGACGCCTTGCTCGAAGAAGGGGGAAGAGGTTATCCGCTGCCGAGCAAAGAATTGCGGAGCTCGAAGCAGAAAATGCTCGCCTCAGGGAGGTGGAGGTCAGCACCTTTACCCGCGAGCAACTGGAAGCCGAGCTACAAGCCCGGTCTGTCCCCATCTCCAATTTGGGATATATCTGTGCTTACGCCGACTGTATTCGTCTGGCCGATGCGTACGATTACAACGACATGGTAGAGGAGATGGGCAAAGACTTGACTGAGTTCGTGGAGAACTATCCCCCGCCGAACAACATCGAGATCCAACTGGGGGATATGGTTGAGTTAGGGGTCAAGATTGATAAACTTGACCCTAGCATCATTGTTACTCGCCCTCCAGTTCCAGTCAATGAGGGCGAGCAAGCCGCTGATGAGGAGCCGGCTACCGTTGACGAGCAGGTTGCTAAGGAGCTGGAACAAAAAGCTGCAGAGGACATGGCCAGGGATATGATTATTGATCCTACTGTCGAACAAGCTTCTGATCTTCCCCCTGGCGAGCAGCAATAGTCTTAGGACTTAGAATTTCTCATCTTCTCTTCTTTTTGTAATAGTTGCTCGGTAGGCTCTTCCTTGTAGTTGTCCGTTTTTGTAGTATTTAACCTTTGTACTATTTTTTAGGCTCAATGCCTTTTATTTAATGAATGTCTTTCTTTTGTTCGCTCATTTTCTTTTTGTATGTTAATTTCTTTTATATTTTTGCTTAATGCTTTTGCAATTATAACATATAATATTGGGTTTTGTTCGATTTGAACTTTGCCTTTTAGTAGAATAAGGGTTTAGCCTTAGGTTTTGCTCATCTTACAAGACGAACAACCTTTAACTGGTTTTGGTCCTCAAAATGGACTTATACCTCGAGCTTTGGACTTTTCTTTCAACGAACAACTATATTTACATTGTGAAAAAATTACAAGTGTTATAAGATTGTTCATCACTAACATATACATTCTGACGAACAACTTTGAACACTAAACAAAACATGCTCGCTTATAACATTTTTGCCGAGCAACTTTGTCTAAAAAACAAGATATGAAACAGCACTAGACTATACAATGTGCCGAACAACTTTTCATTCTACACTTAGCAAAAATTTCAAAAAATTTAGGCAAGTTTTTGGTTCATTCGCTTCACTTGCCCCCCCAAGACATTTGTTCGCCCAATCAAGAACTTGTTCGACTTATTGGTAGTACTTCTTTAGATGCACAGCATTCCAGGAGTATTGGGCCGGCTTGCCTTCCATATCTTCGATATCATACACGCCATTAAGGAACTTATCCGTTATACGATACGGGCCTTCCCAAGTTGGTCCCAATACACCTGGAGGTTGGGCGAGCAACTTTCTTAGAACCAAATCTCCAACTCTGAATTCCCTAATTTTACCATGGGAACTATAATAGCGTTCTTCTCGTTGCTTATAGGTAGCATTTTTTAGCTCGGCACTTACTTTTTTTCTTCGAGCAAATCCATTTCAATATCTAGAGCTGAGTTGTTCGCCTGCTCATCAAAGTTGGTCGTCCTGATAGTGTTGGTCTTCAATTCAATAGGTATCACTGCTTCTGTTCCGAAAGCCATTGCAAAAGGTGTTTCTCCGGTGCTTGACCTGGGAGAAACTTTGTAAGCCCACAAGACTTCCGGAAGTTCTTCAGACCAACTGCGTTTGCTCTCCGCCAGCCGTACCTTTAACGTGTGCTTAATAATTTTATTAACAACCTCGACTTGTCCATTTGATTGGGGATGATAGGGAGTAGAATAGTGTTTCTTGATCCCCCACTTCGTACAGAAGTCTCTCAATTCTTGTCCATCAAACTGTGGACCATTGTCTGTCACGATTGTTTGCGGAACCCCGAAACGACAGACAATGTTCTTCCAAATGAAGTTGATCATTTTCTGCTGCGAAATCTTTGCCATGGCCTCTGCTTCTTCCTATTCTATATAATAATCGACTGCCACGATGGCAAATCGAATATTTCCAACTCCTGCCGGGAAGGGACCAATAATGTTCATTCTCCATCTTGCAAACGGCCATGGGTTGTAAACTGATACGAGCTCCTGAGCCGAGGTATGAATGATCGGAGTAAAAATCTGGCATTGATGACAAGTTTTTGCTTTCTTGATTGCGTCCTGACGTAAAGTTGGCCAATAATAGCCTTGTCTGATAGTCTTGTACGCCAAGGCTTGCCCCCCAGTATGATTTCCGCATACTCCGGCATGTATTTCTTCGAGTATTGCTCATCCTTGCCCCCTAGGCAAACATTTAAGAAGTGGGATCGATATTTCTCTTTTGTAAAGCTGCTCGCCTACCAGAGTATATCTGGCGGCTTGCTTTGTTAGCTTGGCATCTTCAAAAGAGTTGTTTGGTTTTTTCCCACTTTTCAAGTATTTGACTATACTTGCTCTCCAGTCTTCTTCTTCACTTGTTTGTTCGTCCAGTTGGTTGACATTATAACTTGTTGTTGATGGGTCATTCATTTTCGTGATTATAATGTCGGCCAACACTGTTGGCCCTTCACTTGTTGCTAGTCGGGCCAATGTATCGGCTTGAGTGTTGCTCGTCCTCGGAATTTGTTCAATGAAAACTTGATCCAACAAGGACACCAGGTGAGCAACAATTCGCTGATACTCGATCATATGATCGTCTTTGGCCTCGTATTCACCTCAGACTTAGTTCACAATCAATTGTGAGTTGCCGAATATTTGCAACCGTCTGACCCTTACTGCAAGGGATAGGTGGAGACCAGCAATGAGAGCTTCATACTCAGCTTCGTTGTTGGTAGCCATGAAACCAAATCTGATTGCCGAGGTAAATACTTGTCTGTGAGGGCTTATCAGGACTACTCCTGCCCCCGAGGCTACATTGGTTGAAGATCCGTCAACATAAAGATGCCAGGGGTAATCAAGTCCTCTCGTCGGATTTGGTGGGAAAGTTAGTTCGACTATAAAGTCAGCTAGAGCTTACCCTTTGATCGATGTTCGAGGAGCATAGGTCACCCCAAATTGGCTAATCTCTAGTGACCATTTTAATAGACGACCAGCTGTATCGGGGCGATGGAGAATTTGTCTGAGTGGGAAGGTTGTTAGCACTTCGACTTGATGGTCAAAGAAGTATGGTCGTAACTTTCTTACACTCATAACAAGTGCGTATGCCAGCTTTTTGGTTGGAGAGTATTTGATCTCCGCTTCGTGTAAGGCTTGGCTGACGTAGTAGATGGGTTGATGGAATTTGCCGTCCTCCCGCACCAGAACGGAACTGATTGCCACTTCTGACGCTGCCAGGTATAGATAGAGCTTTTCTCCTGGGATGGGTTTTAATAATATTTTAACATCTCCCAAGTAGTCTTTAAGTTGGTCAAACGCCTTTTGACAGTTATTAGTCCACGTGAATTTTCCTTTCTTAATAGCCTCGAAGAATGGACGGCACTTGTCTCCTGATCGGGATATGAACCGATTCAATGTTGTTAGGCACCCCGTGAGCCTTTGCACTTCTTTTACCGAACGTGGTGGTTGCATATCCATGATAGCTTTGACTTTTGTTGGATTGGCCTCAATCCCTCGTTAACTAACAAGATGACCCAGGAATTTGCCAGAATGGACTCCAAAGCTGCTCTTCTTCGGGTTCAGCTTCATGTTGTAATGTCGAAGAATGTCGAACACCTGGGTCAAATGCTGAAGATGGTCTTCTTTCTTGGGACTCTTGACCATGATATCGTCTACGTAGACTTCTACCGTATCTCCAATCTGTTCGTCGAACATCTTGTTCACCAATCTTTGATATGTTGCTCCGGCGTTAATGAGGCCGAAGGGCATTCTCTTCCAACACAGTAAGTTTTTATTCGTATAAAATGCTGTGTTTTCTTGATCGTCTGGATGCATAGGGATTTGATGGTACCCAGCAAAGACATCCATGAACGTTAGCATTTCGTGACCCGCAATACTGTCCACCAATTGATCAATATGGGGGAGAGGAAAGTTGTCCTTCGGGCATGCTGCATTCAGATCCGTAAAATCTATGCATAGCCTCCAGGTCCCGTTTGGTTTCCTCACAAGGACTGGGTTTGCTACCCACTGTGGACAGAGTGCTTGTCGGATTAGATCGTTGTCTAACAACTTCTCCACCTCTCCATTCAAAGCTTGATACTTGTCTGGGCCATACTTTCTTCGTTTTTTATGGACTGGCCTTTTTGCTTGATTGATATTAAGCTTATGGCAAGCATGCTTTGGATCTATTCCCACCATGTCGGCATGAGACCAAGCAAAAACATCTAGATTCTTACCGAGGAATTCTTTCGTTCGGGATCTGTAAGGCTCAGGGAGCTCAGATCCTATGTATAATTCAAGATCTTTGTTTCCAGGATTAACTTTGAACGCCTCCAATTCTTCAACTGAAGTTGCTCGTCGTTTTTGTCCTTTCCAACGAGGATCAATTATTGATCCCTCAGGGTCGAAATCATTTTCAATGTTCATGGGCTCTGCTCCCAGGCGGGGTTCTAGGTTATCTGTTGGTCCTGACCCGTTGTTAGTCAACATATGGCCCTCCAAGTCAACTGGTGAATGTTGCTCGTCACCACCCCGTTGTTGTTCGTCAGATTGAAGTTCCCCATGGGTGGTGATAAGTTGCTCGTCCAACACTTGTTCGTCAAAGTGTTGTTCGTCCATATCCATGTGGTCATCTTCTATGTCCATTATGTTCTCCAGTATTGACGGTTCGTCAACAGGGTAGCTGGTGGTGGCTTCCATCATGGATACTTGTGCGTGCTTTGCCTGTAACTGTAGGAGACATTCACGAGCCTTTCTTTGATCTACCTTTATTGTGCCTACTCCACTTGCTGTTGGGAACTTTAGGCAATAGTGGTAAGTTGAACATGCAGCTTTAAATTCATTTAGAAAAGGTCAACCAAGAAACCCGTTGTAGGTTGACTCCTGGTCTACAACCAAGAAGTCAACCATTCTTATAATATTTTTCTCGGGTTCGTCGACTGTTACAAGATGAACGGACAACCTGATTTCCCCTAACTGGACTGTTACAGCATTTCAGAAGCCTAAGATTCTATGATTTGAATCTCGTATGTAGCCCGAGTAATCTCCAAGTTGATCGAGCGTCTTTTTTAAAAGGATGTTGGTGTAGGCTCCGGTGTCCACCAACAATCTATGTACTCTGGTCCCCATGATCTTTGTGCAAATTACGAGCGAATCGTTATGGGGGGTCAATATTCCTTCCAAGTCTTTCTCCGTGAAGGTTAATTCTGATGTCTGCATGATGGATGGTTTAACCCCCATTTCTTGTACTTGGTGGATTGCTCGTAATTCAACTTTTCTTTTTCGGTTGGAGATTGGTGGTCGTCCATCAGAACATCCTCCCGCAGGTCCGGTGGGTTCCATCATGTATAGATCCTCTAATGGACGAGCAGCAACGGCTGGAACTGATCGTCCGGGCTTGTTATTCCTTTGAGGTGGACCATCCTCCTCATCTTCCGAGTTGTTCTCCCGGGCTCTCTTTCCAGGTTGCCTTTTGACGAAGTCGGAGAGCTTTCCCTCCTCATAGAATCGCCAAAGTTACTTGAGCAAATCTCTACACTCGCTTGTAAAGTGCCCCACGCTTTGATGGTAAGCACAATACTTGTTAGGGTTGAGTTTGCCAGTTTCTTGGCGGATTCTCTTGGGAGGGGAGAGCAACTCTTTCTCCTTCACATTTTCGTACACAGTATCGATTGATACGGTTAGCACCTGGTTCAGCTTCTCCTTTAGTTTTGTCCCTTCGGTGAATGCTTTCATATTCTCCGGGACTCTGTAGCCTGTTCCATCGGGTTTTTTGTTGTAACCCTTGGGATCAGCTTTATTTTCGCTTAAGTTTGCTTGCAGGGCCTCGTGCATGGAAACAAATATGCCGTTTTGAAATCTGAATTCGGTATAACTTCTTGGGCACTTCAGATGTACCTCTTTCCATAAATTCAATCCTTTTTTCAACTCGGCCATGACAGCAACTATTTTTGTATCTTCGCTTATGGGCTCCCCTTCTAATAGCACTTTGTCGAACCTTTCCACAAATGCCCGGTCTGACTCATTGTCATGTTGCTTTAGGTCCGACAACCGGTGTTTTTGGGACAAATATGATCCTGCTGTTGAGAAATAGGAGAGGAACTCTCGACTTAGTTGGACAAACGAGTGGATGGATGCTGGTGGCATTGCGGAAAACCACTTGTGTACTCGGTCCCCCAAAGTCAAGGGGAAGTTTCAGCATTGGGTGGCATCACTAGCTCCCACTGAGATCATGTAATCTGAATACTTCGTTAAATGGACTCGGGGATCAGCAATGCCATCGTACTGTGTACTTGCTGGAAATTGAATTTTTTTCTGAATTGGGGCCTTCAAAATGATGGATGACAATGGAGAGGATGGCAAGCTGGTCGTCCCCATCCCTCTCTGTTGATCCAATTGCCCCTACATGCTCTCCACAACCTTTCTTAGGCTTGACAACTCATCCAAAGATGCCCCCTGACTTGGAGGCTGTTCGGCGAGCAAAGGCACAAGCCTTTCTGCTCGTCGCAGTCCCTCACTCGGAGCGGGCATGTTCTGGAGCTGTTTCCTAGGGTTGCTCGCCGCGTTCGGCCCTAGGCGCCTGAAAGCAGATTGGGATAGCCTTTCATGAACCGATGGGTGAGGCTGCTCAAATGTTGTTCGCCCACCTCTTGCTCCTTGGCGAGCAACTTTTTCTTGATTTTGGGGTTGGCCAAGCCTGTCCTGGGCACTAGAACAAGTTGTTCCATGGCTTGACATTGTTGCTCGCCCATGTGCTGACTCAGCCTGACCCTCTCCTGGTTCGGTCACCTTGGCCTTGCCCTTATCTCGCCTGACTTGGGCACTGTCTACCTCACATTGCTCGCCCCTAACAGATCTGACTCTAACAATCTCCAGGGATTTATTCTTAGACCTTGTTTGTGAGGGTCTATTTTATTCTTACTGCCTCTGGATAGTTTGGAGAACAGCAATGGTTTTAGTCAGTTCATTAGGGTTGCTCGCTAGGGCCTCCAATTCTGGTGGAAGGTTATGGTCTATGGCCGTAAGCATTGATCCGTTCGCATGTCTAGGTTCATGATCTTGATGGCCTGCTGATGAAGCCCGAGTGGGAGATGCTCTCCTTGACAAGCGTGAACCTTGGGTTTCCTTGGATTGAGGCATTTTAAATTGAATTATCTTTAAATTTTCAAGGATTTCTTGAGGATTTTTTCAAATCTTTAAGTTTTCAAACTTGAAGTTCTTGACTAATCACACTTAATCGAAGGTTCGAACCCTCCTTCTAGCGCCAAATTGTTGGTGATCAAATTTAATCGGATGGATTAGTGGCTGTCTACTTCGGTTTAGGACCACCAAACAAGAACGTGTGATTGATTACCACCGTAAATTGTAAATCGAGAGTTCGGGTTATGAAATTGTAAATACGAATATCGAAATCGCATTAATTTCGTATGTGTGCACGTTTAGGTGTGTTTGTGTGTGTTTTGGGAGTATTTGTGAATTTGAACTTGTATTTCTTAGTTGGAGAACAAGTATTTATAGAGACTAACAAGAAGGAGGTGTCCAAGACTCTTGAACTTCCTATCTTGCATGCTAGACAAGTGTCCTTTGACATTGTTTGACCTTATCTAAGATGAATCTTAGTTACAAAGTCTTCTTTGGTCTTATCTCGGATTTATTGTTGTTCGTCCAGGTCGGCTTGATTTGTCCAGGAGGAAACAGCATGATAAAAGTGGTTCACTTTATGAGAGTATGGTATCATAGTTGTTCGCCTGTATTTCTTGCTATGATGAGCTTAGGAATCCTGGTTCCTTGCTCGTCTATATGCACCTCTTAGGTTAGTAGATACACCACCTTTTGGTAGAGTTGCTCGTCATCAGAGATCAAGCAGAATATTCTTCTGGTCCCGGGTCTTAAAACCTGTTCGTCGACGGAGTTGCTTGCCTCTTCATACACCCCTCGGATTGATGTATGCACCCTAATCTTGATTTTCTTTGTTAAGTGCTCGTTCTTATTTGCACCATAGTGATTGATATTCGCCTATCAACAAAGCCATGTATAAGAATAGCAATATACAAGTAAATTTAATGGACAACGTTAAGGTAAACACATCAAAGCTAAAACATAAATATTATACCATCCATAAAATAAAGCATCCGAAAGATAGGATCCAAATTATAAATTATTTTAACCAAAAACAAAGTACTAAAATAATCAAATATTCAAACCACTCATTATCTCCATAGTCTTTGAGGTCTATGCCCAAAAGATCGTCATTGTCATGGTCAAAGTCTGCTTCAGGTAGGCTGGCATGGTGAGATTCGACTTTAGGAGTCTTCCCCTTGTCGTCCTTCTGCTGCTTTTGATAAGCCTCAACCAAGTGCTTGGGAGTGCAACATGTGCGAGACCAACGGCCTTTGCATCCGCATCTGTAGCAGGACTACTCAATCTTATCTTGAGTGCCAGATTTTTTAGAAGCGGGATTCGTGTTAGGTGCAGTCTCTCCACGAGCCTAAGCTTGATTGTCATTCAAGGTACCTGGACTACCGAATTTACTACGACCTCGACCTTTGCTACAAGTTTGTTTACTTCCTCTCCCCCTTCCACGCTTGTGACTACTTGTCCCACCTTGAGCTAGAGCATGTGCTTCAGGCACTGCTTGTGAGTCAACCGGTCTCGAGTTATGATTTTGCATAAGGAGTTGGTTGTGCTTTTCTGCCACTAGAAGTGCAGAAATTAGCTCAGAGTGTACAGTGTCATTCTTAGCCCTATTCTGCTGTTGGAGTACAAGGTTGCTAGTGTGGAAAGTTGATAGAGTCTTCTGGATCAACTCGGCCTCAGTTATAACTTGCTTGCATAGCTTTAACTGAGATACAATACGATGTAGGGCTGAGTTGTACTCCGTCACAGACTTAAAGTCCTTGAAATGGAGGTTCAACCAATCGTATTGAGCCTAAGGGGGGAGTATATCGTTTTGTTATTGGAAACGGTCCTTCGGGGACTTCCACAATGTTTCGGGGTCTCTCTCAGTGATATATTCATTTTTCAGGTCCTGATTAAGATGATGTCTGAGAAAAATCAAAGCTTTCGCCTTTTGGTCGTCAGTTGATTTTGAATCATCGACAATAACACCGCTTAAATTAGTTGAGGCTATATGGATCTCGACATCTAGAGTCCATGTTAGGTAGTTATTACCATCAAGAGCAAGCTCAGCGAATTCTCTTTTGGTAATATAAGACATTATACACTACAATTTTTAAAGTGACATGGTAAGAAGTGTGACAAAATTTATTGACAATGGAGAAATAAGGATTTATTTGATTATTCTAGAGCGCATAGAAGCAAAGATTGGACGCCGTCTACCCAAAACATAATTTACGGTCCGACAAGTACCGGGCGTCACCTACCCGGGCAATATATGCGGACTATAATATGGGGACTATGTTCAAGAGTAATAATGCATGCAAGATAATTAAATCATAAAAGCATGCGCATATATCAATTAAGCATATAAGATAAAGAGAAGAATTTATTGGGAACTAATATTAAAATTAATTCCAAAATTTTCGAGCTTAATTAATATGCAAAAATTATTACGTTTTAATTTTCCAAGCATTTTTCGAAAACTTGATAAAATCATTTGAGGGCACAAAAAAAATTTCAAAATTATATGAGGCCCAGATAAATAATATAATTCAATTGCCCAATTAATAAATTAATTTTGTCCCACAAAATTGGAGCTTCGGGCCCAAAGAATTAAATATAGTAAGCCCACAAAAATTAATCCCAGTGGCGCTGGTGTCGTTGGGACAAGGCGACACATATATATGTACGTGTATAAGCAATTAAGATTCGGCGTGTTTAGGCATAAGATAATATATTTCTAATCAAATATGCATAATCACACATATACCTATACGCACGCACCACATGTATATCAAAAGTATAAAATTACACTAGCACGAGGTATATCAAATTTGCCTCGACATTAAAGAAGAAGATCCGCTTGGCCGCAAATCTGTACCTTTAATCTTAATTCATAAAATATCAATAGGAATATGCAATAGAAAAAGTACCGTGAACCTCTTTAACACAAAAGAAATTGTATTGTACTGCAAAGCTTTGATGGCCTTTGGAATATATCAACATACAGTCTGTTGTTAATTTCGATTTCTTTCATGAGGGCAATACAATCCGATTCTTGCAAAGGATGATCTCATAGGTAGAACAATCGTGCTGATAACGTGTTGTAAATCGAGAGCGTAAAATAAAAATGCGAGATTTGTTCACCCTGTTCGTCGATAACGACTACGTCTGGGGGCGTACCAAGCCAGGAGTTTCACTAATATGTGTGTATACGTGTATACAATTCTGAGTACAATGATTTATTTATAAGAGAATTCTGAGTACAATTCTGAGTACCAAGTCCGTTTAGGTTATAAGTCCATTAGTAATGTCCACATCTAGATTTGGTATAATACATCTGCTGGATTTATAACATATTGTTTTGCTCATAGTTGTACTTTATTTAATTATTTCACGGATTACATAACATTGAGTAAAAATGCTCCAATATACCCATTTTCAATTTTTAAAATTTATTTTACCCACGTCCATTACAAAAAAAAATTTATACCCATTTCATAGTATAAGACTTAAATACCCTTATAAAATGGGTATAAAAGAGTTGAGAATTTTAAATTGAGCCCCACCTCCTCCCTCCACTACAAAAAAAAAAGGGTTTTAGCGATCGATTTTCGATCGCAAAACGTGATTAGCGACCGATTTCTGATCGAAAAAAATTGATCGTTAAAAAGCGGGTAGCTAATATTAGCGACCGCTTTTTAAAATCGGTCGCTAATCTGCGACTGCCTTGATATAGCGACTGTCTTCAGTCGGTTGCTGAATCAATCGGGTCTGACCCGGTCGGGTCATGATTTAGCGACCGACTTCTGGCGGTCGCTAATTTATTTTTCGAAATAAAATTAATCTTTTTTATTTTATTTTCTGATTAGCGACCGACCTATAGGCGGTCACTAATCAGCGATCCAGCGTAAAAAAAAAAAGTGGCTCTTTGGGTTCGAACCCGCGCCCATTAGGGTTCGGACGGGGTGCGAACCACTGAGCCACTGGTCCACTAGCTCATATTAGGCGACCCATGTAGTATATAAGCCCTTGTCAGGCTTGTAGAAATAAATGGGCAAATATACTCCCAAGGGGAATCGAACCCACGACCTCCGAGTAGACTGGAAGAGGTGTGAACCACTAGGACACATACTATTATTGTTCGTTCATTTGCATTTAATTGTATATAACCTCAAATTGACTCCTGTTTTTTTTTAATTCATCAGATTCAATCCTTTTTGTTTCTAATTCGTTTATATATATATATATGTATTTACTAATTTTTTTATTAATTTTATAAATTTAATATTTTAGACTATTCTAAATTATTAATTCATTCGTTTTTATTCATTTAATTGTATATAATTTCAAATTGACTCCCATTTTTTTTAAATTCATCATATTAATTTCTTTTTTTGTTTTAATTCGTTTATATACATACATACATACATACATATATATATATATATATATATATATATATATATATATATATATATATTTACTAACTTTTTTTATTAATTTTATAAATTTAATATTTTAGACTATTCTAAATTATTAATTCATTCATTTTTATTCATTTAATTTTATATAATTCCAAAATGACTTCCATTTTTTTTTAAATTCATCAAATGAATTCATGTTTGCTTCTAATTAATTTATATATATTTATTTACTAACTTTTTTAATTAATTTTATAAATTAAATATTTTAGACTATTTTAAATTATTAATTCATTCGTTTTTATTCATTTAATTGTATATAATTCGAAATTGATTTCCGTTTTTTTTAAATTCATCAAATTAAATCTTTTTTTTGTTTCTAATTCGTTTATTGTTGGGATATGTTTTAGTTTTGATGATTTTCCAAAACAACATGTAATAGGTTTGAAAGCAGTCAGGATTGTATCTTTAGTTTCAGGTCAGGCTAGGTTATTTCTCAGTAGAATAGGCTGTTCAGTTGAGGGGGAACTCAGTGAGGGGGAACTCTGCAACACAGCCTGAGGATATCAAGATGACACCAAGAAGAACTGACTGAAGCCATGCCAGGGACCTGAACCTGAAGAGAAGCCTGAAGGAAGTCCCACTGAGTGCAAGTCAGGCTGATCTAAGCCAAGTCTGATGGACCACTCAGTGAAGAGCCTGATCAGGAGGATCAGTGCTGCACCAAGTAGGCCTGAAGGAGTCAGGCTACTGTGGTCAGGGAAGTTTGTCATCCAGCCTTATGACAAACTTCTTGGAGTGATCTTCAAACAGTCCCTGAAGGACAACTACACTGAGGACGAGTCAGTCCAACTGGAGATCATCATGTCAGTGAAGGAGGAAGCTACCTAAAGTCAGTGGGTCTTGGTCAACCCACTGAGTCAAAGATCCGTGAATTCAGGCCACGTGGACCAATCAGCACGAGGCAGCAACTCTGACACTGACAAAGGCCGCATTCCAAGAAAAGTGGTTGAAACCATTTAATACTGGATTCAAATGTATTTCCTCTCCAACGGATACATTTGAATCCCCATTATAAATACAAGCTCATGGCTTGTTGATAGAGTGTGTTGTGTTGTGTTATGTTGTAAAGATTGTAAGAAAACAAACACCTACGAGCTGTGAGGGTGTGAGTAATAGCATACGTGCATGGGAGTTATAAGGAGGGTTTACTCACATCTTAAACACTGACCATTAGGGTCTTCGAATATACACATATGAGTGTTCAGCTTGTAACTCTAGGCTTAGAGAGGTTTTCCCTATCGTAGCTATTGGCTAACACATCGTAAAGGGAAAACCTCACCTAGTTGGAGAAAAACCAAACCAAACTAAACCCTTTCAGAAGATTGTTAGGTTTGTAGTGAGGTGAGGAGGGCAGCCCAGGGAGTGGCGTGAGTCCAGTTGTAAGTGCACCTTGGCACGTTAAAAATAAGAATCCAAAGGAGTGGATTTCCTGTTAAATCAGGCCGTGGATGTAAGAGCTTGTGTCTCTGAACCACGTTAAACCAAGTGTTATTATTTGGAATGTCTTTTCTTCTAAAGTATTGCGAAAGTCTGCTCACTGAGAGCATTGTTTAAAAGGAACTTTAGTTAAGCATTTCAGGTCAGGGAGATTCCATCTCACTGATTAAATCAGGCAAGGCACTCGAGAGTTCAGTCTCTCGAGTCACTGCCTTGTTGAGAGCCTGAGCTTTCAAGTCTCATCTCTGACTTGATAGCTCTGACTCTCAGCAACGCAGTGACTTGAGTGTTTCGTCACTGAACTCAGTCAGGGTGCAAGCTGTGATCTGATAACGCACTCGAGAGTTCAGCATCTCAAGCCACTGTCCTTGCTCAGAGCATGAGTCTCCAAGCCTTCTCTCTGACTTGGTAACTCAGCCTCTGAGCAGAGCAGTGACTTGAGTATTTCTTACTTTTGCTGAACTCCCTGAGGAAAAAGGTTTGAAAAAAAAAAATTTGCTTCTGAATTCCCATTTTGCCCTTTTTAAACGGGACCATCATTTATATATATATATATATATATATATATATATATATATATATATATATATATATATATATATATATATATATATATATATATATATATATATATATATATATATATATTTACTAACTTTTCTCTTCAATAAAAAATATATGCAAATCTATAATATTCAATAAAAAATATAAAATATTCAACAAAATTAAAGTATTCAACAAATAAAATAAAATATTCAACATAAAATAAAAAAAATTCATCTCTCTCTCGTCAATCCCCCCCAGACAGGAACTCGTCGATATCAATATCAACATCCCCACCATCGCCCTGGCCCTCATCTCCTCCGTGCCCGCTCCCCCCGACACCGCTCCCCCCGGCATCAAAATGTGGTAGGAGTGGGGGTTGGGCGTTAATGCCCATCTGTTGAGTGATGCTGGTGAACCAATCTCGAAGACTCACGTTGTAGCTCGTGAGGGCCTCCATCTGCTTTCGGACGGCTCTCAGCTCACCCTCTACCTGAGAGGGAGCGGAGTCGATCGAGGAGGACGATCCACTGCTCTGGCGGTAGGTCTGCAGGATGGTCTTACTGTGACCGCCCTGCCCCACGACCTTCCCCTTCTTGACTCCGACCACATCTAAATAGATGCGGTCCTCGTCAATCTGGGGAGGGGTGGGGTTCTTCCCGCTGTCGTCCTCGGGGGCCACCTGCTACGAGGCCTGGGCGAGACGATCCTTAAACTGATTCTGAAATTAAAATTATAATAATTAAACTACAATTATAATAATTAAATTAAAATTAATTAAAATTAAAAAATACTTACGTGGATCTCGATGGTGTGGGCGTAGATAGATGTCCCAGTCTCTGGGTTCATTGGATAGGAGATCTTCATCTGCTCATAGAGAGAGGGCTTTCGTCCGTGCTCTCTCTCCTGTTTCGAACCAAATTCAATGATATGTTAAACATTTAAAAATTTATTAATATTCAAATGTAATTAAAATTCAGTAGATACTTACAAAGTCGAGGGAGTGCTCGTAGATGGACCGGGATCCAGCCCGTTGTCTGGCGACGCCCTGCCCGGTGGGGTCCTTCAACAGGTTCTCCCTGGACTTCTCAGGCTTGGCTTTGAATTGCTCACTATTCCAGTGACCAACCAAAGCGTCCCAGACAGAACGTCCGTCCGGCCCTCGTCCCAGCTCCAGATACTCCCCACTAACGTACTTCTTCTTCAGCTCGTAGATAATGTTCTTGTACCGCTCCTGCGCTTTTGCGCAGAACAAGCCGTACATAACACTATCATGGGCTGGGTCCCAGACGCACAGCTTCTGCAGTTAAATTAAAAATAAAATATTAACAAATAAATTCAATATAAAATATTAAATGTAATTGAAATTATAATAAATATACCTTGAACTCCTCGAAGTACTCCCTCCTCTTTCGTTCGGGCACCATGGACCACGAGTGGGCACCAATCTCAAACGGGAGCTTCTTAATGGCCTTTGAGACCTTACCGCTAGTCTCATGGCCTGGAAGCATACTGTAACATAAAAAAATTCAAGTTAATATTAATGAATACAATTAAAATTATTTAATTAATTATCTAAAAATACTTACATGTTGTCGCTAGGGACAACAGTGAGACGGCTATCAATCAGGGGATGCTGCCGTGAAGCCGAAGATCCGGCAACAGTAGTAGAGCCAGCAGCACTAGACTGCTGGGAGGAGGATGGTATCATCTCCGGGGCCCGTCGAACCTCCGGGAGCACCGGTCTCAACGACCCCGACCTCCTCTTCTCCCGACCCTGTGACCCACTCTGATCAGGGTTATCATGAGAGCTCATCTGTAATAAATTTAAATTCAAAAGATTAACATAACATATTATATTTATACACAACTACGAAAATTCCTAAACTAAATTCACAACTACGAATATCCCTAAACGAAATTCACAACTACGAATATAATTGATCAACAAAATTCATAACTACCAATATCCCTAAACGAAATTCACAACTACGAATATAAATCAACAAAATTCACGACTACGGAAATTCCTAAACTAAATTCACAGCTACGAATATCCCTAAACGAAATTCACAACTACGAATATAATTAATCAACAAAATTCACAACTATGAATATCCCTAAACAAAATTCACAACTAAGAATATAAATCAACAAAATTCACAACTACGAATATAAATCACTAAATTCACAACTACGAATATCCCTAAACGAAATTCACAACTACGAATATAAATCAACAAATTAAATTCACAACTACGAATACAAAACACTAAATTCACAACTACGAATATAAATCAATTGAATTCATATATATACCTGTATATATATATATAACTTCATGCATTATTCAAATATTCAAAGATATATAATGTTGGGACATTGTCAGTTTTGATTAAGATCCCAAAGCCCCTGAAAAGATGATTGCCTTAATCTGTCTTTGTCAGGCTAGTCTTGGTTAGGATTTGTACTTAGTCATTTTACACTTCACAGGTACTCAGTGAGAGGAGAACTCACTGGAGACAATCAAGACTCAGAGCCTGAAGACAAAGAGCACCATCCTGAACTTATGGCAGTCTTCTAAGCTGGCTGAGTAAGTGTCAGTGATGAAGAGTATGACCCTGAGGTCATTACTAACTCAGTCCTGAAGGGAACGGGATGTCACTGAGTTAATGGGAAGACTTGGAATAGAGTCAAGCAATGCAGAAGGAATTTCAGCGTCAGAACAAGACTGGTGGGCTCAAGACAAAATGAACTTAATAAGACAAGCCTGAAGCTCAGGAATAAGTTCTGACATTCTCACCAACCTGATGACGTGGACCAATCCGAGAAAGACACGCACGTACGGAACCTGACATGAAGACTGAATTCAGACTGCATATTCAACGGGCAAGCATTCAATATGCATTTAATGCAAATACCAAATCCATGCAAGGATGGCTGCTGCATGAAGATATGTCCGTTTGAAGCCACTCTACATAGATGACTCGAAGGCTATCTCTCCAACGGATAGTTTTTCAAATCACCTATAAATACAGAAGACCTTGAACCCATTCAAGGTTACGGGAAATTTCCAAGCCAGAAATTACTCAAACTCTCAAGCATTCAAAGCATTCAACCCTTAAGAGAAGCACTCGAAACCTTCTAAATTTCCCAAGTGTTTCTCAGCATTTGAGAGTTATTCTGTATTCCAAGAGCTAATTAGAATTATCTTAAGCTTAGAGAGATTATCCAATCCTTAGCATAGCTTTGCCTTGTAAGGATAATCTCAACCTAATTGGAATCCAAACTGAAACCAAAACCCTAAGTTAGGCTTGTTGGGAGTAAGTCAGTTAGAGTGTTAGTAAGTGGAGTTGTATAGATCAGTGAGGTTAGCTGGTCTTGGTGCACCTTGGCACGTTAAAAACAAGAATCCCTTGAGCGGATTTCCTGTTAAGTCAGGCCGTGGACGTAGGAGCTTGAGACTCTGAACCACGTTAAACTCCCTATGTTCTTACTGCTTTGATATTGTGCATACTTGCCATATTATTTGTTCATTCATTGCATTCAAGTTTATCAGGCCTGAATCAATCAGGCTGATCTTCAAAAGAGCACTGCCCTGCTAAACACTTTTCAGGTTTGAGTAAAACAAGTTTTTCAGAAAGCAAACTAAACAAGACTTTAAACTTTCAGGGCTCAAACATTTCCGCACTGAACTTGAACTGATAGTTAGCCAACTGACCCGCACCAAGTGTAGTCAGTAGGTGTGTTATCAGCTCCTAGTTCTTTACCACTCTGAGCAAAGGGGACTCAGTCAGTTTTAAGGTTGAAAAATTGGTATACGTGTATCCCCCCCCATACACGTATTCCTCAGTCTTGCACCGGGACCAACATATAATAAACGGCTAAAGTTCAAAAAACTTACGTTTATTAGATAGACGGGAAAGTAGGGAGGGTATTGACCGGAACAGAAAGCTCGACGGACGGCGGCGGCGTAGGCCGAAAGTGAGTATGGTCTGTGACTAAAAAGGAAAAAAAATTAGGCGGTCGCTAATCATGTATATAGACGGTCCCAAAAAAATTAGCGACCGCCAATCCCCCAGCATTAACTGACCCTTGCCCATTTCCAAGAACGGGTTAATTGACCGATTTGCAACCGCATAATGGCGGTCGCTAATTAAAAATTAAATATAGAGTCCGCCGTTGCGGTCTCTAAACCGGCGGTAAATAGTTTGACTGACCTTTGAGTTTTTGCAACCGTCGGGCGATCGTAGGCGGTCGCTAATCCTTCGATTCAGCGATCGCTTACCTCATCAGTAGCAAAAAAATTTGGTTTGAGACCGGTGGTCTACGGCGATCGCTAATCGGTCGCTAATTCAATATTTAGCGACCGAATTTTAGGCGGTCGCTAATTTCGGTCGCTAAAACGCGAGTTTTTTGTAATGATCATACCTACATCACCACTCCCCCACCCCCACCCCACCCCACTAAACCCCAAAGACATAAAAAAAATCTCTCAACTTGTAACGCCCCATTTCCGGAACGCAAGCCCTTGTGGCTTGAAACACTCCGAACTCGGGTTGTCACTTAGTAACCGAAAAGTTGAGCTTAAATTTTTCTTTTTAAAATAAAGGATAAATGTATATGAAATATTTTTGCAGCGGAAGATTACGAATAAACATAACATATATAAAACAAATCTTTATTATAATACAGTGTGCTGTAGATAGGAATATAAGTTGCATACAATATTCATCGAGTAATCTTTAAAGTGTTTGTTACTCGGCATCATAATAATAAAATAAAAGCATTGTCATGTTTAGCTAAGCATAATTAAGTAGGTTTATATATATATATATATATAGCATCATATTTTATTGGGAAACTCGGTGTCATTACTGCAGCTCCAACCCCTCTTCTTCATAACCTGAAAAGAATTGATTTTGGTGTGTGAGATAAAAAAAATCTCAGTGGATAACCTGTACGCTCTTACACAGATTGGCATGATCCTGAAATAGTTGAAATATATTACCCCAGCCCGGTTTAAGTATTATTGTTTCGTTTATGTATCTTTTAACATCTTGCTTGCAATTCCGTACTAGACAACTTACGTTAGTCGTACACTTTGGAGTACGCTAAGGCAGTATTGCCCCCTTGGATGGTTTTATGCTCGTGCTAGACAACTTACGTTAGTCGTACACTTTGGAGTACGCTAAGGCAGTATTGTCCCCTTGGACGAGACTTCTTATAAATCTTATATTAGTGTAACTTGTTCGAGATATATATTTGATTAGTTTGCTTCAGAAATATACCAACAATCCATATAACATTATCGGCTAATACAGATAGTGTCACCCACCTCTTAACTTTTTAAAGAAAAGCTACAAACTTCTTGAAATAGTTATCGGACTTAGGACAAGTAAGCACGTCCGAGCTCTGACTTGTGCAGCACTTCACCTAGCACGGTTTTCTTACATCTTTAGTGATCAATCGTTCTTTATTTAATATTTATATAAGTTGCTTTTGGTAACAAGTATTAATTTTATAAGCGTTCTTTCGTTCGGTTAAACTATTAAGGTTTTTAGTTCGCCTTTTAGTCCAAAGTCTTTTTATAAAAACTTTTACTTCTTTCAAAACTTATAAATATAGGCAGCTGATAACGAAGTTTAACAAGTTTAACGAGGGCAATAAACTTTATTCTTTTAATGGTTCTTTAGAGAGTAAATATTATTTTGACGATAAATTACTTATACTTTTATAAGTCTTAGCACGTTTGCAAATAAAACAAGTATTCAATCAAAACACATAATTAGCATGTATGTATTTAAATATGAAAATGACAACATTACACATTCAAATAATCCACAATAATTCATTAGAATAATTTATTCGCAAAAGATCGATTAAACAATTTAACTTAAAAAATATTTTGAGATAATTTCTAAAGCATGAAGATAATCAACATAATTGTGTATACAAATATGTAACAGCCTACATGATATTGTTTTTGGACTCAAACGGCCTGTTCGAATTAGGTTTTTCCAAAACCTTTCAATTTCAGTCCTTTAACTTTCCTATACTCTAACCATTTCGTTAAAAAAATATTTAAACCCTTTAATAAAACATGGGGACTTCCAGAATATCAGCTAAACATGCATATAGTAAAATTATGTTGTGATTTTTCAAGGAAGATATACCTAAACATGAATCCTATCGAAAATAGTAAAATAAAGCCTAGAAACGTCGCAATTGTTTATAATTATTTAGACACTTCTTAAAATCATAAATTCCGACATGGTAACACATAAATACATATAAAACATGAATATGACCTTTTGCAAACTTAAAAGATTCTGTAAAAAGTTATATTTTCGTTTTTATGAAACAAGGACAGTGGCTTATTGCATTTTATCTCATTTTCGGACATCCATTTCTCCTAAGATATAAGACCTATAGATACCAATTTTTGCAGGCATAAACTACTCCATTCCAGGTTTAACATCATATTTTTAGTTTAATTTTATCATCCTTATAAGTCGGGGATAAACGGGCTCAAAGTAGCTAAGTCGATCACTTTCGAATCTTTATAAAACATACTCACAGATTACTCCTGTTTCTGTCAAGTCTAAACAAAAATAGGAAAAACACATTTAGGGAGTTCTAAAAATTGTAAATTTCGGCATGGTGACTCTATTACAAGTTCTCTACAACATCAAATTCTTACTTCTCGAAAAATAATTTAGTAAACATGTTTTTCAAGGCAAAACATCACAAGGGTTCATTCTGGATACATGAAGTTTAAAAATCGATTTCTCTTAGGGATCAATTCCAAAAATCATAAAATTTTAACAAGATATAGTATACTTCAATGAGAATATGAATACCAAATTTCATAATTTTATGTATAGTATAAGTATGGAAATTGGGTCCGTGAATAGGGGTATTACAGTTTCAATCGATTCTGGACAGGGCATCTTTAGGATTTTATTTCTCTTTTGATTTAATTCTGATGACCATGAAATTTATACAGTCTGTATTTTACTATCAATAGGTCATTCAGTAAAAATTTCATAGGATTTCCATGATAATAAATATAAGATAAGAAATTAACAAATTATTCGTTCACAGAATCGATCAGAAAAACGCATCAACTTTCAAAGGTCATATCTCCTTCGTCTTAAGTCAAAACACCACGAATTTTGGATGAGTTCTAATTTACTTATATTTAATCAATCAAAATTAATTTCATAATTTTCTGAGCAACGAAACATGAAAAACCGAAACAAAGAATTTAGTAATTAAACATATAGGGATGAACACAGGGGTAACCTTTGTAGTTTCCTTCTTAGATGGAGTCTTGGACGAAATTTCTTGATGAAACACAGTTGATTTGAGTCCTAAAATTATGGATGAAGGTTTCTTGCTTTGTATAAGGGTTTGAAGGACATTAATGGTGGGAAAAGAAAAGAGTACCGAGAGAGAAAGAGAAGAGGACGATGGAGAGAAATTGAAATATTTCCATGCTTTCCTTTGGTTTCGTACGTTCTTATCCGATGCATACATATATATAGAAGAATGATGAGAGATGGCTGAGAATGAGGTGAAAAAAAAGTTGGACGTGGTTTACTTATTGACCAAGTAAAATAGGTAATTAGTTTAGGATTAATTTTTAAAAGTAATTCTTAGATATTTTAACTATTCACACTATATTTTAATTACCACTCGTATTTACTACACACATTTCATGTAAACCGTATTATTTAATCACGAAGGAGTCGTATTTTAAAGATACGAAAAATATCATAAATATTGGCTATTTTAAACGATCGTATTTACACATCGTATTAATTATTTCATACGTGTTAGTTTTCTCGTATTTATTTTAAGTGCTTCGTTTGGCTATTTTTGGATATCGTAAAATTATTCAGACATGATAAGATTTTCATCGCCGTCATTTATTACTATATTTTTTTAACACGCAAAACTTCTGTTTGAAAAATGCCCTTTAAAATTTAAGGCCTCGCATTTTCTCTAATTTTATAAAATGAAATCTTATATAGTTTTAATATCATTCAAACCTTAAACTTTATTCTTAAAAGTGCTAGGAGTGCGTCTGGCTCAGAAAGCTCGTCCGTTACCTGAAAGTGAACTTGAAAACATATATTGCTCATAAAAAAAAAATACATGAAACATTTAATCACATAATTATTTCTTATAATTTTTGGGTCAGGGTATTACACAACTCAATATTAAACATTATGTTATTTTACTTTTTTGATTATTTTGTACTTTTAAATTAATATTTTCGTATAATAAAATTTATTAATTAATCACTAATTCGGTACCCAAGTGATAAGAAATTTAAATTTATAATTAAATTTTTATGAAGGCAATTCAATAGGAAAATATAAAATTTTGATTTAATTTTGATGTGGGTAATGCTATAGTGTTGATTAAATTTGTTTAAATATTAATTAATTTGCATTAAAACCACTTTATATATTGTAATATTCATTAATGTGCACTATACATTAAAACAACCTAAAAAACAGACACAATCACTCAAACAATCACATATATATGATAAAATATAAAAATATTATAATTAGTTAATATGTTAAAATGAGTTAAAATTGTATTTGTTTAAGATTTTATTGTATTATTTATTATTATCTGGTAATGTTTAATTGATATAAATATAAATGAGAGGAGGTGGAGGGGGTGACTAGATGATGATGTTTGTGGGACATATGGGTAAAAAAAATTGTTTGAAGTTGAAAATAGGTAGAAAAAATTATTTGTATTTGGAGTGGGTAAGATAAATTTTTTGAAGTTGAAAATGGGTATTTTAAGTTATCTCCCAAACATTGAAGTACATTATTAAAAGACAATGTGGCCAATAAATACGGCATGGAGAAATTGGAAGATATCCTATTGTTGGTCCCAAAAAGGTTATCCAGCGAAAGCATTTTGAGTATTTTTAAGAAAACCTTTTAAAGGAAGTGCTAAAAGAAAATACAGAAATCTAAAGTGCAGAAAACAAAGTACACCAGAATTTATAGTGGTTCGGACCAACTTGTCCTACGTCCACTTTCCCTTTCTTCAAAGGGGACTCTCTCTCTAACCAACTTACGAACTTCTGGAATTAAGAAGTACCAGATTCTTCGTACAACTACTTTTACTCTCTCGATCTAACTCTTACACCAATCTATCAAGGAAGATAAAGATTGTGTAAATTGCCCAACTAATAACTCCCAAAGAGTATATAAACGTGAATGAACAAGGTAGAGTGATGGGAGAGTTCGTGTGTCTTTCTTGTACTCTTGCCCGACTCTTGTGTAGAACTCATCACTATGCACTCCTTTTTATAGTTGTAGGAATTAACTAGCCGTTGGAAAGCTAGCAATTCAAAAAACCATAATTGGAGGAATATAATCAATCAAAGATTGATTATATGATTGATTAGTTGACTTCAATCAAGCAATCAATCATATCCTCCATCAGTTGACTCTCCATATTGCCTTCTTCTCCATCATAGAACTCCAAGATCTTCTTGTCTCCAGATTACTACGAAGCCTCTAAGTGGGTGAACTAATCCGTCACACTCGTCTGGTCAGCACTCGTCTGGTCAGGTGACACTACTACTCTGGTCTGGACTCATGTGGTAGAGGTCTTTTGGTCAACTCCTCTGGTCAGACTCCTCTGGTTGACTCCTCTGGTCAGACTCCTCTGCTCTGATGACTCATCTGCTCTGGTCTGGACACCTCATCTGGTCACCTCTAGTCTGGTCACCTCAAGTCTTCCCCCTTAACCAAAGACCTATTCTAGACCTAGACTAATTTGTAGCTGACTAACAGGTTCAGCTAGTCCTATTACAAATTCTTTGTTTTAACATCTTTAAAACATCTAATCTACTCCCTCCGTCCACGAAAAGTATGCTCACTTGTTTGCACGTGGTTTAATACAATATGTTGGAGGGTATTTAGGGGTCTTGTGAAGTCCGTTTATGAATAAATTTATTATTTATGGTAAGTATGCATAGAAACGTTACCATAAACAATTACTTTATTCGTAAACGGACCTCACAATACCCCATAATACCCTCCAACATATCGCATTAAACGACGTACAAAAACATGAGCATACTTTTCATGGACGGAGGTAGTATATCCCAACAATTTCCCCCTTATCTATATCCCAACAATTTCCCCCTTTTTGATGATGTTAAAACTAGAATAACTGAAATAAAACAAGACAAGAAAACTTGAAATAACAAGATAAAGAGTCTAGCAGACTGGGTCAACTGATCTTCCCCCTCAAAATATGCTCAGCTGATATTTGGGGCAAAACATCAGCTGGTCTTCTTGTGTATCTGCAGGCAATCAAGTTTTTGGTACCCTTTTGGGTTCAGGGGGTTAGCATAATATTTAGGAAGCCACAAGAATAGATCATCCCTTTTTGAATCAGGTGATCTTATCTTTCTTCCATACATATCCACAAAAACACACTGAACATAAGAAGCTTCGACATGGTTATTTCTTCTAGAGGCTCTTCTTCTCTTATGAGCTTGTCCAGTAGAAGAAGTAACTTGTCTTAAAGCAATAGTCTTGAAATTCTTTTGACATGGATAAGTCTTGCTAGAACCATCAAAGGTTCCAGCTGGTCTGGCAGATGACTTGAAAGTCTTCTGCAGGTGAGTAGGAGTCATCTGGTTCTGCCTCTTTTGAGAAGATCCAGACTGTCTTCTACTCTCCTGACCTTGTTGAGGTCTTTTAAAATTCCTCCTCTGTCTTTTGGGTTTTTGAGTTTTAGAACTCATCTGCCCATTAGGTAGAGTTGCTTGGTCAGCTGACCTCTTGCCCTTATCAATAAAATTTCTAGGTTGTTCTTCATTCTGAACATGTGAGGATTCAGGTTTGGTATAACCAAGGCCTGTCTTATCATGCTCTCTTTGAGATGAGGCAGCTATGTGTGACACAGCATTGCTTACTGTAGTCAGCTGCTCCAGTCTCAGCTTGAGCTTGTCCTCACTTTCTTTTACAATTTTGTTTTGATGGAAGAGTTCATCAAACTTAGCTTTAAGCATATTATATTCATTATCTTTCTCAGCATTTTCAACAACCATCCTTTCTATTAGCTTAACTTGTTCAGTACACCTGGTTTTCAAGTCACTGGACTCTTCAACCAGTGTATGATCTTGTTCAGCTGGTAGATTAGCTGGGTTGCCTAGACATTGTGAAAGCTTCTGATTTTCTGCTTTCAGCTTTGTGTTCTCATCTTCCAACTTTTGACAAAGTTGTACAGAAGATTGGAGATCTAATAGCATTTTCTGCATATAAGTCTCCTCTGATTGTCCAGAAAAGGAAGAAGATAAAAAGGAAGAGGAAGTTCGATTACATACCTCGTCTGTTACTAGACATATCTCTTCGTCTGGTCCAAAATTAGATGATGAACCAGAAGTGGACACCTCTTCTTTCTCATCTGTGAAGCCTCTTTTGGAATAACTCCTAGTGTTTCTTTTACTGCTTTTCTTCGAACCCATTTCTGCAAGAAATTGTTAGCACAACAAATATTTGGGTTTTAAAAAAAATGGATCTGCCCTGGTGACCACCAAAATAATTTTAAAACAGCGATCCGTAGGACACACTGCGCTGATACCACTTGTTGGTCCCAAAAAGGTTATCCAGCGAAAGTGTTTTGAGTATTTTTAAGAAAACCTTTTAAAGGAAGTGCTAAAAGAAAATGCAGAAATCTAAAGTACAGTAATTAAAGAACACCAGAATTTATAGTGGTTCGGACCAATTTGTCCTACGTCCACTCTCCATTTCTTCAAATGGGACTCTCTCTCCAACCAACTTATGAACTTCTGGAATTAAGAAGTATCAAATCCTTCGTACAACTACTTTCACTCTCTCGATCTAACTCTTACACCAGACTTTTTAGGAAGATAAAGATTGTGTAAATTGCCCAACTAATAACTCATAAAGGGTATATAAACGTGAATGAACAAGGTAGAGTGATGGGAGAGTTCGTATGTCTTTCTTGTGCTCTTGCCCGACTCTTATGTAGAAATCATCACTATGCACTCCTTTTTATAGTTGTAGGAATTAACTAGCCGTTGGAAAGCTAGCAATTCAAACAACCATAATTGGAGGAACATGTTGGGACATTGTCAGTTTTGATTAAGATCCCAAAGCCCCTGAAAAGATGTTCGCTTTAATATGTCTGTGTCAGGCTAGTCTTGGTTAGGATTAGTGCTTAGTCTTTTTACACTTCACAGGTACTCAGTGAGAGGAGAACTCACTGGATACAATCAAGACTCAGAGCCTGAAGACGAAGAGCACCATCCTGAACTTATGGCAGTCTTCTAAGCTGGCTGAGTAAGTGTCAGTGATGAAGAGTATGACCCTGAGGTCATTACTAACTCAGTCCTGAAGGGAACAGGTTGTCACTGAGTTAATGGGAAGACTTGGAGTAGAGCCAAGCAATGCAAAAGGAATTTCAGCGTCAGGACAAGACCGGTGAGCTCAAGACAAAATGAACTTAATAAGACAAGCCTGAAGCTCAGGAATAAGTTCTGACATTCTCACCAACCTGATGACGTGGACCAATCCGAGGAGGACACGCACGTACGGAACCTGACATAAAGACTGAATTCAGACTGCATATTCAACGGGCAAGCATTTAATGTGCATTTAATGCAAATACCAAATCCATGCAAGGGCGGCTGCTGCATGGTGATATGTCCGTTTGAATCCTCTCTACATAGGTGACTAGAAGGCTATCTCTCCAACGGATAGTTATTCAAACCACCTATAAATACAGAAGGCCTTGAACCCATTCAAGGTTACGGGAAATTTCCAAGCCAGAAATTACTCAAACTCTCAAGCATTCAAAGCATTCAGCCTTTAAAAGAAGCACTCGAAAACTTTCAAATTTCCCAAGTGTTTCTTAGCAACCGAGAGTTATTCTGTATTCCAAGTGCTAAATAGAACTATCTTAAGCTTAGAGAGATTATCCAATCCATAGCTTAGCTTTGTCTTGTAAGGATAATCTCAACCTAGTTGGAATCCAAACTGAAACCAAAACCCTAAGATAGGCTTGTTGGGAGTAAGTCAGTTAGTGTGATAGTAAGAGGAGTTTGTATAGATCAGTGAGGTAACTGATCTTGGTGCACCTTGGCACGTTAAAAACAAGAATCCCTTGAGTGGATTTCCTGTTAAGTCAGGCCGTGGACGTAGGAGCTTGAGACTCTGAACCACGTTAAACTCCTTGTGTTCTTACTGCTTTGATATTGTGCATTCTTGCCATATTACTCGTTCATTCATTGCATTCAAGTTTATCAGGTCTGAATCAATCAGCCTGATCTTCAAAAGAACACTGCCCTACTAAACACCTTTCAGATTTGAGTAAAACAAGTTTTCAGAAAGCAAACTAAACAAGACTTTAAACTATCAGGGCTCAAACATTTCCGCACTTAACTTGAACTGATAGTTAGCCAACTGACTCGCACCAAGTGTAGTCAGTGGGTGTATTATCAGCTCCTAGTTCTTTACCACTCTGAGTGAAGGGGACTCAGTCAGTTTTAAGTTTGAAAATTGGTATACGTGTATTCCCCCCCCCCCCCCCATACACGTATTCCTCAGTCTTGTACCGGGACCAACAAGTGGTATCAGAGCAGTGGTTCGAAAGACCACTGACTTTGAATACTAATAGTTTCAGAGGAGAAACTGTTGGTGGTCACTGAACAGATCTGAGTTTGCTTCTCATAAAACTTGCATCATGATCATGACTTCGAGGAGACTTGAAGCTTCGTTACCTGAATTCTCTGTATCTAACTTTGTCTATTGGAAGTTCAGATTAGAGGCACATCTAGATGCCATCCATGACCAGATGCCGCGTGTACTCAGGGAAGGACCGATCAAGATCACTATTCCTAACGTCAGAGGACTGGGATACGATGATCTTGCGATTGGCGTGCAGGTTCCTAAGGAGAGGAAAGACATGACCAATGATGAAATCAAGATGGTGGGGCTTGACAACGTCGCCAGAAACATCATCTTGCATACGGTGCCTTTCGAGGAGTCAGCCAGGCTGATGAACCTAAAGACAGCAAAGGAGGTTTGGGATGAGCTGACCAGGATGTGCGAAGGGTCAGAAAAGATAAAGGAGAACAAGAGGAATATTGCCATTCAGAAATTCGAAGCGTTCGAGATGCTGCCTGATGAGAGCATAGATTAGATGGAGTCTAGATTCATCAAGTTGATGAATGAGTTGGTGATGTTGGACAAGGATGTCCCAAGGAGAGATGTTGCTTCAAAGATCCTGAATGCCCTTCCTGAGAGATGGGACAACAGTGTAATTATGCTTAAGAACACTCAGGATATGAGTAACATAACTTCTGCTTTACTTTTTTCAGAGCTAAAAGCGCTTGAATTTGATCTTAACAAAAGAAAGAAGAAAGTTCAGTCAGAAGAGGAAGGGAAGGAGAAAACTCCTGAGAAAAGTGTGGCGTTCAAGGCCAGGTCTGAACCTGTTGAGCCCTCATCAAATTCTTCATCAAAGTCACTGATGGAGATGAGCAGGGAAGAACTCGCTGAGGAGTACAGCCTGATGGCCAGAGGATTTGACAAGCTCAATTCCAGGTTTGGTCGTTATAAAAAGTTTTATCAGGACTCACGTGACAGGAAACCTGAAGGAACCCACCAAAGCTCGAGGAGATATGAGGAGCGAAGGAACACTGACCAGAGGAGAGAACGTGATGATGAAAGGAGATATTCTGAACCAAAGCCTGAAAGAAGAGACGAACAGAGACGTACTCGCGATGATAGATATCCCACCAAGGCTGAAAGCTCACCGAGAACCAGGGAACCTGACTCAAGGAGGAACCCTGAACCAAGAAAAGAAAGAATGAGTGAGCAGGTAGCATGTTACAACTGTAACAAGATTGGTCACTATCAGTACGATTGCCCGGAGCTGAGTGCTAGGGAGAGAGAGGAAAGGAGAGCCACGAGGGATCTAAGATCTGCTGATCGGAGGGCTATGGTGGCTGAGGATGCAACAGACTCTGATGGCCCCACTGAAAGGTCACCTGAACTCTTCTCGGATGATGAGTACGATGATGTCTGCCTAATGGCTAGGGATGAGCCTGAGGTAACATCAAATTCTGTTTGTACTTCTTACACTGGTCAAAATCCTGAGCTCAGCTCAGAGTCAGTTAGAGAAATGAACCTTCAGATCTGTCTTGATCAATTGATGGTTGATTTCTCCAGACTGCAGGAAACTAATGTCTTCTTGGTAGAGGAGAACAAGAAATTGAGTACTGAAGTTCAAAACCTGAATGAACAACTCACTCAGTCTGATCTCAAAGAATCAGCTCAGATTGTGAGACTAACTCAGGAAATTGATATGATCAATTCTGAGCGTCTCCCAAGAGAGAAAATTCTGAAGGAACTGGCTGAGGAAGAGCTGGTCAGGAAGGAAGAGCTGAAGGCACTTAAGAGTAAGTTTGATGACCTCTTTACCAGACATGAAATCCTGAAAAAGAGTGAGGACTCTCTCAAGAAAAAGGTTGCAGCAATGAATAAATCCTCAGTGGCTAGAGAGGAAATAAATAGCAACCAGATACTTGGGAACAAGAAAAAGGGACTTGGATATGTTCCTGAGAAATCCTCACAAGGTCAGTCTCATGTTGCTTCAGGGAGCAACACTGAGAGGGTATTTGTTCAGACAGGCCAGAGTGCACCTAAGGTTGTGCTCCAGGCCCGTCAAACTGATAAGGGCAAAGAAACCGTTGACACAGTCAGGGTTGCTCCTAAGGTAGCTAAGCCAAAACCCAAGGGAAGGGCGAAGCAACCTACGGAAGCCCCTGAGAGCTCAGGCCAGGGAAAACCTCAGCGAAAGCAGAGGAAGACTCAGGCCAAGAGCCCTCAGACTGGTCAGCGAGGGTACCATCATGCTTGGCAATACCAACAGGGAAGGCCAAACATGATGACACCCCCGTGGTTTTGGCATCCTGAGGCCTTTAACTGTTTTCCATTCCTTTACTTGCCTAGGGGGAATAGAAATCAGGGTCCTTATCAAGAACAAGGCCCAAGACCTGCTGCACCCAGACCTAGGAAGAACAGGAAGCCAGCCCAAAAGGCACCCACTCAGGCTCCTGCGAAGCCTAAGTCTAGCACCCATACACCATCTTCCTCTCAGGCTAAGAAGAAGAAATTTGTGTATGTCGATGTTTCAGGGAGACAGATTCACCACTCTGAGGCAATCAGGGTTGTGAAGCAAGTCTGGATCCCGAAAGGTACAGCTGACACAATAGGACCCAACACCCAATGGGTACCTAAAGCCTGATTTGCTTACAGGCGACTGTGGATCACAACAAGAGGAGAGAAGACTCAATCAAAGCTGTTTGGTACCTAGACAGTGGTTGCTCAAGGCACATGACTGGAATGAAGAGTCTTCTCCAAGAATATCAGGCTAAAGATGGTCCACAGGTAACCTTTGGTGATAACTCAAAAGGTGTTACTAAGGGTTTTGGTGTTCTAATTATAGGTACAGTCAGAGTGGAAAATGTGTCCTTTGTGGAAGGACTGAAGCATAACCTGCTGTCAGTAAGTCAATTCTGTGACAAAGGGTTCTGTGTTGAGTTCTCATCGAATAAATGTTCAGTCAAGGACAAATCAACACAAGTGCTTCTATCAGGTATAAGGAAAGGTAACGTTTATCTCGCTGATTGGAGCAGCACTATTCCTAATACTTGTCTTGTTGCTAAAAGTTCTCTAGAGCTCAGTTGGTTATGGCATAAAAGATTAAGCCACCTGAACTTCAAGATTCTTAACAAAATTTCTAGACAGTCACTTGTTGATGGTCTACCTAATGAAGTTTTTAGCAAAGATCACGTGTGCAAAGCTTGTCAGGAAGGGAAGCAGGTCAGAGCGTCATTCAAAGAAAAAGCTTCCTACTCCACTGACAGGATACTTCAGCTCTTGCACATGGATCTATTTGGTCCCATAACACCTGTGAGTATGAATGGTAGAAAATATACCCTTGTGGTTATTGATGATTATTCTAGATATACTTGGGTTATTTTCTTGTTAAATAAGAAGGAAACACAGGTGAAGCTTCCAGAGTTGCTCAGAAGACTCAGCAATGAGAAAAATCAGTCCATTACTAAGATCAGATCTGACAATGGCACTGAATTTATAAATTCATATATTTCTGACTTTTGTAATGAACTTGGTATAGCTCATGAGACTTCTGCAGCTAGAACCCCACAACAGAATGGTGTCGCTGAAAGGAGGAATCGGAGACTGAAGGAAGCTGCAAGGACCATGCTGGCTGAGTCAGGATTGCCCAAGAAGTTTTGGGCTGAGGCAATCAACACTGCATGCTACACTCAGAACAGATCCATGCTGAACAAGCAACATGCTCAGACCCCATATGAGACATGGAACAAAAGAAAACCTCGTATTTCTTACTTTCATGTGTTTGGTTGTAAGTGCTTCATCCTCAACAATGGGAAGACCCAGTTGAAAGCCTTTGATAGCAAATCTGATGAAGGAATATTCTTGGGATATTCTGAAATTAGCAAAGCCTTCAGGGTTTACAATTGTAGGACCCTTGTTGTGGAAGAATCACCTCATGTTGTCTTTGATGAATCTGCTAATGAGTCTAGGGCAAAGGTGCTGAATCCTGACACTGAGGAGGTCACGAGGAGAGTGACAAGGCTGAGCTTGAAGAATCAACCTGATCCCAAGATCAAGACTGTGCCAATTCCCAGATGGGATGATGATGACGATCAGGATGATGAACCAAGTGCCACTCCTAAACCCAGCACATCAGGGATTGTTGAGCCTCAGACAGAGGAACAGGCTCAACCTGAGGTAAGTACCGTCTATGAAGATGTTGTTGCAGCTGAGACGGCTCCTGAGTCACCTCATCAAGGGGGAATCAATGTCCCTGACATTGAGCTTGTTAATCCCTTTGGTATAGACTCAGGATCATACCCTTCTGTTCAATTTCCTGAATTTTATGAGCCTGTAGACACTAACATTGCAGGTACTTCAGGAACAACTCCTGGCAAAAGAACATGGTTAGAAGATCATCACATTGATCAAATTATTGGTGATCCAACTGAGGGAGTCAGGACCAGACGGTTTCATGGTGAGAGTGCACTGTTCTGTTGCTTTCTCTCTGAGCAAGAGCCTCAGAACATTGAAGAAGCTCTCACTGACTCGAACTGGATCATTGCCATGCAAGAGGAGTTGAATCAGTTCACAAGGAATCAGGTTTGGGAACTGGTAGATAGACCTAGGCATCAAGGTGTGATTGGTACCAAGTGGGTCTTTAAGAACAAGAAGGATGAGAATGGTGTTGTGGTAAGGAACAAGGCTAGACTGGTTGCAAAAGGGTATTGTCAGTCTGAAGGAATAGACTATGATGAGACTTTTGCTCCAGTGGCTAGGTTGGAAGCTATCAGGTTGTTCCTTGCCTATGCGACATATAAGAAGTTCAAGGTGTATCAAATGGATGTCAAGAGTGCATTCTTGAATGGTGTACTCAATGAAGAGGTATATGTTGAACAACCTCCCGGGTTTGAGGTTGGAGATAGAGTATACCATTTGAAGAAAGCACTCTATGGACTTAAGCAAGCACCAAGAGCTTGGTATGATACCCTCTCTCAATTCCTGACTGATCATGGGTTCAAGAAGGGAACAGTGGATAGGACATTGTTCAGGATCACTGAAGGTGATGACATTCTCTTGGTCCAAATTTATATGGATGACATAATATTTGGATCACCAAATCATCAGTTATGTGAGAAATTCTCTAAACTGATGACTGGTAAATTTGAGATGTCAATGATGGGAGAGATGAACTTCCTCTTAGGATTGCAGGTCAAGCAGACTGATCAAGGTATATTTATTAATCAGGCCAAGTATACAAGAGACTTGATTCATAAGTTTGGTGTTCAGAACAGCAATCCAGCCAGGATCCCAATGAACACAAATTGGAAGATGGATCCTGACACTGAAGGGACTTCAGTGAATCAGACTGAGTATCGTGGGCTGATAGGTTCTTTACTGTACCTGACTGCAAGTAGGCCTGACATTACGTTTGCAGTTGGTGTGTGTGCTAGGTATCAGTCTGATCCCAAGAGAAGTCATTTGGAGGCTGCTAAGAGGATACTTAAGTATTTGAAAAGGACAGTTAATATGGGACTATGGTATCCTTCAGATGATAACCTTGAACTGACAGGGTATTCAGATGCAGATTATGGAGGTTGTAGGATTGATAGGAAATCAACCTCAGGGACATGTCAGTTTTTGGGAAGTAAGTTGATCTCGTGGTTTAGTAAGAAGCAGAATTCAGTGGCTACATCCACAACTGAAGCTGAGTATATGGCTGCAGGTAGTTGTTGTGCTCAGATCCTATGGTTGAGGCAACAGTTGAGGGACTACCAAGTATTTGCTAATCAGGTTCCAATCTATTGTGATAACAATAGTGCAATAGCAATCACTCAGAACCCAGTGCTTCACACAAGGTGCAAGCATGTGGATATTAGACACCACTTCATTCGAGATCATGTGGAAAAGAAAGATATTAGGATGGAAAAGATTCACACTGATAGGCAAAGAGCTGACATCTTGACTAAGCCCTTGGCTGAAGCAAGGTTTATGGAACTATCAGTGGAATTGGGACTCTTAGATCCGGGAGAGCAGTCAGTGTAGGGTTCTAGGGGGAACTCAGGCCAGACTCGACTCAGCGAGGTATCAGGGTGCTACAATGTCTCCCTGACAGGTATGAGTTCTAACCTGACTCTTGTGAATCTCAAGCGTCTCCCTGAGTCATTCGTCCTGAAAATCTTTATTAAATGCATTCCGTTTTCATTAAAAGCGCGCCTTTTTATATTTAAACCCACGCGCACGGAGCATTTAATGCTACAGTTACTTTTTCATATACGTGTCCGTTTTATACGGAATATGACTGACTTGGGGTTTTAATTAAAACTGAGATTAATCCTGGCCTCTCATTTCACAACCTTTCGAATTCAGGAATCAATCTCAACCCCACGTTTGAGTAACTGACTTAGTCTTATCAATCAAGGGTGCCATTTGAGGTCTTTACGCAAACACAACGCACAATTTGCACACTGAGTTTTCTCTTGCTCAAACACAGAATTTCTAAAACCTCTTTTTCAAAAACAATGGCATTCCTTAATTCCGACTGGACAACCGACAAGATCGTCGATGTTGTTGAGAAGAAGCTGGTACACATGGAGCAAGTCATCTCCATGGAAGGTATCTGTCTAACGGTTGAGGAAATCAAACCTGTTTTTAAATGGATTTCCGACGCCGGGTTGGAAACATACTTCACCACCCGCCCCATTTCCGTGCTCCCAAGAACAGTGGTGGAAGCTTATTTAAACATGTACTTGCGGAAGGGGGAAGTCTTCACAAAGGTGACTGCGCTAAAGCCAACGGGAGAAAAGAACGGCGATGGAGAGCCTCTCTACGACTCGGAGGTGGTCACCATCAATCTCAGGCAGGCGGTGAGGGAAGTCTTCAAGCTGCCATTCTCAGGCATCAACCCCAGGACTTACAAGGAAAACTCGGAGGGAGAATTCCTTGGGAAATGGACCAAGTCAGGGTCTTCGGAGTTCAGGGCCCGTCAGAACAAGAGCACTCTGAAGCCGGAGTACAGGGCTCTGGTGGACTTGGTGTCCAAGATTGTGATGGGAGCAACTGGCTCTCACGAGCAGTTGAGTCTGCCCAAGCTGAGGCTCATGGGAGCAATCGCTGATGGAGTGGAAGCGAACTGGGAGCAGTTCTTCCTCGATCAACTCCATCTGGCGAGATTGGACAAGATCACGCGTGACAAGGAGAAGAAACACATATCCGTCAGTGCCATCCTGCCATTTGGCACAAGATTGTCCATCCTGATTGTTCATGCGTGCCATGAGTACACTTTTGACTTTGAGGACACCCTTTCCTCAAAGAAGGTAATGTTTTCCTCACTGAGTGACACCTATTCAGTGCTAGGGCTGACTGATCCCAATGCGAAAGCAAAGGGTCAGGCCAGAAAGCCAGCTGGGAAGGCCAAGAGAGTGGCAACCAGCCTCATTGAAAAGGTGGATGAGCTCCTTGAGAGGAGTAAGGAGGCTGAGAAGGCTGCTGCTGAAGAGGTGGAGCAACCTGAGGTGGGCGTGGCTGAGAAGGAGAGGAGGGTGAAAATCGTGCTGTCAGGGAAGAGCACGAAGTCAGGGACTGAGACAGATCCCAAGAAGGCCGGGACTGAGGCTGAGGGAACTGATGATGACGTCAGTAAGGAGGGTGCTCAGGGGGAGAGGCCCCTGAAGAGACTTAGGAAGGGAGTAAAGAAGTCTCCTGCTAAGAAACTTCCTGAGTTGAGTGAGAGGGAGAAGTCAAGCTCTCCTGGAGCCTCTGACTTAGAGGAGGTAAGAAAGACTGTTGAGACGGCTGAGTCTTTGCAGCCTGAGACAGCACCCACTCAAACACCCCCACATCCTGAAACCCAAACACCTTCCATCCCTGACCCCACACCTCAAACTCCCCAACTCCCCCAACCTTCAGAGCCAAATTACCCTACTGAGTCAGTGCCCTCAACCTCACCTACAAATGAGCCTGACCAGTTAGCCGAGCCAAACCTTCCCAACCCCTCAGATTTTCCCTCATACCCCAACCCCAAAGACTGTCCCAAATCTATTTCAGCTGAAGAGGATGAGTTCCTTGAAATAGAGGAGGAGGAGCTGGATGAGCACATGGCGGGAGGTATACTGGAGAATACGCTCAGGGGGAATGCCACGGAGTGGGCAGGGAAGTGCTGGCCTGGGCTGTACAAATATACTGAATTGCTGGCATATGTGGTGGAGCTCAAAGTTTGGTTGGACTTCAAACAATCAAACATGCAGGAGCAACATATGCTGGTGGACGCTCGCGGCTGGGAGCATTGGGAGACTGAGGAGGCCAAGATTTGCTCGTTCTTTGGCCTGACAAGCTGGCTTCAACTCTTGAACTTCGATAACCTGAAGCAGCTTGTGGCTGAAATGATGGCCAAAAGCAAGGCTGACCTTCTCTCCGTTGAAGAGAAGGAGGATGATGAGGAGGATGATGACGCTCAAGGTGGAGCTGTGGAAAAGGCAGTGGAGGAGACTGCTAGAGAAGTTGATGAGATGGACTCTGAGCCTCAGGCTCAGGGGGAAGGTGATAAGAACACTGGTGCCAAGGGTGGACCAGTGGCTGAGGATGTTGTGAACATCTCAGCTGCCAATGAGACATCTGTCGATGAAGGGATTCCCTGCCCTGAGACACGAGAGGATGATGTTGAGGCATTTAAGGAGACTCTCAGTTCCGAAGGACAAGTTCCTAAGGTTCAAGTTAGCTTAGCCGAGCCTGAGGAGGCGGCTATGACTACTTCACAACTGCCTTCAGTGCACCTTGAAGAAGGGACTGATGCTGCAGGGGCTGACAAGGGAAAACAGCCAATCACTGATGAGGCCGCTGATGATGAAGATGTGATCATAACCGGGGTCGGCCGTGCTGAATTTACAAGCATAGTGGAGGTCAAACAGGAGAAAACCTCGGAAAATCTAGCTGAACTTCAGGAGGAAGTAATGAGGCTACGTGCTGAAAAAGATGAAGACTCCAAGGCCCTGGCGAAGCACATCAGGTGGACAAAGTCAGCTTACAACACCCTTGCTAACAGGGAGCTGATCTTGTTAAAGCGCACAATGACTGACACGGCCAAGTCAGTGAAGAATGAGAGGAAGCGCACAAAGAAGATGCTTAGAAACACTCTCAAGAGGCTTGAAGAGAGGGATGCGATCAGGGACGAAAAGATGAATCAGGCAGTGGACAGGCTTGCAGTTCAGACTGGAGCTATTGTCACTCAGGCCTTGAAGGACTCAGCGTCCAAATTGGAGCTGGAGTCAGGGAAGCTGGATCGCACCTCTCAATCAGTGGCGGACGTTTTGGCTAAGGCCACTGAGGAGTCTGCGAAGATACTGACTGAGGTTAGCAGAGTCAGCGGGGAGTCCTTGAAGGTGGAAGAAAGGATCACCAAGGCTGAACAAAGTCTCCAACTCTCTATGGAGGTCTTTGAGAAGAAAGTCAATGCTGCCATCAGTTCCGTATCTTTTGCAGGGACTGGGATTTCAATGGGAGTTGAATTATTGAAGGAGGGAATCAACGATGTCCATTCCCTAGCCTCCTTCGTAATCAACAGCGGATCTGACGCATTCCCATCTGAGGCCAATGATGATGCCAAAAAGGGGGAAAAGAAGAAGAAAAGATCCCGCCCTGAGGCATCTGAGGCAGTTAGTCAAGGAGAGACCGTCCTAGCTGATCCTGAAGCCAATCCTGATGGAAATATTCTAAGGGTAAGGAAGTCAGCTAGGTTAGCGGCCGTGGAGAAGGAAGGAGAACAATTAGTTGCCAAGCTGAGGGAGGAGGCAACAAAGGCAAAGGCTAATGAACCTTCAAAGCAACAACCTGAGCCAGTCCAAAGATCGTCAACCATGAGCTCAAGGAAGAATCCCATCACTTACTCAGGTGAGTTAGTTGCGGAGCTATGTGCTGAAGCATGGGGAGATCAACCTGAAAAGACTGAGGCTATGCGCAGAGCTGAAATTGCTCAGAAGGAGAAGATGCGCATTTTGGAGAAGAAGGTTGAAAAGCTGACTGACATCAATGAGCTTCAACAACGCGAACTAGATGATGCAGTGATCAGCTTGCTAAGGAGAAAGAAGGCGAAGCCTGAGCCAAGGAAGTACAGGAAGAAGCCAACAATTAGGAAAGCAACAATTCTTCAAGTCAGTAGGCCAGAATCAGGAGCAAGGGAAGCTTTTGTTGATGAGTTCGTCTCAGAGACTTTGAAGGAGTTTTGGACTGATGCAAGGGATGAATTTGTCAGGCTATGGTTTGTTGTGAAGAAGTGGGGCGCCACTGACGATATTGATGCCCACTTCACTGACTATATGATGGACAATCATCCTGAGCTATTCCAGAAGATCTTGGAGGAGGCTGAGGCAGCTCAAGTCCAAGTGAAGGCTCCTGAGTTCACCATTCGAGCTCCTCCCTTGATTCCTGGAACTCAAAAGCATGACACTAAGGCCATAATGATGGAAGTCTTGAAGATAGCCAGAGCTGAAGGATATGTGAACCAACCTGGAAGACTTGACGAGCTAAAGGCAAGAGTTTATGCAGGATATGGACTCAAGCCTGAAATGAGATTAGTCTAGGTGTTCATAGGCTTCTTTGTAATAGATTAGATTCATTGTAATCATTTCCTCATCTATCAATGAAATCTATTACTTTTGCCCACAGACAAAAACTCATTGTCTTTTTGGCTTGTTTAAATTCTGTACTTTATCAAGAATTACTCTAACACTGTCTTATCTTATAGATAGGTTTGTCTTGTTTCCTCTAAGTGTTTTGAGGATCTTTTCAGTGTTTTGGCATCATCAAAAAGGGGGAAATTGTTGGGATATTGTCAGTTTTGATTAAGATCTCAAAGCCCCTGAAAAGATGTTCGCCTTAATATGTCTGTGTCAGGCTAGTCTTGGTTAGGATTAGTGCTTAGTCTTTTTACACTTCACAGGTACTCAGTGAGAGGAGAACTCACTGGATACAATCAAGACTCAGAGCCTGAAGACGAAGAGCACCATCCTGAACTTATGGCAGTCTTCTAAGCTGGCTGAGTAAGTGTCAGTGATGAAGAGTATGACCCTGAGGTCATTACTAACTCAGTCCTGAAGGGAACAGGTTGTCACTGAGTTAATGGGAAGACTTGGAGTAGAGCCAAGCAATGCAAAAGGAATTTCAGCGTCAGGACAAGACCGGTGAGCTCAAGACAAAATGAACTTAATAAGACAAGCCTGAAGCTCAGGAATAAGTTCTGACATTCTCACCAACCTGATGACGTGGACCAATCCGAGGAGGACACGCACGTACGGAACCTGACATAAAGAATGAATTCAGACTGCATATTCAACGGGCAAGCATTTAATGTGCATTTAATGCAAATACCAAATCCATGCAAGGGCGGCTGCTGCATGGTGATGTGTCCGTTTGAATCCTCTCTACATAGGTGACTAGAAGGCTATCTCTCCAACGGATAGTTATTCAAACCACCTATAAATACAGAAGGCCTTGAACCCATTCAAGGTTACGGGAAATTTCCAAGCCAGAAATTACTCAAACTCTCAAGCATTCAAAGCATTCAGCCTTTAAAAGAAGCACTCGAAAACTTTCAAATTTCCCAAGTGTTTCTTAGCAACCGAGAGTTATTCTGTATTCCAAGTGCTAAATAGAACTATCTTAAGCTTAGAGAGATTATCCAATCCATAGCTTAGCTTTGTCTTGTAAGGATAATCTCAACCTAGTTGGAATCCAAACTGAAACCAAAACCCTAAGATAGGCTTGTTGGGAGTAAGTCAGTTAGTGTGATAGTAAGAGGAGTTTGTATAGATCAGTGAGGTAACTGATCTTGGTGCACCTTGGCACGTTAAAAACAAGAATCCCTTGAGTGGATTTCCTGTTAAGTCAGGCCGTGGATGTAGGAGCTTGAGACTCTGAACCACGTTAAACTCCTTGTGTTCTTACTGCTTTGATATTGTGCATTCTTGCCATATTACTCGTTCATTCATTGCATTCAAGTTTATCAGGTCTGAATCAATCAGCCTGATCTTCAAAAGAACACTGCCCTACTAAACACCTTTCAGATTTGAGTAAAACAAGTTTTCAGAAAGCAAACTAAACAAGACTTTAAACTATCAGGGCTCAAAAATTTCCGCACTGAACTTGAACTGATAGTTAGCCAACTGACCCGCACCAAGTGTAGTCAGTGGGTGTATTATCAGCTCCTAGTTCTTTACCACTCTGAGTGAAGGGGACTCAGTCAGTTTTAAGTTTGAAAATTGGTATACGTGTATTCCCCCCCCCCCCCATACACGTATTCCTCAGTCTTGTACCGGGACCAACAGAACATAATCAATCAAAGATTGATTATATGATTGATTAGTTGACTTCAATCAAGCAATCAATCATATCCTCCATCAGTTGACTCTCCATATTGCCTTCTTCTTCATCATAGAACTCTAAGATCTTCTTGTCTCCAGATTACTACGAAGCCTCTAAGTGGGTGAACTAATCTGTCACACTTGTCTGATCAGCACTCGTCTGGTCTGGTTTAGGGTCGTCTGGTCAGGTGACACTACTACTCTGATCTGGACTCATCTGGTAGAGGTCTTCTGGTCAACTCCTCTGGTCTACTACTCTGGTCAGACTCCTCTGGTCAGACTCCTCTGCTCTGATGACTCATCTGCTCTGGTGACTCATCTGCTCTGGTCTGGACACCTCATCTGGTCACCTCAAGTCTTCCCCCTTAACCAAAGACCTATTCTAGACCTAGACTAATCTGTAGCTGACTAGCAGGTTCAGCTAGTCCTATTACAAGTTCTTTGTTTTAACATCTTCAAAACATCTAATCTATATCCCAACACCTATATGTCAGCGTACTTTCCTTAAACGACAATTTTATTAAAATGAGTAACCTCTTGTGAATTTAGTGTATGGTGCACTTATTTAACAATTAAAAAATATTTAGGGAAAATGAATTTTTCATTCAGTAATTTTATCTCCTTTTTTATTTTCATCGTACTAACTTTCAAATTTGATTTTAGTCTAATTTATATTTTTTTTACTTTTGACTTGTTGACTTTCAAATTTTCTTTTTAGTCCTATAACTTTACTGTTTTTTATATTAGTCCTATAATTTTACCACTTTTTTATTTTAGTCATGTAACTTTACCCCTTTTTTATTTTAGTCCTATAAGGGTTAGTAGGTTGTAGGACCAAAACAAATATATGTAAATTACAGGATAAAAATCAAATTTTGAAAGTCAATTGGACGGAAATAAAAAAGAGGTAAAGTTACATGACTAAAATCAAAATTTGAAAGTCATCAGGACAAAAATCAAAAAGTGGTAAAGTTATAGGACAAAAAAATAATTTTTCCAACTATTTGTACTGAAAAACATGATTTAATTATAGGACATTATCATAACCAAAATGAACAACCCGTCGATGATAAGCTATAATGTTAACCAGCTAGACGAGCAAGCTAATGAAGAGGATTGGAGAACATAAATAGTCAAATACTTGAAGAGTGGGGAAAAACCAAACAACACTTTTGAAGCAACTAAGCTAGTCAAGCGAGCCGCCAGACACACTCCGGTAGACGAACAGCTTTTCAAAAGAGGAATATCAATCCCACTCCTCAAATGTTTGCCTAGGGGGCAAGGACGAGCAATACTTGAAGAAATACATACCAGAGTATACGAAAATCACACTGGGGGGCAAGCCTTGGCGTACAAAGCTATCAGACAAGGTTATTATTGGTCGACTTTACATCAGGATGTAATTAAGAAGGCAAAAACTTGTCATCAATGCCAGATTTTTGCCCCAAACATTCACACCCCGGCCTAGGAGCTCGTGTCAGTTTACAGCCCGTGGCCATTTGCAAGATGGGGGATGGACATTATTGGTCCCTTTCTAACAGAAGTTGGAAATGTTCGATTTGCCGTCATGGCAGTCCATTATTATACAAAATGGGCAAAAACAGAAGTCATGGTAAAGATCACACAACATAAGATGATCAACTTTATATGGAAGAACATTGTTTGTCGCTTTGGAGTTCCACAAACAATTGTGACAGACAATGGTCCGCAGTTCGATGGGAAAGAGTTGAGAGACTTCTGCATAAATTGGGGGATCAGAAAGTATTATTCTACTCCCTATCATCCTCAGTCTAATGGACAAGTCGAAGCTGTCAACAAGATTATTAAGCATACATTAAAAGTACGATTGGTGGAAAGCAAAGACAAATGGTCTGAAGAACTTCCGGAAGTCTTGTGGGCATACAGAGTTTCTCCCAGGTCCAGCACTGGAGAGACACCTTTTGCAATGGCTTTCAGAACAGAAGTTGTTATTCCAATTGTGTTAAAACCTAACACAATAAGGACGATCAACTTTGATAAACAAGCAAACAACTCTGCTCTAACTGCTGAAATGGATATGCTCGAAGAAAAAAGGTTGAATGCCGAGCTAAGAAATGCTACATATAAACAGCGAGCAGGACGTTATTATAATTCCCATGTCAAAGTTGGAGATTTGGTTCTGAAAAAGTTGCTCGCCCAACTTCCAGGTGTACTGGGACCGACTTGGGAGGGCCCGTATCGTATAATAGGCAAGTTCCTTAATGGTGTATACGATATCGAGGACATGGAAGGTAACCCGGCCAAATACTCCTGAAATGTTGTACATTTGAAGAAGTACTATCAATAGGGCGAGCAATAGTCTACGGGGGCAAGTGCACCAAAAACTTGCCTAATTTTTTTAAAATTTTGTCAAGTATAGGATAAAAAGTTATTCGGCATATTGTATAGTTTAATGTTGTTCAATTTTTAGTTTCATATGAAGTTGTTCGACAAAAATATTATAAGCGAACAACTATTTTTGTATCAGTGTTTAAAGTTGTTCATCAGATTGTATATATTAATGATGAATAATTCTAAGACATTTGTAAATTTTCAAGATGTAAGTATGGTTTTTCGATTCAAAGAAGTCTAAGCTCAAGGTATTAATCCAATTTTAAAGACCAAGGCCATTTAGAGGTTGTTCGTCTTTTAAGGTGAGCAGAACCTAAGGCTAAACTCATATTCAATATAAGGCAAAGTTCAAATCGAACAAAGCTCAATACTATATGTTATAATTGCAAAAGCATTAAACAATAATGTAAAGGCAATTAACATATAAAAAAGAAGATGAGCGAACAAAAGATACTTTCATTAATAAAAAGGCTTAAAGCCTAAAAAATAGTACAAAGATTTTGGAAGAGTACTACAAAAGAATGACGAGCAACTATTACAAGAAAAGCATATTAATAAGTTCTAAGTCCTATTCTTATCGTTGCTCGCCTTGAGGAGGGTCCTGAGTCTGATCAGTTGGAGGATCGACAATCATATCACTGATCATATCCTCAGTTGCTTTCTTCTCTTGCTCGGCAGCATTCTGCTCGGCATCCGCAGCTTGCTCATCCTCGTCAGCAGGAACAGGAGGACGGGTAATGGTGATGCTGGGATCAAGTTTGTCAATCTTGATTCCATAATCCACCATATCTCCCAGTTGGAGCTCGATGCCATTTGGTGGAGGATACGTCTCTATAAACTCCACCAAGTCCCTCCTGATGTCCTCGACAATCTCGGATCTGTCATAGCAACTAACTGGACGAATGCAGTCAGCATAGGCACAGATATACCCCAAGTTTGAAGAGGGACCTGTTCGGACGTGTACTTTAGTTTCAACCTGCTCGGGTGTGTACATACCTACTTTAGCTTTAACCTCCCATCGTCTCCTTAAGACGAGCAATCTCTGCTTTGGCCTCAGCCAGTTTTTGCTCGGCATCAGCTTCATTTTTCTTCTTCTCTTCGAGCTCAACATCCTTACTCTTAAGCTCGGACGAAAAGCAATTAGTAGTCTTCAATATGCTTTTTCTCGATGTCATCGGCAAGCTTGAGCTGGTTGTCGAGGCGAGCAATTCTGACCTCGTACTGGCCGACTAGGCCATCTTTTTCTTCGGTGAGCTACCGAGCAGTATTGGAGTATCGGCGAGCAGCCTCCTCAAGCTCGGCCAGTTGGGCCATCCCCTTTTGGGAAGTTACAAGGGAGTTGGTGGCTTGCATCATTGAGAAATGAAAGTTGTTCACCTCTCCTGGTATGGAGATGGATTTGTCCAACAGCTTCGTCTACGCCCGGGCGACCATCTCTATGGCTCGGCAAACATGATCGCCAGGGATCTTCCTTATATTTACCGGGGTCTTTGAGCAGGCATATTGATGCACAGGATTTGCTCGCCCTGGATGATCATCGCCCCGGTATCTGCGAACAAAGATCCAAATGATACTTAGAAAATTTTTGAAAAAATAAAGTTGTAAAGACCAGAGTATTAAGCCATAAATTAAACTTACTCGGCATATTTCCTGGAATCCCAGCCAAGGTAGGTGATATCCTCTGGACCTCGTGGGGGGGATTGCCTATCTTTTCCCGCCTTGCTCGCCCGCTATACCGGTTCTTTTGAAGTGTAGCGAGCAACTTCAGTATGTTGGGCACGAGCAGGGCCTTTGCCCACTTTCTCCTTTCCCTTTTCACCAGCAGGGATGACCTGGGACACAGGAGTGCCATCTCCCCTCTTCAGTCTTTTCGCTCCGTGGGGGGATGAGGCTGGGGGAGATGGTGGTGTGACACTCGGAGGAGGAGCAGTCTGCCGAGCAACCTGGGCCCGGGCAGGTTTGTTCATCATAGCCAGTACTTTGAGGGTGGGTCTCCCTTAATCTTCCTTCCTTTGGGAGGAGGCATCTCGTGGACTCTTTGTTCAAGAAGCCCAAAGCACGGGGGAACGACTAATGTAACTTGCTCGGCTAAAAAAAAGAAAGAGAATTAACTAGTGTTGGACGAGCAAGTATTGAAAGAAAGAAATAGAGGACGAACAAATAATTTATTGGGAGTTAGAAATTTTTCGCATACATGGGGGTACCTCAGCTAAGGCCTCAAGATGATGAGGATAAGTGAAGAGGCGAACAACTTTTTGACACTTCTCCTCGTTCACGTGCTGGATGGTCATATCACCCTTGTTTCGTAGGGCGACCAAACATGAGGTAAAGAGGAACTCAGAGCCAACTTCCTCTTCCTTGATATTCCACTTAAGTAACCGGGGACCTGCGAGTAAGCATGAAAAGTTAAATTAGAACAACTTAATTCAAAGGAGAATAAAAGCAAGCTTACGTTTAATTTTGCTATATGAAGCGGGAGAATTTATGCACCCAACACCATCGTGAGGGCCAGAAGATGCTCGTCAATCACCCCCTATGAAAAGAAGTGCCCTTTCCAGTTTCTGATCTTGTTCGGCACTCTCTCAATAATTTTAAGTCCAGTCCGGGCCTTCAAGTAATAATATCCTTCCTCGCCCACTGGACATTTTGTAATCGTCATAAGGTAGTTGACCTCTTCAGCAGTAATACGGTCAACGTACCCCTCCAGGGCAAACAAACCCATGAGGTCGAGCAAGTTCATCCACCCAATTGGTGTGATTTGGGTGATGGCAAGGTTGATTGCTTCCAGAAAATGACCAACAACCGGGGAAAGCGGCAACCTTAGTCCGGCGATAAGAGTATCGATGTTGATCGTCGTACATCCTGGTGGAGGTCGATCAGCTCTTTCCTTTTTCTTCGGGGCCCACATGTGGATATCGTACGGGATTTGATACATCTCCAGGATTAAGGCATGTTCATCTTTGCAAACAACACTCCGGATCCTGCTCGCCTGATAGTCAGTTCTCTCCAGATCCAGAACTTGTCATTGTGGGCGAGAAAAGTTGTTCGCAAATTTGGCAGCATATGCTCGCCATTCAAATGGGCGAGCAACTCTAGAGGGGATCTCATTTTCGAGCATCCTAGGGTTTGGGAATTCTATCCCCTTCAGAAATTCACGAGTTAGCTCGTCAAATTCAAGATCTACCTCTTCAGATTCTGAGCTCGAAGAGGATTCGTCGTTCGAATCCCTGCTCGCTATCACCACAACTTCTTCGCCGGACTGATGAGAACCAGTATCATCCACCGATCAGACCACTGAATCAACGTCGGGGTGCATCTCCGACGAGATTTTGACATCGGTTGCACCTCAAATGGTACAATCGGAAAAAGGAGGTCCAGACTTTCCTCGGAATTTTGATTACTCGAGTGGGAGGACATGGAATTTGAAGAGAATAAGGATCGAATTTGAAGTTTTTTGGAGGGTTTTTAATGGTGATTTCCGGTGAAGGACTATGGAAGAACGACGGCGGCGAATTTTTGCAGAAAATGGCGGCGGCGATTTTACACGGTGGTGCTAGGGCAAATTTCAAGAGAAGAGTAAAAGAAGCAATAAATGCACAGTTAATTCGAATACCTGGAAATTTGAAGCACGAAACGATGAGTGAAAGGTAGCCGGAATCAATGGAACAGTCGCCGGAGTAGGTGGGAATTCGCCGGAAATTTTGGAAATTAATGAAAGAAGTGGGAAAACTTTTTAATTTCTCGCTTTTATATTAAGAAGGAAAAACGGGATCCAACCCGTAATTTTTCATAAATCCTGGGGTCAAAATGATAAAAAAAATGGGGTCATTTTCGAGCAAGTTCAAGAGTTAAAGGGCTTACGTGCAATTATAGGGGCGCGTGGCATTGGGCTTGATCGCACGTGGACGGCGCATAATCATGTCACCCACATCATCATTGAATGACTCCCCCACATCTTGGAAGACGGAACGTCGCTTCCAAAGTTGTTCGCCCGGAGAAGAGGTTGTTCGACCTAACCCATCACCAAGATGATATTCTAATAACAATTGCTCGCCACAATGTTGCTCGTCCAAAGCAACATATGGTTAGGATAGGGGGCAATTGATGATATGCAAACATCCATCACGGTTTGGCAAACAAGGATTAAGGCATAAATGAGGATTATAAGCCAGAAATGATTAGCAAGAACAATCAAAAGGGAGTGTATAAACCAATTCGGGAGATGCATTCTTTGACGAACAACCATCTTGACGAACAGCTCACCGGCGAGCAATATCTAAGATCCAGAGGCCCACCGGAGTGCATAACACCCTTTCATATATTGTGACGAACAGTTCTTAGGCGAGCAGTATTATACACAAAGGTCCAGTGGCTACCCTTAGAAGAATAAATCGTCGAACAACTTATGAGCCACCCAAAACAAGAAGCGAACAACTTTTACAGAAGAACTATAAGTGATGATTCACCCAGCAAACAACGGCTGACAACAATGGATCTGAAATAAGACCAAATACAAGACTTTCTAATTAACTTTCAGCCTAGATAAGGTCAAATATGGTCAAAAGGACACATGTCAAGCATGCAAGCTTGGTAGTCCAAGAGTCATGTACACCACCTACTTGGTGGTTATTATAAATAAGTTGTTCTCCAGCTATAAAAAATAAGTTCAAATTCACAAATACTCCAAATACACACACTCAAATACCTAAATGTGCACACATACGAAATAAATACGAATTTGATACTCGTATTTACAATTTTATAACCCGATCTTTCATTTTACTATAAACGGTAGTAATCAATTACACGATCTTGTTTGGTGATCCCAAAACCGGTTAAAGATAGCCACTAATCCATGTGATTAGAACCGATCACCAACATTAGTGTCATGATAGTTTGTTGGATATTTTTTAAAATTCCATGTGTCAAACATCCAACCTATGGAACACAAGGTGGAACATAAAAGGTGAAACATATGATTTCATTTGGTGGGTTGGTGGGGTAGGCCCAAATTCAAGTTTGCATAGTTAAATTTACGGAAGAATATTTTTTAGTCCCATAACTTTACCACTTTTTGATTCTCGCCCAATGGACTTTCATATTTTAATTTTCATCCTATAACTTATACCTTTTCTTTATATTTTATCCTACAACCTGCTATATCAGGTGACCGACCGGTAGAGTTGTCCAACGGTTTCAAACCGTCGATTCCAGTTCTAATTTGTCGGTTCCTGGTTTCAATTTAGTGGAACTGAAACCGAACCGCTAAATATTGTTGGGCGGTTCCGGTTCTGCCAGTTTCGGTTTCAGTTCTAAACTAGCGATTTACGGTTCCGAACCGTTCTCTTTTTTAAATAACTAACATGTAATTTAAATCTTAATTCAAGTACAAAAAATAAATAAATAATAAATTTAAGTAAACGGAAATTTTATTATATTCAACTTTCAACATAAAAAATAAAATTAAAATACAAATAACAAATTTAAAAAACATGAAATATAAAGTCTAAAAATTACCATTAAAATTTTTACATGAAAATAACTTACAAAACAAGTTATAAACTTACAATTTAGTACTTACAACCTACTGTACAATTAAAATTTTATAAATAATAAAAAAGTCAATAAAATATTAAAATTATTGCAAGTATTAAAAATTATATATATATATATATATATATATATATATATATATATATATATATATATATATATATATATATATATCGTCAGTTCCAAACCGACGGTTTCGATTTTTTATTTAGTGGAATCAAAATCGAACCTTGTAATATATAATTTTGATTTCAGTTTAATTACAGTTCTAAAATCACCAGTTCCAGCTTCCATTAGAACCGATAAACTGCCGATTAAATTCGAGTTCATTTGGACAAAGTCTACCGGCCGCTAAAAATGACATTTGCACTTATTTTTAATTAAAAGAATCCTGCTGGCCTCCATTCCTTACTATTTAAATATATAACATGTAATAAAACCTAAATCAAATTAGTAAGTTTAAAAAGTCAAATCCCCCTCTCCCCCTCCCTCTCCTCTACTACATTGTGCCGGCGACAGTTTCTTCAGTTCTTCTCCACCGAGTTTGATGAGTAAGAAAAAAATTTGCTTCAATTTTTTTATTTCTGAAATCAATTGAGTAGCGAACAACAGAGGTTTAGGAGGAGGGTAATTGGGGTGGGGGGCGTTGAGGTGGGGTTACATTATTCCCACATTTAATCAATTAAAAAAGAAGAGACTGCATAATTTATGTCAACCGGGTTTTCTACCGATTAAGTCACCTGATATGGTAGGTAGTAGGACCAAAAGCAAAAAAATGTGTAAGTTACAAGACAAAAATCTAAATACAAAAGTCAATAGAGTGAAAATAAAAAAGTGGTAAAATTACATAAAAATAAAAATAAAAATTTCCCTAAATTTATTCATTTTAAAGGGTATTTTATATTTTAGATTTTTATATAGATAGCTTCAGGTCGATAAAAGGAAATTCTCCAATATGAAAGTGGGTATATTAGGATATTTTCATAAAGTTGAATATGTGATGATGACCGTTAAATCAAAGCTCTCCATGCAAATGCAAATGCAAATGGGTGGGTGAGTAGGGGGGACTGAGCAAGGCGTGGCCGTTTGGGTGTCTGGCCCAGAAGGGATTGGGGTTGGGGGTGGGGGTGGGGGTGGGTTGGCCCCAATTCAACTTTGCACAATTTACTAATTTTACCATTCAGAATTTTTGTTAAATTAAACTAAATTCTTAATTGTGTCTTTTAATATTCTAGTCAAAAAGTCATCTTATAACTTAAATTGCTAAAAAAAATTCTCTTTTACTCCTATGTTACTAACAAATATAAATATATAATCTTGGTGTGTTATTTTGTAAAGTAAAAAACTACAACCTGAAAAATACAAAATTCGTCTTCCCGGAAAGCAGACGGGATCTCCTGTAACACAATGGTGTAACATCTTCTGTTACATCATTCGGATAAGCGACACGTAGGATAAGTGAGAGATTAGATGGATGGAAGAATTAAACTCCGTTAACCCATGACAATAAGGAAACTTCGGTATTATAGGAAATTATAGAATCCCAAAAAACATGGAAACAAAAAATTTGAAAGAATCCAAAATTCAAAAGCGCAGGAAAAATTCCATGAGAACCAAAGATTGTGAAGAATATCTACAGCAAAAGAAAGCTTCTTCTTTCGGTGAATAAAAAATCAGAACTGTGAAGGTTTCATCGCTGCAGCGTCAACGGAAATCGCCGGGTAAATTTTCGATTAGTGCTTTGTCTGTTCAATTCATTTTCAAGTTAATTAACAAGACCAATCCTGCTATTAATTCAATTCTTATGCAAATTTGCAATGAAGCTTTGGACTCCTTTTAATTAAAACTATGCACACCAAGTGTTTGATAAAATTCCTGAGTGAGATTATCTAATTTTGAAGTCTCGTATTTGAAGATTTTATGCCTATTGGTTTTCCTTATGAACATAAATTTTTAATGTACTTCGAATTTAGTGGATAAAGTGTTGTCCTTTCAGTAGACAATGTAACTAATTCAAATTCTTTTTTAGGTTTATGAGGGCTGACGAAAGGGTACGAAAGATTTGTGACTAACTATAATTAATTTTTTGCATCATGCGTCTCATTGAAATTAGTGTAGGCATTGTATTGAAAAAGGATAAAATTTTGTGTAAGACCGTCAACACTCACCTCTATCAAAATGTTAATGCATCATACCCATATTATAACCCATTCCACCGTCTAATGACGGTCTCACACAAGCCCTACTAAAAAAGTAAATGTCCAGTTACAATTGCAAAATTGTTTGAACATGACAACAGATAGGTAGTAGTTGTTTAACATGTTTTCAATAAGAATCCATAATACCCTTGTGTAAAGAGTTCTTGTTTCATGTCATGCTTCTCTTCCTATGACTATGTTATTCTATTACGGTATCTCGCATAACACTCATATGTACATACATATTTTGCAGTTGGGAAGGAAGAACCTTTTTGGTTTAGCCACACAAAAAATGCTCCATGCCTTCGGTGGAAATCGAGTTAAACCATTTTCCATTGCAGCCCAGTATGTTTGCAGAGAGACATTTGGTGAGGAATTACAGAATTACGAGTACAAGTCTCATCCTTGCAGCGAGAAGGATATTACAACTCGAACCAATATATGATAGAATTCCATTGCCCCAACATTTCTTTAGCAAAACATGGTCTTTGTGTTGGTTTTTTTTTTTTTTTTTCACCACAAGAGTTTCTGAGGTGTTAGATTGCAAGTATTTGTGTTGACACTTCACTTTTTTGATATTGTGGATGTGATAGAAATGACTTAAATTTTCTGCAGTATATCAAAATATCAAGTTTTAGCTAGAGGTGGTGTATTAAGATATTTTAGAACGGATATTTCTAATTCGAAATTGAGGTTTTACAAGTGTTTGTATTCTCTAATATTGAGTTTGTATTACAATGTATTCATAATATATGGTTATTACAATGTAAATAGATCAAATCTATATGAGCATCCAATCTTGCTGAAAACAATTGGAGGTACTCTTATAAAAAAAAATATATATATGTGTCTTGCTCTCTGTTAGCTTTTATAATAATCAAATATATCTTCGTATAATAATATAATACATTTTTATTATAACCGGATAACAAAACAATAGAAAAACCTTGTGTAAGACGTCTCATGACATGAGACTACACAAATTAACGCTCGCCCCTTTTAAAGTTTTAATGCGTCATTCCCAATTTATATTTCATCCCACTATTTCATGGCATGAAACAATCTCACACAGCACTAACTCCAAAATAAAATAAATATTTAGATCATCAATTTCACCATATATATCATGACTAGTCGAGTCATATAATAACGAATAAATATTACATTGCCCATGAGCGAGCATATTTCTGTTGATACGATAAAAATCCTGCTTATTTCAGGATTAAATAATTAATGGCATCAAGAGACATAAACAGACAAACCATAATTATATGCACTTTAACCATTTTTAAATTATTAAGAAAATGAAATACTTGATAGTGGATGTAAAAAATTCTGTAAGAAGAAAATACTAGAAACAAAAAAAGTCATAAATTCTATGATTCTCAAATATATCTCCACTTCCATCATTGTCTTCCATTTTTAGCCTTGAGGTGTTGAAATATTGAAATTGACTTCACCATGTGATTGTGTCTTTGCAAGTTTTTGCTGCGAAAATAATGTAATTGGTAAACATATTTTTATATATAAGAAAGTAACATAAATGTATATAGGCTAATTACTTGTGTTGTTACCTGCAGTAATTCAGTTAAACTCATTGCATGTTGATCCTGATTTGAATAATAAGAGAAGTTGTTCTGTGAATAAGAGAAAATGACAACTACTGAGAATTTATTAATCCCATAAGACTAATAAAATTAACTATAATACATACATAATAGAACAACATGTGAGTGTTGCAACGTAGAAGGCAAATAATTGCATTGAGAGGAAGTGACAATGCTTGAAATATTGCTCCGACTATCAAAAGTATTCTGTTGTGCATAATTTTTATATGTTAGAAATTTATCTAGAGAACAAAAATATCATAATTATATCAGTATTAAGAAATACCTGGTCAATATTTTTAATGGGAGTAATTGCATCTCTAGCCTTCTTCTTTTGTCCTGTCTTCTCTAAACCTCTCTTTTCTCTTTTTCCAGATCTTACAGGTTTCTTTTCTTTCTTTTTCCATCCCTTAATTATTACTGCCCCAACTGTTTGTTCATCTTCATCTAACTCCCCACCCACAGATGCAAATGTAGGTGTTTGTTTGTCTACCACTCTGGATAATATATTATTTTGAACAACAGATTTGGTTCCTTGAGTTGATTTCACAGACGAAGAATTCTCCAAACATGCATCAACTTCTTCAATCCCTTTGAGAAAATATTTTTTTGCAATTTGAAATGTCTTTGTGGTCAGAGCACCTCTTGTTGTTAAACGATTAAACAAACTGCACAATTCCTTATAGTGAACTTCAATCAACCTTTTTTCATCATTTTCATTTGTACATTCAAAAGTTTATTCACAAACTATATTCGACTGACCTTCAACATTATTCTTTTTGGCATTCTTGGTCCATCTTTTTTTAACATACAACTCGGGGATCTCCATAATACTGTTCAAAGAGAATACCTTAAGCACATGTGAACATAAAATTCCAGCAAACTCGAATTTTTTACAGCTACACAAAACTTGTTTCTCGGACAAATTAAATATTACTCTGTGCTGATAATGCTTTCCAAAAAGCGTAATCTTATACTCAACAACTTCTCCAATTTGGCCGCACATGTGTGCTTTAGCATCATAAGCTTTGCGCAACTCATCTTCAAATAACTTTAAAATTTCATGTGTATAGATACTAGTTGCATGCTTTAAAATTTGTACCGAAAAGGCACTCACCGGTATAGTGTGACTTGTTTTATAATCCGCCTTCAATTCTTCATATCTACGGTCCCTGACAAGTCTGTCAAAATGTTGGCGAAATTGTAGAAGATTATGCTTGTAACTTACGTACTTCTTAAGGGCGCTATTCATGCTTTCACTACGTTGAGTAGTTGTCATATTTGCACAAAACGAATTCCTCCCATAAACTAGTGCCCATTTTTCTCGTATTTTGAACAACTAGCCACTCGTTATCTTGAAGCTCATATTTATCCAACATATGATCCCATGCTTTAAGAAACTCTTCTTCCTCCTCATAATCATAGATGCAAGAGCTGAAGTCCTTGGAGAAATTTTTGAAGCTTGCAAATACACTACTCAAATGTGTGGCAGCATTTTGATATATGTGCCAAATACATAGTCGATGACATGTTTGAGGCCACTGAATTGCTAAAGCTTTAGCCATTGCAGCATCTTGATCTATGAGAATAGTTTGGGGTTGTTTTCCAAACATGGCTCTAGCAAATGTATCAAATAACCAAGTGAATGTTGATGTAGTTTCGTCATATAGCAATGCTGCACCAAAAATAATTGTTTGCTTATGATTATTCACACCAACAAAGAGGGCAAATGGTTTACCTTCTTTATTTTTTTTGTATGTCGTATCAAAACAAACCACATCACCAAAATAAGTATAATCAATCTTCATCACAGCATCAACCCAAAGTATAATTAGCAATCAGATCGTCTTGATCGACTTGAATTGCATAGAAAAAATTAGGATTATCAAGTTGTCTCTGTTGTAAGTACTCTAAAACTCCCCCAGTATCACCTGCCTTCATCTCCATGGTTCTCTTTGATTTCAAATAGTTTTTATAATCTTGAAATACAAAACCAACATTTTCATGACCGCCGACTTGCTTGGACAATAAGGCAAAACCTGCTTTTGGTGTTATTCCCGAGTTATCCAAATCATCTGCTTGTGAAGCTTGAATACTAGATATCCTTCTATGGGATCTTTTCATATGAATCCTTTTTGGACTCACCAGTTCATGACCTTTATGTTCTGAGATAAAATTGACAACTTTGTAAGCACCATTATTCCTACCATTAATCTCCATCCTTGCTTCACAACCGGTTCTTGTTTCCGGACGATGAGACTTGATCAATCCATCTCTTTTATCTTTTGGCCTGGTCCCCTGACATTCACAACAAAAAATCCTATCTAGTATTCTTCCATCTTTATCTTTGTGAGCACTGTGCTTTCTAATCCCAAATCCAAGTGCTTTTGCGTATTCATTGTAGAAAGTATAAGCATCATCTTCACTCTCAAATTTCATACCAATTTTTGGAATTTTCTCTTCCAAAATATTAACTTGTGTTTCATTTTTCAGATCTTCCCCACTTTCATTCGTAAGTTCCTTTTGTGTCTCAACCTCATCAAAATTTAGTTCACGTCTTGGAGTAGCGCCAACAGAAATATTCTTCTTCATATCTTGTTGATCAAATGAAATCAGTTACTTATTTATAACATGTGATTCAAAATAAAAATTAAATTAAGAGTGAGGGAATAAATATAACCAGAAAGTTTAGTATAATGTTATTTATCTAATTTAAACAAATGCATATGTAACTATGATCAAATAAAACACAAGAAGAAATAATTATGTGTGTGACACTATGCATTTAATTTTTGTTTGAGTTGGTAAATACAAAACTATCTTCACATTAATATCACATCTAGAATTGCATGACTGCATGTATACTCATTAAACACAAAGTATTTGCACGCAATTAATAACAGTTCATTACATATGTGATACATATACTGTTCGGAATAGGAAAAAAAAAAATAGCAGTAGCTTGACTACTAAAAGGACAACACTTTATCCACTAAATTCGAAGTACATTAAAAATTTATGTTCATAAGGAAAACCAATAGGCATAAAATCTTCAAAAACGAGACTTCAAAATTAGATAATCTCACTCAGGAATTTTATCAAACACTTGGTGTGTATAGTTTTAATTAAAAGGAGTCCAAAGCTTCATTGCAAATTTGCATAAGAATTGAATTAATAGCAGGATTGGTCTTGTTAATTAACTTGAAAATGAATTGAACAGACAAAGCACTAATCGAAAATTTACCCGGCGATTTCCGTTGACGCTGCAGCGATGAAACCTTCACAGTTCTGATTTTTTATTCACCAAAAGAAGAAGCTTTCTTTTGCTGTAGATATTCTTCACAATCTTTGGTTCTCATGGAATTTTTCCTGCGCTTTTGAATTTTGGATTCTTTCAAATTTTTTGTTTCCATGTTTTTTGGGATTCTATAATTTCCTATAATACCGAAGTTTCCTTATTGTCATGGGTTAACGGAGTTTAATTCTTCCATCCATCCAATCTCTCACTTATCCTACGTGTCGCTCATCCGAATGGTGTAACAGAAGATGTTGCACCATTGTGTTACATGAGATCCCGTCTGCCCAGAACGTCTTCAAAATATAATTGTCTTTCTTTATTGCAAATTAGAATCTTAAACAAAATACCCATCAATTTTAAGCATGCAGAAATAGGTTTTCTTTTAACTCTAATTAACTAAAATAAACTTTAATTTACATGTTGAAAGCGACTATATTAGCAAATGAAATTATATGTTCGATTTCTTATATTTCACTTTAATGATTGACATATAAAATTTAAAAAAAAAATTCAAACAAACCACTATAATATTTGATCCATATATTAAAGATCAAATATGTGAAACACCACATGCAATTTGAAACAGAGGTGGTATACTTATATAGAGTATTCTGGCTCCTTTCTCAAAAAGCTGAATATGTGATATTGATTGTGAAACTAAAGCTCTCCATGCAAATTCAACAGCTGTTTTTCTACAGTTAAATTAAAAAAGAAGAAATTCAACACTAGTAGTCCTAGCCTTTCTTCATCCATGCAATGTAATGCTGGTCCAAAATTTAGTTCACGTCTTCTATTCTATGAATAGACTCATAGCATTATAAGATGACCCACCTTCCACCAAAGCCCATCTCGCCCGCCTTATTCCGCATCTCTTTCACCTTCTCCCTCACCCCACTTCCAGCCATCAGCCGCCGCCTCACGATCTCCGACGCCTTCAATCCCGTCACGTCTCTATGGTAGTCTAATCTGATCATCTCGGCCATCCCAAGTTCCTTAACTAGCTGAAACGCATTCATCTGCTGCTCCGCAAACATAGGGAACGTAGCAATCGGCACCCCGAACCATACGCTCTCCAGAACCGAGTTCCACGAACCCTCCCACCGCAGGGTGGGCCAGCACCGCCTTCTGCGGGGCCCACTCTATAACCCTCCCTACCCCCTTCACCCGCTCAATAAACCCTTCAGGCACTACTTCTTCAGAATTCCCGAATCTCAACGCCCATAAAAACCTCTGTTTGCTCTGTTCTAAAGCCAGAGCAATCTCCTTCACCTGCTTCCCGTCAAAAACCCCAAGGCTGCCGAAGCAAAGAAACACGACGGACGAATCGGGCTGCTCATCCAGCCACCCGAGGATGTCGCTCCGCTCCTCCCTCTCGTCGGGCCAACGGGGTAAATTCGCGGGATTTGCTGATTACCGGAGACGGACATAATCGTGTGGGGCTCCAATTCAAGAAACGTGTTAACCATAATCCCTTTAATCTCTTTAAACCTTGTAATAAAAGGTTCGGGAAAAACTCTCCCCTTTATGAAAGTGGAAGCCGGCCATACTCTGGGTTAACAAAAGTAGAAACAGAGATTGCGGCATTCGATTCCTCGTACACCGTTAGATCCTGATCGTGGTCATCCTTTAGGTTCTGGAGATCGACCATGAACCCCACGGAAGCCGCGCTGCAAGTGAAGAAAACATACGTGGGAGCTCCGAAATGGTTAGCGACGTCGGTCATGAAGCAGAACATATCGATTACGAAACCGGATATCCTTTTCAGTTTCTGGGACTTTATTATTTCTGCAACGGCCGGCTTCTGGCCCTCGATGAGTCCGAAAACATCGTTAGATTCGGATGCGACAACCATCTCTGGCAAATGGATGAAGTTTACTCGGGAGTTGTGGTGAATGGCAAGTGGTGAAAAGGCATCGGCGGGCAGCTTCATGATGAGGACTGTGACGGTGAGGCGCTCGTCTCTTTCGGAGAGGAGCTTCGCCACCTTCACGGCGGCCGAGAGGTGGCTCAGCATTGGGAAGGGGATGAACACTAGACTTGCTTTCTCTTCTACCGACATTCTTTTTGTTATTTTAAGAAAAGGCTCCAAGTGAGAGAGTAATGTTGGAATGAGAATGGTAGATAATAAGATGCATGGCATGGCATGGCATCACTAGTTATATATGTTACAAGAACGGAGAATGAAATTTAGACCGTACATTACTTATATTTGTTATGAACATATCAGAAAAGTGAGAAAAATGATTGAGAGAGAAAGCATCTAGAAGGAAAATCCGGGGAAGTGAAGAGATTGCAATTTTTGTGATCCGTTCATTCACCATCAGACAGTAGGGATGCTTGTATCATAATGGTCGAGATTTTTTCACTTTTAGGCCTATTGCCTATTGTACATATAATATTTTACTTTCAATCCCACCCAAAACACTTTTGGTCCCATAAGAATATTTTTTGGCATTTTTGGTCCCATACGTTCCCAAACTTGCAATATTAGTCTCAAACTTAACGGCAACTAATGGCTACTAACGGACTTACACTTTTAGTCTCATAGGATACACTTGCAGATTTGGTTTCATAAGATTAAAAAATTCACATTTTTTTACCAATTTATAAAAAAAATATAATTACAATATATATACAAATTTATTTTTATTTTAAAATATATATACATATATTGTATTTATACAATAATATATATATACAATATATATATTATATTTTAATAAAAAAATTAATTAGAATAATTCAATCTATATTAATTATTTTTAAATTATAAATTTTTTTTTTAACTTTTGTGCCATTTTTTTAATAATAATAATAATTTTCTCAACATCTTATTTAATTAATAGTTCACTAGTCATCTCTATAAAAATCTTTAAATTACATATAATTTCACTAACAATTACACACAAGAACACCTTTCTTTTGTTTCATTCCTAAAATTTAACAATGCACCCACATAAAAATTATATTATCCATTTTTATGCCGATTGTTCAATAATAATAATTTACCTTATGTCTTATTTAATTAAAAACAAATAAATAGTTCTTTAAATAAAATAGAATAATTTAATTTGTATTTAATTCAATTTAATTTTTAATAAGGTTTTTAACATGCACAAAAATTGCTACGTTATAAAAAATGTTTATAAATTGGTACGTTATAAAAATTGGTACGTTGATGTCATTCAAAAATTGGTACGTTATTAAATAAAATTGAACAAAAATTGGTACGAAAATTGGTATTAACGTGTACAAAAATCTTCGATATGTTATAAATACTGAACCGTACAAAAGTTGGTACTAACATGTACTGAAATTTTGGTACGAACACGAACACTCATATTCTAAATTATCTAAATTTTTCTGTGGTTGAGTCTATGGAAAATTGAAAGGTAAAAGTCTGTGGAGGATTTTTTAATTTTGTGGTGTGCAAGTTATTTTGAAATGTTCGAATAAGAAAATATGCAAGTTATTATGGGACTAAGTGAGTAATATTTTTTGTAAATATTATAATAATTTTATTTATTATATATCCAAAAATTACAATAATTAATAAAAAACTTATTAAAAACTAAATTGAATTAGATTAAATGAATATTAAATTATTCTAATTTTTAAAATAAATAAAACATAGGGTATATTATTATTATTGAACAATTGGCAAAAAATGAATAATATAATTTTTATGTGGGTGCATTGAGATAATTAGTGAACTATTAATTAAATAAGATGTTGAGAAAATTATTATTATTATTATTATTATTATTTGAAAGATGGCACAAATTTTAAAATAATTAATATAGATTAAATTATTCTAATTTATTTTTTATTAAAATAATATATATATATATATATATTATTGTAAAATAAAAATAAATTTCTATGTATATTGTAATTATATTTCTTTAATTAAAATTATTATGGTAAAAAAAGGTAAAAAATGTGAATTTTTTAATCCTATGGGACCAAATCTACAAGTGTATCCTATGGGATCAAAAGTGCAAGTCCGTTAGTAGCCGTTAGTTGCCGTTAAGTTTGGGACTCATTTTGCAAGTTTGGGAACGTTTGGGACTAAAAGTGCCAAAAAATATTCCTATGGGATCAAAAGTATTTTGGGTGGGATTGAAAGTAAAACATTATATGTCCAATGGGACTAAAAGTGAAAATAAAAAAAAAATAAAAACATCTTCTACTACATTCTATTAGTGACACATGTCTTAGGAGAGTGGATCATGCTTATAATTGATTAATTTATAACCTTAATTATAATATTCTAAAATAAAATAAAAATCCATCTCCCCATATCACACACGTATTACTCTCCTTATCCTTAAATCTTAAATTTTTCTCACTTAAAAAATATGTGTCACTAGTCTGAATAGATGTGTTACCGAATATTAATATAAATCGATTTTTTATGAGATGAACTTCTTTTGTCGTTTTATAATTTTAGGCTCACGCCCACATCATAGTTATTAGATAATAGGAATTTCTTTCAATTTTTACAATCCTCTTTCTCTACTAAACCTTACGCGACAACATTAACAAATAAAACAAATGGGCTCCAATAAAAACAAATTGAAGCCCAAAACAAAGTAAATAAAATGGTCTAAGCCATTAATATAAAAGTATAGTCGGATTACATCCATCGTTATTTTTTATTAATACACCCGACCCAAAAAATATTCGGAAAAAAAATACGATAAATTTCACAAATTTTGAAAAAAAAAATCTGAAAATGTGTGTGTGTGTTTTTTTTCGTCCCTTTATTCTAATTTTCGGAAAATTTTCCAAAAATTATTAAGTTTTTTCAAAAAAAAAAAAAACAAATATTTTTTTTATGAAGTATATTAACAAATGAAGAATTGTATTTAACCTAGGCCTAAAAGTATGTCGTAAAAGGTAAATGACCCAAGACCAACTAATATTCTTCATTTCTTCAATTTGGTGGGGACGGGTAATGCTCACATAGTATTATACGACTATTTGGTAGACCAAATATTATTAATATGTCTAACCCGCTTAATGAGTCGATTCAGTAATATTCTCTCCATCCTGAAATTACTTTTATGGTAGAATATAACATATTTTTTAAGAAAAATAAGTAAGTGTGATGTTGAATATTTTTAATAAAGTAAATTTATTTTATTGCTTTGTTTAGAGATATTTTAATTAATTTTTAGGAGTATAAAAGTAGTCGTGCCATTTGGGTTGAGCAACGCCCCATCAACCTTTCAGGCTATAATGAATCACATTTTTCACCCATACCACAAGAGGTTCGTACTCGTCTTTTTTTATAACATTTTAGTATTCAGCAAATCGTGGGATTCTCATTTAGTTAATCTTCACTTGATACTTGCAATTTTGAGAGTTAATTAGTTTATCATTAAAGCATTTAAAGTGCTTTTTCGGGGTGAGAGAGGTGGAGTATTTAGGATATTTTATATCGGGGGAAGGAGTGAGGGTCGACCCTCGTGAGATCGAAGCAGTTCAAGTTTGGCTAGCACCTACTAATGTTGTTGAGATATGTGGATTCTTAAGGCTAGTCGGCTACTACAGGAAATTTTGTCTGAAGTTTGGGGAGTTGGCAAGACTATTGCATAACTTAACTAAAAAGAATAAGTTCGCATGGTTTGAAGAAGCATAGCAAGCCTTTGAAAAATTGAAAGAGGCCATGAGTTCGACACCAGATTTAGCTTTACCTAACTTTGAAGGAGAGTTCGTGATAGAGATAGGCGCTTCAGGTATTGGCGATGTCCTCTCTCAAATTATATGACCTATATCATACATGAGCAAAGGGATTGCAGCCTCAAAGAAGTCATGGTCCGTATATGAGAAAGAAATATTAGCAATACTATAGGCAATTCGCACTTGGAGGCCTTATCTAGTGGGGCGGAAATTTAAGATTGTGACATATCATAGAGCCTTCGTTACTTGCTCGAGCAACGAATCACCACCCCAGAACAACAGAAGTGGATAGCCAAACTAGTTGGGTTTGATTCTGAGATTGTGTACCGTCCAGGGAAAAACAATTGTGCAGTTGATGCTTTGTCAAGGAAGAATAATGGTGAGCAAGCAACTGTCTTAATGGCCCTAACAACACCATTATCCGGCGATTAGAAGAAGATAGCAAGTACAACCTAAGACAATGAGGAACTTGGTCCTCTAGTTCGACAGGCCGCTGAAATGAAATAGATGAGAACAGGGGCAATTTGAGTAGCTTCCAGATTAGGCATGGGTGCTTAGTGAAAAAGAGAATCATTTGGGTGCCCAAGGAAGACATTCGGGCATGCCTCATCCGAGAGTACCATGCTTCTTTTTTAGGGGACACTTGGACATATTATGCACTTTCAAGAGATTAGCCCAGCTATTTTAATGACCGGGTTTGAAGAAGAAAGTGGCGGAGTTTGTGTATGCTTGTGATACGTGTCAGTGTAATAAAGCTGACAGTCGCTCACCAGCGAGGTTATTGGCGCCCCTCCCTATACCAGAACAGATTTGGGTTGATATCTCGATGGATTTCATCACTGGCTTACCATGACCTCGAGGTAAGGATACTATTATGGTATTCGTGGATCGATTGTCGAAATATGCATATTTTATTATTATAAGTCACCCCTATTCAGCAAGAGATATTGTTGATTTGTCCATACGTAATGTGGTGAGATTACATGGAATTCCCAAAACCATAGTGTCAGATCGGGACAGTGTATTCCTCAGTAAGTTATGGCAAAAGTTCTTCAAATTACAAGGTACTCAATCAAATATGAGTTACGTATATCATCCACAGACCGACGGGCAAACTGAAGTGGTCAACGGATGTTTAGAACAGTATATTTGTTGTTTTTCATCTAGTAAACCAAATGAGTGAAAAAAATATCTGGCTTGGGCCGAGTATTGTTACAATACGATGTACGAGTGTGCTATTGCAATGAAACTTTTCAAAGCAGTTTATGGGACTAGATCAAATGTGATTCCAGACCATGAAACGGGGTCCACAACAGTACATGTAGTAAATGTCCATCTTCATGATCCAGATGCCTTGCTACGGGAACTACGTTTTAACTTGGAAGGTGCACAAAACAGGATGAAACAATATGCGGATGCAAAGCGTAGACCAGAGGAGTTTCAGGTAGGCGATTGAATATACCTCAAGCTACAACTGTACCGACAAGGTTTGATCTTTAAACACATCAATCAGAAACTAGCAAGTCAATTTTACGGGTCATTTTAGATTTTGGAAAGGATAGGGAGTGTCGCATATCAGCTGGAGTTGCCACCAGTGTCGAAAGTCCATCCCATGTTTCATACCTCCTTACTCAGACGATGCATTGGAGATGGGGATGTGGTGCAAGCGAGCATGCCACCTTTCTCAGCTGAAGGTATTCCAGCCTTAGAACCAAGTGTTGTACTCGAATATAGATGGATGAAGAGAGGACGTGTTCATGTTCGAGTGGTGTTGATACAGTGGAAGCCAATGGGCAATAAGAATGCGATATGGGAAACAGTCGAGGAACTGAGATCGAGAATTTCAACCCTTAACCTTGAAGACAAGGTTCAATTCAAAGGGGGAGGTGATGATGAGTACTTGAACTTACCATATTTGCATGATGGTGAGAGATATGAGCAAGTTTATCAGAGAAGGAAATAAAAGATATGGAAAGAGGTGGAAGAAGATTTGAAGAAGATTTTTATGAGATTTCTTATTTACGTATCTTAGTTATTTCTTTTGTTGATTTAGTATGATCTTTATTTTTCCTGATTTTGTTTGAGCCCGTGGCCTTTTAGATTTGAACACTATTTAAAGTTGCAGCTAGGGTTTATTTATTTTTTTATGTATAAATTTAATTACGGATTCACAACGATATTTGTTGGTTTTCCCTATTTATTCGTGCATTCATTCGAGTAGTAGAATTCCTCAGGATAGAGGTTTCATCAAGGTATGTTAAGGGAACGATTCACTTTGGTCTCTCTTTTAAATACAGATCGGATCTCTCTATTGTTGGTTACTCAGATGCCGACTGGATTCGGTGTATTGAAACACGTCATTCTACGTATATTTATTCGGTGTTTCTTAGTGGTAATCTCGTGTCCTGGAGTGTCAAGAAACAAACTTCTATTGCTCGATCTATCTGTGAATCCGAGTACCGTGCTTTGTCGAATCTTTTGAAAGAGTTACATATTCGCCGATCTAGTTAGCCTCTGCTTCTTACTAACAACAAAAGTGCTCTTTTCATGAGACAGAATCCTATTGCCCACAAAAGGGCAAAACATGTTGACATCGATTGTCACTTTGTTCGGGACTTGGTCTTGCAAGGAAAAATTGGCACTCAGTTCATTCCTTCTAATCTCCAGTGGGCATATCTTCACCAGGAGTCTTCCTCATCCAGCTTTTGAATTCTTACGTTCCAAGCTTTGTGTTTGCCTTCATCCCACGCAGCGTTTGACGGGCGATATTAAGGAATATACGTGATATTCTCCCAAAAAAATTGTACCTTGGTACATATTATCTTTGATTTGATTTTATTTTGTTACCGTGTATTATGGATCTTTTCCTTGTATTTCGGATCCTATTGTTGTGATCATATTCTATATAATAAGATCGATACCCAATCACCTCATTAACGGTGAATGGAATTCCAATTATCCAATTTTCACATACAACAATTTAAATCATGTTCAATTAGGTTTTTACTAAGGGGTGGAGTATTCAGAAAATTGATATTAAAAATGCGTTCTTGCATGGTTTCATTCGAGAAATAGAGTATATTGAACAACTAAAAGGGTTTACAGGTTCTTCTTAGCAGGCTATGTGTGCAAGTTAAATAAGGTGTTGTATGGATTGAAACAGGCTCCTAAGACATAGTACGATACAATCAATGAGTTTTTACTGAAATCTGGATTTTCTCACTCTTTCGTTGATCGGTATCTCTTTCATCACAATACTAATGGCAAGTTACTAATGGTTCTCATCTATGTGGATGATACTCTATTGACCGGAGATAGTTCTTCAGAGGTTCAATGTCTTATTGATGATCTTTATCGAAAGTTTTTTTTGGAAATATCTAAGAGGGTGTTTGGCTAAGCTTATAAGTTGTTTAAGAGCTTATAAGCACTATCAATGTGTTTGGCAAAATAAGATCTTTAACAGCTTATAAGATCATAAAATAACCTCCTAACAATTTATAAGTTGTAAAAAAAATAAGTTGGGATTTTCCAATTTATTTTTCTAAGCACCTCCACCCCTAACCACCCACCCTACCCTGGAATCACTTCACCCCTCCCCCATCTACCTCTACCTCAACCTCAACCTCAACATAAAAACTAAAACAAATATTATTTTATATTAACATTAAAATTTAAAAATATATATTATAAATTCTCAAAGATCTTATAAATAGTATTAGCGAAATAGTTTTGCAACTTAAAAGCTACTTACAAATTATATCTTATAAGCTGTTAAAATAACTTATAAAATATTATAATTTATAAGATATTTCAAATAAACTTCTCTAAAAGGGTTAACTATATCTATTCATTCCATTTCTATAATGCCCACTCAAGCTAAGTATGCAAGGGATATTCAAGTTCGGACAAATCAGAATTCTCATAATCCCTTTTCCTATTCCGTTATGCTCTAGTCTCAAACTCTATAAAGATGATTCTCCTCTTTTTGATACCTAACTCTTTATCGCAGCACTTAAGGAGTTCTTCAATATCTTACCATAGCACTTCCTGATCTTTTCTTCTAAGTTAACAAACTCCGCCAATTTCTTGCCTCTTCTAATTGATGATCGTAAGAGTACTTCTGGCTAATTAATGTGTTCTCTAGGTTCAAATTGGTGTTTTAGAAAGCAAAATGTTGTTTCTCACAGCAGCATGAAATCGAAGTGAAGGGGGGAGATATGTCAAAGTATTTCATAGGAGGAGGAAATTAATGGTGTGTGGATTTGAGGGTGATTTAGATATTTGTTGATTTTATTTTTATATGTTTTCCTTATCTTTGTTATTTAACTTATTTTTATTTTCTTAGTTGGTCCGTTGGCCTTATGTTTGCAAGACTATAAGTTTACATAGGTTTTTTCATGAATGTATGCATTCATTACTTTGAGATTAATTAATTTATAGTCAGTGTTTCTTTTCCTGTTTTATTCGTGCATTTCATTCTAGTAGCAGGATTACTCGAATAGAGGTATTATCAATTTATATCAGAGTCAAGTTGTGATCGTCCACTTATTTATAATAAGCAATGATTTGAAAAATTGGAAAATGAGAAGATAAATTAGAGTACTCGAGTACAGAAACATATAAATCAATTAAAAGTCATCGTAAAGCGAGATCTCGAGACCACATACCAATGGTCGTCCACCTCGACTTTTCTAAGTTAGGGGGTGATAATCGTGGACAAGGTTGAACTATACTTTGATCTCTAACAAGTATGGTTGAAAGAGCAAGTGTTCTATACGTAGAATTTGAGTTATATCCGAATTATATTAAAACACATATTATTTTTATTTTTTAAATTTATTATTGTAACTATCAAATTTTCGAGAAACAAATTTTGTATTTAAAAAAATTAATTCCTTATGAACGAACCATTTACAACTACATAAGAAAAAAAAATTAATTATAACATGACGGTCTTTACTTCATACCGCATATATGAAAAAAAAAACCACCTAAAATATTTAAGCATGGCAGGTCAAGTACGTTATATTAGTGTGAAGTGGTGGAATTTGGACTTGATCCATAAAAGTGGAACTGGAAATTAAATTGTATGATTTGATGTTTTTTATTTTTATATTTACGTATGATGTGAATTATTTTTTGGACAAGCTATTTTTAGTTACTACAGAATGAGCCGGGCCCGGGCCCGGGTCCAAGTCTAATATGTATGGCTTGACAGAATTTAATGGCCATTGTCTGAAGAAAATCAATATCCTTAGGCCCCGTTTGGTAGGGGAGATGGGAAAAGGGGCCAAGATAGATATTGAGATATGATTTAACGGTAAAAATATTTGTTGGTGTTTGGTAGAATATAAAAATAATCATGTTATAATAATTTGGTTGTTTGGTAGAAAAGCATAATTCATAAGAAAATAGTAGAAATTCATTGAAATTCCTATTTTGCCCTCATCTTCAACATCTATTATTTTCTGCATATAAACCTTCATCATCTTCTTCATTACCATTCAATTTCACGGGTGGAAACTAGTTCATAGTTCAACAAAAACACCAATTTCAGATCCCTTTTCCATCATCATTGTCTGTCGTCTTTAATAAACAAAATCTGAAAAATCCTTCATTCATACCCACAACACAAAACACAAAAGAAAGAAAAAGAGGAACCCAAAAATCAATTAAAAAATAGAAACCCTAATTTACATCAGCCCAAACATCAATTTGAAGAAGAAATCGTCAATTAAACCAAAAAGAGGAGAAAAGGCATTACAAATTTGAACACAGCGAGAACAACGGCGAGGCAGCGGTGGCTCGACAACCAGTTTTTGGCGGCGGTTGCGCGACAACCAGTTTCCGGCGGCGGTTGCGCGACAACCAGTTTCCGACGGCGGTCGCGCTGTCATCGGCCATGGCCGCGCGAGGGAGATTTTTCATGCTGTTGCAGTGGATGAGAAATAGAGAGCGAATTCCCAACTCCCACACAAGGGTATTTTTGACAACTTGACTTCAGATAGAAATCCAGAAAATGTATCCGGGGTTGGAGATCCGATGGCTTTGTTGAAGAGCTACAGTGTTTTGGCTGATACCTTTTCTACCGTTTTTTCCTCGGGCACTTGATAAAAGATTATGGGTCTACCAAACACCATGAATAAGCTGAAATGATTTTTTTCTTGGGCTTATCAGGCCCACCAAACGGGGCCTTAAATGAAAGACACTTCCTCTCCTATTCAAAGTTACCAAGCAGATCTCGTGTAAAATTGCATCACAGTGAAACAGAGTCAAAATATTAATATTTTGGAAGGAATGAAGGTTAATTTGTACTCCCTCCGTCCATGAGTAAACTTCCCACTTTCCTTTTCGGGCCGTCCACGAATAAGTTTCCCATTCCATAAATGGAAATAACAACACTCTATTATATATAAACTTTAACCTTCAAACTCACACAATATTACAAAAATGCCACTCATTCACTTTACTTTTCAACACTATTCATTACTTTATCCCAAAAGTCAACATGTGGCCCACCATATATTAATAAACAAATACACTTTCTTAAACCATTCAACAAAAAGAAGTGGGAAACTTACTCGTGGACGGAGGGAGTACTAATTAATAATTCTAATAAAATATATTTACCAAGACCAAAAAAAATTATACTTCTACTCGGTTACTAATTTTTTTTTTTTTTTTTTTTTTTGATATATACAAGGTTACTAAAATGATACCCTTTTTTGGTTGAGAAAAAATTCTTACACATGAGTTGCACAAAACACATTTTTGGAGACCATCTCACAAGAATTGATCAATAATGCATAATAGTGGATCAATAATCATCTTAAAGAGATTATGTGTCTCAAAACACAATAAAAAATAAAACCATCACAACGAGAAATTTATATAATACCAAGTGAAAAAGATCACAGAACAAACATCGAAGGTGTGAAATATGCATGATAAGGGTATTTTCTTACAGCTACATCAAAGTCTCCTCATTCTGGGAATTACTATGTAATGGACCACTGGGTTAACAAAATTTAATTAAACAGCTTAGAAAAGAAACAAAGAAAAAAAGAAAAAAAAAAAAAAGAAACTATAACTTCCAAGACCATATTTGCAACTTCATAATCCAACTTCTACAAAGGTCAGCTATAGAAGGCTGCCCCCAAGTGCCCAGAATTTCTTTTGAGAATGTAACATAAAAATAGCCCAAATGGAGGGAAAAAATTAAACATCAAATCATTGTCCCCAAGGAATCAACACTGGCCATCTCTTTACCTTCAGCTTCGTTCGAAGTCAACTTCACTCTCAGGGCTTTACGAAAGTAGAATGCTAGAATCGAAATGGAGACGAGAGGGTGTTGTTGAATGCAGTTGAATCCACCAAAAAATTGATACTGAAATCATCACTCCTCTCAAATTGATGTGTAATTGGGGAAAAGATACATCAAGTTATTAAGAGTTTCGGGTAAGAATTTCCTTGCAAACAAATAACAAGGTCGTTCGTTCCCATTCCACACGCACGGTCTAATCTGGACTTCTTTCTGCAGTATATGAGAATAATTTTCATCAGAATACTGCACATAATAAATATAACCAAGTAGACCAGAAAAAAATATACTAACCCTTTCATCACTTGTGACATGCACACTGTCAGTAATAGCCTGCAATAGAGTTTAGAACAAAGACTGTCGGTGAATATTCTCCAGACAATGAAGACATGGTCAAAATATAGCGCCCAAACTGTCTGATTTTATGAACACTCTTAGATAGATTTAGCAATAATCTTGTCAAAGTCTATAACGATATGTTTCTGGTTTGCAAAACAAGATTTTACTTGCAAAATCCTAATGCGTCTTTGTTTGTAGGATTATGCAAGCTAGATTTCAAAATCCATTAAAATCTAACCTAAATACCTACACTCAATACTTTTCTTTTTCCCAATATCAAACCCCTTTATTTTACACAATATAATAATCCCAATACCTACTTTTTTACATCATTTTCTCAGTCCTACTCTACAACATCTTATCAACCAACCATACAGAAAAATTAAATTCACATTTTATTATTCCAGGATTTCCTCAAACCCTACAACCCGAAACAGAACACACCCTAAACAGAACTACTGATATATTTCATGCAATCTGGGATCCATGTGACAACCAAGCCCATTAAGAAGTATGCCAGAGCAAAAACTTTGATACAGAAAGGTGAAAGTAGACATCGAGAGGTCAGACAGAAAAATATGAATGAAATAGCAGAGAAAAAATAGAGCACAACACATACTGTGATATTTCTCATGAGTTGATACGAAATATCCTGTGCTCTGTACGATTTTGGATGCCACTTTCCTTCAGACCAATCAACATGTGTTACTGACCAGTTGGCTATTCCAGCTGGATCAAGCATCTGAAATGTGAGACAACAGCTTACTCAATATCGTGCAAACAAAAATATTTGTAAAGGAGTAAAGAAAGTGGAAGTCATCTAAGTAACCACAAACAAGTACTATGGTTCTCACATGAAAAAAAGTGGGCAAATAGTGTTCATCAGAGTAGCAGTTTCGTCCCTTCTCCATGCCTGGCTGTTCAATCAAAAGAAACGAATGTCAAAAGCTGCTCAGTAAAATGTCTAGCGAAATTAATAGAAAAGCAACCAGTTATTAAAATTGAGGAACAGGGTAAAAAGTAAAAGGTGCTAGCAGAAGAAAGGATGACTAAATCAAAGGCCATTTGCAGTCATTTAGATAAAGAAATTTGAAGAAACATAATAATGGTTATTCTGTACCTTCTAAATATATCTTTAAGAGTGGTGTTTAATCATATCAACAGTTAATGCAGGATACATCTTGAAGAATCCCAAGTTTGTATAGCATCAATGAATCAAAACTTCATACATGAAAACTATTATTCAAAGAAAGTAATAACTTCAATTACCCTGCAATAATCCTTGAATTTGTTATAGTAGAGACTATCAGCCATTATAATAATAGCATGTTGCCGCTTCATTGTGAACCACTGCAGTGATCAAAGTAGAGAACTTATTACAACACGGTGAATCAAAGATGTTATAATTTGAGAAAGCTCTAGTCCAGATGCCCAGAAGAGGCATCAAATATTACAGTTGGATATCAATTAGATATCTAGACAACTTTCAGACAAGACACTGCCAGGATTAAAAAAAATTATGTTCACTCCCATTAAAAATAAAAATTGTCAATTAACAAAACCAGATTGTTTGTAGTAATTATAATAAGATGATCTGATTCCTTCTTTTTGAATATATATATTTTTTTATATACATCTAAGCATAACCTAAACCAACTCTAATTATATTTTTTTTTTTCTGTAGAAATGTTTTGGAAAAGTATGAAAACACACCTGGGCACCCTTTCGAAAGTCTTTCTTCTCAACTTCAGGTAACATATTTTCACTGTACCTGCCACTCCCATGTGGACCAGGATCCTCAAAGCTGCAGAAAATAGGATTAATGCTTCCTCTCTTTTCTATCTTTGATCAAAGGTTGTATTGACTGTAAGGATGCAAGTAAAATTATTTTGAAGTATATACACTTAAATCAGAAGTCCCTGATTTGATGAATTCAATGGCACAGTTTCCCCTGAGGTTAATAACAAGCGACCATGGTTTTAATCAAGGATTTCTAGCAAGCTGATGAGCAACCTATCAATGAGACACAATTTTGATGAACAAAATAAAAGATGATCTGGATTTAGTTTCCCCTAGAGATGATTACAAACCCACAGGGGTCTAGTCTGAGTACCAACGGAACTACCTAAAGTTAATCCACTTTCCCCATCATTTGTCATCTTATAGTATAATTTTTGTATATGTAATTTCAACCCTTAGGGATTGGCGTGCATATAGAGGAAGGTGAGAATGCTTCCTTAGTTATAACACTAGTGCAGATAATTCTAAAAAAAGGGAAGCCTACCTTATTTTAGACCAAAGGACAAACCCTCAGCAAATAATTCTGTTACAACCCCAATCAATATATGTAATAATCATCAATTTCCATCAATTTGTCTTCATTTTCATCTCAACACTTTCTGGTGTGTTTGTGTCTCTTTCGTGCCTACTAATATTCATAAAATTTGTTTAATTAGTTGTTAGTTTGGGATATCTATTTTATAGAATCACTATGCATGCCAGAAACCTTAAAGTGAATCATCGGATAAACTTTATCGAGCTCCAGTCCAACAGTGCATATTCGAGCCCAAAAGGTCTAAATTAAAAATGCAATAGCGAAATATAATGACCCCAATATAGAAGCTGCAAAAAAAAGGGTGAAAAGCCAAAATAGTGGACTTACCAATCTACAAAGCTAACATTTGTGTACATGAGATAGTTGTACACATAATCAAAATCACGAAGTGGTATGCAGCTGCATTGGACAAAAAAAAGCTTAATTAGTAACTGAATATAATGACTTCGATAACATGGGGAAAACAAAAACAAAAAATAATGTTCAAGACTATTCAATAGGAACCTGTCTGAAAGCAGTACAAAGTGCATGTTTTCCGGATCTCGCAGTGCATTTCCTAAAAGCCGCCTTTCTGCATCAACCATTGAAATTTTTCCCCAGTCCACCTGCAAAAAATAACCATTAATAAGAGATTCAGGCAACATCTTTAACTGTACCCAAAGGTGGGCATGTCTATCAACTCTTGCTCTGAAGAAAACAGTGTCAAAAATATAGCAAGCAAGCAAGACATTTATTAGTACGGGCAAATTGTAATTTGAGATTTTCAAGTCTTAAAAGCTCTGATACCCCTCAGTGAAACAAAAAATAATAATTAGGTCTGAAAGTATTTGGTTTAATTTAGTAGGTCAAGCACTGTTCCTAATTAGACCCATCCCCAGAATATGTAATATCACTTGCTGGGGATCTAAATTTATGATGAGTTTTAACCTTTCACAAATTATATATACTTTATAAAAGAAACTATATACAGGCATTCACAATAACCATATCAGCCCAAAAACCATAGAATCAACAGTCCACTTCCCATCTACATAAGTGTAAATATTTCTATTGTGCAGTTGGTACATAGTAATCTTTTTGTAAAGTAATGCAGACAGAGAAAACTTAAATAACTTCAGATTAAATTAGCATAATATATGAATTCTACTCATAAACACAGGAATTTACTAAACATAAGTTATTTCTATTAGGCTCCCTTAAATGAATGAGAACAGGTGAGAAATGAGAAGAAACCTTGCTGCTAGGAATTTCACGATTGATAAAGTAACGGCTAAAATGTACAGGTTTATCCTTGGATGCGTGCACGTAGACAGAGAATCTACCTTCATGGCCCTGCCAGGTAGAGAAACAATCTTTGTCAGTAGATATTATTCCAACTGATAGCAAATTGCCACCACCCAAAATCACAAGTAAAGCAGTAGATTATTCGAGAATATTCTTTCCTAAGCTTAAATTATAATATCAGTTTTTTATTATTGCCCCCATCCTCTTTTGGCTAATAAATTTGGAGCTCATTTCCTTGGTAAAGGGTCACTCCACAACTATCTGAGCTTCCTTAGTATGGCTAAAAAGGTCTTTCTTGTACCTCAACCTAAGCTAGCTTCTTACTATTCAGTTTTAACCTCATAGGAAGTGACTTCCCTTGCAACTCCACAATTACTACATGGCTAGAGCCATGACGGACTACATTACATATCCATTTGCCTTTTACAAATGTCTCTCCTCTTAATACACCCTAGTAATGCTTCACCAAGCAGAACATATATAGAGCTAGAGCATCAGTAAGTCATGATGTGTTTGTATCAACATAAGTTTGTGTAATGGTATTCAACAGTTTAAAGCCTAAGAGAAGAAAAACACCATTCATTATAAAGTTTCCACTTTCCATCATGAGCAAACCAAAAGATTCTAAATCCTTTAATGATAAGACATCTCTACAAGTGGCACTCAATTCATACCAAGAGTTTAAAGCATCAATAGGGCACAGTAATAAACATAAATTGTCATAGCCTAGACCCAACATTCAAATTGGCAAGCACAGCATGAGATAACAATTAAGTACCTGAAAAAATTTATCCCACAGCCTCTCAAAAGGTAATGCACCTGGTGTCAGAAATAGGAAAGCAATTTTGGGAGTTCTTGATATAGTCGGAGACATATTCAAGATATCTCTAATTACGACATGGGAAAAGATTTCGTCATCAGTTAGAGCTCGGGCAGGCGAAGGCGGAAGCCAATTCTGTATTGCCTTACATCCATGGGATGAGAACACATAACACGCCGCAGAATTCTGAGGTGGATAAACATAAGCACAAACCAAGAAGAAGCTAACTAAAGAAACCAATACGATAATCCATGTTGGCTTTTTTAGTTGACCACGCTGGCGGGGCGCTGGCAATATTTGCATGTCTTTCATGCCTAGACGCCATGCCTGAGCTGACTTCATCTAGAAATTATGCATCACAGGTCAACTTCCACAAGTAATTTGTATCTTCTTTTACAACTCGCCTCAAAGTGTAAATCAACTGGAGTGACTCTTATCCTTATTGCCTAAACAGGACCCTAAAACAATGGATCCTCTAAATTTTGAACCTGCAGAGCAGACACGTGTGTAATTTAATTTTCAGCTGCATGAAGATCAAGAATTTCACTAGACTCAATATAAGTTTGAAGTATATCTGAATCTCCAGTGAATCAGTGAATGTAGATTGATCTGGACATAAAATGAGTTCAAAGGAACGGATACAACATAACCTAAAATGCTTACTAACACTGCTCAAAAACAGGAGGGGAGAAAATTTAACAAGTTTCCTGCCTTGAGATTTAGATGGAGAAAAGATAAAAAGAAACAAAGGAATATGATGATGATGATGATGATGATGAATCTTACACATAAAATTTAAATCAAAAGATAAAGAGATCAGGATTCTCCAAACAACCAACCATCAAAAATATATTTTCTAGTCAAGGACGTATTAGCTAAAGTTTTCAGAACATGTGACAGAATTGCTCAGCAATGGAGACAAATAATTAAGGCAGAGAATATAAAGAAGAAATTAAACAATACTCGTACAAATAATAAGCAAACATTAGATCCCATAGCTACGAAACTAAAATCACAAATACTCAAATCGGGTTAATAGAGATCAAGCTAAGAAGTATATGTGACAAAAGCTTAACAGATCCAACTTTCCTAGGCCGCCACAACCCTGAAAGATCCATGACCCGGAAAAAGGAGAAAAGGAGCAATTGCAACCAAAAGGTCAAACCCAACCTGAACTTTATACAAATCCAGAATTTCCGAACACCGCAAAATCACCACTCGAGTCCCACTCACACGCGCACACAGACTTCTCGGAATTTCAAATCAAACTAACGCGTAAGACAAAGAAACATTCATATACACCCGGGCAAAGTCAAATGAACACACCATCATACATTAAACGAAACCTTCATCCCACATTCCACAAAATCAAGCACAAATCAAATCATCATCGACAGAATCAGAAATCAAAAGGATTGAAACACTGCCACTCCTTAGGTCAAAATTAAATACCTGATTAAACGAACAGCGAAGAGCTGGAAACGGAGATCGGAGGAGTTGAATCTCGAAGATCTGTAGGTACGTATACGTACGCCTGTATATATAATTTTAGTATACGTATGTGAGATCTAGGGCACGTTGAATAATGAAACCAATCACAGCGACTCTGTGTATGCAGAGACGACGACTATATATATAATCGTATGTATTGAATCTATAGAAATCGGAAGAATACAGATTTATACATAAAATATATATGATGATTGGCAATTGCAGAAGGATTTGGAGGATTCGAATTTCTGGTGCGTGAACAGTGTGTGTAAGTGTGTGTTTTTAGAGAGAGAGGGGGGAGAGAGAGAAGGGTTATGTTTGTATTGTGGGAGAAGAGTTGAACGTTATATGGCTCCACATAAAACATTACAGCCGGCTATTTTTACAAATTAATATTATTTTTATTTTTATTTTTAATGTGAATATCCAGATTGAATTTTCTTTTTTTTCATTTCTGTTTTTGTTTTTTGGGAAATTACGGGGGTGGGACCACCACGCGCGAGGGGGAGAAATGTCAGAGGGTGGTGAAACGCCTACTTACATGGTTGTTTTGTAGGGGAATTACTATTTATATGGTTGTGGAATTAATTTTTAAAATGACTATTTTTTATATGGTTGTTAAGTTCCATTTTTTTCTCCCTAACTAAGTTCCACTTTTATCTGTTCCAAACAAAATCCTCCATTTTTTGTTAGAAGAAATTCTAAATATTTTAAATTTCGGAATAAACTGAATTAAGTCGAGTCGAATCTTTGAGTATTTGAGTTTGACTGAGTTCGAACTTATTTATTGATTATATCGTTGGTTCAAGCAATTTTAAATCTAAACGAACTTAATAATATCAAATACAAATTTAATTACTCATCAGTTCATTAAAAATAAAAGTATATATTTCTAAAAATTATATATATATATATATATATATATATCTACTAAACTAGTGCTAGACCCACGAATTTCTCGAAACTGAAAGAAAATTTGTGTGTAGAATGAAAAGTTAGGTTTAGACATATTTCTTTAATTTTTTTATAAATAAATCATTTATAATACATGGCATTGTTAAATTGAAACAATAATTCAAATATCCAAAAATGAAATTAAATAGTACTTCACAATATTATAAAACACTAATGAATCCACAAATTTATTCTATGCCAAAAACATTATATTTGTATTTACAAATATTTTTTTTAAAACTTTTTTATAAATCAAATTTTTATATACTTGCATGGGCTCACATCGGAATCCAGATACAAAATTTGTATTTCCTTCTTCCTTGAGTTTTTACTTTAGAGATCACATGTAAATATTATATTATATCACCAACAATATACTTAATAATAATTCTAAATTTGGTTATGCACCATTATTTTTCTTTCACCAATAATATTGTTGTTGCTCGAATTCTTGTGACAACATATATTCGATAGAAGTATATAACATTGTCACTATGAATTTGCTTATGCCAAGAACCTGTAATCTTTCTATATGTCCCAAGGAAGTCTCATGTCTCAGCTTCCAATAACAACCCTTCTTTGAGCTCCTCCCCAATATATCCAACAAAAAATTCACTAAATGTAGTATAAACACACAATGATATCATTTAAAATTCAGAATTATCGAACCACTCAAAAAAATTAGTATCTTATCAATCTCAAGGTATAAATTTCAAGTCTTTATTACTAAAAAAACTTACTCCTTCCATCAAATAATAATAGGCAAATTTCATTTTACACATAGATTAAGGTATGTATGAAATTCATGATCAATTCATTTAATTTACAGTAAATCTCCTTTTTTTATCCTTATTCACATAATACCATGAAATTGAATATAGACAATTTGTGAAATTAAATAGGGGCATTGGAATGCAAAACAAGCCTATATAATAGGACATCCCAAAATGGCAATGTTGTCTATTATTGTTGGAAGAAAGGAGTACCTCACAATGTACTTATATTTTCTATAAAAATCCTAATTACAAAAACTTTTCGCTTTTATAAATTACAGTATTTTAACATCTAGCTAGTCATTTTTAGCATATACACTTATTTTGTCATTTAGATAAATATTGTGTCCCAAAAATCCACATACATAGGTAACTTGTTATATATCAAGGCCATTAAAAAGCTAATTGAAATGATGGACATATACAAATTTTGATTATTTCATGACACATATGAACATTTAGAAAAAAAAATGAATCACACATCATTGTGGGGAAAAAGATGAAGCTTCATGAATTATTGGACATAAATTTAGAGTCATCATTTTGTGAAAAACAAAATACTCATACACAACCTTCAACATAACCCACCAATAAAAAATTACCAAATAATTATTATTATACTCAAATTAAAATATATACTGCAATATGTATATCCAAGTTATATTGTTATAAACTCCAAAACAACACACCAAAAAAAAAAAAATTTGCACATTAATAATTGTTATATTAAAAGAAAAAATATTGATGCAAAGATGAGTGAATGCTAAGAAACCGCTAACAGTTGTCATCTTATTACGAAATGTTCTTTCAATGTGCTCACTCTAACTTGCCAAATTAAATCAATAACCAAAAGAAAATAAACAAATATATATATATATATATATATATATATATATATATATATATATATATATATATAAATGATGGAAACACAAATTTATCAAATAAGAGTACACGATTGAAGAACTTCTCCCAATCATCATCAACTGAGTTAATCAAAATATCCACTTGGATTTTATACGCATTAATCATCTTGAAATCACCCACCATGTTCTTTGAAATAACTACATTGGCAACCACTTCTCTATTAACTGTTATACATAAAAATAAGAAAATATATATCAAGAGAAAATAGTTAAAATTAACTGGTAAAGTTACCAGAGAAGATATGTGTGGAATTAAGTAATTGTTTGCAATCACTACTTGATTCGTAGAATTGATTATTTAAAAAAATCAATTCTACATCGTTTGTAATCACTATTTATCCACATTAGAATTGATTTTGGAGAAGCAGAAAAAACCTTCTTTTGGATTCTGGATTTTTTTGTAAATATGTATTGTTGATAGACGAGCAGTTAAGCAAGGATTAGTGCTAAGAAAGATTAGTTAATGTAATGTATTAATAGTCAAGCAGCAGAGTAAGTCATACACAAAGTGACGAAGAGCGAGCAGTTGGTCAAAGTGTTAACCACTCAGATGAGCAACTGGACAAAGCTTAAGAGAAGCTGAGCGAGCAGCTAAGAAGGAAAAGGTTCAAGTACCCAACACGTAGGCATACAGGCGAACAGTTGAGCATCTCGAAGAACAGCAAAAAATCCACTAACTAAGCATTGTATTAGAAGAAAACAAGTGTGTACAAGACTGAGGAATACGTGTATGGGGGAAATACACGTATACCAATTTTTCTGACTTAAACCTTATTGAGTCCCCTTTACTCAGAGTGATAAAGAACTACGGACTGATAACACACCTACTGACTACACTGAGTGCGGGTCAGTTGGCTAACTATCAATACAAGTTCAGTGCGGAAATGCGTGAGCCCTGAAAGTTTATGGTCTTGTTTTATGTTTGCTTTCTGAAAACTTGATTACTCAATTCTGAAATAGTGATGAGTAGGGCAGTGTTCAGTTTAATGATCAGGCTGATTGATTCAAGCCTGATAAAACCAAATGCTATGAATGACTTTAGAGATAAGCAAATAAGCACAATATCAAAGCAGTAAGAACACAGGGAGTTTAACGTGGTTCAGAGACTCAAGCTCCTACGTCCACAACCTGATTTAACAGGAAATCCACTACTGGAACTCTTGCTTTTTACGTGCCAAGGTGCACCAAGATCAGTTATCCTTACTGACCTATACAAACTCCTTACTAACTCACTAACACAACTTACTACCAGCAAACCTGACAAGAGGGTTTTGGTTTCAGTTAGGATTCCAACTAAGGTGTGATTATCCTTACAAGACTAAGCTATGCTAAGGATGGATAATCACTCTAAGCTTATGATAAGGCTTGAAAGCTCAATGGAATATAGAATGACTCTTACTAATCTAAGAAACACTTGGGAAATTTAACTGGTTTCGAGTGCTTCTTTTGAATGCTGAATGCTTTTGAAAGCTTGAGAGTTTGAGTAATTTCTTGCTTGGAAATTTCCCGTAACCTTGAATGGGTTCAAGGCCTTCTGTATTTATAGGTGATTTGAAAACTATCCGTTGTAAGAGATAGCCTTCTAGTCATCTACGTAGAGTGGTTCAAACGGACATATTTCCCATGCAGCAGTCGTCCTTGCATGGATTTGGTAATTGCATTTAATGCTTGTCCGTTGAATGTGCAGTCTGAAGTCAGTCTTCATGTCAGGGTCTGTACGTGCGTGTCCTTCCTGGATTGGTCCACGTCATCAGGTTGGTGAGAATGTCAGAACTTATACCTAGTCTTCAGGCTTGTCTTATTAAGTTCTTTTTGTCTCGAGCACAACGGTCTTGTCCTGACGCTGACATTCCTTTTGCATTGCTTGGCTCTACTCCAAGTCTTTCCCAATAACTCAGTATCATCTTGTTCCCTTCAGGACTGAGTTAGTAATGACCTCAGGGTCATACTCTTCATCACTAACACTTACTCAGCCAGCTTAGAGGATTGTCATAAGTTCAGGATGGTGCTCTTCGTCTTCAGACTCTTAGTCTTGATTGACATCAGTGAGTTCTCCTCTCACTGAGTACCTGTGAAGTGTAAAATAACTAAGTACAAGAACCTAACCAAGACTAGCCTGACAAAGACATTCTAAGGCCAATCATCTTTTCAGGGGCTTTGGGATCTTAATCAAAACTGACAATGTCCCAACAAAGTGTCTTAACACTTGTCATTTGTATAAAATATAATATCTTAGGGATAAACAAGTGTCCTAACACTTGTCAACATGTAAATTAGGATGGCTAAGGAAATGTCACCTCCTACTTGCTTGTGTATCTATAAATACTTTCTCCCATGAATAAAAATATAACTTCCAGTATTAAAAATAACACCCAATTGCAGCCAATTTATTTCTTTCCACATTGATAACCTTGTTTGATGATCTTCACAAGTCTAAACAACCACTAAATCATCCATTTGAATCAAGGTCATCAATATGTATGCACTAACTATATTTTTGCAAACATTATCACTTTATTTCAAAATATTTTCTACTTTTGATTTTATTATAAAAACACTTTTTATTTCGTAGTAGAGTTTCAAAACATACCCTAAGACCGATAAGAAAAGTTAAAGACAGCGTATTATATGAAAATAGTTCATGATAAATTTATCATGAAACAGTTTAAAAGTATTAAATGTTTGAACATGAGTATCATTAATTTAGGTTCAAGAAAATTTACAACATTTACAATATAATATCAACCCAGATTAATGATACTCCTGGTGAAATTTTTGATACTCCTGATTAAATATTCAATACTTTAAAACAGTTTCATGATAAGTTTATCATGAACCATTTTCATATAAAATCTACTAATAGTTAAATTCTAAATAATTGTGAAATAAAATTAGAAAGCTAGTGCTCGCGAATAAATTTAGAAGAGTAAGCATGCCAGTATTATATGTCTAAACAACATAAAACTAAGCATACAATACAATTTACAAAGTTTATGGTCATAACCTAGTAATCAATATTTACCTACTCCACTCAATGTAAATAAATAAACCATCATTAAATATAAACTTATAACTATATCTTGGAACACCTTTTGTTTATCTCAATCTCATACAAATCCATGTCCTCTTGGATTGTAACACCAACATCTAGTTTAAAAAAAGAACGAAAAAAAACTAATTAATTAAACACCAAATACACATAAGAATTTCATACAACAATATACAATAGAGAAAAAAAATATGAATATACTTATTTTAATATATCTTACTTCAAACAACCATATATAATAGAGGAAATTACAAAATATGAATATGCTTATATTTGTATATCTAATTTAATTGTAAATTTAAAAAATAATCATTTACATCCTCATAAATTGAGAGAAAAAATATATAAAAGAATATAGTTATGACTTTATGATTTAACCCAACAACAACATTCCCATCTACTCTTACTATTATCGTTGTTATTAGATCTCATATAAGATTTACCTTGGGAAAATATTTTACTCAGACCCATAACTTTGGTGAACGTAGATTTGAGGTCAATAATTTTTTAATTTGAAGATAGTAGGATATTAACCCTCCCTCCCTCCCCCCCCCCCCCCCCCTCTCTCTCTTGCAAATGTAGGTCATCAACATTATTTTTGCAAATATAGGTCATTATTTTTACGTTGACAGGTTAAATATGCAGAAAAAAATTATTGGCCTACATTATTCAAAAAAGATTAATGGTCTACTTTTGCCAAAATAAAATCGTATTGTCTTTAAATTTTCAACTACACCACCATAGTTACATTTCTAATAAAATTTCCCATTTATCTTCATAGTATATACGTTTTTGGTAATTAAAAAATAAAAATAAACCTATACTTATCCACTTCCGTTTACTTCTCTAAATAATTGGAAGCGTAAGAAAGAGGTACCAACACAAATATAAAGGTTTTCGAGCATCATGTTATGCCACATATTGATAGAAGCTAATCAACTTTAACAACAAATCAACAATAACAACTTATCCACTTCATTTAGGTTGCATTTGAATTGAGTCATTTGAAATGTAAGGAATTTGAAAATGAATGGATTTGAGAATCCATGAATTTCAAATTACATTGTTTAACTAGGTATTTGGAAATTTCTCCAATTTAAACTAGGATCAAAGCTAAGAATTTGAAATTCATCAATATAATAATTTCTTGTCCAAACTAGTGGGATGAATTTAGTTTGTGAATTTTAAATTCATCACTCAAATCCCTCCATCCAGGCACAACCTTAGTTTTCTTTATGTTATCAGTCACTTCATAAACCTTGATAAAAAAAGCATAGAATGAAAATTAAAGAGATCAAACATGTCGCGTCCACTTCTATTTTCATAGATATGAGAGTGCAAAAATGTTTAATGTGCATGTGAAATGATTGATAGTGAAAATCAACTAAAAAAAATCTAAAGTTAATCGAACAGGATCTCCTATAACTAGGGATGTAAACGAATCGAATCGAGTCGAATACCATTGTATTTGAATTCGTATTTGTGAAATTATTTCGAATATCAAATTCAAATCTAATATTTTTTCTAATAGTAAATGTGATAATATTTGATTTGAAACTCATATCGAATTATTAGAAAATATACGAATAATCAAGTCGAATATTCAAATTGATTTTTTTTCTCAAGCATGTTCCAAACAAATAATATTCAAGAGAAGGTATTGTGTGAACAATATACACAAAAGTATTAGTAAATAAAATTAAAAGTATCAGTGATTTACACTAAAGGTATCAGCTCCAAAGAGTATTTAGTTGTTTTCACTAAATGTATTACTTGAAGTGGTATTAGTTATTTTCACTAAATTTATTAGTTGTTTCAACATAATGTATAAATATTTTTTATCCGTAAAGTTATGTCTCGAACCCTTGACCTTTATATCATAGGTTGTGGGACTTTAACCACTTGAGATATACCACTTCGTCACATATTAGTAAATTGTTGTTCACGGTAATAGCTACCGTGAGTATTATTCACATAATCCTTTGCCAATATTAAAATATTCATTTCAAAATTTTCATTGTTTGAATTCACAAATAAGCTATAAACTTAAAATTTTGTATAACATAATCAAGTAAATTAAAAAAATTAATTTCAAATTCATGGAAAAATACTTTAATAATCAAATTAAGAGTGTAGAACTGCCATTCTTTTTAATTTGTTAGATTTTTTAATAATTAAATTATATTAATTTTTTTATTAAAATATTAAATTAAGTCTTGCCTAAAAGCCCACTTGTTAGTTGTTACATGAAGTTATAAGGAATTAATATCCTTAAAATAATTATAATGGACTTAAATTTATAAATAATTATATTTATTATTACTATTATTATATAATTATGTAATTATATATTTAACTGAATATTTGCGAATATCGAATCGAATATCATAGTTTTTGTATTTGATAACTAACCAAATCAAAAAAATATATATATATTGTACTCGAATTCGAATTATAAAATTTTGAATACAAACACCAAATCGAACCAAAATTATTTAATTCGTTTACAACCCTACCTGTTACTGTAACACAATGATGTAACATCTCATGTTACACAGTTAAATTATTGTCATGTGTTATAAATTGAAAGAAATTATCTTAACTAAATTAACTATGATTTAAAGAAAATCATATCTTCTCTCTATGAGATATTATCAATTCCTATCCCTTCCAAACATAAATATGCTACTATTAAATTATTTCCACATAATTTTTTATTCAAAATAGTCAAGATTTCTTACACCCTATATATATATATATATATATATATATATATATATATATATATATATATATATAGTAGTTCTAGAGTGAACCATATTAATTGTATAATGATGTGTGAATTGCAACTTAATGAGCTAGTATTAATTTTATTCTGAATCATTTCATTATTTGGGTGTATAACATTTCAAAGTGCAATTCTCCAAAAAATTGAGGTTGGTTTGTCCAAAAAATATAAACAAAACTATTACATTTAAAATGAAAATATAAAACCTAAAACAATATTGCTTTAAAATGAAAGCAATATATTAGAAAATATACAAATTAATTTGTAAAAAATATATAAAAATCCCAAAGTACATCAAATCTGAATGGGTAATGTTAGATACCATTTGTGAAATTGTATTATCTCGTACCTACTTTATTCAAGCTCATACCACTATATATTTAGCATGTACCACAATTAATTCAATCCGTACACAATTTTATTTAAACATGTACAATCAAATATTTAGTTTGTACCAAAACTAATTCATCCCGTACCACACTTTAATTAAGTCTGTACCACCATTAATTTACCCTATACCACGCTTTATTAAGCTCTTATTACAATTTATTTAAAATTATAACGTTAGTTACGTAAATCAAGCCCACAAATTGAAAAGTGATAATTTTGTTTTAAAAGTAATTAATTAAACTTAATTCCTAAACAATCTCATTCTGCGTTCCATAATCACGATTTTAAAACCGGTAATCACGCTTTTAAAGGGTGTGTATTATCTATTATGGTAATATGTAATATTACTAACTAATTATTAAACATATTAATTAAAAAAAAGTGACGTGTGCTAAATGTGTTATATTCAAAATTAAAGTTGACATAGGTAAAAAGAAAAAAAAGACCACAATTTTGCAATCACCAAAGAATACTTCTTTATTTTTTATGAAGTCAATTCAATCACCTAAAAATTAGTGTGTAATAAATTATATTTAAGCACCACATTTAAAATGTCAACATCATTACTTTGCAAGATTGATCCTGAATTTCGTATATAAATTTCTTATAATTAATTTTTACTAATTATATATTATAATTCATCTATATCATACGTGGAATAAATGTGGTCAATTGTTTATATTAAATAATAAAATCAATTAAATGATAAAATGACATTGTACATTATTGATTTTTTTATCAAAATAATCAATAAAAATATCATCATTTGAATTAAATAATAAACGTTATTTGTTAGATTTTTATGTAATGGACTATTAAAAAGATATTTGGTGAAAAATCTATTTTTTCATTCTATACATACTCAACATATTAAATATTCTTAACAACTAATAATTAAATGATAAACTGAAATTTAACCAATAATATATAGTCCTAATTTAGTAAAACATCGAACAAATTTAAAATAAATATCAATCAATAATAACATCCATTTTTTAAATTTGTATTAAAATAATTAAACCATGAATGTGTTATTGTTAAATATTCTTTAAATGGTATTAGTCAACAATGCTTGATTTTGGCCATTACATTAAAAATTAGTATTAATGCATTGAAAATTAATTGACAAACAATTTGACTTCACATATTATTAAGAGTTAGCTTATATCATGTGATTATATACTCAACAATTAATTCAAGAACACATGATGAAATTTAAGCTAACGTAAGAATTGAACTATTTTTTTTCATTATTTATAACATGTACAATATTTTTTTAATTTTTCAATGATTAATTACTTTACAACAACAATAAGTATTTTAATTCATTTATCTTAAATGGATATTATTTATATAATAATGTATATGAAAAGTAATATTCATTTGTATTATTTATATTGAATTAAACGTTGAACATTCTATAAATAAATTTCTACCAATAATTAAATCTGGTTTTAGGTAGGAATTGAAGGACATTAAATATTATAGTCAAATATTTCATAAATAAAAATCTATGGTCATAATTAAGAAAGAATTAAAATACATTAAATATTTGAGTCAAATGTTCCATTTACAAAATAAGAGTTAATAGTCAAGAATAAGTTAAATTACATCAAATATTAGAGTCAAATTTATATAGTCATTCTGTAACGCCCCGAATCCAAAATACCTTAAATATCTCAGATTCGAGGTGCCACTTGTGACTAAAAATACGAACTATAAAATTTTTGAAGGAAATATAACGGAGATGAGAGATGAGTTTTATGCAGCGGAAGAATGAGTAGGATAATATTTATAATATATTTCTCACACACATATATATAAAACTTAATATCAATAGTAACATTTTATTTAAGTGGGGAACTTCGTGTCGTCTCTATTACTGTCCTTGCTCCACGAAATCATAATCTGCAAGGGTTGTAAAAAGGGGGCGTGAGATTTGAATTCTCACTTATGGGTGATTTGCAACGTCATGGGATTGGTAAATCCGAAGTATATTAAATTATACTCATTGATAAAGTATTTAATTTATTTAAACAGTTGACATATAAATATGAATAACATATACCACAAAAGTAACAATATCACGTAATAATTAATTGGGCATAGCAGGTTTCACATTCACATAATTGATATATCACAAGTTAATTCACATTAGGGGCAAAGCCCAAAACCATTTTCAAATAACGGCCTAATCTGCCAAAATCATTTTTCACATATAGTAAATCTCTTCTAAAATACCATAAACAATTCTCCGTGACCATGCACCTGATCTATTATCAAACATGGCCACATCCACTTCAAACAAAATCCCGTGACCATGCACCTGATCTATTATCAAACATGGCCACATCCATTATAAACAAAATCCCCGTGACCATGCACCTGATCTATTATCAAACATGGCCACATCCATTATAAACAATTCCCCGTGACCATGCACCTGATCTATTATCAAACATGGTCACATCCATTTTCAACTTCCTTACCAAAACTGACAATTCGAACTGTACACGTAATTCATACTTAAATAGATTCATGCTCATAAAATACTCTTATTATCATGCAGTCACAAACGATTGTATAATTAGATAAACACAACAATCCATACAAGGTATATACGTAATAATATCATATAGTTCACACACTTATATAATAGGTTTACACTCATGTTGTATATTTGATTTTAGATTGATTTAGTGGAGTTCAGAGTATACCAGCACAACGTATTATTAGCAGATCAATCAACCGATCATCACCCACCTGATTGTCTCGAGTCCCGAGAATATTATGTATGCAGACGGTCGAGTCCTTCGTGCGTGTCCCGAAAAGTACAGAATCCTAATAAGGAGTATTCCGATTAAAAGATTGACTTTTGAATTTGAAAATCTTAAGAGTGTGAAACTCGAGGATTGAGTAGATCGTTGTCTTTAGAAAACTATTGAAAACTAAAGTTTTCAAAGGTTGATTTCAAATTGATAAGTACACCCCTTTTTGAGAGGAGGTGTATTAGGGGAGTGTATTTACTAAAAGCAGTGGTGTAACAGGGCGGGTGTATTTACCGAATTCAGTGGTGTCCTTAATAAAGGCCCTTTAAGGAATAATATAATTATTGATCTTGGAATTACTTAGAAAAATAAGAAATTACTTAGAAAAATATTAATAAAATTAAAGAAAAGGTTTTTCTTTCTTAAGAATTCTATTTCTCATTTTAAAAGAAATCTTGAATATAATTAATCATATTTTATAAGTAAAACTCCTCTTATTAAACTTATTAATAAACTTAGACTTTCTAAGAAGTTTATAAAAAGTACTTTTCTTTTTCTAATATTAATAACCCTTCTAAAATTGATTTGTAATATTTCTAAAACAAATGAATTATATTAATTTTCCCAAAATACTCCCTTTTCATTTGTTTACTTAGTTGGATGTAACTCGACTTATCTTTTCGTTCCTAATTCTCTAACAGTCGCACAAGGGGAAGACGAGTTTCCCTTTGTCTCCAAAAACTCAACTAATATTACTAACAACTAATTTCATCACCATATCATCAGCTAACCAAACCAAACTAATTCATCCATCTAATAATATCATCCAACCAAAACAACAATACTTAACTCCCAAACCAATAATACTAAATAAGTCAACTAATAACACTAAGTCATTAAATCAATTCCAACAGTCCATCTACAAGTCTCAAATCCAAAACAATAATTCTTAAACTTACAGAGTAAAAACTGATCAATTCCTAATCCAACTATTACGAGAATTAGAGAGGAGTTAGCAAGTCTTACGAGTCCCAAAACGGGCAGCCTAACGGCGTTCGATTAATGATTCGTTGATAATTTTGGCGGCCTAACGGCGTAGTTTCGGTTCTTAAAAATTTAATGGGCATCGGGTTCGTCCTTCGAGCTTCATCCGAAAGGGCAAGTAGACTACATCGTCTCGATTAAACACGGGAAAGAACGAAATCAGATTAATTGAGAAGAGGAATTAATTGAAGGCAAGCTGTTGAATATAATGAATTTGGAAACAGAACTCACTTATAAAGAACAGGGGACGGACGCCGGCGGCGCTCGGAGGTGAGACGCGGCGGCGCACGGTTTCTGGAAAAAAGAAAGGCGTCGCGGCTCACGCGACGGGAGGCGCGACGGCTGGAGCGAGAGGCGCACGACGACGATGGCTGTGCAGCGGCGCTCGTCGCCGGAAGCAGGGAGCAGGAGGCGCGACGCTTTGAGCGGCTTCGGCTGGTGGTTCGTGCGAAGGGGAAGGCGTCGCGGCTGGCTGAGGCGCGACGGCGCTGGGACCGCGGCGGAGGGCGTGCGGTGGCGCCGGGGCTCGTCGCGACGGCGGGAGGGAGAAGGGCGGCGCATCTGGTTCGAAGGGGCGGCTGACGGTCGACGAAAAGGAGGAGGGGGCAACGCGGCGGCCGGCGCTCGTGGTGGCGGTGCTTCGGCCGGGGACGACGGCGTTTGGGCGGCAGTTCCGCGGAGGAGGAGGAGAGAGCCGAGAGAGATCAGTGAAAATTGGGAAATGAAAGAAAAGCGTGTCTTCGTACTGATAAAGATAGGAAGAGATATTTTAGGAAATTAATTTCTTAATTAGTTAATTTAAAAGGAAGGAATTAATATGTGGGTGGAAATTAATACTCTAATTAAAATTAATTTAAAAGGAAAAATAATTTATGTGGATGAAAATAATCCACTCTAATACATGATATTTTCGATCCCACTTGATACGGTTAGGGATCGTTTGGTTCATGAGATTAATCCCGATTCGATAATTAATAGAGTTTTAGAACTCAATTAATATTTTCTTGTATTCTAATTATTCTCAATAAATTATACGGACCGAAAACATAATTTTAAACTTGAATAATTAATTTCTCGTAGTCCCTTATCCGTTTGAAATATTCGATTTCTTTCTTCGAATTCGGGAATTTGAAATAGAGTATATATTTAAATTACACAGTAGCACACAAAAATAATAAAATTAAAAGAAACAAGATTAATAATATAAAATAAAGTTTCTAGCAAAATAAAAGGTATAAAACGGGACGGGGTATTACACATTCATCATGGAAAACATTGCATGATCTTACAATATTTTGATCTTCATGTAATATGAAGAAGATGTACACATTTCTTATAATAAAATATAATTTTAACAATTTGAGCATGATCTTAAAAGATAATGAAAACAACCAGATTCATAAGAAATCTTCAATCTCATGTTCCGACGATGTAGTTAGCACATATGTTATAATCTGCCAAAAAAAAGTAAATTTAATTGGATTTGATGGTTCCGTTTTCGAAGGGCAAAATATGGGAATTCAGGAGTTAAATTTTTTTTTTAAAAAACTTTTCCTCAGGGAGTTCATCAAGAGTGTATAATACTCAAGTCACTGCATTGCTAAGAGGCTGAGTTACCAAGTCAGTGAGAGGACTTGGAGACTCATGCTCTTAGCAACACAGTGACTCGAGAAGTTACACTTTAAGTCACTGCCCTACTTAGAGGCTGAGTTACCAAGTCAGTGAGGGCTTGAGAACTCATGCTCTAAGCAGCACAGTGACTCGAGATGCTGAACTCTCGAGTGCGTTGCCAGAACTGGTCAGTGAGAAGGAATCTCCCTGACCTGAATACTTAACTAAAGTTTTCTTTTAACAATGCTCTCAGTGGGCAGATTTTTCACAACACTTTAGAAAGTACTTAAAACAATAAACGCTCAGTTTAACGTGGTTCAGAGACTCAAGCTCCTACATCCACGGCCTGATTTAACAGGAAATCCACTACTTGGAATTCTTGTTTTTAACGTGCCAAGGTGCACAAATACACTGGACTCACGCCACTCCCTGGGCTGCCTCTCCTTCCTAACTCACTTACTTACTCCCAACAAACCTAACAAGAGGGTTTTGGTTTCGGTTTGGTTTCTCCAACTAGGTGAGGTTTTCCCTTACAATGTGTTAGCCTCAAGCTAAGATTGGGAAAACCTCTCTAAGCTAAGAGTTACAAGCTTGACACTTAATGAATACAAATGAAAACCCTAAAGGTCAGTGTCGTGGGTGTGAGCAACTCTTCCTTATGACTCCCTAACAACTCACACACTCTTATAGCTTGTAGGTGTTGATTTTTCTTTCTTCACACCCTTTACAATGAAGCTATGAGCTTGTATTTATAATGGGGATTCAAATGTATCCGTTGGAGAGAAGATACATTTGAATCCAACATTAAATGGTTTCAACCACTTTTCTTGGAATGCGGCCTTGTTAGTGTCAGAGTTGCTGCCTTGTGCTGATTGGTCCATGTGGGCTGCATCCAACGGATCTTTGATTCAGTGGGTTGACCAATACCCACTGATTTTAGGTAGCTTCCTCCTTCACTAACTGATGATCTTCAGTGGACTGAATCGTCTTCAGTGTAGTTGTCCTTCAGAGACTGTTTGAAGATCATTCCAAGAAGTTTGTCATAAGGTTGAATGACAAACTTCCCTGACTACAGTAGTCTGACTCCTTCAGGGCCTACTTGGTACAGCACTGATCCTCCTGATCATGCTCTTCACTGAGTGGTCCACCTGACTTAGCTTAGATCAGTCAGGTTTACACTCAGCAGGACATCCTTCAGGCTTCTCTCTGATTCAGGTGACAGCATGGCTTCAATTAGTTCTTTTTGGTGTCATCTTGATATTCTCAGGCTGTGTTGCTGAGTTCCCCCTCAACTGAGTGTTCCCTCAACTGAGTTCTTCTCAACTGACAGCATATACTACTGAGAGCTAACCTAGCATGACCTGAAACAAAAGATACTATCCCGACTGCTTTCAAACCTATTACATGTTGTTTTGGAAAATTATCAAAACTAAAACATATCCTAACAATTTCCCCCTTTTTGATGATTCCAAGACTTCTAACCAAAAGATTTTCTATTACAAGAATAATGTCAGAGCACAGGTAATAGTTTGAAATATGCAGGAATTCTCATAGTTTAAAACTTTTAAGATCTGTTCGGTTGACCATTTTTCTTAACAAAACTGGATCAGTGGTCATGTGAACAACCCGCTCTGATACCAATTGATGGTCCCGTTTTTTAAGGGCAAAATATGGGAATTCAGGAGTTAAAAAAAATTCAAAACTTTTCCTCAGAGAGTTCATCAAGAGTGTATAATACTCAAGTCACTGCATTGCTAAGAGGCTGAGCTACCAAGTCAGTGAGAGGACTTGGAGACTCATGCTCTTAGCAACACAGTGACTCGAGAAGTTACACTTTAAGTCACTGCCCTACTTAGAGGCTGAGTTACCAAGTCAGTGAGGGCTTGAGAACTCATGCTCTAAGCAGCACAGTGACTCGAGATGCTGAACTCTCGAGTGCGTTGCCAGAACTGGTCAGTGAGAAGGAATCTCCCTGACCTGAATACTTAACTAAAGTTTTCTTTTAACAATGCTCTCAGTGGGCAGATTTTTCACAACACTTTAGAAAGTACTTAAAACAATAAACGCTCAGTTTAACGTGGTTCAGAGACTCAAGCTCCTACATCCACGGCCTGATTTAACAGGAAATCCACTACTTGGAATTCTTGTTTTTAACGTGCCAAGGTGCACAAATACACTGGACTCACGCCACTCCCTGGGCTGTCTCTCCTTCCTAACTCACTTACTTACTCCCAACAAACCTAACAAGAGGGTTTTGGTTTCGGTTTGGTTTCTCCAACTAGGTGAGGATTTCCCTTACAATGTGTTAGCCTCAAGCTAAGATTGGGAAAACCTCTCTAAGCTATGAGTTACAAGCTTGACACTCAATGAATACAAATGAAAACCCTAAAGGTCAGTGTCGTGGGTGTGAGCAACTCTTCCTTATGACTCCCTAACAACTCACACACTCTTATAGCTTGTAGGTGTTGATTTTTCTTTCTTCACACCCTTTACAATGAAGCTATGAGCTTGTATTTATAATGGGGATTCAAATGTATCCATTGGAGAGAAGATACATTTGAATCCAACATTAAATGGTTTCAACCACTTTTCTTGGAATGCGGCCTTGTTAGTGTCAGAGTTGCTGCCTTGTGCTGATTGGTCCACGTGGGCTGCATCCAACAGATCTTTGACTCAGTGGGTTGACCAAGACCCACTGACTTTAGGTAGCTTCCTCCTTCACTGACTGATGATCTTCAGTGGACTGAATCGTCTTCAGTGTAGTTGTCCTTCAGAGACTGTTTGAAGATCATTCCAAGAAGTTTGTCATAAGGCTGAATGACAAACTTCCATGACCACAGTAGCCTGACTCCTTCAGGGCCTACTTGGTACAGCACTGATCTTCCTGATCATGCTCTTCACTGAGTGATCCACCTGACTTAGCTTAGATCAGTCAGGTTTACACTCAGCGGGACATCATTCAGGCTTCTCTCTGATTCAGGTGACATCATAGCTTCAGTTAGTTCTTCTTGGTGTCATCTTGATATCCTCAGGCTGTGTTGCTGAGCTCCCCCTCGCTAAGTTCCCCCTCAACTGAGTGTTCCCTCAACTGAGTGTTCCCTTAACTGAGTTCTTCTCAACTGACAACCTATACTACTGAGAGCTAACCTAGCCTGACCTGAAACAAAAGATAATATCCTGACTGTTTTCAAACCTATTACATGTTGTTTTGGAAAATCATCAAAACTAAAACATATCCCAACAGGATTAGACAAAAAATATTCAAATAAACAGATGATTATAAGACATATAGCATCATAAAATACAAAATACTTACCGATCAAAGAAACCCTATGAAAGAGAAAATATATTCTGCAAAAAAAAAAATACAAATGCGTTATTAGATATATCTTTTGAGATCAAGTTGGATACAATACAAAAGCAGAAAAATAATGCGGCCTATGAAATCTAAAAAGAAATAGAAAAATGTTAGATATAAATCATATGATAATCGACAGACCATTGTATTCATAAAAAATAATCGGCTGGTCATTGGATAAGAAAAATACGATAATAGAATTACCATGAATTTTCTTTAATCACTGCAAAAGAGGAAGAAAAAAATCAGCAGAGCTTCATTAGAGAACTTTAGTGAAGAATAGGATGTTAGAGATAAAGATTAGGATATAAATTTATAGAAAATGTATATTGAAATGAACGATTAAGATTAAAAGAAGATGATAAAGGGTTGAGATCAAAAGTTTACATTTGACTGAATGAAAAACAAAGAATTTTGAAATAGAAGGCAAATAGCATTGCCACATAGGCTTGAAATGCTTCCTCTATATAATAGTATGAATGGATGGATTGTTAATAAAGAAATTCTATTTTATTTTTATTTTTTTACATAATAGATCTTTTCAACTTGATTAATCTTTTTATTTAAGATTTTGAAAACAATAATAGCTTAAATTTTTTAAAAAATGTATTTCTTTTAAACAATTTTTAACTTGTTAATTTGGTTTGTCAATAGTCCTTAATAGAAGTTTTTTCTGATCCAGGATTTGAAATATGAGTCAACTATCAATTTAAGGCTCGAAAGAAAATTCATATAGATTTAAGGCTCGATTCAACAAAAACTATTAATTGGAGACCTAAAATTTTAACACCATGGAACTTGATGAGGCAACTAATTACTACATAGTATTTCGTGTGGCATTCAATATTAACTAAAATAAAATATTAGTTAGTTAAAATAATGGCAAATTAAATAAAGACGATCTTCTTCTCTGTTAATTCTTGCCGCTGCCATCATCCTCTTTCCAAGTCTTTCTTTTTCTATGTGACATCGCCAATCAATTTTCCGAGATCGTCATTGCAAATAAAAATTTTATTTATAATTTATCCCAAAATCAAGTTATCTACGTACCTTTTCAATTCAATTTTTGGAATCTATTTCAGAAATCTCAAACACGTAATAAAACAAAAGAATTTCCCAACACAGATTCATATCATCAAATAGATTCAAAATAATAATAATAATAATAAAACGGTTAATCTAAAAATTAGGAGAATGGACTAACCCTTGTAAGGTTCATATCACAGGCGGCAAATCAGAAAATATAAATATTTGAAATGAAAATGATGGAGACAACATCTTCGTGAATTGACGAATATGAAAGTTCGTCTTTATTTCATTGCCTCCATTTAATTAATTATTATTTTGTTTTAATGGTATTAAATTTCATGTGGAATATTATATGGCACTTAATTGCTTTTCCAGCTTTCGTTAGCTAATTTCGTTCAATATTATATGGTCGATAGTTGACTCATCTTTTAAATTTGGATTGATAAGACTTTTTTTTTTATTGTTTTTAAATATATCTGAAAAAAAAGTTTTAATTTGATTTATGTACAGTTTTTTTTTTTAATATACTTGATCAAAAAATAAATTAAAATAGTATATTTTTAAAAAAATGTATTTGTCTTTTTATTTAAGATTTTGAAAAGAATTGATAGTGTGTATTTAAAAATATATTCCCCATTATATTGTATTCCCTCCATCCCAGGGTTATTTGTACACTCTCATTTATTGTCCCGTCACAAAGAAAATAATATTTATACATTATGATTATTATTTTTAATATAAAATGTACAACTTACGACTTTAAATATTAAAGTCGCATTTAATATATTTTATATAAACATATGATAAACACAATATATATAAATACGATTTTGTTTGTGTCGGATGAAAATTGGAGGTGTGTGCAAGTAATTCTAAACCGGTGGGAGTATTTAATTGTTAATTTGTTGTCGCTCATATAAACACTACATAAAATTTTAATTTATTTTTTGGTATAATTTATTTTTAACTATATCTTAAAATTAATTAAAAATGATATAAACGACATAATTGAATTACTTTCAAATTTTAGTCTATCTATATATATAGAATTTTGTAGTTAATCTAATTTTTTTCTTCTATTTCAAATTTAATAAAATCATTTTTTTAATTTCTTTTCAATATATTTAAAAAATATACTCCACGGTAAGAAACTAAGAAATATTATAGTTATATTTAATTATTAATTTTAAAATTGTAAATGTCTATAAACTTTTTTTAAAAAAAACAAAGTTTTTTTTAAATCATAGTTAAGTTGAATTAATTATTATCAATAACATTTTGTAAGATTTAATAGAGAGAAGATAGAGATTTCCTAAACCATAGTTAATTTGCCTAATTTAATTTCTATCAATTTATGATTTGTGTCAGTTCTAACGGTGTAATTGGAGATATTACACCATTTGTTATAGGAGATCATGTCCAAAAATTAATATATGTGTATATAAAATTAAATTCTTATTATGGATACAACAATTGTGTACCATAAAAGTTGGAATATTTAGTCATTATTTAAGAAATAAAGATCTTGTTAAATATAGTATGTAATCAATTTAGTTTGATCATATTTTTTATTTTTATAACAATATACACATTTTAAGAAATATACACATTTGACCATATATTTTAGAATTAAAATAAAAAATTTGTAAGCTAATTTTAAACAATTAAGAGTCATTTATGGTAAATACACCATAGAGGATATAAAATTGTGGCAAGGGATTACGAGATCAAAATTTGGTTAATAATTAATTAAATTAGAGTTAATTTCATATAAATTCACGACCCCTATACTTTTAATATCAATTTAATCACAAACTTTTAGATTTTTGTATAAAAAAAACCCAATCTTTGACATTGTTGCAATTTAATACACATTTTTTTTCTTTCGGCGGACAACCGATGATAGGGCTCGCCGGAGCGCGTGTCATCTTGCCACGTAGGATTACACATGTATATTTTATTTATATTTTAAATCCATATCATAAGTAACACTTACCATTTAAATAATATATTTCTACTTAAAATTAAAATAGCAACCAAATAAATCTCAAAAACTAAGAACGTAAAGAGATTTGTTACATATAATTTATGTTGGTTGTTGTTCAATTTATTTGGTTGTTATTTTAATTTTAAGTAGAAAGGTGTTATTTAAATTGTAAGTGTTACTTGTGATGTGAATTTAAATATTTGTAATCCTACATGGCAAGATGACACACGTTTCAGCGAGCCATGTCACCGGTTGCATGTGTAAACATGTGTAAATAAATAAAGTAAACATGTGTAATCCTACGTGGCAAGATGACACACGTTCTGGCGAGCCACGTCACCGGTTGCATTCCGGAAGAAAAAAAAAGTGTATTAAATTGCAACAATGTCAAAGGTTGGGTTTTTTTTTTACAAAAATCTAAAATTTCGTGATTAGATTGATACTAAGCATAAAAGTTGTTATTTTTTATGAAATTAACCCATTAAATTAACACTCCTTTGATATTAAGGTTACAAATTTAATTCATACATCTCATTTATATTAAATACCCAAGATTATCAAAATTAAATGCCAAACTAACCTCAGTAATTCAAATATACATTTAACTAGCTTTTGAACCCCGCATATTACGCGAATTTATAAATATTATGTTATTAATTTTAAATTAATTATTTCAAAATTTTAATTCAGTTAAATCCTCTTAATTAATTAATTATTTTATCTTAATTTAAAATTTTGACCTTTAATTGATTATTGTTTTAATTAAATTTATGATTATAATTTTAAGGAATAGGTTAACTAAAAAAATAGATGATATATTTAGAGTGAACGACCAAAATCGATCATTTCTTATATTATGACATAGAGACACAACCATTTAATAGATGGTTCCATTGTAATTTATCTAAAATAAGACACAATTCATTAATCAATTGCAATTAAAGAAAAAAACTAAAAAAATCATTTCATAATAGAAAAGAACTAGTTATAGATCGAACTAATACAAAAATAGAGGCTTTAGAAAAGTAGAAGGTGACATAAATAATTGAGATTATATATTAAAATAAATATAATACCATATATAACACAAATGCATAAAATCAAAGTATTTCAAAATAGAAGTTTTTGAGAGGTGGGGGTGATTAACAAATAGATATATAGATTATTTAAATGAAAATTTTAAGACTACGGGTAAGTCAACTAATCACATTAAATAGACATGCGAAATATTTATTATGCAATCAATCAAAATTGTGATTTATCACAACAAATTATATTATTCTTTAGTAACAATAGGTTTGAGACATGTGTTTGATTAATTGATTGTAAATCCTAAATTGTATGTCTAGTGATATTAAGTTTACAAATTTAATTCATACATCTAATCTAATCTAATCTATCTATAATCTATCTATAATAATATATAATAGCACTACCTTTACTAAAAATAGTTTTGGCGGGAGTGCATTTTGGCCGTTGATCGATTCATCATCTTGCATCTTGACCGTTCGATTTTGTTGTGTGTGCTTTTTTTTATTTTTATTTTGGAATAGTTTGTGAGTAAGTTTCCCAACTTTATTGCTCATTATTGTGGCCAATTTAGGGTCATTGACTTAGCAATCATGTGTAAATGTTGTTCTATATATATTATGCAATTTCATCATTCCTATCACACATTGGCTCGATTTTTGTTCTTTGTTCTTGGAATATTGTAGTCGTCGTTTTATTATTTTTTTGGTGTTTGTGCCCCGAAGAGGTAAAAAGAGTTTGTGTTTTCTCTAGCTCCGTGTTTTGTAGTTTTCTTCAATATTTTTTATAGGAATGTCCATGGCGTTTGATTGTACGTGTCTTGACTTCAATGGAATAGAGTCGAAATGGAGTCTGTCTTTTGGCAAGTTTCGGTGTCTTTTAATATTTTTTCAATTGTAGTGTTGTCAATGTATCGGTTCCTCGGCCTGTGGGGTGTATTGTTGTGCTTAGGATATTTCTTTCTGGGGTGTATTGTTGTGCTTAGGATATTTCTTTCTTATAGTGAAGGGTTAGGGTTATGTTTGTGTAGCGTATGATGTATCTATTGTAATTTATCAAATAATAAAATAGATATCATTGTTCGTTTTGTTTCTTTCGTTTTAAATTATCTGTTTTATACATCGTGTGGATGATTTTTGTACATGGTTTTGTTATCAATATCTTGCAATTCATTATATTGATACAACGTGTTTTATAGTTATTTTTTTTATTCGGCTGACTTCGTTTATCCGTTGTATTCGTGTTTGTATAGTTGCGTATGGTTCGACGGGGTGAGTCCATTAATTTCAATTGTCTTTTTTTTTTTTTAAACGTAGTGTATAGAATGATTGAACCATGACTCAAACATTTATGTGTGTAAGAATGATTCTTGATTATCATCCATTTCTTTACATTGGATGTATAGACGTTATGACATGTTTGTATCTGTTCTAATTCTCATTTCGGTTTGGCCGCTGACCTTTGTAGAATATATATATATATATATATATATATATATATATATATATATATATATATATATATTAGCTTCTTAGAAGTTGGAATTATTATGTTAGGGTTTTGAATTCATAGGTTTGTTGTTCGTGTATTGTTTTTATTTTAATTCTAAAGGGTAAATTGCAAGGATGGTCCCATGAGAATTTGTACTTGACATATTTGGTCCCATGTTCTTTTTTGGTCCCATTTTTAGCAGAAAAGGTCCCATCCGTTAAATATTTTACAGTTTTCTATGGAATACTGGATGGAAAAACCTTTTCAACTTGATTTTTGGAGGAAAATGAGCCAGCTTTTGCTATTAACAATCATTTCAAGGTAAAATGCAAGTATGGAGGGGATTCTGCAACTTTAGTTCGTAGAGTTTTAAGATGTTGGAAATTAATTATTTAAGTTGGGAATTATACGCGCGAGTTTTTGGCAGAAAACTAACGAGCATATGGGCCTCATGCTCGTTAATCTGTTATTTTTTGACGGAAAAATCGTATGGGACTATTTGCGCTTAAAAAAGGACCAAATTCATGAGGACCAATTCTTATGAGACCATTTCTGCAATTTTCCCTAATTCTAAAGGTTATGTTGGTTAGCACGCGTTGACTTGTGTAATCTTCCTTTATCACGATCGAGAACAATATTATTTGATCCACTTTTAATTTAAAATATATCAATTATTAATTAAAAAGTTGTCACTTTTAAAGTTTTATAAAGGTGATAATATTTTTGCATAAAGTGACTTATCACTTTAAAAAAAAAAATTGTCACATTTTATTATAATCCTATCACTTTTGTTAATTTGATCGGTTATTTACCATGAGATGGTCTCACACGAATTTTTGCCAAAGATAAATGTAATTGCATATATTTAATTAACTTGTGTAGTTTTTGTAATATACACTAATGTACTTAATATTCTTAAATAACAAATCCTTCAATTATTTAATTCTTACTTAAATTTGGTTGTTTTTATGAGAAAGTTAATGTAATTATTTGCATCCTAAAATAGTATTTGTATCTTATTTTTTGTCTATCTCATACTTAAAAAGTCCAACATATTTTATTTATAATAAATTAAAATTGTGTTTCAAAAAAAGAAAAGTTAAAACTGTATTTCACTCTTGATTTGCTGCACAATATTTACACATAATTAATTTTATAATTTCCTATACTTTGTGTAGTATACCTTATCTTAAATTTCGTCCCAATATTTATTATGATTGATATTATTTTCTTTAAAATACTAAAGGCAATATTATTGTGTAAATCTTATAATAATGCTTGAAAATATATTATGTGAATAATATTCTCGGTAACTATTGCAGAGAATAATATATTATGACCCATATTATTATAACAAAATATATAGAATATTTTCTATTTGACATACGTATTTAATGATTGGAAACTTTAGCAACTCAAATATATCATGATTGTCTTCCTTCTATTAACTATCGTCATAATATAATATAATTTTATTTATATTTTTTCTATTTATCGTATTTTTACATATTAGAGGATTGATTTTTATGGAATAATATCTCTCCATTATTCATATTAAATAAGATTAAATATTTTATTTTTTCACAAAGTGTACTGTTTTTACAACACATTAATTGGAAAGGTGGGAGGATTGGACCTCTATAAAAGAAGTACGTAGAAGAGATGGAAGAATGACTATTTTAGCATTAATACAATAGTGTGCTCCATATGAAAATATTTAAGAAGACTGAGGTAGGTTTTATATGAAAACGTTTCATAATAAGCTTAACATGAAATAATTTTAGAGTATCATTAATCTCATCAGGAGTATCATTAAACCTGTCAGGGGTATCATTAGTTTGAGTTCAAGAAAAATTAAAATAATTTTCTTGAACTCAGACTAATGATACCCCTGATGAGATTAATGATACTCCCAATGAGATTAATAATACTTTAAAATTGTTTAATGATAAGCTTATCATGAACTATTTTCATATAATACTTTGTCGAAAGTCTGGTGATATTAGCCTAAGAAACAAAGTCCAAATTTAAGTTATGGTACTAAGGACCTAAATGGTAATATTTTAACTTTTAAAATATTGTAAATATTATTTTGATCTTAATTTTATTTTAAGTAAATATCATTTTGAAATTTGTACGAACTGGTCCCGAATTAGTATAAATCTATGTTTATTAGTGATACGGATTGTCGCATGCTTTGTCTCATTAATAATTAGTTTAATTTTGTTAAAAGTTTTGAATTGCATAAAAATGATAGAATTATTTTTACGAAATATAACAGTATTGATGTTGGAATAAGAATATTTTGTTGTTTGTGTACCAATTAAGGTCGATTGCTTGATATTGATATTTTTAATTAGGTCACTTTGTTGATTCTTTCATCTGTAATGGTCGATCTCAATGACTAATTATGATATGTGGTACTTATTTTTTTTTATATCATCATTTGTTCAATTTTATCTGTGTGGTACCCTTATTAATATAAAATTGATATTTTGAAAAATTTAAAAATAACATTGACTTTATTATTATGTAACTGATTCAAAAATAAACAAAATTATTTTTTAACGGCTTAGTTGCAACTAAAATTATCACTTTTCAGTGAATTGTAATATAAGCTAAACTTTTAAATTTTGGCAAAAAAAAAAAAAATCATCACTTTCATATTTTTTTTTTGCAATTTAAACTTCGGGCAATTTGTCATTTGCCCGAAAATTGACATGTACAAATAAATATACAATCATCATCTCAGTATGCATCCACATCATTAATTATTTATAAAAATAATAAATAAAATTTAAACTCAAAATTAATATTATAAAACTCTAAATAAATTTGAAATACATATAAATATAAAAATGGTTAGTCATATTTTTTAAAATTAAAATATTTAATTATATTTATAAAATTCAAGAGTGTTAAATATATTTAAAATAAATAATAAATTTAAAACTAAACAATAAAATAACTCTCTTCTTCGATTATCAAATCCAAAACCTCCCAAAAATTATTATGCAATTATCAAATTCAACCCTAAAATCATTACTCATTCTTATTTCTTATCTTCACCATCGATTGCGTGGCTCCACCCTTTCAACACCAACACACAACATCATCAGACATGATTTAAATTCCTTTTCTCTTGAACATTTCCCCAAATTATTTTTTAAGATTGCCCTTTAATATTGTATATCTCTAACCTTTACCTCGAACCAGTATCTTGAACTCGAGATTTGCAAAAAATAGGGTGGAGAATGGAGATAGACATGGAGAAGACTATCTGCAGAGTTGTCGAATATATCATATGCTTGGGGATGAAGAACCAAAAGGGATTGGGGTTAATTTAATTAATTTATTCAATTAATTATAGGATGTTCAAATTAGAGTTTGAATATTTTCAAAGTGTATTGTGGACTAGAGTTTGGACATTTTGATTTTTTTTAATTGGAATTTGATTTTTAAAATTATTTCAAACATATTCGAATTATTCATTTAAAAAAATATTAATTAATATTTAAAATGTTCAAAAGCACAAATATGTATATCAGTTTTAAAAATATAATTAAAGTTTTTATATTTAAACTTATTTATAATATAAATTTGTTTTTTTTAATTTTTTTTTTTTTAAATGTGGATGCTTACTGATGATTGTGTATTTATTTGTACACATCAGCTTTCGGGCAAGGGACAAACTGCCCAAAGTTTAAATTGCAAAGTGATGAATTTTTTTGCCAAAATTCAAAAGTTTAGCTTATATTGCAATTTGAGAAAAAGTGGTGACTTAATATGCAACTAAACCTTTTTTTAATTAAATATTGAAATTATTAACTTTTAATAAAATTGAATATGCAACTTTTTTTATAGGTAGATATATTATACGACACGATTTTGGTCCCCACGGATTAGTCGGTTCTTGAGTCGGATTCCAAGTCCTATACATCTATTATTTTACTAAGTTCACCCTCTAACTTTCTATTCTTTATTAAATATACCCACTTTTAATTATGATTTTATTTAACGTATAATACCTACACACACATTCATAAAAATACATACACATCAATCAATTTCATTATAACTACAAACATATCCATTCTTCCACCTCTTCGGTGAAAACAGCTGATACCCTTCAATGGTGCATGTATGAACAATATTCACTCTATACATACTCATATTTTATTGAAGAAACTTAAAAAAAAAAATTAAACTTAACAAGGGATGCTTGATTTGAAAAAATGTTAAACTTAACAGGGGACGAAGGGAATATTTTATAGTACACAACTTTGATCCCCATGATTAGTCAGTCTTTAAGTTAGATACCGAGTCATCAAAATATTATAAGGCACAACTATCTACACCCACTATTTAACTGAGAATACCCACCTCACTTCTTTTACTGAATACATTCATTTTAAAATTATAATTTTATCAAACATATAATACTTACAAACACATCTCTAATAATACTTATTCATCAATCTCATTCAATTTCTATACAACCAACAAACATACCCACTCAATTTAGGTACAACATTGGAAAACATGATTAACATTGTATACGAGATGTCTATTAGGTAGAGGTACTTTATATTTGGTATGAAAAAAACCAACAAAACAATGTAATTTCTAAAAAACAAAAATTAAAAATATTTATATAATATTCTTTATTTTATCGTAATATATTATATATCTTTTATTATACTCTGTTTGAATAGTGATGAAAATGTTTTTGGACCATTCTTATGCGCAATTTAAGTTTTTCTTCACATGTTTCGGCGAAAGGTCAAATTAATAATTTTTAAGATTATTTTGTAGGAATATTAGAACCAATGAATATTGATGAAATCATTGAGCTTTCTATGAAATGCAATAATGTTTAATTTAAAGGATTTTTCGGTAAGATTCATATTTCTATGAATGCAAATCTATTTTTGTATTAATTTCTTACTTATACATTAAATTTAATATGTTTATCATATTTTTTTAGCACATAACAGTATTTGGTGATATTTTTTTTAGGAAATCGAGTTTTATAATATTAAAGTATATCCAAACAAGAGGATTTTTTCCCGGTTTACTATTTTACTATGTTTGTTCTCGGAGTTCAAAGGTTATCGAATCTGTACCGAAAATAACCGAACTGAAAAGTTTGTTGACTTTTTTACTTTAATCATACTGAAACTGAACCAAAAGTTTTTTATGGTGTGTATATGGATATTACCAAATCAACATGACCAAAAAAACGAAAGTGGCGGTCTTGAACTGTATCGAACTGAACTGAATAGCCGAATTAAATATGTATTAAAATTTAATTGTTATTTATTTTGTATTCATCAAAGTGTATTAAAATGTTATTGAATTCAAGCAGTACAATTATACGATAACATAATTTATCTCAGTTTTTAAAATACAAGTACGATTTTATTTATCATATTATGTTCTTAAAAAGTTGACTCATGTTTAGGTGTATATCAAAATGATCTAAATTTAATTTGTTTCATCTTTTAGTTTTATTATAAATGTATATTCATTTCTTAACAAAAAAATTGAATATGGTATACCTCATGTTAATTAGGAATAACAATCAATATGATTTTAGTATTGCACTTTCTATTCACAAGTCATAATGAAAGGATTGTTTATATACAAAAATATCTATACATAGACAATCCGTGTTGGTTAATGTGTTACATTCCCTCCATCCTACATCGATTTGCACCTTAAGGAGTTGCACATATTTTTAAGAAAGTTGTATTTTTTTTTAATAAAGTAGTAGTGTATGGGTAAATATGTGTATATACTGTTTAGTATGAATGCAAATCAATGTCTTTTTGTTGGTAGTGTGCAAATTGACGTGAGAGAACCAAAATATCAAGTGTGCAAATTGATGTTAGATGGAGGGAATAACAAATTAAAATAAATTTTATTAAAAAAAATCAAGAAACAAGTATATTTTTAAAATGAAATAAATATTTTTAACGTATAATTATAAAAAAAAATGATGATGTATTATATATAGAAAAATATACAATTTTTTTTAACAATACAATATAGTAATACGATATTTGTAATGCAAATAATAATTTACCTAAATCATATATCGATAAAACCGACTTCCGTGCAACGCACAAGATGGGTACATCACTAGTTTATAATAAATAGACATATTTAATTTAAACCGGTCAATTAATGTGTTTTTTTAATTGTTTCAATATTACTATACTTTTTATATGCATGTCTTTTAATCGCCAGTTGCCATATCATAACACTATATTCATAAACCTTTCTGTGCCTACGTGGCACCTCTCATTCTCCACAATTCCTACATCTCTTTCCTCTCATCATTCCACTTTAATATTTTTCATCTCAACCGTTCATTACCTTAAAATGATCTCTTCCATCCATTTCTATTCACTTCTCCTATAAATTCATACTATGTCTTAGTTTTTCAATCATCCAATTCCTCCCATTTCATCCATCCCATATTTTGCTTTAAATTTTTTTCTCCCGTTGTTGTTGTTTTGTTGCAGATATGTAGACGATCATTCGTATTCATCTCTCTCTTTTTGTTTTTGTGGAACGTATGAATCTTCATCCAAGTTTTTCGGTATGAATTTAGCATGTTGGTCTATTTTTTTTTTTTTTTGATATATATAGATTTGTGGTGGAGTTGTTGTTCGTCTTTCGTTTCATATTTTGCAGATTGTGAGTACATTTGTATCGGATCGTTCTTCCGACAGAGAGTTTCTTCAACTTCTTTTGTATCGAGATTTTTTTTTTGAGATGTCCATGTAAATCATGTAAATTAATGAAATATATTATACTTTTTAATTTTTAGCCTCTCAAAATTAATAATATTAATGTCTCGAAATTATTATTTTTATCTATTAATAATATTAATGTCTCAATATTGTGTTGACTAAATTATATCGATCAAATATAAATGTAATTGAATCGCATTATTTCGCTCAATTGAGTCTCCTAAAATCCGCATACCATGTACATGCGGCACAAAACATTTATTAGCCCACACATAGTTCCTAATATATATATATAGATTGACATAAATCCGATGCAACAAGCCTATAATTAGTTGTAATTTCCTTAATTGGTGTATTAGTAATTAGGTCCATACCTAATGAATATTGTTAATAATTAATATATTAGTAATTAGTCCACACCTTTCTAATAGTGGCAATTTCCATAATTGATAGTAGGATAGTAAACATAATTCTTTTGTCTAGCTATTACCTTATAATTTAGTCAATAATTAAATGTGTTGATGTCTAGCTATTACCATATAATTTAGTCAATAAATAAGTCTGCCGCTTTGAATTGCTTCAATCATAATTACGGTGAAAAAATATTAAAAAAAACCTGCAATTTCAAATTAAACTGTCAATTAAAATTATTAGAGATTATTAAGTAGACATTTAATTTGTGTAAATGGTTGACTTACTCCAAATATAGATTGAAGAAATAAGAGTTAAAATATGGAGTGAATTAAAATTATTAGTGATTATTATATATATTAATTAGAGATTAAAATTATTATAGATACAGTATATGTCACAAACAACTTGAATTTATTTTAAATCATACAAACAAAAACACGTGCAATATGTTCACTTGAGAAAGTAAAGTAGAAAATTTAATTCATAATTTTAATTATTGTAACCAATTTGTTCAACTCTAGCCTATGATTTCCCTGATTAATATATTAGTAATTAGTCCACATCCTACAAATAGTAGTAATTTCCATAATTGATAGTAGATGAAATTGGTCAAGCCATCACGATCAAACAAAATACATGAAGCTGCAAAAAAGTTATAATAATAGTGCAAGAATAGTCAAATAAAGAACCTAAATTCTCAAGAAAAATTATTAGTGTGATAAATGATAATATCTCAACTATCTGTGCCATCAAAGACTGTTTCATACTTTTGCAAATTAAAGCATATAAATAAAAATGGGGAGAATTACCTACTCTTAAAATAAGTTCTCATTAAGTTCTAGAAACAAGTAATTTTAGATATTGTTAGTTCCAAAAAATATGACTTTCTATTTTTTTTTTCCATAATTTTATTTTCTTCATCATTCAATTATCACTTAGTTATGTCACGTGTCGTCGACTTTAAACTCACAAACAACCACTTAAGTCATAAACACACAATATACCAAAATATTCTTTATTTATCTACTTTATCTATATTTTTTTAAAATTAACGAACATATTTTTTGGGGACGGAGGGAGTATTTGAATTTGCAAATACACTAAAAATATTGTGATAAATAAGTTACTTCTGATGTAATAACTTCACAATTTCATTTTCATATTTTGGTTTTGAAATATAATATCCTAAAAAAAACAGTCGAAATTATGAAAAAAGAAATCAAAAAAATTATGAATTGGTCAAGTTTGATATATTTCAATATCGTGAAATCATGAATATGCCAAAGATAATAAAAATTCTGCATAGTTATTCAATTATTAGGGTATGTTGACAAATTTAAATAATCAATTACTGAAAATATTAATATTAGTAAATTATATCATTCTTTCTCACAATTTTTTAAATAGTATCCAAAAATTTAGAAAAATCTCCTATTTTTTAGACTGCAACAAATATAAGTCATAGATATCTCCAATTAATAGATTGCGGTTATTTTTTAGATTGCCCTGGAAAGATGTGAACTAAAAAAGTGGAGACATCATAGGAACAATAAATTCGAGTCCTTATTTCATGCAGGAAAAAAAATTCAAAAGATTAAAATTTAAGGAAATGGTCAATCCTAATAAAAATTAAGGATCAATCGAATAATTCAAGCAATTTTTGATAGGAAATGTTGACCAATTAAAATTAGTAATTGAGTAGCTAAAATAGTGGCAAGATCATATATAAAATAAGGTCAGTTATTCAATTAAGGGCAAATTAAATCATACATGCCTCTTTCAAATACAAATATACACTAACATAAATGCATTAATCACGGAAACCTATAGACAAATTACAAATAATTACTCAAAGAGTCAATTAAAATATTATTTAAGCATAAAGAGCAATTGCTCAATTTCGCTAAATATAATTATTACCTGAGTAGGTAAAATAGTGGCAAGATCATATATAAATTAAGTTCGGTTGAATAATTATGGACAAACACACGCATACACGTATATTTTAAATGAAAATATACACCATCTAAAATCCAATACTCACGGCAAACTCTAGACCAATTACAAATAATTAATCATAGAGTCCATTAAAAATATTTCTAAATCACAAATATCAATTACAAAATTATCTATTAATTGGTAAAATAACAAAGGTAATATTGACCAAGACGGATATCCTCATAAACCAATAAAAATTAAACCATCCCTTCCTAATTAAAACACGGATAATATTACGATATTTTCCTATTTTAGTCCTTTTGAATTGTCAATTTAAATTTTTGAGGCCGTCAATGTGGGAAAAATTATAGAAACTAAGGGAATACAATAAGTGAAGAATTGCCTCAGACATTTTTTACTAAGCATTTCATAATCTGGTTTGTGATGATTACAGGTATAGTACTTTAGTTGATTTTGTGTACAATATTATTATGCAATTTATGTATTATGACTTATTTGAATTGTGCTTATATAGTGATAATTTTTTTTTCTTAAATCCTGTAAACTTACATTATATAATAATTATTCTTTTGCAGGGTACCACTAAAAGACTATTTCCTAATTAGACATTTGCTCTGTAAATGCAAATGGGTGATAATAATTACTCAGTTGTTGGGAATCAAAATACCACATTGGGTACTTTTAATATATATTTAATATTGTGTATAATAATCGTCGTAAAAAGAAAACTAAACCAGGATAATAATTTTTTTGTTATATTCTAACAATTTTGTATGCCACAGGTTGTTTTACCGTTTAGTCTGCAAGAAAGATACACAATAGTGAGTTTCTAAAAATAATTGATACTTTTTTTTCGTTGTTCAATTTGTAAATCATAGTTGTTCGATTTAGGTGTCGGTTGTATACTTTTTAGTTTTGTAAGTAGTTTTTTTTTTTAAACTGTGTGTATATTTTCAGAAAATTGTGCAAAGCATGCGCGAATGGTTAGAAGATCAATCATTTCAAGAAAACGTGGTAGACCTGTTGAAATGGGTAAACTAAATCACTTTTTTGCTCAAATCAACAATTATATATTCCAAATTAATTAATTTTTGGTTTGGTATTATGTGCATCAAATTTATATTTAAAATTACTGTTCAACTTACTTGCATTTGTTTTAGATTTAAATTTGGAGAGATTGAAACATAAAAATGCAAGGTTGCTCAGGAGGATTATTATTTCAGACAAACGGTCCAATATCTTATCGGGTATATGAACTAATGAATGTTTATGATTATTATTTTATGTGATATTTTGAAGTAATTGTGCAACGTGTATTATAATTGTGTAAGTCCCTTATATTTGACAAACTATAATTCTTTTGGATTTTTTTTATAAGTAGAGTGGTTAATGTAATTTTTTATAAATATGCTTTAAAGATTTATGTATGAGGCTATCACTAATATTAATATTTACATATTTATTTTATTTACAGTTGTTGCTCCCGTTGAAAATAGCACAGTTTCTGATGTTGTTGTAGTAGCAGCAGATTCAACAACACATCGTATCAGATGTACTTCAGAAGGTTGTATTAATGAGTAAATTATAAAAGAAACATCTTTTATAAGTAGAGTGCTTAGTGTAATTTTTTAAAATTATGTTGTGAATTTATATATGACACTATCGCTAATATTAAGATTTACATATTTGTTTTATTTACAGTTGTTGCTCCCGTTGAAAATAGCACAATTTCTGATGTTGTTGTTGCAGCAGATTCAACAACACAACGTACCAGATGTACTGCAAAAGGTTATATTAATGCATAAATTATAAAAGAAAAATTCTACAATTATTGATAAGATTAATTCGTGCCTTATTAATATTATTATTATTATTATTTTGCAGAAAAAGGAAAGGCACCTATGACTCAGCCTGAAAATAACTTCCACGTATTTGGCAGTCCTGTGCATAGTGGCGTGTTATCTTCAATATCTCATACATTAAAATTTGGTGATGACTATCTTATGCAATTACAAAAGTGTAGTGGTTATGGTATATCAAGTTCAAATCAAGGTATGATATGTATTTTTTATTTACCATTATTTATTTATACTTTAAATAATTGTATACATTAGCATTAATATGTATTTTTTATTGCACAATATTAAACAAAAATTTAAAATATTTAGGTAGTAGTCGAGTAATTAGTGCCGTGAGTGTTGCAATACCAAAGGACAAAGCTAATGATGAAGGTAAAATTTAATCTATATATATTTTTGTGTGATGTTTGTGTGGGAGAGTATATATATATATATATGTGTGTGTGTGTGTGTGTGTGTTTTCTTCCTTTGAATAATTTTTTTAAAAATATTGCATTTTTTTGCAGGATATCTTGATTTTGGTGATGCTACATATGTATGTATACATTGCAATGCTACTATGTGGTACGATGAGAGAACTTCTAAAAAGAAGCATGAGAAGCCTCCTAAATTTCCACCGTGTTGCAGTAATGAAAAAGTAAAGTTGCCTATGTTGAAGTCACCGCCCGAGTCATTAATAAAGTTGTTGACTTTAAATGATGAAAAGAGCAAACAGTTCATAAATAATATAAGGGCCTATAACATGATGTTTAGTTTTACATCGATGGGTGGTAAGGTTGATAGTTCAATTAATAGAACCAAAGGACATTATGTATACAAGATGCATGGTGCTAATTACCACCGAATAGGTAGTTTGTTACCTCTGCCTGGCAATGAGCCAAAGTTCTCGCAATTATACATCTACGACACTGAGAACGAAATAAACAACAGAATAAGAGCTCTCAGGTATAATTTTTTTTCTTTTCTTATATTCAAAATTATAATTTTAAAACTAAAAATAGTAATTTTGTGTAAAACTATTTTTCGCATAATTTGTGATTTATAGAGTTTGGTAAATATTAAAAAAATGTGATTCCAAATGGTAATTTTTTTTGTTGGTTTTTCATTAGTCGGCATGAGAAAGAGAAGACAAGAAGACTGGATAATGTTATTGTTGGTGAGTTGAGAAGAATGGTGGATCACTTCAACCCATTTGCTGTACAGTTCCGAAATGCTAGAGAAAGCATTATGTCTGGGCATGAACCATCATTGAGATTGAATTTGGTTCATGGTAGAAACACTGATGGAAGAACACATAATCTTCCAACTGCATCTGAGGTTGCAGCTTTGATTCCCGGTGACTTAAACGTAACAACTGAAAGGAGGGATGTTGTTCTTCAAACGTGCAATGGTAAATTGCTTAGAATAAGTGAATTACATCCTTCTTACGTTCCACTGCAGTATCCACTATTGTTCCCTTATGGTGAGGATGGATATCGAGTTGATGTCGTGCATGGTGATGCTGATTTTACTGCAAGAAAGAGAGTTAGACTTACGATGCGTGAGTTCTTTGCATTCAGAATTCATGAGCACCAAAACGAGTCTAATACTTTGTTCTTATCTAGAAGATTGTTTCAACAGTTCTTGGTTGATTCTTATACAATGATAGAGTCCGAGAGATTATCCTACATAAAGTTTAATCAGGTGAAGCTAAGATCCGGGAAAGTGTCTGACATGATGTCTGCAGTTGAGAACGGTAATATTGAACCATCTACTACGGGTAAGAGAATATTACCGTTTTCATTCACGGGTGGGCCAAAAAACATGATTCAGAATTTTCAGGATGCCATGGCAATTTGCAAATATTATTCGTATCCTGATTTGTTCATCACTATTACCTACAACCCAAAGTGGCCGGAGATAACAAGGTTTTTATCTACCAGAGGCCTTGAAACAGCGGATAGGCCCGACATTCTTTGTAGAATGTTTAAAATGAAGCTTGATAGGATTATCAATGATTTCAAGGAATTTCAAATATTTGGGAAAATTGATGCATGTAAGTTTTTAGTTATATTTTATACATAAATATCTATATGTATATATATATTTATATATGTAAATAGATATATGTAGAGTTTTTTTTTAAAATTATATAGTAGTTATTACCTTTACATATTAGAAATTTAAGAAAAAAAATAACACATAATTATCTATTTTGCAGTGGTTTATACGGTGGAGTTTCAGAAAAGAGGATTGACGCATGCACATATTCTTCTATTCTTGAACCGTGAGAATAAGATTCCAAATCCAGAAGATGTTGATCACATCATATCTGCTGAGATACCTGATGAGAATGATGATCCCATGTTGCACAATTTGGTTAGGGATTATATGATGCATGGCCCATGTGGACTCGCTAATCGGAATTCACCTTGCATGAATGGAAAATATTGTTCAAAACATTTTCCAAAGAAGTACACTATTAGTACTTCTGTTGACCACGATGGATATCCACTCTATAGAAGGAGGAATGATGGTCGAACTGTGTCTAAAAAGGGAGTTGAATTGGACAATGGTTTTGTCGTGCCTTACAGTCCAGTTGTGTTGAGGAGATATCAAGGGCATATAAATGTCGAGTGGTGCAATCAACACAAGTCCATCAAGTATTTGTTCAAATATATTAATAAGGGTCCCGACAGACTGTGACCGTAGATGAAGATGGGAAGACCGATGTTGATTCAAAGTCAAAAGATGAAGTGGAAAATTACATAAACTGTAGGTACATTTCCCCATGCGAGGCTGTGTGGAGAACTCTCCAGTTTGATATACATCACAGGTTTCCACCAGTTATGAGATTGAATTTTCATCTTCCTAATGAACAAAGTGTTGTTTTTGATGATGATGTGTGTATTGATGATGTGCTTCAAAGACCTAATGCACATAGATCGAAGTTTTTAGCATGGATGGAACGTAACAGAGTTGATAAGAAGGCCAAAAAACTCACATATGCTGAGTTTCCTTCCAAGTATGTTTGGGATGCAAAGAGGTGTACTTGGGAGAGGAGAAGAGATAGCAGATTTTCCTTGGGAAGATTATATAATGTTCCTCCGACTGCTGGAGAAGAGTTTTACTTGTGGATTTTACTACCTCATAGTAGGGGTTCAGAATCGTACGAGGAGATACGGACTATTGGGAAAGTTGTATATCCAACATTTAAGGATGCTTGCTATTCGCTCGGATTGTTGGATGATGATAGAGAGTATGTGGATGGAATAGTAGAAGCGAGTTTTTGGGCATCAGCCTACTACGTTCGTAATTTATTCTCAATTCTTCTTCTATCATCGTCCATGAATTCTCCGGAAAAGGTGTTCGAGAAAACATTGGATTGTTTATCGGACGATATTCAGTCAAGACAAAGAAGATTGCTTAATTTGCCAGGTACTTATATATAATTTAATCTTTTCGTTTTTAATACTAAAAATTTGTACTTAAGTATTTTTTTTTAAATTTTCAACAGATTTGATTTTGAGCAATGAGGAGCTGAAGAATTATACGTTGATTGAAATTGAAAAATTGCTGCAGTTGAATGGTAGCACACTGTCTAGATTCTCTTCAATGCCTCTTCCAGATCAACAAATAGTGTTGTATGGAGGCAACAAGCTGATACGTGAGGAGTTGAGCTATGGTCGTACACTTTTGGGAGATGAATATGCAAGCTTGAGATTAATGCTCACGCCTGAACAAAAGGTTGTGTTTGAAGAAATACTTAAGGCTGTTCTGTCGAGCAAAGGAGGGATTTTCTTCTTATATGGATATGGTGGAACTGGAAAAACATTTATTTGGAAGACTCTTTCAGCGGCTATAAGATCAGAGGGTCATATAGTTCTAAATGTTGCATCCAGTGGAATTGCAGCACTTCTTCTCCCAGGTGGTCGTACCGCTCATTCAAGATTCAAGATACCCATTAATATTGATGAGTCGTCCACCTGTAACATAACTCCCGGATCTGAACTGTCGGAACTTGTGATAAGAGCAAAGCTGATTATATGGGATGAGGCTCCGATGATTAATAGATTCAGTTTCGAAGCATTGGATCGTACCTTGAGAGATATTGTTAGAAATTCTGATGGTTCGGTGAGTGATTCACCTTTCAGAGGAAAGACTGTGGTTCTTGGTGGAGATTTCAGACAAATTCTTCCTGTTATACCAAACGGGAGTAGGGAGGGTGTTATTCACTCAACAATTAACTCATCCTATTTGTTCGAGCACTGTAAGGTAATGCCAATGTATGAACTATTTTGTGAGATTATGATTTTTGAAAATTTATTGTTACTAAATTATTTATATAACAATTATTTTTTTAACATTGATAGGTACTGAAGCTGACAAGGAATATGAGGTTGGAAAGTGGAAATTCAAGTTCAGATTCATGCAATAATGAAGTTGTTGAATTTTCTGATTGGATTGTAAAGGTTGGTGATGGGAAACTTGGAGATAGCAGGAGTGGTTTTGCTGAAATTGAGATTCCGCCTGAAAACTTGATTTTTGATGACGTGGATCCTGTTATGACTATTATTAGGAGTATTTATCCTTTTGTGGAACTCAGTCTACGCACTGGTAAGTACTTTGAAGATAGGGTCATACTTGCACCTACGCATAGAGATGTTGATTCTATCAATGAGAAGTTTCTTTCCATTATTCCAGGAGATCAGAGAGTTTATTTGAGCTACGATAGTATTTGCAAATCAGAGTTTCGAGAAGGAGGCCAAGGAGAGTTAGTTTCAGTTGAATTTTTAAACTCACTCAAGTGTTCTGGAATGCCCAGCCATCGTTTGGTTCTGAAGAAAGGTGTACCGATTGTTCTTCTCAGGAATATTGATATGAAATCGGGGTTGTGTAATGGTACAAGGTTGATTGTAAGTAGGCTGGGAGATCATATAATTGAGGCCGAGATCATATCTGGAAGAAATATTGGAAATAGGGTTTTTATTCCACGGATGACGATGAGCAATTCAGATATAACCATGCCAGTTAATTTTACGAGAAGACAGTTTCCCATCTCAATCTGCTTTGCAATGACTATTAATAAAAGTCAAGGACAATCTCTTTCTACTATTGGTTTATACCTTCCGAAGCCTGTATTCACTCACGGTCAGTTGTACGTTGCATTGTCGAGAGTTAAGAGCAGAAGTGGACTAAAAATTTTGTGTCTTGATTCTGAGGGAAAACCATGCAACTATACGACAAATGTTGTTTACAGAGAGGTTTTTAGAAATTTGTAATAATTGATATGGTGTTGGTGTTTTGTACTCGAACAATAAATTTCATTTTTCATTTAAAATAATTAGATTTATTAAAATAAAATATAAATATATTATAATTTATAATTACTTTTGTTTCCCTTGAAGCCCGCGAAACTCGCGGGTATCATACTAGTTATTATATAAGCACAGGACAACAAAAATTAATTAGATGATGCACGATTTTAGACTAATCAAAGATCACTACTTTAAACGAAATTATATAATATACATTTATTATGACTTTATCCATGTAATTTTCTCTGATTGCTTTAATCATTCTTGTGGAATCTTAAAAGGTAACATTATTATTCACCATTGATATCACATATTTAATTCATAAATGTCAACTAAATAGTTTAATTTTGTACTCCCTCCCTCCGTCTAATATTATGAGTCTTGTTTTTTGGGCTGTTATTTTTTATCATAAATTGGAGGGTAATATGAGATATTATGAAGTTTATTTATCAATAAAGTTATTATTTATGAAAAATATAAGTATCATATTTTTCATAAACAAACACTTTATTTATAAATGGACCTTACAATACATCATGATACCCTCCAACTTATGATAAAAAATAATAGCCCAAAAAACAATACTAATATTGGACGGAGGGAGTATAATATAACCACTACACCAAAATTTAAGCCTAAATTAATATCTCATATTAAATATAAATGTTAAATATACATTTAAAATAAATAATTTGAAGACTAAATTAAGTCAACTAATCACATTAAATAGTTCAAGATAATATGTCTTATGCGATTAATCAAAATTGTTATTTATCAGTACAACAAATTATATGATTCTTTGTTAAAATAAGCATTGGTCAATCAAGATCCATGGTAACAATGCAATGGTCCAGATCAGAGACTGCGAGAGTGAATGAGATGAGAGAATTCTGAAATAAAATACGTGGGCTTGCCATATAAGCTTCCACAGTCCGTCTTTATAGGTAATTAATATTAAGATTCCATAATTTTGTTTAATTACATATTTTTATATTTATCATGAATATTAAGCATGAAAATTGTATGTTAAAAGTTAAATTAATTAATTATTTACAAAGTCAACATATTGATTTACTATATTTTAATAAATAAATATTTTCTTTAAAAAAAATTACTCCGAAACGGAGAGAATTTAATATAAATTTGACAAAGTATAGAGTAGAAATGGTCCATACATTAACTATTAAAGGGTATTAGTTGTTATCACTAAAGAATAGTATTAGTTATTTATATTGAAGGATATTAGTTGTTTTCACTGAAGATAATTAGTTGTCTACTGAATACAAACTAAGATTATTCAGTTAGAGCAACTAGCACTCTTCAGTGAAAACAATTATTACTGTTTAGTAAAAACAACTAATACTCTTCAATAGTTCATGTATGAATCAATTTCACTATATACATACTCTATAAATTTTACCTTCAAATTTATTTATTTTTTTGAATGTGTCGTATCGTGTGAGTTTAAATAAAATTTCCCATGTTTGTATTTAGGACAGTTAGCGGTACGGACCAAAATGAATATTTGAAAATATTTGTGTCCGCACCGAAGAACGATTATTTTAAAATTTGATTGTCTGTGTCCGTACCGAAATTTTGATACGAATCAAAAAAAAATTTCAATTACAAACGAACCAGATCAGTTTGGTACGGAACGGGGCGGAGAAACATATTTTTTACCTTTTGTTTGTCATTCTCTCCCTTTTTTTAATCAATTCTTTTAAAAAGATATTGATGCATGCACACTCACACGAATACTACACAACTTCAACCACAATTAAACATATATCATCCCAAGTTCGAACATAACACATTATATGATAATGAATGGTTAAAAAACTAACACAAATCACCACCAATAGAGACTATACAATATCTAAATATAAAATATATATTTAAACAGTTCATTTGAAATATCTTGTGAATATAGAAAGTGCAATATTAAAATCACGGTGATCATAATTTCTGACACGAGATACACAATATCCAAATTTATGGTAATAAACTAATATACATATAGAATGGAATTAAAAGAATTAAAAATTAAATTTAAATCATTGTCATATACATCTAAATATGAGTTAACATTGAAGCAAATAAATTTTGCACCCAATTAAATGGTGACGCGTGTGCAAGAAAATATTAATATCAAATTAAATTTACTATTACATTTTGAGAATTTAATTAAATTAATTCTCGAATTAAATAGTTAAACTTGATATTAAATGTACATGATACAAGTTCGTCAACGGATTTGATCTTATGCCCACTGGTGGGCACAAACTTATATGCCCACCACGAATGTGATAATGACACGTAAGCAAATTTAAGCAGGGGCCCCACTATTATTTTAATTAATTATTTAAATTTGCTTACGTGTTATTATCACATTCGCGGTGGGCATATAAGTTTGTGCCCACCGGTGGGCATAAGATCAAATCTGAGTCGGTTAAATTAAATGAGTTTTTGATACTCATATTGGGTAATAAATACAGTTTATTTACCATAAGATCGAAAATTAAACGATATCTCGTTAAAAAGGGAAATGAACTAAATCAGATCACAAATTAAGCCTATCAAATGACACCAACCAATTAGACGGCGCCACGTGGCCTTCCGAGAAAGGTAGGTTTGTCAACCTCCACCCTATAAATAGGGACCTTCACTTTGTTCATTTTGATCAACCGAAGATCAAACGAGCATTCAGACGTTCAGCAAGCAAATCCTCTGAAACCGTTCTTAAAGATTCAAGCGTTCTTCATCGTTCTTCGTGGAAAGCAACTAGAAATGACACCCAATCCGAGATCAAGATCCGGAACTCCTCTGATCCGACGTTTCTCCTCGAAGATTTGAAGAAGCTTCAACGGCGTTCTTTAAGGCCTTTGAAGACTCAAGGGTGTTCTTCACCGTTTTTCCTGCAAATCTATCAAAAACAGCATTCGATCCGGAAATAAGGTCCTAAAACCCTCCGATTCGATATTTCTATCTAGAGGTGCTCCTCGCTTAACCATTGAGGATTCAAGAATCTTCATCAAGCATTCAAGGCGTTTTTTCATCCCCGTCGAAGAAGTTCGTCCAAAAGTCACGTTTGATTCAACACAAGACATCAAGTCCTTGAATCAACATTTTCAAATCTCCAACTTCAACTCCATACAAGATTAAGACAAGGACCATTACAAGAGTCGTCTGAGTCAAAGTCAAAGTCTTTGAAGAGAAGAATCAGAGGATCAAGTCCAGAGTTGGTCAAACCCGCACAATTCCTAAATCAAATTCACAGAAATTTAAGTTGTAATCTTTTTCATATTTATTATATTAATAATACGAAATTTACGAAATTTGCAGTTACAAACATTTTAAGAACTTAATAAGATAAATAATATATTGTTTGTATTTTGAAAAGGAGGAGAAATTATGTTATCATATAGTTGTACTTGAATTCAATAATATTTGATAAATAATTTTTTTTAATACATATGTAATTCGATTATTTAGTTCGGTATGGTACGGTCACATTCGATTTTTTAGTTTTTTGGTACGGTTAATTTGGTAATATCCACATCCGTAAAAAAAATATGTGTTCGGTTTCGGTACGATTAAAGTAAAAAAAAAAAATTCAATTCGACTCTTTTTTGGTGCAGAATTCAGTTGGGGTTCGATAATTTCCAAACTCCGTGAACAACCATATTTGTATTAACATAAATTTTTATTGTGTCTTATACATGTTTAGTCTTACCATACTGTGTCGTTACATGCCGACACGAAACGCAATATGAAAATACAAATTGTCACCCTTAATTATTTTGTTCTGTTAATATGCGTTTATCTATTTCTTTTAAGAGGTTATTACTTAGGTCAAATGTACCTTTTTCTTGGATTAACTAATATTAAGATCAAAGAAGCATGAGTGGTTCTAAGAGTGATTCTAGGGTGCATGCAAGTGCATACTATGCACTTGAAATCTGATTCCAATTTAAAATTAATTTTGACCAAAAGTCAAAATTCGCGAATCTGTTGCTGCTCATACAAAATTCGCGGGTCTGGCAACAAATCGAGTCGTAAATGGGTCGCGTGCATTTCGTACCGATACCCCAAGTTATATCACCAATACCCCAGTTATGATCACCAATACCCCAAGTTATAATCACCATAACACCAATACCTCAAGTTATAATCACCAATACCCCGAGTTATAATTACCAATACCCCAAGTTATAATTATCAATACCCCAAATTATAATTACTAATACCCCAAGAATCACCAATGCCCCTCCCAAAAATTTGAATAGAGAATTATTCATTACTATTAAACTAAATTAAAAGGTATTATATATTTGTAAGTCCCGTAACTTTGCACTATTTTGAATTTGGTCCACATGAATCACACATTTTGATATTGGTCCCGTAAGTTTTGGAAGTTTTTTATTATAGTCCTTTTAAAACTTATAGGACCAAAATCAAAACGTGTAATCCAATTTTTTTTAAAAATAAATTCAAACTTACAGGACCAATATCAAAAAAATCAAGGTAAAAGGACTAAAATAAAAATAATCTCAAACTTACAGGACCAATTTCAAAACATGTAATTCATGTGGACCAAATTCAAAACAGTGCAAAGTTACGGGACTTACAAATATATAATCCCTAAATTAAAATATAAAGTTTCATCTTTAATGAGCAGATAGTATGAAAGAATATTGACATTTGAACCATCAAACACACTAATAATTAAATACATCCCACGAAAAACACTTAATCGATCATGGCTTTCAGCACAATACATCCCACTAGTATGCAGCCTGTGGTAAACATGTTTCTCGCCGACGAAATGGAAGAACCACCCCGCGATTCCTTCGCCACGCATTTGGAATATTGAACGATCCACAAAATCATTCCTGACTTGCAAAACAAGAATTTGAAATAATGCACAAGATATATGAATTACAAAAGCACTCAAATGTAGAGATATTACGATAAAAGACAACATAATTAGTTACATGCTTACAAAATCGAAAGAAACAACAATAATAATTTCCTAGAATCCATCATCTAAACCCACCTCTCCTAAATCCACCACGAACCCGATCTGGAACCGATCTCTCTCAAAAACATGAAAATAGAAGTGCAATCAACCACAAAGAAGCAGAGAATAGCCTCATTTTCACGATCCTAGTTTTCCTTAGGACGGAAACCATGTCCGAATCCATTCGCGGCGAGGCATCTTGTGCAGGGGGAGCGGTGGGGCCAATGCATGAGTCTTCCTTGAGCACCAGTTCTTCATTAATACTTTCTTCTTCATCATCCAAAATCTCATCAGAGCGGGGAATACCGATGAAGGCAAGGAGATAAATGGCGGAAGCGAAGAAGATGAGTATGGCAGACAAAGGCCATGACTGCAAATCAATGGAAATAGCTCAGCGGATTATCAATGGAGGAAATTAATTGAAGAGAACTGCCGGAAAATAGAGCCGCAGCCACTGCGCCGCCATTAATGACGGAAAGAAGTAGAAGTTTCATCGGAAAATAAAAAAAGAGGACGACACTTGAAGAAGAACAGAGAAAAGCGTGAGAGAAAATGGAGAATGCCCGACCCGTAAATGTCTAGACGAATTTTATAATACAGTTTGAAAAGTCAAAATTAATTTTAGATTAGATCTAAAATCCAAGTGCATAGTATGCACTTGGATGTACCCCTAGAATTTGTCTGGTTCTAAACTAAAAATAGCAGATTTACGATATAAAATACTTATTTATTTAATGATAAAAATTGATGTATTATTTAAATAAAATATAAATACTTTTGAAAATAAAAAATTTAGGGTCATGTAAATGCATGCTAAGGGCCAGGTTGCAAAACAAACTGACTACCAATCAACAACCGATAATGACTGGGGATGTTGATATAATTTGAACTAAGACATTTGACCATTTAATTTGGATATTGACCTTTATTGTTCATTAATTCCGACTCTTATATCTATCGATTTATGGATTGAATAATAACTAAAAAAAACTATATACACTTGGTGAATCGTACATTGTTAATCAATAATATTATTATTTATAAGCAATAATATTATTTTTAGAGAAGTAATATTAATTTTTTACAATCAACTTTCAATGGAGAGTCATAATTCCGGACAATGAGACGACTGCATGTTTGATGTGTGGAGAAGGATAAGAAATTGTATCTCATCTCTTCATCAAATGCAAGTTTGCCCGTGAGGTACAATCTATTTGTTATAGATGGCTTGAGGTGTCCATGGTCACTCATAGGAATCCAATTAATCTTTTTCTTCAACATGTTAAGGTGTTTGAAATTAGTAAGAGGGTGAAAGTGGCGAATACGATATGGGTTTGTATGATGTGGAGTATTTGGAGAGTGAGAAATACTTTTATTTTTTATAATATTCCACCGGATTCAATTAGATTGATCGATGAGGTCAAAGTTAGAGTTTGGTCTTGGCTTGGTTTAGATCAAAACTCAAGACTAATTCCACAATTGGGTCGTGGTTTTCAAATCCCGGCGCCTGCATAAGAAATGTGTGATCAAGCCATCAAGGCTTGATCCCAAGTGGCTTGGTGTTACTCTGATAGTGACGGGTTATTGCTTACTTGTATAACTATAAGTGTATGCTTTTAAACTTTTTTTGTTGTTGTTAATTTGTTAGGGTTGGATGACCCCTTGTTCTCCAATTTTATGAATGAATTTTTCCTTTAAAAAAAAGTGTACGGTATATAAAGAGTACATGATACATTGTCATTTAAAAAATTACTGAGAATTAGTGATATCTCAACATCAAGCGATAAAAATCTAATTCTACACTCACCTCAAGTATATTTATTTACTTTTTAAAATTTTAAATTCATACTTCTAAAACTTAAATATTCTCAAAAGTGATTCGAGGGACTCACCCTATCTCAAATCCCATGTCAGCGTAGTGGATCCAAGATTCGTACTTTGAGGGAAGGGGGGATGGGTGGGTTTACAATAAAATACATATTTTAAGTCTAACTAAGATGTATAAGAGATGCAACCAATAAGTGCACATTAAATTATATAAAAGAGCTCCTACAATTTCGGTATTAGTTGTGTATAGATTTGAAATTATAATTAAATGCATTCAATAGGTAGTTATATACATACAATCTGTGGTATATTTTGTGCAATTACATTAGAAAAAAATTATATGAAAAAATTATACAATTATATTCATATTACAAATTATTACTTTAAAAAATGAACATGAAGAAAACAAATTGAGATGGATATGATAAAATGTTTAGTTTGGAGACTTTTGCGACAAATAAAACCATTGTGTGAATTATACATTCATAAATTTTGAAAAAAATGGTAAAATTTTGAAGAGAAAATAATTCACATATTTGGACTTCAAGTTTTAACTTCAATAATATTCAAATCATCAATGAATGTCTTTAAATCTTCAAAGAAATTTTAAATATTGTGAGGATTATGCGTAAGAACGTAACATTCAAATTCAATGAACTATTCAAATTGTTAGTGGTTCATCCTGTACATCAACAATAATGAATTTTGTACTTGTGAAATCCAAAATATGTGCATAGATTATGCAATTACTTTTATTTTATAAATTAGTGCATAAAACACAAAGAAAAAAATTAAGATGAATATGATGTATGTGAATCATACACACATGTATGAACATTCATTCATGAAAAAAATATAAAAGTTTGATACAATAATTTACATATTATTGACTTCAATAAATAATCTTCAAATCATCAATAAAGATTGAACATCTCTAGGCGTGTATTCAGAAGATACGGATATGACAAATCACAAAATCATCAACTAAGTTATTAAAATTACATTGAAATGTTCAATATTTAGAAGAATGTACATAAGAACGTAATACAGATTCAATTTTTTTTTATTTACATAAGAACTATGAGAAAATTCAACTCAAAAAATAAAAAAACAAAAATAGAATACATGCAGAATGTTAGCTGGAACTCGGATGCGTATCTTGAATAATCTTCATATTTATGATAAGTGTCTTCAAATTTTCGACGAATATCTTCACATATAAAATCTTCAACGAATATCTTTATGTATAAAATCATCGTCGAAAATATAAATCTTGATCGAACATGTGAATCTATAAATTATAGAGATTCAATAAAATATACACATTTTAAGCAACATAAATCTACAAAAGAAAAAAAAAAGTATTCTACATAAGATCAATTACATATTCATAGATTTTTTTTTTTTTAAATTTTGGGTTAATTTCTATAAACTCACAACCTTTATACTTAGTATCAATTTAATCACGAACTTTTATATTTTTGTAAAAAAAAAACCCAACCTTTGACACTGTTGCAATTTAATACACATTTTTTTTCTTCCGGCCGACAACTGATAACGTGGCTCGCCGGAGCGCGTGTCATTTTGCCATATAGGATTACACATGTTTATTTTATTTATATTTTAAATCCACATCATAAGTAACACTTACAAATTAAATAACATCTTTCTACTTAAAATTAAAATAGCAACCAAATAAATCTCAAAAAAAAAAAAAAAAAGTGATTTATTACATATAATTTATGTTGGTTGTTGTTCAATTTATTTGGTTGCTATTTTTATTTTAAGTAGAAAAGTGTTATTTAATTTGTAAGTGTTACTTGTGATGTGGATTTAAAAAATAAATAAAGTAAACATGTGTAATCCTACGTGGCAAGATGACACACGTTCCGACAAGCCACATCATCGGTTGCCGGCCGGAAGAAAAAAATGTGTATTAAATTGCAACAATGTCAAAGGTTGGATTTTTTTACAAAAATCTAAAAGTTCGTGATTAAATTGATATTAGGCATAAAGGTTGTGAATTTATATGCTATTAACCCTTTTATATTTGTATAGTGTACCAAACTGATTTGCTTACATAAGAACTTCAGCAAAAAAAAATGCAAATATGCAGATTGTGGTTATGAAGTTGAAGATATTCGGGTATAAATAGGCAACAAAGTGTAATGGCTCCTAACTTTAAGTCAACAATGAACCAATTAACCTTAATGACTATATAACAAATTAAACGGTGATAATGAAAAATAAAAATCTGATCAACGACCTAAAATGCTTCCCTCCAAAACTATTTTAGGCAAAGTAGAGTGTATTATAGATTATAGATTATAGATATAGATAGATAGATTGATTATAGACATATATGATGTATTGGTTAAGAGTAAAGAGAAAAAAAATTATTTTGTAAAACTAAAGTGAATTGTATTGGAAAAGTAATAATGAGTTTATAAGTGTTTTAGTTGTGGATTGGATACGAGATAAGCAAACTGAATTTTAAATATTTAACTCAAATTAAATGAGTGTCATAAAATTTTAATATCATTCGGGTGAATTTCAAAACAAATGTAGAAGGACGGGGATATGGACGTATTAAATTTGATTTGGTAATGGTTGATCATGGTGGGTAAAGTAAGTTTTAAGGGTATTAAGGTCATTTTATGCTAAAGTGGACATAAAAGTGCTTTTAGTAAAAATGGATAAAAAAAATATTATTTATTTGAAAATGGTAGAATAATTTTTTTGCCTCAAGTATATGAATTTTCTTTTATCTCATAATTATGAGTTTTAATATTTTTGCGAGTAGGTTTATATGAAAATGTTCGTAATATGAATCACTATTTAGTTTATGAATAACTATCTACTACAATTTTTTTTATACTTTTGTTTAAATATTTGGTACTTTAATTTTTTTTTAGTTTTATACTTTTAATTTAAATATTATAATATTGTATATTTATATTAAATATGAATACTTTAAATAGTTAATTTTTTAATTTTTTATTGATATTTCTGAACAATATTATGATATCATTTACCCCTATTTTGTTTTATACTTACAATGGAATTCCTAATACACTTAATGAAAAATATACTTACAATGGAATTCCAAATACACTTAATTAAAAAAATTTGATATTTTAAAATTTTCAAAACAATTTTATAATAAATTTATCATTAAAAAGACTTTGATTTTGTTTTTGTTTTTTTTTTTCTTCTTTTCAATGGACAAGCGATTTAAATCATAACGGTAACGAGAAGTTGTATGTTATCTAGTTGGAACGTAATTATAGACTAGCACGTCTTGATCAACTTGAGTTTATTCCAATATGACCCTTCATTTCCTTAAATTAGTCAAAGTCTGCTAAACAAATAAGGGAAGTCTCCAACTAGACGGAACCAAATTTAATACTAGTTCACTATTTTATTTGACTTTTCCACACCAACATAATTAGTCAGGAAAATAATTATTGAGGTCCATGCTAAATGACACTCGTGAAATTATCTCATTTAAGAACATGTATAAAGTAAAATTGATTCATGTATAAATTATAGAAAAATATTAATTTTTTTTAAAGAGTATTAATTGTTTCCATCGAGAGTATTAGTTGTCTTCAGTGAAGAAAATTAGTTTATTTTCAATAAACAACTAATACTTTTCAGTGAAAGAAACTATTACTTTTTAATAAAAGCAACTAATACTCTTCAATGATACATATATTGAAACATTTTATTCTATACTTTTTCCTCATCTAATATATAAAGGCCTTTGATAAAACTAATAAATCTATTTCAAAATCACTCCAAACATCATTTACATTACTGTTGTAAATTCCTATGTCAATTTAGTAGTGTAGGGAGACTATAATCATTCTACAAGCAATTATACTAATGTGTGTATGTATAATAATATTATTACTTTTGTATTAAAAGTCGATTTCATCCTTTAATTTTTAACTTTTTTGAAATGGTCTAATTTTTTTTTAGATTAGTCTCATACATTTTAAATTGTACTACAATTTATGTCCAAAATAGCCGGAGGATACACTAAATTGCGTTGTTTTATACAAGTGCCGATCACTTGATTGGATATATATGGAAATTCCGGCTAAGTGGTATTAAAATCGGACAGTTGCTGAAATTGTGGAACTAAATTAATTCTTTTTCAAATTAAGATACATTTAAAAAAAGAAAAAAAGACTATGAGATGAAAATGTCTTCAACATCACTTTTTATTTACTTATAATTTAGAACTAATAAACTATTTGCACCAACATATTTCACATGAGCACAAAAAATCTTCTAAAAAGACACAACACACACATATATAATTACAATTATCCAAATGTTAAAAATATCGTATAAAATAAACAACATTGTTTGTGTATAAATCAACGATACTCTTCATCACCATCCTTATTCCTATCCTCATCATTAACTCATTTCGTGCACCGTATATGATCAAGTATTTAATTATACTATTGTGATATTCGGTATTATCTTGTACCACCCTTGGTTTATTTATAAATTTTTATTTTACCGATAAAAAAAAGAGTTTGGAGTCATTTTGGTTCCACAATTTTACCTTTTCAAAAAGGCTCTTTATTTTTTTAATTTAGTCCCCTAATTTTACGAATTTCCATTTTTTTATCACTTTTCTATACATTCCCAATTTATTTAATCACGTGACTGACACGTGCACATGTCATTTATTAAGATAAGTTAGTCTCTTGTGCATCAGTTGCACCGTGAAATTGGATACATGAGTGAAACGTGCAGTATAATATAACTGAAACTTGCAGACAAATATAACTAAAACGTGCAGACTAATATAACTGAAACATACAAACTTGACCTGACTGAAAACGTGAAACGAAACATGTAGAGTAATATAATAAAAAATGTATCATTTAATATAATTAAAAAGTAACAAGTGTACTGATCTAAAATTCGTGCAAATGACATTTACGGGCAATTACTCTCCACTACATTGTACATTCAATGAGTACATGTATAACTATGATATACAATTTTTAATTGTATGTACATATATTATATATTGATTGTATATAATTTTAATATATATTTACAATTTTTAGTCATATATGCTTGGGTCATGTATTACACAATAATTTTCCCGGGCATTTTATATGGAAAATGGTGTTGGAAGAAGACAGGCTAGATAAAATCTTCTAATCTGGTAAAGGGTGCGTAGTGGAAGAAGTGGCCAAGTGGGGAATCTTGTAATTAAATGCTGTGATGGTATTATAACATGTGCCATCTATTAATATATTATTAGTTGTGATTTCTGCAAACACAACTAAGCCTCACAGCCTATTCTTAATAGACTAATCGACATCATATTACCGGTAACCCTTTTTGTGTTGCGTTTCATGTTCCCAATAAATGACATGTACTAATGTTTAAATTAATTTTAAATTTATAATTCTCATAATAACATGTGTTAAAGATCCAAATGGATTATAATATTATATTTATAGAAGACAAACTCTTTTATAAAATTTATTTATGAAATCAAACTGATCCATTCTAATGCGATTACATTATTTCAGTATTATTACAACTCTTATAAACTAATGCTACACACACTTTATATACACAACTACGTATAATATTACCTTCGTCCCACTATTAACTTATCGTTGCACTATTCACGCCTTTTCAAATATTTTTCAATTACATCTCATTTAACTAATGATTACATAGAAAATTTATTCATTTTATTTTATTGACTTAAATCGAATGATTTGTCATTCTCGAAAAATATTTTTTCCATTTAAATACTACAAATTGAGATTCACATTAAAAGTAAAAAAAAAGTTAAATGCGAAGCAAATAGCGGTACAAATGGAATATTAACTTATAAATATAATACGATATCATTAAATAAAAAATTCGCACTGTAAACAAATTTAATTGGAGTTTCTAGATTGGATAATGAGGGTAATGAACCCATTTTACATTAGTTTTCAAAATTTAAGAAAAGAGAGTTCTGAAGTCAACGTTGACATTTCTAGTAGTTTTGGGCTTTCGTGCTACCTTCTCCTTTTATTTTATTTTATTTTATTTTATTTTATTTTATTTTGGGGCTCTTAGTTTAGTACTCCATCCGTCCCTAGATATATATTTCAAATATACATCCAATATATTTTGTAAATAATTATTAGTTAATATTATTATTTACTATAAGGATTACAATACAATATATTTTAAAGATATATATAAATATATAAAAAGATTTTTTTTTATAAAACGAATATTACTCATTGTAGCAATAATTTTGGCGGAAAAATTTGATGGTTTTTAAAAGTAGACCGATTAACGTGATTATATATATATAGATAACAAGATCAAATCCTGGGGATGGGGGAGTAGCTGATTATTTATATGCTTAGTGTTCTTCGGCTTGTTTTGTTCAGTAATGGGCTGCTTACACATTTTGGGCCTGTTGCTTATCAATTTGGCATCTTTTTCTCGTTTTAGCATGGGCCAAGGTTAAATACATCCCCATCTTTTATTAATACATTCCTCCCAAAAAAATATTTGGGCAAAAAATTAAAAAAAATCTATCAGATTTTTTTCCTTAAAATGTGTATGTTTGTTTGTTTTTTCTTGAATTTCCATTTTTGAAAAAAAAAATTGTCAAGTTTTTCGAAAAAGAAATTCTAACATTTTTTTTTGGGTAAAACGTATTAACAAAAGATATGATGGTATATTACCAGAGCCTTTCGCATTTTGTTTTCATCTTCTAAAAAGGTCGGCAATAAACCAATTTTACCTACAATTGGTTTGGTTTTTGTATATATCTTTTAACAATATTAGTTATTTTATTAAAATATATTAATTTGATAGTATTAATTATTTCATTAGAAGACATTAATGATTTTATTAAGCAATATCAGTGCAAAATAAGTACACGATAAAATTGATTTATACAAGAATAACTAAAAAAACATTTTATTTCGGTAATTTTTGCCTCTTTTTTGCTTTTTTCTCTTGATCGGGGTGCGACTCTCTTTTCATTTACATATTTTTTCAATCTACCATTCATTTACCTATTTATTATGTGCTTTGGAAGTATTTTGACGAATTCGTGGAAATTAAGTAGGCTCAACTGATTTTTTGAAGCTAAATTCAACCTACTTATAATTGTGGCTTAAAATGTAATAGCTCATGGGCCGCTTTGTTTATGCGTAGACTGTATTTTGATTAAAAATGTTCTAAATATTTTACAAGTAGCAATTTTATATTAAAAAGATTTATGCTAAGGTTATTATGAAGCAATTTTGAAAGTTTTAAGTATTAAACATTTGAACAAGTGTATTAAGAATTTGATCAAAAGTATAAAAAGTTGAGGTTAATTTTATACCATATTATTGTTTAGGAATGTTAATAGCAATTAATCTTTTGTTGTTATTTAAAGTATTCATATTTAATATAAAAACAAATATTATAATAGTTAATGTCAAAGTATGTATCAACGGTTAGACCTATAAATTAGGTTTCATTGAATAGACAGAGCTTAACTAGACTTCCCTCTAAAAAAAGTGGGCCCGGTAAATAAGTGTTAAGTTCAAATCCGATCTGTTACTTGTGATAAACTTTTTAATATGCTCAAGTCTGACATTTTTAATACACGAGTCAGATATGAAAGCTTATTTAAAACCTTTTTAGGCCTATTACACCTCAAATATTAAATTTAAAAATAATTCTAATAATGTTGATTTCAAAATTTATTTATTTTATCCTATGTATAATGAGATTTATGGTTTATTAATGTTTGCATTTATTCAATTAAAGAAAATGCATTATGTGTACCTAGTAAAATACACCATTAACAAATATTAGTCTTACCGACAATAATATTAGTGCTTACATGTAGTAAGTGGTGTATGGATGACAATGGTCACATAATTCTTTACTAGAGTTTAATAATTTGTTTAATTATATAGGAGGAGATCTCTTGTAAACTCAAGTTCAAGAGATTTTTTTTTTCAAGTATTACTATTATTTATACACATAATAACATATTATGTATATCAACTATCACTATTTAAATAGTTTAATTTTTAAATAGTAATAGTGCATATGCATAAATTTTTTAGTGAATATCCACAATATTGATAATGTGTATATATATATAACAGTGATTTGAAGAAACCGATCGAGTTCATGCGAACTCGGGTTCACAAAAAAGTTTTTGTTTAAATATATTATCTTATGTTATAATTAAATTATACAAGTTTAATTGATAGAAAAATTAGTTTACAAATATATAATATTTATATTGGAAATATATTTCTTATTTATACGAGCAGGCTTGTTCAATTTAAAAGACTTCCATAAAAATTTAAGTTTTCTCTGTTTAAATAAGTACTTAGACTTTTAAAAATGTCTAAATCTGATTCGAACTGTAAGCTCATTTTGGATAGTCTATCCTATTTCTATCCCTTAGCTGTTTGGTTTGTGGGATAGGATTGAATTGATTAGGATTGAATTAGAAAGATTATCGAAAAATGGATAGACTAGAACCAGAAAATTGGGATTATAACCAAATTTTCTAGATCAAATTGTACACGAGATAATCGTTCTAATCTATCAAGTGCCATGATCTTGTGCAATCCCTCAAACCAAGCACGAGATTAACTGAGATTATAAAGACAATCTCAGGCAATCCCTCAAACCAAACGACCACTTAGTGTAACGCTCTTGGGGTCATCACCTGCTAGCTTCCCAGCAGGTAAACAAAGTATTGAGAGTGTATGATTATTAAGGGTGTAAGTAGGTCATTCTAGACCCGATCTTACATTGAAAAGTCTAGTCATATTTCATAAAAGCATAGCTTGAGTCTGACCTATTATCTATAATAGTCTTTTTTATAGGCTCGACATAACCTTTCTAAGTAAATAGGTCAGACATACGAGTCTCTTAGAAGCCTATTGGAACTTGATTTATACTACATTCAATATTTAAAATTACAATTCTTTACATATTTTTAAAATACTCTAAAATTATTTCTGTCTATTTTTACTACTGTCATGTTAAATCGAGGTTATTAGCATCGACTCAAAAAATATAATTGAAATTTGAGAAAATAAATATGAAAAATCGTAGCTTTGAAATTATTATTCATCCTTTCACGATTCATATTTAATATGACTTGACCATATTATATAATAAAATATATAAATAACAATAATATATATATATATATATATATATATATATTATAAATAGTACATCATTTTAAATAGGTCGACCTGTTAAGCTTTTAAGGCGTTTTACAAAGCCTAAGCATAAGCCTAGCCTACTTAAATACATAAGTCTTTTAATAAGTTTTGACCCTACTCATTTAATAAATAGGCCAGGTCAGACTAGGCTTTTAATAGGTCAGGCCATTGGCCTCTGTCGGGTGACTTGACCTATTTCCACCCCTAATGATTATGTGTTTCTAAAATGATGAGAGAAATCAAATAAACAAACCCGATTCTGAAACTTATGAATCGAAAATGATAAAGAAATTCAGAAACTATAAGGCTATGTTTTGGGTTTTAAAAATCCGGATTTAGATTTGAAATCTGAAACACATTTGAGTTTGAGTTTTAAAATTAGGTTTTTGAAATCTTGATCCTACAACTTTATAAATAATATATACAACACTCTTTTACTTTTACATACTAAAGTTAAAACATACTTTACTCAAAATTAAAAAAGAACACAGCTATTGATTTTTAAAAACTGATATTTAAAAGTCACTTTAAAACCAAAAAAAAAATATAACTAAGAGAACCAAAGAACCACGAAATGAAGGATAGGAGAAACGACAAACGCTAGGAGAAAAAAATGAAAGGCATAGATCAATCTTAGAACGATGGATATGTAGATCATTTACTTATAATTAAACCTTCCATTACAGATTAAACTTAATACCTAATAAGTTGGAAGATAATTCTTAAATGCACGAGGCAGCATAAATTTTAAATATTCAATGGGAGTGAGAATAGAATGAAAATTAAATGTGTCTTACTGTTACTCATCCCCCGACTTTCTAAATTACTAGTAATTAATTGAGATAAGTTTTACTTGTGTTACAAGAGAGTTTCTCTAACGTACTTTTGTCGTCAAATGGCAATCGACAAATATCTAGATATATAATTTTCTATGAGATCTTGATTCGAATAATATATATATGTGTGTAAATATTACTTTTTTAAAGTTTAAAATAAGTTCAATTTTAAAATAATTCATTAGAACATATTAATGGGCAAATTAAAATATTCATATATTTTTAATTAAGACAAACTCTTGTATAAAATATTATACAGATAAAAAATTCGTAAAGTATTAATCCAAATAAAAACAATTCACGAATCCTGATAGAATTGGATCGGGTCAAGTGATCTTTTTAGAAAAAAACATTGTGCAAAGACAAAACATTAATACTCGCTTCCAAATGGTATTACAATAAGGGTAAACAAAAATATGTATTATTGTATATACATAAAATATTTTACAGAAGAGTTTCTCTTTAATAAGTTGGTAAAAAAAATTTAAAAAATATTATGAGACGGTCTCATCCAGAGACCACCGTGAGTGAGACTATTTATTATTTTTCAATAGAAATGTTATCACTTTCAAATTTTTGTCTTAAAATGATATATTTACATACAAAATTAGAAAAGTGACAGTACAATTTATTTAATATAAATGTATTGCTTTTAATTTTTTTTTAATGATACTCCCTCCGTCCCAAACTTAAGTTCCCATTTGCCAAAAAGGTCCGTCCCATACTCATTTGCTACATCTACTTTTGGCAAAAAAGTAACAATATTTTTTAATATTATATTCTCCATACCCTAATTAATAATCAAAACATCTACTTTATCATCACTTTATCACTTTAAATACTAATAAACAATTATTTTCTTAATAACCGTGCAAACAGTAAACGAGAATTTAAGTTTGGGACAGAAGGAGTAGTACAATTTACCTACAATTTTTCAAAAAAGGTGATAGTTTTCATTTCCATTAATGCAATATTTTGATTAATGGTAAATTAATAAAAACTCGAGTAAGTTTTATATGAAAACACTTCATAATAAACTTAACATGAAATAGTTCTAGAGTATCATTAATCTTATCAGGAGTATCATTAAATCTGTCATTTTTTTGAACTCAAACTAATGATACCCCTGATGAAATTAATGATACTTCCAATAAGATTAATGATACTTTAAAATTATTTAATGATAAGCTTATCATGAACTATTTTTATACAATACTTTGCCTAAAAACTTTACTCATTAAAACTTGAAACATTATTTTGTAAAAAGAAAATCCCAGGTTGATATTTATTCTAAACGGGAGGAAGTAGTAATATTTAATTTAGGGAAGGAAGAACATATATAATTGATGAAGTTAGGGAAGGACACAAGGCTTCTCCAAACAACCCTCTACTAAAGTACTTATTAAACTCGGGCGTACATGTTTGTTGTTGAGGAAGGCAATACACATGACGCAAAAAACTGTTAAAAGTTAGGAAAAAAATCCTCACTAGCTAATCATTATTCCCACTTAACCATTTCCTAATTAATCCACATCGATCAAACCTATATATATATTTCCATGCATCTAAGGCATGCACCAAATAGCTAGATCTCCCAATTAATAAAAAAAAACCATGGCTGGAGAAGTCCCGAAATCCGAGACGGTCAAACGGGCACGTGGCAGACCGGCCGGTTCAAAAAACAAACCGAAGCCTCCGATCATCATAACCCGGGACAGCGCCAACGCCCTGAAAGCCCACGCCTTCGAGGTCTCCTCCGGCTGCAACGTCGGCGAAAGCCTCGTAAACTTCGCCTTCCGGAAGCAGCGCGGCCTCTGCATTCTCAACGCCACGGGGCACGTGACCAACGTCACTTTGCGGCAGCCCTCCTCGCCCGGTTCGACCCTCACCCTGCATGGCCGCTTCGAGATCGCCTCGTTGCTCGGCTCGGTTCTGCCCCCGCCCGCCCCGCCCGGGGTGCTCAACGGCCTCACCGTGTACCTGGCCGGGGCGCAGGGGCAGGTCGTCGGGGGGAGCGTGGTGGGGCCCCTCATTGCCTCCGGCCCCGTGGTCATCATGGCGGCCACCTTCATGAATGCCAGCTTTGATCGGCTGCCGTTGGAGGAGGACGACGACCACGACGGGAGGCAGCGCCACCACTTTGGTGGCTCGGAGGTGTATGACGTGGCGCAGAATTTGCTGGGGGATATCGGGGGTTTGCCTACTACTGGATATTCCTGGGCTGCGCCCCGCCCTTCTTCCAAGTGTTGATTACCAAAATGGGCTGCACCAAATTGATGGATTCTCTATTTGTTGTGCTTAATTTCTTTCCCATATATTTGTATTCTAGTATTATTTAAATTGGATAGTGTTATATTATATATAAATTCTATAATACATCTTACTTTTACAAGTATTAAAAAATGTCGATTTTGAAATAATTAATTATTACACTAAAAAGAAAGTTCACATAATTCCGAGGAGAACATTGTTAAATTCGTGAATTTCACGGAATGAAAAAGAATACGTATAAAAATTTAATTTATACATTTTTTGTTGATTAAATATTTTTACAAACAAAAGTATTATAGTCCACAATATAAATAAACTAAGATTATAATTCAAATATGCAAAATGTGATATTAAATACTTAATAACTTTATAAAACACTAACAAATCCACAAATTTAAGTTTCACGTAAAAAAAATTAGACCTGTTAATATAAATTTTGAAAAATTTCGTTATAAACGAATTTTTGTATACTTGCTTGGGTCTTATATTGGAACCAATTAACATAGTTTTCAATCATTTTCTTATTTTTACCCTAAATATTGCAATATATAATTGTCCTAAGTGATTGACCATAACTTTTATTTATCCTTATCATAAAACACAATAGAATGAAAAAAATTCTCCGCTGAAATTTTAACGTCATTGTTTATTGAAATTACTCAAGTCATTTTTTGAACGAATACTTTCCTAATATTTCTTCTGAAACTCTTTTTTTTTTTTTTTTTTTGGAAAATGTGATTTCCAAACAACATTCTGTGAATCTTCTGTTATGACACAAGTTAACTTTTTTTCAACATTTATGAAAAGCATTGCCCAACATCTTCCTTCAAATTCACACGGTTGCTCGGGAGTCCTGAACAGTTAATAGAGTTTATATAGAGATGAGAAAACTAACATATATAAAATAATAAGGTAATGTGTACATATAATTGGATCAATTTTTACAAACACGCGTTTTGATTCATCTTGGAGATTAAATCACAAATGGTACCATAACTTTCTGATAAAATAGATTCAGTCTCAAATTTAACTTTTTATCAGATTTAGTCCCAATTTCTCTAATATGGTCCAATTTACGTCCCATTTTTGCCGGAGTTTGCAAAATGACGTCGTCCCCAATCACGTGCCCGACACGTGTAAGAAATTTCCGGCAACTAACAAAACGTGGCGTAAAAGTTATGGGACTATTTGTAGTTTAAATCCTTTCATCTTGTATACCACAAAAGAACAAATAAAAAAATTAGTTTCTTAACTCCAAAAGTTACTAATCAAGATTTTACTCGATTATGTAAATTTTGGTTCTGATGATCATCCATTGAATCCTTGCACTATTTATAATTGAAAGGGATTGAGTGGTAATCAAAATTTATCTTATTTTAAAACACAAATTGTTATATGAAATATTCTACGAATCTAGGATCCGTAGAATAACCCATATTTTAACTCGCGGGTCTTCTCCATATCACCGCCTGTTCTGCCCCAACACCCAATCCCAACCAAATTCCCTCCACCTCCCCGTGGGTCTCCATCCTGCGTACCCCAACCCCCCTTCCCCTCCCCCCCCCCCCACCCTCTCCTAGCCGCAGCACCCACCACCCCCTCCCAACCAAATTCCCCCATTCCTCTCGCCCAACAGGCAACAACACCAATGCAAGTTTGCAAACCCCAACCCCCCGACCTCACCCCATCCCCAACCTTCCCCATTCCCAATTTTGTCTTCGGTCGTCTCATTTCCACCCCTATTCCAAAATTTATTTTTCTTTTCACTCCTCTACAAATCAATCCCCAATATATTAATAGGAATGTAAAAGTTTAATAACAAATTTTGCACGCCACTTGTTCGATTTAATGCTTCAAAAAAATTCCTGAAAATTTGTATTACTATTGTAGCAAAATGTGTGTTACTATTGGAGTAAATGTGTGTTACTATTGGAGAAAGTGTGTGTTACTAAAACTATATGTTACTATTGGAGCAAATGTGTGTTACTAAAAATATGTGTTACTATTGGTTCAAATATGTGTTACTATTGAAGAAAATGTGTGTTACTAAAAATATATGTTGCTATTGGAGCAAATGTGTGTTACTAAAAATATGTGTTACATCAAATGTGTGTTACTATTAGAGAAAATATGTGTTACTATTGAAGCAAAGTGTGTTAATATTAGAGTAAATGTGTGTTACTGCAAATTGATGTTAAAGTTAGAGTAAATGTGTGTTACTAAATATATGTGTTACTATTGAAGCAAAAGTGTCTTATTGTTAGAGGAAATATGTGTTACTATTGAAGCAAAGTGTGTTAATGTTAGAGTAATTGTTTGTTACTGCAAATATGTGTTAGTGTTAGAGTAAATGTGTGTTACTAAAAATATGTGTTACTATTGGAACAAATGTGTGTTACTGTTGGAGGAAATATGTGTTACAATTGAAGCAAAGTGTGTTGATGTTATAGCAAATGTGTATTATTGCAAATGTGTGTTAATGTTGGAGCAAAAAAATGTATTTGATGTTAGAGCAAATGTAAGTTATTGTTGGAACAAATATATTTTAATATATAAAACCATAAATTTAAATTTAAAGGGATGAGAAATAAATTAAAAACGCATATTTAATGTTGTAAAAATATATATTTGTCATTATTATTATTTTAAAGTAGAAAAAACCTGTTTTTTAATGACTTGTAACACACATTTGCCCATATTGTAACATACATTTTGCCTATACTATAACATACATTTTGCTTATATTATAACACAATCTGGGAGCGAAAATGTGTATTATTGAAAATGTATGTTAATGTTGCAGTAAAAATGTATTTGAAGTTAGAGCAAGTGTATGTTATTGTAGGAACAAATATATTTTAATATATAAAACCATAAATTTAAATTTAGAGGGATGAGAAATAAATTAAAAACACATATTTGATCTTGTAAAAATATGTCATTCCTCGTGTAGTTGAGCCAAGAATAGGATTCATTCCTCAATGTGGATTTAGAGAGAATACTCATCTTCTCATCATAATTGGTCTAAGTCGTCGGCCGACGCACATCAACTTAGACTTTGTGGCTAAGTGTGATATACTTGATCAATTAGTGATTGAAGATAATATGATTAAGTTATTTGAATAGACACTTCATCATGTTCAAGACTTAACCGGGTATTCGTGAATGAAAGGAAGATATCACAATAGCCTACAATATTACAAGTAGTTGCAGATTTCCTCGCAACGTACCTCGTATATTGAGAATGTCTGATTTATTGTCTAGAGTTCAATTAAGACCGTTAGTTTGACTAATCGCTCGATATACGAGGGCCTATGGGTCACAAAACAAGTAATGACAATTTACCAATTATAGTTGGTTGATTAAATATTATATTGGATATAATATTTAATTTATGGAGAATATAATAATAGTTATATTTAGAATTAATTATTATTATTATTATTTAATTAAATTAGATTTAATTAAATATGAAATCCCAATAATAATATTTAGAATATTATTATACAAGAATAATAGATATGGTAAATATATTATTCGTAGGAACATATCTAGGGAAATATAATCTGTAGAGATTATATTACGGGCTAGGCCCGATATCTTGCTTAGGAATTAAGCCAAGTTAATCCCTATAAATATGTGTCATATGAGAATTCTAAAAAGACACAAGAAATATAATTTCTCCATAAAATCTCCAGTCGGAATTTTCCTAGCAAATTCGTCTCGAGATTCAACGCTGGCATATCGGTGCGGGTTGGTAGAAAGTCGTTACATGGATATCATAGTTGAGGATTCCGCATACAAATCGTTGTAAGGATTTATATGTTATTATTTATCTTTTGTTTCTATGTTTATACAACTATGTGCAGATTCGTTGTTGGTGAATCGTGATCTTCCGCTGCGCCGAACATGGTGTTCGTGCCTCTAAAATCCAACAGTTATCATACCACTCCTTCGCTATTCCAGTTAGAGAGAACTAGATCAGTCTCAGCTTCTTGGCATCTTCAGACATGCCATTCCGGTTAAACGTAGAGGCGATCATCAGGAAATTTCTCAAATGTGTATGTGGATTGTCCTTTCCCAACTCTCCTCTGAACTGGTTCTCAGTGAGCATCTTCAGAATTCCAGGAGAAATAGAGAAGTTATTCGCTTCAACTGGAGGTAATGCTACACCATCATAATATCTTTGAGGTTGAGCCTCAAATCTCCCTCTAATCGCATTTCCAGGTTCAACAATTCTTGGAGGATGTTGATATACTGGTGGTTCAGGTACTTGTGGTATCGGAGGCGGGTTGTAAACCGGTGGTGGTGGTGGTGGGTAATAAGGTGGATAATGATACGGGTTGTACGGATATGGTGGGTAGTTCGGGCTATTTTGGTAAAAAGGGTTGTTGAACGGGTTGTTCGGGTTTTGGTTTTGGTTAGAGTTCTGGTTTTGGTTTTGGGTTTGAGATGGTGCAGAGTTGTTCTGGTTTTTCGGGTTAGGGTTTTGGTTCTGATTTTCTCCTACTGCTCGCTCAATTAGAGCATTGTACTCTGCAGCTACTTTGTCTAAGTCCCCATCACCATCCAACTCCATGTTGTCTTTGCTTCCTCCAGCAGTGTTCATCATTCTTAAAAAAGCTTTGTTTCTTCTTGCTATCGTCTCAGGATCAAGTGGAATTCTCTCCTCGCTCGTATCTCCATGCGAGCGTGTTTCATATACCTGAAACACTAACAGAAGAATCAAAACATAACTGCTGAAAGAGTAAAAAGTAAACAAATAAAAATTAAATCACTCACTACTAACTACTAAGCTATCTCCAAGTCCTACTCAATGGACATACACCGCCTTCCCCGGCAACGACGCCATTGACTTGAACCGAAAATACTAACTTTCTACTAGTAGTTTCCCCGCAAGCGTACGGGTTCACTGTAGTATAAGCGAGTATACCGACCAAGTATATCGTACCCAAGGGGAGGTTCGTATGCGAGTAGAGCCCTAATGATCTACACGTCGTAGTTAATATGAATGTGTGTTCGTGGCTTTTAAGAATTTAATTAAAAAAACTAAAATTTAAACTAATTATTCTAACAAACGAACGAAATTAATTAACTAAGGTTTGCTTTCAAATAATAAGGGATGATGCTCAGGATAGGAATTCCTACGTATACTAACGGAGCAGGTACATAATCAAAATAACCGTGATGTGCAAGAAATAACCTAAGTAAAGCTCAAGAATTTAAACCCTAATACTTTATCCTATCAATCGACTTCACTAATCCACTAACAAATTAATAGATCGTGCTTAATTAAAGAGACCCTAATATAACTAAGGTGATGCGGTCGTCCTCCCTAGTTAAACCGGTAGATTAATTAACCCTTGTTGGGACATTGTCAGTTTTGATTAAGATCCCAAAGCCCCTGAAAAGATGTTTGCCTTAATCTGTCTTTGTCAGGCTAGTCTTGATTAAAATTAGTACTTAGTCATTTTACACTTCACAGGTACTCAGTGAGAGGAGAACTCACTGGAGACAATCAAGACTCAGAGCCTGAAGACGAAGAGCACCATCATGAACTTATGGCAGTCCTCTAAGCTGGCTGAGTAAGTGTCAGTGATGAAGAGTATGACCCTGAGGTCATTACTAACTCAGTCCTGAAGGGAACAGGAGGTCACTGAGTTAATGGGAAGACTTGGAGTAGAGCCAAGCAATGCAAAAGGAATTTCAGCGTCAGGACAAGACTGGTGGGCTCAAGACAAAATGAACTTAATAAGACAAGCCTGAAGCTCAGGAATAAGTTCTGACATTCTCACCAACCTGATGACGTGGACCAATCCGAGAAGGACACGCACGTACGAAACCTGACATGAAGACTGAATTCAGACTGCATATTCAACGGGCAAGCATTCAATGTGCATTTAATGCAAATACCAAATCCATGCAAGGACGGCTGCTGCATGAAGATATGTTCGTTTGAAGCCTTTCTACATAGATGACTCGAAGGCTATCTCTCCAACGGATGGTTTTTTCAAATCACCTATAAATACAGAAGACCTTGAACCCATTCAAGGTTACGGGAAATTTCCAAGTCAGAAATTACTCAAACTCTCAAGCATTCAAAGCATTCAACCCTTGAGAGAAGCACTCGAAACCTTCTAAATTTCCCAAGTGTTTCTTAGCAATTGAGAGTTACTCTGTATTCCAAGAGCTAATTAGAATTATCTTAAGCTTAGAGAGATTATTCAATCCTTAGCATAGCTTTGCCTTGTAAGGATAATCTCAACCTAGTTGGAATCCAAACTGAAACCAAAACCCTAAGTTAGGCTTGTTGGGAGTAAGTCAGTTAGAGTGTTAGTAAGTGGAGTTGTATAGATCAGTGAGGATAGCTGGTCTTGGTGCACCTTGGCATGTTAAAAACAAGAATCCCTTGAGTGGATTTCCTGTTAAGTCAGGCCGTGGACGTAGGAGCTTGAGACTCTGAACCACGTTAAACTCCTTGTGTTCTTACTGCTTTGATATTGTGCATACTTGTCATATTACTTGTTCCTTCATTGCATTCAAGTTTATCAGGCCTGAATCAATCAGACTGATCTTCATAAGAACACTGCCCTACTAAACACTATTCTGAATTGAGTAAAACAAGTTTTTCAGAAAGCAAACTAAACAAGACTTTAAACTTTCAGGGCTCAAACATTTCCGCACTGAACTTGAACTGATAGTTAGCCAACTGACCCGCACCAAGTGTAGTCAGTAGGTGTGTTATCAGCTCCTAGTTCTTTACCACTCTGAGTAAAGGGGACTCAGTCAGTTTTAAGTTGAAAAATTGGTATACGTGTATTCCCCTCCCCCATACACGTATTCCTCAGTCTTGTACCGGGACCAACAAGTGGTATCAGAGCAGTGGTTCGAAAGACCACTGACTTTGAATACTAATAGTTTCAAAGGAGAAACTGTTGGTGGTCACTGAACAGATCTGAGTTTGCTTTTCATAAAACTTGCATCATCATGACTTCGAGGAGACTTGAAGCTTCGTTACCTGAATTCTCTGTGTCTAACTTTGTCTATTGGAAGTTCAGATTAGAAGCACATCTAGATGCCATCCATGACCAGATGCTGCGTGTACTCAGGGAGGGACCGATCAAGATCACTATTCCTAACGTCAGAGGACTGGGATATGAGGATCTTGCGATTGGCGTGCAGGTTCCTAAAGAAAGGAAAGACATGACCAACGATGAAATCAAGATGGTGGGACTTGACAACGTCGCCAGAAACATCATCTTGCATACGGTGCCCTTCGAGGAGTCAGCTAGGCTGATGAACTTAAAGACGGCAAATGAGGTTTGGGATGAGCTGACAAGGATGTGTGAGGGATCTGAAAAGATCAAGGAGAACAAGAGAAACATTGCCATTCAGAAATTCGAGGCGTTCGAGATGCTGCCTGACGAGAGCATAGATCAAATGGAGTCTAGATTCATCAAGTTGATGAATGAGTTGGTGATGCTGGACAAGGATGTCCCAAGGAGAGATGTTGCTTCAAAGATCCTGAATGCCCTTCCTGAGAGATGGGACAACAGTGTAATTATGCTTAAGAACACTCATGATATGAGTAACATAACTTCTGCTTTGCTTTTTTCAGAGCTCAAAGCGCTTGAATTCGATCTTAACAAAAGAAAGAAGAAAGTTCAGTCAGAAGAAGAAGTGAAGGAGAAAACTCCTGAGAAAAGTATGGCGTTCAAGGCCAGGTCTGAACCTGTTGAGCCCTCATCAAACTCTTCATCAAAGTCACTGATGGAGATGAGCAGGGAAGAACTCGCTGAGGAGTACAGCCTGATGGCCAGACGATTTGACAAGCTCAATTCCAGGTTTGGTCGTTATAAAAAGTTTTATCAGGACTCACGTGACAGGAAACCTGAAGGAACCCACCAAAGCTCAAGGAGATATGAGGAGCGAAGGAATACAGACCAGAGGAGAGAACGTGGTGATGAAAGGAGATATTCTGAACCAAAACCTGAAAGAAGAGACGAACAGAGACGTACTCGCGATGATAGATATCCAACCAAGGCTGAAAGCTCACCAAGAACCAGGGAACCTGACTCAAGGAGGAACCCTGAACCTAGAAAAGAAAGAGTTAGTGAGCAGGTAGCATGTTACAACTGTAACAAGATTGGTCACTATCAGTACGACTGCCCGGAGCTGAGTGCAAGGGAGAGAGAGGAAAGGAGAGCCACTAGGGATCTAAGATCTGGTGATCGGAGAGCGATGGTCGCTGAAGATGCAACAGATTCTGACGGTCCTGCTGAAAGGTCACCTGAACTCTTCTCAGATGACGAGTACGATGATGTCTGTCTGATGGCTAGGGATGAGCCTGAGGTAACATCAAATTTTGTTTGTGCTTCTTACACTGGTCAAAATCCTGAGCTTAGCTCAGAGTCAGTTAGAGAAATGAACCTTCAGATCTGCCTTGATCAATTGATGGTTGATTTCTCCAGACTGCAGGAAACTAATGTCTTCTTGGTAGAGGAGAACAAGAAATTGAGTACTGAGGTTCAAAACCTGAACGAACAACTCACTCAGTCTGATCTTAAAGAATCAACTCAAATTGTGAGACTAACTCAGGAAATTGATTTAATCAATGCTGAGCGTCTTCCAAGAGAGAAGATTCTGAAGGAACTGGCTGACGAAGAGCTGGTCAGGAAGGAAGAACTGAAAGTACTTAAAAGTAAGTTTGATGACCTCTTTACCAGACATGAAATCCTGAAAAAGAGTGAGGACTCTCTCAAGAAAAAGGTTGCAGCAATGAATAAATCCTCAGTGGCTAGAGAGGAAATAAATAGCAACCAGATTCTTGGGAACAAGAAAAAGGGACTTGGATATGTTCCTGAGAAATCCTCACAAGGTCAGCCTCATGTTGCGTCAGGGAGCAACACTGAGAGGGTATTTGTTCAGACAGGCCAGAGTGCATCTAAGGTTGTGCTTCAGGCCCGTCAAACTGATAAGGGCAAAGAAACCTTTGACACAGTCAGGGTAGCTCCTAAGGTAGCTAAGCCAAAACCCAAGGGAAAGGCGAAGCAACCTAAGGAAGCCCCTGAAAGCTCAGGCCAGGGAAAACCTCAGCGAAAGCAGAGGAAGACTCAAGCCAAGAGCCCTCAGACTGGTCAGCGAGGATACCATCATGCTTGGCAATACCAACAGGGAAGGCCAAACATGATGACATCCCCGTGGTTTTGGCATCCTGAGGCCTTTAACTGTTTTCCTTTCCCTCACTTGCCTAGGGGGAATAGAAATCAGGGTCCTTATCAAGAACAAGGCCCAAGACCTGCTGCACCCAGACCTAGGAAGAACAGGAAGCCAGCCCAAAAGGCACCCACTCAGGCTCCTGCGAAGCCTACGTTTAGCACTCATACACCACCTTCCTCTCAGGCAAAGAAGAAGAAAGTTGTGTATGTCGATGTTTCAGGAAGACAGATTTACCACTCTGAGGCAATCAGGGTTGTGAAGCAAGTCTGGATCCCGAAGGGTACAGCTGACACAATAGGACCCAACACCCAATGGGTACCTAAAGCCTGATTTGCTTGCAGGCGGCTGTGGATCACAACAAGAGGAGAGGAGACTCAATCAAAGCTGTTTGGTACCTAGATAGCGGTTGCTCAAGGCACATGACTGGAATGAAGAGTCTTCTCCAAGAATATCAAGTTAAAGATGGTCCACAGGTAACCTTTGGTGATAACTCAAAAGGTGTTACTAAAGGTTTTGGTGTTTTGATAATAGGTACAGCCAGAGTGGAAAATGTGTCCTTTGTGGAAGGACTGAAGCATAACCTGCTGTCAGTTAGTCAATTCTGTGACAAAGGGTTCAGTGTTGAGTTCTCATCGAATACATGTTCAGTCAAGGACAAGTCAACACAAGTGCTTCTATCAGGTATAAGGAAAGGTAATATTTATCTCGCTGATTGGAGCAGCACTATTCCTAATACTTGTCTTGTTGCTAAAAGCTCTCTAGAGCTCAGTTGGTTATGGCATAAAAGATTAAGCCACCTGAACTTCAAGATTCTTAACAAAATTTCTAGACAGTCACTTGTTGATGGTCTACCTAATGAAGTTTTTAGCAAAGATCACGTGTGCAAAGCTTGTCAGAAAGGGAAGCAGGTCAGAGCATCATTCAAAGAGAGAGCTTCCTATTCCACTGACAGGATACTTCAGCTCTTGCACATGGATTTATTTGGTCCCATAACACCTGTGAGTATGAATGGTAGAAAGTATACCCTTGTGGTAATTGATGATTATTCTAGATATACTTGGGTTATTTTCTTGTTAAATAAGAAGGAAACACAGGTGAAGCTTCCAGAGTTGCTCAGGAGACTCAGCAATGAGAAGAATCAGTCCATTACTAAGATCAGATCTGACAAGGGCACTGAATTTATAAATTCATATATTTCTGACTTTTGTAATGAACTTGGTATAGCTCATGAGACTTCTGCAGCTAGAACCCCACAACAGAATGGTGTCGCTGAAAGGAGGAACAGGACACTGAAGGAAGCTGCAAGGACCATGCTAGGGTTGTAAATGAATCAAATAATTTTGATTCGATTCGGTATTCGAATTCGAATATTGATATTCGTATTCGAATTTTTGTGATTCGAATTCGAATAAAAATATTTGATTCGATTCGATTAGTAATCAAATATGAATATAAAATTATGGTATTCGATTCGATATTCGTAAATATTCGATTAAATATATATATATATATAATTATTTTTAACAGATTAAAATTAGGAATTAGTACTTTATTGATGGCCCAAAAAATATTAATTAAATTATACATGTAGCCCATCAAGAAGTTGGCCCAATCCAAAATAAATAAAAATGGTGAAAAGATTTAATACATTAAAAAAATAAAAGATCTAAAATGGAATACTAAAGCTGCAGACGGAAAACCAAGTACCAAATGAAACCCTATTTTTCAATTTCAGATCTCATCTCTCATCTCTCATCCGACTCCATACGACACTTTCCGCCTCTACCCATATTCCGCCGTCCCCTGCTGTTCGCCCATCGTACTTCGCCTCACCGCGTCGTCCGTCGTCTGTCGTACCACGTCGTCCGCCGTCTGTCGCACCAAGTCGTTCGCCGTCTGTCGCACCGCGTCCCCCATTGTCGCTCCGCATCGTCATCTTTCCGTACCGTCCATCGTCGTCTATTGTCGATTTGTCGTACCGCCTCTGTTGTTTTGTATGTAATTTCATAGTTTTTTATTTCTCTTGTTGTTTTCCGTTTTTCTTTGTGCGTCTAGCTAATCTTTCGATCTCGTAGAAATTAAATTGTATGATTTTCAGATTTGGATGTAGAGGTATATATTTTGGTACAGTGGTGGAGGATTACTGGAGCTTGCTGGGATGTTCAAGAGGTGCTCGTTTGATTTGGGTTAGAAGAGGGGAAATTCAATAGCACATAAAATTGCTAATTTTAGCTTCAGTTGTTTGGAGATTTTTATTTTGATGTGATTCTTTCATTTCTTGTAAGTTGTAAATGATCTTGTTACTGGTTTAACATATTAATGAATTCTGTTTAATGTAAAAAAAAATTGTGTCGAATAGAATATCTTGCAAGAAATTTTGAATTGTATCGAATCAAAAATATAATTTCGAATCGAATATTTTCGAATCGGAGCGAATAATTACAAAACGAATCGAATATCTTCGAATCGAATAATACATTATAGAATATGTAAAAAAAAACGAATCGAATACTCGAATAGTTTTGAATCATTCGAATATCGAGTTCGAATCGAATACGAATCTCATTTATTATTCGAATTTTTTTCGAATACGAATACGAATATTCGAATAGTTAGTCGAATACGAATCGAATACAGTGGTATTCGATTCGATTCGATTCGTTTACAACCCTACATGTTGGCTGAGTCAGGATTGCCTAAGAAATTCTGGGCTGAGGCAATCAACACTGCATGCTACACTCAGAACAGATCCATGCTGAACAAACAACATGCTCAGACCCCATATGAGACATGGAACAAAAGGAAACCTCGTATTTCTTATTTTCATGTATTTGGTTGTAAGTGCTTCATACTCAACAATGGGAAGACCCAATTGAAAGCCTTTTATAGCAAATCTGATGAAGGAATATTCTTAGGATATTCTGAAGTTAGTAAAGCCTTCAGGGTTTACAATTGTAGGACCCTTGTTGTGGAAGAATCACCTCATGTTGTCTTTGATGAATCTGCTAATGAGTCTAGGGCAAAGGTGTTGAATCCTGACACTAAGGAGGTCACAAGGAGTGTGACAAGGCTGAGCTTGAAGAATCAACCTGATCCCAAGATCAAGACTATGCCAATTCCGAGATGGGATGATGATGACGATCAGGATGATGAATCAGGTGCCACTCCTAAGCCCAGCACATCAGGGATTGTTGAGCCTCAGACTGAGGAACTGGCTCAACCTGAGGTAAGCATCGTCTATGAAGATGCTGTTGCAGCTGAGACGGTTCCTGAGTAACCTCATCAAGGGGGAATCAATGTCCCTGACATTGAACTTATTAATCCCTTTGGTATAGACTCGGGATCATCCCCTTCTGTTCAATTTCCTGAATTTCATGAGCCTGTAGACACTAACATTGCAGGTACTTCAGGAACAACTCCTGGCAAGAGAACATGGTTAGAAGATCATCCCATTGATCAAATCATTGGTGATCCAACTGAGGGAGTCAGGACCAGACGGTTCCATGGTGAGAGTGCATTGTTCTGTTGTTTTCTCTCTGAGCAAGAGCCTCAGAATATTGAAGAAGCTCTCACTGACTCGAACTGGATCATTGCCATGCAAGAGGAGTTGAATCAGTTCACAAGGAATCAGGTTTGGGAACTGGTAGATAGACCTAGGCATCAAGGTGTGATTGGTACCAAGTGGGTCTTTAAGAACAAGAAGGATGAAAATGGTGTTGTGGTAAGGAACAAGGCTAGACTGGTTGCAAAAGGGTATTGCCAGTCTGAGGAATAGACTATGATGAGACTTTTGCTCCAGTGGCTAGGTTGGAAGCTATCAGGTTGTTCCTTGCCTATGCAACATATAAGAAGTTCAAGGTGTATCAAATGGATGTCAAGAGTGCCTTCTTGAATGGTGTACTCAATGAAGAGGTATATGTTGAACAACCTCCCGGGTTTGAGGTTGGAGATAGAGTATACCATTTGAAGAAAGCACTCTATGGACTTAAGCAAGCACCAAGAGCTTGGTATGATACCCTCTCTCAATTCCTGACAGATCATGGGTTCAAGAAGGGAACTGTGGATAGGACTTTGTTCAGGATCACTGAAGGTGATGACATTCTCTTGGTCCAGATTTATGTGGATGACATAATATTTGGATCACCAAATCATCAGCTCTGTGAGAAATTCTCTAAGTTGATGACTGGTAAATTTGAGATGTCCATGATGGGAGAGATGAACTTCTTCTTAGGATTGCAGGTCAAGCAGACTGATCAAGGTATATTCATTAATCAGGCCAAGTATACAAAAGACTTGATTCATAAGTTTGGTGTTCAGAACAGCAATCCAGCCAGGATCCCTATGAACACAAATTGGAAGATGGATCCTGACACTGAAGGGACTTCAGTAAATCAGACTGAGTATCGTGGGCTGATAGGTTCTTTGTTGTACCTGACTGCAAGTAGGCCTGACATTACGTTTGCAGTTGGTGTGTGTGCTAGGTATCAGTCTGATCCCAAAAGAAGTCATTTGGAGGCTGCTAAGAGGATACTTAAGTATTTGAAAAGGACAGTCAATATGGGACTATGGTATCCTTCAGATGACAACTTAGAACTGACAGGTTATTCAGATGCAGATTATGGAGGTTGTAGGATTGATAGGAAATCAACCTCAGGGACATGTCAGTTTTTGGGAAGTAAGTTGATCTCGTGGTTTAGTAAGAAGCAGAACTCAGTAGCGACATCCACAACTGAGGCTGAGTATATGGCTGCAGGTAGTTGTTGTGCTCATATTTTATGATTGAGGCAACAGTTGAGGGACTACCAAGTGTTTGCTAATCAGGTTCCAATCTATTGTGATAACAATAGTGTTATAGCAATTACTCAGAACCCAGTGCTTCACACAAGGTGCAAGCATGTGGATATTAGACACCACTTCATTCGAGATCATGTGGAGAAGAAAGATATTAGGATGGAGAAGATTCACACTGACAGGCAAAGAGCTGACATCTTGACTAAGCCTTTGGCTGAAGCAAGGTTTATGGAACTGTCAGTAGAGTTAGGACTCTTAGATCCGGGAGAGCAGTCAGTGTAGGGTTCTAGGGGGAACTCAGGCCAGACTCGACTCAACGAGGTATCAGGGTGCTACAATGTCTCCCTGACAGGTATGAGTTCTAACCTGACTCTTGTGAATTTCAAGCGTCTCCCTGAGTCCTTCGTCCTGAAAATCTTTATTAAATGCATTCCGTTTTTATTAAAAGCGCGCCTTTTCATATTTAAAACCCACGCGCACGGAGCATTTAATGCTACAGTTACTTTTTCATATACGTGTCCATTTTATACGGAATATGACTGACATGGGGTTTAATTGAAGCTGAGATTAATCCTGGCCCTTCATTTCAAAACCTTTCGAATTCAGGGATCAATCTCAACCCCACGTTTGGGTAACTAACTTAGTCTTATCAATCAAGAGTGCCATTTGAGGTTTTTACGCAAACACAACGCACAATCTGCACACTGAGTTTTCTCTTGCTCAAACACAGAAATTTCAAAAATCTCTTCTTCCAAAACAATGGCATTCCTTGATTCCAACTGGACAACCGACAAGATCGTGGACGTTGTCGAAAAGAAACTGATACACATGGAGCAAGTCATCTCCATGGAAGGTATCTGTCTCACAGTTGAGGAAATCAAACCCGTGTTCAAATGGATTTCCGATGCTGGGTTGGAAACATACTTCACCACCCGCCCCATCTCCGTGCTCCCAAGGACAGTTGTGGAAGCATACTTAAACTTGTTCTTGCGGAAAGGGGAAGTTTTCACAAAGGTGACTGCGCTGAAGCCGACGGGAGAGAAGGACGGCGACGGGGAGCCTCTTTACAACGCAGAGGTGGTCACTATTAACATCAGGTAGACGGTGAGGGAAGTCTTCAAGTTGCCATTCTCAGGCATCAACCCAAAAACGTACAAGGAAAACTCGGAGGGAGAATTCCTTGGGGAATGGACCAAATCTGGGTCATCAGAGTTCAAGGCCCGTCAGAACAAGAATACGCTGAAGCCTGAGTACAGGGCTCTGGTGGATTTGGTGTCCAAGATAGTGATGGGAGCAACTGGCTCTCACGAGCAGTTGAGTCTGCCCAAGCTGAGGCTCATGGGAGCAATTGCTGATGGAGTGGAAGCGAACTGGGAGCAGTTCTTCCTCGATCAACTCCATCAGGCCGGGTTGGACAAGCTTACGCGAGATGAGGAGAAGAAGCACATATCCGTCAATGCCATCTTGCCGTTCGGCACGAGAATGTCCATCCTAATTACTCATGCTTGCCATGGGTATACCTTCGATTTTGAGGACAGTCTCTCCTCAAAGAAGGTAATGTTTTCCTCACTGAGTGATACATATTCAGTGCTAGGGCTGACTGATCCCAATGCGAAAGCAAAGGGTCAGGCCAAAAAGCCAGCTGGTAAGGCCAAGAGAGTGGCTACCAGTCTCATTGAAAGGGTAGATGACCTCTTTGAGAGGAGTAAGGAAGTTGAGGAGGTAGCAGTTGAGGAGGTAGCAGCTGAGGAGGTGGAGCAGCCTGAGGTGGATGCGGCTGAGAAGAAGAAGAGGGTGAAAATTGTGCTGTCAGGGAAGAGCACGAAATCTGGGACTGAGTCTGATCCCAAGAAGGCCGGGTCAGAGGCTGAGGGAACTGACGATGACGTCAGGAAGGCAGGTGCTCAGGAAGAGAGGCCCCTAAAAAGGCTTAGGAGGGGAACCGGGAAATCCCCTGCTAAGAAGCTGCCTGAGGTGAGTGAGAGGGAGAAGTCAAGCTCCCCTGGAGCCTCTGACTTGGAGGAAGTGAGAAAAACTGTCGAGACGGCTGAGTCGTTGCAGCCTGAGACAGTACCCACTCAAACACCCCCACACCCTGAAACCCAAACACCTTCCATCCCTGACCCCACACCTCAAACTCCCCAACCACCCCAAACCTCAGAACCAAACCATCCTACTGAGTCAGCGCCATCAACTTCACACACGAATGAGCCTGACCAGTCAGCCGAGCCAAACCTTCCAAACCCCACAGACTTTCCCTCATACCCCAATCCTAAGGACTGCCCCAAATTCATTTCAGCTGAAGATGATGAATTCCTCGAAGTGGAGGAGGAGGAATTAGACGAGCACATGGCAGAAGGGATTCTGGAAAGCACTCTCAGGGGGAACGCCACAGAATGGGCAGGCAAGTGCTGGCCTGGGCTATACAAGTACAATGAGCTGCTGGCATACGTGATTGAGCTCAAGGTTTGGTTGGACTTCAAACAATCCAACATGCAGGAGCAACATATGCTAGTGGATGCTCGTGGCTGGGAGCACTGGGAGGCGGAGGAGGCCAAGATTTGCTCGTTCTTTGGACTTACTAGCTGGCTTCAACTTTTGAACTTCGACAACCTGAAGCAGTTAGTGGCTGAATTGATGTCCAAGAGCAAGGCTGACATCCTGTCAGGTGATGAGAAGGAGGATGAGGATGATGAAGGAGCTCAGGGTGGAGACCTGGAGAAGGCAGTGGAGGAAACTGCACAGGAGGTTGATGAGATGAACTCTGAGCCTCAGGCTCAGAGGGAAGGTGATAATAACACTGGTGCCAAGGGTGGACCAGTGGCTGAGGATGTTGTGAGCATCTCAGCTGCCAATGAGACATCTATCGATGAAGGGATTCCCTGCCCTGAGACAAGAGAGGAAGATGTTGAGGCATCCAAGGAGACTCTCAGTTCCGAGGGACTTGCTCCTAAGGTTCAAGTTAGCTTAGCTGGGCCTGAGGAGGCGGCTATGACTACTTCACAACTGCCTTCAGTGCACCTTGAAGAAGGGACTGATGCTGCAGGGGCTGACAAGGGAAAGCAGCCAATCATTGATGCGGCCGTTGATGATGAGGATGTGATCATAACCGGGGTCGGACGTGCTGAATTCACAAGCATAGTGGAGGTCAAGCAGGAGAGAACCACAGAAAATCTAGCTGAGCTTCAGGAGGAAGTGATGAGGCTACGAGCTGAAAAAGAAGAAGACTCCAAGGCCCTGGCGAAGCACATCAGGTGGACAAAGTCAGCTTACAACACCCTTGCCAACAGGGAGCTGATCTTGTTAAAGAAAACGATGACTGACACGGCCAAGTCAGTGAAGAATGAGAGGAAGCGCACCAAGAAGATGCTCAGAAACACTCTTAAGAAACTTGATGAGAGGGATGCGATCAGGGATGAGAAGCTGAATCAGGCAGTTGACAGGCTTGCAGTTCAGACTGGAGCTATTGTCACTCAGGCCATGAAGGACTCAGCGTCCAAGCTGGAGCTGGAGTCAGGAAAGCTGGATCGCACCTCTCAGTCAGTGGCAGACATTTTGGCAAAGGCAACTGACGAATCGGCAAAGATACTAACTGAGGCCAGTAGAGTCAGCGGTGAGTCCTTGAAGGTGGAGGAAAGGATCACCAAGGCTGAACAAAGTCTCCAACTCTCTATGGAGGTCTTTGAGAAGAAAGTCAATGCTGCTATCAGTTCGGTTTCTTACGCAGGCACTGGAATTTCGATGGGAGTTGAATTATTGAAGGAGGGAATTAATGATGTCCATTCCCTAGCCTCCTTCGTAATCAATAGCGGATCTGACGCATTCCCATCCGAGGCCAATGATGATGCCAAAAAGGGGGAAAACAAGAATAAAAGATCCCGCCCTGAGGCATCGGAGGCAGTCAATCAAGGTGAGACCGTTCTAGCTGACCCTGAAGCCAATCCTGAAGGAAACATATTAAGGGTGAGGAAGTCAGCTAGGTTAGCGGCAGTGGAGAAGGAAGGAGAGGAAGCTGTTGCCAAGTTGAGGGAGGAGGCAACAAAGGCAAAGGCTAATGAACCTTCCAAGCAACAACCTGAGCCAGTTCAGAGATCGTCTCCCATGAGCTCAAGGAAGAATCCCATCACTTACTCAGGGGAGTTGGTGGCGGAGTTATGTGCTGAAGCATGGGGAGATCACTCTGAGAAATCTGAGGCTATGCGCAGAGCTGAAATTGCTCAGAAGGAGAAGATGCGCATCCTAGAGAAAAAGGTTGAGAAGCTGACAAATATCACTGAGTTTCAACAACGAGAACTGGATGATGCAGTGATCAGCTTGCTAAGGAGGAAGAAGGCGAAGCCTGAGCCTAGGAAGTACAGGAAGAAGCCAACGGTTAGGAAATCAACAATTCTTCAAGTCAGTAGGCCAGAATCAGGAATAAGGGAAGCTTTTGTCGATGAGTTCATCTCAGAGGCATTGAAGGAGTTCTAGACTGATGCAAGGGATGAATTTGTTAGATTGTGGTATGTTGTTAAGAAGTGGGGCGACACTGACGATATCAATGCCCACTTCACTGACTACATGATGGATAATCATCCTGAGCTATTCCAGAAGATCTTGGAGGAGGCTGATGCAGCTCAAGTTCAAGTGAAGGCTCCTGAGTTCACCATTCGAGCTCCTCCCTTGGTTCCTGGAACTCAAAAGCATGATACAAAGGCCATAATGATGGAAGTATTGAAGATAGCTAAAGCTGAAGGATACGTGAACCAACCTGGAAGACTTGACGAGCTGAAGGCAAGAGTTTATGCAGGATATGGACTCAAGCCTGAAATGAGATTAGTCTAGGTGTTCACAGGCTTCTTTGTAATAGATTAGATTCATTGTAATCATTTCAACATCTATCAATGAAATCTATTACTTTTGCCCACAGACAAAAACTCATTGTCTTTTTGGCTGTTGTTTAAAATTCTGTACTTTATCAAGAATTGCTCTAACACTGTCTTATCTTATAGATAGGTTTATCTTGTTTCCTCTAAGTGTTTTGAGGATCTTTTCAGTGTTTTGGCATCATCAAAAAGGGGGAAATTGTTGGGACATTGTCAGTTTTGATTAAGATCCCAAAGCCCCTGAAAAGATGTTTGCCTTAATCTGTCTTTGTCAGGCTAGTCTTGATTAGAATTAGTACTTAGTCATTTTACACTTCACAGGTACTCAGTGAGAGGAGAACTCACTGGAGACAATCAAGACTCAGAGCCTGAAGACGAAGAGCACCATCATGAACTTATGGCAGTCCTCTAAGCTGGCTGAGTAAGTGTCAGTGATGAAGAGTATGACCCTGAGGTCATTACTAACTCAGTCCTGAAGGGAACAGGAGGTCACTGAGTTAATGGGAAGACTTGGAGTAGAGCCAAGCAATGCAAAAGGAATTTCAGCGTCAGGACAAGACTGGTGGGCTCAAGACAAAATGAACTTAATAAGACAAGACTGAAGCTCAGGAATAAGTTCTGACATTCTCACCAACCTGATGACGTGGACCAATCCGAGAAGGACACGCACGTACGGAACCTGACATGAAGACTGAATTCAGACTGCATATTCAACGGGCAAGCATTCAATGTGCATTTAATGCAAATACCAAATCCATGCAAGGACGACTGCTGCATGAAGATATGTCCGTTTGAAGCCTCTCTACATAGATGACTCGAAGGCTATCTCTCCAACGGATAGTTTTTTCAAATCACCTATAAATACAGAAGACCTTGAACCCATTCAAGGTTACGGGAAATTTCCAAGTCAGAAATTACTCAAACTCTCAAGCATTCAAAGCATTCAACCCTTGAGAGAAGCACTCGAAACCTTCTAAATTTCCCAAGTGTTTCTTAGCAATTGAGAGTTACTCTGTATTCCAAGAGCTAATTAGAATTATCTTAAGCTTAGAGAGATTATCCAATCCTTAGCATAGCTTTGCCTTGTAAGGATAATCTCAACCTAGTTGGAATCCAAACTGAAACCAAAACCCTAAGTTAGGCTAGTTGGGAGTAAGTCAGTTAGAGTGTTAGTAAGTGGAGTTGTATAGATCAGTGAGGATAGCTGGTCTTGGTGCACCTTGGCACGTTAAAAACAAAAATCCCTCGAGTGGATTTCCTGTTAAGTCAGGCCGTGGACGTAGGAGCTTGAGACTCTGAACCACGTTAAACTCCTTGTGTTCTTACTGCTTTGATATTGTGCATACTTGCCATATTACTTGTTCCTTCATTGCATTCAAGTTTATCAGGTCTGAATCAATCAGGCTGATCTTCATAAGAACACTGCCCTACTAAACACTATTCTGAATTGAGTAAAACAAGTTTTTCAGAAAGTAAACTAAACAAGACTTTAAACTTTCAGGGCTCAAACATTTCCGCACTGAACTTGAACTGATAGTTAGCCAACTGACCCGCACCAAGTGTAGTCAGTAGGTGTGTTATCAGCTCCTAGTTCTTTACCACTCTGAGTAAAGGGGACTCAGTCAGTTTTAAGTTGAAAAATTGGTATACGTGTATTCCCCCCCCATACACGTATTCCTCAGTCTTGTACCGGGACCAACAACCCTTCTAAACCCTTTCGTTAAGTCTACTAGTTGTTAAAAAGTGATGCGGTCGTCCTCTCTCTAACACTTTTCGTAAGAAATTCAATGGTAAATCTAAGATTAATTTTAAGAATTCATTAATTAAGAGAATTAAAACCAAACATCACGAATTACCCTAATTATGCACCCACATCCTACTTCTACGAGTTCATCCTACCCTAAGCATACAAGGGTTTTAGTCTAGCATGGTTTTAACGATGACAAAAACAATTAAACAAACAACGATCGTAAACATAATTAATTGAAGTGAAAAACTAACAAGCATAAACTAGGGTTTTGAAAGAAAGAATTTAATCTAAGAAATAATATTAATTAAAGATGGAATGAAAAGTATCACAAAACACGTGTTGCAAAACAAAAGAAAGAAATCCAAAAATCTAAGTCTAAACAATGAATTCGTAACGTAGAAACCTCGATTACACGAGAGTTAAGCTTCGGTGCTCTTCTCTCTCCAAAAACTAACTCTAAGTGTCAAGTGGTGTCCAAAAGCGTGTTCGAAATGGGAATATATAGGCAATGGGCTGAATTGGAAGTCAACGGGCCGGATCCGTACACAAAGAGGGGCGCTTGAGCTGCACCCGCTCGAGCGGGGGCGCTCGAGCTTAATAGCTCGAATGATGGTGGAGGTCGAATGGAGGCGCTCGAGCTGCACAGCTCGAGCGGATCCCTTGCTCGAATGAGGGCGCTCGAGCTGCTCGAGCGCAGGATACTCTCTGGATATTTTGAGCGTTCGAGTACAAACTTAGCTCGAGCGGAGGCGGTCGAGCTATCCCAGCTCGAGCGGCCTTCCTTTCAATCAAGTGATACTTTTCTTCTCTCGCACTAATACCATTCGTATTTCTTCAATATCTTCTCATCCGGGCGTCCGTTTGAGTCGATTCAAAGGCCTACGAACTCCTTTTTTCGCCCTCTATCCACCTATGAATATTAAAGAGATAATTTCATCAGTTTATGAAAATGATACTCAAATGACTCTAAATACTCATATAAATCCATCAAAACACGGGCATTTCGAGCTATAAATTCCAACAATTTCACGCCTAATCAGGTGGCGGAGAGTTTCTCGTCCAACTTTACCTCGACAGAGTTGAAGGGTTTAAACGGTTGGGGATCCCGGTAGGAAAATTTCCTCCGGCTTGGTGCGTTGCCCGTCTGTGCGCATGGCTTCTCCTTCTCGGCCTGGGCGCTTTCTCCCAGTCGCTGGGCCAGAATGTCGGCATTGTAGATTATCTTTCTGGCTCATTGCCGGAATTCTGCATACGACTTGGGATAGTCCTTGTTCATGGACTTCCACAATTTTGTTTTTAGGCGAAGTCCGCCTATGATACCGACGAGCTTAACCTCGTCCCCGACAGACTCGTCCTCCATGATGATACGGTCGACCCGATCGATGTAGGCCTGGTCCGACTCGTCTTTCCCCGGGCCAAATTGGTCATCCGGTTGATGCCGGTCAGACGTGGCGCCATAGAGGAGAAGTGCTCCAGGAACAGCTCACCCAGTTGGTGGAATGAGACCACCTTCCCCGCGGGCAGCGAGGAGGACCAATGGTGAGCTCTATCACCGAGGGTCAATGGGAACATCCGCCATTGGGTAGCATCTGTGGCCACCATGGATATAATGTATGTCGAGTACTTTCTCAAGTGGGTGACGGGGTCTGTCTCCCCGTTATACTATCCCACGGTGGCCACGTTGATCTTTGGCTGGGCGGGAGCTCGTACTAGAATATCTGCTAGAGGAGAGTTACGCATATGAGCAAAGTGGTGTTGCCCGTCGCGTTTTTTGAGCTTCGCCTCCAAGGCCAATACCTTTTTCAAGATCTCGGCCATGGCGTTGTTGGTCGTAGGTGGAGATAGGGGACGTGGGTTGTTCCCCAAATGGTCGCGGACCGACGGCCTCGGGGCCGCGTCGTTGCGACGCTTGAAGGAACGCTCCCCGTCCCGCTCCCTGGGCCTGGAGCTGGCATTTGACTCACAGGGTCGAGCAACCTTTTGAGCCTGGGACCCCAGTCTGGAGAAGACTGAGCCCGCAGGTCGACGAGACGCCCGGTGTGAACCGGTCTCCTCGTCGAGGCGCCTCTTCATGTTTTGGGGCCGAGTGGCATAAGTCGTGGCCCTCCTGGCCGATTCCCGCTCTAGCTGCAGGTTGCTGGTGGCCCTAGTTTGGGCCGACTCCTTCCCTGCCCGATGGGTGCGGATGAGAGCTGCGTCGATCTCTGTCTGACGATGCTCGATCATCGCTTTTGCCGCCTGCAAGTCCTCCGGTGTTCTTATGTCGGATAAGAACTCGAAAGGACCTTGAGGTGTTGCCGCCATGGCCGAAGCCAGAGTTGCAGCATCGGCAACGTCCTCAACCTGCTGCTGGGTTCGGGTAGCCTTAGAAGTAGCCATTTCGATGTGGGATTTATGGTTTTTTTAGGGAAAGTGGGTGGTTCGATGCGGATAGCTAGATGAACGAAACTGAGTGTACTTCACTATTAGCTACCCTTCTTCTAGAGCCAAATTGTTGACAGAAATTTCGTGAGGAACTTGCCGTCTGGTTCCTAGCGGGTAGGATTTATGAACTATAAATGCAAGTATAATTGAGCTCTCAAGTGGAGTCTTTGCAATAAATGAGTTGTGTTTTACAATGGAGCATTTAAGGCCCTATTTATAGTGTACAAGATGGACTCACCCACCTGATCTGATCTGCCTGCGGCCCCACTGAATCCTAGTTGTGCAGCCATGAGTGGCTACAACCCCCTCTATAAGCCAATGAGAGGGCGCCACCTGACACTGTTGACCTCTATTGATGAGACATCTGCTACTGACCCTACTCTGACCCTATCACATCCACGCGTCCGATGGGACTGGACGTGCTAAGTTACTGGCGGCACCTGCAGACGGGTAGCCGGGTAGGCGGGTACCTGGGTAGCAAACCTGTGGCGGACATCCTGGGATGAATATCCGTGGGCAGCGCGCAGAAGATCCTTCGGGATGATCTGACGCTCGCCGCTGGCCGACTGGCTTCTTCCCCCGACCGAGGCTTTTACCCGCTGCTCTCCCGGGAGTCGTCGACGCGGTAACTCTAGCTCTCTTCCCGACGGCTTGGTCGGGCTTGCTGACGTGCTTCCTTCGCTCTTCGTCTGAATCGGTTAACCCGACTGGCCGAAGGGTCGGGCAGTAATATCAGGTGTAACATAGATTAACATGTATAGTTTTAGTATACGAAGATTAGTTTCAAGGAATGATACCTTCCCACCAAACACATTTGTTTGATTCCATTCTCATTCCCTTCTTCTGAATTTTTCAACCAAACATATTTTTTTGAGTAGGTCTTATATGAGACCGTCTCATGGCATGAGACAATGAGAATGAGTGTAATTAGGGCATTGACTTATTAACACTTTGGTAGGGATATATGCTAATTTGTATGGTCTCATACAAGTTTTTGCCAAAAATTTTTAGAGTTAGTTTGGTGTAAACCAATTTTATCGAGTAACAATTTTGCAATAATTTAATATAAAATAGTTAATATTTATTAATGAAATAATTAATACTATAAAATTATAATAATGAAATAACTAATTTTATATAAAATAAACACAAAATGCAAATCAATTACATAGTAAAACTAATTTATATCAAGACTCTGCATTCTTAGGAATGACAATTTGAATATCTATCCAGAATATACCTGTTTTGACCTGAGACATCTGGGCAAATCAAACTCGTCTAGTTCTGTTCTGCACTATTCATAGAGGTGGATACAAAATCGAATAGTAGGGTGGGCTGAAAAGTAAATATTTTGGCATATTAAATTTCGTATATAAGAAAATATTTTGATGATCACATAGTATCACATGAGACTTCAAAACATAAAATTCATCAATAATAAATGAGTAATTATAGGTGCATGCAAGTGCATGCCCTTGAAATTTGATGTCAATTTGAAATTAATTTTGACTTTTTCACTGGTCTATTGATTATTCATATAAAATTCGCGGGTCCGACAATAAACTGTTCATACCAATACCTCAAGTTATAATTATCAATATCCCAATAATTGCTCAACAATACCACAAGTGATATCATCAATACTCCAAGTTATAACCACCAATATGTCAAGAATTACTCAACAATACCCCGAATTATAATCACCAATATCTCAAAACTTAATCACCAATACATCAAGTTATACTCACCAACACCCAAAGAATTATTCAACAATACATTGAACAATGATATCCCAAATAATTATTCAATAGTACCCAAGACTTACCCTAAGAGTTACTTAACAGTACCCCAAGTTATAATCACACTACATATAAATGACATTTGAGAGTGTGTGTGTGAGAGAGAGCGCGCGAGAACAAAGCTTTGTAATCTTCAAAGCTTCAATATCAGTACCAACCCGAACTCCACCCTACCTTCAGGTCTATGATTTTGTTTCCATGCGTATGCACTTCTGATTTCTCTACTCCATATGGTTGCAATCAGACCCGTTTTTCTATTTGATTGATTTTAGTGAATAATGATGTACCGGAGAGATCCTTATGAGATGCGAATAAATCTAGGATGGCTGTGAGTTTTTGCTGTGTTTTCATGGATTTTGAAATCCGCAAAGGCCGCGGCTAATAACACCCGAATTTTTGCTCTTCACACCCGTTGCTCTTCACATCCGAGCCTATTTTTTTAATTTTACTCAAGACACCCGTAATATATTGTCTATTTTACCCCTTAACTTAAATTTTAATATTTTCATACATCCAAATCTTAAACCCTGAAAATAAACACACACACCCAAATAAAAAACAAAACAAAAAAATTTCACACACCCAAAAACACTCACGCACGCAGAAGACCCTCAGAAGAAGAAAAAACGTTGAATGAAGAAAAAGGACGCTACAACACTGGAACTTTGTTCATAATGCTTGGTCAATAGTGACCGGACTTTGTTCATTATGTTTGGCCAACAGTGGCCGAAATTTATTCATAATGTTTGGCTAACATTGATCGAACATTTATCATTGCGTTTGGCCAACTCCGGCCAAACATAATGATAAATGTTCGGCTCTAGTTTGCCAAACATGTGCGATTTTCGGAATTCTTAAACCTCAAAACCGCGACTGTAATTCAAGTAATACAACTTTTAAACCCTAAATGTTCTTCTCTAAATAGATTTATACCATAATACAGACCATATAGAACAATAAACTCATAGAAATTTTACATTACATGTATTTTTCGAAGTGTGTTCAATGAAGAAGAAAGAGTTTGGGTGTGGGAGAAAAAAAAAGTCACGATCAACAAGAAAAAATATTGGATTGTGTGTATTGAGCAAAACTAAATTTTATATTTTAATAGATTTTAAGTGGTAAAGGGTATAATAGTCTAATTACATTGAGCTATTTTGGTAAAATAAATATTTCGGGTTTAAAGAGCAAAAGTTCGGGTTCTATTAGCCGCGGCCATCCGCAAAAATAGATCCGATATGTTAATCTAGATAAATCTCATCCATCTCCGATAAAGAGAGAAAAAGTAATGATTGAGGATTCATTGCTATGACTCATAAATTTGAATTCGGATCTTGACTCAAACATTTAATTGGATAATTATGGATTCAAATAAATTTGAATGTGTTGTAAATCTGGAAGATTTGATATTCCAAATCTAGGAGATTTGGTGTAGACATTACTTGAGGACCAAGAATCATATTGGGCCTGATCCATTAGACTAGGGTTTTTACTATTATATATATCCCATTGTATTCATGAATTATGTACTCTGATACACAACAATACTAGTGGAACTCCTGGCTTGGATCGCCCCCAGACGTAGTCCTTCCGGACGAACTGGGTAAACAAACGCTGTCTATTTAATTTACGCACTCAATTACAAAACGCTATCAGCACGAGTCTCTAACCGAAATTAAACGGTATGCCTTTAATTTATTTTATATGAATCACATGTTTTATTGTGTACTTGGATAATTGATTTCGTTCCTAAATTTCCCTGTGTGAAATTAAATTACGTGAAAGTTATTTTGTGAATTGAATCTATGAACAACGGCCGTCGCCCGTAGTCGAACGACCGTCGCCCAAAATAAGCCGAGCGCCCGTAGCGCCGCTTGTTGCCGCCGACCCGAGCCTGTGCCGCCCGCGGCACGCACCAAGCGCGCACCACGCGCACCAGCGCCGAGTGCCGCCCGCAGCGCGCACCACTCGCAACCAGCGCCGCACGCCCCCGCGCACGCACTCGCGCCCGTCGCGCCTAGCAGGCCCGCGCGCATCCGCGCCGCCCGTCGCGCCCGATGCCGCCTGCATCCGCGCCCGTCTCGCCCGGAGCCACGCGCACTAGTGCCCGTCGCGCCCAGCGCCGTGCAGGCCCGCGCCACCCGTCGCACCCGATGCCGCGCGCATCCGCGCCCGTTGCGCCCGATGCCGCGTACATCTGCGCCCGTCTCGCCCGGTGCCGCGCGTACTCGCGTCCGTCGCACCCCAACGTCGCACGCCCGCGCCGCCAGCTGCGCACGCACGCGCCCGTCACGCGCGCGCGCTAGAGTCCTCCCGCCGCACACACTTATGTCCGTTGCCGCACGCACGAGGTCGACCTACGAGCGTCGCACCCGTCTGCCGTGCGCGACGCACGCGACGCTTTTCTTCGGATTTTTTATGATTCTTTAACCCGATTCGTTTGTGTTCTTGATATCATAAAGTCCATGTTTCGCTTTATTATATAATCCTGAAAATATTTCGTTAAATTGCGTTAATGTACATGAAATAATTATTATAATGATTATTTCCTCTGTCCATTAAACCGTATATTTTCTGCAAATTATTTTCATGAGATTATCGTTATTTATTGTTATTGCATGCTTAAGTGATTTGATTATCCTTCGTGTATTAACACTGTGCACATAGTTTATAGTCCGCTTTTATGCCCGGGTAGGCGGCGCCCGGTATTTGTCGGACCGTGAATTTATGCCTTGGGTAGACGGCGCCCAGTATGTGCATCTATGTGCCTTTGAATAATTAAATGAATCCTTGCTTTTCCCTCATTGTCTATGCGTCTAGTTCATCCCCCCTCACCATGTCGCTTCTCTTGTAGTGAATAATGTCTGATATCACTATGAAAGAGTTCGATGAGCTTGCTCTCGACTGTAGCAATTACCCGACATGGGTGCTAGATATAGAGTATTATCTAGCATCAAATGGGTTAAGCGAAACCATCATGAAAGGTTCAAAATCTACTGATGCCCAGAAGGCGAAGGTATTGATTTTTCTGAGGAACCACATGAATGAAGGTCTAAAATCCCAATATGTCACAGAAAAGGACCCCGAGATATTGTGGAAAACCCTGAAGGAACGTTTCCAACAATATGATTTTTCACTCCTACCCCCATCACAACATGAATGGTTGAACATCCGTTATGAGGACCTGAAGTCCATAACGAAGTACAGCTCTGCATTGCAGCGTGTTGTGACCAACCTGATCCAGGATTCTGTATCAATGTTTCACGCTAGCGACCCTGTACGCCTGCAGCGATATAGGCATAAACCCTCATTTGGTCGTCGCAATCGTGGAAGGGGGAGAGCGAGTAAGAAATCCCGGACTAACGACCAAGGCCGTAGTTCACTCGGTGGTCACAAGACCCGGTTTAACGCTCCTGAAAAACCCGGCTCTCAAAGAATGATTGAGTAGTCCTGCTTCAGATGCGGATGCAAAGGCCATTGGTCGCGCACGTGTCGTACTCCCAAACACCTGGTCGAGGCTTATTTAATGATGCAAAAGGACGACAAGGGGAAGGCCCCAGTTGATGAACCTATGGATGACAATCTGCCCGAAGCAGATTTTGACCTAGACAACGATGACCTCTTGAGCCCGTAGCTCGAATTTTAGGATAAACAAGTAGATTCACGTATTTGATTATTTCTAGTAGTTTGTTTTCTGAATAAAACAATTACCTATTATGTTTTGGATCCTTTCTTTCGGATATTTTATTTATGAATGAATTAGCTTTGATTTGTTTACCGTAATAGTTGTCCATGAGTTTATTCGGATATTGCTGTTTTGATTTATGGCTTGTAAACAAATCAGCTATTAGGTTTGGACCATTTCCTCTTGCATGATGGACGCCCATAGTGATTTATGTCTGGTAGATAGCGCCACCACACATACGATCCTAAAGGATAGAAAGTATTTTCATAACTTGATTAATCGTAAGGGGAGTATAAGTACAATTGCGAATGACAGTACATTGATAGTGGGCTCTGGAAGAGCTTCCATTGTCCTCCCCATGGGTACCGAATTAATAATTGAAAATGCTTTATTGTTTCCGCAATCTAAGCGTATCCTACTCAGTTTTAGAGACATTAGAAATAACGGATATTATATTGAAACTAAAACTGAAAGCGATAACGAATACCTTTTGATGACTTATACTCGAGGTAGCCGTAAACAAGTTATAGAAAAGCTTCCATCCTTCTCCTCCGGTTTGTACTATACCTACATCCGGCCGTCTAGTTCCCATCTAGCGATGAGTATGAAATTCCATGACCCAAATTCTTTTAAATTATGGCATCAGCGGTTAGGTCATCCGGGACAAACAATGATACGTAGGATTCTATCTAATTGAACTGGTCATAATATTACGAATAATAGAATCCCTCCCGTCGATGAATATTTCTGTGATGCATGTTCGAAGGGTAAGTTGATAGTGCGCCCGTCGCGCACTAAGGTTGGACTAGAGTCTCCGGTTTTCCTAGAGCGAATTCAAGGAGATATTTGTGGACCGATTCACCCAGCATCAGGATCATTTCGTTATTTCATGGTCCTTATTGATGCCTCTACTAGGTGGACATTTGCATGTTTGCTGTCCACCCGCAATCAAGCTTTTGCGAAGCTTATTGCGAAGACTATCGAGCTTAGAGCTCAATTCCCAGATTATCCAATTAAATCGATTCGCATGGATAACGCAGCCGAGTTTAGCTCGAAGGCCTTTACAGATTACTGTATGGCCCTGGGAATTAAAGTGGAGCATTCAGTCCCCTACGTCCATACCCAAAATGGTCTTGCTGAGGCGCTAATAAAACGTATCAAATTTATCGCGAGACCATTGCTCATGAACTCTAAACTACCCACCTCACGCTGGGGGCATGCAGTCCTTCATGCATCACAACTAATCCAAATCCGTCCAACTGCATACCATGATCATTCCCCCCTTCAGTTAGTGCGTGGGAAAGAACCTAGTATTTCCCATCTGCGTATTTTCGGACGTGCGGTATATGTACCGATTAGGATACCCAAGCGAACCTCTATGGGCCCACAAAGAAAACTCGGTATTTACGTTGGATACGACTCTCCATCCATCGTGAAATACCTCGAGCCTTTGTCTGGGGATCAATTAACGGCCCGGTTCGCTGATTGCATGTTCGATGAAGATTACTTCCCGACATTAGGGGGAGATCCGAATTCAAAATTGAATGAATGCCGGGAACTTACGTGGAACGTAAGTAATCTTCAGTATCTAGATCCGCACACTAACCAATCTGAACTAGAAGTTCAGAAGATCATTAACCTGCAGAACTTAGCAAATAACCTGCCAGACGCGTTCACTGACCATAGAGGTGTGACTAGATTGCATATACCTGCAGTAAATGCTCCCCAAAGGGTTGAGGTCCCAAGCAAAACGAGTACTCATGCCCCCACACGCCAAAAGCGTAAGGGACCCTCAAGAAATAGTAACACACCTAAACGAAAGGCTAGCAAATCTGGTCAGTCGAATGGAAAATCTCTGGAAGAGATCCGTCTAGATAATCCCAAGTCTCAAGAAGACAAGAGTCCTAGTGATGAAGCACGTGCACAAAACATTCCATGCACTAGGACCGTGGAACGACCAGACCCTGACACAATGGGAAATGAGGAAGGTCTGGTTGACGTAAACGTCGAAGTCTCTGTGAACTTCACAGATACGGGAGAAACATATAATATAAATATTATTGTCGTCGACGACACATTTGCAGCGTCAATAGCTCTTTCCATTATTAATGATCTAGATCCTGAACCCAAAACAATCACAGAGTGCCGGAAGCACCACGATTGAGTTAAATGGAAAGAGGCAATTGATGCGGAGCTCGCCTCGCTTAACAAAAGACAAGTATTTGGCTCAATCGTTCGTACACCCGCGCGCGCTATCCCTGTAGGATATAAATGGGTATTTGTACGAAAACGAAATGAGAACAATACTGTGGAGAGGTACAAAGCGAGGCTGGTAGCGCAAGGGTTTTCGCAGAGACCCGAGATTGATTTCGATCAAACCTATTCTCTCATCATGGACTCAATAACGTTCCGCTATTTGATATCTTTGACAGTTAAGTTGAATCTCCAAATGAGATTAATGGACATAGTAACCGCGTACTTATACGAATCACTAGATGCCGACATTTATATGAAAATCCCAGATGGATTTAACATTCCTCAGTTAAGGGATGGAAAAAATCGCAGTATGTATAGCATACAACTGCGTAAGTCGTTGTATGGCCTGAAGCAATCGGGCCTTATGTGGTACAACCGACTTAGTGAATTCCTTCAGAAGAAGGGATACACGTTCGATAAAGCTTTCCCGTGCGTATTCTCGAAGAAATTGCAAGACGGTTTTTGCATCATATCCGTATATGTTGATGACCTGAACATAATCGGAACATGCAAAGAGATTGAAGAAGCCAGTTCAATCTTGAGAGCTGAATTCGAAATGAAGTCCTTGGGTAAAACCAAGTACTGCCTCGGCTTGCAGATCGAGCACCTTCCAAAAGGAGTCCTTGTTCATCAGTCGACCTACGTGAAGAAGGTATTGGATAGATTTCACATGGATAAATCTCATCCACTTAGCACCCCGATGGTAGTCCGATCCCTCGAAGTGGATAAGGATCCATTTAGGCCAAGAGAAGATTCAGAAGAAATTCTGGGACCAGAAGTTCCTTATCTTAGCGTTGTTGGAGCTTTGCTCTATCTTGCAAATTGCACCCGGCCGGACATTGCATTTGCAGTTAACTTGCTTGCGAGATATGGCGCTTCTCCTACGAGGAGACATTGGAATGGTGTTAAGCACGTTCTACGATACCTCCAAGGATCCCAAGATCTTGGACTGTTTTATCGTAAGAACCAAGACAAAACCTTGGTAGGTTATGCGGATGCCGGCTATTTGTCTGATCCCCACAACGCTGTATCCCAGACTGGTTATGTTTTTCTCTGTGGTGGAACCGCAATCTCGTGGAGATCGGTTAAACAATCCATAGTTACCACGTCTTCAAACCACTCAGAGATCATAACTTTATTTGAAGTCGCACGAGAATGTGTTTGGTTAAGGTCCTTGGTAAAACACATTGGTGACTCGTGTGGTATCGCCAAGGGCGATACATCTCCCACCGTTATATTTGAAGACAACGCTGCTTGCATCGCACAAATGAGTAATGGGTATGTCAAGGGAAACCTGACGAAACATATTTCACCTAAGTTTTTCTACCCATACGAACTCTAGAAGAGTGGCGTGATTACCATTCAAAAGGTGCAATCTAGTAACAATCTTGCAGATTTGTTTACTAAATCCTTACCTACGTCTACTTTTGAAAAGTACGTTCGTGGTATTGAGATGCAAAGACTTAAAGTGTTGTTGTCTTCAGGGGGAGCGGTAACCTCGAAATAAATCTGGAAGATTTAGATCTAGAAGATCGATGACATTCCTCCCACTCATTATTATGGTCGATCCTTAGCACGTGGAGTTTTTATGACAAGACATTTATGTCGTAATGTTCAAGGGGGAGTGTTGTAAATCTGGAAGATTTGATATTCCAAATCTAGGAGATTTGGTGTAGACATTACTTGAGGACCAAAAATCATATTGGGCCTGATCCATTAGACTAGGGTTTTTACTATTATATATATCTCATTGTATTCATGAATTATGTACTCTGATACACAACAATACTAGTGGAACTTCTGGCTTGGATCGCCCCCAGACGTAGTCCTTCCGGACAAACTGGGTAAACAAACGCTGTCTATTTAATTTACGCACTCAATTACAACAGAATGCACCCTAAAATTTGTCATAATAATTTTTTTTTCTTTAACAAAATCTATTCCAATAATTAGAGAGTATATAGAATTTTATGAGTTGCGAATAATAATACTCTAATTTGACCCCTATAGAAAAAATTGAATTGGTAAGATCATTTATACAAGACGAGTATATGAAATTAGAAAATAAGGTAAGTTAAAAACACTACGAAAATTCCCAACTTTGTCTTTATTAGTACGGTTTTCTTTTTCTAAATTTTTGGTAATTTTTCAGAGAACGACGCCGTATGCGTCTCTCCCTTCCCGCCAGCCCTCCGCATCTCAGCAAGTGGGCAGCGATCAGCCCGAACCCTGCACAGAGCCCGATGCCATGCTCGTCGGCGCCAAGACCTTGATTTGCGCCCTCAATTTCCTCTCCCGCAACTCGCCCTTGCCCCAACACGTTTACGACGCCGTTTTCTCCATTCCTCAACTGAGGTCACCTCGTACGGATTTGATTCCGACGCTGATGGCAATTCTAGCACAGGGGCAGCTTCACCGGCGCGCACGGTTAGTGTGTATGATGTGTGAATTGAAATGATTTCGGACGGAATTTGAGATTTCTCAGTTTGTTTTTAGCTTCTGTCTTGTTTGGTTTGCTGGAACTGTTGCAATGGAAAGTAGAGAATTGTTAGTGAGTGTGTGGATTCAATTGATTTTGGAGTTTGTTCTCCGGTTTTTGCTCGTTTGATTTGCTGGAATTGTTGTAAGGGGAATAATAGAATTGATGAAATTTGAGATTTCTCAGTTTATTTTCCTCTTTTTTCTTGTTTGATTTGCTGGAATTGTTTTAATTTAATTTTGTAAAAATGTTACCATTTTAGGTTGAAGCAGTGGTATAAATTTTCAATACTTCGTTTGTTTATAAACTTCTCAAGGGTTCAACGATTAAGTATGAAAATTGAGGTACTGATGCTTTTAATTTTCATACCAGTCATTTGTTCAACTTTTTTGGACGGTTTGATCTTTGATTTAGGGAAATATCACATTATTTTTATGTTAGAGGTTTCCCATTTTATTTTTTATTTGTTACTCTGCTTGGTTGGTAATAATAGAATATACCTAATAAACTGAGCCTACTTGTTTAAGTTCTAGTTGTCAATTGCAATTACTTTATGTGAAATTAGTTTAGTGATTCTTTTTGTTCCTAATAATTACTCAAGAACTAGAAGTTGATGGTTGGGGTTATTGATCTTGCAAAGGCACCCATTTTTATTTTACACTTTATCACAGATCAAATAAGCTTCCAAAAGTTTTGCGGGGTGGCAAAAGTTGTTTTAGATAATCTCTTCTTTTGGTATCAATTGCTACAAATGCTAATTGATTGGATTCGAATTTGATGTTGATGAAATATGATCTGATTCTGATTATTTTCTTCATTCGTGCAGCTACTTCATCCTTTTATGTTCTCCTTGGAAGTTTACTTTTCAATATGATAAGATATACTAATGTTGATCTTGTTATGATGATGCAGAATAATTTTGCTGGTTCAACTTATGATGAGTTAATGCTGGACTTCGAGGATGTAGTGTTGAATCAGAGATCAAGTTGTTTGCCTGGTTCTAAATTATCAGGCTTAAAGGAAGACAGGATTCAGAGCCGAATACAACATCGGTTAACAGAACTTGAGGGTATTTATCGTAAATTATAAAATCATTCATTACATAAATCAATCGCTTTGCAACATTATTTACATCCCATTTTATGTTGCTTCCTCATAAGTCTATATGTTTGTTCTCCTGATCTCCTCTTTTTGCTATTTTCCACTGCAATTGTAGAAGATTTCCTGATAAAACATTGATATATACAGGACATTGTATGTGGCCTGTCTTGATCTTGCCAGCAACAAAGGAGTGAGGTGGTGGCGGTGGGGCACCCGACCCCCCTGAATTTTTAAAAAATATTATTAAATTTAAAATATCTTTCAATAAAATATAAAAAGAAAAATAATTTTAATCTTTCTTGACACGCATTATTATTCGGTAACTTGTTGGTTATTTTAAATATTAGCAATGAAGTTATGCAATAACTAAAAAATATGACGAAGAAAGATAAACTATGATACTGTATTCATATTTATAATTTATTTTTTTACCATAATTCGTGAATTCTAATATTGAAGCACTTCCCTATTCCATTTAGAGACATTCTCGTAAATAAAAATATATTTACTATATTGTATAAGTTAGACAATACGTATAAATGCTTTAATTATATTTTCCAAGCTCTTATCATTTCTTTTGATTACCATCATTCTTCATTCATAATATTGAAGCACTCCCTATTCGACATTCTAAATTTCATAAATTTATAAATAAAAATGTATTTACTGTATTGAAATATTGAATAAGTTATAAAGTACCTAAAAATGCTTTAATATACAAATTTCATTTTTTTTTTTTACATTAATCCTATTCATAAAACACTTGAAACTAAAAGTTGTAATTTGGATGGATGATGGAGTTACATTATATTAGAGAATAATCTAAAGAGAGAATGTTAATATTTTTTTAGTTTTTAACATTGATATTTTTGTATTGTTATTTTCGACATTATTTTATTTGCTATGAGCGAGAATTACTGAGAGTTTTGTTGAACCAAAACGGAAGGCATTTTGTTCCTTTTTAGTGAAAAAATGAGATGTTCCGACAATACTAAATTTAAATGAAATCGTTTGACTTTTTTTTGTATTGTGAATTGGCATTCCCGAACAAAATTTTGGGCTCCATCACCGCTGCTTTCCAGGGTGGTGTTTGTTGTTTTGTTTGGCTTTCTACTGGTTGTGCTGAGTTGACTTCTTTAGCTTATTTTCTTTTCTTCGTGACATTTCCACATTTCCTAGTTTAAAACTTATTAATTTTTAAACACACTGCTGATAAGACAAACACACACACACACACACACACACACTCATATTTGCATGTGTTCCTGATTGTGTGGAAATTGCTAAAATATACCTGTTTTTTCTTTATATGTCTTTATGTATAATCATTGCGTACATATATGTGCTTACTAAAGATTTTTATTCTTTTCATTTGAACAGAATTGCCCACAAGCAGAGGCGAGGATCTGCAGTCCAGATGCTTGTTTGAGCTTTATGGACTGAAGGTAGAGTTGATTCTTTTTAAAGACAAAGATATCTTGTAAAACTAGGTTGAAAAATAGCTCTGACATTTAAAAAAGGGTGAAAAGGTGGTTGGTCTTCTGGATTAATGTTGTCCTTTATTCAGCCCTCTGCAAGAGTATATTCTGTTGTTACTGTTAAGAATAAACTTCCCTGTATGAAGCTGCATATTGCTTGGAGTTGCCTTAACGGGTTATTGATATGAACCTATGCAATGGAAAAGCAATTTGAATGGTCACTGAGAATCCTGGTATCTGTCACGTATTTCCTAATGAATATAACTATTGTAAGGGGGGGGGGGGGGGGGGGTGATTCCTGTTGGGGGATGCAATATTTCTGTCAATTTGGCGAATTTCAGTGTTGTACCTAAATTGTTTAAAATTTCCTTCCCTGTTCGTGATGAAAGCATCTATCCTGATGTTTTCTGTGCCTAAACTTCCAAATCATGATGGTTCTAACTTTTGATTGATAATGGATTTCTTGCTTCCCAGTTAGCTGGAGCAAAGTCCGCTTTGAAGTGAGTTCTGAATATTGGCTTCGTCTGCATTGTGCAAATCTTGAGAAGCAGTTTTTTGATTGGGGCATGATGCGATTGCGTTGTCCTTTATATGGTATTGGAGATGCTTTTGCCGTGGAAAGTGATGATCCTTTGAGGAAGAAACGAGAGGCTGAGGTGAGGGTTCCTTTCTCCTTTTTAACAAATTTTGCGATGAGAGGTATATCTGCTGATGAATTCCTTAAAAGCTACCCGAGTAGCTACAGCTTCTTCACTAAAACCTTGTTGCCTTTTGAATTTTATTTTATTTTATTTGAACTCTACTTTATTGGTTGTCCCTGCTGCAGAGGTTATCGAGGTTTGAGGAGGAAGAGAAGAACCGTATGGAGACTAGTAAAAGGAAATTCTTTGCTGACTTACTTAATGCTGCATGTGAACTCCAAATACAAGTACAAGCTGCCCAGAAACGACGGAAACAGAGAAATGATGGTGTTCAGGCACAGCCTTGTTTTCACAAATTCTTGTTTAGACTTTCTTTAAGCAAGCAGTATGGCATGCAAACAATGCAATATTATATGGAAGCAGATTCTTAAAAAGGCAGTTTTTTTTAGCTAATATTCTGAATCATATTTGTTTCTCCCTTTGATTATGGAATATTGGTTTCAAGTATTATAGAAGGCAATGTTATACCTACATTATGAGTTTTGACTAGAACTAAACTTCAAATTAATCTCCTATATTCAATATTCGTTTTTCTTGTTGCTTAAGATATGTAAACTGCAACATATCTTGTGAAATTGTTGGGAAAGCTTCAGTTACGATTTCGCCATGCGATTAGTTTTGCTTAATATTTTTTTATGAGATGTTTAGTCTTGTAACCTAGTCAAACATAAGATTTTATTCTTTAGACATACTTCCCCATTTGAAATCTTATTGATTATAAAATTGATCTACAATCATTGAGTTCATTCAGGCAAAAGGCCACATGAGCTGAAAAAATGAGGTCCCAAGCTCTGAAAGCTGATGATCAAGAAGCTTACACAAAAATGGTTGAGGAGAGCAAGAATGAGAGATTGACAATGCTCCTTTGAAAAACTAATGATCTTTTAGTTCGTCTTGGAGCTGCTGTTCAACGACAAAAAGATGCTGAACATGACAGCATTGAACCCCTGGAAGGCTCAGATGCAGACTTGCCTGAGTTATCTGCTTCAAGGGCTGATACGCCAGCGCAATCAGTTGCAGAAGATGAAGAAATTGATGATGAATCTGATAATGAAGTAAAGGCAGGTGATTTACTAGAAGGGCAGCGGAAGTACAATTCTGCTTGCACTCTATACAGGAGAAGGTAATTTATGAATATATTACAATTTTCTTTGTAATTTGCAACTTTGGAATATATTTCCATATTGAATCCATTTGGAAGGTGAATGGTTGGTGCGTGTGTTCATGACGAAACATCTTATCTAGCATCTTTCATTTTACAGGAATAGGGTCAGTATAGAACTCTCTTCTTTTCTTATACCCCCAAACCAAGGTCAAGATTTTTTGTCATATGTATGTGCCTTCCAAATTATGAAAATTCGCAGCACTCGGATATTAATTATAATTTTCATAGATTCTCAGTTATTTATAAATGTTGATCTAACCTGGCAAAGGTGACCGAGCAACCAGCAATGCTTCAGTGTGGAGAGCCAAGGTCTTATGAATTAGAGGGACTCCAATGTATGCTGTCCCTATTCAATAACAATCTAAATGGAATTTTAGCTGATGAAATGGGGTTGGGTAAAACAATTCAGACCATCTTTTTGATTGCTTATCTCATAGAAAACAAGGGTGTGACTGTCCCACACTTGATTGTGGCCCCAAAAGCTGTCCTGCCTGATTGGGTTAATGAATTTACTACTTGGGCTCCTAGGTATGAGTTGAAATCTCACCTGAACAAGTAGTTTATGGATACTTCAGTACTGATGAATGTTCTCTATGTTTCTGCATTACTGTCGTTCTTTATGATGGACGTCAAGATGAAAGAAAGGCCATTAGAGAAGAATTAACTGGAGAAGGGAAGTTCAATGTTTCGATTACCCATTATGATCTTATTATTAGAGACAAAGCATTTTTTAGGAAAACTCACTGGCACTACCTGGTTGTGGATCGACTTAGGAATTTTGATTGTGTTCTTGCACGGACTCTGGTTTCAGGGTACGCTCTCTGAGAACTTTTATCATTCTTCTCACGATTGGTGGTAGACTCTTTGGGTTTATGAAATAATGCAGCTTATTATGCTTATTTGGGGATTATGTATGTTTTTATCATGAGGCGAGCCTGTTCACCGATGCCAACTAACTATCATTTGATTGTACAGCAGCGTTGGTACGAAGATTACTTACTGATCAAATGGTTCAATTTTAAATGATTCTCTAATTGATTTTAACAGCTATCGAATACGGTGGAGACTTCTCTTGTCCGGTACTCCCATCCAGAATAGCTTGCAGGAACTGTGGTCCCTACTTAATTTTCTCCTCCCTAGCATATTTAATTCAGTTGAAAACTTTGATGAGTGGTTTAATGCCCCCTTAACAGATGAAGAACAGCTCTTACTCATTCGTTGTTTGCATCACGTATGACTTGGTTCCTTACATACCTCTTATTTTATGCTACTAGGCATTTTTATTAATTAATCTTCTTACCTTCTGCCTGTGTTTTTGCAGGTCATTAGGCCATTTATATTGAGGAGGAAAAAAGACGAGGTTCAGAAGTTCCTACCCAGTAAAATTCAGGTCATACTAAAGTGTGACTTGTCTGCATGGGCAGAAAGTATATTACCAGCAAGTGAACGAAATGGGAAGGGTTGGTCTTGCTCATGGTGAGCATTCTCTTTTATTATTCTTTCTCCGCGTTCTTCTTCTCTTATCTAACGATGTGGCTATTCTCATCGACCACTGCTTTGCTTTAATAACATTTCCTTTCAAGTTTTCCCTTGCAAACTCCACTTACCACCAATATTTCCCAATTAATCTTTGACTTTGACGAATTGAAATACTTCAGTAACTTTTAATTTTATAATTTTGGTCAGTTAACCTGCATTAGAAGGTAAAATATCCGCTTGACACTAGCGTGACGGATTCTGATTGGTCAACTGGATTTTCCACCTCTTATAGCTGGTTATGGAACGACAATGCAAAAAAAAGTTACAGGACTATTTCATTTCTTGAAAGTTGAAATTGAAATATGGATAACTAACGGGACTAATAAAACCTATTTTCCCTAATTAGTCTTGTGGAGGGCTAAGTCTCTTATTATATGAATATGCAGATAGTGGTCGCTCCAAAGGTCTACAGAACCTGACAATGCAGCTCCGGAATTGTTGTAAGCACCCATACTTGTTTCTTGGGGATTACTTGATGCAAGGAGTGAAGACATTGTCAGGTCATCGGGAAAGTTTAATTCATAGAGCTAGACATTGAGTTCTTTCTCCCTAATGATTCGTCTCATGACCATACTTGGAGATTATATATCATTAAAGGGTTTTCAGTTTCTCAGGCTTGATGGAACTACTAATACTGGTGATAGAGGCGAATTCACCTTACTTTATATTTCTATTAAGCACTCGAGCTGGAGGACTTGGACTGAATTTACAAACTGCAGACACTGTTATTATATTTGATAGTGATTGGAACCCTAAGATGGACTAGCAGGCAGAGGATCGGGCCCATCGTATTGGACAAGGTCAGAGTTTTTGTTCTTGTCAGTGTTGGTTCAATTGAAGAGGTTATCTTAGAAAGAGCGAAGCAGAAAATGGGTATCGATGCGAAGGTCATCCAGGCTGGATTGTTCAACACAACTTCCACAGGTTTGTCATTTCCTTTTCCCTTTTTAAGGACTGCAAAATTTTATCATGCGATAATTTAAAGAAGGTGACCATACATCTATTTTGACTGCAATCAAGGGGTGCTCTTTACAGAAAATGTTGTTTAAGTTTTTAATACTGGATTGACTTCTTTTGTCTGTATTCTTTCCCTTCTACATTCATAATTAGATAAACACTACTCCTTCCGTCCCAATTTAGATTACCCATTTCAAAAGGGCACAAATTTTAAGAAATGAATTGTTTATTAATACTTTTGAGTATAAAGTAGCTTTTTAGGAATTGTTTATTAATACTTTTGAGTATAAAGTAGCTTTTTGGGGGTTGGGTTTGAAAAAGTGGTATTGCTTTTTGCCATTTTATTCATTTTTTGGGGCTTTTGGGTAAACAAAATTGAGACAAAGGGAGTACTACATTTTTGCTCATAGATAACTGAGCCTAGATAACAGATATTATCAAATCAGTTATCTGTAATTTTTATATCCGTAATCTAGGTAATATCCGTTATCTATTAAAAAGGAGCTCGCCCATAGATAATTGATTTTTCTCATGGTTATCTAGGTTTGGTTATCTATGTAATTACTCATTTTAAAAAAATAAAAATTAAGTTAAAATTTTACTCTTAGATGACTTTTATGAATCAGTTATTTGGTTATCTATGCTATAAAATTTTTACTTTTCAATTGTGTGTAAAATTATTACCATTTCCTTTATTATATATTATTCAACACTTAAAAAGAAAAAAAAAATCTCAATTCCATTGTTGCCCTAACTAGCAAACCACCCCGTCCACGGTCCTCTGCCGCGACGCCCTCGGCCGCTACGCCACCGTGAAGCTCTCTGCCGCTACGCCACCGCGAAATCGTACACAGCGCTCCCCAGCTCCGTCTTTTTCCCTTCCTCCCTCCGCCTTCTTCCCCGTCTCCGCCTCTGGCGCGATGTCTCCTTGGGACGCTGCCCCCACCGCATCCAGAAGCGGCCTCCGCCAGGCGCGAGCCCTAAGCCGTGATGCCTTTAGTGTTTCGCTCTTCCCCGAAAGCCTGTGCCTCTCAATTGAACAAACATCGAAGCCTGAGTAACAAATAGTAAGACCAAATTTTCACTCATCATTGTTTCGTTTCTTAGTATTTGGTACTAACTTTTGGTATTTAACTTCCTTGTTTGTAGCGATTATTTGTCCAAAACTCCTTTTAATTGGAGACTCCTCTGTTGGCAAGTCTTGTCTTCTACTCAGTTTCGCTGTACGTTTCCTCATACGTTTCTTAGTTTAATCTTGTTCTTTGTTAAATAATCCGTCAAAGAATGGGTTGGGCCATGGGTAGGAAGGGGCCGTTTGTATAATGGGATTTCTGGTTTGAATTAATTATTTTATCGGGTCAACTATACATCTGTAGTCATGGGTTATGTTTGTGATTTTTGTTGTATTCACTTTATGGAATGGATGATTCAAGATTAGAAGTGACGTTTTCAGTTCTGATGATGATGATTATAGGGTGATTCATATGTCTAGTTGATTTTGTAAGTTTTCTAGATTTTCTATGTCATTTTGTGCTTGCTTGATAGGTATTGAGCCTTAAAAAGGATATATATATGTTGTTCTTTGTATTTATGCATGTTTTCTAAGATCAATGGGATCTAGATACCATGTTAGAGACCAGACTGCAAAACACAAAAAGACAAAGTCTCTTGTAAGGAAACTGATCTCTGCTCCTTCTCATTGAGCATATATAGAGCATGCTTCAATAAGACATGTTTCCTGAAGTTATGTTTGACCAAAAAATACAACAGTCAAGCTTTGGCCAACACATAAGATGATATCTTAGAAAATTCTCAATCTGCTGTAACGTATAAGCTTATTAATTGCATTGTCAGCTCACCAAAGTGTATCCAGTGATCCATCAATCCATGTACTCATTGTTGGGAAAATAGGGGTGCTCGGGAACTATTCGGGATGAAATTTAAATACGAATTTAAATACAATTATTACTAGCATGAATTAATCCTAATTAATTCAAATAATAATTCCAACAACAAATTTAACATCATGCATGTTGAATTAATTCACATAAAATCTAGGCGGAATAAACAAGAATTTATGTGACTTACGTACCTTTTGTAGAATTGACCTTTGAATAAACGGGATAATCACGATCACGCTTTATCAACCCAAAAACCTTCTCAAGTATTTCCCTTTCGCCTTACTTGATCACCGGTGGAAGATGCTTTCAAGTAATTTAAATAACTAAGGAAAAAGAAAAATATCTATGCTCTTAATTTTTCCAACACATGGAATTATGTACTTGGGGATGGAATAATCACCCCCTATTTATAATTAGGAGTGGCCGAAAATTAGTGGTATATGGGCCTTGGAGAAAATCTTTTCTTAGACTCTAAGAAATCTTGAATATATCTCATATATTATTTTCTCCATAATAAAATATTCCACAAATATCTCACTCTCCTAAATATAGGGCAATTTTCGAAAAAAATAGGATCAAAGCACAAGATTTGGATCTTCTTGAATATATGAGATAATCTTGTATTCCAAGAATACTTATCTTCCATAATATCTTTCCAAGAAAATCAACAAAATCTTTTCTCTCCTAATTTTGCATTTTTCGAAAAATATAAGAAAAATCAGCATTATTATTTTCTTTTTATTTTAATCACCTTATCATTATTGGGCTACTTGAGGGGCCTTTAAGGAGAATTAAGATTGGACCTCCTAATGGACTTCTGAATTTCAATATTGAGCCCCAATATAATTCAATCCATTAATATTAATTATTACCACTAATAAATTAATATTGCACTATCCATCTTAATCCATATTACGATAATATGGGCTCTCGGTTATTATTTTCCGCGTTTAAGATTATCAAGTCCATTAATTAATTAAGTTTCTGAATAGCTCTAAATTAATTAATATATTTCACCTTGGAGTAAAGACAGCTCAACATTATTATCCGTACCGAAGAAACTGATTCTTCACTTCCAAGATTTGGTACGATAAAACTTTTGAGCCCACCAAGGGGACTAATCATACGAGCCGTACTCGCACGCGTTTCTCCGTATTAAATCTTAGCAACCGTCGTATGATTAATATTACTGCCCAAAGCACAAGGTTCGAAGTCACAATGATTCTCACCCAACATGAATCAAAGCAGTAACCATTAAGTACACACGGTCCTATTTAAGTGACGGAGATTAAGAAATCAACAACCACTGAGGTCTAATTCTTCACATTTCAGAACAGAAGAATTTATCCTCGCTGTAGGTCCTCTTCAACACATACTAAATGTGCTAGTGCAATCTCTTAGTCAAGACAGACCAATCTGAGTCTTACACATCGACCTTTCACGGCGGATTGTTCAATTCCACCTAGGTTGTGAAAATGTACGTTTAGTTACAAGGAAACTGTTAATGTTATCTTCCGTGATCGGGTATCACCACATTAACTACAATGTAACTAGTACTATTATGAACTGTTTGCAATAAATATTTAACATTCAATCATATCTAAAGCAAATGCGATAAAAGAATTATTCTCATAAAACAAGTGTTTGATACACGAGTTATACAAAGTAAAAGCATACTTTCACGTATAACTCCAACACTCATAAGGTTTAAACTTTAAAGTGCCATTAACTTGGTCCAATGTGTGTTTAACGTGGGTGGCAGCTAGTAAAGAATAGTCCACATTTATGAATTATTTTAGCACAGGAAAGATGATGGATTACAGATATCTTGGCTATATCCAGAGTTAGTTTAGCCAAGGGATTTATTGCTGATTATGTTTGATTGTTGCATAGTTGTAAGAACATCTGTGACTTCTTTTTTGACGATTTCCTTTTAAAGGCAGCACTAATACTCATAATCTTCATTTTCACCCTGATTTAGGTTTGGTTCTCAGTGAGTTTTTCTAAAAAAAAAAATTTATCTTTTCTGATTCCGTTCTTTGTCCCCTACAGGATTCAGTATCTTCTAATTGCAAGAATGTTGAGATTGATTAGGCCCTTGATGCATGTTCAGCAATATCGTGCATTTGTTGCAACATTTTTATTACCCTGATACCAAGTTTAAAGCCACATCTGGGAACCATATTGTGTGTCTTATGCATTTATTGCTAGATGGAAGTACAGGTACTTGATTGCTTTTTACATCTTTATATCCTGTTCATGTTCTTCTTCTCTATTACTTCTAACTAGCTTGTAATTCCACAACTTGAAAGTAAAACTAGATAACAATTTCATCTAAGCACACGGTCCATTGTTTTGGGGGAGATGGCTGAAAGCCTGAGGTGGGGATGATTTCATTTTCATGCTTGATTCTACTTGTGTGTTAGATGAAAGTTCCTTAAATAGAATTTGTTGTGCCATCCACATTATTATTACAGCTCATAGTTTATGCATGTTCAACTAATATGTTTTTGCGGGAACCTAACTAATATATTTTGTCATATTTCACAATTAGTTTGAAGCATAATTGATGATTGTGTGCATGTTTTTTTTTACTTTGTGGGAATTCTGGAAACAAGAGGTAGACTAGCAGTACGAGATACAATGACTTCAAGATGTTTAGTTTTGTGAGTAGGTTTCAGTAAAAGTGAATAGGGATCACTGTACTGTGGTAAATTGAATATGAAGGGAAATCAGAATCTTTACCTTTCCAAGTGTTCAAACACCTGTGTTCATGTGTGTGTCAGTTTTTAGTTTTAATTTTTCCAAATTGTGTTTCAAAAGCTTCTTTGGACTCTGTCATATACGATCTTGCGAATTTGAACTGAACTTTCCATTTTACCACTTCAGGGCCAAGGCATGATAAGCTTTATACATCTGGAGAAAACGTAAATGCTGCAGATATTGGTGAATATGCAGATGCAATCCTCGATGCTTGCTGCCAAAATATTGCTTCTGATGATGAGATATGCCACTATGTGGTGGAGATGTCTGTTCTTCTGGTCACTTTAACTCAGCAAAATACAAGCAGCGGCGAATAGCATGGCTAACACACTGTGAGCCTTTGTTCAATGGCATTGGTCTCATAATACTTGCCCATTCAGAACTCTTTTCCATCTTTTCTATAAATGGATGCACTCTGATGATAATCAAACTGTTTTACAGGTAAGCTTATTTTTCATTGTGCATGAATATATATGCTGTTAAATAACAAAAGCTACCCTACATACTGAAAAATCCTAATATATTTTGAAATTACAAATACTGACTTTCTGCAAATAATCTCTTGATATTTGTATCTTTCTTACAATAACTTGTAAACATCATTTTTTTTCCTTTCTATAAAAAAGTAAGTTTTAAGGGAATTTAATGCTCCTTAGCTTGATTAAACTCATAATTATTTTCCCAACACTTTGAATTTTACTCCACTTCTCATATACTGGTAACTAATAGTTCTGCATCTCGCTTAATTTTCTGCTAGGTATAAGATATATTCCTGCACACCTTTAAAATTCTAATTGTTCCTCTAATACAACTTCAGGTTCTGGAACGAATGGCTACTGTTGTGAGACTTACATGGATAAGGAATTCTCCGTACATTGAAAGGTAACTGTTATGACCATCACTACATACCAGTGACATGATATGAGGAGCATCTCAACACCAAAATTATTTACGTAAAAAAGTGTCTAGTCTTATGTCTTTCAAGAAAATATAAATGCATTTAATCCAATGGAACGTCATGTTAGATTACAATTAGATGGAAATTTGTTTTGTCTGGTTGTATCATAAAATTATACACGTACGATGTTGATGCTTGGATGATTTAGAGACGATATGTGCTACACTTAATTGTTCATCAGTATTATACTTTAGTTTCCCAGGTGTACTTGAATAGGGTATCTTGTTTTGTAAGTGTGACTAATTAAATTGCTTTGCATATATAATATTTTTATTGCTGTAAAATTGATTATAATAACAATTTGCATTTATGAAGAGCAAGAAAATTGGCAAAGAGAATCATGGGACCAAATGTGTTGCAGATTCATGTATCTGATTTATTGATTATATTTGTGTATTTAGTGCAGAGCGATTTTCAAATGAAGTACGTACTTAGCAAGAAATTGGATTCCAGATGTTTCTTGATGGATGTGTTATATTTGTAGCTAGTGAATATTTGAGTATTAATATGTAAGTTTAACTTTTGGATACAATTGAGATTATTGTTTTGATGAAATTTTTTTAATGTTGAGATATTTTGCAATTTAATGAATGTATTGACTTTTGTTTAGTGTTTCTATTGTGTATATTTTAATTTTTTAATTATAGAAATAAAAAAAATGGACAAAATAAAAATATTTATTTAATTATAAATAAATTATAAAAGATAGAATAGATAACGGATATATGTATAATTAGATAACGGATTTACACAGTTATCTATGAGTGAGATATGATAAGTGGGGTGCTCATAGATAACGTTATTTATTGGTTTATATCTGTTATCTATGAGGGAGGAGTATAGATAACACCTTCCTAGATAACTGACCATTTCGCTTATAAATAACATATATTATATGTTATCTATGAGCGAAATTGTAGTAGTGAAGTAATAAATGTACTGGGAAGAAAGTTGGGGATAGATGAGAAAATTAGAGAAGCACATTTAAAATGGTATGGACGTGTGCACAGGACACCTTTAGGTGCCCTTTAGAAATACATGGTTAGTCAATTTGGGAGAACCCAAAGAAACTTGGGATTTTATTATGTTAGACACCCTGTTGAGTTGTCTGATATCAGATATGCTCTATAAACCATCAGATCTAAAATATAATAAAATCTAATGGTTTAGATTTGACGACCTGCAACCTATTGAGTTAATCATCTAATTTTCTATCGAGTTGCATCGAGTACTATCGAGTTGTGTCGTATTATTCCATTATTATATTAAAATTAATAGTTTATATAATTATTAATTTACAAATTTATCCTTCTTTCATTTACGATTAAAATCTTTTTTAATTAATATGTAATCATCAATATTTTGGAAAGATTAAGATCGTAGTATTCATCTCCTTCCCCGCAGAATTGAGACGCACGCCACAATCATATTTCTTCATCGCCCGTTCATAGAGAGGGGAGATGCACCATCTCATGACATGAAACAGTTTCACACAAGACATACTTTTTAATTAACACACAAACATAGACAATTGATACAAAATACACAGATACATCTACGATTGCTTTGATGTACCATGTAAACAGGTGATTCCCTATTGACAGTCGTTGCAGATTTGTATTATGGGTTTAAGTTTTGTGTATCAAATTAAACGATGGCGTGAATAATTTTTGCTTCGATTTAAACTTTAAAAAAAACACATTGGGATGCAGTTAAATGAATGTATGGATGGTCTCAAGTGCTGTTATAACTTATACATGAAGATTTTAATAATTAATTACATCTCAGGGGTACGCAAACGAGGCTCGGTCTCTTTGAATCAATGAAGGGATTTAAAGTAAAACCAATTTATATTTTATTGGTAAGTTTGCATATATGTGCAAAAGATGGATTAGAGTATCGCGGCACGAACCCTAGGTTTCTTCACATAAGTGAATTGGGAATACTAGAAGATCTTGAACCAAGAGTAAGCTTCAGAGTGAGGCCTTGAGGGAAGCATAAGTCCGTCAAGTTGCCCCACATTCCCAGGCCAAAAGAAGAAGAAGATGGATTAGAGTTCTAATGATGTAGTTGATTAGGTTCTAATCAATGTTTGAATTTTAATTTAAGTGTGAGGTTTCATTGAAAAAATAATTGTAAAGCAATTTTAATTTGTTTAGGTTGTACGTGCATATTTACAATTTGTCTTTTTAAAAATGGGGGGTAGAATAGTAAATAATAAATTATAAATTAAAATATAATTTTAAAATATTGAATTTATACAACAGGTAGCATGTCAGTATGATAACCTTGTCTAATATCAGCAACTCAACAGGTTGTCTGACCTAAGAAAAACCCAAGAAACTTGGAAATAAAAGTATTATATTAAAGGGAAAATAATATTTTCAGTCTGATAGGTTACCCCTATTTCGGTTTTAGTTGTCAACTTTTCATGAATTGAGCTTGAACGAATATTTATGGTTGGTTGAAGACAATATTGATGCTATTTTTCATTTTGTATACAGCACAAGATCGGAGAGAAATGCTGGAGGAAATCATGCGTAAAGGTACAAGTGCACTTGGAACAGATGTGCCAAGAAATCAACCGTTTGGCAGCCCAAACAGACGAGGAGTTCTGGTTATTCGAGAAAATGGACAAGGAGAGAAGACAGAAGGAGAATTACAGGTCCCGGAGGTGCCAGATTGGGTTTACATAACTGCATCTGATATAAATGCAGCCACGATGATACCCCCGTGACTGGAAAGAGAATTAGAAAGGAGGTAATCCGGGAGGATACTATTTAGTGATTCACAGTAGATGAGGAGAGGAGACGATGGGTCTAAGCATTCGAGCAAAAGGAGGAGAGAGAATCCACTAGTTTTGGACAATGAAATGCGTAAGGGCAACATTGTCAATAATGTTGGTGGGGAGAAGAAGGTTCTAGAGTTGAAGAGTGAAACAGACATCTCAGAAGTTGAAATCTGAAGATGAGAGTTTTTAGAAACGAGAGCAGCTCCATCATTTTCAAGATTCAGATTCACATGTTTGTGGAGAGCCGAGCTTCTTCAGAATTCTACATTGGGCAATAGTAATATTGTTGTGAAAATGAAGAATTTTGGAAGGAAGCAGCTCACAAACAGCCTGTGCAGCTTCCTTGGATATCCCATCTTTCATCAAATAAAGTTCCTTCTGAGATTTTAAGGCATTGTCTTGATGAGCTTCCGAGAAGATCTTGATGACATCAACAGCTTCGAAATCAACTTCCTTGAGTTGGTTCTTGATCCTAGACCAAAGCTTCGGTTGGTGTATGAATTCCCAGGATCTTGACCAGCATCAAGTTAAATTTCATTCAGAAACAGAGTTAAAAGTAAACAACAAGGCACCTTTGTACACAAGTTAAAACTTCAATATCAAAACCAAGAATACATATGTATAATCAAATACTTTCCGCATAAATTGTCCCAAACATAAAAAATAAAGCAATGCCCAATGCCAGTGAGTCCTCCGCAATAACTCATTTTTTTACCATAATAAAAATTTAATTAGTTGTTAATTGTACATATTTTTCCCACGGGCTATAATTTTAGATTTTGATTTTGAGTAATCTTCAAATTTTGCAGCTATAATGTCTAAGTGTGACTCGTGTCACATCCACGTTTCTAAGGCAAACACTTATCCAATTAAGACACATTCAGATAGTGGATTAACATGTACGTGAGAAAAAAATGTTACGAGTAACTTAGCAACACTTAGGAATAGACTAGTCATACATGAAAATTAAGACTATATAATACTAAGGTAAACCTAGAAATCCATACATAGTTGTGAAAGTTGGTTTATAAACGATAACACAAGTCAATACTTATTTCATTCCTTACAAAAAGCTTAAAACTTAGTAAATTGATTCAACAGAGTTTGTGCAGTCTGTCACACGTCTATTTCATTGCCAACGGTACTTGAAAAAGTTAAAGTAGAATCACGAGTCTTCTCTTGGAGGAGAAGCCCATTAATGTATAAATAAATGTATTAAAAGACCAATCAACATGTTAACCAAGAATACTTCAGGCCTATAGGTCTAACTCAATTTAAATAGAAATGGTCTGTAAACCCATCTTAATACACACAGAGTATAGTTAGCAGACTTGACATAATTAACACAGAGTAATTTTAATACAACACACAATAAATCTAATACATTTATGACACAAAAAATTATCTTAGAAAATCAGTGTCTGCTAAACAGGTAGTAATAAATAAATCTAATGCACACACTTAATTATTTGAAAATTAGTATCTCCGTATGCGTATGGCTCTCCCACACAGTATAGTAGCAGTAGTTGGCGATCACCTTTATGAAAACATTCTAAAGGGTTCTCCGCCCAGTGCAAGAGATTATATCCGCTCAGAAGCCCTATCTTATTCCGAGATTTGAGTTATCTCTTTTTTGACTTCCTTTTTAGTGCAAATAGATATTCTTTCTTTCCTGACTTAGCAGTTGAGCCCTGGAACCTGTATTTGGGCTTTTAGCCTCGTAGCAGATGGAAAAGCTGCCTTACAAAGACAGTGGTCAATACCAGAGTCAGGGCGAAATCGTGTGAATCTCTTATCCAATGCTTTCATCGTACTCATTTCGTTCCTTTCCTACTGCATGAACCCCGTGGGTCTCTATCCTGCCTCAGTCTCCTCTCGTCTCCTTTCTTTCATTCCGCGACTGGTATCGAATCAAGAAACGGAAGGGGAGTCCCTTCGCTTAAGGGTTAGTTATGAGTTATGGCTTCTAAGGCAAGAAGACTTTCAGTCAGTCGTTTTATAGGTCTCCCTCTATCGACAAATCGGATGGATGTGATGAAGGAAAGACGAAGTCACTAGTCCCGTTAACATGATAATCACGGCGTAAGGTATAAATGGGTATCGAAATCAATTTTTGCATTAATAATTACATTATACAGGTTGACCCTTGGACTAGTCATATTGTATTATTATAGTACTTTGACCGATGGGTGCATATTTCGTATACGTATATAACTATTTAAAATAAAAGAAAAGTAACCCATGATTCGTAGGTAACACATAGCTTCCACGCTTGCACGAAGGCGTATAAGTCAGTCTCTCTCTTGACGGCGGCGACTTGTTTGGTTTGGTAGGACCCAAGAACTTCCTTTTTTTCATCACCGGATGATGAGACATTGGCTTCCTAGGGCGAGAAAGCTCCCGCTGATATAGGGAGGGCTGGGGAATGGCCGTACCTAAAACGAACTATTGGCAGTGGAACAAAAGATATGGCTAAGCGCATACACACGAACCTGCGATGAAGCTGCCCTCTAATAAGAATAATAACGCGTGGCTTCGTATATGGGGCTTGCACATGCCGAGGAAAATTATGAACTAAAAACGAAAGGTGTGAACGGGCAGTGAACTACCTGATAGATCGCCCGATCCTGGCGAAACTGGTGGTATCTCTGATTTGCCTACACGGCCTTTTTATTCTAATCAAATTGTTCAAGCTCAAAAGGGCATGTCATGGGGAGATTCCCAAAATAAGGACCCAGGCGCATTTTTTTCACTTCTTTTTTTAGCCGGATGGAAGACCCCCAACCAATTAAGTAGTGGATTTTTCATCCAGTACATACAAGACTGCCCATTCGATTGAACAAACAAAGATCTCCTTTCTCCTCGATCCAAACATTGTTGTGAATGAGAACAGCCCATTCGAGAAGTCCATGTTCAACGAACCAATGCAAGAAAAGAGGTACAGACCACACAACCAGGTACTCCAGAGTGGAGAAATGAATCAATTGGGGCTTACCAAATAAAGAAGGGGAATTGGATTATGAGAGCCGTTGGCATACGAGAAGTTCCACTCTGACAGAGAATCTCAAAATTTGAACAAAGCTCCTGTGCAAGAAGAAGCTGAAAGGGACGAGGCTGGGGATACCAAACCGCTAGGTTTTACAAAACAAGCTCTAGTGAAACGTGAGCAAGTCTACGGATTAGGTGTGACAGATGTACAGGAAGATAATTCATATGGCGAATCCGAGGGAAACCAAGACCCAGATCAGACAGAGCAAGATAAACAACCAACAGATGCCTTCCTGCCAACATCTTCATTCATGGATCAATGGATTCGAATATCGTGGTGGATGTGGAAGATCTATGCAATCGCTCTATCTCGGGCAAGGCCGTATTCATGGACTACTCACTTCACTCATGCGCTAAAAAAACGTAGACCCGGCCCTTCGATCGCATCCCTTCGCTGGCATTTCTCCATCTAAAGTGCAAATCCTTTTATCCGCCTTTAAGAAAGAAGCATCGCAGTTCTGAAAAGGTTTCTCTATTTGAACCTCTACTCTGGGATTTATCCTCTTCCACAATAGTTCCCTTTTGTGAAAGGAGAAGTTCTTTCTACCATTATACCATTACCGCACTTGAAACTGTAGCTAAATGACTGTACTTTGTGTACCACGTAGTGCCAGTCGCCCTATTAGTATTTGTACAAAACCCTCTCTGCCTTCAGTCTCAATAATTCCATTCCTTCTCTCTGTAGCATATTGAATCCTAATACTCATGGAGTATAGCTCTACGAAAGAGAAAACCCTCCCTTATACAACATCTACACCGGGCTCTCTTGTTAACTATGACTGGACTGCATTTAAAACATAGAATGAATTAGGTTGCAAAGTGGCTGGAGCAGCCTTCGCGGGGACAGAAGGCGAGACCCCTCCACTCTGTGTGTGAAGGAAGAAAACCACGGCACACGAAAACTAAGTCAAAAGAGACCTGTGCGCTTCGTCACGAATAGCTTCCTTTCTGATGATCTTTCTTGACTCAAATGCTGAGCTGCCTCGCGCCGCAAGCGAAGTACGACACCTATCTGATATTGATGAACTAAGGCACGCTTTTGACCTCCTTCCTACTGGCAAATTCCCCCCTTTTGACTTATCTAGTCTATTCCTTATTACTAGCCTCTTATGCCATTTAGTGTTAGTGCGCAGTGTAGGGAAATGCTCCCCCATCTTTTGCATGCTTACGACGTAAGCCAACCGGGCTCTTCCTGAGATGAATTACTTTGATGGAACATCTCCTACTATGAAGAAGAATATCATATAAAAATAGAATGGAAACTTACGGCCGATGAATAGCATTAATAGGGGACTGGCCCCTCTTGTCTAGGTCCTTCCCAGCCGCTAAAGTAAAGGAAAAAGAGGTCAAGGAGCCTGTGCCAAGGGGCTTTGATAGGCCGATGCCCCTGGTTTTCTCTTTTTTGTCTCTGTTATGCCACTTTTGACAGTGATGTGAAGATTTCCCCCCTTCCTCTTTATGTAAAAAGGAAGAAGATCAGGAATAGTGGATCTATGAAGAAGGCTTAGCCGCTCTTTCTCTATCTCTACATCTTGGCATATCTATGAATCTAAAATTGGCATTGGTGTTATTACATTAGCAATATATGCATACATATTCATTCTCGAAAGCTTGCTAAAAGTGATTCCCTCGAGAGAGCTTGCAAGTCCAAGATCTGGTCTTCTCTTTCTCTTTCTTTAGCGAGGGAGTACTCTGCGGGGAGTCTTTGAGGTTCCGATGGCCGAGAGAGCGATTGGCCCACTCCTCTTTGGTTAGGAATTTATTGTCTGCGTGACCTACCTTCATCCGAGGAAGATAAAGCCGATACCGATAGCCCTACTCTTTGCCCGGTTTTCCTTACTATCCTCTTTTCCTCTCACCCGGACCCGGTTCTGGTTCAGGAAAGGGTCAACGCAAGGATCTTACTTCGAAGCAATCTCTGGAGTTTTCCCTTATCCGAACGGGTCTTGCAAGAAAAGAAAATTTCATATTGAGCTCCAAATATACGCTATTGGGATGGGATGGCTCCTACTAGCCCCCCCCCCCTAAGAACCGCACGTGCGAGTTCCCCCGCATACGGCTCAAGTGGCGGAGGCCTTTCCTTCGCGCTTGGTAAGCGCTTCGCTGTAGCCAAGCTTCGACCGCGACTGCTCGTCGCTTCTGGCCGCCTTATTCCGTCACCCGAGATCCAAGTCAGCACCGGCAAAGATCTCTTGATTCCTCGCGGCCGGGCCGGCTTGGAAGCAAGCTACCTCTTGCCTATCTCACTCCCTCCTTTTAATAATAAGGTAAGCTTCCAAAGCTCCTTCATTTAGCTGGGTGAGCCTTCGCTTTTTGGATCGTCTTCTGCCCAATGCGGTACCCCCGTTTTTTTGGTTCCCATTGGGTTTACCTTGTTCACAGGTCGACCCCATGGCAGCAAGAAAAGGCGATCTTGTGCTATACTCCGGTGATCTCTTTCCTACCGAGGCACGCAAACTCCCATCGTGTCCCAGATCACATTCCGTGAATCGAAAGGGGAAGCCTACTCATCTATCAGCTCCTCTCGTAGATCGGTGCGGTTTTACAAAGCGTCTAAGCACAGTTCACTCACGTTGATCAATCAAGAGGTTTGCCGCCACTCCTTGTTGTATCATACACTTCTTGCATTCTTTCCCACGCTTCATACCTCCTCTTTATTCTTAAGGTAAGGTAAAGGGCCAGGCATGGTGGGGTAGGAGCATCCAGTCGGCAATCTTTTTGCCTTGACCAAGAAGTCTTATGTCCTCCGAGTCGCACGGCGTTTTAACCGAAAGAACTTCTTGCGCAATTCATGCCTTTCTGTTTTTATGACCACAAATTCTTTCTTGATTTTCATTTCAAATTGTTCTCTGGACTTTTTCTCAATATGAGGTGATCGTAACACAGTATATAAGAATACTTCAGGCCTATAGGTCTAACTCAATTTAAATAGAAATGGTCTGTAAACCCATCTTAATACACACAGAGTATAGTTAGCAGACTTGACATAATTAACACAGAGTAATTTTAATACAACACACAATAAATCTAATACATTTATGACACAAAAAATTATCTTAGAAAATCAGTGTCTGCTAAACAGGTAGTAATAAATAAATCTAATGCACACACTTAATTATTTGAAAATTAGTATCTCCGTATGCGTATGGCTCTCCCACACTTGTGTAACATTTTTAATAAAAAGTGACACAATCTCACAACAAAGACCTACTCTTAATAAATAATTATAAATAATTTGCCCCTTAGCGCCCGTGCTGGGAAATAGCCCATCCAAATCATTGTTTCATTATGTAATAAGCATAATTAGTTAAAGATGGTGAGTTCTTTACTGTATTTGCATGTAAATACAAGAAAGAAAGAGTTATGAATCAAAGTTAAGAAATGGCCTACTTCGGGAAAAGGCATTGGAATAAGTTAATGGAAGGGTTTCAAAGAATACAGAAAGCAAGAGAGACTCTGAAGGAGAAAATGGAGAGAGGACAAACATCTCAGCAAGGAGGTGGACAAGGTAGCGTTTTCGGTTTCGTTTTCGTTTTGTACGTCTGTTTTTTTTTTTTTTTAATACTCTACTCTGTTTGTTTTTTGTGTATACATAAAACGTGGTATGCGGTTGGATTTGCTTGTTTTTGTGGTTTAAGCGGTTGGATTATTTGCATTTTTTTTGTGGGTTTACGTGGTACGCGGCTGGATTTGCTTGTTTTACGCGGTTGTTTCGGTTAGTTAGATGTAATTTTTAAAAATTAAATGTAGATGAAACAGACTGAAACACGCTGTTATTTTTTAACCAAACATTTTTGGGAAGGTGCTAATTGAATTTTACGTAATTAATTACGGTTGTTGATTGAGTTATTTATGTAAGTAGTGGGTGATTTGGATGATTGAGTTATTCATGTAAATAGTGGGTGTTTTGGATGATTGAGTTATTTATGTAGATAGAAAATTCAGCATGGTAAATGTAAATCAGGAAAAAAAAAAGGCTTACAAAATTCAATAACATAGAATGACTTTCATGCCGGAAAGTTTGGGTATCATATAAGGACTTGATATAGTTTTTGATTTATTTTTTTTTAGCGTCAGGTTTTGCAAGGATTTGGGGTCAGTTTGCTTATAATAGTTTTATATTTTACTGGCTTTCAAACAGCCATCTATTATTGGCTGCTGATGAATATGTTACCCCACAATTTGGTTAAATGTTTCTTTCCTTCATTTGCTGCAATGTGCTATTATGTATGACACAATGTTGAAACCTTCAGTTTGATAATACTACTGTATGGCTATATGTTGGTTTTGGTTCAATTGTGGGGAAGCAAAATCATATTATTGCGGATTGCATCGTATCATTGTGTTCATTTACTTTGAAGCATCTATGGGAAATTAATTGGTTGATCCAGTTTGCAATGTGTGATATGTTTTCATACAACTTGTAGGGGAAAGAAAATAAAGAATGTTTTCATATTTTTATAAAGTTTGTGTTGTCAAGTGCAGTTGATATAAATTTGGGCATCAAATTGCTCCAAATTTAATTAGGATTGACTATTTCAATTTAGTTTTAAAATATAAAAAAATAACTTGCAATCTCGGGAGCTTGCTGGTTCACACGGGATTCCACGTGTCCAATGTTTTTGGCTATTGGACTTTCATTTATGCTGTTTTGCCTAACAACACGATGTCGTATTGCTTTGTATTTATTTTTCAGATGTGGAAGCTCAGTTCCAAAGTCCCGGGGACATCAACGACTTGCATTTGGCGGTACTATCCGGTGACATGACACAAGTCAGGGCCCTTGTGGAGCTGAGACGCTGTATTGGTTTACACACGGACTTCAACAGGCCTACTCCCTCTACATTTAGCAGCAAAGTCCCGCCGCAAAGACATGTGCATCTACTTGATGCGACACACAACCGATGGCGGTGTCCATCGGGGTCAATCTGGAGTCAAACTCCTTAATTACACCATAGCTGCCGGTTTTTATGGTGAGTGAGAGCTTTATTTATTATACACTATACTATGCTTAGTTACTCACGACATTAAAATATTGCAGATTTGGCTTCGAGGATGCGATCACTGCCATCTCTCCCGCCATGAAGCTCGTATGCGACCACACGTCGTGGCAGCTGATTCACGTGGCGGTTGAGAACCGGTGTTTGGAGGCGTTTTTACTCATCTTCGCTGCTGATAGCCTCCCCCGTTGGCTCCTCCTGGAGCATCGGGATTCCGACAACAGCAACCTTCTCCACGTGGTTGCCGGCATGCCTACTCGCTCCACGTTGGATCGGATGGGTCCGGAGGTTTTCCAGATGCAACATGAGTTGCAGTGGTACAAGGTACTGATTTTACTTTGATTGCTAGCTAACTTAATTAGTTTAAGAGCTGAAAATATTATCAATGGTCTTATTTGTATTTGTTATTTTGTTGTTAACAGGGGTTGCTTACTCCCAACTCCAGGACACGGAGGAATGTCCATGGCAAAACTCCCATGGACATGTTTATGGAGGAGCACGAGCCCTTGAGAAATCAAGGGAAGGATTGGTTGAAGGGTACGGCAAAAGTCTCCTCAGTTGTTGCTGCGTTAATAGCTACTATAGCGTATGCTGCCGTCTTAGCCATTCGGGAGGTGGTGAAACGGGATCCCGAGGACTTCCCTAGAGTAGTGTATCGTATTTGTATCCTTGTCTTTTTATCGGGAAATGTACTCTCCATCTTCTCATCAGTGACTGCTCTTATCATGTTCCTCTCCATTTCTACTTCATCCTTCGGCATAGAGGAGTTCCTCAAGTCTCTGCCCAAAAGGCTCATTCTGGGTCTCATCGCCTTCCACTTCTCCCTGCTGTCCATGTTGCTCTCCTTCTGCGCGGTGGTTTTTCTTGTGACTAGATGGTACTCCAACTGGTTGCTTGGACCGCTGCTACTGTTGGGCTTCCTCCCAGTATTCGCATTGATGCGCATCCAGTTCCCCTTCCTCAAGCGTCTCATATCCAACACGTACGGCTCGGGGAACGTGATGAAGATGATCAAGAGGAAATCTGAGGCGACGTGATGAAGACAACCATTCTATCAGTTTATATAATATCCATCTGCAGCTTCTAGCCTTTGTTCTTTTTTGTAGTTTGTGCAGTTAATTGTGTGATTATAAACTCTTTTAAACTTGACTGGTCCTATTAACTGTTTATTTACTCCTTTGACATTTGGCAAAGTCAAAAGGATATTTATGTGGGATAGTTGACTTGGAAATCTGTAGTTCTGTGGTATAGCAGTTTTTGCTCTGAATATTTCCATTTAATTAAATCTCTTGCTGCTAAGATTGTTCTATTTCATTGGAGGGAATGCATCATCAAGGCATTTGCCTTGCCAGATTCTAAGTACCAAGGGAATTCACTGAGATTTTATGAAGCGATAAATTTTGCCTATTTCTATAGTTTTAATTGGTGTCAGTTTTGATGCTCTGAATTGTATGCATTTGCTTGGGTTTAATGGCTTTGAATCTTATAGCGTGCAATGAAGACAACCATTCTAGGAAATGCATTCTTTTGTAATTAATGAATTGTTATCTAGATTGGCTGGCTTATGTTATGGGGTGGCTTATGTTAGAGGAGCCAATGTAATTATATTATTTTTGTCTAAGTATCTAATTAAATGGTGTATCCGTGTATGATGCTGGGGGTGGGTGGGGTGTTGGGAAAATAGGGGTGCCCGGAATCTATTCGAAATGAAATTTAAATACGAATTTAAATACAATTATTATTAGCATGAATTAATCCTAATTAATTCAAATAATAATTCCAACAACTAACTTTCATCATGCATGTTGAATTAATTCACATATCAACTATGACGGAATAAACAAGTAAATATGCGATTAACGTACCTCTTGCAGAATTGGTCTTTGGAAATACGGGACAATTATGATCTCGCTCTATCGACCCAACAACCTTCTCAAGTATTTCCCTTTCACCTCACTTGATCACCGGTGGGAGATGCTTTCAAGTAATTTAATAAACTAAGGAAAAAGAAAAATATCTATGCTTCTTGATTTTTCCAACACATGGAATTATGTACTTGGGGATGAAATAATCATCCCCTATTTATAGACAAGAGTGGCCGAAATTTTTGACATATTTTGGGCTTGGAAAAAATCTTTTCTTAGACTCTAAGAAATCTTGAATATATCTCATATATTCTTTTCTCCAAAATAAAATATTCTACAAAAATCTCACTCTCCTATATAGGTGTAATTTTCGAAAATAATAAGAGGAAAATTCAAGATTTGGATCTTCTTCAATATATGAGATATTCTTGTATTCCTAGAATACATATCTTCCATAATATCTTTCCAAGAAAATCAACAAAATCTTTTTTTCTTCTTATCATGCAATTTTCGAAATTAACATGAAAAAATCAGTAATATATTTTCTTTTTATTTTAATCACCTTATCATTATTGGGCTACTTAATAGGCTACTTGAGGGGCCTTTAAGGAGAATTAAGATTGGACATCCAAATGGACTTCTGAATTTCAATATTGAGCCCCAATATAATTCAGCCCATTAATATTAATTATTACCACTAATAAATTAATATTGCACTATCCATCTTAATCCATATTACGATAATATGGGCTCCCGGTTATTATTTCCCGCGTTTAAGATTATCAAGTCCATTAATTAATCAAGCTTTTGAATAGCTCTAAATTAATTAATATATTTCACCTTGGAGTAAAGACAGCTCAACATTATTATTCGTACCGAAGAAACTAATTCTTCACTTGCAAGATTTGGTACAATAAAACTTCTGAGCCCACCAAGGGGACTAATCACACGAGCCGTACTCGCACGCGTTTCTCCGTATTAAATCTTAGCAACCGTCGTATGATTAATATTACTGCCCAAGACACAAAGTTTGAAGTCACAATGATTCTCACTCAACATGAATCAAAGCAGTAACTATTAAGCGCACATGGTCCTATTTAAGTGACGGAGATTAAGAAATCAACAACCACTGAGGTCTAATTCTTCACCTTTCAGAATAGAAGAATTTATCCTCGTTGTAGGTCCTCTTCAACACATACTAAATGTGCTAGTGCAATCTCTTAGTCAAGACAGACCAATCTAAGCCTTACACATCGACCTTTCACGGCGGATTGTTCAATTCCACCTAGGTCGTGAAAATGTACGTTTAGTTACAAGTAAACTGTTAATGTTGTCTTCCGTGATCGGGTATCACCACATTAACTACAATGTAACATGTACTATATATTGAACGGTTTGCAATAGAAATTCAACATTCAATCATAACTAAAGCAAATGTGATAAAAGAATTATTCTCATAAAACAAGTGTTTGATACACGAGTTATACAAAGTAAAAGCATACTTTCACGTATAACTCCATCAATCTCCCACTTATACTTAAAGTCTGCTTTTAGTATACATCACGCATGTCTTAGTGTAGTAGCTCTCCGTGACATCTCATGTCAACCTACACTAACCTAATAATTCCTCCCACTTATACTTAAAGCAGATTGACAATAGTCTTGACTCCCATTCCATCCACATGTCTCTCGAATGTACTCTGAGGCAGACCCTTTGTGAATGGATGTACTAGGTTGTCCTCCGACATTTATCTTTGCCACCTCTTTATCTCCTCTCTTAACGATTTCTCGTATAAGATGGTGTTTTCTTTCAATGTGTTTGCTGGCCTTGTGGGCTCTCGGTTCCGTTGAATTTGCAACTGCTCCGGCATTGTCACAAAAGACAGTTATCTTGTCGGGCAAATTCGGAACAGCGTCCAAGTTCACTAAGAAGTACTTGAGCCAAACCGCTTCTTTCGCTACTTCACAAGCAACTACTTATTCGGCTTCCATGGTCGAATCTGCGATGCATTTCTGCAAATCGCTTCTCCATGTCATGGCTCCTTCTCCCATGCAAAACACACTACCCGAGGTAGGTATTTTGGAGTCTATGTCTGATTGGAAATTTGAGTCCGTGTATCCCATGGGAATTAGACCGTCTGACTGTTAAAACAGCATTCCATACCAAGTTCTTTTCAGAAACTAAAGAACGCATTTAATTGCAATCTAATGTGCTTTCCCGGGTTTACTTTGATATCTTGCCATCATGCCAGAGGCAAAAGCAGATATCCGGTCTCGTACACAACATTGCATACATAAGACTTCCTACGTCCGAAACGTACGGAACTTCTTTCATGTCATCTATCTCCACTTGCGTCTTAGGGCATATTTCTTTGGATAGATGGATTCCGTGCCTAAAAGGTACAAAACCTTTCTTGGAATCTTGCATGTTGTATCGCTTCAAAACAGTGTCTTTGTATGAAACTTGCGATAAGCCCAACACCCTCTTCTTGCGATCGCGAGTGATCTTGATCCCAAGGATGTGACCGGCTTCCCCTAAGTCCTTCATATCAAATTGTTTTGACAGTCATACCCTTACGTCTGACAATACCTTTACATTGTTTCCAATGAGCAGAATATCGTCTACGTATAATACTAAGAATACCACCGCAGTTTCGTCACACCTTTTATACACACAACTTTCGAACTTATTTTGATCACAAACCCATAAGACTTAATAACTTGATCAAAGCACTGGTTCCAAGTACGCGATGCTTGCTTAAGTCTATAAATGGATCTCTTAAGCTTGCATACGAGGTGCTCTTGGCCCTTTTCAATGAAACCTTTGGGTTGTTGCATATAGATCCCGTCAAGACTTCCGTTAAGGAAAGCTGTCTTGACATCCATTTGCCAGATCTCGTAATCTAAGTGCGCAGCGATCGACAAGAGAATACGGATGGACTTAAGCATAGCTACAGGCCACAAGCCTTGCTTTGAAGGTCTCTACCCTTCCGTCCGGTCCTCTTTTCCTCTTGTACACCCACTTGCATCCAATGGGCTCTACCCCACTAGGTGGATCAACCAACTCCCACACTTGATTATAATCCATCGAACCCATCTCGGCTTCCATTGCCGTTTGTCACGACTCCGCGTCTTTGTCTTGGATTGCCTCGTCGTACGTCCATAGGTCCGATTCATCGCCGGGAACCAAATCCAAAGATTCTCCTATCCCCATGAATCTCTCGGGTTGCCTAGCAATCCTCCCACTACGACGGGGTTCCGGTTGTGAAGGTGTGACATGTGGTACATCATCTTGTATACTTGGTATAGGAGTTTGCTCTCTTAACTCGTCTAAGGTAATCTCACTTCTGGGCTTTCTTTTGTTCATATAGTCTTCCTCCAAGAGTTTAAAGTGCGAACTAATCACGGTCTTTTAATCCTTGAGACTATAGAACATACACCCTTTTGTTCCCATGGGATATCCTATAAGCAACCTTAATTCCGAACGTGGATTCAATTTACCGGCTTCCTTGTCTAGCACGTATGTCGGACAACCCCAAATCCACAAGTGTCTTAGACTGGGCTTGCGCCCGGTCCACAATTCCATTGGGGTTTTAGGAACCGATTTGGATGACACCAAGTTTAGAATGTAAGTCGTTGTTTCCAAGGCGTTACCCCAAAACGACTTGGGTAAATCCGAATAACTCATCATGGATCTGACTATTTCTAAAAGAGTCTGGCTCCTTCGTTCCGCCACACCGTTCTATTGAGGGGTTCCCGGTGCGGTCAACAGGGATACAATCCCTTCGTCTGATAGCTAGTTCAAGAATTCATCGCTAAGGTATTCGCCTCTACGATCAAATCGTAGAAACTTGATATTTCTTTCCCTATGCATCATAAGGTAGATGTATTCATATCTCGAGTAATCATTGAAAAAGACAATTTACTCATACCCCTTCTTGCTATGATCGTCATTGAACCACACATATCGGTATGAACGAGTTCTAACACTTCTGTGGTTCTATTCCCCTTGGCTCCAAATGCCCTCTTGGTCATTTTACCCTCTAAACAGGATTCACAAGTTGGAAACGGTTCGACTTGGAATGATTCCAAGGATCCGTCTTTTCACCAATCTCTCTATCCGCTTTAGATTAATATGACCTAGTCTAAGATGCCATAGAAGTGTTTCGTTCATCTCCGAAGAACGCTTTCTTTTATTACTCGAAATAATTGATGTGTTATTAGATTCAATTTTGTGAGTGGTGTGCCCAAATAATGGTATAAAGATCATCCATTGAAATTCCGGAACAGATAAACTCATCGTTTCAAACAATAATAACATACTTATTAAAAGAAACTGAGTATCTATTCAAACAGTTTAGAAACTGAAGGTTGAGTTCTTTCTAAACTAGGAACATGAGGAACGTCTCTCAAGACCATAACTCTATCTTCACAAGATAGGCGCACTTCTCCCACTACTTCAGCTGCCACTCTCGTAGCATTGCTCAATGTGATGGGGATCTCACTTCCGTTAAGTCGTCGGGTTAGCTTAAACCCATGAAACAAATGTGATCAGTAGCTCTCGTATCCACTATCCACGAATAGACAGCATACGCCACTTCACAAGTTTCGACGACTAAGGTGTGTGAATTACCTAACTTTCCTAGCCTCTTAGGCTTGGAACAGGCAGACCTCCATTGTCCTCTCTCACCGCAACTAAAACACTTCCCCTTCGATGCTAGCCTTTGCATTTGCCTTTCGCAACAATTAGATTTGCTTGGATCCGGCCTTTGGTTCTCTTCCTCTTTTTCCCTCCCTTGGGACCAAAAGAGGTAGACGAACCATTAGCCACCATAGCACTAGACTGGTGCTCCATTTTCACCTCCACCGAAACTAAAGCTTGCAAGAGCTCGGGCAAATGATTTGTCCGTTCATTCATCTGCCAGTTTAGACGAAACTGCTCAAAGCTTCTCGGTAGAGAATGGTATATGAAATCAATCAAAATCCGCACCAAGTACTTCCAACTTGTTAAGGTATGCCATTATCTTGAGAACGTGCTCCCTCACGGGCGTTCCCTCCACCATTTCCAACTTGACCGAGTCATGTCTGGTGAACTGATTAGTCATGGGTTTGATGTGAAGACATCTCTTCATGGTGTTCCATGATTTCAACAGCGGATACAATGTCTCCATGAACGCGCCTCAAATCCTCAGACAGAGATGTCAAGATGATGCACTTCATGTGTTAATTGTCACGCTTCCAATCATAAACTGCCTCTACCCATTGCTTGACTTATCATTAGGCTTGCCGGGTATATTAACATAAATAACCCAATTGTGTTTTCGTGCAGTAAGGACAAATTTAAAAAAAAACATTTCCAATTGATATAAATCACTCCAAAAAGTTTATTAACTTTAAGTATATTAAACAGTGAATTAAAAGGTTGCGACATGATGAAATGAGAATAAAACATACATTCATATCAATATCTAGAAAAATATGAAATTATCACATAATTCGATCACATCAATTATATTGAAACCTTAAAACAATATAATCATGCATCAGCCAACATCTCGAAACAATTTAAATGCGCCACGAGGGGTGGTCTATACATTTAAATACATTCAAGCGGATCACAAACTTAAAAGTTACAAATCCTTAATTCAAAATTAATAGTTGGCTCTCACTTTGACCACATAGAAATTGACAGGGACTCCGAGGGGAGTAAGTTAATATCAATTTCCTATGCCTAAGTAATAACCATAATTAAATACAGGATTATTATTTCGCTTTGAGCAAGCCACTCGTGGTGAGGGTCAATACCGCCACTAGTAATAATCCACAATCATCCTTTCGGAATTAATTCATGTGAAATCTGTTCTTTTGGCCGATCCGAGGGGAAAATGTATTCCAAAAGAACTTCACAAATAAATAAATTATGGAGGCCAAATTAATCCAATTTTAATATCCGGAATAAAATTGCGATTAAATAAACATACTTAGTAATTTTCGAAAGTAAGGTTTTTCTTGGACAATTAAATTCATGCAAACATATATTAACAAATAATAATAAGTGCACGAAATAAAACATCCATCAAAATAAAATTAAACACATTGGAGCACTCAAATCCAATTGTCACGGTTTAATTTCTTCCCGTCTTGATGCGAAAAATCGTCCTTGTTGCTTTCCGACGTTCGTCTCGACACGCTCCCACTCGAACAGCAACACTTCATCAAAAACAACATCGTTTGGGGTTCGGGACGACGTTTAAAGTCACACAAAAAAAAAACACGAACCGAAAAATTCCACGGTCCGAGATACGGCGCGCGTCGGCCCACGAAGTGGGCCCGCACGCTTCTCGACCAGAAGCGCCGAAGCGCTGCAGGAGGCGCGCCGAGGCGCACCCGAGGCGCTGCATGGAGGCGCGCCGAGGCACCGCACGGAGCGCCCCGAGGCGCCGCAGGCCGCGCCCGAGGCGCGTGCACCGTGCACCCCGTGCGCCGTTTTTCGCCGTTCGTTCTCATTTTCTCCACCTCTTGCATGATTTTACGTCCATACACGCGCCACGCTTGTATGCGTCGTCCGGGTACGCCGTTTTTAATTCTTCGTTCTTCGTCACGATCCGATTACAATTTATTTTACAAAAAAATAAATACTAGATCTAGACTAGTCTATTACAATGATCGAATCAAAATAAAAACAATTAATCTACTCGTGAATTTTCTCACGAGAAAAACGAATTCGAACGAATCGAATTAAAAACAATTAATTCACACGCATGAAATTATCAACATTAAAACCATGACAATTGGATACCTGCAAAAAAGATCTAGCAATTCTACTACTCAATTTCAATTTAATGTTTAACGATTTAAATTCCAATTTAAAGATAAGAGCCCGAAACCGTGGCTCTGATACCAGTTGTTGGGAAAATAGGGGTGCCCGGAATCTATTCGGGATGAAATTTAAATACGAATTTAAATACAATTATTACTAGCATGAATTAATCCTAATTAATTTAAATAATAATTCCAACAACTAACTTTCATCATGCATGTTGAATTAATTCACATATCAAATATGGCTGAATAAACAAGTAAATATGCGATTAACGTACCTCTTGTAGAATTGACCTTTGGATATACGGGACAATTAAGATCTCGCTCTATCGACCCAACAACCTTCTCAAGTATTTCCCTTTCACCTCACTTGATCACCGGTGGGAAATGCTTTCAAGTAATTTAATAAACTAAGGAAAAAGAAAAATATATATGCTTCTTGATTTTTCCAACACATGGAATTATGTACTTGGGGATGAAATAATCATCCCCTATTTATAGACAAGAGTGGCCGAAATTTTTGACATATTTTGGGCTTGGAAAAAATCTTTTCTTAGACTCTAAGAAATCTTGAATATATCCCATATATTCTTTTCTCCAAAATAAAATATTCCACAAAAATCTCACTCTCCTATATAGGTGTAATTTTCGAAAATAATAAGAGGAAAATCCAAGATTTGGATCTTCTTGAATATATGAGATATTCTTCTATTCCTAGAATACATATCTTCCATAATATCTTTCCAAGAAAATCAACAAAATCTTTTTTTCTTCTTATCATGCAATTTTCGAAATTAACATGAAAAAATCAGCAATATATTTTCTTTTTATTTTAATCACCTTATCATTATTGGGCTACTTAATGGGCTATTTGAGGGGCCTTTAAGGAGAATTAAGATTGGACATCCTAATGGACTTCTGAATTTCAATATTGAGCCCCAATATAATTCAGCCCATTAATATTAATTATTACCACTAATAAATTAATATTGTACTATTCATCTTAATCCATATTACGATAATATGGGCTCCCGGTTATTATTTCACGCGTTTAAGATTATCAAGTCCATTAATTAATCAAGCTTCTGAATAGCTCTAAATTAATTAATATATTTCACCTTGGAGTAAAGACAGCTCAACATTATTATTCGTACCGAAGAAACTAATTCTTCACTTGCAAGATTTGGTACAATAAAACTTCTGAGCCCACCAAGGGGACTAATCACACGAGCCGTACTCGCACGCGTTTCTCCGTATTAAATCTTAGCAACCGTCGTATGATTAATATTACTGCCCAAGACACAAAGTTCGAAGTCACAATGATTCTCACCAACATGAATCAAAGCAGTAACTATTAAGCACACACGGTCCTATTTAAGTGACGGAGATTAAGAAATCAACAACCACTGAGGTCCTCTTCAACACATACTAAATGTGCTAGTGCAATCTCTTAGTCAAGACAGACCAATCTAAGCCTTACACATCGACCTTTCACGGCGGATTGTTCAATTCCACCTAGGTCGTGAAACTGTACGTTTAGTTACAAGTAAACTGTTAATGTTGTCTTCCGTGATCGGGTATCACCACATTAACTACAATGTAACATGTACTATATATTGAACGGTTTGCAATAGAAATTCAACATTCAATCATAACTAAAGCAAATGTGATAAAAGAATTATTCTCATAAAACGAGTGTTTGATACACGAGTTATACAAAGTAAAAGCATACTTTCACGTATAACTCCAACAAGGGGAGGGGAGGGGAGAGTCTGAGAGAAGAAAAAGGTGGAAATTATATTTGCATTTCTTATGAACAGCTAGAAGGTAAACAAAATAAGGATGTCCCTTTCCAGTCATTCAGTCTGAAGCTGATGTTGTTGATTTTTAATTAGTTTTCTTGCCTTTTATTATTTTCCTTGATGGGTATGAGTAGTGTCCTTGGGCTTGATTGCTGAATTTCTTCATTCCAGAGTTAGTGTTGGCTGAAACAAATATGTACGTATATATGATTACGTGCCTCCTTCTCGTAGTGCATTTGGTTCTGCACAACGGCTAATAATTCTAAAGAAGGCAATCTAACTGCATGTTGAAGCATATAAACCTGTTCAAATTAACTTTTGCACTTAATGCAGGATCATAACTTTCACTTCCCCCGTTATATCTACTATTGCTTCTAGGTATTCATAGAGTTCCCTCAATGTCCAGTGGGATGGGTTCTAAGGACACAGTTTCGCTGATGGAAGTTGTGCGTACCACTGTTGCATGTGAATGTGTTTATGTGCGTGATTAAAGCGCTGATACGGATGCAAAGTCCTTATGAATCTTTTGACGAACTGGAATCCATAATTGCATCTGAGCTATCAGATCCATACTGGCCAGCAACTTTATTGAACTGAACGAAATTTTGCATGCTCGTTTCAAGGTACGCTAGACCTGATGATACTGCAATTAATCTCTTTGGCTCCTGGCCGAACTTGAGTTCTTAGTCTTGTGCACATCTGTACTTAGAACTAAATCATCTTTTTTCTAGGTTGTTGCATTGATATCACTTCGTAAATCGAACTTCACCTTTGCTGATCGTGAATTTATGATGTAGCTGATCGTGAACTTTGATACAATGCTCAACTTTCAAGCTTGCATTTTCTGTATTATTTTCTTTCATCTACCACTTTCTTATGTGTGTGTGTGGCAGGCAGTCACCCTTGTTGAAATTGGCAGAATATTTGCAACCAAAGTTCCAGGAAAGATAGATGCTGATGTCCTTCAACTTTTGTGGAAGGTATGTATAGGTATAGCGCTTTATACATCAATTACCATCAAATCTTTGTCTAATAAGAGCTGGACAGCTGTCACTATAGTTCTTGATTTACCACCTCCTCAACCTGGAGATTTACCTCAATTGATAAAGTGTCTGTCTCTGATCCAAAGTCATTGCAGAGAGCAGTAAGTAATTTATGATTGATTTTATCATTTTCTAATGATTGTAGGTTTGGTTCCTTGGAGAAAATGCAAATTATGCTGCTTCTGAATATGCCTGGGAGGTACTGCACTAATGACGTTGGATGGGTAGCTGCTGCCAGCTCCCGTAATCCTACATTAGCTGGTGCTCTCACTCGACTTCAAAGGTGTGGCAGCTGGGAGGTTTTCTTCCATGTAATGCACAGCTTGGGGAATATGTTTATATCTCAACATTTTATGCAACATCCAGCAATAGTGGTTTATGAAATATCTGCTGCTTATTGGAGGCTGTTGTTGATCTACAATCGTTGCATACAAAGTGCCATTTTATGTACAACTCTCTGGAGTATATCTGGATTATAACCAAAATATTGGTTACTAAATAATCTAATGGCCTCCTTTCTGACTTTGATTGGGAATAAGTGACAAGTTCATGATACTTATGCAGTACAAGAGTTTATATTCTTGCCAACCTAGAATACTCCAAATGCCGATCAAGTTGCTGTTTTACGATGACTAATTAGAATAAAGAAAGTAAAATTAACAGACAAAGGGAACCATATTTTGCATCTAACTAAACAGATGAGGCCTATTATAATTAAATGGTCCAAAGACGACAATGTTGGATTTCTATTTATTTTCCGTTTGATAGTTTGTACACTTCAATGTAGCTGAATTTGGCCTGATAGAAAATCTGTGAGAAGTTTGAAGCTATAATTTGGTCGAAATATGGAAATAAATAGTTATCGGACGCATATTTGTTCAGTATGAATATATACCATCAATCATTTGGCATTTAAATTATAATCTTTATTTTACATTAACCAGACCAGACAACAAGGCGATTTTGAGTCCCTTCACTGCGATATGAACATAGGCTTTGGGACCTGGGAATTTGATCCTACTAATCCACTCTCAGAAAGTGGATGTCCGTTTCACTTATGACAGGGAGACTACGATAATCTTGTCATATAGCAGCTTCTTTTTCCTTCAGAAAGTTCAGATTCGTCATCTTTAAAGGAGGGATGAACTCTAAGACCAAGTCTGATAAAATTGCTGGTACGGATCCTGCCAAGTCGAATGTTTATTGACCGTCCTCTCCTCTCCTCTCCTCTTTAATATTGTTTTTGTACCTTAATGTTGTATATTTTTGTTCTTGTGCAACCTTGTATCTTTGTGAAAAACAGTGTATTGCCTCTTCTGTTATATTACTTGTTTATTTGTATAGTATATGTTTATTGTGCAAACACATAACAGGAAGACATTTCGTGCGGGGAAGACGATTGCCAAGACTGTGAAGGTCTTCCTCTTTTGATCATAGCCGTTGGAAGCCTGCCGAGAGTATTGGAGCACGATAGCAGCAAGTAAATCAATTTCCATTTTCGTCGGTGCGTGTGTATCCGAGCTACTACTACTTAGAGCAGCATTTAAAAGCCGTGTTTCTAGGCTCATCGACCTGTGGAGTGCTGATGGCCTCACTTGCAAATCTTTGGGGCATTCAGTGCTTGATACTCAATCAACATCAGAGCATCAAGTGCTCACTCATATCACTTGGAGCATCGAACCCGTGCTGTCTTAAGAAAGCTAGCTCTTGATACTTTTAGATGTGGGTGCTCACACTTGTACTTGCAAGTATCCCTAAGATTTCAAATCGAGTTAATGCCTGTTGCTACTGAACACCCAAGGTTCTGCAATTGTCTTCAGCAACTAGAGTCGCTTCAAACTGAAATGTTATGCCTTTCAAGGGCAAGTTAAAGAAGGGGAATTCAAGAGGCTTGTGCAGTGGACAGGCAACTTCCAACATTTAAGAATCCTAACCATTAATAACTGCTACAAATTACTGGAGCTCCCTCAACTATCATCTTTGGAAGAGATTCGGGGGCATGTGCAGTGCAGCGCAAATATGTTTCCGTTGATTGTTCATGGTTGGGTGATAAAAAACTTAGCCATATTCACACACACGTACACTCTCTCTTGCCTTGACTTTTTTCATTAAATTAAAAAATGGCCTATGCTTGGAAGAATTAGCATCATATCAAATGATGAAGCTAGCAATGTGTACATCAGAAAGTATTGGGGAAAAAAGATTTGAAACCATCTTCTTAAAACAATAGGATCGAGTACTAGTCAGTAGGTTTCTTGCTGGTTAAATATATTGATACTGTATTTTGTTATCTTCTGAATATCGTAATACCCTTTAAAGAGATAAAAGGTTTTAGTCCCTTTACATCTACAGACATGTCTGATTTTGTAAAAATAATGGGAGCATTGCCCTGCTGTTTCTGTGAATTAAATTACTTGGATGAAACCTCTCAAGTAAACATGATGATCTTCAGGACATGAATCTGAGAATTTCTCTCAAGTTGTAGTACATTTAATATGTAATGTGTTCGAGTCTTCACACCCTAGCCTTCTAGTTGGATTTCCATTTTCCTGTGTAGGTATTCCTGATTAGTTGTCTAGTTAACCATTTCAGCTATTCCCAATCCGTCTTTATTTGCTGGACAACTCAGATTTGTGGTTTGTGTTACGGCTAGTATGCATTTTTCTGAGCTACTATTGAATCTTTGTCATGCAATGCAGATAATACTAGCTGCTGTCCACATACATTTGTTTCTTGTTTTGTTTATATTGCATTACTCATTGGGAAAGTTATTATTTCATTAGAATACTATCTTTATAGTCTTGCAAAACTAGGAAATTTTCTTTTCTTATTCTCATTGTGCAAGCTTATGAAGATGTATAGTGTCCTAAAACTAGCTAGTCTAGCCATCTTAGTCAGCTCTAGCATATAAAATTTCAACTAAACCTACATTTACTAATTGCTGATATTCATTTGATTAATGATTGTGTCTAACATAAAAGAATATTGTATATTATGAGTAACATTAGTTGTATTCCTAGGGGATATATAAGATTTAGCTTGTAATCACCTTAATTTTCCTTTAATGCTGTCTGAAACTCATTAAACAGACGTTTGTCTAAATGCAATGCTGTGTTTACAGATACTGGGTTGTGTAATTAACATATACAGACAGCTACCGCTGGAATATTGCAGGCTATGTGTGATTGTTGACAAGCTTTTTGAGTTTTATACTTAGATACTCATGCACCCATAATATAACATATAAATTGCTGCATCCATTATCAGTCGGCTTTTAGCATCTAATAAAATTAAAACCAAGTCTACATTCTACATTTGACTTGCACATCACTAAGTAAACTCGTTAACATATATCTAGATTGTAAAGCGTTTATGTTGAAGTAAAATTCAATTCTCTATGGATTTGAGATTTGTCATCCAACACAATAATTAAGAGAGTAGAGCTTGCAAAGATGCAATATTCATACTTGATTCGGGTGGTTACATCCACCATGAACAAACTTTTGATTACCGACTCTTTTCCACCCTCATCTTTCTTCTTGAAGGAAGCCATTTTGATCACCTTCTCTATCTATAAAGCCCTCCAGGTTTCCAGAAACATGGGAATGGGAATCGAGTCTCTCCTCCTTCCAAAGCTATGCAGTTTCTCAACTTTTCCAAAGGCATAACAAGGCCTGCAAATATAAGGTGTTACGAAATGCAATCCAATTTACAGCTTCTAATCAATCTCAGACCACAAAAACACAACTATGTACGTAATTTCACTATGAATTGAAGAGGAATTACAGTTACATACACTCAAGGTTAAGCCCTAATTTCGACCAATTGAATCTATATACTGAACAAATCAAAAGGGAAATTGATATGGTTTACAACCACCATCGATACCATCCTTCATAACAAACTGGTAGAGGTAGTTATTTACTTACTACCGGTTTGCAATCTTGAAACCACCCTTCATTCTCAAAGTATTAGTCCACACCTTTAATAGTATCAGTCGATCATATCTCAATTTGCTTTGAGCAAATACGAAATGAATATACAAGGCGAAAAATTGTCAGCTGACAGACCCGTCTTTTCTCTCAATCTTGGAGAAAGTGAATGATTTATCTTTTTTCTCTCTCTCTCTCTCTCTCTCTCCCTCTCTCTTTCATTCTTTCCATTACTCTCATCCTCTCTCATTTTCTCTCACTCTCAACCAAATTTCTGCAAATTATGATGCTAAACTGAGCATCAATCTATCTGTTAATCAAATTAGTAGGTCAACCTATTGAAATCAAATGCATTTCTTTCTTTTTCTTATTGGGGTTGCTGGCCAATAACAATAAAATACTGTTAAGGAATCGATACAACAAATACTTCCTCCGTCCCTAAGTTGTTTACCCCTTTTTCCCAAAAGGTCCGTTCCAAAGTTGTTTACCCCTTTCCTAAAATAGAAATAACCAATCACCATAATTCTAACTCACACCCCTAAAAACATCTCTTATTTACTAACAATGCCACTACTGGGCCCACATAAATTAAAATTAGCAGGCCACCTAATTAAGTTAACCCAACATAAATACCCACCTAACCTATTAACCCAGCCCAGCCCAGCCCATTACTACGATTCTCTCTGTTAAGCCTACCCACCCATCCCATCTCATCCCATCATTCTAACCCTAGCCGCTTTCAAACCTCATCTTTCTCTCGCCTTTCTGTCGAAAACACTCTATCATTTCGATTCCCATCGGAATCTATGTCTTCTCCGTCATCAAATCCTTATTCCCCCTCACCCGATTCACCAGTGCCTGATTTTCATATGATTAACTCGTTATCGGGATCGATCTGTACCGCCGATTTTCAGGGCATCGAAGATCAAACGGTGCAAGACTATTGGTGGGAGCAGACTGGGGCATTGGATTCAGAACTAAATCCGACCGATCCACGAAATGAGTTGCGAAAATGGTTCGATACGGTCCATAAGGAGGCGTCGGATTCGGAATCTCCCGATATATCAAGCTCCGAATGGTCTTACGGTGAGCACATGCCGTATGACCATATGGTTGTACAGGACACCCAATCTCCTGAGATGGTGGTGGCCATTTCTTGCAAATCCCCTGATCTAGGCTCAAACGAGGGGAAATCGAAAATCTTTGGCTTGGCCGAATTGCTTGGAGGAAATCCAGACACCCCCTTTAGTGATAAAGGGTTTTGGCAACATGAATCTCGGAGGTGGTTTGTGAATATTTTGGTGGCTTTCAAACCAGCATTACATGCTGTATTCAGGTGACTCTAATCCAGTTTTCTAGGATTCTGTTATGGTTTATTCGTCTAGAAATTATTTGTGATGGTTTATGTGATGGTTTCTGTGATTGTTGAGGGTTGCATATGCATTTAAATGGACATTTACCCAGTGATGTGTGTAATCTGAGGGGTTTTAATGCCACCACTAGGATTAATGCCCTAGTTTAGGAGGCTTAGAATGTGAAATTTGTTCATGTTTGCATATGCATGTGTTTGGAGATTTACCCAGTGATGGTGTTTATGTGATGGTTTCTGTGATGGTGAAATTCTATTATGGTTTCTGTGATGGTGAAACTCTGTGATGGTTTATGTGATGGTTTCTGTGATTGTTGAGGGTTGCATATGCATTTAAATGGACATTTACCCAGTGATGTGTGTAATCTGAGGGGTTTTAATGCCACCACTAGGAATAATGCCCTAGTTTAGGAGGCTTAGAATGTGAAATTTGTTCATGTTTGCATATGCATTTGCTTGGAGATTTACCCAGTGATGTATGTATGTGTGTGATCTGAGGGTAACCAAATTGACTCACTGATGATAATGTTATGGTTTCTGTGATGGTGAAACTTTGAAAACAGTCTTCTGTGATGGTGAAACTCTATGATGGCTTCTGTGATGGTGAAAATCTATGATGGCTTCTGTGATGTTGAAACTCTGTGGTTGTTTATGCTTCAGAGTCATTTTGTGATGGACTTTGTACCAGTTTCTGTGATTGCTAAGGGTTGCATATGCATTTATTTGGATATTTACCCAGTGATGTGTGTAATCTGAGGGGTTTTAATGCCACCACTAAGATTAATACCCTAGTTTAGGAGGCTTAGAATGTGAAATTTGTTCATGTTTTCATATGCATTTGCTTGGAGATTTACCCAGTGATGTATGTGTGTGGTCTGAGGGTAAAATCATTGACTCACTAATGGTAATTGTAATTCAATAAAGCTTGAGAGTCAAAATACATGTGGGGTTTAGGATTACAAGCTTGAGTGTTTACTGCTTAAACATTATCCAAATTGATCATATGCACTATTGCATCCCCTAATTGATCATATGTTTATGCACTAAACACATTATCCAAAACCTGTGATTGGTCCAAAATCAAACAAAAAGCCAAAATACTCCCTGTTCCTAATACCCTAGATGTGACATTAGGGAGTCCAAACTAGGCATGGTTTCAACTCCTTGTTCAACTAGGTGCTCTATGCTCTCCCTTACTAGCACTTCATCCACTGTTAGGACATCAGGTAGATTATCTTCCCTTATGAGCCTATCTTTACCCATATGTGGCACTGCAAAGCTGTTAAACCCTCTGTCTTTCATAATCTCAATGCAACATCCTTGCAAACTCAGAAAAGTTTTGTTAAGAGTGATTGGAGTTAACTCAGCAAATGAACTAGCAACATTTTGTACTAGGCTCTCAACATTGTGTGCTTTTTTCTTCTGCTGCAATGTCTGCAATGACCTGAACCATCCTAAATCATTTATGTTTGTGTCTGGAGAATTTGGTGGTTGAAAAGTTAGTTGGATATTGAAACCCTCTGAGCTTGCTATTTCTCTGAATTCTGAATCTGAGTTATCTATGTGGGGTTTAGCATTGTCTTGCTGGATAAATATGTCTTTACTTGCATTCATGGGCCACTTAGCTTTCAAAGTTGGTATGACCTATCACATTCATGTAATGTAACCAACATATTGAGTTTAGGATACTTACATAATGTGAAAACAGAACTAAATGATGAAATGTTACTGATAGTTCTAGTATTTAAAAATAAAATGATAAATTGGTGGTACCTGATTGATGATGCAGTCTTTCATGATCTTTTTAGTGATTGACTCGATATTTTTGAGCTCCAACGTACCTTTCTCCCTATTCTTGCTATTCCTTTGTGCTGGAATTAGTTGTGTGAATGGAAACATCCCAACTTTTCCATCAAACACAAGAGTTCCATCAGCTGCATAATGTGGTCTGCCCACTGCACACAAAAACATGACTTTTGTGATGAACCTTTTGCTTTTACAACTTCTATATGGAGTAGGTTCACTTGGAAGCTTGTAGTATCTGTCTGTTGCATTTGTGATGTAGAACCATTTCTCATCTATATGAATAACATTTCTCATGCTATTGAACTTGATTGTGTTATCATGGCTGTCAAACTGCAACTGACTAAGACTGTATAGAATTCTTCCAAGCTTGTTTTGATCTGTAAGTGCTGGTTTGATAGCATTTGTGTGTGGTTTGATAAGCCCTTCCTTGATCCATCTTGCAACTGTGGTCTTGCTTACATTCAAACTTGTTGCTAAATCTCTCAGAGTAGTTCTATTTTTAAACTCAACATTCTTCATGACTTCTTCATCTAAAACAACTCTTTTTTTCATTGTAACACCAGATCTGCTTGATTTTAACAAAATGGGTTGATTTCTTTCCATTTGTTTCTTTGCAGCCTTCCAGATGTTGAAAACAGTCTTCTTGCAAATCCCAAATAGGAGGACTGCCTCCTTGAATTTCCCTCTCTCAGGTATGCCATCAATGCAATTCTCCAACAAAAACTGAGCTACTTTGTTCTTTTCCTCAATGGTTTGATGATGACCTTGTCTTCTTTCCATATTGACTTGTGCATTTATGTTTTTGCAGAAAATGAGAAGAGAGTCTTTTGTGGTAGATGGATGGCATTTATTGAAGACATTTAATTTTGAACTTTTTGGAGGGATTTATTAGAATGAAATTATTTGAAGACATTTAATTTTGAACTTTTTGGAGGGATTTATTATACTGTAATGAAATTATTTGGAGGGATTTGGAGGGATTTACCCAGTGATGTTGTGTAAGCAGATTTGGAGGGATTTACCCAGTGATGTGTAGCAGATTTGGAGGGAAATCGTCCCTCCAAATATTTTTACTAGTTGGACTACTTTATTGGTATATGTGCAATATTACACTTTTGTTAATCAGCCCATTACCCTTTTCTTAGGCAGATTACTAGTGTTGTTACTTTTTCTAATAAAGTAAATCTGCTTTTGATAAATACACTTTACAACACACAATAATAATAAACAATACATACATTAATACCCGTGCCCAACACAAAGGGGTAAACAACTTAGGGACGGAGGGAGTAATAAAATTCAGGAGGCGCTTGGTTAGCAATTCCTCAATGGTAATGAGAATGAAAATTATTTTTCATATATGCCCCCATAGTAAAAATGATATGTTGGGGGAAGATTTGTTACAATTGTGACTTCATTGCTAGTGTCATGACCCAATTTTGAAATAGAAGTGGACAACAAATAGTTGTTGATAGAGGAATGGGGGAGTGATTGAGGAGGAGGATTGTAGGAAGAAAATAGGGTAATCAAAATGGAGTAGTGATTACCTTATTAAGGAGAGGAGGTGGTGATTTTGTTCTTATTAACCATCATAATTACACTAATTTTCAATCTCATTCCCATTACCATTGAGGAGTTGCTAACCAAGCGCCCCTCATTAGTCTGCATTGAAATTGGAATAATACACTAGGCCTTGTTTGTTAGGCGTGATAAGATAGGTATTAATGCTCAATCCCTCACTATATCTCATGTTTGTTACCGTGTTAGAATAATACATTTAACCCGTTATAATTTTTTGACCTGATATTGCAGTACATTTTTAAAGGTATTTACCCATCCCACCCTCCCCCTGGTATTACGGGTGAGCAGAAAACCGAAAAAACCGGAAAATCGAACCGAACCGATGAAATTCTGTCCATTCGGTTCGGTTTTCGGTCCAAAATTTTGAAAAATTCGGTCCGTTCGGTTCGGTCCGGTCCTAAAATTTTAAAACCGAACGGACCGAAAAAACCGAATGGACCGAATTTTATAATTAAATAATATATATATATATATATATATATATATAATAAAAAATATATTTGTAAACGGAATAGTAGTCATGATTGAATGAATTAAGTGATTTGTATATCAACCGAATGGACCGAATATTTGTATAAAATAAAAATCGAATGGACCGAATCTTCATAGTTTAAACCTTTTGTTTGTAATTTGATAAAAAAAATTATATTAATTGCAGGTTTGCATGTTATTAGAATATTGAAGCCATGAATGAAGTGATTTTATATTTAAATTAATATTGTGTGATTTTAATTAAACTTCAAACTTTGGACTATGGTATATTTTTGTGTTGAAATTTTTTATTGAACTAAATTATGTTGAATTAGATTTAATAATATTTATAATGCATAATATTTATTAGATTGAAATACATGTTTTTTTTATATAAAATGGTATTTTGGACCGAATTGACCCTAATGGACCGAATGGACCGAACAGAAAAAATTCGGTTCGGTCCGGTTCGGTCCTATCCCTAATTCGGTTCGATCCTATCCCTAATTCAGTTCGGTTCAGTCCATGGAATTAAAATTTTGGGTATTTCGGTTCGGTCCAATTTTTGGACCGAACCGACCATTTGGACCGAATGACCACCCCTACCTGGTATTACTTAATACATCTTCTACTTTTTACTTTATTAGTGTAAATGAGGGGTATATTTGTCATTTACTATATTATCCCATTAAATAATGTATAATAACAAACACGAAATAAGAGTTATCATTTATAGTTTATCAGTTGTAACAAACACTTGAATAAATTTACCATATGTTAACTAATCCACAGTATATTATCTCATTGATTGAAAATACAGGTTATTTAGATATTTCAATTTCACAATATTAAAAATTTGATGTGATGGTATTCGAAATCCATTAATGGACAAAATTCATTGTAAAGCTGTTTTTCTCAAGTCACGTGATCACCACCCCAACATCGATCTTTTATTTCTCTTTTAAAAGACTTAGGACTCGTTTGGTATCCAGACAGGAAAATGGCCCAAGATAAATGAGACAAGATAAATTTCATCATGTTTGATGAGCAAGATAACTTAATTGTTAAAATTTTAATATTTTAATAATACCTTATTTTTTGTCAGTCATATATATTCTATTTTTTAGTCAATTAGGGTTTTCAAGCTTCTCAAAACTGGCGAGAAAATTAGCACCACAAATCGCTACCACCGTGAATCGCGAACACCGTTGAATCGCGGCCACCGTGAATCGCGAACATTGTTGAATCGCGGCCACCGTCGGAGTTTGATTAGCCCGCTGTAGTTTCTGCAAATGAGAATCGATCAATCAAGGAATTTGTGAAGATGGAGATACAAGCGGAGAGGAAGCGGAACGGAGGCGGCGGGGGGAGGAGGGGGATGCGAATGTATTTGTGCCCAGTGAGGAAGACGGAAGCGGCGGGGGAGGAGGAGGAGGATGGGTCTATCATTATCAAATCCCTGTTTTGGTTTTCTGTGTTAATTCATTTGGGCCTTCTCTAATTCTCTCTTTGATTTGATTGCTTGCGGATCAAAGCGACCCCTCTCTCATTCTCTGTCCTCTACAGGATTCAAAATTTAAAAAAAAATTGTTTTCAAGGTTTGTGCCTGAAACTGTATCGGAGGGGGAGCCCCGTTCTGGCTTGTGCAGAGCTACAGTAAAACAACCGAAACGATTAAGAGGGCCGAGCTGTTTCTCGGGCCTTTAAAAAACAATTTCGTCGCTACCAAACACCATGAAAGACAAGAAACGGTTTTTCTTTTCTGGGGCTTGTTGGGGCTACCAAACGAGTCCTTAAAAAAAAAAAATGACAAATTATGTGTGAGACTATGACATAAATACTATTTAATTCACTTTTAATTTAAAATATGCCACTTATTAATTAAAAAGTTGTTTCTTTAAGAAAGTGATGAAATTTTAATAAAAAATGATAATATTTTTATTATAAGTAACTTATCACTTTTCTTTAAATTTTTTTATCACATCTTATTTTAATCCTATCACTTTTTTTAATTTGATCGGTCTCATACTATGAGATGGTCTCACACAAATTTCTGCCAAAAAAGAATATCAAGATAACAGATAAGTCAATGATAAGTAGTCTATATCTATACTATATTAAAAAATCACAAGCATCTGAGAAACATTTTTGGACCATAATACCCTCAACATATTTCCCTACGACAACTGACCCCCCAACTGACCCCAATCTCTCCCACAAGCGCTCAACCCATCTCCCCATCCCCTCTCGCCTTCACCAACACCCCCTCCTCCGTCTCTTCGGCTCAGGCGAAGCGCCGCACGATTTCAACCCCCCATAAACTGATAATCAAGCCCTCCCTTCCGTTCAGCCCGTCAAATCTATGCACCAAACGACCGAAAATCAAGGGCAAGAGCTCTCCATAAGGCTGGAAACCAGCGAAGAGATCTCCATAGGGTTGGATCGAGAATCTCCGTCGCCGGCGATGCGCATTCGCCCCAACGGGCAAATCAAACGCCGAACTGCGTCTTCCAACATCGACAGATACGCCTCTATCGAACCCTAACCTCCAAAGAGAATCAAGAGCCGACCGACGAAGCGTCCTCCCCTCCCAAGGATGCGGTAATTATTTCAAATTGCAAGTTTTAGGCACAAGTATATCAATTTACAAGGCTTATTATCTTTTATTATTTTTTGTACTCGGTATCTGCTCATTCCGACTAACCCTATGTATATGATTACTTTACCGAGCAATTCAAATCTTTTAATACGATCATTTTACTGCAGGGAATTTCTTGTGGCTGGCGATTTCTGGAAAGCAAAAGCAAAATCAAAATCAGAAGGTTCGTTTCAGTGTTTTCATGTTCGTAATTTCCTATATGCATGTGTGTGTTTAATTTTATTTCATAAGCATTATTGAATCTTCATCGACTATTGATTTTGTTAAGGTAAAGTTATCATCTTATTCGATGGACGGAAACCAGAATTATAGGCCAATTTCTAGAATTTGGAAGCGAAAGCATAAGGTTAATACTGTACTTTTCATTTTTATTACTCTGCCTCTTTCTATATATATGTATATATTAGCAAAATTTTATTTTGGTAGTCTACATGGTTATTAAGCCTTGCAATTTTAGGTTGATTGTGATGAGCATAAAACGTTTGCAGCAAATTTGGGGTTTCTGGGTATCCCACCATCCAATGGTTTCCCAAGGGGTCTCTAGAGCCTAAAAAGTAAGTTATTATGTGCCATTTGATATTCTTATTTTCATTCTCCTCCCCCATCTGATAATTGGAGATCCTTTTTAGTTTTTACAAATATTTAGTGCTCTTTAAGTCATGCAAGGTCTTTTGGAAACTGCAATCCTCGTGAATGAATGTTCATCTGGTAGGTATGAAGGTGATCGAACCAGCTCCACCTCCAGCTCCTCTGCCACCACCCGCCGTGGCTGGAAAAAGTCCGCAGAAACTCCAACCACAGAATCCCCAGCTACACCAACCAAAAGAGAAAGACGTTCCAAGAAAATAGCCGAGGAATCAACCGATTCCAAAAAAGAAGCAGCGATATCCTAAGAGCTCTACGATTTCGACGACGATATTGATTTCCCGTACGAAGATCCGCCGTTGGTATGTTGCTTCGGGGCTGCTCAGGAGTTTTTGCCTACGGTGAGAGTAGCGCCGGAGTAAATGCACCCGGATATTTACTCGCAGTGGAAGATACTTCAGTGGGGCCCGCCGGAGTTCGCACGGGCCCCAGGTGGACTGCCTTCGAATGTGGCAATTGCGCACGTGAGGCTGGGTGGAAGGACGACGTTCATTGGGAAGGTTGGGGGTGATGAATCTGGCGAGAAATTGATGTTGATGATGAATACTGAGAAGGTGCAGAGGAGGGGGCTGAAGCTTGCAGATAAAGCGCAGACTGCGTGTAGTTCGATGAAGATTAAGTTTGAGGATGGGAAAATGAAGGCGGAGATGGTTAAGGAATGCCCTGAGGATTCTTTGCTTGCATCGGAGTTGAATCTTTCTGTGCTCAAGGAGGTACTTAAATGTGATTTTTGTTCTTAGTTATGTATCTTGTGGTTATGATATGGTTTTGATGATCTCTTGTTTGTATTTTTCTTGGAATGATGTATAATGATTCAAAGATGAATTGTACTTTCTTATCCTATGTTTGAGTAAACTAAACTATTAAAACATTAGGGTGATGCCTGGTTTCAAAATTCTTTAATGTGAATGAGAAAGAGAATAAATATATAGTAATTATAGTGGTTAATCAGTAATGAGAATGAGAATTAAAGAAAATGGACAATACTATTTTTCCTCCCAAATATAGGAATCATTATATTGAAGAACTCGAAACAAATGTCCCCTGATTATATTGTTGCATATGTGAAATACTGTTGCTGCTGTACTATATTATCATTCATGAGTAATGAGACACATTGTTGATTAAATTTGCTTTCACATTACCCTTTAAACTTTATGGACTTCCATTGTTTTAGAATCAAATGAGTGAAGCAATCAACCTGTTATATATGAAATCTTTCCTGATTTCAGAAAAAAGTTATATAGTTGTTCTTTTGTTTGATTGAGGGAAATAAATGAAGATCAATGTTACTTTCAGTTCAACTCATAGTCTTGTACTTTTTCATTTTAAGTCATATACTTTTACCCATACGGCGTTGTATTTTCACCATCCTCTCATCATAGCGTGTCTTTTCGTCGTCTCACAACTCTTCAGTCTTCACCCATTTCACATCCAAAACTCCTCCGCTAGAGAAACTCCCACGTCCAAATTTAGAATTAAAAATCTCTTATCTTTCTTGCACTCAACGTGACTCTTCATCTCTAGGAAAATCAGCCTATTCAATCTATCTCTCACATTTCTTCCCTCCACAATGACATAATTTCCTCAATTTTACATTTTTCTCTTTCCAAAACATCAAACATTACATCCTCTATTGATAGTGGTAACCTTAAATTCATATTCCGTCTTCTTTGCACGTAATTACTTGATGTGTATTCTGCCTTCTTAAATTGAAATGGTCTTTCTTCAACTTTATTTTTTATATTTATTTCTCTACTTATTAATCGCCACACGAACTAAAGCAAACAATCAATTCTGGTGGTGCTCTGACGAGGGCGACGGCCAACCGAGCCACCGCCGTGCCGCTGCTTTCTTCGCAACCCTTCTGGGCAGCCATAACTCGATCGACAATCAGACCTTCTTCGTCCCTCCATCACTCAATCAGGTATCCGATCATGTATGTGATTTCAATCTGTTTCTATTTTTCTGTGGACGTGATTTAGAGTTTGTTAATATTATATAGTTGAAAACAAATATGGTGATTCTTTCTAGATGAACTTATATAGTTTTCATTGTATAAAAAAACTTTAATCAATTTTGTTAATGCAGACATTGCGGTTTGCGAGTGAAGGTTAGAGATCCATTGACATGAAGTACTTGGAATACACTCTATTTGATTGGTATGGTACAAAGTATATAAGTGTATTTGTGTGAGTGTTTTATTTGATCTAAACGCGTATATTTGTATTTCTCCATCTGTGAAAAAATAATGCGCAGTTTGTTTGATGACCCAAGTGAATTTTATATGTTGGATATATTTTATATTGTGTTTATGCTTATAGAAGTTGAGTTCGTGCATTTGGAATTTGTAGATGGATAATTTAACGAGGGTTGAATTGTTTGTGCCTTTTATGGCTATTTTTTTATCACAACTGATTAGAATGCAATTTGGTTTATTTGAATATTTGTTGTGTGCTTATAGGGGGACTAATTATTCCAGAGTCTTTGCTGGACAAATAGGGAAAAGAAAAGGGGGGATGGGCTTTGACAAAGAATCATGAGCTTGGGCTATCAAGGAAAAGAAAGTTGCAAACAGAAAATTGATTTTCAATATGGCTAAGTAATATGCTAAGGACTAATATTAGAGCAGGTATTATTCAACTCCTTATCTTCTATTGATGTTGATAACTTTGCTATATAATTGCATAGTTGCCTTATATTGTGGTTGTGTAGGAATGTATGGAAGGGAGCCGATTCCGTCGAAGCGCGAGGCATGGGTGAAAGGAGAATTCTATGTGACCTCTAAAGCTAACTTTCTATTCATCGTTTGAATTCATTGGTATGACAAGAGCCCGTTTAACTAAACTTATTTGAAATAATTTATAAGCTCTAACATCTTATGAGTTGTTTTAAAAGCTTATAACATGAAAAATAAGTTGGGAAATTCAAACTTAACTTTTTACAATTTATAAATTGTGAGGAACTTAATTTTTTAATCTTATGAGCTGTCATCTTATTTTGCCAAAGACATCGAGCTCTTAAAAAACATATAAGCTGTTTTAAGGAGCTTATAAGCTTTAACAGAATAGTACTTAGTGTTGCATAAAGTTATTTGATAGATTTTTTTTTTTTTTATAATTTGTTATTGTGTTGCTAAATTTCTTCCCACATGAATTAATATCATTAATATGATGCACGTAAGGCTTAAAAAGATCTTATACAGTTCTTGCGTCTTTAGCATGCGTTATATTATGTTTCTGACATTTAATATATTGTTTTGACTACAAAATTATATTGTTTAAAAACTATTTTCTCATTTGCTTTATTTGGATGATTCACAACTATTTTTACAAAAAATCAATAAAGACTATTGTTAAGACCGACTTCATATATACCAATTGAGATACTATTTCAATCTTTATTATTCTCATGATCCTCTTGTGTAAATCTAATGTGGAACATTGCTTGCACCCTAGCATCAATAAAATAATTTTACTATATTATAAAATATATAATCACACTCTTACTCCTTTTTCTTAAAAAATGTATTATTCTTTAGTACGAAATTAGAGTAATTTATTATTTGAAGTACATTGTGTTGAGTACTTGAGATATTAATATTGCTTGCTTTCCTATATTTTAATTTAATATTTGAAGTGCATTGTGTTGAGAACTTGAGATACTCCACTAATTACTGCCTCTATTTAGTTTTTGTGCACTTTATTGGGTTTCTGATTGCTGCCCATTACTATGTCAATCCTCGTCTTTTTTTTGCCTCTATGCTCATTAATAAATATCATGAAAATAATAGTTAAATCTTAGAACGCTACTGATTCCTTGCCCTCATTTTGTTTGTTCTCGTACTTTTTATTTATAAATCAAATTAGTGCTTATGTTTTATTCCTTTTATGCGTTCGCCGAAGTAATTTATATTCATATAAAGAGTGAAATTTTTGAATTTGGATCAAAGGAGCGTTAGTTAGAGAGATGATTAACATTCAATTCTTACCAATGCTGTGATTTTCTAGGCCTAATTCTGAGCTGTTTATATCAGGAGTCTTTGCCATTAAGAGAGACTTCAATTGACGAAGAAGCCATACACAATCAATTTGATGGAAATATATTTGGTGCTCTTCTTCCATCACATAGTTATGCTGATTTCAGAGCTTCTCCGGGTTCGCCTTTTGCTTCTGACTTTGGTAATGAAAGAAATCTGAAATGAACTCCATTTTCAAGACGGTACATCTGAACCAGATGCTTCCTACTCAGAAATGTTGCAAGCCCTTCAAAACCAAAATCATGGCAACTACTTTAATCAAGAGCCCTATGATGTCAGAAGTCAGAGCTTTATTCCTAGCTGCATTGGGGTAAATGGTTGGAAACTGCAAAGTCATATATTTGTTCGGGAGAAATTCACTGAGTTGATTTTTTTTTTTGGTCCAATAACTTGTGTAGTGTCCAATTCTGGTCCCAATTTTTTTTTAACTATTTGGATATAATCCCATTATAAAATATTTGTCCAATTTTGGCCCAAAAATTACCAAAAAATTGAAAATGATGTTGCTTTATATCACGTGGGAATTTTATTTGGGGCCGAAATTGGACATTAGCGTGATGTAGAACAAGAGGGTTTTTATTTTTAAACTGTTTTCGACCAAATTTTGACAATTTTTTTAGTATTGGGACTAAATCTTAAATTTTTTGGGACAAAAATTGGACAGTGAACAAGTTATTACACCAAAAGAATTTATAACTCAAACATCACCTATGCAACTATCTTGCATGAGTGTCACTTTTAGTTTGAGCCTGAAATATGTTTATTATTAAGTGATTATAAACTTACTCGAGCATTTAGGACATGATTTGTATTTCTTGTTTTTTAAATAAATTTTTAGTAATTTTTTGAGCTAGAAATGGTCCACTGGTACTTGCTAGAATACAAAGGAACCAAAACATAAGGTATGTGCTTAAGTTAAAGCTAATTGCCTATTACAATTATCCAAGCTCTTCCCTTTTCTTTCAAAATTTTTGATAAATAGTGTGGCTTCACATTCTATGTTTGCAACTAATTCATGTTATTTTATCTTTAAGATACAAACTTCTGAAGCTCAAATTTACCATGGATTGATTACGACCCCTTGGATTGTTAAGCTTGGGCCTTCTTAAAGATATTGTTGCAGTTGCTGGACTAGATACCTCATTTATAGATTTTCAATCTTGATTTGTATTTGGCTATGTGAATAATACAAGAATTTTGGAGAAACATTTATGTTTTTCCTTAGTATATTGGGCTTGGATGAATTCATTACTTCATTCCCCTCTTTGTTCGATTCATTTTCTGTTTGATAGTCGTGGATTGTTGCTTAAATATACTGAAATTTTGTGTTAATACCCTTTTTTGTTTTTACACCTGGTTGGGCCACAATCATAAATTCAAACTTCAAAAGTTTAGATTATGGAAAAAAAATCTATTAGAGAGTTATCGGCTTATAAGGACGATTGGGCCAAGAAACTCCATATAGCAGACTTCAAGGGAAATTCATTACAAATTTGAAAAAAAAAAATTAAACTATGAGAATCTACTTACTTGATTGTGTGGTTTATTAGTTTTTCTTTTCTTTTCTTTTTGGGCGCTTATATTTTCAACTTTATTTTTTTCAATGTGCAAACTCTAAATTTCAGTTCGACAAGTCCAAGGAGAGACTGGAAAGTCGTAAAACTAATCAGACCCTTTTAAGACATTATGACAATGTAAATGACAAAATTGAACTACCGTTCTTGACTTTATTTCCTTTGTGTTTTGATATGTTTCTCTTTCTTCACCCTTCACCTATGGCTATTTTGTTTCTCTCACCGATTTCATCCATTCTTTACTCTCTGTAAAAGAGCAACTCTGCAAAACCAAGCTTAAGTAGTTTCTTTCTCAATGACATAATCAAACTTATTCACCCCATTATTCTTCCCATTCAAGTTGACACACAAGCTTGAAAAAATCCACGTCAACTAAACCAGCAAAGTAAACAACAACGTGCAATGCACGTTACAATTAACTAGTACTTAGGAAAAATACCAAGGAATCATTTGTTTAATTTTGCATTTATATTTTACGGTACGACCAAAATAAATATTTAAAAATATCCGTGTTCATATCGAAATTCGGTTATTTTAAAATTCGAGTGTCCGTACCAAAATTTCGGTATGTTACGGCATGAGTATTTTATTTTTCGGCATGGATTGGAACACATTTTTGGTTACAAACGGACGGGATCTGATCGATACGGAACGGAGCGGAGAAACATATTTTTCCCTTTTTTGTCATTCTCTCACTTTTTTAATCAATCTTTTTTTAAAGAAAAAAATCATTGATGCATGCACACTCACACGAATACTACACAACTTCTACCACAATCAAACTTATATTCTTACAAACTCGAATATAACACATTACTCCCTTATTTGTTTCTCATTTCTTTTGAGCATAAGCATTAAGGTAAGTAGTATAATATAAATATAATGCAAGTGATGGAAAGAGAAAAAATATATGATATTATATAGATAAAATATTATTGATACGAAAAGAAGTAAAGTGTGAGAATATAATACATTATTTCCAAAAAAGGAAATGGAAAGTAAATAGAGGGACAAACAAAATGGCAAAATAGAAGTAAATAGAGAGATGGAGGGAGTATATTCTAAAGAGTAAAAGTGTTATTTCAATTATAAAAGTGTTACTCACTTTTAAGAGTTAGTTACTCCAACAAGACTCTAATATAAATAGGATTCTCTCATCTGTATATTTTAACTTTCGATACTCTCAGTAAACAAAGGAAACAGTTTTGATCTCAATGAGAATTCATTATTCATTCCAGATTTCTCAATATGGTATCAGTTTGTGATTCATCTTAATCACAAGCTTGTTCGATCCTTCTAGTTCTTTGCTTCCGCAATCTCTTCGAGTTTGTTCGATTTTTTTTTACCCTAAAATTTGGGGATTTTTTTTATTCGAATTCGATTTGATCAATTCTTGGTCGTTTTTCCCAGATTTCTATTCGAAATCTCTTCTATTCGATTTGTAGTTTGAATTCGAATCTCTTGAAGTTTTTTCATTATGGATAATGAAAATGTCAATATTGAGGATTCTCTCAATCCTGCGGTGAATCCGTATTCTCCTTATGCCTTACATCATAATGACAATCCAGCAGTGGCTATTGCGCTCGATCATCTTACTGGTGCGGCAAATTTTGTGGAATGGAGCCATGCCGTAACTCGAGGCTTGAGCGTAAAAAATAAACTCCCGCTAATTGATGGTTCTTTGCCCGTTCCTGCAAAAGACGGTGACAAGGCGATTTATGCTGCTTATCTTCGAGCAAATAATCTGGTTCTCCAGTGGATACTCAATTCCATGTCCACTGACTTCAAGAAATCTCTTAAGTATTTTGTGTCTGCAAAAGAGGTATGGGATGAGTTGCACGTTCGCTATTCTTGTTCTGATTTGACTAAAGTCTTTCAACTGGAAAAATCTTTAAGTAATATGGCTCAGGGTAATCAATCTATTGTAGAATATTACAATCATTTCAAGACTATTTGGGATGAATGGATGAGCCATAGGCCTATTATTAGATGTAATTGTGGTGGAACTTGCATTTGCAATCTTGCTGCTATGATTAGTAATTCACAGGAACAAGACTCTGTCATGAAATTTCTTGTTGGTCTTAATGAGTCCTATTTTGCCATTAGGAGCCAGTTCCTGTTAAATAAGCCCTTACCCCCTTTAGCCAAAGTTTATTCCCTACTGTTACAAGAAGAATCCCAGAGGTCTCTTAGCCTTCCACCTCAAAATCCTGTGAATGAGTCAATTGCTATGTTGGCTAATAACAACTCAAAATATTATAAAGATAAAAAGAAACCATTGAAATGTTCTCTCTGCAATGGAAATAATCATACCAAGGATAGGTGCTTTGAGTTGATTGGATATCCCCCGGGGTGGAAGGGTCCTAGAGGTAGGGATAAGGGTAGGACTGATTTTAAGGAGAAATCTGCAAATGTAATTGTTTCTACTCCTGAGGAAGAACAACCAGTAGCTTCTAATCCTTTGTTCACACAAGAGATGTTTGAGCAATTTCTGAGTTTTGCTAAGCAAGGGAATGTAGCCAGAGATTCTGTTCATACAGCAGCTGGTGCATTTACAAACTTTGATACTTCTGCTGATTCAGGTATGCATTCTTGCTTATCTGTAGACTCTAGTACAAGAATTTTTTCATGGATTCTTGACACGGGTGCTACTGACCATATGTGTTGTGACATTAATTGTTTTACATCTCCTCCTGTTGTTGCAAACATCAAAATTAGTCTTCCAAACAATGCAATTTCAATAGCTACACGTATTGGAAATATTAGTCTTAATGAACACTTAACATTGTACAATGTTCTATATGTTCCTGATTTCACTTTCAACCTGTTGTCAATCAGCCACTTGACAAAATATTCAAATTGTACTGTGAATTTTATGGCTTCCCATTGTGTTCTGCAGGACAAGGACACACACAAAGTGATTGGTTCTGCTGAACAACATGGGGGGCTTTATCACCTGAGAGTCATGCATACTGCAAATAATGTTTACCAACCTACTGTTTTGGCATCTGGTAATTTTGATCTTTGGCATAGTAGATTAGGACATATATCTCCCAAATGTATGATAAATATAAAAGAATTAGGAATAAAGACTATGCATATGAATAAGAATTGTAATATCTGTCCACTTGCTAAACAAAAGAAGAAATCTTTTCCTATAAGTGTTTCCACTACTTCTGCTTTATTTGATCTCATACATTGTGATATATGGGGCCCCTTTTCTATTACTTCTCATGCTGGTTATAGGTTTTTCCTAACTATTGTTGATGATTTTTCAAGATGTACATGGGTTTATTTGCTAAAATCCAAATCTGAAGTAAAGGTTTCCTTAAAAAACTTTTATAATATGGTTTTTACTCAGTTTAGCAAGAAAATTAAAGTATTAAGATCTGATAATGGGGCTGAATTCATTTTACAAGATTTTTATCATAATTTAGGCATCATACATCAAACATCTTGTGTTGAAACACCCCAACAGAATGGGCTAGTAGAAAGAAAACATCAACATATTTTACAAGTTGCTAGAGCTTTACTTTATCAGTCTTCTTTACCTCTTGTTTATTGGGCGGATTGCATACAAACAGCTGTACATTTAATCAACAGATTGCTCTCCTGTTATAGGAAATAAAACTCCTTTTGAAATTTTAAATGGAAAGAAGCCTGATTATTCATATCTAAGAAACTTTGGTTGCTTGTGCTTTGCAAACACATTATCTGTTCATAGAACCAAATTTGATCCAAGAGCCATTAAATGTGTTTTACTTGGTTATCCTTTTGGAACAAAAGGTTATAAACTACTTGACATAACTAATGGTAAAGTGTTTGTTTCTAGAAATGTGAGGTTCTTTGAAACAGTGTTTCCATATACTGATAAGAAAGGCTCTGAAAAGTTGATTATGGAAATTATAGCAAGAGAATCTGCTCTGGCTGATCAAGAAGTTTTAATTGATAATGATATCTCTAATACAGGTAATTCTAATCATTCTCATAATGCTAGTGATAGTTCTCCTATCATTCATATAGAAGAAATGGATGAATATAGAGAACATATGATTGATTCTATTAATAATGGTCCTGCTGATATTGATAATGATGTTACTGATGTTCATAATGTTGCTGATGTGATTGATGTCCATAATGATGTGCCTAAAAATGTTTTGCATGATCAGAATTTGGATGTTAGGAGATCCACAAGGTCTAGAACACAACCTGCTTATTTAAAAGTTTATGAAACTGTGTTACCTAAATCCATTACACATGAACCTCCTGCTGCTACTTTAGTTGTAAAGCCTGGAAAATAGTATCCTATTAGTGATTACTTGTCCACTAGCCAATTATCTCATAATCATAGGGTCTTTACTGCTTCTATTAGTCAAGTACAAGAACCTAAGACATATAAGCAAGCAAAAGACAATCCTAATTGGCAACAGGCTATGAAAGCAGAATTAGATGCTTTAGAAAGAACTAACACATGGACATTAGTTGATTTACCCCCAAATAGAGATTGCATTGGGTGTAAATGGGTTTTCAAAGTTAAATACAAACAAGATGGATCAGTAGAGAGGTTTAAAGCAAGACTTGTTGCAAAAGGTTACACACAACAAGAGGGCATTGACTATTTTGATACTTTCAGTCCTGTAGCAAAAATTACCACTGTTAGAATACTTCTATCTGTTGCTATTTCACAGAATTGGTTTATTCATCAGTTAGATGTGAACAATGCTTTCTTACATGGTGATTTAATTGAAGAAATATACATGTCTCCTCCACCTGGTTATTGTGATAGTAATGATAAAAGGGTTTGCAAGTTACAGAAAAGTTTGTATGGTTTAAAACAAGCCTCAAAGCAATGGTTTACAAAACTCTCTGATTCCCTAACACAAATTGGGTTCTTTCAATCCCTTGCTGATAATTCTCTATTCACAAAATGCACAAACACCTCATTCACTGTTGTACTTTGTTATGTTGATGATTTAATTGTTACTGGAAATTCAATGGATGAGATCATGCATGTTAAATCTTTTTTACATGATAAGTTTACAATCAAAGATTTGGGTGTGCTTAAATACATGTTGGGAATAGAGGTAGCTAGGTCTAATACAGGTATATCTCTTTGCCAAAGGAAATACACTCTAGATTTATTAAATGAATGTGGTTTTTTAGGGAGTAAGCCTTGTTCTACTCCAATGGATTCTAAAATCCAGCTTACTAAGGCTGATAATTCTTCATTTGTGGATGCTAAATTGTACAGAAGAATTGTTGGTAGGTTATTGTATCTAACAGTAACAAGACCTGATATCTCTTTTGCTGTACAATCCTTATCACAATACATGAGCAATCCATTTGCACACCATATGAGTGCAGTCCATAGAGTGCTAAGATACCTAAAGCACACACCAGGACAAGGTATCTTATATCATTCCTCTAATAGTTTCAAGTTACATTCCTTTACTGACAGTGATTGGGCTAGATGTACAGATACTAGAAGGAGCATTACAGGTTATGCCATATATTTAGGTGAATCCCTTATATCCTGGAAATCAAAGAAGCAAACAACTGTAAGCAGAAGTTCGGCTGAAGCTGAATATAGAGCCTTAGCCTCCACAACATGTGAAACACAATGGATCATTTACATTCTGAGGGACTTGAGGGTGCCCTTCACACAACCAGCCATTGTTTACACTGACAGCAAGGCAGCCTTCCAGATTGCACACAATCCATGCCTACATGAAAAGAGCAAACACATTTCAATTGATTGCCACTACACAAGAGAGAAAATCCACAAAGGGGTGATCAAACTAATTCAAATACCTACAGAAGAAAACAATGCTGATATCATGACAAAGCCTCTCCAACCCTCTACATTTACCAACTTAAAGTCCAAAATGGGATTGATAAATATTCACTCCCATTTTGAGGGGGGGTCTAAAGAGTAAAAGTGTTATTTCAATTATAAAAGTGTTACTCACTTTTAAGAGTTAGTTACTCCAACAAGACTCTAATATAAATAGGATTCTCTCATCTGTATATTTTAACTTTCGATACTCTCAGTAAACAAAGGAAACAGTTTTGATCTCAATGAGAATTCATTATTCATTCCAGATTTCTCAATATATATGATATTTGAAATACAGTGTGATTGCACTATGATTTTAGTCATTGCAATTTATCTCCACGGCTGTATTGTCCTTGTCCAGTTATAGACGAACAAAATTCAGTTACATTATTATTGGACTGTACAAGATTGCATTGCATATCCATATCTTTTTGTTACCAGAAGCACCGATGCTTCTTCTATTCTAGCTAGTCCTACACGCCTTGCATTCTTCAATTCTTTCATTCAAAGCCGTGCCCTGAGTCCACTAAGTTATGCTAGCAGCGAATACTGAATCAGTGTTTGTGTTCTAGAAAACCGTCAGGTCTGTTACCAATGAGTAGAGCCTTTTTGACATTTTTATAAGCTCTTTATTAAAGGAGAAAAAGGGCAGATACTGTTGGAATTATCAAATCTGTTATAAGAACTGAATGTAATCAATAACCTGTTATCAAATTCAAGACAATATAAATCTCCATTTAATAGGAATGATGCCTTTAGGAATTATCTCTCCCATGAAATCTGCATAAGCCCAAGTACAAAATGAGAAAATATATTCTCACCTTCTCCTAGAAGAATTCCAGTTGGGGTTGATGATTTTTTTATTTATTTAGGAAGGGACGACTTTCGCTGGCTTACCTCCAACGATTCGTTGTGCCAACACCACCCACCAAGACACATGTTGCATACCTAGAAAATTTCTAAAGGTGTTAAAAAAGTGCTCCCAATTTTGAGCGAATTGAGAAAACAATACTCACATGTATAAAATATTAATACTAAAATAATTATTTTGTTCTTTACTCAATATTCATCAGAGTTAAGCAATTCCACATGTTTTACTAAATATAAACATAACTCATACTCCCATTGAATATCAATAACTATTACACTATCTTTGACTTTTAATCTTTTAAATTTTTTATTTTAAAATAAATATATTAAATTTAAACTGATCAATTTTTTTATTTTTCTTTAAATATTTAAAAAAGCTAGAATTAAAGTCTAAAAACATTTTAAGAAATCAGCTAAATATTTAATTTAAATTAAATTTAAAAGTTCATTAAAAAAATCCTTAAAAATCTGAAAAGTTTATTTATTTATTTTCAAATAAATCAACCAAATTTTCCAAATAATTCAATTTAGATTAAAATCTATTTTGAAAAAATAAACTAAAAAAGTAATTTTAAAAAATCAACAAAATCTTCACCAAATAACTAAATAAGAAATTAATCAAAAAACCTTTAAAATATAATTAAACTAAATAAAAATTATTTAATTTTATAGTTTAATTATTTATGATTATTGCATTGATTTTTATAAAAATATTTTCTGATTTTATTTTGCTTTGACCTTTACCTTTTGAATTTTTTTATTTATTTGATTTTTAAATGTTTTTAGGAGTTAGTTGATATTTCTTATATATTATTTAGTATTTCTTTTTTTCAAAATTTTCATTTTTAACTGATTTTTTTTAATTTAATTATTTTTCAATTTCTTTTATTTATTTATTTTTTGTCAAAATTTATTTAGGTTTTAGTGGTTTTAAACAAATAATTTTTAACTAAATTATTTTTAGAAGATTCTGTAATACCCCGTCCCGTTCTGTACCCCTTTTCTTATTTAGAAACCTTTTTATTTTATTTTATTTTATTTTCTCTTCTTTGTTTCTTTTATTTTTAATTATTTTTGTGTGCTTTTGTGTATTTAAATATACTTACCCTTTTTATAAAACTCCTAAATTCGAAGAAAGAAAACGAATTCTTTCAAACGAATAAAGGACTACGAGAAATTAATTATTCAAATTAAATTAAGGATTTCGATCCGTTTAATTTATTGAGAAAAATCAAAATACAATAAAATATTACTTGAGTCTAAAAACTGTATTATTTTCTAAAACGGGATTACACTCGTGAACCAAACGATCCCTGAACCGTATCAATTGGGAACGAAAATATCGAAATTATTTGGATAAGATTTTTTTAGAAATAGATAAGTTTGGAAGAGGGAGTATAAATAGAAGAATTTTCTCTCTCTCTCTCCTCATTTCTTTCCTCTTCTCACGCACGCCTCTTTTTTTTTCCTCCTCCTTCGGCCTCTTCCTTCCTCCGCCTCCGTTCTCCTCCTCCGGCCGACGAAGCCAGCGCCGCCCCCCTCTGCCGATGTCCTCTTCACGCCACCGCAAAAGCCACGACGTTATCTCCTCCGCGCGATCGACGAGCGCCGCCGAAGCCTCCCACCGCCGAAGCCTCCCACCGCCAAGCTCCCACCGCCGAGCTCCGCCGCCGCGACGAAGCCTCCTCCGTTCGAAGTCACGGCGACCCAGCTCCCCTGCTCCCGTCGCTCTCACTCTCTCTCTCCGTTGAAGCCGAGCGCCGCCGCTCCGTCGAAGCCGAAGCCGTAGCTCCACCGCACGCCGCCGCCGTCTCCTCCTCCATCTCCAGTAAGATGGAATTCTTCCTCTTTCCTTCGAAATTCATTTCCGTTTAATTCGATTTCGACTACTGAACTATTTCAATTTCTAACCGTAACCTTCTTTTCGTTTAATTTCCGATCGATTTTTTACACCGTTGAACCGGTTGCTTTTGTAAAATTTCTGGAATTTCAAACCGACGCCGTTAGGCTGCCCAAATCGTTTTTCCGAATTCCCGAACAACGCCGTTAGGCTGCCCAATTTTTGTGAAAAATTTCCGGGTTTCGAAACGACGCCGTTAGGCCGCCCGTTTAACGTCTCAAACTGAAGCTCGTAAGGTATATTTTTTAATCTTCGTTTTTCATCTTGGGTATATTTTTTGGGTTATTCTGTTAAGTTGTTAGGAGTTTGGAACAAGAAAAGAAATGAAAGAAAACTTACTGTTAGTTGGTTAGATGAATTAGTGTTAGTTATTAACCTATTTAGTATTATTGTTTTGTTTCACTTGTATCACTCTTTAGAAGTGAGTTTTTGGATAGTTGTTTCTTTGTTTTATTTCTTTCACGAACCATGAGATTGGATTCTTAGTTTAGTATTTAGTAATAGTGGTTGAATGTTGAAATATTATTGTTTTAGATGGATGGTAGTAATGACTTAGAGGACTAGTATTTTTCTTATGAATGTTTAGTATCATTGTTTTTAGTATTATGATGATATTAGCAAAATCCTATAGTATCCTTGTTTTGATGTTTTTCAAGGATAAAAACACTTTTGAATAAATTTCGTAAACAAAGGGAAACTCGTCTTCACCTTGTACCCCTATTAGAATTTTAGAAAACGCAAAAATAAAGTCTTTTAATAAGTTTAGAAAAGAAAAGTTTTATATTCAAGTTTTCGTTTAAAAACGAGAAATAGAACTCTTAAGAAAGAATAACCTTTTCTTTATTTTCATTAAATAATAATCTTATTTTTCTAAGTACTTTTCCAAGTTTAATAATGATTATTTTTCCTTAAAAGGCCTTTTTGAGAACACCACCAAATTCAGTAAATACACCCTCTGAAAACACCACTCAATTCAGTAAATACACCCTCTGAGAACACCACTCAATTCAGTAAAATACACCCCCTATTACACCACTAAATTCAGTAAATACACCCCTGTTGCCGCACTGAATTTAGTAAATACACTCCCCTAATACACCTTCCCTTTAAAAGAGGTGTACTTATCAATTTGAAATCAACCTTTGAAAACTTTAGTTTTCAATAGTTTTCTAAAGACAACGACCTACTCAATCCTCGAGTTTCGCACTCTTAAGCTTTTCAAATTCAAAAGTCAATCTTTTAATCGAAATACTCCTTATTAGGATTCTGTACTTTTCGGAACACGCACGAAGGACTCGACTGTCTGCCTACCCAATATTCCCGGAACTCAGAACAATCAGGTGGGTGATGATCCGTTGATTGATCTGCTATTAATAACGTCGTGCCGGTATTTTCTGAACTCGACTAAATCAAATCAAAAGTATCTAATCCAACATAAATGTAACACCTATCTATATAACTGTTTGGATTATGTGATACAACTATATATGTTATATATTAGCCTGTTGTTTTGTGAATCGATCACCACTGCATGAGTAAACACCTTACGTGAGCATGAATCAGTTCAGTTATCAGTCAAGTAATTTCTCAATGAAGTTGTTGTATCAGTTTTATGGAAATCAGTAAGTACGGAGTTGTGTTTTGGGTATTGATTTCCGACCTCCGGGGACAGCTGTCGTTGGACGCCCTCGGAATCAAGGTCGTTGATTATTTTTCCGGCCTCCGGAGACAGCTGTCGTTGGACGCCCTCGGAATCAAGGTCGTTGATTATTTTTCCGGCCTCCGGGGACAGCTGTCGTTGGACGCCCTCGGAATCAAGGTCGTTGATTATTTTTCCGGTCTCCGGGGACAGCTGTCGTTGGACGCCCTCGGAATCAAGGTTGTTGATGGTTGGAGTTGAAAAGAGTAACTATGATGGAAGTGGAATGATTGTACGTTTATGATTTGATAGTTGTGATAATACGTGATATGACTTTGGGCTTTGCCCTAATGTGAACCAACTTGTGCTATTTCAATTATATCATGCGCAATATGCTTAATCACCGTTTAAATCTTTATAATCTTTTATATACGACAACTGATTAAATATAATAAACTTTTTATTAATGAGTATAACTTAATATATTTCGGATTTACCAATCCCATGATGTTGCAATCACCCATAAGTGAGAATTCAATTCTCACGCCCCCTTTTCCTAACCCCTTGCAGATTACAACTATGGGGAGCAAGGACAGTGACACAGAAGACACAAAGTCTCCCTTTTGCTTAAAATATATTATTACTAATACAATGATGCCTATCATTCCTATTTCCCGAATAAATGTATCGATACTGCCATGCAAGACGATACTCTTTCCGTGTGTTTAAATTATCCAAACTCAGTGTGTATTATTCTGAAGATACAGAACCCTCTATCTATCTTTATATATATATATATACAAATACACTTACGTTATAATATTCCTTCCCACTTATCCGCTGCATAAACTTCTCTCTCTCAATTCAGTTATATTCCTTTCAAAAATTTTATAATTCGGACTTTTGATCACAATAACACTTCGAATCCGATATAATTAATATATTCTGGGTTCGGGGCGTTACAGATTCATATTATTTTTTAAATTATTTACAAATTTATCTAATATTTTATTCTCAAATTTATATTTTTAATTTAAATATTTTTTAGAATTTAATTGATTTTTTAAAACGTTGTTTATATTTTATTCTAGGTTTTTTTATATATTTGAAGATTTTTATTTTTTAATTATTTTTTATAATTTATATATATTTGAAGATTCAGTTGATCTTTATAATATATTTAATTTTTTTATTTGTTTTCAAATTTCGATAAAAAGTTAAAGAATAAGAAGAATTTTTTTTTTTTTTTTTTTGATTGATGGAAAAAACATTCATGAGAATATGAAATGGAATGGAAGCTTTTTTTTTTTTAATGGAGTAAGAATATTATAGTAATATGAGGTATATTTAGTAATGCATGTTAATTTTTAAATTTTATTAGGACATGTTTAACAAGTGGGGTGGGTTTAGAGAATTTTGGGTATGAATAGCAGTACTCTTCTCCTATTTTAAAACAAATACAGAAAAATTACAATGACCCTAATTTTTCTTTTTCAGGAAAAGAGGTAAGAAGAAATTCGAGTTGAAAAGTATTCAAGCCCCTTAAAATTTCAGTTTGGAAGATTTTTTATTCTGAAGTTTGCTGAATAATGCCAACCTTTTGTGATATTTCAAAAATTTCTCTTCCATCAACAGATTGAGAAGACATTTCTTTCTCCCTTTAAAAAAAAAAAAAAGAAGAAGAGAAGACATTTCTTTCTATCAATGTTTGAATCTCTATGTCAGGATGACAACAGGAGGGGAAAGAGGACGGAAGCTCGACTTGATTAATTGTGAAGTAAATTGTTGATTTAGGGGAACGAGTAAATACGGGTTGGACGGTTATGAATTTGTTTTATCTTAAAAAATCGAACATGTGGATGAATAAATGACGTCGTGGGCTCTCTCAAGTTTGGGTTTTTATTTGCCTTTGATATTTGTATATTTAAAATTTAGGATAAATTTTAGGGTGCATTCAAGTGTATAGCATGCACTTGAATTTTAAAATCAATTTTGACTTCAATTTTCATTTTTTCAAAACACATACAAACACCCCGAACTGTGTGTATTTTTGCAGTTGGGGTATTGTTGATGCTTTCTTGGGGTATTGCGGATGCCTTCTTGGAGTATTATTAATGTCTTCTTAGGGTATTGTTTTGCTTGAAATATTTTTTTAAAATTCATGTACATACCATGCAATCAAGTGCACACTAGAATTACTCAAAATTTAGAAGCCACATTTTTTTTATTTGACATTCTTCGCAACTGTTGGATAATGAAATAAGTCTGTATGTGTGGCCCTTGACTGGAACAATATTGTATGTTAATTTTTTTAGGCCAACATTAGTCCTCACATATAATGTGCCACATATTTTTATGGTTTTATTTGAATATATAAAAATATTATAAAGTATTTTATTTTAATGTTATTTCTATTTTGATGGTGTGAAAAGTGTTTGAGGGCATTACTTGAATATAAAATAGTATTATTAGGGTGATATATTTATATGTTACTTTTATTTTAAGGGTGTGAAGAGTATTGTGGAATGAACGAAAAAAAAAAAACCCGTGTAAAATCTATTGTGGGACAGAGAGAGTATCACTTTTCAGGCCTTTTATATTTTTATTTATTTCTAGAAAAATTGTTGAGTATTACTTGGATTTATTAGTAGCAATGTTATTATCACAATAATTTTCTAACTAAAAAGCTAAGGGGTGCTTGATTGAGGGGTATGAAAGTGGGAGAATAGAAATTAAATAACTTGTTTGATGGTGAGTAATGAAAAATGAAAACAATGTTTTGTGAAATCCTTATAACTTCTTTAAAACAATAAAAAATCCCTATACCTCTATAAATTGATTAAATTCAGACATAATTTCCTATTATACAATGGTGTAACATTTTCTGTTATACCATTTAAATTAATGCTATGTGTACATCCTAGTGAATCTAGAAATATAAGAAAAACGCTCTATAACATAACCATTTAATTATTAAATGTTAATTTAAGGGAAATAAATTATTTACAAATCTCATCCCAAAAGTCTTATAAAATTAATTATTAATCAATTATTTATATTCATGTATATTAATCATTCATTACTTAGAGTCACATACCTATAAACTTGATAAATTTATCAAATAAAATATATAGTTCATTCTAGTACGGAATAAATGAAAATAAAAATAAAAACATAACAAAATATCTTATTAGAAGAAAAGTTCAAAAACTTAACTATTTTAAGATATTATAAAAATTTACAAAAGAAATTTTTAATTACACATTTAAGCAAAAAAGAAAAAAAAAACACTCTTTCATTACACATAAAATTTGTATGTAATTATATCCATAAAATATAAAATCTGTAAAATTCCAAATGCTATATTTAACAATAAAAGTTGTAAAAACAATATATATGAAATTTAACAAGCAATACATGTATATAAAACATAATAATTAAAATTATTTAAATATATATTAACAACATATAAGAGTGCATATTTAACAAATACGGATGTGTATATATTTTTATCTATCAATTCTCATCCAACTTTAATTATGACTTGTCCTCAAACATTAATATAATTCGCAAAATTAAGAAAATAGTTTGTTCTCAAGCAGTATACATCCCCAAAACTTAAATAATGGATTGTTTGCAACCACTCTACCTTGCCAAACTTAAATAATACTTGTCTTCGAGCTATATAATTCTCCAAACTTAATTCTTGACTTATTCTCGAGCACTTTGTTATTCTAAGACTAAGATAATTAGAGTCAAACTTATTCTCAAGCACTATATGTCCCAAATTTAAATTATCATAAGCTTTTTTCTAAGCACTATATCTTCCCAAACTTAAATAGATATTTGTTCTCTAGCACTATACATCCCAAAACTTAAAATAAGTCTAATGTGATGGAAGGTCGAGAAAAATTACATAACCAAAATTTTCATGTAAAATAATGAAAAAAAATAATCAATTCCCTATAGAATGCCTAAAATTTGTGGCTTTTAATCAAACATTACTAAAATCCCCAAAATTTTAAGAATGACTTGTCGTCAAGCATCATACTTGTTCTCAAGCACTATACTTATAATACTTTTTTAAATACAAAATTTTCAAATTTTACCATCTAATAATACTCTGCCTAGAAAATACATTGTCCCCCCATTCCCTTCTTCGTCCCAACCACCCCCACCCCTATACTACAATTCCACACATACCTTGATCAAAATTCATGTTGTTTTCTTTTCAATTTGAGTACAACGTAGCACCCTACGGTAATGATGAGAAATGGAGGTTTGTGGTCAATTAAGATGTAGGATTGGGGGAGTTGCGGCAGTGGCGGTGGTTTTTTACCATCTGAAGTAGGCAAATTTATGTATATATGGTGAATAGTAGGCGGGATTGATAATATAGAGTGATTTTGAGTGTATTTACGGAAATAGAGAGAATCGCCTTTGGGAGGGGCGAGTTTCCTTTTTTTTTTTTTTTTTTTTTAGGTCGCCTTTGGGAGGGGCGAGTTTAATTTTTTTTTTTATTTTTTTTTTAGGTCGCTACTGGGAAGGGCGAGTTTAAGCATTTTTTTTTTTTTTATCACGCCGTTGGGAGAGGCGTGTTTATGTAAGGATTTTTTTTTCGTTTCTTAGTTATAATTGTTCCATGATTAAATGGGTTAAAATAGGTGTGTATTTGAGTTGATTTTAGTAATTATTGTTCAATGATTATGTGATGATTATTCAATGATATATTATAACTAAACCCAAATTGCTATTGAGATGTAAAACCCTAATTGTTAGTGGAGATAAATATAATTAGGTATTGAAATTGGTTTATATTTATACTATCTTTAAAAAAAAAATTATAAACTATTTCATAAAAATTGAAAATTATTTCAAACACTAAATAATATTTTTAAGTAATAAATGTAAAATGTAAAAAAAAATGACATTTATAATAATAGTACCAATACAATTAGCGATGGCCCAATCGACCACCCGTTCCACATTGCGGCGGACGTCTTTCACGATAATTACGACGAGGTTGTTGTTCATGTTGGCTTGGTCCGGGCTCCTTTCCAATAACAGCTCCGCAAGAGCGCACAATGATTCCAATGTCGCGAGAGGTTGACATATCTTCAACAACACAAAACACTTATAAAATTTTTATCTATAGGCACTAAATTAATTATTAGCCTCAATTATGTTTACGTCTAGTATAGTAAATCAAACCCAACACCCTAATTTCCATACATTTTTAGTGTTTTTTTTTTTTTGCAGTATTGGAATTTTAGCCTCAATTGAGAATATAAAATTAATTCGTTTTATTTTATTTAATTCATTTTATTTTATTTTATTTTAATTTCGTTTTTTATTTTAATTAGTTTTATTTTATTTTATTTTATTTCGTTTAATTCATTTTATTTTATTTTTTTAATTTATTTTATTTCGTTTATTTTATTTATTTATTTTTGTTTTTTTTTTATTTCGTTTTTAAAATTTTATTTAATTTCATTTATTTCATTTTATTTTATTATTATAGTTAAATAAGATTATCTTATGATTGCAAAAATTAAATTTTAAAATGATGATCAATATTTTCATTAAGTAAGTTGTTAGTTATATTAAAATTTAAAATGATGATCAATATTTTTATCAAGTAAGTAATCTAGAGTTTTTTAATACACTATATATATATATTAAATCTAGATTTTTTAAAACACTAAAAACACTAAAAACACTAGAATTTTATAAAAAAATAAACTTACATTGTATACATAATGCTTATTAACATCACGTTAAAAAAAGTCAAATTTTACTTTAATAACTTTGATTGATAAAATGTCTAATTTACTCTTCGATTCTTCAAATGTATAAAAGTTATGCATCACCAAAACATTCACTAAATAAACCAAAAGAAACAACACTACTACCAATTTTAAATCAAAATAACAACACTATGACCTTATTAATGTTATTTTAAATCGAAATAGCAACACTACTACCAATTTTAAATCAAAATAAATCAAAAGTAACATGCTAAAACATGTAATTTCTCTAACATATATATATATATCGACATTATATATATACTATATATACACTATTTCAAAAAATCGCATGCAAAATAATTCTAAAAATATAAAAAAAAAATTGAAATATTTACCACTTAATTTGTAGTGTCTGTACTCCTCAGGTAGATAGCAAAATGTCAATTCCTCAAGTACGTGAGACTGCAAGTTTGTAGTTTGGAGGGCAAATTTTATTTTTCTTATTGACTAGCTTCGTTTTTTTTAAACTGAAAGTAGGGAGTTCATTTGAAGAAGAAGAAGAAGAAGAAGAAGAAGAAGAAGAAGAAGAAGAAGAAGAAGAAGAAGAAGAAGAAGAAGAAGAAGAAGAAGAAGAAGAAGAAGAAGAAGAAGAAGAAGAAGAAGAAGAAGAAGAAGAGAGGAAGGAAGGAGTACGAAGAAGAAGAAGGATAATGAGGAGAGGAGTGAGGTAGGAAGGAGAAGGATAATGATCACTGAGGGAACTATATATCAGGGGGGGGGGAGGAAGGAGTATTCCTCGCCAAGCAGAAAATGACAAATTTGGCAGGCGCGCCTCTGGTAGGCGCGAGAACAGACCACGCCAAGGCGTCTGACACGGCACGTGAACTGGCAGGCGCGCCTCTGGTAGGGGCGTGTTTAGCCCACGACAAGGACACGTCGGAACTCGCCTCTGGTAGAGGCGAGTTTATCCGAAAATCAAAGTATCGCCTCTGGTAAGCGCGATTTAAGCTTATATCGCCTCTGGTAGGCGCGATTCCCTTTATTTTCGAAAACACCTCCCCTTCCACCCTATTTTCATCACTCCCTTTCAAATATACCCCAAATAAAAAAATTTGCCTCTGAAGTATAGTACAATTATTAATTTAGAGTCTAATTTTTTTTTCCTATTAATTTAGAATCTAAAAGATAGAAAACTGTTTATTTAAAACGTAAAAGTTTGAGACTATTAATTTAGAACACACCAATTTTTAGATCACCTCTTATAGTTTTTATTTATCCAATTATAATTTTATGCATCGTAGTTGTTCGTTGCGGATAAACAACCAATACTCTTTATTAGAAATACTAACACCCTTTAAAAATTCATTCAAGGCTATGAGTTTAAAAACTATCGATTATAAAATAGTAGCTTATGATAATTGAATTTTTCATATACGTTAGGTCCGTGTCAGGTTTTCGAACGTTAGAACTATTTTGCGTGTTATAGTTTGGTCCAGTAACTTTTATAATTACTGAGAAGAAACTTGAAGGACCAATATTTGAATGAAAAATGTGAACGAACTTCACATATATTTTTTTTCATATTTTTACTTACCTATCGGTGTTGGTGTGAAGTCCGTCCACTTTGAAAATCTTATGCATGTTGTGGTTTGGTCTTGTAACTTTTAGTGTTGCTAGTAAAATTGTTGAAGGACGAATATCAAATATTTTTCGTTAGTGGCTTATTTGTCAAATATCTTTTCAAACTATCTTCGTGCATGTTAAAAATATTTATTTGATATTGGTCCTTCAACATTTTTTATTAGCAAAAGGTAAATAAAAAATATAGAAAACAAATGTCAGGAGTCCATATTCAACGATCATACACTAATCATTGCTATTCATTTATGTTTAATATTTAGAAGAAAAAAACTAAGTTCAGCAATGTAATCATAATCTCAACAAAGTAATTTTAACAAACTAATAATGTGAATTTAGGCCATTAATTTATACTTTATGATAACGTAAGTACTTTTTGTTTTGGTCTGGTAAATTAACCAATTGCATATACTCAGAGTTAATGTCATGTGATGCTTGGAAATAATATGTCTCGTATACTATGCATATCTGATACTGTGTGATGGACCAATCGTTGTGATTTTGATTGCACGATAGAATTAGTAGTTTTAGGGGTGAGTACTAATCGGTTAAAAACCGAATTAACCGACCGAACAAAAACCAAAATTTACGGTTTTTAAAATTTAAAATTTTGGTATTTCAGTTCGGTTTTGGTTTTTGTATAAAAATAACCGAAATAACCAAAAATCAAATTTAATTAATAATTATTATAATAATATATTTAATAATTAAAATAAATATTATCAAATCAATCTATCAATCACATATTAATCTATTTTGGAGTATGGATATTGGACTATTATGTTATTTTAATATTTGACTAATTCTTGGATGTTATTTTTAATTTTTTATGGACTTTGAGTTTATTAGGATGTTAATATACTTTTGTAAATGATTTATGAATAGTTATTGTTGTTTTATGGACTTTTAACAGTTTTTTATTATTTGGGCCCAAAATGTCTAAAAAAATCCAAAAAAGTAGCACATGGTATATTTCGGTTTTAGTACTTTTCGGTTCGATTTTGGTTACCGGATAAGGGCTTTCCGGTTAATTCGGTTTGGTTCGGTGACCGAATAACCGAATGCTCACCCCTAGGTAGTTTCATTATGCGATATTTATTTTTTGGTACGAAAGATATTTATCAAATATCTTTTCAAATTATCTTCACCGATATTAAAAATATCTATTTCCATTTTTTTAGGGTTCTTCCACATTAAAATTATTATATATGTTGTCATTTTGGTCCTCTAACTTTTTTTATTAATAGAAAAAAACTTGAAGGACCAATATCAGTCATACTTACTACGGATTTCTAGCGATTATTTTTTAGCTAATGTCCCTTCGGTATTGATGACTTGGCATTACACAATCATCATATTTATTTAACTTAATTAATATTCGACTTAATCAAGGAAAGATTCATATCTCACGTCACGTCCCATAAAACTAGGAAATAGATCTCTTACCGCATAGTTAAATATTTATTAATTAAAATAAATAAATAAATAAAAAGTTTAGATAATTTTGCTTACTCATTTTAATTCGCCAATTAATTTAACTGTCCTCTACATTTTCATTTGTTAGTAACTAATTAATTAAAAAATGAAAAACTAGTATTATTTGTATGGCTTCACCGTTAGAAAACATCTAGTTATTCATATGCTATTATGTCTAAATTTTTATTTATTTATTCTAATTAATAATCACAATAATTCAAATAATTTAACGATACATGCAATTATTAAACAAGTGGAGTTATTTCACTATAATAACACATCAAATTGCCTACGAAAATTGTCAATATGGCTACGAAATTTTCAGCAAAAAAATTCATAATGAGGATTACCTACGAATTGCCTATAAAAATTTATAATTGTATAGACATCTTACTTCCCCACCTATAAAAAAATTTCCGTAGGCAAATTGTGTTGCAGGTGAAATTTTGTAGGCAAATGACTTGTAGGTAATTATATCTAGGGATTTTATTTCGTAGACAAATTAATGTCATATGCAAGTTGTTTTTAGGTTGAAAAATGTAGAAGTTTTCAAAATCAGAAAATTTCGTAGGCAATTTTTACTTCGAAATTTTTTGTTGAAATTTTTTTATAGACAATTTTAATTTTATAGACAATTTTTTATTTTCTTGTAGCGTTTGAATAAGCGAGTTCATATTCTAATTAATTAGAAACCTCCAACTTTCACATATTGATCTACTTTTAGGGAGATTTGAGATCCACATTAATATCGTAAACATAAACACTCGTCTATTCCAATGCCTCATCCTGTGTCATATGTACAACAAGTTATAGTTACAATTTGGAATTTTAGATCGTATCTTATTTCAATTATTGGTTTCATTACTGGTTTCATTACTTTTATTTGGTTAACAACTTAATGTTAACTAGAATAAATATGAAAATCAATAAATCTACTATATTTACTAAAGATAGTAAAGAGCTGAGTTCATAATTTGAAGCATAGCTTCAAACAAGAATCAAAAGTTCTGGTGTGCAAGAACTTAAGATGTATAGGTTTCTAGTGAACTTATATAAACAAATTTTTAAAAGTTAATTCAAGGAGTAGGTTTTGCATGAAACCGTCTCACGGTAAAATGGTGTATAAGTTGAACATGTCACATTAATATTTTAGAAGAGATCTGTATTAATTTGTACTAATTTGTGAAATGTTCCACTGTGAGACCGTCTCATATAAGTGTTTGTCTAATTCAAATATAAACTATACATGTCAAATAAAAGCCCAACACTATTACTTCAATTCCCAGCCAATTCTGTCACAATTCTAACTAATTGGACAAATTATTAAATTAAATAAGATGCAGTAAACATGTAGGGCTGAGGATGAAGAAATTGAAAAAAAGACTTAACAAAAAATTATTCATGTTATAGTGATGATAAAAATTACTGTATTTCAGAAAGCACACAAATAAGCAACCAAAATTTATTTATTGTAATTAATAATCATAAGAAATAGAATTATCATATTTTAATTACAATAGATAAAAGAAAAAAAATGAAAAAAAAAATCGAAGAATAATTGTTGTGATTAGTAGTTAAAATAAATAAATGAAAAATTAGATATATTTTGCCTATATGTGTGTGAGATTTACGAGTGTGGAAGATTTACTTCCTAGTTTTACGGGACGTGAGGTGGGATATGAATCTTTCTTCGATTAACTCTAATATTAATAAAATTAAATAAATATAATGATTGTGTAATGCCAAGTCTTTGGCTCCATAAGGAATCCAATTGTGGTCTTCATATCAAAACCGTATATATATATATATATTCCCGCGAGATTCTTAAATAATTTTTTTTTTGAGTAATAGAAGTTTTTATTATTTTTACTATTCATTATATGCATCACAAAAAACTAATTAGTCTTAAATATTACAAAATTTCTTTAATTTGGTATAAAACAGCAAAGCTCTATCCATGATTATGAGACTTTATAATAATCAATGGATACTTATGTACTTAATTCAAATATAATAATTACATATACAATAACTACAATGCAACACAATATTTTCTCGAGGTCAAGCCATATCAAAACTAAAATCATGTCCATCAACAAAAAATTTATCCAATGTTACAAATTGACTAAGAGAGCTCTCCAAACCTGTATATTCTTCACTATTCAAACCAACAAAGCACCACACACTAAAATTAACTTAGATATTTCAAGTTGTCTCATATTCATCATACACACACCACACAAAACATAGCTTTGATTAAAATTTTATAAATTTTTCGAATTCGGTAATAGATAACGAATATCCACATTCACAATTATGAGATTTTAACTCTGCGTAATACGTGGGACTGAAAGAAAATTAAATTATAAAATTTAGATAAAACATTTTTATATTTATTTATTTTAATTTATATGGTTAAAATAATATAAAAAATAATATAATGAGTAAAAATAATTAGTTTTATGCTAATATAAAAATAATTAAGAATACAAAAAATGAAATATGATTTGGAACTTTATAAGTCTTTAAACATGAACAAATACATCAATATAGTATAATAATATACCGTACAATGTTGAAAAACATATAGTTATATAAAAAAAATTAGCTCTAGCGTGCACTTGAGTTTTGAGAAAAAAAAAATACTTCAAGTAGAAACCAACAAACCTCAACTACAAAAACACACAATTCAGCGTGTTTGTGTATGTTTTAAAAAGTCAAAATTGAGCTTAAAATCCAAGTGCATGCTAAAATTTATGTATATAAATATAAGCTAATTAATATAAAGCAATAAACTAATCTAAACTTCATAATGTATTAGCCAATTAAAATAGAAAAATGTAGAGTGAATATCATAAATATTACTCCCTCCGTCCCGGTCTAAGCGTCTCATTTCTTTTGGTTGAATGGTTTAAGAAAGTGTATTTGTTTATTAATATATGGTGGAAAAGTAATGAATAGTGTTGAAAAGTAATGAATAGTGTTTAATAAAGTAATGAATAGTGTTGAAAAGTGGATTGAATGAGTGGCATTTTTTGGTAATATTGTGTGAATTTGAAGGTTAAAGTTTATATGTAGTAGAGTGTTGCTTTTTCCATTTATGGAATGTGACACTTAGTGTGGGACAACCAAAAAAGGAAAGTGAGACACTTAGAGTGGGACGGAGAGAGTATAAAATATCATGAATATGATACAATATGTCATCTCAAGTAAGAATGCTAGGAGGATTATAGAAGATTATTTGAAGTTAGCATTATGCTTATTAAAGAGAGTGCACGGTAGAGTTTAGTTTTATATTAATTATTACTCTTGATTAAATTTTTGTCCTTAATGTGATTCAAAATTTATTAGCACGGTAGAAAAAGTATTACACCTAATTGAAAATTTATGATGAAATTATTTTAAATTATCAAAATACACTTGGTTTGATTTTTAATACTTTTAATAAAAAATCTAATACCATTTTCATATACAATTTATTGTCCTTAACTATTAAATACATAGTGTACTTAATGGATTATAAATTGCACATGACACATTAAAAGTTTGACAGTTTGAGTTATAATTTATGTTGTATCATGTCATGAGACGACTTCCCACAAGTTTTTGACAAATTAAAAAACCAATGTGGCAAACTCATATAATTATCAACACAAAATTTAATTTTGGAGATGTAGGCCGCAGACATATATGAGTACTTTTAGAATGTGGTTATAGATTTAACATAAAAAAGAAAATTATTAAATATTGACTGAAATTGTGGTTGTTTGTTTCATATTTTGCCATAATTAATTTTATCAACCACTAATCCAAATGACTGATCATTCACGATCTATTTGATGACCATTTAATATAAGATTGTCTAAAAAATCTTGCTGTCTTCCATATTTTTTATTTTTACGTGAAAAATAAGTGCATTGATTGATTTGATGGGAATATTTTTCTTAAATTTTAGGAGAGATGGAAGTTAATAATTTTAGGGATAGTAAAAGAAAGAAGAATGAATTAAAACTAATATGCCGAAATTATGGGAAATTACAAATGGCATTAAAAGTAGATTCCAAACCTTTCTATATCTTAGCATTTCATAAGTATTTCAGAAGATTTAGGAAATATATTTAATTAATGCAATATATATTTATTTGTTTATTTATTTTGGTTATGCGTCGAAATTACAGAAAATAAATATATATTTATTTTGGTCAAATTAATAAATTTTGCAAAACTTATGCACCAAAATTATGGAAAATAAGATGTGATATCGCATTTGATTTTTTTTAATTAAAAGTATATTTCAAAGTTTATAATTTGAACATAAATTTCCAATTCTCATTTCATAAATATTTCATAAGAATAAGGAACCATATTTAATTAAATGGAATATATTTATTGATATTTGATTTGGTCAAATTAATATAATTTTGAATCGATGTAGAACATAAACATGGCGGTTGAGTCAAGTGTTGGTAGCTCAAGTGGTTGAGGCCACTACCTAAGACCCAGAGGTCTTGGGTTCGAGACACGGAGAGGGAATTTATTTCCCTCTTGTGGTGGGTAGTTGTTCCCCTATTGTGGTGGGGTGGTGTTCCCCTCTTGTGGTGGTTGCGGTTCCGGCTGCAGTGCGGTTGTGGTTCGGAGTTGCGGGTTCGGGTGGTCCCCCTCTTGTGGTGATTGCGGTTCCGGTTTACAGCGAGATGAAAAGATGTTGCCATGTACCCGGTGGTCGAAGGAACTATTGTAATTGATTATGTTAGGAAACTATTGTAATTGATTACCTTTCAAAAAAAAAAAAAAAAAAAACATGGCGGTTGAGCCATTGAGTTTTATCAATTAATGGAAATGTTGTAAGGGCTTTTAAAAAAAATTAAGATTTTAAAATTTATTCGTCGATGATTAGCTTATTAGTATAACCGCAATTCTTAAAAGAAAAAAAAAAGATAAATTAAAACATGTGATGATTTAATTAATTATAAATTCTCAATTTAGTTATTAATATAAATACTGGAAAAAAAATCGTAACCCATACTAATGGTGTAAAACATGATAAAATTATTTATTTTTCAATTTAATTATATAACACACAATTAATATGAAACATTAAACGACGATATATATATGCAACGGAACCTACTAATTTTCATACATAGTTTAAAAATTTACAAAATATTTATCAGAATAAGATATAACAATAATACACAAAAAAATACATATGCAACTATTGAGTATCTAACTCTGATAGATACAATAAATTTGATTGAATCACAATAAAACAATTCAAATCTACATAAAATGTCTTCTTCAATGTTAAATTCCCCAACGTAAGCCCTAAAACCACTTTGTGTCAGAATTCATTTTTCCTCATTTTTCGATTCATTTTGTGGTGGGCGGGAAGATGGGCGCAGAGGACGTCCCAACTACGGTATTGTGGACGGTAGACGAAAAAATTGACGGCCTGAAATTTTTTTTGAGAAAGAATTAGGTGAAAAATATCAGAAATAGAGATAAGAGTTGATTAGTGTGAAAATTGCTTGAAATTCATGCATTTAATTCGTCTAATTTTATAGAGTTTTTTGCATTTATTTACATTAATTTGATTAATTGCGCTTAGCTGTCGAAAAAGGCATTTGTGTTTATTTTGCAGGAAATTGAGTATTTTTAGAAGCAAATACGAGCCTTTATTTTATTGAGGTCAAAAAATCGAGAAGAAAATTAAAAGATCATGAGATGGGCCAAATTCTGAAAAAATAGAGAAGAATTGGGCTCATTTTTATTCCAAAAATTTCGGCCCAAGTGAAAATAGCAGCAGGCCCATCTACTCATATACAAGGATAAGGTGAATTGCTAAGAGGGGTTACGTGAATTGGAAATGCAATTGGAAAGTGAGTAAGCCTCTTGTGCATTTGGTGTATAATGCACTCAACAGTTGATAATGTATACAAGTTAGTCTCAATCACACTGAAAAATTAGTCTCACTTACACTAAAAAATTTACACTGAAAATCAGTTTTTAATATAAACTTTTCAGTGTAATTGAAACTAACTTTTTAGTGTATACAGTTGATATTGTTGAGTGAGTGCACCGTGCACTTGGTGCATATGAGACTTTGTCTAATGGAAAGGTGGGGCCCGCTTGAATTAAGAAAGAAAAGGAAGAAAAGCAGCTGCAGCTCATTTCTATTTTTTAGAAGGAAGCAATTAATGCGGGTCCCACATTCTAAAAAGAAAGGTCAAAGTTTCCCATTTCTGCTACCATTCGAAGAGAGAGAGAAGGAGCATTGAGTGAAGGAAAAAGCCATTGTTATAAAGCTCATGCTACTTCAAAATACGCTGCAAATTCACGCCGGAAAAGAGCCGCTGGGAAAGCTTCGCAGCCGCACCGGAATAAAGAGCTCGATGCCGGAAATTGAAGCTCGAAACCGGAATTAAAACCGCGCCGCTGTTCGTCTCGCCGGGCCGGAGATAGCAGAACCGCCATTGCAGAAAATCTTGCAGCCGAAATTGGAGCCGCTCACGCCAAGGAAATCGGAAGCTACACCGGAAATTGAAGGGAGGACACGGTCTTGTTCGCCGGAATTTGTGCTGGAAAACTGTCGTGCCGAAAATTGCAAAGTAGCGAGAGGGAACTGGGACCCACCTCCTGGGCCACGTGCCATGTGAAGCTGAGAGAAAAGGAGGCTGGGGCCCACAGGAGGAAAGAAAAGTGTTTGCTGAAGGTTTCAACGCTTTTATCAATTCACGAAAACGTGTTTCAAATTTCAGCAGCTCATCTCGAGCAAAGTTGCTCGACCACATTGCCCAGGTCGTGCAGGTAATGGTTAACTCAGCTACGCAGAATTCTTGAAGGCACACGGTCGTGCACTTCTGCACGACCACGCCTGGTCGTGCACGGTCTGATTTTTGCCCCATTTTCGTATTTTCAACCCATTTTTCGACCCACTTCTTGGAGGCACTATAAATAGACCCCAATTATCAGACCACCATACACCCCCTTAGGGGACACACACCCCACACACTAATTTAGTTTATTTTCACCTTCATTATTAGATTTTTATTTTCTTTCAAGTTTTAGAGTAATTTAGCTTAGGATTTGAAGAACAAATTTCAATTTCTAGTTGTAATCACTCCATTGAGGTGACTTTTATCCTTTATCTTTCAAGTAATTGGTTTAATTTTATCATTTATGTTTTATTGCAATTTTATTATGATGATCTGCATAAGTTTATTGCTTTCTTTAATTTGTTTATACTTGGGTTTTGTTAGATTAGCCATGGGCTAATCCCCAAATACTTTGGGTGTTTGAATTATGATGGAATTAGTGTTATGATGTTAATTTAGTTTGGATTGTGATATTTAGTTGGTTCGATTGCTTCTATTGATGTGTTTATCTTGATTAGATTGATTGATTAGGTTTAGTAGCTCTTGTTAGGTTAATTCGTGCTACAACGAGAGTTGGGTGTGGGTTAATCGAACTTGTGGTGAGGAATTTGATTAGTTAATTGGATTCAATTAGTAGTCTATTACATCGAGAGAGGGTAGACGGCTAGACCACCATTAATAGACACTAGGTGCTTTAATTTACGGGTTTAGATGCTTAGTGAAGGGGGAATACTTGGAGAACATCGTGTGCTTCAAGTTATTCACTATCTTAGGTGCTTTTGGTAGCTAATTAGGTACCAGTTAGTTCAATTGATCACTCAAATTTCAAAAGGGATCGGTATTCAATACAATAGTGATAGCTCTTAGTTAGAACCAACAAAATATCATAAGAAAAACGAGATTAATGTACGTAGCCTTGATTCTGTCATAAGGAAGACACTCGAAGCATTTTTTCCTCTTGCACTTTCTTAATTGAAAGTTAGTTTAATTGTTTTATTGCTTTCTAGATTTAATTTTTTGCATTAGTTTAATTTTTGAATGTCACCTTTGTTGATGGGCGAGCAGAATCGTCACATGGGCGATCGGGATTAGCTCCAAATACCCGCGGTTAAGGCGAAGTTAAGCCAAGATTAACCAAGATATCTGGCGAGCAGAACCTGCACGCAACCAAGACGAATAGGTGAACAAAATCAGATTAAAAGCTACATGATGAGCTCAATTAACATCTCGCCGACCAGATTCAGCCATAATACCAAAAGAGTAACTAAATGAGGCAAGAGACCAACAGGATCAGACTAAAGACTCCATCAGGACAAGTCCAATATGACGAGCAGCTCTTGACTGCGATCAAGTCCAACAAGATAAGGATTGAATTTAGTCTAGATAAGGTCAACTTAGTCAAAGGCCAGGTGTCGTGCATGCAAGCCTGGTAGGCCAAAAGTCACGACACCTCCTGCTAGGCAATTGTCTATAAATACTTAGATTTTTTCAGCTAATAAAACAAGCACAAATTATTATACACGTCCAAACTTCGATTACGAATCTAAAGCAGCTCGATTAACTTACAATCGAACTTTAACACGTAAGCTTTTATACGATTCTAATCCATCTAAACCCGAAAATCCGTATTCACTAATTACGTTAGTGATCAATCACACGTAATTGTTTGATGATCAATTAACCATCTAAAATAGCCATTAATCTTCAAGATTAGAACTGATCGTCAACAAATTTAATTGGCGCTAGAAGGAGGGTGTTCGAACCTTCGAATCGCTGAATACGGGAAGATTACCCCAAGATTAAAGAACAAGATTTGAACTTTTGAAGAAAAATTCAAGAACATCAAGAACATCAAGAACAATACTTGATATCTTCTGTGAACATGCCTCAATCATGAGAGACACAACGTTCACAATATATAACCCGGGATTCACACTCCCGAATGTCCCAAGCTGGTGGGAGAGCAGGGGCGAGCAGAAATAACCAAGAAAATCAAACTAATGTTGCTCGCCAGTTAATACCACCGGAGTTGGACGCCATTGCCCGCAACCCCGACGAATTGGCGCGCACAATTGCCATGCTTCAGGCTTTACAAAGACAACAAGCCCAACCCGGCCCTTCATATGTGCGAGCAAGGTGTAGCCCCACAAAGACTCGCGAACATGAAAAGGCTAGGGGGGATCATTTGAATGAGGCTGATAGCGCCCAAGCTCGTAAGGCCAAAGGCAAAGAAAAATTGAACGTCGAGGCCGCCAGTCAGGGAGGTTCGACTCAGAATCCGGCCATGGCAGGGAGTCAGGACACACGCCAAAGTGCTCTTGAAAGATTGGGTCGTCGTGGCCGGGGAATCATGGAAGTCCATCCCACTGCTGGAGCAGCTCGCCCAGCTGCAGTACCTGCTCGCCAATCAGTCCACGACAGGCTGACTAGGTCAGCTTTTGGTCACCTTGGCCCAAATGCAGAGCCCAATCCTAGGAGGCCAATCCAGGGGGTTCCCGCTCCCAATGAGGGACTGGAGCGAACAGACGGCTATGCGCCTCTGCTCGCCGGACAGCCTCAGAGTCAGGGGGGATCCTTGGAAGAGCTCGCATCCATGAGAAAGGTCATAGAGAGCATGCAGGGCTAGCTAGATCAACAAAGAGGATACGGGAACACAACTCTTCCAGTCTCACCTCTATCTGTGGTGATTCTGAAGGCCCCAATTCAGCAAAAGATCCAGTTTCCGGCTAGTATCCAGTATGAGGGCACGGCGGACCCCCGGGTGCATTTGATGAAATATACTAATTATATGGTATCAATGGGGGCAAGCGACGCAACACAATGTCGCAACTTTCCTTTAACTCTAGGGGATCGTGTCCATAAGTGGAATTCAGCTTTGCCACCAGCTTCAATTCATTCGTTTGCCCAACTGGGCAAAGAATTCTTGTCCCATTTCTCTACAGCCGGGTCTTATCTATCCCAGAGACATCGGTTATCCGACTTGAAACAAACTGACGACGAGTCGGACCGATCGTACCTGGAAAGATTCGACAAGGTCCTGTTAGAAGGGGAGTCTGTCAGTGAAGACACCAAGATTGTGGCCGTCCTAGCTGGGCTCAAGAAGGGCACTGAACTCTGGAAAGATGTACACCTACGATGCCCGAAGACATATGCCGAGTTTCGGGATCGGGCAGACGTCTTTGTCTCCATGCATGAAGCCCTGTAAAAGGACATGGGAGATAAAGGAGAACGGAAAGAAGGTGCGAAGAAGCCTGGAACTGGTTATCGAGCTCCCAAGAACATGAAAGCATTTACTGAAGGAACGGAGCTGAAGGAAAAATTGAACCACATTCTTACCGTATAAATCGATACAGTTTATAATAACGTTCGAGACAAAGAATTGCTCACACCTCCCCGTAAAATACGTCAAGATGCAAGCAAATTGAACCAAAATAAATATTGTGCCTACCACCAGAGTGTGGGACACTTTACAAGCGAATGTCGTGATTTGCTGAAGCAGTTGTAGCGTTTTTACGAAGAGGGAAAGCTATCCGAGTTTGTTAAAAGACAGCCCGGCAAGAGAAACAGAGACAAAGATTCTAATGAAGAAGACCAAGAACAGGCACCTCATCGGAATCGAGCTGGGCGACCAGCTCAGGCGCCAGCCGGAGGACTAGTTCCAGATATCCAGATGATGGAACCTGCGGGGCCCATAGGTGGTTATTCTGATGGACGACCACCAATTTCTAATCGAAAAAGAAAGGCAGAATTACGAGCGATCGGTCATGTACAAGAAATGGGGATTATTCCTCCGACCATGCAAGCATCGGAATTAACTTTTACCGACAGAGATTTGGAAGGAGTATTGACCCCTCACAACGATTCATTTGTGATATGTGCCAAGATCATGGAAACCAGGGTGCATAGATTGCTGGTGGATACTGGAGCCTACACTAATGTCCTTTTCAAAAAGACGCTTGACCAAATGGGAGATTATGCAGGCTACATCAGAGACACAAATCACCGTATTCTGGGATTCGGAAATGCTGTGACGATCCCGTTGGGAATAGTAACTTTCGCTATGCAAGTTGTGACGGTCAAGAAGCCCGAGAAAAATATCGCAAGAATGGTGGATTTCTTGGTCGTTGATCAAGAGTCAACGTACAACGGATTCTTGGGTCGACCTTTCTTAAATGAATTCAGGGCCGCCTGTTCTACTTACCATTATTGCATAAAATTCCCAACGGCAAGTGGAGTTGGCACGGTAAAAGGAGACCAGAGAAAAGCTCGAGAATGCCTCCTACAAATTCAGTCGAGACAAGGACAAGTATCTATGATGGAAGCGTCAGCCAGTCAACTTGAGAATGAACCCTCAATTTTAGAAGACATTCTTGGGACTCAGAACGATAAAATGGACATTGACGACCAGCCCTCGCCCATGGGCGAGCAGATGCTGCAGGACGACGAACAAACCTTGTCAGATGCAATATTACCACCTATGGTTACCGAAATATGTCCAAGTGACATTCATAAGGGCCCAGCTGTGGTGACCAAACCTTGCCCAGAGCTAGCTGAAGATTTTGACCCCCGGTTGGGTGCTGAACCCATGGACATCGAAGATGAACTAAGTCCAGAAGGACCAATAGTTGACCCTCGATGGAAGGGGCAAAAACGACGGGCAACTCCAGTTGAAGAGTTGGAGGCCATCAAGATTGATCCTGAAAATGATGATCTTGAACTCTACATCGGGTCTGAACTCCCTGAGCCTTACAGAACTCGCATGATGGACTTTCTGAAGGCTAACTTAGACGTCTTCGCATGGTCCCATGCTGATATGGTGGGAATCAATCCGAAGGATGCTTGTCACAGATTGAATATCAACCCAGTCCGAAAACCTGTCCACCAGAAACGACAAAAATATGGGCCAGACAAGTATCAAGCTTTAAACGAGGAAGTCAAAAAGTTACTGGACAACGACTTAATTAAACAAGCGTTATGTCCACAATGGGTTGCAAATCCTGTCTTGGTACGGAAGCCGAACGGAACCTGGAGGCTATGCATAGATTTTACAGATCTTAATGCAGCATGCCCGAAGGACAACTTTCCGCTCCCGCACATCGATCAGCTGGTGGACAGTACTGCCGGTCACGAAATGTTCACATTCATGGATGCCTTCGCAGGATACCACCAGATTCCAATGCACCCAGATGACCAAGAAAATACGGCCTTTTACACTAACAAAAATTTGTTATGCTGGAAGAGGATGTCGTTTGGTCTAATCAATGCTGGAGCAACCTACCAGAGGCTGGTCAACAAGATGTTTGACGAACATATTGGGGAAACGGTGGAAGTGTACGTCGACGACATAGTCGTCAAGAGTACGCAGAAAGAAGATCACCTCCATCATCTTTCCCAGGTGTTCGACATACTTCGAAGATACAATATGAAGTTAAATCCAAAGAAAAATAGTTTTGGAGTGCATTCCGGGAAGTTCTTGGGCCATCTGGTCAGCAAACGCGGAATCGAAGCTAATCCGGCAAAAGTGAAAACGATCGTCGATATGGAGCCACCACGTTCTGTTAAAGAAGTGCAAAGGTTGACCGGTTGCCTAGCCGCTTTAAATAGGTTCATATCACGATCGGGAGACAAGTGTCGTCCATTTTTTGAGGCTATCAAAAAGGGCAACTTTGCCTGGACGGAAAGCTGCCAGAAAGCCTTTGATCAATTAAAAGAATATCTGGGAGATGTAAAAATTCTGTCAAAACCAATTCCCGGTGAAAAGTTATATCTATACCTGGCAGCGTCTGACACGGCCATAAGTTCGGTGTTAGTTCGGGCGGATGGCAAGTTTCACCTGCCAATCTACTATGTCAGCCAGGCCCTGCATGATGCTGAGGTGAAGTACTCACCAACCGAAAAGCCGGCATATGCTCTTGTCATGAGTGTTAGGAAGTTAAGACCATACTTTTTCGATCATCAAGTCGAAGTATTGACAACTTTCCCACTCAAACAAATACTACACCGACCCGACACCGCTGGCCGTCTTTTGAAGTGGTCCATAGAAATAAGCCAGTTTGGCGTGACATATGCACCTCGAACCGCGATTAAGGGACAAGCGTTAGCCGACTTTATAGTTGAACTAACCTTTCCTCAAAATCCAACAAGAGGGCTGGATCACCCATGGCATCTTTATGTGGATGGTTCGTCAACGAATCTGGCCTCGGGGGCAGGAATAGTGCTCATCAGTCCCGACCGGCAAGTATTCACTTCAGCAGTCAGATTTGAGTTCATGGCCACCAACAATGAAGCTGAGTATGAGGCCCTCATTGCAGGTCTACACTTGTCACTAGCTGTTGGAGTAAGACAACTCCAGATTTTCGGAGACTCCCAACTCATTGTAAGCCAAGTACGAGGTGAATATGAGGCCAGAGACGAGCAAATGATCGAGTATCAACAAATAGTTGCTCACTTGGTATCTCTGTTAGACCAAGTATTTATCCAACAGATACCACGAACGAGCAACACACAAGCTGACGCCCTAGTAAGGTTAGCAACAAGCGATGGGCCAGCAGATCTGACGGACGTTGTCATTACCAGAAAACTCCAACCATCAACAATGGACTACGAAGTAAACCAAGTAGTCGAACATAACAACGACAATGATTGGAGAATTCCTATAGCCAAATACTTGAAAGACGGGGAGTTGCCAAGCAACTCATTTGAGGCTGAAAGAATCAAGAAACAAGCAACCAGATATACTCTGGTAGATGAACAGCTTTACAAAAGAGGCTTTTCACTCCCGCTACTCAAGTGTTTGTCTAGGGGGCAAGGAAGGACAGTCCTGGAGGATATACATTCTGGAGTTTGTGGAAATCACACTGGGGGGCAAGCTTTGGCCTACAAAACTGTAAGACAAGGTTATTATTGGCCAACCTTACGAAAAGATGCAATCCAGTTAGCCAAGGCTTGCCACCAGTGTCAGGTTTTTGCTCCAAGTATTCATGCCCCGGCCCAGGAGCTTGTATCGGTTTATAGTCTATGGCCATTTGCAAGGTGGGGAATTGACATTATTGGTCCTTTCCCGGCAGGAGTGAGAAATGTTCGATTCGCCGTCATAGCAGTCGATTATTATACAAAGTGGGCAGAAGCGAAGGCCATGGTAAAGATTACACAGCAGAACATGATCAACTTCATATGGCAGAACATTGTCTGTCGCTTTGGAATTCCACGAACAATTATGACAGATAATGGCCCGCAGTTTGACGGAAAGGAGTTGAGAGACTTCTGTACAAAGTGGGGGATCAGGAAATACTATTCAACTCCCTATCATCCCCAGTCAAACGGGCAGGTTGAAGCTGTAAATAAGATCATCAAGCATACATTGAAAATACGCCTGACAGAAAGCAAAAGTAGCTGGTCAGAAAAACTCCCAGAAGTCCTGTGGGCATATAGGGTTTCTCCCAGGTCAAGCACCGGAGAAACACCTTTTGCAATGGCTTTCGGAATAGAGGCGGTGATACCAATTGAATTAAAGACCAACACAGTCAGGACGACCAGCTTTGATAAACAAGTAAATCATTCTGCTTTGGCCACAGAAATAGATTTACTCAAAGAAAGAAGACTACATGTTGAGCTAAAGAATGCTACGTACAAGCAAAGAGCAGAGCGTTATTATAATTCCCAAGTCAAGATAAGAAAGTTCGAAGTTGGTGACCTCGTTCTAAGAAAGAAGCTTGCCCCACCTCCAGGCATATTTGGCCCGACTTGGGAGGGCCCATACAGGGTAACAGACAGGTTACCCAATGGAGCGTACGACATGGAAGACTTAGATGGCAACTCGGCCCAATATTCCTGGAATGCGGCTAACCTAAGAAAATACTTTCAGTAGGCGACCAGTTTTGCCTCATGAAAGAGTGAAGTTGAGTTGGGCGAGCTACTAAGTCCATTGGGCGAACTGGAATGGCAGAGATACAAGATGGATCCAAAAACTTGCCTAATTTTTTGAAATTTTCACCAAGTATAAATGGTCGAACAAAGTCGAATGGGGTCAAGTCTGGCCGCGTGCTAGAATGCCGGTATCTTATATGGTTTTATTTCCTCTTGAGAGTTTAAAGATGCCTTGACAAATTGTATAGTAGTCGAGCAACTTTGACTCCTGATGTAAATTATGTTTTTTTTAATGGTTGGAAGCTTAACATTTTTTTTGTCGAGCAAATCCAACCTAGCTAGTGCAAGATTACATTCTTGGTCGCATTTGATACTTGTAATTTTTAATATTTGTTCAATATTAAGTTGTTCGTTCAAAACAGAAATGTGAGCTCAAGGCGCAAGTTGATTATACAACCAAGCCCATTAAAGGCTGTTCGTTTTTAAATGGACATAGCCTAAGGCCAAAAGCCCATCAAATCCTAAGGCCAAAAGCCCATCAAATCCTAAGGCCAAAAAGTTCCTAAGAAACAAGGCCCAACTACATTAAGATTGTTGAAGCATAGATAAAGATGCAAAGAACAATTAATGTAAGACACAAAGACGAGCAATTGAGCAAAATAGTTCCATTAAAGATAAGGCTTGATCGCCCAAGAAAATTACAACGAAGATAAAAAAAAAAAAAAAAGAGTACAAGTCCCTAGCTAATCATGTCCGCTAAGATCCTTGCCCGGCAGGTGGAGAGATATTATCATCTTTGGGATCTTCTAGAGGAGAGCCTTCGAGGGCAGGGTCAACTGGGACCACTTGGGTTAGCTCGGCAATTAGCCCCTCAGCGTCAGCACGCTCTTTTAGAGCTCTCTCACTTTGATCGGCAGGCAGGATTTGCTCGCCCTCGGCAGCACCGCCCTCTTCTTTTTCCTCGTTCTCGGGAGGACTTGTGATTATTATTTCAGGGCCGATGAAGTCGAGCTTGACTCCATAGTCAGGCAGGTCGCCAATTTGGAGAGCTGTGCCCGGGGCTGGAGGATTCGATTCGATGAAGTTGCACAGCTCCTTGCCGATCTCCTCAACGACTACGGCAGCCTTGAATTCGTGAGCAATTCGGATGCTCTCAGCATAGCCTGTCACGTAACCCAGAATTGAGCTCACCTCCATCTTAGGAATAAGTTCCTCTTGGGTAATGAAGTTGGCGAGCTGATATTCAAGGTCCACAATTTTGGCCGTCGCCTCGGTCGCGAATTTCTCGGCGACCTCCTTCTGCTGCTGAGCGCGAGCAATATCAGCTCGCATCTGCTCGACTTCGGCCATTTTGACCTTCAGTTCCTCGGAAACTTTGACGTGCAGGTCCAGGGCACGTTGCTCGCTAACTTGATGAGCTTTGACTTTATTCTCGAGGTCGGCGATAATCCTCTTCGCCTCTGCCTTAGCATCATCCCGTTCCTTGGCGATACGGCTGACGGTTGCCGCATGCTGACGAGAATCCTTCTCGAGGTCCTCGACCTGGTCGACCATACGCTGCACGGCCGCCAAGGTGTTGCCGGCCTCAATGAGACACAGACGACCATTATCGCGAGGCACCTGTGTCTTAACGGTCTCGTTTAGCTCCTTAGTCCAGCTATGAGCAACGACCTCAGAAGCGCGGCGGACGAAAGAATCCGGGATCTCGCGAAGGTTGGTCGGCACCTTCGAGCAGGCAAAGCGGTGCACCAAGTTAGACCACCCAGGGTATTGCTCGGGCGAGTAGCTGGAAAAAAAAATTCAGTTAATAAAAAAGAAAAGGAAAAAGAAAATGCTAAGTATCCTGGGCGAGGAGAATTGTACCTATCAAGATGACCCTTGTCCCATCCGAGGTAAGTGGGGTCAGTTGAAGGGCCGGATCCTTCGCGAGCAGTAGCGACCAAAGCTTGCTCGCCGAGACGCTCCACAGAAGGAGTTTGCTCGCTGTCGCCTTCGGATGGTCGGACAGCCACGGTCACTTTGTCTTGAGCAGTCTTTGCTCGCTTGGCCACTTTTTCAGTATCGGAGACGGGAGTGCCATCTCCACGAAGAAGCCTCTTCGTCCTCGGGACCAGTATCTTGGGTGGACTCGCCACTGGGGCAGGTGGCTGTGTCGAGTTCGACCCTCCGGCTTGCCTTGGGTCGCCTTTTCCACCCTTAGCCGCAAGGGCGATAATCTTCGAGAGGGGATCCGACTTCTTGCGTCCTTTTTTAGTTGGCATCTCCCAAACACGGTTATCGAGCTCAAAGAAGGAAGGGTGAAGAGCAACTGTGGCGAGCTGATCTGTAAAGGACATAAAAACAAGTTAGAACTAAGTATAATGCCGATCAGATCTGTTCGCACAACAAGAAAAGATACTTACCCTCTGGGATACGAGCTAGAGCCTCAAGATGGTGAGGATAAGTAGTGAGATGGGCAACTCGCAGTGTGTCCTCGGAGAAAAGATGACCGATACTTCGATCTTCTCGGCGACGAAGGGCGATCAAACACGTAACGAACAAGAATTGATCGTTGATGCTGTTCTTTACAGTTCGCCACCCCAAGTTTTTGGGACTTGAAACAAAGGAAAAAGAGAATTAAAATTAGTCTAACCACTTCAAAGTTATAGAAGAGGTAAGACTCACGCTTTAATTCCCTAAACTCCGCCGGGGTCTCAATTCGTTCAGGACCCCCTGAAGAGCGAACAGAAGCACGCCAATCGCCTCCGACCCAGAACCAGTCATGCTTCCAGTCTCGCACCTTCCCAGGGATGTCCTCAACCAGTTTTTGGCCTGGTCGTACCTTCAGATAGTACCAGCCCGCCTCTTCCCCAGTGCAGCCGGTCATCGTCATCAGGTAGCCAACCTCTTCGGCGGACAGCCTATTGGGGTATCCCTCTAAGGCGAACATCACCATCAGAGCCATCAAATTTATCCACCCAACGGGAGTAAGTTGGGTGATAGCTAAGTTCACGTCTCGAAGGAATTGGCCAACCAAAGGATGCAATGGAAGAGAAACTCCGGCATTCAAGGTAGCAAGGTTGACCGCCGTCAATCCGCGTGGTGGGCGATCAGCTCTGTCGTCCACCAAAGGATCATACATCGGGATGTCAAAGGGAATCTTGTAATCCCTCCGAATCCCAGCCAAGTCCTCCTCAGTAATGGCGGACACGATACAGCTCGCTGTGAACTCGGTCGCTTTAAGCTTCCGTACTCAGCGAGCAGGAATGACGAATCGGTTTGAGTGCTCCTTTTCATACTCGTTCCAGTCAACACGGTGAGCAACCGCGACTGGAACCCGGTGCTCGATCAGTCTGGGCGCAGGAAAGTTGATGTCTCTTAGATAGGCCCAGGTTAGTTCGTCGAGGTTCACCGGTTGAAGTACCTCGACCTCTTCGTCCTCGTCCTCGTGTTTCCTCCAAGAGCTGGCGAGCAGGATTTGCTCGCTCCTCTCTCTCCCCGGAGGGACGAGCTCCAGAATTAACAGAGCGTGCAACCGAAGCCGCCTCGGGATCGGAGTCCAGGTTGACAATGGGAAGATTCTCTTCGACGGGCCATTTTTCGGGGTTTCGGGGAGGGAAAGAACCGGTCTCAGAGTGCGACGACATCCAATAAGTTAAGGGAAAAGAATTTTGAATGTTAACAGATTCCGGCAAGGGAAAACACGGCGGTTCAGAACTTTCCACGGCGGAGTAGGGATTTTGGTGAATCTAGAACGCACACAACGCAAAAAAAGAAGAAGGAGAAGAAAAAAGCAAAGAAGAAACTACCTTGAAGTCGTTTGAAGGTCGCCGGAAACTGGAAACGATCGCTGGAAGTTTGAAAAGGGGAAGAAGGAGAGATTCACGCTTAATAAACAGTAAAAATGACAAGAAATCGCGATTTTTTTCTTTATATACTCTCTAAAAAAACGGGGTACCGGGCGAGCAAGTTAAAGAATCAAAGGACTAAAATGTAATTTCTGGGCGCGTGCAGCACCTGCCCGACAAAGCGGGAAGGCGCGTCACCTCGGGATCGTGTGCGCGTGGGCGACAGCCATCATTCCGCCCACGTCACACCTCGAGCCGTACCCAGACCTTGAGATCCCAACCGTCACCGGCCCAAGTCTGCTCGACCAATGTTGTCTGCCCGTGAAAAGTTGCTCGCCCCCGCGACATTCTTGCTCGTACCAGTGACACTTAAAAGTTGCCAACCCAAAAAGTGCTCATTCATCATCTTCACAATTTATTGATCGGCAAGGGGGCAATTGTTGATGGGCGAGCAGAATCGTCACATGGGCGATCAGGATTAGCTCCAAATACCCGCGGTTAAGGCGAAGTTAATCCAAGATTAACCAAGATATCTGGCGAGCAGAACCTGCACGCAACCAAGACGAATAGGCGAACAAAATCAGATTAAAAGCTACATGATGAGCTCAATTAACATCTCGCCGACCAGATTCAGCCATAATACCAAAAGAGTAACTAAATGAGGCAAGAGACCAACAGGATCAGACTAAAGACTCCATCAGGACAAGTCCAATATGACGAGCAGCTCTTGACTGCGATCAAGTCCAACAAGATAAGGATAGAATTTAGTCTAGATAAGGTCAACTTAGTCAAAGGCCAGGTGTCGTGCATGCAGGCCTGGTAGGCCAAAAGTCACGACACCTCCTGCTAGGCAATTGTCTATAAATACTTAGATTTTTTCAGCTAATAAAACAAGCACAAATTATTATACACGTCCAAACTTCGATTACGAATCCAAAACAGCTCGATTAACTTACAATCGAACTTAAACACGTAAGCTTTTATACGATTCTAATCCATCTAAACCCGAAAATCCGTATTCACTAATTACGTTAGTGATCAATCACACGTAATTGTTTGATGATCAATTAACCATCTAAAACAACCATTAATCTTCAAGATTAGAACTGATCGTCAACAACCTTGCTCGTCATTATAGTACCATGCCCACGCACAACTTTGGGGCTCCACTGCATTCCTAAATCCTTTGGGTTCGATAACTACTTGGTCCAAGTCTACTTTCACTACTACGACGATCCCATACTCTTGCGGGGGAGTAGGAAAATATTTTTCGAAAAACTCCGACCAAGTCAAGAGTGAAAATCATACGGTTGTGATCAGCTGTAGCGTTGATCGGAAAAGTGAAAAGAAACATGCAGCAAAGATGAACTAAATGAAACTATGAAATAGAGGAATAAAGTTCACACCCAATACGATACGAACGACTCGATCACGAATCATTCCTACACTGAATAAGAAAAAAAGAACAAACAAATAGTAAAAAAAACAAAGGTTTGCGAAATTAACAACAACAAAAATATTATTCGATTGGAACATGCAAATATAATGAATATAAAAGAAATATATAAAAAATGACGAAAAATGAGAAATCAAGAGAAAACATACCAGGAATGAAAGAATGACAACAAAGAATGACTAAATTATTTGGAAGATATGAGAAATTTATAGAAAAAAAGATATGAAAAAGAAGGACTGAGATGAAAAGCTAAATAAATAAACAACTATGATCAAATACAAAAACTTGGAATAAGGACAATAGAGAGAGTACAAAATGGAGGAAAAGTAAGATGCCAAATAGGCAATAGATGTTTTCTCTATATTAAAGTATGTATATAATATTTAACTCGTGATGTTTAAAAAGTGGTAGTTTTAATTTAATCGTTACTATTAAAGTTTAAGCAATTAAAAGGGTGTGTGGGCTTGGGGATATGATGTGGGGGGTGGTGGCTATGGGGAAGGCCGGAGGATGAGACTCAATTCAAATTTGTTAACTTTTTTATATCTATTTTGTAGGGGTATTTTTATTTTGTAAATTATTTTTTTAAGTTGATGTGGGTAAAATAAATTTAAATGAATAGGCCTTGTATGGAACCGTCTCATGGCATGAGATAATGAGAATGAGTGTAACTAGAACATTGACTCATTAACATTTTGGTAGGGGTAGATGTTAATTTGTGTGGTCTCATGCCATGAGACAGTCTCATACAAGTTTTTGCCAATTTAAATAAAATTTTGGAATTTGATAATGGAAATTTTGTGGTATTTTCACAAAATAGAAGGGTTGAGTGTTTTGAATGTAATACGCATTGCAATTGTGTAAACTGCAATGTTGTAATACTGTCAAATGTAATAACATTATACTAACCAATAACAATTGTGATACTATTATACGTTATCTCTAAACATATTATTTTTGATGTATCTATTTTTTATTCTAACAAATATATATGCAAACTATATCGCCTTGTAATTAGTTAAACAATCTATGCACTAGATAGGACAAGAAGTAATACTGTCTAAACCAATTATTGACCGGCACTGTTGATTACCCTATATAGAATGGACAAGTAAGTTAGGCAATTTATCAATTTTTGAGATTTTTTTCACCCGGGTGAAAAAAGATCCGTGAGAATCCATTTTTATTTTTAAAGTGTATTCAAATTATTGCACTATGCAAATTAATTCATACATTGAATAAAATTGAATTTATGTAAATTTTAAAGAACTCCCATTAAATCCATTAGAAAAAACATTATATAAGAAACTTGACCTAAATAATTAATTTATAAAAAATAAATTGAATAAAAATTGAAACCATTTTTTCTTGCATTAACATTTTGTGTTATACAATGGCTGAGGTTAAGAGGGGTGTATTGGTTATAGAGTCTGTAAGATTTTTTTTAGACTTTTAAAGTATGAGGATATTCAATCTAGATTTTCAAAAATCTTTAAAAATCCTGAGGTATTCAATACGGATTTTAAAAAGTCTTAAAAAATCTTTAGGTATTCAACAGTCTATGAATTTTAATACTCCACGGATTTTCTTAGATTTCCCTTCCAAAATATGAATAGATTTTACTCTTCAAAATCTCTTCTAATAACCAGAGATTTCTACGGATTTTGAAAAGTCTTAAAAATTCTTTAGATATTCAACAGTCTATGGACTTTTTTTTTTCCATTGGGATGTTAACGGGGCGGGGACGGGGGGTCATTCCCCATCTCCGTCCCTGCAAAATAAATGGAAATTTTTTCCCCCATCCCCGTCTCGCGGCGATTCCCCGATCCCCGCCTACTTATTTTTTTTTTTTTAAATATAAAAAAATATTTATATTAAAACTTTAAATATACACAACAATAACTTTAAGTTGGTGTTAAAAAAATTTAATTTAAAAAATTTGAAGAACCTCTAATTCTAATATTTTTAATTACATATATATTAAAGTGAAAATAATATAATTTGGAACTAATAACACAACATTAAATAAAAAAATGTAAATTTTAATAAATAGTTAATTGAGTAGGAAACTATGAAATATTTATTTGTAATTTACTTTAACATTAAAATTATATATAAATATATTAATTATATAAAAGATAATGCGGCTCCCCGCGGGGAATGAGATGGAGATCCCCCGGGCTGAGAATACTATCCCGGTCCCCGCCTACGGAGCAAAAAAAATCCCCGTCCCTGTTTGCTTTGGGGATTACCAGCCCCATTGTCAAGTCTACTCTTCAAAAATATAAATAAATTTTACTCTCCAAAATCTCTTCTAACAACCTGAGACTTCTAATGAGGGCGGGTATAATGGTGATGAAAATGAAGATGGAATAATAATGTATTTTTTTAACTCATGTATTTTTTTTAAAAAATAATTTGGATAATTTTTTTTATATACAAGTGTGTCCCGTATATATTTGCATCAATGGTTTCAGCGCCGAAGTCTATATAAATCTATGTAAATCAATAAAAAAAAAATTCCACAATCCTGTAAAGTCAATGAAACTCCAAATAAATCAATAAAAAAAGTCAGTCAAACTCTGCATGGAGTCTATAGATTTTCTAAATTCACATACTTTTTAAAGTTCAAAAAAATCCGATAGAATCTCAATTGAATACACCCCTTTAAATATAGTCCTATTTTTTTTAATACATTCCATCCAAAAAATGTTTTGAAAAAAAAATCGAAAAAATTGATAATTTCGAATTTTTTTTTTTGAAAATGCAAAAATTATAATCAGTAAACATATATTTTGAATTTTGTTTTAAATATTCTTTTGAGTGGAACGTATAAAAAACATAACAATGTCGACAACCTAAAAGGCTTACTTCACTACGACGAACAAGTTGGGCCAATATGATCCAAGCCCGCACACGCACTCAGTGTCGAAAGACCACGGTTATTAGCACTAGCCTCTTTGTTAAATACCCTACCAGGATGAATACACTATCAATTTTTTTAAAAAAAATGAAACATTTTCGGCAAAAAATTCCGAAAAAAAACATAAAATTCGCAAAAAAATTCCGAAATATTGTGAATTTAGTTATTTTCGAAAAAAAAGTTCGAAAAAATGAAAAAATTTCGAAAAAAAAGTTCGAAAAATATAAAAAATTTCGAAAAAAATGTTCGAAAAAAATAGTGTATTCATCCGGTAGTGTTTTTAACAAAGGGGCTAGTGCAAATAACCTGCGCCGTGTCGAAATCGTTGTGATATTTTGATAAGAAATTGGCAATTATTCAAAGACCACGGTTATTAGCACTAGCCTCTTTGTTAAATACCCTACCCGGATGAATACACTATCAATTTTTTCAAAAAAATGAAACATTTTCGGCAAAAAATTCCGAAAAAAAACATAAAATTCGAAAAAAAATTCCGAAATATTGTGAATTTAGTTATTTTCGGAAAAAAAGTTCGAAAAAATGAAAAAATTTCGAAAAAAAAGTTCGAAAAATATAAAAAATTTCGAAAAAAATGTTCGAAAAAAATAGTATATTCATCCGGTAGTGTTTTTAACAAAGGGGCTAGTGCAAATAACCTGCGCCTTATTCAAACTTATGCTTTTTCATATTTTCTCCTTTATTTTGTACTACTAATCTATTTAAAAATCCCCCTTCCTCTCAAACCCTAACTACACACCCCTGTAAACCAGATGAAGAGGAAGAAGCAAAAGCAAGTCACTTTTTCGCCCCATATTGATGAACAAGAGCTCGAATCTGTAATCCATTCGCATGGTGATTTTTTCGACCATTTGGTAGAATTGATTCCGGCGAAATTCTACCTCCCTGGTGAAGACGCAGAATCGAAGCCATGGTATAAGGGCCTTTCGAAGGCGGCGAAGGCGTCGCTGAAGCAAAAATCGAGGGAGAATCTCAAGGTTGCGCGGCGGAACCGCTTCGACCCCGACGGCGAGCCCTCGTCCACCCTCCACCGTCAACAGAAGAGCAAATCAGCCGTCGTCGAGGACGGCGAATCGCCCATTGATGTGGAGGAGGATAAGGAGAAATCGGTGACTTACGAAGAGCTTAGAGTGAGGTTGCGTAGGAAGATTGAATTGCTTAGGGGAAACCGTGGTGAGAGCACTAGGAATTACGAGAAGAAGGTGAAGTATGAGGGGAAGAAGAGGAAGAAGAGCGATGGAGGGGAGAGCGAGGAAGACGAAGATGGGGAGGAGATTATTGAGTACGGGAAAGTGAGATTGGGAGATGAAGACGAGGGTAGAATTGGAAAGATGAAGAAGAGGAAATTATCAAAGGCGAAGGAGCTTGAGAAAGTGAAGAAGAAAGAGGAGGTGAAGAGGGAGAATCCGAGTGTTGCAGAGCGGGAGTCGTGGAAGGCTGCGACGAGCAGGGCGATGGGGATAAAGGTGCACGACGATGCCAGATTGATAAAGGATAGCATTAAGAGGGACAAGAGGAAGAAGGAGAAGAATGCCGAGAAGTGGAAAGAGAGGGCGGAAACTCAGGAGAAGATGAAGGAGGAGAGACAGAAGAAGAGGAGAGACAATATTGCTGGAAGGATTAACGAGAAAAAGGCGAGAAGGATCGCTAAGCGTGAGAAGAAACTCATGAGGCCTGGCTTCGAGGGTCGAAAACAGGGCTTCATTACCAAGGAGTGAAGGTTTTCTTGAATTTCTCTTTAACTTGTAGTATTTGTCATTTTGATTATTCCTTCTTGCTTACTTGTTTGAGGAACACTGTCAAGTGAATTTTTCGTGTTCCATGGCTTATAAAATTATGGGAATCCTTACTAGATCTTTTTGAGTTTTGTGCTTATATAAAAATTGATAATGAAAGCTTTTCCTTAGCTGCTCTTAAATTGTGAACTCTTATGTTGGTTTTGGCCTAGTATGGTTGCTAGTTGACATAGTATTGAATGTCTATTAATAACAGGGATGGTTCCTTAACTTTTAGTAATTCTGATATACTGTACTAGTTTGTAAAGCCTTTAGGGAAAGAATCTGATCCCCGCGATTGTTTCGAGTAACCGCTTTATGTTCATTTTTAGTTTTTCGGTATGCAAATGCTTTCGTATACGTTGAGTTGATGCTCTGATTATTTGCATTTATTTAGCAGTAGTGCCTGATACTTGCTTTATACGTATTGCAATTGCCCATCTTTTTGTGGATACCTCTTTAGATTATTTCACCTGGTGGCGAAGCTAGACACGTATTGCTCTCTTTCTTTCATATTAGTACTTGGAATTGGTTTATGGATATATATATATATACACATATATAATGCATACAATAGGACTTGAGTTCAAATGTTTTACTTGGTGAAGTTACCACAACAAAGCTAAAAGAACTGATTGTATATTTGTATTGATGATGATGACTTTCTGTCTTTACAAATATGGCAACGTTTCTTGCACAGTTCCCATCTTTTATATGAATCAGAGATCTGACGTTAACATTGATTTTTTAGGGTCTCAGATTGCCCTGCTCCTAAACTGTTCTACTGAAGATTGGTTTATTTTGAGTGGTTAAATGTGTTGCCTGCCTTGATTCTTGTTAGAGTTTTGGAGCTTTAGCTTAGCTTTCCAGTACTTGTATGGTGATTTATCTGTTGAACCAATTTTGTCTGAATATATCTCAACTGTTAAATTCCGCCATAACTATTCTTCTTTTGAGGCGGCAGAAGGGCCAGGGGATAGCTCCTCTGCAGGGAAAAGGCGGGTGATTTATCGGATTCATTCATGTTTTCTATTTCCCCCCTCTTTTTCTGTCTCTTATCTATGCTCGGTTTGTCTTTTACGTGTAGATTTCGAATCTGTTTATAGATATGAAGGACTGCTTCCAATTGCTTAGCATATATTTAGTTCAATTTTCGAATAAAAGTTGCAGCCTACGTTCCTGAGGCGCACACAGCCCCTTTTTGCCTGTAACGCGGCAGTGCAGGTGCATGATCACGTCTGTGATCTGTTTCATTGTTAAAAATGAGCACTTCTTTATGTCTTCTGATGGGAACTGCTCTTTTTCTTAGTATAAAGGAAGTTTATATGTTTATTCTTTAGCAATAGCCAATAGGCTGTTAACCACGTACATAAAAAAAGTACATACTTTTAGTGGAGTATAAAAAATGGGTGCTAAGTTTTCTCTGTTTACCTTCAACTGTAATCTGCAGTGATGAGCCACCCAAAACGAATCAAGTGCACCATTGTTTTTTAGGAATGGAGACAAAGGTAGTTAATATATCCCGGCTGATAATAAAAAATGATTAATGCATTATCTAAACTTTGCCTCTACCAGGGGCGGATCTCCGCAAATATTTTTTGAGTCCTATGTATATATATATGATTATGTCAATATGTGTTTATCCTTCTTATTTAGAATTATGTGCGTATGCCAATAATTATAGTAGGAGTAGTTCTAGGGTGCATCAAAGTGCATACCATGCATTTGGATTTTGCACCCAATTTAAAAATTAATTTTGACCAAATCTAAAATTCGCGGGTTAGCTTAACCCGGCAAAATTTGCGGGTTGTTATCACCTATGCAGAAATCACGATTGTTATTCATCTTCTCTTTCCTTCCTTCAGCAATATATCGCCCACTTTAAAATTTGTTTCTTCAATCACGACTGGGCATCATCCCTTCTCTTGATCTACTTCGATTACAACTCGACAATGAGTAAAACATATCAATAATTGAGATTGATACAAGGAGTAGGAAGATGATGATTGCGAGTGGAAAAAGGACAAATCGGAATGGGCGATGCTAAAAAGCCGTAAAGGGACATCGAGGATTAAAGTGTGCAGAAATAGTGAAGTATTAATTAGTTTGGAAGATGGATGGCCTCAATTTGTTGACCAACAGAGCTTGAGCGTTGGAGATTTCTTGGTGTTCCAATATGTTGGTCGATTGGAGTTGAATGTTTTCGTGTTTGATCTGAGTGCGTGTGAGAAAGAGTTTCTCCTCCAACAAAAAACAGAGTACGAAAATGAAGATGATTATGAAGCAATAAACCCAAGTCCTCCTAAAAAGAGGAGTACATGTTATATATTCCCCAAGTTAATGATTATTGTTTGGATTTAGTGATTATAACAAGGGGTATTGTTGAGTAATTTTTTGGAAATTGTGATTATAATTTGGGGTATTGTTCAGTAATTTTTGAAATATTGGTGATTATAATTTGGGGTATTGATGATTAAATCTCAAGGTATTAATGAATAATTTTTTTAGCATATAACATGGGGTTATTGTTGAGTAATTCTTGGGGTATTGAAGATTATAACTTGGAGTTTTGGTGATTAAGTCTCGGGTATTGATAAATAATTTTTTGGAGATATAACTTGGGATATTGGTGATTATAACTTGGGGTATTGGTGATTATAACTTAGAGTATTTGGTGACTATAACTTGGGGGTATTGGTGATTATAACTTGGGGGTATTGGTGATTACAACTTGGACTATTAGTGATTATAATTTCGGGTATTGGTGATTATAACTTCGGGTATTGGTGATATAACTTCGGGTATTGGTACGAAGCGCGCGCGACCATTTGCGACCCGGTTTGTTGTCAGACCCGCGAATTTTGGTCGGGTTGGGTCTGACCCGCGAGTTTTTGTTGGATCTTAATTGGTCAAAATTAATTTTCAAAATTAGAATCAAATTCCAAGTGCATGCTATGCACTTGGATGTACCCTAAAATTTGTTTTATAGTAATATATAAGGGGGTGTTTTTTTTTTTTTTGGTCAGGAAAGAAAATTTTATAAATGATAGCAAAGTACACTTACATCCTGGTGTGAGATATGACTTGAAGCGACTACACTAGCTTCTACTAGTAGCTACCCCGCAAGAGAACGGGTTCACTGTAGTATGGGCAAGTATAGGAACCAAGTATTATCGAACCCAAGGAATGGTGTATATGCGAATAGATCCCTGAAGATCTACGCGTCGTAGTTAATATGAGTGTGTTGTTTTTGGATTTTTGGAAAGATTAATTAAGCTAACTAAATTATCCTACGAATGCAAAAGGAAAATTAAACTAAGTATCTAAGGTGTATATGCAAGTATGAGATGGTGATGCTCAGGATAGGAATCCCTACGTATACTAACGGAGCAGGTACATAATCAAAGTAATCGTGACAAACAAGAATTAACCTAAGTAAAAGATCGTAGAATGAAAGCTCAAGATTTCTCACCCTAATACTTTATCCTAGCAATCGACTTCACTAATCCACTAACAAGTTAATAGATAGCGCTTAATTAATGAGACCCTAATTTAACTAAGGTGATGCGGTCGTCCTCCTTCGCTAAACCGGTAGATGAATTAACCTTTCCTAAACCCTCTCGTTAAGACTACTAATTGTTATTGAGTGATGCGGTCGTCCTCTCTCTAACACTTTCGTACGAAATTCAAAGGTAGAGTTAAGATTAATTATATGAATTCATTAATTAAGAGAATTAAAACTAACGTCACCAATTACCTTAATTACGTACCCACATCCTACTTCTACGAGTTCATCCTAACCCAAGCATGCAAGGGTTTTAGCCGGACATGGTTATAACAAAAATAAAAGCAATAGAAGAAACAACGAATAAAAACATAATGAATTGAACGAAGAAAATAAGAAACATGAACTAGGGTTTTAAAAGAAAATAATTCTAAGAACTGAAATTTAATTAACTAAAACAAAGTTCACAGCGTTTAAAGTAATCAAGCTAATGAAAAGAAACTAAGAAACGAAAAGAAATTAAGAATTCGTATGAAAAACCTCAACAACGTAAAAGTAAAGCTTGCTCGTTCTTCTCCTCTTCCTCTCTCTAAAAACTAAGTCTAAAAATTATTTCTAAAGTTCGGGGATCCTTCAAAACGTGTTTGGACGAGATATATATAGGCACGGGTCGAAACAGGAGTTAATGGGCCGAAAATACGAATCCGGAGGCAAAAGTATATGGGCGCTCGAGCAAAACGCTCGAGCGGTCCCGCTCGAGCAGTGTAGCTCGAATGATGCATTCGCTCGAGCGGTCGCGCTCGAGCTGCTCGAGCGCTGAAATGACTCTGTATGTTTTGGGCGCTCGAGCGATTCGCTCGAGCGGTGGCGCTCGAGCTGCTCGAGCGCAAGAATTGTTCTGTACGTTTGCGCGCTCGAGTAAGGCGCTCGAGCGGTGGCGCTCGAGTAAGGCGCTCGAGTGATCTCTAATCCTTCCAAATGATACTTTTCCTCGTCCGCACTAATACCAATCGTATTTCTTCAATATCTTCTCATCCGGGCATCCGTTTGAGTCGATTCAAAGTCCTACGAACTCCGTTTTTCGTCCTCTATTCACCTATGAGCATCAAAGAGACAAATTTATCAATGTATAGAAATAACGCTCAATTGACTCTAAATATTCTATAAACTCGACCAAAACTAGGGCGTTTCTAGCTACGAATCATGACAATTTCACGCCTAATCAAGATACACCACCCAAACATCAAAACATCAACATTTGCCAACATACTCCTAGTCTATCATAAATACATCAGTTTAATCAATGTTCAAGCATATAAACGGATTCGACTCCCATTCTCCAAACTCCGAGTGCTTTTTCCAATGTGCATCCTGATTTAACCAATTCCAACAATGAATCTTGAGATCTCTAAACGTTCTGTCCATTGAAATTTGTTCGCCTCTAAAAATTGCACCATTTCTAGATTTCCAAAGAAGCCACACCCCACATTCCCAAATACTATTAGCCAACTTCTTCCTTACTTTACCTCTCCATAAACCACGAAATTGAATTAAATTTTGGCGTGGGCACGAGTTTAGGACCGTACACACGCCCAACCAATTTGCACACTTCATCCAAAAAGAATGAGAAACACCACATTCAAAAAACAAATGTCTACTTGACTCCGGTTTTGCGTTACAAAAGACACAAGCATTGTTGACCGAAGGTGGAACTATATTTCTTCCTTGTAACACGTCCATCGTTGGCAAAACTTCCTTTACCACTTTCCAAGCATGAACTCTAACTTTTGGAGGAACGCCACTACGCCATATTGCCTTGAACTCCTCCCTGTGCTCGATTCCTCCCCCAAACTTTTTTTTGAACAGCTAGACATAAGCTTCCTTCACGTTGTAGATACCATTTTTAGCATATTTCCATCTCCAAGTATCCGGTTCTCCTTGCCTAGGTGAAGACCTGTTAATCACTGCACAAAGATCATTCAACAAAGCAATATCTCTATCATTTAGTTCCCTTCTCCATCTCCATACCCACTCCCAACCTTCCTCCCTCCACTCTCCCATTTCCCCCACCCTTGATTCTTTATCCAGATTCAACCTAAACAGACTATTAAATCTGTTTTTAAGAGGGATTTCATCAGCCCACCTCTCTTTCCAAAATAGAGTCTCTCTACCCTCCCCAACGCACTTCTCCAACCCACTAAAGAACCAACTATCTTGTCCCTCCTCAACACACTTCAGCACCTCACCCCACCAGCCTCTTACCACTCTTTTCCTTTCACTCCTAACCTCACCACTCACATCCCCCCAAGAGACACCCCAACGGGACCTAATGACTCGAGCCCATAACCTGTCCCCCTCACTAAAAAATCTCCACACCCATTTCCCCATAAGTGATAAATTAAAGCACTCAAGATTCCTTACCCCCAAACCCCCCTCCAATTTCGGTTTACAAATTGTATGCCAATTAATCAGTGGAGTTTTAGAGAAACACTCACCACCCCCCCCAGAAAAAATTTCTTTGCAAAGATTCCAGCACACTCAATACTTTTTTAGGCGCGTGAAAGATGGAGAGAAGATACACAGGCACCGAAGAGAGCACCGAGTTTATGAGCGTCAGTCTTCCACCACAGGAAATGACCGAACCATTCCACTTCCTAATTCGATTCCTAACTTTCTGAATAGCATAATTCCAATCAGATACTTTTCGGTGAGAACATCCGATCTTTACCCCTGTTGATGACCTTTTCTAATCTATGATGGTTAGTGGTTGTTTTTACTACATAAGATCATCAAACAAATACTAAGATCATGATATATAATGCAAGAAAATGAATTGGCAAGAGTTGGGCAACTTTTTATTATGGGAAAAAATCCTCCCCCTTCATGCAAATGAAGGGGTATTTATAGGTGTTACAGCAGGAAATATCCTCGCCTGATAGAAGGTCAGATTCCTAAAGATACACTGACCCGACAAGATCGAGAGTCTACATCAGAAAAGAGTGTTTAATGTATTATAGGTCTACTGTTGATCTTTATATTAATAATTGTAATAAATCCCTAAATAAAGGGTTGAGACGAATTTAGGGCCACTTTTGGGCCTTTGGGGGTGAACCTCTATAAATAGGGGGTCACCCCCTCATTGTAAAGGATCCTACATTTTCCTCTCATTTCTCATATATGAAAAAGCTCTCATTCGAGGGAAGAACAAAAGTTCTTCCCCCATCGTTCGTGTTCGTTTATTATTGATTGTTTGTCGGGCATAACCCAAATAGCCACATAAATCTACCCGTACGAAAATGCCTGTCAACAATTTGGCGCTAGAAGGAGGGTAAATTCGTGTTCATCTCAATGGACGAACATGAAGATCTTCTCCTCAAAAAACCAAAAATCAAAATTCCACAATCCAAGAGTCCGTTCAACACAAATGACCCAAGAAATTCATCCAATTTCCAACCTATTTCTGCCCATTTTCAGTAATCAACATCCCTTTCGAACAAAAAGCTTCCAACAAAAATTTCTAACAAACCAAATACTTACTGCAACCGAAGACCCCCTATAGCAAGCCAAGAACAAAAAATTCAGGAAAACTCATTTCCTATACTACATCAACAGCTAACCAAGAAGGGAGAACAGAAAAAATGGGTGTTGTCCTTCCAGAATCCCGGAAAAGGATTCCGGTCGTTTCCGGCGACGGAGCTCAGCTGCCGGAGTCGCCAAACGCGCCGCCGTTCTTCCCTCGCGCGCAAGGAGCCACCAAGGTCGCCACTCCACCGTCCCAACGATCTTCCTCCCAAAAATTCCATCAAAAAAGTGTCGTTTCCATCCACCTCCGTCGCCGGCCGGAGCACAGCCGTGCTGTTAAATGTCCAAGCAAAAATCAAGTAGAGGGTTACTGTTTTTGTTCTGGCTGCCTCGTTTATTGAGCCAGCTTTTCCACAGCTTTTTCAATTGGCTTTTGGCACGTTCTCCAACGCAGGTTGAAAAGTCAAACTATGCCTCGATCTGCACGCCGCTGAAGTCGTCTCGACGCCAACACGCGGCTCATTCCCGCGCTGCTTCCTCGATTCTCCCCGCTCTGCTGCCCGTCGCGCGGCTTCCTCCAAGCGCCGCTAGCCCACAGCAGCCCGTTTCTCGCCGCCCCGCCTGGCCGTTCACCGCCGGTCGTCTCCGGCTTACCCGCGACGCCGCCCAGCGTGGCCTACCCGCCAACCTTGCGGCCGACCCGCACCGACCACCGCCCTCGCAGCAGCCAAAGCCGTGCTCGACCCGACGTACCCGCAGCCCGACCTCCGGGAACCGCGTATCGCGGCCAGCCCGGCGCAAGCGCCTCCCCGATCCTTCTCCAGCCTACCCGCAACCCGCCGTTGCGCGCAGGCTACCCGCTCCGCCGCCTCCCCGACTTCACTCCAGGAGCAACGCTTCGGGCAACCACTCGTCCCCGTCGCCGGCGCCAGACACAGCCCGATCACGGCGTAACCGCACAGCGCCGCCACTCATTGCCGCCTCCAGGCGCGGTCGGCCCGGACCGAATGGCCGCCTCCCCGCCACCGGCTCCCCGCCGCCGAGGAGCGGTCTCAGCCTACCCGCGCAGCCGCCTCCCGTCGCGGGCCCTGCGTCGACGCGACACCGTTCAGCCGCCACGCACACCGCCATTGCCGCCCGCTGCCTCCTCGCCGCACGCCGCGGCCAGCTGCTCCTCCAGCGCTCCCCGCTCGCCGTCACCGCACAAGCCGCTGCCGTCCACGCGGCCAACTTTCCCGCCGTCGGCAACACGGCCTCGCTGCCCGACTTCCGCTTCATCCGCCGCCAAGGAGAGATGACATGCGTGTGATTTTCAGATATGAGAACCAAGAATGGGCCAGAGGAACAGCAATTAGGGCCTTATTAATATTAAAGTCGGGGGCCCTTTTTTATTTAGTATATTGGGCCAAACTTTTGGGCCTTTTTTATTTAATTAGTAGGGCCAATCTGTTGGGCCTTTTTATTTAATGTGCAGGACCGATCTGTTGGGCCTTTTTATTTAATTTGTGGGGCCAATTTTATTTAACTATGGGCCCTAATTCAAAAAAAAAAAAAAAAAGGGGTCAGCAACACCGGGACGAGCATTCGGAGCCTCGTCATCAACGAAAAATCTACGGGCAGTCCTTTGCCCACTCGAATCAGGTTTATTTCGATAATTTCCTTTTAATATATATTACACCTCGCAAATTTTCATATAAATTAAAAGCGGGGGCATATATTCATATTTCGAAAATTAAAATCGGGGGCAATTTTTGAAATGCAGTTTTCATTTGATATTTCCTTTTAATATATATCGCAACTCGTAAGTTGTCATGTATATTAAAAGCGGGGGCATGGATATGCATATCCTAAGATCATTTTGTGATATCAAAAATAAATTATTTGACTCTGAGTATTATTAAATACAGTCGGTTATTTTAAACTTCGAATATAATTTCGAAAAAATCATTGAGGTTGCTCACCGAGTAAATAACTCCATATTTAAAATATGGTCACACCTTTCGACTACAGACATTTGTCCGCCTTCATAGGCGTTGATCGATCCGCCTTTTAGGCGTCGACATTCCGCCTAGATTGGCGAAGTAATCCGTCTTCTCGACGTCGATTAGTCCGCCCTTTCAGGCGTTGACGTGTCGATTAGTTCGCCTTCACCGGCGTCAACTAATCCACTTCTCGAGTTAATCCGCCTTTTAGGCGTCGACATTCCGCCTAGATTGGCGAAGTAATCCGTCTTCTCGACGTCGATTAGTCCGCCTCTTAGGCGTTGATCGACCCGCCTTTTAGGCGTCGACATTCCGCCTAGATTGGCGAAGTAATCCGTCTTCTCGACGTCGATTAGTCCGCCTCTCAGGCGTTGACGTTCTGATTAGTTCGCCTTCACCGGCGTCAACTAATCTACTCGAGCTAATCCGCCTTTTAGGCGTCGACATTCCGCCTAGATTGGCGAAGTAATCCGTCTTCTCGACGTCGATTAGTCCGCCCTTTCAGGCGTTGACGTGTCGATTAGTTCGCCTTCACCGGCGTCAACTAATCTACTCGAGCTAATCCGCCTTTTAGGCGTCGACATTCCGCCTAGATTGGCGAAGTAATCCGTCTTCTCGACGTCGATTAGTCCGCCTCTCAGGCGTTGACGTACTGATTAGTTCGCCTTCACCGGCGTCAACTAATCTACTCGAGCTAATCCGCCTTTTAGGCGTCGACATTCCGCCTAGATTGGCGAAGTAATCCGTCTTCTCGACGTCGATTAGTCCGCCTTTTTAGGCGTTGACGTGTCGATTAGTTCGCCTTCACCGGCGTCAACTAATCCACTTCTCGAGTCAATCCGCCTTTTAGGCGTCGACATTCCGCCTAGATTGGCGAAGTAATCCGCCCGATCGGCGTTGATTAATCCGCCTTTTAGGCGTCGACATTCCGCCTAGATTGGCGAAGTAATCCGTCTTCTCGACGTCGATTAGTCCGCCTTTCAGGCGTAGACGTATTGATTAGTTCGTCTTCACAGACGTCAACTAATCTACTCGAGTTAATCCGCCTTTTAGGCGTCGACATTCCGCCTAGATTGGCGAAGTAATCCGTCTCCTCGACGTCGATTAGTCCGCCTTTCGGGCGTAGACGTATTGATTAGTTCGTCTTCACAGGCGTCAACTAGTCTACTCGAGTTAATCCGCCTTTTAGGCGTCGACAATCCGCCTGGAGTGGCGAAGTAATCCGTCTCCCCGACGTCGATTAGTCCGCCTTTCAGGCGTAGACGTATTGATTAGTTCGCCTTCACAGACGTCAACTAATCTACTCGAGTTAATCCGCTTTTTAGGCGTCGACAATCCGCCTGTAGTGGCGAGGTAATCCGTCTCCTCGATGTTGATTAGTCCGCCTTTCTGGCGTTGACGTATTGATTAGTTCGCCTTCACATGCGTCAACTAATCTACTCGAGTTAATCCGCCTTTTAGGCGTCGACAATCCGCCTGTAGTGGCGAGGTAATCCGTCTCCTCGACGTTGATTAGTCCGCCTTTCTGGCGTTGACGTATTGATTAGTTCGCCTTCACCGGCGTCAACCAATCCCTTTCTCGAGTTAATCCGCCTTCTCGGCGTTGATTAGTCCGCCTTTTATGCGTTGACATATTGATTAGTTCGCCTTCACCGGCGTCAACTAATCTGCCTCTCAAGACGATTCGTCACTCGGTCTTGATAAGTTCGCCTTCACCGGCGTCAACTAATCCGCCTCTCGGCGTGGATCCAGTCCGCATGTTAAGCGTTGACTTTCCACCTTACTAGGCGAGGTATTGTTTGGTTCGTCCTCACCGGCGTTAACTAATCTATTCTCTGCATCGTGAAGTCGCTGCCCGTCAATCGGCTAAAAGCACTTCACTCATTAACCTGTTGGTTAATCTTTTAAGCGGTTGTTAAATCAATCCCATCTTCGTGAAGTCGCTGCCCGATCATCGGCTAAAGCACTTCACTCATTAACCTGTTGGTTAATCTTTTAAGCGGTTGTTAACTCAATCCCATCTTCGTGAAGTCGCTGCCCGATCATCGGCTAAAGCACTTCACTCATTAACCTGTTGGTTAATCTTTTAAGCGGTTGTTAAATCAATCCCATCTTCGTGAAGTCGCTGCCCGATCATCGGCTAAAGCACTTCACTCATTAACCTGTTGGTTAATCTTTTAAGCGGTTGTTAAATCAATCCCATCTTCGTGAAGTCGCTGCCCGATCATCGGCTAAAGCACTTCACTCATTAACCTGTTGGTTAATCTTTTAAGCGGTTGTTAACTCAATCCCATCTTCGTGAAGTCGCTGCCCGATCATCGGCTAAAGCACTTCATTCATTAACCTGTTGGTTAATCTTTTAAGCGGTTGTTAAATCAATCCCATCTTCGTGAAGTCGCTGCCCGATCATCGGCTAAAGCACTTCACTCATTAACCTGTTGGTTAATCTTTTAAGCGGTTGTTAACTCAATCCCATCTTCGTGAAGTCGCTGCCCGATCATCGGCTAAAGCACTTCACTCATTAACCTGTTGGTTAATCTTTTAAGCGGTTGTTAAATCAATCCCATCTTCGTGAAGTCGCTGCCCGATCATCGGCTAAAGCACTTCACTCATTAACCTGTTGGTTAATCTTTTAAGCGGTTGTTAACTCAATCCCATCTTCGTGAAGTCGCTGCCCGATCATCGGCTAAAGCACTTTACTCATTAATCTGTTGATTAATCTTTTAAGCGGTTGTTAATTCAATCTCATCATCGTGAAGTTGCTGCCCGTCTATCGGCTAAGGCACTCCACTCATTAATCTGTTGATTTATCTTTTAATTGATTATTAAGTCAATCTGTTGTCCGTGAAGTCGCTACCCGCAAGAGGCCTAAGCACTTCATTAATTTATCATCGCGGTCCTTACCGCCCTATTACTAAAATCAATGTCGGTCAGCGGCAAGAACTCTTTATTAATTGAACGTCACGGTTCTCGACTCGGGGGCACGACTGAAGATCGTACCCCACCTAACCTATCCAGTTTCAAAAGTTTGACAATACGAAGATGACTTGAAAGATTCGCCCATCAAGGACCCTGTCGTCGAAGATTCCTCCGGGGCATCCGAGCTATCCTGTTTTCAGGCTCGGGGGCAAAACCTATTTGAAGCACAAATCAAGATCGAACTCTGGTCGCAATCAGAGCCCAATCTTGGGGGCAATTGTTACAGCAGGAAATATCCTCGCCTGACAGAAGGTCAGATTCCTAAAGATACACTGACCCGACAAGATCGAGAGTCTACATCAGAAAAGAGTGTTTAATGTATTATAGGTCTACTGTTGATCTTTATATTAATAATTGTAATAAATCCCTAAATAAAGGGTTGAGACGAATTTAGGGCCACTTTTGGGCCTTTGGGGGTGAACCTCTATAAATAGGGGGTCACCCCCTCATTGTAAAGGATCCTACATTTTCCTCTCATTTCTCATATATGAAAAAGCTCTCATTCGAGGGAAGAACAAAAGTTCTTCCCCCATCGTTCGTGTTCGTTTATTATTGATTGTTTGTCGGGCATAACCCAAATAGCCACATAAATCTACCCGTACGAAAATGCCTGTCAACAATAGGCATACAAAGAGGCTAGGTGTCACCATCTTGATGGCTTAGCCATTGGGATTTTGCCAAGTGTTATGACTTTTGTACAACAACTAATCTATTGCCCAATGAATGGGTGCCAAGTGTAAAGACACATTGACTATTTCTAAAGTTAGTGACTCTTGGTATTCCCAATGTTGTACTTGGTCTTTGAAACCACTCAGCTACTCTCCTTGGTGCCCAGCTACTCGTCTGTATGTCTTCGTTGGGTGTTAGAAACCCTTATGATCCGAGTTGCTCGCCTGCTCGCCTCTTGTTAAATACTTTGGGTCTTCTTGCTCTTGTTGTTCACTATTTCGTAATGGCCTTTATGACCAGTTGCTCGCCGCCTTCACATGGATACTTGTCCCTGTTGCTCGTCCTCTTCCATTTGGTCTACAGTCCCTGCTGCTCGCCTCTTAGGGCATATAGTCACTGTTGCCCGCCTTCATCTATTTGGTCAGCAGTCCCTGCTGCTCGCCTCTTCGGGCACATAATCCCTATTGCTCGCCCCCTTTCATATTATTAATTCTGATGATCTCTTAATCTTATTAGATTAGTATCTTTATGTTAATCTCATTGCCTGGCTGTTCGCCTATCAACAATGCCCCCTAGTTTGGCATAAAAGGATATATATTCTTTTTGTCAAACTATAGGATAGGCTATTATTAAATAGGAGGCGAGCAACAGGGAAAGTGGGTTTGATTTTTGTGGGGAGCGAACAATAGGTTTTCAAATCTCTTGTAGGCGGGAACTTTTGGGGAGCGACCAGCGGGGAACTCCTGGAGGCGAGCAGCGAGGGACTTCCTTTTGACTTGCGTCGTTTCGTTTCCCGAGGCACGGAATACGAAGCGACGCAGTCTACCAAAACGTGCGCCCCTATATTTGCAACTAGGGGCCTCAATTTTTTACCTTCCTTACTTCTGCCCCTGAATCCATATCTATAAATAGTTCCTCCCTTCCGTTTTTTTCTTTTTCGTTCTTCCATAAGCAAACCGCCATTGAAGAGTTTTCAAGCTTTTCTTTTTCATTGTTTTCTTCGATTCTACAGCCGATTTTGTCCAAATCAAAGGTAAATCCTTTGATTTTCTTGTTTGTTCTTGTTATTGCTTGCATTTCACTTTCCAATTTCGCCATTTTCGTTCTTCATTTTCCTTATACGTTCCGTGATATCTTGCCCTTCTTGTGTGATAGTGGCTTATACTTCTTGTGTCCCCGCTGCTCGACTCCTCACCTGTCCCCAGAGTAGACTCTCCTCGACTTCCAAGTCTTTCACTTAGAGGAGCTTTTCCTTTATTCCGACGGATTTCTTCGCTATCAACCTCGTCATTTCGTGCGTCTTTTCTTCCTTCGCTTCGCTGCTCGGCTGCCCTGTTGGTCGCCGCCTGCGTCCCTGATGGCCCGACCGTTTGTCGCCTTTGCAGTGCTTGTAAAACAGCAATCGTTTTTGCTAGCTCTTCGGGATTTTGAGCGAGAGCCTCCACTTCCGGCGGGATTGTATCAATGGTAACTTGGACGTTTCTCTGCGAAGTTGCTTTTACCGTACGTGCATGTCCTTCGGTAGACGAAACCCTTGTTTTTGACCTACGACTTGGAGACGTGCTCAAATGTCGTTCTTCTTGTGATCGAACCATTTTGGTTACCAAAGTACAAGTGATAAGCAAATGAATAGGATGATTTTGTCTCCAACAAGCACCTTTTGTAAGAGTTACTAGCCTTGTTTGTATGAATATAGTGGTTTGAAAACCCTAGTTCATACACACATGCATTTAAACTCTCAAAGTGATGTATAGATGGATGATTTTGCTTCAAATAATGTGTACACTTGATTTCCGATGGCTTCCTCCCGGATTCCGGCCGGATTTTGCAGATTCCGGTGGAGTTCTTCAACCTTTCTTCGACTTTTTTTGTGAAACGGAGGTTCGGACCCTCCTTCTAGCGCAAATTGTTGATGACCTTTTCTAATCTATGATGGTTAGTGGCTGTTTTTACTACATAAGATCATCAAACAAATACTAAGATCATGATATATAATGCAAGAAAATGAATTGGCAAGAGTTGGGCAACTTTTTATTATGGGAAAAAATCCTCCCCCTTCATGCAAATGAAGGGGTATTTATAGGCATACAAAGAGGCTAGGTGTCACCATCTTGATGGCTTAGCCATTGGGATTTTGCCAAGTGTTATGACTTTTGTACAACAACTAATCTATTGCCCAATGAATGGGTGCCAAGTGTAAAGACACATTGACTATTTCTAAAGTTAGTGACTCTTGGTATTCCCAATGTTGTACTTGGTCTTTGAAACCACTCAGCTACTCTCCTTGGTGCCCAGCTACTCGTCTGTATGTCTTCGTTGGGTGTTAGAAACCCTTATGATCCGAGTTGCTCGCCTGCTCGCCTCTTGTTAAATACTTTGGGTCTTCTTGCACTTGTTGTTCACTATTTCGTAATGGCCTTTATGACCAGTTGCTCGCCGCCTTCACATGGATACTTGTCCCTGTTGCTCGTCCTCTTCCATTTGGTCTACAGTCCCTGCTGCTCGCCTCTTAGGGCATATAGTCACTGTTGCCCGCCTTCATCTATTTGGTCAGCAGTCCCTGCTGCTCGCCTCTTCGGGCACATAATCCCTATTGCTCGCCCCCTTTCATATTATTAATTCTGATGATCTCTTAATCTTATTAGATTAGTATCTTTATGTTAATCTCATTGCCTGGCTGTTCGCCTATTAACAACCCCCAAATAGTTGAATGGGAATTCTCCTACTCTACATTCCAACTCATTTGCCAAACTTGCAAGTTCATTCTCCTCCACATTAAGGCCGAATAGGTTACATTTTTCCTTGTTAACTTTTAACCCTGAAACCATTTCAAGATTTGCTAAAAAATGCTTAAGAAAAACAACATTCTCCATAGAAGCTTTTCCCAAGAAGATTGTGTCGTCTGCAAACTGGAGATGCGAAACCTTCACTTTATCTCTACCAATCTCGATTGGGTTGAACAAGCCTGCCTCAATCCCTTTTTTCATCATAATACTAACACCTTCTGCTGCAAGAAGTAACATGAGTGGAGATAGAGGATCACCCTGTCTCAAGCCTCTTTCAAGATTGAAGATACCTGAAGGGCTTCCATTAACAAGAACCGAAGCATGGGCCATTGAGACGCACTCCATACCAGCTTATCCATCTTCCAGCAAAGCCAAATCGTTCCATGATTGTTCTAAGATAGCACCATTCCACCGAGTCATACGCCTTGGCGAAATTGATCTTCCAAAACATATTTTTGTCCTTCATTTTTTTTTAATCTTCAATTGCTTCATTAAGTACTACGATGCTGTCCAAAATCTGTTTTCCTCCCACAAACGCTGACTGAAAATCTGAGATGACAGAATCAATAACTAGAGCCAATCTTCTTGCTAGCACTTTTGATAAAATTTTATACGGTCCCCCCACCAACGAAATTGGCCTAAAATCACATAATTCGGATGCAACATCTTTCTTGGGAATAAGCACAATGAACGAGGAATTAAGCCCTTTCACCAATTTCCCGTGAGTATGGAAATCATTCAGGAAACGCATGAGATCCTTCTTGTAAATATCCCAACACTCTTTCATAAAACGGAAATTAAACCCATCCGGTCCAGGACTTTTTGAACTCTCACATGACTTAATAGCTTCCAAAACTTCACTTTCAGTAAATTCCGCTGTAAGCAGCTGATTTTCAGCATCTGAAATTTTTGCATCAGCAAAATCAGCATCCAAGGTCGGTCTTGGAATCACAATAAGTGACCATACATATTAATTAGGCTTAAAATACGCTTATTATTGTACCCTCGCCAAACATCTGATATGGATATGGTCTAGACCATGGGTTTCTATTGTACATCGGTAATAATTTCTATTGTACATCTGTAATAATCGATAAGGGCATGTTTATTTTGTGATTTAGGTGTTGTAAACTCCTTCTTGAATAGTAAAAGTATGTGTTTGTTTTGAAATTTTGGTAGATTAAATTTTTACTTTATGTCAAATCATGTGTAAGAATAAAGTAGGATGTGTAAGAGAAAAATATGAAATAAAATATGCGGCAGAAAAGTGATATGTGAGTAATAATTGAGTGAGAAAAAGTAATATATAAGTAATGATTGAATAAAAGAAAAGTGATGATCTCTCCGTCCCTTGATAACTAACCTATATTATTCAAAATGATGATCCTTTTTAATTGTCACTTTACCAATAGCAATGCATATTTTAGCTAATTTTTCCAACGATGCCCCTAATAAATAGTAAAAGTAATCAACATCTTGCAATAAACAGGAACAATAAAAAAAAGATGTAAGTGTCTTTTAATACCCTAATAAATGAGAAAATTGGTTTGTGTGAATATATAAAATGTGACAAATAATAAGGGTCGGAGGAAGTATGTGAATAGTGATTGAGTGAGAAAAATAATATTTAAAAATTGTATAAAGTGAATTGTATTGTGATAAGTAATAATAAGTTTTATAGGTATTTATAGGTGTGAATTGAGAATGTGATGTGAAAACTGAATGTTACATCTCTAACTAGAATGGGATGGGGACCGAATTTTTTTAGTCATGTTCGGTTGAATCCCGAAACAAAACTGGGATCATATGATAGGTCAAGTTGTGGTGATACCGTGGTTATTTTACTTCCTCTGATCCTTATTAAATCTCACAAGAAGAGCAAAGAGGTTAAGCCTAATATTTTTTTTTTTTTTTACTTGAGCTCTAAGCAATAAAATATGAGTAATTTACTTAACAACGTAAATTAAAAGTTTCAACTTGAGGAAATTAAACATATCATCCACTCGCATAGGGAAATTTGATTATTCTAAATTGTCATCGCCGACTTACTAGCACAAATGTGTAGCGGAGTGGCGACATGAGATCAGAATACTGAGCCCAGGACAATGGTCGAGTCGCATGGGGCCCAGAGGAGTCCAATCACTCAGACACTGGAAAGGTTTTTGAAGCAATTTGCGAATCAAAACTTGCAATTCCTCTAACCATCCAACCCCTTTTTTAATGTCTTCACTCCCTTCTTTAACGCTTGCTTCCATGCGGAATTCTATTTGCTTAACAGTTATAAACACGGCGAAATCAGACAGATTTGTTAGAGGCAAGAGAGTAAACACACATGAAAGCCAGTTTTCGTAACTTGTAGTTGAATTTTTTTTCTTCTAGAAAAACAAAGATGTTCTACCGATTAAAAAAAAAAAAAAAAAATACAAAGATGTTCTCACTAAGAGAATCAACAATACTATATATACAATTATAGTGGCAGTTAGGTAGGCCATGTGTAATTGTTGTGACTAACCTCCTCTAAATTATGAATTTCCTTTTCTATTATATTATAAGAGATAATTGGGAAGATCATTTGGTACAAATGCCATGACCAACCAACTCTCGATTAGTATATGAATTTTTGAAGGGTATTAATTATTTTTATTAAAAACTATTTCTTGATTTTATTAAAAAATGTTAGTTATTTTCATTGAAGTGTCTTAGTTTGTTTTCAATAAACAATTAATATTTTTAAGTGAAATCAACTGATACCCCTCAGTAAAAATAATTAATATTTTTTAATGAAAACAACTAATACATTTCAATGTCTCGATCGGGTCAAAATTCACGAGTTTTTGAGATTATTATCTCAAGTAAAACTTGTCCAATTATATGACAAAGTATAGAGTGATATATGAATCACCATATTTACGTTTCGTATTAGGGATGCAAATAAAAATTAGAATGAAATTAAGAGTTAAAGAGTATTAGGTTTAAATAAGTTAAAACTGATTTACTAGCTATATTACTACTATCAACTTTAATTCACAAACAGTATACATTCAAAATAAAATCATAGATGAGATGAAAATAAGTACACCATTCAATCGATTTCTTACATTTAATGAACAATGTAGTGTAGGTTTTATATGAAAATTGATCATAATACGATTATTATAAAATTATTTTAAAGTATTAAATATTTAATTAAGAGTATAAAAAAAAATTATTAGGAGTACCAAAAGTTGGGATCAGAAAAACCAACAACAATTACAATATACACAAATTCTTGTATGCACCTAAATGCGCATAACATGCATTTGGATATTAAATCCAACTTAAAATCAATTTTGATTTTTCAAAGTTTATTAAGTAAATTGAGCTTTGCAAAGTCAAAATTAATTTGAAATTGGACTCAAAATTCAAACGAATGTTACGCAGTTAAATGCACACAAGAATCACTTTATAATATAATATCATTGACCCCGATTTTTTTATACCCCAAATGAGATTTTTTATACTCTTAATTAAATATTTAATATTTTAAAAAAAATTATAATAAATTTATTATAAACTATTTTCATATAATATTTGGCATTGATAAACAATGTTTCTAATTTGAGGGTCTTTTCTAAAATTTGAGAAAAGTAAAATAACAAGTATCGAGCATAATCACAAAATATTAACAATATTAAAATGTACTCGTTAATTTCTGGCTTAGCTAAATCGACTATCAATTCTTCAACTCAATCGCGAGACCCTCAACAAATCTTGAGTAAGCTCACATTGACTATTCATCATTTTAGTTATTGTGTAAAAGAAATTTCAATGTGAAGTTGATATACAAGTTATAATTAATATCTTATAATAACAAAAGTAAATATCGAATTTTAATGAAACAATTAATATCCTTTAAAAGTAATATTTTATAATAAAATAATTAATACTCTTTAATGAAAGAGTATGTATAGAGTGAAATTGATTTATAAATGAATCATTGAAGGGTATTAGTTGTTTTCACTGAAAAGTATTAGTTTTTTTTACTGAAGAGTATTACTGGTTTACACTGAAGAATCTTAGTTCATTTTCACCAAACAACTAAGACTCTTTAGTGTAAATCAATAATACTCTTCAGTAAAAACAACTAATACTTTTCAGTGAAAACAACTAATACATTTTACGGATTTATGTATAAACTAGTTTCACTCTATACTTTGTTTTAATGAAATAACTAGTACCTTCGAAACATATTCGTGGTGAAACATATATATTCGCACAATACATTACCTTAAAAAAAGGTTGCTTAGTTTTCGAAAGTAAGCATTATCTCATTTATTACTGTTATATTTTTTATGTTAGATATAGATATATATTTAATATTTAATAATATATTAAGATAATTATTAAATTAATTGAGATTAAAATAATAGATTGATTCAATTTTAAGGCTCGATTGAGTTTATTTATTACACAAATTTTAGTATACATTTGAATGCATGATATGTACTTAAATTTTAATTTATTTAAAATCCAATTCTCGCTAACGTACATTTGTTATCTTCACTAAAGAGTTTTAATTCATTTTCAAGTAAACAATTAATACATTTTAGTGAAAACAACTAATACCCTTCAGTGGAAACAACTAATGCTCTTTAGTGAAAACAACTAATACCCTTCAATGATTTATTTATATAGGAAGACAGAGTATAGAGTGGACATACATAAATTATTGAAGGGTATTAGTTGTTTTCACTGAAGTGTATTAGTTGTTTTCATTGAAAAATATTAGTTATTTACTGAAAACAAACTAAAACTTTTAAGTAAAAACAACTAATATTTTTCAGTGAAAAAAACTAATGCTCTTTAGTAAAAACAACTAATACTCTTCTTTATATATGAATCAATTTCATTTTATACATACTCACACTCTCTCTCTATATATAGCAAACCTAAAAGTGTATTTTCCACATTTCGCTTTATTTATTGATTAATCAAGTTGTTGTCTAACATAGTGCGACCCATGAGACAGTAATTTGCCGACTCATTTACTGTGAAGATCAGGTATGAAGGACAGCATTTTTGAACCCTATTATATTTTTACAACTTTGACACATATGGATCATATATTTTAATTTCAATCATGCATCGAGTCACAGCGGTCCCTCTTATCATCTTTACGTCAAAATCATATTCTCTGTTAAGGAATCTTTATCCAGATAAAAACGGAAGATATTTGGCCATAAAGTGGATAAATCGACCAGCAGTAGTATCACCTTCCTTACATGGAAAATGTGCTAAAAAAGCGACCAAACAATTACTAATTCATATCACATAATTAACCTATTATTTTTCCTTTAATAACACTTGTGTGATCCATCCAATGATGAGTGTTATCATTCAGTGAACCATACAATTTATTTTTGAGTAAATATCATCATTGAAAAGAGTAATATTATTCAACCAAACAAGTAATATCATTAACTGCTGTGCATGCAGCTGGATTTTGAGTAATACCATTCAGTTAAATGGACAATACTTTTTAGTGAAACAAATAATACCATTTAGAAGGAGCATACAGTGCAAATGATGTACTCCCTCCGTCCCAAAGGAGATTGCACGTGGATTAAGAAAAAGGGAAAAATAGTGGCGTTTAGGTGTGCACACAAATCATTGTTTCCTTTTTAGGTAGTGTACAAATTGGTGTGAGACGTCCAAATAAAAAAAGTGTGCAAATCCTCCTGGAACGGAGAGAGTATATAAGTCTTCGTCATTTTCCTTAATTAATTTCTTCTATACACCAAACTCTTTTTCCCATCCTACATTACAGGCACAGTTTCTTTCACTGAGATGAAGAAAAGCAGAAAACTAAATAACCAAAAAACAAAGCTAAAACATTGTTTCGGATAAGATATTTATATATATATATATGCATTCTGCATTTCATCAATATACTTGTCAATTTGTATTTTTATACCAACATCTACTAAATCAGAACCAAAGATCATACAAACATTAATACAATTAGGAAATACATAATGAAAATACAAACCTTGGGGTATCTTTGTGTGAGGAATTAATTAATGTGTACGTACATATATAATTTGATCTCTAGAATCTCACATGAGAAGTAAAGGGCGAAATGTAGCCAAGGACAACTTGCCGGTTGTGCCGTTTTGCGGTCGATTTTTAACCGGCAAGTCATCCTTGGCTGCAATCCACCACTCTACCTAACCATGAAAGTCTCCTGATGATGATATTGCAAGAAATGTAGCTAGCTAGAGAAGAAATATGTAGCTATATATATAGGTAGTGTAAATAAATATAGTGATATTGCAAGTGGATATTAGGATGTATATATCCTCATTATATCACATAATGCTGAAATCTCCTCCTTTATAGCAATATCCTTTTGACAAAATGATGAAATTTCAATCAATTTGCATAGCCAGAAAAGAGAAAAAGAAAGTGTGGCTGAGCAAAAAAGCAACCAAAATTGGAAAATTTAAATTTATCTTTAATCAAGTATACGTGTATGGGCAACTACTTTATATGCACAAAGTTGAATGACGTTGGCCCTACTTGCTACTTATACGGTGACAATTTGGAAGATGATTGGTGTAATGTGTGACCGACCTACTCAATTGGGAAATTTCTTTTCTATATTATTCATCATAGTTTTGTGTAAAATAATCTCGCGAATTATGTACGGGAGATGGGAAAAAGAGAAGGTTTTCTGTAAAACTTGTTCATAGTATGAAATTGATTACCCACTCATTGATACTATAGCATTCTACACTATGAAATACTATGATATCAGTGAATATATGTAATGCTATTACTGGGTGTGTGTAATAGTATCAATGCATATAATGATATAAATTTCATACTATAAAACTGTAAACTGGTTCCATATGCTAAAATAAAATGTTACATATGTTTATCATATAAACTAATTAATATTGCAACTAAACATATTAATTAATGTGCTAAAAAGTACACACTGATATTTTTTTTATTATATAACCTAGTAATGTATTAAAATGTACTCCCTCCGTCCATGAGTAAACTTCCCACTTTCCTTTTCGGGCCGTCCACAAGTAAGTTTCCCATTCCATAAATGGAAAAAGCAACACTCTACTATTTATAAACTTTAACCTTCAAACTCACACAATATTACCAAAAATGCCACTCATTCAATTTACTTTTCAACACTATTCATTACTTTATCCCAAAAGTCAACATGTGGCCCACCATATATTAATAAACAAATACACTTTCTTAAACCATTCAACAAAAAGAAGTGGGAAACTTACTCGTGGACGGAGGGAGTATGAGTTAATATGCTAAAATTAGTAATTACTCTTCTGAATATTATTACTATGCCTGATACAAATAAATATCACCAAATTATAAGAAATACTCAAAATTTAACATACAAATTCTTTTTTACCAAACAATTCATAAAAACTTTTTTTTTAATTACCCATTTTACTAGATGAAATGTCTCATATACCGTTTAATTCCTATTCCTACTCTTTTATTCATTTCTCTCTTCCCACTCCTATTCCTTTCCCTATTCCTACTCTTATTCCTTTCCATATATCTTATTCCTATAAATAATATTATATTAATTCCAAAAATAAAAAAATTTAGAAATATAATATTATATTAATTCCAAAAAAAAAAATTTAGAAATATAATATTATATAATTTTACCATTCATAATGAAAATAATTTTTTTACAATATTTATGTTTCGCAATAAATATTAGTTATTAATATTTTTATGAAATGTAATATTATTTTTATTATAATAAAATAAAATATTTTTCGTGTTATTATAAACACAGATCAAAAACACTTTATATTATTAATATTAATTAATAAATTGATATTGTCCATTTTTTAATTTTTTATTGAATTTCAACAAGTATTCTTGAAATATCGGAGACCTGACGGAGATTTACTAAAACAACATTCTCAAACATAATTTCGTGACGGAGCCGGGTCCAAACTACTTTTAAGTCCTTTTACACTAGAAAAGACGAAAAAAATTAATTTAAGTGATATTCAAATATTTAATTTCTAATAAGTTTCAACAAATACTATTGAAAGATCGGAGCAAAATTGGAGACAGAAAACATATTTGCTAAATTGGAATTTTCATTCAAATTTTTGCGACGGAGCTGTGTCGGAATCAATTTTTAGGCCGTTTTACCCTAGAAACGACTAAAATCATACATGGATTTGAGTTAAATCTATTTTTTTAATTTTGATCGAGTTTTAACAAGTACTAGAAGAATCAGAGCATGGTAGGAGATAATACGGAGATTTGCTAAAATGACATTTTCAATCATAATTTTGTGTCAGATTTGCTTTTTAGGTCGTTTTACCTTAGGAACGACGAAAAAGATACATGGATTGAGTGGCATGAACTTTTTAAATTTTATATAGCTTTGAAAAGTACTATTGAAAGGTCGGAGCATGGTTGGAGACAGGACGGAGATCTGCTAAAATGGAATTTTCATTCAAATTTTTGCGGCGGAGCTGTGCTAGAATCGATTTTTAGGATGTTTTACCCTAGAAATGACTAAACAAATACATGAATTTGAGTGACATCTATTTTTTTAATTTTAATAAAGTTTTAACAAGTAATCTACAAGAGTCGGAGCATGGTTGGAGACATGATGGAGATTTACTAAAATAATATTTTCAATCATAATTTTGTGATGGAGTTGTTGCTGAATTGCTTTTTAGGTCGTTTTACCTTAAGAACGACGAAAATTGTACATGAATTGAGTGACATCCATTTTTCAAACTCTTATTGAGTTTTAACCAGTACTATTGAAATGTCGGAGTACGGTCGGAGACAGGACGGAGATTTGCTAAAATTGAATTTTCATTCAAATTTTTGCGACAGAGATGTGTCAGAATCGTTTTTTTAGGTTGTTTTATCCCAGGAACAACTAAACAAATACATGAATTTGAGTGACATCTATTTTTTAAATTTTAATTGAGTTTTAACAAGTAATCTAGAAGAGTCGGAGTATGGTTGGAGATAATACGGAGATTTGCTAAGCCGACATTTTTAATCATAACTTTGTAACAGAGTTGTAGTGGAATTACTTTTTAAGTCATTTTACCTTAAGAACAACGAAAATTATAAATGAATTGAGTGACGTCCATTTTTTTAACTTTTATTCATTTTTGACAAGTACTATTGAAATGTTGGAGCACGTTCAGAGACAGGACGAAGATTTGTTAAAATAAAATTTTCATTCAAATTTTTGCGACGGAGCTGTGTCAAAATCGACTGCTAGGTCGTTTTACCCTAGGAACGACTAAATAAATACATGAATTTGAGTGGTATCTATTTTTTAAAATTTAATCGAGTTTTAAAAAGTAATCTAGAAGAGTCGAAGCATGGTTGGATACCAGATGGAGATTTGCTAAAATGACATTTTCATCATAGTTTTGTGAACTATGATGAAAATGTCATTTTAGCAACACTCTCACCTGTCTCCAACCAAGCTCCGCCTCTTCTATATTACTTGTTAAAACTCGATTAAAACTAAAAAAATATCACTCAAATTCATTTATTTTTTTTAGTCGTACCTAGGGTAAAAAGACCTAAAAATCGATCAGACACAACTCCGTCGTAAATATTTGAATGAAAATCTTATTTTAACAAATCTTCATCCTGTCTCCGACCGTGCTCCAACATTTTAATAGTACTTGTCAAAGCTCAGTAAAAGTTTGAAAAATGGACGTCAATCAATTCATGTATAATTTTCTTCATTCTCAAGGTAAAACGGACTAAAAAGCGATTCCACCACAGCTCCGTCACAAAATTATGATTAAAAATATCATTTTAGCAAGTCTTCATCCTGTCTCCAACCATGCTCCAACTATTCTAGATTACTTGTTAAAACTCGATTAAAAGTTAAAAAATAGATGTAACTCAAATTCATGTATTTGTTTAGTCGTTCCTATGGTAAAAGGACCTAAAATCGACTCTGATATAGCTCTGTCGCAAAAATTTGAATGAAAATTCCATTTTAGCAAACGTATGTCCTATCTCCGACCGTGCTCCGACATTTCAATAGTACTTGTTAAAGCTCAATAAAAGTTTAAAAAATAGACGTCAATCAATTTCGTCGTTTTTAAGGTAAAACAACCTAAAAAGCGATTCCGCAACAGTCCCGTCACAAAATTATGATTAAAAATATTATTTTAGAAAATCTTCATCATGTCTCCGACCATGCTCCGACTCTTCTAAATTACTTGTTAAAACTCGATTAAAATTTAAAAAATTGATGTCGCTCAAATTCATGTATTTGTTTAGTCGTTCCTAGGGTAAAATGACCTAAAAATTGTAACTAAGACAGCTCCATCTAAAAAATTTGAATGAAAATTCCATTTTACCATATCTCCGTCCTGTCTCCGACCGTGCTCCGACATTTCAATAATATTTGTCAAAAATCAATAAAAGTTTGAAAAATGAACGTCACTCAATTTATTTATAATTTTCGTCATACTTAAGGTAAAACGACCTAAAAAATAATTCCGCTACAACTGCGTCACAAAATTATGATTAAAATGTAGGCTTAGCAAATCTCCGTATTATCTCCAACCACACTCCGACACTTCTAGATTACTTGTAAAAATTCGATTAAAATTTTAAAAATAGATGTCACTCAAATTCATGTATTTGTTTAGTCGTTTCTAGGATAAAACAACCTAAAAATGATTCTGACACAACTCCGTCGCAAAATTTTGAATGAAATTTTTATTTTAGCAAATCTTCGTCCTCTTTCCGACCGTGCTCCGACATTTCAATAGTACTGGTTACAGCTCAATAAGAGTTTGAAAAATGGACGTCACTCAATTCATGTATAATTTTCGTCGTTCTTTAGGTAAAACGATCTAAAAAACGATTCCGCAACAGCCCCGTCACAAAAATATGATTAAATATATTATTTTAGTAAATCTTCATCATGTCTCCAACCATGCTCCGACTCTTGTAGATTACTTGTTAAACCTTGATTAAAATTTGAATAATAGATGTCACTCAAATTCATGAATTTGTTTAGTCATTTCTAGGGTAAAACGTCCTAAAAATTGATTCTGGCACAGCTTCGCCGCAAAATTTTGAATGAAAATTCAATTTTAGCAAATCTCCGTCCTATATCCAACCATGCTCCGACCTTTCAATAGTACTTTTCAAAGCTATATAAAATTTAAATAGTTCATGCCACTCAATCCATGTATCTTTTTCGTCGTTCATAAGGTAAAACGATAAAAAAAAAGAATCTGGCATAGCTCCGTCACAAAATTATAATTGAAAATATCATTTTAGCAAATCTCGGTTTATCTCCTACCATGCTCCCGACTCTAGAGTACTTGTTAAAACTCGATTAAAATTTAAAAAATAGATTTAACTCAAATTCATGTATCTTTTTAGTCGTTCCTAGGGTAAAACGACCTAAAAATTGATTCTGACACAGTTCCGTCGCAAAAATTTGAATGAAAATTCTATTTTAACAAATCTCTGTCCTGTCTCCAACCTTTCAATAGTATTTGTTGAAACTCATTAAAAATTAAATATTTGAATATCATTTAAATTAATTTTTTTTCGTCTTTTCTAGTGTAAAATGACTTAAAAAGTGGTTTCGACCCGACTCAGTCACAAAATTATGTTTGAGAATGTCGTTTTAGTAAATCTCCGGCAGGTCTTCGATATTTCAAGAATACTTGTTGAAATTTAATAAAAATTAAAAAATGGACATTGTCAATTTATTAATTAATATTAATAATATAAAGTGTTTTTGATCGGTGTTTGTAATAACACGAAAAATATTTTATTTTATTATAATAAAAATAATATTATATTTCATAAAAATATTAATAACTAATATTTATTGCGAAATATATATATTGAAAAAAATTATTTTCATTATCAATGGTAAAATTATATAATATTATATTTTTAATTTTTTTTTTGGGATTAATATAATATTATATTTCTAAATTTTTTTATTTTTGGAATTAATATAATATTATTTATAGGAATAAGATATATGGAAAGGAATAGGAGTAGGAATAGGAGTAGGAAGAGAGAAAGGATTAAAAGAGTAGGAATAAGAATAAAAGGGTATATGAAACATTTCATCTAGTAAAATGGGTAAAAAAGAGTTTTTATAAATTGTTTGGTAAAAAAAAATTTGTATGTTAAATTAAGGGTAAAAAAGATTTTGTCCCAATAAATATTTCATATGTCAAACACTTCAAATATTTTACAATTAACAAACTAATATTTTGCAAGCATACAGACCAAAATTGTTTATTATATTAATTAAATAATATAATTAAACATTTTAATTAATAAGCTAAAGAGTACTAGTTATTATTTTAAAACAACGTAAATTAATACTGTTAAAAGTAATATTTAATTTATCATACTCTTTAAATATTTGGAAGTGATACATTTCTTATCTTTTATAGTTTAATAAGCAAAAAATTAAATATATGGGTGGCAGAGGTGAAAATAATTAACAAATTGAGAGGCATTCAAGGTAAAATATAAAAATGAGACATCAACTTTTGAACTCATGCACTCATAAATAGTGGCTAAGCGAGGTAACTTCACAGCCAAACAAACAATTATAAGAGGATCTTTTAATATTAAATGAAATAAGTAATAGCACGTTCTAACAAAAGTGTTGATGTTGTTGATGTACTAAGCGATGACAATAATTTGGACAATTGTCATTTTTTATAAACTAATTCCACATATACAATGTTGATTTTAATGTCTTTGAATGCAGGTTGTCAAGGGAGAAGGTACGATTGCAGAAAAAAGAGGTTAAATGGAGTTATGATTAATTATGTAGTCAAAAGGTTTTGAGTAAGACGATTGCAGAAAAAAGAGGTTAAGTGGAGTTATGATTAATTATGTAGTCAAAATCATGGATAGTTATTGGGGAGTTGTTTCTAGATCATTCCAATTTTTACTATGGTTGAATGTGTAGTCGAAGATTTGATCTATTATAGAAGTTGCATGATCGACATGATCAATGGAGAATTAAACAAATATTCACTATTGAGTGTGCTCTTAAAAGGAATATATATATATATATATATTTATATTGAGTGTGTTAGAACATATAGTTAGTAGAGTCTTATTTTCTCAATGTGCGTTGTTTTGGATGTTGTAACATCCCTAACAACAATAGATTTATTGTTTGTTAGAGGGTGTGTCTCGAACACTGCACTAACAAAGTAAATACGAAACGAATTCGTATGGAAAACCGAGTCAAGGAAAATCATTTTCCCGCAAGACTGAATACGCCCCGTATAGTGCTTACGGTATCGTGCGTATGAGTCTCCAAAAGTAAAACGGTTTAGCAGTTTACACCGGCAGCACCACCGTGTATAAACTCTCGACCAACGAAATCGAAATTTCGAACTGAACGAAATAATTATATGCGAAAGACTTTCTAAACTCTAAGATCCGTAGGCTGAAAGGTGAGTACAAAAGTCTGTATATGAAGGGGTATATATAGGCGGAAATCTGCACTGCACATGAGAACGATTGATTGAGAAAATTGTGGGATGACCACGAAATCAGTGGATAGAGACGTTATCTCTTTCTTGGGAAGCAAGAACATAATATTCCTCCGAATATTTCAATTTTAAATCAAATTCAAAATCTAGAGTGTATTAATCATGTTCGTGGGCCGACCCAAATCCGATGGGTCACCCAAACTGGTTCGGCCCAAAAAGGTATTGGTCATTTTCATATTTTTGGTACTCTAAAAATATAGGTAGGCCCCAAAGCTCACCCAATGCCCAATTGCTAAGAACCAAGAACTACGACCCACGGACCCGGTCCCGGGCCCGGGCTCAGGCGGAGCGCGCGCGCGTGTGTGGTCCATGGTTAGGGTCCCCATGTACCAAGTTGAAGAACATGAACATTTTCCTTCTTATATCCAAGGAACACTTCTTGTAAGTTTCCAATGTGGGATGAAACCCAATTGTTCCTTTCCATTGAATTATTCACCACAAGTGAATAATTAACCAACTTCCCAAATTAATTTTTCACTCACCGGAAATCAGTTTTGAGATATTAAATATACCACGTTCATCTACTCGCGAGTAGAACAACCTCGTTAATTTTGTTTTCCCAAAAAATAACATTTTTATTCCTAAAAAAATTAGTCAATATATAACCAATTTCCAACAATCCCCCACATGAGTGAGAATTGCACCTATACAGAGTCAGGCTTGTTCGTTCAGTTCGTTTGAGACCTCATTGCTTCCGGATAAGTAGCCAATGACTTTGAACTTTCCGTAGCCTGGCACCATAGGGTATACCGGTGGCTTAGTGGACACGATGCCTTGAACTAATCCTCCTTAGTGTATACCTTACAGATAGTGCAGACACAAGTCAGTCTCGATTCCGATTTGTTCTCACGTTTTTGTCCATTTTGGCCCTGGACGCTCTTTGTATTCATAAATGTTTGGTTGAAGCGGCCCTCACTTCACATTTATATAGGTGATCTCCTTTCGAGTATCCCGTCATACTCAGTCCCACATGGACTTATAGGAATCATTAAAAGTCAACGACTTATCCTTTACCACAACTCACGGGTCTACTAACACTTGACACAGTGCTATCAGGAATGGTCATAATTTTCAAGTGTTGTACATCTAACATTCACAGCTTAGTTTTCCCTTTTGAACCAAGTTCTTGGGATCTCCAGTCATCATGGTTGGGTTACCACTGTTTCAGTTTTATTTGTGGATTTTAGACTCATTCCCTCTATCAGCTTATTCATTTGATCTCGGTTCAAGCTCTTCGTAAGCGGATCCGCTATGTTATCAATTGATCTTACATAATCAATTGTTATAATACCAGTTGAGATAAAATGTCTAATGGAGTTATGTCGACGACGGATATGTCTCGACTTTCCATTGTACATACTGCTCAAAGCTCTACCAATAGCAGCTTGACAGTCACAATGTACCATTACAGATGGTACCGGTTTGTTCCAACACAGAATGTCTTCTAAAAAGTTATGAAGTCATTCAGCTTCTTCACCAGCTTGATCCAAAGCGATGAACTCAGATTCCATTGTGGAACGGACAATACACGTCTGCTTTGTGGATTTCCACGATACAGTTGCTCCTCCAATAGTGAATACATATCCACTAGTTGAGAACGAGTCTTTACTATCGGATATCCAATTAGCGCCACTGTACCCTTCAAGTACAGCTGGATGTCGCGTGTAGTGTAGCCCAAAATCAATAGTATACTTCAAGTATCTCAAGACCCTTTTCAGAGCTTTCCAATGTTCGTGACTTGGATTGCTTGTGTACCTGCTCAGTTTGTTCACAGAGCATGCAAGATCAGGACGTGTGCAATTTGTAATGTACATCACGCTTCCAATGATCCTTGCATATTCCAACTGATTCACAGGTTCACCTCTGTTCTTCTTCAGATGAACATTATGTTCTAGTGGAGTTTTAGCAGGTGGATCATCAAATGCTTTAAATTTCTTCAAGACTTTCAACATAAAGAGATTGTGTTAAAGAAATTCCATTTGAACTTCTATCTATTTTGATTCCTAGAATCACGTCTGCTAGACCCATGTCTTTCATGTCAGAATTTTTCTTTAACATGTTTTTCGTATTAACGATCACATTTGAATTGTTACCCATGATTAGCATGTCATCAACATATAAGCATACGATAACAAATTCATTTGGTGTATCTTTCACATACATACACTTGTCACATTCGTTAATTCGAAATCCATTTGACAACATAATATTATCAAATTTCAAATGTCATTGTATAGGAGCTTGTTTAAGTCCATACAACGACCGAACGAGTTTACAAACCTTTTTCTCGTTCCCGGGTACAACATAGCCCTTTGGTTGATAAATGTATATTTCAGCATCTATTTCTCCGTTAAGGAAAGCAGTCTTTACATCCATCTGATGTATTTCGAGATTATGCAAAGCAGCAATCGTGATAAGTACACGAATGGATGTAATCCTTGTGGCCAGAGAATAGGTGTCAAAGAAATCATACCCTTCTCTTTGTTTAAAACCCTTTGCAACCAAACGGGCTTTATACTTGTCAATTGATCCATCTGCTTTGTACTTTCTTTTAAGGATCCATTTGCATCCTAAGGTCTTACAACCTTAAGGGAGGTCAACCAACTCCCATGTATGATTTTGCAGAATCGAATCATATTCATTGTTTATTGCTTCTTTCCAGAGAGGTGCATCTGGTCTGGAAAGAGCTTATTTGATAGTCTTAGGTTCTTCTTCTAACACATACGTGATGAAGTCTGGACCATAGGTCTTATCAATTCTAGCTCGTTTACTGCGTCTGCGTTCTTCACTCTGCTGAGTAGAAGGACCTGCAGCTTCACTTGATTCCTCATGAGTTCGCTTATTCGAACTCACTTCTTCTTTGTCCCTACATGGGAACACATTTTCAAAGAAAACAACATTCCTTGATTCTATTGTAGTACCTACTGTCATATCGGGTATTTCTGATTTGTGAATCAAGAACCGATAGGCACTACTATTGAAGGTGTATCCTATAAAGATCCCATCGACCGTCTTAGATCTGATTTTCACTTGTTTAGGAAGTGGCACTTCAACCTTAGCCAAACACCCCCACACTTTGAGGTATTTGTAGGATGGTTTGCGATTTTTCTACAACTCATAAGGTGTCTTATCTTGAGTCTTAAGTGGAATTTTGTTCAGAATGTGGTTAGCTGACAGAATAGCTTCCCCCCACATGTTCTGAGGTAAACCCGAGCTGATTAACATTGTGTTCATCATCTCTTTCAAAGTTTGGTTTTTCCTCTCTGCAATACCATTCGATTGAGGTGAGTAGGGAGCTGTCGTTTGATGTATGATGCCTGATTCGACACATAATTGTTCAAACGGAGCCACATACTCTCCACCTCTATCACTACGAATTGCTTTAATTCTAGTGTTCAATTGATTCTCTACTTCACTTTTATAATTTTTAAAAGCTTCAATAGCTTCATCTTTACTTCGTAGCAAGTAAACGTAGCAGAATCTTGTGCAATCATCAATAAAAGTAATAAAATACTTTTTACCACCTCTAGTTTGCATGAATTTTAAATCACATACATCCATGTGAATTAATTCTAGAGGAGTTGTGTTCCTTTCAACAGATTTAAATGATAACTTAGCCATTTTTGCTTCAACACATGTTTCACATTTTTTGGATGTATCCACATTATCAATTTTGAGTAAATCTAAATTTATCAATCGTTTTATAGAATTTAGATTAACATGTCCTAATCTAAAATGCCATAAATCGGAACACTCAGCGATATAAACGGAAACTGAAGCATTTTCATTGATAGTAGTGTTTGTGCCATTACGGCTTACAGTCATAACTGATATCTTAAAAAGGCCCTTCTCGAGGTAATCTTTCCCTAGAAAGATGCCAAATTTGCTAAGTACAACTCCATTGGACTCAAACACTAGCTTAAACTGATTACTAACTAACAAGGAGCCAGAAATGAGATTCTTTCAGATGTCCGAGACATGCAGCACATCCTTCAGCTTGAGCTCCTTTCCTGATGTCAGCTTGATCACCACCGTTCCTACACGAGCCGCTTCAGACGAGGCTTGGCTTTCCATGTAGAGTTTTCTTCCCGCAGCAGGAGAATATGTGGAGAAGACAGATTTCTCCGAGCAAACGTGGCAAGTGGCACTTGTGTCCACGAACCATTCTTTCTTGTTGTCCACCATGTTGACCTCGGTCACTACAGTAGACATATCCATCTCCGTGAGCTCTCGTTCTGAAACGTTCACGGAGTTCTTCTTTCCCTTGTCTTCCTTCTTGGGCTGACGACAATCAGCGGCCCGATGATTGGGTTTGCCACAGTTGTAGCACTTCCCACTTAATTTCTTCGGGGCAGGAGCAGCAGCAACAGCCTTGCCTTTCCTTTGTCGTCTTGACGCTTCCTCTTCTTTGATGGTTCACTTTTCTCCACCAGGTTCGTCTTTGCCTCGATAGAAGCAGTCGAGCCCTTCTTCTCCCTTTTCTTGTTATCTTCCTCGATCCGGAGTCGGGTAACAAAATCCTCCATGGTCACTTGCTTTCGCTTATGCTTGAGGTAAGACTTAAACTCCTTCCAAGATGGAGGCAGTTTGTCAATCACTGTGGCAACCTGAAAAGCTTCAGGCAGCTCCATCCCTTGTACTGCAATGTTGTGAAAGATCACTTGCAGCTTTTGAACTTGTTCGACAACAGATTTGTTGTCCTCCATTTTGAACTCGTACAAAGTGAAGACGACGAACTTGCTAGTTCCCGCGTCTTCAGTTTTGTACTTCTTCTCCAAAGACTCCCACAAAACCTTGGAAGTCGGGTATTCATCATATACATCATTGAGGGCATCATACATCCCATTCAGGATGTAATTCCTACACAGATAATCATCATGGATCCAAGTATCGTAGGCGATCCTTGTTTCCCGATCAGCATCTTCTGCGGGTACGCTCGGGTAATCATCCTTGACATATTTCACCAACGAGATGGTGGTCAAGTAGAAGTGTATTTTCTTTTGTCACCTCTTGATGTCATTACCCGAGAATTTTGGGTTTCTCTCCTTTCACCACAACCTGCCTAACAGTCCCCGGGAAGGAGGCCTGGTTGGATGCCAAGAAGGGATTGGTCCCGACATTTCCTACGAAATGATTGCCGCCGAAGTTTCCCCGAAAGGATTAACACTTGAGTTTCCCACAAAGGGATTAATGCTAGAATTTCCCACGAAGGGATTAGCGTTTCCCACGAAGGGATTGGAATTGGAATTTCCCACGAAGGGATTGGCTTTGAACCACTCATTAAGAGTGCTTCCAAAGTTTCCAAATTGAAAAGCAGAAGGGGGATCAGACTTTCCCGTAGGTACAACAGGAGAGTTAGATGTATTACCTGCATCTTTGGTAGGAGTAGCTTGCGATGGTGAATTCATATTCACATCATTGTCGGAATCGTGGTTCGACATGGCAGTGATTCGAAATAGAATTATTCAGTCTTGGGATTGTTGTTTGTTAGAGGGTGTCTCGAACACTGCACGAACAAAGTAAATACGAAACGAATTCATATGGAAAATTGAGTTAAGGAAAATCCTTTTCCCGCAAGACTGAATACGCCCCGTATAGTGCTTACGGTATCGTGTGTATGAGTCTCCAAAGGTAAAACGGTTTAACAGTTTACACCGGCAGCACCACCGTGTATAAACTCTCGGCGAACGAAATCGAAATTTCGAACTGAACGAAATAATTATATGCGAAAGACTTTCTAAACTCTAAGATTCGTAGGTTGAAAGGTGTGTACGAAAGTCTGGATAGGAAGGGGTATATATAGGCGGAAATCTGCACTGCAGATGAGAACGATTGATTGAGAAAATCGTGGGATGACCACGAAATCAGTGGATATAGACGTTATCTCTTTCTTGGGAAGCAAGAACAGAATATTCCTCCGAATATTTCAATTTTAAATAAAATTCGAAATCTGGAGTGTATTAATCATGTTCGTGGGCTGACCCAAATCCGATGGGCCACCCAAACCGGTTCGGCCCAAAAAGGTATTGGGTCTTTTCTTATTTTTGGTACTCTAAAAATATAGGTAGGCCCCAAAGCCCAATTGCCAAGAACCACGACCCGGACCCGGGCTCGGGCGCGCGCGGTCCACGGTTAGGGTCCTCATTTACCAAGTTGAAGAACATGAACATTTTCCTTCTTATATCCAAGGAACACTTCTTGTAAGTTTCTAATGTGGGATGAAACTCAATTGTTCATTTCCATTGAATTATTCACCACAAGTGAATAATTAACCAACTTCCCAAATTAATTTCTCACTCACAGGTAATCGGTTTTGAGATATTAAATATATCACGTTCCTCTACTCCGCGAGTAGAACAACCTCGTTAATTTTGTTTTCCCAAAAAATAACATTTTCATTCCTAAAAAAATTAGTCAATATATAACCAATTTCCAACCAGATTGTATTTGTATATTTGTGAGGATCAAGTGAAGATCTATACTTTCACGTATTGGTGGTGTTCTATACATTTAACTTTTTATAACTGAAATTATTTGAACTAGATATCTATTTATGTTGAGAGATTCTAGATTGTGAATATTTCTCTTACGATTTTGTATTATTATTTGTTATAGTAAATAATTTACTATAAAACACACATGGACTATTTTAGTCTCTGTAGGCTATATTTACTTTGGAGGCGAGGAATAACTTCGGGTTAGAATTAAACATGGGTCAGAGATGATACCACATGAGATAACTTGTGTTTACATTTCAAAAATAAGATTTGGGTTTGAAATGTAAAATATTATTAAAATTACTATAATGTCCCTATTAAATAATTTTTTCCTCCTTTATTTTATTCCTATTTTCTATGTCCTTTTCCCAAGAATGAGCAACTGAGTACATCTTTTCCATGTCTCTCCCCTATCTTTTTAGATCTTCCCCACTCTTCTTTCTCCTCTCTTTGATTTTCCAGCGATATCCGAAAATTATTACTATCAAATTTCTCTAAATTTAGCCAACAAAAATTAACTGACAAATTATCTTCAATTCCTTCTTCACAGCGCTATCAATTTTAGAATTTTAGAAAATTATATATAAAGTGTTTAAATTAAATATTTTAAATATTAATTCAATCAAAATATAGTATTTTTTTAATTCAATCAAAATATCAATTTGTAATTAAAAAACATAATAAATTATTCTAACTAACTCATGCAATTTAAAAAAGGTGGTTTATATAGTAAAAATAAGTGAATAGGGGTATGAATATAAATATAGGATATATAATATAACCAAAAATATCATAAAGTTATAGAATTATAGGATTTTGAAATAAATGATTGAAAGAGGTGGAGAAATTCACATATATATATATATATATATATGCGTGCATTATAGATAAATGTGGAGTTTCTCGGAGATATAAAAAAAATAGGAGTGGGTGAGAGAATGGATTAATTCAAAGGTGGTAGTTTTTAAATTAATTTAAGTAATTTAGAATTTTTAAAATAGAAGTTAATAGAATTAATAGAATAGGAAGTTAAGAAGAGAAGTCATGTGATAGCAGGATTTTGAAATAATTTATGATGGGACATGCCACGTAGGAGAGAAGATATTCACAAATAGAAAATGTAATGATTAGAATAAAAAATGATAAATTTGATCCCCCGAAATATGTTGAAAATTTGAGTTGTGTGAAATTTGATGGAGAAGATGAACAATTGTGGTAGGTTTATATGTTGTGAAGGGGAAATATGCTGGTACTCGATATCCAGCTCCCGGCTAATTCGGGGGATTCATAACCAACCGTCCACTAGCGGGGAGACCCATTTCAAGCCAGAGCTTACCTCTGTATGGACTGACTCATCTCAGAAATTGTTTGCACCTAATGGGTTTCGAACCTGAGATCTATAGAGCATCACATTTCTAAATCTCAAGCCCTCACCACTAGGCTAACCCCTGAAATTTGGGATCTTTCATGTAATTTAACAAACAAAGTTGGGGGCAAAAGCGTCACTCCCTATATGAACATTTCTTGAGTTTATTTAAACTACCCAGGTTATACGGGTTTAAAGATGGTTTATAACTTTTATCCTAGGTTGGTCGGATTATCTAGGTATTTAGGCTCCACTTGGTAGGGCATATAAGCTAATATTATGGGGTGTTGTATAATTAATATTCTGTTTGGTAGGACATATTAAAATAATATCGACCCGTTTCTTATATGTCCGACCCTGTAAAATAGTAAGGCGTAATACCTCCAAAGCACTATTCACCTTTACAAAATTAATTCGGTCCGAAAGGTCGTACTATTTTATTATTGGTTTGTCACACAGACCGCCGCCGCCGCCGGAGAGCCGCCGGAGGCTGCCGGACCACCACTATTCCTAATTTTTACCTTTTTTATTACTTCATACCAAGTAAGTATAAGAATTTTACATAAATTAGTAGAACCTTTTTTATATGTCCTACCAAGCAATTTTATATGACTTTTTCATATTAAATTTGTACCCCTTACTAAAATTAATACTCCCTACCAAGTGGAGCCAACCTAAAAAGTAAACATCATATACAATCTCCTATTATAGTGTTAATGAAATTTATCCATCAAAGTAAACACAACCGTTAAGATTTTGTTTATCTTGCGAAATTATATTTTAGGGCCCACTATTCAATATGGTGTTGAATGTTATGACATTTCGAACAACATTCTCAGTTTAATATTACATCCGTCCTAAAAAAATGGTCCTATTTTTTGCAAATGGTTTAATGTTATATTTCGGAAGATATTATGGGATATTGTAAGATCAATTTTTTAATGAAACGATTGTTTATGAAAAGTATTCAATTATATTTTCATAAACGATCGTTTTATTAAAAAATGAATCTCAAAATATATTGTAATATTTTTTACATATCACATTAATTAGATCACGAGCAAAACAGGAAGACTATGTTTTGTGTGGAGAGAGAGTTAGGTTGGTCAACGGTATTCAAGCTCCCCATTGACCACCTGAAAACAAATTCAACGATTTCATTGTTAGGCCATTTACATGCATGAAATAATAAATTAATTGAAATGTCAAATCCATTTAGCAGAATAAGTCGATATGTTCACATATATGTCACGGCGCGGAAACGTGGGTGTGGATGTGATACAATATGGATTTGAGCATATTAATTGTAAAAAGAAAAATGAGAGGTTGATTCGTCAATAATATATTTATCTATTTATATTTTATTATATATAACATTTAAAAAAATAATATATATTTATATATATATATATATATATATATATATATATATAAATTTAAAATTTGTAAATTAAACGTGTAAATTACATCTTCTCTTATCCAAAACTTACGAATATTCAAAAAATAAGTTTAATTAAGTAATAAAACATCGATTCAAATTCCATTTATTTATACATAAGTCATAATGGTGAATTTTACTTAAAAGGAATGTCACAATGTTAATTTTAATTATAACACATAATAAAATTTAATTGAAATAATATATTTAACACTTGTCAAGTTGGATTCGAGCAATGAATTCAAAAATCTATTAGTTAGATTTGTTAAATGACAGTCGAATTCGTCACATCCAGAATAAAATACACAGATAAAAAAATATCACCTGTTTAGAGAACAATATTCAATACTACACTACGATTTTTTTTAGAAGAATTGGTAAATCATAGATTCTCAATTACACCACGCAATTTGTCCAAAAAATGTGACATTTATTAAATATATAAAGATTTATAAAGTGCACATATAAATTAGAAAATGCTGCTCGAGGCGGCCTACCATAGCGTGTCTCTTGATTAGACATTCATGGAGAAGACGATATCTTTTTGGGACCTTTAATTAAAAGGGTTGAGACTAATGGATGAAAAAGAAATTAGGAATTTTGGCACAGGCCACTTTTAAGATTAATATTACATTTTGAAATTATCACCTAATATTTTTCTTAAAGCTCTAAAATGATTGTGTTTTCTATTAATTTTTATATTGGGGTTGACACAATTTAAATAAAAAATTATTTTATTAATTTTTTAAAGAGTATTTTAAAATAAAATAAATATTATAAGTATTTTATTTATATTTAAAGTGTGAAAATTATTGTGAAACATACAAAAAAAAGTGTGAAAATTATTAGAAGGGAGTAAAAGTTGCACATAAATTATGGAAAAATTGCGCAGAGACATTTATACAACGAGTATGTTTTATATGAAAACGCTTCATAATGAGTTTAACATGAAATAATTTTAGAGTATCATTAATCTCATCAAGAGTATCATTAAACCTGTCAGGGGTATCACTAATCTGGGTCAGTGGTATTATATTGTAATTGTTTTAAATTTTCTTGAACTCAGACTAATGATACCCCTGATGATATTAATGATACTCTCGATGAGATTAATGATACTTTAAAATTGTTTCATGATATATATACACCGGGTTGGCTGATCCGTTTTAAATTTAAAAAATTAACCAATTTTTTTTGTTTTTTTTCTCGATGTTGTCCGATGTTTTCGAGAAATCCCTCTCGAAAAAGCATTTTAACAATATTTTCGGATCAATATGAAATTATTTCCTCATGCTCATTCTATATTTTCTCCTTGGTTAATTGTAGTAGGCGCAATGCAAATAAATTATGCGGCTTCAATATCTCTCTGTCAACGGAATTTAAAAAAAAAGAATATACATGAAAGTGATTTTTTTAAAATACTACCATAAAAAGGGAAATATAAAAATATGTCACTTTAAAGTTTTCATTTTCAAAAATACTATCCAATATATTTTTCTTTTACAAAAATATCCCGTGCGACCCTTGTGCCTGTGTGACCTTTGTGCGATTTTTTTCGGTGATATTTTTATAAAAAAAAATATTGAGTGATATTTTAAAAAATAAAAACTTAAGTGTGATATTTTTCTAAATTTTCCAACATTAAAGCGATATTTTTGCCAAATTTTTTAAAGATCAGCGATATTAATGGCTGGGCACGACTAAAGTCACCAAAATAGCTGTAGACAACTTTTATACACTGCCGAATTTATTGACAATAATAGGGCACACATGCAATCATGAAATGATGGACCAGAATACATCAGTATCATATCTTAAAAATGATATTGTGTTAGAAATTGTTAAGAGTGGTCTGCCCATCCCAATCAAATTGAAATATTTTTACATCCTCAAAATGTACTCCCTCCTTTCTTCGGGAAAAAAAAAATTGCTTACATAAATAGAAATAAATTTTAAAAAATAAATTAAATAAATTAAGTAAGAATATTATTAGGGTATTATGAAATTCTTTTTTAATAATATAATTGTGTATGACTATGAAAATTAATGTTATATGTGTAATAAAGTGATGGTTGAAGGATGATGATAAAATGATTGCATTCATAAAGGAAATGTGCATATTTTTTGTGGACAAACAAGTAAAAAAGTGAACATTCTTTTGGTGGACAAATGAAATAACATTTATCCTATTTATGAGTGCTTGGTACAAATTCTTCAGTAATGATAACAATGAAAATTTATTTTTGATATATGCCTTTGTAATAAAAAATAATATATTGGGAAAATAATTATTCCAAGGACAATTGCATTGATAGTGCTATGTGTGTTATAGATGTGGTTACCAAGTCAGAAGATTTAAAACAATTGTTGGAAGATACATATCCATGATAGTCAAAATTGTATACTCCCTCCGTTCCAATTTTGTTTATCCATTTCATTATTTACCCCCTTCAAACATTTATAAATTACACCTCATTCCACTAATAATTACGTAGAAAAATATCTTTATTTTGTTTCATGCACTTAAATTGAATAATACGCAATCATAAAAAAAAAAACTATTTTATTCATTTAAATACTACAAATTAAGTCTCACATTAAAGTCAACAAAAGACAAATGGGTAAACAAAATTGGGACGAAGGTAGTACATTATTTCCATATTATATTATTTTAGATATAATTGTAATTTCTTGTAGACCACTCATATGAACACTCGCTCCAACCAAAATGTTAATGCATCAATGCCCAAGTTAAAAATTCTCTCATTGACTCATGCCATGAGACAAATCCCTCTATATACTAATAAGGAGTTTTTTTTGCTGATGTGTCGATTTCTGGTGCGTTTTGCTTATGTGTCGACTTCTTGTGCATTTCGCTTATGTGTCAAGTCTTATGTAGCATGATTGTGCGTCACTTTATCCTATGTGTCATTCATGTGACATTGTGACCTTTCATAAGAAGAAGTCTAATAAAAAAATTAGTTTTAGTTGGTTTTGAACCAAGGACCTCATGAGTATTTTATATTATGTTTACCAATTAAACTAACTATGAATCATTGTGAAATTTAAATAATTATTATATACAAATATATATATATTTTCTGAAACACGCTTAATTATTTGCAATTTTATTATTCTATACTCAATATTTTTTCTTATTCATTCTTTGTCTTTTTCTTTTCATAATATTTTAGTTGTTCCTCGATTACTTGTCCACACATAAATGTCTAATTGCTAATATTTGATGATTACTTTATTTTTAAAAATATATATTTTTTCATATAAACTCTACTTTCTTTCTCTCTTCTTCTATCTTGACAATATTATGTTTGTTTTCTATGTATTGTAAATTGACGGGTGGAGATTTTCAATAAATTTTTTAAGATTATCTATGGTATTTTTTTTTTCATTTCAACTGAATCATATTTTTTTAAATAGATTGTATTATATAATGTTATAATATTGAATAATGCGATGTGTAAATAAAATATAAAATTTTAAATTAACTTATGAACAACCCGCATAATATGCGGGGTACTCATCTAGTTTTTATAATATTGATGAGACCACTAATTTACATAGAATTTTTCGGCTATTTTTTTTAATTATTGTAATTTTTAAAACAGTTTATGAAATTATGGTGGTTTTGAAAACTATTTTCAAATTAAGTGCAAACACCACTTCCAGTGGAGACTGCAAACTAGTCTCCACTGGAAGTGGAGACTAGTGAAAAAGCTGACATCTTTTGCAGTAGGCCATTTTTTTTTTTAACGAAATCTATCACTCAAAATTAATTATGCAGGTGATGCAAATCATTTATCATAATTATAAAATAATGATGCTTTCAATAATAAAATGATTGGTTTTAATAATGAGATAATAATTTAATAATATGTAAATATATTGCATTTGGTTATAATGATATTTTATGGATACATTTTGAATATATAATTTTTTTTAATATTTTTTTAATTTCAAGTTTAATCGATTTTCATACATTTTAAAATTAAAAATTACATGCACAAAATAAACTATCAACTAAAATTAATAGATTAGTTTGTTATTTTATACAATCAAACCTCCTGTGTCACACTGTGGCCGGTGTCTACTTCTAATATTTCGACGAGGCATATTACTTTGAGTTTGTCATATCAAGATTCATCTTGCTATATTATACTATCTCCGCCCCGAAGGAATTTGCACACCTCCGGGGACATACTTTTTCTTAAAAAGCTGCTTTTTGAATAAAGTAGTGACATACGGATAAAAATTTATATATTTTTGTGAGTTTGCACGCAAATCAATATTTTCTTTTAAATGATGTGTAAATTCCTTTGAAACGGACTAAAAAGGAAATTGTGCAAGTTCATCTGAGACGGAGGGAATATATAATTATTTCATCTTGATATGTCACACTCAAATTAATATGTCTCGTCGAAGTATTAGAAGTAGACATCCGCCACAGTGTGGCACGGGAGGTCATAAATAGTGATTGTTTAAAATAATGAACTAATCTATATTTTAAGTTTGTATTTTGTTTTGTGCATGCAATTTTAAATTTTTACATGTATAAAAATCGATTAAACTTGAAATTAAAAAAATTATTTAAGAAAAATTATATTTTCAAAATTTATCCATAAAATATTATTATAACCAAATGCAATATATTACAAATTATTAAATTATTATTTAATAATCTCATTATTAAAACCAATCATTTTATTATTGAAAACATCATTATTTTATAATTATGATAAATAATTTGCACCACCTGCATAATTAATTTTAAGTGACAGCTTCCGTTAAAAAAAAATTCGGGCAGTCTCCACTTCCAGTGTTGACTGCAAAAGATATCAGCTTTTCCACTAGTCTCCACTAGAACTAAAGTGGAGACTAGTTTGCAGTCTCCACTTCCAGTGGTGTTTGCACTTAATTTGAAAATAGTTTTCAAAACTACCATAATTTTATAAGTTGTTTTATATATTACAATATTTAAAAAAATTAGCCGAATTTTTCTGAAAAAGTTATTTAATTATCTTATCTAGATTGGTAAATATTTGAACTGACCCAAGTCGAGATTGTACAAAATTATTATTTTAGATATGGTTATGGGCAATATGAGTAATAAATATTTTTTGTAAGAAGGGTAATTTAGTCAATTTGCTATAAAATTAAGTAAAGAATATTTTAAGTAGGTGAATATAAAATATTTTAGAGTAACTCTCTTGTGCACTCGCTCAACAATTGACACTGTTTACACTAAAAAGTTTGTTCCAATTACACTGAAAAATGTGGTTGGACTACACTGAAAAATTTACATTGAAAACTGATCTATAGTATAAACTTTTCAGTGTAATCCAACCACACTTTTCAGCGTAATTGAAACAAACCTTTCAGAGTAAGTGAGTGCATCGTACACTTGGTGCAACTATTTTATTGTTATGAAAATTGTCATTTTAATTTTTTTCCCTTTACTTTATACTTGGGTATCTATTCTATGAATACATTTTATATGCATTTTTACCTCTTAACCCTTGAACAAATCTACCAAAAGAATTGTCTGTTCTTCTGAATTGGGCCACAAATTTTTATTTTTGCAATTGCAGAGACGTGATCTGTTATTTTGGATGTGGATGTAGATGAGAGATGAGTTAAGATAAATACACAAACATTTAAATCAGTCGCAATTCTCCTCCGTCGTGTGGATCAAAGGAATGACAGGTAATTTTTCTGTTCAATCCTTTGTTTTCTTTTTCATTGTATGAAAATTAGTGCGTGAACTGATCACATATATCGGCATTTATCAAATATTTGACCATTTTTTGGTAGAGAAGTGATATTTTCTTCACGCCCTTTACCTGTTTGATGAATTGCTCCAACAATAAAGTTTTGCATATTTCATGTCATCTCTCTATAGCTACTAGATGGCCATAAGATAAAGAAATATTATGTTTTTTTTTTACATATTTTGTATCATGCATTAGTTAATGTGACATCATTTGATATAATGGCAAGTTGTTGATTGTGAGAACTGATTACGTTTTTCACGCCCTCAATCTGTTTGATGAATTTCTCCAATCACATGATTTTACATATTTCAAATGCATGCTCTGTATCCTACTTGAAGAAATATTAAAAAAGTTACATATTTTATATCATGCATTATATAGCTCTGAATTGCTGGTTATGTAAGTAGCTTTTCACTATAAATCTGCAGCATCTGCAGTGACTGGTTTCGTTCCTGATCCACGAGAATTTTTGCAGTACCATTTTTGATATTGTGCTAGTCTTTTGTAAATGTGACTTGTGAGTTGAAGCACTGTCCGTCTGATATGTTAAAACTCTGTTTTCCATCGACCCTTCTTCAAACGTGTAGTGGGCCTGTAGCTTATGAAGCAACCATTTCGACTCTCTGTAGTTGTAATAATTTGAAGTTAAGCTTAAGGCGTAGCTATAGAAAATGATTTTTTTTCAAGATTCATTTGCACTTAACTAGGTTTTACATGTATAGTTTATGTTTAACAAGTTCCTATTTATAAGAAGACTGTCACATTTGTCACATTCTGACTTTAGAAAAAAAGATTGCAAAAGGCAATTATAACGGAATGATAATAATATTCTTCATACATGCTTATAGAGACTGATGGATAAATTGACTGTATATTTATTTTGCGCTGTGTTTCTCTGCTTGAAACAACTCCCCATGATGAATCAAGATTAATAAATGAGAATTATAGTTTCTTAATATCTTCTGAATGAGGAAAAACACTCTAATAAGGAAAAATGCAATGAAACATTATTAAAGACTTCTAACATAACAATTATCAAGATGCATGAAAGAACAGAACCACAAAAAACACCAAATTGTTGCTTGATTACACAGTTTATCCAAAAGCAAAACAGTCATAACATTCTGTACAGTAATTTTTTTTTTTTTAGAATTCTGTTTATCTCATTGGCAAGCATATTCAGATAGCTTTCTAACTGTATATAGCTTGCTCTATAATTATTTCCCAAATAAAAGCAGTTTATTCTGTGAAATCACTTCAAAATCCAGATCATCTCTGGAACTTTCTGTTTCAATTTTTCCCATGGATGAACTATTTTCCTGTTTCTAGGTTTCTGACAGTGATTTTCACGAATCCAATTCGTTCTATGTTCATTGGCCTTTTTCTATAGTTTCTTTATTCAATTATGTCGAAAAAAATTCCTATTGTTTTTCCATTATTCCTTTATTAGTTGAAGACAGGTTAATGTCTCATTTTGTATGCAGCTGTACTTGACGGTTACAAGTTTGCATAAATTCAACTTTGGATACTATAGCAATGCAAAGAGATAAAAGTAAGGTTCTATTGAGATAGGATAATGGGGGTTATTGTTATTTAACCTCAATTCCTGTATCATGTGGAGCCTATTTTTTGTAGATTGATGATTGAACTATATCACCTTGTATCACAATTGTGATCGCTTAATCTGCGTCTATTTTCTCTTTTAATCTGCATTTTCTTCAATTTCAACACTATTATGTTAGAAAAGCTAGTACATTACATCCGGAGCTATGCTCTGTTGCGATTTGCATCTTCAGTCTTTAAAATTGTAGGTATTGTGCAAATTATCCGATCAGATCAGTTTTTACTTTGGTGTGTTGCCAACATTTTCTTACAAGGATTGCAATCATTCATGTGAATCCGTACTTATGGTTTGAAATGCATATTGTTGTATTAATGGAAGAGCTTGTTTTCAGACCTTTTTGATATGCGGTTTTGTCATATCTTTTTTTGTTTTGTTATATATATATATTTGTTTATTTATATTATTGGGATAATTATTTGTAGCATCTGTGATTCGCTTTGAAATTATTTGATGTCTCATTAGATAGCCATGACTACTCTATATGGTTGAAAGTATTTAGTTGCATTATAGATCTAATTTTATCTACGGAGTCCTTGTAGAAGAATATATACATTCTAATATTCCCTTTCGGCTTATTTGCATTAATCAATGTTAAACAAAAGATGGTTCTGGCTTACATGCACCTTAAACCAGGCATATTAAGATTTAAGAGGGAGAAGAGCCTTTGTGGTCACTCCTTTACACTCTATTAAAGTCTCTCTGGAATCGAAAGGTGCTCTGAGCTTTTGGGATTGTATTCTCAATTTTCTTTTCTTCTTTTCTGTTTCAGGATCAGAGGTGATGACGTAGCTCTTTACAGTGGCATCAGAGCCAGGTTGCCACCGACCACCTCTGGGTCGCAATGCTACCAGCAGACGCTGCCATTGTCGTGCCTCGTTTCAGTTAATATCTGGTCCATGTGGTTCATTGTTCGTATGCCAATACTGAAACTGTACCAGCCACTGACCGTGAGCTATCGCCACCGGAAATACTAGCCTGGCGGCTGTGTTCTTGTCGATTTGGGTCTGTGGTCACTGCTGCTTCACTTGGCAATGCTGCTACTTCTCCGGTGACCAGTCTCTGTGGGTAAGAGATCTCTTCTTTTTCCGCTGCATTTTTTATCACTAACCCATTAGTGTCTAGTGAGTTTTGTTTGGATTTTGGGATTGTTGTTCCCCTCACTATACGTGTCCTAGGTCGAAAAATCTGCCTCCATCCATGAGACGAGGAAGCATGCAGTTTGTTGCGCTCCATAACCTCCCATTGAGCCTGCACTTGACGCGAGCCGAGTCTCTTGTAAGACGTTCAGGAACCCTTGCCGTAGGGTTCCGCTCGGGTAAAAAGGCTAATCCTTTTAAAATTTCGGTATCTTAGTTCGCTTGCTGCGGATAGGTTGAAATTTAATTGCACTGTGTTTCTGTTATAGTTTCTGCCTGTTATTTGAGCTGTTGATAATCTGTCTATATACTGAAAGTTATTGCTTATAAGATCATTGTTGTTTTTTCGTGCCTTGTGTGTTTTAATTTGGTCTAATTGTGAATTGTGCATGTTGGACTTTAAAGGACCTGAGTGAAACTTTTGCGGCTGATAAATCAGTGACATTGCATTTTGGGCTCTCCTCAATATTACTCGTGCATGAGATTGTTTAATTTACTGCAGATATATACTTCTTTGTGCCTTGAATCGATAACACGTATATTAGACTGTCATCTTCGCCTATTGCCACTTTGGCTCCTTTTAGTAGGAAGTCTGACTTTAGTATATGATAACAAAATATGAAGTTCATTCTAATACAACAGAGTGTCTATAAGGCTGTTGATATCTCTTATACTATTGAGTCTGATAAGAAGACTGAACTAAATGAGCTTGCTTTAAGTGCCACTATCCTGAATTTATTTGTCTGCTTGTTTAGAAATGCTGGTTTTTTTTAATAGTGCTCGTGAATTGTGCAATAAATTGACTGAGTTATATACGAAACCTCATGAGTAAACTTTTCCTGCTAGTTTTTTTTTTTTTTTTTTTACAGATTCTAGTTTAACGTGAACAAAGATATAGATGAAAATCTGTATGTGTTTGCTAAGCTTATTTAGGATATTAAGCAAACTGGTGATAAACGTATTTGATGATTACATTGCTATTGTGACTCTAGACATTGTAGCGAACTGTTTAACAAGCAAAGAAATTACCTTAAGACAACATGGTAGTGTGAGAGGAGAGGTTATGCATGTGAGAGGTAGAAGCAGAACTAGAGGCAATATTTAAAAAGTCTTCTAATAATGACCAAGGTGGTGATAGTAAACCTAGGACTAAATCTAGACAAAAGACTTGGAAGTGCTTTTATTGTCGTGAACCTATTTATTTGATTCGGGCTTTCCCTATGAAATAATATAACAAGCAGAATAACGAGCATGCTAATGTTGTTGAACATGATTACGTTTATATGGTAACCTTCTGTGAATATTGTGCATTTATCTAAAATGGCGAAACATAATTGACTTGTCGGTTCTGGCTCCACTTATCATATGTCTCCTTGTAAGGAGTTATTCTTCACTTTTAAAGATGTTGAGCATGGATATATGTGTCTATGACTAATGGGAAAAAGTGTAATGTACTTGGTAATATGTCTAAAATTTGATTTTGACATTGCATATGCTTTAATAAAATGTGAGATATGTGTCTGCTTTGTGCAACAACCTGGTTTCCTATGTTGCTTTAGAGGAAGATAACATGGATAGGGTAGAAGGGGGAAGGATTGCATGAGAAGGGTTCTTTGGTGGTTATTAAGGTTGTTAAAAAGAATAACCTATATATTTGCTGTTTAGTGCCTGATTTACATGCCAGTTTTCTGAATATGGTTAATGATGATAAAATCAAACGTTGGCATAAATGTCTTGGTCACATGTATAGTAAAGGTCTAGAAATTTTGCATAGGGTTGGTTCATTCGGTAATGATAGACTGTCAAACTTGCTTTTTTACGACTCTTGTGTGATAGGTAAGCAATATAAGGTGTCTTTTCCTATTTTCCGTCACCTTAATGCCTTTAAGTGCAAAAATATACTTGAATATTTACATGCTGATGTACGGGGCCCCTCTTGTGAGTCCACTCAAGCTGGAAATGTGTATTTCATTTCTATATTGTGAAGTTTTTCAAGGAAAGTTTGGTTTTTTTTTTTATGTAGAATAAGTCTTGTGTGTTTTCTAAATTCAATACATGGAAACTCTTGTTGAAAACCAGATTGGTAAGAAAATAAAATGCTTATAACTGATAATGGATTAGAGTTCTGCAATTTTTTATATACTAAATCTGGTATAAAAAAAGGCATTTTACGGTTCCTCACACGGTCAAATGTAACAACAAAAAGCTGTGGTAGAAAACATAATGCGCATAGTGGTATATTTCACAGTAGTAACAAATATTTCGAGTAGGTCTTGTATGAGACCGTCTCATGACATGAGACAATGAGAATAAGTGTAACTAGGGCATTGACTCATTAACACTTTGGTAGGGGTAAGTGTTAATTTGTGTGGTCTCATGCCATGAGACGGTCTCATATAAGTTTTTGCCAATATTTCAGGACAAATAAATTGCACGCAATACAATGTAGGTGAACTTAGAGCCCATTTGGCTAAACTTATTTGAAAACCCTTATAAGCTCTAACATCTTATAAGTTATTTTAAGATTTTATAAGATGTAATTTTTAAATAACTTATAAGTTGCTAAAGTGTTTGTCTAATACAACTTATAAGATCTTTGAGAATTTAAATAAATATTTTTAAAATTTTAATTTTAATGTAAATTTTTTTTTAATGTTGAGTTAGAGGTGGGTGGGGGCAGAGGAGAGGTGAGGTGGCTGGTTGGAGGTGGAGGTGGAGGTGGAGGTGGTTAGGAAAATAAGTTGGGAAATCCCAACTTATTTTTCTACAACTTATAAGTTGTTATGATCTTATTTTATGATTTTATAAGCTGTTAAACATCTTATTTTGCCAACACACATTGATAGTGTTTATAAGCTATTAAACAACTTATAAACAGTTTTAAAGAGCTTATAAGCTCAGACAAACACCCTATTAAATGTAAGTCCATCACTTACCGCTCGCTTTCTGGCTCAGAAAAAAAATAAAAATCATTAGCTTGAAGAATTTAATGCTTTGAAAATCATCAACGGTTATTACCAATTTTTTTTTTTCTTTTTTTAAACACATGATGACAATCTAACTACTAAATTAAAAGATGAAACAAAATTTATTATCGAGTGATGGAATACGACGACTGAAGTATGGGTATGAGTATGCACCAAACTTTTGCCTAACGTAACTCCTTCTGGAAGAACACGACAAAGCTCACCTGTCACCTCATCGTGACTAAATTTTTGTGGGACAGATATACAACTTAGGCAGTTTTGCAAAACTGCAATAAAGATTAAGGGAAGAAAGTGAATAATACATAACACAAGTTGTTTTTTCTAGTGGTGTGAATAACTTCTTCTACATACATATTTCCTAGTAGCATGAGTAATTCATTCAATGGATTTGATTTAGAGTGTCGAGGTAACACTTGGATTTTCGGTTACATTCTTAACAATCTCAACCAGCTAGATTATTTTTGTGTTCTAGTACACTCTTACAATCAACTTACTAGCATTTTAAAATTAACTAAGTAGCTCACTTCTCAACACTCACCTTGAGTGTATAGGGGTTTGACTTCCCAATTTTGAGAAATCCTTTACATGTAATTTATATAGCCCAATGTAAAGTGTGTGTGCGTATAAATATTTTCCTAGGATGTATAAATTTAAGTTTGAACACAAAATGAGCACACCCAATTATAAACCCCTATGAAATTTTAAGGTACTTAAGGGTTTCTTTTAGAACTTGAAGGTTTGGTATTCTTGTTGGAATTCTTTAATGTTTGATATAATTTATGTAACCTTACTATGGAGATTTTGGTATGTGTTCATAGTGTGAATTTGAAAGCTACGACGGAAGTGTAAATTCCTATATATTTTTATTTTACAAAACTACATACATATATATAATTACTCTAGAAAAAAAATATGTATACATTATTCATGCACTTTCCACAAACTTTTTTTTTTTTTTAATAAGTGTAGAGGTTAAAGAAATACATTTACTACCCAATCGATGTGACTTTTTGCATGTACCCATAAATATAAAAAAAATACAAGTAGAAACTGAAAGTAGGAAGAAAAGAACAAACCTCTCCATAAAGCCCTTTTGCTTTTTCTCTTGGTGTAAAATATTGTCTTTAGTGGAAGTGAGCTTGCATTTATATCCACCAGGGGTCACAATGTTAAGCATCTTTCACTTAAAAAAAAACTACATTTAGAGAGGTATCCAGTTGTTATCAGAGGCCTGTTGTTACAAGATTTCATAGGTATTTTCACGAACTTGCTCTTTTAAAACTTCTTGCATTTCTCATATGGTATCAAAATGAGTTATTAATTCCGGTCTAATTATAGATATTTGTTGGATTTTAAATTATTTTTTGCTTTATATTTTCCATTGAATAGTGTTGCTTGAACATTAGTGGTTGAATTTTTCTTTGAATTTCTTGGTCATGCATAAGATGTACATTGTGTATATACTTGCAATCATTGAAGGATACATATAAACAATTTTTTTTAATGGATTTAGAGCTACTATGTATAAAGTTGATTTACTTTGATGAAATTTTCATATAAATAGGATGATTTTCAAGAAATGCTTGTGGGGTTAATAATTTATCAAAATTAATTATGTTTGAGAATTATTATATAAAACAGTGATGCAGAAATCGACCTAGGCCCTAGGCGGCCGTCGGTCGATCCGATCTTAGTGTGATTGTGCAAATTAGGTGATCTGTGGATTAGACGCCCTTTTTTTCTCTCCGTGAAATAACCCCGTTTTAGGGGATTCCACTTAGTTTCAAATGAAATGAATGTTTAGTTGTTTAGTTGGATTATTTGCATTTGGAAGTTGGTAGTATGTTGTTAAATTATTATGTAGTTTTGCTTGTCATATAATTTTTGTAAATGTATAGTTTATATATGTTGATTGTTATCCGTTCAGTCGTTGATATATGCAATTGTATATACTAAAAAAATTAAGTGGCATTTAAATTGTTACCAAATACTTTCTGAACATATTAGTGAGACATAGAGGACAAGAAAAAAGAAATTCATACCGACTAGTCAACACTTAGAGCGCTAAGTCCTAATCTGCCTGACTAGTAATTTCCAATTTCTGCACCTTTGATATAAAATTGAGTTAATTATTGCAGTCTTTACTTACTATAAATGATGTTAATTCATGCATGTTTGTGGTTTTATTTCTAATCTTCAAAATAGTTTTCTTCATTTCAGCATCATATATAGTACTTGATTCAATATATGCAGTTATATTCATAAACAAATTCTGTTCTAATTTAATTTAGTTTCTTTGTTAAATTGACATCTTGAAGATGGATTACTCTGAGGCCACGAAAGTTGTGTTTCAAAGAATTGAAGAGCTTGATGCTGAATATGTTTCCAAGGTTTTAGGATATGTCTTACTAAAGAACCCAGGCGTGCATGAGATGGTACGATTGGCCTATGCCCCAAACCATATACTTCAAACCTTGATTGATGAAGTTAAAGGTAAAGTTGGCTCATCTTCTAAACCTGCACCCAGACCTAATAATGCTCCGCGTCCTAATAAAGGGAAGAAACCACTAGTGGTTTCAAAACCTCCAAAAACATTAACTCCGTTTATCTCATCTTCATCCTTTAGTCCCTCAATACCGACTGCTACCGTTTTAGTACCAGCCAATAGTTGCATATGGGTTTATCCTCAACCTTGGAGCATTCAAAACTACCAATATTTTCAACCTGCAGTTTATTCACCAGTACCCATGGCGTACAATGTTCAGAACCAACTTCACGTGTCTTCTTTGGAAGCTGATCGGTTGGGATTTTATAATATGGGAGGATTGTTTAACCCTTCACGAGTAACAAAGCCAATACATGCTCAAAGGGATCTGAGCTCACCCCTAATGTTTTCACACATTCCTCATGAATTAAACTGCAGGCAAGTTAGTGATGACTTTAGACAAGCTGGTTGTTGTAAGCATGGGGGTAATTGCAAGTTCTTACATCTTTCTCGCAAGGAAAGTGGTAATTCTATGGCTCTTAACACCTCAAATATGGATGACATGGTGATTCCTGACTATATGGCGATGAACCACATACCTCTTGGGACAGGTATATTTATTAAGGCGATGTTCTTTTTGGGTTTTAAATAACTTTTAAAAATCAGTTTTTGAAAACCAGTGGTGTTTTTAAATCCTTGAGTTTTTTTTGTGTTTTTAGTAGGGTAGGTTTAAAGTTTATGAGGAAAAAGTAAATGATGATGTATATGCTATTTATAAGGCTGTAGGATTATGATTTCAAAACTCTAATTTTAAAACCCAAAACTAGAATGAGTTTTAAAATGCAAAATCTAAATTCGAGTTTTTAAAACCCAAAAAGAAAATACCCTAATTGTTTCGTTAAACTCCTACTTTGAGTATTCACGTGATAGAAGTGCATGTCTAACAATCTTTTCTACTCACATGACTTATCTGTGTACTATTCGTAATTCCTTATGTAGCATCGAGTGAGCATGAGAATATGGAGTTGCTCGACAAGCAAATCATCAAAGAGCATGAAGACTCGGTTGAGCTTGACAAGAAGCAAGCCTAGCTAGCTAGCTCAGACGCAAAAACTTTTATGTTTGTCAGCTTCTTTGGATTGAAACCTTCAAATGGTTGTTGAATTTTATTTTCGAGTTGCAGATGACTTCTGGACAGTTGAATGCTATTATGTATGGTGCTTTTTTTATATTTATTACTGAGTGCATGCCTTTAATTTTCTTGTGTAAGAAAAATTGAGCAAATGTCTATTTTGTGGTAGTTACATGAGAATGAGAATGAGATGACATTAGAACATCAACATAAAAGACTTCTAAGTCTCGTGATGCTGGGTATTTGTGTTGTTTATATAACTAGTATTGCACCAGGTCATTATTGTTTTATGCAATGATAAATAAAATTATATATTCTTTTGTATGTATATAATTTGGCGAAGTATTATATGAAAATTGGTTCATGATAAGGTTATAATGAAACAGTTTTAAAGTATTAATAATTTCACCAGGAGTATCATTAATTTGGATCAGTGATATTATATTGTAATTGTTATTGTTGACAGCGATTTCGTGAGGATCTCGCCGTCGGGTTCCTAACGGGTAGGATTTATAAAGTATAATGACAGAAAGTGATAAATGTGAGAGTAAATGAGCTCTCAAGCATGTGTCTGCAATAAATGTGATGTGTCCTACATTTGGGCATTAAAAGCCCTATTTATAGTGTATAAGATAGGTTTCCCCATGTTTGGTTGGTGGACCTGTGGGCCCCCCCTACTCCTAGCTGGAAGGTAATGAGTGGCTACAACCTCCCCTACGAGCCAATGAGAAGACGCCACATGACACTGTCTCCCCTGAGATGATGGGACTTAGCCTCAACTGCCTTCTTTGACCCTGTCACATCCTCTGGACTGATGGCACCCGACGTCCTCTCACAGTTGGCGCAGCCTGGGGTCGGGCAGACGGGTACTCGGGTACCCGGGAGACGAGTCCGGACGCGAGTACCTTGGTGGTTCATGTACGGGTAGGCGGGTAGAGCGTCAGCCCCGGAGCTCGTCGCTGGCCGCCTGATACCCGGGCCCGTGGGTTCTAAGTACCCTGCCCGGCAGTTCCCGGAGGTCCGCATCGGATAGCCTCTAGTTTCCCACCCGTCTGCTCGACCAGGCGGCAGATTAGTCTTGTCCAAGCCTGCCACAGTAAGTGGGTTCATGCCCGATACCCGATGGGTCGGGTAATAAATATCGGGTGTAACAATTGCCCCACCAGCCCGACATCGGGGGGCCACAGTCGTCGGGTGGCGGGCTGGTCGAGCTGCAGACTATTTCGAATTTGAATTTGAATTTTGGGGTGACGTTTCGGCTTCCGAGGTGACGCTTCGTATGCCGTGCCTGATGACGTCATGAGATGGCGTGACTGATGCGCAGAAATCCAGGGGTCACATCCGCCGAACCTGCCTCTCAACCGTTGCGCGCGTAGCCCCCACGCGCCCCCCTGAGTTTTGCTTTATTCCATTTTTACCCCATTTTTTTGCAATTCAGTCCCTCCTATTTCTTCTATAAATAGGGGCTCTCAGCCCATTTTCCCATTTTCGCTCTCTTGCAAACTCGTGCCCCCCTTAGGAAGATTCAAGTTTTCCGGCGAGTTTCCCAGAATCCGGCGATCTCTTTCGAATCCCGAGGTAATTTCTTGTTTTCTTCTTCAAAACTCTCTTCTTTCTACTCTCCCTTCGCCATGAGTGACTCCGCTGAAAGCATTGGGGCCGCCGATGCTTTTCACTTCCGCCGCCGCGCCGCCGCCGACGCCGAGAGGCCTCTCCATCCGGCCGGGGAGGGAACGTCCCGCGCCGCCGCCGCCAGAGAGGGCGAGGGCAATTCCACGGATGTGGATGCCTTCGCTGAAGACTTGGAGGGGATGAGCCCCCAACGAGAGGGGGAGGCCCTAAATGTTTCCCCGGTCTCAGCCTACCCGCCCAGGGCCGAAGATTTTTTGTTCGAGCAGGAAGCTGTGCCTGACCGAATAGACTACGCGGACAGCCGATTAATCGGGTTCGATTACTCAAAGTATATGAGCCGGTTCGTGCGAAGGCGCTCTGCCCGCGCGTACCTCGAGGCCCGGGACACCGAATTTGAGGCCTCTCGTCGCCCCAGCTGCCTCCCCCCGGATGCCGATCTAAAGGAGCTTTATTGGACTTTCCAGGCGCCCTCCGACGTCTTCTTCTACGCTCCCCGGGAGGACGAACAGGCCGACCAACCTCCGGAAGGCCTAATCGCCATTAACTCGGACACACTCCATGCCGGGCTCCGCTTCCCGCTTCACCCGGCCATTTCCAAGTTGCTCGCTGCATGGAACTTTTCGATCACCCAGATCACTCCGAACGGGTGGAGCTACATTTTGGGAGCGATGGTTGCTCTCGGTCGTTGCGGGCTGCACCGGATGCCGACTCCGTCCGAGATCAACTACTTGTACTACACCGTGGCTTCGGTGGGTCGGATGAACCACGAATACTACTCCGTGAAGCCCCGGGGTGGTGACGCCATTGTGTTCGGTATTTCGTCGAAAGTGACACATTGACAGGAAAAGTGGTGGTGGGTCGGCGGCGCTTGGGAGAGCATCGACGTCGATGGGCAAATCATCCCGGTTCCCCGGGAGTATCGGGATCGCAACCGTCGAGGTAAACATTAAATCTCTTTCTCATCCCTTAGTACTGATCTAATTCTTCTTTAACTGTGCAGGCTGCGCGGTCCCAAACCAGGCCGACCTGACCGACGATTTTAGGCAGGCACTTGCCTTGGTGAAGTCTGAGAGCTTGGATAATCGCGACGTCGACCTTCTCAATAGCAACGACTTCCGCAGGCTGTCCGGGCTCCAAACCTTCCCGCGCCATTTGGATTTTGGTGGTAAGACTCCTCCCGCCCGATTCTTTTTTACGGTAGTTCTTGTTTCTCGATTTCTAACACGTTACTCCTCTTGCAGCGCAGCGCTTCCCGACCGAATCCTCCACACCGTCTACTTCCCCGGCAGCCTCCCCGAGGGCAGTACACGAAGCCGATTAGGCAGCCATCCCGGTCGTCAACGTAGAATCCTCCGAGGAGACCGTTGATATGGCTCCTAAAAAGAGTGCTCTGGCGAAGTTGGCGAAGCGGGGAGCCGTTCGCGCCACTGGGGTGGTGATCCGCAGTCCACCTGCGACCCCGGTACCCCCGATAACCTCCTCCCCGACGGTCGGCCAACGGCCATTGAAACAGGCTCGGGTGGAGGGTCAAACTTCGGTCGACCCGGCTATGGTGACCATGGATGTGGATCCGGCCAGCGGCGGGCTGATAGCCGGTACCGTTGAGGCGACCCTTGGAGGCCCGACCTCGGCCTCTCGCGATCGAAGCGACTTATCCTTCCTCAGTTGGGGCAACCACCTCACGTAAGTGTTTTGCCCGCACCGCATCACGTTTTTCGTGTATTTCACTTCTCCTAACTTGTCTTCCTGGCATTCCGTAGGCCTGACCCCCTGCCCCCTCCTGAGGTTCTCCAGTTCCTGCGCTCGCAGGATCCTCCTTATGCGGAGGCCGTCCCGGAATCTTGGCCGGAGGAGATTCGTCGGGCAGTGGTGAACTTGCCCCGCTCCTGGATGATTAACTGCCAGAAGGCCTCCCGGACTGTCTCCGTGCCCGACCGCCTCCGTTCTGCCGCCATCAGAGCTTCCCGCGATGCCATCGCTCTGGAGGGCATCATGCTCGACTATGAGCGGGATGCGCGGACTCTGGCCGCTTACAAAGCTAACTTCCAGGCCAAGCGCGACGAGGCCGCTCGGTTGGATGAAGAGAACCAGAAGCTCCGGGAGGAGTTGGAGGTAGCCCGCAAGAGCCGGGCGGAGCTGGAGGAGGAGAAGAAGAGGTTGCTCGTCGAAGCTGAGGCGAGGATGGCTGAAGAAGTCCGCCAAGCCAAGGAGGCTCTGGCGGCCGAGGTTGAAACGCACCTGGAGGCTGAGCGTGCCCGACTGGCCGCCGAGAGCGAGTCTGCCGGATCCATGGTGTACATCAATGCCTACGCCGACTCGATCTGCTCCCTGCTCCGTCGGAATCCCGAGGCCGACTATTCTGGGCCCTTGGAGGACTTGAAGAGTTACGTCGAGTCCAATCCTCCCTCCCCGGACTACGACATTACCTTGAAGGACCTGGTCGATCGCGGGCTGGACCTTTCGTTCCTCGGAGACCCGGCAACCTTCATCTACCCTCTGGCCGACGAGGAGGCGACCGAGGATCCGGGTGCGGTGGACGCTGCGGCCCCGTGAACTCTCTTCTTTTTGTTTTGTTAAGTTTGCTGGCCGCTGGCCTTTTGTACTTTCCCTTTCGCGAACCTTTTTAATGAAATCTCCTTCGCTTTTTATTTCGCTTTCGTTCTTGTCTCCTTGAACTTAGTTTGACGATCGGGTTAATAAGGGAATTGGATTATGATAAAAATGAAGTGCTCTAGCCGATCGACGGGCAGCAAATTCACGACGATAGGATTTAATTAACAACCGCTTATAAAATTAACCAACAGATTAATTAGTGAAGTGCTTTAGCCGATTGACGGGCAGCGACTTCACGAAGATGGGATTGAATTAACAACCGCTTATAAAATTAACCAACATATTAATTAGTGAAGTGCTTTAGCCGATTGACGGGCAGCAACTTCACGAAGATGAGATTGAATTAACAACCGCTTATAAAATTAACCAACAGATTAATTAGTGAAGTGCTTTAGCCGATTGACGGGCAGCGACTTCACGAAGATGGGATTGAATTAACAACCGCTTATAAAATTAACCAACCGATTAATTAGTGAAGTGCTTTAGCCGATTGACGGGCAGCGACTTCACGAAGATGGGATTGAATTAACAACCGCTTATAAAATTAACCAACAGATTAATTAGTGAAGTGCTTTAGCCGATTGACGGGCAGCGACTTCACGAAGATGGGATTGAATTAACAACCGCTTATAAAATTAACCAACATATTAATTAGTGAAGTGCTTTAGCCGATTGACGGGCAGCGACTTCACGAAGATGGGATTGAATTAACAACCGCTTATATTGATTTTACAAATTTGTGCTTCGAGAAGCGATTACAATGAGGCCCTCGTCGGGCAAGGATTGCTTGGCTGTCCGCCCGCTACTGGTAGTATTTTTTGAGTAGGGAGGCGTTCCAAGGGTATTGGGCCGGGTTGCCCTCAAGGCTTTCTAGCTCGTAGGCACCGTTGGCTAGGCGCCTGGATATCTTTAGGGGTCCCTCCCAATTCGGACCAAATGCCCCTTTGGGTTGTCCGACCGTCCGTCGAAGCACCAGGTCCCCGACTTCGAACTCTCTGATTTTGATTTTCGAATTGAAGTATTTTTCAGCCCAGCGTTTGTAAGCTATGTTTCTTTGCTCGGCGGACAGCCTTCTTTTCTCCAGCAGGTCCAACTCGTTTAGCATGGCTTGGTCGTTTTCGGTCCCCACGGGCTGCGAGGTGCGGAGGCTTGGGATGATGACCTCGGCCGGGATGACTGCCTCCGTTCCGAAGGCTAGAGCGAAAGGAGTCTCCCCGGTTGCGGTGCGACAGGTTGTTCTGTATGACCATAACACTTCGGGTAGCTTGCTCGCCCACGTTCCCTTGCTCTCCTCCAACCTTGCCTTCATCGTGTGTTTGATTATCTTTTTTACTGCTTCGACCTGCCCATTCGACTGGGGGTGGTAGGGTGACGAGAACAACCTCTTGATCTTGTGCTTCTGGCAGAATCTTTCCATCTCCAGCCCGTCGAATTATTTCCCGTTGTCCGAAATGATTATTTGTGGGAGGCCGAATCGACAGATTATGTTGCGCCAGATGAACCTGATAACATGCTCCTGGTCGATCGTTTTCAGTGATTCCGCCTCCGCCCATTTGGTGAAGTAATCCACGACGACAATTGCGTATTTGACGCTGCCCGGGGCCGTAGGCAAATGACCAATGAGATCGATCCCCCACTTTGCGAACGGCCACGGGCTCAGGATTGAGGCGAGCTCGGTTGGAGCCTGGTGGATTGCTGGCTAATAGACTTGACACTTGTGGCATGCCCGCGCGTAGTTGATCGCGTCCTTCTTTAGAGTGGGCCAGAAATATCCCTGCCGGATAACCTTCTGGGCGAGCACCTGACCGCCGGCGTGGTTCCCGCAGCGTCCTTCGTGGACTTCTACCAAGATCTTCCTTCCCTGCCCCGGCGTTATGCATTTTAGGAGGGGTAGGGCGAAGCCTCGCTTGTACAACTGGTCCCCGATGATTGTGTACCGGGCCGCCCGAAGCTGCAACTGTCTTGCGGCTACCCGATCGACTGGGAGTTGGCTGTCGCGGAGGTACTTCAGGATGGGAGTCATCCAGCTGTCCTCCTCCTGCCCCAGATTGGTCACCCGCTAGTTCGAGCTCGAAGGAGTGGTCAGGTAAGTGACCGTGATTTGTGACATGTCGGCTGCCCCCTCGGATGTTGCGAGGCGGGCGAGGGCGTCTACTTGAGTATTGTCGAGTCGGGGTACCACCTCTATGTGGACTTGATCGAATTTTTCGAGGAGGTTCTTGGCTAATCCTTGGTAGGCCAACATCCTGTCGCTGCGCGCCTCGTATTCTCCTGAGATTTGACATGTGACTAGCTGTGAGTCGCTGTAGACTTGGAGCCTCTTCACTCCCATGGCCATGGCCATTTCCAGGCCGTTGATCAATGCTTCGTACTCGGCCTCATTGTTGGTCGCGTGGAAACCGAACCTGATGGCTGTCGTGAACGACTAGCCGGACGGGCTGAGGAGGACAATTCCCGCGCCTACCCGCATAGTCGTGGAGGATCCGCCAACGTACATTCTCCACGGAGGCTGCTCGATCTTGGACATCGCCTCCGGGTAAGTGAGCTCGACAATGAAGTCGGTCATAGCTTGGCCTTTGATGGATGTTCGGGGAGCGTATGTGACTCCGAATTGCACGATTTCAACTGCCCACTTGAGGCACCTGCCCGCCGTATCTGGTCGATGTAGTACTTGGCGAAGTGGCATTGTGGTTAGTACCTCTACTTGGTGATCGAAAAAGTATGGGCGTAACTTGCGCACACTCATTACTAAAGCGTAAGCTAATTTTTCCAGGGGTGGGTACCGTAGCTCGGCGTCGTGGAGTGTCTGGCTGACATAGTAGATTGGCAGATGTGCCTGCCTCTCAGCCTGCACTAGCACGGCGCTGAGAGCTGAGTCTGAGGCCGCCAAGTATAGGAAAAGCTTCTCGCCGGGGACGGGTTTGGGCAGCACCTGGGCGTTTGACAGATATGCTTTCAAGTTATCGAAGGCGAGCTGGCTCTGGGGTGTCCAGTTTAGTTTCCCCTTCCGCATGCTGTCGAACAACGGCTTGCATCGGTCCCCCATGTGGGAGATGAAACGGCTGAGAGCGGCCAGGCTGCCTGTCATCCTCTGCACTTCCTTCACCGTGCGGGGAGGGCTCATGTCGAGGATCGCCTGTACTTTGGTCGGGTTTGCCTCGATTCCTCGCTGGCTAACCATGTGCCCCAAGAACTTGCCCGACTCGACGCCGAAACTGAACTTTTTCGGGTTGAGCCTCATCCGATACTTCCTCAAGATTTCGAACGTTTCGGCTAGGTGTGTGAGGTGGTCTTCTTTCTTCTCGCTCTTGACGATGATGTCGTTGATATATACCTCAATGGTCGTAAAATATATGGTTGACTAGCCTTTGGTAGGTTGCCCCTGCGTTCATGAGCCCGAATGACATCCGCTTCCAGAAGTACATGTTTTTCTCGGTGAGGAAAGTGGTGTGTTTCTGGTCGTCTGCGGCCATCGGGATCTGGTGGTAGCCGGCAAATGTGTCCATGAAAGTGAGCATCTCGTGCCCGGCCATGCTGTCCACCAGATGGTCGATGTGTGGCATCGGGAAGTGATCTTTTGGACAAGCTTTGTTCAGGTCCGTGAAATCGATGCACAGCCGCCAGGTGTTGTTGCTCTTCTTGACGAGGACAGTGTTGGATACCCATTGGGGCTTGTCGTCGGGGTCGACCATCCCGATGAGCTTGTTGTCGAGCAGCATTTTGACTTCAGTAGCAATGACCGTGTATTTGTCTGGGCCGAATTTTCTTCTATTCTGTGAGATTGGCTTGCGGGATGGGTCAATATGCAATTGGTGTGAACATACGGCTGGATCGATCCCGACCATATCTTCGTGGGACCATGCGAACACGTCTAGATTCTCTTCTAAAAATGCGGTCATCGTTGCCCGCATCTCGTCGGACATCGATGAAACGAGTTGAACACTTACTTCCGGCCGATTCTTCATTGTGACCGAAATCAATTTCTCGATCGGACTGGCTCCTCGCTCGCCGTAGCGTGGATCGTCGATCTGCCCGGTTAGGGTGTTGTCGATTTCCATGGGTTTGTACCCGAGTCTTGGCTCCAGGTCGACTTGGATGTTTTCAAAATTTTGTGAATCTTCTTCCATTGGGCGGGCAGTGGGTGGGGTTTCTTCGTCTATTTCCATGTCTCCTTCCCCGATTGTGCAGACATAATCTAGATTTGCAGAATTTGAAATAACATCGATATACGCCAAACATCCGCATGCCATTTTCTGATTACCCTTAAGAGTCCCAACCTTCCCGGAGGGGGTTGGGAACTTGATACAATAATAGAATGCTGAGGCGGCGGCTTCGAACTCGTGCTCGAATGGCCTGCCGAGAAACGCGTTATAGGTTGACGGCTGGTCGACAATAATAAAGTCGAGCTGTTTCGAAGCCTTAACCTCAGCGTCTATACTAGAAACTAATTCTACAGCTAGCCTAACTATCCCGTAGGGTTTCACTGTGGCGTCACCGAATCCCTTGATGACCTGGTCGCATGGCTCCATGTACTTCTCGAAGGAGCTGTCCAGCTGGTCGAACGCGGTCTTGAAGAGGATGTTGCAGTAGGCTCCGTTGTCGACGAGCATGCGGTGGACAGTGAAGCCCATGATGTTGACCGATACGACCAGGGCGTCGTGGTTTGGATAGATGACACCTGTGCGATCCTCCTCATTAAAGGCGATGAGGTCTGACTCCTTTACCGTCATGTTGACCGGCATAGTGATTTGGTGGACATTGTCCATCGCTCGCAGCTCGCTCTTCTGCCTGCGGTTGGAGAGCGAGGTGGTGGGTGTGAAGCCTCCCACCGGGGAGAGCATGTTGACGGCGCGACGGGCTTGGTTTTCTGGCATCGGCGGGCATATGAGGGCTGCTTCCCGGTTCGGCTCCGCGGGGCGGGCAGCGGCTTGAGCTTCCGGCCTGGCCGCCGGTCTTCTCACGAATTCCTCCAGCTTCCCCTCCTCGAAGAGTCGCCAGAGTTGTTTCAGGAGGTCGCGACACTCGCTTGTGTTGTGCCCGGCGGTCTGGTGGTAGTGGCAGTACTTGTTGGGGTTGATCTGTACCCCTGGTTTGTGAACCCATGGCCGTGCCTTGGGCTTCATGTTTTTGTCCCGGATTTGCACATAGACGTACTCCGGGATGGCCGACAATCTTTCGGCCAGCTTCACTTCGACGGAGTCGAAGGGTTTGAACGGTTGGGAGGCCCGGTAGGAAAAGCTTCGTCGGGACGGCGTGCCGCGTGGCTTCTCCTTCTCCGTCGGCGTGCTTTAGCCCAGCCGCTGCGCCAGAATGTCGGCGTTGTAGATGATCTTCCCAGCCCGTTGCCAGAACTCCGAGTAGGACTTGGGATAGTCCTTGTTCATGGACCTCCATAATTTTGTTCTTAGGCGGAGCCCGCCTATGACGCCGACGAGCTTGACCTCGTCCCCGATGGGCTCGCCTTCCATGATGATCTGGTCGACCCAGTCGATGTACGCCCGGTCCGTCTCGTCCTTCCCCTGGGCCAGGTTGTCCATGCGATTGGCGCCGGCCAGTCGTGGCGTCATCGAGGAGAAATGTTCCAGGAACAGCTTCCCCAGCTGGTGGAACGAAACCACCTTCCCCGCGGGCAGCGAGGAGTACCAACGGTGTGCTCGGTCACCGAGGGTTAACGGAAACATCCGGCATTGGGCCGCGTCTGTGGCCCCCATGGAGATCATGTAAGTAGAATACTTGCTCAAGTGGGTGACGGGATCCATTTCCCCGTCATATTGGCCCACAGCGGCCACGTTGATTTTTGGTTGGGCTGGGGCCCGCACCAGGATGTCTGCGAGGGGCGAGTTGGGCATGTAGGGGACATGATGTTGCCCGTCCCGCCTCTCGAGCTTGGCCTCGAGGTCCGTGACCTTCTTTAAGATAGCGGCCATAGCGTTGTCGGCCGCGGGGGGAGAACGGGGACGAGGGTTGTCTCCCAAGCAGTCACGGACCGACGGCCTCGGGGCCATGTCGTTGTGACGCCTGGGAGATCGCGCCTGTTCTCGCTCCCGGGGCCTGGAGCTGGCGTTGGACTCACAGGGTCGGGCAGCTCCCCAAGCCTAGGATCCCAATCGGGAGAAAACCGATTCCGCAGGTCGGCGAGAAACCCGCTGTGAGTCGGCCTTCTCGTCGAGGCGCCTCTTTAGGTTCTGAGGCCGTGGGTTACTGGCGGCCCTCCTGGCCGCCTCTTGCTCCTGCTGTGGCTGGCTGGTGGCCCTGGTCCGGGCTGGCTCCTTTCCGGGTAGATGAGTGCGGATAGGGGCGGCGTCGATCTCGGCCTGACGGCGTTCGATCATGGCCCTTGCCGCCTGGAGGTCCTCCGGAGTTCTTATGGCCGACAAAAACTCGAAAGGACCCTGGAGGGTTTCTGCCGTGGCCGGAGCCGGAGTGGCGGTTTCACCGACATCTTCGACTTGCTGCTGGGTTCGTGTAGCTTTTGAAGTTGTCATTTTTGGAATGAAAACGGATGGGGTTTTGTTCGAGGTGACTAGATGAACTAAACCGAGTGTACTTCGATATTAGTCACCCTTCTTCTAGCGCCAAAATGTTGACAGCGATTTCGTGAGGATCTCGCCGTCGGGTTCCTAACGGGTTGGATTTATAAAGTATAATGACAGAAAGTGATAAATGTAAGAGTAAATGAGCTCTCAAGCATGTGTCTGCAATAAATGTGACGTGTCCTACATTTGGGCATTAAAAGCCCTATTTATAGTGTACAAGATGGGTTTCCCCATGTTTGGTTGGTGGACCTGTGGGTCCCCCCTACTCCTAGCTGGAAGGTAATGAGTGGCTACAACCTCCCCTACGAGCCAATGAGAAGACGCCACATGGCACTGTCTCCCCTGAGATGATGGGACTTAGCCTCAACTGCCTTCTTTGACCCTGTCACATCCTCTGGACTGATGGCACCCGACGTCCTCTCACAGCTGGCGCAGCCTGGGGTCGGGCAGACGGGTACTCGGGTACCCGGGAGACGAGTCCGGACGCGAGTACCTTGGTGGTTCATGTACGGGTAGACGGGTAGAGCGTCAGCCCCGGAGCTCGTCGCTGGCCGCCTGATACCCGGGCCCGTGGGTTCTAAGTACCCTGCCCGGCAGTTCCCGGAGGTCCGCATCGGATAGCCTCTAGTTTCCCGCCCGTCTGCTCGACCAGACGGCGGATTAGTCTTGTCCAAGCCTGCCACAGTAAGTGGGTTCATGCCCGATACCCGATGGGTCGGGTAATAAATATCGGGTGTAACATTTATAAAATTTTTTGAACCCAAATTAATGATACTCTTGGTGAATTTTTTGATACTCCTGATCAAATATTCGATATTCTAAAACATTTGACGATAAGCATATTATCAACCATTTTCATATAAAACCTATTCATATAATTTTAAATTGACATCTTGTCATATTATATCAGAAATGATCTCATGCTCACCCTGCTTATATGTTATTATCACATTCACGGTGGATATATTATATTATGTCCACGGGTGGACATATGATCATTTCCGCATATTAGATATATTCATAACAATAATTTTGGACCAACTTTTTATTTATTTTATAAGTAACATTAAATATTATTCATGATTGAATTTTTAATCACTTAAAATATATTTTGTAAGGAAGAAACATACAAAAACTATAATTGAAATCAATTTTTTTTATTTATCATATTAATGTTATCATTTATATATGACAAATATCAGCATATTGATGTAATATTTATAGTCACGATAACAATGTTGATCAATTTTAAGATTACTTTATAACATTTTTCTAATAAATTTACGATAAATAACTTATATCATGTAATGTCTAAAAAAATATGTGTTTAACCATGTAAGATGTTTGAAATTGACATGTTGAACATAATTTGATAAATAGTAAGATCCTTATTAGGGGTGTGCAACTGTCGGTTCTGTCACCGAATTGAACTGTATTAGCTAAATCGAACATCAAATCGAAATATTTTTACAAATCGAAAACCAAACCATATTTTGAAAAATTGTTCGGTCCCAAACTGAAATATTTCGGTTCGATTCGGTCCAAAACCGTACAAACCGAGTTTTATTAAATCAACTTAATTTTTTTTAGCATCAAAACACATGTTTCATTCAATTATTTGCAATATGTCAACATGTAAATACTAATTTAAGCAAAAATGCATCAATAACCCTACTACATAATCCAATAAAAACATCAACATAATAGTTTTCAAAAGCTAAGCAACAATTTGAAAACTATAATCAACACAAAACACCTCTCCTCAAGTATTTTATGCAAAATACAAATCAACTCAAGTATTTTATTCGTGAATCTAAATTATCTAATATTAATACTATTATATTATATTAGAATATGGGCTATTAAATATTAATGTAGTGAATATTAACATAAATATAATATATTATTATTATTAAAATATTTCGATTCGGTTCGGTCTATATAGTTTTTAATTCGTAAAAATCGTAAACCGAACCATAAACCGAAAATCGAACCAATATTTATATTTTGATTTGATTTTGTCGATTTTTTTGGTTCAACTCGTATTTTGCACACCCCTAATCATTATGAAATGTTAAAGAAATTGTAAAATAATTAATTAATTTATTATAATTCATAAATTAATATTGTAATAATATTAAAAAAAACATGATCTTAACAACATGAAAAATATTTAGCATTAGAAATTTTATTGTCACTTACATTTACATTTTAAAAAATATCATGAAATACAACATTTTTGTGGTACAATAATCACGATCGTCATCATAACCTATTAAGATCTTCAAACATTGACAATTTGTTATCCGAAAAACAACCACATAAATTTGACTATGACTAAAATAAGCTTTTACAAAAAATACACTACATGAGATTTTGATTGCCCGACCCGAAACTTTTATTTATAGACATAACACATGAAACAATTAACGAAAACTATTTCATTTGAAAGTTGAATGACAGTCTAGTATCAGAAGGAGTCAACGAAAGCTTGGGTATTAAAGCCAAATGTCCGACACTACCTCATGTTAGAACATTAGCTTCACGAACTCTATCACTCATCATCGTAATAATCAACCTACATATGAAAAAAAAAATTACACATGCATTCAATTTTTTAAATTAAAAGGAAAAAATAATATAAAGATGCCAAATCTAATTCAATTATACAACCCTCTTGAGTGATTAATATTCCTCAATAATATTACTGATGTTCCAACTTTTATATACAATTCATGACCAGGAACCCCGAAACATACATTATTTAAGAATTCAGAAGTACGCACATCGGAAAGATGATCAACATTTGAATTAGATCGGAAAGGACTATCAGATCTCAAATAAGTATGCAATTAATTTCCATTCAAACGAATCATGTGCTCATTTATGTACCTAACAACATCCAACATAGGAGTAATAATTCTTCTGTTATACAAATAATTGTTATCTTCTATCATGTTCTTAAAATCAAGATAAATATTATCAATAATAGTACCAATCGGAGCATCACTACTTCTCAACAAAATATTATCTGGAATTTGTACGCCAAAATCATACCCAGTTTGATATCAAATGTCCCAATCTATATTGATGTTTATCCATTTAGAAAACATTCTCAATTCGTGTATACCTTCAACTAATCCCAACTTTTGCACCCCATGTTCTTTGTAAGTTTCAGTACAGTACAATCATTCCATAAATTATCATCATGATATTCTTAGAAAAACTAGATGTACTCATAAACACATTATCACCATCTACATTTTCAGCATCATTATTCATAACATCATCATCGTGTTCTAGTTTGGCATATCAATTCCAATTCACTCGAGGTGGTATCATGTAAAAAGACAAAGATATGTAAACATGGATATTTAGATTCATTAAAAATAACATCTTTGCTAATAATAATCTTATCCCTTTCTCACTATAAGACCACAATATACTCAACCTTTTACACCAACATGATCCTAAAAAAATACACTTTTTTTTTTTACCTATTGTTTCAAGTTTGTCAAAATTTTGATGCAAAACCAACACATCATAACACTCTAAAGCTAGAGAAATCAACAGTTTACTAGTAAAGACATGCTCAAGATATTTACTTTTAGAGGCACGAAGGAGGATCTATTTATGAGATAGACAGTTGTATGCACAACTTCACCTCAAAACATCTTGAGGTAGCAAGCATACTCCTTTCTCTCTACATAAGAGTTATATTCATTCTTTCAACCTATTTTGTTGTGGGTTGTAGGAAACATACAAATATTCAAATATTCAAGTATATCAGTGCATTTAGAGATATTGCAATCTTGGGTGGTCTCACTTGAAGGGTCCCACACATCGGCATACAAATATTCAAGTATATCAGTGCATTTAGAGATATTGGAGTAACGAGAAACAAGAAAAAAACATTTTATGTTGCTTACCCATCACACAAGAGTCACAAAAAAAGATATGCTAAACAATTTATTATTACCAAAACAATCAGGCCTATGCAAAATCTCAAGACACTTATTACTCATGTGACCTAGTCGCTCATGACATTGCTCAGTTTTATCTTCAACCATATTACGAAATTACTAAGTGAAACAGACGCAACAGGGTAGATATATAGGTTATTCTTTTTAACAACCTTAAAAACCACCGAAGAACCCTTCAAGATTTTCATGCAACCCTTCTCAATCTACTCTCCATGCTATCATCTTCTAAAGTAACATATATGTTGGGACATATCTATTTTGAATTAGATCTCAAAATCCCGAAAAAATAATTTTGCCTAAGTGTTGTAAGCCAGGATTAGTCTTAATAGGATTAGAGTTATATTTTATCATTATAGGTACTCAGTTGAGGGGGAACTCAACTGATGTCAATCGAGACTTTAATCTTGAAGAATCAAGGAACACCATCACTGATCTATAGTTAGCTTTTCAAAGTTGGTTAACTATGAGTCATGATGAAGAGTCAGATTCTGACTTAGTAGTACCTGAAGGATTCATGATACTTTGAGCCTTTTGGAAGACTTGGAGTAGGAGCCAAGCATAAAAAAAAGGAACGTAAAAAATTACGACAAAGTTGGATCATGTACTTCTAGTAGATGAAGACAAAACTGAACTCTAAAAAGACAAGTCTGAACTGAATAATAAGTTTTGACATTCTCACCTACCTAAAGACGTGGACCAATCAGAGGCCGACAACGCATGTACGAACATGACACTGAACCTGACAAACCTGCAAATTACAATGGACATGCATTTAATGCATACATCTCAAAACATGCAAATAGCAGTATGCAAGTATGAAATATGCCTGTTGTATCTACTACAAATGGACGCTAGGAAGTTATCTCCTCCAACGGATAGTTTTTTCAAATCGTCTATAAATATAGAAGATCTTGTCCTAAACAAGGTTACGGGAAATTTCGAAGCCAAGAAATTACTCAGACTCTCAAGCATTTAAGCAATCAAGAAGTACACGAAAAACCTTAAATTTCCCAAGTATTTCTTCAGTTTTAGAGTCATTTTGTATTCACGAGCTTAGGATATATATCTCAAACTTGGAGTGATAATCCATCCTTAGATTAGCATTGTCTTGTAAAGATTATCACAAATAGTTGGAATCTAGAATACTTGACCAAACCGTAGAACTAGTCAATGATAGGTGGTTGGTGAAGTTGGATAGAGGACTAAAACTCAGAGTAATTCTAGGGGTCAGAATCCTAAGAGAGGAGACTGGACATTTGTGCACCTTAGCACATTAAAAACAAGTCAATCCTTGTTAAGGGATTCTCCTGTCCAATCAGGATCGTGGATGTAGAAACTTGAGTCTCTGAACCACGTTAAACTGTGTGTTCTTTATTGGTTTGGTTATTATTCTCAGCTGTCATATTCATTCAAGCATATCATATTTTCTCAGGATTGAATCAATAATCCTGACTGGGATAAATCAGTGCATAGTCTTTAACCACAACTTCTAAAGTAACTCAGTAAAGCAGTTTTCAGTAAATCTAAAACGACTCGAAAACCTTAGAGCTCACATTTCCTCACTCAAGCTTAATTAGATAGCTATCCAACTGATAAGCTTCAGAGCTGTTAGTAGGTGTGTTATCTGACCATAACCTCACTGAGCACTCTACAATGACCTCATATGAACTCTGTTTCTAAGTGTTTAATAATCTGACATTTAGGGTTACCTTCTGGCTAGCTGAATCAGTGTTAGGGAGATCTTATTTTTTGAAAAAGATTTATCATACGTGTATCCCCCCATACACGTATTCTAGACTCGTCCGGGACCAACAATATAATATCAAGTTGTTTCAAATAGTATACAACACACACCTCACATTTTTCAAGGTATATGAAACATTAAAATCAATTTTTAAACAAACATCACCAATGGCAAGTACGTCACTTCTTTTTCTCATTTTTCATATACACATATTTGTGTTCAACATCTTTAAAAAATGCAAAATAATTATATAAAAGGAGACACATGGTGAGTAAAACCAGAATTAACAAGTCAATCATACTTACTCATGCTAGATGAATGCACAGAGTTCACAAAAGGTTCAAAGATCATAATAAATTCAGTCGAATTATAATGATATGATCATTATTCTTTTTTGGGCAATTTTTAATCTAACGTCCTAGTTCATGACACTAAAAAAAATTCGGTTTTTAGACCTATGTTTATTACCATCCTTGTTATCACCTTGATCATTCTTAGAAGATTTCTTATTCTAGCCCTAGTAGTGCTTCTACCTCTCACATGCATAACTTCACCTCTGACATTACCATGCTATTGTTAATCCATATATTGGTTTTTCAAGCTATTATCAACTATATCAAGTATCAGGTTTTCTCTACCATATTTACTTGCAGATTTGACATCATTATAGGAACTAGGAATGATATTTAAGAGCACAATAGCAATTTAACCATCAATATGTCTACACTTGTCGTCTGCCTAGTATCCTGAATAAGTAAACACATTCAAATTCAAATTCTCATTAATGTCTTTGTTCAATTCTAGCTTGCAACTAAAATAATCAAGCAAAAACAGTTTCCTGGGCGAGGAGGTTGCAGTATATAACTCAGTCAATTTGTTCCACGGTTCTCTAATTATCCATAATATCAACCTTCCTTAATACACAATCAGACAAATTTAGAATTATAACATTTAGGGCAACCTCATTGAATGTCAACTTCATTATCATCAGACTCAATAGTAAAAGAGAGACCAACAACCATATATATTTGTGTTTGTGTTAGTATGAGAATGCACTTCATCTTTTTTGTCATATACTAAAATTAGACTTCCCATTGAAGGGAGCCACAAAGTGGCAGTTGATGAGGATGATATCAAATATATAGATTTATTAGTTGCATGTTAAGAAATTCAACAATCCAGAGCACTAAAATTAACAGAGATGAGATAAGCAAGAACAACAAATTACAGAAGTAGGTAAAATGCACTTTGATCAACAAGAGAAGAAATGTCAGAGCAAATCAAAGAATCCCATATTCTATAACATCCAATTCCGTGGCAAGCGGTCTATGATACTGGGAAAAAAAAAAAAAAAATAGGTCAAGTCACTTTACTGCTCCAAAACCGCAATTGATGATGCTTTCCCATAAATAATTTTGAGTATTGTGGTTTATCTTTAGTCCCTGAATAATGTAGTAGAACAGGTATATAGAAGTCTAGATGTTTTTTCATAATAGAGTCACTCCATGATATTCACTAAATTGGTTCATACATAAATTAACGAAAAGTATTTGTTGTTTTCACAAAAGAGTATTAGTTGTATACTCTTCAGTGAAATAACTAATACCCTTTAATGAAAACAACTAATACTCTCTAGTGATTCATATATGAACCATTTTCGCTTTATACTTTGTCATATTCCAAATATCAAAGACCGGGTATGATAATATATTAGCACTGAATGCAAAATTTGTGGAAGTCTAAAATTTGTAAAATAAATTCATTGAACTAATAAGATAGTGGTTGTGCTCTTAGTAAAGCCAAATAATGCACAATTTGGATTTTGTATCCATTTAAATTATCAATCACAAGTCCTGTTTGTTTTCTTTAGTTTTCGAAGATCATGAGTTTCATTTTTCATAACATTAAATTTCAGTTGATATATCTCACTAAAGCAGTTTAGATTCCGATAATTTAATGGTGGTTTTATTATATTTTGATGACCAATAACTTGTTCATTTTCCTTATTTTGGGATTTCTTCTGAATCTATTTTTTTTTTAAGATAATAAGTTAAATGTTAAAATGATACTTGTTAATCGTTTTGGATTCACAAGAAAACTTGTTTCCGGGAATCGGAATATGAAAGCAATAAGAACAAAATTGAAATCACACAAGAACACCAGATTTACGTGGTTCGGAGATGAATACTCCTACGTCCACGGGATCCGAGAGGATATCTTCGCACTTAGATAAGAATTGGAAGTTACAAGTTACAATCACACAATCTCATAGTGTTTGCGCTCAAAATTGATTCTCTCTCTTCTCTCAGCTGAGAAGCCCCTTTTTATAGATACAGAGATTGGAAACGAACCCTAGATTCGATTCAGTTGTAACAAACTCAATGCAAGTTAGTTATCCAGCTGGCTAACGACTTCAATAACCGCCATAGTTGATTCAGTTAGAACCGCCTTCGAATTAGCTTCAATTTGGTGTACTTTGCGAATAACGGACTTCAGGATCAGATGACAAGACTTCCCCTGGCTCTGGCCACTTACATCAGATGACCTCTGGTTCAGACCTCCTCTGATAGACCTCCTCTGATGTCTCATCTCCCAGACTCGTCTGATCAGACCTCACCTGATGGACCTCCTCTGATAGCTCTTCTGCCTGACTGCTCTGGTCAGGCTTCTCTGGTCAACCTCATCTGGTCCATCTCCTCTGGTACCCCAAATTTACTAATCTCTCACGGCTAACACTTTCCCAACTTAGCCTCCTATTGAATTAAGCCCAGCAGATTACATACTTCACATATGACACTCCACAATTCTCCACCTCAGATGAGAAGTATCAATCCTCTCCTCCTTTCCTCCATGCTCCATCTTGGGCCTAAGGAACATCCCATACACTCATCTTTACCAATTCAACACAGAATTTGAATTTCGTCCCTGGTAAAGACTTTGTACACATATCTGCAGCATTGTCCTCTGTAGATATCTTCTGGATGAGAACCACTCCTTTGTCAATGATTTCCCTTACAAAATGCAACCTTACATCAATGTGCTTTGATCTCTCATGGAACACTTGATGTTTAACCAGATGAACTGCACTCTGGTTATCACAATGAATGACCACAACCCTTTGACTTATGCCAAAATCCTTGATTATGCCTTTCAACCACAAAGCCTCCTTAGCAGCCTCAGACACTGCAACAAACTCTGCTTCTGTAGTAGACAATGTAACTCCACTTTGCAGAACAGATCTCCAGCTTACTGACTTGAAGCGATTTTACTAACTTCTACTAATCGCTCACCCGCAAGCGGACGGGTTCACTGTAGTAAGAGTAAGTATAATGACCAAGTATTATCGAACCCAAGGGATGGAGTGTATGCGAATAGATCCCTGAAGATCTACGCGTTGTAGTTAATATGAGTGTGTTGTTTTTGGATTTTTGGAAAGATTAATTAAAAGACTAAAGTAAACTAAGTAAACTAAAATACTAAAGAAATTAAGTTAACTAAGGGGTGTTTTCAAGTAAGAGGTGGTGATGCTTAAGATAGGAATCCCTACGTATACTAACAGAGCAGATACATAATCAGAATAACTGTGACACACAAGAAGTAACCTAAGTCTAAGAATGCAAGGTGAAAGCTCAAGATTCTAAACCCTAATACTTTACCCTAACACTCGACTTCACTAATCCACTAACAAGTTAATAGATTGTGCTTAATTAATGAGACCCTAATTTAACTAAGGTGATGCGGTCGTCCTCCTTCGCTAAACTGGTAGATGAATTAACCCTTCCTAAATCTTCTCGTTAAGACTACTAATTGTTATTGAGTGATGCGGTCGTCCTCTCTCTAACACTTTCGTACTAAATTCAAAGGTAAAGTTAAGATTAATTATAAGAATTCATTAACTAAGAGAATTAAAACTAACGTCATGAATTACCCTAATTACGTACCCACATCCGACTTCTACGAGTTCATCCTACCCTAAGCATGCAAGAGTTTTAGCCGGACATGGCTTTAACAAACATAAAAGCAATAGAAAAAACAACGAACATAAACGTAATGAATTGAACGAAGAAAATAAGAAACATGAACTAGGGTTTTAAAAGAAAATAAATACTAAGAACTGAAATTTAATTAACTAAAACGAAGTTTCAAAGTGTTTAAAGAAATCAAACTAACGAAAAGAAACTAAGAATTCGTACGAAAAACCTCAACAAAACGTAAACGTAAACTTCCTTCTCTTCTTCCTCTCCAAAACTTAGTCTAAATGTAAAAGTTATTTCTAAAGTTCGAGGATCCTTCAAAACGTGTTTGGAAGAGGTATATATATGCACCGGGTCGAAACGGGATCTCGTGGGCCGAAAAATGAAATCTGGAAAATAGGCCTCGGAAGTGCTCGAGCTGTCCCGTTCGAGCGGGGCGCTCGAGCCTTTGTGGTCGAATGAATCCATAGCTCGAACGGGGCGCTAGAGCTATGTTGCTCGAGCGGTTCCATAGGTCGAATGATGCGCTCGAGCTGTGCCCCTCGAGCGGCAAAAATGTTCTGTAAGTTTGGAGTGCTCGACCTACGTTGCTCGAGCGAGGTGCTTGAGTGATGGAGCTCGAATGGCCCTCCTTCCTTGCAACTAACACTTTTCTTCTCACGTACTAATACCAATCGTATTTCTTCGATATCTTCTCATCCGGGCATCCGTTTGAGTCGATTCAAAGTCCTACGAACTCCATTTTTCGTTCTCGATTCACCTATGTGTATCAAAGAGACAAATTCATCAATGTATAGAAATAATATTCATTTGGCTCTAAAAACTCAATAAAATCGACCAAAACTAGGGCGTTTCTAGCTACGAATCATGACAATTTCACGCCTAATCAACCCCCCCAAACTTACCATATTGCTTGTCCTCAAGCAATGAAATAATAAGTCAAGTGAAATTGTTAGGGATGAGTCAAAGAATCAATCATGCAAGCTAATGAACTCGAGCTTCAAAAATCAATCACCCGTATACTCACTCACTTTCCTTTATCATACTCATGCAATAATAACAAGAAACACCAAGATCAAGCATGGATGTGCACTCAACGATGTGCTTCGCTCCCTCACAAGTGTATATCAATGATTAAGGGACTCACTCAAACAATCAATCACACAAATTGGCAGCCATAGGCTTGTAAGTGCTCTTAACTCCGACCATACTCTAGAAATTAATGCCGAATCAAAAAGGACTTTTCTCAAGGTTGTAATGTAGGCTCTTTGGACAGGGTGTATAACAATATAGGGTAAAGTGACTAAAGTGAATGGAGAATAGAAAATCAGACTTTGGCACTTCGAGATTAGGAATAGACTACTTCAAACATATTCAATCAACACCCTTTCAATTCCATACTCTCAACACTTCAATTTTTTTCTTTCTCACTCTTTCACTTTTTTTTCAATCACTTTTTTCTCTTTTTCGCACAAACACATGAGCTCATTTTTTTTTTTTTTTTGCTCATTCTCAATTTTTTTCTTTCCCACATCTCATAACTTCATCACCCCTTCTCATATTCACTCAACAAACAACCTTTTCCTTTTTCATCTCAATTCAATCCCTTCACATTCACACTTTCCTATTCTCCACTCAAATTGGGACAAAAAGGCTTAGGAATTGAAATAGTGTTCATATGTGCTAGCAAATAAAATAGGCTTTAGGCTCAAATGGGCTAACAAGGGATTCAATGTCATTGGTAAGGAAAATTTTGGCTAAGTGACTCAATAAAATCAAAGATGGCCTAAGATCCTATTCGGCATATCAAACTAGATACAATCAAGGAGCAAGAGCACACACAAGTTCTAGCATCCTCTAAGGTGGTGATTCACTCACAAACGAAGAGATTCATTCATATATCGAAATCTCATAAGGCTCAAATATCACGGCTTTCACATCCATGCTAGTCTAATGCATTCTCACTCTCATCACACAAGCACTCAGAAGGAAAATTTGTAAGCATACGGGTTCTCTCTCAAATCAACTCTAACTCAATACTCACACAATAAACTCCTAACTCAACCACACAACTCAACTCTACTCATCAAATCGTACTCAAAGATAGCAATCAACAAGCATAAGATAGTTGATAGACATGAAATGCGCAATAGCGAGTCAAATCAAAATCACCCCAAGGAGTATATCAACAAACCAATAATCAATCAAACTCAACTCAAAGATAAGGGCGTGCATGCATGTGCAATGTAACAAGAAACATATAAAAAAAACTCCACCCCCCCAAACTTCGACCTTGCTAGAGGTCTAAGTTTGGGGTTGTGGGTTACCTCAACCAAATAATTCAGTTTCTCTTAATAGTTTTGCACACTCTTTTGTCTCAAGTTGGTTCCTTCAATCTGAATAACTCCATGATACCTTTACTCCTTTAGAGACAAGCCTACAAGCAACTCGCTCAAATACGAGGTTAAACATACGATTCAAAATAACTCCCTAATAACTAAAAAAAAAAACTCAAAGCAAATAAAAAATAATGGGTTGCCTCCCATTCAGCGCTATTTTTAAGGTCCTCATGCCGGACCAAGCTCAAAGGAGCTTATGGGACATCATACTCAAATTTACCTCCCCCACTCTCATAAGAGTGGTGTTTGAACTCCTTTCTTTGATGCCCCACCATCATGAGCCCTTTTGCTTCTTTCCCCACCTCAAGTGGTATAGGTCTCAACTCCTTCTTTCCTTTATCTGGAGGAGTCTTACTAAACAATTTCTTGAATTTTGACTTCTTCTTCTTAACTCCTCATTTTCCCTCTAGCTGGACCACGTCCACTTTCTTCACCTCTTCATCCTTCAACTTCTTCACTTTATCCCTATCAAAATAATCAAGATCATAATGCTCATGGGTTAAATAATCAAGTGAAGGATTATAAAATTCATGAATATGAGAAGGATTAAGAATAGAAGGTGTGTTTTCAACACGAGGATCAATGGCATCCATGCAATACAAACTCTCATCCTCCTTCGGGTGCTTCATGGCTTCATATAGGGAGATCTTCACTTCTTGATCATCAACCTTCAATATAATCTTCCCATTTTCCACGTCTAGCACCATCCCCGCCATAGCTAAGAATGGTCTTCCCAAGATCAGGGGCACGTGCTCATCTTCCTCCATCTCTAGCACTACAAAGTCGGCTGGAAAAATGTGATCTCCAACTCTCACTAGGACGTCTTCAACCACACCTTGAGGTCTAGTAATAGACCGATCGGCAAGTTGAAGCGTCATCATTGTGGGTTGAAGTTCTCCACCTTCCAACTTCTTAAAAAACGACAAGGGCATGAGATTGATGCTCGCTCCTAAATCACATAGCGCTCCTTTCTTGATCCCGTTCCCAATGTCACATAGGATCGTGAAGCTCCCGGGATCCTTCAGCTTCGGTGGAAGCGCCTTGTGCACTAATGCACTCACCTCGTGGTTCAGCTGCACCAACTTCGGCTCATCCACTCGCCGTCTTTTCGCAATCAAGTCCTTCAGAAACTTTGCATAATGCGGCATCTGTTCCAAAGCATCATAAAAAGGAATGCTAATGTGAAGTTGTTTAAAAACATCAAGAAATTTTGCAAATTTTTCATCAAGCTTCTTTTTCATGAAGCGCTGTGGATACGGGACGGGTATCACAGATTTGGGTACCCCCCATTCATCTCTTTCTGTTTCTTTCCCTTTATCCCTTACTTCATTTGCCTTCTTCCACTTAGGAACTCTCTCACCCTTCTCAATGCCTTCCTCTTCAAGCTCTTTGCTCGCTTGAGTCTCATCCACATCTTTATGCTTCTCAATCCCTTCACTTTCAATCCCCTTCTCAACTCCCACTTCCCCACTCTCATCTCCATATTGGGGCGTCTCAGAATCAGCAGGCATCTGAGGACCTTCATAGTTTGTTCCACTTCTAAGCTGGATCGCCTTGCAATGCTCTTTCGGGTTCCCCTCCGGCATGGAAGGATATTTTCCCGGCTCTCTATTCAACGACTTTGCAATCTGGCTCATCTGAAACTCTATAGAAGTGAACCTTCGATTGTTCTCTTGTTGAGTTCTAGTCCACTCAACGTTCATCTTCTGGAGCTCTTGGTCACGTTGATCACCCTTTTTATGCAACTCTTTCAAATCGTACTCCAAGGATGACAACCTCTTACTTCCTTCCTCCACCTTTTGAAGAATAGCTCTCAACATCTCCTCGGTTGATGCACCGCCTTCTCCACCAGGAGGTTTTGAACTTGGGTCAACACCTGGAGGAACTGTAATACCCGCCTTCGGGTTAGCATATGAGAAATTCTCATTCTTTCTCCATGTGTTTTGAGGAGGCTGCTGGCCTCCTTGATACCCTTGTGTGTTCCTCCATTGATTTTGAGGCGGCTGTGGACCTGGAGGTACAAAAGGTTGGCCATAAGAGGGCCTCCCAAATTGATTACCTCCTTGGTAGCCATTCTGATTGTAATACGGACCTCCCATGTAATTGGCTACCTCTTGTTGTCCACTTGGCTGGTCTATTCTATCATTCTCTACTGCATGCTCTCCAACCAAATTCTTCCCCAACTCGAGGTTGTTGATCTTCTCCATCATGGCCATCAATAGCCTTCTCGTTCCTTCACCCTCTTCAACCTGATGAGCTCTCTAAAAATCTGGATCTCCATTCCAAGCCCCGACATTCGTGACAATGTTGTCCACGATCTTTCTACACCTCTCTATGCCTTGATTTAGGAATTCTCCGCCCGCACAGACGTCTAAATGGTCTTGCCCCGCCTTGTTGGCACCATTGTAGAAGAATGCCATAATATCTCCCTCATTGTACCCATGCTGCGGGCACTCTATCAGCATGTTTGAGTATCTCTCCCACGCTTGGCGTAAATCCTCTCCAGACTTCTGGCGAAAGGACGAGATCTCAATTCTAGCCTTGATCGTCCTAGATGGAGGGTAGAACCGCTCGAGGAACAGACGCTCGAGCTCGGCCCAAGTGGTAATACCTCCCCGTGGAAGCGTATTATCGTACCACTCTTTTGCTATTCCCGTCAATGAGAATGAGAACAGCCTAAGCCTCTTGGCATCTTCAGACATGCCATTATAATTGAATGTGGAGGCTATCATTAAAAAACTCCTCAGGTGAGTGTGAGGATTCTCCTTCCCGATCACCCCCTTGAACTGATTCTCGGTCAACAGCTTTAGAATTCCCGGGGAAATCGAGAAGTTATTTGCCTCAACAGGTGGTAGAGCCACTCCATCGTAGTACCTCTGCGGTTGTGCCGCGAACCTGCCCCGAATTACCATATTCTGATCTGCGTTCTGGGGCACAGGCTGAGGACCAACAGGTGGTGCTGGTATATGTTGAACTGGAGGTAGTTGGTACACAGGTGGTTGGTTGTAAACAGGAGGTGGATGATATGGGTATGGTGGATAAGGGTATGGTGGGTATGGGTAGTGTTGGTATACTGGGTTATTGAAAGGGTTATTTGGGTTTTGTGGGTAAGCAGGGTTGTTCAGAGGATTATGAAAAAAATTCTGAGCTGGATTGATAACGTTTTGTGCACCCAGGTTTTGGCTCTGACTATCCCCTAACGGATCTTAGTTTTTACTGGTGTTGCCATCAGTGCCGTCAACTCGGTTCAACCCCTGGTTAAACTCATTCTCGGCATCTTCCAACTCATTATTGATGTCCATTGGTTCTTTCCCTAAGTCGACAGCGTTCATCCTTCTCAAGAAGGCTCGGTTCCTTCTAGCTATTGTCTCAGGATCTACAGGTAACCTCTCTTCGCTCGTATTGCCTTGTGAGCGTGTTTTCATAAACCTGAAACACTAGCAGAAGGATCAAAACACAACTGCCTAATGAATGGAAATAAAAATAAAACAGAAAATAAATCACCTACTACTAACTACTAAGCTATCTACAAGTCCTATTAAAAAACATACAACGCCATCCCCGACAACGGCGCCATTGACTTGAAGCGATTTTACTAACTTCTACTAATCGCGCACCCGCAAGCGGACGGGTTCACTGTAGTAAGAGTAAGTATAATGACCAAGTATTATCGAACCCAAGGGATGGAGTGTATGCGAATAGATCCCTGAAGATCTACGCGTCGTAGTTAATATGAGTGTGTTGTTTTTGGATTTTTGGAAAGATTAATTAAAAGACTAAAGTAAACTAAGTAAACTAAAATACTAAAGAAATTAAGTTAACTAAGGGGTGTTTTCAAGTAAGAGGTGGTGATGCTTAAGATAGGAATCCCTACGTATACTAACAAAGCAGGTACATAATCAGAATAACTGTGACACACAAGAAGTGTTAGGATAAAAATTGTTAGTTTTGATGAGTTAAAACAAACCAGAAGATGTAATAGGACCATCTGGACCTGTTAGCCAGATGATGATCTAGATTAGGACTTAGTCTAGGGGCAACTGCCAGACCAGAAGACTTCACCAGAAGAGTCACCAGAAGACCCCACCAGAGGACTTCACCAGAGGACTCCACCAGAAGACTTCACCAGATGAGATCTGACCAGAGGCAGAGGACCTTCCCCAGACCAGACGAGTCTAGTGGAACAAAAGATGCTCAGTTTGATCCCCTTATTCTACTGAGTATTCTGGTTGTTCACCAGATAAGGACCAGAAGATACTGAGGTTGCCTGGTGTCTGGTCTTGCCTTCTCTATTGAGAATCAGAGTTAGGCAGAGGAAGCTATTGACCGTTGGTGATTCAAATCAAGTCAACAAGATCAGGATTGGAAAGTATTTGAAGATAATCAATCCAAGGATCCCACCAACCCAATCAATCAATTAGGGAATTGATTGATTGAGGCTTCCTTATATAGAGGATCTGATTGGATTAGCCCTCCAACGGCTAGCCCTAATCCCCTCTATATATACAAGAGTGCAGTTCAAGAAAAAGCTCTAGAGACTCTACACGTGCACATAGCATACTAAGCTTTTTGATCACTACGCATTTGCACTCACCGTGTTCTTAATTACTCATCCAACTCGTAAGGAGTTTATATACTCAACCTGTTCATCTTGTTAGACAAGGTTGGAGTAAGTTTGTCTTTAGATCGAAGTTAGATCTAAAGAGATTGTAAGAAGGTGCTGGTACTTCGGAAATTCCAGTAAGTAGTGAGTTTGTTGGTTGGATAGTGAGACCCCTTTGATCAAGGGAGAGTGGACGTAGGATATTCAGATCCGAACCACTATAAATACGGTGTTATTTATTACTTTCTTTAATACCTGTTGTTTATTATTTGTGCTCTCAGAAAAGATTTTCTCTAAAGACATTTTGGTTATAAAGGCTTCCGCAATTAATCTATCTAGTGGGACCAACAAGTGGTATCAGAGCAGTGTGTCCAACGACCACTGCTTTGTAAAGCTTTTGGTGGTCACCGGGCAGATCCATTGCTCTTAAAGTGCTTTTGTTAAAGTTCTTATTATTTCCCAAATTTTATTTAAAATGTCTGCAAAATCTTCTTATAAGAGTCGCAAATTGCCAGAGTTCTCATTTGAGGACTATAGCCACTGGAGCTTCATGATGAGTAATCATCTGGGAGCTATCCACCACCGCATGTTAGATGTGGTAGAGAGTGGCCCCATTAAATTTTACTGGACTCCTATTGATAGTGGCAGGTCAGAGTCCAGAGAAGAAACTAGCGATGCTGCAGAGGATAGAGTTCCCAGACAACGAATCCTAAAAAAGAAAGAAGAACTTGACAACGATGAGAGAAAGCTATATAACCTGGACCAGGTGGCAAGAACCGAGATTATCAACACTCTCACCAAGGAGGTAATAGAGAAGGTCAGAACCTGTGTCACTGCGAAGGAGATGTGGGACAAACTTGCAATTCTCTGCGAGGGAACAGAGAAGATTAAAGATAACAAGCTCCAGGCTGTTCAACACTCGTTTGATACGTTCAAAATGAAACCAGACGAGACCATAGACCAGCTGGACATGCGCCTCACAAACCTCCTAAACAAGGCTAGTGCCTTAGGTAAGACCTACTCTGAAAAGGAAATTAATAGTAAAATTTTGCGTTCACTAACTAGCAGGTGGAGAATCAAAGTTACTGTGATCAAGGACAACAAGGATCTCAATACTCTGGATCATCATCTTCTGTTGTCTGATCTCAAAGCTTACGAATATGATCTTCAAGAGGAGGATCAAACAGAAGAGGTTTCCTCTTCTGGCCAGAAAGGAGTTGCATTCTCTTCAACTCTCAAGCCTGATGTCAAGCCAAAGGAGTCTACTGCAGATGACTTGAGCCTCAAGGAGCAGGTAGCACTTCTAACTCGTAAATTAGATAAAATGAGTTCAAAGTATGGCAGGTACAAAAGGCATTGGAAGGAGTCTACCAGAGACAGGAAGAGTTCTTTCAAGCCTGCAGAGAAGGAGAAGACATCTGGAGACTCAAGGGAGACCAGATTCAGAACTCCAGAGAGGAGGAGAAATGACAACCCTGGCAGCTCTGGGAAATCAGATTATCAGAGGAGGGATGGTAGCTCTGGCAGACCTGACTACCAGAGGAGAGAGAGTAGTCCAGCCAGATCAGACTACAACCAGAGGAGGAGAGAGCCAAGCCCTAGTCCCAGAGGAGACAATGCCTGCTACACATGCAACAAGACTGGGCACTACAGTTATGATTGTCCTCAGCTTACTCCTAGGGAAAGAAAAGAGAAAAGAATCAAGAGAGATAGGAGATATGCAGATAAGAGAGCATTGCTGGCAGAAGCAGAGGAGGAGGATACTAGTTCCAGTTCTTCTTCTTCTGACTTTGGATCAGATGATGATGTGTGTCTCATGGCAGACATCACTGAGGTAAATGAAGCTACTCTAGTTTTATCAAATTCCAAATGTACTGAATCCTCTAATTCATCTGGTAACTCCAGAGAGTCTGATATGCAACAAATGCTATCATATCTCCAAAATTGTGTCCAACTTTGTCAAAAACTTGAGAAAGAGAATGGTAGGCTCAGAGCTGAAGTTCAATCTCTCTCTCATGAGCACAAATCCACCAGAGAACTCATGAAAGATCATTCCAAAGAAGTCTCTGAACTTCAGGATAAGATCACAGAAAGAGATACTCTGGTAGATCAACTTATGAAAGAAAGGACCTCTCAAGAAGATGAGATCAATGAACTCAGAGCCAAATACCAGACTCTTATCAAGGGAAAACAAGTTGCTCACAACATAGAGGAGATACCTATGCCCAGAGAAGCTCCTAAGATACCATCTGTTGTATCTATCATATCAGAGTCTTCTCAGCGCATTTGTGATAAGAGTGGTTTAGGATATTCTGGAATTACCACTAAAACTCATAAATACCTTTATAATAAAGACAAGTCTGTAAGAGCTGGTAAATTGGTAAAAATCTGGAATGATAAAGACTTAACTGGTAATGGTTACAAGGTGGTTCACAATCCTGATTGGAAAAGGAATCACTCTGTTAATCACATAACAAATGGTCCAGAAGAGTTGACTGTTCTGGAAGAGAAAATGCTAGAGAATAAGTGTCAACAAGGGGAACCATTAAAGATTGATGGTTCTGTGAACAATGAGTCCCAAGGAGTAGAAATTACTCAAATTGGAGGACCCCAGAGAAATCCTCAAAGGGAACCTAAACAGATTAGGGGACCTCAAAGGAAACACTCAAGAAAGGGGAATACCAATCAGAGTAACAACTACCAGAGAAGGAACAATGTTCAATAGAACCAGGTACCCCAGAGACAATTTTCTCAGAGGAATCAATTCCAGAATAGGTATACTAAAAGGAACTATAATCACCAGAGCAAGTCTAATTATCAGAACCAGAGGAGGTCTTCCAGACCCATCTATAGAAAACCAACTGATCTGGGTAGTTATGACACCAGAGATGGTTCTTCTAGGATGTACCCTTACAACCAGACCTTTAAGACCATGTCTTTGAGGCAGGCCATTCCAAAGGCCAGATTTGAGAAAAGGTACACCAGACCTGTTTATAGGAAAGGTGTCCTTATCAGACCAGTAGCTCAATATGTCATTGTCAGAGGACATGTGCTGGTAGATAGATTTGGAAGGAAGATAAGATCTCCTCATCCATCAAGGGATGATCTTTATCTATGGATTCCTACAAAACCTGCAACTAACCAATCAGGACCCAGCACTAGTAGGGGACCTAATTGATTTCTCTGCAGGTAGATAAGAGTCCATTGGAGAAAGGATTTTCAAGCAACCATGTCTGGTACATTGATAGTGGATGTTCCAAGCACATGACCTTCCAGAAAGATAATCTCCAAGATTTCAAGCCATTGAATGGACCAAGAGTGATGTTTGGTGACAACAACTATGGAGTCACCAGAGGAGTTGGAAAGTTGACCTTCAATGGAGTATCTGTAGATGAAGTCTAGTACGTAGAAGGACTCAAGCATAATCTGCTTTCAGTATCCCAATTCTGTGACAAGGGATACTCAGTGAAGTTTTCTAGTGATTCATGCACTGTTTTCTCTTTTGATTATAATGATATTTTGCTAATAGGCTTGAGGAAGGGTAACATTTATCTTGCAGATTTTAACAGTTGCCCAAGAAATGCATGCCTAGTTGCAAAAGGATCTGCAGAGAATAGCTGGATTTGGCACAAGAGATTGTGTCATCTTAACTTCAAAACACTGAATAAGATTGCCAGAAAAGGTCTCATTCGAGGTCTTCCTAATGAAGTGTTTAAGAAGGATCAGGTTTGTGGTTCATGCCAGAAGGGTAAACAACCCAAGACTTCCTTTAAGGATGTCCAGAGCACAACCACAACCAGAGTGCTTCAACTACTTCACATGGACCTGTTTGGACCTGTTTCTCCTCTTAGTTTCAGTGGAAGGAAGTACACCTTAGTAATAGTAGATGACTTTTCAAGATACACTTGGGTAGTGTTCTTGTTTAAGAAAAATGAAACTATGACTAAGCTGCCAGAGTTCTTCACGCAGATTCAGAATGAGCAGAACCAGAGCATAGTCAGAATCAGAAGTGACAAAGGAACAGAGTTTTTGAATTCACACATTGCAGATTACTGCAAGGATCATGGGATTTTTCATGAAACATCTGCTGCCAGAACACCCCAACAAAATGGAGTAGAAGAAAGGAGGAATATGACCCTCAAAGAAGCTGCAAGAACACTTCTGGCAGAATACAGCACTCCACAGAGATTTTGGGCAGAGGCCATCAATACAGCTTGCTACACTCAGAACAGATGCCTGATTGCCCAGAGACATAATAAGACTCCATATGAGGTATGGAAAGGTAAAACCCCATCTGTTTCATATTTTCATGTTTTTGGATGTAAGTGTTTCATCCATGACAATGAGAAATCTAAATTAAGAACCTTTGATGCTAAAGTGGCAGATGGAATATTCTTAGGATATTCCAGCACCAGTAAAGCTTTTAGAGTTTTTAATAAGAATTCACTTTGTGTGGAGGAAACACCTCATGTTGTTTTTGATGAATCTACTTTTGAGTTCAAGGTGGATTCTAAGTCTTCTGATGAGACCCAGAATCAGACTACACCCAGAGTTATCAAAGTCAATCCTCCTGTTCTTGATTCAGATTCAGATTCAGATGATGACCCATCTCCTGGTTCTCTGAAGCAGCAGCCTTCACAAGGAGCAGAACCAGAAGAGGTTGGAACTCCTGTAGGGGGAAGCTCTTCTGCAGGTGGTGATAATCACCAAGGTACTGCAGAAGATGATCAACCAGGCAAGACCACGGGAAGGAGGACCCTGGTTGATCACCCCAATGACCTAATCCTTGGAGATCCAACTAAGGGTGTCCAGACTAGGAGAACTCTTAACTTAGCTGCCTTATTCAGTTGCTATGTGTCCTTGATTGAGCCTAAGAACTTCAAGGAGGCACTGAAAGATTCAAATTGGATTATTGTAATGCAAGAGGAGTTGAATCAATTCACCAGACAGGATGTTTGGGAGCTGGTAGACAGACCAAGACATCAAAAGGTGATAGGCACTAAGTGAGTTTTCAAGAATAAGAAAGATGAGAATGATGTCATTACTAGGAACAAGGCAAGACTAGTGGCTCAGGGCTATTCTCAGTCTGAAGGAATAGACTATGATGAGACATTTGCTCCTGTTGCCAGACTAGAAGCCATCAGATTGTTCTTAGCATATGCTGCTCACATGAAGTTCAAAGTATACCAGATGGATGTGAAATCTGCCTTTCTTAATGGGATTCTCATTGAGGAAGTGTATGTGGAACAACCTCCTGGTTTTGAACAAGGTGACAAGGTGTTCAAGCTTAAGAAAGCTCTTTATGGGCTGAAGCAGGCACCCAGAGCATGGTATGACACTCTATCTCAATTTCTTCTGGACAATGGTTTTACTAAGGGTAAGATTGATAGGACCTTGTTTAGGAAAGAAGAAGGAAAGGACATCCTTCTGGTCCAAATATATGTTGATGACATTATATTTGGATCCCCTAACAAGAAGATGTGTGAAAAGTTTGGTGAACTCATGCAGAGTCAGTTTGAGATGTCCATGATGGGTGAGATGAATTACTTTTTAGGTTTGCAGGTTAAGCAATCAGAGAAGGGAATCTTCATTAATCAGGCAAACTACACCAGAAACATGTTAGAGAAATTTGGAGTAGGATCTAGCAAAGCAGCCAAGATTCCTATGATGACAAATTTCAACATGGATCCAGATGAGTCTGGAGAGTGTGTGGACCAGACTCAGTACAGAGCACTTATTGGTTCTCTTCTATACCTGACTGCAAGCAGACCAGATATTACCTTTGCTGTTGGAGTTTGTGCCAGATTTCAAGCTAATCCCAATAAAAGTCACTTGGAAGCAGCAAGGAAGATATTGAAATATCTTAAGGGAACAGTGAACTTAGGCTTATGGTATCCTGCAGATGACAATTTGGAATTGAGTGGTTATTCAGATTCAAACTATGGCGGATGCAGAATAGATAGGAAATCTACAAGTGGAACATGCCAATTTTTAGGGAATAAATTGGTATCCTGGTTTTCTAAGAAGCAGACTTCAGTTGCTACATCAACAACAGAAGCAGAGTACATGGCTGCAGGGAGCTGTTGTTCTCAACTACTTTGGATTAGTCAACAGCTTAGGGATTACCAGATTATAGCCAAGGATATTCCTATATTCTGTGATAGTAATAGTGCCATTGCAATTACCCAGAATCCAGTTCTCCATACCAGGTGTAAACATGTTGATATAAGGCATCATTTTATCAGAGATCATGTTGAGAAGGGAGATATAAGGATGGAAAAGATTGCAACAGAGAAGCAGAGAGCAGATATCTTAACTAAGCCTTTGGCTGAGACCAGATTCAGAGAGTTAGCTTTTGAATTAGGATTGTTGGATCCAGAGACAGATTTGTTTTAGGGGGAACATCAGAGAAGTATCCTTTATTTCTATTTTATTGCATATTCTTTATTTCGTTTAAAACTAACATACCTGCAGATTAGACATATCAGAGAAGGTACCAGATAAGGTATGCACCAGGTGACACTTGTCCCAGATGAGGTGCTGAGTCAAATGTCCAGAATCTTCTCTGACCAGGACCAGATGAGTTTCATCAGAGGAGATGTAACATCAGATTAGCTGTGGTATCATCTGGTTACAATATCAGGTGACAAGTATGGTTTTACGTCTCTGGCCTCTGATCATTGGGATACACTTTTCAAATTAGTAAGTACACTCAAAACCTTTCAACTTCGGAGTGTATTTAAGACTAGGGTATAGGGCCTAGGCAATCATTTCGCTTTTTCTCTTGACTGCCACAAAACCCCTTTATGCCCCGTCCCAATGACTATGCCAACGCACCAGATTAAATCTGTATCTTGCCTTTCTTTGTGGCCATCGGATTTAATCACTGTGCAAAATGTCAATCAATTCAAATATTGATTTTGTTCCCTAATTTAATTTTAGTATTACACGCGTTCACACTTCATTTATTACTCGAGCCACGCGTATTACCCTATTTAAATCAAATTTTCTTACAATCTGTCTTCTCACGTTTTCATACTTTCAAACCCTAACCTCTCTCTGCAAGGTTCTTCCCCTCTCTCTCTCTCTCTCTCACAGATATGGCTCCCCCGTGTAATTTTGACCATGAATTAATGATGAAGAAACTGAAAACGGAGATGGTGGTTGACTTCTACACCACCAAGAACTCGTCTGCTCTTGCTATTTTGGAACTATTGAGGAGATCCGGAGTTGAGAAGTTGATCTCCACCATTCCCAGAGATTTTCGTACTCTTGACGGTTATGCGGCACAGTTTTTGGTTCGCATGAAGATCAATGAAGACCATATTTCTACAAAGATTGACAGGGAAGATTTGGTGTTTTCCAAGCATGATTTATGTGCCCTGTTTGGAAACATTTCGGCGGAAGGAGTGGATCCTTTAACCTACAAGGAGGATGATATTGTGGGTTCCTTCAAACTGTTCGCTCGTTCCTCTTGCCAGAATATCATGAAGGGATTTCTGGATAAGAATCTGAGGCAAAAGTACAAGGCACTTTTTGACATAGTTGTTAAGGTGTTGATGTGTGAAAATCACAGTACAGATGCGATCTTTAATGGAAGAATGACGGCGTCCAATGCAATTGGGCAGAATTCTTTTGGGGCGTCTTGAGGAAGAATAAGGCGAAAGTTAACAAGGAAGCTTGTCCTTCCATTCCAGGGGAGATGCAGTTTTATTTCACTGCTAATGTTTCGTTGGGTACAAAACTTACCTTGATTTTGGACTCCTTGCTTCCAGAGAAGAGATGGAAGGAGTCTTGGTGCAAAGGATTTCACAAGTCTAAGGTGCTATTCTCTAAGGATGGTCCCCTTCATGGCCATCCTGACTTTGATGGAGAAGAAGCCATCCCTGCCCCTCCTCTTCAGGCAGTACCCTCACCTGCAAAGGGGCAGAAGCAGCAGCCAAGGCAGAAGGCCCAGAAGAAAGCTGCTGGTGCAACTGGTTCCTCAACCATTGCCTTTTCTGGTTCCTCGGAGGAGGACCAGATTCCCCTTCTTAACATTCTTAAGAAGAAGGGTGGTGATGATGATGAAGCTGTTAAGGCTGGGGCAGCTAAGCGGAAGAGGCCGGTGGAAGCCAAGAAGAAATCTGCCAAGAAGCCAAGGACTGGCAGAAGAGCTCCCAAGAAAACCCTTCTGGTGGATGAGCCATCAGAGGAAGAAGAGGAAGAGGAGGTTGAACCTCTTAAGAGGAAGCCCAGGGCCAAGAGGGCAATTCTACAGGATCCTGACTCTGGATCTGATCTTGGTGAGGCCCTGGAGAGAGCTATTAATGATGCTTCCCAGATTATGGAGGATTCTCCAGAGCTCGTTGTGCCTGCTGGTGTTGACCCAGCAGAGGTAAACCCTTTCTTATCCTCCTCTACTTCCATTGATCTTGTCTCCCCCTCTACCTCCCCACCAGATACCCAAACACATCCCATCTCATCTGCTCCTGGTGTTCCTTCATTCTCACCAGAGCAGACTCTCCCAGACACACCTACATTCTCTACCTCAACCATTCCTCAAACACCCTCTCCCCCATCTTCCCATATACCTCTAAACACAAACCCCTCTCCCCCACCTTCTGTACCAGAGGTACCCTCAACCTCTTCTGGTGCAGAAATCCCCCCTCCAAACACTTCCACCTCCCAAATACCTCCTACACCTTCTGTACCAGATATTCCATCATCTTCTGGTGCAGAGCAACCCATTCCTACACCCTCTACTTCACAAAATCCTAACCCTCCCCAAACCCATACAGACCAGGACCCAACCATTTCTATGGCTCTGGGATTCGTTGGCCCTCCCCCTTCTCCTACCTGTTTAACCAGCGATGATAGTGAAGATGAGGAAGCTTCACTTGAGCCTGCAGACTTAGCACCTTCCTCCTCTGCCTCTGGGCCCAAACCATTCACTTTCTCATCTGCAGAAATGGGTCCCATTAGGCAGAGTATGAGTGTAAGTGCTCAGCTCTGGCTAAGAGAGCATTTCCCAGTTCTTCTGGAGCACTTACCACTTCTGGCAGACCTTACTGATGCCAAGGTCTGGAGCAAGCCCAGACTTGAAGATGTGGAGGACCTATTGATGTTGCTTGAGGAAATGGGTCCCTCCAACTTCACTGCTTGGGAGATTGAGCTAAAGCAGAGGATGAATATTCAGAACCCAGCAGAGCTGGAGACTCCTGGTGCTGCTAAAGTCTTGATTCGCACCCTGCTCATCCAGAGAGGAGTAATGCTCACTCCAGAGGGCCCCACTTACAAGTTTGGTCCTCATTTTGTCTTTCCTCCAGAGCTATATTCAGATGAGGAAGCCTTTGAGATGTCTCCTGCTGTGCTCCAGAAGATGAAAGTTTTCTTCAATGAGCAAATCATGCAGATTGGGCGCTTTTCAAAAGCTATTCAACATATGGCCCCTGCTATGATAGAGCACCAGATCAAGCATGAGAGGAGAATCTTTCTGAAGCAGTTAAAGTCTTCTCTGGCAGAGATAAAGGCTTCTTTTAAGGCTAATGGCTTATTTGTCAAGCTGGATGTCATGCATAGCCAGAAGCAGCTACATGAGCATGTGCTGGAGCAGTTGAGACCTGTCTCTGTGCTCAAAGTGGAGATGGCCAGCCAGATGATTCAAACTGCAAAGCTGAAAGACTCCCTCCAGGAGATGTTGGAGAAGCAAGAGAGACTTGTTGCAGAGTCTAAAGCTTACCTGGAGGAGGCCAAGCAGCTGCGTGATCTTCACTCTTCCTCCAACACTGCCTTGCCTGATCTTATAAGGCAGGTAGTGGAGCCCCTCCTTGATGAAGTTAAAAAGGGGGAAGAGAAGGCCAGAACTGATCTGGCGAAGACCACAAATGAAACTCTCTTCAGCCATGGAGCTCGTCTGGACCTGCTGGAGAATACATTGGCCCAGGCTGAGTTGCAGAAGAAGAAGAAGGAAGAGCTCAAATCCCTTTCCATGGCTAAGCAGCTTGCTGCAGAAGAGGAGTCCGAAGCAGAGCAGGATCCAATTTCCATCTCTGGACCTGCTAAGAGGAAGATAAGGAAAGTAAAGAAGAGCTTCCTTGAATCTGTGGTTGAAGAAGCAGAGAAGAGATTCAAGGAAGAGTCGCCTGAAGAGAGGCAAGCAAGGATAAGGAAAAACATAGATGAAGAGCAGAGGCTCCGATATGTTAGAAGGCAAAATAAGAAGAGCAGAGAAGCTGGCATCACTCCTGGTGCTAGTGGATCCAGCCAGAAGAGAAAAGGGCCTGTTGAAGTCATGAACATCCTCCCTCTCAGGACAGAAGGGTCCTTTGACTCAACTGTTCCTGTGCCTTTGATAGAAAAATGGAGAGAAGCCAAGACTCTCTGGTTCATTCAACATTACATCCAGAGACCTCCACCAGAGGATGATGCTCTCATCAACAGGACCTTCCATTCTTGGATGCAGGCATATGATGCAGATCTGTACAAGCAGTTGATGGATTCAACTATTGAATTCAACCTGGAAGTCACTGCTCCTGAGTTCCATTTTCTCAACACTCCAATGGCAGGAGACCAGGTTGATTGGGCTGAGCTGAAGAAACTGTACAAGACCAAGGTGTTGGCAAACTTCACCCCATCATCTTTTGCAGAGTTGAAGGCCATTCAAGACAGGTTTCTTGACTGGTTTCTGGTGCCCAAAGACAACAGAAGATATGCTTAGAATAGGACCAGAAATGCATTGTAATCTGTATTCTTCTTTGTCCTTATTATTAATGAAAATCTCATATCTTCTCTGATCAAAAGACAACCTCTTGTTGTCTTAATTGTTTGCCTGATAAGATCTATTCTAAGGTCTTATCCTTTATATGTTTTCCTGCTTAAAGTATTCTTTGTGATCAGTTCTGGTAGTGTTTTAACTCCATCAAAAAGGGGGAAATTGTTAGGATAAAAATTGTTAGTTTTGATGAGTTAAAACAAACCAGAAGATGTAATAGGACCATCTGGACCTGTTAGCCAGATGATGATCTAGATTAGGACTTAGTCTAGGGGCAACTGCCAGACCAGAAGACTTCACCAGAAGAGTCACCAGAAGACCCCACCAGAGGACTTCACCAGAGGACTCCACCAGAAGACTTCACCAGATGAGATCTGACCAGAGGCAGAGGACCTTCCCCAGACCAGACGAGTCCGGACCAGACGAGTCTGGTGGAACAAAAGATGCTCAGTTTGATCCCCTTATTCTACTGAGTATTCTGGTTGTTCACCAGATAAGGACCAGAAGACACTGAGGTTGCCTGGTGTCTGGTCTTGCCTTCTCTATTGAGAATCAGAGTTAGGCAGAGGAAGCTATTGACCGTTGGTGATTCAAATCAAGTCAACAAGATCAGGATTGGAAAGTATTTGAAGATAATCAATCCAAGGATCCCACCAACCCAATCAATCAATTAGGGAATTGATTGATTGAGGCTTCCTTATATAGAGGATCTGATTGGATTAGCCCTCCAACGGCTAGCCCTAATCCCCTCTATATATACAAGAGTGCAGTTCAAGAAAAAACTCTAGAGACTCTACACGCGCACATAGCATACTAAGCTTTTTGATCACTACGCATTTGCACTCACCGTGTTCTTAATTACTCATCCAACTCGTAAGGAGTTTATATACTCAACCTGTTCATCTTGTTAGACAAGGTTGGAGTAAGTTTGTCTTTAGATCGAAGTTAGATCTAAAGAGATTGTAAGAAGGTGCTGGTACTTCGGAAATTCCAGTAAGTAGTGAGTTTGTTGGTTGGATAGTGAGACCCCTTTGATCAAGGGAGAGTGGACGTAGGATATTCAGATCCGAACCACTATAAATACGGTGTTATTTATTGCTTTCTTTAATACCTGTTGTTTATTATTTGTGCTCTTAGAAAAGATTTTCTCTAAAGACATTTTGGTTATAAAGGCTTCCGCAATTAATCTATCTAGTGGGACCAACAAGAAGTAACCTAAGTCTAAGAATGCAAGGTGAAAGCTCAAGATTCTAAACCCTAATACTTTACCCTAACACTCGACTTCACTAATCCACTAACAAGTTAATAGATTGTGCTTAATTAATGAGACCCTAATTTAACTAAGGTGATGCGGTCGTCCTCCTTCGCTAAACTGGTAGATGAATTAACCCTTCCTAAACCTTCTCGTTAAGACTACTAATTGTTATTGAGTGATGCAGTCGTCCTCTCTCTAACACTTTCGTACTAAATTCAAAGGTAAAGTTAAGATTAATTATAAGAATTCATTAACTAAGAGAATTAAAACTAACGTCACGAATTACCCTAATTACATACCCACATCCGACTTCTACGAGTTCATCCTACCCTAAGCATGCAAGGGTTTTAGCCGGACATGGCTTTAACAAACATAAAAGCAATAGAAAAAACAACGAACATAAACGTAATGAATTGAACGAAGAAAATAAGAAACATGAACTAGGGTTTTAAAAGAAAATAAATACTAAGAACTGAAATTTAATTAACTAAAACGAAGTTTCAAAGTGTTTAAAGAAATCAAACTAACGAAAAGAAACTAAGAATTCGTACGAAAAACCTCAACAAAATGTAAACGTAAACTTCCTTCTCTTCTTCCTCTCCAAAACTAAGTCTAAATCTAAAAGTTATTTCTAAAGTTCGGGGATCCTTCAAAACATGTTTGGAAGAGGTATATATATGCACCGGGTCGAAACGGGATCTCGTGGGCCGAAAAAAAAAATCTGGAAAATAGGCCTCGGAAGCGCTCGAGCTGTCCCGTTCGAGCGGGGCGCTCGAGCCTTTGTGGTCGAATGAATCCATAGCTCGAACGGGGCGCTCGAGCTATGTTGCTCGAGCGGTTCCATAGGTCGAATGATGCGCTCGAGCTGTGCCCCTCGAGCGGCAAAAATGTTCTGTAAGTTTGGAGTGCTCGACCTACGTTGCTCGAGCGAGGTGCTCGAGTGATGGAGCTCGAATGGCCCTCCTTCCTTGCAACTAACACTTTTCTTCTCACGTACTAATACCAATCGTATTTCTTCGATATCTTCTCATCCGGGCATCCGTTTGAGTCGATTCAAAGTCCTACGAACTCCATTTTTCGTCCTCGATTCACCTATGAATATCAAAGAGATAAATTCATCAATGTATAGAAATAGTATTCATTTGGCTCTAAAAACTCAATAAAATCGACCAAAACTAGGGCGTTTCTAGCTACGAATCATGACAATTTCACGCCTAATCACTTACAGCAGTATTGTAAAGTGTAAAGATATACCCTGTTAAAGATCTTCTGGTATCCAAATTAGCAGCAAAATTAGAATCTACAAATCCTTCCAATGGACTCTTCTGGTCAGTCCTCCTCTCAAACATCAAACCCAGATCAGATGACCCTTTGAGGTATCTGAATATCCATTTCAAAGCTTCCCAATGTAATCTTCCAGGATTAGCCATGTATCTGCTCACCATACTCAATGAATAAGCTAAGTCTGGTCTGCTGCAGACCAGAGCATACATCAAGCTTCCAACCCCACTTGCATAAGGTACTTTCATCATAGTCCTCTTCTTTTCATCAGACTTTGGTTCCATTTCCTTAGATAATTTGAACTGTTGTCCCAGAGGAGTTGACACAACTCTACTCTCATGCATGTTAAACCTCTTCAGGACCTTCTCAATGTAACTCTTCTGGGATAAGAATAGTCTTCCAGCTTTTCTGTCCCTAAGAATATCCATTCCAAGAATCCTTTTAGCATTTCCCAAGTCCTTCATATCAAATCTAGCACTTAGCTTCCTTTTGATACTCTGAATCTTCAGAAGACTCTTACTGGCAATAAGCATGTCATCTACATAAATAAGAAGATAGGCTATCACATCATTACCTTGCCTTTCTAGGTATACACAAGTATCATACTTGCTTCTTACAAACCCAATGGATAGCATAACTTCATTGAACTTTTTGTGCCATTTTCTTGGACTTTGCTTGAGGCCATACAATGATTTCTTGAGCAGGCACACCTTCCCTTCTCCCCCTGGTTCAACAAACCCTTCTGGCTGGTGCATGTGTAAACTCTCAATAAGATCCCCATGCAGAAAAGCTGTCTTAACATCAAGTTGATGTAGCTCCAAATCTTCTTGAACCACTCTACTGAGAAGTAATCTGATTGAACAATGCTTAAAAACAGGTGAGAAAACCTCATTGTAATCAATTCCTTCCCTCTGAGTAAATCCTCTGGCAACTAGCCTGGCTTTAAACCTCACATGATCTTTCACACCAGATTCAAGCTTCCTTTTAAACAACCATTTACAACTGATTAGCTTCTGCCTAGGTGGCTTATCAACAAGAATCCAAGTATGATTCTTCTTAAGAGACTCCATCTCTTCTGTCATGGCTGTAATCCATGACTCCCTATCATCACACTCAAGGGCTTCCTTGTAGCTTTTAGGTTCTTGGTACTCTATGGCTTTTGCAGTAACAAGTGCATAGGAGACCAGATCCACACGGCCAAACCTTGCTGGAGGATGTATTTGTCTTCTGGATCTGTCTCTTGTCAGACTATAATTTCTCAAGTCTGTTTCTGGCACTTCTTCCTCCTCTTCTGCAGGTGCACTATCCTCATCTGATGACACATTCTCTCCTGTTTCCTGCTCTGGTTCAGAACCAGATGCACTATCATGTTTATCATGATCAGGCTCCACCTCAACTTGAGTAATTGGCTCAGAAATAACACCATCCATCTCTTCAGCTGATGATCTATTATCACCTCCACCAGACTTGTAACCCATCTGTGATTCATTAAACACAACATCTCTACTGGTAATACACTTCTGGTTCCCAAGCTCTAAACACCACAGCTTATACCCCTTACCACCCTTTGGATACCCAATGAAGATACATTTTAAAGCTCTAGGTTCAAGTTTGTCTTGCCTCACATGAACATATGCTAGGCACCCAAAAACTTTCAACTTTGAGTAATCTGATATCTTTCCATACCAGACCTCATCTGGGGTTTTAAACTCAATAGCAGATGATGGCACTTTATTAATGAGATAAACAGCTGTGTTAACAGCTTCCTCCCAAAAACTCTTAGGTAAATGAGCATCAGATAACATACACCTAACCCTTTCCAGAATAGTTCTATTCATTCTCTCTGCTAGACCATTCTGCTGGGGGTTTGAAGGAACAGTTTTATGCCTAGTAATACCCTTCTCCCTACAAAATTGTTGAAACTCCTCTGATAGGAATTCAAGCCCATTATCAGTCCTTAAGTGTTTGATAGTCCTGCCCCTCTTATTCTCAAGTTCAATCAACCATTCTTTGAACTTAGAGAAGGAATCACTCTTCTGTTTAAGAATGTAAACCCAAACCTTTTTGTAATAATCATCAATAAGGGTAAGGAAATACCTTCCTCCACCATGAGTGGATACCCTTGCTGGTCCCCATACATCAGAATGTATGTAATCCATAACCTCCTTGGTGGTATGCTTCCCTTTCTGGTATGCTTGCTTCTTTGATTTCCCAAGAACACACCTCTCACAGAATTCCAGCTTACATATCCTCTTCCCAGGGATTGCTCCCTTCTTGGATAACTCCACCAGGCCCTTCTCACCAACATGTGCCAATCTCTTGTGCCACAAGTTAACATCAGAAGACTCCATGGTAACATCAGCTGATCCTGTTACAGTTCTTCCAATCAAAGTATACAAACCATTCTTGATCATACCCCTCATAACAATTCTTCCAGACTTGGTTATTGACAGAATTCCTTTTTCAGTCTTGAATTCAAAGCCCTTAGAATTCAGTGTGCCAAAAGAAACAAGATTTCTCTTCAACTCAGGAACAAACCTGACATCAGATAAGATCCTATCAACCCCATCAAACATCTTGATCTTGATAGAACCAGATCCTTGCACTCTACAGCTCTCATCATTACCCAAAAGAACAAGACCTCCATCAATTTTCTCAAGATCCAGGAACCAGTCTTCATGTGGACACATATGAAAAGTACACCCTGAGTCCAGGACCCACTCTTGACTTAGTCTCTCATGACTAACCATCAAGACCTCTGCACTATCATATCCTTCAACATCCACAACAGCTGCATCTCCATCTTGATCACCTTGATTGTCTTTCTTCTTTCTTTCAGGGCAATTCTTTCTCAGATGACCTTCCTTATGGCAAGTGAAACACTTTCTCTTCTCAACAAAATCAGATTTCTTCCCACCCTTATTCCCTTTTCCACCATCCTTCTTCTTGGACTGAAACCCCTTCTTCTTCTTGGATTGAACATTCAATCCTTCAGCAGGCTTCTTCCCATCAGTTTGGATCTGTAGAAACTTGGTTTTCAGGGCAGTTTGAACATCATCAAACATCACCTGATCTTGTCTTCCAAATAACAAGGCATCTTTGAAAATTTCAAGAGACTTAGGTAGGGCATTCAACAACATCAATGACTTATCTTCATCATCAATTGTAACATCCAAACTCTCCAGATCATCCACCAATCTGTTGAACTCGTCCAACTGATCACCAAGATTCTTATCTTCACTCATTTTGAAGACTTGAAGCTTCTGTTTCATGTATAACTTGTTCGTAACAGACTTGGTCTGGTATAACTGCTCCAACTTATTCCAGATCCCAAGAGCGGTTTCCTCCTTCGATACTTCCCTCAATGGCTTGTCTCCAAGACACAAGATAAGCGCACTGTGTGCCTTCCTCTTGTTCTCCTCCACCTTCTCCGGATTTGTTCCAGAAGCCACCTGAGCCGGTGGCAACAAGGCTTCGTACAACCCATTGTGTACCAGAAGAGCCTTCATCTCGATCTTCCATAAGCTGAAATTGTTCTTCCCCGTGAACTTCTCAATGTCGAACTTAGTTGCAGCCATGATTGCTTCCCACAGACGGCGCCACTTGTTAATCGTTTTGGATTCACAAGAAAACTTGTTTCCGGGAATCGGAATATGAAAGCAATAAGAACAAAATTGAAATCACACAAGAACACCAGATTTACGTGGTTCGGAGATGAATACTCCTACGTCCACGGGATCCGAGAGGATATCTTCGCACTTAGATAAGAATTGAAAGTTACAAGTTACAATCACACAATCTCACAGTGTTTGCGCTCAAAATTGATTCTCTCTCTTCTCTCAGCTGAGAAACCTCTTTTTATAGATACAGAGATTGGAAACGAACCCTAGATTCGATTCAGTTGTAACAAACTCAATGCAAGTTAGTTATCCAGCTGGCTAACGACTTCAATAACCGCCATAGTTGATTCAGTTAGAACCGCCTTCGAATTAGCTTCAATTTGGTGTACTTTGCGAATAACGGACTTCAGGATCAGATGACAAGACCTCCTCTGGCTCTGGCCACTTACATCAGATGACCTCTGGTTCAGACCTCCTCTGATAGACCTCCTCTGACGTCTCATCTCCCAGACTCGTCTGATCAGACCTCACCTGATGGACCTCCTCTGATAGCTCTTCTGTCTGACTGCTCTGGTCAGACTTCTCTGGTCAACCCCATCTGGTCCATCTCCTCTGGTACCCCAAATTTACTAATCTCTCACGGCTAACACTTTCCCAACTTAGCCTCCTATTGAATCAAGCCCAGCAGATTACATACTTCACATATGACACTCCACAATACTCACCTCTACCAAGTAATGAGGTTGTCATTTGTTGATGTTAGATCAAATTTTTAGGAGTGAATTATGAAAATCCTTTTAATTTTATTATCTCCTCCTTATTTGCTGCAATATACGGATGTAATTAGGGGTGTGTGTAAAATAAGTCATTTAATGATGTAGTTTCTTGTTACCATTTATCCACTTTATTAAACTTAAAACATGTGTAATATTGTAGAATGTGTGAGTGTTTCTTTTTTCGGGAGACCATTAACTAATTTTTAAATGTGATTACGTTTTTTCTAGATTTAGGAAATAGATCATGAAGGTCAATTAACGGAAAGAATTATATGGCACACAAGAAAGACTGCAACAATATGAAATCAATAAAAAAATGATCAATTTTAAAGACCAGCCACTTGAGCAACGTGTAGAAGTGAGCATTTTGAAAGATCAATTGGACAAGTTTATGATTTTTTTTTTGGCAGAATATACTGATTGGCATCTAAAATGTTTACAAGATTAGGTTATTTATACCAAGTAATTTTAATTTGATTTTTTAATATTTTAGTCATATAATTTGAAAACTTTACAAGAGTTTTTTTTTTCCGGAGAGTATCATTATTCAGAGAACAGAAAAGGAATATCAAGAAATAAGAGTTGCCAGGATAATCTTTATGTTGATATTTTGGTCAGAAAGGTATGCAATGCCCAAACCTATAATTCACACCTCAACTATCATGGTTGATTTCTTCCTCTTTTTATTTTTCAATATTAGTCGAGAAAATAAAAAAGATAATATTTATCCTATTTAATAAATTCATTATTCTATCAAAAACTAAATGCTTGATCCCTCCATCTACTCTACTAAACACACGGAAATGATCACATGCCATCGGTGGACATAATATTATATACTCACCGCGAATATGTTAATGACACATAAGCATGAGGTCCACTATTATTTTAATTAATTGTTTATATTTGCTTATATGTCATTAACACATTCACGGTGGGTATATAATATTATATCCACTGGTGGACATTTGATAAATTCCGACTAAACGCAATAAATAAATCTGATAATATTGAAGCTTAATTCCAAATATTCATTGTAATACTCTGCAAAATAATTAAGAATTTCTTCAAGATGTCATTTGGTATGGTAGATACGTACATAGGTTAGTTTTACAAATGTAAGCCCTGCCACTCATATCCGTGTGGCACATCTTTTCAGTATGTAATGTGGTTTGAGAAAATATAGGAAACAATTGATGAATGTAATTAATAATTTCAATTTCTTTTGCATCCTAAAGCTAAGACTTTTAACCATTAAAATCACAAGTAATATTAACATCAACCAATTTGATTACTCAACAGTGGAGATGCTGATATTAGTGAGAAATGATAAACAAAGATCATGACTTTTCATTCATTTATTTAGGTAGAAAGAAGATACTGAAATTCGTTGTTGATACATTACACTTTTGGATGAAGCAATTCATGCAATCTGACCGGACTAAGATGTTTTTGTGAACATATTCTAACATACATACACACAACTAAGCATTAATCAATGACTATTTCTGAAGTTTCCATTTCTGATGCAACATTCTCTTCTGTAGCTTTGGCAGCATCCACGATGCGGCTTCTTGGAAGCCGTACAAACCGCGTTGCAATGTTGGTGTTTACTTGGACAACACTTCCCTTCTTGGTTGTCTAATGTTTTCCCCATGTCGTTATCATTCTTGCAGTGACTATCTGGTGAAGAAACCTTACAACTTGTACTCTGATCATGTTTCACTGTTTCATCACAATCCTCCGATCTCTTTGGTCCTAAACCCTGATCAACTTTGCTAACTGTTTTCTCACTGTGTGGATGAAAATGACTTTCATGATCATGTCCATTCATACAACTCGACTGTTTCTCGTTTCCATGATGGTGTGCTTCCAAGTCCTGATCTACCTTACTACAACATTGATGACCCTTCTCTATTTTTGCACTCTGTTGATGAAAATGACCTTTGTGTCCATGATCCGAGTGCTTCCCGTTTCCATGGTTGTGTGATCTAGTTGATTCCAAGTCCTTATCGACTTTGCTACAACATTGATGACTCTTGTCGGTTTTCTCACTGTGTGGATGAGAATGACCTTTGTGCCCATGATCTTCGTGTTTCTCGTTTCCATGATGGTGTGGTCTTTGTGATTCCAGGTCCTGATCAACTTTCGTACAACACTGATGAGAATGTGAATTTTTCTTCTTTTCAGATTTGCTGCATTTGTGTGCTCGGTTTGAAGTTCCTTTAAGCAGTAACATACTGTTAAAGATGACCAACAAGCATGTTCCAACATCAGCAAGGACGGCAGCCCAAACGAGGGGATGGCCAGCAATGGCTAATCCCACAATTGCAGCCTTGGTTGAAATAGATAGTACCACATTCTCAATGATTTTTCTTCTAACTCTCTTTGCAATGCGGAGAGCTTTGGGTATGCGTTGAATGTCGTTTGACATAAGTACAATGTCCCCGGACTCGGTTGCTAGAGCTGATCCTGATACACCCATGGAGATCCCAATGTCTGCTGTGGCTAAAGCTGGAGCATCGTTGAGACCATCGCCAATCATGGCTGTGGGGCCCTCTTTTTGAAGCTCCTTTATCACACTTGCTTTGTCCTCTGGTAGAAGCTCTGCTCGAATCTCCTCCAAACCTCCCCCTAACTGAAGTTTTTTATACATTAGTAATTGTTCAATAGTGGTGAATTTACACAGAAATTGACATAGAATTCTTTTAAGGTTAGTTCTATTCATTGTTAAGTATTTTCATTTGATTGTTTAAAAGTTGTTGGTTTCATCTACCTGCTCTTGTGCACGCTTAGCAGCTCCTTGACAATCTCCAGTAAGCATAACAGTTTTGATGCCCATGGACTTTAGTTGTTGTATTGCTTCCTTTGCTCCGGTGCGGCATACATCAGAGACACAAAAAACAACAGCTACAGACGATCCCAAGAACACGTAACCTATAGACTTTCCTTCTAAATCCAGCCCTTCTAGCTTGGGAACTACATCTCATCATAAAACTTGTGTTCAATTATATAGAATCTCAAGATTTAAACAAGTGTGTTCATTTGGAAAATGTTATATTTGCTTCTCAATCTTCATTTAATATTTATCCCTGACAATTGCAGGACATTATATTTTTGCACATTTAGGTCAAAGGAGAATTACAATCTCACGTGTCAGCTCACATATTTGATCTGTATATGCGAAAATTGAAAAATCAAGACCTACCCAAAAACACCCATTTTGAACTAAATGTGGGGAAATTAAAATTTAGGGTTGATTCTATATTAAATCCCGATCTCAATTTAATCATCATTAACTCATTAATTTTTCAATCCAATACATGGTTTGTATTTTCAACAAAAGTTTTGACTTGTGAGGGTGCTATAGTGCTTGGATTGAAAACTTCTTTTACATGGATGAAATCGATGCAAAGAGAGCAAGAGAAGTATCCGGCACTTGGTTAATAAAATATATTATTTTTTAAAAGCGTGTACTAAATTGAAAAAAATAAAAAGGTGATAAATTTTCATAAAAATATTAAAAGTCGTGATTAAATTGAATTTGAGTTTAAAGGTCATGAATTAATATAAAATTAACCTAAAATTTATGGATCTATATAGCCGAACTAAAATTTAATGGTCTTTGGAGGTGTCCGCAAACACTACTAGCGAGAGCAGAAACACTTAATTTTTAAAAAATTTCTCTCGCAACTTTAGCTTTTTAGAGGTGTTATAAGTAGAATTTACAAATATGCACTAAATATGTCAGACTATATATATATATTGTCCAACAATTCCTATTCTTATAATTAATGTCCTATGAAACTTAGTACCAATTTGGTGTATAGTGTATTCACTTAACAGTTGAGATTGTCTATATCGAAAAGTATGATTTGATTCTACTGAAAAATGTGTTTAGATTACATTGAAAAGTTTAACTGAAAACCGATTTTCAGTGTAAAATTTTCGGTGTAACTTAATCATACTTTTCAGTGTAAACAATGTCAACTGTTGAATGAGTGTACCATGCACCTGGTGCATATGAGAGTGTGCGAGCATAGAGATCGAGTGTTTTACCTATAGTGCACCCTGCTCTTGAAGCAATTTTCAAGTTTCCTATATACAACTCAGTGTCTCCAAATCTTCCAGAGATCCCTTCCCCAGGAAAATTTTGATAATTTTCAACTTTGTCAGGCTTTGGCTCAACTGCATGTCCTCTTGCATAATCAATTAAAGCAGCTGCCATCGGATGGCTTGATTTGGATTCAATGCTCGATATCCTTTGATTCATATTGAAAATATAAGGAGTTAGAAATATAATGGTGACAACATTATTATTTGAGCATCAATAAAAAAAAAAAAAAAAATGATACCAATATAGCAGGTCCTTGAAGCTAATATCATCCCGAAGAGACTTGAAATCCGCCACCACAAACTCTCCTCTAGTTATGGTCCCAGTTTTGTCGAAGGCTATGATCTTAATCTTGGCAAGAGTCTCAAAATGTTGGGCGCCTTTAAATAGTACGCCTAGTGTTGCTGCTTTTGACAGCGCGCAGAACATTGCAACGGGGGTGGACAGAAGAAGCGCGCATGGACACCCGCTTACTAAAACAACGAGAGCCAAGTGGTACCATTGCTTCTTATCACCAACATGGAACGCCAACGGTACCACGGCCAGAGCCCCCGATATCACCACGATGCCTGCATATAGTAAAAAAGAATCGGCACATAATTTAGTATCAAAAATTTTAGTATGACAACGTAATAAAAATTCTCAATGTATATACCTGAATTCGTAGACAAAAAAAAAATAACTATTATGCTACCAATATATCATGCCGAACAAAGTATACAAAAAAAATGGTTCATATATGAATCAATGAAGGATATTAGTTATTATTATTATTAAAGAGTATTAGTTGTTTTCACTAAAAAATATTAGTTATTTACTCTGAACAAACTAAGACTTTTTAGTAAAAATAACTAAGACCCTTTAGTGATTCATGTATGAACCAATTTCACTTTACACATATAAAATGGTATCTAGTATATAACGAATATTCGATATGATATAATATGTATTTTTAATAAATCGAAATTTCGGTATATCAAAATTCTTGGTACGTATAAGTATGTTTTTTAAAACAAAGAAAATAGGTACAATACATGACATGATTCGGTAATTTTTGTATACATACCGAATCACCCATACACATGATCATGCAACAATGCTCCAAACACACTCACTCACTCACTCACCTGGTGTATAGTACTTAGCACACTTGTCCAACAATCTTTGAGTCCTCGACTTCTTGTTCTGAGCCTCTTCTACAATCTTTGCCATTCTTGCTACCGCACAATCTTCTGCCATAGCCGTCGTCTTCATAGTTATATACCCTGTAAAGCGAGGCTATCAAAATCGAACCATGAGGGGAAAGCAAGATGAAAAAGAAGGAAGGATACCATTAAGATTGATGGTGCTAGCCCAAACAATAGAGTCTTTTTGCTTGGTCACGGGAAAAGATTCTCCTGTAAGAATCTTCTCGTCGACTTCACAATCACCTTCCACGACCACTCCATCTATAGGAATAACTTCCCCAGCTTTTACAGCTAACAAAGTGTTCAGCTTCACTTCATCCGCATTCATTTCTTCTCCGGTCTCAGCCAAACTGGCTTTCTGTGGCACTACGCTAACTAAAGATGACATAACTGCAGTGGCCTGCATCATCAAAAAAAATCTACTTCATCTTATCAATTATCAAAGAAATATAAATTTATGATAGAATTTCATCTCATCTAAAAGTTCGAACTTGTAAAGAGGTGTGAAATTAAGATGGCAAAAATTGCTCTCGTCAAGAATCGAACACACGATCTTTGTCAGAGAGTGAGCCTTTTGGCTCTGTTACCATGAAAAATTTCATCTCATCTGAAATGTAAATTTAACTCATTTAATTATTTTCCTTACAATTTAATTCCTATAACTTAGGGTGCTTGGATATGATATGAAAAAACTTTCTTTTTATCAATTTACTCCTGGAATGTGTAATTTTAATCCTAGACATAAGTAGTTTTCAGTCAATTTTGAAATTCTAGGGGAAAAAGTTCTAAAATTGGACAAAAAAAGGTTAATGAAATTGGACACTCTAGAACTAAAATTTAAAAAAGTAGAATGTTAAAAAAAAAAAAAAAAAGTGAATCTACTGTAAATTTCAAGGTGTATATTGATATTAATTCTAAGACCAAGGGCGGAGCCTCAAAGTTTGAATTTTTATTTTTTTTATATGGTAAAAAACTATTTTTTTGTTAGTCAGTTCACCAAAAATCGAATCGAACATATGACTTTATTTTTGTACTGAATTTATTCTAGTCTACCGTACTTCTTTGTTTAACACATATATACCTTATGACTTGCCCTTGATTCGAGCCACTCGGATATTGTGAATAGAAATACGATAGTCGCAGCTTCCCAGTAATCGCCTAAAGCAATTGATCCAGCAACTGCATGTTGAAATCAAGGTCCTTAGAAAAGCTAGCTTGTAAAGGAACATATTGATTAGAATATTTTACAATGTTAAGTTGCACGGTAAAAATCACGATAAAATATAGTGTGAAAAAGGTTAATACATGAATCATTGTAAGATATTAATTATTTTCACTAAAAAGTATTAATTGTTTTAAGTGAAATATAAAACAACTAATACTCTTCAGTGAAAACAATTAATACTCTTTAGTGAAAACAATTATTATCCTTCAGTGGTTTGCTCATAAAATCCAAATACATGTAATGCATTGGAGTGCAAACAAGAATCACTCTTTATTAAATTGATGTTGAAACTTTATAATATATTTAATTTTAAAAGTGTGTTTAATATCTTTACCATGTGAAAATTAAAAAAGAATATATAAAAAAATATTATAGTAAATTAATAAACTAAGTAGACAATTCGTGCACACAATTCTAATTTCTAATATATGCATAAAAGGAGAATCGTGCCTAACGAGTACGTGATTTTCCCTCCCAAACTTCCTTTCTACTTTAGAAATAAAATATGTTGCCAAAAGAAGCTGACAAAAGCGACACAAATATTTAAAGTCAAAAAAGTTGAAATAATGCTTTCATTATCATCTTTTACGCAAAACTTAATAATTATGTACGTCCATTTTGTATGAGACGATAAAATTGTTTATAATTAAAATATTGACTCATTAATATTTTAGTAAAAATAAATATTAATTTGTGTTGTTTCATATAATAGGAATGATCTCATACAAATTTTTGCTTAATTATTTTTCAAATTTATTTTAATGTACCAAATTAACCCCTTTTTTCATCTTTAACATGTAAACACATTTCTACTTGTAAGTACAATGCGACGTAGATATGGAATTTTATTCACATTTTTTGCCTTTCCTCGAACTACTCAAAAGCCAGATAAGATATATGTAAGCAAACTCCAATGCCTTTATATATGATTTGTTTATTTGTAGGTCCTAATAGTAATATATTAATTTGGTCCTATTTATATACCCCCAAGATTGCTTGAGGTGTTAACACTGAAAATTGTTTTTAGAAGTATTTTTTCTGAAAACTGTTTCTAACTAATTTTGAGAAAAAGTAATTTTACAAGTAATATTCGATGTTTTAAAACACTCCCTAAATTTTAAAATTTCCAATAAGTTTTTTCTTCACCATCGTTCATTACTTTCACATGTATCTTTCATGTAGTATTCATAAACAACCAATTATTTTATATATAAATCACACAATATTTCATGATATATACTTTATTAATTTTATATAATTTTTTTAGAATCTATCTTAAATAAATTGGTACAATTTTTGTAGTTGGAGTGAGTATATATTGAAATGGTTTGCCTCTATAGTGGGAATGAGTATATATTGAAATGATTTGCCTTTATTTATGATTGTTTATTTGCTGGTCCTAATAAACTCATAAGCTTGAAAATGACTCGTTAACCTCGCAACCACATAAAGAGAGTGTTTGCAACGACTTGTTTTAGAAAATTTAGATTGACTAAAATAATTGCTTTTAACAATTTTAAGTGATTTTGAATTATTCTTATATAACTAAATATATTATTTTGTCGTATAACTCAAGTGTATTTTTAATAGAATTGATTGTTTCACTGAACAATGATAGTTGTTTGCACTAAATAATTATAGTTGTTCAACTAATATTGTTCAGTTAAAAAAATAAATAATATTTAAAAATATATTAGAATTGCACAATAATTCTGTTTCACAACTAATTTTAAATATATATTCATAATTCTAACCTTATTTATATAATTGTGAAAATTCTACTTTTAAGGACAAACTGTACACACATTTTATAAGTGGATTTTTTTAGCAAATACTTTTAATTTAGAAATTTTCGTCAAAAGCACTTTAATTTTAAACACAATCTTTATCAATTTTTTCCTGCAAAATCATTGAAATGTGAATCGGACATCCATGTAAAAGGATAATGGAAATAACTTTTCAATCCCTAACTTATGATGTACTCAACAATTGCAAAACACATCACGCCAAACACATTAAATTATTAATTAATCCACATATACACACATCAGCTTCAATAAAAAGATTTAATAATAAAAACTTCTTCAATCAATGACATCACAAAGGCACTTATAAATTCACTTTGTTAGGCACCAAAAAACTAAAGCGAGATGGACCCTATTATAAAATTTCACTATGAATAATAATTTGCACACTACTCCCACCATGTATTTGCTCTTTTCTCGCCACATTTTCGTATTTTTAAATTTTGATAATTCTAGCTCACATTCCAAATGTATTCAATATATAAAAATGAGATAAAATACATCTGCGATGATATTTGTATCATAAATATAACATATGTATTCAATATATTTTAAATTTTCTGAAAGACAAATTAAAATAGAGGTAAGATGATGCATCATGGATATGATTAAACATTTCAATTATGAACAATGTCCGGTAAAGATGGGTTTTTATTTTGCTCTTTGAACTCGAATTGCCAAAATTTGTAAATGTGAGATTCTCTTTAAACAAAATAAACAATTGAGATTAAATGCAATGTACTAAAAAGTAGTGTTTTATCTGCAATTAAATCGTTTAAATATGATATTTAATCCTTACTCACTTTGTCACATTTAATTGTCACTAAGAATGATCCACACAAATTAAGAAAAAATCAAATAACAATAAATATGTGGGTAATGGATAAATTTACCTTTTTTTGTATAACCAATGGAGTAAACTAACTTAATTAATGCATTATATCACAAAAAAAAAAGATAGAAGGACAAAATTGGAATATGTATATAAATGCTGCATACCATTTCAAGAATTGGTGATGTAACACTTTGATTAATTATTATAGCCATCAAGCAAACAAATAATAAAATACCTGTGATTATAACAAGGATGTTGATGTCAAGATTGAAATTGCGTAGGGCTGCATAAGCCTTCCGGAGGATGGGCAGAATTCCGACCGCAACTGCTACAAGAGCCAGCCACTTTAGAGGGGTATAAACGTAATTTAGAAATGACAGCATAAGAAATACGCCGCTTGCAATTGCGTACGGACTCGGCCATCTGTTCTTAAAATCCGCGTATCCGGATACCCTAACATTCGCTTCCAATCTTGCTTGGTTTAGTGCCTTCACTGAAATACACAACATATAAGTATAACAACACCATTTAACCTATTAAAAAAAGTGAAATCATACTCTTTATCATTTAATTTATGAGTAATTCTAGTGTGCATTTGGAACATTAAATTTAAAATTTAAACACATAAGTATATAGTTGGGTGCATAATTAGAAATTGTGTTAATTGAATTGTTGTTTTCAGTGTTCCACCCAAATTAAAAACTCATCCAATTCACATTAATATTTGTATGAAATAAATAATATTCCCTTTTATAGGTTATCAATTAATATTTTTTTGCCTAGAAATATTTATATTTATATTACAATATTAATTTTTAATGATAAAGATCCTATCATATATATAGTTTCTCAGATAAAAGTCTTTAATGACTGAATAATGATCTTTAGTCACAATATTTTCATTAAAAATTATTTTTCCATCACAAAAAACTTTTAACTAAAGAAATAATAATGACATAATTTTATCATTCAATATTTGTTATTTAAAAATAGGACAACTTTAGAAAAAGAACATTTAATGTCTTTCAAAAATTAAAAACCACAAATATTTTGGAACAAGATTTTCAGGTAATGCGACAATTTAATAGAAATGAATGGAGTAATTAAAATGAAGTATGACCCTGATTATTGGCTAGACAGTGAATGGAGCACTAATACTTAGATGTGGCTTTTTAAATGTTCATTAATCCTGTTGGTTCTTGTCTACGTCAAGATAACCGGCAGCCACAACCGCAACTCCGGCGTTGATTGGACGTAACTATTAATTTTTGGAATCACATTATGTAGTTTAATAAATTAAGATCCAATCGAAGAAATTAAGAAAAGCAACTAAATTAATTTCTCTTTTTAGGTGACACGTTTACCTTCCACTCTTCTTTTGTGGGTGCGGAATTTTAGTATGCATGTTCTTATTTTTCACAAATCAGTTTTGAGATGGTTTCGTTAAATTAGTTTTATCATGCACTTGTTCAAGATTTAAAGGTGGAAGTTAATTTCTTCGTACAATTTATTTTATGTATCAATAGACATTTCATCTTATGGATTTTTAACACATGAATCTAAAATTATGCAAATTTGTGGAATATATTCTAGGCATAATGCATTAAAAAAGACCTCTAAATTCATCAAATTTTGTTTCGAAGACCCCTGAACTATTTTTTGTTTCAAAAATTCCCTAAACTATCAAATTTTTATTTTGAAAGATCTCTAAACCTTTTTTTTTTTTTTGTATTAAAAAGCTCTTAAAGTACATAAATTTTATTTTATAAATCCTTTTTTTTTACAATCCATTAATTAGGACACATTTTGTGGAATTCAGTTTTAACAACATCGAAATCGGTTGATTCTTCATTTTTAAATGAAATACATTAAACTAACTCTGCAAAATCCTTGAATTTTCGTGACCGGGGCTCATGAAAAAAAAGTTAATAGTCTAATATTTTTTAAAAACAAATAAATAATTAAGGGGTCTTTCAAAACAAAAATTGATAGTTTAAAGGTCTTTTGTATTTTTAAAATGTTATCTTTATCGTCACTGAAAAAATTACTCATGATATTACTGAAAAATGTATTTAATAAAATGTAACTTTTCAGTAATAACAGGACTAATTTTTCATTAATAATTAGAATAACTTTTTTTTAAAATACAATTGAGTTGCACGATAGACTTAATGCACAATAAACTTTCAGAATTATGAAACAGAGAGTAAAACACAAAGAATGGCACATATGGGAAGGGAGAGAGGGATTGAATATATACAATTAAAACAAAATTAATATATAATACTTACCAATATCAAGGTTGGAGATTAGGAGAGAATCATGAAGCACAATGACCGTCTTTGTTGGGACGACGACTGAAAAATCTTTAACCCCATTGAGAGAATTCAGAATTTTTTCTATCAAGGGTACTTCTGACGAACAACACAGCCCCAACACATCAAAGTAGCTTTTTTCAACCTTCTCCTCCATAATTTGTACAACTACATTAATTTCAAAACAAACTTATATCAATATTCAACCTGCATTTTTCCTCCCACTCAAATAATAATTATTTAAGCTGTTTGCATGTGTTGATTAAAGCAAACAAGAGAAAGAAAGAGGGGGCTAATAGGGGAAACAAAAAGTTAAGAGATGAAAGAGAAATGGGTGAAATACTGTTGGCGGATTCAAGGGAAAGATTAATTTGTAACACAAGCAGAATCGTCTACGCATATGTTCTAAGGAGGGAATGAATGATGCATATATATAGTTGAGAATCAGTTGGGATTTAATTAATACCGTTCCATCCCACTATATATTTTTTCTTCTTTTTTGGTTGTTTTTCTTTTTGAAAAAATTAATTTTTTATTTATAAATAATGGATCACACACTGATTTTTGTATAAAGTAATAGGAGATTGTGTAAAAATAAATGGTGATTGTTTAAGAAAATATTAATTTATTAATATTGGATATTGTTTTTAATTTTTAATAAATGAAAAATAAATTGTTCAATATAAAGTAAAATTTATACTTTTTTTTTTTTTGCTTATTAATATATGTTATCCCCGGATTTGATATAATGCCCACCGGTGGGCATAAACTTATATGCCCACCGCGAATGTGATAATGACACGTAAGCAAATTTAAGTAATCAATTAAAATAATAGTGGGGCCCCTATTTAAATTTGCTTACGTGTCATTATCACATTCGCGGTGGGCATATAAGTTATGCCCACCGGAGGGCATTATATCAAATCCGATGTTATTCCCATCTTCCTTTTTTTTTTCTTTGTTATAAAAATATATTGTTAAAAAATATATATGATGAGCTGCATGCTGATTTTTCTACAAAGTAAAAGTAAAGGGTGATTATTTAGGATAATATTCGGTTATTAATAAATGGAAATTTGTTTTTATTTTTTAATAAATGAAAAATAAATTGTGGGATATGAAAAAAAAAGTAAAATTTTTTATAGGGGAACAGATGAGACGGGGGATGGGAGGGAGTAATATTTAAAGCGGAAAGGAAAAAAAAAAAAAAAAAGAGATTGGAATCCACATGTAAAATGCACTATCTAGACACACATTGTTAAAGGGCATATGTGCTTTGGTGTGTGTGAGTCCGAACATGAAATTTGTGCTACTGCATTCTAATTTTATTATTATTATTATTTATTTATTTATTTTTTAGGGAGAAGCTACAACATTTTAACTTTTTAGGCTCCAAAAGCAACTTTTTCTTGTTGGTTTTCAGAGTTTTTTATTTTTTATTTTTTTTATGAATCTAATAATTTAATGGATTTCAGTTTTGATATTTAGGTCATATATATTACTCCCTCCATTTCTTGTTCGCTGCGTTTGTTTCGAGATGTCTGTGCGTGTAAAAGTCATGATTTTATATTCACATTATGTAAAAAAAATTATGAATAATAAAAAATAAATGTTTATTTTGTAATTTTAATAGAGTGAAATTTTATTTTATGTCAAATCATATGTAAAAATAAAATAATATATATAAGAATAAAAGAGAAAATATGAGTGAGAGAAAAATGACATGGATAATAAAGTAAATTGTATTGAAAATTAGTAATAATATTTTTAAATTGTACAATTTAACTTATATTGGGAAGAGTAATAATAAGTTTTATAGGTGTGGAAGGGGAGGTGAAAACTGGATTTTAAATCTCTAACTAGAATTGGACAAGAATCGGAGAGTCGTAGTTTTGTCCAGATGAGTCTCAAAATAAACACAGTGTTTATGTATTCTATTTTATCCATTCACATACACGCATGTTATCATTAAATAGAGTATTAAAAGACTATTATTCCTTTATTAGATTAATATATATTACAATAAATACTACTTCCTCCGTCCCGCTATTAGTTTCTTATTTTGTTATTTTCATTCGTCCCACTATTAATTCTCATACCTTTTTCGAACATCGAATAATAATATTATCTTCATATATTTTATTCATATTCACTCATTTAAACGCTTACATTTTATTATCTATACTTAATTACTTTTTTTAGATATTATGCCCAAAAACAACGAGAAGTTAATATCAAGACGGGGGAATACTTCATATGTTCAAAGTGTCACTTACCAAAAATAATTGGTGAAAAGTGATGTATCTTATTGACGAGGGGTTACAATATTGGTGGAAAATGATGAATTTTACTGCCCAGGGCAGAATCAATAAATAATAATTGAGTAACTCTCTTGTGCATTTGGTGTATGATATATTTACTCAACATTTGATCTTATTTATATTAAAAAGTTTGTTGCAATTATACTGAAAAGTGTGGTTGGATTACACTGAAAAATTTACACTAAAAATTGAACCACACTTTTCAGTGTAATTGAAACAAACTTTTCAATATAAACATGGAAAACTGTTGAGTGGGTGCACCGTGCACTTGGTGCATATGAGAATTTGTCATAATAATTAATATTATTATTGGTAAATGTCATTTCTAAACCTAATCAAGTTGCTCCATAACCCATTTTCCCTTTCTCCCTGCTAATACCGTCACTTAATGGCAAATTCATTATATATATGTCCATTTTCCTTCCCTCCCGGCTAATACCGTTTTTCCTCTAACCGATTTTCCTTTTTTGTTCACATCCCCTGAGAGTTAATAAGCATATTAATGGCAAATTCATTATATAAATGCACATTGTTTACGATGCAATGCATTCCAATATTATCATTAGTATTCTTTTTAAAAAGAAAACTGGCTTTAAAACTATTTTAAGCATTAAAATTGAATTCTTAAATTTACTAGTATATTATTGTTAGGTAACAATGGCTACCGTAAGTAATATATAAGATTCAAATTTTTTTAAGAAAATTATTTAATATTTATATATAATTAGAAAATAACGAAAATCACCAGTTTCACAACTATGGATGTTAAACGGATTGGTCCTAACCCATTAGGGACAACTCTACAGGATTGCGAGCCTAAACAGTTTTGGGTCTTACCAGTTCATTAATATCAGACCACTAACACTCGAAACATAACCGTAACCCTAGCAATCCGCGGGCTAAACGGGTCAATAACGGACTCCATAATTTTTTTTAATATAAAATATAGACTTGTAATTGTAATATGATACCATTTAAACTTAAAATTCAAACATTGTTAAAAAAAATTCATGAAAATTACAGTTAAATATTGTTCATAAAGTTCAAGCATTAACAGTTAATTCAGAATTTAATATAAATATCTCAAGGCTCTTCAATTTTCGGCATTCGATCCTTCCTTGGACAATGAAAAAACATCATCTGAAATATATACAAAAACATAAATTAGTTATTAATTATGTAAAATAAATTATCTATAAAATTATTTTAAAATTATTTTTGTTCTCAAATGAAGTGGTTGTTCTCTTCTTACTATTGTTTTGATTTCGTGTAAGCCCCATAAGGTAATAAGGTAAGGATTAAGTAATTAACTAAAAAAAAGACTTCCGGGCTAAGTGGACTAGCCTGATAAATCAGTGGGCTAACCCGTTTAGCTCAACAACTAACCAGTCCGAGCAACAAAAAAAAATCAGTTTTAAACGGGCCACTATATACTCAGATCTAACACTGTATTGTTCAGGGTAAAACGGACTGGCCTGTCAGCCCGTTTAACATCCCTATTCATAATACCATCAAAACATAATTATTTTCTTCTCCTTATATTATCAATTTAATCTCAATAATTTTGTATTGAAGTAGTATGCTAAAGGAAAAAAAACAAACTTTACTGTCTCCATGCTCCATCTAAAGTAACAGTTCCGTTTAAGGTAATTAACTTTAATGGGAAAATCATCGATTTCATACCACAATTATGTATTGATTCCACGCATTCCTTTGGGCCCAACAAATGATGAAGGGCACATTTTCAAGTTCATTCGAAAATAATTTATCAATCGTGTTTGTTTTGCAATGACAATAAACAAGATTCAATGACAAACAATTTTTAGAAGGTAGGAATTTACCTCCCAGAACATGTTTCCTCTCATGGACAACTTTATGTCACGCTCTCAAAATGAATTTCTAAACATGATACGAGAGTGTTGAACAAATCCAGCGAGAAATATGTAACAAAAATATTATATAAAAGGAGATTTTGATGTAAAAAAAGAAAAGATTTTAAAACCGTGAAAGAGAACATACTTTATATATTTCATAATAAAAAATTATTATACACAAACAAAACTAATACACGTACAAACTAAAAATGAATATATTGTAATCTACAACAAGACTCTTTAGGAAAACAACAAGCAAGATTCTCAAAAAACCAACTCTGGAAAAACACCCTTAATTAAATAATTTTTCAACAACAAAATCAAACTTTTAGCCTTGTCAATCTATCAATTAATGCTCTAACACAAGCTTACAAAACGCCCACGTCCACTACACAAGCCAAGAAAACAATAATCTGTCTTCTCTCATAGGCAGCTTCAAGTCGCACTCTCAATAGGAATTTCCAAACATCATACAAGAAAGTTGATCAAATCAAGCAAAAAATATGTAACAAAAAATATTGTATATAAAGAGATTCGGATGTTTAAAAAAATGTTATAAAAAACAAGAAACACTACAAAAAAAATACTGTTTTGCGACGGAATTAGCGACGGAAAATCCGTCGCAAACAGTGTTTTGCGACGGTATCTGCGACGGACACGTATCCGTCCCTAAAACAGCCGTAGCTAATTTTTGCGACGGATTTCGCCTTCCTTCGCAAATTAACGACGGACAAATCCGTCGCAAAATCGGCGGGTCAGACCCGGCCGGGTCACACAGAATTTGCGACGGACAGTATTCCGTCGCAAATATTTCGGGTCAGACCCGTTCGGGTCAACAACATTTGCGACGGCCACATTCCGTCGCAAATGTTTATATATATATTTTTTATTTTTTTCTGTTATAATTTGCGACGGGTTGTTTTCCGTCGCAAAATTCAATATTTGCGACGGAATTTGGCCGTCGCAAATTACCGAGCCTATACAAAAAAAAAAGTGGCTCGCGTGGTTCGAGCCCGGGCACCCGAGGCGGCCGGGGCGGGCGCGGACCACTGGGCCAACCGGCCCATCTCTTTTTATATGCGGCCCACCTTCTATATTAGTCTTATTAGGCCTTGAACAATTAATCCATTATTTGCGTCCAAGGGGAATCGAACACGGGACCTCTTGTGCAAGAGGAGGGGGCGCGCGCCGCTAGGGCACAAGCTACTTTCGTTTATTTTTATGCAATTAATTGTATATGTATTCAAATTAAGTTATTTTTTTTTAATTCACCAAATTAATTTCTTTTCGTATCTAAGTTGTTTATTAAAATATTTTGCCCAACTTTTTTTTTATTTTGTAAAATTATTTATTTCGACTCCCGCTTAAATTTATAATTCGTTCATTTGTACGCAATTAATTGTATATGTATCCAAATTGACTCATTTTTTTTCTACAATTCACCAAATTAATTCATTTTCGTTTCTAACTTGTTTTTATAAATATTGGGGTCATTTAATTTTTATTATTTCTGTAAAATTATTTATTTCGACTCCCGCTTAAATTTATAATTCATTCATTTGTACGCAATTAATTGTATATGTATCCAAATTGACTCATTTTTTTTCTATAATTCACCAAATTAATTCATTTTCGTTTCTAACTTGTTTTTATAAATATTGGGGCCATTTAATTTTTATTATTTCTGTAAAATTATTTATTTCGACTCCCGCTTAAATTTATAATTCGTTCATTTGTATGCAATTAATTGTATATGTATCCAAATTGACTCATTTTTTTTCTATAATTCACCAAATTAATTCATTTTCGTTTCTAACTTGTTTTTATAAATATTGGGGCCATTTAATTTTTATTATTTCTGTAAAATTATTTATTTCGACTCCCGCTTAAATTTATAATTCGTTCATTTGTACGCAATTAATTGTGTATGTATCCAAATTGACTCGTTTTTTTTTCATAATTCACCAAATTAATTCATTTTCGTTTCTAACTTGTTTTTATAAATATTGGGGCCATTTATTTTTTATTATTTATTTCGACTCCCGCTTAAATTTATAATTCGTTCATTTGTACGCAATTAATTGTGTATGTATCCAAATTGATTCGTTTTTTTTTTCATAATTCACCAAATTAATTCATTTTTGTTTTTCACTTGTTTTTATAAATGTTGTGTCCATTAAATAAAAGTAAATTCAAACTAATAAATTCACAAAATTATAAATTAAAGTAACAATTCAAAAATTAAATTAAAGTAACAATTCAAACTAAAAAAAAAATTGTACTTCATAGTTATTAAAAATCAAATTTTTTTTAACAATCGGAATTAAATCCGTCTTCCTCTTCATCCTCGCCCAGGTTAACAATCGGCGACATCGATGGCTGGGTCGGCGGGAGCGGCGGCATCGGTGGCGCAGGCATTTGCGCTCGTGGCATGGAATCAGAGGCGAATATCTGCCACCACGCCTGCATGGCAGCTGTATACGCCTGCACCTCGGCCCGATACCGCTCCACCTCAGCTGTATACCGGTCGTGCGCCTCTCGCTGCTGTCTCTCATACTCTTCATTCTCTCGCTGCTGCCTCTGCATGTTCTTCATCTGCTCCACCACCGTGGCAAGCTACCTCTCGACCTCACTGGGATGAGAGTCGATGGAAGACTGAGAGGAGGATGAGCCTGAGCCACGAGGTCGGAAAAAGTTCTTTCCGAAGCTGCCCAATCCAGCGAACCGCCCCTTTTTAGCCTTGACGTTCTTGAAGTACAATTCATTTTGAACGTCAACAGAAGGCTGTGTGGGGGGCATCGACCCCGACCCCTCTGCCGTTTCCTCAGGCTGAGGCTGGGAGGCAAGGTCCTCGAGCATCTTTCTCTGCAAATTAATTATACAAAAAATTAAATAAATTGAACACAAAATATAAAATAATACTTTTAATTTTAAAAATTAAAATAATACTATTAATATTGAAATAATACTTACGTGGATCTCGGTAGTACGGCCGTAGGTAGACTTCCCAGTCTCCTCGACGAGTGGGTGGGCGAGCTGCAATCTCTCAAAATGAGAGGGCTCGTGTCCTTGCTCCGCCGCCTAATTATAAAAAAAGATAGTAAAAATTAATACCACTCATAAAAAATTAGGAAAAAAATAATATAAATTCAAAAACTACAAAATTAAAGACGAAACTTACAAATCTCAACCCGTGCTCATAAATGGACCGATAACCGGCCCGATGTCTCGCCATCCCTTCTCCATCAGGGTCACTACGCCGATTCGCCTTGTTTTTCGCCGACTTCTCTTGGAATTCAGGGGAATCCCAGTAGCAGAGGAATTGGTCCCAAATCGGCCGGTTTTCACTGTCAGTCCCCAGGTCGGTCGCCTCTCCCTTCTTGTACCACTTCTCCCTCATTCTAAAAAGGAGGTCTTTGTACCTTTCCGCCGCATATTTTTCGAAATTCTTCCACATCTGGTCATCGTGCTCCGGTGCCCATACACATTCTTTCTGCAATTACAATTTAAATGTAAATATATGTTTATATATTTGATATTAATAAATGGTGAATTAATAAATTAAATTAATACCTTAAATTCCTCGAAGTATGTCCTTTTCTTTGCATCAGACACTAGCCTCCAGGTGTAAGCGGTGGGCTCGAATCCACATCCAAGGATGGGCCGGGAAACCTGATTAGTAGCCTCATGACCAGGAATCCAACTGTAAAATTAAAACTTCAAAGTTAGTAAAATAATTAGGTTTTAATTAATAAAAAATTTAGTATAAAATATTAAAACTTACGTTGAACCATGTGGCTGAACAGTCATCCGTGGTTCAACAACCGGATGCTGTCTGGAGGAGGATGAGCCCTCAGCAGTCTGCTGTGAGGAGGAGGAGCCCGCACCAGGCTGTGTAGAGGTCTCTGATTGAGACCTCGGTCTGAAAATAGGTGGAACCACGGGTCTCAGTGAGGCCCGTCGTCTCCTCCCTCCTCGCTCTCCTCGACGAGCCTCCTCATCCCTCGGAGGCTCCTGACTGCCACTGCCACTGCCTTGTCCGCTCATCTATAACAAAATTCGAAAAAAAATCAATTCGGCTCTACAATTCAACTATTTCTAAACATGCTTTTAAATTAAATTAAAATTCGATCAACTAATCTAATTCAACTAAAATTAATTCTACACTTAACAAATTCAACTATTTCTAAACATGCTTTAAAATTAACTATTATAATTCAAACAATTCAACTAAAATCAATTCTAAACTTAACAAATTCAACTATTTCTAAACATGCTTTAAAATTAACCGTTATAATTCAACTAATTAATTCAACTAAAATCAATTCATTTCTAATATAATTCAAACAATTCAACTAATTCAATTCTAAACTTAACAAAAATTAATTATGCTTTAAAATTAAATTAAAATTCAATCAACTAATTAAATTCGATAAACTAATTCAACTAAAATCAATTCATTTATATATAATATAATTCAAACAATTCAACTAATTCAATTATAAACTTAACAAAAATTAAACATGCTTTAAAATTAAATTAAAATTCGATCTACTAATTAAATTATAATTCAACTAATTCAACTAAAATCAATTCATTTCTAATATAATTCAAACAATTCAACTAATTCAATTCTAAACTTAACAAAAATTAAACATGCTTTAAATTAAAATTCGATCAACTAATTAAATTATAATTCAACTAATTCAACTAAAATTAATTCATTTCTAATATAATTCAAACAATTCAACTAATTCAATTCTAAACTTAACAAAAATTAAACATGCTTTAAATTAAAATTCGATCAACTAATTAAATTATAATTAAACTAATTCAACTAAAATCAATTCATTTCTAATATAATTCAAACAATTCAACTAATTCAATTCTAAACTTAACAAAAATTAAACATGCTTTAAATTAAAATTCGATCAACTAATTAAATTATAATTCAACTAAAATCAATTTATTTTTAATATAATTCAAACAATTCAACTAATTCAATTTAATACCACTTAAAAAAAATTAAACATGCTTTAAATTAAAATTCGATCAACTAAATCAACTAAAATCAATTCATTACTAATATAATTCAAATAATTCAACTAAAATCAATTCTCTAAACATGCTTTAAAATTATATTTTAAACGGTAAAAATGAAGAAAACTTACGGTTTATTTGTAGAAGATGACGAAACGAGAACTCGGTGGGGACGGATTGGCTCTACAGCGACGGCACCCGACTTCTCCTTCCTTTTCCTCTCTTTTTCCTCTTCTTTTCTCTCATTCTCCATCTGTAAAGCGGCGGTTCTGTATAAATAAGTGGAAAAAAATTTGCGACGGACGCCTGTCCGTCGCAAATTTTGCCCGTCAAACGCAAAACGACGCCGTTTTTCACTGTTTTGCGATGGCTTTTCCGTCGCAAATCAGTCAACGCAACATTTCCCAATAAGACGCGTAAAACGGTTCGGATTTGCGACGGAAATTCCGTCGCAAATTAGTCAATTGGCCGTTTCCCGAAAGGTCGCGAATACAAATGTAAGCTTTGCGACGGCTTTTGTTCGTCGCAAATACAAAGTTTAAAATTGCGACGGCCTGTTCCATCGCAAATCAGTCAAACGGGTCGCTTCCCGAACGGTCACCTTTAAACGGGTATGTTTTGCGACGGAATTGCCCGTCGCAAACTCAAAATTGAAATTTGCGACGACCTTTCCGTCGCAAATGTAGCCGGTTCAAGACGAAGGCGGTGGGCCCTAGTGTTTGCAACGTCTTTTCCATCGCAAATTACTATCATTTGCGACGGACTTCCTAAGTCGTCGCAAATTGTCGTTTTTTGCGATGGCTTACAAAAATCCGTCGCAAATTCACTGAATTTGCGACGGAAATTCTGACCGTCGCAAAAAACCCGTCGCTAATCTCCTTCTTTTTTGTAGTGAAAGGAAGCATTTTATGAAAAAAGTCATTGTAAAAATTTATGATACATACAAAAAATAAATACTTATACAAACTGAAACATGACAACCACACTTGAATTTTAAAAATAATGTATAATAAAACAAGTAAAATACCCTTTAGCAAAACAACATACTAAATTTTAAAATAAAAACAAACTCTTGAAAAACACACTTACGGAAATTAGTTTTCAATGACAAAAACAAACTTATTTCTTCACCTCATCAATCTATCAACTCATGCTCTCACACAAAAGAGCAGAACACCCACGTCAACTAAAAAAGTCAAGAAAAAATCTCTTCTTGCCTGGGCAAGAAATGCCCAAGAAGAATTACCGTAAATTAAATCTCCTCATTGCAATATTTACATTCTATAATTTTGCAGTATTTAAGATATTAACACAACAACAAAATATTGTGAAATACCAACGAATTTACTGACGGAATTTCGTTGGTAATTCTAGTTAAATCTCTTCTTGTCACAAAATTTACCGATGGCTTTTAAATTCCGTCGGTAATTACTAACCGAAAATTGAAAATAAAATCCATGAGCCCCACTAACAATATATATATACATATATACATACACCCATAATAATAAGATGATCTTAAATAGGGTCAAGGAGTTTTGAACCTAGGTAGGCAAAGCACATAGCCACCAGGTCAAGATGGCAATGGGGCGGGTTCAAACCCGAACCCACATTGAACCCATCCCACGCGGCGCTTACCGTGCGCTGACGACCGTCCCTTCGCCGCCCCCGCGTGCCTCCGTGCACTGCGTCGAGGCGACGCATGCCCTCCGCATGCGGCGTTATTCTCCCCGGAATTTTGTGAAACCCTAATCTAATTGCGATTTCATTTTTAAGATATCACAAAATTCTAATTAATTTATTTTAAAATTCTTAAAATAGTTCGTTAAATTTCATTAATATACATGAAATATTTAGCCTCATGAATATGCATGTCTATTAAGTCGTAAATTTTCCTTGAAATTATTTTCATGTGATTGTCGTTCATAATAAATTATTTTGCATGTATCTATGATTTAATTATCTTACATGCATTATTTCTCCCGCACATAGTTTATTTCTTTATAGTCCGCATATTATGCCCGGGTAGGCGGCGCTCGGTACTTGTAGGACCGTAATTTATGTTTTGGATGGACGACGTCCAATACTTGCTTCAATGTGCTCTAGAATAATCAAATAAATTCTTATCCCTCCGTTGTTAATTAATTTGGTCACAACTCTTACCATGTCACTTTAAAAATTATAGTGAATAATGTTTGATATTACCATGAAAGAATTCGATGAGCTTACTCTCGATGGTAATAACTACCTGACATGGGCGCTAGATGTTGAGATTCATTTAGCCTTAAATGAGTTGAGCGGAACAATTATCGAAGGTTCGAAATCCACTAATGCCCAGAAGGCGAAAGCGTTGATTTCTCTCATGAATCACCTGAGTGAGGAATTTATTTTTCAGATCCACATTCAGGGACCCCGAAATATTGTGGAAGTCCCTGAAGGACCGTTTCCAATAACAAAATGATATACTCCTCCCTCCGGTACAATACGATTGATTGAGACTTTGTTTCCAAGATCTTAAGTCTATAACGGAGTACAACTCTGCTTTGCAATGTATTGTAACCCTGTTGATGCAGAACACTCTGTCGACATTCCACGGTAGCAACCTTATACTCCAGCAGCAGTATAGGGACAATCATATGATTGGTCGCAAACGTGGAAGGGGGGGAGGGAGTAAGATGATATGGGCTAAAGGCCAAGGTCGTAGTACATCCGGTGGTCACAAAACCTCGAATTTCGCTCTTTAAAAACCTGGAAATTAAGAAAAGATTGAGCAGTCCTGCTACAGATGCGGATGCAGAGGCCATTGGTCTCGCACGTGTCGCACTCTCAAGCACTTGGTTGAGGCTTATCAAAAGCAGCAGAAGGACGACAAGAGGAAGGCCCCTAGAGTCGAATCTCACCATGCCAGCTAGGCTTGGCAATGGGGCAGGGAATCTCCGATCCTCGCGGGGATCCGCCCCGAACGGGGCGGGGAATCCCCGAAACAAACGGGGACGGGGGCGGGGACGGAGATAGTATTCCCCGCCCCGCGGGGATCCCCGCCCCGTTCCCCGCGGGGATCCGTATTATTTTTATATAATTAATATATGTATATGTTTATAATATATAAATTTAAAAGTAAATTATAAATAACTATATCATAATTGTCCTACTCAATTAACTATTTATTTTAAAATTACATCTATATTTATTTTAATATTATGTTATTAGTTTCATGTTATATATAATTTCACTTTAAAACATATATTAACTAAAAATATTAGAATTAGAGACTCTTCAAATTGCTTAAATTAATTTTTCTTAACATCAATTTAAACTAATTGTTGTTTATGATTAATTTTTATACTATATTATATATTTTTTTATTTTAAAAAATGAGATAAAAAAAATATCTAAACGGGGAATCCCCACGGGGACGGGGATCCCCGCGGGGCGGGGATGGGGGAGAAAAATTCCCCGTTTATTTCGCGGGGATGGGGACGGGGAATCCCCGACTTCGCGGGGAGGGGGATGGGGAATGACATCCCCGGCCCCGCCCCGCCCCGTTGCCAAGCCTAATGTCAGCCTGCCTGAAGCAGACTTTGACCAAGACAACACGATCCTCTGGGCATCGAGCTCAAGGACTTTGGAGATGATGAGTGATTTGTGTATTTGATTATTTTAGTACTTTATTTTTTGATAAAACAATTTATGTTTTTGGATCCTTTCTTTCGGATACTTTATTTTATGGATGATATTATGTTTTAGCTTCGATGTGTTTACCTTAACGTTGTCCATTAAATTTACTTTGATATTGCTATTATATACATGACTAGTAAACATATCAGCTATTAGGTTTGAGCTATTTCCTCTGGCATGATGGATTGAGATTATGATTTATGTTTGGTAGATAGCGCCACCACTCATACAATCTTAAGAGATAGGAAGTATTTTCATAACTTGGTAGAACGTAAGGGGGGTATAACTATAATAGCCAATGATAGTATGCTGATAGTGGGCTCCGGAAGAGCTTCCATTATCCTCCCCGAGGGTACTGAACTCATAATTGATAATGCTTTATTGTTTCCACAATCTAAGCGTACCCTGCTCAGTTTTAGAGACATTAGGATAAATGGATATCACATTGAAACAGAAACTGAGAACAATACCGAATACCTTTTGATGACTATTACTCGAGGTAGCCGTAAACAAGTTATAGAAAAACTTCCTTCCTTCTCCTCCAGATTGTACTATTCCTACATCCAGCCGTCTAATTCCCATCTAGCTATGAGTATGAAATTCCATGACCTGAATTCTTTTAAATTGTGGCATCATTAATTAGGTCATCCAGGACAAACAATGATACGCAGGATTCTATCTAATTCAACTGGTCATAATATTTTGAATAATAGAATCCCTCATGTTGATGAATTTATTTGTGATGCATGTTCTAAGGGTAAGTTAATAGTACCCCCATCGCGCACTAAGGTTAGACTAGAGTCTCCGGTTTTCCTTGAGCGAATTCAAGGAGACATTTGCGGACCGATTCACCCAGCATCAAGACCATTTTATTATTTCATGGTCCTTATTGATGCCTCCACTAGGTGGACATATGCCTGTTTGGTGTCCACCCGCAATCAAGGTTTTGCGAAGCTCATTGCGAAAACTATCGAGCTTAGAGCTCAATTCCCGGATTATCCAATCAAGACGATTCAGATGGATAATGCTGCTGAGTTCAGCTCAAAGGCCTTTACAGATTACTCTATGGCCCTGGGAATTAAAGTGGAGCATTCGGTCCCCTACGTCCATACCCAAAATGGTCTTGTTGAGGCGCTAATAAAACGTATCAAACTTATCGCAAAAACATTGCTTATGAACTCCAAACTACCCACTTCATGTTGGGGGCATGCAGTCCTACATGCATCGCACTTAATACAAATCCGTCCAACTGCATATAATGATCATTCCCCCTACAGTTAGTGCGTGGGAAAGAACCTTGCATTTCTCATCTGCGTATTTTTGGATGTGCGATATATGTCCCGATAACATTACCAAAGCGGACCTCTATGGGCCCACAAAGAAAACTCGGTATTTACGTCGGATTTGACTCTCTATTCATCGTAAAATACCTCGAGCCTTTGTCCGGGGATCAATTAACGGCCCGGTTCGCTGATTGCACGTTCGATAAAGATTATTTCCCAGCATTAGGGGGAAATCCGAATTCAAAATTGAATGAATACCGGGAACTTACGTGGAATGTAAGTAATCTTCAGTATCTAGATCCGCGCACTAATCAATCTGAACTAGAAGTTTAGAAGTTCATTAACTTGTAAAATTTAGCAAATAATCTGTCAGACGCATTCACTGACCATAGAGGTGTAACTAAATCGCATATACCTGCAGTAAATGCTCCCCAAAGGGTTGAGGTCCCAAGCAAAACGAGTACTCATGCCCCTACACACCAAAAGCGTAAATGACCCTCAAGAGATAGTAATACACCTAAACGAAAGGCTAGCAAATCTGGCCAGTCGAATGTAAAATCTCTAGTAGAGATTCATCTAGATAATTCAAAGTCTCTAGGAGACGAGCGTCCTAGTGATGAAGCACGTGCATAAAATATTCAATGTACTAGGACCGTGGAATGACCAGACCCAGATACAATGGGAAATGAAGAAGGTCTGGTTGAGGTAAACGTCGAAGTCTCTGTGAACTTCACAAATACGGGAGAAACATATAATAGAAATATTACTGTCGTCGACGATATATTTGCAGCGTTAATTGCTCTTTTCATTATAAATGATCTAGATCCAGAACCCAAAATAATCGCTGAGTGTCGGAAGCGCTCCGATTGGGTTAAATGGAAAGAAGCAATTGATGCAGAGCTCGCATCGCTTAACAAAAGACAAGTTTTTGGCTCTATCGTTCGAACACCCGCGCACGCTATCCTCGTAGGATATAAATGGGTATTTGCACAAAAATGAAATGAGAACAATATTGTGGAGAGGTATAAAGCAAGACTTGTAGCTCAATGGTTTTCGCAGAGACCCGGGATTGATTTCGATCATACCTATTCTCCCGTCATGGACTCAATAACGTTTCGCTACTTAATATCTTTGGCAGTTAAAATGAATCTCCAAATGAGATTAATGGACGTAGTAACCACGTAATTATACGGATCACTTGATGCCGACATTTATATGAAAATCTCTGATGGATTTGACATTCCTCAAATGAGGGATAGTGAAAATCACAGTTTGTATAGCATAAAACTGCAGAAGTCGTTGTATAATTTGAAGTAATCGGGCCTCCGACTTAGTGAGTTCCTTCAGAAGAAGGAATACACATTCGATAAAGCTTTCTCATGCGTATTCACGAAGAAATCGCAAAATGGTTTTTGCATCATATCCGTTTATGTTGATGACTTAAACATAATCGGAACATGCAAAGAGATTGAAGAAGCCAGTTCAATCTTGAAAGCCGAATTCGAAATGAAAACCTTGGGTAAAACCAAGTACTGCCTCGGCCTGCAGATCGAGCATCTCCCAGAAGGAATCCTTATACATCAGTCGACCTACGTAGATAAGGTATTGGAGAGATTTCACATAGATAAATTTCATCCACTTAGCACCCCTATGGTTGTTCGATCCCTCGAAGTGGATAAGGACCCATTTAGACCAAAAGAAGATTCAGAAGAAATTCTGGGGCCATAAGTTCTTTATCTTAGTGCTGTCAGAGCATTGCTCTATCTCGCAAATTGCACTCGGCCGGACATTGCATTTGCTGTCAATTTGCTTGCGAGACATAGTGCTTCTCCTACAAGGAGATATTGGAATGGTGTTAAGCATGTTCTACGGTACCTCCAAGGGTCTCAAGATCTTGGACTGTTTTACCTTAAGAACCAAGACAAAGCCTTAGTAGGTTATGCGGATGCTGGCTATTTGTCTGATCCCCACAACACCATATCCCAGACTGGTTACGTTTTTCTCTGTGGTGGTACCGCAATCTCATGGAGATCGGTTAAATAAATTATGGTTACCACGTCTTCAAATCACTCAGAGATAATAGCTTTATTTAAAGCTGCACGAGAATGTATTTGGTTAAGGTCATTGGTAAAACACATTGGTGACTCGTGTGGTATCGCTAAAGGCGATACACCTCCCACCGTTATATTTAAAGACAACGCGGCTTGCATCGCACAAATGAGTAATGGGTACGTCAAGGGATACCTGACGAAACATATTTCACCTAAATTTTTCTACTCATACGAACTCCAGAAAAGTGACGTGATTACCATTCAAAAGGTGCAATCTAGTAACAATCTAGCAGATCTGTTCACTAAGTCCTTACCTACGTCTACTTTTGAAAAGTACGTTTGTGGTATTGGGATGCAAAGACTCAAAGTGTTGTTGTCTTTTGGGGGAGCGGTAACCCCGAAATGAATCTAGAAGATTTGATATAGAAGAACGATTACATTCCTCTCTAACTTATTATTTGGCCGATACTTAGCACGTGGAGTTTTTATGACAAGACATTTATGTTATGTCGTAATGTCCAAGGGGGAGTGTTGTAAATCTAGAAGATTTATTATTCCAAATCTAGAAGATTTGATGTGGACATTACTAATGGACCAATAACCCAATGGGTTTTATATCTTAGACTAGGGTTTTATTCTTATAAATAGACTATTGTATTCATAATTGTAATTACTTATACACAAGATCATTAGTGAAAACTCCTGGCTTGGCTCGCCCTCAAACGTAATCGTTCCCGACGAACTGGGTGAACAAATCCCGTCTTTTATTTTACGCACTTATTTACAACAATATCCATTCAATGATAGATTTTCAGCCTACCATAACCAAATAGCATATTAAATCAAATAATCAATACGAGGCTTCTTCAAAGAAATAAGCAACAAAACATCAATTAATATTTTTTTTAAAGCATCAATTAAATATATATTAAGACAAAATATAGAGTGAAAATGGTTCATACATGAACTATTGAAGAGTATTAGGTATTTTCACTAAACAATATTAGTTGTTTTCACTAAAAGGTATTAGATGTTTTTACTGAAGAGTATTAGTTGTTTACTGAAAATAAACTAAGACTCTTTAATGAAAATAACTAATACCCTTCAGTGAAAACAAATAATACTCTTTAGAGAAAATAACTAATACCCTTTAATAATTTATGTATGAACCAATTCACTCTGTACATACTCATATATTAATTAAGTATTAAAGTCAATTAATTTTTCTTTGTATATACTCCCTCCTGTATAATCTGAACTATTGTATAAAAGTATTATTATATATGTTAAGGTATATTTCATCCGTCCACAAAAAATAGTCATATTTTTCTAAACGTGGTTTAATGCGATATGTCGGAAGGTATTACGATGTATTCTGAAGTCCATTTTTTAATAAAGTAATCGTTTTATGAAAAATATGCAAAGTATGTCTTAGAAGAGAAAAAATATAATCCCTCTGTCCTTTTAATAGACATATACTTGTGTCCACTAAAACATAGTGAAATTGGTTCTTACGTGAATTATTGAAGAGTATTAGTAATTTTTACTAAGGAGTGTTAATTGTTTTCGTTGAAAAATATTAGTTTGTTTACACTAAATAAATAATACACTTTAGTGAAAACAACTAATACTTTATAGTGAAAATAATTAATACCCTTCAATGGTTCAAATCTTGTCATGTGTAACTTTCACTGTCGAATTTGGTTATGTTCAATCTCGTTCTTGAGTTCCTATTATAATTGGGGATTGTTCACCTTATTGAATAACTACAATTTTGTATGGATCTTTAATTAATGTTGTGATTTAATTAACTTGTATTTAGGGAAAGAAATGAAGATACCGTCATACTCTTTGCTATCTGTTTTATGTCAACGTCGATGATTGCAAATTTGTATGTATTTTATGGATTGCTTCTTTATTATATTTGGAAGAAGATAATTACTAATTACATAACTACCTTATCATTGATGATTGCTAAGTGCTATTTCATGATCCAATTATTATTTTTGTTCAGGCAAAGCCTTGTGAAACGAGACTCATTTTCCAAGGAAAACTCTAATTACAACACAATTATGATACCGGGTAAGTTTGTAATTTACAACCTTGTGTTTGTTGGGTCAATTGTCTACTTAAGTGGATCTATTCCTATTGAAATGGGTAACCTTTTGGAGCTGGAAAATATGTAAGTAATTGGATTTCTAATGCAGTAGGAATATGATATAAACATAAATTCATTGATTTTAAGAATATTCAGATACATTCAAACACAATTAACGTGTTAATATATTAATTCACACATGAATACTAAAATAACAATTAAAACACGATAAATAGATAAATCCAATAATTTCAATTTATTACACAATTAACAACGATTTCAAAACTCATATATATAATATCAAACAATTTGGAGAACCGGAAATATAATAACTAAATATAAATAAATCTAATTCTAAATAAAATAACAGTAATATAATTTTCTTAATTCTCCAAATCTTCATATAATTATCTGGATTGTTATTGCAATCTCGTCTCCATCAATTTCTGTATTAAATTTGATCCACGCTCGAACCTTTACAAATTGACAAAGTATAGAGTGAAAATGGTCCATACATTGAACCATTGAAGGGTATTAGTTGTTTTCACTAAAGAGTATTAATTATTTTCACCGAAAAGTATTAGTTGATTTCACTAAAAATATTAGTTGTTTAATGAAAACAAATTAATATTTTTTAGTATAATCAATTCATACTCTCTTGTGAAAACAACTCTACCCAATTTCACTCTATACTCATACAAATTTATCTCGATCATTGAAGTTTGTTGCAATTGAGATTCTTGATTGGTAAAACAGTCAAAGTAATTAGTCCTTTGAAAACAAGAGAGATCTTATCAAAGAATTAAAAGAGAGTCTAGTCATATCTTTCACAACTCTACCTACAGAGTATATGATTAGTTTATCATTACTACGACTCTTCCAACACTTTTCCTTTTCCTTTGTTTTATTTTCTTCTTTCTTTTTTCATTTTTCCCTTTTTTTGGATTAGAGCTTTGACATCAAATAAAAATATGCATGTGTGGTAGATAAGTTTTTGTATGTTAGTTTCTTGGTTGCTTACAAAAGTTGATAGGGATCCTTTGTGCTTGGTAGATAATGATACAGTTGGAGCATGATATAACATAAATTCGTTGATTCTGAAAATACCTGGATAGACGCAATGCAATTAACGTGTTAATTTATTAATTCACAATGAATACAAGAATAATAATAATTAAAACAAAAAATGGGATATGACTCAATAATATTCTTCAATTCATTAAACAACTGAATAATTAACAATGATTACAAATTTATAATTAATAAGTAGGGATTTAATCGTATAAGTCATAAAAGTTCGATCCACTAATAATTAATTAAAACTTAAATAAAGTCCTAAAACTATAAAATAGAAATAATAATAAATAATTAAATACAATATTTATCTCCATGGGATAGATTGAGACGAATGGAAGAAAAGAGGAAGACTCCAGATCTCAACACATCATATTGCTAATCAGGTAAGAATGACATAATAGTTGTATTTTTTCAGTTATACTTCCTCCGTTCAATTTTACTAGTTCTATTTTTTCGACAATTATTTTTATCATAAGTAGAAGGGTAGTATGAGGTATTGAAATGTCCATTTATGAATAAAATTATTATTAATTTTATTAATAAATGAACCTCTTAATACCCGGTGACGAATGGACATAAGCAAGAGGGTATGCACTTGCATGCTCTCTTTGTTGCAAAAAAGTTACTATAGTATATATATTACTATTAATTTACTTTGAGTTTTGCCAAAATAATCTGAACAAACTGTTCTAAAAAATGAAAAAAAGGAATAGATGATATAGGCCCAGAAGAATTATATAAAGGACTGTTAGGATTAAATTTAATTTACTTATTTTTATTGTCTATAAGCACATTTTGTTCATGGAATTTTTTTTTAGTATTACTGACGCAGCGTGAACGTGTATAGCACGAGATACAGGTAAAACCCTAATTGATTAATATTCAAAAAAACCACGTTTATCATCCAAGAAAGAAATATAAATACTGAAATACTTAGGTTAAACAAGGCCCATAAGTATTTAAACCAAACAATAAACTAACTAAAGCCCAATTTTAATAAACGAAAGTAAGATAAATACGTTATTACGCGGTCTCCTCTCCATCATTCCCTCCCCCATCGGAACGATTCGCCCCTGAATCGGGATGGGTCTCCTCTCCAACATAAGGCACAAGATGCTTGACGTTAAAGGTGTCTGAAGTACGCAGGCCAGGCGGAAGACTCAGGCGGTAGGCATTAGGATTAATCTTCTCAACTATCTTCACGGGGCCAATCTTCCTTGACGCTAACTTATTATACTCGTGTGCCAGAAAACGGTCTTTAGTAAGGACTGCCCAAACAAAATCACCGACCTCGAATTCCAAGTGGCGACGGCGTGAATCTGCGTGGCTTTTGTATTGTGCATTGCTCTTCTCCAAACACTGTTTGGTCGCGGCGTGGACAGTGCTTAGGGACTCCCAGTAGGTAATCGCTCGTTCATCGCCAAGAGCAGGAGACGGCACGGCTATGAGATCGACAGGTGCTCGCGGTACACGGCCGAAAACAATGAAAAATGGACAGTAACCCGTACTACGGCAAACGGCTGAGTTGTGGGCAAATTCCGCTTGACTTAGCTTCGCATCCCACGATTTCAGGTTATCTCCAACCAAGCAGCGAAGGGTGTTGCCCAAGGAGCGATTAACAACCTCGGTTTGTCCATCGGTTTGGGGGTGATAAGCGCTGCTAAAGAGAAGCTTCGTGTTTGCTTGGCGCCAAAGGCAATGCCAGAAGTGACTAAGGAAGCGAGTGTCGCGGTCCGATATGATAGAATCAGGGAGGCCATGCAGACGGAATACATCCCGAAAGTAGAGCTGGGCAACATGCACCGCATCGGAGGTACGCTTGCAAGGTATAAAATGTACCATCTTGCTGAAATGGTCCACAACGACGAAAATAGAATCAAATCCCCGTTGAGTACGAGGCAAAGCCAAGACAAAGTCCATGCTAACCCCAAGCCACGGAGCGTCAGGGATCGGAAGTGGCATGTACAATCCAGTGTTGGACGCGGAGCCCTTTGAAACCTGACACGTATGACAACGTGCCACAAAACGGGTTACGTCACGGCGGAGCGATGGCCAAAAGTACCGCTGCTGTAGCAAGGCCAACGTGCGATCCCTCCCAGCATGCCCTAGCCCATGTAGCTCCGTGATCAATTTAAGGCGAAGACTACAGCTGGGAATACAAAGGCGCGTCCCCAAAAAAAGAAAGTCATCAGCGAGGACGAACTCCCTCGACTCACCGCGTTGAAGCCGATCAAGGACTCGGGCAAAGAACGGATCTTCCGTGTACAAACGGGCGAAGTCGTCAAAACTGGGAACCGAGACACGCAAGGTTGCCAACAGCGAGTGGCGCCGACTCAGAGCGTCAGCCACGCGATTCGAAACCCCGGACTTGTGGCGAATGACGAAATTAAATTGTTGGAGATAAGCGGCCCACGAGGCTTGCCGAGACGAGACGTTATCCTGACTCGCCATATATTTAAGAGAGTCGTGATCGGTAAACAAGACAAACTCTCGTTGGAACAAACAATGCTGCCAATGGCGAACCGTGCGGACAACCGCGTAAAATTCCACATCATATGCGCAATAGCGTGAACGAGGACCTGTAAGTTTTTCACTGAAAAAGGCCACAGGGCGACCATCCTGGCTAAGGACAGCGCCGATGCCAACTTTCGAAGCATCACAATGGAGTTCGAAGGGAACCGAGAAATCTGGCAGAATCAATATAGGGGCGGAAGTCAACTTCTGCTTAATCAAGGTGAAAACGGTTTCAGCCTCTAGAGTCCACGAAAAGGAGGCATTCTTCATGCAATCGGTCAAGGGTGCCATAATCATGCTAAAATGGGCGATGAAACGCCGGTAGAAGGAGGCCAAACCGTGAAAACTCCGAACAGCCGTGATGGTGGTGGGAATGGGCCAATCCCGGATAGCGGCCACTTTTGATTCGTCCACATAAACACCGGCGGAAGAAATACGGAAGCCAAGGAAGAGGACGGAATCCGTGAAGAACACACACTTTTGCGGGGCACCGAAAAATTTCTCACGCCGCAAGATATCCAAGACATCACGAAGGTGTTTCGTATGGACAGACTCAGACTGGCTATAGATAAGAATGTCATCGAAGTAGACAACCACACAGACACCGATAAGCGGTCGAAGGGCCTGGTTCATCACACGCATAAACGTGCTGGGGGCGTTCGATAGACCAAAGGGCATGACCAGCCACTCAAAGAGGCCCTCACGTGTCTTAAAAGCTGTTTTCCACTCGTCGCCCGGGCGGATCCTAATCTGATTGATGGTCCCGCTTTCGAAGGGCAAAATGGGAATTCAGGAGCACAAAACAAATTTTTTTTTTAACCTTTTCCTCAGGGAGTTCAGCATGAGTGAGAAATACTCAAGTCACTGCTCTGCTCAGAGGCTGAGTTACCAAGTTAGAGAGAAGGCTTGGAGACTCATGCTCTGAGCAAGGACAGTGGCTTGAGATGCTGAACTCTCGAGTGCGTTATCAAATCACAGCTTGCACCCTGACTGAGTTCAGTGACGAAATACTCAAGTCACTGCGTTGCTGAGAGTCAGAGCTATCAAGTCAGAGATGAGACTTGAAAGCTCAGGCTCTCAGCAAGGCAGTGACTCGAGAGACTGAACTCTCGAGTGCCTTGCCTGATTTAGTCAGTGAGATGGAATCTCCCTGACCTGAAATGCTTAACTAAAGTTCCTTTTAAACAACGCTCTCAGTGAGCAGATTTTCGCAATACTTTAGAAGAAAAGACACTCCAAATAATAACACTCGGTTTAACGTGGTTCAGAGACTCAAGCTCTTACATCCACGGCCTGATTTAACAGGAAATCCACTCCTTTGGATTCTTGTTTTTAACGTGCCAAGGTGCACTTACAACTGGACTCACGCCACTCCCTGGGCTGCCCCTCCTTCCTCACTTAACAACTTACTCCCAACAAACCTGACTAGAGGGTTTTGGTTTCGGTTAGGGTTTTCTCCAACTAGGTGAGGTTTTCCCTTTACAATGTGTTATCCAATAGCTAAGATAGGGAAAACCTCTCTAAGCCTAGAGTTACAAGCTGAGCACTCTTATGTATATATTTGTGAACTCTCAGTGTATAGATATGAGTAGAATCTCCTTATATCTCCCATGCACGTATGCTACTACTCACACTCTCAGCTCGTAGGTGTTTGTTTTCTTTACAAGATACAACAATACAACTCTCAAACAAAAACAACACACCCCAACAACAAGCTATGAGCTTGTATTTATAATGGGGATTCAAATGTATCCGTTGGAGAGGAAATACATTTGAATCCAGCATTAAATGGTTTCAACCACTTTTCTTGGAATGCGGCCTTTGTCAGTGTCAGAGTTGCTGCCTCGTGCTGATTGGTCCACGTGGCCTGGATTCACGGATCTTTGACTCAGTGGGTTGACTAAGACCCACTGACTTTAGGTAGCTTCATCCTTCACTGACAGATGATCTTCAGTGGACTGACTCGTCCTCAGTGTAGTTGTCCTTCAGGGACTGTTTGAAGATCACTCCAAGAAGTTTGTCATAAGGCTGGATGACAAACTTCCCTGACCACAGTAGCCTGACTCCTTCAGGCCTACTTGGTGCAGCACTGATCCTCCTGATCAGGCTCTTCACTGAGTGGTCCATCAGACTTGGCTTAGATCAGCCTGACTTGCACTCAGTGGGACATCCTTCAGGTTTCTCCATTGGTTCAGGTTGATGGCATGTCTTCAGTCAGCTCTTCTGGTTGTCATCTTGATATCTTCAGGCTGTGTTGAGAAGTTCCCCCTCGCTGAGTTCCCCCTCAACTGAACAACCTATTCTACTGAGAGCTAACCTAGCCTGACCTGATCTAAAGGATACTATCCTGACTGCTTTCATACTTATTACATGTCGTTTTGGAAAATCATCAAAACTAAACATATCCCAACACTGATGGTAGCCGCTTCGCAGATCCAGCTTAGAAAATACAGACGAACCACACAGCTGATCTAGTAAATCATCAAGGCGGGGTATAGGAAAGCGATAACGTACCGTGATTTTGTGAATAGCCCTGCTGTCAACACACATACGCCACGAGCCGTCCTTCTTGGGGATTAGAAGGGCCGGAATGGCGCAAGGGCTAAGGCTCTCGCGAACAAGGCCACGGCTGAGTAAATCCTCCACTTGATGCCGAAGCTCAGCATGCTCAGACGGGCTCATACGGTAGTGGGGCCAGTTAGGCAAAGAAGCCCCATGAACAAGATCAATTTGATGCTGGATGTCCCGAAGAGGTGGCAATTCTGACGGCAACTCGGAAGGGAACACATCCATGAAGTCCTGCAAAATAGACTGGGCCACGGGAGAGATTATAGCGGGTGCAGAGACGTCATGCGCAATCAAAAGAAAACCTGGGGAACCAGCGGCAAGTTCACGTTCGAAGGCCGCGCGGGACAAGAAGGTCACAGAAGGAGGTGGAACCAGGGCAGGAGGGGGGCAACTCGACGGGTGTAGGACGAAAGCAACACCATCAATGGACATAGAGTAAGTGTTAGCGAAACCGTCGTGGAAAACCCACCGATCGAATTGCCAAGGGCGACCCAAGAGGAGGTGGCATGCGTCCATGGGGACCACATCACACCATATGGTGTCGAAGTATTTCCCGCCAATGGAAAAAGACACTCGAACACGACCAGTGACAGAAACAACAGAATCACGAGTAATCCATCCAAGAGTATACGGGTTAGGGTGAGATATAGTAGGCAAAGCCAATTTAGCGACAGCCGCAATAGAGATAACGTTTTCACAAGCTCCAGAATCAATAATATATTGACAAATCTTACCATTGATCGTGCACGTGGACCGGAAGATGGCATTACGTTGCGAAGGGGTGGCGTCAGTCTTGGTAGAGCAAAACGTATGATGGAGGACCAACAGTGGGCCAGAGTCGCCCGACAAATACATCGGCGATGCATCCTCTGCAGGATCCGCATCGTAAACCGGGTGTTCATCTGGCGAGTCGGGATTATCGCCCTCCAGAATAAGCGCGCGTTGGCTACGCGGATGGGGGCAAGCATTCATACGATGACCAGGGTCACCACAGTTGAAACAACGGCCATTGAAGGCTGGGCGAGGGCCAACAGATGCGGGTAGCGGCTGTTTCTGTGCCACAGGAGGTGGCGCGGGGCCACGAAGGCCAGATGGTGCTGGTGTGTGGGGCGGTATCGTACGGCGATCACGAATCAAGGGGGCAGTAGGAGCACGACGGCCCTGTTGGGACTCTAGGGCTAGGGCCTGTTGATGAGCATCCGCGATAGTGGTGGGACGCAACAAGTTAAGCGTGTCTTGGAAAGCAATATGGAGGCCCCCGATGTAACGGGAAACAATCTGAGAAGCCGTTTCACGGCTATCAATCCTAGAGAGCAACTGATAGAATTCACGTGTATAGGTATCCACCGAATCCACACCCTGGCGGAGGTGTTGGAACCTCTGGTAAAGCGTAGAGGAGTAATTAACATGGACGAATTCCGCAGACATCACCTCACGAAGCACTTCCCAGTGAAGAATCTTCGGACGTCCGTTACGACGGCGAGCGGACTTAACAGTATGCCACCAAGCGGCAGCGCGGGAACGGAAACGTGTGGCAACTAGGGCGACACGACGATCATGGGGGACCGACTTGAAATCCAACAAATCCCCGACCGTGAAAAACCAGTCGAGAAAGTCATCGGGCGAACCATCTCCAGCGAATTCAGGAATATCGAGACGGAATCCAGCGTCCCAGCGAGTCTCGAAGGCCGGAGCAGGGGCCTGCGGCCGAGGAGGGTGGGCCAGAGGTGCGAACGGATTCTCCATAGTCATGGTGTCTTCTTCGTCCGTTACATGGTTGTCCGAAGTTCCGTCAAGAGGAGGAGCGGGAGTAGTCGTCTGCGCGTCCATGAAGCTCTCGAACTTGGTGGTAAGAGTAGCGACCTGGGTAGCCACAGCCGTAATCTGCTCACGAAGAGCAGCCATCTCTTGCTTGTCGTTCGACTTTGGAGGCATCTTGAACCAGGAACTGCCTCTGGATACCAGATGACGCAGCGTGAACGTGTATAGCACGAGATACAGGTAAAACCCTAATTGATTAATATTCAAAAAAACCACGTTTATCATCCAAGCAAGAAATATAAATACTGAAATACTTAGGTTAAACAAGGCCCATAAGTATTTAAACCAAACAATAAACTAACTAAAGCCCAATTTTAATAAACGAAAGTAAGATAAATACGGTATTACGCGGTCTCCTCTCCATCAATTACCCATACACAACAAGAAAATTAGATAATTTTCTCCTAAGCTTTTCAAGATGAATACGAAATTTTCAAAGAAAACAATGTTGTCCTTAAACAGTTAGGATTGCTTACGATTTGCTAATAAAATTTTCTAATCATGTAGACATCTTTATTCCTCACCTACAAACAAATTGTATATGAGAATGAAATTCATAGGTAAATTATCTACAAATTAATTGTCTATAAAATTTACCTACAAATTAATTGTTTACAACATTTGCCACAATAATAAATTAATTTACATATAAATTTCATTTTCATATCGTAGGCAATTTCTTTATATTTGAGGAATGAAAATGCTTACATATTAGAAAGTTGTGTAGGCAAGTCATATTCCTTTTTTTTATTGTTTAAAGAAAAATTATTTTATCGAAAATACTGTAGTCATGTTGAAAAATTCAGTGGTCAAATCTTTACTTTCTTATAGTGATTATTGTGGATACTTTATTCGATTTTTTTGGATCTGCTACTGATAATAGCTTCCAACTTATGATAAAAAATAACAGTTGAAAAAACATAAATAGTAATATTGAACTAGGGAAGTAGTTTCATGTGCAGTTTCTTTGTTGGTACTCATTGGGAAAGCTCTGTTATTTGAATGTGGGGAGTTTAGCCTTAGAGTGAATGATTAATTAATATCGACTAAATACATAGAATTGAATCTGATTTGTTTGTTATTGAATTTCTGATAGTTGTACCATTTCCAATCGAAAGTCATGATTCTATAGGAAATTATTTTTGCAATGTGGTTATCATTTAGCCGACTTAGAGATGCATGACTGATCTCAAATACAACGCCCTTGCATGCAAATGATGTAATCCCTCGTCCCTTAACAGTGCATATGTTTTAATGAAAATTTGTATATTAATATTAAAAGGGTAAATTTAAGAGTATATATTGGTCATTTTCATTTTATTTGAGGAGTTTAGCTTATTATTTTTATAATATACTGAAAATGAGTGACATGAAATATAAATAAAATATGTTTATAAGTGGTTAGTTTTAGAGGGTAGAGCACTATTTCCGGCATCAAAAGGGGGAGGAAGTATAGGTTTTGCATAGTTGTTCCTGCAAAAATTACACACACAATTTGAGACCCAACTAACCATTTTTTTAATTTTTGGGATGGGCCTATGAACAACAAGTTCAAATAAGATTAAAAGTAGTTATTAATTTTTGCATATGGCTATGAGGTGAGGTGAGGTGGGGTGGGAGGGGTGACCGTCTGGACCCTTAGATTGGGGCCTAATAATAATAATAATAATAGTTATTATTATTATTATTATTTATATATATAATAATTAATATTAATATTTCTTAAAAAAGTTAAAGGGTTTTTTAAATATATATTTTGTTTCTTTCTAATACCGTGAATGAATCGACGGTAAAATTCTTTTTATATATCAATATTTATCATGAGCTATTTTCATATAATATTTTGCCTAGAAAAAGATATGTTTGAACAAATTAACTATGAAAAAATTATTGATGGGTTTGCTTGTAGATGTAATTTTTTTTTTTTTTTTTTGAAAGGGCTTGTAGATGTAATTTTAAATGATTCATATTTATATTTTCTTTCGTTTTTAATATGTAGATTATTTATTTTGTTTGATTTTTTCAAAGGGACTCATTTTTCTTGTTCGTCCCAGACTTAATGAATGTCAGAGCCAACCCTGATACTAACAATGATTATAATTCAATTGCTTACTCGTAATCTGGAGATCCACATTTCAGTCCAAGTTGAGGATAAGAAAGAAAAATAAACATAGAAAAAGCTTATAATTTTAAAACACTTCAACAGATTTGTAGTTGAGTGATGAAATTAGAGCTCGTTTGCTAAGCTTATTTGAAATATTTTATAAGCTCTAACATCTTATAATTTATTTTAAAAGCTTATAAGATGTAATTTTTAAGTAGCTTATAAGTTGTTAAAATGTTTGGCTAATTCAACTTAAAAGATCTTTGAGAATTTATAATAAATATTTTTTAAATTTTACTTTATATAAAAAAAATTAAGTTGAAGTAGAGGTGAGTGGGGGAGAGGGGTGGGGTGAGTGGTTGGGGTGGAGGTGGTTAGGAAAATAAATTGACAAATCCCAACTTATTTTTTACAGTTTATAAGTTGTTAAGAACTTATTTTTTGATCTTATAAACTGTTAAATATCTTATTTTGTCAAACACATTGATAGTGCTTATAAGCTGTTTAAAAGAGTTTATAAGCTCAACCAAACACCCCCTCTAGTTCATTCGGTAGACGAGATATTGACTTTTCAATTCCTAAGGTAAAATTAAAGGGTAGCCCCTTTTTTCTTTCTTGATGACTTTTATCATATTTTTGTTAGAAAGATCAGGGAAATTGGGAAAGATAGTAAAGGGAGAAAAAGATTAGTCCAAATTCTGAATTTTATTGTCCGAGTTCTATTGATTGTAGTATTTTTTTTCTTTTTGTCAATTTCATGATCTTTTTTAATTCGGTGATTGTTATATTTAAATTACTTTTGCTAATATTTTAAACTCATTTGAAAGTAAGTCTCTTGTACAACAAGTGTATCTTGCAATTCAAGAGTATTTTTAACAATATCCATAATTTTCAGTACAAAGTAATGTTGTTTTTACTTTCACTTGTAATTGTCATTGTGTTTGAGTGAATTTGTTTGATGAAGTATCAAAGTAGCTGGTGTGGATTATACTTGAGTAATAGATGAAATGTGAATGCATATTTGATGTATACAGTTGATGTTCTGGTGTAGATATGTGGTTTGATGCTTATAGTTAAAAAAAATTCAAAATATAATACTTATTTTAGTTTATTGTTTGTACTTTTACAGTTCTCACAGAAAAATTTGAGGACGTGTGGAAGGAGTGAGCCTTATGCCGTTCAAATTACATGGATAATGATCAATAAGCGGTTAGAAGATGGGAAGCTAAAGATTGTTTTTATAATTTAGAACATGTTATTGAAGTGAATATTATTTGTGTTTTATGACTTATTTTGAACAATGTATGAATTGAGTAATTGTAAGGAGTTCTATGATAAAATTACACTAATGTTGGTTCTTAGAATTGTTGCATTCCGGAAAAAAAAATTAATATTAATGATCTACGACAACATGAAAAAACCTACAACAATGGGTCAAATATGGTTTTGACACATATAAAAAATGTTGCTATAGAGTAAAGACAACGATGATCAAACAACTGCTAAAATTAACTGTGGTAGGTCTTTATTACAACAGTTTGTTGAAATTATAACGACACTTACATTTCATTGTCATAGGAATTTGTTAGAGTGGGGATTTCGTTGTCATAAGTGTTATTCCATTGTTGTCTATCGACTTGTACTAGATGCGAACTTTTGACAACGTTTAAAACTCATTGGCGTACGACAACGGTTCTATAAATTTATCATGGTCAAATCCATTGTCTTAAGTCTTTACGACAACAGTTATATAATAGTTATGACAATGAATATTCATTGTTGTCTTAATTGTTTATGACAATGGTGAAAAAATTATTGTAAAATGTCTGTAGCTACGACCCGATCAACATGAGTGTAAAAACATCTAAGACAAAAGGGATTCGCTATTGTCGAAGCCTTTTTCCGGCATAGTGTTGCATATTCTCCATCCCTTGTCAAAGCCACCGACATAAATCACACTATCATGCTTCTATCTGTGCTAACTTCGAGAAGATGATAAGGTACGAAGCAAGTGAACAGATTAAAAGTCATTTTCCTAAATTAAGGGATTGCCCTCAACTCCAACAGGCAGTGTTTGACTTGAAAGTCTGGATGGAGTTCAGGCAATGCAATACGGTAAATGTGTATATACTTTTGGAAGCTTGTGACTAGGACTACTGTGTACAAGAGGAAGCTCGGATGAGTACATTCTTCAACATGCGGAGTGACCTAGAGATTTAGATCTTCTATCCTTCAAGTAACTAATGGAGGAGAAGATGGTCGTAAGGGAAAAGATGATGACTGTGGGTAATGAAGATGGTGGTGATAAGGGAGACAACAATGAAGAGGAGGAGGAGGAGGAGAGAAATGATCAGGACAAATAGGATAAACAAGTGCTTTTGAAATTCTCCTTGTTGGCAAGGATGGTATAGAGGTCGGAGCCAAAACTGACTTAGTAAGAAATACTAATGAAGGAATTTCATGCCTTGAGGCCAGATGTACATTGCTAAGTCGTCTCAACAGACACCTAGAATTGAAAGGTCCCCCTCCCCAGATTCATGGCGACTTAGTCGAGCCTTTTAGGCAGGCGACAGTGACCTTGCATCCTGAAGAGAAAATTGTTAAGGCATGTAACAAGGGAAAACGAATAATGGTTAAAAACAGTGATGATGAAGTTTAATTTATCATTAATGACTTTAATTCCATCATGTATCTGGAAATTACAACTGTTTTGAAACGTCAATGAATCTGAACCTCCCGAACATCCACGTGTAATTCAAATTCAAACTCGTGGGCTGAAATAATACAGCTTGACCAACTCAATCTCCGATTGAGCTTTGTATAATTGAATAACTCGGACTAAACACTCAATGTAGGATAATGAACTCATTTATTTTTTCACATTTACTAACAACATTTTAATCAATAAAGTATCTTTTTACGTTTCAACTTCGAAATTTAATTTTTCACTCACTGAAATTCGATTTTGAGATTATATAAATACACTATAATCATGTACTTTAAATGCACATCGATCCTATATCTTTTAAATTTCCAAAAATTAAACTTTGATTTTTCATTTTGGTCAAAGATGAGCTCCACACTCTTTCACTTAATGACAATTAAATATTCATTTAAATTTATTAAATGATAATATATAATTAATTTTAAAACCAATTTCTCCGAAAGTGATAGTTTGAATTAATTGCACAATGCAATTACTGTAAAAAGAACAACTCGAAATTACTTGTGAATTTGTGGTTTCAAAATGAATTAGGTTTTTTTCTTTCTTTTAAATATTTTGTAGAACAAGATTCAGGGATATCTCGCATAAGAGTACCAAAACCAATCAGATTAGTTAATAAAAAAAATAAGTGAATAATTTAATTAGATTCAATTGGGCATAACAAGAGTACAATTTGGAAGTTTGTGCTAATTAGGCAGATGGTACTACAGAGGAATAAGTTAAATAATTTAATACACCTGTAACAGAATCATATCCCCCGAGTATATTAATAGATAGTTTGGTGATATATTATCATTCCCTATGCCCTATACTAGAATCATATCCACTTATATAAATTTTGACATGATTTATTTAATCACGACTTATATATGTTACAATATCATGACTTTTTGAAATAATCCATGATCTTTAATTATTTTGTAATATCAAGCACAAGGATATATTAAACAACGAGTGAAATTGATTCATAGATGAATAATTGAAGGATATTAATGGTTTCATTAAAGAGTATTAGTTGTTTTCACTGAAGAGTCTTTGTTTGTTTTTACTGAACAGCTAATATTCTTCAGTGAAAATAGCTAATACTTTTAAGTGAAAACAACTAATGAACCATTTTCACTCTATATTTTGTCATAAACAACTTATCTTGTCATCAATAATTAATAGGTTTCCAGGAAATAGTCGTATTAATTGAATTGAAATAAAAAAAAAAAAAAAACTATGAAAATTAAAAATATTTTATGATTATGATAATAAATATATAAAAGTTGTTTAATTTATTTACAAATTTTCCATATAAAATACCACATTAGTACAATGAATTAGTTTTTCTCACTCTCCGACATATATACATGGAAATACGCGTGGCTTTAGGAAAGTACCTAAGAAGAACATTGTTAGAATGGTTATTGGTTATGGGAGTGTGTCGAAGGAATCTGTTAAAGAATATAAAACATAGAATATAATTATATGTTGTAAAGAAAGTTGGTAGAAGTGATAATATTAGTCCTTATTTAAAAAAAAAAAAAAAAAATGAAGAAGAAGAGAGAGAGAAGAGATAGTATCAGTGGTTTAATTTAATTAGGCACTAGCCTCAAGTCATGTAAAGAATATGACATCCACCAAATTATGCATTTAACTAGTGCTTCATTATTTTTAGCTCTGCTATGAATATGATTGCAATATTCTTTAGGGTTTTCGCACAGATGTATTTCCGGCATTTATACTTTGTTGGCAACTTGGAATTTATTAACCACTTATATGTTTGGATTCCACTCAATATTTGGAAAAGGAATTTGATATGGTTTTGCGCATCTTTAGATCAGGTTAAATGATACTTTTACCACATTTTCGTAAAGTTAAATATTTCGAAGATTGACTTAGTTCTCTTTTGATGGTGCATTGCATGTATGGTGCTATTCATGTGAAATTTTAAATATATAATATCAGTTATTTTTATTGAAAAATAAATTTTTTTATTAAAAAGTGTATTGTGAAACAATTGCACATTTCAATGTAAACTCTTCAACGATACTTTTCAAAGAAAATAATTGACATTGTTTAAAATTGCACTGCAATTGATGCATACAAAACTTTGAAACATTGACAATTTTCCGAGTAAGCAAAAACTTGTGTGAAATTAGCATCCCTCCTTTTTAAAATGTTAATGCATCATGCTTGATAGGTCCTTCTATGAGGCCAACGAACCGATTAATTCAGATCTCAAAAAAATTCGAATTTTTAGGAGCCTATTTTTTATATAATATCTTATATATACACACAAATATGTAAAACATATTAGATATGAACTAATACCCCCAAACTAATATTACAATCTAGTTTATCAGTTAATTCTTAATCAGTATATATATCACTCACTCGGGTTCAATTCTCTTAGTTACAAACCGTAAAACTTTTTTTTATACAACACATAATAAAAAAAATGCTTAGAATTTGTGGAAGCAATTTTCTTTTCCCCCCTTTTTTTGTCACATTCACATAGTTCGGAAAATACGAGGAGTTTTATGATCTTTTATTCAATTTAGAGAGGTTGATAAATGTTGTTGATGAAAGTTGGTTGAGATTTGTAAAAATATTTTTAAAAAATTGACACATGATGATTTTTCCAACATTAAAGATATTGTAGTTATCATTTTTTTTAATACCGAAAGAAACAAACTCTGCAATTGATGTGGTGGATGTAAGATCTTGTTGATGATACCAGTTATTGTAGGAAATGCATAAATAGAATATCTCAAAGTTGACGTTCATTAAGACTTACCTTCGATCAACCATGTACAAGAAAGATTGAATGTGTTAAGTATGCTGTTAATTTGGTTGTTCACCCTTTTCATTAAGTTGACGATTCTTGTGGTTTGATCTTTGATGTGTCATGAGGGCCCCTTAATGACTTTGATCAGGCTGATAAGTTGTTCCTCGATAGTTGATGCATCTGTCACAATGATTGGAGCTATGCTCGAGGTTGACGACGAGTCTAACAATGAATGGGGAGTATAGGACGACTTGTCCGCAGTTGTTCCTACCATTAGATTAGCTCCTGAAGCGGTCTCAGTGTGCGATCGTTTTTCTCGTAAAAACATTGACATAAAAAACCTTTGCGGGATCAATCCTTAGCACAACAATCTTTCGATGAGGGGTCATTTTGATAACATTTGAATTTATTATGGGAGAGAAAAGATGAGTGGTAGAGGCAGTCTCGTTGGGCAGCCTAATTATAACAACAAAATTCATATTTAAAATATAAAAAGACGAAATACGTTTACAACCTAATTTCTTTCTAATTAAATCAAGAAATTAGGTGGATTAACAATTTCTAGATTTGTTCCTCAAATTCTTTACTTTGAGTTGATTTTCACTTGAATGATTTGCGGACGAAATTTTTATCTTTGATCCTGTCTGAGGTTGGATTTGTGGATTTGTAACGTTTAATCCAAACTGGGTAAATAAATTTGTGTCTCCGCATTCTTTATTTTATAACATATACAACTAAATTATAGTGATTGGACTAATCAATTTAATCACATAATACGTATATTATACAATAAAAATATACATAAATATAATAATTGAGTTTTAAAAAATAGAGTGGGTCTTGGGTGCAATATTGCACCGTGCAATATTGTGCTAATGAAGGAAAGTTGAAAAATTCGCGGGTTAACATTGAGATTCGGGTCAGCATAACAAAATTCAACGGTCAAACAGACCTTCCCAAAAAATTCGCGCAAAAGCAAACAAAAGATCTCGCCCTCAGATCTGTGTTTCTTTAAGGGCAAGTGAGTGTTACCGTAAGAGTACGTATGTGTTACTATATCAGAAACAATGTGAAATTGCGAAAAAATAAATGTTTAAATCATGAAGAAGAAAAACATGATAAACACCAAAAAAATCTTAAAACTATTAGATAATCATAACATCATAATTCTTATTCATGTGTTACCATATGAAATCGAAAGAATCTGAACGATAAAAAGACTATATGATTAAGTAATTCATGTGTTACTACATGAACAAATGAGTGTTACTATAAGAACTAATCAGTGTTATGATATGAACTAGTAACACACTTTTGCTCATGCAGTTACACTCGTTTGTTCATATAGTAACACAATTTTCAGCAGTATGAAAATTGAGCAACCCGTTTGACCCGCCTTTAACCCGCAAATTTTGAAATTTTCAATTTAAAGCAATATTGCACCGTGCAGACAGGCTTTTACTTATGAAATTAGTTGAGTAGGCTTTCCTAGATCTGGGGATTGCATAGTAGAATTTGTGAAAAAAAAAATATCATGTTAACTACAAGATATATTTTTATATTACAAATCAATAATGTGCAAGTATTTAAAATTCAGTAGCAATTATTGTCAAAATAATTTATTCTATTTTTTTATAACAATTTGGTATTTGATATAATGTATATATATATATATATATATATATATATATATATATATATATATATATATATATATATATATATATATATATAATGGTGTTGAATTTAAAAATAATAATATAATTTTGTATCTATGAAAACAAAATAAATCAATATATTGGAGATAAAGGAATGCAAAAAGATATATAATAGTCAGATTGATTAGAGTTGTAGTCTGGTGTATTACTTGCTTTGCTAAGCCTTTTCTTGTAATTGTTTTTTGGGTGCAAAGGTTTGAAGTACTCTTTGTACTTTAAAATTCTCAATAAATTTTTTATTGATAAAAAAAAAATAGGAATGCAAAAAGAGAAGTATCCAATTTTATTGCAAGTTTTAAAAATTTATGACAAAATAAGCAACAATTATTTGGGCCAATTTGACCCAAAATTTATAGGTGCGATGTCTTTAATTATTTTATTGAAATTGTTAGTACTACAATTTATGGTCTTAAGTAGAACTAGTAATTTCAACAATGCAATGCACGAAATTTAATACTCCCTCATATTCAAAATAGATGTCATTTTAGATTAATGCACACATATTAAGGTAATCATTGAGTTCCTTCAATAACCTTAATTAATAGCTTTGAGATTCTTCATAACACTTTGAAACCTATCATTATTTAAGTTATTTTTAATAATTTTAGGGGTAAATTTGGAAGAAACATAATTAATAAACTTTGAAAAGTGCAAAGTGACATCTAAATTGCAAATGATGTGAATAGCTAAAGTGACATGTATTTTGAATTGGAGGGAGTATTTAATATTTAATTCGTTCACAAAACACACTTCACACTCTGAGAAACACGTTTTTAAACAAAAAATGTACATAATAGTTAGAGTATTGAGTGTGTACGTAAAATTTTATTATTAAAGTAATGAAATTGATTGGAGTAAATGTAAAAAATAATGACATTTTGTATAAATGTGTGAATATTGTGAAAATAAAGTCAAAAAGAAATTTTCATTTATAGGATGTATAAAATGTTTGGGAACAGATAAAAAGAAAGTGTGCAAAGTGTTTGGGGACGAAAGAAATATTATATAATTTAATTTTCTTTTACATAGTTACAGAATATTAAGTTGATATATTATAAAAAAAATCAGAAAAACTATCAACATTAATTATCATTTTTTTATAATCAGTATTCATTATGTAAATATATGGAATTGATCACATGTTTATCGGTAGACACAAACTAATATGTTCATCGCGAATGTAATATATAATGACACATAAGTATATATAAACAATTATAGTAGATTCCCTGCTTATATGTCATTATCACATTGTGATGGACATAATTCAGAAGCATGATAAATAAAATTTACACCAATTATTTAAAGCTATTAATCAGTTAAAGACATCGAATTTGAATTTTTTTTTTTAACTTTGAATGCCAGTAGAAATATTGGGTGAAACCTGTTTTACTGGGATGAAGTAATACATAATTACGAATCAAAATTATTATACAGTATGTTTTATATGGAAATGGTTTATATAAGTTTATCATGAACTTGTTTTAAAGTATTAAAAATTAGGGTAAAAATATCAACAACAATTACAATATAATACTAAAGACCTTAATTTTTAATACTCCTAATGATACTTTTAATACTCATAATTAAATATTTAATATTTTAAAATAGTTTTATAATAAATTTAGTATGAATAATTTTCATATAAAATTTTGAGTTTATTATTATATATATGAGCCAGGAGTTTATAAGAGTATATTTTAGGTAACTTTTGAAAATGCAGACGGTATTAACTCTACTAATATCTAAAAATAATATTAAAATGATTAGCAATCGCCAATTTTCCAAGAATGACTCTGCACTCACAATATTTTAAGGGACAAAATCTTTTTTACCCTTAATTTAACATACAATTTTTTTTTTACCAAACAATTTATAAAACATCTCTCTTTTTACCCATTTTATTAGATGAAATGTCTCATATACCCTTTAATTCCTATTCCTACATTTTTATTCCTTTCTCTCTTCCCACTCCTATTCCTTTCCCTATTCCTACTTCTATTCCTTTCCATATATCTTATTCCTATAAATAATATTATATTAATTCCAAAAATAAAAAAATTAGAAATATAATATTATATTAATTCCAAAAAAAAAATTAGAAATATAATATTATATAATTTTACCATTGATAATGAATTTTTTTTCAATATATATGTTTCGCAATAAAAATTAGTTATTAATATTTTTATGAAATATAATATTATTTTTATTATAATAAAATAAAATATTTATCGTGTTATTATAAACACCGATCAAAAACACTTTATATTATAAATATTAATTAATAAATTGGCATTGTCCATTTTTTAATTTTTATTGAATTTCAACAAGTATTCTTGAAATATCGGAGACCTGCCGGAGATTTACTAAAACAACATTCTCAAACATAATTTTGTGACGGAGTAGGGTCGAAACTACTTTTTAAGTCATTTTACACTAGAAAAGACAAAAAAAATTAATTTAAGTGATATTCAAATATTTAATTTCTAATAAGTTTCAACAAATACTATTGAAAGGTTGGAGACAGGACGGAGATATGCTAAAATGAAATTTTCATTCAAATTTTTTCGACGGAGCTGTCTTAGAATCGATTTTTAGGTCGTTTTACCCTAAGAACGACTAAAATGATACATGAATTTGAGTTAAATCAATTTTTTAAATCTTAATCGAGTTTTAACAAGTACTCTAGAAGAGTCGGAGCATGGTCGAAGACATGATGGAAATTTTCTAAAATAATATTTTTAATCATAATTTTGTGACGGAGATGTTGCGGAATCGTTTTTTAGGTCGTTTTACCTTAAGAACGACAAAATTGAGTGACGTCCATTTTTCAAACTTTTATTGAGCTTCAACAAGTATTATTGAAATGTCGGAGCACGGTCGGAGATAGGACGAATATTTGCTAAAATGGAATTTTCATTCAAATTTTTGCGACGAAGTTATGTCAGAGTCGGTCTTTAGGTTCTTTTACCAGAGGAGCGACTAAACAAATACATGAATTTGAGTGACATCTATTTTTTAATTTTCAATCGAGTTTTAACAAGTAATCTAAAATAGTCGGAGCATGGTTGAAGACAGGATGAAGACTTGCTAAAATGATATTTTTAATCATAATTTTGTGACGGAGCTGCAGCGGAATCGTTTTTTAGTCCTTTTTACCTTGAGAATGAAGAAAATTATACATGAATTGATTGACGTCCATTTTTCAAATATTTATTGAGCTTTGACAAGTACTATTAAAATGTTGGAGCACGGTCGGAGACAAGATGGAGATCTGTTAAAATGAGATTTTCATTCAAATATTTGCGACGGAGCTGTGTCTGATCGATTTTTAGGTCTTTTTACCCTAGGAACGACTAAAAAATAAATGAATTTGAATGACATTTTTTTAGTTTTAATCGAGTTTTAACAAGTAATATAGAAGAGACGGAGCATGGTTGGAGACAGGTGGGAGAGTTGCTAAAATGGCATTTTCATCATAGTTTTGTGACAACTATGATGAAAATGTCATTTTAGCAAATCTCCATCTGGTCTCCAAACATGCTTCGACTCTTCTAGATTACTTTTTAAAACTCAATTAAAATTTAAAAAATAGATACCACTCAAATTCATGTATTTGTTTAGTCGTTCCTAGGCTAAAACGACCTAGCAGTCGATTTGGACACAACTCCTTCGCAAAAATTTGAATGAAAATTCCATTTTAACAAATATTCGTCCTGTCTCTGAACGTGCTCCGACATTTCAATAGTACTTGTCAAAAATCAATAAAAGTTTAAAAAATGGACGTCACTCAATTCATTTATAAATTTCGTCGTTCTTAAGGTAAAACGACCTAAAAAGTAATTCCACTACATCCCCGTTACAAAGTTATGATTAAAAATGTCGGCTTAGCAAATCTCCGTATTATCTTCAACCATACTCCGACTCTTCTAGATTACTTGTTAAAACTCAATTAAAATTTAAAAAATAGACGTCACTCAAATTCATGTATTTGTTTAGTCGTTCCTGAGATAAAACAACCTAAAAAACAATTCTGACACAGCTCCGCCGTAAAATTTTGAATGAAAATTCAATTTTAGCAAAATGCCTGTCCTGTCTCCAACCGTACTCCGACATTTCAATAGTACTGGTTAAAACTCAATAAGAGTTTGAAAAATGGACGTCACTTAATTCATGTACAATTTTCATCGTTCTTAAGGTAAAACGACCTAAAAAGCAATTCAGCAACAACTCTGTCACAAAATTATGATTGAAAATATAATTTTAGTAAATCTCCATCATGTCTCCAACCATGCTCCGACTCTTATAGATTACTTGTTAAAACTTGATTAAAATTTGAAAAACAGATGTCACTCAAATTCATGTATTTGTTTAGTCATTTCAAGGGTAAAACATCTTAAAAATCGATTCTAGCACAGCTCCGCCGCAAAAATTTGAATGAAAATTCCATTTTAGCAAATCTCCGTCCTGTCTCCAACCATGCTCCGACCTTTCAATAGTACTTTTCTAAGCTATATAAAATTTAAAAAGTTCATGTCACTCAATCCATGTATCTTTTTCATCGTTCCTAAGGTAAAACGACCTAAAAAGCGATTCTGACACAAAATTATGATTGAAAATGTCATTTTAGCAAATTTCTGTCTTATCACCTACCTCGCTCTGATTCTTCTAGTACTTGTTAAAACTCGATTAAAATTTAAAAATAGATTTAACTCAAATCCATGTATCATTTTAGTCGTTTCTAGGGTAAAACGGCATAAAAATTGATTCCGACACAGCCCGCCGCAAAAATTTGAATGAAAATTTCAATTTAGCAAATATGTGTCATGTCTCCAACTTTGCTCCGACCTTTCAATAGTATTTGTTGAAACTTATTAGAAATTAAATATTTGAATATTACTTAAATTAAATTTTTTTTGTCTTTTCTAGTGTAAAACGACTTAAAAAGTAGTTTGGACCCGGCTTCGTCACAAAATTATGTTTGAGAATGTCGTTTTAGTAAATCTCTGTCAGGTCTCCGATATTTCAAGAATACTTGTTGAAATTCAATAAAAAAAAATGGACAATATCAATTTATTAATTAATATTAATAATATAAAGTATTTTTTATCGGTGTTTATAATAACACGAAAAATATTTTATTTTATTATAATAAAAATAATATTATATTTCATAAAAATATTAATAACTAATATTTATTGTGAAACATATATATTGAAAAAAATTATTTTCATTATCAATGGTAAAATTATATAATATTATATTTCTAATTTTTTGTATTTTTGGAATTAATATAATATTATTTATAGGAATAAGATATATGGAAAGGAATAGGAGTAGACATAGGGAAAGAAATAGGAGTGGGAAGAGAGAAATGAATAAACGAGTAGGATATGAATTAAAGGATATATGAAACATTTCATCTAGTAAAATAGGTAAAAAAGAGTTTTTATGTTAAATTTTGGGTATTTTTTATAATTTGGTGATATATATATTTTTTTTAAAGGTAATCAATTACAATAGTTCCTCCTTCGACCACCGGGTACATGCCAACATCTTTTCATCTCGCTGTAGATCGGAACCGCAACTGCAATCACCACAAGAGGGGGACCACCCGAACCCGCAACACAGAACCACAACCCCAATCACCACAAGAGAGGAACACCACCCCACAACAAGAGGAAAATAAATTTCCTCTCCATGTCTCGAACCCTAGACCTCTGGGGTTTTAAGTGGTGACCTCAACCAATTGAGCTACCAACACTTGACTTAGTGATATTTTAATCAATAGGAGTAGTTAATATATGAGGATTACTGCTGTTTTTAGATATATATGGATTAACGTGTGTATTATTATTTTTAGTGGGACCCCTGGTTAAAGTATATGTGTCCGTTGTTAAACATTTCTGCCCTTCAATAAAAAAAAAAAATATATATATATATATATTGTTGAGAGAACTGTTTCTTCTAATTCTGCACGACAATTCCAACGTTGTGGTCATCTTTTTTGTTGCTTTCGTGTCCTTTCTACCTAGCAATGGCGTCTCAATTCATCAATTTGTCTTCTCAATGGCCTAAAAAGTGAACGAAATAAAAGCTTTTGCAATTTGCAGAGGAATAGGATAGTAATTTACGTGGAATTAATTTTTACTCGAATTCCAATATAATTAATGACCTATTATTATTAGATTTTCGATTGAAATTCTTGATAGATATATATTTTTTTTTTTTCCCCTTCTTTTCCTTTTTGACAATGTATTGTTTCTTGTAATTGTTGAGCATGAAACTAATTGGTAACGAATATTGTTTATTTTTATTACATTAAGAGGGTGTTTGGCTGAGCTTATAAGCTCCTTAAAACATCTTATAAGCTGTTAAAGAGCTTATAAGTACTACTAATGTGTTTGACAAAATGAGATGCTTAACAGCTTATAAGATCATAAAATAAGCTCATAACATCTTATAAGCTGTAAAAAAATAAGTTGAGATTTCCCAACTTATTTTCCTAATCACCTCCACCCCAACCACCCACCTCACCCTGGAACCACCCCACCCCTCCCCAACCCCTACCTCAATATAAAAAATTGAAAAAATTATTTTTTATAGATTTTAAAAATATTTATTATAAATTATCAAAGATCTTATAAGTTGTATTAGTCAAACACTTTAGCAACTTATAAGCTACTTAAAAATTATATCTTATAAGCTCTTAAAACAACTTATAAGATGTTAGAGCTTATAAGATGTTTCAAATAAGCTTGGCCAAACACCCTCTAAGTTAAAACAACTTCGCAAATACTCATATAAAATATTATACAGATTAAATTTTTTCTTTGCACGGCTTATAATTTCTCTCCCTCCCCTCACCACCGCTTCTTTCTTTTTCGTATCTCCATGTTTCTGGCTTTTGTGCCTCTCGTCTTCCAATTGAAAGTCCGTTTGATTAAGCTTATTTGAAACATTTTATAATTTTTTTAAAATTTACAAAATATAATATTTAAGTAGCTTAAGTTACTAAAATATTTTACTAGTACAACTTTTATATCTATGACAATTTATAAGAATATTTTTTTAAATTTAATTTTAATATAAGATGATAATTTTTTTTTTTTTTTTTATGTTGACATAAGAGTGAATGAGGGTGGGGGAGCCCAGGGAAGGGTGGGAGGTTTTAAACTGGGTTGGGTGCTTGGGGGTGGTGATGGTAAAGAAAATAAGTTGAAAAATCTCAACTTAATATTTTTGCAACTTATAAACTGTAAGAAGCTTATTTTTTTATCGTGTAATTAAGTTATTAGACATTTTATTTTGCCAAACATATTGAGAATGCTTATAAACTTATAAGCTTAGCGAAACAGACTCTAGATTTGATTCATTGAACTTTTTCTTATTCTGTTCTTCGTCTTCTTAAAATTTGATTTTTATTCATTTAATTTGTTTGTACTGGATTTGCTAATGTTGTAATAATATTCTTTTTCATACATCATATTTGTATACATATAGTAACATAATATTTAATGACACATATTTGTTCATACAATAACGCATACTTGTCACTGTAATGACACATATTGTACTAATTTTTATTTTTTTATGACCCGATTGACTCGTGAAAATGTTGGAATTTTTTTTGTTCTTTTTGGTTTTAAAAACAGAATTTGAATTTCGCATTTTAAAACTCATTCTAGTTTGGGTCTTTTAATTAAATTTTTGAAATTCTAATCCTACAATCCTATAAATAACCTATACAACATCCTATATTTATTCTGTTGTAATTTAGCGTGTAAATAAAGGGACACGATTTGTTGACCCAGTTCGTCCGGAAGGACTACGTCTGGGGGCGATCCAAGCCAGGAGTTTCACTAGTATGCGTGTGTGTATGAGTACAAAATTCATGAATACAATAGGATATATATAATAGTAAAACCCTAATCTAATGGGTCAGGCCCAATATAATTCTTGGTCCTTAAGTAATGTCCACACCAAATCTCCTAGATTTGAAATATAAAATCTTCCGGATTTACAACACTCCCCCTTGGACATTACGACATAAATGTCTTGTCATAAAAACTCCACGTGCTGAGGATCGGCCATGATAATAAGTGGGAGGAATGTTATTGATCTTCTAGATCTAAATCTTCCAGATTTATTTCGATGTTACCGCTCCCCCTGAAGACAACAACACTTTAAGACTTTGCATCTCAATACCACGGACGTACTTTTCAAAAGTAGACGTAGGTAAGGATTTAGTAAACAAATCTGCAAGATTGTTACTAGATTGCACCTTTTGAATGGTAATTACGCCACTCTTCTGGAGTTCGTATGAGTAGAAAAACTTAGGTGAAATATGTTTCGTCAGGTTTCCCTTGACGTACCCATTACTCATTTGTGCGATGCAAGCAGCGTTGTCTTCAAATATGACGGTGGGAGGTGTATCGCCCTTGGCGATACCACACGAGTCACCAATGTATTTTACCAAGGACCTTAACCAAACACATTCTCGTGCGGCTTCAAATAAAGCTATGATCTCTGAGTGGTTTGAAGACGTGGTAACCATGGATTGTTTAACCGATCTCCACGAGATTGCGGTTCCACCACAGAGAAAAATATAACCAGTCTGGGATATGGCGTTGTGGGGATCAGATAAATAGCCAGCATCCGCATAACCTACTAAAGTTTTATCTTGGTTCTTACGATAAAGCAGTCCAAGATCTTGAGATCCTTGGAGGTATCGTAGAACATGCTTAACACCATTCCAATGTCTCCTCGTGGGAGAAGCGCTATATCTCGCAAGAAAGTTAACTGCAAATGCAATGTCCGGCCGGGTGCAATTTGCAAGATAGAGCAAAGCTCCAACAACGCTAAGATAAGGAACTTCTGGTCCCATAATTTCTTCTGAATCTTCTCTTGGGTCCTTATCCACTTCAAGGGATCGGACTACCATCGGGGTGCTAAGTGGATGAGACTTATCCATGTGAAATCTCTCCAATACCTTTTTCACGTAGGTCGACTGATGAACAAGGACTCCTTCTGGGAGGTGCTCGATCTGCAAGCCGAGGCAGTACTTGGTTTTACCCAAGGACTTCATTTCAAATTCAGCTCTCAAGATTGAACTGGCTTCTTCAATCTCTTTGCATGTTCCGATTATGTTTAGGTCATCAACATATACGGATATGATGCAAAACCGTCTTGCGATTTCTTCGTGAATACGCATGGGAAAGCTTTATCGAACGTGTATCCCTTCATCTGAAGGAATTCACTAAGTCGGTTGTACCACATAAGGTCCGATTGCTTCAGGCCATACAACGACTTACGCAGTTGTATGCTATACATACTGCGATTTTCGACATCCCTTAACTGAGGAATGTCAAATCCATCTGGGATTTTCATATAAATATCGGCATCTAGTGATCTGTATAAGTACGCGGTTACTACGTCCATTAATCTCATCTGGAGATTCAACTTAATTGCCAAAGATATCAAATAGCGGAACGTTATTGAGTCCATGACGGGAGAATAGGTTTGATCGAAATCGATCCCGGGTCTCTGCGAAAACCCTTGTGCTACCAGCCTCGCTTTGTACCTCTCCACAGTATTGTTCTCTCAATTTCGTTTTCGTACAAAAAACCCATTCATATCCTACAGGGATAGCGCGCGCGGGTGTACGAACGAAAGAGTCAAATACTTGTCTTTTGTTAAGTGAGGCGAGCTCCGCATCAATTGCCTCTTTCCATTTAACCCAATCGTGGCGCTTCCGGCACTCTGCGATTGTTTTGGGTTCAGGATCTAGATCATTAATAATGGAAAGAGCTATTGACGCTGCAAATGTGTCGTCGACGACAGTAATATTTCTATTATATGTTTCTCCCGTATCTGTGAAATTCAGAGAGACTTTGATGTTTACGTCAACCAGACCTTCCTCATTTCCCATTATATCTGGGTCTGGTCGTTCCACGGTCCTAGTGCATGGAATATTTTGTGCACGTGCTTCATCACTAGGACTCTCGTCTCTTAGAGACTTGGGATTATCTAGACGGATCTCTTCCAGAGATTTTCCATTCGACTGACCAGATTTGCTAGCCTTTCGTTTAGGTGTGTTACTATCTCTTGAGGTTCCCTTACGCTTTTGGCGTGTGGGGGCATGAGTACTCATTTTGCTTGGGACCTCAACCCTTTGGGGAGCATATACTGCTGGTATATGCGATCTAGTCACACCTCTATGGTCAGTGAACGCGTCTGGCAGGTTATTTGCTAAGTTCTGCAGGTTAATGATCTTCTGAACTTCTAGTTCAGATTGATTAGTGCGCGGATCTAGATACTGAAGATTACTTACGTTCCACGTAAGTTCCCGGCATTCATTCAATTTTGAATTCGGATCTCCCCCTAATGCCGGGAAGTAATCTTCATCGAACGTGCAATCAGCGAACCGGGCCGTTAATTGATCCCCGGACAAAGGCTCGAGGTATTTCACGATGGATGGAGAGTTAAGTCCTACGTAAATACCGAGTTTCCTTTGTGGGCCCATAGAGGTTCGCTTGGGTATCGTAATCGGTACGTATACCGCACATCCGAAAATACGCAGATGGGAAATGCTAGGTTCTTTCCCACGCACTAACTGTAGGGGGGAATGATCATTATATGCAGTAGGACGGATTTGAATCAAGTATGATGCATGAAGGACTGCATGCCCCCAGCATGAGGTGGGTAGTTTAGAATTCATTAGCAATGGTCTCGCGATAAATTTGATACGTTTTATTAGCGCCTCATCAAGACCATTTTGGGTATGGACGTAGGGGACCGAATGCTCCACTTTAATTCCCAGGGCCATACAGTAATCTGTAAAGACCTTCGAGTTGAACTCAGCTGTGTTATCCATACAAATCTTCTAGATTGGATAATACGGGAATTGAGCTTGAAGCTCGATAGTTTTCGCAATAAGCTCTGTAAGAGCTTGATCGCGGGTAGACAGCTACAAGCATATGCCCACCTAGTGGAGGCATCAATAAGGACCATAACAGAGCGGTCCTGATGCTGGGTGAATCGGTCCGCAAATGTCTCCTTGAATTCGCTCTAGGAAAACCGGAGACACTAGTCCAACCTTGGTGCGCGACGGGCGCACTATCAACTTTCCCATATAACATACATCACAAAATATTCATCAACAGGAAGGATTCTTTTATTCGAAATATAGTTAGATAGAATCCTACGTATCATGTATTGTCCTGGATGACTTAACCGCGGATGCCTTAATTTAAAGGAGTTCGGGTCGTGAAATCTCATACTCATGGCTAGATTTTGACGGCGGATGTATAAATAGTACAATCCGGGGGAGAAGAAAGTTATTCTATAAGATCGTATGAGTGGTGGCGCTATCTACCAATCATAAATCACTACCTCAACCCCATTAAGCCAGAGGAAATTAACCCCAAACAAATAGCTGATATGTTTACTAGCCATAAGTAAATAAAAACAGCAATATCCGAATAAACACATGGATAGCTATTAAGGTAAACACATCAAAGCTAATAAATTCATTCATTAAATATCCAAAAGAAAGGATCCAAAACATAATAAGCAATTGTTTTATTCGGAAAACAAAAACTAGGAATAACTAAATACGTAAATCTACTCGTCATCACCAAAATGTCTAAGCTCAATGCCCTTATGATCTACGTTGTCTAGGTCAGAGTCTGCTTTGGGCAGACTGGCATGGTGAGATTCAACTCTAGGAGCCTTCCTCTTATCGTCCTTCTGCTGCTTTTGATAAGCCTCTACCAAATGTTTGGGAGTACGACACGTGCGAGACCAATGGCCCTTGCATCCGCATCTGTAGCAGGATTGTTCACCCTTATCTTGATTGTCAGATTTTCGGGGAGCGGAGTTCGTGTTAGGTGCAGCCTTCTCACGAACCTGAGCTTGATTGTCATTCAAGGCACCTGAACCACCGGATTTGTTACGACCTCGGCCTTGGCTACGAGTTCGTTTACTTCCTCTCTCCCTTCCACGCTTGCGACCTCTTGTACCACTTTGAGCTACAGCGTGTGCTTCGGGCACAGCTTTTGAGCCAACCGGCCTCGCATTATGATTCTGCATAAGGAGCTGATTGTGCTTTTCCGCTACTAGGAGTGCAGAAATTAGCTCAGAGTGTACAGTGTAGTTCTTGGCCCTATACTGCTGCTGGAGTACAAGGTTGCTTGCGTGGAAAGTAGACAAAGTCTTCTGGATTAAGTCGTCCTCAGTTACAGTCTTCTGGCATAACTTCAACTGAGACACAATACGATGTAGGGCTGAGTTATACTCCGTCACAGACTTAAAGTCTTGGAAACGGAGGTTCAACCAATCGTATTGGGCTTGGGGGAGGAGTATATCATTTTGTTGTTTGAAACGGTCCTTCAGGGACTTCCACAAGGTTCCAGGATCTCTTTCAGTGAGATACTCATTTTTCAGGTCTTGATTGAGATGATGCCTAAGAAAGATCAAAGCTTTCGCCTTCTGGGCGTCAGTTGATTTTGGATCATCTACAATCGTGCCGCTAAGGTTGTTCGAGGCTAGATGTATTTCAACATCTAGCGCCCATGTCAGGTAGTTATTACCATCAAGAGTAAGCTCAGCAAATTCTCTTTTGGTAATATCAGACATTATGCACTACAATTAAAGTGACATGGGTAAGAGAATTGACCGAAAAAGATAGACAACGGGGAGACAAGGATTTATTTAGTTATTCTAAGGCACACAGATGCACGTACTGGGCGCCGTCTACCCAAGGCATAAATTTACGGTCCAACAAATACCGGGCGCCGCCTACCCGGGCATAAAGAGCGGACTATAAACTATGTGCGCAGTGTTAAAGCACGTAGGATAGTAAAATCACTCAAACATGCAATATCGATAAATAACGATAATCACATGAAAATAATTTGCAGAAAATATACGGTTTAATGGACAGAGGAAATAATCATTAGAACAATTATTTCATGTACATTAACGCAATTTAACGAAATATTTTCAGGATTCATTAATAAAACTAAAACACGGATTTTGTGTTATCAAGAACACAAACGAATCGGGTTAAGGTAATCATTAAAATCCATGAAATAACGTCGCGTTGGTTGCGCACAGCGGACGGGGTCGACGCACGTAGGTCGATCGTGTGCGTGCGGCAACGGGCACCGGCGTGCGAGTTTGCACGTGGCTTCGGTCTCGACGGGCACGGGCGCGCGACGGGCGCTGATGCACGCAGCGCCGGGCACGACGGGCGCGGGTGCGCGAGGCGCCGGGCACGACGGGCGCGGGTGCGGGCGGCGCTGGCCGATGATGGCGGCGGGAAACGCGAGCGCGCGCGGCACCGGGCGCGACGCTGCGAGCGTGCGCGCCGTGCGGGCGGCGGTCGGCGCTCGGCGCTGGCCGATGCGGGCGACGAGGGGGCGCGACGCTGCGCGGCACCGGGCGCAACGCTGCGAGCGGGCGCGCCGTGCGGGCGGCGGTCGGCGCTCGGCGCTGGCCGATGCGGGCGACGAGGGGGCGCGACGCTGCGCGGCACCGGCATCGACGCTGCGGGCGTGCGCGCCGTGCGGGCGGTGCGCGCTTCGGGCGGCACTCGGGTCGGCGGCGGCGGCGGCAGCTGCGGCGGCGGCGAGGACGGCCGTTCGACTACGGGCGATGGTCGTTGGTTATTGATTTAAATCACAAAAATAATTTTCACGTAATATAATTATACACAGGAAAATTCATGAGTGAAATCAATTGGTAAAGTATATGAACGATCAAGTGATTCATATAAAATAAATTAAAAGCGTACCGTACAATCTCGGTTAGAGACTCGTGCTAATAACGTGTTGTAATTTAGCGTGTAAATAAAGGGACACGATTTGTTGACCCAGTTCGTCCGGAAGGACTACGTCTGGGGGCGATCCAAGCCAGGAGTTCCACTAGTATGCGTGTGTGTATGAGTACAAAATTCATGAATACAATAGGATATATATAATAGTAAAATCCTAATCTAATGGGTCAGGCCCAATATAATTCTTGGTCCTTAAGTAATGTCCACACCAAATCTCCTAGATTTAGAATATAAAATCTTCCGAATTTACAACATATTCATCATTAAAGTGAAAATCTACCCTACTCAAAATTAAAAAAGAACACATATTTAAAAATCTCATTGATTTAAAAAATAATTGATCTTCAAAAATCAATTTTTTCACTTAAAATCCAAAAAACTATCACCTTAATTTTTGACAAGGGAGATCACCTTATTTTGGTCTAATATTGCACATTTGCATGGGAGTGTCCCTCCGAAATCTTATAATACCGCATGTCGATCGACGATGATATTAACACTACAAAAAAACACTGTTTTGCGACGGAATTAGCGACGGAAAATCCGTCGCAAACAGTGTTTTGCGACGGTATCTGCGACGGACACGTATCCGTCCCTAAAACAGCCGTAGCTAATTTTTGCGACGGATTTCGCCTTCCGTCGCAAATTAACGACGGACAAATCCGTCGCAAAATCGGCGGGTCAGACCCGGCCGGGTCACACAGAATTTGCGACGGACAGTATTCCGTCGCAAATATTTCGGGTCAAACCCGTTCGGGTCAACAACATTTGCGATGGCCACATTCCGTCGCAAATGTTTATATATATTTTTTTTATTTTTTTCTGTTATAATTTGCGACGGGTTGTTTTCCGTCGCAAAATTCAATATTTGCGATGGAATTTGGCCGTCGCAAATTACCGAGCCTATACAAAAAAAAAGTGGCTCGCGTGGTTCGAGCCCGGGCACCCGAGGCGGCCGGGGCGGGCGCGGACCACTGGGCCAACCGGCCCATCTCTTTTTATATGCGGCCCACCTTCTATATTAATCTTATTAGGCCTTGAACAATTAATCCATTTTTTGCGTCCAAGGGGAATCGAACACGGGACCTCTTGTGCAAGAGGAGGGGGCGCGCGCCACTAGGGCACAAGCTACTTTCGTTTATTTTTATACAATTAATTGTATATGTATTCAAATTAAGTCATTTTTTTTTATAATTCACCAAATTAATTTCTTTTCGTATCTAAGTTGTTTATTAAAATATTTTGCCCAACTATTTTTTTTATTTTGTAAAATTATTTATTTCGACTCCCGCTTAAATTTATAATTCGTTCATTTGTACGGAATTAATTGTGTATGTATCCAAATTGACTCATTTTTTTTCTACAATTCACCAAATTAATTCATTTTCGTTTCTAACTTGTTTTTATAAATATTGGGGCCATTTAATTTTTATTATTTCTGTAAAATTATTTATTTCGACTCCCGCTTAAATTTATAATTCGTTCATTTGTACGCAATTAATTGTATATGTATCCAAATTGACTCTTTTTTTTTCTATAATTCACCAAATTAATTCATTTTCGTTTCTAACTTGTTTTTATAAATATTGGGGCCATTTAATTTTTATTATTTCTGTAAATTTATTTATTTCGACTCCCGCTTAAATTTATAATTCGTTCATTTGTACGCAATTAATTGTATATGTATCCAAATTGACTCATTTTTTTTTTCTACAATTCACCAAATTAATTCATTTTCGTTTCTAACTTGTTTTTATAAATATTGGGGCCATTTAATTTTTATTATTTCTGTAAAATTATTTATTTCGACTCCCGGTTAAATTTATAATTCGTTCATTTGTACGCAATTAATTGTATATGTATCCAAATTGACTCATTTTTTTTTTCTATAATTCACCAAATTAATTCATTTTCGTTTCTAACTTGTTTTTATAAATATTGGGGCCATTTAATTTTTATTATTTCTGTAAAATTATTTATTTCGACTCCCGCTTAAATTTATAATTCGTTCATTTGTACGCAATTAATTGTATATGTATCCAAATTGACTCTTTTTTTTTCTATAATTCACCAAATTAATTCATTTTCGTTTCTAACTTGTTTTTATAAATATTGGGGCCATTTAATTTATATTATTTCTGTAAAATTATTTATTTCGACTCCCGCTTAAATTTATAATTCGTTCATTTGTACGCAATTAATTGTGTATGTATCCAAATTGACTCGTTTTTTTTTCATAATTCACCAAATTAATTCATTTTCGTTTCTAACTTGTTTTTATAAATATTGGGGCCATTTATTTTTTATTATTTCTGTAAAATTATTTATTTCGACTCCCGCTTAAATTTATAATTCGTTCATTTGTACGCAATTAATTGTGTATGTATCCAAATTGATTCGTTTTTTTTTTCATAATTCACCAAATTAATTCATTTTTGTTTTTCACTTGTTTTTATAAATGTTGTGTCCATTAAATAAAAGTAAATTCAAACTAATAAATTCACAAAATTATAAATTAAAGTAACAATTCAAAAATTAAATTAAAGTAACAATTCAAACTAAAAAAAAAAAAGTACTTCATAGTTATTAAAAATCAAATTTTTTTAACAATCGGAATTAAATCCGTCTTCCTCTTCATCCTCGCCCAGGTTAACAATCGGCGACATCGATGGCTGGGTCGGCGGGATCGGCGGCATCGATGGCTGGGTCGGCGGGAGCGGCGGCATCGGTGGCGCAGGCATTTGCGCTCGTGACATTGAATCAGAGGCGAATATTTGCCACCACGCCTGCATGGCGGCTGTATACGCCTGCACCTCGACCCGATACCGCTCCACCTCAGCTGTATACCGGTCGTGCGCCTCTCGCTGCTGTCTCTCATACTCTTCCTTCTCTCGCTGCTGCCTCTGCATGTTCTTCATCTGCTCCACCACCGTGGCAAGCTGCCTCTCGACCTCACTGGGATGAGAGTCGATGGAAGACTGAGAGGAGGATGAGCCTGAGCCACGAGGTCGGAAAAAGTTCTTTCCGAAGCTGCCCAATCCAGCGAACCGCCCCTTTTTAACCTTGACGTTCTTGAAGTACAATTCATTTTGAACGTCAACAGAAGGCTGTGTGGGGGGCATCGACCCCGACCCCTCTGCCGTTTCCTCAGGCTGAGGCTGGGAGGCAAGGTCCTCGAGCATCTTTCTCTGCAAATTAATTATACAAAAAATTAAATAAATTGAACACAAAATATAAAATAATACTTTTAATTTTAAAAATTAAAATAATACTATTAATATTGAAATAATACTTACGTGGATCTCGGTAGTACGGCCGTAGGTATACTTCCCAGTCTCCTCGACGAGTGGGTGGGCGAGCTGCAATCTCTCAAAATGAGAGGGCTCGCGTCCTTGCTCCGCCGCCTAATTATAAAAAAAGATAGTAAAAATTAATACCACTCATAAAAAATTAGGAAAAAAATAATATAAATTCAAAAACTACAAAATTAAAGACGAAACTTACAAATCTCAACCCGTGCTCATAAATGGACTGAGAACCGGCCCGATGTCTCGCCATCCCTTCTCCATCAGGGTCACTACGCCGATTCGCCTTGTTTTTCGCCGACTTCTCTTGGAATTCAGGGGAATCCCAGTAGCGGAGGAATTGGTCCCAAATCGGCCGGTTTTCACTGTCAGTCCCCAGGTCGGTCGCCTCTCCCTTCTTGTACCACTTCTCCCTCATTCTAAAAAGGAGGTCTTTGTACCTTTCCACCGCATATTTTTCGAAATTCTTCCACATCTGGTCATCGTGCTCCGGTGCCCATACACATTCTTTCTGCAATTACAATTTAAATGTAAATATATGTTTATATATTTGATATTAATAAACGGTGAATTAATAAATTAAATTAATACCTTAAATTCCTCGAAGTATGTCCTTTTCTTTGCATCAGACACTAGCCTCCAGGTGTAAGCGGTGGGCTCGAATCCACATCCAAGGATGGACCGGGAAACCTGATTAGTAGCCTCATGACCAGGAATCCAACTGTAAAATTAAAACTTCAAAGTTAGTAAAATAATTAGGTTTTAATTAATAAAAAATTTAGTATAAAATATTAAAACTTACGTTGAACCATGTGGCTGAACAGTCATCCGTGGTTCAACAACCGGATGCTGTCTGGAGGAGGATGAGCCCTCAGCAGTCTGCTGTGAGGAGGAGGAGCCCCCACCAGGCTGTGTAGAGGTCTCTGATTGAGACCTCGGTCTGAAAATAGGTGGAACCACGGGTCTCAGTGAGGCCCGTCGTCTCCTCCCTTCTCGCTCTCCTCGACGAGCCTCCTCATCCCTCGGAGGCTCCTGACTGCCACTGCCACTGCCTTGTCCGCTCATCTATAACAAAATTCGAAAAAAAATCAATTCGGCTCTACAATTCAACTATTTCTAAACATGCTTTTAAATTAAATTAAAATTCGATCAACTAATCTAATTCAACTAAAATCAATTCTAAACTTAACAAATTCAACTATTTCTAAACATGCTTTAAAATTAACTATTATAATTCAAACAATTCAACTAAAATCAATTCTAAACTTAACAAATTCAACTATTTCTAAACATGCTTTAAAATTAACCGTTATAATTCAACTAATTAATTCAACTAAAATCAATTCATTTCTAATATAATTCAAACAATTCAACTAATTCAATTCTAAACTTAACAAAAATTAATTATGCTTTAAAATTAAATTAAAATTCAATCAACTAATTAAATTCGATCAACTAATTCAACTAAAATCAATTCATTTATATATAATATAATTCAAACAATTCAACTAATTCAATTATAAACTTAACAAAAATTAAACATGCTTTAAAATTAAATTAAAATTCGATCTACTAATTAAATTATAATTCAACTAATTCAACTAAAATCAATTCATTTCTAATATAATTCAAACAATTCAACTAATTCAATTCTAAACTTAACAAAAATTAAACATGCTTTAAATTAAAATTCGATCAACTTAAATTATAATTCAACTAATTCAACTAAAATCAATTCATTTCTAATATAATTCAAACAATTCAACTAATTCAATTCTAAACTTAACAAAAATTAAACATGCTTTAAATTAAAATTCGATCAACTAATTAAATTATAATTCAACTAATTCAACTAAAATCAATTCATTTCTAATATAATTCAAACAATTCAACTAATTCAATTCTAAACTTAACAAAAATTAAACATGCTTTAAATTAAAATTCGATCAACTAATTAAATTATAATTCAACTAATTCAACTAAAATCAATTCATTTCTAATATAATTCAAACAATTCAACTAATTCAATTCTAAACTTAACAAAAATTAAACATGCTTTAAATTAAAATTCGATCAACTAATTAAATTATAATTCAACTAATTCAACTAAAATCAATTTATTTTTAATATAATTCAAACAATTCAACTAATTCAATTTAATACCACTTAAAAAAATTTAAACATGCTTTAAATTAAAATTCGATCAACTAAATCAACTAAAATCAATTCATTACTAATATAATTCAAATAATTCAACTAAAATCAATTCTCTAAACATGCTTTAAAATTAAATTTTAAACGGTAAAAATGAAGAAAACTTACGATTTATTTGTAGAAGATGACGAAATGAGAACTCGGTGGGGACGGATTGGCTCTACAGCGACGGCACCCGACTTCTCCTTCCTTTTCCTCTTTTTTTCCTCTTCTTTTCTCTCTTTCTCCGCCTGTAAAGCGGCGGTTCTGTATAAATAAGTGGAAAAAAATTTGCGACGGACGCCTGTCCGTCGCAAATTTTGCCCGTCAAACGCAAAACGACGCCGTTTTTCACTGATTTGCGACGGCTTTTCCGTCGCAAATCAGTCAACGCAACGTTTCCCAATAAGACGCGTAAAACGGTTCGGATTTGCGACGGAAATTCCGTCGCAAATCAGTCAATGGGCCGTTTCCCGAAAGGTCGCGAATACAAATGTAAGCTTTGCGACGACTTTTGTCCGTCGCAAATACAAAGTTTAAAATTGCGAGGGCCTGTTCCGTCGCAAATCAGTCAAACGGGTCGCTTCCCGAACGGTCACCTTTAAACGGGTATGTTTTGCGACGGAATTGCCCGTCGCAAACTCAAAATTGAAATTTGCGACGACCTTTCCGTCGCAAATGTAGCCGGTTCAAGACGAAGGCGGTGGGCCCTAGTGTTTGCAACGGCTTTTCCGTCGCAAATTACTATCATTTGCGACGGACTTCCTAAGTCGTCGCAAATTGTCGTTTTTTGCGACGGCTTACAAAAATCCGTCGCAAATTCACTGAATTTGCGACGGAAATTCTGACCGTCGCAAAAAACCCGTCGCTAATCTCCTTCTTTTTTGTAGTGTAATACTGTTATTATCATCTAAAGTAATAGTTTTAAATAATCATCTCACCGAAAACATTGGAAGTTGCATTTTTTTTATTTCTAATTAAGTGGGCCATTATTGTTTCATATATGTATCCCACCGTGAACCGAAGAGGTGCTCAAAACGAAGCAAAAAGGCACCATTATGTATGGAGATATAGAGTATTACCAAGTAAATATCAAGAACCCATTTTGGAATGTATGGACATAATTAGCACAAAAGTTTGTACCCCACAATTTTATATGAAGGGAATATAATTATAATCTCAACTCAGATCGCTTGAATCTTGGTTGACTTGGTGTTCCTTCACCTTTTAGATTAGAGTAAGTCTCTCGTGCACCTATAGCATGATGCACTCATTTAAGAGTTGAGATTGTTTACATTGAAAAGCGTACACTGACAATTAAGTGTGGATAAATTACACTGAATTTTTTTTGTATTATTGATTTTCAGTATAAACATTTTATTATAATTAATCGACCCTCACTTTTCAAAACAATCTAAATCTCAACTATTGAGATAGTGCACCGTACTCAGGTGCATATATAAATTATTTAAGGGAGAAAAACAAAATTGCCCTTTTTTGTAAGGTCAAAATGTATTTTGCCCAACTTTTTAAAAAATATATTTTTTTACCCCGAAAAGGTTGGCAAGAGATTGGCAAATGGTTGGCACACAGGTTGGCATGGGTGCCAACCGTTTGCCAACTTTTTAGGGGCAAAAAACATCTTTTTTACAAAAGAGGGCAAAAATCAAGTGCCCCTTAAATTTTGGGCACTTTTGTATATTTTCACATTATTTAAATATCCAGAAATCATCTTAATTTATTTTATATTACTGAACGACTTCCCAATTTTAGGTGGGAACGTGATCTTCTATTTGATGTATATTCAAAGTTCCATTAAAGTTTTATATAAACCAATTATATTATGCACTTTATATTTATGTGTACAAGGAATTATCGTGTGCTTGAGTGTATTGCATGTATTTAGATTTGAGTTCAATTTTAAATTAATTTTAATTTTTCAAAATCCCATTGATTTAATAAGATTTGTAAAGTTAAAATCGATTTGAAATTGAACTCAAAATATATCTAAGTAAATACTATGCACTTGGGTGCATACAATAATTTGTGTATGTGTGTAGGCAAAGTATGTGTAAATCAATTTTATTGTGCAATTGATTTGTAAAGTTTTATTGGTTGTTTCATAAAACAAATTAATTTAATAGTACTAATTTTTTATTTAAAAATATTAATTATTTTATTAAAATAATAGTTATGAATCTGCTGTAAGTAAAATTATTTTGTAAAAGATCAACTCCTATTTTGAAATAAAGTGTGCATGTCATTATAACATCCTATTAATAATTATAAGGTGGAAAATCTTATTTGACAATATCTATTCCAATTAATGAATACAACTTGAGTCTCCCGTAATTCTTTGTAGCAGAAGGCGAAGCCCTCGCCCCCAGGGCCCCCACCCCCTGGCCCGACAGGATTGGGTGGAGGAAGTAAATCATGGTGACTCAGCGACCCATTAGGTGGGAGGACCAGTGCCTGGTGCCCACAATGAGCTATCCCCCACATTGGAGGGATAAAACTCCCACACTGCGGCTGCCAGGGCTCGATCCTGCGTCCTTGTAGCAATCTGCCACCCAGGAACCAACTGAGCTACGCCCATGCGGGCAGTCTCCCGTAATTCTACTTTGATGGAACGCCACTTGTGTAAGAGATTGACATGCTTGGTTGGGGGTTTAAATACGAAAAATGGAAAGGAAATTAAATAGATGTCTTGGGTACATATAGATTTTATTATTTGAATAGTATCTTCATACCCAAAAATTATGGAATGGAGCATTCTTCTCCATTTTGGGAGGAGTAGGTATGCTTTTGAGTTAATGGCATGCACTTAGATTTTTAAAAAATACTCCAAATAAAATTCAGCTATATGTCAAGAAGTAATTATTAATATTTTAAAAAATAATCAGTAATACTACAACCCCAAAAAAACACATTTGTTTGGTGCATGTGTTTGTGTATTTTAAAAAAAATCAAAATTAAAGTCAAAATTGAGCTTAAAATTTAAGTGCATGTTATGCACTAAAATGCATACTGGAATCTGTGTTTTGGGAGGTATGACTTTCATTCCTCAACAAAAAAAAAAAAATTATTTATCATCTCACAATTTTTTTTTTATATAATTACACAACTTTATCATCTATTAAATATTATAATTTTAATGAGCACATTTATTTTATTTTTCATTATTAACATTACCATTTCTATTTCTGTAGTGCCATTCGAGATGCAAGGCTTCATGTAGATCGGAGCCAGACTATTTCCAAATTATCTTCGAGGATATGAACCAGTGTGACTAGAGACGTTTCAGGTATATTAATTTAAAATCCAATTTTATTATTTAAGTTAACTGAATTTATTTAATATAATATTTAACATTATGTAACTTTTAGCTGGAAAATGATCAGGTGTATTTGTTTTTCCTTGTTCGGCAAACAACCAATACATTTAGGTTGCGTTTACTTCGAAAGATAAAGCTCAATTACATAAATAGTAGGACTTTATCAGACTTTATCAGGTGTTTACTTTAAAAGATAGTAAATGCGGGCTAACCATAGGGCCCGAACTAAACCCCAACTAATAAACCTTCCAAATTGGGCGGATTATATTTGTCTCGACCTTGTTTTTACTCATTTGTCCCTGAATTGACGCTGACTATACCCCTCTAAAACCAAACCCCAGTGAGAAGGAACGCTTGCGGCGAACGACTGAGTTTCCTACTGAATAAGGTATGGGGGAATCTCGACTTAATTTATTCGCCGATTTCGATCTGAGAAAGAGAAGAAGCCAGAAAAACAACATAAAACCTTAGGCACACTCATTGTTCACCAGAGCTGGGAACACAATCAAAACTGGAAAGTGCAGATGGCTTCAAAATGCCATCAACGTCGAACCTTTATGGAAGAATCCCAACAAGAATTAAGAAACCACAAAAATAATTCTTAGAAGTGGGTTTGCTTCTTTCTCTTCGTATTTCAGCAGAGACCAAATGGATCATTATTAAACTAAGATAAATTATTCTAGTTGGAAGGTGAAATTGAGAGGGCTTTTGTGGGAAGATCAAAGAAAAGGGGAGGAGAAAAGTTGGTAAAACACGAAAAAGAGAATTGAGAGGATTCAAGTGCAGAGAGTGGGGAAGGTGAAAAAAATTGGGAAAAAGGAGAAGGAATGGGAACCGACAAGTGAGAAAAGAAAGAAAATATTATTTGATGGGGTTATTAGTGTAATTTAACTTTTTTTTACACTTTAGTTATGATTTTTATTCTTCAAAGTAAACAACGGTTTGTTAATTTATAACCAACCTTACCTCTCCTGATATCTAATCTCAGGTTAACCCTCACTCATGAAGTAAACATAGAGTTACATGTTAAGCAAGTGGGAGAAGGCCTGGGAGCTTAAAAGGAAAGGCCCTGAAGTGTGATAAAATATTTCCTACTAGATAAAAAATTTCTACAAAATTTTCTAACAATTAATTTTTTGTAGTGGAATTCTCTACTGACTTACTTACAAAATTGTGTAATCTTGTAGGTAAGCATTTTCATTCTTCAACCTAAAATCAATTTGTCTACGAAATAAAATTAGTATGTATTAATTTGCCTATAAAAATTTATCCACGATAATTTGACTACGAAAACTTTGTGGACAAATTCTTTGTAGTTAAAGGAATGAAAATGCTTATGTAATTAGAAAAAAATTGTAGGCAATATCCATTATGATTTTTTTATTAGAAATTTCGTAATCATATTGACAATTTTCATAAACAATTTTATATTTTCTTACAGTGCTATATACAGAAATGGGTAGAGCCGGCAATTTGGGCCCGGCCCGCCCGACATATGGGCTGGACTAGGCCCAAAAAATAGAGGCCCAAAAAAACCGGGCCGTTTTTGGCCCGGCCCGGCTGGCCCAACGGGCCACGGGCCGGCCCGTTTGGCCCGGTTGATTTATTTTATATTTTTTTTATCTATTTTATTTTTAAAAGATTATAATTAGTGTTATTTCTTTAAATAATATTCAGTGTTGTAATTACAAATATATGGACATACTTGACTTGATACTGCCATAATAAGGAATTTAGTGTTGTATATTTAGTTTTTTTTTTTAAATAATTGATTTGATAGTTGATGTCATAATAAAGAATTTTGTAAATGAAGTCCCTCAATTTTCAGTCCGTGGAATAAAAAAACTCTACCAAACATTATTTTGAAATTAGGAAAAAAAAAAGTTGAAACGGGCCGCACTAGGCTGGGATTTTACAGGCCCGACGTGCAAATGGGCCGGCCCGGCCCGCGAATAGTGATTGGCCCGACGGACTGGGCCGGGCCGACCTGGCCCGCCCGTTTTGCCAGCTCTAGAAATGGGAGACAAGAGCCTCCGCATTCAACATGGACTTGGTGAAGTATACGTGAACAAGGTTCATTGTGAACAAGTTTGGATAGTATTAGTTATTTCATTACATGGTGTTAGTTTATTTCAGTAAAGAGTAGTAATTATCTTATTAAAAGTATTCGTTGAATAGTACTACCTCTGTCCACTCTTAATCTTCGCACTTTTCTATTTAGGATGTCCCACAATAATATTCACACCCCAAATATGGAAATAAAACACTCTCACACTACCTACTTTAATTCAAAATATTCTTCATTCATTGGTTCAAAGAGTTAATAAAACAGTTTTTCTTAAGACCTATGTTCATACAAGTGTGAATATAAATAGGGGACGGAGAATTATTTTATTAAAGAATATTAATGAAGGGTATCAATTGTCTTTATTAAAAATCACTGTGTGAAGTTAATGAGCGCCTGTCCACTCTACAACCCTTTACTACAAGTCTACAACCCTAAATTAATAGAGGAATCTTTGTAGTGTTCCATTCAAGTACTACCTTAAAGAATTCTTACATACATTTCAATGATATCCAGTCTTGAGAGTACCACAAGAATTGAAAGTATCGCAAGAAAATAATACATGATATAACAATTTTGACTTGTGCTTACGTATGCCCACTCATTTTTGTTGAGTTAAGTTTGGATTGAAAGATTGTGGTGTCTGAAACGATCCACCACAATATTGTTTCAAAATTCCTTGTGAAAATATCATATCCTACAAGGTATGTGTCTCGCAAATAAATTTTGTATGAAAATAATTCATGATAAGCTTATTATTTAACTGTTTTAAAGTATCGAATATTTGATTAGAAGTATCAATAATGTCAATAAGAGTATCATTAATCTGGATTAAAAAAAAATATGCAACAATTACAATTTAATACCACCAACTCAAATTAGTGATAATCCTGATCGAATATTCAATATTTTAATATAGTTTATGATAAACTTAATTATCATAAACAATTTTCATATAATACTTTGTCGTGTCTCTTATGTTTTCTTTGTTACTTATTAATAATATTATGTGCTAGATTTATGGAATTCCTTGTTACACGGTAGTTCGGTATGAATCCACTTTCTAATTTTGTGTTCCGATTTATGTTTTATTATCTCTATAACATGATTGGTATGTGGAATATTAAATGTGAAAAGAATGATATGTTTAAATCTATAAAAAAATAAAATGATTTATGTCCACTAAAAGTATGTTCAAATTGTTTTTAACAACATTTTTTTCCTTTACCATTCATTTATTACTTAATTATTTCTCAAACCGTTAATTTTACATTCACAAACAATCACTTAATTCATAAATGGATCACACAATACATTAAAATACTTTTACTTTCTATATGTTTTCTTAAAACATGTCAAAAGTCAATTATCATACTTTTAGTGGATAGAGGGAGTATTTTATCAATAGAAATTGTAATTTCATTACAAATGATTATTACCAAAAATAAGAAATAGTAATTTGAGTAGGTTTTATATGAAAATGGTTCATGATAAGTTTATTATGAAACTAGAGTATGTATAGATTGAAATTGGTTTATATATGAATCACTGAAAGGTATTAGTTGTTTTCACTGAAGAGTATTAGTTGTTTTTACTAAAGAGTATTACTGGTTTACACTGAAGAGTCTTAATTCATTTTCACCGAACAACTAAGACTCTTTAGTGTAAATCAGTAATACTCTTCAGTAAAAACAACTAATATTCTTTAGTGAAAACAACTAATACCCTTCACGAATTTATGTATAAACTAGTTTCACTCTATACTTTGTCATGAAACTATTGTAATGTATTGAATATTTGATCAGGAGTATTATTAATTTGGTCAGGAGTATCATAAATCTGGGTTTCAAGAAAATTTACAAGAATTGCAATATAATATCATTGACCCAAATTAATGATACTCGTGATCAAATATTTGATACTTTAAAATTGTTTCATAATAAGTTTATCATAAACTATTTTCATGTAATACTTCGCCTAGTAATTTATCTCATACATCCATGGGTTTATGTATTCCAACCATCAATAATAATTTGACAAAGTGGTATAATGGTTAGAGCTTCACTATCTATGATTGAAAAATCATGGGGTCGATTTACAACTTTACCATCAACAATGATATGAGAAAAATGGTTTTTTTATTAATCATATACGCAGATTCTTCGACTTTTAGTTAAAAAATTTACCAATTTTAATAAGATAATATTTTTTTAAAATTCTAAATAAATTAGTGGTCCCATCAATATCATAAATTAATATTTTTTTCAATTACAAAAATAACTAGGACAATTTAATTAATAAGAATTTATTGTTGGGTGTACTAGTAATTGTAGCTTGATTACCTTTCAAATCAGAGACGGATGCACAACACCCGTTACGGGGGCACGTGCCCCCACAACATTTATATTTTTTATATACTTTTATATTACACAATGTATATGATGATAACAATAAAAACTACAACGCACTCAATTATTTCTGGGAAATAATTACACTGCAAGATAGTTTTATATACTTCCGCCAATCCACATTTTTCACCATCCTCTAAATAAAGAATCAAGAATACAAAAATATTAGATAAAATCAAATAATGTGTAAACTACATAAAATTCAATTTTTTTTAAAAAAGTATATTAACTAATGTATATTTAATTGCAAGGACTTATACTATTATATTTATATTATAGTTTTATATTAATTAGTATTAAAAAAATTCTCAAACATATAACCCTCAAAATTCTTTTCAATTCCAAATTAATCGTATTTTCTGCAATGAATATTACAAAAAAAAAGAAAAGAAAAAAAGGTCTACACAATTGGATGGGAGATTAATAATTTGATTGTATAATTGATTTTTTTTTTTCTTCTAGAGTTGATAATGAGTTAACGTACAAATATTTTAGGCCATAAAAACACTTCAACTGTAATAAACTTTAGTTGTTATGTAGTAAAAAAACTTTTTAATGTATTTATCTTTATATTTATTTTGTGCCCCCGCTATGAAAATTTTCTGGATCCGTCCCTATTTCGAATGATATTTTTTATCAAGTTACGATATCAATTTTTTTAGTACATGTGAAATAATTTCTTTTGTACTCACATAACATTTTATGAAATTGATTCATCGTTATTGATTTTGGAACACCTTTTAAATGAGAAGTCATTGTCTTGTATGATTTTTAAAAAATTCTATTTTGTTTATATAGATTTTCCTTGATTGATGGATATGAAGTATAATGTATATTAATTAAATACAATGAATTTCAACTTCATATATACATTGATGAATATAATGCATGATGAATATATATGTTTTATGTTATGTTTGATGAATATATTTATTATATTAATTTTCCAATGAATATGATGCATATATTAATTCAATGACTTGTTTTTATAAAAATAAAATTTTTATTCATTGTACTGAAAAAATTCTTTTTAAATTAATAAAATATTTATCTATAGATAAATTAATGTCTCTTTAAAATAATAAATTTCCATGGTCCCGACATTATTAATTCATAGAAGTTTTATTGTAATTTATCAAAAGGTTGGTCAATCACAACAACATAACCAAGAACAAACTTCTGACAATCCAAAAGAAGCTGAAGACTTAAACTTAGTCATTGAGGTACATAAGGTTCAAGCTGTAGAAGCCATACTTGAAGAATCTAATAGGAATATTTCACTTGCCCCTAATCAAGACATGCACATACTACCGGAATCTGATCTTGATGCATATATTATTGAATTATCAACACCATCACTGCCAAATTTAACTCCTATGAAGAGGAAGACTCCAACTGCAGAGTTACCAAATCCCAAGAGATGAAAATGAGACATCACCGAGAAAGAATTTGAAGAAGAAAATGAGGAGTTTCTGCCACAAAACTTGATTTCAAAGATTGAGAATCTAAAGTTTACATTTCAGAGTATGTCAAAATAACTGAGAGATGATGTAACAAGAATTTCAAACCTTATCATCGCTAACAAGATCAAGAATGGGATGAAAGATCTGATTCTAGCAATCAATGAGAAGAGAAAGACAGAAAGACAAGTCATCCTTGAAAACTTCAAGGAAACTGCAGTAAAGATGTATGAATTTGTTAATCACGGTTTCGGATTCACAAGAAAACTTGTTTCCGGGAATCGGAATCAAATGCAGTAAGAACGAAATTGAAAATCACACAAGAACACCAGATTTACGTGGTTCGGAGATGAATACTCCTACGTCCACGGGATCCGAGAGGATAGACTTTTCACTAAGCAAGAAATGGAAGTTACAAGTTACAGAGCACTCAATCTCACAGTGTTTGCTCTCAAAGATGATCTCAAGTTCTAAGTTCTTACTGCATTTGATTCCGATTCCCGGAAACAAGTTTTCTTGTGAATCCGAAACCGTGATTAACAAGTGGCGCCGTCTGTGGGAATCGGAATCAAATGCAGTAAGAACTTAGAACTTGAGATCATCTTTGAGAGCAAACACTGTGAGATTGAGTGCTCTGTAACTTGTAACTTCCATTTCTTGCTTAGTGAAAAGTCTATCCTCTCAGATTTACGTGGATACATGGCTAATCCTGGAAGATTACATTGGGAAGCTTTGAAATGGATCTTCAGATACCTTAAAGGGTCATCTGATCTGGGATTGATGTTTGAGAGGATGACTGACCAGAAGAGTCCACTGGAAGGTTTTGTAGATTCTGATTTTGCTGCTAATCTGGATACCAGAAGATCTTTAACAGGGTATATCTTTACACTTTACAATACTGCTGTGAGCTGGAGATCTGTTCTGCAGAGTGGAGTTGCTTTATCTACTACAGAAGCATAGTTTGTTGCAGTGTCAGAGGCTGTTAAGGAGGCTTTGTGGTTGAAAGGCATAATCAAGGATTTTGGCATAAACCAAAGGGCTGTGGTTGTTCATTGTGATAATCAGAGTGCAGTACATCTGGTTAAACATCAAGTGTTCCATGAGAGATCAAAGCACATTGATGTAAGGTTGCATTTTGTGAGGGAAATCATTGATAAAGGAGTGGTTCTCATCCAGAAGATATCTACAGATGACAATGCTGCAGATATGTGTACAAAGTCTTTACCAGGTACTAAATTCAAGTTTTGTGTTGAATTGGTAAAGATGAGTGTATGGGATGTTCCTTAGGCCCAAGCTGGAGCATGGAGGAAAGGAGGAGAGGATTGATACTTCTCATCTGAGGTGGAGAATTGTGAAGTGTCATATGTGAAGTATGAAGTCTACTGAGCTTAATTCAATAAGGAGCTATGTTGATGAAGTGTTAGCCGTGGGAGTTAGTCTATTTGGGGTATCAGTAGAGTTATATCAGATGAGGTTGATCAGATGAGGTCTAACAGTGGAGTCCCATCAGAGGATGTCTAGACCGGAAGTCATCTGATGGTAAGTAATCAAGTCAGCTGAGGTCAAGTCATCTGATATAAAGTACAAAGACGCGAAACACCAAGTTGAAGCTAACTGAAGGCGGTTCTAACTGAATCAACTGAAGCAGTTATTGGAGTTTGTTAGCCAGCTGGATAACTACTTTACTTATGAGTTCGTTACAACTGAATCGAGTCTAGATTCTTCTCAATCTCTGTAAATATAAATAAGTGCTTCCAACTGAGAGAAGAACTTAGAACTTGAGATCATCTTTGAGAGCAAACACTGTGAGATTGAGTGCTCTGTAACTTGTAACTTCCATTTCTTGCTTAGTGAAAAGTCTATCCTCTCGGATCCCGTGGACGTAGGAGTATTCATCTCCGAACCACGTAAATCTGGTGTTCTTGTGTGATTTTCAATTTCGTTCTTACTGCATTTGATTCCGATTCCCGGAAACAAGTTTTCTTGTGAATCCGAAACCGTGATTAACAGAATTCAACATGAAGATACAGAGGGAATTGCTATTGAAGGAGTCTGTTATTGAAGATTTGTAGAAGAACATGGAAATAATCACTAAGATAACAAATCCATCAAAGTCTCAACGGAATAAATCAACAAGAACATGGAGACTCTTGCTGCAAACACACAGAATCTGGAGATAAACTTGTCATCTAAGATGGATTGTAATCTGGAGATAAACTCACCTATTTTGGAGATGGAAAAAATGAGGAAGTGAAAGCTACAGATGCACAAGGTTCAGGAGAAAAGAAGAAAGAAACTGAAGCTGCAATAATGAATATGCATGAACTTTAAGGGAAGTTACAGCTGGAGTTTGAAGCTGCAAAGTCCAGAAATTTTACTGAAGAAAAAGTTTCCAAGTTTGTGAGACCAACTCAGATTCAAGGAAGCATTGCTGGAGGAAGTGCCCCAAGCACAGAAGGAAGAAGGATAATCAGATTACCAACACACCACCAGCAAGCTAGAAAGTGAAGATGGGACAGTTGTGGCACCAAAGGCAGATGTGTAATTAAGAAAGAGCACAATCTCAACCTAAGCACCATCATGGAGGATTTGTCAAAGAGCAAAAGAGTTCATTCGTTAAAAAACATCTGGAACAAAGCTCAACTCTGATTTCTACGGCTGAACAAATTCCTAAAGTTGAACCAGAACCTACAGTGGAATTATTTTTACAGATGAAGAGAATATAGATGCTCAACCTACAACTCAAGGACTTGAACCTGCTGTTGGAGTTATATGTGAAAGAATGCTTTTACTTTGTATAACTTATGTATTAAACACTTATTTATGAGAATAAATCTTTTATCACTATTGCTTTGAATATGAATTAATGTTAAATATTTATTGCAACCCGTTCAATATATAGTATGTGTTACATTGTAGTTAATTTGGTGATACCAGATCACGGAAGATCACATTAACGGTTCCTTGTAACTGAACGTACAAATTCACGATCCAAGTGGAATTGAACTATCCGCTGTGAAAGGTCGATGTGTAATCCTCAAATTGGTCTGTCTTGACCAAGATATTGCACTAGCACATTTGGTATATGTTGAAAAGGACCTACAGCGAGAATAAATTATTTTGTTCTGAAAGGTAAAGAATTAGACCTCAGTGGTTATTTATTTCTTACTCTCCGTCACTTAAATAGGACTGTGTGTGGTTAATAGTTATTGCTTTGATACATGCCGGGTGAGAATCATCGTGACTTCGAACTTTGTGTTTTGGGCAGTAATATTAATCATACGACGGTTGCTAAGATTTAATACGGAGAAACGTGTGCGAGTACGGCTTATGTGATTTGTCCCCTTGGTGGGCTCAGAAGTTTTATCATACCAAATCTTGCAAGTGAAAAATTAGTTTTTCTGGTACGGATAATAATATTGAGTTGTCTTTACTCCAAGACGCAAGATATTAATTAATTTAGAGCTATTCAGAAGCTCAATTAATTAATGGAATAGATAATCTTAAACATGAGAAATAATAATCAGGATCTCATATTATCATAATATGGATTAAGATGGATAGTACAATATTAATTTGATAGTGGTATTAATTAATATTAATGGGTTGAATAAAATTTTGAGTCTCAATATTAAAATTCAGAAGTCCATTGGAGGTCCAATTTTAATTCTTCTAAAGGCCCCTCAAGTAACCCAATAATAATAAGGTGATTAAAATAAAAGAAAATATAATTGCTGATTTTTTCTTATTATTTTTGAAAATTATTATATGGAGAGAGAAAAGATTTTGTTGATATTCAAGATATGTATTCTTGGAATACAAGATTATCTCATAAATTCAAGAAAATCCAAATCTAGTATTTTTAATCTCATATTTTCGAAAATTACCTATAGTTTAGGAGGGTGAGATTTTTGTGGAATATTTTATTATGGAGAAAATAATATATGAGATATATTCAAAATTTCTTGGAGGCCAAGAAAAAAAATTCCTCCAATATTCATCCAAAAATTCGGCCACCCTGCATCTATAAGAAGGGGATGATTATTTCATCTCCAGTTTACTAGTTCCACGAGTTGGAAAAATCAAGAGCAATAAATATTTTCTTCCTCCCTTAGATTATTAAATTATTCGTGAGCGCTTTCCACCGGCGAACGAGTAAGGCGAAGAGGTACGTATTCATGTAAAATTCCTAGTTATTCCGCCGTAAAATTTTACGTGATTATATCAATGTGCATGAATTTATTTGTTGTTGGTTAATTATTATTTGAATCAACTTAGGATTAATTCATGCTAGTAATAATTGCATTTAAATTCGTATTTAAATTTCATCCGAATAGATTCGGGCACCTCAATTTCCCCAACAACTGCTGCCAAAGAAATATTTGAATAATTTAAGGCAATTGAGAAGATTTACATAATGCTAAAGAAGTATAAGAGTTTTACTGACAGATTCACGATGTTCAAAAAGTTCAAAGAGATGAATGCCCTTTACACTGGTGACAATGAGAAGTTGCTCAGAAAAGTACATGGAGCAGAAAGCAAGATTATAATAACAGAAAAGACTCATAACTTTCACGCAGGAGCAAAGCCAAGAGGGAAGCGGTGTTAGCAAAAATTGAGTATGAGGTGCTCGAGGCCTATATTGAAGAAGATGAGAAAAATATTACTCTCATTAAGCAAGGGATCATTACTTCTAGTCCAGAGTTAGTTGATTTAGAAGAAGATGCAGACCCTAAACACAGAAAGAGATGAAAAAGATGAAGAAGTTGAAGGAAAAGAATTAAAAGGATGAATTATGCATATTAGTATGTACTCCCTCCGTCCACGAAATACGGTCTTGTTACTTTTTGCACGGTTATTAAGAAAGTTGATATAATATGTAAAAAGTAAGAATATTGTGTCAAATCAAGTACAAAATAAATTATTTTAAAAATGTTATGTGTGTATGTTGAAAAAGTAGATAAAGTTTATTCTTTCCATTTTAGGCAACATGACTATTTTTCGTGGACAGCCAAATAAGGCAACCAGGACTATATTTCATGGACGGATGGAGTATCTTTTTAAATTCAATCCAATACCTTTTTATCATTTTTACTGGTTCATATCTCAAAAACATGTTAATATTATATGTGTTTTTCCATCATCAAAATAGGGGGAATTATTAGGATATTTTTCTTGATAAGATTTTGATGATATCAAAAGCATAGAACTGTATATTATTGTTTATTAGCCCTGCAGGAATGAAGGAGTTGAAAAACTTAAGATTTTTCTAAGTTTACAACTAAAGAAGGGAAGAGTGCAGCTGCAAAGTGTCAAATATGCAGCCACAAACAAACCTACAATTCAAAAGAAAAAGGTTGCAGCTACTGAAGACCTCGATGATTAAGTTAACACACCTGGATGAGTGAAGCATTAAAAGTGCACTCACTCACAAAGATTGAGGAAGTCGGGAGGATTAAGTGATCAATCCCTAGCAAGTAGACACAGGCTAGAGTTGACCAAGAGTTTAAGCTAACAAATTTCACTAGAAGACAAAAGTACTTGACTGGAGGCAGAAGAATAAGAAAAGAAGTCTTAATGACTGAAGTCATGTATGTTGAAAAAGAGAGCTGGAATTCTAAAGCACCCAATGGATAGGAGCTTTCAAACTCCTATAAATAGGAGGTTCAATCCAAGAGAAAACAACAACAATACTCAAACATTCAAAGCAATCAGCTACAAGCAAACCTACAACCAACATTCTTGGAAAAAAAAAATCAAGTACGAATCATAGGATTAGTTTGCCAGGTTTTCTTATAGCTTGAATCATATTTTAAGTTATTGTTCCTCACATATTTTCTTTATAAAACCTGCCTAGTGTACAAATTTTATCTTTGTGAGTATTTGTAATCTGAGTGATTGGAATTCATCTAGGTGATAAAACTTGAATTACACTAGATTAGGCAGTCTTAGTTAGGTCTAGATTTTAGGGGGAATTTATTGTATCTGAATAATTTCTAAGTTAGTGTAAGCAAAGTGTGTAAAACTTGCAGAATGTATTTAACACCTAATGATGTAATAGTGGATGTAAGAGAATTACACCACCTATGAACCACTATATTTCTTACTGTAAACTCTCATAGTCACTCAGTTGCTAACTTGTGTTTAAAAGAGATATTTCATAATACATACACACATCTTTATTCCGCTACACTTAGACTCTTCATTATACTTCTTAAAATGTGAGGAATCCAATTTTGATATTTTAATTGTGTTTATTATAATTTGACTTGTTACAGTTTATTTCATATTTTGTTAAGTCTATAATTGTAGAGTTTTTAAATCTACAATTACTTGTGTTGTTTAAACTTTGCTTAAATTTTTTAAATTTTGTGAGAAGGTATATTAAAACTCCCCCCACCCCTCTGGACCTTTTACACTTAGGACCAACTCCTTTAAATCGATGCATTTAGTAAAAAAAAAAAACTAATATTACTCCCTCTGTTCATGAAATGTATGCTCATATCAAATTGACACAGGTTTTAAGAAAAAGATAGACAAAATAGATAAAATTAGGGTATTATGGGGTTCATTTATGAATAAAGTAATTATGCGTGAGTGTAAAATTAATAACATGTAGGTAATTAAGTGATAGTTCAAGGGTGATAATAAAGTGATAGTGTCCATAAAGAAACGTGCATACTTTTAGTGAACGTACAAATAAGGCAAGAGAACATAGTCTTAATGAACGGATGGAGTATTTAATAAAATCACTAATACCTTTCAAATTAATTTCACAATGAATATTATTCACACACTACTTTGCCTTTTAAAAAATACTACTTCCGTCTCACAACTATTTTCACACATATCTTATTTTTACGTTTCACAACTATTTTCACACTTTCAAAAAGAAAATAATTATTTTTCACAAAAGTCAATAAAGTAAAAAATAATTATTATTTTTCTCAACCTCAAACTCACATGCTATTTTTGTTCTTAAAAAATGTAACATCCTCTATCACAAGAGTAGGTTTTATATGAAAATGGTTTGTGATACGCTTATCATGAAACTGTTTTAAAGTATCGAATATTAGATCAGGAGTATCATTAATTTGGGTTCAAAAAAATTACAACAATTATAATATAATACTAGTGACTAAATTAATAATATTTCTGATAAAATTATCGATATTTTTAGTTAAAAATTCAATACTTTAAAACAGTTTATAGTAAACTTAACGTAAATTATTTCCATATAATACTTTCTCCCATTAAAAAATAGTTTCGGAATAAATTAATTAAGGAATCATCTTCTAACTGATCTCTTCATGCTTTCTCCTATCAAAAAAATGGTTTTGGAATCAAGAGAGTATAAATTAATTAAGGAATCATCTTCTAACTGATCTCTTCATGGATTCCCGACCCAAATGCCAAACACACATTTCCATATTCGTAGTGTATATAAATACATCTTTTATGTCTTCAACATCAAGTATTTATCATAAATTTGTTCCTCCCACCTAATGGGCTGCTGAGTCACCATAATTTACCTCCTTCACCCAATCCTGTCGGGCCAGGGGATGGGGGCCCTGGGGGCGAGGGTTTCGCCTTTTGCTACGAGTGTTTATAAATACATGTCTAGAAAATGGGAAAACAGAATATGATATGATTCCCGGAATATTCCGTGTACGATAAGCAGTATAGGAGTATTATTTAAAAGGCAAGCAATTTAATTAGCAGTAGGTGCTTACAATGAAGCCACTAAGAATAGGCTTTTTTATTGGTAGAAATAAGTGCGCCTTGATTGTGTCGTTTCATACGGCACCACCAGAAAGAAGGAATCCAGCAATGATCATGAGAGAGAAGACAACCCATGATTGCTTCCTTTTCAGGTCTTCCCCAAATATAATTATTATTATTCCATCAACTGCATTGACTACTAATTCATTCATCATAGCCAATACCCGAGCATGGGAAGAATTATTTTGATGTTAATTTGGATAGCTAATTAGTGGTTCCTACTCCCACTACATATATTAAAAGTCATGCATGTAAGTTAAAATAACCAAAAAGCTAAATTTATGGTTTGTACATTAATTTTATATTTATGACAAAATATAAAATAAAAATGGTGCATACATAAACCATTAAAAGGTATTAGTTATTTCATTAAAGAGTGTTGATAGGCGAGCTACATCACGCTTAAGACGAACAGGATTAAGTTGATTAACCCCACTTAAAAAGAGATAAATAAGTCAAGACAGGCCCAGCCGAACAGAAATAGCTAGACGAGCTACTACTGTCAAGCGACCTACCTTGTCAAAACGAGCTACAATAAAATAATGACCTCCCGAATACAAATAAGACCATGGCGGGTTACTTTAGCCAGAGAGCTAAGACAAAAAGCTAATCTGTTGATAGGCGAACATCATCTAATATGGAGCGAACAACAGTTAAGGTCTAAACAAAGAAAATCATGATTTGGGTGCATTAACCAATCTGGGAGGTGTATAAAGTGACGAACAACTCCCCCGACGAACAACTAATAGGCGAACAGGTTTTAAGACCCGAGACCAAGGATGCGCCAACCGTGAAGTCACCAATGACGAGCAACTTAGTCAAAATATGATACAACAATCAGCCAAAGAGGTGTGCACATGAACAAAGGACTAAGATCTCAAAGCCAAGCTGAACGAAGCCATAAGGCGAACAACTTCCAAAGTACAACCTCAAGAGGCGAACAACTTTCAGTTGAAGGGTCATCAAGATCAGTCAAGCCGACCTAGGCGAACAACAATGAGTCCGAGATAAGGCCCAAAAGAAGACTTTGTAACTAAGATTCAGCTTAGATAAGGTCAAACTAAGGTCAAAGGACACATGTCAGGCATGCAAGCTAGGGAGACCAAGAGTCAGTAGCACCTCATGCTTGCTAGCCTCTATAAATAGTTGTTCTCCAGCTTATTGAATAGTTTCGAATTTTCAGAAAAAAATACACACATAAACACACCCTAACCTACATATACACGAAATAAGTCCAACTTTAAATTCGATAAATTCACACCCCGATTTACCATTTACGGTGGTAATCAATCACACGATATTGATTGGTGACGTAAAAACGGATTAAAACAGCCACTAATCCTTACGATTAAATTCGTTCACCAACATAATCGACCAACAAAATCAAGCTAAGAACTCCTCAAGGACAAGTCCAAAAGAGTCGAGCAGCTCACTAATACGAACTAATCCAGTTTAGAGGATAGAAATTAGTTTAGATAAGGTCAAATAGTCAACTCTTTATATGTCAAGCATGCACACATGTGAGAGCAAGAGTCATTTCACCTCCTACTTGGATGACTTGTATAAAAACCATAAATTTTCAAAAATAAAAGGAAGGTACCAATTCACAAATACAATTAAACTTTGCCTACACATACAAAATAAATACGTAATCAATACACGTATTTATCTTTTTACCCCAAAAATCCGTATTTACTATTTACGGTAGTAATCAATCACATGTTATTGATTGATGATCACCTAAATTAACTAAAAATAGCCTCTAATCTTTTCTATTAGATTTGATCGTCAACAAAGAGTATTAGTTGTTTTAACTGAAAAGTATTAGTTATTTACTGAAATAACCTAAGACTCTTAAGTAATAACAACTAATACTCTTCAGTGAAAATAACTAATATTCTTTAGTAAAAACAAGTAATGTCCTTCAATGATTCATATATGAATCAATTTCACTCTATACATACTCTTTATATTTAACAACTAGTATATTATAAAGGAGTTAATTGCAAATTCAAGATTTTTTTTTAGATGTACAGTAATTATAACATTAATTGTTACACGGCTTGTTTCAATTTGATACATCGAACAAATTTTTGGTGTAACTAAATATGTTGTGGCAGTCGGCTCCGCCTTATGTCATATGATATGCAGGAAAATTAGTCAGGTGCATCGAATTGAAGATGACCCCATCTGCCACATCATCCTTAGTACATCCAAAATTAGTTCGATGCATCAAATTGAAATAAGTTGTGTAACAAATTGGAAATTTTAAAATGAAATTTTGAAATTGATGAACACCAGAAAAAGGTCATGAATTTGCATGCAATTAACCATTTTTTAAAAGAATATTATTCAAATAAAAATAATGAACTTTCTATGTTTGATTAATTAAATATAATTAAAAATTTGTAGCAATTTATTTAATAGTAAGAGGTGAATTATCATTTTTTTTAAATTGTATAAATAAATGTATTTACATAATTGCGAGAGTAAAACAAAATAAAAATTTTGAAAAAAGTAAAACTATGAAGGAGCAATGCCGAACAATTTAAATAAGAATTCTGGAGAGGAAGATAATAGAGCTAACAAATTGAATCCATTAACATCATCGTTTAATCACATATAAAAGACAAATTAAGGAAGAATGAAAATAAGATATAAATAATAAATTGTCAAAGTTTCTACCACATGCATATTTAGAAAAAGGTAAGTTTTATATGAAAATAATTTATAATAAATTTATCGTGAAATTATTTTAAAGTATCAGATGTTGATCAGGAGTATCAATAATCTCATCAAGAGTATCATTAATTTGAATTCAAATTTTTTTACAACAATTACAATATAATACCAACGACCCAAATTAATGATACTGCTAGTGAGATTATCGATACTCCTAGTCAAATATTCAATATTTAAATATAGTTTTATGATAAACTTATCATGAACTATTTTCATATAATAATTTCTCTCGGAAAAAATAAAAATGAATCTTACATATATATATATATATGCGCACATGACTGAAGACAAAAGATTAAGGAGACATGTCAATATAACACTTTTTATAGTATTACATGTTAGCATAAAAATGATTTAGAAATGACATGATAAAACTAAACTTCACATTAATGAGTATATACGGGTGAGATTAGTAGTCTATGTATACAATGAAAAATCATTTGAGTTTTATTTAAAAAAAATTGAAGAAAAACAATATGAAAAATAGAGTCGCTATATTTATTGTATTTTCTACTAAACTTTAAAAATATAATTACTGTTTTGTTTCAAATCCATTTAAATTTATAATAAATTAAATTAATTATCTTGAGATCTTTAATTTAATATTCATATTGATCATGCATATTTTAGGTCATTTAAATAGTATATTGAAATCGAGCAGATATAATTAAAAAAAAAAACAAAATAATCCTTCATTATATTATATAGGTAAGTTGAAAAAAAAAAAATCAACACAACAAATGTAAGTTTTCAAAAAAATATTTTGAAATTTTTAATGCTATTTGTACTTATTATATTCTCATTCATATTATTTTAATATAATTTATTAAATACAATGTACATGATATTTTTGAAAAAGACCATCAACAAAAATATATGTATTCTATTTGAAAATTTTGATTAAATAAAGATGAAACTCTTTTTATATATACTTAAATATTTAATTAGAGAATTAATTACACGTATACTTATTGGAATGGATTGTACACCTCTTCAAATTAAACTCACACCTTTAATTTATGTTTGGAATAAATTTGCTAAAAATTAAATTATATAAATAATATTCAATATGCTTTAATATTTTTGAAAGGAAATAACTTTTGCACAAATACAATATTTTAAAAATAACTATATTTGAATTGAATTGAATTGATCGACAAAATAAAATAAATAGATATTTAAAATATTTATTTTTGAACCCGCGTAATACGCGGAGTTCTGTCTAGTAAAATATAGGATGGAGATTAATTTAAAAAATTAGTGTTAATGAGAATAGAAAGATCTTGCAATAGAGGATTTTGATTTCGCCACAAAAAGTTTGTCTTTATATAATACTAGCCTAGAATCCTGCGTATTACGCGGGTTGATATATACTCCCTCCTATTTAAAATAGATGTCATTTTAGATCAATGCACACATATTAAGGTAATCATTGAGTTCCTTCAATACCCCTAATTAATAACTTTGAGATTCTACATAACATTTTAAAATTTATCATTATCTAAGTTATTTTTAATAATTTTAGGGGTAAATTTGGAAGAAATATAATTAATTAACCTTAAAAAGTGCAAAGTGACATCTAAATTGGAAATGTTGTGAATAGCTAAAGTGACATGTATTTTGAATTGGAGGGAGTATATAAAGTGTTTAAATTAAATAGTTGAAATATTAATTCAATCAAAATATAGTATTTTTTAATTTAATTAAAATATCAATTTGTAAGTAAAAAACATAGTAATAAATTATTCTAACTAATGCAAATTAAAAAAGGTGGCTTGTATAGAAAAAGTAAGTGAATAGGGGTATGAATATAAATATAGGATATATAATATTACAAAAAATATCATAAAATTATAGAATTGCAAGATTTTGAAATAAAGGATTGAGAGTGGTGGAGAAATTCACAAATATATATATATATATATATATATATATATATATATATATATATATATGAGTGCATTATAATGTGGAGTTTCTCGGTGATAAAAAAAATAGGAATGGGTGGGAGTGGACTAATTCAAAAGTGTTTACAGGGTTTTGTGTATGTATGGTAGTTTTTAATTTAATTTAAGTAATTTAAAATTTTTAGAATAGAAGTTAATAGGATTAATAAAATAGGAAGTTAATAGAATAGGAAGTTTATATAGGAAGTTAAGAAGAGAAGTCCTATAATTGCAGGATTTTGAAATAATTTATGATGAGACATGCCACGTAGGAGAGAGGAGATTCATAAATAGAAGAGGTAATGATTAAGATTTTCAATTTTCATTGTATATATTATACTAAAACTAATATTATAAAAAAGTGTATAATCGTCAAAACCTTACTTTCCTTTTTTTAATAACATATATATATACTTTTACATTTATCGACGAATTAAAGTTACCGACGAATTAGAATATGTTGGTAAATTCCAGCCTAAATGCAAAATATGGCACATCCATCGAAAAAATTGTTTTTAATTACCAACTGATACAATTTATGTCGGTAAATACCAATGAAAAAAATTTTACCGGTAATTTTTTTATTTAAAACAAAAATATCTATAAAAAAAAAGAGTATGCATAGAGTGAAATTGGTTCATACATGAATTATTGAAGGGTATTAGATATTTTCACTGAAGAGTATTAGTTGTTTTCACTGAAGGGTATTAGTTGTTTTCACTGAAGAGTCTTAGTTTGTTTTCACTGAACAATTAAGACTATTCAGTGTAAATCAATAATATTCTTCAGTGAAAACAACTAATACTTTTTAACAAAAACAACTAATACTCTTCAATGATTCATGTATGAATCATTTTCACTCTATACATTGCCATAAAAAAAATCCATTGATAATTATCATCATTTGTTGGTAAAATTCATTGGTATTATAAAGTTTTTATTTTTAACTTTTATAGTCTCCAAACAGATTGCTGCTATTTAACATTGTTGTAAAAGGTGGTCTAGGCGTCGTCTAGGCTTAGGTGGTTTCCCCAATCTAGCGTGAATCGGTCATATAAATCATACAGAGGTCTAGGTGCCGCTCAGGCGGCCAACTCGGGCTAGGCGGCTCGGATTAGGAGAAGAAAGAAAACCTAGATCTCACGTTCTCACCGTGATGCGGCGGAACCAAGGACGGCGGCGATGGTGTCGCGACGCTGTGGGGAGGGCGGCGATAGCATCGTGACGGAGGGAGAAGGGCGGCACCACGACAGAGGGAGAAAGGCAGCGTCGCAACGACGGAGGGAGAAGAGTGCCGCGACGACGGAGGGAGAAGGGCGACGACATTGCGACGATGGAGGGAGAAGGGCATCGCGACTGAGGGAGAAGGGCGAAGGCGTCGCGACGATGAAGGGAGAAGGGCAACGGCGGCGCGACGATGAAGGGAGAAGGGCGACGGCGGCGGCATCGCAACGACAGAGGGAGAAAGGCGGCGGTGCTATGTGGAGGGCAATTCGGCGATGTGTTTGATTGGGCGTGGTGTTTTGTGGGATTGATTCAGCGATGGGAATATGGGATTGATTCTGCAATTCAACTGAAACCCTATATCCCAAATTGATATGAGAGAGGATTGACCGGTAGTTATTGTGGGATTGATTGGGTGTGGTGCTTTATTTTAGGAGAAACCGTGTCCTGGCCTACTGGGCGGATTCCTAGGCGGCCTAGGTGTTAGGCGGTCGAGAAACGTCTGACTAGCGTTTTTCGACTTCTATATCCTTGCTATTTAATGACAAAGTATAAAGTGAAAATAGTTTATACATGAACCATTAAAGAGTATTAGTTGTTTACACTACATAGTAATAGTTGTTTTCACTAAAAGATATTAGTTGTTTTCACTGAAAAATATTAGTTGTTTACTGAAAATAAACTAAGTCTCTTCAGTGAAAACAACTAATACTCTTAGTGAAAATAATTATCACTCTTTACTAAAAACAACTAATATTTTTCAATAATTTATGTATGAACCATTTCACTCTATACATACTCTTAATTAATAAGTTATCAAGTAAGCTTCATATCGATCGATTAATTATTCTTGCTCTCGAGAGATTAACACAACGCTTTTTAATTATAACTGGAGGACACGGATTAGGATTTCAAACCATACTTACATATTATCAAGACATCTTATTGTACCATATTTCCTAACCTCTCTAAGATGATCTGTCAGCATCATATTTTTCTTAAACTGATGTGGCACATCTCAAATTATTTCATTTCAAAATCGTGCATTCTTCTCAAAAGTTATTTTAGTTATGTTTTTAAATCAAATTAAGTTTTTGTCTACACCATATATTTTATACTTTTAATCTCAACCATACATTTCATTTTATATTTTCTATAGAGGGTCAAATCTCATTTTAGTTTTCATTCTAATTTACAACTCTAATCCTCTTCTATTCTCTTCATTTTCCCATTCGTTGTCAACTATGGGAAAAATTTTGAGTTTATTTTCATAGTTTTTTTGTGTAGATCTTTTTTTTTTTTACAGGTAAACTAATTTATTGTGCATATGGAGATGATTAGACGCAAATTCTTTGATTTGAAGATCCTTATAGTGTATTAAAAAAATATTAGTAAGTTTCTAAAGTATATCCATATTCATATATTTACATTCGTATTTTCTTTGAGAATCCACTATAAAAAAGAAATTCTTCCATTAAGAAGATTCTCTCACCGCGTGTCAACGATTTTGATCCAACTATTATTATTTTTTAAATAAGGTGTATGAGTTATTGGTGAAGTCTCATTTAAAATTTATGTTTCTTTAATAGGTAACCTAAATGTGATATGGAGACCATTTTTAGAGTGTTTGATCTTCATATGATAACAATTATTTGGAAGATTTTTGTAAAGGATGAAGGTGTTTGTTTTTTATGGAGTTTGAGGATGAACATTCATGTATTTACTATAAAAATATGTTTATACACAATTCTTTGTATAAAATTTCTCTTTTATTTCATATGGATCACTAAACTTTGAACTTTTTGTTTATATGTTATGTGAAATGAAAACCTTATGTTAACTCTTAATATTTTAATTTTATAACCTATTATACATTGCTATGTACAATTAATGTTAATTTATATTTTTACTATTAATATTATATTTACCGTCATTTTAGATTCATAAATTCCTGCACTCTAATTAGATTAAAGACTTAAATAGAAGTATATCAATTATTATCAATTATCTTTAATTAGATCTAAAATTAAAAAATATGATTCGAATACAATTTTTTTTAAATATATATTTTTCATATGTAATTGTTATTAATAATGGATATACTATATAAGAATAAAGTAATTATTTGCATCACAAAATTTTAATAGTAAGAAAATTTGTAAGATACAATTTGATAAAAATCGATCTAATGGAATATCTTAGCTTTCTATATACAGTGTAATATAATAATATCTAAATAAATTTTACATGGAAAGGGTTGAGAAAATATATTTTGTAACGTTTAGCATTAATAATAAAATATATTATCATAAATAATTTTTTGTTGGATCTAAATTTAAAAAATATGATTTACATATCATTTTTTTCAAGATTTTATTTGTTAGTTTGTTACCACATTTAGTTGCTATTAAAAATAAATATTAAATATTATTTTTAAAAAAAATCCCTAGCACAAATATAAGAGGACGTCATGAATCATATTCTTAATAATAATAAGATTTGCAAGATACAATCTGATATTATTGAATCTTAAGAAATATTCTAAATCTTATATACAAGGCAAAATAATAATGATTGAATCAATTTTGTATGGAAATAATTTTGAAAATATATTAGTTGATTTGTGATGCTTATCATATATAATAAAAATATCATCATCAATTATCTTGGTTAGATCTAAATTTAGTAAATATGTTTTCCAAAATCTTTTTTTTTTTTTTTTCATATTTTATTGTTAGACAAATTCCAGGGTGCTTCCAAGTGCATAACATGCACTTGGATTTTAAATTTAATTTTGATTTTTTCAAAATACACTCAAACACACCAAACTATGTGTTTTTTTTACAGTTGGAGTATTACTGATACCTTCTTAAGGTATTGTTGATGTCTTCTTGGGTTATTACTGATTACTTCTTGGGGTATTGCTGATTTCTGCTTGAGATTTTTTTTTTTAAAAATCCAAGTGCATATGATGCACTTAAGTGCACATGATGCACTTAAGTGCACACTAGAACTACTCTTATTTTTATTTAGGTCTTATATATTATTAGAAAGTATTTATTCCCGCTAAAAACATCAGTGACGTCATGAGATTTCTAAAATACATTCTGACAACGTTTAATCTTAAGAAGTATTCTAGGTTCTATATAAAAGGTAAAATAATAATGACTAAATCAATATTACATGAAAAGGGTTAAGAAAATATTTCAACTGATTTTTTTGTGACGTTCATCATATATAATAAAAAAATAGTTATATATATATATATTTTAATTATACTTTTGAGTATAAAATTTAAAGAAAACTTTAACTTAAAATAAGTTTAATGTACTTTGTCTATAGAGCCATAGCTTATTTTTTTCCAAAGAGGGATTTGAATTAAAGCAATAATTATACTCATCAAAATGCTAGATAACTCTAATAAATAAATATTTACATATCTCCTATATTATGACTAGCTTAGTACCACGTGATTTATTATTATATACTTTTAGAATGTACATATTATACTAGGAAAAATGAAATAATAAATATAAATATATTAAATATTTTTCATACGTCAAAATATTATGTGAAATATTAAAATTAATTAAATATATTTAACATTGATATACTTGATATTAAATAAATTATATATGTATATACGGAGATCTTACGATTAATTGTATCACTTTAATTCTAATTACTTTGGCTTGTAAGTGATTGAAATTTTGTAAAGAGGTAAAAAAAATGCATAAGTATTTTATTAATTCAAATATTATTTTGAGACAAAATTTAAAAAATGACGATTTATATATATATATATATATATATATATATATATATATATATATCACTTTATGTATCACTTTATGAAGATGTGTATATGTAAAAAATTACAATTTAAAATTTATAATACCACATAAGGGTGGTATGATCACTTTCATAACTTTACCGTGAGGTTTAAACTTAAAATTATTTTAATATAATAGAGTATATTATTTTATATTTATAAAACAATGCATGATTACAACAATCACTATTTTTTTATGCTTAAAATATAATTTTTATATTTTTAGAATATACTATATATTTATTTTAAATTTCTTATTAAGAAAAAAAAAATTATGCACAGTTAATTCAACTTATTTTTTTCACACTGCAAGGTATTAGGACTAACAAAACATATGAGGTTGCAAAAAAATAGATTTCATGTCAAGTTCTGATAAGATTTATGAGTTCTGCAATTGAATTTTGAAAGTTGAAGATGGTGAGTTAAGAGATATCAAAGATGACTTTGCAAATATTCAGACTCTTGAAGCTAATTTAATTTATGATGTATATGATCATGTCTTTGTTATACTATAATATATTAATAATTACCGATAATTTTTGTACACATAAATACTTTGAAGATAATGTAATATTTGCTCCAACCAATAGAAAAGTGGAATGCATTAATGAAATAATTTTTTTATCAATGATACCCAGTGACACAAGAGAGTATTTAAATTTTGATAGTCTTTGCATATCTGAGTATAAATCAGGTGGTAATGGAGAACTATTTTATGTTGATTTTTTGAACTTTGTTAAGTGTCTCAAAATTTCTAAAGAAACATTTGATATTGAAGAATGATGTGTCTATAATGCTTCTTAAAAATATTGATCAAAAGTTAGGATTGTGCTTGGAACTAGATTGATTGTTACAAAATTTAAAAATTATATTCTGGAAGTAAAAATAATTTCAAGAAGAAACATTGAAAGTAGGGTGTATATCCTTATAATGACCTTAAGCAATTCAGGTAAAACATTCTTGTTTAGAATTCAGAGGAGGTAATTTTTTTATTTTTTTCTGTTTCTTGAACAACAATAATTTAGAGTTGAGGTCAATCAACGTCGGCGATAAATGTGTATCTTCTCAAGCCAGTATTTTATGCACGATCAATTATTTTTTGTCGTCTTTAGAATTAAAAGAAAAAAATGATTGAAATATTTTTGTCTTCAAATGTAAGATCATGTATACATACAATAAATTTTGTTTACGAAGAACTTTTAAAAAAATTATAATTTAAAATACTATCTTATTTGACTATAAGATTTAATGTGTGAATTTTTCAATATTTTTTTAAAATTGTAAAAGAATTCATGTTTAATTACAATATTATATTACTTTTAAAACAGATATTTAAAAATAAAAATAAAATACCTATAATTTAAATTAATAGTATTAATTTTCTTTTTTCATAATTTACGATAGTACGTAATAGCGTACGTATATATGGAATATGGATACTTCAAAAGAAAAAATTGATAATATAAATAATTTAATTAATCTTACCCCCTAATTGAAATATGATAACATGACACCCGTTCACTTCAATGTAAAAAAATATAAAAAATTCTTCCAATTATTCTAGACAGCCCACAACCAATAATCTCATTAAAATATTAAGGAAATCCTTAATGCATATATTCTATATTTTTGCCATGTAAAACTGTTGTAATCAATCACTTATCACTTTCATGAGTTGATTACATGATATATGGAGGTGAATCGATAGCTATATACTCTGGTCTGAAGTCTTAGGCTTCCACAAACGTGATATGCTGATTCTGTTTCCAATTAATATATATTAACAAATTCACAAAATATACATAGAAGATAAGAGCATAAAGTGAAGGTAAAGTATTATATTAAAATGAGTATGTATAGAGTATTAATTTTTTAATTGAAGAGTATTAATTGTTTTAATTGAAGAGTCTTAGTTCGTTTTCAGTAAACAACTAATACTCTTCAGTGAACACAACGAATACTCTTCAATGAAAACAACTAATATTTTTTTTAATGAAAACAACTAATACTCTTCAATGATTCATATATGAACCATTTTCACTCTATACTTTGTCTATTAAAATAGTTTATGATAAGCTTATCATGAAACTATATTAAAGTATTGAATATTTGACTAGGAGTGTCAATAATCTCACCAGGAGTATCATTAATCTAGGTCGGTGGTATTATATTGTAATTGTTGTAATTTTTCTTGAACCCATATTAATGATACTCCTGGTGAGATTATCGATACTCCTGCTCAAATATTTGATACTTTAAAACAGTTTTATGATAAGCTTATCATGAACTATTTTCAAATAAAACATACTCTATAGTGAAAATTGTTCATACATGAATCATTGAAATGTATTAATTATTTTCACTAAAGAGTATTAGTTATTCTCACCGAAGGATATTAGTTGTTTATTGGGAACAAACTAAGACACTTCAATGAAAATAATTAATATTCTTCAATAAAAATAATTAATATTTTTTTAATAAAAATAACAAATATTTTTTAATCATGTATAAACTAATTTCACTTTATACATACTCCACTTAGAAAAAAATAAATAAATGTGTGTGCAATTGGTGCACACGCAAATCCAATATTCATACAATTTAATTCTTTTTTATCCTTCACTCATTAAATTACTTATTCCCCTCTTTTCCCTTGGTGACATTTAGGGTAAAATTAAATTGGACACTTTGTGGTGGTGCACATGAATTCAATTCAATAGAAAATATTATATTTTGTAGCATGTATTTTTATTTTGAGTACTAGCACAGAACGCTGTGTATTACACGGGTTGAAATTATATATATATCGAAATAATTTTATGTCCACCGATGGACACAATATAATATACTCACCGGCCGCGAATGTGATGATGGCACATAAATAGTGGGTCCACTATAATTTTAATTGATAGATTTTATATGCTTAGATGTCATTATCACATTCGCGGTGGGTATATTATATTGTGTCCACCAGTGGGCATGAGATCATTTCCGTATGAGTAACTCTCTTGTACACTTGGTGCATGATGCACTTATTCAACAGTTGAATATGTTTACACTGAAAAGTATAATTTAATTACACGGAAAAGTGGGGTTAGATTATACTAAAAAGTTCACACTGAAATCGATTTTCAGTAATCATATTTTTCAGTGTAAGCAATTTCAACTGTTGAGTGAATGCACCATACACCTGGTGCATATAAGAGTGTGTGTTTCTGTGTATACATGTTGGGACAATGTCAGTTTTGAGTTGATCCCAAAGACCCTGAAAAGATGACTTGCCCAAGTATGTAATAGTCAGGCTAGTCTTGATAGGTTTAGGTAAGGTATAATATTTTACATTCACAGGTACTCAGTGAGAGGAGAACTCACTGATGACAATCAAGACTGAAGCCTGGAGATCACAAGAGCACCATCACTGAACTTACGTTAGTCTTTCTAAGTTGGCTAAGTAAGTATCAGGATGAAGAACATGATCCTGAGATCATTGCTAACTCACAGTCCTGAAGGAGTCAGGCTGCCTGAGTATTTGGGAAAGACTTAGATTAAGATCCAAGCAAGCAAAAAGAATGTCAGCGATGGGCCATGTACGAAGATGAGAACAAAGTTGAACTCAGAAAAGACAAGACTGAACTGAAGAATGAGTTCTGACATTCTCACCTACCTGATGACGTGGACCAATCAGGAGAGGACAACGCACGTACGGACCTGACATCGAGCCTGACCATTCCTGCAGTTTTCAATGGGCATGCATTTAATGCATTTACCTAAACCATGCAAGTAGGCGGTTGTATGAAGGACGATGACCGTTGAAGTATCCTACAAGAAAGATGACTAGGAGGCTATCTCTCCAACGGATAGTTTTCGAATTCATCTATAAATACAGAAAACCTTGACCCAAATAAGGTTATGGAAAATTTCGAAGCCAAAAAATTACTCAAGACTCTCAAGCAATCAAAGCATTCATAGAAGCACTAGAAACCCCTTTAATTTCCCAAGTGTTTCTACTAGTCTGAGTTATTCTGTATTCCATTGAGCTTACAAATCCATATCTTAATCTTAGAGTGATAATTCAATCCTTAGCATAGGTTTGCATTGTAAGGATTATCACACCTTAGTTGGAATCCAAACTGAAATCAAAACCCTAAGTTGAGTCAGTGTTATGTTTGTTGGTTGAGGTTAGAAAGTTGGTTAGGAGAAGGAGGACTAGAACTCTAATTATAGGGATTAGTGAGACTGGTCATTGTGCAACTTGGCACGTTAAAAACAAGCTAATCCATTAAGGGATTCTCCTGTTAAATCAGAACCGTGGACGTAGAAGCTTGAGTCTCTGAACCACGTTAAAAGCTCTGAGTTCTTTATCGCTTTGATTAATTGTGGTTATTGCTTATCATTATCATTCATTGCATACTTTGTCAGTGTTGAATCAATCAGTCTGACATTTGAACTCATTGCATTGTCCTTCTAACCACGGCTACTAAGTAAGAAAAACTCGGTTTTCAGAAAGCAACATAATAAGTCTTTAAACTTTCAGGGCTCACACATTTTTGCACTCAGACATAAATAGATAGTTAGCCAGCTGACTTGCTTCAGAACAATTAGTAGGGGTATTATCTATTCAGTGCCCTACACTAAGACTCTGAGTTAAGGGGACTCGGTTTTGAACAAGAAAGTAAAATTTGTATACGTGTACCCCCCCCCCCCCCCATACACGTATCACTCAGACTTGTTTGGGACCAATAATATATATATATATATATATATATATATATATAATGTTTAGATTAAATACTTTAAATATTAATTCAATCAAAATTTTTTTTATATTTTATGTGTGTGCATTAAGTTATTTATTTTTAAATATATTAAAGCAAGTTGAATATTAATTATATAATTTAATTTTAGCAACTTTATTTTAAATATAAATTAGAGATATAAATTTTATTTTGTGGAGGTGTATAACTAATTTCAATAATTATAAATGTGTAATTAATTCTACTAATTGAATAATTAAGTACATATATGGTTTCATTTTTTATTTGATCAATTTTTTTTAATAGAATATATATATGTGTGTGTGTGTGTGTGTGTGTGTGTGTTGGTGATCAAATTTAATCGGGTGGATTAGTGGCTGTTTTAGTTCGGTTTAAGATCACCAATCAATTTCGTGTGATTGATTACCACCGTAAATGGTAAATCGAAGACTCGGGTTATGAAATCGAAAATACGAAAGTCGAAATCGTATTAATTTCGTATGTGTGCACGTTTTAGTGTGTTAGTGTGTGTTTTGGGAATATTTATAAATTTGAACTTGTATTTCTTAGCTGGAGAACAACTATTTATAGAGACTAGCAAGCATGAGGTGTCTATGACTCTTGGTCTCTCTTGCCTGCATGCTTGACAAGTGTCCTATTGACCTTTGTTTGACCTTATCTAAGCTGAATCTTAGTTACAAAGTCTTCTTTGGTCTTATCTCGGACTCATTGTTGTTCGTCCAGGTCGGTTTAGTTGATCCAGAATGGTTCTTCCATAGAAGTTGTTCGCCTTTTGAGGTTATGGCTCAAAAGTTGTTCGCCTTTGTGTTTTACACAGATTGACTTTGGGATCTTGGTCCTTTGTTCGTTTCCATACACCTCTTAAGCTGGTAGATGCACTATCTTTCATAATGTTGTTCGTCATCATTAACCTGGTGGAGGATCCATATTTGGCTTCGGGTCTCTAGACCTGTTCGCCAGTATGTTGTTCGTCGGTAGAGTTGTTCGTCAGTTTATGCACTTACCAGATTGATTAGCGCACACCCACCTAGATCTTGTTTGCTAATTATTCAATCCTTGTTCGCACGACAATGGATGATGTTCGCCTATCAACAATATATATATATTGAAATTATTAAATTATGTTGAAATAATATGAATGTGAATGCATAAGTATATATAATGAACATAAATTTATTTTGAAAATAATTTTGAAAATTTATACTTGTGTTTGATTTTTTATTTTTTTTTGTAATTTACTAATATAGTAATGACACACTTATTATGTTTTTTAATTATGAATTCCAGTAAAAAAATATTTAAAATTATCTATTAACAATATTTAAAATTATATAAATATGATTGATCAATTAACCTATTACAATAATAAAAAAAATTACAAATTAATTTTAAATAATAATTTTTCAATTACCTAAATTTCAAACGGTCAATTAATTCATCATAATATAAAAAATTAAAACATCACTTTGTAATTAAAAAAAAACATCTAAATTATTCTAACTAACTCATGCAAATTAAAAAAAATGGCTTATATAGTAAGAGAAATTCTCATATGCATCAAGTGCACGGTGCACTCACTCAATAGTTGACACTGTTTACACTGAAAAGTTTGTTCCAATTACACCAGAAAGTATGGTTAGATTACACTGAACAGTTTACACTGACTTCAATTTTCAGTGTAAACAGTGTCAACTGTTGAGTGGTACACCATACACCAAGTGCACAAGAGAGTTACTCATATAGTAATAATTAGTGAACATATGGTGATTTACAAATATGTATAATGAATATAAATATAGAATATATAAATATTACCATAAATATCATAAAGTTATTGAATTGTAGGACTTTGAAATAGAGGATGGAGAGAGGTGGGGGTTGATTCACAAATAGATATATAGAGTGAAATTGGTTCATATATGGATCATTAAAGAGTACTAGTTATTTTTACTAAAGGGTGTTAGTTGCTTTCACTGAAAAGTCTTAGTTTGTTTTCAGTAAACAACTAATACTCTTCACAAAAAATAACTAATATCTTTAACTGAAAATAATTAATACCCTTCAATGGTTCATGGAGCGAGTGTGTAGGGATGGAAATGGGCCAGGTCGGGGCGGGTATTCGATTACACAGACCTACCCCGTTTCTATTTTCCCTGCACCAGACCCGCCCCGTGACCCGTACGGGTCCTAAATAGCCGCCCCGTGTGGTTCCAGGCCGACCCCCACCCCCCGCCCCATTTTCAAATTTTACATTTTTTTTTACCTATTTTTATTTTTTTAATATTGATAGTCTACTACCATACATATACTATGATAAAATTAGGCTCAATTATCATATGGTAAAATCATAGACTGGAGACATGTCAGAGATAATAATTTGATATACAAAATTAGGAATGAATATTGACACAATCAAAGACTAAATGACTTAAAAAATAATTAGAAAATAGAAGATGAAATATCGAGTTTGATTCTCTTAATCTATTTTTATTGTATTAAAATTTACACATATAACATGTTAATATATCTATTTAATTTTATATTGATATATATATATACACATTAATATTAATATGTATATATGTGTGGGTGGGTCAGGGTGGGACGGGTACCCACGGGGCCATTATAATATTCAGACCCGACTCATTCTCAAAATGGGGCGGGGCTGGCTCGACCCATACTCAAAATAGGGCGGGTCTGACTTGGCTCAAATGCCTCGGGGCAAGACTGGTACCTACGGGGCGGGCAAATATTGCCATCCCTACGAGTGTGTGGGTGTTTTTTAGAGTGTTGTCAATAATATTGGAACATAAGAGATATCATATACAGTGGAAGGCTTGAAAAATAGATTGCAAACAAAATTCAAAACTTTTCATAGATTATAAATAGTCTATGAGTGTCTCATGGCAAAAATTCACTATAATGAGTAGTAATACAAACAATAAAATAATTAAGATCTAAACTTGAGATATAAACACATGGTGAAGTATACATAGCATACCACCAAAATATATTCTCTAAACGTGTGAAACTAACCTACACTCAGGCCTAACACAATATTGTAGTGAATACATATGTTGAGTAGAATATTTAAAATTTCTACCAACTAAAAAGCGAAGACAACCGAACCTAACCTAAATACTCTAACGCACGCGATAGGATAGCCTCGTTTGGCTTGCCTTGCTGTGTTCCATGCTTGTTGTATTCATAAACAATTTGATCAGCATGCACACTATGAATAATCATAGTTTCTCATCATGTAAAGTAGTCCATCACTAAGCTCCATGATCATTGTAACCGTCCATGTTCATTCTCAATCTTCTTACTCTAAATCTGCAACTATCTGACCTAGTAACTTTCAAGTCACCAACCTGCATGTTTAGACATTGAGAACAACATTGAAACATTTGGAGTTAGTATCAGGAGAAATGACAAATTCTGATGTTGTTGAATATGTTGTAACATTTTGTATAACATTAGACTAACAAACAGTTCATGAATAAACCATTTCCACTCTATACTTTGTCTTTTATTTTAAGATGTGTGCATGAGATTAGTCTACATAATTTTAATGTTTCATGTGTTTAATTGTTTGTAGCTTTGTTTACTATTCCCTCAATTCCTCTATTTGCTTCGCATAACTTTTGGGCAGAAGTATTAAGGTAAGTAATGTAATATAGATATAGTACAAGTGATGTGATGGAGACAAAACATAATGAATAACTCTCTTGTGCACTTGGCGTATAGTGCACTCACTCAACAGTTGATCATATTTACACTGAAAAGTTTGTTCCAATTACATTGAAAAGTGTTTTTTTTATGTCTGTCCCCAAGCACTTTGCACACTTTTTTGTACGTCTATCCCCAATCACTTTGCACACCCTATAAATAGAAATACCTAATTAACTTTATCTTCACAATATTTTCATATTTGTACAAAATGTCATTATTTTGTACACTTCCTTCAACCAATTTCATTTTTTTAATAATAAAATTTTAAACATCTCCCTCAATATTTTATTCATTATATTATTTTATTTTTTAAAAGTGTGGGCCTCAAAATATGAAGAGCCTGAGAATGGATGGAGTATTACATTTTATTTTAAAAAAGAAAATGAGAAGTAAATAGTATAACAAATGAAAATAACTATATGTGAACTAGGTAGAGAGAAGAATGAGGGATTATTTATTTGTCAGCATAATTCGGTCCGAAAAGTTCAATTTCTGCTTTCCTTTTGTAAGCCTTCCCTTTGAGGATAAAAAGCGTAACCTATCTTAATTTATATTATTATATATTGGAGAAAAAGAAGCCAGATTTTGAAAGTTGATCAGAAATACACTTCAAGATTGATGATTGAGGTGGCGTTTTGACGTTTTCCTATACATTAATGTTAAAAGAAAAAAGATTACGTGTCCATTTAAGAACATTGCAAGTCAAAACAAACTGACGATGTGGAAGCAAATTTTGTAAGTAAAAGATTGTGGATGATATATTGAATGAAAATAGTTCATAAATTATTAAAAAGATATTTTATTTATTTTAAAGTTGCTTGTTATATTATCAAAAAGTTTCTTTCATACTCCATTACCACATTTATTTTTAGTAAAAAAATAATAATATTTTTTAATATTATATTCTTTATACACTCTTAATAAAAAACATCTATTTTATTACTTTATCACTTTAAATACTAACAAACAATTTTTTTCTTAAAATCTGTGCAAACAATAATGTAGAAAACAAGTATGGGAAGGATGAAGTATTAATTGTTTTTCTAAAGAATATTAGTTGTTCTCACTAAAGGGTTTTAATTATTTTCATTGAAGAGTATTAGTTGTTCAATTAAAATAACTAAGATTCTTCTATGAAAACAACTAATACTCTTCACTGAAAATGACTACTACTACTCTTTAGTGAATTTAACTAATATCATTCAATTATTCATATATGAACTAATTTCACTCTATACATACTTTTATTTATTTGGAGGTTGCATGGTGAATAAAATTCAATCATATTATGACCAGCAAATACTATGGGTTATATTTGGATTTTTATAAAGTCATTTGAAATATAAAATATTTTAAAATGAATGAATTTCAAATGCTACGATTTACTAAATATTTAAAATTTCAACAATTTGAATTATATTAAAACTAATAATTTGAAATTTATTAATTTAAATGTTTTATCCAAAGAAGTCGATGAATTTAGGTTATGAATTGAAAATTCATTGCCAAAATCCTTCATTCCAAACATAACTAGAATTAATAGGTGTTGTGGAATATCCAAACTTTAATTTTGCTAAGAAGCATCTAATCCTGGAGGAGGGAAATACTTACCACTGGGAGGAATTTCAGGTCTTTGAGTTTTAATTGTACAAATTAAGAACTTTAATTAATTTATCTATTATTAATTAAGTTATTGTTTTATATATCAGTCAATTTCATCAATTTTATGTAAGAGGAACTCACTTTTGATACAAATTACGGGCAAGATATGCATTAATTACGTGTAAATAACAAGGGTGCAAAAATCGGAAATTGGTAATGAGGCGTTTTGTGACTGCCTAGATTTTTTTTTTTTTTTTGTATTCTTTTTTATATTCTTTGTATAATATGGCCACCTAGGACCGCCTAAAGCCGCTTATGACCGCCTAAATCCGTCTAGATCCGAACCGCCTAGGGTCGCCTAGGCCGACTAGGACCGTCTACGTCCGTCTAGGCGCCGCCTAGGCACGAAAACGCCTAGAAGAGGCGATTTTCCAGAAATTAGGTCGGGAAGAGACCGCTTATCCCGATTTCTGCATCACTGGCAAATAATATATATACGCTTTAGAGGATGTATTTAAAAAAAATTTGTGTAAACTCGAGTTTACGTAAATTCTATTTTTTGCAAATATCATTGTTGTATATAAAATTATCACTATTATTTATATCAACTATCATTGTTATGAATATACACTATTATTACTTAAAAATTAAACATATTTATAATAGTAATATTATAAACGCATAACAATGATACTTAAAAAGAGAGTTTACAAGAACTCGTGTTCAGAGGAGGCCTATTTTTTTTTTAAATGTAAACCTCGTTCTAACTTGGATTTTAAATTTGATTTCTAAAAGCATAATTTTACAAACCTATAAATTAATATTATTTTAACTATTATTTTACAGTCCTTCCCCTCAATATCAAATTTGACCAAAGTTATGCTCTCTTTCATTTTTTCTTTTTTAAAAGGGCTTAGTCTCGTGTGCACCAGATGCACCATGCAATTTTAGTGTATTTTTTAAAAGTTACACCTATTATTAATGAAAAGTCACACTTTCTATTACTGAAAATTCATTTTTTTAAAATACAATTTCCAATATTAACAGATGTAACTTTTTAAAAATGCATTTGAGTTGTATGGTGCACCTTGTGTACAAGAGAAGCTCTCTTGAATAATAACAATTATTTAATCAATACAATCACATTCAACAAATAATATAAGAGTATGCATAGAGTGAAATTGGTTAATACAAGAATCATTGAAGTGTATTAGGTGTTTTCACTAAAGAGTATTAGTTGTTTTCACTTAATAGTTTTAGTTATTTTCACTGAAGAGTTTTATTTATTTTCAGTAAATAACTAATAGTATTCAATGAAACAACTAATACTCTTCAGTGAAAACAAATAATATTATTCAGTTAAAACAACTAATATTCTTCCATTGTTCATGTATAAAACATTTTCACTCTATACTTTGTCATAATATTATAATACTAACGCCAATCGCTCTTACATTATAATGTTAAATCCCAACATACTCAAAAACTCAGAACAATCACATATTTTAACATTTTCTAAATTTCAAAAATCAATTTTAAAAATTACTTAAAACCAAAAAAGAACATCACTTTAAGAGGCGGCGATGCTTTTCAAGATCGACTTTGAAAAGGTCTATGCTACGGTGGACAGAACTACCTAAGAATGGTGATGGAGTGTATGAACTTTGAGAACAAATAGATTGGTTGGGTGACCGAATGTTGGGGAAATCTTTGCCCGGATATATTCGGTATGAAATTTAAATATAATTATTACTAGCATGAATTAATCCTAATTAATTCAAATAATAATTCACCAACAACACGTTATTTCATGCATACAAAACTATCACGTGAAAATCCTATAACGGAAAATCTAGGAATTTTCCGTGATTACGTACATCTCGGAGTGAAAACCTTTGAGTAGAAATGAGAAAGTATCACGATCAATCCAAAAACCTTCTCAAGAATTCTCTTAGCCCTTTACTCGTTCACTGCCTCACTGGTGGAGAGTGTTCACGAATAAATTAAATAAACAGGGATTTCTAAAATTTTTTCAACACTTTGAACTGTACTGGGATGAAAAATTCATCCCTAATTTATAATACAAGGGGGGCCAAAATTTTGAGCTTTGGAATAGGGATGAAAAATATTTTCTTGATCTCCCATATATTATTTTATCCATAATTAAATATTCCACAAAATCCCACCTCCTTATTTTATGGATGATTTTCAAAAATTTGGAGAGTAGAATCCAAGATTTAGATCTTCTTGAATTTATAAGATAGTCTTGTATTCCAAGAATACATATCTTCTATAATATATTTTCAAGAAAATCTTTTCTCTCTCCTAATTATCAATATTTTCGAAAATTTCATAATAAATAGCAAAGTAGGAGATTTCTTGAATTTAATGAGATAATCTTGTATTCCAAGAATATTTATCTTCATCCCATAAAAAAATTCAAAGAAAATTTTTCTCCCCTAATTTATTATTTTCAAAAAATATAGAAAAATTAGGCAACAATATTTTTCTTTTATTTTAATCACCTTATTATTATTGGGCTACTTGAGTGGGCCTTTAGGAGAATTAAGATTGGACCTCTAATGTGCTTCTGAATTTCAATATTGAGCCACAATATAATTCAGTCCATTAATATTAATTAATACCACTATTAAATTAATACTGTCCTATCCATCTTAATTCGTATTACGATAATATGGGCTCCCGGTTATTATTTCCCGTGTTTAAGATTATTTAGTCCATTAATTAATTGGGCTTCTGAATAACGCTAAATTAATTAATATATTGTGTCTTGGAGTAAAGACAACTCAACATTATTATACATACAGGAAAACTAATTTCCACTTGTAAGATTTGGTATGATAAAAATTCTGAGCCCACCAAGGGGATAAATCACACAAGACGTACTTGCACACATTTCTCTAGATTAAATCTTAGCAATTATCGTATAATTAATATTATTGTCCAAAACAAAAGGTATCGAAGTCACAATAATTCTCACCCAGCATGAATCAAAGCAATAAGTATTAATCACACACAGACCTATTTAAGTGACAGAGATTAAGAAATCAACAACCACTGAGGTCTAATTCTTCTTCGTTCAACACAGAATAAAATGTACTAGTGCAATTTCTTGGTCAAGACATGTCAATCTGAGAACTACACCTCAACATTTCATGATGGATTGTTCAATTCCACCTAGGTTGTGAAGTTGTACTTTTATATACAAGGAACTGTTAATGCGATCTTCTGTGATCTGGTATCACCACATTAACTACAATGTAACACGTACTATATATTGAGCAGTTTACAACAAATATATATAATATTCATTCATATTTAAAGCAACAGTGATAACCGATTTATTCTCATAAATAAGTGTTTAATACATAGGTTATACAAAGTAAAAGCATACTTTCACGTATAACCCCAACACCGAGTGCATCTCCACTGCACATGCTTCGATATTTATTAATGGCAGTGCAACTGAGGAGTTTCATTTGGAACGAGGGCTTAGGCAAGGAGACCCACTCTCTCCCTTCTTGTTCATCCTTGCGGCGGAAGGTATAAGTGCGATGATGAAGAAGGCGGTGAATCTGAATATGTTCAAACCAATCGAAGTGGGTGTTGATGATCGGTTCTAATCGAATGAATTAGTGGTTGTTTTTAATCGGAAATAGGATCACCAAATAATTTCGTGTGATTGATTACTACCGTAAATAGTAAATACGATAGATCGGGAATAGAAAATATAAATACGTGTATTGATTATGTATTTATTTCGTATGTGTGCATTTTGAGGTGTTTGAGTGTGTGTAGGGAGATTTTTTTGTGTATTTGAACTTAATTTTATAAATGGAAATCAACTTATTTATACAAACCACCAAGTAGGTGGTGGACTAAACTCTTGGACTTCAAAGCTTACATGCTTGACATGTGTCCTTTTTGACTTGTTTGACCTTATCTAAGCCTAATCTTAGTTACAAAGTCTTCTTTTATGTTTATCACGTCCTTGGAGTTGTTCTTCTTTGCTTGGTTTGTTGATTTCCATCATGAGTTCTTCACTATAAGTTGTTCGCCTCCTTGGAATGGGGGTGTTGAGTTGTTCGCCCATTACATTGCCAGGTGTTCTTTAACCTATCTTTGTATCTCCAATTAGAGCTGCTCGCCAGGTGATGTAAGAGTGGGAATGGTACTTCTTTGATTAATTTATGCACCAGCCTTACGTCATACTTATTTGTCACATGTACATTAATTAACTTTAGTCATATCCGAGTACTTAGGCCATAAATCTTGTGTTCGTCTCATATAAAAAGATGTTCGCCTATCAACAGTGGGTAGAGAGAAGATTGTAGTATCACATCTTCAGTTTGCTGATGACACCATTTTTATGGGTAAGATATCCAATGAAAATGTGAGGTTCCTGAGAAAATTCCTCTTAAATTTGGAAATGTTGTCTGGTCTAAAGGTAAATAGAAATAAATGCAGCCTGGTTGGGTTGAATTGTGAGGATGTTTTTCTGGCTGATTCTGCTTCAATCTTGGATGTCAAATTGGGGCTATTCTATTTGTTTATATTGGGGTGTAGGTGGGCGTTACACATAGGAAGAGTACTGATTGGGATTATGTTAAGCGGAAGGTCAGGAAGAGACTTAGGAGATGGGATGGCCTAAGCATATCTATTGGTGGGAAGCTTACCTTGGTGAATTCGGTGCTAGCGTCATTACCGATTTATCTATTATCCAACTTTCGAGCTCCAAACTGTGTATTGAAAGAGGTGGTTTCATATCAACGTAAAAAAAATTGGGGGGGAGGGGAGGGAGTGAGAGTGTGCGTAAAATTCCTTGGAGCAGCAAATGGGAAACTGTTTGCAATCCAAAAAATCTGGGGGACTGGGGTTCAAAGATCTAGAACGCTTTAATAAAGCACTATTGGGTTGTGTTTTAAAAAGCGGATCGGGCCGGCCGGTTCGACCAGTCTGATCGCTACTCGGACAACATCACGTACGGCTCAATGGCGTTGGACCGCCCATCCTCCGAAATGCTCGAGAACCGGTCAAAATCGGGAAAACCAGATTGGATCGGTCATCGGTTGAGTCGGGCACTCGACAAGTGGATTTACGACCCACCTAAAATGATAGGATATCCGTGTCCATCGGGTCCAACACCGACCTGGCTTCTGGTGGCGTGGCTTCGAATTCCCAAATAATTGATTTTGCAGATCCACAATTGAGGATTAACCAAAACAAGGGTGGAAAAAAAACCCAAAACAAGGGTGGGTAGATGATGAAGGAAGAAGTTTGAGATATATGATATTCCCAAATAATTGATTTTGCATATCCATAGTTGAGGAAGAAAACGATGAACCATGAGAGAGAAAGTTGAGGGATGAAGAAGAACGACATACCTGAAGTCCTCAATTGATTTTAGAATTAGGTTTCATTTATTTTAATTTTATTCCTCTTTTTTAACTATTTAAAATATTAAAAAATCAGTGTTTTCTCCACTATCCTAAAACTTTGAACCACCTTTAATTAGTTTTTTTTTTTTTTAGACAAACCTTTAATTAGTTTCACTAACACTGTTTTTGGTTTATTATATGTTTTCAATTAATAATTACTAGTTTAATTTTTATGTAATGTATTTATTTTATTTTGAGTTCGTGAAATTAAGATTAATGAAACTTACTAAGATATATGCTCAAATTTTGTAATGATAATCAAATTGAACTTTAAAATATCTAATTTTTAATATAATTTGTTATAATTATTAGAAGAAATATATGTATTATATTTATAATTTATTTATTTAATTATATATTATATAATTATTACGGCATACCGGCTTAAACACTTTACTAACGGTCAGACCCCGATCCGACCGGTCCGACCAAAAGCGCTAAGGGTATCCGGTTCAATGTCCGCTTCCGCCTTTAAAACATAGCTATTGGGAAGATTGGTATGGAGAATGTTGGTAGAGGGGGATAGCTTATGGGCGAAAGTGGTGAGATCTAGGTGGGGGATGGAGTAGGGTCGTGATTTAGGAGTGGGGGGTGGGGAGCTGAGAGAAAGGACAGTCCTGTAGGGTGGTGGGGTGAAGTATTAAAGGCAGTAGATGTTGGTAATGGTGGTTCAGTGAGGGGCTTGAAAGAATTATAGGGGATGGGGAAAAGACGAGTTTTTGGGAGGGGAAATGGGTGAGAAATGATTCTTTAAGGGGCAGGTTTTCTAGATTATTTAATTCAAGTCTTCAAAATTTTGTTTAGTGAAGGAGATAGGGGAATGGAGGAAAGGGGTGTGGTGCTGGAAATGGAGATGTAGGCGTAATTTATTTGAACGTGAATTGTTTATACTTAATAATCTAACTTCTGTGATTGACAGGAACCATCCAAAAGAAGGTGCAGAGGATAGATGGAAATGGAAATATGATGAGATGGGGAGATACAATTTGAAGGGAGTCTATGATTGGCTGCTACACCAAAAATCGAGGGGAATAAAGAAGAAAGAAAGAAGTTCAAAGCAATCTGGATTACGTTCAAGCCATCAAAGATAAAAGTACATGCATGTAGAGTACTTTGGGAAATAATTCTGACACTGTCAAAGCTTCAGAATATGGGGATTGTTGATCAAAATGCATGCATCCAATGTGTATTTTGCAATGCTCAGCAGGAATCAGTTCGCCATATTTTGTTCGAGTGTAAGTTTTCCTATCAAGTGGATAAAATGCCTGAAGTCATTGGGTACTGTGACGACTCTCCCTTCCTCTCCCTCAATTGACTTGCTCTTTTTTAGTAAGTTGTTGAGTGGAAAAAATGGGGGAAAGTACGCTGTTGGAATTTGGAAATGTGTGGTATAGCTCCTGTGGAACAAGAGGAGTGCATTGGTTTTTAGAAACAAGCCGGATGTTTTGGATAGAGTGATAGAGAAGTTGAAGTCGAGACTATGGAGTTGGTTCAAGGCAAAGGAAACGAGAGTATGGCAATATTTATTTAAAGATTGGTGTGAAAATCCAAGAGGGGTCTTAGGGTGTTGAGGGGAATTTTGGGCTGATATTTGACAATTTGCCTTCTGCTGTTTATGCTTGTTCTGATAATATGTAATATGTACTGTTATCTTATGGGTAGATGGGCTGAGCCGAACTAGATTTCTCGTTGGATGGCCTAGACCTGCTATTTAATCTTTGGGCCTAAGTCTGACCTGTTAACTAGCATAGATTTTTTTTTTCAGAGCTTTGACGTGACCTTTTTAATAAGGGTCCGACTATATACCCCTCTATTATTATGAGATACACCTCTCATAATGAATAATTTTAATAAATATCCTATTCTACCCTTTAACATATTAAATTAAATATTTAAAATATTAAATCCTAATTTTGACCACCAACCACCTCTGCACCCCTGTGCCATCGCCCCAACACTTTATTTGTCTTTATCTTTTTTTTTTCTTTTTTCTTGTTCTCCGTGCAATACCATTTCAGAAAAATAGTTTAATAAAACAAAATTCTCATCAAAATCAAACTTAAAAATCCTCCTCTGTATGTTGCTTAGATCATATCTTTTTTCGAAATCATGTGAACAAAAAAAAAACTTTTCTAATAATAAACAAATTATGGGAATTTTTGGAAAAAAAAATTACACATTGTCTCAGGAGAGCAACCATTTTAAAATTTGAGGAGAAGAATTGAAGAAGAACATAAAAATGAAAATTTTATCTCTTCTCTTAATAAGATTTGGGCATGGAGGAGTGGTGCCGCGACGGTGGTGCTGTTGTGGGGGGGGCGGCGGGGGACGGCCAAAGGGCTGCGTGAGGCCTGCTGCAGGAATGAGGAGGAAGGAGAAGGAAAAATAAAAGAAGAGAAGCTTTAGGGTTTATTTTTAAAGTAGGGTAAAATAGGAAATTTATAATGATATGAGGTGTATCTCAGAATAATGGAGGGGTATATAGCAAAGACCTTTTAATAAATAGGTGTGGTCTGAAAGTCTTTTTAATCATGTTTACAAAATTATATACAATAATTATATTATTATTAAATCATAACAATTAACTCTTTGAATCTTAAAATGAAGAATAAAAGCAATTTACCAAAGGATTACAAATAATAGCATAATAACAAATTCAAATAATATTTTAGTTTATATTTAACAATATTCTTACTTATATATATATATATATATATATATATATATATATATATATATATATATATATACACTAATATAAAAGAGGGAATGAGGTTTAGATGGCCAATTTGTAGCCGGTGGCCAGTCAAACAAGTAGGACGTGTCCAATAAATCAAACGCGTGTAATTTCTATCTGCCGCCCTGTTCTCTCTTTCTTTTGTTACCCGCGTCGGCGTTTGTGTTTTTCCTTTCTTCTTATCACCAATCTCTAATTCTTCCTGCCTTGGACTACCTACAGCACAGCCAACATAGCAAAAAAAAAAAAAACTTTTTTCACACTATTGAATGCAAGGTTTTGTTCACCGTCTACCGGCTCCCTCCCACTTTCTGATATGCACTTCAAACTTACATGTAACAAAGACTATGATTTCTCTTGCTTGATTTATCTTATCTATGGCGATCAATTTCTACAGTCATGTTTTCTATTTTGAAGTTTGTCGTGATACAGTTATGTTTTGGGATTTTCTGGGGGTAACACAGATAATTGTACAATTTTATTTGGTTTTATTAGACTCCTGGTTGTATATTTTACTGGATTGAAAATGTGAAACATACTGATCTTCGGTATTTGTTGGGGGAACCCTTGCTCACCAGGTGTTTGTTGAAATGCCTAAAAGAACTCTTGCCCTTTAGTAGCTTCAATATTTATAGAAATTCATTAGGCCAACTGACTCCTTCTTGTATATTTTACTGTATTGAAATGGTGAACCAGACTGATCTTCGATATTTTTTGGGAGGACCCTTGCTCACTGGGTGTTTAATGTGTTCGCAGACATTATGTCTTTACCTCTCAGGGCTTGTTTTCAACCTACCCATTAACTAAGATTACATGGGATAATACCATATCTGATACAAGCAAAAACTTTTTACATATTCAATAATGAAACCACAGAGATGTACATGTTAAGGAAACAAAGCTTTATACTAAGCTATATTCATCTGTTGGAAGCCAATTCCAATATCTCCTATCCTCAATGACTGTTACCGCCATCCCCTTTGCTGAAATTGCAGTTACCTTATTTTGTCAAAGTGTGTACCCTGTTTTTTGGTGGCGTTTTTTCTATTCCTGAGCTATAAATTTTATCCTAAAGCTTAGACATTCAATTTTCTGGCAATTATATTATTAAAAATATTATTAAAAATTTAATATTGGAAGTTCTTTTACAATATTAACCTGCAAAATCTGCTTTGCTTTTTTGTTGTTGATAGTCTTTTAGTTGGATATTTTATGATATCTAATTGAGTCAGTCTCTCCATTGGAACTTTTGTTGCAACATTGAATACTTTTTGGGGAAAGGGTAAGGTTATTTACTCATTCTCTTTGTATGCAGAGACAAATCTTGAAATTAGTATTTGGTATATTACTGATCAAAAACTTTTTTTTCCTTTTCTTTTTACAAATTAAAATCCAACCGTTCATTGACCTCTGAAGCGCCATCTTTAATGTAGTAAGTAATGCATCAACTTTAGTAGAAATAAACGATTGAGAATACAATGTTGAAAAAGTATTTTTATTAATAATTTTATATGCATGAAAAAGGATTACATGAGGGGTAGGTTCTTTGAGTGATACAACGATTTGGAAAGCCTGAAGATTTTAGTTGTAATGTGTTGCAACAAGTTTCCATGTTCAGAATCTTGGAAGGTTCTTGTAAATTCATGTGAATGTACTATAAGATGTCTTGGTTTTATGGGGATGGGGGTTGTGGGTTGGAGGGACTTAGATTGCCTTGAATATAAAACTTTGTAAAGATGCAACTGATTATGATTTAAACTGTATGGTCTAAAACTTAAATGTTGATCTTGGGTTTCTTGAATTACATGACACTTTATTTTAGGATTCCTGCAACTGTCAGGCTGGTTATCTTAATTATGCAATTTGAACATGAGTGTGGTAAGTGTGATTTGAGGCAGCCACATTATTGGTGAAGGCAAAAGATTGAAATAGCACTGTCACCTGAAGGAATTAGATGGTTTTATTCGAATTAAATGAACTTTATCAGGCAAACTTCAAAGTTTTGTCTTTGTAAACACGGATGTTGATTTGTTTGAGACTGTGAGTCAACCTTAATTTTCCTATTTGATGTTGCTCATCTATGGCGGATAGTGATATACTCGTTAAAAGTCTGTTGTATCATGATGTTTATATGACAAGGTTACAGGGGGTGTGTATTAATATTAAAGCCAATGTCATTTCTTAGGCTGGAATTTATGTGTTATTATACTGGCTACAGGCTACTTTGTGTTTTTCTACCATTTGAGCATGAGTTATTGGTCTTAGTTGTATCTCATTATTTCAGCTTTTCTATCATCAAGTATCTCCTCAGGAATCTTGCATTACTTTTGTCTTGTGCTAACTTTTACTTTATGTTTTATGCATTTGCTTACCAAAAATATTTTGGAGAAATAAGCAGCTACTGTTATGTTCTTTTCATATTAAATCTAGAGCATTTTAGGATAACTGATATTCAATATTCACTTCCAGGGATATGGTGTTGTTCTTGTGAATACTGATGAGGCAGGAACCTTGTTCGAAACAAACTTCCGTCTTCTTTTTTTGGTGAGTAAGGCATTGTATGTATATATGCAATCTATTCTATATTGAGATACAGTAGTTCTGAGTCTATCTTTATGGGCTTTTATAGAAGGATAGAGGATGAAATTTCTCAAGTTTTGTAATATTGGAAAAGTTCAAGAGGACTAAAACCCTATTGATTTTGTTTTCATGGAATATTTGCACCTTTTGCTATACGTAATTGGATAATGCATTTGTTCTACTCATTCTCATCATAACCAAATACGGGTGACCACCTCAATCCTTGAGGTGTACATATATCTAGTATATATATATAAATATATATATATATATATATATATATATTATTAAATAGATCAGCCTTTTTGGCTTAAAAGGCTTACAAAAAAACTCAAGTCTGGTCTATTTAAATAAGAGTAGGTCTTTAATGAGACCGTCTCATGTCATGAGACAATAGGAATGAGTGTAACTAGGACATTGGTTCATTAACACTTTAATAGGGGAAGGTATTAATTTGTATGGGCTCATATCATGAGACGGTCTCATACAAGTTTTTGCCATTAAATAAATAAGCTTTTAGAAAAGCCTAAGTCTGACTCGTTTATTAAACGAGCCGAGCCGAGTTGGACTTTAGGTATGCCAAGTCGTAGGCCCGTGTCGGATAGTCTGACATATTCCCACCGTATCCCTATAACATATGAATAAAATTTTATGTTCTTATAAAAAAAATATAGAAAATAAATTAATATTATGATTTTTTATAATACTTAATTTTAGAGTATGTATAGAGTGAAATTGGTTCATACATGAACCATTGAAAAATATTAGTTGTTTTAATTAAAGAGTATTAATTGTTTACACTGAAAAGCCTTAATTTCATTTTTGTAAACAACTAATGTTCTTCAATAAAAATGATTAATACCCTTCAATGAAAACAATTAATATTCTTTAATGAAAATAACTAATACATTTTAATGGTTCATATATGAATCATTTTTACTTTATACTTTTGTCTACTTTTGTGCATCTTGTTAAGAATGAGCGTTAATTTAAAATTTAAATAACAAACACAGGTTGGTAAGAGCGCCAAAACGCATTGTTGTAGGCGATCATAACTCTTTTACATAATCGATTGGGCGCATAGTCATAGATTGATCACATGATGAATGCGCCTCTAAACATGAGATGCATTCTACGTGAAAGAATTTTATTTTAGGAAAAGACGGTACTGGAACACTTCATGATGAGTGCCACTGCCTCTAAACAACAAAACATGAGATTTATTTTAAATGAAATTTCTTCATTTTATCTAAAAAGTTCGAATTTTACAAAAGACAGCAGTACTGGGTCAGCTCACCATGGATCGGATGACATATTGACAATATGGTGAATGATGCCGAAGGTGTTCACAATATTATGATTTGTAACAATAAAAAATATGTAATTTTTTAATATATACAGTTACACTTTACAATACTTTATAATAGAAAAATGCATATTTTTAGTGAAAATAATTAATATTTTTTAATTAAACAACGCATACCCTTTAATTATTTAGTGAAATCAATTTGTACCCTTCAAAACTAATACTCTTTAATAAAAACAACTAATTACTCTGTGAAAAAACAACACATACCCTTCAAAATGGTTCATGTATAAATCAGTTTCTTTCCATATTTTGCTTTATTTTTATTATTGTGCTCACATATTTTAATGGACATCTTAAAAGTAGATTTATTTTGTCTGTCTTAATTTTACACAAATATTTATTTTCATTAAATATTATGAAATATTTGTTTAATATTATGATAAAATAAAATATATTCTACTGCATACTAAACAAATGAAAGATAATACTGATAACTATGTGTTTTTAAAATGAATTTTATGATTTAATATGTTGCAATATGTGTCCAGGTTTATTGAAACAAAAACAAAAACAGAGAAATTGGGTCGCGACCAAAAAATATATCATTAAATAATTGTTCTAGTGTGCACTTAAGTGCATGATATATTGATATGCACTTGATTTTGAAAAAAAATATCTCAAGCTAAAATCAGCAATACCCCAAGAATTAATCAATAATACCCCAAGAAGACATCAATAATATCCCAAGAAGGTATCAGTAATACCCCAACTTATTGTGTGTATTTTGAAAAAAATCAAAATTGAAGTCAAAATAGAGCTTAAAATCCAAGTGCATGATATGCATTTGGATGCACCCTAAAATTTGTCTTAATTAAAATAAAAGGACCAAGTTATATACAATCCCATGATTTGTTAATACATTTCACCAAATAAATGTTCGGAAAAAATTTAAAAAAATTACGAAAATTTTCTCCGAAAATGAAAAAAAAAAACACTAATGCATGCTCAGAATTTTTTATCCAAAAATTGTAAAGTTTTTCGCATAATTATTCCGAACATTTTTTTTTTTTAGTGAAATGTATTAAAAAAACATGGAACTGTGTATAACCTGGGCCAAAATAAAAATCACAAACCTTATATGATATAATTGGGCCTGGCCCAAGCATAGACCAACCAAACCTTCACTCCACCAGTCTCAACTGCTTCACAAAATACAACAATGTATCGGTAAACTTTATAACCACAACTTCGAATGAATATCGCACCAAATGAGATCATTCGTTTCATACTCTAACTTTTGTTTTAAGAAATCCCTAATTTTTTTTAGAAAAAGGTCCTTAAATTAAATTCTCTCCGCCCCGGTATAATTTTTTATTTTATTTAAAAAAGTGTATTGTTTATTGATATATAGTGGATCATACATGTTGACTTTTGTGTAAAGTAATAATGAAGAGTTGTGAATAAATAAAGTGTAATTATTTAAAAAAGTATTTGTTTATTAATATGTAGAGTACCGTTTTTGTTTTTTTATGGAATAGGAAATTTATAGTGTATCCAAAAAAGAAAAGTAGAAAACTTATAGTGGGATACATTAGTATAATTTTTATTTTAAAAGGACCCTAGTAACAAAAATTCACAAATTTTACCGAGTAAGTTTAATATTTTAATGTTAAAGTATGACGAGTTTTAATGCTATATCCACATGGCATTTAATATCAAATTCTAATTAAAAAATATATATAACAGACTGTTAAAAAATGATCTTATAAAATAGAAATTATATACTTTAAGGATCTTTTAGAACACAAATATATTTAAGGAGCCTTATAAAACAAGAATTGAATATTTTAAGGGTTTTTAAAAATAAAAATTAATTTAGAGACTTTCGTAATAAAATTTGATAGTTCAGGGGTTGTTTGGTGCATTATGTCTTTCATATTTGGTGTTCCACTTTTTGTTCTACTAGTGATATCTCCCGCGAATTCCGCGAATTGGAAATAAAATTGTTATTATTAAGGGGCAATTACAACAGGATGCAAAATTTGTCCCTTAAGACTTAAGAGCACTAAGCAACATACTTTTTTTATGAATAACACTCTACTACATTATGACAAATATACCCTTCTATGATACAAAACAGCTTCTTGGGATTTGACGTGAATTTTTAGGACAACTTTTTGGGTCTAGCTAGCTCCCTCATTTTACATTACCAGCATTTTCACTATTTATACTTTTTAGCAGTCAATTTAAAAAAAAAAAAAAAAAATTGGATTGGACAACTGTTTTCTTTTCTCTTTTTTAGCTATTGTATTATAAAAAAATGTAAATATATATCACGCTTTTGACAGGTGAGATCAAGTGAATACATGTGGTACAAACCATAATACCATGGTACAACATCATATACTATGATACAACATAATACAATAGTACAATATCATATACTATGATACAATTTACAAATCAACTTAAATCACTATACTGCAACAGTTAAACCACCAATCCCCCAACCCAAGTCTCCTCTTCACTGCAGAATTATGCTCCCCAAAACAGTACAAACACCATCTTTCTACCACAATTTCAACCATTAAAGAAACAATAGCACATACAACAAGTATCACCATAAAAAATTTGTTTTGCGATTAAGGGACACTTTGGTAATTTCAACCCCTTTACTGAGAAAAGTTTATAGCTTCTGAGCTCAACACCACCATGAACTTTCAGCTTATTTACATTATGGCCTTCAACAATGGTCCCTATACAAACACTCTATTTTCGACTTCGCCGATCGCCGCTGCATCGACACCGAGCCCAAAATTCTCCATCTCCTTTCCGGTTGCCCTAACATCCTCCGCCTCCACAATGTCTACGAAGACGATGACTACATCCACCTAATCACCGATCTGTGCAACAACATCAATTTGTTCGACCGGAAGCCACGACTATTCTAAAACAATTGATGATCGCGATTCCATTTTGCCATCAAATTGGGCGTCGCTCACAAAGATCTGAAACCTGATAACATTTTGTTCAATTCAAAGGGGAAATTGAAACTCGCCGATTTCTGACGGGCTAAGATGTATGAAATTTCTTAGATGAATAAATTGGTAGGAACGTCGTATTATGTGGCGCTCGTCGGTGGACCACAAGCGACAACTGAACCACCTTGGATTTGATCGATCACCGCCATGGTTTCCCCTTTGTCCTGGTCAATCGCTGCATTAATCGTGTCTAGCCCCAAAGCTTCCAGCAACCCCAAAGCTTCCGGCAATCGACCATTGTGAGGCGAAATGCCGGAGAAGTTGGGTGTAGGGGCAACCACCATGACTTCATCTTCAATTGGTGGTGGTCAGCGGTAATGAAGAGCGGGGAGAGAGGGAGCTTTGATGGTGGCAACCATGGATAATATAGAGAGAAAGCAGAGAGGATTGAGAGATAAGAGATTTGGGTTTTTTAAAAGATTTCTACGAATAGTAGAGAGAGAAAGAGAGAGGAGGGCAGAGAGGATTGCACGACTACTTTATGGATGAAAAGATATCTAATCTAGTATATGAACAATTGTTAGCCCATGTACTCATTTGTAGGGGTGAAAACGGATCGGATACGGACGGATAGTGCTTATACCGTATTCTAAACCATATTTTTTTCTCGAATTCGGAGTCGGATACGGAAAAGCCGAATTCGGATACGAATTCGGAATATTCGGTATACGGATACGGGACGGATATCGGACGAATCCGGGCCAGATTCGAATAACTATAATCGGATAATACAAAAATCATCAAAATGTGATTGAAATTTCTTAGATGAATAAATTGGTAGGAACGTCGTATTATGTGGCGCTCGTCGGTGGACCACAAGCGACAACTGAACCACCTTGGATTTGATCGATCACCGCCATGGTTTCCCCTTTGTCCTGGTCAATCGCTGCCTTAATCGTGTCTAGCCCCAAAGCTTCCAGCAACCCCAAAGCTTCCGGCAATCGACCATTGTGAGGCGAAATGCCGGAGAAGTTGGGTGTAGGGGCAACCACCATGACTTCATCTTCAATTGGTGGTGGTCAGCGGTAATGAAGAGCGGGGAGAGAGGGAGCTTTGATGGTGGCAACCATGGATAATATAGAGAGAAAGCAGAGAGTATTGAGAGAAAAGAGATTTGGGTTTTTTAAAAGATTTCTACGAATAGTAGGAGAGAAAGAGAGAGGAGGGCAGAGAGGATTGCACGACTACTTTATGGATGAAAAGATATCTAATCTAGTATATGAACAATTGTTAGCCCATGTACTCATTTGTTATAAAATGTAGGGGTTGCATTTGGTATTTTTTAGGGAGTTTATTGTATTTTGGCCTAGATATATGTACTCTAGTGTAATTAATCCTATTATTAATTCAAATTATTATAATTAGTATTTTTTATTTTAATTATTTAGTAATTCTAGTATAATATTAAAAATTTAATTGTAATTTAACGAATAATGAAATTACTGAATATGAATAAGAAATACGTTCTAAGCGAGATTTTTTTTAAAACAAAAAACTCGAATTCCACCAAACAAAATTGACATCTTAAATTCCCCCTACAAAATTTGAATTTATACATACAGAAATTGAATTTAAAACTAAGGAAATTCATATCTATATTTTACAATTTAATAGTTTATAAAGATAAAAAAATTCTTCCAAAAAAATTGGGTGAAAAATATCGTATTTAATAGCAAGATACAACATTTGATGACAAGATTTTTTGGAATCAAACACTATTTCGGTAACAATATTATTTTCAAAATAATTATAAAAAAATGAATATGAGAAAATAAGATTAAATCTTCTGTCAAACATGTTAGATTTTATTTATGTATAGACATATTCTTGTTAATCTTTTTATTTTAAGATATGAATAATTATTCTTGGAAACTTATTGTTTTTTTAGAGAATAACTAATAATTTTTTGAAAAAAATGAATGGATAATTTCTTTTTATTTTAGAAAAATTTCAAGTTTGATCCTACAAATTTCACATTTATCATAATTTTTTTAAGAAAAAAAATCCTAAATCATCTAATAAGAAATTGTACAAAATAATGAAATTTATATCTAAATTTTACAATTTAATAGTTTATTTTGATGGCAGAATTTTCTCCTAAATAATTTTGGTGAATCTATTCTTAATGATAAGATATTACATTTGGTGGACATATTTTTAGGAATTATACATTATTTCGGTCACAATATCATTTCCAAAATAATCATAAAAAATATTAAAAAATCAAACTAAATCTTCAGCCAAACATTTTAGATTTTACCTATGTATAGAAATATTCGAGTTTGATCCAATAAATTTCACATCTACAATTACTTTACAAAAAAAAAATTATAATCATCTAATAAGAAATAAATGTACAAAATAATAGAAATTTATATCTAAAATTTACAAATTAATAGTCTATTTCGGGGGCATAATTTTCTCCTACATAACTTTGGTGAATCTATTGTTGACGGAAAGATATTACATTTGGTGGAAAGATTTTTATGAATCAAACACTATTTCGATCACGATATTATTTCCATAATTAAAAAATCAAACTAAAAATGTTTGACAACAAATGTTAGACATTACTTGTTTTGGAAAATATTCTTGCTAATCTTTTTATTTTGTGAAATTAATAATTATTTTTGGAAATATATTATTTTAAGAGAATAATTATAATATTTTTAAAAAATGAAGTGTGATTTTTATTTTACTTTTTTTTGAAAAATTTCGAGTTTTGTCTTACAAATTTCACATCTACTACTCCCTCCGATTTATTTTTGTTTTCCACTTTCAAAGTCGCACGGTTTTAATAAAGGAGTTGTTTATTAGTATTTGTGGGTATAAAGTTATTTTTGTGGATATAAAGTAAGGGTAAAATGGTCATTTCAACTTTTTAAGAGGTAAAGTTAAAATGATATGTGTACTTTTTTTGCCATTTTGGAAAAGAAATTGAGAAAGTGAAAAATAAAAAAAAAATCTTCTTTTTATGGCAATACAGACAATCTAAAATAAATCGGAGGGAGTATTATTTAGCAAAAAAAATCCTAAATAATTTAATAAAAAATGGGTAAACTAATAGAAATTTGTATCTAAATTTTACAATTTAATAATTTATTTCGATTTCAGAATTTTCTCCCAAATAACATTGGTGAATCTATTCTTAATGACAAGATATTACATTTAATGAAAATATTTTTAGGAATCAGGCAATATTTTGGTGACAATATTATTTCCAAAATAATAATAAAAAGAATATTACAAAATCGCACTAAATGTTCGACAAAGCAACTTTGACTTTACTTATTTTGCAGACGATTTCGATATCTTCACTTTGACGAAGTCTTCAATATTCTCAATTTATCTAAAAAGAAAAAATATATCATGTTTAGAAAAATAAATCAGTTTGGAGATATTCGAAAAAAGAAAAACAGAAGAATATATGAATGATTAAACATTTTAGATTTAAACAAATAAGAACCTTCAATAACAGCAGAGATGACATCCATGTGCAATACCGGTGGAGACGGTGTGTGCAGTATATGCGGCGAGGCGGTATTCAAGGCGGAAAAAAAATAGAAAATTAAAAATATCATATTTAAGAAAACAAATCAGATCGACGATACTCAAAAGAAAAGAACAATGAATAACTGGACGATTATAAAATTTACATTTGAACAATTATGAACCCACTATAACTACGAAGACGATAATCGTGTACAATAACGGAAGAGGCGGCGGACGTATGAAATAGATATAGTGGAGTGCGGTCGTGTGAAGTAGATGTTGTGGAGGTATGGTTATGTTTAAATAGATATGGTGGAGGCACGGTGTTGATGATCTTAACTTGAATCAAAGGATTAGTGGTTGTTTTACTCTTGGAAGATCATCAAACAAGAGATATATCAAGGATTAAAGCTAAGTTTCTTCAAGGAAAGATTGGGGAGAATTTTTGCAAGAGTTTGGCTTATTTTTTAATTAACTAACTTATTCTTATTATCCCATGAAGGGGTATTTATAGTGTTACAAGCAAGTAGGAGGTGTCACGTTCTTAGTCATCCTTATTTACATTATGTCAAGTGTTAAGACACTTGTTATCTCCTTAAGCTATTACATCTTTGTACAATGACAAGTGTTAAAACACTTGTTTGTTCTTAATGTAATGCCTAATTATTGGGATTTCTGATGATCTTCCGAGGTGCCCTCCTGCTCGCCTGTTCGCCCCCGATTAATTTTCATTTGGTCCTCTTGGTCTGGTTGGTCGCCTCTTTTTATGCTTCCATGACCAGTTGCTCGCCTCATGTATCTGTCCTTTGGCCCTGTTGCTCGTCTCCTAGAGCTTTCCTTCCCTGCTGTTCGTCCTTTTTATTATATTTTTTTTTATGATTTTCTTAATCTTATTTTAACATTTTTTTATTTTAATCATGTTTCCCGGCTGTTCGCCTATCAACAATGTCCCCTAGTTTGGCATATAAGGATGAATTTTTACCCTTTTATGTCAAACTATAAATTAGGCCATATTTCAATAGGAGGAAGTGAACAACAAGGACCTTGCCCTTTACATTTTAATCGAGAGCGAGCAACAGGGATTTGAATTTTTGGGCAGGAACTTTGGAGGCGACCAGTGGGGAACCTCTTTCGAACTTGCGATGTTTTGCTTCCCGAGACGCAGAACACGAGGCGACGTGGGCGGTTGGTAACATCACCGCCACCCATGCGTGCAACCCCTATTTTGCATATAGGGGCTTCTTTTTTCGAAACCCTTCATATTCGTCCCCGTCCTTACTTATAAATAGACTTCTCCCTTCTTCTTCATTCTTTTTTGCGGTCCTTTCTTAGAAACCTCTATTAGTGATTTTCGAAGCTCTTCTTTCTCCGATTTCTCCTCACTTTTCGTTGATTTCCTTTGAATTTAAAGGTGAATCTTTTAATTTCTTTGTCTTTCTTCTACATTTTGCTTTCGATTTCGTGTTTTTCTTCGTATTTTCTGCAATTTTTTATTACCCTGCTACTATCGCCGCCATCGTCGTCGCGCTGTCGTCACCCTTTATTTTCTTTAAACCGCGACGCCATTGTCGCCGTCTCCCTTAATTCTATCGTTTTATTTGTCTCATATCCCTGAATGGCGTCTCTCTCTTTGAGTAATACGCCATCCGTCGAGCTCGTTGGCCGGAATCCGGGGAAACGACCCATGGAAGATGAATAGCCTCTTCCTGCTCCTCGCCGCTCGCTCCGGCGAGCAATTGCTCAAAACCCTAGGACTTTGCTCGTAGATGAAAAAATGGGTTCCGAGGCGAGCTATGTTGCTCGCTCCTTTGATGAATTTTACGTTGTGGAGAGTTCAGGCGAGCAAGACGTCCAAGGCCCTGTTGCTCGCTCCTCGCCGAGAGAAGGAACGTTCTCAGACTTGGGTGAAGACTCCGTTGAGGTCGCTGCCGAGATCGAGGAGATGAGTCTTCCTGGAGACATGGGAGCGAGCAGCGGGCAACAAGTCCCTAGCGAGCAGGTGGCTCACTCAAGAGGCGACCAGTTGGGCGTAACCTGGGAATTCCTCCGGAAGATCAACTTTCCCATTTCATGACTGACTCCCGAGTCCCTTATCCCAAGGGTTGTAGTTCGGAGGCAGGAGTGGATTGACTACGCCAATCAATATCACAACTCTTTCCCTACTCCGCCAAGGCCTATCATGGAAACCCGGGATTCTTCCTATACGGCAAGCAAAGTGGCGAGTGTAGTCACAGAAGATGACTTGGCCCGGATTCGCTCCTCCTATCGCATCCCGTATGACATTCACCTGTACGCACTGCAGAAAGGAGAGACTGCTGACAACCCACCCCCTGGATGTACTGCCATCAACCTAGATATTCTCAATACGGGATTCCCCTTGCCTCTTCATCCGATCATTGGCCGGTTTCTCGAAGACACTAACCTGGCCATAAACCAGATTACTCCGAACGGATGGAGTAACCTATTGACTTACATAACCCTCTGTTGGTCCCAAAATGGTTATCCAGCGGAAAGCGTTTTGAGTTTATTTTTATGAAAACCCTTTAAAGAATGTACTAAAAGAAAATGCAGAAAACTAAATTGCAGAAAAGTAAATGACACCAGGATTTATAGTGGTTCGGACCAACTTGTCCTACGTCCACTCTCCCTTTCTCCAAAGGGGACTCACTCTCCAACCAACTTACTCACAAACCACTGGAATTGGGAAGTACCAGCTCCTTCGTACACTTGCTTACAACAACCTTTCTAAGTGGTGAATAGGTTGAGTAATATTCCAACTAGAACTCCTAAAAGAGTAGATATAATAATTGTATGAACAAGGTGAGTGTATGGTGTGTTCGTGTATTACTCTAACTTTTATGCTCTCTTGCTTGTCAGTCTTGTATTGAACTCATCACCATGCACTCCTATTTATAAGTGTCAAATAACTAGCCGTTGGAAGCTAGAAATTCAAACATCTATAAATTAAGGAATATAATCAATCATCTTGATTGATTATATGATTGATTGGTTGACTTCTTCTTTGATTGATTCTTCTTTGATCTACAACCAATCTTCCTTGATATCAGTTGACTTGCCTTTCTTGATTCTTCTTATCTTTGGATCACAAGATCTTCTTGGTAGAGTAGTCTAGTAAAGCTCATCTGGTAGAGTAGTCTGGTAGAGCTCATCTGGTAGAGCTCATCTAGTAGAGCTCATCTGGTAGGGTAGTCTGGTAGAGCTCATCTGGTAGAGTAGTCTGGTAGAGCTCATCTGGTAGAGTAGTAGTCTGGTACACGTCTTCTTGTCTATCTCATCAGGTCCTCTACCTCATCTGGTCTTCTACCTCATCTGGTCCTCTACCTCATCTGGTCTTCTGGTCCTCTACCTCCTGTGGTCCTCTACCTCATCTGGTCTTCTACCTCATCTTGTCCTCTGGTTATCTACCTCCTCTGGTCCTCTACCTCATCTGGTCCTCTGGTCCTCTACCCATCTGGTCCTCTACCTCATCTGGTCTTCTACCTCATCTTGTCCCGACCTCATCTTGTCCAAGACTCATCTTGTCCAAGACTCATCTTGTCCAAGACTCATCTTGTCCAAGACCCCTGTTGTCCAAGTCTCATCTTGTCCAAGACCCCTCTTGTCCAAGACTCATCTTGTCCAAGACTCCTCTTGTCAAAGACTCATCTTGTCCAAGACTCATCTTGTCCAAGACTTCTCTTGTCCAAGACTCATCTTGTCCAAGACTCCTCTTGTCCAAGACTTCTCTTGTCCAAGACTCCTCTTGTTCAAGACTCATCTTGTCCAAGACTCATCTTGTCCAATACTTCTCTTGTCCAAGACTCATCTTGTCCAAGACTCCTCTTGTCCAAGACTCATCTTGTCCAAGACTCATCTTGTCCAAGACTCCTCTTGTCCAAGACTCATCTTGTCCAAGACTCCTCTTGTCCAAGACTCATCTTGTCCAAGACTCCTCTTGTCCAAGACTCATCTTGTCCAAGATTCATCTTGTCCAAGCCTCCTCTTGTCCAAGACTCCACTTGTATGGAACTCCTCTTGTCCGGAAGTCCTCTTGTCCGGGACTTCTCTTGTCTGAACTCCTCGTGTCTGGAACTCCTCTTGTCTGGGACTCCTCTTGTCTGGGACTCCTCTTGTCTTGTCTAATTCCCTTCCCCCTTAGCCTAAGACCTTTTTCTAGTCCTAGACTAGTTAATAGTTCTTATTTTAACATCTTCAAAACATCTAATCTATATCCCAACAATTTCCCCCTTTTTGATGATGTTAAAACTAAAAGAACTGAATTTAAACAAGACAAGTGAAAATAGAAATCTTAAGATGAGAAATCTAATCAAGCAGGGTCAACTGTTCTTCCCCCTCAAAATATGTTCAGCTGATATTTGGGGCATAATATCAGTTGTTCTTCTTGTGTATCTGTAGACAATCAAGTTTTTTGTACCCTTTTGGGTCCAGGGGGGTTAGCACAGTATTTAGGAAGCCACAAGAATATATCATCCCTTTTTTAATCAGGTGATCTTATCTTTCTTCCATACATATCCACAAAAACACACTGAACACAAGAAGCTTCGACATGGTTATTTCTTCTAGAGGCTCTTCTTCTCTTATAAGCTTGTCCAGTAGAAGGAATAACTTGTCTTAATGCAACAGTCTTGAAATTTTGTTGATATGGATAAGTCTTGCTAGAACCATCAAAAGTTCCAGCTGGTCTGGCAGATGACTTAAAAGTCTTCTGCAGCTGAGTAGGAGTCAGCTGGGACTGCTTCTTTTGAGAAGGTACTGACTGTTTTCTACTCTGCTGACCTTGCTGAGGTCTTTTAAAATTCCTCCTCTTCTTTTTTAGTTTTTGAGATTTAGAACTCATATGCCCGTTAGGTTGAGTTGCCTGGTCAGCTGACCTCTTACCCTTAACAATAAAATTACTAGACTTTTCTTCTTTCTGAACATGTGAGGATTCAGGTCTGGAATAACCAAGGCCTGTCTTTTCATGCTCTCTTTGAGATGAGGCAGCTATGTGTGACAGAGCATTGTTTGCTGTAGTCAGCTGCTCCAGTCTCAGCTTGAGCTTGTCCTCACTATCTTTTACAATTTTATTTTGATGGAAGATTTCATCGAACTTAGCTTTCAGCAGAGTATATTCATTATCTTTCTCAATGTTTTCAACAAGCAGCTTTTCTATCAGCTTAGTTTGTTCATCACATCTGGTTTTCAAGTCAGTGGACTCTTCTACCAGTGTTTGAACCTGTTCAACTGGTAGATCAGTTGGGTTGCCTAAACATTGTGAAAGCTTCTGATTTTCTGCTTTCAGCTTTGTGTTCTCATCTTCCAACTTTTGACAAAGTTGTACAGATTTTTGGAGATCTAATAGCAAATTTTGCGTATAAGACTCCTCTGATTGTTCAGAAAAAGAAGAATAAGAAGAAGAAGAGGGAGTTTGATTACATACCTCATCTGTCATAAGACATATCTCTTCGTTTGGTCCAAAATTTGATGATGAACCAGAAGTGGATACCTTTTCTTCCTCGGCTAAGAAGCTTCTTTTGGAGTGACTCCTAGTGTATCTTTTACTACTTTTCTTCGAACCCATTTCTGCAAGAAATTGTTAGCAAAAAATATTTGGGTTTTTCAAAAAATTGGACTTGTCCTGGTGATCACCAAAAGCTTTTCAAAGCAGTGGTCTAGGACACACTGCTCTGATACCACTTGTTGGTCCCAAAATGGTTATCCAACGGAAAGCGTTTTGAGTTTATTTTTAAGAAAACCCTTTAAAGAATGTACTAAAAGAAAATGCAGAAAACTAAATTGCAAAAAGTAAATGACACCAGGATTTATAGTGGTTCGGACCAACTTGTCCTACGTCCACTCCCCCTTTCTCCAAAGGGGACTCACTCTCCAACCAACTTACTCACAAACCACTGGAATTGGGAAGTACCAGCTCCTTCGTACACTTGCTTACAACAACCTTTCTAAGTGGTGAATAGGTTGAGTAATATTCCAACTAGAACTCCTAAAAGAGTAGATATAATAATTGTATGAACAAGGTAAGTGTATGGTGTGTTCGTGTATTACTCTAACTTTTATGCTCTCTTGCTTGTCATTCTTGTATTGAACTCATCACCATGCACTCCTATTTATAGGTGTCAAATAACTAGCCGTTGGAAGCTAGAAATTCAAACATCTATAAATTAAGGAATATAATCAATCATCTTGATTGGTTATATGATTGATTGGTTGACTTCTTCTTTGATTGATTCTTCTTTGATCTACAACCAATCTTCCTTGATATCAGTTGACTTGCCTATCTTGATTCTTCTTATCTTTGGATCACAAGATCTTCTTGGTAGAGTAGTCTAGTAGAGCTGATCATCTGGTAGAGTAGTCTGGTAGAGCTCATTTGGTAGAGCTAATCTAGTAGAGCTCATCTGGTAGAGTAGTCTGGTAGAGCTCATCTGGTAGAGTAGTCTGGTAGAACCCATCTGGTAGAGTAGTCTGGTAGAGTAGTAGTCTAGTACACCTCTTCTTGTCTATCTCATCAGGTCCTCTACCTCATCTGGTCTTCTATCTCATCTGGTCCTCTACCTCACCTGGTCTTCTGGTCCTCTACCTCCTCTGGTCCTCTACATCATCTGGTCTTCTACCTCATCTTGTCATCTGGTCCTCTACCTCATCTTGTCCTCTGGTCCTCTACCCATCTGGTCCTCTACCTCATCTGGTCTTCTACCTCATCTTGTCCCGACCTCGTCTTGTCCAAGACTCCTCTTGTCCAAGACTCATCTTGTCCAAGACTCCTCTTGTCCAAAACTCCTCTTGTCCAAGACTCCGCTTGTGCAAGACTCCTCTTGTGCAAGACTCCTCTTGTCCAAGAACCATCTTGTCCAAGACCCCTCTTGTCCAAGACTCCTCTTGTCAAAGACTCATCTTGTCCAAGACTCATCTTGTCCAAGACTCATCTTGTCCAAGACTCCTCTTGTCCAAGACTCCTCTTGTCCAAGACTCATCTTGTCCAAGACTCCTCTTGTCCAAGACTCATCTTGTCCAAGACTCCTCTTGTCCAAGACTCATCTTGTCCAAGACTTCCCTTGTCCAAGACTCATCTTGTCCAAGACTCCTCTTGTCCAAGATTCATCTTGTCCAAGCCCCCTCTTGTCCAAGACTCCACTTGTATGGAACTCCTCTTGTCCGGAAGTCCTCTTGTCCGGGACTTCTCTTGTCTGGAACTCCTCTTGTCTGGAACTTCTCTTGTCTGGGATTTCTCTTGTCTGGGACTCCTCTTATCTGGGACTCCTCTTGTCTGGGACTCCTCTTGTCTTGTCTAATTCCCTTCCCCCTTAGCCTAAGACATATTCTAGTCCTAGACTAGTTACTAGTTCTTATTTTAACATCTTCAAAACATCTAATCTATATCCCAACACCCTCTTCGGGCTAGAGGGTTACAAGAACAAGATCAGCACCGTGGAAATTCACTACGCGATGACCATTTCTTTGGCCGTCAATGAAGAGGGGCTAGGGTGGTACTATATCAAAGCCTGTAGCGGTGTGAAATTGATTGAAGGGGTGCCGAACAAGGTTAAAAGTTGGCACAAATAATTTTTCTTCATCGGCGGTAACTGGCGGACGTCTTCTGATTTTTCGGGAGGACCGGGGCGTATAAACTCCCCTACGCACTTTGGGGAAATTCGGTGTAGGTTTCGCTTCTTAGCTCATCATATCTGGGGTGAACTAATTTTAATCTCTCTCCCAGTTTTACAGGTCCGTGTATTCTGAAGTGGGGGCATCCTGAGTTGAGCGAGGAATTCCTATACGTTCTTGCCTTAATTTCTTTGCGAGACATAAAGGATCGCAGTATCGGCCATCTCTCCAAGGCGCACTATCGGAAGCTTGCTCTCGTCACCACAAGTGCACATCATTTGGAAGCCCAGGCCGACGTTCCTGAAGGTAGTTAATGTATTTTACTTTCATGGCTTTTTGGTCGACTGGTCGCCTATGACCTGTTGGTCGCCTACGACCTGCTGCTCGTCTAACTTGTTTTTTGTTTTATTTTTAGCTCAAAGGATAACAGTAGTCGTTCCTCAAATCCCAGAAAGTTACAATCTTCTTGCTCGCCGAGTGAAGCAAATGGCGTCCAACCAACCATCCAAAAAGAAGAAGTTTGACCCTTGCACTTCTTTGATCAAGTTGAGGGCAGAGGCACACGACGAAGAGGAAGCTCCCCCGGCGCCTGTCCCTACTCCTCGCCTCCCTCCTCGCTCTTCGCCTCCTAAAGACACTAGGGGGAAGAAAAGGCTGACTAAGGAGACAGCCTCTCGAAAGGAGGATGACCACTCTAAACGAGCTAGGGGGCAAGGCCCCTCACAGGCGAGCAGGTCTGCTGCTCGCTCCACGCCAGTGGAAGAAGTGACCGAGCAACAAGTCATTAGCGCGATGATCGCCGCTCGAGGAAGGAGCTCCTTGCCTGACAACTCATACCTGGGTTATGACCCAATAAAGATGAAGGAGTAAGCATTTCTCCTCTTGCCCGGTTGCTCGCTTCTTGTCTTATTTTCTGACCTATTTTTCTTTTTTTGTGTAGGTACCGAAGAGATGATTACCCTGGGCGTGCCAAAGTACTCCATCAGTTCAGTTGCGTTAAGTCCACCCCCGCCTATCACGAGATCAAGGACTCTCACGTCCGGCGGGCTACAGAGTTTGTTCCTCGCTCCTGGACGAAGACGGATGAGGAGATTCTCCAGAGCTAGAGCTTGAGTGACAACGCTCGTCTTCTGAGCTACAATGCCAGTCACCAAGCTATCTCCGCCCAGAGGGTTCTTGACCAAGCCATTGAGCTCGAGCGGACAAATCGGGGCTTGGGACGAAGGATAGAGCCGCTCGAGGCGGACCGAGATGCTCAACTGAAGAGAAAGGAGGAGGAGCTGGCCAAGCTAAAAGCCGAATTCGACAAGGCCAAACTCTCCTGGGAGCGAGATTTGAAGGCGTCTGAGGACCGAGGGAGGGTTGCCTCCAATGCTTCAGAAAAGCTGAAGTTGGATTTGGGTGTTGCCACTGATCACCTGCAAGTTCTAGAGATGGGGCGGGTGGGTTTGGTGGAGCGAGTCGAGTCTCTGAAGGTTCATGTCGACCGGTTGGAGAAGGAGAAGAGGAAAGCCATATCCTACACTACGTACGTGTAGGATGTAACCGATAACACCAACCTTGGTTACATTTGTGCGTACGCGGACTGTGTGAGGTCCGTGAAGTATGCCTTGGACAATGGTCTCGATGTAATGACTAGTACTGTCAAGGACTTTGCGGACTACGTCATCGAGAACCCTCCGGCCGCCGATTTTGACATCCCTGTTACCGACTTGGGAGAAATAGGGGTCAACTTGGACATCTTTAAGGATGATGTCCGAGTGGTTGCTCCGAAGGAGAGGACCGAGGAAGTGAACCGAGATGCCACTGTATTTGATGCTCTAAGTCCTCTCTTTCCGAATCCCCTTGGTGAGACGAGCACCTCCGATGTAGTAGGAGAACAGCAGGTCCCAGTGGCGACCAACCAGGATGCTCCTCCACCTCATTCTGCTGAAGGTCCCCCGGCTCCACTAGCTCCTCTGGCCCCCGAGTCTTGAAAGCTTTTCTGTTTAGTTTTTGTTTTTTTTAGTTTCATGTACTTAGGAACGATGTACTCCTCTTATTAATGTACTCCTTTTGGAACTTTTTTAATGAATGAATTTACACTTTACGCTTCCTTTGTTCGTCTTCTATTTATTTTTGCTTAAGTATTTCTTTCTTTGATTGAAAGTTAAATACTTTTCCTTTGCAAATCTGTGTATGTTGAGCATGCATGGGTCTATTTGGTTCTTTAAGAACTTGACCTCTACCATACTTCTTTTTATGCCCTGTTGCTCGCCACTCGCTATGTTTGTGCTTAAGTGCATTTTAGCTTTGGGGCGAGCAACTTTGTGTTATGGGTACGATCAATTGGGCTTCTGTGATTTTGGAGCCCTGTTGCTCGCCTCCTTGCCTGTCTCCGTCGAGCAGCTTTTCTCCTTAGGCGAACAACTGGGCTTTGATGCCTCCTTGTCCGTTTAAACGCGTAATACAACAGACAACTATTCCTACTTGTAAATTTTGTTAAGAAATTTGAAAATTTTATCAATCTTACAACATAAATAATATGTTTTAAACAACTTGAACTACTTCAATGATCTATATAGATAAACTTTTACACTGGTTTCCTAACTATTGATAATATTTCTTCAATAAAGCTGCGTTCCAGGTGTATTGGGCCGAGTTGCCTTCCATGTCTTCAAGGTCATACGTGCCGTTGTACCACTTGTGAGTTACCCTGAATGGGCCCTCGCAAGTCGGTCCAAATACTCCTGGAGGTGGTGCTAGAACTTTTCGGAGTACCAGATCTCCGATTTTAAATTCCCTGACTTTCACTTGCGAATTATAATATTCCACGATTCTTCTCTTGTATATTTCATTTTTCATTTCTTCTAAAATTCTTTTTTCGTCAATCAGATCCATCTCTACAGCCAATGCTTTATTGTTTAACTGCTCATTGAACTCAGCTACTCTTTCAGTTGGTACCTTGAGCTCTATAGGTATAACTGCTTCAGTACCGAATGTCATAGTATTGTGATACCCTATATGCCCAAAGCACCTCTGGCAGTTCTTCTGACCACTTGCCTTTCTTGTCTACCAGTCGGATTTTTAGGACATTCTTGATTATTTTGTTAACTGCCTCAACTTGTCCATTAGACTGAGGGTGGTAGGGCGTTGAAAAATGTTTCTTGATACCCCATTTTTTGCAGAAATCTTTTATCTTCTTACCTTCGAACTGTTTTCCATTATCCGTCAATATTGCTTGCGGAACTCCGCATCGACACACTATGTTTTTTCAAATAAAGCTGATCATTTTTTCTTGTGTTATTGTCACTAGTGCTTCGGCTTCGGCTTCGGCCCATTTTGTGTAATAGTCCACGGCCACTACTGCAAATCTTACATTCCCCTTTCCCGTTGGAAAAGGTCCTATGATGTTTATCCCCCACTTTGTGAATGGTCATGGACTATTCACTGAGATCAGTTATGTTGGTGGTTTATGGATGTTGGGGGCGAACAGCTGGCACATGTGGCATATTTTTGCAACTTTGATCGCGTCTTGTAACAGAGTTGGCTAATAGTATCATTGTCTTACTGTCTTGTATGCCAATGCTCGCCCTCCTGCGTGGTTTCCACATACGCCCTCGTGGATTTCCTTCAACACTTCTTGGCCTTGCCCCTTTGCCAAACATTTTAGCAGGGGTAGTGAAAATCCTCTTTTGTAAAGTTGGTTATCCATGATAGTAAATCTCGCTGCTTTTTTGGCTATCTTAGCTGCTTCTTGTGGGTCTTCGAGCACTTTGCTGTCTTTGAGATATCTGTATATCAGTGTTCTCCAATCTTTCTCTATTAGTTCTTCTTCAATTTGACTGATTTTGTAGTTACTGGTGGATGGGTGAGAAATCTTTGTTATCGTGACTTGTGAAAGCTCTGCTGGTCCCGTGCTAGTAGCCAAGCGAGCAAGTACATTTGTTTGTGCGTTGTTGTTCCTTGGCACTTGTTCAATATAAATTTGCTCGAAGAGTGAAGCCAGGTGAGCAACAATTTATTGATACAAGGCCATGTTTTCATCTTTAGCTTCGTACTCCCCACGGACTTGGTTGACTATTAGCTGGGAATCTCCATAAATTTAGACTCTTCGAACCCCCACAGCCAGAGCCAGTCGTAGTCCGGCTATCAGCGCTTCGTACTCAGCTTCGTTGTTTGTTGCCATGAATTCAAACCTGACTGCTGAAGTGAACACTTGCCTATCTGGACTGATCAGCACTATCCCGGCTCCCACTGCTGTGTTATTTGATGATCCTTCCACATACATGTGCCAAGGATGGTTATGACCTCTCGTCGGATCTTGAGGGAAGGTTAATTCGACTATGAAGTCAGCTAACACTTGTCCCTTGATCGCTGTTCGAGGTGCATAAGATATTTCGAACTGGCTTATTTCCAGTGACCATTTGAGGAGGCGACCAGCAGTGTCAGGCTTTTGCAGAATTTGTCTTAGTGGGAATGTTGTTAAGACTTCCACTTGATGATCAAAGAAATAAGGCCTTAGTTTCCTCACACTCATCACCAATGCGTAGGCTAACTTTTCCATGGGTGAATACTTGACTTCTGCCTCATGTAAGGCCTGACTTACATAGTAGATTGGTAAGTGGAACTTTCCTTCTGCCCAAACTAAGACTGAGTTGATGGCCACCTCTGACGCGACTAGGTATAGGTATAGTTTTTCTCCTGAGACTGGCTTTGATAGAATCTTGGTGTCGCTAAGATATTCTTTCAATTGTTCAAATGCCTGTTGACAACTGTTTGTCCATTAGAACTGCCCTTTCTTGATAGCGTCGAAGAAAGGTCGACACTTATCTCCGGATCTTGAGATGAATCTATTCAGCGCTGCCAAGCATCCGGTTAGTCGTTGAATTTCATGTTGTATGCTCGAAGTATTTCAAATGCTTGTGTCATGTGTTCCAAGTGATCTTCTTTTTTCGGGCTTTTCACGACTATGCCATCCACATATACTTCCATTGTTTTGCCAATGTGTTCATCGAACATTTTGTTTACGAGTCTCTGGTACGTGGCTCCTGCATTGATTAACCCGAACGACATCTTTTTCCAACACAATAAGTTTTTATTGGTGTAGAACGCAGTGTTTTCCTGGTCGTCTGGGTGCATTGGTATTTGATGATATCCGGCAAATGCGTCCATGAAGGTAAGAAGCTTGTGCCCTGCTGTGTTACCCACCAACTGGTCAATGTGTGGTAGTGGGAAGTTGTCTTTGGGGAATGCGGCATTTAAGTCCGTGAAGTCAATGCATAATCTCCATGTGCCATTTGGTTTTTTCACCAATACTGGATTTGCTACCCATCGAGGACATAGGGCTTCTTTGATAAGATCATTGTCGAGTAATTTCATTACTTCAACATCCAATGCTTTATATTTGTCGGGCCCGAATTTCCTTCTTTTTTGCTTCACCGATTTTCTGGTTGGATCAATATTTAGCTTATGGCAGACATGCTCAGGGCTGATGCCTACCATATCAGCGTGCGACCATGCAAATACGTCGAGATTAGACTTGAGGAATTCTTCCATTTTGGATCTGTATGGCTCAGGGAACTCAGATCCAATGAATAATTCCAAGTCTTCTCGATTCGGGTCGACTTTTATTGCTTCTAGCTCCTCAATCGGGGTTGCTCTTATTTTCTGATATTTCCAACGAGGATCGATAATGGGTCCTTCTAGATTAATCTCATCCTCGATCATTGGTTCTGCCTATAGCCTTGGTTCTATGTCGTCAACTTTATTTAGTCTAGGTACGGCCTCTCTTCCCTGCTGCTCGTCGGAGCCCTCCTGCTCGTCCTTGCCCGGCTGGGCGTCCACCTCCATCATTTCGGTGTCAGTGGACTCCATGATTTCATCCAAGATGGAGGGTTCATCTTCAGCCATGTTGCTCAGCTGTTCGTCCATGACGGACACTCTGTTGTCGTTAGGCTGAAGTTGCAGGAGGCATTCCCGAGCTCTCTTTTGATCTCCTTTAACCGTACCTGAACATTTCGACGTTGGAAATTTAAGACAGTAGTAGTACGTGGAAACGGCCCATTTGAATTCATTCATAAAAGGTCGACCGAGAAACCCGTTATAGGCAGACTGTTGATTTACAACTAAAAACTCTATCATTCTAGTCAGTCTCCTTTCGGGATTCTCGGTCGATACAAGCTTGACCGGCAACGTAACTAAACCTAAGGGAACGGTTATAGTATCTCTGAACCCTACTATCTTATGGTCTCACTCCTTTACATATTCTTCACAATCACCTAACTGATCTAGTGTGCTTTTAAATATGATATTTGTGTAGGAGTCGCGGTCCACAAGCAGGCGGTGGACCCGGATCCCCATGATGTTGGCACAGATGATCAGTGAGTCGTTATGTGGGGTGAGTATTCCATCTAGATCTTTTTCAGAAAACACCAAGTCACCCGTTTTCTTGGTAGCTTGGTTCACTCCAACTTCCCTAACCTGAGTCACTGCTCTTAGATCTGCCTTCCTCTTTCTTTTGGACATCGGAGGTCTTCCGTCTGAACAACCTCCTACCGGTCCGGCCGGCTCAAGCATTAAGATTTCTCAGACGGGTTTCGCTGGAGTCGTGAATGCCTTTTTACCCTTCTTGTCCATCCTGCTCGGCTGCTTGTCTTCTTCATCATCCTCCGAGCTAGATGGGACTGTCATCCTGGGCCTCTTGCCTGGTTACCTCTTAACAAACTCTGACAGTTTCCCCTCTTTGTAAAATCTCCATAATTGTTTCAAGAGGTTCCGGCATTCACTCGTAAAATGGCCTATATTTTGATGATACGCACAGTATTTGTTGGGATTCAACTTTCCTCGTTCCTGCCGTATCTTCCGGGGTTCTGACAGCATATCCTTATCCTTCACGTTGTTGTATACAGCCTCTATTGATGTGGATAGGACATGGTTCAACTTCTCCTTCAACTCGGTCCCCTCACTAAAGGCTTTCATGTTTTTGGGAGCCTTGTACTCTCCTCCTGACTTCTTCCCCAATTTTTTTGTGTCGGTTTTATCTCTCAATTCCTTTTATAAAGTTTCCTGCATTGAAATGTATATGCCAGCTTTATATCTAACTCAGAATATGTCTTAGGGAAAGCTAGGTGCATCTCTTTCCATAAGTCCGTTCCTTTCTTGAGTCCTGCCATCACTGCCACGATTTTGGTGTCTTCACTCACCATTTCTCCTTCCAGTAGGACTTTATCAAACCTTTCAAGAAAAGCCCGATCGGATTCTTCATCTCCTTATTTTAGACCGCAAGTCTATGTCTTTGCGTGAGGTAAGATCCGACTGTCAAAAAGTGTGACAGGAATTCTTTGCTAAGTTGCATGAACGAATTTATGGAACCTGGGGCGAGTGCGGAAAACCATTTGTGGGGGTCATCACCAAGAGTTAAAGGGAAATTATGACATTGTGTCGCGTCAGATGTCTTCACTGATATCATGTAATCAGTGTACTTAGATAAGTGTACTTTTGGGTCCGAATTTCCTTCGTATAGGCTAACAGCTGGGAACTGCACTTTCTTTTGAACCGGTGCGTTCAATATCGCAGGGGACAATGGTGATGATGGAAGTACTGTAGCCCCCCCACCATTTTGGGTATCTAACTGTTTTTTCATTTCCTCAATTATTTTCTTGAGGTCAATCCACTCGTTTGGAGGCGCTCCTCCGTTAGAAGGTTGTTCATCGTGGTTTGGCTTGGGGCCTTCCTCACGATGCAGTCCCTTACTAACAGGACGTTTCTCCTGTGTGACCCACCGGACCACATTGATTGCCCCATTTGGACCCAAGCGGCCAAAAGCTGACCTTCTGAGTCTATCTTGGATCGAGGGACGAGCAGCAGGGTGTGCTCGCTCCTCACTTCTTTGAGAGCTTTCTTTCCTATATTCTTCGTGACTCCGATTCCTTGTTTCCCTGCTGCTCGACTCCTTGCCACCCCCTGGAGTAGATTCTCCTCGGCTTCCTAGTCTTTCGCTAATTGGAGCTTTGTCCTTGGCCCTCCTTGCTTGTTCCCTGTCCACTTCCTCTATTCTTATATCCTTTCGTTGCTTAGCTCTTCGCTCCGTTGCCCGGTTGCTCGCCTCTGGGGTCTTAGATGATCTATGCTCTGCTGCCCGATTGCTCGCCTCCCGAGCTCTTGATGGTCCAGCGGCTTCCTGTCGCCGTTGCAAGGATTGCAAAACGGCGATTATTTTCGCCAATTCTTCTAGATTTTGGGCCAAAGCCTCCCCTTCAGGGGGAAGAGTATCGATAGTGACTTGGACATTTCATCGAGACATCGTCCGCACCGTTCGTGCATGATCACCCGTTGATGATACCCTAGTTCGGGATTTGCTAGCCGAATGCGTGCTCGATTCTTGTGGTTCTTGTAATCTTGTCATTTTGGGATATCAAAATGTCCTTTTGATGAAAGTCTTTGTGTTTATGAATGTGGATTTAAGAACAACTAGCCTTGCATGTATGAATTTGGCTTGTTATAACCCTTGTTCACACATGCATGCATTCAAGTCTTTAAATCTTCAAACACAACACCTCACAAACACCAGTCAACACCTACAAACCCAGTTTCCGGTGACCTGCTGCCGGATTTTTGCAGATTTCGGCGACTTTTCACAAGGATTCTTCAAATCTTCAACCAACGGAGGTTCGAACCTCCTCCTCTAGCGCTAATGGTTGATGATCTTAACTTGAATCAAAGGATTAGTGGTTGTTTTACTCTTGGAAGATCATCAAACAAGAGATATATCAAGGATTAAAGCTAAGTTTCTTCAAGAAAAGATTGGGGAGAATTTTTGCAAGAGTTTGACATATTTTTTAATTAACTAACTTATTCTTATTATCCCATGAAGGGGTATTTATAGTGTTACAAGCAAGTAGGAGGTGTCACGTTCTTAGTCATCCTTATTTACATTATGACAAGTGTTAAGACACTTGTTATCTCCTTAAGCTATTACATCTTTGTACAATGACAAGTGTTAAAACACTTGTTTGTTCCTAATGTAATGCCTAATTATTGAGATTTCTGATGATCTTCCGAGGTGCCCTCCTGCTCTCCTGTTCGCCCCCAATAAATTTTCATTGGGTTCTCTTGGTCTAGTTGGTCGCCTCTTTTTATGCTTCCATGACCAGCTGCTCGCCTCCTGTATCTGTCCTTTAGCCCCGTTGCTCGCCTTCTAGAGCTTTCCTTCCCTGTTGTTCGTCATTTTTATTATATTTTTTTTATGATTTTCTTAATCTTATTTTAACACTTTTTATTTTAATCATGTTTCCCGACTGTTCGCCTATCAACACACGTCATTTAAAATAAATGTGGCGGAGGAACGTCTGTGTGAAGAAGATGGGGCAGAGACGACATTCAAAATGAAAAAAATGAGAATGAAACTTTGTAATTAAGGTTTAAATATATAGGGTTTATTATAAAATTACTAAATTGTTTTTAATGGTGTCGATATTAGTTGTATAAGATCAAGTGTTGATATCAAAAGTTTAACCAACTTTTAATGGAAGTGCAGTATTTCGAAATAAAATAATTTGAGAGGTGTCACATCAATTTGTGAGAAATATGGTGTTGACACGTCATCTTAATGAGATTTGAGAATGTAGTATAATAAGATAGTATGAATGACTGACTTGTGGAAGGTAAAAAAAATATTCAATATATATAGGGGTGGTCATTCGGTCCAAATGGTCGGTTCGGTCCAGTTTTTGGACCGAACTGAAATACCCAAAATTTTAATTGTATGGACCGAACCGAATTAGGGATAGGACCGAACCGGACCGAACCGAATTTTTTCGGTTCGGTCCATTAGGGTCAATTCGGTCCAAAATACCATTTTATATAAAAAAAAATATGTATTTCAATATAATAAATATTATGCATTATAAATATCATTAAATCTAATTCAATACCAACAATTTAAAGAGATACTCATACAATACGAAATAGAGTCGAATGTTAATATTTAAACGAATACAACATAATTTTGTTCAATAAGAATCTTCAACACACAAATACACCATAGTCCAAAGTTTGAAGTTTAATTAAAATCACACAATATTAATTTAAATATAAAATAACTTCATTCTTGGCTTCAATCCTCCAATATTATGCAGATCTGCAACTAATATAATTTATTTTATCAAATTACAAATAAAATGTTTAAACTATAAAGATTCGGTCCATTCGGTTTTTATTTTATACAAATATTTGGTCCATTCGGTTGGCATACAAATCGCTTAATTCATTCAATCATGACTACTAGTCCATATACAAATATATTTTCTATTATATATATATATATATATATATATATATATATATATATATATTTATATTATTTAATTATAAAATTCGGTTTTTTCGGTCCGTTCGGGTTTTAAAATTTTAGGACCGGACCGAACGGACCGAATTTTTTTAAAATTTTGGACCGAAAACCGAACCGAATTTTTTTGGACCGAACCGAATGGACCGAATTTCCTCGGTTCGGTTCATTTTTTCGGTTTTCTGCTCACTCTTATATATATCAAGGTGTAAAATAGACATTTTAATAACAAAAAAATATTTTTTGTCCACCAATTTTTTTTTCCCACCTTCTTTATAAGAAAGAGTTTTTTTTATGCATTACCCAATTTTCACTCCAAAATGCCCCTCCCTCACTTTTGAATGAATGGAAGGACTGATCATTCCAATTTTCGAGGCAAAACAATTGATCGCAACTTCTTTTAGGTGGAATGATTGGTTGCTCCAACTTTTTTTTAAGCGAAATAGCTAGTCGTTTCAAAAAAATTTTAAGTGAAATGACTGGTTGTTCGAACTTCTTTTAGACGGAACGACCAATTATTTTATCCAGAGGATTGGTCATTCCAAAAAATGAGGAGGTGTGAGGCAATGAATAGGATGAGATGGATAAGAATGTGAGTCATATGGGTAGAAAAAAAAAATCAACAAGGGTATATGCGTATTTTCATATAAAATGGGTAGAAAACTATTTTTATAAAGTAAGCGGGTAGAAAAAAATTATATTAGTCCACACGTTTCATTTTACATTTTCAATCATACTTTATGTCACGTTTCAGTTATATTAATTTGTACGCTTCAAGAATATTAAATTGAACTTTTTCAGTTATATTAACTTACACATTTCACCCATATATCCAGTTACACAGTGCAATTAGTATATAAAAGACTAACTCTAAATGTGATAGAATTTTTTTACTTTCCAACTCTCCTCATTACTTCTCCGATTCATGGAAGAAGATATAATATACACAAAAATAAATTCAAATACATAACCTAATAATGAGAACATATAGTACAAATCTATATATATATAAAAGTAGAAGTGATGAGAGAGAAAAAAAAATGTATTTAATGGAGCAAGTGAAGTGCACTTGCTTTATGGTGCAATAGTGAATCTCACTATCCACTAAAGAGAGTGAATCAAATTTACAAATTTCTTTTTTTTTTTTTTACTTTGCACCAATAATTTCAAAATAACTTTTTAATTTTAAATCTATTTCCAACACACTATATACCAAATTAAATTGTCTTTGGAACATTTTTAATTTAACATATATATTGCACAAATAAAAAAATCATATTTAAAATATTTATTTTATTATTAAGTGTTTTTTTTATTGACTTTGACTATATGATTGATTGAATTTAAATAATTTTTATTTAGAATATAAGTTTTTTAAATATCAAAATAATTTTATGAATTTTAGTATTTCTTGTGAATTTAGTATACAATTAAATAATTATAATACTCACATATATTACAATATAATCTTCACATATTAACTAATTTATGGATAAAATAAATTTAATTAATTTTTTTATAATCATTCATTATACAATCTTGCGTTTAAAATTTATAATATTCTACCCGTACATCGCACGGGAGAAATACTAGTTTTTTATTTAATTTCACAAGGTGCGCGTGTGCTTCGCATGCACTGTAGCATACGAAAAAACAAAGCCTAAAATTTTAAGTCAGCCGAGAGAGTGGATTATTAAATGGGGCCCAATATTTTATATCTAGACTATATTTTTAAGAAGCCCAAAACTAATATTTTAGGGGTAGTTATTATTTACTACATTCCTAAGACCCTAAATACAAAATAGGGTACAAAAAATCTCATGTAACATTTTTGTTATATTTGGTGGTCTCCACTTGCTTTTTCAAAACCCCAAATTCATACAATACTGTCAGCTTTTTTAAATTCATTAAAAAAATTGACTGCTGACACCTTTTTGCGCAATCCCCGAGGTAAGAATTTGACCATAAATATTTGTTATTTTCGAGTGTATAATGATTTTGAACATGAACATAAATTTTATGAATACAAGTACAAAATATTTTGGTGGTCTCATCTGACACACTGTTGACTGCTGACACCTTTTTGCACAGTTCCCGATGCAAAAATTTAACCAGTAATATTTGTTATTTTCGGGTGTTTATTAATTTTGAACATAAACATAAATTTTATGAACACAAGTATAAAATAATTTTTTAACATAAATATAAGTGTATGAAAATTCTAGCAAGTCCAGATTCAAATTCAAGAACAATTCTTTCATTATTAATTTAAGAATTACATATAAAAAAATTCCAAAACTATTACATATACAAAATTAGGCACAAACAACTCAAAAAATTATGAACAGACTACGAAAAAAATGTGCACAGGCGCACAAAAATTATGAACAAACACTTTAAAATTATGAACAAATGCCGCTAAACTATGAACAGAAGGCGTTTTCTCGTTTTTCTCCCAGAAATTTTCAATCCCTTTCATATTTTGATACCTGAAATAAAAGGGGAGAAAAGTCAGTTCATGCTTTATATTTTGCTCCAAATTCGGAGTTTTACAGCAAACATCTCAATTTGCACAGCAAACATCTCAATCCAATCTCCTAGAGAATTACTAACAATACACAAATCACATGGAAATCATAATATTTTTCTCAGCCTTTCAACTTCCTGCTTCTCTCTTTCTTTTCGCTTTCGTAGAGCTCTTTCTCTTTCCTTCAATTTATCCTACAAACAGTGAAAATGCACAAACATGATTACACTAGTAGGTGGAATCAAAACTTGAATTTTATTTTTCTTTCCCGTGATTCAGGGTGATTCTTGGGAAAACAAACATATCCTTTATCTATTACTTCAATCTAGTTTCCTAATCTAACCCTTCTGTAATTGAGGATGGTTCTTCTGAGAAGATATCATTGATCTGAGTTTGCTATATGCTTGCTGCATATCTAGAATCCACTATAAAATTAAATTTCAATACAAAGCAACAATTCTGATGGTTTTTATGATTCTATGCACACACATTTTTATATTAAGAAATAAACTTTTATTGCAAAAAATAGGGACGACACACACATTTTTCATTGTCTTTCTCCAAACAAAGAACAAGAATTATAACAGGTAAACACCAACTGACCAGCCCAGATCGGAACCGCCGTCTTCTTCCCCTCACGAGCGCCGCCAGCACCTCACCAAATCGGAACCGTCGTCGCATCCCCGTCACCAGCGCCGCCGTCGCCTCACCAACGCAGATCGAAACCGTCGTCGCCTTTTTCTCACCAGCGCCGCCATCGCCTCACCAAAACCCAGATCGGAACCGCCCCGCCGTCGTCTTCCCCTCACCAGCGCCGCCATCGCCTACCCAGATCGGAACCGCCCCGCTGTCGCCTTTCCCTCACCAGCGCCGCCATCGCCTACCCAGATCGGAACCGCCCCGCCGTCGTCTTCCCCTCACCAGCGCCGCCATCGACTCACCAAACACAGATCGGAACCGCCGTCTTCTTCCCCTCACGAGCGCGGCCAGCGTCTCACCAGATTAGTGCAGAGGTACCATGGAGACATCCCCGACTTGGAGAGAGAGGAAGATGAATTTGAGAGGGGGAGAGAGAAAAATTTGATGGTTTAATAATAATAGAAAGAATTAAAAGGAAAAGAGACGTGAGAGAGAGTGTGTGTGGTGGGGCCTACCTTTAAAATTGCATAATACTAGTCAATTGTATGAAAATGTGTCATGGGGAAACTCATGTTTTAAAGTGTATTAAGGCTTTAGGAAAATTAATATTTGAAATTGGGATTAGTATCAGTTTTTATCTTACAATCCTGTGGCCGATAGTAATTTTCTTTCTATTTTATTTTTGAACTTTTAGTTTCTTTTATTAATTTTTTTTCTAAATTATTTTCTCCTTTCTAATTTTATATTATTATAAACTCTAGGGTTCATTTTCTCGGCTTGATTCGTCTTTTTTTTTTTAAGTTATAATGTGAAAATTCTAGCATATAATTTTTTATTTATGCTATCATTATGGTTTCAATTTTTGTTTATTTGGAATTTATTAAACCTCACTTTGACTTAGTCTACATTAAATAAAGTCATAAGTCAAGTTGGTGATATTTATACATGATAATAATAATTATGGTTTCTTACTTACTTATTTAATTAACTTGATATGTGATAATTGACCACTCAAATTATGAGTGGCAATTTACATAGTTTGAATGATGCTTTCATTATATTTATAAATAATATAAACTAGTTATTGTAATGTTGTCACTTTCAATATTTATATATTTTGGTGGAAATATAAAATGTTTAAATTTTTTAGTGAACATATATATATAATGTTGAACATAAATATTCCCCTCTCATAATCATGGCTCCGCCCATGTTGAGGGGTTTTTTGTTTAAACCACACAAATACAATACATTGTTTCTTTTTGACGGAAACAAATACAATACATTGTTTAAAATACTTAAATTTGTGAAGTTCAAGATACATTTCATATAATCTCTACTAATGCTAATGCTAATGCTAATGCATCATCACCATGTTCCCATTTCGCCATCTTGCGTGTTTTGCGGGTATATTTCCACTAATTCTTTGTATGTCATAATATTATATTATATTATATTATATATTGCCAGATTGTGAGACATGTTTGGAAACGGTGTATGTTCTGGATTTTGCTAAAAGATTTTGCATGTTCCGCCTTTAGCTTTGCTAAGGCTGATTTTGAGATTTTTGGGGTGTATGGAAAAAAAGATGTTCAGTGAGTCATTCAGATAATTATGTCATATTTCAATGCTCTTGCATATATAATTATTCAGAAGGCTAATTTGATGGTTTCTAGTTGTAGGCGACAGGAGATTGAAATGTTGGACTATGTTGAGACGTGGCTTAATTTTGATAAAGACGGAAAGTCCTTCTCAGGATGGTAGCCACTCCAGGATCAGTTTTGGGGGCTGGTTTGATGTTATGCAAGGAGAAGGGTTGGATTAATTTCTTCTGATTGCATGCCTTCATGTTGTACATCTTATCAAGGCAAGGCAAGGACATCACCTATTTTTCATGAACCCAGAATGTAGTAGCACACTCTTTGCCATCGTCCTCCTCGAGTCCTTGCGCTTGGATTGGAGATAAAATATCCTTTTGGGTTGGAGAGATTGCTCGTTTGGATTAGTTTTTTATTTTTTTTCGTAACGAGTGTTCTGTTCTCTTCAAAAAAAAAAAAAAATAGAACCAATAATAAAAGTGTGTTTGGAAACGCTACTCATAGTTTAAAAGTATTTTCTTATAAATTAAAATTGTGAGAGAACACTATTTAAAAGGGTAAATTTTATATTAATTCACGATTTTTTAACCTGATATCAATTTAGTCATAACCTTCAATATTGTTTAGTAAATTCACCACCTCTTTAAATTCTTCAAGTTGGCACATATTTTAAAATTATGACATGATTTTTTCAATCACGCGTTAGAAACTTCTTTTGCCTCGATGAGACGGTTCCATCCGTGAAGAAAAAAAATTCATCGAAGCATTAAGTCACTCTCATACATCGAAAAATTTATGTTAAAAATGTAAAGTGTGTATTGAATTGAAACAATTTAAAAAGTTAGTGAATTACATAAAAATATTAAAAGTCACAATTAAATTGAAATTAATTCAAAGGTCGTGAATTTATATAAAATTTAGAGTATGTATAAAATGAAATTGGTTCATACTTGAATTATTGAAGGATATTAGTTGTTTTCACTAAAGAGTATTAATTATTTTTATTGAAGAGTTTTAGTTGTATTAACTGAAGAGTTTGAGTTTATTTTCTATAAACAACTAATACTTTTCGGTGAAAACAAATAATACACTTTAGTGAAAATAATTAATATTCTTTAATAAAAACAACTAATACTCCTTCAAGATAAATTTTAGGGTGCATCCAAGTGCATAGCATGCACTTGGAATTTTATCCCAATTTGAAATTAATTTTGACTAAAAAGTAAAAACTCGCGGGTCTGGCAACAAACCGGGTCGCAAATGGGTCGCGCGCGCTTCGTACCAATACCCCAAGTTATATCACTAATACCCCAAATTATAATCATCAATACCCCAAGTTATATCACCAATACTCTGTTGGGAAAATAGGGGTGCTCGAAATCTATTCGGGATGAAATTTAAATACAAATTTAAATTCAATTATTACTAGCATGAATTAGTCCTAATTAATTCAAATAATAATTCCAACAACTAATTTTATCAACATGCATGTTGAATTAATTCACATAAAATCTAGGCGGAATAAACAAGAATTTATGTGACTTACGTACCTCTTGTAGAATTGGTCTTTGAATAAACGGGACAATCACGATCACGCTTTATCAACCCAAAAACCTTCTCAAGTATTTCCCTTTCGCCTTACTTGACCAACGGCGGGAGATGCTTTCAAGTAATTTTAATAACTAAGGAAAAAGAAAAATATATATGCTCTTAATTTTTCCAATACATGGAATTATGTACTTGGGGATGAAATAATCATCCCCTATTTATAACATGAGGGGGCCGAAAATAATAGGTATATTTGGGCTTGGAGAAAATCTTTTCTTAGACTCTAAGAAATCTTGAATATATCTCATATATTCTTTTCTCCAAAATAAAGTATTCCACAAAAATCTCACCCTTCATATTAACTTGCAATTTTCGAAAATTTCAATTTGAAATTCCAAGATTTGGATCTTCTTGAATATATGAGATAATCTTGTATTCTAAGAATACATATCTTCCATAATATCTTTCCAAGAAAATCAACAAAATCTTATTTCTTCTTGACTTCATATTTTCGAAAAAAATAGGAAAAAAATCAGCATTATTATTTTCTTTTTATTTTAATCACCTTATCATTATTGGGCTACTTGAGGGGCCTTTAAGGAGAATTAAGATTGGACCTCCTAATGGACTTCTGAATTTCAATATTGAGTCCCAATATAATTCAATCCATTAATATTAATTATTACCACTAATAAATTAATATTGCACTATCCATCTTAATCCATATTACGATAATATGGGCTCCCGGTTATTATTTCCCGCGTTTAAGATTATCAAGTCCATTAATTAATTAAGCTTTTGAATAGCTCTAAATTAATTAATATATTTCACCTTGGAGTAAAGACAGCTCAACATTATTATCTGTACCGAAGAAACTAATTCTTCACTTGCAAGATTTGGTACGATAAAACTTCTGAGCCCACTAAGGGGACTAATCACACGAGCCGTACTCGCACACGTTTCTCCATATTAAATCTTAGCAACCGTCGTATGATTAATATTACTGCCCAAAGCACAAGGTTCGAAGTCACAATGATTCTCACCTAACATGAATCAAAGCAGTAACCATTAAGCACACACGGTCCTATTTAAGTGACGGAGATTAAGAAATCAACAACCACTGAGGTCTAATTCTTCACATTTCATAACAGAAGAATTTATCCTCGATGTAGGTCCTCTTCAATACATACTAAATGTGCTAGTGCAATCTCTTAGTCAAGACAGACCAATCTGAGACTTACACATCGACCTTTCACGGCGGGTTGTTCAATTCCACCTAGGTCGTGAAAATGTACGTTTAGTTACAAGGAAACTGTTAATGTGATCTTCCGTGATCGGGTATCACCACATTAACTACAATGTAACATGTACCATATATTGAACGGTTTGCAATAGATATTCAACATTCAATCATAACTAAAGCAAATGCGATAAAAGAATTATTCTCATAAACAAGTGTTTGATACACGAGTTATACAAAGTAAAAGCATACTTTCACGTATAACTCCAACAATCTCCCACTTATACTTAAAGTCTGTTTTTTAGTATACATCATGCATGTCTTAGTGTAGTAGCTCTACGTGGCATCTCATGTCACTTATACTTAAAGCAGATTGGCAATAGTCTTGACTCTCATTCCATCCACATGTCTCTCGAATGTACTCTGAGGCAGACCCTTTGTGAACGGATCAGCTAGGTTATCTCCCGACGCTATCTTTGCCACCTCTATATCTCCTCTCTTAACGATTTCTCGTATAAGATGGTATTTTCTTTCTATGTGTTTGCTGGTCTTGTGGGCTCTCGGTTCCTTTGAATTTGCAACTGCTCCGGTATTGTCACAAAAGACAGTTATCTTGTCGGGCAAATTCAAAACAACGTTCAAGTCCAATAAGAAGTTCTTAAGCCAAACTGCCTCTTTCGCTGAGCAGCTACATACTCGGCTTCCATGGTCGAATCGGCGATGCATTTCTGCTTAACGCTTCTCCATGAAATGGCTCCTCCTCCCATGCAAAACACACTACCCGAGGTTGACTTTCTTGAGTCTATGTCTGATTGGAAATCCGGGTCCGTGTATCCCACGGGAACAAGACTATCTGACTGGTAAATCAGCATCCGCTCATGAGTTCTTTTCAGATACCTCAAGATGCAATTTACGGCAGTCCAATGGTCTTTCCCGGGATTACTTTTATATCTTGCCACCATGCCCACGGCAAAGCAGATATCCGGTCTCGTACACAGCATTGCATACATAAGGTTTCCTACGGCCGAAGCGTACGGAACACCTTTCATGTCATCTATCTCCACTTGCGTCTTAGGGCTCATTTCTTTCGATAGATGGATTCCGTGTCTAAAAGGTACAAAATCTTTCTTGGAATCTTGCATGTTAAAACGCTTCAAAACAGTGTCAATGTATGAAGATTGCGATAAGCCCAACATCCTCTTCTTGCGATCGCGAGTGATCTTGATCCCAAGGATGTGACCGGCTTCTCCTAAGTCCTTCATATCAAATTGTTTTGACAGACATACCTTTATGTCTGACAATACCTTTACATTGTTTCCAATGAGCAGAATATCGTCTACGTATAATACTAAGAATACCACCGCAGTTCCGTCATGCTTCTTATACACACAACTTTCGAACTCGTTTTGATCAAACCCATAAGACTTAATCACTTGATCAAAACACTGGTTCCAAGTACGCGATGCTTGCTTAAGTCCATAAATGGATCACTTAAGCTTGCATACGAGGTGCTCTTAGCCTTTTTCAATAAAACCTTTAGGCTGTTGCATATAGATATCTATCCCGTCAAGACTTCCTTTAAGGAAAGCTGTCTTGACATCCATTTGCCAGATCTCGTAATCTAGGTGTGCAGCGATCGATAAGAGAATACGGATGGACTTAAGCATAGCTACAGGTGAAAAGGTTTCCTCATAATCGATCCCTTCTTTTTTAGTATACCCTTTGGCCACTAGCCTTGCTTTGAAGGTCTCAACCCTTCCGTCCGGTCCTCTTTTCCTCTTGTACACCCACTTGCATCCAATGGGTTCTACCACATTGGGTGGATCGACCAACTCCCACACTTGATTATGATCCATCGAACTCATCTCGGTTTCCATTGTTGTTTGCCACGACTCCGCGTCTTTATCTTGGATTGCCTCGTCGTATGTCCATGGGTCTGATTCATCACCAGAAATCAAATCCGAAGATTCTCCTATTCCCATGAATCTCTCGGGTTGCCTAGCAATCCTCCCACTGCGACGGGGTTCTGGTTGTGAAGATGTGACATGTGGTACATCATCTTGTACACTTGGTATTGAGGTTTGACCTCTCAATTCTTCTAAGGTAATTTCACTTTTAGGTTTCCGATTATTCATATAGTCTTCCTCCAAGAATTTAAAGTGTGTACTAATCACGGTCTTTTGATCCTTGGGACTATAGAACATACACCCTTTCGTTCCCGCAGGGTATCCTATAAATAGCCTTAATTCCGAACGTGGATCCAACTTACCGACTTCCTTGTCTAGCACATATGTCGGACAACCCCAAATCCGCAAATGTCTTAGACTAGGCTTGCGCCCGGTCCATAATTCCATTGGGGTTTTAGGAACCAATTTGGATGGCACCAAGTTTAGAATGTAAGCCGCCGTTTCCAAGGCATTACCCCAAAATAACTTGGGTAAATCCGAATAACTCATCATGGATCTGACCATCTCTAAAAGAGTCCGGTTTCTTCGTTCCACCACACCGTTCTGTTGAGGGGTTCCCGGTGCGGTTAACTGGGATACGATCCCTTCGTCCGATAAGTAGTTCAAGAATTCATTGCTGAGGTATTCGCCTCTACGATCTGATCGTAGAAACTTGATACTCTTTTCCCTATATTTCTCAGCTTCGGCCTTAAACTTCTTGAACTTATCAAAAGTTTCAGACTTATGCCTCATAAGGTAAATGTACCCATATCTCGAATAATCGTCAATGAAGGTGACGAAATACTCATACCCCATTCTCGCTTTGATCATCATTGGACCACACACATCGGTATGAACGAGTTCTAACACTTCCGTGGCTCTATTCCCCTTGGCTCCAAATGCCCTCTTGGTCATTTTACCCTCTAAACAGGATTCGCAAGTTGGAAACGGCTCGACTTGGAATGATTCCAAGGATCCGTCTTTCACCAATCTCTCTATCCGCTTTAGATTAATATGACCTAGTCTAAGATGTCATAGAAGTGTTTCGTTCATCTCCGAAGAACTCTTTCTTTTATTTCTCGAAATGATCGACGTGTTATTAGATTCATTATTTGAGTGGTGTGCACACTTAATCGTATAGAGATTGTTTACCAACGTTCCATGACAGATAGTATCATTCTTAAAAAAAACAGTAACAACTTTATTAAAAGTAACTGAATATCCATCAAAAAATAACTTAGAGACCGAAATTAAATTCTTCCTAAAGTTCGAAACGTATAAAACATCTCTTAAATTAAAACTCTATCTTCAAAAGATAGGTGCACGACTCCCACTGCTTCGGTTGCCACTCTCGTAGCATCGCCCAAAGTGACAAGGATCTCATTCTTGCTAAGTCGCCGGGTTAGCTGGAACCCCTGAAGAGTGAAACAAATATGATCAGTTGCCCCGGTATCCACTACCCAAAAGTGGGCAGCATACGCCGCAACATAAGTTTCAACGACTAAAGCATGAGACTTACCTTTCGTTACCACCTTCTTAGGCTTAGAACAGGTAGACCTCCAATGTCCTTTCTCCCCGCAATTGAAGCACTTACTCTTACCAGATATCTTCACGCCGTACGGCTTGAATCCTCTTTCTTTGCCACCAAGAGTGAGTCTACTGGTTTGGTTCTGATCAATCTCCTTCTTCTCAATCTTACCTTCCATTGGCCTAGATTTCGAGAAAAAACTCTTGATCACCAAAGCCTCGTCCTTACTCCCTAAGTATGACTCTACCGTTATCAGAGCTTTGAGCAGGGTATCTAAAGTGAACTTGTGTTCCGATAACACGTATTCCCAAAAGAACCCATCAAAACTGCTCGATAGCTTTAGGAGTATGGAATCGATTTGACTTTCTTCACTTTGTCCGGCACCAAGAAACTCGAGTTTTTCAAACTCACGCCTAAATTTGAGAACATGATCCTTTACAGGTGTTCCCTTCACCATTTCCTTCGTGAGCTTCTCACGAATGGTGAACAGATTCGCCATGGGGTTCTGATGTTGAAACATCTCTTCAAGGTTATTCATGATATCAACATCCACTTCAATGCCTTCATGAATGTGTTTCAGATCTTTAGACATAAATGTTAAGATGATGCGCTTCATGTGCTCATTGGAATGCTTCCAATCATCGAATACGGGTCTTCCCATTACTTGACTTATCATTAGGTTTCTTGTGTACGTCAAAGCTAAATATCCAATAGTGTTCTTGCGCAGGTAGGACCATATTCATGTTACGTTTCCAATCAACATAGTTCTCACCAACAAGTTTGTTATCTTTAAGTATACTAAACAGTGGATTAAAAGGTTGTGACATGATGAACTGAGAATAAAACATACATTCATATCAATATCTAGAAAAATACTAAATTATCACATAATTCGATCACATCAATTATATTGAAACCTTAAAAACAATATAATCATGCATCAGCCAACATCTCGAAACAATTTAAATGCGCCACGAGGGGTGGTCTATACATTTAAACACATTCAAGCGGATCACAAACTTAAAAGTTACAAATCCTTAATTCAAAAATTAATAGTTGGCTCCCACTTTGACCACATAAAAATTGACAGGGACTCCGAGGGGAGTAAGTTAATATCAATTTCTTATGCCTAAGTAATAATCATAATTAAATACAGGATTATTATTTTCCTTTGAGCAAGCCACTCGTGGTGAGGGTCAATACCGCCACTAGTAATAATCCACAATCATCCTTTCGAAATTTATTCATGTAAAATCTGTCCTTTTGGCCGATCCGAGGGGGAAATGTATTCCAAAAGAACTTCACAAATAAATAAATTATGGAGGCCAAATTAATCCAATTTTAATATCCGGAATAAAATTGCAATTAAATAAACATACTTAGTAATTTTCGAAAGTAAGGTTTTTCTTGGACAGTAAAATTCATGCAAACATATATTAACAAATAATAATAAGTGCACGAAATAAAACATCCATCAAAACAAAATTAAACACATTGGAGCACTCAAAACCAATTATCACGGTTTAATTTCTTCACGTCTTGATACGAAATATCGTCCTTGTTGCTTTTCATCGTTCGTCTCGACACGCTCCCACTCGAACAACAACACTTCATCAAAAACAGCTTCATTTGGGGTTCGGGACGACATTTGAAATCACACAAAAAATCGAGAACAAAAAAAAAATTCCACGGCCCGAGATACGGCGCGCGTCGGCCCACGGAGGTGGGCCGCGCGCCTCTCGGCCACGTCCGCCGAGTGCCGAGAGGTGACGCCTCGCGCCCGTGGGCATCGGGCACCCGTCGTGCACGGCGTCATGCGCCTCGCGCATGCCGTGCACCGGGTTTCGCCGTTCGTTCTTAGTTTTCACCCCGTGCATGATTTTACGTCCATGCATGCACCATACATGCATGCGTCGTCTGGGTACGCCATTTTTAATTCTTCGTTTCCGTCTTCGTCTCGATCTAGTTACAATTTATTTACAAAAAATAAATAAAACTAGATCTAGACTAGTCTATTACAATGAACAAATCAAAATAAAAATAACAAATCTACTCGTGGATTTTCTCACGAGAAAAACGAATTCGAATAAATCGAATTAAAAATATTAATTCACACGCATGAAAAAAATAAACATTAAAACCATGACAATTGGATACCTGCAAAAAAGATCTAGCAATTCTACTATCCAATTTCAATTTAATGTTAAACAATTTAAATTCCAATTTAAAGATCAGAGCCCGAAACTGTGGCTCTGATACCAGTTGTTGGGAAAATAGGGGTGCCCGAAATCTATTCGGGATGAAATTTAAATACGAATTTAAATTCAATTATTACTAGCATGAATTAATCCTAATTAATTAAAATAATAATTCCAACAACTAATTTTATCATCATGCATGTTGAATTAATTCACATAAAATCTAGGCGGAATAAACAAGAATTGATGTGACTTACGTACCTCTTGTAGAATTGGCCTTTGAATAAACGGGACAATCACGATCATGTTTTATCAACCCAAAAACCTTCTCAAGTATTTCCCTTTCACCTTACTTGATCACCGGTGGGAGATGCTTTCAAGTAATTTTAATAACTAAAGAAAAAGAAAAATATATATGTTCTTGATTTTTCCAACACATGGAATTATATACTTGGGGATGAAATAATCATCCTCTATTTATAACATGAGGGGGCCGAAAATAGTAGGTATATTTGGGCTTGGAGAAAATATTTTCTTAGACTCTAAGAAATCTTGAATATATCTCATATATTCTTTTCTCCAAAATAAAATATTCCACAAAAATCTCACCCTTCATATTAACTTGCAATTTTCGAAAATTTCAATTTGAAATTCCAAGATTTGGATCTTCTTGAATATATGAAATAATCTTGTATTCCAAGAATACATATATTCCATAATATCTTTTCAAGAAAATCAACAAAATCTTATTTCTTCTTGACTTCATATTTTAAAAAAAAATAGGAAAAAAAATCAGCATTATTATTTTCTTTTTATTTTAATCACCTTATCATTATTGGACTACTTAATGGGCTACTTGAGGGGCCTTTAAGGAGAATTAAGATTGGACCTCCTAATGGACTTCTGAATTTCAATATTGAGCCTCAATATAATTCAATTCATTAATATTAATTATTACCACTAATAAATTAATATTGCACTATCCATCTTAATCCATATTACGATAATATGGGCTTCTGGTTATTATTTCCCGCGTTTAAGATTATCAAGTCCATTAATTAATTAAGCTTCTGAATAGCTCTAAATTAATTAATATATTTCACCTTGGAGTATAGACAGCTCAACATTATTATCCGTACCGAAGAAACTAATTCTTCACTTGCAAGATTTGGTACGATAAAACTTCTGAGCCCACCAAGGGGACTAATCACACGAGCCGTACTCGCACACGTTTCTCCGTATTAAATCTTAGCAACCGTCGTATGATTAATATTACTTTCCAAAGCACAAGGTTCGAAGTCAAAATGATTCTCACCCAACATGAATCAAAGCAGTAACCATTAAGCATACACGGTCCTATTTAAGTGACAGAGATTAAGAAATCAACAACCACTGAGGTCTAATTCTTCACATTTCAGAACAAAAGAATTTATCCTCGTTGTATGTCCTCTTCAACACATACTAAATGTGCTAGTGCAATCTCTTAGTCTAGACAGACCAATCTGAGACTTACACATCGACCTTTCACGGCGGATTGTTCAATTCCACCTAGGTCGTAAAAATGTATGTTTAGTTACAAGGAAACTTTTAATGTGATCTTCCGTGATCGGGTATCACCATATTAACTACAATGTAACATGTACCATATATTGAACGGTTTGCAATAGATATTCAACATTCAATCATAACTAAAGCAAATGCGATAAAAGAATTATTCTCATAAACAAGTGTTTGATACACGAGTTATACAAAGTAAAAGCATACTTTCACGTATAACTCCAACATACCCCAAGTTATAATCACCAATGCCCCAAGTTATAATCACCAATACCCCAAGTTATTGTTGATAGGCAAGCAGCCGAGCAACATGGATTAAGGTAATTAAAAGTAATCGAATGATTAAAAGGTCATTAAGAATAAAAGGGTCAAAGGAGGCGAGCAGCAGGGACTTGTCTTTAGTAAATAAGATAAGGCAAGCAGCTGGGAATAATGTTAGAACACAATGGACGAACAGCAGGGCAGGCGAGCAGCAGGTCACCAAAGAACAAAAACAAGTGAACAACATGAACAAGAAGATCCAAGAATAAATCAAAGAGGCGAGCAGGCGAGCAACAGGGCACCTTGAAAGATCATTAAAAATCCCACTAATTAGACATTACATTAGGAACAAACAAGTGTCTTAACACTTGTCATTGTATAACATGTAATAGCTTAGGAATAAAACAAGTGTCTTAACACTTGTCAAGTTCTAAATGAGAGTGATTAAGGAGGTGACACCTCATGCTTGCTTGTACCCTATAAATACCCCTTCATGAGAAAGAAAAAGAAAGGTTCATTTTATTCAAAACAAGACCAAACTCTTGCAAATTGATCCCTCAAACCTTACTTAGCCTAATTTAATGTTTAATCTCAAGTTACACACCTTGTTTGATGATCTTCCAAGCTTAAACAGCCAATAATCAATCACATCGAATCAAGATCATCAATATTGGCGCTAGAAGAAGGGGTCGAACCTTCGATTGGTTGAAGATTTGAAAGTTTTTGTAAAAAGTCGCCGGATTCTGCAAGTTGGAGCCAAAATCCGGCAGAAGGTCGCCGGAAACTGGGAATAAAGGGGTTAGCTGGGCATTTGTGAAGTGATTGCTTGAAGATTTAGAGACTTGAATGCATGCATGAATGAATAAGGGTTTGTAAAAAGCCAAATTCATGCATGCAAGGCTAGTTGTTTTTAAATCAACACTCACAAACATAAATCTCTTGTCAAGAAACACCTCACATTTGATAAATGGTGAGATCACATGAAAGACAATCATCGAGTTCTCATCTGTCGAACAAGTTAGGAACTAGGATATCGTCAATGGGTGAACACGCAAGACCGATGCGAACGATATCCCGAAGGAACATACAAGTTACAATTGATACTCTTCCCCCGGAAGTGGAAGCCTTGGACCAAAACCCGGAGGAATTGGCAAAAACAATTGTCATTTTGCAATCGCTACAAAGACGATAAGAGGCTGTCGGACCATCAAGGGCCCGGGAGGCGAGCAACCGGGCAGCTGAGCGAAGAACCAAACAAAATGAAGATGTGAGGGTAGATGAAGTGGATAGTGCCCAAGCAAGGAAGGCCAAGAGCAAGGTCTCAGTAAGTGAACGGCTCGGGAGTCAAGGAGAGTCCACTCCGGGAGCGGGCGAGGAGTCGAGCAGCGGGGGAACAAAGAGTGTGAGCCACTCTCATACAAGAGGAAGAACAAAGAGCCATGAAGGACACAGGAGAGAAACACATCAAAGAAGCGAGGAGTGAGCACACCCTACTGCTCGCCCCTCTGTTCATGACAGACTAAGAAGATCGGTTTTTAGTCGTTTAGGTCCCAACGGAGCTAGCAACATCGCTAAGCATGTCACATAGGAGAAACGTCCCGTTAGTAAGGGACTGCGTCATGAGGAGGTCATTGAGCCAAATTATGACAAATAGCCTTCTAACGGAAGAACGTCTCCAGACGAGTGGCAAGCTTTGAAGAAAGCAGTGGAAGAAATGCAGAAACAGTTGGAGACCCAAAAGGGCATTGGATCGACGGTATTGCCATCATCACCCTTGTCCCCAGCTATTCTAAATGTGCCAGTACAGAAGAAAGTATAATTCCCGGACATTAGCTTATATGAAGAGAATTCAGATCCAAAGGTGCATTTGTCGAAATACACTGATTATATGATATCAGTGGGAGCATCGATTGCAACACAGTGCTGTAACTTCCCGTTAACTCTTGGTGACGGTCCTCACCGATGGTTTTCTGCACTCGCTCCCGATTCCATCAACTCATTTATCTAACACAGCAAAGAGTTCCTGTCTCACTTTTCCACAGCCGGATCATATCTCACGCAAAGGCACCTACTGGCAGATCTGAAGCAAGGGGACGACGAGTCTGACAGAGCATTCCTTGAGAGGTTTGATAAAGTGCTATTAGAGGGGGAGATGGTAAGTGAAGACACAAAGATTGTGGCCGTGATGGCAGGACTCAAGAAAGGAACAGACCTGTGGAAGGAAATGCACCTGGCTTTCCCCAAGATTTATTCAGAATTTAGACATAAGGCTGGGGTGTACATTTCAATGCAAGAAACTCTTCAGAAGAAATTGGGGGACAAGGCCGATTCCAAGAAGCCAGGAAAGAAGTCGGGAGGAGAATACAAGGCCCTTAAAAATATGAAAGTTTTCAACGAATGGGCGGAGTTAAAAGAAAAATTGAACCATGTCCTATCTACATCAATAGAAGTTGTGTACAACAACGTGAAAGACAAGGACATGTTATCAGAACCTAGGAAGATACGACAAGAGCGATGAAAGCTAAACCCCAACAAGTATTGTGCGTATCACCAGAACATATGTCATTTTACAAGTGAGTGTCGAGACCTCCTAAAACAGCTATGGAGGTTCTACGAAGAAGAGAAGCTGTCAGAGTTCGTCAAGAGGCAACCAGGCAAGAGGCCTATAATGACAGTTCCATCCATCTCAGAGGATGACGAAGAAGATGAGCAACCGAGCAGGATGGACAAGAAAGGAAAGAAAACATGCACAACCCCAGTAGAACCCGTTCGAGAAATCTTAATGCTTTAACAAACCGGACCCGTAGGAGGTTGCTCAGATGGAAGGCCCCCGATATCCAAAAGAAAAGGGAATGCAGAATTACGGGCTGTGGCTCAAGTTAGAGAAGTGGAAATAAACCAGGCTACCAAGAAGATGGGGGACTTGGTTTTTTCCGAGAAGGACCTAGACGGAATACTCACTCCACACAACGACTCATTAATCATATGTGCTAACATCATGGGAACTCGAGTCCATCGCTTGCTTGTAGACACCAGCTCCTACGCAAACATCTTATTCAAGAGCACACTAGATCAGTTAGGAGATTGTGAAGAATATGTAAAAGAGTGTGATCATAAGATAGTAGGGTTTGGAGATATTGTAACCGTTCCCTTAGGTTTAGTAACATTGTCGGTCGAACTTGTATCGACTGAGAATCCTGAGAGGAGACTAACTAGAATGATAGAATTTTTAGTTGTAAATCAACAGTCTGCCTACAACAGATTTCTCGGTCGACCTTTTATGAATGAATTCAAAGCGGCCGTTTCAACGTACTACTACTGTCTCAAATTTCCAACTTCAAAAGGAGCAGGTACGGTAAAGGGCTATCAGAAGAAAGCTGGGGAGTACCTCCTGCAACTTTAACCAAAAGACAATAAAGTGTCTGTCATAGACGAACAACCGAGCAGCAGGGCTGAAGATGAACCTTCCATCTTAGATGAAATTATGGAGTCCATTGACACAGAGATGATGGAAGTAGACGAGCAGCAGGGTGAAGGCGAGCAGGAGGTCCAAAACAAGCAGCAGGGAAAAGAGGTTGTGCCCGTTCCAAATGAAGTTGAAGATATTGAGCCAAGGCTAGGTGCAGAACCTATGGTGATCGAGAGTGAACTTAACCAAGAAGGATCCATTATTGATCCTCGGTGGAAAAATCAAAAGAGAAGAGCAACACCAGTTGAAGAGTTGGAAGCAATAAGAGTCGACCCGAACAAAGAAGACTTGGAACTTTTCATTGGATCGGAGCTCCCTGAGCCATACAGATTCAGAATGAAAGAATTCCTTAAGTCCAATCTTGATATATTCGCATGGTCGCACACCGATATGGTAGGCATTAGCCCTAAGCATGCTTGCCATAGGCTAAATATTGATCCAGTTAAGAAACCGCTAAAGCATAAAAGAAGGAAATTTGGACCTGACAAGTACGAGGCATTGGATGTGGAAATGAGGAAGTTACTAGACAATGACCTTATCAAACAAGCACTATGTCCAAGATGGGTGGCGAACCCAGTATTGGTCTGAAAGCCAAACGGTACATGGAGACTGTGTATCAATTTCACCGATCTAAATGCCGCCTGCCCTAAGGACAACTTTCCATTACCACACATTGATCAGCTGGTGGACAACACAGCCGGACATGAACTTCTCACCTTCATGGGCGCTTTCGCTGGCTATCACCAAATCCCAATGCACCCGGACGACCAGGAGAGCACAACATTCTACACCAACAAAAACTTGTTGTGTTGGAAGAGGATGTCGTTTAGGTTGATTAATGCTAGAGACATGTACCAAAGACTTGTCAATAAGATGTTCGATGAACACATCGGCAAGACGATGGACGTATACGTGGATGATATAGTCGTCAAGAGTCCAAAGAAGGAGGACCATTTAGAGCACTTATCACAAGCATTAGAGATACTCCGAGCATATAACATGAAGTTAAATCCAAAAAAGAGTAGCTTAGGAGTTCACTCAGGAAAGTTCATTGGACATCTAGTCAATCAGCGAGGCATTGAGGCAAATCCATCAAAGGTGAAGGCAATCATGGACATGCAACTGCCAAGGTCAGTTAGAGAAGTTTAACGACTCACCGGATGTCTGGCAGCCCTAAACAGATTCATTTCAAGATCTGGTGATAAATACCGGCCTTTCTTTGATGCTATCAAGAAAGGACAATTCCAGTGGACAAACAGTTGCCAACAAGCGTTTGAACAGCTAAAAGAATACCTTGGCGATACCAAAACCCTGTCAAAGCCCATCTCAGGATAAAAGTTATACTTGTACTTAGCTGCCTTAGAAGTGGCGATCAGCTCGGTCCTAGTTCGGGTAGAAGGAAAGTTTCACTTGCCAATTTACTATGTGAGTCAAGCCTTGCACGAAGCAGAAATCAAATATTCACCAATGGAAAAGTTAGCTTATGCACTAGTAATGAGTGTAAGAAAACTATGTCCATACTTCTTTGACCATCAGGTAGAAGTACTAACAACGTTCCCGTTAAGGTAAATCTTGCAAAGACCTGACACTGTTGGTTGCCTTCTCAAGTGGTCACTCGAAATAAGCCAGTTTGGAATATCTTATGTACCTCGAACAGCGGTCAAAGGACAAGCATTAGCCGACTTCATAGTCGAGCTAACCTTCCCTCAAGATTCGACGAGAGGTCATAATCATCCATGGCACATGTATGTGGACGGATCATCAACGAATACAGCGTCAGGAATCGGGATAGTGTTGATCAGCCCTGACAGGAAAGTGTTCACTTCAGCCGTCAGATTTGAGTTCATGGCAACGAACAACAAAGCTGAGTATGAAGCACTGATTGCCGAACTTCATTTAGCATTGGCTGTGGGGGTACGGAGATTACAAATATAAGGAGACTCTCAGTTGATAGTCAACCAAGTCTGAGGGAAATACGAGGCAAAAGATAAGAACATGGCTCTATATCAGAAAATTGTGGCTCATCTGGCCTCTTTATATGAACAGATCTACATTGAACAAGTGCCAAGGGACAATAACGCTCAAGCAGATGCACTTACCCGCCTGGCTAACAGCACGGGACCGGTATAACTTTCGGAGGTTACAATAACCAAGATAATGCACCCATCAACTAGTGATTACAAAATCAATCAAGCTGAAGAGGAACTCGGGGAAGATGATTGGTAAACACCGATACTAAAATATCTTAAGGATGGTGAAGTACCCGAAGACCCACAGAAAGCAGTCAAGACAACCAGGCGAGCAGCAAGGTTCACTATCATGGATGGACAACTTTTCAAGAGAGGATTTTCACTTCCTTTATTAAAATGTTTATCAAGGGGGCAAGGCCAAGAAGTTTTGAAAGAAATCCATGAAGGCGTGTGTGGGAATCATGCAGGAGGGCGAGCATTGGCGTACAAAACGGTGAGGCAAGGGTACTATTGACCGACTTTACTGTAAGACGCAATCAGAGTTGCAAAAATATGCCACAGGTGCCAGTTGTTCGCTCCCAGCATTCACAGACCACCAATTAGCTAATATCAGTAAATAATCCATGGCCATTCGCAAAGTGGGGGATAGACATCATAGGACCTTTCCCAATGGGAAAGGGGAATGTAAGATTTGCGGTAGTGGTCGTGGACTATTATACAAAATGGGCCGAAGCAGAAGCACTCGTAACAATCACACAAGAAAAAATGATCAACTTTATTTGGAAAAACATCGTGTGCCGATTTGGAGTCCCGCAAGAAATATTAACAGATAATGGGAAGCAGTTCGAAGGAAAGAAAATAAGGGACTTTTGCAAAACATGGGGAATCAAAAAACACTTTCCAACTCCGTATCATCCCCAATCCAACGGACAGGTCGAAGCAGTCAACAAAATAGTCAAACATATCTTGAAGATCCTTCTGGTTGACAAGAAAGGTAAATGGTCAGAAGAATTGCCAGAAGTACTTTGGGCCTACAGGGTATCGTATAGAACAAGCACCAGAGAAACACCAAAAATCAGAGAATTCGAAGTTGGAGATCTGGTACTCCGAAAAGTTTTGGCACCACCACCAGGAGTATTTGGACCGACTTGGGAGGGCCCGTTCAGGGTAACTCATAAATGGTACAATGGCACGTATGATCTTGAAGACATGAAAGGCAACTCGGTCAAATACTCCTGGAACGCAGCATTATTGAAGAAATACTATTAGTAGTCAAAAAAGTCAATGTACTCTTTTATATATCATTTTATAAGTCGATGTAAATCTTATACGTTGCTTGGTATATTGTAAATTTGACAGAAATTTCAAACTTTTCGTAAAATGATATAGGAAGAATAAAAGTAGTCATATGTCATATTGTGTGATTAATTTAGAAATCATCAAGGTCCAATTGCTCACCCAAAAGAAAGGACTGCTCGCCAGAAGCAAAAAAGTGTTGGTAAGCAAAAGCTCAATGTGTGGCGAGCAGCAGGACTCAAGATTCACAAGAACCCATTTGTTCGGCCCAAAGCGCAAAAATTGCTCGCCCAAGGGCTAGGTACATCAAGTCTAGCATATGGTGAGCAACAGGGTTTAAAAAAAAGTGGAGGCTAAGTCTAATAAAGACCATGAAAGCCCAATCAAATGGAGGTCAAGTTCTTAAGGAACCAGAAAGACCCATGTAAAGTCATACAAGTTTGCGAGCATAAGTGTTTCACTATTAACAAAATAGAAAGAAATACTTAAGCAAGAAATAAAAGAGACGAATAACAAAGCAAGAGCAAATATAAATATGTTTCAGACGAAAATAAAGTCATTTCATTAATCGTTGAAAAGAAAATACAGCATAAAGGAGAAATTACAACACAGGACATCTAGTACAAAAGCTAGAAGGAAAGAGAGAAATCTTCAAGTCTGAGGAGCTTGAGGCGCTGGAGGAGCTGGAGGAACTGAAGAAGCTTCAACAAGAGGGGGAGCAGCTGGTTTGGTCACCACCGTGACCTGCTGCTCGCCCACTGCAGCAGAAGTGCCAGCTCCATCTAAGGGGTTTGGGAAGAGAGGACTCAGGGCATCAAAAAATGTGGCATCCCTGTTCACTTCCTCGGTCCTCTCCTTGGGGGCGATCACCCGGACATCGTCCTTAAAAATGTCCAAGTTCACGCCCATATCCCCTAGATCGGCGACGAGGACATCAAAACCAGCAGCCGGAGGGTTCTCGATGACGTAGTCCGCAAAGTCTTTGATAGTGCAAGTCATGACGTCAAGGCCATTATCTAAAGCGTACTTCACGGACCTCACACAGTCAGCATACGCACAGATGTAACCAAAGTTCGTGTTGTCAGTTACATCTTGTACGTAAGTGGTGTATGGAATGACGCGTTTCTTTTCCTTCTCCAGTCGGTCGACATGGACTTTTAGGGACTCAACCCACTCCACTAGACCAACACGCTCAGTCTCTAGGACCTTGAGCCGATCGGTCGCAACCCCTAAATCTAACTGGAGCTTCTCAGAAGTGTTGAGGACCACCTGCTCGCGCTCCTCCGCAACCTTTAGACCTCTTTCCCAATTGAGCATGGCCTTCTCAAACTCAGCCCTCAGCTTGGCCAACTCGTCATCCTTCCTCTTCAACAAAGTGTCCCTATCGGCCTCAAGCTGCTCGATCCTCCGACCCAGGCCCCTGTTTGTCCGCTCCAACTCAATAGATTGGTCAAGGACCCGTTGAGCAGATATAGCCTGATGACTGGCATTATAGCTCAAGAGGCGAGCATTGTCACTCAGGCTTTGACTTTGAAGTATCTCCTCACCCAGTTTTGTCCAAGAGCGAGGAACAAGCTCAGTTGCTCGCCCTCACATGGGATTCTTTGATATCCTAGTAGGCGGGGGCAGATTTGACACAGCTGAGCTGGTGATGTACCTTGGCCCGTCTGGGATACTCTTCCTTCCTGTACCTACAAAAAGAAACACAAGTTAGACATGGCCAATATGAGGCGAACAGCCGAGCAACTTGGAGATGCTTAGTCTCTCTGATTAACTGGGTCGTAACCCAAGTAAGAACTATACGTAGAAGAGCCCCTTCCCCTGGCTCTAACCATGGCCCCTACCACCTGCTGCTCGCTCACTTCTTCCACGGAGGTGGAGCGAGGAACGTTCCTGCTCGCCTGGCTTTGACCTTTTGATCGCTTGGAGCGATCATCCTCCTTCCCGGCAGGGGCAACCTCCTTAGTAAGTCTTTTCTTACCCCAATTGTCCCTTGGGGGCGAGGAACGAGGAGGGGGCGAGGAGCAGGGTCCTTCACGGAGGGAACTTCTTCTTCATCTTCCTCCGCCCTTAGCTTGATGAGGGAAGTAGAAGGATCAAGCTTCTTCTTCTTTGAAGGTTGAGTAGCGGCCATTTGTTTAACACGGCGGGCAAGGAGGTGATAACACTCTGGTATTTCTGGAACGACAACAATCACCCTTTGTGCTGAAAATAAGAAGCATAAAATAAGAATAGTAAGGGAAGCGACCAGGCGACCAGTCGACCAGCCGAGCAGGCTACCAGGCGACCAAAGAATATTAATACAAAGAAAGAAAATTTTATACCTTCCGGGACAGCAGCTTGAGCCTCCAAGTGATGAGCACTGGTAGTCAATTGAGCAAGCTTTCGATAATGAGGTTTGGAGAGGTGCTTGATGCTACGATCACTGGGGTTCCGAAGAGTGATTACAGTAAGAACGTATAAGAACTCTTCACTCAGTTCAGGGTGACCCCACTTTAAGATACGCGGACCTACAAAACAACGAAAAGAAAAAAATTAAAATTAGTTCCACCCTGGACATAGTAAGTCAAAAGTGAAACCTACGCCGAATCTCGTCAAAGCCTTCGGAAGAGTTGATATGGCCGGGTCCACCAGAAAAGTCGGAAGACGCCCGCCAATCACCACCGATGAAGAAAAACTGCTTATGCCAGCTCTTCACTTTATTTGGCACCCCTTCGATTAACTTTACGCCACTACGAGCCTTGATGTAGTACCACCCCAATCCTTCCTCGTTAGCAGCCGTTGAGATAGTCATTGTGTAGTGTATCTCGACGGTGCTAATTTTATTCTTATAACCCTCAAGTCCAAAGAGGGTTATAAAAGCCAGGAGGTTGCTACATCCGTTCGGGGTAATCTGTGTAATGGCCAAGTTCGTATCTTCAAGAAAACGGCCGATTATGGGGTGTAGAGGCAACGGAAACCCAGCATTCAACACGTCTAGGTTAATGGCAGTACAACCAGGGGGTGGGCGATCGGTTCTCTCATTCTTCTGTGGAGCATACAAATGGATATCGTACGGGATTCGGAAGGATGAACGAATACGGACTAGATTGTCTTCTGTAATCAGACTTGGTATCCTGTTCGCGGTATACGGGATTTCTTGAGCTGTCATAATAGTCCTTGCTAGCATCGGGAAAGAGTTGTGGTAACGATTGGCATAGTCGACCCATTCCTGCCTACGAACAATTATCTCGGGAATTCGGGACTCTGAGGTATGCTTGGAGATAGGGAAGTTGATCTCCCTAAGAAACTTCCAAGTTACACCAAGAGACGCAGGATTGTTGGTCCCACTAGATTGATAAATTGCGGAAGCTTTAAAGTAAATGTCTTTAGCAAAGTTCTTTTCACAAGAGCACAATAAATAAACAACAAGGTAAATACAGAAAAACAATAAATAAGACCGGATGTATAGTGGTTCGGATCTGAATATCCTACGTCCACTCTCCCTTGATCAAAGGGGTCTCACTATCCAACCAACAACCAACTTACTTACTGGAATTGTGAAGTACCAGTTCCTTCTTACAAACCCTTTAGATCTAACTTGATCTAAAGCCTTCAACCTTCTCTTAAAGATGAACAGGTTGATATCCAACAACTCCTTAAGAGTAAATATGAAAGTATGAGCAGAATAAGAGTGTTATGTGCTTGATAATCAAGAGCTTGGAATATGACTTCGTGCGCGTAGGATTCTCTAGCCCTTTTCTTGAGTCTGCACTCTTGTATTTATAGAGGTGATTAGGATATAGCCGTTGGAGAGGTAATCCAATCAGATCCTCTATTTAAGGAAGCTTCAATCAATCAATTCCCTAATTGATTGATTGGGTTGGTGAGATCCTTGGATTGATTGACTTCAAAACTTTCCAATCCTGATCTTGTTGACTTGATTTGAATCACCAACGGTCAAGTGCTTCCAATGTCTAACTCTGATTCTCTCCAGAGAAGGCAAGACCAGACACAAGGCAACCTTGATGTCTTCTGGTCCTGATCTGGTTAAGAAACAGAATGCTCATCAGAATTAGAAGATGATTCTGAGCATCTTTTGTTTCACCAGACTCGTCTGGTCTGGGGAAAGTTCTCTGCCTCTGGTCAGTCTTCATCTGGCGAAGTCCTCTGGTGGAGTTCTCTGGTGGGTCTTCTGGTGAGGTCTTCTGGTCTGGCAGTTCCCCCCTAGACTAAGTCCTAATCTAGTTCATCATCTGGCTAACAGGTCCAGATGGTCTTATTACATCTTCTGGTTTGTTTTAACTCATCAAAACTATACAACATTTATCCTAACAATTTCCCCCTTTTTGATGGAGTTAAAACATTACCAGAACTAATCAAATAAAAGTACTTAAGCATAAAAGCAATAAAAGGATAAGACCTTAGAGTAGATCTTACCAGGCAAACAATTAAGACAACAAGAAGTTGTCTTTTGAACAGAGAAGATATGATTTTTCATTGAATAATAAGGACAAAAGTGATTACAAATTACAATGCAATTCTGGTCCTATTCTAAGCATATCTTCTGTTCTCCTTGGGCACCAGAAACCAGTCAAGAAACCTGTCTTGAATGGCCTTCAACTCTGCAGAAGATGTTGGAGTGAAATTTGCCAACACCTTGGTCTTGTAAAGCTTCTTCAGTTCAGCCCAATCAACCTGGTCCCCTATCACTGGAGTGTTGAGATAATGAAATTCAGGGGCAGTGACCTCCAGGTTGAACTCAATGGTGGAGTCCATCAGCTGCTTGTACAGACCTGCATCATAAGCCTTCACCCAAGAATGGAACGTCCTGTTGATGAGAGCATCATCCTCTGGTGGAGGCCTTTGGATATAGTGTTGGATGAACCACAAAGTCTTGGCTTCTCTCCACTTCTCAATGAGGGGAACATGCACAGTAGAGTCAAAGGACCCTTCTGTCCTGAGTGGCAAAATCTCCATCACTTCAACAGGCGCTTTCCTTCTCTGGGTGGATCCACTAGCACCAGAAGAGATGACAGCTTCTCTGGACTTCTTATTCTGCCTCCTAACATATCTGAGTCTCTGCTCTTCATCTATGTTCTTCCTTATTCTGGCTTGCCTCTCTTCAGGCGTCTCTTCCTTGAATCTCTTCTCTGCCTCTTCAACGACAGATTCAAGGAAGCTCTTCTTAACTTTCCTTATCTTCCTCTTGGCAGGTCCAGAAACGGCCATAGGATCCTGCTCTGCTTCTGAAGACTCCTCTTCTGCCGCAAGCTGTTTTGCCATGGTAAGAGATTTTAACTCTTCCTTCTTCTTCTTCTGCAGCTCAGCCTGGGCCAAGGTGTTCTCCAGCAGGTCCAGACGAGCACCATGGCTGAAGAGAGTCTCATTTGTGGTCTTCGCCAGATCAGTTCTGGCCTTCTCTTCCCCCTTTTTAACTTCATCAATAAGGGGCTCCACCACCTGCCTAATGCGATCAGGCAAGGCAGTGTTGGAGGAAGAGTGAAGATCACGCAGTTGCTTGGCTTCCTCCAGGTAGGCTTTTGACTCAATAACTAGCCTCTCCTGCTGTTCTAACATCTCATGGAGGGAGTCCTTAAGCTTAGCAGTCTGCAACATCTGGGAAGCCATTTCAACCTTCAAAACAGAGACTGGCCTTAGTTGCTCCAGTACATGCTCCTGGAGCTGCTTCTGGCTGTGCATAACATCCAGCTTAACAAAGAGTCCATTTGCTTTGAAAGAAGCTTTGGCAGCTGCAAAAGTGGACTTTATCTGCTTCAAGAAGATCTTCCTCTCCTGCCGGATCTGGTGTTCAATCATAGCAGGGGCCATATGTTGAATCGCCTTGGAAAAACGCCCAATCTGCATGATCTGCTCATTGAAGAAGGTCTTCATCTTTTGCAGCACGGCAGGAGTTACATCAAAATCCTCCTCATCAGAGTAGAGCTCTGGAGGAAAAGAGAAGTGAGGGCCAAATTTGTAGGAGGGGCCCTCAGGAGAGATCATAACTCCTCTCTGGATGAGCAGAGTGCGAATCAACACCTTCGCTGCTTCCGGGGTCTCTAGCTCGGCAGGATTCTAGATGTTTAGCTTCTTCTTGAGCTCTATCTCCCAGGCAGTGAATGTGGAAGGAGACATTTCTTCTAACAGCATCATCAAGTCCTCCACATCCTCTAGTCTGGCCTTGCTCCAGACTTTGGCATCAGTCAGATCTGCCAACAATGGTAAGTGCTCCAACAGAATAGGAAAGTGCTCTCTTAGCCAGAGTTGAGCACTTACACTCATGCTCTGCCTGATGGGACCCATTTCTACAGATGAGAAAGTAAAGGGTCTGGGCCCAGAGGCAGAGGAGGATGGTGCTAAGACCTCTGGCTCTAGTGAAGCATCCTCATCTTCACTATCATCGCTGGTCAGACAGGTGGGAGAGTGGGGAGGGGCAAAAGGTCCCAAGGCCATGGAGATAGATGGGTTCTGGTCTGAATGAGTTTGGGGAGTGGTGGGATTTTGTGAGGTAGAGGTTGTGGGAAGGGGTTGTTCTGCACCAGAGGAAGATGGTATCTCTGGTGCAGAGGCTGGGATGGAATTTTGTGTGGTTTGTTCTGCACCAGAAGTGGAAGGCACCTCTGGTACAGGGGCTGGGGGAGAGGGAGTAGTGTTAAGAGGTGTTTGGGAAGGTGGGGGAGAAGGTGTTTGGGGAGGTATGGTGGAAGGAGTGTATATGGGGGTATCAGGTAGGGTCTGCTCTAGTGCAGAGATGGGGACACCAGAAGCAGAAGATGGGTTTTGGGGAGGGTTTTCTGGGAGAGAAGTAGAAGGGGTAACAAGATTAATGGGGGTAGAGGTAGGGATAGGTGGGTTTACCTCAACAGATGGGACTGGAACAGTGGAGTCTTGCATGATTCTGGCAGCTTCATCAATTGCCTGCTCCAGGGCATCTCCAAGATCAAATCTAGAATCTGACTCTTGAAGAATGGCCCTCTTGGCTCGAGATTTCTTCTTTTGAAGAGGCTCAACCTCTTCTTCCTCCTCCTCCTCTGATGGCTCATCCACCAGGAGTGTTTTCTTGCTCCTTCTGCTAGTTCTGTGTTTCTTAGCAGATACCTTCTTGGCCTCTTCCTTTTGGGTGCTCCTGCCTTCTTAGCGGCTTCTGCACCATCACATTTCTTCTTCAAAATATTAAGAAGGGGAATCTGGTCCTCCTCTGAGGAACCAGAGAAAGCAATGGTTGAAGAACCAGTTGCTTCAGCAGGCTTCTTTTGGCTCTTCTGCTGCCGCTGCTGCTTCTGCCCCTTAGCAGGTGAGGGCACTGCTTGAAGAGGAGGGGCAGGGATGGCTTGCTCTCCATCAGAATCAGCATAGCCATGGAGAGGGCCATCTTTAGACAATAGGATCTTGGACTTGTGAAAGCCCTTGCACCAGGAATCTCTCCACTTCTTCTCTGGAAAGATTGAGTCCAAGATTAGAGTGAGCTTTGTGCCTAAGGACACATTGGCATTGAAAACAAATTGTTGCTCTCCAGGCAATTGGGGGCACTCCTCCTTCTGCACCTTCAGTTTGTTCTTCCTCAGAACTCCCCAGAAGAACTGGGCCCAATTGCATTTGGCACCGTCAAAAACTGCCCTCATAACACAGAGCCTGCCTATGAAGATGGCATCTGTGCTATGACTTTCGCACATCAGGATCTTCACCACAATATCAAACAGAACCTTGTATTTTTGCCTCAAATGCTTGTCAAGAAAACCTTTTGTCAAATTCTGACATGAGGATCTGGAAAAAAGCTTGAATGATTCCAACGCTTCTCCTTCTTTATACTTCAAGGGGTCCACACCCTCCGAGGAAATGTTACCAAATAAACTGCAGAAATCGGCCTTCGAGAAAACGACATCCTCCTTATCAGTCTTGGAGGAAATGTGGTCATCATGGATCTTCATTCTGACTAAAAACTGGGCAGCGTACCCATCCACCGTGCGCAAATCCTTGGGTATTTTGGAAATCAACTCTTCCACTCCAGATTGCCTAAGCAACTCCAAAATCTCCAGTGCTGCTGGATTCTTGGTGGAATAGAAATCCACCACCATTTCCGACTTCAATTTCTTGCAAACATACTCCGGATCGAAGTTGCACTTGGGTGCCATTTCTGTGAGAGAGGGAGAGAGAGAGAAAGAAAACTTGCAGAGAGATATTACGGCTTTGAAAGTAAGGAAACGTGAAAAGACAGATTGAAGAAAGGTTTGATTTAAATAGGCAAGACGCGTGGCTTGAACAATTAATGAAGTGTGAATGCGTGTAATTGCCAAATTTAATTTAGGGAACAAAATCAATTTTCGAATTGATTGACATATTGCACATTAATTAAATCTGATGGCCAAGATTAAAAGGCAAAATACAGATTTAATTTGGTGCGTAGGCGTGGTCATTGGGACTGGGTATAAAGGGGTTTTGTGGCAGTCAAGAGAAAAAGTGAAATGATTGCCTAGGCCCTATACCCTAGTCTTAAATACACTCTGAAGTTGAAACGTTTTAGGTGTATTAAGTAAATTGAAAAGTGTATCCCAATGATCAGAGGCCAGAGAAGTAAAAGCATACCTGTCACCTGATATTGTAACCAGATGATACCACGGCTAGTCTGGTGTTACATCTCATCTGGTTCTGGTCAGAGAAGACTCCGGACTTTTCTGGAATTTTATTCAGTACCTCATCTGGGATGTACCTCATCTGGTACAAGCCTCATCTGGTGTGAATCACATCTGGAGATGTAACTTCTCTGATATATCTAGCCTGTAGGCATGTTAGTTTGAAAATATATATTAAGTAATAAAATGAAACAAGGATACTTCTCTGATGTTCCCCCTAAACCAAATCTGTCTCCGGATCCAATAAGCCTAACTCTCTGAATCTGGACTCAGCCAAAGGCTTAGTCAGAATATCTGCTCTCTGCTTCTCTGTTGCAATCTTTTCCATCCTTATATCTCCCTTCTCAACATGGTCCCTGATAAAGTGATGTCTTATATCGACATGTTTGCACCTGGTGTGAAGAACTGGATTCTGGGTGATTGCTATTGCACTATTGCTATCACAGAAGATTGGAATATCCTTGGCTCTAATCTGGTAGTCCCTAAGCTGTTGACTAATCCAGAGTAATTGTGAACAACAGCTCCCTGCAGCCATGTACTCTGCTTCTGTTGTTGATGTAGCAACTGAAGTCTGCTTCTTAGAAAACCAAGATACCAATTTATTTCCTAAAAATTGGCATGTTCCACTAGTAGACTTCCTATCTATTCTGCACCCACCATAATCTGAATCCGAATAACCACTTAACTCTAAGTTGTCATCTGCAGGATACCATAATCCCAAATTCACTGTTCCCTTGAGATATTTTAATATCTTCCTAGCTGCTTCCAAATGACTTTTCTTAGGATTAGCTTGAAATCTGGCACACACACCTACAACAAAAGTTATATCTGGTCTGCTTGCAGTCAGATACAGAAGAGAACCAATGAGTGCTCTGTACTGAGTCTGGTCCACACTCTCTCCAGACTCATCTGGATCCATGTTGAAATTTGTCATCATAGGAATCTTGGCTGCCTTGCTAGATCCTATTCCAAATTCCTCTAACATGTTTCTGATGTACTTTGCCTGATTGATGAAAATTCCCTTCTCTGTTTGCTTTACCTGCAAACCTAAGAAATAATTCATTTCACCCATCATAGACATCTCAAACTGTCTCTGCATGAGATCACCAAACTTCTCACACAGCTTCTTGTTAGGGGATCCAAATATAATGTCATCAACATATATTTGGACCAGAAGGATGTCCTTTCCTTCTTCTTTCCTAAACAAGGTCCTATCTATCTTACCCTTAGTAAAACCATTGTCCAGAAGAAACTGAGATAGAGTGTCATACCATGCTCTGGGTGCCTGCTTCAGCCCATAAAGAGCTTTCTTAAGCTTAAACACTTTGTCACCTTGTTCAAAACCAGGAGGTTGTTCCACATACACTTCCTCAATGAGAATCTCATTAAGAAAGGCAGATTTCACATCCATCTAGTATACTTTGAACTTCATGTGAGAAGCATATGCTAAGAATAATCTAATGGCTTCTAGTCTGGCAACAGGAGCAAATGTCTCATCATAGTCTATTCCTTCAGACTGAGAATAGCCCTGAGCCACTAGCCTTGCCTTGTTCCTAGTTATGACATCATTCTCATCTTTCTTATTCTTGAAAACCCACTTAGTGCCTATCACCTTTTGATGTCTTGGTCTGTCTACTAGCTCCCAAACATTCTGTCTGGTGAATTGATTCAACTCCTCTTGCATAGCAACAATCCAATTTGAATCTTTCAGTGCTTCCTTGATGTTCTTGGGCTCAATCAAGGATACATAGCAACTGAATAAAGCAGCTAAGTTGAGAGTTCTCCTAGTCTGGACACCCTTAGTTGGATCTCCAATTATCAGGTCATTGGGGTGATCAACCAGGGTCCTCCTTCCCATGGTCTTACCTGATTGATCATCCTCTGCAGTACCTTGATGAATATCACCACCTGCAGAAGAGCTTCCCCCTACAGGAGTTCCAACCTCCTCTGGTTCTACACCTTGTGAAGACTTCTTCTTCAGAGAACCAGAAGATGGGTCAACATCTGAATCTGAATCTGAGTCTGAATCAAGAATAGGTGGATTGACCTTGATTACTCTAGGAGTAGTCTGATTCTGGGTCTCTCCAGAAGACTTTAATTCCACCTTGCACTCAACAGAAGATTCATCAAAAACAACATGAGGTGTTTCCTCCACACAAAGTGAATTCTTATTAAAAACTCTAAAAGCTTTACTGGTACTGGAATATCCTAAAAATATTCCATCTGCCACTTTAGCATCAAAGGTTTTTAATTTAGATTTCCCATTGTCATGGATGAAACACTTACATCCAAAAACATGAAAATATGAAACAAATGGGGTTTTACCTTTCCATACCTCATATGGAGTCTTGCTATGTCTCTGGGCAATTAGGCATCTGTTCTGGGTGTAACAGGCTGTATTGATGGCTTCTGCCCAAAACCTTTGTGGTGTGTTGTATTCTGCTAGAAGAGTTCTTGCAGCTTCCTTAAGGGTTATATTCCTTCTTTCTGCTACTCCATTTTGTTGGGGTGTTCTGGCAGCAGATGTCTCATGAAAAATCCCATGTTCTTTGCAATACTCTGCAATGTGTGAATTCAGAAACTCTGTCCCCTTGTCACTTCTGATCCTGACTATGCTCTGGTTCTGCTCATTTTGAATCTGCTTGAAGAATTCTGGCAGCTTAGTGATAGTTTCATTTTTCTTAAACAAGAACACTACCCAAGTGTATCTTGAAAAGTCATCTACTATCACCAAGGTGTATTTCCTTCCACTGAAACTAAGAGGAGAAACAGGTCCATGTGAAGTAGTTGAAGTACTCTGGTTGTGGTTGTGCTCTGGACATCCTTAAAGGAGGTCTTGGGTTGTTTACCCTTCTGGCATGAACCACAAACCTGATCCTTCTTAAACACTTCATTAGGAAGACCTCGAATAAGACCTTTTCTGGCAATCTTATTCAGTATTTCGAAGTTAAGGTGGCTCAATCTCTTGTCTTGTGCCATAACCAGCTATCTTCTGCAGATCCTTTAGCAACCAGGCAAGCATTTCTTGGGCAACTGCTAAAATCTGCAAGATAAAAGTTACCCTTCCTCAAGCCTATAAGCAAAATGTCATTATAATCAGAAGAAAAGACAGTGCATGAATCACTAGAGAACTTCACTGAGTATCCCCTGTCACAAAATTGGGATACTGAAAGCAGATTATGCTTGAGTCCTTCAACGTAGTAGACTTCATCTACAGATACTCCATTAAAAGTCAACTTTCCAACGCCTCTGGTGACTCCATAGTTGTTGTCACCAAACATCACTCTTGGCCCATTCATTGGCTTGAAATCCTGGAGATGATCTTTCTGGAATGTCATGTGCTTGGAACATCCACTATCAATGTACCACACATGTTTTCTTGAGAGTCCTTTCTCCAATGGGCTCTTATCATCCTGCAGAGAAATCAATTAGGTCCCCTACTAGAGCTGGGTCCTGATTGGTTAGTTGCAGGTTTTGTAGGAATCCAAAGATAAAGATCATCCCTTGCTGGATGAGGAGATCTTATCTTCCTTCCAAATCTATCTACCAGCACATGTCCTCTTACAATGACATATTGAGCTACTGGTCTGATCAGAACACCTTTCCTATAAACAAGTCTGGTGTATCTTTTCTCAAATCTGGCTTTTGGAATAGCCTGCCTTAAAGACATGGTCTTAAAGGTCTGGTTGTAAGGGTACATCCTAGAAGAACCATCTCTGGTGTCATAACTACCCAGATCAGTTGGTTTTCTATAGATGGGTCTGGAAGACCTCTTCTGGTTCTGAAAGTTAGATCTTTTCTGGTGGTTATAGTTCCTTTGAGTATATCTGTTCTGGAATTGATTCCTCTGAGAAAACCGTCTCTGGGGTACCTGGTTCTGTTGAACATTGTTCCATCTCTGGTAGTTCCTATTCTGATTGGGATTCCCCCTTCTTGAGTATCTCCTTTGAGGTCCCCTAATTTGGTTAGGTTCCCTTTGAGAATTCCTCTGGGGTCCTCCAATCTGAGTAAGTTCTACTCTTTGAGATTTGTTGTTAACAAATCCATCATCCTTCAATAGTTCCCCTTGTTGACGTTTATTCTCAAGGATTCTCTCTTCCAGGACAGTCAACTCCTCTGGACCATATTCTATGTGATTAACTGAGTGGTTCCTTTTCCAATCAGGATTGTGAACCACTTTGTAACCATTACCAGTTGAGTCTTTTTCATCCCAAATTTCTACCAATTTACCAGATCTTATAGACTTATCTTTATTGTAAAGGTATTTATGAGTTTTGGTAGTAATTCCAAAATATCCTAAACCACTCTTATCATTAATGCGCTGAGAAGACTCTGATATAATAGATACAACAGATGGCATCTTAGGAACTTCTCTAGGCATGGGTATCTCTTCTATGGTTTGCTCAACTTGTTTCCCCTTGATAAGAGTCTGGTACTTGGCTATAAGTTCATTGAACTCATCTTCCTGAGAGTTTATTTCTTTCATGAGTTGATCTACCAGAGTATCTCTTTCTGTGATCTTATCCTGAAGTTCAGAGACTTCTTTGGAATGATCTTTCATGAGTTCTATGGTGGATTTTTGCTTATGAGAGAGGGATTGAACTTCAGCTCTGAGCCTACCATTTTCCTTCTCAAGTTTTTGACATAGTTGAACATAATTTTGGAGATCTGATAGCATTTGTTGCATATCAGACTCTCTGGAGTTACCAGATGAATGAGATGATTCAGTATATTTGGAATTAGATAAGCATAGGGTAGTTTCATTTACCTCAGTGATGTCTGCCATAAGACATACATCATCATCTGATCTGAAATCAGAAGATGAAGAAGAACTGGAGCTAGTATCTTCCTCCTCTGCTTCTGCCAGTAGTGCTCTATTGTCAGCATATCTCCTATCTCTCTTGAGTCTTTTCTCTTCTCTTTCTCTGGGAGTCAATTGAGGACAATCATAGCTGTAGTGACCAGGCTTGTTGCAGGTGTAACAGGTGTTATCTCCTCTGGGACTGGGACTTGGATCTCTCCTCCTCTGGTTGTACTATGTTCTGGTTGGACTACTATCTCTTCTCTGGTAGTCAAATCTGCTAGAACTGCCATCCCTCCTCTGGTAATCTGATCTCCCAGAGCTGCTATCTCTTCTCCTCTCTGGAGTTCAGAATCGGGTCTCCCTTGAGTCTCCAGATTTTCTCTCTTTATCTGCAGCTTTGAAGGAACTTTTCCTGTCTCTGGTAGATTCCTTCGAGTGCTTTTTGTACCTGCCATATTTTGAACTCATTTTATCAAGTTTATGGGTTAGGAGTGCTGCATGTTCCTTGAGACTCAAATCATCTGCAGGAGACTCCTTTGGTTTGTCATCTGTCTTGATGGTAGAGGAGAAGGCAACTCCTTTCTGCCCAGAAGAGGAAACCTCTTCTGTTTGATCCTCTTCTTGAAGATCATATTCGTAGGCTTTAAGATCAGATAACAGAAGATGATGATCCAGAGTGTTGAGATCCTTGCTATCTTTAATCACAGTCACTTTGATTCTCCACCTGCTGGTTAGTGAATGCAATATTTTACTATTTATTTCCTTTTCAGAGTAGGTCTTACCTAAGGCACTAGCCTTGTTGAGGAGATTTGTGAGACGCATATCCAGCTGGTCAATGGTCTCATCTGGTTTCATTTTGAAGGTGTCAAACGAGTGTTGAACAGCTTGGAGTTTGTTATCCTTGATCTTCTCTGTTCCTTCACAGAGCAAGGCAAGTTTATCCCACATCTCCTTGGCAGTGGCACATGTTATGACCTTCTCTATCACCTCCTTAGTGAGTGTGTTGATGATTTCAGTCATTGCCACCTGGTCCAAATTATAGAGTTTCCTTTCATCATTGTCAAGCTCGTCTTTCTTCTTGAGGATTCTCTGTCTGGGAACTCTGTCCTCAGCAGCTTTCTGGGCAGTTTCACTTGTTTCTTCCCTGGACTCTGACCTGCCACTATCAATAGGAGTCCAGTAAAATTTAATTGGGCCACTCTCTACCACATCCAACATGCGGTGATGAATAGCTCCAAGATGATTACTCATCATGAAGCTCCAGTGGTTGTAATCCTCGAAAGAGAATTCTGGTAACTTACGGCTCTTGTAAGAAGATTTTGAAGACATTTTTACTAAAGAGATTTAACAAAAATTTAACCAAAACACAATAAAGAGCAATAGATCTGCCCGGTAACCACCAAAAAGCTTTACAAAGCAGTGGTCTTTAGACACACTGCTCTGATACCACTTGTTGGTCCCACTAGATTGATAAATTGCGGAAGCTTTAAAGTAAATGTCTTTAGCAAAGTTCTTTTCACAAGAGCACAATAAATAAGCAAGAAGGTAAATACAGAAAAACAATAAATAAGACTGGATGTATAGTGGTTCGGATCTGAATATCCTACGTCCACTCTCCCTTGATCAAAGGGGTCTCACTATCCAACCAACAACCAACTTACTTACTGGAATTGTGAAGTACCAGTTCCTTCTTACAAACCCTTTAGATCTAACTTGATCTAAAGCCTTCAACCTTCTCTTAAAGATGAACATGTTGATATCCAACAACTCCTTAAGAGTAAATATGAAAGTATGAGCAGAATAAGAGTGTTATGTGCTTGATAATCAAGAGCTTGGAATATGACTTCGTGCGCGTAGGATTCTCTAGCCCTTTTCTTGAGTCTGCACTCTTGTATTTATAGAGGTGATTAGGATATAGCCGTTGGAGAGGTAATCCAATCAGATCCTCTATTTAAGGAAGCTTCAATCAATCAATTCCCTAATTGATTGATTGGGTTGGTGAGATCCTTGGATTGATTGACTTCAAAACTTTCCAATCCTGATCTTGTTGACTTGATTTGAATCACCAACGGTCAAGTGCTTCCAATGTCTAACTCTGATTCTCTCCAGAGAAGGCAAGACCAGACACCAGGCAACCTTGATGTCTTCTGGTCCTGATCTGGTTAAGAAACAGAATGCTCATCAGAATCAGGAGATAATTCTGAGCATCTTTTGTTTCACCAGACTCGTCTGGTCTGGGGAAAGTTCTCTGTCTCTGGTCAGTCTTTATCTGGCGAATTCCTCTGGTGGAGTCCTCTGGTGGGTCTTCTGGTGAGGTCTTCTGGTCTGGCAGTTCTCCCTAGACTAAGTCCTAATCTAGTTCATCATCTGGCTAACAGGTCCAAATGGTCCTATTACATCTTCTGGTTTGTTTTAACTCATCAAAACTATACAATATTTATCCTAACAAGGATCTTGTTGGTCGCCTCTTGATTGAGTCACCTGCTCGCTGTGACCCTGCTGCTCGCTACTCGCCCCTACAAATTCAGGGATGCTCATCTCCTCGATTTTGGCAGCAACTTCGGTCGAATCTTCACCCAAGTCAGAGGAGGTATTTCCCCCTGGAGAGGAGTGAGCAGCTGGTTGAGCGACATCCTGCTCGCCCGAGTTGTCCACGGCGTAGAATGCATCTACGTAGCGAACAATGGAGCTCGCCTCCGAGCCCATATCTTCATCTATGAGTAAAGTATGCGGATTCCAGGCAATTGCTTGGTGAAGCGAGCGGCGAGGAGCGGGGTAAGACGGTTCATCTTCCATCGGCCGTTTCCCAGGATTCCGGCCGATATTCTCATCGAAAATGGTGTTAATCGAAGATAGAGATGCAATGGGAACTAAAAATTAGGATTTTTTCTCAAGGAAGAAGGTCAAACACAAAGGTGGAAGGGACATCGCGGCGGCGCCGATGACAGCACAACGGTGGTGGCGACGGTGATTTAAAGATGAGGATGATCGGAGATAGTGATAAACGGAATAAAAGTATGGAAATTTGAAGAAACCAAAAATGCAAAAAGGAAAAACAAATTAAAATGAAGAACACAAACAAACTACCTAGCAAATCGGGGAGATTGGGCAAAAAAAGGCAAGAATTCGAAGAATAGAAAGCTTTAGAGATCAACAATGGCGGGTTCTTGAGTAAAAGGCGTAAAAATGAATAAAAGGAGAAGGAGAAGAGTATTTATAGGAGAAGGAATGGAGGCCTAATTGAAAGTTGGTAAAAATATTAGGCCCCTATGAGCAATATAGGAGCACACGCGTGGGCGGCGGTGATGTCACCAACCGCCCACGTCGTTTCGTAAAGTGCACCTCAGGAAGCGAAACTTCGCAAGATCAAGGGTCGGGTCCCTGCTGTTCGCCCAAAATATTCCCGCTCAAAATATTTGAATCCCCATTGCTCGCTCATAATCCCAGTTGTCACATACTAACTGTAGTTCGACCTAAAAAGAATGGCTCATTCTAATAGGTCAAACTAGGGGGCATTGTTGATAGGCGAGCAACCGAGCAACAGGGATTAAGGTAATTAAAAGTAATCGAATGATTAAAAGGTCATTAAGAATAAAAGGGTCAAAGGAGGCGAGCAGCAGGGACTTGTCTTTAGTAAATAAGATGAGGCGAGCAGCTGGGAATAATGTTAGAACACAATGGACGAACAGCAGGACAGACGAGCAACAGGTCACCAAAGAACAAAAACAAGCAAACAACATGAACAAGAAGATCCAAGAATAAATCAAAAAGGCGAGCAGGCGAGCAACAGGACACCTCGGAAGATCATCAAAAATCCCACTAATTAGGCATTACATTAGGAACAAACAAGTGTCTTAACACTTGTCATTGTATAACATGTAATAGCTTAGGAATAAAACAAGTGTCTTAACACTTGTCAAGTTGTAAATGAAAGTGATTAAGGAGGTGACACCTCATGCTTGCTTGTACCCTATAAATACCCCTTCATGAGAAAGAAAAAGAAAGGTTCATTTTATTCAAAACAAGACCAAACTCTTGCAAATTGATCCCTCAAACCTTACTTAGCCTAATTTAATGTTTAATCTCAAGTTACACACCTTATTTGATGATCTTCCAAGCTTAAATAGCCACTAATCAATCACATCGAATCAAGATCATCAACAGTTATATCACCAATACCCCAAGTTATAATCACCAATACCCAAAGTTATAATCAACAATACCCCAAGTTATAATCACCAATACCCCGAGACTTAATCACCAATACCCCGAAATTTAATCACTAATACCCCAAGTTATATCCCCAAAAATTTATTCACCAATACATCGAGACTTAATCATCAATACCACAAGTTATAATTAACAATACCTCAAAAAATAATTAATAATACACCTAAACCAATAATCTAACAATTAGATCAAATGAAATTATATGAACAAAAATACCATCTTTCTGCTATCGCGATTCTTTAACTCTCTGTTCAAAGAAAACAGAATCAAATATTAATCCGAGAGAGATTTGTTTTAATAATTGATGCTTTATTGTCTCTAAAACAATAGGACTAATTAATAAACACACTTGCAATTTGCGGCAGTAAAAACAAGGAATCATAAGAAGATATTAATGGTGATCTTATGGTAGGTTAATGAAAAAGTCTTGGTTCATTTTGAGAGAAGTGTTAATTGATTTATATGTATTTGTCAAATTGATGCTTGTTCATGTTTTATTCAATAAATCCTAATGAAACGAAATAGTTATATATAGCATGCTAGCAACACGGTTCTTCTAACGCCGGGCAAAATTTGGTTATGACTGCGCTTGGTGGTATGGGGATTGAGAAACCCGTGGTTCGACCCGACCCGAGATAGACCCGCAAATTTTTTAATAGGTCAGACTTAATCCGCAAGTTTGAATTTTTGATTAAAATTGATTTGTAAATTGGGTGCAAAATTAAAGTGCATAGTATGCACTTGGATGCACCCTAGAACCACTCCTCCTTTTGTTACAAGAACCACTCCTCCTTCAATAGTTTATATATGAACTAATCCGTCTAAAATCTATATAAAATTAAAATTGAAATCCTAATTTTGCGCTCCACATTCCAAGGGTATTACTGTTATTTGAGTTTACTTGAGAGGCAATCTCATTAAAACCCGTTGGCCAGCATATCTATAGGGCTTTAGGTGGGCCCCTGTTAATCTTTTTACTTTATGCCCGACTTTCTTTATTATCTTTAGGAATACACTTCCATTAAGCTATTCTTCTTCCACATCCACTTCTTCTCATAGTCATAACCTAATAATCAATCCTCTTCTTGTCAAAAAATAATAATAATAATAATAATAATAATAATGTCAATCCTCTTATTTATATTATTTAGTTTAATTTATATATTAACAAAAGTGAATCAACTAGTTTTCATTTCTTGAGCACTATCATAATACGTAGAAGATTATTTATAAGATTTGTAAGAAGTTATATCCAATGAGCTTACAACATTGTACTGAGTAGTGGAAGCTCTAGAGTTAAAATTTAATATATTACATATTTCCCATTATTGATCAGAAACTAACAATTGAATTAGAGGAGAAAGTATTATATAAAAATAATTCGTGATAAGCTTATTATAAAATTATATTAAAGTATCGAATATTTGATCAAAAGTATCGATAATTTCATCAGGAATATCATTAATATGGGTTGGTGATATTATATTGTAATTTCTGTAAATTTTCTTGAATTCAGATTAATAATACTTTTGATGAAATAATCAATACTTTAAAATAATTTTATAAAAAATAAACTATTCTCATATAAAACTTATATGAATTAGAAAGGTAGATTGAGAAAAGGTTTTGGGTATAGTGACTCGTAACAATCTCCTGGAGAAATATATGTATCCTATATATAAACATAGAGTAGTTAAAATATATGCATTCATGTTTTCATTTAAAAATCACTTTTATTTTAGAGTTAGTTACCATTTAAGAGTCCTAACTTACAGTGAAAATAACTTAGGGTGACTTTTAAGTGAAAATCGAAATATTTTTAAAAAAGTATGGGTAGGCGGCAGGTTGCAGGCGGTGGCAGCTGGGAAATTGGGGTTGTGCTGCGTAAAATGAGAGCAGGGTCTATAACGTTGTGTGAGGCGGTGGGTGGTGGGTGGCGGGCGGAGCGGGCTACAACGTTGTGTGAGGCGGTGGGCAGCGGGTAGTGGTTTTTGGGTGGTGGCAGGTGGGAAATTGGGACCGTGCAAGTAATATGAGTGACTAAAGGAGACTTTGGGTAGGGAAATGAGATTTATAACCTAACTAATGAATTTACACAAATACCCCCTATACTTCGAGCCTAGCGAGCAGTTCACGAGCTCCGCTTGTTTAACACTATGAGTCGAGTCAAGCTCACGAGCAGCTCATTTCGCTTAACAACACTATGTGCCGAGATGAATGCTCTTGTAGAGCATTAAACCTAGGATCCAGTAATACCCTGTTATGAGATAATATTTAGGCCAAATATGGAATTATTTGTGTCACAACACAAGGAATTTTAAAAATATTTGTTCTAATTTGCGTTTTGAGTAGGGTATGTCTATTTGCATTATTATATTATTTGTTTAGTGTGATTGTAATGATTAGATGATTGTTATTATTTTAAAATATGAGAGAGTGTGTGTAAATTGGTATTGAATTGAGTAAAAGTAAACAATAGATTTTATAGATTATTTATAAAGGTGTAGTATTAGGTTTTTAAAAACCAAATTTTAAAACTCAAACTAGAATAAGTTTTAAATTCCGAAATCCAAATTCGGATTTTTAAAACCCAAAAGAACATCACCTAAAGGTATTAGTCAACATACATCAATTATTAATCTCAGCAATAACAAATCTTAAAACATCATTCATTTTGAATCGGAGGGATAGTTGTTTTCACATAAAGGTATTAATTGTTTTCACTGAAAAATATTAGTTGTTTACTGAAAACAACGTCACATTATTATTTTTTGCACACTTTTTTCGTTTATTCCTCCTAAAATTATTTGCACACTAAAAAAACCATTGATTTTCATGCATACTCCCAATAATATACACATATTTATCCATATATTACTATTTTACTCAAAGAGTATTTTTTTTTATTAGAAAGTGTGTTATTTCAACTATTCAAATAATAGTGAGACAAAAATAATAATATTTTTCATAAAAACAATTAAAATTCTCTAATAAAAATAATTAATACCCTCCTCATTTATAACTATTTATTGCTCCTATTTAATTAGGATACCAGGAGTAGCAGGCAAAGTATTAATAAATACACAATAAATAGTCAGGTGTTATGGCAAATCCGAAATATTGAGAGAAGTACAAGGGTACTATTCTGGACACGTCGTGTTAATATGCTTTCCCTTTATTTTGCTTTCTTATTTCGCTTGTTTTTTCGCTTCTTTTTTGTTACCTTTAAACAAATTTTGACCGTTGTTTTTCCTCTCGACCAACGTCTCTCTCTCTCTCTTCACACTGTCAAGCTAACAACTTCTGCATTGTGGAGGTACGTATGTTTGTTTTCCCATTTCATTCTCATTTCGGAGGCAATTATGCTTGTACTTTTCTACTCTGTTTGTTGATAACTGTAGGCATTTATCTGTTTGGAGAAGAACATAATCACTCTATTAAATAAGGTTTGGGTTTTTGTAATCTTATCATAATTGGCGTTATTTTTTATAGCCCTTGTGCATTTTCATTGGAAATTTATGTTCTTAAAGAGGGGACTATGGTTTATTTAAGCTCCATTGTTCCGTTTATAGTTTCGCTTTTTGGATTTCTTCTTTTCCTGGGAAGGGAATTGAGTATTTTGTCACATTTTTTTCAGTTTCACAATTTTCCTGTGAAATTCATAGAAATAACAAGTGAATTTTCTACACTCAAGTGGTGATTTAGGGAGGAATTTTGTTATTAAAAACATCTCCAAGAAATTTAATTTTCGGCTTTTCCTTAGTTGGATTAGGCATCAAACTTTGGGATTTTCTGTGTAGATGTAATGGGTTAGGCTTTTTTTTTTCTTTTTTTTTTTTTTTTTTTATGTGTGTTCCCACTACCTTTCTGATAAAGATTGTCTGCTGCACATTGGTAATGCATATGCTTTTGTAACTCTACTTAGTGTTCTTGCTTTTAATGAGCCACTTATTCTTACTTTGCTTTCCGTTCTTTCAAGGTAACTAAAAAACTGAATTTAATAGCTTTTATATCTAATGTTGGAAATCTTGGATTACTGACTTAGCTGATCTGAGCATTTTGATGATCTTTCCTTTTTGTCATAGGTTTCAAATCCATTTGTTTGGAGGGCTTGAATTGCATTTTCTTCTCATCACTTTATGAGTTATACTGAGCTGTGTCTTTTCTTCAGATCAAAGGAAAGGATTTTCGTGTCCTTCGGTATTATTTCCGTTCCTTCCAATTGAATTGCCATAGTTCGTCTCTTGATCCGATTGCTGAGATAATTGGTTTCCTTATGAATCTGGTGGGATCAGCAATACAGCTGCTGCTTCATTCTGATTTCCCGTTCGATTCAAGCCTGAAAAATTCTTAGAGGTCATAGTGTGGAAAGAAGAAAAAGTCGAAGCAAGAAATGGGGTGCTCTACATCTAAGTTGGATGATGAGGAAGCTGTTAAGCTTTGTAAAGACCGTAAGAAGTTCATCAGACAAGCAGTCGAGCATAGGACGAAATTCGCCTCTGGACACATTGCTTACATTCAAGCCATGAAAAGAGTTTCTGCTGCACTTAGAGAGTATATCGACGGGGATGAGCCCCGTGAGTTTCTTTTAGATTCATTTTCAACGCCAAACTTCACCCCTATCAAGGATAAAAACTCGGGTTTCATCTCCATATCACCCAATTCCTTCTCTGTAACCCCAATCAAATCCGAAACTAGATCATCTAACAAGATAAATTACTTCAAATCCGGCGGAAATCCTTCTGTTTCAGTCGAGGAGAGACCACCTCAGACTCCGGAAACTTATAGGGTCGACGCATATTCTCCCGTACATCATTATGGAATGGAGAGCATGTTTTCAATGCAATCCTCTCCCATGAGTTCTTCATTCTTCCAATACTCCCCCAATAATAGACCCAATTTCCCTCCACCTTCGCCACAAACGTCTCAATGGGATTTCTTCTGGAATCCGTTTTCTTCACTAGATTATTACGGCTATCCCACCAGAAGCAGTATTGATCAGACGATGCTGGATGATGACAGTGCTGGGCTGCAACAGGTCAGAGAGGAGGAAGGCATACCCGAGTTAGAGGAGGAAACGGAATATGAAGATATAGATGAAGATAATAGGATGCCTAAGAAGGAAGAAAATGCTAAGGAACATAAAGCCAATATGAATTTTGATAGAGAACATGTTGTTGTGGAAGATGTTAATGATAGTGATGATAGTGGTTGTGATAGTGATTGTGAATCTGAAACTGATGAAGGAAATGATTCGGAGGAGCATATTCAAGAATTGCCAACGCAACAACATGAAGTTGCGAAAATTCAGAATGTTGGCCAGATAAGCAAGAAGGAAACTGCGGTTACTGATTGTGAAGGAAAGGAGGAAACACCTGGCTTTACTGTTTATGTAAATAGAAGGCCAACAAGTATGAAGGAAGTCATTAAGGAGCTAGAAGATCAATTCATGGCTGCTTGTAACGCAGCTAACGATATGTCCGCCATTTTGGAGGCCAGCAGGGCTCGATACTCATCACCATCATCGTCAAATGATATTACAGGTTTGGCGACAATCTTCAATGATTTTGGATTGCTGTAAAAAAAAATTGTTGTTTAACTGTATGTCCCATTTCTTGTAAGTTGATGTTTGCATTGGGTTTTAAGTGGTTTTGGAAAACTAGGGGATTTCGAAACCCTGATAAATAATAAGGTGTGCTTGTTTTGAGATTTTGAGTAGGGTAGGATGTAACTTTATTTCAAATCAATGTGTAAAAGTGCATGATGTTATATTATTATATTGTTGTTGGGCATTTCTGTAATGATTGGATGGAGTGGGTTATGATTCAATATATAAAATGTAAGAAGAAAAAATTGATTGTATTAGAAAGCGTGATAGTAGGTTTATAGGTGTTGTGGTGGTTTTCTAAAACCAGAATTCAAAATCCCAAAGTAGAACCGGGTTTAGATATGTAGATCCAAACCCTGATTTTTAAAACCCAAACGGAACATCACCTACATGCTTACTTCACCCTGCCATGTGTGGAAGAATCTAAAGTCCATTCTGGAAAATAGATTTGATTGCTTAACATTTGTTTTCTAATTTACTGTTTCCTTCTTTTGGCTGTAGCAGTGAAGATGTTGAACCCAGTAGCATTATTTAGGTCGGCTTCCTCATCTCGATCATCATCATCAAGATTTCTGGTCAGTGCTTCAACTTCAAGAGACGAAGGCTCCGAAAGCAGCAGTGACTTCTCGGAGGAATGCTGCATGTTTTCTGGAAGTCACCAGTCCACCTTGGACAGATTATTTGCTTGGGAAAAGAAACTTTACCAGGAAGTTAGGGTATGTCTCTAAAACCTAAGAGCCACTTTATAATGAGTTTATTTAATATTATAGGTAATAGCAGCTATAGTATTAAACTGGTTTAGGTAATAGACGGAGACATTTTCAGTAGGAAATTGTAGCAAATTTGATCATAAAAAATGAATGGTAAAATCAACATTTGTTGACACGAGAGTGAGTTTCTTATATGTTAACGCAGAAAAATATATTAAAAGAAATTAGAACATATGCATGAGAAGAACTTAGAAAATTAAACAAATATGACCACGTGCCAGAAGTTTGCTATCCATTTGATTTTGCCTGTTTATAATATACAACAGTCATTAAATTATTCAACATGATTTCTGGGTAGTTAATGCTTTATGATCTCAATGTTATATGTAGTTGTAAATCAGCATTGGCTATATTTGTATGTTAATAGGCTGGTGAGCGTGTTCGGATAGCATATGAAAAGAAGTGTGCACAACTAAAGAATCAAGACGTGAAAGGTGACGACCCTTCTTTCGTAGATAAAACAAGGGCTGCCATAAGAGACCTGGATACTCGGATTAAGGTTTCAATACACTCAGTTGAAGCTATCTCGAAGAGGATCGAAACTCTACGGGACGAAGAACTAGAGCCCCAGCTATTAGAATTGGTGCACGGGTACGTTTCTAACCCCATTGCATAGCATATCCAGCCTGTTAGAATGTTTCTTCATTTATCATAATCTGGGAAATTGCAAAACTGGACTTTTCTATATATGGTGTTAGCTATTTTAGTTCATATGAATCAATTTTCTCAATTAAGTCTCATAACTTTTGAAAATACTGCAATGTTAGTAATATATTGACATTTTTTTGTTTTAGGATGATAATTAATTTGTGATTTTTCAAAATTAAAATTAATATGTTGGGATTTCATTACTCCAGCGTCAATTCATTAATTAGGTGGTTATATAGAATTCCAGCCGCTCACGTGCAAAATTTATGTTACTTTATCAATATATGATTAAAAATGCATCATTTCAAAAGTAATGAGACTTAATTGAGAATATAAATTCTTGTGGGACTAAAACCACCAACGCCCAATAAATACAGGACCAATTTTGCAATTACTCCCATTTTTTCACCATCACTAAAATCAAATCTTTATCAGATATTCATTTAGAGTAACACTTGTGTGAATTTGATTTACGTGACCATCTCACTTTTGGGTAGGATCAATAGAGTTCACGGATCTCAAATCTGTGAACCAAGTTTTTGTCATTCACTTATCATAATTGAACATGGCTACCAATCTGCAGGTTAGGGAGGATGTGGAAGGTAATGGCGGAATGCCATCGATTACAGAGACGTACTCTAGACGAAGCCAAGATTTTACTAGCCGGAACGCCTTCGAAACTCTCCGGATCACGCAAATACACGATCATGTCACCATCAGAGCCCCACCGCCTCGCCCGTTCAGCAGCCAACCTCGAGACAGAGCTCAGGAACTGGAGATCCTGCTTCGACTCATGGATCGTCTCTCAACGATCCTACGTGCATGCTCTCACCGCATGGCTCATGCGCTGCATTCGTTCAGAACCCGAGACGTCAAAATTACCGTTCTCTCCTCGACGGTCCCTGGGCGCCCCTCCCATATTCAGTATTTGCACCCAATGGTCCAGATTCCTGGACGCAATCGGCGAAGCCCCCGTGGTGGACGGCATGGACTTTTTTGCAGCCGGGGTGGGCTCGTTGTACGCACAGCAGTTGCGAGAGGATTCTCGGAGGCAATCGGCAGGCGGGTCGAAGAGATTTGGGGCGGAAATGGTGGAGAATGAAGATGAAGTGGTGACAGCTGAGAAAATGGCAGAGGTAGCTATTAGAGTGCTGTGTGCCGGAATGTCGGTCGCGGTGAGTGCACTCACTGAGTTTGCTGTGAGCTCAGCTGAAGGATATGCAGATTTGGTGAAGCAGAGTTTGCATGGAACGACGGAGAAGTAGGTCGTTTTCTTGGGGGTACATAGCAGTGACAGGACTATGTAAATTGTATACTGATTTATTTTGTAGAAAAATTAGATAAGGGATATTCAGTTTAGTTTGAATGTTTTGGTTGTGGAGATGACAAAATTAGGAGGAGTATTAAATTATGAGTTTTGGAATTATATTAAGGGTTAATCAAAAATAATTGACGGTCTTTATCAATTAAAATATGAACTTCTAAAATATGCAATTCAATACACGAACTTCTAAAATATGCAATTCAATACATGGTATAAAATTTTAGGGATACTTACGCTTACGTGGCAGCAGAAACAGCCAATAAAAATACGTCACCCGCTACCTCAAATATCAAATCCACAAGAAAAAATATTTTTTTACAACCCAACTTGGTCGCCGATGACGTTTTTGAGTCGAAATTCTTGGGGAAATATGTGATAATGTCACTTTATGGTTTCCATTTTTAAAATTGTCACCCACTATTTTTTTTTTTTTAATATGTCACCCAACACATATTTTAGACCTAAATACCCTTATAATAGATAAAAACACAATCACATACTCAACATTCTCTCTTAAAAAAATAAAAAGTTGTCCACGCCGTCTTCATTCTTTCCATCGACGTCGGCGACCCTTCTCCCGGCGGCTCCCACCATGCATGTTGTGCCCCTGCACAAATAATAAAACATTACAAGGGTCACACAAGGGTCGCACAAGGGTCGCAACAATTAAATAAAATTTTAAATTGTTTTTAAACCAATTAGAGGGTCGCATCAATAATCTAAGCATCAAAGATGGTCGCACAAAGGTCGCAACAATTAACCAAAATTAAAGCATCAGAGAGGGTCGCACAAAGGTCGCACAAATGTCACAACAGTTAACCAAAATTTAAGCAAAAACGATAAACTGTTTTAAACCAATTAAAGGGTCGCAGCAATAATTTAAGCATCAAAGATGGTTGCACAAGGGTCGCAACAATTAATCAAAATTAAAACATCAAAGAGGGTCGCACAAAAGTCGCACAAAGGTCACAACAATTAACCAAAATTTAAGCAACAACTATAAACTGTTTTTTAACCAATTAGAGGGTCGCAGCAAGAATTTAAGCATCAAAGATGGTTGCACAAGGGTCGTAACAATTAACCAAAATTAAAACATCAAAGAGGGTAGCACAAAGGTCACAACAGTTGCGCATGGTTGTGCGCCTCATCCAGTAACCGGCATTGCGCACGGGCCTCGTCCAGTAACCGCGACGGCGTAGGCGGCATTTTCTGCGGGGGAGAGGTGGCGTGGCGCCGGTTTCCAATGGGGAGAGGCGGGCTGACGTCGATTTTTGGGGGAGGGTTGCGCGGCGCCGATTTCTTGGAGGGAGGGGGAAGATTGCGCGGCGCCGATATCTTAGGGGGAGGGAGAGGGTTGCGCGGGGGAGGGTTGTATTGGATGGCGAGGGTTGCGTACATTTTTCCAATTGGGGTTGGGTAGGTTTTGGGTTTTCTAAGGGCATTTAGGTCCAAATTATATTTTGAGTGGCATATTTAAAAAAAAAAAAAAAAAAATAGTGGGTGACAATTTTAAAAATGGAAACCACAAAGTGGCATTATCACATAGTTCCCAAATTCTTGTACCTAAATATAAGAGAAATGCACAAGAGAAATTCTTGTACCTAAATATTTCCTTCATACCTCTAACAAAATGCACAAGAGAAATGACAGAGAGTACTAGAGTTCAATAGTTTTAATGGATTAATAAAGTTGATGTCGTCTAGTTATGTAGAAATAAATATATTTGGTGTGATGTTGCATGCTTGAATTTAGTAGAGATTAATGTAGGGCAAATAATCAACTACTTAAATTGCCTGATTGCATATTTTCAAAGCCAATTTTCTTGAATTTCTGAAAATTATAGTATCAATATTTTGTCTTAAAATACAATGTATTATTTTGAGCGAGCGATACAATGCACGTTGTGTACTGCTTTTCAAACTCAAGAAAGCAACTCCTTTTCACAAATTGAGTTGCTAAACTAGACCTGAATAGAATGGATTCAAAAATATGTACTCATATTCATGTTACATAGTGATCTAATATAATTTATTATGTCTAATCGACTAATTAAATATAGTTAATCAAATAAGATTAGTCACGTGTTATGAAATAATATTACATCATTATATAACATGAAATCTCACTTCAGCATAATCAATTTTTATGCTTCTCTTTCTTAATAAGTTCAAATTTTTTATTGAAGAACTTAAAAAATTAACTTCGATTCTCATACAACGTTATGATACCACCGTATTAAACTGTTTACGTAAAGACATCCTATCAAACCATTTCTCAAGGAATTTGAAAATAAATATATGATGCCACCGTATTAAACTGTTTACGTAAAGGCATCCTGTCAAACCATTTCTCAAGAAATTTGAAAATAAATATTTTTGTAAATTCATGAATTTCAAACGACAAGATTAAGAAAATAATTTGTACTTGGATCAAAGCTAGGAATTTAAAATTCATTAATTTAAATATTTTATCCAAACAAGTAGGGTGAATTTAGATTGTGGCTTTAAAATTCATAGTCAAAATCTCTCCATCCAAATACAAGTTAAAAGTTCCATGTAAAGCAACACAACACGAATGAAACTCATCTGCTATTTGTGTTACTTTTTATGTTTCGGTCTATGATCCATATCTTGGATGCATGACCCTTGAAACCTTTAAAATATTTTAAGGACCACACAATTATAAGTTCATGCGGTAAAATACTAAAAAATGAAATACAAATTACAACATAAATTAAAAAATAGCAGAGAGAGATTGACAGATATATACTACGAAGCCAACTTATCCAGTTATTTTGTATTCTTCAACTGCATCTTCTCTCTCAAGAGTCCAGACAATCACAAACACTTTCTCATCATGAATCAACATCTAGTACTAGATCTATGCCTAATTTCAGCAATGAATTGTTGTACCCGAATAATCTCACATTTCAATTATTCAACCATTTCATCTTACAAAATTTAATGTTAATCAACATTTTTATATCAATTTATTTTACTCTTTACTTGTACAAATTATGAACTGGAAGTCGAGCCAGAGCAGGCTATAAAACAACCTTTTTCACAGACCAATAAGAACAAAAGTTAACCCTTCATAAACAGTGAAGCTTCATCTCCCCCATCACCAACCCACTGCTCAAATCAACAGCCATTATACTTCTTATAAGGGTCAAAACTCAACAACAAATAAGTAACAGTTACAAACCCGAAAGCAACTGTTAGTTCTCGATCTATCTTTTCAGCAAATGGACAAAATTGCACTTATTTTTCGGTTGATGATCACCTTTTGTAGCCTAAATTGTAAGAAGATAACTCCCCCTTGGTTAAAAAACTCTCACACTTCCATATAACAAAATCAGTTGCTACTCGTAGTCTAAAACATCATCATCATCATCAAGCTCTACTCCCCCATCATCAGATCCACCAAGGATGGTAAGGAAAACTAAAACAGCAACAAGTTGAGTAGCCACAAAGTATTTAGCTCTTTTTCTGTATTTCTTCTCTTCCTCTGTCTTCTCCCTTTTTGCTTTGGCTTTTGGTTTTGAACCTATATTATTTGTTGCAAACAGGGTTAAATTTACAACACTGCAAATAAAACACCAACTTGGAAACGTAAAGGAAGAGCACCAGTCTCCATATGCAGTACAAGAAATCATATTGTAATACATTTTAATTCAAATATATGCTACAATAGAACTAGCATATGTAATTAAATTGTGTTGTGAACCAGCCCCAAAGTTTAGCCTTTTCATTTAGGTAAATGTCGGACAAATGATAAAGGCTTGATGAATGCCAAAGCAATTACAATCACGTCTCTTAAAAGCAAAGTCATTCTCTACAAAATTCAACTCTTTCTTATCGAAAGTTCAACTCAGCAAAGTTCTAAATTATTCATGGCTATGAGCTAATATGACATTACCTTTCTTTTTTTTTCTTTTTTTTATTTTGGTGTGTGTTCTCTTTTTGGTGGAAATCTATCATAACACTTCCTTATTCAGTTCATAGATGCAATCTGTAAACACAGTTAATGGAAGCCCAAGTGTGTCTTTTACTGCTAGAGTAATCAGAGCCACAATTTATACTTCTGCTAAGTAGCTTATTTAATAGTATGCAGCTAGCATTTATGTTTCAAGTAGTAAAAGTGTCTTCCAAAGATAAAAGTTCAGAAACTTTCAAAAATGTTTATCGATCAATTTTTTTAAAATAAAATCACTCATATCACGCATCCCCAATAAATATTGGCAGATACTCCAACATGAAAAACTGATTAAGGCTTAGCAATTTCCAACTAATGGTGTATCACAGCATCATTTAGTGGGTTTGTAGAAACTAAGAAACGATTTCATTTTGTAAAAACGGGCACAAGCATATTGTTGCTTTATTTGTTGCCATAGCTGTACCCCGAGGACTCCCAATTTATCACAAAAAAAAAATAAAAAATTTACTGGGACAACTTCTGTATTGGATGGAAATGAAGAAAGTCCAAACAATGTCGCAACTCGCAAAACCCGCAACAAGTACAGATTAATTGATAGATACAAGCAATTAACTTACTCCAATTTGAAGGGGCCCATCGCTTAGAAGTTGATGAAGAGGGATCTGAATGGGGAATTGACGAAGATTGTGGATTGGCATCTACATACTCTGTTTTAAGATTCTCTGCGTAACTAACGAGATTAGCATGCCCCAAAAGCTTGCTTCTGAGAACTGATGTTTCCTGTGAGGTGAGAACAGTTTAAAGAGGAGGAAATAGAGTTATTCAAGGGTATATTATTTCTATTAAAGAGAACTTGATGATTCTAGTTGACAAAAATTGTTGTACTAATTAACCATTTGTAGAAGATTAAATAAGCAGAGGTACATAACATGAAATTCCAATCCATTGTTGCATTAGGGGTTGGGATTAGCGACAGTTGTCAAAAAAGTAAACTGTTAACTCAGATTTACCAATGAACAGGAAAATTTTAAGATTTGAAGATGAAATGTCATCACAAATAGCAACTAGTTATCTGATAAAACTGGTGATCTATGAATACTGAATATGGCGTAAAAAGAATCAGCCCGCTTTACATTTTGCAACAAGTCATACGACAAATATGTGTGTGTGTGTGTGTGTAATGTGTATTCACTACACCATAAACTTCCATATTTGTAACAGATGATTATGAAGTTCAAGTATTCTATCAAAGATTCAAAATCCCTAATTACTGAGTTGATTCAAATAAAAGGCTGAATCTGTTAACATTAACAGAAGTGAGCAACAGAATTTTCCGGGAAAAACTTAAGTATACAAGTTCAGAGGTTTGTTGATGTAAAAGATACTTTGGAAAGGGAAGAAAATTTGGAAAGTCTCATTATTCCAACAAAAGAAATCCTTCCAATTGACTCTAAGGGTATGTTCTTTTTGGGCTTTGAGTAGGGTAGGTTTTAACTTTATAATGTAAGAGTTGTATTATTATATTATTTGTTTAGTGTGATTGTAGTAATTAGATGATTGTTATTATGAGAGAGAGAGAGAGAGAGAGAGTGCGTAAATTGGTATTGGATGGAGTAAAAATAATTGATCGACTTTATAGGTTATTTAGAGAGTTGTAGTATTAGGTTTTATAAAACCATATTTTAAAGCCCAAACTAGAATGAGTTTTAAATTCCAAAATCAAAATCCAGGTTTTTAAAACCCAAAGAAACATCACCTAAGAAGAGCAAGTCCTATTATGGCTGGAGAAAACGAGAAGTCCACATGCATGGGAACAAATGTTACAATGTAGAGCCACATAGATCACCAAACCTCACCTTGAATAATATCTACAATTATAATGAAGTTGTAAGCAAGTTAATATTCTAGTACTCACAGGTAAAGCGTGAAGCGTAAACAGAACATGCCCAAGAAAAACTGCATCCAAACTTGTAGGCCTGCATCGAGTGAAATAGTTTAGTCAGCATATTACCAAATCAGAAAAAAGATTTTTTGTTCTATTAATGGCAATCGTTCAAGTGTGTATAGTAAAAAAGAAGCACCTGTTTTCAAATAAAAAGGATTGTTCCCCTAATTTATCTGATAAAGCACCATATGACAGTGTTGCTCTATTGTATATCTGCAGAAAATAACAGCATCATAGCTTTTATTCCATCATAAGAGGGATAGAGTCATGCATATTAAATCAGGATATCAGTTTACGTATACTAGACTCAGAATATTAGTTAATGAGAAATAAACAGAAAGTACCTCCTCTTCTCTTCTTTCTACATTTTCTGATGTTATACCAAGTAGTTGCTTCACTATGTAGACTTGCTTATAGTACAAAAAATTTCCCAAGGGCCAAGGGAGATCGGAGTAATAAATTTTGTAAGCTGACTTGCCATCAGACCCCACCCAGAGTTCGTACAACACTGCATCATAAAGCCATGATTCGACCATCGCCATAATTGATACCCATTCAGGTATACCAAGGACCTCTGAGTCCAAATTAACAATACCGTCTTCCTTCAGTTTCTGAATGACCCCACCAGTCTCATTATTATAAGCTACATAATCACCAGTCTCGACGAACGGTATTTGAACTGGTTGAAATACAATGCATTTCACACAGAACAAACACAACATCAGATATTGACAACAATGGTTCAGGTAAAGTAAGATAAGAACTTAAAATAATATTATAAGTTCAAAAAAAATGTTAATAATAGAAAATCAATATTATATGTTAATATTAAAATTAGATTTTACTAGTATTTGTGTTTAAGATTTTATTTGGTATTATTTTATGTAGGATTTATGTTAGGTGTTATGAATAGATGAGGTTTACATTGTTATTAGGGAATTGATTTGAAATTTTGAGAAAATTGAGAGTTTTATCTCAATACACTAATTCGTTGATTCTAAAAATACATGGAAAAGTGATAAACTAGTGCTCTACATATTTATCTTCTTTATTGCATGCTCTTGCTACATTAGTTGGTATCAGAGACGGATGCACGGCATCCATTGGGGGGGCACGTGCCCCCACAACATTTTAGTTTTTTTTATGTTAACAAAGAGAATTACAATACGCCCAATTAGTGTTTCTTGGAGATATTACACTACAACGGAGTCTTGCTTTGACAAACCTCATATTTCTCACCATCCTCTAAATAAAGAATTAAGAATACAAGGAATCTAGATCAAATCAAATAATGTGTAAACTAAAATTCAATATTTTAAAAAAAATGTATGAACTGATGTATATTCGATAAGGATTTGGGGCTTACACTATTATATATAGAGTAGGTCTCGTGTGAGGCCATCTCATGTCATGAGACGGTGGGATGAGGTATAAATTGGGCATAACGTATTAACAATTTGATAGACATAAGTGCACTTTTTATGTCTCATGCTATGAGACGGTCTAACGCAAGTTTTTGCCTTATAATATAATTTTTTTTATTAAATAGTATTTTTCTCAAATATGTCCCCAGTTTTAACCTCAAATTTATTTTCAATTCTAAACTAGTGGTATTTTTTTACAATTAATAGTTTGTTTGCTAGTGTTGATAATGAGTCAATCATGCAGATGTTTCAGCTTATGTAAATGCTTCAATTGTAATAGGTTGGAGTTGTTATGTAGTGAAGAATTTCTTAATGTTTTTTTATATTGGTATTTGTTTTGTTCCCCCACCATTGAAAATTTTTGGATCAGTCCCTGGTTGGTGTCAGAGCCAAGCCAACAGCCAAGTTACGATTCTCAATGATCGTTCCGAGACTTCAACCGATTTATGATACTATTCATGATGATAATGATCATCACTTTCCATTATCTTTCCGAGGTCTGAGATGGGAAAACAAATGGTCCGCAGTTGACACTATAACAGCACAAATTATAGTTTGACTAAGTCCAAATGAGTATCACCTATCATAAAAATACAGAAGAACTTGTGACAAGCATGGCATGAACCGGCAACATAAAATACAGGTTTTGTTTTTTCCAAAAACCACATTGAAACTAATACAAAACCAAATTACAGCACACATAATACTAAATAATGTAGTACAGGACCCGATATCCCGACACTTCACCACAAATCTCCTAGGAGACTGTAACGCTCCACCTATCATTGTCAATGCATATAACCAGACTCATTTTTTAAAATTATTGTTGACCTAAAATATCTACAATTATTTGCTAGACCATGATAAATAATTAATTTCTTGATGTTTAACTATTTGAGTAAATGGAAACATCACTGTGCATTTTAATGTTTAGTATTCAGTGATAAAAATTATATGTATTGGAACAGAGAGTCTTGGGACGAACTGCTTTCACTCCAAAACTCCAGGTGCTTTATTATTTGCAAAGAACTGTATCAAGTGGTAAATAAGACAGAAGAGCCTCAAGGATAAACTTTAATAATAATCTTGACCAAACAATAGCATGAATATCGAATAAACAACTCAGATGCAGATCTCAATTGATGACTCATCAATTTTCCAAAAAATGATTGAGAAACTCCATGTTAAATCATCAATAATAGTCACAAAGATGATTGTTCTGGCCTATAGGACTCAGTGGATTGCAAAGTGATGAGGCTGGCCTTTACGAAAAACAGGTGGTGAAGCATACTCGGACCAAACCATATATAATGCCATATGCACAGACATTTGAGATGGGAAGAACATATTTAGAGAAAGATATTGATAAGCTTGTTAGACAAGAAATTTTTTTGATGCTAGAGATATTGGCAAACATTATAAGAGGGAAAACACATGGAAGATGTCAAATGAATATTATAAAAGAAATATCCCTTTTAAAAAGCACTGTGATTCAACAACACAGCTATGTATGGCAGAATTATCCCAGTGAGAAACACTTAAACAACGATAATAGCTATCTTTATGGGGTACGCAGCCGATTAGCTATTACAACAGAAGCGGCAGCATCGATCCAGTGAGATATTGCCATTTCTGTAGAAATAGCTAATCGGCTGTGTCCTCCACAACATTAGTTATTTCTGTTCTATTTTTGAATATACGAGTGTATTGTTGTTGAATCAATGCTTTTTGATAGGGATATTTCCTTTGAATGTATCTAACATCTTCCATGTGTTTTCCCTCTTATCATATTTGTATCTCTAGCATCAATAATATCTATTGGCTAACAAGTCTTCTTCGCCCCAAAATTTGGTTTATGAACAAATGTTGAAACAAAAAATTATTTTTGACAAAAAATAAACTCAAAATAAAACAAAAGAGAATCATAAACAAGAAAAGGGTGTTGTATTTAGGCCTGGGTTTAAGAAAAAAAATGGTAGGGAAAGAAAAAACTGAGAAACAACACAGCTGCCCCTATAAGCTAAGTTCTTTTCACCCTTTTTTTCTTTGTGAATCTTATCTCCGTTCCTGCGTTCTTTACTTGTAAGAATGAGAACTGGACTATTGGTTAACTGCTGCCTTTGCTACATTTGTTTTTTTTTTTTTTTTTTTGAGTAGTGTTTATTTCATGTTTACACTATGTTCTAATGTTCATTAGCTAACACTTGGGAATTATTATATGATTTTTATGTGGTACTGAACTATATTTTGTAGGACAATGTGTGTCAACTACATTATATTAAATATATAAGTGATGTTTAGTGAAAAAAGGACAAGAGGCACGCCTTAGTGCACCTTAACAACTATGCCAATATGGATTTCCTTCTACAATATGTGTTTGTTCTATGTCCAATGTTCACTATATTTACTTTACGCTGGACTAATAAGCTGTTCGTGATTGTGAAACCATTAATTAAAATGTGTGAAAACACTCCAACAATAACTTCAATTCAAAAAACATTACATGGATCAAAATCTTGTAATATTTTATTGTATCAGTTTCTAATTACATACAACTGTCTGCAGCCTTAAACACATCTAGACATATCTAATTGCATACAGAAAATTTTATCAAAGAATAATCCTTATCAAACGACATAGGAGACTTCTCGTTATCGATTTATATCCACCAAACAGCAAACTAGATTAGTCCTATGTTAGGTCAAATACCATGACTGAAGGCTGAGATTGAGAACACTTTTTTTTTTCTAATTAAAAAAGAAAGAAATGAGAGTGCAACAAAACAATCCATGAATGCATATAACAAAAAAGTAACCAGGACTGAAGGCTGAGATAATTGTAAGCTTTCTATATAACTATTCATTATCAAAGATATATCGGTTGCAAATATTAAGTTGTCTAACTTTTAGGTAGAAATACAAAAGAACAATAAATTTGATATTATATATAGCATTCATAGAATATTCAAGTTTAGAGCACGATTACGAAACACTCAAAACATAAAAGGAAAACAATAAAGCACCATAAACATTAAGAGCCTGCTCGATATTCTCAGAAGCAAATCAGCAACGAAATTTACAGAATGCTAAACAAATATTTTGAGAGAAAAGAGGAGTACCAGAATCAGGATGAATGAGATTGAATTCCAAGGAAAACGGGATCCTGGAAAATTTGAGATAAATGTAAACGGGGAGACAGCTAGGGCAAGCAGTAGGCAGCGAAAAACAAGGTTTTCTTGCTACAAGCGTCATTCTCTCTCTTCCCTCTCCGACATCTTCCATAGCTCCCACAGATTCAGTAATGTTGTTGGTAAACTTAATTTTGATTTTGGTTGAACAGAGAAAGAATGAACATGACGGTTAAACCCTAACTCGGCTTTTACTGGGCTCTCTATCTTTTTATTTTTATTTTGAAAACATATTCTAATAGGTTTCGAAAATCAAAATTAAGTTATTCGATAACTGGTTTGAGATAGTTATGTAAAAATTCGTTTGAACTCGATTTAAAATAAAAATCAATCAAATTTGAATATAATTTTATGTTCAAAATAGGCTAAAGTTCGACTTAAACGCAAACTTGATAACTAAAAAAAGATAAAACATGAGTAAAAATGTCAAACTACTCGAGTTCGACTCGTATTCGGCTCGATTAAAGCTCATTCGAACTTGACTCGAATAATTATCAAAAAGTTCAAACATGAATTTTAAAGCTTGATAATTATTTCAAACAAGTTTGAACACCAGTGCATTCGACTCGGCTCGACTCATTTACAACTCTAGTTCTTAAATATGAAATTTTATTTGGGATAAAGTAAATTTTAGACCCTAAGCTAAACAACAGCTCATTTGGCTAAGCTTATAAGCTCTTTAAAATGAGCAAATTTTGTATGAAAATAGTTCATGATAAACTTATTATAGAATTTTTTTATAGAATTAAATATTAGATCAAAAGTATCAAAAATTGAGATCAATAGTATTATATTTTAATTGTTGATTTTTTTACCCGAAATTTTATTACTCCTATCGAGATCTTTAATACTCTTGATTGAATATTTGATACTTTAAAACAGTTTCATGATAAGTTTATCATGAACAATTTTCATACAAAATTTTGTCATTTGAAACAGGCTATAAATTGTTTAAGAGTTTATAAGCACTCTCAAAAGTGTTTGGCAAAATAAGATGTATAACAATTTATAAGATCACAAAATAAGTTCCATACATCTTATTCTCAAATTATTTTTCTAACCACCCCCACGCCCAACCACTCTGACTCGCCCCACCATTCCTCTATCCCCATCACCGTTACCTCAACATAAAGAATAAAAAAATACTCTTTCAGCCCCCGAGCTTTCTTCCCATTTCTTTTTGTCGAATGGTTTAGGAAAATGTATTTGTTTATTAATATATGGTGGGCCACATGTTGACTTTTGAGATAAATGAATGAATAATGTTGAAAAGTTAATTGAATGAGTGACACTTTTGGTAATATTGTGTGACTTTGAAGGTTAAATTAGTTTATATGCAGTAAAGTGTTATTTTTGTCATTTATGGAATGAGAAGTTTAGTGGGGGGCAGCCCAAAAAGGAAAATGGGAAGTTTACTCAGTGACGGAGGGAGTACTAATTATTTTATATATTAAAATTTAAATTTAAAAAATATTCCTAATAAATTATAAAAAAAAATTATAAGTTGTATTAGTCAAACTCTTTAATTCTTGGTTAATATGAGGTAATAGGCTAGAATGAAATCAACATTCTTTGACTCATTCCATATTTTATATATTAAAATTTGGATGGGCTTGCTTGTTTTGGGATTCACCCAGATATAACTAGGACTTTCTGGTCCCCAACTCATTATAATTAGAGAAGTAACATTCAATTTTTATATCTCATTTTTCATTCACACCCAAGGATGAAAATATCGCGATATATCGTGGATATATCGCAAATTTTGAGATTGGGATACGGATATTGGGGTGCAATGTATTTTTTACAGCGTATCGCGGATATATCGTGAAATATCGCAAGTTATCGATATAGGTTCACTTGTATGTACAAAAATGAATGAGTGTCGGGAAATATCGCAAATATATCGCAAAATATCGCGGATATATAAAAATATCGCGATTTTTTTTGTGTTTATTATTTTTATGTTTATTTTTTTATGTGTTTATATGTTTATTATTTTTCTAAGTTGACTTGGCATTAAAGTGAGTATGTATAGAGTGAAATTGGTTCATATATGAATCACTTTACAATACTTTTTAGTGTAATCAATTAATACTCTTTAGTGTAATCAACTGATACGCTTTAGTTAAATAGATATTGTTCTTCGTACCCTTCAGTGAATACAATGAATACCCTCCAAAACTAATACTCCCTCCGTCCCACAAGTGTTTGCACCATAGTTTGGGCACAACTATTAAGACAAAAGTGTAACGAGTAGTGTTTTATGGGGTATAAAGTGAAGAAATTGGTTGAATTGAGTGTATTGTGGGCTCAAAAGGTAAAAAGTAATGGCAATTTTTGTAAATATATGAATATTGTGAGGGTGGAGTTTATAAAAATATTTCCTTTTATGGGTGTGCAAACAATTGTGGGACAGAAAAATAAGGAAAGTGTGCAAACAATTATGGGACGGAGGGAGTATCATTTAGTAAAAACAACTAATAGGTCATCAACTAATACCCGTTATCTAGGATTACTCCAATATAATGAGTTGGTGCCAATATTATTTGGACAAATATGACATTACATACTCTGTACTTGAACCTCATAGGCCATCATTTTGGTACTAAGTGTATTGTATCATGTAATATTCATAATCTTATACTATTGTATTATATTATGTACTAGATAAGACCTTGCGAATTTCGCGAGCTGAAAAAAAATTGTATGTATAAAAACTGATGATTTAAATATATTTTTGTATTTAAAAAAAATTACGAAAAAATATATATAATACATAATAAAATTAAAATATTATTTGATACTCCTTCCATTACAATTTAGATTATTCAAAACTATGGAAAAATAGTTTTACACTCTTAAAATTTCCAAACATCACTTATTTATCCCTCACTGAACTAATTTTTTCAATAATAGTTTAGCAATCTTTGAACTAAACTCCCTTCAATAAAGTAAAACTAACCAATATATCCTCAACGTTTGATATTGGTCCCTTGATATTTTTTTATAACAATTCGAAAAGTTACAGGACAAAATTATAACATGCATAATGTTTATATTGAATATCGCTAAATTGCATCACACCGTGAACATATAACTGGAAGTCCATATTGAATTTGTTTTAAATTGGTTCCTCGACATTTTTTTCTAGCAATTCAAAAAGTTACAACACAAAACTATAATATGCATAATGTTTTTAATGGATAAAGTTAAATTGCATCACACCATGAGTATATAATTAATTACACTATACATAGATCCAATTAGAAATGCAAAGGCAATAGTGATTTTTTTTTCTGCTTATGCATATATTTTTTTAATTTTTGTCAATTTAAGGTCCATAAGATAAATTAGATACAGTCAATAAAGAGCCTTAAAAGATACAAATATATCAATGAGAATAAGAAAGACATAAATTGACTAAAAAATCACACATTTTAAAACACTATATATCTACCTCAACACCAACTGGAAGTCCATAGTCAATATGTTTGATACTGGTCCTTCAACATTTTTTATTAGCAATTCTAAAAGTTACAGGACCAAACCACAATATGCATAATATTTTCAATGTGGAAAATTTTCAAGTATATTTTTAGGTAAAGTTTATCAAAAAAAAAAAAAAATTGAATGGAAGAATTTAAAGATATGCAACAAATTCAAACATAACATTTTGTATAGAACTAGGACAAGATATTGTAACAAATCAACTGGTTGTTTAGAATGAGAATTTAATAATAATAATCTATATCCGATAATGTAAACTTAAACAATCATTATTCCATGCAACCAAATAAAATAATACAAAAAAAAAAGTCATTTTGATATGAAATAAAGGTATTGTAACATACATGTAGAACTTGAAAAACATATAAGAGTCAAACCCTGGAAAGCTCAAGGTTTTCTACAATAGAGGAAAAAAGAGAAAAAAATATCATAAATGGTCATGTAATTTTGCCCGAGTCCAATTCGATCATTTATCTTCTTAATTTCTCAATTATGATCCTTTTGGTATAAAAAAAAGATCAATTTCGATGGAAATTTTAAAATATCGCCCATGATTTATATGTGCTCCAGTGGTACTGCTTATGTGGTGGTCCAAGTCAATAAATTAGATTCACGTCGCACTTCATTTGAATTAGATTAGGTTCATGTTAATAGAAGAAATCCTGTTTCCAGCTTATTTATACAAATGGAAAGTGAAGTGGATATTATTTATTGACTTAGAGCATCACGCGGGAACAAAAGACAAAACACGTGAAAATTTCAGGTGGAATAATTATAATAACACACACACTTATAACATTTAGTTTAATAAAACATTCATGCAGAACAATTTTAATATTTTTCTCAAAAGAAACAGGTGGAGTTATTCGTACACCCATTTTATTTTAAGAGATATGGTTTGTATTAATATAAGTACATTATAATCTGAAATACGAAAAATATAAAGATAACATACCTCTTCATCTATAAGAATTAATTCAAAAAATATTTTTCTCTATTTGAATCTTTAGAGAGTACTAACCAACATCTTGCAATTTTTACTTTAATTTTTTTATTCTAAGCATCAGAAATAATTTCTAACATAGATGAGTACGTATCCTACAAAATATTTAAATATGACCAATTATCAAATAGAAAATATATGCTTTTGATTAACATTAATACTTTAAATATTCAAATAATAAAATACAAATATGGTTCATATATTTTATACATGCAAAATTAGTTTAAAAATGAAAATTTTATCAAAATATAGATTTGATATTTTTTTTCATTTATTCTTAAGAAACTAAAAATCATCACAACCAAATGACAACTAAATTGAAGAAATCAAAATTGAAGAAGAAAATTCATAGTTAATAAATTGAACTAATTTGTAAGTTGTGGTTTCTTTAAAAGCTGAGGGAATGTATTGGGAGTATAAAGTATATTCTAACTATCTTATAGATACAATATGTGAGTAAAATTAGTTCTTCGACTGCAATATACTCCCTCCGATTCAAAATGATTGATGTTTTAGGGTAGATTTTTTGTTTCAAAATATTTGATGTTTTACATATTTTTCACATTACTTCTCCATTATACCCCTAATCAATTCAAAAAAAAAAAAAACTCATTCATATTGAAATTTACCTTTAATAAATTTATTAAGAGCTGTAATTAAGGAATTATGAGGGTATATTTGTCAATATACAGTTCTTAATTTCAACAACAAATGTTAAAACATCAATCTTTTTGAATCGGAGGGAGTAATATGTTAACAGTAAAAATAATTATATTGAATTAGAGAAAAAATTAATTACATTAACATAAATCACTATCATTACGATTATCAATAGCAAATGTTTAGAAACATTTAATTTGCAGGTACAATTAATATTTTGACTAATTTAATGTTTACCAATAATAAATTTATTTGCTTAAATTAGGGAAATATTAATTACATTTAAATCAATATTATTAGGATTAACAGTTATTACTCACCGTTAATTTTAGGTGCTTAATTTAAGTGATCATATGTATGAGAGTCAATTTTTTTAAAATAGCTTTAAATAAAATTTATTATCATTAATAAGTTATATATCAAATTAGGTTGAATTAATTCATACCCTATTTGCTAATGAATACAAACATGATCAAGCAAATTAATACACACAGACCAAGTGTTAACAGTGAATCTAAATTTAGGAATATTCAATTAATATAATATTTTTTATTGTATTTTAAAATAATTATAATTATCTTTAATATTATGACATTATCTTTAAGTGACTATTATAATGTTCATATAATTTGTTAAACATTCTTGATTAGATATTAGTAAATTAAAATAATTCGAATGAATGTACTATGACAATAGTTTTAAAAAAAAAACTTAGATACGTACATGAAACACTCATTTATACGGAAAAGTATGTGATAAGTTAGTCATTTAAATCCATAAAAGATTCATAACACAAACATAGTCTAGATAAAAATTGTGGAAAATTAAAATATATTTCAACCATGACATATAATACATTTACTGCATTTATGATATTTTCTTTAATGACACAAATTTTGCAACTAATTTAGGGATAACTTTTTGCATCTAAGACAATGTAAAATTCCATAAAAAAATCATTTCAAAGATAGTAATGAGATGTCATTTCTTTAAACTAAATTAGTAATTGCTTAAGATCATAAAAGAATAGTGTAAGGTAGATTAATTAGTAATATAATACATTGAAACATCTTCATATTAATTGAAATTTTATATTAAAGAATAATACATAATCGATTAAGATTAACACCATTAAATATAAAATTACACGATAGACAATATAACAATGAGATTACAATTTCATATTCGGAATTTGACTATTTTCCGACCATTAATATTATTGCAACCTAGAGTTAAAGTTACAGACATACATGAGGGAGAAGATGATAACTTGAGGTCGACATGATTAAGGTACAATATTCGTAAAAAAATCATGGCAATCAAGAACGAAGTCTCTGAGATTTAAAAAGCTTGACAATGGAGACCAAAAAACCCTAAAAATATCCGCATCAGAAAAAGTGTAAGCACAAGAAGAATACGAAGTCTATGAAATTTAGTACACTTGATGATCTGCACGTTGAGTTGCACGATCCGGAGCCTACAAATTTCATAAATCTAGTTAATCTGCATCAAAACATAAATAATATATTAGAACAAAAGAGAAAATTTGAGAAAGATGATGGTAAAAAAATATTAAATCTGAGATATTCACAAAAATTGAAAAAATGCACGATGACTTACATGATCCGAAACATGAGAGATTCACACATCTTGTTAATCTGTGGTAGAGAAATCGAGAAAGATGATGAAAAATGTGTAGGAGGATAATGCAATCTATAGGGGAAAAAAATAAAATGGACGGCTAAGATTGATGAAGAGAATGTACGGTCAAGAGGAAAAATAAAAATCTAAGGTAATTTATATACACAAATATGCATATAAACATGCACATGCATATAATACAAATGTGTTTATAGAATGTCAAATTAAATTTAATGAAATATTATTGTAATGTCAAATTAAATTTAATGAAACATTATTGTAATGAAATAAAAAAGCACCTACCAAAAAACCTTATTATACTATATTTTCAAACCTCTCCAAAATGATGTGTCAACACCACCTTATTCTTAGGGTGATGTGGCATGTCCAAAATCTCTCTATTTCAAAATACAGAATTCTCATTAAAAGTTATTTTAGGCATGGTTTAATTTTTACTAAGACTTAATCTACACCATATATTTTACACTTTTAATCTCAACCATACATTTCATTTTATATTTTCTATAAATGTCAAATCTCTCTTTAGTTTCATTCTAAATCACAACCCTAATTCTCATCTCTTCTCTTCATTTTCTCATTTGTTGTGTACTATGTGAAGAAATATGATTTTATTTTTTGTTCGTTTGTTTGGATTATTTCTGTAATTTTTTGTGTAGATCATCATCCCTCTTTTTTTGCCGGTAAATAAATTTATTATGCACATGGAGATGATTAGGCACACATTATAAGAAAATTATATGTGCATCTTGAAGATAATTCGAACGTATTCAGAAATTATTTGTAAGTTTCTAAAGTATATTTATATTCATATCTTTACATTTGTGTTTTTTTAGAATCCACCATCAATAATTTTTTCTCTTTCAATAAGAAAATTCTCTCATCACACATCTACGATTTTGATCCAACTATTATTCTTTCCCGAATAAGGTGTGCGTTATTGTTTTATATTTTTTCTTTTTGTATTGCAGGTAACCTAAAAGTGATGTAGAGACATTTTTTCATGGTCGAACGATATCTCTTCTTAGATATTTTTGGAAGTTATTTTTGTAAAATATTGATAGATGTGAAATTTTTGTAGGAGAAAAATAAAATATTTTAGAAAAGATATTGTTACCAAAATGATGTATAATACCAAAAATATTCTGCCATCAAATATAATATATTGCCTTCAATAATAGATTGTAATAAAAAAGTTTATTTTTGTATAAAATTATATGGCCAAAATAGACTATTAAACTGAAAGATATATATATTTTTTCTATACTAGGATATCGATTTTTCTTTAATATTTTTTAACATAAAAATATTAAAAAAATATTGTAATTTATAAATAAGTAAAAAACTGTTATTTCTTATATAATTAATTTATATATTTTTTCTTAAAATATGTGGAATAAATTTTTTATGGATTGAAAATTATACTGTTGGGAAAAAAAGGACATTAAATTTATTTACTAACAATTTCAGTACTATAACTTTTAAAGTATCTTACTCTAAAATAAAATAAATCTGAGTATATTTTAATCAATGAAAACATAACATTTACCTAAAATATGAAATATTATTTTAAATATTATATTAGTGCAAGTTGATTTTTTTCACGGTTGATTTCTCTTCTAAAATATTTTTGGAAGTTATTTTAACAAAATATTGATAGATGTGAAATTTATACTCTTTTATAGTCTAGGATTTCAATTTTTCTTTTATATTGTTTTAACATACAAATATTAAAATACTTTTTTCGAACAATTTTTTTTCTTAGATATTTTTAGAATTTATTTTTGCAAAATATAGATAGATGTAAAAGTTGCAGAAGGGAATTGAAATTTTTCAGAAAAGATATTGTCACCGAGATAGCATATAATTCTCAAATAATATTGCCACCAAATGAATACCCTACCTTCAATAATAGATTGTAACACAATTTTTTATTTTGGATAAAATTCTACCTGCAAAATAGAATTTGAAACGGTAAAATATAGATATTATTTTGTAGAGTAGGATTTCAATTTTTTTTAACAATTGATTTTTTTTTAACTTTTTTTACTTTCAAAATATCTATATGTAAATTGAATTAAAAAAAAAGACTAAGATTAATACTTAAACACAATTTTTATTGTTGAATTGTGTTATAAATACCAACACATTAATCAATTGTTCCCACAAAAACATCTACACAATATTTAATTTAACTATGACATCATTTTTGTCAAATGTTACCTTTAGATTCGAAATGTGTGATTCTATCTGCAGATTTAAACTTTTGTGTTCGATTGTTATTGTATCTTCATACCATGGGGAAAAACTGGGTATGTAAGTATACAACAACTGTAATTTTAAGTAATATTTAATGTGAGTCTGAATGTACAATTTTAATATTATATCAAAATTACAAGATATTTAAAAAAAAAGTTAATGTCTATAATTTGAAATAATAATAATAGTTTTTTTTCCAATCCGCGAAATTCGCGGGGATACACACTTGTAAATTATAATTCCAAAATCTATAAACAAACATGGCAAGTGATTTTAATAATTGAATTTATAGGAATTTATTGAAAAAAAAGGTTACAAAACCAAGGGATGAGATCAAAAGAAAAATAGATTAAAGGTTAGGATCGAAATTAAAACCATGGACAAAGGAGGATGGAGAAAATACAAAAGAGAGGCAAAACAAAGTGCCATCTAGGCTAAAAATGTTTCTTCTATATAGTATTATGGATTTATATATTGTATTGTATTGTATAGTATTAAATATTATATTTTCAAAAAAAAAAAAAATTACGCTGAACAGTGTTTATATAGTCTATTATCTATATGCCTACTTTAAACATTTAATTTTATAGTGATTTTAAATGGAATATATGCATAATATCATATTATAATACTCCTTAAAATTTCATGTTAAATTTGCAAAATTTTAATAAAGTTTCCATCTTTTTTTCAAAAAACTTGCGATATCGATATATCTATCGATATATCCGTAAATTTAAGGTTGCGATATTACCTGCGATAGCGATATTTTCATCCTTGTTCACACCTATAAATACCTATAAAACTCATCATTACTCACATATTACTTTTCTCTCACTCAATCATTACCCACATATCACTTTTGTCTCACTTATAAGTGGTGCTATTTGAAAACCGAATGGATTGATGGGATGGATGAGACATGATGATTTTTATGGTAATGATGAGATGAGGATAATATTAATTGTCTAGTTGTTTTATTTACTCTAGTTATTTATTTATTTATTTACTCTAATTATTTTACAAAAAATATTAGTACAATGTTTAGAGTGATGATGGGATGATGCTATTTTTATTTATTTATTTACTCTAATTATTTTACAAAAAATGTTAGTTGTTTCATTCAAAAGTATTAATTGTTTAGAGAAACTATTTTTTTAATATTACAAAAATATTAGTTATTTAATTCAAATGCATTAGTTGTGAAGAAGGGCAAATATACACAATTCTAACAAAAATACACTCATTACATATTTTTCATTACAGGGAAAAAAATACACTCATTACATGAAGAAATTTTTGTAATGTATTTGTGGTAAGAAAAAATTATTCAGAAAAAATATTCTCATTGGATATTGGTAAGAAAAAATATTTGTGGTTTTATTATATTTTTTGTAATGTATTTTAATTATGCAGATAGTAACTATTACTTTTATTTCATTTGCACATGAGATTCGACTATCATCCAGTGTCATGGCTATTGGACTATTGGATCAAAAGAAGACACCCATCCGCATATGGTTTAGAGTTACAAATTAAAGATCAGATAGATATATACAATTATTTACACAACGATAATGCACAGAGACGTAAAGATAAACGTGAGACTGACAAAGAGGCCAAAAAACAGGCCCAAAAATCAGTTTTTCTTTTTTATTTTATGAATGAGTGTATTTTTTTCCTGTAATGAAAAATATGTAATGAGTGTATTTTTGTTAGAATTGTGTATATTTGTCCTTCTTCACAACTAATACTTTTGCAATATTAAAAAAATAGTTACTCTAAACAATTAATACTTTTGAATGAAACAACTAATATTTTTTGTATAATAATTAGAGTAAATAAATAAAGGAAAATAACATCATCACATCATCACCCTAAACATTGTACTAATATTTTTTGTAAAATAATTAGAGTAAATAAATAAATAATTAGAGTAAATAAAACAACTAAACAATTAATATTTTCCAATAGTTATCTTCTCACCATCGCCCTAAAAATCATCATGTCTCATCTTTCCAATCCCATCAATCCCTTCGGTGTGCAATCCCTCTCATCCCATCAATCCTTTCGGTGTGCAAATAGCACTAGTGTTCACTCACACTCTCTTTTTTACTCTTCTCTTGCACATTCTACTTTATTCTTACACATGATTTGATATAGAGTAAAATCTCTTCCTACCAAAATCTCAAAACAAACACATATTTTTATTATCATCAAAGACTTTACATCTTATGAATGTAAAATCAAGACTTCACACGCGCACATAAATTCCAAAACAAACAAGCCCTAACGATTATCTCAACTTTGTTCCATTCCAAATTGCATAATCATCCTTACCGTAAAAAAAAATTACATAATCATCTCCGTACAGACGCCGCTAAGCCAACCAATAATTTGAAAAAAAAATACCCACCATCATATTACGTTTCAATTGCATCATTTAAAATGTTGTTCATGTGAATTGCTTAGCAACAAAGTAAGAGGCATGCCTATACTCATACATGAACTAAATTTAAAATATAAAGAAGCCACACCCTGCTAAACTTTTCATTATGTAAAATTCATACCATAATATTCACTTTGTAATATCATTACTCACATATACTAATATTTTACATTGTAATATTATTTTATAAACTAGTAGTTCGCATGTGCGTTGTACGATATGTAAATTTAGAATAAATATCGTACAATGCATGTTTGATTTTCTTTTTGCTCATTTTTATTTTCCCATTTCGATAAGATGCATGCCTTGTGAACATGTTTTCTTTTATTGTATATGAAGTTGGAAAAATATATTGTTTACTTGCAATATTTTAAATACTTCCATACATACTATGTCGATTATTGTTTTTTTATGTTGTTGACATCATTATTGCTTATCAAATTTTTCGACATTCTCACTTGAATCACGACAATGTATAAGTTGTTCATAACTGACAACTGATATATTTAAGAGAAGTTCAATGTTCTTAAGCATATACCTTTTTTTAATGGTCATAGAATAAGAGACGATCATGAGGAATTCGTTGCTTCTGAAATTTGCAAGATAGTGTAGTATTTGATGGAATCAACATCATTTGTCCCGTGGTGGTTCCAGTTAGAATTTCCGCTTCAAGACATCACAACCAATATAATGTGATTGCACAATTAAATCAAGTGGTCTACATTCCGCAACAATAAGTAACCACATCCACACTTCCACAGTATCCAACAAAATCATGTGTTTTTTGAACTATTTAAGTATGGTCTATTAAGAAATACTCACTCGGTCACTCCTATTCAAAATAAGTATTGTTCTGTGTTTTTAAATCTTTTCATAATAATTGTCATTCCATACTTTTTTCACTCTATTATTCCATATATACCCTTATTATTTAATTACACCATCGTTTAATATCAATTTTCATCTAAAATGAGCACATGCCCACCGGTGGGCATAATATTATATACTCACCGCAAATGTGTTAATGACACATAAGCAGAGGGCTCACTATTATTTTAATTAATTGTTTATATCTGCTTATGTGTCATTAACACATCCACGGTGGGTATATAATATTATGTCCACCGGTGGGGCATGTGATCAATTCCGCAATTTTCACATCTACATTGATCGATTCTTCTTCAACTTTCACTCTTATCGTGGAGTATGTATCTCCAACTATGTTATAATATATAGGAGTACTCATAATATTTGATCGAGAGAGTGACATTAGTGCTTATTTGATCAAATTATAAATTTCTCATTCTTTATAAAAAAAACTAACGTCTTTTGGGTAGAGTATACTTGAATTGAATTATTCGTTCTTTCATAAATCTCTGTTGCAGATAGAGAGTTCTCAAATTATTTATTAGGTGCACCATTTTTTCACGGAAGATAGTGAAAATATTCTCCCAAAATATCTCAACTAAAAATATTTAATTAACAATTATTATTAACTAAGGGCACCTTTGACAAAAAGAAAAAAAAAAACTTTAATTTCTAAGACAATTAAAGAACGACACTTATTTTGAATAGAAGTAAGTAATTTTTCTTTTTAATAAATAAACATGTTTTTAAAGTAAAAGCAATACATTTTTTTGGTTTATAAGATGTCATATCTCTTTTACTATGGTTTTGGTATCCCTCTATATACTAATAGGGAGTTTTATTTGCTTATGTGTCAAATTTTAGTGAGTTTTGCTTATGTGTCATATATTGGTGAGTTTTGCTTATGTGTTAATTTTGATGTGTTTGCTTATGTATCAATATTTTTGTGTTTTTTAATGACACGTGTTGTCACATTATGAAGTCAATACACATATATTGAAGTTTTTTTTTTTTTTTTGAGTTTGTGTATGAAGTGGTTAATATCATCTTAACATTAGATACTAATTTTTCTAAAAAAATGTATTAGTAAGGATTCGAAACTTGGACCTCTTGTATAATAAATAATAAACTTACCAACTAAATCAATACATAACTTCATGCATATTTTGGAAAACTATTATATTTAACATTTGTCTATCAAAGTGTATTAGATATTTTTCCACGTGATCTATATAATAATTAACATACTTACCAACTAACTGTTGTAGCCATTTCGTGTCACAGGTCGACACCGACCTAAAACAAGCCGGAGTGACAAAACAACCGCGTCCGTGACGGCACCGATCTGGTCGGACGGTTTCCGGCCTCCATGGGTTCTGACCCCATTTTCCGACCTAAAAAACGAGGTCGGAAACAAGCTTAAACACTTATCTACCTTGATCAAGATACAGGACAAAGGGGTCGGGACCGGACCGGTCCGACCTCGACCATGTAAAACTAATAGATGTCGCTGGGGCACGGCCAATGTTCAGGAGGGCTTCCCGACCTCAAGACCAACCAAGAGGACCGACCTCCGACCTTAAAGCATCTCTGACCTACGAAAGGGAAACAGAGCACGTGATAGAATCTGGCGAGATCTTCCCCCAAGAGGAAAAGAGTCGTCTCCGTACTCAGTGACAGAGAGAATATTCCATCCAAATATAGAAAAAAGTCAGAGAATCGTCCTTTTCGGACACGTGTCAACGCGCCAGTGGTCGACCGCCGGCAGACTGTGGCATACGGACACCCGCGCGTCCTCAGAGGCTGGAGGCATTAAATGCCTCTGTCCCCTGAGAGGTCGGAAATGACATTTGTACCCCTGTATGGAGAAAACTATAAATAGTCCCACATTTGTAACAAGAAAAGGAGTTCAACACATTCAATCAAAGCAATATAATTCTCGTTTAAGTCCAGGGACTAAAAACCCCTGGCAATTATTGGTGTTCTTGCATTTAGTTCATCATCTTTATTATCATTCTTCATCACAATCATTCATTTAGCATTGATGAATCCAATCATTTGCTGTTTTTACCAAAGCTCTCATAAATAGCCATTAATTCCCAGCCTTATTTATTTGGTAAACAACACTAACCAATACATAACTACCCTACATATTTTAGAAAATTATTTTATTTAAATTTTGTCTATGTATTGCAAATTGACGGGTGAAGACTTTCAAGGAGAATTTTAAAATTATACCTGGTGTGTGTGTTTTTTCTAAATCCTATTTTCTAAATAAATTGTATTATATAACATTATAATATTGAATAATGTGATGATGTGTTAATAAAATATAAATTTTTTAATTAATTTTGCGAACAACCCAAGTAAAACGCGGGGTACTTATCTAGTATATGTATATATCATTACTTATGCGAAAATATCAAAGTTGGACTACTTTAAGTAACGTCTATTAATAAGCCTTTTTTGGCGGGGGTTTGAATAAATATATTTTTATATATAAAAAGCAATACCTTTTTTTTCGTGCAACTGGTTTGTATTTTAAACTTACATTTAAATAATATTTGTTATTTTATTATGTTTTAGCTTGACAATATCAATTGTTTCAGTAATTGATATTCATTTTGTACTATAAATCAATAACTATGGAGCAGTTTCAAGGTAAAGTTGTATTGTATAAAACAAACTCTTTATGCAAGTATGTTTTTATTCATGTTGTAATTTATTTGTAAATTCTTTCTAAAGGAATATATGTAATTTATGACTTTTATAAGGATGTCATAGTTTCCTTTAATATCGTAGTTTAGGTTTTGACTATTAGGCATATTCGAAAATGATCATATGTATATATAGACACAAACTTATATGTTCACCGTGAATGTGATAATGACATATAATCAAACTTAAATAATCAATTAAACTTTGTGGTGGACATATAAATTGTACACATGATCAGTCATGTACACTTATTATGCTTTTATTCTTTCCTCTTATACAACAGTTTGGTAGACTAATATTATGTTTCTTCCGCTCGTGATATAGTAATCTGGTGCTAAATTATTGTTTGCCTTTTAATATTATATCAACATTATACTTCCCATCTTACTTGGTAACCCCTACAAATGTGTTCAATTATGCACAATGCTATCCTCTGATCTTCTCAATTCTTTGTCACGGTTACTTTCATCTTTTCATATCCCCTTCCCACTCCGAGTCGCTACCGGTATCTCTTGTTGTCACTTCTCCAATTCCGTCACTGCCACCGCTAAGCTTGCCTTCAGCTTCACAACCCTTCGTTGCCAATAAAATGACCTCATCGTTATCGCGGCCAGCTCTTCCTCCGCCTCACCTTCATAGTCGCACACCTTTGACCCTTCACCGTCGCGCGCCTAGGCTCTCGCAATTAGGGGTATTTTTGGGGGACATAACTATGAAATTCGATTTCCTTGCTATTAGTTAACATTTACAACTTTGGACATTTTTTTCTTAATTTCAATGTTTTAATTTGGATAGTTTTGCAAATTTATGATCTATATGTGTCTTACATTTCTTTTTGCGTCTTCAATTTTCTTCTCATGCTTCTACAATTATCTGCAGAAACTGAATGCAATGAAAGAAATTGAAATTAAGATAATTGGTTTCTGGGATGCAATATGATTTTAATTTATAATTGAATTGATTTCTAGGCTGTAATATTAATTTTTGCACTATGATTTTTGTATTTTTGGGCTACAACAGTTGAGGATTTGCAATTTTCTGCAGTCATTGATTATTATTGAAAGAAATTGAAATGAAGATAATTGATTTTGAGACTGCAATTTGATTATTGTATAACTGCAGCATTGAATTAATCTCAATTTAATTGAAGAATTGAATCAGGCGGTTTCTTTTGTTGAATAATAGAGTGTATTATAATTATATTACAATTTTAATTACAGATTAATGACATATGATACAAATTTAGTAAACAGTTTCTTTAGGCTGAAAAATGTTACTATATTTAGTATAACATTTTGTTATATATAAGTATAAATGTATTAATATTTTTAAAAGAATATTATGGTATTACTGAATATTATATAACGATATAAATATTATGTTATAAACATGCTTCATATGAGAGTTTGTGAAAATAAAATAAAAATACACAACCGACAAAGTGTGTGCTCCTATGTAGGTCTCAGGTTCGAGAACTATAAAGTGCGATCAATTCTTAAGATAAAATAACCCATACAAAACTTAACTTTGATTTAAAATGAGCCCCTCATTAGTGGTAGAGAGTTATGGATTCTGAGATTAGTCGACCCATAGACCGAATATTGAGTATAAAAAAATTATTTTAATTAAGCCAAATTTTGTATGCATCTAGTGTATATGCAACTCAAATGCTTTTCTCTAAACAATTATGAATATTTTTACTAAATAGTTTTTAATTATTGTACTAACTGTACTTACCCCCGCGAATTTCATGGACTGGAAAGAAATTTGTTATTCTTATTTTAAATTATAAATATTAATTTTTTTAAATATCTTGTAATTTCGATATAATACTAAAATTGTAATTATAATTCAACAAACAATAAAAAAATATTAAACATGAATAAAAAGAAACTTTGAAAAATATTAACTAATTCACACATTCAATCTCAAATTAATATAACACAATATTACTTAAAATTATATTTGTTGTATTGTTGCATGTCCAATTTTCTCCGGTATGAAGACACAATAACAATCGAACACAAAAATTTAACTCTAAAGATAGAATCACACATTTCAAATCTAAAGGTAACATTTGACAAAAAAGATGTCATAATTAAAATAAAATATTGTGTAGATGTTTGTGTGGGAACAATTAATGTATTGGTATTTATAATACACAATTCAACAATAAAAATTGACGTTAAGCGTCAATCTTAGTTTTTTTTTTTTTTAAATCAATTTCCCTCCTAGACAATTCATATATACAGATATTTTGCAAAAAAAAAAAATCATAATTGTTAAAAAAATTAAAATCCTGCTCTACAAAACAATATTTATATTTTACAGTTTCAAATTCTATTTTGCAGGTAGAATTTTATCTAAAAATAAATAAAATTGTGTTACAATCTATTATTGATGGTAAGATATTATATTTGGTGTAAATGTTTTTTAGGAATCATATGCTATCATAGTACCAATATCTTTTCTGAAATATTTGAATTCTCTCCTACAAATTTCACATCTATCAATATTTTGCAAAAATAAATTCCAAAAATACCTAAAAGAAATCGTTCAACCGTGAAAAAAGATATGATTGTATTAATTTAATGTTTAAAATAATATGTTGTATATTACGTAAATATTTTATTTTCATTGATTAAAATATATTCAAATTTATTATATTTTAGCGTAATTTTTTTTAAAATTATAATACTTGAATCGTTAGTAAAGAAACTTAATGTCCTTTTTTTTTTACCTACACTATAATTTTTTAACCATAAAAAATTTATTCCACATATTATATATATATATATATATATATATATATTAATTATATAACATATAACAACCTTTTACTTATTTATCATTTACAATATTATTTTGATATTTGTATGTTAAAACAATATAAAAGAAAATTTGAAATCGTAGTCTAGAAAAAAAAATATGTACTTTAAAGTTTAATAGTCTATTTTGGTGGTATAATTTTATCCAAAAATAAACCTTTGTATTACAATATATTATTGAAGGCAAAATATTATATTTGCTATCATACACTATTTCGGCGATAATATATTTTCTGAAATATTTCAATTCCCTCCTACAAATTTCACATCTATCAATAATTTACAAAAATAACTTTAAAAAAATATCTAAGAAGATAAATCGTTAAACTGTGAAAAAATATATGATAGTATTAATATAATGTTTAAAATAATATTCTTTATTTTAGGTAAATATTTTGTTTATTGATGACAATATATTTTATTTGCTGGCAAGATTTTTTGGTATAATACACTATTTTTGTGACAATATTTTTTCCAAACTATTTCAATTCCCTCCTATAATTTTTTTATATTTATCTATATTTTGCAAAAATAACTTCCAAAATATATAAGAAGCGAAATCGTTCAACCCTAAAAAAGGATTTGTTTGCATTGATATAATGTTTAAAATAATATTTCATATTATTCAGATTTATTGTAATTTAGTGTAAGGTACTTTTTAAAGTTATATTACTTAAGTTGTTAGTAAAAAAACTTAATGTCCTTTTTTTTTGCCAACACTATAATTTCTAATCCATAAAAAATTTATTCCACACATGTTAAGAAAAAATATATACATTACTTATATAAGATATAACAACTTTTTTACTTATTCATCAATTACAATACTCTCTTAATATTTGTATGTTAAAAAAATATAAAAGAAAAATTGAAATCCTAATCTAGAAAAAAATATTTGTAATTTGCAGATTAATAATCTATTTTGGCCGTATAGTTTTATCAAAGAATAAACTTTAGTATTACAATCTATTATTGAAGGCAATGAATTTTATTTGGTTGCATTTTTTTTTGGTATCATACACTATTTCGGTAAAAATATCTTTTCCAAAGTATTTCGAATTCCCTCTTAAAGTTTTCGCATATATCAATATGTTGCAAAAAATATATCCTAAAAAAAAAGCATTCAAATGTGAAAAAAGAATTGTTTGCAATAATTTATTGTTTAAAAGAATATTTCATATTATACGTAAATATTTTATTTTCATTTATTAAATTTTATTCAGATTTATAGTATACTATAGAGAAATAACAACTTAATAATAAAAAAAACTATACATTTTACAGATAAATAATTCTTAAAAAATTAAATAAAAAATCTCCATCCGCCGATTTCCAAATTATCCCGATAAACTGGAGTCTTGAGAATGTTTCTGGTATGGTGGTGTTTCGTGTTGAGATCGACATACCAAGGATTTATTCATATCTATGTAAGGAAAAAAGATGATTCAATTAAATTAAAAAAATTGATCTTTTACCCTATGTGGCGGCGTGCGGTGTTCCGATTCGATTCGAGGCTGCGATGGTCCGATGATGTTTCAGGGAGAAGATTTATAAGAAGGTGGCGCTTTCTAAATAACCTGACAGAAGAGGAATGACGGCGTGAGAGAAGAAGAAAGGAGAAAATATAAGTATTATACCTATAAAGAAAAATTAAGGAGCGGTGGTCTGATACGATAGACAATGAATAAGAAAATGAAGATGATTAGAGTTGTAAATCAGAATGAAAACAAAGTATAAAATATTTGCTGTAGATTAAGTCTTAATTTAATTTAAAACATGTCTAAAATAACTTTTAAGGAGAATGCAGTATTTTGAAATAAAATGATCTGAGAGCTACCACATCAGTCTAAAAATAAGGTGGTGTTGACACATCATATTGTAGAGATTTGAAAATATAGTAAACTAGTGCTAAACCCGCGATTATCGCGGAGTTATACATAAATATAATAAAAAAATTTAAGTTTTATAAATGTTGTTACTATTATTATTTTATTTATTTAATATTTTTATTTTACTTTTAAAAATGTTAGTTAATAATAAATAATTCTATTCCAATGACAATAAACTATAAATTCATAACATTTATTATTAACTAAATGTTTAGAAAACAATGCTTATAAATTGAGGAAAATCTCCCTATAAACAACATTAGTTGCGTATTTGGAAGGATTTATTTTAGAATCAAGTGACAAAATCTTCAGTTCTCTACTCGATCTAACTCTGGATACTGCAACATAAAGTTGACTATGAGTGAAAAATAGGCTTGGAAAGATACAATTCAATAATAGAAAGTGATTGCACTTGACTTTTATTTATTGTCATGGCAAAAAACAGTAGCATTGGAAATTGTCGTCTTGTAAATTTCACTAGCATTGTAGGATCGGAATTTGTCAATGTCATTCATGAGATGAAAACTTTATTTCCAATATTCCTTCCAGGTATTATTTCAGCCATGAGAATGTGGTTGCCAAGTTTGATGACCATCAATCTTGTTCCATTGCACAAACCGGATTTGTGATCAATATTTCTTAATAACACAATAGACACTCATTCTTTCAATATAAGACAGTGATTTTTTATTCCGAAACACCTAACAGAATTAAAAAAATTCAACTATAACCATCTGTCCATTACCTCCTTCTCGAAATTCAGAGGCACAAACACCATCTGAGCTTAAGTATACTTTTTTTATCACCCGGAATCATTGATAGAATCTTAGACTCCACATCTCGATGAGTAGAAGTATTTATGTGTCCTTAAATTATCAATCAAGGATCGATAAATACTTTCGATAATAGATGCAACTGGATCAACGACATCATTAATCAAATTATCTTTCGGAATCTCAATCTCAGTGACACCATCTTGCCTATTTCCAATTTGTCCATCACCAACTTCCAAAATCCACCTTGAGAAGTTAACAATATCATCCTCATTTGAGGACGTATTGGGATCAGAACTTTGTAATCTCATGTTCTTTGTCAATCTTAAAACCTTAAAATTTAAAACAAATAGGATGTATTTAGTTTTTCAATAATAATTTTTAAAAAATATAATTATTTAATAAAAGATGCATAAATACCTTGCAATGATCCCACAAATATGAAGCATTGATAATTGAGTGCACAATATCATCTCAGCTTCCTCTTGGTATAACATGAAGTATATGTCTGAAATCTCCTCCGAGCATAACGATTTTACCACCAAAAGACATATCGCTCATCGTTTCATCTGGAGATCTAACAACATCCCTCAAGATTCATCCAAAGTTTCAAAGTTAAATTTGGTAATCATTGGTGCCTCATCCAATATAATAAGTTTTGTCTTCAATAATAATTCTGACAAATATGTCCCCGACTTTATGTTACACGTGGAGGTCTCATTAATATTAAGGGGTATATCAAATCTTGAATGAGCAGCATGTCCGCTTGGTAAAGTAGAGATGTTATTCCACTCGATGTAACATTAAGAACAATATTGCCTTCCAAACTTATTGCTGTGGAGATCGTTCTCCAAATGAATGTCTTTTCAGTTCCATCATATCCATATAAAAAGAAGACTCTTCCTTTTCGCAACCAAACAACCTCAAGTATTTCTCTAACCACAGGTTTTTGTTTTTGAGTTAGAGTTGAACTTAACTTGACTTATTCTTCTACTTGTCTAGACCGATAGTAATTCAATTCTTAATGAATGAGTTTATTTACTACATCATTCTCAAACTCAAAATCTGGTACTGGCATTGATGCAAATCTACTCAAAGTGGATCCATTCATTTGCAGTAGCTTCTCATTTTCAATTAAAGCCAAGTTTTTCAACTCTTCACTATTCAGCTGTAAATCTAAACAACAACAAAAAAAATTAGTAAACAATATAAAAGTAAAATATTTTAATTATCTAAATTAATTATTTATTTAAGTAATTTTATACCTGGAACATTCAATGTTCGTATTCTTTTATAGAATATATCATTCGACATACGCTCTCATGTCTTTTCAAATACAGTTTCTGGAGAGTTAATTAAAGATGATATGAGAAGAATAGATAGTAAGTTCCTTACGTAATGAGCACTTGCACAATAACTTGTCTCTACTATCCCATCAATGTACTCAAAATCATCATCCATCAATCTCATCGGGTAGCAAGCATCCTTAAAGGTATCATAGACAGTATCACATCGGTTCGTATCATCTCATAAGATGTTGATCCCTTACTATAAGGCAGTAAGAGATACAAAAAATATTCTTCACCAGCCCTCGGTAGAACAATGTATAATCTTCCCAAAGAAAATCTACTGCTTTTTCTTCTTTCTTACTGATGTCTTTTTTCTATCCCAAACATACATCGATGTAAATTCCACATAAGTCAGCTTATTTGCATCCTCATCATCAGTTTTATTTTTATCCATCCACGCCAAGAACATTGATTTACATGATATTGGTCTTTCGAGTACATCATTAATGTAATCTTCATCTCGAAAAATAACTTTATGTCGATTAGGAAGATGGAAATCCAATCTCATAACCGGTGGGAACCTATAATGTATATCGTACTGAAAGGTTCCCCAAACTACCTCACACGGAGATATGTACCTGTAGTTTATTAAATTTTTCATTTCGTCTTTTGATTTCGATTCACCTTTAGTGGCCCCTTCTTTCTCTACAGAGTAGTAACCCTATCAGCTCCTTTATTGATAAACTCAAACAAATACTTGATGGATTTATGCCTATTACACCACCTAACATTTATATGATCTTGATATCTTCGCAACAGTATTGGATTAAAAAACTCAAGTGTTTTATTTTAAAGTAACTCCTATTGTTACTGAAAAATGCATTTAATAGGGGGTAACTTTTCAGCAATAACAGATGTGACATTTAAATAAGAAATAATTACAAATAGGTTCTACTCTAACCCTTAAATTAAAGTTTGGTTCTAAACTTTTTTAAAATTACAACATGGTGCAAAATATGGGACCCACTAAAATAAAATTAAATTTTTAAAACCCTCCCCAAAAACCAGCCACAAAACCCCCCACCCCCACCACACAAATATCTCTTCTCTCCCTCTCTCTCGTTATTTCACCCTTCTCTCTTCCCACACGCACACTTTTTCTCCCCCCCAACATTGTCTCTCTCTCTCGCTAAACACGGCGGCGAGGATGGCCGGCCTTCACAAGCCACCATTGCTGCACAATCTCTCTCTCCCACAAGCCGCCGCCTCAATCGTTCTGTCGACTCTAAGGGCGTAGATCCACACGCCACCGCGCTCCACCCATCCCCACCACGATCGGTCCATATCTATCGCGAATATGTTCGATCTAAGTAACAGGCACCGAAACCAACCTTGAAACGTCTCTGATCTGGTAGGCACCACCGCCTCATTCTGACCTACCTCGTTCTCCAAACTTTTTGCATATATCCAAGGTTTGATACGAAATAATATGGGATGCATATTTTTATTGGGGTTTTTACTTCAGTTTTGTTTTTCCAATTTTGGGTTTGTTGCTTTGGTTTTTGGCAAAAAAAATCGATCTATTTACTTTGGCATTTATAATTTTATAGGTGTATTAGTGTGTGTGTGTGCAGGTCTGTGGAGTGTGTGTGTTTGTGTGTGCGTGGTGGTGGTGATGTGTGTGTGTGATGTATTTACCTGTTGGTGGTGTGCGTGTGTTATGTGTTGGTGGTGTGCGTGTGTTATGTGTTGATGGTGTGCATGTGTGTGCGTGTGTTGTGATGTGTTTGTGCGTGTGTTGTGGTGTGTGAGTATGTGTGCAGTGTGTGTTAATATGATAATGGTTGTGTAAATTTTTAATAAAATTATTATTGTGACATCTTGATATTGCCTTTGAAGTTGTAATTTCAAATTGAACCTGCGTTTGTATTTTTCATTGAAGGTGTTGAAGTTCTTTGAGCTGGGGGCAACAGAGGGGGAAAAGACTTGAAGATAAAGAAAGTGTGCAATTTTTTACATTTTTTGCAATTTGGTTTGTGTGCAATTTTTTTTATTATTTGCATTAGACATAAATATGTAATTTTAGTTTATAAAATTGTTAAGCTTAAACTTTGAATATGTAATGCTATAAAGTTTTGAATATATATTCAATTTTTTTTATTTGGACTGAATTTGTATATGTAAATTCAATTTCAAGATATGTAATTAATTAATATTTGAATTTTTGTGTATGTGCATTTATTTTTTATTTTTGCACCGTGATCCAAAAATTAGCACATTCAAAAAAATAAGTTTAAATAAAAGAAATTGGATACATTTATAAAAATAAAATATTAAAACTGAAAAATTAAGTAAAAAATATATAAAATAATATATGTGCAAATTAGTTAAAAGTTTGCACAACTGCATCTATCACATCATACAGTCAGACAAGCATTAACAAAATAATAGGGGAGGGTCCCACATTTTGAATCATTTTGTAATTTTGAGTCCATATTGAACTAAACCCCAATAAAAGGTACCATTTGGCACCTACATGTAATTCACCCTTTAAATAATAGTAAGGTTAACTTTTCAAAAGTACAAATGAGTTGTACGGTGCACCTATTGCATATGAAACTCTCTCTCTCTCTCTCTCTCTATATATATATATATATATATATATATATATATATATATATATAATTATATATAAAATAAAAAAATTATTTTTACTATAATTGAGTTCTATATTCAAGTATAAAAATAATAATAAATCATAATAAAATAAATTAACATATATAATTAACTATTTGGAAAATAGAATATTTTCTTAAGATAATTGTTAGTCGCAGAAATCACATCTCATGAAAATAAGTGCAATGAATTCTGAACAATTGTGCTTGATATATGTTCTTTCTTGTACATTTATATCCTATTTTGTATATAAAGAATAACTTCCTGAGGGAAGATGATGATGGAAGGAGAGTAGTTTAGTCATAAATTCGTCTTAAAATTTGTTGGGGTGTGTACCATAAAATTTGATACAATTATTGAATAAGAATATTATATATGCTAAAATATATTACCTTAAAATGTGTAAACATCGTCAAATACAATTTTTGAATAAGAATATTATATATGCTAGATTTTTTTATTTACTAATTAGCACAAATATTCACTAAGAGGTAACTATTTTGTTCTAATGATAATTAACAATGACCCTTATGAAAAAACTCATATGTCAAAAATATCAAGAACTTAACTTAATACTTGCATTAGTAGATTCATGTGAGGCCTCAAGCACTAAAACAAAGCTTAAATCGTTTAATTTATACGCATCATATAAAGAATCGTACGTCTTAAAAATAAGTTAATCACACATGAAATATAGAATTATAAACTCTTAGTTGTAGAACATTAGTTTTCAATAATAATAAATATAGATAGAAAATCATGATCTAGAATTTCACATATCATTTGGTTTGTAAAACACCACATACTCATAGGAATGGATATATCTTTCAAAATAGTTCTCTGCTATAACTCTCTTCCACCTAGATTCATTGGATGCTTTATAATAGTAAGATGGGGTTTTTTACGATCAGGAAGGCTCCGTCCTTCCTGACATCAGACACCCAATAAAAACTTGACACGTCATTTAATTTCGCCATTTGCAATCTAGTTTCACCTGGAGAAAAATAATTACTTTTTTTTATAGAAAAATTATAAAATTACAAAAATATTCTTAAAGTGTTTTTATTTTCAAAAAATAAATTAACCTTGCTTCTTATTTATAATAATTAAAAAAATTAAATTAGAATTATTAAATATCACTTAAATTTTTGAAATGAAATGAAAATACCATTTTCTATTCTAAGTTTCGACCCTTATTATCTTTTTCTCCAAATTCAAGTTTCTCCTAAATTAATTGTTCCTCCCCAAATTCAAATTTTAAACCCTTATTTTCTTTTTCTTCTTCTTCCCATTTCCATCTTTAATGATCTTGATATGGGAAGAAAGCTTTATAGACCCTCTGTGGATGATGATTTGGAATGGAGTTGGACCAATCCTCAACCAGATGATATGAAATTATTGGGTGAAATGGAGAAAGCGATGTTGATGATATTGTTATGTCGGTCAATTTTCCGCAGATATCAAGTTTTTTCATCCGCCGACGCCGCCAGCACCGCCATCAACCACTACATCTGCCACCTCCACTTGTCTCCTTCAATCGCCGCTGTTTTTCCTAATCAAAGTAATTTTATTTTTTTAATTTAAATTCATTTGTTTATGATGGCTATTTGTTATGATTAAAGTAGTAGTTCAATTTCTATATGAGATATGAATATTAAGCTTTTATTAATTTCTTCATTACTTTTATGATTTTTTTTAAAGGAAACCGTGTTGATAGACGAACATCAATTTTGGCCTGGCGAACAAGAGTTAGGGCATAATAGAAGATTATGGAGCAAACTACCCAGATAAAAAATAATTAACAAAAAAAATTAAAGGGGAGTGCATAAACTAATTTGGGAAGTGCACTTTGTGACGAACAACATTCATGCGAACAAGTCCAAAGGCCTGAGGCCAAATATGAACTCTACACTAGGTTATAAATGACGAACAACATTGTCAAGAGGTGGTGCATTTACCAGCTAAAGAGGTATACAACACAAAATCTCATAACAAACCGGCTATAACGAACAAAGAACAAAGATCCCGAAGTCTGCCTACAAGGAACATAACGGCGAATAACTTATGAACCACAACCTCAAGAGGCGAACAACTCTTACCAAAAGAAAATATTGGACCAACCAAGCCAACCAAGACGAACAATAATGAATACGAGATAAGACCAAACACAAGACTTTGTAACTAAGTTTTAGCTTAGATAAGGTCAAACAAGGTCAAAGGACACATGTCAAGCATGCAAGCTTGGAAGTCCAAGAGTCATGTACACCACCTACTTGGTGGATTAGTATAAATAGTTGTTCTCCAGTAATAAATTTTAAGTTCAAATTCACAAACACTCCAAATACACACACTCATACACCTAAACATGCACACACACGAAATAAATACGAATTCGATACTCGTATTTACGATTTAATAACCCGAATAATCAAATTTACCATTTACGGTGATAATCAATCACACGTTCTTGTTTGGTGATCCCAAAACCGGTTAAAACAATCACTAATCCTCACGATTAGAACCGATCACCAACAATTTAGCGCTAGAAGAATGGTTCGAACCTTCGATTTAAGTGTGATTGACAAGAACTTCAAGTTCAAGTTTTGAGAGAATCCTCAAGAAATCTTTGAAGATTCAAGCAAAAGTGTTTTTGGTGTTCTTCAAATTTAAATTTGAAGATTCAAAGCTTTGAGAAGATAATTCAAATCAGGATGCCTCAATCCAAAGAAACCAGGATTTCACATCCCTCGATGGGGGTTTCCCCGACTCGAGTCTCATCCACCGATCATCAGGATCATGATCCATGCCATGCGAACAAGGTTCAACCTTCGGTTACAACTTACATAATGCCTCCAGATTTAGAGGCATTGGCTAAAAACCCCCCACGAATTGGCTAAAACAATAGCTGCTATCCAAGCAATCTAGAAGCATCAACAACAACATAGACATTCACAAGCAAGGTCTAAGACTCGCCAACTAGAAGTAGTGAGAGCATGGTCTATTCATGGCAAGCAATATGAAGTCAACAGTGCCCAGAATCGAGGGGACAAAGACAAAGCTAAAATAGTTGACCAAACGGAAGGTCAAGCCCAATCTGCCCATGGGCGAACAACAATGTCTAGCCATGGAACATCTCGTTCCAGTGCACAGGACAGACTTGGCCAACCCCAACTCCGACAAGAAGTTGCTCGCCAGGGGGCAGGAGATGGGCGAGCAACTTTTGAGCATACTCGCCCATCGGTGCATGAGAGACTCACTAGGTCCGCCTTTGGGTACCTTGGGCCAAATGCGACGAGCAACCCAAGGAGACAACCTCAGGAGATTCTTCCCCCAAGAGAGGGACTGCGACGAGCAGAAGGGCAAATGTCCTTGCTCGCCGAACAGCCTCCAAGTCAGGGGGCATCTCTTGATAAATTGTCAAGCTTAAGAAAAGTTGTGGAGATCATGCAGGGATAGCTTGACCAACAAAGAGGAGTCGGGACGACCAACATGCCATCTTCACCTTTATCATCAATTATACTGAAGGCCCCAATCCAAAAAAAGATACAATTTTCGGCAAGCATACAATACAAAGGCATTACTGATCCCCGGGTTCATCTAACAAATTATTCAGATTACATGATCTCAGTGGGGGCAAGCGATGCGACTCAATGTCGGAATTTTCCCCTAACTTTGGGGGACAGAGTACATAAGTGTTCTTTCAGCGATGCCACCAGCATCCATTCACTCATTTGCTCAGTTAAGCCGGGAATTCCTTTCTCACTTCTCAACTGCAGGATCGTACCTTTCTCAAAAGCACCGACTATCCGATTTAAAATAAAATGACGACGAATCGGACCGTGCTTTCATGGAAAGGTTCAATAAAGTATTGCTGGAAGGAGAACTGGTTAGTGAAGATACCAAGATCTTAGCCGTCATGGCTGGGCTGAAAAAAGGGTCAAACTTATGGAAGGAGGTACGTCTGAAGTGCCCAAAAAGCTATGTCGAGTTCAGAAATCAAGCCGGCATATTCGTCTCCATGCATGAAGCTTTACAAGCAAACTTGGGGGGACAACAAGGTTGATCCAAAGGAGAACAACAAAAAGCCCGGTGGAACAGGCTATCGGGTCCCTAAAAATATGAAGGCATTCACTGAAGGGACAGAGCTAAAGAAAAAACTCAACCAGGTGCTAACAGTGTCCATCGATACTGTGTACAACAACGTGAAGAAGAAAAATTGCTCTCCCCTCCTCGGAAGATTCGTCAAGAGACTGGCAAACTCAACCCAAACAAGTATTGTGCCTACAACCAAAGTGTGGGGCATTTTATGAGTGAGTGTAGAGATTTGCTCAAACAATTGTGGCGATTCTACGAGAAGGGAAAGCTTTCTGAATTCGTCAAAAGGCAACCTGGGAAGAGAGGCCGGGAGAGCAGTTCGGGAGATGAGATTGACGATCAACCTCCACGAAAAAACAGACTTGGACGATAAGCCCCTGCCGCTGCTGCTCGTCCGGTAGATGATGTATACATGATGGAACCCTCAGGACCTGCTGGAGGGTGTTCTGATGGACGACCACCAATATCTAATCGAAAAAGAAAGGCGGAGTTGCGAGCGATTGATCATGTACAAGAAATGGGGATTAATCCGTCCATCCTACAAACATCGGAATTAACCTTTACTGAATAGACTTAGAGGGAATATTGACCCCCCATAATGACTCTCTCGTAATTTGTGCTAAGATTATGGGGACCAGGGTGCATCGTTTGTTGGTGGACACAGGGGCTTACACTAACATCCTCTTCAAGAAGACACTCGATCAACTGGGGGATTATGCAGGCTATATCCGAGACTCAAATCATCGTATCCTAGGTTTTGGAAATATTGTAACAATCCCTCTGGGAATAATTAGTTTGTTTGTGCAACTTGTAACGGCCGAGGAACCCAAGAAAAATATCACAAGAATGGTAGATTTCTTGGTCGTAGATCAAGAATCGACTTATAACGGGTTTCTTGGTCGACCCTTCTTGAATGAATTCAAAGCTGCATGTTCAACCTACTATTATTGCATAAAATTTCCAACAACAAGTGGTGCTGGCTCGATAATGGGAGACCAAAGAAAAGCTCGTGAGTGTCTCCTACAAATGCAATCAAAAGAGGGACGAGTTTCCATGATGGAAGCCACCACCAGTTACCCAGTTGGTGAACCATCAGTACTGGAAGACGTGATGGAGGCAGGGGAGGACCATATGGATATGGACGAGTAACTTATGCTTGTTGACGAACAACTCTTGGGTGAGCAGCTTGTCACCACCAAGGTAGCACCTTCACCTGACGAACAACATTTGGGTGGCGACGAGCAACTTGCTACCAATGACTTGGAGGGCCGTAGTCTAGCAAACACTGGGGAGCCAAGGTAAGCAGACGATCTTGAACCCCCGTCTGGATGCAGACCCAATGAACATCGAAAATGATTTCGACCAAGAGGGACCAATAATAGATCCTCATTGGAAAGTGCAAAAACGACGAGCAACTCCAGTTGAAGAACTGGAGGCCATTAAAGTTAGCCCTGAAAACAAGGACTTAGAATTGTTCATAGGATCTGAGCTCCCTGAGCCATACAGATCCCGAATGGAGGAGTTCCTCAGAGGAAATCTATATATTTTTTCACGGTCTCATGTGGATATGGTGGGAATAGATCCAAAACATGCTTGCCACAAACTCAATATTAACCAAGCAAGAAGGCCAATCCATCAAAAAAGAAGAAAATACGGCCCAGACAAGTACCAAGCTCTAAATGAAGAGGTGAAGAAGTTGCTAGAAATTGTTCTAATTCGGCAAGCACTTTGTCCACAATGGGTAGCAAACCCAGTCCTTGTGCGGGAACCAAATGGAACCTGGAGGCTATGCATAGATTTTACAGATCTGAATGCAGCATGCCCGAAGGACAACTTTCCTCTCCCACACATTGATCAATTGGTGGACAGCACTGCAGGGCACGAGATGCTAACGTTCATGGACGCGTTTGCTGGATACCATCAGATTCCGATTCATCCCGACGACCAAGAAAATACAGTTTTTTATACAAATAAGAATCTGTTGTGTTGGAAAAGAATATCATTCGGCCTCATCAACGCGGGAGCAACATATCAGAGGTTGGTGAACAGGATGTTCGACGAACAAATTAGAGATACTGTGGAAGTCTATGTAGACGATATCGTGGTCAAAAGCCCCCGAAAAGAGGATCATCTCCAACATTTAACCCAGGTGTTCGAAATTCTTCGACTTTACAACATGAAGTTGAATCCAAAGAAGAGCAGCTTTGGAGTTCATTCAGGGAAATTCCTGGACCATCTTGTTAGCCAATGGGGAATTGAGGCCAACCCAACGAAAGTCAAAGCCATTGTGGATATGCAACCTCCATGTTCAGTGAAAGAGGTGAAAAGACTTACAGGATGCCTAGCAGCATTGAACCGGTTCATATCCCGATCCGGAGACAAATGCCGCCCATTCTTTGAAGCCATTAAGAAAGGAAAATTTACATGGACGAACAACTGCCAGAGTGCATTCGAGCAACTTAAAGACTACTTGGGAGATGTCAAAATTCTATCAAAGCCAATCTCAGGTGAAAAGCTCTATTAGTACCTAGCAGCATCAAAAATGGCGATCAGCTTTGTTCTGGTGCGGGAGGACGACAAATTTCATCAACCAATCTATTATGTTAGCCAAGCTTTACATGAGGCAGAGATCAAATATACTCCAACCGAAAAGCTGACATATGCACTTGTTATGAGTGTAAGAAAGTTAAGACCACACTTCTTCGACCATCAAGTTGAGGTGCTAACAACTTTCCCACTCAGATAAATTCTCCATCGCCCAGACACAGCTGGTCGTCTATTGAGATGGTCACTGGAGATCAGCCAGTTTGGGGTGACTTATGCCCCTCGAACAGCGATCAAAGGGCAAGCTTTGGCCGACTTTATTGTCAAACTGACTTTCTCTCTCTTAAGCCTTAGATTCATTTAATATATCTGAAGTTGTATCTATGTTGGTGCAGCCTCAGACATACCTTGGTTTGACATTTAATTGGGGTATTTTACTTGGTTGGGTTGCTATAAGAGGAATTGATCCTGCCATTGTAATCCCTCTTTACGCTTCTGGTGTATTTTGGACCCTTGTATATTATACAGTATATGCACATGAGGTATAGATTTATCTTATGTTAATTTCTAGTCCTAGATCATACTGTTCATTTATGAGAAGGATATATATATAAGTATATTTAAGAATTGAGTTTTTAGTACATACTTTATGAGTGGCATATCATGAACTGTGTTTAGCTCCACTAAAATTTTGGAAACAATTTTCAAATAGCTTCTCGATATTCCATTTCCTTTCTTGTATTCCAAGTTATCCCTTAATCATAGGAGAAGATTCATAAGTAAATTTGAGCTTATGTATACAATTGTAGAAATTAATACAAATAGAAACTTGGTATTTCTGGTTTTTACATTCACCATCATGAATTTGTTTAAGATCATTGACCATCTTAGGCATATCACATGGACCCGATCTAAAGTTAGAGGTTCCACAATGTAACTTTATACCCTGTAAATTTGAAAATATTTCAGTGTGTGCACTGTATCTTAATGCCCTTTAGTTTTAGAGTACTTTGTATATAAGAATCCAGAAGCATCATCCACATCAACTTATCAACTGCTTGTAAGATATGTAATGAGTTTTGCAAATGATTGTGTCTGGCATTTTTTAATCTCTCTATTCATGTCACGAGATACTTGTAATTAGAGAAAAAGTAGATTTTAGTGTCATTGCAAAATGTGATGATTCATACTTGTAGATCCTCTATGTGATGGCACCTGATGATGTTAATTTATCATTTCTTTTCCAAAAGATGGAGGATTCTCTGGACTAAATAATTTAGTTCAGGAATGGATAGAGATTACATAGGAATCACGAAACAACATTGAAATGCATTGTGTATGTTAAGCTATGTGATGGTGGATTTTAATTTGTCTTAGTAGGGCAATCTTACACTTGCTATATTGTTAAATCATGCAGAATAATCAGATTTGTGTAGCTAGTATGGAGTATATCATATTTTCTTCTTTCAAAGTCTGGATCACAACTATGCATACATAATGTTTAAAAATGTTTACTATTTATATGTAAATTACATGAAAAAATAACAACTATTGTTGCACAATAATTGATAATGTGCAACACATGTGTAAATACCTAGTTAGATTAAAAGACACAATCTTCCATGCATTGATAATTTATTTTAGAGCACAACTTATACTTTTCTAACTAATACCTTTTAGTATAATAACTAATACTCCCTCTGTCCCCTCTTAACTTTCATAGGTGGTGTGGCACAAATTTTAAGAAAAACTGTTTTATTGACTTTTTCAACCAATGAATGAAGAGTATTTTGAATTAAAGTAGGTAATGTGAGAGTGTTTTATTTCCATATTTGGAGTGTGAAAGTTATTGTGGGACGTCCCAAAAATGAAAGTATGAAAGTTAATAGGGGACGGAGGGAATATCATTTTATTGCTTTTCATTCATCAGGTGGAGGCAAAGTAGCATGTTCCTAGGAGGTCCATCAGAACTTCAACAGAAACAGTGGCAACATTCAGGTGCCCCCCAGTCCCCCCGTACAAAAAGGATTTTCGGGGGAATTTTTCTTTGATTGGTGGAATTTTGGGGCTATGGCATCGGGGGAAACAATCTTGGTGGTCGGGTGGGCTACATTAGTAACAATGTTGGCACAACACCATCATACTCTATTTTTTCCTCCTAATTTTGAGACTATGTTGCCTTCTTGATGTTTGAATTGGAACACAGGGTACGGAAGGGAGCTCTAGTTGCCCCTTGATTGTTGTTTTGTGTGGTTGCAATCAATTTATCGTAAGGTTTTGAGTACCCTTTATACTCACTTTGCAATAAAGATTTTATTTCATTATTTAAGAAAAAAAACAACCAAAATGAAAATGAAACATTGCACTCGAGCTCGTCTTGAAAAAATAAATGGAAGGTGTAGGAGCTATAAACTACTCATGTTTCACATTATGAGAAGACTCTCCGTTCAAGCGCATTTTTACAGTGCTTAAAAGTCAGGTAATGCCTATGATTATAATAAGACAACCAGAGAGTTGTTGATGGAGCTTCACTAAAAGCTATTGATTATGTCCCAAATTTGAAGTCTTATTTGGAACAAGTTTACCTCTCAATGTTGGAATGAAACCACGTGGTTTATATTCTAGAAGAAGAGCCCCTAAAAAAATAATAATAATTTGTTATATTTTTATTATCTTTTTCCCGTTGAACCAGATGTTTAGAGATCGAGAACGATAATTTCCCTTGGCATAAAAAATATTGAAGTGTTGATGTCATCTTAGTGGACTTTTTCCCTTGTTGGTTTTGATAATTACATGATAGCTTAATTTCCTCTAGTAATAAGTTATGATTATTTTCGCATCTTTTATTTGATTTTCATAATGCAGAACAGACCCCCATATATATATGTCATTTATTTTAGTCCTCGAAAGTGAGTGTACGTATTTTAGTTAGCATTTTTTAAATTAAGTTTTTTGTTGATAGTTTTCTTGTTTTCCTATTAGTTTTGGTGGTATGTATGCCGAGTAAACGTGTATGCGTAAAAAATACAGGTAAATACCGCACCTAATGATACTAATATTCTTACCGTTGTTGTATATTTTTTTAAGATTTTTTTTCACCATTATAAGGAAAAAAAAATATAAAAAGAACTAACCACATAATTCATTATCATTAAAAAATTTGATGTGGTAAAAGGGGAATAAACATCCTAAATATATATAAAAAAATCATGAAATCCAAAATTCAAGAGTACTAGTGTTGCTTTGATCATACAAATATTATGTTGTTGCATATTTTCTTATACCAGATCTTTTAGCATTGACGTAATCATGCACTTAAACTTATTCTTACTAGGAAGACAAAAGTGCAACCTAGGCAATGCTACTTTAGAAAAAAACATATAAGCATCCATAACTTGCAATTGTAGCAACTTTAGTTTTTATACAAGGAAAATGCAAGTATATCACTATGACAAATCTGCTAATATACACAACGGTTTTTTACTGCTGTTAAAAGGGAATAAATATTCGTTGTTATACATGGTGATGTTAAAATAGGGCAATAATAGACATCGATTTCTAACCGAGAACAAAGCTACTAACAATAGCGGTTATAAACCGAAGTCATAACTCCAACAACCAATATCGTATATGATCCATATATAATCACCTAAAATACCTATAACAGTGGCCCAAACCACCTATGACAACAAATTTTAACTGTTGTTGTAGGTATTATTTACAACAAATTTCAACTGTTGTTGTAGGCAGTATTTACAGCAGATTTTAACTGCGCTAGTCTTTACAACAACAGCTAGTACTTACAACAAATTTTAACTGCTGGTGTAGCAAGTATTTACAACAGTTTTTAACCATTGTTGTATCTCTTTTTTTTTCTTCCAAAAATAATTTGTAAAGTTTAATTTTAATTCCCTACAATACTGGTCAACAATAACATTCAAATGCATTACACATTCATATATAAATGCAATTAAACAGTTACACGTCCAAAAGACCATAAGTTAGACCAGTAACAAAAATACAATAAACTACGTCCAAATAGATGCCCGAAACTCTGCTATCATCTCACGAGCCTAATCAAACCACGTCACCTACCTCTGCGACCTCTTCACATTTTTAAAAAACCTAGAGAGAACGAGGTACACAATATAAAGGAAATTGAACACTCAATCAACAAGAGAAGTCTATCCAAGAATGAATATCTTGACCCCCAACTTTCATTTTCTACTCACGTCCAAATAGATGGACGAAACCCTTCTCGAACTTCATCAATTTCAGAAGATCCGATATGAAGCAAATAAGAAATCAACTTTGTTAAGATATCTAACGCTATATATCAACATGTGATGTGAATCAAGTTAACATCTAATACTACCAATCAAGTTAGAGAAGTATTGGCTCACTTGTTATGGCTGTATAAAAATTGCAGAGTCAACTGTATAGAAGTCTCTCCTGATAATATGCATATTGCTTTTATTAACCTCTCAGCATAAACAGCTACACACGGGCCAGGAACAATTATTTTATCATCTACCTGAGTCCCATATGCTATTTGAACATTCTCCAATATGACAACATTTCCAATTTTCTCATAATCTGGTTGAGCAGACTCTAACTTTGTTGGCTGTAAAGTCTGTGGCTTTTTGGCACTGAGAAGCATAACTCTTACTTTCAAAAAGATGGTTTGGTATTCATTCTCCACCAGATCAAAAGATATTTGAAACGCCAATAGTACCTCGTCTAAATTTTATGATCGTAAGAGTTTCTCTAATATGCTTGCTACACTTTTAAGCTCATCCAAAAACACTAGATGTTGGCAAATGCTCGAATAACCAGGAGATGGCAGTTGTTGGTAAACTTTGACAAGTAGACGTAGAATCTGTAAAAAATTAAAGGATCAGAATGACAAGTAATAGATACTCGCTAATGATTGTGATGTTATACCAAATAAGCATTATCAGAATCCATTCCAATAAATCTCTAAAACCAAGCTTTTGGGTTACGGTTCACTAAATACTTCAAATCTAATACTAAAAAGATTCTAGTTTTTTTCCACAGGTGTTGGTAGTATTGGTCCATTAGCTAATATCAACACAACAATTTCGGGGGAAAAAGTCTAATGAACTACAAGTCCACAACAGCGTCTCAAAATTACAGCATCACACACACATTAAAGAACAGAAAATAAATGCAAATTATATTAGCCAATTCTCTAATACCAAATTCAACAAATTCTAGTCTAAGAACAAATCAATGAAAAAGGAGAAATTACCGATTAAGAACAAATCAATAAACCAGAAAGCAGAGCATCAAGGTTATAATTAATTAGGGATGTATTAAAGTTGGGGATTACTTGCTTGATGATAGAAGGCCGAAGACGAAGAATGCAGACGGCGGACGACGAGCGTGGACATCAAAAGAGGGACGGTAGACGGCGAGCACGGACATTAGAAGGGGAACGATAGACGGCGAGCGGCGGATGACGAATGCTGCCAAGGGACGACTCCCCAATGGTTAGGCCAAAACTAAATTCGAAGGCTTCAATCCAAATTCTCTCAATTGAGCATACGAAAACTAGGAGTGGAGCGGAGGCCCTGTATCGAGAAGCATGAAGAGTGAAAATTGGGGCTATAGAGTGAAGAATGAGACCTGCAGAATTAGGTTTGAGATGATAATATTGATTAGGATATTATTAATATTCTATTTGTAATTTTAATTTTAAAGTAAAAGGGTGTTCTTGTAATTTAATATTTATTAATTTAATATATTAATAATGCAAAATAGTGTGATTGCAATATGCAGAGTGCAAACGCTCTAATGCAAAGTGCAATTCATTAAAAATAAAATTATACGTTGGATCGAAGATCCAACAATGCTCAAGTGTTTACTGGCGTTAGGAAGGACGAGAGCCTTCTTGACCGTAGAAAAGCCCTAGTAAAATATTAAGAAAAGAGAATTTATTTAACAATGTTAGATCATAAACATTCCATACAACTATCTGTTATAATATTGGCATTTCAACACTTAAAAAATATTATCACACAAAAAGGTATTACTACAATAAAAGCAAGGAGAGTATGCCCTTAAAAGTGCTCACATTACACCTTTTTCCCAAACTATGATTTTACAAAAGAGAAAATATAAATATTAATTACTGATTTTTCCCAAACCATGATTTTATGAACCAATAATTTTTTATCCCAATTTTTTTATACTTGTGATGATATTTTTGATACTCTTAATTAAATATTTGATACTTTGAGACGGTTTCATGATAAGTTTATCATAAACTATTTTCATATAAAACCTACTCAATAATATATACTCCCTCCGTCCCTGAGTAAACTTCCTACTTTCCTTTTCGGGCCGTCCCCCAGTAAATTCCTCATTCCATAAATGGCAAAAAATAACACTTTACTACATATAAACTTTAGCCTTCAAATTTACACAATATTACCAAAAATGTCACGCATTCAATTCACTTTTCAATACTATTCACTTTATCTCAAAAGTCAACATGTGGCCCACCATATATTAATAAACAAATACACTTTCTTAAACCATTCAACAAAAAGAAATGGGAAACTTACTCATGGACGGAGGGAGTGTATATATATATACAAAAAAATATTGTGCAATTAAACTATAAAATTTTATGTAAAAGTATTTAAACAAATTGAAAAATTATCGATTAGAAATCGATAAAAAAAATATAAACATCAAAATAAATTTTAATTTGAATACATACATTATATATAAAAATATATCAAAATCCAAAATCATAAGGAATTTTCTGTGTGGGGGGGAGGGGGGGGAGTGGAGGAGAGGAAAACAGTCTGGATTCAGTGGAATATTATTTGTGCTCCAAAAGTAGTGGGGGGGCTTGGGGTTAGGGAGGTAGGGGCGTTTAATAAGGCTTTACTGGGAAAATGGGTTTGGAGAGTGTTAGTTGAGAGGGATAATCTTTGGGTTAGGGTGATTGAGTCTTTGTACAGAAAGGTGAGAGTGAGAGAGAGAAGAGTTATTTGCGAGGGAAGAGGGGTGAGGTTGGGGTAGTGGAAAGATGTTCTAGGATTTGGGCTGGGGGAGGGGCTGAATTGGTTTACTGAAAATTTAGATAAAAAAATTAGGCGATGGGGGTGATACACTTTTTTGGGAGGATATTTGGGTAGGGGATTCATCTCTTAAAAATCAGTTTTTGAGACTCTTTAATTTATGTAGTGAGAATGCGAGAAAGGTTAAGGGAATGGGGTCGTGGGAAGGGGGTATTTGGAAGTGGGATTGGAGTTGGAGGAGAGTGTTTTTTGATAGAGAGTTACCTATGTTTAATGAGTTTCTTGTAAGAGTGAATTCTTGCAGGTTGTTAGAGAATACAAAAGACAGCTGGAAATGGAACCTGGAGAGGGAGGGGAGATACACACCACGACCAACTTATGACTTGTTGAGTTCAATAAAGATTGCAGCCACTTGGGGTACAAGAAAGAGGAAAGAATTCGAGAAGGTGTGGTGTAAGGTAGTCCCGATAAAAGTGGCAGCAACAGCATGGAGGACGCTTCACGATAGGCTTCCGACTAGAGTCAATTTAGCAAGGAGAGGGATTTTAGGAGGTGGTTCGGATTTGAAGTGTACAGCGTGTGGGAGAGAAGATGAATCAACAGAGCATTTTTTGTAAGCTGCCCGTTGGCTCGGAAAATTTGGGACAAAGGAGTGGGTTGGCTCGGAGTTCCTTGTGCGCTACCGAATAAGATCATAGACCACTTCCTACTTTTCTCGGGGTTATTTCGAAAGAAAAATGAAGAAATGTTGGGAATAGCTGCGTGGGAATATATCGTGTGGACGTTATGGAAAACGAGAAATAAATTGATTTTCGAAGGGGCGGGGTACGAGGCAGATAAAATTTTTGGGGAAGTTAGAGGCAGGATTTGGAGCTGGTTGTTGGTAAAACAAATAATTCATTGTAATTCGTTGTTGGAAGTTTGGTTTAAAAACCCCAGGAGGGTCTGCTAAGTTTGGGTTCGTGTTGGTAATACTGTAAGTTGGAAATCGGTAGGCATGTCTCATGCCATTTCTTTTTTTAGTAATAAAATTTATATTGTGTGATAAAAAAATTTATTTTGTATGTATCAGGTATACCATACAATTCAAATGTATCTTCTTAAAAGTTACTCATACTATTACTGAAAAGTTACCCCTGCTATTAATGAAAAATGCATTTAATAAGGGGTAACTTTTCATTAATAACAGGAGTAACTTTTCAAAAACATTAAGGTTAACTTTTAAAAAACACACTTGAATTGTACGGTGCCCCCCTGCAAAAAAAAAAAAAAAAACTTATTCAAACCATAATAACTATTAAAATATTATTAATTATTAAAAAATCACAAATTCTTGTATACACTCTAGTGCATTACATGCACTTGAATTTTAAGCTAATTTTGACATTTTCAATTAGAAATATTTAATTAAAAAAAGGGTATTGTTGATTACCACTTGCAATATTATTGATTATTTGATTAATGTTTGTGATATACTGCTTGGGGTATTGTTGATTATTGCATGTGATATTATTGATTCAAAATACATAGTACACACTAAACTGTGTATATTTGCTATTGATTTTCAAAATTCAGATGCACTATGTGCATTCAAGAATCACTCCTAAAATATTAATTATATATAAGAATATTTGGTACTTAATTATCTAATTCCTCGACACATTAACAAATCGACTTATTTTAGTAAGTTCAACTTTCAGTTATTAGATTTTTTGTTCAATTATAATTTTGAAATAATTTATGTAACTAAAAAGTTGAATTACAACTTTAATATGACAAAGTCAATATAACAAAATAAATTATTATTATGTCTTTTTCCTAAATTGTAAATGCTTGATAATATTTGTTAAAATTTGGTAGAATGATTTTCGGTATTGGAGAGAAGATAAAGATTCTTTTTTAAATTATAGTTAACTTAAATTAATTAATTAATTTGTAACTTACAAAATTAGATGCAAGATTTCGTTGCGCATATAAATCTTAATAGATACAAATATGGTATGGTTGATATTCTTAATTTAAATAATTAGTAGTTTGAACTTATGCTGATAGACTGAAGTCAATATAGAAAATCTATTATTTGAATATGTAATTGAATTAGTATAATAGATTTAGTCTACCATTCCTAATATATAGTGAAAATTGAAAAATATGAGTTAAGTTATAGTAAAATACATTTTTTAAAAAGAGTCAAATTCTCCTAATATAATTAATTTATATTTAATTAAGTACTTTAAAATAAGATCATGTTAATAAAAATTGTATGATTGGTATTTAAATAAATAAATGATATTAAATTAGTATAATAGATTTAGTCTACCATTCTTAATATACATTCAAAATCGAAAATATATGAGTTAAGTTATATTAGAACAAATTTTTAAATAAAAAGTCAACTTTTCATAATATAATTAGTCTAAATTTATTAATGTGAATAAATAGGATGTATTTAGAAGAAAGTACGAGTCAAGCTTAATTAAAACACATGTCTTATTAAAGAGTCAAATTAACCTAATATAAATAATCTATGTTTATTGATGCAAAATAATAGGATACAATCAAATAAAAAATTCATATAAATAAGTAAAGTATATAATTAAATCAAATTTATATATTGATTGGTGTATGACTTTACAATTAAATCACATATTTTTAAAAGAGTCAATTTTTTCTAAAAATATTGAAGAATTTAAATTTATTATTTATAGAATTGTAATTAATATATTTATAGAAAAAAATAATTTAAAAGGTAATACACGAAAATGAGGGTGAGAATAAAAAAATTATATATACATTAATGCATTGCTGGGGTGTGGAATAGGGAAATAACATATTTATATATACTTAAAGTAAAATGTATTAAATTTTAAAAGTCAAGTTATAAAATCCCAAAGTAGTAGATTAATTCCAAATTTAATTTTATAATCACAAATCACATACCCTTAATCCATTAAATCTAATTCGGGCATGCTTCGCAGATATTACTACCTTAGGCAATCAGTAAAGCCCAAAGCCAAATTTTTATTTAATCAAATCAATCAGTAAATTGTTTTTTTTTTTTAAAGATACACACTAATAAAAGAATTAGAATTTAAGAATGTGGGATAATATAAAATTACGGACTAAATTATCATATAAAATTAGTCAACTTTTCCTAATTTATTTAAATAGAAATTTAAAATTATTTAAATAAGTAAAGTTTATAATTAGTATAAATTTGTATATTGTTCCTAATATAATTATTTCAAATCTAATCTTTCAAAAAATATGATAAATTTGGACAATATATAAGATAAGGTTGATTAAAATACATGCTTAATAAAGAGTCAAATATTCTTAATATAATATTAATTTCAATTTTCATGGACTTAATTATCATATTAAATTATTCAACATTTTCTAATATAATTAATCTTTTACCAATAATTTTAAAATTGATGTAAATAAGTAAAGTATATAATTTTATGATAAATATTCGATTATTTTCAAAAGTTAATATATTAATTTTGGTTTTATAATATAATATTTAAGTGTACTTATTTTTAATAAGTTGATTTGAAACTTCGATTGATCCAAAATCATACCTTTTTATAAGCAAGATTGATAATCGTTCATCATTTTGAATAATAAACAGATTAATAGAAGATACAATAATTACCATAAAGGTGCTAAATCTTTGACATTTGTATTACTTAACAATTGACCATAGTATAAAATTGAAAAGAAGTGTAAAATTTGTGATTCGGTAATTAGTATCCCTTCCATGCATGAATATTATAATCGTTTATTCCATACATTAATGGAAAAATATAAATCACTGATATGAAAATAAACAAATAAATTATTATTTATAGAATAATATTTAATATACATTGAATTTTAAATTAAACATTAACATAGAATTGTAATTACATAAAAAATATTACTTATAGAATTGTAAGTAATACATTACAATGTTGGAAAATAATATACACTGACAATACTAAAAAAAGCTAATTTTAAACATATAATCAATGATTCTTCATCTTCACAGTAAAATTGATCTTCCACTTCATCTTCATATTAAAAATTGATCATCCACTTCATCTTCATTATTGATGTTCAATCCTAAAAAAAAAAAGTTCACACAATAATGATTTTCATACGAATAAAATAAAATTAAACAATAATTAATAAAAAAAAATAAAGAAACAACATAATTAGTAAATAGAGTAAATACCTTTAACATGTAGAGATTTGTATCCTGCCAAATCACAAAAAAATAAAAAGGATTTTAAGGAAAAAACCATTAGTAGAAGAGATTAAATATAATATGAAGATTGAAATCACACAACGAAACTATAAAAAACATAAAATAAAACATAAATATCTTAAGATGAAGATCCTTAAAAAAGAAATATGAAGATTGAATATATTGAGATGAAGATCCTGCAAAAAAAATGAAAAAAGAATGAAGATTTAGACGAAAAGAGAATCAATATAGAACTTTATAGCAAAATTGAAAAAAATAAAATAAAAAGAAGAAAGAAATGAATTAAAAATTATCAAATGTATGATGAGAATATCAAATGCATTGAAATATTTTTTTTAGAGAATTTGATGATTTCGTTGGAGAAATTATTGCAATTGATTTTTGGTTGTGTGGGATAGATGATATATATAGAGGAAATGTGAAAAAAAATCAATGGTCAATAGATTAGATTAAATATTAAGATTTAATGGTTGAAAATAGTTTTTAAAGTCAATGAATTGGGTGAATGAGATGAGAGTATTTTTAAAATAGAGGTTTGTGGACTTGCCACATAAACTTAAAAAACTTTGTCTTTATAGGATACTAAGAAAAAATACAATTACACGATTGAAGTGTGAAAACAATTACAGATGGTTAAAAATACAATTGAATGATAGAATTCACATACATAATAAACTTTATCACTTATGGCTAAATTGTCGCGTAACTATATTTGTCCGTCAATAAAAAATTAGTCCACTTTTTAAAAAGATAATATTTTATAATATATATCTACCAACAATCAATTTTTACTTTTACACAAAATATTTATACTTTTTTAAAAAATTCGTGCGAAAAGCAACAAAAATATATTTTACAAATAGAAGGAATATTATTTACTCCATCCGTCCCACAACTATTTTTACACTCCTAAAATTAAAACAATTATCCTTCGTGAGTGCGGCACGCACCTTTTTCTTTCTTTGACGAGTTCGAGATGGCCCTTGAGCTTGGTCTTCCGCTGATGCGACATCTTTCCTCTATCTAAGCAATTGCTTGGTGAGTTTTTGCTTGTTGTGAGCTACCATGGCTACCTCGGGCGAAGCTTCTTCTTCTTCAAAACGCGCACTCGTTACAAAAGTCAAAACAAGTACTCCCTCTGTCCTATTTTAGATTGCTCATATGAAATAGTGTAGATTTTAATGAAAATTTTGTATACTAGTATTACAAGGGGTAAAGTTAAATATATAATGATCATTTCTATTTTATTTTGAAAAGTTTAGTTTATTGTTTAACATATATTGCAAAATGAAATGACATAAGGTGTAAATAAGAAATATTTGTAAATGGTTCATTATAAAGAGTAAAATAGTTTTTACATAATTTCGAACAATCTAAAAAATGATAGATGAAGTAGTGACCATAAACAATCAATTTATTCATAAACTGACCTCACAATACCTCATAATACCCTCCCATATATGACAAAAAATAACAGCAAAAAAATATGATTAATAAAATTGGACGGAAGAAGTATTATTTTAGACAAAATATAAAGTAAAAATGGTTCATACATGAACCATTGAAAGATATTAATTGTTTATGGATGAACCATTTTTACTCTATACACATTTATTATTTTATTAAATCTACACTCACATAGTTTTTTTAAGAGTGTGTAAAGAGTGAAATTGGTTCATACATGAATCACTGAAGAATATTAGTTATTTTTACTAAAGAGGTATTAATTATTTTCATTGAAGAGTATTAGTTATTTTTACTAAAAAAATTTAGTTTATTTTCAGTAAACAATTCATACTTTTCAGTGAAAATAACTAATACACTTTAATTAAAATAACTAATACTACCTCCGTCCCAAGAACTTGTTCATACTTGTGTTTGACATATTTTTTAAGGAAAAAAAGAGTATGTGAATGTGGAGTTAAATAAAATAATGACAACTCTGTGCTTTATTGACTTTTGTGAGAGAGTTTTTTTTTTTTTTCGAGTGTGAAAGAAATATTGGAATGTCCATTTAAGACAAGCGTAAAGAAAATGTTGTGACGGAGGGAATAATTTTTAGTGAAAACAACTAATATATTCCAATGATTTATTTATGGCTTGTTTGTTTTGGGATTCACCCGGACATGACTAGGACTTTCCGACCCCCGTCTCATTCTAGTTAGAGATGTAACATCCAGATTTTACATCTCATTCTTCATCCACACCTATAAATACATATTATTACTCATCCCAATACAATTCACTTTATATCACTTTTCTCTCACTAAATCATTATCAACATATCACTTTTCTTTCATTTACACTTTCTTTCCTACTTTTGTCTTACACATCCTACTCCTACATACTTTTATTATCATCCATGATTTTATATCTCGTGGATGTAAAGTAATGACTTCACATGCCCACCTAAATCTCAAATAAAAACAAGCCCTTATTGTCTTATTTTTTTTATTAATTTTTAATATGTTAATAGTAGCAGATTTGTACTATTTTGTTTGCATATCCGATCACATCAGAAAAGCGGGGGAAAGTCCGTAAAAGCAACCCCCACCAATCCTTTCATTTCACTTCACCGCTACAAACCTGCAACTACTCTCCCTCTCTCTCCTCTTTCCCTCTCAAATTTGTACTGGTCCCTATCTCATAACTCAAGGCCCCGTTTGGTGGCTATGTTGTATCATCGTAGGTTAATGTAGGTTGATGAATCATGTGATGATAGAACATATGTTGATGAAACACTCAAATTTGGACATATGCATATACCCCTCTGGAACAGTATTTAACACCGGACCTTAGGTTAAAAGCGGGCCGTCAAATCTCCACCAAACAGCTGCTTAAAGTTGTTAACTTAAGTTGAGAACCTCTCAACATAACCACCAAACACCCCCTAAAACTCCATAATCAATTTCAAACAATTTGGGGGTGTTTACTTTGCGCTGGACACATTCGAGTGGGGGATGAATTTCCCCCCATCCCAGTCACTTTTTAAATTTGCACATCTCATCATCCATTCAAATACACATTCACCCCTATTATATATCTATACCCCTAAAAACTATCACTTCACAACTTTTTCTTACACCAAGTCATTCTCTCTCCTACTTTTCTTACACAAACTCATTATCTCTCCTACTTTTCTTACACCCAATTATTATTATCTTTTCTACTTTTATTACACCAAATCATTATTTAATTAACTAACAATAATAAAATAATACATCATCATTACTCAAAAGTATTGATTTGACATAAAGCTCCATCCACCTTCACCACATCCAACACAAAGTAAACACAAATTTACTATTCACCAGATTTGCTCCATCCATTTTTTTTCTCCATCCGGATGTGCTGCATCCACCTCCATCCCAAGTAAACACCCCTTAGCATTTCTCCAGTGCGTTACACGGTTTAAATATTATATTAAAATTATTTTAAATTACTAAATAAATAATAATTATGTATAAATACTAAATTCACCCTGAATATAAAATTTAAAAAAAACTAATACTACAATTTAATAAAACTTAAATTCAATTGATTTAAGAGAATTCATATTTTTAAATTTAAATTTTATTTTTATATATATGGATGTCAAATGAAAATAGTTTAATTTGATATATAGAGCACTAAATATTAATTTTAAATAAAAAATTTAATTTATAAATTGTAAATAAAAAGTATAAAAAAAAGATATCTTGATAGAGTGAATTACTATTTTTTTAAAAAATTGATATCCATCCCAATATATAATTAATTCGAAGACCAATAAATTCACCCCTTATAGTTTAAATGATTCTAAATTATAGAATGGGGAAGAACTTCTTTTTGTTATTATGTTCGAATAGAAAAGGTCTTTTCTTAAAAAAAAAAGGTCTTTATTTTCTTTTTAGGATATGAGGAGTCAATATAATCATTTTGTTATTTTACGAAATTTGTATAGCAAAATGTATGTTTACTTAATTGTTGTAAAATTGTTAACTTTTTAAAATCAAAATAATTAGACAAATACTATGTATACTACTCCCTCCGTCCCAGATCTTTTTTTATAGGAGTACATGACACAATTTTTAAGAAAAATGAAGTATGTGAGTGTGAAGTTAAATAATAAATAACAAAATGTGCTTTATTGACTTTTGTGAGTATGAATTATTTCCTTTTTAAGGGTGTGAAAAAAGAGTTGAGACGTCCCAAAAAGGAAAATGTTAAAAAAGGCATGGGACGGAGGGAGTATAAAATTAAATCAACAAATATAATTATTTAAAATTATTGCACCGTGTAAAAATTAATTTTCGAATTTATTAAAAAACATACTCTTTTCAAATCCAAAAATATTTGGAATTTAATTTCTTTAATGAATATAACCTAAAAACAGACATGACTATTTAATTTTTGAAAAATTCCCGTTAGAAAAGAAAAGAATTGTTCAACAATTCATTAAACTAAAGTATGTCCAACATACTTTCAAAAAAAAAAAAAAAAAGTCCAACATTCCCACTCTAATCTACTCTAGCAGCCGAATACCAAGGGACCCACCCACCACCTTTCTCCCTATTCACGACATTGCTTTTCCCATTTTCCAATATTTCTGCTTCTCTTCCCTCCCCAAAGGCATCACTACCTTTTATCCCTTTCTCACTATCCCCTCGCTTCTCTCTCTCTCAAGCTGAACATTAGACGCCATTTTTCAATCTCTTCCCGTGGTGAGCTGTGTATGTAGTTACCAGCTTATTTCACTTCTTGGATCGATCCTGGTTTTTTTTTTCATCTTTAATTTATTAATCTTTGAATGAATTTTGATTGGTATCTTCCTTTAGAAATTTCCTTTTAACGATTTATTGTCTTAAAGACGGCCGACGTGTGTTTTATCAGGAAAAAATAACTAAAAGATTTAAGTCTGTTTCTTTTTGTGAGACGCACATTGGATAGAGAAAAGATTTAATGTTCTACCTGAATACGTATGAGTATGTGTTTAACTGATAACCTATGATGCACAGATTCTTCTAAAAATATCACAATGCAGTATCGGATTCGCACCCGCCCCCTAAAAGGGGTGAGATTCTTGAATCCGCGAATCGGATTCTCCACGTGGCGAATCCGACTGCCACGTGGCGAATTCACTAACGGATACTTCCACGTGGCCAATTCACTAACGGATACTCGAATCCTCCTTGTGTATCCTATTTATTAAGTATTAAATGTGTTATTTCAATTGAATTTTATTACATAATATAATTCAAATTGACACGTAACACTTGTTTTATATTGTAACCACTATTATGACGTATATATTAGGCTAATTGAATTTAAATTGATTTTTGGTTACTTAATTATATTAAATTATTGAATATGTTTACGTTTTGGGTCGGAAAAAATGTGAATTATATACATTCGATTTATAAAATTTTAAAATATATTTAATTTTTTAGATTTTATATATAATAAAATATAAATAAAGAGACGTATCCTTGACGAATCGCACCCTAAATTTTTCATTCTTGTACAGGTTTGTCATAGTCTTCGGGAAGCTAAATTCGATGTCAATTTTCTTCTTCTTTTTTGAATTTTGAATATATTTAAATTTTGAATTTGAAAAGTTATATATCACTCTCCGCAGGAACTTACTTTTATAGGCGTGTGCTGTATGAACGGTTTTTCAGAACAGATGATGGCTTCTGATAGAAGAATAAAAGTATAAGCTATATTTGGCGCGTGAGAAACACGGTTTCACCGAGTGTGCTTTCAGAGGCTATAGTTATAGAAGATTGGAGAGAAAAAGAAGAGAGGGAGGGAGACGATGAGTTCCCCTCAGCACCAAGACGTTACTCTACCGGAATCGGTAGAACAATCGATAAAAAGAGTCTGCGTTGATAAGAATCAGCCACCGCTCAGAATTTACGCCAGACAAATGCTGGCCGGGATCGGGGAGCAGGCGTCCGTTGAAATTCTCAACACCGTAATTTCCTCAAATGCACCAATCACCAGCTTCGGCGGCTTTGTTTCGTCTCTCGTAAAAAAAAAATTCCCAGAAGTAGCTACCGCTGTGCTTAGCGTTTATGATTCGCCTTCCTCCGCTTCTCCCAGTGGCAGTAAGCATGCCTGCCTTTTGAATTTCTCGCTTTCATCTTTATTTATTGGACTAACCACTTTGTATTGTTATGCTATGAGGAATGCGTATTTTGTTTCCATACTTACACAGCCAGTCCAGAGGCTCATATTTGCATCTTTCTGAAATTTATGTTGCAGTAGCTACTTCTTGACTTGTATCGGGATGGGAATTTATGTTGCTGATGTAATGTGTCTGAGTTAATATTCAATTCGGTCCCATAACTTTGCATTTTCCGCAAACGGTCCCAATACTTTTTTTGTCCTATAATTCCTCAATTGGTCCGATTTCAGTCTCTAAGTCAACGAATTTCCACAAAGGACATCATATCTATGCACATTTTCTTGGAAACTTTTGTGAAAAAGTTCAAAAAAGTGCAAAAATCTGGCAAAAAAAAGGACCAAACTTGGAACAATTATGAAGTTATTGGATGGAATTGAAAATCCTTAATTTTTTGGAACCTTTTGCGGAAAAGTTCAAGGAGTTGGGACAAACTTGAGTTTTAACTCTAATGTATTGCTTGCTCATGTTTTTCGTTTCAACTTTTGAGTGGTCTCAAAGTGGAAGGAGGCAAAACTAAGAGCACTGCAGTTGATTTCAATTGTAAAATGTGTACATACGTTGCGTTAAATCTCTCGACTTCCTTTCATATTTGAATGAACAAAAGCTGAATGGATTAACAACCATTCATTTTGGACGTTTTGTACAGAAAAGATGGGTACAAAAGGTCTTGTTTAGTGGCCGTATTGCAACATAACTGAAGTTTTATTTCATCTTGTTTCTGCTGTTAAACCAAGCTGCTAACTTTGATCAAGTTTCTTTTATTCTTTGCTATGTGTTGTCATGCTGTTTCTTTTTCCTAACAACATTTACCGGACATTTCTATCATTGTCAGATTGTAAAAGTTTGCAGTCCCCCTTATCAAGTTTCCCAGTGAACAGTTCATCCAATTTGCAGAGGAAAGCCTTTCAAACTATCAGCTGCCAGCTATCTTTTGAAGATGAAACTTCAGAAAAGAGGAACCCTTGCGTCAGAAACAAATCATCAGATACTGGACAATGTGGAGAGATGTCCAAACCGCCAACAATCAGTCCACAAATGCTGGTCTTGAACAAACTCGAATACAGGAAATTATTTTTGGTTTTAAGTTACATCGGGAGGTTAGTTTCCTAAAGTTTGGATTAATGTATTTTCAGATCACTATATTTAATAATGTTTGTTTCGGTCAGTCATTGTACAACTCCTTTGTTTTATTCGGTCCTTGTACCGGATGAGATCCTTTTATAATGGACTTGCTGCCTTGGAGATCGATTGGAACAAACTTTAAAAGTATAGGGTCTACTATTTGAACAAATGGAAAGTACCACACCTAAAGTTAAATCATAAATGTGGAGTCAATGCAACACATTAATAACAACAAAGACAAGATTAAATATTTGAATATAGATCACATGATCTCATCATATATAATCTGTTGCAGTGCATTGACAAAATGAAAATACAACAAATACTCAGAAGATAAAATATAGAGATTTTTTTTATCTATTTGGTTTCATTTTCAATCTGTAATGTTCTTTATTCAAGGTAAAAAATGAGTCTGACTTTTACTTTTTTAGGATAATTTTCATTCTGCACCCTCTAAATTGGTTAGGCTTTGCAGTTTCCACATCAAATAACTTTTAATTAAAAATTTAAAAGAAAAAAAAAGTGATCTAGGGTGTACTTTGATTCACTATAAATTACGCATTTACACTATGAAGTATATAATGTTGTGTTGTTTGATAAGGAAGATCCCTATTGCAAAGTGTGTTACATCAACTGTACTTCTGTACTTTGTTTCAATATAAACTTTTGATGGCGACGTCAATTATTTTGGCAAGTCCACTGAAAAAAGACTTGGGAGATGAAATATAGATCTTCAAGGTCCAACTAAAACTAAAGTAGGGAGTGTATAGTGCCAGATAACAAATGTTTAAAGTATTGGGACATGTCACTAAATATGTGTATTGCCCTTTTAGTTATGCTATGTCGTTTCGTATATTTGTGGTATTTGACCTGAAACAGATACATCAACTGAATAGGCAAAAATTCGAAGCCGTGGTAAGCCTAGATGATGCTAATGAAGTTTATAAAATGAAGGATTTTCCTATGAAAGATTTTGAGACTGCAATTTGGAATAAATATGGATGCAAATACTGTGACTCTGATCGTAGAGATCGTAGCCAGGTAAGTAATGCATCTTGATAAATGCTCTTCCTCCTGCATTTTAATTTTTAACAAATTCATTCTTTTGCTTAGCCCCCATAAGTAGGAAGTCTTTGCATCCTTTGTTGGATGATAGACTTCTTAAATGGGCCTGGCATTTTAGGACAATTGAAAGATAATACTGGTGCACACTTGTTACTTTTTTCCGAATAGATCACTAGTCAGTATTAAACTTTTCTACTTCAGAAAAAAATAGATTTATTCCATATTAACATATACAATGCTACATAAGTAATTATTTGCAAACATTAAAATGAAATTGAATGTTACTGAATCATAACTGGATATTTGTGTTGCGATTTTCTGCCCTTGATAATATTCTTTCCTATTCTTTTATGTTTTTCTGCAATTGTTGTGCAGAATGTTGTGCCTTTCGCGGTAAATTCATTAATTGATCCTAAGTTTGTATAAGCTCTTCTTTACCATCCAATATTCAGTTTCGTGACTCTTGTGCTTTCTTCTTGCAGTATCTTGATTGGGACTCAGGGAAAACCCATCTGTATTATTCCCATATTTGCCCGGATGGGACGTACTATTTCAAGGTCAGTGCTAACCTTTGTGTTATTTATCTATCGATTTAATTATGCAGTTAAAAATGTTTACATGGAAAAGGATCACGCCTCTCTATTCACAGATATAGTAACAAAGGGTTATTTATTTTGCCTAAAAAGCTATGGAGAAACAATAGAAATAGAAGTACATAAACCAAAAGAGTTAAGGTCTGAGACACCCATAAATCTTTTTTCCTGTCAATCTTTCTATAATAAGTCCCATATTTTACCGATAAATTAGAAAATAGACCATATGAGTAAACATAATTTTTCAAGTGTTTCTTTGTGAAATGTCTGTTAATACTGAAGAGGATTGTTTCCAATACTTATGGCTGCTTTGATGTCACAGGACAGTTTTTATAGGTTTAGTTCTTTTAGATTCCTCTTCAGCCAAATTATATTTATACAACAAACTCCATTAGCCATATCATAAAATATTCATCATACTTGACCACATTTTGCTTTTTACTTATCCAAGTAACTGAAGTACAACATACATATGCACAATATCCGTATGTTAGCCTTATATTTGTAAATATTTGTAATCACCCCAAGATGTCTTTTGGATGATACAGGGCCCTTATCTGAATAATTCGATAACTCACCTACAAAGGTCACTAGGCGATAATAACATACTGATGGTGAAGTTTGAGCATGATGGAGCATATGACATACGCAAAATCGTGGAAGAAGGAATTTTTGTTGGTTTGCGGCGTTATCAATTTTTTGGTGACTATTTTTATTTTATTGACTCCGACTCCGCTCATGTTATTATGTTTCTTATCTTGATATATTTTTTTGGAAACATGGAAACCAATCCACGTCTAACCAAACTTTTTGATTAGATGTTAAAAAGAAAACAGGATACATATACAGGGACAACATATCCCTTAACAGGAATACAATCTAAAGCATGACACAAATCTCTGGTATTTAATACAGAGAAGATTTTAGATTCTTTATGACCCGAAGCCCACCATGCTACTCTAAACATAACATTTTCCCACACTTCCTCTAGGGCTCCTCTCTGTCTTCAAATATGTTTTCGTTCCTTTATAGCTGTAAAGACCAGCATAGTGCTTGGAAAGCAACTCACCACAACACTTGAACCCTTCTACTATAGTTACCGAGGTTTAGAACAAATTGAAAACAGCTTGTGGTATCACCGTTATATGTCCAATTCCTTTAACATTCTGTCCACAAGAGAGTAGAGAAGGAACCATGATGAAATAAATGATCCAAATTTTGGAAACATGCCTACGCAGCCAGGAGTAACAGGGCATGCAAAAAACATTTTTGTATCACCTCACTTCAGGTGACAACTATTCCTAGACTACCAACCATGAGAATAATTGTAATTTTAAAGAAGATATATGCCTTTAGGGTAGAAAGTCATAAAACAAGATTTACAAGAGAACACCCCTGATGATTCCAAAACACATCTCCTCACTTTCACATTCTGAATCAACATTACTGCCTTCAGCTACTGCATGGAACTCAGTTCTTGCAAGTTAAACTCTCTAAAAAGAAGATTGAAAGGAAGACCAGAGTCGAAAAGAGCAAAAGAGGCAACAGGTTCATTAAGTAAGATTATAATTTCATTATAAAGAAGGATACACATTTTAAAAAGGACAATCCCTTCCCAAACATCCTCCTTACATCTCACTCTCTATCCTCTCTTGTCCTGGACTTCTGCTAATTGAATAAAACCATGGAATACTCCAAAGAAAATTTTCCAAGCTTTATTTGCCTTTTTGATACTTAGCCATAAGTAATCTTTTTCATTTTGGAAATCTCCACCATAACGTACCCAGTAATAACATATTTCTCAAAAACATGCGTGCCATACTTTAATCATCACCTAGTTCTTTTTATGATCTATGAAAACATTATCTGTATTAGTGGTATGTAAATGATGGTTAAGTCATATTACTAATGAACTTAAAAGGAACATTTTATGCAAACAACCACTGATAACAAGGATAACATTAACCGTAGGTTGTCTGCATGTTTAGCACTTCTTGTTTTGTTATCTTATGGAAGTTCTCCTCTCAGAAAAGAGTGATAACTTGTTAATTTTATTTGAATTTTTTGGGTAAATTAACTACAGTTTCCTTTCTGACTGTCGTACAGTGTTTAAAGATGAGAAGAAAAAGGCGAAGAAGAACCAAATTGAGGATAAAAAGGCTAAAAACTCTGATGTTAAGTGCTATTTTGTCCATACTGACCCTCATGGTCACGATCAACTTTATATTTTGTCTAGAAAGTCAATCAGTGAAGCAAGGATCATGTTCATGCATATACAAACTCTTCCAACCATAGAAAAATACATGGCCAGGTTGACCTGAGTATATTTTTCTTCTTTGGTCTCATCCGGTGATGATTCATTCCTAGAAACTTTATTCTATAACTATTATGATGACATTCAGATTTTCGCTGATCCTTTCAAAGACAATTAAGCTTGAAGTTGATTTCGCAACTGTCATAGTCGAAGTAATCGAAGACATCCCATTCCAAGTATGAAAAGAGTAGTCCAGTTGCAATTTTCTATATTCTGCTCCCTGATGTCAGTCAAAGTCTCTTTATGTATCCTGGATGCAAAATAATACATTTTATCTTCTCTTGTTCCATATTTTTAGGATGAAAATGGCTCTATTATCCATGATGAGGATGGTAAACCTATTTTACACACGGATGGGACAGGCTTTATATCTGAAGACTTGGCAATGAAATGTCCAGATGTTTTTTATGGGGTAAAGTGTACAAGAGTTGGTAGTTCTAAGGTCAGTTTTTTTTTCTTCTTTTAATAATAATCTTTCCACTTATTTCTATGTGATAAAGTGAAAAATGAAAATTTAAACAGTTATGACTTTCCACTTCTTTCTCTGTGATAAAGTGAAAAATGAAAATTGAATAGGTATGTTGAATTTTGAAAATTCTTTGAGTTGTGATTATTGGTGTTTTATAAATCAGCACATTTGAATAAAAAAGCTCTTAGGAAAATAATATATAACAAATTGATCTGTCCATACATCTTTCAATCCTTTCCTCTTTCCTCTGCTTAGATTTGTTTATCTTAATTGAAAGATTTCCATCTCATCTAAAAGCTCCAATTTGTAAAGAGGTGTATAATTAATTCTCTAACACCCCCCCCCCCCCCCCCCCCCCCACTCGTGCGTTGATTTCTCGACTCTATCCTCTGGGTAGACGGCCCATCTAGTGGACAATTTAATATGAGTGTAGTTGCTTTCTTTGGGATTTAAACCCATGACGTGGGCATGAGCCAACAGTTTTGATTCCATTAAAGAATTTTATTTCATCTAAAAGCTCGAGCTTGTAAAGAGGTGTAAAATTAGTTCATTTATATTAATTCCCTAACATTAATTTTTGGGAAGTCTTTCCCACTTTTTGTTTTGTTCCCTGTGCTTCTTTTCCGCCATATTTATGATGATGCCTCACTTTTGATTATGATGTGGGAATACTTTATATCATTTTAGAGTTGTAAAAAAAACATTATGATGCATATCTGAAGGAAATCACACTTAAGGAACTAAGATGGACAATTTCATGTTAAATAGTCTTTTAGAGAAAGTAAAATAAAATCTATGTGACAAGTTGGAGAAACTTTGTAGGTTTTGTGATAAATTTTGGTGCCAATTAGACTTCTCTTTCAATAAAGAGCATGCTCTAATGTCAAAGCTTATAAAATTGAAATAGTAGTCCATGTATTAAGTGCGTGCACTAACAAATACAATATTCGTAAGCTAGTCACTTCGTATATGCGCGCACACACAAACACACTTTGCAATGTTAAGTGAACCATTTTGGAGATGTTTTGTAGTTATGTAAAATATGTACTGTAATTTGAACGGTTTTTCCAAATTTATAAGGAAAACTGAAGGTAATGCAATTTTATCAAATACTAGAACTTCTCCTTAAAATGCATGCAAATCCATCTGGCCAATTCGTGTTAATAACTTTGTGAATGGTGGTTGTACAACTTCTTTGGTTTATCTTTTTTTAATTGATTCTCTTTATTATATAAATTACCAGTTTGCCAACTTTGAGGACATTGCCTGCCAAGTTGGAGGAATAGGAGCCAAGATTAAGGAGCCGGTATTGTTTGACTTCTTGTGACTCAAATTTAATCTATTGATGGCCTTAGCATTTTTTAAACATGCTCATTCCTCTTATAAGTCCTAAATTCTTAATTCTCGTTTTTGTTTTATCCTTTCAGCCTTTACTGATGCAATGCCGTTTGTTTCACGATGGTTATGCTGTAAAGGGCACTCTACTTGTAAATAGAAAGGTACAGTCATATTTGCTATTTGTTAGAAATCTTTTTATGCTAGTTAATGAATTAAATATATTGGTTCACAAGTATAATTAAACGATTCAAACCAACTAATTGTGCATAGTTGAAAAATAAGTATTAGGTTTTTATTTTCATACTTGCCTCATTATTTCTGTAAATTTTGATTTCTTGTATATATATGTGTGTATATATATAAAACTTTAGAATGTATATTATCAAAAATGTAAACATAACTATTTTTAGATATATTTTTTTATTTTATTTTAAATTTTAAATACGCCTAACAAGAAATCTCATTGCCAACTTAAAAGCAAACACACCCTAAGCATAGCGTCACATCGCATTATGTCTAACCTTTCTGTTTTTGAATTACAAACATAACTTTTTAAAATTAAATGTAATACTCCCTCCGTCTTGCAATTACTTTCACACTTGCCTTATTTGGACGTCCCACAATTACTTTCACTCTCCCAAAAAGGAAGTAACCCACACTCACAAAAATCTATAAAGTATTAAAATACCATTATTTTACTCAATCCCACACTCACATACTCCCTTTTTTCTTAAAAAGACGTGCCATCTTCTATTATTAAAGCAGTTTCGAGACGGAGGGAGTATTAGGAAGAACTCGAGCCTTTCTGTGAAAGGCTGGTTGGTCATAGCTTTAGTTTCCTGTTTGTTTTGTTGGTTTCTCATTGCTTTCATGACACACGACAACTGTAGCTTGCACCAGGAACAATTCAAATAAGACCGTCTATGATTAAGGTTGGAAAGGACCAGTCACAGAAACTGCAGTTGAATGAATGTTTTAACTCTCTGGAGATTGTGGCGACAAGGTATCTTTCATACTATTCTTTTTTCTTCCATTTTTGCTTGCTTATCTTTCTCTCGATATACTTAGATGCTTCATAAGAGTGTCAGCTCTCAGCACAATCTGTTTTAGAGAAAAGGGTTGGTACTTGATTTTATTGAATGAAGTAAAATAAGGACAGGATAGATAAAGGGAAGAACTCCTTCCACATGAAAATAATCCTGCCTAGCAAATATGGCGATGGTAATAATCCAATTATGCAATGTTTTAAATATGACACTTAGAGTATGTTTGCAAACTCTATTTGATGAATGTAATCACTTTTATTTTAAAAAAAAAACACAAATCTAAAATGTTTGGAACCACTTAATTAATCACTTATAAGTTATTTTGAAGAATCAGTTGTGCTGCTTTTGGATTATGAAAATTCATTCTTGGTTGGCCCCACACAAAAGTGTCCCTCCCCACTTAAGAGAATCAATTTTTTTTTGCACACTCCCACTTCTAAAAATCACTTTGTTTTAAAACACACTTTACTTTTGATTTTACTACCAAAAATCACTTAATATCAATTTTAATTTTGCAATAATGTTTCAAAACATACACTTATATAAACTTAATATGCCAAATAAGGTAATGGTAATTCCAATTAATTATGATCTTCATAGGTGTATAGCTTAAACCAATTCCTTTTTCATTACTGCGAGTATGTCTTTATGCACGTAAACTATCCATTTTCTTTTCCGCGATGATATGTTATCCTTATCACATTCACATATATTATTATATGCATTGATTTAGCATGCCACTATTCCTTTTGTTTGTTCAGGACTGATTACTTACTAATAGAACAATCTTGCCATCTTGACTGTAAATCCAAACAGAAAGGGAAGTTTGCATTGTCACGTTTGATAACCTACGATTGTGCTGTTGCTGAATATACTGGGGTTTAATGGTTTAAACTATAGTTACTGTCCCATTCACATTCTTAAATAAAAGAGATGCGTGCTTATTGTCATACATTTTGTTTTTTCCCTCCCTGTAAAATATCCAGTCAGGAAATTACAAGGAGGTTGCATGCTCAATCACGTTTTCAGTTCTAAAACCGATGGTGCATGGATTCTCCTAATATGGTATCAGCTATATTTAGGAGGGGAAATTAATATCCAGATTGCACCAGACACAACGTTATACTCCTGTTTTAATTTATCCGATTCAATATGTGATTTGTAGTTTGGTGGAGGTAGGAAACTAACACGATGAAACGAGGAATTTATAAATGCAATATAAAAATGATTCATTTAATGGTCTTGTGGGATTTGAATGGTGCTAATGGTGGAGAAAAGCCTCTGTATGAAAGGGAATTTCTTTTGTAGGATGTGCAGTTAATGTTAGAGTATAGAGTTTAATACACTTCTTCTAATGGCTATAGGCTGATCATAATCAATCGTGTTAGGAAAACATTGAGAGGTTGCAGTACCTTTCATTGATTTGGACTCATGGGTTTGTCCATGGACGTGGTACGGCTGTAGTCTCCTTGTACATACCTGCAGTGGATAACCAATAGTAGTTTCATGCAGAATTGTTTGAGGGGATGCAAGGCCAGGACTGTTGTTTGTCTATCCTCCCTTAGGCTGCTCTTTCCCTGAAGATAGGTTTCATTAATGAATGAATGTTTTTCATCATGTATTGTATCTTTTGGCATGAAAAACTTGCTAGAGATAGGGGATAGTATTTATAAACCTTTTGAGAGTCAGAATAACCTATAGCCCACCTAAGTGCTTTTGGATGAGTTTAGTCCATTCTGTTGTTTATGAACGTGAATATAGGACCACTGTTTTTGGTGCCAATTTTGAATGTAAATTATTATCTAGAATGAATTCCAAGATATGATTAAGGGGACTTTGAATTCTATCATTTATAGGGTAATCAGTAAATCGAATGTGTAAACTTAGAAATGCATCTGAACATTACCTTTTTTGTACATGATTCTGGAAAAGCAAACATCGACCTCCAGTCCATTTTTTTGTGGATTGTCCACATATGAAAATTGATGAACCAATGCCTTCTTTCTCAAAATATGTTGTCAATGTTTTATTTTAGTTATCTATAGCATTATCAGTTCTAACTTCTGTTACCCCTGATGCTTATCCCAAATTGTGTTTTAATCTTGTTAACGATAATCGGAAAGATGTGACACATCAGAATTTAGTTTGGCACAATATACTCTAGTATCTGATGCCTATCAATAAATTCAAGTTTAGTTTTCCTTTTGCAACATTTGCTAATTCTTGATATCATCTTTCAGTAAGAGACCTCAGAGAAATTGTCTCTCAAAATATTTGATTGCCCTGTTGAGCTACGGAGGGGTTCCTCAAGAATTCTTTCTGAATTTGCTGACTAATGCTTTGGATGATACAAGAAATGTGTATTATAATAGGCGTGCAGCTCTGAAAGGTACTTTTTGGAGCAATTTTTTGATTCATGTTCTAATGGTCATTATTGGGTGCTTACTGCTTCCATTGATTTTTAAGAATTAGCTAATGTTTCCCATGATCCTTCATAATTTCTTACCAACAATATATCTTATATCAAATAACTGTATGTTCATATGTCCCTAAAAGCACAAAAGTAAACTTATGTTTCATAAAGCATATTTCTTCTTGCAGTTGTTTCCAACCATGATGGATTGCATTATGGCTATATAGCACAAAGAATGATATGCTGTGGTGTACCACTAAATGAACCATATCTCCAACTCTGTCTTTCGAAACTGGAAAAAGGCGAGAAAGATAAACTGAAGCAAGGCAAGATAACAATCAACGAAAGCTTTTACCTGATGGGGACAGCTGATCCCACTGGTGAATTAAATAATGATGAAGTCTGTGTTATCCTGTATGTAGAAGTGCTTCTTTAGTCTCTCCGTGTTTTTTGTTTAGTTTAAGTTTTTTGCCCCCTGCAACCAATGTCAAAAATATTTGACAAGTCGTTCTCTAAAAGTAAAAAAGTGTGTTACTTTTGGGTTTGCAGTGACTGTGGTCAAATATCTGGGAAGGTTTTAGTGTATCGAAATCCTGGAATGCATTTCGGAGATATTCATGTTATGGAGGCTGTGTATGTGAAGAGATTGGAAGAGTTTGTTGGCAATTCCAAGTATGGAATTTTCTTCTCAACAAAAGGCAAGACATCAGCGGCTTACGAAATGGCAACTGGCGATTTTGATGGAGACAAATACTGGGTTTCAAGAAACCCTGAGGTCAGCATCTCTGGCATTTTTAGTTTCATTGACAGATATAATTACTAACTAATTGTTGCGAAAGTTGGTGACTTGAAAGAGACAAACAAGATATTCACCATGCTGTTGAGGCTCACATATCTGTTTTCCCTTTCTCATTTGCTACTATTTGTCCACTGTTAAATTTCATGGACAAATGGAACGTCATTTCACTTGCATTTTTCCCATGTAATTCAGCTATTGAAACATTTTAAAGCAAATGAACCATGGAAGCGTGTTCACTCAGTGCCGGATTCAAAGAAAAGAGATCCACGTGAATTTTCAGATTTGCAGTTAGAACACGAATTGTTTACACTATTCTTAGAGGCTAGGTCACCAAGGTATTCTGTTTTCATCATGAACATACTTGTAGCTGCTCAGTGTGCATTTTAGGAAAATTTGCTTTTTTATTGAAGTATGTTCATTCTCTTCTATATGTTATCTCCCTTTGGTGGAGTAAATGCTACATTTGTGCTACACTGTTTGTACATCCACCACACATTCTACACCCACCCACATGGGTGTGTGATTGTGTGAAATAAGTTCTGTATAAAACTTGTGGTGGATGTACACCCAGCATAGCACGCCGAATGTAACATCTAAAAGTGTATTTTTAGCACGCAACCTAATTCATGTGCCCTTGGGTGGAAATAAATATCTCCTTTAGGTTTATACATATAAATTATTCTATCTCCTTGGGTTTGGACAATGGTAAATAACATGCCACATTTTGACTTAGTTCATGTGGACATATTTGTTCTGACAGTAGTTGATTTTGTTGGCATTTTCCCTCTTCCAGCACTAGCATGGGCATAGCAGCAGATAGCTGGCTCACATTGATGGATAGGCTGTTGCCGTTAGGTGATGATCGTGCTGCTGAGAAAGATTCTTTAAAGACAAAGATGCTTACGTTAGTCGACCTTTATTATGAAGCACTCGACGCACCCAAAAGTGGAAAAAAGGTTAATTTTGTTTTCTGTCTGTTTATGTTTAGGCACCTCCAGGTTTAATATATAATTAGATTCACTTTAGTCTGTCCCAATTCAATTTCGTGGTGTTTCCAGCAGAAAACATATTTATAAAAAAAAATATATAATTGGCCACATTAGTTTGTCCTCTCTGGATTATTCTATATGGCTGATTTATTTTGATAAACCAAAATAATCGCTTTCGCGTAGCATTCACTTGGGGTAGTTTTCTCACCAATTACGTGTTATTTCTTGTTGCGAAACAGGTGCATGTTGGCGAAGACCTAAGACCAGAGATGTCTCCGCATCACATGGAAAAAAAGCCTGAGTTTAGCTATCACTCCTCCTCCATATTGGGCCAGATATATGATAGGGTACAGACATTTAAAGAAGAAGCTGTGCAGAAAACAGGTTAGTGCTCTTAAATCACTATCATTAAACTAGTTAGTGTTACTATGAAGGAATATTGGAATAAAACTCGCTGTTTCCGCAACTTTAAAGGCTTAACTTAATTGCTTATAATGGGGCAGAAATTTGGAAATTGCCGTGCTTTGACATTCAAATCCCTGACACATACACGAGCATGTGGCGAGCTAGGTACGGAGACTACCGCAGAGAGATGGTAAGCGCCCTCAATTGTGGTGATGAGTCAAAGAATGATGCTGCAGATGGGGTTATAAATAAATACAAGCAGGTATGATTTTATTATATTGAACGAAAAAAGATTAAGAAAAGAGAGTTACCAGGTTGTTGAATCATAAATGCATGCAGTTGTTGTATGGGGCCGCTGAGATGGAAGAAACTACAAAGGATACGCAAGTGATATATCAGGAAGCCGTTGCCATATATAATGTGACGTATGATTATGCGATGATGCACGATGTTGAGAAATGCGGTTTTGCATGGAAGGTAGCAGGGCCTGCGCTATGTGACCTGTGTGCTTGGCAATCCGGGGAGAGGCCGTTTCCAATTTTACCGTCTGTTCTGCGTGACTTGCTTTAACTGGTAGCATCAGGAGCCTTTCTTTTGTTGTAATATAGTGTAAAGCTTGTTCATACTTTCTTTTGTTGTAATATAGTGTAAAGCTTGTTCATAAGTAAGCTAGATCTAGATTTGAGCTTTTTGAAGCACAGATATCTAATGTGGGTGGCACTTGAGTTTAATGTACTGTAAGAATGTTCAATCACCCCCACAATTTTTCTGCTCCAAAATACCTATTATCAAGGAGGGAGAAAGATGTGCTAGTGTTGGTCTATGGTCATTATAAAAATTAAGGATGTATAGGGCTGTTGCATTTCTGCGGCTAAGTGATTGTTTCATTAGAATCAATCTAATATTTGATTCTCTATAACTTATTCCTTCCAAACATTTTTTATTTACATTTTATTGTACTAAATTTTTAATGTATTTTTAGCAATAAACTAAATTTCCTTCAATAAAATAGAACATGTTTTATAGGATATAGAGAAATAAGAAGAATAGAATAATACAAATTTGTTGATTCAATTTGTTAGGAATGACTATGTCTGGGGACGTATCAAGCAAAAAGATAATTCACTATTTTTTTGTGTATGAAATGACTAAGTTGCCTTTCATCAATTACTTTTGATGAAGCACATAAATGTGATTTTTCTTTTAACACTCTCCATTGTGCCAAAAGGATGGATCGTGCATGGATGTTGTCTCGCTAAAACTTGACAAGTAGCAGGAGCCTAAAAATAAATCTTGATTGAAAGGAATTTTTTTATAATACACCTATGTTGAGACTTCCCTGAAGTCTACACCTTTCTCATGATACATACATCTATCAAAAGATTTTAGAAATTTTACACATCTAAATTCTTTAAGATGTTTCTCAAAGTTTGTCTTGGACAATGATTATATAAAACATAGCAGTCAATCTCATTTACTTTAGAACTTGATTCTTGAGAAAAACGTATTGTTGTTGGTTATAGAAGACTTTAGTGATATATGCTTCATATTGTCATCTTTGATGTAACTCAATTTCATCTGTTGAATATAAGAAGCATATTCTTCATATATACATGTGGTCTCTTCAGTGGTAAAACTCAAGTCACTGCTTCATCGAATATGCACTCTTGAACTGCTTCATGTAAGACAATAAACTTTGAATGCTTAAAAAATATAAATAAAAAAGTTTGCTTAGTTGATTTCCAAGATATCGTCATGTTTCCCATGATAAATTCATAACCAGTTTGGGAACACTTTATGTGGATAAAAAATATACAAAACCAAGTAGTACATTATTTGGCATATATAGGTGTATGTGGTAGCTTCAACATTTGCTTAAGGTCCACAATTTCATTTGTGGTCCCCTTCAATATTTATTATAATGAATATCAAACTCTTGTCAACGGTTTTCCTTTAAGTATTAGAGTACATTCCTGACACCATTCCAATGACACTGCATTGGTCTTGAATGAAATCTAGCTAACAAGTTCATTGAGAGAGTAATATATGGTCGAGTGTATTGAGCTAGGTACAATAATGCACAAGTTTCACTTAAGTAGGAAATTTCATCTCCCAATAGCTCTTCGTCATCTTCCTTCAGACGAAACGAATATTTCCTTAAAATCCAAACTTCGACCAATCATGAGAGTGCTAATCAAATGCATTTTGTCTGTGTTAATTTGTCTGAACATCTTCTAGACACATGCAAACTGGTGGATAAGTATATCCACAAACTTAGGGGTCTAGTTCAAAGCCTAAATCAAAATTGAGTTTTTCCAAGATCCTTTATCTCAAATTTGGATTTCAAATTGTTCATGGTCCTCTTATTTCACCAATAGTACCTATTATGTTCATCAACATAAATAATTGCAAATTCAAAACTTATTTTCTTTATAAATACACAGGGTTATACCAATTAAGTAGTTACTTAGACGAGTATACACCTCCATTTGATTGTTTCAATCAATAAAGTAAGTGTTTAAATTTTATTGTAAACGCACTCTGTGGTTTAGAGTCACTTGACTTGAGTAATGGAAGGCCGTGAGATACTTTTATATATATATATATATATATATATATATATATATATATATATATATCACTTGACTTGAGTAATGGAAGGCCGTGAGATACTTTCATATATATATATATATATATATATCTGAATCAAGATCCCCATAGAGATATCTCATAACCACATTCATAAACTGCATTTCCAATCCTTCGGAAACTAACTAAGTGTTGGAACGTTATGATGTCCATTATGGGAGTTTGTCTCCTCATACTTAATTCCAGGGTGTTGTGAGAAATCTTGCGCTATAAAGCAAGTTTTATGTATCAGGACCTTATATTTCTCATTACGCTTTATGACAAACACTCAATTATGTCCTACAGGCTTTATACTTGGTCGGGCTAGCACTAACGGACCAAATAACTATCTCTTTGTCAGAGAATCAAGTTCTACCGGGATAGATTTTTAAAATTTATTTAGACAAATATGCTCTTGGTTAACATTCTGCAACCGAGTATGGTTTGATGTCGTCGTGCTCTATACTTCATTGAGCAACAATATAAATAAATACATCATCAATCTTACGTGCAATATTTGTCCATCGACTTACATGGACTCTTGTAATCATATATAGATTTTTCATTCTCCGGAATAATATCAAACAATAGAGCGTTTTCCAGTAATGATTCATGGACATAAGTTTAATCTGAGATAATCTCATGAGATGCATTCTCAACATTGTTGAACAATGTATTGGATTATGCCACACCTACCATTTCTTTCTTTGGGTGAGTGTCAATCAAACCAGGTAGCCTACCCCAATTCCTTGGGAGTCACAGCCTAAACCACACCTCCACCAAGTGTGGTTGCAACACTTTTCATGCGGTGTTGTGCCTGTTGGAGTTATACGTGAAAGTATGCTTTTACTTTGTATAACTCGTGTATCAAACACTCGATTTATGAGAATAATTCTTTTATCACATTTGCTTTAGATATAATTGAATGTTGAATTTCTATTGCAAACCGTTCAATATATAGTACATGTTACATTGTAGTTAATGTGGTGATACCCGATCACGGAAGACAACATTAACAGTTTACTTGTAACTAAACGTACAATTCACGACCCAGGTGGAATTGAACAATCCGCCGTGAAAGGTCGATGTGTAAGGCTCAGATTGGTCTGTCTTGACTAAGAGATTGCACTAGCACATTTAGTATGTGTTGAAGAGGTCCTACAGCGAGGATAAATTCTTCTGTTCTGAAAGGTGAAGAATTAGACCTCAGTGGTTGTTGATTTCTTAATCTCCGTCACTTAAATAGGACCGTGTGTGCTTAATAGTTACTGCTTTGATTCATGTTGGGTGAGAATCATTGTGACTTCGAACTTTGTGTCTTGGGCAGTAATATTAATCATACGACGGTTGCTAAGATTTAATACGGAGAAACGCGTGCGAGTACGGCTCGTGTGATTAGTCCCCTTGGTGGGCTCAGAAGTTTTATTGTACCAAATCTTGCAAGTGAAGAATTAGTTTCTTCGGTACGAATAATAATATTGAGCTGTCTTTACTCCAAGGTGAAAGATGTTAATTAATTTAGAGCTATTCGGAAGCTTGATTAATTAATGGACTTGATAATCTTAAACGCGGGAAATAATAACCGGGAGCCCATATTATCGTAATATGGATTAAGATGGATAGTGCAATATTAATTTATTAGTGGTAATAATTAATATTAATGGGCTGAATTATATTGGGGCTCAATATTGAAATTCAGAAGTCCATTAGGAGGTCCAATCTTAATTCTCCTTAAGGCCCCTCAAGTAGCCCATTAAGTAGCCCAATAATGATAAGGTGATTAAAATAAAAAGAAAATTATATTGCTGATTTTTCTCTCTTAATTTTCGAAAATTGATATCTTGGAGCAAGAAAAGATCTTGTTGATTTTCTTGAAAATATATTATGGAAGATAAGTATTCTTAGAATACAAGATTATCTCATATATTCAAGAAGATCCAAATCTTAGTTTTTTGTTTCATTATTTTCGAAAATTATAACTTATTTAGGAGGGTAAGATTTTTGTGGAATATTTTATTTTGGAGAAAAGAATATATGGGATATATTCAAGATTTCTTAGAGGCTAAGAAAAGATTTTCTCCAAGCCCATATTTGACACAAATTTTCGGCCACTACTCCTTTATAAATAGGGGATGATTATTTCATCCCCAAGTACATAATTCCATGTGTTGGAAAAATCAAGAAGCATAGATATTTTTCTTTTTCCTTAGTTTATTAAATTGCTTGAAAGCGTCTCCCACCGACGATCAAGTGAGGTGAAAAGGGAAATACTTGAGAAGGCTTTGGGTTGATAGAGCGAGATTACAAGTGTCCCGTATATCCAAAGGCCATTACTACGAGAGGTACGTTAATCGCATATTTACTTGTTTAATTCCGCCTAGTTAAATATGTGAAATTAATTTAACATGCATGGTGATAATTAGTTGTTGGAATTATTATTTGAATTAATTAGGATTAATTCATGCTAGTAATAATTGTATTTAAATTCGTATTTAAAGTTCATCCCGAATAGATTCCGGGCACCCCTATTTTCCCAACAACTGGTATCAGAGCCACGGTTTCGGGCTCTGAATTTTAAATTGGAATTTAAATTGTTAAAACATTAAATTGAAATTGGATAGTAGAATTGTTAGATCTTTTTTGCAGGTATCCAATTGTCATGGTTTTAATGTTGTTAATTTCATGCGTGTGAATTAATTTGGTTTTAATTCGATTCGTTCGAATTCGTTTTTCTCGTGAGAAAATCCACGAGTAGATTAGTTGTTTTTATTTTGATTCGATCATTGTAATAGACTAGTCTAGATCTAGTATTTATTTTTTTTGTAAAAATAAATTGTAACCGGATCGTGACGAAGAACGAAGAATTAAAAACGGCGTACCCGGATGACGCATACAAGCGTGGAGCGTGTATGGGGGTAAAATCATGCAAGGGGTAAAGAAAACGAGGACGAACGGCGAAAAAAACGGCGCACGGGGGTGCACGGCGCACGCCGTGCGCAATGGGCGCACGGCGCGCGCGCGCCTCGGGGCGCCCCGGGCAGCGCCTCGGCGCGCTTCTGTGCAGCGCCTCGGGTGCGCCTCGGGTGCGCCTCGGGGCTGCGCTTTGGCGCGCCTCGGGCGTTTTTCCAGCGCTTCTCGGGCCGGGAAGCGCGCGGGCCCACTTCGTGGGCCGACGCGCGCTGTATCTTAGGCCGTGGAATTTTTTCGGTTCGTGTTTTTTTTCCGTGTGGTTTTAAACGTCATCCCGAACCCCAAACGATGTTGTTTTTGAAGAAGTGTTGCTGTTCGAGTGGGAGCACGTCGAGACGAACGTCGGAAAGCAACAAGGACGATTTTTCGCATCAAGACGTGAAGAAATTAAACCGTGACAATTGGATTCGAGTGCTCCAATGTGTTTAATTTTGTTTTGATGGATGTTTTATTTCGTGCACTTATTATTATTTGTTAATATGTGTTTGCATGAATTTAATTGTCCAAGAAAAACCTTACTTTCGAAAATTACTAAGTATGTTTTTATAATCGCAATTTTATTCCGGATATTAAAATTTGATTAATTTGACCTCCATAATTTATTTATTTGTGAAGTTCTTTTGGAATACATTTCCCCCTCGGATCGGCCAAAAGAACGGATTTCACATGAATAAATTCCGAAAGGATGATTGTGGATTATTACTTGTGGCGGTATTGACCCTCACCACGAGTGGCTTGCTCAAAGCGAAATAATAATCCTGTATTTAATTATGGTTATTACTTAGGCATAGGAAATTGATATTAACTTACTCCCCTCGGAGTCCCTGTCAGTTTCTATGTGGTCAAAGTGGGAGCCAACTATTAATTTTGAATTAAGGATTTGTAACTTTTAAGTTTGTAATCCGCTTGAATGTGTTTAAATGTATAGACCACCCCTCGTGGCGCATTTAAATTGTTTCGAGATGTTGGCTGATGCATGATTATATTGTTTTAAGGTTTCAATATGATTGATGTGATCAAATTTATGTGATAATTTCGTATTTTTCTAGATATTGATATGAATGTATGTTTTATTCTCAGTTCATCATGTCGCAACCTTTTAATCCACTGTTTAGTATACTTAAAGATAACAAACTTGTTGGTGAGAACTATGTTGATTGGAAACGTAACCTTAATATTGTCCTAACCGCTCAACACCACAAGTGGGTACTTACCACTCCTAAGCCCCAAGAGCTTGCCGAAGATGCCACGAAAGCGGACAAGAAAGAGCATAAGAGTTGGTTAGACTCCGATGAGATGGCTAGGTGTACTATTCTGGCTTCAATGTCAGATGTGTTGCAACACCAACACCAACACATGGAGACCGCCTCTGAGATAATGCAAAATCTTGAAGCGATGTTTCAACATCAGAACCGTACGGCTAGGCAAATCACCATGCGAAAGATGCTTTCGTTGAAAATGGTGGAAGGTACGCCCGTAAGGGATCACGTAATCGAGATGATGGGTTATCTCAACAAGTTGGAAGTACTTGGTGCGGAATTTGACCTCCCTACTAAGGTCGATTTCATTCTCCATTCTCCGCCGAAGAGCTTTGAGCAGTTTCAATTGAACTATCAAATGAATGACCGGGCAAATAGCTTGCCCGAGCTCTTGCAAGCTTTGGTATCGGCGGAGACTCTAATGGATCACCAAACCGTTGCTATGGTGGCAAACGGTCCATCTTCCTCTTCAGGTCCCAAGGGAGGGAAGAAGAGGAAGAGGACGAAGGGCCAGACCCAAGCAAATCCAACCGTTGCGAAACCCAAGGCAAAGGGAGAAGGAGGTGGAAAGAAAGCTGCTAAGGGTAAGTGCTTTAATTGTGGTGAGAAGGGACATTGGAGGGCGACCTGTTCTAAGCCTAAGAAGGGTGGAAAGAAAGGTAAGTCTCATGCTTTAGTCGTTGAAACATTTGTTGCGGCGTATGCTGCCCATGTTTGGGTAGTGGATACCGGGGCAACTGATCATATTTGTTTCACTCTTCAGGGGTTCCAGCTAACCCAGCGACTTAGCAAGAATGAGATCACAATCACTTTGGGGATGCTACGAGAGTGGCAACCGAAGCAGTGGGAGTCGTGCACCTATCTTTTGAAGATAGAGTTTTAATTTTTAAGAGATGTTTTATACGTTCCAAACTTTAGGAAGAATTTAATTTCGGTTTCTAAGTTGTTTTTGATGGATATTCAGTTACTTTTAATAAAGTTGTTACTGTTTTCTTTTAAGAATGATGTTATCTGTCATGGAACGATGGTAAACAATCTCTATACGATTAAGTGTGCACACCACTCAAATAATGAATCTAATAACACGTCGATCATTTCGAGCAATAAAAGAAAGCGTTCTTCGGAGATGGACGAAACACTTCTATGGCATCTTAGACTAGGTCATTTTAATCTAAAGTGGATAGAGAGATTGGTGAAAGACGAATCCTTGGAATCGCTCCAAGTTGAGCCGTTTCCAATTTGTGAATCCTGTTTAGAGGGTAAAATGACCAAGAGGGCATTTGGAGCCAAGGGGAATAGAGCCTCGGAAGTGTTAGAACTCGTTCATACCGATGTGTGTGGTCCAAAGACGATCAAAGCGAGAATGGGGTATGAGTATTTTAATTACTCAAGATATGGGTACATTTACCTTATGCGGCATAAGTCTGAAACTTTTGAAAAGTTCAAAGAGTTTAAGGCCGAAGCCGAGAAACATAGGGAAAAGAGTATCAAGTTTCTACGATCAGATTGTGGAGGCGAATACCTCAGCGATGAATTCTTGAACTACCTATCGGACGAAGGGATCGTATCCCAGTTAACCGCACCGGGAACCCCTCAACAGAACGGTGTGGCGGAACGAAGGAACCTGGCTCTTTTAGAGATGGTCAGATCCATGATGAGTTATTCGGATTTACCCAAGTCGTTTTGGGGCAATGCCTTGGAAACATCGACTTATATTCTAAACTTGGTGTCATCCAAATCGGTTCCTAAAACCCCAATGGAATTGTGGACCGGGCGCAAGCCCAGTCTAAGACATTTGCGGCTTTGGGGTTGTCCGGCATACGTGCTAGACAAGGAAGCCGGTAAGTTGGATCCACGTTCGAAATTAAGGCTGTTTATAGGATACCCTGCGGGAACGAAAGGGTGTATGTTCTATAGTCCCAAGGATCAAAAGACCGTGATAAGTACACACTTTAAATTCTTGGAGGAAGACTATATGAACAATCGGAAACTTAAAAGTGAAATTACCTTAGAAGAATTGAGAGGTCAAACCTCGATACCAAGTATACAAGATGATGTACCACATGTCACATCTTCACAACCGGAACCCCGTCGTAATGGGAGGGTTCCTAGACAACCCGAGAGATTCATGGGGATAGGAGAATCTTCGGATTTGGTTCCCGGTGTTGAATCAGACCCATGGACGTACGACGAGGCAATCCAAGACAAAGACGCGGAGTCATGGCAAACGGCAATGGAAACCGAGATGGGTTCGATGGATCATAATCAAGTGTGGGAGTTGGTCGAGCCACCCAGTGGGGTAGAACCCATTGGATGCAAGTGGGTTTACAAGAGGAAAAGTGGACCGGACGGAAGGGTTGAAACCTTCAAAGCAATGCTTGTGGCCTGTGGCCTGTAGCTATGCTTAAGTCCATCCGTATTCTCTTGTCGATCGCTGCGCACTTAGATTACGAGATCTGGCAAATGGATGTCAAGACAGTTTTCCTTAACGAAAGTCTTGATGGGATCTATATGCAACTGCCCAAAGGTTTCATTGGAAAAGGCCAAGAGAATCTCGTATGCAAACTCAAGAGATCCATTTACGGACTTAAGCAAGCATCGCGTACTTGGAACCAGTGTTTTGATCAAGTGATTAAGTCTTATGGGTTTGATCAAAACGAGTTCGAAAGTTGTGTGTATAAGAAGCGTGACGGAACTGCGGTGGTATTCTTAGTATTATACGTAGACGATATTCTGCTCATTGGAAACAATGTAAAGGTATTGTCAGACGTAAAGGTATGGCTGTCAAAACAATTTGATATGAAGGACTTAGGGGAAGCCGGTCACATCCTTGGGATCAAAATCACTCGCGATCGCAAGAAGAGGATGTTGGGCTTATCGCAAGCTTCATACATTGACACTGTTTTGAAGCGTTTCAGCATGCAAGATTCCAAGAAAGGTTTTGTACCTTTTAGGCACGGAATCCATCTATCGAAAGAAATGAGCCCTAAGACGCAAGCGGCGATAGATGACATGAAAGGTGTTCCGTACGCTTCGGCCGTAGGAAGCCTTATGTATGCAATGCTGTGTACGAGACCGGATATCTGCTTTGCCGTAGGCATGGTAGCAAGATATCAAAGTAATCCCGGGAAAGACCATTGGACTGCCGTAAAGTGCATCTTGAGGTATCTGAAAAGAACTCGGGAGCGGATGCTGATTTACCAGTCGGATAGTCTAGTTCCCGTAGGATACACGGACTCGGATTTCCAATCAGACATAGACTCAAGAAAGTCAACCTCGGGTAGTGTGTTTTGCATGGGAGAAGGAGCCATGACATGGAGAAACGGTTTGCAGAAATGCATCGCAGATTCGACCATGGAAACCGAATAAGTAGCTGCATGTGAAGCAGCGAAAGAAGCGGTTTGGCTCAAGTACTTCTTAGTGGACTTGGACGCTGTTCCGAATTTGCCCGACAAGATAACTGTCTTTTGTGACAATGTCGGAGCAGTTGCAAATTCAAGAGAACCGAGAGCCCACAAGGCCAGCAAACACATAGAAAGAGAATACCGTCTTATACGAGAAATCGTTAAGAGAGGAGAAAACGAGGTGGCAAAGATATGCGTCGGGGACAACCTAGTAAATCCATTCACAAAGGGTCTGCCTCTGAATACATTCGAGAGACATGTGAATGGAATGGGAGTCAAGACCATTGTCAATCTGCTTTAAGTATAAGTGGGAGGAATTATTAGGTTAGTGTAGGTTGACATGAGATGTCACGTAGAGCTACTACACTAAGACATGCGTGATGTATACTAAAAGCAGACTTTAAGTATAAGTGGGAGATTGTTGGAGTTATACGTGAAAATATGCTTTTACTTTGTATAACTCGTGTATCAAACACTCGATTTATGAGAATAATTCTTTTATCACATTTGCTTTAGATATAATTGAATGTTGAATTTCTATTGCAAACCGTTCAATATATAGTACATGTTACATTGTAGTTAATGTGGTGATACCCGATCACGGAAGACAACATTAACAGTTTACTTGTAACTAAACGTACAATTCACGACCCAGGTGGAATTGAACAATCCGCCGTGAAAGGTCGATGTGTAAGGCTCAGATTGGTCTGTCTTGACTAAGAGATTGCACTAGCACATTTAGTATGTGTTGAAGAGGTCCTACAGCGAGGATAAATTCTTCTGTTCTGAAAGGTGAAGAATTAGACCTCAGTGGTTGTTGATTTCTTAATCTCCGTCACTTAAATAGGACCGTGTGTGCTTAATAGTTACTGCTTTGATTCATGTTGGGTGAGAATCATTGTGACTTCGAACTTTGTGTCTTGGGCAGTAATATTAATCATACGACGGTTGCTAAGATTTAATACGGAGAAACGCGTGCGAGTACGGCTCGTGTGATTAGTCCCCTTGGTGGGCTCAGAAGTTTTATTGTACCAAATCTTGCAAGTGAAGAATTAGTTTCTTCGGTACGAATAATAATATTGAGCTGTCTTTACTCCAAGGTGAAAGATGTTAATTAATTTAGAGCTATTCGGAAGCTTGATTAATTAATGGACTTGATAATCTTAAACGCGGGAAATAATAACCGGGAGCCCATATTATCGTAATATGGATTAAGATGGATAGTGCAATATTAATTTATTAGTGGTAATAATTAATATTAATGGGCTGAATTATATTGGGGCTCAATATTGAAATTCAGAAGTCCATTAGGAGGTCCAATCTTAATTCTCCTTAAGGCCCCTCAAGTAGCCCATTAAGTAGCCCAATAATGATAAGGTGATTAAAATAAAAAGAAAATTATATTGCTGATTTTTCTCTCTTAATTTTCGAAAATTGATATCTTGGAGCAAGAAAAGATCTTGTTGATTTTCTTGAAAAGATATTATGGAAGATAAGTATTCTTGGAATACAAGATTATCTCATATATTCAAGAAGATCCAAATCTTAGTTTTTTGTTTCATTATTTTCGAAAATTATAACTTATTTAGGAGGGTAAGATTTTTGTGGAATATTTTATTTTGGAGAAAAGAATATATGGGATATATTCAAGATTTCTTAGAGGCTAAGAAAAGATTTTCTCCAAGCCCATATTTGACACAAATTTTCGGCCACTACTCCTTTATAAATAGGGGATGATTATTTCATCCCCAACTACATAATTCCATGTGTTGGAAAAATCAAGAAGCATAGATATTTTTCTTTTTCCTTAGTTTATTAAATTGCTTGAAAGCGTCTCCCACCGGCGATCAAGTGAGGTGAAAAGGGAAATACTTGAGAAGGCTTTGGGTTGATAGAGCGAGATTACAAGTGTCCCGTATATCCAAAGGCCATTACTACGAGAGGTACGTTAATCGCATATTTACTTGTTTAATTCCGCCTAGTTAAATATGTGAAATTAATTTAACATGCATGGTGATAATTAGTTGTTGGAATTATTATTTGAATTAATTAGGATTAATTCATGCTAGTAATAATTGTATTTAAATTCGTATTTAAAGTTCATCCCGAATAGATTCCGGGCACCCCTATTTTCCCAACAGTGCCTCTTTTTGAGGACTTCTAACCTTGCATGCATATTTGCAGCTGGTATATGAGACCTAGTCACTTTAGCAATATCACTAAATGCATCAGACATCGAATTTGCTATGTTCAGAATATACATTATTCGTTTTACTTCACTTTTACATTGTGAAGTTCAGAGATCAAATGAGACAGAGTGGGAACATACATAATAATACTTTGCGTCGTTCCCTTTGAAATATCTTTTTCTTATCTCCCCATACGACTGGAAGATTGTCTCATTAAAGTGACATTTTGCTAATCTAGCGGTAACTAGATCGTCTGTCAAGGGTTCTAAATAGCGGATAATTGTTGGACATTCATATCCAACATAAATAATTAATCGTGCCTAGGAACCCATTTTAATGCGTTATGGGTACGCAATAGACACATATATTGCACAACCAAATATGTGTATATGTAAAATGTCAGACTTATATCCAATTACCAACTGGTACGCATAAAATGGTTGGTCAATTAGTGGGTTTTAAACGAATAAGAAAAGTTGCATGCAATATTGCATAACCCCAAGCAGAGATTGACATATTGGTGCGCATAATTGGTGTCTTATTCACCATTACTCCTTTTTAATGGTGGCCGAGACCATTTTTTGTAGCACGTGAGGTACCTACATTGATCCTGATAGATATGCAATAATCATCAAATGCTTTTTATGCAAACTATTTCGATAGTGTAAATCATGGTGGTGAGCCCTAAAACGTGTAATATGTGCTAAGAGCTTTGCATGCAAAATTTATTATGAATAATAAATCGACATATGACCAGTATGTCGAAGTATAATCCAGAACCATAAATTACTTGAATGGTCTGCATTCTGGATGAATTGGTCCGCAAATATCACATACTATCCTTTGTAAGAATGAAATATTTTATTTTGTATCTTTAGCATAAACAGGTCTCAATTTCACTTTTGCTAAAGATTAGACTTTACAAAATGAGTGATGTGCCTTTGATAATTGTACTGAGACAAAGTGAGATGTAGATAGTGTATCTGATACTTTTAGAAAACAAAGACTGAGACAAAGCAACAACATGACCAATACCGTGCATCATATTGGATTTTCATCTCATATTATATGTCACTTAAAATATGGATCATTGCGTCAAAGCCTGTATAAATCATTGTCACATAGTTCATCATTGGTGACAACATATGATTTAAGAACAATAGTGATCGAGGTGCATTCCACTAGATTAACTTCTTAATTTATCTAAGATGTGTTTTCTTTCACATTCATTAGATATATATTCAATTTCATTCTCACGTTAAATTTACAAATAGTAACATTGACACATGTATCTTTAAAATGTAACAAGGTTCAATTAGCTCTTAATGCATACATAGCTTCTTAGATTTTAACCTTTGTGTCATTAAACATCAAGAATTTTGGCAGTTTTTCGCCCTTTATAAGAGCTCTCATATTCTACAGAGTTTCAATTTGAGTTGGATGATTTACTTTTCATTCAATACTTTATCACTTTACATTGTGATAATGTTATCTTCGAACCATGTATTAATATATATGAATAATTCAGTACTTTCAAATAAAATTCAAATTTATTAATGAACCAACATCATTAAAATAAGGTCTCATATCGTCGGTCTAATTAACTTTATGACCAAAATATTTGTCCAAATAAAATGAAGCATTATGCCTGAATAATCTTCTTGAAAATTGAGAAATTTATAAATAAATCAATCAAAATCAGGAGTATTCATTAATTGGGCAAAGTCCTTGTTGCCATTGAAATCTATAATTGCGAGGTAAAATTTGAGGGATAATCCTCATCTTTCATATAATGGACATATTATTTTTTATATTCTCCACACCTCGTATAGTTGGTTGCTATTTTGTGTTTGCATTACAGTTTTAAATGGTATCATTATGACAGATTGTCAGTTAGGAACCAATACCTCCTTAACGTCTTCCAGCGGGAGAGCCACCACTATCTCACGTGGTGCATCATTCTCATGTTCGTATGGTTTAATACGTTATGTCCCATTTTCTTTTGAGTTCTTCCCACTGTTCCATTAACCAAAATCAACCTCGGAAGTTTTCTTGTCACAGGGAGCCAAACATTAGTAGAAAAAGTGGAGAGCTTTTTCTTTATATTGTACCATCTTTTGTGATTTTCTTTTCATAGAAAGTAAAGTGCGCTTTAAAGCGCAACATATGGAAATTTGTGACCCTCTTTATAGTTAAGTAAGTGGATTTCATTCCACTAAATTGACAGTTCTGAAAGTAAAGATGTTTTTAAAACGTCCTTTCAGAATCTACCACAATCCTTTGGGTGTTATAAATAGAAGATACCTTCAACATAAAATGGGGTCTGATTATTGCCTAAAAAATAATATGACGGTAGTTTTGACCTTGTCAGACGGTTCTCCGTCCTTATAGTCAGATGATGAACCAAACGGTGGTACTCAATTCCTTTTGAGTCCAATATTTTATAAGCAAGTGAAAATTAATTTCGCAACCTTAACAATATACAATATTAAATTTATTTTTCAGGAATGTGAGTGTGAATTAGATTTTGAGATCATGGATCACAAAGTTTTCAATGCTTTGTGAAAATAGTTTATCACAGTGATTTATACTCGCATGTATCATCCATAAAATTTATTTATCGTGGAGTTACTAAATAACCAGCATGTATACATACAAACAGAGTATATATATCACTGATGATATTTTGATATAACAAATAAGTAATCAAATTCTTCATCGTAAATTTCAGTAAACAATATTAGCCGCAAACTAAGTAATAATATGTAGACGACATAATTTATATTTTTTTGGCAAATAATTTTCATGTCTATTTTGTGGCAAGTGATTTTACTTACTGAAATTTAAAAAAAGAATTAAGTCTTTTTACCAGAGTGAAACCCTATAACATATAGACTGACTGCTTCCCTGTCACATAGATGCAAGATGCATGTCTCAAGGGGGTAGAACAACCAAACATGTACACATAATTCACATCGAATTCAAAAGAAAACTCAACATATAATTAATTTAGCAAGAAATATAATTAGGAATGACATATTGTAATATGCATCAAACAAATCACATCATTAAAGAGTGTTGAATTAATTACCGAGTTTGTTTACTAAGGGGGCGCTTGGTTAACAATTCTTCAATGATAATAAGAATGAGATTGAAAATTAATGTAATTAGTATGATTCATGAGAACAAAATCACTACCTCTCCTCCTAAATAAGGTAATCACTACTCCATTTTGATTACCCTATTCTCTTCTTACAATCATCCTCCTCAATCACTCACATATTCCTCCACCAACAACCATTTGTTGTCTACTTCTATTCCAAAATTGGGGCATGCCACTAGCAATGATGTCACCATTGGAACACTTCTTCCCGTAACATATCATTTTTATTATGAGGGCATAGATGGAAATAAATTTTCATTCCCATTACCATTGAAGAATTGCTAACCAAGCGCCCCCACATATATCATAATTCACATAAATTTCTTTTGTATAAACATTTATAAAATTAAACGTATTTTAATTTCTAAATTAATAAATCAATCAACTCGTACATAATACAAATCCACGAAAAAGTTGAAAAAATAAATTGGGAATAGAGCAGTATTGATTAGCTTGTTCTTGTAAACAAAGCCAACTAAACACTAATGAAATAAAGATTAAATGAGTAAACTATAGAATTAAAATATTTTACAAACCTGTAGCCTACCTTCGATGATGCGGCTAATATTTAGCAACCAAAATTAGCCACCCGTGTCTCCACGGCTGTAATTCATATGCGCGTCTATGTCAAAAGGAAAATTCGATTTGGCGACTAAATTCCAAGCTAAACTTAAACTACAAAAAATTCTAAAACCTCACTCGTGTTGATAACATGTTTTAGAATATAGAAAAATAAAAAAACACAGATTTATTGACCCAGTTCGTCAAGAATAATTACGTTTGGAGGCGTGCCAAAATATAATGAAATAACTCCATCAATTACTTTTGATGGAGACATATAAATATAATTTTTCTTCAATAGAACAGACAAATATACCCTCAATTTTACGCATTTTAATACTAATGAATTATTTTATCCATTAAAACCTGCACTGTTTTGGGGAGACAATCTAAATTGGTGGGAAAAACAAGATTTTGCAGTTGCCTGTACAATGAACACTTGATTGAAAGTATTCTGTGATATAAGCTCTACTGATCAAACAAAATATTAGCATGAACAATATATTCTAACAAATTAAGAAACTAGTGCTCAACCCATGGGTTTCTGTTAAACACGCTCATCAATGAATGTATGCTCTCCTAATTTTAATGCTAGCGTGGAGGAGCTAAATATAATTCGGAGTGCATATTTTATTTCCAAGTCTTTTGACATATGTGACGCTTTGTAATCTATTGGCTTCCTTTTCTAAATTTTATTTTTTTTATTTGTTAATTTTTGTCATATCATAAAAAAAGAAAGAAATCCGGACTCTAGTAAAATTGGACAGAGGCAGAAAAAAAACCGGACTAGTAAAATTGGACAGAGGGAGGAGGGAGTAAATAATTTAGGTAATAAAATTTTGGATACAATTTAATATAGAAAGTAAACGAAAACATTCATCATCTAAGGGAAAGATTGTGAAAGCATACGATAGTGCAAAAAGCCTATTTACACTGAAATTCCGTCGTTTATCAAAGCAGAAGCTTTTCCTGAACATTATGAAAAATGGTCTTCAATCATTTATAGGAATTCAAATCCACTTGAGTGTCTTTGTACCTCTGAAGAAGGTAATCTTGGTATTTGATTGGAGGGAACCTGGGCACCAACAAACACACCATTATTCGATAAGTCCATAGACCACCAATATGAGGACATTTCATTGGAAAAAGCAATGGCCTTCTGCAACTTCCGAAAAAAAAAATATGTACACTCACTTGGGAGGATTCTTCTCTGATTGGTATGCCGGTAAGCATTCGACAATGTAGTCATGAGTAGGCTCGACAAAATACGCTATCTGTCAACGTAGTAACAAGAGTCACTCACCCTTTAGATGATAGACAACAATAAAGATGTAGAAAACAAGCATAAAAATTGTACATGAATTATAGATTGCTACTTGAATGTATTGCTAAATTCAACATAAAAGATGATTGCAAGAAAAATAGAACCCGGAAAAAGACTTCAAAAGCTTTTTAAAAGTCTCACAGAATATCTTTCTTGTCCATTGCCCAAGACTCGATGCAGCGTGGATCTGAAATGAGATCAGAAAGTGTTCACATATATATGAGTATCTAGATGTTTAATGTTCATAAATTTCATAAAAATGAGACATAAACTCATGATAATAAATACAATTGCAAAGACTTTAACCTTTTGTAGGGGAACGGATACTTATACCTGAAATAACAGTTGCTGAGACGCTCTAGCATATCACCGAGATTGACTATAAATGCCCTGAAATATTGACACTCAGTAAAAACAAATAGTTGTTGGTTGGGGTTAATATGCTCGAATTGGCAACATAAGTAGGTGCATTTGAATTTTACTTATGATGCCAAAAGTTTGATATACATGCATCCAACTTTCATTAGCAAAAATTGAAACGAAAAGATCACCGAATCTTTCAAAAGTTGAAATATGTTGTCGACAATTCTATTTGATATAAAAATTGGCAGGTTTATAGAAAAACATCTTTGCAATATTGGGTGAACATTAGCATGCAAACACATAATTCCTATTATTAATGAATAATCAGGAATGAGAAAACGGCTTCAAGATAAAATACGAGGATCGTAAAGCTGCACCCTTTTAATGGCGGTATATATTCCCAGATCTGAGGCTTAGCATCTTTGTCTTTACATATCTGCAGATATTGATAAGTTTCAGATATAACTTCGGAAAATGGAGGATGGAGAAGATATTAAAAGGCATTAATCGTGTACAGTATACCTGCAGGCCATATTTATCATCTGTTGCCAGAAGGGTAATAAAACCGTAATCAGAATGCGCACCAGCTCCAATAAATTCCTTAGCAGGCTCAAAAGCTAGATATAAGTTGCAGTTAAGCACTTTTAAACTCCTACTATATCAACTACGAAATGCTGGGTTGATTCTTGATAATCCTTACCTTCATAATGCAGCAGTCGTAAGATTGCAATAGGTTCTCCGAGCATTCCAAGTTGATCGAAAAAGTTGAAATCTAGTCTTAGAGCGAGGGCTATCAACCGTGAAACTTCCCTTCCTACCTCACTGTGAACGGCAAAATCATAGAAGAATGAAGAGAAGCAAACAAAGATTCTTATGAAGGAGGTTATATGCTGGAGATCAAAATGACACAAAGATGGAAATTTAATAACAAGAATGTGGGGTGCTGATTAGATCAACTTCCATAGAAGCTGAAAGGCATTAGAAACACCTTAATTGACTTCCTGCTCCAAGGGGTGTTTTTGAGAGATTTTAGGTGATTAAAATCACCTTTTCCACTTCTTGAAAGCTAATTAGTGTGTTTGCAAATTGAATGCTTTAATAACAGTCAAAATCTAAAAGTAGGGAAGGGGTGTTGCTACCTTATTCTGCTTCTCAGTAATCATGCCCAAATGTTTTACTACAATCAAATCTATTCAAACAATCAAACTTCAACTTTTTGCAAATTTTGTAAAGACTACCTACTTCTACTATTTAGTAATTTTTCTCAGACATCAAATAGAATAACTTTCTCAATTAAAATAATAAAATAAAAAATTGAATTACTTTCTCATAAGCACAATTTTTAAAAGCACCGCTAAATCCTTCTTTTTTCCCTTTATCTTATTTTTTAATCTTTAGTTGAACAATTTGGTGTATTTAAATCTATCATAAGGTTTGTCAAAAAAAAAAAAAAAAAAAAAAAAAAAAACTACCATAAAGGATAGTTTATCTTCAGATAAATAGTTCAGGTAAAAAGTAAAAACACACTTAACTAAAATAATTACAAATACAGAAAGAACGTTATGAAGGCACACATTTATAGTGGAGCACCTAAGGCACCCAATTTTTACCAACTATGACAAATATACAGTCTACAATAGTCATGCTATTATACTACAGTCTACATATACAAGAATACTAATCAAATACTTTTATATATTTTGGCATCCAAGGATGAGGAGAAAATTGACAGTGTTGAGAATGGCTACGACGTAAATGATTTGATAAAACTTACAGTGCCTTCTCGTGATATTTCTCCATTGTTTCTCTCCATCCAGGCAAAATATCTTCGTGCAATCCAAAAAATATAATAAATCAATGATCAACTAGGATAAGCTAAACTCGGCCCATTTTAATGCATAGATAACCAAATTGGCAGATGGATATTCTTCCAAAATTTCATTCATTCTATTCACTTAAGTATCAAGGAATCTTGAGGCCTGATGTGCTTTGAACATGGCACAAATTATTATCGAACCTAGTTGTTCTTCGTAGGATCGGATCTTTCTAAAAGTTACCTGCAGAAGGCCACATGTTTGGCCCGTAGAATGGTTTATGTGCATCAGGATGATCTTCAGGTACTTCAATACCAATGTAATAACCCTCCTTATAGTCCCCTGAAACATGCCACTAAAAATCATCTCTAAACGAAAAGGAAAACTTGAAATTCTTAAAAAAAAAAGAATAAAAGAAAGAAAGCACAAACCAATTTTCTGATTATCAGGATCCGAATTTTCATCAAAAAGTGGAGTATAGCCTCGAGTTTTCTCGTTCTTTAAAAGCTTCATCTTTTCCTCCAGGGGCAGAGTAAAAAATCTTTTGCTTTGAGAGAAAACCTCATCCATGAATTCCTCATCAATTCCATGGTTGATCACATAGAAGAATCCAGAATCTAAGCAAGCCTATTGTCCATGGCATATGTTGAGGATTTAGAAGAGAACTGGAATATACCAATAGAAATAAAAACCATCCATTCAAGATTCAATGTCTTCAAAGGCAAACTCAGGTTTAAGTAGTTACTATACACACCAACAAGATAAAGGAAAATAGCAAGTAAAGTAGGACTATATAAAGATATCCAGTCTAAGTCTGATTGAGTAGTGCCAGAAAGCTAAAGAAAATATATCTTCTAGTTTCAACCTCCTCATAAAACCAAAAATGATAAGAATCAAGAATACCATGAAATCTTTAATGAAAGGGAAATTGGGGCTAATACCTCTTTTTATATCCAAAATATCCACCATACTTTTATTGTGAGAATGCCATTTCTCCTTTCTTTGGACCAAATCACCCTTAATACATATCAATACATGCATATAATATAATATAATGGTAATATAGAATCAAAACAAAAAATCATAATAAAGACATGGTAGGGTTCAACTATGAAAAAGGCATATTAGCCAATTTCCCTTAGGTTGTGTTTGGATGGAGGGATTTGAGCTATGAATTTTAAATTCACTCCGCTTGTTTGGGTAAAATATTTAAATCGATGGATTTCAATTTCTTAGTTTTGATTCTAGTTCAAATTGGAGGAATTTCAAATACCTAGCAAAATCATTTCATTTGAAATCCATTCATTTTCAAATCCCTTGCATTTCAAATAAATCCATCCAAATGCAACCTTAATGAACTCCTATGCCCAAATCTGGTCCCATTTCATATTCCCTAGTTTTCTCTTCAAGTTTCTGTTCATTCTTATTTTAATAGTTTAAAGTGAATATGATGTTCAGACTAATAGTGCATAATAGTAAACAAGATTTAAAGCTTGAAAGCATAGCAGTATTGTTTCAAGACATTTAATTGAATAACAAAACCGAATATCAAGTATTAAGAAGAGGAGAGGAAAGTGCCTGTTTAAGGAGGGAGACATCAGGACTTGAAAGATCGATGCAATTCAGTTGTGAGATTTTCGCAGATTCCGGAATCCCCACACCCTTTTCGTCTTTCCATTTCTCCATTCTTTCTTTTCCACCACAATGAATGAGTTGTAAGTATTAAGAACACATGTATATGATATAACTTAAGGAGAACTTATTAAAGATATATATCAATATATTTTTAAAGAATATTATAAAGACATTTCAAAGTACCCTAAAAATATTTTAGTACTCTTTTTATCCATTGTGATACTTTTTTGGCACACATGTTAAGAAAAAGGTACAATAAGTACATTTTTATGCATATAATATGAGTTAAATAAATACTTTTCATTTTTTGGCATACAAACTTTTTATGGGACAAACCAATATAGAAAGTATGCAATATCTTTTGGGACGGAGGAAGTACCATATATATTTATAAAATACATTTGAGATTTTTAATTTTATTGTATGACTTATAAAATATATGTAAGAAAAGGTGTGTGACGATGATAATACAAAATGTTATATTTATGTTATGAAATTTGTTGTTCTAATTTTATAATTTTCTTTCTTTTTAATATGAATTTATCATCTTACAATTATTTTATATTACAAAAATTGAATTATAATGATGATAAATTCATATTAAAAAAATAGTGGTACAAAAATATATAGACAAAAACTTATATGAGACAATCTCACTCATGAGACGAAACTCATTTGTCAAGTTTTAAAGGTGAATATAACGTAAATACAAAGTGAAGCCTCATCTCATCATATATGAGAGTTTGATTGTCTCACACGCCAAGACTCCCACAAATATATATCATCTATTTAAACTTTAAAAAATAAATATACATTATATGTATGCGGATCGTGCATCGCACGGGTAACATACTAGTTTATTTTTAAAAAAAAATGTGTTTTACAGTAATTTGAACCTTTCACCTTATGAACATTAATTATTGTGTTTACTTATCAAGCTAAACTATGAATTTTTGTCAAATTTAAATATTTATTGTATATAATTTGAGTTTATAAAAATTTTGTGCATCTTTGTTCTAATGAATTCTTAATTATTTATGGAAGGTTTGAATTTTTTTTATTATTACTTTATGAATGTATTTCTAATTATAAGAGAGCTATTTAATTATCTCAAACTCTATATATTTCTTTATTTTTTTCCCATTAGATTCCCGTGTTGTTCCTCTATTATTTGTCCACACATAAATTTCTAATTGCTAATATTCAGCGATTAGTTTATTTTAAAAAAAAATCGTGTAAACTTTACTTTTTTTTCCTTCTTCTATTTTGAAGATATTATGTTTATTTTTCTATGTATTGTAAATTGAAGCGTGAAGATTTTCAAGGAAAAAAATTAATCTCCTTGATATTATTTCTGGTGTTGGTGTTTTTTTTTTCATTTCGACTGGTAATCTTATTTTTATTATTCTCTCTTTAGAAATTTTTCTTCATTCTTATGGAATAATGTTTATACATTTTGAAGGCGGTCATTTGATAGGAGATGAAGAGTTAGACAATTTTTTGTTTAAACCATTTTTTAATGAAGCATCGTAAATGATTTTTTCTCTATCTTTTCTTCATTTTAATCAGTTATTTAATTATTTCTTTAAAAATTAATTATCAAAGAAAATATTTGTTGCAAATTTTCAAAAGTGATGATTCAGTCTCTATATGTATAATGGGTTGAATAGTTAAATTTGATCAAATTGCATTTTCAATTTTAAATGAATTATGTATGCATATTAGACATTCTTTTTACTGTGTATATGTGTGTTTTAAAATAGATTGTATTATTTAACATTATAATATTGAGTAATGTGATAATGTGTCTATAGACTATAAATTTTTAAATTAATTTTGTGAATAACCCGCATAAAACGCGAGACACTTATCTAGTATAAAACTATTTTAAAGTATCAAATATTTAATTAGAAATATTAAAAATATTATCAGGAGTATTAAAAGTTGGGGTTAAAATAATAATAATTATAATATATTTCCCCCGTTCCAGGGAAATTTGCATCTTTGAAATTACACGTGGAATAAGAAAATGTGTAAAGTAGTGACATATGAGTAAATATGTATATGTTTGTGTGAGTGTGTACACAAATAATATTTTCTTTTTAGGTAGTGTGCAAATTGGTATCGAACGTCCAAATAAAGAAAATGTGCAAATTCATCTGGGACGAAGGGAGTAATATTATTGACTCCCAAATTTTGATACTTATAATGAGATTTTTGATACTCTTCATTAAATATTTAATATTTAAAAACAATTTTATGATAAATTTATAATAAACTACCTTTTATATAAAACTTTATCATTATTCATATATATACATTCCTATCAATTATTTAAGGTGAAACTAAGAATGAATTGCTATATTGTAACAATCGTAAAAGATTCCCTTATGATCTCTTGAAACACAAATTCTAAGCATGCACTTGAATTTTAAACTCAATTTTTACTTTAATTTAAAAAAATTCAAAACAAATACAATTATACAAACACATCGAACTATGTATTTTTTTTTTAGTTGGAGTATTACTGGTTAATTCTATGGATTAATTACTGAAAAATGAGAAATAGATTTTGGAATTTCGCCATGGATTATATTCAATGTCAAATTTGAAAACAATATCTTACATCGTGATGGTTTTATGAACACCACGTCGATAAAATGAATATATTATTATATGAATTCAGTGAAGTGGAAACCAGACCTTTATTTTTTTAAAGGGCCTATGGGCCTATGGTGTATACATATAACTGAAAAACACATCATATTGGGTGTGTTCGTGTATCTTATCACTCGCTATTAACTCATAGTTAGAGCAGACAATTTGAGTCCAACCACCTGAAGTTAAGAATGAGTTGGACACAAAAGATATAGCAAAAAAAGGGAGCCGATTTGGCCCCACCCATTTGGTTCGTGGGGCTTGATGAGCTCGGGTCAACTTAGCCCGATGACACGATGAGTCTTGGGCATCCCCGTTTGACCCGTTCAATTTTTTTTATGTTGTATTAATTTTACCCGATGGTCTTGACACTCTTTAATCTTTTGTTGTTTGACTTTATTAACATTTAACCCCAATAGAGTTATGAACTTTTAATTTTATTTGGTAACTTACCTATGGAATTTAGTAATTATTGTTTTTAATTCTTTTTTATAAGTTAACTACTGCTAGACCCGCGATTTTCGCGGGTTTGCAAATTTTTTTGTCAAATTCTAGGGTGTATGCAAGTGCATACTATGCATTTAGAATTTGATTTCAATTTGAAATTAATTTTAACTTTTTGTAGATCTGTTGACTTTTCGCGGATCTGGCAATAAACCGGGTCGCATATGGGTCGCGCGCGCTTTATACCAATACGTACCAATACCCCAAGTTATATCTCCAAAAAATTATTAATCAATACCCCGAGACTTAATCACCAATACCCCAAGTTATAATCAACAATATCTCAATAATTACTCAACAATACCTAAGTTACAATCACCAATACCCCAAGACTTAATCACCAATATCCCATGTTATAATCACCAATATTCCAAATTTCACCCATTACCAAATCAAAAGACGTAAATCAAATACAAAAGCTCCAGATTCCACAAAATAATCACTCTCTACAAACAAATTCTGGAAAATCATCTATGGAACTAAGCAATTACAAAAATAGATTTTCCCTAAATTTTCTCTCTGTTATTTATCATGATGGATCTTCAATTTGTGTTGTATGTTTCATGATAATCGATCTTGATTTTTCTCCTCTTTTCTAGATAACCATTCTAATGGTGAATTTGTTCGTGCCTTTTTTTTTATTATCCAGAGTCACCCCAATTTCATCGTCGAAAATTCACTATTAATAGCTCTGCTTACCAGATTCTTCCTCTTCTCCGGCTACTTCATATCGCGAGACAATTTTTCAGATCTGGTTTTTCGTGTACTGAGAGAGAAGTGTTGGGAATAAAAATTCGAGTGCCCGGATCTATTCGGGATGAAATTTAAATACGAATTTAAATCTAATTATAACTAGCATGAATTAATCCTAAATTAATTCAAATAATAATCATACCAACAACAAATTAATCATGCATATAAATATATTCACGTAAAATTCTACGGCGGAAAAATTAAGAATTTACGCGATTATGTACCTCTTGAAGTGAACCGAGATCTACGGGACAAGCGTACCGATCCTATCAACCTTAAAAACCTTCTCAAGTATATCCCTTTCGTCTTATTTCGTTCGTCGGTGGGAAGCGCTCACGAACAATTTAAAATAACAAGGAAGAAAGAAAAAAATATTGTTGCTGATTTTTTTTTCCAACACTATGAAACTATAAACTAGAGATGAAATAACCATCCTCTATATATAGGTGAGGAGTGAACGAAATTTTGGTGGGAATAAGGGGAGAGAAAATCTTTTTCTTGGCCTCCAAGAAATCTTGAATATATCCCATATATTCTTTTCTCCATAAAAAAATATTCCACAAAAATCTCACCGCTCCTAATATATGCAATTTTCGAATTTTAGGGAGATAGAATACTAGATTTGGATCTTTTTGAATTTATGAGATAATCTTGTATCCCAAGAATACATATCTTCCATAATATATTTCCAAGAAAATCAACAAAATCTTTTCTCTCTCTTAAACCCAATTTTTTAAAATTATGAATAAAAATCAGCAATAATAATTTTTTTTATTTTAATCACCTTATTATTATCGGACTACTTATTGGGCTACTTGATGGGCCTTTAGGAGAATTAAGATTGAACCTCCAATGGGCTACTGAATTACAATATTGAGCCTCAATATTATTCAGCCCATTAATATTAATTAATACCACTAATAAATTAATATTGCACTATCCATCTTAATCCATATTACGATAATATGGGCTCCCGGTTATTATTTTCCGTGTTTAAGATTATATAGTCCATTAATTAATTGAGCTTCTGAATAGCTCTAAATTAATTAATATTTATTACCTTGGAGTAAAGACAGCTCAATATTATTATCCGTATCGAAGAAACTAATTCTTCACTTGCAAGATTTGATACGATAAAACTTCTGAGCCCACCAAGGGGACAAATCACACGAGCCGTACTCGCACACATTTCTCCGTATTAAACCTTAGCAACCGTCGTATGATTAATATTAGTGCCCAAAACACAAGGTTCGAAGTCACGATGATTCTCACCCAACATGAATCAAAGCAATAATTATTAACCACACACGGTCCTATTTAAGTGACGGAGATTAAGAAATCAATAACCACTGAGGTCTAATTCTTCACATTTCAGAATAGAAGAATTTATCCTCGTTGTAGGTCCTCTTCAACACATACTAAATGTGCTAGTGCAATCTCTTGGTCAAGATAGACCAATCTGAGATATACACATCGACCTTTCACGGCGGATTGTTCAATTCCACCTAGGTCGTGAATTTGTACATTTAGTTACAAGGAGACCGTTAATATGATCTTCCGTGATCTGGCATCACCACATTAACTACAATGTAACACATACTATATATATTGAACGAATTGCAATAAATATATAACATTCATTCATATTCAAAGCAAATGTGATAAAAGAATTATTCTCATAAAACAAAGTGTTTAATACATGAGTTATACAAAGTAAAAGCATACTTTCACGTATAACTCCAACAAGAAGTGGGAGAGGATCCGCTACTATATACATGACCCGCGAATTTAAATTGACCCGATTGAGATGAAATTGGATATTAAAATCCAAGTGCATAGTATGCACTTGGATGCACCCTGAGTCAATCCTTTTTTTTTTTTAACAATTTTATGATATTTTATAAATAAATTTTGCAATTAGTCGTGTTTTACACAGCAAAAAGTTTATAATAATATAATTATATTGTTTTTTTAGGAAAATTAATAAAACATAGGCAATGATATAAATAATAAAACAACAATATTTATCTAAGCACCAAAAAAAAAAAAAAAACAATGGTTCCAACATAATATAGTATTACAAATTTTTTAAAGTTTCCCTGTAAACAACATTCGTCGTGTATTTCGACAGTACACTTTTACCATCTAGACTCAAAATCTTCAAACCTATTCTGCAATCACCAAATAATACTTCTTTGTTTTTATACAATCAAATATTCAATCACCTAAGAATTAGTGAGCGATCCAGGTTCGATTCCCTTTGAGAACGAATTATGAGAGTTATAAGGTGGGCTTGGAGATTTCTTGGAGTGTTTGGAGACTTGGTGAACTAATCTAACTACTAACAACTAACAACTAACATTTACCGATAAAAAAAAAAGAATTAGTGTCTGATAAATTATATTAAAGGACCACATTTAAAAGTGTCAACTTTACTTTGCAAGATCGATGATGAATTTAAGTACAAATGTCTTATAACTAGTTTTTACTAAATATAGATTATATTATATCCAAATCATACATGGAATAAATATGGTCAATTATTTATATTAAATAATATTATCATTTAAAAGATAAAATAACATTGTACATCGTTGAATTTTCAATTTTTAATCAAAATAATTAAAAAGATACCGGCTCTCATTAAGTTGGTGAATCTGAATTCTCTAAAACTTGTTAATGAAAAATCAATAACTTCTTATGCTCCATTCAAAATTAATACGTCCATTGAAATCATATATTTCGAAAATAGAGAGTAAAGAATGTAATATAACTATTATTTTTCCATATATCTTATTTCGGCACCAAACACAATAAACACACTCTTTTCATTTTCTATAAATAAAGTAATTTACACGTCAATAAGAGGTTTACATCAAAAATCGTAATTTGATACAATGCAGATAAATAATTAATTCCCCGATAAGCAACATCGTTTTCTGCTTCATTAATGGATCCAAACACATCACCGTAGACAACATGCACAATGTCATTTTCACGAAGATAGACATTTGATTTGAAAATGGGAACATACTCGGTATATACAACTGATAAAATGCCCAACTTCAGAATCAATTCATCAAGTATTGCCTTGAAATTTACGACAAATACAGTTCGACACATAGCTTAGTAAAGAAGATACAAAAATTGAAAATTTAACGGAAATTGATCAGCATTTTATTTTTTCACGGATTGAATTTATTAACCAAATTATAGAAAATTATTTAAGAAATAATACAAAATCACATATATCATTAATTTTATTTCAAGGATTTTAAAAAAATCCATTTACGTTGATACCATGTTTCACACACCATTAATCATTTTGTTGTAAAACAATAAATATCCATCTAAAAGTAGAATGAATGGACCCAAAAATTCAGGAGCGGTTTGTTGATAATCGAAATATGCATACGTATAGAAAGGATTATGAAAAGCTAGAAAACTTATCCATTGAATTATAGAAGTAGTACATGTATTTATACACTGAAGGAATGCACTAAAGAGTGCATACCATGGAGAGGAAACCGTCTAACATAATATGGTTGTAACTGTTTCTAACTAACTTCTAACTAATAGTTTGTTGAGTCCGTATGCATGTAGAAGAATCTGGAAACGTCTGGAAACGTGAGACTTGATGCATGATGTAAGTGAGCCGTAAGATCTGCATGCAATGCATATTTCCACACGCCCCCTCAAGTTGGACGTGATTCGATGGAGAATAAGTGCAACTTGTCCCGAAAAGCAAATAAGGAATTCTTAGGAAGAGGCTTGGTGAATAAGTCAACAATTTGATCAGTTGTGCGTACATGATGAAGTGTAAGGAATCCGCGCTTGTATAAATCCTGAACAAGATGACAATCGATCTCAATATGTTTGGTTCGTTCATGGAAAACCGGTGTTTCAGTAATGTGAATGGCAGCTTTGTTGTCACAAGCTAGAGAGATAGGTAGATCAAGAGGTAGTTTTAAATCATGAGCAACATAGCTAATCCATTGAAGCTCCATAGCTGTAGAGGCAGTGGCCCTATACTTGGCTTCGGCAGACGAACGGGATACAGTGGATTGCTTCTTTGACTTCCAAGATATCAGGGAAGACCCTAAGTATATACAATAGCCTGTAACAGATCTTCGCGTATCAATGCAACTCCCCCAATCTGCATCACAAAAACCAGAGAGAGTTAGAGAAGGTGAGGAAGCATAGAAAAGTCCATGAGAAGAGGTTCCTTTGAGGTATCGAAGAAGGTGTATCATTGCATCCCAGTGTGATGTTCTAGGAGAGTTCACAAACTGACTTAGTTGTTGAACAGAAAAGGTGATGTCTGGTCTTGTAAAACCAAGGTAAAGTAACCTTCCAATGATGCGTCTGTATCTATCCGGATGGGAGAGTAAGTCACCATAAGCACTTGAAAGCTTAAGGCCGTGAGGAAGGGGGGTAGGTGTAGGCTTGCAATTCTTCAGTTTTGAGTCTTTAAGAAGATCAAGAATGTACTTGCGTTGTGTGAGTGTGGTACCGTGATCACTACGGGCAATTTCCACCCCTAGAAAGTACTTAGCAAAGCCCAAGTCTTTGATGGTAAATACCTTATGGAGGTGTTGTTTCAAAGCAGTGATATCATCCAAGGAAGGGCCGATAATTAGCACATCATCAACATATACTGATGGTCCCGTTTTTTAATACCAAAATGGGAATTCAGGAGAAATTTTTTTTTAAAAACTTTTCCTCAGGGAGTTCAGCAGAAGTGAGTAATACTCAAGTCACTGCTCTGCTCAGAGGCTGAGCTACCAAGTCAGTGAGAAGGCTTGGAGGCTCATGCTCTGAGCAAGGACAGTGGCTTGAGATGCTGAACTCTCGAGTGCGTTATAAAACACAGCTTGCACCCTGACTGAGTTCAGTGACGGAATACTCAAGTCACTGCGTTGCTGAGAGTCAGAGCTATCAAGTCAGTGATGAGACTTGAAAGCTCAGGCTCTCAACAAGGCAGTGACTCGAGAGACTGAACTCTCGAGTGCTAGCCTAAGCTTGTCAGTGAGATTGATTCTCCCTGACTAAAATACTTAGCTAATCTTCTTTTCAAGCTTTCCAAGTACACTCAGAGAGCATACACTACAAATAATTAGCAAGTGCTTAAACGATAAACAACGCTCAGTTTAACGTGGTTCAGAGACTCAAGCTCTTACGTCCACGGCCTGATTTAACAGAAAATCCACTACATGGGATTCTTGTTTTTAACGTGCCAAGGTGCACTTACAACTGGACTCACGCCACTCCCTGGGCTGCCTCTCCTCACCTCACTACAAGCCTAACATTCTCTGAAAGGGTTTAGTTTGGTTTGGTTTTCTCCAACTAGGTGAGGTTTTCCTTTACAATGTGTTAGCCTTAAAGCTAAGATTAGGAAAACCTCTCTAAGCTATGAGTTACAAGCTGAACACTCATTTGTGTATATCTATGAACTCTAAAGTTCAGTGTACAAGGTGTGAAACGTGCCTCCTTATCACTCCCTTACAATGCACTAAACATTCACACCTTCACAGCTCGTAGGTGTTGATTTTTCTAACTTCACACACAATACAACACTTCAACACACTTGAATACGCAGCTATGAGCTTGTATTTATAATGGGGATTCAAATGTATCCGTTGGAGGGAAGATACATTTGAATCCAACATTAAATGGTTTCAACCACTTTTCTTGGAATGCGGCCTTTGTCAGTGTCAGAGTTGCTGCCTCGTGCTGATTGGTCCACGTGGCCTGGATTCACGGATCTTTGACTCAGTGGGTTGACCAAGACCCACTGACTTTATGTAGCTTCCTCCTTCACTGACTGATGATCTTCAGTGGACTGAACGTCTTCAGTTTGGTTGTCCTTCAGAGACTGTTTGAAGATCACTCCAGGAAGTTTGTCATAAGGCTGAATGACAAACTTCCCTGACCACAGTAGCCTGACTCATTCAGGACCTACTTGGTGCAACATTGATCCTCCTGATCATGCTCTTCACTGAGTGGTCCACCTGACTTAGCTTAGATCAGCCTGGTTTACACTCAGTGGGACATCCTTCAGGCTTCTATTCTGATTCAGGTCTCTGGCAAGGCTTCAGTCAGTTCTTCTTGATGTCATCTTGATATCCTCAGGCTGTGTTGCTGAGTTTCCCCTCGCCGAGTTCCCCCTCAACTGAGTGTTCCCTCAACTGATTTCTTCTCAATTGACAACCTATTCTACTAAGAGCTAACCTAGCCTGACCTGAAACAAAAGATACTAACCTGACTGCTTTCAAACCTATTACAAGTGGTTTTGGAAAATCATTAAAACTAAACATATCCCAACATATACTAAGAGAGCAAAAAAATGAGAGGAATCACCCATAGTGAATAGGCAATGATCTGAAGGAGATTGAGTGAAACCATAACGAAGAAGAGTAGCATAAAATTCATTATTCCATTCCCGTGATGCCTGTTTTAGACCATATAAACTCTTCTTTAACTTGCAAAAAAAACCTGGAGGAGAATCATAACCCTGAGGAGGATCCATGTAGACCTCATCATGCAAGAATCCATGAAGGAAAACGTTGTTAATGTTAAGTTGACAGATAGGCCAACTTTTGGCAGTAGCAAGAGCAATCAGGAACCTGACAGTAACCGGCTTTGCAACTGGAGAAAAGCTTTCATCATAGTCAATCCCAAATTGTTGATGGTAACCATTGGCCACCAGTCTAGCTTTATGTCTCTCAACACTACCATCAGGGTTGAGCTTCAACTTAAAAACCTATTTGCATCCAATAGCAGACTTATCAGAAGGTAAAGGAACCAAGTCCCAAGTATCATTCGACTCCAGTGCATCTAATTCATGCTTCATGGCTTCCTCCCATTGAGGAATGCCCACAGCCTGATGATAAAATGAAGGCTCTCTGGAACTGGAAACATTAGTAGTAAAAGCAGCATATGAAGGAGTAAAAGTAAAAGACTGAGTAGGAGAAGATAAAGTTGAGAGAGAATGTGAAGCTGGCACTGATGAGGCAACTCCAGTCAAGACAAAATCCTTAAGCCATCCTGGTTTGGAAGTGGTTCTGGAAGGTCTTGGTAAAGGATGTGGGTTTGGAGGAATGGTAGTGTTTGTTCCACCTGATGGTATATGGGTTGTAGGATCAGTAGGTGCATGTGGAGAGGTAGTGTCTGTATCAGCTATATGGATATAGGGTATAGATGTAGGAGCTGTATCATTGTCTGAGTCATCAAGGAAGAGATCAAAGATAGGTGTTTGGTCTGAAGGTGCATTGGTAGCAGAAAGAAAAAGAAAGATGTTTTCATAGAATCTCACATCCCTTGATCCAAAAATTGAGTGTGAATCAAGATCATAGAGTCTATATCTTTTTTGGGTAGCCATATAACCAAGCAACACACACTTAACAGCTCTAGGGGTGAATTTGGATGGGAGAGGATGTGTAACTGTAGAGTAGCAAAGACATCCAAACGTCTTTAGGTGTGAATAATTTGGAGCTCTATTGTATAGAAGTTCAAAAGGAGTTTTCCAGGATATAAGAGCACAAGGTGTTATGTTAATGATATGAGTGGCAATAAGAATTGAATAAGGCCAAAGTTTGTGAGGTACTTGTGAATCAATTATTAATGATCTGGCAATGTTGAGTAAATGTCTGTGTTTTCTTTCCACTCCCCAGTTTTGTTGGGGTGTATATGAGCAACTAGTTTGGTGTATTATACCGAGATCTGTGAACATCTTTTGTGCATTATTACTCAAGAACTCAGAACCATTGTCTGATCTAATCATTTTGACAGATGTATTGAATTGAGTTTGTATAAGAGTAAGGAAGTTTCTGATAGAAAGTATTGCATCAGATTTGTGTTTAAGGAGGAATGTCCAGGTAGTTCTAGTAAAATCATCAACAATGGTGAGAAATTAGGGAGTGTTAGTGACTGATGGATGGTTATATGGCCCCCAAATATCCAGGTGTATGAGATCAAAAGGTTTATTAGTATGTATTGAGCTGGATTTAAAAGATAATCTAGATTGTTTTGCAAAGTGACAAGTAGAACAAGGATCAATAGGAGCAGTTTTATTCATATCTGAAAAAAAAAAGATAGATGTTTGAGTACAAAAGTAGGTGAGTGGCCTAATCTCCTGTGCCAAGCAACAAGAGAAGAACTACCAGTAGGTGTATCATAAGAGGCAAAAGAAGTGGTTAAATGTAAAGGTCTGGAAGGTGTCTTGAGCACATAGAGTTTCCCCATCAAGTGACCAACATCAACAGTCTCTTTAGTCAGAAGGTCCTGGATCATATAATTAGAAGAAGAGAATAAGCAACTTAGGTTAGAGTGTGTGAGCAGATAAGAAATGGACAGTAGGTTGTATTTGAAATAAGGAACATACAGGACATCTAGAAGAATAACAGAAGGTGATAGATGAATATGTCCATAATGTGAAACAGGTTTTGGACTTCCATCAGGTAAATAAATGGAAATAGGAACATGCAAAGGTTTCAGGCCAGAAGAAAACAAGGATTTATCAAAACACATGTGCCTACTTGCACCTGTATCCAGTATCCAGTTACCATCATGTTTATGATCAACAATAGGCAAATCACAATGAGAGATACCTGCATAGTCTACCATGTGAGCAAAAGTATCATGAGAAGAACCAGGCTGATGCTCATGAGAAACAGTAGAGAAGTACTTAGCCAGCTCTTGCTGGATGATTTGGGAAATACTTCCAGTAGTGTGAGGATCAGTAATAGAGCTACTGTCATCCAAGTAATTGGCAACATCACGTTTGTTGTTCTTCAGTTTATCATACCAATCAGGATATCCATGGAGTTTAAAGCATTGAGAAGCATCATGGTGTTTTCCTCCACAATGAGAGCAAGTCAGTTTAGCTTTATCCTCCTTAGATCTGTAAGAGTTAGAGGCATTTGGTTTAGACCAAGGATTAGGAGCAGTAGCTTTGAAATTCCCCTTTGTCTTGCTAAAGAGCAATGTAGTATCTTCGATTTTCTCAAATTTCTTCTGTTGTTCAAGCCTTTGAAGGGTAGAATAAGCTCTATTGATGGATGGTAATGGATCTAGCATCAGTAACTGGTTTCTAACAGCTTCAAATTCCGTACTTAATCCCATGAGAAACTGCATGAGCCTATATTACATTTCCTTTTCCTGAATCTGTTTCTCCACTTCACAGGTGCATTTACCACATGTGCAACCTTTAATACCAGAGAACTCATCTAATTCATCCCAAAGTTTCTGCATCTTGCCAAAGAAGGTGTGAATGGCATCATGACCTTGCTTAAGGTTGTAAACACTCTGCTGAATATGGAACAATTTGGCACCATTAGCAATATCAAAACGTTCACAAACGTTTAACCAAAGAGATCGAGCCTATTTGCAAGAAATAAAAGATTCAACTAATTCCTTTGACATAGCACCAAGTATCCAGGATGAAACCATACAATCAGCTCTCTTCCAAGCTTTGAACTCAGCTGAATCAGGATCTGCTGGAGCTGGTAACGATCCATCAATATAACCTAACTTTACCTTTACACCAAGTGCAAGATGAACAACCTTGCTCCACAAAACGAAGTTGTGTTCGTCCAAAATGATAGAAATAAGCTTCATTCCAGGGGAATCATAGGTATGAAAGTGTGTAGGATCATTTTGGGGAAAGAAATCTGAAGAAGAAGATGAGTGTAGAGCAGGCCAAGCATTTGAAGAATGGGGAAATACCATGGAACTCCCCCAAAAAAATTCAGGGTTTAAGCTCTAGATACCATGTTGATAATCGAAATATGCATACGTATAGAAAGGATTATGAAAAACTAGAAAACTTATTCATTGAATTATGGAAGTAGTACATGTATTTATACACTGAAGGAATGCACTAAGGAGTGCATACCATGGAGAGGAAACCGTCTAACAGAATATGGTTGTAATTGTTTCTAACTAACTTCTAACTAATAGTTTGTTGAGTCTGTATGCATGTAGAAGAATCTGGAAACGTCTGGAAACGTGAGACTTGATGCATGATGTAAGTGAGCCGTAGGATCTGCATGCAATGCATATTTCCACACGGTTTATGCATACATATTTCCTTAAAATATCATATGTCTTTCCATAATAATTATTTATAATGTTATGTCACCCTTAACATAATAATTAAATTCCTTCCATAATAATTATTTTAAACATGACTAATTGTGATAGCTAGCATGTAAATCGGATCACTTATTAACATTAATATGTAATATTGTAATTAATTACATGTGTATATACACATGTGTTGTAAATAAGTGCGTAAATTAAAGAGACAACGTTTGTTGACCCAGTTTGTCGGGAACGACTACGTCTGGGGGCGATCCAAGCCAGGAGTTTCACTAATGATCTTGTGTATGAGAGTGATTACAATAATGAATACAATGATCTATTTATAAGAATAAAAACCTAGTCTAAGATATAAAGCCCGTTGGGTTTCTTGGTCCATAAGTAATGTCCACATCAAATCTTCTAGATTTGGAATAAATCTTCTAGATTTACAACACTCCCCCTTGGAGATTACGACATAACATAAATGTCTTGTCATAAAAACTCCACGTGCTAGGTATTGGCCAAATAATAAGTTAGGGAGGAATGTTATTGATCTTCTAGATCTAAATCTTCTAGATTTATTTTGGGGTTACCACTCCCCCTGAAGACAACAACACTTTAAGTCTTTGCATCCCAATACCATGAACGTACTTTTCAAAAGTAGATGTAGGTAAGGATTTAGTAAATAGATATGCTAGATTGCTACTAGATTGAACTTTTGAATGGTAATCACGTCACTCTTCTGGAGTTCGTATAGGTAGAAAAACTTAGGTGAGATAAGTTCCATCAGGTTTCCTTTGACGTACCCATTACTCATTTGTGCGATGCAAGCTGCGTTGTCTTCAAATATAACGGTGGGAGGTGTATCGCCTTTAGTGATACCACACAAGTCACCAATGTGTTTTACCAAGGACCTTAACCAAACTAATTCTCGTGCGACTTCAAATAAGACTATTATCTCTGAGTGGTTTGAAGACGTGATAACCATGGATTGGTTAACCGATCTCCATGAGATTGCGGTACCACCACAGAGAAAAACGTAACAAGTCTGGGATATGGCGTTGTGGGGATCAGACAAATAGCCAGCATCCACATAACCTACTAAGGTTTTATCTTGGTTCTTACGATAAAACAGTCCAAGATCTTGGGACCCTTGGAGGTATCGTAGAACATGCCTAACACCATTCCAATGCCTCCTTGTAGGAGAAGCGCTATATCTCGCAAGCAAATTGATAGCAAATGCAATGTCCGACCGAGTGCAATTTGTGAGATAGAGCAAAGCTCCAACAACGCTAAGATAAGGAACTTCTGGCCCCATAATTTCTTCTGAATCTTCTCTTGGTATAAACGGGTCCTTATCCACTTCAAAGGATCGAACAACCATAGGGGTGCTAAGTGGATGAGATTTATCCATGTGAAATCTCTCCAATACCTTCTTTACGTAGGTCGACTGATGAATAATGATTCCTTCTGGGAGGTGCTCGATCTGCAAGCCGAGGCAGTACTTGATTTTACCCAAGGACTTCATTTCGAATTCAACTTTCAAGATTGAACTGACTTCTTCAATCTCTTTGCATGTTCCGATTATGTTTAGGTCATCAACATAGACGAATATGATGCAAAAACCATCTTGCGATTTCTTCGTGAATACGCATGGGAAAGCTTTATCGAATGTGTATCCCTTCTTCTGAAGGAATTCACTAAGTCAGAGGCCCGATTGCTTCAGGCCGTACAACGACTTTTGCAGTTGTATGCTATACATACTGCGGTTTCCACCATCCCTCATTTGAGGAATGCTAAATCCATCGGGAATTTTCATGTAAATGTCGGCATCTAGTAATCCGTATAAGTATGCGGTTACTACGTCCATTAATCTCATTTGGAGATTTATTTTAACTGCCAAAGATATCAAGTAGCGGAACATTATTGAGTCCATGACATTAAGTTCATGACGGGAGAATAGGTTTGATCGAAATCAATCCCGGGTCTCTGCGAAAAACCCTTGAGCTACAAGCCTCACTTTATACCTCTCCATAGTATTGTTCTCATTTCATTTTCGTACAAAAACCCATTTATATCCTACAGGGATAGCGCGCGCGGGTGTACGAACGAAATAGTCAAATACTTGTCTATTGTTAAGCGATGCGAGCTCTGCTTCAATTGCCTCTTTCAGTTTTACCCAATCGGAGCGCTTCCGATACTTAACGATAATTTTGGGTTCTGGATCCGGATCGTTAATGGAAAGAGCAAATATCGCTGCAAATGTGTCGTCGATGACAGTAATATTTATATTACATGTTTCTCCCGTATCTATGAAATTCACAGAGACTTCGACGTTTACGTCAACCAGACCTTTCTTATTTCCCATTGTATCTGGGTCTGGTCGTTCCATGGTCCTAGTGCAAGGAATATTTTGTGCACGTACTTCATCACTAGGACTCTCGTCTCCTAAAGACTTGGGGTTATCAAGACGGATCTCTTCTAGAGATTTTACATTTGACTGACCAGTTTTGCTAGCCTTTCGTTTAGGTATGTTACTATCTCTTGAGGGTCCCTTATGTTTTTGGCATGTGGAGGCATGAATACTCATTTTACTTGGGACCTTAACCCTTTGGGGAGTATTTACTGCAGGTATATGCGATTTAGTTACACCTCTATGGTCAGTGAACGCATCTGGCAGATTATGTGCTAAATTTTGCAAGTTAATGATCTTCTGAACTTCTAGTTCAGATTGATTAGTGCGCGGATCTAGATACTGAAGATTACTTACATTCCACGTAAGCTCCCGTCATTCATTCAATTTTGAATTCGGATCTCCCTCTAATGCCGGGAAGTAATCTTCAACGAACGTGCAATCAGCGAACCGGGCCATTAATTGATCCCCAGACAAAGGCTCGAGGTATTTCACGATGGATGGAGAGTCATATCCGATGTAAATACCGATTTTCCTTTGTGGGCCCATAAAGGTCTGCTTTGGTATCGTTATTGGAACGTATACCGCACATCCAAAAATACGCAGATGGGAAATGCTAGGTTCTTTCCCACGTACTAACTGTAGGAGGGAATGATCATTATATGCAGTTGGATGGATTTGGATTAAGTGCGATGCATGTAGGACTGCATGCCCCCAGCATGAGGTGGGTAGTTTGGAGTTCATAAGCAATGGTCTCGTGATAAATTTGATACGTTTTATTAGCGCCTCAGTAAGACCATTTTGGGTATGGATGTAGGGGACCGAATGCTCCACTATAATTCCCAGGGCCATACAGTAATCTGTAAAGGCCTTCGAGCTGAACTCAACTGTATTATCCATGCGAATTGACTTGATTGGATAATCCGGGAATTGAGCTCTAAGCTCGATAGTTTTTGCAATGAGCTCTGCAAGAGCTTGTTTGCGGGTAGACATCTAATAAGCATATGTCCACCTAGTGGAGGCATCAATAAGGACCATGAAATACTGAAATGATCCTAATGCTGGGTGAATCGGTCCATAAATGTCTCCTTGAATTCGCTTTAAGGAAAACCGGAGAGTCTAGTCTAACCTTAGTGCGCGATGAGCGCACTATTAACTTACCCTTAAGACATGCATCACAAATAAGTTCATCAACAGGAAGGATTTTATTATTCGAATTATTATGACTAATTGAATTAGGTTGAATCCTACGTATCATATATTGTCCTGGATGAGTTAACCGCTGATGCCTTAATATAAAGAAGTTCGGTCCTGAAATTTCATACTCATGGCTAGATGAAGATTTTGACGGCCGGATGTAGGAATAGTACAATCCGGGGTAGAAGTAAGGAAGTTTTTCTATAACTTATTTACGGCTACCTCGAGTAATAGTCATCAAAAGGTATTCATTATTGTTCTCAGTTTCAGTTTCAATGTGATATTCATTAGTCCTAATATCTCTAAAACTGAGCAGGGTACACTTAAATTGTGGAAACAATAAGACATTATTCATTATGAGTTCGGTACTCACGGGGAGGACAATGGGAGCTTTTCAGGACCCCACTAATAATAAACTATCATTGCTATTGTAGTTATACTCCCCTTACGATTTAACAAGTTATAAAAGAACTTCTTATCTCTTAAGATTGTACGAGTGGTGGCGCTATCTACCAAAAATACAACACAATCTCAATTCATCATGCCAGAGGAAATAACCCAAACCTAATAGCTGATATGTTTACTAGCCATGAAAAGCAATATCCAAGTAAATTTAATGGACAGTGTTAAAGTAAACACATCGAAACTAAAATATAATATTATCCATAAAATAAAATATCCGAAAGAAAGGATCCTAATATAAAGTACTAAAACAATCAAATACACAAATCACTCATCATCTCCAAGGTCCTTGAGCTTGATGCCCAGAGGAACGACGTTGTCTTGGTTAAAGTCTGCTTCAGGCAGTCTAGCATGGTGAGATTCGACTCTAGGGGTCTTCCCCTTGCCGTCCTTCTGCTTCTTTTGATAAGCCTCAACCAAGTTCTTGAGAGTGCGACACGTGTGAGACCAAAGGCCTCTGCATCCGCATCTGTAGTAGGACTTCTTAACCTTGCCAGATGAAGAGCGAAATTTGAGGTTCTGTGACCACCGGATGTACTACGACCTCAGCCTTTAACCCAGATCATCTTACTCTCTCCCCCTTCCACGTTTGCAACCAATAATATAATTATCCCTATACTGCTGCAGGAGTATAAGGTTGCTAGCGTGGAATGTTGACAGATTGTTCTGCATCAACTGGGTTACAATACGATGCAAAACAGAGTTGTACTCTGTTATAGACTTAAGGTCTTGGAAACGGAGTCTCAACCAAACGTATTGTACTGGAGGGAGGAGTATTGAAGGTTCCGGTTTTCGAATACCAAAATGGGAATTCAGGGGCAAATAATTTTTTTTAAACCTTAGACCTCAGGGAGTTCAGCAAGAGTGAAGAGTTCTCAAGTCATTGCATTGCTAAGAGGCTGAGCTACCCAGTCAGTGAGAAGACTGGAAGGCTCATGCTCTTAGCAACACAGTGACTCGAGAGGTTACACTTCAAGTCACTGCTCTGCTCAGAGGCTGAGCTACCAAGTCAGTGAGAAGGCTTGGAGACTCATGCTCTGAGCAAGGCAGTGACTCGAGATACTGAACTCTCAAGTGCGTTGCCTGAACTGGTCAGTGAGAGGATTCTCCCTGACCTGAATATTTAACCAAAGTTTCCTTTTTAACAATGCTCTCAGTGAGCAGATTTTCACAACACTTTAGTAAATACTTTTAAGGATAAGTACGCTCAGTTTAACGTGGTTCATAGACTCAAGCTCTTACATCCACAGCCTGATTCAACAGGAAATCCACTAATTGGGATTCTTGTTTTTAACGTGCCAAGGTGCACTTACAACTGGACTTACGCCACTCCCTGGGCTGCCCCTCCTCACAAACTAACTTCCACCAACAAACCTAACTAGAGGGTTTTGGTTTCAGTTGGGTTTTCTCCAACTAGGTGAGGTTTTCCCTTACAATGTGTTAGCCTAAAGCTAAGATTGAGAAAACCTCTCTAAGCTATGAGTTACAAGCTGAACACTCATTTGTGTATATATATGAACCCTAATGATCAGTGTACAAGATGTGAATCGTGCCTCCTTATAACTCCCAATATAATGCACTAAACACTCACACCTTCACATCTCGTAGGTGTTGATTTTTCTTTCTTCACACACACTCAAAATGCAGCTATGAGCTTGTATTTATAGTGCGGATTCAAATGTAACCGTTGGAGGAAATTACATTTGAATCCATACAATTAATGGTTTCAACCACTTTTCTTGGAATGCGGCCTTGTCAGTGTCAGAGTTGCTACCTTGTGCTGATTGGTCCACGTGGGCTGGATTCAACGGATCTTTGACTCAGTGGGTTGACCAAGACCCTACTGACTTTAGGTAGCTTCCTCCTTCACTGACTGATGATCTTCAGTGGACTGAACATCTTCAGTGTAGTTGTCCTTCAGAGACTCTTTGAAGATCACTCCAAGAAGTTTGTCATAAGGCTGAATGACAAACTTCCCTGACCACAGTAGCCTGACTCCTTCAGGGCCTACTTGGTGCAGCACTGATCCTCTTGATCATGCTCTTCACTGAGTGGTCCACTTGACTTAGCTTAGATCAGCTAGGTTTACACTCAGTGAGACATCCTTCAGGCTTCTCTTCTGGTTCAGGTTACAAGCATGGCTTTAGTCAGTTCTTCTGGGTGTCATTTTTATGTCTTCAGGCTGTGTTGCTGAGTTCCCCCTCAACTGAGTGTTCCCTCAACTGAGTTCTTCTCAACTGATAGCCTATTCTACTAAGAGCTAACCTAGCCTGACCTGAAACAAAAGATACTATCCTGACTGCTTTCAAACCTATTACAAGTGGTTTTGGAAAATCATCAAAACTAAACATATCCCAACAAGTATATCATTTTATTGTTGGAAATGATCCTACAGGGAGTTCCACAACATTCTGGGGTCCCTGAATGAGGATCTGAATGATGAATTCCTCACTCAGGTGGGTCATGAGAAAAATCAACGCTTTCACCTTCAGGGCGTTAGTGGATTTCGAACCTTCGAGAATTGTTTCGCTCAACTCATTTAAGGCTAGATGGAACTCGACATCTAGCGCCCATGTCAGGTAGTTATTACCATCGAGAGCAAGCTCATCGAATTCTTTCATGGTAATATCATATATTTTCACTACGATTTTAAAGTCACGTGGTAAGAGTTGTGACCAATTTATTGACAACGGAGAAATAAGGATTTATTTAATTATTCTAGAGCACATAGATACAACTATTGGGCGCCGTCTACCCAAAACATAAATTTACGGTCCGACAAATATCGGGCGCCGCCTATCCGGGCATAATATGCGGACTATAAAGAAATAAACTATGTTTGGAAAAGTAATGCACGTAGGATAATTAAATCACATAAACATGCATAAACAATTAAGGAAGATAATCACATGAAAATAATTTCTAGAAAATATACGATTTAATAGACAGAGAAAATAATCATAAGAATAATTATTTCATGTATATTAACGCAATTTAATGAAATATTTTCAGGATTAAAATAAATTAAACACGGGTTTTGTGATATCAAGAACGCAAACGAAATAGGGTTAAAAGATCACAAGAATTCAGGGAAAAATACAGCGTGGGTCGCGCACGACGGATGGGAAGCGTCGCACATAGGGTGGGCGTGGGCGTGTGCAGCGACGGGCGCGCGGCGTACAGCAACGGGCGCACACCGTGTGGCATCGGGTGCTGCTCTCGTGTGGCGACGGGCGCGCGACGTGCGCTACTCACGTGCGTCTTCTTGTGCGGCGGTCGTACGCCTTCGGGACGTCGGCCGTTGCTCGTCAATTCAATACACAATAATTAAATCCAACAATCAATCATGAATCAAATAAATTCATAGCATAGGTACACATGAAAACATGGAAATTCATATGAAAATAAATTAAGGGCGTACCGTATGATCTCGGTTAGAGACTCGTGCTGATAACGTGTTGTAAATAAGTGCGTAAATTAAAGAGGCAACGTTTGTTGACCCAGTTCGTCGGGAACGACTACGTCCGGGGGCGATCCAAGCCAGGAGTTTCACTAATGATCTTGTGTATGAGAGTGATTACAATAATGAATACAATGATCTATTTATAAGAATAAAACCCTAGTCTAAGATATAAAACCCGTTGAGTTTCTTGGTCCATAAGTAATGTCCACATCAAATTTTCTAGATTTGGAATAAATCTTCTAGATTTACAACAATACGTACACTAATGGATCCAATAAACTGTAAAAATTACAGATTCCTTGAATGATGGTTTTTAAATTTCCATCTTTATTATAAACTATTTAATGTCATAATAAGTAATATATGGAATTTGATCGATATAATCCAAGATTCGCCAAAAATAATCCTTAAAATGTGTTTATATGGTCACATGAATCTAATGAATCCATACATTACGTACAATAAAACTTAACATGTGATTATGGGCGTAATCCAAGATCAAATGAATCCTATTGATCACATTGAATCCATGTATTATGTGTACAATAAAATTAAATGCAATTGTTGGGTAGAAGATTACCAAAAAATGGTGCTGGAAAAGCTATGGAAATGTCAACGCAAATCATTGTCCAATAATTGCCATTACTAGATTTGGAAGACAAAAAGTCGTCAGAGACCGTGAAAATTGATTAGGAGAAAATAGAGATGATGGAAGTATTAAAAAAATGATGAAAACATTTGACACAAAAATAATACTGATTATTAGAACAAATAAGGTTATAAGAAATTAAATAATGCTAAGAATATGAATAAGGTGTAACATTGATGTTGATGATCGATTCTAATCGCGTGAATTATTGGTTGTTTTAAATCGAAATTAGGATCACCAAACAATTTTATTTGATTGGTTACTACCGTAAATGATAAATACGATAGATCGGGGTTAGAAAATTGTAAATACGCATATTTATTACGTATTTATTTCGTATGTGTGTATTTTGTGGTGTATGAGTGTGAGTACATAGATTTTTGTGTATTTGAATTTAAATTTTATATATGGAGAGCAGCTTATTTATACATTCCACCAAGTAGGTGGTGGATTCAACCTTTAGACTTCTTAGCTTGCATGCTTGACATGTGTCTACTTTGACTAGTTTGATCTTATCTAAACTAAATTTTAGTTACAAAGTCTTCTTTTGAGCTCATCTCGTCCAAAGAGTTGTTCGTCATTGTTTATTTTGCTGATCGTCATCATATTCTCTTCATTATAAGTTGTTCGTCTTTTGGAAATCCATACTTTAATATAGAGGAAACACTCTTTGCACATGTAGATTGGTTAGGTTGCTTCATTTTCAAATATCTCCCCTCCTCCTTAGTTCAAGTTTTTTATTTTGATCTTGGTCGTTGTTATCTATTTGTACGATCTCAACCGTCCATTTTGGTCCATGTCTCCTATAAATAAATCGCCTTGGTTCACACCTTTCCTCACCATTATTTTTTCGACCATTCTCTGGTGTCGTTTTTTTGTTCCGATCGATTATGTCTTTTTTTGGATTCCGATCGTTTTGGAGTTGCAGTTGGAGGGCTGCTCTTCTTCGTGGTTGCGTGTATTTTATCGTTTGATGTGGTGAAATGCTGACCTTGTATGAGTGTTTCATATTTTTGTAGTTTCTCTATGTAGATTAGGCTCATTTTCGTGTATTTTATCGTCTGGTGCAGTTGAATGTTCACCCTGAATGAGTGTTTTATAGTTTTGTAGTTTTTCTATGTAGATTAGGCTCATTTTTCAGTTTCTCTTTGTAGTTTTTATACTAATTGTATTGGGCAATTGTCCTCCCTCATAGTTCTAATAAAACTCTCTTATTTTTCTTCCCTTTTTTGATCTGTCGTTTATTATTTCCCCCTTCGGCATTACATTTGTCCCCAATTGATATAATGTGATGGTGTCCGTTTTTTTTCTTGTGTCGTGAGGAATTCATTGTTGGAATACATTGCTATGAAAATTAATAATATTTAATTGATTTAGTATTGGTTGATGAACTAATGCTAAGTTTATGCATTTTTTGTTCATAGCACTTGGATGTTTGTTTAGTTAAGCTTACATCGTGTGATTGTGGCCCGACCCAATTGCCTCTCCCCCTAATTCTTTGTAATTAATAATATTTAATCTAATTGACATTTGCTAAATTTATTCAATTTTGTCGAGGAGTTAGACCTTGACTTAGTTTATTTTTTTAAATAGTAATTATGACTTATTTTATAGTAGTGTTAGTTTTACTTAATAAAATCTACAGTGCTGCTAATGATAATTAATAGTATTTAATTGACTTATTATTTAAGCTTGCGTCAAGTGATTGTGGCCTAATTGTCTCTTCCTTAATCTTCTTCATGTGCATTCCCAACGTTCTTTCTTACGAATTAATTATATATATGTATATCAGCCTTAATTTTTGCTTTTGATTATTAATTTTTTCGTTAGATTCTCTTGGTATATAGCAACTGAAGTCGTTGTACATATAATCCAACCTTGCTTTATTTTTGTTACTATTAATTTATGGTCCATCATTAGTCGTCGTAATTTTGTGTTTTAATTAAATAGTGATTAAATTTTCTAAATCAAAGCTTTTTATATTAGGTATGCTTCTGTCTTGGGCGATTAGGTGTCTAAATTTTACGATGCATTATTCAAATGCATGCCATTTTAGCAATTATAATATTTATGGCAGTTGTAATTGTGATTGGGGTTTAGGCGTTGATAGGTCGCTGATTTTGTCTCCATATTTTTGTGTTATGATCAGTGGTGAATAAATTTTCTTAATCATGGATGTGTATGATAGGTATGTTACTGATTTGGCTCATTTAGTCTCTAAATTTTACCTTTGAAACTGAATAATTTAAGCAATTTGAGTAGTTGTATAGTAAATACAATTAAAATGCAATTATGATAATTTTAAAAACTCACTAAATTGATGGATTGGGCTTTATATATACAAATCATTGCCCATTTTAAGGGCATAATTAATCGCATAATTAATCAATATATAATTATCCTATTAAAAAGTCAACATTATTCTAAAAGTATCATGTGTTTAATATGTGTATGTAAAATCTATAAATTTTACATAAATTATAGAGTGAAAACTTTTAATATATGAATCAAATAAAGGGTATTAATTATTTTCACTAGATGATATTAGTTGTTTTTATCGGAGGGCATTGATTGTTTTCACTGAATGATATTAGTTGAAGGGTATAAAAAGTATTAGTTGTTTAATTAATAGTATATTAGTTGGTTACAGTTACACTAAAAAATATTACAAAGTGGTTCATGTATTAACTAATTTTACTCTATATATATACTCATAAATTTATGACATAAAATTTATATACATGTGTAAAATTCCTCTTTCCCACTCCAATATATAAATATAATTACGTAAATTATTTTATTGTATTTAGATATGGTCAAACTTTGTATATATTAATGGTTATCAATTATCTTTTATTTGCTTTCAATGGGTATTAATTGTCCTCCCTTGGTAAAATTAAGTAACATCGTAGATGTAGGCTATGTCCATGAAAGATGAAGTAATCACTCCGTCGATTGAGGAGTTGATTGCACAACGAGATTAGATATTTCAATCTTTCAATTTTGAATGCCATATAATACAAGTCAAATAATGTTTTAAATTTATATGGAAACCATAATTATTTTACATGTGAAATCTCAATTTTCTCCTCTAATTCAGTAATTGTATGGAATTTTTTTATTGATATGTTCAATAATTTTCTCAATTTATATTTACTTTCTAACACTCTAAAAATTTAGTTTATCTAATATTTTGGTCAATCAATTTTCACTGCAAATTATTGAATACGTATCTTTAATTTGGAATTATGAACTAGAGTTATTGAGAATTTATGAAATAGTCTTAGTGCGGAATTGAGAAAATGAATTAATGTATTAATAATAATTATTAAATGGTATAATATCAATTAATGGTTTTTTGCCATTGTTATGGCCTTTTGCTAAATAATTGAACATTGAATACTTGAATATTTTTAATCGTGTGATTATTGTCTCTCCGTCTAATCGTCATTTTGCATTTGGAAATTCATTAATCAATAACTGATATTTAATTTGTTTGTTATGATATTATTGGTGAGTGGTTGTGCGCATTTTTAAACATGTTTTTTTTTATGAAATTATAACATTTATAGTCCAATATTGAAATACAGGTGATGATATTAATTTTGTGTTCTATCCTTACCAATTATAAGACTTATACTAATTTTAGCAAAAATATCTCAAACTAATTTCATGGTACAAGTCCGCAGTTTTGTATTAAAAAAAATCTTTTTTTTTTAAATTATCCATGAATTTATTTGTAATACCATAATTAATATTATTCCACTAACACTGATATAGTTTGCATTAACTCACAATTTAAATAAGAATAAAAAATAGTAATTAGAGTTCTGACGTGGGTTTGCCACCGAATGTGCATGTGTGTGTATATATATAATTATATTTATATTTGTTGGCATGCATGTACGTGTGTATAGTTATAGATTTGCATGCATGTATTTGTGAGTATATATATATGCATGGGAATGTGTATGTATAAATCCCTGCAACATGTATATGCACGTTTGTATTTTATATTTTAAATAAAGCATACTATGTACCTAAAAACTCTCCTTATATTTATCATTAGTCATTGAAGAGGATTTTAGTCGTGGAGACTTTTTCTATCACTAAAGAGTAGGAATATATTTTCAAATCTTATATTTTGATCTTCTATTCTATGCAAAATATTATATTTGACTTTGTTGTATATCTTTAAATTCTTTCATTCAATATATTTCTTTAGGATAAATTATATCAAAAAAATTATTGAAATTATGGGCTGTGGATTGTAGAATTGACGCTTTATGCATATACTTGAGTTCCCATAGTGGTTGTAGATAAAAGTTTTGAGGATGAGGTAACAGAGAAATGATATCTATTGATTATTTAAATTCTATCAAGTTACTATAAGAAAATTGAGTTTCAATGACACCAAATCCTATCATGTCCTGTAATTATTGTTTCTCTAGCTAAACACCTTTAATAAAAAGAAACAATATTTTAAGACATGTCTTTAATGGCATGAAACAATCTTTAAGGACAACTCTTTAATAACAGACAACAATTTTTAATGACATGATCCTATCATTGGACTTTTAGCTACAAAATCAATAATGAAATGATTATTATCACTAAAGACCAATTACTTTGTAGTGAGTGTTCAGGAGTGCAAAATCATTGTTTGATCTTGAAAAAAAGTGTGTCAATATAGTTCTTTTAAGAAATATTGACCATAAGTTCATTTTGTGCAATGTATTATTCTCATGTGCTTTGAATTTTGTGCTTGCATGATGCTCTAAGTTAATAAATAAGGTCCACGTCACACTCTATTTGAATTAAATAGGTTGGACAGGATTTCTCCCTATTAACTTGAACGTAATTTAATCCAAATAGAGTGCGGTGTGGATCTAATATATTAACTTGGAACACCACATATGCAGTATTACCGGAGTACATATAAATTTTGGGCGAATTCTTAAAATTTATATTCCATAGAAAATGGTCTTTTCTGATAACAAAATGACTATAATTGAGATATTTAAAAGATAAAGGACCGAATTTGGACTCGGGTAAAGTTACGAGACCATTTATGATGTTTTCTCTCTTTTGCAAGATTGTAATAATAATGTTTAAATTTTATATTATCCTTATTTTACAAGATTGTAAAAATAATATTCAAATTTTATAAGTGCATAAAGATAATTTCCTAAATTTGTAAGCCCAAAAAGATAGTGTCCTAATTTTAGTGTTTGTTTTATTAAAATAAATATACTTTTATTAATTTAATACATTTTTTACGAATAAGTAATTAATAATTAGATAACCAAAAGAAGAACATAATTATATGATGTTCTTAAAAAAAACTCTAACAATTTTTCTTGAAACCCGCGAAATTCGCGGGTCTATAGCTAGTATGGTATAAAATTGTTCGCCCATCATTATGTTGTGGTATATTCAATCTGAAATGTTATTTCTTCAATGAGAGTTGTTCGCCTGAAAGCTATTCGCCAGGTATGCAGGTGAACATAGTGTACACTTCTCCAGTTGATTTATGCATTACCCTTACGTCATACTTGTTCGTCACTGGCAAGAGGATTAGCTATTGCCATAATCCACATTTGGGCCGCAAAACTTGTTCGTCTAATGCACAATGTTGTTCGCCTATCAACAATTGAGAATAATATGATCCTTAAAATATATGGTCACCCTCAATTTCATAATTAAGGTATTTTAAGTATGATCCTTAAAATATATCTATCAGTTAAATGATCTTCTAGCGGTGTTTTTTTTAAATGGGTCACGACTTCAGTTTAACATGTTCAATAACATTCATGACCAGGAGGAAAAATAATTACTGATTGAGAAACATTCAATAATATGTATTCATAAACTAAAAAATTACTGATAGAGAAACACAGAACACGAGGAAAAAAGAATTCATTAAGAAAGATTCGACTGATACATTGAACGTACAAACGATGATTTCCTGTAATAAAAATAAATATAATTAAAACTATAATATCACCAAATTCCTTCATTAACATTCAACACCGACTGCATCCAAGATTCACCATATATCCAAAATAATCCAAGATTCACCGCACATCCAAAATAATAGGAACACCACTACAAAATTTATCCCTTAACAAAAAAAAGGAAATGGTCCGAATTCATAAAACAAAAGGACAAAATGAAAGGACAAAATCAAGTTAGTAGAATACAAATTAAGGTTTAGCCATACCAGATTGTATGGAGGATGATCGGAGCTGCGCCAAAATCCGCCGGAGGCACAAGCTCAATGGAGACAACGATCAATAGTGTGTAATATTTTTATTATGCGGTTCAATAGAGAAATCATGTATCTTATATAGACAATACAACGTGCAATGAATGCTCAAGATTCATCCAAAGAATCAGACAACTAAGATTAGTTGTTAGCGAGGATGAATGAGAGAAGAGAATGAAGGAATATAGTGATGGGAGCGTACATCAACTTCTGCATCCTCTTCTTTATAAGTGACTAGTGCAATTCCCGCGAATTTTCGCGGGCTTTTAAAAAATCTCATTAATGTTTAAAACACTTTGAGCCTTTCAAAATGTATTATGTAATATTTTATGTAAAATGAACTAAATAGTTAGTAAATTATATACGTGGGGGTAGACAGAGTGACCAACCATATTTGTTTATATATAATTTTTTTTAAATAATGGGCTAGATTGACCGTTAGTCTGCAACCTAGGTGGACTCTTTTTCTATAGGCTAGACCAGGAAATGGTTTGGCCCAATCTAGCTCATGAATGTGGTTTGTCCCGATGATTTGGGCTGGTGGGAGGCCCGAATTGCCACATATGCTTCCAGGAAATGAATGTCAGTGGTGTATGATTAGGCGTGAAATTGTCATGATTCGTAGCTAGAAATGCCCTAGTTTTGGTCGAATTTATTGAGTTTTTAGAGCCAAATGAGTACTATTTCTATACATTGATGAATTTATCTCTTTGATACTCATAGGTGAATCGAGGACGAAAAACGGAGTTCGTAGGACTTTGAATCGACTCAAACGGATGCCCAGATGAGAAGATATCAAAGAAATACGATTGGTATTAGTACGTGTGAAGAAAAGTGTAGTTGCAAAGGAAGGGAAGCCCACTCGAGGGAAATTGCTCGAGCGCCCCGCTCGAGCTAAGGGCTCGAGCGCATAAAAACATACAGAACATTTTGGGCGCTCGAGGGGCACTGCTCGAGCGCCTCGCTCGACCTCAGGAACCGCTCGACCACAACAGCTCGAGCGCCCCGCTCGAGCTCCAGATCCGCTCGACCACAACAGCTCGAGCGACCCGCTCGAGCGGGTCTGCTCGAGCGCTTCCAAGGCCTTTTCTCCAACTTACGTTTTTCGGCCCACGAGTTCACGAATCGGCCCGTTGCCTATATATACCTCTTCCAAACAAGTTTTGAAGGATCCCGAACTTTAGAAATCACTTTTAGACTTAGTTTTTAGAGAGAGGAAGAGGAGAAGAACGAGCAAGCTTTACTTTTACGTTGTTGAGGTTTTTCGTATGAATTCTTAGTTTAATTTCGTTTCTCAGTTTCTTTTCCTTAGCTTGATTACTCTAAACGTTCTAAACTTTTTTTTATCAATTCAAATTCAGTTCTTAGTATTTATTTCTTTAAACCCTAGTTCATGTTTCATCTTTTCTTGGTTCAATTTACCATGTTTATGTTCGTTTTTTCTTCCATTGCTTTTATGTTTGTTAACGTCATGTCTAGCTAAAACCCTTGCATGCTTAGGTTAGGATGAACTCGTAGAAGTAGGATGTGGGTACGTAATTAGGGTAATTCGTGACGTTAGTTTTAATTCTCTTAATTAATGAATTCTTATAATTAATCTTAATTTTACCTTTGAATTTCGTATGAAAGTGTTAGAGAGAGGACGACCGCATCACTCAATAACGATTAGTAGTCTTAACGAGAGGGTTTAGAAAGGGTTAATTCATCTACCGGTTTAGCGAAGGAGGACGACCGCATCACCTTAGTTAAATTGGGGTCTCATTAATTAAGCGCTATCTATTAACTTGTTAGTGGATTAGTGAAGTCGATTGCTAGGATAAAGTATTAGGGTTAGAAATCTTGAGCTTTCATTCTACGATCTTTTACTTAGGTTAATTCTTGTTTGTCACGATTACTTTGATTATGTACCTACTCCGTTAGTATACGTAGGGATTCCTATCCTGAGCATCACCATCTCATACTTGCATACACACCTTAGATACTTAGTTTAATTTTCCTTTTGCATTCGTAGAGTAATTTAGTTTAGACTTAATTCTTTTAATTTTCAATCCCCAAACATACACTCATATTAACTACGACGCGTAGATCTTCAGGGATCTATTCGCATACACACTTTCCCTTGGGTTCGATAATACTTGGTCCCTATACTTGCCACTACTACAGTGAACCCGTACTCTTGCGGGGAAGCTACTAGTAAAAGCTAGTATATTCGCTTCAAGTCAATGGCGCCGTTGCCGGGGATGGCGTTGTATGTCTTTTGAATAGGACTTGTCGATAGCTTAGTTGTTAGTAGTGAGTGACTTATTTTCTGTTTATTTTTATTTGTTCAGCAGTTGCATTTTGATCCTTTTGCTAGTGTTTCAGGTTTATGAAAACACGCTCACAAGGCAATACGTGCGAAGAAAGAATCCTGTCAGACCCTGAGACGATAGCCAGAAGGAACCGAGCTTTCTTGAGAAGAATGACTACTGCTGGAGACAAAGACAACATGAATCTGGATGGAGATGGGGACTTAGACAAAATAGCTGCAGAGTATACTGTTTTAGTGGAGCAGGCGGTTGGAGTTGAGAGAAGTAACCAGCAAAAACCCATAGGGGAAGCTCAGAACCAACTCCCAAACCCGCAAAACTCAATCAACTCTACACATACACAACCCCAAAACCAGAACCAAAACCAGATTATCCACCAAAACCCACAACAACCATTTAACAACCTTGCTTACCCACCAAATAATCACCCTTACCCTTACCCGTATCCTCATTACCCATACCCACCACCACCTGCTTACAACCAACCACCAGTCCAGCAAGTACCCATACCACCAGTTGTTCCTCAACACGTTCCTCAGAACGTAGATCACAATATGGCTATTCGAGGGAGGTTTGCAGCGCAGCCACATCGGTACTATAATGGAGTGGCTTTGCCTCCGGTTGAGGCGAACAACTTCTCGATATCCCCGGGGATTTTAAAGCTGCTCACCGAGAATCAATTCAAGGGGGTGATCGGGAAGGAGAATCCTCATACACACTTGAGGAGCTTTCTCATGATAGCCTCCACATTCAATTACAATGGCACGTCGGAAGATGCCAAGAGGCTTAGGCTGTTCCCATTCTCATTGACGGGAATAGCCAAATAGTGGTATGATAATACGCTTCCGCGGGGAGGTATTACCACTTGGGCTGAGCTCGAGCGTCTGTTCCTCGAGCGATTTTACCCTCCATCTAGGACGATCAAGGCTAGAATTGAGATCTCGTCCTTTCGCCAGAAGTCTGGAGAGGATTTACGCCAAGTGTGGGAGAGATACTCAAACATGCTGATAGAGTGCCCGCAGCATGGGTACAATGAGGGAGATGTGATGGCATTCTTCTACAGTGGTGCTAACAAGGCGGGGCAAGACCATTTAGACGCCTGTGCGGGAGGAGCATTCCTGAATCAAGGCATAGAGAGGTGTAGAGAGATCGTGGATAACATTGTCACGAATGTCGGTGCTTGGAATATGGATGCAGATTCCCAGCGAGTGCATCAGGTTGAAGAGGGAGAAGGAACGAGAAGGCTATTGATGGCCATGATGGAGAAGATAAATAACCTCGAGTTGGGGAAGAGTTTGGTTGGAGAGCATGCAGTAGAGAATGAGAGAGTAGACCAACCAAGTGGACAACAAGAGGTAGCCAATTACATGGGAGGTCCATATTACAATTAGAATGGCTACCAAGGTGGAAATCAGTATGTAAGGCCTTCTTATGGTCAGCCATTTGCACCTCCAGGGCCACAGCCGCCTCAAAATCAATGGAGGAACACACAAGGAGTTCAAGGAGGCCAACAGCCTCCTTAAAACACATGGAGGAAAAATGAGAACTTTTCTTATGCTAACCCAAAAACTGGTGTTACTGTTCCTGCAGGTGTTGATCCGGGTTCAAAGCCTCCGGGTGGAGAAGGCGGTGCCTCAACCGAAGAGATGTTGAGAACGATCCTTCAGAAAGTGGAGGAAGGAAGCAAGCGGTTGTCATCCTTGGAGTACGATGTGAAGGAGTTGCATAAGAAGGGTGATCATCGTGATCAAGAGCTCCAGAAGATGAACATTGAGTGGACCAGAACTCAACAAGAGAACAATTGAAGGTTCACTTCTTTAGAGTTCCAGATGAGCCAGATTGCAAAATCAGTGAATAGAATGCCGGAGGGGAACCCGAAAGAGCAGTGCAAGGCGATCCAGCTTAGAAGTGAAACCAACTATGAAGGTCCTCAGATGCCTGCTGATTCTGAGACGCCCCAAGTTGTTGAGAATGAGATTGAAAGTGAAGGGATTGAGAAGCATAAAGATATGGATGAGTCCCAGAAGGGCAAGGAAAGTGAGGAGATTGAGAGAGTTCCTAAGTGGAAGAAGGCAAAGGAAGCAAGGGAAAAAGTGAAAGAAACAGAAAGAGATGAATGGGGGGTACCCAAATCTGTGATACCAGTCCCGTATCCACAGCGCTTCATGAAAAAGAAGCTTGATGAAAAATTTGCAAAATTTCTTGATGTTTTTAAACAACTTCACATTAACATTCCTTTTTATGATGCTTTGGAACAGATGCCGCATTATGCAAAGTTTCTGAAGGACTTGATAGCGAAAAGACGGCGAGTGGATGAGCCGAAGTTGGTGCAGCTGAACCACGAGGTGAGTGCATTAGTGCACAAGGCACTTCCACCGAAGTTAAAGGATCCCGGGAGCTTCACGATCCTATGTGACATTGGGAACGGGATCAAGAAAGGAGCGCTATGTGATTTAGGGGCGAGCATCAATCTCATGCCCTTGTCGCTTTTCAAGAAGTTGGAAGGTGGAGAACTTCAACCCACAATGATGACGCTTCAACTTGCCGACCGGTCTATTACTCGACCTCAAGGTGTGGTTGAAGACGTCCTAGTGAGAGTTGGAGATCACATTTTTCCAGCTAACTTTGTAGTGCTAGAGATGGAGGAAGATGAGCACGTGCCCCTGATCTTGGGAAGACCGTTCTTAGCTACGGCGGGGATGGTGCTAGACGTGGCAAATGAGAAGATTACATTGAAGGTTGATGATCAAGAAGTGAAGATTTCTCTATATGAAGCCATGAAGCACCCGAAGGAGGATGAGAGCTTGTATTGCATGGATGCAATTGATCCTCGTGTTGAAGACACGCCTTCTATCCCTAATCCTTCTGATATTCATGATTTTGTTAGTCCTTCACTCGACTATCTAACCCATGAGCATTATAATCTTGATTATTCTGATAGGGATAAAGTGAAGAAGTTGAAGGATGAAGAGGTGAAGAAAGTGGACGTGTGTTAGGATAAAAATTGTTAGTTTTGATGAGTTAAAACAAACCAGAAGATGTAATAGGACCATCTGGACCTGTTAGCCAGATGATGATCTAGTTTAGGACTTAGTCTAGGGGGAACTGCCAGACCAGAAGACCTCACCAGAAGAGTCACCAGAGGACTTCACCAGAGGAGATCAGACCAGAGGCAGAGGACCTTCCCCAGACCAGACGAGTCCGGACCAGACGAGTCTGGTGGAACAAAAGATGCTCAGTTTGATCCCCTTATTCTACTGAGTATTCTGGTTGTTCACCAGATAAGGACCAGAAGACACCGAGGTTGCCTGGTGTCTGGTCCTGCCTTCTCTGGAGAGGATCAGAGTTAGGCAATTGGAAGCATTGTTCCGTTGGTGATTAATCAAGTCAAATCAAGATCAGGATTGGAAAGTATTTGTTGATAATCAATCAAGATCTCACCAACTCAATCAATCAATTAGGGAATTGATTGATTGAAGCTTCCATATATAGAGGATCTGATTGGATTAGCCTCCCAACGGCTATGTCCCTAATCCCCTCTATATATACTTGAGTGCAGATCAAGAAAAAGCTCTAGAATCATTCACGCGCATATAGCCATACTAAGCTTTTGATCACTACGCATTTTCGCACTCACTTTTGTTCTTAATTACTCATCTACTCGTAAGGAGTCTATTTACTCAACCTGTTCATCTTGTTAGACAAGGTTGGAGTAAGTCTATCTTTAGATCGAAGTTAGATCTAAAGAGTTTGTAAGAAGGTGCTGGTACTTCGGAAATTCCAGTGAGTAAGTTTGTGAGTTGGTTGATAGTGAGACCCCTTGGTGATAAGGGAGAGTGGACGTAGGATATTTATCCGAACCACTATATATCTTGTGTCATTTATCGCTTTATTTTAATTATTGTTTATTGTTTATTACTCTCTTATAAAAGATTTTGGAAAGACATTTAAACATAAGCTTCCGCAATTAATCTATCGAGTGGGACCAACAAGTGGGGGGAAGAAGAGAACACAAAGTTGAAAGCAGAAAATCAGAAGCTTTCACAATATTTTAGCAACCCAACTGATCTACCAGCTGAACAAGTTCAAACTCTGGTAGAAGAGTCCACTGACTTGAAAACCAGATGTGATGAACAAACTAAGCTAATAGAAAAGTTGCTTGCTGAAAACATTGAGAAAGATAATGAACATACTCTGCTGAAAGCTAAGTTCGATGAACTCTTCCATCAAAACAAAATTGTAAAAGATAGTGAGGACAAGCTCAAGCTGAGACTGGAGCAGCTGACTATAGCAAACAATGCTGTGTCACATATAGCTGCCTCATCTCAAAGAGAGCATGATAAAACAGGCCTTGGTTATTCCAAACCTGAATCCTCACATGTTCAGAAAGAAGAACAAACTAGTAATTTTATTGATAAGGGTAAAAGGCCAGCTGACCAGGCAACTCAGCCTAATGGGCAGATGAGTCCTAAAACTCAAAAACCCAAAAGGCAGAGGAGGAATTTTAAGAAGGGCTATACCCAGAATAAAAGACCTCAGCCAGGCCAGCAGAGTAGAAGAAAGTCTGGATCTTCTCAAAATAGGCAGAACCAGATGACTCCTACTCACCTGCAGAGGACTTTCAAGTCACCCGCCAGACCACCTGGAACCTTTGATGGTTCTAGTAAAACTTATCCTTATCAAAAGAATTTCAAGTCTGTTGCTCTAAGACAAGTTATTCCTTCTACTGGACAAGCTCATAAGAGAAGAAGAGCCTCTAGAAGAAATAACCATGTCGAAGCTTCTTATGTTCAGTGTGTTTTTGTTGATATGTATGGAAGAAAGATAAGATCACCTGATTCAAAAAGGGATGATCTATTCTTATGGCTTCCTAAAAACTGTGCTAACCCCCCTGGACCCAGTAGGGTACCAAAAAGTTGATTGCCTGCAGATACACAAGAAGACCAGCTGATGTTTTGCCCCAATATCAGCTGAGCATACTTTGAGGGGGAAGATCAGTTGACCCAGCCTGCTAGAATCTCTATTTGTTATTTCAATATTTTCTTGTCTTGTTTTATTTAAAGTTCTTCCAGTTTTAACATCATCAAAAAGGGGGAAATTGTTAGGATATAGATTATATGTTTTGAAGATGTTAAAATAAGAACTTGTAATAGGACTAGCTGAACCTGTTAGTCAGCTACAGATTAGTCTTGGTCTAGAATAGGTCTTTGGTTAAGGGGGAAGAAATCTGTGCTGACCAGAGAAGGTACCAGAGAAGGTGACCAGAGAAGGTACCAGAGAAGGTGACCAGAGAAGGTACCAGATGAGGTGACCAGATGAGAGGTGACCAGATGAGATGTCCAGAGCAGAAGAGTCACCAGAGCAGAAAAGTCACCAGAGCAGATGAGGTCCAGAGGAGTCTGACCAGAGGAGTCTGCCAGAGGAGTCTGACCAGAGGACTTCACCAGAGGACTCCCCAGAAGACCTCTCCCAGATGAGGACCAGAAGACCCCAGACCAGACCAGACCAGACCAGACGAGAGACGGATTAGTTCACCTACCAGAAGCATCTTAGTAATCTGGAGACAAGGAGATTTTTGAGATCATTGATGGAGAAAAAGGCAATCTGGAAGTCAACTGATGGAGGATTTGATTGATTGCTTGATTGAAAGTCAACTAATCAATCATATAACCAATCTTTGATTGATTATATTCCTCCAATTATGGTTGTTTGAATTGCTAGTTCCCAACGGCTAGTTTATTCCACAACTATAAATAGGAGTGCTTGGATTAGTTCAACACAGAAGAGTCGCGCGAGAGCACACCAAGAACACACGAACTCTTCCAATCACTCACCTTTGTCCTTTCTAGTTTATATACACTCTATTAGGAGTTTAGTTGGATTATTACTCAACCTGTTCATCTTGTTAGATAAGGTTGTTGTAAGTTGTACGAAGGAGCTGGTACTTCGCAATTCCAGTAAGTAAGTGAGTAAGTAAGTTGGAGAGTGAGAAAGACCCCTTTGAAGAAAGGGAGAGTGGACGTAGGACAAGTTGGTCCGAACCACTATAAATCCGGTGTTATCTACTTTTCTGCACTTTAAATTTCTGCATTTCAATTCTAGCACTTTATTTTGTAAACGGGTTTTCATTAAAATAAACTTAAAAACGCTTTCCGCTGGATAACCTTTTTGGGACCAACAACGTGGTCCAGCTAGAGGGAAAAGGAGGAGTTAAGAAGAAAAAGTCCAAACTCAAGAAATTGTTTAGTAAGACTCCTCCAGATAAAGGAAAGAAGGAGTTGAGACCCATAACACTTGGGAATGAGAAGAGAGGAAAGGAACTCATGATGGAGGGGCATCAAGGAAATGAGTTCAAACACCACTCTTATGAGAGTGGGGGAGATAAATTTGAGTATGATGTCCCATAAGCTCCTTTGAGCTTGGTCCGGCATGAGGACCTTAAAAATAGCGCTGAATGGGAGGCAACCCATTATTTTTTATTTATTTGCTTTGAGTATTTTTTAGTTATCAGGGAGTTATTTTGAGTCGTATGCTTAACCTCGTATTTGAGTGAGTTGCTTGTAGGCTTGTCTCTAAAGGAGTAAAGGTAGCATGGAGTACCAAAGAAGTGGAGCTTGAAGGAACCAACTTGAGACAAAGGAGTGTGCAAAGCTATTGAGAGAAACTGAATTGTTTGGTTGAGGTAACCCACAACCCCAAACTTAGACCTCTAGCAAGGTCGAAGTTTGGGGGGGTGGAGTTTTTTTTATGTTTCTTGTTACATTGCACATGCATGCACGCCCTTATCTTTGAGTTGAGTTTGATTGATTATTGGTTTGTTGAGATACTCCTTGGGCTGATTTTGATTTGTTTTGTTACTCAATATTTTATGCCTATCAACCATCTTATGCTTGTTGGTTGCTATCTTTGAGTATGATTTGATGAGTAGGTTGAATTGTGAAGGTTGAGTTAGGAGTTTTATTGTGTGAGTGTTTGAGCTAGAGTTGATTTGAGAGAGAACCCGTATGCTTACAAATTTTTCTTCTGAGTGCTTGTGTGATGATTGTGAGAATGCACTAGACTAGCATGGATGTGAAAGCCGTGAGATTTGAGCCTTATGAGATTTTGATGCATGAATTGATCTCTTCGTTTGTGAGAGGATCGTCACCTTAGAGGATGCTAGAACTTGTGTGTGCTCTTGCTTCTTGATTGTGTCTAGTTTGATATGCCGAATAGGATCTTAGGCCATCTTTGATTTGATTGAGTCACTTAGCCAAAATTTTCCTTACCAATGACATTGATCCCTTGTTAGCCCCTTTGAGCCGAAAGCCTATTTTGTTTGCTAGCACATATGGACATCATTCCAATTCCTAAGCCTTTTTGTCCCAATTTGAGTGGAGAATAGGAAAGTGTGAATGTGAAGGGAGTGAATTGAGTTTAAAAATGGAAAGGTTGTTTGTTGAGTGAATATGAGAAGAAGGTGTAATGAAGTTTTGAGTTGTGGGAAAAAGAAAAAAATTGAGAATGAGCAAAAGGAAAAAAAATGAGCTCATGTGTTTGTGCGAAAAAGAAAAAAAAAAGTGAAGTGATTGAAAAAAAAATGAAAGAGTGAGAAAGGAAAAAAAATTGAAGTGTTGAGAGAATTGGAATTGAAAGGGTGTTGATTGAACATGTTTGAAGTAGTCTGTTCCTTATCTCGAAGTATCGAAGTTTGATTTTCTATTCTCCATCCACTTTAGTCACTTTACCCATATTGTTATCCCACCTGTCCAAAGAGCCTACATTACAACCTTAAGAAAAGTCCTTTTTGATTCGGCATTGATTTCTAGAGTATGGTCGAAGTTAAGAGCACTTACAAGCCTATGGCTGCCAATTTGTGTGATTGATTGTATGAGTGAGTCCCTTGATCATTGCTATACACGTGTGAGGGAGCGAAACACATCGTTGAGTGCACATCCATGCTTGATCTTGGTGTTTCTTGTAATTGTTGCATGAGTATGATAAAAGAAAGTGAGTGAGTATACGGGTGATTGACTTTTGAAGCTTGAGTTCATTAGCTTGCATGATTGATTTTTTACTCATCCCTAACAATTTCACTTGACTCATTATTTCATTGCTTGGGGACAAGAAATATAGTAAGTTTGGGGGGGTTGATTAGGCGTGAAATTGTCATGATTCGTAGCTAGAAACGCCCTAGTTTTGGTCGAATTTATTGAGTTTTTAGAGCCAAATGAGTACTATTTCTATACATTGATGAATTTGTCTCTTTGATACTCATAGGTGAATCGAGGACGAAAAAGGAGTTCGTAGGACTTTGAATCGACTCAAACGGATGCCCAAATGAGAAGATATCAAAGAAATACGATTGGTATTAGTACGTGTGAAGAAAAGTGTAGTTGCAAAGGAAGGGAAGCCCACTCGAGGGAAATTGCTCGAGCGCCCCGCTCGAGCTAAGGGCTCGAGCGCATAAAAACATACAGAACATTTTGGGCGCTCGAGGGGCACTGCTCGAGCGCCTCGCTCGACCTCAGGAATCGCTCGACCACAACAGCTCGAGCGCCCCGCTCGAGCTCCAGATCCGCTCGACCACAACAGCTCGAGCGACCCGCTCGAGCGGGTCTGCTCGAGCGCTTCCAAGGCCTTTTCTCCAACTTACGTTTTTCAGCCCACGAGTTCACGAATCGGCCCGTTGCCTATATATACCTCTTCCAAACAAGTTTTGAAGGATCCCGAACTTTAGAAATCACTTTTAGACTTAGTTTTTAGAGAGAGGAAGAGGAGAAGAACGAGCAAGCTTTACTTTTACGTTGTTGAGGTTTTTCGTACGAATTCTTAGTTTAATTTCGTTTCTCAGTTTCTTTTCCTTAGCTTGATTACTCTAAACGTTCTAAACTTTGTTTTTATCAATTCAAATTCAGTTCTTAGTATTTATTTCTTTAAACCCTAGTTCATGTTTCATCTTTTCTTGGTTCAATTTACCATGTTTATGTTCGTTGTTTCTTCCATTGCTTTTATGTTTGTTAACGTCATGTCTAGCTAAAACCCTTGCATGCTTAGGTTAGGATGAACTCGTAGAAGTAGGATGTGGGTACGTAATTAGGGTAATTCGTGATGTTAGTTTTAATTCTCTTAATTAATGAATTCTTATAATTAATCTTAACTTTACCTTTGAATTTCGTATGAAAGTGTTAGAGAGAGGACGACCGCATCACTCAATAATGATTAGTAGTCTTAACGAGAGGGTTTAGAAATGGTTAATTCATCTACCGGTTTAGCGAAGGAGGACGACCGCATCACCTTAGTTAAATTAGGGTCTCATTAATTAAGCGCTATCTATTAACTTGTTAGTGGATTAGTGAAGTCGATTGCTAGGATAAAGTATTAGGGTTAGAAATCTTGAGCTTTCATTCTACGATCTTTTACTTAGGTTAATTCTTGTTTGTCACGATTACTTTGATTATGTACCTGCTCCGTTAGTATACGTAGGGATTCCTATCCTGAGCATCACCATCTCATACTTGCATACACACCTTAGATACTTAAGTTTAATTTTCCTTTTGCATTCGTAGAGTAATTTAGTTTAGACTTAATTCTTTTAATTTTCAATCCCCAAACATACACTCATATTAACTACGACGCGTAGATCTTCAGGAATCTATTCGCATACACACTTTCCCTTGGGTTCGATAATACTTGGTCCCTATACTTGCCACTACTACAGTGAACCCGTACTCTTGCGGGGAAGCTACTAGTAAAAGCTAGTATATTCGCTTCAAGTCAGTGTACAATGCACAAAATATACATATAACTTTGCCTTTTATAAATGAATATGTTTTATATGAAGATGGTTCATAATAAGCTTATCATGAAATTGTTTTAAAGTATTAAATATTTAATTAGGAGTATAAAAAGTTTCATAAGATATATCAAAAGTTGGGGTCAAGAAAATCTACAACAATTATAATATAATATCAATGACCCAAATTAATGATACCCATGACCAAATATTTGATACTTTAAAATTGTTTCATGATTAATTTATCGTGAACTATTTTTATATAATACTTTGTCTTTATAAACATATACGACTCAAGTGTGGGTTACAAATGGGTAACCCCGCTTGACCAATATATAGCCCACAACTTTTATTCTTTCACAATTTTTTTTAAAGTTTTCCTAACCCATCTTTATGACTTGAGCTCATGACCTCATTGATCTAGATATTGTTTCTCTAACCAAAATTGTCCACTTATCCCACATGCACATGCAATATTGCGGAAAATAATAAGCCACTTTGCTAATGTTGACATTGTGTACACTGTACACATTTATGTCAACATTCATCCTTAACGCTAGACAAAACTTATGCTACACTATTGTTGTGACATAAATTATCAGTGAATATGGCCGGAATACCCATGCAATATTGTATATAAGTCTTTTGATAGGTTAGATGACTCTTTTTTATAGTAAAATAATTGAGTACATGACCGCATTATAATTTGAAAAAAAAATTGCATTTGGATTTTGGGCATGAAAGTATCTGGCGCAATCTTTGATATTTTTTCAAAAGTTAATTAATCGCGGTAAATGGGTAAATTAAATTTGTCAAATCCTCCTTTCATAATTTTTTTTCTGATTTTTTTATATTAAATTAAAACGATTGATTTTCGATAATCATCATACCAGTGACACATTATCCAAATTATTTTAAATCAATTCAATATTCTCATGCCACCTAATAGAATATATCACTATATTTGGATAAACACTTTCTAAGAATACAACACATCATCCAAATAAAGAAGTAGACTCCACAACAACAAAAGTCTCCCTGTATTATACAATAGCTGAAATGATTACATGCCCACCGGTGGGTATAATATTATATACCCACCCTGAATGTGTTAATGACACATAAGCAGGGGGGTCCATTATTATTTTAGTTAATTATTTATATCTGCTTATGTGTCATTAACACATTTACAGTGAGTATATAATATTATGCCCACGGGTGGGCATGTGATCAATTCTGTATAAAATAGATATCAGTGACACAATTCCAATTATTTTAAAATTAGTTCAATATAAGCATGCCACATAATACAATATACAGTAAAGCCCTTTTAAATTAATACTCGATAATTTAATAACCGTTTTAAAATAATAATTTTCGTTGGTCACGACTTGGGCCATTAATGTAATTAACAATATAGATAAAATAATAAGATAATAATTTTTCTAAAGACCCATATACAATGATATGGTCCGATAAACATCATAAATTAATAATCACTAAAAGTTAACATGATAACTAGGACAATTTAGTAAAATATGAGTAGATTGTTGTTTGTTTTCTATTAAAATTTAAATCAAAATGAATGTCATCTTTAATTTTTCGAGGAATTTGCACTTTTGGTCCCATTGGACATGTAAAGTTTTACTTTCAGTCCCACCCAAAACACTTTTGGTCCCATTGGAATAATTTTTGTCACTTCTAGTCCCAAACCTTAAAAAACTTGCAAAAATGGTCCCATTGGAATAATTTTTTGCACTTTCAGCCCCACGAATGTAACGGCCATTAACGGGAGTGCCGTTAAAAGGGATTAAACCACTTAATCCCTACTTTCACTATTGGTCCCATTGGTTTCTTCACTGCTGACGCCAAAGTAGTTGCAAAAATAGTCCCACACGAATAGTAAAATTTTGAATTTGGAGGGGAAATTGAAATTTGGCTCCAATTTGTACACTTTTGGTGGGAAAATTGATTTTTTCCACCATTTTGTACGGTTTTTGGAGGGGAAAACAGATTTTTTTCCCACAAAAATTTTCAAGTTCCACTTATATAAAGCAATACAACTTACATTCATCATTCATACTACACACAAAACTAACATAAAACATCAACTCAAATATTATCAATAACCTCATGTCTTCTTCGTCTTCCACCCGAATGCGACACCATCTTGTTTGTTATTGCGGAAAAGCTTGTCGTACGTACGTTTCTAAGAAGCCTTCAAGCAAAGGGAGGTTATTTCACAATTGTCCCAATTCTCTAAGTGAAGGTGGTGGTTGTGATTTCTTTATGTGGGCTGATGAGATTGTTGGAGATCATGAAAGTGAAGAAATCACTTCTAAGGTAACCGAAGAGATGCTGAATTTAGTTCAAGAAATGAAGTTTGTGACTGAAGAAGTTAAGAAGCTAAGCAAAATGGTTCAAGAAATGAAGGTTTTGACTGTTGAAGTTAAGGATCTACTTAAAATGAAAAAGGTCATGTTGGTTATACTACTCACTGTTCTTGCTCATACCACCTTAAAGTGGTTTGCTTAGGGTTTGAATCAATGTTTTCTACTACCTAGACTAGAAGTTATCAATGTAATGCTAGAAGTTGTCATTGTAATGTCCTATATTAATGAAATCTCCTATTTTGTGCAATTCTCAATGTCAAACTAGACCAAAAAACACAACCTATTTTGTATACACCACTGGTGCAACAACCCAAAAGCAACAATGTTCACACAAAAAATCCAGCAACAATATACACAACCTAATCAAACTATAAGCAACAATATGCACAAAAAAAATCCAGCAACAATATACACAACCTAATCAAACCATAAGCCACAATATGCACACAAAAAATCCAACAGCCACAGTCTGAATATGAGCAACACTAATCAATATGCAGCAGCCACAGGCTGAAAATCAATATGCACAAAAAATCCAGCAGCCACAGGCTGAAATGAACAACACTAATATGCACAAAAAAGTTAAGCCCCCACAGGCTGATAAATAAGGTTTTTAGCAATATCAACCACCACTTTTAAGCCACTACAATCTATAATCATTATGATAGCAAAAGTCATAACTAAACTTCAAAAGATAAAAAGATTGTAGTGACTTAAATGGACAAAAAATAAGGAGCTTCCACAAAAACTACTACCTTCTACTGATCACAAGCTTACTTCTTCTTTACTTTCTTTGACATAGCTGCCTTGGTGAGGTTAGACTGTGTGGCAGTTTTCCTTCCTTTCATTGTTGCAACCCTCATACCATCTTCATCATTCACTGTAGCACTGCCATTGACACCCACATATGGCCCTACTTCTCCTCCAATGAAGCTTTGAGAAGAAAATGGCATACGTGCATCATTGATAGATGTATGTTCCTATCAAATATCAAGTAAGTTGATTAGTAAGATACAGTAAAATTCATCTAAATTAAAATTAGATACAATTATATCAATGTTACATTATTTCTCTGTGATGGTCCACCTCCAATGAAACTATCTGGAGAGAAAACATTAGAGGCATCTTCAGTATGTACCACCTATAAAATCCCAACAAAAATACAGTTAGTAAATGTAATAAAGATGTAAACAATAAAATTTCTAAGTTAAGTAAAGTAAAATACCATAGCACTACTTGACGATTCTCCAATTTTCTTTCTTTTTAGCAATATGTTTCCTTCCTTTCAGAGTTGTTGGCCTCTTCCTCTTGAAAACCTGTAAATATATATAAAACTTATCATGTACTTGTGTTGGTGATCAAATTTAATCGATAGGTTTAGTGACTGTTTTAATTTGTTTTAATTCGGTTTAAGACCACCAATCAATTACGTGTGATTGATTACCACCGTAAATGGTAAAATGAAGATTCGGGATGTGGAATGATAAATACGAAAGTCGAAATCGTATTAATTTTGTATGTGTGTACGTTTAGGTGCGTTAGTGTGTGTTTTGGGAGCGTTTAAGAATTTGAACTTGTATTTCTTAAGCTGGAGAACAACTATTTATAGAGACTAGCAAGCATGAAGTGTCTATGACTCTTGGTCTCCCTAGCTTGCATGCTTGACAAGTGTCCTTTGACCTTTGTTTGACCTTATCTAAGCTGAATCTTAGTTACAAAGTCTTCTTTGGTCTTATCTCGGACTTCATTGTTGTTCGTCCAGGTCGGCTTAGTTGATTCAGGATGGTTTTTCCCATAAGAGTTGTTCGCCTTTTGAGGTTATGGCTCATAAGTTGTTCGCCTTCGTGTTTTACTCAGTTTGGCTTTGGGAGCTTGGTCCTTTGTCCGTCGACATACACCTCTTAGGCTGGTAGATGTACCACCTTTTGACAATGTTGCTCGTCATCAGTGACTTGGCAGAAAGTCCATATCTGGTCTTGGGTCCTAAAACCTGTTCGCCAGTATGTTGTTCGTTGGTATAGTTGTTCATCAGTTTATACACTCCCTGGATTGGTTTGAACACCCCGACTTGATTTTCTTTGTTGATCACCTTGAACTTGGTGTTGACTCCTCATAATCCTTATTAAAGCTTTAATCTTTGTTCGCCTAGCAATAATTGATGTTTGCCTATCAACAATTGCCCCCTATCCTGGCTAGATGTTGCTATTGCCGAGTATCTTTGGCAACAATAGTTAGGATATTAAACTGATGAGGGTTGGGTCGAACATCATTGGTCCTGGCGAGCAACATATGGTTCGTCGTTTCGTCTTCCCAAGGTCTGGGGGTTGTACGAAGATGACGTGGGCGGCATGATTGCGCGCCGCCCACGCGCGATCAATCCCGAGGTCACGCGCCCCTATTTTTGCTCGTAGACCCCTTGATTTCTTCTCGATTTTGCAAATTGGCCCCGCTTTTTATCATTTTGGCCCATATTTTGTTGAAAATTATGCCTTGTACCCCATTTTTTGCTTGGGGTATAAATAGAAGGGGAAACAAATAGTTTCCCACTTTTTCACTCTTAGCTACAGTGCTCCGGCGACTTCTTCCATTTCCGGCGATCTCAAGCTCTTTCCGACGAGTTTTTCCTTCAATTTCTTACTTCCGGCATAGTTTCAAGGTAGTACTTTTGTTTTATTCACTTAATTTTATTTTTATTTCTCTTCTGGACCCCATCGCCGCCGTGTGTGACCTTGCGCTACCACCTCTTTTGGGGAATCGCCGCCGTCTGGTTTTTCTCATCTTTCTTCCATGTCTTCCCACTCGAGCAACAAATCTGAAGAAACCCTTGATCCCTTTTTCCCAATTGCGGCTCCCGTCGATCAACCTCCTTTTAAAATTTCCTCGGCGTCAAATCCCCACATCGATTCGGTTGTTCGTTCGGTCGAGGATACTGGTGCTCGTCCATCTGGGAGAGAAATAGTGGTTGTTGTGAGCAGAGATTCTGGGGAAGACTCTTCGTCCAGCGCTGAATCGGAAGATCCCCAATTTGACGAACTGACCCATGAGTTTCTGGAAGGGATAGGGTTCCCATCTCCAAAAATGATGGAAAATGAGATCCCAGTAGGAGTTGCTCGTCCTTTCGATTGGCGAGCATACACTGAGGAACACGCGAACAACTTTGCTCGCCCTTAGAGACAAGTAATGGACTGGGTAAAAACTGATTTTCAGGCGAGCAAAATCAAGAGTGTTGTTCTCGATGAGGACCTTGATTCGATCCGAGAGACCTATAAGATCCCATATGATATTCATATGTGGGCCCCCAAAAGAAAAGAGAGAGCTGATCGCCCACCCCCAGGATGCACGGCGATCAACATTCATACTTTGATGGCTGGTCTGAAGTTGCCGCTGCCTCCAGTTGTTGGTCGTTTTCTCGAGGCGACCAACCTTGCCATTACCCAGATCACACCAATTGGGTGGATGAACTTGCTGGGTGCCATGTGTTTGTTCGCCCTCGAAGGATATATTGATCGCCTTACTGCGGAGGAGATCAACTATCTTATGACAATCACCAAGTGCCCAGTAGGCGAAGAAGGCTACTACTACCTCAAGGCCAGAACTAGACTTAAGATGGTAGAAGGAGTGCCGAACAAGATCAAGGACTGGAAACAACACTTCTTTTTCATAGGGGGTGATTGGCGAGCATCTTCCGGTCCACACGGGGGCATTGGGCGAATAAACTCTCCCGATGCTTATGGAATTATTAAGCGTAAGTTTATCTTTGTTCGCTTTTGAACTGCATAGTTCTAATTTAACTTTTCTTGTTTGTTCGCAGGTCCTCGGTTGCCCAAGTGGAATTCGGAGGAGGAAGAGGTCGGGGCAGAATTTTTATTCACTTCCTGCTTGGTCGGCCTACGTAACAGGGCTGATAGGACCATTCAGTATCTGAGTGACGAGAAGCGTCAGAGAGCTGCTCGCTTATTTTCCTATCCTCATCACTTGGAAGCACAAGCTGAGGTGCCCCCAGGTACAAAAATTTCCAACTCCTCCTTCATAACTTTGTTCGTCCTTTGATATCATAACTTGCTCGCCTGAACTCTTTTTTTTTATAGCCGAGCAAGTCACAGTTGCCGTTCCTCCTTGCTTCGGACTTCTGGAACAAAGAGTGTTCGAAATGGCACCCCCAAAAGGCAGGAGAAAGAAAGGTGACCCGCCATCCAAGGTACTGGCGATGACGAACAAGGCGGAAGGGGCGAGAGTTGCTCGCCAGGCCGCGCCCCCATCCAATCTACCTCCTTCCTCCCCCCCTCCCCCCCCGGCATCATCTCCCCGCGGGGCCAAGCGCTTGAAGAAAGGAGATGGGAACTTTGTGTCCCAGACTGCTCCTGTCGGGACCAAGGGCAAGGAGAAGGTGGGGCATAGCCATGCCCGCCACCACACGGGGGGGGGGGGGGGGGGGAAAGCTGTTCGCCCCTCTTCCATTGAGCCTGCGAAGAAGGCAAGCAAGGCGGGCAGGGATTCTACTCCTGTTCGCGGTCCTGAGGATCTCACCCATCTGGGCTGGGACGACCGAAAATTCCAGGAGTACGTTTACCCTTGTCTCTGCCGAGCAAGATTCAAAGAATTGTTTTATTTTAATTTTTCTAAGTATTCTTTGATTTTTTGTTCGCAGATATCGTGCTGACGATCACCCTGGACGAACAAGTGATGTTCACCAGTACGCTTGTTCGAAAACTCCTGTCAATATAAGGGAGATTCCCGGCGACCACGTTCGCAGGGCAACAGAGCTGGTCGCCCGGGCCTGGACACGCCCCCTGGACAAGGTTGTCTTCCAACAAGGGCTGGCGGACAATGTTCATCTTTCTATGATGCTCCATGCCAACGGCCTTGTCACAGCTCAAAGGGCAATGGCCCAGATTGCCGAGCAAGAAGAAGCTGCTCGCCGCTATGCCAGCACTGCTCGGCAACTCACAGAGGAGAAGGACGGCCTCATCAGCCAATACGAGGCCAAACTTGCTTGTCTTAATAACCAGATCAATGTTTACATTGATACTGAAAAGAAGCACCTTGAAGAAATTCAGGGTCTATCTGGTGAATTGGGAAGCAAAGAGGCCTTGCTCGGCGAGGAGAGAAAGAAATTGCTCGCATCCGAGCAAAGAAATGCTGAGCTTGAAGCGGAGGTTGCTCGTTTGCGGAAGGTAGAGGCCAACTCTTTTTCCCGCGATCAACTTGATGCCGAGCTCCAGGCCCGGTCTGCCCCCATCTCGAACTTAGGATATATCTGCGCCTATGCCGATTGCATTCGCATGGCTGATGCGTATGATTTCAAAGATATCGTGGAAGAGATGGGCAAAGACTTGTCCGAATTCTTGGAGAACTACCCCCCGCCGAACAACATCGAACTCCAACTGGGGGATATCGCCGAGCTGGGGGTCAAGATTGATGGCCTTGACCCAAGCATCATCATTACTCGTCCTCTACCTCAAGTTGATGAGGGCGAGCAAGAAGAGGAGACAGCTGCTGCGGACGAGCAGGCTGCTAAGGAAATGGAGCAAAAGGCTGCGGAGGACATGGCTAGAGACATGATTGTTGATCCTCCCGCCGACCAGACTCAAAACCCTCCTCCCGCCGAGCAGCAATAGACTTAGGACTTAGAATAGTCTTTATTTTGTAATAGTTGCTCAGTAGGCTCTTCTTTGTAGTTGCTCGTTTTTGTAGTACTTTGTACTATTTTTGAGGCTTAATGCCTTTTGTTTAATGGAATGTCTTTCTTATGTTCGCTCATTTTCTTTATATGTTAATTGCCTTTACATTTTTGTCAATGACTTTGCAATTATAACATATAGTGTTGGGCTTTTGTTCGAATTGAACTTTGCCTTCAATGGAATTAGGGTTTAGCCTTAGGTTCTGTTCATTTTAAAAAATGAACAACCTTTAATTGGCTTTGGTCCTCAAAATGGACTTGTACCTCGAGCTTTTAGACTTTTTCTCTTCGACGAACAACTACTATATTTACACTGAAGAATTTACAAGTGTTGTAAGACTGCTCGTCACTAACATATATAACCTGACGAACAACTTTGAATACTAACTAAAAACATGCTCGCTTATAATATTTTAGCCGAGCAACTCTGTCTAAAATTAAAAGATGAAACAACACTAAACTATACAATGTGCCGAACAACTTTAAATTCTATACCTAGCAAAATTTTCAAAAAATTAAGCAAGTTTTTGGTTTGCCTCACTTGGTTCACTAGCCCCCCAAGAAATTTGTTCGCCCAAATAAGAACTTGTTCGTCTCATTGATAGTACTTCTTCAGATGTACATCATTCCAGGAGTATTGGGCCGGCTTGCCTTCCATATCTTCGATATCGTATACACCATTAACGAATTTTTCCGTTATACGATACGGGCCCTCCCAAGTTGGTCCCAATACACCTGGAGGTTGGGCGAGCAACTTTCTTAGAACCATATCTCCAACTCTGAATTCCCTAACTTTAACATGGGAATTATAATAGCGTTCTGCTCGCTGCTTGTAGGTAGCATTTTTTAGCTCGGCATTCAGTCTCTTTTATTCGAGCAAATCCATCTCAGTAGCTAGAGCAGAGTTGTTCGCCTGCTCATCAAAATTGGTCGTCCTGAATGTGCTGGTCTTTAACTCAATTGGTATTACAACTTATGTTCCAAAAGCCATTGCAAAAGGTGTTTCTCCGGTGCTTGACCTGGGAGAAACTCTGTATGCCTACAGGACTTCCGGGAGTTCTTCAGACCAACTACTTTTGCTCTCCGCTAGCCGTACTTTCAATGTATGCTTGATTATCTTGTTTACGGCCTCGACTTGTCCGTTTGATTGGGGATGATAGGGCGTAGAGTAATGTTTTCTGATTCCCCACTTTATGTAGAAATCTCTCAACTCTTTTCCATCAAACTGCGGACCATTGTCTGTTACGATGGTTTGCGGAACCCCAAAGCGACAGTCAATGTTCTTCCAAATGAAGTTGATCATTTTCTGCTGCGTAATTTTTACCATGGCCTCTGCTTCTACCTATTTTGTATAATAGTCGAATGCCACAACGGCAAATCGAACATCTCCAACTCCTGCTGGGAAGGGACCAATAATGTCCATCCCCCATCTTGCAAATGGCCACGGGCTATAAACTGATACGAGCTGTTGGGCGGGGGTATAAATGTTTGGGGCAAAGATCTGGCATTGGTGGCAAGTCTTTACTTTCTTGATTGCATCCTGGCGTAAAGTCGGCCAATAGTAGCCTTGTCTGATAGTTTTGTATGTCAAGGCTTGCCCCCCAGTATGATTTCCGCATACTCCGGCATGTATTTCTTTGAGTATTGCTCGTCCTTGCCCCCTAGGCAAACATTTGAGAAGCGGGATTGATATTCCCCTTTTGTAAAGCTGCTCGCCCACCAGAGTATATCTGGCGGCTTGCTTTGTTAGCTTGGCAGCTTCAAAAGGGTTGTTTGGTTTTTCTCCACTTTTCAAATATTTGACTATATTTGTTCTCCAGTCTTCTTCTTCACTTGCTTGTTCATCAAGTTGGTTGACATTATAACTTCTTATTGATGGATCATTCATCTTTGTAACTATAATGTCTGCCAACTCTGCTGGTCCCTCACTTGTTGCTAGTCGGGCCAACGCATCTGCTTGCGTGTTGCTTGTCCTTGGAATTTGTTAAATGAAGACTTGTTCTAACAAGGACATCAGGTAAGCAACAATTCGCTGATACTCGATCATATGATCGTCTTTCGCCTCGTATTCACCTCGAACTTGATTCACAATCAATTGTGAGTCGCCGAATATTTGTAACCGTCTAACACCTACTGCAAGAGATAGGTGGAGAACAGCAATAAGAGCTTCGTACTCAGCTTCGTTGTTGGTTGCCATGAAACCAAATTTGATTGCCGAGGTGAATACTTGTGTGTCTGGACTGATTAGAACCACCCCTGCCCCCGAGGCTATGTTGGTTGAAGATCCGTCAACATAAAGATACCAGGTGTGATCAAGTCCTCTCGTCGGATCTGGTGGGAAGGTTAGTTCGACAATAAAGTCGGCTAACGCTTGCCCTTTGATCGCTGTTCGAGGAGCGTAGGTTACCCCGAATTGGCTAATCTCTAGTGACCACTTTAATAGGCGACCAGCTGTGTCGGGGCGATGAAGAATTTGTCTGAGTAGGAAAGTTGTTAGCACTTCAACTTGATGATCAAAGAAGTATGGTCGTAACTTCCTCACACTCATAACAAGTGCGTACGCCAGTTTCTCGGTTGGAGAGTATTCGATCTCCGCATCGTGCAAAGCTTGACTGACGTAGTAAATAGGTTGATGAAATTTGCCGTCTTCTCGCACCAGAACGGAGCTGATAGCCACTTCTGACGCTGCTAAGTATAAATATAGCTTCTCTCCTGGGATGGGTTTTGATAGGATTTTAACATCTCCCAAGTAGTCTTTGAGTTGGTCGAACGCCTTTTGACAGTTGTTAGTCCATGCGAACTGTCCTTTCTTGATAGCTTCAAAGAATGGACGACATTTGTCCCCCGATCTGGATATGAACCGGTTCAATGCTGCTAGACATCATGTAAGCCTTTGCACTTCTTTTATTGAACGTGGTGGCAGCATATCCACGATTGCTTTGACTTTTGTTGGATTGGCCTCAATCCCTCGTTGACTAACAAGATGGCCCAGGAATTTTCCTGAATGAACTCTGAAACTTCTCTTCTTCGGATTCAACTTCATATTGTAATGTCGAAGAATATCGAACACCTAGGTCAAATGTTGAAGATGGTCTTCTTTTCGGGGGCTTTTGACTACGATATCGTCTACATAGACTTCTACTGTATCTCCGATTTGTTCGTCGAACATTTTGTTCACCAACCTTTGATATGTTGCTCCGGCGTTGATAAGGCCGAAGGGCATTCTCTTCCAACACAACAAGTTTTTATTCGTATAAAATGCTGTGTTCTCTTGATCGTCCGGATGCATTGGAATTTGATGATACCCGACAAAGGCATCCATGAATGTTAGCATTTCATGACCTGCAGTGCTGTCCACCAACTGGTCAATGTGAGGAAGTGGAAAGTTGTCCTTCGGGCATGCTGCATTCAGATCGGTAAAATCTATGCATAGCCTCCAGGTCCCGTTTGGTTTTCTCACAAGGTCTGGGTTTGCTACCCATTGTGGACAGAGTGCTTGTCGGATCAAGTCATTGTCTAACAACTTTTTTACTTCTTCGTTCAAGGCCTGATACTTATCTGGGCCATACTTTCTTCGTTTTTTATGGATAGGCCTTTTTGCTTGGTTGATGTTGAGTTTATGGCAAGCATATTTTGGATCTATCCCCTCCATGTCTGCATGAGACCAAGCAAAAACATCTAGATTTTTGCTGAGGAACTCTTTCATTCGGGATCTGTAAGGCTCAGGGAGCTCAGATCCTATGTATAATTTAAGATCCTGGTTTTCAGGATTAACTTTGAACGCCTCCAGTTCTTCAACTGGAGTTGCTCGTCGTTTTTGTCCTTTCCAACGAGGATCAAGTATTGGTCCCTCAGGGTTGAAATCATTTTCGATGTTCATGGGCTCTGCTCCTAGGCGGGGATCTAGATCATCTGTTGGCTCTGACTCATTGTTGTTAGTCAAAACTTGGCCCTCCAAGCCATCTGACGAGTGTTGCTCGTCACCACTCTTTTGTTGTTCGTCAGAATGATGTTCCTCATGGGTGGTGAGGAGTTGTTCGTCCAACACCTGCTCGTCACGATGTTGTTCGTCAGTATCCATGTGGTCTTCCTCTATGTCCATCATGCTCTCCAGTATTGATGGTTCATCAGCAGGATAGCTAGTTGTGGCCTCCATCATGGATACTAGTGCATGTTTGGCCTGCAACTGTTGAAGACATTCCCTGGCTTTTCTTTGATCTCCCTTTATTGTACCTGCTCCACTTGCTGTTGGAAATTTCAAACAATAGTGGTAAGTGGAACACGCAGCTTTGAATTCATTTAAAAATGGTCGACCAAGAAACCCGTTATAAGTTGAATCCTGGTCTACAACCAAGAAGTCAACCATTCTTGTAATATTTTTCTCGGGTTCGTTGGCCGTTACAAGTTGTACTGCTAAAGTAACTATTCCCAACGGGACCATTACAGCATTCCCGAAGCCTACTATTCTGTGAGTTGAATCCCGGATATAGCCCGAATAATCTCCGAGATGATCAAGCGTCTTTTTAAACAGGATGTTGGTGTAGGCTCCAGTGTCTACCAACAATCTGTGGACCCGTGTTCCCATAATCTTTGCGCAGATTACGAGCGAATAGTTGTGCGGAGTTAATATTCCTTCCAAATCACTTTCGGTGAAGGTCAATTCTGCTGTCTGCATGATAGATGGTTTAACCCCCATTTCTTGGAGTTGATCGATCGCTCGTAACTCAGCCTTTCTTTTTCGGTTGGAGATTGGTGGTCGTCCATCAGAACATCCTCCTGCGGGACCTGCAGGCTCCATCATGTATAAATCTTCCAACGGACGAGTAGGAATGGTAGGAACTGGTCGTGCTGGTTTATTGTTTTTCTGAGGTTGGCCATCCTCATCTTCAGAGTGTTTCTCCCGGACTCTCTTCCCAGGTTGTCTTTTAACAAAGTCAGAAAGTTTGCCGTCCTCGTAAAACCGCCACAGCTGCTTGAGCAAATCTCTACATTCACTCGTAAAGTGCCCCACGCTTTGATGGTAGGCACAATACTTGTTAGGGTTGAGTTTGCCGGTGTCTTGACGGATTTTCCGTGGAGGGGAGAGCAACTCCTTCTCCTTTACACTTTCATAAACAGTATCGACTGACACTGTTAGCACTTGATTCAATTTTTCCTTGAGCTCCGTCCCTTCAGTGAATGCCTTCATGTTTTTAGGGACTCGATAGTTTGTTACGCCAGGTTTCTTGTTATTTTCCTTGGGATCAACTTTGTTCTCCCCCAAGTTTGATTGCAAGGCTTCGTGCATGGAAACGAATATGCCGGCTTGATTTCGAAATTCGGCATAACTTTTTGGGTACTTCAAACGTACCTCTTTCCATAGCTTTGATCCTTTCTTCAACCCGGCCATAACGGCAACGATTTTCGTGTCCTCGCTGACGGGTTCACCTTCTAACAACACCTTGTCAAACCTTTCCATGAATGCCCAATCCGATTCATCGTCATTTTATTTTAGGTCCGACAATCGATGTTTTTGAGATAAGTACGACCCCGCCGTTGAGAAATGAGAAAGGAACTCTCGACTTAGTTGAGTGAATGAATGGATAGATGCTGGTGGTATCGCCGAAAACCACTTGTGTACCCGATCCCCTAAAGTTAAGGGGAAGTTTCGGCATTGAGTGGCGTCGCTGGCCCCCACCGAGACCATATAATCTGAATACTTTGTCAGATGAACTCTGGGATCAGCAATACCGTCATACTGTATGCTTGCCGGGAACTGGACCTTCTTCTGAATCAGGGCTTTCAGAATGACAGGTGATAGTGGTGAGGATGGCAAACTGGTTGTCCCCACACCTCTTTGTTGGTCCAACTGTCCCTGCATGCTCTCCACTGCCCTTCTTAAACTTGATAGCTCATCTAAAGATGCCCCCTGACTTGGAGGTTGTTCGGCGAGCAAAGGTACCAACCTTTCTGCTCGTCTCAGTCCCTCACTTGGAGTGGGCAAATCCTGGAGCTGTTTTCTAGGGTTGCTCGCCGCATTTGGCCCTAGACGCCTGAAGGCAGATTGAGAGAGTCTCTCATGAACTGATGGGCGTGGTTGCTCAAATGTTGCTCGCCCACGCTCCACTTCCTGGCGAGCAACTTTCTCTTGTTGTTGGGGTTGGCCAAGTCTGTCCTGTGCACTGGAACGGGTAGTTCCATGGCTTGACATTGTTGTTCGCCCACGAGCAGATTCAGCTTGGCCCTCTCTCGGTTCGACCATCTTTGCTTTGCCTTTGTCCCGCCTAATCTGGGCACTGTCCACTTCATGTTGCTCACCCCTGGTTGACCTGGCCCTAACAACTTCTACAGGTCTGTCCCTAGGCCTTACTTGTGAAGGCCTATTCTGATCTTGCTGTCTCTGTAGAGCCTGGAGAGCAGCAATAGTTTTGGATAATTCGTTAGGCTTGTTCGCCAGGGCCTCCATTTCAGGCGGGAGATTGTGAGTTATGGCAGTATGCTGCGATCTATTCACATGTCTAGGATTACGATCCTAGTGGTCGGCCGATGAAGCTCGGGTGGGAGATGCTCTCCTTGATAAGCGTGATGCTTGGGTTTCTTTTGATTGAGGCATTTCGGATTAATTTGTCTTTATTCTTGTGATGAAGAACACCAAGAACACTTTTATTTGAAACTTTAAATATTTCTTGAAACTTTATTCAAATCTTCAAGTTTTTAACTTGAAGTTCTTGATTAATCACACTGAATCGAAGGTTCGAACCCTTCTTCTAGCGCCAATTTGTTGGTGATCAAATTTAATCGATAGGTTTAGTGACTGTTTTAATTTGTTTTAATTCGGTTTAAGACCACCAATCAATTACGTGTGATTGATTACCACCGTAAATGGTAAAACAAAGATTCAGGATGTGGAATGATAAATACGAAAGTCAAAATCGTATTAATTTCGTATGTGTGTACGTTTAGGTGCGTTAGTGTGTGTTTTGGGAGCGTTTAAGAATTTGAACTTGTATTTCTTAAGCTGGAGAACAACTATTTATAGAGACTAGCAAGCATGAAGTGTCTATGACTCTTGGTCTCCCTAGCTTGCATGCTTGACAAGTGTCCTTTGACCTTTGTTTGACCTTATCTAAGCTGAATCTTAGTTACAAAGTCTTCTTTGGTCTTATCTCGGACTTCATTGTTGTTCGTCCAGGTCGGCTTAGTTGATTCAGGATGGTTTTTCCCATAAGAGGTGTTCGCCTTTTGAGGTTATGGCTCAGAAGTTGTTCGCCTTTGTGTTTTACTCAGTTTGGCTTGGGAGCTTGGTCCTTTGTTCATCGACATACACCTCTTAGGCTGGTAGATGTACCACATTTTGACAATGTTGCTCGTCATCAGTGACTTGGCAGAAAGTCCATATCTGGTCTTGGGTCCTAAAACCTGTTCGCCAGTATGTTGTTCGTTGGTATAGTTGTTCGTCAGTTTATACACTCCCTGTATTGGTTTGAACACCCCGACTTGATTTTCTTTGTTGATCACCTTGGACTTGGTGTTGACTCCTCATAATCCTTATTAAAGCTTTAATCTTTGTTCGCCTAGCAATAATTGATGTTCGTCTATCAACAACTTGTAAACTAAAAAAAAAAGAACCAGGAACTCTATTTAGACTTACATCAACACTGTCATCTTGTGTCTCTTGAGTTAGTGGTGGAATGTCTTTCCCCTGAGTCAACTCCTGAGGGTCATTACCTTCATCATCAGCTAAGAAATCTTCAGCCAGCTTCAACCACTTGCACCCTTTTTTGTTATGTCCAATCTCATTGCAAAAACTACAAGTGACTTTGAATTTTTGTTTACCCATCACTTGTAGACCTCTCCCCTTCTTGGGTTCTTGCTCACCAACCCCTTCTCTCATATTCTTCTTAGGTCTGCCAGCTTTCCTTTTCCCAAAGTTAGGTGGTAAGGGTGGTATGTATCCAGTTTTAGACCACAACTCCTCACCATTCATTGGGGCAATACAGTGAGAATAGACATCATTGTAGGTCTGAATTGAGTAGCAACTGTGTACATAGTCCTTTATGTCTTCACCTTGAGCACAAATTGCACTTACAGCATGTATGCATGGTATGCCACTAAGTGCCCACTCTCTACAGTCACATGTGTGATCCTTCAAATCAACATCCCACTTACCCCCATCAAAACATACTACTTCATAGAGGGGCTCAGCTGACTTAATTGACCGACAAACTTTTGAATCATCCATCCTCTTGTTAATTAACTTCCTTATCTTGCCACATACTGTTCTCCCTTCCCATTTCCTTTCACATTGGTCTCTTTTAACCTCTATCCTGGTCATTACATACTCCCTTATCCACTCCAGCATTGTGATAATAGGTTTGTCTCTTGCATCCAAAATGCATGAATTATAAATCTCACACATGTTGTTCACAAGTGTGTCATACTTAGATTCTGTGGTGAAGTGTGATTTTGACCATTGTGTAGGAGGCTTGTCTTGTAACCAATTAAGAAGTCTTTGATCCTTCTCCCCAATCTTCTTCATTGCTCTATGGAAATGAGGAACAGTAGTAGCTTTAGCTGCTGCCCAGAGCAAATTCTTGAAGTGATCACCCCTGAAACCTGCACTCTTCATGTTCCCATGTAAATGCCTAACACAAAACCTATTCTCAACATGTGGCAGCACAATCTCAAAAGCTGGAATTAACCCCTATGCTTATCTGACATGAATATGTATTTATCTTCCCTTCCATCTATCAAATCCTCCTTCAATAACCCCATAAACCACTCCCATGATTCTCTTGTCTCACTTCCAACAACTACATATGCCAATAAGTATGGATCATTGTTAGGGTCCATGGCAACTGCAGTGAGCAATACTCCACCTGAAGCACTCTTTAAATGACAGCCATCCACCCCTATCCATGACCTACACCCAGCTTTGAACCCTCTCTTACAAGCCTCTAAACAAATGTACAATTTATTAAACTTAGTAGTGCCATCTAAGTTGGGATCAGTCCTTAAGATGATAGTTGAACCAGGATTCTTGGCAAGTAAAGTTTGGGCATAGTCCCACAACTTCCCAAATTGCTCAGTGATGCCCCCCTCAACATCAGAACCTTCATCCACACTATCAATCTCTTCTTCATCTATTAATTCTTGATCTTCTTCTTCCTTAGTATCACAATCACTGTCAGATTCCTCACCTTCCTCCTTGTAATTCAGGCCTGCAAACTCCACTTCTCTATCTATATTTTCATCAAAGGAAACATTATCTAGTATTAAATCCCCACTTGATTCAGAAGCTGAGAAATCATTATCATCACTACAATCATCATCCTTTTCCAAATTAATGGCTTGCTTGTCCTTCCTCTTACTCCACTGGACTAATAGATCCACATCAGCCTCCATTTCAGCTTCCACATCATCTTCCACACCTGCCTCCACATCAGCCCCCACACCAGCCTCCACATCAGCCTCCATTTCAGCTTCCACATCATTTTCCACACCTGCTTCCATTTCAGCTTCCATTGATTCCAATTGAATTGTCCCCTCCATACAATCATCCATACAATAATATATATCTTTATCTTTATCTGTTTGCAAAGGAAAAGGAGGGAGCAAATCATTTTCCTCCAATTCAGATGCCCTATCAACACCACCTTTATCAGTTCTCAATGGAGTAGTGATTGGGGACCAATACACATCCACACCTTTATCTTGTGTTGGAGGAGGGGAAGGAAGACTGGAATCATCCACTAGGTTTATTTCAACCTCAGGTTCCTGAACCACACTTGACCTATCATCAGGGTACTTCTCAACAACAAACAACATCCCAATGTTCTTAGGTACTAACACAGGATCAGTCTTCAAGTTCTTAAGCTCCTCTTCAGTGTAAAACTCTACTTCCCCCACTACTTCATCATCAATTTCAACACCTAAACTCTCAGATTTAGTAGCATCCAACCACAATGTTACTTCTATTGTATTATCAACACTGAAACACTCTTGTATATCAGATTGAAGCCCAAGTAAATTAATTTTGCCATCCTTCGACAACCCATAAAATATTTTATCTCCCGAATATCCTAATTGCTCAAACAAATTATCCAAATACTTGAATGTGCACCTACTAATATCCACAAAGTCAAATGCACTTGTAGTTCCTCCAATATACTTAAATTCACCATCCTGGCTACCCATTTTTCCACCATGATGCAGTTTTATTGTGTAAAAGTTATGTAGAAAGTCATGCAAACCTGAGGAAAATACACATGTATTAGTGAAATCCAAAATTTGAACTAAACCCTAAACACCCAATCCAAAAACCCTAACACCCGAAAATCAAACACCCAAAACATGCTCGAAAATATTCCTAAATTGAACATGCAATTTCTATTTCTAAATATTCCAGTGGAATTTCAAAATATGCTCGAAAACTCAAATGTATGAGTAAAATCCGAAAATTGAAGGAGTAAAATCCCTAAATTCGAACACCCTAAACCCAAAAATCGAAAACCCAAACATGTATGAGTAAAATCGAACACCCAAAACAAGCAATTTTGTATAATAGAAAGTAAAATCGAACACCCAAAATAACACATACCGTAATCTGAAAGCCCATACTTCACCAGGTTCTTCCTGTGCAACATTTTGCGCCTCAAATTTGTTGAAGACCTTCAAGTTTCGTTCGATGGAAATTTGGCAGAGAAGGTTAGGGCTTTTTGCGGGTTCGTTTCTTTGTTTTGGGTTTGAACAATTGTGATGTGTTATAACGGTCTTAATTAAGTTAATTAGTTGTAAGTTATAGTAAAAATTAGTTAACAGCCATTTTATTTGAAAGTTGACGGCCACGTGACACGCACATGGCTAAAGCCGTTAGTTGCCGTCAACTGTGGGACCATTTTTGCAAGTTTTTGAAGGTTTGGGACTAGACGTGACAAAAATTATTCCAATGGGACCAAAAGTGTTTTGGGTGGGACTGAAAGCAAAACTTTACATGTCCAATGGGACCAAAAGTGCAAATTTCTCTTAATTTTTCTCATGACATTCAATAGTTACGATGTGACGTTCCTTAAACCAGATGACCCCCTTGAGTGTGTTTGGTATTGTATATTGACTAACTTTCATATGAAAATTCACATCATGTAACTACTGAAAAAAAATGGTGCGTGCGGTGAGATCTCTTTCGTACTCCCACAATGTCTTACAAACTTGATTTGTAGTTGTTTTTTCGACACTTTTTAGATGAGAAGTCATTGTACTGTTGGATATAATATTTAAAAATAATTTTGTTTGTTTATCTAGTAGATATTTCATTAAGCATTAAATGTATATATTTCGAGTGCCTAGTATTTAGTTCTAGTACATGAAATAACTAAATTCAAGTTCCAAGTATTTAATATTCATGAATTTTCCTATATGTTTGAAATTTAAGTTTGCTGAATATAAACTGCCTTATTTTATTAATAAATAATTATGATTAATTTTAATATCTCTTTAACATTATAAAATTTCACGACCCGACAATAATATTAATTTATAGGGGTTCTAGTGTATAATAACATGAGAAAAAAAACAATTGTGACCCTAATTTATTTTTTTGTTCAAATAAGTCCTTAAACTTTTATTTTAGGAACAAGGGAACCCTGTAACTTTTTTAATTTGAACAAATATGTCTTTCAACTATATACTGGTATAAATAAACCATTTTCTTTTTTAAAAAGAAATAAAAATGCACTTTAACTAATCTAAAAATTTAAATAACTTTTTATATGTATGTTGATAGGCGAACAGCCGAGCAACAAGATTAAAAATAAAAATATTAAAATAATAAGATTAAGAGATCATTAAAAGTAAGAAATAATGAAAAGGACGAGCAACAGGGAATAGGGACATAGGAGGCGAGCAACAGGGCATATAAAACATTTAAGAGGAGGCGAGCAGCTGATCACCTGAGACACAAGAAGGAGGCGACCAGCTAGAACAAGAAGGGTAAATAAGAAATTAAAAGGAGGCGACCAGTCGAGCAAGAGGGCACCTCGGAAGATCATCAGAAATCCCAATAATTAGGCATTACATTAGGAGCAAACAAGTGTTTTAACACTTGTCATTGTGCAAAGATGTAATAGCTTAGGAATAAACAAGTGTCTTAACACTTGTCACCATGAAAATAAGGATGATTAAGGAGGTGACACCTCCTACTTGCTTGTACCTCTATAAATACCCCTTCATGGGATAATAAGAATAAGTTTACTTAATTCAAAAAGAGGCAAAACTCTTGAAAATTTCTCTCTCAATCCTTACTTATAAAAATCCAGCTTTAATCTTTGATTATATTCTTGTTTGATGATCTTATAAGAACAAAATATCCACTAATTATCGATTTGGATTAAGGTCATCAACAATTGGCGCTAGAAGGAGGGTTCAAACCTCCGATTGGTTAAAAATTTGAAGAATTCTTGTGAGAAATCGCCGGAAACTGCAAAAATCTGGCAGCAGGTCGCCGGAAACTGGGTTTGTGGGTGTTGGCTGGTGTTTGTGGAGTGTTTTATTCAAAGATTCAAAGGCTTGAATGCATGCATATATGAACAAAGGTTGTAACAAACCAAATTCGTACATGCAAGGCTAGTTGCTTTTAAAATCAACATTCACAAACACAAAGATTTCTCATCAAAGAACATTGTGATATTCGAAAATGGTAAGATAACAAGAACCGCAAGAATCAAGCACACATCCGTCGAACAAGTCACGAACAAGGGTATCGTCGACGGGTGAGCATGCAAGAACGGTACGAGCGACGTCTCGGAGAAATGTACAAGTTACAATTGATAATATTCCCCCAGAGGTGGAGGCTTTGGCCTAAAATCCAGTAGAGTTGGCGAAAACAATCGCCGTTTTACAATCTTTGCAAAGACGGCAAGAAGCCGTCGGACCATCAAGGGCCCGGGAGGCGAGCAACCGGGCAACAGAGCGAAGAACCAAGCAACGTGAGGATATGAGAATGGATGAAGTTGATAGTAGACAAGCGAGAAGGGCTAAAGGCAAAACACCAATAATTGAGCGACTTGGGAGCCGAGGGGAGTCCACTCCAGGAGGGGATAGAGAGTCGAGCAGCAGGGACATAAGGAATCAAAGTGAACTCAGAAGAGGAGAATCACAGAGTGAGGAGCGAGCATACCCTGCTGCTCGCCCCTCAGTACATGACAAATTAAGGAGGTTAGCTTTTGGCCGTTTGGGTCCCAATGGGGCAAGCAATGTGGCCCGGCAGGTCACACAGGAGAAACATTCCATTAGCAAGGGACTGCATCGTGAAGAAGGCCCCGAGCCAAACCACGATGAACATCCTTCCAATGGGGGAGCGCCTCCAAATGAGTGGCTTGACCTCAAAAGAACGATTGACGAAATGAAGAAGCAGTTGGATGCTCAGAACGGCGGAAGGGCCACCATACTCCCATCATCGCCATTATCCTCGGTGATATTAAACGCGCCGGTTCAAAAGAAAGTACAATTCCCAGCTGTTAGCTTATATGAAGGGACATCGGACCCGAAGGTGCACTTGTCCAAATACACTGATTACATGATATCTGTGAAAGCATCTGACGCAACGCAATGCCGCAACTTTCCGTTAACTTTGGGTGACGGCCCTCACAGATGGTTCTCCGCACTCGCTCCTGGCTCTATAAGTTCATTCACACAACTCAGTAAGGAGTTCCTGTCATATTTCTCCACGGTCGGATCTTACTTAACACAGAGACACAGGCTAGCAGATCTGAAACAAGAAGACGAGGAGTCCGACAGAGCCTTCCTCGAAAGATTCGACAAAGTCCTACTGGAAGGAGAACCAGTGAGTGAAGACACTAAGATAGTGGCAGTAATGGCAGGGCTCAAGAAGGGAACTGATCTGTGGAAGGAGATGCACCTAGCTTTCCCTAAAACTTATTCTGAATTCAGGCACAAGGCTGGAGTATACATTTCAATGCAAGAAACCCTGCAGAGAGAGCTAGGAGACAAGGCTGATACCAAGAAGTCGGGAAAGAAGGCAGGAGGGGAGTACAAATCCCCTAAGAACATGAAAGCTTTCAATGAAGGTTCTGAGCTAAAGGAGAAATTGAACCATGTCCTATCCACATCAATAGAGGCTGTGTACAACAACGTAAAGGATAAAGACATGCTGTCGGAGCCCCGAAAAATACGACAAGAGCGAGGAAAGATGAACCCCAACAAGTACTGCGCGTATCATCAAACCATAGGTCACTTCACAAGTGAGTGCCGAGACCTCTAGAAGCAGTTATGGAGGTTCTACGAGGAGGGAAAGCTGTCAGAGTTCGTGAAACGGAAACCAGGAAAGAAACCAAGAGTGGCAATATCCTCCGGCTCGGAAGATGAGGAGAGTGACGAACAGCCGAGCAGGAGGGATCAAAAGAGGAAGAAGATAATGACAGCACCAGTCGAACCCGTCCGAGAAATCCTAATGCTTGAGCAATCCGGACCGGTAGGGGGCTATTCCGACGGGAGGCCACCAGTATCCAAAAGAAAGAGAAAGGCAGATTTGAGGGCAGTGGCTCAAGTCAGAGAAGTCGGAGTGAACCAAGCAACCAAGAAGACAGGGGATCTGGTGTTCTTCGAGAAGGACCTAGATGGGGTACTCACTCCACACAACGATTCACTAATCATCTGTGCTAATATCATGGGAGCCCGAGTTCATCGTCTGCTTGTGGACACTGGCTCCTACACAAACATCATATTCAAAAGCACACTAGATCAATTAGGTGATTGTGAGGAGTATGTAAAGGAATGTGATCATAAGATAGTAGGGTTCAGAGATGTTATAACCGTTCCCTTAGGTTTAGTTACGTTGCCGGTCGAACTTGTATCGACCGAGAATCCCGAAAGGAGACTGACTAGAATGATAGAATTCCTAGTTGTAAACCAACAGTCTGCTTACAACGGGTTTCTCGGTCGACCTTTCATAAATGAATTCAAAGCGGCTGTTTCAACGTACTATTACTGTCTTAAATTCCCAACTTCGAAAGGTTTAGGTACAGTTAAAGGTGATCAGAAGAAAGCTCGAGAGTACCTCCTGCAACTCCAACCTAAGGGTAACAGTGTATCTGTCATGGACGAGTAGCCGAGCAGCAGGGCTGATGATGAACCTTCTGTGTTAGACAAAATCATGGAGTTCATCGACACGGAAATGATGGAGGTGGACGACCAGCAGGGCGGGGACGAGCAGGAGGGCCTGGGCGAGCAACAGGGAAAAAAGGTTATACCTGAACCAAAGGGAGTAAATGATATTGAACCAAGATTGGAAGCAGAACCTATGATCGAAGATGAACTCAACTTAGAAGGTCCGATAATTGATCCTCGATGGAAGAGCCAAAAGAGGAAAGCAACCCCGGTTGAGGAGTTGGAAACAATAAAAGTCGACCCGAATAGAGAAGACTTGGAACTATTCATTGGATCTGAGCTCCCAGAGCCATACAGATCCAGAATGAGCGAGTTCCTTAAATCCAATCTCGACGTATTCGCATGGTCGCATGCAGATATGGTAGGCATTAGCCCTAATCATGCTTGCCATAAGCTAAATACTGATCCAACTAAGAAACCGGTGAGCAGAAGAGAAGGAAATTCGGACCTGACAAATATGAGGCACTTGACGTCGAAGTGAAGAAGTTACTTGATAATTATCTGATCAAAGAAGCTTTGTGTCCTCGATGGGTGGCAAATCCGGTGTTGGTGAAAAAGCCAAATGGCACATGGAGGTTATGCATTGATTTCACGGACCTGAATGCTGCATGTCCCAAAGACAACTTCCCGTTACCACATATTGATCAACTGGTGGATAACACAGCAGGACACAAACTTCTTACCTTCATGGATACATTTGCTGGATATCACCAAATACCGATGCACCCAGACGACCAGGAAAGCACGGCGTTTTACACCAACAAGAACTTACTGTGTTGGAAAAGGATGCCGTTCGGGTTAATCAACGCAGGAGCCACGTACCAAAGACTTGTCAATAAAATGTTCAACGATCACATCGACAGAACAATAGAGGTATACATGGATGACATAGTCGTGAAAAGTCTAAGAAAGGAGGATCACTTGGAACACCTGACACAGACATTTGAGATTCTTCGGGCATACAACTTGAAGCTAAACCCGAAGAAAAGCAGCTTCGGAGTACATTCAGGAAAGTTCCTTGGGCACCTGGTTAGTCAACGAGGCATTGAGGCAAATCCATCAAAAGTCAAAGCAATCATGGACATGCAACCACCAAGGTCGGTCAGGGAAGTCCAACGGCTAACCGGATGTTTGGCAGCTCTGAACAGATTCATTTCCAGGTCAGGAGACAAGTGTCGACCTTTCTTTGATGCCATCAAGAAAGGACAATTCCAGTGGACGAGTAATTGCCAACAAGTGTTTGAGCAGCTGAAGGAGTATCTGAGTGACACTAAAATCATATCAAAACCTGTCTCTGGAGAAAAACTATACTTGTACCTAGCCGCGTCAGAGGTGGCCATCAGCTCAGTCTTGGTTCGAGCAGAAGGAAAATTTCACCTGCCAATCTATTACGTAAGTCAGGCCTTACACGAGGCAGAGATTAAATATTCACCTATGGAAAAGTTGGCTTACGCATTGGTGATGAGTGTCAGAAAGCTACGGCCATATTTCTTTGATCACCAAGTGGAGGTTCTAACAACTTTCCCATTAAGACAAGTTTTGCAGAGGCCTGACACTGCTGGTCACCTCCTCAAGTGGTCCCTCGAGATAAGCCAATTCGGAATATCCTATGCACCTCGAACAGCGATCAAGGGACAAGCGTTAGCCGACTTCATAGTCGAATTAACCTTCCCTCAGGATTCGACGAGGGGTCATGACCATCCGTGGCATATGTACATAGACGGGTTATTAAATAACACAGCGGCAGAAGCTGGGATAGTGTTAATCAGTCCAGACAGACAAGTGTTCACCTCAGCGGTCAGGTTCGAGTTTATGGCAATAAACAACGAAGCTGAGTACGAGGCACTGATAGCTGGTCTGCATCTGGCATTGGCCGTGGGGGTCCGAAGAGTCCAGATCTACGGAGATTCCCAGTTGATAGTTAATCAAGTCCGTGGGGAGTATGAAGCCAAAGATGAAAACATGGCATTGTACCAAAAGATTGTTGCTCACTTGGCTTCACTATTCGAACAAATTTACATCAAACAAGTGCCAAGGGACAACAATGCACAAGCAGATGCACTTGCTCGATTGGCTACCAGTACAGGACCGACAGAGCTTACAGAAGTCACAATAACAAGAATTTCTAATCCATCCACCAGTGACTACAAGATCAATCAAGTTGAAGAAGAATTAACAGAAGAAGATTGGAGAACGCCAATATACAAATATCTCAAGGACAATGAGACACCCGAAGACCCACAAGAAGCGGCCAAGTTAGTCAAACGAGCAGCAAGATTTACAATCATGGAGGGTCAACCTTACAAGAGAGGATTTTCACTTTCCCTACTAAAGTGTTTGGCAAGGGGGCAAGGCCAAGAAGTATTGAAAGAAATCCACGAAGGAGTTTGTGGAAATCACGCAGGAGGACGAGCACTGGCATACAAAACAGCAAGACAAGGTTACTACTGGCCAACTCTGTTACAAAACGCGATCAGAATTGCAAAAACATGCCACAGGTGCCAGCTGTTCGCTCCCAACATCCATAAGCCACCAACAGAGCTGGTCTCAGTAAATAGTCCATGGCCATTCGCAAAGTGGGGGATAGACATCATAGGACCTTTCCCAGCCGGAAAGGGGAATGTAAGTTTTGCAGTAGTGGTCGTGGACTATTACACAAAATGGGCTGAAGCTGAAGCACTAGTAACAATAACATAAGAAAAAATGATCAATTTTATCTGGAAGAGTATAGTGTGCCGATTCGGGGTTCCACAAGAAATATTGACAGATAATGGAAGACAGTTCGAAGGAAAAAAATAAGAGATTTTTGCAAAAAATGGGGAATCAAGAAGCATTTTTCGACACCCTATCACCCTCAGTCTAATGGCCAAGTCGAAGCAGTTAACAAGATCATCAAGCATATCTTAAAAATTCGACTGATGGACAAAAAGGCAAATGGTCAGAAGAACTACCTGAAGTGCTTTGAGCATATAGGATATCACATAGGACGAGCACGGGAGAAACACCGTTTGCTATGGCATTCGGTACAGAAGCAGTCATACCTATAGAGCTCAAAGTACCAACTAAAAGGATAGCCGAGTTCAATGAACAAGAAAACAACAAGGCACTAGCTGCAGAAATGGATCTGATCAACGAAAAAAGAATCTCGGCGGAAATAAAAAATGAGATATACAAAAGAAGGATCGCAAAGTACTACAACTCGCAAGTAAAGATCAGGGAATTTGAAGTCGGGGATCTGGTACTTCGAAAAATTCTAGCAACACCTCCAGGTGTATTTGGACCGACTTAGGAGGGCCCGTTCAGGATAACCCACAAGTGGTACAACGGCACGTACGATCTTGAAGATATGAAAGGCAACTCGACCCAATACACCTGGAACGCGGCTTTATTGAAAAAATATTATCAGTAGCTAGGAGGTGAATGTGAAGTTTTTCATATAGATTATCATGTATATTATCTCATTTGTATTGTTGTATTGTAGTAAGATTGGTAAACTTTTCAAACTTTTTTGGCAAAACCTTGTAAAAGCAGAGACAAGTGTTCGTTGTATTGTATAACTAAGGAAACAAAAAGGCATTAAAGCCCAGTTGTTCGCCTAGCAGAAAAGCTGCTCGCCGGAAGACAACTAAATGCATAAGCACAGATATGGAGGAGGCGAGCAACAAGGCATTAAAGATAAAAAAGGTCAAGTCCTAAAGGGCCAAAGTGACCCATGTATAAACAAAAGTTTGCAAGAAAAGTGTTGAACTTTCAGTAATGAAAGAAAACACTTAAGCAAAAATAAAACAAAAGGCAAATAAAAGGCGAACGAATAAAAAAGGTACGATTCCATTCATTCAGAATATAAAATTACAAAGAAAGAAAAACATCGTCCTACTACATCGACTAAAACAGAAAAAATAAAGGGTCTTCTAAATCTCGGAGGCCGGATGAGCTGGTGGTGCCGGGAAATCTTCAGTAGGAGGGAGAGGTGTATCCTGGTTGGTCGCCGCTAGTACCTGCTGCTCGCCTACAGTAGCAGAAGTACTTGTTTCACCAAGGAGATTCGGATGAATAGGGCTTAAGGCATCGAAAACGGTGGCATCCTTGTTCACCTCAACCTTCTCCCTGGGAGCTACCACTTGAACATCATCCTTAAAGATGCCCAAGTCTAACCCCATCTCTTCTAAGTCGGCAACAGGGATCTCGAAGCCGGCAGCAGGCGGGTTTTCGAGAACATAATCCGCGAAGTCCTTGACGGTACTAGTCATTACATCAAGACTGTTGTCCAAGGCGTACTTCACGGATCGGACACAATCTGCGTACGCACATATGTAACCGAAATTAGTGTTATCAGTCACATCTTGCACGTACGTGCTGTACGAAATGTCCCGTCTTTTCTCCTTCTCCAGCTGGTCGACGTGGACCTTCAGAGACTCGACTCTCTCCACCAGACCAACCCGCTCAGTCTCCAGAACTTGGAAACGGTCAGTGGCAACGTCCAGGTCCAACTTAAACTTCTCTGAAGCATTGGACGCCACCATTTCCCGGTCCTCGGCAGCTTTCACCTCCCGCTCCCAAGTATGCTTGGCTCTCTCAAAGTCAGCCTTCAGCTTGACTAGTTCTTCGTCTTTCCTCTTCAGCTGGGCATCCCGGTCCGCCTCAAGCTGCTCTATTTTCCGACCCAGGCTCCGGTTGGTTCCCTCAAGCTCAATGGCTTGGTCAACGACCCTCTGGGCGGTTATAGCCTGGTGACTGGCGTTGTAACCCAGAAGACGAGCGTTGTCACTGAGAGACTGATTCTGCAAAATTTCTTCACCGGTTTTCGTCCAGGAGCGGGGGACAAGCTCCGTAGCCCGCCGAACATGAGAATCCTTGAGGTCGGGGTAGGCAGGGGCCGACTTCACACAACTAAGTTGGTGAAGTACTCTAGAGCGACCGGGATAATCATCTCTCCGATACCTGCAAAAAGATAGAAAAACTTGTTAGAAAAATCAATATGGGCAGGGAAGCGAGCAGCCGAGCAGTAGGGAAATTACTTACTCCCTCATCTTCACTGGGTCATAGCCCAGGTAGGAGCTGTCAGGTGAAGAGCTTCTTCGGCCGGCGACCATGGCGCCAACGACCTGCTGCTCGGTCACCTTCTCTACGGGCGAGGAGCGAGCAGTTGACTTGCCCACTTGAGAGGAACCTTGCCCCTTGGTCCGTTTAGAACAGTCATCTTTCCTTCTGGGGGCAGTTTCCTTGGTTAACCTCTTCTTCCCCCGGGTGTCTCTGGGAGGCGAGGAGCGAAGAGGTGGGCGAGGAACCGGGGTCGGTGCTTGAGGAGCCTTCTCTTCATCTTGCGGTCCTGCTCTCAATCTGATTAAGGAGGTGCAAGGGTCGAGTTTCTTCTTCTTCGAAGGTTGGTTGGCCGCCATCTGTTTAACCCTACGAGCAAGGAGGTGATAACTTCTTGGTATTTGAGGAACGACTACCGTTACCCTTTGAGCTAGAAACAAAAGCATAAAAAGAAAGGTTAGTCGACCAGCAGGGGGGAGGCGACCAACAGGGTAAAGGAAAAATAATCAAAGTGTTTGAAGAAAGTTACCTTCCGGGATTTCTGCCTGTGCTTCCAAGTGGTGAGCACTAGTGGTAAGCTGAGCGAGCTTCCGGCAGTGCGCCTGTGAAAGATGGTCGATACTCCGATTCTCGATGTTCCTCAAAGAGATCAAAGCGAGGACGTAGAGGAACTCTTCACTCAGCTCGGGATGCCCCCACTTTAAGATACGTGGACATGCAAAACAAAAAGGAAAAGAAATTAAAATTAGTTCACCTAAGGTATGATGAACTAAAGAGCAAAACCTACACCGAATTTCGCCAAAATGCGTAGGGGAATTTATACGCCCTAGTCCCCCTGAGAAATCGGAAGACGCCCGCCAATCGCCGCCGATGAAGAAAAATTGTTTGTGCCAACTTTTAACTTTGTTGGGCACTCCCTCAATTAGCTTCATGCCGCTGCGGGATTTAAGATAATACCACCCGAGACCCTCTTCATGGACAACCGAGGAGATCATCATTGCATAATGAATCTCTACTGTGCTAATCTTATTTTTGTAGCCTTCCAGTCCAAAAAGTGTGATGAAGGCTAACAGGGTACTCCATCCGTTTGGGGTGATTTGAGTGATCGCCAGATTTATATATTCCAAGAACCGCCCAATCACCGGATGCAAAGGAAGAGGGAATCCCGCGTTGAGGATGTCTAAGTTGATGGCAGTGCAGCCCGGAGGTGGGTTATCAGCTCTCTCTCCTGGTTGGGGGGCGTACAAATGGATATCATACGGAATACGGTAGCGGGACCGTATCCGGACCAGATCTTCTTTCGTAACTACACTTGCTACCCTTCCTGCCATATACAGAGATTCCCGGACCTCCATAATTGGCCTTGGCGGAGTAGGAAAGGTGTTGTGATATTTGTTAGCATAGTCAATCCATTCTTGCCTCCGGACTACGGCTTTAGGGATGAGGGATTCGGGAGTTGGTCTTGAGACAGGGAAGTTTATCTCCCGGAGGAATTCCCAAGTAAGTCCCAGCTGCTCGCTCCCTGAGTGAGCCACTTGCTCGCTCCTAGCCTGGTGCCCACTGCTCGCTCCCACATCTCCAGGGAGACTCATCTCCTCTATCTCAGCAGCAACATCAGTAGAATCTTCGCCCAAGTCCGAGGAAGTACCTTCAGGAGGCGAGGAGCGAGCAACAGGACCTTGGACGTCCTGCTCGCCCGAGCTGTCCACATCATATAATTCATCAACGGAGCGAACAACGGAGCTCGCCTCGGAGCCTGTATCTTCATCAACAAGCAGGGTCCTAGGGTTTTGCCTAACTGCTCGCCGAAGCGAGCGGCGAGGAGCAGGGTTCGACGGTTCAACTTCCAAGGGTCTCTTTCCTGGGTTTCGTCCAACAAACTCGATGGAAAGGGTGTTACTCGAAGAAGGAGATGCCATTTCGAAAATCTTTTGGGCAAATCAAACGAAAAGAAAGCACAAATGGGGGCAGAATGAGTGGTGGCACGATTTAAACAAAAAATAGAAGACGATGGAAGCTGCACGGCGGCGACGTGGTGGCGATAGCAACAGAACAGTAAAAGAAACGAAAAATACAAAATCGAAAGCAAAAACAGACAATTACGAAAAGAAACAAAAAGGATCAAAGGATTCACCTTTGATTTGGACAAAATCGGCTGTGGAATTGAAGAAAATAACGAAGGGAAAAGCTTGAAAGATCGTCAATGGCGGATTTGCATGCAAGAAATCGGAAAAAAAGAAAAAATGAAGAAAGGGAGTTATTTATAAGTGTGGGTTCGGGGGCGAAAGTGAGAGATTTTGAGAAACAAAGCCCCTAAATGCAATTTAGGAGGCACACGCGTGGGCGGCAGTGATGTCACCAACCGCCCACGCCGCTTCGTGTTCTGTGCCTCGGGAAACGAAATAACGCAAGTCTAAGAGTCGCTCCCCACTGCTCGCCTCCAGAAGTTCCCGTCCAAAAATTCAAAAACCTGTTGCTCGCTCCCTACGGAAATAAAGGACAATTTCCCTGTTGCTCGCCCCCTGCTAAATAATATAGCCTATCCTATAGTTTGACAAAAAGGATAAAATCTATCCTTATATGCCAAACTAGGGGGCATTGTTGATAGGCGAACAGCCGAGCAACAAGATTAAAAATAAAAATATTAAAATAATAAGATTAAGAGATCATTAAAAGTAAGAAATAATGAAAAGGACGAGCAACAGGGAATAGGGACATAAGAGGCGAGCAACAAGGCATATAAAACATTTAAGAGGAGACGAGCAGCTGGGTCACGTGACCAAGCAAGAGGAGGCGAGCAGCTGGTCACCCGAGACACAAGAAGGAGGCGACCAGCTAGAACAAGAAGGGTAAAGAAGAAATTAAAAGGAGGCGACCAGTCGAGCAAGAGGGCACCTCGGAAGATCATCAGAAATCCCAATAATTAGGCATTACATTAGGAGCAAACAAGTGTTTTAACACTTGTCATTGTGCAAAGATGTAATAGCTTAGGAATAAACAAGTGTCTTAACACTTGTCACAATGAAAATAAGAATGATTAAGGAGGTGACACCTCCTACTTGCTTGTACCTCTATAAATACCCCTTCATGGGATAATAAGAATAAGTTTACTTAATTCAAAAAGAGGCAAAACTCTTGCAAATTTCTCTCTCAATCCTTACTTATAAAAATCCAGCTTTAATCTTTGATTATATTCTTGTTTGATGATCTTATAAGAACAAAACAACCACTAATTATCGATTTGGATTAAGATCATCAACAATGTATACCGCCAAATGTGGCATTAATTTTTTTTAGTTTTAGCATTTTTATAAATTAATAATTGTGTTTCTTTAAAAAGAAATTATGCTTCTAATGAAAGTTGTATTTTTTACTTTTTTGTTTTGTTTTTTTTAATTGTGTTGTGTTTTAAAGAATTTTATCATTTAATTACATTACTTGGAAAAAAAAAATATTTATTATCTGTACATGTAAGTGTCTCTTTGTTCAATTTTTAAAGAAGAAAAAAGTATAAAAAAATTTTATTTCACAAAATCACGCCAACATAAAAAAAAATACAAAAATAATAAATACAAATTTCATTTTTTTCAACACTAGTATTAAATTTAAAAATAACACTAAATTAAAAATTAAAATTGATGCCAAGTTTGGTGCTAGTATACAAACAAGAAAATCTATTTTAATTTAAGATTAGTTGAAGTGCATTTTTATTTAATTTTTAGAAGAAAAATGACTTATTTATACTAATAAATACTTGAAGGAAATATATATTTGAATTAAAAGAGTTAAAGTGTTTTCTTGTTCCTAAAATGAAAGTTTAAGAGCTTATTTGAAAAAAAAAAAAAGGGTTTGGAGTTCTAGTTGTATCTAGACAACAGTTTAGGTGGTGTTTTTGTTGGACCCCTATTTTCCCAACAGTTTTTGGGTTTTAAATGATTTTTAGGGGGTTTTGAAATTCTTATAAATAAGTAAGTTGAGGGTTTGTTTTTATTTTTTATTTTTTAGTATGTGATAGTAGATATATAATGTGCTGATGATATTTTTAAAATCAATTTTCAAAATTTTGAACTAGCACTAATTTTATATTTTCAAATTCAAATTCTTAAAACTAAAAAAAAAAAAACCCTTTTAAAGCTTTGATGGTACATTTTCCCGAATGAGTGATTCTTGTGCATCCAAGTGTATGCCATGCACTTGAATTTTGAAAACCAATTGCAAAAATACACACAGTTCGGTGTGTATTGTGTATTTAGAATCAATAATACTCCAGACAGTAGTCAATAATACCTTAAGAATACCCCAAGTAATAATCGGTAATATCACGAGCAATAATCAACAATACCTCAAGTTCTAGTCAGTAATACTTTAAGAAGTAATCAATAATATCCAACTGTTTTTTATTATATATATTTTTAATTAAAAGAATAAAAATAAAGTTAAAATTGAGTTTAAATTCAGAAGCATATAATAATGTGTGTTCCGGATTAACATTGGGATATACATTTTCTAAAAATGCAACACATCTTTTAAATAAAGGAGACAGACACACAAAAAACAAAATACTCCCCATTAATGGGGTAGATATAGATTTGGATAATTTCTCTCGTTAACGCTTAGATTGTATACTGTATACACTACTACGTCTATTTATGGCAGCATTCGCCCTTAATGCCAGACAAAACTTATGCTACACTCCTATTGTGATATATAATAATCTTTCCCAATCAACAATTTATGCTCTCCCAAAAAAAAACAAAAAATCAACAATCCATCTTCCTCTCTCTCCACATTTAGCAGCAGAGCAGAACCCCCAAAGCTGAGTTTATTCCCTGCCTTGACTTGTCAAGCAAACCCCACTTAGAGCCATTCCCCACCAACCATATAACTCATTTTCTTCTTTAGATTCTCTCTCTCTCTCTCTCTTTGCATATGAAAGAGAATCGAGGCTTCTCTAACTGAAGCAGAGCTTTTCAGAGTAAGATTCCCTTTTTTTTTCTATGTCAATTTAGTGATGATAAGCTGAATAAATTCGATCATTTTTCTTGTTATTTTTCTTATGGGGTTTGCAGATTTTCTATTGCTGGCCAATTGGTTGACTTTTGCTTGCTTATGTGGTTTTATCCTTTAATCGATTTATCTCTGATTAAGTGCTTTTATCTGTGTTTAACCTAGAGAAAATTGGTTAGGCTAGGGTTATTGAAACTTTTTGATGAATGTCAAACGTATGTGTGATTGATTGGTTTCATTGTTAGGTTGAGTGAAAATTGTTTTCCTTTACTTATACTCATCTTAAACTTCAGTATTTTGTTGATTAGGAAATAATTATCTTACATGTTCATTAATGATATCAGAGGCCCCAATTTAATTTTAAAAAATGTTGTGTAAGGTTTCTGTCTATTCTATTATGGTATTTCAGAGCATAAATTGTTAAGAGATAAGAAGATAATGGCAACTGAGAGCCCTATTAGGATGTTAGAGGGGACGAAAAAGTGGACGCCCCTTAAGCAGTCTACCAGGTTCGGATCATCATCTTCCAAGATCACCATCAAAGATCTTGGTTCGTTGATCAACGATCAACGATTTCAGAGCTTTGAAAAGGATGTGGTTCCAAGCAGATGTGAAAGTGCACCACCAAGCATGGAAGGTTCTAGAGAAGCAGTCGAAAATATGTTTTCCCATCAGAAATCAACATTTGTGCCCATTTGCAGCACGGATGGTGATGGGAAGATGACTTCTCACGTTAAATGTGAGAAATTGGATAGGAATATTCTTCCTGTTCATGAGGAAGAGTCCGAGGATGAAGGATCATCGGGACAGAGTTCATCTTTATCTAACGAAAAAGCTGCTTTGTTGGGTTACCATAGTGGTTCACTGGACTCAACACAGGTATGTATCATTTCCCTTAAAGAAGAGGAGAAAGTTGTTTTAGAGATGAGCGTCGTATTCATTGTTATGATAATGCCTTTTTAGATAGAAATAGTTCCAAGAATTTATATGAAAACAAATCCTAGCTTCACTGGGTTCTTGCTTCATTTGAGTTAGAAGATGTATGATTCAAAGATTTTATAATTTTATTGATTTCCTTGTACAGCTGCCAGATTTCTGTTGTGTCGTTTTCATGCGTTGCATATGACTGTATGTATCATAGCATAGCTGTTATAATCTTAGGGGGCACATGCTTTATAATTCTTTAATGGGAATGGTAATGAGAGCTTAGTACAATGTATGTAATTGTGGTAGTTAGGGAGAATAAAAGATGATCGATTCGTATCATTTTTCCCCCAGTCATTCCACTATTCCTCAACCAACAATCGCTTTTTATCCCCACTCGTTCCAAGATTAGAGCAAAACACTAATAACGTAACCATCATTCTCATTGTAATTCACTATAACCAAGCGCCCCCTTAATTTTATATGTGCTGTTTAAACTGTAGCTTCATATTGCAGGAAAATTGCCCCCCTGCTGCATCTTCGACATATGATCAGGGTCACTCAAGCTATAAATCTACGGAAGAAACATTGGTTTCTGATACCGCGTTGCCCCTAAAAGATACTCTTTCTAATAGCATATCAACTGCTGGTACAAATGTTGATGAACGGGATAATATCTCAACTGCAGGGGACCGTATTGAGGCTGGGAAGAATTTCAGTGCAACTACTAGTTCTAATTCAGACTTAAACAAACTGCATAAGCAAGATAAACTCGTCCCTCAAAACAACGTACATCAACAGCAAATAGGTCCACAAGAGAGCAACCCTTCTCCAGTCATGCAGATGATTTATCCAGGAATGAATAATTCATATGGTAGCTTTAACCAATTTCATCGTGGTTCTTCTAGTGTTTCAATGGCTGAGATTCAACCAATTCTCCACTCATCTGGACTCACACCTCCAATCCTTTTTTATCCTAATATTCAGCCACCGGGATTCTTGAGTCCACAATACAGCATGGGTGGCTACACTTTCAATTCTGCAGTTTACCCTTCCTATATGCCTGGATTTCCCTATCAAGGTGCCGTTTCTTTGGCCTTTGGCAGTGCTTCCTTTCCAGCTTCTGGGGTTTCATATGGAGGAAACCTAAATGCATATGATATGCAAAATCTTAATTTGTATAGTCAAGTTGGAGAATATATGCAATTCCCCCAACTACCTGTACGAGATATGTATGGGGCATATGGTCAGTTTGGTCATCAAATACCAGGGGATGGTGCTGTTTTGAAACAAGAGGATTCTCGTGACTTGAGAAAAAGAACAAATGTTTCTTTATCGAATGACCGTAAATCTCAGAATTCAGCTCATGCAAGCTACAATAGATCTAACATCCAAAGAGGTACTATGTCGAGTCCCTATTCATTTGGAACGCCAACAAATGTTAGTCCTTTGGAGCAATTTTCTACTGTGGGAGGGATCAATACTCCAAGAGAGAGATATAACACGCCTTACCCTCACTCTTTTGGTAACCCAAGAAAAAATTATGCCCTCCAAAGTCAGAGCTGGAATGATACGAATCCATATTCTTTTCTTGAAGAGTTGAAATCAGATAAAGGCAAAAAATTCGAGCTGTCTGACATAGCAGGACATATTTGTGAATTCAGGCAAGTTCTAGTGGCCCTTTTCTTCTTCTTTCTTATTACTGTTCCTTACGCATAGGACTAATGTTTTCTTTATGATTATTTCTACTTCAGTGTGGATCAACATGGTAGTAGATTCATTCAGCAGAAATTGGTAACATGTAGTGATGAAGAGAAAACTTCTGTTTTTGGGGAAGTTGTTCCAAATGCTTTAAAACTAATGACTGATGTTTTTGGCAACTATGTTATTCAGAAGGTAGCTCCCTAAAATTCGATCTTTTTTGTCAGTTCTTCCTCCTTACATTAACCATTATTCACATATTGCACATTTTCCTATTATGCTGTGTATTTGGTAAAGCTTTTTGAGTATGGTAGCCCGGATCAAAGGAAGGACCTTGCAAATAAACTGGAAGGTCAAATTTTGCCATTAAGTTTGCAGATGTATGGGTGCCGTGTAATTCAAAAGGTAAATATCCTTCCTCGAGAATATAACTGTTCTTGATTATTATATTTGCATTAAAATGTTTGGAATGCTTCTCTAAAGCAGTACTTAGTACTAGCAGAATGTCCACATTGTCTAATTCCTCAACATCTTTGAAAACCAAACAAGGACCACACATCGTTTGCCTCTTCCTATAATCCGTGCTTAACTTAAAAAGCCTTTCACTATGGCATTTTCGCCACTATAATTGAATTTGGTGATACTTGTTTTGGATTTACAAATCTTAATCAGGTTCCACTTTGTGATTTTTGAAATCTGGTTTTAAAAAACCACCACTACAACACCTATAAACTTACTATCACTTTCCAATGCAATCACTTCTCTCTGTACACTTTAATATATTTAAATCATAATTTACATCATCTAATCATTTCAATCACCCAACAATAATATAATATACAACATCAATAACTCTTAAACATAGATCTGAATATTTGTTAAGGCGATAAGACGCATCTAGGCGCAAGAGTGCGCCTAGTGCCTAAGGCGCGCGCCTTTCGACCATTGCGCAAAAACATAGAAAATATAGTACATAAGCTTAATGTAAACATATTTTCATGCAAATAAATATTAGATTGAAGTTCATAAGCACATAAAAGAGTAATTGACACAAATTATGGACATAAACTTCGAAGTGAAGGGTGCGAAAGCAGCGGCAGTAGGCGGGACTTGGGAGGAGGGAAAGAGAAAGGCAGGGTTTTGGGTTTCTTTTAATTGTTTGTAAACCCTAGGTCCTTAAAACTGCTATTTAAAAAAAGTACTAAAGCTAAAACACGTTTTTAAGCAAAAAAAAAAATTTAACATATATATGTGCCCGGATTTTAAGGCGCGAGGTGCTTCTGGTGCGCCTACCGCCTAAGGCGCGCCTTTAACAACTATGGATCTGATATAAAGTTAAATCTCATCCTACTCAAAATCCCAAAACAAACACACACCTTACTTTTTCAAAATCCCCCAGATTTCAGAAACAGATAAAAACCACTTAAAACTCAAAACAAAACATCACCTTAACATCTTAGGAAACAAAACAAGAACCATTCTTCCTTTGTGTCTTCCTATAATCCATACTTAACAAGTCTTCATTATGCATTTTTGCCACTATAAGGGGATGTTCTTTTTGGGTTTTAAGTGATTTTTAAAAATCAGTTTTTGAAATCTAGTGGTTTTTTTGAAATTTAGAAGATTTTAAAACCTGTATTTGTTTTGGGTTTTTGAGTAAGTTAGGATTAAACTTTATGATGTAAGAGTTGTATTATTATATTATTTGTTGAGTGTGATTGTAATGATTAGATAATTGTTATTATTTTAAAATATGAGAGAGAGAGAGTGTGTAAATTGGTATTGTATGGAGTAAAAGTAATTGATAGCCTTTATAAGTTATTTATAGGGGTGTAATATTAAGCTTTTAAAAACCAGATTTTAAAACATAAACTAGTACGGGTTTTAAATTCCAAAATCCAAATCTGGGTTTTTAAAACCCAAAAAGAACATCACCTAAATGAATTTTTCTACATGTTATACATATTTCCCTTGCTTTCTGACATTTGCCAACTGGGAATCTGATCTGTTTGTTGGCCTTTCTACTCTAGGCTATCGAAGTTATTGATTTAGAACAAAAAGTAAGGCTTGTCAAGGAGCTGGATGGACATGTAATCAGATGCATTCGTGATCAAAATGGAAATCATGTTATACAAAAATGCATTGAGAGTATCCCCATAGATAGAATTCATTTTATAATTTCTTCTTTTCGTGGTCAAGTTGCAACACTTTCGAAGCACCCTTATGGTTGTCGTGTAGTACAGGTATGTTATTTATGGGAGAGGGTCTTAATTTCTTTTACGATTTGTATTTCAGTTTGTTGATTTCTATTATTGAAACTTGAAATGCTTTAATATTATTATTGTTTTCCTTTCTTAATTGGTTGGATTGTTGCCTTGAAGAGAGTCCTGGAACATTGCAAAGATGAAATTCAGACACAGTTTATAGTCGATGAGCTTTTGCATTCGGTCTGCTTCCTTGCTCAAGACCAGTATGGAAACTATGTCACACAGGTTGTCTTTTTTTTTTTTTCTCTCTTTTATTTTTTCTTGTTATGTCGTTTCTCAGTTTCCTTCCATGATTCAATCTTCTCTTCTCTCGTTCCTCTGTTTTTAGGTTATCCTTTGTTATTTCGTAATTTCTAATATAAGAACTAAATGTAAGTATGCAGCAATACTGGTAATTATAGAGCTGCTTTAATTGGGTGGTTTTCGCGTGTTTTCTATTTATGCTAATCCTGATTTTACAATTTACAGCATGTTATAGGGAGGGGGAAGCCTCAAGAAAGGAAAGCAATCATTGAAAAATTATCGGGATCAGTAGTTCAACTCAGCCAACACAAGTTTGCATCAAATGTTATCGAAAAGTGTTTAGAGTGTGGTGATTCTACTTCAAGAGGCTTACTGATAAAGGAGATTATTGGTCATGGTGATAAGAACGATAATTTATTGGTATGTACATTGAATCTCAAAACTGTCTATTAATAGCATGCATATGTGAGTTCTTAGTTTTTAAATTTGAAAAGAACTGGAAATTCACTTGAACTTACTTATTTTACCTTAAATTATAATCCGTCTTTTTGGTGTTATCATTCAGTATTTGTTCTAAATGTATTGTCAATTTAATCCCAAATCTGATATTATTTTCTTATCCTTTTCCAATTTCATATAGCTGACCCTTGATAGAGATAATGATGTGAACATCGACTTCAAGCATGCAATTGTTATGCTGCCTCAGTAGCTTTCAGTTTTTATAATTTGTTTTGTAATCAACAAATAAATAAACTAAAGTTCCATACTGTCTTTTCAAATAACAATTAGTGCATGATGTTTAACTAGGACTTCAATTATAAGAGTGAGAGTGGATTAAGTATTTTACATTTGATATTCAAATTTACTTTATCATTCCTGCTGCTCTTTTTTTTTTTTTTACCTTATTTGCTTTATTATTTAAAAAATGCTAGCAATTTTTCATGGCACTCTTTAGTTGCAACCATCATTTTTATAACATCCCTGTTTCTAATTTGTACTCTAGATAATGATGAAAGACCCGTACGCAAATTATGTCATCCAGAAGATTCTACAAAAATGTACCAGTGATCAGCGGGAACTGCTGCTGGGTCTAATAAGAAATCATCTCACCACGTTAAAGAAATATTCGTATGGGAAGCACATCATTGCTCAATTTGAACAGCTATGTGATGAAGGTGATCTTTATTTTTCCATATCTTTCTAAGCATTTTAACCCACTTGAAGTTCTTAATTTTAATTTTATTTTTCTTGTTTGCTGGGGTTGGTAATTGGTGACACAATTTTACTATGGTTTTATAATTAGTCTTCATATTTAATCACTGCATTGAAATGTATCATGCGAATCAAAGTAGTTAACACTGTAAGAGAGATTGCCAAACGAACCTTTAGGGTCAGTCCCAGGAAAAGTTAGTTTGTTCAAATTGTTAATCACTTAATGGCCCTGATGAAGTTAAGATGAACTGAATTCCTGGTCAATCTCCAGCAGAGGATTGAATATGGCTTCATATCTAGTTTTGACTACATTTTCTTATTATCTAAAAAATCAGAAATTGCTTGAGCTAGGTAAAGTCTAGTTTCATTTTATTTTCATCAAGCTTAAATATTCGCCAAGCTTCCAAATGAACTTGCATGTGAGATAATGTTAAGGCAAGGATATACTTAATCTTATTTTAGTTATTTACACCGAATTCATTTGTCTAAACTTTCCAGGGAAATCCTAATATACTGTCTCATAAATGAATGATAGATTTTATAGTGCTTTGTATATGGTGCATATTGAACAATACATATTATTCTTGTAAGGGTACGGTTATTTGCACTAGCCTCCCTCTTTGTTAAAGACACTATCCGGATGAATATACTATCTGCTGTTCGGAAAAAAATTCAAAATTGTTTTCAGTTTTTCGAACATAATGGAATGCATAATATTTCGGGAAAAAATTGATTTTATATTTATTTTCGGATTTTTTTTTTCGAAAATATTTCAATTTTTCGGAACAATAGGCAGTGTATTCATCCGGGTTACCAAAGAGGCTCGTAACCTTCTTGTAAATACTCCGCTTTCTTAAGGGGCTTTGTGAGTTGTGACACAGTTTGAATGGGATTGCAAGAATCATATAAAAATTCTTATAAGTATATATGGAGTGAAATTGGATCATACATGAACCATTAAAAGGTATTAGTTGTTTTCATTAAAAGGTAGTAGTTGTTTTCATAGAAGAGTATTTGTTGTTTTCCTTCTTAGTTTGTTTTCACTGAACAACTAATACTATTCAGTGAAAACAATGAATACTAATTAGTGTAAATAAGTAATACCCTTCAATAATTCATGAACGGACCATTTTCACCCTATACTTTGTCAATTCTTATAAATCACTTCTTTTTTCTTTTTTCCATCAGAAATTCATACTTCAAAATCGTAGTGGTAGACCGTAGAACAATACAAGGGAAATCTGCTGGTAATCTGAAGGGCATTGAACTCGTCAGAATTGATTCTGCAATCTATTTTACAGCAACACTTCCCGACTCCGACTAACTTATGATGTATGTGCGGATATTTCAAACCGTTGTTGGAGATTACTTCTACGTGTAAAGCTTAGGAACTGTACAAAGGTAAAATGCTCGCTCTTATACAAGTGTTTGATTTCACAGACTTGATTGATATTTCTGTTAGTTTTCAGTCCTTTGGTTTTCCTTTATTTGAATGAACTTTATAAAGGTAGAACGATTGGAGTATACTAAGCAATAACATTAGTTATGGGGTATATGAAAATAATTCATGATAAACTTAACATGAAACAGTTTTAAAGTATCGAATATTAGACCAAAAGTATAGAAAATCTTATCAGGAGTATCATTAATTTGAGTCAGTGATATTATATTGTAATTGTTGTAAATAAAATTGAATCCAGATTAATGATACCTCTGATTAAATATTCGATACTTTAAAAAGTTTCATGATAAGCTTATCATTAACTATTTTCATATAAAATCTACTCTATCTATGGTAATATGACTTTCTATAGTAAGGTAATGTTCTTTTTGGATTTTTGGATTTTAAAAATCCGGATGAAGTTTGGAATTTAAAATTCATTCTAGTTTGAGTTTTAAAACTACACCTCTATAAATAACAATATAAAGTCTTCATTCATTTTTACTCAGTTCAATACCAATTTACATTCTCTGTCATATTGTAAAATAATACTACCTCTGTCCAAGGATGAAAATATCGGTATTCTAATCTTATGGATATATCGATGGAAATATTGATATCGGTAAAAAATAAAACAATGATGGAAATTAACTTGAATTTTTAGAGTATATTGTAACTAATTTTAATATATATATAAATTTAACTTAAACTCAAACAAAATGAATTGTTTAAGACAAATATATCAATAACAAAATATTTAAACTGTCTAAAATGATATGATAGTTAATAATAATAATTTAATACTCCCTCCCTCCCCAAATGCTCTTTATAGTTACTATTTTACTCGTGTTTTAGCGCACTAATTTTTTATTAGTATTTGAAATGATAAAGTGATCATTTATGCGCCATATAATAGAGAAGATATAGATCTATTATACTTTTTTTTTTAAATCACTTTATCATTTCAAATACTAATAAATAACTCGCTCGCTAAAACACGAGAAAAAAATAACTATGAAGAGTGTTTGGGGACGGAGGTAGTACAATACAAATAATGTAACTAAGCATGTTGAAACTTTTTTCTTGCAAGATTTTTGTATAAATGGTGATTTAGTGACTAAATCCTCTCAAGATCTAAAGTAATATTCATGGACAATAAATGACAAAGTGAGATTTTTTTTGCGATTTTTATCGATATTTCCTCGAAATTTCTGAATATTTGACAAATTTTGAACTACAACTCACCAATATCGACATCGATATCGATATTTTCTGATATTTTATCGATATTTTGGAAAATATTTCGTTCTGGTGGATATTCATATCGAGACCTCCAAAAAACCAAAATTTTGGTGAAATATTGGCAAAATTTTGGGAAATTTTCATTCTTGCCTCTGTCTATAAAAAAAATCATATTTTTTTGCACGTGGTTTAATGCAATATGTCGGAGAGTATTATGGGTATTGCAAGATCTATTTTAAAATAAAATAAAATAAAGTGATAGTTTACATAAAAAAATATTATTTAAAAAAAGGGACCTCACAATACCCCGTAATACCCTTCGACATATCGCATTAAACCATATGCAAAAAAGGAGGACTATTTTTCGTGGACGGAGGGAGTAACAATCAACTAATAATTGCAATCACACTAAACAAATAATATAATAACACAACTCTTACATCATGGAGTTAAGATGTGCTCTTACATCATGGAGTTAAGATGTGCTCTACTCAAAATCCAAAAAGAACATATATTTTACAATCCGCTGGATTTTAAAAACCACTAGTTTTTAAAAATTAATTTAATTTTAAATTCATTGACAAATTTCTGGTCGCTTATCTTGTCGGTTACATAAATACCCACTGATTCCCAAGGTGCGCAAATCAACTGGTCGTTTTAACGACAACCATAATCTCAATTTTAAATTTGGCGATGGGATAATTTTGGCGGCTCAGACGAATCTAGATGACTGCTGTTAGGGGAAGACCAATCCATCACTCATATAGAGAGATTAGCAACAAATTTTGTTTTTCGTCGCTAATTTTTATAAAATTGACCACTGGACTTCTTCCATCTCAAATCCATCATCAATTCTCTATTTAGCGATGAATTTTCTGTTAGTCTCAAATTTTTATCGCTAAAATGCGAGTTTTTTTTTATAATGCAAAGTATGGAGTGAAACAAATTTATGTATGAACTACTTTGAAGAGTATGAATTGTTTCATTAAAAGATATGAATTGTTTTCACTAAAAGGTATAAATTATTTTCACTAAATAATGTGAGTTGAAGAGTTTGAAAGATATGAGTTGTTTCACTAATGGGTACAAGTTCTTTACACTAAAGCGTACGAGTTATTCTACTAAAAAAATATTGTAAAGTGGTTTATGTATGAACACGTTTCACACTATTTATACTCTTAATATTATGGACAACTAAATAATACTCCCTCCATTCGTAAAAAATGATCCACGTTGCTCTATTCGTTCGTCCATATAAAATTGTCTATTATCCTAAAATGACAACATTCTATAGGGTCATGATCCCATGTTGTACAAGAGGATGTTGTGTAAGATCCTGTCCTTAAGATCACTCATGGACACACACATCCACACAGGCCTGTGTGATTTAAGGGTCAAGATCTGCACACCATAGAATCTTGACTCATATTTTATACTATCAACTTACAATATCTTTTATTTTTACACACACAATATGATTACTTTATTAAAATCCTTATAAAATGCAACAAAATTATTTTTCATAGATGGGAGTACTAAGTAAGATTATTTAAAAAAAAAAAACTCTAAATTCATAGAATTGCGATTTTTAAAAGCTATAATTTAATCAAGTTGGATAAAAATAAAATAATTTTTTTAAATATCATTTAATAAGTATTCATGTATAATTAATGTCGAAAAATAAATGAACGAAGCTTCTAATTCAAGTGGCAAAATACCACACTTGAGTGCTCCAATGATGATCAATTTTTGAGATGGACAAATTCTGCTTTGACTTGAATGGATCTCCCCACTAATGAATGATGAATTATGAGGTCTTTCAAATTAATTGATTAATGAACTGAATATTTGAAAAATAAAATTTGCGACAACTATCAAAATTTTCGATGCAAATGACCCGCTTTTGGAGAACCAAATTTTGGTCGCTAATCATGCTTTGAAATTAAATTCTCCTTGTAACTTTGATCAAAATCAACCATTTTTTTTAGTGGACTTCAAATAAGCGTCTAGAAGGACACCTGAGCAGTCAATTTTAAGAAAAATAGGTTTTATATAAAGACAACTCATGATAAGTTTATTATAAAATTATTTTAATGTATCAAATATTTGATCATGAGTATAAAAAAGTTTATCAGAAATATTATTAATTTAGGTTCAATTTTTTTTACAACTAATTACAATATAATTTCACTAACCCAAATTATTGATACTTCTGATGAGATTGATACTTCTGATTAGATTATTGATACTTTAAAACAGTTTTATGATAAATTTATTATGAACTATTTTTATATAATATTTTATTTTTAAAAAAAGTATAAATTATGAGTATGTATAGAGTGAAATTTGTTCATACATGAATCAATGAAGGGTATTAGTTGTTTTTACTGAAGAGTATTAGTTGTTTCCACTGAAGAGTGAGAAGTCTTAGGGTGTGTTTGCAAAAAAATATACTTTTTGGAAGTGATTTAATTTAGTGATTGTGAGAAACAATTGTAGAAGCATCCTTTTCTCAGCTTTTAGATTATAAATTCTAGTTAATTAATTTAAGCAGAATAATTGAATTTGAAAACACTTAAAACAACCTATGCACGCAATTCTATGTGATTATAATCACTTATAATTTTTCTAAAACACACCCTTAGTTTGTTTTCATTGAACAACTAAAACTCTTCAGTGTAAACCAGTATACTTTTCAGTGAAAATAACTAATACTTTTTAGTGAAAACAGCTAACATTCTTTAATGATTTATATATAAACCAGTGCTCTATACTTTGTCATAAATTATACGGATCGAGGCAATTCTAAATTCCTAATTACTTGAGTCATCATGGCATAAATCTTAATAATCTCGTTGACTTTGAAATGTGAGATTTAGTGATATCATGTGAAGCTGGCTAAGATTAATTAAAAGATGGAGTTGATTTATAGTTAATAAAATTAAAATAGACCGGAACAAATAGTTAGGGATATATAAATTTAAATTTTACTAGCTGAATCTCGATTAGATATACATATATTTGTTAGGTTGTGGATGAACATCTATTACCGCATTAGTGTGATAGTGTCCCCTTCAAATCGAGTCTATACAATAATTTTGGGTTTTTACAAAATAGCTACATATTGATTTAGATATTTGTCCAACCTCATTTATGTTGTAAATAAGTGCGTAAATAAAGAGACAACGTTTGTTGACCCAGTTCTTCGGGAACGACTATTTATAAGAATAAAATCCTAGTCTAAGGTATAAAGCCCATTGGGTTTCTTGGTCCATAAATAATGTTCACATCAAATCTTCTAGATTTGGAATAATAAATCTTCTAGATTTACAACACTCCCCCTTGGACATTACGACATACGTGATGGATATCGGACGAATTCGGGCCAGATTCGAATAACTATAATCGGATAATATATTTCATACGAAAATTATCAAAATGTGATTGAAACACATAAAAAAAAACTACCTATGCAATATTTCATAGAAGTTCAAATGCAAATTATAAAAATTATATCTACTGCTAATAACATGAAACTAATAATATTAGAATTTAGAAGGGGACTGATATTATATTATTATATATATAATATATATAATATATATAATATATTAATATATATTAATATTATATAATATATATATTAATATAAAATATAAAAAAATTATTAAAAAAATCCAGATATCCGGATTTGATATCCGGATAATATCCGATAAAATATGGTAAAAGTCGAATACGGTCGGATATTTTGTATTTCGAATCCGATTCTGAATCCGAAATCAACTATCCGTATCCGCCCGGATACTAATTTTTTATACCGAATTCGATACCGACCGGATACGGCTCCGGATCGGTCGGGAAATATCCGATCCGTTTTCACCCCTAGGTATCGGCCATATAATAAGTTAGGGAGGAATGTTATTGATCTTCTAGATCTAAATCTTCTAGATTTATTTCGGGGTTACCGCTCCCCCTGAAGACAACATCACTTTAAGTCTTTGCATCCCTATACGCGAACGTACTGTTTAAAAGTAGACGTAGGTAAGGATTTAGTAAACAGATCTGCTAGATTGTTACTAGATTGCACCTTTTGAATGGTAATTACGTTGCTCTTCTGGAGTTCGTATGGGTAGAAAAACTTAGGTGAAATATGTTTCGTCAGGTTTCCCTTGACGTACCCATTACTCATTTGTGCGATGCAAGCAGCGTTGTCTTCAAATATAATGGTGGGAGGTGTACCGCCTTTGGCGATACCACACGAGTCACCAATGTGTTTTACTAAGGACCTTAACTAAACACATTCTCGTGCGACTTCAAATAAAGCTATGATCTCTGAGTGGTTTGAAGATGTGGTAACCATGGATTGTTTAACCGACCTCCATGAGATTGCGGTTCCACCACAGAGAAAAATGTAACCAGTCTGGGATATGTCGTTGTGGGGATCAGACAAATAGCCAGCATCCGCATAACCTACTAAGGTTTTGTCTTGGTTCTTACGATAAAACAGTCCAAGGTCTTGAGACCCTTGGAGGTATTGTAGAACGTGCTTAACACCATTCCAATGTCTCCTTGTAGGAGAAGCGCTATCTCGCAAGCAAATTGACAGCAAATGCAATGTCCGGCCGAGTGCAATTTGCGAGATAGAGCAAAGCTCCAACAACGCTAAGATAAGGAACTTCTGGTCCCAGAATTTCTTCTGAATCTTCTCTTGGTCTAAATGGGTCCTTATCCACTTCGAGGGATCGAACAACCATAGGGGTGCTAAGTGGATGAGATTTATCCATTTGAAATCTCTCCAATACCTTCTTTACGCAGATCGACTGATGAATAAGGATTCCTTCTGGGAGGTGCTTGATCTGCAAGCCGAGGCGGTACTTGGTTTTACCCAAGGACTTCATTTCAAATTCAGCTTTCAAGATTGAACTGACTTCTTCAATCTCTTTGCATGTTCCGATTATGTTTAGGTCATCAACATAAACGGATATGATGCAAAAACCATCTTGCGATTTCTTCGTGAATACGCATGGAAAGCTTTATCGAATGTGTATCCCTTCTTCTGAAGGAATTCACTAAGTCGGAGGCCCGATTGCTTCAGGCCGTACAACGACTTTTGCAGTTGTATGCTATATATACTGCGGGTTTTCACCATCCCTCATTTGAGGAATGTCAAATCCATCGGAGATTTTAATGTAAATGTCGGCATCTAGTGATCCGTATAAGTACGCGGTTACTACGTCCATTAATCTCATTTGGAGATTCATTTTAACTTCCAAAGATATCAAGTAGCGGAACGTTATTGAGTCCATGACATTGAGTTCATGACGGGAGAATAGGTTTGATCGAAATCAATCCCGGGTTTCTGCGAAAAACCCTTGAGCTACAAGCCTCGCTTTATACCTCTCCAATATATTGTTCTCATTTCGTTTTCGTACAAAAACCCATTTATATCCTATAGGGATAGCGCGCGCGGGTGTACGAACGAAAGAGTCAAATAGTTGTTTATTGTTAAGCGATGCGAGCTCTGCTTCGATTGCCTCTTTCCATTTTACCCAATCGGAGTGCTTCCGACACTTAACGATAATTTTGGGTTTTGGATCCGGATCGTTAATGGAAAGAGCAAATATCGCTGCAAATATGTCGTCGACGACAGTAATATTTATATTACATGTTTCTCCCGTATTTGTAAAATTCATAGAGACTTCGACGTTTACGTCAACCAGACCTTCCTCATTTCCCATTGTATCTGGGTCTGGTCGTTCCACGGTCCTAGTGCAAGGAATATTTTGTGCACGTGCTTCATCACTAGGACTCTCGTCTCCTAAAGACTTGGGGTTATCAAGACAGATCTCTTCTAGAGATTTTACATTCGACTGACCAGTTTTGCTAGTCTTTCGTTTAGGTGTGTTACTATCTCTTGAGGGTCCCTTATGCTTTTGGCGTGTGGAGGCATGAGTACTCGTTTTACTTGGGACATCAACCCTTAGGGGAGCATTTACTGCAGGTATATGCAATTTAGTTACACCTCTATGGTCAGTGAACGCGCCTGACAGATTATGTGCTAAATTTTGCAAGTTAATGATCTTCTGAACTTCTAGTTCAGATTGATTAGTGCGCGGATCTAGATACTGAAGATTACTTACGTTCCACGTAAGCTCACGACATTCATTCAATTTTGAATTCGGATCTCCCCCTAATGCCCAGAAGTAATCTTCATCGAACGTGCAATCAGCGAACCGGGCCGTTAATTGATCCCCATACAAAGGCTCGAGGTATTTCACGATGGATGGAGAGTCATATCCGACGTAAATACCGAGTTTCCTTTGTGGTCCCATAAATGTCTGCTTTGGTATCGTTATTGGAACGTATACCGCACATCCAAAAATACGCAGATGGGAAATGCTAGGTTCTTTCCCACGCACTAACTGTAGGGGGGAATGGTCATTATATGCAGTTGGACGGATTTGGATTAAGTGCGATGCATGTAGGACTGCATGCCCTCAGCATGAGGTGGGTAGTTTGGAGTTCATAAGCAATGGTCTCGTGATAAATTTGATACGTTTTATTAGCGCCTCACCAAGACCATTTTGGATATGGACGTAGGGGACCGAATGCTCCACTATAATTCCCAGGGCCATATAGTAATTTGTAAAGGCCTTCGAGCTGAACTCAGCTGTATTATCCATGTGAATTGACTTGATTGGATAATCCAGGAATTGAGCTCTAAGCTCGATAGTTTTCGCAATGAGCTCTGCAAGAGCTTGATTGCGGGTAGACAGTTAATAAGCATATGTCCATCTAGTGGAGGCATCAATAAGGACCATGAAATACTGAAATGATCCTGATGCTGGGTGAATCGGTTCACAAATGTCTCCTTGAATTCGCTTCAAGGAAAACCGGAGACTCTAGTCTAACCTTAGTGCGCGACGAGCGCACTATTAACTTACCCTTAAGACATGCATCACAAATAAGTTCATCAACAGGAAGGATTCTATTATTCGAATTATTATGACTAATTGAATTAGGTAGAATCCTACGTATCATATATTGTCCTGGATGAGTTAATCGCTGATGCCTTAATATAAAGAAGTTCGGGTCATGAAATTTCATACTCATGGCTAGATGGAGATTTTGACGGCCGGGTGTAGGAATAGTATAATCCGGGGGGAAAGTAAAGAAGTTTTTCTATAACTTATTTACGGCTACCTCGAGTAATAGTTATCAAAAGGTATTCAAATAGAATTGTTTTATATTTATATGCACGAAAATTGTTTTGTTCTAATGGCGAGGCTTATCACTACCTAGTAAAAGGTCAAGTACAGTGTTAGAATAAAAAGGTGGGCTAAATTGTAATTTAATTTAACTATTTATAGTATGAAACAAGGGCAATAATTCTCCACGACATTGTATATTTCAGTATCTGTATGTACAATTATTATATACTCCAATTTTTAATTGTATGTACAATATTTTTATGTAGTGGAGAATAATAGTTTGTTGTTTCAGCACTACACACTAATTATTCCTATGAAAAAACATAACTTCAGTCCCAGGCAACCTTATCAACCGCTACACCAATTCCATAATAACAGATACATGAGAAATTAGCTGACACATAAAATTTGTGCAACTAATATTACTAAATAAGTTTGGTGTATGTTTTATGGCTGATTCAACACTCGGTTTACCAGTTTATCTATTCAAATCAACCAAATGTCCGAGCTTCATTTAGATAATGCTTGATTTGAATTTTTTTTTATGGTAATAAGAATGAAAACAAATATATGGTAATTATAGTAGTAATTAAGAACAAAAAATAGTTATAACATTATTTTTTCTTCTAAATAAGATAATCAATGTCCTATTTAATTATTTTTTTATTTTTTTATAATCATCCTTTTTCTTATACCATCCTTTATAATCATCTCCTGGATGTAACTTTAATCAAAATCCATTTTGTTTTTTGGTGGACTTTTAAATAAGCGTGTAGAAGGCTAGTGAGCAGTCAATTCTAAGAAAGTATAAATTATGCGAATCGAGGCAATCCTAAATTCCTAATTAGATGAGTTATCATGGCATAAATTTTAATAATCTCGTTGACTTTTAAATGGGATAATTAATGATACCATGTGGAAATGGCTAAAATTAATTAAAAGATGGAGTATACATATAGTTAAAAAATAAAAAAAGGGAGCTAATAGTTAGGGATATATTAATTCAAATTTTACTAGTTGAATCTCGATTAGATATATATTTGTTAGGTCCTGGATGTATATCGATTTCTTATGATAGTATCAGCTTTAAATTGAGTCTGCATAATTTGTTTTTGGATTTTTATAGATAAAAGCTCCATTTCAATTGAGTTATTTGTCCGACTTTATAAACCCCTTGGTCCTCACATGCTATTCCGATGTTAATATTATTTGATACCCAAATAATTCACCCCTAAACAAAGACCACTAATCAAGTCTCCATCCTACAATTCCCTCTATCACAGGTCAATCCCGTATAGTCCACATAGTACTCATCATTTCACCAACGCTAACCACTTTCATCTTGATAGCCAAAAAAATTCTCGACATCGTTTCGTATGAGACAGCTCTAATATTACTGTTAAGACCCCAAATGAACCTCGATCTTTGCATTGGTATAATATTGTTCGATTTCAATCGCATTTACATGGATTTGTTTTTTTAGCTTTCCCCGAAAAAATCTCATATCAATCGAGATATTTAAGTGGTCCATCCTTATAAACCTCCACAATCCACTCAATAATATATATGACATGTAGAATATAGTTTATTAAACCAACCATATTATAAGATTTTGTTAATTTATGATATTTTCTTAAAATTTTAATATATATATATATTGAAATAAAGGTTGGGATAGTGGAGGAGGGATATATTGGGTCCAGGGTGTAGTGAGTGATTGAATGTGGAGGTGCTTAAAAAAAATAAATTGGAAACTTTTTTTTTTTTTTTTTAACATAAGGAGCTTAATTTTAATCTTACAAGCTGTTTAATACTCCATCCGTCCCACATCTTTCTTCACGTTTACTGTTTTCACGTGTTTTAGCGAACGCGTTTTTTATTAGTATTTGAAATGATAAAATAATTTTTAAATCACTTTATAATAGAAGAGAGATAGATTTATCATACCAATTTTTAAAAGTCACTTTATCATTTCAAATATTAATAAACAATTCGATTTGTTACACGAAAATAAAGGTAGTGTGAAAAAAGTTTTGGAACGAAATTATTTTATCAAATATTATGAGAATGCTTATAAGCTCTCAACTGTTTAAGAGCTTATTAGCTCAGCCAAACACCCCTAAAACACGTGCCACAAACAAAGAGACAGAGTGAGATGACGACGGAGGGGATATTATATTGTATCGGACTACGTTCGTGTCCTTTTTTTTTTTCTTTTTCTTTTTGTTGTTGTATCCGCTGTTATGTGTTGACTGACTATTAATGTATTCATTAGCACATGTCATCAAAATATTAAGGGGCGATCTTTCCCTTATAATGCGGATTATTTTATGAGATTAAATCAGGGATGCAATCCAGTGTTTTAAAGAATAAGTAACAGTTTCTGTTCGTGTTTTGAACTCTACTTATTCATGCTTGCTTCGTCCAATTTTGTATTAATGTTAATTAACTGTTGGAAATATTCGTATTAATGTTAATTAACTGTTGGAAATATTCCATAAGAATATTTTCAAAATACTTTTCACCCTCAATATTTAAAAGCGGTTATTTTCATTGCAAAATTTGTCTCAACTGTTAAAAAAAGGGATCAATTTGCAATTTTGGATAATAAAAAATACTCCCTTCATCCACCAAAAGTGCGTTCCATCCACTTTTGACAATAATTCTATTCTCTTTACCATGCAACCACCACTTAATTACTTCACTTATTATTGATTTTGCACTCACAAACAACCACTTAACTCATAAATGAATCATACAATACCCTAACATACACTTACTTTATCTGTTCTATTTAATTTTTTTTAAATCTGTAAAAAAACAAAAGGGCACAATATTCGTGGATAGAGGAGTATTATGTATTTAACGATTGTGATGAATTTTGTAAAAAAAAAAAAAAAAACTCTTCCTATACACAGTGAAAAAAATTGATGATAGTGAAGAATAATAATGAGTATAAAATGATAAAAGAGAGTATTTAATTCTAAAAAGAAAAATTTCCCAAATTATATATATATATATATTTTGATAGAATATTATCTCATTTAAAAGTTCGAACTTATAGAGAGATGTGAAGTTAATTTATTTAACTATTTCTTTTATACCCCCCATATAGATCGGACTTTTCACTTTCCTTCTTTGAGAAGACACAATAAATGAAAATTTTAATATGGGTGAAGTTAAACTCCCTCATGGGCCAGACTATCTACTTTTTTATTGGGTTTTATATATATAAACAATTTAATATGAATGAAGTTGTACTCCGCAGGAATTTAACCTAATACTTTTTTCTGGACGTCAGTCTTTTTTTATTCTAATGTTGAAATAAATAAACTATATTAATTAAATGAATCAAAATTGTTATGGATAAATTTTGAAGAATACATGAATGACATTTACCTCTTGATCAATGCATGCATGAGATTAATTAGAGGTTAAAGCATAGAATTAAATGTGGTTCATTTATTTTGTGTAGATACATTTTTGGGTATCTCACATACTATGTATTCATAATTTGTAATGTGTGAAGATAAGTTATAAGAAAGTTAAGTTGAAAAGATAATTAAAAATAGTTTCCCCACTCTTAGTTCTATACTTAGGTAGAGATTTATGCTCTCCGATTCCTATTACCCAATTTTTTTTTTTTTTCATCTAATCTAAAAGTCAATCATATTTTAATCCTGTCGATATCTAAGTCCGGGATCATTAACTTGATGGAGTGCACCACCAAATCCCTCCATATATAAATATATACATACCAAATGTTTCATGTGTAACCAAAAATGATAGTACTTCATCTTAACGTGTTCCTCATCTTCCCTGCTTTGCTTCTCATTCTCTTCTTCTTCCTCTTCCTTAAGCACAAATCACACCCAAAACCCCTTCTACCCCCCGGTCCCCCATGCCTTCCCTTCATCGGAAACCTCCACCAATTCGATGCCGCCGCTCCCCACATCTACCTCTCCCGACTATCCAAAAAATACGGGCCTCTCGTCTCCATGAAGCTGGGTTCCGTCCCTCTCCTCGTCGTGTCTTCCCCCGACGGAGCTAGGGAAGTACTCAAAGCACAGGACCTCATCTTCTGCAGTCGGCCCAAGGCTTTGGGACAGTATAAGCTCTCCTACAACGGATCAGACTTTGCCTTCGCGCCTTACAACGATTCCTGGAGAGAGTTGAGAAAGATCTGCGTACTTCATCTCCTCAGTAACAAGCAAGTTCATTCCATCTTTATTTATTTTAGGAAAATAAATTTTTTTCCTTTTAACTTTTGTTGACTTTGATTTTCGTCCTGTCAACTTTGGAATTTTGAACTTCATCCAATAACTTAAAAAAAAAAATTGTGTTTTTTTTATCCTATTATCTGTTACACTAAGTACCTCTTTTGGAAAATCTGATGAGATACAAAAATTTTGTAAGTTATTGGACGAAATTCAACATGCCACATCAGATTTACGAAAAAAGTTATTTGGTATAGCAGGTAAAAAGACAAATAACACAAATTTTGCAAATTATAAGACAAAATTCAAAAGCCCAAAGTTAACATGATGAAAAACAAAGTCAATCAAAATTAAAGGACAAAAAAATGTATTTTCTCATTATTATAGTATATAGTATTAACTTTGCAAATATTGAAATTAATTTATGTTATTTAATTATGAATGTTGAAAGATTGCAAATTAATTAAAAATAACGTCAATTCAGAGTCTGGTTAACTATCGATTTAGGGGTTAAAATGATTTCAAACAATCAATTCGAAACTCTATCAGAACTTATTAAATAAGGATTCAAGACTATTAAAACCATATTTAATATTTTATAAATTATATTTTTATTTATATATTATTATATTTTCATTATTAGTTTCATTTTTTTTTTATCTTTTTCCAATGACGTCAAATTAATTTTTTAAATTGATGCTAAATATGATCTAAATTTCTAGCATTAAAATTCCGAATTGATAGTTTTTTATCTTTTAAATTCTGAATTCATAAGATAAATATTTTAGGCTGTAAATTGATAGTGTTACTATCTTTACAAATATGGACATTAATTGAGTGATTCTTGTGTGCACTTAAATTTTAAATCAATTTTGACTTTTCACTAGTACAAATTAGACCTTAGAAAGCGGTTGATTTTTCCCTTAGAAAGCGGTTAAAACCGCTTTCTAAGAAACATCTATGTTAGTCTAAGAGAGCGGTTAAGAAACCGCTGTGCAAGGTAGGAGCTAAGAGAGCGGTTCTGAACCGCTCTCCAAGAGGAAGAACTAAAATAGCGGTTAAAAACCGCTCTCCAAGTGCCACACTAAGAGAGCGGTTAATAAAGCCTCACTCTCAGATAGCGGTTAATAACCGCTCTCCAAGTGCCTTTTCTATTTTTTTTTATTTGTTTAGACAGCGGTTATTAACCGCTCTCCAAGATCTTTTTTAATTTTTTTTTATTTATATATATATAAATAAACCTGTTTTTATAACCGTTTTTTTTTCAATTATATATATATTTTATTCAATTATATATATATTTTTTTCAATTAAATAATAAACCTGCTAATATATACAAAGTTACCAAAACACATATACTAATAATTTATTCGTAACATCAAATAAATATAATATAAGATCCAATAACATGAAATATTAATTCATCACAAATTAATATATATGTTATATGATGCTATCAAAAGTTATAATAATGTTACAAGAATCGATTGTAAAGATACCCAATCCAATCCATCTTCCATTTCTCCATTCGAGCGTTGTTGTAAAAAGGGATTCGAGGCCTATGCACAAACTGCAAATTACATAGAAAATTTAATTAAATAATAAACATTTTTTATTCAATCATATTTAAAATAAATCGATAATCGACTTACTTCTTCAGGAATGGTCGTCCGAGAAGTCAAGATTATATCTTCAATGTAACAACACACAAAATGTCCACAGTGATTGCCATCTTGCTGCCTCGGAACCTATTGATTAACAATTACAATCATGTACTATAACTATGATTATTTTCTATAGATTTGCTAATTTTATAAAGTAACTTACCTTAATGTTTTTCCACAGCACTTTACTAATATTGGTGGTATCTGATTTTTTACCTGGAAGACTAGTCTGATACATTGCCATCACACTATATAATTATTTTAAAAAATAAATATACATTAGATATGTATAATCTTAAAAGTAAAACAAATCATAATATGAGAATATTAAAAATTAACTTACGTACCCTTCCATAAATGCTATAAGATCGGGACGATTTGTATACACCCCATCCGTAGCTGGATCCAAATAATACACAGTAAGATCCTTCATTCTTATGGCCAACATCACCCAATGATTACTACATTATATTAACAAAATTAAAATTAATCGCTTGTTCGTATAAATAAATTTTTTATGAAATATTTATTATACTTACCCCACATTGTTTGGCCAAAAAATGAGATGGTCTCTCTCTCTATATTTCAACATATGTTGAACAATGTCGTTCATATACTGTGTCCTATTACCAAAAATGCTACACACTTGGGGGCAGATGAAGGAATATTTTGCACTTGCAACGACATCTACGGTTAAATATACCTCGCCCAAATACCTTTAACCAACATAAGCTAATATTAATATTTAATAAGTAAGTTAAACTATAAATGAAGTAAATGTTGAGAATTAAGTAAACACACCTGGGGTAAAAAGTCATGGTAGTTGCACTCAACCACTTCTCACCGAAGACTTCTTCGACATAATCTCGTATGATGAACTCCTCATATCCAACATAGTTAAAGTAAGCATTAATGGGCACTGTGATTGTATTAAAGCTGGAGGACACCATGTAGTGCACCGTACTCATTACAGTGACATCGTGGGGTACGTCTCCGGCCAGGGGGTACCCTAATCGCCGTCTGCGCACACCAACAGTTGGTTCCCCTGGTCTCTCCCTCTGTGTAGTCTTTTGTGGAGTCGGGAGTATCTACAATCAATATTTGTAATATTATTTAAAATAAATTGACTTATTAATTACTTTAATAACATGTATTTTACCTTTTTTGTGAGAGAAACCAAGTTTTGCGGCCATTCGAGGAAATGCCCGATCGCGTCTCCGACTGTGGTGGCCACATCTTCTGGTTTTGGCAACAGTGAAGTCTCTTGTCCAATTTCAGGTACAGTGAGGGTGACTTTCACAAAACCAGGAGTGATTGGGCGACCATGGATCACTCCACTGGAGCTATCGAACAACATTCCAGTGGCCACCAACCGAAGAGGATAATCCAAATAAAGGTAACAAGGAGTCGTCTGTTCGAAGAGGATATTCAGTTAGAAAATTTATACTAGTATTTAATTAAAACAAATATGAGATACATCTGATACCTTGGAGACGTTTTGAAGTGCATCATGAAAGTCGTCTGAAGCATTGTTTCTAACAGCACTCTCTCTAGCCTCAGCGGAAAACATAGGAGCACTGTTTTCACAGCTAGCACCACTAGATGACATCCCGTATCTCATTCGATGGTTTGATATCATCGAAACTTGTTTAGCTAAGTCGGCAACCTGTGCTGAAAGTTGATCCACCTTAGACATAGCCGCCATACCAGGTGTCATACTCAATGATTTCTTCGTGACGCCAAATCCAAGTCTCCGTATGCGTCCGGGATGCTCCTGATAATTTATTGCCCGTGCAAACAGATCATCAGTCCCCACAGTGCGAGCCTCGTCGGGCGTCATGCTCTGAGATATGCGCTCCTAAATAACAAACAAATATTATTAAATCATTTCAAATTAAATAATAGTTTATAATGTTAAAGATAAAAATAATGGATGAATTACCGCTTCATCAATGATATGCTGTGTTTTGGGATCGGGAACATTCCCATCTCGAGTCTTTCTTGTAGTCTGAAATAACTCATAACGGGTAACAACAGATGCACTCTCTCCACCTTTCCTTTTTTCTTCTTTCTACGATAATAATAAACATGTAAAAAATCATTAAAACTGAATATATATTAATGAAGTGAATGATCATAAAAAAAATTAAAAGTTAGCAAATCTCACCAAATCTTCCCTAATGCGTGCATAACCTCTGGAAGATCCACGATATCGCGCCTCCATATTCTTAGCTTGTATGCTATTTCTGTTACTTTTTTCCTACAATGTAATATAAATACGATAAATACTGAAAAAAAAATAATAGGTGAAATAACATTAATCAATTTTACCTTGAAATCATCAAGCATAGATCTACGCACAAACTCCTGCCAATAAGGAGCCACCATAGGGGATTCCGCATAGTCTTTAGGCGGCGTAGGCGAATACAAACCAGTCTTCAGGTCTCGTGCCTTATTCCTCAGAAAAGTCCGGAAATTTTTGACCTTATTTCCAGCTTGTTTAAGTATATCATGTTTCTTTGTGTGATCAAGGCCGATGAATGTTGACTGCATATACATATAGAATATAACAATTTATATTTAGTAATTTCACATAAAATAAATAAATTATACAACAATTTTAATATGCACTACAATTAATTAACATACCACGAGCTCATCCCATATCGCTTCCTTGAAAGGAGTCATCTCAGGCTTACGCCAGTCATTGCATGGCAGCACGATAGGGACAACTCTCCTGACTGCAGACCCAATGAAGTACGCCAACTTCGCACTCTCTGGTCCTATCGGCTGCCCATACTCATTGAATGATAACTGCAATTCAATGATATCATTAGGTCAACAGACAATTAATTAATATAATATCAATTAAACTGTTCAATTGTATTAAAATTACCTTCAGTAATTTTCCTTTGCTACGGTCTTTTTTCAGTGAAGTCATCGTGACTATACCCCTCTTGCGCTTCTCTCCAGAGCTACTAGAGGTGGGAGCATCAGTGTTATCCTGTCTTGTGTCATCATCTCCGTCATCTGGATCATCTCCATCATCTGGCTCATCTCCAGCATATAGAAAATAAGCTGGATCATCTCCATCATCTCTATCATAGGGCAAATAATCCATGATCCTGCGAAATAAAATAAAAAATATGTAAGAATTATAAAGAAAAAACATTTAATAAAGCACAAACAATAACATTCAATAAAGTCATACATTTCTTTTTAGCACTGATTTTTCTTTTTCGTTTTTTGGTTGACTTTTTTTGTTCATGACCATGAATGTTGATGAGATCCGGATTGATATACTCATCATCACTTGTAAGTTTTCTCTGGTACGGACGGGGATTTGCAGAATCATCGAAAGAGGGTACATAATGAGTGAAGTTCTGGAAAGGATCATCAATCATGTCAACATCTTCATCGACGTGATCGCTGATCTGGTAACTATGGTTAAATTTGTTTGACAGAAGCACAATTGACCATTTCTTGTTAACTGGGTCGGGGACATAGAAAATTTGGTGAGCTTGACTAGCCATTATGTAAGAGTCATCTCTGTATCCCACATTCTTCAAATCAACGCGTACGAACCCAGAACGTTCAACTTGGACCCCATTTGGGATCCTCACCCAACTACAATCGAAAATTGGCTCACGGTGACCAACATAGTCGAGTTCCCAAATGTTGACAATCTGTCCAAAGTAAGTGGTATTCGACTGATTCCATGCAGTTGCAGTAATAGACACCCCACTATTCTGCATTGTACTTATGGCATCATGATCTCTGGTATAAAACGTGTATCCATTAATAAGATAACACTTGTATGAATACACATGTCTATCAGGTAATCTGGATAACCACTTAACTCTTTCTTTCACCGAGTCTTTATCCTGTGACAACATATTTGCAACATAACCATTGAACCAGTCAACAAACGTGCGATTGTGCTCAATTTCAATCCATGATCTAGCTCTGGTGGGAAAAGACTCAGAAAGTGCCTGCATGTGCAGGTCAATAAAAGGAAGCACGTCGACCGTGTTGTGAAGTACACACAAGTGCATCCGTGTTAGCTCATTCATACTAACACTTACAGGTTGGCCACCGGTAATGCCTTCACCATCCATTCTATTGGTGTATCGGGTACTTGGAAGTCCAATTGCATCGACATTCGGAATAAATTCAGACCAGTACTCGACTGCTTCTTCTACTAAATAGCGTTCTGCAATGCATCCCTCCGGCCTGTACATATTCATCACATACCCTTTCAACACTTTCATATATCTCTCTACACCATACATCCATCGCATACGAGCAGGACCACACATCCTTGTCTCGTGAACCAAATGAACGGTTAAGTGAATCATTATATCAAAAAATGAAGGAGGAAAATACATTTCAAGCTCACAAAGCGTCCCCACAATCTGTCTCTGAAAACCAAGCAATTTTCTAGGATCAATAACTTTGCTACTCATTGCCTTGAAGAACCAACAAAGTTTTGTTATGGTTATGCGCACATTTTCAGGCAAGATAGAACGTATTGCAATGGGCAAGAAATTCTCCATGATGACATGATAGTCATGCGATTTCAGATTCATCAACTTCACGCCATCATCTGAAACAAGTCTCTGTATGTTGGACGAATAACCCTCTGGTACTTTCACATCCTTTAGTGTTTGAAGAAGAATTTTTCTCTCACTCTTGGACAAGGTGTGTGCAGCAGGAGGTAATTTCGGTGGTTTACCTTCTTCATACACAGGTGCCAGTTCAGCTCTTATACCCATATCAACCATATCCATTCTTGCATTGTAACCATCCTTAGACTTGTTATCAGCTAGCAGAGTTTTGAGCAAACTAGCACAAACATTCTTCTCAACGTGCATTAGATCAATGAAGTGTCTAACATACAACTCTTTCCAATAGGGCAATTGAAAGAAAATTGATTCCTTCTTCCAGCCTCTAGTTGGGAGACTCTTTGCAAAGTGTTTTCCGTATTGTGTGTTGACATTCTTCATCTCGTTCAATACATCTGTACCTGACAATAAACGTGGTGCTCCACGTGTCTCGATTGTGCCATCGAATGCATCGGCCATTCTTCTGTACTCATGTGTTGGCTCCAACCACCTTCTATGCCCCATATAAACAGTCTTCCTACAATGACATAAACGAATGTGATCTGTGTTCGTGGTACACCAAGGACATGCATCGGCCCCCTTCACACTATATCCAGATACATTCCCATAAGCGGGGAAGTCATTGATAGTCCCAAACAACATGACCTTCAACTTGAAATTCTCCTTTCTATAAGCATCATACACATCGGCGCCCTCATCCCACAGGAGCTTCAAGTCCTCTATCAAAGGAGCCAGATATACATCTATGTCGTTACCAGGTTGTTTGGGTCCTGATATCAATATAGACAACATCATATAAGTGCACTTCATGCACAACTCCGGTGAAAGATTATAAACCATCAGAATCACTGGCCATGTACTGTGGTTGGTACTTTGGATACCGAACGGATTCATTCCGTCAGTTGAGAGTGCAAGACGCAAGTGTCGTGGCTCGTCACCAAATTCTGGATGTCTGGCATCGAATGTCTTCCACTGGGGTGAATCAGCAGGGTGTCTTAGCATTCCATCATCGATCCTATCATCATGATGTCAAGTTAAATTTCTAGCATCCACACCGCTACTATACATTCTCCTGAACCTTGGTATTATTGGGAAGTACCACATCACCTTCGCTGGAGATTTATTCTTCAGATATCTCTTCTTCCCACACTTGGGACATTCATCGAGGTCTTCGTACTCCTTCCGAAATAAGATACAATCACCCGGGCAAGCATGAATTTTCTGATGTGTTAACCCGATGGACTTAAGCATTTGCTTAGTCTCATATGCTTTCGTAGGCAGTACATTTCCATCGGGCAATAGACCACTAATTGCTTCCAGCATACTTGAGAAGCACACATCAGATAACTCATGTGCTGCTTTTAGGTTGAACAATATCAACACAGCTGACACTTTTGTTGCCTTCTTACACCCGGGCCAAAGGGGCAATCCAGCGTCATCCCTTAATTTTTCAGACATATAAGGGTGATCTCGCAGATTGGTGTCATCCCCACTCGATGTATCAACATTCGGTACATCTCTGAAACTATCCTCATCCACTGTATCTTCAAACCTAAAGTCAGTTCTTATGTTGCTAGAGCTACATCCATCTCTTCCCTCACCATGAAATGTCCAAACGGTATATGTTTTATCAATACCGTGACACATCAAGTGGTCAAACAAACTTTCTCGACCACTAACAGTTTTTCCATTCATACATTTCCAACACGGACATAGAATGTATCGATGGTCGGTGCAGTGTCTAATTGCATGATTACAAAACTCTTCCACCCCATTCCTATACTCCTCTGATAATCTATCTGCCCGAACCCACTTTCGATCCATATAGAACTAGAGATGCCTATATAGATTAATCGAAAAACACACGTGTTGAGTCTAACATATTAATCCTAACATGCACCCTAAAACAATTTCATCTAAAATTTCAACATATGAATCCTAACATGCATTCTAACAATTTCATCTAAAAATATTCTTAAAGCCTTCAATATTTCCCATCTATAAACCTCTTGAAATAAATTCTAACATTTTAATACTATAATTAGCATGCACACTAAAATAATTTCATCTAAAATTCTAACATATTAATCCTAACATTCATTCTAACAATTTCATCTAAAATTATTCCTAAAGCCTTCAATATTTCATATATATAAACCTCTTGAAATAAAGTCTAACATTTTAATACTAATTAACAAATATACATCTAAAATTCTAAAAAATTATAATATGTCCATCTAAAATTCTAACAAATTCTAACAATTTTATCTAAAATAATTTTAACATATTAAACCTATATAACTTGCAACAATTTCATCTAAAATTAATCCAAAAGCCTTCATACATATTCATATTCAAAAGCCTTCATACATATTCATACATATTCATATATATATATATATACATATTCATACATATTCATATATATATATATATATATATACATATTCATACATTATACATTTTTATATATATACATATTATTCATATATACACACATATACATACATATACATTTTAAAACATTTAAAATACGTATTATATATACATACCTGGAGGAGGCGGCGGAGGGGCGGCGGCAGTGGAGGGGCGGAGGCAGTGGCTCGTCGCGTCGGGGGCTGGGCAGGGCAGGGGCGGCGGTGGTGGTGGCTGGGCAGGGCAGGGGCGGCGGTGGGGGTGGGGGAACCGCGTCGTGAGGAAGAAATACGCGTAAGGTTAATTAGGGATTTTACTGGTCAAAGGGGGTAAATATAGTCAAAAGCTAAGACAGCGGTTAAAAACCGCTCTCTAAGTCCTCACTTAGATAGCGGTTAAAAACCGCTCTTTAAGTTTCACTTGGACAGCGGTTTTAAACCGCTCTCTAAGTCCTCACATAGATAGCGGTTTTTAACCGCTTTCTTGCACTTCCCATCTTACACAGCGGTTTTAAACCGCTCTCTAAGACTAACCCTAAGAGAGCGGTTAATAACCGCTGTCTTAGCTTTTTTTTTTTTTTTTAATATAATTATGTAAAACCGCTCTCCAAGCTTTGTTTTGGAGAGCGGTTTTTTTAATAGTTCTTCAAGTATAGCTCTCCAAGTCCAAATGTGTAGTAGTGCTTCAAAGTTTTGAGCCTTGAAAGTCAATATTGATTTGAAATTGGATACAAAATCCAAATACAAGTTAAGCGCCTGTGTGAATACACGAATTTGTGATATTAATTAATAGAGTAGTTTCTCTTGTGCATGTGGTGCATGTATGTGCACTCACTTAACAGTTGAGACTGTTTACTGAAACTTATGATTTGATTACATTGAAAAACAACTGAACTAACCACATTTTTCAGTGTAAGCTGTCTTAACTGTTGAGTGAGTGCAAGTGCAGCTGGTGCATAATTTTTGGAATTCAGCTATCTATTTTATCACTATTTTTAGTTGGCTCAAAATCCTGGATCTGTGAGTGCAGGCAAGTCCAGTCATTTAGGCCTATTCGGGAGGAGGAAGTTTTTGGCATGATTAAGAAAGTGTCGGTCAGGGCGACCGCGGGAGAGGTTATCAACTTGAGTGCGGAGATGATGTCGTTAACGAGCACACTGATCTGCAGGATGGCATTCGGTAATCGGCTTGAGGAGGGAGGGACCAGAAGAAAGAGGTTTGATGAAGTTATGACCGAATGCCAGGCCATGCTAGGAGGAATGTTTGTTTCGGATTATCTACCTTCCTTAAGTTGGGTGGATAGAGTGAGTGGGATGATTGGTAGGCTTCATAAGGTGTACAAGGAGTTGGATGAATTCTACGAGGAGTTGATACATGACCACATGAATATGACCAGACAAACCTCAGCAATTAATACCAACATTCTTGACCTTTTGATTAATCTAAAGGAACACAAATCTTGCTCCATTGATTTGACATGGGATCATGTCAAAGCTATACTTATGGTGACCAATCTTCTTCCATGCATCTCTTATTTATATAATATACATATTTTCTCTTCAATATGTCAGTTTCTAATTTCTTTCTTAATTATTTAAAGAAAAAGTATAGAGGTCATACATGAACTGGGATATTAATAGTTTCACCTAAGGTATGCGTTGTTTTCAGTATAGAGTATTAGTTGTTTTCAATAAAGAGTATTAGTTGTTTTCACTAAAAACTATTAATTGTTTATTGATAACAAACTAAAACTCTTCAATAAAAACAATTAATAATCTTATGAGAAAACAATTAATACTGAAAACAACTATAATAACTTTTAATGATTCATGTATTTACCAATTTCACTCTTATCAAAATGTAATGCAATGATTTCTTAACTTGCATGTAGTGGGCCCAAGAAAAATACTCCCTCTATTTTTTTAATACATAAACTACAAATTAAGATAATATTTTTTTTTTGCTAATATCGTATACCAAAAGTTTGTGGAAGATTATCTTTTTATACTGAAAAATTAATAGGGATAGAATGGGATATGTGGTGAAAAATAACAAAAATGACATATATTAAAAAAAATTAATATAAAAGATTAAAAGGAGATGTATTAAAAAATGAAGGAGTAATTAAGAATCAACACATAACATACCTTAAGAAACCCTTTTCAGTGTACCGATGAGTGATGAGGAACCACTTATTAAAATTATGATTTAGGAAGATTGCCTGGAGAAAAGCTATCAATTTTTTACTTTTTTCTTTTTTCCAAATATTATCATAGACGACAATTTTGAGGTCTAAGGTATCGGTATAGAGTCAAAAATTATATAATAAAAGTTCTTTATCTTCTCCATTCCCAACCGCCTAAAATTTGTGTCCTTTATCTCATTTTTCAAAATGGATATAGAGGCATTTTAGTCTTTTCATTTGCAAACTGAGTATACTGTATTTAATTTTTTTTTCAAATAAAATGATTAGTGTGCACTTTTTTTTTTTTCTACATTAACCTAACCGGTAAGAAAGACACAGTTTTATATGAGAATAATTTATAATAAACTTACTACTAAAATATTTTAAAGTATTAAATATTTAATTAAAAGTATAAAAATCACATTAAAATTATAAAAAGACAGGGTCGGTGGTATTATATTGTACTTGTTATTAATTTTATTGGCCCCAACTTTTGGTACTCCTGATGAAGTTGTTGATGCTCTTGATCAAATTTTGATATTTAAAATATTTTCATGATAAGATTATCACGAACTATTTTCACATAAAACTTACTCCCTGCGTCCCAATATTTTTTGTATACAAAAATGGGCACACATATTAATTAGAATATTGTGATTTTATGTGTATATTATTAGAATGTACATGTAAATCAATTTATTTTTTCTGTAAAGAAAGTGTGCAAATCATAATAAGACGGACAGAACAAAATCGAAAATCCAACTTCCTTCTCTTTTTATTTCCAGGATATGTTTGTTGCCGGAACAGACACGGGTGCGGCAACAGTAATCTGGACCATGACAGCCCTTATAAAAAGTCCAACAAAAATGAAGAAACTACAAAATGAAATCAGAAAATCAGTTGGAAAAAAAGGTGAAATAAATGAAGACGATCTCCCAAAACTATCCTACTTAAAAGCAGTGATTAAAGAGGGCTTAAGAATGTACCCACCAGCTCCACTCCTAATTCCTAGGGAAACACTCCAAGTTTGCAACATAAAGGGCTACACAATTCCAGCCAAAACGTTGGTCCTCGTAAATGCGTGGGCTATTGCACGAGACCCCGAGTCCTGGGAAAGTCCGAACGAGTTTAAACCGGAGAGATTCTTGAAGAGCAATGTGGATATCATCGGGCAAGATTTTGAGGTGATTCCGTTCGGAGCAGGGCGAAGGGGATGTCCCGCGATATCCATGGGACTTGCCACGGTGGAGCTCGCTATTGCTAACCTCGTTTACGCCTTCGATTGGCAGCTACCTCATGGACTGAGCAGCACTGATGATATTGATGTTCAAACTTCGCCGGGTATAGCTATGCATAAGAAGAATCCACTTTACCTTGTGCCTGTAAATGCACATCTTCATCCATCCTAGTGTAGTGTACGACGGAAAATTATTAATTTTTTTACAACAGTATTCTATGGGTGTTTGCAAAATTACAACATTATCTTTATGAATTTGTAAAATTAAGACATTATTTTTACCAATTTGCAATACTAGAACACTATCTTTCAAGTTTGATAAATTTAGACCAAATTTTATAAAATGCGGGGCCTGATGATGATGATGTGTCCTCCACTTCTGTGCTGACGTGGCAATATAAATCGGGCTTCATTGGCACAAATTTTATAAAATTTGTACTATATTTGTCAAATATAAAAGATAGTGATTTTGTTTTTCAAGTTTAAAAAAATAGTATATTAATTTTGTAAATTCAAAAAGATAATGTTTTAATTTTACAAACGCTCATAACATATGTTCTAAAAAAATTATTTCCCTTGTTTATATGTGTGTGTGACATAATGGAAACCAACGATCATTTAATTTATACTTAATGTTGCTTTACTTTTTCTTTTCTTTTTTCCAAATTTTTTAATTTGTTGACCTCCACCTACACCAATGATGTACCACCTAACCTTTCCACCAAGATATCTTGTAAAATTCTTTTGCTTGATCCAACTATAATAAGGGCATCACAAGTTAGAAAATAAAAAGTTGGTATTATAATGTATGTGAATGCAACTACTTACAATGTCCTTGGGGAGACCAATTGGCTGCCTTTATTCCACCTGATAAAATCATCTACTAAGTTTTTAAACACGTTTGCTTATGATGCCCCATAAACATTGAAGGGCCTTGAAAATGAAATATATTAGACATTGTGTTGTGAGGCACAAATTAAGGGAAGATGCACAAAGATTATATGGTCTATTCTTTGCAATGATAAGAGAACATGATGAGACAATATTTATGATGTAGAAAATGAATGTGTTAGGAAGTGAACTATACATCTTGGCTTTATCATAGTTCTATAAAACCAAGAGAAAATAACCTTCAAGTATGCATTTTGCAAGACATGACATAAATAAATTTTAAAAAAACATGGCAAAATCATTGAATTTAAAAACACTCAAAACAACTTATGCACACAATTCTAAGGAATTATAATCCGTTAAAATCTTTCTAAAACACACCCATGGCAACAGAGGCAAGAGAAGTTGGGGGAGTGAATAGAGAAATCAGGGTGGCGTGGTTTACTAGGTTTAGGTGAAGGAATGGATAGGGTTGAAAATAAAAACTAAAGTTATAATGGGCTTTGCAGTGGAGTAGTAATTTATTTTTGGGCTTTAAAAAAATTGTTATAAATTCTAAAGGGTCCGACTATATACCCCTCCATATTTATTTGATACCCCCACCCACTTAATATACCCACCATATTTTAAATAATTATTAGATACACCCCCTATAATATACCTACATTACCCTTACCTTTAATATAAATTTAGAGTTTTGATACACCCACAAAACCCCTTCCCATTCCCCACGTTCTACATTTTTCATTGCTCTTTTCTCACTTCATTCTTCTCTACCAGAAGGCGCCGCACACGCCAGAAGTTTTTTCGGTGCCACTCCTATCCGCCCAACTAATTACCTTACAGTCTACTCTCTTTGCTCTGTGTCTCGATGAAACCCGACGTTGTGTGTCGAATTTTCATCTTGGGAAGAGGACAAGAGCCTTTGTGACAATTTTTTCTTCACGAAGAAGATGAATGTGTTGTTGATTTATGTGAGTCTGATGCCCTAATATTTCAATTTGGGCAAAGTAGTAGATTTTATCGCTGAGATTTCGAAGAACAATGGTTAAAAAAAAAATTGTTGCTTAAAATTTTCGAACCTGGTTTTTCAAAAAATTGTTAGAGTTTCGAAAAGAGCTTGTTGAAAAATGACAAATATTTCGGCAAAATATTTTCGAAAATCTCAGTTTCGACAAGATTCTGCCGAAACCCTAACCACATTTCGACAAGTTTTTGCCGAAACCTCAACTATTTTTCGAAAAACCAGGTTCGAAAAATCAATGTCGGGAATTTTTTCCAAAAAGTGTAGGAATAATATTAATAGACTTATCATCGAACTTGTAAGGTTGCAGCACCACCGTAAGAAAGATAAAATGGTGGTTTTCAACGCCGGTATTGCAGCGCCGGCGCCGACTCCGACTCTTCTGTAGCTTCTTGTGTTTGGTCGTGACTCTTGGATTTCTTGGTGGGTGTATTAGGGTTTAGAGTATTTTATTTTTTGAATAATAAGGGTATGAGAGTCATTTAATAATAATAATATAATAATACATAAATTAGGTGGGGGTATCTAATAAGTATGGAGGGGTATATAGTCGGACCCAATTCTAAATAGATGATAATAAATCAGTTGTAATATGTTGTAATTGTTAAATGCTATAATTAATTCATTTTTAAAGTATTTATTTAAAGCAAAGTATTATATGAAAATAGTTCATGATAAGCTTATCATGAAACAATTTTAAAGTATCATTAATCTCATCAGGGATATCATTAGTCTGAGTTCAAAAAAATTTAAAACAATTACAATATAATACTATTGACCCAGATTAGTGATACCCCTGACATTTTTAATGATACTCCTGATGAAATTAATGATACTCTAAAACTATTTCATGTTAAGTTTATTATGAAACGTTTTCATATAAAACCTACTCTTTATTTAAATATGTATTTTTTTTACAATTATATATATATATATATATATATATATATATATATATATTCGAGCTATACGGTTTTTATAACGGTTTAACTGGTCGAACCAGTAACCCAGTGCATACTAATTATTAGAATTCGACTAATTAACGGTCTTGTAGTTGCTGCACTTCATTTGAACAAATACTAGGAATACCAATTCAAGTCGATCCATTAAAAAAATTTGCAATTAAAAGGAGCCTCTAACTCATTGCCAGCAAACTAATAATCCCACCACAAAAAATTTAAAAACCAGACATGTGAAATAACGAAGAAAATACCACAACATTATTTGTAAGATGTAACTAACATAATACTAGTGGAATTCCCCTCCTCTTTACATTGGGATAAAAAACTTATATATATATATATATATTATATTTTCATACATAACTATTTTTAACCACATATTTTGTTAGGTAGAAATTAATACAACATAATTATAGATAAATACTTACCATCAAACTGTTTCATGGATGCGGTTCCCAAACTTACAAATTATCACCCATTAATTTCTAGATATTAAAGCGGCATTCTCAAATTATAATTTGTATTACTGTAAGATAGTCTCATGCAAAACTTATTCTATTTTATAAAAAAATGAATTTTTACTATTAAATTTAAAATTAGTTGTAAATTTATTTTTATATTTAATTAATTATTCATATAATTTTGTGCCCCTCTGTATTTAACAATAACTTCCCAACCTCCACCAAGATAAAAAGGAATAATATAGTTGGTGATCGTGTTTCCAGAGCTTGAGTTAAAGTATCCATATATAACTATAAGAGAAGAGAATCAATTATGCATCACGCGGATTCTCTATAAATCTTACGGTTGTATTTGACACCGCCCTATATAGTAGCATGATATGAAAACAATACAAAGTCATGAAAATAGTTGGTGAAAATTTTGATTTATGGTGTTATGCTCGTATTTAATTTTATCGTAGTATTTTGTCATTATTGTATCAGGCACGAGACATTACGCGAATTCCCAACCCTTAAAAGAAAAATAATATTACGAGTATATATAGAGTGAAATTGATTTGTACATTGAAGGGTATTAATTATTTTCATTAAAAAAATATTAGTTATTTTCACTGAAGAGTTTTATTTTATTTTCAGTAAACGACTAAGATTATTTAGTGAAGACAATTAATATTATTCAATAAAAATAATTACTACTATTTATTGAAAATAACTAATACTCTTTAATAGTTATATATGAACCATTTTTACTCTATATTTTGTTTAATATTATTGGATGGTGGGATGTCATGCCCATTATAATTCGTGAATTTGGTCATACAGAGGGAAAAGAAATCAATAATTGAATTGATATCGGACTATCAATAGTAAGTCCAGAAAATGACTTTAAATCAATTCCTTTTTATTATCTAGAGATTTTTTTAAGGAAATCTATTAATTACTCCATCTTTCCACCAAATTTTTACCCGCTTTCCTTTTAGGCCTGTCCACCAAATTTTTACTCATTCCTCTTTTGGAAATAAACTACACCCACAAACAAATAAATGAGTCTCACAATACCCATCACAATACTCTTATTTTATCCACTTTTTCAATAAGATACCAATTTTTATTAAAAACTGTGTCCAACAGTAAATGAGTAAAATTTTCGTGGACGGAGAAAGTAAATAGAATAAACAAAAGTACAAATATAGAATAAACAAAACAATTATATATTAATATTATGACTATTTATGAATTTACAAGATGCCAAGCATAAGACAAAATATAAAGCGAAAATGGTTTATACATAAATCATTGAAAAATATTAGTTGTTTTCATTAAAAAGGTATTAGTTGTTTTCATTAGAGAGTATTAGCTTTTTAGTGAAAACAAACTAATACTTTTCAATATAAATAACTCATATTTTTCAGTAAAAATAACTAACATAACATATCCTTTAATGATTTATGTATGAATCAATTTCATTCTGTTATTCAAATGTCATATCGAAGACAATTCGTCATTTTCAACTTGCCCTAATCCAAAATTGATAGAGACACTCCCCACTGAATTTCGTCTTGAACTCTGAAAAACAAAAAAATCGTAAAATTTTGAATTTTGATACTTAATCCTGACAAAATTCAAATTGAATAAACAAAATAGCTTCAAAACACAAATGTGCAAAAGACAAAAGTCCTACGTAACACATCACATGTATATCCTGGACCATATAATGGCCTCCCATATTCACCACTCGTACCTGATGCCTTCACAGTTGATATATATGTTTTTCTCGACCATAACAAAAAAACCAAAAATGACACCAGTTCTTGTTGTTCTTCCTCTTGTTGCATCCTTGCTTTTCTTCCTGTTGTTTTCCCAGAAGCAGAAATCATCAGCCCCGGGTCCACGCGGGCTTCCGTTCATCGGAAACCTCCTCCAATTCCAGAGCGTGGCTCCCCACATCTACCTCTCTCAACTCTCCGAAAAATACGGGGCTCTGGTGTCCATGAAGCTGGGGTCGGTCCGTGTCCTGGTCGTGTCTTCATCCGAGGGTGCTAGGGAAGTGCTCAAAACGCAGGACCTCAGCTTCTGCAGTCGACCCAAAAATCTGGGGCAGCATAAGCTCTCCTACAACGGATTAGACGTCGCCTTCGCACCTTATACCGATTCTTGGAGGGAGTTGAGAAAGATCTGCGTGCTTCATCTCCTCAGCAACAGGCAAGGCTTCAACTCGTTCTGCATGCTTCTTCTTCACTGTTAAGTGTCCATTTCTTAATTCAAAAGAAATAGAGGCAGACCACTTTTACAAATTTGATCCTTTGTTTCTTAGTTCCAATCCATCCATCCGATTCATTTTAGATTATTCATTCTTTTTTTTTTTTCAAAATAGCAAAAGGTAAACTCTATCCCATTAAATTTATCCTTTAATAAAATAAAATGACTCTTTTACCCTTACTAAAAAACAATTTCATACCTACAAATACCATGACAAAAAATAATAAGCCAAAAAACAGGTAAATAAATTGGATGGAGAGAGTATTAATTTATTTCAGTTTTTTAAGTTAACTGAAATCATGTGTGCAGGCAAGTCCAATCGTTTAGGCCTACAAGGGAAGGTGAAGTGTTTAAGATGATGAGGGAGGTATCTGTGAGTGCAAGAGTGGGTGAGGTTATCAACTTGAGCACGATGATGATGTCGTTAACAAGCACGTTGATCTGTAGGGTGGCGTTTGGGAAGAGGGTTGACGAGGGAGGGGTGAAAAGAAGGAGGTTTGATGAGCTTATGATTGAGTCGCAGCTAATGCAAGGTGGGGTGTTTGTATCGGATTATTTGCCTTGGTTTGGTTGGGTGGATAAGGTAAGTGGGATGATTGGAAGGCTGGATAAGGTGTGTAAAGAGTTGGATGAATTCTACCAGGAGTTGATAGATGAGCACTTGAATATGAGTACACAAACCTCAGGAAATCCCAGCATTCTTCATCTTTTGATCCACCTAAAGGAACACAACTCTTGTTCAATTGGTTTGACATGGGATCATGTCAAAGCTATACTCATGGTCAGCAATTTTCTTCCATTTCAATTTCAATACATGGAGTTTAAATTTTTTTTGGTTAAGATAGTTAAAACTTACTTCATTTAGTCCTCTAACTTTGTACTTTGCTTATCCAATGTTGCCGTTTTTGGACATGCTTTAAGACGATTTGCCAAATGATGAAAGTTATGAGACCAAAGATTAGAAAACTATGAGTTTTGCTAAAGTTAAACGTAAATTGAGCAATATGCGAAGTTACATGACTAATATTAGTATTTTGGGACGATCGGCAAAAGCATTTTCGACTCCAATAAAACGTCACGCACTATATGTTGTTTCTTCAATATGACATTTCCTTATCTATTTTTTTAATCTTTTATTATGATGAAAGTGTGGCGAAAATACTTTCTTAACACAAGCCTTCATATGAAACTTGTTTATAAAATGAAATTAATATTATTACTTGCATTATATCATTACATTTAAAAGTTTATATCACAATATAGAATATTTTGGTATTAGTAAATGCATATAATAATTACAAGAGTCTCATTTTAGTATTTTCATGTGCGTTTACCTTATCAGTTTTTCCTGATAAAAAGGTTATTTTCTACTCTCTTTTCGTGTTTTTTTTTTAATTTATTTTATTTTTATTTTTAATTTCACATGAGTTGTACAGGATATATTTATTGCTGGAACAGACACGAGCGCAGCAGTAGTCATCTGGACCATGACAGCCCTTATGAAAAATCCAACAAAAATGAAGCAATTGCAAAATGAAATCAGAAAATCAGTTGGAAAAAAAGGTGAAGTAAATGAAGACGATCTCCCAAAACTAGCCTACTTAAAAGCAGTGATTAAAGAGACTATGAGATTGTATCCACCAGCTCCACTCCTAATTCCTAGGGAAACACTGGAAGTTTGTAACATAAAGGGCTACATAATTCCACCTAAAACTATGGTCTTCATTAATGCCTGGGCTATAGCGAGAGATCCTGAATGTTGGGAAAGCCCGAATGAGTTCAAGCCCGAGAGATTCTTGAACAGTAATGTGGATATCGTAGGACAAGATTTTCGTGTGATTCCGTTCGGAGCAGGGCGAAGGGGATGTCCTGGGATATCCATGGGACTTGCAACGGTGGAGCTCGCTCTTGCTAACCTCGTTTACTCCTTCGATTGGCAGTTGCCTCCCGAGATGAGCATAGAAGATATCGATTTTGAAACTTCACCTGGAATTACTATGCATAAGAAGAATCCACTTTGCCTTGTGCCTATAAAAACACATCTGTGTCACTTGTAAACTTGTAGCATATAATTTCTGTTTTGATTTTTCTATCTTTACCTTATAGACTTCACTTTTTCTCCTTCAAAGCAAGATTTACTTCCAAAATCCTATACATGTTTGTTTGAAGAATAATCCAAGCTAAATTTCATAAATCTACCATAATTCTTACTTATGGTACCTACACTATGTTACATTCTTTCATACTATTCATTTTTCCAATGACACGAGTCCTTTTATTTTCACAATATAATAATTCTACTATCAGTCACTTTTTCACTATATTTTTTTTTTCCAATCCTACCCTACAACATCTTATCAAACAAGCATACACAAAAGTCAAATTGACCTTTTTACAATTCTAGGATTTCTCAATCCTGATTTTCCTAAACAAGATTGTCCAAATATTCAGCCTTGATAATTAAATTATACTCTGCAGCTCTGACACTTTAAATGCAAAAAACATGAGCTTTACCCCTTCACCACCACCAGAAGCAGCGCCTCCACCGACACCGAAGATGCACCACCACCGTCGCCAATTTATCTGCAGTATTCATATGCTATGAAAAGCAAACCTTCATAGCAGAATAATAAAGACAACTTCAATTTTTTATTTTAGGATTAGAGAAAAAACAAAGAACTCACCATGAATTTAATTTATCAAAAAAGAAAATCAATCGACTTCAAGTGAAGGAAAACCTGAGAGATGGCAGAGGAAGGAGTGATGCAAGCATGAGTCCTGGCGCAAGCATAACACGCGAATCCTATCTTAAACTCAAAGTCAGCGTATCTTAAACAAGTGACACAAGCAATGAGTCTTCAAATAATTATACAAGCACGGGAAAAATCGTAGATTTTCCACCATAAAAATATATTTACATTACAGTTCCCATCAAAATTACTTCAGAACTTATTTTAGTGACTAAAAGACTAAAAATACAGCAGTATTCTACAACTTCAGGCCAGAGTGAATGGCACCAACTCCTCCAACAAGATTTTCATACTCAACCTTCTGAAAACCAGCCTGTACAATCATACTGGCAAATTTCTCCTGCAGTTGCAAATAACATCCAAAAATTTAAGATTAAGAACACTCACACTGTTAATTCACAACATCGTTCCACTAGTAATCATGTGGAAAAGGTTTGAAGACCCTTTTAGCAATGACATGAATGATTGAGGCTCTGATAAGTGATCAACAGATGTTCAATGCAGGCATGGACATCCGTCAAGATCATTAAACACACACACACACATACACATAGAGAGAGAGAGAGGGTAGTGATAGCACAATAAGTCATGCCTCACTACATGCACAGAGCATCAATAAGCAAAAACTAAGGCAAAACGAGAGAGAGAGAGAGAGAGAGAGACATGCACAGAGCATCAATAAGCAAATACTAAGGCAAAACGAGAGAGAGAGAGAGAGAGAGAGAGAGAGAGACATGCACAGAGCATCAATAAGCAAATACTAAGGCAAAACGAGAGAGAGAGAGAGCGGGGGGGGGGGGGGGGGGGGGGGGGGGTATTAAAAGGAATTAGAGTTTGAACAAGGAACAATTATAAGCTTCAAAAAGAATTTTTTGAAGATGATATGAATTAGTTAGAAAGTTTTGCATTTTCATGGCAAATTGGGAATATAGAATTCGCAAATTAACGGTCAAAAGACCATTAATAGATTCACTTCTGTACTAATTTGCATATCAAGAGTCTAGGTATATAAAGGAAGAATGAATAGATTCACTTCTGTTAACTAATTTGACACTTATGTTTCAAAGAAGAAAACCTAAAAACATTAGCCATCCATTTACACTAATGCAGAAGTATTCCATGACTGTCACAGTGGCAGAGGGTATTAAACAAGTTTTGATAAATCTGCAAAAGCATGCATTGCACCTGTGAAGGAAAACGACGAACGCTCTCAGCAAAATTCTCATAAGATTTACGATCATGTGCAACAAATTCACCTAGTCGAGGAATGGCTGAAAATGAATAATAATCATACCTGAGATATAAACATTGTACACTAAGTATCAAAGGATATATTAAAAAATAGAAACACGTAATCTTAAAAAAACAATAGAACAGATATAATATAAAACTATATGTTTAATCCTATACAGTTCCTACTTCTCTCAGTAGTTCAGAAGTAGAGGCAACATAAGAAAGAATCATAAAATCCAGTAATTTTCATTAACCTAAAAAAACTCATCAGAATAGAATAAGGGTGCACTTGGTTCATAATTCTTCAATAGGACTGGTAATGGGATGGGTACAAGGTAATGGTGGTTAATGAAAATAAAAGATGACTAATTCACCTTCATCATACTGCGCATTACCCCATTTTGATTAACTACCTCACCCCCATAATCATTTCACTATACATCAAACCACACCATTTTTTATCCCCACTTATACAAGATTATAACAAAGCATTGACAATGTAATTATCAATCTCATTGTAATTCCCTATTCAAGGATTCTCATTATCATTCCATTTGAAATTTTTGAACAAGCGTTCCCTAGAAGTAACAAATAAATCACATTGCGGCCAGGAAACTTGACATATCTGCATGTAACATACAGTCCTCTCTCCAAAATAAACATATTCATGAGAATCCTCAAAATGATGGATACATTTTAGTCATTAATGGATCTTAAAAGAATTTAAAATTAATTGTGCACCAAAAGAGTGCATGCTTGTTGTGTACAGACTATTGAGCATCGGAGCATGAGAGGACTATACTAAGGTATATTGACAAAACTTAGTACTTACAACTCTTTAAATATTGGAAGTTCCACATGGCTAAATTCAAGGCAAAGAAATCTTCCTCCTCTTTTAAGCACCCTTCCAAAGACAACAAAGACGAGTTAGAAAATTACAAAAAATAAAGTACAAAAAAAGGGGAAAAATATTTGTGGGGGAATTAAATAGGAAGACTATACGTAAAATTGAACATGGGCCTGCTACGTCAAAACTAGATTCATGAGATCAACAATAAAAAATAAAAAAAAACCAGCAGATTCGACCACGCTTCCAACTCCAAATTAATTAGATGCACAATTAAAAAAATACTTAAGAGAAGAATCAATTAGAATGGTCGGATCAATAACCGATGGTGCCCTGAAAATACAAAATCATGTAGCAAAGATCAGAAAGCTAACCTGTAAGCTTCTTCAAGTGCTTTTTCTATATGTGTCACATTCCTTATTCCAAATGCAATTGTATAACCATCCATCGAATCATCTATAAAATTTAATGCTTCAGCATCTCCTTGTCCCCAAACAAGAGCTTTATGTGTATTAATACCTGAATGAATTAAAGATAAATCTCTTCTTCAGAAAATAAATGACAACTTCTTGAGACATTTTATTAGAGACCAAATATAGATTTAGTGACTTACCTCTCTCTTGGGCCCTCCATTTTCCAACATTCAACATATTGGTGTTAATATCATAAACAAAAATTTGAGTTTCACTAATTACACTATCATAACTTTTGTCTCTCACGGCTCTATATGTGGGTTTATATATGCTTTCCAGGATTCTGAAAGCGACATCCCCTGTAAAATTAGAGAAACTCCTCATCAAGCAAATAAAATGACATCAGATATTAATTAACAAAAGAAACAAACTTTAAGAATTGTAAACACCCGTTACAAAAAATAGGAGGTTAGGAAAAAGAAAAAAAAAACTGCCGCTGACTTTTCAAGTTTTAAAAGAAACCGTAACAGCTCTCTAAATTCATTATTTCAGCAGTTTCTTTTGGGGCATAAATGCCCACTACTTGAGATTTTCATACACATTCTAAACCTTAAGTATTTTTCACAATCACCTATGAGCAAAAACCAAATTTCAATTTGTCTTCCTGCAAAGAAACTCCCTTTCTGCTCAGAAACTCACGGCGACGGTAATTTCGAGGGCTAGTTCGTACGAGGCTTCTACGTAACACATCTCGCGTTCTTTTGAGGTGGGGTTTTATTGCTTTATTCTCTACAGTGGTTAGTAGAGCTCTTTTGCATGTGTTATTCGGTGTTTTATGTTTTAAGTAAATGCTTATGTTATCTACTATGTGAATTGTTTTCCAATGTTATGCAAATGATGAAGTTATTATGACAAAGTTACTAATAGCCAGGGGCCCTATTTGTGGTCAGGGACCGACGGATCTTCGGGTGAATCCCGCCGTGCTCGGCAAAGTCTAATAGCCAGGGGCCCTATTTGTGGTCCGGGACCGACGGGTCTTCGGGTTTAACCCGCCGTGCTCCAATGTTCTATGGCAATGTTCAATGGCAAAGTATTATGACAATGTTCAATGGAAAAATATTATGACAATGTTCAATGGCAATGTTCAATGGCAAAGTATTATGACAATGTTCAATCGCAATGTTCAATGGCAAAGTATTATGACAATGTTCAGTGGCAATGTTCAATGGCAAAGTATTATGACAATGTTCAATGGCAAAGTATTATGACAATGTTCACTGGCAAAGTTCTATGGCAATGTTCAAAGGCAAAGTATTATGGCAATATATATGTGTAAATGTGAAAGTAATTTACAAGTGATTACTTAATTATTTATTTCTAACATTAACTCTGAATAACGTGACCCCACTGAGTATGCATGCATGCTCACCCCCAATATTTTTCCCCCTTTCAGGTTGAGGAGTTGGAGAGCGAGGAGTGGTGATGGGAGACGAAACTTAAATTAAATTACTCAAGTTTAAAGTTGACTAAGTTTCTACTATCTTTAAGTACTTAGACTTACTCTTTATTTTCTTCAGTCTTACGAACTACGTGCGTTATCACATCTTACTTTAAAAGTATTTTATTCAAATTTGAAAGCCGTTGCTGGTTACCGTTAGAGTGGTTTTTAAATTATAGTTATTTTTCTTCACCGTTATGCATTTAAATTTCAAATTTTAGTTGCGCCCAAGTTAGTTAATATAACTACTTTTTAGGATATTCTTTTCATGAAAACTAGGGTGTGACAAGAATCTAGATTTCACTTCCCTAAAATACTATGTGATAAGAGAAAACAATTTAACCCCAAGGACAGGAATAAATAGCATTATTACTCAATGGGTAACATGATACTGAACATGATGATAAAACCTTACTACGTAGCTTATGCATCCAGAACATCAATGACTAAGCAACATGCACAAATTAGTTGATGTTGAAGATTCTAAGGAGGGTGATACATTTGACATATACATAGGTTGACACTTCTGGAATAATTCAAAACTTGTCCAAATGAAGTGTAAACTTCATGCAACACAAATCAACTGTCTTGTGAGGAATATCAAAATGTAGGCACACGACTTCTATAATCTCTCTAGTGCCTTGTAGTAAATGCAATTTGCAATAGACCAAGCAATGCATTGGTGCCCAAGATTGGGAAAACAAATCTTTACGTAGTCTCTTGAGAGTAATATAATATTCTGAAAGAAATATGTTCAAGGCAGAATTGTAGAAAATGTGGGGAGAGTAAAAGTTACTGGATAATTTATTGAACAAATATAACGACATAGTTGTGTCTTGTAGAAAGTAAAGTCTGGCTAACTCATTTCAACACTAACATTAATTATATACGTGTCCTTTCATAAAGAGTAAAAATGAGTATTTTGGACTGTTATTGCATTTAGTAATGACTAATGTTTAGTGAATATTCAAATTACGACAATATTTAAAAGATTCAGCGATGGCTGTGCAGTAAATGAAAACATTACGTGGGATATTTATAAAAAAATCATTCAAAAAATACACTAATAAGTAATAACCAATTGTCATCCTGAATATCATACATACTCATCAAAAAAGTTATTACCACACTCATAGATCACCTGTTCCACCAGCCACATCGAGATGCTTCATCCCCGGAAATGGATGCAACTTGGAAACAAGCCTACGATGTTGACAAATAGAAGTAACCCAATTAACTTTACACACATAAATTAGATAGAATAACTATACCCCATCATCCAATAACCAAAAGGCACAAACAACTTGCTTCAGAAAAAGGGAACAAAAATGAAATACAGACCTGTCTTTCCATGATCTTTGCATACCCCCACTGATCAAATCATTCATGCGTTCATATTTCGATGCAATTCTAGAGAACACCTTGCCAATCTTTCGACTCTTATCGTCATCCCTTACTTCTCTAAAACCTAGAAGGAAATTTTTTAAGGGAAACAAAAAAAGTATACCAAAACGGTTAATTGATCGAAAAATGAAAACTAACCCGAAGTGGCGGCGTGCAAATGCGCCGTGTTACGCAGTGGCAACAGCAAATTGTTGTTCCTCAAGCCGCGATAAATTGGTCTCACCGCCATTAAAAAGGCAAAGGGCGATCACTGCTTTCAATCCCAGAATATTCAGAGAAAATAAATGAATTCGATTTTGCAAAGAAGGTGATGGAGACACCACAGAGCGGTAGAGGATGATGCAATGCAAAGGGGAAATTTTGGGGATTTTCATAAAATGTACTAGTGAAAGTGAAACCTTCCCTAATAAAAAAGTGTCCGAAATTATTTTGAAAAAAAAAAAGTATCCCATCTGTTCCAAAGTTATTTTTTATATTACTAAAATAAATCGTCACATATTCAATTTTTACATTCATTTCTTGACAAAAAATAATAATATTTTTTAATATTACATTCTACATAAAGTCATAACCAACAGCATTTACTTTATCATTTTAAATATTAATAAACAACATTTTTTTAAAAACATGTTCAAACAGTAAAGTAGAAAACGACTATAAGACGAGGGGAATAATACTCATGATTTGAAATTTAAAACAATAAATTAAAAAAAAAAAAATCCGAGAAGCCAAAAAGCATAGTCTTTCAGAGCTGCTACCTCCCTCTAAAAAAAATAGTCTTCTTTTTTTCACCCTCAACAGAAAAAAAAAATAGTCTTTTGTATACGTGGTTTAATGCAATATGTTAAAGGGTATTATAAAATATTTTGAAGTCCATTTTTTAATTACATGGTATTATAGGAGAACTATTTTGTAGTGAACCAATCATCACTATTACTAGATTTTTTTTTTTTTTTGCCCGAGGGCGAGGGCTTCGCCTTCTGCTACAAGGAGTTTATATTTTTTATCAAGTAAGAAGATTGAGTAGAGAGGGAGAATCGGAAAGAAAGAATTAAGAGAGAGAGAAAGAGAGGGTTGAGAAGCCAAGAGGAAAAGGATGAGAATTGTATTCGGAAGTTTTCTTAGAACATTTGTCATTTGTTCAAGAAAACGATTAGAATATTATTCAAGTTTAAAGTGGTGAAAAGATCTATTCCCTCTCCTTTGTTTCATGATGCCTTATTTAACCTTTACAACTAAACACACGGGCCTCTAATACACAAGCCCAAAACTTATTAGATAAAATGTAACCAAACAAGCCCATCATAGTAGAATTAAATTGCAAAATATAAATTGTTAGTTCAACTCTAAATGACTTGAATTGTTTGAGTATTAATATTTCAAACCTTTCTACGTAACTCGATGACATATTCTCGAATTTACTATCTCATTGATTGCTACCCTCTTGCTAACTGTTATCAACGAACACTCAACTCTTACCAACTTATGAGTAATCTAATCACAATTATTTCCAATTTATCAGGAGTTCAAATGTAAACTCAAACAAGTCACTAGGAGAAAAACTTGCCTGCTATGCTTTATGTGCAGTGCACTAAACAAGAACATTTACTTGGATCACGAGTGAAGGAGGTCAAATGCAAGTACCAGCATCGTTTCTACAAGACATCAGGCAAAAACAAAACTGAAAATGCTAGCACAAGTGATATCTCCCACCTAATATATATTTCCCCATTACTAAATTCTAACCCTCACAAATCAAAAGGGATGCACTACATCACTATATCCAACTGCAGCATAACTACGAGATACCCATCATGAAATCAAGTTATCTGAACCAAACAATCGGGGCGTTAGCGTTCTGGGGAGGCTGTGGAATAAGACAGTGCTGTTGCTGTTGCTGCCATTGGTTGAAGCCTTCAGTAAAACTCATTCCATCACTTACATTTACATTCCCTTGCTCCATCATCTCGGTACCATCTTCGATGTCCATTCTTGACTCTTCCATTTCTTCCTCTTCCATCATCTCAATACTATTAATTTGAGAAGAGAATCCAGATGCCGTTTCTGATGCAGAACAGTTCTGTGATGGAACCCATGGAACAACAGCTAGGCACCCATTACTTGAGCTATTCTTCACTGCCTCATCACCAGCTGATCTCCAAGAGTTTGTTTCACTTGACCACAAAAGATGATCTACATAGCATAAACAAAATGGTTAGTTGGATTCGGAACTTCTGCTTTAGGCTCTTAATAATTTATTATTACTAGGATTTGGCATATTCTACTATCAAACAACTAAAGATTTGAAAGGAGGGGTGGGGGTTTCAAATTCTCCAATGGCAATCATTATCTATGATTGACATGTTTGATTAACAGAAATGAGTGAATTATTAACTAGAATTGGCGCCTATTGACATAAACAAGAAGTACCAATAGGAATGAACCCCTCTCATTCACATTTCCTCCATCATATCATACCCACAAAATAAGCAATAGAGAATTATCCTGCATCCCAAACTCACTTCATCATAATATATATATACACAAAACCCACTCTCAGTTAATAATCACTGATAAGAAACAGAGAGTTCTCAAAAGATGTTATGTAAACTCAGCTTAACAGCCAATGCAAAAGTCACTCTTACATTAAAGAAACAACACAACTTAAATCAACAAGGAAGATGAAATAGGTTTACTGCGAAATGCTACACTAGCAAAAGCATTTCAGGGCTTATGGAATCATTATTGCATCAATATCAACTGAGTAGGAATTCATATCAGATAAACATCCTCAATGTCAGAAAACATGATCATAACTACACTTGGAAAAACAAAGAAGCCAGCCCACATTGGAAGTGAAACAAAAAACAATTTAGATGGATGAATACTCACTTTTCTTCAACCCAGCAATAAGCTCAGGGCTCATAGACACAGAGAAATTAGAAGGGGCATGCACCAGTGGAGAGTTTTCGACGGGCTTAAATAGCACAATCGCTCTCTCCTCATTGCTAAGCTCATCAGGCAATTCCTCAATCTTAATTCCTCCAGATGGATTACAATCAAACCTCTGTTCATGAAGAAAGGAGTCGTCGAAAACTGGCAGAATTTCACAGTCTTCCTCCTCTATTATAGGAGGCAAATCAGCATCCTGAACCAGTACATTAAAAAATACTCAGAATTAGGGAACGTACTCAACGATACTCCACAATATTGTGCAATTCAACTGATAGCACCATAGATAAGAAGTAATAAGATCTTACCAGGCGTCGGATTTTTCTGGCGGGAGAAGAGAGGGAAAATTCCGAAAAATCATCGTTGACGTTTTCTAGGTCCTTCCTTTTCAATTTCGACGGGAAATGACTCTCCATAAACTCCCGATTCTCTATTTCTTCACACCCCAAAACAAAACAAAACAAAAAACCCTAGAGCTAGGGCAACACTGATAATCAGGTGTAAAAGGGGGGTGGGGTGGGGGGGGGGGGGGGGAATCGGTAATACAGAGCGGCGATTAGAGAGGGGGAAATTGAATATTTGAAGGAAAAAAAAATGCAGTGGAATTTGGTTGGGTGAGATGCAGATGCATTCGGAGGGTTGAAGAAGAAGTTAGTTTAAAAAGGGCGAGTCTGCGTGTTCTTGCGCAATCTTTCGCGATTTCTCCAGAATCTGGTGTAGACCCCACTTCCCAAATGTATAATTTTTGTTTTTGATTTCCTCATTATTCTAAAAATATATATATATATATTATACATCATTCATTCCCTTGTATGGAATAACACAATTTTTAATTTAAAAAAATTATATATCTACAATATCTAAAAGTGGCTAACACGTGAGAAACATTTTCGGACAGTTTTACCCTTTCCCACTTTTATCATCTGCGGATTAATCCTTGATAAACGCCTTATGCAGATTAATAAATCCTTGCGCAACGTTTAATAATAACTTTTAAAATTCCAAAACGTTCCCCCTATTTACCTGTTACACCCCAAACCGTCTTCCGTCTTCCCCCACTTCTGTTCCATCTTTGCATTATAAATTATAATGTCCTGCATTTTATGATCTGGCTCCGGTCTTCTCGATGTCAACCGATGGTGGTTCTTAATTTTCTCAAGCAAATGCCCTCGAAGGGCGGCATCTACGGAGGTAATGGCTGATCGATGTGCAATTGGTGATGCCGTAACTGACTAGATTTTAGATCGGCCCGGTAAGTAATTTTATATCTGGTTCCATAGATTGAGTTTTAGGTCTTAATTCTTTATATTTTCATTTGTGCTTAAGTAGACTGGAAGAAATGTTGAAGCTTGAAAGTAGGTGTTTACTATTTATTGTGCTCTAATACACTTGCAGGTAATTTCTTTATTTTAAATTTAATCACGTTTGCCCATGTTGTAAGATGAGAAATGGGTTGTTGAGGTCATTTAAATTTGATTGGTATGCTATAGCCACTAATGGAGAAACAGTGACTTGATTATAGAATTTTTCCAAATAGTTTGATTTTTTTTCCTATAGGTGTCCATGATGCAGTCACCCAAATACTTGGGGAAAATAACCCTTTCACTATAAAAGAGTGTGTATAAGAGTCGGACAAACTAAACATAGAACATTGAAAAGAGGTCTTTGAGAAACACATGTTATATGGTGTTAACTTTATTGATTCCTTCTTCCGATAATATCACAGTTATGCACTTTATTTTTTTATTTTCTGTATGCAGACTGTTAGTAAGGATAGCTGCTGAAAATGATAAGTTTTGGTGTTGAATTGGTTTTAAGTTTCAAAGAATGAGAACTTGGAACATCTTGCAATAATTATTATTTTTTGTTATTTAGATTTGTCATTTAATTAACTCTTGCATCCTACAAAGGCAATTGAAAATGTTTCTCACATGTTAGCCACTTTTAATATATTGTAGATTGTAGATTTATCCATCTGAATTTTTTCGCAGGAATACAGGTTCATGATCATAAGAAATTACAATCTTCATTGCTCAACGACCCTTGCGATGGAACTAAGTAATAAACACCCCCTTTATTGTGTATGTTTATATTCACAAATAATTATAGCATATATATTGCGTTTATTTCCGTATTCTGGATTGACTTCATGCGTGATTTTCTAGAGAAATATTCCAAAAATTTACCTCAATGTATTGAGAACTCTCTTATTATCTTTTTTTTTTTCTTTCTAAATATTTGTTCTAAGTGGCTTAGGTTTCTCAGTTGGTCCTGATATAAGTATTGAAGTAAAAGAGACATTTTTCATCTTTCTAATATTTGTTATAAGTGGCTTAGGTTTCTCAGTTGGTTTGAAGTAAAAGGGACATTTTTCATGTATAAAATTACTGGAGTGAGTGTAAATGACTTTTTGAATATTATTTTGTTTGAACATCTTTGGTTCAAGATTTCTTCCATTAATTAGCTTAAACAGGAACAACTTGGATTCATTTTCTGCATTTTGATGCAAATCTCTAATCGATAAGGTACCCCTGGAGTTCTTGATTGTTCCTATTCTTCATTCATTATGTAAATAATGACTCATACATGATCATAATTTTTTTGCATTAAAAATTTGAACCACTAACAATTCACTATAATTTTTTCTTTAATCATCTTCCCAAATAACCTGATTATCTCTATCATCCTCCACTTCTGTATGTTGTCCTTTTATATTCCCTGGGATGAGTTAAAGCCTTAGGATACGTTTGCTTGGTTGGGTAAGGAGGGATTGATACTTTAATATCATTTATCATGTATCTGATTCATGCGACACTGGTCCGGGATAAGTGGTCATAGGGATAATTGACACATGGAGAGGGTTGAACTAATTGTCTCATTAACAAAGAATAATTATTTATCAATTCTGTCAAAGAAAATGAGTCCTTAGTCTAAAGTAATCTTTATGTTGTATTATTTAGCAATAAAATTTTCATTCTCTATCATTCCAGTTACATTTTTTTCCTTCACTTTACATCCATTTTTTTTTTAATTCTTCCATATTTTCCCTTACATACTTGGTTAGTGATCAATATTGTAGCTCTCTAGAATACAAAGGAACCAAAACATAAAGAATTTGGTCACTATGAGCACTCGCTCTTCTCAGCCATTAATATTTTTGCTATAATTTTTAATGCAAAAAAATTATGATCATGTATGACCAAAACATAAGGTATGTGCTTAAGTTAAAGTTAATTGCCTATTACAATTATCCAAGCTCCTCTCTACTTCTTTCCTTCTCTTTCAAAATGTTTGATAAATAGTGTGGCTTTATATACAATGTTTGCAATTGATTTATGTTATTTTATCTTTAAGATACTGCCTTCTGAAGCTCAAATTTACCATGGATTGATAATGACCCTTGGATTGTTAAGCTTGGGCCTTCTTACAGATATGTTGCTGTTGCAGTCACTGTACTAGGATACCATTGTTGGTGAACGAATCTAATCGTAAGGATTAGTGGCTGTTTTAATCCGTTTTTACGTCACCAATCAATAACGTGTGATTGATTACCACCGTAAATGGTAAATCGGGGTATGAATTTATCGAATTTGTAAATTCGGTAGTCGAAATTGGACTTATTTCGTGTATGTGTAGGTTTGGGTGTATTTGTGTGTGTTTTGGGAGTGATTATAAATTTGAACCTGTATTTCACAGCTGGAGAACAACTATTTATAGAGACTAGCAAGCATGAGGTGTCCAAGACTCTTGGTCTCCCTAGCCTGCATGCTTGACATGTGTCCCTTTGATCTTATCTAAGCTGAATCTTAGTTACAAAGTCTTCTTTGGTCTTATCTCGGACTCATTGTTGTTCGCCTAGGTCGGCTTGATTGATCTTGTTGATTCTCCAACTGAAAGTTGTTCGCCTCTTGAGGTTGTACTTTGGAAGTTGCTCGCCTTATGGCTTTGTTCAGCTTGGCTTTGGGATCTTTGTCCTTTGTTCACTTGTACACACCTCCTTGGCTGTTTGTTATATCATAGTTTGACCAAGTTGTTCGTCATTGATGACTTCACAGTTGGCTCATTCTTGGTCTCGGGTCTTAATACCTGTTCGCCCATTAGTTGTTCGTCGGGGGAGTTGTTCGTCACTTTATACACCTCTCAGATTGGTAGATGCACCCCAATGTTGACTATCTTTGTTTAAGCCCGTAACTCTTGTTCGCTTCATGCTGGATGATGTTCGCCTATCAACAATTGCCCCCTATCCTGACTAGATGTTGCATCAGACGAGCAACTTTGTGGCGAGCAACTGTAGTTAGGATATTGTTCTGGTCAAGACTTGGACGAACATCATCTTTGTGACGAGCAACATCGGGATAACCGTTTCGTCTTCCCATGATCTGGGGAGATCACGAAGATGACGCCAGCGCAATGATTGCGCGCCGTTCACGCGCGAACAACCCCGAGGCCACGCGCCCCTATAATTGTTTATAGGTCCTTCAACTTGTGGGTTAGCTCGGAGTTAACCCCGTTTTCTCTCCATTCGGCCCCTGAGTTTTCGAGAAATTATATCTGGGACCCCGTTTTTGCTTGGGGTATAAATAGTGGGAAAACTGAAATTTTTCCCACTTTTCCCCCTCTTGCTACAGTGCTCCGGCGATTTCTACTTTCCTCCGGCGATTCCAAGCTTTCCGACGTCCGTCCTTCAGCGTTTGGCTTCAAATTTCAACTCCCAGGTAGTTACTCTTCTTCTCCTATCTTCTTCTTTACTTTTTCTCTCGAAAACGCCATCGCCGCCGTGTGGGTTCGAGCACCACCGTCTTCTCCGGGATAGCGCCGCCGTCTGCAACTCTTTCTACCGCCGCTTGGATTTTTCTTCCTCTTCTATGTCTTCGCACTCGAGCAATAAGAGTGAGGAGACCTTAGACCCACTTTTTCCAGTTGCGGTCCCCGTCGATCAACCTCCCTTCGAGATTTCTTCGGCGTCGGATTTTCACGTGGATTCAGTTGTTCGCTCTGTGGAGGACACCGGTGTGGGCCCATCTGGGAGAGAACTAACAGTTGCGGCGAACAACAATCGGGACGAAAGCTCTTCGTCTTCTGCCGAATCTGAAGATCCAGACCTTAACGAACTCACTCGCGAGTTTTTGGAGGGTATCAATTTTCCATCCCCAAAGATGCGGGAAAGCGAGATCCCAGCTGGGGTTGCTCGACTATTCGAATGGTGAACATATGCTGAAAGGTATGCGAACAGCTTTCCCCGTCCCCAGAGGGAAATAATGGATAAGGTGAAAACTGAGTACCAGGCGAGCAAGATAAAAAGTGTTGTTTGCGAAGATGAACTGGACTCTATCCGGAAGGACTACAAAATCCCATACGATATTCACCTGTGGGCCCCCCGGAGAAAGGAAAGAGCTGATCGCCCACCCCCCGGATGCACGGCGATCAACCTTCACACCTTGATTGCCGGATTAAAGCTGCCTCTTCCACCCGTTGTTGGTCGATTCCTGGAGGCGACCAACTTGGCCATCACCCAAATTACTCCAATTGGGTGGATGAACCTTCTAGGCTCTATGTGCATGTTCGCCTTGGAGGGGTATGTTGATCGGATCACTGCGGAAGAGATCAACTACTTGATGACAATTACAAGTTGCCCCTTAGGAGAAGAAGGCTATCATTATCTCAAGGCAAGAACTGGGTTGAAAATGGTGGAAGAGGTGCCGAACAAGATTCGTGACTGGAAGCAACACTTCTTCTGGATTGGGGGTGATTGGCGAGCATCTTCTGGTCCACACGGCGGCCCTGGACGAATAAATTCTCCAGCAGCCTATGGAAAACTGAAACGTAAGTTTGTTTCTTGCTCGCCTTTGGGCTAAGTAGTTCTAATTTAACTTTTCTTGTTTGTTCGCAGGCCCTCGTCTACCCAAGTGGGATTCGAAAGAGGAGGAGTTGAGCTCCGAGTTTCTGTTTACCTCGTGCTTGGTTGGCCTCCGAAATAGGGCAGATAGGACTATTGACTATCTTTGCCGAGCAAGGTGTCAAAGAGCTGCTCGCCTCTTGACTTACCCTCACCACCTGGAGGCTCAAGCTGAGGTGCCCCCAGGTATGAAAATTTCTAACTCCCGGTTCAAACTTTGTTCGTCATTATCTTGTTTAACTTGCTCGCCTAATTTCTTTTTCTTTTTTTTTTTAGCCGAGCAAGTAACAGTTGCCATTCCCCCAAGTTACGCTCTCCTTGAGCAAAGGGTCCTTGAAATGGGGCCACCAAAAGGGAAGAAAAGGAGAGGTGACCCTCCTCAAGCGGTGCTCGCCATGTCGAACAAGCCTGAGGGGGCTAGAGTTCCGAGACAGGCTGCCCCCCCAGTCCAAATCCGGTCCCCTCCCGTTTCCCCTCCTCATGGGGGGAAACGTTTAAAGAAAGCTGACGGGACTCCCTTGTCCCACGATGTCCCTGGCAAGGGGAAGGAGAAAGTGGGTCACAGTCATCCTCGTCCAGAGGGGGATGCTGTTCGTCGCTCTACTGAGCCTGTGGAAAGAACAGGCAAGGCGAGCAAGGATTCTACCTCTGGTCGCGGCCCTGAGGATCTCACCCATCTGGGTTGGGATAAGCGTAAATTCAAGGAGTAAGTCCACATTAGCTTCTGCCGAACAAGTTCCATCATCATATTTTATTATTCTTCTAAGTATCCTTTCCTTTCTCGTTCGCAGATATCGTGCTGACGATTATCCTGGTCGAGCAAGTGTTGTACATCAGTACGCTTGCTCGAAAACTCCCGTTAACATAAGGGAGATTCCTGGCGAGCATGTTCGCAAGGCGACGGAGTTGGTCGCCCGAGCCTGGACGCGTCCCTTGGACAAAGCCATCCTCCAACAGGGGCAAATGGACAATCTCCACCTCTCAATGATGCTCGTCGCCAACGGCCTCGTTACTGCCCAAAGGGCAATTGCCCAAGTTGCCGAGCAAGAAGAGTCTGCTCGCCTTTATGCGAATACTGCTCGGCAGCTTACTGAAGAAAAGGATGGCCTGGTCGGCCAATACGAGGCTAAAATTGCTCGCCTCAACAACCAGATCAATGTTTACATTGATGTTGAGCACAAGCGCCTTGAAGAGATTCAAGTCTTGTCCAAAGAGCTGAAGGACAAAGAGGCCCTGCTTGGGGACAAGGAGGTTTTGCTCGGTGAGGGGGAGAAGAAATTGACTGCGGCTGAACAAAGAATTGTTGAGCTTGAGGCGGAGAATGCTCGTCTCCGGGAGGCAGAAGCCAACCTCTTCACCCGCGAGCAACTTGAAGAGGAGGTTCAAGCTCGCACCGGCCCCATCTCCAACCTTGGATATATTTGTGCCTACCCGGATAGCATCCGCACGGCTGATGCCTATGATTACAAGGACATGGTGGAGGAGATGAGCAAGGATTTGAACGAGTTCCTTGAGAACTATCCTCCGCCAAACAACGTTAAAATCCAGTTGGCGGACTTGGCTGTGCTAGGGGTTAAACTTGATAAACTTGACCCCAGTATCACCATCACTCATCCTCCACCAATTGTTGATGATGGTGAGCAGGGAGATGAGCCGGCTGCCGCAGGTGAGCAGAATGCCGAAGAGATTGAGCGGAAGGCTGCGGAGGACTTGGCCAAAGATTTGATTGTTGACCCTCCTGCCGAGCAAACTCAAGATCCTCCTCCAGCCGTGCAGCAATAGGCCTTAGACTTGGCTCTTTTCTTTGTAATAGTTGTTCGCCTCTTTTTTGTAGTACTTGTTGAGATGTACGGCATTCCAGGAGTATGAGGCCGGCTTGCCTTCCATATCTTCGAGATCGTATACGCCATTTACGAATTTTTCCGTTATAGCCTTCCTTGATCCATTCCATTTGCTTGATTCACTTCATTCGCCATACTTGCCCCCAAGATAATTGTTCGCCCATTTATTGATAGTACTTCTTGAGATGTACGGCATTCCAGGAGTATGAGGCCGGCTTGCCTTCCATATCTTCGAGATCGTATACGCCATTTACGAATTTTTCCGTTATACGATATGGGCCCTCCCAAGCTGGTCCCAGTACTCCTGAAGGTTGGGCGAGCAGTTTTCTTAGAACCAAATCTCCAACTCTGAATTCCCGGACTTTTACACGGGAATTATAATAACGTTCCGCTCTTTGCTTGTATGTTGCATTTTTTAACTCAGCATTGAGTCTTTTTTCTTCGAGTAAATCCATTTCAGCACTCAGAGCAGAATTATTTGCTTGTTCATCAAAGTTGGTCGTCCTAATCGTACTGGTCCTTAACTCAATAGATATTACTGCTTCTGTTCCGAAAGCCATAGCAAAGGGTGTTTCTCCGGTGCTAGACCTGGGAGAAACTCTGTATGCCCACAAGACTTCCGGGAGTTCGATAGACCAACCACTTTTGCTCTCCGCCAGTCTTACTTTTAATGTGTGCTTGATTATCTTGTTCACAGCTTCAACTTGTCCGTTTGACTGGGGATGATAAGGTGTGGAGTAATGCTTTCTGATCCCCCACTTCGCACAGAATTCTCTCAACTCTTGTCCATCAAACTGTGGACCATTGTCTGTCACAATTGCCTGTGGAACTCCGAAACGACAGACAATGTTCTTCCAAATAAAGTTGATCATCTTCTGCTGCGTGATGTTCACCATGGCCTCTGCTTCTGCCCATTTAGTGTAATAATCGACTGCCACAACGGCAAATCGAACATTTCCTACTCCAGCCGGGAAAGGACCAATGATGTCCATCCCCCATTTTGCAAAAGGCCATGGGCTGTATACTGACACGAGCTCCTGGGCCGGGGTATGAATATTCGGGGCAAAAATCTGACACTGATGGCAAGTTTTTGCTTTCTTGATCGCATCCTGACGTAATGTCGGCCAATAATACCCTTGCCTGATGGTTTTGTACGCCAAGGCTTGCCCCCCAGTGTGATTTCCACATACTCCGGCGTGAATTTCTTCGAGTACTGCTTGCCCTTGCTCCCTAGGCAAACACTTGAGAAGTGGGACTGATATTCCCCTTTTGAAGAGTTGCTCGCCCACCAGAGTATATCTGGCGGCTCGCTTTACTAGCTTGACAGCTTCAAAAGGATTGTTTGGTTTTTCCCCACTTTTCAAGTATTTGACTATACTTGTTCTCCAGTCTTCTTCACTGGTTTGATCGTCGAGTTGGTTGACATTATAGCTTACTGTTGATGGATCTTTCATCTTTGTAACTATAATATCTGCCAACTCTACTGGGCCTTCACTTGTTGCTAGTCGAGCAAGCGCATCTGCCTGGGTGTTGCTCGTCCTTGGAATTTGTTGTATGAAAACTTGCTGCAACATGGACATTAGGTGAGCAACAATCCGTTGATACTCGATCATGTGATCATCCTTTGCCTCGTATTCACCTCGGACTTGGTTCACGATCAATTGTGAATCGCCAAATATTTGCAAGCGTCTGACACCAACTGCGAGAGATAGGTAGAGACCAGCAATAAGAGCTTCATACTCAGCTTCGTTGTTGGTTGCCATGAAGCCAAATCTGATTGCCGAGGTGAATACTTGTCTATCTGGGCTGATTAAAACTACTCCTGCCCCCGAGGCTATATTGGTTGATGATCCGTCCACATAGAGATGCCAAGGATGATCAAGTCCTCTCGTCGGATCTGGTGGGAAAGTTAGTTCGACTATAAAGTCGGCTAATGCTTGCCCTTTGATCGCTGTTCGAGGAGCATAGGTCACCCCGAACTGGCTAATCTCCAGTGACCATCTTAAGAGACGACCTGCAGTGTCGGGGCGATGGAGAATCTGCCTGAGCGGGAAAGTTGTTAGAACTTCGACTTGATGGTCAAAGAAGTATGGTCGTAACTTTCTCACGCTCATAACCAAAGCATACGCCAGCTTTTCGGTTGGAGCATATTTGATCTCTGCTTCGTGTAAAGCCTGGCTGACGTAATATATAGGTTGGTGAAATTTGCCGTCTTCGCGCACCAAAACGGAGCTGATGGCAACTTCTGATGCGGCTAAGTATAGAAAGAGCTTTTCTCCTGGGATTGGTTTTGATAGGATTTTGACATCTCCCAGGTATTCTTTAAGTTGATCGAAGGCCGCTTGGCAGTTGTTAGTCCATGCAAACTTTCCTTTTTTGACGGCCTCGAAGAATGGACGGCACTTGTCCCCTGACCTGGATATGAACCGGTTCAATGCTGCTAGGCACCCGGTGAGTCTTTGCACTTCTTTCACCGAACGTGGTGGTTGCATATCCATGATGGCTTTAACCTTTGAAGGGTTGGCCTCAATTCCTCGCTGGCTAACAAGATGGCCCAAGAATTTCCCTGAGTGAACTCCAAAGCTGCTCTTCTTTGGATTCAACTTCATGTTATAGTGTCGAAGAGTTTCGAACACTTGAGTCAGATGTTGAAGATGGTCTTCCTTCTTGGGACTTTTGACTACGATATCGTCTACATAGACTTCCATCGTGTCTCCGATTTGTTGATCAAACATCTTGTTCACCAGTCTTTGATATGTTGCTCCGGCATTTATGAGGCCAAACGGCATTCTTTTCCAACACAGCAAGTTTTTGTTTGTATAAAACGCTGTGTTCTCCTGATCATCTGGATGCATAGGAATTTGATGATACCCGGCGAAAGCATCCATAAATGTCAACATCTCGTGGCCTGCAGTGCTGTCCACCAATTGATCAATATGTGGGAGAGGGAAATTGTCCTTTGGGCATGCTGCATTCAGATCTGTGAAATCTATGCATAGCCTCCAGGTCCCATTTGGTTTCCTCACGAGTACTGGGTTTGCTACCCATTGTGGACAGAGTGCTTGTCGAATGAGATCGTTGTCTAGCAACTTCTTAACTTCTTCATTCAAGGCTTGGTATTTGTCTGGGCCGTACTTCCTTCGCTTTTGATGGATGGGCTTTCTTGCTTGATTTATGTTCAGCTTATGACAAGCATGTTTCGGGTCTATCCCTACCATATCTGCATGAGACCAAGCAAAGACATCTAGATTCTTGGTGAGGAACTCTTTCATTCGGGATCTGTAAGGCTCTGGGAGCTCAGATCCTATGAATAATTCAAGATCTTCGTTGTTGGGATTAACTTTGAACGCCTCCAGCTCTTCGACTGGAGTTGCTCGTCGTTTTTGTCCCTTCCAACGGGGATCAAGTATGGGTTCCTCAGGGTTGAAATCATTTTTGATGTCCATGGGCTCTGCCCCCAGGCGGGGTTCTAGATCATCAGTTGGCTCCGTCCCATTGTTGTTCGTTTGTACTTGGCCCTCCAAGTCCCCCACTGAGGGTTGTTCGTCATCACCCCTTTGTTGTTCGTCAGATAGAGGTTCCTCGCGGGTGGTAACGAGTTGTTCGTCCAACACTTGCTCGTCCAAGTGTTGTTCGTCCGTATCCATGTGGTCGTCCATGTCCATCATATTGTTCAGTATTGATGGTTCATCGACGGGATAACTTGTTGCTTCCATCATGGATATTTGTACAAATTTTGCTCGTAGCTGTTGAATGCATTCTCATGCTCTCCGTTGGTCTCCTTTAATTGTGCCTGTTCCACTAGCTGTTGGAAATTTCAAACAATAATGGTAAGTGGAACACGCAGCTTTGAATTCATTGAGAAAAGGTCGGCCAAGAAACCCGTTATAGGTCGACTCCTGGTCTACAACCAAGAAATCTACCATTCTTGTTATATTTCTTTCGGGTTCATTAGCCGTTACAAGTTGTACTGCTAATGTTACAATTCCCAACGGTGTTGTCACAGCATTCCCGAAGCCTATGATTCTATGTGTTGTATTCCGAACATAACCCGAATAATCCCCCAGATTATCGAGGGTCTTCTTGAATAAGATGTTGGTGTAGGCTCCGGTGTCCACCAACAGTCTGTGGACTCTGGTCCCCATAATCTTTGCGCAGATTACGAGCGAATCATTATGCGGAGTTAAGACGCCTTCAAGGTCTTTTTCGGTGAAAGTTAATTCTGCCGTTTGCATGATAGACGGCTTAACTCCCATTTTTTGTACTTGGCCAATCGCTCGTAGCTCCGCTTTCCTCTTCCGATTAGAGTCGGGTGGTTGTCCATCAAAACACCCTCCCGCGGGACCTGCGGGTTCCATCATGAAAAGATCTTCTAAAGGTTGAGCTGGTATATTGGGAACTGGTCGCCCGGGTCTGTTGTTTCTCTGAGGTTGACCATCCTCTTCGTCTTCTGAGTTGTTCTCCCGGGTTCTTTTCCCAGGTTGCCTTTTAACGAAATCGGAGAGCTTTCCCTCCTCATAAAATCGCCAGAGTTGCTTAAGCAAATCTCTACACTCACTCGTAAAATGCCCCACACTTTGATGGTAGGCACAATACTTGTTTGGGTTGAGTTTGCCAGTATCCTGACGGATTTTACGTGGTGGGGAAAGCAACTCTTTCTCCTTTACGCTTTCATACACAATATCAACTGATACTGTCAATACTTGGTTCAATTTTTCCTTCAAATCCGATCCTTCGGTGAATGCTTTCATATTTTTTGGGACCCTGTAGCTTGTCCCGAGGGGCTTTTTGTTATTCTCCTTAGGATCAGCCTTGTTCTCCCCCAAATTTGTTTGTAGGGCCTCGTGCATGGAAACGAAAATGCCAGCTTGGTTTCTGAACTCGGCATAAGTCTTTGGGCACTTTAGACGTACCTCCTTCCATAACTTCGACCCTTTTTTCAATCCGGCCATCACAGCGACGATCTTTGTATCTTCGCTCACCGGTTCTCCTTCTAGCAAAACTTTATCGAATCTTTCCATAAACGCCCGGTCAGTTTCATCATCATTTTGCCTCAAATCTGACAGCCGGTGTTTTTGGGAAAGATACGACCCCGCCGTTGAAAAGTGAGAAAGAAATTCTCGACTTAGTTGGACGAACGAGTGGATTGATGCCGGCGGCATTGATGAAAACCACTTGTGAACCCGATCGCCCAATGTTAACGGAAAATTCCGGCATTGGGTGGCATCGCTGGCCCCCACGGAGACCATGTAGTCCGTATACTTCGTTAAGTGGACCCGGGGGTCGGCGATGCCTTCATATTGAATGCTAGCCGGAAATTGAATCTTTTTCTGTATCGGGGCCTTCAAAATGTGAGCTGCCAAAGGTGAGGATGGCATGCTAGTCGTTCCCATCCCCCTCTGTTGGTCTAGTTGCCCCTGCATGTTCTCTACAGCCCTTCTTAGGCTTGATAATTCATCAAGAGGTGCCCCCTGACTTGGAGGCTGTTCGGCGAGCAAAGGCATTAACCTTTCTGCTCGTCGCAGTCCCTCGCTTGGAGTGGGCACTTCCTGGGTTTGCCTCCTAAGGTTGTTCGCCGCATTTGGCCCTAGGCGCCTGAAGGCTGACTGGGAGAGTCTTTCATGGACTGATGGGCGAGGCTGTTCAAAAGTTGCTCGCCCGTCTTCTGCTCTCCGGCGAGCAGCTTCCTGTTGGGGTTGGCTAAGCCTGTCCTGAGCACTGGAACGCATTGTTCCATGGCTAGACATAGTTGTTCGTCCGCGACCAGACTCAGCCTGTACTTCTCTTTGGTCGACCACCTTGGCCTTTCCCTTATTTCGTCTGACTTGGGCGCTATCAACCTCTCCCTGTTCGCCCCTAGTAGTCCTGGGTCTAACAACCTCTAGGGACTTGTCCCTTGGCCTTGCTTGTGTTGGCCTAATCTGCTCTTGTTGCCTCTGGAGGGCCTGGAGAGCAGCTATGGTTTTAGCCAACTCGTTGGGGTTGTTCGCCAAAGCCTCCATCTCAGGGGGGAGGTTATGTGTTATGGCTGTATGTTGCGATCTGTTCGCATGTCTCGGGTCACGGTCCTGGTGGTCGGCCGACGTGGCCCGGGTCTGAGATGCTCTTTTTGACAAACGTGATCCTTGGGTCTCTTTAGATTGAGGCATTTCAATTTAAATTACTTCTTAATTTATGAATTGAAGAACACCAAGAACACTTTTGTTTGTATCTTCAAATATTTCTTGAGATTTCTTATGAATCTTCAAGTTTTCAACTTGAAGTTCTTAAGTAATCACACTAAACCGGAGGTTCGAACCCTTCTTCTAGCGCCAAATTGTTGGTGAACGAATCTAATCGTAAGGATTAGTGGTTGTTTTAATCCGTTTTTACGTCACCAATCAATAACGTGTGATTGATTACCACCGTAAATGGTAAATCGGGGTATGAATTTATCGAATTTGTAAATTCGGTAGTCGAAATTGGACTTATTTCGTGTATGTGTAGGTTTGGGTGTATTTGTGTGTGTTTTGGGAGTGATTATAAATTTGAACCTGTATTTCACAGCTGGAGAACAACTATTTATAGAGACTAGCAAGCATGAGGTGTCCAAGACTCTTGGTCTCCCTAGCCTGCATGCTTGACATGTGTCCCTTTGATCTTATCTAAGCTGAATCTTAGTTACAAAGTCTTCTTTGGTCTTATCTCGGACTCATTGTTGTTCGCCTAGGTCGGCTTGATTGATCTTGTTGATTCTCCAACTGAAAGTTGTTCGCCTCTTGAGGTTGTACTTTGGAAGTTGCTCGCCTTATGGCTTTGTTCAGCTTGGCTTTGGGATCTTTGTCCTTTGTTCACTTGTACACACCTCATTGGCTGTTTGTTGTATCATAGTTTGACCAAGTTGTTCGTCATTGATGACTTCACAGTTGGCTCATTCTTGGTCTCGGGTCTTAATACCTGTTCGCCCATTAGTTGTTCGTCGGGGGAGTTGTTCGTCACTTTATACACCTCTCAGATTGGTAGATGCACCCCAATGTTGACTATCTTTGTTTAAGCCCGTAACTCTTGTTCGCTTCATGCTGGATGATGTTCGCCTATCAACAACCATATTTATGGATTTTCAATCTTGATTTGTATTTAGTTATGCGAATAATATAAGAATTTTGGAGACTTAGAAGGAAATTTATTACAAATTTAGAAGAAAAAAAATTGAAACTATATGAATCTACCTACTTGATTATGTGGTTTATTAGGGTTTTTCTTTTCTTTTGGGCGTTTATATTTTCAACTTTACATTTTCCAATGTGCAAACTTTAAGGCTATTTTTTTTAAGTGGTTTTTAAAAACTGAATTTTGAAAACCAGTGGCTTTTGTAATCCATGAAGTTTTTAAAATTTATGTTCTCTTTTGGTTTTGAGTAGGGTAGGTTTTAACTTTATTACATAAAAGTAAAGGAGTGTTGTATTTATAGGATTGTAGGATCAGGATTTCAAAAACCTAATTTTTAAACTCAAACTAAAATGTATTTTAGAATTCAAAATCCAAATCCGAATTTTTAAAACTAAAAAAAACATGGTCTAAATTTCAGTTCGACAAGTCCAACGAGAGGCTGGAAAGTCATAAAACTAATCAGACCCTTTAAGACATTATGACAATGCACATGACAAAATTGAACTAATGTTTTTCACTTTATTTCCTCTGTGTTTTGATTTGTTTCTCTTTCTTGACCCTTTACCTATGGCTATTCCATTTCTCTCACCGATTTCATTCACTCTCTACTCTCTGTAAAAGAGCAACTCTACAAAACCAAGCTTAAGTGGTTTCTTTCTCAATGATATAATCAAACTTATTCACCTCATTATCCTCCCTATTCAAGTTGACACACAAGCTTGAAAAAAATCACGTCAACTAAACAAGCAAATTAAACAACAACGTGCAACGCATGTTACAATTAACTAGTTAATATTAAAAGGGGTAAAATTGAGAGTATTTTGGTCATTTCCATTTTATTAAGGTAGTGATTTTTTCCGCGAATTTCGCGGGCCGAAAATAGAATCATTGTTACTGATTCAAATTATAATAATTAATATTTTTGTTTTAAATATTTAGAATTTTAGTATATTATTAAAATTTTAATTGTAATTTAACGAATAATGAAATTACTAAATATGAATAAATAAACAAATTTTAAAAAAAATAAAAAAATCAGATAATCAATCTCAAAATACTATAAGACAATATTATTTCAAATTGCAAATTTCTGAAACTTATCTGTAGACAATATTTATTGTATACTTGCATTGTCTTCCATTGAAATTACGGTAAAAAAATTCTTTAGCTTTAACTCTCGGGGCTACATCATGTAATTGTCCATGTGTAAAAACAGGTTTGGGAAAATACACAACGACAGTCGACAATGATTGACCTTAACATCACATACATGAGGCTTCCATCTGCCAATGCGCATGGAATCTTCCTCATATCATCTACCTACTTTTGTACTTCGGACACATATCTTTCTATATATGAATTCCATGCCTGAAAGGTACAAAACCTTTCTTAGAATCTGACATGTTGAATTGTTTCAAGACAATATCGATATATGAAGCTTGGGATAAACATATCATCATTTTTCAACGAGCTTAAGTAATCTCGATCTCAAGGATATGACCAGCTTCTCCTAAGTCCTTCATATCGAATCGTTTTAACAACCATACACTTACGTCTGACAATACCTTTTTATTGTATCCAATAAAAAGAATGTCATCTACGTATAGTATTAAGAATACCAAGGTAATTCCAACACACTTCTTGTAAACACAACTCTCAAATTCGTTTTGAACAAATCCAAAGAATTAGATCACCTAATCAAAATATTGATCTCAAGCTCGCGATGCTTGCTTAAGGCCATAAATTGTCTTCTTAAGCTTGCATACAAGATTCTCTCAGCCTTTTTCAATGAAGCCTTCGGGTTGACACATATAGATATCTCCTGCAAGACTTTCGTTGAGAAAAGATGTTTTGATAACCATTTGTTAGATCTTGAAGTCTAGGTGCACAACTATCGATAAGAGAATACAGATAGACTTAAACATAAGAGAAAAGGTTTCCTCGTAACCAATCCCTTCTTTCTGAGTATATCCTTTTGCCACAAGCCTAGCTTTGAAGGTTTCAACCTTCCCGTCAGCTACTCTCTTTCTTTTGTAAATCCACTTGCATCCAATAGGCTCTATGCCTTTGGGTGGTTCAACAAGCTCCACACTTTATTGTGATCTATAGATCTCATTTCTGCTTCCATTGCAGTTTGCTAAGAATCTACATTCTTGTCTTGGATTATCTCGTTGTAAGTCCAGGAGTCAAATTTATTCTCTCCGAGAACCAAGTCCGTTGACTCTCCCATGAACATGAATCACTCAGGTTGACTAATAACTCTTCAACTATTATGAGGTTTTGGTCGTGTTTGTGTATCGCTAGATATATCTACTTGCACAGTTGGTTTATGAGTTGGTCATCTCAATTCATCTAAGGTAATCTCACTCTTGGGCTTTCGATTGCTCATATAGTCATCTTCTAAGAATCTCGGATGCGTGCTCACCACAATCCGCTGATCCTTAGGACTATAGAATAAATCCCCTTTTGTTCCTCTAAGATATCCTACAAACAACCTTAATTCTAAACGAGGGATTCAACTTCTTAGTTTTATTATCCAACACATATACGGGACACCCCCAGATTCTCATGTGTTTCAGATTGGGCTTTCGCCCGGTCCACAATTCCAAATGAGTTTTAGGAACTGATTTGAAAGGTACTAAGTTTAGAATATAAGTCGTTTCCAAGGCATAACCCTAAAACGACTTGGGTAAATCAATATAGCTTATCATAGATCTGACCATTTTCAAAAGAGTTCTGTTTCTTCTTTCTGTCGCCCCATTTTATTAAAGGGTTCTGGGTGCAGTCAATTGGATACAATTTCTTGCCCTGATAGATAGTCTAAAAACTTGTTGCTAAAGTGTTCGCCTATATGATCAAATCGTAGAAACTTGATACTCTTTTTCCTATATTTTTCTATTTTAGCCTTAAATTCTTTGAACTTATCAAAGACTTCAACTTATGTCGTATTAGGAAAAGATATCCATATCTCGAGTAATCATCAATAAAAGTATCGAAATACTCAAAATCACCTCTCGTTTGAATTGACATGGAATCACATACATCAGTATGAAGGAGTTCTGACACTTCACTGGCTCGAATCCCCTTAGCCCCAAAAGCTCACTTGGTCATTTTACCCTCTAAACATGATTCTTATGTTGGAAACGACTCAACATGGAATGATTCCAATGAGTAGATGCCACATAAGTATTTCGTTCATATTTGAAGAATATTTACTTTTCTTAGAAACAACCGATGTGCTTTATGATTCATTTTGTATATGTGTGGGTTGTGCACAGTTAATAGTATAGAGATTGTTCACTAATGTTCCAAAACATGTAACTTCATCATTGCGAGTAATAATGACTTTCTTATTAAAAGAAATTGTATATCCATCCATAAACAATTTTAAAACTGAAACTAAATTCTTTCCAAAAAAACTTGGAACATAAAGAACATCTCCTAAAACTATGATCTTATCACTAAAAGACAAGTGCACATTGTTGGGGAAATTCGGGGTGCCCGGATCTATTCGGGATGAAATTTAAATACGAATTTAAATCTAGTTATTACTAGCATGAATTAATCCTAAATTAATTCAAATAATAATTATGCCAATAACAAATAACATGCATATGAATATAAACACGTAAAATTCTACGGCAGAAAAACTAAGAATTTCATGTAAAACGTACCTCTTGAAGCGACGTCCGAACGAGATAAACGGGACAAGCGTAATGATCCTATCAACCGTAAAAACCTTCTCAAGTATTCCCTCTTCACCTTATTTGTTTGCCGGTGGGAAGCGCTCACGAACAATTAAAATAATAAGGAAGAAATAAAATATTTATTGCTCTCGATTTTTCCAACTCATGGAATTGTGTACTTGGGGATGAAATAATCATCCCCTTTTATAGATGTGATGTGGCCGAAAATTAGGTCTAGTAGTATTAGGAGAAATTTTTTTCCTTAGCCTCTAAGAAATCTTGAATATATCCCATAAATTATTTTCTCCATAATAAAATATTCCACAAAAATCTCACTTCCTCATCTATACATATTATTTTCAAAATTTAGAGATTAAAATCACTAAATTTGGATCTTCTTGAATTTATGAGATAATCTTGTATTCCAAGAATACATATCTTCCATAATATCTTTCCAAGAAAATCAACAAAATCTTTTCTCAGCATGTAATTTTCGAAAATATCTAGAAAAATCAGCAATTTTATATTTTCTTTTATTTTAATCACCTTATTATTATTGGGCTACTTGAGGGGCCTTTAGGAGAATTAAGATTGGACCTCCAATGGACTACTGAATTACAATATTGAGCCCTAATATTATTCAGTCCATTAATATTAATTAGTATCACTAATAAATTAATATTGCACTATCCATCTTAATCCATATTACGATAATATAGGCTCCCAGTTATTATTTCCTGCATTTAAGATTATCAAGTCAATTAATTAATTGAGCTTCTGAATAGCTCAAAATTAATTAATATATTTTACCTTAGAGTAAAGACAGCTCAACATTATTATCCGTACCGAAGAAACTAATTCTTCACTTGCAAGATTTGGTACGATAAAACTTTTGAGCCCACCAAGGGGACAAATCACAAAAGCCATACTTGCACGCGTTTCTCCGTATTAAACCTTAGCAACCGTCATATGATTAATATTACTGCCCAAAACACAAGGTTCGAAGTCACGATGATTCTCACCCTAACATGAATCAAAGCAATAACTATTAACCACACATGGTCCTATTTAAGTGACAGAGATTAAAAAATCAATAACCACTGAGGTCTAACTCTTCACATTTTAGAACAGAAGAATTTATCCTCGCTAAGGTCCTCTTCAACACATACTAAATATTCTAGTGCAATCTCTTGGTCAAGACAGGCCAATCTGAGAATTACACATCGACCTTTTGCGGCGGATTGTTCAATTCCACATGGGCCATGAATTTGTACGTTTAGTTACAAGTAACTATCAATGTGATCTTCCGTGATCTGGTATCACCACATTAACTACAATGTAACTCGTACTATATATTGTACGAGTTGCAATAAATAATTAACATTCATTCATATTTAAAGCAAATGTTATAAAAGAATTATTCTCATAAAATAAAGTGTTTAATACATGAGTTATACGAAGTAAAAGCATATTTTCACGTATAACTCCAACACACATCTCCCACTACAACAACTGTCACTCTTGCAGCATTGCCCATGGTGATGGTGATCTCACGCCCACTAAGTTGTAGGGTTATCTGGAACCCTTGAGTATTGAAACAAACATGATTAGTGGCTCCCGTATCCACCACCCACGAATACGAAGAACACGCCGCTAAATAAGTTTCAATAGCCAGTGCATGAGATTTACTTTGTCTTCTAGTCTCCTTAGGCTGATGACAGGCCGCCCTCCAATGTCCTTTCAGACCACAACTAAAATATTTTTCTTCGTTTGTCTTCCTCTTGACACCTCCCTCATCGGCTATATCCACAGTCATTATCTGCGATCACAAATCTCGCATGACTATCTGCCCAGTCTTACGTATCTGGTGAGAGAAGGGTTCTTTAAGATTCTTCATAATATCTACAACGGTTTCCATATTCTGGTGTTGGTACTGCAACACATCTGACATTAATGTCAAGATGGTGCACCTAGCTAGTTCATCAGATCTCAATCATTGCTTATAATACTCCTTATCTTCCCCACTAGTTTCATTCGTAAGATGGGCTGGATAAGGTTCATCAAGTACAAACTTGTGCCCTTCAACAGTCAAGACTATCATTAAATTTCTTTTCCACTCTACATAGTGTTCTCCTACTAGTTTATTTTCTTTGAGTATACTAAACAATGGATTAAAGACAGACATGTTGAACCGATAATAAAATATACAATTTGTATTAATATCCTAATTAACACAAATATTATCACATAATTCGATCACATGTACTATATAAAAAAAAAACTTCAAAAAAATCATGATATAAACATGCATTAACCAACATCTTAAAACAATTTAAGTAAATCACGTTGAGTATGAACGTTTACTTAAATACATTTAAGCAGGTTACAAACAAAGCAATTATAAATCTTTAATTCAAAATTAATAGTTGGCTCCCACTTGGCCATATAAAATTGACAGGAACTCTGTTGGTGAGTAAATATATCAATTTTATACCTAAGTAATAACCATATTTAATACAAAATTATTAATTCATTTTGAGTAAGCCTTCGTTGGTTAGGTCATATCGCCACTAATAATAATAATCCACAATTATCCAAAAAAAAATATTCTAGTGAACTTATCTTTAGCCTATCTGTTAGGGAGAGAGATGCTTACCAATGTGTAGCTAAAGATTTCACAAATAAATCAACTATAGAGACCAATTAATTAATCTATTATATTAAATTAATTAATTAAATTTAATACTTAGTAACTTTAACACATATTTTTTTACGAATTCTCATGCAAAATTAAACAAATTAATTCCATGCATAAAATAAAAATTAAATGTAAATTGATCAAATAAATCCAATTATCATAGTTTAATTTTCTTGTTTTTAAAACCGAGAACTCGCCGTCTCCAAAAATTCCATGCGGAGCTTCGCTCGTCTCGATGAATTCTTGTACATCCATAACACGTGAAAACAACAAAAAAATAGTCTATTGTACGATATCAGGCGTCGAGAGCCCGCACACCGAGCTCTTGCATATGCGCCCGCCAGCCCCGTCGGGTGCCGCATGTTGGTGACCGAATTTAATCAGATGGATTAGTGACTGTTTAATTCGGTTTAGGACCACCAAACAAGAACGTGTGATTGATTACCACCGTAAATGGTAAATCGAAGGTTCGGGTTATGAAATTGTAAATACGAAAGTCAAAATCATATTAATTTTGTATGTATGTACGTTTAGGTGTGTTTGTGTGTGTTTTGGGAGTATTTGTGAATTTGAACTTGTATTTCTTAGCTGGAGAACAACTATTTATAGAGACTAGCAAGCATGAGGTGTTCAAGACTCTTGAACTTCCTAGCTTGCATGCTAGACAAGTGTCATTTGACCTTGTTTGACCTTATCTAAGCTAAATCTTAGTTACAAAGTCTTCTTTAGTCTTATCTCGGACTCATTGTTGTTCGCCTAGGTCGGTTTAACTAGTCCATGGTGGTCTTTTGATGAAAGTTGTTCGCCTATTGAGGTTATGACTCAGAAGTTGTTCGCTCGTGCATCTTATTGAGATTAATTTAGGAATATTAGTCCTATGTTCGTTGTCATACACCTCTTAGGCTGGTGGATGTGCTACCTTTTAACAATGTTGTTCATCATCTGCAATACGTGGAAATGTTCATAGCTGGTTTCGGGTCTTAAAACCTGTTCGCCAATAAGTTGTTCGTCGACGGAGTTGTTCGTCACTTTATACATCACTCTGATTGTTTTGTGCACCCCAACCTTGATTTTCTTTGTTAAGTCCCTAATGCCTGTTCGCACAATAATGATTGATGTTCGCCTATCAACAATTGCCCCCTATCCTGATTAGATGTTGCCTCAGCCGAGTAACTTTGTAGCGAGCAACTATAGTTAGGATATTTAACTGGTGGGGATTTGGACGAACATCCCTTAAATCTGACGAACAACTCCGGGCTCGCCGTTTAGTCTTCCCAAGATCTGGGGGAGTATCCAAGGATGACGTGGGCGGCATGATTGCGCGCCACCCACGCGCGAGCATTCCCTAGGCCACGCGCCTCAGTATTTGCATGCTAGTCCTCGAATTTGCAATATTACTCGAAAAAGACCCCGTTTTTCTTCAATTAAGTCCATATTTTGAGGAAAATTACACTTCATACCCCATTTTTCCTTGGGGTATAAATAGGAGTCGGAAATGAAATTTTTCCTACTTCTTCACTCCTTGCTACAGTGCTCCGGCGATTCCCACCATTTCCGGCGACTCCAAGCTTTTCGGCGTCCATTTCTCCGGCATTTGATTCCAAATTTTGATCCCCAGGTAGTTATTCTCTTAGCTCTTCTCTCTATTTCCTTTCTCTATTTGCCCCATCGCCGCCGTTGTCCGCCTAGACCCGCCATTGGAGGCCCCAGAAAACCATTTCCAAAATACAAAAACCCCTCCATTAAACTAATGTCCTCTCACTCAAGCAACCAAAATTCGGAGGAGAGATTAGACCCCCTTTTCCCAATCATGTCATTTGTCGAGCAGCCGCCGTTCGAGGTTTCTTCAAAAATGCATCCCGATGTGAATTCGGTGGTCCGATCAATGGAGGACACTGGTGTTTGCCAATCCGACGAAGAGGTTGGGGAGGCCGCGAGAAGCACCTCCGACAAGCAATCTCCCTCCGGCTCTGAATCTGAGGAAGATCCGGAGTTTGACGAGCTCACTCCCAAATTCTTGGAGGGAATAGGGTTTCCAGGTCCAAAAATGCTCGAAAACGAGATTCCTTCGGGAGTTTCTCACCCATTTGAATGGCGAGCATATTCTGCTGAATATGCGAACAAGTTTCCTCGCCCCCAACGTCAAGTATTGGACTTAGTGAGGACTGATTATCAAGCGAGCAGGATCCGAAGTGTAGTTCGCAAGGACGAGCTCAATCTCATCCGGGAAGCATATTAAATTCCCCATGACATCTTCATGTGGGCTCCTAAAAAGAAGGAGAGAGTTGATCGGCCTCACCCAGGGTGTACGTCGATCAACATTGACACACTGATTGCGGGGTTGAAGTTGCCGCTGCCCCCCGTTGTTGGTCATTTTCTATAGGCGACCAACTTAGCCATCACCCAAATAACTCCCATTGGGTAGATGAACTTGCTCGGCATTATGGGTTTGTTCGCCCTGGAGGGGTACGTTGACCGCATCACCGTTGAAGAGATCAACTACCTGATGACCATCACCAAGTGTCCGAGGGGCGAGGAGGGATACTATTACTTGAAAGCCCGGACCGAATTGAAACTGGTGGAAGGGGTGCCAAAAAAGATTCAGAATTGGAAGGATCATTTCTTCTTCACCGGGGGCGATTGGCGAGCATTTTCTAGCCCACATGGCGGTGCTGGGTGCATATTTGAACCCACCACTTATGGAAAAATTAAACGTAAGGTCATCTTTGCTCGCCCTTACGTAAAGTTCTAATTTAACTTTTTTTGTTTGCTCGCAGGTCCCCGATTGCTCAAGTGGAACTCTGAAGAGGAAGAGGTCGGCTCAGAATTCCTTTTTACATCGTGTTTGGTCGCTCTCCATGACAGATTTGAGAGGACAATAGAGCACGTGAACCGAGTAAAGTGCAAACAAGCTGCTCGTCTGTTCGCGCCCCCATCATCTGGAAGCTCAGGCCGAGGTGCCCCCAGGTATATAAAAAAATTCTAACCTTCAATTGAAAATTTGTTCGTCTTCCACCTTCTGAACTTGCTTGTCTAAATAATAATAATGATGATAAATTTTTTTAAGCCGAGCAAGTCACACTCGCCGTCCCTCCCAGCTTTGCACTCCTAGACAGGGAGTGTTCGAAATGGCGCCTCCGAAAGGACGAAGGATGAAAGGAGATCCCCCATCTAAAGTGTTTGCAATGACCAACAAGGCTGAGCAGACTCAAAGGACAGCTCTCCCGCCGAGCTCGTCGCCCACTCCGGCCCCTGCCTCCTCTCCTCATGGTTCCAAAAGACTGAGGAAAGGAGATAGCACGTACGTGTCTCAGCCACCTCCCACTGCCGACAAAGGAAAATCCAAGGTGGGAGGATCTTCTGGTCGCCAGCCTTTTGCCGAAGCTGCTCGCCACGCTCCTATTGAGGAGAGAGGAAAATCGAGTAAGGATAGGCACACTTCTCCTCGCGGACCTGAGGATATTACCTACCTCGGGTGGGACGGAGCCAAATTTGTCGAGTAAGGATCCTTCCTCAAACTCTTCAAAGAACTGAATAAGTTAGAAATTCACTAAGTCTCAAAACATTTTTGTTCACAGGTACCGGCCTAATGATCACCCAGGGCGAGCAGACATGATCCACCAGTACGCGTGCTCGAAGACCCCGACGAACATTCGTGACATCCCGGATGATCATGTTCGTTGGGCGACTGAACTGGTTGCTCGCGCCTGGTCAAGGCCGTTGAATAAGGTCGTCCTCGCCCAAGGGGCCATTGATAACTTTCATTTGTCAATGGTGCAAGCCGTCAACTCCCTCGTGTCCGCTCAACGGGGAATGGCTCAGGTGGTGGAACTGGAAGAAGCTGCTCGCCATCACGCTGCCACTGTTCGCCAACTCACTGAGGAAAAAGACATGATGGCGAACAAATTCAATGGCCAGATTGCTCGGCTCAATAACCAGCTTAAGGTAGCCAATGATATTGAGAAGAAACATAAAAAAACTATCAGCTGGTGCCTGCCGAGCTTAAAGAAAAGAAAGCCGAGCTACTCTCTTCCCAGGCTAAGTTGGAGGAGGAGAGGAGAAAGAGGGAGGAAGCAGAAACCGAACTTGCTCGTCTGAAGGAACAGGTGGCTGGGATGGCCACGAGGGAGCAAATCGAGCAAGAATTCCAGCTCCGGAGTGGCCCCATAACCAACCTGGGCTACATCTGCGCATATGCCGATTGCATCTGCATGGCCCACTCCTTCAAAGTTTCGGACATGGTCACCGAGCTGGGCAAGGATCTTACCGAATTCGTCGAGCACTACCCCCCTCCTAACAGCATCAAGCTTCAACTGGGGGATATGGTGGACTATGGGATCAATCTCGATAAGATTGACCCAAGTATCATCATCACTCGTCCACCCGCCCCTGTTGATGACGAGCAGGATGTCGCCGCCCTGGGCGAGCAAGATGCCACTGCCAAGCAGACTGCTCAAGAATAGGAGCAGAAAGCGGCTGAAGACCTGGCACGGGATATGATCGTCGACCCCCTGCTGATCAAGCCTCCGATCTTCCCCCGGGCGAGCAGCAATAGATCTAGGATTTAGGTTTTCTAGTCTTTATTTGTAATAGTTGCTCGTTATTTTTGTAGTACTTTACACTTGTACTATTTTTTAGGCTTCAAAGCCTTTTTTATTCAATGAATGTCTTCTTTTGTTCGCTCATTTTCTTTTTGTATGTTAATTGTCTTTACATTTTTACTTAATGCTTTTGCAATTATAACATACAATGTTGGGCTTTTTTCGATTTGAACTTTGCCTTTTAGTAGAATAAGGGTATAGCCTTAGGTTCTGTTCACCTTAAAAGACGAACAACCTTTAATTGGCCTTGGTCCTTAAAATGGACTTATACCTCGAGCTTTGGACTTTTCTCTCTTAATCGAACAACTATATTTACATTGTAAAAAATTTACAAGTGTTGCAAGACTGCTCGTCAATAACATATACAATCTGACGAACAACTTTAAACACTAACTAAAATATGCTCGCTTATAGTACTTTTTTGCCGAGCAACTTTGTCTAAAAAACAAAAGATACGAAATAGCACCAGACTATACAATGTGCCGAATAACTTTTGAATCTATACTTAGCAAAATTTTCAAAAAATTAGGCAAGTTTTTGGTTTGCCTTACTTGGTTCACTTGCCTCCCAAGACATTTGTTCGCCCAACAATTGTGAATTGAACTTGTTCGACTTATTGATAGTACTTCTTTAGATGTACAGCGTTCCAGGAGTATTGGGCCGACTTGCCTTCCATATCTTCGATATCGTATACACCGTTAAGAAATTTATCCGTTATACGATACGGGCCCTCCCAAGTTGGTCCCAATACACTTGGAGGTTGGGCGAGCAACTTTCTTATAACCAAATCTCCAACTCTGAATTCCCTAACCTTGACATGGGAATTATAGTAGCGTTCTGCTCGCTGTTTATAGGTAGCATTTTTTAGCTCGGTACTTAACCTTTTTTCCTCGAGCAAATCCATCCCAAGTTGGTCCCAATACACCTGGAGGTTGGAAGAGCAACTTTCTTAAAACCAAATCTCCAACTCTGAATTCACTAACCTTGACATGTGAATTATAGTAGTGTTCTGCTCGCTGTTTATAGGCAGCATTTTTTAGCTCGGCATTTAACCTTTTTTCCTCGAGCAAATTCATTTCAGTAGCTAGATCAGAGTTGTTCGCTTGTTCATCAAAGTTGGTCGTCCTGATTGTATTGGTCTTTAATTCAATTGGTATCACAGCTTCTGTTCCGAAAGCCATTGCAAAAGGTGTTTCTCCGGTGCTCAACCTGGGAGAAACTCTATATGCCCATAAGACTTCCGGAAGTTCTTCAGACCAACTATTCTTGCTCTCCGCCAGCCGCACTTTTAGTGTGTGCTTGATAATCTTGTTCACGGCTTTGACTTGTCCATTTGACTAGGGATGATAGGGCGTAGAATAATGTTTTTTGATCCCCCACTTCGTACAGAAGTCTCTCAACTCTTTCCCATCAAACTGCGGACCATTGTCTGTCACAATGGTTTGTGGAACCCCAAAACGACAGACAATGTTCTTCCAAATGAAGTTGATCATTTTCTGTTGCGTAATCTTTACCATGGCCTCTGCTTCTGCCCATTTCGTATAATAGTCGACTGTCACGACGGCAAATCGAACATTTCCAACTCCTGCTGGGAAAGGACCAATAATGTCCATCCCCCATCTTGCAAATGGCCACGGGCTGTAAACTGACATGAGCTCTTGAGTCGGGGTATGAATGTTCGGGGCCAAAATTTGACATCGATGATAAGTTTTTGCTTTCTTGATTGTGTCCTGAAGTAAAATTGGCCAATAATAGCCCTGTCTGATAGTCTTGTACGCCAAGGCTTGCCCCCCAGTGTGATTTCCACATACTCCGGCATGTATTTCTTCAAGTATTGCTCGTCCTTGCCCCCTAGGCAAACATTTGAGAAGTGGGATTGATATTCTCCTTTTGTAAAGCTGCTCGCCTACTAGAGTATATCTGGCTGCTTGCTTTGTTAGCTTGGCAGCTTCAAAAGAGTTGTTTGGTTTTTCCCCACTTTTCAAATATTTGACTATATTTGTTCTCCAGTCTTCTTCTTCACTTGCTTGTTCGTCCAGTTGGTTGACATTATAACCTGTTGTTGACGGGTCGTTCATCTTTGTGATTATAATGTCTGCCAACTCTGCAGGCCCTTCGCTTGTTGCTAGCCGGGCTAATGCATCTGCCTGAGTGTTGCTTGTCATTGGAATTTGTTCAATGAAGACTTGATCCAGCAAGGACATCGGGTGAGCAACAATCCGCTGATACTCGATCATGTGATCGTCTTTTGCCTCGTATTCACCTCGGACTTGGTTCACAATCAATTGTGAGTCGCCGAATATTTGCAACCGTCTGATCCCTACTGCAAGGGATAGGTGGAGACCAGCAATGAGAGCTTCATACTCAGCTTCGTTGTTGGTGGCCATGAAACCAAATCTAATTGCCGAGGTAAACACTTGTCTATCAGGGCTTATCAGGACTACTCCTGCCCCCGAGGCTATGTTGGTTGAAGACCCGTCGACAGAGAGATGTCAGGGATGATCAAGTCCTCTCGTCGGATCTAGTGGGAAAGTTAGTTCGACTATAAAGTCGACTAATGCTTGCCCTTTTATCGTTGTTTGAGGAGCATAGGTCACCCCAAACTGGCTAATCTTCAGTGACCATTTTAATAGACGACCAGCTGTGTCTGGACGATGGAGAATCTGTCTGAGTGGGAAAGTTGTTAGCACTTCAACTTGATGGTCAAAGAAATATGGTAATAACTTTCTCACACTCATGACAAGTGCATATGCCAGCTTTTCGGCTGGAGAATATTTGATCTGCGCTTCTTGTAAAGCTTGACTGATGTAGTAGATTGGTTGATGGAATTTGTCGTCTTTCCGTACCAGAACAGAGCTGATTGCCACTTCTAATGCTGCCAAGTACAAGTAGAGCTTTTCTCCTGGGATTGGCTTTGATAGGATTTTAACATCTCCCAGGTAGTCTTTAAGTTGGTCAAATGCCTTTTGACAGTTGTTAGGCCACGTGAACTTTTCCTTTTTGATGGCCTCGAAGAATGGACGACATTTGTCTCCTGATCTGGATATGAACCGGTTCAATGCTGCTAGGCACCCCGTGAGCCTTCGCACTTCTTTTACCGAACGTGGTGGTTGCATATCCATGATAGCTTTGACTTTTATTGGATTGACCTCAATCCCTCGTTGACTAACAAGATGGCCCAGGAATTTGCCGGAATGGACTCCAAAGCTGCTCTTCTTCGGGTTCAGCTTCATGTTGTAATGTCGAAGAATGTCGAACACCTGGGTTAAATGCTGGAGATGATCTTCTTTTTGGGGGCTCTTGACTACGATATCGTCTACATAGACTTCTACCGTATCTCTGATTTGTTCGTCGAACATCTTGTTCACCAATCTCTGATACGTTGCCCCGGCATTGATGAGGCCGAAGGGCATTCTCTTCCAACACAGCAAGTTTTTGTTCGTATAAAATGCTGTGTTTTCTTGATCATCTGGATGCATTGGGATTTGATGGTACCCGGCAAAAGCATCCATAAATGTCAACATCTCATGACCCGTCGTGCTGTCCACCAACTAATCAATATGAGGGAGAGGAAAGTTGTCCTTCGGGCATGCTGCATTCAGATCCGTAAAATCTATGCATAGCCTCCAGGTTCCGTTTGGTTTCCGCACAAGGACTGAGTTTGCTACCCATTGTGGACAGAGTGCTTGTCGGATTAGATCGTTGTCTAACAACTTCTTCACCTCTTCATTTAGAGCTTGGTATTTGTCTGGGCCGTACTTCCTTCACTTTTGATGAACTGGCCTTTTTTCTTGATTGATATTAAGCTAGTGGCAAGCATGTTTTGGATCTATTCCCACCATGTCTGCATGAGACCAAGCAAAAACATCTAGATTCTTGCTGAGGAATTCTTTCATTCGGGATCTGTAAGGCTCAGGGAGCTCAGATCCTATGTATAATTCAAGATCTTCGTTTTCAGAATTAACTTTGAACGCCTCCAGTTCTTCGACTGGAGTTGCTCGTCATTTTTTTCCCTTCCAACGAGGATCAAGTATTGGTCCCTCAGGGTTGAAATCATTTTAGATGTTCATGGGCTCTGCCCCCAGGTGGGGCTCTAGATCATCTGTTGGTTCTGACTCATTGTTGTTAGACAACATCTGGCCCTCCAAGTCATCTGTTGAATATTGCTCGTCACCACCACTATATTGCTCGTCGAGTGGAAGTTCCCCATGGATGGTGATAAGTTGTTCGTCCAACACTTGCTCGTCAGAGTGTTGTTCGTCCGTATCCATACGGTCTTCCTCTGTGTCCATCAGATTCTTCAGTATTGATGGCTCATCGACAGGGTAGCTTGTGGTGGCCTTCATCATGGATACTTGTGCATGTCTTGCTTGCAGTTGCAGGAGACATTCACGGGCCTTTCTCTGGTCTCCTTTGATTGTACCTGCTTCACTTGCTGTTGTGAACTTTAAGCAATAATGGTAAGTTGAACATGCAGCCTTGAATTCATTTAAAAAAGGTCGACCAAGAAACCCATTATAAGTTGACTCCTGGTCTACGACCAAGAAATCTACCATTCTAGTAATATTTTCTCGGGTTCTTCGACCGTTACAAGTTGTACGGACAACCTAATTTCCCCTAACGGGACTGTTACAGCATTTTCGAAGCCTAAGATTCTATGGTTTGAATCTCGTATGTAGCCCGAGTAATCTCCAAGTTGGTCGAGCGTCTTTTTGAAAAGGATGTTGGTGTAGGCTCCGGTGTCCACCAACAATCTATGTACTCTAGTCTCCATGATCTTTGCACAAATCACGAGCGAATCATTGTGGGGGGTCAATATTCCATCCAAATCTTTTTCAGTAAAGGTTAGTTCTGTTGTATGCATGATGGACGATTTAATCTCCATTTCTTGTACTTGGTCGATCGCTCGTAATTTGGCTTTTCTTTTCCGGTTGGAAATTGGCGGTCGTCCATCAGAATATCCTCCCGTAGGTCCTGATGGCTCCATTATAAATCCTCTAATGGACGAGCAGCAACGGCTAGAACTGGTCGCCCATGTTTATTATTCCTCTGAGGTTGATCATCCTCCTCATCCTCGGAGTTGTTCTCCCTGGGCTCTCTTTCCAGGTTGCCTTTTGACGAAGTCGGAGAACTTTCCTTCCTCGTAGAATCGCCAGAGTTGCTTGAGCAAATCTCTACACTCGCTAGTAAAGTGCCCCACGTTTTGATGGTAGGCACAATACTTGTTAGGGTTGAGTTTGCCAGTGTCTTGGCGGATTCTCCGTGGAGGGGAGAGCAACTCTTTCTCCTTTACATTTTCGTACACAGTATCGACTGATACTGTTAGCACCTGGTTCAATTTTTCCTTTAGCTCCGTCCCTTCAGTAAATGCCTTCATGTTCTTCGGGACTCTGTAGCCTGTTCCGCCAGGTTTCTTGTTGTTCTCCTTGGGATCAACTTTACTTTCTCCCAAGTTTGCTTGCAGGGCCTCATGCATGGAAACAAATATGCCGGCTTGATTCCTGAATTCGGCATAGCTTTTCGGGCATTTCAGACGTACCTCTTTCCATAACTTCGATCCTTTTTTCAACCCGGCCATAACAGCGACGATTTTCGTATCTTCGCTTACTGGCTCCCCTTCCAACAGCACTTTATCGAACCTTTCCATAAATGCCCGGTCTGACTCGTCGTTATTTTGCTTTAGGTCCGACAACCGGTGTTTTTGGGATAAATATGATCCTGCCGTTGAGAAATGGGAGAGGAACTCTCGACTCAGTTGGACAAAAGAGTGGATAGATGCTGGTGGCATTGCGGAAAACCATTTGTGTACTCGGCCCCCCAAAGTCAAGGGGAAGTTCCAGCATTGGGTGGCATCACTGGCTCCCACAGAGACCATGTAATCTGAATACTTCATTAAATGGACTCGGGGATCAGCAATGCCATCATACTGTATACTTGCTGGAAATTGGATATATTTCTGAATCGGGGCCTTCAAAATGATAGATGACAATGGAGAGGATGGCAAGCTGGTCGTCCCCATCCCTCTCTATTGATCCAATTTCCCCTGCATGCTCTCCACAGCCTTTCTTAGGCTTGACAACTCATCCAAAGATGCCCCATGGCTTGGAGGTTGTTCGGCGAGCAAAGGCACAAGCCTTTCTGCTCGTCGCAGTCCCTCACTCGGAGCGGGCATGTCCTGGAGCTGTTTCCTAGGGTTGCTCGCCGCGTTCGGCCCTAGGCACCTGAAAGCAGATTGGGAGAGTCTTTCATGAACCGATGGGCGAGGTTGCTCAAATGTTGTTTGCCCATCACCTGCTCCTTGGCGAGCAACTTTCGCTTAATTCTGGGGTTGACCAAGCCTATCCTGGGCACTGGAACGAGTTGTTCCATGGCTTGACATTGTTGCTCGTCCAAGTGCAGATTCAGCTTGACCCTCTCTTGGTTCGGCCACCTTGGCTTTGCCCTTATCTCGCCTGACTTGGGTACTGTCTACCTCACGTTGCTCGACCCTAACAGATCTAGCTCTAACAACCTCCATGGGTTTGGCCCTAGACCTTACTTGTGAAGGTCTATTTTGTTCTTGCTATTTTTGAATAACTTGGAGAGCAGCAATGGTTTTAGCCAGTTCGTTAGGGTTGTTCGCTAGGGCCTCCATTTCTAGTGGAATGTTATGTGTTACGGCCGTATGTCGGGATCTGTTTGCATGTCCAGGTTCACGATCTTGATGGCCTGCTGATGAAGCCTAAGTGGGAGATGCTCTCCTTGACAAGCGTGAACCTTGCATTTTAAATTGAATTATCTTCAAATTTTATATTGAAGAACACCAAGAACACTTTTGCTTGAACCTTCAAGGATTTCTTCAAATCTTCAAGTTTTCAAACTTGAAGTTCTTGACTAATCACACTTAATTGAAGGTTTTGACCCTTCTTCTAGTGCCAAATTGTTGGTGATCGAATTTAATCGGATGGATTAGTGACTGTTTAATTCGGTTTAGGACCACCAAACAAGAACGTGTGATTGATTACCACCGTAAATGGTAAATCGAAGGTTCGGGTTATGAAATCGTAAATCCAAAAGTCGAAATCGTATTAATTTCGTATGTGTATACGTTTAGGTGTGTTTGTGTGTGTTTTGGGAGTATTTGTGAATTTGAACTTGTATTTCTTAGCTGGAGAACAACTATTTATAGAGACTAGCAAGCATGAGGTGTTCAAGACTCTTGAACTTCCTAGCTTGCATGCTAGACAAGTGTCCTTTGACCTTGTTTGACCTTATCTAAGCTGAATCTTAGTTACAAAGTCTTCTTTAGTCTTATCTCGGACTCATTGTTGTTCGCCCAGGTCGGTTTAACTAGTCCATAGTGGTCTTTTGATGAAAGTTGTTCGCCTATTGAGGTTATGGCTAAGAAGTTGTTCGCTCGTGCATCTTATTGAGATTGATTTAGGAATCTTAGTCCTATGTTCGTTATCATACACCTCTTAGGCTGGTGGATGTGCTACCTTTTAACAATGTTGTTCGTCATCTGCAATACGTGGAAATGTTCATAGCTGGTTTCGGATCTTAAAACCTGTTCGCCAATAAGTTGTTTGTCGACGGAGTTGTTCGTCACTTTATACACCACTCTGATTGTTTTGTGCACCCCAACCTTGATTTTCTTTGTTAAGTCCCTGATGCCTGTTCATACAATAATGATTGATGTTCGCCTATCAACACCGCATGCGTTGCACATGTATGCGCTGACCCATCGCTATGCGTCTGTATGCATGTGCGCCCATCGGGCACCGCCGTGCATCGTGCGATCCTGTACGATGCCTGGTGCTGAGCGCCCGTCATACCTCTCTGATTTTTTTTATTTTTTTTTTCTCATCCATCTTCGATCTTCGTCTTTGATCTGTTACAATTTATTTTACAAAAAAATAAATCTAACATCTAGACTAGTCTATTACAAAAGAATTGTCCTAATCTACCCGCATATTTTCTCAAGGGAAAAATGAATCAGATTAAAAAACATTCAATTAACATGAATTAAAACCATACATTAAATAAACATGATAATTGGATACTTGCAAAAAAATAATTCTACTATATCCAAATTCAAATTTAATGTAAATAGATTTAAATTCTAATTTACATTACGGGGCCCAAAACCGTGGCTCTGATACCACTTGTTGGAGAACATAAAGAAAAATACCATGAATCTAATCGGGTGTAATTGAAATATGAATTATTATAAATCCATCAAGCATGAATAATTTTTTTTTTTAAATAAAATCAAATTTATTCAATTCATGCATTGAATACGGTAAATCATAATAATCCATAAACATGCGGAATTAAGGGATATTGCATTTACCGTTTAATCGGAGAGACACCGTTGATAAGATTAATTCTTTCAATCAAAACACCTTCTTGAGTATTACCTAAACCCAAGCTCGTAGATCTGGTGGAGAATCTTCACGAACCTTTAAACCCTCAAGGAAGAATTAATTTTCTCTTTTGTTGCTCTACTTTTCAAATTTTGGCACTTAATTATGCATGTTTGGGATGAAAAACAACCCATATTTATAACTTTAGGAGATGCAAATTATATGATTTCTTATACCAAGAAATCTAAGATTATATTCTTGAATTTCAAGAAATCCAATATATAGAAATATTTCATATATATCTCCAAATATATATATTCTATATATTATGTTTTTTCATGATAATAATTATTTTCTTGCAACAATATTATTTTTTATCTTTTAACCACCTTAGTTAATGGGCTTTTAATGTGCTACTCAAGGGGCCTTTATGAGAATTAGGATTGGACCTCCCAATGGGCCTAGAAACCAATATTAAGCCAAAATATCATTCTAGCAGCCCATTAAAATTAATTCACTCCACTATAGAATTAATATTGCACTATACATCCTAACCCATATTACAAAATACGGCTCCTAGTTATTATTTCCCGTATTTAAGATATCAATACCCATTAATTAATTTAAGCCACGACTGAACGCTATAATTAATTAATATATTTTATTCCTTGGGAAATGACAAATCAACATTATTATCATACCGAAAATTAATTCACTGACCAAACTTTATGTGATAAACTTTCTGAGCGCACCAAGGGGACATAATCAACTTGTCATTCCAAGATACAATTTTCTGTATTACTTTAACAATTATCATATAATTGATAATATTGCCCAAAATACAAAGTATTGAGTCTCATTGACTCTCTACCCATAATAAATCAAAGCAATATAAATTAACTATATACAATCCTTATTAGGTCATAAATTAAGAAATAACTAACCACTGAGATCTAATTTTTCTTTCCATGTCAATCTAGAAAAATAATCTCGCTATAGGTCTAATTCAGTACATCAAATGCACTAGTGTAATCTCTTGGTCAAGACAAACCAATCTGAGTCTTACACTTCAACTTTTACCAATGGATTGTTCAAGTCTATCTAAGTTGTGAATTCGTTTATACTTATTACAAGGAATTGACAATGTGATCTTTTGTGATCTACTACACACCACATTTGTCTACAATGTAAAGTAGTTTTTGCAATAAATAAATAATATTTATAATATGTAGATGAAACAGTGATAAAAGATTTATTCTCGTAAATAAGAGTGCAAGAACCTGTTAAATATATAAAGTAGCACTAAAAACATACTTTTCAGTATATCCCTAACAAACTTTGATTTTCGTCCTATTAACTTTAGAATTTTGATTTTCATCCTATAACTTACAAAATATTGTATTTTTTGTCATGTTATCTGCTAGACCAGACAACTCTTCCGGTAAAGATGATGTGGTGCTAATTTTTTGTAAGTTATATGACGAAATTCAAAATGCTACGTCAAATTTACCAGAAGAGTTACCTGATATAGCAGGTAACATGACAAAAAAACACAAGTTTGTAAGTTATATGACAATATTCAAAATTTCAAAGTTAATAGGATGAAAATTAATATTAACTAAAGTTAAAGAACAAAAAAATGCATTTTTCCTTAAATATAGGTATTTGATATGTAGGAAAATTGGTAGGAGGATTCACAAATAGAGGTTAAAATTTAGGGGGTTTGCAATTAATACTTTATTTAATAATGTAGAGAGGAAAAGACAGGCGGTTAAAAGAATAAGGGAAAATAGCTTTCAAACCCAATACTTTGAAAGTTGTAATTTTTTTTAGTTCAAAAAATTTCTTGAGTATTTTCGGGTATAATAATACTCTATTTTTCGTTCGTGAAAAATGGTTCACGTTGTCTTATTAGTTCGTCAATAGTGGTCTTATTTTGCTTGGGTATTATTGATTATTGCTTGGGGTATTGATGATTAAAAAAATACAGTTTATGCCGAAGTGTGTATTTTTCATACTCTTTGCAATTGAATTTTTAAATCTAAGTGCATAGTATGTACTTGGATGCACACTAGACTACACTTAACATTGAACCTCACATACAAATACATCACTTTTTAAAAAAAAAATTGTATTTGATATGACTACAATATTATTACTCTCCCCGTCCCAAAAGACGATGCAGGGACTTTTGGGCATGCGAATTAAGGAAAATGGAAAATGAATACACTGTTATGTATATTATGAGTCTTGTGAGAGTAGAGTTCGATAAGCACTTTTCAATATTAGGGATGCAAACTTTTTGTGGGACAAATCAAAATAGAAAGTATACAATGTCTTTTGGGACTGAGGGAGTACCTTTTACCCATAATATCTGTTTTTCTTTAAAAACCGTGCAAAAAGCCTACAATACGGACAAAGGGTGTAATTATTTTCGAATAATAGATGCAATTTTTCAACATAAGTGCAAACAAAAACATTCCACTTACATTAAATCAATGCATTAGGGGTGTGCAAAATACGGTTCGTACCGAAAAAACCGGACCAAACTAAACTGAAATATAAATTTCGGTTCAATTCGATTTACAGTTTTGAAATTTGAATTTTTTATTTCGATTTACGATTTTTACGATTTTTACGAATTGAAAGTCATATAAACCGAACCGAAATAATTTTAATAATAATATATTATATATATAATATTAATATTCACTAAATTAATATTTAATAACTTATATTCTAATACAATATAATAATATTAATATTAAATAATTTAGATTCACATATAAAAGATTTGAGAAGTGGTGTTTTATGTTGATTATGTTTTTCAAATTGTTGTTTAGCTCTTGAAAACTATTGTGTTTATATTTTTATTGGATTATGTAATAAGGTTATTGATGCATTTTTACTTAAATTATAATTTAGATGTTGATATGTTGCTAATGATTGAATGAAACATGCTAAAAAAATTAGACTGAATTAAAAAAAAGTGTAAAAAAATTTCAATTTGTTCGCTTTGAGACCTAAACTAAATCGAAATATTTTAGTTTGAGACTGACCATTTTTTTCAAAATATAATTTCATTTTTACTTTGTAATTTTTTTTAAATTTGATGTTCGATTTGAAAAATACAATTTTGTTCAGCAACCGAATCGAACTATGCACACCCATCATTCCCCAAAGAATAAAAGCGTGTGAGCGTGGGAGTGGTTGGTACTTTATGGAAAAGGAGGAGGACAGATGCGGAAACACAAAATCCGGGACCGACGGGATTTCCCAAGAGGGAATATGATGACTACTGACTTTTTGACTCCGATACGAGTTTGACAGTTATTTATTTATTCCTCATCGTACGGCGTAACTGTCAATCCGAACACTGCTTCAACCATATTTTTCAAAGTCACGTGATCGTGAATGGGGAGGAGCCTATATCTATTTTGCATCTTTTCTAAACACAATTTTGAATTTTAAATTTAAATTTCCTGGTCCATCACCATTTGTTTTCTTGGTAAAAAAATATGTCACCGCTAATTCTGGTGAACACACATATATACTCAAACAAAATTTAATTAATATTTCAGAACAAAGGCCGTGTTCGTGCCTCATGTACATCTATATATATATATGCATGCAAAATCCACGTAGTACTCTGGATTGTAATTTTTTTTTGCATAATTATTTAAATAGTATTTAAAAGAAAATTTACAAATTAAAATTTAATATTCCTCCGTCTTATATTTATTTGCTACTTTACTGTGTGCACATGTTTTAAAAAAGAATTATTTATTAATATTTAAATTGATAAAGTGATAAATTGATGTTTTTGGTTAAGAGTGCATGGAGAATATAATATTAATTTTTTTTTTCCAAAAATGGATATAGCAAAAAAGTATGAAATGAAGGGAGAATTTTTTTTAATTTTATTTTAAAAAGATATATGTATGACTAATTTGATTTATATTATTGTAATTTTATACTTAATATACCTATAAGGAAATACATTTTCAATTCATGGGCAGTGTATATAAGTGTTTTTGTATTGCATCACCTACAATATATAAAATCATTTGTGTATTTTTTTTATGTTCCATAACCCAAATGTATAAAATGTGGAATTTAAAAAAAAAATAAAATAATATATATATATATATATATATATATATATATATATATATTAATGAATCTCCATAATTTTAAATCCATGTTAAAAATTCAGTGGATGAAATATAAAAATGGCACAAATGAATTGAACTGCATGTACAAACAATTGTTTTTTTTATCTGTTAATTTTAGTTGTTAGTATTTAAAAGTTAGTTCACCAAACCCCCAAGAACTCCAAAAATTTTCCAAGTCACCTTATAACTCCTTTAATTGGTTCCCAAAGGGAGTTAATCGAACCTGGGTCACGTACAAACAATTATTAACAATATTGTTATAACGAGATGCAAGAAAGAATCATAAACGTAAAAGGAAACGACAAAGATTACGTGGTTCACCAACGTTGTGTTGGCTACGTCCACGGCCAAAAGAGAGGATCTATATACTATTATTTGATCTCAACATTTTCAGCGAGACCCACGACCAGCTCAACCAGGGGGTTCAAGACACCCCAACAAATCTCCACCTTAACTTAAATCTTCTCACATATCAGATGCACTATTAAAAGTGCTCAAACGTACAAGCAGCTCTCCGTACTCAAATTTGCCCACAATATTTTTCATCTCACAATAAATTTCTCACTTTTTTTTTTCTATCGTCCAATAGTTTCTCATATTATTTTAGGAACCTCAGTTACCCTACTACATTAATACACATCATTTTATTTAAATCATTTGCTACCACTTTCACTACTGAGTATCCTCAGGCTCCACTTAATTTTCTCTCTTTAAACACACTAGTGATTGTAAATCCCGTGCTTCGCACGGCCGGAATTTGTTACATTGTTTAAACTATAATAATGGACACATTTTAATTATAAAACTAAAAATATACAATTTTTTTAAATATAATATAACTAAAAAAATTCTTGGGCTCAAATTAACGTTACTTCTAATTAAATTTTATATATTTTATTTATAATATCCAATACTTTAAAACAATTTTATGATAAGTTCATAATTAACCATTTTCATATAAAACTGATTTCTAGAATAGGATATGAATTGGACCTATCACACTAACATTTCAATATAGGTGTATTAAAATTTGTATTATCTAGTTCCAAGAGACAGACTCACACAATCTTAAGCTATACTTAAAATACTTTAAACAATAATCTACAATACAATATTTTTTTAAATAATACCTTTTCTTTGAAGAAGAAAAATAAATAAATGTCAAGATCAAACACATAATATTAATGTATGACTTATTGAATATTTGTAAATATTAATTTTATTGATTAAAAGAATGAGATGAATCACTACAAATAATTAAAAAATGGTAATCAAATCAAACCAATTATAAAAACTCTTTTAGAAGGATTACTATCATTACAATGTATGAATTTTTTTTGCCTCCGTACTGAAAATAACATAAAATATTTGTAACATGATAATTAATCATTTTCCTGAATCCATCCGATATTAGATATCGACCATGATCATTCTTGAAAGAAACAGTCCAACATATGTCCTGACACCTAACCTCAACATGTTGGTAAACTCTATAATAATTTTTATGTGTTTTTCCCATAATGCAGTTGGTATAGGCTATAAGTGAAAAAAAATTATTCAAGAAAGAAAATTCATTTATAACACACTAAATTATCAGTGTTTTAATTTATATTTTGTAAAAAAAAAAAATACACGTAAGAGAAAATTATGTATAAACTTACATGTCTTCCCTTTTTATGTCTGATAAAGAAAGACTTCGGATAAATTTGAGTACTTTGATATCAGATACAGTTACACCAACCTATAATAAATAACACATTACAAACAGTTAATTAGGAAGTAAAAAAATGCAAACCGGATATAGTTAACTAATTTTACAATTATATTTAAAATTTTAATGCTAAATTTTTCAATTTGTTTTTTTTAACTAATAACTAAACTTCTAACATTTTTTTATAACAAAAACATTAACATTATATCAATTTTTTAACTATATATATGTGTGTTTGTGTGAAAAATCATTGTTTCATCAAAATAAATTTTCTTATATTTTTTGCATATATAATAAACAAATGTTTGATTAATTTGTATTTTTTTTTCATATTAAATTAATTATTACTTTCAGCATACATGTAATTTTTATGTGATACAAAATAAAATCTTAATAGTATATTAACGATATATAAAAGATATGTGATACATCTTTACAAACATCCCATTATTTTTGTTACTAAAAACTTCTATAAATTAGTTTGAATTTAAAAAATGACGCGGCTATATAAACCCCCAAAATTCCTAAATATACCCCAAAATATTTTTAAACTAAAATGCACATTGTTAACTGATAATATTACCATCAACTGATAGTATTCGTTAACCCCTTTCAACAAAATCTTATCAGATTTATGCACACATTATACCCAAATATTTGGCCTTCAATCCTCATACCCTTTTGCTCAAAAAGTCATATTTGAACGCGTCATTTGCTCTTAAAATACCTAAAAGTAAGGTTAATGGTAGAGTCATAGTCTTTTGCACATTTGTGCTTGCCATGCTACTGCTTCTTGTACTTGTTTTATTTTCCATCTTTCCTCTGGCTGCAAAAGCCCTTATCCAAATGTTGCGTGCACATTAACTTTTAATTGGAAAATTAACATAATTTTCCTAGTTTAATTAACAAAATTGAGTCATATATTTTGATGTTCGAAAAACATGAATTAGAAAGGGGTGCAGTTTTTTGTTTAATTTTACAAAATGAGGATATAATTGTCAAAAGTGGGGGTTTTTCAATAAATGCTGAATAATTTAATTATTTTATTCAATCTATATTAACATACTTTTTTTTTATACTTCTTAAAAATAATTTTATCATTTTTTAAGCAATGCATCACTTCTAATATATTTATACCAAACTTTGGTAAGATGATGCATGAGATGATTCATGTTGCCAATAAACTTGATTACATAATAATTAATAAACCGAGAATAATTTTTTCAGTTCTGACCTACTCCAATATAATGAAATCGAATTTTTCTCCAAAATATTTTACGCCCAACATATCCAAAGAAATATAAATCTTACCATACAACATTTAAATTCAGTATTAAAAATCAACAATTTCGTCAACATTCACATATTCTAATTTTCCTTCAATATCATATTAAAAAATGATTAATTTGATTTCAGTAGAAACATTTGTAGAAAGACTTAAATTGTTTACCCATGATCCAATGAAATTTTCATCATTGTTCAAACAAAAAGAAATAAAAAAAATAATATAATACAAAGAACAAAAGACTACCACATTAATATTGTAGGGTAAAATAAGCTTTTAGTCCTTTAACTTAACCCAACTTTGGTTTCGATCCTCTTCACTTTTTCACTTTGAAATTAGTCATTTAAGTACACATTCATTTTAATTTTGTTCCATCTTACTTGCTATCACGGGTAACCTTTAGAATACAGGTGATGCAAAATTTTCCAATTAATTATTTTTTAGAAAAATATATATTAAAACTGAAGAAAAAAATCTTCAATTTTTTTTGTTGATGCTTAAAAAACCTGAAAAATAATCATCTAAATATTAAAACAATTTAAAATTAAAATTTGATAAATATTAAAATAAATTAACTATTTAATAAAATTAAAGAACAACTAAATTATAAAGGCAAAATATTATATGAAAATAGTTCATGATAAGATTATCATGAAACAATTTTAAAGTATCAAATATTTAGTCATGAGTATCATTATTCTGGGTCAATGGTATTATGTTGTTATTGTTGTAAATTTTCTTAAATCCAGATTAATGATACTCTTGATGAACTTTTTGATACGCTTGGTCAAATATCGGATACTTTAAAACGGTCTATTTTTTTAACCATTCTGTAATTATTCCATAATAATAAAATCAATGTTATTTATAAACTTATAAAAATATTATTTTAATATTAATAACAGTAGCAAACACACAAACAAACTAAAATAAAACAAAATACATATGGTTATAATAAAAAAAAATCACCATACACAACTCACCATAATCAGTCAGTGAATTATTTTTAAACCTTAACATCCACATAAAATGTAAATTTTGTCATACAATAACAAAATTTTATATTTTTTTCGAAATTGAGTAACACGGATAAAAGAACCAACAATGTGACTTAATTAAAAAAATCAATATGAAGTACTCAACCTAGGTACATTAAAAATGAAAATCATTCGTGCTCCGAAATCAATACCATTATACTTCGTAAAAATAATTTTATCATTATTACACAATAAACTTTTTCGAACAAATTTATCATTTTAGGATTCTATTCTTCACTTGAGTGACAGATTTACCAGCTTAGTATGATCAGGTTTGTACTCAGAGGTGTTTCTTTAGTGCTTCAGAAATGCTTCAAATATTTACCCTTGAATGACTTCAGTTGAGTTACCACTGAACTAAATACCTATAAAGTAAAGATCTATCTTAGATTGACCAAGTCAGTGACATCAATCGTTTCAAGGTTTTGAAATTCAATTCAAAATATAAATTGTCCAACATCCATTTCTTATTCCCTCTGTCTAATAGACACTTTGTACAAAAACGTCAATCATTTTTCTTAATTCGGCTAAGTTTGACCAAAAGTTAATTTATTATTTATGTAATTGATTTTGAAAATATATAATTAGTAATACATAAATAGAGAATAATTGTTAATGGAAGTGTTGCTTGTTATAAACTGGAAAAATCTATGAGAATCAATTCACATCAAATAAAATAGATAATTCAATATTAAATTTTTCTTGGAATTTTTATTAAACGCGTAATCTTATTGTAACAATCCAAATCATAATTGAGTATGCATAGAGTGAAACTCGTTCATATATAAACTATGGAATATATTTAAATAGAGCTATACATACTCTTTAATGTAACCAACTAATATCATATATTAAATAATTAATACTCTTCGTATACTTCATCAACTCATACTCTTTGATATAACTTGTACCCTTCGAAACTAATACCCTACTAATACCATTTAAATTCACTCTATGCTTTATCTTTAATATTTATGCATGAAGTAGGATGAAAAGATATGTTACCTAATTTTATGGGATGTGAAGGGTCAAATATGATTCAAATCTTTCCTTGATTATCTAAATTAATATAAATAATTTTTTATATAAAATACAAACAAAAAAGTATATTAAAACAAAAACTTCTAAAAAATGGTAAAATTTAAAACTTATGTGAAGAAAATTTGTTCACTAATTTAATGTGATGTGCATGGGGTGACATATGATTCTTTAAAAAAAAATTAATTAAGAAGAATTCTTTCGTTCGTCAATTTACATAAGTTTGAACAATTACTTCTATCTACCAAAATATGAGAAAATATTTTTTTCCAAATTAATCTAACCAAACTGCATAATTAATGTCAAAGCCAACAAATGTAAATAAAATTAGTATTCTAGATCATAAACCAATTAATTTTAGATGAATCACAATTCCTCAATAATTATCTCGTAACATTTTGAAAATATATAATTAAAATTTGTTGCTTATGTTAGGAGATGATATTTATGGAATAAACATCATAATAAATTAGCATTCAAATTCTATAGGTAAAAAAATAAACATGTATAGATACAAAGAAAAAATAAAAAATACTTCAATCTTTTAAATTAAAATTCCAAGACAATCACACACAAATTAATATAAGATTTTATCCATAAATTTTGTCAAATCTTAAAACATCATTTTTTTTTTTCAAATATATAAGATCAACCTTATCAAGAGAAAAATGTGATGTTAGCAATTTTGTTATGACTATCATATCTTTAGATTTATTGTATTTTGTAGATTGTGTCTATATATAAATTGTAATATATTCATAGCCTCCAACTATATTTTTTTTTCGATTCTGATATATTATTGTTATGGTATTAAATAAACAGAACAAAGGAGCAAGAATCAATGAAATTAGAAAATGAGAAGCAATAAACTTAGTGACCAAATATTTTAAATAATATTTTCGTTCATAATACCCAACAAAATAAATAAATAAAAAAATCATTGAAAATAATATATAAAGATGATTTTCTTTTTTCTTTTTTTTTGCCTGAGACTGTCTGTGACATGAGACAACACAAATTAACCTACACCCTTGTTAAAATGTTAATGCAATATGCCCAATTTATGTTCATCCCACTGTCTCATGACATTAGACGGTCTCATGCAAGACCTACTCAATAAAGATACATTACTAATTTTAAAACACAAAATTAATTATAAAAAATATTTCAACCATCTCAACTATTTAGAGTATTTTTTTTTTAAATAAATGTCTCAATTATATAGATTAATTAACATATAGACTAATTTCTATTGTCGTTATTATATTCATATTTAAAAGATGCACTAAATATTTTTTGAAATCACAATACTTATTCAATAGGTTGTAAAAGAAATTTTATTTTTCTAATTTGTTCTTTTTTTTTTTAGTTTTTGTGAAAAATCCAATCAACTTATATAATTGGGTGAAAATATCATATGTTTACCAGTGGACACAAATTTATATGTCCACCACGAAAGTGATAATGATATATAAACACAATTAAGTAATCAATTAAATTAATAATGGGTCATCTACTTATTTGTCATTATCATATACATGGTGGACATATAAGTTTGTGTCCACCGGTGGGCACATGATCATTTTTGTATAATTGAGATGGATGGAGTATGTATTTACCCAATAACTGCATTAGATATTTACATGTTATAAATTTTAAAAAAAAAATTACAACACAGAACTGTAATAATGTATTTTTTTCTACTAATTATACATATAATTCTCCATAAAATTGCACATTATACTTGTATTAACATAATAATTTTTATACATACATATATACAGAGACAATTCTAATGATGTTTCATTTTAGTTTTAGGTTCATTGGTCATTTAAACTGTGAATTTAATTTATATGTTGTCAAAAGAGTAAATATGCTTCTTTAGTTGGCATCTTATTTACTTTATTGAGCATGAAATTAAAAATATTTTTAATTAGTCTAATTAAAAACTTGAATTAAGCTGAACCAATTATGTTATATTTTCATATTGGATTTTATATAACATTGGTTTTACATGAACAATTTTTATTGTGAAATTGATTTACAATTAATATCTTATAGCAAAAAATAACTAATATTTTTTAATAAAAAAAATTAAACCAGTGTTTAGGAACATTTAATCAGCTTTTAGAAGTACTTTTTTTTCAAAAGTTATTGAGAGGTAGCTTTTGGAAAAAAATACCTCTAGAAGCTATTTTTAGTGTTTCAAAACACTCCCTAATATCATTCAAAACTAATTATACCTTATAATATAAACCTATAATATTCTTCAATAAAAAAATTAATACTCTTCAAACCAATTTCAATACAACAATTATTCACGCAAAACTTTACCTACATTTAATATGTACAAAGGACATCCTAAAATAAGATTATTTCTCCTACGAAATTACTAAATGAGTTGAAGTATTTTCACTCCATGTTTGAAATAATAAAATACGAAAAAAAATTGTGATTTTTTTACCTAACACATACATATACTAACGTAATACTTCGTAATCACGTAATAAAAATTTAAAATTTCACTTCATATTAACTAATACTCCATATGTCCCCAATTAATTGCATCATTTATTGTTTATACAAAGTTTAATGTGAGAGTTGTTTAATTAGTATTACATAAAATAAAATAAGGTATAATGAGAGTTTGACACAGATTTTAGTATGAGAATTGGATATATGAGAGTAAAATAATGATATATGATGTAATTTTGAGGACAAAGTATAGAGTGAAAATGACTCATACATGAATTATTTGAAAGAGTATTAGTTATTTTCACTAAATAGTATTAATTATTTTCACTAAAAGATATTAGTTCTGGAGGATATTAGTTTTCACTGAAAGGTATTAGTTGAAAGGTACAAAAAGTATCAGTGGTTAACTAAAGAATATTAGTTGGTTACACTAAAAAATATTACAAAGTGGTTCGTGTATGATCCAATTTCACTCTATGTATAAATGTTTGAAGGGTGTAGTTTAATAATAAAATATTAAATTTAATTTGTGGCAGACTTTTGGGTAAATAATATGTGTATTTGAAGACTGAGGAAGTATTTTTCTATTTCACAATTAGGAAAAAATAAGCGATTTCAGTATGGAGATAATTGGGTCAAAGTAATTTTAATGGATCTCCACGGTAATAGTAAATGTAATATTAAATTGTATATTTTCTTAATTTTGGGATTGAGTCACCCTAATTATATCCAATTATCGAGAAATATACGTACAACTTTGTGAGTAAATCAAATTTCCATAAATCAAAGAAATGTCTAATTATTCTTAAAATACAACAATTTATTATAAATTAAAATCAAAGTTACAAACAATTTATTAATTGGAGAGACTTTTTATATATTATTAAATCAAAACAAAAATTTATATATATTTACACAATATGATCTTGAATCATTAATTTTGTGAATTCACAAATTTTTTTTTTTTATTTCAAAACCATAAATTCTGGAATTATTTAAAATAGCATACCTAATAATTATTTTCCTGAAATACAATATAAAATTAGTTTTAATAACAACCCATTTACCATCAAATTTCCTAAAATTTTAGTTCTTTACACCGTATGTAAATATTAATAAATAGAAGTTAACTTATTAAAACAAAAGAAAGGCATAAATTATGCAAAACAATTTTTTTTCCTTTTATTTTTTTTCTCACGCAACATGGAATTTGAATTAAATGAATGGACTAAACTTTCTACAGCCGGGTACGGGTCGATTAAAAAACAAAGCCGACATTGTTCGATTATCTTCCCCACCCTTCCCCTCCCAAATAAAAAATCTGCCATGTTTATTTATGTTGGGCTTTGGTGGCGGCAGAAGGCATCACACATGGATTCACGTGCCTAGGCGCTGACATTCGCGAGACGACAGCGTCACACAGGCTTCACGGCGGTGGTTGGAACCAATGAACGCGGCGCTGAGATTGCACCACAAAAGCGGATCTTTTCACCGCCACTTACCCACGACCACTGGCGACGCGGCGGTGCCCGGGGCCGTGCACAGAGGCGGCAGGAATCGCGGCGATCTGCAGACAACTTCCAGATTTATTCAAAATTAAAGTCAATGAGGGCGACAACATGTCGATGGGGAATGGAGAGGGCAAGGATGACAACTGAGATATAAAAAAATGGGAAATGGTGTGGGATCCAAATTGCAATTACAATCATTTTTTCTCACCCTTTTTCATACATCTTTTTGTATCTATAGGTCAGCAAGATACACAAAAATGGGGAAGATGGAGAAAGGATGTCATTTGCTCTGTTTAATTGTTCCCCCTTTCGTTTCTGGCATGGGGAATTTGAGCGTGACTTTCGATCTTGTACGGATTCAAAACTTAGCAATTCTAGGTTTTAGTTCTCAATTTCTGGTTTAGATTTCTGCAATACGTTTTCTATTGCAGAAGATGAATGATGTTGAGGAAGATGAATAGTGATCCACTTTTATATTTTAGTTTTTTTTTCTTTTAAAAAAATATAAAAAAATATGTACAACCCTTCTAAAAAAAAAGTCTGCACAATAACAATTAAAAAAAAAAACTACTTTGTCTACAAAGAAGAATGATACATCTATAGATACAGGAACGTATTAAAAAAAAGAATAATCAAACAATAAAAAAATACAACAAAATAACTCCATGGAATCGCTTGAAATTTTTCTTAGATGAATGTATTCAAAAAGAAGAGAAAGAAGGACTATAAATAGGAGTTTTTTGGCCTTGAAAAGACAGCTAAAATTTAGGGGCTGCATTAAAAAAAAAATTCAAACATACCATAATAGTACAACAATCAAGAACGAACGATTGAGATCGAAATAGAGAAAACCGATCAACGTACAAAAATGTTTCCCGCCGAAACCTAAAATTGGCAATATTGTTTGTATTATATAGTTATAGATTACGTGTACTACGTTTTATACTAATACTCTTAATCTCCACACAATTTCTATGAGAAAATTTTATGGAACGGAGAAAGTATTATTTTAAAGATAAAAATATAGCATTTCTTCAAAATTGTGTAAAAAAAGATTTTTAAGAGGGATACGTTGTCACGCACAGTGAGCAATCAAGTTATAACAAGTTATGAAATTTAGACTTTAAATCATAATCTTAATATCCTAGTATAATTTTGTAATTTATTGCAGTATCCCATAATTGCTTATATTATTTGTGACACGTGTATTGGAATCTGGAACACCATTCTTTAATGTAGACCGTTCTTAATACAGATTTTTGCATAGTCGTCGTTAACTTAAATTCATAAATTTATATACCAAATTATAAAGTGATATTCACTTTGAACTGGGACTTGAAGCTTATGAGAAAAATAATTTTTTGGTCTCATAATTTATCCTGTGTCCAATTTACGTCCCAAAAAATTTAACTATTCAATTTTGGTCCCATAACTTCATTAGTTGTCCAATTTTGGTCCACTACAAAAAGTTCGCGATTTAGCGACTGAGATTAGCGACCGTGCAAGACCACCGGTCACAAATTAGGAAAATTTGCGACCGTCTCAAGAGGCAGTCGCTAAATCGAAGGATTAACGACCGCCTACGACCGCTTTCAGGGCCGATCCTAGGAATTGTGGAGTTGGAGTCGATTTTAAAATTGGGCCCCTTAATTATACTATATATACAATATAAAATTTTAAATGACATGAAATAAAATATTGTACAATACTAAACAAAAAAACGTTAATGCTTAAATTAATATGACGAAAATTTTCAAACTAGGTACTTAAATACAATCCGCCTAACAGTTTTAGAGGAAAAAATATTACTCCCTCCATTTCAAAATAAATGTCTTTTTAGGTTTCTTCATACATATTAAGACACCTAATATTTATCATAATTACCCATATAAAAAATTACTTTTTTAAAAAAGGAATTGATTTTATTGATTCAAAACAATCTATAGACTACTTTATATGCATTGGAAAGTATTCCAAAGGCTAAAATGACAGTTATTTTGAAAAAAAATGTAAAGTGCTAAAAAGTCATTTATTTTGAAATGGAGGGAGTAATTACATCTGTATAATCAATTTGTTCAGCCACGTCTTTCTCAATGGATAACAAAGTTAATCCATTCAATCTATCTTGAGACATTGTATCAAATTTAAATTACAAAATTATTATTACTTATTAATGACTAAGTATTTTAATATAATTTTTTTATCATACAAGTATACTACACTACAAAAAAGACGCGGTTTAACGACGGAAAATTTGCGACGGCCAAATATCCGTCGCAAATTTCGTGTATTTGCGACGGATTTGGGCAAGCCGTCGTAAAAAATATCGGTTTGTGACGGATATGAAATTCCGTCGCAACAGTTAGTGTTTTGCGACGGAAATGTCCGTCGCAAATCCTAGGGCCCACCACCTTCGTTGTACTCCTGCTCATTTGCGACAGATATGTCGTCGCAAAGTCAAAATTGAAATTTGCGACGGAATTTTCCGTCGCAAAATGACCCGTTTAAAAGTAGCCACCCGGAAAATGACCCATTTGCCTGTTTTGCGACGGAATGGCCGTCGCAAATTTTAAATTCATATTTGCGACGGCCACTTTTCCGTCGCAAAATTGAGAAGTTGAAGCTCGTCAGAGGGGTTGGTGACCAATAATTGACCTGGGTCGTCGCAAAGCGTATTTGCGACGGAATTGCCGTCGCAAAATATAGAATTTGCGACGGAAAATCAGTCCGTCGCAAATTTTTGCAGATTTATAACAATCCCCTTCCTTTTCCTTCCCTTTCACTTTCACTCTTCTTTCCCTTTCACTTTCACTCACGAAAAAAATAAGAAATGATGCGGTTTTCATATGTTCTTCACGTATAATTGGTGTATTTGTCATTGCCTTCAACCTCACCGTACGTATTTGTCATTGCCTTCTACTTCACCGTACGTTTTCACATTTTTAACCGTCTAAATGTCATATTTTTATTGTTTCAATTTTTTAGTACACTATTAGGTAATGAACATGATATATGTTTATTTGATGGGTTTAGGTATTATTGATGATATATGTTTATTTGATGGGTACGTTAATTTTAGTTTGTGTGATATTTATACCTATTTTTAGTCGAAACTCTGCTCAATTTTTATGTACACTATTAGATAAATTGTGTGATATTTGTTTATTTGATTGGTTTACTATGATTGATATATATGGTTGTGTTGGATTGATTTTTGTGAAGGAAAATTTTGTATATCCTTATTTTTAGGCAAACTCTGCCCAATTTTTTATAACTCACGTGATATTTACTTTTAATCTGTAACAGATGCAATTTCCAGATCGTGGTTGGATGTACTCAATACCTAGAATGATAGGAGGAGGCATTAACTCTGCCTTTTGCAATAAAATTGATGAGTTTATTGAGTTTGCACTACAACATCCATGCAGTATGGATTGTATGGGTAATATTAGGTGTCCGTGTAAAGACAGAAGATGCAGAAATATGAGATTCTTGAGTGTTGATGAGGTTAGAACTCATCTTGTGATTTCCGGTTTTGTTCCCCGTTATTACAACTGGACCAGTCACGGTGAACAACGGTGGAATGTTGACATCGAAACCGTAGAATACTGGTATACTGGGTGGAGCGGTGGTGGAAATTTTGATGTTGGTGGTTCAAGTTATGTTCCGTATACTCAATTTGAACCACAAATAGGGGATGAACCTGATAGATATCGGATGATGATTGCAGAATCTGTTTTGGGTGGTCAACCACAATTCAATGAAACACCTATGGAGGAGGAACCAAATCATCGGTCAAAGAAGTTTTTTGATATGCTTAAAACCGTTGATCAAAAGTTGTTTCCTGGTTGTGAGACTGAGACGCAATTGTCATTCAATGCTCAAATGTTGAACATCAAAACTGAAGGCAAGGTCAGTCAAAAAGTGTTCAATCAATTTGCTAAATTGTTCAAACGAGCTCTACCTGAAGACAACACGGCGCCTGATAATTTCTATCAGAGCAAGAGGCTCTTGAAGGATATGGGTCTACCCTTTGAGAATATTGATTGTTGTACAAACGATTGCATGTTGTTTTGGGATGAGGATGAGGATGAGGATCATTGCAAGATGTGTGGTCACCCACGGTACAAACCATCTGGTCGTACAAAAAGTAAGAAGAAAGTGCAGTTGAAGGCTTATAAGGCAATGTATTACCTTCCCATCACTCCTCGTCTAGAGAGGTTGTATCAGTCCAGTGCCACGGCTAAAGACATGACATGACATGCTGAGGAGTGTTCTGGTGAGAATTCTGGAGAGATGCGGCATCCTGCAGACTCGGAGGCATGGAAACATCTTGATAGGGAGTTCCCAGATTTTGCAAGGGAGACGAAAAATGTGAGGTTAGGCTTGTGCACGGATGGTTTTGCCCCATTTGGAATGCACGGAAAAAAGTATTCATTATGGTCTGTGCTGTTGACCCCGTACAATCTACCTCCTTGGTTGTGCATGAAGCCTCAACATATATTTCTTAGTATCTTGGTGCCTGGACCACACAACCCCAAGCATAAATTGGATGTATATCTCCAGCCATTGATTAAAGAGTTGAAATCTTTGTGGTCTACGGGGGTGGAGGCCTACGACGTTCATAGGAAGCAGAACTTCACGATGCGAGCTGCACTTTTGTGGACCATTAGTGACTTTCTAGCATTTTCTATGTTATCTGGGTGGTCAACAGCAGGAAAACTAGCATGCCCGTATTGCATGGACGGTTCTGATGCATTCTGTCTTCCGTTGAGTAGAAAAGTGTCATGGTTCGACAACCATCGCAAGTTTCTTCCTCCTGATCATCCCTTTCGGAGGAACAAAACAGACTTTCTAAAGGGTAAAAATGCAGTAGGCCGCCCAAGACCACGGATTCGATGAGGTATGTGTCTGGGTACTGAATCACTACTGATGTCTATGTGTCTCATATATATAAGTTAACCATATATAAATTAATTATTTCAGGTGATTCGTTGTTATATGAGGTTACAGTCACTGATTTGATGAAGACAACTGAGGCGGGTGCAATGGAGCACAATAAACGTATCCAGGGTGGTTGGAAGAAGAGAAGTATCTTTTGGGACTTACCTTATTGGAGCAAGTTGTTGATTCGACACAATTTGGATGTGATGCATATAGAGAAGAATGTTTTCGACAACTTGTTTCATACGGTCGTGGGTACTGAAGGGAAGACCAAAGACACTTCAAAATCCAGAGATGAGTTGAGGCTCTTCTGTTCTCGTGCTTCCCTACACAAGGATGAGCAGACAAGAACATATCCCCAGGCCTCTTACACAATTAGTAAAGCAGAAAGGAAGAATTTGTGTAAGTGGGTGAAAGAGTTGAGCTTCCCTGACAATTATGTGTCGAATTTGGGAGACAGAGTTGACACGGAAACCGGAAAGGTGTCTGGAATGAAGAGTCATGATTATCACGTGTTCATGCAACGACTCTTACCTATTGCATTTCGGTACTCACTTCCCAAGAATGTATGGAGTGTCATCACGAAATTAAGTCTCTTTTCAGACACTTAACGGCATCAACGATTACAGTTGAGGACATGAGGCGTTTGGATGAGGAGATCCCTGTTATTCTATACAAACTTGAGCGGATTTTTCCACCCAGCTTCTTCGACTCGATGGAGCACTTACCCGTACACTTAGCGTATGAAGCCTCAATTGCTGGTCCCGTACAGTATCGATGGATGTACCCTTTTGAGAGGTAATTCTATAAATTTTCTAACACAAGAATGTTTTAGGTATTTGCACAATTTAAAGCTCAATATTGGAAATGCGGCCCACATCGAAGCATCAATTGTTAATGCATACCTTACTGAAGAGGTTGGAGCATTTTGTTCTTACTACTTCGGCGATCAAGTTCAAACCAGAATCAGAAATGTGCCTCGCAACTACGATGGTCGTGGAGTAGACCATCCCCTTCGTGATGTTGAAGGTATGTTATCTGTATTTTTGCATCCGGGTCGACCAATGGGTAAGGACACCAAACGACCGTTCAGGGGCAGTATTGAAGAGGAAACAATACATTCATATGTTTTGATGAATTTTCCTGAAGTCCAACCGTATATAGAGTAAGTAATTTAATTTTATAGTTGAGTTTTTTACAATATGTATACTGTTGATATCTGAAAAGTAATTAATTTCTTTTTTCTGCTATATAAGCATGTTCTGTGAGTATAAGCGTCAAGTAGAACCAGACATCACAGTGCAACAGTTTTTCAATCCATCCGCAATGATTTTATGTTTTGGTTCCAACGTTACGTGAGTACCACATAATTATATGATTTTTACCTTATAACAAATATGTTATTATTTTTATACATGATAATTTAATATTTACAGGGACAAAATGGCCTACTTAATAACAACCCACATCTTGAAGCTCTGAGCAAAAGACCACTACGTAGTGTGGTATCATACCACGGATATTACGCAAATGGATACAAATTTCATACTGAAGCGTATGCTTCAACGAAATCGACTACAAACAGTGGTGTTTGCGTTATCGGTGCAAACTACAACGAAGAACCCATCGATTACTATGGAGTGCTGCAAGAAGTAGTTGAAATAGAATATCCGGGTTGGCCGAGCAGGACGATAGTGTTGTTCTTGTGTGAATGGTATGATCCAGGGAACCAAGGAACAAGAGTCGACAAAAACTACAAGATTGTTGATATCAACACCGGAAAGAAGTTTCCGGCGGCATACGATCCTTATATTTTTGCAACGCAAGCATCTCAGGTATATTATTGCAAATACCCCGGATCAAGTAGGCCCAACTTGAGGACAGTTTGCAAAGTAAAGGCAAGATCACTGGTTGAAGTTTCTAATCCGTCAAACAAAGACGGTGTAGAACCAACAAATCCATTTCAAACAGAGATACAAGAGGCTCAAACAGAGGTTGATCAAGCAGGTGTGAATATTTTTGTCGACTTACTTGCTGCAAATCCAGAAATGATAATGATTGAAAGTGATCATGAGGGTGATGGACAAGAGCGCGGTGGGGAGGAAGAAGAAGAGGAAGAGGAAGAGGAAGAGGAAGAGGAAGAGAAAGAGGATGAAGATGAGGAAGAGGATGAAGATGATGATGAGGATGACGAGGAAGAAGACGACGATTAGAATTACTAAATTATTGTATATATAACAAGTGAAAAACGAAAATGAATTAATTTGGTGAATTATGAAAAAAAAACGAGTCAATTTGGATACATACACAATTAATTGCGTACAAATGAACGAATTATAAATTTAAGCGGGAGTCGAAATAAATAAATTTACAGAAATAATAAAAATTAAATGGCCCCAATATTTATAAAAAGAAGTTAGAAACGAAAATGAATTAATTTGGTGAATTGTAGAAAAAAAATGAGTCAATTTAGATACATACACAATTAATTGCGTACAAATGAACGAATTATAAATTTAAGCGGGAGTCGAAATAAATAAATTTACAGAAATAATAAAAATTAAATGGCCCCAATATTTATAAAAACAAGTTAGAAACAAAAATGAATTAATTTGGTGAATTGTAGAAAAAAAAATGAGTCAATTTGGATACATACACAATTAATTGCGTACAAATGAACGAATTATAAATTTAAGCGGGAGTCGAAATAAATAGTTTTACAGAAATAATAAAAATTAAATGGCCCCAATATTTATAAAAACAAGTTAGAAACGAAAATGAATTAATTTGGTGAATTGTAGAAAAAAAACGAGTCAATTTGGATACATATACAATTAATTGCGTACAAATGAACGAATTATAAATTTAAGCGGGAGTCGAAATAAATAATTTTACAAAATAAAAAAAATAGTTGGGCAAAATATTTTAATAAACAACTTAGATACTAAAAGAAATTAATTTGGTGAATTATAAAAAAAAATGACTTAATTTGAATACATATACAATTAATTGCATAAAAATAAACGAAAGTAGCTTGTGCCCTAGTGGCGCGCGCCCCCTCCTCTTGCACAAGAGGTCCCGTGTTCGATTCCCCTTGGACGCAAAAAATGGATTAATTGTTCAAGGCCTAATAAGACTAATATAGAAGGTGGGCCGCATATAAAAAGAGATGGGTCGATTGGCCCAGTGGTCCGCGCCCGCCCCGGCCGCCTCGGATGCCCGGGCTCGAACCACGCGAGCCACTTTTTTTTGTATAGGCTCGGTAATTTGCGACGGCCAAATTCCGTCGCAAATATTGAATTTTGCGACGGAAAACAACCCGTCGCAAATTATAACAGAAAAAAATAAAAAAATATATATATAAACATTTGCGACGGAATGTGGCCGTCGCAAATGTTGTTGACCCGAACGGGTCTGACCTGAAATATTTGCGACGGAATACTGTCCGTCGCAAATTCTGTGTGACCCGGCCGGGTCTGACCCGCCGATTTTGCGACGGATTTGTCCGTCGTTAATTTGCGATGGAAGTCGAAATTCGTCGCAAAAATTAGCTACGGCTGTTTTAGAGACGGATACGTGTCCGTCGCAGATACCGTCGCAAAACACTGTTTGCGACGGATTTTCCGTCGCTAATTCCGTCGCAAAACAGTGTTTTTTTTGTAGTGCTAGTAAAAGAAGAAGATAAATGATAATCTCATGAATATAAATTACTTGGTAGAGTTTTGAAATTTGGAGTTTTTCTTTTTTTAGATTCCGCCTAGTTTGTGCCTCCCAATTAATAAATTTATGAGGAATAAAATTCGTATTGTGAATTGTAATTAGGAGGAATAATGAGTGTATATATACTAATAGATTAATGACGCACTGGAATTAATGGGCTAAAAGAATTAACATTAATTAAGGGGCCCATTAGGAGTAAATCAAAATTTAACAAAAATTTGAGTACCCATCAAGGATCGAACTCAGGACTTCTAGATAGACAAGCAAAAATTTTAGCTGCTTGGACAAATGCTCAATATCTATCAATCTTGTGAAATTATATAAATATAATATATATATATATATATATATATATATATAATTATGGGCCCCTAAAAATAATAAAATTGTCGGGCCCCGAGTCGACCGACTCGTTGGCCTCCAAATAGGAGCGGCCCTGACCGCTTTGGCGGTCGCTAAAACTCAAAAGTCGGTCAAAGTTGACCAACTCTATTTGCCGCCTGATCAGCGAACGCCGAGCGGTTGCAGAATTCAATTTTGTATTTAGCGACCACTCTGTGCCGGTCACAAAATGGTCAATTGACCCGTTCTTGAAAACGGGCAATGGTCATTTATTGCTGGGTAATTAACGACCGCCCCATGCGGTTGCTAATCACAAATTTGGTAAGCCGTGACCGCCTTATTCTTTGATTAGCGACCGCCATAGGCAGTCGTTAATATTTTTTTACCCTTTTTAAGCGAAGACCGTACTCACTTTCGGCCTACGCCTAAAAAATTTACCCCCCGCCGCCGTCGCCGCCGCCATCCGTCGAGCAATCCGTTCCGGTCAATACCCTTCTTGCTTCCCCATCTACCTAATAACCGTAAGTTTTTCAAACTTTAACCGTTTATTATCTTTGTATATCATTTTTTTAATATATAGGATTGATATAAATGAAGTTAGATATATATATATATATATATATATATATATATATATATATATATATATGATTGTATATATATTTGTATGAATATTCATGCATATATATTTGTGTATGTTTGTATATATGTTAGATATATATGTACGTAAATGTTTGGTTTTATATGTTTGTATATGTTTTTTTAAATCATGTATATAAATGTATAATATTTTTATGTTAGTTGGTATGTTAGTAAATATTAAATTAGTTGATTGATATGTATAGATGAATTAATATGTAGGTATATATGAATTTAGTTGATTGATATGTGTAAGTATGAATTTAGTTTGATTAATATGTAGGTATGTATGAATTTAGTTGATTAATATGTAGGTATGTATGAATTTAGTTGATTAATATGTAGGTATGTATGAATTTAGTTGATTGATATGTGTAAGTATTAATTTAGTTTGATTAATATATAGGTATGTATGAATTTAGTTTATTAATATGTAGGTATATATGAATCTAGTTGATTGATATGTGTAAGTATGAATTTAGTTGATTGTGTATGTAGGTATATATGAATTTAGTTGATTAAAATTTGTAAGTATGAATTTAGTTGATTAATATGTAGGTATATATGAATTTAGTTGATTGATATATGTTATGTTATGTTAATATGTTGAATTTATAATTTCTACAGATGAGCTCTCAAGATAACCCGGATCAGGCTGGGGGACAAGGTCGGGAGAGGGGGAATAGGAGGTCAAGGTCGTTGAGACCGGTGATCCCGGAGGTTCGACGGGCCCCGGAGATGACACAATCCTCCTCACAACAGTCCAGTGCTGCTGGCTTTTCTACGGTTGCCGGATCTTCGACTTCACATCAAGATCCGGCGTTTGATAGCCGTCTCACTGTTGTCCCTTGTGACAACATGTAAGTATTCTTAGATAACGAATTAAATAATTGTATTCATTAATATTAGTTATTAATATTAACTTGAATTTTTTTTTTATGTTACAGTATGCTTCCAGGCCATGAGACTAGCTCTCGCATCTCAGAAGCCATTAAGAAGGTCCCGTACCAGGTTGGTGCCTCCTCGTGGTCCATGGTGTCCGAGCAAAAGAGGAGGGAGTACTTCGAGGAGTTCAAGGTATATTTATTATGATTTTAATTTTTAATATTTTTTTTGAATTTATTTGTTAATATTTTATTTTTAATTTAATTGCAGAAGCTGTGCGTCTGGGATCCTGCCCATGATAGTGTTATGTACGACCTGTATGCGCGAAAGTGCAGGAGCGGTACAAAAATATTATCTACGGGCTGAGAAAGAAGTTCAATAGTGGGGAGCAGCTGGAGTTGGGGACAGAGCCAGACGGACGTTCCATCTAGGACGCTTTGGTTGCTCACTGGAATAATGAGCAATTCAAAGCCAAGTCCGAGAAGTCGAGGGAGAATCGATTGAAGGACCCCACCGGGCACGGCGTCGCCAGACATCGGGCTGGATCCCGGTCCATCTACGAACACTCTCTCGCCTTTGTAAGTATTATTTACATTTGAATATTAATAAATTTTTAAATGTTTAATATTTAAATATCTATTGAATTTGGTTCGCAACAGGAGAGGGAGCACGGACGAAAGCCCTCTCTCTATGAGCAGATAGAGATCTCTCACCCAGTGAACCCGGAGACTGGGACGTCAACCTACGCCCGCACCACCGAGATCCACATAAGTATTTTTCTAATTTTTATTTAATTATTATAATTAAATTATAAATTTTATTTATTGAATTTTAGAACCAGTTTAAGGATCGTCTCGCCCAGGCCTCGCAGCAGATGGCCCCCGGAGACGACAGCGGAGAGAACCCCACCCCTCCCCGGATTGACGAGGACCACATCTATTTAGATGTGATCGGAGTCAAGAAGGGGAAGGTCGTGGGGCAGGGCGGTCACAGTAAGGCCATCCTGCAGACCTACCGTCAGTGCAGTGGATCGTCCTCCTCGATCGACTCTGCTCCCTCCCAGATGGAGCGTGGGCTGAGAGACGTCCGGAAGCAGATGCAGGCCCTCACGAGCTACAACGAGAGTCTTCGGGACTGGTTCATCAATATCACCTGACAGATGGGAGTATCCGGTCCACCTCCACCCCCACCCCCACAAAATTTTGTTGTCGGGGGAAGCGGTGTCGGGGGGCGATACCGGAGTGAGCGGGCATGGAGGTGGTGAGGGTGAGGGTGGGGATGATGATGATGTGCTCGATATCGAGCACTTCCTTTCTGGAGATGATCAATAGAGAGAGAGTGAGAGAGAGAGATTTTTATATTTTTTGTTGAATATTTTATTTTATTTGTTGAATGTTTTTAATTTATTTTGTTGAATATTTTATATTTTTTTTATTGAATATTATAGATTTGCATATATTTTTTATTGAATAAAAAGAAGTTGGTAAATATATAAGTATATATATATATAAAAAGGAATTAGAAACCAAAAAAAATTAATTTGATGAATTTTAAAAAAAAGGGGACTTAATTTCGAATTATATACAATTAAATGTATAAAAATGAATAAATTAATTATTTATAATAGCCTAAAATATTAAATTTATAAAATTAATAAAAAAATTAGTAAATATATATATATATATATAAACGAATTAGAAATAAAAAAGAATTAATTTGATGAATTTAAAAAAAACGGGAGCCAATTTGGAATTATATACAATTAATTGTATAAAAACGAATAAATTAATAATTTATAATAGCCTAAAATATTAAATTTATAAAATTAATAAAAAAGTTAGTAAATATATATATATATATATATATATATATATATATATATATATATATATATATATATATATAAACGAATTAGAAATTAAAAAAAAAAGAATTAATTTGATGAATTAAAAAAAAGGGACTCAATTTGGAATTATATACAATTAAATGTATAAAAACGAATAAATTTATAATTTATAATAGCCTAAAATATTAAATTTATAAAAATAATAAAAAAGTTAGTAAATAAATAAATATATATATATATATATATATATATAAACAAAATTAGAAACAAAAGGGATTAAATTTGATGAATTTTTTTAAAAAAAGAGTCAATTTGAGGTTATATACAATTAAATTAAGTTAGTTACTCGCGTTTTAACGATCGATTTTTTCGGTCAGAATTCGGTCGTTAATCACGTTTTGCGATCGAAAATCGGTCGCCAAATCGGTCGCTAATTCCCCTTTTTTTGTAGTGGTCCCAATTTCACCGGAAAAGCCAAAACGACATCATTTTAGTCACGCGTGGCTCATGTTCCGACCAAAATTAGGGATTTCTGTTGCCTAGGTTGATGTGGCGCTGACTGGATTTTTTTTAATTAATTATTTTTATTCAATATTTTTTCCACCTCATTAAATAATTAATAAAATTAATTTTAAATAAGATACCAACTTACTACCAATTCAAACTTACGGATTAATTTTGAATTGGTTTAGTAAATCCCGTATGTTTGAATTGGTATTAAGTTGGTATCTTATTTAAAATTAATTATATTAGTTATTTAATGAGGTGGAAAAAAATATAGAATAAAAATTATTAATAAAAAAGAAAAGAAAAAATCTAGTTAGCACCACGTCAGCATAGGCAACGGAAACCTCCAATTTTGGCCGGCACGTGAGTCACGCGTGACATAAAACGACGTCGTTTTGGCTTTTCCGGTGAAATTGGGACCAAAATTGGACAACTAAATAAGTTATGGAACCAAAATTGAATAATTAAATTTTTTGGAACGTAAATTGGACACAGGATAAGTTATGGGACCAAAAAAACCTTTTTCTCTGAAGCTTATTGGAAGGTGTAGCTGTCGATTTTTCCTCCGCGCTAATTAAGCTTAACATTCCATTTCTTAAATTATTATTGTTATTTAGACATCTCACCAAATAAATCTAGCATTAAGGCAAGTTAGAGAAAGTATGTTATTTTAGTCCTTTAAGTTATTATTAATTATTTTGGCAAGTTGAAGCAACATTTCATTTTAGGCCTTCAAGTAATTATTAATTTTTCTAACATGCAAGACCTTATGTAAGGTTGCAATATAACTTGATTAAACATGTATTCATATAGCAAGTAGCTGTATCTGGGCTTATGTACTCAAGTAGTTCACATGTATTGGTACATAAGGATTTATCATAGATATTGCAATTAAGAATGCATAAAATTGTTACTGGACTGACATTAAAAGGCATATAAGTTGGCAAGTTGCAAAAATGGGCAGTGGCTTTAGTTGTCATATTATTATTATTATTATCAGTTTTAGGTCTATATCTCTAGGTTTTGCAACTTATATGAATAACTAGTAATATTGTCCTGATTTGGGACTTTGTTTGAGAATTTGATTCATTATACAAGAATAAACTTTATCAACTTATTTCAAGTATTTATACCTTAGATTATTTATGCAAGATGTTCACATGCAAGTCCATTTTTAGTCTATTAACTATTTTGCAAGTTTAGTCTAAACACCATTCATGCAATTCATGTTTTGATTATTTATGTATACACATAAGCACGTAATAACAAGTTATAATTCATTTACTAATTCTAGAATAATTTCTGATTTCACAGCAAATAGTAAACAGGGTTCGTTTCGTAAGAGGGTGTATTTACTAAGTTGTGGTATGACTTATCAAGTTTAATTTTTTGTGAGGTATGGAGTAGCTGTCGTGTAAATTTAAGTTGTTAATTGAGTATCCCTTGTACCCGATCTCGTAATAAAATTTTATTTTATCACTAAAAAAAGTATGAAATGTTTTGCAAATTTAGTCCTTTAACTTAGTGTTCCAAACATGCACCGCAAGTTTTGAATTTATGTTTTCTATGAACAAGTATGTACCTAAGTTATTATTCATTTAGAAAAGTATTTCACATGAAACACTTTAGCATGCAAAGTATTAGTCTTATGGTTTGACTTTATTAAGTTACATTTAATATGCAATACACTTATTAGCATACAAAGTTAAATTAATTTTATGTAGCATCAAATTGTATTATTCTAGGCATATAATTCATTTGATTGTTTCAAGTTTAGAATTCGAATTGCATTATTTCTTAAGCATATAATTTATTTAATCCAACAGCAAATAAGTGTACATGCATTATGCTTATTTGTCATTTAAGGGTATGATTCATATATTTTCGAACAATTAAGGCTGAAAATGTGCGTGTGAGCACGCGTAAAATGATTATTTAGATTCTTAATTTTGTACTTCCAAGTAATACTTTTCTTTAGAACATTACATCAAATCATCATGCAAGTTATTCTTAAAATCTTTAAGCACTATGGTTGCTAATTCCACTTTCATTTGAATTTAGTTGTCCATTTGCAAGCATATATCAAAATATGTAAGGAACTAACTTGCATAATTAGTTTCTTTCATTTTATTAATTCTAACATGACTGTTACCCAAGTGACCAACAATTAATCATTAAATTGACATATTCAAGAATATCAAGTATGGCTTATCCACATGCAATGCCTATATTTATATCTAGTCTTTTAATCTCATCAAGATTATCACACAAACATATCCCGCTAACAATTACACATATTTGGTTTAATAATTGGGGGCTTAACTTTACCAAGAACAACTTGGATTTCACATGCAATCATATTTTTAGACTCCAAGATTTTTGAAAGGTTAAAAAATTATAGTTGTTGATGATATTTTGCTAATTAGGAGAATTAGTGGTTATTTACCTTTGGACCATCAAACAAACATGTAATGATATTATATTAAGGAGTTTGGATGAATTTAGTCTTGGAAATTAATCTGGCAGCATATATGCATTCTTGTGAATTTTGTGCATACTTCTTTTATTATGAACATGTATTTATACACTTGGAAACAAGTAGGAGGTGTCACATCACTATCACCTATATTATATCTTTGACAAATGTTAGGACACTTGTTTAACTTCTAAACTATTACATTTATATATATGATAAATGTTAAGACACTTGTTATTATCTAATACAATGTTTAATCATGAAGTTAACTTGATATCATTTGTGGTTACTAGCTGCTCGTCCCTGAGCTACTTTGGTGGGAATCACATCTCTGCTCTTCCCTCTTCTTACTTGATTAGTATATTGACCCTTATTAACTTGTTCGTCCAACTTTTGGGTGACTACTGGTAGATAAGATTACTTATGTGAGCTGCTCGCTCACCTGTCAGCTGCTCGCCTCCAGCATCTTCATATTTTGATTATGCTTAACCACTTATTACTTATTAAGTGCTTGTTAATTGCTCGCTTATCTTGTTTAATTACTCGTCTATCAATAGTAGCAATGTTCACACCTAGGTCAAATAATTTAATAAGGCATTGAATCATATAATAAAAATAATAGAAGCGTGAAATAATTCCTTTGGCATGGTTAATTCACGTAAATAGTATTAGTCGACGCACATAGCGGTATTAGTCAAGTCATAGTATCACTTATGACATGCAATAATATTATTTCTTTTAGTTTTATTCAAAGTGAAGAGTAGTATTACTCCTTAGTTAATTAGTATCATGCAATTCAAGAGTATTATTCTCAACAGGTTCCCATTGAAGCAAGATATCAAAGACTCGTGGAGATGGAGGGGATCTTCGGTTGGGTTCTACTGTAATAAGGATGCTTATACATTGTTGATTTCGCAACGAGAGAACACACATTTTGATACTGAAAAGGAGCTAGGCTTTAAACTCATCTGGAAAAGTCTGGCCCCTTCGAAGGTGACAACACATGCGTTGAGGGTGTTTTGGGATAGATTGCCTACAAAAGCAAATTTGCTCAGAAGAAACATCTTGGATCCGAATGATGAACTGAAATGTGGCCTTTGTGGAGATCGACGTGAAACTGTAAGACATATTTTTTTCGAATGCTTTGTTTCTCATAAGGTATGGATGTAATACTACAATTGGCTTGGGATTGTTACTGTACTTAACTCTCATCCCTTCTCAAATCTTATTGCCCATAGTTGGATTCTTACGGGCAAGGATGGAAAAATCGCGAAATTTCGCCGATATTTCGCCGAAATTTCGATTTTTTAGAGGTCTCGATATGGATATCCACCGGAACGAGAGTTTTTCCAAAATATCGGTAAAATATCGGGAAATATCGGTAAATATCGGGAAATATCAGTATCGATATCGATATCGGTGAGCTGTAGTTCAAAATTTACAAAATATCTGGAAATTTCGAGGAAATATCGGTAAATATCGAAAAAAATCTCACTTTTTCATTTATTGTCCATGAATATTATTTTAAATCTTGAGAGGATTTAGTCACTAAAAATCACCATTTATTAAAAAATCTTGCAAGAAAAAAAGTTTCAACAAGCTTAGTTGCATTGTTTGTATTGTATTAAATTATTATGAACAACTATTATATCATTTTAGACTGCTAAGTATTTTATTTTTTATATATTTGTTGTAAAAAATTCATTTTTTTTAGTTTAAATTAAATTTATATATATTAAAGTTAGATATAATATACCCTAAAGTTTCATGTTAAATTTCCATCATTTTAATAAAATTTCCATCAATTTTCTATTTTTTTACCGACATCGATATTCGATATCGATATTTCCATCGATATATCCGTAAATTTAAGGTACCGATATTTCCACCGATACCGATATTTTCATCCTTGCTTACGGGTAGGCATGGGAGAAAAGTTACAGTAACAATTTGATCTTGTGTGATTTGGAGGTTATGGAAAGAAAGAAATGATTGAGTATTTAATGGTGTTGAAATTTCAGTGGACAAAATAGTCGAGGACTCAAATCTAGATTTTGGGGTTGGTTTTATATCAAGAATGTTGGAACTTCTAATTTTTCGTTTACTGATTGGTTTGTAAATCCAGGAATGATACTAAGTTATTAACTTTGTAATTTTGTAATTGTGGAGTATTCCTTATACTGTTTTGTTGAATGAAATTCTTTTTACTGATAAAAAAAAAATTATTCTCAAATTTCATGCTTCATTATTTTTCCAAATTATGAGAACTTGTCATTATGATGAGGCTTATCATTAAATGTTATCTTCACTTTCCTTCTTATTTGCTAAGGCTCGTCGGCAGTGGCGGCCCTAGGGCGGCGCAGGCGGCGCCGCCGCACAGGGCCCCATTTCAGCGAGGGCCCCGGTGTATTTATACGTATATATATATGTATATATATATATGTATGTAAGTGTATAATATATTCGAATATGAGTTATATTATGCAAGCAACTGCAGCTTAGTTGGTTTTCATCTTTAGCCTTTAGTCTTTTGCACTACCTAGGTCTTGGTATCAAATCCCTTTGACTTCAATTTTTTTCTCGCCCTATTTAAAAAAAAAAAAAAAAACTGTTCTGCTACAAATTAACAAAAATATGCTATTTGATCGAAAATCTGCTTGCATATTAGTTACTAGATTCATTAAATATCCACACATATATATTATTATTAAAATAAGATCTCCACATAATCTAAACCATCCGTAAACCCTTTTATCTTCTTTTCTTTCTTCTTCTTTTTTCTATAAAGTTCTTCACATCTTCTATATTTCTTGAATTCATTCGTTCATGAAACAATTTGACGAACAAACTTACAAAAGGATCGTATCTTTTTTAATAAGGTACTTTTAATTTAGATCTCGTATTCATGAATTTTTTTTCACTTTAATTATGTATTATTTATTTACAATTTTATTCTATTATGTTCTTGAATTGATTTTTATTTTTTCATTTTATTGTTAAATTAGTATTTGAGAGTTGGGAATGCATCCTCATATAAAATATCCATCTGGATATGAAAAACGTAAGAAGAAGAAGAATGCAGAAAATTTTATTAAATCTCAGAAAGGGGAATTAGATAGATTTTTTGTTGTGAAAGAACAAACAAATTCATCACTTGAAGATTCAGAAAAAGTAGAAAAAAATGATGGTGAAGAATTATATACTAATGGTGATAATTTATGCTTAAAAGATATTGATATTGTAAATAATGAGGCTAATGATGATTATAGCAATGGTGATATTTTCTCCTGAATATTGAGTTATATTTAATATTGTTTTGAGTTGATGAATTTGAAATAGTTATATTATTTTGTAATATATTTATCATTTCATTTGTAAGATTGCAAAATTATAATTATATTAATTATAACATTATTTTTTTACTATAAAAAATACGAGGGGCCTATTTTTATTTTTTGCACCGGACCCCTCAAATTCTAGGACTGACTCTGCTCGTCGGGATACGTCTCATGGTACATCTTCCTGCATTTACTTATAAAACAATTAGCGGCATTTAGAATAAAAAATATGCACAAGTAAATCAATGATCTATACACAATTTGTTAATGATGTAGGTACATGCAATGTCACGTATGCATAAATGATTAAAAAATTATGCATGTATTTTTATTAATGGGTTTTTAAGTTTGACTTGGTTACTAACATCAAATCAGGTATTTTCTACGGAGTGTCACATACACAGTGATATGTTTATCTTAATATTCATAATTTTTTGTTGTTGAAAGTGATATTTTTTCGCCATCTTGCAAAACACATTATTTTAAGACGGTCACACACAAGCTTAAGTATACATTATGATATTATTTTATTTGAAAAAAAACAAGTATTTTATTCTCTTGAGTTTCTTATATTACCCTTTGAGTATTTTTTGTGTTGTGTGAGGTATGGTTTTGTAGGAGAATAAAAATAATTCATTATGTTTCTATAAATCATGTAATTTGTCATTTTTTACAAAATATGTTTGTTCTTTAATTGATTTTTTTTTTTAATCCTGGCCCAAACACTATCTATATCATTATGATCATCGAATTTTTTTATAACATTGATGAAATAAAAATAATGATAATAATAATAATAGATTTGTCGTATTCGAAATATATTTGTTTAGTTAAAAATAATTATATTTTATGTTGTTTTTATCTAATTTGATATAAAAACTATTTACTCATATTGGTCATTTGTACAATTTTGTAGTCTTGGTTTAGTAATAGTCATTTTTGTTTTATTCGATTTATATCTACTTCGTTCAAATTATTTTGTCGTTGCATCCTATCTGTCCTTTCCGATATAAAAACTATATTTGTCATTATTAACATTCTTAGAATATTATAATGTTGACCTAATAATAATTGGTTTGTCGTATTCAATTTACATATTTATCATTGAAATAATACTAGTATATCACCTGTGCGTTCGCATGGTTTGTGAGTACAAAATAAATAATAAAATTTTATGTTTATAGTTATCTCAATTGAGAAAAAATATTTATTTATTTTTTGTATTAAATAAAGTAGAAATAATTATTTTATCTATGATCTTTATAATTTTTTTTACACCTTGTATATTGTTGATTTTCCATTTTTGAAAATTTTGTATATATATCACAAGCATTATTTTTTTTCTTTTGATGTGGTGCTCGATGTTTGAATTTTTTTTCCTTTTCAAGTTAAACATATATAACTAATATAGAGGGAGATAGGTTCATACATAAATCATTTAATAAACAACTAATACTCTTCAGTGAAAATAACTAATACCCTTCAATAAAAATAACTAGTACTCCTTATAAGTGAAAATAACTAATATCCTTCAATGATTTATGTATGAACTATTTTCACTATATACTTTATCATAAAGTTTAATACCAAAAAATATGGAGATCTTTCTAGAGCAAAAATAGAGATTTGTACTAAAGATTAACATCAGGTGTATTAGTATGAATTTATCCGTTAAACTAATAATAAGTTTTTTTTGAAAAATTATATCGTGTTAATAAATCACTTTAAATTAAATAAACTTAAAAATTGTGAACAAACTCATTTCTAATCGTATTTCGAATATATAAATGGGATGGATTGATTTATACAGATCTTAAGTCATATAAGTTTGCACAAAATTATTTGTGTTAAAATTAAAAGTAATGTAATATCACAATGCTAGAGGCTTTAGATGCTAGAACTTGTAAATTATTTTATTTTTTTCAGGTTCCAAGTTGTTTGATAGTTATTTACCTAATTTACCCTTATATCATAATTATGTTATATTGAGTACTCTATGATTTACAGGATTTTTTATTTTTTATTTCCTAATTAAAGTATCAAGTATTTTGAAACAAACGAAATAAACGAAATAAGCATCCCTTTTATGCAGGAGGGGTCCGAAGCAAAATCACAGCTCTTAAAATTAATTAACAATGCTACAAAATATATGGGTTTGATTTTGAAAACCATTAATTACTTGAATTAAATTCCATGGTTAAAATTTTGCATTAGGATCTCCATGTGCAAGAGGGGAGCCAAATCGTAGATAAATGATCCCACATGGTTTTCTATAAAAAAATTTAGAAGCTTAAAATTAGTTAAATAGTCAATCTTTTAACTTAGTTATGTAACTCACGTTACAAATGTGCCCTAAAATATATGATTAGTTAAAAAATCTCTTATTTATTATTTTTAAGTAAATTAATTGGTTATATATGTGTGTGTAACTTTTTTAAATATACTTTCTTATATACAATTAGTGTATGTTTAATGTTTTGAATTTTTTATATTTAAGCTAAATATATAATGAAATTAAGTACTCGAATGACTACAAATCTTAGTGTTATATATATATATATTAAACACTTCAATACCCCAATAAAATCCCACTTTTAGATGGTAAAAAATTGGATGATTTGATGTTTTATGCATTATTAAAATTGAATGTGAACACATATGAATTTGAACAAATATGTTTTTTCGAAAGCAACAAATATGGTGTTACGTTTTAAACTTAATTTGGTTATATTTTTTTTTTTTTTAAAGTGAATTTTTCTCAATAAAAATGTGCAAGCTTAAGCTCTTTCCACCATTATATGCAGTTCACTTTTTCTTCTTCAGATTGAAACAAAAAAAGTTACTTACATTTGAAACTTTTGGTGGATTTCGAAACCCTCCCCTCCCCTCCCTAATAAAAACGTGTCAGTTTTAACTCTTTCCACCATCTTTTCCACCAACTTATTATTTTTTCCAATAAAGATGACCAGTTTTACCTCTTTCCACCACTTTTATTTGTTTTCCCATAAAGATGTGTCAGTTTACCTCTTTCCACCATCATTTAATTTGTTGTTCAATAAAAATGTGTCAGTTTTAGCTCTTTCCATGCCATCATCTCACCTGTTTCACAATAAAGATGTGTCAGCATTAATTAGTTTTTCCCAATAAAAATGTGTCAGTTTACTTTATCCCATCCTTTTCCCATTTCAATAGTTCCTCAATACTCTTTTCGTCCCACAAAGATAAACTTATAGATTTTTCCATACATATTAAGAAATACTCCATCAATTCCCTCTTAATTTTCAAATGTAGGTGGACATACTTTAAAAAAAAAATTATTTAATTTTTGAACCAATGAATAAAGATTATTTGAAATAAAGTAGTTATTGTGAGAGCGTTTTATTTCCAAATTTAAGGTGTGAAAATGATTGTGGGGCTTTTCAAAAAAGAAAGTGTAAAAAGTAAGAGGGACAGAAAGAGTATAAGTTATTAGAGTCGGCAATTTGGCCCCGCCCCCGCCCTACATATGGGTCGGGCTGGGCTCGGAAAATAGAGGCCCGAAAAATTGCCGTTTTGGCCCGACTGGCCACGGGCGGCCCGCTTGGCCCGGTTATTTTTTATTTTTTTATTTAAAAAAAAACCATAATAATTGTTGTTAATCGTTATGAACTAAAGTAGATTAAGATATAAAATATATGTGGATTGTGAAAGTGTAATGAATTATGTTTTATAGTACTTCCTCCGTTCACCAACTTTTTACATACTTTTCTTTTTGGGTTGTCCACCAATTTTTTACTCATTCATTTTTTTGATATAAATACTACTTACAAATAAATAAATTAGTCCCACAATATCTCTACAATACTCTTACTTTATCTACTTTTTCAAGAAAATACTAATTTTTATTAAATTTTGTGCCTAACAGTAATGGGAAAAAAATCGTGGACAAATTTTTTATAGGCCCTACTTACAAACGGCCCGACCCGTGAATAGTGTTTGGCCTGACGCCCCGTTTTGCCAGCTCTATAAGTTATTATAGTTGAAACATTAATTTTTTATTTTATGTTACCATTTAACCCCTATGACTACTCAGTTTTCATGATAAGTACAAGTAACAAGATATATAAAATAGAGACGAATATGGAAATACAAATTTAATGATATGTTAAAAACAGTAATAAACCTATCTTTGTGAGATAGATGAAAATAAAAAGTAAGTATATCTTTGTAGGACGGAGGGAGTATAGCTTATTTAATTGTTTAGCACTTTGTAATGATGATATTATAGAAAATTAAGAAAATAAAATGATTAATACTCCCTCTGTCCCCGAGCTTTCTTCTCATTTCTTTTTGTTGAATGATTTAAGAAAGTGTATTTGTTTATTAATATATGGTGGACCACATGTTGATTTTTTAGATAAAGTAATGAATAGTGTTGAAAAGTGAATTGAATGAGTGATATTTTTGGTAATATTGTGTAATTTGAAGGTTAAAGTTTATATGTAGTAAAATGTTATTTTTGTCATTTATGGAATGAGAAGTTTAGTGGGGGACGGTCCAAAAAAGGAAAGTGGAAAATTTACTCAGGAACGGAGGGAGTATCAGTTTTAGTCACTATATTTTACCTCAATTTCAGTTTTGGTCACTAACTTTCACTCGTCGTCAAAATTGTTCACTAAATTATACCTTTTTAATCACTTTTGGTCAGGACGTCGGTTGACTGTTAGACAATAAGTTAGGGATGTTCACTTAGTTTGGTCACCAAACTTTACCTTAACTTAGTTTTGGTCATTAAAATTCACTAGGCGTCAAAGTTGTTCACTTAACTATAATTTTTTAAACAAATTTGGTTAGGATGTTAGTTCACTATTAGTCAACTAATAGAATAAGTCATTTAAGAAGCAAAATTTACAAATTTTAAACTTCTTATTTAATAAATAAACACTAGAATTTAAAAATAGTTTAAGCTATAAATTGAAGAGTATTAGAATATTTTATTTTAATAAATTAAATTATTTAAGAAGTTTCTAATTTTAATAAATTAAATGATTTATAAATATTTATTTAATAAAAATAAATTATTAAATAATAAACTTAATTAAAATATTAAAAACATTATAAATAACAAATGAAGCATAAATAATAATTTAACACACAAATTATAGGATGAAGGGAGTATTTGAATTATTATTTTTAGAATGAGAATATGGAGTTTTTTTTTTTTTTGAAAATTAAAGTAAATTTCATTTATAATTTTAAATATTTTTTAATTATTTTAGATATTTTTTAATAATTTTATTTATTAAAATCAAAATTTATATAATAATTTAATTTATTAACATTAGAAACTTTTAAAATAATTTAATTTATTAAAATAATAAATTTCTTAAAATTTGTATATTTATTCTTTAAACTATTTTTAAATTTTAGGTTTTATTTATTAAATTCAAAAAATTGGATTTTACATCCTCAATAACTCTTATTCCGTTAGTTATCTAATGGTCAACTGACGTCTTGACAAAAAATAATTAAAAAAAATAGTTTAGTGACCAAATTTGATGACTAGTGAAACATAGTAACAAAGATTGAAATTGAGGTAAAGTTTGCTGACCAAAACTGATATTAAACTTAACTTATTCTGTTAGTTGACTAATGGTCAACTGACTACCTGATAAAAATTGATTAAAAAAGTATAGTATAGTAACCAATTTCGATAACGAACGAAATTTAGTAACCAAAATTGAAATTGAGGTAAAGTTTGATGACCAAAATCGATATTAATCCCAAAAATATATATATATATTTTTTTTTTTCAAACATGTTTTTTTAATAATTATATAATTAGTTTTTTTTTTTTTTAATCGGATGAGTGTTAAAAAATTCAGCCTAGTAAAGGAAATTACAATTGAGATTTTGAATAAGTCACGTGATTGACATTAGAATAAATTTATATATATTGTGATGGAAGTTTTCCTTCGTTAAACATTAAAGGGTTTTTTAAGAAAAAATAATTATTTTTTTAATTATTTTGCAATGAACATTTAATTCATTGTTAATATTTCACGGGTCTTGCAATATATTTTTTTAATCTTCCGTTAATTTGTGGCATTTTATTATTAATTTTTTTGTGATAAATTTTAATAAGATTTTTATATTTTTTTAATACTTTAATTTAATATTTTTAATTCTAGATGTTTTATATATTAAGTTCATAATGTTAACTATATAATTAAAATTTAACTAATACATAATTTATTGAACACGAAAATTTTGTATGTACAAAACCTCTAATTATTTATTTGATGAATTTATTATTTTGTTTATAATTTTTTAGTTATGGAATATGTTAGATTCTTCTAGTAATAGTTGTAATTATATAATATAATAAATTATATTTTAAACTTAAAAAAAAACTATGAAATATATATATATATATATATATATATATATATATTAATCAATTAGCTAATGATTTAATATATAACAAATAATGGTAAAGTAACCAGTAATGAAATTATAATTAATAAAAAAATTGAAGTAATAAAAAATTAAACTTTGATTTGTAATTTACATTTTAAAATAATTTTGATTTTCGAAATAAATAATTTTACTGCAAATTTTAATTGAAGTAATAAATAATGTTACTGCAAATTTATTAAATATTAATATCAATTAATGTAAAACAAATAATAATTAATAATCAAATGAGATTGTGTAAAATAATAATAAAGCCTTAAATTTAAAATTAATTTTTTTAAAAATATAATATGATTATATTAAATATTTGAAATAAATTAAATAGATAATTATTATTTTAAAAAATGTTAAATGTGTAATCAGTGAATAGTATTACTCGTTGAATTGAATGATGTTACTTGAAAACTAGTTACACAGTGTAACTGTGTTGCACAAGTGTTACTTAGTTAAATTAGTCAACATTAATATGTGATTCACTCTACTAAAATTAAATTTAGAAGTTCAAATCACTTTTCATTTTAATTTTCAATGATTAAATAAAATTAATTGTATTGTTAGAATGCCTTGAATCCTAACTCTGAGCATGTCGGAGGTCTCGCTTCCCAATTAGGAGTCGGGGTTGAGAGTACACCTGGTCGGAGCGTTCGAGGGCAGCATCCTCTACTTTTATGGTGAATGTTATGTTTGAACTCAAATTTTATTTTAGGTCTAGTCTATCAGGTTTATTAATAACCCCTATAGTTGAGCTAATATCATTCTATATTCTATAGCTGCTCTAATCATCATAAATACTTTGAGGATAGTGCGATACTTGCTCCCACACATAGTGATGTTGATTGTATCAATGAGAATATTATTTTCATTATTCATGGAGAAACAAAAGCTTACTAAAGTTCTGATAGTGTCTGTAAATCAGAGTTTCGTCCTGGAGGTAATGAAGAGTTGATTTCAGTTGTTTTTACAAACTTCATCAAGTGTTCTGGAATGCCTAACCATCGTTTAGTTTTGAAGGAAGGTGTTTTGGTTGTTCTTCTAAGGAATATTGATAAAAAAAATCTGGGTTGTGTAATGAGACGAGAAGTGTTGTTACTAGGATGAGAAATCACATAATTGAAGCAGAAATAATTAATGGGAGAAATATTTGAAAGAGACTAAGAGAGTTTTCATCCCAAGAATGACATTGAGTAATTCAAATATAACCATGCATGTAAACTTTACGAGGAGACATATTCTCATTTTACTATATTTGCAATGACTATTAATAAAAATCAAGGTCACTCTCTTTCAACTGTTGGTTTATACCTCCCTAAACCACTTTTCGCTTACGGTAAAAAGTATCAAGAGTAAAGAGTAGAAATGGATTGAAAATTTTGTATCTTGATTTGGAAAAAAAAATCATCTAAGTATACAACAAATGTTGTTTACAAAGAGATTTTTAGGAATTTGTAATTATTATATTGATGTTGAGTGTTGGTCTTATTGAAATAAATATATATTTAACAATTTAATACATTTGTAAAAAATAAATAATTAATTTATGCATAATGTTAAGAAAAAACGCTAATAAAAAGATGATTCTTTAATATTTTTTTAAAGCAATTATATGATGATGAAATTTCATAATAAAAAATACAATTTCAATGTGTGATTAATTTATTTTTCTAAATTTATTTTTTAATTCAATCATAATATTATAAGCCTAAAAATCAATTAAATATTACTTATTTAAATAAAATTTTATTATGTTATCTTTGTATGTCTCAATTTCTTATTAATTAGATAAATAAATAAATAAATAAAAGCATATATTTATGATATATTGAAAAAAAAAACTAATTTTTTTTAGTTAAAACACGTGATACTTGCGGGACTACAACTAGTATACATATAAATATAAACACTTCAATTTCCCCAATAAAATTCCACTTTTAGATTGTAAGAAATGGATGATTTGATATTTTATGCATTAAAAATTGAATTTGAAAAAATGCATTTTTTTTTTCGAAAGCAACAAATATGTAGTTACGTTTCAAACTTAATTTGGTTAATAATTAAATAGAAATTGGTAAATTTTTCCCAATAAAAATGTGTTATCTCTAGTGTTGATAGGCGAACATCATCTAAATATGGAGCGAACAATTATTGAAGTCTAAAACAAAGAAAATCACTATTTTGGCGCATTAACCAAACTGGGAGGTGTATGAAGTGACGAACAACTCTCCCAACGAACAACTAATGGGCGAACAGGTATTAAGGCCCGGGACCAAGAATGAGCCAACTGTGAAGTCGTCAATGACAAACAACTTGGTCAAACTATGATACAACAAACAGCCAAGGAGTGTACAAGGGAACAAAGGACAAAGATCCCAAAGCCAAGCTGAATAAAACCCCAAGAGGCGAACAACTTTCAGTTGGAGAATCAACAAGATCAATCAAGCCGACCTAGGCGAACAACAATGAGTCCGAGATAAGATCAAAGAAGACTTTGTAACTAAGGTTCAGCTTAGATAAGATTAAAGAGACACATGTCAAGCATGCAGGCTAGGGAGACCAAGAGTCTTGGACACCTCATGCTTGATGGTCTCTATAAATAGTTGTTCTCCAGCTTATTTATGTAATATTCGAATTTCAGACTAAAAACACACACAAATACACCTTAACGTACACATATACGAAATTAATTCGATTTCGATCTACATATTATACAAATTCGATAGCCCAAACCCCGATTTACCATTTACGGTGGTAATCAATCACACGCTATTGATTGGTGACGTAAAAACGGATTAAAACAGCCACTAATCCTTACGATTAAATTCGTTCACCAACAATTTGGCGCTAGAAGGAGGGTTCGAACCTTCGGTTTAGTGTGATTACTCAAGAACTTCAAGTTGAAGACTTGAAGATTCAAAGAAAACCTCAAGAAATACTTGAAGATTCAAGCAAAGGTGTTCTTGGTGTTCTTGGTGTTCTTCAATTTTAAGATTAAGAAACAATTTAAATTGAAATGCCTCAATCTAAAGAGACCCAAGGATCACGTTTGTCGAAGAGAGCGTCTCAGACCCGAGCCACGTCGGCCGACCACCAGGACCGTGACCCAAAACATGCGAACAGGTCACAGCATACAGCCATAACACATAACCTCCCCCCTGAGATGGAGGCTTTGGCGAACAACCCCAACGAGTTGGCTAAAACCATAGCTGCTCTCCAGGCCCTCCAGAGGCAACAAGAGCAGGTTAGGCCAACACAAGCAAGGCCAAGGGACAAGTCCCTAGAGGTTGTTAGGCCCAAGACTACCAGGGGCGAGCAACGAGAAGTTGATAGTGCTCAAGTCAGACGAAATAAGGGAAAGGCCAAGGTGGTCGACCAAAGAGAAGTACAGGCTGAGTCTGGTCGCGGACGAACAACTATGTCTAGCCATGGAACAACACGTTCCAGTGCCCAAGACAGGCTTAGCCAACCCCATCAACGAGAAGCTGCTCGCCGGGGAGCAGAAGATGGGCGAGCAACTTTTGATCAGCCTCGCCCATCAGTCCATGAGAGACTCACCCAGTCAGCCTTTAGGCGCCTTGGGCCAAATGCGGCGAACAACATTAGGAGGCAAGTCCAAGAAGTGCCCACTCCAAGCGAGGGACTGCGACGAGCAGAAAGGTTAATGCCTTTGCTCGCCGAACAGCCTCCAAGTCAGGGGGCACCTCTTGATGAATTATCAAGCCTAAGGAGGGCTGTGGAGAACATGCAAGGGCAACTAGACCAACAGAGGGGGATGGGAGCGACCAGCATGCCGTCCTCACCTTTGGCAGCTCACATTTTGAAGGCCCCGATCCAGAAAAAGGTTCAATTCCCAGCAAGCATTCAATATGAGGGCATCACTGACCCCCGGGTCCATTTATCAAAGTATACAGACTACATGGTCTCCGTAGGGGCCAGCGACGCCACCCAGTGCCGGAATTTTCCATTAACATTAGGCGATCGGGTTCACAAGTGGTTTTCATCAATGCCGCCGGCATCAATCCACTCGTTCATTCAGCTAAGTCGAGAATTTCTCTCTCACTTTTCAACGGCGGGGTCGTATCTTTCCCAAAAACACCGGCTATCAGATTTAAGACAAAATGATGATGAAACTGACCGGGCGTTTATGGAAAGATTCGATAAAGTTTTGCTAGAAGGAGAACCAGTGAGCGAAGATACAAAGATCGTCGCTGTGATGGCCGGATTGAAAAAAGGGTCGAAGTTATGGAAGGAGGTACGTCTGAAGTGCCCAAAGACTTATGCCGAGTTCAGAAACCAAGCTGGCATTTTCGTTTCCATGCACGAGGCCCTACAAACAAATTTAGGGGAGAACAAAGTTGATCCTAAGGAGAATAACAAAAAGCCTGTCGGGACAAGCTACAGGGTCCCGAAAAACATGAAAGCATTCACTGAAGGATCGGATTTGAAGGAAAAACTGAACCAAGTATTGACAGTATCAGTAGATACTGTGTATGAGAGCGTAAAGGAGAAAGAGTTGCTTTCCCCACCACGTAAAATCCGTCAGGATACTGGCAAACTCAACCCGAACAAGTATTGTGCCTACCATCAAAGTGTGGGGCATTTTACGAGTGAGTGTAGAGATTTGCTTAAGCAACTCTGGCGATTTTATGAGGAGGGAAAGCTCTCCGATTTCGTTAAGAGGCAACCTGGGAAAAGAGCTCGGGAAAATAACTCAGAAGATGAAGAGGATGGTCAACCTCAGAGAAACAACAAACCCGGGCGACCAGTTCCCAGTATGCCAGCTCAACCTTTAGAAGACCTGTTCATGATGGAACCCGCAGGTCCCGCAGGAGGGTGTTTTGATGGACAACCACCTGACTCTAACCGGAAGAGGAAAGCGGAGCTACGAGCGATTGGCCAAGTACAAGAGATGGGAGTTAAGCCGTCTATCATGCAAACGGCGGAATTAACTTTCACCGAAAAAGACCTTGAAGGCGTCTTAACTCCGCACAACGATTCGCTCGTAATCTGTGCCAAGATTATGGGGACCAGAGTCCACAGACTGTTGGTGGACACCGGAGCCTACACGAACATCTTATTCAAGAAGACCCTCGATAATCTGGGAGATTATTCGGGTTATGTTCGAAATACAACACATAGAATTGTAGGCTTCGGAAATGCTGTGACAACGCCGTTGGGAATTGTAACATTAGCTGTACAACTTGTAACGGCCAATGAACCCGAAAGAAATATAACAAGAATGGTAGATTTCTTGGTTGTAGACCAGGAGTCGACCTATAACGGGTTTCTTGGCCGACCTTTTCTTAATGAATTTAAAGCTGCGTGTTCCACTTACCACTATTGTTTGAAATTTCCAACAGCTAGTGGAACAGGCACAATTAAGGGAGACCAACGGAGAGCACGAGAGTGCGTTCAACAGCTACGAGCAAAATTTGTACAAATATCCATGATGGAAGCAACAAGTTATCCCATCGACGAACCATCAATACTAAACAATATGATGGACATAGACGACCACATGGATGCGGACGAACAGCACTTGAACGAGCAAGTGTTGGACGAACAACTCGTTACCACCCGCGGGGAACCTCCATCTGACGAACAACAAAGGGGTGATGACGAACAACCTTCAGTGGAGGACTTGGAGGGCCAAATACAAACGAACAACAATGGGACGGAGCCAACTGATGATCTAGAACCCCGCCTGGGGGCAGAACCCATGGACATCGAAAATGATTCTAACCCTGAGGAACCCATACTTGATCCCCGTTGGAAGGGACAAAAACGACGAGCAACTCCAGTCGAAGAGCTGGAGGCGTTCAAAGTTAATCCCGACAACAAAGATCTTGAATTATTCATAGGATCAGAGCTCCCAGAGCCTTACAGATCCCGAATGAAAGAGTTCCTCACCAAAAATCTAGATGTCTTTGCTTGGTCTCACGCAGATATGGTGGGGATAGATCCGAAACATGCTTGCCACAGGTTGAACATAAATCAAGCAAGGAAGCCCGTCCATCAAAAGCGGAGGAAGTACGGCCCAGACAAATACCAAGCCTTGAATGAAGAAGTTAAGAAGTTGCTAGACAACGATCTCATTCGACAAGCACTCTGTCCACAATGGGTAGCAAACCCAGTACTCGTGAGGAAACCAAACGGGACCTGGAGGCTATGCATAGATTTTACGGATCTAAATGCAGCATGCCCGAAGGACAATTTTCCTCTCCCACATATCGATCAATTGGTGGACAGCACTGCAGGTCACGAGATGTTAACATTTATGGATGCTTTCGCTGGGTATCATCAAATTCCTATGCATCCAGATGATCAGGAGAACACGGCGTTTTATACAAACAAAAACTTGCTGTGTTGGAAAAGAATGCCTTTTGGCCTCATAAATGCCGGAGCAACATATCAAAGACTGGTGAACAAGATGTTTGATCAACAAATTGGAGACACGGTTGAAGTCTACGTAGACGATATCGTTGTCAAAAGTCCCAAGAAGGAGGACCATCTTCAACATCTGGCTCAAGTGTTCGAAATTCTTCGACACTATAACATGAAGTTGAATCCAAAGAAAAGTAGCTTTGGAGTCCATTCAGGGAAATTCTTGGGTCATCTTGTTAGCCAGCGGGGAATTGAGGCCAACCCTTCAAAAGTTAAAGCCATCCTGGATATGCAGCCACCACGTTCAGTGAAAGAGGTGCAAAGACTCACCGGGTGCCTAGCAGCGTTGAACCGGTTCATATCCAGGTCGGGGGACAAGTGCCGTCCATTCTTCGAGGCCGTCAAAAAAGGAAAGTTTGCATGGACTAACAACTGCCAGGCGGCCTTCGATCAACTTAAAGACTACCTGGGAGATGTCAAAATCTTATCAAAACCAGTCCCAGGAGAAAAGCTCTTTTTATACTTAGCCGCATCAGAAGTTGCCATCAGCTCTGTTTTGGTGCGCGAAGACGGCAAATTCCATCAACCAATTTATTACGTCAGCCAGGCTTTACACGAAGCAGAGATCAAATATGCTCCAACCGAAAAGCTGGCGTATGCTTTGGTTATGAGCGTGAGAAAGTTACGACCATACTTCTTTGACCATCAAGTCGAAGTTCTAACAACTTTCCCGCTCAGGCAAATTCTCCATCGCCCCGACACGGCAGGTCGTCTCTTAAGATGGTCACTGGAGATTAGCCAATTTGGGGTGACCTATGCTCCTCGAACAGCGATCAAAGGGCAAGCATTAGCCGACTTTATAGTCGAACTAACTTTCCCACCAGATCCGACGAGAGGACTTGATCATCCTTGGCATCTCTATGTGGACGGATCATCAACCAATATAGCCTCGGGGGCAGGAGTAGTATTAATAAGTCCAAACAGACAAGTATTCACCTCGGCAATCAGATTTGGTTTCATGGCAACCAACAACGAAGCTGAGTATGAAGCTCTTATCGCTGGTCTCCACCTATCCCTCGCAGTTGGTGTCAGACGCTTGCAAATATTTGGCGATTCACAATTGATCGTGAACCAAGTCCGAGGTGAATACGAAGCAAAAGATGATCACATGATCGAGTATCAACGGATTGTTGCTCACCTGATGTCCATGTTGCAGCAAGTTTTCATACAGCAAATTCCAAGGACGAGCAACACTCAAGCAGACGCACTTGCCCGACTAGCAACAAGTGAAGGCCCCATAGAGTTGGCAGATATTATAGTTACAAAGATGAAAGATCCATCAACAGTAAGTTATAATGTCAATCAACTCGACGATCAAACCAGTGAAGAAGAAGACTGGAGAACAAGTATAGTCAAATACTTGAAAAATGGGAAAAAACCAAACAACCCTTTTGAAGCTGCCAAGCTAATAAAGCGAGCCGCCAGATATACTCTGGTGGGCGAGCAACTCTACAAAAGGGGAATATCAATCCCACTTCTCAAGTGTTTGCCTAGGGGGCAAGGGCAAGCAGTGCTTGAAGAGATACATGCTGGAGTATGTGGAAATCATACTGGGGGGCAAGCTTTGGCATACAAAACAATCAGACAAGGCTATTATTGGCCGACTTTACGTCAGGATGCAATCAAAAAAGCCAAAACTTGCCATCAATGTCAGATTTTTGCCCCAGGCATCCATACCCCGGCTCAGGAACTTGTGTCAGTATACAGTCCATGGCCTTTTGCAAGATGGGGGATGGACATCATTGGTCCTTTCCCGGCTGGAGTTGGAAATGTTCGATTCGCCGTCGTGGCAGTCGATTATTACACAAAATGGGCGGAAGCAGAGGCCATGATGAATATAACACAGCAGAAGATGATCAACTTTATTTGGAAGAACATTGTCTGTCGTTTTGGAGTTCCACAAGCAATCGTGACAGACAATGGTCCACAGTTTGATGGACAAGAGTTGAGAGAATTCTGTACGAAGTGGGGGATCAAGAAACATTACTCCACACCTTATCACCCCCAGTCAAATGGACAAGTTGAAGCCGTAAATAAAATCATAAAGCATACGTTAAAGGTGCGACTGGCGGAGAGTAAAAGCAGTTGGTCTACAGAACTTCCGGAAGTCTTATGGGCATACAGAGTTTCTCCCAGGTCAAGCACCGGAGAAACACCCTTTGCAATGGCTTTCGGGACAGAGGCTGTAATACCAATTGAGTTAAAGGCCACTACATTTAGGACGACCAACTTTGATGAACAGGCGAACAACTCTGCTCTAAATGCTGAATTGGATTTGCTCGAAGAAAAAAGGTTGAATGCCGAGCTAAAAAATGCCACATACAAGCAGCGAGCAGAACGTTACTATAATTCCCATGTAAAAGTTAGGGAATTCAGAGTTGGAGATTTGGTTCTAAGAAAGTTGCTCGCCCAACCTCCAGGTGTATTGGGACCAACTTGGGAGGGCCCATATCGAATTACAGAAAAATACGTCAATGGCGTATACGATATTGAGGACCTGGAAGGCAAGCCGGCCCAATACTCCTGGAATGCTGTACATCTAAAGAAGTACTATCAATAAATAAAGTTGGGCGAACAAATGTCTTGGGGGGCAAGGGATGCGTATGAGTTGAAGGAAGGCTAAAAACTTGCCAAATTTTTTAAATTTTCCTAGGAATGGATTCAAAAGTTGCTTGGCACATTGTATAGTCTGGTGTTAGTTCTTTTGATTTTATAGATAGAGTTGCTCGGCAAAAACATTATAAGCGAGCAAGTTTTAGTTTGTGTTTAAAGCTGTTCGTCAGATTGTATATAATAGTGATGGACAGTCTTACAACACTTTGTAATTATTTTGCGATGTAAATATAATAGTTGTTCGTCAAAAGAGGAAAAGTCCAAAAGCTCGAGGTACAAGTCCATTTAAAGGTTGTTCGTTTTACAAATGAACAGAACCTAAGGACCAAAGCCACTTAAAGGTTGTTCGTTTTTTAAAATGAACAGAACCTAAGGCTAAACCCTGATTCCACTAAAGGCAAAGTTCAATTCGAACAAAAGCCCAATACTATATGTCATAATTGTAAAAGCATTGACAGAAATGTAAAGGCAATTGACATATATAAGAAAATGAGCGAACATGAGAAAGACATTTTCCATTAAAGAAAGGCATTAAGCCCCAAAAATAGTACAAGCTGGAAGCAGCCATTACAAGTACTACAAAAGAAGAAAAGAAAAAAACTAGGTCCTAAAAACTACTGCTGTTCGGCGGGAGGAGGATCTTGAGGTTGCTCGGCAGAGGGGTCGACAATCATGTCCCGAGCAAGGTCTTCAGCCGCCTTATCCTCCGCTTCTTTAGCACTTCGCTCGTCCGCGGCAACTGGTTCATCTTCTTGCTCGCCATCATCAACAATTGGTGGAGGATGAGTGATGGTGATACTGGGGTCAAGTTTATCCAGTTTAACCCCAAGCACAGCCAGATCCGCCAACTGGATTGAAACGTTGTTCGGCGGAGGATAGTTCTCGAGGAACTCATTCAGATCCTTAGCCATCTCCTCCACCATCTCCTTGTAATCATAGGCATCAGCCGTACGGATGCTGTCCGCATAGGCACAAATGTATCCAAGGTTGGAGATGGGGCCGGTACGAGCTTGAACCTCCTCTTCAAGCTGCTCGCGAGTAAAGAGATTGGCTTCAGACTCTCGGAGACGAGCAACCTCTGTCTCAAGATCAGCGATTTTCTGCTCGGCCGCTGACAGTTTCTTCTCCCCCTCACCGAGTAAAGCTTCCTTGTCCCCGAGCAGGGCCTCTTTATCCTTCAGCTCTTTGGACATGGCCTGAATCTCTTCCAAACGCTTGTGCTCAGCATCAATGTAAACATTGATTTGGTTGTTGAGGCGAGCAATTTTAGCCTCGTATTGGCCAACCAGGCCATCCTTTTCTTCAGTAAGTTGCCGAGCAGTATTTGCGTAAAGACGAGCAGATTCTTCTTGCTCGGCAACCTGGGCAATGGCTCTTTGAGCAGTGACGAGGCCATTGGCAACGAGCATCATCGAGAGATGGAGATTGTCCATTTGCCCCTGCTGAAGGATGGCCTTGTCCAGAGGACGCGTCCAGGCCCGGGCGACCAACTCCGTCGCCTTGCGAACATGTTCGCCAGGAATCTCCCTTATGTTCACGGGAGTCTTCGAGCAAGCGTACTGATGTACAACACTTGCTCGGCCGGGATAATCGTCGGCACGATATCTGCGAACAGGAAAAGAAAGAATACTTAGAAGAATAGTAAAATGAGATGATGAAACTTGTTCGGCAGAGGCTAATGTGGACTTACTCCTTGAATTTTCGCTCATCCCAACCCAGATGGGTGAGATCCTCTGGGCCACGACCAGAGGTGGAATCTTTGCTCGCCTTGCCTGTTCTTTCCACAGGTTCGGTAGAACGGCGAACAGCATCCCCCTCTGGACGGGGATGACTGTGACCCACTTTCTCCTTCCCCTTGCCGGGGACATCATGGGACAAGGGAGTCCCATCAGCTTTCTTTAAACGTTTTCCCCCTTGGGGAGGGGAAACGGGAGGGGACCGAATTTGAACTGAGGGGGCAGCCGGTCTTGGAACTTTGGCCCCCTCAGGCTTGTTCGACATAGCAAGCACCGCTTGAGGAGGGTCCCCTCTCCTTCTCTTTCCTTTTGGTGGTCCCATCTCTAGGACCCTTTGCTCGAGAAGAGCGTAGCTTGGGGGAACTGCAACAGTTACTTGCTCGGCTAAAAAAAAAAAAAAAAAAAAAAAAAAAAAAAAGAGGAGATAAGAAATTTGGCGAGCAAGTTAAACATAGCAATGACGAACAAAATTTGAACCAGGAGTTAGAAATTCTCATACCTGGGGGCACCTCAGCTTGAGCCTCCAGGTGGTGAGGATAGGTCAAGAGGCGAGCAGCTTTTTGACACCTTGACCGGCAGAGATAGTCTATAGTTCTATCTGCTTTATTGCGGAGGCCGACCAAGCACGAAGTAAACAGGAACTCGGAGTTCAACTCCTCTTCTTTCGAATCCCACTTGGGTAGACGAGGGCCTGCGAACAAACAAAAAAAGTTAAATTAGAACAACTGTCCAAAGGCGAGCAAGAATTGAACTTACGTTTCAATTTTCCATAGGCTGCTGGAGAATTTATTCGTCCAGGGCCGCCGTGTGGACCAGAAGATGCTCGCCAGTCACCCCCAATCCAGAAGAAGTGCTGTTTCCAATCACGAATCTTGTTCGGCACCTCTTCCACCATTTTCAACCCAGTCCTGGCCTTGAGGTAGTGATAGCCATCTTCTCCTCGGGGGCAACTTGTGATTGTCATCAGGTAGTTGATCTCTTCCGCAGTGATCCGATCAACGTACCCTTCCAAAGCGAACAGGCACATGGAGCCCAAAAGGTTCATCCACCCAATTGGAGTAATTTGGGTGATGGCCAAGTTGGTCGCCTCTAAGAATCGACCAACAACAGGTGGAAGAGGTAACTTCAACCCAGCAATCAAGGTGTGGATGTTGATCGCCGTGCATCCGGGAGGTGGGCGATCAGCTCTTTCCTTTCTCCGAGGAGCCCACATGTAGATATCATATGGGATCTTATAGTCTTTCCGGATGGAGTCCAGTTCATCTTCGCGAACAACGCTCTTGATCTTGCTCGCCTGGTAATCAGTCTTCACCTTGTCCATTATTTGTCTTTGTGGACGAGGAAAGCTGTTCGCATACCTTTCAGCATATGCTCGCCATTCGAATAGGCGAGCAACCCCAGCCGGGATCTCACTTTCCCGCATCCTTGGGGATGGAAAATTGATACCCTCCAAAAATTCACGAGTGAGCTCGTTGAGATCTGGATCTTCAGATTCGGCAGAAGACGAAGAATTTTCGTCCCGATTTTTGTTCGCCACAACCGTTAGTTCTCTCCCAGATGGGCCCACACCGGTGTCCTCCACAGAGCGAACCACGGATTCCACGTGAAGATCCGACGCCGAGGAAATCTCGAAGGGAGGTTGATCGATGGGGATCGCGACTGGAAATAGTGGGTCTAAGGTCTCCTCAGTCTTATTGCTCGAGTGCGAAGACATAGGAGGGAAAGGAAAAATCCAGGCGGTGGCGGATAGTGTTGCAGACGGCGGCGCTTTCCCGGAGAAGACGGTGGCGTTTGGGTCCACACGGCGGTAGAAAGAATTTTCGAAAGAAAAAGATAGAGAAAAAGAAAAATAACTACCTGGGAATTGAAATTTGAGATCAAATGCTGAAGAACGGACGCCGGAAAGCTTGGAATCGCCGGAGGAAGAAAGGGTTCGCCGGAGACTGTTGCAAGAGGGGGAAAAGTGGGAAAAATTTCAGTTTTCCCACTATTTATACCCCAAACAAAAACGGGGTCCCAGGCGTAATTTTCCGAAAGTTCTGGGGCTAAATTGAGAGAAAACGGGGTAAATTCCGAGCTAAACTAGAAGATGAAGGGCCTATAAATAATTATAGGGGCGCGTCGCCTTGGGGCTGCTCGCGCGTGAGCGGCGCGCAATCATTGCGCTGGCGTCATCTTCGTGATCTCCCCAGATCATGGGAAGACGAAACGGTTATTCCAACATTGCTCGTCACAGAGATGCTGTTCGTCCAAATCTTGGCCAAGACGATATCCTAACTACAGTTGCTCGCCGCAAAATTACTCGTCTGATGCAACATCTAGTCAGGATAGGGGGCAATAATTGTTGATAGGCGAACATCATCTAAATATGGAGCGAACAATTATTGAAGTCTAAAACAAAGAAAATCACTATTTTGGCGCATTAACCAAACTGGGAGGTGTATGAAGTGACGAACAACTCTCCCAACGAACAACTAATGGGCGAACAGGTATTAAGGCCCGGGACCAAGAATGAGCCAACTGTGAAGTCGTCAATGACAAACAACTTGGTCAAACTATGATACAACAAACAGCCAAGGAGTGTACAAGGGAACAAAGGACAAAGATCCCAAAGCCAAGCTGAATAAAACCCCAAGAGGCGAACAACTTTCAGTTGGAGAATCAACAAGATCAATCAAGCCGACCTAGGCGAACAACAATGAGTCCGAGATAAGATCAAAGAAGACTTTGTAACTAAGGTTCAGCTTAGATAAGATTAAAGAGACACATGTCAAGCATGCAGGCTAGGGAGACCAAGAGTCTTGGACACCTCATGCTTGATGGTCTCTATAAATAGTTGTTCTCCAGCTTATTTATGTAATATTCGAATTTCAGACTAAAAACACACACAAATACACCTTAACGTACACATATACGAAATTAATTCGATTTCGATCTACATATTATACAAATTCGATAGCCCAAACCCCGATTTACCATTTACGGTGGTAATCAATCACACGCTATTGATTGGTGACGTAAAAACGGATTAAAACAGCCACTAATCCTTACGATTAAATTCGTTCACCAACATCTAGCTCTTTCCACCACCGTATGCAATTCACTTTTTTTCTTTCTTTTTTCAGATTGAAACAAAAAAAGTTATTACAATTGGAACTTTTGGTGGATTCCGACCCCACCTCCCTCCCTCGTCAATAAATATATGTCAGTTTTAACTCTTTCCATCATCATTTACACCAACTTATCATTTTTCCCCCAATAAAGATGCCCAGATTTACCTATTTCCACCACTTTTATTTGTTTCTCAATAAAGATGAGACAATTTTACTTCTTTCCACCATCATTTCCACCAACTTATCATTTTTTTCCAATAAATATGCCTAGGTTTACCTCTTTCCACCACCTTTATTTGTTTGCCAATAAAGATGAGTCAGTTTTACCTCTTTCCACCATCATTTCCACCATTTAGTTTGTTTTCCCGTAAAGATGTGTCAGTTTTAGCTTTTTTCATGCCATCATCTCACCTGTTTCATAATAAAGATGTGTCAACATTAATTAGTTTTTTTCCAATAAAGATGTGTTAGTTTACTTATTCTCATCCTTTTCCCATTTCATTTATTCATGAATACTCTCCTCGTCCCACATATATAGACTTACAGGTTTTTTCACATATATTAAGAAATGAAAGTTATTATAGTTGAAACATTAAATTTTTGCTTTATTTTTCTATTTAGCCCCCTTGATTACCCAGTTTCCAAAATAAGTACTAGTAGCAAAATAAATTAAATAGAGACAAAGATGAAAATATAAATTTAATGATATGTTAAATATAGTAACAAGCTAATCTTTGTGGGACAAATTAATGAAAATGAAAAATAATTAAATTTTTGTGGGACGGAGGACTATAACTTATTTAATTATATATAATTTTTTTAACTCTTCGTAATGATGATATTATAGAAATTAAAAAAAAAATTATTTTTCTAACATGCTTTTTTTAATATATTTTTTAAAAACCGGAAGAGTATTTAACCTTTTCAGCCCAGTGAAGGAAATTAGGATTGAGATTTTAGTTCAAGATTGATACAATCAATTTTGAATAATTCACATGGTTAACATTAGAAAACTATTGTGATGGAGGTTTTATATCGCTAAGTATTGAAGGATTTTTTAAGAAAAATAATTATTTTGCGATGAAAATTTTATTAATCGTTAATATTTTAAGAATCTTGCGATGTTTTTTTCTTAATATTTTTAATTTTATTTAAGACAATAATTTAACTTTTCGTTAATTTACGACATTTACTTTATCAATTTTTTTATGGATTTTGAAATGACTTTTATATTTTTTAATAATTTATCTTAATATTTTTAATTCTAGATGTTTTATATATCATAAAGTAAGTTCATCATGTTAACTATTAAATTAAAATTTAACTAATACGTAATTTTTTGAACATGAAAATTTATGTATGTACAAACCTCTATTTATTTATTTGACGAATTTATTATTTTGTTTAAAAAATTAGTTATGGAATATATTAGATTCTTCTTGTAATGAATTATATTTTAAACTTAACGAAAATAAAAAAAAACTGTGAAATATCCCTAATATAGGAGGTTTGATGATAAACATATAATTCACTCGATGATGTAGGTGATCTAAGGATTACACGTGCATGAAAAAAAACACGAAAAAGATGATACTTGATAGTTTGAAGATGAATTTTTTTATTTATATGAACAACTACTAATTCACTCGTGCGATGTACAGTTTGAATATTGCTTAACTTTTAGCATGATATCGTGTACTGTAAGATGGGTTGTGATGAAAATTAAAATAGACAAAAATATGTATGAGATGGTCTCATAAATGAATTGAACTCTCATCATATATATAGTACACGGTTGTATGGGCTTATTACCACACCAAAATCTCATTTTTGAGTAAAGTAAGTTCTATACATTAAAATGGAGCTCTATCTCATACATGAAATCGTCTCACACAAGACTCTCCATGGTATTTGTCTACCTACCCACTGATCTCTATTTAAAAAATATTGACATTTTTATATTAATATAGAAAATCTTGCGAGATGTTCAAATGCGAATGTTTCATTATTATTTAATTAATTATATAGTTTTTAAATATGAACTAAACACTAAAAAAACTAACTTATAAAACAATATTAAAATTAAATAACATTTATATTATAAAAAATAATTCTAAAATTGTGACATAATATAGAAGAGTTCAAAGACTTCAACTTGATTATATTAATAAATGAATTATCAAATTTTAATGACCAACCAAAACAATATTGATTTTCATAATGTGATAAAAATAAAAGATATTTAAACACCACCAAAATTAATAAAATAATATATTATTACATGTGATGTAAGTAGGTAGAGGGATAACAGTGTGGGGGAGGGGATGCATATACTCACTCAGGGCTACAGACGGGGTGACTAATTCTAAATCATCATGTGATTGTCACAATAATACATTTATCATAAATCTTATAAGGTTTCAATTGAAAAAGTGAATAGTTGATATTTCAAATGTGTTTATTAAATTATTTTACGTTTTAAAGATGTTAATTTCAATAAGATTTTTCAGTTGCAACATCATATCATATTTGATAATTATGTATTATCGATAAATATTGGCATAAAAATATATATATGAAGTTGGATTATTAAAATTTATGCTACATATACCTATGGGTATGAAAAATATAATAATGTCGTAATTATATATACATATATAAATATTCAAATTTTAATTAGAATCGAGTGGGTAACCAAGGCGGCCCAGGAGAGGTACCGGACCTGTCCTGTTCAATCCCATTCCATTATTGATCACAAGGCGACCCAAGCAGAGTGTGGTGGGGAGGATCAGCTACGGTAAGGGTTAATTGTCATATTCCTTATCCAACAAACTTTAGTTACAATCTATAATTACCTCTATACCTAAGTATAAAATTATTCTACTTTAATTTAAAAATTATCACTTTATTAGTTACAAACATGAATATTATGTTTTCACTAAAAAAAATTAATATAAAAAGATAAATGCAAAGAAAAATAAAATAAAATATTGAAAATATAGATTACAGAGGGGACGATGATAAAATAGTCTAATGCAAAATTATTCTATAAATTAATTTTAAAAGAAAATTATTCTACATTTTTTAATATATAAAAAAATTACCTATAATTTTTTTCTAAACTCATATGTGTAAATTAAACCAACTCGATTGATTAATAAAAAAAATATATTAAAATATATTACTTAAATTATTATTATATAAAAATATTTTAAAAGTAGTTGACCGTTACTAAATACTTATGTTGCTAATTAAACATACAGTGAATGATATTTTTATAATTATACACATATAATAGTATATCAGATAATTTAATTTATGTCAACTATTTTGATCCTTGTTTCAGTGCTATCAAAATTAATATATTAATATACTAATAAATAATACACACAAAATACACTAATGATATGGATGCTAATTTAGAACCCAATTGAAAACTCTTAAGTCTAAAAAAATTGATCAAACCAAATACATTGTACTTTCTTTATAAATTATAAATTATTTAAATTTATAAAAAAATAATTGAAAAGAAAAATAATGTTATCACATTTATTTTAGGATAATGTTATAATTTTTTTTTTTATTAAGGACACGTTACTTTTTAGTTTTTTAATATTCTAAAGGAAGTTATGCTTGCCAAATGCAGGAATTAGATTTTGATAGTTTAAAATTTATTATTATGTTTAATAAAGATTTTGTTACTATATATAGTTAGATACATAGTGGTATATTTTATCTTCATATTCATTTTCTTCTTGTTAAAAAAAAAAATCCGCCACCACATAAAATATATTATTTTAAGATGGTTACACTAAAGTTTAGTGTGTATCCTGATATATCTTATGTTAATAAACACAGGTATCTCATTCTTTTTTAACAATTTATCATATAATTTTTCGAGTATTTTTATTGTTTAGTGTGGTGTGGATCTGTGGGGTAAAATTAGAATTTGAATAATTCATGTAAACCATGTAATTTGTTATTTTTCACAAAAGATGTTTGTTCTTAATTTAATTTTTATTATATTTTAATTTTAGTCCTTGCATGGTCTAGACACTACTATGTCGTTATGATCATTCGTACAATTTTAATACGTCAATTCAATAATAATAATAATAGATTTATTAATTCGAGTATATTTGATTAATTAAAATATTAAAGTATTATGTCGTTTCATCTCATTTGAAATAAAATATCTCTATATAATCATGATCATTCGTACAACTTTGTAATGTTACTTAGTAATAGCTAATTTTGTTGTATTCGATTTATATATATTTCGTTAAAATAACTATGTTGCATTGTTCTCTTTATTTTTTAGATATAGAAACTATCTTTGTCGTTATTAACATTCCTAGAACTTTATAAATTTGACCTTGTAATCATTGGTTTGTCGTATTCAATTTACATCTTTATCATTAACACTACATTGTTTTATTTACATTGTCGCCACATTGTTATCTAATATGATTTAATATTGTCACTACGTTGTTTTGTCTATCTGATATAGAAACTATCCACATCATTACGATCATCCGTACAATTTTATACTGGCCTAGTAATAATTGCTTTTGTGTATTCAATTTTTTTTTTTTTGTAATAATAATGGTTAACTGAAAGATGATAATAAATCTTGTTGTATGTGCTTTGTATTTTCATTATATTATAATTTTAGTCCTAGCATGGTTTAGACACTACTTATATCATTATGGTCATCCATACAATTTTATTACGTCGATTTTTAATATTAATAATAATAATAATAGATTTGTTGTATTCAATTATATTTTATCAATTAACATATTAAAGTTGTTATGTCGTTTCATCTTATTTGAAATAAAAACTCTCTATATGATCATGGTCATTCGTACAACTTTGTAACGTTGTCTTAGTAATAATTAATTTTGTATTATTCGATTTATATCCATTTCGTAAAAATAACTACGTTGCGTTGTTACTCTTTGTTTTTTCTCATATAGAAACTATCTTTGTCGTAATTAACATTCCTAGAACTTTATAAATTTGACCTTGTAATCATTGGTTTGTCGTATTCAATTTACATCTATATCATTAACTCTACCTTGTTTTATTTACATTGTCGCTACGTTGTTTTTATCTAATATGATATTAATATTGTCACTACGTTGTTTTATCTATCTGATATAGAAACTATCTATATCGTTACAATCATCCGTACAATTTTATATTGGATCAGTTATAATTGCTTTTGTGTATTCAATTTATTTTTATTTTTAAAAAATAATGGTTAACTGAAATATTATAATAAATCTTATTGTATGTGCTTTGTATAGATTATTTTTTTACACAATTTAAAATATATAAATCTAAATATGAATCTGCATAAATATTCATTTCTTTAAGACTAAATATTATATGCACGTTGTGCATCATACACTACTAATATTATTTGCTAGTTGTGTATGTTGCACAAAATATATACAATACTTTTTATTTTGTAAATTGACATATTGTATGAAATACAATAACTTATTAAGTTGACAAATTCTTGTGTATAACATTTGTCTTTTAAACTCCGTTTGCTTTGTGCGCTTTTTTTGAATGATATATTCGTTTTATTGAATAGTATTACCAATTTCACTAATGATAATACTCCAAAATCAGTTGAATTGTAGTTCACTAAGTAATATTACTCATTTAATTGAATGATATTCCTTGAAAACTAGTTATACAACGTAAATGGTTAGCACAAGTATTGATCAATTAAATTAGTCAACATTAATATGTGATTCACTCTACTAAAATGGAATTTAGAAGTTCAAATCATTTTTCATTTTAATTTTTGATGATTAATAAAATTAATTGTATTGTTAGAATGTCATGAACCCTAATTCTCAATTGGTATTAGGTCTCGTTTCCCAATCCGCGAGTTGGGGTTGAGGATGCGATGCAGCCCTGGTCGGAACATTCGAGGGCAGCATCCCCTACTTTTATAGTGAATGCTATGTTTGAACTCAATTTGATTTTGGGCATAGTCTATCAAAGTTTATAAATAACTCCTACAGTTGACCTAATGTCATTTTATATTCTGTAGCTGCTCTAATCATCATAATAATACGAGTTTTTTTTTCTACTCGTGGATATGTAGCTAACACTATATTAGTGAACCACATCAATTGATGTACTTTATTTCTCGTTTTCAATATATTTCTTGTATCCGTTATAATATGTATATATTTAAACGGAGGAAATATTATATTATTTCAAAGAAAAAAAATCATAAATTTATATGTATTTATGTTTGCTTATCTAAATATCGACTCAACTAAATTTAGTGCAATCAATAAAATGGTTGGGATGATGGATGATTCTATTGTTATGTTATATTTAAACATAAAAAAAAGTGAAACAAACTTTAAATAATATTTTCCAAACCCTAAACCATAGAAAAACATAAATATCATCAATAAAAAAATAATGTTTTTTTTCTTTCTAATAATCCTCAACGTTGTTGGTGAAGTAATGTATTAATCTTGTTACACATGAGCTTGGTCTTTATGAGTTACACAAGCTTTCTCATGAAATTTATTCTATTACATTCATTTATAACATTCATTTAGTGATATTTTTACACTTATAACTAATATTAAAGTGTAAAATACTATGTGTATTAATTTATAAAAGCAATAGTATCACTGAATGAATATTATAATATTACTTATATACTATAAACAAGTTTTTTTTTTTTTTTTAAAACACTGTTATGAGTAAAACTTAGCATGTCCTGTGAAAATTCATAAAGTTCCTGCGTTCCTCATTTTATCATGTCAATTACTATGGACTGATTTCAATCTTTAAACAAATATTTTGTTTGAAAAATATATCAAATTTATCTATCTGTCTCTCTTTAAAGTACATAAAAAAAAGTTGGAGAAATTGATAAGTCACGCTCAATTGATCAAAAACTGGTCAACACCTTAATCAATTTTGACTCCTAAAATCTCAATCAACATGGTCAAACTAAAGGGTTTGATCTTAGTCTAAACTCTAAAACATTGGATCCTGTGGTAAATTTATATCAATATTAATGCTTGAGACTATTATCCAACCGAAGAAAAAGTAGACAAAAAAGCTAATGAAAATTATGAAATGTAAAGAATGATTAGACATATGAACATTTTATTGTGGAGGCCTGTTCATGAGGAAGAAATCAAAGTGAAATAATTGATAAATCAGAATGATAATTCATTTGATATTTAGGATAACTAATTTATATATGTTTTTCATCCGCACAATCTCACGCACGAAATTTCTTATGTATATTATTGCAATTGCCAAGTGAAAAGAAAAAGGATATTATCATTAGAATTTATTTTGAGACATTTTTCCGTAAGAATATTTCCTAATCATAGTTCATTAATTTATTAATATATATGAGTAAGACTGAGTTAAACATGTTTACATTATATAAAAATGATATCATTACATTTAATTAGTATTTCCTCTATTCTAGATTTACCTTCCAACTTTTTTTTTTTAATTATTTAAAAAAGTGTATTTATTTATTAGCATACGATGAACCACGTGGTGATTTTTGGATTAGCGTAATGAATCGTGCTGAAAATTGAATGAAATGAGTGACCCTGTTGATAATATTGTGTGAATTTGAAGGTTAAAAATTATATGTAGTAAAATATTATTTTTTATATTTATGGAATGAGAAACTTGGTATGAAACAGACGACTCAGAAAAAATAGTGGAAAATTTACTCTGCGACGAAGGGAGTAACTAATAAATTACACTTATAATATCATTACTTGGTGAGATTCGGAGAAAATACTCGTTGACGATTAGTTATTTTATTATATGGTATGAGTTGTAATTACTTTTATAGCTAAATTGGTGAAACCGATTCACCCTGAACCAACTTATACTTATTTATATAATACTCCCTCCGATTCAGGAATTTGTTCACATTTACTATTTTCTCGTGTTTTAGCAAACGAATTTTTTTTATTAGAATTTAAAATGATAAAATAATTTTTAAGTCACTTTATAATATAGTAGAAATAGAATTATCAAACCCTACCTTTAAAGTTACTTTATCATTTTAAATATTAATAAACAACCCGCCCGCTAAAATGCGAGAATAAAGGTAGTGTGAATAAATTATTGGGACGGAGGGAGTATAACTTAACATATAATTTCTTCAACATTTCAAATAAATTTCAAGTTATAATATCAACAGTTGAGTAAAACATCTTCCAAATTCAAGGCAAAAAACTCTCAGGATCACGAATTTCAAGTCCTTTTAATAGGAACTAATTATACCAAGTCATTGAAATTTCCAATCCAAATAAAAGAAGAGTCGTTTTCATGCACTTGGTGCATATTGCATTCAAAAATATAATTTAATTTATTAATGAAAACTGAATTATATTATAATTTTTCAGTGTAATCTATCGGCAATGATCAAATGTAAACAATTTGGACAGGGTGGTGAGATAACCGATAATGAATTAAGTATCAAGTATGTATAGTGAAAACGAAATCCTTAAACACAAGATTCCACTTTATAAGTTGGTGATGAGAATCCACCTCAAGAACAGACAAACACACCATTTGAAAAGAAAAAAACCTGGGAATTTAATTTCCTCTTTTAAACATGAACAACAACATCACGTCAATCCCTAACCCTAAAAAGGAAAAAGAAAAGAAAAGAAAAGAAAAGGAAATTGATATTTGCCAATACTACCACCCAATACTAAAAATTGGGGATCTGTTAAAGCAGAACAAATTAAAACTGACACATCACATTGAGTAACCATCAATCCGCCGTTAAAATTTTGGCCTCAACGATGTTAATCAGACATTCTAACATCAATTTCAAACCCTAGCTTTGTGCAGCATTGGGGTAAACGCATTCAAGGGCGACGATGAGGAAGAGGATTTACACGATTTCTGATCGCAGCACTCGAATTCGACCATTTTCACAAACTCATCCAGCGAAATTCCGCGGTATTTTTCCTCGTTCTCTTCGAGAAGGCCGATTATGAAGCTGAAAAAGCCTGTTTCGCAGGGGAGGGTTAGGCCGCCGGTCGCCTGAAATCCGAATTCCTCTTCGGCCTGGTCGAGGAGGGCGACGAAAACCGGCAGGTTCAGGTACCGAGTCGGGATGACGAACCGGCGGCGCTCCGGTCCGACGTAGACGGCCACGCAGCCGGAAGGAGTGCGGCGGTCGGCGTCGTCGGAGTCGGAGGAGGTGTAGCAGAGAATGGAGCCGCCTCTGAGGCTCTTGCATTTCCAGCGTTTCACGAGTTGTTTCAGCCGTACGATTTGGCTGATCATGTGTGCTTTCTTAATGGCGGAACCCATGGGAGAGAAACGAGAGAGAGACTGGGAGGAGATTGTGCAGAGACGAGAAGAGAAGGCGGAAAGTAGAACCAAAAGTGAGAGCAGACACTGCAGGAGATGGCTGAATAAATTGGATTCAGGTGTTGAATTGTCTAAACTGCCCCCGCGCTTAATTTGCTACAAAAGCTCTACCGCTTTTACTCCTTTTTCTGTTTTTCGAATTCTGAGTTTGGTGTTTTATTTTGGTATTTACAATGAAAACAAGAAAGTCACCCACACGTGCCGTTGCGGATCCGCCACAATTTATTTCACTATTCCAATAATTTAATACTCACTTCCTTACCTATTTATTTCTTATTTTATCATTTTCTTATTCCTCTATTCTTTTTTCTCTTAAAAAATGAAATATAAAATTATATTCTCATACCTTACTCCTTCTTACATATCAATAATATTGCAGCAAAATATTCTTTAAAAATAATTAATGATAAGCTTATCATAAAACAATTTTAAAATATCAAATATTTAATTAGGAGTATCAATAATCTCATCAGGAGTATCATTAATCTGGTTAGTGATATTATATTGTAATTGTTGCAAATTTTCTTAAACCCAAATTAATGATATTCCTAATGAACTTTTCAATTCTCCTGGTCAAATATTCGTTACTTTAAAACAGTTTCATGATAAACTTATCATGAACCATTTTCATATAATATCTGTTCTAATGTTGTATCTATATAATATTATATATTCTTTTCTCTCTCCATCACATCACTTATATTATATTTATATCATATTATTTACCTTAATATTTTGTGCCCAAAAGTTATGGGAAGCAAATAGAGAGACAGTGGGAATACTCAATAAAATATAGACTTTATTTTCTTTTTAATCAACATTTTTGTTATATAAATGTAAAGCTCCCTCCATTAAATTTTAGTTAATCTTCTTTGTTTTTTAATAATGATTAAGAAGATCATTTAATACCATTTATATAAATGGGAATATACTTTATCACATATTATTAATTGATCATTTATGATCATCTATCATTCCTACTACAAAAATTTATAAATGAATGGAGTTGATTTTTTATTTTTTTTAATTATTCATATTACACATTTCATCTATTTCAAAATAAACTTTATACTTTGACATTTGGGGAATCACAAGGTAAACTTTACATTTCTTTTGTTTTCTCTCCTTTTACATTTTTTTCTACTTTTTACTTTGGTCACCCTTGTTAATTAATGCTCTTTTATTCATACGGTTTAAGAAGATCATCTAATACAAATAATTATTTATAAAGCATTACTAATATATCCTATGACAAATTATAAATTGATCATTTATTGTCATGTATCATACCTATCACAAAATTAAGCAAGGGATAGAGTTTGAATTCTTTTTAATTAACTATATTACATTGTACATATTATTCAAAGTATTTATGATATTGATTTTTTGTAATATTACGTCTAATTATATAATTAATATTACTTTATACTGTTATTGAAATAATATTATTAATATCATTTTAATATATTATTAGAATAATATTATTAAAAAAGAAAATTATTATTAATATCAGTGTTATAATAATATTATGAATACTAAAATATTATACTGGTTTTGGACAAGTCTAAAATACGTCTATGAGAGGAGGAACATATGTAAAAAAAAAAAAAAGGAAATTCTAGATATTGATTAGCTAATCTAAAGATACTCCTGACTTCAGACTTAAGCCTAGATTCATACAACTCAGTATCAGAGTGCTCATGTGAGACTTGGTTCAGATAACCCAATCACATACAGCTTTGAAGCTTATCAGTTTAATAACTATCTCAACTAGCATAAGTGCGAAAGTTGTGAGGATTGATTATACTCGTTTTAGTTTTTAGAAAATACTTTTTCTGATTACTTTAGAAAATTTGTCTTTAGAGGATTAGTGCACAACTTATGCAATCAGGATGATTAGTTCAATTCAGATGAAAATACTGAATATTATTTTACTGGAGATATGCAATGACAGGTATATAACAAGTATCAATCAAGTAGTTACACAAGATTTAACATGATTCAAAGACTCAGACTCATATGTCCAAAAATACTGATTGAACAAGAGAATTCTTCATAATTGATCTTGTTTTTAAAGTGCTAAGGTGCATTGTTGACCAGTCTTCCTCTAATTGAAAAACCTGCATGACCTTAGAATTTATGAGTCCCAGTCCTCATTACAACCAACACCCTATTATAAACCGTTTAATGAGTTTAGTTGCATATTTTGGGTTTCAACTTTTTGATAACATTTACAATAAGAACTATACCAAAGATACATTATCACTTTTGCAAAAAAAAAAAAAAGATATATTATCACTCTTAGCTTGGATGTATATATTAAGCTCAAAATACAGAGATATACTGTGTTGAGATATGGTTTAGTTTTGATGATTTTCCAAAACCTCATGTAATAGGTTTGAAAGCAGTCAGGATAGTATCTTTAGTTTCAGGTCAGACTAGATTATTTCTCTGTAGAATAGGCTGTCAGTTGAGAAGAACTCAGTTGAGGAAGCACTCAGTTAGGGGGAAACTCAGCGAGGGGGAACTCAGCAACACAATCTGAGGAAATCAAGATGACATCACAAGGAGAACTGACTGAAGCCATGACAAAGACCTGAACTGAAGAGAAGCCTAAAGGATGTCCCACTGAGTATAAACCTAACTGATCTAAGCTAAGTCAGTGGACTACTCAATGAAGAGCATGATCAGGAGGATCAGTGCTGTACCAAGTAGGCCCTGAAGGAGTCAGACTACTGTGGTTAGGGAAGTTTATCATTCAGCCTTATGACAAACTTCCTGAAAAGATCTTCAAGAGTCTACAGTTTCAAAAGGAGGTATAAGGAGGCACGTTTCACACCTTGTTCACTGACCATTAAGGTCTTCACAGATATATAAATGAGTGTTCAGCTTGTAACTCTTAGCTTAGAGAGGTTTTACCAATCTTAGCTTTAGGCTAACACATTGTAAGGGAAAACCTCACCTAGTTGGAGAAAACCTAACTGAAACCAAAACCCTACTTGTTAGGTTTGTTGGTGGAAGTTGTTGTTGAGTTAGGAAGGAAGAAAGCAAGATCTGAGTGTATAGATCTGGGTGCACCTTGGCACGTTAAAAATAAGAATTCCAAGTTAGTGGATTTCCTGTTAAATCAGGCCCGTGGATGTAAGAGCTTGAGTCTCTGAACCACGTTAAACTAAGCGTTGTTTATTGTTTAAGTACTTACTAAAGTGTTGTGTAAAATCTGCTCACTGAGAGCATTGTTAAAGAAACTTTGGTTGAGTAATTTAGTCAGGGAGAACCAATCTCACTGACATGCTTAAGCAAGCACTCGAGAGTTAAGTCTCTCGAGTCACTGCGTTGCTTAGAGCATGAGTCTCCAAGTCTCCACACTGACTTGGTAGCTCAGCCTCTAAGCAGTGCAGTGACTTGAGTGTCCCACTCACTGAACTCATTCAGGGTGTCGTGCAATGCAAAGTTTTAAAAAAAAATCTCCTAAATTTCCATTTTGGCCTTTGAAAATGGGACCATCATACTGTAAGGAAGTAACTCTTTGGAAATTCTCTTAGGGTTTTAAGTTCTTCTTGAACACTTGAAAGTCTTGTTTAATTTCTCGGCTTTCGAAAATTTTCTATAACCTTGTTTGGGGCAATATCTTCTATATTTAAAATAGTTTTTGAACAACTATCCTTTAGAGTGATAATTTCAATTATTAATATGTTGTGTTTTTGTATCAGACATATTGTGTATGTCTAATCACCATGCTTGTTTAATGAATTTGAAGAATTATTCTACAATGCCAACTACTTTCTGCAGTCTGTCAGGATCAATTATTAGGACCATACATGCATTGTCATCTTTTCATTGATTTGACTTAATAATTAGTATGCCTTTTTGGCTTATCCTTCCTTAAACTTTGATTGCTTGATTTCATTCTTCGCCTTTAATTCTTTTATTGAAGCATCTTCAAGCTTGATCTTAACATTCCTTTTGGTTTTGCAGTACTTGGCATAAATCTCAAATCTCTCAAATACAAAGTGTGGTCTAACTCCTTCAGGATCCATATGACTCAACACCGCCTCATCAGATTCGTGCTCTTCACTGACTATCTTTACTGACCAGCTTAGAAAAGATTAGTTAAACACTGAGTGGTACTCTTTTCAGGATTGACTTTAGTTGAGGTCCCCCTCAACTACATACCTTTAAATAAAACTTGACAAGTCTAACTATCCTTGCTTCTATTACAGACAACAATACCAATTTGTGCTCAGATAAGTCATTTTTTCAGGGGTTTTGGGATTTAACTCAAAACAAACATTATCACAACATGTTTTAATATTATTATAAATGATCATAATTTAAAGGCACATTGTTAAACACATTCTAATTAAAAAAATATTAACATAACCCAAATCATCATATTACTACCAAACACACACAAATTTTTTTTTTATATCCATTTATCGTCTAGTTTTCCACAGGCATATTACACCAACTTTAATCATTATATTTTTTTATATCCAATCACACTAATTTTCTTTCCACTATTCATCCAATAAAAAATTTAATTTTTTTCCATGGAAATTGGAATTGGAAAATGAAAATCACATCTAAGCACACTCATAATATTTTTTTTTTTGAAGATATATAGATTTTTTTTATGTGTGTGCTAGATGTTTCATTATAGAGTATGTCACATGTGCACCAGATTCACGTGAACTCTATTCTTTAAAGTAAAATTGTTTAATAAATGAAATATCCTAGTTTAGCATATGTAGTACTCCCTCCGTCCCAGTTTTGTTTTCTCGTTTGACTATGCGCGGAGTTTAATGTGAGAGTTGAATTTTAGTATTTAAATGAATAAAGTAGTATTGGGAATGATAAATGGTGAATAAAGTTGTATTTAAATGAATAAAGTAGCATTGAGAATGATGAATGATGAATAAAGTACTATTATTTAAATGAATAAAGTAGTTTCCATTTTAGGGATGAGAAAATAAAATTGGGACGGACCTTTTTGGCAAATGGGAAAACAAAATTGGGACGGAGAGAGTACCACACTATTAATAATGTTTGATTTTATGTATTATTCTTTTGAAATTCACTAAACTATGATACTTTGTATGCAAATAGTTTTATTTCATATACTAAAGAATATTATCGAATTAGCTATAAAATTCTCGTGAATATAATTATTTGAATTTTGTTTGTCTTCATTCTAATTCAAAATATATAATTATAGCATGTTTTCTTTAAGGTTATCCTCTCCTCATCTTAATACTAATACTAATACTAATACTAATACTAATACTAATACTAATACTAATACTAATACTAATACTAATACTAATACTAATACTAATACTAATACTAATACTAATACTAATACTAATACTAATACTAATACTAATACTAATACTAATACTAATACTAATAACAATAGTAACAATGATTCTAGCTTATATAAAAATTTTATCAAGTCATTGCCCAATATTAATCTTAAAAATATGCAATTTAATAGGATAGAGTATGTCTCTTGTGCACCTAGTACACCATACATCAATTTTATTTTTAAATGGTATATGTAGTTTTACTAAACAATTATAGTTTTTTTTAACTGAATAATATCTGTTGGACAATTGTAATTGTCCAGTTCTAACAACTACAATTGTTAAGTAAAAAAAAAAATTGATACTATTTAAAAATGCACTTGAGCTGCATACAAGACCATGTCATTAGGATATTATCTGCAAATTTTGATGATGATAAAAGAATGGTAGTAGGAATTAGATCCCTCAAAATTATGTTAGATTTAAATTCTTTATTGTTAAGAATTTAGTCAACAAAAGCACGATGCACATGGTGCAAATAATACCTTCTCAAAGTACAAGTAGTTTTATAAATGATTAGTTAGTGGAAACAGAGGTGTAAATAATTTTGTAACGATATTTTTTTAAATTTATCTTTTTGTTATCGAACCAGCTACAAAGGATTACTATATGGTTAAAGTCTGACATAACATTTATCTCCGATAAATAAATATATTCATTTTTCACAAATAGTTTTTAGTCCCATAAATTTGGTTATGTTTTATGTTAAGACACTCCACTTTTCCGAACTGAATTCTGTTTTGATAATTTTCTAAATTTAATTTTTGCATCCCCTAATCAACTACAAAGGGTTACTACTCGGTTAAAGTGTCACATGTCATATATTCTTAACAAAGGCTACTCACAATCAGAAGACATAAACTATGTTGAGACCTTTCCATTTAGGGATGACATTGGACAGGGTGGGGCGGGTACTTGAAGATCCATGCCTGGCCCGTCCCTTGTGCGGGGCAGACCGGAGTGACCCACTGCAGGTCATGGGACGAGGCGGGGTGACCCACTCGGGTCATGATAATAATACCTAATATGTTTTAAGATATTTAACATAAAACTAACACATACATATAAATATAAAAAATATAATAGTTTTGAAGTTGAATTATAACCATTTATATTATATAAAACTAATATATATGAAAAATATAATAATATTTTATATTTCATATGTATATCATACATTAAATATAATATATATTTATAAATTTTATATTATATGCGGGTCAGAACGGGGAGGGGTAGAGCGAGACGGGGTAGAAGTAGTATCCCTACCCGTTCCGACCCGCTGCGGGTCACAGGGCGGGGCAGCCCAAACAGACCGGGGCAAGGCGGGTCAGTTGCAAGGGGGGCCAAATTGCCATCCCTATTTCCACCTGTTGCAAAACTTGAAGTAATCAAGTTATTTGCTTGCATATGCAGCTCACATGAAATTCAAGGTCTATGTAATGGATGTAAAGAGTGTCTTCTTAAATGGTATACTAAATGAAGTGGTGTATGTTGAGCTACCATCTGGATATGAAGAAATGAACAAAGTATACAGACTGAGAAAAAAATACTGTATGGACTAAAGAATTTGGTATGATCACTATGCCAGTCCCTTTTTTTTTATCATGGATTCATCAAGGGAACAATGGACATGAAACTTTTCAAGATTATATAAAAAAACACTTATTGTCAAAATATATGTGGATGGTATCATATATCGAATACCCAATCATCAACTATGTGAGTAATTTTCTCAACTAATGAAAGAGAAATTTGAAATATCAATAATGGGTGAGATGAACCTTTTCTTGGATTTACAAGTAAAGAAATCAACTAAAAGAATCTTCAACGATCATGCAAAGTGTACAAGAGAGTTGATTCACAAATTTGGTTATCACACGAGTAAGCTAGTCATGATTCCAAATACAATAGATGGACCTTGAACCTGAAGGTATCTAAGTCAATCTAACTGACTACAAAGCAACAATAGGCTCATTGCTTTATTTAATAGCATGCAGGCATGACATTATAATTGTTCTTGGAAAGTGTGAAAGATATCGATCCAATCCAAAGAAGAGTCACCTAGAAGCTACTAAGAGAATAGTCAGATATCTCAAGGGTAATGTAAATATCGGATTATCCTGTTATCCATCAGATGACAATCTAGAGCTTACATGCTACTCAGATTTTGATTATAGAGGATGCATGATTGATAGAAAATCCACAAGTGGAACATGTCAATTTTTAGGAAGTAGGTTGATATCTTGATTTTCAACGAAATAGAGTTCAGTAGCCACAAACATAATTGAAGTTGAATACATAACAACTGAAAGTTACTGTGCTAAGCTTTTATGGTTAAGGAAATAACTATGAGATTACAATGTGATAGTTATAGATTTCTAGATATTCTTCGATAACAATAATATTATAACAATATCTCAAAATCCAGTAATGCATACAAGATGTAAGCATGTAGATATCAGACATCACTTTATTAAAGACCATGTCATGAAGAAAAGGGATATAAGGATGAAAGGGATCCACACTAAATAAAGAGTTGATATTATCACAAATTCCACGGCTAAAGCAAGGTCCCAAGAACTCTAAATGAAGTTGAGACTCTTGGACCTGGGTGAAAATATCTAAGCAAAAATTGTACATAACTTGTAACATAGAACTTGACTTAAGACAGAATTTTATAAAGTAACTTATCAACTGAAAAATCAGGCTAGAAAGTTTTTAGTAAAGTGGATTGGACAATTGCTCAGATCAAAGGTTCAGATTACATGCCCATATAAGATTTAGATGAAATGATTAGGGTAATCTTTAGATAAGATTTTCAGGCAAGATAACTTAGGTTCAACTGAAAATTAATGGGAAGCAGTTGAGTTCATCATTTAACTGACATATACGTACACTCAGTATTTTGTAATTCATAAATTTACTTCATCTTGCTAAAATTCCCTTTGTCTTATAATTAATTGCACATGTTTTCAAACCATTAAATGTGCAAAATAAATTAGCTGCCAAATGATTAAAAAAAGTAATTTTTTTAATTTATTGAAAACTGTCAGTCACATCACATTTATTGTAAAATAATTTGTTATACCTTTTAAGTCCTAAAACCCGGGACATGCAAAGTGCTTTTCAAACTTCTAATTTTAGCACTTCCTAATCTTTTCCGATCATTCTAAAAGTAAATCAATCTCAATCGTTTACCTTAAGGTCGATTACCTACAAGATAAGATTTCAACTTTTTATACTCCCTTTACTTTTCACTCTCATAAATTATTTGATCATTTTCTCTCTAAAGTTCTTCTCTAAACTATATCAAGAAAAGTTATCTTCAGGTTAGAGGAGATTGAGAATAATCTCAATGAGTTACGCTAGAAACGTAATATATGGTATGAACCGATGTTATTTTTCAATAATAAGAAGATGATTGGCCTTGAAACCAGGGGCGGATCCAGGATTTTGTAATGGGGTGGCTGAAAAGTAAACGTAAAACATTTTGCCACATTAAAAAATTTATACAAAAATAAAATATTTCGATTTTCACTTAAGTTGTGCCCTACGAGACTTCAAAACAAAAATTCATCAATAATTGAATCTATGTCTATATCATTAACAAAATCTCTCTCAATATAAAGCATCTGACAATCACCAAGGAATCATCCCCCACTTTGTTACAAAGTTTCATCTTCACATGTTTCATTACTGAGAATGTTTATTTAGTTGTAGCAGTGGGAAACAGGTAACGTCAAAATAAGATGAGTTAATCTAGTTAACATGATGTAGACCCCCGGCCTTCCACTCTCATAAAGTAGTTGACTCAACTCAACAAGTGTAGAAACTTGATACTCTTAGTTCATTATCACATCATGCTTTTAATGAATTAACTTATACTCTAAACTTACAATATCTTGACCTGTGAAATCTTCAGGATAGAATTACCTTGCTAGCTTGCAAATATCATCACTGTTGAATGATTCAAAAGAAATTTTAGGATCTAAGGCCACACTAAGAGAAAGCAATTCAACAAATGCATCATTAAATATTGAATCCAACTCCATTAACATATAATCTATTCCTCTATTGAAAACATCAAACTGATAATGATGTTCAATTGTAATTTGCCCACAAGAATTACCAACCTTATACAGACAATCCAATTTGAGGACATCAATACCATTCCTCACGCAAAAAACTTTGACTTCTTCAAGTAATCCTGCCCAACCACATTCTCTTAACTCTCAAAAAATGGTTTTAGTAGTAGAGATAAATGCAATAGTAGCCAAAATATCTTGACTTTTTCTTTGAAGAATTTGGCAAAGAGAATCAGTAACTCTCATAATTCTATGCATCAGGTGCAAAGTGAATATGAATTCAAAACTTGCCATATTTTTGTAAACCCCTTGAATTTCAATCTTAGATCTTCCATTTTGCGAATGCTCAATGTGATATTCAAATACTTTGCAAGTTGCAGCATACATGTCTATCAAACTCTTCACAACGTTGTAGTGTGAACTCCAATGAGTAGCTCCAGCTCTCTGTAAATTACCAATTTGATTGACACCATGTCCATAATCAATCTCCGCTGCAACCAATAAACTTTGAATTTCATGTCTTTGAGCAGAGTGTAGTTGAGAGACACGCTTTGATGAAGAAGTTATAATATTTAACATATTATCCAAGTGAGCAATAAATTCTCACACAATACTGACATCCTTAGCTGTAGAAACTAATATCAGTTGTAGACGATGCACAAAACAATGAACATAATAGGCATATGAACAATCACTAAGAAACAATACCTGAAGTTCATTCCATGAACCACACATATTACTAGCACCATCATACCCTTGACCTCTTATTTTCCTAATCTAGAGATCATGATGAGAAAGAACATTGCATATCTCTTTTTTCAAAACTAATGAAGTAGTGTCAGTAAAACTTTTAATTGCAAAAAAAAAAAAAAAAAAAAAACTTTCAGTCAATATTCCATGACTATTTACTAACATCAAGATAATGACCAATTTCTCTGGCTTTGAGATATCTTGTGCTTCATCAACAAGGATACAAAAATATTTATCTCCAACTTCTTCACAAATCCTTAGACGTACTCTATTGACCATGATATTCAAAATCTTCTTTTGTATTTCTGGACCAATATATTGAGTATTTTTTGGAGCATTATCAAAACAACTTCATTAACTTCCTTATTCATATTTGCAAAAGCCTTCACCAATTCAATAAAATTTCTACTGTTAGATGAAGATGAAGACTCATCATGAACTCAAAAAGCACAACCTTGAAGTGGAAGCCATCGAAGACTTATGATTGATGTCTTTAAGCGCAAACAATTTCTCTCATTCTTAATATTTGACTGAACATGCATAATTTTATCTATATGCCCAAATGGCCTCATCAAATCCTCTGTACGTCTTAAGCACATAGTATGTGGTGATATAGCTGCAGCACCAACATAAGTAAGAAATCCACATCTATTTCCTTTTCCAATTTTTAAATCCCTCCTTGACTAATGTACAAGAACCACACATATTATCATCACTCATGACACTACGATTTTGGGTGCCAAACTTTGTAACATGATAAACTTCCATTTTTGGTTGATATTGCCCAACTCTTAGACGTGCCCGTCTTATATCATCTCGTGCATTAATAAAATATTCCCACAGTTGCTTCCTTTTTCCCGAATCACGCTCAATACACCTATTTGATTGTAAATCTGAATTAAGGGATTTTGCTCTACAAGTGTTGAAGGAGATTGATTGTTTTAATTTTGTGTGGTTGTAGATGTAGGTTCTGAGCTAACTTCACTATGTTGACGATCACGTTTCTTAAAGAAAGACGATATAAGTCTCTTTTATTTCTTTGCAAAATGTTGGTTCTCCATATAAAATTGTGAATAATGCACATGACAATATAATAAATTAATTCTCTATTAATAAACAAAAAGTGAGTTAAAACTAAATTCAATTACAAATTAACAATTTAATATTGAAAAGATATATTTGTAGCATATGATTAATACCATAATTTGATTACAATTTAAAGAAATTGATAACTTTATATTTTGGTAATAACTAGATTAATACCCAATATCTATTTACATTACTAATTGAATTAAAAGTTTAATTACATTAACTCCCTATTAAATGATGTGAAAATCTTATAAAGTTTAAAGTTAAGTTCTCAAATAAGCAAATATCGAGCTAAATATTATTAACAATTGGTAGTAAACTAGTAATTATAAAATAGGAATGGATTCAATTTATACCTAGCCCCTAGGCATTAACAAATTATTGCCTAAATCAATTAACAATTTTGATAATTATCTAATTGAGTTTGATATTAATTTAATTTAATATATAAGACAAACATTGAAAAATTCACTAGATACAAATTTCATCCTCAACGAGCAAAATAATAACTAAAAATATCATAAATAAAAAAATATCCTAAATGAATTAAAAAAATTATAACCTTGAATGATGTGGTGGAATATTTCAAGAAAACCCTGAGCCCAAAATTCCAAGAAAATTGCACCTTATTGTTAATGATCTTCAATATTTTATACGTTTAAGTTTAATATATTTGGAAAAGACAAAAGAAAATAAAATTTAGAACCACAATCCACTAATAAAGCAGAAGACAGCAGCAAGATGCCGCTAATAGAGGGAGAAAGAAGAGGCACATAATAAGAAAATTTTGTGTGTGACTTGATGCCTTAGTGCCTTTAATGATTTAAATTATTAATTTGGGCTGCTGCCTGGGCTTTAGTTACTTTATCATAAAATTTATTAATTTGTGTGTGGCTTGATGTCCTATCTTTTATTAATACACTCCACCAAAATATGTTCGGGAAAAAATTCGAAAATTTTGATAATTTTTGGAAAAAGAAAAACGCTAAACATATAAATCTTCGGATTTTTTTTTTCCAAAAATTGTTACATTTTTTGGAAAACATTTCCGAATATTATTTTAGGTGGGGTGTATTCACAAAACATGGAACTATATTTAACCTGGGCCTAAAAATAAATATATAAGAGGTAATTTGGGTGCAGCCCTTTCATACATACACTCCTGCCTGAAACCAAACATATCAACAAAGCTATGGTTGTGGTGAAGAAGGAAGGGTTAAGAAGGTTTCTTGAAGCTACACCCAATATTAGCTAAGAAGGTATGAACCGGCGAAATTATTTGTGAACCCGAGGAGAGATAACGAGTGTGATAAAGCCTCTATGATGGATATAAGATTGTACTTAATTATTTATTTATATTTAATAGTTTTAGGACTTTATTTTAGTTTTAAGGCTTAATTGCAATTTAAATCACGATCTTTTTTTAAAATAATTTTAAACTAAATTTTTAGATCTTGTTAAAAAAAGTTTCAATTTTTTTTTTTTTTTTTGAAAATTAAGACTTATGTGCATATTTACTTCTGCTCGTCGCTTAGTTAGATTAGGTGGCAACGACCCACAAAAAATTTAAATTCAATGTCAAAATACATTAAGGCTTAGTTGCAATTTAAATCACGATTTATTCCAAAATCGCATTTTATATTTTAAGTTCAACTTTTGGATCTTGTTAAAAAAAAAAAATTTAATCCAACTCTTTTTTGGCAATTAAAACTTACAGACGGATTTGTAAAACCCGTTGTTGATGTGGCGTCTACGTGACAATGACTCACAAAAAACTTAAATATTGTGGCAATTTTTTTTCAATACATTGCAAAATTCAAAATTAAATTCTCAAATTCCTAATAATTTTCCAAAATCTTATGTCTCAATTTCATGATAAAATATGTTATTAAAATTATTTTATGGTAAAACGGTTGTGTTTATCCTATTTGGATTCATTTATGTCCTTATTAATGCAAATATTTTGTATCTTGATTTCATCTTTACTTTTTTTTTTCTTTCTATTTGGATTCATTTATTTATGTTCTTATTAATGCAAGCATTTGGAATTTGAGAATTTTATTTTAAATTTTGTCATGTATTTAAAAATTTTTGCCACATAATATAAGATTTTTTAGGACGTTGCCACATAGATGTCACGTCAACAATGACATCTCTGCAAATATGCCCGTAAATCTTAATTGCCAAAAAAAGAAGAAGTTAAATTTGAGTTTTTTTTTTAAACATAGTCCAAAAGTTTAGCGTAAAATGCAACTTTGAAAAATATAATGATTTAAATTGCAATTAAGTCTTAAAGTTTTTTTTTTCCCACACAATTTAAGTTTTTTTGGGATATTGTCATGTAGATGTGACAAATGGGTTGGGCCAACCCGACACCTTGCCACCGGACCGTTGACTTTATCTGAGTCAGGCAGGCCCGACCCGGTTGTCTTCGAGCCACATATTTTGAAGCCCGCCTGACCCTAGACGAGCCCGACCAATTTGTTTTTTAAAATATATTATTATTACACTTGATTTCTATATTGATCTCATTAATTGAAATTTTGGTATACAAATACTACTCAACCGGAAATGATCATATGCGCACCGTGGACATAATATAATATACCCACCGCGAATGTAATAATGACACATAAGCAGTGGGTCCACTATAATTTAAATTATAGATTTTATCTACTTATGTGTCATTATCACATTCAAGGTGGGTATACTATATTGTGCCCACCGGTGGGCATGAAATCATTTCCGACTACTCATATAGACGTAAAATTTTGTTTAATTTGTCAACAACAATTTAACAATTAAATAAAAATTCAAATTATTATGAGATTCAAACAACAATAATATATATATATATATATATATATATATATATATATATATATATATATATATATATATATATAAATACAATAGTCTGCCTAAAATAGTAATCATCATTTTCCCGCCCATTTTATCTTTACTATTTCTGAAAAATATCTATTATATTTTTTTTACACTTGTCCGCCTATCATTTGAATGTACAGTACATGACATTAACCAGTTCGCGTGACTCTGGGGTATTTTAAAAAGCCTGATTACGTTTGATTTTTAAAAAATAATTTGCACACCTTCTGATAAAAATGATTTCGAATAAATTGAAGTGGTTATTAGCATTGATTATGTTCATAATATCCAGTGGTTCTCTTTTCTAGAAATTAATTACTCCATAACACTGCAATTTACCAATTTGTATTTGAATTTATAATTAGTAACGATATTTGTTCCTTTTTTTTGTTTTATTTTAATTGTCTTTGCAGTATTTTTTTTTTTCAATGATCTATTTTAATGCAAAAAAATCTTCACTCTCTTAGTAAAAAAATGGAAATCACTATCTATTTGGTGATTAAAAAAAAAAAACTATTTGCAAGTGCAAGTTAAATTCAAGTGCTATTTTAAAATAATATAAGCTTTTAAGTAAATTGATTTTTTTTTTATTGAAACTATATTTTCATTTTTAATATTGTAAGATTGTAGTAAACATTATCTAATGAATTAACTAACTTACTATTCAATCTGAATATGTTTGAATTTAATTTAAAAAAAAAAATTAAGTGGTTTTATGTAGTTGAGTTGCGTTTATTGTTCTTATTTAAAAAACTTTAAACTTCATTATTAGGCCACGAAGAAAATTAACTAATTTAATATAATATTACAACATTGGCAAACAAATCATTAATTTGGGAAAAGTGTTAGTATAATATTTTACAATCAACCTAATAACTTTTAAATAGTACATTATTTTTAATTAAATTTGTTTTGTAACAATTATTCTTATGACACTATATTATTTAAATATCTAATTGGACTTTTGCTATCTATTTTACTCTGTAATTGGTTTTGAGATGTAAATTCATTTTTCATGTAAGACAAATTTATTCTCCACTATTTCTTCTTCAAATATTCAATTTGCTTATTATTATTCATTAATTTATTACTTCTCTATCCCATCTTTACTTTCACATATGAAAATTATACATTATTTTTAAAAATGAGCATGTGAGTGTGGAGTTAAATAAAATAATGGTAATTTTATGCTTTATTGACTTCGCACATTCTCATATGCACCAGGTACACAGTGCACTCACTGAACAGTTGAGGTTGTTTACACTGAAAAATATAGGCTGGTTACACTGGAAAAATGGTTAAATTACACAGAAAAGTTTACATTAAAAATTGATTGTTAGTATAATTTTTTAAGTGTCATCTAACCAAATTTTTCAGTGTAATCAAATCATACTTTTCGGTATAAATAATTTCATTTGTTGACCGAGTGCACCACGCAGCAAATGCACAAGAAAGTTATTCTATTGACTTTTGTGAGAGATAATTATTTTCTTTTTTGGCGTGTGAAAATAATTGTGGAACATTCAAATAAAATAAATGTGAAAGTAATCGCGGGACGAAATGAGTATATCATAAAATGAGACAGACCTCTACTTGAAATTCCATAGATCATATATATGTTTCCTCCGTTATGAAGTAAGTTTCTTATAATATTTTATTATTTTGTTTAAAAAAGTGTATTTATTTATTAATATATGGTGGACCACATATTGACTTTCATATAAAGTAATTGAGAGTTGCGAAAAATAAAAAGTAGTTATTTAAGAAAATATTTATTTATTAATATATGTAGAGTTGAGAAAGTACTAAACATCTCATATGAATATTTGTGTTATGTTAAGCTGAGCATCGCTCGGGTTAAATACTAGTTTTCTCATAATTATTCAAAAGTAATCAATGACATTTTTTTCACAATTATAATTGATAGCGATATTAATTTTTTTTTTTAATGATATTCGATGACATAAAACATTTTTATGACGATCGATGCTATTCTTTTTTCTTTTTTTTACTAACTACTCAAAAAAATTAGTAACATTATTCTTTTGTTAAAAATATTTATATACACTGATGATCAATATTCACTTGTCACGTTTTTACCAGATATATTTCTTTCAAAGAACATGGCGATGTATTAATATTTATCATCACTATATATGTAAATTCGTGACAAACTAATTGTCTCACGTAACATTATTTTTCAATAATAATTAGGAAAAAAAAAAAAAAAAAAACATATCTCAAATCATCCCATATGGTTGATATCAAATCACAACCTGGACTATAAGTCAGTTTCCAACTTGTACAATTCTTTTAACAAATTGCAACCTATATTATAAAAAATTAACAGCTTGCACCTTATTTTTCTAATATTTTGCTATCACATAGGGTTATAATTGTTCGTTCATATATATATATATATATATATATATATATATGTATGTATTTTGCATTGTTATTTTTAATATAAATGTTTACATTTATATAATTTAAATATTATATATATTGTCCATTCAATCATAAATTTAACATTTTTACTTGCATCAAAGTGTTTAAATAATAACATTTATATTAAGAAAATAAATAAATAATATACATAATATGAATGGAAAATTATATCTCTTTTGTTGACGGGAAAAATATTAGAGAAATAAGTTTAAGGTTGCAGGGTCAAGTTTTTATAGTATAGGTTACTAAAAGCCTTTTTTTTAGCGTATAAGTTGCAATCTGATAAAAAAAATATATAAATTATAAATTAATAGAAAATGAACAATACAAGTTGGGATTTGATATTAGCTCCACTCTTTATAACAATGTGTTATTAGTTTGACCTGTAGAATTTATCAACTTTTTTCTACGTTGCGTAAAAAAAAGTAAGAGGTTGAATTATAGTTGGTAATAAAAGGAAAAATTGTTGGGTACAAAATATAGAGCTTATCTGAGGTTAGGGTAAAACTGTATAAAAGCAAAAATACGACAATATAAATTAGAAAATAATGTTAAGTGGTATTAAACATGCATATCTTCTTCCTTGAATTCATCGATATCAGAGTGCGTCAACAATGAATTTATTTTATGATACTATAAATTTCAACCATCTCATGTAATATTTACATTTTATGTGCTAATATCACATGTGTAACATTAACATCATTAATATACATTGTAGAGTATCAAATTGGTAAATATTATAACATTGGTATATTAATATCTTTCCCAAGCATTGAAAATTAACACTCTATTATGAGTTTTTCATGTAATTTAGTGGAATAGGCCTTATATGAAATCAGCATGTCAAAAGAAACTTAGTGATATTACTTTAAGGGCCCTGCTATATACCCCTCCATAATTTATAGATACACCATCATTTATATTATATTACCAATTATACCCTCTAAATCCTAATACACCCTCTATTTTCTCCAAACCAGATCAGGGCAGAGCCTTTGTCGTCAATCGCCTCCACGAACGTGCCTTCGCTGCATCAAACTTTCATAGGAAAATCACTCACATAATTTACCCCACATGGCTGAAGCTCCACCATATCGCAATCGCTCAAGTTTGTTGTCACAGACCCCCACCAATTTGAAAAACCAGATTCAATTTTAGTTATGTTTTTTGAAAAAAAAAAACAGCCGAAATTAAAATGTTAAAAAAATGGATTCGTGAATTTTGCGGCAAAGATGGTGAGGTTGTAAGTGTTGAATTTTGCGACGGCCGGTGAGGTTGTAAGTGTTGATTTTTGCAGACGGTCGTGAATTGTGCGGAGATGAAGGCGATGGTCATGCATGAATTTGTAAACTGTGGGTTATTTGAATTAGAAATGGAGGTTTCATCAACTCATTAATTAGTAATTAGAAATTGAAAGGTGGGTTTTGATTTTTGCAGCAACATTTTGAAAGGGAGGAATTGAAGGGTGAGTTTTGATTTTTGCAGTAGCAGTCTTTTGAAAGGGTGGAAGACGAAGAAATTAGGGGGACACTTGGTTAACAACTCTTCAATGGTAATAAGAATGAGATTGAAAATTAGTGTAATTAGCATGGTTCATAAGCACAAAATCACCACCTCTCCTCCTAAATAAGGTAATCACTAATCCATTTTGATTACCCTATTATCTTCCTACAATCATCCTCCTCAATCACTCCCCTATTCCTCCACCAACAACCATTTGTTGTCCACTTTTATTCCAAAATTGGGGCATGGCACTAGCAATGGTGTCACCATTGGAACACTTCTTCTCATAACATATCATTTTTCTTATGAGGGCATAGATGGAAATAAATTTTTATTCCCGTTACCATTGAAAAATTGCTAACCAAGCGCCCCCTAGATTATTTGGTAAATGAGTATTTTTGTTTTTTTATTAAAAAATTAAAATTTAGTAGGTGTATCTAGCTATTATGAAGAGGTATAGAGCTGGCCCCTTACTTAAAAAAAAAAAAATATATACACAAATACACAATGATCCTAAAATGGAAAAAGAAAAAAAAAACCCATCTACAAAACTAAAATAGACAAAGGCCAAGGTTATTGGCACTACAATGTGGAGTAAATACACTACATGGATAAATTCACTATACTTAGGATGAATACACTACATTTTACCCTACATATTTTGAATACACTCCATCTTCAACATCCTTCGCTGTCGCCCATAGCCACGGCAACAACACCGTGGCCCATAGCCACAACACCGCCATCCGTCGCCGTCGCAAAGAGAACTCATCTCTCGCCCCACCGTCTTCTGCCGTCGTCCGTTTGTCGTCAGTCAAATTCGAAAATCGCGATGATTGCTGTTCAGCTCTGGTTATCCGAACATGACCATAATATTCGAATTTTTTTTCCGAACATGAACACAATTTTTGAAAAAAAACTCCGAACACTTTTGTACGATTTTTTTTTCCGAAAATTATGTTCATGTTCGGAAAAAAATTCTGAACATTATGGTCATGTTCGGATAACCAGAGCCGAACAAGTGCAATCGCGATTTTTTTTTTAAAAATTTTGTTCGAAACAATATCATACACATACAATTTTATACACTCAATGAACAATAATATGCATGAAAAACATCATAGCACCAACAAAAAATATACTATTCAACATTTAAAAAACCTAGTTTCTAAAAAATACCAAAACACTTACATATCGTTCATCCTTACAATGTAGGCCGACAAAACACGTTTCAAGTTCCTAGTGGTCGATTGATAGTGAGTCACATTCTTGAAGTATGGAGTTCGATTGTATTGCTCGAAATTTGTTTCCTTGTTCGAACGTGGATTATGAAAATCAGGTGGAGTGTATTCACTAAAATTAGTTTTGGAGGGAGGACTAAAAAGATAATATTGTCATTTCAAGTATTTGCTTTAGGAATTAAATTTTGTATAGTGTATTTACTTCATTTTGTAGTGCCAATAACCTGTGCCATTGACAAAATACTAAAAGCCCAACAAAGGTCAAAATACAGTGAAAAAATTTAGATGGGCCTTAGTTTAGTAATAGCCCAAGCCATTTAAAATTCACAACATGGGATACATTTGATTAGGGTTAAGGCCTGGTACGACATGTTTAGTACTCAAAATTTCGAGTAATTAATATCGGGTACCCATAACAATTTGGGATCCGATGCAGGGAATCTAATAATTTTCCTATTTCACATTTTCATGTATAAATTGTAAATTAAAAATTATTCACTCGCCAAAATTTACAAGGGAATTGTGATACATATTTTAAGAAAAAAGGTAATGAATAGAGTTTTGAGAGGTAATTGCTAATATGTTTATGTATAAAGTAAAGAAGTATGTTGAATTGAGCATAGTGTGATTAAAAAATTAATGATATTTTGTGTAAATATATAAATATTGTGATGATGAAGTTTATTAAAAAAATCTTCTTATTTAAATTTGCAAATAATAATGAAACATATAAAGATAATAAGTTTACAAATAATAGTGTGACAAAGGGAATATGAAATTAAATATTCTAAAATCTCCTACTTCTTTTGCCCGAGCAAATATCAAAATTAGCCCTGTAACTTGGGCCAATCCAAAAGTAGTCATATATGCAATGCCCCAAATTTGAAAACGATACTTTTGTAAAATTTGCACTCCGAAATTCGTAATGTTACTTAATAAAATAGAAAATTTGGCTTTTAAAAAAAAAAAAAACTAATAAGTAAGTATTTATAAACAACTTAACCAGTAGTTATTAGAATGAATATACAACATAAATAACTTGCACAAAATCCTAATTAATTATGCATACATCCTAAAAAGAATAAATTACATAGCTTAAATAGAATTCTTTAGTTAAACAACGGAGGTGGTAGAACTTTGGAAACTTAGCATAATTAAACATAAATAGTTTTTTTATTTAATGTAAAATAGCGACAGAAAGTATAGAGAGTAGCATGACTACTGCAAATTCGTAACATCATAACCTGAAAATGTTTTAAGAGTTTGGGGTGAGATATGAATCTCAGTAGGTAACATGTACGCTGCCATGCAAATTGACAGTATCCTAATATCTCATCATACACATTATTGTTCAACATATCATATCATGCATAAATGGACATTTGATCCCATAACTTGCATGTGACCCATAGCCAACCCGAAGGCTACCATAAATTGTGACTATCGTGCAAGGGGTACCCTTAGGTCAATACCCTTTAGCTGAACATGTCTTGGACCGAAGGTCGATGTAACTTGGACCATCCAGGTCAACATAGTTCGTAACCACCAGGTCGTACAATTTAACAAGAGAACACACCAACATTCCACATGCCATTACAACATCAATACAACTAACATTATCCACCTCTAATAAAAAAACTTTGATCGAAACTTTGAGGACTAGAAACGTCCAAGTCCGAGTCGGAAGATAACACTCTACCTAGCACATTCTTATTCATTTTAGTTACCGACATTTTAGAAATCTCTTCATGCTTATAACACGTTAGTCCAATAAGGACTTTTGTTTTACTTAGTCTTTTAGTCCAATAGACTCTTTAGGAAAAAGAATAGAACTTATTCTTTAAGTGTCAAGTCAAGGTAACCCTATTCTCGCAAAGCAAAGATTCCTCGGTAGTGCTCGCCGGTTGGGATCACGCTCCTAAAAATAAAAAGACACTATCGTCTTCAAGTGTGCATCACCGCATATAACTTGAAGCTCCGACGAACAGATTAGCGCAAGAATTGGACTGCTTTTCTTTTGACTCTATATGCAAAAGGACTCTGAGAGAGAGAGAGAGAGAGAGAGAGAGAGAGAGGGAGGGAGGGAGGGAGGGAGGGAGGGAGGGAGGGAGCGGGAGGGAGAGGGAGAGGGAGAGAGAGAGAGAGAGAGAGAGAGACTGAATTGCTTAGACCCTGAATGATGAGTGAGAACTCCTATATATAGATGAACCTCTACTCGTTGCAGAAGAAAAAAACACGTCAGTTATAAATGCGGATGCATTTTGGTGGTGTGAACACAATGAGCAGCTAACCAGCCGCCATATTTTCCTTGACGTGCACTGGTAACTACTGCTTGATTCATTCAATTAACCAAAAAATTAGATAGCAGTTGGGCCCAAGACCCAAATACACCCAAAGTCCAATTCCAAGTCCAATTGCTAAGATCCAAGTCCAAGACCAAGGTCACGGATGCGGGCTTGGACGCTTGCGCGCACGTGTGACCATTTTGATTGTTAGCTTCTTTACACTCTTATTAATATTATGCATATAGTTTCTTAATCTTCCAATATGGGACGATGAATTAAATGTCTTACTTAATCCTTCACAAATCCCATAAATAGGTGTTGTAACCACTTGACTCGCGATTCAATTTCTTCTTATCGAAAATCAATTTTGTGAGTGTGAATACATTAGTCTTATCTACTCCACGAGTAGAGCATACCTGAATCAATTAATTTCTGAGAAATTAATTTCAACACTCATATTTAATTGGTCAAACATGCATGTTTCAAACACCCTTAAATGCCAATTAAATTACACAAATATGTAATTAATATTCTAATTAAATATTCACCACCAAAACCATTTTTCTCCAACAATCTCCCACAAGAGTGGAAATAGAACCTATAAGCATGCATACTCACAGTCTAGTTCAAAGCGAGACGTTATTGCATTTGGATAGGTAGTTGGAGCTTTGAACCTTCCATAGTCAAACATTATCGAGTACACCGGCGGTCTAGTAGACACAATACCTTGACCTATTCTACCTTGTTGTGTACCGAAACAACAATATTGACACAATAAAATCTCTATGGTTTTTCTTGTTTCTCACGTTTTTGTCCGTTTTGGCCTTGAACACCTTTTGGTTTCATAAGTGTTTAATATGCAGCGATATTTGAAGTGGTCTCTCACTTCACACTTATATAGGTGAACTCCTCTCAAGTGTCCGTTATACTTCGTTCCCCACATGGACTTATGATTCATTAAAAGTCTTTAGACTTAATCTATACCACATATGGATCTTTCACTTGGTGTACTGCCCTCTAAGGAATAGTCGGGTTACCAAGTGTTTCGTCTAATTTTCACAGTTTAGTTTTCCCATTAAACCAAGACTTAGTCAACACAAGTATATCCATGATCTTCTATCGAAAACAAACATGTTTGGTGCCATAGAAATATCCACCCATGTCTTTGTATCTGTTTATCTTTGTCTTGACGATGGCTCACTATCTACTGATGCTCGTGAATATCGTCAAATTGTTGGCGCTCTATAATATCTCTCCTTAACTCACCTTGATATCTCGTTCAATGTCGGTAAGTTATCACAACCTTAGTGTTGTGAAACGTGTGCTTCACTATTTAAAATACACAATATTTCATGGTCTTCTCCTTCGTAAAAGCAAATCATTTTCGCTCACCGTCTTTTCAGATTCTGATTGGGCTGGTAATAGCGACGATGGTATGTTGACTTCCCCTTTTATCATCTATCTAGGTTGTTGCCCCGTCTTCTGGTCCTCTAAGAAACAGTGCATGAATTATTCTGTGCTACCACTTACTTACCACATGTCCTACTGAGATACTTTGGTTGACTAAATTGCTCAAGGAAACACATAATCGTTGATTATCACTTCGTTCGTAGTCATATTAATTACGGGTCATTTCGTGTTTCCTTCGTCTCCACACTTTTTCAGTTGGCCGGCGTTCTGACAAAACCTCTTTATTTGTTGAAATTTACCATGTTTCATTTCAAGATTGGTGTATCTAATGAATTCTCTATAGTGATAATGATATCATCATATCTGAGATTGAGGATCAACACAAATCGTCTCAACATACGGTGCTAACTTCGTCAAGATTTGATATTAAAAATTGTCAAAAAATTTGATTTTATATTCATAAATGTAAATATTGCTTTTCATACTTTTGGATCTAGAATATCCTTGTACTTGTATAGATATTGGCGATCAATGAATTAAAGATGCATGCAGCAAAATACCATTGTCCTCCTCATGTCAAGAATTTAATTTCTATAGTCGTAATGTATGTTGCACAGGTGCAGGTGCGGAAATGCGGGGGCGATACGATACGGGTTTGGGGATACGAATTTAAAAAAAAAAATTAGGGTGCGATTCGTCAAGGATACGTCTGTTTATTTATATTTTATTATATATAATACCTAAAAGAATAAATATATTTAAAATTTTTGTAAATCAAATGTATATAATTCACATTTTCTCTAACCCAAAACTTAAACATATTCAATAATTTAATACTCCCTCCAATTCATTTTTGTTTCCCACTTTCAAAGTGACACAAGTTTTAATAAATGAGCTGTCTATTAGTATTTGTGGGTATACAGTTGTTTTTGTGGATATAAAGTAAGGGTAAAAATGTCCTTTCAACTTTTTAAGGGGTAAAATTAAAATGATATGCGTATTTTTTTGCCATTTTGGAAAGGAGATTGAGAAAGTGAAAAACAAAAAAAAAACCTTCCTTTTATGGTATAATACGGACAATTTAAAATGAATCGGAGGGAGTATAATTAAGTAACCAAAAATTAATTTAACTTCCATTAGCCTAATACATAAGTCATAACAGTAATTTCAATATAAAACGAGTGTTACATTGTCAATTTGAATTATATTATATGATAACATTCAATTGAAATAATATATTTAATGCTTAATGCGTAGGATTCACGAAGAAGATTCGAGTATCCATTAGTGGATTTGCCACGTGGAGACCGATTCGCGGATTCAAGAATCGCACCCCATTTAGGGGGCGAGTGCGAATTCGATACTGATGTGATATTTTTAGAAGAATCCGTGCATCATAGGTCATAACCCTCACAACTTGGAAAATGATAAATGGTGGTTACTGTGACACTTGCCAAATTATGAGTTTTTTTTTTTTTTTTTAACGAGAGAATATTATACTCACTCGTCCACAATTTTTTTTTGGTTTAAAGCAATATGTCGGAGGGTATTATGGGGTATTAAGAGATCAATTTTTTTAATAAAATGATCGTTTTTTGTGGGCGGAGGCAGTATATACTTCTGAATACAAGATATTTAATATGATATATTCAAAATTAATTTGGTTGTCAATACAAGCAAATTAATGTACACACATTATTTGGGTTAAATTATAAAATTCAAATATATAATAATGAAAATAAGACTACAGAAATAATTGATTAATTTAATGCATTGAGGTCAAAGGTGTTAATTTAATGAAAATAATTGAAGAATCTTCTTTGTTGTCTCATTGCATTAGGGTCGATCAAATTAAGGTGTTAATTTAATGAAAATAATTGATGCATTTTTTTTTTTTGCTGTCCTGTTGTATTAAAGTCAAACATGTTTATTTAACAAAAATAATTAATACATATTGTATTATGTAGGTTTTTTTATTTATTCTATAATATGAAGAATAAAAGATATGAAATCACCTATTACATTCAAATACGTGATGTTGTGTGGTCATGTGGCGGTATATGAATAGATAGACGGAGATGGGGAAAATTGTGGTTTTTTTTCCCTCCTATAAGTTGCCTAATTTAAATTTCAGTATGACTTTTTTTACGAATTATAAATAATCTTATACTAATATTTACTTTTTTTCAGATTTTGATTTGGTAATGAAAAAAATAAACATTTGGTTGACAAATTAGAATATGCCACGTGATGAATCGGACTCTACCACATCGACGAGATGTTTTAGCTCCTACAATCAGTTATCATTCAAAAATGTAATATTTTTTAAAAACTAAATACAAAACTACTTTAATTGGTTAAAATCTTAAAAACTATGACTGATATCGAATGATAGGTAGTTTACGAACTAAAAAAAAGTAAATTATTTTCTCTGAGTATTGTTATAAGCATGGTACACCAATTTGTGTTTCCTTGAGTGCTTAAACATGCGATGCATCTTCCGACTTCCGTAGTATATTTCCTTCCATTTTGTTGATTAATTTAGAAATTGAAATTTTACAACTATGACTTGCAATCAATCAAAATTGATCAAATTTCCGGAATAACATATTTTGTATACAATCTGTATTATACAAACACGGTTGATGATGTGAGTTGCTATTCAATTTCATAAACCATTATTTAATTGGAATAATGTCAATCTAAAGTTTGAAAGATGGTAAAACTATCAATTTAGGGTCTAAAATTTTTTTTCTATTGATTCAGGGCCTGAAAGATAGAAAATTATCAATCCAAAACCTGAAAGATAGAACCTATCAATTTAAGACTCAAGAATATTAAGACTATGCTTAACATATTATAATTTATATTCTTATTTTATTTATATACGTTATTATTTTTTCATTAATTTTTTTGTCTCTTATTTTTTCAATCACATGAAATTAATATATATTTATAATTTTGAAAATATGATTTATAAAAATATTATTAAATAATAAAAAAATTTAAAGACCAAACACGGTCTTAAAATGAGTATGTCTTAAATTAATAGTTTTATCTTTCAGGTCTTGAGTCGATATTTTCAATCTTGCAGGCCCTGAATCAATAGGAAAAAACTTTCGGGCCTTAAATTGATAATTTTACTATCTTTCAGACTCTGAATTGATAAAACTCCTATATTATTTTTGATACTCTTAATTAAATAATTAATATTTTAAGTATATTATTTGAGAACTTCTTATTTTAAAATTAAATAATATAATTATGTAAGTCTTATATTAAATAAAATTAATTTAAACAATAAAAAAATTATTTGTTGTTGATATTACTGAACGATAACATGATACCACTAATCCCAATTTTTGATACTTCTGATGAAATTTTTAATATTTTTCATCAAATATTTTATATTTTAAAAATTTCCAAATTATTTAATGATAAGTTTATCATAAACCAGTTTTATATAAAACTCTGTCGTTGATGGACTTTTGTACCGAGTAGTCTCGAGGAATTTATATGCTACTTATATATATATAATTATTCTCCAATCAAGGGTGCAGATGGCGTTTGGCCCTCGGCAGATGGTATATGGCTGCCAAGCGCCGAGACCGCCGAGGCGGTCGCCAAGATTTTTTTTTTTTTAAAATAATATAATTCTTTTTACCTGTTTAATGTTTATCAAAATAATAAAGTTCCACATTTTCAACTTAATTTGTTTATTATCCAACTTCGGCCGCCTAGATTTGTTTAATATTCAACTTAATTGTTGATGACCTTAATTCAAATTGGATGATTAGTGGTTGTTTAACACTAAAGAAAGTCACCAAACAAGATTACAAGTAATGATTTTGTATGAGTGAAGATTGAGAAATGAAATTGCAAGAGTTTGTCCATTTTCTTCAATAAATGAACTTATTTTCACCCTTTCATGAAGGGGTAATTATAAGCTTACAAGCAAGTAGGAGGTGTCACCCTCTTAGCCTTTTGATTTAGGTGTTGACAAGTGTTTAGCTACTTGTCTTATTCCTAAACTATTACATTTTATACAATGACAAGTGTTTGATACACTTGTTTGTTTCTAATGCAATGCTTAATTAGTGGAATTTTGAGCTGTCCTTCGTGGCTCAGTCTTGCTCGCTTGGTCGCTACACTGAGGGGTACCCTTTACCCTTGTTTTTGGCTTTAGTTATTCATTCTTCTTGTTCTTTGCTGTGTTGGTCGCCTAGGACATATCTGACAACACTCCTAGTCGCCAGGTGGTTTGACCCTTCTTAAGCTCTGTTGGTCGCCGACTTTCTAATGAAATTATTAGCCTCTTAATCCTCTGGATCACTGTTGCTCGCCTGGTCGTCTATCAATATTGTCCCCTGACTTGTTCTTTATTAGGAAAATTGTTGGCTAATGAAGGGCAAGGCATAATTTGTTAGGATGACGATTATGTGCCTGGAGTGAGCAATGAATTTTTGAATTTCTTGAGCGGGAAAGTCTGCGACCATCCGATCATTTGGGCGACCAACAAGGCATCTTATGCGTGCGTGACGGTTGGATTCCCGAGATTCTCAGAATTCGTAATGTCGTAGGCGGCGGGTGACGTCATTGCCGCCCACGCATATTTTTTCTTTGCAAATAGGGGCCTACGAGATTTTCAAAAATTTTGTTTTAACCCTCATTTTTGGTCCTTATAAATACTCGTCTTCATTCTCCTCTTCATTTTTCGAATTTTCTTCTCCCTTTCGCCATTAAAGCTCTACTTCAAGCTTTCCTTTGGTCATCTTTCACATCTTTGCCTAAATTCTAGACGATTTTCGTGTGAATCTTCAGGTAATCCTCCATTTTAGTCTTTAATTTTGTTTTTGCTTTCGTTTGTGCATTTTGTTTTTATTTTTTATTTTTCGAAAATCTTCTTCCGCCGTCGCAAGTCTCTCCGGCGCCGCCGCATTTTTTCCAGCGCCGCCGTCTCTCCCTTACTTTCCCCAATATACCATTTTCTTAATTCTTTTGAAAAAAACGATCTTTTAAATGGCTTCCCCTTCTTCGAGTGAAACCACCTCAATTGAAATCTTCGAATGTAATCCTGGGAAGCGCCCAATGGAAGAAGAGATTTTCCCCGCTCCTCGCCGATCAATCCATCAAGCTTTGGCTCAGAATCCGAGAACTCTACTTGTGGACGAAGAAATGGGCTCTGAGGCTTCCTCAGTTGTTCGCTCCATGGAAGCCTATGCCGTGGATAACTCGGGCGACGAAGAAGTACAGCGACCTGCTGGTCGTCCGGACGCGGAAGAGGATACCTCCTCTAACTTGGGAGAAGATTCGGAGGAGGTGGCCGCTGAGATCGAAGCAGAGGGCGACCAACCTGAGGTGGAGCGACCAAGGCTAACTGTGACTTGGGAGTTTCTGGAGGAGATAGGTTTCCCTACCTCTAGAGTGACTCCTGAGTCTCAAATTCCTGAAGGAGTTGTTCGTCAAAATGAATGGGGAGAATATACTGCTCGCTACTCCACCGCTTTTCCTGTTCGCTCCCGTGTAATTATAACTGCCCAGGAGAATAATTTTACGGCGTGCAGGGTTTCAAGCCTGATTACTGAGGACGACTTGGATAGCATCAGGTCCCACTACAAGATACCATATGCTATCTTCCTGTTTGCCCCCAAGAAAGGAGAAACTGCTGATCGCCCGCCACCAGAATGTACGGCGATCAACTTGGATATTCTGAACACGGGGTTTCCTCTGCCGCTCCATCCCCTTATTGGTCGCTTCTTGGAAGACGTGAACCTGGCCATCACTTAAATCACTCCTAACGGGTGGAGTAATTTGCTTGCCTTGATGACGTTGTTCGGCCTTGAGGGCTACAAGAACAAGATTAGCACCGCCAAAATCCACTATGCCATGGTCATCTCTGCCTACAAAGAAGAGGGTGTAGGCTGGTATTATGTAAAGGCGAGGATGAGGGTTAAACTCATTGAGTGAGTTGCCAACAAAGTAAAAAGTTGGCACAATCAGTTCTTTTTTATTGGAGGAGACTGGCGGGCATTAGCGGACTTTGTTGGCGGCCAAGCGCGCATTAACTCCCCTGAACGTTTTGGCGTAGTGAAACGTAGGCTTCCTTATTTCCTTCCGAGAATCATGTTGGAACTAATATTAATTTTTCTTTTCTTGTTGTTTTGCAGGTCCAAAAGTATTGAAGTGGGGGCATCCGGACTTGAGTGAAAAATTCCTGTACACATTGACCGTGATAGTGCTCCGGAACCCTGCTGATCGCGAGATCCTTCATCTATCCAAAGCTCATTGCCGGAAGATTGCTCAACTTTTCACAAGTCCCCATCATCTGGAAGCTCAGGCGGAGATCCCCGAGGGTAATAACTTTTGAAACTTACTCCTCTGTTCGCCTGATCGCCTCTTTGATATAACCCTTTGTTTCTTATTTTTTAACAGATCGACGTGTGACCGTTGCTGTTACTACTATCCCTCAATCTTATCATCTCTTAGCCGCCAGAGTGAAACAGATGGCTGCCGAGGAGCCGACTAGGAGAAAGCAGGACCCCCCATTGTCTCTCATCTGACTCCCTCATGCTCACCCTCGAGCTCCTATTGGTCGCTCCAAGGGAGCTTCCAAGTCCACCGCCTCTCCCCGTGGTGTGGAGAAAGAGAAGGAGATGATGAAGAAGAAAGCCCCTCGTGAGGATAGTTGCGGCGAGGGAGAGAGAGTGAGCATCAAAGCGCTCGAAGCCCACCACCGAGACTAGCAGTCGGGCTCCTCGCTCCCCAGTTTCTATGTCCACCTCGCTTGAGGTTGTGAGCGAACAGCAGACCGTGGCTACTGTGTTGGGCAAAAAGAAACGAGTATCCAATGATCGCTCATACCTGGGATACGACCCAGTAAAGCTGAGGGAGTAAGTCTTTGAATTGTCACCTTGGTGGCCGCTCATTGCGGTACTTTGACTTACTCACAATTTCTTTTTTCTTTTTAGGTACAAGCCTGAGGAGCACCCCAGACGATCAGAAGTGCTTCACCAGCTTAGCTGTGTGAAGTCTCCTCCCCCTTATATGGTCATCCCGGACTCCCACATTCGGCGAGCAACTGAGATGGTCCCCCGTTCCTGGACTAAGACATGTGAGGACATTATCCAAGAGCAGACCGCAAGCAACAATGCCCGCTTGGTCGCTTATAACGCCAGCTACCAAGCGGTGATGGCTCAAAAACTCCTTGATTAGATTGTGATCTTGGAGCGGACCAACCGTGGACTTGGCCGTAAGATCGACGGCTTTGAAGCGGAGAAGACGGCTGCCTTGAAGAAGAAGGAGGATGAGCTTGCCCAAGAGAAGGCCGAGCACGCAAAGGTGGTGGCAGACTTAGAGCAGAAATACAACGCCTCTTTGGACAGCGAACAGGTTGCCCTCAACCAATCTAAGAAATTGATGCTCGAGCTGGGGGTTGTTGATGAGCGAATAAAGGTGTTGGAGAATGAGAAAGCAGCCATGGTCGTCCAGTTGGAACAATTACAAGCTGATGTTGCTCGCCTGCAACAGGAGAAAACTGACATGGTCGCCTTTGACGTGTATGCTCAAGATGTGGCCGACAACACTAACTTCGGTTACGTGTGCGCCTACACCGAGAGCATTAGGTCCGTCAAGTTTGCCTTGGATCATGGCAAAGATGTGCTGGCCATGACTAAGAAAGATTTTGTCGATTACGTCAAGAGCAACCCTGTCAGTGCTGGGTTTTCTGTTCCCATGGCCGATCTTGAGGAGATAGGAGTTCCCCTAGACATCTTTGGGGAGGATGTTCAAGTTATTGCCCCCCAGTTCTCGGGCGAGGAGCCGAGCAAGGAGGATGAAATTTTTGATGGTCTTCACTCCCTTCCCCTCATTCCTATTGACGGGGCGGGCACTTCTGCTGTGGCGGACGACCACGAAGTTTTTGCGGCGACCACCACTGATGCTGCCCCCACTGCTCCAGCCGCCACTGATGCTCCTCCAGCCCATCAAGACTGAAGACTTTGTATTCCATCTTTTGTTTTTCCTTAGTTTGTTTTTTAGGGTAATCCTGTATTTTCCTTGCTTTCTTTTTGTAACACATCTCGCTCCTTACTGAAAAAATTTGGGAATGTTTGTTGTCTCCTTTATTGTTTTCCTTGATATTTCCTCACTTTTTTGTTATTTGCTGTATGCTCTGATGTTCGTCTGTTTTTGTTTAAGCTCCATGAATATAATATCTTTCATCTTTGGAAAGATATTTTTATGTTCGATGATCGTCTGATCGATTCCTAGATGGGCTTTTATCATCTTAAAAAGACTTAGCCTTAAATGATTGGGCCTTATTGTTCTTACATGGACTTGGCCTTTAATTTTTTCTTCATGGTCGCCCCCAATTTTGGGCTTATTGTCCTTACATGGACTTGGCCTTGAATTTTCCATTCGTGGTCGCCCCCAATTTTGAGCCTTATTGTCCTTACATGGACTTGGCCTTGGGTTCATATATTTTTACCCTTGTTGCTCGCCTCCTTTGCCTGTGCATCTTGGGCGAGCAGCTTATTTTTGTGAGCGAACAACTGAGCAAACTAATCTTACATCATAAATTTCATATATACTCATAAAATTTTGAAATTTTTCAACATACTTATAACTGATACTTCATAAAATAATATGGAATTTGAACTAAATTTTACATGTACTATACAATTTTTTGCCTATTGATAATATTTTTTCAACAAAATTGCATTCCAGGAGTATTGGGCTGAGTTGTCTTCCATGTCTTCCAAGTCATATGTGTCGTTGTGCCACTTCTGAGTTATCCTGTATGGGCCCTCCCAAGTCGGTCCAAATACTCCAGGTGGTGGTCCCAAAACTTTCTTAAGTACGAGATCTCCGATCTTGAATTCTCTAACTTTTACTTGTGAATTGTAATACTTTGCGATCCTTTTCTTGTATATTGCGTTCTTCATTTCCGCTGAAATTCTTTTTTCATCAACCAAATCCATCTCTGCAGCTAGGGCCATGTTGTTCGACTGTTCGTCGAACATTGTTGTTCATTCTGTTGGCACCTTCAATTCTACGGGTATTACTGCTTCTACACCGAATGCCATGGTGAACGGAGTTTCTCCTGTACTTGTTCTATAAGACACCCGATATGCCCATAGCACTTCTGGTAGCTCTTCTGACCATTTTCCTTTCTTGTCCACCAACCGGATCTTTAGTATGTGTTTGATTATTTTGTTGACTGCCTCTACTTGACCGTTGGACTGGGGATTATATGGAGTTGAAAAATGCTTCTTGATTTCCCATTTTTCACAAAAGCTTCTTATTTTTTTGCCTTCGAATTATCGTCCGTTCTCAGTCAAAATTGCTTGTGGGACACCGAATCGGCATACAATATTCTTCCATATGAAATTGATCATCTTTTCTTGTGTGATTGTTGCTAGTGCCTCTGTCTCAGCCCATTTTGTGTAATAGTCCACGACCACCACTGCAAATTTTACATTCCCCTTACCAGTCGGGAAGGGTCCTATGATATCAATTTCCCATTTTGCGAATGACCATGAACTGTTAACTGCAATCATCTCGGTTGGTGGCTTGTGAATGCTGGGTGCGAATATCTGGCATCTGTGACAAGTTTTCGCAACTTTGATAGCATCTTGAAATAATGTAGGTCAGTAGTATCCTTGTCTTAATGTTTTGTAGGCCAGTGCACGCCCCCCAGCGTGGTTTCCATAGATGCCTTGATGAATCTCTCGTAAAACCTCTTGGCCTTGCCCTTTTGTCAAACATTTCAGTAACGGAAATGAGAATCCTCTCTTGTAAAGTTGACCATCCATAATTATGAACCTTGTTGCTCGCCTAGTCATCTTGGCCGTCTCTTGAGGATCTTCCGGGACTTCGCCATCACGAAGGTATTTATGCGAGAGAGGCGAGAAGGCGACGGTAGCTGTGCGAGAGAGGCGAGGCAGCGACAGCGAGAGAAGACATCGTGGTGGGGCGCGACGGCGGCTGAACTGAGGTAATCGGCGAAGAGGCGCTGCGATGGGTTCGTGGAGGAGGCGTGACGGCTGGAGCATGGCGGCGATTGGCCCGCCGGAAGAGGAAAAGGAAGGAGGCAGAGATTTTTTTTGTGAGTAGAGAGAAGAAAGAAAAAAAAATGCGTTTCTTGTTTGGAGAGAGAGAGAGATGGATACAGATTCTTTGGAAAGTGAAAATATGAGGAGAGAGCATTGATTTTTTTCATTATATACGGATGTTTACCAAAAGAAATTAACTGAAAACCTATTACTCCTTTCAAGTCCGTATCCTTCATAGATTTTCAAATAAATAAAAAGATTAATTACTTATTAATGAGTGGCTAAGAATTAGTCTCGTAATTTTTTATATTTTAGTTTCCAAAAGATACGGTTTTGGTTCATGGATAATTCTTATTTAATTATCAATACAATTTTGAGATTCAAACAATATTTTAATATATTTGAATTATATTTGTACATTTTTATTAATACATCATACGGATCGAAATCCTTAATTTAAACTCGAATATTTAATTTCTCGTAGTCCTTTATTCGTTTGAAGGATTCGATTCCTTTCTTCGAATTTAGGAATTTATAAAAAGGGTATATATTTAAATTACACAGTAGCACACAAAATAAATAAAATTAAAAGAAACGAAGATAAGAAAAATAAAATAAGGTTCCTAACAAAAGAAAAGGGTACAGAACGGGACGGGGTGTTACAAGTTGATTTAGATTCGTAGTTGTGAATTTAGTTGATTTATATTCGTAGTTGTGAATTTAGTTGATTTATATTCGTTGTTGTGAATTTAGTTGATTTATTTACGTAGGTATATATGAATTTAGTTGATTTATATTCATAGTTGTGAATTTAGTTGATTTATATTCGTAGTTGTGAATTTAGTTGATTTATATTCGTAGTTGTGAATTTAGTTGATTTATATTCGTAGGTATATATGAATTTAATTGATTTATATTTATAGTTGTGAATTTAGTTGATTTATATTCGTTGTTGTGAATTTAGTTGATTTATATTCGTAGTTGTGAATTTAGTTGATTTATATTCGTAGTTGTGAATTTAATCGATTTATATTCGTAGTTATGAAATTAGTTAATTTATATTCGTAGGTATATATGAATTTAGTTGATTTATATTTGTAGTTGTGAATTTAGTTGATTTATATTCGTAGTTGTGAATTTAGTTGATTTATATTCGTAGTTGTGAATTTAGTTGATTTATATTCGTATGTATATATGAATTTAGTTGAATGTGTATAAATATAATTAGAAAAGTTAATCTTTTGAATTTAAATTTATTACAGATGAGCTCTCATGATAACCCCGATCAGAGTGGGGCACAGGGTCGGGGGCAGGGTCGAGGGAGGGGGAATAGGAGGTCGGGGTCATTGAGACCGGTGATCCCGGAGGTTCGACGGGCCCCAAAGATGACACAATCCTCCTCACAGCAGTCCAATGTTGTTGGCTCTACTACTGTTGCCGGATCTTCGGCTTCACAACAGCAACCCCTGATGGATAGTCGTCTCACTGTTGTCCCTAGCGACAACATGTAAGTATTTTTAGATAACGAATTAAACAATTTTAATTGTATTCATTAATATTAACTTGAATTTTTTTATGTCACAGTATGCTTCCAGGCCATGAGACCAGCGCTCGCGTCTCAGAGGCTATTAAGAAGCTCCCGTTCGAGGTTGGCGCCCACTCGTGGTCCATGGTGCCCGAGCGAAAGAAGAGGGAGTACTTATTATGATTTTAACTTTTAATATTTTATTTTGAATTTATTTGTTAATAGTTTATTTTTAATTTAATTGCAGAAGCTGTGCGTCTGGGATCCTGCCCATGATAATGTTATGTACGGCTTGTTCTGTGCAAAAGCGCAGGAGCGGTACAAAAATATTATCTACGGGCTGAGGAAGAAGTTCAATAGTGGGGAGCAGCTGGAGCTGGACACAGGGCTAGACGGACGTTCCGTCTGGGACGCTTTTGTTGCTCACTGGAATAGTGAGCAATTCTAAGCTAAGTCAGTGAAGTCAAGGGAGAACCGGTTGAAGGACTCCGCCGGGCAAGGCGTTGCCAGACATCGAGCTGGATCCCGGTCTATCTAAGAGCACTCCCTCGCCTTTGTAAGTATTATAATTTTAATTACATTTGAATATTAATAAATTTTTAAATGTTTAACATTTAAATATCTATTGAATTTGGTTCGAAACAGGAGAGGGAGCACGGACGAAAGCCCTCTCTCTATGAGGAGATGGAGATCTCCCACCCAGTGAACCCGGAGACTGGGAGGTCTAGATACGCCCGCACCACCGAGATCCACATAAGTGTTTAATTAATTTTTAATTTAATTATTATAATTGTAGTTTAATTATTATAACTGTATTTTATTTATATAATTTCAGAACCAATTTAAGGATCGTCTCGCCCAGGCCTCGCAGCAGGTGGCCCCCGGAGATGACAGCGGAGAGAACCCCACCCCTCCCTGGATTGACGAGGACCGCATCTATTTAGATGTGGTTGGAGTCAAGAAGGGGAAGGTTGTGGGGCATGGCGGTCACAGTAAGGCCATCCTGCAGACCTACTGTCAGAGTAGTGCCAGGGGTGGGGGGGGAGGGGCGATGTCGGGGTGAGCGGGCATGGAGGTGGTGAGGGTGAGGGTGAGGATGATGATGATGTGCTCGATATCGAGCACTTCCTCTCTAGAGATGATCATTAGAGAGAGAGAGAAATTTTTATATTTCTTGTTGAATATTTTATTTTATTTGTTGAATGTTTTTAATTTAATTTGTTGAATATTTTATATTTTTTTATTAAATATTATAGATTTGCATATATTTTTTATTGAATAAAAAAAAGTTAGTAAATATATATATATATATATATATATATATATATATAAATGAGTTAGAAACAAAATGAAATTAATTTGATGAATTTTTAAAAAAACGGGAGTAAATTTGGAATTATATACAATTTAATGTATAAAAATAAATAAATTAATAATTTATAATAGCCTAAAATATTAAATTTATAAAATTAATAAAAAATAGTAAATATATATATATATATATATATATATATATATATATATATATATATATATATATATATATAAACAAATTAGAAATAAAAAAGAGAATTAATTTGATGAATTAAAAAAAAAGAGTCAATTTGGAATTATATACAATTAAATGTAAAAAAGAATAAATTAATAATTTATAATAGCCTAAAATATTAAATTTATATAATTAATAAAAAAGTTAGTAAATATATATATATATATATATATAAACAAATTAGAAATAAAAAAGAATTAATTTGATGAATTAAAAAAAAAAACGGGAGTCAATTTGGAATTATATACAATTAAATATAAAAAAACGAATAAATTAATAATTTATTATAGCCTAAAATATTAAATTTATAAAAATAATAAAAAGTTAGTATATATATATATATATATATATATATATATATATATAAACGAATTAGAAATAAAAATGATTGAATTTGATGAATTAAAAAAAAAAACGGGAGTCAATTTAAGGTTATATACAATTAAATACAAAATAAACGAACAACAATAGCATGTGTCCTAGTGGTTCACACCTCTTTCGAGCTACCCGGAGATCGTGGGTTCGATTTTCCTTGGGCGCATATTTGCCCATTTATTTCTACAAGCCTCACAAGGGCTTATATACAACATAACTCGCCTAATATAAGCTAGTGGGTCAATGACTTAGTTGTTCGCGCCCCGCCCGGACCCCAATGGGCGCGGGTTCGAACCCAATGAACCACTTTTTTTACGCAGGTTCGCTGATTAGCGACCGCCTCATGGTCGGTCGCTAATCACAAAATAAATTAAAAGATTAATTTTATTTTTAAAAAATAATTTAGCGACAGCCGGTAGTCGGTCGCTAAATCGTGACCCGACTGTTGGATCTTATAGGCACGTAAACATGCAGCGGAAATAAACGTTCTCCAACAACGAACAATTTAATTGCATAATTAAATACGAGATATCTTAAACAAGAAATCTTACAGAGCTTCGTACGCGGAATCCTCTACTACGGTATCCACGCAACAATTATTCACCGATTTGCACCGAGGTGCCAGCTTTGAATCTCTAGACGAACTTGCTAGGAAAACTCGAACAAAAGATTTTATGGAGAAATTATATTTCTTGTGTATATTTCTGAATTCTCTTGACACATATTTATATGGATTACCTTAGCTTAATTTCTAAGCAAGATAATATATTAGATACACATAATATAATCTCTACGGATTATATCTTCTAGATATGTTCCTACGAATAATATCTTGACCATATATTATTCTTGTATAATAATATTCCAAATATTATTATTGGGATTTCATATTTAATTAAATCTAATTTAATTAAATAATAATAATAATTAATTTCAAATATAATTATTATTATATTCTCCATAAATTAAATGTTATATCCAATATAATACTTAATCAACCAACTATAATCGGCGAACTGCCATTGCTTGTTGTGTGACCCATAGGCCCTCGTATATCGAGCGATTAGTCAAACTAACGATCTTAATTGAACCCTAGACAATAAATCAGACATTCTCAATATACGAGGTACGTTGCGTGGAAATCTACAACTACCTGTAATACTGTAGGCTATTGTGATATCTTTCTTTCATTCGCGAATACTCGATTAAGCCTTGAACATGATGAAGTGTCTATTCAAATAACTTAATCATATTATCTCAAATCACTAATTGATCGCTCGCGTCGCACTTGGCCACAAAGTCCAAGTCGACTTGCATCGGCCGATGTCTTAGATCCAATTATGATGAGAAGATGAGTATTCTTTCTTAAATCCACATTGAGGAATGAATCCTATTCTTGGCTCAACTACCACGCACATGAACTTCGTGATGAACCCAATCCATGCCATATCTGACCTTGGAGGGTGAAAGCGTCGGTCATGGTCAAAGTTCATCATTTCGCACATGTCATGCGTATTGCCGAGAGGGGTAAAACCCATAGGTTGCAAGTGGGTCTTCAAGAGGAAGACCGATGCAAATGGCAAGGTACAAACCTACAAGGCTAGGTTGGTGGCGAAAGGGTATAGTCAATGAGAAGGCATTGACTATGACGAGACCTTCTCGCCGGTTTCGAAGATCAAGTCCATTCGTATTTTACTTGCGATAGCCGCACACTATAATTATGAGATTTGGCAGATGGATGTCAAGTCAACCTTTCTCAATGGAAACATTGATAAGGACGTGTTTATGACTCAACCGGAGGGTTTCGTATCTAAGCCAAAGTCTAATCTCGTGTGCAAGCTTAAATTTATCCATCTATGTATTGAAGCAACGCGACTCCAATTACGCTTCCACTGGCTGAAAGAGGATCACCTAGTGATAAACTTCCACCATGAGAGTCGCTGAATGCTCCCACTGATTCTTTGTCATGTTGCTTTGACAAATCATCAGTCTCTATGTTAATTCGTGGTTCTTGAATTTCTTCAAGTTCTATCTTCTTACAACTTTGTTCCTTGAAGACATACTCGTCTTCTAGGAACCTTGCCTGCCTAGAAACAATCACCGTTTATTTATCCGGTAGATAGAAATAATATCCTCTAGTCTCCTTGGAATATCCCACAAAATAACCCTTTTCACCTTTGGATTCCAACTTATTAGTTTGCATTTTCTTCACAATTGCAGGGCAACCCCACGTTCTAATGTGTAGAAAGGATGGCTTCTTGCCATACCACAATTCATATGGAGTTTGCTCAACTGACTTAGATGAAATCCTATTCATAATGTAGATTGAGGTTTGCAATGCGTGTCCCCATAAGAATGTTGGAAGGGAGGCAAAACTCATCATGGACCGGACCATGTCCAACAGGGTTTGATTTCTCCTTTCGGACACACCGTTCATCTGAGGGGTTCTGGGAGGAGTCCATTGTGCTTGGATCCCATGAAGCTTCAAGTAATCCATGAATTTGTGGCTAAGGTACTCACCTCCTCGATCTGATCGAAGAGTCTTGATACTCTTACCAAGAGGATTCTCTACTTCGATCTTGTACTCCTTAAATTTCTCAAACGATTCAGATTTGTGTTTCATGAGATACACGTATCCGAATCTTGAGTAATCGTCAGTAAAGGTGATGAAGTAGCCGAATTGACCCCTAGCTAGAGTGGGCAATGGTCCACAAACATCACTGTGGATCAACTCTAGAACTTCTTTGGCACACACCCTTTTCCCCGAAAAGGGTTTATTGGTCATCTTGCCCATGAGATAAGATTCACAACTTCTATAAGACTCTAAGTCAAATGAGGTTAAGTAGTTCAACTTTCTTAAACGTGCAATTCTTTTCTCGTTTGCATGACCAAGTCTACAATGCCATAAGTAAGTCGGGTTTTCATGATTACTAAGCTTGAGTCTTTTATTTTGTATATTAAGAACATTATATCCACAATGTAACAAGTATAAACCATTCACAAGAGGAGCATTTCCATAAACATCACCATTAAGCGAAAAATAACAAGCATTATTTGCAAAACGAAAGGAAAATCCCTCAATGTCTAACATAGGAACGGAAATAATATTACGAGTAATATACGGAACAAAATAACAATTATTTAATTCAAGTCTAAAACCAGAAAGTAAGTCTAAAACATAAGTCCCAACACGTTCAACAGCAACTCTTGCTCCATTCCCCACGTGAAGGGCGACTTCACCCGGTCTAACCGCTCTGCTGTCCTTGAGCCCCTGCACATTTGTACAAATGTATGAGCCACAACCGGTGTCCAATACCCAGCAGTTAGAATCATTTGTGGACATGTTTATCTCAATAACAAACATACCTGTTCCAGTGGCTGAAGCACCTTGTGCCTTCTTTTCAGCTGCTAGAACCTTGCAGTCCTTCTTCCAATGCTCCTTCTACTTGCAGTGGAGGCATACATCCTTATCTACCCGCTCCTTCTTTTGAATTCCACCTTTTGGCTTGAGGAAATCAGGCTTAGATCCTTTCTTAGCCTTGCTTCTATGCTTCTTCTTCCCTTTAGAGGCAGAGGAACTAGAAGCACCCACCATGAGCACGGGCTTTTCCTTAGCAGTAGAAGACTCAAAAGTCTTGAGCATGTTATGAAGCTCAAGCATGGTCGAAACCGTCTTATTCATATTGAAGTTTACTACGAAACTCGAATATGAATCGGGTAGTGACTGAAGAAAGACATAAATAGCAACATTGGTCTGCAGCTCAATGCCCAAACGACCAAGTTTTTCGATTTGCCCTATCATCTTCAAAACATGAGGGGAGACTTTTCCTCCTTCAGATAGCCGACTTCTAAACAGATCTCTCATCACCTCATAAATCTCAGAACGAGACTCAGAATCAAAGAGATCCTTCAGATGTCTAAGCATCTCATAGGAAAGCATCCTCTCGTGTTGTCTTTGCAACTCGAGAGTCATGCCGAGCAACACGTACTCAATCTTTTCTTGCCTAAGCACCAAACACACGTTTTGGTGCCAGTCCAAAAAATTTGGCCCAGCTAATTTGTTTGTTTCCAAAATACTTCTCAACAACAAGTTATTCATTTCAACAATCCTAGGAAATAAAATTTAAACGGGAATTAAAACACATAATTCCTATGATCAATATTCAGCAATCAAAATAAACATGGCCTTTTATTTATTTTGTCTCCATTATTTTCACATACTTGACGACCTCATCGGAAGAGTACGAATTTATATCCAATATAAATTGTAATGGACTAGGATCCACGTTCCTACTATTACAATGACTGCTAGGGCTGAACATTGCAACAACAGAACTGGTAGGTCTCTAAACCAATTGCCTCACGCAATTCCTAGTTGATTGAACCTAGTTCAATCGGATGTCACCTAATTCCCGTTTCCCTGCTAGGGCTGGTGAAACAGAATTAAGTTGGTTTACAATCATTAAGCGGCGACAAACATGTCCCTATAAAAGTCCCGTTAGATGTAGATCCGAGCAAAAGACTGGGGGTCTTAAATACTCATTGGAACGAAATCTCCGATTTACTTTTAATTTTAATGGAAGACATCTTTCAATTCAATGAAAAAACCATATTTTAGCGAGGAACATTTTAAAGGCGGGGTATTAATTGCTTAATCGAGATCCACATGTTAATCTACATCACATTTGAGCAATTATAGGGCGCCGCCTACCCAAACATGATTTTATGCGGACTAACATTTATTTGGGCGCCGTCTACCCAAAACATAAATAACGGTCCGACAATTATTGAGTGCCGCCTACCCAAACAATTATAATGCGGACTATAAAATGTGTTAACAAATTTAAAGTTAACCAAGTGGGAAAAATAATTACCAAATTATTAAACAAAAAATTAAAATCCAATTTTAATTTTCTAATAATGATTTTAATTATTAAAATTCAAATTAATCCAATTAATTTGAATTATTTTGGTCCAACCAAAATTAATTATTAGGCCTAATTTTTAGCCCAAGAAATATTAAATTCATAAAATTTCAGGCCCAAAAACATTAATTAAATTTGTCCAAAATTTTAATTAAAACTGGCCCAGAAATTTTAATAAAAAACAGGCCAAAACACAACTTCGCGGCCCATTGCGGCAAATCGCGCCTCCCAGACGCGTCCAACGGCCCAGTCGCGCTTCCTAGAAGCAATTGACTGACCGGAAGCATCAGTCGCACACCCCCGAGGCGATCGGCCTGCGATCCGCGCTGCCCAGACGCGCAGTCGCGCTTGCCTGTCGCGACGGAAGGGTGATCGCGACTACCAGTCGCGATTTCCGTAAAAAAAAAATTGAAAAAGATTAGAGAAATCTAATTTCCCAGAAAAACCGATCGAAAAAATAAAAACAATTTTTCAATTTAATAAAACCAAATCAAATTTGCAAATTAAATTGAATAACGTATGGGCATTAGAAGGCAAAAAAAATCACACATAATTATTTACCCATAATAAACAAATTATGCAATTAATCAAGAGCCTGAGCTCTGATACCACTGTTGGATCTTATAGGCATGTAAACACGTAAACATGCGCAGCGAAAATAAACGTTCTCCAACAACGAACAATTTAATTGCATATGTTGGTCCCAAAAATGGTTATCCAGCAGAAAGCGTTTTGAGTTTATTTTTAATGAAAACCCAATTTATAAATTAAGTACTAAAATTAAAGTGCAGAAATCTAAGTTGCAGAAAAGTAAATAACACCGGAATTTATAGTGGTTCGGATATAACGATCCTACGTCCACTCTCCCTTTCTCCAAAGGGGACTTTCTCTCTCTCCAACCAACTAACTCACGAACCACTGGAATTGCGAAGTACCAGCTCCTTCGTACAACAACTTACAACAACCTTTCAAGATGAACAGGTTAATTATAATATCCAACTGAAACTCCTAAAGAGTGTATAAACGTTAATGAACAAGGTGAGTGTTTGGAAGAGTTCGTGTGTTCTTGTTGTGTGCTCTCGCGCGACTCTTTTTGATGATGTTAAAACTGAAAGAACTTAAATAAATCAAGATAAGAAAATTTTGAAACATCTAAATAGAGATTCTAGCAGGCTGGGTCAACTGATCTTCCCCCTCAAAATATGCTCAGCTGATATTGGGGCAAAACATCAGCTGGTCTTCTTGTGTATCTGTAGGCAATCAACTTTTTGGTACCCTACTGGGTTCAGGGGGGTTAGCACAATTTTTAGGAAGCCACAAGAATAGATCATCCCTTTTTGAATTGGGTGATCTTATCTTTCTTCCATATATATCCACAAAAACACACTGAACATAAGAAGCTTCGACATGGTTATTTCTTCTAGAGGCTCTTCTTCTCTTATGAGCTTGTCCAGTAGAAGGAATAACTTGTCTTAAAGCAACAGACTTGAAATTCTTTTGATAAGGATAAGTTTTACTAGAACCATCAAAGGTTCCAGCTGGTCTGGCAGATGACTTGAAAGTCTTCTGCAGGTGAGTAGGAGTCATCTGGTTCTGCCTCTTTTGAGAAGATCCAGACTGTCTTCTACTCTGCTGGCCTGGCTGAGGTCTTTTACAATTCCTCCTCTGCCTTTTGGGTTTTTGAGTTTTAGAACTCATCTGCCCATTAAGCTGAGTTGCCTGGTCAGCTGATCTCTTGCCCTTATCAATAAAATTTCTAGGCTGTTCTTCTTTCTGAACATGTGAGGATTCTGGTTTGGAATAACCAAGGCCTGTTTTATCATGCTCTCTTTGAGATGAGGTGGCTATGTGTGACACAGCATTGCTTGCTGTAGTCAGCTGCTCTAGTCTCATTTTGAGCTTGTCCTCACTTTCTATTACAATTTTGTTTTGATGGAAGAGTTCATCAAACTTAGCTTTTAGCAGGTTATATTCATTGTCTTTCTCAAAGTTTTCAACAACCAACCTTTCTATCAGCTTAACTTGTTCAATACACCTGGTTGTCAAGTCAGAAGACTCTTCAACTAGTGTATGATGTTGTTCAACTGGTAGATTAGCTGAGTTGCCTAAACATTGTGAAAGCTTCTGATTTTCTGCTTTCAGCTTTGAGTTCTCATCTTCCAATTTTTGACAAAGTTGTATAGATTTTTGGAGATCTAATAGCAGAGTTTGCGTATAAGACTCCTCTGATTGTTCAGAAAAAGAAGAATAAGAAGAAGAAGAGTGAGTTCGATTGCATACCTCATCTGTCACAAGACATATCTCTTCGTCTGGTCCATAATTGGATGATGAACCAGAAGTGGATACCTCTTCTTCCTCATCTGCGAAGCTTCTTTTGGAGTAACTCCTAGTGTCTCTTTTACTGCTTCTCTTCGAGCCCATTTATGCAAGAAATTGTTAGCACAACAAATATTTGGGTTTTCAAAAAAATGGATCTGCCCTGGTGACCACCGAGATAATTTCAAAACAGTGGTCTTTAGGACACACTGCTCTGATACCACTTGTTGGTCCCAAAAATGGTTATCCAGCGGAAAGCGTTTTGAGTTTATTTTTAATGAAAACTCAATTTATAAATTAAGTACTAAAATTAAAGTGCAGAAATCTAAGTTGCAGAAAAGTAAATAACACCGGAATTTATAGTGGTTCGGATATAACGATCCTACGTCCACTCTCCCTTTCTCCAAAGGGAAATTTCTCTCTCTCCAACCAACTAACTCACGAACCACTGGAATTGCGAAGTACCAGCTCCTTCGTACAAAAACTTACAACAACCTTTCAAGATGAACAGGTTAATTATAAGATCCAACTGAAACTCCTAAAGAGTGTATAAACGTTAATGAACAAGGTGAGTGTTTGGAAGAGTTCGTGTGTTCTTGTTGTGTGCTCTCGCGCGACTCTTGTCTATATGAACTCATCCAAGCACTCCTATTTATAATTGTAGGATTAACTAGCCGTTGGAAGCTAGAAATTCAAACAACCATAATTGGAGGGATATAATCAATCAAAGATTGATTATATGATTGATTAGTTGACTTTCAATCAAGCAATCAATCAAATCCTCCATCAGTTGACTATCCAGATTGCTTCTTCTCTATCAATGATCTCCAAAATCTCCTTGTCTCCAGATTACACGCAGCCTCCATGTGGGTGAACTAATCCGTCTCCCTCATCTGGTCGGCACTCGTCTGGTCTGGGGTCTTCTGGTCTGGTCTCATCTGGTCAGGAAACACTTCAGCTCTGAACCTCATCTGGGAGAGGTCTTCTGGTCAGACTCCTCTGGTCAGATTCCTCTGGCAGACTCCTCTGGACAGACTCATCTGGCAGACTCCTCTGGTCAGACTCATCTGGCAGACTCCTCTGGTCAGACTCATCTGGTCAGACTCATCTGGCAGACTCCTCTGGTCAGATTCCTCTGGCAGACTCCTCTGGACAGACTCATCTGGCAGACTCCTCTGGTCAGACTCATCTGGCAGACTCCTCTGGTCAGACTCCTCTGGTCAGACTCATCTGGCAGACTCCTCTGGTCAGACTCCTCTGGACCTCATCTGCTCTGGTGACTTTTCTGCTCTAGTCTGGACACCTCATCTGGTCACCTCTCATCTGGTCACCTCATCTGGTCTGCACAGATTTCTTCCCCCTTAACCAAAGACCTATTCTAGCCCTAGACTAATATGTAGCTGACTAACAGGTTCAGCTAGTCCTATTAAGTTCTTGTTTTAACATCTTCAAAACATCTAATCTATATCCTAACAGCATAATTAAATACGAGATATCTTAAACAAGAAATCTTACAAAGCTTCATACGCGGAATCCTCTACTACGGTATCCATGCAACATCTATTCACCGATTTGCACCGAGGTGCCAGCTTTGAATCTCTCGACGAACTTGCTAGAAAAACTCGAACAAAAGATTTTATGGATAAATTATATTTCTTGTGTATATTTCTGAATTCCCATGACACATATTTATATGGATTACCTTAGCTTAATTTCTAAGCAAGATAATATATTAGATACACATAATATAATCTCTACGGATTATATCTCCCTAGATATGTTCCTACGAATAATATCTTGACCATATATTATTCTTGTATAATAATATTCCAAATATTATTATTGGAATTTCATATTTAATTAAATCTAATTTAATTAAATAATAATAATAATTAATTCCAAATATAATTATTATTATATTCTCCATAAATTAAATATTATTTCCAATATAATACTTAATCAACCAACTATAATCGGCGAACTGCCATTGCTTTTTGTGTGACCCATAGGCCCTCGTATATCGAGCGATTAGTTAAACTAACGGTCTTAATTGAACCCTAGACAATAAATCAGACATTCTCAATATACGAGGTACGTTGCGAGGAAATCTGCAACTACCTGTAATACTGTAGGCTATTGTGATATCTTCCTTTCATTCGCGAATACTCGATTAAGCCTTGAACATGATGAAGTGTCTATTCAAATAACTTAATCATATTATCTCAAATCACTAATTGATCGCTCGCGTTGCACTTGGCCACAAAGTCGAAGTCGACTTGCATCGGGCGATGTCTTAGATCCAATTATGATGAGAAGATGAGTATTCTCTCTTAAATCCACATTGAGGAATGAATCCTATTCTTGGCTCAACTACCACGCACATGAACTTCGTGATGAACCCAATCCATGCCATATCTACCCTTGGAGGGTGAAAGCGTCGGTCATGGTCAAAGTTCATCATTCCGCACATGTCATGCGTATTGACCTCAAGTCTGAGGAGTATCATATCGCTCCCACTAACCGAGACACCCGTAGACACATTATGTGGAATTACATCAAACAGTTTCTCGGATGGGTATACCAATACCCTCTAAGGTATTTGTGCATCCATTATGAGATACCTAGTATCTCGTAATAAGTGAGATCTTACTACACTCTCACCATAGAGTATAATGCAGATCGCTCACCAATCTCCATTGCATCATCAATATCTCATTCTTGATGATCCTTGATCGGGGCTATTTGAGAATCGTACTTCGGTCATTTGAGTTCTCACTCACTCAATGACAGTATCGATTCAAGGGAACACAGATATGAATAATGTAAACAATCAAACATAATATTCAGATAAGTGTAAAGCCATACATTTAATATTAAACCAAACAATAATATTAAAATCATAAACTGAATATCATCTTAGTATTATGACCTTACAAAGGATTGTCTCTAGGACACTAACACTGACACCGGTCGGGACGAACCCGATAGATTCAGCGACCGGCCAAAGACGGTCACTGATATTAGCGACCTCCTGGACGGTCGCAGACTAGCGACCGATGACAAAAAGCGGTCGCTAATATTAGCTACCCGCTTTTTAACGACCGATTTTTTTCGGTCAGAAATCGGTTGCTAATCACGTTTTGCGACCAATAATCGATCGCTAAATCGGTCGCTAATTCCCGCTTTTTTTGTAGTGAATTATGAAATAAAATAAAATTACTGGCCAACAATAAAAAAAATATGAATAAATATTTACAAAATTGCTCTAAATTAATCTTTTAACAATATAAAACTACTCTTAATTAATCTTATAAATAAAATAAAATCTAAAAAGATTATGATTTTTTTTATAAATAAATAAATATTCATTATGAATAAAGATTTACAAAATTACTTTTAATTTCTTTTCAATTTCATTTAAAAAAATTGAAAATATATAAATCAATATAAAAAAAAATAACAAACTTAGCATCATTTCAACCCTAATATTGCGATTGATTCTTGGTATACAGAAATATTGAAAAATACATAAAAAAAATTGGTATACTAAAAATATACACAAAAAAAAGAAAAAGAAAAAAAAAGAATTACAATATCAAAAAAATATCATTCGACATATACTACCGCGAACAAATTTTGGTTTACCAAATGTAAAAAATATTTATATAAATAATTTGGTATCTTAAAAATACCAAAAAATATTAGAGTATTAAGAAAATATCATACAAAAGATTTTGAAGTGTATTGTACACTAAATTTGTAAAATTCGATAAACTGAAAACGATTAATTTTTTTTTTAAATTATTGAAAATTGGTTTATAAAATTATATTTAAAAAATCAAAATATTGAGAAATTTTTGACGGATTAGTTCATTTTTATATTTTATTTTAAATTCTTTAAATCTTAAAAATAATTTAGAATAATTAAATCATTTAAAAAAAATATTAAAATCAGAAATAAATTGTAAAATTAACTTGGCCGTGTGTTTTTATTTAGTTTTTCAAAATAGTATACTAAATATTTTTTATTTAATACTTTTGTTTAAAATTTTACTTTAAGAATTAGAAAATTGCTTTGGGCTTTTAAAAAAAATTATTAGATTTTCGAAACGAGCTTTCACGTTCTTATTTATTTCATATTATACTAAAATATATATTTAACGTTAATTATATTTAATTCAATAATAAATTCAATATTATTTAAATCAGAAGTTATTTCTTTTAAATACAATTTTCAAAGTTTTAAAACAATTTTTAAGCCTTTTATTATATTTACTTTGAAGATATGGGATCAAAATCGTAAAAATATATAATTTAGCGGACATCCGTCAAGTTTTAATGAGGAGATCAATTTTGTATTTTTTTAACGGATTTAGGACTCTTTCTTCAAGAAAAAAATTGTTTGGAATCCAGTTTAGAAATGTCGGGAACAACAGTGCGATTTTCTTTTTTCACAATATACCAACTCAATCTAAAATTATATTTAAAAATTAGACCGTAATGAAAAAAAAAAAAAAAAAAAACCCTACCCTTCTTTCTTTATTGCAACATAAGATATCATGTACGACTGAACACGGAATACCCACGGGCCACGTCCCTCCCTTGATGTACGGACCATTCACGAGGAATCTATTTATTTTTATAAATTTATTATCCAATTATTGAAGACATAGAATCTGCTCAGAAATAAACCTAGGAAATTACGACGCAACAGTTTGACACTTTATTACAAATTAATATATAATACCTCATTCCCAGACCAGACAATCTTAATAATTAGTCACATATTTTTTTTTCGTGTGTGAATTAAGATGAAGAATTTCAAGAAATTGCAACATCTTTGTAGCATTTCTTGGAAAACGACTAAGCTATTCACATACGTTCTTCTTTATAGAATCCTCAATCCTTTCCTCATATACATCTTCTATTTCCTCACACTTTCCTTAGCTGGGGCTTTCATTCTCAATTCTTTGAAGGCCGGAAGTGATGAGTTTAATTTCCGAACCTTAGACTTGGTTTTCACGTCCGTATCCGCGACCACGAACTCAAGCATGTCGACCGTCGAAATGGAACTCTTCTCCAATTCGCAGCTCGTAATCATCATTTTTCTAATGCTCTTCGGAGGCGAGGTTTTCACCTCCATGATCGGCCTCTATTTTCGCCGTTTCGCAAGGACGACGAAGATTGGAAGCTCTTACAACATCAATGTCACCACTTTCGATGATTCATTTCTCAAGCACGATTCCACCAAGTTTCTATTCTTGGTGGTTTTGGGTTATTTCATTGTGACTCAAGCACTCAGCATTGTGTCCGTGTTTTCGTACCTAACAATTTTTTCTAGTGTGGAGAGCGTGTTGCTTAAGAAGGGGATTAAACCTACGACCTTCGCCGTCTTCTCCGTAGTTTCGACTTTCGCCAGCGTAGGCTTCATGCCGACTAACGAGAACATGATGGTGTTCCGGGAGAATTCGGGGCTGCTCTGGATTCTCATCCCTCAAACATTTCTCGGAAACACGCTTTTTCCGCCGGCTTTGAGGCTCCTCATATGGGGCGTTGGGAAGAAGAGGAACAAAAGAGAGGCTAATTATTTGTTGAATCATTCCAAAAAAGTTGGGTATCTTCATTTGCTTCCCAGGTTGCATTCTTTGTTGCTAATATCCACGGTATTGGGATTTCTTATAATTGGAATCATACTTTTCTGTGTGATGGAATGGGATATAGCTGGATTAAATGGAATGAACACTTACCAAAAAGTGGTTGGAATTATTTTCCAATGCTCCAACGCTAGGTTTACGGGAGAATCTATACTTGATCTCTCCACGGTTACCCCGGCCATATTGGTGTTTTTCACCCTCATAATGTAAGTCTCTCTCTTTTTAGCGTTGAAAGAATATTCTTTTTTTTTTTTTTAAGTTGATAAGAAATACAGTGTAATAATGACTTTGTTTGGGATTTTGAAAATTTATTAAGGAGTTTTGAAAGTTGAATAAGAAATACAGTGTAAAAAAATCAGTAGTTTTTTAAATTTAGAGGATTTTGAATTTTGTGTGTTTTTATGAATTTTGAGTAGACTTAACTTTATATGCTATATAAATTATTTATGAGTATGTATGGGGTGAAATTGGTTCATACATGAATCATTGAAGGGTATTAGTAGTTTTCACTAAAGAGTATGTTGTTCCACTGAAGAATATTAGTTGTTTTCACTGAAGAGTCTTAGTTTGTTTTCAGTGAACAACTAATACTCTTTAGTAATAACAACTAATACTCTTTAGTAGAAACAACTAATACTCTTCATTAGTTTATGTATAAACCATTTTCACTCTATACTTTGTCATTATTTATAGGGGTGTAGAATTAGGACTTAAAAAATTTGATTTTAAAATTCAAATTAAATTTAAATTCGGATTCTTAAAATTAAAAAAGAACATACCATACAGGTGTAGTTAATGACAGTCCAAAATAAAAAAAAATTGGACGGTTTGGATAAATACAAATACCAAAAAAAAAAACGTAAATATCTTGTGCATCAGGTGTATAGTTCGATTTAAATATAATTTTAAATAGTATCAGTTATTTTAACTTACCATGCCTTTCATTGAACAGTTTTGAATTGTTTTCCTTTGAAGCCTTTTACAAATAAATAAGTGAAAATGGATGTAGCCTCAAGGTAAAATGTCAATCTTATGCGGAAGAGGTTGCTGATTTTTTTTTTTTAATTAATTACTCTTAGGTATCAAAGTATACTTTGAAAAAGAAGTATGATTCACAATTACAAAATTTTGTACATAGATGCAAATTTTGTGCATAATTGTAGAATTTTATTTATGCTCTGATGCTATATTTTTGTAGTTATGAGTATTTTTTTTTATTATCATCGCAGCTATGAGTATTGATGAGGTATACATTTTTGTGTTAAGTAGTGGACTTAAAAAAAAAAAAAAAAAAAAAAAAATATATATATATATAAATATACTCCGCCTTATAATGAAGAGCATGTTTTCTTGTAAACTATTGATAAATCAAGATCAATATTTTCAGGTATCTTCCACCATATACTTCATTTCATCCTGTTATGAGTGATGACGAACAAAGTCCACTAAAGAATCAAGGGAAGAGGAAAAAAGTTGTGGAAAATGTGGTATTTTCACAGCTTGGTTATCTGGTAGTCTTTATTATTTTGGTGTGCATCACGGAGAGGAAAAGCCTGAAAGAGGATCCTATCAACTTCAGCGTGCTGAATATCGTTTTTGAAGTGATAAGGTAACTTAATTGCCAAACTTATTATATATGGTTACCTAAATAGACCAACATGTTTTAAGTCATTTAAATTTTTTTACAGAGCCCCATTTTACGAAATAGCCCATGAAATTGTCGTGCTAAATTTTCATGCTCTTCTTTATGTGTTCTTAAATTTAAGGGTAGGCAAAGTATTATATGAAAATATTTTATGATAAGTTTATCATAAAATTATATCAAAATATTAAATATTTGACTGGGTGTATCGATAATTTCATCAGGAGTATTATTAATTTGAGTTAGTGGTATTATATTGTAATTCACTACAAAAAAAACACTGTTTTGCGACGGAATTAGCGACGGAAAATCCGTCGCAAACAGTGTTTTACGACGGTATCTGCGACGGACACGTATCCGTCCCTAAAACAGCCGTAGCTAATTTTTGCGACGGATTTTGCCTTCCGTCGCAAATTAACGACGGACAAATCCGTCGCAAAATCGGCGGGTCAGATCCGGCCGGGTCACACAGAATTTGCGACGGACAGTATTCCGTCGCAAATATTTCGGGTCAGACCCGTTCGGGTCAACAACATTTGCGACGGCCACATTCCGTCGCAAATGTTTATATATATTTTTTTTTATTTTTTTCTGTTATAATTTGCGACGGGTTGTTTTCCGTCGCAAAATTCAATATTTGCGACGGAATTTGGCCGTCGCAAATTACCGAGCCTATACAAAAAAAAAAGTGGCTCGCGTGGTTCGAGCCCGGGCACCCGAGGCGGGCGCGGACTGGCCCATCTCTTTTTATATGCGGTCCACCTTCTATATTAGTCTTATTAGGCCTTGAACAATTAATCCATTTTTTGCGTCCAAGGGGAATCGAACACGGGACCTCTTGTGCAAGAGGAGGGGGCGCGCGCCACTAGGGCACAAGCTACTTTCGTTTATTTTTATGCAATTAATTGTATATGTATTCAAATTAAGTCATTTTTTTTTTATAATTCACCAAATTAATTTCTTTTCGTATCTAAGTTGTTTATTAAAATATTTTGCCCAACTATTTTTTTTATTTTGTAAAATTATTTATTTCGACTCCCGCTTAAATTTATAATTCGTTCATTTGTATGCAATTAATTGTATATGTATCCAAATTGACTCATTTTTTTTCTACAATTCACCAAATTAATTCATTTTCGTTTCTAACTTGTTTTTATAAATATTGGGGCCATTTAATTTTTATTATTTCTGTAAAATTATTTATTTCGACTCCCGCTTAAATTTATAATTCGTTCATTTGTACGCAATTAATTGTATATGTATCCAAATTGACTCGTTTTTTTTTTCTACAATTCACCAAATTAATTCATTTTCGTTTCTAAATTATTTTTATAAATATTGGGGCCATTTAATTTTTATTATTTCTGTAAAATTATTTATTTCGACTCCCGCTTAAATTTATAATTCGTTCATTTGTACGCAATTAATTGTATATGTATCCAAATTGACTCATTTTTTTTTTCTACAATTCACCAAATTAATTCATTTTCGTTTCTAACTTGTTTTTATAAATATTGGGGCCATTTAATTTTTATTATTTCTGTAAAATTATTTATTTCGACTCCCGCTTAAATTTATAATTCGTTCATTTGTACGCAATTAATTGTATATGTATCCAAATTGACTCATTTTTTTTTTCAAAATTCACCAAATTAATTCATCTAAGATCATGTATATGTTTGCTACAAGTAATTATGCTAATTAACACTGAATTAGTAGTATCTTTGTTGAAATACTATTTGTAGCATCATTCCCGGTCACAAGGTTTCCGCCATTATTACAGAGATATTGAGGGATAATCTAGAGGAGAAAGCAATGAAGTTCAAACTCGTCTCGTCGCAGCGGAAGCAGTACTACTTGGATGAGTTTCGGGTATATATATGCAAATATTTTTAACCAACTAATTGTTTATAAATATTTGCATATATATACCCAAAACCCATCCAAGTATTACTGCTTCCGCTGCGACGAGACGAGTTTGAACTTCATTGCGTTCTACTCTAAATTATCCCTCATTATCTCTGTAATAATGGCGGAAACCTTGTAACCGGGAATGTCTTTACCAAAAATTGTTCAAAAAACATAAATAAATTGTTCAAAAAACATAAATAAATAGTTCAAAAAACATAAATAAATTGTTCTTCATCAGAATGATGGTTCACTGTTCCAGTGATCCACCAAACCATCCCATATCGATCGTCCGTCTGGTGCTCGACCCAACTCCACCCGATCCCCACGCTCCCACCGCTTCTTCAGGCCGTAGATAATATCTTTGTACCGTTCTTGCGCTTTCGAACAGAACAATTGGTACATAATACTATCGTTGGCAGGGTCCCAAACGCACCGCCTCTGCAAATAAATTAAAAATAGAATATTAACGAATAAATTAAAAAATTAAAAGTTAAATTAAAATCATAATTAATAAATTTTTTATACCTTGAAGTCATCAAAGTACTCCATCCTCTTTTGCTCGGACACTTGACTCCACGAGTGGGCACCATACTCAAATTGTCCCATCCTAATGATTTGTGAGACGATTAAGCTAGTCTCATGGGCTGGAAGCAGTCTGTGACAACAAAATTAAAAAATCAAGTTAATTATATTAATATATATATAATTAAAAGTATACATAATTCATTAAAAAATACTTACTTGTTGTCGACTATGATGACAGTGAGAAAATTATCTTGACCTGGGTTCATCTGTAATAATTTAACAATTCAACTAATTCAATTATAAACTTAACAAAAATTAAACATGCTTTAAAATTAAATTAAAATTCGATCTACTAATTAAATTAGATCAACTAATTCAACTAAAATCAATTCATTTCTAATATAATTCAAACAATTCAACTAATTCAATTCTAAACTTAATTAACAAAAATTTAAAAATGATTTAAATTAAAATTCGATAAACTAATTCAACTAAAATCAATTCATTACTAATATAATTCAAACAATTCAACTAAAATCAATTCTCAACTAAAATCAATTCTCTAAACATGCTTTAAAATTAAATTTTAAACGGTAAAAATGAAGAAAACTTACGGTTTATTTGTAGAAAATGTCGAAATGAAAACTCGGTGGGGACGGACGCCTTCCTTTTCCCGACTTCTCCTTCCTTTTCCTTTCGTTTTCCTCCACTTCTTCCTTTTTCTCGCAGGATCCGTCTGCTTCGCGAGGAGAGTATTTATAATTGTAAAAAAATTTGCGACGGACGCCTATCCGTCGCAAATTTCGCCTGTCAAAGACAAAACGACGTCATTTTTACTGATTTGCGACGGCTTTTCCGTCGCAAAACAGTCAAAGGACCGTTTCCCGAAAGGTCGCGGATATAAATGTAAGATTTGCGACGGCTTTGGTCCGTCGCAAACTCAAAGTTAAAATTTGCGACGACCTTATCTGTCGCAAATCAGTCAAACGGGTCGCTTCATGAACGGTCACCTTTAAACGGGTATATTTTGCGACGGAATGGACCGTCGCAAACTCAAAGTTGAAATTTGCAACGACCCTTCCGTCGCAAATGTAGTCGTTTCAAGACGAAGGCGGTGGGCCATAGTGTTTGCGACGGCTTTTCCGTCGCAAATTACAAAACTTCGTGACGGCCATCCTTAGTCGTCGCAAAATTTCATTTTTTCGACGGCTTAGTAAAATCCGTCGCAAATTCACTGAATTTGCGACGGATATTTGGCCGTCGCAAAATTTCCGTCGCTAATCTCCGTCTTTTTTGTAGTGATTGTTGTAAATTTTGTTGAACCCAAATTAATGATACTCCTGGTGAGATTATCGATAGTCATGGTCAAATATTCGATACTTTAAAACAATTTCATGATATGCTTATCATGAACAATTTTCATATAAAAATTAATCTAAAGAGTAATTCTCATGTTCCAGGGTGCATTATATAATTCAAGTGTATTTTAAAAAGTAATATCTGCTATTATTGAAAAATCACTTTTAAAAAATGTATTTACCAGTAATAACAGGTGTGACTTTTTATTGTGAGTAAGTTTTATATAAAAATGGTTCATGATAAGCTTATCAAGAAACTATTTTAAAGTATCGACTATTTGATTAGGAGTATCAATAATCTCACCAAGAGTATCATGAATCTAGGTTCAAATTTTTATACAACAATTACAAATTATATACCAACCCAAATTAATGATACTTCTGGTAAAATTATCGATATTTCTGGTCAAATATTCGATATTTTAAAACAGTTTTATAATAAGTTTATCATGAACTATCTCCATAGGTCTCGTTTGGTAGGTGTGATAAGCCAAGAAAAAAAAAGGTTTCATGACTTTTTAGGATGTTTGGTAGCCCAAAAACGGTTTCCTCCTGCCCGTCTCTTTTCTCGGTCATACCCTTATTCCCTGCAATTTCTTGCAATTTCAACTAGGCACCCAAGAAACCATATCCCACCATTTTGCTCCGATTTGTTTTCATGGTTGTAATAGTGGTCTGAAAATTACTCATTTAGCCCTTCAAACATTTTTTCCCAAATTTCAGTACGCCAGAGCCCTTCTTCTCCCCCATCTCTTCTTCCCGTGTTAATTCCAGTGAAATAAAAAAAAATTACAATTTCTCACCTCCAAGAAATTCATCTCTTTCTTCTTTCCCTTCTTAATTGCTCGTTGGTTGCGACGAGGACGACGGGTTTCCCGGCAACGACGACCGTTTGAATTCGGATCTCCAGCGGCAACGAGAGTTTTCCTGCAACGGCGACCATTTGGATGGGGATCTCTCGCGATATGAACGATTGATGCCGGAAAAAGAACCGCAGCGGCGGATCGGGCACGGGAGACGGCAGGGGGTTTCATTAGCGCGAATTGGATCAAAGGAATTGAATTTCGACCGAATTGGATAGAAAATTTTGATATAGGTTTCAGTTGGGCTCCTCCGCGCGGTGGCAGTGAGGGTTTCGCCGTTTCAGCAGTGGCGGTGCTCAATGGGAGGGGAAATAAGATGCAGGAAAGAGGAAACTATGGTGGGGTTGCTTCTTGGAAAAAGAGGATATTTCAGTCGTGGGTGTTCTTTTGGAGAAGAGGGTAATTTAATAATGGAAAGAAAAATATTTATGAAAGGGTATAATAGTATTTAAGAAAAATATATCAATTATATTTCGTACCAAACAAATAATTACTATTCATATGATTTTATTTACACTCTATCAAATACCATATTAAATACCTTTTCTCACTTTATCTTGAGGGTCCCACCACTTTTCTTTTCTCACCTTTTCTTACCTTCTTTTCTCATCTCATCTACCAAACGAGCCCATATAATACTTTTGTCTTTTATTAATAATAAGTGTAACTTTTTATAATGCACTTATGTTGCATAGTGCATTTTGTGAAAAAAAAAAAAACTAAATTATATTTTTCAAAAAAGATTAATCTATATTTTTTAATTATACAAATGTCATACTTTGAAAGCACATACTATTATTTATTGCAGCGCCTATGGAAATGTGGGATTCACAACAGGGTATAGCTGCGAGCGCCAGCTGAAAACAGATCCAAAATGCGTTAACAAATATTATGGATTTTCTGGAAAATGGAGTGATGAGGGTAAAATAGTCCTCATCGTGGTAATGCTTTTCGGTCGATTGAAGAAGTTCAACATGAATGGAGGCCGAGCATGGAAGCTCTTGTAATAAATTAAAAGCTGTTTCTTGTGTGCACCAAGTGCGTCGTGCAATTCAAGTGTATTTTTTAATAATATCAATTATTTTCACTGAAAATTGCAATTATTTTAATTGAATAGTGTAAATGAAAATAATTGCACTTTTCGGTGAAAACGAATGATAATGTTAGAAGAATACGATTGAGTTGCACAATCTATTTAGTGCATATGAGAACTGCTATAAATATGACGAGTGCATTAAAAAGAAAATTAAATTGCATTTTAGAAGTAATTATTTATTTTGAAAGCATTGTATTTCGTTTTCAATGTTAAATTATATTTCAAGAAGTAATTAAAAAATTATTTTCCTTCTCCCTTAAAAAAAAAAAAAAAAAAATTCCTTCTTTGGGCTTGTAAGAGCTAGCTTGTTGAAATTTCACGAGTAAAGTTTTTCAAAGTTAAATTAAACTATGTTTTTAATTAATCCATATGAATCTAGTTTGAGGGGATATTGGACTGGAGCCTACAAAGTTTTCATCTTATTGTATTTGGGTTTCACTGTGAAACAATTTTATATATACAAATGTTTTACTTATTTTTAAGTACTCCCTCCACACATCAGAATTGTACGCATTTATTTAGACATAGATTTAAAATAAATTAGATAAAATAAAAATAAAATATGAATAAAATAATTATTTATGAGTATAAAGTTAAAATAATTGTTGATAAATAAAAATAAGTACACTTTTAGTAGACAGACAAATAAAAAAACTTTAGGGAAAGTAGTCAATTTATTTCCCTTTTTTCGGTTTGTAAGAACTTGTTATTTCATGAGTAAAGACTTGAAAGATAAATTAAGGGGTGTTTGGTTAACAACTCTTCAATCAATAGTAATGGAAATGAGATTAAAAATTAGTGTAATTATAATAGTTTATGATAACAAAATTACTATCTTCCCTCCTAAATAAGGTAATACTATTCTCTTTCACAATCACCCTCCTCAATCACTTCCTTATTCCTCCACCAACAACCACTTATTGTCCACTTATATTCCAAAATTAGGGCATGACACTAGTAATGGAGTCAACAATGGAACAAATCTTCCCCCAACATATAATTTTTATTATGGGGATATAGATAGAAAATATATTTTCATTCTCATTACCATTGAGAAATTGTTAATCAAACGCCCCCTATACATGTTATTGAACATTCCATATGAATGTAGACTTGAAAGTTAAATTAAACATTTTTTAATTTTTATTCCTGTAGGGTGTGTAAGACTCTTGTGCATCAGATACACTGTGCAATTCAAAATATTTTTAAATAGTTACACATGTTATATTAAAAAGTCACCCTCATTAAAACTAAAAAGTCTTTTTTTTTTAAATTATATTTTTCAGTAATAACATGTACTCACTTTTCAAATAACAAAGGTTGTAACTATATGCACTTGAGGTAAACAGTGCATCTAATGTATACAAAACTAAGTTTTTAAAAATTGTGTTTTAAAGACAATAATTTTACGTAATCATGAATGTAAGACTATGTATTTTAAAATATCCAAATATAGGACAATTGAACCTAAATTTACACAAATCGGACTTAAAACAAAATTTTGGGCTTAAAACAAAAAACGAGAAAAAAATCCTAATTTATGAGTCTCAATACATATTCCTATAAAAATATATCCAAGATAATATAGGAAAAGGCTTGATTGAAGTAAGAATACAAAGATCGTTTCTTATTGTTGTAAATAAGTGCGTAAAATAAAAGACGTGATTTGTTCACCCAGTTCGTCGGGAACGACTACGTCTGGGGGCGAGCCAAGCCAGGAGTTTCACTAATATTCTTGTGTATGAGTGATTACAATTATGAGTACAATAGTATATTTATAAGAATAAAACCCTAGTCTAAGATATGAAGCTCATTGGGTTATTGGTCAATTAGTAATGACCACATCAAATCTTCTAGATTTGGAATAATAAATCTTATAGATTTACAACACTCCCCCTTGGACATTACGACATAACATAAATGTCTTGTCATAAAAACTCCACGTGCTAGGTTTTGACCAAATAATAAGTTAGGGAGGAATGTAATCGATCTTCTAGATCAAATATTCTAGATTCATTTCGGGGTTACTGCTCCCCCTGAAGACAACAACACTTTGAGTCTTTGCATCCTAATACCACGAACATACTTTTCAAAAGTAGACATAGGTAAGGACTTAGTAAACAGATCTGCTAGATTGTTACTAGATTGCACCTTTCGAACGGTAATCACGTCACTCTTCTAGAGTTCGTATGGGTAGAAAAATTTAGGTGAAATATGTTTCGTCAGGTTTCCCTTGACGTATCCATTACTCATTTGTGCGATGCAAGCTGCGTTGTCTTCAAATATAATGGTGGGAGGTGTATCGCCTTTAGCGATACCACACGAGTCACCAATGTGTTTTACCAAGGACCTTAACCAAACACATTCTCGTGCGGCTTCAAATAAAGCTATTATCTCTGAGTGGTTTGAAGACGTGGTAACCATAGTTTGTTTAACCGATCTCCATGAGATCGCGGTACCACCACAGAGAAAAACGTAACCAGACTGGGATATGGCGTTGTGGGGATCAGACAAATAGCCAGCATCCGCATAACCTACTAAGGCTTGTTCTTGGTTCTTACGGTAAAACAGTCCAAGATCTTGAGACCCTTGGAGGTACCGTGGAACATGCTTAACACCATTCCAATGTCTCTTTGTAGGAGAAGCGCTATGTCACGCAAGCAAATTGACAACAAATGTAATGTTCGGCCGAGTGCAATTTGCGAGATAGAGCAATGCTCCAACAACACTAAGATAAGGAACTTCTGGCCCCAGAATTTCTTCTGAATCTTCTTTTGGTCTAAATGGGTCCTTATCCACTTCGAGGGATCAGACAACCATAGGGGTGCTAAGTGGATGGGATTTATCCATGTGAAATCTCTCCAATACCTTCTTCACGTAGGTCGACTGATGTATATGAATTCCTTCTGGGAGATGCTCGATCTGCAGGCCGAGGCAATACTTGGTTTTACACAAGGCTTTCATTTCAAATTCGGCTTTCAAGATTGAACTGGCTTCTTCAATCTCTTTGCATGTTCCGATTATGTTCAGGTCATCAACATAGACGGATATGATGCAAAAATCATTTTGAGATTTCTCCGTGAATACGCACGGGAAAGCTTTATCGAATGTGTATTCATTCTTCTGAAGAAATTCACTAAGTCGGTTGTACCACATGAGGCCCGATTATTTCAGGCCATACAACGACTTCTGCAGTTTTATGCTATACATACTGCGATTTTCACCATCCCTCATCTGAGGAATGTCAAATCCATCGGGGATTTTCATATAAATATCGGCATCAAGTGATCCGTATAAATACGCGGTTACTACGTCCATTAATCTCATTTGGAGATTCATTTTAACTGCCAAAAATATCAAGTAGCGGAACGTTATTGAGTCCATAACGGGAGAATAGATTTGATCAAAATCAATCCCGGGTCTCTGCGAAAACCCTTGAGCTACAAGCATCGCTTTATACGTCTCCACAGTATTATTCTCATTTCGTTTTTGTACAAATACCCATTTATATCCTACGGGAATAGCGCGCATGGGTGTACAGACGATAGAGCCAAATACTGTCTTTTGTTAAGCGATGCGAGCTCTGCTTCAATTGCCTATTTCCATTTAACCCAATCGGAGCACTTCCGGCACTCAGCGATTGTTTTGGGTTCTGGATCTAGATCATTTATAATGGAAAGAGCAATTGACGCTGCAAATGTGTCGTCGACGACAGTAATATTTCTATTATATGTTTCTCCCGTATCTGTGAAGTTCACAGACTTCGACGTTTACGTCAACCAGACCTTCCTCATTTCCCATTGTATTTGGGTCTGGTCGTTCCACGGTCCTAGTGCATTGAATATTTTGTGCACGTGCTTTATCACTAGGACGTTCGTCTCCTAGAGATTTTGAGTTATCTAGACGATTCTCTTCTAGAGATTTTACATTCGACTGACCAGATTTGCTAGCCTTTCGTTTAGGTGTATTACTATCTCTTGAGGGTCCTTTGTGCTTCTGGTACGTGGGGGCATGATTACTTGTTTTGCTTGGGACCTCAACTCTTTGGGGAGCATTTACTGCAGGTATATGCAATTTAGTTACACCTTTATGGTCAGTGAACGCGTCTGGCAGATTATTTGCTAGATTTTGCAAGTTAATGATCTTCTGAACTTCTAGTTTAGATTGATTAGTGTGCGGATCTAGATACTGAAGATTACTTACGTTCCACGTAAGCTCCCGACATTCATTCAATTTTGAATTCGGATCTCCCCCTAATGCCGGAAAGTAATCTTCATCGAATGTGCAATCGGTGAACCGGGCCATTAATTGATCCCCGAACAAAGGTTCGAGGTATTTTACGATGGATGGAAAGTCAAATCCGACGTAAATACTGAGTTTCCTTTGTGGGCCCATAGAGGTCCGCTTTGGTAATATTATCGGAACATATACCGCACATCCGAAAATACCCAGATGGAAAATGCTAGGTTCTTTCCCACGCACTAACTGTAGGGGGAAATGATCATTATATGCAGTTGGACAAATTTGTATTAAGTGCGATGCATGTAGGACTGCATGCCCATCATGAAGTGGGTAGTTTAGGGTTCATAAGCAATGGTCTCGCGATAAGTTTGATACGTTTTATCAGCGCCTCAGCAAGACCATTTTGGGATGGACGTAGGGGACCGAATGCTCCACTTTAATTCACAGGGCCATACAGTAATCTATAAAGACCTTTAAGCTAAATTCAGCAGCATTATCCATGCGAATCGACTTAATTGGATAATCCGGGAATTGGGCTCTAAGCTCGATAGTTTTTGCAATGAGCTTCGCAAAAGCTTGATTACGGGTGGACAACAAACAGGCATATGTCCACCTAGTGGAGGCATCAATAAGGACCATGAAATAACGAAATGGTCCTGATGCTGGGTGAATCGGTCCGCAAATGTCTCCTTGAATTTGCTCAAGGAAAACCGGAGACTCTAGTCCAATCTTAGTGCGCGACGGGCATACTATCAACTTACTCTTAGAACATGCATCACAAATAAATTCATCAACATGAGAGATTCTATTATTCGAAATATTATGACCGGTTGAATTAGATAGAATCCTACGTATCATAGTTTGTCCTTGATGACCTAACCGCTGATGCCACAATTTAAAAGAATTCGGGTCATGGAATTTCATACTCATAGCTAGATGGGAACTAGACGACCGGATGTAGGAATAGTACAATCCGGAGGAGAAGGAAGAAAACAATAAATCATTATTGATTATGAGTTCGTTACCCACGGGGAGGACAATGGGAGCTCTTCTGGAGCCCACTATCAACCTACTATCATTGCTATTGTAGTTATACTCCCCTTACGTTTTAACAAGTTATGAAAATATTTCCTATCTCTTAAGATTGTATGAGTGGTGGCACTATCTACCAAACATAAATCAAAATCTCAACCCATCATGCCAGAGGAAATAGCCAAGACCTAATAGCTGATATACTTACTAGTCATGTATAGTAATATCCAAGTAAATTTAATGGACAGTGTTAAGGTAAACACATCGAAGCTAAGAACATAATAGTATCTATTAAATAAAATATCCGAAAGAAATGATCTAAAAGCATAAATTATTTTATCCATAAATAAAGTACTAAAACAATCAAATACGCAAATCACTCATCATCTCCAAAGTCCTTGAGCTCGATGCCTAGAGGATCGACGTTGTCTTGGTCAAAGTCTACTTCAAGCAGGCTAGCATGGTGAGATTCGACTCTAGGGGCCTTCCCCTTGTCGTCCTACTGCTGCTATTAATTAGCCTCAACCAAGTGCTTGGGAGTGCGACACGTGCGAGACCAATGGCCTCTGCATCCGCATCTGTAGCAGGACTGCTCAACCTTTTCTTGATTGCCAGATTTTTAAAGAGCAAAATTTGAGGTTATGTGACCACCGGATGTACTACGACCTCGGCCTTTAGCCCAGATCATCTTACTCTCTCTCTCCCTTCCACGTTTGTAACCAATCATATAATTGTCCCTATACTGCTGCTGGAGTATAAGGTTGCTAGCGTGGAATGTTGACAGATTGTTCTACATCAACTGGGTTACAATACGGTGCAAAGCAAAGTTATACTCCGTTATAGACTTAAGGTCTTGGTAATGGAGTCTCAACCAATCGTATTGTACCAGAGGGAGGAGTATATCATTTTGTTGTTGGAAACGGTCCTACAGGGAGTTCCACAACATTCTGGGGTCCTTGAATGAGGATCTGTAATGAATTTCTCACTCAGGTGATTCATGAGAAAAATCAACGCTCTCGCCTTCAGGGCGTTAGTGGATTTCGAAACTTCGAGAATTATTTCGCTCAACTCATTTAAGGCTAGATGGAGATTTCGACATCTAGCGCCCATGTCAGGTAGTTATTACCAACGACAGCAAGCTCATCGAATTATTTCATGGTAATATCAGATATTTTTCACTATGATTTTAAAGTGACATGGTAAGAGTTGTGACCAATTTATTGACAATGGAGAAATAAGGATTTATTTGATTATTCTAGAGCACATAGAAGCAAGAATTGGGTGCCGTCTATCCAAAGCATAAATTACATTTCGACAAGTACCGGGCGCTGACTTAGACTGAACTAACTAGCTTTAACTAGCAGTTTTCCCGCAAGCGTACGGGTTCACTGTAGTATAAGTAAGTATAGCGACCAAGTATATCGAACCCAAGGGAAAGAGTGTATGCGAATAGATCCCTGAAGATCTACGCGTCGTAGCTAATATGAATGTATATTTTTGGATTTTTTAAAAGAATTAATTCTCAACTAAAGTAAACTAATTAAACTAGGGAATGAATGAAACGAATTAACTAAGGTTTGTATTCAAATAAGTGATGGTGATGCTCAGGATAGGAATTCCTACGTATACTAACGGAGCAGGTACATAATCAAGATAACCGTGACACACAAGAAAAACCTAAGTTAAAGATTGCAAGACGAAAGCTCAAGATTTAAAACCCTAATACTTTATCCTAACAATCGACTTCACTAATCTACGAACAAGTTAATAGATAGTGCTTAATTAACGAGACCATAATTTAAACTAAGGTGATGCGGTCGTCCTCCTTAGATTAACAGGTAGATTAATTAACTCTTTCTAAACCCTCTCATTAAGTCTACTCGTTGTTAAAGAGTGATAAGGTCGTCCTCTCTCTAACACTTTTCGAACGAAATTCAAGAGTAAAGTTAAGATTGATTTTAAGAATTCATTAATTAAGAGAATTAAAACTAAATATCACGAGTTACCCTAATTACATACCCACAACCTACTTCTACGAGTTCATCCTACCCCAAGCATGCAAGGGTTTTAGCTAGACATGGATTTTATGGAAACGACAACAATTAAAGACGTAGCGAACATGAACATAATGATTATGACGAATAAATTATCAAACATAAACTAGGGTTTCAAGAAATCAATGCTAAGAACTTAAATTAAATTAACAAAATGAAGTTTCAACGTATTCAAGAACAAAAGTCTAAAGAAACAAAACAAAAAAGCAAAACCATACTAAGAATTCGTAAAGAAAACCTTGAAAACGTAAATCTAAAGCTTTCTCGTCTCTTCTTCTCCAAAATCTATCTCTAAAAACGATCTCGTATGTTGTGGTCTGTGGTCTCCCAAAAAAATGAGTTTAGAATGAGTATATATAAGCGTCGGGCCGAATCGGGAACTTATGGGCCGAAAAAACGAACTCGGAAGCAAAAAAAAACGTGAAGCGCTC